>JALAZF010000451.1:0-5093075 GCA_022829125.1 Lathyrus tuberosus
GAACCCGGGATCCACGTATAGCATGCAGAGCTCCCTCCCAGAAAGTAGTGGGGTATGAGTGAGGGGAGTTGGATGCTCTGGTTGAAGGAGGGTATGGGGTGGTTAAGCCAATGGTTCTCTGAAGTAAGAAAATGAAGTGCGGAGGACGTTGATTTGGAACGGTTAACTTGGGTTAGATGCTATGGAATACCGAGTCATGCGTGGAACGTGAGCTTCTTCGAACGTATCTCATCTACCGTGGGTAAGTACGTCTGTTGTGAAGACTCCACTTCAAACTCATCTAGAATGGATGTTGCGAGCCTAATGGTGAGAACTTCTTGTTGTATAATGATAAACGAAACTTTTAACGCTTCAATCAACGGAGTTTCCTTCAGGATTAGAATGGTCGAAGAAACTCTTGGGGCCTTAACTAAAATTATCAAACAACACGGTCTGGCTCCGGTGTCCGATTCAGGGGATATCCTTGATAGCTCTTCTTGGAAAGCTCTTTTGACTCATGATGAAGATTCAGAGTTCTGTTCCCAGGGGTGGGTCACGAGGTAATTTTTTCTCGGGGTCTGAGCAGGGACTTTTCATGAAAAATGATCCTGAGGTTACTCTGAGCAATTGGAGTGGTTAGAAGATTGATGACAGTGGAAAAGTAGATCACAGAGACAACTATCTTTTGCCTTCTGCTGTTACCCCTACTGATGTTGACATTCTTAAATTTTACCCTACAGAGTCCTCCCAGAAAGTAGTGGGTCCAAAACTTAAGGTCTCTGCTGATTGCGATAAGATTGTGGGGCAAACCCAAAGTTTTGATAACCTCTTGAAGGCCCAAACTCCCCTTGGTCCGGACTTCACTTTGGCCCACGGTAGGCCTAAGGCCTCTTTCCCTCCTAAGCTCTTGGGGCGGTTTGCAGATCTTGAAAGTTATGGTTCTTTTGTTGAGTGCCCTCCATATCCACCTCCAGTTAAACTTATGGCTGGTGAACCCTCGCTTGGTCTAGCTGACGGTAGGAAGGCTTCGCTCCACAAGGTATCTTCTATTTTAGAATCTAGTGGCAAAAGCAGAGTTTCTCGTGTGCAGAGTAAAAAGAAGAAGAAGAAGAAGAAGGAAGGTTGAATTCATCTAGATCTGTTGATTCTGTCTCTAGGTGTATGTCAGTCACAGACTCTGAAGTGGCCCAAGGGAATAGAAGGTTCTGAGCTGAGTTGGAATCTAAGGTTTCTCTGAAGATCAAAGAAATGATTTCTTCCTTTGGAGTAGTGGATGGAGGAGGCAAAGTCTCCCTTGAAGATCAAATTAAAGGGTTAGAGCTAAGAGATAAAAATGGAGCAGTTAGGAAGGCGAACAAATCTATGGGTGAAAAATGAATATCCTCTCCTTAAATCTAAGAGGGGGAGGTAGTGTAGTTAAGAGAAGGAGGTTAGCTTACTTAATTCAGCCAGGTGGTGTGGACATGTGTTTTGTGCAAGAAACGAAGCTTGCATCTATCAATTCGGATATGGCAAAAATCTTTATGGGGAACTTTGGAGGTGGAATCGCCTAAAACTGGTGCGGCTGGAGCGTCGGGGGGGTCTTATCATCATGTGGAGAAAGAGCTGCATTCAACTTATTTACAGCTTCAGGGGATCCGGATTTCTTGGTATCAATGCAGTTTGGAAGGGGCAGGTAATTTCTTTCGTCAATGTCTATTCTTCGTGTCTGACTACCATGAAGAGGAGGCTTTGGAGTGATATAGTGGCTGTGAAAAATAGACTTTTCTCGGATAAGTGGATTATAGGCGGAGATTTCAATGATGTCTCTAATAGCATTGAAAGAATTGGTGTCTCTGCTGTTGGGCGTAGTGCCGAGATTCAGGAGTTCAGTAACTTCATTGAAGATATTGATAACATTGACCTCCCTACAATTGGCAGAAAATTTATGTGGTTTAGTGGAGATGGTTCTGCGATGAGTAGACTGGACCATTTTCTCATCTTGGAAAATCTGATTGAGGATTGGAGCATCGTTGGTCAAGTGATCGGCAAGCGTGATATTGCTGACCATTGCCCCATTTGGCTGAAATCGGGTAGAATTAACTGGGGCTCGAAGCTGTTTAGGTTCAACAACGGATGGCTAACTCATCCGGAATTCAAAGATTTTATTACGAAGGAATGGTCTAATCCTCATGTTATTGGCAGAGGCGATTTCGTCCTCAAAGAGAAGCTTCGTTTGATCAAGCAGAGCCTTAGAAGATGGAGCGCTGAGGTTTTTGGCTGGATTGACCTAAAGGTGGAGGAGTCGGTAGGAAAGTTAAACGACATGGTCAATATGATAAGCAGCCATAGAACAGCGGGTCTTGATGTTGAGACCTCTGTTTATATCAGAACTGAGGCTACTGCAGAGATGTGGAACCATTTACATCTAAAGGAGAATCTCTTGAGACAAAAATCTAGGATGATGTGGCTTAAGGAGGGAGATAATAATACTGGCTTTTTCCACAGAGTAATGAGAGGAAGACATTGTAGTAATGCTATTTCTTTTGTTGATTCTCCTATGGCCAGACTTAAAGAGGTTGAAGATATTAAAAACGCTATCCATGATCACTTTCAGAGCATTTTTACTGAGTCTCAGTACAACAGACCCACTTTAGAAGGCTTGGACTTCCGTTCCCTTACTCATTTGGATAGCTCTCTCCTTGAGGTTGAGTTCACCAACCTTGAGATTAAGGAAGTTGTTTGGAACTGTCACGGTAGTAAAAGCCCGGGGCCAGACGGCTTCTCCTTCGCTTTTTTCCACGACTACTGGGATATCATTAAGAATGATGTGTGTAAGTTTGTCAAGGACTTTTATCTCAATCCTAGGCTCACGAAAGCGGCCACCGCCTCCTTCTTGACCTTAGTTCCTAAACTGAAGAATCTTCAGCACCTCTCAAATTATAGGCCTATCTGTCTGGTGAGTAGCATGCAGAAAATTCTATCCAAATTACTGGCTTCCCGCGTCAAAAAGTTCATCGATTCTTTAATTTCAGAGGAGCAGATGGCTTTCATTGCCGATAGAAGCCGACGGGATCTTAGTTGTTAATGAAGTTCTGGATTTGGCCAAGAGAAGTAAGAAGGGTTGCCTGGCTTTTAAAGTCGACTTTGAAAAAGCTTACGACTGCGTATCATGGGATTTTCTAAGGTTCCTTTTTTCTAAAATTAATTTTGGTAAGAGATGGTCTTCTTAGATGGAAGCTCTTGTCTTTACTAGTACGACCTTTGTGTTAATCAACGGGAGTGCTTCGAAGTATTTTACAGTTACTAGAGGTTTACGCCAGGGAGATCCCTTATGTCCCTTCCTTTTTCTGCTTGTTATGGAAGGTATAACTTTGTTGACAAAGAAAGCGACTAACTTGGGCAGTTTCAAAGGCTACAAAGTTAATGAAGATTTGTGTCTCAATATTGTCCAATTCGCTGACGATACTATGTTTCTAGGTGAATGTTGTTGGGAGAATCTATGGAGCATCAAGGGAATCCTCCGTGCTTTCGAGTTAGTATCGGGCCTGAAAGTTAACCTCCTCAAAAGTAGTTTGTTCGGTGTCAATATGCCTGATAGTTTTGCTGAAGCTGCGGTGAATTTCTTGTGTTGTAAAGTTGGTAAGCTTCCTTTCTTCTTTTTGGGTATTTCCGTTGGGGACAATCCTAGGAAGTCGTCTTTGTGGGCTCATGTTGTGGATAACATCAGGAAGAGGTTGACAGTGTGGAAAGGTAGAGGTTTATCTTTAGGTGGCCGATTCGTTCTCATCAATTCGGTTCTTAATTCCTTGCCTATCTATTCCTTGTCTTTCTACAAAGCCCCGGTCAAAGTTTTGATGACTATATATAGCTTACAAGGGGATTTCCTTTGGGGAGGCAAGGACAGTGGTGCTAGAATACAGTGGGTTAGTTGGAAATCGGTTTGTAAACTGAAGGTTAAAGGTGGTTTGGTGGTTAAAGATCTTCTTCTCTTCAACAAAGCTTTGCTCATTAAATGGAAATGGCGAATCCTTACGGCGAAAGGTACTATGTGGAAAAGGTTACTTAAGCATAGATACGCAAAATCGTCCTTAGAAACGAAGATATTTTGCTACGAGAATAGTGGTGATAACAAGCTTTAATCCATTTGGTGGAGAGACTTGTACTCTATTTGTTATGATGATCAGCTCCAGCGTGATTTCTTTGTCGATAATCTGCAGTGCAATATTGGTGATGGCACTAACCTCTCCTTTTGGTACAGTAACTGGGTGGAGGGTCAAAACCTAAAGGATCTGTTCCCTAGTTTATTCTCTTCTTCCCGCGAGCCTTACTTGTCTGTTGCTGAGGCTTTAGCGTCTCCCAATGGTGTCCAAAGATGGAAGAATTATGTTTCTGGTTTTTTTGCAGGGTCCCAATCGGTTTTGGAACAGCTGGAGTGTTCAAATTTTCTGCAGAAGTTTTAATTACTACCTGGGATAGCTGACTCCTTCTTCTGGTCTGGAACCGCGGATGGCATCTTCTCTGTTTCAATCTGTTATGAAGGTCTCAGCCAGAGTCAGAATTTCGAGGGGGAGACTATTAATGCGCAAACGACCTTGGATGTTATTTGGAAACTTGCAATCCCTTCTAAAATTCAAATTTTCCTGTGGAGATTGTTGCTAAATCGTATTGCAACAAAAGATCAACTTGTTAAATGCGGTATCACTTTCGATGACGATGATCTGTGGTGCGTGTTTTGCAGAATGAAGAACGAGGATGCGGTTCACCTTTTCTTTAAGTGTCATGTGTCTGTTGCTGTTTGGAAGACTATCTATTTATGGCTGGGATTTAAAATGCTTAGCAGTCACACTTACACAGAGTATTTCCATAATGCTCAGAGTTTATTTAAGATCAAGACGGGGAAGGTTTTGGGTATGATCATTTGGGCTGCTACTGTTTGGCAAATATGGTTATGCCGTAACGACTTAATCTTTAATCAGTCTCATTTTAGAGTGGAAGATCTCGTTTGCGCTATCAAAGCTTTATCTTGGTACTGGTTTGGTAAGGCCCTTAAGCCTTTTTCTGTCTGCTCCTATTCTGACTGGTGTATGTCTCCTCTTATGTGTTTAAAAACGTTGTAATGTCGTTGTTCGAGTTCGAGTACCCCTTGTACTCGGTGTTCAATCAATCAATTACCTTCTAAAAAAATAAAAATAAATAAACTAACCTAATTTTCGTGTCTTGTAATATGACTCATGAATAGTTAGACAGTCAAGTGGAAATCTTTTATAAATATATAATCAATACATCAAAAGTAGACGAGATAAGCGTGCTTTCTCATTTATTAAAAATTTATTTTAATTTTACTAAATTAAATACTTAAAATATAATTACTAAGATTAAAATTAAAAATTAAAAATAAAATTATCTTTCATTGGTTACCTCGCATGAAGCACTTTCTTTTTTTTTGAAAGGCAATTAGGATTATATTAAATGAATACAAGGGGTATTCACCCAATTACAAAACAAAACCCAAAAACATAATATTTCCTCCAACTCCACCCTATCCACCCATTGGATTCAAAGAAAAGGAGAAGAAACTAGAGTTGGGAGATGAAATATTAACCAACATCAAACATTTCCAAACTTGTAACTTGATTTCCCAGCAAAGATTATTAAAATTCACAGCTTCATTCTTAAAAATAAAATTGTTTCTAACCTTCCACAAATTCCAGGCTATAACAATCCAAGCAATTCCCAGCCTTCTTGCCAAAATGTTGGTCCTGCCATTACGAATCCACGACGAGAAGAAATCGCATTGGCAACCTGTATAAGTTTTGTCACAACCTATCTAATCTCCCATTTTTCTCCAAATCAAATTCGCAAAAGGACAGGTAAATAGCAGATGAGGCAAACTCTCATTTTCCTCATAACAGAAACAACACAGAGTATCAATAAGATGAATTCCTCTTGTTAGAAGGTTGTCCTTCGATGGTAGGGGATTCCAAAGGAGTCTCCATGCAAACACTTTAAGTTTCGGCAGTGTATTAATCTGCCACAGCTACTTCAATGATTGCAATTGAATAGGTTGGCCAATGGACACAGACAATCCACCTCTAATTGAATCATACACCTTCTTGATTTTGAATATGCCGCTGTCATCCAAATTCCAGCTTGCAATGTCAGGTCTGCCTCTAGACGGGCTCAGGGGCTGCAGCATCTCCTTCAAAGAGTTCATAGCATCATTCTCCTTTGCAGAAAGCCAACTGTGAATACCGAAGTTGCTCCACTCCCACACATCTGCGTCAAATCGACCCATCGAGTCGACCGAAGCTTTCTTCTGATTGCTCTTGAGAAAGAGAATGTTGAACTTAGATTCCAAAGACCCTTGACCTGTCCAATCAACCAACCAGAATGGAATATGATTTCCACCACCTAATTCGAAGTTGACATTACCTGCAAAAGAGAAATTATTATTAGTAAAACCATCTCCATTCTTCACAATGTCCTTCCACCAGACAGATGCAGAAATGACCTGCAGTGTGTGAGTTCCATCCATAATGTCCCCTTCCACAAATCCATATCTTTCCCTAAGAACAACCTTCCACAATGCCTGCCTATGGTCAATAAGTTTCCACTTCCATTTCAGCAACAGAGCTATGTTGAAAGTTCCCAACTCTATAATTCCCAATCCCCCTTCATTTTTAGGTTTGCAACATAAACTCCAATCCATCCAATGTATTTTGTGATTAGTTTTCGTCCCTCTCCACAGAAATGCCCTCCTAATCTTATCAATCCTCTTGATGACTGTGACTGGAACTTTGTAAAAGGATAACCAGAAAACAGGTAAGCTTGTCAAGCACAAATTGATTAGGGTAATCCTACCAGCCATGTTGACATCTTTGCCTTTCCACCCTGCCAGTCTCTTCTTAAATCTATCAATCAAGAAATCCCAAAAGGAAATCCTTCTAGGATTAGCTCCTACTGGGATCCCCAAGAATCGGAAACTAGGAGAGTCAATTCTGCAAGCCAAGAAATTAGAAGCAGCAGCCAAGAAATGTTGTCTCAAATTGATACTCATCACTCTGCTTTTGTTAAAGTTAACTTTTAAACCCGACACAACTTCAAAATTGCGTAGAACCATTTTTATCGACCACAAATTCTGCCAACTATTATCCCCACATATTAACGTGTCATCTGCGAACTGAATTATGTCAACCTTAACGTCAGGTCCAACTCTGAAGCCAGAAAACACACTTGTTTCAGATGCTCTTTTCATAAGTTGAGTTAAGCCTTCAGTCACCAATACAAATACAAAAGGAGATAAAGGATCTCCTTGGCGGAGACCTTTTTCAACCTCAAAGTCCTTTGTGGGACTACCATTAACAAGAATCGAAAGAAAGCACCTGAAGAGACAAGCTTCCATCCAACCTCTCCACTTAACTCCAAACCCCATAACCTCAAAAAGTTTCCTTAAGAAGTTCCAATTCACGCAATCGTAAGCCTTCTCAAAATCCGCTTTAAAAAGCAAACATTCCTTTGCATCTTTCATAGCAACGTCTATAATCTCATTAGCTATTACGACTCCATCCAACATCTGAAGTCCCAGAATAAAAGCAGTCTGGCTTTGATCAACTAATTTTCCTATCACTTTCTTAAGTCTATTGGCCAACATTTTAGAGAGAATTTTGTACATCCCTCCCACCAAACAAATAGGTCGATAGTCACCCAGGTGCATGGAAATATCCACCTTAGTGTAGCGAGCGATTTTGGACGCGGTTCTTAAGCGCTGGTCGCTCTCTACGGTTGAGCTTAAACTACAGGTCGATTCATTTTTTATCCTATTGTGAGCTGAATAAGGAAGGGAAATAGATGTCTCCAATTAACCCTGCTTTGCATAATGAGTTTAAACAGCGGTCTGTTAGGTTGCGAATGCTATCAATGTGGGGGGGCCTTTGTACTGGTTATTTGTATTTTTGCCAATACTGGTTTTTATCTAGGCAGAAGTTTTCTGGCGGGGAACAAGGATTAGAATGTTAGGACTGATGCTTTTTGATGGGTATGTGAGAGTAGGACTGATGCTTTTTGTTGATTGTGCTCGCTAAGATTTTTCTTTCAATCTTATGCCTACGTATTCCCGTTTACCGAAACAGGGAAATTAGAGCGTTCGTAGTTCCTCCTATTCTATGGGAGGAAGTGGTTGTTTTGGTGTCTTGCTCAAAGCCCAAGACGTGAAGCGAAAAGTGATTTGTATCTTGATCAAAGCCCAAGATGTGAAGCTGAAAAGTCTATTTGTGTCTTGTTCAAAGCCCAAGACGTGATGCGAAAGGACCTCGGCTTTAGAGAGAATTTGTCATCTCTAAAGAAGGGGGTTGTATGTCACAACTGTTTATAAAGGAGAATTAATTTAACCGGGATACGCGGATCCTAGCAATGCCATAATTTCCTTTATAGGGGATTTTAACCTGAAGGAGAAGACTTTAACTCAGTGTAGAGCAATGCCATCTATCCTTAGGAATTTCTCATGCTAAAAGAGGGACAGTGGCATGGATGTAGATGATCCAGAGGCTTGGCGCTTACAGCGATTAGATGAAAGGGAAGGAGTTGTTGATGTTTATATACTGTGAATGAGGCACAACTTTGATGCTAAAAGGTTGATTGGATCAACCAGTGGTTTTCTTATACAAAGCCTAAGAGGAGGCTAGTATGTGTCTATTACAAAGCCCGAGAGAGAGGCAAAAAGGTTTTGACTCAATGATGGAATCTTTTGGTATCTCGTATAAAGCCCGAGATGGAGGCTATTGTTTGTTTGGCTCAATAGGAACCTTTTTGTATCTCGTACAAAGCCCGAGATAGAGGCGAAAATGGTGATTGACTCAACGAGGGTGTCTCTGATGTGTCTCGTACAAAGCCCGAGAGAGAGGCTAAATGTTGTTTGACTCCGCTGGGGAGAATCATTGTATAAAGCCCAAGAGGAGGCTAGCTTCACTGAAGAAGGATCATTATACAAAGCCTAAGAGGAGGCTATGGTTACTGTTTCAGTTGAGTGACAGGTCCAGTATACCGATTTAAAGAGAAAATCAGTTCTTATATGAGCAACACTGTACTCAAGGATTTGATTCAAGGGATCCGGGTTATTCCTGTTCTTTAAGGAAGCGGGAAATCCGAAGGGTATTGAGACTGTTGAGTCTACCGGGTTTACTTCCTATTCTTGAAGGGTGCTTGAGAATGTCTTTGAGACTCAAGGAAATTAGACTGTCCAATTCTAGAGTTTCATCCTTTGTACTATGCTTTGAGAAATAGTAGTAGACTCTATGAAAGGACTGCTCTATGCAGATGACTAAGTTATGTTCCTATACCTCTAGGAGGTCTTCGGGACAATTTGTACGAAGCCCAAGAGGAAGCTGGAAACCTTTAAGAAGCCGATCGGTCCTTGTACTAAGCCCAAGAGGAGGCTATCATTCCCGAAGGAAGAGATCATTATACGAAGCCTAAGAGGAGGCTGTGAATACTTCTAAGAAGCCGTAGGGTCCTTGTACTAAGCCCAAGAGGAGGCGGGGTTGCTTTTAGGAAGCCTGTGGGTCCTTGTACGATGCCCAAGAGGAGGCCGATGCTTTTAAGAAGCCCGTGGGTCCCCAAACCCCGAAAAATTCAAGGAAAGCTATTCACAAGGAATAGATCAAGTCAGGAAAGTTCGAGAATTTGGAAGAAACTCAAAGATGCCATTCACGGAGAAGACATTCATCTTTGGGAGTAGAGTTTCTTGACAATTCCTAATGAGGACAGCCGAAGAGAAGACTGTATCTGGTGATCCTATTGGGGATCTAGTTGTCTATTTCTACGAATAAACGAAACAGCGTCACCTAGTTCTAGACGTAGTTGCCGGGGAAACTCGAAATATCTATACTATTATTACACAGTTGATATGAGTTTATGAAAGAAGACTTACAGTGAAACAGCCCCACAATACAGTTATATGTATATGAAAGCGGTAAATGAAACTAATAACCACTTACTCGGTTGTAGAGCTTCCATGCTGTTTGGTTAGTTGTTCAACAAAGAAAGATTGAAAACAACAGTATATTCAAAATCAAAGGAGAAAGTGCTTTAAAAAAGAAAGATTTGGGGCTTACAGCTCAAGGAGAGGCCCAGGGTTTTTATCAGTGAGTGCACTGTTGAATTTGTACAGAGGGACTTATACAAGTGACTGGGGCCCAAAAAGTTTTCTATACAAAGGGATTGGGTCTTACACTCTAATAGAGGCCCAAAAAGTTTTAAAGAAAAAGAGTGGGGCTTATAACACGGGGGTAGGCCCAGTTGATTTGATTTTGAATTGGCGATTGCGCCGAGGTTTTCTTTTAACGCAGAGGGACTTATACAATAAGTGAGGCCCAAATGGTTTTGGTTAAAAGGGGATTGGGTCTTACACTCTAATAGAGACCCAAAAGTTTTGAATGGGTCTTATAGCTAAAGGAGAGGCCCAAGGTTATTTTTAAAAGGCGACGATCGCGCCGTTTGTTTTTGACGGTATCGGGACTTATACAATAAGTGAGGCCCAAAAATGATTGTCAAAAAAAGGATTGGGTCTTACACTCTATTAGAGGCCCAAAATTTTTTGAAAAATCAATTTTGAAAGTTGAATAAAAAAAACCCTAATTTTAATCTTTAAAAGTAAATATTTAAAGAAAATCAAACAAAATTCAAAATAAATTTGAATAATCCACTTATGATTTTTCTTAAGGTTTGAAAAAAATGAGGGATAATCACAAGGAATATTTAAACTCATTAGGTTTTGATTTTCAAAGTAAATATTCATTTTTAGAATGTTTAAAAATAATTAAAAACGAATTTATTAACAAAAATACTAATTATATTAAATAAATAATATAAATCTAATTTTTTTTGGTGGAATAAAATATTTCAACATTTTTGTGAATTGTTGCAAAAAGAACCAATCAAAAATGATAAAAATTGAAGGAGTTATTAATTTTTTCAAATCATTAAAAATAATAATATGAAAAATAACAAAATAAAAAAATGGTAAAAAGAAGTCTGGGGCGAGGGGGATTCGAACCCCAGACCTCTCGCTTGCCAATACTCACAAAACCAGCTGATGAACCGCTGGGGCGCAATGCCAATTCATTAATAACATGGAAAGTGAAAAATATATATCAAACTTGTTGGATTTTGTGAAGAATGGCGCCATGGCCATCTTCTTCCTCGAGCTCGTGCGTGAAGCACCATATCTCACTCATCTCTCAACCATTGGACATGATTCAAACACTAAACCCGTGCATTTTTTCACAAGGAATAAGATGGAAATACCCAATTTTATTCATTTTCAGTGTGGAGTAAAATAATCATGATGAACACAGATGAACCCTAATTTGCAAAAGCAATCGTGCAGGCATGGTTATGAGGTCTATGATCCAATTTCTTGAGGAAAAACAATCAACACATGATGGCAAGCAAATGGCAAAAGTATCATGCGAGGAAATATGCATGGATCATGGAGTTTGAGTTTGAAGCTCACCTTGATGCAAGCTGAAATGGAACTTTGCCCAGATGGTGTTCCAGTCGTGAATTGATGATCCCTACAGCTTCAATGGATGTTATGGAGTGTGTTGCAAGCTTTGGAACACTCTGAAACCTTCTGGATCAAGCTAGAGACCTCCACCTGCAAAATTGAAGCATAATGGCTTGGTTGAAGAGTGATTTTGAGCCTGGGGTGTTACAGTTGGTGTTTAAGTGTTTGGACACCTCAAATACATCATATGTGATGTGTTTGAGCAATTGGAATGGATTGGTTGTGGCTGCAACTCAAAACCCGATAGTGGTTACTCAAAAACAAGAAAACTTGAGGTTTAAGAAAGAATGAGAGAAAGCAGTGCTGTAACTAGCTTTGGTGTGAGTTGAATGATCCATTGGGACCTCTATTTATAGGTGATCAACTTTTGTTTTGGAGGAATAGTGAATGGCTGCTGGATCAGATCATATTTGCATGGATTGGCTTGGAGGATTTCTTCTCAAGCAAGGCAAGCTAGCCATTCCCAAGAGCAGGGCTATGCCTTGACCAAAACCACATTCCTCAGATGTTTTTATTATTGTTTAATCAGAGAAATTGACTGAGTAGGTTAGCTACCTTGACAATGCACTATTCCACATTAATGCACTCTGAATTCAAGGCAAAATGTGCCAAAGTGGATGAACTTCAAGTTGGAAGATTCCTTGGTCTTTTGACTAAGATTTATCAGTTGGATCAGTTGCATTGTGATTGGTTTGAACACAGGTGGCATAATGATCCTTAGTTTTTGGCTCAAAATCGTGTGGCAAGCAAACATGCAAACTGGTTTTCTCAAAACAGCCTGCAGCAGCATGACTTTGGGCAAGGATTTTTCTTGGCTCAAGTTGAATCAATTCATGCTGTTGAGCTCTTTGAATTCTTGGCAACATATGCAACAACATTGATGTTTAACTTTGGACTTGATTCAGCTTGCATCTGTGTGAAAAAATCTCTCAAGTTTTGGTGTTTCAACAAAATCTGTCTTGGACAGAATTTTTCTAAGCGTTGGAAAATGGTACATTTTCATGTTTTCAGCCACTTTGGCTCACTCATAACTCAAAATACATAATGAATTGGAGTTAGGCCTAGTTGAAGATTTTGTAGAGGGTAATGAGATCTACAAATCAAGCTTTGGATGGGGCACAATGGCCTTGTGGTTTAGGAGTTATGGTCCTTCAAAGTTGGTGCATTAGTGGTACTTTTCCATAACTTAGAAAAATTTCTAAGTTTTATGGTTACCCCTTTTACAAGTTATCCCACTTTACTTGATTTTTCTTGATGAATGATGATTCAAATCATACATAAACATCATTTTAGGGTTAAAAATCCATTTTGGTGAAAAATCTCAAAAAGTCAAAGTTGACTTTTGTGCACAGTTGACTTTTTATCAGATGAATTCCAAACTGTGCAATTCTTCAGGAAATCATGTCCTTGACCTAAATCAAACTTGATGGACATGTTCCAAGGGTGTCATAGGGTGTATTGAGGTATGTCCTAGGGTTTAGGAGCATGTCTTGGTCAAAAGTCAAAGTTACAGTTGACTTTTCCCTTAAAACCCTAATTGTGGTGCAGATGAAATTGAGACTTGTTGCTCAAGCCTCTTGGCTTAATCCATTGTTCCAAATGGATCAATTTGGTTCATTAGAGACCCTCAAACCCTCTCTTGAGGTCTTGGCTCATGATTTTCCCTAAAAGTCAACTTAGGGGTGAATTAGGTCAAGAAACCCTAATTCCTGATTTTTGATGTATGCATCCCCTGAGGTCAAATTGACTTGATGATTGGGTCCATGAGGTTCCATGGAGCATATTAGGTTATGTTTTGGATCATTGGCTTGTGCCCAGATGAAAATTTTCCATCTGGAGGCCCTGGTCGACCAAAACCCTAATTTGGTGACACTGTCGATCTTGAGGCTTGATCCACCTAGAAGGGAGCAACTTGTACTTAATCCTTGAAGTGGGAGTCCTTTTGATCCTTTGTGGATGTTTGAGAGGTTTAGACAAGTTGAAGATCATGTCATTCCTTGATTGATCCTTTGTCTAAAGCTCGGAGAGGGCTTGAAACCCTAATTTTGATTGTAGTGGAAGCTCACCCATCTTTGGGGAGACTGATGAGGCATAAAGGTACATCCATATTGTGATGATGATTTGCACAATGATGGGAAATCCTAGTGATCAAAATTTGGGGTATGACAGATGCCCCTATTTAATCTTCTTGGACCCGAAGGTGTGAATGTCGAAGGTATTCGGGCATTCGGGGTGCAAGAGGATTAAATATCGGAATATCCGAAATTTTGATGGTGGTTATGAATGGTAGCTTACGCATTCATATTCTTTTGCTAAGCAATGATGCTTAAAAAAGGTAAAACTTCCCCTCGATCCTGGTTTACTACCAGGGAACTGGTCTCAGCTTCTGATTTAAACTTCCCCTCGATCCTGGTTTCCTACCAAGGAACTGGTCTTAGTTTCTGAAATAAACTTCCCCTCGTTCTTGGTTTCCTACCAAGGAACTGGTCTTAGTTTCTGAAATAAACTTCCCCTCGTTCTTGGTTTCCTACCAAGGAACTGGTCTTAGTTTCTTTTGTCAATAAATTTTCTTGACAAGGAACGCTGTTAGTAGCGGCCTTCCCTCAAACTTCTCGCCGAATTTTCCTGGGGAGATGCCATTTGAGTAAAAAATGCATTGATGTCAGACTTGTTAGGGAACCCATTCGTCTGAATTGTAGAGGTACACAAACTTCTCTGTTGGAGACGCCATTTGTCGATTCTACTGGGGAAAGCGAGTCTCTTGAGAGACTGTTTTCGTTTGGGAGCTTACATCATACTTTTCTCGGGATCTTTCCGGAGAAATGCCATATGATGGGATCCAATTTTGAGGTGCCGATGACCTTTTCATCAGCGATCTTTTCGGAGCGAAACTGGCGCACTGCCGAATCTCTGATTACGAGGCTTTCTCTGGGGATTTTCCTTAATCCGGGAAAGCAAGGATATCATCTTCAATGGCGAAGAGTGATATTTGTTGAACGTTTTTCTCTGGCTTTTCAGAGATTCAAGTTATCAAAGTGGTCAAGGACCAACTTCTTTCCAGAAATAAACTGGGAGCGAGGTTGTCGAAACACAGCACTTCCTGATGAGGAAAAGGCTAACAACTCGATTGAGATGACTTTTATCACTAGGGGATACGACCGACTAGAGTGATAGTGATGCAATATGAAATGTGAATGTAAATCAAATGCATGATGTATGTATGTATATGCTGACAAAACTGACGCGACACACAAACTGACGGGTGAACATGACTGGATACTCGGCCATCGCGGGGCGTATAGAAATATCGCTGGTTCAAACTAGCAATTCCACCTTGCTTAGGAGAGATAGTCCCGGTTGGGGGCTATGTTGGTCGGGCTTAGGAGATGAGAACTCGGCCGAGGCATGTTAGACGAAACAAGGTCTCTGACACAGTTGATCCCTTCATTCAGGCGTACTAGCTTTAGAAGGAGTACTTTGATTATGCAGTTTGAGGTTCGAACACCTTTGGAGACGCGATTGATGTTCTTCTGATGTTCAACAGTCAAAAGAAATTTCCGACTTTATTTTAAAAGCAGAAAAAGTTTTAAGAAGTAAATTCATTTTTGTTTTATTTCAAGAATCGTTAATCATTTTAACAACATCATTCTGTAAAGCTAAAACAAATAAGAATTACAAACAAAAGCACAAGGGCTCAAATTTTATTGATAAGATGGAGATCAGCCAAACGCGTGATTCCAAAGAGTATATACAAAGTTTGAAAATGGTAATTTACAGGGAAAAGGGCTACGTTGAAACATAACGACTGTTATCCTTCTACCAACTTTGAATTCGGGGCATCCTGAGCTTCTGTCGAAGATGACCTTGACTAGAGTTTTCTGACAGATGATGTAACTGCTGCTGCTGAGGGCCTTGCCCTTGTTGAACATAGTTACTTGCCATTATCCCTAATTTTGCCTGGATTGTACTATGAGATTTCCAATCCATCGGGATGATTTTTTTTCATGTCTCTAACTTTTGCCTGGACCGCCCTTTCGGGTTTTCAATCCACCGAGACGGATTCTCTTTTTTTTTCAGTTTTTTTTTTTTTTTGAGTTTAGGCGAAGTATTTCTTGACTACATCAACATTTGTGGGGTAGGCAAATTCCTCTCCGTCCATGGTTGCAAGTCTCAAGGCGCCGCCTGAGAAAGCTTTCGTGACCACATAGGGGCCATCATAATTCGGGGTCCATTTTCCCCGAGAATCAGTGAGAAATGATTGTATCTTCTTGAGCACAAGGTCTCCTTTTCTGAAAACACGAGGTCGGGCCTTTTTGTTGAACGCCCTCCTCATTCTTTGCTGATACAACTGATCGTGGCATAGTGCCGTTATTCTCTTTTCTTCGATCAGATTCAGTTCATCGTGTCGACTTTGACACCATTCAGCTTCGGTGAGCTTAGCTTCCATCAATACTCGGATTGACGGGATCTCTACTTCTATGGGGAGAACTGCCTCCATGCCATACACTAGAGAGAAAGGGGTCGCCCCTGTTGAAGTGCGGACAGATGTACGATAACCGTGAAGAGCAAAAGGTAGCATCTCGTGTCAGTCTTTGTAGGTTACAACCATCTTTTGAACAATCTTCTTGATGTTCTTGTTAGCCGCTTCTACCGCGCCGTTCATCTTAGGCCGATAGGGAGATGAGTTATGGTGTTTGATCTTGAACTCAGTGCACAACTCTTTCATCATCTTGTTGTTCAAGTTAGATCCATTATCAGTAATGATCTGGCTCGGAACACCATAACGACAGATGATATTGTTTTTGATAAATCGGACCACCACTTGTCGGGTTACATTAGCGAATGACGCTGCTTCGACCCACTTGGTGAAGTAGTCAATGGCTACCAGGATGAACCGATGTCCGTTTGAAGCCTTGGGCTCAATCAAGCCAATCATGTCGATTCCCCATATGGAAAAAGGCCACGGGGAAGAAAGAACTTTGAGATGTGATGGCGGTACATGAATTTTGTCGGAGTATATCTGACACTTGTGACACCTCCTCATGTACTTGTAGCAGTCGGATTCCATGGTTAACCAGTAGTACCCTGCTCTTAGGATTTTTCTCGCCATTGTGTGTCCATTGGCATGAGTACCAAAGGATCCTTCATGAATTTCTTTCATAAGCATGTCTGCTTTTGGTCTATCCACGCATCGGAGCAAGACCATGTCAAAATTTCTCTTATAAAGAGTGTCACCACTCAGGAAGAAGCTTCTTGCTAGTCTTCTGAGGGTTCTCCTGTCTTTTCTGAGTGCCCCAGATGGGTACTCTTGTTTCTGAAGGAAGCATTTGATATCGTGATACCAAGGTTTGTCATCTATGACTGCTTCAATTGTGAAGACGTAAGCGGGCCTTTCAAGGCGCATTATATCGATCTTAAGTATGTCATTCCATTGACCTACACTAATCATGGAAGAGATAGTGGCTAATGCATCAGCCATGTGATTCTCATCACGAGGGATGTGATGAAACTCAACTCTGTTGAAGAAAGGTAGCAACCTTCTTGCGTAGTCCTTGTAAGGAATCAATCCTGATTGGTATGTATTCCAATCTCCTTTAATCTGATTGATAACCAAGGCTGAGTCGCCATATACGTCCAAGTTTTTGATCCTTAAATCAATTGCTTCCTCGAGACCCATAATACAAGCTTCGTATTCGGCCTCGTTGTTCGTACATTTGAACGTAAGTCTGGCAGTGAAAGGAATGTGGGTACCCTGAGGGGTAACAATGATTGCCCCAATTCCGCTTCCATAATGATTGACTGCTCCAATAAAAGATAAGTCCCCATTGGGAACTTGGTTCTGGCCCTTCACTGGGTAGCGGTTCATCGCAGTCTTTCATTTTTAGATACATGACATCTTCGTCTAGGAAGTCAAACCCGATTGATTCTTGATCGTCAATCGATTGATGAGCCAAATGATCGGCTAAAATACTTCCTTTAACGGCTTTCTGAGCATGGTACTCTATGTCATATTCTGATAACAACATCTGCCAATGGGCGACCCGTGAGAGCAGGTTTTTCGAAAACATATTTGATTGGATCCATTTCGGAGACCAACCAAGTAGTATGACGAATCATGTATTGGCGAAGACGTTTGGCTGCCCAAGCCAAAACACAGCAAGTTTTCTCAAGCATCGTGTACCGAGTTTCACAGTCGGCGAATTTATTGCTTAGATAGTAAATGGCAGACTCTTTCCGTTTGGTTTCGTCTTGTTGGCCAAGTACACATCCCATTGAGTCCTCTAGGACTGTGAGGTAAATGATCAGTGGTCTTCCTTCCACTGGAGGTGATAGAATCGGAGGATTCAATAGATATTCCTTAATACTGTCGAAGGCGGTTTGGCAATCTTCTGTCCAAACGCAGTCCTGGTTCTTTTTTAGTAATTTGAAAATCGGCGCACAAGTGGCGGTCATGAGGAATATGAATCTGGAGATGTAGTTCAAACGTCCCAGGAATCCTCTGACTTGTTTTTCAGTTTTTGGAGAAGGCATTTCTTGAATGGCCTTGACCTTGTCAGGATCAACTTCAATTCCTTTCTGGCTGACGATGAACCCTAGTAGTTTCCCTGAACAGACACCGAAGGTGTACTTGTTAGGATTCAAGCGGAGCTTGAATCTTCTTAAACGTTCAAACAATTTTGACAGATGTTTAACGTGCTCACTCTCTATTTTTCATTTTTCAATCATATCATCGACATATACCTCGATTTCTTTGTGTATCATGTCATGAAACATAGTAGTCATGGCCCTTTGATAGGTTGCCCCGGCGTTCTTCAAACCGAACGGCATTACCTTGTAACAAAAGGTACCCCATGGGGTAATGAAGGAAGTTTTCTCCATGTCTTTCGGCGCCATTTTGATTTGGTTATAGCCCGAGAATCCATCCATGAAGGAGAAAACTTTGAACTTTGCTGTGCTATCTACCAGCATGTCAATGTGTGGTAAAGGAAAGTCGTCCTTTGGACTTGCCTTGTTTAGATCTCTGTAATCAACACACATTCTGACCTTTCCGTCCTTTTTAGGAATGTGTACGATGTTGGCTAACCATTGAGGATATTCTGATGTGGCGAGGAAACCTGCGTCAATCTGTTTCTGTACCTCCTCTTTGATTTTGATGGTCGTGTCCGGGTGAGTGCGTCTCAACCTTTGCTTTACTGGCGGACATTCCGATCTTAACGGTAAGTGATGTTCCACGATGCTGGTATCCAACCCTGGCATATCCTGATAGGACCAAGCGAATACATCGGGAAATTCGTTGAGAAGCTTTATCAAACCCTCTCTAGCAGTTGGACTGAGCAGTGCCCCAATCCTGATTTCTTTTCTCTCTTTTTCTGAACCCAAGTTTATCGTTTCCAACGGCTCTTTGTGAGGTTCAATAGACCTTTCCTCTTGTCTGAGTAGTCGGGAGATTTCTTCTGGAATTTCGTTGTCATTTTCTTCTTCAGCCTCGAATACCGGGAACTCAAAGTTGGGCGAAGGCATCGGATCGTATGTTTCAACGGGGTTTAAAACAAGCAATCTGCATGACGTAATGATTCGTGTTTAGAAGAGATAGAGAAAATGCAAGTGTGTGCAGTGTATTTATTTTATTACTGCTTGTTTTTATTATTGAATTGTTTTTTTTAGGATTACCATTTTCTGAAAAAGCAAAAAGAGAAAACAACAATTAATGCGGAAATTACAGAACGACGTTATTTTATTAATGAACAAGTCGATCCTTGAAACTACAGCCCTATAAAACAAAACTTTGTCGCTTTGGGCGAAGCGAAGAGGGAAATTTACAGAAAGCGAGCCCTATCAAAACATCTGTTTCACCTGGGCAGGGTGAAAGGTTAAAAGATGGCAATTACTTTGACTGATGAATGACCTTCGGAACCTCGACGACAACCCATTGGCGGCGAACTCCTCGGTGAATCACAAAGTCTGGCACCTTTCTCGATTTGTCTTTAGAAATAACGCTGATTTCTGGTGGAGCAGGATCGTTAGAATCTGTTTCCCAGGCAGAATTGTCGTAGGAGAATTCCCTAGTTGTATTTTGCATAGCATTTGTGCTCTCAGCTGTATCTCCCCATCCAGTTGGCTGGATATCTTCGAGCCTGATACGAGAGCTTTCGGGAGCGGTGTACTTGACCATAAAGTCGTATTTTCCACTAGGCTGTCCCAAGGTGTCCCACACTTCTTTGGAACTGGAGGAGTCATCTCTCTCGATGACGTTGACCTCGGGGAAATCATAGTTGATGAATTTAAGTCCTGCGAACGTTGCGAATTCATCTTCATGTTGAGTAGTTTCTGAATGACCTGAGTGTTGATCCCATGACATGGTGGGGACACAGGTATTCCATTCAATGACGGTCAGCTGATTTTCATTACTCGGCTGACTTTCTTGCTCCAAGTTTCCTGGATAAGGTTGCCACATTGGCAGACCATCCATTGGGCCATAGTAGTTGTAGTCAAAATTGTCTTTCATCGGAGTGTCCTCCTCTAATGAATTTGGCGGAGCACGGCATCCTTCCGGATCACAATCTCCATATATCATTTCGACATCTGATCTTGGTATAAATCTCGGACTTTCTGTAGGAAAGAAAAAAGGCATAGGCACCTCTTCTTGAGACATATAACCGTCCTTGTTGAGATAGGAATTCCATTCTTCGTTTGTGTCGGAGGGATCTTCCTCATTGATAGCATGAACTGTCTGAGACACTGGGTGAAGGAAACCTCCACTGTGGAGGAAGTTTTGAAGGGGATGAAGACTTTCATCATTGGCAGCTGCCTGGGTACAAGTTGTAGAAAAACCAAGACCCTTCTTTATTTTATTATCAATAGGAATGACAAGCTGTCCCCATCCTGTTGTATCAGTACTCTCGACCGCCTTGATAGCATCTTTGTATGAGGAAATCAAGGTTCCTCCTTTGAAATGATCGTCCTTGCCAACCGATAATGCTTGGAACTGCGTTCCAATAACCTCCTCAGGTTCTACACATGTAGATGATGACAAATTACTCACAAGCAAGGCTTGTTCCCCATAAACCATGACAAGTTGATCGTTCTTGACGAACTTTAGCTTTTGGTGGAGGGTTGACGTGACTGCTCCAGCCTGATGTATCCAAGGTCTTCCTAATAAACAACTGTACGTTGTCCGGATGTCCATGACCTGGAAAGTGACTTGGAAAGTGTGAGGACCAATAGTTATGGGAAGATCGACTTCGCCGATAACCGTTTTTCTGGATCCGTCGAATGCTTTGACGAAGACCTCGCTGATTCTCATCGGAGAGCCCTTGAATGATAACTGCAACAAAGTAGACTTCGGCATAACATTCAGGGCTGACCCTATGTCTACCAGTACGCTGGCTAAAGCATCGTCCTGGCAGTTAACTGTGATATTGAGCGCCATGTTATGACAACGACCCTCTTCAGGTAATTCCTCATCACTAAATCCCAAATTATTGCAGGAAGTGATGTTAGAGACAATGCTATCGAACTGTCTGATTGTTACATCTTGTTCCACAAAGGCTTGCTCCAAGACTTTCTGTAGAGCCTCCCTGTGGGCTTCTGAACTGAGTAACAGTGATAACACCGAGATCTTTGAAGGAGTCTGTAACAGTTGATCGACAATGTTGTATTCACTCCTTTGGATGAGCTTCAACATCTCATCATTATTTTTCGAAAGGTCGGGATTACTAGATTGATCGACTGGTGGATCAGGAGCTTCTGTCTGAAGTTCCTTTTCTTTGTTATGTTCCCCAACCACTCGGTTGAAGATTCTACCACTCCGTGTTACTCGACTGATGTCTGCAATGTTCACGACGGAGGGTAATGGAATTTCCTTTCCATTCTCAATTGTTGTTGCACCGTATTTGTAAGGGATCACCTTAGCTGATTCATACGGTAGCGGTCCCGGTAGATAGATGACTATGGGAACTTTTTGATTTTTCTGACCATCGCAAGTAATCTCGATCCGTTCCCGGTTGGGAACCTTAGATTTGTCAAGTATAGGAATGATGGCAAAAACATCCCTGGTATGGTGATGACCAGAGATCGTAACAACATCCTCGACTTACTCGGCAAGGTAATTCGGCGTCCAGTTGATGGGTCCAGAACCCGGATATGGACGAATCTCTCCACGATCCACCTGACCCTGAAGAGCTGCTCGCACAAGGTAGCACCCTTGGTTACTTTCCGAACATATGCTACAATTATCATAATTGTGTAGTGGCACCTGGCCACGCCCACTTTGAATACAATGTAACCTCACCAGGTTAGCTTCCACTGATCGGACATCCTGACTTTGACGACGAGTAGGATTCCTATTACCGATACTAATCTGCTGAGTATCTTCATCTAGGTAGATTGGCATCCACCAGTGATTTAACAAGTGCTGGAGTGCTTCCTGGACAAGGGTACAACCTCGATCGTTTTCGCAATCCTCTTTACAGCTTTGATAGTCATGTGATATTAAGAATCCGAGTCGGACCTGTTCAGCATGTAACTCTACCAGGTTGGTATTCATTACGCGAATGTCAAAGATTTGAACCATGTTGATCTGATAGGGATTCCTATCATGGTAGTCTTGGATCCATCGAAGATCCATCTGACGCTGGAGGGCCTCTTGTATGAAAGAGCATCCCTGTTTGTTTACCGAGCAAGTCAGATAGGAACTGTAATCGTGTCGCGGCAGATTATGATACTGGCTTTGCCTTGAGTGCATCGCCACCAAGTTGACATTCATTGCACAGATGTCGTGGTTCTGAATGACGTTGGAATTCGTGTAGACCATGTTAACTCCACGAACTCGGTGCTCCTGGATCCATCCGAGATCCATTTGTTCCTGTAGGGCTGCTTGCAGCACAGAACATCCTTGATTATTTTTAGAGTAGATATCACATTGATGATAATTATGAGGTGGCACATGGCCATATCCACTCTGTCTACGATGCATCTTAACCAGATTGGTTTTTAACAAGAGTACATCATGAATTTGGTAGACATTGTTAAATTCTTCCTCAATCAGGTTGACTGCAGCCTTTTCGTGTTGAGGCAGCGGGTTCGTAAGAACATTAGGATTCGTATCTTTGAAAGATAAAAGCCCACTCCTAACAAGCTTTTGCACATCGGACTTGAAATTAAGACAAGTTTCTATGTTATGCCCTGGACCTCCTTGATGATAAGGGCACGTCTGATCCACCTTAAACCAAAAAGGTGGATTTTTCGGTACTGTAAGAGGGGACTTAGTCTGAATGTGCCCCTTGGCTAGCAGTAATGGAAACAGTTCTGCATACGTCATGGGTATAGGATCAAATCCTGGTGGCCGTGTTGTAAGGTTGTTATTATATGGAGAACGAGCCTGCTGAAGAGGATGTTGTGTCCTTTGCTGATCAAGTTGGCTCTGCCCAACCTGAGGTTGATACGTAGGAATAGGCGCAGGGCTGATAGCAGGAATTACAGCTGCTACCGGCTGATAACGTCGCCTTTGCTTTCCGAGAGAGATATTCCCAATATCTTGCTCTTTTTTCTTATGGAGAGCACTACCGTATTTTTTAGTACCGCTCGTCGATCCAGTGTCTTTTACCAAATGTCCTTCTCGGACGGCTTCCTCAAGATGTACACCCATGCCGACCATCTCGGTGAAATCACTGGGCGCACTGGCAACCATTCGGTCGTAGTAAAACGAGCTTAAGGTCTTTAAGAAGATCTTTGTCATCTCTTTTTCCTTAAGAGGTGGACAAATTTGAGCGGCAATTTCACGCCACCTTTGAGCGTACTCCTTAAAGGTTTCCTTGTCCTTTTGTGACATTGATCTGAGTTGATCTCTGTCGGGTGCCATGTCTAAATTGTATTTGTATTGTTGGACGAAGGTTGCACCAAGATCTCTGAATGTGCTGATCGTAGTACGATTTAAACCCATGTACCATTTGAGTGCGGCACCGGTTAAACTATCCTGAAAGTAGTGAATCAGCAGGTCCTGATTCTCCGATAGAGCTGACATTCGCCGAGCGTACATCACCAGATGGCTCTGAGGGCAAGAGTTACCCTTGTACTTTTCAAAGTCGGGCACTTGGAATTTGTGTGGGACTTTCACATTGGGGACTAAGCAGAGATATGCGGCATCCTTTCCAAATAGATCCTAACCGCGAATGGCCTGCAGTTCCTTCTGCATTTCCAGGAACTGTTCCTGGAACTCATCCATTCTATCGAACATAGTTTCCTTCTTACCAGAAGGTGTTGGTAGAACCTGTCCTTCCGGGACAGTGTGCACCACAGGAGGTGGTACCGTGAATACGGCAGTGAGTCTTGGCGCTTCCCAAAGTTTGTAACCTTCAGGAGTCTTCAGTATGCCCCTGGCATCTTCGCTTTCCCGAAGTTTGTAACCTTCAGGCCCAGCGGCTTCTGTTGTGATTCCCTGATCTTCAGTGATCGGCGGAGCATATCCTTCCGGGATATAGTTAACAGGCATGCCCCAAGGACGATCTTTCAGTATTTGATACCTAGGATCATACTTCTCTACTATGGGCGTTGAGGTGATCTCTGAGATCACAGTTCGTTGCAGCTGAGCTTCTGCCATGGCTTGCATGTCGTTACGAAGCTTTCTCATATCCTCTCTTAGAGCGTCAATCTCTTCTTTCAACTTTCTGTTTTCTTCCTCAAGTCCATCCATCTTTTTCTGACGATTGGTTCGAGTATTGTACGAATGAGACAGTTTGACTCTAGAACCGAGACACAAACGTGAGATTCGTAGGTAAGAAGAATACGCGATGTGAGAATGATGAATGCAATGATTATATTAATTGTTCTTTTGGTTTAATCAAAATAAAATTCGACAATTAGATTGCAAATATCAAACGGTGGGGAAACCCCTTTTTATTGAAATTCAAAAGATTACAGAAGTGGAAATACAGTAAAGTGTAGAAACAGAAACCTAAACTAATGGGTCCTGAGTCCTCTCTGAAGAGAAATCAGGTGCTGATTCTGGTATCTTTCTTTTCTTTGACCGGGGCTCTTGGGCCGTTGTCGGGTTGTCATTCCTTTTCCAAGTGAAAGGAGCGAGCAAATTCCTTTGGTCATCTTGATTATCTACAGCATGTTGCTCCAAAATTTCAATCAGAGCATCTTTTTCTTTCAGTAATTGCTGTATTTTGATGCACTCTATGTCGAGGGTGCGGTACTTGTTCTTCCAGGACCTTCTTTCCTTTTGAATTTTGTTGAGAGTAACCTGAAGCTTTTCAGTTTCCGTCATGAAGTACATGACAGATTCCCTTGGTGGAAGAATTCCGTAATGAGGATAAGGCATCTTTAGCTTGAGAGCTCTAGTTTGTACCCAATGGAGATAAGGCTCCACCGAGACACAGTTTGGTGTTCCTAGAGACTCTCGTCCTTTCTTATGAACATGCTTCCAAGCGTGCACTATTTCCATCTTTAGGGCTCTGTCGTTTTCTCCTTCTTTGAAGAAAAGACCTTCCAGATGAACACCCCGTGGGATGTGTCTCATCGGGTATCCAAATTGACGGCGAACCAATATCGGATGATAGTTGATTCCCCCTTTAGTTCCTATGAGGGGTACGTTGGGGAAGTTTCCACAATGATTAATGATTCTGATTCCCTCATAAATCCTATTACACCAATCTATATCAGAGTTGGTAAGAGACATGATCTTCTGCGACCAACGTAAGGCACTCTTACAATCCCAAAAAGCAGTAGACTTAGGCAAGTCAGAGATGAACCATTTGTAAAGCAGAGGTACACAGCATGTGATCTCCTCTCCACTGTACAAATTTCCTAAGTGTACAGAATGATACGCATCTGCGAGCAAAGTTGGCAGAGGATTTCCAATGAGAAAAACCTTAATGGCGTTGATATCAACGAAGTTATTGATGTTGGGAAACAAAAATAACCCGTAGGTGAGTAAGACAAAGATGCTTTCAAAAGCAGTCACGTTTCCTATACTGGCAAAATACAGGGTTTTCTTTGTCAAGAACTGGGCTGGCAAAGCTTGGATGCCACCCTTAGTGGTCATGTGAGTCCTGACCTCAGACTCGTCCAAATGAATTGCTCTTGCAATGATCTGATTCTTTGGAATTTCTTCCAGTCCAGAAAATGGAGCTCGATCAGTGATATGTAAATCAGTCAGATGAGAATACTCCTCCAGCGTTGGTGCTAGCTGGTAATCTGGGGACGTGAAACAGTGATAAACCGGATCATAAAACTGAATGAGTGCATCCATGATTCCCTCAATCACATGGACTCTTAACAGTGGTAACATACCTCCGTGTTTGGCTCTGAAAGCATCAGGGTTAGTGATAATCCTGGCCAACCTTCTCAAATCCTCTAGTTTTGGAACCTTAAAGGTGTACGTATGAGTTCTTCTTCTACCGAAATCCATTAGCGTAATCCTCTTCTCTGATATTTGCAATCACAGTCTTAGTTTAATTTGAAAAACAACAGAGAGACTAGAAGAGAAGTTTTTTGAATGTTTTAATGTTTTTTAAATGAATGCATGAATGCAGCACACAAAAACATAGAAAAAACATGGGGTCAAAGGGTCGTTGTCATGAAGTCAAGGCTCTACCCATCCCAAAGGTTTATACTAGGGTGATTTTTGTACCTGTACTCATTATCATCAGCTCCTCCCAGGAAAGCAAAACCAAAAGCGGATCGCCAACGAGTTGTAGAGCAATCTTAGAGTAAGTGCCATTCACCGAGAATAGATCACCAGCTCAAATGAGGGTAGTATCGCGTAACAACTATTTCCGATAGTTTCCGTACTACGAAAGGGTTTGGCTCCTCAGCTTCTCAGACTTAACAACCGGCCCATTGTCTAGGTGAGAGAATGGGTTGCGTTGGTCAGCCTCCACTGAGGTTGATGGTCGACCCCGTTGCCGTCACTTATCTTAAGTGTATACTCATTCTTTCCACATATGGCATCACTCACATTCCCATTAGCAGAAAAATAAACATGTATAGCATTTAGGAAAAGCAGTATATATATTTGTCCTAAACATCCTAGACCTTTAAAGCTATGAATCTTAAGTTCCTGAGAGAAAATGGGTTCCCCGGCGGAAGCCCCAATCTGTGGTATTTCACACAAAAGGTGAAAAGGAGGACCGTGCCTAGATCTAATTTTCTATAGGGCCCCACGGTGGGCGCCATTTTTCTGTAGCGAGCGATTTTGGACGCAGTTCTTAAGCGCTGGTCGCTCTCTGCGGTTGAGCTTAAACTACAGGTCGATTCATTTTTTATCCTATTGTGAGCTGAATAAGGAAGGGAAATAGATGTTTCCAATTAACCATGCTTTGCATACTGAGTTTAAACAGCGGTCTGTTAGGTTGCGAATGCTATCAATGTGGGGGGGGGGGCTTTGTACTGGTTATTTGTATTTTCGCCAATACTGGTTTTTATCTAGGCAGAAGTTTTCTGGCGGGGAACAAGGATTAGAATGTTAGGACTGCTGCTTTTTGATGGGTATGTGAGAGTATGGGATTTTTGTTTTTTGTTGATTGTGCTCGCTAAGATTTTTCTTTCAATCTTATGCCTACGTATTCCCGTTTACCGAAACAGGGAAATCAGAGCATTCGTAGTTCCTCCTATTCTATGGGAGGAAGTGGTTATTTTGGTGTCTTGTTCAAAGCCCAAGACGTGAAGCGAAAAGTGATTTGTATCTTGATCAAAGCCCAAGATGTGAAGCTGAAAAGTCTATTTGTGTCTTGTTCAAAGCCCAAGACGTGAAGCGAAAGGACCTCGGCTTTAGAGAGAATTTGTCATCTCTAAAGAAGGGGGTTGTATGTCACAACTGTTTATAAAGGAGAATTACTTTAACCGGGATACGCGGATCCTAGCAATGCCATAATTTCCTTTATAGGGGATTTTAACCTGAAGGAGAAGACTTTAACTCAGTGTAGAGCAATGCCATCTTTCCTTAGGAATTTCTCATGCTAAAAGAGGGACAGTGGCATGGATGTAGATGATCCAGAGGCTTGCCGCTTACAGCGATTAGATGAAAGGGAAGGAGTTGTTGATGTTTGTATACTGTGAACGAGGCACAACTTTGATGCTAAAAGGTTGATTGGATCAACCAGTGATTTTCTTATACAAAGCCTAAGAGGAGGCTAGTATGTGTCTCGTACAAGGACTTGATTCAAGGGATCCGGGTTATTCCTGTTCTTTAAGGAAGCTGGAAATCTGAAGGGTATTGAGACTGTCCAAGTTTACCGGGTTTACTTCCTATTCTTGAAGGGTGCTTGAGAATGTCTTTGAGACTCAAGGAAATTAGACTGTCCAATTCTAGAGTTTCATCCTTTGTACTATGCTTTGAGAAACAGTAGTAGACTCTATGAAAGGACTGCTCTATGCAGATGACTAAGTTCTGTTCCTATACCTCTAGGAGGTCGTCGGGACAATTTGCATGAAGCCCAAGAGGAGGTTGGAAACCTTTAAGAAGCCGATCAGTCCTTGTACTAAGCCCAAGAGGAGGCTATCATTCTCGGAGGAAGAGATCATTATACGAAGCCTAAGAGGAGGCTGTGAATACTTCTAAGAAGCCGTAGGGTCCTTGTACTAAGCCCAAGAGGAGGCGGGGTTGCTTTTAGGAAGCCTGTGGGTCCTTGTACGATGCCCAAGAGGAGGCTGATGCTTTTAAGAAGCTCGTGGGTCCCCAAACCCCGAAAAATTCAAGGCAAGCTATTCACAAGGAATAGATCAAGTCAGGAAAGTTCGAGAATTTGGAAGAAACTCAAAGATGCCATTCACGGAGAAGACATTCATCTTTGGGAGTAGAGTTTCTTGACAATTCCTAATGAGGACAGCCGAAGAGAAGACTGTATCTGGTGATCCTATTGGGGATCTAGTTGTCTATTTCTACGAATAAACGAAACAGCGTCACCTAGTTCTTGACGTAGTTGCCGGGGAAACTCGAAATATCTATACTATTATTACACAGTTGATATGAGTTTATGAAAGAAGACTTACAGTGAAGCAGCCCCACAATACAGTTATATGTATATGAAAGCTGAAATGAAAGCAATAACCACTTACTCGGTTGTAGAGCTTCCATGCTGTTTGGTTAGTTGTTCAACAAAGAAAGATTGAAAACAACAGTATATTCAAAATCAAAGGAGAAAGTGCTTTAAAAAAGAAAGATTTGGGGCTTACAGCTCAAGGAGAGGCCCAGGGTTTTTATTAGTGAGTGCACTGTTGAATTTGTACAGAGGGACTTATACAAGTGACTGGGGCCCAAAAAGTTTTCTATACAAAGGGATTGGGTCTTACACTCTAATAGAGGCCCAAAAAGTTTTAAATAAAAAGAGTGGGGCTTATAACACGGGGGTAGGCCCAGTTGATTTGATTTTGAATTGGCGATTGCGCCGAGGTTTTCTTTTAACGCAGAGGGACTTATACAATAAGTGAGGCCCAAATGGTTTTGGTTAAAAGGGGATTGAGTCTTACACTCTAATAGAGGCCCAAAAGTTTTGAATGGGTCTTATAGCTCAAGGAGAGGCCCAAGGTTATTTTTAAAAGGCGACGATCGCGCCGTTTGTTTTTGACGGTATCGGGACTTATACAATAAGTGAGGCCCAAAAATGATTGTCAAAAAAAGGATTGGGTCTTACACTCTATTAGAGGCCCAAAAGTTTTTGAAAAATCAATTTTGAAAGTTGAATAAAAAAAACCCTAATTTTAATCTTTAAAAGTAAATATTTAAAGAAAATCAAACAAAATTCAAAATAAATTTGAATAATCCACTTATGATTTTGCTTAAGGTTTGAAAAAAATGAGGGATAATCACAAGGAATATTTAAACTCATTAGGTTTTGATTTTCAAAGTAAATATTCATTTTTAGAATGTTTAAAAACAATTAAAAATGAATTTATTCACAAAAATACTAATTATATTAAATAAATAATATAAATCTAATTTTTTTGGTGGAATAAAATATTTCAACATTTTTGTGAATTGTTGCAAAAAGAACCAATTTAAAATGATAAAAATTGAAGGAGTTATTAATTTTTCAAATCATTAAAAATAATAATATGAAAAATAACAAAATAAAAAAATGGTAAAAAGAAGTCTGGGGCGATTGGGATTCGAACCCCAGACCTCTCGCTTGCCAATACTCACAAAACCAGCTGATGAACCGCTGGGGCGCAATGCCAATTCATTAATAACATGGCAAGTGAAAAATATATATCAAACTTGTTGGATTTTCTGAAGAATGGCGCCATGGCCATCTTCTTCCTCGAGCTCGTGCGTGAAACACCATATCTCACTCATCTCTCAACCATTGGACATGATTCAAACACCAAACCCGTGCGTTTTTTCACAAGGAATAAGATGGCAATACCCAATTTTATTCATTTTCAGTGTGGAGTAAAATAATCACGATGAACACAGATGAACCCTAATTTGCAAAAGCAATCAAGCAGGCATGGTTATGAGGTCTATGATCCAATTTCTTGAGGCAAAACAATCAACACATGATGGCAAGCAAATGGCAAAAGTATCATGCGAGGAAATATGCATGGATCATGGAGTTTGAGTTTGAAGCTCACCTTGATGCAAGCTGAAATGGAACTTTGCCCAGATGGTGTTCCAGTCGTGAATTGATGATCCCTACAGCTTCAATGGATGTTATGGAGTGTGTTGCAAGCTTTGGAACACTCTGAAACCTTCTGGATCAAGCTAGAGACCTCCACCTGCAAAATTGAAGCATAATGGCTTGGTTGAAGAGTGATTTTGAGCCTGGGGTGTTACAGTTGGTGTTTAAGTGTTTGGACACCTCAAATACATCATATGTGATGTGTTTGAACAATTGGAATGGATTGGTTATGGCTGTAACTCAAAACCCGATAGTGGTTACTCAAAAACAAGAAAACTTGAGGTTTAAGAAAGAATGAGAGAAAGCAGTGCTGTAACTGGCTTTGGTGTGAGTTGAATGATCCATTGGGACCTCTATTTATAGGCGATCAACTTTTGTTTTGGAGGAATAGTGAATGGCTGCTGAATCAGATCATATTTGCATGGATTGGCTTGGAGGATTTCTTCTCAAGCAAGGCAAGCTAGCCATTCCCAAGAGCAGGGCTATGCCTTGACCAAAACCACATTCCTCAGATGTTTTTATTGTTGTTTAATCAGAGAAATTGACTGAGTAGGGTAGCTACCTTGACAATGCACTATTCCACATTAATGCACTTTGAATTCAAGGCAAAATGTGCCAAAGTGGATGAACTTCAAGTTGGAAGATTCCTTGGTCTTTTGACTCAGATTTATCAGTTGGATCAGTTGCATTGTGATTGGTTTGAACACATGTGGCATAGTGATCCTTAGTTTTTGGCTTAAAATCGTGTGGCAAGCAATCATGCAAACTGATTTTCTCAAAACAGCCTGCAGCAGCATGGCTTTGGGCAAGGATTTTTCTTGGCTCAAGTTGAATCAATTCATGCTGTTGAGCTCTTTGAATTCTTGGCAACATATGCAACAACATTGATGTTTAACTTTGGACTTGATTCAGCTTGCATCTGTGTGAAAAAATCTCACAAGTTTTGGTGTTTCAACAAAATCTGTCTTGGACATAATTTTTCTAAGCGTTGGAAAATGGTACATTTTCATGTTTTCAGCCACTTTGGCTCACTCATAACTCAAAATCCATAATGAATTGGAGTTAGGCCTAGTTGAAGTTTTTGTAGAGGGTAATGAGATCTACAAATAAAGCTTTGGATGGGGCACAATGGCCTTGTGGTTTAGGAGTTATGGTCCTTCAAAGTTGGTGCATTAGTGGTACTTTTCCATAACTTAGAAAAATTTCTAAGTTTTATGGTTACCCCTTTTACAAGTTATCCCACTTTTCTTGATTTTTCTTGATGAATGATGATTCAAATCATACATAAACATCATTTTAGGGTTAAAAATCCATTTTGGTGAAAAATCTCAAAAAGTCAAAGTTGACTTTTGTGCACAGTTGACTTTTTATCAGATGAATTCCAAACTGTGCAATTCTTCAGGAAATCATGTCCTTGACCTAAATCAAACTTGATGGACATGTTCCAAGGGTGTCATAGGGTGTATTGAGGTATGTCCTAGGGTTTAAGAGCATGTCTTGGTCAAAAGTCAAAGTTACAGTTGACTTTTCCCTTAAAACCCTAATTGTGGTGCAGATGAAATTGAGACTTGTTGCTCAAGCCTCTTGGCTTAATCCATTGTTCCAAATGGATCAATTTGGTTCATTAGAGACCCTCAAACCCTCTCTTGAGGTCTTGGCTCATGATTTTCCCCAAAAGTCATCTTAGGGGTGAATTAGGTCAAGAAACCCTAATTCCTGATTTTTGATGTATGCATCCCCTGAGGTCAAATTGACCTGATGATTGGGTCTATGAGGTTCCATGGAGCATATTAGGTTATGTTTTGGATCATTGGCTTGTGCCCAGATGAAAATTTTCCATCTGGAGGCCCTGGTCGACCAAAACCCTAATTTGGTGACACTGTCGATCTTGAGGCTTGATCCACCTAGAAGGGAGCAGCTTGTGCTTAATCCTTGAAGTGGGAGTCCTTTTGATCCTTTGTGGATGTTTGAGAGGTTTAGACAAGTTGAAGATCATGTCATTCCTTGATTGATCCTTTGTCTAAAGCTCGGAGAGGGCTTGAAACCCTAATTTTGATTGTAGTGGAAGCTCACCCATCTTTGGGGAGACTGATGAGGCATAAAGGTACATCCATATTGTGATGATGATTTGCACAATGATGGGAAATCCTAGTGGTCAAAATTTGGGGTATGACACTTAGGAATCAAGGAAATAAAAGCGGAAGAAAAAGCTTTGGGTAACCGAGCTCTCCTATGAAAATCATTCAAAAAATTCATAATATCCTCTTTTAAAATATCCCAGCATTTTTTTATAGAAGAAGAAATTGAAGCCATCGGGCCCAGGGCTTTTCGAGCTATCACAACTCCAAACAGCCTGTTTAACCTCTTCCTCTCCAAAAGGTACCTCCAATAAATCAACGTCCTCCTTAGTTAATCGTTTGAAAAAATTATCCGGAAGGCTAGGCCTCCGCTTCCAATCTTCAGAGAATCTAGACTTGAAAAAATTCCAAACACAGTCTTTGATCCCTTCCACCGATTCCACTCTCCCGTGTTCAATTTCCACGGCCCCTATATAATTCTTCTTCTGTCTGCCTTTGATACAATTGTGAAAGAATCTAGAGTTTCCATCGCCGTATTTTAGCCACCTGGTTCGAGCCTTTTGAATGAGAAGATTATCTTTAATGCGCAGATTCAACCAAGCCTTTTTAAAATGCTCAGTTATCTCAGCAGTCAGAGAACTCACGGCAGGGCTTTCACAGCTATGCAACCTCTCATCAATTCTGTTAGCTTCAAAAAAGCCTTCCTCAGCCTTTAGATCATGCCAGGAAAACACTTTTGTGCTCCATTGTTTAATCCTCTCCCTTAGAACCTTGAGCTTTTCCTTTAAAACATAGTCACTTCTGCCAACAACTTTGATAGATTTCCACTCCTTCTTCACAAACTCTAAGAAATCAGGATGTTCGAACCATCCATCAAACGACTTAAAAGGTTTGGCTCCCCAGTCAGTGCATTTGATTTGAAGCCATATGACACAGTGATCCTACACTTCCCTTCTCCCAATCGATTGACTAATTAAGCCCCATTTATCCATAATTGAATTATCAACTAAGAATCTGTCGATTCTACTCATCATACGACCATCACCACTAAACCACGAGTATCTTTTACCACTCAAAGGCAGATCTATCAAACATATTTCCTTGATAAAAGCATCAAAATCCCTAATCTCAGAGCTTCTGGAATTAAGACTCCTACTTTTGCTTTCAGAAGGTTTTGATATGGCATTAAAATCTCCTCCCAATATCCACCTTCCATCCGTACGAGTCTTTCTTAGATCAATCAACTCCTTCCATAATCTTTTTTTAGCAGCATAATCACAAGCAGAGTACACATTTATAAGGTAAAAAATATCAGAATTCCAAAAGACCTTGGTGCCCAGATAACCCTTACCTGCGAACGAAACAATTTGAGTCACAGTACTTTCCTTCCAAGCTGTTACAATACCCCCTGAGGCTCCCTGCGAACTACTGAATGACCAACCAATATCACGCTCATCCCAGAAACTCTTCATAATCTTACTATCAACAACCTTCAACTTGGACTCTTGAATGAAGAAGATATCCGCCTTACCTGAAGAAATGATTTTTTGTATTCTTTTCCTCTTTGAGATGTTCCCCCCACCCCTAATATTAAGGGAACCTATAATTATGGCAACTTGTTTGAAGGCTCCTTCTGACCTCTGTTTCTGTCCTTATCATTGGATTCCATTGACATTAATCTCTTCAGGACTAGTAAAGAACCATCTACCTCTTTGACTCCTAATTCCAACGCTCCTTTCCACAATCTTTGTCCCACATTAGAGTCCATCTGCTCCCAAAATCTACTATTACCCAATCTAACATCACCATCTGAAATAGAATCACAACAAATAATTTCTCCTACAGAAAAGTTGGCCGATTCCATAGAACACGTGGGAACTTCTTCCTCCCCGCCTATAATGAGAGAATTCCTATATCTTTGCATCTGGGCTTGACTTCCAGAGAATTCCTCAATTGGATCTTCCGAGGCCTGCACAATATCATCAGGTATTGGGCCCAAAGATCTTCTTACTTTTTTCTTACTTCTTTTTTGTTTCGGCCCACAAATCTCAATTAATTTTTTATACTTTAACTTTTTTGATGGAATGATGTGACTAGTCCCTGCAAGACTTTTAAGGATAGCCCTTTTCTTCCCCCCTGTCAGCTCCTGCTGCGCAGACCTACATGAGTTAATACCACCCCCACGTAAGCCTTACTTATCCTGATCATATCTTCCTCTTCCGCCCTGTAGTTCAAAAAAACCCGTTCTTCTCGATTTAGCTCTGGTCTTCTAAACCTTACCTCCTCCTTTAATGCCTCTGCAAAAGACCTTTGCCCTCCTTTCCGATAAAAGAAGTTTATACTCTGTCTTCCTACAGCGTTTCCTCTTGCAAGGTCCCCGCCTACATTGCCCTTTGCTTTGACGACGCCTTCTTCAGTATCCTTCGTCTTTCCTTTACCTCTCTCTACAAAGGGTTTGTCTTTTCTTGAAAATCTAGGTAGGTTAGCATGAATTTTGACATTTTCAATCAAGATATTGTCCAACTTTACTGCCAGAATCCGTCTATCTTCCACTTCTTGAAACCTAGCAAAGTCAAATCTCTTCCCGAACTTGTTTCCCTTTGGTGGAATCACTACCTCAACAATCTTTCCATACTTCTCAAAAATATGGAAAATGTCTTTCGACATCACAGTGTCTAGAATTTCTGAAAAGTAGAAAGACTGCATGTTCATCCCTCCTTCAATCTTGCTCCCAGCACGCATAAACGAATCCCATCTATTTTTATGGAAATGTCTGAAACCTTTCTTTACTACCCTCCTCCATTGACCCTCCTCCATTTCAATAGACAATCACTCTTGAAATTCCAAATGATGATAACTTAAGTGCTGGAAAGATAGTCAATATAAATTCTATTTTGTTAGGGACTTTCTTAAACTAGATTTTGTTGGGGACACAACATAAACTTATCTTTCATTGGTTACCTTCCTAAAAATTTACATAGTTGAGACTCCTGAGTTAAATTCTAAACTAGATGATCCTCAATTAGTATTATTTCTATTTCCTCATATTTCTTTTTTCCCACAAATTCTTCTAAACTTGAACCATCTTATTTTTCTTAAGGCGTATGAGTTTCTTCTTGTTCTATATCATAGGTGAAATTGGGTGTTCACAATAACAATATTGAAAATTTTGTCGTAAATTTTAATCATATTTTAAAAATTTTAAATTAATTAATTATAAGTGGGAAATGTGATAAAATATTTTATTAGAAAATCATTATTTATTTTATTTATGATTTGTAGGGGTGTTCAAAACCGAACAAACCCAATAGAAAACCGCAAACCAAACCAAACCAAACCAAAACCGCATTTGGTTCGGATTTGTTCGGGCCATCTTTTAACAAAACCGCACAGTTCGGTTTGGTTTGCGGTTAGTATTTTGCAAACCGAACTAAACCAAATCAAACCGCATTATGTTACAACCCAAACTTCACTTATCCCACATCTAACCTAAAACTTAAACCCATTATGTCTTAACCTTACAATTATGAAATATTTTCTCTTACTCACACTTAACTTTTCAGTTTTAATCTTCTCAAATCTCTCCTAATAGTATTGCGCATTCTTATCATCTTCTTTGTCATGTACGTCTCACATCTTCTACACTAATCTCTCATCTCACATGTTTTTTCTTTTTCATTTTCTCATTTATATGTTACTATTTTCTCTTCTAATTATATTTTTATCGCACATTTCTTCTCTAATCTCACATCTCTTATGTTCTTTCTTTTTCATCTTCTCTAATCTCTCTTCTCCTCTATTTTCTGTTTTATTATAATATTTTTGATATTGTTTTATGCTACTATTTTTTTTCACTTTTGTTTAAATTGATTTTTGTATATTAAATGAGAACTTTTTTTCTAAATATGATGAGTTTTGTTGTTATTTGACAATGTGTGAATGACTAAACACAAAGTTATGTTGTTCTCTATATATGTAAATATCACTCAATAAAAATTTTGTAAAAAACCGAACCAACCGAACCAATCCAAACCGCATTGGTTTGGTTTTGTTTGGTTCGGATTTTTTTTAAAAGCCAACCGAACCAAACCAAACCGCATGCTTTTTTCTCTTGCGGTTCGGATGATTTTTAGCGTCAAAACCGTCCAAAATGCACCGCGAACACCCCTAAAGATTTGTATTGTTCAAATGATGGTTTTTTACTTGAATTAGTCAAAACTTTTATCTCTCTTCTATATATACAAATTCCCCAATGTGTATAAAGTAGAGAGAAGACCAAAAGAATGACGTGAAAAAAACTCTAACTCACTTTTTTTTTCTTCTTTTTTTCTTTTTGGTTACACATCTTTCAGTCATCCTAGAGATTAATCTTGTTGTTCTGATATCTTATATTCATATTAAAAATTTGACAAGAATCAGTTGAATTTTGAGGGATTTATGTTTAAGAGGCGGATAAATCCTTAAGGAAATTGTTTTACACACCTCAAGTTTGTTTAACCGTTGATTATTTTGCATGTTTAAAAATTGTTAATAAGAGTAGAAGTGATTGAATTACATTGGTGGTTACAAGAATAACAACACATGAATGTTTTGCAACACTCAATTACATTTCTCTTCCAACAAATGTAATACCCTAAATAATATGTATATAATAACATTTAAGGTATTAACTTATGATATTGGATATATTAGTTAAAATTGCTAACATAATGTAAATCTAGGCATACTTCTCATAAAATATAATATAATTATAAATGAGTTGAGTATATAGTGCTTATTCTACAGTCGCATACTATTCATTTTTAAAAGATAAATTACAAGAGTGAAAAAAAAACAGTGAGTTCTTTAATTAGAACCACCAAGGATTTAACCTACCCAAGTCCCTGGTATTAACATCTTTAAAAATTGTTTTGTAATATATTTATATCACACAAGAAAATATAATTATAAATCACATGGTATTTTTAGGCCCACGTATGTATAAGGTGAAGCATCTCACACAATTATCCATACACATATGCAAACTAAATGAGTAAATGTATAAGCTATGTGTTTTCACACTTGGTTCTAATACATATGTATTCCTCATATTCGATAAGCTAGCTCATCTTGCACTACCATCCATTTACGTAGGAAAACCACACAATGTATCAGCTACATGTGTTTACACATAGTTACATATAAATTATTATACATATTTAATAATTTGCTACACTACTTCTTACAATTATGATAAACCATACATTTCCTAATCAACTAGGGTTCATCATCACAAAGGATGTGATCCTTCGTCCGCCGTCCTTAACTAATCCTAATCGCAAACCATGACTATTATTATTAATTCTTAATAATACTCAAGGTAACCTAATCAAGTTCTTCATGAACTTTGCCTTGTTGATTATATGTGTAGGTTTTTTCATAATCCTAACAGTTACTTTGTTTTAACATTACCTAATTCATCCTTGATCAATTGTTACCATAACCCTTTCCTAATGATAATCATGTTTAACATTACTTCATAAGTCTTGTCATGATTAAAATACCTAAAATAAGGTTTACTAGCCATAAAATAACAATTTTTGACTTTTTATACCATGTGATTCAACTCATAAAAAACCTATGATTCGAATCACTTGAACAAAAAGTCCTTAAAGCTTGTGTGATTTAAAACAAACTTGCTGGTGATTTGATTTACAACCTCAAAACAACCAAGAAAATTATGGAGACCATTCATATTTTTATGAAAATCGATTCATATTTTCATGTGAATCAAATCACCTTGTGAATTTTTATTTTATAAATATTTTTCCCAACTTAAAACCATCTATAATCATGATATAATCATCTCTAAAAAAATTAATTCATAATACACTTAATAATGTCATAAGCATTCACAAAACATATATAAATCTAGCTACGACATGTCAACTAACCTAGTTTTTTAACATACAACATTGATCATACAATTTCATCTCAATTCCTAAGTTTCATAAAATAAAAGTTCAACTATATAGATAAGCCTAGTTAAGACAAATGCCTATTAGGAAATCCACCTCAACATGCAGATTTTCTGAAAGAGGATGATAATGATGATGATTATGATGATGGTGATTATTCTCTTGCTCTTTGCAACTTTAGCTTCAAGCTTATTTTCATATGATACATCCTTTCTACCTTGAATCTTCCTCATCTATTGAGTTAAGATCATTTCAATCAGAATCATATAAAGTATTTCAGTGGTGCTATTAACTGATTCCATGAACTTGATCCTTGTTCCCTTCAATTAATGATGATATGGTGAAGGACGAAGAATGTATGCAAGTGAAAAGGACTTGCAAGACATTCATATTACCCATTCCTCTCCATTTTGGTATTAAGAGGATACTAGCAGTCTACCCGTGCGTTGCACGGTTAAATTTTATTAAATTAAATTATTGTTATTTTAACAATTTCAATTTAAAAATAATTTAAAATATATTATTATTAAAATTTTAATAATACTTGTGTTTCTTATATAAAAATTTAGCGACAATTTAATAATTTATATATTATAAAAAAAATTATAAATCATTAAAATTAATTATAAGAAAAAGAAACTGGATAAAACTAAAATGATAATAATAAACACCATACTTATAGAAAACATTATTGAATCAAATATGAAATACATTATGATTATCTATCAAATATCAATAACATACGTAAAGAAAAAAATTTGAAAAATTGAAAAAAGATTCATAGTTATTTAATCCAACTCAGATGAAAAATAAAGAAAATAACACATAGTTAAGAAATAAAAAATAAAAAAATATAATAAAAAAATATCTTTATTTGTAATTCTAGGAAACTTTAATTTCTACCCAACACATAAGTAGGTATAATATTCTTGAAAATAATAATTTTATTAACAAAAATAATAGAAATATAAATAGTAGGAATTGAAATTTTATTAATTTATTAATTTATAATAGGTTTTGACTGGAAATTTTAGAGGAGAAGTTGGCATAACTAAGTTATTTTAATTAATTAATTAATGATTATATAAAAAATAAGTTTGGGCGGGAAGTTTTTATAAGAGAAGTTATAGGATTATAATTAAATACTAGTACTTCTACCCGTGCGATGCACGGAAAGTAAATTATGTTAATGATAATTTAATAAGTAATTAATTGAATAAATTAACATTAATATGAGTCTTAATCATATGACATCGCAGGAGGAAAATATAAATAATAAATAACATTGTTTCTTTGATAACCGTAAAAAAATAACTAATAAAATATCATAGTAAATAGTAATATGTACATGTAAACCTGATCTATCTCAAATTTTGAAAGATTTCTTTGTAAACTACGTTGTAAGTTTTGTTGGAGACATGACCTTCATCATCACATATAAATAACTTCAACCCAGCACGCGAAATTACACGTGAAACAACAACATATAATTGACCATGTGAAAATACAGGTTTTGGAAGATATATACAAACATTTTGAAGAGATTGACCTTGACTCTTATTGATAGTCATAGCAAATGAGACAACAATGGGAAACTGCTTACGTTGAAATGTGAAGGGAATTCTTGGGTCAGATGGAGTCAAAGACAATCTCGGGATATAAACCTTTTGTGGAATACTACTTTGTGATATGACTTTTGCCTCCAGTACGTATGTTCCCATCTGTGTAATTATAAGTCGAGTTCCATTACATAATGTCATACCCCAAATTTTGACCACCAAGATTTCCCATCATTGTGAAGCTCATTACCACAATATGGATTTACTTTCATGCCTCATCAATCTCCTCAGGGATTGTTAGGCATTCTTCACAATCAAAGATTAGGGTTTTAACCCCTCTCAGAGCATTTAGACAAAAGATCAATCAAGAAATGACATGATCTTCAACTTGTCTAGCCTCTCAAACATCCATGAAGGATCAAGAGGTCTCCCACATCAAGGATTAAGCACCAGGTTGCAATATACCAAGTGGATCAAGCCTCAAGTCGCCAGTGTCACCAAATTAGGGTTTTGGTCGACTGAGGCCTCCAGATGAAAATTTCCATCTGGGCATGAGCCAATACCTTAATGTATGGTCCAATAAGCTCAAAAGGATCTCAAGAGCCCATCTACAATGGTAAAATCACCTTGAAGGTCAATTTATCAAAAAAACAAGAATTAGGGTTTTGACCTAATTCAACCCTTTGGTTAACTTGGGAAGTGAGGCATGGCTTGAAGCTTCAAAATGAACTTCAAGGACCTCAAGAACATCATATTGATATGTCCACAAGATTTGATTAACTCAAAAAGCTCAAGTCATAAGCCACAAGAACTCAAAACCATCTGATCACAAATTAGGGTTTCTGATGGGAAAAGTCAACCCTATCCTTAACTGTTGGCCTACCCTTTATCTCAAACCTTGGGGAGGGGTCCAAGACATTCCTAAGTACCCTTGGAGGCCATCCATGAAGTTTAATTAAACCCAATGGTTGATTTCACAAAAGGATCACAAAGTCAAAATTTCATCTGATAGAAAAAGTCAACTGTACAAAAGTCCAAGTTTGACTTTTTGGATTTTTGGTCAACCAAGGTTCCTTAACCCTAAAACAATGTTAATATGTGATTTGAATCATTATTCATCAAGAAAAATCAAAGAAAGTTAGTTAACTTGCTAAAGGGGTAACCATCGAAAACTTAGAATTTTTCTAAGTTATGGAACAAAGTGACTAGGGTACCAACTTTGCAAGGCCATATCTCTCAAACCCTAAGGCCATTCTCTCTCATTCAAAGCTCAGAGGGAAACTCTCATTAGATACTTCAAAAGTTTCAACTACATCTCATTCCAATTCTTCATGGATTCTGAGTTATGGTTGGATCAAAATGACAAAAACTTGGAATTTACCACTTTTCCAACACTTAGACAAATTCTGTCTAAGTCAGAAAAACAAGTGAAACACCAAAACTTGGTGGGTTGTTTCACATAGTTCTTGGCTGAATCAATTCAAGATGTAAACATCAAAGTTGTTGTGCATATTGCCTACAATCCAAGGAGCTTATTGGCATGAAACAACTCAGCTTGAGCCAAGAGTTATGGCTGCTGTAAGACACCATGGCAAGGCTATCATGAAAAACCGGTTTGCATGTTTTCTTGTTTTACACGATTTTTGAGTCAAGACCTAGGATCGCTATGCCACATTCATCCAATCTGATCCTCATCCATCTGATCCAACCTATAAAGTTGAGTCAAAAAGCCAAGGGATCTTCCAACTTGAGGTTAATGCATTTTGTCACATTATGCCTTGAATTCAAAGGTATTTATGTGAAATAGTGCACTTTCAATAAAGCCACTCTACTCAGTCAAGATGCTCACTTAAAAAACAATTAAAACATCTGAAGAATGTGGATTTGGTCAAGACATAGCCCTGCTCTTGGGAGAGGCTAGGTTGCCTTGCATGAGAAGAAATGCCACCAAGCCAAAGCCATTGAATGTAATCTGATCTTGAAGCCATTCACTATTCCTCTAAGACAAGAGTTGATCTACTACAAATAGAGGTCCTAACTGATCATTCAAACTACACCAAAGCACCTTACAACATTGCTTTCTCTCATTTCCTTCTTAAACTCTAAATTTCATTGTTCTTGAGAAAGCACTATCGGGTTTTGAGTTGGAGGCCAATGCAACTTAAACCAATGATCTACACACCTCACACACAACATACGGGAATGATCTAAACCATTACATCCCATCTGTAACATCAAAATCACCAAATGGCCACCCAATTGCACAAGACTCATGACTTACTGCAGAAGGAATCAGGTTGATCAATCCAGAGGTTTTCCAATTAACCTAAGCACTCAAACACATCCATTGAGGTACAAGGAAGCTGTCCAAATCATTGGAACTCATCTGTAACACCTCCAAACCAGAATTCGATTCTCACTTGCAGATGTAAAACTTGAACTATCAAACTCAATAAATCATGCATCATAAACATGTTTTCTTGTTACTATTGTGTTTCTGGATGTTTGTAGATCATTTACCCTCAATTAATTGTTGTTTATAACTCGTGTATAGGATTTCATTGAGTTCATGCCAATTTTAGGGTTCTTCTGGTTTTATCAGATTATGTTTTGATTCACTTTATTTAAATAAAATTGGGTATTGCCATTGTGTTCCTCATCTGAAAATGCACTATTTTCATATTTGGATCGTGTGAAATGGTTGAGGGATGAGTGAGATAGGAGGCTTCACGTATCTGAGCTTGAGGATGAAGATGGCCATGGCGCCATGCTTCCGAAGTCCAACCAAGTTTGTTGTATATTTATTGTTTTCCATATATTAAATGAATCCGCATTGCGCCCTAGTGGTTGATCAACTGGTTTGTGTGTATTGAGCGAGCGAGAGCTCTGGGGTTCGAATCCCCCTCGCCCCAGACCCTTTTTTTTATCACTTGTTCCATTTTTATTTTTTTTTCATATTATTTTTAATGATTTGAAAAGTTAATTTCTCTTTCAATTTTAATAATTTTTTATTGGTTCTTTTTCTGAAAAATCACAAAAATATTAAAGTATTTTATTCTACAAAAAAATCAGATTTATATTATTTATTTAATATAGTTGGTATTTTTGTGAATAAATTTATTTTTTATTGTTTGTAAACATTTTAAAAGTGAATATTTATCTTGAAAATCAAAATCAAATAAGTTTTAAATCATCTTGTGACTAAAACCTCATTTTTCAAACCTTAACCAAAAATCACAAGTGGTTTATTTAAACTTATTTGGTATTTTTGTCATTTTTATTGATTTTCTTTAAAGAATCACTATTAAAAGAAAATGCAATTAGGGTTTCTTTGATTTTTGATCCTTATCAAATATTTCAAAATAATCATGGGCCTCTAATAGAGTGTAAGACCCAATCCCTTTCTTAAACCAAAACCATTTTGGGCCTCAGACATTGAATAAGTCCCAACACATTTTCAAAAAACCTCGGTGCGATCGCCAGTTCAAAATCAAATCTTTGGGCCTAACCTTGTGTTGTAAGTCCCATTTATTTTCTTTTTCAAACTTTTGGGCCTCTCCTCGAGTTGTAAGACTCATCCCTTTGTACAGAAAACCTCTTTGGGCCTCCGTCGTTGTATAAGACCCATTACAGTTTGCAAGCAACGGTATGATTACTGTTTTTTATCTGGGCCTCTCCTTGAGTGTAAGCCCCAACAATCTTTTCAAAATTAACTTCCCTTTGATTCAAATGTATAGTTGTTATCAAAACTTTCTTTAATTTCTTGAACAACTAACAATACAGCTATGGAAGCTTGCTCGCCTATAAGTTTTTATCAGCTTTCTTTTGCGAACTTGCACATATACATGTATATATTTGTTTGAACAGCATGGAAGCTTGCTCACCTGTAAGTTTTTATCAGCTTTACTTTACATGCTTTTACATATATAAATGTATTGCTGGAAGCTTGCTCACCTGTAAGTCCTTTTATCATATCCTTTTAAGTACTTGTCATTTATCAACTATATATATACTAGTATATCTGCTTAGAGTTTTCCCCGACAACTAGGTAAACCCAATTGGTCACTCTTTGATACAGTCAAAACTAGATTCTGTAGCGAGCGATTTTGGACGCGGTTCTTAAGCGCTGGTCGCTCTCTGCGGTTTGAGCTTAAAACTACAGGTCGATTCATTTTTTATCCTATTGTGAGCTGAATAAGGAAGGGAAATAGATGTCTCCAATTAACCCTGCTTTGCATACTGAGTTTAAACAGCGGTCTGTTAGGTTACGGATGCTATCAATGTGGGGGGCCTTTGTACTGGTTATTTGTATTTTCGCCAATACAGTTTTCTTTCTTTTTATCTAGGCAGAAGGTTTCTGGCGGGGAACAAGGATTAGGATGTTAGGACTGATGCTTTTGAATTACTGCTTTTGATTGACGGAGATATGGGATTTGGGTTTTTTGTTGATTGCGCTCGCTAAGATCTTTTCTTTCGATCTTATGCCTACGTATTCCCGTTTACCGAAACAGGGAAATCAGAGCGTTCGTAGTTCCTCCTATTCTATGGGAGGAAATGGTTGTTTTTTGGTGTCTTGTTCAAAGCCCAAGACGTGGAGCGAAAGGATAGTTTGTATCTTGTTCAAAGCCCAAGATGTGAAGCTAAAAGGTCTATTTGTGTCTTGTTCAAAGCCCAAGACGTGAAGCTGAAAGACCTCGGCTTTAGAGAGAATTTGTCATCTCTAAAGAGGGGAGAAGGAGAATTACTTTAACTGGGATACGCGGATCCGAGCAAAGCCATAATTTCCAAAGAAAGGGTTTTAACCTAAAGGAGAAGACTTTAACTCAGTGTAGAGAAATTCCATCTTTCCTTAGGAATTTCTCATGCTAAAAGAGGGACAGTGGCATGGATGTAGATGATCCAGAGGCTTGTCGCTTACAGCGATTAGATGGGGGAAAGAGTTGTTGATGTTTGTATACTGTGAATAAGGCACAGCTTTGATGCTAAAAGGTTGATTGGATCAACCAGTGGTTTTCTTATACAAAGCCTAAGAGGAGGCTATTGGCCCAACAAGAGGGAGTTTTTATATGTCTCGTACGAAGCCCGAGAGAGAGGCTAAAAGGGTTGACTCAACAGGAGAATCTTTTATACTCAACAAGAGAGTGTTTTTCGTATCTCGTACGAAGCCCGAGATGGAGGCGAAAAGGGTAATTGACTCAACGGGGGAGTCTCTTATGTGTCTCGTACGAAGCCCGAGAGAGAGGCGAAAAGGTTGTTTTACTCCACTGGGGAGAATTTTGGTATCTCGTACGAAGCCCGAGATGGAGGCTATTGTAACTGTTTCAGTTGAGTGACAGATCCAATATACTGATTTTAAAAGAGAAAATCAGTTTTTATATGAGCAACACTGTACACAGGGATTTGATTTGAGGATCAGGGATATTTCCTTCTCTTTGAGGAAACGGGAAATCCAAAGGGTGTCGAGGCTGTCCGAGTCTGCGGGTTTCCTTCCTATTTAACGAAGGGTGCTTGAGAATGTCTTTGAGACTCAAGGAAGTTAGACTGTCCGTGTCTAGAGTTTTATCTTTTGTACTATGCTGTGAGAAACAGTAGTAGACTCTATGAAAGGACAGTTCTATGAGGATGACTATGTTCTGTTCCTATACCTCTAGGAGGTCGTCGGGACAATTTGTACGAAGCCCAAGAGGAGGCTGGAAACTTTTAAGAAGCCGACGGGTCCTTGTACGAAGCCCAAGAGGAGGCTATCATTCCCGGAGGAAGAGATCATTATACGAAGCCCAAGAGGAGGATGTGAATACTTCTAAGAAGCCGTAGTGTCCTTGAATAATGCCCAAGAGGAGGCCGGTGCTTTTAAGAAGCCCGTGGGTCTATCATCTGCTTTCCATTAGGAGAGATAACTCTTTTAAAGATAAAAACCACTGGTAAACGTGCGAGGTTTACTATCCAGTGACTTTTAGCTTTTAAAGAGGGTTCCTTAGTTAAGGTCCAAGATTATGACCGTAGTGGGTACCCAAACCCCGAGACATTCAAGGCAAGTTATCCACAAGGAATAGATCAAGTCAGGAAAGTTCGAGAATTTGGAAGAAACTCAAAGATGCCATTCACGGAGAATACATTCATCTTGGGGAGTAGAGCTTCTTGACGATTCCTAAGGAGGACAGCCGAAGAGAAGACTGTATCTGGTGCTCCTATTGGGGATCTAGGCGTCTATTTCTACGAATAAATGAAATGGCGTCACCTAGTTCTAGACGTAGTTGTCGGGGAAACTCGAAATATCTATACTATTATTACACAGTAGATATGAGTTTATGAAAGGAGACTTACAGTGAGCATCCCCACAATACAGTTTATAATATGAAAGTAGTAAACGAAAGCGATAACCACTTACTCGGTTGGAGTGCTTCCATGCTGTTGGGTTAGTTGTTCAACAAAGATAGATTGAAAACAACAGTATATTCAAAATCAAAGGAGAAAGTGCTTTGAAAAAGAAAGATTTGGGGCTTACAGCTCAAGGAGAGGCCCAGTGATTTTTCGTTTAAAAATGGCGATCGCGCCGAGGTTTTCTTTTAACGCAGAGGGACTTATACAATAAGTGAGGCCCAAAATGTTTTGGTTAAAAGGGGGATTGGGTCTTACACTCTAATAGAGGCCCAAAGTGTTTTGAATGGGTCTTATAGCTCAAGGAGAGGCCCAAAAAGTTTTAAGAAAAAAGAAATGGGTCTTACTACTCGAGGGTAGGCCCAGATGGTTTATTTTATTTTTAAACGGGCGACGATCGCGCCGTTTACTTGTACAAAGGGACTTATACAATGGATGAGGCCCAAAAAGTTTTTTGTACAAGGGGGGATGGGTCTTACACTCTCTCAAGAGGCCCAAAAAGTTTTGAAAATGATTTATGAGGGTTGAAGTAATCCAAAACCCTAATTTGTTTTCAAAATGTATTCAATTGAATAAAAATTCAATTAAAATGATCAAAAATTGTTTAACACATGGAAAACAAATTGTGATCTTGGATTAATGCTTCAAAAATTAAGTATTGACCTACAAAATAATTAGAAAGCATTAAAAGTTGCAAAATCAATGTAGAAAAAAAATATTTAAAATGCCAAAAACAATTAAAATATTAATTCTTTGCAAAAATATCAATTATACGAAATAAATAATATTTTTGGGATTTTTTGTGAAAATAAAATATTTTAACAATTTTGTGAATTATTAAAAAAAGAATCAACTCAAAATCATTAAAACTCAGAGAGAAATTAATTTTTGAATCAATTAAACAAAATCACAAAATTCAAATATTTGAATTATTCAAAAATGGCGCCAAGAACAAGCTGAAGAACACGCGCGTGTTCTTGGTTTCTCAGATTTGCATTTTCTATCCAATCTCCATGAATACGTAATCATATCATGCAATCCACATATCATTATGCTCGTCTCAACCTCACGATCATGTCTATGTACTTTAATTTCATTTAAATTAAACATACAACAAGAAATCACGAAGAAACCTCAAGAACCCTAATTTCTGCATGAAGGCTAGGATTTTTTATACACGATTCAAACAATGCAATTAATTGAGGGAAAACATTCCATGCATGATTATGAACATATGGTCAAATTATTGTGCGAGGAAATATGCATAGATTGAGAGATGACCAAGTATGTGCTTACCTCCAAGTCGTGACAGCAAGTTCAAAGTGTTTTTTGATTTGGAGGTGTTACAGATGAGTGGTGATGATCTGAACAGCTTCCCTACACCCTATGGATTGTGTTTGGATGGTTGGACTTGATTGAAATTGGCTGGATCATTTTGTGGTACCTCAGCTGCACTTTGGTTAAAACCTTGAGCAACCAGCTGGTGATTTTGTGAAATTGATGTTTCAGAAGTAATCTAAGTGTTTGATCAGCTCATATGTGATGTATGTGAGGTGTGTGAGTGATTGGTTTGATTGGAATTGTTCTCAAACTCAAAACCCGATAGTGACTTGCCTTAGAAGGCAAAATTGGAGTGAAAGATGAGATTTTGAGGAAAGCATCTGTTAGATGGATTTGGTGTACTCAAACTGACCACAATTGAGCTCTATTTATAGTAGAGCAAGTTTGTTTTGCAAGGAATAGTGAATGGCAGCTGGTAAGTAGGTTTGGCCAATGTTGGCAAATGAAAATCCAAGTCTCCTCTAGCCATTGACTAGAGGTTAGGGCACAGAGCTTTGGTCCCCTTGGTCTTGGATAAGTATTGACTGATTTCAGATGAGAATGGCTCAGTCCATGCCACCTTGATGGTTCCATTGAATGCCTCATTCCAAATTTGAAGTCTTGTCCCTATTTTGGCCATTCTAGGTTCAACATGCTATTTCTTGTTCCATGGACTTTGGAGGCTTGGCTCAGTGATTGTCCCCTTTAGATTCAATCCTCTGAGGTGTCCAAGTGGATAGGAGCAATTGAATTTGTCTGATTTTGGCAAATCGACCAAAGTTGCAAATTCTGCCTTGCCTTGACAGATTTCAGCAAGGCAACTTGGTAATGTTGTATCTTATGGTGTAGGTTGAATTTGGCAATGTTCTTGGCCATTTTGGAAAGCTCTTACATGATACAACAACTTTTTTGAACAAGTTTGGTTTTGATCTCTTTTGATTCCAAGTGAAAAATCCCCCTACATTTGGCAAAAAGTGAGGCAGATCTGACTTAGTGAAAATTTCACAAAGTGTTGGAAAAAGTGACATTTTCACTTTTTCAGCCACTTTGATCACTCCATAACTCAAAATCCTTAATGAATTGGAATGACTTGTAGTTGAAGTTTTTGTAGGTGACAATGAGGGCTACAAATCCATCTTTGAATGAGAAAAAATGGCCTTGTGGTTTAGGAGTTATGGTCCTTCAAAGTTGGTACCTTTGCCACTTTATTTTTAACTTAGAAAAATTTCTAAGTTTTATGGTTACCACTTTTACAAGTTACCTCACTTTTCTTGATTTTTATTGATGAATGATGATTCAAACCATACATTAACATCATTTTAGGCTTAAAAATCCATTTTGGTGAAAAATCTCAAAAAGTCAAAGTTGACTTTTGTGCACAGTTGACTTTTTATCAGATGAATTCCAAACTGTGCAATTCTTTAGGAAATCATGTCCTTGACCTAAATCAAACTTGATGGACATGTTCCATGGGTGTCATAGGGTATATTCAATCATGTAGTAGGGTTTGGGAGCATGTCCTGGTCAAAAGTCAAAGTTACAGTTGACTTTTCCCTTAAAACCCTAATTGTGGTGCAGATGAAATTAAGACTTGTTGCTCAAACTTCTTGGATCAATCCATTGTTCCAAATGGATCAATATGGTATATTAGAGACCCTCAAATCATCTCTTGAGGTCTTGGCTCATGGTTTGTCCCAAAAGTCAACTTAGGGGTGAATTAAGTCAAGAAACCCTAATTCCTAATTTTTGATGAATGCATCCCCTGAGGCAAAATTGACTTGAGGCATGGGTTCATGAGGTTCCATGAAGTATATTAGGTTATGTTTTGGATCATTGCCTTGTGCCCAGATGAAAATTTCCATCTGGAGGCCCTGGTCGACCAAAACCCTAATTTGGTGACACTGTCGATCTTCAGACTTGATCCACCTAGAAGGGAGCAGCCTTGTGCTTAATCCTTGAAGTGGGAGTCCTTTTTGATCCATTGTGGATGTTTGAGAGATTAGACAAGTTGAAGATCATGTCATTTCTTGATTGATCCTTTGTCTAAGCACTCAGAGAAGGCTTGAAACCCTAATTTTGATTGTAGTGGATGCTCACCCATCCTTGGGGAGACTAATGAAGCATAAAGGTACATCCATATTGTGATGATGATTTTCACAATGATGGGAAATCTAAGTGGTCAAAATTTGGGGTATTACAGATGCCCCTATTTAATCTTCTTGGACCCGAAGGTGTGAATGACGAAGGGATTCGGGCATTCGGGGTGCAAGAGGATTAAATATCGGAATACCCAAAATTTTGATGGTGGTTATGAATGGTAGCTTACGCATTCATCTTCTTTAGCTAAGCAATGATGCTTAGAAAAGGTAAACTTCCCCTTGATCCTGGTTTCCTACCAAGGAACTGGTCTCATTCTCTTTTGAAATAAACTTCCCCTCGATCCTGGTTTCCTACCAAGGAACTGGTCTTGGTTTCTTTTGAACTTCCCCTCGTTCTTGGTTTCCTACCAAGAACTGGTCTCAGTCTCTGATTTAAACTTCCCCTCGATCCTGGTTTCCTACCAAGGAACTGGTCTTAGTTTCTTTTGTCAATAAACTTTATTGACAAGGGACGCTATGAGTAGCGGTTTTCTTTCAAAATTCTCGCCGAATTTTCCTGGGGAGATGCCATTTGACAGAAAAAGGTTTGATGTCAGACTTGCTGGGGAACCCAACGTCTGAGTTGTAGAGTTGCACAAACTTCTCTGTTGGAGACGCCATTTGTCGATTCTACTAGGGAAAGCGAGTCTCTTGAGAAACTGTTTTCATTTGGGATCTTTCATCATACTTTTCTCGGGATCTTCCCAGAGAAACGCCATATGATGGGGTCCAATTTTGAGGTGCCAATGACCTTCTCATCAGTGGTTTTTCAGAGCAAAACTGGCGTGCTGCCGAATCTCTGATCACGAGGCTTTCTCTGTGGATTTTCCTTAATCCGGGAAAGCAAGGATATCATCTTCAATGGCGAAGAGTGATGTTTATTGAAAGTTCTCTGATCTTTCAGAGGTTCAAATTTTCAAAGTGGCCAAGGACCAACTTCTTTCCAGAATTAAACTGGAAGCGAGGTTGTTCAGACACAGTATTTCCTGACGAGGCAAGAACTGACAACTCGATTGAGAGGACTTTTACCACTAGGGGACAAGACATACTAGAGTGATAGTGATGCAATATGAAATGTGAATGCAAAATAAAAAATGCATGATGTATGTATGTATATGCTGACAAAACAGACGCGACATACAGACTAATGGATGAACACAATTGGATACTCGGCCATCGCGGGGCAAAGAAGTACCGTTGATTCAAAATAGAAATTCCACCTTGCTTAGGAGAGATAGTCCCATTGGGAGCTATGTTGATCGGGCTTAGGAGATGAGAACTCGGCCAAGGCGTGTCAGACAAAACAAGGTCTCTGACACAGTTGATCCCTTCATTCAGGCATACTGGCTTGGAAGGAGTACTTTGATTCTGCACTTTGAAGTCCGCTTACTTCGGGAGAAGCGATCGATGTTCTTCTGATGTTCAACAGTCAAAAGAAATGCCATCTTTAATTTAACAGCAGAAAAATTTTAACAAGTAAATTCATTTTTGTTTTATTTCAAGAATCGCTGATTAAGTTTAAACAACGTCGTTCTGTAAAGCTAAAACAAGTAAAGAATTATAAACAAAAGAACAAGGGCTCAAATTTTATTGATAAGATGGAGATCAACCAAACGCGTGATTCCAAAGAGTATATACAAAGTTAGAAAATGGTAATTTACAGGGAAAAGGGCTACATTGAAACATAACGACCACTATCCTTCTACCAACTTTGAATTCGGGGCATCCTGAGCTTCTGTCGAAGATGACCTTGACTGGAGATTTCCTCCGATAGACGATGCAACTGCTGCTGAGGGACTTGCCTCTGTTGAACATAGTTACTTGCCATTATCCCTAACTTTTGCCTGGACTGTACTATGAGATTTCCAATCCATCGGGATGATTTTTTTCATGTCTCTAACTTTTGCCTGGACCGCCCTTTCGGGTTTTCAATCCACCGAGACGTTTTTTTTTTTTAGTTTAGGCGAAGTATTTCTTGACTACATCAATATTCGTGGGGTTGGCAAATTCCCCTCCGTCCATGGTTGTAAGTCTCAAGGCGCCGTCTGAGAAAGCTTTCGTGACCACATAGGGGCCATCATAATTTGGGGTCCATTTGCCCCGAGAATCCGTGAGAAATGATTGTATCTTCTTGAGCACAAGGTCTCCTTTCCTGAAGACACGAGGTCGGACCTTTTTGTCGAACGCCCTCTTCATTCTCTGTTGATACAACTGACCGTGGCATAGTGCCGTGATTCGCTTCTCTTCGATCAGGTTCAGGTCGTCGTGTCGACTTTGACACCATTCAGCTTCGGTGAGCTTTGTTTCCATCAATACCCAGATTGATGGGATCTCTACTTCTATGGGGAGCACTGTCTCCATGCCATATACTAGAGAGAAAGGGGTTGCCCCTGTTGAAGTACGGACAGATGTGCGATAACCATGAAGAGCAAAGGGTAGCATTTCGTGCCAATCTTTATAGGTTACAACCATCTTTTGAACAATCTTTTTGATGTTCTTATTAGCCGCTTCTACCGCTCCGTTCATCTTGGGTCAGTAGGGAGATGAGTTATAGTGTTCGATCCTGAACTCTGCACACAACTCTTTTATTATCTTATTGTTTAAGTTAGATCCATTATCAGTAATGATCTCTCTTGGAACACCATAACGGCAGATGATATTGTTTTTGATAAATTGGACCACCACTTGTCGGGTTACATTGGCGAATGACGCTGCTTCGACCCACTTGGTGAAGTAGTCAATGGCTACTAGAATGAACCGATGTTCGTTTGAAGCCTTAGGCTCAATCATACCAATCACATCGATTCCCCATATGGGAAATGGCCACGGGGAAGAAAGAACTTTGAGATGTGATGGCAGTACATGAATTTTATCAGAGAATATCTGACACTTGTGACACCTCCTCATGTACTTGTAGCAGTCGGATTCCATGGTCAACCAATAATACCCGGCCCTGAGAATTTTTCTCGCCATTGTGTGTCCGTTGGCATGAGTGCCAAAGGATCCTTCATGAATTTGTTTCATAAGCATGTCTGCTTCTGGTCTGTCGATGCATCGGAGCAAGACCATGTCAAAATTTCTCTTATAAAGAGTGTCACCGCTCAGGAAGAAGTTTCCAGCCAATCTTCTAAGGGTTTTCCTGTCTTTTCTGAGTGCCCCAGATGGGTACTCTTAATTTTGAAGGAAGCATTTGATATCGTGATACCAAGGTCTGTCGTCTATGACTGCTTAATCGCGAAGATGTAAGCGGGCCGTTCAAGGCGCATGATGTCGATCTTAGGTATGTCATTCCATCGACCTACACTAATCATGGAAGAGAGAGTGGCTAATGCATCAGCCATGTGATTCTCATCACGAGGGATGTGATGAAAGTCGACTCTATTGAAGAAGGGTAACAACCTCCTTGCATATTCTTTGTAAGGAATCAATCCTGATTGGTATGTGTTCCAATCTCCTTTTATCTGATTAATAACCAAGGCTGAATCGCTGTATACGTCCAAGTTTTTGATCCTTAAATCAATCGCTTCTTCGAGACCCATGATACATGCTTCGTATTCGGCCTCGTTGTTCGTACATTTGAACGTAAGTCTGGCAGTGAAAGGAATGTGGGAACCCTGAGGGGTATTAATGATTTCCCCAATTCCGCTTCCATAATGATTGACTGCTCCGTCAAAGATAAGTCCCCACTGGGAACCTGGTTCTGCCCCTTCACTGGGTAGCGGTTCATCGCAATCTTTCATTTTTAGATACATGACATCTTCGTCCGGGAAGTCAAACCCGATTGATTCTTGTTCGTCAATCGGTTGATGAGCCAAATGATCGGCTAAAATACTTCCTTTAACGGCTTTCTGAGCATGGTATTCTATGTCATATTCTGATAACAGCATCTGCCAATGGGCAATCCTTCCCGTGAGAGCAGGTTTTTCGAAGACGCACTTGATTGGATCCATTTCGGAGACCAACCAAGTAGTATGACGAATCATGTATTGGCGAAGACGTTTGGCTGCCCAACCCAAAGCGCAACAAGTTTTTTCAAGCATTGTGTACCGAGTCTCGCAGTCGGTGAATTTCTTGCTTAGATAGTAAATGGCAGACTCTTTCCATTTAGTTTCGTCTTGTTGGCCAAGTACATATCCCATTGAGTCCTCTAGGACTGTGAGGTAAATGATCAGTGGTCTTCCTTCCATTGGAGGTGATAGAATCGGAGGATTCAACAGATATTCCTTGATACTGTCGAAGGCGGTATGGCAATCTTCTGACCAAACGCAATCCTGGTTCTTTTTGAGTAATTTGAAAATCGGCGCACACGTCGCGGTAATAAGGAATATGAATCTGGAGATGTAGTTCAAATGTCCCAGGAATCCTCTGACTTGTTTTTCAGTTTTCGGAGAAGGCATTTCTTGAATGGCCTTGACCTTGTCAGGATCAACCTCAATTCCTTTCTGGCTGACGATGAACCCTAGTAGTTTCCCTGAACGGACACCGAAGGTGCATTTGTTGGGATTCAAGCGGAGCTTGAATTTTCTTAGACGTTCGAACAATTTTGACAGATGTTCAACGTGCTCATCCTCTGTTCTTGATTTTGCAATCAAATCATCGACATATACCTCGATTTCTATGTGCATCATGTCATGAAACAGAGTAGTCATGGCCCTTTGATAGGTTGCCCCGGCATTCTTCAAACCGAACGGCATTACCTTGTAACAAAAGGTACCCCATGGGGTAATGAACGAAGTTTTCTCCATGTCTTTCGGCGCCATTTTGATCTGGTTATAGCCCGAGAATCCATCCATGAAGGAGAATACTTTGAACTTTGCTGTGCTGTCAACCAGCATGTCAATGTGTGGTAAAGGAAAGTCGTTCTTTGGACTTGCCTTGTTCAAATCTCTGTAATCAACACACATTCGGACCCTTCCGTCCTTTTTGGGAACGGGTACGATGTTGGCTAACCATTGAGGATATTCAGATGTAGCGAGGAAACCCGCGTCGATCTGTTTCTGTACCTCCTCCTTGATTTTGATGGCCATGTCCGGGTGAGTGCGTCTTAACCTTTGCTTTACTGGCGGACATTCTGATCTCAACGGTAAGTGATGTTCCACGATGCTGGTATCCAACCCTGGCATATCCTGATAGGACCAAGCGAACACATCGGGGAATTCTTTGAGAAGCTTTATCAAACCCTCTCTGTTAGTTGGATTGAGCAATGCTCCGATCCTAATTTCTTTTCTCTCTTTTTCTGAACCCAAGTTTACCGTTTCCAACGGCTCTTTGTGAGGTTCGATGGACCTTTCCTCTTGTCTGAGTAGTCGGGAGATTTCTTCTGGAATTTGGTCGTCATTTTCTTCTTCAGCCTCGAATACCGGGAACTTAAAGTTGGAAGAAGGCATCGGATCGTATGTTTCAACGGGGTATAAAACAAGCAATCTGCATGACGTGATGATTCGTGTTTAGAAGAGATAGAGAAAATGTAAGTGTGTGCAGTGTTTTGATTTTACTGCTTGTTTTTATTATTGAATGTTTTTTAGGATTACCATTTTCTGAAAAAGCAAAAAGAGAAAACAGCAATTAATGCGGAAATTACAGAACGACGTTATTTTATTAATGAACAAGTCGAATCTTGAAACTACAGCCCTATAAAACAAAACTCTGTCGCTTTGGGCAAAGCGAAGAGGGAAATTTACAGAAAACGAGCCCTATCAAAATATCTGTTTCACCTGGGCAGGGTGAAAGGTTAAAGATGGCAATTACTTTGACTGACGAACGACCTTCGGAACCTCGACGGTAACCCATTGGCGGCAAACTCCTCGGTGAATCACAAAGTCTGGCACCTTCCTTGATTTGTCTTCAAAAATGACGCTGATTTCTGGTGGAGCAGGATCATTGGAATTTGTCTCCCACGCAGACTTGTCGTAGGAGAATTCCTCAGTTGTATTTTGCATAGTATTTGTGCTCTCAGTTGTATCTCCCCATCCAGTTGGCTGGATATCTTCGAGCCTGATACGAGAGCTTTCGGGAGCGGTGTACTTGACCATATAGTCATATTTTCCACTTGGTTGTCCCAGGGTGTCCCACACTTCTGTGGAACTGGAGGAGTCATTTCTCTCGATGACGTTGACCTCGGGAAAAGCATAGTTGATGAATTCTAGTCCTGCAAACGTTGCAAATTCATCTTTATGTTGAGTAGTTTCTGAATGACCTGAGTGTTGATCCCATGACGTGGTGGGGACACAGGTATTCTGTTCAATGACGCTCAGCTGAGTTTCATTGTTCGGCTAACTTTCTTGCCCCAAGTTTCCTGGGTAAGGTTGCCACATTGGCAGACCATCCATTGGGCCATGGTAATTGTGGTCAAAGTTGTCTTTCATCGGAGTGTCCTCCTCTAATGAATTTGGCGGAGCACGGCATCCTTCCGGATCACAATCTCCGTAGATCATTTCAACATCTGACCTGGGTATAAATCTCAGACTTTCTGTAGGAAAGCAAAAAGGCATAGGCACCTCTTCCTGAGACATATAACCGTCCTCATTAAGGTAGGACTTCCACTCTTCATCTGCGTCAGAGGGATCTTCCTCATTGATAGCATGAACTGTCTGAGACACTGGGTGAAGAAAACCTCCACTGTGGAAGAAGTTTTGAAGGGGATGAAGATTTCCATCGTTGGCAGCTGTCCGGGTACAGGTTGCAGAAAAACCAAGACCCTTCTTTGTTTTATTGTCAATAGGAATGACAAGCCATCCCCATCATGTCGTATCGGTACTCTCGACCGCTTTGATAGCATCTTTGTATGAAGAAATTGAAGTTCCTTCTTTGAACTGACTGTCCTTGCTCACCGATAGTGCTTGGAACTGAGTTCCAATAACCTCCTCGGGTTCCACACAAGTAGATAATGATAAGATACTCACAAGCAAGGCTTGTTCCCCACAAACCGTGACAAGTTGATCATTCTTGACGAACTTTAGCTTTTGGTGGAGGGTTGAAGTAACCGCTCCAGCCTGATGTATCCAAGGTCTTCCTAATAAACAACTGTATGTTGCCCGGATGTCCATGACCTGGAAAGTGATTTGGAAAGTGTGAGGACCAATAGTTATGGGAAGATCAACTTCGCCGATAACTGTTTTTCTAGATCCGTCGAATGCTTTGACGACGACCTCGCTGATTCTCATCGGAGGGCCCTTGAATGATAATTGCATCAAAGTGGATTTCGGCATAACATTCAGGGCTGACCCTGTGTCTACCAGTACGCTGGCTAAAGCATCGCCCTGGCAGTTAACTGTGATATTGAGCGCCATGTTATGACGGCGACCCTCTTCAGGTAATTCTTCATCACTAAATCCCAAATTATTACAGGAAGTGATGTTAGAGACAATGCTATCGAATTGTCTGATTGTTACATCCTGTTCCACAAAGGCTTGCTCCAAGACTTTCTGTAGAGCCTCTCTGTGTGCTTCTGAACTGAGTAACAGTGATAATACTGAGATCTTTGAAGGAGTCTGTAACAGTTGATCGACAATGTTATATTCACTCCTTTGGATGAGCTTTAGCATCTCATCCTTGTCTTTTGAAAAGTCTGGATTACTAGATTGGCCGACTGGTCGATCAGGAATTTCTGCCTGAAGTTCCTTTTCTTTGTTGGATTCTCTAACCCCTCGGTTGAAGATTCGACCGCTCCGTGTTACACGACTGATGTCTTCAATATTCACGACGGAGGGTAATGGAATTTCCTTTCCATTCTCGATTATTGTTGCACTGTATTTGTAAGGGATTGCCTTAGCTGATTCATATGGTAGTGGTCCCGGTAGATAGATGACTATGGGAACCTTCTGATTTTTCTGACCATCATAAGTAACCTTGATCCGTTCCTGGTTAGGAACTTTAGATTGTGACAACATCCTCAACTTGCTTGGCAAGGTAGTTCGGCGACCAAATGATGGGTCCTGAACCTGGATATGGACGAATTTCTCCATGATCGACCTGACCCTGAAGAGTTGCTCACAAGGTAACACCCTTGGTTACTTTCCGAACAGACGCTACAACTGTCATAGTTGTGTGGTGGCACCTGGCCACGCCCACTTAGAATGCAATGTAACCTCACTAGGTTATCTTCCATTGATCGGACATCCTGACTTTGACGACGAGTAGGATTCCTGTGATTGATACTAATCTGCTGAGTATCTTTGTCCATATAGATTGGCATCTGCCAGTGATTTAACAAGTGCTGAAGTGCCTCCTGGACAAGGGTACAACCTCGATCGTTTTCGCAACCTGCTTTACAGTTTTGATAATCATGTGATATTAAGAATCCAAGTCGGACCTGCTCAGCATGTAACTCTACCAGGTTGGTATTCATCACGCGAATGTCGAAGATCTGAACCATATTGATCTGATAAGGGTTCCTATCATGGTAGTCTTGGATCCATCCAAGATCCATCTGACGCTGGAGGGCCTCTTGTATGAAAGAGCATCCCTGTTTGTTTACCGAGCAAATCAGACAGGAACTGTAATCGTGCCGTGGCAGATTATGATATTGGCTTTGCCTTGAGTGCATCGCCACCAAGTTGACATTCATTGCACGGATACTGTGGTTCTGAATGACGTTAGAATTCATGTAAACCATGTTAACTCCACAAACTCGGTGCTCTTGGATCCATCTGAGATCCATCTGTTCCTGTAGAGCTTATTGCACTACCGAACATCCTTGGTTGTCTTTAGAGCAGATATCACACTGGTGATAATTATGAGGTGGCACATGGCCATATCCACTCTGTCTACAATGCATCTTGACCAGATTGGTCTTCAACCAGAGTACATCGTGAATTTGATAGACATTGTTAGTCTCTTTCTCAATCAGATTGACTGCAACTTTCTCATGTTGAGGCAGCGGGTTCGTGAGAACATTAGGATTCGTATCTTTGAAAGATAAGAGCCCGCTCCTAACAAGCTTTTGCACGTCGGATTTGAAATTGAGACAAGTCTCAATGTTATGCCCTGAACCTCCTTGATGATAAGGGCATGTCTGATCCGCTTTAAACCAAAAAGGCGGATTTTCCGGAACTGAAAGGGGAGACTTAGTCTGAATGTGCCCCTTAGCCAGCAGTAACGGAAACAACTCTGCATACGTTACGGGTATAGGATCAAATCCTGGTGGCCGTGTTGTACGGTTGTTGTTATATGGAGGACGAGCCTGCTGAAAAGGCTGTTGTGTCCTTTGTTGGTCAGGTTGGCTCTGCATAACCTGAGGTTGATACGTAGGAATAGGCGCGGGGCCGATAGTAGGAGTAATAGCTGCTACTGGCTGATAACATCGCCTTTGCTTTCCGAGAGAAATATTCCCAATATCTTGCTCTTTTTTCTTAGGGAGAGCACTACCGTATTTTTTAGTACCGCTCGTTGATCCAGTGTCTTTCACCAAACGTCCTTCTCGGACGGCTTCCTCAAGACGTACACCCATGCCGACCATTTCGGTGAAATCACTGGGTGCACTGGCAATCATTCGGTCATAGTAAAATGAGCTTAAGGTCTTTAAGAAGATTTTTGTCATCTCTTTTTCCTCAAGAGGTGGACAAATTTGAGCGGCAATTTCACGCCACCTTTGAGCATACTCCTTAAAGGTTTCCTTGTCCTTTTGTGACATTGATCTGAGTTTATCTCTGTCGGGTGCCATGTCCAAATTGTATTTGTATTGTTGGACGAAGGCAGTACCAAGATCTCTGAATGTACTGACCATAGTACGGTTTAAACCCATGTACCATTTGAGTGCGGCACCGGTTAAACTATCCTGGAAGTAGTGAATCAGCAGGTCCTGATTCTCCGTCTGGGCTGACATCCACCGAGCGTACATCACCAGATGGCTCTGAGGGCAAGAGTTACCCTTGTATTTTTCAAAGTCGGGCACTTGGAACTTGTGCGGGACTTTCACATTTGGGACCAAGCAGAGGTCTGCGGCGTCCTTTTCGAATAGATCATGACCGCGAATGGCTTGCAGCTCTTTCTGCATTTCCAAGAACTGCTCCTAGAATTCATCCATTCTGTCAAACATAGTTTCCTTCTTACCAGAAGATGTCTGTGGAATCTGTCCTTCCGGGATAGTGTGCACCACAGGGGGTGGTACCGTGACTACGGCAGTAAGTCTTGGCGCCTCCCGAAGTTTGTAACCTTCAGGAGTCTTGATTATGCCCCTGGCATCTTCGCTTTCCCGAAGTTTGTAACCTTCAGGCCCAACGGCTTCTGTTGCGATTCCCTGATCTTCAGTGATCAGCGGAACATATCCTCCCGGGATATAATTGACAGGCATACCCCAGGGACGATCTTTCGGCATCTGATACCTAGGATCATTCTTCTCCACTATGGGCATTGAGGTGATCTCTGAGATCATAGTTCTTTGTAGCTGAGCTTCTGCCATGGCTTGTATGTCGTTACGAAGCTTTCTCAGATTCTCTCTTAGAGCGTCGATCTCTTCTTTCAACTCTCTATTTTCTTCCTCAAGATCATCCATCTTTTTCTGACGATTGGCCCGAGTATTATACGAATGAGACAGTTTGACTCTAGAATCGAGACACAAACGTGAGATTCACAGGGAAGGAGAATACGCGATGTGAGAATGATGAATGCAATAATTATATTAATTGTTGTTGTTTTTTTTTTGTTTAATCAAAATAAACTTCGACAATTAGATTGCAAATATCAAACACTGGGGAAACCCCTTTTTACTGAATTCCAAAGGATTACAGAAATGGAAATACAGTAGATTACAAAGTGCAGAAACAGAAACCTAAGCTAATGGGTCCCGAGTCCTCTTCTTTGACTGGGGCGCTTGGGTCGTTGTCGGGTTGTCATTCCTTTCCCAGGTGAAAGGAGCGAGAAAATTCCTTTGGTCATCTTGATTCTCCACAGCATGCTGTTCCAAAATTTCAATCAGAGCATCTTTCTCTTTTAGTAGTTGATGTATTTGGATACACTCTACGTCGAGGGTGCGGTACTTGTTCTTCCAAGATCTTCTTTCCTTTTGAACTTTGTTGAGAGTAACCTGAAGCTTTTCAGTTTCCGTCATAAAGTACATGACAGATTCCCTCGGCGGAAGAATTCCGTAACGAGGATAAGGCATCTTTAGCTTGAGAGCTCTAGTTTGTACCCAATGGAGATAAGGCTCCACCAAGACGCAGTCTGGTTTTCCCAGAGACTCTCGTCCTTTCTTATGAACATGTTTCCAAGCTTGCACTATTTCCATCTTTAGTGCTCTGTCACTTTCTCCTTCTTTGAAGAAAAGACCTTCCAGATGAACACCCAGTGGGATGTGTCTCATCGGGTATCCAAATTGACGAAGAACTAATATCGGATGATAGTTGATTCCTCCTTTAGTTCCTATGAGGGGTACGCTGGGGAAGTCTCCACAGCGGTCAATGATTCTGATTCCCTCATAAATCCTATTACACCAATCTATATCGGAATTGGTGAGAGACATGATCTTCTGCGACCAACGTAAGACACTCTTGCAATCCCAAAAAGCAGCAGACTTGGGCAAGTGAGAGATAAACCATTTGTAGAGCAAAGGTACACAACATGTGATCTCTCCTCCGCTGTACAAATTTCCCAAGTGTACAGAATGATACGCATCTGCGAGCAAAGTCGGCACAGGGTTTCCAATGAGAAAAACCTTAATAGCGTTGATATCGATGAAGTTATTGATGTTGGGAAACAAAAATAACCCGTAGGTGAGCAAGACAAAGATGCTTTCAAAAGTAGTCACGTTCCCTATACTAGCGAAGTACAGAGCTTTCTTTGTCAAGAACTGGGCTGGAAAAACCTTGGGTGCCACCCTTAGTGGTCATGTGAGTCCTGACCTCAGACTCGTCCAAATGAATTGCTATTGCAATAGTCTGATTCTTTGGAATTTCTTTCAGTCCAGAAAATGGAGCTCGATTAGTGATATGTAAATCAGTCAGATGAGAATACTCCTCCAGCGTTGGTGATAGCTAGTAATCCGGGAATGTGAAACAGTGATAAACCGGGTCGTAGAACTGAATGAGCGCGTCCATGATCCCCTTAATCACATGGACTCTTAACAGTGGTAGCAAACCACCGTGCTTGGCTCTGAAAGCCTCTGGGTTAACGATCATCCTCGCTAACTTTCTCAAATCCCCTAGTTTTGGAACCTTGAAGGTATACTGGTGAGTTCTCCTTCTACCGAAATCCATTAGTGTAATCCTCTTCTCTGATATTTGCAATCACAGTCTTAGTTTAATTTGAAAAACAGAGAGACTAGAAGAGAAGTTTTTTTGAATGTTTTAATGTTTTATTAAACAAATGCATGAATGCAGCACACAAAAACATAGAAAAAACATGGGGTCAGAGGGTCGTTGTCATGAAGTCAAGGCTCTACCCATCCCCAAAAGTTTTATACTAGGGTGATTTTTTGTACCTGTACTCATTATCATCAGCTCCTCCCAGGAAAGCAAGACAACAAGCGGATCGCCAGCGAGTTGTAGAGCAATCTTAGAGTAAGTGCCATTCACCGAGAATAGATCACAAGCCTCAAATGAGGGTAGTATCGCGTAACAACTATTTTCGATAGTTTCCGCACTACGAAAGGGTTTGGCTCCTCAGCTTCTCAGACTTAACAACCGGCCCATTGGCTAGAAGAGTGAATGGGTTGCGTTGGTCAGCCTCCACTGAGGTTGATGGTCGACCCCGTCGCCATCACTTATCTTAAGTGTATACTCATTCTCACCACATACGGCATCACCCGCATTCCCAGTAGCAGAAAAATAAACACTTATAGCAATTAGGAAAAGTAGTATATATATTTGTTCTAATCATCCTAGACTTATAAAACTATGATTCCTAAGTTCCTGACAGAAAATGGGTTCCCCGGCGGAAGCCCCAATCTATGGTTTCACACAAGAGAGGAAAAGGAAAAAGGAAAACAGAGACCGGCCCCACGGTGGGCGCCACTTTTCTGTTGGCGGCCACCGCCATGAAAATGACTTACCCAAGGTTTAAATTGTAAGAAAGAAAGAATCGGCCCCACGGTGGGCGCCACTTTTCTGTAGCGAGCGATTTTGGACGCGGTTCTTAAGCGCTGGTCGCTCTCTGCGGTTTGAGCTTAAAACTATAGGTCGATTCATTTTTTATTCTATTGTGAGCTGAATAAGGAAGGGAAATAGATGTCTCCAATTAACCCTGCTTTGCATACTGAGTTTAAACAGCGGTCTGTTAGGTTACGGATGCTATCAATGTGGGGGGCCTTTGTACTGGTTATTTGTATTTTTCGCCAATACGGTTTTCTTTCTTTTTATCTAGGCAGAAGGTTTCTTGCGGGGAACAAGGATTAGGATGTTAGGACTGATGCTTTTGAATTACTGCTGTTGATTGACGGAGATATGGGATTTGGGTTTTTTGTTGATTGCGCTCGCTAAGATCTTTTCTTTCGATCTTATGCCTACGTATTCCCGTTTACCGAAATAGGGAAATCAGAGCGTTCGTAGTTCCTCCTATTCTATGGGAGGAAATGGTTATTTTTTGGTGTCTTGTTCAAAGCCCAAGACGTGGAGCGAAAGGATAGTTTGTATCTTGTTCAAAGCCCAAGATGTGAAGCTAAAAGGTCTATTTGTGTCTTGTTCAAAGCCCAAGACGTGAAGCTGAAAGACCTTGGCTTTAGAGAGAATTTGTCATCTCAAAAGAGGGGAGAAGGAGAATTACTTTAACTGGGATACGCGGATCCGAGCAATGCCATAATTTCCGAAGAAAGGGTTTTAACCTGAAGGAGAAGACTTTAACTCAGTGTAGAGCAATGCCATCTTTCCTTAGGAATTTCTCATGCTAAAAGAGGGACAGTGGCATGGATGTAGATGATCCAGAGGCTTGCCGCTTACAGCAATTAGATGGGCGAAAGAGTTATTGATGTTTGTATACTATGAACAAGGCACAACTTTGATGCTAAAAGGTTGATTGGATCAACCAGTGGTTTTCTTATACAAAGCCTAAGAGGAGGCTATTGGCCCAACAAGAGGGAGTTTTTATGTGTCTCGTACGAAGACCGAGAGAGAGGCTAAAAGGGTTGACTCAACAGGAGAATCTTTTATACTCAACAAGAGAGCGTTTTTCGTATCTCGTACGAAGCCCGAGATGGAGGCGAAAAGGGTAATTGACTCAACGGGGGAGTCTCTTATGTGTCTCGTACGAAGCCCGAGAGAGAGGCGAAAAGGTTGTTTTACTCCACTGGGGAGAATTTTGGTATCTCGTACGAAGCCCGAGATGGAGGCTATTTTAACTGTTTCAGTTGAGTGACAGATCCAATATACTGATTTTAAAAGAGAAAATCAGTTTTTATATGAGCAACACTGTACACAGGGATTTGATTTGAGGATCAGGGATATTTCCTTCTCTTTGAGGAAACGGGAAATCCAAAGGGTGTCGAGACTGTCCGAGTCTGCGGGTTTCCTTCCTATTTAACGAAGGGTGCTTGAGAATGTCTTTGAGACTCAAGGAAGTTAGACTGTCCGTGTCTAGAGTTTTATCTTTTGTACTATGCTGTGAGAAACAGTAGTAAACTCTATGAAAGGACTGTTCTATGAGGATGACAATGTTCTGTTCCTATACCTCTAGGAGGTCGTCGGGACAATTTGTACGAAGCCCAAGAGGAGGCTGGAAACTTTTAAGAAGCCGACGGGTCCTTGTACGAAGCCCAAGAGGAGGCTATCATTCCCGGAGGAAGAGATCATTATACAAAGCCCAAGAGGAGGCTGTGAATACTTCTAAGAAGCCGTAGTGTCCTTGAATAATGCCCAAGAGGAGGCCGATGCTTTTAAGAAGCCCGTGGGTCTATCATCTCCTTTCCATTAGGAGAGATAACTCTTTTAAAGATAAAAACCACTGGTAAACGTGCGAGGTTTACTATCCAGTGACTTTTAGCTTTTAAAGAGGGTTCCTTAGTTAAGGTCCAAGATTATGACCGTAGTGGGTACCCAAACCCCGAGACATTCAAGGCAAGCTATCCACAAGGAATAGATCAAGTCAGGAAAGTTCGAGAATTTGGAAGAAACTCAAAGATGCCATTCACGGAGAATACATTCATCTTGGGGAGTAGAGCTTCTTAACGATTCCTAAGGAGGACAGCCGAAGAGAAGATTGTATCTGGTGCTCCTATTGGGGATCTAGGCGTCTATTTCTACGAATAAATGAAACGACGTCACCTAGTTCTAGACGTAGTTGCCGGGGAAACTCGAAATATCTATACTATTATTACACAGTAGATATGAGTTTATGAAAGGAGACTTACAGTGAGCAGCCCCACAATACAGTTTATAATATGAAAGCAGTAAACGAAAGCGATAACCACTTACTCGGTTGGAGTGCTTCCATGCTGTTGGGTTAGTTGTTCAACAAAGAAAGATTGAAAACAACAGTATATTCAAAATCAAAGGAGAAAGTGCTTTGAAAAAGAAAGATTTGGGGCTTACAGCTCAAGGAGAGGCCCAGTGATTTTTCGTTTAAAAATGGCGATCGCGCCGAGGTTTTCTTTTAACGCAGAGGGACTTATACAATAAGTGAGGCCCAAAATGTTTTGGTTAAAAGGGGGATTGGGTCTTACACTCTAATAGAGGCCCAAAGTGTTTTGAATGGGTCTTATAGCTCAAGGAGAGGCCCAAAAAGTTTTAAGAAAAAAGAAATGGGTCTTACTACTCGAGGGTAGGCCCTGATGGTTTATTTTATTTTTAAACGGGCGACGATCGCGCCGTTTACTTGTACAGAGGGACTTATACAATGGATGAGGCCCAAAAAGTTTTTTGTACAAGGGGGGATGGGTATTACACTCTCTCAAGAGGCCCAAAAAGTTTTGAAAATGATTTATGAGGGTTGAATTAATCCAAAACCCTAATTTGTTTTCAAAATGTATTCAATTGAATAAAAATTCAATTAAAATGATCAAAAATTGTTTAACACATGGAAAACAAATTGTGATCTTGGATTAATGCTTCAAAAATTAAGTATTGACCTACAAAATAATTAGAAAGCATTAAAAGTTGCAAAATCAATGTAGAAAAAAAATATTTAAAATGCCAAAAAAAATTAAAATATTAATTCTTTGCAAAAATATCAATTATACGAAATAAATAATATTTTTGGGATTTTTTGTGAAAATAAAATATTTTAACATTTTTGTGAATTATTAAAAAAAGAATCAACTCAAAATCATTAAAACTCAGAGAGAAATTAATTTTTGAATCAATTAAACAAAATCACAAAATTCAAATATTTGAATTATTCAAAAATGGCGCCAAGAACAAGCTGAAGAACACGCGCGTGTTCTTGGTTTCTCAGATTTGCATTTTCTATCCAATCTCCATGAATACGTAATCATATCATGCAATCCACATATCATTATGCTCGTCTCAACCTCACGATCATGTCTATGTACTTTAATTTCATTTAAATTAAACATACAACAAGAAATCACGAAGAAACCTCAAGAACCCTAATTTCTGCATGAAGGCTAGGATTTTTGATACACGATTCAAACAATGCAATTAATTGAGGGAAAACATTCCATGCATGATTATGAACATATGGCCAAATTATTGTGCGAGGAAATATGCATAGATTGAGAGATGACCAAGTATGTGCTTACCTCCAAGTCGTGACAGCAAGTTCAAAGTGATTTTTGATTTGGAGATGTTACAGATGAGTGGTGATGATCTGAACAGCTTCCCTACACCCTATGGATTGTGTTTGGATGGTTGGAATTGATTGAAATTGGCTGGATCATTTTGTGGTACCTCAGCTGCACTTTGGTTAAAACCTTGAGCAACCAGCTGGTGATTTTGTGAAATTGATGTTTCAGAAGTAATCTAAGTGTTTGATCAGCTCATATGTGATGTATGTGAGGTGTGTGAGTGATTGGTTTGATTGGAATTGCTCTCAAACTCAAAACCCGATAGTGACTTGCCTTAGAAGGCAAAATTGGAGTGAAAGAAGAGATTTTGAGGAAAGCATCTGTTAGATGGCTTTGGTGTACTCAAACTGACCACAATTGAGCTCTATTTATAGTAGAGCAAGTTTGATTTGCAAGGAATAGTGAATGGCAGCTGGTAAGTAGGTTTGGCCAATGTTTGCAAATGAAAATCCAAGTCTCCTCTAGCCATTGACTAGAGGTTAGGGCGCAGAGCTTTGGTCCCCTTGGTCTTGGATAAGTCTTGACTGATTTTAGATGAGAATGGCTCAGTCCATGCCACCTTGATGGTTCCATTGAATGCCTCATTCCAATTTTGAAGTCTTGTCCCTATTTTGGCCGTTCTAGGTTCAACATGTTATTTCTTGTTCCATGGACTTTGGAGGCTTGGCTCAGTGATTGTCCCCTTTAGATTCAATTCTCTGAGGTGTCCAAGTGGATAGGAGCAATTGAATTTGGCTGATTTTGGCAAATCGACCAAAGTTGCAAATTCTGCCTTGCCTTGACAGATTTCAGCAAGGCAACTTGGCAATGTTGTATCTCATGGTGTAGGTTGAATTTGGCAATGTTCTTGGCCATTTTGGAAAGCTCTTACATGATACAACAATTGTTTGAACAAGTTTGGTTTTGATCTCTTTTGATTCCAAGTGAAAAATCCCCCTACATTTGGCAAAAAGTGAGGCAGAATCTGACTTAGTGAAAATTTCACTAAGTGTTGGAAAAAGTGACATTTTCACTTTTCAGCCACTTTGATCACTCCATAACTCAAAATCATTAATGAATTGGAATGACTTGTAGTTGAAGTTTTTGTAGGTGATAATGAGGGCTACAAATCCATCTTTGGATGAGAAAAAATGGCCTTGTGGTTTAGGAGTTATGGTCCTTCAAAGTTGGTACCTTTGCCACTTTATTTTTAACTTAGAAAAATTTCTAAGTTTTATGGTTACCCCTTTTACAAGTTACCTCACTTTTCTTGATTTTTATTGATGAATGATGATTCAAACCATACATTAACATCATTTTAGGGTTAAAAATCCATTTTGGTGAAAAATCTCAAAAAGTCAAAGTTGACTTTTGTGCACAGTTGACTTTTTATCAGATGAATTCCAAACTGTGCAATTCTTCAGGAAATCATGTCCTTGACCTAAATCAAACTTGATGGACATGTTCCATGGGTGTCATAGGGTATATTCAATCATGTATTAGGGTTTAGGAGCATGTCCTGGTCAAAAGTCAAAGTTACAGTTGACTTTTCCCTTAAAACCCTAATTGTGGTGCAGATGAAATTGAGACTTGTTGCTCAAACTTCTTGGATCAATCCATTGTTCCAAATGGATCAATATGGTATATTAGAGACCCTCAAATCATCTCTTGAGGTCTTGGCTCATGGTTTGTCCCAAAAGTCAACTTAGGGGTGAATTAGGTCAAGAAACCCTAATTCCTGATTTTTGATGAATGCATACCCTGAGGCAAAATTGACTTGATGCATGGGTTCATGAGGTTCCATGAAGTATATTAGGTTATGTTTTGGATCATTGCCTTGTGCCCAGATGAAAATTTCCATCTGGAGGCCCTAGTCGACCAAAACCCTAATTTGGTGACACTATCGATCTTGAGACTTGATCCACCTAGAAGGGAGCAGCCTTGTGCTTAATCCTTGAAGTGGGAGTCCTTTTTGATCCATTGTGGATGTTTGAGAGATTAGACAAGTTGAAGATCATGTCATTTCTTGATTGATCCTTTGTCTAAGCACTCAGAGAGGGCTTGAAACCCTAATTTTGATTGTAGTGGATGCTCACCCATCCTTGGGGAGACTAATGAAGCATAAAGGTACATCCATATTGTGATGATGATTTTCACAATGATGGGAAATCTAAGTGGTCAAAATTTGGGGTATTACAGATTCCCATAGGATTTCCAGATACAATATTGCCTTCTCTTGGGCTTAAACAATATGGAACAAAGAGAAAGGTAGTATTCCCGGTGAACATTTTCTCAGACTGTCACTATTAGAGCTTGTCAAAGAAATTCAGTTTCCCCAGAGAGGATTAATTCTCGGTGAAACCTCTCTTGAATTTTTTCAAACCCTAGAACTGTTCACTAAAGAAAAGATTATTCTCGGTGAAACTTTTCTTGAACTCTTCTTAAGTTTGGGGCCCACAGGCTTCCTAAAAGCATCCCCGCCTCCTCTTGGGCTTTGTACAAGGACCCTCCAGCTTCTTAGAAGTTCTCATGCCTTCTCTTGGGCTTAATACAAGGACCATAAAGACCTCTTAAAGGTATAGGAACATAACCTAGTCATCCTTTGATAGAGCAGTCTTTCCTGTGTCAAATCTCAGACCAATTTAGGGTTGATTCTCATCCCTTAAAGCACCTGCCTCCTCTTGGGCATCGTACAAAGATAAACTCTTCCATATCAGTAGACTTGGACAGTCTAATCCCCTCTCAGATCTCAAAGACATTTTCAAGCACCTTACAAACATAAGAGAAACCCTGGTCATTTTGGATCAATCTCCAATAGAGTTAAAACCCCTGGGTTCTAAAACCCAGTGTCTCTTTTAAAATCCCCAACCAGGGTCAATTTATCCTCATTATAACTCTATCCCAAATCAGAACCTCAAGGCATCTGATATCTCAACTCTTCTGTAAACCCTCAGCAAGATTTGATTCCCCATTTGGACCTGCCTCGGGATCTCAATAATCCCCCAGCTAAAAATAGCCTCCTCTTAGGCTTTGTATAATGATCTTTTATTTCCTCAGCATAGTTAGCCTCCTTTTGGGTTTTGTACAATGATTCTCCCCAGCGGAGCTAACCTTTTCAGACTCTCTTGTTGAGTCAATCAACTTTCAGACTCTCTTATTGAGTCAATCACCTTTCAGCACACTTTTGTTGAGTCAACCCTTTTAGCCTCAATCTTGGGCTTTGTACAAGACAGATAAAAACACTCTCTTGTTGAGTCAATCCTTTTCCAGTCTCCTCTTAGGCTTGGTATAAAGATTTCCCCTAGCAAAAGCTATCCTCCTCTTAGGCTTTGTATAATGATTTCTCCAGCTTGTTGAGCCACAATCTTGGGCTTTGTACAAGACACCATATAAATTTCCTAAGCAGAGTCAATCCTCTCCTTTTCAGCCTCAATCTTGGGCTTTGTACAAGACAGATAATACTCTCCAGCAGAGTTAAACTCATTTCAGCCTCAATCATGGGCTTTGTACAAGACACCTATAATACCCTTAGTTGAGTCAGTAAAGTCTCACTTTAGCCTCAATCTTGGGCTTTGTACAAGACAAATAAAGATTTATTTCCCATCGAGTCAGTCTTCTTTTCAGCCTCAATCTTGGGCTTTGTACAAGACACATACAAACCATCCCCAACGGAGTCAAAATTCCCTTTTAGCCTCAATCTTGGGCTTTGTACGAGACAGACAAAACATTTTCCCCGAAAAAGTCAAACTTTTAGCCTCCTCTTAGGCTTTGTATAATGATATCCCCCAAAGAGTCAGTTTCTGTTTAGCCTCAATCTTGGGCTTTGTACAAGACATATATAAACACTCTCTTGTTGAGTCAGCCTGCTATAGCCTCCTCTTAGGCTTTGTATAAGGACTTCCCCACTGGAGTCAATCAACCTCTTAGCTTCAACCTTGGGCTTTGATCAAGGTACACAAAAATCAACATCCCCTCAGAGGAAATCAAAATTTCTTTGTAGGAAGTTATTTCTCTATTTATCACTCTTCAAAATAGACATTCAAAACAAACCCTAATCCCCGATAACTGCTGTAAGTGGCACACTTGTTAATTCAAACATCCAAGCTGTTGTCCATCTTTTATCCTGGTAAATCCTCTCTTTCATCTAATTGCTATAAGCGGCAAGCCTCTGGATTATTTACATCCATGCCACTGCCCCTCTTTTAGCATGATAAATTCCTAAGGAAAAATGACATTGCTCTACACTGAGTTAAAGTTTTCTCCTTCAGGACAAATCTCTTATAAATGAAATTATGGCATTACTGGATTCACATATCCCAGTTAAAGTAATCCTCCTTTATAAACAGTCACTCAACAGTTGTGATAAACAGACGAGATGTCTCCCTTTAGAGATGACAAACTCTCTCTCAGTCAAACCTTTTAGCTTCAATCTTGGGCTTTGAACAAGACACAAAATACTCAACCTTTTAGCTTCAATCTTGGGCTTTGAACAAGACACCCAAATATCTTTTTCCTCCCTTAGAATAGGAGGAACTACGATTGCTCTGATTTCCCTGTTTCATTTAAACGGGAATACGTAGGCATAAGATTGCGAAATCTTAGCGAGCATACTAATAAAAAACTCTAGGTCCAGTACCTTCATACCAATCAAAACTTAGGTCTAGTACTTTACCAAAAACATCAGAAAAACCCGAACATCAACAAAAACTCACTCATTCTCTCTCTAATATTTCCCAAGAAACTTTCCCAACCCATCAATAGATAAACACCATCAAGTACAAAGCAGAACCTAAAGCTAACAACCTGTGGATAACCACATATAGGATGGGTAATTGACAACTCCCCATTGTATAACCTGACCCCGAACTCCCCGAATCTCTTTAAGCGTTTGTTCAGTTAAACATTCGCATGCAAGGTTAGTTTTAGATAGCTTCCCTTTCCTTTCCAGCTTCATGGGATAAATAAAAAATCAGAAAGTAGCACCCCCTCCTCTTCATTGAGGAGAAGACCCCAATTCCTGCGATAAGGTAGTCGCGTCACCGACAAAAATCGCACGCTACAGATAAATGGCGACTCTGCAGGGGAATTATTTTGTCTTGTCTAGGACTATAGACTAGAATTATTAAGAGGTCTAGGATGATAGTTTTAGGAATGAATATATATATATATATATATATATATATATATATATATATATATATTTATATATATCGCTTTTCCTAATTGATATCCGTGTTTATTTTTCGGCTAATGGGAATGCGGGTGATGCTGCATGTGGAAAGTTTGAGTGATACCTAAGATAGGTGATGGCATAGAAGGGTGGTCTTACAGGGAGTGATTCCCGAATAAGCGATCCTGGTAGACCATCAAATCAGTGGAGATACCCTTTGTGGATTCAATGTCTAACGACTTCGATTGTGAAAGCAGATTGTTCAATTGTGGTATCCATGAAACTTAGGATTTAGTAGGCTGAAACCATGTGACTATTTAGTAGTGCGGAAGCTATCGGAAATAGTTGTCACGCGATACTACCCTCAATTAAGATTACTCTAAGATACTACAGCTCGCTCGGGTGAACCAGCTTGCTGTTGTTATCCCAAAAGGGGTCAATGATTTTGAGGACAGGTACAAAATTCACCATAGTACAACCTTTGGGAATGGGTAGAGCCATGACTCAATGCTCGTGACGCTGAACCTTTGAATCCATGTTTTTTTCTATATTTTTGTGTGCTGCATTCATTTCATTAAAAAAAATTTAAACAAAGAAAAAAAATCTTCTTTTCTAGTCTCTCCTTTTCAAATTAAACTAAGAAAATGATTGCAAATATCAGAGAGAAATATCGCGTTATGGATTTCGGTAGAAGGAAGACTCACAAGTACACCTTCAAGGTTCCAAAATTAGAGGATTTAAGAGGGTTAGCAAGGATGATCACCAACCCTGATGCTTTCAGAGCTAAGTACGGAGGACTGCTGTCTCTGTTAAGGGTCCATGTAGTTGAAGGAATATTGTCTACTCTGATTCAGTTTTACGATCCGGTCTATCACTGTTTCACATTCCTGGATTATCAACTAGCACCGACACTGGAGGAGTATTCTCACCTGACTGATTTACCCATTATTGACCAAACACCCTTTTCTGGACTGGAAGAAATTCCAAAAGATCAAACCATTGCAAAATTAATCTATTTGGGCGAGTCAGAAGTCAGGACTCACATGACCACTAAGGATGGAATCCAAGGTTTACCAACCAAGTTTTTGATGGAGAAATCCCTGTACTTTGCCAGTGTAGGAAACGTTACTGCTTTCAAAGATATCTTTGTTCTACTCACCTACGGGTTATTCCTTTTTCCCAAGATCGATAACTTCATTGATATCAATGCCATTAAGATATTTCTGATTGGGAACCCCGTACCGACCCTGCTCGCAGATGCTTACCATTCTGTACACTTAAGGAATTTGTACATCAGAGGAATGATCACCTACTGTGTACCCCTGCTATATAAATGGTTCACTTCCCACTTACTCAAGTCTGCCGCTTTCTGGGATCATAAGAGTACTCTGCGTTGGTCACAGAGAATCATGTCTCTTTCCAACTCTGACATAGATTGGTACAATCAGATCTATGACGAGATAAGAATCATCGACCATTGTGGAAACTTCCCTAATGTACCCCTCATAGGAACCAAAGGAGGAATCAACTATCATCCAGTTTTAGTTCGTCGTCAATTCGGATACCCGGTGAGACATATCCCGTGTAATGTTCATCTGGAAGGTCTTTTCTTCAAGGAAGGAGAAAGTGACAGGGCACTAAAGACAGAAATAGTACATGCCTGGAAACGTGTTCACCGGAAAGGAAGAGAGTCTCTAGGAAAACCAGAATGTGTCTCTGTGGAACCTTATCTCCACTGGGTACAAACTAGAGCTCTCAAGCTGAGGGTGCTTTACTCTCGTCAAGAAGTTCTTCCGTTAAAGGAATCTGTCCTTTATTTTATGTCGGATACGAAAAAGCTCCAGGTTACTCTCAACAAAGTTCAACGGGAAAAGAAATCTTGGAAGAACAAGTACCGCATTCTTAATGTGGAATGCACCAAACTACAACAACTGTTAAAAGAAAAGGATGCTCTGATCGAGATTTTAGAGCAACATGCTGTAGAAAATCAATAAGACCGGAGGAATTTGCTCGCTCCTTTCACTTGGAAAAGGACTGACAACCCGACAACGGCTCAGGAGCCCCGAGCTTAGACTTTTCCTTTTACAGCACTTTGTAAAATACTGTATTTCCATTTCCGCAATCTTTGAATTCAATAAAACGGGGTTTCCCCACTGTATGATATTTGCAATCCAATTGTTGAAGTTTCTTTTGATTAAAGAAAAAAATTAAAATAATATCATTGCATATCATTCATCATTCTCACATAACGCATTCTCCTTACCTACGAATCTCACGTCTGTGTCTCGATTCTATAGTCAAACTGTCTCATTGGTACAATACTCGGGCCAATCGACAAAAGAAAATGGATGATCTCGAGGAAGAGAATAGAGAGCTAAGAGAAGAAATCGACGCTCTCAAGAAAGATCTGAGAAAACTTCACAGTGACATGCACTCTCTGACAGCATCTCAGAAACAACAACAACGGACTGTGATCTCAGAGATCACATCTACGCCCATAGTGGAAACATATGATCCTCGGTACAACATGCCTAAAGATTGTCCCAGGGGCATGCCACTCAATTATATCCCTGAAGGATATATTCTGCTGATCACGGAAGATCTGGAAACTGCAGCAGGAACCGCTAGGCCTGAAGGTTACAAACTTCGGGAAAGCGAAGATGCAAGGGGCATGACAGCAACTCCTGAAGGTTACAAACTTTGGGATAGGGAAGCACCAAGAGTCACAGTCGTAATGACTATACCACCACCCGTGGTACATGCTGTCCCGGAAGGACAGATTCCACTATGTAAGACAGATTGAATGAGTTCCAGGAACAATTCTTGGAGATGCAGAAGGAACTGCATGCCATTCGCGATCAGGATTTATTCGGAAAGGATGCCGCAGACCTTTGTTTGGTCCCCAATGTGAAAATTCCGCACAAATTCAAGGTGCCCGAATTTGAGAAATACAAGGGCGACTCTTGCCCTCAAAGTCCCTTGGTGATGTACGCTCAAAGGATGTCAACTCAGACAGAGAACCAACAGCCACTGATCCACTACCTCTAAGATAGTTTAACCGGTTCCACACTCAAATGGTACATGGGTTTAAACCGCACCAAGATCGTCACTTTTAGAGATCTCGGCGCTGCCTTCGTTCAACAGTATAAGTATAACCTGGACATGGCACCAGACAGAGATCAACTCAGAGCCATGTCGCAGAAGGACAAGGAAACCTTTAAGGAATATGCTCAGAGATGGTGTGAAATTGCCGCCCAGATTTGTCCACCTCTTGAGGAAAAAGAGATGACAAAGATATTTTTGAAAACCTTGAGCTCATTCTACTACGACAGAATGGTCGCCAGTGCGCCCAACGACTTTACTGAAATGGTGGATATGGGAGCACGTCTTGAGGAAGCAGTCCGAGAAAGACGTATGGTCAAAGACACTGGACCATCAAGCAGTACCAAAAGATACGGTAGTGCTTTCCCTAAGAAAAAAGAGCAAGATATCGGTAATATCTCTCTCGAAAAGCAAAGGCGAAGGTACCAACCAGTAGCAGCTGTAACTCCTGCTATCAACCATGCGCCTGTTTCAACGTATCAACCTCGGGTTGCTCAGAGTCAACCAAATCAATAACAATATCAACAAAGGACACAACAGCCTCTTCAACAGGCTCGTCCTCAGTACAACAATAAAAACCGTACAACGCGACCACCAGGGTTTGACCCTATATCGATGTTTTACGCAAAACTATTTCCTCTACTACTAGTCAAGGAGCACATCTGAACCAGGTCTCCTCTTACAGTACCAGAAAATCCGCCTTTTTGGTTCTAAGCGGATCAAACTTGCCCTTACCATCAAGGAGGACCGGGGCATAACATAGAAATTTGTCTCAGCTTCAAATCCGATGTGCAAAAGCTTGTTAGAAGCGGGGTCTTATCCTTCAAGGATACAAATCCAAATGTTCAGACGAACCCGCTGCCTCAGTACGAGAAAGCTGCAGTAAATATAATAGAGGAAGGTTCCGACCATAGCTATCAAATTCACGATGTACTCCTATTGGGAACTAACCTGGTCACGATGCATTGCAGACAGAGCGGATACGGTTATGTATCACCTCATAATTATCACCAGTGTGATATCTGCTCTAAAGACAATCAAGGATGTTTTGTGGTGCAATCAGCTCTACAAGAAAAGATGGATCTCGGGTGGATCCATTATCACCGAATCCGGGAAGTCAACATGACTTATACAAATTCCAACATCATTCAAAACCACGACATCCGTGCGATGAATGTCAACTTGGTGGAAATGCACTCAAGGCAAAGCCAACATCATGATCTGCCACGACACGATTACGATTCCTGTCTGATCTGGTCGGTAAACAATCAGGGATGTTCATTTGTACAAGAGGCCCTCCAGCGTCAGATGGATCTCGGGTGGATCCAGGATTACCATGATAGAAGTCATTATCAAGTCAATATGATTCAAATCTTTTATATTCGCCTGATGAATACCAATCTGGTGGAATTACACGCTAAGCAAGTCCAGCTCAGTTTTCTGACTTCCCATGATTATCAAAATTGTAAAGTATGTCGTGAGAGTGACCAAGGATGTGCACTCGTTCAAAGAACATTGCGACACTTGTTGAACCACTAGTGGCTTCCGATCAATCTAGGTGAAGATACACAACAAGTTAGTATGACTAACGGGAACCCTACCAGACATCAAAGTCAGGATGTTTGATCAATGGAAACAGATCCAGTAAGGTTGCACTGCATACAAAGCAGACATGACCGAGTGCCACCACACAACTATGAGCACTGTAGAGTTTTCTCAGAAGATAACCAAGGATGCTACCTCGTGCGGGCAACCCTTCAAAGTCAGTTGGACCACAAAGAGGTTCGACGATGCTCAAGCTCTAGTTCGATCAACATAATGTCAGACTATCTTCCTAATCGAGGCAAAGACATTGTCTTAATCCCTAAACGGGAAGTGGCCAAAGATGTATCCGCCATAATCCCTTTACTCCATGAATCAAGAGTTCCTCCTGATAGTGGAAAGATTCTCAACCTCGAACCGATTGAGGCCTGCTACGATGGTCAGAAAAATCAAAAGGCTCCTGTAGTTATCTATCTGCCAAGACCAGTACCTTACAAATCCAATAACGCTATCCCTTACAAGTACGGTGCAACAACAATTGAGAATGGAAAGGAAACTTCATTACCCTTTGTCGTGAATATTGTAGACATCAGTCGAGTAACACAGAGCCGTCGGATCTTCAACAGAGGAGTGTAGCGAGCGATTTTGGATGCGGTTCTTAAGCGCTGGTCGCTCTCTGCGGTTGAGTTTACTACAGGTCGATTCATTTTTTATCCTATTAAAGCTGATGAAGGAAGGGAAATAGATGTCTCCAATTAACCCTGCTTTGCATACTGAGTTTAAACAGCGGTCTGTTAGGTTACGGATGCGATCAATGTGGGAGGGCCTTTGTACTGGTTATTTGTATTTTCGCCAATACGGTTTTCTTTCTTTCTCTCTGGGATTTTCTGGCGGGAAACAAAGATTAGGATGTTAGGACTGATGCTTTTGATGAGATTATGGGATTTTGGGTTTTTGTTTAGTGTGCTCGCTAAGATTTTTCTTTCAATCTTATGCCTACGTATTCCCGTTTACCAAAACAGGGAAATCAGAGCGTTCGTAGTTCCTCCTATTCTATGGGAGGAAATGGGTGTTTTTGGTGTCTTGTTCAAAGCCCAAGACGTGAAGCGAAAGGTGGTTTGTATCTTGTTCAAAGCCCAAGATGTGAAGCTGAAAGGTCTATTTGTATCTTGTTCAAAGCCCAAGATATGGAGCTAAAAAGTTTCCACTTTAGAGAGAATTTGTCATCTCTAAAGAGGGGGTTGTTTGTCACAACTGTTGGGTGACTGACTGTAAAGGAGGATTACTTTAACCGGGATACGCGGATCCTAGCAATGCCATAATTTCCTTTATAGGGGATTTTAACCTGAAGGAGAAGACTTTAACTCAGTGTAGAGCAATGTTATCTTTCCTTAGGAATTTCTCATGCTAAAAGAGGGATAGTGGCATGGATGTAGATGATCCAGAGGCTTGCCGCTTACAGCGATTAGATGAAGGGGAAGGAGTTGTTGATGTTTGTGTATTGTGAACGAGGCACAACTTTGATGCTAAAAGGTTGATTGGATCAACCAGTGGTTTTCTTATATAAAGCCTAAGAGGAGGCTAATATGTGTCTCGTACAAAGCCCGAGAGAGAGGCAAAAAGGGGTTGATCCTACAAGAGGATCTTTTATACTCAACAAGAGAGTGTTTTTGTATCTCGTACAAAGCCCGAGATGGAGGCAAAAAGGTTTTGACTCAATGATGAAGTCTTTTGGTATCTCGTATAAAGCCCGAGATGAACTCTATTTGACTCAACAAGAGAGTTTTTTTGTATCTCGTACGAAGCCTAAGATAGAGGCTAAAAGGGTGATTGACTCAACGAGGGAGTCTCTTATGTGTCTCGTATAAAGCCCGAGAGAGAGGCTAAATGTTGTTTGACTCCACTGGGGAGAATCATTGTATAAAGCCCAGGAGGAGGTTGTGGTTACTGTTTCAGTTGAGTGACAGGTCCAGTATACTGATTTTTAAAGAGAAAATCAGTTCTTATATGAGCAACACTGTACTCAAGGATTTGATTCAAGGATCCGAGTTATTCCTGTTCTTCAAGGAAGCGGGAAATCCAAAGGGTATTAAGACTGTCCGAGTCTACGGGTTTCCTTCCTATTCTTGAAGGGGTCACTTGAAAATGTCTTTGAGACTCAAGGAGATTAGACTGTCCAAGTCTAGAGTTTTATCTTTTGTACTATGCTTTGAGAAAGAGTAGTAGACTCTTTGAAAGGACTGTTCTATGAAGATGACTAGGTTCTATTCCTATACCTCTAGGAGGTCGTCGGGACAATTTGTACGAAGCCCAAGAGGAGGCTGGAAACTTTTAAGAAGCCGAGAGGTCCTTGTACGAAGCCCAAGAGAAGGCTATCATTCCCGAAGGAAGAGATCATTATACTAAGCCTAAGAGGAGGCTGTGAATACTTCTAAGAAGCCGACGGGTCCCTAAACCCCGAGAAATTCAAGGCAATCTATTCACAAGGAATAGATCAAGTCAGGAAAGTTTGAGAATTTGGAAGAAACTCAAGAGATGCCATTCACGGAGAAAAGATCATCTCTGGGGAGTAAAATTTCTTGACAAGTGCTTTTAAGAAGCCTGTGGGTCCCCAAACCCCGAGAAGTTCAAGACATGCCATTCACCGAGAATAGATCAAGCTTGGAAAGTTCGAGAATTTGGAAGAAACTCAAGAGATGCAATTCACGGAGAAGAGATCATATATGGGGAATAGAGTTTCTTTGACAACTTCTATGAGTGACAGTCTATGAAAGGGTTCACAGAGAATGCTGCCTTTCATATCTCCATATTGTTTAACCCCAAGAGGAGGGAAGACTGTGTCTGGTAATCCTATGGGGATCTAGTTTAGACTATTTCTAAGAGTGATCAACGGGCTTAATGCTAGACGTAGTTGCCGGGGAAACTCTAAATATCTATACTATTATTACACAGTTGATATGAGTTTACGAAAGAAGACTTACAGCGAAACAGCCCCACAATACAGTTATATGTATATGAAAGCGGTAAATGAAAGCGTGTAAACACTTACTCGATTGTAGAGCTTCCATGCTATTTGGTTAGTTGTTCAACAAAGAAAGATTGAAAAACAATAGTATATTCAAAATCAAAGGAGAAAGTGCTTTGAAAAAGAAAGATTTGGGGCTTACAGCTCAAGGAGAGGCCTAGGGTTTTATCAGTGAGCACACTGTTTGAATTTGTACAGAGGGACTTATACAAGTGACTGAGGCCCAAAAGGTTTTCTGTACAAAGGGGTTGGGTCTTAGACTCTAATAGAGGCCCAAAAAAGTTAAAAGAAAATAAATGGGTCTTACTACTCGAGGGTAGGCCCAGATGATTTTTCGTTTAAAATGGCGGTCGTGCCGAGATTTTCTTTTAATGCGAAGGGAATTATACAATAAGTGAGGCCCAAAATGTTTTGGTTAAAAGGGGATTGGGTCTTACACTCTAATAGAGGCCCAAGTGTATTTTAAGAAAAGAAATGGGTCTTACTACTCGAGGGTAGGCCCAGGGTTATTTTGAAAAGGCGACGATTGCGCCGTTTATTTGAAAATGTACAGAGGGACTTATACAACGAGTGAGGCCCAAAATGTTTTCTGTACGAGGGGGTTGGGTCTTACACTCTAATAGAGGCCCAAAAGTTTTGAATGGGTCTTATAGCTCGAGGAGAGGCCTAATGTTTTTTTGTTTTGAAAAGGCGACGATCGCGCCGTTTGTTTTTTACGGTATTGGGGCTTATACAATACACTGAGGCCCAAAAATGATTTGGTCAAAAAAAGGATTGGGTCTTACACTCTATTAGAGGCTCAAGTGTTTTGAAATTGATTTATGAGGGTTTAATTAATCCAAAACCCTAATTTGTTTTCAAAAATGTATTTAATTGAATAAAAATTCAATTAAAATGATCAAAATTGTTTTACATATGAAAAACAAATTGTGATCTTGGATTAATGCTTCAAAAATTAAGTATTGACCTACAAAATAATTAGAAGGCATTAAAAATTGCAAAATCAATGTAGAAAAAATATTTAAAATGTCAAAAACAATTAAAATATTAATTCTTTGCAAAAATATCAATTATATGAAATAAATAATATTTTTGGGATTTTTTTGGGAAAATAAAATATTTTAACATTTTTTTGAATTATTAAAAAAAGAATCAACTCAAAATCATTAAAACTCAGAGAGAAATTAATTTTTGAATCAATTAAATAAAATCACAAAATTCAAATATTTGAATTTGAAAGAAATGGCGCCAAGAACACACCAAGAACACGCGCGTGTTCTGGGCTTGGCCAGATTTGCATTTTCTCTCCAATCTTACTGAATACTTGAGTATAACATGCAATCCACATATCATTATGCTCGTCTCAACCTCACGATCATGTCTATGTCAATTAATTTCATTTAAATTAAACATATAACAAGAAATCATGAAAAATCCTCAAGAACCCTAATTTCTGCATGAAGGCTAGGATTTTTGATACACGATTCAAACAATGTAATTTATTGAGGGGAAACATTCCATGCATGATTATGAACATATGGCCAAATCATTGTGCAGCAAAAATTGCATGGATCATAGAGTTAGAAGAGCTCATGCTTACCACTTGCAGCTGGTGATCGTGATTTGTGTTGGAGGTGTTACAGCTAGGTTCCAATGATGTGGATAGCTTCCCTTGGTGCCATGGAGTATGTATGGATGCTTGGAATGGATTGAAATGGTTTGGAGCTGAAGATGGTACCTCAACTGCAAAACTGTCAAGAACTTGAGTAATTGGCTGGTGATTTTGTGAAATCAGTGTTCCAGATGTTATGTAAGTGTTTGGATGACTTCTATTTGATGTATGTGAGGTGTGTGACTGATTGGTTTGATTGGAAAAGCTCACAAACTCAAAACCCGATAGTGACTTGCCTTAGAAGGCAAAATTGGAGTGAAAGAAGAGATTTTGAGGAAAGCAACTGTTTGATGGCTTTGGTGTACTCAAACTGATCACAATTGAGCTCTATTTATAGTAGAGCAAGTTTGTTTTGCAAGGAATAGTGAATGGCAACTACTGAGTAGGTTTGTTCAATGTTGGCCAATGGAAGTTCAAGTCTCCTCTAGCCATTGACTAGAGGTTAGGGCACAGGCTGCTGGTTCCCTTGGTCTTGGATAAGTCTTGACTGAATTCAAATGAAAATGGCTCAGTCCATGCCACCTTGATGCTTCCATTGAATGCTCCAATCCAAATTTGGAGTCTTGTCCCTATTTTGGCAATTCTAGGTTCAACATGTTTTTTCTTGTTCCAAGGACTTTGGAGGCTTGGCTCAATGATTGTCCCCTTGAGATTCAATCTTCAGATGTGTCCAAGTGGATAGGAGCATTTGGATTTGGCTGATTTTGGCAAATCGAGCAAAAGTGAAAAATCTGCCTTGCCTTGGCAGATTTCAGCAAGGCAACTTGCCAATGTCATATCTCATGACTCAAATTGAATTTGGTAATGTTCTTGGCCATTTTGGAAAGCCCTTACATGATACAACAACTGTTTGAACATGTTTGGTTTTAATCTCTTTTGAATCCAAGTGAAAAATCCCCCTACATTTGGAAAAAATGAAGACAGATTTGGACTTAGTGAAAATTTCACTAAGTGTTGGAAAAAGTGACATTTTCATTTTTCAGCCATTTTGATCACTCCATAACTCAAAATCCTTAATGAATTGGAATGACTTGTAGTTGAAGTTTTTGTAGAGGGTAATGAGGGCTACAAATCCATCTTTGGATAAGGAAAAATGGCTTTGTGGTTTAGGAGTTATGATCCTCCAAAGTTGGTACCCTAGCCACTTTATTTTTAACTTAGAAAATTTTCTATGTTTTTATGGTTACCCCTTTTACAATTTATCCAACTTTTCTTGATTTTTCTTGATGAATGATGATTCAAATCACACATTAACATCATTTTAGGGTTAAAAATCCATTTTGGTGAAAAATCTCAAAAAGTTAAAATTGACTTTTGTGCACAGTTGACTTTTTATCAGATGAATTCCAAACTATGCAATGCTTCAGGAAATCATGTCCTTGACCTAAATCAAACTTGATGGACATGTTACATGGGTGTTATAGAGTATATTGGATCATGTCTTAGGGATTGGGAGCATGTCCTGGTCAAAAGTCAAAGTTACAGTTGACTTTCCTCGCGAAACCCTAATTGTGGTGCAGATGAAATTGAGACTTATTGCTCAAGCTTCTTGGATTAATACATTGTTCCAAATGGATCAATATGGTTCATTAGAGACCCTCAAACCCTCTGTTGAGGTCTTGGCTCATGATTTGCCCTAAAAGTCAACTTAGGGGTGAATTAGGTCAAGAAACCCTAATTCCTGATTTTTGATGTATGCATCCCCTGAGGAAAAATTGACTTGATGATTGGGTCCATGAGGTCCCATGGAGTATATTAGATTATGTTTTGGATCCTTGGCTCATGTCCCGAGGAAAATTTCCCTTTGGAGGCCCTGATCGACCAAAACCCTAATTTGGTGACACTGGCGATCTTAAGGCTTGATCCACCTAGAAGGGAGCAGCTTTGTGCTTAATCCTTGAAGTGAGAGTCCTCTTGATCCATTGTGAATGTTTGAAAGGTTAGACAAGTTGAAGATCATGTCATTCCTTGATTGATCCTTGGTCTAAGCACTCAGAGAGGGCTTGAAACCCTAATTTTGATTGTAGTGAATGCTCAACAACCCTTGAGGCATTTGATGAGGCATGATGGTTCATCCATATTGTGATGATGATTTGCACAATGATGGGAAATCTTAGTGGTCAAAATTTGGGGTATGACAGATGCCCCTATTTAATCTTCTTGAACCCGAAAGTGTGAATGACGAAGGTATTCGGGCATTCGGGGTGCAAGAGGATTAAATATCGGAATACCCAAAATTTTGATGGTGGTTATGAATGGTAGCTTACACATTCATCTACTTTAGCTAAGCAATGATGCTTAGAAAAGGTAAACTTCCCCTCGATCCTGGTCTTTAGCCAAGGAACTGGTCTCAGTTTCTTTTTGGGATAAACCTCCCCTCGATCCTGGTTTTCTACCAAGGAATTGGTCTTAGTTTCTGAAATAAACTTCCCCTCGATTCTGGTTTTCTACCAAGGAACTGGTCTTAGTTTCTTTAGTAAACTTCCCCTCAATCCTGGTTTTCTACCAAGGAACTGGTCTCAGTTTCTTTTGTCAATAAACTTTATTGACAAGGGACGCTATTCGTAGCGATTTTCCTCAAACTTCTCGCCGAATTTTCCTGGGAAGATGCCATTTGACGAAAAAAATTTGATGTCAGAGTTGCTGGGGAACCCAGTCGTCTGAGTTGTAGAGTTGCACAAACTTCTCTGTTGGAGACGCCATTTTTTTCTACTGGGGAGAAAGCAGGTCTCTTGGGAGACTGCTGTCGCTTGAGATCTTACATCATACTTTTCTCAGGATCTTCCCGGAGAAATGCCATATGATGGGGTCCAATTTTGAGGTGCCGATGACCTTTTCATCAGCGGTCTTTCGGAGAAAGGCAGCTTAGGAGGCTTTCTCTGGGGATTTTCCTGAATCCGGGAAAGCAAGGATATCAACTTCAATGGCGAAGAGTGACATTTATAGAAAGCTTCTCTGGCTTTTCAGTGGTTCAAGTTATCAAAGTGGTCGAGGACCGACCCTAATCCAGAGATACACCGGAGGCGAGATTGTTCAAACGCAGCATTTCCTGACGAGGCAAGAACTGACAACTCGATTGAGAGAACTGTTATCACTGGGGGACTAGACCGACTAGAGTAATAGTGATGCAATATGAAATGTGAATGCAAATTGATAATGCATGATGTATGTATGTTTATGCTGACAAAGACTTGACACAACACACAGGCTGGCGGATGAACACGACTGGATACTCGGCCATCGCGGGGCGAAGAAGTACTGTTGGTCAAGATAGCAATTCCGCCTTGCTTAGGAGAGATAGTCCCTGTTAGGAGCTATGTTGGTTGGGCTTAGGAGGTAAGAACTCTGTCGTAGATGTCAGATGGATTAGTCGCATCTGACACTGTTGATCTTTCATGCAGGTGCACTGGCGTAGAAGGAGTACTTTGATTCTGCACTTTGAAGTTCGCTTACTTCTGAAGAAGCGGTTGATGTTCCTTTGATGTTTAACAGTCAAAAGAAATTGCCGACTTTATCTTAAAAGCAGAAAAAATTTTAACAAGTAAATTCATTTTTGTTTTATTTCAAGAATCGTTAATCATGTTAACAACGTCGTTCTGTAAAGCTAAAACAAATAAGAATTACAAACAAAAGCACAAGGGCTCAAATTTTATTGATAAGATGGAGATCAGCCAAACGCGTGATTCCAAAGAGTATATACAAAGTTTGAAAATGGTAATTTATAGGGACAAGGGCTACGTTAAAACATAACGACCACTATCCTTCTACCAACTTTGAATTCGGGGCATCCTGAGCTTCTGTCGAAGATGACCTTGACTGGAGTTTTCCTCCGATGGATGATGTAATTGTTGTTGAGGGACTTGCCTCTGTTGAACATAGTTACTTGCCATTATCCCTAATTTTTTCCTGGATTGTACTATGATGTTTCCAATCCACCGGGATGATTTTTTCATGTCTCTAATTTTTGCCTGGATCGCCCTTTCGGGTTTTCAATCCACCGAGACGTTTTTTTTTCTTTTTTAGGCGAAGTATTTCTTGACTACATCAACATTCGTGGGGTAGGCAAATTCCTCTCCGTCCATGGTTGCGAGTCTCAAGGCGCCGCCTGAGAAAGCTTTCGTGACCACATAAGGACCGTCATAATTCGGAGTCCATTTGCCTCGCGAATCAGTGAGAAATGATTGTATCCTCTTGAGCACGAGGTCTCTTTTCCTGAAGACGCGAGGTCGGACCTTCTTGTCGAACGCCTTCTTCATTCTCTGCTGATACAACTGACCGTGGCATAGTGCCGTGATTCACTTTTCTTCTATCAGATTGAGTTCGTCGTGTTGACTTTGACACCATTCAGCTTCGGTGAGCTTAGCTTCCATCAATACTCGGATTGACGGGATCTCTACTTTTATGGTGTTCGATCTTGAACTCAGCACACAACTCTTTCGTCATCTTATTGTTCAAGTTAGATCCATTATCAGTAATGATCTCGCTTGGAACACCATAACGACAGATGATATTGTTTTTTATAAATCGGACCACCACTTGTCGGGTTACATTGGCGTATGACGCTGCTTCGACCCACTTGGTGAAGTAGTCAATGGCTACTAGGATGAACCGATGTCCGTTTGAAGCCTTAGGTTCGATCAAGCTAATCATGTCGATTCCCCATATGGAAAAAGGCCACGGGGAAGAAAGAACTTTGAGATGTGATGGCGGTACATGAATTTAGTCGGAGTATATCTGACACTTGTAACACCTCCTCATGTACTTGTAGCAATCGGATTCCATGGTCAACCAGTAGTACCCTGCTCTTAGGATTTTTCTCGCCATTGTGTGTCCGTTGGCATGAGTGCCAAAGGATCCTTCATGAATTTCTTTCATAAGCATGTCTGCTTTTGGTCTGTCGACGTATCGGAGCAAGACCATGTCAAAATTTCTCTTATAGAGAGTGTCACCGCTCAGGAAGAAGTTTCCAGCCAATCTTCTGAGGGTCTTTCTGTATTTTCTGAGTGCCCCAGATGGGTACTCTTGTTTCTAAAGGAAGCATTTGATATCGTGATACCAAGGTCTGTCGTCTATGACTGCTTCGATCGTGAAGACGTAAGCGGGCCTTTCAAGGCATATGATGTTGATCTTAGGTATGTCATTCCATTGACATACACTAATCATGGAAGAAAGAGTGGCCAATGCATCAGCCATGTGATTCTCCTCATGAGGGATGTGGTGAAACTCGACTCTATTGAAGAAAGGTAGCAACCTTCTTGCATAGTCCTTGTAAGGAATCAACCCTGATTGGTATGTGTTCCAATATCCTTTTATCTAATTGATAACCAAGGCTGAGTCGCCGTATACGTCCAAGTTTTTGATCCTTAAATCAATTGCTTCCTCGAGACCCATAATACAAGCTTCGCATTCGGCCTCGTTGTTCGTACATTTGAACGTAAGTCTGGCGGTGAAAGGAATGTGGGTACCCTGAGGGGTAACAATGATTGTCCCAATTCCATTTCCATAATGATTAACTGCTCCGTCAAAGATAAGTCCCCATTGGGAACCTGGTTCTGGCCCTTCACTAGGTAACGGTTCATCGCAATCTTTCATTTTTAGATACATGACATCTTTGTCTAGGAAGTCAAACCCGACTGATTCTTGATCGTCAATCGGTTGATGAGCCAAATGATCGGCTAAAATACTTCCCTTAACGGCTTTCTGAGCGTGGTACTCTATGTCATATTCTGATAACAGCATCTGCCAACGGGCAATTCTTCCCGTAAGAGCAGGTTTTTCGAAGACATACTTGATTGGATCCATTTCTGAGATTAACCAAGTAGTATGACGAATCATGTATTGGCGAAGACGTTTGGCTGCCCAAGCCAAAGCACAACAAGTTTTCTCAAGCATCGTGTACCGAGTTTCACAGTCGGTGAATTTCTTGCTTAGATAGTAAATGGTAGACCCTTTCCGTTTAGTCTCGTCTTGTTGGCCAAGTACACATCCCATTGAGTCCTCTAGAACTGTGAGGTAAATGATCAGTGGTCTTCCTTCCACTGGAGGTGATAGAATTGGTGGGTACAACAAGTATTCCTTGATATTGTCGAAGGCAGTTTGGCAGTCCTCTGAACAAACGCAATCCTGGTTCTTTTTTAGTAATTTGAAAATCGGCGCGCATGTCGCGGTCATAAGGAATATGAATCTGGAGATGTAGTTCAAACGTCCCAGGAATCCTATGACTTGTTTTTCAGTTTTTGAAGAAGGCATTTCTTGAATGGCCTTGACCTTGTCAGGATCAACTTCAATTCCTTTCTGGCTGACGATGAACCCTAGTAGTTTCCCTGAACGGACACCGAAGGTGCACTTGTTGGGATTCAAGCGGAGCTTGAACTTTCTTAAACGTTCGAACAATTTTGACAGATGTTAAACGTGCTCACTCTCTGTTTTTGATTTTGCAATCATATCATCGACATATACCTCGATTTCCTTATGTATCATGTCATGAAAGAGAGTAGTCATGGCCCTTTGATAGGTTGCCCCAGCATTCTTCAAACCGAACGGCATTACCTTGTAACAAAAGGTACCCCATGGGGTAATGAACGAAGTTTTCTCCATGTCTTTCGGCGCCATTTTGATCTGGTTATAGCCCGAGAATCCATCCATGAAGGAGAAGACTTTGAAATTTGCTGTACTATCTACTAGCATGTCAATGTGTGGTAAAGGAAAGTCGTCCTTTGGACTTGCCATGTTCAGATCTCTGTAATCAACACACATTCTGACCTTTTCGTCCTTTTTGGGAAAGGGTACAATGTTGGCTAACCATTGAGGATATTCTGATGTGGCGAGGAAACCTGCGTCAATCTGTTTCTGTACCTCCTCTTTGATTTTGACGGCCATGTCCGGGTGAGTGCGTCTCAACCTTTGCTTTACTAGCGGACATTCCGACCTCAACGGTAAGTGATGTTCCACGATGCTGGTATCCAACCCTGGCATATCCTGATAGGACCAAGCGAATACATCGGGAAATTCTCTGAGAAGCTTTATCAAACCCTCTCTGGCAGTTGGACTGAGCAGTGCCCCAATCCTGATTTCTTTTCTCTCTTGCTCTGAACCCAAGTTTACCGTTTCCAACGGCTCTTTGTGAGGTTCAATGGACCTTTCGTCTTGTCTGAGTAGTCGGGAGATCTCTTCTGGAATTTCGTCGTCATTTTCTTCTTCAGCCTCGAATACAGGGAACTCAAAGTTGGGAGAAGGCATCGGATCGTATGTTTCAACGAGGTTTAAAACAAGCAATCTGCATGACGTGATGATTCGTGTTTAGAAGAGATAGAGGAAAATGCAAGTGTGTGTTGTGTTTTATTTTTATTACTGCTTGTTTTTATTATTGAATTGTTTTTTAGGATTACCATTTTCTGAAAAAGTAAAAAGAGAAAATAACAATTAATGCGGAAATTACAGAACGACGTTATTTTATTAATGAACAAGTCGATCCTTGAAACTACAGCCCTATAAAACAAAACTCTGTCGCTTCGGGCAAAGCGAAGAGGGAAATTTACAGAAAGCGAGCCCTATCAAAACATCCGTTTCACCTGGGCAGGGTGAAAGGTTAAAGACGACAATTACTTTGACTGATGAACGAACTTCGGAACCTCGACGGCAATCCATTGGCGGCGAACTCCTCGGTGAATCACAGAGTCTGGTACCTTCCTTGATTTGTCTTCAGAAATGACGCTGATTTCTGGTGGAGCAGGATCATTGGAATCTGTCTCCCAGGCAGAGTTATCGTAGGAGGATTCCTCAGTTGCATTTTGCATAGCATTTGTGCTCTCAGCTATATCTCCCCATCCAGTTGGCTGGATGTCTTCGAACCTGATACGAGAGCTTTCGGGAGCAGTGTACTTGACCATAAAGTCATATTTTCCACTAGGTTGTCCCAAGGTATCCCAAACTTCTTTGGAACTGGAGGAGTCATCCCTCTCGATGACGTTGACCTCGGGAAAAGCATAGTTGATGAATTCAAGTCCTGCAAACGTTGCAAATTCATCTTCATGTTGAGTAGTTTCTGAATAACCTGAGTGTTGATCCCATGACATGGTGGGGACACAGGTATTCTGTTCAATGACGGTCAGCTGATTTTCATTATTCGCCTGACTCTCTTGCCCCAAGTTTCTTGGATAAGGTTGCCACATTGGCAGACCATCCATTAGGCCATAGTAGTTGTGGTCAAAATTGTCTTTCATCGGAGTGTCCTCCTCTAATGAATTTGGCAGAGCACGACATCCTTCTGGATCACAATCCCCGTATATCATTTCGACGTCTGACCTTGGTATAAATCTCGGACTCTGTGCGGGATAGCAAAATGGTATAGGCACCTCTTCTTGAGACATATAACCGTCCTCGTTAAGATAGGACTTCCACTCTTCATCTGTGTCGGAAGGATCTTCCTCATTGATAGCATGTACTGCTTGAGACACTGGGTGGAGGAAACCTCCACTGTGGAAGAAGTTTTGCAGGGGATGAAGACTTTCATCGTTGGCAGCTATCTGGGTACAGGTTGCAGAAAAACCAAGACCCTTCTTTGTTTTATTGTCAACAGGAATGACAAACTGTCCCCATCCGGTTGTATCGGTACTCTCGACCGCTATGATAGTATCTTTGTATGAGGAAATCGAGGTTCCTCCTTTGAAATGATTGTCCTTGCTCACCGACAGTGCTTGGAACTGAGTTCCAATAACCTCCTCGGGTTCTATACCAGTAGATGATGACAAGTTGCTTACAAGCAAGGCTTATTCTCCGCAAACTGTGACAAGTTGATCGTTCTTGACGAACTTTAGCTTTTGGTGGAGGGTCGAGGTAACAGCTCCAGCCTGATGTATCTAAGGTCTTCCTAATAAACAACTGTATGTTGCTCAGATGTCCATGACCTGGAAAGTGACTTGGAAAGTGTGAGGACCAATAGTTATGGGAAGATCAACTTTGCCGATAACCGTTTTTCTGGATCCATCGAATGCCTTGACGACGACCTCGTTGATTCTCATCGGAGGTCCTTTGAATGATAATTGCATTAAAGTGGACTTCGGCATAACATTCAGGGCTGACCCTGTGTCTACCAGTACGCTGGCTAAAGCATCGTCCTGGCAGTTAACTATGATATTGAGTGCCATGTTATGACGACGACTCTCTTCGGGTAATTCCTCATCACTAAATCCCAAATTGTTGTAGGAAGTGATGTTAGAGACAATGCTATGGAACTGTTTGATAGTTACATCCTGTTCCACAAAGGCTTGCTCCAAAACTTTTTGTAGAGCCTCCCTATGCGCTTCTGAACTGAGTAACAGTGATAATACCGAGATCTTTGAAGGAGTCTGTAACAGTTGATCAACAATGTTATATTCACTCCTTTGGATGAGCTTCAACATCTCATCATTATTTTTCGAAAGGTCGGGATTACTGGATTGACCGACTGGTGGATCAGGAGCTTCCGTCTAAAGTTCCTTTTCTTTGTTAGGTTCCCTAACCGCTCGGTTGAAGATTCTACCACTCCGTGTTACTCGACTGATGTCTGTAATATTCACGACGGAGGGTAATGGAATTTCCTTTCCATTTTCAATTGTTGTTGCACAGTATTTGTAAGGGATAACCTTAGTTGATTCATATGGTAATGGTCCTGGTAGATAGATGACTATGGGAACTTTCTGATTTTTCTGACCATCATAAGTAATCTCGATCCGTTCCCGGTTAGGAACTTTAGATTCGTCAAGTAGAGGGATAATGGAAAAAACATCCTTGGTCCTGTGATGACCAGAGATGGTGACAACATCCTCAACTTGATCGGCAAGGTAGTTCGGTGTCCAGTTGATGGGTCCAGAACCCGGATATGGACGAATTTCTCCACGATCAACCTGACCCTGAAGAGCCGCTCGGACAAGGTAACACCCTTGGTTACTTTTCGAACAGACGCTACAATGATCATAATTGTGTGGTGGCACCTGGCCACACCCACTTTGAATACAATGTAACCTCACTAGGTTAGCTTCCACTGATCGGACATCCTGACTCTGACACCGAGTAGGATTCCTGTTACTGATACTAATTTGCTGAGTGTCTTCATCCATATAGATTGGCATCCACCAGTGATTTAACAAGTGCTGAAGTACCTCCTGGACAAGGGTACAACCTCGATCGTTTTCGCAACCTGCTTTACAGCTTTGATAGTCATGTGTTATTAAGAATCTGAGTCAGACCTGTTCAGCATGTAACTCTATCAGGTTGGTATTCATCACGCGAATATCGAAGATCTGAAACATGTTGATTTGATAGGAATTCCTATCATGGTAGTCTTGGATCCTTCCAAGATCCATCTGACACTGGAGGGCCTCCTGTATGAAAGAGCATCCCTATTTGTTTACCGAGCAAGTCAGACAAGAACTGTAATCGTGCCGCGGCAGATTATGATACTAGCTTTGCCTTGAGTGCATTGCCACCAAGTTGGCATTCATCACACGGATGTCGTGGTTCTGAATGACGTTGGAATTCGTGTAAACCATGCTAACTCCACGAACTCGGTGCTCTTGGATCCATCCGAGATCCATTTGTTCCTGTAGAGCTGCTTGCACCACAGAACATCCCTGGTTGTCTCTAGAGCAGATATCACACTAGTGATTGTTATGAGGTGGCACATGGCCATATCCACTCTGTCTACAATGCATCTTGACCAGATTAGTTTTCAATAAGAGTACATCATGAATTTGATAGACGTCGTTAGTCTCTTTCTCAATCAGATTGACTGCAGCTTTCTCGTGTTGAGGCAGCGGGTTTGTGAGAACATTAGGATTTGTATCTTTGAAAGATAAGACCCTACTCCTAACAAGTTTTTGCACGTCGGACTAGAAATTGAGACAATTCTCAATGTTATGCCCTGGTCATCCTTGATGGTAAGGGCAAGTTTGATCCACCTTAAACCAAAAAGGCGGATTTTCCGGTACTGTAAGAGGGGACTTAGTCTGAATGTGCCCTTTAGCCAGTAGTAATGGAAATAGTTCTGCATACAATATGGGTATAGGATCAAATCCTGGTGGCCGTGCGGTACGGTTGTTGTTATATGGAGGACGAGCCTGCTGAAGAGGCTGTTGTGTCCTTTGCTGATCAGGCCGGCTCTGCACAACCTGAGGTTGATACGTAGGAATAGGCGCAGGGTTGATAGCAGGAGTCACAGCTGCTATCGGTTGATAACGTCGCCTTTTCTTTCCGAGGGAAATATTCCCAATATCTTGCTTTTTTTTCTTAGGGAGAGCACTACCGTATTTTTTAGTATCGCTCGTCGATCCAGTGTCTTTTACCAAACGTCCTTCTCGGATGGCTTCCTCAAGACATACGCCCATGCCCACCATCCCGGTGAAATCACTGGGTGCACTGGCAACCAGTCAGTCATAGTAAAATGAGCTTAAGGTCTTTAAGAAGATCTTTGTCATCTCTTTTTCCTCAAGAGGTGGACAAATTTGAGCGGCAATTTCACGCCACCTTTGAGCATACTCCTTAAAGGTTTCCTTGTCCTTTTGTAACATTGATCTGAGTTGATCTCTGTCAGGTGCCATGTCCAAATTGTATTTGTATTGTTGGACGAAGGCAGTACCAAGATCTCTGACTGTACTGATCGTAGTACGGTTTAAACCCATGTACCATTTGAGTGCGGCACCGGTTAAACTATCCTGAAAGTAGTGAATCAGTAGGTCCTGATTCTCCGTCTGAGCTGACATCCGCCGAGCGTACATCACCAGATGGCTTTGAGGGCAAGAGTTACCCTTGTATTTTTCAAAGTTGGGCACTTGGAATTTGTGCGGAACTTTCACATTGGGGACCAAGCAGAGGTCTGCAGCATCCTTTCCAAATAAATCCTGACCGCGAATGGCTTGCAGCTCCTTCTGCATTTCCAGGAACTGCTCCTGGAATTCATCTATTCTGTCAAACATAGTTTCCTTTTTACCAGCAGGTATCGGTGGAATCTGTCCTTCCGGGATAGTGTGCACCACAGGGGGTGGTACCGTTACTACGATAACGAAGCTTGGCATTTCCCGAAGTTTGTAACCTTCAGGAGTCTTTAGTATGCCCCTGGCATCTTCGCTTTCCCGAAGTTTGTAACCTTCAGGCCCAGCGGCTTCTGTTGTGATTCCCTGATATTCAGTGATCGGCGGAACATATCCTTCCGGGATATAGTTAACAGGCATGCCCCAAGGACGATCTTTCGGCATTTGATACCTAGGATCATACTTCTCCACGATGGGCGTTGAGGTGATCTCTGAGATCACAGTTCTTTGTAGCTGAGCTTCTGCCATGGCTTGCATGTCGTTACGAAGCTTTCTCATATCCTCTCTCAGAGCGTCAATCTCTTCCTTCAACTCTCTATTTTCTTCCTCAAGATCATCCATCTTTTTCTGACGATTGGCCCGAGTATTATATGAATGAGACAGTTAGACTCTAGAATCGAGACACAAATGTGAGATTCGTAGGGGAGAAGAATATGTTACGTGAGAATGATGAATGCAATGATTATTAATTGTTTTTTGGTTTAATCAAAATAAACTTCGACAATTAGATTGTAAATATCAAACAGTGGGGAAACCCCTTTTTATTGAAATTTAAAGGATTACAGAAATGGAAATACAGTAGATTACAAAGTGCAGAAACAGAAACCTAAGCTAATGGGTCCCGAGTCCTCTCTGAAGAGAAATCGGGTGCTGATTCTGGGACTTTCCTTTTCTTTGACCGGGGCTCTTGGGCCGTTGTCGGGTTGTCATTCCTTTTCCAGGTGAAAGGAGTGAGGGGCTCTTGGGCCGTTGTCTGGATTCTCTACAGCATGTTGCTCTAAAATCTCAATCAGAGCATCTTTTTCTTTCAGTAATTGTTGTATTTTGATGCACTCTATGTCGAGGGTGCGGTACTTGTTCTTCCAAGACCTTCTCTCATTTTGAACTTTGTTGAGAGTAACCTGAAGCTTTTCAGTTTCCGTCATGAAGTACATGACAGATTCCTTTGGCGGAAGAATTCCGTAACGAGGATAAGGCATTTTTAGCTTGAGAGCTCTAGTTTGTACCCAATGGAGATAAGGCTCCACCGAGACACAGTCCGATTTTCCTAGAGACTCTCGTCCTTTCTTATGAACCTGTTTCCAAGCGTGCACTATTTCCATCTTTAGTGCTCTGTCATTTTCAACTTCTTTGAAGAAAAGACCTTCCAGATGAACACCCCGTGGGACGTGTCTCATTGGGTATCCAAACTGACGGCGAACCAATATCGGATGATAGTTGATTCCTCCTTTAGTTCCTATGAGGGGAACGTTGGGGAAGTTTCCACAATGATCAATGATTCTGATTCCATCATAGATCCTATTACACCAATCTATATCAGAGTTGGTAAGAGACATGATCTTCTATGACCAACGTAAGGCACTTTTGCAATCCCAAAAAGCAGCAGACTTGGGCAAGTGGGAAATAAACCATTTATAAAGCAAAGGTACACAACATGTGATCTCCCCTCCACTGTATAAATTTCCTAAGTGTACAAAATGATACGCATCTGCGAGCAAAGTCGGCACAGGATTTCCAATGAGAAAAACCTTAATGGAGTTGATATCGACGAAGTTATTGATGTTGGGAAACAAAAATAACCCGTAGGTGAGCAAGACAAAGATGCTTTCAAAAGCAGTCACATTTCCTATACTGGCAAAATATAGGGCCTTCTTTGTCAAGAACTGGACTGGCAAACCTTGGATGCCACCCTTAGCGGTCATGTGAGTCCTGACCTCAGACTCGTCCAAATGAATTGCTCTTGCAATGATCTGATTCTTTGGAATTTCTTCAAGTCCAGAAAATGGAGCTCGATCTGTAATGGGTAGATCAATCAGATGAGAATACTCCTCCAGTGTTGGTGCAAGCTGGTAATCTGGAAATGTGAAACAGTGATAAACCGGATCGTAAAACTGAATGAGCGCATCCATGATTCCCTAAATCACATGGACTCTTAACAGAGGTAGCAGACCTCCGTGCTTGGCTCTGAAAGCCTCAGGGTTAGTGATCATCCTCGCTAACCTTCTCAAATCCTCTAACTTTGGAACCTTGAAGGTATACTGGTGAGTTCTTCTTCTACCGAAATCCATTAGTGCAATCCTTTTCTCTGATATTTGCAATCACAGTCTTAGTTTAATTTGAAAAACAGAGAGATTAGAAGAGAAATTTTTTTGAATGTTTTAATGTTTTTTAAATGAATGCATGAATGCAGCACACAAAAACATAGAAAAAACATGGGGTCAAAGGGTCGTTGTCATGAAGTCAAGGCTCTACCCATCCCCAAAGGTTTATACTAGGGTGATTTTTCTACCTGTACTCATTATCATCAGCTCCTCCCAGGAAAGCAAAACAATAAGCGGATCGCTAGCGAGTTGTAGAGCAATCTTAGAGTAAGTGCCATTGCCCGAGAATAGATCACCAGCCTCAAATGAGGGTAGTATCGCGTAACAACTATTCCCGATAGTTTCTGCACTATGAAAGGGTTTGGCTCCTCAGCTTCTCAGACTTAATAATCGGCCCATTGTCTAGGTGAGAGAATGGGTTGCATTGGTCAGCCTCCACTGAGGTTGATGGTCGACCTCGTCGCCATCACTTATCTTAAGTGTATACTCAATCTTTCCACATGCGGCATCACACGCATTCCCATTAGCAGAAAAATAAACATGTATAGCAATTAGGAAAAGCAGTATATATATTTGTCCTAAACATCCTAGACCTTTAAAGCTATGAATCCTAAGTTCCTGACAGAAATGGGTTCCCCGGCGGAAGCCCCAATCTGTGGTATCACACAAGTGAAGAGAAAAAAGGTTAGAACGAAGCCGGCCCCATGGTGGGTGCCATTTTTCTATAGCGAGCGATTTTGGACGCGGTTCTTAAGCGCTGGTCGCTCTCTGCGGTTGAGTTTACTACAGGTCAATTCATTTTTTATCCTATTAAAGTTGATGAAGGAAGGGAAATAGATGTCTCCAATTAACCCTGCTTTGCATACTGAGTTTAAACAGCGGTCTGTTAGGTTACGAATGCGATCAATGTGGGGGGGCCTTTGTACTGGTTATTTGTATTTTCGCCAATACGGTTTTCTTTCTTTCTCTCTGGGATTTTCTGGCGGGGAACAAAGATTAGGATGTTAGGAATGATGCTTTTGATGAGAGTATGGGATTTTGGGTTTTTGTTTAGTGTGCTCGCTAAGATTTTTCTTTCAATCTTATGCCTACGTATTCCCGTTTACCGAAACAGGGAAATCAGAGCGTTCGTAGTTCCTCATATTCTATGGGGGGAGGAAATGGGTGTTTTTGGTCTCTTGTTCAAAGCCCAAGACGTGAAGCGAAAGGTGGTTTTTATCTTGTTCAAAGCCCAAGATGTGAAGCTGAAAGGCCTATTTGTATCTTGTTCAAAGCCCAAGATATGAAGCTAAAAAGTCTCCACTTTAGAGAGAATTTGTCATCTCTAAAGAGGGGGTTGTTTGTCACAACTGTTGGGTGACTGACTGTAAAGGAGGATTACTTTAACCGGGATACGCGGATCCTAACAATGCCATAATTTCCTTTATAGGGGATTTCAACCTAAAGGAGAAGACTTTAACTCAGTGTAGAGCAATGCTATCTTTACTTAGGAATTTCTCATGCTAAAAGAGGGACAGTGGCATGGATGTAGATGATCCAGAGGCTTGCCGCTTACAGCGATTAGATGAAAGGGAAGGAGTTGTTGATGTTTGTGTACTGTGAATGAGGCACAACTTTGATGCTAAAAGGTTGATTGGATCAACCAGTGGTTTTCTTATATAAAGCCTAAGAGGAGGCTAATATGTGTCTCGTACAAAGCCCGAGAGAGAGACTAAAAGGGGTTGATCCTACAAGAGGATCTTTTATACTCAACAAGAGAGTGTTTTTGTATCTCGTACAAAGCCCGAGATGGAGGCAAAAAAGTTTTGACTCAACGATGGAGTCTTTTGGTATCTCGTATAAAGCCCGAGATGAAGGCTATTTGACTCAACAAGAGAGCTTTTTTGTATCTCGTACGAAGCCCGAGATGGAGGCTAAAAGGGTGATTGACTCAACGAGGGAGTCTCTTATGTGTCTCGTACAAAGCCCGAGAGAGAGGCTAAACATTGTTTGACTCCGCTGGGGAGAATCATTGTATAAAGCCCAAGAGGAGGCTGTGGTTACTATTTCAGTTGAGTGACAGGTCCAATATACTGATTTTTAAAGAGAAAATCAGTTCTTATATGAGCAACATTGTACTCAAGGATTTGATTCAAGGATCCAGGTTATTCCTGTTCTTCAAGGAAGCGGGAAATCCGAAGGGTATTGAGACTGTCCGAGTCTACGGGTTTCCTTCCAATTCTTGAAGGGGTCACTTGAAAATGTCTTTGAGACTCAAGGAGATTAGACTGTCCAAGTCTAGAGTTTTATCTTTTGTACTATGCTTTGAGAAACAGTAGTAGACTCTTTGAAAGGACTGTTCTATGAAGATGACTAGGTTCTGTTCCTATACCTCTAGGAGGTCGTCGGGATAATTTGTACGAAGCCCAAGAGGAGGCTGGAAACTTTTAAGAAGCCGAGAGGTCCTTGTACGAAGCCTAAGAGAAGGCTATCATTACCGGAGGAAGAGATCATTATACTAAACCTAAAAGGAGGCTGTGAATACTTCTAAGAAGCCGACGGGTCCCCAAACCCCGCGAAATTCAAGGCAAGCTATTCACAAGGAATATATCAAGTCAGGAAAGTTCGAGAATTTGGAAGAAACTCAAGAGATGCCATTCACGGAGAAAAGATCATCTCTGGGGAGTAGAGTTTTTTGACAAGTGCTTTTAAGAAGCCTGTGGGTCCCCAAACCCCGAGAAGTTCAAGACATCCCTTTCACCGAGAATAGATCAAGCCAGGAAAGTTCGAGAATTTGGAAGAAACTCAAGAGATGCAATTCACGTAGAAGAGATCATCTCTGGGGAATAGAGTTTCTTTGACAACTTCTATGAGTGACAGTCTATGAAATGGTTCACAGAGAATGCTGCCTTTCATATCTCCATATTGTTTAACCCTAAGAGGAGGGAAGACTGTGTCTGGTAATCCTATGGGGATCTAGTTTAGACTATTTCTAAGAGTGATCAACGGGCTTAATGCTAGACGTAGTTGCCGGGGAAACTCTAAATATCTATACTATTATTACACAGTTGATATGAGTTTACGAAAGAAGACTTACAGCGAAACAACCCCACAATACAGTTATATGTATATGAAAGCGGTAAATGAAAGCGTGTAAACACTTACTCGGTTGTAGAGCTTCCATGCTGTTTGGTTAGTTGTTAAACAAAGAAAGATTGAAAAATAACAGTATATTCAAAATCAAAGGAGAAAGTGCTTTGAAAAAGAAAGATTTGGGGCTTACAGCTCAAGGAGAGGCCCAGGGTTTTATCAGTGAGCGCACTGTTTGAATTTGTACAGAGGGACTTATACAAGTGACTAAGGCCCAAAAGGTTTTCTGTACCAAGGGGTTGTGTCTTACACTCTAATAGAGGCCCAAAAAAGTTTAAAGAAAAGAAATGGGTCTTACTACTCGAGGGTAGGCCCAGATGATTTTTCGTTTAAAATGGCGGTCGCGCCAAGATTTTCTTTTAACGCGAAGGGACTTATACAATAAGTGAGGCCCAAAATGTTTTGGTTAAAAGGGGATTGGGTCTTACACTCTAATAGAGGCCCAAGTGTATTTTAAGAAAAGAAATGGGTCTTACTACTCGAGGGTAGGCACAGGGTTATTTTGAAAAGGCGACGATCGCGCCATTTATTTGAAAATGTACAGAGGGACTTATACAACGAATGAGGCCCAAAATGTTTTCTGTACGAGGGGGTTGGGTCTTACACTCTAATAGAGGCCCAAAAGTTTTGAATGGGTCTTATAGCTCGAGGAGAGGCCTAAGGTTTTTTTGTTTTGAAAAGGCGACGATCGCGCCGTTTGTTTTTTACGGTATTGGGGCTTATACAATACACTGAGGCCCAAAAATGATTTGGTCAAAAAAAGGATTGGGTCTTACACTCTATTAGAGGCTCAAGTGTTTTGAAAATGATTTATGAGGGTTGAATTAATCCAAAACCCTAATTTGTTTTCAAAAATGTATTTAATTGAATAAATATTCAATTAAATTGATCAAAATTGTTTTACATATGAAAAACAAATTGTGATCTTGGATTAATGCTTCAAAAATTAAGTATTGACCTACAAAATAATTAGAAGGCATTAAAAATTGCAAAATCAATGTAGAAAAAATATTTAAAATGTCAAAAACAATTAAAATATTAATTCTTTGCAAAAATATCAATTATATGAAATAAATAATATTTTTGGGATTTTTTTGGGAAAATAAAATATTTTAACATTTTTGTGAATTATTAAAAAAAGAATCAACTCAAAATTATTAAAACTCAGAGAGAAATTAATTTTTGAAACAATTAAATAAAACCACAAAATTCAAATATTTGAATTTGAAAGAAATGGCGCCAAGAACACACCAAGAACACGCGCGTGTTCTGGGCTTAGCCAGATTTGCATTTTCTCTCCAATCTCATTGAATACTTGATTATAACATGCAATCCACATATCATTATGCTCGTCTCAACCTCACGATCATGTCTATGTCAATTAATTTCATTTAAATTAAACATATAACAAGAAATCATGAAAACCCTCAAGAACCCTAATTTCTGCATGAAGGCTAGGATTTTTGATACACGATTCAAACAATGTAATTTATTGAGAGGAAACATTCCATTCATGATTATGAACATATGGCCAAATTATTGTGCAGCAAAAATTGCATGGATCATAGAGTTAGAAGAGCTTATGCTTACCACTTGCAGCTGGTGATCTTGATTTGTGTTGGAGGTGTTACAGCTAGGTTCCAATGATGTGGATAGCTTCCTTAGGTGCCATGGAGTGTGTATGGATGCTTGGAATGGATTGAAATGGTTTGGAGCTGAAGATGGTACCTCAACTGCAAAACTGTCAAGAACTTGAGCAATTGGCTGGAGATTTTGTGAAATCAGTGTTCCAGATGTTATGTAAGTGTTTGGATGACTTCTATATGATGTATGTGAGGTGTGTGAGTGATTAGTTTGATTGGAAAAGCTCTCAAACTCAAAACCCGATAGTGACTTGCCTTAGAAGGAAAAATTGGAGTGAAAGAAGAGATTTTGAGGAAAGCATCTGTTTGATGGCTTTGGTGTACTCAAACTGATCAAAATTGAGCTCTATTTATAGTAGAGCAAGTTTGTTTTGCAAGGAATAGTGAATGGCAACTGCTGAGTAGGTTTGTTCAATGTTGGCCAATGGAAGTTCAAGTCTCCTCTAGCCATTGACTAGAGGTTAGGGCACAGGCTGCTGGTTCCCTTGGTCTTGGATAAGTCTTGAATGAATTCAAATGAAAATGGCTCAGTCCATGCCACCTTGATGCTTCCATTGAATGCTCCAATCCAAATTTGGAGTCTTGTCCCTATTTTCGCAATTCTAGGTTCAACATGCTTTTTCTTGTTCCAAAGACTTTGGAGGCTTGGCTCATTGATTGTCCCCTTGAGATTCAATCATCAGATGTGTCCAAGTGGATAGGAGCATTTGGATTTGGCTGATTTTGGCAAATCGAGCAAAAGTGCAAAATCTGCCTTGCCTTGGCAGATTTCAGCAAGGCAACTTGCCAATGTCATATCTCATGACTCAAATTGAATTTGGTAATGTTCTTGGCCATTTTGGAAAGCCCTTACATGATACAACAACTGTTTGAACATGTTTGGTTTTGATCTCTTTTAAATCCAAGTGAAAAATCCCCCTACATTTGGAAAAAAATGAAGACAGATTTGGACTTAGTGAAAATTTCACTAAGTGTTGGAAAAAGTGACATTTTCATTTTTCAGCCAGTTTGATCACTCCATAACTCAAAATACTTAATGAATTGGAATGACTTGTAGTTGAAGTTTTTGTAGAGGGTAATGAGGGCTACAAATCCATCTTTGGATGAGGAAAAATGGCTTTGTGGTTTAGGAGTTATGATCCTCCAAAGTTGGTACCCTAGCCACTTTATTTTTAACTTAGAAAATTTTCTAAGTTTTTATGGTTACCCCTTTTACAAGTGATCCAACTTTTCTTGATTTTTCTTGACGAATGATGATTCAAATCACACATTAACATCATTTTAGGGTTAAAAATCCATTTTGGTGAAAAATCTCAAAAAGTCAAAGTTGACTTTTGTGCACAGTTGACTTTTTATCAGATGAATTCCAAACTGTGCAATTCTTCAGGAAATCATGTCCTTGACCTAAATCAAACTTGATGGACATGTTCCATGGGTGTTATAGGGTATATTGGATCATGTCTTAGGGCTTGGGAGCATGTCCTAGTCAAAAGTCAAAGTTACAGTTGACTTTCCTCCCGAAACCCTAATTGTGGTGCAGATGAAATTGAGACTTGTTGCTCAAGCTTCTTGGATTAATCCATTGTTACAAATGGATCAATATGGTTCATTAGAGACCCTCAAACCCTCTCTTGATGTCTTGGCTCATGATTTACCCTAAAAGTCAACTTAGGGGTGAATTAGGTCAAGAAACCCTAATTCCTGATTTTTGATGTATGCATCCCCTGAGGCAAAATTGACTTGATGATTGGGTCCATGAGGTCCCAGGGAGTATATTAGGTTGTGTTTTGGATCCTTGGTTCATGCCTAGAGGAAAATTTCCCTTTGGAGGCCCTGATCGACCAAAACCCTAATTTGGTGACACTGGCGATCTTAAGGCTTGATCCACCTAGAAGGGAGCAGCTTTGTGCTTAATCCTTGAAGTGGGAGTCCGCTTGATCCATTATGAATGTTTGAGAGGTTAGAAAATTTGAAGATCATGTCATTCCTTGATTGATCCTTTGTCTAAGCACTCGGAGAGGGCTTGAAACCCTAATTTTGATTGTAGTGAATGCTCAACAACCCTTGAGGCATTTGATGAGGCATGATGGTTCATCCATATTGTGATGATGATTTGCACAATGATGGAAAATCTTAGTGGTCAAAATTTGGGGTATGACAAGGAGTTGGAGAACCCACCAAAGAAAAGGAACCTCAAACAGAAGGTCCAAATCAACCAGTCGGTCAATCTAGTAATCTCTACCTTTCAAAGAACAATGATGAGATGCTGAAGCTCATCCAAAAGAGCGAGTACAACATTGTAGACCAACTGTTGCAAACTCCTTCAAGAATCTCTGTGCTATCTCTTTTACTCAGTTCCGAAGCTCACAGGGAAACTCTAAAGAAAGTCTTAGAGAAAGCCTTTAAGGAACAAGATGTAACAATAAGACAATTCGACAGCATCATCTCCAACATCACTTCCTGCAACAATTTGGGATTCAGTGATGAAGAACTGCTGGAAGAAGGTAAAAAATCACAACATGGCACTCAACATTACAGTCAACTGCCAGGACGATGCTTTAGCCAGCATACTGGTAGACACCGGATCAGCTCTGAATGTTATGCCAAAATCTACTATGATGCGACTATCATTTCAAGGATCTCCGATGAGAGGCGGCGAGGTCATCGTCAAAGCATTTGAAGGATCCCGAAAGACAGTTATCGGCGAAGTCGACCTTTCCATAACTATCGGTCCTCGCACTTTCCAGGTCGTGGACATCCGGGCATCATACAACTGTTTGTTAGGAAGACCTTGGATACACGAGGCTGGGGGAGTCACTTCGACACTTCACCAAAAGCCGAAGTTTGTCAAGAATGACCAACTAGTCACAGTCTGCAGAGAGCAAGCCTTGATCGTGAGCAACTTATCATCGTCCACTTGTGTAGAACCAGAAGAGGTTGTTGGAACCTAGTTCCAAGCAATTTCGATGGGCAATGACAACCAATCAGAAAAAGGAACATCGATTTCCTCATACAAAGATGCTCTCGAAATGATCAAAAGTAATAATGCAAAAGGATGGGGACAACTTGTCATTCCTACTGATAATAAGACAAAGAAAGATCTTTGTTTTTGTTCAACCTGTACCCAGACTGCTACTAACGATGAAAGTCTTCATCCCATTCAGGACTTCTTCCACAGCGGAGGTTTTCTTCACCCAGTGTCTCAAGAAGTCCATACCATCAACGAGGGTGACTCCTCCGATACAGATAAAGAGTGGAAGTCCTATCTCAACGAAGATGGTTATATGTCTCAGGGAGAGGTGCCTACGTCATTTTGCTATCCTGCATAGAGTCCGAGATATATACCAAGATCAAACATCAAGATGATGTACGAAGATTGTGATCTAGAAGTATGCCGTGCTCCACCAAACTCATTAGAGGAGGACACTCCGATGAAAGACAACTTTGACTATGAATATTATGACCCAATGGATGACTTGCCTATCTGGCAGCCATACCCAGAAGACTTGGGGCTAAAGAGTTAGCCAAACGATGTATGTCAGCTGAGCATTATTGAAAACAATACCTGCATCCCCACCAAATCATGGGATCATTACTCAGGGCATTCAGAAAATGTCCAGCATGACGATGAATTTGCAAAGGTTGCAGGATAAGAATTTCTTATCTACGCTTTTCCTGAGGTCGACGTCATCGAAAGAGATGACTCCTCCAGTTCCAAAGAAGTATGGGACACCTTAGGACAACCGAGTGGCAAGTACGACTACTTGGTTAAGTACACCGCTCCTGAAAGCTCTCGTATCAGGCTCTAAGACATCCAGTCCACTAGATGGGGAGATCCACCTGAGAGTACAAACACTGTGCAAAATACAACAAAAGAGTTCGTCTACGACAATTCTGCCTGGGAGACAGACTCCAACGATCCTGCTCCGCCAGAAATCAACGTTATTTCTGAAGACAAACCAAGAAGAAAAGTACCAGACTTTGTGATTCACCGAGGAGTTCGCCGCCAATGGGTTGCTGTCGATGTCCCGAAAGTCGTTCATAAGTCTAAGTAATTGTCGTCTTTGTTTTAACCTTTCACCCTTCCCAGGTGAAACGGATGTTTTGATAGGGCTCACTTTCTGTAGATGTCTCTCTTCGCTTCGCCCAAAGCGACAGAGTTTTGTTTTATAGGGCTGTAGTTTTAAGAATTGTCCAAATCATAAATAAATAATGTCATTCTGTAATTTCCGCATTTTATTGCTGTTTTCGCTTTTCACTTTTTCAGAAAATAGTAATCCTAAAAAACAACTCAAATAATAAAAACAAGCATTTTTCAGAAAATACACTGCACACACTCTTGCATTCTCTCTATCTCTTCTAAAAATCAACCATCACGTCATGCAGATTGCTTGTTTTAGCCCCCATTGAAACATATGATCCAATGCCTTCTCCCAACTTTGAATTCTCGATATTTGAGGATGAAGAAGAAAATGATGAAGAAATTCCAGAAGAGATCTCCCGATTACTCAGACAAGAGGAAAGGTCCATTGAACCTCAGAAAGAGTCACTGGAAACGGTCAACTTGGGTTCAGAAGAAGAGAGAAAAGAAGTCAAGATTGGGGCACTACTCAGTCCAATTGTCAAAAAATGTTTGATAAACCTTCTCAAAGAATTTCCTGATGTATTTGCTTGGTCCTATCAGGATATGCCAGGGTTGGATACCAGCATCGTGGAACATCATCTACCATTAAGATCAGAATGTCCGCCGGTAAAACAAAGACTAAGACGGACTCATCCAGACATGGCCATCAAAATCAAAGAGGAAGTACAAAAACAGATTGACGCAGGTTTCCTCGCCACATCAGAATATCATCAATGGTTAGCCAACATAGTACCTGTTCTGAAAAAGGACGGAAAGGTCAGAATGTGTGTAGACTACAGGGATCTGAACAAAGCCAGTCTGAAGGATGAATTTCCCTTACCGCACATAGACATGCTGGTAAACAGTACAACAAAGTTCAAAGTATTCTCCTTCATGGATGGATTCTCTGGCTATAATCAGATAAAAATGGCGCCGAAGGACATGGAAAATATTTCCTTCATCACCCCATGGGGCACCTTTTGCTACAAGGTAATGTCGTTTAGTTTGAAGAACGTCGGGGCAACCTATCAAAGGGCCATGACTACTCTGTTTCACGACATGATACATAAAGAAATCAAAGTGTATGTCGATGATATGATCGCCAAATCTAAAACAGAGGAGGAGCATATGACCCACCGGTCAAAACTATTCGAGCGTCTGAGGAAATACAAACTCTACTTGAATCCTAACAAATCCACGTTCGGTGTTCGCTCAGGAAAACTGCTAGGGTTCATCGTCAGCCAGAAAGGAATTGAGGTTGATCCTGACAAGGTCAAGGCCATTCAAGAAATGCCTTCCCCAAAGACTGAAAAACAAGTCAGAGGATTCCTGGGAAGTTTGAATTACATTTCCAGACTTATATTCCTCATGACCGTGACATGTGCGCCAATCTTTAAATTACTCAAAAAGAATCAGGACTGCATATGGACAGAAGACTGCCAAACCCCCTTCGACAGTATCAAGGGATACCTGTTGAATCCACCTATCCTGTCACTGCCAGTGGAAAGAAGATCACAGATCATCTACCTAACAGTCTTGGAAAACTCCATGGGTTGTGTACTTGGTCCACAAGACGAAACAAAAAGAAAAGAGTCTGCCATCTACTACTTAAGCAAGAAATTCACAGACTGTGAAACTCGGTACACTATGCTTGAGAAAACTTGTTGTGCTCTGGCTTGGGCAGCCAAACGTCTTCGCCATTATATGATTTGTCACACTACGTGGTTAATCTCCAAAATGGATTCGATCAAGTACGTCTTTGAAAAACCTGCTCTCACTGGCAGGATCGCCCGTTGGTAGATGTTGTTATCAGAATACGACATAGAGTACCATGCTCAGAAAGCCGTAAAAAGAAGTATCTTAGCCGATCATTTGGCTCATCAACCGATTGACGATCAAGAATCAGTTGGATTTGACTTCCCAGACGAAGATGTCATGTATTTAAAAATCAAAGATTGCGATGAATAGCTACCCAGTGAAGGGCCAGAACCAAGTTCCCAATGGGGACTAATCTTTGACGGAGCTGTCAACCATTATGGAAACGGAATTAGGGCAATCATCATAACACCTCAGGGTACCCATATTCCTTTCACTGCCAAATTGACATTCAAGTGTACAAACAACGAGGCCGAATACGAAGCTTGTATCATGGGTCTCGAAGAAGCGATCGACTTAAGGATAAAGAACTTGGATGTATATGGAGACTCAGCCCTGGTTATCAATCAGATCAAAGGAGATTGGAACACATACCAATCAGGACTGATTCCTTACAAAGATTATGCGAGAAGGTTGTTACCCTTCTTCAATAGAGTCGAGTTTCATCATATCCCTCGTGAAGAGAATCACATGGCTGATGCATTAGCCACTATCTCTTCCATGATTAGTGTAGGTCAACGGAACGACGTACCTAAGATTGACATAAGGCGCCTAGAAAGGCCCGCTTACATCTTTGCGATCGAAGCAGTCATGGATGACCAATGTTGGTATCATGATATCAAATGCTTCCTTCATAAACAAGAGTACCCACCTGGGGCATCAAGAAAAGACAGAAAGTCCCTCAGAAGGCTGGCTGGCAGTTTCTTCCTGAGCGGTGATACACTCTATAAGAGAAACTTTGACATTGTCTTGCTCCGATGCGTAGACAGACCAAAAACAAACATGTCGATAAAAGAAATTCACGAAGGCTCCTTTGGCACTCATGCCAATAGACACACAATGGCGAGAAAAATTTTGAGAGCAGGGTATTATTGGTTGACCATGGAATCTGACTGCTACGAGTACATGAGCAGATGTCACAAGTGCCAAATATACTCAGACAAAATCCATGTACCGCAAACACATCTCAAAGTTCTCTCTTCCCCATGGTCTTTTTCTATATGGGGAATCGACATGATTAGCATGATCGAACCCAAAGCTTCAAACAGACATTGGTTCATCCTGGTAGCCATTGATTACTTCACCAAATGGGTCAAAGCAGCATCATACACCAATGTAACCCGACAAGTGGTGGTTCGATTTATCAAAAACAATCTCATCTGCCGTTATGGTGTTCCAAGCCAGATCATTACTGATAATGGTTCTAACTTGAACAATAAGATGATGAAAGAATTATGTGCTAAGTTCAAGATTGAACACCATAACTCATCTCCCTACCGGCCTAAGATGAATGGCGCGGTAGAAGCGGCTAACAAGAACATCAAGAAGATTGTTCAAAAGATGGTTGTAACCTACAAATACTGGCACAAGATGCCACCCTTTGCTCTTCACGGTTATCGCACATCTGTCCATACCTCAACAAGGGCAACCCCTTTCTCTCTAGTATATGGCATAGAGGCAGTGGTTCCCATAGAAGTATAGATCCCATCAATCCAGATATTGATGGAAGCTAAGCTAACAGAGGCTGAATGGTGTCAAAGTCGACACGATAAAATGAATCTGATCGAAGAAAAGAGAATAACGACACTATTCCATGGTCAGTTGTATCAGCAAAGAATGAAGAAGACGTTCGACAAAAAGGTCCGACCTCGCGTCTTCAAGAAAGGAGACCTTGTGCTCAAAAAGATACAATCATTTCTCACTAATTCCCGGGGCAAATGGACTCCAAATTATGACGGCCTCTATGTGGTCAAGAAAGCTTTCTCAGGCGGTGCCTTGAAACTCATAACCATGGATGGAGAAGAATTTTCATATCCCACAAATGTTGATGTAGTCAAGAAATACTTCGCCTAAACAAAAAAAAAACGTCTCGGTGGATTGAAAACCCGAAAGGGCGGTCCAGGAAAAAATTAGAGACATAAACAAAAATCATCCCGATGGATTGGAAATCTCAAAGTACAATTCAGGAAAAATTAGGGATTAATGGCAAGTAACTACGTCTGATCAGTTTAACTCCTCAGCAGTAATGCCATCCATCAGGAAAACTCCAGTCAAGGTCATCTTCGACAGAAGCTCAGGATGTCCAGAATTCAAAGTTGGTAGAAGGATAACGGTTGTTATGTTTTAATTTAGCCCTTTTCCCTTAAATTACCATTTTCTAGACTTTGTAAATACTCTACGGAATCACGTGTTTGGCTGATTTCCATCCTATCAATAAAATTTGAGCCCTAGTGCTTTTGTTTGCAATTCTTATTTGTTTTAGCTTTACAGAATGATATTTTTAAACATGATCAACGATTCTTGAAATAAAACAAAAATGAATTTACTTGTCAAATTATTTCTGCTTTTTAAAATAAAGAGGACAATTCTTTTGACTGTTGAACATCGAAAGAACATCGATCGCTTCTTCGAAAGTAATTGAACCTCAAAGTGCAGAATCAATGTACTCCTTCTAAACCAGTACACCTGAATGAAGGATCAACCGTGTCAGATACCATGTTTCACCTGACACCCCCGGCAGAGTTCTTACCTCCTAAGTCCGACCAACGCTGTTCCCCACAGGAACTACTTTTCCTAAGCAAGGTAGTATTGCTATTCGGAACCAATGATACTTTTATCCCCTACAGTGGTCGAGTATCCAGTCGTGTTCATCTATTAGTCTGTATGTCGCATCAGTTTTGTCAACATAAGCATACATACATCATGCATTATTGATTTGCATTCGTACATATTGCATCACTATCACTCTGGTCAGTCTTGTCCCCTAGTGATAAATGCCCTCTCAATCGAGTTGTCAGTTCTTTCCTCGTCAGGAAATGTTTTGTCTGATCAATCTCTCCCCAGTTTATTTCTGGATTGGAGCCGGTCCTCGACCACTTTGATAACTTGAACCTCTGAAAGATAAGAAGACAGTCGACGAACGTCACTCTTCACCATTAACGATGATATCTTCGCTTTCCCAGATTAAGGAAAATCCCTAGAGAAAGCCTCACAACCAAAGACTCTTAGCAACACATTGATTTTTCTCTCCAAGAGGGTCAATGATAATGAAGTCATCAACACCTTAAAATTGGATTACATCACATGGCATTTCTCTGAGAAGATCTCGAGGAAAAGTATGATGTAATATCCCCAAGCAGGAAACAGTCTTTCAAGAGACTCGTTTTCCCCAGTAGAGTCAACAAATGGTGTCTCTAACAGAGAAGTTTCAACACCTCTACAACTCAGACGAATGGGTTCCCCCAGCGAGTCTGACATCAAAACTTTTTCCCATCAAATGGCATCTCCCCAGGAAAATTCGGCGAGAAGTTTGAGGAAAACCGCTACAAATAGCATCCCTTGTCAAGAAAGTTTATTGACCAAAGAAACTGAGATCAGTTCTGTGGCTAAAGACCAAGATCGAGGGGAAGTTTACATCAAAAACTGAGACCAGTTCCGTGGCTAAAGACCAGGATCGAGGGGAAGTTTATAAACTAAAGAAACTAAGACCATGTCCTTGGCTAAAGACCAGGATCGAGGGGAAGTTTATTTCAGAAACTTAGACCAGTTCCGTGGCTAAAAACCAGGATCGAGGGGAAGTTTTTAACTTTTCTAAGCATCATTGTTTAGCAAAAGAAGATGGATGAGCAAGCAGCCATTCATAACCACCATCAAAATTTCGGGTATTCTAATATTTAATCCTCTTGCACCCCGAATGCCCGAATACCTTCGCAATTCACATCTTCGCGTCCAAGAAGATTAAATAGGGGCATCTGTCATACCCCAAATTTTGACCACCAAGATTTCCCAATATTGTGAAGATCATTACCACAATATGAATGTACTTTCATGCCTCATCAATCTCCTTAGGGATTGTTAGGCATTCTTCACAATCAAAGATTAGGGTTTTAACCCCTCTCAGAGCATTTAGACAAAAGATCAATCAAGAAATGACATGATCTTCAACTTGTCTAGCCTCTCAAACATCCATGAAGGATAAAGACGTCTCCCACATCAAGGATTAAGCATCGGGTTGCAATATACCAAGCGGGTCAAGCCTCAAGATCACCAGTGTCACCAAATTAGGGTTTTGGTCGACTGAGGCCTCCAGATGAAAATTTCCATCTGGGCATGAGCCAATACCTCAATGTATGGTCCAATAAGCTCAAAAGGATCTCAAGAGCCCATCCACAATGGCAAAATCACCTTGAAGGTCCATCTATCAAAAAATCAGGAATTAGGGTTTTGACCTAATTCAACTCTTTGGTTAACTTAGGAAGTGAGGCATGGCTTGAAGCTTCAAAATGAACTTCAAAGACCTCAAGTACATCATATTGGTATGTCCAAAAGATTTGATTGACTCAAAGAGCTCAAGTCATAAGCCACAAGAACTCAAAACCATCTGATCACAAATTAGGGTTTCTGATGGGAAAAGTCAACCATATCCTTAACTGTTGGCCGACCCTTGATCTCAAACCTTGGGGAGGGGTCTAAGAAATTCCTAAATACCCTTGGAGGTCATCCATGAAGTTTAATTAAACCCAAGGGTTGATTTCACAAAAGGATCACAAAGTCAAAATTTCATCTGATAGAAAAAGTCAACTGTACAAAAGTTCAAGTTTGACTTTTTGGATTTTTGGTCAACCAAGGTTCCTTAACCCTAAAAAAATGTTAATATGTGATTTGAATCATCATTCATAAAGAAAGATAAATGAAAGTGGGTTAACTTGCTAAAGGGGTAATCATAGAAAACTTAGAATTTTTCTAAGTTATGGAACAAAGTGGCTAGGGTACCAACTTTGCAAGGCCATATCTCTCAAACCCTAAGGCCATTCTCTCCCATTCAAAGCTCGGAGGGAAGCTCTCATTACATACTTCAAAAGTGTCAACTACATCTCATTCCAATTTGATCGTGAAGGCTGGATCAGATCCTGTTGAAGTGGGCGTATGGAGAGGAGGAGAGGGTGTACCTGCAAGACACTCCGACGCTCAAGTAAGAAAGGGTCAGAGAAAAGGGGTAAGTACAAAGTATTAGTTCGTAGGGTGAATATTTAATACCTGACCCTCTCAAGTGAGAGGGTTTATATAGTGCCCCCAGCACGTGGCCAATGATCCTATTTTCGGGGTTAAATAACCGTTTTCCTGAAGAATAGGTAACTGCCCAAACTAGTCGTTATGTCGGCTAGGGTGCGTAAAACTAGCCGTTATGTCAGGCATAGGCATAGGTTCAGGCACATGCCCTTAGCTGTTCAGGGAGTGTAGACGCCGTGCGTAACGAGCAGCATTTCCGGGGAGGAGCTATGCAGTCCTTGCCCGATTGGAGGGAAGAAAGGTCACCTTTGCCCCTTTGTAGATTTGACTTAGGCAATTGGGCCGTTCTGGGAGCAGAAGTGGATTGGACCGTGCCTGGCCATCGGTCCAGTCCAGAACAGGAGCCCCCAAGTCATTGCTCCCGAGCATAGGAGTGATGACTTAAGGACAGCTCGTGGCTCCGGGGAGCTAGCATGAAGTCGTCGTTTGGTGACGGAGAAAGTTGTCTCGTGGTGCCCCTGACTCCTGGTGTTTGTGAGATCCTAGGCTGTGACTAGACTGCCCGTCGTACAGGGAGACTAACGGTCTGGAGAAATTGAAATGTTAGGACGCCACGTGCGCCTCGAGCCTTGTGCCGCAGTTACTAGGCAATGATAGCTAGTTAATAGTCATGATGACCTACGAGGGCGTGCCACTGCACGCTCCCCTCAGTATAAAAGGGGGAGACTCAGTTCATTTGGAACTTTCGCTTTTTCTTTTATTCGTCCTCCTCAGAGCTTCTGTCCGTTGCCATCGTTCGCAGCTCCGGCCGCTGTACCAGTTTCTGAGCAACCGCCTTTCATTTTTCTAACCAAGTAAGTTTACTGATTTCGTGATCTTTTATCCATTTGACGATCATTTGTAGATTGCATGCGGTTAGGTTTAGGTATAGAAGATGAAATAGATTCGTTTCCGGCGGTTGTTGGTGGCGGACGGTGGTTACGCCATTTTTCGCCGTCGGCGAGGCCGCTGGGTTTTTAGGATATTCTTGTGAGTCGGGCGGTTTTCGGCATCATTGCGATGATGATGCATGCGTAATCATTGTGACTGTTCAGATTTTGGAGCAACGTTGAAGTTTCTGGCGAGCCTTTGCAGTTTCCAGTGAGGCTTCAAACGGAAACTGGGAATGGGCTCGAGGGAGTTCCTCGTCCGGGAGTGGTTCGTCCCGAGCGCCTCCTCGTGGGGAAACTCTGAGCTTTTCGTTCGATGTTAGGGCTTAGGCCGGGGTCGTCGTCCTCAGCCCTTTGCGCGCCCTTTCACTTGACTAGCGATGGAAGGGTGGATTTGATTTTTTGTCGAATTCACTTTTTTCTCTGCTTTTCAGGTGTTTGACATGGCGACAGGGCCAGACGGGGAAATTATAATAGATTCATCCGAGGAGGAATGAGTTCCTCAGAAAGTAGTAGTTCAGAATCCTCGAGTGTCCCCAGTGCAGCCGGGGAGGAGGAGGAAATGGAAGAGGATACTGTTGAAGGCTCCACAGAGGAGTGGATAGTGGTTGAGCCAGCTGAGCATGTATCCACCTTCGTGACGTATCTGGGGGATGTCTTTACGGTCCTCGGGCTAGAGGGGGAGTGGAAGGTGCACTTTCCCTCTGAGGATGATAGGGTCTGCACAAATTTCGGGCAGCGTTTTACCATGTACAAGTATGCCTTCAAAGAGCTGGGACTGAGGCTGCCGTTTACTGATTTCCAGCAGTCACAGCTCGTGTATTTGGATTTGGCCCCGACCTAACTGCACCCGAACTCGCTGGCCTTCATCCAGGAATTTGAGCTGACGTGCGAATATTTGAGGATAGGGGCTACTCTCCCTTTGTTTTTCACTGTCTTCCATCTTCAGCGATAGTTAATGGGGAGGAAGTATGGTTGAGTTTCGTTGAAACAACCTCGCAAGCTGTTCAAGCCCTTCTTAGAGTCGATTCGGACATTCAAGGAGAGGTTCTACATTATAAAGCCTATATCGGAAGCTGCCCAGGATAGCACGTATGCCTGGGCGATTGAAGTTGACGAGGAGGGTAACAACCTGCGCGATGAGGCTGGGAGGTTCATCGGGGAGAGGGTATTCAAGTTCCATATCCACTGGGGACCTGGCCATTTTACCAAGGCGCCCAATGAGTATGTTTTCCAGCCGCACGACCTCGATGGGCAGGATGCCATTGCTTACGATACACTGGTGAAATATGTCAATTCCTTCCGGCTTACTAAATGCTGGACGAAGAAGGGTGACCCCATCTTCGAGGAGGATGGAAGCCAGAGGGTGAAGTATCGTTTTATTAACACCAAGGCGCTTTTGAAGTGCAAGAGTCCCGCGGAAGCTTATAAATTGCTCGGTAGTCTTATTTATTTGACTTGTCTGACATATTTTTTCTTCGTCGTCTAACGCTCTTATTTTGGTTGTGCAGGTGAGATGCCTCTTGCTCACAAAAGGATGGTAAAGAACGCTCTCGCGAGGAATAAGTCTGAAACGTCTGCTCCTAAGTCTCGATTTGCCCGACGTTCCCCTACTCCTCCTTAGCCTGCTGTCGGGACATATTCTCCCACTCCTGCCCCTCAGGGATCTCCCTTGCCTCTGGCCTCACGGCCCAAGCGGTTTAGGGCCACTAAAGGGGTAGATCTCAGTCGGGCACCAGAAAAAGGGAAGTTTGAGCTTCCTCCGTGCATCCTTGATAGAAAGTTCTTTGAGGGGACATCCTTGGTTGTTCTGCGGGCAGAATCTCTCCGGTTGGAAGGCATGGATCGCCCGAGCAAGAGGGCGCTGGTGGCCCAAGATGCCTCTGTATTGGTAAGAGTTTTGGAGATGGCGGCCATCTATGCTGAAGGGGACTCTATAACTGTGTCTGAACTGAGGGCTGCCCGGGAGGAGGCTAGGAGTGCTGAGGATGCCCGAAAGAAGGCGGACGAGGAGGTGACCAAGCTGAAGGGGGAGAAATCTACACTGGCTGCAGAGAAGAAGGCGGTCGAGGAGCTGGTCGAGCAGCTAAGGGCGGCCAATGCTCTAGGTGAAGATGAAACCGAGGACGTGAAGGACCTAAGGACAAGTCTGAGATGGTTGCCCGTATGTTGGCGGCCGAGGACGACAACATCGTCATTGCAGATGAATCCTTCAGGAATGCCACGTCTCAACTGCGGGTGGTGAACCCCGAACTTGACTTTTCCACCGAGGGTACCCACTATCTGGTGCACGTCGAAGACGGTCGGATAATTAGGCTGGACTCCTTCCTCGAAGAGCATGCCGAGAATCGGCCCGTCGAAAACCAGGAGCCTCAGCCTAACGCCGAGCAGACTGATCAGATGGATGAGTGAAGGTTTTTGTTTTTGTTGTAATTTTGTTCGGCCTGCGTGCCGTGTAATTTATTGTAACTTGTTTTGGATGGGGGCGTGGCCCCCTGTTTATGTAACAAGCACAATTGTGGTCTTTGCGGCCACTTATTACTTTTAATTATATGCCCGGTCCTTGTGGCCAGTTTTGTGATTTGCATGGCTTTATCTGCTTTAAATTTCGCTAAGTGTTGTGTTTATGCTCGTTATGCATGTGTGCCCGTGATAGGGAGTACTTTGATTTACGTTAAGTTTTAGGGAATTGCTCGTTGTAGACGTGTTCGGCAGTGATGGGTACTGGACGAACGGCCGGGGAATATCTGGGCTAGGATGTGGAGCTCAGGTCGCGTTTGAGGCCTAAGTTTGCGGCATGAACCTCCCATCGTGAGCTGGGTGTTCTTCCTGTCATGGTACTTTGACGACGGAGGTGCTCGATTGAGGGACCACTGTCGAGCAGAGACCCAACTCATTCCTGAGCGAGGTTCTGCTTCGCTGGCATGCGACGCTTATACCTAGGCGTGCATTATGGTCGGTAGGTGATGCTCGTCATCATGACGGATTGAACCGATAGTTAAGTCCTTAGCTGTAGTATAGTTTTAGCTATTCGGCGTTCCATGGTCGAGCAAGTTCTTCTCCATTGAGATGCTAGTTTGCCTTTGCGAGAATCTTTATGGTTTCTCCTTAGGACGAGGCTGCCCACGTCGAACTCTCGTCGTATGACTTTGGCGTTGTGCCTGATGGCAATTTTTTATTTTAAAGAGGCTTCGCGGAGGGTTGCCCCTGTTCGGATTTCCTCGACGAGATCGAGTTGCTCCCTTAGTGCCTCGCTGTTCATTTCTTCGTCTAGGGGCGATTCTGTCCACCTGGAGGGTAGGTGAACTTCGATGGGGATCACAGCTTCGGTCCCGTAAGCCAGGCGAAAGGGGGTCTCCCCAGTTGAAGAGTGTGGAGTTGTTCGGTATGCCCATAAGACGCTGTGCAGCTCCTCGACCCAAGCCTTCTTTATTTCGTCCAGCCTCCATTTGAGGCCTCGAAGGATGACCCGGTTCGTTGCCTCAGCTTTCCCGTTTGTTTGAGGATGTTCGACGGATGCAGAGTGTTGCTTCGTGCCTAGTTGGGACACGAAGTCTTGGAACTTCCTGTCCGTGAATTGTGTCCCATTGTCTGTGACTATCGCCTGGGGGATGCCAAAACGTGTGAGGATGTTTCGTTTGTAGAAACGCAGTATGTTAAGGGCGGTTATCTTGGCTAGAGCCTCCGCTTCTATCCATTTTATGAAGTAGTCCACGCCTACTATTAAGTATTTGTTCTGGTTTGATCCTACCACGAATGGTCCCAGGATGTCCAGGCCCCACCAGGCAAATGGCCACGGGGAGGACATAGCCTTGAGCTCATTAGGTGGGGCTAGGTGCATGTCCTCGTACAGTTGGCCTTTATCGCATTTCTTCACGTGCTCTTTAGCATCATGCTACATGGTTGACCAGTAGTACCCTGCTCGGAGGGCCTTTCGGGAAAAAGACCTTCCTCCGAAATGTTGGGCATAGATTCCTTCATGAATTTCGCGCAAGATGTGGGCGACCATTTCTTCCTCGACGCACTTGAGCAGCGGGATGGAGAACCCTCGCCTGTAGAGTTTGTCTTCGACCAGGACGTAGGAGCAGGCTCTTCGCTTGATTATGCTGGCTTCTTTTGGGTCGGACTGGAGTTCGACCTTAGCGAGATATTTGTAAACAGGGGTCATCCAGTAGTTGTTGTCGCCGATCATTTGTACGTCAAGTGTCGGGGAAGTTTTTTCGATGCTTGGTCGAGGAAGCACCTCCTGGATGACGAACTTGTTTCCGCCCTTCTTCTTCGTGCTTGCCAGTTTAGACAAAACGTCTGCCCGGACGTTGTGTTCACGGGGAACATGCTTTACCTCTACCACTGTGAATTTCGCCATATTCTCCTTGACCAAAGCTAAGTACTCGGACAAGTTATCATTTTTGGCTTGATATTCTCCTCGAACTTAGAGGACTACCAGTTGCGAATCCGTGCAGATGACGACCTCTTCTGCGCCAAGATCTTCGGCCAGGCGTAAACTGGCGAGGAAGGCTTCGTACTCATCCTGGTTGTTAGAGATGGGGAAGGACAAGGTGAGTGATATTTCAACAATGATTTCTTCGTCGCTCTCCAGTATGATGCCCACCCCGCTTCCCTCCGAACTGGAGGCCCCGTCCATGAAAATGGTCCATTTGTGCGTCCTGCAGGTAGGGGAATATGTGAATGTCATTTCTGCGACGAAGTCATCCAAAGCTTGGGCTTTGAGGGCTTTTCTGCTTTCATACTGGATGTCGAATTCGGACAACTCTAGCGACCATTTGAGCATTTTGTCGGCCATGTCGGGTCGTCCTAACAGCTGCTTTACGGGTTGATCTATCCGGACCACGATCGTGTGGGCCAGGAAGTAGTGTCTCAGTCTTCTAGCTGCGTTGATGAGGGACAACGTCACTTTCTCTATCTATTGGTATCTCAGCTCTGGTCCCTGTAGTGCTTTGCTCGTGAAATATATGGGCTTTTTCCCGCCAGGAGTTTCGCGGCTAAGAGCGGCGCTCACTGCCTCGGATGCTACGGCGAGGTACAAGTACAAAGTCTCGTCGTTGTCTGGGCGAGATAGAATGGGTGGTTCTAAGAGTGCTTGTTTCAGATGAAGGAGAGCCTGGTCACATTGCTAGGTCTATTCGAACGCTGCCTCCTTGCGGAGGAGTTTGAAGAATGGTAGGGCGTGTTGGGCAGACTTGGCCACGAAACGGGATAATGACACAAGCATCACGTTGAGGGACTGGATGGATTTCTTTGACTTGGGTGTTGGAAACTTGGAGAATGCCAGGCACTTATCCGGGTTCGCTTCGATTCCTTGTTCCGTTAAGTAGAAGTCGGGGAATTTGCCTGCCCGGACACCAAACGTGCACTTCTCTGGGTTGAAAGTATCTTGTACTTCCTGGCCTGTTCGAAGACTTTCCTCAGATAGGCAGTATGATCAGTTTCCTCGTGGGATTTAATGATCATGTCGTCCATATAGACTTCGAGTATGTCGCCTATCTCTCCCCGGAAGACCTTGTTCATCATCCTTTGATAGGTTGTGTCGGCGTTCTTCAGGCCGAAGGGCATTACGTTGTAGTAATAGTTGCCCAATTCGGTCATGAAGGTCGTGTATTTTTTATCGCTCATTGTCAACGGTATTTGATTATAGCCCGAATAGGCGTCCATGAATGATAAAAGTTTAAAACCGGTCGAGTTATCAACAAGTTTATCAATATTGGGGAGGGAGTAGGCATCCTTCGGGCATGCCTTATTAAGATCGGTATAGTCAATGCACATTCGCCATTTGCCATTAGATTTTTTCACAAGTACAACTTTGGACAACCAAGGGGTGTACTTGGCTTTTGAGATAAATTTGGCCTCGAGGAGGTCCTTTATAGGTTTTTCGGCAGCCTCTATTTTCTCCGAAGACTGCTTCCTCCTACGTTGTGCTACTACTTTGACGGCTGGGTCAATCGTGAGCTGATGGTAAGCGACGGAAGGGTCCAATCCGGGCATCTCGGCGGCGCTCCAGGCGAACAGGTCGGCATTGTCACGGAGGCAGGCTTTGAGTTGCTTCCTTGCGATGTCGGGGAGATCTGCTCTAATCTTTACTCCTCGGTGGGGGTCATCGCCGAACAACATGAGCTCAAAGTCACCATCCGGGATGGGATGCGTCAGATGAGAGCTGCTGTTGGGTGTGGCCGATGAGCTGCTCGAGGCTGCTTGATCCTCCTTCTGGTCCTCCTCAGGAAAGAGGCTGTCGAGGTCGACGGAGTTGACCTGAGGTAGCTGCTTGGCCTCCTTGGAGCTGCTGGGCAAGGCTGGCTTTTTTTATGCCTTTCGCTTGGACGTGATGGCGTTGAGTCCCTTCGTGGCTACTTCGAAGCATCGTCGTGCGACTTCGATGTCACCATGAAGGGTGGCGACTATCCCCTTTGAAGTGTAGTACTTCATCTTGAGGTGGACGGTTGAAGGCACAACTACTAATTCGTCCAAGGTTGGTCTCCCAAAGATGCACTGGTACAGAGACGGGCAGTCGATTACCAGAAACTGCACCTTAACGGATCTGGCCGTCTCTGCTGATCCAAAAGTGACGATCAGTTTGACGTATCCCCAGGGTTTGGTCACTGATCTATTGAATCCTTGCAAATCAGACCCCATGTAGGGGGTGAGGTGTGATTCGTCTAGCTGAAGTGTTGAAAACAGCTGGGATTACATAATGTCGACCAAGCTGCCTTGGTCGACGAGGATTCTGTGAACGTCAAAGTTCGCCATTCGAGCTCTGACAAGCAAGGGTATGCTCGAGTTTGGAGATCCTCCGAGGAGCTCTTCTCGGTAGAAGGAGATGGGGACAGAGCCCTTTTGGGCTTGGTCGAGCGTGGTTATCTTGCTGGAGCTCGTACTGATTAGGTGCTCGAATTTTCATTTCACGGAGCCCACCGTGACTTTATTGAAGCCCCCGCCCGAGATGACCAAGGCGGAGGGGAATATTTCCCACGGGCTGTGGGCTGTGAAGTAGGCAGAAGAGCTGAGCTCATTTGGGACGTAGAAGTCCTTTGGTCGCGAACGGACATGGCGACCTAGATGTTAGCCTCTTTTGAGGAAGACACCTCTTCCTCTACCTTTTTAGACTCCTGGATGTCTTGCCGGGGAGCGTCTTTCTTTTTCGTGAACTATTTTAGGTGGCCATCCCTGATCAGTATCTCGATAGCATCGTTCAAATGGATGCAGTCTTCGGTAGTGTGGTCGTGACTCTTATGGAAATAACAGTACTTCGATTTGTCGGCATTGGGTTTGACCGGTATTTGTTTGGGGAAGCGTACCCCTGCTTGCTTGAACTCCAAATTCGCACATTTGGACAGTATCTTCTCCCTGGAGACGGTCAGGGGGGTGTAGTCGTGAAAACATCCGGAGGGTCCCTTGCCGTCACGGGTGTCCCGTGGATGGTCTTCGCGCTTCCTTTCTCCTCGAAGGGATGTCGAGGGTTCTTCGCCTATGGAGCCCCGAGCATTCTCCTGGTGGCGGAAAGCTCGGGCGGAGTTGGCCGCTTCCTTCTCCTCGTACTGAATGTCCGACTGTGCCTTGAGGAGGAGGGCATCCAGGTTCCTCGAAGGTGCGAGGCCGACTGCTTTAGAAAATTATGAGCCTGGGCGGAGTCCTTGCTCGAGCAGAAATTTTTTCATCTCGTCCGTTGTAGGGACCTGTACCGCTTCTTTGTTGAACCTCTCGATGTATGCCCGAAGAGGTTCGTCCTTTCCTTGGATTATGACCCCAAGGGAGGCTTCAGTCTTGGAGTGGTGGCGCGACGCTGTGAAATGCGGGGAGAACATTCTGCCCAGTTGCTTCCACGAAGTGATAGACTCTTCGGGCAGCTACTTGTACCAAGTTATTGCCCCTTTTCAGAGCGTGGTAGTAAATTGTCGGCACTTGATGGCGCCCCGGACGCCGCGGTAGTCCAACAGTGCATCGATGTTCTCGATGTGCTCGTCGGGGTCGGTCGTACCGTCGTATGTGCCTAGTGCTAGAGGCTTCTCCAGGCCCTTGGGGAGACGTGTTGCCAAGATTTCTTGGGATAATGGGCCATGAGGCTCATCATCGCTGCTGGAGCTGGTTAGCGACGGGGACCGTACGATTCGCTCATGTCGGCGACTTCTTCGGGGGGAAGGTGAACTGGCCCGACCCTTTGACCTGACCAGAGGTGACTGCTTGTCTCTTCGGGTCCTCTTGTGGCCGGGAGAGTGTTGGTTCCGCGGGGAAACCTGGTCGCGTTTCCAGACAGCGCGAGATTCTGGTTCTTGGCGCAGCCTTCGGTCGACTTCTCGTTGAGGCTGCGGGCTCTTGGATCGTCGATGGTTCTTCCTCGGAGGAGGGGATCTTGGAAGAGAGGATTCCTCCAAAGCCCCAATCCTTTCATTCTCCTTTTCAGCCTCAATCTTGGGCTTTGTAGAAGACAGATAATACTCTCCAGCAGAGTCAAACTCATTTTAGCCTCAATCTTGGGCTTTGTACAAGACACCTATAATACCCTCAGCTGAGTCAGTAAAGTCTCACTTTAGCCTCAATCTTGGGCTTTGTACAAGACAGATAAAGATTTCTTTCCCATCGAGTCAGTCTTCTTTTCAGCCTCAATCTTGGGCTTTGTACGAGACAGACGGAACATTTTCCCCAGAAAATTCAAACTTTTAGCCTCCTCTTAGGCTTTGAATAATGATATCCCCCAAAGAGTCAGTCTCTGTTTAGCCTCAATCTTGGGCTTTGTACAAGACATATATAACACTCTCTTGTTGAGTCAGCCTGCTATAGCCTCCTCTTAGGCTTTGTATAAGGACTTCCCCAGTTGAGTCAATCAACCTCTTAGCTTCAACCTTAGGCTTTGATCAAGGTACACAAAAATCAACATCCCCTCAGAGGAAATCAAAATTTCTCTGTAGGAAGTCATTTATCTGTTTATCACTCTTCAAAACAGACATTCAAAACAAACCCTAATCCCTGATAACTGCTGTAAGTGGCACACTTGTTGATTCAAACATCCAAGCTGTTGTCCATCTTTTATCCTGGTAAATCCTCTCTTTCATCTAATTGCTGTAAGCAGCAAGCCTCTGGATTATTTACATCCACGCCACTGTCCCTCTTTTAGCATGATAAATTCCTAAGGAAAAATGGCATTGCTCTACACTGAGTTAAAGTTTTCTCCTTCAGGACAAATCTCCTATAAAGGAAATTATGGCATTACTGGATTCACATTTCCCAGATAAAGTCATCCTCCTTTATAAACAGTCACCCAACATCTATGATAAACAAACAAGATGTCTCCTTTTAGAGATGACAAACTCTCTCTCAGTCAAACCTTTTAGCTTCAATCTTGGGCTTTGAACAAGACACAAAATACTCAACCTTTTAGCTTCAATCTTGGGCTTTGAACAAGACACCCAAATATCTTTTTCCTCCCTTAGAATAGGAGGAACTATGATTGCTCTGATTTCCCTGTTTCATTTAAATGGGAATATGTAGGCATAAGATTGTGAAATCTTAGCGAGCATACTAATCAAAAACTCTAGGTTTAGTACCTTCATACCAATCAAAACTTAGGTCTAGTACCTTACCAAAAACATCTAAAAACCCAAACATCAACAAAAACTCACTCTCTCTCTCATATTTCCCAAGAAATTTTCCCAACCCATCAACAGATAAACACCATCAAGTACAAAGTAGAACCTAAAGCTAACAACCTGTGGATAACCACATATAGGATGGGTAATTGACAAATCCCCATTGTATAACGTGACTCCGAACTCCCCGAATCTCTTTAAGCGTTTGTTCAGTTAAACATTCGTGTGCAAAGTTAGTTTTAGATAGCTTCCCTTTCCCTTCCAGCTTCATGGGATAAATAAGAAATCAGAAAGTAGCACCCCCCTCTTCATTGAGGAGAAGACCCCAATTCCTGCTATAAGGTGGTCGCGGCACCAACAAAAATCGTACGCTACACATAAACCCGATTGTTGATCAATATTTCTCAACAACATTACTAGAACACCAATTTTTAGTCTTAACTCATGCGCTGGCAGGCCGAAAGAATTAATAGTGTTAAGAAATTCAGGAGTATGAATATCATCAAGACTATTATTGTTTTCACCAAATGGACATCGACTATCGACACTTAAGTATGTTTTTTCATCACCTGGAATCAATGTGATAATGTAGTTGTTCAATGTATCAATAATATCATTTGTAGGTGCCAAGATTGCCCTATTCCAAAAAAAAAAAGAAGGATCATTAATATTTTCCAAGAGTGATGGATATGTGGTATCAATAATTGAAGCAATAGGGTTGCCTGTATTCTTAATTAGCAAGTCATATGGTATTGTAATTTCAGTTTCACCATCATTATTTTCTCCGATGTTCCCATCACCAACTTTTAAAATCCAACCCGAGAACTCTTTTACGTCATTGAGATCCGAACACAAAGATGTAGATTGGAGTCTCATATTTTTTGTCAATGTTTAGACTCGACAAAATTGCCAAAGGTATGAAGAGTTAATGCTGGCCTGTACAATATCTTGTCTCGTCCCTTTTGGAATGACAGGAAGAATTTGCCTGAAATCACTGCCCAAGACAACAACATTTCCTCCTGTAGCGCGATTTTTGTGGCCTTGAAGCACTATCGCTCGGGTACTACAGTTAGATTCATTTTTTATCCTGTTAAACTGATTAAGGAAGGGAAATAGATGTCTCAAATTAACCCTGCTTGCAAACTGAGTTTAAACAGCTGACTGTTTGTTTACAGATGCTATTAAGATGTGGGCCCCTCTTCGGTTATTTTGTTAAGAACACAGTGTCTAGACTATTTGTGAGGTTTTTGGTAATTTGTTTAGATTTGATGCTTTTGGGTTGATTTGACGGAGATACTGAATTTTGGGTTTTTGATTAGTATGCTCGCTAAGATTTTTCAATCTTATGCCTACGTATTCCCGTTTAACGAAACAGGGAAATCAGAGCGATCATAGTTCCTCCTATTCTATGGGAGGAAAAAGGTTGTTTTGATGTCTTGTTCAAAGCCCAAGACATGAAGCTAAAGGTGATTTGTATCTTGTTCAAAGCCCAAGATGTGAAGCTAAAAGGGTTTTGTATGAGAGAGAATTTGTCATCTCTAAAGAGGAGTTGTTGATGTTTGTATGTTGTGAGCAAGGCACATGTTTGATGCTAAAAGGTTGATTGACTTAACCGAGGTTTCCTTATACAAAGCCTAAGAGGAGGTGATTGACCCAATAAGAGGATGCTTTTATTTTTATTTTTTGTCTCGTACGAAGCCCGAGATAGAGGCTAAAAGGGGTTGACTCAACAAGAGAGTACTAACAAGTGACTGACTCAACAAGAGAGTGCTTTTATGTTTCTTGTACGAAGCCCAAGATGGAGGCTAAAAGGTTTGACTCAACAAGAGAGTTTTTTATACTCAACAAGAGAGTGTTTTACTATCTCGTACGAAGCCCGAGATGGAGGCTAAAAGGGAAGTGACTCAACAAGAGAATCTTTTATACTCAACAAGAGAGTGTTGTAGTATCTCGTACGAAGTCCGAGATAGAGGCTAAAAGGGAAATGACTCAACAAGAGAGTCTTTTTGACAGGAGATTGACTCAACAAGAGAGTCTTTTATACTCAACAAGAGAGTGTTGTAGTATCTCGTATGAAGCCCAAGATAGAGGTTAAAAGGGTTGACTCAACAAGAAAGTCTTTTATCTGTCTTATATGAAGCCTAAGACGGAGGCTAAAAAGGTTTGACTCAACAAGAGGGTCTTTTATACTCAACAAGAGAGTGATTTAGTGTCTCGTACGAAGCCTGAGATGAAGGTTAAAAGGGAAGTGACCCATGTAGCGTGATTTTTGTGGTCTTGAATCACGATCGCTTGGGTACTACAGTTCGAAGACTGAGTTTAAACAGCTGTCTGTTAGGTTACATATGCTATTAAGATGTGGGCCCTTCTTCGGTTTATTTTGTTTAAATTTAGAATGTCTGGACTATTTGCAAGTTTTTTTGGTAAGATGTTAGGATTTGGTGCTTTTCAATTGATGTGTGAAGGTACGGAATTTTGGGTTTTTTATTAGTATGCTCGCTAAGATTTTGCAATCTTATGCCTACGTATTCCCGTTTAACGAAACTGGGAAATCAGAGCGATCGTAGTTCCTCCTATTCTATGGGAGGAAAGAGGTGTTTTGGTGTCTTGTTCAAAGCCCAAGACATGAAGCTAAAGGTGATTTGTATCTTGTTCAAAGCCCAAGATGTGAAGCTAAAGGTTTGACTGAGAGAGAATTTGTCATCTCTACAAAGGAGTTGTTGATGTTTGTATGCTGTGAGCAAGGCACAATTTTGATACTCAAAGGTTGATTGACTCAACCGGGGTTTTCTTTATACAAAGCCTAAGAGGAGGCTAGAAGTTTGACTTTTCCGGGGAAAATGTTCTTTCTCTCTTGTAAAAAGCCCAAGATTAAGGCTAAAAGGGGTTTTGACTCCGTTGGGGAGAATGTATCTTGTATAAAGCCCAAGATGGAGGCTGAAAGGGTTTGACTCAACAAGAGAGTACTTTTATCTTTCTTGTACAAAGCCCAAGATGGAGGCTAAAAAAAGGTTGACTCAACAAGAGAGTCTGAAGGTGATTGACTCAACAAGAGAGTTTGAAGGTTGATTGACTCAACAAGAGAGTCTTTTATACTCAACAAGAGAGTGATTGGCTATCCCGTACGAAACCCGAGATTGAGGATAAAGCAGATTGACTCAATAAGAGAGTCTTTTATACTCAACAAGAGAGTATTTTTCTGTCTCGTACGAAGCCCGAGATGGAGGCTAAAAGGAGGTTGACTCAACAAGAGAGTCTTTTATACTCAACAAGAGAGTGTTTTTCTGTCTCGTACGAAGCCCGAGATGGAGGCTAAAAAAGGTTTGACTCAACAAGAGAGTCCTTTATACTCAACAAGAGAGTGTTTTTCTATCTCGTACGAAGCCCGAGATGGAGGCTAAAAAAGGGCGTTGACTCAACAAGAAAGTCTTTTATACTCAACAAGAGAGTGTTTTTCTATCTCGTACGACACCCGAGATGGAGGCTAAAAGGGGAGGTGACTCAACAAGAGAGTCTTTTATACTCAACAAGAGAGTGTTTTTATATCTCGTACGATGCCCGAGATGGAGGCTAAAAGGGGAGGTGACTCAACAAGAGATTCTGAAAAGGTTAGCACCACCGGGGAGCATTATTTGTACAAATCCCAAGAGGAGGCTACCTTACCGCCGTGGGTTCTAGAGATCCTGAAGCGGGTCCAAGAGTGGGGAACTCTCATGAGAGAGACTGGGGTTTCTTCCTATGTTTGAAAGGAACTTGAGAATGTCTTTGAGACTCAAGGGTCTTAGACTGTCCGAGTATAGAGTTTTATCTTTTGTACAATGCCCAAGAGGAGGCACGGGCATTAAGTGATGAGTATCAACCCTACAATGGCCGGAGTTTTGACGCTGGAAAGACTGCTCTAGCAAAGGATGACTAAGTTATGTCTTATACCTTTAAGAGGTCGTCAGGGTCCTTGTATTAAGCCTAAGAGAAGGCATGAGAACTTCTAAGAAGCCGAAGGGTCCTTGTACAACACCCAAGAGGAGGCGGGATGCTTTTAGGAAGCCTATGGGTCCCCAAACCAAGATAAGTTCAAGACATGCTATTCACTGAGAATAGATCAAGCCAGGAAAGTTCAAGGATTTGGAAGAAACTCAAGAGATGCCATTCACAGAGAAAAGATTATCTCTGGGGAGTTAGAGTTTCTTTGACAATTTCTAAGAGTGACAGTCTAAGAAAGGGTTCACCGAGAATGCTGTCTTTCTCTTTGTTTCATATTGTTTAACCCCAAGAGGAGGGAAGATTGTGTCTGGTAATCCTATGGGGGATCTGGTTTTGTTTGTATTTAAGAGTGACCAACAAGGCTTTACTTAGTGCTAGACGTAGTTGCCGGGGAAAACTCTAAATAACTATACTAGTATTACACATTGGATATGTGACAAGTATATAAAGGATGTGAATGAAGACTTACAGTGAAACAACCCCACAATACAGTTATATACATATGAAAACGATAAATGAAAGCGGATAAATACTTACCCGTTGTAGAGCTTCCATGCTGTTTTGTTAGTTGTTCAACAAAGAAAAACTTTGATAACAATATTATATTTAAAATCAAAGGAGAATGTGCTTTGAAAAGTTTGTTGGGGCTTACAGCTCAAGGAGAGGCCCGAGTTTTAACGATGATTGCACTGTTGTTTTGAAAACTGTACAGAGGGACTTATACCATATGTGAGGCCCACAAAGTTTTATGTACAAGGGGATTGGGTCTTACACTCTATTAGAGGCCCAAAGAGTTATTTTTGTACAAGAGATGGGACTTACAACTCAAGGAAAGGCCCAATAATTTGTTTTTGTCCAAGTGGTGGGGCTTACAGCTCAAGGAGAGGCCCGGAGAGTTTTTAAAGAAAAGAAATGGGGCTTATAACACGAGGGTAGGCCCAAGGTGATTTTCGTTTTGAAATGGCGATCGCGCCGAGATTTTTGAAATCGCAGTGGGTCTTATACAATAACTGAGGCCCAAAAGTTTTGGTTTCAAAAAGGATTGGGTCTTACACTCTATTAGAGGCCCAAAAGTGTTTAAAAAATATTTGTGAGGGTGAAAATCAAAGAAACCCTAATTTTGTTTTCCTTTAAAAGTAAATATTTAAAGAAAATTAATTAAAATGATAAAAATACCAAATAAGTTTGAATAAACCACTTGTGATTTTTACTTAAGGTTTGAAAAATGAGGTTTTAATTACAAGACAATTTAGAACTCATTTGGTTTTGATTTTCAAAATAAACATTCACTTTTAAATGTTTAAAAATAATTAAAAATGAATTTATTCACAAAAATACTAATTATATTAAATAACTAATATAAGTTTGATTTTTTTGTGGAATAAAATATTTCAACATTTTTGTGATTTTTTGCAAAAAGAACCAGTAAAAAATAATTAAAATTGAGGAAGTTATTAATTTTTCAAATCATTAAAAATAATATGAAAAATAATAAAAAAGTGAAAAAACCATTAAAAAGGGGTCTGGGGCGAGGGGGATTCGAACCCCAGACCTCTTGTGTGCAGCATGCGCGCCTTACCACTGGGGTGGTGATACATCCGTGTATCAAACCTCAGCCATAAATATACAAGGCTTGCCTTGTTCTTGGCCTGGCCAAGGCAAGGCAAGACAAGATTTTTGGTCAGAAACGTGAAGGTCATAATTTCTTCATTTCTCCATGGATAGAGACAAAATTTATATGCATCTGGCCTAGAATTTCACAAGGAATCCAATGGTGGTGGTGGTTTTTCCCAAAAATCAATCCTCCTCAAAACCCGATAGTGGTTTTGAAATAGGCCATGATTTGCATTTTCTGTGCTATCCCTTGTTATAGGCATGAATTACATGATGAATTGGTTCAAACACAACAGATATAACATGTATTAGATGTGCATGATCAGTGGACCTCAAAGCAATGCATATTTCAAAGAGTTCAAGTTGAGATGCTTACCTCTTTAGGAGCTTTTAGGGCTATCTGCCAAGTGCTTTGTTCCAGAAATGTTTTGATGCTTTGAACACTCTCAAATGATCCCTTAGAAGCTTTTAGGATGATTGGAATCAGCTGGAAACCTCAGGAATGGAAATTGGCCCTTTTTTACAAAATTGGCCAAAATAGCAACTCTCTCAAATGATGTTCCAGTTGTGTGGAACCATTTGGGATAGTTCAAGGATGATATTTGGAGTGTGTTTGAGGCTTTATCTGGTTTTGAAAGTGACTGAATCAAGACATGGCTTGAAAAATGCAAAAAGGCCCTATTTTGAGGTTTTGAGATGGGACTTTGTGATTTTAGTGTTACAGGTCACTTGTGAGTGTTTGGATCACTTCTATATGATGTTTATGAGGTGTGTGTGTGTGTGTGTGTGTGTGATTGGTTTGGTTGGAATTGCTCTCAAACTCAAAACCCGATAGTGACTTGCTTTGGAAGGAAAATTTGGAAGTGAGAAGGTGATTTTGAGGAAAGCATCTGTTTGATGGCTTTGGTGTACTCAAACTGAGCACAAATGAGCTCTATTTATAGTAGAGCAAGTTTGTTTTGCAAGCAATAATGAATGGCAACTGCTCCAGAGGTTTGGCCAATGGTTGCATTTTAGAATCTCAAGTCTCCTCTAGCCATTGACTAGAGGTTAGGGCACATGCTGCTGGTTCCCTTGGTCTTAGATATGTCTTGACTGAATTCAGTTGGAAATGGATCAGTCCATGCCACCTTGGTGCATCCATTGAATGCTCCAAAACAAAATTGGAGTCTTGTCCCCTCTTTAGGGATTTCTAGGTTTGGCATGCTATTTTTAGTTCCAAGGACTTGGGAGGCTTGGGATCAGTGTTTGTCCCTCCTTTGTCTCTCACTGAGGTGTTCAGATGGATAGATATGTTTGTCATTTGCACAAATTTGAAAAATCGAGCAAAATGCACAAATCTGCCATACCATGACAGTTTGCAGCAAGGCAGATTGGCATGGTCATATCTCATGGCTCAAATGGAATTTGATGGAGTTCTTGGCCATTTTGGAAAGCCCTCATATGATACAACACATGTGTGATCATAGTTTGTTTTGATACCTTTTGGATCCAATGAAAAATGCACCTACATTTGGAAAAAAGTGAAGGCAGATTCTGACTTGGTGAAAAATTCACTAAGTGTTGGAAAAAGTGACATTTCATGTTTTCAGCCATTTCGATCATTCCATTGCTTAAAATCCATGAGGAATTGGAACGAGTGGCAGTTAAAGCTTTTGTAGAGAGCCATGAGAGCTACAAATCCATATTTGAGTGGGGAAAATGGCCTTGTGGTTTAGGAGATATGATCCTCTAAAGTTGGTACCCTAGCCACTTTGTTTCATAACTTAGAAAATTTCTAAGTTTTTATGGTTAACCCTTTTACAAGCTATCCCATTTTCTTTGATTTTTCTTGATGAATGATGATTCCAATCACACATTAACATCATTTTAGGGTCAAAGAACCATAATTGTGAAAAATCTCAAAAAGTCAAAGTTGACTTTTGTGCACAGTTGACTTTTTGTCAAATGAATTCCAAACTGTGCGATCCTCTATGAAATCAAGTCCTTGACCTAAATCAAACTTGATGGATTGATTTTATAGGTGTTATAAGGTGTATTGAATCATGTCCCAAGGTTTGGTAGCATGCCTGGGTCAAAAGTCAAAGGCACAGTTGACTGTTCCCGCGAAACCCTAATCGTGGTTCTGATGAATTTGAAACTTGTTGATCAAGCTTCTTGGATCAATCCATTATTGAAAATGGATCAATGTAGTGTGTTAGAGACCCCTAAATCATGTCTTGAGGTCTTGGATCATGTTTTGTCCCAAAAGTCAACTTAGGGGTGAATTAGGTCAAGAGACCCTAATTCTTGATTTTCTGATGTATGCCTCCCCTGAGGCTAAATTGACTTGATAATGGTGTTCATGAGGTCCCATGGAGTATCTTAGGTTATGCTTTGAAGTATTGGCTCATGCCCAGAGGAAAATTTCCATCTGGAGGCCTTGGTCGACCAAAACCCTAATTTGGTGACACTGGCGATCTTGAGGATTGATCCACTTAGAATGCTGCAACCTTGTGCTTGATCCTTGATGTGGGAGTCCTATTGATCCATTGTGGATGTTTGAGAGGCTAGACAAGTTGAAGATCATGTCATTCCTTAATTGATCCTTTGTCTAAGAGCCTGAGAGGGCTTGAAACCCTAAGTTTGATTGTAGTGGATGCTCACCCATCTTTGGGGAGACTAATGAGGTATGATGGTTCATCCATACTGTGATGATGATTTGTACAATGATGGGAATCTTGGTGGTCAAAATTTGGGGTATGACAGATGCCCCTATTTAATCTTCTTGGACCCGAAGGTGTGAATGGCGAAGGTATTCAGGCATTCGGGGTGCAAGAGGATTAAATATCGGAATACCCTAAATTTTGACAGTGGTTAGGAATGGCAGTTTGCGCATCTATCTTCTTTTGCTAAGCAATGATACTTAGAAAAGGTAAACTTCCCCTCGATCCTGGTTTCCTACCATGGAACTGGTCTTAGTTTCTTATGTAAACTTCCCCTCAATCCTGGTTTCCTACCAAGGAACTGGTCTCAGTTTCTAAAATAAACCTCCCCTCGATCCTGGTTTCCTACCAAGGAACTGGTCTAAGTTTCTTTTGTCAATAAACTTTCTTGACAAGGGACGCTATTCGTAGCGGTTTTCCTCAAACTTCTCGCCGAATTTTCCTGGGGAGATGCCATGTGATGGGAAAACTTTTGATGTCAGACTTGTTGGGAAAACCAGTGGTCTAAGTTGTAGAGGTGTACAAACTTCTCTGTTGGAGATTCCATTTGTCGACCCTACTGGGGAAAACGAGTCTCTTGAGAGACTGCTTCCAGCTTGGGGATACTATATCATACTTTTCTCAGAGATCTTCTCGTAGAAATGCCATATGATGTGATCCAATTTTGAGGTGCTGATGACCTTATCGTCAGCGGATTTTTCGGAGAAAAACTGTTGTTTTGTCGAATCTCTGATTAAGAGGCTTTCTCTGGGGATTTTCCTTAATCCGGGAAAGCAAGGATATCATATTCAATGGCGAAGAGTGATGTTTGTCGAAAGTTCTCTAGTCTTTCAGGGATTCAAGTTATCAAGGTGGTCATGGACCAACTTCAATCCAGAAATAAACTGGACGAGAGATCGTTTAGATGGTTCACTTCCTGACGAGGAAAGAACTGAAAACTTGATTGAGAGGACTTTTATCACTTGGGAACAAGACCGACTAAAGTGATAGTGATGCGATATGAACATGAATGTAAATCAATAATGCATGATGTATGTATGTATATGCTGACAAAACTGACACGACATATAGACTAATAGATGAACATGACTGGATACTCGGCCACTGCGGGGAATGAAGAGGTACCACTGGGTTCAAAATAGCAATTCTACCTTGCTTAGGATAGATAGTCCCTGCGGGGAACAACCATTGGTCGGGCTTAGGAGATAAGAACTCTGCCGGGGGGTGTCAGATGAAACACGGTCTCTGACACAGCTTATCCTTCATTTAGGCGTGCTGGTTTAGACGGAGTACTTTGATTCTGTACTTTGAAGTTCGACCACCTTCGGGAGAAGCGAACGATATCCTTTCGATGTTCAATAGTCAAAAGAATTGCCGTCTTTATTTTAAATGCAGAAAAAGTTTACAAGTAAATTAATTTTTGTTTCCTTTCAAGAATCGTTGATCATGTTAAAATGTCATTCTATAAAGCTAAAATAAATGAGAATTATAAACAAAAACACAAGGGCTTAAATTTTATTGATAGGATGGAAATCAGCCAAGCGCGTGATTCCATTGAGTATTTACAAAGCTAGAAAATGGTAATTTACGGGAAAAGGGCTACATTGAAAACATAACGACCGCTATCATTCTACCAACTTTGAATTCAGGACATCCTGAGCTTCTGTCGAAGATGACCTTGACTGGAGTTTTTCTTCTGATGGATGGCATTACGGCTGAGGAGCTGAACTGATCAGGCGTAGTTACTTGCCATTAATCCCTAACTTTTGCCTGGATTACTGTGATGTTTCTAATCCACCGGGATGATTTTTGATCATGTCTCTAATTTTTGCCTGGACCGCCATTTTGGGTTTTCAATCCACCGAGACGTCTTTTTTTTTAGTTTAGGCGAAGTATTTCTTGACTACATCAACATTTGTGGGGTAGGCAAACTCTTCTCCATCCATGGTTGCGAGTCTCAAGGCACCGCCTGAGAAATATTTCTTGACCACATAGGGGCCATCATAATTCGGAGTCCATTTGCGCCAAGGATCAGTGAGAAATGATTGTATCTTTTTAAGCACGAGGTCTCCTTTCCTGAAGACGTGAGGTCAGACCTTTTTGTCAAACGCCTTCTTCATTCTCTGTTGATACAACTGACCATGGAATAGTGCCGTTATTCATTTTTCTTCGATCAGATTCAGCTCATCGTGTCGACTTTGACACCATTCAGCCTCTGTTAGCTTGGCTTCCATCAATACCCGGATTGATGGGATCTCTACTTCTATGGGGAGCACTGCCTCCATGCCATATACTAGAGAGAAAGGGTTACCCCTGTTGTAGTGCGGACAGATGTGCGATAACCATGAAGAGCAAAGGATAGCATCTCGTGCCAATCTTTATAGGTTACAACCATCTTTTGATTGATCTTCTTGATGTTCTTGTTAGCCGCTTCTACCGTCCCGTTCATCTTGGGTCGGTATGGAGATGAGTTATGGTGTTCAATCTTGAACTCAGCATACAACTCTTTCATCATCTTATTGTTAAAGTTGGATCCATTATCAGTAATGATCTGGCTCGGAACACCATAATGGCATATGACATTGTTTTTTACGAATTGGACCACTACTTGTCGGGTTACATTGGCGTATGACACTGCTTCGACCCACTTGGTGAAGTAATTAATGGCTACCAGGATGAACCGATGTCCGTTTAAAGCCTTAGGTTCGATCATGCCGATCATGTCGATTCCCCATATGGAAAAAGGCCATGGGGAAGAAAGAACTTTGAGATGTGTTGGTGGTACATGGATTTTGTCTGAGTATATCTGACACTTGTGACACTTCCTCGTGTACTTGTAGCAGTCGGATTCCATGGTCAACCAGTAGTACCCTGCTCTTAGAATTTTTCTCGCCATTGTGTGTCCGTCGGCATGAGTACCAAAGGATCCTTCGTGAATTTCCTTTATCAGCATGTCTGCTTCGGGTCTGTCTACGCATCGGAGCAAGACCATGTCGAAGTTCCTCTTATAGAGTGTATCACCGCTCAGGAAGAAACTGCCTGCCAGCCTTTTGAGGCTCTTTCTGTCCTTTATGGATACCCCAGAAGGGTACTCTTGTTTCTGAAGGAAGCATTTGATATCTTGATACCAAGGTTTATCGTCTATGACTGCTTCAATCGCGAAGATGTAAGCGGGCCTTTCGAGGCGCATTATGTCAATTTTAGGTAAGTCGTTCCATTGACCTACACTTACCATGGAAGAGAGGGTGGCTAATGCATCAGCCATGTGATTCTCTTCAAGAGGGATATGGTGAAACTCGATTCTGTTGAAGAAGGGTAACAACCTTCTTGCGTAGTCTTTGTAAGGAATCAGTTCTGATTGGTATGTGTTCCAATCTCCTTTGATCTGATTGACGACCAGGGCTGAATCGCCATATACATCCAAGTTCTTGATCCTTAAGTCTGTTGCTTCTTCGAGACCCATGATACAAGCTTCGTATTCGGCCTCGTTGTTTGTGCATTTAAACGTAAGTCTAGGGTGAAAGGAATGTGGGTACCCTGAGGGGTAACAATGATTGCGCCAATTCCGTTTTCGTAATGGTTGACAGCTTCGTCAAAAATTAGTCCCCATTGGTAACCTGGTTCTGGCCCTTCACTGGGTAGCGGTTCATCGTAATCTTTCATTTTTAGATACATGACGTCTTCGTCTGAGAAGTCAAATCCGACTGATTCTTGATCGTCAATCGGTTGATGTGCCAACTGATCGGCTAAAACTCTTACCTTAATGCTTTCTGAGCGTGGTATTCGATGTCGTATTCTGATAACAACATCTTCCAACGGGCAATCCTTCCCGTGAGAGCAGGTTTTTCAAAGACGTACTTGATCGGATCCATTTCTGAGATTAACCAAGTAGTGTAACGAATCATATACTGGTGAAGACGTTTGGCTTCCCAAACCAGAGCACATCAAGTTTTCTCGAGCATAGTATACCGAGTCTCACAGTCGGTGAATTTCTTGCTCAAATAGTAAATGGCAGACTCTTTCATTTTGGTTTCATCTTGTTGGCCAAGTACATAACCCATTGAGTCTTCCAAGACTGTTAGGTAGATGATCAGTGGCCTTCCTTCCACTGGAGGTGATAGAATCGGTGGATTCAACAGGTATTCCTTAATACTGTCGAAGGCGGTTTGGCAGCCGTCTTTCCAAACGCGATCCTGATTCTTTTTTAGTAATTTTAAAATTGGCGCGTATGTTGCAGTCGTGAGGAATATAAATCTGGAAATGTAGTTCAAATGTCCCAGGAATCCCCTGACTTGTTTTTCAGTCTTTGGAAAAGGCATTTCTTGAATGGCCTTGACCTTGTCAGGATCAACCTTAATTCTTTTATGGCTGACGATGAACCCTAGAAGTTTCCCTGAATGGACACCGAATGTGCACTTATTGGGAATAAAGCGAAGTCTGTACTTTCTCAACCGCTCGAATAGTTTTGACAGGTGGGTCACATGCTCCTCTTCTGTTTTAGATTTTGCAATCATATCATCCACATACACCTCGATTTCTTTGTGTATCATGTCATGAAAAAGAGTAGTCATGGCCCTTTGATAGGTTGCCCCGGCATTCTTCAAACCGAACGGCATTACCTTGTAACAAAAGGTACCCCATGGGGTAATGAACGAAGTTTTCTCCATGTCTTTTGGCGCCATTTTGATTTGGTTATAGCCCGAGAATCCATCCATGAAGGAGAAGACTTTGAACTTTGCTGTATTGTCTACCAGCATGTCAATGTGTGGTAAGGGAAAGTCATCCTTTGGACTAGCCTTGTTTAGATCCCTGTAGTCTACACACATTCTGACCTTTCTGTCCTTTTTCGGAACTGGTACTATGTTGGTTAACCATTGAGGATATTCCGATGTGGCGAGGAAACCCGCGTCAATCTGTTTCTGTAATTCCTCTTTAATTTTGATGGCCATGTCTGGATGAGTCCGTCTCAACCTCTGTTTTACAGGTGGATATTCTGATCTCAATGGTAGATGATGTTCCACGATGCTGGTATCCAACCCTGGCATATCCTGGTAGGACCAAGCGAATACATCGAGAAACTCTTTGAGAAGCTTTATCAAACTTTCTTTGACAGCTGGACTGAGTAGTGCCCCAATCTTGACTTCTTTTCTCTCTTCTTCTGAACCTAAGTTGACCATTTCCAACGGCTCCTTATGAGGTTTAATGGACCTTTCCTCTGGTCTGAGTAATCGGGAGATCTCTTCTGGAATTTTGTCGTCATCTTCTTCTTCAGCCTCAAATACCGGGAATTCAAAGTTGGGAGAAGGCATCGGATCGTATGTTTCAACGGGGTTTAAAACAAGCAATCTGCATGAGGTTATGATTTGTTTTTAGAAGATATAGAAAGAATACAAGAGTGTGTGCAGTGTATTTTTTTTACTGCTTGTTTTTATTATTTGAATTGTTTTTTAGGATTACCATTTTCTGAAAAAACGAAAAAAAGAGAAAACAGCAATTAATGCAGAAATTACAGAACGATGTTATTTATTTATGATTTTGTCGATTCTTGAAACTACAGTCCTATAAAACAAAACTCTGTCACTTTGGGCGAAGCGAAGAGGGATATTTACAGAAAGTGAGCCCTATCAAAACATCTGTTTCACCTGGGCAGGGTTAAAGGTTAAAATAAAGATGGCCATTACTTTGACTTATGAACAATCTTCGGAACATCGACTGCAACCCATTGGTGGCGAACTCCTCCGTGAATCACAAACTCTGGTACCTTCCTTGATTTGTCTTCAGAAATAACGCTGATTTCTGGCTGAGCAGGATCGTTGGAATCTGTCTCCCAGGCAGAGTTGTCGTAGGAGGATTCCTCAGTTGTATTTTGCCTAGTATTTGTGCTCTCAGGTATATATCCCCATCCAATAGGCTGGATGTCTTCAAGCCTGCTACGAGAGCTTTTGGGAGCGGTATACTTGACCATAAAGTCATATTTGCCACTCGGTTGTCCCAAGGTGTCCCACACTTCTTTGGGATTAGAGGAGTCATCTCTCTCGATGATGTTGACCTCGGGAAAAGCATAGTTGATGAATTCTAGTCCTGTAAACTTTGTCAATTCATCGTCGTGCTGGATATTTTCTGAATGACCTACGTGTTTGTTAGTTCGTGGATTGGCTAGAATTTTGGTAAAACAAAGTTGTTCAATGTTGATGTCACATGGGTGATGTCTTAACATTGAGTCTTAACATTGGATAATGATAAGTGTTTAAGTTGTTGAAGTTTTGAAGTCTGATGTCACATGCGGTGTCATGACATCAGATATGCAGATCATTAAAACATCAGGTTTGAGATGTTTTTAGGGTTAAGCATATTAGCTAGATTTTGGGAGAGTTGTTAGAGTTATTGGATGCGAATATCTTAGAGGAGATATTTTCTGTTGCAAACAGATTTGATGCAGATTTGTAGGAGTGTTTAAAGGCTGAAGATTTAAGAGGATTTTGAGAGAAAATCTATTTTGAAGATTCAGTTTTAAATAACAAATCAGGTCAGATGTTGTAGCAGGTCCAAGCCCAAATCAAATAGTTATATAAAGCGCATCAATCCTGAAGGAAAAGTAACAAAGAAAGAGAGTTAAAGACTAAGAGTCGTTTGCGTCTTCGTGTATGTGTTGTAAACCATTCTAGTGTGAATTTGTGTTGTTGTTTTGAGTTGTTCTTGATCAAAGCTGTGAAGCAGAATCAAGTTGTGTTTTTCAATGTGTGTGATCTTTGAATTATATCACTGAAGTGATTTAGGGATTGAGTAGTGTTGCCATACCTAAGTGGTCTCTTAGGTAGAAGGTTCATTAAGTAGTGATTAAGTTTAGGAGATGTCAACTGGGTTCTTGAGTCTGTAAATTAATTCTACTGATAGTTTAATTCATCCCTGGCTTGGTAGCCCCCAGAGTAAGTTGTTTAACTGAACTGGGTGAACAATTCTTTGTGTCTTTTCTGTTGTGTTATATTGTCCATTGCAGAGTGTGTTGTTGTGACATCACACGTAACATCACATATCTGGTACCAGAATTTCAATTGGTATCAGAGCAGGCATCCTGCTCTGAATCTGGGTGAGATCTAGGGCTGATACTTTCTGGTAAAGATGGACAAGGAAGTTGGTGGATTTGTGAATAGACCCCCTATTCTGGATGTCTCTAATTATGATTATTGGAAGCCAAGGATGATTACCTTTTTGAAATCCTTGGACAACAGGGCTTAGAAGGCTATCATAAAAGAATGGAAAGCACCTGTTGTTGTTGAGAAAGATGATGCTGGGAAAGATAAAGAAGGCAGCTCAAAACTGAAACCTGAAGAAGAATGGACCAAGGAAAAAGATGAACTTGCCCTTGGTAATTCTAAAGCTCTAAATGCTATTTTCAATGGAGTTGATAAGAACATCTTCAGGTTGATCAACACCTGTGAAGTTGCTAAGGAAGCTTGGGACATCTTAAAGACTACTCATGAAGGAACCTCAAAAGTTAAGATGTCAAGACTTCAACTTCTGATATCAAAGTTTGAAAGTCTAAAGATGAAGGAAGATGAAACTATTCATGATTTTCACATGAGTATTCTTGAGCTGTCTAATTCCTCTAGTGCTCTTGGAGAAAAGATGACTGAAGAAAAGCTGGTGAGGAAAATCCTTAGGTCCCTTCCCAAGAGGTATAAGATGAAGGTGACTGTAATTGAAGAAGCTCAAGACATCAGCAAAATGAGGTTTGATGAGCTTATTGGATCTCTTCAAACTTTTGAGTTAGGGTTGAATGAGGAGGAACCTGAAAAGAAGACCAAGAGTATAGCCTTGGTATCCAATACTCAAGAAGAGAAGAAAGGGAATGGTGCTGAATCTCAGGAGGAGCTGTCTCAGGCCATTGCTATGCTGGGAAGACAATTTAACAAGGTTTTCAAGAGGATGAATAAGAACTACAAACCTAATGTTAAGAACATCTCCTCTAACATCAGCAAGTCAAAAGAGAAGGATGAAGAGAAGACTGCTCAAGACAAATGGATTCAATGCTTTGAGTGTGAAGGTTATGGACATGTCAAGAAAGAATGTCCTACATTCCTTAAGAAGCAAAAGAAGGGCATGACTGTTTCCTGGTCTGATACTGACAGTGAAAATGAAGAAGAGTCAGCCAAGCATGTCAGAGCATTGACAGGAACTTGTGTTTCTGATGGAGAATCAAGTGATGAGGAACTGGCTTTTGAGGAGTTAGCAGCCTCCTATCAAGAGCTATGTCTGAGGAGTGCAGAGTTTTGTCAAGAGAGTGAGAAATAAAAGAAACAAATTGTTCAGCTTGAGACTATTAAAGATGATCTTGAAAATGAAGTCTTGTTAGTTAAATCTCAACTTGATCAAATGACAAAATCTGTTAGAATGTTAAACAGTGAATCTGATACTCTTGATAAGATCCTTCAGACAGGAAAGGTAGCAGGAGACAAGTCTGGCTTAGGATTTGTTGTTGAGGAGAAGGTTTCTGCTGAAGCTAGTACTTCAGGAACCAAAAAGGATATGTCTCAACCAATGTCTCAACATAACAAAAAGAGACACAATCCTAAACCTAAGCAGGTTGCTCACCAACAGCCTCAAAATGTTGGGAAAAGGTATGCTCATGGTCCTTATCAAGGGAAGGTACATACTTCTGGAGCCAGGCAGTATATGCCTCCTCAATACCATAGGAGTATGCAGGCTCCTAGGTTTAACATGTTCCATCAGATGTCTCAACATCAGGGGAATATGTATGGCTTTGAATATAATAATGTTGTGCCTCATTATTATGGAAGAAGGAAGCCACATCACCATAGAAGACAACCTAAGAGACAGAATCCTCACTACAGGAGACAGGCAAACTATGGAAGAAAATAGAACCAGTACTATGGATGGCAGCCACAGCAGTTTCATCATCAAGGTGGCAAGAAGTTTAACAACTTCAGAGAAGAAAGAGTAAGGTGCTTCTATTGTGGAAGATTTGGCCATATGCAATTTTCTTGCTTCAAGCTTCATGGTTATCCCAAGTCTATCCCTCAACCTAGATAGAAGGATAACAGGCCCAAGGTTATTAAACAGTGGGTTCCTAAAGCTGAGGTTACATGTCTATTGGCTCACATTTCAGATAGACACTCTGCTAAGGATGGATGGTACTTTGACAGTGGCTGTTCAAAGCACATGACTGGATTCAAAAACTAATTGGTGGATGTCAATTCTTGCTCCTCAATTGATGTTACTTTTGGAAATGGAGAGAAAGGGGTGGTAAAAGGTGTTGGAAAAGTGAAGTGTCATGATGGACCTGATCTTGACAATGTGCTTCTTGTCAAAGGTTTGAGTGCTAATTTGATTAGTATAAGTCAACTTTGTGATGAAGGACACAAGGTCAGCTACACTAAGGATGAGTGTTTGGTGACTAATGAGAAGAATGAGGTAGTTATGAAGGGAGTCAGATCCAGAGATGATTTCTATCAATGGGTACCTCAAGAGTTCAGCTCATCAAGTGATGTTGATGATGATGTTATGATATCTGACTGTGACATCAGAAAGATCACCAAACAACCTAGTGTTATGCAATTGTTCACAGGAAATCTTGAGGAACCTAAGGTCATAGAGGATGATCACTCAGATATGAAGAGTAATGACGATTTCTCTGAAGATATGGGTGCTGGTAGTGGTGATCTTAAGAAGTTTTGGAAGCAAGATGATAAGCAGACTGATAACTCACAAGACAACCATCACAGGTTGGCAATCTCTGTTTTGGAAGTTGGAGATGTTGGAGTTAAGGTTGAAACATCTCCTAGCCTTAAAATAAAGAAGAATGTTGAAATGGTTGATCTGTCTGACAATGAGCTGATTGCAAAAGTAGTTCCTGGGGTTGCTAAAAGACTGAAATCAAGGAAAGGAAAAGCTATTGAGTCACCTCCAAAGGACATCTCTCATATGAAGAAAGATGTTGTTGTTAGAACTTCTGAGAAAATTCAAAAGGCATCACTAGATAACATTCCTTTGCATTTCATAAAAAAGGTGGAAGTATGTTTTTCAAAGAGAGCTTAATCTGAAAAAAGAATTTGGTAAAGATGCTCTGAACATGATTAAGTTTGCTAGGCTGATGGAAACTGGTCCTAGTTTTTACAAGTGCTATAAGAGACTTGTCAATGAATTCAATTCTGTTGACATTGCTGATAGAAGAAGTGAGAGAGATGAATGTGAGTTGAAGGATACAGACATATCCGTAAAAATTTAGTTCCTAAAGGGAAAATTATCTGCTGTGCGTATTAGTATTAATTATGTCATCGTTCTCAAGATGGCTGCTGCAAAATTGGTCCTCATTAATCACAAAACAACTATTTTTGATGGACTAGAGAAGTCTCTTTATGAGAATAGATCTAAGAAGAATTACAATCATGGATCAGGGACTGAGCTTATAGGTTCTGGTAATGCAAAGTACATAGCAGCAGGGAGTAGTTGCTCTCAACTTGTTTGGATGAAGCAATTGTTGACTAAAAATAATGTCAAGGAAGATGTTATGACATTGCACTATGATATGAGTATCTCCAAGAATCCTATTCAAAATAGTAAGGTAAGGCATATTGATATAAAGGACTTGGTTGAAGATAAGGTGGCTTTGGAACATGTGGCTACTGAAAAGCAATTAGCAGATATTTGTACTGAGTTCTTAGATGCAAACCAATTTAATAGTTTAAAATTAGGGAGTTGCATATATAAGGATTAGTTGGAAGATGTGTTGGGATGCAGTTGTCTTATGTGTGTGATTAAAGATAACAATTATTCAACTGCAGAAAGTTTACAAGATTGGAAGTATTAGTTCATCTAAAGCTTTAAACATAGAGTTTTGTTTCTTCTTCTTATTCAATCTGTCCCAACCTTCTGAGTTTTTAAATGTAATCCAGTCCTCATCACCATCTCCTTCATCGGAATCATATTGTTGCGCTGGAGGTTTCTTGATGGTCTTCATCCTTGTCTCAGATGTTTTGCCTGTTCTTGTTGCTCCTGAAGAAGTTCCAGCTGTTGTCTGTGTTTTTCTCTTCTTCTTCAGTGGATCTGGTTTCTTATCCTCCTACTTGAGGTTCTTTGTTGCATCTTTGGAGTTTGACTGGCTCATTCTTGGTTGTTGTGTGGTGCTGCTAGAAGGAAGAAGGCTTGTTTTTATAATGCAAACAAGGAGCATTGTTTGTATCGCCTGACCAGTCAAGGTGTTGGAACTTGTTTTTTTTTGGGAATGCTTGGTGTTTGATTGTGTCATTTATTATGTCAGGACATTGTGTTTGGTGATTGTCCAATTGTGGCTAAAAAGGGGGAGAGTTAGCCTAGCCATTGTGTGTAGAGAATGACCTATCTCAGTTCTGGTGTGGTGCAGATGTTGAGGGGGAGTGTGCATGTTGAACAGCTGTTTATGCTGGTTCTGATGTTGAGGGGAAGTTTGCTCGAGTTTGCCCTTTGTTGATAGGTGGTGTGCAACATTTGTGGTGTGCAGCATTTTGAAGTATGAGCTGTTATATATATATATATATATATATATATATATATATATATATATATATATTATTTATTTATTTATTTATTTATCCGCTGCTGAAGTCTCTGATGTTGCAGAGATTGTTTTAGCCAAAATTAGCCAAAGGGGGAGATTGTTAGTTCGTGGTTTGGCTAGAATTTTGGTAAAACAAAGTTGTTCAATGTTGATGTCACATGGGTGATGTCTTAACATTGAGTCTTAACATTGGATAATGATAAGTGTTTAAGTTGTTGAAGTTTTGAAGTCTGATGTCACATGCGATGTCATGACATCAGATATGCAGATCATTAAAACATCAGGTTTGAGATGTTTTTAGGGTTAAGCATATTAGCTAGATTTTGGGAGAGCTGTTAGAGTTATTGGATGTGAATATCTTGGAGGAGATATTTTCTGTTGCAAACAGATTTGATGCAGATTTGTAGGAGTGTTTAAAGGCTGAAGATTTAAAAAGATTTTGAGAGAAAATCTGTTTTGAAGATTCAGTTTTAAATAACAAATCAGGTCAGATATTGTAGCAGGTCCAAGCCCAAATTAAATAGCTATATAAAGAACATCAATCCTGAAGGAAAAGTAACGAAGAAAGAGAGCTAAAGACTGAGAGTCGTTTGTGTCTTCGTGTATGTGTTGTAAACCATTCTAGTGTGAATTGGTGTTGTTGTTTTGAGTTGTTCTTGATCAAAGCTGTGAAGCATAATCAAGTTGTGTTTTTCAAAGTGTGTGATCTTTGAATTATATCACTGAAGTGATTTAGGGATTGAGTAGTGTTCTCATACCTAAGTGGTCTCTTAGGTAGAAGGTTCATTAAGTAGTGATTAAGTTTAGGAGATGTCAACTGGGTTGTTGAGTCTGTAAATTAATTCTACTGATAGTGAAATTCATCCATGGCTTGGTTACCCCCAGAGTAAGTTGTTTAACTGAACTGGGTGAACAATTCTTTGTGTCTTTTCTGTTGTGTTATATTGTCCATTGCAGAGTGTGTTGTTGTGACATCACACGTAACATCACATATCTGGTACCAGAATTTCAGTGTTGATCCCATGACATGGTGGGGACGCAGGTATTCTTTTCAATGATGCTCAGCTGATTTTCATTGTTCGACTGATTTTCTTGCCCCAAGTCTCCTGGGTACGGCTGCTAGATAAGCAGACCATCCATTGGGCCATAATAGTCGCGGTGAAAGTTGTATTTCATTGGAGTGTCCTCCTCTAATGAGTTGGGTGGAGCATGGCATCCTTCTGGATCACAATATCTGTATATCATTTTGACATCCGCTCTCGGTATATATCTCGGACTTTGTACGGGATAGTAAATTGGTGTAGGCACCTCTTCCTGGGACATATAACCATCCTTATTAAGATAGGATTCTCATTCTTCCTACGTATCGAAGGAATCTCCCTCGTTGATGGTATGTACTTCATGAGACACTGAGTGAAGGAAACCTCCACTATGGAAGAAGTTCTGAATAGGATGAAGACTTTCGCCTTTAGCGGCAGTCTGGGTAAAGGTTGCAGGAAAACCAAGACCCTTCTTTGTTTTATTATCAGTAGGAATGACAAGCTGTCCTCATCCCTTTGCGTTGTTACTTTTGATCACTTCGAGAGCATCTTTGTATGAGGAAATCGATGTTCCTTTTTCTGATTGATTCTTATTGCTCACCGAAAGTTCCTGGAACTGAGTCCCAACAACCTCCTCGGGCTCTACACAAGTAGATAATGAAAGGTTACTCACGATCAAGGCTTGTTATCCACAGACTGTGACGAGTTGATCGTTCTTGATGAACTTCAGTTTCTGGTGCAGTGTCGAAGTGACTGCCCCAGTCTGGTGTATCCAAGGTCTTCCTAATAAGCAACTGTATGTTGCCCGGATGTCCATGACCTAGAAAGTGACTTGGAAAGTGTGAGGACGATAGTTATTGGAAGGCCGACTTCGCTGATAACCATTTTTCTGGACCCGTCAAATGCTTTGACAATGACCTCACCGCCTCTCATCGGAGGTCCTTTGAATGATAGTGGCATTAGAGTGGACTTCAGCATAACGTTGAGAGTCGATCCGGTGTCTACCAGTACGCTGGCTAAAGCATCGTCTTGGCAGTTGACTGTGATATTGAGTGCCATGTTGTGACTTTTGCCTTCTTCTGGCAATTCCTCATCACTAAACCCCAAGTTGTTGCAGGAAGTGATATTAGAGATAATGCTGTCAAATTAACGTATTGACACATCCTGTTCCACAAAGGCCTATTCTAAGACTTTCTGGAGAGCCTCTCTGTGGGCTTCGGAACTAAGTAAAAGAGATAACACAGAGATCTTTGAAGGAGTTTGTAACAGCTAATCAACACTGTTGTATTCACTCCTTTGGATGAGCTTTAGCATCTCATCATCGTTCTTTGAAAGGTCGGGATCACTGGACTGACCGACGGGTTGATTAGGAACTTCATTTTGAGGTTCCTTTTCTTTGCTGGGTTCTCCAACTCCTCTGTTAAAGATTCGACCGCTCCGTGTTACTCGACTGATGTCTGCATTATTCACGACGGAGGGTAATGGAATTTCCTTTCCATTCTCAACTGTTGTTGCACCGTATTTGTAGGGGATCGCCTTAGTTGATTCATATGGCACTGGTCCCGGCAAATAGATAACTACAGGAGCCTTCTGATTTTTCTGACTGTCATAGGTAACTTCAATCAATTCTTGGCTAGGAACCTTTGATTCGTCAAGTAGAGGGATGATGGTACAAACATCTTTGGTCCCTTTGCGATCAGAGATCACGAAAACATCCTTAATCAGATCAGCGAAATAGTCTGGCGTCCAGTTGATTGATCTAGAACTTGGACACGGTTGAATCTCTTTGCGGTCCAACTGATTTTGAAGGGCTGCTCGCACGAGGTAGCATCCTTGATTATGTTCCGAGCAGACTCTACAGCGCTCGTAGTTAGGTGGTGGCACCTAGCCACGTCCGTTTTGAATGCAGTGTAACCTCACTAGGTCTATTTCCATAGATCGAACATCCTGACTTTGATGTCTAGTAGTGTTCCCATTTGTCACACTGATTTTTTGCGTGTCTTCATCCATATAGATCGGAAGCCACCAGTGGTTTAACAAGTGTTGCAAAAAATTTTGAACGAGAGCGCACCCTTGACTACTCTCACAACAGCCTTTACAGTTCTGATAATTATGTGAAGTGGGAAAACCGAGTTGGACTTGCTTGGCGTGTAACTCCACCAAACTAGTATTCATCAAGTGAATATCGAAGATCTAAATCATGTTGATGTGATAGGAATTTCTATCACGGTAGTCCTGGATCCACCCAAGATCCATCTGACGCTGGAGGGCCTCTTGTACGAAAGAGCATCCCTGTTTGTTTACCGAGCAAGTCAGACAAGAATTGTAATCATGCTGTGGCATATTATGATACTTGCTTTGCCTTGAGTGCATTGCCACCAAGTTAACATTCATTTCACAGATGTTGTGGTTCTGAATGATGTTGGAACTTGCATGAGTCATGTTAACTCCACAAATTCGATGCGCTTGGATCCATCCGAGATCCAACTGTTCCTATAGAGCTGATTGAACCACAGAACATCCCTGATTGTTTTTAGAGAAGATATCACACTGGTGATAATTATGAGGTGGCACATGGCCATATCCACTCTGTCTACAATGCATCTTGACCAAGTTGGCCCTTAATAAGAGTACATCATGAATTTGATAGTTTTCGTTAGAATCTCCCTCTATTAAATTGACTGCAGCTTTCTCGTGTCGAGGCAGCGGGTTCGTGAGAACATTCGGATTCGTATATTTAAAAGATAAGACCCCACTCCTAACAAGCTTTTGCACATCGGATTTGAAACTGAGACAGTTTTCTATGTTATGCCCTGGTCCTCCTTGGTGGTAAGGGCAAGTCTGATCCACTTTAAACCAAAAAGGCGGATTCTCCGATACTGTAAGAGGAAACCTGGTTTAGACGTGCCCCTTGACAAGTAATAACAGAAACAATTCTGCATACAACACTGGTATAGGGTCGAACCCAGGTGGTCGCGTTGTACGATTGTTGTTGTACGGAGGACGAGCCTCCTGAAGATGCTGTTGTGTCCTTTACTGGAATTGTTGTTGAATCGGTTGGCTCTGAGCAACCTGAGGTTGATACGTAGGAACAGGCATGGGATTGATAGTAGGAGTTACGTCTGCTACTGGTTGGTATCGTCGCCTTTGCTTTCTGAAAGAGATATTCCCAATATCTTGCTCTTTTTTCTTAGGGAGAGCACTACCATCTCGTTTTTTATTACTTGATGATCCAGCGTCTTCAACCAGACGTCCTTCTTGGACGACTTCCTTAAGACGAACTCCCATGCCCACCATCTCGGTGAAGCCACTGGGTGCACTGGCAACCATTTTTTCGTAGTGAAATGAGCTCAAGGTTTTCAAGAAGATCTTTGTCATCTCTTTTTCCTTAAGAGGTGGACAAATCTGGGCGGTGATTTCACGCCATCTCTAAGCGTACTCTTTAAAGGTTTCCTTGTCCTTTTGTGACATCGATATGAGTTGATCTCTGTCTGGTGCCATGTCCAGGTTATACTTATATTGTTGAACAAAGACAGCGCCAAGATCTCTGAAAGTGCCGATCTTAGTGCGGTTTAAACCCATGTACCATTTGAGCGCGGTACCGGTTAAACAATCTTGAAAGTAGTGAATTAGTAGCTCCTGGTTCTTTGTCTGTGCTGACATTTGCCGAGCGTACATCACCAAGTGGCTTTTAGGGCAAGAGTTCCCCTTGTACTTTTCAAAATCGGGTATCTGGAACTTGTGCGGAACTTTCACATTGGGGACCAAACAAAGGTCCGCGGCGTCCTTTCCAAATAAATCCTAACTGCGAAGGGCTTGCAGTTCTTTCTGCATCTCTAGGAATTGTTCCTTGAACTCATTCATTCTGTCGAACATACTTTCATTTCCACCAGAAGGTATCTGTGGAATCTGTCCTTCTGGGATAGTGTGTACCACAGGTGGTGGTATAGTCATTATGGCCGAGACTCTCGGTGCCTCCCGAATTTGTAACCTTCAGGAGTTACTGTCATGCCCCTGGCATCTTCGGTTTCCCGAAGTTTGTAACCTTCAGGCCCAGCGGCTCCTGCTGAAGTTTCCGGATCTTCAGTGATAGGCGGAATATATCCCTCCGGGATATAGTTGAGTGGCATGCCCCAGGGACGATCTTTCGGCATTTTGTACCTAGGATCATACTTTTCCACTATGGGCGTTGATGTGATCTTTGAGATCATAGTTCTTTGTTGTTGCATTTGAGCTTCTGCTAGAGCTTGCATGTCGTTATGAAGCTTTCTCAGATCCTCTTTTAGAGTGTCGATCTCTTCTCTCAACTCTCTGTTCTCTTCCTCGAGATCATCCGTCTTTTTTTGACGATTGGCCCGAGTATTGTTCGAATGAGACAATTTGACTCTAGAATCGAGACACAAACGTGAGATTCGTAGGTAAGAAGAATGCGTTTATGCGAGAATGATGAATGATATGCAATGATTATATTAAGTTTTTTTTTTGTTATTCAAAGTAAACTTCGACAATTGAATTGCAAATATCAAACAGTGGGGAAACCCCATTTTATTGAATTCAAAGATTGCGGAAACAGAAATACAGTAATTTACAAAGTGCTGTAAAAGGAAATCTAAGCTAATGGATCCTGAGTCTTCTCTGAGGAGAGCTCAGGTGATGGTTCTGGTATTTTCCTTTTCTTTGATCGGGGCTCTTGGGCTGTTGTCGGGTCGTCATTCCTTTGCTAAGTGAAAGGAATGAGCAAATTCCTTTGGTCATCCTGATTTTCCACAGCATGTTGCTCTAAAATCTCAATCAGAGCATCTTTATCTTTCAATAGTTGTTGTATTTTCTTGCACTTTACATTGAGAATACGGTACTTGTTCCTCCAAGACCTCTTCTCCTGCTGAACTTTGTTGAGAGTAACCTGAAGTTTTTTCGTCTCAGACATAAAATAAAGGGCCGAGTCCCTTAACGGAAGAACTTCCTGACGAGGGTAAGGCATCCTCAGCTTGAGAGCTCTAGTTTGTACCCAGTGGAGATAAGGCTCCACCGAGACACAGTCTGGTTTTCCTAGAGACTCTCTTCCTTTCCTATAAATGTGTTTCCAGGCGTGCACTATTTCCGTCTTTAGTGCCATGTCGTTTTCTCCTTCCTTGAAGAAAATACCTTCCAGATGAGCATTATGCGGGACATGCCTCATCGGGTATCCAAATTGACGACGAACTAAAATTGGATGATAGTTAATTCCTCCCTTAGTTCCTATAAGGGGTACATTTGGGAAATTTCCACAACGGTCAATGATTCTGATCCCGTCATAGATTCGATTGTACCAATTGATGTCGAAGTTGGTAAGAGACATGATTCTCTGCGACCAACGGAAAGTATTCTTTTGATCCCAAAATGCAGCAGACTTGGGCAAGTTGGAAATGAACCATTTGTACAGCAGGGGTACACAACATGTGATAATTTCTCCACTGTACAAATTTCTTAAGTGTACCAAATGATACACATCTGCGAGTAAGGTCGGTATAGGGTTTCCAATCAGAAAAACCTTAATGGCATTGATATCTACAAAGTTATCGATGTTCTGAAACAAAAATAGCCCGTAGGTAAGCAAAATAAATATGCTTTCGAAAGCGGCCACGTTCCCTATACTAGCAAAGTACATGGCTTTCTTTATCAAGAACTGGGCTGGCAAACCCTGGATTCCACCTTTAGTGGTCATGTGAGTACTGACTTCTGACTCGTCCAAATGAATTGCTCTTGCAATGGTTTGATCCTTTGGAATTTCTTCCAGTCCAGAAAAGGGAGCTTGATCAGTAATATGTAAACCAGTCAGGTGAGAGTACTCCTCTAGCGTTGGTGCTAACTGATAATCCGGGAAGGTGAAACATGGATAGACCGGATAGTAGAACTGGATTAGTGTGGACAGGATTCCTTCGATTACATAAACCTTTAACAAGGACAGCAGTCCTCCATACTTAGCTCTGAAAGCCTCGTGGTTGGTGATCATTCTCGCCAGACCTCTTAAATCCTCTAGTTTTGGAACCTTGAAGGTGTACTTATGAGTTTTCATTCTACTGAAATCCATTAGCAATCTCTTTATCTGACATTTGCAATCATTGTCTTAGTTTAATTTGAAAAAGAGAGACTAGAAGAGAATATTTTTCCTTTCTTGAATGTTTTTTTAAATGAATGTATGAATGCAGCACACAAAAACATATAAAAAACATGGGGTAAAAGGGTCGGTGTCATGAAGTCAAGGCTCTACCCCCCCCCCCCCCCCCCCCCCCCCCAAAGGTTTATACTGGTGATTTTTTGTACCTGTCCGCAAAATCATTGATCCCTCTTGGGATAACAACAGCAAGCGGATCGCCAGCGAGCTGATGCGTCTTAGAGTGATCTCAGATGAGGGTAGTGTCGCGTGACAACTATTTTCGATAGCTTCCGCACTACAAAATGGTTTTAGTCTACTAAAAACCTCAGCTTCTCAGATAACCGAGTCGACCACACTACTTTCAACAATCGAAGTCGTATAGGTAATGTATCTGCAAAGGGAGTCTCCACTGAGTTTGATGGTCGACCGGGGACTTTTAACTGGGATTCACTCCCCTTAAGATTACTCGTATTGCCATCACCTATCTTAGGTGTATACTCAATCTTTCCACATGCGGCATCACACGCATTCCCGTTAGCAGAAAAATTAACACAGATATCAATTAGGAAAAGCAGTATATATAATTGTCTTAATCATCCTAGACCTCTAGTCTTATGATCCTATATATACAATGACTCCCCAGCTGAGTCGCCATTTCTGTGCCATCTGGTTGAATTTAAAGGTTTCCACCAAAGATTGTAAGAAAGAGAAGATGGCCCCATGGTGGGCGCCATTTTTTCTGTAGCGCGATTTTTGTGGTCTTGAATCACGATCGCTTGGGTACTACAGTTCGATTCATTTTTTATCCTATTGAGCTGACTAAGGAAGGGAAATAGATGTCTCCAATTAACCCTGCTTGCATACTGAGATTAAACAACTGTCTATTAGGTTACAGATGCTATTAATATGTGTGCCCTTCTTCGATTTATTTTGTTTAAATTTAGAATGTCTGGACTATTTGCGGGGTTTTTTTGGTAAGATGTTAGGATTTGGTGCTTTTCGATTGATGTGTGAAGGTACGGGGATTTTGGGTTTTTGATTAGTATGCTCGCTAAGATTTTGTAATCTTATGCTTACGTATTCCCGTTTAATGAAACTGGGAAATTAGAGCGATCGTAGTTCCTCCTATTCTATGGGAGGAAAGAGGTGTTTTGGTGTCTTGTTCAAAGCCCAAGATGTGAAGCTAAAGGTGATTTGTATCTTGTTCAAAGCCCAAGATGTGAAGCTAAAGGTTTGACTATGAGAGAATTTGTCATCTCTACAGAGGAGTTGTTGATGTTTGTATGCTGTGAGCAAGGCACAATTTTGATACTAAAAGGTTGATTGACTCAACCGGGGTTTTCTTTATACAAAGCCTAAGAGAAGGCTAGAAGTTTGACTTTTTCGCGGAAAATGTTCTTTCTGTCTTGTACAAAGCCCAAGATTGAGGCTAAAAGGGGTTTTGCCTCCGTTTGGGAGAATGTATCTTGTATAAAGCCCAAGATGGAGGCTGAAAGGGTTTGACTCAACGAGAGAGTACTTTTATCTGTCTTGTACAAAGCCCAAGACGGAGGCTAAAAAAAGGTTGACTCAACAAGAGAGTCTAAAGGTGATTGACTCAACAAGAGGGTCTGAAGGTTGATTGACTCAACAAGAGAGTCTTTTATACTCAACAAGAGAGTGATTGGCTATCTCGTACGAAGCCCGAGATTGAGGCTAAAAGGAGATTGACTCAACAAGAGAGTCTTTTATACTCAACAAGAGAGTGTTTTTCTGTCTCGTACGAAGCCCGAGATGGAGGCTAAAAGGAGGTTGACTCAACAAGAGAGTCTTTTATACTCAACAAGAGAGTGTTTTTCTGTCTCGTACGAAGCCCGAGATGGAGGCTAAAAAAGGTTTGACTCAACGAGAGAGTCCTTTATACTCAACAAGAGAGTTTTTTTCTATCTCGTACGAAGCCCGAGATGGAGGCTAAAAAAGGGGGTTGACTCAACAAGAGAGTCTTTTATACTCAACAAGAGAGTGTTTTTCTATCTCGTACGACGCCCGAAATGGAGGCTAAAAGGGGAGGTGACTCAACAAGAGAGTCTTTTATACTTAACAATAGAGTGTTTTTCTATCTCGTGTGATGCCCGAGATGGAGGCTAAAAGGGGAGGTGACTCGACAAGAGAGTCTGAAAAGGTTAGCTCCGCTGAGGAGCATTATTTGTACAAAGGCCAAGAGGAGGCTACCTTACCGCCGTGGATTCTATAGATCCTGAAGCGGGTCCAAGTGTGGGGAACTCTCATGAGAGAGACTAGGGTTTCTTCCTATGTTTGAAAGGAACTTGAGAATGTCTTTGAGACTCAAAGGTCTTAGACTGTCCGAGTCTAGAGTTTTATCTTTTGTACAATGCCCAAGAGGATGCACGGGCATTAAGGGATGAGTATCAACCCTACAATGGCCGGAGTTTTGACGCTGGAAATACTGCTCTAGCAAAGAATGACTAAGTTCTATCTTATACCTTTAAGAGGTCGTTAGGTTCCTTGTATTAAGCCCAAGAGAAGGCATGAGAACTTCTAAGAAGCCGAAGGGTCCTTGTACAACGCCCAAGAGGAGGAGGGGATGCTTTTAGGAAGCCTGTGGGTCCCCAAACCAAGAAAAGTTCAAGACATGCTATTCACCGAGAATAGATCAAGCCAAGAAAGTTCAAGGATTTGGAAGAAACTCAAGAGATGCCATTCACGGAGAAAAGATCATCTCTGGGGAGTTAGAGTTTCTTTGACAATTTCTATGAGTGACAGTCTGAGAAAAGGTTCACCGAGAATGCTGCCTTTCTCTTTGTTCCATATTGTTTAACCCCAAGAGGAGGGAAGACTGTGTCTGGTAATCCTATGGGGGATCTAGTTTTGTTTGTATTTAAGAGTGACCAACAAGGCTTTACCTAGTGCTAGACGTAGTTGCCGGGGATAACTCTAAATAACTATACTAGTATTACATAGTGGATATGTGACAAGTATATAAAGGATGTGAAAGAAGACTTACAGTGAAACAACCCCACAATTCAGTTATATACATATGAAAGCAATAAATGAAAGCGGATAAACACTTACCCGTTGTAGAGCTTCCATGCTATTTTGTTAGTTGTTCAACAAAGAAAAACTTTGATAACAATATTATATTTAAAATCAAAGGAGAAAGTGCTCTGAAAAGTTTGTTGGGGCTTACAGCTCAAGGAGAGGCCCAAGTTTTAACGATGATTGCACCGTTGTTTTGAAAACTGTACAGAGGGACTTATACAATATGTGAGGCTCACAAAGTTTTATATACAAGGGGATTGGGTCTTACACTCTATTAGAGGCCCAAAGACTTATTTTTGTACAAGATATGAGACTTACAACTCAAGGAGAGGCCCAATAATTTGTTTTTGTACAAGTGGTGGGCTTACAGCTCAAGGAGAGGCCCAAAGAGTTTTTAAAGAAAAGAAATGGGGCTTATAACACGAGGGTAGGCCCAAGGTGATTTTCGTTTTGAAATGGCGATCGCGCCGAGATTTTTGAAATCGCAGTGGGTCTTATACAATAACTGAGTCCCAAAAGTTTTGGTTTCAAAAAGGATTGGGTCCTACACTCTATTGGAGGCCCAAAAGTGTTTAAAAATGATTTGTGAGGGTGAAAATCAAAGAAACCCTAATTTTGCTTTCCTTTAAAAGTAAATATTTAAAGAAAATCAATTAAAATGATAAAAATACTAAATAAGTTTGAATAAACCACTTGTGATTTTTACTTAAGGTTTGAAAAATGAGGTTTTAATCACAAGACAATTTAGAACTCATTTGGTTTTGATTTTCAAAATAAACATTCACTTTTAAATGTTTAAAAACAATTAAAAATGAATTTATTCACAAAAATACTAATTATATTAAATAACTAATATAAATTTGATTTTTTTTGTGGAATAAAATATTTCAACATTTTTGTGATTTTTTGCAAAAAGAACCAATAAAAAATAATTAAAATTGCGGAAGTTATTAATTTTTCAAATCATTAAAAATAATATGAAAAGTAATAAAAAAGTGAAAAAAAAACCAATAAAAAGGGGTCTGGGGCGAGGCGGATTCGAACCCCAGACTTCTTGTGTTCAGCATGTGCGCCTTACCACTGGGGTGGTGATACATCCGTGTATCAAACCCCAGCCATAAATATACAAGGTTTGCCTTGTTCTTGGCCTGGCCAAGGCAAGGCAAGGCAAGGTTTTTGGTCAGAAACGTGAAGGTCATAACTTCTTCATTTCTCCAATGATGGAGACAAAATTTATATGCATCTGGCCTAAAATTTCACAAGGAATCCAATGGTGGTGGTGGTTTTTCCATAAAATCAATCCTCTTCAAAACCCGATAGTGGTTTTGAAATAGGCCATGATTTGCATTTTCTGTGCTATCCCTTGTTATAGGCATGAATTACATGATGAATTGGTTCAAACACAACACATATAACATGTATGAGATGTGCATGATCAGTGGACCTTAAAGCAATGCATATTTTAAAGAGTTCAAGTTGAGATGCTTACCTCTTTAGGAGCTTTTTGGGCAATCTGTCAAGTGCCTTGTTCCAGAAATGTTTTGATGCTTTGAACACTCTCAAATGATCCCTTGGAAGCTTTTAGGATAATTGGAATCCGGTGGAAACCTTAGGAATGGAAATTGGCCCTTTCTTGCAAAAGGGGCAAAAGTGGCCAAAATAGAAACTCTCTCAAATGATGTTCCAGATGTGTGGAACCATTTAGGACAGTTCAAGGATGATATTTGGAGTGTGTTTGAGGTTTTATCTGGTTTAAAAGTGACTGAATCAAGACATGGCTTGAAAAATTAAAAAAGGCCCTATTTTAAGGTTTTGAGAGGGGACTTTGTGATTTTGGTGTTACAGGTCACTTGTGAGAGTTTGGACAGCTTCTATATGATGTTTATGAGTTGTGTGTGTGATTGGTTTGGTTGGAATTGATCTCAAACTCAAAACCCGATAGTGACTTGATTTGGAAGGCAAATTTGGAAGTGAGAAGGTGATTATGAGGAAAGCATCTGTTTGATGGCTTTGGTGTACTCAAACTAAGCACAAATGAGCTCTATTTATAGTAGAGCAAGTTTGTTTTGCAAGCAATAGTGAATGGCAACTGCTGCAGAGGTTTGGCCAATGGTTGCATTTTAGAATCTCAAGTCTCCTCTAGCCATTGACTAGAGGTTAGGGCACAGGCTGTTGGTTCCCTTGGTCTTGGATATATCTTGACTGAATTCAGTTGGAAATGACTCAGTCCATGCCACCTTGGTGCATCCATTGAATGCTCTAAAACAAAATTGGAGTTTTGTCCCCTCTTTAGGGATTTCTAGTTTTGACATGCTATTTTTAGTTCCAAGGACTTGGGAGGCTTAGGATCAGTGTTTGTCCCTCCTTGGTCTCTCACTGAGGTGTTCAGATAGATATACATGTTTTTCATTTGCACAAATTTGGCAAATCGAGCAAAATGCATAAATCTGCCTTGCCATGACAGTTTGCAGCAAGGCAGATTGGCATGGTCATATCTCATAGCTCAAATGGAATTTGATGGAGTTTTTGGCCATTTTGGAAAGCCCTCACATGATATAACACATGTGTGATCATAGTTTTTTTTTATACCTTTTGGATCCAAGTGAAAAATGCCCCTATATTTGGAAAAAAGTGAAGGCAGATTCTAACTTAGTGAAAATTTCACTAAGTGTTGGAAAAGTGACATTTCATGTTTTCAGCCATTTTGATCATTCCATAGCTTAAAATCCAAGAGGAATTGGAATGAGTGGCATTTGAGGCTTTTGTAGAGGGCCATGAGAGCTACAAATCTAGCTTTGAATGGGGAAAAATGGTACCCTAGCCACTTTGTTTCATAACTTAGAAAATTTCTAAGTTTTTATGGCTACCCCTTTTACATGTTATCCCACTTTCTTTGATTTTTCTTGATGAATGGTGATTCCAATCACACATTAACATCATTTTAGGGTCAAAGAACCATAATTGTGAAAAATCTCAAAAAGTCAAAGTTGACTTTTGTGCATAGTTGAATTTTTGTCAGATGAATTCCAAATTGTGCGATCCTATATGAAATCAAGTCCTTGACCTAAATCAAACTTGATGGATTGATTTCATAGGTGTTATAGGGTGTATTGAATCATTTCCCAAGGTTTGGGAGCATGCCTGGGTCAAAAGTCAAAGGCACAGTTGACTTTTCCCGCGAAACCCTAATTGTGGTTCTGATGAATTTGAAACTTGTTGATCAAGCTTCTTGGATCAATCCATTATTGCAAATAGATCAATGTAGTGTGTTAGAGACCCTCAAATCATGTCTTGAGGTCTTGGCTCATGCTTTGTCCCAAAAGTCAACTTAGGGGTGAATTAGGTCAAGAAACCCTAATTCCTGATTTTCTGATGTATGCCTCCCCTGAGGCTAAATTAACTTGATGATGGGGTTCATGAGGTCCCATGGAGTATCTTAGGTTATTCGTTTAAGTATTGGCTCGTGCCCAATGGAAAATTTCCATCTGGAGGCCTTGGTCGACCAAAACCCTAATTTGGTGACACTGGCGATCTTGAGGCTTGGTCCACTTAGAATGCTGCAACCTTGTGCTTGATCCTTGATGTGGGAGTCCTCTTGATCCATTGTGGATGCTTGAGAGGCTATACAAGTTGAAGATCATGTCATTCCTTGATTGATCCTTTGTCGAAGAGCTCTGAGAGGGCTTGAAACGCTAAGTTTGATTGTAGTGGATGCCCACCCATCTTTGGGGAGACTAATGAGGTATGATGGTTCATCCATACTGTGATGATGATTTGCACAATGATGGGAATCTTAGTGGTCAAATTTTGGGGTATGACAACCCAACAAGAGAGTCTTTTATACTCAACAAGAGAGTGTTTTGTTGTCTCGTACGAAGCCCGAGATAGAGGCTAAAAGGAGATTGACTCAACAAGAGAGTCTTTTATACTCAACAAGAGAGTGATTTTATCTGTCTTATACGAAGCCTAAGACGGAGGCTAAAAGTTTGACTCAACAAGAGAGTCTTTTATACTCAACAGGAGAATGTTTTAGTGTCTCATATGAAGCCCAAGATAAAGGCTAAAAGGGGATTGACTCAACAAGAGAGTCTTTTATACTCAACAAGAGAGTCTGAAAAGGTTAGCTCCACTGGGGAGAATCATTGTACAAAGCCCAAGAGGAGGCTATCTTACCGCCGTGGATTCTGGAGATCCTAAAGCGAGTCCAAGTGTGGGGAACTCTCATGAGAAAGACCGGGTTTCTGCCTATGTTTGAACGGAACATGAGAATGTCTTTGAGACTCAAGGGTCTTAGACTGTCTAAGTCTAGAGTTTTATCTTTTGTACTATGTCCAAGAGGAGGCACAGGTATTAAGGGATGAGTATCAACCCTACAACGGTCGGAGTTTTGATGCTGGAAAGACTGCTCTAGCAAAGGATGACTAAGTTCTGTCTTATACCTTTAAGAGGTCGTCAGGGTCCCTGTATTAAGCCTAAGAGAAGGCATGAGAACTTCTAAAAAGCCAAAAGGGTCCTTGTACAATGCCCAAGAGGAGGCGGGGATGCTTTTAGGAAGCCTGTGGGTCCCCAAACCAAGAGAAGTTCAAGACATGATATTCACAGAGAATAGATCAAGCCAGGAAAGTTTGATAATTTGGAAGAAACCCAAGAGATGCTATTCACGGAGAATAGATCAACTCTAGGGAGTAGAGTTTCTTTGACAATTTCTAAGAGTGACAGTCTGAGAAAGGGTTCATCGAGAATGCTGCCTTTCACATTTCTATATTGTTTAACCCCAAGAGGAGGGAAGACTGTGTCTGGTAATCCTATGGGGAATCTAGTTTTGTTTGTATTTAAGAGTGACCAACAGGCTTTACCTAGTTCTATACGTAGTTGTCGGGGAAAACTCTAAATAACTATACTAGTATTACATAGTGGATATATGACAAGTATATAAAGGATGTGAAAGAAGACTTACAGTGAAGCAGCCCCACAATACAGTTATATACATATGAAAGCGATAAATGAAAGCGGATAAACACTTACCTGTTGTAGAGCTTCCATGTTGTTTTGTTAGTTGTTCAACAAAGAAAGCTTTGATAATAATATTATATTCAAAATCAAAGGAGAAAGTGCTTTGAAAAGATTGTTGGGGCTTACAGCTCAAGGAGAGGCCCAAGTTTTAACGATGATCGCACCGTGTTTTGAAAATTGTACAGAGGGACTTATACAATATGTGAGGCCCACATGGTTTTTATGTACAAGGGGGTTGGGTCTTACACTCTATTAGAGGCCCAAGAGTTATTTTATCTGTGATGGGCCTTACAGCTCAAGGAGAGGCCCAGGGTTATATTTTGAACTGGCGATCGTGTCGAGGTTTTTTTCTTTTAACACAGAGGGACTTATACAATATGTGAGGCCCAAAATTGTTTTGTTTAAAAGGGTATTGGGTCTTACACTCTATTAGAGGCCCAAGAGTTATTTTTGTACAATAGATGGGACTTACAACTAAAGGAGAGGCCCAGGGTTATTTGTTTGAAAATGGCGATCGCGCAGAGATTTTTTAAAATGCAGTGGGTCTTATACAATGAATGAGGCCCAAAAATGTTTTGGTTTTCAAAGGGGTTAGGTCTTACACTCTATTAGAGGTTCAAGTGTTTTAAAAAGATTTTTGAGGGTGAAAATCAAAGAAACCCTAATTTTGTTTTCCTTAAAAAGTAAATATTTAAAGAAAATCAATAAAAATGATAAAAATACCAAATAAGTTTAAATAAACCACTTGTGATTTTTATTTAGGGTTTGAAAAATGAGGTTTTAATCACAAGATGATTTAGAACTCATTTGGTTTTGATTTTCTAAATGAATATTCACATTTAAATGTTTAAAAACAATTAAAAATGAATTTATTCACAAAAATACCACCTATATTAAATAAATAATATAAATTTGATTTTTTTGTGGAATAAAATATTTCAACATTTTTGTGATTTTTTGCAAAAAGAACCAATCAAAAATAATTAAAATTGAGGGAGTTATTAATTTTTTCAAATCATTAAAAATAATATGAAAAACAATAAAAAAGTGAAAAAAACATTAAAAAGGGGTTTGGGCCGAGGGGGATTCGAACCCCAGACCTCTTGTTGCAGCATGCGCGCCTTACCACTGGGGTGGTGATACATCCGTGTATCAAACCCCAGCCATAAATATAAAAGGCTTGCCTTGTTCTTGGCTTGGCCAAGGCAAGGCAAGACAAGGTTTTTGGTCAAAAACGTGAAGGTCATAACTTCCTCATTTCTCCATGGATGGAGACAAAATTTATATGCATCTGGCCTAGAATTTCCTAAGGAATCCAATGGTGGTGGTGGTTTTTCCAGAAAATCAATCCTCTTCAAAACCCGATAGTGGTTTTCAAATAGGCCATAATGTGCATTTTCTGTGCTACCTCGTGGTACAACCATGAATTGCATGATGAATTGGTTCAAACACAACACATATAACATGTACAAGAGATGCATGATCAGTGGACCTCAAAGCAAGGCATATTTTAAAGAGTTCAAGTTGTGATGCTTACCTCCTTTGGAGGTTTTTGGGCTATCTGCCAAGTGCTTTGTTCCAGAAATGTTTTGATGCTTTGAACACTCTCAAATGATCCCTTAGAAGCTTTTAGGATGATTGGAATCATCTGGAAACCTCAGGAATGGAAATTGGCCCTTTCTTGTAAAAGGGGCAAAAGTGGCCAAAATAACAACTCTCTCAAATGATGTTCCAGATATGTGGAACCATTTGGGATAGTTCAAGAATGATATTTGGAGTGTGTTTGAGGCTTTATCTGGTTTTGAAAGTGACTAAATCAATACATGGCTTGAAAAATGCAAAAAGGCCCTATTTTGAGGTTTTGAGAGGGGACTTTGTGATTTTTGTGTTACAGATCACTTGTGAGTGTTTGGATCACTTCTATATGATGTTTATGAGGTGTGTGTGTGATTGGTTTGGTTATAATTGCTCTCAAACTCAAAACCCGATAGTGACTTGCTTTGGAATGCAAATTTGGAAGTGAGAAGGTGATTTTGAGAAAAGCATCTGTTTGATGGCTTTGGTGTGCTCAAATTGAGCACAAATGAGCTCTATTTATAGTATAGCAAGTTTGTTTTGCAAGCAATATGGAATGGCAACTGCAGCAGAGGTTTGGCCAATGGTTGCATTTTGGAATCTCAAGTCTCCTCTTGCCATTGACTAGAGGTTAGAGCACAGGCTGCTGGTTCCCTAGTTCTTGGATAAGTCTTGACTGAATTCAGTTGGAAAGGGCTCAGTCCATGCCACCTTGGTGCATCCATTAAATGCTCCAAACCAAAATTGGAGTTTTGTCCCTCTTTTAGGCATTTCTAGGTTTGGCATGCTACTTTTGGTTCCAAGGACTTGGGAGGCTGATGGATCTGTGTTTGTCCATCCTTGGTCTCCCCCTGAGGTGTTCAGATGGATAAACTTGTTTGTCATTTGTAAAATTTGGGAAAATCGAGCAAAATGCACAAATCTGCCTTGCCATTGTTATATCTCATGGTTTAAGTGGAGTTTCACGGAGTTTTTGGCCATTTTGGAAAGCTCTCATATGATACAACACATGTGTGATCATAGTTTGTTTTGAAACTTTTTGGATCCAAGTGAAAAATGCCCCTACATTTGGAAAAAAGACAAGGCAGATTCTGACTTAGTGAAAATTTCACTAAGTGTTGGAAAAAAGTGACTTTTTCAGTTTTTGTGATTTTGGCCATTCCATAACTTGAAATCCATGGAGAATTGGGATGAGGTGTAGTTGACACTTTTAAAGTATGCCATGAGAGCGACAAATCCATCTTTGGTTCAGCCTAAATGATTGCTTGGATCTCAAGTTATGATCCTTGGAAGTTGGTACCCTAGCCACTTTGTTTCATAACTTAGAAAAATTCTAAGTTTTTTATGGTTACCCCATTTACAAGTTATCCCACTTTTCTTGATTTTTCTTGATGAATGATGATTCCAATCACACATTTACATCATTTTAGGGTCAAAGAACCATATTTGTGAAAAATCTCAAAAAGTCAAAGTTGACTTTTGTGCACAGTTGACTTTTTGTCAGATAAATTCCAAACTGTGCGATCCTCTATGAAATCAAGTCCTTGACCTAAATCAAACTTGATGGATTGATTTCATAGGTGTTATAGGGTGTATAGAATCATGTCCCAAGGTTTGGGAGCATGTCTGGGTCAAAAGTCAAAGGCACAGTTGACTTTTCCCGCGAAACCCTAACTGTGGTTCTGATGAACTTGAAACTTGTTGATCAAGCTTCCTGGATCAATCCATTATTGCAAATGGATCAATGCATTGGGTTAGAGACCCTCAAATCATGTCGTGAGGTCTTGGCTCATGTTTTGTCCCAAAAGTCAACTTAGGGGTGAATTAGGTCAAGAAACCCTAATTCCTGATTTTTGATGAATGCATCCCCTGAGGCTAAATTGACTTGATGATTGGGTTTATGATGTCCCATGGAGTATCTTAGGTTATGATTTAAAGCATTGACTCATGCCCAAAGGAAAATTTCCATCTGGAGGCCCTGGTCGACCAAACCCTAATTTGGTGACACTTGCTATCATGAGGCTTGATCCACTAAGAATGCTGCAACATTGTGCTTGATTCTTGATGTGGGAGTCCTTTTGATCCATTATGGATGTTTGAGAGGTTAGACAAGTTGAAGATCATGTTATTTCTTGATTGATCCTTTGTCTAAAGCTCAGATAGGACATGAAACCCTAATTTTGATTGTAGTGAATGTCCACCCATCTTTGGGGAGACAGAGGAGGTATGATGGTTCATCCATATTGTAATGATGATTTACACAATGATGGGAAATCTTAGTGGTCAAAATTTGGGGTATGACAGATGCCCCTATTTAATCTTCTTGGACCCGAAGGCGTGAATGGCGAAGGGATTCGGGCATTCAGGGTGCAAGATGATTAAATATCGGAATACCCAAAATTTTGATAGTGGTTATGAATGGTAGCTTACGCATTCATCTTCTTTTGCTAAGCGATGATGCTAAGAAAAGGTAAAACTTCCCCTCGATCTTGGTTTCCTACCAAGGAACTGGTCTCTGTTTTCTTTTGAAAATAAACTTCCCCTCGATCCTAGTTGTCTACCAAGGAACTGGTCTAAGTTTCTGAAATAAACTTCCCCTCGATCCTAGTTTCCTACCAAGGAACTGGTCTTAGTTTCTAAAATAAACTTCCCCTCGATCCTGGTTTCCTACCAAGGAACTGGTCTAAGTTTCTGAAATAAGCTTCCCCTCGATCTTGGTTTCCTACCAAGGAACTGGTCTAAGTTTCTAAAATAAACTTCCCCTCGATCTTGGTTTCCTACCAAGGAACTGGTCTAAGTTTTTAAAACAAACTTCCCCTCGATCCTGGTTTCCTACCAAGGAACTGGTCTAAGTTTCTGAAATAAGCTTCCCCTCGATCTTGGTTTCCTACCAAGGAACTGGTCTAAGTTTCTGAAATAAACTTCCCCTCGATCTTGGTTTCCTACCAAGGAACTGGTCTAAGTTCTTAAAACAAACTTCCCCTCGATCCTGGTTTCCTACCAAGGAACTGGTTTAAGTTTTTGAAATAAACTTCCCCTCGATCCTGGTTTCCTACCAAGGAACTGGTCTAAGTTTCAGAAATAAACTTCCCCTCGATCCTGGTTTCCTACCAAGGAACTGGTCTAAGTTTCTTTTGTCAATAAACTTTCTTGACAAGGGACGCTGTTCGTAGCGGTTTTCCTCAAACTTCTCACCGAATTTTCCTGGGGAGATGCCATGTGATGGGAAAACTTTTGATGTCAAACTTACTGGGGAACCTAGTCGTCTGAGTTGTAGAGATGTACAAACTTCTCTGTTGGAGATGCCATTTGTCGACCCTACTGGGGAAAACGAGTCTATTGAGAGACTGCTTCCAGCTTGGGGATATTATATCATACTTTTCTTGGAGATCTTCTCGAAGAAATGCCATATGATGTGATCCAATTTTGAGGTGCTGATGACCTTTTTGTCAGCAGATTTTTTGGAGAAAAGCTGCTGTATTGTCGAATCTCTGATTAAGAGGCTTTCTCTGGGGATTTTCCTTAATCTGGGAAAGCGAAACTATCATCTTGAATGGCGAAGAGTGACGTTTGTCGAGGGTTCTCTGGTTTTTCAGAGGTTCAAGTTATCAAATTGGTCAAGGGCCAATTCTAATCCAGAAATAAATTGGAGGAGAGTGATAGTTCAGACACAACACTTCCTGACGAGGAAATGACTGACAACTCGATTGAGAGAACTGTTATCACTAGGGGATAAGACTGACTAGAGAGATAGTGATGCAATATGATCATGAATGTAAATTAATAATGCATGATGTATGTATGTTTATGCTGACAAAACTGACGCGACATACAAACCAGTAGATGAACACGGCAGGATACTCGGCCACGGGGGGAGATAAAAAGCATCACTGGTTCACGATAGTAATTCTGCCTTGCTTAGGAGAAATAGTCCCTGCGGGGAACAACCGTTGGTCGGGCTTAGGAGGTAAGAACTCTGTCGGGGGGTGTTAGATGAAACATGGTCTCTGACATAATTGATCCTTCGTTCAGGTGTACAGGTTTAGAAGGATTACTTTGATTATGCACTTTGAAGCTCAACCATCTTTGGAGAAGCGATTGATGTTCTTTCGATGTTCCACAGTCAAAGGAATTGCCATCTTTATTTTAAAAGCAGAAGAGTTTTAACAAGTAAATTCATTTTTGTTTCATTTCAAGAATCGTTAATCATATCAAAAATGTCATTATGTAAAGCTAAAACAAATAAGAATTGCAAACAAAAGCACAAGGGCTCGAATTTCATTGATAGGATGGAAATCAGCTAAACGCGTGATTCCATAGAGTATTTACAAAGTTTAGAAAATGGTAATTTAAGGGAAAAGGGCTTCATTGAAACATAATGACCGTTATCCTTCTACCAACTTTGAATTCTGGCATCATGAGCCTCTGTCGAAGATGACCTTGACTGGGGTTTTTTGATGGATTGCATGACTGCTGCTGGGGAATTTGCCCCTGTTGGACGTAGTTACATGCCATTAATCCCTAACTTTTGCCTGGATTGTACTTTGAGATTTCCAATCCATCAGGATGATTTTTTATTATGTCTCTAATTTTTGCCTGGACCGCCCTTTCGGGTTTTCAATCCACCGAGACATTTTTTTTTTAGTTTAGGCGAAGTATTTCTTGACTACATCAACATTTGTGGGGTAGGCAAATTCTTATCCATCCATGATTTCAAGTCTCAAGGCGCCGCCTGAGAAGGTTTTCTTGACCACACAGGGGCCGTCATAACTCGGAGTCCATTTACCCCTAGAATCAGTGAGAAATGATTGTATCTTCTTGAGCACAAGGTCTCCTTTCCTGAAGACGCGAGGTTGGACCTTTTTGTCAAATGCCTTCTTCATTCTTCGTTGATACAACTGACTGTGGCATAGTGCCGTCATTCATTTTTCTTCGATCAGATTCAGTTTGTCGTGTCAACTTTGACACCATTCAGCTTCTATAATCTTAGCTTTCATCAATACCCGGATTGATGGGATCTATACTTCGATGGGGATCACTGCTTCCATGCCATATACTAGAGAGAAAGGGGTTGCCCCTGTTGAAGTGCAGACAGATGTGCGATAACCGTGAAGAGCAAAGTCTGGTACCTTCCTTGATTTATCTTCAGAAATAACGCTGATTTCTAGTGGAGCAGGATCATTGGAATCTGTCTCCCAGGCAGAGTAGTCATAGGAGGATTCCTCTGTTGCATTTTGCATACCATTTGTGCTCTCAGGTAAATATCCCCATCCAGTTGGTTGGATGTCATCGAGCCTGATACGAGAGCTTTCAGGAGCAGTGTACTTGACCATGAAGTCAAATTTTTCACTCGGTTGTCCTAAGGTGTCACACACTTCTTTGGAACTAGAGGAGTCATCCTTCTCGATGACGTTGACCTCGGGAAACGCATAGTTAATGAATTCTAGTCCTGCAAACATTGCAAATTCATCGTCGTACTGGACGTTTTCTGAATGACCTGATTGTTGATCCCATGACATGGTGGGGACGCATGTATTCTTTTCAATGATGCTCAGGTGATTTTCATTGTTCGGCTGATTTCCTTGCCCCACATTGGCAGGCCATCCATCGGGCCATAGTAGTCGGGGTCAAAGCTGTCTTTCATCAGAGTGTCATCCTCTAATGAGTTTGGTGGAGCACGACATCCTTCTAGATCACAATCTCCGTACATCATTTCGACATCTGGCCTGGGTATAAATCTCGGACTCTGTGTAGGAAAGCAAAAGGGTGTAGGCACCTTTTCCTGGGACGTATATCCGTCCTTATTAAGATAGGACTCCCATTCTTCCTCCATGTCGGAGGGATCATCTTTATTGATGGTATGCACTTCTTGAGGCACTGGGTGAAGGAAACCTCCACTGTGGAAGAAGTCTTGAATGGGATGAAGACTTTCATTGCTGGTAGTAGCTGTCTGGGTACAGGTTGCAGAAAAACCAAGACCCTTCCTTGTTTTATTGTCAGCAGGAATTGTAACACCCCACTTTCCCATTTATGAAAAATACACAAAATTCTATGAAATAATCAGAGTTTTTGCATCAATAATTAAGTAGGATGCCATATTCATAAAAACAACATCAAAACTCCTTTTATTAAATGAAATAAACAGCGGAAAATAATTTATTTATTCATTTCACGGCCACATGCCAACAACTTCAAGAAAACTCCACATAACATCGTGGTTCACCATAAAATTAATCAAAAATCAGATACGTAACAAAATGAAAGAATAACAAATAACAAATGATTTAAAATCCCCATAATATCCCGTGTTATGTATCAGAGCGACTCCTACGACTCGAACAAGCAACGCGAACTCCAGCAACCTAAGTACCTGGATTATTTGTACTTCCGAAGAAGCACAGACATAACAACAACAACAAAGGGGTGAGAATTACATTCAATATTGAACGGTGAATAAATACATGATAAAAGTAGTATTTACGCACAATCATTCAAATTACGACCCACTGGTCCACAAATCATTACCATATAAACAACACATATCAATAATGATGCGATGTGACTCAACAAGATACAATGCATGTGGTACCAACGTCATGGTTCATTCAATCGAACCCAGATAGATCATATACACCCCTACTTGGCAATGACCTATCCTCACCATTCTCCATATCGGAGTACGGATGAATCACATACACTCCACCTGAGCAATGATTCATCCCACCAACACCATGAAATGCATGACACAATTATGCATATAAAACACATGTACAATAGCATCCATATACATGTTCACGATCCTCCTGATCACACCTGAATCACACATCAACATCCAACATCATACGATTAGTTCACACAACAACAATCAACTACCAATTAATTAATTAATTCCCTAAAATTATTAAACTAATTATTTTCATCACCAATCCAACATTTCTCAAGGTCTGACATCTATCCCCAACCTCTCGAACCAAAAGAAACAACTTCGGATGCAAAAACGGGAAAGAAATCGCGAAACGGTAAAATTCTGCACACTCGTTGGCCATACGCGTATTGCCATGTGCCATACGCGTATTGCGAGCTCGCTCGCCCAACCCATACGCGTAATGCCTCCCTTCATACGCGTATTGCCTCATATTGCCCAAGTCCTTACGCGTAATGCCTTGTGCCATACGCGTACGGACAGAGACGTTTTCCCACTGAATTTCCTAAATTCCAACCCATTACGCGTACGGACCTCCTAGTACGCGTATTGCCTAGTCTGACATACGCGTATTGCTGCGTATTAGCCATCTCATACGTGTATTACCTTACCTGATATGCGTATGGCTAGATCTGTTACGAAAAATCCTATTTCTCCACACCAGTTCGTGTTCTGCTACCGGATCCTCTCATTTTCGCTCCAATTCAGTCCTAAACTTGTTTCTACACCAATTTTATGTTCTATTATTCATCCTACATCTTTCTCTTAACATTACTAGATCAGATTTACGAATTCTATGTCTAATTCTTCTCCTTCAACCTACACCAAAACCAGATCTGCAACATAATGCATTCTTACAACAATAACAACAACCGAAATCATACTAACACGAATCAATTCATGCACAATTTCATCATCACATCAGACATACACACATATCAATAGCACAACAATTTGCATACGAATTCCTACGGGGTTAAGGACTCCCCACTACCCTATCATGAACATATCACCCATATTAAACCCATTCTCCCCCCTTACCTCGAATTCTTGATTAATTTCTTGCGAAAATATGATGAAGATGATAGCCCTAGCACACCCTTGTTCTTCTTCTTCTTAGCCTTTCTCTTTCTCTCTCTAGAATTCTGATTATGCTAAAACCCCACCAATTTTCACTAATTATCCTCTAATTACCAAACTGCCCTTATCACTCTCTATTATCCCATTATCTAATTAATTATATCAGATTTTTATTTTACTAATAATATTAATAGTAATGATAATAATAACCATAATAATAATAATATGAAATAATACTATTAATAATAATAATAATAATAGTAATAATAATAATAATAATAATAAACTTCATATTGCTATTAAGGGACACACCCCCTAAACAAGGCCAAACAATTAAAATAAAACCAGACGATTAAATAGTTAAAAATGGGGTGTTACAACTCTCCCCCACTTAAATTATTTTCGTCCTCAAAAATGTACCTGATGGAAACAGTTCCGGATACGACTCCCGCATCCTGCTCTCCAATTCCCAGGTCACACTTCCGCCAGCAGCTCCTCCCTAAGCTACTCTCACCAGAGGTATCTCCTTTCCTCTGAGTTGCTTCATCTTGCGATCCTCGATCCTTAAAGGCATCGTCTTCATAGTAAGATTCTCTCTGATCTGTACTTCATCCCTCTAAATAACATGAGACGGATCTGAAACATACTTCCGAAGTTGCGACACGTGGAACACGTCATGCAAGTTCGAAAGTTCAGGCGGCAACGCCACCCTGTAAGCAACTGCACCAACCCTCTGCAAGATTTGATACGGTCCAATAAACTTAGGATCCAACTTCTTCAACTTTAATGCACGTCCCACACTGGTCACTGGGTTAACTCTCAGGAATACGTGATCACCCTCACTGAATTCCAACTCCTTCCTCCGATTATCATGATAACTTTTTTGTCTACTCTGAGACGCTTTCATCTTCTCACGGATCATCTGAATTGTCTCAGTAGTCTGTTGCACAATTTTCGGTCCAAGCACCACATTCTCACCTGTTTCATACCAACACAGAGGTGTCCTACACCTCCTACCATACAAAGCTTCGAAAGGTGCCATTCCAATGCTAGAATGGTGACTATTGTTGTACGTGAACTCAATCAATGGAAAATGAGTATCCCACGCACCACCTTTTTCCAACACACAGGCTCTCAGCAAATCCTCCAACGACTGAATAGTCCTCTCTGACTGACCATCGGTCTGTGGATGATAAGCCGAGCTCAACTTCAACTTAGAACCCAAGGCTTCCTGTAGGCTCTTCCAAAATTCTGAAGTAAACCTCGGATCTCGACCTGACACTATGCTCGATGGAACACCATGTAACTTCACAATTATCCTGATATAAATTTTCCGCCAGCTTCGACAACGGGAAACTGATGTTAATTGGAATAAAATGAGCGAATTTCGTAATTCGATCCACCACTACCCAAATAGCATCAAATCCCCTCGTCGTATTTGGCAAACCAGTAACAAAATCCATCGCAATATTGTCCCATTTCCATTCAGGAAACTCTAACGGTTGCATTAATCCCGACGGCTTCTGGTGCTCCACTTTTGACTTCTGACATGTCAAGAAAGCATAGACAAACAGAGCTATGTCCCTCTTCATACCGGACCACCAAAACAACTTCTTCAAATCATGGTACATCTTTATGGCTCCCGGATGAATACTCAAGCTACTCCGATGGCTTTCCTCTAAGATTTCCTTTTTCAATTCCACATTATCCGGTACACAAATTCTGTCCCGGAACCTCAACACACCAACATTATCCACATTAAAGTCGCTATCAAGATCATCTCCTCCTGTAGGCATCAAGTCCACTAATTTCACATCCAATTTCTGATTTTCCTTAATTACATCCAAAAAGTCATTATTCACTTTCAGCACACCCAACCTAATACTTTCCGGTGTAGTTTCACAAACCATACTCAAATCTCTGAACTGCTCAATCAATTCCATTTCTTTCACCATTAACACAGACATGTGGATTGTCTTCCGACTCGGAGCATCTGCCACAACATTAGCTTTTCCCGGATGGTAACTCAAATTGAAATCATAATCCTTTAAGAACTCTAACCACCTTCTCTACCTCATATTCAATTCCTTCTGGTCGAATAAATATTTCAAACTCTTGTGATCACTGAATACTTCAAATCTTGATCCATACAAATAATGCCTCTAGATTTTTAACACGAATACCACTGCAGCTAATTCAAAATCATGAGTAAGATAGTTTCTCTCATGCACCCTCAACTGTCTTGAAGCATAAGCCACTACCTTGCCATCTTGCATCAACACACCGCCTAATCCCATCTTAGACGCATCACAATACACTACGAAAGAATCATTTGGACTTGGTAAAATTAACACTGGTGCTGTAGTCAATTTCTTCTTCAGTTCCTCAAAACTTTCCTCACAGGCAGCATCCCAAACAAACACTTGATTCTTCCTGGTTAACTGAGTCAATGGCAATGCCAATTTAGAAAATCCTTCAATGAATCTTCTATAGTAACCTGCCAAACCCAAAAAGCTTCTAATCTCCGTTGCTGTCTTCGGAGCTTCCCATTGAAGTACTGCAATTACTTTAGATGGATCCACCGCTATACCATCACCAGAAATAACATGACCCAAGAAACTCACCGTCTTCAACCAGAATTCATACTTCGAGAACTTTGCAAACAATTTATTATCTTTCAACACCTGCAATGAAATTCTCAAGTGTCCTGCATGATCCTCGTCAGACTTAGAATAAATCAGTATGTCATCAATAAATACCACAATAAACTGATCCAGATAAGAGTGGAAGATATGATTTATATATTCCATAAACACCCCCGGTGCATTAGACACTCCGAAAGGCATCACTGTATATTCGTAATGTCCGTAGCGAGTTCTGAAAGCAGTCTTCTGAATATCACCTTCCTTTACTATAATCTGATGATAACCTGACCTCAGATCAATCTTGCTAAAAACACGCGCTCCTACCAGCTGATCCATTAAGTCATCAATCCTCGGAAGTGGATACTTATTCTTAATGGTCACTTTGTTCAACTGACGGTAATCAATGCACAGACGCATACTACCATCCTTCTTTTTCACCAACAACACTGGAGCCCCCCACGACGACACACTTGGTGTAATAAACTTCTTATCGATCAATTCTCCGACCTGAGATTTCAACTCTGCCAATTCTGATGCAGACATCCTATACGGTGCCATAGAGATAGGTCTGGTACCCGGTACAAGATCAATAGTAAATTCATCTTCCCTTGTCGGAGGCAATTCTGTGATGTCGTTTGGAAACACGTCAGGAAATTCATTCACCACTGGTAATTCATTAACTGAAGTCTTGCTTTCAACAGACAACGAGGCAAACACTGCAAACAGCTTCGCTTCATCCTCCAACAATGCCCTCAACTCCCTGCTAGATAGCGAATCCGCTAATGCTTCCTCTTCCGGAGTAAGAAACAGAAACGTCTTCCTGAAGCAGACAATATACACCCGGTTGAACTCCAACTAGTTCATTCCCAAAATAACATCGAGATTACTGAGTGGCAAACAAATCAAGTCCACTCTGAAATCTCTGCCAAACATGGTCAGCGGACACTTCAAACACACCAAAGAAGTAACCACGGAACCAATAGATGGAGTCTCAATGGTCATCCTTTGCTCTAGAGTAGACGGCACAATCCCTAATCTCTTCACACAGTCAATAGAAATAAATGACTGTGTTGCACCCGTGTCAATGATAGCAATCAAAGGAATATCATTAATAAAGCAAGTACCTTTGACGAAACGATCTTCATCAGTGGATTGAGCTCCTACCAAGGCAAACACTTTCCCACCAATTTGGGACGTCTGAGACTTCTTCGGCTTCTCACAGTGAGTGCTGATGTGACCCTTCTCTCCACAATTATAACAAGTAGGCATAGTGGCTCTGCAATCTGCTATAACATGACCAGGCTTCCCACATTTGAAACACTTCTTCACCTCATTTGGATAGTTGTTAGCACGGTGACTCGCACCCCCACATCTGAAGCATTTGAGAGTATCAGCACCTGCTCCTTTCTCCTTTGGTTTCTTCCCCCATTAGTTTTCTGTTTCCCCTTATCAGCTGGAGCACTGTAAGGAGTACCTCCAAATCTCTGCTTACCGTTCTTCTCATTCACAGCCTTGTAATGAGCAATTCTGGCTCTGTTGTCATTGTCGTAAATCCTGCTTCTGCTTACCAAATTCTGGATAATTTCTTATCTTCTGACAAGCAATGCCCAGTTTGATCTCGGGACGCAGGCTATTTTCAAACTTCAAGCACTTCGAAGTCATAGCTTCTTCCGTATTGTAATGAGCACAATATTGAACCAGCTCCTCAAACTTAGCGGCATACTCAGCAACTGTCTTATCACCCTGTTTCAGCTCCAGAAATTCAACCTCTTTCGCACTACGAATGTCTTCCGGAAAATACTTTTCCAGAAACTCAGCTTGAAACACTGCCCAAGTAATCTCAGTACCTGCAGCTTCTAATCTCTGACGACTGTTGTCCCACCAGGCCTCAACCTCCCCTTCCAGCATATAAGTACCAAACAGTACCTTCTGAGCATCACTGCACTCCATGGTCCTAAAGATCTTCTCCACAGCCTTCAGCCACTTCTGTGCAACCTCTGGATCCAAGATACCTCCCTCATAAGTAGGCGGCTTGTTGCTCTAGAACTGTGCTAAGTCACGAAATAGAGCCCCTCCAGCCTGATTGGCGTTCTCTATAGCTTGTGCCATGGCTTGCAAAGCAGCAGCAAGAGCAGCATCATTCATTCCTACCATACTAGACAACAATCATCACCAGGTCAGAACACACAAACAACTCCTATGCTAAGGACAGACTCAACTACTACACCTAGCCGGACGGACCGATCTGCTCTGATACCAATTGTAACACCCCACTTTCCCATTTATGAAAAATACACAAAATTCTATGAAATAATCAGAGTTTTTGCACCAATAATCAAGTAGGATGCCACATTCATAAAAACAACATCAAAACTCCTTTTATTAAATGAAATAAACAGCGGAAAATAATTTATTTATTCATTTCACGGCCACATGCCAACAACTTCAAGAAAACTCCACATAACATCGTGGTTCACCATAAAATTAATCAAAAATCAGATACGTAACAAAATGAAAGAATAACAAATAACAAATTATTTAAAATCCCCATAATATCCCGTGTTATGTATCAGAGCGACTTCTGCGACTCGAACAAGCAACACGAACTCCAACAACCTAAGTACCTGGATTATCTGTACTTCCGAAGAAGCATAGACACAACAACAACAACAAAGGGGTGAGAATTACATTCAATATTGAATGGTGAATAAATACATGATAAAAGTAGTATTTACGCGCAATCATTCAAATTACGACCCACTGGTCCACAAATCATTACCATATAAACAACACATATCAATAATGATGCGATGTGACTCAACAAGATACAATGCATGTGGTACCAACGTCATGGTTCATTCAATCGAACCCAGATAGATCACATACACCCCTACTTGGCAATGACCTATCCTCACCATTCTCCATATCGGAGTACAGATGAATCACATACACTCCTCCTAAGCAATGATTCATCCCACCAACACCATGAAATGCATGACACAATTATGCATATAAAACACATGTACAATAGCATCCATATACATGTTCACGATCCTCCTGATCACACCTGAATCACACATCAACATCCAACATCATACGATTAGTTCACACAACATCAATCAACTACCAATTAATTAATTAATTCCCTAAAATTATTAAACTAATTATTTTCACCACCAATCCAACATTTCTCAAGGTCTGACATCTATCCCCAACCTCTCGAACCAAAAGAAACAACTTCGGATGCGAAAACAGGAAAGAAATCGTGAAATGGTAAAATTCTGCACAGCTCGCTCGCCCAACCCATACGCGTAATGCCTCCCTTCATACGCGTATTGCCTCACATTGCCCAAGTCCTTACGCGTAATGCCTTGTACCATACGCGTACGGACAGAGACGTTTTCCCACTGAATTTCCCAAATTCCAACCCATTACGCGTACGGACCTCCTAGTACGCGTATTGCCTAGTCTGACATATGCGTATTGCTGCGTATTAGCCATCCCATACGCGTATTACCTTACCTGATACGCGTATGGCTAGATCTGTTACGAAAAATCCAATTTCTCCACACTAGTTCGTGTTCTGCTACGGGATCCTCTCCTTTTCACTCCAATTCAGTCCTAAACTTGTTTCTACACCAATTTTATGTTCTGTTATTCATCCTACATCTTTCTCTTAACATTACTAGATCTAATTTACGAATTCTATGTCTAATTCTTCTCCTTCAACCTGCACCAAAATCAGATCTGCAACATAATGCATTCTTACAATAATAACAACAACTGAAATCATACTAACACGAATCAATTCATGCACAATTTCATCATCACATCAGACATACACACATATCAATAGCACAACAATTTGCATACGAATTCCTACGGGGTTAAGGACTCCCCACTACCCTATCATGAACATATCACCCATATTAAACCCATTCTCCCCCTTACCTCGAATTCTTGATTAATTTCTTGCGAAAATATGATGAAGATGATAGCCCTAGCAAACCCTTATTCTTCCTCTTCTTAGCCTTTCTCTTTCTCTCTCTAGAATTCTGATTATGCTAAAACCTCACCAATTTTCACTAATTATCCTCTAATTACCAAACTGCCCTTATCACTCTCTATTATCCCATTATCTAATTAATTATATCAGATTTTTATTTTACTAATAATATTAATAGTAATGATAATAATAACCATAATAATAATATGAAATAATACTATTAATAATAATAATAATAATAAACTTCATATTGCTATTAAGGGACACACCCCCTAAACAAGGCCAAACAATTAAAATAAAACCAGATTATTAAATAGTTAAAAATGGGGTGTTACAGGAATGACTAGTTGTCCCCATCCTGTTTTATTGGCACTCTTAACTGCTTTGATAGCATCTTTGTACGAGGAAATCGAAGTTCCCTCTTCGGATTGATTATCCTTGCTCATCGACAATGTTTGGAACTGAGTTCCAATAACCTCCTCGGGTTCTACACCAGTAGACGATGATAAGTTACTCATGAGCAAGGCTTGTTCTCCACAGACTGTGCGAGCTGGTTGCTCTGGACGAACTTTAATTTTTAGTGGAGGGTCGAGGTGATCGCCCCAGCCTGATGTATCCAAGGTCTTCCAAATAAACAACTGTACGTTGCCCGGATGTCCATGATCTGGAATGCGACTCGAAAAGTGTGAAGACCAATAGTTATGGGAAGGTCGACTTCGCTGATAACCGTTTTTCTGGACCCGTCAAATGCTTTGACGACGACCTCACTGTTTCTCATCGGGGGTCCATTGAAGGATAATTGCATCAAAGTGGACTTCGGCATAACATTCAGGGCTGACCCTTTGTCTACCAGTACGCTGGCTAAAGCATCGCCCTGGTAGCTGACCGTGATATTGAGCGCCATGTTATGATGGCGACCCTCTTTAGGTAATTCCTCATCACTAAATCCCAAGTTATTGCAGGAAGTGATGTTAGAGACAATGTTATCGAACTGTCTGACTGTTACATCCTGTTCTACAAAGGCTTGCTCCAAGACTTTCTGTGGAGCCTCCCTGTGCGCTTCTAAACTGAGTAAAAGTGATAGCACAGAGATCTTCGAAGGAGTTTGTAACAGTTGATCAACAATGTTGTATTCACTCCTTTGGATGAGCTTCAGCATCTCATCATCATTTTTCGAAAGGTCGGGATTACTGGATTGACCGACCGGTGGATTGGGAACTTCTGTCTGAGGTTCCTTTTCTTTGTTAAGTTCTCCAACTCCTCGGTTGAAGATTCGACCACTCCGTGTTACTCGACTGATGTCTGCAATATTCATGACGGAGGGTAATTGAATTTCCTTTCCATTATCGACCGTTGTTGCACCGTATTTGTAAGGGATAACCTTAGTTGATTCATACGGTAGCAGTCCTGGTAGATAGATGACTATGGGAGCCTTCTGATTTTTCTGACTGTCGTAAGTAATTTCGATCTGTTCCTGGTTGGGAACTCTCGATTCGTCAAGTAGAGGGATGATGGTACAAACATCCCTAGCCTTCTGATGATTAGAGATTACGACAACGTCCTTAATTTGATCAGCGAGGTAGTCTGGCACCCAGTTGATTGGCCCGGAACCCAGATATGGGCGAATCTCTCTACGATCCACCTGACCCTGAAGAGCTGCTCGCACAAGGTAACATCCTTGGCTACTTTCCAAACAGACTCTACAACATTCATAGTTGTGTGGTGGCACCTGGCCACGCCCGCTTTGAATACAATGTAACCTCACTAGGTCAGTTTCCACAGATCGAACGTCCCGACTTTGATGCTGAGTAGGGTTCCTGTTGGTAATACTAATTTGTTGGGTGTCTTCATCCATATAGATTGGAAGCCACCAGTGGTTCAACAAGTGCTGAAGGGTTTCCTGGACAAGGGCACAGCCTTGATCGTTTTCGCAACCCGCCCTACAGCTCTGATAATCATGTGATACCAGGAACCCGAGCCGGACCTGTTTAGCATGTAACTCCACCAGGCTGGTATTCATCAAGCGAATATCGAAGATTTGGATCATGTTGATCTGATAGGGATTCCTATCATGGTAGTCCTGGATCCATCCAAGATCCATCTGACGCTAGAGGGCCTCTTGTATAAAAGAGCATCCCTGTTTGTTTACCGAGCAAGTCAGACAGGAACTGTAATCGTGTCGCGACAGATTATGATACTGGCTTTTCCTAGAGTGCATCGCCACCAAGTTGACATTCATTGCACGAACGTCGTGGTTCTGAATGGCATTTGAATTCGTGTAAACCATGTTAACTCCACGAACTCGGTGCTCTTGGATCCATCTGAGACCCATCTGTTCCTGTAGAGCTGATTGCACCACAGAACATCCTTGATTACTTTTAGAGTAGATATTACACTGGTGATAGTTATGAGGTGGCACATGCAATGCATCTTGACCAGGTTGGCCCTTAACAAGAGTACATCATGAATTTGATAGACGTTGTTAGTCTCTCCCTCTATCAAATTGACTGTAGGCTTATCGTGTTGAGGTAGCGGGTTTGTGAGAATATTCAGATTCGTATCCTTGAAAGATAAGACCCCGCTCCTAACAAGCTTTTGTACGTCGGATTTGAAATTGAGACAGTTCTCTATGTTATGCCCTGGTCCTCCTTGATGGTAAGGGCAAGTCTGATCCACCTTAAACCAAAAAGGCGGATTTTCCGGTACTGTAAGAGGGGACTTACTCTGGACATGCCCCTTAGCCAATAGTAACGGAAATAGTTCTGCGTACAATACGGGTATAGGATCAAATCCTGGTGGCCGCGTTGTAAGGTTGTTATTGTATGGAGGACAAGCCTGCTGAAGAGGCTGTTGAGTCCTTTACTGATTAGGTTGGCTCTGTGCAACCTGAGGTTGATACGTAGAAATAGGCGCAGGATTGATAGCAGGAGTCATAGTCGCTACTGGTCGATAACGTCGCCTTTGCTTTCCGAGAGAGATATTCCCAATATCTTGCTCTTTTTTCTTAGGGAGAGCACTACCGTATCGCTTTGTACTACTTGATAATCCAGTGTCTTTGACTAGACGTCCTTCTCAGACGGCTTCCTCAAGACAAACTCCCATACTGACCATCTCGGTGAAGTCACTGGGCGCACTGGCAACCATTATGTCATAGTAAAATGAGCTCAAGGTCTTTAAGAAAATTTTTTTCATCTCTTTTTCCTCAAGAGGTGGACAAATTTTAGCGGCAATTTCACGCCATCTCTGAGCGTATTCCTTAAAGGTTTCTTTATCCTTTTGTGACATTGATCTGGGCTGATCTCTGTCGGGTACCATGTCCAGATTTTATTAATATTGTTGTACGAAGGCAGTGCCAAGATCTCTGAAAGTGCTAATCGTAGCACGGTTTAAACCCATGTACCATTTTTGGGCGGCACCGGTTAAACTATCCTGAAAGTAGTGAATCAGTAAATCCTGATTCTCTGTCTGAGCTGACATTCGCCGAGCGTACATCACCAAGTGGCTCTGAGGGCAAGAGTTACCCTTGTACTTTTCAAAGTCGGGCACCTGGAATTTGTGCGGGACTTTCACATTGGGGACCAAGCAGAGGTCCGCGGCTTCCTTTCCAAATAAATCCTGACCGCGAAGGGCCTGCAGTTCTTTCTGCATTCCCAAGAACTGTTCCTGGAACTCATTCATTCTTTCAAACATGTTTTCATTTCCACCAAAAGGTATCTGTGGAATCTTTCCTTCCGAGACAGTGTGTTCCACGGGCGGTGGTACAGTCATTATGGCCGAGACTCTCGGTGTCTCCCGAAGTTTGTAACCTTCAGGAGTTACTGTCATGCCCTTGGCATCTTCACTTTCCCAAAGTTTGTAACCTTCAGGCCCAACGGTTCCTGCTACGGTTCCCTGATCCTCATTGATCGGCAGAACATATCCTTTCGGGATATAGTTAAGTGGCATGCCCCAGGGATGATCTTTTGGAATTTTGTATCTAGGATCAGACTTCTCCACTATGGGCGTTGAGGTGATCTCCGAGATCACAGTCCTTTGTAGCTGAGCTTCTGCCATGGCTTGCATGTCGTTATGAAGCTTTCTCATATCCTCTCTCAGAGCGTCGATCTCTTCTCTCAACTCTCTGTTCTCTTCCTCGAGATCATCCATCTTTTTCTGACAACTGGCCCGAGTATTGTACGAATGAGACAGTTTGACTCTAGAACCGGGACACAAACGTGAAATTCGTAGGTAAGAAGAATATGTGACGTGAGAATGATGAATGCAATGATTATATTAATTGTTTTTTTTTGTTTAATCAAAATAAACTTCGACAATTAGATTGTAAATATCAAACAGTGGGGAAACCCCGTTTTATTGAATTCAAAGGATCGCGAAAATAGAAATACAGTAGATTACAATGTGCAGAAACAGAAACCTAAGCTAAGGGGTCCCGAGTCCTCTCTGGGGAAAAACCGGGTGCTGATTCTGGTACTTTCCTTTTCTTGGACCGGGGCTATTGGGCCGTTGTCGGGTTGTCATTCCTTTGCCAAGTGAAAGGAACGAGCAAATTCCTTTTGTCATCCTGGTTATCCACAACATGTTGCTCCAAAATCTCAATCAGAGCATCCTTATCTTTTAGCAGTCGCTGTATTTTGGTACACTCTACATTGAGGGTGCGAAATTTGTTCTTCCAAGACCTCCTCTCCTGTTGAACTTTGTTGAGAGTAACCTGAAGTTTTTCCATTTCAGTCATGAAGTACATGACAGATTCCCTCGGCGGAAGAACTTCGTGTCGAGGATAAGGCATCTTTAGCTTGAGAGCTCTAGTTTGTACCCAGTGGAGATAAGGCTCCACCGAGACACAGTCCGATTTTCCTAGAGACTCTCGTCCTTTCTTATGAACATGTTTCCAAGCGTGCACTATTTCCATCTTTAGTGCCCTGTCATTTTCTCCTTCTTTGAAGAAAAGACCTTCCAAATGAGCATTACATGGGACATGCCTCATCGGGTATCCAAATTGACGACGAACCAATACTGGATGGTAGTTAATTCCTCCCTTAGTTACTATGAGGGGTACGTTGGGGAATTTTCCACAATGATCAATGATCCTGATCCCGTTATAAATCCTATTGCACTAATCTATATCAGAGTTGGTAAGGGACATGATTTTCTGCGACCAACGTAAGGCACTCTTATGATCCCAAAAAGCAGCAGACTTAGGCAAATAAGAGATAAACCATTTATATAGCAGGGGTACACAGCATGTGATCATCCCTCTGCTGTACAAATTTCCTAAGTGTACAGAATGATACGCGTCCGCGAGCAAAGTTGGCACAGGGTTTCCAATGAGAAAAACCTTAATGGCGTTGATATCGACGAAGCTATTAATGTGGGAAACAGAAATAACCCGTAAGTGAGTAAGACAAAGATGCTTTCAAAAGTAGTCATGTTCCCTATACTAGCAAAGTACAGAGCCTTCTTTGTCAGGAACTGGGCTGGCAAACCTGGGAGCCCACCCTTAGTGGTCATGTGAGTCTTGATTTCTGACTCATCCAAATAGATTGCTCTTGCAATGGTCTGATCCTTTGGAATTTCTTCCAGTCCAGAAAATGGAGCTCGATCAGTAATGTGTAGATCGGTTAGGTGAGAATACTCCTCCAGCGTTGGTGCGAGCTGGTAATCCGGGAATGTGAAACAGTGATAGACCGGATCATAAAACTGAATGAGTGCTTCCATGATTCCTTCAATTGCATGGACTCTTAACAGAGGTAGCAGACCTCCGTACTTGGCTCTGAAAGCTTCAGGGCTAGTGATCATCCTCGCTAATCCTCTCAAATCCTCTAGTTTTGGAACCCTGAAGGTATACTTATGAGTTCTCCTTCTACCGAAGTCCATGAGCGCAATATTTTTCTCTGACATTTGCAATTATTGTCTTACTTTAATTTGAAAAAGAGAGACTAGAAGAGAAAATTTTTTTTTGATGTAATGTTTTTTAGATGAATGCAGCACACAAAAAAATAGAAAAAACATGGGGTCAAAGGGTCGGTGTCATGAAGTCAAGGCTCTACCCCCCCCCCCCCCCCAAGGTTTATACTAGTGATTTTTTTACCTATCTCTCAACATCATCAGTTCTTGTCGAGAAAACACCAGCGGGCCGGGAACCGTGCTAGGTGATGTTTTTCGAAGAACCATCATAAGAGGGTAGTATCGCGTGACAACCATTTCCAATAGTTTCCGCACTACTAAAAGAGGTTTTTCCTAGGTGTATACTCAATCTTTCCACATGCGGCATCACACACATTCCCATTAGCAGAAAAATAAACACAGATATCAATTAGGAAAAGCAGTATATATATTTGTCCTAAAGTCCTAGACTTTTAAGAGCTATGAATCCTATGTTCCTGACAAAAATGGCTCCCCGGCGGAGTCTCCATCCTGTGGTATCTTCCCAACTTTAAAGGTTTTGACCTAAGATCCTAGTGAAGTCAAAAAGGTCCTATCCCAGTGAAGTCCCTAGTGAAGTCATCATTCTTCGGTTTCTACCTGAGAGATAAAAAAGAGGGGCCCACAGTGAGCGCCATTTTTCTGTAGCAAGCGATTTTGGACGTGATTCTTAAGCGCTGCCGCTCTGGGTTACTACAGGTCGATTCATTTTTTGTCCTATTGAAGCTGATAAAGGAAGGGAAATAGATGTCTCCAACTAACCCTGCTTTGCAAACTGAGGTCAAACAGTCAAAACTGTTGGTTTACAGATGCGATCAATGTGGGGGGGGGGCCTCTCTTAGGTTATTTTGGTTGAATTTAGACTTTTGGTAGGGAATACGGACTCGGGTATTTTAGTGGATATGTGAGGATTTGTGACCTGAAGTTTTTTGATGTGGTGTGCTCGCTAAGATTTTTCTTTCAATCTTATGCCTACGTATTCCCGTTTACCGAAACAGGGAAATCAGAGCGATCGTAGTTCCTCCTATTCTATGGGAGGAAATGGTGTTTTGGTGCCTTGTTTAAAGCCCAAGACGTGAAGCTAAAGGTGGTTTATATCTTGTTTAAAGCCCTAGATGTGAAGCTGAATGGTCTATTTGTATCTTGTTCGAAGCCCAAGATGTGAAGCTGAAAAGGTGTTCTCTTTAGAGAGAATTTGTCATCTCTAAAGGGGGGTTGTTTGTCACAACTGTTGGGTGACTGACTATAAAGGAGGATTACTTTAATCGGGATATGTGAATCCTAGTAATGCCATAATTTCCTTTATAGGGGGTTTTAACCTGAAGGAGAAGACTTTAACTCAGTGTAGAGAAATGCCATCTTTCCTTAGGAATTTCTCATGCTAAAAGAGGGGCAGTGATGTGGATGTAAATAATCCAGAGGCTTGCCGCTTACAGCGATTAGATGAAAGGAGTTGTTGATGTTTGTATCCTGTGAACGAGGCACAGTTTTGATGCTAAAAGGTTGATTGACTCAACCGGGGTTTTTCTTATACAAAGCCTAAGAGGAGGCTATTGGCCCAACAAGAGGGTGTTTTTTTGTACGTGTCTTGTACGAAGCCCAAGACGGAGGCTAAAAGGGTTTGACTCAACAAGAGAGTCTTTTATACTCACCAAAAGAGTGATTTGTATCTCGTACGAAGCCCGAGATAGAGGCTAAAAAGATTATTGACTCAACAAGAGAGTCTTTTTGTATCTCGTATGAAGCCTGAGATAGAGGCTAAAAGGGGTTGCTGTTTCAGTTGAGTGACAGGTCCAGTAGGTTGGTTAAAAGAGAAAATCAGTTCTTATAAAGAGACTGATTAAAGGTATGGCTAAGCTTTGGGATTGATCAGAGGATCAAGGTTATTTCATGTTCTTTAAGGAAATGGGGAATCCAGAGGGGATTGGAGACTGTCCGAGTCTATTTGTGTTTTTCCCAACTTGAGAATGCCTTCGAGACTCAAGGAGATTAGACTGTCCAAGTCTAGAGTTTTATCTTTTGTACTATGCTTAAAGAAACGGTAGTAGTACGTTCACGGTAGAAAGATCTAGACTCTTTGAAAGACTGTTCTATTAAGATGACTAATTTCTGTTCCTATACCTCTAGGAGGTCGTCGGGACAATTCGTACGAAGCCCAAGAGGAGGCTGGAAACTTTTAAGAAGCTGAGGGACAATTTGTACGAAGCCCAAGAGGAAGATCTCTTCCCGAAGGAAGCATCCTTATATGAAGCCTAAAAGGAGGCTGTGAATACTTCTAAGAAGCCGTAGGGTCCTTGTACAACGCCCAAGAGGAGGCATGGATGCTTTTAGGAAGCCTGTGGGTCCCCAAACCCCGAGAAATTCAAGACAGGCTATTCACAGAGAATATACCAAGCCAGGAAAGTCTGAGAATTTGGAAGAAACTCAAGAGATGCCATTCACGGAGAAAAGATCATCCCTGGGGAGTAGAGTTTCTTTGACAATGTCTAAGGGTGACAGTCTGAGAAAGGGTTCACCGAGAATGCTGCATTTCACGTCTCTATATTGTTTAACCCCAAGATGAGGGAATACTGTATCTGGTAATCCTATGGGGATCTAGTTTTGTCTATTTAAGAGTGATCAACAGGGCTTAGTGCTAGATGTAGTTGTCGGGGAAACTCTAAATATCTATACTAGTATTACACATTTGATATGAGTTTATGAAAGAAGACTTATAGTGAAACAGCCCCACAATACAGTTATATGTATATGAAAGCGGATAAAGAAAGCATATAACCACTTACTCGGTTGTAGAGCTTCCATGCTGTTTGGTTAGTTGTTCAACAAAGAAAGATTGAAAACAACAGTATATTCAAAATTAAAGGAGAAAGTATTTTGAAAAGATGTTGGGCTTACAGCTCAAGGAGAGGCCCAAGATTTATCAGTGATCGCATTGTCGTTTTGTACAGAGGGACTTATGCAAGTGACTGAGACCCAAGAAAGGTTTTCTGTACAAGGGGATGGGTCTTACACTCTCTCAAGAGGCCCAAAAGATTTATTTTTGTACAAGTGGTGGGGCTTACAGCTCAAGGAGAGGCCCATGGTCATTTGTTTGAAAATGGCGATCGCGCCGAGATTTTTGAAAACGCTGTGGGTCTTATACAATACATTGAGGCCCAAAATGGTTTGGTTTTCAAAGGGGGTTAGGTCTTACACTCTAATAGAGGCCCAAAAGATTTTGAATGGGTCTTATAGCTCGAGGAGAGGACCAAGTTTTATTTTTCAACGGACGATGATCGCGTCGAACTTTTTGAAATACACGGGACTTATATAATAAGTGAGGCCCAAAAATAGGTTTGTATTTACAAAGGATTGGGTCTTACACTCTATTAGAGGCCCAAAAGTGTTTGAAAAAGTTTGATGAGGGTTGAATTAATCAAAAACCCTAATTTGTTTTCAAAATGTATTTTAATTGAATAATAAATTCAACTAAAATGACCAAAATTGTTTAACATGTGGAAAACAAATTGTGATCTTGGATTAATGTTTCAAAAATCATGTTTTGACCTACAAAATGATTAGAAGTCATTAAAATTTGCAAAATCAAGAAGGAAAAAATATTTTAAATGTCAAAAACAATTAAAATATTAATTCTTTGCAAAAATATCAATTATAAGAAATAAATAATATTTTTTGGAATTTTTTGGCAAAATAAAATATTTTAACATTTTTGTGAATTATTAAAAAAAGAGTCAACTCAAAATCATTAAAACTCAGAGAGAAATTAATTTTTGAATCAATTAAATAAAATCACAAAATTCAAATATTCAAATTTTCAAAAAATGGCGCCAAGAACAAGGGCAAGAACACGCGCCGCCCTCTGTTTCTGCAGATTTACGTTTTCTATCCAATCTCACTGAATACTTGATTATATCATGCAATCTACATATCAATCTACTCATTTTAACCTCACGATCATGTCTATGGTCTTTAATTTCATTTATTTTTAACATGGAATAAGAAATCAAATAGAAACCTCAAGAACCCTAATTTCTGGATGAAGGTTCAGAAATTCCACACACGATTCAAACAATGCAATTGATTGAGGGAAAACTTTTCATGCATGATTATGAACATATGGCCAAATTATTGTGCAGCAAAAATTGCATGGATCATAGAGTTAGAAGAGCTCATGCTTACCTCTTGTAGCTGGTGATCGTGTTTTGTGTTAGAGGTGTTACATCTAGGTTCCAATGATCTGGATAGCTTCCCTAGGTGCCATGGAGTGTGTCTGGATGCTTGGAATGGATTGAAATGATCTGGAACTTGAGATGGTACCCCAACTACAAATCTGTCAAGAACTTGAGCAACTGGCTGGTGATTTTGTGATTTTGGTGTTCCAGATGTTATGTGAGTGTTTAGATCACTTCTATGTGATGTATGTGAGGTGTGTGGGTGATTGGTTTGATTGGAAAAGCTCTCAAACTCAAAACCCGATAGTGACTTGCCTTAGAAAAATTTCTAAGTTTTTATGGTTACCCCTTTTACAAGTTATCCCACTTTTCTTGATTTTTCTTGATGAATGATGATTCAAATCATACATTAACATCATTTTAGGGTTAAAAGACCCATTTTTGTGAAATATCTCAAAAAGTCAAAGTTGACTTTTGTGCACAGTTGACTTTTTATCAGATGAATTCCAAACTGTGCGATCCTTTAGGAAATCATGTCCTAGGGTTTGGGAGCATGTCCTGGTCAAAAGTCAAAGATACAATTGACTTCTCTCGCGAAACCCTAACTGTGGTACTGATGAAATTGAGACTTGCTGCTCAAGCTTCCTGGATCAATCCATTGTTACAAATGGATCAATTTGGTATGTTGGAGACCCTCAAATTATGTCTTGAGGTATTGGCTCATGATTTGTCCCAACAGTCAACTTAGGGGTGAATTAGGTCAAGAAACCCTAATTCTTGATTTTTGATGTATGCATCCCCTGAGGTCAAATTGACTTGATGCTTGGGCCCATGAGGTTCCATGGAGTATTTTAGCATATGCTTTAAAGAATTGGCTCACGCCCAGAGGAAAATTTTCATCTGGAGGCCCTGGTCGACCAAAACCCTAATTTGGTGACACTGGCGATCTTGAGGCTTGATCCAGCTGGAAGGGAGCAGCCTTGTGCTTAATCCTTAAAGTGGGAGTCCTCTTGATCCATTGTAGCTATTTGAGAGGCTAGACAAGTTGAAGATCATGTCATTTCTTGATTGATCCTTTGTCTAAGAACTCTGAGAGGGCTTGAAACCCTAATTTTGACTGTAGTGGATGCTCACCCATCTTTAGGGAGACTGATGAGGTATGATGGTTCCTCCATATTGTGATGATGATTTTCACAATGATGGGAAATCTTAGTGGTCAAAATTTGGGGTATGACATAGTGTACTTGACCATATAGTCGTATTTTCCACTTGGTTGTCTAAGGTGTCCCATACTTCTGTGGAACTGGAGGAGTCATCTCTCTCGATGATGTTGGCCTCGGGAAAAGCATAGTTAATGAATTCTAGTCCTGCAAACTTTGCCAATTCATCTTCGTACGGGATATTTTCTGAATGACCTGAGTGTTGTTCCCATGATATGGTGGGGACGCAGGTATTCTTTTCAATGATGCTCAGCTGATTTTCTTTGTTTGGCTTATTTTCTTGCCCCAAGTCTCCTAGGTACGGCTGCTAGATAGGAAGACCATCCATCGGGCCATAGTAGTCGTGGTCAAAGTTGTATTTCATCGGAGTGTCTTCCTCTAATGAATTTGGCGGAGCACGTCATCCTTTCGAATCACATTCTCCGTATATCGTTCTGACATCTGACATGGGTATAAATCTCGGACTCTGTGCGGGATAGCAAAATGGCATAGGCACCTCTTCTTGAGACATATAACCGTCCTCGTTAAGATATAACTTCCACTCTTTCTCTGTATCAGAGGAGTCTCCCTTGTTGATGGTATGTACTTCTTGAGACACCGGGTGAAGGAAACCTTCACTGTGGAAGAAGTCCTGAATGGGATGAAGACTTTCATCATTAGCAGCTGTCTGGGTACAGGTTATGGAAAAACTAAGACCCTTCTTTGTTTTATTGTCAGTAGGAATGACAAGCTGTCCCCATCATTTTGCATTGTTACTTTAGATCACTTCGAGAGCATCTCTGTACGAGGAAATCGAGGTTTCTTTCTCTGATTGATTCGCATTGCTCACCGAAAGTACTTGGAACTAAGTTCCAACAACCTCCTCGGGTTCTATACAAGTAGATAATGACAGGTTACTCACGATCAAGGCTTGTTCTCCACAGACCGTGACGAGTTGATCGTTCTTGACGAACTTCAGTTTCTGGTGCAGTGTCGAAGTGACTGCCCCAGCCTGGTGTATCCAAGGTCTTCCCAACAAATAGCTGTATGTTGCTCAGATGTCCATGACCTAGAAAGTGACTTGGAAAGTGTGAGGACCGATAGTTATGGGAAGGTTGACTTCGCCGATAACTGCTTTCCGAGATCCGTCAAAGGTTTTGACGATGACCTCACTTCCCCTCATCGGGGATCATTTGAATGATAGTCACATTAAAGTTAACTTTGGCATAACGTTGATGGACGATCCTGTGTCTACCAGTATGCTGGCTAAAGCATCGTCCTGGCAGTTGACTGTGCTGTTAAGCGCCATGTTGTGACTTTTGCCCTCTTCTGGCAATTCCTCATCACTGAATCCTAAGTTGTTGCAGGAAGTGATGTTAGAGATGATGCTATCGAACTGTCGTATTGACACATCCTGTTCCACAAAGGCCTGCTCTAAGACTTTTTGTAGAGCCTCTCTGTGGGCTTCGAAACTGAGTAAAAGTGATAGCACAGAGATCCTTTGGATGAGTTTCAGCATCTCATCATTAGTTTTTGAAAGCTCGGGATCACTGGACTGACCGATCGGTGGATTGGGAGCTTCCGTCTGAAGTTCCTTTTCTTTGTTAGGTTCTCCAACTCCTCAGTTGAAGATTTGACCGCTCCGTGTTACTCGACTGATGTCTGCAATATTTACGACGGAGGGTAATGGAATTTCCTTTTCATTCTCAATTATTGTTGCTCCGTATTTGTAAGGGATCGCCTTAGTTGTTTTCATACGGTAATGGTCCCGGTAGATAGATAACTGCAGGAGCCTTCTGATTTTTATGACTGTCGTAAGTAACTTCAATCAGTTCTTGGCTAAAAGCCTTTGATTCGTCCAGTAGAGGGATGATGGCATAGACATCCTTGGTCCTCTCGCGATCAGAGATTACAACCACATCTTTGATTTGATCAATGAAGTAGTCTGGCGTCTAGTTAATGGACCCCAAAACTGGATATTGTTGAATCTCTTTGCGGTCCAACTGAGCTTGAAGGGCTGCTCGCACGAGGTAACATCCTTGGATATTTTCCGAGCAAACTCTACAGCGTTCATAGTTATGTGGTGGCACCTGGCCACATCCTCTTTGAATACAGTGTAACTTTACTAGATCTGTTTCCATTAATCGAGCATCCTGACTTTGATGCCTAGTAGGGTTCCCATTAACCACACTGACTTGTTGCGTGTCTTCGTCCATATAGATCGGAAGCCACCAGTGGTTTAACAAGTGTTGCAAAGTTCTTTGAACTAGAGCATATCCCTGGTCACTCTTGCGACATCCTTTATAGTTTTGATAATTATGCGAAGTCAGAAAACCAAGCTGGACTTTCTTAGCGTGTAATTCCACCAAGCTGGTATTCATCAAGCGAATATCGAAGATTTAAATCATGTTGATCTGATAAAGATTTTTATCATGGTAATCATGGATCCACTCAAGATCCATCTGACGCTGGAGGGCCTCTTGTACAAAAGAACATCCCTGATTGTTTACCGAGCAAATCAGACAGGAATTATAATCGTGCCTTGGCAGATTATGATACTGGCTTTGCCTTGAGTGCATTGGCACTAGGTTGACATTCATCGTACGGATGTAATGGCTCTTAACGATGTTGGAATTCTTATAAGTCATGTTGACCCCACGAATTCGGTGCTCTTGGATCCAGCCGAGATCCAATTGTTCCTGTAGAGCTGATTGCACCACAGAAAATCCTTGATTGTCTTTAGAGCAAATATCACACTGGTAATAATTGTGAGGTGGTATATGGCCATACCCGCTCTATCTGCGATGCATCTTGACCAGATTGGTCCTCAATAAGAGTACATCATGAATTTGATAGCTGTTGTTAGACTCTCCTTTTATCAAATTTACTGCAACTTTCCCGTGTTGAGGCAACGGGTTCGTGGGAACATTCGGATTCGTATCTTTGAAAGATAAGACCCCGTTCCTAACAACCTTTTGTACGTCAGATTTGAAACTCAGACAATTTTCTATGTTATGCCCTGGTCCTCCTTGATGGTAAAGACAAGTCTGATCCGCCTTGAACCAAAAAGGCAGATTTTCCAGTACTGTAAGAGGAGACTTGGTTTGGACATACCCCTTGACCAGTAGTAACGGAAACAATTCTGCATACAACATTGGTATAGGGTCGAACCCTGGTGGTTACGTTGTACGGTTGTTGTTGTACTGAGGACGAGCCTGCTGAAGAGGCTGTTGTGTCCTTTGCTGATATTGCTGTTGATTAGGTTGGCTCTGCGTAACCTGAGGTTGATACGTAGGAACAGGCACCGGGTTAATAGCAGGAGTTACAGCTGCTACTGGTTGGTAACATCGCCTTTGCTTTTTGAGGGAGATATTCCCAATATCCTACTCTTTTTTCTTAGGGAGAGCACTACCGTATCATTTTGTATTACTTGATGGTCCAGCGTCTTTAACCAGACGTCCTTCTCAGACGACTTCCTCAAGACGAACTCCCATGCCCACCATCTCGGTGAAGTCACTGGGCGTGCTGGCGGCCATTCGGTCGTAATAGAATGAGCTCAAGGTTTTCAAGAAGATCTTTGTCATCTCTTTTTCCTCAAGAGGTGGACAAATCTTGTCGGTGATTTCACGCCATCTTTGAGCGTACTCCTTAAAAGTTTCCTTGTCCTTTTGTGACATTGATCTGAGTTGATCTCTGTCTGGTGCCATGTCCAGGTTATACTTATACTGCTAAACGAAGGCAGTGCCAAGATCTCTGAAAGTAGCGATCTTAGTGCGGTTTAAACCCATGTACCATTTGAGTGCGGCACCGGTTAAACTATCCTGAAAGTAATGGATCAGTAGCTCCTGGTTCTTTGTCTGAGCTGACATTCGCCGACCGTACATCACCAAATGACTTTGAGGGAAAGAGTTACCCTTGTATTTTTCAAAATCGGGTACCTGGAACTTGTGCGGAACTTTCACATTGGGGACCAAGCAAAGGTCTGCGGTGACTTTTCCAAATAAATCCTGACCGCAAATGGCTTACAGTTCTTTTTGCATCTCCAGGAATTGTTCCTGAAACTCATTCATTATGTCAAACATACTTTCGTTTCCACCAGACAGTGTGTACCACGGGTGGTGGTATAGTCATTACAGCAGAGACTCTTGTTGCCTCCCGAAGTTTGTAATCTTCAGGAGTTGTTGTTATGCCCCTGGTATCTTCGCTTTCCCGAAGTTTGTAACCTTCAGGCCCAGCGGTTCCTGCTGCGTTTTCCAGATCTTCCATGATTGGCAGGATATATCCTTCCGGGATATACTTGAGTGGCATGCCCCAGGGACGATCTTTCGGCATTTTGTACCTAGGATCAGACTTCTCCACTATGGGCGTTGATGTGGCCTCTGAGATCACAGTCTGTTGTTGTTGCATCTGAGCTTCTACTAGAGCTTGCATGTCGTTATGAAGCTTTCTTACATCTTCTTTCAGAGTGTCGATCTCTTCTCTCAACTCTCTGTTCTCTTCCTCGAGATCATCCATCTTCTTCTGTCGATTGGCCTGAGTATTGTACGAATGAGACAGTTTGACTCTAGAATCGAGACACAAATGTGAGATTCGTAGGGAAAAAGAATGCGTTTATGCGAGAATGATGAATGATATGCAATGATTTTATTAATTATTTTTTTGTTTAATCAAAAGAAACATCAACAATTTGGATTGCAAATATCATACAGTGGGGAAACTCCGTTTTATTGAATTCAAAGATTGCGGAAATGGAAATACAATAGATTAGAAAGTGCTGAAAACGGAAATGTCTAAACTAATGGATCTTGAGTCCTCTCTGAGGAGAGCTCAGGTACTGGTTCTGGTTCTATCCTTTTCTTTGACCGGGGATCTTCAGCCGTTGTCGGGTTGTCATCCCTTTGCCAAGTGAAACGAGCGAGCAAGTTCCGTTGGTCTTCTTGATTCTCTACAGCATGTTACTCTAAAATCTCAATCAGAGCATCCTTTTCTTTCAATAGCTGTTGTAGTTTCTTACACTCTACATTGAGAATACGGTACTTGTTCCTCCAAGACCTTGTCTCCCGTTGAACTTCGTTGAGAGTAACTTGAAGTTTTTCCGTGTCAGGCATGAAGTAAAGGATAGAGTCCCTTAATGGAAGAACTTCCTGACGAGGGTAAGGCATCCTCAGCTTGAGAGCTCTAGTTTGTACCCAGTGGAGATAAGGCTCCACCGAGACACAGTCTGGTTTCCCTAGATACTCTCTTCCTTTCCTATGAACGTGTTTCCAGGTATGCACTATTTCTGTCTTTAGTGCCCTGTCGTTTTCTCCTTCCTTGAAGAAAAGACCTTCCAGATGAGCACCCCACGGGACATCCCTCATTGGGTATCCAAATTGACGACGGACTAACACCGGATGATAGTTGATTCCTCACTTAGTTCCTATAAGGGGTACATTTGGGAAATTTCCACAACGGTCAATGATTATGATCCCGTCATAGATACGATTGTACTAATCGATGTTAGAGTTGGTAAGAAACATGATTCTCTGCGACCAACGTAAAGTATTCTTTTGATCCCAAAATGCAGCAGACTTGGGCAAATGGGAAATGAACCATTTGTAAAGCAAGGGTACACAACACGTGATTATTCCTCCACTGTATGAATTCCTTAAGTGTACCGAATGATACGCATCTGCGAGTAAGGTTGGTACGGGATTTCCAATAAGACATATCTTAATGGCATTGATATCTACAAAGTTATCGATGTTGGGAAACAAAAATAACCCGTAGGTGAGCAAAACAAAGATGCTCTCGAAAGCGGCCACGTTCCCTATACTAGCAAAGTACAGGGCTTTCTTTATCAAGAATTGGGCTGGTAAACCTTGGATGCCACCCTTAGTGGTCATGTGAGTCTTGACTTCTGACTCGTCCTGCTCTTGCAATGGTTTGATCTTTTGGAATTTCTTCGAGTCCAGAAAAGGGAGCTTGATTAGTGATATACAGATCAGTCAAGTGAGAATACTCCTCCAGTGTTGGTGCTAGCTGATAATCTGGGAATGTGAAACAGTGATAGACCGGATCATAGATTTGAATGAGTATGGACAGGATTCCCTCAATTACATGGACCCTTAATAGAGATAGCAGTCCTCCATACTTGGCTCTGAAAGCCTCAAGATTGGTGATCATCCTCGCCAACCCTCTCAAATTCTCTAACTTTGGAACCTTGAAGGTGTACTTATGAGTCTTTCTTCTACCGAAATCCATAACGCAATCTCTTTATCTGACATTTGCAATCATTGTCTCAGTTTAATTTGAAAAAGAGAGACTAAAAGAGAAGATTTTATTTTTTGAATGTTTTTTAAATGAATGTATGACTGCAGCACACAAAAACATAGAAAAACATGGGGTCAAAGGGTCGGTGTCATGAAGTCAAGGCTCTACCCCCCTCCCCAAAGGTTTATACTGGAGATTTTTTGTAGCTATCTGCAAAATCATTGATCCCTCTTGGGATAACAACAGCAAGCAGATCGCCAGCGAGCTGATGTATCCTAGAGTGATCTCAAATGAGGGTAGTATCGCGTGATAACTATTTTCGATAGCTTCCGCACTACAAAATGGTTTCAGTCTACTAAAAACGTCAGCTTCTCAGATAACCCAGTCGACCACATTACTTTCAACAACCGAAGTCGTATAGGCAATGTATCTATAAAGGGAGTCTCCACTGAGTTTGATGGTCGACCGAGGACTCTGTCATACCCCAAATTTTGACCACTAAGACCTCCCATCATTGTGCAAATCATCAGCACAATATGGATGAACCATTATGCCTCATCAGTCTCCCCAAAGATGGGTGAGCATTCACTACAAACAATAATTAGGGTTTCAAGCCCTCTCTGAGATTTAGACAAAGGATCAATCAAGGAATGACATGATCTTAAACTTGTCTAACCTCTCAAACATCCACAAAGGATCAAGAGGACTCCCACATCAAGAATCAAGCACAAGGATGCAACAGTCTGAGTGGATTAAGCCTCAAGATCGCCAGTATCACCAAATTAGGGTTTGGTCGACCAGGGCCTCCAGATGGAAATTTTCCTCTGGGCATGAGCCAATGCTTCAAAGCATATCCTAAAATACTCCATGGAACATCATGAACCCAATTATCAAGTCAATTTAACCTCAGGGGATGCATTCACAAAAAATCAGGAATTAGGGTTTCTTGACCTAATTTACCCCTAAGTTGACTTTTGTGACAAATCATGAGCAAAGACCTCAAGAGAGGATTTTAGGGTCTATAATAAACCACATTCATCCATTTGCAACAATGGATTGATCCAAGAAGCTTGAGCAACAAGTTTCAATTTCATCAGAACGAGTATTGGTTCCAATCAATCAGAAATAATTCAAAAGCAACGCCATTTTTTTAATATGGGGGGTATATGAATCAAATGAAGAAAAATGACTTAGACATTTGGATTAACAAAAATCCTTTTTGGGGATATAAAAAGAATTTGGATTCTCAAATAATATCAGAGGGGTTTGCCATCGTCGTGGAAATTCCATTTTTGAAGAATTTACACCTTCTAATTTTTTATTTTTTCTAGTATGTAAATAAATCGCGTATATGGTCCAAGTAATAAAGGCCCAAGTTTCCTTTGGATCCCAATTCCAATGAATTGAACACTTTTCTTTTCTTTCAAAGGAGAAAATTATTCTTTTTACTTTTACCAAACATATGTGGATCCAATTATGATCTTCTAATCAACTGTTTAGGATCTTAATGAAAAAGGAACTTCATTAATTGGTTCAAACCATTTTTTCTGGATAATATCTGTCGAGACTTTTTCTTTCAACTTGAAAGAAAACTAGAAGTAGAAGACTGCTGGCCTGAGAGAAGGCGGCCTCCCTCGGGTTTCGCGAGAAAAGTCAACCGTATCTTTGACTTTTGACCAGGACATGCTCCCAAACCCTAGGACATGATTCAATACACCCTATAACACCTATGAAATCAATCCATCAAGTTTGATTTAGGTCAAGGACTTGATTTCATAGAGGATCGCACAGTTTGGAATTCATCTGACAAAAAGTCAACTGTGCACCAAAGTCAACTTTGACTTTTTGAGATTTTTCACAATTATGGTTCCTTAACCCTAAAATGATGTTAATGTGTGATTGGAATCATCATTCATCAAGAAAAATCAAGAAAAGTGGGATAACTTGTAAAAGGGGTAACCATAAAAACTTAGAAATTTTTCTAAGTTATGGAACAGAGTGGCTAGGGTACCAACTTTGGAGGATCATAACTCCTAAACCGCAAGGCCATTTTTCCCCATCCAAAGCTAGATTTGTAGCTCTCATGGCCCTCTACAAAAGTTTCAACTATACTTCATTCCAATTCCTCATGGATTTTGAGTTATAGAATTATCAAAATCACAAAAAGTGAAAATGTCGCTTTTTTCCAACACTTAGTGAAATTTTCACTAAGTCAGAATCTGCCTTCACTTTTTTCCAAATGTGGGGGCATTTTTAACTTGGATCCAAAAGGTATCAAAACCAACTATGATCAAACAGTTGTTGTATCATATAAGGGCTTTCCAAAATGGCTAAGAACTCCATCAAAGTCCACTTGAGCCATGAGATATGACAATGCCAATATGCCTTGCTGCAAACTGTCATGGCAAGACAGATTTTGGAGTTTTGCTCTATTTGCTCAAATTTTGCAAAGAGCAAGCAACTCTATCCATCTGAACACCTCAAGGGGGGACCAAGGAGAAACCAACTCTGATCCCAAGCCTCCCAAGTCTTTGGAACCAAAAATAGCATGCCAAACCTAGAAATGCCAAAAAGAGGGACAAGACTCCAATTTTGGATTGGAGCATTCAATGGATGCACCAAGGTGGCATGGACTAGGCCATTTCCAACTGAATTCAGTCAAGACTTATCCAAGACCAAGGGGACCAACAGCCTGTGCCCTAACCTCTAGTCAATGGCTAGAGGAGACTTGGATTCTCATTGCTCAACATTGGCCAAACCTATGCAGCAGTTATCATTCACTCTTCCTTGCAAAACAAACTTGCTCTACTATAAATAGAGCTCAATTGTGATCAGTTTGAGTACACCAAAACCATCAAACAGATGCTTTCCTCAAAATCTCCTTCTTCACTCCAAATTTTCCTTCCAAAGCAAGTCACTATCGGGTTTTGAGTTTGAGAGCAATTCCAATCAAATCAATCACACACACACTCCATAAACATCATATAGAAGTGATCCAAACACTTAAACAACATCTGGAACACTGATTTCACAAAATCACCAGCCAACTGCTCAAGGTTTTAACCAAGTTGCAGTTGGGATACCATCTTCAGTTCCAGCTTGTTTCAAACCATTCAAGCACCCAGAAACACTCCATAGCACCTAGGGAAGCTATCCATATCCTTGGAACCAAGCTGTAACACCTCTAACACAAAACACGATCACCAGTCGCAAGAGGTAAGCATGGGTTCTTCAAACTCTATGATCCATGCATTTTTTGCTGCACAATAATTTGGTCGTATGTTCATAATCATGCATGGAGTGTTTTCCCTTAATCAATTACATTGTTTGAATCGTGTATGAAATTTTTGAACCTTCATGCAAATTTTAGGGTTCTTGAGGTTTCTCTTTGATTTCTTATTCCATGCTTAAAATAAATGAAATTAAAGACCATAGACATGATCGTGAGGTTGAAACGAGTAGATTGATATGTAGATTGCATGATATAATCAAGTATTCCATGAGATGGGATAGAAAATGCAAATTTGCAGAAATAGAGGGTGGCGCGTGTTCTTGCCCTTGTTCTTGGCGCCCTTTTTGAAAATTCAAATATTTGAATTTTGTGATTTTATTTAATTGATTCAAAAATTAATTTCGCTCTGAGTTTTAATGATTTTGAGTTGATTCTTTTTTTAATAATTCACAAAAATGTTAAAATATTTTATTTTTCCAAAAAATCCAAAAAATATTATTTATTTCATATACTTGATATTTTTGTAAAGAATCAATATTTTAATTGTTTTTTACATTTAAAATATTTTCTCTTTCTTGATTTTTCAGATTTTAGTGATTTCCAATCATTTTTTGGATTAAAACCTAATTTTATAAACAATAATCCAAGATCACAATTTGTTTTCCACATGTTTAACAAGTTTGGTCATTTTAATTGAATTTTTTTTATTCAATTAGAATACATTTTGAAAACAAATTAGGGTTTTTGATTAATTCAACCCTCATCAAACTTTTTCAAACATCTTTGGGCCTCTAATAGAGTGTAAGACCCAATCCTTTGTAAATACAAACCTTTTTGGGCCTCAAATGCTGTATAAGTCCCGTTGTATTTCAAAAGTTCGGCGCGATCATCGTCCGTTTAAAATAAATCATTTGGGCCTCTCCTCGAGCTATAAGACTCATTCAAAATCATTGGGCCTCTAATAGAGTGTAAGACCCAATCCCCTTTTAACCAAAACAATTTTGGGCCTCAGATATTGTATAAGTCCCTCTGCGTTAAAAGAAAATCTTGGCGCGATCGCCAGTTCAAAAAACAAATCATCTGGGCCTACCCTCGTGTTATAAGCCCCATTCTTTTTCTTTAAACCTTTAGGCCTCTTGAGAGAGTGTAAGACTCATCCCTTTGTACAGAAAACCTTTTCGGGCCTCAGTCACTTGTATAAGTCCCTCTGTACAAATTTCAAACAACAGTGTAATCACTGATAAAACCTTGGTCCTTTCCTTGAGCTACAAGCCCCAACAATCTTTTCAAAGCACTTTCTCCTTTGATTTTGAATATAATAGTGTTATCAAAGCTTTCTTGGTTGAACAAACTAACCAAACAGCATGGAAGCTCTACAACCGAGTAAGTGTTTACCCGCTTTCTTTATCTGCTTTCATATATATAACTGTATTGTGGGGCTGCTCACTGTAAGTCCTCTTTCACAAACTTTTATATACCTGTCAAATATCAACTGTGTAATACTAGTATTGTTATTTAGAGTTTTCCCTGGCAACTACGTCTAGCACTAGGTAAAGCCCTATTGGTCATTCTTAAATATAAACAAAACTAGATCCCCATAGGATTACCAGACACATTCTTCCCTCCTCTTGGGGTTAAACAATATGGAGACGTGAAAGGCAGCATTCTCAGTGAACCCTTTCTCAGACTGTCACTCTTAAAAATCGTCAAAGAAACTCTAACTCCCCAAAGATGATCTTTTCTCCGTGAATGGCATCTCTTGAGTTTCTTCCAAATTCTCGGACTTTCCTGGCTTAGTCTATTCTCGGTGAATGGCTTGTCTTGAACTTCTCGGGGTTTGGGGACCCACGGGCTTCTTAAAAGCATCCCCGCCTCCTCTTGGGCATTGTACAAGGACCCTTCGGCTTCTTAAAAGCTCTCATGCCTTCTCTTGGGCTTAGTACAAGGACCCAAAGACCTCTAAAGGTATAGGAATAGAACCTAGTCATTAATTTGCTAGAGCTGTCTTTCTGAGTCAAGTGTCAGACTTGTTAATGGGTTGACCTTCATCCCTTAACATATCAGCCTTCTCTTGGGCATCATACAAAGATCATTCAATACCCGAGAATTGATTTCTCAAAACACCCGTAGACTTGGACAGTCTCAATACCCTTTGGGTTTCCCATTTCCTTAAAGAACAGGAAATAACCCTGATCCTCTGATCAATCCCAAAGTACAACATTACCTATATAAGAACTGATTTTCTCTTTACCCAACATACTGGATCTGTCACTAAACTGAAACAGTCACCGGCACACTAGCCTCCTCTTGGGCTTTGTACAATGATTCTCCCCAGCGGAGCCAACCTGTTTAGCCTCCAACTAGGGCTTATTACGGGATACAAAAACACTCTCTTGTTGAGTATAAAAGACTCTCTTGTTGAGTCAAACACTTTCAGCCTCCATCTCGGGCTTCGTACAAGATACAAAACACTCTCTTGTTCAGTATAAAAGACTCTCTCGTTGAGTCCAACATTTTCAGCCTCCATCTCAGGCTTCGTAAGAGATACCAAAACACTCTCTTGTTGAGAATAAAAGACTCTCTTGTTGAGTCAAACTTTTAGCCTCCATCTCGGGCTTCGTACGAGATACGAAAACACTCTCTTGTTGAGTATAAAAGACTCTCTTGTTGAGTCAAACATTTTTAGCCTCCATCTCGGGCTTCGTACGAGGTACAAAGACTCTCTTGTTGAGTCAAACACCTTTAGCCTCCGTCTTAGGCTTTGTACAAGACACATACAAAAGCACTCTCCTGTTGAGTCAACCCTTTTTGCCTCTCTCTCGGGCTTCGTACGAGACACATAAAAACACCCTCTTGTTGGGCCAATAGTCTCCTCTTAGGCTTTGTATAAGGAAACCCCGGTTGAGTCAATCAACCATTTAGCATCAAAAGCTTTGCCTCATTCACAGTATACAAACATCAATAACTCCTTTTCCCCCATCTAATTGTTATAAGCGGCAAGCCTCTGGATTATTTACATCCACGCCACTGTCCCTCTTTTAGCATGAGAAATTCCTAAGGAAAGATGGCATTGCTCTAAACTGAGTTAACGTCTTCTCCTTCAGGTTAAAAATCCCCTATAAAGGAAATTATGGCATTACTGGATTCACATATCCCAGTTAAAGTAATTCTCCTTTATAACCAGTCACGCAACAATTGTGACAAATAGACCAAATATCCCCCTTTAGAGATGACAAATTCTCTCTAAAGTCAAAGCCCTTCAGCTTCACATCATGGGCTTCAAGAAAGATACAAATAGACACTTCAGCTTCACATCTTGGGCTTTGAACAAGATACAAAACACATTTAGCTTCACGTCTTGGGCTTTGAACAAGACACCAAAACAACCTTTTTTCCTTCCATTGAATAGGAGGAACTACGATCGCTCTGATTTCCCTGTTTCGTTAAACGGGAATACGTAGGCATAAGATTGAAAAATCTTAGTGAGCACACTAATCAAAAACCCAAAATCCCGTACCTTCACCCATCAATCAAAAAGCATCAGTCCTAACATCCTCACAAATAGACCCGTCATTTCATTCTCAACAAAATAAATAGAGAGAGGCCCACAATCTAAACCGCATCTGTAACCAACAATCATCTGTTTAAACTCGGTATGCAAGCAGGGTTAATTGGAGACATCTATTTCCCTTCCTTCATCAGCTTCAATAGGGTAAAAAATGAATCGACCTGTAGTACCCCAGAGCGACAGTGCTTAAGAATCACGTCCAAAATCGCTCGCTACAGAAAAATGGCACCCACCGTGGGGCCACACAGGGTTTTTGCCCTCTTATCTCTCTGGTTGAAACCTCGAGTTCACCAAAATATCACATAAATGGCAACTCTGCTGGGGAGTCATTATCTGTATAGGATTATAAGACTAGAGGTCTAGGATGATTAAGACAAATATATACTGCTTTTCCTAATTGATATCTGTGTTTATTTTTCTGCTAATGGGAATGCGTGTGATGCCGCATGTGGAAAGATTGAGTATACACCTAAGATAGGTGATGGCAATGCGGGTAATCTTACTGGGAGTGAATTCTAGTTAAGAGCCCCCGATCGACCATCAAACTCAGTGGAGACTCCCTTTGCAGATACATTGCCTATACGACTTCGGTTGTTGAAAGTAGTGTGGTCGACTGGGTTATCTGAGAAGCTGGGGTTTTTAGCAGACTTAAGCCATTTTGTAGTGCGGAAGCTATCGAAAATAGTTGTCATGCGATACTACCCTCATCTGAGATCACTCCAGGATACATCAGCTCGCTGGCGATCCGCTTGCTGTTGTTATCCGAGAGGGGTCAATGATTTTGCGAACAGGTAAAAAAAATACCAGTATTAACCTTTTGGGGGGGTAGAGCCTTGACTTCATGACACCGACCCTTTGACCCCATGTTTTTTCTATGTTTTTGTATGCTGCATTCATGCATTCATTTAAAAAAACATTAAAACAAAAAAAAACTTCTCTTCTAGTCTCTCTTTTTCAAATTAAACTAACACAATGATTGCAAATATCAGAGAAGGAGATTGCGCTAATGGATTTCGGTAGAAGGAAAACTCATAAGTACACCTTCAAGGTTCCAAAGTTAGAGGATTTAAGAGGTCTGGCGAGAATGATCACCAACCATGAGGCTTTCAGAGCTAAGTATGGGGGACTGCTGTCCCTGTTAAGGGTCCACGTAATTGAAGGAATCTTGTCCACGCTAATCCAGTTCTACGATTCAGTCTATCACTATTTCACATTCCCGGATTATCAGCTTGCACCAACACTGGAGGAGTATTCTTACTTGACTGATCTGCGTATCACTGATCAGTCTCCCTTTTCTGGACTGGAGGAGATTCCAAAGGATCAGACCATTGCAAGAGCAATTTATTTGGACGAGTCAGAAGTCAGGACTCACATGACCACTAAGGGTGGCATCCGGGGTTTGCCAGCCCAGTTCTTGACAAAGAAAGCCCTGTACTTTGCTAGTATAGGGAACGTGGCCGCTTTCAAGAGCATCTTTGTCTTGCTCACCTACGGGTTATTTTTGTTTCCCAACATCGATAACTTTGTAGATATCAAAGCCATTAAGATTTTCCTGATCGGAAACCCTGTACCGACCTTACTCGTAGATGCGTATCATTCGGTACATTTAAGGAATTTATACAGTGGAGGAATGATCACGTGTTGTGTACCCCTGCTATACAAATGGTTCACTTCCCATTTGCCCAAGTCTGCTGCATTTTGGGATCAAAATAATACTTTACGTTGGTCGCAGAGAATCATGTCTCTTACCAACTCTGATATCGATTGGTACAATCGAATCTACGACGGGATCAGGATCATTGACTGTTGTGGAAATTTCCCAAATGTACCCCTTATAGGAACTAAGGGGGAATCAACTATCATCCAATTCTCGTTCGTCGTAAATTCGGATACCCGATGAGGCACGTCCCACGGAATGCTCATCTGGAAGGTCTTTTCTTCAAGGAAGGAGAAAATGACAGGGTGCTAAAGACGGAAATAGGGCACGCTTGGAAACACGTTCATAGGAAAGAACGAGAGTCTCTAGGAAAACCAGACAGTGTCTCAGTGGAGCCTTATCTCCACTGGGTACAAACTAGAGCTCTCAAGCTGAGGTTGCCTTACCCTCGTCAGGAAGTTCTTCCATTAAGGGACTCTGCCCTTTATTTCATGTCTGAGATAGAAAAACTTCAAGTTTCTCTCAGCAAAGTTCAGCAGGAGAAGAGGTCTTGGAGGAACAAGTACCGTATTCTCAATGTGGAATGTAAGAAAATACAACAACTGTTAAAAGAAAAGGATGCTCCAATTGAGATTCTAGAGCAATATGCTGTAGAGAATCAAGATGACCAAAGGAAATTGCTCGCTCCTTTCACTTGGCACAGGAATGACAACCCAACGACGACCCAAGAGCCCCGGTTAAAGAAAAGGAAAGCACCCGAACTAGCACTTGAGCTCTCTTCAGAGAGGACTCAGGATCCATTAGTTTAGATTTCCTTTTCCAACACTTTGTAATCTATTGTATTTCCATTTCCGTAATCCTTTGAATTCAATAAAACGGGGTTTCCCCACTGTTTGATATTTGCAATCCAATTGTCAAAGTTTACTTTGAATAAACAAAAATAATTAATAATCATCGCATTCATCATTATCATAAATGCATTCTTCTTACCTACGAATCTCACGTTTGCGTCTCGATTCTAGAGTCAAACTGTCTCATTCGTACAATACTCGGGCCAATCGTCAGAAAAAGATGGATGATCTCGAGGAAGAGAACAGAGATTTAAGGGAAGAGATCGACACTCTGAAAGAGGATCTGAGAAAGCTTCATAACGATATGCAAGCTCTAGCTGAAGCTCAGATGCAACAACAAAGGACTGTGATCTCAGAGATCACATCTACGCCCATAGTGGAGAAGTTCGATCATAGGTACAAAATGCCGAAAGATCGTCCCTGGGGCATGCCACTTAACTATATCCTGGAAGGATATGTTCCGCCGATCGCTGAGGATCAGGGAACCGCAGCAGGAGCCGCTGGGCCTGAAGTTTACAAACTTCAGGAAAGCGAAGATGCCAGGGGCATGACAGCAACTCCTGAAGGTTACAAACTTTGGGAGGCACCGAGGGTCTCGGCCATAATGACTATACTACCACCCGTAGTACACACTGTCCCGGAAGGATAGATTCCACAGATACCTTCTGGTGGAAACGACGGCATGTTCGACAGAATGAATGAGTTCTAGGAACAATTCTTGGAGATGCAGAAAGACCTACAAGCCCTTCGCGGTCAGGATTTATTTGGAAAGGACGATGCGGACCTTTGTTTGGTCCCCAATGTGAAAGTTCCACATAAATTCCAAGTGCCCGACTTTGAAAAGTACAAGGGTAACTCTTGCCCTAAGAGTCATTTAGTGATGTACGCTCGGCGAATGTTAGCTCAGACAGAGAACTAGGAGCTACTAATTCACTACTTTCAGGATAGTTTAACCAGCGCCGCACTCAAATGGTACATGGGTTTAAACCGCACTACGATCGGCACATTCAAAGATCTTGGCGCTGCTTTCGTTCAACAATACAAATACAATTTGGACATGGAACCGGACAGAAATTAACTCAGATCAATGTCACAAAAGGACAAGGAAACCTTTAAGGAGTATGCTCAGAGATGGCATGAAATTTCCGCTCAAATTTGTCCACCTCTGGAGGAAAAAGAGATGACAAAGATCTTCTTAAAGACCTTAAGCTCATTTTACTACGACAGTATGGTCGCCAGTGCGCCCAGTGACTTCATCGAGATGGTAGGCATGGGAGTTCTTCTTCAGGAAGCAGTCCGAGAAGGACGCCTAGTTAAAGACGTTGGATCATCAAGTAGTACAAAATGATACGGTAGTGCTTTCCATAAGAAAAAAGAGCAAGATATCAGGAATATCTCTCTCGAAAAGCAAAGGCGACGATATCAACCAGTAGCGGAAGTAACTCATGCTATCAATCCTGCACCTGTTCCTACTTATCAACCTCAGGTTGCGTAGAGCCAACCTAATCAACAGGAATTTTAGCAAAGGACACAACAGTCTCTTCAGCAGACTCTCCTCCTTACAACAACAACCGTACAACGCGACCACCAGTGTTTGACCCTATACCCATGTTGTACGCCGGACTGTTTCCGTTACTACTAGTCAAGGGGCATGTCCAAACCAAGTCTCCTCTTACAGTACCAGAAAATCCGCCTTTTTGGTTCAAAACATATCAGACTTGTCCTTACCATCAAAGAGGACCAGGGCATAGCATAGAAAACTGTCTCAGTTTCAAATCCGATGTGCAAAAGCTTGTTAGGAGCGAGGTCTTATCTTTCAAAGATACGAATCCTAATGTTCTCACGAACTCGCTGCCTCAACAGGAGAAAGCTGCAGTCAATTTGATAGAGGGAGAGTCTAACAACATCTATCAAATTCACAGTGTACTCTTATTGAGGGCCAACTTGGTCAAGATGCATTGTAGACAGAGCGGATATGGCCATGTGCCACCTCATAATTATCACCAGTGTGATATCTGTTCTAAAAACAATCAGGGATGTTTTGTGGTGCAATCAGCTCTATAGGAACAACTGGATCTCGGATGGATCCAAGAGCATCGAGTTCGTGGAGTCAGCATGACCTATACGAATTCCAACATCATTCAGAATCACGACATCCACGCAATGAATGTCAACTTGGTAGCAATGCACTCAAGGTAAAGCCAGTATCATAATCTTCCACGGCACGATTACAATTCATGTCTGACTTGCTCGATAAACAAACAGGGATGCTCTTTTGTACAAGAGGCCCTCCAGCGTCAGATGGATCTTGGATGGATCCAGGACTACCATGATAGGAATCCCTATCAGATCAACATGATTCAAATTTTTTATATTCGTTTGATGAATATTGCTTGGTGGAGTTACATGCCAGGCAAGTCCAACTTGGTTTTCTCACTTTTCACGAGTATCTGAGCTGTAAAGGATGTTGTGAGAGTAACCAAGGGTGCGCTCTCGTTTAGAGAACTTTACAACACTTATTAAACCACTGGTGGCTTCCAATCTATATGGATGAAGACATGCAATAAATCAGTGTGGTTGATGGGAACCCTACTCGGCATCAAAGTCAGGATGTTCGATCTATGGAAATAGATCTAGTAAGGTTTCACTGCATTCAAAGCGGGTGTGGCCAAGTGCCACCACACAACTATGAACGCTGTAGAGTCTGTTTGGAAAATAACCAAGGATGTTACCTCTTGCGAGCAGCCCTTCAGAGTCAGTTGGATCGCAGGGAGATTCATCCATACCTAGCTTTGGAGTCCATTGACTGGACGTCACACTACTTCGCTGATCAAATCAGAGACGTTGTCATAATCTATGATCATCAACAGAACAAGGATGTTTGTACCATCATCCCTCTACTGGACAAATCAAAGGTTCTTAGCAAGGAACTGATTAAAGTTACTTACGACAGTCAGAAAAATCAGAAGGCTCCTATAGTTATCTATCCACCGGGACCGTTACCATATGAATTAGCTAAGGTAATCCTTTACAAATACGGTGCGACAATAATTGAGAATGGAAAGGAAATTCCATTACCCTTCGTCGTAAATATTGCAGACATCAGTCGTGTAACACGGAGCGGTCGAATCTTCAACCGAGGGGTTGGAGAACCTAACAGAGAAAAGGAACTTCTGACAAAAGCTCCAAATCCATCAGTCGGTCAATCCAGTGATACCGACCTTTTGAAAAACAATGATGAGATGCTGAAGCTCATCCAAAGGAGTGAATACAACATTGTTGATCAACTGTTACAAACTCCTTCAAAGATCTCTGTGCTATCACTTTTACTCAGTTTCGAAGCCCACATAGAGGCTCTACAGAAAGTCTTAGAACAGGCCTTTATGGAACAAGATGTGTCAATACGACAGTTCGATAGCATCATCTCTAACATCACTTGCTGCAACAACTTAGGATTCAGTGATGGGGATTTGCCAGAGGGGGGCAAAAGTCACAATATGGCACTCAATATCACAGTTAACTGCTAGGACGATGCTTTAGCTGGCGTACTGGTAGACACAGGATCAGCCATCAACGTTATACCGAAGTCCACTTTAATGCGACTATCATTCAAAGGATCCCCAATGAGGGGCAGTGAGGTCATCGTCAAAGCCTTTGACGGGTCTCAGAAAGTAGTTATCGGCGAAGTCGACCTTCCCATAACTATCGGTCCTCACACTTTCCTAATCACTTTCCAGGTCATGGACGTCCGGGCAGCGTACAGCTGTTTATTAGGAAGACCTTGGATACACCAGGCTGGGGCAGTCACTTCAACGCTACACCAGAAACTAGATTTTGTCAAGAACGATCAACTCGTCACGGTCTGTGGAGAACAAGCCTTGCTCGTGAGTAACTTGTCATTATCTACTTGTGTAGAACCCGAGGAGGTTGTTGGGACTCAGTTCCAAGCACTTTCGGTGAGCAACAAGAATCAATCAGAAAAAGGAACATCAATTTCCTCGTACAGAGATGCTCTTGAAGTGATCGCAAATAACAATGCAAAAGGATGGGGACAGCTTGTCATTCCTACCGATAATAAAACAAAGAAGGGTCTTGGTTTTTCTGCAACCTGCACCCAGACAGCTGCTAACGATGAAAGTCTTTATCCCATTCATGATTTCTTCCACAGTAGAGGTTTCCTTCACCCAGTGCCTCAAACAGTCCATACTATCAACGAGGGAGATCCCTTTGATATGGATGAGGAATAGAAGTCCTATCTCAACGAGGACGGTTATATGTCTCAGGAAGAAGTGCCTATGCCATTTTGCTATCCTGCACAGAGTCCGAGAGTTATACCGAGGTCAGACGTCGAAATGATATATGGAGATTGTGATCCGGAAGGATGTCGTGCTCCACCAAACTCATTAGAGGAAGACACTCTGATGAAAAACAACTTTGACCACGACTATTATGGCCCAATGGATGGCCTGCCTATCTGGCAGCCGTACCCAGGAAACTTGGGGCAAGAAAATCAGCCGAACAATGAAAATTAGCTGAGCGTCATTAAACTGAATACCTGCATCCCCACCATGTCATGGGATCAACACTCAGGTCATTCAGAAAATATCCCACACGACGATGAATTGGCAAAGTTCGCCGGACTAGAATTCATTAACTATGCTTTTCCCGAGGTCAACGTCATCTAGAGAGATGACTCCTCCAGTTCCAAAGAAGTGTGGGACACCATAGGACAACCAAGTGGAAAATTTAACTTCATGGTCAAGTACACTGCTCCCGAAAGCTCTCGTATCAAGCTCGAAGACATCCAGCCAACTGGATGGGGAGATTTTCCTGAGAGCACAAATACTATAAAAAATACAACAGAGGAATCCTCCTACGACAACTCTGCCTGGGAAACAGATTCCAACGATCCTGCTCCGCCAGAAATCAGCATCATTTCTGAAGACAAATCAAGGAAGGTACCAGACTTTGTGATTCACCGAGGAGTTTGCCGCTAATGGGTTGCAGTCAATGTTCCGAAGATTGTTCATGAGTTAAAGTAATTGTCGTCTTTAACCTTTCACCCTGCCCAGGTGAAACAGATGTTTTGATAGGGCGAGCTTTCTGTAAATATCCCTCTTCGCTTCGTCCAAAGCGACAGAGTTTTGTTTTATAGGGCTGTAGTTTCAAGAATCGACTTGTTTATAAATAAAATAATGTCGTTATGTAATCTCCACATTAATTGCTGTTTTCTCTTTTCGCTTTTCTCAGAAAATGGTAATCCTAAAAAGCAACTCAATAATAAAAATAAGCAGTTTTCAAAGAAAAAACACTACACACACTTGCATTTTCTCTATCTCTTCTAAACACATATCATCACGTCATACAGATTGCTTGTTTTAAACCCCATTGAAACATACGATTCTATGCCTTCTCCCGACTTTGAATTCCCGGTATTTGGGACTGAAGAAGAAGATGACGACAAAATTCTAGAAGATATCTCCCGACTACTCAGACAGGAGGAAAGGTCTATTGAACCTCATAAAGAGCCGTTGGAAACTGTCAACTTGGGTTCAAAAAAAGAGGGAAAAGAAATTAGGATTGGGGCACTGCTCAGTCCAACTGCCAAAGAGAGTTTGACAAAGCTTCTCCGAGAATTTCCTGATGTGTTTGCTTGGTCCTATCAAGACATGCCCGGATTGGATACCAGCATTGTGGAACATCATCTACCGTTACGGTCAGAATGTCCGCTAGTAAAACAGAGGTTGAGACGGACTCACCCTGACATGGCCATCAAAATCAAAGAGAAGGTACAGATACAGATTGACGCGGGTTTCCTCGCCACGTCAGAATACCCTCAATGGTTAGCCAACATAGTACCCATTCCAAAAAAGGACGGAAAAGTCAGAATGTTTGTCGATTACAGAGATCTAAACAAGGCTAGTCCAAAGGATAACTTTCCTTTACCACACATTGATATGCTGCTTGACAGTACAGCAAAGTTTAAAGTTTTCTCCTTCATGGATGGATTCTCGGACTATAATCAGATGAAAATGGTGCCGAAAGACATGGAGAAAACTTCGTTCATTACCCCATGGGGTACCTTTTGTTACAAGGTAATGCCGTTCAGTTTGAAGAACGTCGGGGCAACCTATCAAAGGGCTATGACTACTCTGTTTCATGACGTGATACACAAGGAAATTGAGGTATATGTCGATGACATGATTGCCAAATCTAAAACAGAAGAGGAGCATGTGACCCACCTGTCAAAACTATTCGAGCGGTTGAGAAAGTACAAACTCCACTTGAATCCTAACAAATGCACCTTCGGTGTCCGTTCAGGGAAACTTTTAGGGTTCATCGTCAGCTAGAAAGGAATTGAGGTTGATCCTGACAAGGTCAAGGCCATTCAAGAAATGCCTTCTACGAAAACTGAAAAACAAGTCAGAGGATTCCTAGGACGTTTGAATTACATTTCCAAATTCATATTCCTCATGACCGCGACATGCGCGCCGATTTTCAAATTACCCAAAAAGAACCAGGACTGCATTTGGACAGAAGATTGCCAAACTGCCTTCGACGATATTAAGGAATACCTGTTGAATCCGTCGATTCTATCACCTCCAGTGGAAGAAAGACCACTGATCATCTACCTCACAGTCTTAGAGGACTCCATGGGTTGTGTACTTGGACAACATGACGAAACTAAACGGAAAGATTCTGTCATCTACTATTTGAGCAAGAAATTCACCAACTACGAGACTCGGTACACTATGCTCGAGAAAACTTGTTGCGCTTTGGCTTGGGCAGCCAAACATCTTCGCCAGTACATGATTCGTCACACTACTTGGTTAATCTCAGAAATGGATCCAATCAAGTACGTCTTTGAAAAACCTGCTCTCACGGGAAGAATTGCCCGTTGGCAGATGTTGTTATCAGAATATGACATAGAATACCACGCTCAGAAAGCCATTAAAGGAAGTATTTTAGCCGATCATTTGGCTCATCAACCGATTGACAATCAAGAATCAGTCGGGTTTGATTTCCCAGATGAAGATGTCATGTATCTAAAAATGAAAGACTACGATGAACCGCTACCCAGTGAAGGGCCATAACCAGGTTCCTAATGGGGATTAATATTTGACGGAGCTGTCAATCATTACAGAAATGGAACTGGGGCAATCATCATAACACCTCAGGGTACCCACATTCCTTTCACCGTCCGACTTACATTCAAGTGCACAAACAACGAGGCCGAATACGAAGCTTGTATTATGGGTCTCGAAGAAGCGATTAATTTGAGGATCAAGAACTTGGATGTATATGGTGACTCAGCTTTGGTCGTTAATCAGATCAAAGGAGATTGGAACACACACCAATCAGGACTGATTCCTTACAAAGACTATGCAAGAAGGTTGTTACCTTTCTTCAATAGAATTGAGTTTCACCACATCCCTCGTGATGAGAATCACATGGCTGATGTATTAGCCACCCTCTCTTCCATGATTAGTGTAGGTCAATGGACCGACTTACCTAAGATCGACATAATGCGCCTTGAACAGCCCGCTTACATCTTCACGATTGAAGCAGTCATAGACGACAAACCTTGGTATCACGATATCAAATGCTTCCTTCAGAAACAAGAGTACCCACCTAGGGCACTAAGGAAAGACAGAAAGACCCTCAGAAGGCTGGCAGGCAGTTTCTTCCTGAGCGGTGATACACTCTATAAGAGGAACTTTGACATGGTCTTGCTCCGATGTGTTGACAGACCAGAAGCAGACATGCTGATAAAAAAAATTCATGAAGGATCCTTTGGCACTCATTCCAATGGACACACAATGGCCAGAAAAATTCAGAAAGCAGGGTAGTACTGGCTGACCATGGAATCCGATTACTATAAGTACATGAGGAAGTGTCACAGGTGTCAAATATACTCCGACAAAATCCATGTACCGCCAACGCATCTCAAAGTTCTTTCTTCCCCATGGCCTTTTTCCATATGGGGAATCGACATGATCGGCATGATCGAACCTAAAGCTTCGAATGGACATCGGTTCATCCTGGTAGCCATTGATTACTTCACCAAGTGGGTCGAAGCAGCATCGTACGCCAATGTAACCCGACAAGTGGTGGTCTGATTTATCAAAAACAATATCATCTGCCGTTATGGTGTTCCGAGCTAGATCATTACCGATAATGAATCTAACTTGAACAATAAGATGATGAAAGAGTTGTCTGAGTTCAAGATCAAACACCATAACTCATCTCCCTACCGACCTAAGATGAACGGAGAGGTAGAAGCGGCTAACAAGAACATCAAGAAGATCGTTCAAAAGATGGTTGTAACCTACAAAGATTGTCATGAGATGCTACCCTTTGCTCTTCACGGTTATCGCACATCTGTCTGCACTTCAATAGGGGCAACCCCTTTCTCTCTAGTATATGGCATGGAGGCACTGCTCCCCATCGAAATAGAGATCCCATCTATCAGGGTAATGATGGAAGCTAAGCTAACAGTGTAACACCCCAATTCCCATCGCGAATAAATAATACATAAATAAATCAGAGTGAATGAAAATTTATTTTTCCGATAGAAAACAGGGATGTCACAATTAAAGAAAGACAACAGAATCCCTGCTCATTTATTTGATACATAACACAATATAGAATACCCTCAAAGGGGAAACTTTATCCAACAAAAGGAAAAGCTCAATTATGGAATAAAGTGGAAAGATCCATAACTGACTTGTTTTTACAAAATAATTGTTCTCTAACATCAAAATATACATACGAAAGTAGTACAAAATATATATTCAACAAATGTATACATATATAACTAAAGCGTTCCCCGACTCTCGTGCTACGTATTAGAGCTGACTGACTGACAAACGGATGGAGAAGTAATCTTCACAAAAGCCTCCAAGACTACTAATCTGCAATTGCCTCATAGAGCAACAAACCACAACAGAAGGGTGAGAAATAACAACTAAATCAAGATTGCATAATAATATGCAAACACATAAAAATTCATATGCATAGTTATTCTCACCACAAGCATCACATACAAATACATATAGCATGCCACATATACATAACATATATCAATTATCCAATGTAATCACATATTTGCACATAAGGCATACCAAAGTCACAACATATGTAAACTCACCACCACATCACATAGCATACGTCTACACATAAGACATATTATTCACAACCAATGCACTTATCATATATGCACATCAATTCACCAATACAACCAATGCATTTATCACATATGCACATCAATTCACTAATTCAAACATAATTCTCAACACATGCTCAATTAATTCATGATTTTCCACACATAATCAATCCATTCATGATTTATGCAAATGCAAAGAGACCGACACAACGACTCTATGCAAATGCGGTACCATCCATCCATCAATCTCATCACTAGTTCACTCAGGAACTATTGGAATCATCGCTTGTTACTGAGGACCACTCATGTAACACCCCGTCGGGCAAACGATGTTCCCCGTCGCTTTTGGTCCTCTTGGTATAAAGCACACAATGTTTATGGATCGCTTTGAGCCCTCTTTGTATAAGGCGCACGATTTGATCACTTTCGGTCCTCTTTGTATAAGGCGCACGATCGTCTATAATCATCGCTTTCAGTCCTCTTTGTATAAGGCGCACGATGTTATAGCGGATTCCCTCTGCAATCGTTTCGTCGCTCACACCCACTAGGGCACATGACATCACAAGATGCATATCATGATGCTTGACACACAAGAACTCATGACAATCAAATGCATCTTCACAATTCAACCATATGAATCATCTCGTCATCATTATTCATGCATTGAAAATCAATTCAAACAATGCATTTACTTGCCATAAGGCCACCAAATAACACACATTGAATTTCACATACACAATGAAATTCATCATAAATCACAAACCACAACAATTATCATTTTATCATATACATTCATATCATTTCACATCAAGAATTACTCACCATCAACCACAACAATCATACAATGTATTTCACCACACAACAACATCATTATCATACATTGAAATCAAACCCAACACAACACATTTATTTCTCCATAAGACCACAAACCATCATCACCAATAATCATCATATATATTCACATCATATAACAGCACACAAGCTATACGATACATATTAAAAGCATGTCACATGATAACACGTCAATCACATACAATTACGACGGTGAAAGCCGACAAAACGATACTATTCCAATTCCCGACACAATTAAATCTGCCAACCCATATAAAAACCATTTAATAAGAAAGAACAGCTCATAAGCTTTCCAAAGCATCAAATCGCGCCTCAAACCGACTTACGGATCAAAAGTTATAAAGAAAACAATTTAGAAAAGTTGTCCTGTTCGCAATGCAAAGCTACTAGCGAGTCCTTCGCTCCCTCATTCGCAGTGCGAATACCCCAGCGAACCATGGCAAAAAGGAAATAGCCTACAGTTTCGCAGTGCGAACTCCCACGAACCTTCACTCTCCCCTTCGCAGTGCGAATCCCCCAGCGAACCATGGCAGAAAGAAAAACAACACAACGTTCGCAGTGCGAACCTCTCGCGAATGTTCGCTTTCCCCTTCGCTGGCCATTCGCAGTGCGAACCTGCGAAACCAGAAAAACCCAGCAGCGCTAACATAGGTCATTTGGGTCCAAATTCATCATTCTCCCACCCCAAACACTTCCAATTCATGCTATAAAAACTAAAACATGATCCAAACCTAAAAACAAGTATTCTACTCCATTTATATCGAATTTCATCTGTGAAAACATCGATTTCTATCAATCGCTCCTAATTTCAATCGATACAAAAAGTCGCGAAACAACCAAAACAATTACAACAAACAACACATATACATACATAAGCCAGATATAATTGAAACTTCTCACCCATACCCGATTAATCGCGCTCGAAACAGAGTTATTTCGATTTTGCTCTTTCTCCCCTTTTCTCTCCTCTTCCTTTCCTTCCCTTCTCTTTCTTTCCTTTTTCTTTCCTTTCTCTCTATTTCTCTCTAATCTCTATTTATATAAAATATCTAAACCCCTAAAAGACTATTTTACCCCTCAGCTCAAATATCTCGCAAACGCTCTCAAAACGCGATAAAACATAAACAGCGATGAAAAATAATATATTGTCAAATAAAAGTCAAGAATGAAATAATATAAAACAAAAATAATTAAATCGACTCGATCAAATAAATAAGACAAAACCGGGCGTTACAATTCTCCCCCACTTAGACATTTCGTCCTCGAAAATATATTGAGACAGACAACTCCGGACACGACTCTCGCCACCGACCAACAAACTAACATGCCAACAAAAGCACACCACGAATAACACAAACTAACAACCCACCTCGCTAACAGCAACAACAATGACGACACGACAACGACAACAACCACAACGGCAAAATGCAAAGCCCATACAATGCACTTGACGACCAACTCACAACTCAAAGAATACCCAAGTTACGAACACACACAGGTTTACGCTTGAACCGAAACACAACAAGATCATTACCCTCGCCACAGGTAACACTCCCCTAATCCCCCACAAGGAATTAACCACACGCACTCGAACCATCATGATGGAAACGAGGCCACAACAAGGACAAGAACCTAAAGTTCCACGACCCAACATTGTTTCAACAACCTCTAAAAAACCAGAATACCAATCATCCTTGTCACACAACAATATTACAACAATGCTACGATTCCCCAATCAAACATACCACCAAAACCTTCATCTACATAGTAGCCCATGAATAATATTTAAACCTTTCACCTAACACTTCCATTCTGAACGTCCAATAGTCTCATTATTCCAACATGTTTCCCAATGTTCAACCTATGAACTCTTACAGGTTCCGCACGCAAATACAAAATGTGTCACCTCACGCTTCCGCTGCGCACTATGATTACTCGAAACCATCAAGTCTACCAATCTCACGTCCAAAGTCTAACTCTTTCTCATATTCACCAAAAATCACTGTTCACTTTTAATATACCCAACCTCACACTCTACTGTGTTATCTCACACACCAGACACAAGTCTCTGAACTGCTCAAACAATTTTAATTCTCTGACCATCAAAACAGACATGCATAACAACTTTCGACTTAACTTTTCAGGCACAACATCAACTTTTCCCCGAAGGATAATCCAAGCCAAAGTCATAACTCATCAGGAATTCCAACCATCCTCGCTGTCTCATACTATATTCCTTCCAAATAAACAGGTACTCAATATTCTTGTGATTTACTAAACACTTCAAACCTAGAACCATAAAGATAATACCTCCAAATTTTCCAACACACTACAACCGCGACCAATTCCAAATCCATAATAGTATAGATCCTCTTATGAATCCTCAATTATCGTAAAGCATAAGCCACGACTTTACCCTCTTGCATTAACACACTGACTAAACTCATCAAATACGCATCACAATACCCCACAACCGATTTATTAGGATCACACAGAATCAAAACTGAAACCGTAGACAACTTCTACTTCAGCTCTCTGAAACTCACTCACAACGAACATCCAAAACAAACGACTCACCCTTTGCAAGTCAACTGAGATACCAGAAGTACGAACTCAACAAAGTCTTCCATAACCTGCAATAACAACCAACTGAGCCCAAAAGTTTCTAATCTCCTTAACCAACTTCGGAGCCTCTCATTGTAAAACTACATCTACTTTCGATGGATCCATAACAATACTCTTATCTGAAATAACCTATCCAAGAAAACTAACCTTTGTCAACCAAAATTCTCACTCAAATAACTTAGCATAAAACTTCGTCTCTGTTCAACACTTGTAATTCAAATCTCAAACACTCTACCTATTCTTCCTCTGAGTTTATAACAGTTCCGAATATCCTCAATCAAAACCACTACGAACTTATCCAATTAAATATGGAAGATACGATTCATATACTCCACAAACATTCCAGACACATCACTTGAAGCTTTTAACGTGTTAACAGTTTCCTTTTACGTAATTCACGTAGTTCCGACTAATCCCTATAATCGACCAAAAATCCATTCCATAAATAATATTTCCGCTTTCCAAAACATAGAACCCTTTCATAGCTCCACAACGATATAAAGAACGTTTAAATCGGATAAACGAAGCTAAATTTAAGAAAGAAACAATTTGGAAAGATCTGCCATGTTCGCAATGCGAATCTCCCAGCGAGCAGTCGCTTTCCTCATACGCAATGGGAACCCCCAGCGAACCAAGGCAGAAGAAAAAGGGCACAAAGTTTGCACTGCGAACGGCTGGCGAGCCTTCGCCTTGACCTTCGCACTGCAAAGCTCCGTCTAATCTTCTCATTCCCATTCGTGTTGGGTTCACTTATTCTCAATCGTTACCTTATTCAACTATCAGTAATCCATACACAATTCCTTCTCTTGACCGTCCAATTCCACAATTTCCAACATGTATCAACAGCCAACCAAAAAGAACTCTTAAATATTACATCCACACCTAAGGGTTTTCTCAAAATTTCCATAGTCTCATACCATCAAGGAATTTCAAATCGTTTGCAATTCGTCACAATTCAAAACTCAAGCTATCCAGAACACAACCGCAAGTTTCCATACTACTCACTAGCTAACATGCAACCTCCTACTATCATATTTTTCCTTACCAACCATGCTGGACCTCTTCAAGTCGACACACTAATGTTTCATCCAAAACACATCTGAAAACCATACACAATTGACGGCCCATCACTGTGACTTTCTTGTCAATTTCCAGAACACTAGCCTCACAAACTTAACAAACACCTTAGTCTCAACTCCAAAGAGTGTCCTACTCACTTAGCAGATATAACCTCAACTATTCACCTTCGTCCAATTTAAGTTCACACTCTTCTCTCTGAGAACAACCATTAGTAATACCCAATCATTCTCCCTCAGAGACATTCCAACTTGACCAATATACAAAACCTCTAATGCGCCTCACCTTCAGATATAAAAAATATTCATCGACTCATCAAAACAATCCGTAACCATTTCTAAAATTCCAAACCTTCATTGCACATACTATCAAAGCCGGAAAGACACGTCTATTCCATCCAACATAATTCCGTCTATTATCAACAAGAGATTAAGGGTGATCAGTTCCTCAATTTGTCAATAGAAAGCCGACAATCATGATGGAGCATAAACCATCTTTACCAAACTATAACAACATTCCTTACATCTCATGCACAAAACTACCTAAGGCGCCAATCCTTAGTCGACATAAACCTTACCTCCGCATTCCCTCTGGAACCGGGAACCACACTGTCCAAAGAGCACTTACAATCTTGCAACCAACGGCACCCTGAGTCAACACTCCACAACTGAAGCAACTTGGAGAAGTACCAGCTTCTCCCCCACTTATCTCAATCTAAATCCTGCAGACAAAGGATTAGAAAACCAGAAAGTACTGACAGTGTTCCACACACCTATCATGTACAAAGGAACAAACAACATCGACAATATTCAACTGTCACACCAACTGACTCATCAACTTGGCCGGACGGACCGACCTGCTCTGATACCACTAATGTAACACCCCAATTCCCATCGCGAATAAATAATACATAAATAAATCAGAGTGAATAAAAATTTATTTTTCCGACAGAAAATAGGGATGTCACAATTAAAGAAAGACAACCCAATCCCTGTTCATTTATTTGATACATAACACAGTATAGAATACCCTCAAACGGGAAACTTTATCCAACAAAAGGAAAAGTTCAATTATGGAATAAAGCGGAAAGATCCATAACTGACTTGTTTTTACAAAATAATTGTTCTCTAACATCAAAATATACATACGAAAGTAGTACAAAATATATATTCAACAAATGTATACATATATAACTAAAGCGTTCCCCGAATCTCGTGCTACGTATTAGAGCAGACTGACTGACAAACGGATGGAGAAGTAATCTTCACAAAATCCTCCAAGACTACTAATCTATAATTGCCTCATAGAGCAACAAACCACAGCAGAAGGGTGAGAAATAACAACTAAATCAAGATTGCATAATAATATGCAAACACATAAAAATTCACATGCATAGTTATTCTCACCACAAGCATCACATACAAATACATATAGCATGCCACATATACATAACATATATCACTTATCCAATGTAATCACATATTTGCACATAAGGCATACCAAAGTCATAACATATGTAAACTCACCACCACATCACATAGCATACGTCTACACATAAGACATATTATCCACAACCAATACACTTATCACATATGCACATCAATTCACCAATACAACCAATGCATTTATCACATATGCACATTAATTCACTAATTCAAACATAATTCTCAACACATGCTCAATTAATTCATGATTTTCCACACATAATCAATCCATTCATGATTTATGCAAATGTAAAGAGACCGACACAACGACTCTATGCAAATACGGTACCATCCATCCATCAATCTCATCACTAGTTCACTCAGGAACTATTGGAATCATCACTTGTTACTGAGGACCACTCATGTAACACCCCGTCGGGCAAACGATGTTCCCCATTGCTTTCGGTCCTCTTGGTATAAGGCGCACGATGTTTATGGATCGCTTTCAGTCCTTTTTGTATAAGGCGCACGATCCGATCGCTTTCGGTCCTCTTTGTATAAGGCGCACGATCGTATATAATCATCACTTTCAGTCCTATTTGTATAAGGCGCACGATGTTATAGCGGATTCCCTCTGCAATCGTTTCGTCGCTCACACCCACTAGGGTAAACGACATCACAAGATGTATATCATGATGCTTGACACACAAGAACTCGTGACACTCAAATGCATCTTCACAATTCAACCATATGAATTATCTCGTCATCATTATTCATGCATTGAAAATCAATTCAAACAATGCATTTACTTGCCATAAGGCCACCAAATAACACACATTTAATTTCACATACACAATGCATTTCATCATAAGTCATAAACCACAACAATTAGCATTTTATCATATACATTCATATCAATTCACATCAAGAATTACTCACCATCAACCACAACAATCATACAATGTATTTTACCACACAACAACATCATTATCATACATTGAAATCAAACCCAACACAACACATTTATTTCTCCATAAGACCACAAACCATCATCACCAACAATCATCATATATATTCACATTATATAACAGCACACAAGCTATACGATACATATTAAAAGCATGTCACATGATAACACATCAATCACATACAATTACGACGATAAAAGCCGACAAAACGATACTATTCCAATTCCCGACACAATTAAATCGGCCAACCCATATCAAAACCATTTAATAAGAAATAACAGCTCATAAGCTTTCCAACGCATCAAACCGCACTTCAAACTGACTTACGGATCAAAAGTTATAAAGAAAACAATTTAGAAAAGCTGTCATGTTCACAATGCGAAGCTACTAGCGAGTCCTTCGCTCCCTCATTCGCAGTGCGAATACCCCAGCGAACCATGGCAGAAAGGAAATAGCCTACAGTTTTGCAGTGCGAACTCCCAGCGAACCTTCGATGTCCCCTTCGCAGTGCGAATCCCCCAGCGAACCGTGGCAGGAAGAAAAACAACACAACGTTCGCAGTGTGAACCTCACGCGTTTGCTTTCCCCTTCGCTGGCCATTCGCAGTGCAAACCTGCGAAACCAGAAAAACCCAGCAGCGCTAACATAGGTCATTTGGGTCCAAATTCATCATTCTCCCACCCCAAACACTTCCAATTCATGCTATAACAACCAAAACATGATCCAAACCTAAAAACAAGTATTTTACTCCGTTTATATCGAATTTCATCTGTGAAAACATCGATTTCAATCAATCGCTCCTAATTTCAATCGATACGAAAAGTCGCAAAACAACCAAAACAATTACAATAAATAACACATATACATACACAAGCCAGATATAATTGAAACTTCTCACCCTTACCCGATTAATCGCGCTCGAAACGGAGTTATGTCGATTTTGCTCTTTCTCCCTTTTTCTCTCCTCTTCCTTTCCTTCCCTTCTCTTTCTTTCCTTTTTCTTTCCTTTCTCTCTATTTCTCTCTAATCTCTATTTATATAAAATATCTAAACCCCTAAAAGACTATTTTACCCCTCAGCTCAAATATCTCGCAAACGCTCTCAAAACGCGATAAAACATAAACAACGATGAAAAATAATATATTGTCAAATAAAAGTCAAGAATAAAATAATATAAAACAAAAATAATTAAATCGACTCGATCAAATAAATAAGACAAAACTAGGCATTACAAACAGAGGCTAAATGGTGTCAAAGTCGACACGATGAACTGAATTTGATCGAAGAAAAATGAATAACGGCACTATGCCACGGTCAGCTGTATCAGCAAAGAATGAAGAAGGTGTTTGACAAAAAGGTTCGACCTCGAGTCTTCAGGAAATGAGACCTTGTGCTCAAAAAGATACAATCATTTCTCACTGATTCTCGGGGCAAATGGACTCCGAATTATGAAGGCCCCTATGTGGTCAAGAAAGCTTTCTCAGGCGGTGCCTTGAGACTTGCAACCATGGACGGAGAGGAATTTGCCTACCCCACGAATGTTGATGTAGTCAAGAAATACTTCGCCTAAACTAAAAAAAAACGTCTCGGTGGATTGAAAACCCGAAAGGGCAGTCCAGGAAAAAATTAGAGACATAATAAAAAATCATCCCGGTGGATTGGAAATCTCAAAGTACAATCCAGGAAAAAGTTAGGGATTAATGGTAAGTAACTACGCCTTATCAGTTCAACTCTCAGCAGTCATGCCATCCATCAGGAAAACTCCAGTCAAGGTCATCTTCGACGGAAGCTCAGGATGCCCGGAATTCAAAGTTGGTAGAAGGATAGTGGTCATTATGTTTCAACATAGCCCTTTTCCCTGTAAATTACCATTTTCTAACTTTGCACATACTCTATGGGATCACGCGTTTGGCTGATTTCCATCCTATCAATAAAATTCAAGCCCTTGTGCTTTTGTTTGCAATTCTTATTTGTTTTAGCTTTATATAACTACATTTTAATATGATCAACGATTCTTGAAATAAAACAAAAAATGAATTTACTTGTTCAAACTTTTCTGCTTTTAAATTAAAGATGGCAATTCTTTTGATTGTTGAACATCGAAAGAACATCAATCGCTTCTCCAGAAGTAAGCAAACTTCAAAGTGCAGAATCAAAGTACTCCTTCTCAACCAGTGTGCCTGAACGAAGGATCAACTATGTCAGATACGAGTATTCCATCTGACGTCCTCAGCCGAGTTCTCATCTTCTAAGCCCGATCAATGGTTGTTCCCCCACATGGACTATCTTGAACCAACGGTACTTCTTCGTCCCACTGTGGCCGAGTATCCAGTCGTGTTCATCTACTAGTCTGTATGTCGTGTCAGTTTTGTCAGCATATACATACATGCATCATGCATTATTGATTTACATTCATATTCATATTGCATCACTATCACTCTAGTCGGTCTTATCCCCTAGTGATAAAAGTTTTCACAATCGAGTTGTCAGTTTTTTCCCTTGTCAGGAAATGTTACGTCTGCACACTCTCTCTCCTTCAGTTTATTTCTGGATTAGAGTTGGCCCTTGACCACTTTGATAACTTGAACCTTTGAAAGGCCAGAGAAACTTTTGACAAATGTCACTCTTCGCCATTGAAGATGATATCGTCGCTTTCCCGGATTAAGGAAAATCCCCAGAGAAAGCCTCACAACTAAAGACTTTTAGCAACACATTGATTTTGCTCTCCGGAGGGTCGATGTTAATGAAGTCATCAGCACCTCAAAATTGGATTTCATCACATGGCATTTCTCCGAGAAGATCTCGAAGAAAAGTATGATGTAATATCCCCAAGCAGGAAGCAGTCTCTCAAGAGACTCGCTTACCCCAGTAGAGTCAACGAATGGCATCTCCAACAAAGAAGTTTGTACACCTCTACAACTCAGACGACTGGATTCCCCAGGGAGGCTGACATCAAAAGTTTCTCCCATCAAATGGCATCTCCCCAGGAAATTTTGGCGAGAAGTTTGAGGAAAGCCGCTACGAATAGCGTCCCTTGTCAAGAAAGTTATTGACAAAAGAAACTGAGATCAGTTCCTTGGTAGGAAACCAGGATCGAGGGGAAGTTTACATCAGAAACTTAGACCAGTTCCTTGGTAGGAAACCAGGATTGAGGGGAAGTTTATTTTAGTAACTAAGACCAATTCCTTGGTAGGAAACCAGGAGCGAGGGGAAGTTTAAATCAGAAACTGAGACCAGTTCCTTGGTAGGAAACCAGGATCGAGGGGAAGTTTACATCAGAAACTTAGACCAGTTCCTTTGTAGGAAACCAGGATTGAGGGGAAGTTTATTTCAACAACTAAGACCAGTTCCTTGGTAGGATACCAGAAGCGAGGGGAAGTTTAAATCAGAAACTGAGACCAGTTCCTTGGCTAAAGACCAGGATCGAGGGGATGTTTACCTTTTCTAAGCATCCTTGCTTAGCAAAATAAGAAGGATGCATGAACTACCATTCCTAACCACCATCAAAATTTCGGGTATTCCGATATTTAATCCTTTTGCACCCCGAATGCCCGAATACCTTCGCCATTCACACCTTCGGGTCCAAGAAGATTAAATAGGGGCATCTGTCATACCCCAAATTTTGACAACTAAGATCTCCCATCATTGTGTAAATTATCAACACAATATAGATGAACCATTATGCCTCATCAGTCTCCCCAAAGATGGGTGAGCATTCACTACAAACAATAATTAGGGTTTCAAGCCCTCTTTGAGATTTAGACAAAGGATCAATCAAGGAATGACATGATCTTAAACTTGTCTAACCTCTCAAACATCCACAAAGGATCAAGAGGACTCCCACATCAAGAATCAAGCACAAGGCTACAACATTCTGAGTGGATTAAGCCTCAAGATCGCTAGTATCACCAAATTAGGGTTTGGTCGACCAGGGCCTCCAGATGGAAATTTTCCTATGGACATGAGACAATGCTTCAAAGCATATCCTAAAATACTCAATGGAACATCATGAACCCAATTATCAAGTCAATTTAACCTCAGGGGATGCATTCACAAAAAATCAGGAGTTAGGGTTTCTTGACCTAATTTACCCCTAAGTTGACTTTTGGGACAAATCATGAGCCAAAACCTTAAGAGAGGATTTGAGGGTCTCTAATAAATCACATTAATCTATTTGAAACAATGGATTGATCCAAGAAGCTTGAGCAACAAGTTTCAATTTCATCAGAACCACAATTAGGGTTTCGCGAGAAAAGTCAACTGTATCTTTGACTTTTGACCAGGACATGCTCCCAAACCCTAGGACATGATTCAATACACCCTATAACACCTATGAAATCAATCCATCAAGTTTGATTTAGGTCAAGGACTTGATTTCATAGAGGATCGCACAGTTTGGAATTCATCTGACAAAAAGTCAACTGTGCACCAAAGTCAACTTTGACTTTTTAGATCTTTCACAATTATGGTTCCTTAACCCTAAAATGATGTTAATGTGCGATTGGAATCATCATTCATCAAGAAAAATCAAGAAAAGTGGGATAACTTGTAAAAGGGGTAACCATAAAAACTTAGAAATTTTTCTAAGTTATGGAACAAAGTGGCTACGGTACCAACTTTGGAGGATCATAACTCCTAAACCACAAGGCCATTTTTCCCCATCCAAAGCTGGATTTATAGTTCTCATGGCCCTCTACAAAAGCTTCAACTACACCTCATTCCAATTCCTCATGGATTTTGAGTTATGGAATGATCAAAATCACAAAAAGTGAAAATGTCACTTTTTTCCAACACTTAGTGAAATTTTCACTAAGTCAGAATCTGCCTTCACTTTTTTCCAAATGTAGGGGCATTTTTCACTTGGATCCAAAAAGTATCAAAACCAACTATGATCAAACAGTTGTTGCATCATATAAGGGCTTTCCAAAATGGCCAAGAACTCCATCAAAGTCCGCTTGAGCCATGAGATATGAGAATGCCAATATGCCTTGCTGCAAACTATCATGGCAAGGTAGATTTTGGAGTTTTGCTCGATTTGCTCAAATTTTTCAAAGGGCTGTCGCTCCTTGGATTTTCATCCAAGTACAAACGCAAAAGTGGCGCGGAAACAGAGTCGCCAACAATGTGTATTTATCCCAAGAGAGGGAAAGGAAACATTGCATAAACCTGAGGGAAAGGAAAAGCATGGTCTCACGACCAAGAGAAACGTGTAAGGGAGTCGGTTACGCGAGGGGAAGGTATTAGCACCCACACGCGTCCATCGTACTCGATGGGATCCACGCTTGTTGTCTCGATCAAAGGGTGTCGTCATCTGGAGCTCCACTGCTACTGGAAGGGAAAAGGAACGGGAACGGAGGAGAACGGAAAAAAGAGGGAGAAAAGAAAAAGAAATGACTCGATAGGACATCATCGTTGTCGTATGCCTACGTATTCCCTCGTGCAATGGGAAAGTCAGAGTCAACGTAGTTCGGACACGAACTAAGGGGGGAGGTTGCTCGCCAAGACATCATCGTCTTGTGGCTACATATCCTCAATCAGACTAGAGAAAGGAAATCAGAGCAGTCGTAGTTCGACCAAACGAGGTCGGTTAGTGTTTTTTATGAGGGACGTTAGATTCGCGTCCGGCAGTTAGGGTCGATGCCTGTTTGCGACGAGACAGAAGTAACGTTCCCTTTTTGAAAAAAAAGGTTTGAAACTGAAGAATCCTAAGGATGAAAAGGTTTGAACTTGTTTTTGTGTTTTTTAGACAGAAGTGGATTGAAGTTAGTTCATAAGTTGCATTGCACCGAAGTCTATGATGTAGGAACGAATGCTTAGCAAATCGTTCCAAAATGGAACGTCCACTAAACATTCTAGAAAAATGAGAGGAAACCCCTCATTCCTCACTTCCCACATGCGAGGCTCATGTGCAATACACGTTAACTTTATTAAGTGTTTTAGAAGTGTTATGAGATGAGAAGAGAAGACTCAAAGGAGAAGAAAACACTAAGGGGGAACTAATTGTTCCTAATGTTGTCATGCAAAGGTGGCCCTATAGTTGAGGTAAAAAAGGAAACATCTACCTAAGTTAGCATGCAAAGGGAAAGCCTAATGCTAATCCTACTCTAAGCTTAATCGGAAATTAAGTTGGACTAGGTAGCTCTAAGGGAAAAGGGCAAATCCAAGACTTAAACAAGTCTTGAGATTCAAGGGAAGAAGATGAGTTAAAAGATGAAGAAGAAAGGGAGATAGAAGATGAGAAATAAGATGGGGCAGCAAGCATATCATGCACATCATATTCAATTCACATCATTAATCATGCTTCAAATGATCACACAAGAAAGCTTAAGTAAACAAGTAAGAGCAAACAAGAAAGGATGCAAGCAAACTTGCATAAGAAGCACAATTAAACATCATTAAGCCTCACACAAGGATGACATGGATAAGGTAAGATGAAAATAGATCCAACTCAGAATTCAATTCATGTCATAATCATCCAATTCAAACATGTAAGAATGCTTCACATTGACATGCATTAAGAACCAAAGAGGCAACAAACAAATGCTAGTGATATGCATCATACAAATCAAACCACAATGATCAAATGAAATGAAAACATGATGTGAATCCAAGGGGACAGCAGCAAATGCATCATTCACAAACCAAAATCAAACTCAAATCAATCAAGAGAGATCATCAAGTATCACACTCAAAGCATGCAACAAAATTATTCAAATATGCAACACAAAATAAGGCTTAAAATGATTCACATGTTTTCACACAAGTAAAACCATACCAAAAAAAGATCATGCACCAAGGGATAAGGTAGAGCAAAATCTCAAACATGTATTATTCATCAAAGAAATATCACAAAGCATCAAGCAATTTCATGTCATTTCAAGGCACAAAATTAGGTCAATATGTGTGCATTAGCAAGCTCAAAACATCATCAAATGAGAACATCAACCAAAAATAGTAAAATGATTCAATAAAATCCCAAAAAATGTCCAAAGGTATGTTCAACCATCCAACTAAGCATGTGCAAAAGATGGCATCAAATTAAGATAAAGAACATGTTCAACATGGACAAACTAGCCAAGGTATGAACACAATCGAGCAAGAATCGAGGGTCCATAAAACTTGAATGGCAAGTCACCTAAAGCAACTCAAACCAAGCCCAAACCAGCATTAAAATATCCTTGTATCATGGCTAGAATGTGGCTAAAAAAATCAGCTTTAAAGGTCAAGCAAAAACACAAAAGCTCCTAACCCTAAATGAAGGGTATCCTTGGAAACTCATTACCAAACTAATTCAAATTAAAATAAGAAAATAAATGGAAAAACAGAAATAAAAATATGAAAAATAGGTAAACACATCAATTGACCAGAAAAGTATTTTTGGTGATTTTTATAATGAGTTTAAGTATTTAAAATAAAATGAAACCATAAAATCAAATAAAAGAAAATAAAATAAAAGAGATGGGCATGGGGGGTGTATGAGCAATTCTGAGATGAATGGAACTCAGGTCAACACGCTGTTGGGCTCAACACGGTGGAGTGGGAAAAGTAAGAAACGCATACCCAATCTAATTATCAACCATCAGAAAGGAAAATAAACAAAAAAAAACGCCACGCTGGCCTTCATTAAGTGAGGTGGCCATAGACTGAAATCTAATTGGGCGGTCAACCAGTCGAAGCCCTCGCCACATATGATAAAACCCTAGACGCCGGAGATTAACTTTGGTCATCTTCTCCGGCTATACACACCAGAGTTGCAGCCCGACCACCATAAAAAAGACCAAACCGCACATCATTTCGAAGGAAAAATCAAGGAGAACTCAAATCCATGCTTGGTTTTTGATGAAAACAACTCTAACATGATTAAATCTGGCCACGAAAATCTAAACACACATACTGAACATATGCTCATATCAACACAACAATAACATGTATCATGCCTACATCAAAGTAGGACTTCAGAATAGCCAACAACACGGTCATTATACATCCAACATGGGAGAGAATAGATCTGAGATTTCTTACCTAAAGGAGAACAGTCCGTTGTTTCTTTGACAAGGTTGAGCTCTACCAATGCTATGGAAAACTTCAGAGTTACTTGGAGAAGGCAAATCACAACTCAATTTGGTCAAAAAAATTGTTAGAACTCTCCACACTGCTTCACCCGAAAATTAAGAATATGGAACTTGTAGAGCTCCAAATAATGGATACAGAAGGAAATCTTTGCATACAGAAATAAGATGGTGCTTAATAGGTGTTGATTCCACCCAGAGAACTTCTAGAAAACTCAGAAAACCAACAATTAGAGTGTGATGAAAAAGTGAGAGAAACTGAACTTTTTGATCTGCTAAAAATGAAGCCTCCTCCTCACATTTTAGGGTTTGTGTTGATTAAATATGTTAGGTTGGTGATATTTTTGGGCCTGAACCAAAGGAAAAGTGTGTTCTGAAGTTTTTGCCAAAGAATGATAAGGAAAAGGGGTGGTACGGGTAGAGATGTTATGAAGGGTGTATAGAGTATTTTTTTGAGTGGAAATTAGTGTGAGCATAGTGGTTGTGTAGAAGGAGGGTGGTGGAGATAGCAGGCACGTGGGAAGGAGTGAGGTCAGAAATTGTCATTCTTCCTTTTTCAAGTTTTGGCCAAAAAAGAACATTATGTGCATGGCATGTATGGTGATGTTTGGAAATTGTTTGGTCATTTAGGGCAATGGAATATGACACAAAAGAGGCTATGGTTCGTATGGCAATAGATATGTCATCATGCTACATGAAAAACATCACAATATGTCACCAACCCATGCCTTAAAATCAATCTAAACACCTTACTTTGCATGGACACATCTTGAGGAATATGGCACCATTAGAGACAAACTTGAAATCAATGGAAAGTAGGAAAATGATAGAACAAAAATCATGTTGGAAGCTGTTTGAAATAAGGCTTTGAACCATGTGAAATTTGGCCATGAAGAGTTGTCCATAAATCTGCCAAAAGTAACTTAGAAAAATTTCTAAGTTTTTGAACTTGGTAAAGTGAGAATGTCCAACTTTGGAGCACCATAACTCATCCAAGAACAACCCAAATGCCATGGTTCTTATGCCAATTTTGAAGGGAAAATTTTGTACTACAACTTTCATGTGGAAGATATTTTCAAATAAGGCTTTGATCCTGATGAAAAGTGGCCTTGAAAGTGGTTAAAACATACTAAAAATAGTAAGTTTCTAAAACCCTAATTTCCACTTTTAGTAACCTTCTCACATTCTTGATTTTTCATGAATCCTTGAACATTCCTTGACCAAATCTTGTCCATGCACCATATTTGAATTAAAAATCATGATGTTGACCTCAAAAGGTCAGGATTTGACTTTTTCACTGCACAGTTGACTTTGTCCCCAACTCCCTTGACTTTGACCCCTCTGAACAATTGAAACTCTTCTGAACCAAATTGATGGACAATTCTCTAATCCTAGACGCATGAGGACATGAGGAATACCATGGCATCAAGTCTTGCCCAAAGAATCAGAAATAAACTGATTTTAAGGCAAACTCTAATTTTGATGCTCTCAGTCTAGGAGGAATCTGCCTATCCTCCAAATCCCAATTCCTCTGAGTATGATGTGTATCCTGTCAAACAATGATGAGATGTGTCATTTGGTGATGATAAAGACTCAAAGAACATGCCTATTATGGTGTTAAACTCAGGAATCTCAAAACCCTAATTTGAGTAATCATGCTAGGAGAGTGTGATTCCCTTGGAATTTCTTGTAAAGTCTGATCATATGACGAGGTGATGGACCAATTAAGATACCTTGAGGCCCAAGGCTCCTTTGTGGCTCAACTATTGATAGTATCAAGGAGCTTCATCTCCTTTAGCTTCTAAGACAGGACACACGAACTTTTCCTGAAACCCTGGAAAAACATCCTCCTCCCTTGAGTTGGTCTAGATGCCTTGATCCCATGCTAAGAATCCATGATATGCAAAGATGATAATGCAAGAATGAAATGAAACATAAGCCAGTTAGTGCTAAAAATAATAGGGCAAATTTTTAGGTGTTACAAGGGCAAGCAACTATATCCATCTAAACACCTCAAGGGGGGACCAAGGAGGAACCAACTCTGATCCCAAGCCTCCCAAGTCTTTGGAACCAAAAATAGCATGCCAAACCTAGAAAGGCCTAAAAGAGGGACAAGACTCCAATTTTGGATTGGTGCATTCAATGGATGCACCAAGGTGGCATGGATTGAGCCATTTCCAACTAAATTTAGTCAAGACTTATCCAAGACCAAGGGGACCAACAGCCTGTTCCTAACATCTAGTCAATGGCTAGAGGAGACTTGGATTCTCATTGCTCAACATTGGCCAAACCTATGCAGCAGTTGCCATTCATTATTCCTTGCAAAACAAACTTGCTCTACTTTAAATAGAGCTCAATTGTGATCAGTTTGAGTACACCAAATCCATCAAATAGATGCTTTCCTAAAAATCTTCTTCTTCACTCCAAATTTGCCTTCCAAAGCAAGTCACTATCGGGTTTTGAGTTTGAGAGCAATTCTAATCAAACCAATCACACACACACTTCATAAACATCATATAGAAGTGATCCAAACACTTAAACAACATCTGGAACACTGATTTCACAAAATCACCAGCCAACTACTCAAGGTTTTAACCAAGTTGCAGTTGGGATATCATCTTCAGTTCCAGCTTGTTTCAAACCATTCCAAGCACCCAGACACACTCCATAGCACCTAGGGAAGTTGTCCATATCCTTGGAACCAAGTTGTAACACCTCTAACACAAAACACGATCACCAGCCGCAAGAGGTAAGCATGAGCTCTTTTAACTCTATGATCCATGCATTTTTTGCTGCACAATAATTTGGCCATATGTTCATAATCATGCATGGAGTGTTTTCCCTCAATCAATTGCATTGTTTGAATTGTGTATGGAATTTCTGAACCTTCATGCAAATTTTAGGGTTCTTGAGGTTTCTCTTTGATTTCTTATTCCATGCTTAAAATAAATGAAATTAAAGACCATAGACATGATCGTGAGGTTGAAACGAGTAGATTGATATGTAGATTGCATGATATAATCAAGTATTCAGTGAGATTGGATAGAAAATGAAAATCTGAAAAAACAGAGGGTGGCGCGTGTTCTTGCCCTTGTTCTTGGCGCCCTTTTTGAAAATTCAAATATTTGAATTTTGTGATTTTATTTAATTGATTCAAAAATTAATTTCTCTCTGAATTTTAATGATTTTGAGTTGATTCTTTTTTTAATAATTCACAAAAATGTTAAAATATTTTATTTTTTCAAAAAATCTGAAAAATATTATTTATTTCATATACTTGATATTTTTGTAAAGAATTAATATTTTAATTGTTTTTGACATTTAAAATATTTTCTCTTTCTTGATTTTTCAAATTTTAGTGATTTCCAATCATTTTGTGGATCAAAACCTAATTTTTGAAACATTAATCCAAGATCACAATTTGTTTTCCACATGTTTAACAATTTTGGTCATTTTAATTGAATTGTTTTTATTCAATTAGAATACATTTTGAAAACAAATTAGGGTTTTTTATTAATTCAACCCTCATCAAACTTTTTCAAACATCTTTGGGCCTCTAATAGAGTGTAAGACCCAATCCTTTGTAAATACAAACCTTTTTGGGCCTCAAATGTTGTATAAGTCCTGTTGTATTTCAAAAGTTCGGCGCGATCATCGCCCGTTTAAAATAAATCATTTGGGCCTCTCCTCGAGCTATAAGACCCATTCAAAATCATTGGGCCTCTAATAGAGTGTAAGACCCAATCCCCTTTTAACCAAAACAATTTTGGGCCTCAGATATTGTATAAGTCCCTCTGCGTTAAAAGAAAATCTCGGCGCGATCGCTAGTTCAAAAAACAAATCATCTGGGCCTACCCTCGTGTTATAAGCCCCATTCTTTTTCTTTAAACCTTTGGGCCTCTTGAGAGAGTGTAAGATCCATCCCTTTGTACAGAAAACCTTTTCGGGCCTCAGTCACTTGTATAAGTCCCTCTGTACAAATTTCAAACAACAGTGCAATCACTGATAAAACCTTGGGCCTCTCCTTGAGCTGTAAGCCCCAACAATCTTTTCAAAGCACTTTCTCCTTTAATTTTGAATATAATATTGTTATCAAAGCTTTCTTTGTTGAACAAACTAACCAAACAGCATGGAAGCTCTACAACCGAGTAAGTGTTTACCCGTTTTCTTTATCCGCTTTCATATATATAACTGGTGGGGCTGCTCACTGTAAGTCCTCTTTCACAAACTTTTATATACCTGTCAAATATCAACTATGTAATACTGGTATAGTTATTTAGACTTTTCCCAGGCAACTACGTCTAGCACTAGGTAAAGCCCTGTTGGTCACTCTTAAATACAAACAAAACTAGATCCCCATAGGATTACCAGACACAGTCTTTCCTCCTCTTGGGGTTAAACAATATGGAGACATGAAAGGCAGCATTCTCGGTGAACCCTTTCTCAGACTGTCACTCTTAAAAATCGTCAAAGAAACTCTAACTCCCCAGAGATGATTTTTTCTCCATGAATGGCATCTCTTGAGTTTATTCCAAATTCTCAGACTTTCCAGGCTTGATCTATTCTCGGTGAATGGTTTGTCTTGAACTTCTCGGGGTTTGGGGACCCACAGGCTTCTTAAAAGCATCCCCGCCTCCTCTTAGGCGTTGTACAAGGACCCTTCGGCTTCTTAAAAGCTCTCATGCCTTCTCTTGGGATTAGTACAAGGACCCAGAGACCTCTAAAGGTATAGGAATAAAACCTAGTCACAATTTCCTAGAGTTGTCTTTCTGAGTCAAGTGTCAGACTTGTTAATGGGTTGACCTTCATCCCTTAACATACCAGCCTTCTCTTGGGCATCATACAAAGATCATTCAATACCCGAGAATCGATTTCTCAAAACACCAGTAGACTTAGACAGTCTCAATACCCTTTGGGTTTCCCATTTCCTTAAAGAATAGGAAATAACCCTGATCCTCTGATCAATCCCAAAGTACAACATTACCCATATAAGAACTGATTTTCTCTTTACCCAACATACTGGACCTGTCACTAAACTGAAACAGTCACCAGCGCACTAGGCTCCTCTTGGGCTTTGTACAATGATTCTCCCCAGCGGAGCCAACCTGTTTAGCCTCCATCTCGGGCTTCGTACGGGATACAAAAACACTCTCTTGTTGAGTATAAAAGACTCTCTTGTTGATTCAAACACTTTCAGCCTCCATTCCGGGCTTCGTACGAGATACAAAACACTCTCTTGTTGAGTATAAAAGACTCTCTCGTTGAGTCCAACATTTTCAGCCTCCATCTCGGGCTTCGTACGAGATACCAAAACACTCTCTTGTTGAGTATAAAAGACTCTCTTGTTGAGTCAAACTTTTAGCCTCCATCTCGGGCTTCGTACGAGATACGAAAACACTCTCTTGTTGAGTATAAAAGACTCTCTTGTTGAGTCAAACATTTTCAGCCTCCATCTCGGGCTTCGTACGAGGTACAAAGACTCTCTTGTTGAGTCAAACACCTTTAGCCTCCGTCTTGGGCTTCGTACAAGACACATACAAAAGCACTCTCTTGTTGAGTAAACCCTTTTAGCCTCTCTCTCGGGCTTCTTACGAGACACATAAAAACACCCTCTTGTTGGGCCAATAGTCTCCTCTTAGGCTTTGTATAAGGAAACCCCGGTTGAGTCAATCAACCTTTTAGCATCAATAGCTATGCCTCGTTCACAGTATACAAACATCAATAACTCCTTTTCCCCTATCTAATTGTTGTAAGCGGCAAGCCTCTGGATTATTTACATCCACGCCACTGTCCCTCTTTTAGCATGAGAAATTCCTAAGGAAATATGGCATTGCTCTAAACTGAGTTAAAGTCTTCTCCTTCAGGTTAAAAATCCCCTATAAAGGAAATTATGGCATTACTGGATTCACATATCCCAGTTAAAGTAATTCTCCTTTATAACCAGTCACGCAACAATTGTGACAAACAGACCAAATATCCCCCTTTAGAGATGACAAATTCTCTCTAAAGTCAAAACCCTTCAGCTTCACATCTTGGGCTTCAAACAAGATACAAATAGACACTTCAGCTTCACATCTTGGGCTTTGAACAAGATACAACCCACATTTAGCTTCACGTCTTGGGCTTTGAAGCAGACACCAAAACAACCTTTTTTCCTCCCATAGAATCGGAGGAACTACGATCGCTTTGATTTCCCTGTTTCGTTAAACGGGAATACGTAGGCATAAGATTGAAAAATCTTAGCGAGCACACTAATCAAAAACCCAAAATCCCGTACCTTCACACATCAATCAAAAAGCATCAGTCCTAACATCCTCACAAATAGTCCCGTCATTTCTTTCTCAACAAAATAAACAGAGAGAGAACCAAAATCTAAACCGCATATGTAAACCAACAGTCATCTGTTTAAACTCAGTATGCAAGCATGGTTAATTGGAGACATCTATTTCCCTTCCTTCATCAACTTCAATAGGATAAAAAATGAATCGACCTGTAGTACCCCAGAGCGACAGTGGTTAAGAACCACGTCCAAAATCGCTCACTACATACTCTTAACTGGGATTCACTCCTTGTAAGATTACCCGTATTGCCATCACCTATCTTAGGTGTATACTCAATCTTTCCACATGCGGCATCACACGCATTCCCATTAGCAGAAAAATAAACACAGATATCAATTAGGAAAAGCAGTATATATATTTGTCTTAATCATCCTAGACCTCTAGTCTTATGATCATATACAGACAATGACTCCCCAGCAGAGTCGCCATTTCTGTGATACTTTGTGAACTCAGGGTTTTCTACCTAAGATTGTGAACTTAAGGTTTCTACCGAAGATTGTAAGAAAGAGAAGAGAGCCCCACGGTGGGCGCAATTTTTTCTGTAGCGCAATTTTTGTGGTCTTGAAGCACTATCGCTCGGGTACTACAGTTCGATTCATTTTTTATCCTGTTAAGCTGATTAAGGAAGGGAAATAGATGTCTCCAATTAACCCTGCTTGCAAACTGAGTTTAAACAGCTGACTGTTAGTTTACAGATGCTATTAAGATGTGGGAGGAAAAAGGTTGTTTTGGTGTCTTGTTAAAAGCCCAAGACATGAAGCTAAAGGTGATTTGTATCTTGTTCAAAGCCCAAGATGTGAAGCTAAAAGGGTTTTGGATGAGAGAGAATTTGTCATCTCTAAAGAGGAGTTGTTGATGTTTGTATGCTGTAAGCAAGGCACAGGTTTGATGCTAAAAGGTTTATTGACTCAACCGAGGTTTCCTTATACAAAGCCTAAGAGGAGGCGATTAACCCAACAAGAGGATGATTTTTTTTTATTTGTTGTCTCGTACGAAGCCCGAGATAGAGGCTAAAAAGGGTTGACTCAACAAGAGAGTAGTAACAAGTGACTGACTCAACAAGAGAGTGCTTTTATGTATCTTGTACAAAGCCCAAGACGGAGGCTAAAATGTTTGACTCAACAAGAGAGTCTTTTATACTCAACAAGAGAGTGTTTTAGTATCTCGTACGAAGCCCGAGATGAAGGCTAAAGGGGAAGTGACTCAACAAGAGAGTCTTTTATACTCAACAAGAGAGTGTTGTAGTATCTCGTACGAAGCCCGAGATAGAGGCTAAAAGGGAAATGACTCAACAAGAGAGTCTTTTTGACAGGAGATTGACTCAACAAGAGACTCTTTTATACTCAACAAGATAGTGTTGTAGTATCTCGTACGAAGCCCGAGATAGAGGCTAAAAGAGTTGACTCAACAAGAGAGTCTTTTATCTGTCTTATATGAAGCCTAAGACGGAGGCTAAAAAGGTTTGACTCAACAAGAGAGTATTTTATACTCAATAAGATAGTGATTTAGTGTATCGTACGAAGCCCGAGATGGAGGCTAAAAGGGAAGTGACCCAACAAGAGAGTCTTTTATACTCAACAAGAGAGTGTTTTGCTGTCTCGTACGAAGCCCGAGATAGAGGCTACAAGGAGATTGACTCGACAAGAGAGTCTTTTATACTCAACAAAAGAGTGATTTTATCTGTCTTATACGAAGCCTAAGACGGAGGCTAAAAGTTTGACTCAAAAAGAGAGTCTTTTGTACTCAACAAGAGAGTGTTTTAGTGTCTCGTACGAAGTCCAAGATAAAGGCTAAAAGGGGATTGACTCAACAAGAGAGTCTTTTATACTCAACTAGAGAGTCTAAAAAGGTTAGCGTCACTGGGGAGAATCATTGTACAAAGCCCAAGAGGAGGCTATCTTACCGCCGTGGATTCTGGAGATCCTGAAGCGAGTCCAAGTATGGGGAACTCTCGTGAGAGAGACCGGGTTTTGCCTATGTTTGAAGGGAACTTGAGAATGTCTTTGAGACTCAAGGGTCTTAGACTGTCCAAGTCTAGAGTTTTATCTTTTGTACTATGCCCAAGAGGAGGCACGGGTATTAAGGGATGAGTATCAACCCTACAACGGCCGGAGTTTTGACGCTGGAAAGACTGCTCTAGCAAAGGATGACTAAGTTCTATCTTATACCTTTAAGAGGTCGTCAGGGCCCTTGTATTAAGCCCAAGAGAAGGCATGAGAACTTCTAAGAAGCCGAAGGTCCTGGTACAACGCCCAAGAGGACGCGGGGATGCTTTTAGGAAGCCTGTGGGTCCCCAAACTAAGAGAAGTTCGAGACATGTTATTCACAGAGAATAGATCAAGCAAGGAAAGTTCGAGAATTTGGAAGAAACTCAAGAGATGCTATTCACGGAGAATAGATCAACTCTGGGGAGTAGAGTTTCTTTGACAATTTCTAAGAGTGACAGTCTAAGAAAGGGTTCACCGAGAATGCTGCCTTTCACGTTTCCATATTGTTTAACCCCCAAGAGGAGGGAAGACTGTGTCTGGTAATCCTATGGGGGATCTAGTTTTGTTTGTATTTAAGAGTGACCAATAGGCTTTACCTAGTTCTAGACGTAGTTGTCGGGGAAAACTCTAAATAACTATACTATTATTACACAGTGGATATATGACAAGTATATAAAGGATGTGAAAGAAGACTTACAGTGAAGCAGCCCCACAATACAGTTATATACATATGAAAGCGATAAATGAAAGCGGATAAACACTTACCCGTTGTATATCTTCCATGCTGTTTTGTTAGTTGTTCAACAAAGAAAGCTTTGATAATAATATTATATTCTAAATCAAAGGATAAAGTGCTTTGAAAAGATTGTTGGGGCTTACAGCTCAAGGAGAGGCCCAAGTTTTAACGATGATCGCACCGTTGTTTTGAAAACTGTACAGAGGGACTTATACAACATGTGAGGCCCATAAGGTTTTTATGTACAAGGGGGTTGGGTCTTACACTCTATTAGAGGCCCAAGAGTTATTTTATCCGTGATGGGGCTTACAGCTCAAGAAGAGGCCCAGGGTTATATTTTGAACTGGCGATCGTGCCAATATTTTTTTCTTTTAACACATAGGGACTTATACAATATGTGAGGCCCAAAATTGTTTTGGTTAAAAGGGGATTGGGTCTTACACTCTATTAGAGGCCGAAGAGTTATTTTTGTACAAGAGATGGGACTTACAACTCAAGGAGAGGCCCATGGTTATTTGTTTGAAAATGGCGATCGCGCCGAGATTTTTGAAAACGCATTGGGTCTTATACAATGACTGAGGCCCTAAAATGTTTTGGTTTTCAAAGGGGTTGGGTCTTACACTCTATTAGAGACTCAAGTGTTTTAAAAAGATTTGTGAGGGTGAAAATCAAAGAAACCCTAGTTTTGTTTTCCTTAAAAAGTAAATATTTAAAGAAAATCAATAAAATGATAAAAATATCAAATAAGTTTGAATAAACCACTTGTGATTTTTGTTTAAGGTTTGAAAAATGAGGTTTTAATCACAAGATGATTTAGAAATCATTTGGTTTTGATTTTCAAAATGAATATTCACCTATAAATGTTTAAAAATAATTAAAAATGAATTTATTCACAAAAATACCAACTATATTAAATAAATAATATAAATTTAGTTTTTTTGTGGAATAAAATATTTCAACATTTTTGTAATTTTTTACAAAAAGAACCAATAAAAAATAATTAAAATTGAGGGAGTTATTAATTTTTCAAATCATTAAAAATAATATGAAAAATAATAAAAAAGTGAAAAAAAACATTAAAAAGGGGTCTGGGGGGAGGGGGATTCGAACCCCATACCTCTTGTGTGCAACATGCGCGCCTTACCACTGGGGTGGTGATACATCCGTGTATCAAACCCCAGCCATAAATATACAAGGCTTGCCTTGTTCTTGGCCTGGCAAAGGCAAGGCAAGGTAAGGTTTTTGGTCAGAAACGTGAAGGTCATAGCTTCCTCATTTCTCCATGGATGGAGACAAAATTTATATGCATCTGGCCTAGAGTTTCCTAAGGAATCCAATGGTGGTGGTGGTTTTTCCAGAAAATCAATCCTCTTCAAAACCCGATAGTGGTTTTGAAATAGGCCATAATGTGCATTTTCTGTGCTACCTCTTAGTACAGCCATGAATTACATGATGAATTGGTTCAAACACAACACATATAACATGTATAAGAGATGCATGATCAGTGGACCTCAAAGTAAGGCATATTTTAAAGAGTTCAAGTTGTGATGCTTACCTCCTTTGGAGCTTTTTTTGCTATCTGCCAAGTGCTTTGTTCCAGAAATGTTTTGATGCTTTGAACACTCTCAAATGATCCCTTAGAAGCTTTTAGGATGATTGGAATCAGCTGGAAACCTCGGGAATGAAAATTGGCCCTTTCTTGCAAAAGTGGCCAAAATAGCAACTCTCTCAAATGATGTTCCAGTTGTGTGGAACCATTTGGGATAGTTCAAGGATGATATTTGGAGTGTGTTTGAGGCTTTATCTGGTTTTGAAAGTGACTGAATCAAGACATGGCTTGGAAAATGCAAAAGGGCCTTATTTTGAGGTTTTGAGAGGGGACTTTGTGATTTTGGTGTTATAGGTTACTTATGAGTGTTTGGATCACTTCTATATGATGTTTATGAGGTGTGTGTGTGTGTGTATGATTGGTTTGGTTGGAATTGCTCTCAAACTCAAAACCCGATAGTGACTTGCTTTGGAAGGCAAATTTAGAAGCGAGAAGGTGATTTTGAGGAAAGCATCTGTTTGATGGCTTTGGTGTACTCAAACTGAGCACAAATGAGCTCTATTTATAGTAGTGCAAGTTTTTTTTGCAAGCAATAGTGAATGGCGACTGCAGCAGAGGTTTGGCCAATGGTTGCATTTTGGAATCTCAAGTCTCCTCTAGCCATTGACTAGAGGTTAGAGCACAGGCTGCTAGTTCCCTAGTTCTTGGATAAGTCTTGACTTAATTCAGTTGCAAAGGGGTCAGTCCATGCCACCTTGGTGCATCCATTAAATGCTCCAAACCAAAATTGGAGTCTTGTCCCACTTTTAGGCATTTCTAGGTTTGGCATGCTACTTTTGGTTCCAAGGACTTGGGAGGCTGATGGATCAGTGTTTGTCCCTCCTTGGTCTCCCCCTGAGGTGTTCAGATGGATAAACTTGTTTGTCATTTGTAAAATTTGGGTAAATCGAGCAAAATGCTCAAATCTGCCTTGCCATGATAGTTTGCAGCAAGGCATATTGCCATTGTCATATCTCATGGTTTAAGTGGAGTTTCATGGAGTTCTTGGCCATTTTGGAAAGCTCTCATATGATACAACACATGTGTGATCATAGTTTGTTTTGACACTTTTTGGATCCAAGTGAAAAATGCCCCTACATTTGGAAAAAAGACAAGGCAGATTCTGACTTAGTGAAAATTTCACTAAGTGTTGGAAAAAAGGGACATTTTTAGTTTTTGTGATTTTGGTCATTACATAACTTGAAATCCATGGAGAATTGGGATGAGGTGTAGTTGACACTTTTAAAGTATGCCATAAGAGCTACAAATCCATCTTTGGATCAGCCCAAATGGTTGCTTGGATCTCAAGTTATGATCCTTGGAAGTTGGTACCCTAGCCACTTTGTTCCATAACTTAGAAAAATTCTAAGTTTTTTATGGTTACCCCTTTTACAAGTTATCTCACTTTTATTGATTTTTCTTGATGAATGATGATTCCAATCACACATTAACATCATTTTAGGGTCAAAGAACCATATTTGTGAAAAATCTCAAAAAGTCAAAGTTGACTTTTGTGCACAGTTGAATTTTTGGAAGATGAATTCTAAACTGTGTGATCCTATATGAAATCAAGTCCTTGACCTAAATAAAACTTTATGGATTGATTTCATAGGTGTTATAGGGTGTATTGAATCATGTCCCAAGGTTTGGGAGCATGTCTGGGTCAAAAGTCAAAGGCATAGTTGACTTTTCCCGCGAAACCCTAAATGTGGTTCTGATGAACTTGAAACTTGTTGATCAAGCTTCCTGGATCAATCCATTGTTGTAAATGGATCAATGTAGTGGCTTAGAGACCCTCAAATCATGTATTGAGGTCTTGGCTCATGTTTTGTCCCAAAAGTCAACTTCGGGGTGAATTAGGTCAAGAAACCCTAATTCCTGATTTTTTATTAATGCATCCCCTGAGGCTAAATTGACTTGATGATTGGGTTTATGATGTCCCATGGAGTATCTTAGGTTATGCTTTGAAGCATTGGCTCATGCCCAAAGGAAAATTTCCATCTGGAGGCCCTGGTCGACCAAACCCTAATTTGGTGACACTGGCGATCTTGAGGCTTGATCCACTTAGAATTCTACAACATTATGCTTGATTCTTGATGTGGGATTCCTCTTGATCCATTGTGGACATTTGAGAGGTTAGACAAGTTGAGGATCATGTTATTTCTTGATTGATCCTTTGTCCAAAGTTCAGAGAGGGCATGAAACCCTAATTTTGATTGTAGTGAATGTTCACCCATCTTTGGGGAGACTGAGGAGGTATGATGGTCCATCCATATTGTGATGATGATTTACACAATGATGGGAAATCTTAGTGGTCAAAATTTAGGGTATGACACCTCCAAAGGGAAGATTCATACTTCTTGGATTAGAGACTCTAAGTATATCTATAAACGATTTATTAACAACTTCAAAACAATGTTTATGAACCATAGGAGCTTCATCCCAAATAATAAGCTTTGACTTAACAATTAATTCAGCTAAAGGATCACCTGGCTTAATGCGACATGTAGAATTCTCAATGATGTTAATCGGTATGGCAAATCTTGAATGAGCTGTCCTTCCACCAGGAATAAGTAATAATGATATTCCACTCGAGGCCACCGTCAAAACAATATCTCCCTTTGATCTTATTGCTGCAAAAATTGCCCTCCAGATGAATGTTTTACCGGTTCCACCATAGCCATATAGGAAGAAAAGTCTACCACGATTATCATTCACGCTACTTATGATTGTGTCATATATGTTCATTTGTTCTTCAGTCATTGTGGAAGTTAATGTTTGGTGCTCTAAATGCAGACTTTGCCGATCATAATTAACCTCGTCATAAATAAGGCGATTATGAGTTGTAAAAATCAATGACATGTTTGCTTGAGGCATATTTGGGAAATCTTTCAAGCCTTTGTTACTGCCCTGCAACATTAATTCTATCTCCATCAAAGTTAAAAAGCGCTGGTAAAGGATACCTTTAGACAGCGCTTTCTAAAAGCGCTGCTAAAGGTCGTAAATAGTCCCCACCTTAGAAAGCACTTTTTAAAAAGCGCTGCTAAAGGTATAACCTTAGAAAGCGCTTTTAAAAAGGGCTGCTATATGGTAACCTTAGAAAGCGCTTTTAAAAAGCGCTGCTATAGGGCGATTAAAAGATAACATTAGAAAGTGCTTTTTAAAAGCACTTTCTAAAGGTATATTAAAAGAAAGCGTTTTATTAGGAAAAGCGCTGCCTTAGGTCAATTATTATTAAAAATAAAATAACACTAAATATTCAGAACCCTATTCATTGTTTCTTTCTTTCTTACTCAAGACCACAAGCCTTTCTCTCTCGCGAGTTCTCCGACCACCAGCCTTCTGTTTGTCCTCCTTTATCCCATTTTATCTGTTATTCATTTTTCGTTACTGCAATTTTTGTTCGAAGAAGAAGTAGAAGCGGAAGAGGCATTCTGTATTCTTCTCCGACCGTTATCGTGCAGGTACGCATTCTTCTCCGAATGTTAGAGTTCTTGAATGTTGAATGTTATTTTATATGTTGAATTTTGAATGTTGAATGTTGAATGTTATTTTATACATATTCTATATGTTGAATGTTGAATGTTGGTTTTTCTTGAATGTTATCGTGCGGAAGAATAGCATTGTGAAATCATGTTAGATTTTAAGTTTTGCTCTGTTAGATATTGGCTGTTGTTCATACTACTACTACTACTTTTATTGCTCTGTTAGATATTACTCTGTTGAATGGCATTGTGAAATCGTGTAGTTTGATTTTACCTAATGTCTGTACAAAACATTATGTTTACTTCATTTATATTGGCGAAAACATGAATTGTTGACCTCATAGTATTGTTTTAAACCGTGCTTGGAGCTTGTTAGCTACATAATTTGTAAACAGTTTCTGAACCTTATTATTTATGAACATGAATTGCTCTTCATTCAAAAATGTCGTGTGATTATATGTTAAGAATTAATAATTTCAAACCTATTGTAAAATTATAGAGTTAATGAATAAGTCTAGGACCTAGGACCTGATGTTAAGTCTGATAATCCTAAATGTTCATCACTTCAAAGACTTTTCTCAGGTTTACCACCTTATAGTTCCAATTATTTAGGTTCCTCTTATGTTTCAATTCCTCTCTTAGAGAAATTGTATTACTATCTCCTCAAAAATACACTTCCTGAACTTATATTAGATCTTAACATGTTTCATATGTATTTAAAGGGAAAATTGGATTTGCCCAATTCTGAATTTTCAGAGGGTTGTCAACAATTCAAAAATATTTTCCCTTTGAATCTTCATCCACAGGTTTGGCATCCTTATAGCTTTAGAATTATTAAAGGGGTTGTTTTGATTGATGATCCTCCTGTTACGATGTGTGTTAAAGACGAGGATTTGGATAGGTTTAGGTCGTTAACCGATGTCTTTCTGAAGAACTAATAATTTTAAACCTATTGTAAAATTATAGAGTTGATGAATAGGATTAAATTGTGATCTCCTAATGAAATTGGTTTTTTTAATCTTACTCTGTTTATTCATATTAACTTTTTAAAATGCATATATGACAATGCTACACACAATTTTGAAACCTTCTAACAAACAAGAACTTATATTTTCTTCCCTGGAAAATCTTGAAGTAGTTTTATAATAATATAAAGTAAGGCTTGTTATTAAATGGTTGGTAGTGAATGGTCAAGAATGATTGATAGTATGATTGTTTTACAGGTGCAGAGTGAAAGTCTGATCGTTGGAGGAATCTTACATTGTGTGGGTCCAAAACTTGATTACTTCTCTACAGGTAATTAGTTGTTCTTTTGCTATAGTTGCGTGAATAATTAACGTTTTTGTTTAGCTTAATTAGTAAAATAATTTGAATGAACTGATTTGAATGAAGTGCTATGATGGATGAGCATTGCTTGCAATGATTGAGAACTAACTTATTGAATTTGCTATATATAGGAGTTACTTGTGATCAAAGTGTGAAAGTCGGATCGTTTCCCTACTGGTAAGTATTTTTTATTTTGTTTTTGTTTAGCTTAATTAGTATAACTATGGATAAGAAATGGATGTCTTCAATTCGATTGTCGAAAGAGTACGAGAATGGGGTATCGGAATTTGTTAAGTTTGCTGTTGCGCACGCCGAAGACCCCAGTCGAATGATATGTCCTTGCTTGGGTTGCTGTTTTGGGAGTCGGGTTGACGCGGTTCAGTTGGCATCGCATTTAATGAGGCGTGGAATTGATAGAAGTTATACATGTTGGAATTTGCATGGTGAGAAAATTAACGGGAATGTTGAACCGGTGGATAATATGACCTATACTTCAAACGACGATGGCACAGATACATACGATTATGATCGAGTCGAAGAGATTGCAGAGGCTCTTGAAGAAGATCTTAAGGATTGTCCCAAAATGTTTGAGAGGTTGGTAAGCGATGCAGAGAAACCGTTGTATAATGGTTACACTAAATTCACAAGATTGTCTGCGGTATTAAAGTTGTACAACTTAAAGGCAGGCAATGGATGGTCGGATAAAGTTTCACAGAGTTATTGGCCCTTATGCAAGATATGCTTCCAGAGGATAATGTTCTTCCCAATCGAACATATGAGGCCAAAAAGATGTTGTGCTCTATTGGCATGAGCTATGATAAGATACATGCATGTCCAAACGATTGCGTTTTATTTCGAAATGAGTATGCATCGTTAAATGAGTGTCCTAAATGCGGTGTCTCTCGATATAAGAAAAGGTTGTCTCCAGCAAAAGTCTTATGGTATTTTCCTATAATTCCGAGATTTAGACGCATGTTTTGTAGTGAGACCGATTCAAGACACTTGACTTGGCATGCAGATGAAAGAATTATTGATGGAAAGCGACATCCGGTAGATTCACCACAGTGGATGAAAATTGATGATGATTATCCTGAATTTGGAAAAGAAGCAAGAAACCTCCGCTTAGCATTATCTACTGATGGAAGGAACCCACACGGTATTCAAAGTATCTCACATAGCACTTAGCCTGTGATCATTATGATTTATAACCTACCTCCATGGCTATGTATGAAGCGTAAGTACATGATGTTATCTATGTTAATTTCTGGTCCTAGACAACCAGAGAATGACATAGACGTATACTTGGCACCCTTAATCGAAGATTTAAAGTGTTTGTGGGAGAAAGGTGTGGAGGTTTATGATGGGTATAGGAAATAAAGTTTCAACTTGAGGGCAATGTTGTTTGGCACAATTAATGATTTTCCAGCATACGAAAATCTATCAGGGTACAGCATAAAAGGTCAATCTTTGTGTCCTATTTGTGAAGATAAAACAGATTCGATGCGATTGGAGTTTGGTCAGAAGAATGTATTTCTCGGTCATCGTAGATTCTTAAATTTTAATCATCACTACCGTGGGTGGAGAAAAACATTCAATGGAGAGCCAAAACAAGGTAGAGCTCCACCTATATTGACAGGTGATCAAATTTTTGAAAAGGTGAAAGATGTGAGTACTCAGTTTGGCAAGCCTTTTGCACATACACTTGTCAAGAGATGGTGGAAGAAGAGGTCAATTTTATTTGAACTGCCATATTGGAAGTCGTTGTATGTAAGACATTTTCTCGATGTTATGCATATTGAAAAAAACGTATTTGACAGTGTTATTGGTACGTTACTAAATATACAAGGAAAGTCTAAGGATGGCCTTAAAGCAAGAAAGGACTTGATAGCGATGGGGATAAGAACTGAATTAGGACCCTTGAAGAAAGGAAAACGAACATATCTACCACCTGCTGCGTATACTCTATCTAGAAAGGAGAAAAGAGTATTGTGTAAGTTTCTAAGTGAAGTTAAAGTTCCAGAAGGATACTCTTCAGATATTAGAAGACTTATGTCTATGAAAGACCTCAAGTTAAAGAGTCTAAAGATGCATGACTGCCATGTTATAATGGAACATTTTTTACCAATAGGTATATGTTCTATTCTTCCAGAAAAAGTAAGAAGCGCAATAACTAAATTGTGTTTTTTCTTCAAGTCAATTTGCAGTAAGGTGATCGATCCTGCGATCTTACCAACATTGCAAAAAGAAATAGCATTACTTTGTGTGATCTTGAAATGTATTTTCCTCCCTCGTTTTTTGACATAATAGTTCATCTAGTTGTTCATCTGGTGAAAGAGACACAATTGTGTGGACTGGCTTATATGAGATGGATGTACCCTGCTGAACGTTATATGAAAATATTAAAAGGATATGTGAAAAACAGAAGTTGACCAGAGGGTTGTATTGTCGAACGATACATTGTTGAAGAAGCGATTGAGTTTTGTACTGAATATCTGTCCAATGTACAATCAATTGGACTCCCCAAATCTCATATTGTCGAAAAAAAGAAGGAAAAAAGTTAATTGGAAATAAAGTTGTGACAGTATCAAGGGTCGAACGGGATCAAGTGCATTTATATGTTCTGCACAATGAGAATGAGGTTGATCCGTATGTTGAAATGCACAAGGATGTTCTCCGAGGTTTAAATCCGAATAGAAATGAGAATTGGATAGTACGAGAGCACAATCGAAGTTTCATACATTGGTTTAAGGATCATATTTATTCAGAGTATTATTCAGATCCCGCTTCAATAACAGAAAGGTTGAGATGTTTAGCATATGGTCCAAGTTTGGTTGTGTTTTCTTATAGCGCATACACAATTAATGGATACACATTTTATACCAAAGAACAAGATGATAAAAGTACTATGCAAAATAGTGGTGTCACCGTGGTAGCTGAAGCAATGCACATTTCAAGTGTGAAGGACTTAAACCCCAAATTTGCAAATCTGTCATATTTTGGGGTTATCGAGCGCATTTGGGTGTTTGATTATGAGAAGTTTCAGATTCCTATATTTTGTTGCAAGTGGGTTGAAAATAACAATGGCATACGAATGGATAAGTCAGGATTTTTGCAAGTGGATCTTAATAGGGTGGGGTACAAAGATGAGCCTTTTATTCTAGCCTCTCAAGCTAAACAAGTGTCTTATGTCACTGATCCGACAAGTACGAAATGGTCTATAGTGCTTTTATCTAACAAAGTAATTGATGAAAACATTGGAGATCAAGGTGATATTGATGTTGATATTGAATCATTTACTAGAAATGATCAAGATGAAAATATTATAGCGAATGAATCATATACTAGAAATGATCATAGTGAGGGTATTTGGATCAATCCAACCGTCCGTGTTGTTAAGAGACGGGTAGAACATATTCCAACCAAGAAAAGAAAGAGACGTTAGTGAAAAAGGTACTAGTTATAAAATTATAGCTTATATCATTAAATAATATTAAATAGTTGTCATGTTATATATATTCAATGGATTATGGATTATGGATTTTTATATTTGTCATTTAATTTTTGTTTTTTTTCTTTCTTACAGGTCAGATGGCTAGTAACCAGGAAGAGTTACACGAGACACATGATACAAATGAAAGACCTGAGAATGTAGAAAGTGAAATTAAAAGAGGAATAACAATTATGAAGTCAATCATCTGTGCAAGAGATAAAGGGATCAAATTTGATGTACATTGGAGTGATGAAAACCAGCTGATTGAGCCAAACGGTTCAATGTTGACTAGTTACATAGGTTCCCTTGTCCGTCAGCACATTCCTATCACCAGTGATAATTGGAGGAATCCATTGTTGAAAGCCGGTAAAGATAAAATATGGACTGAGATACAGGCACTTATCAAATATGATTGATGTTATAAGATTTTTGTTGACGATTAAGTCTTTAATTTACTTATACTAACATATTCTATGTGTATGTTTTTTCGTAGAGGTCCTTTAATATTGATGAAAGCCGGAAAAAGTATTGTCTTCAATTGGCCGAAAAAGACACAGAGCCTTTCGAGCTATGTTATCAAACTAATATCTTAGGGATGCGGAAAAAAAAATTGTTGAAGCAGAACTTCCACAGTTGTATGCGGACGTGATTGCACCCGAAGAATTGAGCACTTTTGTAGCCAAACGAAAAACCGAAAAATTCAATGTAATGTTAATTTGCCATGTCTATTAATTGTATTATATACTTGTTGCATTAGTTTGTTCTGATATAACTTAAACTTGTTTATCTAGGAATTGAGTGCCATTAATCGCAAAAGAGCATCAAAACCCGCGTATCCGTACAGAAAAGATCGAACGAGATATGCACGCTTACAACAAAAATTGGTAAGTATTTATAAATGCTATGGTTTTATTAATTGTCTTATTGTGTTATAATTGATGATCTTATTATTTATCTCAATGCGTAGTTAGAAGAAACGAAAAGTGAAGAAACATCACTTCTGGACCATGTTTTGTGGAAGGAAGCTCGTGTGGGCAAGGATGGAGTTGTTAGGGAAGATGTTCAGCATGTTTATGACGAATGCGTAAGTATAACATTATGTCTTTAAGTTAATCGAAATTTTATTAAAATATAATTAATTTTTAATCCCTACTAATAATTTTTGATATGTCAATGAATTTCAGGAGACTCTATCTCAATCCTTAACCACAAGCGAGGAGGATTGCAGGAGCATACTTAGTCGAGTACTAAATGTTCCTGAGTATTCCGGTCAGGTGAGGGGTAAAGGATTTGGTGTGACTCCATCTTCCTTGTATAAGCAACCAAAGAGAAAAAATCCTAGCAATTAAGAAGTGATGCAATCGTTGGAGGAGTTAAAAGCGCAGGTCCGTGAACTGCAAAAGGATAAAGAGAGATATGAGGCGGAAAAGCGCGGTTCAGGGTTGAAAGATACTAGTGACAAAGCTAGTATCAATTGTCAAAAGAAATTTCCCGAGGTAGTAAGCACGTTTATTTTAATTGACATATATTTATTTTAATTAAATTAACACGTTTATTTTAATTGACATATATACACATTAACAGTTACATATTTATTATTGCTTTAGGGTATTTCATCTTGTCAGCTATTTTTATCGCTACCGACTTATCGCATAGTTGGCAAGGGAAAAATACATAACACTTTGGGAGATTTACTTCACCATAAACCGCTCCCTGATGGACATCTGAAAGTATCAGTGGATGTTGCATTAGAGCTTGATGCATTTCTACTGATACCTGACGTTGTTTCAGAGACAACGTTGTTGCGAGATGCAATAGGATCGTTTGTTGCATGGCCGGCAGACCTCATTTTCATAGATGAGGAGGTATGTTGAAAACCATTATGAATGTTTTAGTAATCAAAAATCAATTCTGAACCATTATGAAAAACATTCTGAATGTTTTTACATTGTAATGTTAGACTCCTACAAAACCCGCATCTAAGGATAAAGGGATTTTGCCGCACATCGAGTTTGTTGCATCACAAAAAGAGGTACATTGAAAGTGTTATTCTATGATCCGAATTCAAAAGCTTCATGATTTTCTACTTTACCTAACTTATATGATTTTTAGGTTCCTGCTCAAGTTTCACAACAAGCCAGCAAGAAAAGAGCTCTTACAAAGACCGGGCCGGCAAAAAGAGCTCTTGCACCTCGCTTTCGGATGTGTCTTGAAACACTTGTGGCAACATCAGATTTGATGGATGGTGTTATTCATCAAATAGACATGGACGAAGGTGTTTTTGGTTTTCCTCATTCCGAAATAATTGCAAAAAAGGACATGGAACAGATTTTTAAGCATCTTGAATTAGGCATCGGTGTTATGCATTCATACATCTGGTACTCCGATCAATCTATTATTTAATTAGTTGAATAATTTATTTACACATTTCAATGAAAATAATCTAATGTTTATTATGTTTTTATTTAAGGTGCTTGTATGACAAATTGATGCGCGAGAATCAATTGTCAAACAGATTCTATTTCTTGTCTTGCGCCCGTGTCAATGCACTGGCAATTGATACTGATCCAAATTCAGTAAGAGATCACTTACTCGAGAGATTTATGGCCAGCAAAACAGAAAGTTTGTTTTTTTACCGTATAATACTGGAAACGGGTAAGATTTTCATTCTAATTTCATTCTAATCTTTGTATCTTTTGCGTAGAAATTATCCATTTAAACTTTTGTTATATTTTACAGTGGACACTGGTTGTTGGTTGCTATTAATCCTACAAGAGAAGTGGTGTATTATCTGAATTCATTAGATCATGATTGGACAACATATCAGAATATGAAGGATTTGGTTGATACGTAAGTGAGACTGTTCTAAATATTCGTGTGTATTTGTATATTTAATTATTTCTGTGAGATTGTTCTAAATTTACGTTTTTATTTTATAGAACAATACTAGTATACCGAGCACAAAGAGAAGCTCGAGTATCACGGTCTAAAGCTTCCAACGTTACATGGATCAAAGTGGAGGTATATTAATTTTCACAATGTTGCTTATAATAGTGATGCTACTTGATAACACAAGATAACTATATATTAATTCTTATTTGTTTTTCTATGTGCAGTGTCCTCGTCAACGTAATGGTATAGACTGCGGTTATTTTGTTTTGAGGATTCATTTGGATCGATTAGAGATTCCCATCACGGTATAGATTTATAACTTAGGATTTATTTTAATACTTATCGGATATTTCGTATAATTTATTATTTTAAACTAAATCATGCATATTGTGTTTTGTTATGTAGTACTTTGATGAATACGCATGTGATCATTACACGAAAGATAAATTGGAACAAATCAAGGAGGAATTATGTGGATACCTTATTGGGAAAAGAATCATATAAGGTATAGAAGTTGGTGTGTAGTTATATGGAGTGTAATTGTATAGTTTTGGATTGTTGTAAATTAGGAGATCTTTATGGAGTGTAATTGTATAGTTTATTTTGTAGTTATGTGAATGGTTTATGTAAATGTTTTATGGATTAGAATGGTTAAATGGTTTATGTAAATGGTTTATGGAAATGGCCTAAAATGTGAAGGATTGGAAATGGCCTAAAATTGTTTATGTAAATGGTCTATGTGAATGGTTTATGTAAATGGCCTAAAATGTGAAGGATTGGAAATGGCCTAAAATGTGAAGGAAAATATATACAGGTTTCTGCATAAAAAACTGGGAAAATTTGATTTAAAAAAAATCCTTTAAAAATAACGTGAAGAAAAGACAGCGCTTTTACGAAAAAGCGCTGCCTATAGTGAAAATACAAAAAAAATTAGACAGCGCTTTCAAAAGCGCTGCCTAAAGGGGGGAAATAGAAAACGCTTTTTCTTAGAAAGTGCTGCCTAAAGGTGAAAATAAAAAATAAATTAGACAGCGCTTTAAAAAGTGTTGTCTAAAGGGGGACAATAGAAAGCGCTTTTTCCTGAAAAAGCGCTGCCTAAAGGTGCCAATAAAAGGCATAAAAAGCCAGAAAAAGCGCTGCTAAAGGGCCACTTTAGAAAGTGCTTTTTCAGTTAAAAGCGCTGCTAATGGCCTACTTTAGAAAGCGCTTTTAAAGGTAAAGCGTTGCCTAAAGTAGGCCTTTAGCAGTGCTTTCTCATAAAAAAAAAACGCTGTCTTTACCTACGGCAGCGCCACCTTAGGCAGCGCTTTTAAGCGCTGTTAAAGGCCAAAAAAAGCGCTGTCTTTTCCTTTCTTTGGCGTAGTGAGTGGGGGCCACGACGGACGTCATGGGCATGACAACCATTCCCGTCATGGTGTTGAAGCTTGACTTTTTTTTTGCTTTTGTCCTCTAGTTTTTACGACCTTCCTCTGTTATGTCATGACGGACGTCCTTGCAACAAGGAGGGCGTCATGGCAGTGCAGAACTTGGATTTTTCTCCCATTATCTTCATTTTGCACCATTTCTTCACACTATCACTCTTGCAATCAAAATACATGAAACAAAAGACAAGTGAAATCATAAAACTATAAAAAGGAAGAGAAAATGACTCAAACTTGCAAGTATATCGAGTCAAAAATGCGAGACTTTTTTTGAGTTATCAAACTCCCCTACACTTGAACCCTTGTTTGTCCTCAAGCAAGTTAGCTAGCATAAAAATAATGAATTTCAGCAGCATGATAGAAAAAAACACAAAGCATAGAAAAGTATCGAAACTACTCATATGCGGATGATGAAAATTAGCCCGGCTAGGATCGACTCAATAGGTACTTATGGAACAATAAAGGCATTGTAACAACACAAACCACTCTTGTGCACACAAGTATCCCTCATATGCATATTAGTTTCAATCATACCTTTGAATAAAAGTCTAATTTTTCGTATTTGTTTTAATCCTCTCTCGTTCGTGACAATCACATTAAGGCCTTTTATCTCCCATCTTACATGGTAGGCGGTCTGTTAGTGATTATGATTCAAACATCATTTTCAAAATTTCAATTTGTTTTTCTTTTACAAAGATGCATTTCTTTATTTTTAAAGGATTCAACCAATTCTTTTTGGGCTAAATGATCAGGTTAGGATCACCTAACTTAGTAAATGTGGTTTATTCCTTTTTATTCATCTTTTTCTTAGCACAAGATCATTCACTTATTATTCATCAACCGGCCTACTTAGTGACTACAGATGGTGCCTGACTGGATATAAAAACTACTTTGAGGATTTTTTACAAATAGAAGCTTAAAACTAAGATTCAAAGGGGATTTAAACTAGCATGCATATTTGGGAGGCTTAAGGTGTTAGGAAAATATCGATTTTTTTGGATTTTCCCAAGTCTCCTCGACCTAGCCTCACATATTTTCATAGCCTGTATAATTTCGAAACAAACTAAGCAAGCTTAAATCTGTTCAAAAATTTTGGTAGGGCTCAAGAAAACTGGAAGTTTAATAAACAACGGGAAACCACACATAAATGACTCGACAGCACATGCAAAAACTTGAAACATACACTACGCTATGAAAATAAAAATAACAAAGAAATACTAAAAAGAAAATAGCATAAAGCAAACAGAATGAACTATAAAAACGATAAAAATAAATGAAGGCAGTAAAGCACCTCCCCTACACTAAAATCTGACATAGTCCTCAATGTTAGGAAATAAGAGCAAGAAAAGGTGTAAAACCTAGTGAGTGAGAAATCAATGTCGGCCAAAACCTCGGCCTCTCCCCTGGTGGTGGTGATATTGCTGGTTCCTATTGGTTATCTCCATTCGCAAGCTATATAACTCCTGAGACAAATGCTCCATCTACTGATTACGGTGATCTTCAGCTGCATGTGTAACCCGCAAATTCTCAAACATCTTTTGCTGCGTGTGGTGTGTGGCATCCTGTGTTGTTTGCATCTTTTGCATGTGTGGCATCATATCAGTCTGCTACTGATACACAATGCTAAACAATTAAGCATGTTCCACATTAATATGATATTGTACCTATAACTCAGAGCAGAGGTCAGTGATCTCATGCCTAAATGAATTATAGTCGTACTTAACGATGCTCTATTAGCGAGAAGATAAGCCATCTTGCCACGAACTAGTATCTGCAAAAGTGTTAGGAAAATGATATGTAGTGTGGGCAGGTGAATGATGGGGTGGGGAGATGTATGCATAAGGGAATGTTGTTCTCTCCGATCATACTCTTCATCAGTGTCGCCTCCTGCACCAACAAGCTCAGGAATATCCATACGAGTAGGGCCAGTGTCAATGAGGGAAGATAAATCAAATACTCAATTAGCATGGTTCTAAACATTAATGTGCTCATGGCACGATAAAACGATGTTGCTCATTACTTTTCTTTTAACCATTAAAATTTCATACTTAACCAATTTCTACGACCTGCATACTTGAATGTATAATGGAATGCTCCCAACAATGGGTACCAGCGTCACAAACTCGTCCTCTAGGTTCAAGGCATGAGCAATGGAGATAATCAATGCACCAATAACAATTCTGCCCTTTTTAACGGTTGATATAAATCGCATATGAGCAACATGAATGCGGCTGAATGAACCTGTTGTGCACTAAAAATTCAATGAAGAAAATATAATTCGTTGGAGTTGACACTACCAATGTTATCTCTTCCAAAAATAGTATGTGCCATTACTTGCCAGAAGTAACGAATGAATGGGTTATAGATTCTAGAGGCTTTATTTTCCTCTCAATCATCTGTAGTCTCTCCAATTAGACGCTCCCAAAGGCGGTCATCCTCAATCATCCACTCCCTAGCAAGAGGGACCTCGCATGGGAGGTTGGCTTCATGAGAGAAATGCAACATGGCAGTAATTTGATCATGCCTGAACTCATATTCCATATTAAACAGTCTAATACTAACGGTACCTGCAGTACTATGAACACTATGAGCTAGGGTTTATGTATATGTATGAGCTGAGAAACTCATGAGTGAGCTTCTTGTACGCAGGGTGTCTTAAATTAGCAAAATGATTCCACCCTAATGCATCTAGCATCCAGTGGACTATGTCATACAAACCTAAGGTCCATAAGCAAAAGTCGTCAGAGTACCTGGGCGGTATGATCAGTCGGCGAGAAATTGCGATGAAGCATTTTTTTTGAGTTCTGCCAGACTCTCCTTCATAGAAAACGATATCCATAAATTATGTCTCATCACGCAGAGGCATTGTATAGGTTGGTTAATGTGGTTTAGTTGGTTTTTGTGGTTGTGAGGAAAAAATTCGAAATCAGGAAGGGTGTGAAAATTTGAGAATTTTTTATTAGAAGTTGTGGAGGGAAAAGTGGGAAGTATGGGGATGGTTTCAATTTTTGGATTTGGTGGAGAAATGAGTGACATATGAGGGTTTGAAAGTGGTTGTTAATGGTGGTTTTTGCTTTGAGGAAGATGGAGTTTGGGTGGGAAATGAGAAAAAGAGTAAAAGGGAGTTACGTTTTTGAATTGGGCAGTGAAAGATTGTTGAGATTTTAAGGTGTTTAGTGAGGTAAATGTCTTTAATGATAGAGTAAATAGGAAAATGTGTCTGACTCTGAAAATGTGGTTGACATTCAATTTTCTATCAAATAAGGTCCATGACGTCCGTCATGGGCGTGACGGGTTAGGGCGTCATGACCTTTGAACAACTTGATTAATAAAACTTTTGAACCAAACGCGTCTTAGGTTCATAACGCCTATCATGGGCATGACAGTTTAGGTCGTCATGAACCTTTTTCACCATTTCTTCGTGAATTTCAAAAGAGTCTTAAAGGCAGTGATTTGTTTCAATGCATTTTAAGGTTAATGATGAATATATTCATGGAAGTAAGGCTCACTAAGTTCTGGTCCACTCTTGATCGGGTCTGCTAAATTAAAAAAATTTGAAGGCTCTGCAGATTTGAGTAAATTTTTGGTAAAACAATGCGCTAAATGAAGTGTTCCAACATGTAGAAGGCATGATGTCCTAACAAATATCCTGACATCTTAAACTGATACAGCATACTATTTTGTCTGGTCCAAGAACTAAGGAAGCAATCAGAGCATGGATTAAGGAAAGAAGACTAAAGTCCAAGGAAGCAGAAGCCTATAAATAGAAGACTTAGACCTCTGCCTTTGTACGCCTTTTGTAACCTTGTGTTCTTGCGTAAGAAACAAGGGTTTAGGGTTTTGAGAGTCGTTGGCTCTCTAGGTTTTAAGTCTCCCTTTGTATCAGTAGATACACTATGGTAGATATAGGTGTCGCACAGACCCATAAGCCTTGAGGTATTGGATTGTGTATTGTTCTTGGATGAAGCTTTTATGTAAATCTGAGTTAGCTTGTTTGTCAAGTATGCTTGACAGATTTCTGTATTGACAGGGATGATGTAGAAATCACAGTTGGTGATTAAGGGAAGTGAGTGGGGTATCTTATATCAGGGTTGTAAACGTTTGAGTTTAGCCTTGGTAAAGATGTTCATTGGGTAGATGTTAGGTATGAAGTTGTAAATGGGGGAGTTTAACTTTGTAATAGTTTACAAATAGTGGAGTCTTCTTCCTGGATTGGTATCCCCCATATGTAGGTGAGTTGCACCGAACTGGGTTAATAATTACTGTGTTCTTTATCATTTTGCAGATTTATGTTTTCTGTTAGGGTTCATGATAAACATGTTGGATCAGATGTTGTGACATCTATGATTGTGCAGTTCTGATATTCAAGGTATTAGACTGCTGTTGCACCTCTTAGTTTAAATGATTATGTAGCACAATGTCTTGACATGTGTTAAGACATTTGCTGTCTGCATAGGCCAGAATTTCAATTGGTATCATAGCAGGCATCCTGTCTGGTTCTGGATGAGATATTTGGGAGATAATTTCGGGCGTTTAAACAAGGAGGAGTTTTGAAGATCAGATCAATCAATTCAGACATACTCAAGGGTATTAATGGATGAGATGGATGTTCTGGATCGAAGGGAGCAACTCGGAGGTTGTTCATGTTGCTGAGGAGATTCTACAACAACAACAGGAGAAGTGGCTAGTTCTCTTGTTGGTGCGTCTTATAGGATGTTGTGACATCTTATTAGGGCAAGCAGGATTTGTTCCTTGGTGGTTCCCCTGCATGTGTTTCTGATGGAAGAGCTCTAGAATTATGGGATTCTGGAGTTGTTACTGAAGACAGTTGGTGGAAGGTCTCAATCGTCGACCTCTATATTTGAAGATATATGCATTATTTTATTCCAAAGTCGGGAGCAATGGAGTGAAAGGAGTTGTGGTTAGATATCTGGTATGATGACCTGGTACTTGGAATCTTGGTTTCTTGGTGCAGTTGAAGTCAGTTGAAGAGGAGAGGAGTTGAGTTTAAGTTTATCAGGTTCTTGCTCTAGGAGTTTGATAAATTATTGGTCGACTAGGTTGTCAAAGATACTTGAGAATTCTCTCAAGTCCACTCATAAATGCATCTATGTCATGTATCTGGAGTCTTTTAGTTGCTTTTCTGACTAGAAGGTGTTTCGTTGAAACACAATCTGAAGAAAGTGGAGGTGATTTATTTTCACCATCCAAAAACAGCAAGGAAGGATTCATCTCTCTTAACCCTAAGAGTGGATCCAATCTGATTGAAGAATTATTAAGGTAAATAAGATTTGTTCAGAGAAAGTCTTAGTTACTTGAGTCAAGGGTGGCAGCCTTGGTATCTCAACATTGTCCTTTGAAGAAGATACTTGCAAAAAGATTGAATACTTTATAAGTGTTCAGTACATGATCTGGTGGAGCTCAGCTACAGCAGTGAAGAAGGGTTATTGGACAAGGATTTAAGATCAATTGCTATTTGTGGAATCCATAAGTATTTAATTGATTATCCTTGAAAGTCAAGATTGCTGATATTCAACAAGATGTTGGAACATCTCATCATCAGAGTTTGTGCAGAATCATGGGAGGGGTACTGCATATGCTTTAGCATCTACTTTAGTCTTAGGTGGTGACCTAAGAAGTGGCTTCAGTCGGGTGTGACAAAAGCATGTGTTCTATGGAGAGTTTCCTGGCAAGAAACTAGTCTGGACTTTGATGCTATTGAAGATGAAGATGAAGACATCATAATCTTGATGGTTACTGCTTGGATCAGTTTATTTCTGATCTAGGTGCTTTGGAGCATGGATCTTGCTTTGTTTGTGAAGGTCGAGGACAAGTGGCAATTATCTTTGGCTTTCTACTGACAGCTCTACTGAGGAAAGTTGCATTCTTTTGTATGGCTATGGGGTAGTCTTGGACTACTTATTTTCTAAAGATTGAGATGTGGCAGGTTTAAAGTCTTTGGAGTTTCAAAGCAGGATGGAGGTTGTCTACTCAAACATGGTTGTTGAATCAAGTATATGAGAGCATGAAACTCTTGTTCTGCGAAGGGAAGAGGTTCTTTTAAGTGGCAGAAGGAGGAGCTGAATTCAACAGTTGGATGTCATATCAAAATATTCTGACATCTAGCTTAACATCAGAGGTCTCAGCTGGTGATGTGGCACATCAGCTTAAGATAAGGTGATCTATAGGAAAATGAAAGTTGTGGATGCTTCAAAAAGGTCTATCTCATGCAGTTTGCGGGAGCCGTGGATGGGAAGATGTTACATGACTAAGAGGCTTGGTGAATCCAAGATGTCTTGCTATGGGGCAAGTAGTTCATGTGACTTGAAGGTCTGATTTCATTAGTGGATCAGTGTATCTTGTGGGAGTTCTGAATAAGATTGAGATCAATCAAAAGGTGACATTTGGTTGGTTTCACAGTGTGCATTCAAGAAAGATGCTTAAAACTGATTGCTCTTGTGCAGAAGAGTAGTTAGTTGAAAATGTAAGGAGGTTCTGGTTCTCTTGGAGCTTGTGGCAGAAGTTCTGGGTTGAGGATGGAAGTATACCTTCTTTTGGTGGATGAGAGTTTATTTCTCTCTGGGTTTCTGAAGTTCTCTTTGTTCAAACTGGTGGCGCAGTGTTGTGTGAAGATCTTCAGTTTGGATTACTATGCTGATAGTAAGTCCAGTGGTGGAGCATATCAAGAACCATGATGTATGGTGTCTCTGATGTTTGGAAGATGTCATAACTGATGTTAGAACATCTTTGGGTTGGTTATCATTGGTGGAGGATTTCAGGTTCCGTGAGGAACTGGTTACTTGCATCGTGTCTAAGAAGTATCTACATTGTCATACGGGAGAATGATGAAGTAGAAGAACTGTCTTAGAAGATTGATGTAAGTGTTTTGGAAGACTGGAGTGGATCATATGTTGATTGCATGAAGTTCTGGTTTTTGATGCGTTTAGAAGTGGATATTCACCAGAAAATCAGAAGTAATCCAGGTTATCATACGAGAGAATGAAAAGGAATGACTGTCTTGGATTGTGCGGTGTCTATCTCTATTGTTGGCTGGGTAAGGTCAGTGGAAAATCTTGCGAAGGGGATATTGCCCCTGGCTGCAAGTCATGCTAGTAGTGGATCGGTTTAGCAGCTGTGAAGTTCTGGAGCATGCATATGATAGCTGACATCGTTATAACAAACTAAAAGGCCCTGTGCGTCTCTTTGAGGAATGTGAAGAATTCTGATTCAATTGGTTTGTGCCTCAAGCAGCTGGAGGTCTATACATGAGAATTTAAGAGGAGTTCGTATGGTGTGTAGATGGTTGCAGGATGGGGGGATCAATGGGACTTTGATCTCAAGTCAAGAGTTTGTTATGGTTGGTATACATTTCCTCACGGGTAGCATGATGGTGATCATGTGTGAGTGATTATTGTTTCTTGTCAGAGGAAGCAATAAGAGAGTTGATGATTGTGTTCAGCTGGTAAGTTGAACTGAGGGTGCGCGCTTGAAGACATGAAGATGCGTCTTATGTTTTCCATTCATTAGCTTAGGTGTTCTGTGGAGGAGCACTGGTTACCTTAGATAAGGGAGATGCCCCTTGATCTAAGATGAATTACTGCGAGGATGCAGTTGAAGTTCCAGTTTGCATTTGTGCTTCAAGCAAGCTGAGATATCAAGGAGGATGTCTTGACATTGTTGTATTGTTGCAAGTTGTGGGAGACTTGGCAGTGCACGAGAAATGGTTCTTATTGGATGCTTAAGAATCATTGATTGAGTCTGGGGGAATTTATTTTTCTCTGCAGACTGTAATCATAAAATTGTGAAATTATTGATCAATACAGAAATCTCTGGATGCTAATTGAGAGATGTTTGAAGAAATATCTTAACATCTTGGCCAGCTCTATTCGTCTTCTGTTTTAAAGGATTCTTCTTGGGACTTATCAAAGGGATAAAAACTGTGATTCAGATGGACTAAACAAGACTGACAAAATGTCAGGATATTATTTAAGGCCTGAATATTGGACGGTGGGGAGTGCTTTCTAAGAGAAGGCATGAGTAACATGTGTTTTGTTACAAGTGATCCTTTTTGGACGGTTACTCTTAAAAGTTTGAACAATCTTATCCTAGTTGGGCGTTGCATAGTTATTAATGTTGAATTCACCTACCTAAATTTATTTCTCTTTGAATTGTTCAGAGGTAACTTCTTTGGACCGTGATTATCTTGAGAAAGTGTTTAGGTATTTAAAGAGTGCATCTGTTTGAGGTAGTCCAGAGTGTGGATTGTTTCATCATGTCATTCATTCGTGTTTGGATAAGTAACATATGGATATGGAACTGCATTGGCTTCTTTTGTCAATTTTTGGCTGTCTTTCAACATACATCTCTAGTGGTTGTCTAGCAAGGATGATGGAGATGATGTTCTAACATTCTATCAGAGTCCTTCCCTTTGTGCCCTGTGATCTAAATTATGAAACATGTTGTGTCTTGTGATCTGAGTTACATAGCCTGTGAACTCTGTGTTACAAATGATACAACTGTTTCTTCTTAAGTTCTTTCTGGATCTTCTTGTGGGTTCTCTTATGCCCCTCAAGAGGAAGATTCATTCCTTCGTGGCAAGTACTGGTTTGAGGGGGAGAGAGTCATATACTCTTCCTCATGTACACCAACATACAACTAGGATTTTCAGGGGTAAGAAAGAGTCTCAGATAGGTTCCAATCATATCTACCAAGCGCCCAATCTTTCTTTTCCTATCAAAGGAGTTTTAACCAAAATTTTGTCAAAAGGGGGAGATTAAAGACTCTGCAGATTTGAGCAAATTTTTTGTAAAACAATGCGCTAAATGAAGTGTTCCAACATGTAGAAGGCATGATGTCCTAACGAATGTCCTGACTTCTTAAACTGATACAAAAGACTATTTTGTCTGGTCCAAGAATTAAGGAAGCAATCAGAGCATGGATCAGGACAGAAGACTAAAGCCCAAGGAAACAGAAACCTACAAATAGAAGACTTAGACCTATGCCTTTGTACGCCTTTTGTAACCTTGTGTTCTTGCGTAAGAAACAAGGGTTTAGGGTTTTGAGAGTCGTTGGCTCTCTAGGTTATAAGTCTCCCTTTGTATCAGTTGATACACTGTGGTAGATATAGGTGTCGCACAGATCCATAAGCCTTGAGGTATTGGATTGTGTATTGTTCTTGGATGAAGCTTTTAAGCAAATCCGAGTTAGTTTGTTTGTCAAGTATGCTTGACAGATTTCTGTATTGACAGGGATGATGTAGAAATCACAGTTGGTGATTAAGGGAAGTGAGTGGGGTATCTCATATCAGGGTTGTAAATGTTTGAGTTTAGCCTTGGTAAAGATGTTCATTGGGTAGATGTTAGGTATGAAGTTGTAAACGAGGGAGTTTAACTTTGTAACAGTCTACAGATAGTGGAGTCTTCTTTCTGGATTGGTATCCCCCAGGTGTAGGTGAGTTGCATCGAACTGGGTTAACAATTACTGTGTTCTTTATCATTCTGCAGATTTACATTTTCTGTTAGGGTTCATGATAAACATATTGGATCATATGTTGTGACATCTGTGATTGTGCAGTTCTGATATTCAGGGTATCAGGCTGTTGTTGCGTCTCTAAGTTTAAATGATTATGTAGCACAATGTCTTGACATGTGTTAGGACATCTGATGTCTGCATAGGCCAAAATTTCAAAATTAAAAGAATCAAATTTAAAATTAGTGAAAATGAAAATATGAGAATTCAAAATTGAAATTGATAGAAAAAATGAGATTGAAATTGATAGATAAAATGAGACGGGAAATAAAAATCTAATCTAGAAAACAGTGAAATCAACTGATACAAAATATGATATTAAAATTGATAGAAAAAATGAGATGGGAAATAGAAATCTAATTTAGAAAATAGTGAAATATTAAACTAGAAAGCAATGAAAATCTAAACTAAGAAAGCGGGGAAAAGGTTCCTCCCCTTCGTTGCACTTCAAATCCTATGTTGGACGAGCGAAAGTCGGCAGCTCCTTTAAATTAATTTTGCTTAATTAGTTAAAAAGATACTTTCGCAGTATTAATAATTAAAAAGTGAAATTTATCTAAGTTCGATACCAGTGTCGTTCTTTCGAATCAGAATTGATATCTCTATGTTTTGGCTTTCACAACAAACAGTTTATTAAAAACCGAAAATATTTTCAGCCATAAAACATTCCCCAATAAATCATAATTTTACAACTTAAATGTGAGCACCCCCGGTAAGTGGTCCTCACATTCTGAACTCGAAAGGTTTAGCCTAACATACTTAAAATGGAACAGAAATCGTAATTAATATTAAAAACTAACATACTAAGCATTATATAAATAATAATGGTATAATATAAGCACATGCAAGTAGTATAATAATATAAAACCAGTAAATGAATAAAACCTGATATTACGTAATGTAAATTGAAACTTGAGAAATAACAGTGCAGAAAATTCTTGAATAAACTTCCCGAAAACTGATGTCGGTAAGATTGAAATATGTTTGATCCAAATACAGACTGGAAAATTGCAGAACTTAATTCTAGGGTGCACTTATCACTCGGTGTGAGTAAATAAGTGCTTTTACAAACTGAATTTTCTGCCTAAAGTAAAATTCTAATAACTTGGACGATGAGAACTGAATTCTAAAGATCTATTTATAAGGTGAAAATTTGCACTAGGTTGTCCTAAAACGTGTAGAAAATGGTGGAAAAACAACTCGCCAAGTCTGGAAACGTGCCAAGAATTTCTGAGTTAAAGGTCCATGACAGGCGTCATGGTCATTACGCCCCGGGTAGTCATGAGTCGGGGCCATGATGTACATCATAAGCATAACGACCATACCCTTCATGGTGCTGAAACTTGACTTTTCTGGCTTTTATCCTCTAGTTGTGACGACCTCCCTTTGCCACATCATGACGGGTGTCATGACAGCAAAGAGGGCGTCATGGCAATGTAAAACTTGGATTTTTTTTCCCGGTCTTGCCGTTTCACAACATTTCTTCGACACGATCACTTTTGCAATCAAAACACCAGAAACAAATGAAAAGCACAAACATAAATCTATAAAAAGGAAGAGAAAAAGACTCAAATTTGCAAGTATATCGAGTCAAAAATGTGATACTTTTCCGAGATATCAGGGGCCACTATAGATGTCATTTTATTTGAAGCACGAACGACATTACAGTACAAGAGAAGAGAAGAAACATAAAATCAGATATAGCCAATAGTATATGATAGTATTTGCATTATGAATTTTGACAATATTATGGTTTTTAATTTGTCATTTTAATAATATTATAAATTTTTGATTGATTTTAATAAATGACATTTTAATCTTATTACGTCAAGTATGATTTAATTGATAATACAACAAATAAATGAGCTGTCACATCAATACACTTATTACATTAGTGTATCTCTTTAAAAATGTCAAACAATATCTAAGTGTTATTATATAAATATACTTTCATAAATTTTACACAAATACATCTTCATATTAGTTTGTGACAAAATAAATGTGTGACTCATTTATAAATCAGCCTTGCTATTTTGACATTACTTCTTGTATACACCATAGATCACAATAAGGCAACAAATTTTTTGCACAGAAATCAAAGTAAAATAAATTATTAAACAAATAAAAATAGTAAATTTTAGGCTAAAATACAGTTTTTGTCCCCCTGTTTTTTAAAATTCACAGTTTTGGTCCCCCTATTTTTTTTTTAACAGTTTTGGTCCCCCACCCCAATTTTGGCTCAAAAAAAGTGATGAACAGTAACTTGTCCGTACATGTCCGTACATGAACAGTTCGCGTCCGTACATGAACAGTGAGGGGTGAGGGACCAAAACTGTTAAAAAAAAAACAGGGTGACCAAAACTGTGAATTTTGAAAAACAGGGGGACCAAAACTGTATTTTAGCCTAAATTTTATCTATATTTCTTCGGTGTAGGTGTTAAAGTCTTAGTACAAATATATTTTCCCTTCATAAATAGATGTAATGTATATGCATGAATAAATTTTACTAATTTTACTAAAATGCATCTCCATATTAATTTATAATAAAACGAATGTATAACTCTCTCTTTCTCTCTCTCTCTCTCTATATATATATATATATATATATATACTCTCTCCGGTCATAATTATAAGTCAAAATAACTACTTTCACACGTATTAAAGAAGTTAGTTAAGTGTAATTAATTTTTTTGATTTCATGTACAACCAAAGTAAAATTTACGATAATATCCTTAATTTAATTAATGAATCAACTATCAACATTAAATACTTTTGAATTAAATTAAAAATATAATAGTAATACAAGCATTAATTAGTCTAAAATTTAATGTCTTTTACTTATAATAGTGATTAAAATTTAAAGTGTTTTTTTTTCTTATAATAATAACCGGATGGAGTAAATGAGATGCGTACCGCTGGTCACCATTAAGTGGGAACAGCAATTCCTAAATTAATTAATAAATGAATCTCACTTACTAGATAAACTAACTTTTTACTTTGTCTTTATCTTTATCTTATATAACTAGACACTAAACAAAAGTTATATAAATAGAACAAGGCCAAACTTGATTATCTCAAACTTACGACATTGGAGAACTACAAATTTCTACTTTGAAAAAGGAGTTTTGAAATTATTTTAAAGCATTACTGGCCTACGTTACATATAATTCATTAGGGTGGACAAATTTAAACTGATTGATTGAAATCGATCGATCCATTATCTATTTTGTACAAATGGATTGGATTGGGTCGGATTTCGGGTTGATTCGGTTGTTTAATTTGAATAATATAGGGTTGGTTCGGTCGGACTCGGATACTTATTTTAAATCCGACGAAAACCGAAACCGACCGAAATTAATTAATATAGATTTTATTTATTTTTATTACTATATGACCGACTCACTATAAAAATGAAATTTATAATATTTGAGAATATTATCATTTTTATAATTTAAAGATGGCATTGTGTACTTTTAAAAATACAAGATATGCAATATAAAATTTTGAGTATTATTTAATTTATGGTTTAAAGTAAGATAATGATCAAAATTAATGTCAAATAATATTGAAAATATTATCACATAATAAGAGTTTTTCTTTTAATAATAAAAAAATATTGTTTTATTCTAAAAATTTGATATTTTTTATAATAAATTTAAAAAATAGTCATTTTTATAGAATTGTTCTAATAAATATTAAACCGACTTAATCGACAAACAGATTTAATCGAATCAAACGAAAACCGAAATTTTATCGATCGAAATTGGACCATACAACTAAAACCATAATTTACGTCGAATATAAATTTTTGACCCGATATCAACCAAACCCGACCGATTGTCCACCCCTAAAATTCACCCTCATTGAGAGTTGAAACTTGAAAATCTATCTGTCATCTGATGAGCAAAATCTGGCTACAAATCTCAAAGTTATGTATAGAAATAATAGAAATACACAACACCATCGCCCATCACCCAATGAAAATAGCTTTACTCAGTAAGCACTTATGTCATGAAAGTATGGCAGCTGAAAACGAGCTATGTACAGAAATGAAGATAAGGTTTTGGATTTAGCGAGTTACCTTTAAGCCAATAGTCTCTCACCACCTCTCCAAATCACCATGCAGCTTTTGAAAAAGATATGGAAAGTTAAAAACAAAAGAGAGAAAACTTTTGTGCTTCTGTTTCTTGTTCTTAATTGGAAACTATATTACTATGCTCTATGGTCTATCCTATGCTATGATGGGACTTGCTCAATGCCATTGCGATTTGCGCCCACTTCCTTATGAAGATGTGCCTTTTTTGGACTCTTGCATTTCATTGTTTACAGGTAGTAGTAGTAATCATGTTATTAACTATGTGAAGTTGTGAACTGAGATTCACACTCAGACCCATCATTTTCTTTACTATAATGTCATATACTTTCTGGTGTAGACAATAATGCATGCTTATCCAAAAATGCTATAATGTCATATAGCATTACTTCTCTTGGCTTTTTCTATTAATTACTTTCACCACAAAACCTAGTAATTAATGACATGTCCACATCGATGGTAATTAAGAAAATATTAATTGATTATATAATATATTGAAAGTGACTCATAGTTGTTCATAGATAAAGTTAACCTAGTTTTTTTTGGGTTTGATTTAAATGATTGTTGTTGGGTGGAGTAATTGGAGCGAGTGATTTCGTTAATGTGATTAAGGGTGGCAAACGAGTATATCCATCACGTTTAAATTTGTTTTATAAAAATCTGCAAAATAATGAAACGAAATGAGTATAATTAAGGGATATGTAGAACGGATCATATCTATTTTTCCATCCAAATTTATGCTAATAGAGTTTAAATGTAATGCTATATGCATTTGTAGATTTTAAATACAAGTTGAAGGATTTAAATTATATATTGCTCAACTTTTATTTCTTTTAATAAAGTGAGAGTTTTAATTCAAACTAAGATATTTTTTTTAAGTATGCGGCCACTCATTTATATATTTTTGTGAATGAAATTTTTTCATTCACATATAATTGTACCGTTGATGACCCTCTAATCACAATAGAGGATATTCAACAAGACACGCCATCTGATTATTACTTAACCATACAGATTTTTGATACAAGAAATCCGTCTCTAAGACACGCTGTTTAATCACCACCTAACCATAGAGGTCTTTGATATAAGGAACACGTCTCTACGTTGAACCTTCAAGTACTCTTGATATCATTGATGTGTCATGAAACGAACATTTAGCTTAAATAAAAAACAATCACACAAGTGTTAGAGACATCGAATATTCACTTAAATTTTAAAACATTAAGAATTTATTTGATTCTGGTGGAAGAAATTTAATTTTGAATAAACTGATTTTATAAAATTGATTCTCAATAAAAATAACTTAAAAATAAAATAATTTATATTTGAATAAATTTATATAAAAATAAATTAAAAATTAAATTTCAGTCTAAACGTATGTTTAGACTCAAAAATTACAGATCCAAATTTTAAATAAAACCAATTCTAAAAAACATAATCAATTCCACTCAATACTAATTTATATCAAAATCAATTCTATACGTTTAAAATCAATTCTAAACACTACAAACTAAAACCAACCATACTATAAATTCATTGATCATCACCCTTTATATTGTAAAACCTTTCCTATTCTAAACAATGTACAGCCCTAACTCCTAACATTATAATCTTGAAAAGTACACACATTTTAAATACGAAGTGATATGCCACTATCTAAAAAATTTGTCTTTTCTCAAAATCAGTCTGGTCTCTTATGTCTTAGCCTGTAGGAGTTGGCAATTGAATAAGGAAATTCATTTTTAGAAAAAATACAATTTTTCCATTTATAGGGCATTGTAGGAAAAGCTAGGGAGATTCCTGATATTATTCTCTTGAACCTTTCTGCTTTTTGATTCCCAATGCCAATGGAAAAGATGTCTATTTTATCTCATTGCAAAACCACAGTGTCATTAGGTGGAAAAGTTTCAGTTCTCTCTATCTATATATGCTGAAATAGGAAACAATATTTTCATCACTACACTTTTCACAACCACACTCTTTCGTTGCAATGGCAGAAAACACTAGTTCTGGTGAGAGAGAGGATCAAGAGTTTGATGAAGAAGATGTTTGGGGTGATTATACCTCAAATATCAAAAGGGTTTCTAACTCTAAAGGTCATAAGGAGTTTTCTTCTGGTTCTGGTTCTGGTTCATCTGCATGGGCATTACCAAGAAAAAATATTCCAAAGGGTAATAATGCCCTAGTTTCTGATGACCCTTTTGCGAAAGGGTCATCATCATCGGCACCTATGAAGATTCCTGATTGGTCTAAAGTTTATGGTAAGAAAAATTGCAAGAAAGGTGGTTTGCATGGTTATGGTGATGAGGATGAGGATGATGATGAAGAGGGTGATATGGTTCCTCCACATGAATGGATTGCTAGAAAGCTTGCAAGGAGTCAGATTTCATCTTTCTCTGTGTGCGAAGGGATGGGAAGGACGCTCAAAGGAAGAGATCTTAGCAAAGTTAGGAATGATATTTTGACCAAAACTGGCTTCATTGAGTAGTTAAGTGCTTTTTTTTTTAAAGTTAAGTACTTAGTGGCTTCATTGAGTATTTTTGTTTCAAATTTTGGTGTTACCATTATGATATCATCCATCATTTTGTATGACTTAGATCCCATGCAATGAACCTATCTAGAACTTTGGATGTTCTTGAATAGATTTATGTGCTTTTGCTTTTACAATCAATTTTCCTTAATCAATTATTGTATTTTTGTCTATTAGTATCTCTTGTTCTTGTGACTATGGTCTCTCAAGATTGTGCAAAGGAGAATCACATAGGTTATTTCTTTTTGAAAAGGAAGAATCTGACATCCTTTTTTTATTAGAATCAGGGGCCACCACCCAATATGGTATAGACTATAGAATATAAAAGTTAAAGAGAGAATAGTGCCAAGCAGTCCTTATTTTGGATACACATTTTTGCTTCCCTATCAATTGACATTCCAATAAGTAAATTTCACTTTTTTATCACATGGTACCAAAGAATTATTAATTTTAGAGATGGTATTTTAGCCCTTTTACTTCTTCATATAGTTTTATTTACTTTTCCTGAACACCAATGCTTGTTGGATTAATTCCATTTAAGAAATTGAGACTATGATTTTTTTAGTTGTTCTAATTTTTATGAGAAATAATAAAAATATATTTGGATTTATGATGACAATTCTTGTTTGATTTTTGATTTTTTGATTCAAATTTTTTTCCTCAATTTCTTCATTCTCATAAGTTTGTTTATGAGAAATAATAAGAAGGAATGAGAAAAAGTCCACATTAATTTCTTAAAGGTGCCTATTTTATAGGCATTTTATTCTAATAGTAACCTCCCATTCCCAAGAGTCATGTGTCATTAGTCATGAAAAGAGAGAAGAGAATTTTAAATTTTAAATAAAAATTCTATTGACTTAATTACCCATCAAACTCAAATAATTATCATATTAATGCATCTTTTGTTTAAATTCAAACTTCTGTTTACATGAGTCATATCCAACAGTCTTTCATTTAACTCATGTGAAACTTGATGTTTCAATTTTATATCATAATTGTACATTATTCGTTGAAAATAGCTAGTTCTTACCGTTAATAAAGGGAAACGATCACATTATGGCACTCATAAGTTATCCATTAACTAGATTCTTTCAATGTATCACGAATTAATCCAATTTAAATAACTTTATAAGACACAATAATGTGTCATCATGTCTCTTCAAAGACACTCTTGTCATCACATATTAACAATAACGTAAACAACATAATATAGATGACAAAACTCAGCAGAAACATATCATTAATTGAATTTACAAGTGTCATACAATATAAACATTTAATTATATATATCTCGATCATAGTATAATGTTAACAAAGACTTTTTTTATAATGCACATCATTTCTACATGGCCAACAAATGTCTTGAGCGGTAAATTTTTAGTTAACGGATCCACTATCATCAAATTTGTACCAATATGTTCAAATGACACCTTTTGTTTCTACACTTCTCCTTTCACTGATAAGTACTTCAATTTTATGTGTTTAACACCTTTTGAATACTTATCATTCTTAGAGAAGAAGATAGCTACAAAATTGTCATAGTAAATCCTTGGCGACTTAGCTATACTGTTGACAATACCAAGCCCTAAGGTAAAGTTCTGCAACCATAACGATTGAATTGTGGCCTCCAAGCATGTTAGGAAAAAATTAAAGCAAGACATACAGAAAAAAGAGGAACACAATAACAACACAAGAGATTAACGTGGAAACTTCAAAACCAGAGAAAAAACCACGACCGTTATCAAATGACAACCAGAGAATAATACTATGTAAAAATTGTTACAACACATAGACTACCCTCAACCACCACAAGGCCCCAATACACCCATACTCTCCAATGCAAATATTTAACTACCCCTCACAACACTCTAAAATCAGGAGTATAAGAGAAAATAAAAAGTCAAATACAAGCTTAAAGTGTTTTTGACTGGTACATTTTGGAATGAAGAACTTGAATCTTATATATAACATTGGACTCCCACTTCCTTCACTAAACTAAGCGATGTGGGACTTCAAATAACTTATTTCATATATATAGCCTTGGATTCTCTCTTCATTCACAAAACTAAGTAATGTGTGACTTCTTTAACATGTATATTTTCAACCAACCCCAACAATCTCCACATTGATTGAAAATAATACTTAAGTTTTCATTGTTCACCGACAATCATACTCCACCATAAAGAGTATAGTCACTTGAAGCTACATCACTCAAAGAATTTCACATTGTCTTCACCGACAATCATAGTTTTCAAAAAACTATCATACTCCACCTAAAGAAGAGTATACTTCATTTGAAGTTAAACCACTTCAAGAATTTTCTCATGTCGAAAACCAGGTTGAAACTTTATGGAGCAACTTCCTTGTTGGCAGGAAGCTCTTCAACCATCGACATAATCTCACAACACACTTTGCATTAATGCCCATGTGTAAATCCACTAGCAATAACTCGTCCTTTTTCATGACAGCGGAAATGTCATGAGGACACACTTCTCAATTTTCGGAGAAGATCATCCTCTCTCACAGCGAGAGAGACATTTCTAGCATTTGACTCAGAGCCCTTCTCTGACGCAGCCCCATCGGGACACTTATACTTTATGTGTCCAAACTTTCCATATTTCCAACATCTCACACTCGTTTCATTGTGTTTCTTCACATACGATCTTCCTCTAGCAACCAACACTGAGTTTGATGAAGTATTCTCCTCACCCTTAAATCTTCTTTCTTCAGAAATAATCTTACTAGCAACTTCTTCAAAGCTCAAAGTTTCCTTCCCATATATTAAAACATGTTTAATATGCTCATAGGAAGAAGGACGAGACCATATGAGTCTCAAAGCTTTATCTTCATCATCAATCTTGACTCCAATAGTTTCTAATTCAGAAACTATATCATTTAGAACACTTAGATGATCAGATACTTTCGTATGTTCATCCATACGCAAGCTATGAAATTGCTCCTTCAACAATAAACGATTTGATATACCTTTTCCTTGATATAGCCCTTCAAGTTTCTCCCAAAGCTCTTTGGCTGACGAAGTACCAAGAACATTCGCAAGAATAGTCTTAGCCAAAGACATGCGGATTGTACTCGAAGCTCTCAAATCTAATTCCTCCCACTTTTCGTTGTCCATGTTGGAAATGTTTCCTTTCAACGCCTTGTGTAATCCTAATTGTATCAAAACATCTTTGACTTGAATTTTCCACAAGCTAAAGTTAATTATTCCATCGAATTTCTCTAAGTCAATCTTCAATGCACTTGAAAAACTTGACATTTCAACCAAAACCTTCCTTGCAGCAAAACAAAATTTTCCCAACCAACACAGAGTATAAAATTTCTTTTTTGATGTGGAAGATCACCCAAAACTGCAACCACAGAGAATACTAAAAATTATACCCCACCAAACCAAGGCTCTAGATACCACTTGTTAGGAAAAAAATAAAGCAAGGCATAGAGAAAAAAGAGGAACACAATAACAACACAAGAGATTAACGTGGAAACTCCAAAACTGGAGAAAAAACCACGACTGTTGTCAAATGACAACCAGAGAATAACACTATGTGAAAATTGTTACAACACATAGACTACCCTCAACCACCCCAAAGCCCCAATACACCCACACTCTCTAAAGCAAATATTTAACTACCCCTCACAACACTCTAAAATCAAGAGTATAAGAGAAAAGAAAAAGTCAAATACAAGCTTAAAGTGTTTTTGACTGGTACATTTTGGAATGAAGAACTTGAATCCTATATATAACATTGGACTCCCACTTCCTTCACTAAACTAAGCGATGTGGGACTTCAAATAACTTGTTTCATATATATAGCCTTGGATTCTCTCTTCATTCACAAAACTAAGCAATGTGTGACTTCTTTAACATGTATATTTTCAACCAACCCCAACAAAGCACACCACAAATTCAAATTCTATAATATAAGTAGCAATTATAAAATGTTTTCCACTCTTCCATGATATTGCTCCTCCAGCTATAAGAAAAACATACTCAAATGTGAATTTTCTTAAGCCCACACATCCCGCAAAGTCTGAATCTAAGTAGCTAACCACTTCAAGGTAATTTGATCTTCCTATATATGAGCATGTAATCTTTGGTTTCTTGTAAGTACCTAAGAACCTTTTTTGCAGCTTTTCAATGATCCATTCTAAGATTACTTTGATATCGACCCAACGTACCAACAACAAAACTCGTATCCATTCGGGTACATGTTTAGGCATGCGTCAAACTCACAACCACCGATGCATAGAGATTAGATTCAGTTTATTTTCATTCCAATTCATTTTTGGGATATTACATTTCACTAAAGTTGTCCCCTTTCTGAATAGGAACTATCCATCCAGAGCATTTTTCCATTCTGAATCTCTTTAATATTTTATTTATATGGCCTTTCTAAGACAATCCCAATAATTCTCGAGGTCTATTGCGAAATATTTATATTCCTATCACATATAATGTCTCACTCATATCTTTTATTTCAAACTTATTAGAGAGCAATTTATTTACATCATGTGATGAGTCCAAGCCTTTGAGGTTGGCATAAATATTGGTAAAACTAACTTAGCAGAAAGATGTTGGACAAGATGTCTTGACATGATGAACTAACTGCAGGTTAAGGTGTTAGACAAGATGTCTTATCATATTGATTTGACATCTTTGTCTGTTACAGTTTGGAATAACTGTGTCTGTTTTCCAGGTGTGATTGGAATATGATTTGGGCCTAGGTGGCATCCGAGATTGAGGAATCAGAGATTCTGATTCTAAAAGTAATATCATATTTCCGAGTATGGAGACATTTTTGGAAACTTAGATTGAAGAAACTATTCTAGAGAAGAATAGGTCGCAGATTCTGTGGAGGTGAATTGATGCGATTCTGAAGCCCAAATCCAGTTCTGTTCTGTTTAGTAATATAAATAGAATGGATTTAACCTAGAATAGTCACTGAAGATATACAGCTGTTATTGAATCCTAGGGTTTGTACTTTTGTGAGCCTCTCTTGTATTGTGTGAGTACCTGAGTTTGACAGTTTATTGAGTTGTAATTTTTCAGTCACTGCTGTGATTGAAAGGGAATTGAGAAGGGTCTCATACCTAGGAAGGTCTTAGGTAGAAATATAGTACGGGTAGTTTTCTAGGTATCAATTTGTAAACGTTGGAGTTTAGCTTAGAACCAATTCTACTTAGAGGATTTCATTCTTGGCTTGGTAGCCCCCATACGTAGGTGTTCTTGATCACCGAACTGGGTTAACAATTATGGTGTGTTGTTTTCTTTCTGCTGTTTGCATTCTGCTCTTCATTATCCTTGTGTGAGAAGCAGAGATCAAGTGTCATGACAATCTGTCAGACATCTTAGTGATCTGCTGAACCAGAATTTCAATTGGTATCAGAGCAGGCATCCCGCTCTGTATATGGGTGAGATTAAGGGATGTTACTTTCTGGTTCGATGGATAAAGAAGGAGGAATTTTAAATAGACCACCCATACTTGATGGTTCCAACTATGAATATTGGAAAGTGCGCATGGTGGCGTTCATCAAGTCCATGGATGGTAAAGCCTGAAAGTCAGTGGTTAAAGGGTGAGATCCACCAAAGACCAAAGACAAAGATGGGAAGATTACTGATGAGCTGAAACCTGAGGAAGACTGGGATGATGAAGATGATAAGCTTACTCAAGGTAATTCCAAAGCCTTGAATGCCTTGTTCAATGGTGTGGACATGAACATCTTCAGGCTCATTAAGAACTGCACTGTTGCAAAGGATGCATGGGAGATCTTGAACACTGCCCATGAAGGAACATCAAGAGTAAAATCTTCAAGACTCAACTTCTCACCACTAAGTTTGAGAACCTGAGGATGAAAGTATACAAGACTTTCATATGAACATTGTTGATATTGCCAACACATCAAGTGACCTGGGAGAGAAAATTCCTGAAGCCAAGTTGGTTCATAAAATCCTGAGGTCTCTCCCCAAGAGATTTGATATGAAAGTGATAGCTATTGAGGAAACTCAGGATATAAATACTATGAAAGTAGATGAGCTCATGGGATCACTCCAAACTTTTGAGATGGTTATCAGCGAAAAGGATGAAAAGAAGAAAAGTCTAGCCTTGGTGACCAACCAAGAAGAGGGTGACTCCAATGAGGACCTGTCCAAAGCTGTAGGGTTTCTTGAAAAATGGTATCACCAACTGGTGAAGAAATTGGATGAGAAGTCTAAGACCAATGTCAAGGCTCAGACTTCTGACATCTATAGATCGAGAAACATTGGAAGAAGACCTAGCTATGATAAGAAACCAAACCATGAAAAGGGAATTCAATGCTTTGAGTGTGGGGGTTTAGGACACATAAGAGGTGAATATCCCACCTTCCACAAGACGGAGAAAAAAGGTCTATCCACCTCGTGGTCTGAGGATGAATCCTCGAACGATGAAGAGTCTGCTAAAAAAGTGTCTGCACTCACTGGAGTTTATGATTTTGACAAGTAATCAGATATTGGATATCTCAACCTTGGTGATCTTGTTGCCTCATATAAGGAGGTATGCACTCGAAGCGCTGAACTATGTCAATTAGGACAAGATCAGCAGAATCTTATTTCCCAACTTTGTGATGAAAGACTAAATCATTTGGAAACGATCTCTGATCTGGAGGATGAAGTGTGTTGTTAAACTCCAAACTTAACAACATGACCAAGTACATAAGGATGCTAAACAATAGCTCAGATGTGCTAGATGAAATCTTTATGTCAGGAAGAAATACTGGAAGTGGAAAAGGTCTCGGCTACAGTGATCAAGTTGAGATCAAAGGACAGAGAACTGGAGGGAACTCATCCCAAGTGATGTCAAGAAGAATGTCTCAACATCATCAAAGGCCTCAGAACATCTCTCCAGGAAGAAAAAAATAGGACAAGCAGTGTTATTACTGTGGGAAGTTCGGTCACATAAAGGCTCACTGCTATAAGTTAAATGGTTATCCTAAATCATCAACACAATCCATAAGAAGAAAGAAGGTTCCTAAAGGGAAGAAGAAGTGGATCCCTAAGGATCAAACTGTCGCCTTCATAGCTCATACCTCCTTGAGAGCCTCTACTAAAGAAGACTGGTATTTTGACAGTGGCTGTTCCAGACACATGACAGGTGTCAAGAAGTTCTTGGTTGACATCAAACCTCATTCCACTAGCGATGTCACATTTGGAGATGGTTCAAAAGGAGAGATAAAAGGTGTTGGTAAGTTAAAGTATGATGGTCAGCCCAGTCTTGATAGGGTCTTGTATGTCAAAGGATTGACAGTAAATCTAATAAGCATTACCCAATTATGTGACCAAGGGCTTAAGGTTAACTTTTCTGAATCTGAGTGCCTGGTAACAAACGATAAAGAGGAACTTATCATGAAAGGTACCAGATCTAAGGATAACTGTTACTTATGGGCTCCTTATGAAACTAAGTGTCCTTCCACCTGCCTGGTGTCAAGGGAAGATGAAGTGAAGATATGGCATTAGAAACTTGGTCATTTGCACTTGAAAGGAATGAAAGAAGTCATATCCAAGGAGGCTCTCAGAGGTATTCCTAATCTGAAGATAGATGAAGGCAAGATATGTGGGGAATGCCAAATTGGAAAACAGACTAGAATGTCACATAAAAGGCTTCAACATCAGACCACCTCAAAAAACTTAGAGCTTCTCCATATGGATTTAATGGGAGCTATGCAGGTTAAAAGCCTTGGTGGAAAAAGGTATGCATACATTGTTGTAGATGATTTCTCTAGGTATACTTGGGTGCATTTTATCAAAGAAAAGTCAGAGGTACTTGAAGTTTTCAAAGGATTCTGTCAGAAACTTCAAAGAGAGAAGGATTGTGGGATTGTTAGAATCAGAAGTGATCATGGGAAGAAGTTTGAGAACAATAAGTTTAATGAGTTCTGCTCCTCAGAAGGAATCAGCCATGAGTTCTCTTCACCCATCACTCCTCAACAGAATGGTGTGTTGAGAGAAAGAATAGAACTATTCAAGAATGTGCAAGGGTCATGCTTCATGCCAAAAAAACTTCCTTATCACTTTTGGCCTGAAGCAATGAACACAGCTTGCTACATCTTAAATAGGGTAACCATCAGGTCTGGAACATCTGCCACATTGTATGAATTATGGAAAGGTAGAAAGCCAAATATGAAGTACTTTCATGTCTTTGGAAGCAAATGCTACATCCTTGCAGACCGTGAGCAGAGAAGGAAGATGGATCCCAAGAGTGAAGAAGGAATCTTTCTAGGATACTCTACAAATAGCAGAGCATATAGAGTGTATAATTCAAGAACTCAAGTGGTACTGGAGTCCATAAATGTTGTGGTTGATGACTCACCTATAGAAGTCGAAGCTACAAATGATATTGGAGCATTCTTTCCCATGGGGGAGGAAGATGTTACAGAGGATGTTGAACCACCTCAAGATAACTATGAAGGTGTTGCATTATCCAACGATGAAAATCATGAACCTACTATGACTGAGCGGGTTGACAAGGGACCCTCCATCAGAATTTAGAAAGATCACCCCAAGGAACTCATAATAGGGGACCCAAATGGAGGAAGGATGACCAGATCATGAGATGTTGTTGCAAGTGCCTATTTTGTGTCAAAGATGGAACCCAGGAATGTCAAGGAGGCCTTGACAGATGAGTTCTGGATTAATACGATGCAAGAAGAGCTATGGCAATTCAAGAGGCATGAGGTCTGGGATCTGTACCCAGACCAGAAGGATAAAATGTGATTGGAACAAAGTGGGTGTTTAAGAACAAGTCTGATAAACACGGTGTAGTCACAAGAAACATGGCCAGACTTGTTGCGCAAGGGTACACTCAGATAGAGGGAGTGGATTTTGATGAAAATTTTGCTCTTGTAGCTAGACTGGAGTCTGTGAGATTGCTACTTGGAATTGCCTATCTACTGAAATTCAAGCTTTATCAAATGGATGTCAAGAGTGCATTTTTGAACAGATACCTGAATGAAGAAGTCTATGTGGAACAACCCAAAGGCTTTATTGATCCTACATTTCCAGATCATGTATACAAGCTGAAGAAAGCCTTATATGGGTTGAAACAAGCTCCAAGGGCCTGGTATGAAAGACTAACTGACTTCCTTGTGACAAATGGCTACAGAAAGAGAGGAATTGATAAAACCCTCGTTGTCAGAGAAAGGGAACGCAAACTCATGATAGCACAAATTTATGTCGATGATATTGTCTTTGGAAGAATGTCAGAAGAGATGGTTCAACATTTTTTTAAGCAAATGCAATCTGAGTTTGTAATGAGTCTAGTTGGAGAATTAACTTACTTCCTTGGTCTCCAAGTCAAACAAATGGAAGATTCTATATTTCTCTGTCAAGGGAAATATGCCAAGAATATTTTTAAAAAGTTTGGTTTGGAGAATGCAAAACACAAGAGGACTCCTGCTCCTACTCACCTGAAATTGTCTAAAGACGAGAAAGGAGTAAGTGTTGATCAGAGTCTCTATAGAAGCATGATTGGAAGTCTTTTATACCTTACAGCTAGCAGACCTGATATAACATTTGCAGTAGGAGTCTGTGCAAGGTATCAGGCTGAACCCAAAGTTAGCCATATTAATCAGGTCAAAAGAATTCTGAAGTATGTAAATGGTACATGTGACTATGGACTACTCTATACACACAGCTCTGACTCTGTATTAATAGGATAATGTGATGCTGATTAGGCTGGAAATGCAGACGATAAAAAAACACCTCTGGTGGATGCTTTTTTCTAGGGAACAATTTAATCTCCTGGTTCAGTAAAAAGCAAAATTGTGTCTCCTTGTCTACTACTGAAGATGAATACATTGCAGCAGGGAGTAACTGTTCTCAAATGATGTGGATGAAGCAAATGCTGACTGAATATAATGTCACGCAAGATGTTATGACACTCTTCTGTGAAAACTTGAGTGCAATAAATATTTCAAAGAATCCCATTCAGTACAGCCGAACTAAACACATTGACATCAGGCACCACTTTATTCGAGACCTTGTAGAAGACAAAATCATAACCCTGGGGCATGTTGCCACATAAAATCAACTAGCTGACATTTTTACTAAAGCTTTGGACGTGAATCAATTTAAAGTCTTGAGAGGCAAGCATAGAGTTTGCCTATCTGAAGAGGCATAACATTTCATTGGATGTGGGAATGCTATTCAAATATCTGAATATGTATTCCCATCAGAGTTGAGAGGGTTGTCAAGCATTCTCTCCCATTCAAGTTTTTCCTTGTTTTATGCTTTTGTTTTTGGTTTTGTAAGGGCTTAATGCCCAGGATAATTTATTTTTGTTTGGGTGTGTACTTTAATTACTATATACCGGTTAGTTGGTTTTTGAGTTAGTCTTTCTGCCTTTGTTATATTATGGCTAAAAAGGGGGAGTAATACTAACATCACTAACCACTGCTGACGGTTACTAACCATTGAGGGGGAGTAGTGTTGGTGCTGCTTGTAGAATAAGGTATTGGTTGAAGGGGAGACAAAAGTTTTGTGTTCCGTTGCTGTTCTGATGATGGTCTCCCTGTTCTGATTATTTTTGTCTGCAGGTTAATTGAAGTTAGTTTTAGCCAAAATCTACCAAAGGGGGAGATTGATTAGTCCAAGCCTTTGAGGTTGGCATCAATTTTTGTAAAACTAACTTAGCACAAAGATGTTGGACAAGATGTCCTGACATAATGAACTAATTGCAGGTTAAGGTGTTAGACAATATGTCCTATCATGTTGATTCGACATCTTTGTCTGTTACAGTTTGGAATAATTTTTTCTATTTTCCAGGTGTGATTGGAATATGATTTGGGCCTAGGTGGCATCCAAGATTGAGGAATCGGAGATTTTGATTCTAAAAGGAATATGCTATTTCCGAGTATGGAGACATTTTTGGAAACTTAGGATTGAAGAAACTATTCTAGAGAAGAATAGGTCGCAGATTCTGTGGAGGTGAATTACTGCGATTCTGAAGCCCAAATCCAGTTCTGTTTAGTAATATAAATAGAATGGATTTAACCTAGAATAGTCACTAAAGATATACAGCTGTTATTGAGTACTAGGGTTTGTACTTTTGTGAGCCTCTCTTGTATTGTGTGAATACCTGAGTTGGACAGTTTATTGAGTTGTAAATTTTCAGTCACTGCTGTGATTGAAAGGGAATTGAGAAGGGTCTCATACCTAGGAGAGTCTTAGGTAGAAATCTAGTACGGGTATTTTTCATGGTATCAAGTTGTAAACGTTGGAGTTTAGCTTAGAACCAATTCTACTTAGTGGATTTCATTCCTGCCTTGGTAGCCCCCAAACGTAGGTGTTGTTGATCACCGAACTAGGTTAACAATTTTGGTGTGTTATTTTCTTTCTGCTGTTTGCATCCTGTTCGACATCTTAGTGATCTGCTTAACCAGAATTTCATCATGTAATAGAGCAACATCATTGGCAGTAAGTAAAATATCATCAATATATAAGACCAAAATTATGAATTTTCTCCCACTGACCTTCATATAGATACATCGATCTACGTTGTTCTCTACAAAACCATATAACAAAACGGTATTGTTAAATTTAAGATACCATTGTCTGAAAGCATGTTTTAGTCCATATATTGGCTTCTTTGATTTACACATTAAACTTTATTTTCATGTAGTAACAAAACCTTCAGGTTGAGTCATATACACTTCTTCCTCTAAGTCGCCATTCAGAAAAAATGGTCTTCACGTCCATTTGGTGAAACTCTAAGTCATAATTAGTCACCAAGGCCAAAATAATTCTTAAAGAGTCATTCTTTGAAACAGTAAAAAAGGTTTCTTTGCAGTCAACACCGCCCTTTTGAGTGAAACCTTTGGCGACAAGTCTAGCTTTATATCTTTCAATATTGCCTTTCGAGTCTCGTTTGGTCTTAAAAACCCATTTACAACCAACTCGTTTTGAACATTTAGGCAACTCAACTAGATCTCATACATCATTGTCATCTATTGATTTTAACTCTTCTTTCATAGCATAGATTCATTTTTCAAAATTGTCATTTTCCATTGCTCGTGTGAAGGAGACTGGTTCTAAATCAATGCTTAAGTCACAGTCAAGTTCAAGTGAATAAATAACATAGTCTTTGAAATAGTTGATCTTTTTTCCCTTTCAGATCTTCTTACTGCTATTTATTATGTTTATTTTATCCCTTGTTCTTTCTTATTTGTGACTTGTACATTGTTAACTAGTTCATCAACTATTTATTCATTTTGTGGGTTTTGAATGTTGGTTTGTTGTCTATGTGTAGTGCAAGACGATAATACAACCAAAGGGACAACAACACAAAAAGATTCTTTAGGTGGTGAATATTCTCCACAAGACTCCAAAATATTCACTTTACGTTATTTCTCATTCACACTGAGCTGGCCATTTTCAATAAAACGAGTATTACCAGACTCAATTATTCTCTTACTATTACTAGGACAATAAAATATATACCCTTTTGATTTTTTAGGATACCAGATAAAAAAACACTAAGGTTCTTGCATCAAGTTTCTTTTCATGTGGATTATACACTCTTACTTCTGCTTGGCATCCCCAAATATGGATATGCCATAAACTAGGTTTTCTTTCCGTCCACAGTTCATAAGGAGTCTTAGGAACTGCCTTACTAGGAATTCTAATAAGCAAATATGCATTGGTTCTTAATGTGTACATCCACAACGATAATGGTACATTACTATAATTTAATATTGACCTAACCATATCCATGAGAGCATGACTTCGTCTCTCATCCACACCATTTTGTTATGGTGTGTCAGACATAGTATATTGTGCATATATGCTATGACTTTTAAGAAACTTTGTAAATGAACCTAGACATTGTTAAAGGTTCGGGAAACAGGAGAAATGTGGGATTGAATTGTGTTTCAAATATGATAGTTTGTCCATAATTCAAAAATAATAACAATAATGATAAAAATGACAAGGTATTTTTATCTTGGTTCACCATTAACTAGGTTAGTCCAATCCATTTGCCAGAGTGATTTTGCCTTATCAACATGCCTTAATCCAATAATCAAATTGATTATAATCTCAAAGACTACCCATCAATGAATTCTCAAGGATTCTGAGTAGAGTTAGTCCCTTAAGCAATTATAACTCAAAGACTACCCTGAAGGTGAGAAAAGTACACAAGAAGAGAAGGGTTGAATTATATATTTCGTTTTCTTAATTTGTGTCTGATCAGAGTTCAAGATCTAAATTGCTGTTTAGATTCTGATTATACTTAGCAGCGGGTGTTAACAGAAGCAAATAAATAATAGCAGAAGACATAAAGATTTATATTGGTTCATCCTAACTGAGAGTAGTATAGTCTCCTCAAGAGGGCCTTAACTGAGTGTGGAATCTCAAGTTAACTCCTTTGGGATTACTCCCCCGAAGTCTCCTTGACTATATCCACTATCATATCATATGTGTGCTCTCAAGTCTGGGTTAGGACTCATCCTCACCGCTCATGGTAACAACCCTGCACACAGAAAAACCCAAGCAGATACAGATATACAAATATACAAATATACAGATATACAAGTATACAACCAAACAAGCATATAAAATAACACAAATACAAACAAGGTGGGCTTAACCCTCTTAGGGGAAATTGATCCCCAGTGAAGTCGCCATTTCAGTTGCGGTGAGAATCGGATATCAAGCTATTAATTAAATTGAATCACACATCTTTGAAATTCACCACCGAGCTTTGATTTATCCAAAGGAAAGGGTAAAGATCAAAGAAAACCCTAAGTACGCTCGTAAAGACGCAGCTAAGAGATCTAATGTTCGGGGGTTGGTTATACCTAGGAAAGATGTTACCATCCTAGATATCTGTAGTACTCTACAGGAACCTCTTGTTAGTATTTGGGTTATGTTAAAGTTTGCTTGCTAAGGGAAATGTGCTAAGGTAAAGACCTGAGGGTATATACACTATGTATGCTTGCCAAAACATCGCATCTCGTGCCTACGTATCCTAATAAGGATGAAATCAGAGCATTCGTAGTTCACCTCAACGAGGGTTGAGGAACTCTTGATAATGATCAAGGTTCCAAGAGGGAATGAGTATTCATGATCATGATACTCACATAGAGTTAAAGAACTCTCTGAGTCTAAGTTGAAAATTAACCTAAAGGTTGACTTTAAACAAAGTCGAAGGGGGAAGTGAGTAAACATCATAATGGTACCCATATGGAGTTCAACAACTCCAAACCTAACTCTAGGTTATAAAACAAAATGGCTCTAATAAGGCTAAGAAAGAAAGTTAAGTAGCTATAATGATAGTACTCACATAGGGTTCAAAAACCCTAACCTACAACTAGATCAAAGAGAGAGAAAAAGGCTCTAATGAGGCCAAGAGGAACGATCCTAAAGAGGTCATGGAAAAATAAAGCAAGAAGACTAAATCAACTAAGAATATGACTTATGAGTCAAAGATGGAACCTTCCTTTGAAACGGGATGAGTCACATGAGGACAAATGACAAATACAAGATTAAATGCAAAACACATATCACAATATACATCAAAGACTAAGTTCAATATAAACAAAAATAATTAGAATAATAAATCCTACTTAAGTTAAAGATAAACAGAGTAAAAAAACAAACCAAAATTAATTAATTAAACTTACAAAAATAGTACTAATAAAGTCTAAGGGAAATAGTTAACTAATTAATTAATTAAATCTAACTAATTAATATTGAACTAAAGTGTTTTGTTAGTAACTAAAATCTAATTAGAAAATAATTAATCTTAATAAATTAATCAAAATTAAACCTAATCAAAAACTACATATTTAATCTAACCCTAAATTAATTAAACTAAATTAACCTAAATTAAACTAAACCAACTAAAAAAGATTAATTAAAAAAAAAGTAACAGAGGTGCAAATAGCAGGAAAAGAAAAAAAGAAAATCTAAATGGGCTCCCTAAAGGGGTGCAAATAACAAGGCCTGATTAAGCCCTGAAACACCTAACCCGTAATAGTCCAGTGGGGAACAACACAGTGGTCTCCACTATAGATCTTCCCTGACATCCATCAGATCTAAGATCTGATCAACAGAAACGAACATAATGAAACCAAAGGAAGACTCATGGTGTAACCTCAAAAAAAGTATCGCATACGATTCCAGCAAAAGGTAAATCGGTGACACATGTCACCGGTGAGGACCACACACGTCTATTATTTTTATTTTGCAAAGTAAAATAAAATGGAAAGAAAACAAAGAGACGGTGGATCAAAAACTCAGTTCAAAGTCTATCTCTCTTTCCACATTCTCTTCTCTTCTCAATGAATACGACCTTCACCTGAAACGCTACCAAGTCGCCCGGAGAAGACGAAGTGTGACAGAGACCGCCGTCTTCTCCGACTAACCACCGTCCAAAACCAAAACTTTCTATATCAACCCCCTTCAACTTTTTCTTCTCGTCCCAAATCTAAACTCTGACTACCCTGATTCCTAACCAAAATCCGAAATCGCAACCTTTCCCAAACCAAACCCTAGTTTTAAAAAATCCACAGGAATGGACAATCAATGCAAAAGAAACACAACAATCTTATTCAGAGAGCAGAGAACATGACATAGCAACAAGAAACAAAAACAAAGGATTGTCGAGTTAAAGATGGAGTTTTAACCAAATACCTCAGAAGTAAGCCTTTGAATATCCAGGTAAATCTTTTCCTATGCTTTGCGTTCCTCTTATTCCTTTGTGTTTCTGCTTAGTGAACGTTGTGGTCTAGCTCAGAATCTCTAAGAGTTTCAATGAAAAACTCTAAGAAACTTGTAATTTATGAGCTTTTTGGAGTATGGTTTAGGAAAAATGACTTAGGAACTTTGGCTGCGTTAGGGTTTTCTGTCCCTCCCATGATGATGAATAGTGCTCTCTTTATATTGCTCAAAATTAGGGTTTGTGAAAACTTGTGGGTGAAGAATAGGGTACAAAGGTACAAAACATAATTCTGAAAATGGTGGAATGTGTAATGTACGAACTTCAGAAATTGTCCCCTTAGGATTTTTCTGGTAGTGTAATGAAACTAGGTCCCACATGGTTTAGGTTGAAAATTTTTTTCCCACTGCTTGCGAAACAAAACTTGTATTAGCACCTTTCCTTTGAGTGCCTTGTATCACAAAACTATTGTTGTTTACGCCTCATGGCCTTTACATGAATTTGTGACTTATCTTGGAAAAAAAACATGGTGTTTGAAGCTTGTGAAATGATGTTTTTTTTTAAATTGAATTTGAGAGGTGATTTGTGTGATCTGTATTTGAACAATTGAATATTATGATTTGAGCAAATTTGAATGGGATGGATTGAATTTGAGTGAGTTTGTTTGTATGGAAAATGAATTTGAAATTTGTATGGTATGGTGTGATGAATTGATGTAGTGAATGCTGATATACATTTGGTGTTTTGGGGTACAGGTTGAAGCAAGAAGCAAATCACAATAAGTTTGTATAGTGAGGTACATAGCAGTAGGTTATAGAAACTGGCCATTGGTTTGGGATTCATAATTTCAAAAGTAAGAACAACAATGTTTTGTATTAGGATAGTGAACTGGTTGGACAGGTTTTTGGTAGTTATTGTCTTGATGACAGTATTATTTACTGCAGGTTCAGGTTATCCTATCATACCCCAAATTTTGACCACTAAGATTCCCCATCATTGTGCAAATCATCATCATAATATGGATGGACCATTATACCTCATTAGTCTCCCCAAAAATGGGTGAGCATCCACTACCATCAAACTTAGGGTTCCAAGCCCTCTCAGAGCTCTTAGACCAAGGATCAATCAAGGAATGACATGATCTTCAATTTATCTAAACCTCTCAAATATCCACAATGGATCAAGAGGACTCCCACCTCAAGAATCAAACACAAAGTTGTAACATTCCAAGTGGATTAAGCCTCAAGATCGCAGTGTCACCAAATTAGGGTTTTGGTCGACTGGGGCCTCCAGATGGAAATTTTCCTCTGGGCATGAGCCAAAGGCTTCAAAGGACAACCTAATATGCTCCAAGGGACATCATGAACCCAATCATCAAGTCAATTTTGCCTCAGGGGATGCATTCATAAAAAAATCAGGAATTAGGGTTTCTTGACCTAATTCACCCCTAAGTTGACTTTTGGGACAAAATATGAGCCAAGACCTCAAGAAAGGATTTGAGGGTCTCTAACACACTACATTGATCCATTTGCAACAATGGATTGATCCAAGAAGCTTGATCAACAAGTTTCAAATTCATCAGAACCACAATTAGGGTTTCGCGGGAAAAGTCAACTGTGCCTTTGACTTTTGACCCAGGCATGCTCCCAAACCTTGGGACATGATTCAATACACCCTATAACACCTATGAAGTTAATCCATGAAGTTTGATTTAGGTCAAGGACTTGATTTCATAGAGGATCGCACAGTTTGGAGTTCATCTGACAAAAAGTCAACTGTGCACAAAAGTCAACTTTGACTTTTTGAGATTTTTCACAATTATGGTTCTTTGACCATAAAGTGATGTTAATATGTGATTGGGATCATCATTCATCAAGAAAAATCAAGAAAAGTGGGATAACTTGTAAAAGGGGTAACCATAAAAAACTTAAAAATTTTCTAAGTTATGGAACAAAGTGGCTAGGGTACCAACTTCCAAGGATCATAACTTGAGATCCAAGCAACCATTTGGGCTGATCTAAAGATGGATTCGTACCTCTCATGGCATAATTTAAAAGTGTCTACTACACCTCATTCCAATTCATCATAGATTTTGATTTATGGTTGGATCAAAATGGCTTAAAACATGAAATGCCACTTTTTCCAACACTTAGTGGAATTTTCACTATGTCAGAATCTGTCTTGTTTTTTTTTCCAAAAGTAGGGGGATTTTTCACTTGGATCCAAAAACTATAAAGACAAACTATGATCACACATGTGTTGTATCATATAAGAGCTTTCCAAAATGTCCAAGAACTCCATGAAACTCCACTTAAGCCATGAGATATGACAATGACAATGTGTCTTGCTGCAAACTGTCATGGCAAGGCAGATTTGTGCATTTTACTCGATTTGAGCAAAATTTACAAATAACAAACAAGTTTATCCATCTGAACACCTCAGGGGGAGACCAAGGAGGGACAAACACTGATCCATCAGCCTCCCAAGTCCTTGGAACCAAAAGTAGCATGCTAAACCTAGAAATGCCTAAAAGAGGGACACGACTCCAATTTTGGTTTAGAGCATTTAATGGATGCACCAAGGTGGCATGGACTGAGCCTTTTCCAACTGAATTCAGTCAAGACTTCTCCAATAACTAGGAAACCAGCAGCCTGTGCTCTAACCTTTAGTTAATGGCTAGAGGAGACTTGGATTCCTATTGATCAACATTTGCCAAACTTCTGCAGCAGTTACCATTCACTATTGCTTGTAAAACAAACTTGCTCTACTATAAATAGAGCTCATTTGTGCTCAGTTTGAGTGCACCAAAGCCATCAAATAGATGCTTTCCTCAAAATCTCTTCCTTCACTCCAAAATTGCCTTCCAAAGCAAGTCACTATCGGGTTTTGAGTTTGAGAGCAATTCCAACCAAACCAATCACACACACACACACACACACACACACACACCTCATAAACATCATATAGAAGTTATCCAAACACTTAAACAACATCTGGAACACTGATTTCTCAAAATCACCATCCAGCTGCTCAAGCTTTTAGCAGACTTGCAGTTGGGGTACCATCTTCAGCTCCAGCTTGTTTCAAACCACTCCAAGCATTCAGACACATCACTTGGTACCTAAGGAAGCTGTGCAAATCATTAGAACCAGCTTGCAACACCTCTAACACAAAACACGATCACCAGCTGCAAGAGGTAGGCCTGAGCTCTTCTAACTCTATGATCCATGCATTTTTTGCTGCACAATAATTTGGCCATATGTTCATAATCATGTATAGAGTGTTTACCCTCAATCAATTGCTTTGTTTGAATTGTGTATGGGATTTCTGAGACTTCATGCAAATTTTAGGGTTCTTGAGGTTTCTCTTTGATTTCTTATTCCATGCTTAAAATAAATGAAATTAAAGACCATAGACATGATCGTGAGGTGAAAACGAGCAGATTGATATGTAGATTGCATGATATCATCAAGTATTCAGTGAGACTGGATAGAAAATGCAAATCTACAGAAACAGAGGGTGGCGCGTGTTCTTGGCATGTTCTTAGCGCCATTTTTTTGAATATTTGAATATTTGAATTTTGTGATTTTATTTAATTGATTCAAAAATTAATTTCTCTCTGAGTTTTAATGATTTTGAGTTGATTCTTTTTTTAATAATTCACAAAAATGTTAAAATATTTTATTTTACCAAAAATTCCCAAAAATATTATTTATTTCATATACTTGATATTTTTGCAAAGAATTAATATTTTATTTGTTTTTCAACATTTAAAATGTTTTTTTCTCCCTTGATTTTCCAAACTTAATTGATTTCCAATCATTTTGTGGATAGAAACATGATTTTTGAAACATTGATCCAAGATCACAATTTGTTTTCACACATGTTTAACAATTTTGATCATTTTAATTGAATTTTTATTCAATTAAAATATATTTTGAAAACAAATTAGGGTTTTGATTAATTCAACCCTCATCAAACTTTTTCAAACTCTTCGGGCCTCTAATAGAGTGTAAGACCCAACCCTTTTTTTTAAACCAAAATAATTTTGGCCTCAGTGTATTGTATAAGTCTCGATACCGTCAAAAAGTTCGGCACGATCGTCGCCTTTTTAACAAAAATCATTTGGGTCTCTCCTTGAGTTGTAAGCCCCACCACTTGTACACAAATAAATTATTGGGCCTCTAATAGAGTGTAAGACCCAATCCCCTTTTAACCAAAACCTTTTTGGGCCTCAGACATTGTATAAGTTACTCTGCGTTAAAAGAAAAACCTCGGCGCAATCGCCGTTGCCAAACAAATCACCCTGGGCCTCTCCTTGAGTTGTAAGCCCCATCTCTTATACAAAAATAAATCTCTGGGCCTCTAATAGAGTGTAAGACCCATCCCCTTGTACATAAAAACTTTTGGGCCTCACTTATTGTATAAGTCCCTCAGTAAAGTTTTCAAAACAACGGTGCGATCAACGTTTAAACTTGGGCCTCTCCTCGAGCTGTAAGCCCCAACAATCTTTTCAAGCACTTTCTCCTCGAGCTGTAAGCCCCAACAATCTTTTCAAGCACTTTCTCCTTTGATTTTGAATTCAAATATATGTTGTTATCAAAACTTTCTTTGTTGAACAACTAACCAAACAGCATGGAAGCTCTACAACGGGTAAGTGTTTATCGGCTTTCATTTACCGCTTTCATATGTACATAACTGTATTGTGGGGCTGCTTCACTGTAAGTCTTCTTTCACATCCTTTTATATACTTGTCACATATCCACTGTGTAATACTAGTATAGTTATTTAGTGTTTTCCCCGACAACTACGTCTAGCACTAGGTAAAGCCTTGTTGGTCACTCTTAAATACAAACAAAACTAGATCCCCCATAGGATTTCCAGATACAGTCTTCCCTTCTCTTGGGGTTAAATAATATGGAACAAAGAGAAAGGCAGTATTCTCGGTGAACCTTTTCTCAGACTGTCACCCTTAGAAATTGTCAAAGAAACTCTAACTCCCTAGAGATGATCTTTTCTCCGTGAATGTCATCTCTTGAGTTTCTTCCAAATTCTCAAACTTTCCTGGAATGATCTCTTCTGTGTGAATTTCATTTCTTGAACTTCTCTTGGTTTGGGGACCTACAAGCTTCCTAAAAGTATCCCCGCCTCCTCTTGGGCGTTGTACAAGGACCCTTCGGCTTCTTAGAAGTTCTCAAACCTTCTCTTGAGCTTAATACAAGGACCCTGATGACCTCTTAAAGGTATAAGACAAAACTTAGTCATCCTTTGCTAGAGTAGTCTTTCCAGCGTCAAAACTCCGGCCGTTGTAAGGTTGATACTCATCCCTTAATGCCTGTGCCTCCCCTTGGGCATTGTACAAAAGATAAAACTCTAGACTTGGACAGTCTAAGACCCTTGAGTCTCAAAGACATTCTCAAGTTCCTTTCAAACATAGGAAGAAACCCCGGTCTCTCCCATAAGAGTTCCCCACACTTGGACCCGCTTCAGGATCTCCAGAATCCATAGCGGTAAGGAAGCCTCCTCTTGGGCTTTGTACAAATGATTCTCCCTAGCAGAGCTAACCTTTTCAGACTCTCTTGTTGAGTCAATCACTTTTTAGCCTCCGTCTTGGGCTTTGTACAAGACATATAAATCACTCCCTTGTTGAGTATAAAAGACTCTCTTGTTGAGTCAACCTCCTTTTAGCCTCCATCTCGGGCTTCGTATGAGATAGAAAAACACTCTCTTATCGAGTATAAAAGACTCTCTTGTTGAGTCAACCACTTTTAGCCTCCGTCTTAGGCTTTGTACAAGACATATAAAACCACTCTCTTGTTGAGTATAAAAAACTCTCCTGTTGAGTCAATCTTCTTTTAGCCTCAATCTCGGGCTTCGTACGAGACATCAAATCACTCTCTTGTTGAGTATAAAAGACTCTCTTGTTGAGTCAAACAACCTTCAGACTCTCTTGTTGAGTCAATCACCTTCAGACTCTCTTGTTGAGTCAATCACCTGTTCAAGACTCTCTTGTTGAGTCAATCTTTTTAGCCTCTGTCTTGGGCTTTATACAGGACAGATAAAAGTACTCTCTTGTTAAGTCAAACCATTTCAGCCTCCATCTTGGGCTTTATACAAGATACATTCTCCCTAACAGAGTCAAAATCCCTTTTAGCCTCAATCTTGGGCTTTGTACAAGACAGAAAGAACATTTTCCTCCGGAAAAGTCAAACTTCTAGCCTCCTCTTAGACTTTGTATAAAGAAAACCCTGGTTGAGTCAATCAACCTTTTAGCATCAAAGTTGTGCCTTGCTCACAGCGTACAAACATCAACAACTCCTCTTTAGAGATGACAAATTCTCTCTCAGCCAAAACCCCTTTAGCCTCATATCTTGGGCTTTGAACAAGATACAAAACCCTTTAGCTTCACATCTTGGGCTTTGAACAAGATACAAACCACCTTTAGCTTCACGTCTTAGGCTTTGAACAAGACACTAAAACAACCTTTTTCCTCCCATAGAATAGGAGGAACTACGACCGCTCTGATTTCCCTGTTTCGGGAATACGTAGGCATAAGATTGCAAAAATCTTAGCGAGCATACTAATCAAAAACCCAAAATCCCGTACCTTCACACATCAATTGAAAAGCATCAGACCTAACATCTTACCCATAGCCTAGACACTGTTTTTAAGCGAATAACCCTAAAGAAGAACTCCCTCTTGATAGCATCTATAAACCAACAGTTTTGACTGTTTAATCTCAGTCTGCAAGCAAGGTTAATTGGAGACATCTATTTCCCTTCCTTAATCAGCTCAACATGATAAAAAATGAATCGAACTGTAGTTCCAAAGCGATAGTGATTCGAAACCACAAAAAATCACGCTACATATCCATAGTTTCTAATTACCAAGTCTTCACACTTGACTCAAAAAGGCAAAAAATCAAACCTTACAGGTAACCCCTTAGATAATTTAACTTCTTACAAACCCTGAACAATGATGCTTTTCTTTTCTCTTTTTGAATTTTCAATATGATACGATGAACTCGATTTTTTGGATTTGATTGGCCTTGGTTGAAACTCTCGAACAGGTTTGGCTCTGTATTTCTTGTGATTTTATTTGAAACAATGAAACTTTGTGGGGACATTCCAATATACAAACTGTGCATCCACCTTGGATATTCTAACTCTGTGAACAACATTTCCTAGACTGATTTTCAAACACTAACTGTTCATGATGTAAATGTTTCAGGGTCTGTTGTCATGGCAAAGATGTGTTGTGAGAGCATACAAAATGGCAACTCCAATGAGAGTATGAGATGGAGATGTTTAGGCCACTCAATCTAACTGTACATCAATGGCCATGGCGAGCTTATCTTACTTCAAACCTTTACCTGTTGTGCTGTTAGTATATACATATATATTTAAAACTATGTTTCTCATGTCATGACAACTAAATTAAGTTTGGATTCTCAGCTCAAGAACCAAAGAGAAGAGGAACTACTGCCAGTTGTTGGTGGGGGCTGCCGAGGTTATGAGGGGCAAGTGTTTGGATGCGTGACTATAAACGTGAAGCACACACTTGCTTCATATCTTGTAAATCAAAAGCCTCCCAAATTGTGCTTATTTTTTTATGTTCCCACAATATAATATTTTTGTAATTCAGACCATTGAAGTATTTGGAATTTTATTAACTTTTGCACTAACAGTTGTAGTAATCTTGGGTCTCTTTTAAAATCAAAACTTGTACATAACATGTGCCATGGTTTAAATAAAGAAACTCCAATCAAAACTAACTTGAGTTTTCATGATCAAAACAAATAACTCCTTGGGTCAAACAATTATGATCAAAAGTCAACTTACAAAACAAACTTGAATAAAAGGAAACCAACTAGGACTATGGCCCACAAATCAACTTTGATCATGACTTGAAATTCACTTCCAATGTCACTCAAATTGAGCACACCTCTATCACAAATTAAATTGTACATTGAACCTCCTCCATCCATCTTAGCATCAAAACTCAAATACAACTCAAAGATAGAACATCTTTCCATTGGAGCATGCATGGCCATTCCTTGAATCAATTTTCAACAAACCTAAGTCACACTCTTTCTTGAATCAAATGCATGATTTTATGGGCTTGTCTTGAAAATACGTAGCGTAAAACTTGGGACCTTAATGAAAAGCCTTTGGAAATCACTTGAAAATATAATCATGCTCTAGAATAAATCCAATCTTATGCATGAGCAATTGACCATCTCCTGGATGCCTTGAACATAAGTATAAGGACATGACCTTTTTCACCTCTTCTTGAAGCACAAACACCCTTACAAGAGTTTTCTGAAGTTAAAATCAATGGCCCTATGCCCTCTGAATTTTTCTTAGAAAACCTGATTTCACAAGTGAACAGACAAAACAAAAACTCATAAGTGGTTAGCTATGCATGCATGATTGACTTAAAATGATGAGCAAAAAAGAATGACATCTAAGGGGTAAAATTTGGGGTGTGACAGTTGCCCCTATTTAAATATCTTCACCGGATAACGTGAGCGATGATGATCCTCACAAAATCATGGTGAAAGGTATTTAAATATAGCAAACCAAAATTTTTTCCCTTAGATGCAATGCTATGCTAAGGACGACAAAAACTATGCAAATGCTGACATGCCATGAACTCTAGTATGATGATATGATGCCATGATAATGCAAAATGCAATGGAAACTAGAACAAATGGAAACAGGTCAACAAACCAAAGGTAAAAACCCACCAGGGATGACCAAGAAAACACTGGGGAAAAGAAACAAAAGGGGAAATCTAAAGTGATCAAGCGACAGGTTCAGATATGACCTCACTACTTTAGAAGCGAAAATAACCACTGGAGATAGAACCCAGCTAGATGGTCTCCACTAGGGAATATCCAGAGAGGTTAACCAACAGGTTTAGATACGACCGGACGACTTCGAGGATAGCAAAAAGGGGAGACAACTCCTTACTAGGGATGAAACCAGAAAGAAAATACGATCTCCATTGGGGATCAAATTGAAACAAAAGGATAGACGCCCAACAAAAAAGATTTTCTGAGGATTTCTTATACTGAAGAGTTCAAACGGGATCTTCAAGAAAAACCAGAAAAGACGGAGACAAACACAAACTCTGCGTACGCCAAATAATGATGACCACAAGGACTTTCAAATGATATTGGTAACAACCAATCTTGAGATGCTAATAATGATTGGACTAGAAAACATGCCAGTAATCACTGGACTTAGGGTACTAATAATGATTAGACCTTCAACAAATGCCAGTAAACACTGGACTTTTAGGGGGATGTTGGTGATGACCAAAACCTCTGTTGGGGATAGATTGTAGGATGCCAATAAAGATTGGACTTTGAAAAGCATGCCAGTAAACACTGGACTTATACGATACCGATAATGATCAATATTAAAACAATGCCAGTAATTACTGGACTTGAGACACCAATAATGATTGGATCTTGAACAAAGAGACATACAGTTAAAACTGACCAATTAAGATTGGATTTTTGAAACAAAAGGGCATACAGTTAAAACTGACCAATTAAGATTGGATTTTTTTTGAAATAGGAGGACATACAGTTAAGACTGACCAATTATGATTGGATTTTTAAACAATGCCAGTAATCACTGGACTTGAGTAGCAATAATGATTGACTTTTGAGGTAATGCTAGTGAACACTGGACTTGGAGTACCAAAGAAACAGGTCTTTAAATGATGCCGGTAAACACTGGACTTCACGATACCTATAATGATTGGATAAAAAAACATGCCAATGAACACTGGACTTCACGATATCGATGATGATCGATATTTGGAACAATGCAAGTAAATACCGGACTTTCAATACCAATAATGATTGGGTTTAAAAAAACATGCCAGTGAACACTAGACTTCACGATATCGAGGATGATCGATATTTGGAACAATGCCAGTAAATACTGGACTTTCAATACCAATAATGATTGGCCTGATGACAAGGGTTAAACAACAATTGGGACATTACCGGGGTTGCATAGTGATGACTAAGCTTCCTGGGGAATATGGATAATAATCAAATTTGACACATGCTGGTGATAACCGGACGCAAGCAGGACACAGATGACGATCCACGAACCCAAAAGGATACTTAACCTGAGCAGGTTAAGGTGAAGGAGGTAGAGACCCAAAAGAAACAAACCCAACTGCTAAAATGCACGTGATATGGTATGATGTGAATGCTAAATGACATGCAAGAGACGACTCTGACGAGAGGCGAAAGACTGGGGAAAAGGGGAAATGGATAACATATCCATTGCAAAGAGCCACACTGAATCTGAAAAGAACAACCGCTCAGGGACCTAATAGGAAATATCCTTCTTTCATCTGAGGAGGTGGAGACTTTCCACATTCAACAAACATCGGTGGAAGATACTGGGGAGAAGTCCTTTGTATCATGGTACTCAGTTATCACTGAAGTGTCTAATCCAATAGGCGTTGCCAGCTAAACTTGCTTCATTGGGGAGTTTCACGCCAGATGGTTTAACAGTGCTTTTGTAACAACAAGAACCACTAGGGGAGCATGTGATTTTACTAGATCGTCCCAAAAGCCAAAGTAGATTATGTTTCCATTGTGTTTTCTCAAAAGATTTATTTTTATTTCAAAATTTTCCGCTTTCAACACAATTATTAATAAATAAATGAAGTTTTGCATAACAAGAAAAGAGTAGAGAAATGATAAATATCAAACAAAGAATGGTTCAAAATCTAATTTTATTTGAATGGTAACTTGCAAATGGCAAAGTTCCATAGAACATTACAATTAGGAAATGGCAATAAGAAAAAGGTTACATTGTATTCAATGACCACTACTATCCCTAATGACTAGGAAACCTCCAAAGTTTCGCTGCTGATGAGAGCGGTGTGCTTGAATTTCTGCTTTGAACTCCTTGGTGTTGGTGACAACCCTTCTGACACAGTGAAACGCCTTTTGTCCCTAACTTTTGCCTGGACCGCCCTTTCGGGTTTTCAATCCACCAGGATGCTCATTTTTGCCTTGGCTGCCCTTTCGGGTTTTCAACCTAGCGAGATCTCTTTTTTTTATTTAATCCCTAACTTTTGCCTGAGTCTCCTTCATAGGTTATGACCCACCGGGATACCCTTTTTTTTTGCCTAAGTCGCCATTTCTGGTTTTTGACTTAGCGGGCTTTTTAGGCGTAATATTTTCTTACCGCATCAGCATTTACAGGGTGTGAGAGTTATTCACCATCCATCGTTGTAAGAATTAGGGAACCTCCTGAGAATATAGTCTTTACCACAAATGGGCCTTCATAATTAGGTGCCCATTTTCCACGTATATCCCTTTGAGATGGCAAGATCTTTTTGAGTACGAGTTCCCCTTCTTGGAATTCACGAACACGGACCTTCTTATCAAATGCCCTTTCATCCTCTTCTGATATAAATGACCATGACACATCGCAGTCAGACGTTTCTCATCGATGAGGTTCAGCTGATCATATCTTTCTTGGACCCACTCCGCTTCATCAAGCTTGGTCTCCATCAGAACTCTCAAGGACGGTATCTCTACTTCAAATGGGAAGAACATCATTCATCCCATATACCAAAGAAAAATGGGTTCCCCTGTCGAAGTGTGAACCGAAGTTCTATATCCATGCAAGGCAAACGGTAACATCTCATGCCAATCCTTATAAGTCTTAACCATTTTCTACAGGATCTTTTTGATATTTTTGTTAGCAGCTTCGACAACTCCATTCATCTTGGGACGGTAAGGTGAAGAATTATGATGTTCAATCTTGAAGCTATCACACAACTCCTTCACTGTCTTGTTATTCAAATTTGTTCCATTGTCTGTTATGATCCTATTTGGAATTCCATAACGACAGATGATTTGGTTCTTGATGAAACAGGAAACCACTTGCTTGGTCACGTTGGTGTAGGAGGCAGCCTCAACCCACTTTATGAAGTAGTCAATAGCCATTAAGATGAACTGATGACCATTAGAAGCTTTTGGCTCAATTGCCCCTATCATGTTGATGCCCCACATAGAGAACGGCCAAGGTGGTGACAACACATTCAACAATGTTGGAGGTACATGCATCTTGTCAGCATAAATTTGGAATTTGTGGCATTTTCTGGCATATTGGATGCAATCAGTCTCCATAGTTAACCAATAATATCCAGCCCTCAAGATCTTCTTAACCATGGCATGCCCATTGGCGTGAGTGCCAAATGCTCATTCGTGAATGTCGTGAATTAACAGGTCTGCTTCTCGTTTGTCAACACATCTTAGCAAAACCATGTCATGATTCCTTTTGTATAGCACATCATTACTGAGGAAAAACTTGGACGACAACCTTCTCAAAGTCTTCTTGTCAAGAGTTGAAGCATTAGCAGGATATTCTTGGTTCTTCAAATAATTTCTGATGTCATGAAACCATGGTTTCCCATCCATCTCTTCTTCAACCAATTAGCAGTAGGCAGGCTCGGTCTTGCGCTCAATTCTGATCAGTGGCGCTTCATTAACAAATCTAGCTTTCCACAATGAAGCTAACATGGCTAGAGCATTAGCTATGTGGTTTTCTGATCGCAGAACATGACAGAATGTGATCTCATCAAAGTATTGGATCATCTCCACAATATAAGCACAATATGGGACCAACTTTTCGTCTCTAGTTTCCCATTCACCTTTGACTTGATAGATAACCATAGCAGAATCTCCACTGACCTTCAAAATCTTGATTCTGAGATCAATAGCCGCTTCCAACCCTAGAATGCACGCCTCATATTCAACAACATTGTTTGTACATTCAAAATCTAACCTTGCTGCAAATGGGGTGTAACCATCACCAGGGTTCATCAACACAACACCTATACCATGCCCACTGTAGTTAGAAGAGCCATAAAACATCATCTTCCATTGGGAACCAGTTTCAGGACCTTCTTCGGGGCCTGGCTCTTCACAGTCTTTCCTTATCAACATAATGTCTTCATCTGGGAAATCAAACTTGATGGGTTCATAGTCTTCCACCAGATGATCTGCAAGGTAATCTGATAAGACACTTCCCTTGATAGACTTTTGAGTGACGTACTGAATATCATATTCTGATAAGAGTATGTGCCAACGATCAAGTCTTCCAGTTTGAGCAGGCTTTTCAAAGATATACTTTATCGGGTCCATTTTTGAGATCAATAAAGTAGTATGACATATCAGGTATTGCCTCAAACGCCTGGTAGCCCATGCTAAAGCACATCAAGTCTTTTCCAAAAGCGAATATCGACTTTTACAATCAGTAAACTTCTTGCTCAAGTAGTAAATGGCATTCTCTTTATGCCCAGATTCATCATGTTGGCCCAAAACACAGCCCATTGACCCTTCCAATACAGTCAGATACATGAAGAGTGGTTTCCCTGGAATAGGTGGGACCAAGATTGGTGGTTCTTGCAAATAACTCTTAATTTTGTCAAAGGCCTGCTGGCAATCGGAATTCCACTCTACAGTTTGGTTTTTTCGAAGCAGCTTGAAGATCGGCTCATAAGTGGGAGTCATATTGGAGATAAACCTGGAGATGTAATTCAAATGACCAAGAAAACCTCTTACTTGAGACTCAGTTTGTGGAGCTGGCATCTCTTGGATAGCTCGCACTTTGTCAGGGTCTACCTCAATTCCTCTTTGACTAGTGATGAAACCGAGCAACTTTCCTGATCTAACACCGAAGGTACATTTGGCAGGGTTCAACCTCAATTGATACTTCTGGAGTCTTTTGAACAGTTTCATAAGGTGATCCAAATGATCCTCCTCACTCTGGGATTTAGCAAGCATATCATCAACATACACCTCAATCTCTTTATGCATCATATCATGGAAAAGAGTCACCATAGCTCTTTGATATGTTGCCCCTGCATTTTTCAAACCAAAGGGCATGACCTTGTAGCAATAACTCCCCCAAGGAGTGATGAACATAGTTTTGTCCATGTCGGAGGGATCCATTATAATCTGGTTGTAACCGGAGAAACCATCCATAAAGGAGAAAACTGCAAAACGGGCCGTATTGTCCACGAGAGTGTCGATATGCGGCAGAGGGAAATCGTCCTTTGGACTTGCCTTGTTAAGATTCCTATAATCCACACACATTCGCACTTTGCCATTCTTTTTCATCACATGCACAATGTTAGCTACCCACTCAGGGTATTTTGAGACTGCCAGAAATCCTGCATCAAGTTGTCTTTTGACCTCATCCCTGATCTTGAGAGCCATGTCAGGCCTACTTCTTCGAAGTTTCTGTTTCACTGGCGGGCATTCGGGCTTAAGTGGTAGTTTTTAAACTACTATGTCTGTATCCAAACCAGGCATGTCCTGATAGGATCATGCAAACACATCCACATAATCTTCAAGAAGTTGTACCAATAGTTGTCTAATCTCTGCCCCTAGCATTGCCCTAATCTTGACTTCCTTCTTGTCCTCCTCGGTGCCAAGATTGGTGGTGTCAACTTGTCCCTCATGTGGCTGAAGATCCTTGTACTCGTACTCACACATTTTTGCCAACTCATCTGGGACCTCATAGTCTTCCTCTCCCTCATCTTCCGCTTGGAAGATGGGTGAGTCAAAGTCAATGGTGAAAGTAGGGCCATCGAATACAACAGGTTTGTGGATTATTCTGCATGGTGGAGTGACTTATTTTATTAAAATGCACAAAATTAAATGCAAGAAGAACATTTTTGGTAGTTTTGAAAAAGATTGCCATTTTCCTTTAAAAGCAAAAAAAGGTAAATGAAAACAAAAGAGTTTAACAAAACATCTTCATTGATTAATAAAAGTTGAAAGCGGTGGCCCATGCAAAATAGTCCGATAGCCTTGGGCACGACTATGGAATTGAAAACAAACAACAAAAACAAACATATTACTCTGGCACAGGGAACAACACAGGGATCTCAATAGCCTCCCAATTATCTAGTGTGGCGTCACACTGAAACACCAAGTGGTTGATATCCTCATCTTCTTCATCTTCTATCACGGCATTGACCTGATATCCTTTGCTGACGAACACTTCCTGGATTGTCTTTAGTCGCATTGTTGTAGAAGCAGATGTTTTATCACGAGTTGGTTTGTAACCCAACCCTTGATACTTCTTCCTTTCTTGAACTTCAATAACCTTTCCCCAGTCTGCAGGAACACCTTCTTCCATGGAATACTGGATACTCTTGAATGAAACAAAAGATGGATTACTCGAGACCACCGGTTCTTCAATGTTCAACACGACAACATTGGATATTTTAAGAGCTTGGAATAAAGTTTCCAAAGCGTCCTCATCAGCCTCTATGTAGCGGAAGGAAGATAGATTACTGACTATCAAGTCCTCTTCACCATGTATGATAACCAGCTTATCATCAATCACGAACTTCATCTTTTGATGTAATGTTGAAGTTACAACACCGGCTTCATGGATCCATGGCCTTCCAAGTAGGCAGCTGTAAGCAGGATTAATGTCCAACACTTGGAATGTGATGTTGAAAACATACGGGCCAATTAAGATTGGTAGCTCAACTTCACCCATTACAAATCTTCGTGAGCCATCAAAAGTTTTGACAACCAGGGAGGTGGGTTTCATTTATGCTCCCTTGTAGGCCAACTTTTCAAGTGTTCTTAGGTAAAACAGTTAGAGAGGAGCCAGTGTCCACGAGAACTCTTGCCAAAGTGTTTTCTTGACATTTCACGGATACATGTAGAGCAAGATTATGATTTTGACCCTCTCTAGGTAACTCTTCTTTGCTAAAACTGAGGGTGTTACAAGCACTGATATTTGCAATTACACTGTCAAACTGGCCGACAGTAATATCTCGAGCAACATGGGCTTGGGCCAATATCTTTTGCAAGGCAGCTCGGTGAGTAGGTGATTTCAACAACAGAGACAAGATTGAGATTTTAGAGGGAGTCTGGTGAAGCTGATCCACCACCCTATAGCCATTTCTTTTGATGATCCTCAGAAACTCAACATCTTCTTCACTTGTAACCACTTCCTTTTCCTTATCCTTGGTAGGCATAGTAGCAATAGTTTCTTTGGGCATCGTTTCTTTGAAGAGGGGAGCGTAAATTTGACCACTTCGTCTCATCTTCCCAGCCTCAGCTATATTAGTTACTTTCTCACTAGTAGTTCCCACCTCTTTCCTTGGAACCACATTTCCAGACTCTTTTTCGATCACAGTAGCTTCATATTTCCACAACACAGCTTTAGAATCTTGAAAAGGAAAAGGAACGGGCGGTCAAATTATTATCGGCCTCGGTTGATTGGCAGCAGTAGCAACAATAGATTCGGGTGTATTGAACACTGGCTTTGGTTTATTGAAAATAGGGATCACAGAACCTGGCTTTGGCACATTAAAGATGGGCACTTTCTCTCTTGGTTTTGGTAAATTTAATATGGGCTCAATTACCGCAACCTCCTCTTTCCTAACCTTACTGATTACTTACAGAAAACCTTCGTTAATCAAGCTTTGAATATCATCTTGAACCAATTTGCATCCCTTGATACTGGCACCACAGTCTTCACAGTCATTGTGGCAAACCTTTACCAAACCAACTTCGCACAATTTTGAATGAAAAACCCTGATAGGAGTCTTAATCTTAGACGCATCCATAATCAACACCTCGTCACTTCCATCCTCGATAGCATTCACAGCCCCATGTGTAGGCAATGGGTTATTTTTCACATTTGGCTGATTATCCCCAAAGGATAGAATCTTCTTCTCTATTAAGCCCTTCACAATATATTTCAGTGCCAGACATCCTTCTAGGTCATGACCAGCAGCGTCTTGGTGGATTGCACAGTGGGCATTAGGGTTATGAAATTGCATTGACTTTTCTGTAGGTGGGCCCAAGGGTCTAGTGGTGATCAAACCTTATTGGACCAAAGAAGGGTAGAGCTCTGTGTAAGTCATTAGAATAGGAGGAAATGAAGGTTTTGTCACTTGTTTTTGGTAAGGAGCATTTGATTGAGGGGTTGGTGACCTCTGTTGTTGTTGGTAAGCTTAAGCACTGGGTGCTTGTTGATAGCTGGATTGGTGTTGATAAGCGGGCGTTTGCTGCGCGGGCTGATAATTTGGAGCTTGATGATTGAAAGTTGGAGTCATAGCTGCCACATAGGGTTGTGGGGCATACTGCACAGGGTATATTAGTTGTTGAACAAAACCTGGGTTAGATTGCTGTTGATAAATCGGTTGTTTCCAAACTTGATTCTTCTTTCTGCCTGTCATGACTGCATTTGTCTCCCCTTCTTTCTTTTTATGGAAATTACTTAGAGGTTTTATGTTGTTGCTACTGCTTAAATTGCTTGAAGAACTAATCACCTTGCCACTCTTCAAACCGGCTTCCACTTTCACACCCACAACCACAATGTCAGCAAAATTGGCGCTAACACTACTAATCATCCTTTCATAAAACTCAGGCTTCATAGTGTCTACGAACCAATCAGCTAGTTCTTTTTCAGACAATGGGGGTTCTACCTGGGAAGCGGTCTCCCTCCAGCGTTGATCATATTTTTTAAAGGACTCTGAGTTGTTCTGAGACATACTTAAAAGCTTCCTACGATCTGGGGCCAAGTCCATGTCATACTTGTATTGCTTCACAAAAGCATCTGATAGATCATGAAAACTGTGATTTCTTGATTGGTCTAAACCCATATACCATTTCGCGGAGGCTCCTTTCAAGCTATCTTGAAAATAGTGGATCATTAGCTTGTCATTATCCACATATGCTGCCATTCTTCGGTAATACATAATCAAGTGCGAATTTGGGCACGTCGCGCCTGAATACTGGTCGAAGCTTGGAGTCTTGAACTTCGGTGGAATCACTAAACCAGATACCAAACACATATCTCTAGCATCAGTACTAAAGATGTTACTTCCTTCCATTGCTCTCATATTTCTTTGAATGATTTCCACACTTTCTTTCAACTTTTCATGACGCTCGTCCCTTTCTTCAGACACTTCGGGGAAATCATAAACCCGTGTTGGATTGTGGAAAATGGGGTGCACTTGAGTTTGCACAGCTGCCGGAGCAAAGATTGGGATGGCTTGAGGATTCTCATGCCCCACAGGGACAGCCTGTTGTGTAGTTGCAGCAACTGGTGGAGGCACAAAACCAGGGGGTAATCCAAACGGGTGTACAGCAGCAGTGCTGACATTTGTAGCAGGTTCCACAGTTGGAGTGACAATCTCGGAGACCACGGTGGTCTGAGTATCCATCTTTGCTCTAATGAATTGTAGGACTTCCATGATTTGTCCTACGCTTCCTTGTAAATCCTCCAATTCATTGTTGACTCTATCCAATTCAAAGTTATGCTCAGACATCCTTTGGCGAGCTTGGGCTCGAGTATTGTATCTGCGTCGGAGATTCAGTGTGACGGCTCTGAAGACAAGACGACGGGATAAGACACGATAGAAAAAAACACATGTTAAGACATGAAAGAATGATGCAAATGCAAAATGCAAACAATCAAGGAACTCAAAATTAAAATTTTGCAAACATTGTAGATATCGAGGATACGTCTTAGAACGACTCATTCATTTGTAAATTTGCAAGTTTTACAGAATAGGCGGTACACCTCCAAAGTTCATTACATAAGCAAACAGAAATACAACATAAAAGGAACTAAGAATCTAATCCACTTGATGACAGTCCTTCCCCTCCATGGAGCTTTTTCATGAGTTTGTCAATTTGTTCTTGCATCCTCGCTTTGTCGAGGGTCAGCTCCTCCAGCGCTTTCTTCATCTTCAACTCTTTATTTGTAGGCGCTACATGCGGCTTATGATGCGGATAAGGCATCCTCATCACAAGAGCGGTCCTACAAGCCCAATCCAAGCAAGCTTTGGTGACAGTACAATCAGGTTTTCCTAATGCAGTCTATCTTTGTTTGTTTATGCAATGCCAAGCACGCGCAATTTTGACTCTAAACTCAGGATTTTCCCCTTCTTCAAGAAACAGTCTCCTCAGATTGCTAGGGTCAGGTTCTTCCTCCATTGGGTGACCAAGTTGTTGGCGAGCGAGAACGGGGTTATAATTGATGCATCCCTTCCTGCCAATAAGAGGTACATTAGGGAAGTCTTCACCGCTGTGAATCATAAGGATCCCTCCATAAATTGGATCATACCACTCGATGTCTAAATGGGTTGCGGTCCTTGGTAGGTGCCAAATAAACCACCTATAAAGGAGAGCAACACAACAAACGATATGTCCCTCTTCTCGCAGATTCTTTGAGTGGATGGCATAATAGGTATCAGCGAACAAAGTGGGAACCAGATTCTTGAGCATAAAAATTTGAATAGCATGGACATCGACAAAGTCTTTGATGCTGGGGAATAGGAAAAGTCCATAAGCCAACAAAGCGAAAGTGGACTCAAAGAGCGCAGTGTTTTTCCTATCAGCAAAATACCGAGCCTTCTCAAACAAGAACTGAGCAGGCAAGCCAAAAAGTCCTCCCTTGATAGTCATGTAGGCTCGAATGTCAGACAACCTTAGTCTCGTTCCTCATGCAATATCCTTCTCACTGAGCTCGTCTTCTAATCCAGAGAATGGAGGGAAATCGTTGACAGGGAGACCCATCAAAGCAGAGTATTCTTCCAAGGCCGACATCAAGTGGTAATCAGGGAACATGAAGCAATGATAAAGGGGATGGTAGAGTTGAACCAGCGTCTCTAACAGTTCTTCAGCCCTTCGAAGCTTCAACAGCGGAAGAATTCTTCCATGCCTTTCTGAGAAAGCCAATGGATCTTCAATAAATTCTCCTAGTTCCTTGAGTTGCTTAATATTGGGAACCATGAAGGTGTACGGCCAAGTACCTTTCTTTCCAAAATCCATCTTACAATGTCTGCAAAAAAAATTTTCAGTTCCTTGACAGGGTTAGCAAAAATGCAAGATGAAATGCGAATGACATGCACAAATCAAGGAACTCAAGATTATATTGGCAAATAATATCGGACGGGGAACGTATTTTGAAGTCAAAAAGGGAATCTCATTTCATTAATGATAAACTTTTTAGACTACAAAAAAAGATTACACCTTCAAAAGTCACATAAAATGAAAAGTACAAATAAAAAAAAAGAAATTAAGTCCTAGGTCATATGAAGAGACGATCCCTCTCCTCCAAGTAACTTCTTCGTAAGCCTCTTAATTTCTTCTTGCATCTTCGCCTTCTCAAGGACAAGCTTATACACGTATAGCTTCCATGCACCCGAAGTAGGAGGAGTGTCAGAATTGACAGCAGGTACTGATGATACGCCAGGAGAAAATAATTCCCCTTGCGTCTTCCTCCTTTTGGCAGACTCTTCTTCCTTTTGCATATGGATCTTCTGAAGCTCTCCCATTTCATAGTTGAGGATTTGGTACTTGTTCTTCCAAGCTGTCATACCCCAAATTTTGACCACCAAGATGTCCCATAATTGTACAAATCATCATCACAATATGGATGAACCATCATACTTCATCAGTCTCCCCAAAGATGGGTGAGCATCCACTACAATCAAAATTAGGGTTTCAAGCTCTCGCAGAGCTCTTAGACAAAGGATCAATCAAGGAATGACTTGATCTTCAACTTGTCTAATCTCTCAAACATCTACAAAGGATCAAGAGGACTCCCACTCCAAGGATTAAGCACAAAGCTGCTCCCTTCTAGGTGGATCAAGTCTCAAGATCGCCAGTGTCACCAAATTAGGGTTTTGGTCGACCAGGGCCTCCAGATGGAAAAATTTCATCTGGGCATGAGCCAATGATCCAAAACATAACCTAATATACTCCATGGAGCCTCATGGACCCAACCATCAAGTCAATTTTGCCTCAGGGGATGCATTCACTAAAAATCAGGAATTAGGGTTTCTTGACCTAATTCACCCCTAAGTTGACTTTTGGGACAAATCATGAACCAAGACCTCAAGAGAGGGTTTGAGGGTCTCTAATATACTATATTGATCCATTTGGAACAATGGATTAATCCAAGAAGCTTGAGCAACAAGTCTCAATTTCATCTGCACCACAATTAGGGTTTCGCGAGGAAAGTCAACTGTAACTTTGACTTTTGACCAGGACATGCTCCCAAACCCTAGGACATGCCTCAATATACCCCATGACACCCATGTAACATGTCCATCAAGTTTGATTTAGGTCAAGGACATGATTTCCTGAAGAATTGCACAGTTTGGAATTCATCTGATAAAAAGTCAACTGTGCACAAAAGTCAACTTTGACTTTTTGAGATTTTTAACCAAAATGGATTTTTAACCCTAAAATGATGTTAATGTATGATTTGAATCATCATTCATCAAGAAAAATCAAGAAAAGTTGGATAACTTGTAAAAGGGGTAACCATAAAAACTTAGAAAATTTTCTAAGTTAAAAATAAAGTGGCTAGGGTACCAACTTTGGAGGATCATAACTCCTAAACCACAAAGCCATTTTTCCTCATCCAAAGATGGATTTGTAGCCCTCATTACCCTCTACAAAAACTTCAACTAGACCTAAGTCCAATTCATTAAGGATTTTGAGTTATGGAGTGATTAAAATGGCTGAAAAATGAAAATGTCACTTTTTCCAACACTTAGTGAAATTTTCACTAAGTCCAAATCTGTCTTCATTTTTTTCCAAATGTAGGGGGATTTTTCACTTGGATTCAAAAGAGATCAAAACCAAACATGTTCCAACAGTTGTTGTATCCTGTAAGGGCTTTCCAAAATGGCCAAGAACATTGCCAAATTCCATTTGGGCTATGAGTTATGACATTGGCAAGTTGCCTTGCTGAAATCTGCCAAGGCAAGGCAGAATTTGCATTTTTGGTCGATTTGCCAAAATAAGCCAAATCCAAATGCTCCTATCCACTTGGACACCTCAGGGTATTGAATCTAAAGGGGACGATCACTGAGCCAAGCCTCCAAAGTCTTTGGAACAAGAAATAGCATGTTGAACCTAGAATGGCCAAAATAGGGACAAGACTTCAATTTTGGAATGAGGCATTCAATGGAAGCATCAAGGTGGCATGGACCGAGCCATTCTTAACTGAATTCAGTCAAGACTTATCCAAGACCAAGGGAACCACAACTCTGTGCCCTAACCTCTAGTCAATGGCTAGAGGAGACTTGGATTCTCATTGGACAACATTGGCCAAACCTCTGCTGCAGTTGCCATTCACTGTGGATCCCAAAATAAACTTGCTCTACTATAAATAGAGCTCAATTGTGATCAGTTTAAGTACACCAAATGCCTACAACACTTGCCTTTCTCAAAATCTCTTTCTCTTGGCAAAAATTCCTTTCTTAGCAAGGTAGCTATCGGATTTTGAGCTAGAGGGCAATTCCACTCAAACCAATCACACACACACCTCATATACATCACATATGAGCTGATCAAACACTTAAACAACAACTGGAACACTGATTTCTCAGAATCACCAGTCAATTGCTCAAGGTTTTAACCAAAGTGCAGTTGAGATGCCATGAAGTGATCCAGCCAATTTTAATCAAGTCCAAGCATTCAAACACACTCCATAGGGTGTAGGGAAGCTGTTCAGATCATTACCACTCATATGTAACACCTCCAAATCAAAAATCACATTGCACTTGCTGTCACGGCCTAGAGGTAAGCATATACTTGGTCATCTCTCAATCCATGCATATTTCCTCGCACAATAATTTGGCCATATGTTCATAATCATGCATAGAATGTTTCCCCTCAATTAATTGCATTGTTTGAATCATGTATAAAAAATCCTAGCCTTCATGCAGAAATTAGGGTTCTTGAGGATTTTTCGTGATTTCTTGTTATATGTTTAATTTAAATGAAATTAAGGGACATAGACATGATCGTGAGGTTGAGACGAGCATAATGATATGTGGATTGCATGATATAATCAAGTATTCAGTGAGATTAGATAGAAAATGTAAATCTGGCCAAACCCAGAACACGCGCGTGTTCTTGGTGTGTTCTTGGCGCCATTTCTTTCAAATTCAAATATTTGAATTTTGTGATTTTATTTCATTGATTCAAAAATTAATTTCTCTCAGAGTTTTAATGATTTTGAGTTGATTCTTTTTTTGATAATTCACAAAAATGTTTAAATATTTTATTTTATCAAAAAATCCCAAAAATATTATTTATTTTGTATAATTGATATTTTTGCAAAGGATTAATGTTTTAATTATTTTTAACATTTAAAATATTTTTTCCACCTTGATTTTGCAACTTTTAATGCCTTCTAATTATTTTGTAGGTCAATACTTAATTTTTGAAGCATTAATCCAAGATCACAATTTGTTTTTCATATGTTAAACAATTTTGATCATTTTTAATTGAATTTTTATTCAATTAAATACATTTTTGAAAACAAATTAGGGTTTTGGATTAATTCCATCCTCATAAATCCCTTTTTAAACACTTGGGCCTCTATTAGAGTGTAAGACCCAACTGCCTTGTACAGAAAACATTTTGGGCCTCATTCGTTGTATAAGTCCCTCTGTACATTTTCAAATAAACGGCACGATCGTCGCCTTTTCAAAATAAACCTGGGCCTACCCTCGAGTAGTAAGACCCATTTCTTTTCTTAAAACTCACTTGGGCCTCTATTAGAGTGTAAGACCCAACCCCCTTTTAACCAAAACATTTTGGGCCTCACTTATTGTATAAGTCCCTTCGCGTTAAAAGAAAACCTCGGTGCGATCGCCATTTTAAGCAGAAAAATCAATTGGGCCTACCCTCGTGTTATAAGCCCCACTCTTTTTCTTTAAAACTTTTTGGACCTCTTGAGAGAGTGTAAGACCCACCCATTTGTACAGAAAACCTTTTGGGCCACAGTCACTTGTATATGTCCCTCTGTACAAATTCAACAGTGCGCTCACTGATAAAACCCTGGGCCTCTCCTTTGATTTTGAATATACTGTTGTTTTCAATCTTTCTCTGTTGAACAACTAACCAAACAGCATGGAAGCTCTACAACCGAGTAAGTGGTTATTGCTTTCATTTACCGCTTTCATATACATATAACTGTATTGTGGGGCTGTTTCGCTGTAAGTCTTCTTTCATAAACTCATATCAACTGAGTAATAATAGTATAGATATTTAGAGTTTCCCCGGCAACTACGTCTAGCATTAAGCCCGTTGATCACTCTTAGAAATAGTTTAAACTAGATCCCCGTAGGATTACCAGACACAGTCTTCCCTCCTCTTGGGGTTAAACAATATGGGGATATAAAAGGCAGCATTCTCTGTGAACCCTTTCATAGACTGTCACTCATAGAAGTTGTCAAGAAACTCTATTCCCCAGAGATGATATTTTCTCCGTGAATTGCATCTCTTGAGTTTCTTCCAAATTCTCGAACTTTCTTGACTTTGATCTATTCTCGGTGAATAGCATTGCCTTGAATTTCTCGGGGTTTGGGGACCCACAGGCTTCTTAAAAGCACTTGTCAAGAATCTCTACTCCCCAGAGATGATCCTTTCTCCGTGAATGGCATCTCTTGAGTTTCTTCCAAATTCTCGAACTTTCCTGACTTGATCTATTCCTTGTGAATAGCTTGCCTTGAATTTCTCGGGGTTTGGGGACCCCTTGGCTTCCTAAAAGTAATCGGCCTCGTCTTGGGCATCGTACAAGGACCCACAGGCTTCCTAAAAGCAACCCCGCCTCCTCTTGGGCTTAGTACAAGGACCCCACGGCTTCTTAGAAGTATTCACTGTCTCCTCTTAGGCTTCGTATAATGATCTCTTCCCCGAGAATAATAGCCTCCTCTTGGGCTTAGTACAAGGACCCGTCAGCTTCTTAAAAGTTTCTAGCCTCCTCTTGGGCTTCGTACAAATTATCCCGACGACCTCCTAGAGGTATAGGAACAGAACTTAGTCATCTGCATAGAACAGTCCTTTCATAGAGTCTACTACTGTTTCTCAAAGCATAGTACAAAAGATAAAACTCTAGACTTGGACAGTATAATCTCCTTGAGTCTCAAAGACATTCTCAAGTGACCCCTTCATTAAATAGGAAGGAAACCCATAGACTTGGACAGTCTCAATACCCTTCGGATTTCCCGCTTCCTTAAAGAACAGGAATAACCCGGATCCTTGAATCATATCCACGAGTACAGTGTTGCTGATATAAGAACTGATTTTCTCTTTAAAATCAGTATATTGGATCTATCACTCAACTGAAACAGTTACAATAGCCTCCTCTTGGGCTTTGTACAAAGATTCTCCCCAGCGGAGTCAAACAACGTTTAGCCTCTCTCTCGGGCTTTGTACGAGACACATAAGGGACTCCCTCATTGAGTCAATCACCCCTTTTGCCTCCATCTCGGGCTTCGTACGAGATACAAAAACTCTCTTGTTGAGTCAAATCGCCTCCATCTCGGGCTTTATACGAGATACCAAAAGATTCCCTTTGTTGAATCAAAACCTTTTAGCCTCTCTCTCTCGGGCTTTGTACGAGACACAGATTAGCCTCCTCTTAGGCTTTGTATAAGAAAACCACTGGTTGATCCAATTAACCTTTTAGCATCAAAGTTGTGCCCCGTTCACAGTACACAAACATCAACAACTCCTTCCCCTTCATCTAATCGCTGTAAGCGGCAAGCCTCTGGATCATCTACATCCATGCCACTGTCCCTCTTTTAGCATGAGAGATTCCTAAGGAAAGATAACATTGCTCTACACTGAGTTAAAGTCTTCTCCTTCAGGTTGGAAATCCCCTTTAAAGGAAATTATGGCATTGCTAGGATCCACGTATCCCGGTTAAAGTAATTCTCCTTTATAAACAGTTGTGACATACAACCCCCTCTTTAGAGATGACAAATTCTCTCTAAAGTCAACACCCTTTTAGCTTCATATCTTGGGCTTTGAACAAGATACAAACCACCCTTTAGCTTCACGTCTTGGGCTTTGAACAAGACACCAAAAACACCCATTTCCTCCCATAGAATAGGAGGAACTACGAACGCTCTGATTTCCCTGTTTCGGTAAACGGGAATACGTAGGTATAAGATTGAAAGAAAAATCTTAGCGAGCACACTAAACAAAAAACCTAAATCCCATACTCTCACATCAAAAAGCATCAGTCCTAACATCCTAATCCTTGTTCCCCACCAGAAACCATTCTGTCAAAATAACACAAGAAAGGCCCCCCCACATTGATAGCATCCGTAACCTAACAGACCGCTGTTTAAACTCAGTATGCAGGCAGGGTTAATTGGAGACATATATTTCCCTTCCTTCATCAGCTCACAATAGGATAAAAAATGAATCGACCTGTAGTTAAAGCTCAAACCGCAGAGAGCGACCAGCGCTTAAGAACCGCTTCCAAAATCGCTCGCTACAGAAAAGTGGCGCCCACCGTGGGGCCCGTCTCTGTTTTTCTTCTTCCTTTTCACCTCTTGTGTGAATACCACAGATTGGGGCTTCCGCCGGGGAACCCATTTCTGTCAGGAACTTAGGATTCATAGCTTTAAAGGTCTAGGATGTTTAGGACAAATATATATACTGCTTTTCCTAATTGCTATACGTGTTTATTTTTCTGTTAATGGGAATGCGTGTGATGCCGCATGTGGAAAGATTGAGTATACACTTAAGATAAGTGATGGCGACGAGGTCAACCATCAACCTTAGTGGAGGATGACCAATGCAACCCATTCTCTCACCTAGACAATGGGCAGATTGTTAAGTCTGAGAAGCTGAGGAGCCAAACCCTTTCGTAGTGCGGAAACTATCGGGAACAGTTGTTACGAGATACTACCCTCATTTGAGGCTGGTGATCTATTCTCGGTGAATGGCACTTACTCTAAGATTGCTCTACAACTCGCTGGCGATCCGCTTGTTGTTTTGCTTTCCTGGGAGGAGCTGATGATAATGAGTACAGGTACAAAAATCACCTTAGTATAAACCTTTGGGGATGGGTAGAGCCTTGACTTCATGACAACGACCCTTTGACCCCATGTTTTTTCTATGTTTTTGTGTGCTGCATTCATGCATTCATTTAAAAAACATTAAAACATTCAAAAAATTCTTCTCTTCTAGTCTCTCTGTTTTTCAAATTAAACTAAGACTGTGATTGCAAATATCAGAGAAAAGGATTACGCTAATGGATTTCGGTAGAAGGAGAACTCATATGTATACCTTCAAGGTTCTAAAACTAGAGGATTTGAGAAGGTTAGCAAAGATGATCACTAACCCTGAGGCTTTCAGAGCCAAGCACGGAGGTTTACTATCACTGTTAAGAGTCCATGTGATTGAGGGAATCATGGATGCACTCATTCAGTTTTACGATCCGGTTTATCACTGTTTCACATTCCCGGATTACCAGCTAGCACCAACGCTGGAGGAGTATTCTCATCTGATCGATCTATACATTACAGATCGAGCTCCATTTTCTGGACTGGAAGAAATTCCAAAGAATCAGACAATTGCAAGAGCAATTCATTTGGACGAGTCTGAGGTCAGGACTCACATGACCGCTAAGGGTGGCATCCCAGGTTTGCCAACCCAGTTCTTGACAAAGAAAGCCCTATATTTTGCCAGTATAGGAAACGTGACTGCTTTTGAAAGCATATTTGTCTTACTCACCTACGGGTTATTTTTGTTCCCCAACATCAATAACTTCGTCGATATTAACTCCATTAAGGTTTTTCTCATTGGAAACCCTGTGCCAACTTTGCTCGCAGATGCGTATCATTCTGTACACTTGGGAAATTTGTACAGCGGAGGGGAGATCACATGCTGTGTACCTCTGCTTTATAAATTGTTTATCTCTCACTTGCCCAAGTCTGCTGCTTTTTGGGATTGTAAGAGTGCCTTACGTTGGTCGCAGAAAATCATGTCTCTTACCAACTCTGACATAGATTGGTGTAATAGGATTTATGATGGGATCAGAATCATTGATCGTTGTGGAAACTTCCCTAATGTACCCCTCATAGGAACTAAGGGAGGAATCAACTATCATCCGGTATTGGTTCGCCGTCAGTTTGGATACCCGATGAGACACATCCCACGGGGTGTTCATCTTGAAGGTCTTTTCTTCAAGGAAGGAGAAAACGACAGAGCACTAAAGATAGAAATAGTGCAAGCTTGGAAACAGGTTCATAAGAAAGGACGAGAGTCTCTAGGAAAACCGGACTGTGTCTCGATGGAGTCTTATCTCCATTAGGTACAGACTAGAGCTCTCAAGCTAAAAATGCCTTATCCTCGTTACGGAATTCTTCTGCCGAGGGAATCTGTCATGTACTTCATGACGGAAACTGAAAAACTTCAGGTTACTCTCAATAAAGTTCAACAGGAGAGGAGGTCTTGGAAGAACAATTACCGCACCCTCGACTTAGAGTGCATCAAAATACAGCAATTACTGAAAGAGAAAGATGCTCTGATTGGAATTTTGGAGCAACATGCTGTAGAGAATCAGGATGACCAAAGGAATTCGCTCACTCCTTTCACTTGGCAAAGGAATGACAACCCGACAATGGCTCCAGAGGCCCGGTCAAAGAAAAGGAAGATACCAGAATCAGCACCCGATTTCTCCTCAGAGGGGACTCGGGACCCATTAGCTTAGGTTTCTGTTTCTACACTTTGTAATCTATTGTATTTCCATTTCTGTAATCCTTTGAATTTCAATAAAAAGGGGTTTCCCCACCGTTTGATATTTGCAATCTAATTGTCAAAGTTTATTTTGATTAAACCAGAAAAATAATTAATAGAATCATTGCATTCATCATTCTCACATCGCGTATTCTTCTTACCTACGAATCTCACGTTTGTGTCTTGATTCTAGAGTCAAGCTGTCTCATTCGTATAATACTCGGGCCAATCGTCAGAAAAGGATGGATGATCTTGAGGAAGAAAACAGAGAGTTGAAATAAGAGACCGATGCTCTAAGAGAGGATATGAGAAAGCTTCGTAACGACATGCAAGCCATGGCAGAAGCTCAGCTACAACGAACTGTGATCTCAGAGATCACCTCAACGCCCATCGTGGAGAAGTATGATCCTAGGTATCAGATACCAAAAGATCATCCTTGGGGCATGCCTGTTAACTATATCCCGGAAGGATATGTTCCGCCGATCACTGAAGATCAGGGAATCTCAACAGAAGCTGCTGGGTCTGAAGGTTACAAACTTCAGGAAAGCGAAGATTCCAGGGGCATACTGAAAACTCCTGAAGGTTACAAACTTTGGGAAACGCCAAGATTCACTACCGTAGTCACGGTACCACCCCCTATGGTGCACACTGTCCCGGAAGGACAGATTCCACAGATACCTTCTGGTAAAAAGGAAACTATGTTTGACCGAATGGATGAATTCCAGGAACAGTTCTTGGAAATGCAGAAGGAGCTGCAAGCCATTCGCGGTCAGGATTTATTTGGAAAGGACGCCGCAGACATCTGCTTGGTCCCCAATGTGAAAGTTTCGCACAAATTCCAAGTGCCCGACTTTGAAAAATACAAGGGTAACTCTTTCCCTCAAAGCCATCTGGTGATGTACGCTCGGCGGATGTCGGCTCAGACGGAGAATCAGGACCTACTGATTCACTACTTCCAGGATAGTTTAACCGGTGCCGCACTCAAATGGTACATAGGTTTAAACCATACTACGATCAGTACATTCAGAGATCTTGGTACTGCCTTCGTCCAACAATACAAATACAATTTGGACATGGCACCCGACAGAGATCAACTCAGATCAATGTCGCAAAAGGACAAGGAAACCTTTAAGGAGTATGCTCAAAGGTGGCGTGAAATTGCCGCTCAAATTTGTCCGCCTCTTGAGGAAAAAGAGATGACAAAGATCTTCTTAAAGACCTTAAGCTCATTTTACTATGACCGAATGGTTGCCAGTGCACCCAGTGATTTCACCGAGATGGTGGGCATGGGCGTACGTCTTAAGGAAGCTGTCCGAGAAGGACGTTTGGTAAAAGACACTGGATCGACAAGCGGTACTAAAAAATACGGTAGTGCTCTCCCTAAGAAAAAAGAGCAAGATATTGGGAATATCTCTCTCGGAAAGCAAAGGCGTCGATATCAACCAGTAGCGGCTGTGACTCCTACTATCAACCCTGCGCCTATTCCTACGTATCAACCTCAGGTTACGCAGAGCCAACCTGATCAGCAAAGGACACAACAGCCTCTTCAGCAGGCTCGTCCCCAATACAATAACAACCGTACAACACGCCTATCAGGGTTTGATCCTATACCCATGTTGTACGCAGAACTATTTCCATTACTGCTAGCTAAGGGGCATATTCAGACTAAGTCCCCTCTTACAGTACCAGAAAAACCACCTTTTTGGTTTAAGGTGGATCAAACATGCCCTTATCATCAAGGAGGACCAGGGCATAACATAGAGAATTGTCTCAATTTCAAATCTGACGTGCAAAAGCTTGTTAGGAGCGGGCTCTTATCCTTCAAGGATACAAATCCTAATGTTCTCACGAACCTGCTGCCTCAACATGACAAGGCTGCAGTCAATCTGATTGAGAAAGAGACTAACAATGTCTATCAAATTCACGATGTACTCTTGTTAAAGACCAATCTGGTTAAGATGCATTGTAGACAGAGTGGATATGGCCATGTGCCACCTCATAATTATCACCAGTGTGATATCTGCTCTAAAGACAACCAAGGATGTTCTGTGGTGCAAACAGCTCTACAGGAACAGATGGATCTCGGATGGATCCAAGAGCACCGAGTTCGTGGAGTTAACATGGTTTACATGAATTCTAACGTCATTCAAAACCACGACATCCGTGCGATGAATGTCAACTTGGTGGCGATGCACTCAAGGCAAAGCCAGTATCATAATCTGCCGCGGCACGATTACAGTTCCTGTCTGACTTGCTCGGTAAACAAATAGGGATGCTCTTTCATACAAGAGGCCCTCCAGCGTCAGATGGATCTTGGATGGATCCAGGACTACCATGATAGGAACCCTTATCAGATCAACATGGTTCAAATCTTTGACATTCGCGTGATGAATACCAACCTGGTAGAGTTACATGCTAAACAGGTCCGACTCAGATTCTTAATATCACATGACTATCAACGCTGTAAAGCGGGTTGCGAAAATGATCGAGGTTGTACCCTTGTCCAGGAGGCACTTCAGCACTTGTTAAATCACTGGTGGATGCCAATCTATATGGATGAAGATACTCAGCAAATTAGTATCAGTAACAGGAATCCTACTCGGCGTCAGAGTCAGGATGTCCGATCTGTTGAAGCTAACCTAGTAAGGTTACATTGTATTCAAAGTGGGCGTGGCCAGGTGCCACCACACAATTATGACCGTTGTAGCGTCTGTTCGAAAAGTAACCAAGGGTGTTACCTTGTGAGAGCAGCTCATCAGGGTCAGGTGGATCGTGGAGAGATTCGCCCATATCCGGGTTCTGGACCCATCAACTGGATGCCGAATTACCTTGCCGATCAAGTTGAGGATGGTGTCACCATCTCTGGTCATCATAGGACCAGGGATGTTTTTGCCATTATCCCTCTACTTGACGAATCTAAGGTTCCCAACTGGGATCGGATCGAGATTACTTATGATGGTCAGAAAAATCAGAAGGTTCCCATAGTCATCTATCTACCAGGACCAACACCGTATGAATCAACTAAGGCTATCCCTTACAAATACGGTGCAACGATAATTGAAAATGGAAAGGAAATTCCATTACCCTCCGTCGTGAATATTGCAAACATCAGTCGTGTAACACGGAGTGGTAGAATCTTCAACCGAGGGGTTAAGGAACCTAACAAAGAAAAGGAACCTCAGACAGAAGTTCCTAATCCATCAGTCGGTCAATCCAGTAATCCCGACCTTTCAAAAAATGACGATGAGATGCTGAAGCTCATCCAAAGGAGTGAATACAACATTATCGTTGTTACTCAGTTCAGAAGCCCATAGGGAGGCTCTACAGAAAGTCTTGGAGCAAGCCTTTATGGAACAGGATGTAACAATCAGACAGTTCGATAGTATTGTCTCTAACATCACTTCCTGTAATAATTTGGGATTTAGTGATGAGGAATTACCCGAAGAGGGTCACCGTCATAACATGGCACTCAACATTACAGTTAACTGCCAGGACGATTCTTTAGCCAGCGTACTGGTAGACACAGGGTTAGCCCTGAACGTTATGCCAAAGTCCACTTTGATGCAATTATCATTCAAAGGCCCTCTGATGAGAATCAGCGAGGTCGTCGTCAAAGCGTTCGACGGATCCCGAAAAACAGTTATCGGCGAAGTTGATCTTCCCATAACTATTGGTCCTCACACCTTCCAAGTCACTTTCCAGGTCATGGACATCCGGGCAACATACAGTTGTTTATTAGGAAGACCTTGGATACATCAGGCTGGAGCGGTTACGTCAACCCTCCACCAAAAGCTAAAGTTCGTCAAGAACGATCAACTTGTCACAGTCTGTGGAGAACAAGCCTTACTTGTAAGCAAATTGTCATCGTCTACTTGTGTAGAACCCGAGGAGGTTATTGGAACGCAGTTCCAAGCACTGTCGGTAAGCAAAGACAATCAGTTCAAAGGAGGAACCTCGATTTCCTCATACAAAGATGCTATCACAGCGGTCGAGAGTACCGATACAAATGGATGGGGACAGCTTGTCATTCCTATTGACAATAAAACAAAGAAGGGTCTTGGTTTTTCTACAACCTGTACCCGGACAGCTGCTACCAATGAAAGTCTTCATCCTCTTCAAAACTTCTTCCACAGTGGAGGTTTTCTTCACCCGGTGTCTCAAGCAACACATGCTATCAATGAGGAAGATCCCTCTGACACAGATGAAGAATGGAAGTCCTATCTTAACAAGGACGGTTATATGTCTCAGGACGAAACACAAACTCCTTTTTGCTTTCCTACAGAAAGTCCGAGATTTATACCAAGGTCAGATGTCGAAATGATATATGGAGATTGTGATCCGGAAGGATGTCGTGCTCCGCCAAATTCATTAGAGGAGGACACTCCGATGAGAGACAACTTTGACCATAATTACTATGGCCCAATGGATGGTTTACCAATGTGGCAACCTTATCCAGGAGACTTGGGGCGAGAGAGTCAGCCGAGTAATGAAACTCAACTGAGCATCACTAAATAGAATACCTGTGTCTCCACCATGTCATGGGATCAACACTTAGGACTTAAATTCATCAACTATGCTTTTCCCGAGGTCAACGTCATCGAAAGAGATGACTCCTCCAGTTCCAAAGAAGTTTGGGACACTCTGGGAGAACCAAGTGGAAAATTTGACTATATGGTCAGTACACCGCTCCCGAAAGCTCTCGTATCAGGCTCGAAGATATCCAGCCAACTGGATGGGGAGATACAGTTGAGAGCACAAATGCTATACAAAATACAATAGGGGAATTCTCCCATGACAACTCTGCCTGGGAGACAGATTCCAATGATCCTGCTCCACCAGAAATTAGCGTCATTTCTGAAGACAAATCAAGGAAGGTACCATACTTTGTGATTCACCAAGGAGTTCGCCGCCAATGGGTTGCCGTCGAGGTTCCGAAGGTCGTGCATCAGTCAAAGTAATTGCCATCTTTAACCTTTCACCCTGCCCAGGTGAAACGGATGTTTTGATAGGGCTCGCTTTCTGTAAATTTTCCCTCTTCGCTTCGCCCAAAGCGACAGAGTTTTGTTTTATAGGGTTGTAGTTTCAAGGATCGATTTGTTCATTAATAAAATAACGTCGTTCTGTAATTTCCGCATTAATTGCTGTTTTCTCTTTTCGTTTTTTCAGAAAATGGTAATCCTAAAAAACAAATCAATAATAAAAACAAGCAGTAATAAAAATAAAACACTGCAAACACTTGCATTTTCCTCTATCTATTCTAAACACGAATCATACCGTCATGCAGATTGCTTGTTTTAAACCCAGTTGAAACATACAATCCGATGCCTTCTCCCAACTTTGAGTTCTCGGTATTCGAGGCTGAAGAAGAAGATGACGACAAAATTCCAGAAGAGATCTCCCGATTACTCGGACAAGAGGAATGGTCCATTGAACCTCACAAAGAACCGTTGGAAACGGTAAACTTGGGTTCAGAACAAGAGAGAAAAGAAATCAGGATTGGGGCACTACTCAGTCCAACTGCCAGAGAGGGTTTGATAAAGCTTCTCAAAGAATTTCCCGATGTATTCGCTTGGTCATATCAGGATACGCCAGGGTTGGATACCAGCATCGTGGAACATCACTTACCGTTAAGATCAGAATGTCCGCCCGTAAAGCAAAGGTTGGGATGCACTCACCCGGACATGGCCATTAAAATCAAAGAGGAGGTACAGAAACAGATTGAGGCAGGTTTCCTCGCCACATCAGAATATCCTCAATGGTTAGCCAACATCGTACCCGTTCCCAAAAAGGACGGAAAGGTCAGAATGTGTGTAGATTACAGAGATCTGAACAAGGCTAGTCCAAAGGACGACTTTCCTTTACCACACATTGACATGCTGGTAGACAGCACAACAAAGTTCAAAGTTTTCTCCTTCATGGATGGATTCTCGGGCTATAACCAGATCAAAAAGGGGCCGAAAGACATGGAGAAAACTTCGTTCATTACCCCATGGGGTACCTTTTGTTACAAGGTAATGTCGTTCGGTTTGAAGAACGCCGGGGCAACCTATCAAAGGGCCATGACTACTCTGTTTCAAGACATGATACATGAGGAAATCGAGGTATATGTCGATGATATGATTGCAAAATCAAAAATAGAGAGTGAGCACGTTGAACATCTGTCAAAATTGTTCGAACGTTTAAGAAAATTCAAGCTCCGCTTGAATCCCAACAAGTGCACCTTCGGTGTCCGTTCAGGGAAACTATTAGGGTTCATCGTCAGCCAGAAAGGAATTGAGGTTGATCCTGACAAGGTCAAGGCCATTCAAGAAATGCCTTTTCGAAAACTGAAAAACAAGTCAGAGGATTCCTGGGACGTTTGAACTACATCTCCAGATTCATAGTCCTTATGACCGCGACATGCGCGCCGATTTTCAAATTACTCAAAAAGAACCAGGATTGCGTTTGGTCAGAAGATTGCCAAACCGCCTTCGACAGTATCAAGGAATACCTATTGAATCTGCCGATTCTATCACCTCTAGTGGAAGGAAGACCACTGATCATTTACCTCACAGTTCTAGAGGACTCAATGGGATGTGTACTTGGTCAACAAGACGAAACTAAACGGAAAGAGTCCGCCATCTACTATCTGAGCAAGAAATTCACTGACTACGAGACTCGGTACACGATGCTCGAGAAAACTTGTTGTGCTTTGGCTTGGGCAGCCAAACGTCTTCGCCAATACATGATTCGTCACACTACTTGGTTGGTCTCCGAGATGGATCCAATTAAGTACGTATTTGAAAAACCTGCTCTTACGGGAAGGATTGCCCGTTGGCAGATGTTGTTATCAGAATATGAAATAGAGTACAATGCTCAGAAAGCCGTTAAGGGAAGTATTTTAGCTGATCATTTGGCTCATCAACCGATTGACGATCAGGAATCAGTCGGGTTTGACTTCCCAGACGAAGATGTCATGTATCTAAAAATGAAAGACTGCGATGAACCGCTAACCAGTGAAGGGCCAGAACCAGGTTCCCAATGGGGACTTATCTTTGATAGAGCAGTTAATCATTATGGAATTGGAATTGGGGCAATCATTGTTACCCCTCAGGGTACCCATATTCCTTTCACTGCTAGACTTACGTTTAAATGTACAAACAATGAGGCCGAATACGAAGCTTGTATTATGGGTCTCGAGGAAGCGATTGATTTAAGGATAAAAAACTTGGACGTATACGGCTACTCAGCCTTGGTTATCAATCAGATAAAAGGAGATTGGAACACATACCAATCAGGACTGATTCCTTACAAAGATTATGCAAGAAGGTTGTTACCTTTCTTCAACAGAGTTGAGTTTCATCACATCCCTCGTGATGAGAATCACATGGCTGGCGCTTTAGCCACTATCTCTTCCATGATTAGTGTAGGTCAATGGAATGGCATACCTAAGATCGACATAATGTGCCTTGAACGGCCCGCTTACATCTTCACGATTGAAGCAGTCATAGACGACAAACCTTTGTATCACGATATCAAATGCTTCCTTCAGAAACAAGAGTACCCATCTGGGGCACTCAGAAAAGATAGAAAAACCCTCAGAAGATTGGCTGGAAACTTCTTCTTGAGCGGTGACACTCTCTATAAGAGAAATTTTGACATGGTCTTGCTCCGATGCGTAGGAAGACTAGAAGTAGACATGCTTATGAAAGAAATTCATGAAGGATCCTTTGGCACTCATGCCAACGGACACACAATGGGGAGAAAAATTCTCAGAGCGGGGTACTACTGGTTGAACATGGAATCCGACTGCTACAAGTACATGAGGAGGTGTCACAAGTGTCAGATATACTCTGACAAAATTCATGTACCACCATCACATCTCAAAGTTCTTTCTTCCCCGTGGCATTTTTCCATATGGGGAATCGACATGATTGGCTTGATCGAACCTAAGGCTTCAAACGGACATCGGTTCATCCTATTAGCCATTGACTATTTCACCAAGTGGGTCGAAGCAGCATCATACGCTAATGTAACCCGACAAGTGGTGGTCCGATTTATCAAAAATAATATCATCTGTCGTTATGGTGTTCCGAGCCAGATCATTACAGATAATGGATCTAACTTGAACAATAAGATGATGAAAGAGTTGTGCGTTGAGTTCAAGATCGAACACCATAACTCATCTCCCTACCGACCTAAGATGAACGGGGTGGTAGAAGCGGCTAATAAGAACATCAAGAAGATCGTTCAAAAGATGGTTGTAACCTACAAAGACTGGCACGAGATGCTACCCTTTGCTCTTCACGGTTATCGCACATCTGTCCGCACTTCAACAGGGGCAACCCCTTTCTCTCTAGTGTATGGCATGGAAGCAGTGCTCCCCATAGAAGTAGAGATCCCGTCAATCCGAGTATTGATGGAAGCTAAGCTTTCTGAAGCTGAATGGTGTCAAAGTCGACATGACGAATTAATCTGATCGAAGAGAAGAGAATCACAGCAATATGCCATGGTCAGCTGTATCAACAGAGAATGAAGAAGGCGTTCGACAAAAATGTCCGACCTCGTGTCTTCAGAAAAGGAGACCTCGTGCTCAAAAATATACAATCATTTCTCACTGATTCTCGGGGTAAATGGACTCCGAATTATGATGGCCCATATGTGGTCACGAAAGCTTTCTCAGGTGGCACCTTAAGACTTGCAACCATGGACGGAGAGGAATTTTCCTACCCCACAAATGTTGATGTAGTCAAGAAATACTTCGCCTAAAAAAAAACGTCTCAGTGGATTGAAAACCCGAAAGGGCGGTCCAGGCAAAAGTTAGAGACATGAAAAAAATCATCATCCCGATGGATTGGAAATCTCAAAGTGCAATCCAGGCAAAAATTAGGGATAATGGCAAGTAACTATGTTCAACAGAGGCAGGTCCCTCAGTAGCAGCAGTTACACCATCCATTGGAGGAAAACTCCAGTCAAGGTCATCTTTGACAGAAGCTCAGGATGCCCAGAATTCAAAGTTGGTAGAAGGATAGTGGTCGTTATGTTTCAACGTAGCCCTTTTCCCTGTAAATTACCATTTTCTAGCTTTGTATATACTCTTTGGAATCACGCGTTTGGCTGATCTCCATCTTATCAATAAAATTTGAGCCCTTGTGCTTTTGTTTGTAATTCTTATTTGTTTTATCTTTACAGAACGACATTTTAATATGATTAACGATTCTTGAAACAAAACAAAAATGAATTTACTTGTTAAAACTTTTTCTGCTTTTAAATTAAAGATGGCAATTTCTTTTGACTGTTGAACATCAGAAGAGCATCAACCGCTTCTCCAGAAGTAAGCGAACTTCAAAGTGCAGAATCGAAGTACTCCTTCTAGGCCAGTACGCCCGAACGAAGGATCAACTGTATGAGATGCGGCTTTCCCATCTGATACCCTCGACCGAGTTCTTATCTCCTAAGCCCGACCAACATAGCTCCCAACAGGGACTATCTCTCCTAAGCAAGGTGGAATTGCTATCTTGAACCAGCGATATTTCTATACACCCTGCGATGGCCGAGTATCCAGTCGTGTTCACCCGTCAGTTTGTATGTCGTGTCAGTTTTGTCAGCATATACATACATACATACATCATGCATTATTGATTTACATTCACATTTCATATTGCATCACTACCACTCTAGCTAGTCTTGTCCCTTAGCAATAGGAGTCCTCTCAATCGAGTTGTCAGTTCTTGCCTCATCAGGAAACACTGTGTATGAACAATCTCTCTCCTCCAGTTTACTTCTGGAATGAAGTTGGCCCTTGACCACTTTGATAACTTGAACCTCTGAAAGACTAGAGTAACTTTCAGTCAGCATCACTCTTCTCCATTGAAGATGATATCCTTGCTTTCCCGGATTAAGGAAAATCCACAGAGAAAGCCTCGTAATCAGAGATTCGGCAGCGCGCCAGTTTCGCTCCGAAAAGATCGCTGATGAAAAGGTCATCGGCACCTCAAAATTGGACCCCATCATATGGCATTTCTCCGGGAAGATCCCGAGAAAAGTATGATGTAAGATCCCAAGCGACAACAGTCTCCCAAGAGACCTGCTTTCCCCCAGTAAAAACAAATGGCATCTCCAACAGAGAAGTTTGTGCAACTCTACAACTCAGACGACTGGGTTCCCCAGCAAGCCTAACATCAGAATTTTTTCTGTCAAATGGCATCTCCCCAGGAAAATTCGGTGAGAAGTTTGAGGAAAACTGCTACGCGTGGCGTCCCTTGTCAATAAAGTTTATTGACAAAAGAAACTAAGACCAGTCCCTTGGTAGGAAACCAGGATCGAGGGGAAGTTTAAATTAGAAACTAAGACCAGTTCCTTGGTAGGAAACCAGGATCGAGGGGAAGTTTAAATCAGAAACTAAGACCAGTTCCTTGGTAGGAAACCAGGATCGAGGGGAAGTTTAAATCAGAAACTAAGACCAGTTCCTTGGTAGGAAACCAGGATCGAGGGGAAGTTTATTTCAAAAGAAACTAAGACCAGTTCCTTGGTAGGAAACCAGGATCGAGGGGAAGTTTACTTCAGAAACTGAGACCAGTTCCTTGGTAGGAAACCAGGATCGAGGGGAGGTTTGTTTCAAAAAAAAAACTGAGACCAGCTCCTTGGCTGAAGACCAGGATCGAGGGGAAGTTTTACCTTTTCTAAGAGTCATTTCTTAGCAAAAGAAGATGAATGCGTAAGCTACCATTCATAAACACCATCAAAATTTCGGGTATTCTGATATTTAATCCTCTTGCACCCCGAATGCCCGAATACCTTCGTCATTCACACCTTCGGGTCCAAGAAGATTAAATAGGGGCATCTGTCATACCCCAAATTTTGACCACCAAGATGTCCCATCATTGTGCAAATCATCATCACAATATGGATGAACCATCATACTTCATCAGTCTCCCCAAAGATGGGTGAGCATCCACTACAATCAAAATTAGGGTTTCAAGCCCTCGCAGAGCTCTTAGACAAAGGATCAATCAAGGAATGACTTGATCTTCAACTTGTCTAATCTCTCAAACATCTACAAAGGATCAAGAGGACTCCCACACCAAGGATTAAGCACAAAGCTGCTCCCTTCTAGGTGGATCAAGTCTCAAGATCGCCAGTGTCACCAAATTAGGGTTTTGGTCGACCAGGGCCTCCAGATGGAAAAATTTCATCTGGGCATGAGCCAATGATCCAAAACATAACATAATATACTCCATGGAGCCTCTTGGACCCAACCATCAAGTCAATTTTGCCTCAGGGGATGCATTCACTAAAAATCAGGAATTAGGGTTTCTTGACCTAATTCACCCCTAAGTTGACTTTTGGGACAAATCATGAACCAAGACCTCAAGAGAGGGTTTGAGGGTCTCTAATATACTATATTAATCCATTTGGAACAATGGATTAATCCAAGAAGCTTGAGCAACAAGTCTCAATTTCATCTGCACCACAATTAGGGTTTCGCGAGGAAAGTCAACTGTAACTTTGACTTTTGACCAGGACATGCTCCCAAACCCTAGGACATGCCTCAATATACCCCATGACACCCATGGAACATTTCCATCAAGTTTGATTTAGGTCAAGGACATGATTTCCTGAAGAATTGCACAGTTTGGAATTCATCTGATAAAAAGTCAACTGTGCACAAAAGTCAACTTTGACTTTTTGAAATTTTTCACCAAAATGGATTTTTAACCCTAAAATGATGTTAATGTATGATTTGAATCATCATTCATCAAGAAAAATCAAGAAAAGTTGGATAACTTGTAAAAGGGGTAACCATAAAAACTTAGAAAATTTTCTAAGTTAAAAATAAAGTGGCTAGGGTACCAACTTTGGAGGATCATAACTCCTAAACCACAAAGCCATTTTTCCTCATCCAAATATAGATTTGTAGCCCTCATTACCCTCTACAAAAACTTTAACTAGACCTAAGTCCAATTCATTAAGGATTTTGAGTTATGGGGTGATCAAAATGGCTGAAAAATGAAAATATCATTTTTTCCAACACTTAGTAAATTTTAACTAAGTCCAAATCTGTCTTCATTTTTTCCAAATGTAGGGGGATTTTTCACTTGGACTCAAAAGAGATCAAAACCAAACATGTTCCAACAGTTTTTGTATCATGTAAGGGCTTTCCAAAATGGCCAAGAACATTGCCAAATTCCATTTGGGCTATGAGTTATGACATTGGCAAGTTGGCTTGCTGAAATCTGCCAAGGCAAGGTAGAATTTGCATTTTTGGTCGATTTACCAAAATCAGCCAAATCCAAATGCTCCTATCCACTTGGACACCTCAGGGGATTGAATTTAAAGGGGACAATCACTGAGCAAGCCTCCAAAGTCTTTGGAACAAGAAATAGCATATTGAACCTAGAATGACCAAAATAGAGACAAGACTTCAATTTTGGAATGAGGCATTCAATGAAAGCATCAAGGTGGCATGGACTAAGCCATTCTCAACTGAATTCAGTCAAGACTTATCCAAGACCAAGGGAACCACAGCTCTGTGCCCTATCCTTTAGTCAATGGCTAGAGGAGACTTGGATTCTCATTGGACAACATTGACCAAACCTCTGCTGCAGTTGCCATTCACTGTGGATCCCAAAACAAACTTGCTCTACTATAAATAGATCTCAATTGTGATCAGTTTAAGTACACCAAAGGCCTACAACACTTGCCTTTCTCAAAATCTCTTTCTCTTGGCAAAAATTCCTTTCTTAGCAAGGTAGCTATCGAATTTTGAGCTAGAGGGCAATTCCACTCAAACCAATCACACACACACCTCATATACATCACATATGAGCTTATCAAACACTTAAACAACAACTGGAACACTGCTTTCTCAGAATCACCAGTCAATTGCTCAAGGTTTTAACCAAAGTGCAGTTGAGATGCCATGAAGTGATCCAACCAATTTCAATCAAATCCAAGCATTCAAACACACTCCATAGGGTGTAGGGAAGCTGTTCAGATCATTACCACTCATCTGTAACACCTCCAAATCAAAAATCACATTGGACTTGCTATCACGGCCTAAAGGTAAGCATATACTTGGTCATCTCTCAATCCATGCATATTTCCTCGCACAATAATTTGGCCATATGTTCATAATCATGCATAGAATGTTTCCCCTCAATTAATTGCACTGTTTGAATCATGTATCAAAAATCCTAGCCTTCATGCAGAAATTAGGGTTCTTGAGGATTTTTCATGATTTCTTGTTATATGTTTAATTTAAATGAAATTAATGGACATAGACATGATCGTGAGGTTGAGACGAGCAGAATGATATGTGGATTGCATGATATAATCAAGTATTCAGTGAGATTGGATAGAAAATGTAAATCTGGACAAACCCAGAACACGCGCGTGTTCTTGGTGTGTTCTTGGCGCCATTTCTTTCAAATTCAAATATTTGAATTTTGTGATTTTATTTAATTGATTCAAAAATTAATTTCTCTCACAGTTTTAATGATTTTGAGTTGATTCTTTTTTTGATAATTCACAAAAATGTTTAAATATTTTATTTTATCAAAAAATCCCAAAAATATTATTTATTTTGTATAATTGATATTTTTGCAAAGGATTAATGTTTTAATTATTTTTAACATTTAAAATATTTTTCCACCTTGATTTTGCAACTTTTAATGCCTTCTAATTATTTTGTAGGTCAATACTTAATTTTTGAAGCATTAATCCAAGATCACAATTTGTTTTTCATATGTTAAACAATTTTGATCATTTTTAATTGAATTTTTATTCAATTAAATACATTTTTGAAAACAAATTAGGGTTTTGGATTAATTCCACCCTCATAAATCACTTTTTAAACACTTGGGCCTCTATTAGAGTGTAAGACCCAACTCCCTTGTACAGAAAACATTTTGGGCCTCATTCGTTGTATAAGTCCCTCTGTACATTTTTAAATAAACGGCACGATCGTCGCCTTTTCAAAATAACCCTGGGCCTACCCTCGAGTAGTAAGACCCATTTCTTTTCTTAAAACTCACCTGGGCCTCTATTAGAGTGTAAGACCCAACCCCCTTTTAATCAAAACATTTTGGGCCTCACTTATTGTATAAGTCCCTTCGCGTTAAAAGAAAACCTCGGCGCGATCGCCATTTTAAACGGAAGAATCAATTGGGCCTACCCTCGTGTTATAAGCCCCACTCTTTTTCTTTAAAACTTTTTGGGCCTCTTGAGAGAGTGTAAGACCCACCCCTTTGTACAGAAAACCTTTTGGCCCACAGTCACTTGTATATGTCCCTCTGTACAAATTCAACAGTGCGCTCACTGATAAAACCCTGGGCCTCTCCTTGAGCTGTAAGCCCCAATCTTTCTTTTTCAAAGCACTTTCTCCTTTGATTTTGAATATACTGTTGTTTTCAATCTTTCTTTGTTGAACAACTAACCAAACAGCATGGAAGCTCTACAACCGAGTAAGTGGTTATTGCTTTCATTTACCGCTTTCATATACATATAACTGTATTGTGGGTTTGTTTCGCTGTAAGTCTTCTTTCATAAACTCATATCAACTGTGTAATAATAGTATAGATATTTAGAGTTTCCCCGGCAACTACGTCTAGCATTAAGCCCGTTGATCACTCTTAGAAATAGTCTAAACTAGATCCCCGTAGGATTACCAGACACAATCTTCCCTCCTCTTGGGGTTAAACAATATGGAGATATGAAAGGCAGAATTCTATGTGAACCCTTTCATAGACTGTCACTCATAGAAGTTGTCAAGAAACTCTATTCCCCAGAGATGATCTCTTCTCCGTGAATTGCATCTCTTGAGTTTCTTCCAAATTCTCGAACTTTCCTGACTTTGATCTATTCTCGGTGAATAGCATTGCCTTAAATTTCTCGGGGTTTAGGGACCCACAGGCTTCTTAAAAGCACTTCTCAAGAAACTCTACTCCCCAGAGATGATCTTTTCTCCGTGAATGGCATCTCTTGAGTTTCTTCCAAATTCTCGAACTTTCCTGACTTGATCTATTCCTTGTGAATAGTTTGCCTTGAATTTCTCGGGATTTTGGGACCCATCGGCTTCCTAAAAGCAATCGACCTCCTCTTGGGCATCGTACAAGGACCCACAGGCTTCCTAAAAGCAACCCCGCCTCCTCTTGGGCTTAGTACAAGGACCCCACGGCTTCTTAGAAGTATTCACCGCCTCCTCTTAGGCTTCCGTATAATGATCTCTTCCTCCGGGAATGATAGCCTCCTCTTGGGCTTAGTACAAGGACCCGTCGGCTTCTTAAAAGTTTCTAGCCTCCTCTTGGGCTTCGTACAAATTGTCCCGACGACCTCCTAGAGGTATAGGAACAGAACTTAGTCATTTGCATAGAACAATCCTTTCATAGAGTCTAATACTATTTCTTAAAGCATAGTACAAAAGATAAAACTCTAGACTTGGACAGTCTAATCTCCTTGAGTCTCAAAGACATTCTCAAGTGACCCCTTCGTTAAATAGGAAGGAAACCCGTAGACTCGGACAGTCTCAATACCCTTCGGATTTCCCGCTTCCTTAAAGAACAGGAATAACCCGGATCCTTGAATCAAATCTATGAGTACAGTGTTGCTCATATAAAAACTGATTTCCTCTTTAAAATCAGTATATTTGATCTATCACTCAACTGAAACAGTTACAATAGCCTCCTCTTGGGCTTTGTACCAAGATTCTCCCCAGCGGAGTCAAACAACGTTTAGCCTCTCTCTCAGGCTTTGTACGAGACACATAAGAGACTCCCTCATTGAGTCAATCACCCCTTTCGCCTCATCTCGGGCTTCGTACGAGATACAAAAACTCTCTTGTTGAGTCAAATCGCCTCCATCTCGGGCTTTATACGAGATACCAAAAGATTCCCTTTGTTGAATCAAAACCTTTTAGCCTTTCTCTCGGGCTTTGTACGAGACACATATTAGCCTCCTCTTAGGCTTTGTATAAGAAAACCACTGGTTGATCCAATTAACCTTTTAGCATCAAAGCGGTGCCTTGTTCACATTACACAAGCATCAACAACTCCTTCCCCTTCATCTAATCGCTGTAAGCGGCAAGCCTCTGGATCATCTACATCCATGCCACTGTCCCTCTTTTAGCATGAGAGATTCCTAAGGAAAGATAGCATTGCTCTACACTGAGTTAAAGTCTTCTCCTTCAGGTTGGAAATCCCCTTTAAAGGAAATTATGGCATTGCTAGGATCCGCGTATCCCGGTTAAAGTAATTCTCCTTTATAAACAGTTATGACATACAACCCCCTCTTTAGAGATGACAAATTCTCTCTAAAGTCAACACCCTTTTAGCTTCATATCTTGGGCTTTGAACAAGATACAAACCACCCTTTAGCTTCACGTCTTGGGCTTTGAACAAGACACCAAAAACACTCATTTCCTCCCATAGAATAGGAGGAACTACGAACGCTCTGATTTCCCTGTTTCGGTAAACGGGAATACGTAGGCATAAGATTGAAAGAAAAATCTTAGCGAGCACACTAAACAAAAAACCTAAATCCCATACTCTCACATCAAAAAGCATCAGTCCTAACATCCTAATCCTTGTTCCCCACCAGAAATCATTCTGTCAAAATAACACAAGAAAGGCCCCCCCACATTGATAGCATCCGTAACCTAACAGACCGGTGTTTAAACTCAGTATGCAAGCAGGGTTAATTGGAGACATCTATTTCCCTTCCTTCATCAGGTCACAATAGGATAAAAAATGAATCGACCTGTAGTTAAAGCTCAAACCGCAGAGAGCGACCAACGCTTAAGAACCGCGTCCAAAATCGGTCGCTCCACAAGCATCCCTTTCTCGCTTTGCTTTAGCCAAATTAATCTTCAATTCTTCTTCATTGCTCGTGAAAATCAAAACAGGGTCTCGGGGAACCATGGGGATAGGCTCATGATGGGGATAGGGCATCTTCAAGTTGACAGCCCTTTCTTGCACCCATCGGGTATAAGACTCTGAAGTAGTGCACTCAGGCTTTCCCAAAGCAGTCATTCCTTTCTTGTGTACGTGACGCCAGGCGTGCACGATCTTCTCCTTGAGCACAAGGTCTTCATTTTCCTTAATGAACAGTCATTCCAAATAGATATTGCTTGGCTTATCCTTCATAGGATAACCGTGCTGACGATGGGCTAAGGCTAGGTTGTAGCTTATACACCCTTTCGTACCAAGAAGAGGCACGTTGGAGAAACTGCCACAGTTGTCAATCAAATCCTTCCCTTCAAGTGTTGGATTATACCACTCAATATCAGTATGCGTGAGTGACATAATTTTCTGTGACCACAGAAGTCCATCCTTAAGATCCCAAAATGTTGCTGAGCGAGGCAAGTGCGAAATAAATCACTTGTACAGCAAGGTAGCACAACAAGGTAGCACAGTAAGTTACCATTCCTCCTCCATGAGAATTCCTTAGGTGCACAGAGTCGTAAGCATCGGCGAGTAGAGTCGGGACTGGATTCCCAAGAATGAAGATCTTGATCGCATCCATGTCAACAAAGTCGTTGATATTCGGAAAGAGAAAGAGTCCATATAGGAGTAGAGCCAGAATAGCTTCATAAGCACCCATGTTCTTCATACCAGCATAATACCGAGCTTTCTCCATCAGAAACTTATCAGGTAACCCAGAAATTCCTCCTTTAGTAACCATATTGTCTTTAATGTTTAATAACTTGAGGTGAGTAGCTTCTGCAACATCTTTCCCACTAGGTGTGCCTTCCAAACCAGAGTAAGGGGAACTTGAAGAGATAGGAATTCCAACCAAGATAGAATATTCCTTTAGAGTAGGCATTAACTGGTAATCGGGAAAAGTGAAGCAATGGTATAATGGGTCATAAAATTGCACGAGAGTGGAGAGCATCACATCTACCATCTTGAACTTCATCAAAGAGTAAATCTTCACATACATGTCTCTGAATGTTGATGAATCCTTGATCAATTCCCCTAGCTTCTTCAAATTTTCCAACTTAGGACTTTTGAAGGTATACTTCTGCGTTCTTTCTCTTCCAAAATCCATCCTATAAGGTTTGCAAAACAAAATTGAGTTCCTTGAAGATGGCATGATGAAAGATGTATGGATGAATGTATACAATGCACAAAACACACGTACATAGATAAACACATATACACATATATATACATGCATCAAGCAAAAAGGGCCTAGGTTCGGAGATCACGAGCAAGGAGCCATGGTCTACCCATCCCAAGAGGTATGTACTATGGGTTTACGATCCGCGGAACAGGGTTCTAAAAGTTCCCAGAGTCAACAACCCATCTTTCGGATATTATAGATTTCCCAATTACTTGGTAGTCAATAATATTCTTAAGAGAGTCCCGTCTAATTGTAGTATCGCGTATCAACTATTTCAGGATTACTCCCTCATAGTCATCGCACTACATCCTAAAAGGCCAAGTGGGGGTAAAAGGGTAACTAAAGGTCATCAGTATCACGGGCTCCTAGGTCGAAAGTGGCAATGCATTCACGATAGCTCGTTCAACATATACCACCCTCAAGAGGGCCTTAACTGAGTGTAGAATCTCAAGTCAACTCCTTTAGGATTACTCCCTTGAAGTCTCCTTGACTATATCCACTATCCTATCATATGTGTGCTCTCAAGTCCGGGTTAGGACTCATCCTCAACACTCATGGTAACAACCTTGCACACAGAAAAACCCAAGAAGATACAGATATACAAATATACAGATATACAGATATATAAGTATACAGGCAAACAAGCATATAAAATAACACAAATACAAACAAGGTGGGCTTAACCCTCTTAGGGGAAATTGATCCCCAGTGAAGTCGTCATTTCAGTTGCGGTGAGAATCGGATATCAAGCTATTAATTAACTTGAATCACACATCTTTAAAATTCACCACCGAGCTTTGCTTTATCCAAAGGAAATGGTAAAGATCGAAGAAAACCCTAAGTACGCTATGTAAAGACACAGCTAAGAGATCTAAGGTTCGGGGGTTGGTTATACCTAGGGAAGGTGTTAGCATCCTAGATATCTGTAGTACTCTACAGGAACCTCTTGTTAGTATTTGTGTTATGTTAAAGTTTGCTTGCTAAGAGAAATATGCTAAGGTAAAGACCTGAGGGTATATACACTAAGTATGCTCTCCAAGACATCGCATCTCGTGCCTACGTATCCTACTAAGGATGGAATCAGAGCATTCATAGTTCACCTCAACGAGGGTTGAGGAACTCTTGATAATGATCAAGGTTCCAATAGGGAATGAGTATTCATGATCATGATACTCACATAGAGTTAAAGAACTCTCTGAGTCTAAGTTGAAAACTAACCTAAAGGTTGACTTTAAACAAAGTCGAAGGGGGAAGTGCGTACACATCATAATGATACCCACATGGAGTTCAAAAACTCCAAACCTAACTCTAAGTTATAAAACAAAATGGCTCTAATAAGGCCAATAAAGAAAGGTAAGTAGCTATAATGATAGTACTCACATAGGGTTCAAAAACCCTAACCTACACCTAGATCAAAGAGAGAGAAAAGGGCTCTAATGAGGCCAAGAGGAGCGATCCTAAAGAGGTCATGGAAAAATAAAGAGGAAAGACTAAATCAACTAAGAATATAACTTGTGAGTCAAAGATGGAACCTTCCTTTGGAACGGGATGAGTCACATGGGGACAAATGACAAATACAAGATTAAATGCAAAACACATATCACAATATACATCAAAGACTAAGTTCAATATAAACAAAAATGATTAGAATAATAAATCCTACTTAAGTTAAAGATAAACAGTGTAAAAAAACTAACCAAAATTAATTAATTAAACTTACAAAAATAGTACTAATTAAGTCTAAGGGAAATAATTAACTAATTAATTAATTAAATCTAACGAATTAATATTTAACTAAAGTGTTTTGTTAGTAACTAAAATCTAATTAGAAAATAATTAATCTTAATAAATTAATCTAAATTAAACCTAATCAAAAACTAAATATTTAATCTAACCCTAAATTAATTAAACTTAATTAACCTAAATTAAACTAAACCAACTAAAAAAGATTAATTTAAAAAAAAGTAATAGAGTTGCAAATAGCAGGAAAAGAAAAAAAGAAAATCTAAATGGGCTCCATAAAGGGGTGCAAATAACAAGGCCTGATTAAGCCCTGAAACACCTGACCTGTAATAATCCAGTGGGGAACAACACAGTGGTCTCCACTATAGACCTTCCCTGACATCCATCAGATCTAAGATCTGATCAATAGAAACGAACACAATGAAACCAAAGGAAGGCTCATGGTGTAACCTCAAAAAAAGTATCGCATGCGATTCCAGCAAAAGGTAAACCGGTGACACATGTCACTGGTGAGGACCACACACGTCTATTATTTTTCTTTTGCAAAGTAAAACAAAATGGAAAGAAAACAAAAGATACGGTGGATCAAAAACTCAGTTCAAAGTCTATCTCTCTTTCCACATTCTCTTCTCTTCTCAATGAATACAACCCTTACCTGAAACGCTACCAAGCCGTCGGAGAAGAAAAAGTATGGCGGAGACCGCCGTCTTCTCCGGCTAACCACCGTCTAAAACCAAAACTTTCTATATCAACCCCCTTCAAGTTTTTCTTCTCGTCCCAAATCTAAACTCTGACTACCCTGATTCCTAATCAAAATCGGAAATCGCAACCTTTCCCAAACCAAACCCTAGTCCCAAAAAAATCGACAGGAATGGACAATCAACGCAAAAGAAACACAACAATCTTATTAAGAGAGCAGAGAACATGATATAGCAACAAGAAACAAAAAGAAAGGGTTGTCGAGTTAAAGATGGAGTTTCAACCAAATACCTCAGAAGTAAGCCTTTGAATATCCAGGTAAATCTTTTCCTACGCTTTGCGTTCCTCTTCTTCCTTTGTGTTTCTGCTTAGTGAACTTTGTGGTCTAGCTCATAATCTCTTAGAGTTTCAATGAAAAACTATGAGAAACTTGTAATTTATGAGCTTTTTGGAGTAGGGTTAAGGAAAAATGACTTAGGAACTTTGGCTGCGTTAGGGTTTTCTGTCCCTCCCATGATGATGAATAGTGCTCTCTTTATATTGCTCAGAATTAGGGTTTGTGAAAACTTGTGGGTGAAGAATAGGGTACAAAGGTACAAAACACAATTCTGAAATTGGTGGAATGTGTAATGTACGAACTTCAGAAATTGTCCCCTTAGGATTTGTCTGGTAGTGGAATGAAACTAGGTCCCACATGGTTTAGGTTGAAATTTGTTTTTCCACTGCTTGCGAAACAAAACTTGTATTAGCACCTTTCCTTTGAGTGCCTTGTATCACAAAACTATTGTTTTTTACACCTCATGACCTGTACATGAATTTGTGACTTATCTTGGAAAAAAACATGGTGTTTGAAGCTTGTGAAATGATTTTTTTTTTTAAAATTGAATTTGAGAGGTGAATTATGTGATCTGTATATGAACATGTGAACATTATGATTTGAGCAAATCTTAATGGGATGGATTGAATTTGAGTGAGTTTGTTTGAATGGAAAATGAATTTGAAATTTGTATGGCGTGGTGTGATGAATTGAAGTAGTGAATGCTGATATACATTTGGTGTTTTGTGGTACAGGTTGAAGCAAGAAGCAAATCACAATAACTTTGTATGGTAAGGTACATAGCAGTAGGTTATAGAAACTGGCCATTGGTTTGGGATTCATAATTTCAAAAGTAAGAACAACAATGTTTTGTAATAGGATAGTGAACTGGTTGGACAGGTTTTTGGTAGCTATTGTCTTGATGACAAAATTATTTACTACAGGTTCAGTTTATCCATAGTTTCCAATTACCAAGTCTTCACACTTGACTAAAAAAGGTAACAAATCAAACCTTACAGGTAACCCCTTAGATAATTTAACTTCTTACAAACCCTGAACAATGATGCTTTTCTTTTCTCTTTTTGAATTTTCAGTATGATACGATGAACTCGATTTTTTGGATTTGTTTGCCTTGGTTGAAACTCTTGAACTAGTTTGGCCATGTATTTCTTGTGATTTTATTTCAAACAATGAAACTTTGTGGGGACATTCCAATATACAAACTGTGCATCCACCTTAGATATTCTAACTCTGTGAACAACATTTCCTGGTCTGATTTTCAAACACTAATTGTTCATGATGTAAATGTTTCAGGGTCTGTTGCCATGGAAAAAATGTGTTGCGAGAGCATACAAAAGGGCAACTCCAATGAGAGTATGAGATGGAGATGTTTAGACCACTCAATCTAATTGTACATCAATGGCCATGGTGAGCTTATCTTACTTCAAACCTTTACATGTTGTGCTGTTAGTATATATATATATATATAGGGTTATGCTAACGCACACCCATGTAGGTGTGCATTAGTAACATACACCTTAGTGTATTTTTGTGCGGGCCCCACCAATTTTGGGTGGAACCCACATTAGAAAGATAAAGAAAAAAAATAGAAAGAAAATAGATGTAGTGTATTTTTGTGTGGGGCCCACCAATTTTGGATGTATGTTAGCATTTCCCATATATATATATATATATATATATATGTTTGGACGCGTGACTGTAAACGTGAAGCACGCACTTGCTTCACATCTTGTAAATCAAAAGACTCCCAAATTGTGCTTATTTTTTATGTTCCCACAATATAATATTTTTTTAATTCAGACCTTTGAAGTCTTTGAAATTTTATTAACTTTGGCACTAACAGTTGTAGTAATCTTGGGTCTCTTTTAAAATCAAAATCCACCAGTGAAAAAAAATTCTTTTGTGGCTTGTGATTCGTCTGCCAAAACTTGATTTATATGATACTAATGCTTCCAAGAGTGACTCAATTGTACATAACATGTGTCATGGTTTAAATAAAGAAACTCCTATCAAAACCAACTCGAGTTTTCATGATCAAAACAAATAACTCCTTGGGTCAAACAATTATGATCAAAAGTCAACTTGCAAAACAAACTTGAATAAAAGGAAACCAACTAGAACTATGGCCCACAAATCAACTTTGATCATGACATGAAATTCACTTCCAATGTAACTCAAATTGAGCACACCTCTATCACAAATTAAATTGTACAATGAACCTCCTCCATCCATCTTAGCATCAAAACTCAAATACAACTCAAAGATATAACATCTTTCCATTGGAGCATGCATGGTCATTCCTTGAATCAATTTGCAACAAACCTAAGACACACTCTTGCTTGAATTAAATGCATCATTTTATGGGCTTGTCTTGAAAATACGTAGCGCAAAACTTGGGACCTTAATGAAAACCCTTTGGAAATCACTTGAAAATATAATCATGCTCTAGAATAAATCCATTCTTATGCTTGAGCAATTGACCATGTCCTGGATGCCTTGAACATAAGTATGAGGACACAACCTCTTTCACCTCTTCTTGAAGCACAAAAACCCTTACAAGAGTTCTCTGAAGTTAAAATCAATGGCCATATGCCCTCTGAACTTTTTTTAGGAAACCTGATTTCACAAGTGAACAGACAAAATAAAAACTCATAAGTGGTTAGTTATGCATGCATGATTGACTTAAAATGATGAGCAAAAAAGAATGACATCTAAGGGGCAAAATTTGGGGTGTGACAAGAAGCCATTATAAAAGCAACGAACACCTAATTCATTTTCATCAACATCTACTAAAGTTATGGAGTCATCAGCTGAGGGCAACAAAACTTCTGTAGTGACAGAAATCAAACAGAGCTCTACGAGTCTGAGTGTCCAGAACATTCAGAAATGAGCAGTTTCTGAATCATCTACTATTGAGCCTATTCCCTCAACAAAGATTACTTTTGACGAAGCTACGTCACCGATTCCTCAACAACCTACATAAGTAAGTTCTTCAGTAGCTGCGATGAAGCCAAGAAAGAAGTTTATGAAGAGGTAAGGGGAGAAGAAGGTTCAACAAGATTTTTTACCATTCTCTTATCCCAGAAGCAGATGAGGAAGATATTGATGAGGATGAACCAGAAATTGATTGTGGCAACTACTGCTCCTACAAGGAAAAGGATGACTTAGATAGAGATGTATTCTAAGAACATACAATTTCTTTTATAATAATATTTTGTAATCCTTTAGCCTGATTTAATGAAGAAGTTTTTGATCAATTTATTTTTATTTACATTGCATGCAAACAACCACTTAATTTCACCTTTTTGATTTTCTGATAAAACATTAATGAAGTAATACAGAAACCAGAAGCAACAGTTAACATGTTAACTATAATACTTACTACTATTAAAAGAAACTTAATAGGTCAGACTACTAAATAACATTTCCAAGAGTCATCATTAAAACATTGATTTGACTTAATCAATATTAAAATAACGGATACTCAGGACAATGAATGTAACAAGTTTATAAGAATTCATAGCAGACTCACTTTCATAATCACTTAATCTTCAGAACACGAAGATTTATAAACATAAACAAATCTGGGTTCCAAAGAGAGATTTTAGAAAGGTAGTCATACTAAATGCAGCAACTCAAGCAAACAACAGCAACGCGGCAGCTGAAGGATTTACTAGCAAGCAAATGACTTCAGAAGCGCACACCTCTTTAACATCCTTTGTGAAGGCACACGGAAGAAGAAGAACTTCTGAGTCTAAACGCAAAAATCAACTAAGAAAGGAGGCTGTGAAGTTTACCAAGGAAGAATGGCAAGATTATTTAGATAATCTAGACATGTCAGATGATCCTGGGGAATACCTTAGGGAAAATCCAACAGAATAGGAAGTCTAAATAATTTGTAATATCTTCCAGTTTATTAATGTGAATTGTTGCACGTTTTGAGTTCTTAATCCCATTTCTTTTATCCTTTTGAACAACAATATATATATATATATATATATGATTTGAACTACACAATAGCATGAACAAACTTGAATTAATAATAGGATTGCTTAATACAAAAGTTCTAACAATTACAAGGCATAACTATGTAGAAATCTAACATCGGAATCTTTCATAGATAGCTTCAAACTTGTCTCTCCAGATTTTAGACGAATCAGCCTCTGAACTTATGATAACTCTCTACTGAACAAGTAGTTCTGAAAGAACTCGTCCATAAGGAATGAAGAAAATCTTTCCCTTGTGAAAGGAAGAAAGACTCATCTTCAAATAGTCAAACATAACTTGAGGAAGACCAATCTGCAAGTCTGAATTGAGAAGTAGTAGCATATCATTTTCAATAGGGTCCACGAGGTCTAAATTCTTATACTTAGGCAGCAAGTTTTTGTTCAGAATCTGATTACAAACAATTGCATCAGGATGAAGATTTGAGACCAATGATGTATTAGATGGATCTACAAAGATACGCTAAGTAGGAAGACAGTGTTCCCAAACAAGAGTTCCTGGGATTTCTCCAATCTCCTCGCAATTGATCACATTAGCAATCACTTTATTATTGTTATAGAAATACCAGTCACCTTAGAAAGAATAGCACACTCAGAATTCAGCTCAACAATGGAGGCATTAATCCAAAACTCTTTGACAAGATCTGGATAAGTGAAACCACAGAGCATCTCAAAGTATCCATTCCAAGTTTGTTCAGACACAGTCTTCCAGAGGTAAAAACCTAACTTAAGCAACTCATCAAAATACACAAACTTTTCATTGATGACAACCTGTTGATTCAAAGAAGAATTGACTAGAGAACTCATCTCAAGTTTGGCTTGATCACCACACACAAAAACAAAAAAGAACTTAACCAGATTCTAAATGAAAAAGAATCTTGTTAGAAAAAGGACACAAAATGATGTTTCACAAGATAGGGGATAAAAATAACAAATATATAAAAAGAAATCATCATTACCCAAAGGCTCTTATCCAGCAGATCTCCTGAATCCACTAGATGATTTTCAACCTTAGGAAATTTAAGTAATATAAAAGTTTATGGAAAACCTTTTACTTAAACTGCTTTATCAGAAGTAAAGAATCTTCTTCTGAATCTCAGAGTTTGATAATTTTCAAAAGCTATCATCCATCCGAGTCTAGTAGATCTAGACTTAGAGAGAGATATCTTCTGTCAGTCATCAGTCTCCAAGATTCTATTCAAAACCAACATTTCCTCTTGAAGCAAGAGTCATGGGTGATTAAAGAATATTGAATTGTTTCCTTTGACAACTAACAAGCAGCAGTAACATCACAAAAAGTGATGAAATTGTTTCCATAAATATGATCATCATCTAGCTAATGAAATATTCAATATAGATAAATACAACACAGTTTCTTCTTAAAGACTTCTGAAGATTCTTTCATCAAAAGAACTTCTCTAGATTTCTAACAGAGACTCTGTATTTACATATACACAAATACCTCATTCAATCAAGAAATAATCTTGAAAAAAACATAACCCTTTCTTTTGTTATTTTCTCGGTCGGACTCGTATCAGTATTCAGACTTGACCAAAGAGTCTGAACACCATTTTCAGTGGATTCTGATTCAATGGGTTTTAAACCATTGACTCCACTTCTTTCACCAAACTCAGTACCTCTACCACTTGAGTCTGGGATGTAGGCTATTCTTCCATCAAATGTTGTAAACAACCTTTGATAAGGACCAAGGAAGATACATCTGCTCCTTTCTTCGATATATGCAGCAAATAATTTTGAATGATGATACTCATATTCTTGTGAGACAATACATGTAAGTCCAAACATGCATTCCTTTGCCTTATGCCACATTTTGATAGTAGTATCATGATTCCTTCCAGAGTATCAGTCTAGGATAAGTCATGATATGAACAAGATATTATTCTTCGTAGAATCATTGATTTCATTGTCTTGGATTAAGACTTTGAAATATTTGATAAGCAAAGAACCAGATGATGTTATCTATTAGAGAATGGCATAGAAAAAATTAAAGCACTATCATGTAATTGCTTGTAGAACACGAAGAAGAATTGAAGGTTTCTCATAGACTTGTCCTTTAATACAAATTCCATGATGACCCTCAATCAAGGAGCATTGGAGTCTTTTAAGATATCACCTTAAAGAACAAACTCCTTATTACTAAATATTAAAGCAAGATAGATTTTGTATAATCTCTTTCTCTTTAATATTTGGTTTTTATTTCAAGACTTAGATGCTTCTTCAAAAGCAGTAATGACTGGCAGAGCCAAATTACTCTTTCATCTGAATCCTTCACTAATGTCAGCTTCAAATGAATAAGCAGTGAAGAACTTCTGACATTAGGTTCTAGTAGTGTTTCTCATTGCTTTCAAATTTGGGAAATCAGTTGAAATACTAATATTTCAGAAGCGTTTGAAGTTACTCTTCTATCATCAGATGTCACATTTCATTCAGCCAGTTAAAGAAGTCTTCTGATTAGGAAGGTTAATTCCTCATCATCAGACATTCCAAAGGAAGTATCCTTCAACAGGCTTTGCGAAAGATAATCTGTTAGATAGCTTTTCATCATATAATTCCATTTCTTTTCTTTGAAGATTGTAAGACAAACCGACAGAGCACAGTAAATTCAAGTTGTCTAACTTCTTGAATAGTTGTGACCTCGGGTTTGAGTCCAGAATAATCTTTTCATAATTTGCTTGGAATGATTGGATAAAGTGTAACTAGACAAGCTTCAAAATTGATTCCCACAAATTTGAGCACAAGGATTTAAGGATAGTCCGAGCATCAGACATATCAATGGTGTTGACATACTCAGAAGTGAGATAGAGCACCTACCAGAATGCAACTACCTCTGAAGATATTCAATAAGCTTCTTCTGAGCTGGTGATAGAGATTTTCAAACCTTGATTATCTCTACACCATCAAATTCTATAGTAATACCTTTCTCAAGGATATTCTATAGACCTTCATTAAAACCCTTTATCAAGACCAATGAGTTAAAATATATTTTGCTTTTTCATTATTTAAATTCAGTGGAATCACCCTTTGAATATGGTAGGAAAACAGTATGATATTTTTCATATGGCACTTGATTCCTTCTTGAAGGAAAGTCTTTAATAAACATATTTTTCTTATTGGATAATTCTATGTGCCACTATTAAGTGTTAAGCACATACCATGCTCTAATTCCAATTGAAGGTGAGAAGAGTTCACAAGAAGGGGGGTTAAATTGTGTCTTTCGTTTTCTTAATTTGCGTATGATCAGAGTTCAAAATCTAAACAGGTGTTTAGATTCTGATTAGACTTAACAGCGAAAGAGAAACAAACAAATAATAACAGAAGACATAAAGATTTATACTTGTTTCTCCCAACTGAGAGTAGTGTAGTCACCTTGCTTCACAAGAGATTTTCAGTATAACCAAATCATGATTACAATCTCTTATGCATTTTTCATAAGTCTTTTACACTGCTCCGACCCTAGGTCCAAAACTTCTTGCTCAATTCCTACAAACACAAGACTTCTGCTCTAGGTTCCAAGAAATGAGCCTCCTACTCAAACCCCTCAGGTTCAAGACTTCTGCTCCAAGTTCCACAAACTGAACCATCCTGCTCAAGCCACACTGGCCCAAGACTTCTGCTCCGAATTCCATGGAACGAGCCTTCCTGCTCCAAGTTCCACAAACCGATCTACCTTTCCCAGTCAATCTACTTAATTAAGACTTTCATTGCTCAAGCACATAGCATGAGACTTACATGGCTCAAGCAACTTGGCGAGAGACTTCCTTGCTTGTATCCCAATGATACACGACTTTTGCTCAACCAATACACTTGATTAAGACTTTCATTGCTCAAGCACATAGCAAGAGACTTACATGGCTCAAGCATCTTGGCGAGAGACTTAATCTAAACTGCTAAACAAGTTCAGCAAAATAGAGAACAAGGTGTACTTGATACTAATATCAGAGGTACGGGAAATCACCATAACGAAGACCTAAAGCTCTTAAGATTTCTAAGATATTCAATGTATAAGAAATCTTAAGGCTTTTACAATTACAACCTACAATAAAAAATCTGCATACAAGATAGAGTTGATAATTACCGATCTTGTTACTCCTTCATCTGGTTAATCCTTGTTGAAGATTCAGTTTGAACCTTCAGCCACTTATATAGCATTTGCAGCAGACTAGCCATTGGAAGAGATAACTTGATCAAGTGTCTTTGCTTTACTCCATAGTACAAGAGCCTTTGAAGATAGATACACCAAAAGATCTTGATCCATTGTGTAACATGTTTAACCATTGAGTCTTCAAGAAGATTCTGTACTATAGATTCGTTGAGAGTAGATATCCGTAAAGCATGTCAACCTTTCTTGAGCCTTATGAACTCAGACTCCAACTGACAAACTGATTTGAGAATGCAGCTTACTTTATGCAATACAGACAACTTCAGCTTTATCACCAACTCTGAATGATACCAGAAGCCAATTTACATTCACCAAGTGTAGAGACAATTATGTTGCATCTTATGATGCTGAGGCCTTCAGCTTCAGAGTATATGCTAGACATCACTTAACAAGTGTTCTTCAAATTCTGCACCACCAGAAGCTAGCAATTCAGCTTCTCTCAAGTGTGCCTTTGTATATCATATTCTGTATATAAATATGTACACGTATTAGAACCTGCATACAAGAAACACACATCAAATATAACCATTTTTCTTTAAATACTTTGTTATCATCAAACACCAAGGAATATATGTCACGAACAAATCTTGGTAATATATATCCAGAGTCCAGAGTTTCTATGTATCCAGATTCTATAGTCTTTGTAAACACCCTGTATAATATATACCTAGAATAATACTATACAAGCATTTTATTTGGTACTGACACCATCATAAGTGCCTAATGGCATAATTCACATACTTGACCATTTCTAAAACATAATACAATCTATTGTACAAGATATGGAAACTATCCAAAACAATAAAAAAAAACTAAGATCAATATACAATATCCTCAATTGTATACAACAAATGCACAGCGGAATTAAGGTCAACTAAGCTTCTCTTGAAACATCCAAACATAGCTCCACTTGTAAATCACCTGCAAAATACCTCCTGAAAATAATCAACAATGGTGGGGTGAGATACATCAAATCTCAGTGAGTTCCCTATCTTATGGATTCTCTTGGTTTTACAAGGTTCTAGCCATTCCTAACTCAAGTCAAGGGGAAGTGAAATGACCTTGAGTTCACGATCTCACAATCTCGCACTGTATGGAAATATGTCATGAGTTCAACAACTCAAAAATATAATTATCACTAATCGGTATCACAAACCAAGGCATCTTTCCCTGGCCAACCCTAAAAGAGAGTTCAACTCGGGTCACTGATCCTTAAAAGCATAGACATTCATTCCCGGCCAGTCCTTCCAAAGGATTATGGACACGGGTCCCGGAAGCTAACATAGATAACTTTCCCCGACCACCCACACAACGGCACTTCAACACGGGTCACGGTTACCTACACATGGTACTTTCCCCGACCAGCCTACGCAAGAGGTTATGGACACGGGTCACTAATACCACCCACTAAGTAACTTTCCCCGGCCAGCCTACACAAGAGGTTATGGACACGGGTCACGATCACTTACTTAATAAACACTTTCCCCGGCCAGCCCTTCTCAAGAGAGTTAAGGAAACGGGTCACAGGTATTTATTAAGGGATAAAAACGATTCCGATTACGTGATCATATACACAACGTGATTGTATTCGACAATCACAAGGCCACATTCGTCTTAAGGCCTCTCTTGCCATTTCTCATCAAACACAAAGATTACACACATGTTCCGTACTAGTGTCTCACTCTTTTCTATATCATTCGTTAATAGACGCACGCCTCGGCCTCTCATGCACAAGCGTTGTCATTAGATCATTCAACAATTTCCTAGCTCATTGCTAGGTTCCAATATCCTGTTGTTATGGGGTAAAGTTTCCCCACTCTTTCTATTTCATATTTTAAACATGCATATTCTCTTATCATGTTAACATTAATATTAGGAAAAGCATATCATAAATTGCATAATAGAATCACATGACCACACATGATAGCATAACATGTCAAACATAATCCACATAGTAGTTCACACATATTTTCAAGGCATATAAGCCACTATTATCCTCTTCCAAGCATCCTTGGTTAAAATCATAGTCTCACACTACCATTTAATAGCACATCACATAAAATGTCACTTTCGGTTCCCTTCGATTCATTTAATCGGGTATCCCAATCAATACTTTTCACTTTTATCCCGTAGGATATTTTCACAGCTTTACATCGGCTATAATTATGCCTCGAACAGATTTACGATCCAAAAGATATGGATTTCAACATATCACATAACAATACTTCCTTCATTTTCCACTAATAGCTTTCCAATGATACCAAGAACGTCTCGATCCGAGTTACGGATCAAAAGTTATGAAGGAAACAAAACTTCTAAAATCTGTCAAGTTCGCTAGGCGAATCCCCAGCGAACATTCGCTTTCGCCTTCGCCTTACGAAACTCTAGCGAACCAAGACAGAGCCAAAAGGGCACAAAGTTCGCTTTGCGAACACCAGGCGAACATTCGCCTTCCCATCGCTTTGGGGTTCGCTAGGCGAATCCTCGAGAACCATTCGCTTTGCCCTTCACCAGGGGTTCGCTAGGCGAACCCTGCAAAACCCAGAATTTCTCAGCAATGTAACAGCAGGTCCTTAGGGCCAAAAATCTCATCCACAACACTTCCAATTCATACTAAAACAACCAAAACATGTTCCAATCATGACAACAAGCATTCTACGTATTTTATATCGCATTTCATCCGTTAGATTTCATTGATTTATCCGTTTAATCATTTCCTCTCAAATCTAACCTAAGTTCTAAATCCTTAATTCTAGAACTTAGAGTGTCTAACTAGAACTCACCTAATAATCGAATAGGAGTTTGAAGAAGATGATGAATTGATGATCCATGAACTTCTTCTTCCCAAGTTCTTCTTCATTCTCTTCTTTCCTTTTCTTCCTTTCCTTTCCTCTTCTTCTTCTTTTCTATCTTTCTTTTCTTATATATATATATATATATATATATATATATATATATATATATATATATATATATAACCTTATTATATAATATAATCCAACAGGGTAAAATATCTCCAATTGATATTTTGCCATCTCAACCCAATTGATCAATTATTAGAGTTACCTTAAAATACTCTCTTGAACTAATAAATATCAATCTGTCTTTTTAATAAAATAATTGATCTCTTCTGATATCCAATTGAGCACTTAAATAATATGGGGTATTACACTCTCCCCCCCTTAAATTGAAATTCTCCCCTGAATTTCCTCTACTCGACAATAACCGCAACTTGTATCATTGTCTTAGTTCCACAATTGACTTTACTTTCGTTAAAGTTTCTGACGTACTCAAATTCCAACTTGACTTCACAGACTAAAATCCTTGTTTTAAAAATTATCAAACTTCGTGTCCTTAGTCATACTCGTATTCCGTTATTGGGTTAACTTTCAACTTGCTTTTCCAAAAATTCATCTGTTATTTCATACAAAACACTTACTCGCATCTTACTTCGGAAAGAATGTACCAGTCTACATTCCTCTATTGAGTCACAAGCAAAACCGTAACATCTTATCTTGGTTTAAGGTAACAAACACTCAACAAATCTTTGCGAGATAGTTCAGTGATTCCTTTCCTTTATGCAATCACCGACAACGATCCTTTCATAAGTCCTTTAACATTCGAACCACTTCATAACTAGTCAAACGACTTCTTTACCAGTTCCATCTGGTCTTATACTAAACATTGTAACCATTACATCCGATAATTCATCTCTTTCGTATCACCCCAAAAGGTAACACAATTAGAATGAGATCTTCTTACTTCCATACTTACAAGCAATAATCCTTCTAATTTCGTCTGATTCTGACATAACTCATTCATCCATCACCTTCCACTGTGCAATCCAATTTTTTTAACAGTGGAACGCCACAAATTCTTAAGCACTACCTAGTAGCTAATAGTCCACGGAGGAACACACTTATCCACTGGGATCTTTACTAACCAACGGTACAAGAAACCTATTGGTGTCTTATGGCAAACCAATTTCCTTGCCAACACACAAATTTTTAACATCCATCCAACACCTTCCAGACACTAAAGGCACAGGAGTTACACTGCCACAATCATAACGTAAACAAATCTGAAATTCCCTCCAACTCGAAATGATACATCAAAAATAGCTTAACAACTTTCGTTTCTAGCTACTACATTCCATATCAATTCTTCTTACGGGTTTTCCGACTTACTCAAGATTTCTTGGTGACACGAGATCTCAATCAATCATACGTAATACCATCACGGAACTCCAATCATATGTGAGTCACCACTTATCAAAACTTAACCCATCCAAGGCACAATTGTGAGTTTTCATACCACTCCCCAATTCACAAATGACCCTTCACATACGCACACACTTTCGAATATCACCCTACGCTTCTCAATTGTCTTGTTCCATATAAGATTCAAGTTACATACTTAACTTCAGGACGTCCAAATTATCACTCCTACTTGGAAGGATAACTTTCCAATTCCTTCTTCTGGTTAGGGTAAAACTGCGCACACCTTTCTAGAAGTCATGATTTCAAAACACAAATTCGTCTTTCATTTACTTACCATCCCATTTTCCATTCACACAATACTCTCCGCTCAGAGCAACATAAGGTAACAAAACACAGATGATGGTTCCTAAGGGATTTCACAATTTACACACATGTTGATCGATTAACCATCTGAGCTAATCGGTTAACTCCTCAAAATTCAGTGCAAAGCACCACCCTTGCACGTGTTAATCGGCTAATCCCATTACGTTAATCGGTTAACACTGCTGCAGAAGCTGAAAAACCAATTTCTTATAATTCAAAAGTCATCACAACTCATACTTGATTCGTCCATAAGCAAAATCCAACACACAACCATTATACGGTACCACAAAGTGATGGACATCTCATATCAAATATACAACCTTGTTCTCTCACTTGAATTCCTTGGTGAGAAATAAAACAACAACATTCTTAGTCCAACAAAAAGTAGATTCTGAATATTCCGATTATTCACAAATACAAAAGTTCTCTATACTTGAAAATAGATCGGGGCAATGCATCCTCTTGAAGAACCTTTTCATCACTACGTGCATACTAACCGGGATTTCTTACCCTTCACTATCCATTGCACACCACACTTACACAAAATTCACTTCACGAAAAATTCGTAACCGACAATTCTCGTCAACTACTTACAAAACCTTTCCGGTATAACCCGTTCCATAATTTACACTTAGTCCGTAATAAGTCCCGAATTTCTTTTTGTTGTTTTACCACAATCTTACTTCTTAAAATACAATATTCACTGTTCCACAGAGTACGTCCCATCACACTTGTCTCAAGAATAAGAATCCATCACGTACACTTGTTACCACGGTGCTACCACTATGCTTGTTCTTAATACCAAGGTGTAACTTTTCCCATTCCACGTCATACTAATAGGGTCCTCATGGGTGAACCATCCTTGATTACACTTCCTTAACTATAGGTTCATTACCACCTTAAAACCTTATTGTACACTCGTCCAAAATACATTCCGTTGTCATTTCCTCATAATATATTGTTGATATTGTTTTCTATACTGCATTTACTTCGCTTTCCTTTGTAATCCTCTTAGGTCCAAATATAAAACCATCTTACTAAAATTTCCTTAAATCCAAGATACTTACTCTATTCCTTAACACACACTTCTTCTGTTTTGTATCACTACACTTTCCGTTACTAAAATAAAGTCTAAACTTTCTCCGACACAATACCTTGTACTGTTCCTTGGGTAACTTAACAAATTCCAAATTCCAAATTGGTCTCTTAGTGAAAACATAAATCCTGATGTATTATCTCGAACTTAATCTCTCTACATAACTGAGGATACCCGCAACATATCTCTTACCATTCGTCCGACACATACTTGTTTCACTTGAAGCATGTAAACACATCCTTGTGTTCCTTCTCACACTTCTCTACTACTTTAGGTTCCCATAAAGGCCGAACGTCCTTAACTCTCAACTTTTAACCAGTTGGAAGACATTGTTCCGAACACATTCCTTAAGGTACTCTCGTCCATTCAAGATAGCATAGCAGCCTTAGAAACTGAAGCACCAATTATTATCTCACTTCTGGACCTCACGTCACACGTTCCACAAAATAACTTTTTTTCCACGGAACGAGATTACTTGAAATTCTTATCCACATCAGTGGTCGATCCAGCTCTACTAGCGACTTTACATATTCCTCAATACCTTAACCCATCATCCGCTAGAGATTCTTAACTTTTAGACTCCATCATTTCCAAAGGATTGCTAGAACAACACAACTTCTACTAAGATCTAAACTAAGCTGACCAAAACTCCTCCCTACTAACTCTTGACTTGAGCCTACCCTCACAACACAAGTTCCGACAACACTTCGGAGTCCTCGTGGTCGCTCAACCATGATTCTACCTATCACATACATAGCATTAGGTTGATCAGGCCCAACACTACATAGTATGATATTAAGATTCATGCTGGCAAGACACACTTAAGAGGCAGGAATAGATTTACTTATGATGTTTCAAGGCTAGGTCGAGGACACGACCTGCTCTGATACCAATTGTAAATGCTCTGTATAATATATACCTAGAATAATACTATACATGCATTTTATTTGGTATTGACACCATCATAAGTCGCCTAATGGCATAATTCACATACTTGGCCATTTCTAAAAACATAATACAATCTATGGTACAAGATATGGAAACTAGCCAAAACAATAAAAAAAACTAAGATCAATATACAATATCCGGCAGAAATAAGCTCAACTAAGCTTCTCTTGAAAAATCCAAGCATAGCTCCACTTGTAAATCACCTGCAAAATACCTCCTGAAAATAATCAACAATAGTGGGGTGAGATACATTAAATCTCAGTGAGTTCCCTATCTTATGGATTCTCTCGGCTTTACAAGGTTCTAGCCAATCCTAACTCAAGTCAAGGGGAAGGGAAATGACCTTGAGTTCACAATCTCACAATCTCGCACTGTATGGAAACATGTCATGAGTTCATCAACTCAAAAATATAATTATCACTAATCGGTATCACAAACCAAGGCATTTTTCCCCGGCCAATCCTACAAGAGAGTACAACTCGGGTCACGGATCCTTAAAAGCATAGACATCCATTACCGGCTGTCATACCCCAAATTTTGACCACTAAGATTCACATCATTGTTTAAATCATCATCACAATATGGATGAACCATCATACCTCATTAGTCTCCCCAAAGATGGGTGAGCATCCACTACAATCAAACTTAGGTTTCAAGCCCTCTTAGAGCTCTTAGACAAAGGATCAATCAAGAAATGACATGATCTTCAACTTGTCTAAACCTCTCAAACATCCACAATGGATCAAGAGGACTCCCACATCAAGAATCAAGCACAAGGCTGCAACATTCCAAGTGGATTAAGCCTCAAGATCGCCAGTGTCACCAAATTAGGGTTTTGGTCGACCAGGGCCTCCAGATGGAATTTTTCCTCTGGACATGAGCCAATGCTTCAAAGCATAACCCAAAATACTCTAAGGGACCTCATAAACCCAATCATCTAGTCAATTTAGCCTCTGGGGATGCATTTATAAAAAATCAGGAATTAGGGTTTCTTGACCTAATTCACCCCTAAGTTGACTTTTGGGACAAAACATGATCCAAGACCTCAAGACATGATTTGAGGGTCCCTAGTAAACCACATTGATCCATTTACAACAATGGATTAATCCAAGAAGCTTGATTCACAAGTTTCAAGTTCATCAGAACCACAGTTAGGGTTTCGCAGAAAAAGTCAATTGTACCTTTGACTTTTGACCAAGACATGCTCCCAAGCCTTGGGACATGATTCAATACACCCTATAACACCTATGAAATCAATCCATCAAGTTTTATTTAGGTCAAGGACTTGATTTCATAGAGGATCGCACAGTTTAGAATTCATCTGATAAAAAGTCAATTGTGCCCAAAAGTCAAAGTTTGACTTTTTGATTTTTTGATCAATTATGGTCCCTTAACCCTAAAATGATGTTAATGTGTGATTGGAATCATCATTCATCAAGAGAAACCAAGAAAAGTGAGATAACTTGTAAAAGGGGGTAACCATAAAAAACTTAGAAATTTTCTAAGTTATGGAACAAAGTGGCTAGGGTACCAACTTCCAAGGATCATAACTTGAGATCCAAGCAACCATTTTGGCTGATCCAAAGATGGATTTGTAGCTCTCATGGCATACATTAAAAGTGTCAACTAGACCTCACTCCAATTCTTCGTGGATTTTTAGTTATGGAGTGACCAAAATGACAAAAACATGAAAATGCCACTTTTTCCAACACTTAGTGAAATTTTCACTAAGTAAGAATCTGTTTCACTTTTTTCAAAATGTAAGGCCATTTTTCACTTAGATCCAAAAAGTGTCAAGACAAACTATGATCACACATATGGTGTATCATATGAGAGCTTTCCAAAATGGCCAAGAGCTCCATCAAATCCCATTTGAGCTAAGAGTTATGTCAATGGCAATATGCCTTGCTGCAACTATCATGGCAAGGCAGATTTGTGTATTTTGCTCGATTTGATCAAATTGTACAAATGACAAACAAGTTTATCCATCTGAACACCTCATAGGGAGACCAAGGAGGAACAAACACTGATCCATCAGCTTCCAATGTCTTTGGAACTAAAAATAGCATGCCAAACCTAAAAAACCCTAAAGAGGGGACAAGACTCCAATTTTGTTTTGGAGCATTCAATGGATGCACCAAGGTGGCATGAACTGAGCCATTTCCAACTGAATGAGTCAAGAATAATCTCTAAACTAGGGAACCAGCAGCCTGTGCTCTAACCTCTAGTCAATGGCTAGAGGAGACTTGGATTCCTATTGATCAACATTTGCCAAACCTCTGCAGCAGTTGCCACTCACTATTGCAGCCAAAACAAACTTGCTCTACTATAAATAGAGCTCATTTGTGCTCAGTTTAAGTACACCAATGCCATCAAACAGATGTTTTCCTCAATATCACTTTCTCACTTCCAAATTTGCCTTCCAAAGTAAGTCACCATCGGGTTTTGAGTTTGAGAGCTATTCCAACCAAACCAATCATATACACACCTCATAAACATCATATAGAAGTGATCCAAACACTTAAACAACAACTGTAACACTGATTTCTCAGAATCACCAGCCAGTTGCTCAAGGTTTTAACCAAGTTGCAGCTGAGATGCCATGAAGTGATCCAGCCATTTCCAATCAAGTCCAAGCATTCAAACACACTCCATATGGTGTAGGGAAGCTGTTCAGATCATCACAACTCATCTGTAACACCTCCAACTCAAAAATCACATTGCTCTTGCTGTCACGACCTTCAAGTAAGCCTAAACTTGGCCATCTCTTAATCTATGCATATTTCCTCGCACAATACTTTTTCCAAATGCCCATAATCATGCATAGAATATTTCCCCTCAATTAATTGCTTTGTTTGAATCGTGTATCAAAATTCTCAGCCTTCATGCAAATTTTAGGTTTCTTGAGGTGAAAACGAGCAGATTGATATGTGGATTGTGTGATTTCATCAAGTATTCAGTGAGATTGGATAGAAAATGCAAATCAGGCCAAACTCAGAACACGCGCGTGTTCTTTCCATGTTCTTGGCACCTTTTTCACAAATTCAAATATTTGAATATTGTGATTTTATTTAATTGATTCAAAAATTAATTTCTCTCTGAGTTTTAATGATTTTGAGTTGATTCTTTTTGTAATAATTCGCAAAAATGTTAAACTATTTTATTTTTCCAAAAATTCCCAAAAATATTATTTATTTCATATACTTGATATTTTTGCAAAGAATTAATATTTAATTTGTTCTTTAACATTTAAAATATTTTTTCCTCCTAGATTTTCCAAATTTAATTGGTTTCCAATCATTTTGTGGATATAAGCATGATTTTTCAAAATTAATCCAAGATCACAACTTTTTTTTCACACATGTTTGATAATTTTGATCATTTTAATTAAAATTTTATTTAATTAAAATACATTTTGAAATTAATTTAGGGTTTTGATTTTAATCACCCTAAACAAATCATTTTCAAACACTCATAGGCCTCTAATAGAGTGTAAGACCCAACCCCTTTTTTAAACCAAAATGATTTGGGCCTCAGTGTATTGTATAAGTCCTGATACCGTCAAAACGTACGGCGGGATCGTCGCCATTTCAAAATCATCTGGGCTTCTCCTTGAGCTATAAGACTCATCTTTATTCATTTTCCAACTCTTTGGGCCTCTATTAGAGTGTAAGACCCATCCCCTTTGTAAATACACCACTTTTTGGGCCTCAGTCACTGTATAAGTCCCACTGTATTTTCAAAAACAACGGCGCGATCGTCGCCTTTTTAACAAAACCCATTGGGCCTCTCCTCGAGCTATAAGTCCCATTCCTTTTCCAAAACAAAAACTTTGGGCCTCTAATAGAGTGTAAGATCCAGTCCCCTTTTAACCAAAACCATTTTGGGCCTCAGATATTGTATAAGTCCCTCTGCGTTAAAATAAAAATCTCGGCGCAATTGCCAGTTCAAAAATCAAATCATATGGGCCTACCCTCGTGTTATAAGCCCCATTTCTTTTCTTTAAAACTCTTTGGGCCTCTAATAGAGTGTAAGACCCATCCCCTTACACATAAAAACTTTTTGGGCCTCACGTATTGTATAAGTCCCTCTGTACAGTTTTTAAAACAACGATGCGATCATCGTTAAAACTTGGGCCTCTCCTTGAGCTGTTAGCCCCAACAATCTTTTCAAAGCACTTTCTCCTTTAATTTTGAATTAAAATATATGTTGTCATCAAAACTTTCTTTAATTTCTTTGTTGAACAACTAACCAAACAACATGGAAGCTCTACAACGGGTAAGTGTTTATCCGCTTTCATTTACCGCTTTCATATGTTTATAACTGTATTGTGGGGCTGTTTCACTGTAAGTCTTCTTTCACATCCTTTTATATACTTGTCACATATCCATTATGTAATACTAGTATAGTTATTTAGAATTTTCCCCGACAACTACGTCTAGAACTAGGTAAAGCCCTGTTGGTCACTCTTAAATACAAACAAAACTAGATCCCCCATAGGATTCCAGATACAGTCTTCCCTTCTCTTGGGGTTAAACAATATGGAACAAAGAGAAAGCCAGTATTCTCGGTGAACCTTTTTTCAGACTGTCACCCTTAGAAATTGTCAAAGAAACTCTAACTCCCCAGAGATGATCTTTTCTCCGTGAATGGCATCTCTTGAGTTTCTTCCAAATTCTCGAACTTTCCTGGAATGATCTCTTCTCTGTGAATTGTATTTCTTGAACTTCTCTTGGTTTGGGGACCCACAGGCTTTCTAAAAGCATCCCCGCCTCCTCTTGGGCGTTGTACAAGAACCCTTCGGCTTCTTAGAAATTCTCATGCCTTCTCTTGGGCTTAATACAAGGACCCTGATGACCTCTTTAAGGTATAAGACAGAACTTAGTCATCCTTTGCTAGAGCAGCCTTTCCTGCGTCAAAACTCCGGCCATTATAGGGTTGATACTCATCCCTTAATGCTCGTGCCTCCTCTTGGGCATTGTACAAAAGATAAAACTCTAGACTTTGACATTCTAAAACTCTTGAGTCTCAAAGACATTCTCAAGTTCCTTTCAAACATAGGAAAAAATACCGATCAATCTGGATCAATCTCCAGCAGAAACCCAGTCTCTCTCATGAGAGTTCCCCACACTTGGACCCGCTTCAGGATCTCAATAATCCTCAGCAGTAAGTCAGCCTCCTCTTGGGCTTTGTACAAATGATTCTCCCCAGCGGAGCTAACCTTTTCAGACTCTCTTGTTGAGTCAACTTTTAGCCTCCATCTCAGGCTTCGTACGAGATAGAAAAACACTCTCTTGTTGAGTATAAAAGATTCTCTTTTTGAGTTAACTTTTAGCCTCCGTTTTGGGCTTTGTACAAGACAGATAGAAAAACACTCTCTTGTTGAGTATAAAAGATTCTCTTGTTGAGTCAAAGTTTAGCCTCCATCTTGGGATTTGTACAAGACAGATAGTAAAACACTCTCTTGCTGAATATAAAAGACTCTCTTGTTGAGTCAAACCCTTTTTAGCCTCCGTCTTGGGCATTGTACAAGACATAGAAAAACACTCTCTTGTTGAGTATAAAAGATTCTCTTGTTGAGTCAATCTCCTTTTAGCCTCAATCTTGGGCTTCGTACGAGACCACAAATCACTCTCTTGTTGAGTATAAAATACTCTCTTGTTGAGTCAATCAACCTCCAGACTCTCTTGTTGAATCAATCACTTATTCAAGACTCTCTTGTTGAGTCAACCTTTTTAGCCTCCGTCTTGGACTTTATACAGGACAGATAAAAGTACTCTCTTGTTGAGTCAAACCCTTTCAGCTTCCATCTTGGGCTTTATACAAGACACATTCTCCCCAATGGAGTCAAAACCCCTTTTAGCCTCAATCTTGGGCTTTGTACAAGACAGAAAGAACATTTTCCTCCGGAAAAGTCAAATTTCTAGCCTCCTCTTAGGCTTTGTATAAAGAAAACCTCGGTTGAGTCAATCAACCTTTTAGCATCAAATTTGTGCCTTGCTCACAGCATACAAACATCAACAACTCCTCTGTAGAGAAGACAAATTCTCTCAGCCAAAACCCTTTAGCTTCACATCTTGGGCTTTGAACAAGATACAAACCACCTTTAGTTTCATGTCTTGGGCTTTGAACAAGACACCAAAATAATCTCTTTCCTCCCATAGAATAGGAGGAACTACGATCGCTCTGATTTACCTGTTTCGGGAATACGTAGGCATAAAATTGTAAAAATCTTAGCGAGCATACTAATCAAAAACCCAAAATCCTGTACCTTCATACATCAATCGAAAAGCATCACACCTAACACCTTACCAATAGCCTAGACACTATTTTTAAGCAAATAACCCTAAAGAAGAACCCCCTATTTTGATAGCATCTGTAAACCAACAGTTTTGACTGTTCAACCTCAGTTTGCAAGCAGGGTTAATTGGAGACATCTATTTCCCTTCCTTAATCAGCTTCACAGGATAAAAATGAATCGAACTGTAGTACCAAAGCGATAGTGATTCGAAACCACAAAAATCGCGCTACATAAAAATGGTGACCACAGTGGGAGGCATTCTTTCTGGCCTCTTTTAGGGTGAAAACTTTAAATTCACCAAGTGTCACAGAAATGGCGACTCTGCTGGGGAGTCATTGTCTGTATAGGATCATAAGACTAGAGGTCTAGGATGTTAGGACAAATATATATACTGCTTTTCCTAATTGATATCTGTGTTTACTTTTCTGCTAATGGGAATGCGTGTGATGCCGCATCTGGAAAGATTGAGTATACACCTAAGATAAGTGATGGCATTATACGGGTAATCTTATGGAGACTGAATGCGTGTTGAAAGCATATTGTTCCATTGGGTTATCCGAGAAGCTGAGGATTTTAGCCGACTTAAACCATTTTGTAGTGCGGAAGCTATCAGAAATAGTTGTCACGCGATACTACCCTCATTTGAGATTACTCTAAAGATGAACCAGCTCGCTTGGTGATCCGCTTGTTGTCGTCATCCGATGAGGGATCAGTGATTTTGAGAACAGGTATAAAAAAATCACCAGTATAAACCTTTGGGGATGGGTAGAGCCTTGAACTTCATGACACCGACCCTTTGACCCCATATTTTTTCTATGTTTTTGTGTGCTGCATTCATGCATTCATTTCATTAAAAAGCATTAAAAAACATTAAAAAAGTATTCTCTTCTAGTCTCTCTTTTTCAAATTAAACTAAGACAATGATTGCAAATGTTAGATAAAGAGATTGCTAATGGATTTTGGTAGAAGGAAAACTCACGAGTACACCTTCAAGGTTCCAAAACTAGAGGATTTAAGAGGTCTGGCAAGGATGATAACCAACCCTGGGGGTTTCAGAGCTAAGTATAGAGGATTGTTGTCCTTGTTAAGAGTCCATGTAATCGAAGGAATCCTGTCCACACTAATCCAGTTCTACAATCCGGTCTATCACTGTTTCACATTCCCGGATTATCAACTAGCACCAACACTGGAGGAGTACTCTCACCTGACTGATTTATATATTACTGATCAAACTCCTTTTTCTGGACTGGAAGAGATTCCAAAGGATCAAACCATTGCAAGAGCAATCTATTTGGACGAGTCAGAAGTCAGGACTCACATGACCACTAAGGGTGGAATCCAGGGTTTGTTAGCCCAGTTCTTAATAAAGAAAGCTCTGTACTTTGCTAGTATAGGGAACGTGGCCGTGTAGCGCGATTTTTTTGGTTTTGAATCACTATCGCTTTGGTACTACAATTTGATTCATTTTTTATCCTGTTGAGCTGATTAAGAAAGGGAAATTGATGTCTCCAATTAACCCTGCTTGCAAACTGAGATTAAACAGTCAAAACTATTGGTTTACAGATGCTATCAAGAGGGGGTTCTTCTTTAGGGTTATTCACTTAAAAACATTGTCTAGGCTATTGGTAAGATGTTTAGGTCTGAGGCTTTTCGATTGATGTGTGAAGGTACAGGATTTTGGGTTTTTGATTAGTAAGCTCGCTAATATTTTGCAATCTTATGCCTACGTATTCCCGAAACAGGGAAATTAGAGCGATAGTAGTTCCTCCTATTCTATGGGACGAAAGAGGTGTTTTGGTGTCTTGTTCAAAACCCAAGACGTGAAGCTAAAGGAGGTTTGTATCTTTTTCAAAGCCCAAGATGTGAAGTTAAAGGGTTTTGGCTGAGAGAGAATTTGTCATCTCTAAAGAGGAGTTGTTGATGTTTGTATGCTGTGAGCAAGGCACAACTTTAATGCTAAAAGGTTTATTGACTCAACCGGGGTCTTCTTTATACAAAGCCTAAGAGGAGGCGGGAAGTTTGACTTTTCTGGAGGAAAATGTTCTTTCTGTCTTATACAAAGCCCAAGGTTGAGGCTAAAAAGGATTTTGACTCCGTTGGGGAGAATGTATTTTGTATAAAGCCCAAGATGGAGGCTGAAATGGTTTGACTCAACAAGAGAGTAATTTTATCTGTCCTGTTAAAGCCCCTGACGGAGGCTAAAAAGGGTTGACTCAACAAGAAAGTCTTGAACAGGGGATTGACTCAACAAGAGAGTCTTTTATACTTAACAAGAGGGTGATTTTCTGTCTCGTACGAAGCCCGAGATTGAGGCTAAAATGAGATTGACTAAACAAGAGAGTCTTTCATACTCAACAAGAGAGTGTTTTATATGTGTTGTACAAAGCCCAAGACCGAGGCTAAAAGGGATTGACTCAACAAGAGAGTCTTTTATACTCAACAATAGAGTGTTTTTCTATCTCGTACGAAGCCCGAGATTGAGGCTAAAATGAGATTGACTCAACAAGAGAGTCTTTTATACTCAACAAGAGAGTGTTTTATATGTCTTGTACAAAGCCCAAGACGGAGGCTAAAAGTGTTTGACTCAACAAGAGAGTCTTTTATACTCAACAAGAGAGTGATTTATATGTCTTGTACAAAGCCCAAGATGGAGCCTAAAAGGGATTGACTGAACAAGAGAGTCTTTTATACTCAACAAGAGAGTGTTTTGATATCTCGTACGAAGCCTGAGATTGAGGCTAAAAAGAGATTGACTCAACAAGAGAGTCTTTTATACTCAACAAGAGAGTGTTTATATATGTCTAGTACAAAGCCCAAGACGGAGGCTAAAAGTGGTTGACTCAACAAGAAAGTCCTTTATACTCAACAAGAGAGTATTTTTTATATGTATTGTACAAAGCCCAAGACGGAGGCTAAAAGGTGATTGACTCAACAAGAGAGTCTGAAAAGGTTAGCTCTGCTAGGGAGAATCATTTGTACAAAGCCTAAGAGGAGGCTACCTTACCGCTGTGGATTCTGGAGATCCTGAAGCGGGTCCAAGTGTGGGGAACTCTCATGGGAGAGACCGGGTTTCTACTGTGTTTGAAAGGAACTTGAGAATATCTTTGAGACTCAAGGGTCTTAGACTATCCAAGTCTAGAGTTTTATCTTTTGTAAAATGCCCAAGAGGAGGCACGAACATTAAGGGATGAGTATCAACCCTACAACGGTCAGAGTTTTGATGCTGGAAAGACTGCTCTAGCAAAGGATGACTAAGTTCTGTCTTATACCTTTAAGAGGTCGTCAGGGTCCTTGTATTAAGCCCAAGAGAAGGCATGAGAACTTCTAAGAAGCCGAAGGGTCCTAGTACAACGCCCAAGAGGAGGCGGGGATGCTTTTAGGAAGCCTGTGGGTCCCCAAACCAAGAGAAGTTCAAGAAATGCAATTCACAGAGAAAAGATCTTTCCAGGAAAGTTCGAGAATTTAGAAGAAACTCAAGAGATACCATTCATGGAGAAAAGATCATCTCTGGGGAGTTAGAGTTTCTTTGACAATTTCTAAGGGTGACAGTCTGAGAAAAGGTTCACCGAGAATACTGCCTTTCTCATTGTTCTATATTGTTTAACCCCAAGAGGAGGGAAGACTGTATCTGGAACCCTACGAGGGATCTAGTTTTGTTTGTATTTAAGAGTGACCAACAAGGCTTTACCTAGTGCTAGACGTAGTTGTCGGGGAAAACACTAAATAACTATACTAGTATTACACAGTGGATATGTGACAAGTATAATAAAGGATGTGAAAGAAGACTTACAGTGAAGCAGCCCCACAATACAGTTATGTACATATGAAAGCAGTAAATAAACGAGGATAAACACTTACCCGTTGTAGAGCTTCCATGCTGTTTGGTTAGTTGTTCAACAAAGAAAGTTTTGATAACAACATATATTTGAATTCAAAATCAAAGGTGTTATTTCTGTGCTTTTGAGGTTGGCATTTATTTTGCTAAAACTATTATAGCAGCAAGATGTTGAATCTTAATGTTCTAAGTGGCTTCTTTCAACATGTCGAATGAAGATGTTCCATGCCAGCTCATAGGACATCGCGCTGTGAATTCAGTTTTAATGCAGATTCTGGTTGTGTGAATTGTTACTGAATATTCTGTGAATATTTGGTTATCCTATGTGGCATCCAAAGCATTTTTGGATTGTGGTTATTTGTTGGTTTTCAGATTTGCTGTTGTTTCTAATTATGGAGACATAATAGGAAATTTTGGATTGAAAACCTATTTTGTTGGAGTTAATTTTGCAGATTTGTGAGCAGTCTATTTGCTGCGTGTTTGAAGCCCAATTCAGTCCAGATTAATTGCTATATATTGACTGATGTAAACCTAGTTTTAGGTGTGGAACTTACTTGTGTTTTTAGGTTTTTCGAGTGTATTTTGTGAGACTAACTGGTATCATTCTGATAACAGTATAAGGACAGATTTTTGTGTTGTAAGTTCTGTCAAGTTACTCATAAGCTTTTAAGCATTGAGTTTCTTGTGTGTCAATTCTCATAAGCTATGAAGTATTGAGAATTGTGTGTTTTTGAAAGAGTGACTTTCAGTTTGTTTCTTGTGTGGAAAGGTACCAATCACGGGTTGTGGTTGTAGAGGGATTTGAGGAGGGCCTCATACCTAGGAGAGTCTTAGGTAGAAGTCATAGGAAGGGTAGTGATTAAGTGAGAAGATTATTCTGTGTTTGTATGATCTGTGAATTGATACTATCGTATATTGGTTTCGTCCCTGGCTTGGTAGCCCCCAGAGTAGGTGTGTTAGACCGAACTGGGTAAACATATCACTGTGTTATTTACTTTCTGCACTGCTATTTTATTTTTATCTTGTTCATTGTGTTGGATATCAGTGTCTCAACATCTGCGTAGGACATCTGATATCTGTGCCAGAATTTCATTTGGCATCAAGAGCTTGCACCCTTATTTGGTTCTGGGTGAGATTCAGGGAAGGTACTTTCTGGTACAATGGACAAGGATGGAGGATTTCTGAACAAACCACCTCTGCTTGATGGTTCCAACTATGACTATTGGAAACCAAGGATGATAGCTTTCATCAAATCCATGGATGATCAAGCATGGAAAGTTGTTATAAAAGGATGGGAGCCCCCTAAGGTTAAAGATGAAAAAGGTACCCCTACTGATGTGGTGAAGGAAGAGGAAGACTGGGATCATGCAGATTACAAAGGTTCCGTAGGGAATTCCAAAGCCATGAATGTATTGTTCAATGGTGTTAACAAGAATATCTTCAGGTTAATTGAACACTGCACCATTGCTAAAGAGGCATGGGAGGTCTTGAAGGTTGCTCATGAAGGAACTTCAAAGGTGAAGATGTCAAAACTTCAGCTTCTCACTAGCAAGTTTGAGAGTTTGAAGATGAAAGAGGATGAGAGCATTCATGATTTTCATATGAACATTATTGAGATAGCTAATGCCTCTAGTGCCCTAGGTGAAAAGATGTCTGACAGCAAACTGGTCAGAAAGATCCTCAGATCTCTACCTAAGAGATTTGACATAAAAGTGACTACTATAAAGGAGGCTCAGGATATAGACAAGATGAAAGTGGATGAACTGGTGGGATCTCTTGAATTAGGGATCAGTGAAAAGACTGAAAAGAAGAAGAGCATAGCTTTTGTGTCAAATACTGGTGACTCAGAAGATGAAGGTGACCTGGTCAGAGATAAAGGGGTGTCTAAAGATCTGGTATTACTTGGAAAACAATTTAACAAAGTGTTGAAAAGGATTGACTGGAAGTCGAGAGTAAATGCTCAGAACAAGTCACTCGACATCAGTAAGAACCAGGATGGAGGCAGAAGATCCAGAACTGAAGAAGACTCCAATCAAGGGAAGAGAGTTCAGTGCTTTGAATGTTAGGGATATGGGCACATAAAGACTGAGTGTCCCACGTATCTCAAAAGGCAGAAGAAGGGCCTATCAGTGTCTTGGTCAGAAGGAGAGTCTGAGAGTGATGTTGAAGAAGAATCAGCAAAATTGGTGCCACCCTTGACTGGAATCTATAAGGCTGATGGAGAAACTACCTGTGAATCTGACTCTGACAAAGAATCCTATGTTGGAGAACTCACTAAGGAAGAAGTATTCACAGGGTTTTCAGAATTGTGTATCAAGAATGAAGAAAGGTGCCAGATAATATTGGAACAGAAGATTCTGATAGCACAACTAGAAGCTGAGAAGGAAGAACATCTATCAACCATTACTGATCTGAAGGAGGAGGTTGAATGGCAAAAGTCAAAACTTGACAATATGACCAAATCTATAAGAATGCTGAACAATGGTACCACGAAGCTGGATGAGATCCTTCAGAATGGGAAAGAAGCTGGAAATGTGCAAGGCTTTGGTTTTAACAATCAAGCAGAGACTTCTAAGAAGCCTGTATTGAAGTTTGTTCCTCAGAAATTAAGCAAGAAGTGGGGATGTCAAATCACATGTTTCAACATCAGATGAAGCATCAGAAAAGAGTTTGTTGATCAAAGTATAAACCATGGAGATGCCATTACTGTGGAAAGATTGGTCACTTAAAGTCCTTTTGCTACAAGCTGCACGACTATCCCAAAACTGCTCAGCAACAAAATAAAGGACAGAGTTGGGGTAAAGTGAAGAGAAGATGGATTCCTAGACAAATGACGGCTGGTCTCATAGCACATACCTCTGTTAGAGCATCTGCAAGAGAAGATTGGTACTTTGACAGTGGTTGTTCAAGACACATGAATGGTGTGAAGAAGTTCTTGTCAGATATCAGGCCTCACTCCACCAATTATGTCACCTTTGGGGATGGATCAAAGGGGGAAATAAAAGGGGTTGGAAAGCTGGACTACACAGGACAACCAAATCTGGATCGTGTTCTATTTGTCAAAGGGCTGACCGCAAATTTAATCAGTATAAGCCAACTGTGTAATGTAGGCCTCAAAGTAAATTTCACCAAATCTGAATGTTTAGTAACCAATGAGAAAGATGAAGTTGTTATGAAGGGAACTAGGTCTAAGGATAAATGCTATCTGTGGAATCCTCAAGAACCTGAAAGTCTGTCTACTTGTTTGATGTCAAAGGAAGATGAAACCAAATTGTGGCATCAGAAATTGGGTCACTTACACCTGAAAGGGATGAAGAAAGTTATGTCAAGTGAAGCTGTTAGAGGTATTCCCAAGCTGAAGATTGATGAGGATAAAATATGTGGTGAATGTCAAGTTGGGAAGCAAAAAAGGGTGTCACACAAGAGGCTTCAACATCTTACCACAACTTCTAGAGTTCTGGAACTTCTTCACATGGACTTAATGGGACCTATGCAGGTTGAAAGTCTTGGTGGGAAGAAGTATGCCTATGTTGTAGTAGATGATTACTCCAGGTTCACTTGGATAAGTTTCATCAGAGAAAAGTCTGAAGTATTTGCAGCCTTCAAAGAGTTGTGTCAAGGATTCAACGGGAAAAGGATTGTGGTGTTGTTCGAATCAGAAGTGACCATGGGAAGGAGTTTGAAAATAGCAGGTTTGAAGAGTTCTGCTTATCTGAGGGAATCACTCATGAATTCTCATCACCAATCACTCCTCAGCAGAATGGTGTGGTGGAACGCAAGAACAGGACTATACAAGAGTGTGCAAGAGTCATGATTCATGCCAAAAAGCTTCCATATCATTTTTGGGCTGAAGCCATGAATACTGCTTGCTATATACACAATAGGGTGACTATCAGATCAGGTACTTCTGTCACTCTGTATGAGCTATGGAAAGGTAGAAGGCTAAATGTGAAGTATTTCCATGTGTTTGGTAGTAAGTGTTATATCTTACCGGATCGTGAGCAAAGGCGAAAGATGGATCCTAAGAGCAAGGAAGGAATATTTTTGGGATACTCTACAAACAGTAAAGCATATAGGGTATTCAATTCCAGAACTCAGGTGATGATGAAATCCATAAATGTGGTGGTTGATGACTCTGGCAAAGATGAAGATGTCCCAGATGATGTTGGAGCATGTCTGCCCATGAACAATGAAATCTCTCAAGACATCGAGTCTGTAGAAGATAGTGCTCAAGAAACCAACACTAGACCTGAGAATGAAGAGGTAGAGGATGCTAACCGGGGACCCTCTATAAGGATTCAGAAGGATCACCCTAAGGAATTGATTATTGGTGATCTGAATGAAGGTGTAAGAACCAGAACGAGGGAGACTGTGTCAAATGCATGCTTTGTTTCAAAGATTAAACCAAAGAATTTCAAAGAAGCATTGACAGATGAGTTCTGGATAAGTGCTATGCAAGATGAACTTTGTCAGTTCAAGAGGAATGAAGTCTGGGAACTGGTACCACGACCAGCAGGAACAAATGTGATTGGAACAAAATGGGTTTATAAGAATAAGTCTGATGAGCAAGGAGTTGTTATCAGGAACAAAGCCAGATTAGTTGCTCAAGGATACACACAGATTGAAGGAGTAGACTTCGATGAAACATTTGCGCCTGTGGCTCGATTGGAATCCATCAGATTATTGCTAGGAGTGGCATGTTTGTTGAAATTCAGATTGTTTCAAATGGATGTCAAGAGTGCCTTTCTGAATGGCTATCTTAATGAGGAAGTGTATGTTGAGCATCCTAAAGGGTTTGTGGATCCAAACTTTCCTGATCATGTGTACAAGCTGAAGAAGGCTTTGTATGGGCTGAAACAAGCCCCACGAGCTTGGTATGTAAGACTGACTGAGTTCTTAGTTAACAATGGGTACAGGAAGGGTGGTATTGATAAAACTCTTTTTGTCAAGGAGAAGGATGGGAAACTAATGATTGCTCAGATTTATGTAGATGATATTGTGTTTGGCGGGATGTCGGATGAAATGGTCCAACATTTTGTCACTCAAATGCAGTCTGAATTTGAGATGAGCTTGGTGGGTGAATTGACCTACTTCCTTGGATTACAAGTCAAGCAGATGGAAGACTCAATTTTTATTTGTCAGAGCAAATATGCGAGGAACATTATGAAGAAGTTTGGACTGGATAATACCAAGCATAAGAGGACTCCTGCTCCTACTCACTTGAAGTTATCCAAAGATGAAAAGGGAGTGAATGTTGAACAAAGTCTGTATAGAAGTATGATTGGCAGTCTGCTGTATCTTACAGCAAGTAGGCCAGACATAACTTTTGCTGTTGGTGTGTGTGCAAAATATCAAGCAGAACCCAAGGTCAGTCACATCAATCAAGTGAAGAGAATTCTAAAGTATGAGAGTGGTACATGTGATTATGGGTTGCTTTACTCCCATGACTCAAGTCCCATTTTATTAGGTTATTGTGATGCTGATTGGGCTGGAAGTGATGACGATAGGAAGAGTACCTCTGGAGGATGTTTCTTTTTGGGAAATAATCTTATTTCATGGTTTAGCAAGAAGCAGAATTCAGTATCTCTTTTTATTGTTGAAGCTGAGTACATAGCAGTTGGTAGTAGTTGTGCTCAACTGGTATGAATGAAGCAGATGTTATCTGAGTATAATGTCACACAAGATGTCATGACACTGTTTTGTGACAACCTGAGTGCTATCAATATTTCCAAAAATCTCATTCAACATAGCAGGACTAAGCACATTGATATCAGGCATCACTTCATCAGAGAACTTGTGGAGGACAAAGTCATAACTCTTGAGCATGTGAAATCAGCTTGCTGACATATTTACCAAGGCTCTGGATGCAGTTCAGTTTAAAAACCTGAGGAGCAGACTTGGGGTGTGCATTCATGAAGAACTATAGCAATCAATGTTCCTTCTGGCTACCAGATTGAAAAGACTAAAGGAGGTTCTGGTAGTGCAGTGTGTAAATGAAGGGAAAGTGCTGAAGTTTGTGCATGACATTTGGGCATGTGATTGGTGTGCATCTACTCTCTGATGCAGTTTACTCTGGTTTCTTTTTACTTTGACTTATTCTACTTACCTTTGTCATATTTATGGCTAAAAAGGGGGAGTAGTATGTTTGTGTGGATGTTTGTGTGGGGAGTGCTTGTGTGCTTGTGTTGCTGCAATAGTTGAGGGGGAGAATGTGGAATGTTGCTGCTGTTGAGGGGGAGTTTTGCCAGGCTGCTATGATGAGTTGTTTGTTGTACTGAGTGTTGTTTGCAGCTAAAGGGGAGTGCTGCTGTGATGAATATTTTTTTGTTTCGCTGTTGTCTGATATATGGATAATTTTTTTGCTGTTTGTTCTTCTTTGAAAGTTTGTTTGTGTGTGTGTAGTTTTAGCCAAAATAAGTCAAAGAGGGAGATTGTTATTTCTGTGCTTTTGAGGTTGGCATTTATTTTGCTAAAACTATTATAGCAGCAAGATGTTGAATCTTAATGTTCTAAGTGGCTGCTTTCAACATGTCGAATGAAGATGTTCCATGCCAGCTCATAGGACATCGCGCTGTGAATTCAGTTTTAATGCAGATTCTGGTTGTGTGAATTGTTACTGAATATTCTGTGAATATTTGGTTATCCTATGTTGCATCCAAAGCATTTTTGGATTGTGGTTATTTGTTGGTTTTCGAATTTGCTGCTGTTTCTAATTATGGAGACATAATAGGAAACTTTGGATTTAAGACCTATTTTGTTGGAGTTAATTTTGCAGATTTGTGAGCAGCCTATTTGCTGCGTTTTTGAAGCCCAATTCAGTCCAGATTAATTTCTATATATTGACTGATGTAAACCTAGTTTTAGGTGTGGAACTTACTTGTGTTTTTAGGGTTTTCGAGTGTATTTTGTGAGCCTAACTGGTATCATTCTGATAACAGTATAAGGACGGATTTTTGTGTTATAAGTTCTGTCAAGTTACTCATAAGCTTTTAAGCATTGAGTTTCTTGTGTGTCAATTCTCATAAGCTGTGAAGTATTGAGAATTGTGTGTTTTTGAAAGAGTGACTTTCAGTTTGTTTCTTGTGTGGAAAGGTACCAATCACGGGTTGTGGTTGTAGAGGGATTTGAGGAGGGCCTCATACCTAGGAGAGTCTTAGGTAGAAGTCATAGGAAGGGTAGTGATTAAGTGAGTAGATTATTCTGTGTTTGTATGATCTGTGAATTGATACTATCGTATATTGGTTTCGTCCCTGGCTTGGTAGCCCCCAGAGTAGGTGTGTTAGACCGAACTGGGTAAACATATCACTGTGTTATTTACTTTCTGCACTGCTATTTTATGTTTATCTTGTTCATTGTGTTGGATATCAGTGTCTCAACATATGCGTAGGACATCTGATATCTGTGCCAGAATTTCAAAAGGAGAAAGTGCTTGAAAAGATTGTTGGGGCTTACAGCTCGAGGAGAGGCCCAAGTTTTAACGATGATTGCAGTTGTTTTGAAAACTGTACAGAGGGACTTATACAATACGTGAGGCCCAAAAAGTTTTTATGTACAATGGAATAGATCTTACACTCTATTAGAGGCCCAATGATTTATTTTGGTACAAGAGATAGGGCTTACAACTCAAGGAGAGGCCCAGGGTTGATTTTTGAACTGGCGATCACGCCGAGATTTTTCTTTTAACGCATAGGGACTTATACAATGTCTGAGGCCCAAAATTGTTCTGGTTAAAAGGGGATTGGATCTTACACTATATTAGAGGCCCAATAATTTATTTTTGTACAAGTGGTGGGGCTTACAGCTCAAGGAGATGCCCAGTTGGTTTGATTATAAAGGCGGCGACCACGCCGGACGTTTGAAAATATACAGAGGGACTTATACAATGTGTGAGGCCCTAAAAGGTTTATTTACAAAAGGATTGGGTCTTACACTCTACCAAGAGGCCCACAGAGTTTGAAAATGAATAAAGATGGGTCTTATAGCTCAAGGAGAAGCCCAGTTTGATTTTGTAAAAAAGGCGCGAACGTTTGAAAATATACAGAGGGACTTATACAATGTGTGAGGCCCAAAGGTATTATTTACAAAGGGGTTGTGTCTTACACTATACCAAGAGGCCCAAAGATTTTTAAAATGATTGATGAGGGTTGAATTAATCAAAAACCCTAATTTGGTTTCAAAAAGGAATTAATTTTGTTTAAAAATTAATACAAATTGATGAGAACATGTGAAAAATGAGTGGTGATCTAGGATCAATGCTTCAAAACTCATGTTTATATCCATTAAATGATTGGAAACCAATTAAATTTGGAAAATCAAGGGAGAAAAAACATTTTAAATGTTGAAAAACAAATAAAATATTAATTCTTTGTAAAAATATCAAGTATATGAAATAATTAATATTTTTGGGATTTTTTGGTAAAATAAAATATTTTAACATTTTTGTGAATTATTAAAAAAAGAATCAACTCAAAATCATTAAAACTCAGAGAGAAATTAATTTTTGAATCAATTAAATAAAATCACAAAATTCAAATATTTGAATTTTCAAAAAGGGCGCCAAGAACATGGCAAGAACACGCGCCACCCTCTGTTTCTACAGATTTGCATTTTCTATCCAATCTCACTGAATACTTGATGATATCATGCAATCTACATATCAATCTGCTCGTTTTCACCTCACGATCATGTCTATGGTCTTTAATTTCATTTATTTTAAGCATGGAATAAGAAATCAGAGAGAAACCTCAAGAACCCTAAAATTTGCATGAAGGCTCAGAAATTCCATACACGATTCAAATAAAGCAATTGATTGAGGGTAAACACTCTATGCCTGATTATGAACATATGGCCAAATTATTGTGCAGCAAAATATGCATTGATCATAGAGTTAGAATAGTTCATCTTACCTCTTGCAGCTGGTGATCGTGTTTTGTGTTATAGGTGTTGCAAGCTGGTTTCAATGATTTGCACAGCTTCCTTAGGTGCCAAGTGATGTGCCTGAATGCTTGTAGTGGTTTGAAACAAGCTGAAACTTGAGATGGTACCTCAACTGCCCATCTGTTAAGAACTTGAGCAGTTGGCAAGTGATTTTGTGATTTTGGTGTTACAGATGTTATGTGAGTGTTTGGATCACTTCTATATGATGTTTATGAGGTGTGTGTATGATTGGTTTGGTTGGAATAGCTCTCAAACTCAAAACCCGATAGTGACTTGCTTTGGAAGGCAAATTTGGAAGTGAGAAGGTGATTTTAAGGAAAGTATCTGTTTGATGGCTTTGGTGTACTCAAACTGAGCACAAATGAGCTCTATTTATAGTAGAGCAAGTTTGTTTTGCAAGCAATAGTGAATGGCAACTGCAGCAGAAGTTTGGCAAATATTGATCAATAGGAATCCAAGTCTCCTCTAGCCATTGACTAGAGGTTAGAGCATAGGCTGCTGGTTCCCTAGTTCTTGGATAAGTCTTGACTGAATTCAGTTGGAAAGGGCTCAGTCCATGCCACCTTGGTGCATCCATTAAATGCTCCAAACCAAAATTGGAGTCTTGTCCCTCTTTTAGGCATTTCTAGGTTTGACGTGCTACTTTTGGTTCCAAGGACTTAGGAGGCTGATGGATCAGTGTTTGTCCATCCTTGGTCTCCCCCTGAGGTGTTCAGATGGATAAACTTGTTTGTCATTTGCAAAATTTGCTCAAATCGAGCAAAATGCACAAATCTGCCTTGCCATGACAGTTTGCAGCAAGGCACATTTTCATTGTCATATCTCATGGCATAAGTGGAGTTTCAGGGAGTTTTTGGCCATTTTGGAAAGCTCTTATATGATACAACACATGTGTGATCATAGTTTGCCTTGATAATTTTTGGATCCAAGTGAAAAATCCCCCTACTTTTGGAAAAAAAACAAGAGAGATTCTGACTTAGTGAAAATTTCACTAAGTGTTGGAAAAAGTGGCATTTCATGTTTTCAGCCATTTTGATCCAACCATAACTCAAAATCCATGATGAATTGGAATGAGGTGTAGTTGACACTTTTAAAGTATGCCATGAGAGCTACAAATCCAACTTTGGATCAGCCCAAATGGTTGCTTGGATATCAAGTTATGATCCTTGGAAGTTGGTACCCTAGCCACTTTGTTCCATAACTTAGAAAATTTCTAAGTTTTTTATGGTTACCCCTTTTACAAGTTATCCCACTTTTCTTGATTTTTATTGATGAATGATGATCTCAATCACATATTAACATCATTTTAGGGTCAAAGAACCTTAATTGTGAAAAATCTCAAAAAGTCAAAGTTGACTTTTGTGCACAGTTGACTTTTTGTCAGATGAACTCCAAACTGTGCGATCCTCTATGAAATCAAGTCCTTGGCCTAAATCAAACTTGATAGATTAATTTAATAGGTGTTATAGGGTGTATTGAATCATGTCCCAAGGTTTGGGAGAATGCCTGGGTCAAAAGTCAAACTGTGTGGTTCTGATGAATTTGAAACTTGTTGATCAAGCTTCTTGGATCAATCCATTGTTGCAAATAGATCAATGTAGTGTGTTAGAGACCCTCAAATCCTCTCTTGAGGTCTTGGCTCATGTTTTGTCCCAAAAGTCAACTTAGGGGTGAATTAGGTCAAGAAACCCTAATTCCTGATTTTTTATGAATTCATCCCCTGAGGCAAAATTTACTTGATGATTGGGTTCATGATGTCCCTTGGAGCATATTAGGTTGTGCTTTGAAGCCTTTGGCTCATGCCCAGTGGAAAATTTCCATCTGGAGGCCCCAGTCGACCAAAACCCTAATTTGGTGACATTGGCGATCTTAAGGCTTAATCCACTTGGAATGTTGCAACTTTGTGCTTGATCCTTGATGTGGGAGTCCTCTTAATCCATTGTGGATGTTTGAGAGGTTTAGACAAGTTGAAGATCATGTCATTCCTTGATTGATCATTTGTCTAAGAGCTCTGAGAGGGCTTGAAACCCTAAGTTTGATTGTAGTGGATGCTCACCCATCTTTGGGGAGACTACTGAGGTATAATGGTCCATCCATATTGTGATGATGATTTGCACAATGATGGGGAATCTTAGTGGTCAAAATTTGGGGTATGACAGGCCGCTTTCGAAAGCATCTTTGTTTTGTTTACCTACGGGTTATTTTTGTTTCCCAACATTGATAACTTCGTTGATATCAACGCCATTAAGACTTTTCTGATTGGAAACCCTGTACCGAACTTGCTCGCAGATGCTTATCATTATGTATACTTAAGGAATTTGTACAGCGGAGGAATGGTCACATGCTGTGTACCCCTGCTGTATAAATGGTTCACTTCCCATTTTCCCAAGTCTGCTGCATTTTGGGATCAAAAGAAACTTTACGTTGGTTGCAGAGAATCATGTCTCTTACCAACTCTGACATCGATTGGTACAATCGAATCTATGACGGGATCAGAATCATCGACTGTTGTGGAAATTTCCAAAATATACCCCTTATAGGAACTAAGGGAGGAATTAACTATCATCCAGTTTTAGTTTGTCGTCAATTTGGATACCCGATGAGACATGTCCCACGTAATGCTCATCTGGAAGGTCTTTTCTTCAAGGAAGGAGAAAATGACAGAGCATTAAAGACGAAAATAGTGCATATGCCTGGAAACACGTTCATAGGAAAGGAAGAGAGTCTCTAGGAAAACTAGACTATGTCTCGGTGGAGCCTTATCTCCACTGGGTACAAACTAGAGCTCTCAAACTGAGGATGCCTTACCCTCGTCAGGAAGTTCTTCCGTTAAGGGACCCCCGTCCTTTACTTTATGTCTGATATGGAAAAACTTCAGGTTACTCTCAACAAAGTTCAACAGGAGAAGAGGTCTTGGAGGAACAAATACCGTATTCTCAATGTGGAGTGTAAGAAAATACAGCAACTATTGAAAGATAAAGATGCTCTGATCGAGATTTTAGAGCAACATACTGTAGAAAATCAGGATGACCAGAGGAATTTCCTCGCTCCTTTCACTTGGCAAAGGAATGACGACCCGACAATGGCTCAAGAGCCCCAGTCAAAGAAAAGGAAAGTACTAGAACTAGCACCTGAGCTCGCTTCAGAGAGGACTCAGGACCCATAAGTTTAGATTTCCTTTTACAGCACTTTGTAATTACTGTAATTCCATTTCCGCGATCTTTGAATTCAATAAAACTGGGTTTCCCCACTGTTTGATATTTGCAATCCAATTGTCGAAGTTTACTTTGAATAAACAAAAAAAAATATATACAATTAATATAATCATTGCATATCATTCGTAACGCATTCTTCTTACCTACGAATCTCACGTTTGTGTCTCGATTCTAGAGTCAAACTGTCTCATTTGTACAATACTCGTGCCAATCGACAGAAAAAGATGGATGATCTCAAGGAAGAGAATAGAGAGTTGAGGGAAGAGATCGACACTCTGAAAGAGGGTCTGAGAAAGCTTCACAACGATATGCAAGCTCTAGCAGAAGCTCAGATGCAACAACAAAGGACTGTGATCTCAGAGATCACATCAACACCCATAGTGGAAAAGTATGATCCTAGGTATAAAATGCCAAAAGATCGTCCCTGGGGCATGCCTATTAACTATATCCCAGAAGGATATATTCCACCAATCACTGAAGATCAGGGAACCGCAGTAGGAACCGATGGGCCTGAAGGTTACAAACTTCGGGAAAGCGAAAATGCCCGGGGCATGACAGCAACTCCTGAAGGTTACAAACTTCTAGAGAGGGAATGACCTAGAGTCACTGCCATGATGACTATACCACCACCCGTGGTACACACTGTCCCGGAAGGTCAGATCCCACCGATACCTTCTGATGGAAACGAAAGTATGTTCGATATAATGAATGAGTTCCAGGAACAGTTCCTGGAAATGCAGAAAGAACTACAAGCCCTTCGCGGTCAGGATCTATTTGGAAAAGACGCCGCAGACCTTTGTTTGGTCCCCAATGTGAAAGTTTCGCACAAATTCAAAGTGCCTGAATTTGAAAAGTACAAGGGTAACTCTTTCCCTCAAAGCCACTTGGTGATGTACGCTCGGAGGATGTTAACTCAGACAGAGAATAACCAGCTACTGATCCACTATTTCCAAGATAGTTTAACCCGTGCCGCACTCAAATGGTACATGGGTTTAAACCGCACTAAGATCGGCACTTTTAGAGATCTTGGCGCTGCCTTCATTCAACAATATAAGTATAACCTGGACATGGCACCAGATAAAGATCAGCTCAGAGCCATGTCACAGAAGGATAAGGAAACCTTTAAGGAGTATGCTCAGAGATGGCATGAAATTGCCGCCCAGATTTGTCCACCTCTTGAGGAAAAAGAGATAACCAAGATCTTCTTGAAAACCTTAAGCTCATTTTACTACGACAGAATGGTTGCCAGTGCGCCCAGCGACTTCACCGAGAAGGTAGGCATGGGAGTTCGTCTTGAGGAAGCAGTCCAAGAAGGACGTTTAGTTAAAGACACAGGATCATCAAGTAGTACAAAACAATACGGTAGTGCTCTCCCGAAGAAAAAAGAGCAGGATATTGGGAATATCTCTCTCAGAAAGCAAAGGCGACGGTACCAACTAGTAGCAGCCGTAACTCGTGCTATCAACCCTGCGCCCATTCCTACGTATCAACCTCAAGTTGCTCAGAGCTAACCGATTCAACAACAATTTCAGCAAAGGACACAACAGCCTCTTCAGCAGGCGCGTCCTCCATATAATGACAATCGCACGACACGACCTCCCGGGTTCAACCCTATACCAATGTTGTACGCATAATTATTTCCACTCTTACTGGTCAAGGGGCATGTCCAAACTAGATCTCCTCTTACAATACCAGAAAATCCACCTTTTTGGTTCAAAGCGGATCAGACTTGCCCTTACCATCAAGGAGGACCGAGGCATAACATAGAAAACTATCTCAGTTTCAAATCCGATGTGCAAAAGCTTGTTAGGAGCGGGGGTCTTATCCTTTAAGGATACGAATCCTAATGTTCTCACGAACTCGTTGCCTCAACACGAGAAAGCTGCAGTAAATTTGATAGAGGGAGAGTCCAACAATAGCTATCAAATTCATGATGTACTCTTATTAAGGGCCAACTTGGTCAAGATGCATTGTAGACAGAGTGGATACGGCCATGTGCCCACTTCATAATTATCACCAGTGTGATATCTGCTCTAAAAACAATCAAGAATGTTCTGTGGTGCAATCAGCTCTACAAGAACAATTGGATCTCGGATGGATCCAAGAGCATCGAGTTTGTGGAGTTACCATGACTTATATAAGTTCCAACATCATTCAGAACCACGACATCCGTGCAATGAATGTCAACTTGGTGGAAATGCACTCAAGGAAAAGCCAACATCATAATCTACCACGGCATGATTACAATTCTTGTCTGACTTGCTCGGTAAACAAACAGGGATGCTCTTTCTTAAAAGAGGCCCTCCAGGGTCAGATGGATCTTGGATAGATTCAGGATTATCGTGATGGGAATCAGTATCAAGTGAATATGATTTTAAATCTTCGATATTCATTTGATGAATACCAGCTTGGTGGAGTTACACGCTACACAAGTCCAACTCAGTTTCTTGACTTCGCATAATTATCAGAACTGTAAAGTATGTCGTGAGAGTAACCAAGGGTGCGCTCTCATTCAAAGAACTTTACAACACTTGTTAAACCACTGGTGGCTTCCGATCTATATGGATGAAGACACGTAACAAATCAGTGTGGTTAACGGAAACCCTACTAGGCATCAAAGTCAGGATGTTCGATCTATGGAAATAGACCTGGTAAGGTTACGCTGCATTCAAAGCGGACGTGGCCAGGTGCCACTGCATAACTACGAGCGTTGTAGAGTCTGCTCGGAAAATAATCAAGAATATTATCTCGTGCGAGCGTCCCTTCAAAGTCAGTTGGCTCCCAAGGAGATTCAACTGTGTCCAAGTTCTAGATCAATCAGTTGGACGCCAGACTATTTTGCTGATTATGTTAAGGATGTTGTCGTGATCTCTGATCACGAAAGGACCAAAGATGTTTGTACCACCATCCCTCTACTTGACGAATCAAAGGTTCTTAACCATGAATTGATTGAAGTTACTTACGACAGTCAGAAAAATCAGAAGGCCCCTATAGTTATCTATCTACCGGGACCTGTCATACCCCAAATTTTGACCACTAAGATTTCCCATCATTGTGCAAATCATCATCACAATATGGATGAACCATCATGCCTCATCAAGTGCCTCAAGGGTTGTTGAGCATTCACTACAATCAAAATTTGGGTTTCAAGCCCTCTCTGAGTGCTTAGACAAAGGGTCAATCAAGGAATGACATGATCTTCAACTTGTCTAGCCTCTCAAACATTCACAATGGATCAAGAGGACTCCCACTTCAAGGATTAAGCACAAGGTTGCTCCCTTCTAGGTGGATCAAGCTTCAAGATCGCCAGTGTCACCAAATTAGGGTTTTGATCGACCAGGGCCTCCAGATGAAAAATTTCATCTGGGCACAAACCAAGTATCCAAAACACAACCTAATATACTCCATGGAACCCCATGGACCCAATCATCAAGTCAACTTGGCCTCTGAGGGAGGCATTCATCAAAAATCAGGAATTAGGGTTTCTTGACCTAATTCACCCCTAAGTTGACTTTTAGGGAAAATCATGAGCCAATACCTCAAGAGAGGGTTTGAGGGTCTCTAATGAACTATATTGATCCATTTGGAACAATGGATTGATCCAAGAAGTTTGAGCAACAAGTCTCAATTTCATCTACACCACAATTAGGGTTTTAAGGAAAAAGTCAACTGTAACTTTGACTTTTGACCAGGACATGCTCCCAAACCCCAGGACATGCCTCAATATACCCCATGACACCCATGGAACATGTCCATCAAGTTTTATTTAGGTCAAGGACATGATTTCCTAAGGAATTGCACAGTTTGGAATTCATCTGATAAAAAGTCAACTGTGCGCAAAAGTCAACTTTGACTTTTTGAGATTTTTCACCAAAATGGATTTTTAACCCTAAAATGATGTTAATGTATGATTTGAATCATCATTCATCAAGAAAAATCAAAAAAAGTTGGATAACTTGTAAAAGGGGTAACCATAAAAACTTAGAAAATTTTCTAAGTTAAAAATAAAGTGGCAAGGGTACCAACTTTGAAGGATCATAACTCCTAAACCACAAAGCCATTTTTTCTCATCCAAATATGGATTTGTAGCCCTCATTACCCTCTACAAAAACTTCAACTAGACCTAAGTCTAATTCATTAAGGATTTTGAGTTATGGAGTTATCAAAATGGCTGAAAAATGAAAATGTCAATTTTTCCAACACTTAGTGAAATTTTCACTAAGTCCAAATATGCCTTCATTTTTTTCCAAATGTAGGGGGATTTTTCACTTGGATTCAAAAGAGATCAAAACCAAACATGTTCAAATAGTTGTTGTATCATGTAAGGGCTTTCCAAAATAGCCAAGAACATTGCCAAATTCCATTTGGGCTATGAATTATGACATTGGCAAGTTGCCTTGCTGAAATCTGCCAAGGCAAGGCAGAATTTGCATTTTTGGTCGATTTGCCAAAATCAGCCAAATCCAAATGCTCCTATCCACTTGGACAACTTAGAGGATTGAATCTAAGAGGGACAATCATTGAGCCAAGCCTCCAAAGTCTTTGGAACAAGAAATAGCATGTTGAACCTAGAATGGCCAAAATAGGGACAAGACTTCAATTTTGGAATGAGGCATTCAATGGAAGCATCAAGGTGGCATGGACTGAGCCATTCTCAACTGAATTCAGTCAAGACTTATCCAAGACCAAGGGAACCACAGCCCTGTGCCCTAACCTCTAGTCAATGGCTAGAGGAGACTTGGATTTCCATTGGACAACATTGGTCAAACCTCTGCTGCAGTTGCCATTCACAGTGGATCCCAAAACAAACTTGCTCTACTATAAATAGAGCTCATTTGTGCTCAGTTTGAGTACACCAAAGCCATCAAACAGATGTTTTCCTCAAAATCTCTTCTTTCACCTCAAATTTGCCTTCTAAAGCAAGTAATTCTGAGTTTTTGAGTTAGAGAGCCATTCCATCACAATCAATCACACACACACACCTCATATATATCATATGTAAGTTGTGCAAACTATCACAAGTGACCTGTGTCGCTCCTGGGATTTTCATCCAAGTACAAACGCGAAAGTGGCACCAAAACAGAGTCGCCAGCAATGTGTATTTATCCCAAGAGAGGGAAAGGAAACACCGCGTAAACCTGAGAGAAAGGAAAAGCATGGTCTTACGACCAAGAGAACTGGGTTCGGGAGTCGGTTACGCACGGGGAAGGTATTAGCACCCCCACGCGTCCATCGTACCCGATGGGATCCACGCTTGCTGTTTCGATCAAAGGGTGTAAAGAAAGGATACTGGAAAAGGAACTGAAAGAAAGAAAGGAGAAAGAAAAGAAAAGGAACGGGAAACAAATGTAGGGAAAATAAAAGAAGTGCTCGCATGGGCCCTACCCCACTGCCTACGTATCTCATCGGGAGCATGAGAATCAGAGCGACGTAGTTCCCCTCACTAGGGATGGATTGTTTGTGTTTTTTAGAGAACGGCTTACGTTCTAGCTCAGGTGTTGCAGGCTCGCTGGTCCGAGTGCGTTACCGTCTTGCAAGAGAACGAGTAGAAGCGCGTTCGTGCGTTGAGAATGAATGAGATGAGAAAAGAATTCCCGAAGGAAAGACGTTATTGTTTGTTTTTGTCTTTTAAGAGTTTTTTCATTTGTTTGCATATGATAGTGTATCTGAATCTTAGTCATTGGAATGTGTACCTTCTCACATTCCAAGATGGAATGGGTAAGAAAGCACACTAAGAGTGAAGAAGACCCTCACACTTAGTTCCAATTATCAAGGTTCAAACACACTAGCATACTTGTGTTTATTAAGTGTTTTTGTTAATTAAGAAATAAAGAAGTGTTTTTTATTATTTGCACCTTCAACAAGTATTGCATTTAAGTCCCTCATACAAGATCAAATGTTTAACACATTGACCCAAGATGGGCTATATGCTACACATTCTAAGATTACAAGAGAAGACCCCTTATAATCTTTTCTTTATATGAAAGGCCTAAATGCAATAAATGCCTACCTTTATTATATGTTTTGGATTTTCTTTGAGATGAGAAGATGAAAGACTCAAGAGAGGGTAAAGGTAAAACCCATATGGACTAAGACTCAATCCTAATTGAAGATTAAAGGGAGTGATCCTAAAGGTTTGTGAGGTTTCAACCTAAAGTCTAAAGAAAGAATGAATTAAACAATTCACTTCTAAAGTAGAAGATGAATTGTAATTCAAAAAGGGAAAGTAATGAGTCATTAAAAGAAAGCACATAAGTGCTTAACAAAACATAGAATGGAATTGTAAAAGAGAAAGGATAGAAGTTGAATGTGGATTCCTTATCCACACTCAATTGAAACTTACCAAAGCCCCTACATGGTTAGTAAACATGTATAAGAAGTATAAGAAGTAAAAGAACATTTAATGCATCATAAAACTCAAAAGAATTAAATGAGAAAACAAATCCTAGAACCACAACCAGAATGAGCATCATATGGACAACAAGTGAATATCATCATACAAGTGCAAGTGAATAAGCAAAAATCATCACCCATTAGCATTTAAACATGTTACAAGAAGAAGGGGTAGATGAAAGATGGAAAGAAATGAAGAGGACATGCATAAATGGAACATGTAAATCAACAACCAGAATTGAAACTAAATGGAAAATGGTTTATAAGCATCTCAAAAGTATTTATGAATCAACTTCAAGACATTCAAGAAGTAATATAAGAAGAATTGAAATGAAAGTTCAAAAAGAAAGTGCAAACAATACATGTTAATGATGCACAAAGTTCAAATTGAAATGAACATGTAAAGATGACCTATAATGTGCATCAAAGACCTATAATATCATATGAATGACTCACACAACTATGCAAATGCTCATACAAATATGCACAAAAGAATTCATGCAAACATGCACTAAAGTTAAAATGACAGGACATGTATTATACTTCCAATGTAATGCATCAAACAAAGACCAAATGGATTCATGAAAATTATGCCAGCATATTATTGGAATGCCTAGGTCAAAAATGCATCATACATCAAGATAGCATGTAAAAATTCAGAGCAAAATGACTTCAAACAAAGCAATTAGGTCAAATTGAAACATCATGCAAAGTGGTGCAAATATAGGCACCAAGACATGTGATAAAGTGACCTAAAAAATCAAACAAAAATCATCTAACATGCTTCAATGTATTAGTGAATCAATGCAAAAAGAAACATGTCAAAACAGTTGGTAATGAGCAAGAACAAAATTAAACAAATTCATGTATCATGCTTAGAATGCATCTAAATGGAAATTCAAAGAAAATTATGGACCAGGGGTAAAAAGGTCATAAAATCAAGAAATAAAATCATGAAAAATTTCCTAAATGTTTTAAGAATACACATGAATTTTTGTAGAATTTTCCAATCTGTTTTGGTATTTTTAAAAATTGGAAATGAAACATGTATAAAAAATAAAAAAAATGAAAATGAAATGCAAAGGGAAGGGGGTATGAACATAGCAATAACGCAGCGCAAATTAAATGGGCCTCAAAACAAGGGGGTGCAAATATCAATCTGATTGAGTCCAAATGCGCGCATAACACATTAACAACAATGCACCTTCAGTCAACATCAGTCAACACAATCCAAGCCATTGATTTAAGTCAGGTCAACACAAAAATCAAAGTACACAAGATCAACGCATGCACGTGAGGACACATGCCAATTACCATGTACCATGCCACACAAAGTTTAAATGAATTCAGAAAAAAGGCACGTGAGGAGCATGCTTATTTTAATGTGTTGGCACGTTTTAAGCCACACGATGATGAACATCCAATGGTCCATATTCAAACTGCAAATGAAACCCTAAAATGAAGCCACCGGCCGGAGAGGGACCTCCGGTCACCTTCTCCGGTCACTTACCACCGTCTGCAACTCACATTCTTTCCAGAAAAACACAATGCATACATCAATTGAAAGCTAAACTCATGTACATTATGAATATGCTAATGAAAATCACCAAACACATACGCACAGCAAGAACAGAGTCAATCAAATTAAGCCCTAGGTATAGAACTATGCCTCTAAGAAGCCTATCAACTAGCCAGGACGCACACGACCTCTATTAGGCCACAAACATCACAAAAACAAGCTGGATCCAGTAAAATAAAGTTGAGGAAGAGAACCTGAAAATATGATGAACTTTGGATCCACCAGAATACCAGAGATCCTATCTTCTTCTTCTCCCTTGGAGCTTCACAAACCAAGCAAAATAAATGCTGTTTGAGCTTGATATCTTGAGACCAGTGAGGGATTCAAAAACTTGATGAAGTACACTTGAAGAATTCGTGTGGATTATGCTGGTTCTTACTTCAATCATGCGCCATTGATGATGATGGAGATGAAGTAGAGGAAGGTGATAACAGAATCGTGCACACAGAGAAAGGGTTTGGAGAGAGCACTTGAATTGTTTTTGGAGAGAAAAGGGAGAAATGAAAAACCTCTCTCAAAATGTGAAGAGTATTGGAATTTATATGTTGAGTTTAGCTATGGTTTAGTGAGTGAATTAACTGAGTCACCCTTGGGTTAAGTGAGTCCACCCTAACTAACTGAGCCAAGTTAGTTAGGGGACGAGTTGGTTATGGCTGGGTTATGGTGAGGATGATGTTTAGAGTGTTATGGTGAGGATGAGATTATGCAGTGTAGCAGCAAGCTTGCTGGACAAGTTTGGGTTCTTTCCCTTTTCATGTATGAAGCAACATGGATAGCACGTGCTGCTCAAGTTTGTAAGGGGATGTTGGTTTAAATGGGGAAAAGAATAAAGAGTGTTCATGTGAATTCTGAAACAACCACCACAGCCATGGTTCATTTTCTGGTTTTATGACAGCTTGGAATCAATGCCATCATAGTGATTGGATGATGAAACTCTCCCTAATCCCTGAATGATTTAGTGTGTTTTTGGGTTCATTCGAAAGAGGAAATATAATGCTACATATTTGGTGTGAAAAATGAATTGAAATAAGACATGGAAGAGGTTGAAAAATGACTTAGAACATTAAGGTTTGGGACTGGTATAAGGGTGAGGCAGTGAGGTTGGCTGGCAAGGCATGTTGGCATGGGATTTTCAGCATAATCACCATGACTTTGGACCCATATATCGCCTCTATAACTTGATCAAATGGAATTTTGTCCAACATGAACATTGAAGCTGACACTACAAGGAACATCTTTGATGTTGAAAAGTTTCTCATTTGGAGCCTCTAACTATGAGAAAAGTGAGTGTACTTCTGGCCCACCACATGCTTGTGAAAATGACTGCGCGCGAGCTTGGCCAAACTTGGTCATGACATGGTTTTTGGCCTACTTTCTTCCAACTTTGATCAATCATATCTCCCTCATTTTTTATCCAATGGAAATGTTCTACCCATGGATTTGAAGCTTAAAGCAAGACCTTTCATTGAGGCAGAGTGGATTTTTCATTTGGTGCTCCAAATTTGAATGGCCTTGGTTCAAACTCTGATGCAAAATGTCCAAAACTTGCTATTTTTAGTAACCCTTCTTCATCCAAAAATGGCAACTTTTCACTTCTTGATTTTTTCATGATTCCTTTGGAGTTTCTTGACCAAATTTTGCACATTGGACACATATAACATGAATTTTATGAATTTGGCCTCAAAAAGTCAAGAGTTGACTTTTCCCTCTGATTATTTGACTTTGCCCCAATTTCTCTGATTCCTGATCTTTCTTCCAATTGAAACACTTCCAAAACCAATAGAGATGTAATTTTCCACATACATACACTTAAGGACATATGGAATACCATGACATCAAGTTTTGTTCAAAAACCAAAGATTCCCTGATTTAATGGGAAACCCTAGTTTTGGTGCCCACCTCCTAGGAGAAAAATGTGCAGTCTTCAATTTCAAATTCCTCAGAGTATGTTGTGTACCTTCTTAAAGGATGATGATATATTCCCTTTGAGGATGATTTTGGATCAATGAGCTATCTCTTTTGAGGGTTTTCCTTCAATTTTTGAACCTCTTGCATAGTGTAGGATGTAATGCTTCAATCTCCTATTGTATCTCTTATCCTTGAGGTTGTGGATGATCAATTGGGATAGTATGAGACATGAAAGGCTTCTTGGCTTGCCTTGAGGCAACTTGACTGACCTTTTTGTGCTTTGAATGATCTCTTGATTGTCCATCTCCCACCTGATCACATGCCCTGATGGTAAGGAAGATGCCATGCTTCATTTTTCTATGTTAAATGCAATGCAATGTTAATAAGGTGGATATGATATGATAAATGATAATGCCATGCTATGATGACAAAGAGGGAGAGCAAATTTTGGGGTATTACAGCTGCCCCTATTCAAGCGCTGTAGACCTGAATGCCTGAAAGCAATTGCTTTCGGACTTTCAAGGTATATAGTGATTGAATACCAAATATAACCAAAAATTTGCTCTGGATGATGAAAAAGAAAAGGGATATAAACCCAATGAGACTTCTGGATTGAATCTTCAATGAACGTCGTCGGAAAAATCTGTCTTTTGAACGACACCAGACGACTACTGGCTTGCCACACTGCTGGTGGACTTTAATAATGTCTTTTATGCAATTCCAGACGACTACTGGCCTGCCACGCTACTGGTGGACTTTAGAAATGTCTTTTTGAACGACGCCAGACGACTACTGGCCTGCCACACCACTGGTGGACTTTGATAATATCTTTTATGCAACTCCAGACGACTACTGGCCTGCCACACCACTGGTGGACTTTGATAATGTCTTTTATGCAACTCCAGACGACTACTGGCCTGCCACACCACTGGTGGACTTTGATAATGTCTTTTATGCAACTCCAGACGACTACTGGCCTGCCACACTACTGGTGGACTTTGCAGCTTCGTGCCACCCGAAGATGGACTTTTGCCAATCCACTGTTGGACTTTTGCCACCCGAAGACGGACTTTTGCCAATCCACTGTTGGACTTTTAGCTGCTTTGCCACCCGAAGATGGACTTTTGCCAATCCACTGTTGGACTTTTGGAATATGCCACCCTTAGATGGACCTTTCGCCAATCCACTGTTGGACTTTTGCCACCCGAAGACGGACTTTTGCCAATCCACTATTGGACTTTTAGCTGCTTTGCCACCCGAAGATGGACTTTTGCCAATCCACTGTTGGACTTTTGGAATATGCCACCCTTAGATGGACCTTTCGCCAATCCACTGTTGGACTTTGCTAACGTCTTTTAACAATGCCAGACGACTACTGGCTTGCCACACTACGGGTGGACTTTCGCAAAATTCCCATACTGGATTACACTCTGCATCCGTGTCAGACATCTCTGCCGACTTTGCTGAGGAACAAAGACCATGATTTGACTTTGGAGACTCCTGAAAGGATAACCTCTCCACTGGAGAATGAATGAACAATCCGTCTGCTCCGAATTGTCAAGCTTGCCAAAAATAAATTGGACTTGAAGAATAAAAAATCTGCCAGGAGCCACTTCATCTGTTAGGGGAATGAATTCTGGTCACAGCGATTCCGCTGGGGATGAGAATTTCTTTGCACGGCGTCTTGCTAGGGGAGAGAAGTCATAAAAACTCTGCTTGGGGATCTATCCAATCCAAGACCCTTTGTAGGGGTTATCCACCTTCTGACCCGGCTGGGGAAAGGCTGTACCCTCCTTGTTGAGGAATAGATTCTGTCGATCTGATAAACCTCTGCGGGAAGAACAACAACTCAGCTGGGAGTTGCTGACAAGATTCGATGCTGACCTCTGTGGGGATATCATGACCAAAGATACGATCTTGCTGGGTATCAGGGCTACTCTGCCAGGGATATGCAAATCCTGGTTAGAACATTCCACTGCAACTTGCTAGGAAAGAGTCCTTAGAGATCTGTTGGGGAAACCCAAAGCAACTCCACAGTATTCTGCTGAAGAATATGACTGTCAAGCTTAGGATAAGTACCACAATGCCCCATGTTAGGCGAGCTTCCCTTTAGACAATTCCGTTAGGGATGACAAGTTTATAACAAACTCTGCTGGCGGAAACTGCTTTAAAACGTCTCGTGCTGGGGAATGCCTTTTGAGAGGATTTTACAGAAGACCAACTGTCCTCAAACTCTACTGGGGATGACCAACACTTCATGCTGGGGAAACAAACATGCCCCATGCTTGGACAAAACAACAATTCGTCCCCGAAGAGGATATCATAAGAGGATTTTACAGAAGATCTAGCCTCTTCAAACTCTTGTGACTTCGCTGGGGATAATGACCATTAGTTTCGGTGTCGACGAGACCACTCTTTTGGGGAACCTGTGACTGTTATCGACATAGAAAAGCTTGTAGCTGTTGGAAGGACTGAATAAGAGAATCGACTTAATAAGATGCAACGGTACCCAGTTGAACTTAATTCACTGATATCGACCCGTTATGAACAATCGTCGACCGAACGATGAACGCCGATCTCCTTACCCATAATTGCCCCAGTCTTTTGTGCGGGGTGATTTATTGCTGGTCTTGTGCTTAAAATCATCTGCACCTGCTACCTGCAACAAAAGAATATGCCCACATGCCCCGAATATTGCGTGGCTAGAATCCACCATCCGGGAGTATTCAACATTCGAAGTAATTTCAAATGTTTTTTTCTGCGCATGTTATTGCAAGGCTGCCATGTTTTCAAATGCAATGTTTTATCAAAAATTAGGACGTTTTTGCAAACAAAGCAATAAAACAAAAATAGAAAGCTTTTTACTGAAATTCAATTTATTGACTGAGAGCCCAGAATAGGCAATTACATCTGGAAGCAATCCCTGGAAAGAGGTGATCGCTGAAAATTGAGAAAAGAAACTATCCTAATGGCAATGTGAAAACGGAATTCCACTGAGTTTCCATTCTGTTATGACCAGTATGTCTTCAAAACTCCCCGACCTTGCCTTCTGAGAAACGATCGGACCGATTCCTATCTTTCAGAACGTCAGTTGTTCAAACGATAATGGGGTACAGATAACTCAAACCGTAGTCATTCGCTTAAATCCCTTTTTTGTGTGGACCGCCCTTTCAGGTTTTCGATCCACCAGGATACCCTTTTTTGCCTAAGTTGCCCTTTCGGGTTTTCAACTTACCGGGTGTACAAATTTTTTCAATTATATCCCTAATTTTTGCCCGAACCTTATTCTGTTTTTGGTTCGCCGGGATGCCCTTTTTTGCCTGGATTTTTTTTATTCTTATTATCCAGCGGGTCTATTCATGCGAAGTATTTTTTGACTACGTCCGAGTTGACAGGGGATGAAAAGTCTTCGCCATCCATGGTTGTAAGCAATAAAGCTCCGCCCGAAAAGACCTTTTTAACCACGAATGGACCTTCATAATTAGGAGTCCATTTGCCCCTGTGATCTGTATTGGGAGGAAGGATCCTTTTGAGTACCACATCTCCGACTTTATAAACCCGAGGACGCACCTTCTGGTCAAATGCCTGTTTCATTCTGCGCTGATATAGTTGCCCATGACATACAGCCGCCAATCGCTTTTCCTCAATAAGGCTCAGCTGATCAAATCTGGCTCGTACCCATTCGGCTTCATCTAGCTTAACATCCATCATAACTCTGAGGGACGGAATCTCTACTTCAACCGGTAGCACTGCCTCCATACCATATACAAGTGAGAATGGGGTTGCCCCAGTGGACGTGCGTACCGACGTTCGATACCCATGCAAAGCAAATGGTAACATCTCATGCCAATCTTTGTACGTGACAACCATCTTCTGCACAATCTTCTTGATATTTTTGTTGGCCGCTTCGACCGCGCCATTCATCTTTGGGCGGTACGGAGAAGAATTGTGATGTTCGATTTTGAAGTCCCGGCATAACTCAGCCATCATCTTATTGTTCAAATTAGAACCATTATCAGTAATGATTCTTTCGGGAACTCCATATCGGCAAATGATATCCCGTTTTAAGAAACGAGCGACCACTTGTTTTGTAACATTGGCATAGGATGCGGCTTCAACCCATTTGGTGAAGTAATCAATTGCCACCAAGATGAAACGATGACCATTGGAAGCTGTAGGCTCAATCTTTCCGATCATATCAATGCCCCACATGGCAAACGGCCAAGGCGACGACATGATACTCAACGGATTTGGAGGCACATGCACCTTGTCTGCATAGATCTGGCATTTATGGCATTTGCGGGCATATTTGCAACAATCTGACTCCATAGTCAACCAATAATATCCCGACCTTAACAACTTTTTAGCCATTGCCTGCCCTCCGGCATGGGTACCGAAAGAGCCTTCGTGCACTTCAATCATCAACAAGTCTGCTTCACGTCTATCCACACATCTAAGAAGGACCGTGTCAAAATTTCTTTTATACAGCACGCCATCTTTATTCAAGAAGAAACTACCAGCTAACCTTCTCAACGTCTTCCTGTCTTTGGACGATGCCCCGGGCGGGTACTCTTGACTTTTTAAGAAACACTTAATGTCATAAAACCATGGCTTGTCATCAGCCGCTGCATTGACCGCAAACACAAATGCTGGTCTGTCAAGGCGGGATACCTCAATCTTAGGTACATGGTTCCATCCTTGCACTTTGATCATGGAAGACAAAGTGGCCAAGGCATCCGCGAACCTATTCTCATCTCGAGGAATATGGTACAGTTTCACTGTTGTGAAAAATGTCAGCAATCTCCTCGTATAATCTCTATACGGCACTAGATTTGCTTGGTGCGTGTACCAACTCCCTTTCACTTGATCGATTACCAAAGCTGAATCACCGAATATATCAAGGGTCTTAATCCGTAGATTAATCGCCTCCTCGATCCCCATTATACAAGCTTCGTACTCTGCTTTATTATTGGTGCATCCGAAAGTTATTCGTGCAGTGAAAGGCATATGAACACCTTCCGGCGTGATAAGAACTGCTCCAACTCCGCACCCATTCATATTGACAGCCCCATCAAACATCAGACTCCATTTGGATTCAGGGTCTGGCCCCTCCTCCGGAAGTGGTTCCTCGCAGTCTTTAGCTTTGAGAAACATGATGTCCTCATCAGGGAAGTCAAACTTCATGGGTTGGTAATCATCAATCGGCTGTTGCGCAAGATAGTCGGACAAGATACTTCCTTTGATGGCCTTTTGTGAAGTGTAATGAATGTCATACTCTGTCAAGACCATTTGCCACCGTGCAACTCTGCCTGTCAATGCTGGTTTCTCGAAAATGTACTTGATAGGATCCATTTTTGAAATCAACAAGGTCGTGTGCCTAACCATATATTGCCTCAATCGCTTAGCGGCCCATGCAAGCGCACAGCATGTCTTTTCAAGCATTGAGTATCGGGACTCACAATCATTGAACTTTTTGCTCAGGTAGTAAATAGCATGCTCCTTCCTACCTGTCTCGTCATGTTGACCGAGAACACAACCCATGGAACCTTCAAGCACTGTCAGATACATTATCAGCGGTCTCCCTTCAACTAGAGGCATTAGAATCGGAGGTTCCTGCAAGTATTATTTTATCTTATCGAATGCCAATTGGCAATCGTCATTCCACCTGACCGTTTGATCTTTCCTCAACAATTTAAATATTGGTTCACACGTGGCTGTTAGGTGAGATATGAACCTCGCAATGTAGTTCAATCTACCCAAGAAACCACGAACCTCTTTTTCTGTTCTCGGTTCAGGCATTTCTTGTATTGCTTTCACCTTGGCAGGATCAACCTCGATTCCTCTTTCGCTCACAATGAAACCTAGCAACTTTCCAGAACGCACCCCAAACGTGCACTTGTTTGGATTTAATCTCAGACGAAACTTTCTCAACCTTTCAAACAGCTTTTTCAGGTTAACCAGATGTTCCTCTTCTGTTCTCGACTTGGCAATCATATCATCTACATAACATTCGATCTCCTTATGAATCAAGTCATGAAACAATGTCACCATCGCCCGCTGGTACGTTGCCCCTGCGTTTTTCAACCCAAAAGGCATTACTTTATAACAATATGTACCCCACGGAGTAATGAACGTGGTCTTCTCCATATCTTCAGGTGCCATCTTGATCTGGTTGTACCCGGAGAAACCGTCCATAAATGAGAACACTGAAAATTGAGCTGTATTATCGACCAGCACATCAATATGAGGTAGTGGAAAATCATCTTTCGGGCTAGCTTTATTAAGATCTCGATAATCCACACACATTCTCACTTTTCCATCTTTCTTCGGTACTGGCACGATGTTGGCTACCCACGGAGGATACTTTGTCACAGCAAGAAAACCAGCATCCCACTGCTTCTGGACTTCCTCCTTAATCTTTAAAGCCATGTCGGGGTGAGTCCGACGAAGTTTCTGCTTGACTGGCGGACATTCTTCTCTTAATGGCAGCCTGTGCACGACAATATCCGTATCCAACCCCGGCATGTCTTGATACGACCAGGCGAAGATGTCAACATACTCGCGCAACATTTCCGTCAAAGTTTGCTTCACATCTGCTTGCAAGCTGGCACCAATCCTGATCTCTTTCTTGGCGTCCTTGGTACCAATATTGATGATTTCTACAGTCTCCTGATGAGGCTGGATGACCCTTTCCTCTTGTTTCAACAATCTGGCCAGTTCTTCAGAAAGTTCACAATCTTTCTCATCCCCTTCTTCGGCTTGATAAATCGGATTGTCAAAGTCATACATGGCCATATCAAAATCGTTATCAGTGGTATCCGGAGGATCAAGTCTGCATGAACGGGTTCATGCCTTATTTTAGAATTTATTTTTAAGCAAAACAAAAGAAAATGAAACATTGCCATTATTTATTTTTTTTTGTGCAAAAATAAAAACTGAAAGACAGAGAACAAAATTTGATTGCAAAACGTCCTTTATTAATGATTAAACATTGCAAATGCAACCATGGTGGCCCTACAAATGAATCTATACGCCTTGGGCAGAGCGCAAGATTTTGACATGCATTATGGTTAGAAAAAACAAAGAAAAATTACTCTGTCTGAAGAGTAACCCGGATGACTTCTTCAACGAACCAGTTCTGCACTTGTTGTCCCGGAACATGAGGGCGTACCCAGTTGTCCAGGTCACAATCACTGTCAACACTATCCTCTGTGGCTGCACAAGACTGGTCCGTGTAGATAATTCCCCCACTATTGAAAGTAATGGGTCCCCTGCTCCCCGCATCTGAAGTTGTAGAGGGATGATAACCAATACCAAATTTGTCTTCCTTCATTGGGGTCTCTATCAACCTGCCCCAACCTTGGGCGTTGCCTGCCCTGACGACTTCGACAGCTTGTTTGTAAGATGAAATGGAGGTACCAGCCCCAACTGGTACAGAAGAAGACTCAGGTGCATCGTCAATATTGACTGCTTCAAATGATTGGCACAGCATCTCATGAATTTCCCCATCCATTTCAATGTACTTGATCGTGGACAAGTGACTCACAAAGATGTCTTCTTCCCCACACACTGTCACAACCTGCCCTTCAAACTCATACTTCATCTTTTGATGTAGAGTAGAAGTAACAGCCCCGGCTCCGTGAATCCAAGGGCGTCCCAATAGGCAGCTATATGCAGGTTGTATGTCCATTACATGGAACGTGGATTTGAATACCTGTGGTCCAATTTGTACGGGCAATTCCACCTCACCAAACACAGATCGTCTAGTTCCATCGAATGCTCTGACCACCAATTCACTGGGCCTTAAGATCAAACCGTCAACTTCCAGCTTCATTAATGCCTTCTTGGGCAAGACATTGAGTGATGAACCAGTGTCTACCAGTACATGAGATAACACTGCGCCCTTACACTCCATCGTGATATGCAAAGCCTTATTGTGGTTTCTTCCTTCAACAGTTAAATCTCTACTTGTAAAGCCCAAGCCATGGCTAACATTAACATTGGAGATTACGCCCTCGAGCTGATTAACAGTAATTTCTTGTGGCACGTATGCACTCTTCAACACTTTCAACAACGCCTGCCGATGCGCATCAGAGCACATCAATAGTGACAAGATTGAAATCTTTGAAGGGGTCTGATTCAGTTGGTCCACAATCTTATAATCGCTTTTCTTGATTATCTTCATAAATTCTTCCATTTCCTTATCAAAAGTAATCTTTGTCTCTGCTTCAGGTGTAGGCGCACTTTCAACCACCTGTTTACCCTTAGCCTTTGCTGCAGCTTCTGCCTCTTTATCACTTCTCAAGGTTTGGGGAGCGAACAACCTTCCACTCCTTGTAAAGCCCCCTACACCCCCTACATTATCAATATTTGGGCTGACTGACGGCTCAACTTCCTGCTTTTTACCTTCGTAATATACATCTGCCCCATAGTGCCATGGGATAGCTTTCGTAGATGTGAACGGAATTGGTCCTGGCACCGTGATAGTGACAGGACTGGGCCCTTCTGGCGCAACACTCGCCACGGGAACTGCATTGACCGGAATTTGAATCTCAGCGGGAGTGTAATAGATGGTCACGGTTGATATCTCATCAGTGTCTTTCCCGACTCTGTCGAACTGTAGACATCCTTCATCGATCAGATTCTGTAAACCCATCTTCAACTTATCACAGCCGTTCTCCTGATTCATACACTCAGAGCAATCTTGATTACAGCCCGGGAACACCCGTCCCTTCAATAAACGATCTTTTACAACCAACAAAGAAGTTTTCACTTGATGAACGTCTAACACCAAATTCAATCTCCTCCCATCTTCAATAGCGTACACATTTGCTGCACTATGATCAGGCATGGGATGCTGAGTAATATTAGGAGCGGGAGAGAAATTGATGGCTTTAGCATCAATCAAATCTTGTACTTTATGATGGAAAGCCCAGCATTTTTCAATGGAGTGCCCCTGAGCACCTGAGTGGAACTCACAACGAGCATTAGCATCGAAGTTAGGTGGCAGGTTTCCAGCAACCGGAGCTTTCATAGTACGGAGTTCTACCAACTTTAACTCGAGTAGCCGGGGCAACAGCGCGGCATAAGTCATAGGGAGAGGATCCATCTTACGATCCCTCTGTCTAGACCTTTGCTGGAAAAAAGGTTGTTGCTGTTGAACTTGTTGTTGGGATTGTTGTTTCTGAACAGACGGTGTGGGGATTGTTACAGCATCTACCTGATAATAAGCTTGAGAACGCCCTCTGCCTCGTCCTCTAAACACAGCATTCGTATCACCTTCTCTTCTTTTCTGGTTACTAGCAAACGGTTTCTTCGTCCCCGAAGAGCCAGCCCCACTCACATCCTGGATCTTTCCAAGCTTTAACAGACTTTCTATTCTTTCTCCCGCAATCACAATATCAGCAAATCCAGTTGACGGACAAGCAGCTAATCTATCCAGATAGGCCCCTTGCAAGGTGCCCATGAACATATCTGCCATTTCTCTGTCTGACAAGGGAGGTTGAACCTGGGCAGCCATTTCCCTCCACCTCTGTGCATATTCTTTGAAACTCTCCTTGGCATTCTGGGACAATCCCTGCAATTGAGTGCGGTTGGGCGCCATGTCAATATTATACTGGTATTGCTTCAGGAACGCTTCTGCCAGATCTTTCCAATTCTTCACAGCAGCTCTATTCAACTTCATATACCAGGTCAAGGACGCCCCAGCCAGACTGTCCTGAAAATAGTGCATCCATAGCTTCTCGTCATCCGTATGGGCTGAAATCTTCCCAAAGTAAGCTTGAAGATGCGTTTGGGGACACGCATTGCCGTGATACTTATCAAAAGTGGGAGGCTTGAATTTAGGGGGAATTCTGACTCCTGAGACCAGCCCCAAGCTGGTAACATCAATACCCATAGAGTTCTTGCATTCTATGGCCCTGATCTTCTCTGCTAACTCATCATACCTTCGATCCCCTTGATTACCCACATCAGCATCCAGCAGAGTAAATTGGTCTTCCAGAGTATCTTCAAGAGTAACACCAGCATGCCTACCATTTCCATTACCCCGATTGTTACCACCAGGAGGAGGGTTGCCACCGGGAGGAGGAATGCCATGTCCCTGTGAATTGTCATGCTGATCACCTTCGGGCCCATTGTCTGGACGCTCTACCAGAAGCCTCAATCTCTCCTGATTTTGCGCCATGCCAGTCATGAGGGTCATGAACTGGTCCATACGCGCCCTCATTTCCGCCAAATCACTTTGCACTTGATCCATGATTCTTACTTGATTCCTTCGCGTCGAATATCGGTGAACATGACTCTCCGCTATACTGCCTGAAACCAAATAAAGGTTAGAGTCCCTGCAACGAGTACCTGAAAAGCAAGTAACAAAAAATGCAAAATGATATGCAATGCCATGTTTGTCATTTCCGAGGTGCTTTATACCCTGATTCCAATCCAACCACAGAAATCTGAAGACCAGAAATTGTGATATAAAGAGACGTGTCGTGGTCATGTGCTTGTGTGCAGCTATCTGATAAGGAATAATTCTGAATAAAACTGCTCATACTCATTCAACAAAGTATTCAAGTACATTTAAGAAAGGTTCAACCGCAAATGCAATACAAGGAAAAATGGATCCATCAACAAGCCTGATGGTAACCATTAACAACAAAATATAAGGAAAAGAACATCAGTCTGACAATTCCACACCCTTCAGCTTATCACTTGAGTATTTGATCTCCTCAAAAAGTATACGGGTACGCTGGTGATTCGGCTTTTCAATCATCTCTTTGATCAAGACATCCCTTTTCTCAAGAGCTTCATTTAAAGAACCCATATGCAACATCAGAGCCTCGTCATCACACACTCCTTTGTGTCTCTTTATGCCAGCTTGCGTCTTGAGTATCTCCCTTTCTATCATGACTTCTTCAAGCTCTTTCTTGGTATTCCTCAGCTCACCTCTAGCTTCTTCTAGCTGTTCTTGACTCTTACCGAGGCTTTCCCGATACTTTCTCCTCTGCTCATGCGCCTTTTCAAGCTCTTCGTCCTTAATCTGCAACTGTTCCTGTAATTCAGCATTCTCTATCCTAACTTCTTCCTAAGCGTGCTGAAACTTTGTTAACTTTTCTTTGGTCTGTGCTAACGCCTGTTTGGTTTGCTTGTGGGCTTGAGTAGCATCATCAGCACCTTTACTAATCTTCCGGAAATGTTGGGCTCTTCCAGCAAAGTCTTTTTCTTTTGCAGTTAGGATTTGTTCAGCATCTTGGGCTTTCCGCTCCAGCTCTTTGTTGGCATGTAGAGCATTCTGAAGATGGCTACTCAACTCGGAATTCTCTCCTTGGAGCTTTTTCACCAAGGCTTGCAACTTGTCAACTTCTTCCACAGTAGCAGTGCTTCTTGCTTTCTCATTCTCCGGATACAAAAGAGGTGCCTTACCAAAAGGCAAGAGAAAATCTTCAACTCTTTTCTTCACCCACTCTTCATATGCTGGATAAACCCGGTTGTTAGGCTTTCCTAGAGTAACTTTCCCCTTTTTCAGTATGCTACCCCAGCTTTCAGAAGCTTTCTGTGCTGCTTCCCACCCATCTGATGTATGAAAATAGAGGGACTCCTCCACATCTCTCTTAATAGGCGGACCTGTCAGGGCATACCCAAATTGTCGAATGGCCAAAGAAGGATTGTAGTTAATCCCACCCAATCTTCCTATCAGTGGAACGTTAGGGAACTTACCACAGCTGTGGATAATATTCTTGCCAATCAGCCCATGATCTACCCATACGATGTCCTTGGCCACCAATCCCATTAAACGCTGTTTCCACTCTAGAGAATCTTTGGAATCCACAAAAGCCCCTGATTGTGGTAAACGGCCTGCAAACCACTTATAGAACAAAGGTGCACAACAACGAATTATCCCTCCTCTTTTCTTTTCGTTTCGGTTGTACAACGAGTAGTGAAGATCTCCCAGTAGCGTTGGCACCGGGTTCTTCATCATGAATATTCGTATAGCGTCCGTATCAATAAAATCCGGCTCATTGGGAAACAACACTATGCCGTATATACAAAGGGCTAACAAAGCATTAAAAACAAGCCAATTCTCGCCTTTAGCTGCTTCCTGGGCCTTCTTAATCAGATATTCCAACTTGTAACCACGAATCTTTCCTTTGTTGGAGACATTGTCGCCTAACTCTGATTTGCTCAAATAAAGAGCACCAGCCACCTTCCCAAAGTCAAGATCCCCCACTGATCCAAAGAAAGGGGGCTCTTCCTTGATAGCAATCCCCAACATGTTGGAATACTCCTCCAGGGTAGGAACCAACACATAGTCTGGAAATACAAAACACCTCAGAGGCGGATCATAGAAGTGCATCAACGTATGGAGACCTCTGGCTTCATAATCACTGACATTACGGACCATAGATAAAATCCACCCATATTTCTCTTCAAAAGCTTCTCGTACTGCAGGACTCGCCATTCCCTTCAGCATAACAATAGGGCCTAAAGTAGGCGTAAGGAACTTATAGCTGATGATATTCTTCCTCTCTTTAGTGTTCATCTTTGCAGGGACCTGATGACTGGAATCAAGGGTAATATATGCACCTGGAAATGAATAAACATGTATGTTAAAATATGATAATGCAATGCAAAGGGCAATGTGATCAGGTAATCAGGTGTCTGTGCTGAACTGTGAACGGTGTCAGTGTAGCTCTGAGACTAATATAGAACCATAGATAAGAACCATCTGAATACAATAGGATGAAACTTCCTTTCTGTGCAATGATGATAGAAAACCGGGTATGTAGGAGGTCATGGTTACCTGCAAACCTGTAAACAACCCGCCCTTCTCACATGTGGGTACTAGGATGTTCAGCATCCCGAGCTCTCAGGTCGAGAAATGATGATACGTTCACCATTTCTGGTTTGGCATCATCATCAATCGAGAAGGCCTCAACTGATTCTCCAAAACAAAAAGGTCTTCAGCTTCTGGCACTGAGGTCGAGAAGCAATAGTACATTCATCCCTCAGGGTACAGTACTATCGCCAATCGAGGAGTGCCTCCGCTGATTCTCTTTCAAAAAGGGATGTCCTATAGCAAGTTCCCAGCATTGGGTCCTCGGATCGAGAATGTGCAATGGGTTTGCCACGGAATGTGGTCTGCCACTGTCACAACTCGGGAGGAGTGCCGCAACTGAGTCCTCGGGAATGGTCACCAGAGTCGACAGTTCCTCAAGAGAATAACCACTGGCCTGCATAACATGCAGTAGCAGAAAGCTCCTGATAGAACCTCGTCTGGTTGTGGGTCTCATGAACAACAATACGTGGTCACCACCACGCAAGCGTCATGACTATCCACTCTAATACCTATGTATGTACTCAAGCCTTGGTAGTGAGCTTATCTCTCAGAACACCCATCCCGCCAAACAGACAAAACAGTGCAACACAATATAATATATGATATGTAATGCTAAAATGCGGTAAATACAGTAAAATAAATAAACAGCAACATATAGCACAACAGTAAACACCCAATGAAAGAAAAGCAGACAAGCGCTAGGATTGACTCGCTAAGGAAACCAGAGATTCTTGGTCATTGCTCCCCAGCAGAGTCGCCAGCTGTCGCTCTCGGGATTTTCATCCAAGTACAAACGCGAAAGTGGCACCAAAACAGAGTCGCCAGCAATGTGTATTTATCCCAAGAGAGGGAAAGGAAACACCGCGTAAACCTGAGAGAAAGGAAAAGCATGGTCTTACGACCAAGAGAACTGGGTTCGGGAGTCGGTTACGCACGGGGAAGGTATTAGCACCCCCACGCGTCCATCGTACCCGATGGGATCCACGCTTGCTGTTTCGATCAAAGGGTGTAAAGAAAGGATACTGGAAAAGGAACTGAAAGAAAGAAAGGAGAAAGAAAAGAAAAGGAACGGGAAACAAATGTAGGGAAAATAAAAGAAGTGCTCGCATGGGCCCTACCCCACTGCCTACGTATCTCATCGGGAGCATGAGAATCAGAGCGACGTAGTTCCCCTCACTAGGGATGGATTGTTTGTGTTTTTTAGAGAACGGCTTACGTTCTAGCTCAGGTGTTGCAGGCTCGCTGGTCCGAGTGCGTTACCGTCTTGCAAGAGAACGAGTAGAAGCGCGTTCGTGCGTTGAGAATGAATGAGATGAGAAAAGAATTCCCGAAGGAAAGACGTTATTGTTTGTTTTTGTCTTTTAAGAGTTTTTTCATTTGTTTGCATATGATAGTGTATCTGAATCTTAGTCATTGGAATGTGTACCTTCTCACATTCCAAGATGGAATGGGTAAGAAAGAACACTAAGAGTGAAGAAGACCCTCACACTTAGTTCCAATTATCAAGGTTCAAACACACTAGCATACTTGTGTTTATTAAGTGTTTTTGTTAATTAAGAAATGAAGAAGTGTTTTTTATTATTTGCACCTTCAACAAGTATTGCATTTAAGTCCCTCATACAAGATCAAATGTTTAACACATTGACCCAAGATGGGCTATATGCTACACATTCTAAGATTACAAGAGAAGACCCCTTATAATCTTTTCTTTATATGAAAGGCCTAAATGCAATAAATGCCTACCTTTATTATATGTTTTGGATTTTCTTTGAGATGAGAAGATGAAAGACTCAAGAGAGGGTAAAGGTAAAACCCATATGGACTAAGACTCAATCCTAATTGAAGATTAAAGGGAGTGATCCTAAAGGTTTGTGAGGTTTCAACCTAAAGTCTAAAGAAAGAATGAATTAAACAATTCACTTCTAAAGTAGAAGATGAATTGTAATTCAAAAAGGGAAAGTAATGAGTCATTAAAAGAAAGCACATAAGTGCTTAACAAAACATAGAATGGAATTGTAAAAGAGAAAGGATAGAAGTTGAATGTGGATTCCTTATCCACACTCAATTGAAACTTACCAAAGCCCCTACATGGTTAGTAAACATGTATAAGAAGTATAAGAAGTAAAAGAACATTTAATGCATCATAAAACTCAAAAGAATTAAATGAGAAAACAAATCCTAGAACCACAACCAGAATGAGCATCATATGGACAACAAGTGAATATCATCATACAAGTGCAAGTGAATAAGCAAAAATCATCACCCATTAGCATTTAAACATGTTACAAGAAGAAGGGGTAGATGAAAGATGGAAAGAAATGAAGAGGACATGCATAAATGGAACATGTAAATCAACAACCAGAATTGAAACTAAATGGAAAATGGTTTATAAGCATCTCAAAAGTATTTATGAATCAACTTCAAGACATTCAAGAAGTAATATAAGAAGAATTGAAATGAAAGTTCAAAAAGAAAGTGCAAACAATACATGTTAATGATGCACAAAGTTCAAATTGAAATGAACATGTAAAGATGACCTATAATGTGCATCAAAGACCTATAATATCATATGAATGACTCACACAACTATGCAAATGCTCATACAAATATGCACAAAAGAATTCATGCAAACATGCACTAAAGTTAAAATGACAGGACATGTATTATACTTCCAATGTAATGCATCAAACAAAGACCAAATGGATTCATGAAAATTATGCCAGCATATTATTGGAATGCCTAGGTCAGAAATGCATCATACATCAAGATAGCATGTAAAAATTCAGAGCAAAATGACTTCAAACAAAGCAATTAGGTCAAATTGAAACATCATGCAAAGTGGTGCAAATATAGGCACCAAGACATGTGATAAAGTGACCTAAAAAATCAAACAAAAATCATCTAACATGCTTCAATGTATTAGTGAATCAATGCAAAAAGAAACATGTCAAAACAGTTGGTAATGAGCAAGAACAAAATTAAACAAATTCATGTATCATGCTTAGAATGCATCTAAATGGAAATTCAAAGAAAATTATGGACCAGGGGTAAAAAGGTCATAAAATCAAGAAATAAAATCATGGAAAATTTCCTAAATGTTTTAAGAATACACATGAATTTTTGTAGAATTTTCCAATCTGTTTTGGTATTTTTAAAAATTGGAAATGAAACATGTATAAAAAATAAAAAAAAATGAAAATGAAATGCAAAGGGAAGGGGGTATGAACATAGCAATAACGCAGCGCAAATTAAATGGGCCTCAAAACAAGGGGGTGCAAATATCAATCTGATTGAGTCCAAATGCGCGCATAACACATTAACAACAATGCACCTTCAGTCAACATCAGTCAACACAATCCAAGCCATTGATTTAAGTCAGGTCAACACAAAAATCAAAGTACACAAGATCAACGCATGCACGTGAGGACACATGCCAATTACCATGTACCATGCCACACAAAGTTTAAATGAATTCAGAAAAAAGGCACGTGAGGAGCATGCTTATTTTAATGTGTTGGCACGTTTTAAGCCACACGATGATGAACATCCAATGGTCCATATTCAAACTGCAAATGAAACCCTAAAATGAAGCCACCGGCCGGAGAGGGACCTCCGGTCACCTTCTCCGGTCACTTACCACCGTCTGCAACTCACATTCTTTCCAGAAAAACACAATGCATACATCAATTGAAAGCTAAACTCATGTACATTATGAATATGCTAATGAAAATCACCAAACACATACGCACAGCAAGAACAGAGTCAATCAAATTAAGCCCTAGGTATAGAACTATGCCTCTAAGAAGCCTATCAACTAGCCAGGACGCACACGACCTCTATTAGGCCACAAACATCACAAAAACAAGCTGGATCTAGTAAAATAAAGTTGAGGAAGAGAACCTGAAAATATGATGAACTTTGGATCCACCAGAATACCAGAGATCCTATCTTCTTCTTCTCCCTTGGAGCTTCACAAACCAAGCAAAATAAATGATGTTTGAGCTTGATATCTTGAGACCAGTGAGGGATTCAAAAACTTGATGAAGTACACTTGAAGAATTCGTGTGGATTATGCTGGTTCTTACTTCAATCATGCGCCATTGATGATGATGGAGATGAAGTAGAGGAAGGTGATAACAGAATCGTGCACACAGAGAAAGGGTTTGGAGAGAGCACTTGAATTGTTTTTGGAGAGAAAAGGGAGAAATGAAAAACCTCTCTCAAAATGTGAAGAGTATTGGAATTTATATGTTGAGTTTAGCTATGGTTTAGTGAGTGAATTAACTGAGTCACCCTTGGGTTAAGTGAGTCCACCCTAACTAACTGAGCCAAGTTAGTTAGGGGACGAGTTGGTTATGGCTGGGTTATGGTGAGGATGATGTTTAGAGTGTTATGGTGAGGATGAGATTATGCAGTGTAGCAGCAAGCTTGCTGGACAAGTTTGGGTTCTTTCCCTTTTCATGTATGAAGCAACATGGATAGCACGTGCTGCTCAAGTTTGTAAGGGGATGTTGGTTTAAATGGGGAAAAGAATAAAGAGTGTTCATGTGAATTCTGAAACAACCACCACAGCCATGGTTCATTTTCTGGTTTTATGACAGCTTGGAATCAATGCCATCATAGTGATTGGATGATGAAACTCTCCCTAATCCCTGAATGATTTAGTGTGTTTTTGGGTTCATTCGAAAGAGGAAATATAATGCTACATATTTGGTGTGAAAAATGAATTGAAATAAGACATGGAAGAGGTTGAAAAATGACTTAGAACATTAAGGTTTGGGACTGGTATAAGGGTGAGGCAGTGAGGTTGGCTGGCAAGGCATGTTGGCATGGGATTTTCAGCATAATCACCATGACTTTGGACCCATATATCGCCTCTATAACTTGATCAAATGGAATTTTGTCCAACATGAACATTGAAGCTGACACTACAAGGAACATCTTTGATGTTGAAAAGTTTCTCATTTGGAGCCTCTAACTATGAGAAAAGTGAGTGTACTTCTGGCCCACCACATGCTTGTGAAAATGACTGCGCGCGAGCTTGGCCAAACTTGGTCATGACATGGTTTTTGGCCTACTTTCTTCCAACTTTGATCAATCATATCTCCCTCATTTTTTATCCAATGGAAATGTTCTACCCATGGATTTGAAGCTTAAAGCAAGACCTTTCATTGAGGCAGAGTGGATTTTTCATTTGGTGCTCCAAATTTGAATGGCCTTGGTTCAAACTCTGATGCAAAATGTCCAAAACTTGCTATTTTTAGTAACCCTTCTTCATCCAAAAATGGTAACTTTTCACTTCTTGATTTTTTCATGATTCCTTTGGAGTTTCTTGACCAAATTTTGCACATTGGACACATATAACATGAATTTTATGAATTTGGCCTCAAAAAGTCAAGAGTTGACTTTTCCCTCTGATTATTTGACTTTGCCCCAATTTCTCTGATTCCTGATCTTTCTTCCAATTGAAACACTTCCAAAACCAATAGAGATGTAATTTTCCACATACATACACTTAAGGACATATGGAATATCATGACATCAAGTTTTGTTCAAAAACCAAAGATTCCCTGATTTAATGGGAAACCCTAGTTTTGGTGCCCACCTCCTAGGAGAAAAATGTGCAGTCTTCAATTTCAAATTCCTCAGAGTATGTTGTGTACCTTCTTAAAGGATGATGATATATGCCCTTTGAGGATGATTTTGGATCAATGAGCTATCTCTTTTGAGGGTTTTCCTTCAATTTTTGAACCTCTTGCATAGTGTAGGATGTAATGCTTCAATCTCCTATTGTATCTCTTATCCTTGAGGTTGTGGATGATCAATTGGGATAGTATGAGACATGAAAGGCTTCTTGGCTTGCCTTGAGGCAACTTGACTGACCTTTTTGTGCTTTGAATGATCTCTTGATTGTCCATCTCCCACCTGATCACATGCCCTGATGGTAAGGAAGATGCCATGCTTCATTTTTCTATGTTAAATGCAATGCAATGTTAATGAGGTGGATATGATATGATAAATGATAATGCCATGCTATGATGACAAAGAGGGAGAGCAAATTTTGGGGTATTACAACCTGTAATCACAAAATCACAAAGTCACCTCTCAAAACCTCAAAATAGGCCTTTTGGTGTATTTTTCAAGCCATGTCTTGATTCAGTCACTTTCCAAACCAGATAAAACCTCAAACACACTCCAAATATCATCCTTGAACTATCCCAAATGGTTCCCCGCATCTGGAACACCATTTGAGAGAGTTGCTATTTTGGTCGCTTTTAACCCTTTTGCAAGAAAGGGACAGTTTGTGTTTTTGCAGGTACCGGTCAATTCCAATCATCCTAAAAGCATCCTAGGGATCATTTGAGGTGGTTCAAAGCATAAAACCATATCTGGAGCAATAGGTTTGGCAGATTGCAGAGAAAACTCCAAAATCCCAAAGAAGGGTAAGCCTCTCAACTTGCCCTCACCAAAACATGTGTGCATTTGAAGTCCACTGAATATGCATCTCTTATACATGTCATATGTATTGTGTTTGTGCCAATTGATTATGTAACTCATGCCTGTATCAAAGTGTAGCATAGAAAATGCAATTATAGGCCATTTTCAAAACCACAATCGGGTTTTGAGGAGGGAGTGTGATCTGAAAAAACCACCACCACCATTGGATTCCTTGTGAAATTTTGTCCCAGATACATATAAATTTTGTCTCCAACCATTAAGAATTGAGAAAGTTATGACCTTCACGATTTTTAGCCAAAACTTGCCTTGGGCAAGCCAAAACTAAGGCATGACTTGTATATTTGTTGTTTTGTTTCAAGCAATGGATGTATCACCATCCCAGTGGTAAGGCGCGCCTTGTATGCTTAAGGTCGTGGGTTCAAACCCCACCCATGCCATTTTGTGATTTTTCACATTTTTGCTATTTTTCCAACTATTTTCATGTTTTTTTAATTATTTGGGAAATTAATAACTCTTGCAATTTTAATTATTTTTTTATTGGTTCTTTTTGCAAAAAATCACAAAAATGTTGAAATATTTTATTCCACAAAAAAATTAAGTTTATATTATTTATTTAATATAATTAGTATTTTTGTGAATAAATTCATTTTTATTTGTTTTTAAACATTTTGAAATGAATATTCATCTTGAAAAGTCAATACCAAATGAGTTTTAATATCTCTTGTGATTTATACCTCATTTTTCAAACCTTAAACAAAAATCACAAGTGGTTTATTCAAACCTATTTGGTATTTTTCATTTGATTTTCTTTAAATATTTACTTTTAAAGAATAAAATTAGGGTTTCCTTGATTTTCACTCAAACAAATCATTTTCAAACACTCATGGGCCTCTAATAGAGTGTAAGACCCAATCCTTTTTTTGACCAAATCATTTTTGGGCCTCAGTGTATTGTATAAGTCCCTATACCGTCAAAAACAAACGGCGCGATCATCGCTATTTGAAAAATAACCTGGGCCTCTCCTCGAGCTATAAGACCCATTCAAAACTTTTGGGCCTCTAATAGAGTGTAAGACCCAATCCCCCTTTTAACCAAAACAATTTTGGGCCTCACTTATTGTATAAGTCCCTCTGCGTTAAAAGAAAATCTCGGCGCGATCGCCATTTTTTAACGAAAAAATCAATTGGGCCTACCCTCGTGTTATAAGCCCCACTCTTTTTCTTTAAAACTTTTGGGCCTCTTGAGAGAGTGTAAGACCCATCCCTTTGTACAGAAAACCTTTTTTGGGCCTCAGTCACTTGTATAAGTCCCTCTGTACAAATTCAAACAGTGCGCTCACTGATAAAACCTGGGCCTCTCCTTGAGCTGTAAGCCCCAAATCTTTCTTTTTCAAAGCACTTTCTCCTTTGATTTTGAATATACTATTATTTTCAATCTTTCTTTGTTGAACAACTAACCAAACAGCATGGAAGCTCTACAACCGAGTAAGTGGTTATTGCTTTCATTTACCGCTTTCATATACATATAACTGTATTGTGGGGTTGTTTTCACTGTAAGTCTTCTTTCATAAACTCATATCAACTGTGTAATAATAGTATAGATATTTAGAGTTTCCCCGACAACTACGTCTAGCATTAAGCCCGTTGATCACTCTTAGAAATAGTATAAACTAGATCCCCATAGGATTACCAGACACAGTCTTCCCTCCTCTTGGGGTTAAACAATATGGAGATATGAAAGGCAGCATTCTCGGTGAACCCTTTCATAGACTGTCACTCGTAGAAGTTGTCAAAGAAACTCTATTCCCCAGAGATGATCTCTTCTCCGTGAATTGCATCTCTTGAGTTTCTTCCAAATTCTCGAACTTTCCTGACTTTGATCTATTCTCGGTGAATAGCATTGCCTTGAATTTTTCGGGGTTTGGGGACCCACAGGCTTCTTAAAAGCACTTGTCAAGAAGCTCTACTCCCCAGAGATGATCTCTTCTCCGTGAATTGCATCTCTTGAGTTTCTTCCAAATTCTCAAACTTTCCTGACTTGATCTATTCCTTGTGAATAGCTTGCCTTGAATTTCTCGAGGTTTGGGGACCCATCGGCTTCCTAAAAGCATCGGCCTCCTCTTGGGCATCGTACAAGGACCCACAGGCTTCTTAAAAGTAACCCCGCCTCCTCTTGGGCTTAGTACAAGGACCCTACGGCTTCTTAGAAGTATTCACAGCCTCCTCTTAGGCTTCGTATAATGATCTCTTCCTCCGGGAATGATAGCCTCCTCTTGGGCTTAGTACAAGGACCCGTCGGTTTCTTAAAATTTCCAGCCTCCTCTTGGGCTTCGTACAAATTGCCCCGACGACCTCCTAGAGGTATAGGAACAGAACTTAGTCATCTCCATAGAGCAGTCCTTTCGAAGAGTCTACTACTGTTTCTCAAAGCATAGTACAAAAGATGAAACTCTAGACTCGGATAGTCTAATATCCTTGAGTCTCAAACACATTCTCAAGTGACCCCTTCGTTAAATATGAAGGAAACCCGCAGACTCGGACAGTCTCAATACCCTTCGGATTTCCCACTTCCTTAAAGAACGGGAACAACCTGGATCCTTGAATCAAATCCTTGAGTACAGTGTTGCTCATATAAGAACTGATTTTCTCTTTCACAAAATAGTATACTGGACCTGTCACTTAACTGAAACAGTCACCATAGCCTCTCTCTTGGGCTTTGTACAATGATTCTCCCCAGCGGAGTCAAACAATGTTTAGCCTCTCTCTCGGGCTTTGTACGAGACACATAAGAGACTCCCTCGTTGAGTCAATCACCCATTTCGCCTCCATCTCGGGCTTTATACGAGATACGAAAAGGTTCTTATTGAGCCAAACAAACAATAGCCTCCATCTCGGGCTTTATACGAGATACCAAAATACTCCATCGTCAAGTCAAAACCTTTTAGCCTCTCTCTCGGGCTTTGTACGAGACACATATTAGCCTCCTCTTAGGCTTTGTATAAGAAAACCACTGGTTGATCCAATCAACCTTTTAGCATCAAAGTTGTGCCTCGTTCACAGTACACAAACATCAACAACTCCTTCCCCCTCATCTAATCGCTGTAAGCGGCAAGCCTTTGGATCATCTAAATCCATGCCACTGTCCCTCTTTTAGCATGAGAAATTCCTAAGGAAAGATAGCATTGCTCTACACTGAGTTAAAGTCTTCTCCTTCAGGTTAAAATCCCCTTTAAAGGAAATTATGGCATTGCTAGGATCCGCGTATCCCGGTTAAAGTAATTCTCCTTTATAACCAGTCACCCAACAGTTGTGACATACAACCCCCTCTTTAGAGATGACAAATTCTCTCTAAAGTCAAACCCTTTTAGCTTCATATCTTGGGCTTTGAACAAGATACAAATACACCTTTCAGCTTCACATCTTGGGCTTTGAACAAGATACAAATAGACTTTTCAGCTTCACATCTTGGGCTTTGAACAAGATACAAACCACCTTTCGCTTCACGTCTTGGGCTTTGTAAAAGACACCAAAAACACCCATTTCCTCCCCATAGAATAGGAGGAACTACGAACGCTCTGATTTCCCTGTTTCGGTAAACGGGAATACGTAGGCATAAGATTGAAAGAAAAATCTTAGCGAGCACACTAAACAAAAACCCAAAATCCCATATCTCCATCAATCAAAAGCAGTAATTCAAAAAGCATCAGTCCTAACATCCTAATCCTTGTCCCCCGCCAGAAACCTTCTGTCAAAATGAATAGAGAGAAACCGTATTGGCGAAAATACAAATAACCAGTACAAAGGCCCCCCCACATTGATAGCATCCGTAACCTAACAGACCGCTATTTAAACTCAGTATGCAAAGCAGGGTTAATTGGAGACATCTATTTCCCTTCCTTCATCAACTTTAATAGGATAAAAAATGAATCGGCCTGTAGTAAGCTCAAACCGCAGAGAGCGACCAGCGCTTAAGAACCGCGTCCAAAATCGCTCGCTACAGAAAAATGGCGCCCACCGTGGGGCCAGTCTCTGTTTTCTGTTTTCCTTTTTTTCTTCACTTATGTGAATACCACAGATTGGGGCTTCCGCCAGGGAACCCATTTTCTGTCAGGAACTTAGGATTCATAGCTTTAAAGGTCTAGGATGTGTAGGACAAATATATATACTGCTTTTCCTAATTGCTATACGTGTTTATTTTTCTGCTAATGGGAATGCGTGTGATGCCGCATGTGGAAAGATTGAGTATACACTTAAGATAAGTGATGGCGACGAGGTCGACCATCAACCTCAGTGGAGGCTGACCAATGCAACCCATTCTCTCACCTAGACAATGGGCCGATTGTTAAGTCTGAGAAGCTGAGGAGCCAAACCCTTTCGTAGTGCGGAAACTATCGGGAATAGTTGTTACGCGATACTACCCTCATTTGAGGCTGGTGATCTATTCTCGGTGAATGGCACTTACTCTAAGATCGCTCTACAACTCGCTGGCGATCCGCTTGTTGTTTTGCTTTCTTGGGAGGAGTTGATGATAATCAGTACAGGTACAAAAATCACCCTAGTATAAACCTTTGGGGATGGGTAGAGCCTTGAGTTCATGACCACGACCCTTTGACCCCATGTTTTTTCTATGTTTTTGTGTGCTGCATTCATGCATTCATTTAAAAAACATTAAAACATTCAAAAAATTTCTCTTCTGGTCTCTCTGTTTTTCAAATTAAACTAAGACTGTGATTGCAAATATCAGAGAAAAGGATTGCGCTAATGGATTTCGGTAGAAGGAGAACCCATAGGTATACCTTCAAGGTTCCAAAACTAGAGGATTTGAGAAGGTTAGCAAGGATGATCACTAACCCTGAGGCTTTCAGAGCCAAGCACGGAGGTCTGTTACCACTGTTAAGAGTCCATGTGATTGAGGGAATCATGGATGCGCTCATTTAGTTTTACGATCCGGTTTATCACTGTTTCACATTCCCAGATTACCAGCTTGCACCAACGCTGGAGGAGTATTCCATCTGATCGATCTACATATCACTGATCGAGCTCCATTTTCTGGACTGGAAGAAATTCCAAAGAATCAGATCATTGCAAGAGCAATTCATTTGGACGAGTCTGAGGTCAGGACTCACCTGACCACTAAGGGTGGCACCCAAGGTTTGCCAGCCCAGTTCTTAACAAAGAAAGCCCTGTACTTCGCCAGTATCGGGAACGTGACTGCTTTTGAAAGCATCTTTGTCTTGCTCACCTACGGGTTATTTTTGTTTCCCAACATCAATAACTTTGTAGATATTAACTCCATTAAGGTTTTTCTCATTGGAAACCCTGTGCCGACTTTGCTCGCAGATGCGTATCATTCTGTACACTTAGGGAATTTGTACAGCAGAGGGGAGATCACGTGTTGTGTACCTCTGCTTTATAAATGGTTTATCTCCCACTTGCCCAAGTCTGCTGCTTTTTGGGACTGCAAGAGTGCCGTGCGCTGGTGGCAGAAGATCATGTCTCTTACTAACTCTGATATAGATTGGTTCAATAGGATCTTTGAGGGAATCAGGATCATTGACCGTTGTGGAAACTTCCCCAACGTACCCCTTATAGGAACTAAAGGAGGAATCAATTACCATCCAGTTCTCGTTCTTCGTTAATTTGGATACCCGATGAGGCACATCCCACTGGGTGTTCATCTGGAAAGTCTTTTCTTCAAGGAAGGAGAAAACGACAGAGCACTAAAGACGGACATAGTGCACACTTGGAAACACGTTCATAAGAAAGGACGGGAGTCTCTAGGAAAACCGGACTATGTCTCGGTGGAGCCTTATCTCCATTGGGCACAAACTAGAGCTCTCAAGCTAAAAATGCCTTATCCTAGTTACGGAATTCTTCCGCCGAGGGAATCTGTCATGTACTTCATTACAGAAACTGAAAAGCTTTGGGTTACTCTCAATAAAGTTCAGAAGGAGAGGAGGTCTTGGAAGAACAAGTACCGCACCCTCGACGTCGAGTGCATCAAAATACAGCAATTACTGAAAGAAAAAGATGCTCTGATTGAAATTTTGGAGCAACATGCTGTAGAGAATCAAGATGATCAAAGGAATTTGCTCACTCCTTTCACTTGGCAAAGGAATGACAACCCAACAACGGCCCAAGAGCCCCGGTCAAAGAAAAGGAAGATACCAGAGTCAGCACCCGATTTCTCCTCAGAGAGGACTCGGGACCCATTAGCTTAGGTTTCTGTTTTTGCACTTTGTAATCTACTATATTTCCGTTTCTGTAATCCTTTGAATTTCAATAAAAAGGGGTTTCCCCACCGTTTGATATTTGCAATCTAATTGTCGAAGTTTATTTTGATTAAACCAAAAAACAATTAATATAATCATTGCATTCATCATTCTCACATCACGTATTCTTCTTCCCTACGAATCTCACATTTGTGTCTCGGTTCTAGAGTCAAACTGTCTCATTCGTACAATACTCGGGCCAATCGTCAGAAAAAGATGGATGATCTTGAGGAAGAAAACAGAGAGTTGAAAGAAGAGATCGACGCTCTGAGAGAAGATATGAGAAAGCTTCGTAACGACATGCAAGCCATGGCAGAAGCTCAGCTACAAAGGACTGTGATCTCAGAGATCACCTCAGCGCCCATAGTGGAGAAGTTTGATCCTAGGTATCAGATGCCGAAAGATCGTCCCTGGGGCATGCCTGTTAACTATATCCCGGAAGGATATGTTCCGCCGATCGCTGAAGATCAGGGAATCTCAACAGAAGTCGTTGGGCCTGAAGGTTACAAACTTCGGGAAAGAGAAGATGCCAGGGGCATACTGAAGACTCTTGAAGGTTACAAACTTTAGGAAACGCCAAGATTCACTACCGTAGTCACGGTACCACCCCCTGTGGTGCACACTGTCCCGGAAGGACAGATTCCACCAATACCTGGTGGTAAAAAGGAAACTATGTTTAATAGAATGGATGAATTCCAGGAACAGTTCTTGGAAATGTAGAAGGAGCTGCAAGCCATTCGCGGTCAGGATTTATTTGGAAAGGACGCCGCAGACCTCTGCTTGGTCCCCAATGTGAAAGTCCCGTCCAAATTCCAAGTGCCCGACTTTGAAAAATACAAGGGTAACTCTTGCCCTCAAAGCCATCTGGTGATGTACGCTCGGCGAATGTCAGCTCAGACTGAGAATCAGGACCTACTGATTCACTACTTCCAGGATAGTTTAACCGGTGCCGCACTCAAACGGAACATGGGTTTAAACCGTACTACGATCAGTACATTCAGAGATCTTGGTACTGCCTTTGTCCAACAATACAAATACAATTTGGACATGGCACCCGACAGAGATCAACTCAGATCAATGTCGCAAAAGGACAAGGAAACCTTTAAGGAGTATGCTCAAAGGTGGCGTGAAATTGCCGCTCAAATTTGTCCGCCTCTTGAGGAAAAAGAGATGACAAAAATCTTCTTAAAGTCCTTAAGCTCATTTTACTATGACCGAATGGTTGCCAGTGCGCCCAGTGATTTCACTGAGATGGTGGGCATGGGCGTACGTCTTGAGGAAGCCGTCCGAGAAGGACGTTTGGTAAAAGACACTGGATCGACGAGCGGTACTAAAAAATACGGTAGTGCTCTCCCTAAGAAAAAAGAGCAAGATATTGGGAATATCTTTCTCAAAAAGCAAAGGCGACGTTATCAGCCGGTAGCAGCTGTAACTCCTGCTATCAGCCCCTGCGCCTATTCCTACGTATCAACCTCAGGTTGCGCAGAGCCAACCTGATCAGCAAAGGACACAACAGCCTATTCAGCAGGCTCGTCCTCCATATAACAACAACTGTACAACACGGCCACCAGGATTTGATCCTATACCCGTGACGTACGCAGAGCTGTTTCCATTACTGCTAGCCAAGGGGCACATTCAGACTAAGTCTCCTCTTACAGTACCGGAAAATCCGCCTTTTTAGTTTAAGGTGGATCAAACTTGCCCTTATCATCAAGGAGGTTCAGGGCATAACATTGAGACTTGTCTCAATTTCAAGTCTGACGTGCAAAAACTTGTTAGGAGCAGGCTCTTATCTTTCAAAGATACGAATCCCAATGTTCTCACAAACCCGCTGCCTCAACATGAGAAAGCTGCAGTCAATCTGATTGAGAAAGAGACTAACAATGTCTATCAAATTCATGATGTACTCTTATTGAGGACCAATTTGGTCAAGATGCATTGTAGATAGAGTAGATATGGCCATGTGCCACCTCATAATTATCACCAGTGTGATATCTGCTCTAAAGACAACCAAGGATGTTCTGTAGTGCAAGCAGCTCTACAGGAACAGATGGATCTCGGATGGATCCAAGAGCACCGAGTTCGTGGAGTTAACAGGGTTTACACGAATTCTAACGTCATTCAAAACCACGACATCTGTGCAATGAATATCAATTTGGTGGCAATGCACTCAAGGCAAAGCCAGTATCATAATCTGCCACGGCATGATTACAATTCCTGTCTGACTTGCTCGGTAAACAAACAAGGATGCTCTTTCATACAAGAGGCCCTCCAGCGTTAGATGGATCTTGGATGGATCCAAGACTACCATGATAGGAATCCCTATCAGATCAACATGGTTCAAATCTTTGACATTCGCGTGATGAATACCAACCTGGTAGAGTTACATGCTGAGCAGGTCCGACTCGGATTCTTAATATCACATGACTATCAAAGCTGTAAAGCGGGTTGCGAAAACGATCGAGGTTGTACCCTTGTCCAGGAGGCACTTCAGCACTTTTTAAATCATTGGTGGATGCCAATCTACGTGGATGAAGATACTCAGCAAATTAGTATCAGTAACAGGAATCCTACTCGGCGTCAAAGTCAGGATGTCTGATCATTGGAAGCTAACCTAGTGAGGTTACATTGTATTCAAAGTGGGCGTGGCTAGGTGCCACCACATAATTATGACCGTTGTAGAGTTTGTACGGAAAGTAACCAAGGGTGTTACCTTGTGAGAGCAGCTCTTCAGGGTCAGGTGGATCGTGGAGAGATTCGCCCATATCCGGGTTCTGGACCCATCAACTGGACGCCGAACTACCTTGTCGATCAAGTTGAGGATGTTGTCACAATCTCTGGTCATCATAGGACCAGGGATGTTTTTGCCATCATCCCTCTACTTGACGAATCTAAAGTTCCCAACCGGGAACGGATCGAGATTACTTATGATGGTCAGAAAAATCAGAAGGCTCCCATAGTTATCTATCTACCGGGACCCCTACCGTATGAATCAACTAAGGCTATCCCTTACAAATATGGTGCAACGACAATTGAAAATGGAAAGGAAAGTCCATTACCCTCCATCGTGAATATTGCAGACATCAGTCGTGTAACACGGAGTGGTAGAATCTTCAACCGAGGGGTTGGGGAATTTAACAAAGAAAAGGAACTTCAGACAGAAGCTCCTGATCCACCAGTCAGTCAATCCAGTAATCCCGACCTTTCAAAAAATGATGATGAGATGCTAAAGCTTATCCAAAGGAGTGAATATAACATTGTTGATCAACTGTTACAGACTCCTTCAAAGATTTCAGTATTATCACTGTTGCTCAGTTCAGAAGCCCACAGGGAGGCTCTACAGAAAGTCTTGGAGCAAGCCTTTGTGGAACAGGATGTAACAATCAGACAGTTCGATAGTATTGTCTCTAACATCACTTCCTGCAACAATTTGGGATTTAGTGGTGAGGAATTACCTGAAGAGGGTCGTCGTCATAACATGGCACTCAATATCACAGTTAACTGCCAGGACGATGCTTTAGCCAGCGTACTGGTAGACACAGGGTCAGCCCTAAATGTTATGCTGAATTCCACTTTGATGCAATTATCATTCAAAGGCCCTCCGATGAGAGTCAGCGAGGTCGTCGTCAAAGCATTCGACGGATCCAGAAAAATGGTTATCGGCGAAGTTGATCTTCCCATAACTATCGGTCCTCACACTTTCCAAGTCACTTTCCAGGTCACGGACATCCGGGCAACATACAGTTGTTTATTAGGAAGACCTTGGATACATCAGGCTGGAGCGGTTACGTCAACCCTCCACCAAAAGCTAAAGTTTTTCAAGAACGATCAACTTGTCACGGTTTGCGGAGAACAGGCCTTGCTCGTGAGTAACTTATCATCATCTACTTGTGTAGAACTCGAGGAGGTTATTGGGACGTAGTTCCAAGCACTGTCGGTGAGCAAACACAATCAGTTCAAAGGAGGAACCTCGATTTCCTCATACAAAGATGCTATCAAAGTGGTCGAGAGTACCGATACGATAGGATGGGGACAGCTTGTCATTCCTACTAGCAATACAACAAAGAAGGGTCTTGGTTTTTCTGCAACCTGTACCCAGACAGATGCCAACGATGAAAGTCTTCATCCCCTTCAAAACCTCTTCCACAGTGGAGGTTTTCTCCACCCAGTGTCTCAAGCAGTCCATGCTATTAATGAGGAAGGTCCCTCTGGCACAGATGAAGAGTGGAAGTCCTATCTTAACGAGGACGGTTATATGTCTCAGGAAGAGGTGCCTATGCCATTTTGCTATCCCGCACAGAGTCCTAGATTTATACCACGGTCAGATGTCGAAATGATATATGGAGATTGTGATCCGGAAGGATGCCGTGCTCCGCCGAATTCATTAGAGGAGGACACTCCGATGAAAGATAATTTTGACTACACCTACTATGGCCCAATGGATGGCCTGCCAATGTGGCAGCCTTACCCAGGAGATTTGGGGCAAGAAAGTCAGCCGAGTAATGAAACTCAGCTGAGCATCATTGAACAGAATACCTGTGTCCCAACCATGTCATGGGATCAACACTCAGGTCATTCAGAAGCTACTCAACATGAGGATGAATTCGCAACGTTTGCAGGACTTGAATTCATCAACTATGCTTTTCCTGAGGTTAACATCATCGAGAAGGATGACCCCTCCAGTTCCAAAGAAGTTTGGAACACCTTGGGAGAACCAAGTGGAAAATACGACTATATGGTCAATTACACTGCGCCCGAAAGCTCTCGTATCAGGTTCGAAGATATCCAGCCAGCTGGATGGGGAGATACAGCTGAGAGTACAAATACTATGCAAAATGTAACTGAGGAATTCTCCTACAACAACTCTGCCTGGGAGACAGATTCCAATGATCCTGCTCCACCAGAAATCAGCATTATTTCTGAAGACAAATCAAGGAAGGTGCCAAACTTTGTGATTCACCGAGGAGTTCGCCGCCAATGGATTGCTGTCGAGGTTCCGAAGGCTGTGCATCAATCAAAGTAATTGCCATCTTTTAACCTTTCACCCTGCCCAGGTGAAACGGATGTTTTGATAGGGCTCGCTTTCTGTAAATTTTCCCTCTTCGCTTTGCCCAAAGCGACAGAGTTTTGTTTTATAGGGCTGTAGTTTCAAGAATCGACTTGTTCATAAATAAAAAACGTCGTTCTGTAATTTCCGCATTAATTGTTGTTTTCTCTTTTCATTTTTTCAGAAAATGGTAATCCTGAAAAAAATAATAAAAACAAGCAGTAAAGTAAATACACTGCACACACTCGCATTTTCTCTATCTCTTCTAAACACGAATCATCACGTCATGCAGATTGCTTATTTTAAACCCCGTTGAAACATACGATCCGATGCCTTCTCCCGACTTTGAGTTCCCGGTATTCGAGGCTGAAGAAGAAAATGACAACGAAATTCCAGAAGTGATCTCCCGACTACTCAGACAAGAGGAAAGGTCCATTGAACCTCACAAAGAACTGTTGGAAACGGTAAACTTGGGTTCCGAAATGGAGAGAAAAGAAATCAGGATTGGGGCACTGCTCAGTCCAACTGCCCAAGAGAGTTTGATAAAGCTTCTCAGAGAATTTCCCGATGTATTCGCTTGGTCCTATCAGGATATGCCAGGGTTGGATACCAGCATCGTGGAACATCATTTACCATTAAAGTCGGAATGTCCGCCGGTAAAGCAAAGGTTGAGACGGACTCACCCAGACATGGCCATCAAAATCAAAGAGGAGGTACAGAAACAGATTGACGCGGGTTTCCTCGCTACATCTGAATATCCTCAATGGCTAGCCAACATCGTACCCATTCCCAAAAAGAACGGAAAGGTCAGAATGTGTGTAGATTACAGAGATCTGAACAAGGCAAGTCCAAAGGACGACTTTCCTTTACCACACATTGACATGTTGGTAGACAGCACAGCAAAGTTCAAAGTATTCTCCTTCATGGATGGATTCTCGGGCTATAACCAGATCAAAATGGCACCGAAAAACATGGAGAAAACTTCATTCATTACCCCATGGGGTACCTTTTGTTACAAGGTAATGTCGTTCGGTTTGAAGAACGTCGGGGCAACCTATCAAAGGGCCATGACTACTCTGTTTCATGACATGATACATAAGGAAATCGAGGTATATGTCGAAGATATGATTGCAAAATCAAAAAAAGAGAGTGAGCACGTTGAACATCTGTCAAAATTGTTCGAACATCTAAGAAAATTCAAGCTCCGCTTGAATCCCAACAAGTGCACCTTCGGTGTCCGTTCAGGGAAACTATTAGGGTTCATCGTCTGCCAGAAAGGAATTGAGGTTGATCCTGACAAGGTCAAGGCCATTCAAGAAATGCCTTCTACGAAAACTGAAAAACAAGTCAGAGGATTCCTGGGACGTTTGAACTACATCTCCAGATTCATATTCCTTATGACTACCACTTGTGCGCCGATCTTCAAATTACTGAAAAAGAACCAGGATTGCGTTTGGTCAGAAGATTGCCAAACTGCCTTCGACAGTATTAAGGAATATCTGTTGAATCCGCCGATTCTATCACCTCCAGTAGAAGGAAGACCACTGATCATTTACCTCACAGTCCTAGAGGACTCAATGGGATGTGTACTTGGCCAACAAGACGAAACTAAAAGGAAAGAGTCTGTCATTTACTATTTGAGCCAGAAATTCACCGACTGTGAAAATCGGTACACGATGCTCGAGAAAACTTGTTGTGCTTTGGCATGGGCAGCCAAACGTCTTCACCAGTACATGATTCGTCATACTACTTGGTTGGTCTCCGAAATGGATCCAATCAAGTACGTTTTCGAAAAACCTGCTCTTACGGGAAGGATTGTCCGTTGGCAGATGCTGTTATCAGAATATGACATAGAGTACCACGCTCAGAAAGCCGTCAAGGGAAGTATTTTAGCCGATCATTTGGCTCATCAACCGATTGACGATCAAGAATGAATCGGGTTCGACTTCCCAGACGAAGATGTCATGTATCTAAAAATGAAAGACTGCGACGAACCGCTACCCAGTGAAGGGCCAGAACCAGGCTCCCAGGGGGGACTTATCTTTGACGGAGCAGTAAATCATTACGGAAATGGAATTGGGGCAATCATTGTTACCCCTCAGGGTACCCACATTCCTTTCACTGCTCGACTTACGTTTAAATGTACGAACAACGAGGCCGAATACGAAGCTTGTATTATGGGTCTCGAGGAAGCGTTGATTTAAGGATCAAAAACTTGGACGTATACGGCGACTCAGCCTTGGTTATCAATCAGATAAAAGGAGATTGAAACACATACCAATCAAGATTGATTCCTTACAAAGATTATGCAAGAAGGTTGTTACCTTTCTTTAACAGAGTCGAGTTTCATCACATCCCTCGTGATGAGAATCACATGGCTGATGCATTAGCCATTATCTCTTCCATGATTAGTGTAGGTCAATGGAATGACATACCTAAGATCGACATAATGCGCCTTGAAAGGCCCGCTTACATCTTCACGATTGAAGCAGTCATAGACGACAAGCCTTGGTATCACAATATCAAATGCTTCCTTCGGAAACAAGAGTACCCATCTGGGGCACTCAGAAAAGACAGGAAAACCCTCAGAAGATTGGCTGGAAACTTCTTCCTGAGCGGTGACACTCTCTATAAGAGGAATTTTGACATGGTCTTGCTCCGATGCGTAGACAGACCAGAAGCAGACATGCTTATGAAAGAAATTCATGACGGATCCTTCGGCACTCATGCCAACGGACATACAATGGCGAGAAAAATTCTAAGAGCAGGGTACTATTGTTTGACCATGGAATCCGACTGCTACAAGTACATGAGGAGGTGTCACAAGTGTCAGATATACTCCGACAAAATTCATGTACCGCCATCACATCTCAAAGTTCTCTCTTCCCCATGGCCATTTTCCATATGGGGAATCGACATGATTGGCTTGATCTAACCTAAGGCTTCAAACGGACATCGGTTCATCCTGGTAGCCATTGATTATTTCACCAAGTGGGTCGAAGCAGCGTCATACGCTAATGTAACCCGACAAGTGGTGGTCCGATTTATCAAAAACAATATCATCTGCCGTTATGGTGTTCCAAGCGAGATCATTACTGATAATGGATCTAACTTGAATAATAAGATGATGAAAGAGTTGTGTGCAAAGTTCAAGATCGAACACCATAACTCATCTCCCTACCGACCCAAGATGAACGGAGCGGTAGAAGTGGCTAACAAGAATGTCAAGAAGATCGTTCAAAAGATGGTTGTAACCTACAAAAACTGGCACAAAATGCTACCCTTTGCTCTTCATGGTTATCGCACATCTGTCCGCACTTCAAAAGGGGCTACCCCTTTCTCTCTAGTGTATGGCATGGAAGCAGTGCTCCCCATAGAAGTAGAGATCCCATCAATCCGAGTATTGATGGAAGCTAAGCTCACCGAAGCTGAATGGTGTCAAAGCCGACACGATGAACTGAATCTGATCGAAGAAAAGAGAATCACGGCACTATGCCACAGTCAGTTGTATCAACAAAGAATGAAGAGGGCGTTCGACAAAAAGGTCTGACCTCGTGTCTTCAGAAAAGGAGACCTTGTGCTCAAGAAGATACAATCATTTCTCACTGATTCTCGGGGCAAGTGGACCCCAAATTATGATGGCCCCTATGTGGTCACGAAAGCTTTCTCAGGCGGCGCCTTGAGACTTGCAACCATGGACAGAGAGGAATTTGCCTACCCCACGAATGTTGACGTAGTCAAGAAATACTTCGCCTAAATAAAAAAAACATCTCGGTGGATTAAAAACCCGAAAGGGCAGTCCAGGCAAAAATTAGGGATAATGGCAAGTAACTATGTTCAACAGAGGCAAGTCCCTAAGCAGCAGCAGTTACATCATCCATCACAGGAAAACTCCAGGCAAGGTCATCTTCGACAGAAGCTCAGGATGCCCAGAATTCAAAGTTGGTAGAAGAATAGTGGTCGTTATGTTTCAACGTAGCCCTTTTCCCTGTAAATTACCATTTTCTTACTTTGTATATACTCTTTGGAATCACGCGTTTGGCTGATCTCCATCTTATCAATAAAATTTGAGCCCTTGTGCTTTTGTTTGTAATTCTTATTTGTTTTAGCTTTATAGAACGACGTTGTTAACATGATTAACGATTCTTGAAATAAAACAAAAATGAATTTACTTGCTAAAACTTTTTCTGCTTTTAAATTAAAGTCGGCAATTTCTTTTGACTGTTGAACATCAAAGGAACGTCAACCGCTTCTCCAGAAGTAAGCAAACTTCAAAGTGCAGAATCAAAGTACTCCTTCTACGCTAGTGCGCCTGAATGAAGGATCAACAGTGTCGGATGCGACTATTCCATCTGACATCTTCGGCCGAGTTCTCATCTCCTAAGCCCGACCAACGTAGCTCCCAGCAGGGACTACTTCTCCTAAGCAAGGTAGAATTTCTATTTTGAACCCAGCGGTACTTCTTCGCCCCGCGATGGCCGAGTATCCAGTCGTGTTCATCTACTAGTCTGTATGACGCGTCAATTTTGTCAGCATAAACATACATACATCATGCATTATTGATTTGCATTCACATTTCATATTGTATCACTATCACTCTAGTCGGTCTTGTCCCTTAGAGATAGGAGTTCTCTCAATCGAGTCGTCAGTTCTTTCCTCGTCAGGAAACGCTGTGTTTGAATAATCTCCCTCCAGTTTATTTCTGGAATGAAGTTGGTCCTTAACCACTTTGATAACTTGAACCTCTGAAAAACCAGAGAAGCTTTCTACAAATGTCACTCTTTGCCATTGAAGATGATATCCTTGCTTTCCCGGATTAAGGAAAATCCCCAGAGAAAGCCTCCTAAGCAGAGATTTGGCAGTACAGTTGCCTTTCTCCGAAAGACCGCTGATGAAAAGGTCATCGGCACTTCAAAAATTGGACCCCATCATATGGCATTTCTCCGGGAAGATCCTGAGAAAAGTATGATGTAAGATCCCAAGCGGAAGCAGACTCTCAAGAGACCTGTTTTCCCCCAGTAGAAACAAATGGCGTCTCCAACAGAGAAGTTTGTGCACCTCTACAACTCAGACGACTGGGTTCCCCAGCAATTCTGGCGTCAAAAACTTTTTCCGTAAAATGGCATCTCCCTAGGAAAGTTCGGCGAGAAGTTTGAGGAAAACCGCTACGCATAGCGCCCCTTGTCAATAAAGTTTATTGATAAAAGAAACTAAGACCAGTTCCTTGGTAGGAAACCAGGATCGAGGGGAAGTTTAAATCAGAAACTAAGACCAGTTACTTGGTAGGAAACCAGGATCAAGGGGAAGTTTACTTCAGAAACTAAGACCAGTTCCTTGGTAGGAAACCAGGATCGAGGGGAAGTTTATTTCAGAAAACTGAGACCAGTTCCTTGGCTGAAGACCAGGATCGAGGGGAAGTTTTTACCTTTTCTAAGCATCATTGCTTAGTAAAAGAGGATGAATGCGCAAGCTACCATTCATAGCCATCAAAATTTTGGGTATTCCGATATTTAATCCTTTTGCACCCCGAATGCCCGAATACCTTCGTCATTCACACCTTCGGGTCCAAGAAGATTAAATAAGGGCATCTTTCATACCCCAAATTTTGACCACTAAGATTTCCCATCATTGTGCAAATCATCATCACAATATGTATGAACCATCATGCCTCATCAAGTGCCTCAAGGGTTGTTGAGCATTCATTACAATTAAAATTTGGGTTTCAAGCCCTCTCTGAGTGCTTAGACAAAGGGTCAATCAAGGAATGACATGATCTTCAACTTGTCTAGTCTTTCAAACATTCACAATGGATCAAGAGGACTCCCACTTCAAGGATTAAGCACAAGGTTGCTCCCTTCTAGGTGGACCAAGCTTCAAGATCGCCAGTGTCACCAAATTAGGGTTTTGATCGACCAGGGCCTCCAGATGAAAAATTTCATCTGGGCACAAACCAAGGATCCAAAACATAACCTAATATACTCCATGGAACCCCATGGACCCAATCATCAAGTCAACTTTGCCTCTGAGGGATGCATTCATCAAAAATCAGGAATTAGGGTTTCTTAACCTAATTCACCCCTAAGTTGACTTTTAGGGCAAATCATGAGCCAATACCTCAAGAGAGGGTTTGAGGGTCTCTAATGAACTATATTGATCCATTTGGAATAATGGATTGATCCAAGAAGTTTGAGCAACAAGTCTCAATTTCATCTGCACCACAATTAGGGTTTTAAGGAAAAAGTCAACTATAACTTTGACTTTTGACCTGGACATGCTCCCAAACCCCAAGACATGCCTCAATATACCCCATGACACCCATGGAACATGTCCATCAAGTTTGATTTAGGTCAAGGACATGATTTCCTAAGAAATTGCACAGTTTGGAATTCATCTGATAAAAAGTCAACTGTGCACAAAAGTCAACTTTGACTTTTTGAGATTTTTCACCAAAATGGATTTTTAACCCTAAAATGATGTTAATGTATGATTTGAATCATCATTCATCAAGAAAAATCAAGAAAAGTTGGATAACTTGTAAAAGGGGTAACCATAAAAACTTAGAAAATTTTCTAAGTTAAAAATAAAGTGGCAAGGGTACCAACTTTGAAGGATCATAACTCCTAAACCACAAAGCCATTTTTTCTCATCCAAATATGGATTTGTAGCCCTCATTAACCTCTACAAAAACTTCAACTAGACCTAAGTCTAATTCATTAAGGATTTTGAGTTATAGAGTGATCAAAATGGCTGAAAAATGAAAATGTCACTTTTTCCAACACTTAGTGAAATTTTCACTAAGTCCAAATCTGCCTTCATTTTTTTCCAAATGTAGGGGGATTTTTCACTTGGATTCAAAAGAGATCAAAACCAAACATGTTCAAACAGTTGTTGTATCATGTAAGGGCTTTCCAAAATGGCCAAGAACATTGCCAAATTCCATTTGGGCTATGAGTTATGACATTGGCAAGTTGCCTTGCTGAAATCTGCCAAGGCAAGGCAGAATTTGCATTTTTGGTCGATTTGCCAAAATCAGCCAAATCCAAATGCTCCTATCCACTTGGACACCTCAGGGGATTGAATCTAAAGGGGAAAATCACTGAGCCAAGCCTCCAAAGTCTTTGGAACAAGAAATAGCATGTTGAACCTAGAATGGCCAAAATAGGGACAAGACTTCAATTTTGGAATGAGGCATTCAATGGAAGCATCAAGGTGGCATGGACTGAGCCATTCTCAACTGAATTCAGTCAAGACTTATCCAAGGCCAAGGGAACCACAACCCTGTGCCCTAACCTCTAGTCAATGGCTAGAGGAGACTTGGATTTCCATTGGACAACATTGGCCAAACCTCTGCTGCAGTTGCCATTCACTGTGGATCCCAAAACAAACTTGCTCTACTATAAATAGAGCTCATTTGTGCTCAGTTTGAGTACACCAAAGCCATCAAACAGATGCTTTCCTCAAAATCTCTTCTTTCACCTTAAATTTGCCTTCTAAAGCAAGTAATTCTGAGTTTTTGAGTTAGAGAGCCATTCCATCATAATCAATCACACACACACCTCATATATATCATATGTAAGCTGTGCAAACTATCACAAGTGACCTGTAATCACAAAATCACAAAGTCACCTCTCAAAACCTCAAAATAGGCCTTTTGGTGCATTTTTCAAGCCATGTCTTGATTCAGTCACTTTCCAAACCAGATAAAACCTCAAACACACTACAAATATCATCCTTGAACTGTCCCAAATGGTTCCCCCCATCTGGAACACCATTTCAGAGAGTTGCTATTTTGGTCGCTTTTAACCCCTTTTGCAAGAAAGGGACAGTTTGTGTTTTTGCAGGTACCAATCAATTCCAATCATCCTAAAAGCATCCTAGGGATCATTTGAGGTGGTTCAAAGCATAAAACCATATCTGGAGCAAGAGGTTTGGCAGATTGCAGAGAAAACTCCAAAATCCCAAAGAAGGGTAAGCCTCTAAACTTGCCCTCACCAAAACATGTGTGCATTTGAAGTCCACTGAATATGCATCTCTTATACATGTCATATGTGTTGTGTTTGTGCCAATTGATCATGTAATTCATGCCTGTATCAAAGTGTAGCATAGAAAATGCAATTATAGGCCATTTTCAAAACCACTATCGGGTTTTGAGGAGGGAGTGTGATCTGAAAAAACCACCACCACCATTGGATTCCTTGTGAAATTCTGGCCCAGATACATATAAATTTTGTCTCCAACCATTAAGAATTGAGAAAGTTATGACCTTCACGTTTTTGAGCCAAAACCTGCCTTGGGCAAGCCAAAACCAAGGCATGACTTGTATATTTGTTGTTTTGTTTTAGGCAATGGATTGTATGCTTGAGGTCGTGGGTTCAAACCCCACCCATGCCATTTTGTGATTTTTCACATTTTTGCTATTTTTCCAACTATTTTCATGTTTTGTTAATTATTTGGGAAATTAATAACTCTTGCAATTTTAATTATTTTTTATTGGTTCTTTTTGCAAAAAATCACAAAAATGTTGAAATATTTTATTCCACAAAAAAATTAAGTTTATATTATTTATTTAATATAATTAGTATTTTTGTGAATAAATTTATTTTTATTTGTTTTAAACATTTTGAAATGAATATTCATCTTGAAAAGTCAAGACCAAATGAGTTTTAATATCTCTTGTGATTTATACCTCATTTTTCAAACCTTAAACAAAAATCACAAGTGGTTTATTCAAACCTATTTGGTATTTTTCATTTGATTTTCTTTAAATATTTACTTTTAAAGAATAAAATTAGGGTTTCCTTGATTTTCACTCAAACAAATCATTTTCAAACACTCATGGGCCTCTAATGGAGTGTAAGACCCAATCCTTTTTTTGACCAAATCATTTTTGGGCCTCAGTGTATTGTATAAGTCCCGATACCGTCAAAAACAAACGGCGCGATCATCGCCTTTTGAAAAATAACCTGGGCCTCTCCTCGAGCTATAAGACCCATTCAAAACTTTTTGGCCTCTAATAGAGTGTAAGACCCAACCCCCCTTTTAACCAAAACAATTTTGGGCCTCACTTATTGTATAATTCCCTCTGCGTTAAAAGAAAATCTCGGCGCGATCGCCATTTTTTAACGAAAAAATCAATTGGGCCTACCCTCGTGTTATAAGCCCCACTCTTTTTCTTTAAAACTTTTGGGCCTCTTGAGAGAGTGTAAGACCCATCCCTTTGTACAGAAAACCTTTTTTGGGCCTCAGTCACTTGTATAAGTCCCTCTGTACAAATTCAAACAGTGCGCTCACTGATAAAACCCTGGGCCTCTCCTTGAGCTGTAAGCCCCAAATCTTTCTTTTTCAAAGCACTTTCTCCTTTGATTTTAATATACTATTATTTTCAATCTTTCTTTGTTGAACAACTAACCAAACAGCATGGAAGCTCTACACCCGAGTAAGTGGTTATTGCTTTCATTTACCACTTTCATATACATATAACTGTATTGTGGGGTTGTTTTCACTGTAAGTATTCTTTCATAAACTCATATCAACTGTGTAATAAAAGTATAGATATTTAGAGTTTCCCCGGCAACTACGTCTAGAATTAAGCCCGTTGATCACTCTTAGAAATAGTCTAAACTAGATCCCCATAGGATTACCAAACACAGTCTTCCCTCCTCTTGGGGTTAAACAATATGGAGATATGAAAGGCAGCATTCTCGGTGAACCCTTTCATAGACTGTCACTCGTAGAAGTTGTCAAAGAAACTTTATTCCCCAGAGATGATCTCTTCTCCGTGAATTGCATCTCTTGAGTTTCTTCCAAATTCTCGAACTTTCCTGACTTTGATCTATTCTCGGTGAATAGCATTGCCTTGAATTTCTCGGGGTTTGGGGACCCACAGGCTTCTTAAAAGCACTTGTCAAGAAGCTCTACTCCCCAGAGATGATCTCTTCTCCGTGAATTGCATCTCTTGAGTTTCTTCCAAATTCTCGAACTTTCCTGACTTGATTTATTCCTTGTGAATAGCTTGCCTTAAATTTCTCGGGGTTTGGGGACCCATCGGCTTCCTAAAAGCATCGGCCTCCTCTTGGGCATCGTACAAGGACCCACAGGCTTCTTAAAAGTAACCCCGCCTCCTCTTGGACTTAGTACAAGGACCCTACGGCTTCTTAGAAGTATTCACAGCCTCCTCTTAGGCTTCGTATAATGATCTCTTCCTCCGGGAATGATAGCCTCCTCTTGGGCTTAGTACAAGGACCCGTCGTCTTCTTAAAAGTTTCCAGCCTCCTTTTGGGCTTCGTACAAATTGTCCCGACGACCTCCTAGAGGTATAGGAACAGAACTTAGTCATCTCCATAGAGCAGTCCTTTCGAAGAGTCTACTACTGTTTCTCAAAGCATAGTACAAAAGATGAAACTCTAGACTCGGACAGTCTAATATCCTTGAGTCTCAAACACATTCTCAAGTGACCCCTTCGTTAAATATGAAGGAAACCCGCAGACTCGGACAGTCTCAATACCCTTCGGATTTCCCACTTCCTTAAAGAACGGGAACAACCTGGATCCTTGAATCAAATCCTTGAGTACAGTGTTGCTCATATAAGAACTGATTTTCTCTTTCACAAAACAGTATACTGGACATGTCACTTAACTGAAACAGTCACCATAGCCTCTCTCTTGGGCTTTGTACAATGATTCTCCCCAGCGGAGTCAAACAATGTTTAGCCTCTCTCTCGTGCTTTGTACGAGACACATAAGAGACTCCCTCATTGAGTCAATCACCCCTTTCGCCTCTATCTCGGGCCTTATACGAGATACAAAAAGGTTCTTATTGAGCCAAACAAACAATAGCCTCCATCTCGGGCTTTATACGAGATACCAAAAGACTCCATCGTCAAGTCAAAACCTTTTAGCCTCTCTCTCGGGCTTTGTACGAGACACATTAGCCTCCTCTTAGGCTTTGTATAAGAACACCACTGATTGATCCAATCAACCTTTTAGCATCAAAGTTGTGCCTCGTTCAAAGTACACAAACATCAACAACTCCTTCCCCCTCATCTAATCGCTGTAAGCGGCAAGCCTCTGGATCATCTATATCCATGCCACTGTCCCTCTTTTAGCATGAGAAATTCCTAAGGAAAGATAGCATTGCTCTACACTGAGTTAAAGTCTTCTCCTTCAGGTTAAAATCCCCTTTAAAGGAAATTATGGCATTGCTAGGATCCGCGTATCCCGGTTAAAGTAATTCTCCTTTATAACCAGTCACCCAACAGTTGTGACATACAACCCCCTCTTTAGAGATGACAAATTCTCTCTAAAGTCAAACCCTTTTAGCTTCATATCTTAGGCTTTGAACAAGATACAAATACACCTTTCAGCTTCACATCTTGGGCTTTGAACAAGATACAAATAGACTTTTCAGCTTCACATCTTGGGCTTTGAACAAGATACAAACCACCTTTCGCTTCACGTCTTGGGCTTTGAACAAGACACCAAAAACACCCATTTCCTCCCATAGAATATGAGGAACTACGAACGTTCTAATTTCCCTGTTTCGGTAAACGGGAATACGTAGGCATAAAATTGAAAGAAAAATCTTAGCGAGCACACTAAACAAAAACCCAAAATCCCATATCTCCATCAATCAAAAGCAGTAATTCAAAAAGCATCAGTCCTAACATCCTAATCCTTGTCCCCCGCCAGAAACCTTCTGTCAAAATGAAAAAAGAGAAACCGTATTGGCGAAAATACAAATAACCAGTACAAAGGCCCCCCCACATTGATAGCATTTGTAACTTAACAGACCGCTGTTTAAACTCAGTATGCAAAGCAGGGTTAATTGGAGACATCTATTCCCCTTCCTTCATCAGCTTTAATAGGATAAAAAATGAATTGACCTGTAGTAAGCTCAAACCGCAGAGAGCGACCAGCGCTTAAGAACCGCGTCCAAAATTGCTCGCTACAGGACTGTTACCGTATGAATCAACTAAGGCGATCCCTTACAAATACGGTGCAACAAAAATTGAGAATGGAAAGGAAATTCCATTACCCTCCATCGTGAATATTGCAGACATCAGTCGAGTAACACGGAGCGGTCAAATCTTCAACAGAGAAGTTGGAGAACCTAACAGAGAAAAGGAACCTCACACAGAAGTTCCTAATCCACCAGTCGGTCAATCCAGTGATCCCGACCTTTCAAAGAACGATGATGAGATGCTGAAGCTCATCTAGAGGAGCGAATATAACATTGTTGATCAGCTGTTACAAACTCCTTCAAAGATCTCAGTGTTATCGCTTTTGCTCAGTTCCGAAGCCCACAGAGAGGCTCTACAGAAAGTCTTAGAACAAGCCTTTGTGGAACAGGATGTGTCAATACGACAGTTTGACAGTATCGTCTCTAATATCACTTCCTGCAACAACTTAGGGTTTAGAGATGAGGAATTGCCAGAAGAAGGCAAAAGCCACAACATGGCGCTCAATATCACAGTCAAATGCCAGGACGATGCCTTAGCCAGCATACTGTAGACACCGAATCGGCTCTTAACGTCATGTCGAAGTTCACTCTAATGCAACTATCATTCAAAGGATCTCCGATGAGAGGCAGTGAGGTCATCGTCAAAGCATTTGACAGATCCCGAAAAATGGTTATCGACGAAATCGACCTTCCCATAACTATCGGTCCTAACACTTTCCTAGTCACTTTCCAGGTCATGGACTTTCGAACAACATACAACTATTTATTGGGAAGGCCTTGGATACACCAGGTTGGGGCAGTCACTTCGACACTTCACCAGAAGCTGAAGTTCGTCAAGAATGACCAACTCGTCACGGTTTGTGGAGAACAAGCCTTGATCATGAGTAACCTATCATTGCCCACTTGTGTAAAACCCGAGGAGGTTATTGGAACTCAGTTTCAAGCGCTTTCGGTGAGCAGTGAGAATCAGTCAGAAAAAGGAACACCGATTTCCTCATACAAAGATGCTCTCAAAGTAATCGAGAGTAACAAAGCAAAGGGATGGGGACAGCTTGTCATTTCTACTGATAATAAAACAAAGAAAGGTCTTGGTTTTTCTGCAACCTGTACCCAGACAGCTGCTAATGATGAAAGTCTTCATCCCATTCAGGACTTCTTCTATAGTGGAGGTTTCCTTCACCTAGTGTCTCAAGAAGTACATACCATTAACGAGGGAGATTCCTACGACACAGATGAGGAATGGAAGTCCTATCTTAACGAGGATGGTTATATGTCTCAGGAAGATGTGCATACGCCATTTTGCTATCCCGCACAGAGTCCAAGATTTATACTGAGGTCAGACGTCGAAATGATATACGGAGATTGTGATCCAGAAGGATGTCGTGCTCCACCAAACTCATTAGAGGAAGACACTCTGATGAAAGACTACTTTGACCACGACTATTATGGCCTGATGGATGGCCTGCCTATCTGGCAGCCGTACCCAGGAGACTTGGGGCAAGAAAATCAGCCGAACAATGAAAATCAACTGAGCATCATTGAAAAGAATACATGCGTCCCTACCATGTCATGGGATCAACACTCAGGGCATTCAGAAAATGTCCTGCACGACGATGAATTTGCAAAGTTTGCAGGACTAGAATTCATTAACTATGCGTTTCCTGAGGTCAACGTCATCGAAAAGGATGACTCCTCCAGTTCCAAAGAAGTGTGGGACACCTTGGGACAACCGAGTGGCAAATATGACTTCATGGTCAAATACACTGCTCCTGAAAGCTCTCGTATCAGCCTCGAAGACATCCAGCCAATTGGATGGGGAGATACACCTGATAGCATAAATACTATGCAAAATACAACTGAGGAATTCTCCTACAACAACTCTGCCTGGGAGACAGATTCCATTGATCCTGCTCCACTAGAAATCAGCGTTATTTCTGAAGACAAATTAAAGAAGGTACCAGACTTTGTGATTCACCGGGGAGTTCGCCGCCAATGGGTTGCTATCGATGTTCCGAAGATTGTTCATAAGTCAAAGTAATTGTCGTCTTTATCTTAACCTTTCACCCTGCCCAGGTGAAACGGATGTTTTGATAGGGCTCACTTTCTGTAAATATCCCTCTTCGCTTCACCCAAAGCGACAGAGTTTTGTTTTATAGGGCTATAGTTTCAAGAATCTACAAAATCATAAATAAATAAACGTCATTCTGTAATTTCCGCATTAATTGTTGTTTTCTGTTTTCGCTTTTTCAGAAAATGGTAATCCTAAAAAACAACAAATAAAAAGAAGCAGTTTTCAAAAAAAAATACTCTGCACACACTCTTGCATTTCTCTCTATCTCTTCTAAACACAAATCATCACGTCATGCAGATTTCCTGTTTTAAACCCCATTGAAATGTACGATCCGATGCCCTCTCCTAACTTTGAATTCCCGGTATTTGAGGTTGAAGAAGAAGATGGAAAAGAAATTCCAGAAGAGATCTCCCGATTACTCATACAAGAGGAAAGGTCCATTAAAGCTCACAAAGATCCGGTTGAAACGGTCAACTTGGGCTCAGAAGAAGAGAGAAAAGAGGTCAAGATTGGGGCACTGCTCAGTCCAACTGTCAAAGAGAGTTTGTTAAAGCTTCTCAAATAATTCCATGATGTATTTGCTTGGTCCTATCAGGATATGCCAGGGTTAGATACCAGCATCGTGGAACATCATCTACCAATAAGATCAGAATGTCCGCCAGTAAAACAAAGGTTGAGACGGACTCATCCAGACATGGCCATCAAAATCAAAGAGGAAGTACAGAAACAGATTGACGCGGGTTTCCTCGCTACATCAGAATATCCTCAATGGTTAGCCAACATCGTACCAGCTCCGAAAAAGGACGGAAAGGTCAGAATATGCGTGGATTACAGAGATCTAAACACGGCTATTCCAAAGGACGGCTTTCCTTTACCACACATTGACATGCTGGTTGATAGTACAGCAAAGTTCAAAGTCTTCTAATTCATGGATGGATTCTCGGGCTATAATCAAATCGAAATGGCGCCGAAAGATATGGAGAAAACTTCCTTCATCACCCCATGGGGCACCTTTTGTTACAAGGTAATGTCGTTCGATTTAAAGAACATCGGGGCAACCTATCAAAGGGCCATGACTACTCTGTTTCATGACATGATACACAAAGAAATCGAGGTATATGTTGATGATATGATTGCCAAATCCCAAACAAAGGAGGAGCATGTGACCCACCTGTCAAAACTATTTGAGCGGTTGAGAAAGTAAAAACTCTGCTTGAATCCCAACAAGTGCACCTTCGGTGTCCGCTTAGGAAAACTCTTAGGGTTCATCGTCAGCCAGAAAGGAATTAAGGTAGATCCTGACAAAGTCAAGGCCATTCAAGAAATGCCTTCTCCAAAGACTAAAAAACAAGTTAGGGGATTCCTTGGACGTCTGAATTACATTTCCAGATTTATATTCCTCATGACCGCGACATACGCGCCGATTTTCAAATTACTCAAAAAGAATCAGGACTGCATTTGGACAGAAGACTGCCAAACCACCTTCGACAGTATCAAGGAATATCTATTGAATCCACTGATTCTATCACCACCAGTGGAGGGAAGACCACTGATTATCTACCTAACAGTCTTGGAAGACTCGATGGGTTGTGTACTTGGCCAACAAGACGAAAAAAAAAAGGAAGGAGTCTGCCATCTACTATTTAAGCAAGAAATTCACCGACTGCGAGACTCGGTACACCATGCTCGAGAAAACTTGTTGTGCTCTGGCTTGGGTAGCCAAACGTCTTCGCCAGTATATGATTCGTCACACTACTTAGTTAATCTCAGAAATGGATTCAATCAAGTACGTCTTTGAAAAGCCTGCTCTTACGGGAAGGATTGCTCGTTGGCAGATGTTGTTATCAGAATATGACATCGAGTACCATGCTCAGAAAGCCATTAAGGGAAGTGTTTTAGCCGATCATTTGGCTCATCAACCGATTGACGATCAGGAATCAGTTGGATTTGACTTCCCAGACGAAGATGTCATGTACTTAAAAATGAAAGATTGCGATGAACCGCTACCCAGTGAAGCGCCAGAACTAGATTCCCAATGGGGACTAATCTTTGACGGAGCTGTCAATCATTATGGAAATGGAATTGGGGCAATCATCATAACACCTCAGGGTACCCACATTCCTTTCACCGCTAGACTTACGTTCAAGTGCACAAACAACAAGGCCGAATACGAAGCTTGTATCTTGGGTCTCAAAGAAGCGATCAACTTAAGGATCAAGAACTTGGACGTATATGGCGACTCAACCCTAGTTATCAATCAGATCAAAGGAGATTGGAATATATACCAGTCAAGACTGATTCCTTACAAAGATTACGCGAGAAGGATGTTACCCTTCTTCAACAGAATCGAGTTTCATCATATCCTTCGTGAAGAGAATCACATGACTGATGCATTAGCCACTCTCTCTTCCATGATTAGTGTAGTTCAATGGAATGACGTACCTAAGATTGACATAATGCGCTATGAACGGCCCGTTTACATCTTCACGATTGAAGCAGTCATAGACGACAAACCTTGGTACCACGATATCAAATGCTTCCTTCAGAAATAAGAGTATCCACCTGGGGCATTCAGGAAGGACAGAAAGACCCTCAGAAGGTTGGCAGGCAGCTTCTTTCTGAGCGGCGATACTTTCTATAAGAGAAACTTTGACATGGTCTTGCTCCGATGTGTAGACAGACTAGAAGCAGACATGTTGATGAAGGAAATTCACGAAGGATCCTTTGGCACTCATGCCAACGGACACACAATGGCGAGAAAAATTCTGAGAGCAGGGTACTACTGGTTGACCATGGAATCCAACTTCCAGAAGTACATGAGAAGATGTCCCAAGTGCAGATATACTCAGACAAAATCCATGTACCGCCAACGCATCTCAAAATTCTTTCTTCCCCGTTGCCTTTTTCCATATGGGGGATCGACGTGATTGGCATGATTGAACCCAAAGCTTCAAACGGACATCGGTTCATTCTAGTAGGCATTGACTACTTCACCAAGTGGGTCGAAGCAGCGTCATACGCCAATGTAACCCGACAAGTTGTGGTCCGATTCATCAAAAACAATATCGTTTGCCGTTATGGTGTTCCAAGCCAGATCATTACCGATAATGGATCTAACTTGAACAATAAGATGATGAAAGAGTTGTGCATAGAGTTCAAGATCAAACACCATAACTCATCTCCCTACCGACCTAAGATGAACGGAGCAGCAGAAGCGGCTAATAAGAACATCAAGAAGATTGTTCAAAGGATGGTTATAACCTACAAAGACTGACACGGTTATCGCACATCTGTCCGCACTTCAACAGGGCAACCCCTTTCTCTCTAGTATATGGCATGGAGGCAGTGCTCCCCATAGAAGTAGAGATCTCATCGATCCGGGTATTGATGGAAGTTAAGTTAACAGAAGCTGAATGGTGTCAAAGCAGACACGATGAACTGAATCTGATCAAAGAAAACAAATAACGGCATTATGCCATGGTCAGTTATATCAACAAAGGATGAAGAAGGCGTTTGACAAAAAGGTCCGACCTCGCGTCTTCAAAAAAGGAGACCTTGTGCTCAAGAAGATACAATCATTTCTCACTGATTCCCGGGGCAAATGGACCCCGAATTATGACGGCCCTTATGTGGTCAAGAAAACCTTCTCAGGCGGCGCCTTGAGACTCGCAACCATGGATGGAGAGGAATTTTCCTACCCCACGAATGTTTATGTAGTCAAGAAATACTTCGCCTAAATAAAAAAAAACGTCTCGGTGGATTGAAAACCCGAAAGGGCGGTCCAGGCAAAAATTAGAGACATAATCAAAAATCATCCCGGTGGATTGAAAATCTCAGATTACAATCCAGGCAAAAATTAGGGATAATGGCTAGTAACTACGTCTGACAAGGTTGAATCCCTCAGCAGTCATGCCATCCATCAGGAAAACTCCAGTCAAGGTCATCTTCGACCGAAGTTCAGGACGTCTAAAATTCAAAGTTGGTAGAAGAATAGTGGTCGTTATGTTTCAATGTAGCCCTTTTCCCTTAAATTACCATTTTCTAACTTTGTAAATACTCCATGGAATCACGCGCTTGGCTGATTTCCATCCTATCAATAAAATTTGAGCCCTAGTGCTTTTGTTTGCAATTCTCATTTGTTTTAACTTTACAGAACGACGTTTTAACATGATTAAAGATTCTTGAAATAAAACAAAAATGAATTTTACTTGTTAAAATTTTTCTTCTTTTCGAAATAAGGTGGTAATTTCTTTTGACTGTTTAACATCGAAAGAACAGCGATCGCTACTCCAGAAGTAATTGAGCTTCAAAGTGCAGAATCAAAGTACTCCTTCTTAATCAGTACGCCTGAACGAAGGATCAACTGTGTCAGAGACCGTGTTTCATCTGACACCCCTGGCAGAGTTCTTATCTCCTAAGCCCGACCAACGGTTTTCCCCACAGGTACCGTCTCTCCTAAGCAAGGCAGGATTGCTATCTTGAACCACTGATACTTTTCATCCCCTGCAGTGGCCGAGTATCCCGTCATGTTCATCCATTAGTCTGTATGTCGTATCAATTTTGTCAGCATATACATACATACATCATGCATTATTGATTCATTCATATTCATATTGCATCACTATCACTCTAGTCGGTCTTGTTCTCAAGTGATAAAAGTCTTCTCAATTGAGCTGTCAGTTCTTTCCTCGTCAGGAAGTGAATCATCTAAACGATCTCTCCTCCAGTTTATTTCTGGATTAAAGTCAGTCCGCGAACACTTTGATAACTTGAACCTTTGAAGAGCCGGAGAGCTTCTGACAAACATCACTCTTCGCCATTGAAGATGATATCTTCGCTTTCCCGGATTAAGGAAAATCCCCAGAGAAAGCCTCTTAATCAAAGGTTCGGCAATACAGTAGTTTTTCTCTGAAAATTTCGCTGACGAAAAGGTCATCGGCACCTCAAAATTGGATCACATCATATGGAATTTCTCCGAGAAGATCCCGAGAAAAGTATGATGTAGTATCCCCAAGCAAAAAGCAGTCTTTCAAGAGACTCGTTTTCCCCCAGTAGAGTCAACGAATGGCATCTCCAACAGAGAAGTTTGTACACCTCTACACTTCAGACAGATGGGTTCCCCAGCTGTAGTGCGAATTTTTGCGTGTTTACGAAGCACTATCGCTTTGGGGTACTACAGTTCGATTCATTTTTTATCCTATTGAAGCTGATTAAGGAAGGGAAATAGATGTCTCTAATTAACCCTGCTTGCATGCTAAGTTTAAACAGATGACTGTTGGTTTACATATGCTATTAAGATTGTGGGTCTCTCTTAGGTTATTTTGTTAAGAACACAGTGTTTGGACTATTTGTAAGGTTTATGGTAATGTGTTTAGATTTGATGATTTTGGGTTGATTTGATGGAGATACTGGATTTTGGGTTTTTGATTAGTGTGCTCGCTAAGATTTTTGCAATCTTATGCCTACGTATTCCCATTTAACGAAACAGGGAAATCAGAGCGATCGTAGTTCCTCCTATTCTATGGGAGGAAAAAGGTTGTTTTGGTGTCTTGTTTAAATCCTAAGACATGAAGCTAAAGGGGATTTGTATCTTGTTCAAAGCCCAAGATGTGAAGCTAAAGGGTTTTGGATGAGAGAGAATTTGCCATCTCTAAAGAGGAGTTGTTGATGTTTGTATGTTGTGAGCAAGGCACAGATTTTGATGCTAAAAGGTTGATTGACTCAACCGAGGTTTTCCTTATACAAAGCCTAAGAGGAGGCAATTGACCCCACAAGAGGATGCTTTTTACTTGTTGTCTCGTACGAAGCCCGAGATAGAGGCTAAAAGGGTTGACACAACAAGAGAGTGCTTTTTTGTGGCTTATACGAAGCCTAAGACGGAGGCTAAAAGGTTTGACTCAAAAAGAGAATATTTTATCTGTCTTATATGAAGCCTAAGACGGAGGCTAAAAAAGACTTGACTCAACAAGAGAGTATTTTATACTCAACGAGAGAGTGATTTAGTGTCTCGTACGAAGCCCGAGATAGAGGCTAAAGGGGAAGTGACTCAACAAGGGAATCTTTTATACTCAATAAGAGAGTGTTTTAATATCTCGTACGAAGCCCGAGATAGAAGCTAAAAGAGAATTAACTCAACAAGAGAGTCCTTTATACTCAACAAGAGAGTGTTTTTTATCTGTCTTATACGAAGCCTAAGACGGAGGCTAAAAGGGCTATGACTCAACAAGAGCTTCTTTTATACTCAACAAGAGAGTGTTTTTATATGTGTCTTATACGAAGCCCAAGACGGAGGCTAAAGGGGAGACTGACTCAACGAAAGAGTCCGAAAAGGTTAACTCCATTGGGGAGAGTCATTGTACAAAGCCCAAGAGGAGGCTGACTTACTGCTGTGGAGTCTGGAGATCCTGAAGTGGGTCCAAGTATGGGGAACTCTCATGAGAGAGACCTGGTTTCTGACTATGTTCGAAGGGAACTTGAGAATGTCTTTGAGACTCAAGGGGGTTTAGACTGTCCAAGTCTAGAGTTTTATCTATTGTACAATGCCCAAGAGGAGGCACGGGCATTGAGGGATGAGTATCAACCCTACAACGGCCGGAGTTTTTGACGCTGGAAAAACTGCTCTAGCAAAGGATGACTAAGTTCTGTCTTATACCTTTAAGAGGCCGCCAGGGTCCTTGTATTAAGCCCAAGAGAAGGCATGAGAACTTCTAAGAAGCCAAAGGGTCCTTGTACAACGCCCAAGAGGAGGCGGGGTTGCTTTTAGGAAGCCTGTGGGTCCCCAAACCAAGAGAAGTTCAAGACATGTTATTCACCGAGAATAGATCAAGCCAGGAAAGTTCAAGGATTTGGAAGAAACTCAAGAGATGCCATTCACGGAGAAAAGATCATCTCTGGGGAGTTAGAGTTTCTTTGACAATTTCTAAGGGTGACAGTCTGAGAAAGGGTTCACCGAGAATTCTGCCTTTCACGTTTCCATATTGTTTAACCCCAAGAGGAGGGAAGACTGTATCTAGTAATCCTATGGGGGTTCTAGTTTTGTTTGTATTTAAGAGTGACCAACAGGCTTTACCTAGTGCTAGACGTAGTTTCCGGGGAAAACTCTAAATAACTATACTAGTATTACACAGTTGATATTTGACAAGTATATAAAAGGATGTGAAAGAAGACTTACAGTGAAGCAGCCCCACAATGCAGTTATATATATATATATATATATATATATATATATATATATATATATATATATATATATATATATATATATATATATATATATATAAGCGATAAATGAAAATGGATAAACACTTACCCGTTGTAGAGCTTCCATGCTGTTTGGTTAGTTGTTCAACAAAGAAAAACTTTGATAACAATATCATATTTAAAATCAAAGGAGAAAGTGCTTTGAAAAGTTTGTTGGGGCTTACGGCTCAAGGAGAGGCCCAAGTTTTAACGATGATTGCACCGCTGTTTTGAAAACTGTACAGAGGGACTTATATAATATGTGAGGCCCACAAAGTTTTTATGTACAAGGGGATTGGGTCTCACACTATATTAGAGGCCCAAAGTGTTTTTGTATCAGTGATGGGGCTTACAGCTCAAGGAGAGACCCAGGGTTTTATTTTGAACTGGCGATCGTGTCGAGGTTTTTTTCTTTTAATACAGAGGGTCTTATACAATATGTGAGGCCCAAAAAGGTTTTGGTTAAAAGGGGATTGGATCTTACATTCTATTATAGGCCTACAGTGTTTTAAAATAAAAGGTGGGGCTTACAGCTCAAGGAGATGCCCAGGGTTTGATTAAAAAGGCGACGACTGCGCCGAACGTTTGAAAATATACAGAGGGACTTATACAATGTGTGAGGCCCTAAAAGGTTTATTTACAAAAGGATTGGGTCTTACACTCTACCAAGAGGCCTAAAGATTTATTTTTTTACAATATATAGGACTTACAACTCAAGGAGAAGCCCAGGGTTATGGATTTGAAAACAGCGATCGCGCCGAGGCTTTTGAAAACACAGTGGGTCTTATACAACATCTGAGGCCCAAATAATTTTGGTTTCAAAAAGGGGTTGGGTCTTACACTCTATTAGAGGCCCAAAGTGTTTAAAAAGATTTGTGAGGGTGAAAATCAAAGAAAATCTAATTTTGTTTTCCTTAAAAAGTAAATATTTAAAGAAAATCAATAAAAATGATAAAAATACCAAATAAGTTTGAATAAACCACTTGTGATTTTTAATTAAGGTTTGAAAAATGAGGTTTTAATCACAAGATAATTTAGAACTCATTTGGTTTTGATTTTCAAAATAAACATTCACTTTTAAATGTTTAAAAACAATTAAAAATGAATTTATTCACAAAATTACTAATTATATTAAATAAGAAATATAAATTTGATTTTTTTGTGGAATAAAATATTTCAACATTTGTGTGATTTTTTGCAAAAAAGAACCAATCAAAAATAATTAAAATTGAGGGAGTTATTAATTTTTCAAATCATTAAAAATAATATGAAAAACAATAAAAAGTGGAAGAAAAAAAACATTAAAAAGGGGTCTGGGGCGAGGGGGATTCGAACCCCAGACCTCTTGTGTGCAGCAAGCGCACCTTACCACTGGGGTGGTGATACATCCGTGTATCAAACCCCAGCCAGAAATATACAAGGTTTGCCTTGTTCTTGGCCTGGCCAAGGCAAGGCAAGGCAAGGTTTTTGGTCAGAAACGTGAAGGTCATAACTTCTTCATTTCTTCATGGATGGAGACAAAATTTATATGCACCTGGCCTAGAATTTCACAAGGAATCCAACGGTGGTGGTGGTTTTTCCAGAAAATCAATCCTCCTCAAAACTCGATAGTGGTTTTGAAATCGGCCATGATTTGCACTTTCTGTGCTATCCCTTGTTATAGGCATGAATTACATGATGAATTGGTTCAAACACAACACATATAACATGTATGAGATGTGTATGATCAGTGGACCTCAAAGCAATGCATATTTTAAAAAGTTCAAGTTGAGATGCTTACCTCCCTTGGAGCTTTTTGGGCAATCTGTCAAGTGCTTTGTTCCAGAAATGTTTTGATGTTTTGAACACTCTCAAATGATCCCTTAGAAGCTTTTAGGATGATTGGAATCAGCTGGAAACCTCAGGAATGGAAATTGGCCCTTCCTTGCAAAAGGGGCAAAAGTGGCCAAAATAGCAACTCTCTCAAATGATGTTCCAGATGTGTGGAACCATTTGGGACAATTCAAGGATGATATTTGGAGTGTGTTTGAGGTTTTATATGGTTTTGAAAGTGACTGAATCAAGACATGGCTTGAAAAATGCAAAAAGGCCCTATTTTGAGGTTTTGAGAGGGGACTTTGTGATTTTGGTGTTACAGGTCACTTGTGAGTGTTTAGATCACTTCTATATGATGTTTATGAGGTGTGAATGTGTGATTGGTTTGGTTGGAATTGCTTTCAAACTCAAAACCCGATAGTGACTTGCTTTGGAAGGCAAATTTGGAAGTGAGAAGGTGATTTTGAGGAAAACATCTGTTTGATGGCTTTGGTGTACTCAAACTGATCACAAATGAGCTCTATTTATAGTAGAGCAAGTTTGTTTTGCAAGCAATAGTGAATGGAAACTGCAGCTGAGGTTTGGCCAATGTTGATCAATTGGAATCCAAGTCTCCTCTAGCCATTGACTAGAGGTTAGAGCACAGGCTGCTGGTTCCCTAGTTCTTGGATAAGTCTTGACTGAATTCAGTTGCAAATGGCTCAGTCTATGCCACCTTGGTGCATCCATTGAATGCTCCAAAACAAAATTGGAGTTTTGTCCCCTCTTTAGGGATTTCTAGGTTTGGCATGCTATTTTTAGTTCCAAGGACTTTGGAGGCTTATAGATCAGTGTTTGTCCCTCCTTGGTCTCCCCCTGAGGTGTTCAGATGGATAAACTTATTTGTCATTTGAAAATTTTGCTCAAATCGAGAAAAATGCATAAATCTGCCTTGCCATGACAGTTTGCAGCAAGGCATATTGGCATGGTCATATCTCATGGCTCAAGTGGAATTCCATGGAGTTCTTGGCCATTTTGGAAAGCTCTCATATGATACAACATATGTGTGATCATAGTTTGTTTTGATACCTTTTGGATCCAAGTGAAAAATTCCCCTACATTTGGAAAAAAGACAAGGCAGATTCTGACTTAGTGAAAATTTCACTAAGTGTTGGAAAAAAGTGACATTTTCAGTTTTTGTGATTTTGGCTATTCCATAACTTGAAATCCATGAGGAATTGGAATGAGGTGTAGTTGAAGCTTTTGTAGTGTGTCATGAGAGCTACAAATCCATCTTTGGATCAGCCAAAATGGTTGCTTGGATCTCAAGTTATGATCCTTGGAAGTTGACCTCCTAGCCACTTTGTTCCATAACTTAGAAAATTTCTAAGTTTTTTTATGGTTACCCCTTTTACAAGTTATCCCACGCTTCTTGATTTTTCTTGATGAATGATTATTCCAATCACACATTAACATCATTATAGGGTCAAAGAACCATATTTGTGAAAAATCTCAAAAAGTCAAAGTTGACTTTTGTGCACAGTTGACTTTTTTTCAAATGAATTCCAAACTGTGTGATTCTCTATGAAATTAAGTCCTTGACCTAAATCAAACTTGATGGATTGATTTCATAGGTGTTATAGGGTGTATTGAATCATGTCCTAGGATTTGGGAGCATGCCTGGGCCAAAAGTCAAAGGCACGGTTGACTTTTCCTGCGAAAACCCTAATTGTGGTTCTGATAAATTTGAAACTTGTTGATCAAGCTTCTTGGATCAATCCATTATTGCAAATGGATCAATGTAGTGGGTTAGAGTCCCTCAAATCATGTCTTGAGGTCTTGGCTCATGTTTTGTCCCAAAAGTCAACTTAGGGGTGAATTAGGTCAAGAAACCCTAATTCCTGATTTTTTATGAATGCATCCCCTGAGGCTAAATTGACTTGATGATTAGGTTTATGATGTCCCATGGAGGTCATGCTTTGAAGCATTGGCTCATGCCCAGAGGAAAATTTCCATCTGGAGGCCCTGGTCGACCAAACCCTAATTTGGTGACACTGGCGATCTTGAGGCTTAATCCACCTGGAATGCTGCAACATTGTGCTTGATCCTTGATGTGGGAGTCCTCTTGATCAATTATGGATGTTTGAGAGGTTAGACAAGTTGAAGATCATGTCAATTCTTGATTGATCCTTTTTCTAGGGCTCAGAGAGGGCTTGAAACCCTAATTATTGTTTGTAGTGAATGCTCACCCATCTTTGGGGAGACTGATGAGGCATAATGATTCGTCTATATTGTGGTGATGATTTGCACAATGATGGTGTTGAATGCGGAATAGGGCAAGCAAGCAAAAATATTTATTTTCGGAAGAATTCCCTCCGGGATTTATGTCGTGTCCACAGAGATCGGTTCGAGGGAAAGAATGTCGTTCGACAGTCTCTCGCGTTAATGAGTTTGGGTTTAAATGGTTTAAACATAGAAACAGAAAAGTAAATATTAAAACAAAAAGAAATCATTCTTCAGAGAGAAAAACTCGTCCGATAATGCATACAAATCACTCCTCACAAACTTAAACTTACCGACCAGTTATACTCCACCTACAATACTCCTCAATATCACCCAGCATCGCTCACAACACAGGTTATGTCTAACGCAAAATTGAGAAAACAACCGTGTTACTCTCTTCGTCACTCTCGCGAGTGAAGCCTCGAAACACGGAAGGCATTAAGCTTCGATGCCTATTGAAGATTGTTAGCCCTAAATCTATCTCTAGAATCCAGAAACTAACAGACAATCATCCCTAATCGAAGTTCGCGAAGGTTATGTCTAACGCAACTTAAATCCCGCGCATAAAGCAAAAATCAGAGACAATCACCAATAAAGATTTGTAAAGCAAGTTTTATACAACGCCATGGGCGACAAATATACATGAGTTCCTAGCAAATACATATACACAACCCAACAAAGAAGAAAGACATGAAGAAAATCAGAAATGAACCAAACACTTCACGGATTGTCGGAGCCGATCGATGAGAAATCCACCTCGGATCATCCGCATGCAAGCTTCCATGATGTTTTCTAAGCTAATCTACTGAAAAAATGAAGTTTGATGAAGTTGGGAGAAAGTTCCCCCAAAAACATAACCTAAAAAATGATGAAAAATGGCTTAAATGGGCAAAACTGACTTTCCAGGTTCGCCTAGCGAGTCCCCGTTCGCTAGGCGAACGTAAACCACCTTAAAGTTGTGTTTTTTCATGATTGTGGAACTTTTTGTTTGCCCCGGTTCGCCTAGCGAACTCGCTAGCGAGTGCTCGCCACGGGGGTTCGCCCAGCGAACATGACAGAAAACCAGAATTTGTTTTGATCATAACTCTTGAACCGTAACTCCGATTGACGCACGGTTTGAAGCGTTGGAAAGCTTATTCAATGCTATTTATGAATATGGAAAAATCCCATTGCTGGAACACCTACAAAAATAAATGAAAATCGATTAAACTCAATGATATTTACACGGTAACGCACTATACACCGAAAACGTAAAGTAAACATATTTACACACAAAGTAGGGTTTATTCAACCGATTTTAACACAAAGTAAGGATAAGTGCAACAAAAATTATATACAAAAATAGGTACAATTTGCACTTATCAAACTCTCCCCAACTTACATAATTGTTTGTCCACAAACAAGAATCAAACAAACTTGAAAATGCACAAGAAATAACCAAAGAATGACGAATCAACGGGTTTTGAAAAACGAAAACGAATGAATGGTTCAAATGAAAATGGTACACACAAAAAGTAAATACTTACCACTAAACTGCAACGATAACATAGTCACGAAATAAAAGCAAAGTACAAAAGTCATGCCAAAAATTCTAAAACAACACAAGTTCAAATGTGAATCACACCTAGCAAAAACAATCATCGGTAGATGAAAAACACAAAATGAGGTTCTTTCACTCACACAACAATCTTGCAAACAAAAGACTAAATTATGCATACATCCACAAATTCACATTGAAAATACAAAGGCAAGAATCACAAGGGCTTTTCAAGGTTGTACGTGGTCGGGTAAACAAACAAGGGGCAATTTCTAAAGGTAATTGAAACAAAAACTTGCCTAAACTTAAGGGAGTGAAAACTCACAAAGATTCACACACAAAATTTCAACCAACTTCTTCCAAAATCCCAAGTGCTACACAACACAAAATACTTATTTAGCACAATTATTGCAACTCTTTTTGTTTCCTTTTTCAAGGATTTTTCTTTTTTCTTTCTTTTTCACTTCTTTCTTTTCTTTTCTTTGTCATATTTTTCTCTTTTTTCTTTTCTTTTTCAATCCTCATAGAATCCAACCAATGAGTAAACAACCATTCTCTCCCCAACTTGAATTCAACCACATCATCATGTGAATACTCCCTACTTTCTAAGGCAAGGAAAAAAATCCATACAACAACACATAGTTGAGGTCCAAGAAAAAACAAAATCCATTCAAAAATAAGTGAACTAAATACTCATAGACAAGCATTAAGTTCAAATAAAAACATGGATCAAAAAGCTCAAAGGGGTTACGAATTCTCACACACTCACAAGGTGAATTGACTATTTGGCTAAGGTAGTTGTGCTCAAAATGAAACAATTGCCTTGATCCTTTTCATGCATTCATATAATCAACACAAATAAAAGATTCAACATAATAAAATCCTGTTATAACAAGAATGTTGGTTCTCCACGGATATATGAACAATGGAAAGCCACCTCACAAAAAGGTTGGGAACTAAAGTGATTCACAATAGAACAAGTATACAAAAGAATGGATGGCATGGAAGTTTGTAAAATGCCTAAGTATCATGAATATGCTAAAGTATAGAAAGCGATAAATACATACCTCAGACGTGTACAAAACTTAACAAAATCATTACCATACATCCGCAAGTTGAAACGAACCAACTTGGAAAATCACAACAGCATCCTCAAGTAAGTCAATCAAAATCTGTGAGCAAACAACAACCAAAAACATTCGAAAAGAAAAACTATAAAACATGCTTGTTTTACGTCGTAAGCTCGACGCCTTTACGGTGCTTAATTAGAAACTTCCTTCATTCATGCCATGGTGATGTCTCACCGCGCAACCAAAAGCAAGCGTCCTAACCAAACACTTGAACAAACGTCAAAATGTACAAGTATCAATATAAACAAGTGAAAATATACAACATGTACGATATCTACAAAACTCAAAAACAAAGAAACTATCGCAATGCGATTCAATATCAAAACCAATCCCCGGCAACGGCGCCATTTTGTTGAATGCGGAATAGGGCAAGCAAGCAAAAATATTTATTTTCGGAAGAATTCCCTCCGGGATTTATGTCGTGTCCACAGAGATCGGTTCGAGGGAAAGAATGTCGTTCGACAGTCTCTTGCGTTAATGATTTTGGGTTTAAATGGTTTAAACATAGAAACAGAAAAGTAAATATTAAAACAAAAAGAAATCATTCTTCAGAGAGAAAAACTCGTCCGACAATGCATACAAATCACTCCTCACAAACTTAAACTTACCGACCAGTTATACTCCACCTACAATACTCCTCAATATCACCCAGCATCGCTCACAACACAGGTTATGTCTAACGCAAAATTGAGAAAACAACCGTGTTACTCTCTTCGTCACTCTCGCGAGCGAAGCCTCGAAACACGGAAGGCATTAAGCTTTGACGCCTATTGAAGATTGTTAGCCCTAAATCTATCTCTAGAATCCAGAAACTAACAGACAATCATCCCTAATCGAAGTTCGCGAAGGTTATGTCTAACGCAACTCAAATCCCGCGCATAAAGCAAAAATCAGAGACAATCACCAATAAAGATTTGTAAAGCAAGTTTTATACAATGCCATGGGAGACAAATATACATGAGTTCCTAGCAAATACATATACACAACCCAACAAAGAAGAAAGACATGAAGAAAATCAGAAATGAACCAAACACTTCACGGATTGTCGGAGCCGATCGATGAAAAATCCACCTCGGATCATCCGCATGCAAGCTTCCATGATGTTTCCTAAGCTAATCTACTGAAAAAATGAAGTTTGATGAAGTTGGGAGAAAGTTCCCCCAAAAACATAACCTAAAAAATGATGAAAAATGGCTTAAATGGGCAAAACTGACTTTCCAGGTTCGCCTAGCGAGTCCCCGTTCGCTAGGCGAACGTAAACCACCTTAAAGTTGTGTTTTTTCATGATCCTGGAACTTTTTGTTCGCCCCGGTTCGCCTAGCGAACTCGCTAGCGAGTGCTCGCCACGGGGGTTCGCCTAGCGAACATGATAGAAAACCAGAATTTGTTTTGATCATAACTCTTGAACCGTAACTCCGATTGACGCACGGTTTGAAGCCTTGGAAAGCTTATTCAATGCTATTTATGAATATGGAAAAATACCATTGCTGGAACACCTACAAAAATAAATGAAAATCGATTAAACTCAATGATATTTACACGGTAACGCACTATACACCGAAAACGTAAAGTAAACATATTTACACACAAAGTGGGGTTTATTCAACCAATTTTAACACAAAGTAAGGATAAGTGCAACAAAACTTATATATAAAAATAGGTACAATTTGCACTTATCAGATGGGAATCTTAGTGGTCAAAATTTGGAGTATGACAGATGCCCCTATTTAATCTTCTTTGACCCAAAGGTGTGAATGGCGAAGGTATTCGGGCATTCGGGGTGCAAGAGGATTAAATATCGGAATACCTGAAATTTTGATGGTGGTTAAGAATGGCAGTTCACGCATCCTTCTTCTTTTGCTAAGCAATAATGCTTAGAAAAGGTAAACTTCCCCTCGATCCTGGTTTCCTACCAAGGAACTAGTCTCAGTTTCTGATGTAAACTTCCACTCGATCCTGGTTTCCTACCAAGGAACTGATCTAAGTTTCTAAAATAAACTTCCCCTCGATCCTGGTTTCCTACCAAGGAACTGGTCTAAGTTTCTGAAATAAACTTCCCCTTGATCCTGGTTTCCTACCAAGGAACTGGTCTAAGTTTCTTTTGTCAATACACTTTCTTGACAAGGGACGCTATGTGTAGCAATTTTCCTCAAGCTTCTCGCCGAATTTTCCTGGGGAGATGACATTTGATAGAAAAATTTTGATGTCAGAGTTGCTGGGGAACCCAGTCGTCTGAGTTGTAGAGGGGTACAAACTTCTCTGTTGGAGACGCCATTTGTCGACTCTATCGGGGAAAACGAGTCTCTTTAGAGACTGTTTTCGCTTGGGGTATTACATCATACTTTTCTCGGGATCTTCTCGGAGAAATACCATATGATGTGATCCAATTTTGAGGTGCTGATGACCTTTTCGTCAGCGGATTTTTTGGAGAAAAACCGTTGTATTGTCGAATCTCTAATTAAGAGGCTTTCTCTGGGGATTTTCCTTTATTTGGGAAAGCAAAATCTTCATCTTCAATGGCGAAGAGTCATGTTTGTCGAGGGTTCTCTGGTTTTTTAGAGGTTCAAGTTACCAAAGTGGTCAAGGGCCAATTCTAATCGAGAAATAAATTGGAGGAGAGAGATAGTTCAGACGCAACATTTCCTGACGAGGAAAGAACTGACAACTCGATTGAGAGGACCGTTATCACTAGGGGATAAGATCGACTAAAGAGATAGGGATGCAATATGATCATGAATGTAAGTCAATAATGCATTATGTATGTATGTTCATGCTGACAAAACTGACGCGACATACAGACTAGTAGATGAACACGACTGGATACTCGGCCACAGTGGGGGATGTAAAGTATCACTGGTTCATGATAGCAATTTTGCCTTGCTTAGGAGAAATAGTCCCTGCGGGGAACAACCGTTGGTCGGGCTTAGGAGGTAAGAACTCTGTGGGGATATCGGATGGAGTATTCGCATCTGATATAACTGATCCTTCACTCAGGCGTGCTGGTTTAGAAGGAGTACTTTGATTCTGCACTTTGAAGCTCAGTCATCTTTGGAGAAGCGATTGATGTTCTTTTGATGTTCAACAGTCAAAAGAACTGCCACCTTTGTTAAAAAGCAGGAAAAGTTTGGACAAGTAAATTCATTTTTGTTTTGTTTCAAGAATCGTTAATCATGTTAAAACGTCGTTCTATAAAGCTAAAACAAATAAGAATTGCAAACAAAATCACAAGGGCTCAAATTTTATTGATAGGATGGAAATCAGCCAAACGCGTGATTCCATGGAGTATTTACAAAGTTAGAACATGGTAATTTAAGGGAAAAGGGCTACATTGAAACATAACGACCATTATCCTTCTACCAACTTTGAATTCCGGGCATCCTGAGCTTCTGTCGAAGATGACCTTGACTGGAGTTTTCTTTCAATAGGTGGTGTAACTGCTGAGGATTTGTCCGTGTCAGACGTAGTTACTTGCCATTATCCCTAACTTTTGCCTGGATTGTACTTTGAGATTTCCAATCCATCGGGATGATTTTTGCTTATGTCTCTAATTTTTGCCTGGACCGCCCTTTCGGGTTTTCAATCCACCAAGACGTTTTTTTTTCTTTTTCTTCTCTTTTTTTTAGTTTAGGCGAAGTATTTCTTGACTACCTCAACATTTGTGGGGTAGGCAAATTCTTCTCCATCCATGGTTGCAAGTCTCAAAGCGCCGCCTGAGAAAGTTTTCTTGACCACATAGGGGCCGTCATAATTCGGAGTCCATTTGCCCCGCGAATCAGTGAGAAATGATTATATCTTCTTGAGCACGAGGTCTCCTTTCCTGAAGACGTGAGGTCGGACCTTTTTGTCAAACGCCTTCTTCATTCTCTGTTGATACAACTGACCATGGCATAGTGTCGTTATTCATTTTTCTTCGATCAGATTCAGCTCATCGTGTCGACTTTGACACCATTCAGCTTATGTTAGCTTAGCTTCCATCTATACCCGGATTGATGGAATCTCTACTTCTATGGGGAGCACTGCCTCCATGCCATATACTAGAGAGAAAGGGGTTGCCCCTGTTGAAGTGCGGACAGATGTGCGATAACCGTGAAGAGCAAAGGGTAGCATCTCGTGCCAGTCTTTGTAGGTTACAACCATCTTCTGAACGATCTTTTTAATGCTCTTGTTAGCCGCTTCTACCGCGCCGTTCATCTTGGGTCGGTAGGGAGATGAGTTATGGTGTTCGATCTTGAATTCAGCATACAACTCTTTCATCATCTTATTGTTCAATTTGGATCCATTGTCAGTAATGATCTGGCTCGGGACACCATAACGGTAGATGATATTGTTTTTGACAAATCGGACCACCACTTGTCGGGTTACATTGGCGTACGACGCTGTTTCGACCCACTTGGTGAAGTAATCAATGGCTACCAGGATGAACCGATGTCCGTTTGAAGCCTTAGGTTCGATCATACCGATCATGTCAATTCCCCATATGGAAAAAGGCCATGGGGAAGAGAGAACTTTGAGATGCGTTGGCGGTACATGGATTTTGTCTGGGTATATTTGACACTTATGACACTTCCTCATGTACTTGTAGCAGTCGGATTCCATGGTCAACTAGTAGTACCCTGCTCTTAGAATTTTTCTCGCCATTGTGTGTCCGTTGGCATGAGTGCCAAAGGATCCTTCGTGAATTTCTTTTATCAACATGTTTGCCTCTGGTCTGTCCACACATCGGAGCAAGACCATGTCAAAATTTCTCTTATAGAGAGTATCACCGCTCAGAAAGAAGCTGCCTGCCAATCTTCTGAGGGTTTTTCTGTCTTTTCTGGATGCCCCAGGTGGGTACTATTATTTCTAAAGGAAGCATTTGATATCGTGATACCAAGGTTTGTCGTCTATGACTGCTTCAATCATGAAGATATAAGTGGGCCTTTCAAGGCGCATTATGTCGATCTTAGGTAGGTCGGTCCATTTACCTACACTAATCATGGAAGAGAGAGTGGCTAATGCATCAGCCATGTGATTCTCCTCACGAGGGATATGATGAAACTCGATTCTGTTGAAGAAAGGTAACAACCTTCTTGTGTAATTTTTGTAAGGAATTAGTCCTGATTGGTATGTGTTCCAATCCCCTTTGATCGGATTGATAACCAGGGCTGAGTCACCATATACATCCAAGTTTTTGATCCTTAAGTCGATCGCTTCCTCGAGACCCATGATACGAGCTTCGTATTCGGCCTCGTTGTTTGTACACTTGAACGTAAGTCTGGTGGTGAAAGGAATGTGGGTACCCTGAGGGGTTATGATGATTGCCCCAATTCCTTTTCCGTAATGATTGACAGCTCCGTCAAAGATTAGTCCCCATTAGGAACTTGGTTCTGGCCCTTCATTGGGTAGCGGTTCATCGCAATCTTTCATTTTTAGATACATGACATCTTCATCTGGGAAGTTAAATCCAATTTATTCTTGATCTTCAATCGGTTGATGAGCCAAATGATCGGCTAAAATACTTCCTTTGACGTCTTTCTGAGCATGGTACTTGATGTTGTATTCTGACAACAACATCTGCCAACGGGCAATTCTTCCCGTGAGAGCAGATTTTTCGAAGACATACTTTATTGGACTCATTTCTGAGATTAACCAAGTAGTGTGACAAATCATATACTGGCGAAGACGTTTGGCTGCCCAAGCTAGAGCACAGCAAGTTTTCTCAAGCATAGTGTACCGAGTCTCGCAGTCGGTGAATTTCTTGCTCAGATAGTAGATGGCAGACTCTTTCCTTTTGCTTTCGTCTTGTTGACCAAGTACACAGCCCATGGAGTCTTCCAAGACTATTAAATAGATGATCAGTGGCCTTCCTTCCACTGGAGGTGATAGAATTGGTGGGTTCAACAGATATTCCTTGATATTGTCGAAGGAGGTTTGGCAATCTTCTGTCCAAACGTAGTCCTGGTTCTTTTTAAGTAATTTGAAAATTGGCGTGCATGTCGCGGCCATGAGGAATATGAATCGGGAAATGTAGTTCAAACGTCCTAGGAATCCTCTGACTTGTTTCTTAGTTTTTGTAGAAGGAATTTCTTGAATGGCCTTGACCTTGTCAGGATCAACCTCAATTCCTTTTTGGTTGAAGATGAATCCTAGCAGTTTCCCTGAATGGACACCAAATGTGCACTTATTGGGATTCAAGCGGAGTTTGTATTTCCTCAGACGTTCGAATAAATTTGACAGGTGGGTCACATGCTCCTCTTCTATCTTAGATTTGGCAATTATATCATCGACATATACCTCGAATTCATTGTGTATCATGTCATGAAACAGAGTAGTCATGGCCCTTTGATAGGTTGCCCCGGCATTCTTCAAACCAAACGGCATTACCTTGTAACAAAAGGTACCCCATGGGGTAATGAACAAAGTTTTCTCCATGTCTTTCGGGGCCATTTTAATCTGATTATAGCCCGAGAATCCATCCATGAAGGAGAAAACTTTGAACTTTGTCATACTGTCTATCAGCATGTCAATGTGTGGTAAAGGAAAGTCGTCTTTTGGAATAGCCTTGTTTAGATCTCTGTAATCCACATACATTCTGACCTTTCCGTCCTTTTTCGGAACTGGTACTATGTTGGCTAACCATTGAGGCTATTTTGATGTGGCGAGGAAACCTGCGTCAATCTGTTTTTGTACTTCCTCTTTGATTTTGATGGCCATGTCTTGATAAGTCCGTCTCAACCTTTGTTTTACTGGCAGACATTCTGATCTTAACATTAGATGATGTTCCACGATGCTGGTATCCAACCCTGGCATGTCCTGGTAGAACCAAGCAAATACATCAGGAAACTCTTTGAGAAGCATTGTCAAACTCTCTTTGACAGCTAGACTAAGTAGGGCCCTAATCTTGACTTCTCTTCTCTCTTCCTCTGAGCCCAAGTTGACCATTTCCAACAGCTCTTTGTGAGGTTTAATGGACCTTTCCTCGTGTCTGAGTAATCGGGAGATCTCTTCTGGAATTTCGTTGTTATCTTCTTCTTCAGCCTCAAACACCGGGAATTCAAAGTTGGGAGAAGGCATCGGATCGTATGTTTCAACGGGGTTTAAAACAAGCAATTTGTATGACGTGATGATTGCTTTTTTAGAAGAGATAGAGAGAATGCAAGAGTGTATGTAGTGTAAATTTTGTACTGCTTGTTTTTATTATTTGAATTATTTTTTAGGATTACCATTTTCTGAAAAAACGAAAAAAGAAAATAGCAATTAATGCAGAAATTACAGAACGACGTTTATTTTATTTATGAACAAGTCGATTCTTGAAACTACAGCCCTATAAAACAAAACTCTATCGCTTTGGGCAAAGCGAAGAGGGAAATTTACAGAAAGTGAGCCCTATCAAAACAACTGTTTCACCTGGGCGGGGTGAAAGGTTAAAGACGATAATTACTTTGACTGATGAACAATCTTCGGAACATCGACAGCAACCCATCGGCGACGAACTCCTCGGTGAATCACAAAGTTTGGTACCTTTCTTCTTGATTTATCTTCAGAAATGACGCTGATTTCTGGTGGAGCGGGATCGTTGGAATCTGTCTCCCAGGCAGAGTTGTCGTAGGAGGATTCCTCTGTTTTATTTTGCATAGGATTTGTGCTCTCAGGTAAATCTCCCCATCCAATTGGCTGGATGTCTTCGAGCCTAATACGAGAGCTTTCAGGAGCGGTGTATTTGACCATATAGTCGTATTTTCCACTTGGTTGTCCTAAGGTGTCCCACACTTCTTTGGGACTGGAGGAGTCATCTCTCTCGATGACGTTGACCTCAGGAAAAGCATAATTGATGAATTCTAGTCCTGCAAGCTTTGCCAATTCATCGTCATACTGGATAGGTTCAGAATGCCCTGAGTGTTGATCCCATGACATGGTGGGGATGCAGGTATTCTGTTCAATGATGCTCATCTAATTTTCATGGTTTAGCTAATTTTCTTGCCCTAAGTTTCCTGGGTACGGCTGCCAGATAGGCAGACCATCCATTGGGACATAGTAGTCGTGGTCAAAGTTGTATTTCATTGGAGTGTCTTCCTCTAATGAGTTTGGTGGAGCACGGCATCCTTCCGGATCACAATCTCCGTATATCATCCTGACATCTGACCTGGGTATAAATCTCGGACTCTGTGCGGGATAGCAAAATGGCGTAGGCACCTCTTCCTGAGACATATAACCGTCCTCGTTAAGATAGGACTTCCATTCTTCATCTGTATCGGAGGAATCTCCCTTGTTGATGGTATGGACTGCTTGAGGCACAAGGTGGAGGAAACCTCCACTGTGGAAGAAGTCCTAAATGGGATGAAGACTTTCATCGTTAGCAACTGTCTGGGTACAGTTTGAGGAAAAACCAAGACCCTTCTTTGCTTTGTTATCAGTAGGAATGATAAGTTGTCCCCATCCTTTTGTATTGTTATTTTTTATCACTTCGAGAGCATCTCTGTATGAGGAAATTGAGATTCCTTTCTCTGATTGATTCTCGTTGCTCACCGAAAGTGCTTGGAACTGAGTTCCAACAACCTCCTCGGGTTCTACACAATTAGATAGTGACAAGTTACTCACGAGCAAGGCTTGTTCTCCACAGACCGTGACGAGTTGATCATTCTTGACGAACTTCAGTTTCTATTGCAGCGTCGAAGTGACTTCCCCAGCCTGGTGTATCCAAGGTCTTCCTAATAAACAGTTGTACGCTGCCCGAACATCCATGACCTGGAAAGTGATTAGGAAAGTGTGAGGACCGATAGTTATGGGAAGGTCGACTTCACTGATAACTGCCTTTTGAGATCCGTCAAAGGCTTTGACGATGACCTCACTGCCCCTCATCGGGGATCCTTTGAATGATAGTCGCATTAAAGTGTACTTTGGCATAATGTTGATGGTCGATCCTGTGTCTACCAGTACGCTGGCTAAAGCATCGTCCTGGCAGCTGACTGTGATATTGAGCGCTATGTTGTGACTTTTGTCTTCTTCTGGCAGTTCCTCATCACTGAACCCTAAGTTGTTGCAGGAAGTGATGTTAGAGATGATGCTATTGAACTGTCGTATTGACACATCCTGTTCCACAAAGGCATGCTCTAACACTTTCTGTAGAGCCTCTCTGTGGGCTTCGGAACTGAGTAAAAGCGATAGCACAGAGATCTTTGAAGGAGTTTGTAACAGTTGATCAACAATGTTGTATTTACTCCTTTGTATGAGCTTCAGCATCTCATCATTGTTTTTTGAAAGGTCGGGATCACTGGACTCACCGACTGATGGATTGGGAGCTTCTGTCTGAAGTTTCTTTTCTTTGGTAAGTTCTTCAACTCCTCGGTTGAAGATTCGACCGCTCTGTGTTACTCGACTGATGTCTGCAATATTCAAGATGGAGGGTAATGGAATTTCCTTTCCATTCTCAATTGTTGTTATACCATATTTGCAAGGGATAGCCTTAGTTGATTCATACGGTTTTGGTCCCGGTAGGTAGATAACTACAGGAGCCTTCTGATTTTTCTCACTGTCGTAGATAACTTCAATCAGTTCCTGGCTAAGAACCTTTGATTCGTCCAATAGAGAGATGATGGTATAAACATCCTTGGTCCTCTCAGGATCAGAGATTATAACCACATCTTTAATTTGATCAGCGAAGTAGTCTGGCGCCCAGTTAACGGACCCCGAAACTGGGTATTGGTGAATCTTTTTGCGGTTCAACTAACCTTGAAGGGCTGCTTGTACGAGGTAACATTCTTGGTTATTTTCCAAGCAAACTCTACAGCGTTCATAGTTATGTGGTGGCACCTGGCCACGTCTGCTTTGAATACAGTGTAACCTTACTAGATCTATTTCCATTGATCGAGCATCCTGACTTTGATGCCTAGTAGGGTTTGTATCGATCATACTGACTTGTTGCGTGTATTCGTCCATATAGATCGGAAGCCACCAGTGGTTTAACAAGTATTGTAAAGTTCTTTGAACGAGAGCACATCCCTAGTCACTCTCACAACATCCTTTACAGTTCTGATAATTATGCGAAGTCCGAACACCAAGCTGGACTTGCTTAGCGTGTAATTCTACCAAGCTGGTATTCATCAAACGAATAGCGAAGATTTGAATCATGTTCACTTGATATTGATTTTATCATGGTAGTCCTGGTACCACCCAAGATCCATCTGACGCTGGAGGGCCTCTTGTACAAAAAAGCATCCCTGAATGTTTACCGAGCCAATCAGACATTAATCATAATCGTGTCGTGGCAGATCATAATGTTGGCTTTGCCTTGAGTGCATTTCCATCAGGTTGACATTCATCGTACGGATGTCGTGGCTCTGAATGATGTTGGAATTCGTATAAGTCATGTTGACCCCCCGAATTCGGTGATCTTGGATCCATCCGAGATCCAATTGTTCTTGTAGAGCTGATTGCACCACAGAACATCCTTGATTGTTCTTAGAGCAGATATCACACTGATGATAATTATGAGGTGGTATATGCCCATACCCACTCTGTCTGCGATGCATCTTGACCAGATTAGCCCTTAATAAGAGTACATCATGAATTTGATAGCTGTGGTTAGACTCTCCTTCTATCAAATTGACCACAGCTGTCTCGTGTTGAGGCAACGGATTCATGAGAACATTCGGATTCGTATCTTTGAAAGATAAGACCCCGCTCCTAACAAGCTTTTGTAAGTCGAATTTGAAACTGAGGCATTTTTCTATGTTATGCCCTGGTCCTCCTTGATGGTAAGGGCAAGTCTGATCCGCTTTAAACAAAAAAGGTGGATTTTCTGGTACTGTAAGAGGAGACTTGGTCTGGACGTGCCCTTTGACCAGCAGTAATGGTAACAGTTCTGCGTACAACATTGCTATAGGGTCGAACCCTGGTGGTCGCATTATGCGGTTGTTGTAGTAATGAGGACGAGCCTGCTGAAGAGGTTGTTGTGTTCTTTGCTAATATTGTTGTTGATTCGGTTGGCTCTGAGCAACCTGAGGCTGATACGTAGGAACAGGCGCAGGGTTGACAGCAGGAATTACAGCTGCTACTGGTTGGTATCGTCGCCTTTTCTTTCCGAGAGAGATATTCCCAATATCCAGCTCTGTTTTCTTAGGGAGAGCACTACCGTATCATTTTGTACTACTTGATGATCCAGCGTCTTTAACTAAACGTCCTTCTCGGATGGCTTCCTCAAGACGAACTACCATGCCCACCATCTCGGTGAAGTCACTGGGCGCACTGGCGACCATTCTGTCATAGTAAAATGAGCTCAAGGTCTTTAAGAAGATCTTTGTCATCTCTTTTTCCTCAAGAGGTGGACAAATCTGGGCGGCAATTTCACACCATCTCTGAGCGTACTCTTTAAAGGTTTCCTTGTCCTTTTGTGACATTGATCTAAGTTTATCTCTGTCTGGGGCCATGTCTAGGTTATACTTATACTGCTGAACGAAGGCAGTGCCAAGATCTCTGAAATTAGTGATCTTAGTGCGGTTTAAACCCATGTACCATTTGAGTGCGGCACCGGTTAAACTATCCTGAAAGTAGTGAATCAGTAGCTCCTGGTTCTTTGTCTGAGCTGACATTTGCCGAGCGTACATCACTAAATGACTTTGAGGGCAAGAGTTACCCTTGTACTTTTCAAAATCGGGCACTTGGAACATGTGTGGAACTTTCACATTGGGGATCAAGCAAAGGTCTGCGGCATCTTTTTCAAATAGGTCCTGACCACGAATGGCTTGCAGCTCTTTCTGCATTTCCAGGAACTGTTCCTGGAACTCATTCATTCTGTCAAACATACGTTCATTTCCACCAGATAGTATCTGTGGAATCTGTCCTTCCGGGACAGTGTGTACCACGGGTGGTGGTATAGTCATCATGGCAGAGACTCTTGGTGCCTCCCAAAGTTTGTAACCTTCAGGAGTTGCTGTCATGTCCCTGGCATCTTCGCTTTCCCGAAGTTTGTAACCTTTAGGCCCAGCGGTTCCTGCTGCATTTTCGAGATCTTCCATGATCGGCGGGATATATCCCTCTGGGATATAGTTGAATGGCATGCCCCAGGGATGATCTTTCGGCATTTTGTACCTAGGATCAGACTTCTCCACTATGGGCGTTGATGTGGTCTCTGAGATCACAGTCCGTTGTTGTTGCATTTGAGCTTCTACTAGAGCTTGCATGTTGTTATGAAGCTTTCTCAAATATTTTTTCAGAGTGTCAATCTCTTCTCTCAACTCTCTGTTCTCATCCTCGAGATCATCCATTTTCTTTTGTCGATTGGCCTGAGTATTGTACGAATGAGACAGTTTGACTCTAGAATCGAGACACAAACGTAAGATTTGTAAAGAAGAAGAATGCGTTTATGCGATAATGATGAATGATATACAATGGTTTTATTAATTATTTTTGTTTATTCAAAGTAAATTTTGATAATTAGATTGCAAATATCAAACAGTAGGGAAGCCCCTTTTTATTGAATTCAAAGATTGCGAAATGGAAATACAGTAATTTACAAAGTGCTGAAAAAGGAAATGTCTAAACTAATGGATCCTGAGTCCTATCGGAACAGAGCTCAGGTGATGGTTCTGGTGCTTTCCTTTTCTTTGACCGGGGCTCTTCAGCCGTGGTCGGGTTGTCATTCCTTTGCCAAGTGAAAGGAGCGAGCAAGTTCCTTTAGTCATCTTGATTCTCTACAGCATGTTGCTCTAAAATCTCGATCAGAGCATCTTTATCTTTTAATAGGTTCTGTAGTTTCTTACACTCTTCATTGAGAATACGGTACTTGTTCCTCCAAGACCTCCTCTCCTTGAATTTTTTCCATGTCGGACATGAAATAAAGGACAGAGTCCCTTAACGGAATAACTTCTTGACAAGGGTAAGGCATCCTCAGCTTGAGAGCTCTAGTTCGTACCCAGTGGAGATAAGGCTCCAAGGAGACACAGTCCGGTTTCCCTAGAGACTCTCTTCCTTTCCTATGAACATGTTTCCAAGCATGCACTATTTCTGTCTTTAGTGCCTTGTCATTTTCTCCTTTCTTGAAGAACAGACCTTCCAGATGAGCATTCCGCAGGACATGCCTCATCGGGTATCCGAATTAACAACGAACTAACACCGGATGATATTTGATTCCTCCCTTAGTTCCTATAAGGGGTACATTTGGGAAATTTCCACAACGGTCAATGATTCTGATCCCGTCGTAGATTCGATTGTACCAATCGATGTCAGAGTTGGTAAGAGACATGATTCTCTGTGACCAACGTTAAGTGTTTTTTTGATCCCAAAATGCAGCAGACTTGGGCAAATGGGAAATGAACCATTTGTATAGCAGGGGTACACAACATGTGATCATTCCTCCGCTGTATAAATTCCTTAAGTGTACAGAATGATACGCATCTGCGTGTAAGGTCAATACGGGATTGCCGATCAGACATATCTTAATGGCATTGATATCTACAAAGTTATCGATGTTGGGAAACAAAAATAACTCGTAGGTGAGCTAAACAAAGATGCTCTCAAAAGCGGCCACGTTCCCTATACTGGCAAAGTACAAGGCTTTCTTTATCAAGAATTGGGCCGGCAAACCTTGGATGCCACCCTTAGTGGTCATGTGAGTCTTGACTTCTGACTCGTCCAAATAAATTGCTCTTGCAATGGTTTGATCTTTTGGAATTTCTTCCAATCCAGAAAAGGGACCTTGATCAGTGATATGCAGATCAGTCGGGTGAGAATACTCCTTCAGTGTTGGTGCTAGCTGATAATCCGGGAATGTGAAACAGTGATAGACCGAATCGTAGAACTGGATTAGGGTGGACAGGATTCTTCAATTACATGGACCCTTAATAGGGACAGTAGTCCCCCATACTTGGCTCTGAAAGCCTCAGGGTTGATGATCATCCTCGCCAAACCTCTCAAATCCTCTAATTTTGGAACCTTGAAGGTATACTTGTGAGTTTTTCTTCTACCGAAATCCATAACGCAATCTCTTTATCTGACATTTGCAATCATTGTCTTAGTTTAATTTGAAAAAGAGAGAGACTAGAAGAGAAGATTTTATTTTTTGAATGTTTTTTAAATGAATGTATGAATGCAGCACACAAAAACATAGAAAAAACATGGGGTCAAAGGGTCGGTGTCATGAAGTCAAGGCTCTACCCCCCCCCCCCCCCCCAAGGTTTATACTGATGATTTTTTGTACCTGTCCGCAAAATCATTGATCCCTCTTGGGATAACAACAGCAAGCTGATCGCCAGTGAGCTGATGTATCCTAGAGTGATCTCAAATGAGGGTAGTATCGTGTGATAACTATTTCCGATAGCTTCCACACTACAAAATGGTTTCAATCTACTAAAAACCTCAGCTTCTCAGATAACCCAGTCGACCACACTACTTTCAACAACCGAAGTCGTATAAGCAATGTATCTGCAAAGGGAGTCTCCACTGAGTTTGATGGTCGACCGGGGACTCTTAGCTGGAGTTCACTCCCAGTAAGATTACCCATATTTCCATCACTTATCTTAGGTGTATACTCAATCTTTCCACATGCGGCATCACACGCATTCCCATTAGCAGAAAAATAAACACAGATATCAATTAGGAAAAGCAGTATATATATTTGTCTTAATCATCCTAGGCCTTTAGTCTTATGATCCTATACAGACAATGACTCCCCAGCAGAGTCGCCATTTCTGTGATACTTTGTGAACTCAGGATTTTCTACCTAAGAGTTGGGAAGAGAACAAGATCTCAGTGGTCCCCAGTGAAGTCGCCATCTTTCTGTAGCGCGAATTTTTGTGTGGTTGCGAAGCACTATCGCTTTAGGGTACTACAGTTCAATTCATTTTTTATTCTATTAAATTAATTAAGGAAAGGAAATAGATGTCTCTAATTAACCCTGCTTGCATACTGAGTTTAAACAGATGACTGTTGGTTTACAGATGCTATTAAGATTGTGGGTCTCTCTTAGGTTATTTTGTTAAGAACAAAGTGTTTGGATTATTTGTGAGTTTTATGGTAATGTGTTTAGATTTAATGCTTTTGGGTTGATTTGATGGAGATATTGGATTTTGGTTTTTTGATTAGTGTGCTCGCTAAGATTTTTGCAATCTTATGCCTACGTATTCCCGTTTAACGAAACAGGGAAATCAGAGCGATCGTAGTTCCTCTTATTCTATGGGAGGAAAAAGGTTGTTTTGGTGTCTTGTTTAAAGCCCAATACATGAAGCTAAAGGTGATTTGTATCTTGTTTAAAGCCCAGGATGTGAAGCCAAAGGGTTTGGGATGAGAGAGAATTTGTCATCTCTAAAGAGGAGTTGTTGATGTTTGTATGCTGTGAGCAAGGCACAGATTTTGATGCTAAAAGGTTGATTGACTCAACCGAGGTTTTCCTTATACAAAGCCTAAGAGGAGGCGATTGACCCCACAAGAGGATTCTTTTTACTTGTTGTCTCGTACGAAGCCCGAGATAGAGGCTAAAAGGGTTGACTCAACAAGAGAGTGTTTTTTTGTGTCTTGTACGAAGCCTAAGACGGAGGCTAAAAGGTTTGACTCAACAAGAGAATCTTTTATCTGTCTTATATGAAGCCTAAGACGGAGGCTAAAAAAGTTTTGACTCAACAAGAGAGTCTTTTATACTCAACGAGAGAGTGATTTAGTGTCTCGTACGAAGCCTGAGATAAAGGCTAAAGGGGAAGTGACTCAACAAGAGAATCTTTTATACTCAACAAGAGAGTGTTTTAATATCTCGTACGAAGCCCGAGATAGAAGCTAAAAGAGAATTAACTCAACAAGAGAGTCCTTTATACTCAACGAGTGTTTTTTATCTGTCTTATACGAAGCCTAAGATGGAGGCTAAAAGGGCATTGACTCAACAAGAGAGTCTTTTATACTCAACAAGAGAGTGTTTCTATATGTGTCTTGTATGAAGCCCAAGACGGAGGCTAAAGGGGAGACTGACTCAATGAAAGAGTCCGAAAAGGTTAACTCCGCTGGGGAGAGTCATTGTACAAAGCCCAAGAGGAGGCTGACTTACCGCTGTGGAGTCTGGAGATCCTGAAGCGGGTCCAAGTATAGGGAACTCTCATGAGAGAGACCGGGTTTCTCACTATGTTCGAAGGGAACTTGAGAATGTCTTCGAGACTCAAGGGGGTTTATACTGTCCAAGTCTAGAGTTTTATCTATTGTACAATGCCCAAGAGGAGGCAAGGGCATTGAGGGATGAGTATCAACCCTACAACGGCTGGAGTTTTTGACACTGGAAAAACTGCTCTAGCAAAGGATGACTAAGTTCTGTCTTATACCTTTAAGAGGTCGTCACGGTCCTTGTATTAAGCCCAAGAGAAGGCATGAGAACTTCTAAGAAGCCGAAGGGTCCTTGTACAACGCCCAAGAGGAGGCGGGGATGCTTTTAGGAAGCCTGTGGGTCCCCAAACCAAGAGAAGTTCAAGACATGCTATTCACCGAGAATAAATCAAGCCAGGAAAGTTCAAAGATTTGGAAGAAACTCAAGAGATGCCATTCACTGAGAAAAAATCATCTCTGGGGAGTTAGAGTTTCTTTGACAATTTCTAAGGGTGACAGTCTGAGAAAGGGTTCACCGAGAATGCTGCCTTTCACGTTTCCATATTGTTTAACCCCAAGAGGAGGGAAGACTGTATCTGGTAATCCTATGGGGGATCTAGTTTTGTTTGTATTTAAGAATGACCAACAGGCTTTACCTAGTGCTAGACGTAGTTGTCGGGGAAAACTCTAAATAAATATACTAGTATTACACAGTTGATATTTGACAAGTATATAAAAGGATGTGAAAGAAGACTTATAGTGAAGCAGCCCCACAATACAGTTATATATATATATATATATATATATATAAGCGATAAATGAAAGCGGATAAACACTTACCCGTTGTAGAGCTTCCATGTTGTTTGGTTAGTTGTTCAACAAAGAAAGACTTTGATAACAATATTATATTTATTATCAAAGGAGATAGTGCTTTGAAAAGTTTGTTGGGGCTTACGACTCAAGGAGAGGCCTAAGTTTTAACGATGATTGCACCGCTGTTTTGAAAACTGTACAGAGGGACTTATACAATATGTGAGGCCCACAAAGTTTTTATATACAAGGGGATTGAGTCCCACACTCTATTAGAGGCCCAAAGTGTATTTGTACTAGTGATGGGGCTTACAGCTCAAGGAGAGGCCCAGGGTTTTATTTTGAACCGGCGATCGTGCCGAGGTTTTTTTCTTTTAACACAGAGGTACTTTTACAATATGTGAGGCCCAAAAGGGTTTTGGTTAAAAGGGGATTGGGTCTTACACTCTATTAGAGGCCCACAGTGTTTTAAAATAAAAGGTGGGGCTTACAGCTCAAGGAGATGCCCAGGGTTTGATTAAAAAGGCGACGACCGCGCCGAACGTTTGAAAATATACAGAGGGACTTATACAATGTGTGAGGCCCTAAAAGGTTTATTTACAAAAGGATTGGGCCTTACAATCTACCAAGAGGCCCAAAGATTTATTTTTTTACAAGAGATGGGACTTACAACTCAAGGAGAAGCCCAGGGTTATTGATTTGAAAACGGCGATCGCGCCGAGGCTTTTGAAAACACAGTGGGTCTTATACTACATCTGAGGCCCAAATTATTTTGGTTTCAAAAAGGGGTTGGGTATTACACTCTATTCGAGGCCCAAAGTGTTTACAAAGATTTGTGAGGGTGAAAATCAAAGAAACCCTAATTTTATTTTCCTTAAAAAGTAAATATTTAGAGAAAATCAATAAAAATGATAAAAATACCAAATAAGTTTGAATAAACCACTTGTGATTTTTACTTAAGGTTTTAAAAATGAGGTTTTAATCACAAGATAATTTAGAACTCATTTGGTTTTGATTTTCAAAATAAACATTCACTTTTAAATGTTTAAAAATAATTAAAAATGAATTTATTCACAAAAATACTAATTATATTAAATAACTAATATAAATTTGACTTTTTGTGTAATAAAATATTTCAACATTTTTGTGATTTTTTGCAAAAAGAACCAATCAAAAATAATTAAAATTGAGGGAGTTATTAATTTTTCAAATCATTAAAAATAATATGAAAAACAATAAAAAGTGAAAAAAACATTAAAAAGGGGTCTGGGGCGAGGGGGATTCGAACCCCAGACCTCTTGTGTGCAGCATGCGCGCTTTACCACTGGGGTGGTGATACATCCGTGTATCAAACCCCAACCGTAAATATACAAGGCTAGCCTTATTCTTGGCCTGGCCAAGGCAAGGCAAGGCAAGGTTTTTGGTCAGTAACAAGAAGGTCATAACTTCTTCATTTCTCCATGGATGGAGACAAAATTTATATGCATCTGGCCTAGAATTTCACAAGGAATCCAACGGTGATGGTGGTTTTTCCATAAAATCAATCCTCCTCAAAACCCGATAGTGGTTTTGAAATAGGCCATGATTTGCATTTTCTGTGTTATCCCTTGTTATAGGCATGAATTACATGATGAATTGGTTCAAACACAACACATATAACATGTATGAGATGTGCATGATCAGTGGACCTCAAAGCAATGCATATTTTAAAAAGTTCAAGTTGAGATGCTTACCTCCCTTGGAGCTTTTTGGGCAATCTGTCAAGTGCTTTGTTCCAGAAATGTTTTGATGGTTTGAACTCTCAAATGATCCCTTGGAAGCTTTTAGGATGATTGGAATCAGCTGGAAACCTCAGGAATGGAAATTGGCCCTTTCTTGCAAAAGGGGCAAAAGTGGCCAAAATAGTAACTCTCTCAAATGATGTTCCAGATGTGTGGAACCATTTGGGACAGTTCAAGGATGATATTTGGAGTGTGCTTGAGGTTTTATCTGGTTTTGAAAGTGACTGAATCAAGACATGGCTTGAAAAATGCAAAAAGGCCTTATTTTGAGGTTTTGAGAGGGGACTTTGTGATTTTGGTGTTACAGGTCACTTGTGAGTGTTTAGATCACTTCTATATGATGTTTATGAGGTGTGTGTGTGATTGGTTTGGTTGGAATTGCTCTCAAACTCAAAACCCGATAGTGACTTGCTTTGGAAGGCAAATTTGGAAGTGAGAAGGTGATTTTGAGGAAAACATTTGTTTGATGGCTTTGGTGTACTCAAACTGATCACAAATGAGCTTTATTTATAGTAGAGCAAGTTTGTTTTACAAGTAATAGTGAATGACAACTGCAGCAGAGGTTTGACCAATGTTGATCAATGGGAATCCAAGTCTCCTCTAGCCATTGACTAGAGGTTAGAGCACAGGTTGCTGGTTCCCTAGTTCTTGGATAAGTCTTGACTGAATTCAGTTGGAAATGGCTCAGTCTATGCCACCTTGGTGCATCCATTGAATGCTCCAAAACAAAATTGCAGTCTTGTCCCCTCTTTAGAGATTTCAAGGTTTGGCAAGCTATTTTTAGTTCCAAGGACTTGGGAGGCTTATGGATTAGTGTTTGTCACTCCTTGGTCTCCCCCTGAGGTGTTGAGATGGATAAACTTATTTGTCATTTGTAAAATTTGCTCAAATCAAGAAAAATGCACAAATCTGCCTTGCCATGACAGTTTGCAGCAAGGCATATTGGCATGGTCATATCTCATGGCTCAAGTGGAATTCCATGGAGTTCTTGACCATTTTGGAAAGCTCTCATATGATACAACATATGTGTGATCATAGTTTATTTTGATACCTTTTGGATCCAAGTGAAAAATGCCCCTACATTTGGAAAAAAGACAAGGCAGATTCTGACTTAGTGAAAATTTCACTAAGTGTTGGAAAAAAGTGACATTTTCACTTTTTGTGATTTTGGCCATTCCATAACTTGAAATCCATGAGGAATTGGAATGAGGTGTAGTTGAAGCTTTTGTAGTGTGTCATGAGAGCTACAAATCCATCTTTGGATCAGCCAAAATGGTTGCTTGGATCTCAAGTTATGATCCTTGGAAGTTGGCCTCCTAGCCAATTTGTTCCATAACTTAGAAAATTTCTAAGTTTTTTTATGGTTACCCCCTTTTACAAGTTATCCTACTCTTCTTGATTTTTCTTGATGAATGATGATTCCAATCACACATTAACATCATTTTAGGGTCAAAGAACCACGTTTGTGAAAAATCTCAAAAAGTCAAAGTTGACTTTTGTGCACAGTTGACTTTTTGTCAGATGAATTCCAAACTGTGCGATTCTCTATGAAATAAAGTCCTTGACCTAAATCAAAATTGATGGGTTAATTTCATAGGTGTTATAGGGTGTATTGAATCATGCCCTAGAGTTTGGGATCATGCCTGGGTCAAAAGTCAAAGGCATAGTTGACTTTTCCCGCGAAAACCCTAATTATGGTTCTGATGAATTGGAAACTTGTTGATCAAGCTTCTTGGATCAATCCATTGTTGCAAATGGATCAATGTAGTGGGTTAGGGTCCCTCAAATCATGTCTTGAGGCCTTGGCTCATGTTTTGTCCCAAAAGTCAACTTAGGGGTGAATTAGGTCAAGAAACCCTTATTCCTGATTTTTTATGAATGCATCCCTTGAGGCTAAATTGACTTGATGATTGGGTTTATGATGTCCCATGGAGGTCATGCTTTGAATCATTGGCTCATTCCTAGAGGAAATTTTCCATCTGGAGGCCCTGGTCGACCAAACCCTAATTTGGTGACACTGGCGATCTTGAGGCTTAATCCACCTGGAATGCTGCAACATTGTGCTTCATCCTTGATGTGGGAGTCCTCTTGATCCATTGTGGATGTTTGAGAGGTTAGACAAGTTGAAGATCATGTCAATTCTTGATTGATCCTTTGTCTAGGGCTCAGAGAGGGCTTGAAACCCTAATTATTGTTTGTAGTGAATGCTCACCCATCTTTGGGGAGACTGATGAGGCATAATGATTCATCCATAATGTGGTGATGATTTGCACAATGATGGGAATCTTAGTGGTCAAAATTTAGGGTATGACACCAGCAAGTCTGACATCAAATCTTTTTCCATCAAATGGCATCTCCCCAGGAAAATTCGGCGGGAAGTTTGAGGAAAACCGCTACGAACAGCGTCCATTATCAAGAAAGTTTATTGACAAAAGAAACTGAGACCAGTTCCTTGGCTGAAGGCTAGGATCGAGGGGAAGTTTATATCAGAAACTGAGACCAGTTCCTTGGCTGAAGACCAGGATCAAGGGGAAGTTTATTTCAGCAACTGAGACCAGTTCCTTGGTAGGAAACCAGGATCGAGGGGAAGTTTATTTTAGCAACTAAGACCAGTTCCTTGGTAGGAAACTAGGATCGAGGGGAAGTTTATTTTCAAAAGAAATCTGAGACCAGTTCCTTGGTAGAAAACTAGGATCGAGGGGAAGTTTTACCTTCTCTAAGCATCATCGCTTAGCAAAAGAAGATAAACGTGTAAGCTACCATTCATAACCACCATTAAAATTTTGGGTATTCCGATATTTAATCCTCTTGCACCCCGAATTCCCGAATACCTTTGCCTTTCACACCTTCTGGTCCAAGAAGATTAAATAGGGGCATCTGTCATACCCCAAATTTTGACCACTAAGATTCCCATCATTGTGCAAATCATCATCACAATATGGATGAATTATCATACCTCATTAGTCTCCCCAAAGATAGGTGAGCATCCACTACAATCAAACTTAGGGTTTCAAGCCCTCTCAGAGCTCTTAGACAAAGGATCAATCAAGAAATGACATGATATTCAACTTGTCTAAACCTCTCAAACATCCACAATGGATCAAGAGGACTCCCACATCAAGAATCAAGCACAAGGCTGCAACATTCCAAGTGGATTAAGCCTCAAGATCGCCAATGTCACCAAATTAGGGTTTTGGTCGACCAGGGCCTCTAGATGGAATTTTTCCTCTGGACATGAGCCAATGCTTCAAAGCATAACCGAAAATACTCTAAGGGACCTCATAAACCCAATCATCAAGTCAATTTAACCTCAGGGGATGCATTCATAAAAAATCAGGAATTAGGGCTTCTTGACCTAATTCACCCCTAAGTTAACTTTTGGGACAAAATATGAGCCAAGACCTCAAGACATGATTTGAGTTTCCCTAGTAAACCACATTGATCCATTTGCAACAATGGATTGATCCAAGAAGCTTGATTCACAAGTTTCAAGTTCATCAGAACCACAGTTAGGGTTTCGTAGAAAAAGTTAACTGTACCTTTGACTTTTGACCAAAACATGCTCCCAAGCCTTGGGACATGATTCAATACACCATATAAAACCTATTAAATCAATCCATCAATTTTGATTTAGGTCAAGGACTTGATTTCATAGAGGATCGCACAGTTTGGAATTCATCTGATAAAAAGTCAACTGTGCCCAAAAGTCAAAGTTTGACTTTTTGATTTTTTTGATCAATTATGGTCCCCTAACCCTAAAATGATGTTAATGTGTTATTGGAATCATCATTCATCAAGAAAAACCAAGAAATGTGAGATAACTTGTAAAAGGGGTAACCATAAAAAACTTAGAAATTTTCTAAGTTATGGAACAAAGTGGCTAGGGTACCAACTTCCAAGGATCATAACTTGAGATCCAAGCAACCATTTTGGTTGATCCAAAGATGGATTTGTAGCTCTCATGGCATACTTTAAAAGTGACAACTACACCTCACTCCAATTCTTCATGGATTTTTAGTTATGGAGTGACCAAAATGACAAAAACATGAAAATGACACTTTTTCCAACACTTAGTGAAATTTTCACTAAGTCAAAATCTGTTTCACTTTTTTCAAAATGTAAAGGCATTTTTCACTTAGATCCAAAAAGTGTCAAGACAAACTATGATCACACATATGTTGTATCATATGAGAGCTTTCCAAAATATGAGAGCTTTCCAAAATATCCAAGAGCTCCATCAAACCCCATTTGAGCTAAGAGTTATGACAATGGCAATATGCCTTGCTGCAACTGTCATGGCAAGGCAGATTTGTGCATTTTGCTCGATTTGATCAAATTGTGCAAATGACAAACAAGTTTATCCATCTGAACACCTCAGGGGGAGACCAAGGAGGAACAAACACTGATACATTAGCTTCCAAAGTCTTTGGAACTAAAAATAGCATGCCAAGCCTAAAAAACCCTAAAGAGGGGACAAGACTAAAATTTTGTTTTGGAGCATTCAATGGATGAACCAAGGTGGCATGAACTGAGCCATTTCCAACTGAATGAGTCAAGGATAATCTCTGAACTAGGGAACCAGCAGCCTGTGCTCTAACCTCTAGTCAATGGCTAGAGGAGACTTGGATTTCTATTGATCAACATTTGCCAAACCTCTGCAGCAGTTGCCACTCACTATTGCAGCCAAAACAAACTTGGTCTACTATAAATAGAGCTCATTTGTGCTCAGTTTAAGTACACCAAAGCCATCAAACAGATGCTTTCCTCAAAATCACCTTCTCACTTCCAAAGCAAGTCACTATCGGGTTTTGAGTTTGAGAGTTATTCCAACCAAACCAATCACACACACGCCTCATAAACATCATATAGAAGTGATCCAAACACTTAAACAACAACTGTAACACTAATTTCTCAGAATCACCAGCCAGTTGCTCAAGGTTTTAATCGAGTTGCAGCTGAGATGCCATGAAGTGATCCAGCCATTTCCAATCAAGACCAAGCATTCAAACACACTCCATATGGTGTAGGGAAGCTGTTCAGAGCATCACAACTCATCTGTAACACCTCTAACTCAAAAGTCACATTGCTCTTGCTGTCACGACCTTCAAGTAAGCCTAAACTTGGTCATCTCTTAATCTATGCATATTTCCTTGCACAATACTTTTGCCAAATGTTCATAATCATGCATAGAATGTTTCCCCTCAATTAATTGCTTTGTTTGAATCGTGTATCAAAATTCTCAGCCTTCATGCAAATTTCAGGGTTCTTGAGGTTTTGTCTTGATTTCTTATTCCATGTTTAAAATAAATGAAATTAAAGACCATAGACATGATCGTGAGGTGAAAACGAGCAGATTGATATGTGGGTTGTGTGATTTCATCAAGTATTCAGTGAGATTGGATAGAAAATGCAAATCAGGCCAAACTCTGAACACGCGCGTGTTCTTGGCATGTTCTTGGCGCCTTTTTCACAAATTCATATATTTGAATTTTGTGATTTTATTTAATTGATTCAAAAACTAATTTCTCTCTGAGTTTTAATGATTTTGAGTTGATTCTTTTTTTAATAATTCACAAAAATGTTAAAATATTTTATTTTTCCAAAAATTCCCAAAAATATTATTTATTTTATATACTTGATATTTTTGCAAAGAATTAATATTTTATTTGTTCTTTAACATTTAAAATATTTTTTCCTCCTTGATTTTCCAAATTTAATTAGTTTCCAATCATTTTGTGGATATAAGCATGATTTTTCAAACATTAATCCAAGATCACAACTTGTTTTTCACACATGTTTGATAATTTTGATCATTTTAATTAAATTTTTATTTAATTAAAATACATTTTGAAATTAATTTAGGGTTTTGGTTTTAATCACCCTAAACAAATCATTTTCAAACACTCATGGGCCTCTCATAGAGTGTAAGACCTAACCCCTTTTTTAAACCAAAATGATTTGGGCCTCAGTGTATTGTATAAGTCCCGATACCGTTAAAACGTACGGCGCGATCGTCGCCTTTTCAAAATCATCTGGGTTTCTCCTTGATCTATAAGACCCATCTTTATTCATTTTCAAACTCTTTGGGCCTCTATTAGAGTGTAAGACCCATCCCCTTTGTAAATACACCACTTTTTGGGCCTCAGTCATTGTATAAGTCCCACTGTATTTTCAAAAACAATGGCCCGATCGTCGCCTTTTTAACAAAACCCATTGGGTCTCTCCTCAAGCTATAAGTCCCATTCCTTTTCCAAAACAAAAACTTTGGGCCTCTAATAGAGTGTAAGACCCAGTCCCCTTTTAACAAAAACCATTTTGGGCCTCAGATATTGTATAAGTCCCTCTGCGTTAAAAGAAAAATCTCGGCGCAATCGCCAGTTCAAAAATCAAATCATCTAGGCCTACCCTCGTGTTATGAGCCCCATTTCATTTCTTTAAAACTCTTTAGGCCTCTAATAGAGTGTAAGACCCACCCCCTTCTACATAAAAACTTTTTGGGCCTCACGTATTGTATAAGTTCCTCGGTACATTTTTTAAAACAATGATGCGATCATCGTTAAAACATGGGCCTCTCCTTGAGTTGTAAGCCCCAACAATCTTTTCAAAGCACTTTCTCCTTTGATTTTGAATTAAAATATATGTTGTCATCAACTGGTAATTGTTTATTCGCTTTCATTTACCGCTTTCATATGTATATAACTGTATTGTGGGGTTGTTTCACTGTAAGTCTTCTTTCACATCCTTTTATATACTTGTCACATATCCACTGTGTAATACTAATATAGTTATTTAGAGTTTTCCATGGCAACTATGTCTAGAACTAGGTAAATCCCTGTTGGTCACTCTTAAATACAAACAAAACTAGATCCCCTGTAGGATTCCAGATACAGTCTTCCCTTCTCTTGGGGTTAAACAATATGGAACAAAGAGAAAGGCAGTATTCTCGGTGAACCTTTTCTCAATTTGTCACCCTTAGAAATTGTCAAAGAAACTCTAACTCCCCAGAGATGATCTTTTCTCCGTGAATGGCATCTCTTGAGTTTCTTCCAAATTCTCGAACTTTCCTGGAATGATCTCTTCTTTGTGAATTGCATTTCTTGAACTTCTCTTGGTTTGGGGACCCACAGGCTTCCTAAAAGCATCCCCGCCACTTCTTGGCTGTTGTACAAGGACCCTTCGGCTTCTTAGAAGTTCTCATGCCTTCTCTTGGGCTTAATACAAAGACCCTGACGGCCTCTTAACAGTATAAGACAGAACTTAGTCATCCTTTGCTAGAGCAGTCTTTCCCGCGTCAAAACTCCGGCCATTATAGGGTTGATACTCATCCCTTAATGCCCGTGCCTCCTCTTGGGCATTGTACAAAAGATAAAACTCTAGACTTGGAAAGTCTAAAACTCTTGAGTCTCAAAGACATTCTCAAGTTCCTTTCAAACATAGGAAAAAATACCGATCACTCTGGATCAATCTCCAGCAGAAACCCGGTCTCTCTCATGAGAGTTCCCCACACTTGGACCCGCTTCAGGATCTCAATAATCCTCAGTAGTAAGTCAGCCTCCTCTTGGGCTTTGTACAAATGATTCTCCCCAGTGGAGCTAACCTTTTTAGACTCTCTTGTTGAGTCAACTTTTAGCCTCCATCTCGGGCTTCGTACGAGATAGAAAAACACTTTCTTGTTGAGTATAAAAGATTCTCTTGTTGAGTCAACTTTTAGCCTCCGTCTTGGACTTTATACAAGACAGATAGAAAAACACTCTCTTGTTGAGTATAAAAGATTCTCTTGTTGAGTCAACTTTTAGCCTCCGTTTTGGGCTTTGTACAAGACAGATATTAAAACACTCTCTTGCTGAGTATAAAAGACTCTCTTGTTGAGTCAAACCCTTTTTAGCCTCCGTCTTGGGCTTTGTACAAGACATAGAAAAACACTCTCTTGTTGAGTATAAAAGACTCTCTTGTTGAGTCAATCTCCTTTTAGCCTCAATCTCGGGCTTCGTACGAGACCATAAATCACTCTCTTGTTGAGTATAACAGACTCTCTTGTTGAGTCAATCAACCTCCAGACTCTCTCGTTGAATCAATCACTTATTCAAGACTCTCTTGTTGTGTCAACCTTTTTAGCCTCCGTCTTGGGCTTTATACAGGACAGATAAAAGTATTCTCTTGTTGAGTCAAACCCTTTCAGCCTCCATCTTGGGCTTTATACAAGATACATTCTCCCCAACGGAGTCAAAACCCCTTTTAGCCTCAATCTTGGGCTTTGTACAAGACAGAAAGAACATTTTCCTCCAGAAAAGTCAAACTTCTAGCCTCCTCTTAGGCTTTGTATAAAGAAAACCCCAGTTGAGTCAATCAACCTTTTAGCATCAAATTTGTGCCTTGCTCACAACATACAAACATCAACAACTCCTCTGAAGAGATGACAAATTCTCTCAGCCAAAACCCTTTAGCTTCATATCTTGGGCTTTGAACAAGATACAAACCACATTTAGCTTCATGTCTTGGGCTTTGAACAAGACACCAAAACAATCTCTTTCCTCCCATAGAATTGGAGGAACTACGATCGCTCTGATTTCCCTGTTTCGGGAATACGTAGGCATAAGATTGCAAAAATCTTAGCGAGCATACTAATCAAAAACCCAAAATCCCGTACCTTCATACATCAATCGAAAAGCATCAGACCTAACACCTTACCAATAACCTAGACATTGTTTTTAAGAAAATAACCCTAAAGAAGAACCCCCTATTTTGATAGCATCTGTAAACCAACAGTTTTGACTGTTCAATCTCAGTTTGCAAGCAGGGTTAATTGGAGACATTTATTTCCCTTCTTTAATCAGCTTCACAGGATAAAAAATGAATCGAACTGTAGTACCAAAGCGATAGTGATTCAAAACCACAAAAATCGCGCTACACCGGCTAGTCCTTCCAACGAATTATGGACACGGGTCCCGGAAGCTAACATAGATAACTTTCCCTGGCCAGCCACACCAGGGCACTTCAACACGGGTCACGGTTACCTGCACGTGGTACTTTCCCCGGCCAGCCTACGCAAGAGGTTATGGACACGGGTCACCAATACCACCCACTAAGTAACTTTCCCCGGCCAGCCTACACAATACTCTCCGCTAGGAGCAACATAAGGTAACAAAATACAGATGATGGTTCCTAAGGGATTTCACAATTTACACACATGTTGATCGATTAACCATCTGAGTTAATCGGTTAACTCCTCAAAATTCAGTGCAAAGCACCACCTTTGCACGTGTTAATCGGCTAACCCCATTACGTTAATCGGCAACACTATTGCAGAAGCTGGAAAACCAATTTCTTATAATTCAAAAGTCATCACAACTCATACTTGATTCGTCCATAAGCAAAATCCAACACCCAACCATTATACGGTACCACAAAACGATGGACATCTCATATCAAACATACAACCTTGTTCTCTCACTTGAATTCCTTGGTGAGAAATAAAACAATAACGTTCTTAGTCCAACAAAAGGTAGATTTCGAATATTCCGATTATTCGCAAATACAAAAGTTTTCTATACTTGAAAATAGATCGGGGGAATGCATCCTCTTGAAGAACCTTTTCATCACTACGTGCACACTAACCATGATTTCTTACCCTTCACTATTGTTGTACCCCAAATTTTACCCTCAGATATTCTGATCCTTTGCATATCATCTTGAGTCAGTCGTCTCGCATTTTAGTTAAACATCTCATTAATCATACTCTTTTTTTTTAGATTCATTTATCTAGAATTGATCTTAATTTAATTTCAATTTAAATTTTTTTTTCATATATGTAGCTTATTTATAATTTTAATTTTTTTGTAATTTATCTTAATTTTTAGCCTGACTTGTCACCCTAGTCTAAATTTAATTAGTTTAATTTTTATTTATCCGGATTAATTTCAATTTCTTTTATTTTTAATCTAGTTTATTTTTAATTATTATTTTAATTTTAAATTTAATTTATTTTTAGCTTTAGTTTAACTTTTATCTTTATTTTAATTTAGTTTGCATTTAGGATTTAGTCTAGTTTAACTTAATTAATTTAGTTTAATTTGATGTTAATTTTAATTTTACTTTAATTTTTATTTGGATTTTATCTTGGTATAAGTATATTTGTTTTCACTTTACAAATTACAAAAATCACAAAAAGTCACTAAGTTACGTAAGGCCCATTTCCTTTTTTTCATTGCAACCAAAAAGAGTCAAACTTCCTACACAAACCACAGCAAGCTGCTCCCAAAGCTACCCAAAACCTACTCCAAGAATTGCAAAAAAAAATGAAACCTATTACAAACCAGTCCCTGCATCACAAAACCAGTACTGCGCATTACTCTTGCACAATGATAACAACTTCTCACACACTACCTCTCTGCATCAAGACCTTCCCACTGCCCAACCTGCTATAACAACGACAGGACATTAACAGCAAGAAAATTGAAAAAAGGAGGGGTTCGTTTGGTTTTAAAAAGAGAATCACAAACTTAAAGGTGGAGGGGAAAAAGAAAAGGAAGAGCTGTGAAACTTACAGCAAGAATAACACATTTCTTCTATACCACTCCATCATCACTAAAATTTCCTCTCCGCCCTCCTCAAAAGCCACAACTGCACACACTTCGCCAACATCCCTCAACCTCTTCTTTCAACACCTTCTCCATAAACCTCTGCTAAATCTCCAGACAACCCATCCTCCAATTAACTCTACCAAATGTTTCCACCGGAACCACCCCTTTTACGGCTACTAACAACAAAACCTCCACTCACCCCCAATTTTTACAACCTCAACACGACCCTCCGTCCGCTATTTTTGCTTCACCCTCGTGCTCACGAAAGAAACCAGCACATGGAACCATAACTGTTCATACATCCAACCTTCACTTCACTCGTCGCAGCCAGAGTTGGAGAAGAAACGTGAGAGAAAGAGAACGTTGCAGAGCGGCTCCGACGTCGACTTTCGGTAATGATTTCGAGCTCTTGCACACGTGTGTATGTAGAGCTGTTATTTCCTATTTTAATTCAACTGCTGATCGTGCTTGTGTGTGTTTGTCGCTTCCGTATTACATCGAAATCTCTGTTTCTTTTTATCACATATGTTTGTTATTTTACATGTCATGTGTGTGTTTTGTATCATGTATTTGTTTTGTTTGTTTCTATTCAACTTGATAAAGGTTAACGTTTCTCAATTTCTTGTAGTATCAATGTTTCTTGTTGTGTCTGCTTTATAGTATAAATGCTACGTCACTGCTGTAGTTTCATGTTAATGTTTTGGTAAGTACTTGAAGCATGTTAATGTTTTAGTAAATATCTATAGGCTTAAATAGTGTTTTCGTCCCTGTAAGTTGGCGAGTTTTTTGTTTTGGTCCCTGAATCTTTTTTTTTCCGGTCCAAGTCCTTAACGTTTGATTTCTTTTTGCGATTAGTCCCTAACGTTAAACTTCCGTTACAAAAATGAAGATGTGGCTAACGTCGCTGACGTGGCAAGTGTTTTTTTATCATTTTTCATTTATTTTAATCCCCAATAATTCCAAATAAGCTGTTTTGATTTTGGTCCCTATTGTTTAAGAAGGCAAAAATGGAAATTTTGGTCCCAAGAGGAATTGAACCCATGACCTTTGCTTCCACAACATGCTTCTTAGCCACTAGACCACTTAACTCACTTGTGTTTTTATTTGCAACAAATTTATATATTACATAAATCCAATATTTACTATTTAATACTTATATTTAAAATATAAATTATTTTATAAATTAGTATAAATAATTAGTTTATTAAATATTTCATTAATTTAATATTCCAAATATTTAATATTTCAATTATTAATTATCATAATTATTTATTATTTAGTATCATAATTATTTACTATTAACTAATAATACAATATTATTTTCTAATAATTATTTATTATTTATTATCGTAATTATTTATTATTTATTATCGTAACTAATAATTATTTATTATTTAAATAACTAAATAATTTTAATATTAATAATCATAATTATTTAATATCTCATTTATTTAATTTACTGTAATTAATATTATAATTATTTAATAAATTAAACTATTATTAATAATTTACTGTAATTAATTAATAGTCTAATTATTTAATAAATTTAACTAAATAAATTTACTATAATTATTTAGTAAATTATTTATTATTAGTTATTAATAATTAGTTACAGTAAATTATTTAGTTATTTAATAGTTTAATTTACTAAATACAGTCAATTTAAATTAATAAATACAGTACATTTTTAATAGTTTAATTTAATATATTTATAATTTACTATATTTAGTAAATAATTTACTGTATTTATTATTTAATAATTTACTGTATTTATTATTTAGTAAATAATTTACTGTATTTATTATTTAATAATTATTTATTATTAGTAATAATAAATACAGTAAATTATTACTGTAGTTATTAATAATTATTAGTTACAGTAAATTATTTAGTTATTTAATAGTTTAATTTACTAAATAATTACAGTAAATTTATTTAGTTTAATTTATTAAATAATTAGAGTATTAATTAATTACAGTAAATTATTAATAATAGTTTAATTTATTAAATAATTATAATATTAATTACAGTAAATTAAATAAATGAGATATTAAATAATTATGATTATTAATATTAAAATTATTTAGTTATTTAAATAATAAATAATTATTAGTTACGATAATAAATAATAAATAATTACGATAATAAATAATAAATAATTATTAGTAAATAATATTGTATTTAATAGTAAATAATTATGATACTAAATAATAAATAATTATGATAATTAATAATTGAAATATTAAATATTTGGAATATTAAATTAATGAAATATTTAATAAACTAATTATTTATACTAATTTATAAAATAATTTATATTTTAAATATAAGTATTAAATAGTAAATATTGGATTTATGTAATATATAAATTTGTTGCAAATAAAAACACAAGTGAGTTAAATGGTCTTGTGGCTAAGAAGCATGTTGTGGAAGCACAGGTCATGGGTTCAAGTCCTCTTGAGATCAAAATTTCCATTTTTGCCTTCTTAAACAATAGGGACCAAAATCAAAACAGCTTATGTGAAATTATTAGAGATTAAAATAAATAAAAAATGATAAAAAAAAACACTTGCCACGTCAGCGACGTTAGCCACATCATCATTTTTGTAACGGAAGTTTAACGTTAGGGACTAATCGCAAAAAGAAATCAAATGTTAAGGACTTTGACCGAAAAAAAAAAGATTCAGGGACCAAAACCAAAAACTCGCCAACTTACAGGGACGAAAATACTATTTAAGCCATATCTATATATATTGTACGTTTTTAGTTTGTAAGTTTCATAGTTATTATATATATTTTACGTTTTAATAGATATATACTGTACATTTTTTTAAGTTTTAGAAGTTATACATATTTTAAGTTTTATAATTAAAGTAGATATATACAACGTTTCAATTTTTTAGTTAATAGGTTTTTTTATTGGTTTGTAGTTTAATTAGTTTTTTTAAGAATTAGTTAATTAGTTTTAACTACACCCTAATTAATAGATTATTTTTCAATTAGATTTTAATTTAGAATTTAGTTTAGTTTTTAGTTTTAATTAGATTTTACTTATTTAATTTTTTTATTTACTTTATTTAATTTCTAATTTAATCTTGACTACTCTCATTTTCATTTTACCTAATTCCTGGTTTTTATTTTCAATTTAATTCTTGCTACATTCACTGTATATATTTCTATTCACTTTACACCTGATTTCCTACTTGTTCCTCTCCTACCCTCACATTCCAAAGGAAAGGGTCGTTCCTGTTGACTGTCATGTCAAAACCTTGTCCCTCATTCCCTTATCGCACGCCGCTGTGCTATCACCTCTTTCCCGCTTTGTCTAACCTTAGGTTTGGAGTCGCCGCACTCCGCGTAGGTGTCTTGCTGTCAGACCCTACTTTCCCGTGGACACTTCTTTCCCTGTTTCACCTAGCCTTAGGTTTGGAGTCGCCGCACTCCACGTAGGTGTCTTGCTGTCAGACCCTACTTTCCCTTGGAACCTTGACCACAGTAAAAAGTTCTTTACCCTCGCTGAGGGGAACTACGGACGCTATGATTTCTTAAAGTACCTTTTGAGAATACGTAGGCATAGGATTGCGAGATCCTAGCGAGCCACCTTTTATTTTTTCTACCTTTTTCTTATTCCACCCTTTCTTACCTTTACATCTGATGCCTTCTCGGATTCCACCCTTTTCTACCTTTACATCCAATGCCTTCTTGGATTCCACCTTTTTTTTTCACCTTTTTCTTTTTCTACCTTTTTCTTTTTCCACTTTTTACCTTTACATCCGATGCCTTCTCGGATTCTACCTTTGTTTACCTTTACATCCGATACCTTCTCGGATTCCACCCTTTTTTACCTTTATATCCGATGTCTTCTCGGATTCCACATTTTCTTTTTACACCCTTTTACCCCTTAGTGAGGGGAACTATGAATGCTCTGATTCCATTCCCGTCAGGATACGTAGGCACGAGATGCGATGTCTTGGCGAGCATACTTAGTGTATATACCCCTAGGTCTTTCTTTACCTTAGCACTTTTCCCTTAGCAAGCAAACTTTAGCATAACACAAATACTAACAAGAGGTTCCTGTAGAGTACTACAGATACTTAGGGTGCTAATACCTTCCCTTAGTATAACCGACCCCCGAACCTTAGATCTCCCCCCTTTAGGTTTTTCTCGATCTTGAACCTTTCCTTTGGATCAATCAAAGTCGGTGGTGAACTTCAAAGTTTCGCGATGCAAGTTAATTAATAGCTTGATATCCGATTCTCACCGCAACAGAAATGGCGACTTCACTGGGGACACTCCCCTAAGAGGGTTAAGCCCACCTTGTTTATCTTTGTGTTATTTATATGTTTGCTTGCTTGTATACTTGTATATTTTGTATATCTATATATACCTGTTGTGCTTGGGCTTTTTCTGTGTGCAGGGTTGTTACTTTGAGTAGTGAGATAAGTCCTATACCCAGACTTGAGTGCACTTATTATAGGACGATGGTATATTCAAGGAGGCTTTGAGGGAGTCGATTCCTGAAAAAGTTGACTTGAGACACCATCACTCAATTTAGGCCCACTTGAGAGTATAGTCATGTTGAACGAGTTTATTCGTGAAAATGTGCTACTCTCGACATAGGTGCCATCAATACTGAGAACCGTAGTTACCTTTAACCCCACTTGGCCTTTTAGGACGTAGTGCGGTGACCATGAGGGAGTCTATTTCTGAAATGGTTGTCACGTGATACTACACTCAGACAAGACTCTCTTGAGAATTTTATTGATTACTGAGTCATTCGGGAAGTCGATAAAATCCGAAAGATGGGTTGTTGACTCTGGGAACTTCTTAGAACCCTGTTCTACGGATACAGTAACCCTAGTACACACCCCGTGGTTGGTTCTTTACCCAGATTCCATGTCGTGATCTCAAACATTTGATCTTGTTGCATGTGTTTCGCTTCCTGTTTGAATTGTATTGCATATCATTTGCATCTTTGCATGATTCATTGCATATGTCTGTCTGTCCAGTGACTCATTTCCAAATGTCTCTATCTTCCAGCATCACCTGTGATTCGTCAAGCTGATTCTTCGACACCAATACCGGACTAGAGCTAACTACAGACGAAGGATGTCAGAGCAAGAGGTACACAATGCTGAGATCCGAATGGAGATTGACAACTTCAAGTCAAGTGTTACCAAAATCACTGAGATGATTCAAGTTTTGATTGCTAGGGGAGAGCAACCCCAAAGGACCGTCATCCAGGAAGTTTTAAATGCTGATCCTCCACCTGTTCAGATGCCGCCTTCAACTTGGCCAGAGTTTGGTTTGCCACACAGCTATTCTCCACCTCTTGCATCTATTGCTATGATTGGTCAGACTGCTAGACCAGTGTTTCAAGCTCCTGTTTTTGCCGAGCCTCAACCTATAGTTCAGACTACTCGAGCTCCCTTTGAGAATCCCCTATATGAGTACAATGCTGCCAGTGCTCAAGGTGAAGACCGTGAAGACTTTGTTGAACCTGAAGTTGTCTGAGAGCAGTTTTAGAGCATAGAGAAGAGACTCAAAGCCGTTGAGGGTACTAATTTATTTAATGTGGATGCAGACAACATGTGTTTAGTATCTGACCTTGTTATACCTGCTAAGTTCATAACTCCAGAATTTGTGAAGTATAAGGGCCACTCTTGCCCAAGAGCTCATTTGGTCATGTATCTTCGCAAGATGACTGCTTATGCCAAAAATCAAAAACTGCTTATCCACTGTTTTCAAGACAGCTTGAGTGGAGCCTCACTTAAATGGTACATGAGTCTCGAGCAAAACTTCATTCACTGCTTCCAAGATCTCACAAATGCCTTCATGAAGCAATACAAGTATAACCTCGACATGGCTCCTGATCGCCGTCAACTGCAAAACATGACTCAACATGAGAAGGAATCTTTTAAGGAGTATGCTCAGCGCTGGAGGGAGTTGGCTTCCCAGGTTGAACCTCCCTTGGCCGAAAAGGAATTAACTGGAATGTTCATGGATACCTTGTCCCCATTCTATTGGGAGAAGATGATTGGAAGTGTTTCCTCCAACTTCACTGATTTAGTTACTATCGACCAAAGATTCGAGGAAGGTATTAAGAAAGGAAAAGTATCTAAGGTTGTTGAATCTTCCAATGCTGTGAAGAAATCCTACGGAAACTTTTAGAAGAAGAAGGAAGATCAGACCAACGCTGTAATGTTTGAAGTGAGAAGGCCTCGTCCTCAACCTCAGTATGTTGTTCACCCTACTATTGCTACTGTTACTCCTGTAGTTACTGCTCCACGACCAGCTCAAGCTCCCCAACGTCCGGCTGCAGGACAGAGCCAGTATCGTAATAGGAATCAATTTGATCCTATTCCAATGATATACACTGAACTTTATCCTGGTATGGTTCAGCAAGGTTTGATTACCACAAGGCCTTTGCCTCCTCCTCCAAATCCTCTTCCAGCCGGCTATAGGGCTGATCTTCATTGTGAATACCATCAAGGTGGTGCGGGCCATAACTTGGAAGGTTGCTTTGCATTGAAGGCTAGAGTACAAGAGCTGATGAGGAACAAAATCCTCTCCTTTAAAGACAATCCCAATGTCCAAAGTAATCCTCTGCCCAGGCACGCCAAGTGAAGCTTTAGTAGACTTCAACAATTATCCTCCTAAAAGCCAGTGTTTCAGACAGGACAGCTCATCCTTGTGTTGATTAGTCACTAGACCTTTATTTCTTGTTGTTTACATTTTCTTTATTTTGTAATAGCTATTTGCTTTCAACTATGTTTGTACTTTCACAATTAATGAAATGAGCATTGCAACTTTTGATTCAATTCATTTGTGTTTGCCAGTTACGTCTTTATGCTTTCTTTTGTAAAATGTTTTATCTATTTTCCACTTTCTTTTTTATTGTGCAAAGATTGGAGGGAGGATGACGAAAACAAAATACTCATAATTGCTGTTGGTATGCTTTCAAATCAAAACTTTGCTGACGATGTAAGGCATTGTTTTAATTCCTAAACACTAGAGACATAAGGAAGATAGCCCCTCTTTAACCCCTTCGAGCCTTGAAGTAGGAGTTTCTTTTCTTTACAAATAAAAACCTGCAATCTTAACCTAGGGCAGGGTAGTTCTAAGTTAACTAGATTGTGCATTCAAATACAAGAGTTTCATGCAAGACGCCTTTCAACGAAAGTTCACAAACTTTCCTTCGCACACAGCAATCAAGTGTCGAAGATGTCTTTCAAGTCAAACACCAATGATGGTTCGCCGTAATCATTAAGCCATGCGTTCATAACCTTTCAACTCCTCCAAATTTAATGAATAAATGTAGTACAAGTTATTCCCAAAGTGATAAATGAAGAAGGGTCATCAAGAAATACTTACTCAAAGAATGAGCCGAGTCCCTTTCGAGGCAAAAGCTAAGAAAGGTGTGAAGCTCATGACCTTACCTTATACAAAGAGAAGAAAGAACAAGCTCGTACGACAACCAAAAGTTATAAGGAAGCAGTGATCACCATCTCAAGTCCATTGAATTTTGAACCATCATCATCATCAGTGCAATTCCTAACCTATGGGAACTTGAGTGCATAGTCTGAGTTAACTGAGCATAAGACTGGAGTTCATCACGTAGATTGGGTGGGTCATAAATAAACTTTGAGCCTTTATCCTTTGTTCTTAAACCGTGAACCAGGCCACGTTATAACCCTCAAAAGACCTAACTGAAGCAAGGTTATTTTGAAAGCATACTACAACAAGGTTGCGTAAACTGACTCCAAAAGATCTTTGCGGATCATCTGTTTTGGCATCACACCTTTTGCTTAAACTTTTCACTTTAATGTCTTGAACCACCGTGTTCTGACTAATGACTCATATACTTTGCCTCTTTCAAAAATGATTGATTTCAAAAGTTGCATGAACTTTGCATTTACCATGTTTGTACAAGTACTTTTGTTTGCAAACTGGCTTTCCTCTCAAAGAATTTTCAAACAATTAAGAAACTTGGTCGGTGATCCAATCAGGGGCAAGTTCCTTCCATATCCTGTTGAGAATCAGTTCAAGATTTGTGGTTTAATGGCGACTTCTCAGAATTGGTTTATACAGAAGATTTTTTTTCAAGACTCCGACTGGGGCAAGCTTTCTAAGAACACTATGAAACAGTCATTTCCATAATCAATCAAGCTGAAGCAATGATCAGCTCATCTACAATAATCAGCTAGTCTGGGGCAGTTTGCCTGAAGAATCCCCAAGCAACGCTTTATCCTTCCTACAAGGATCATCAATTTGGATACAGTTTACCAGTGTGGCAGAGATGTGTTCAGCAATAGCATCTCTAGTCCCCAAGCAGAATGACAGTGATCTCCGTGTAGAGGAATCAGTCTTCCAGTCTTGTCTTCCCAGAGAGTCGAGCCATGTCGTCGACATCTGCATTTGCATTTGATCATATATCATCTGCATAATTCATATACATATGCATAGCATGAGTGTTTCATCCTCATTTGCATTTCTCCCGAGGTCGTGTCGCTATCCGCGTCTTACCTTGTGGTCAAAGTCCAACTTACTTGGCGCCTACCAAACGTTACCTATCCTTTCATTTAGTGCCATTCCTGAATGTTGTCATTTCCTTGCGCATCTAGTCCTGTTGTTAGATGTTTGTCTTCATTCATTCCAGTGCTATTCCTGGATGTCTGTCTCTTTTGATCTCCAGTGCCATTCCTGGATATCTTATTCCTCTTGTTTCTCCCAGTGCTATTCCTGGAAGTTTTTCCTCTCTTCTGTAATCTCCATCAAGTTTGCTTGATATCTCGCAGTATCATTCCTGAAAGTCTTATCTGTTCATTCAGTGTCATTCCTGGATGAGCTTCCTCCTTTGCATTCAGTGCCATTCCTGGATGTCTTTCTCGCTATCATTTGATGTCATTCTTGAATATAGTGATTTGCCTTTACTTTCAGTGCCATTCCTAAAAGTTCTTTCCTCTTATCCAATGCTTTCTTGGGCATTTCTTTGTTCAATGCTTTCTTGGACGTTGTTCTTTCTTTTTATCCAATGCTTTCTTGGGTATATCTTTGTTCACATTCATTCAATGCTGTCTTGAATACTGTGGTTCCTTTTGTCCAATGCTTTCTTGGATTTCTATCTTGTTCACTTTCATCTGATGCCTTCTCATATATTGTGAGTTTTCCCTTCATCCAAAGCCATTATTGGATGTTTGGTGTCTTTGTGTCCGATGCCTTCTCGGATTACATTGTTTTATCTCATTTGCATCTGATGCCTTCTCAGATATTATTGAGTTTACCTTTCATTCAAATCCATTATTGGATGACTGGTTTCTTTGCATCCAATGCTTTCTTGGATCCCTACCTTGTTCACTTTTATCTAAAGTCATTATTAGATATTGTGATTGTACCTTTCATTCAAAGCCATTATTGGATGACTGGTTTCTTTGCATTCAATGCTATTCTTGAATGTAGTCTTTGTTCACTTTTATCTAAAGCCATTATTAGATATTGTGAGTTATACCTCTCATTCAAAGCAATTATTGGATGACTGGTTTCTTTGCATTCAATGCTATTCTTGAATGTAGTCTTTGTTCACTTTTATCTAAAGCCATTATTAGATATTGTGATTTATACCTTTCATTCAAAGCCATTATTGGATGACTGGTTTCTTTGCATTCAATGCCATTCTTGAATGTAGTCTCTGTTCACTCATCTAAAGCCATTATTAGATGTTGTGATTTATACCTTTCATTCAAAGCCATTATTGGATGACTAGTTTCTTATGCTGTCTTGGATCCTTACTTTGCTCACTTTATCTAAAGCCATTATTAGATATTGTGATTTATACCTTTCATTCAAAGCCATTATTGGATGTCTGGTGTCTTTATATCCAATGCCTTCTTGGATTTCACCTTTTGTCTCATTTTCATCTGATGCCTTCTCAGATATTATGAGTTTACCTTTCATTCAAAGCCATTATTGGGTGATTGGTTCCTTTACATTCATTGCCATTCTTGAATGTAATCTTTGTCCACTTTTATCTAAAGCCATTATTAGATATTGTGAGTTATACCTTTCATTCAAAGCCATTATTGGATGTCTGGTGCCTTTGTGTCCGATGCCTTCTCGGATTACGTTGTCTCATTTGCGTCTGATGCCTTCTCAGATATTATGAATCATGTCTTTCATCTAAAGCCATTATTGGATGTCTAGTTTCTTTTACATCTGATGTCTTCTCGGTGTGCCTTTCTCTTTCTGATGTTCTTCCAGATTGAGTCTTTGTTTTTTGATTCCCCAGTGGAGACCGTCTTTCTGGTGCTACTTCCATTGAGAATCTTGTGTTATCTCTTCTTTCTAAAGTGTCAGTCGGTCACGCCTGAACCAGTTGCTTCATCACCTTAGATTATTCCCCAGTTTGTTTCGGCTTCCCCAGTGTTGTTGTCATCCCCAGTGAGTGATTACTCATTATGTGGACTTTGTCCCCGACTGCTTCCGTTTTTGTCTGCATTTTGCATTGTGCATTTATCATCATGCTAGAGTTCATTGCATGTCAGCATCTTGTTTTGTTTCTTTTGTCCATAGCATTGTATGTCAGTGCATCTAAGGGCAAAATTTTCGGTTATCTATATTTAAATACCTTTCACCATGATTTCACGAGAACTATCATCACTCATGTCATTCGGTGAAGATATTTAAATAGGGGCAACTGTTGTACCCCAAATTTTACCCTCAGATATTCTGATCGTTTGCATATCATCTTGAGTCAGTCGTCTCGCATTTTCGTTAAACGTTTCATTAATCATACTCTTTTTTTTAGATTCATTTATCTAGAATTGATCTTAATTTAATTTCAATTTAATTTTTTTTCATATATGTAGTTTATTTATAATTTTAATTTGTTTGTAATTTATCTTAATTTTTAACCTGACTTGTCACCCTAGTCTAAATTTAATTAGTTTAATTTTTATTTATCCGGATTAATTTCAATTTCTTTTATTTTTAATCTAGTTTATTTTTAATTATTATTTTAATTTTAAATTTAATTTATTTTTAGCTTTAGTTTAACTTTTATCTTTATTTTAATTTAGTTTTCTTTTAGGATTTAGTCTAGTTTAACTTAATTAATTTAATTTCTATTAATTTAGTTTAATTTGATGTTAATTTTAATTTTACTTTAATTTTTATTTGGCTTTTATCTTGGTATAAGTATATTTGGTTTCACTTTACAAATTACAAAAATCACAAAAAGTCACTAAGTTACGTAAGGCCCATTTCCTTTTTTTCATTGCAACCAAAAAGAGTCAAACTTCCTACGTAAACCACAGCAAGCTGCTCCCAAAGCTATCCAAAACCTGCTCCAAGAATTGCACAAAAAAATGAAACCTGTTACAAACCAGTCCCTGCATCACAAAACCAGTACTGCGCATTACTCTTGCACAATGATAACAACTTCTCACACACTACCTCTCTGCATCAAGACCTTCCCACTGCCCAACCTGCTATAACAACGACAGGACATTAACAGCAAGAAATTTCAAAAAAGGAGGGGTTTGTTGGGTTTTAAAAAGAGAATCACAAACTTAAAGGTGGAGGGGAAAAAGAAAAGGAAGAGCTGTGAAACTTACAGCAAGAATAACACATTTCTTCTATACCACTCCATCATCACTAAAATTTCCTCTTCGCCCTCCTCAAAAGCCACAGCTGCACACACTTCGCCAACATCCCTCAACCTCTTCTTTCAACACCCTCTCCATAAACCTCTGCTAAATCTCCAGACAACCCATCCTCCAATTAACTCTACCAAATGTTTCCACCGGAACCACCCCTTTTCCGGCTACTAACAACAAAACCTCCGCTCACCACCAATTTTTAAAACCTCAACACGACCCTCCATCCTCTATTTTTGCTTCACCCACGAAAGAAACCAGCACATGGAACCATAACTGTTCATACATCCAACCTTCACTTCACTCGTCGCAGCCAGAGTTGGAGGAGAAACGTGAGAGAAAGAGAACACTGCAGAGCGGCTCCGATGTCGACCTTCGGTAATGATTTCGAGCTCTTGCACACGTGTGTATGTAGAGCTGTTATTTCCTATTTTGATTCAACTGCTGATCGTGTTTATGTGTGTTTGCCACTGCCGTATTACATCAAAATATCTGTTTCTTTTTATCACATATGTTTGTTATTTTACATGTCATGTGTGTGTTTTGTATCATGTATTTGTTTTGTTTGTTTCTATTCAACTTGATAAAGGTTAACGTTTCTCAATTTCTTGTAGTATCAATGTTTCTTGTTGTGTCTGCTTTATAGTATAAATGCTACGTCACTGCTGCAGTTTCATGTTAATGTTTTGGTAAGTACTTGAAGCATGTTAATGTTTTAGTAAATATCTATATATACTGTACGTTTTTAGTTTGTAAGTTTCATAGTTATTATATATATTTTACGTTTTAATAGATATATATTGTACATTTTTTTTAGTTTTAGAAGTTATACATATTTTAAGTTTTATAATTTAAGTAGATATATACAGTACGTTTCAATTTTTTAGTTAATAGGTTTTTTTATTGGTTTGTGGTTTAATTAGTTTTTTTAAGAATTGGTTAATTAGTTTTAACTACACCCTAATTAATAGATTATTTTTCAATTAGATTTTAATTTAGAATTTAGTTTAGTTTTTATTTTTAATTAGATTTTACTTATTTAATTTTTTTTATTTACTTTATTTAATTTCTTATTTAATCTTGACTACTCTCATTTTCATTTTAGCTAATTCTTGGTTTTCATTTTCAATTTAATTCTTGCTACATTCACTGTATATATTGCTATTCACTTTACACCTGATTTCCTACTTGTTCCTCTCCTACCCTCACATTCCAAAGGAAAGGGTCGTTCCTGTTGACTGTCATGTCATAACCTTGTCCCTCATTCCCTTATTGCACGCCGTCGTGCGATCACCTATTTCCTGCTTTGCCTAACCTTAGGTTTGGAGTCGCCGTACTCCGCGTAGTTGTCTTGCTGTCAGACCCTACTTTCCCGTGGACACTTCTTTCCCTGTTTCACCTAGCCTTAGGTTTGGAGTCGCAGCACTCCACGTAGGTGTCTTGCTGTCAGACCCTACTTTCCCCTGGAACCTTGACCACAATAAAGAGTTCTTTACCCCCGCTGAGGGGAACTACGGACGCTCTGATTTCTCAAAGTACCTTTTGAGAATACGTAGGCATAGGATTGCGAGATCCTAGCGAGCCACCTTTTATTTTTTCTACCTTTTTCTTATTCCACCCTTTCTTACCTTTACATCTTATGCCTTCTCGGATTCCACCCTTTTCTACCTTTACATCCAATGCCTTCTTGGATTCCACCTTTTTTTTTCACCTTTTTCTTTTTCTACCTTTTTCTTTTTCCACTTTTTACCTTTACATCCGATGCCTTCCCAGATTCTACCTTTGTTTACCTTTACATCCGATGCCTTCTCGGATTCCACCCTTTTTTACCTTTATATCCGATGTCTTCTTGGATTCCACATTTTCTTTTTACACCCTTTTACCCCTTAGTGAGGGGAACTACGAATGCTCTGATTCCATTCCCGTCAGGATACGTAGGCACGAGATGCGATGTCTTGGCGAGCATACTTAGTGTATATACCCCTAGGTCTTTCTTTACCTTAGCACTTTTCCCTTAGCAAGCAAACTTTAGCATAACACAAATACTAACAAGAGGTTCCTGTAGAGTACTACAGATACTTAGGGTGCTAATACCTTCCCTTAGTATAACCGACCCCCGAACCTTAGATCTCCCCCCTTTAGGTTTTTCTCGATCTTGAACCTTTCCTTTGGATAAATCAAAGTCGGTGGTGAACTTCAAAGTTTTGCGATGCAAGTTAATTAATAGCTTGATATCCGATTCTCACCGCAACAACTATCCATTGCACACCACGCTTACACAAAATTCACTTAACGAAAAATTCGCAACCGAAAATTCTCATCAACTACTTACAAAACCTTTCCGGTATAACCCGTTCCATAATTTACACTTAGTCCCTAATAAGTCCCAAATTACTTTTCGTAGTTTTACCACAATCTTACTTCTTAAAATACAATATTCACTGTTCCACAGAGTACGTCCCATCACACTTGTCTCAAGAATAAGAATCCATCACGTACACTTTGTGAGAACAAGATTTGGTTCTGCAATTTTATCTCTAAGTTTTGATGATACCGAATGAGCATTTTTGTATGAACAATTTTGTACAACTAATGTTTGTTATTTGTGAGAATGTAACAAATAGGTTATGCTTCCGTAAATTGGCGCGAACACAATGCTTAAAGTAAAATACTCCACCTACACACTCTGATATAAAATAAAAAGAGAGCGGGTTCTGAAGACATAGGTTCTGATCGAACGAAGTCCAGATGCTAAAGTCCTAAGCTCTTTAAATCAAAGTTCTGAAGACCTAAATCAAGTCTCTACTCATGCTTCAACCAAATACTATCAAAAGCCTCTGAAGATATGAAGACAACGCACCAAGCGATCGAGATTCTGAAAACCAAGTACTAGAGGCTCTGAAGATTCGAAGACTTGATAATCTCAAGAACCAAGCGATGTTTTCCCTTCTTACTTATGCTCGTGAAAAGCCTCTGAAGTTGAGAAGGCAAGTATACAAAGCTACATAGTACAGTTGTACCTTAATTCAAGTGAAAATATCTTGGTAACAGTGCAACGGTACAATCAAATATATTCTGACAAAAACAGGACGCGTAGCACGCAAAAGCTATTATCTGTCCTCACGCTTCTAGCCGCCAGCCTAGTTAAGCTATCATGATTACATTTCAACGGCTCTTTCTACAAGGCTATAAAAGGAAGCAAAAGACTTGAAGAAAGACACACACGAACGCTACTGCAATACTTTCTCTATCTGAAATATTTCTTAAGTCATTCTGGTCGAAAACATGTTTACATTTTCAGCTTGTACAGAAGCACATTTCTGTAAACGTAAATTGTTCAAACTTAGGTTTGTGTTCCTTGAGAAAGACCTTGTGGTGGTATTTCTTGAGAAGTCTAAGTCGTGTGTCTTAGAGGTTGTTCCTTGAGTAAGACCTGTGAGGTTGTATTACTTGAGAAGTCTAAAACTTGTGAGTTTTAGAGGTTGTGTTAGTCACCAGTGGTTTGGCTCATGCATTGTAGTGATTTGATTGAATAGTGGATTAAGACCTCATTGAGATAGGCAAAATCACCTTGGCGGGTGGACTAGACTAGCTTGAGTGTTTCTCAAGTGAACTAGTATAAACATAACATGTCATTGTGTCGTGATTCAAAAGAGTTTTTATTGATAAAAGAAAGAGTCTAACAAAAGTAAGTTTTAATAAAAGAAATAATTTTATTTTGAAAAACCAATTCAAACCCCCCTTTCTTGAGTTTTTCACACCTTCAATTGGCATCAGAGCTCCGGTTCTAAGGTGATAAAAAGATTGAATTTTTATCAAGCACTTAACAGTGTTCAGTACTGATCCAAGTGTGAAAAACAATGTCTATACCAAATGCTGAGACAAGTGTTATTGTAAATGAGAGAGATTCTTATAGTGTAAAACCTCCTATCTTTGATGGAGAAAAATTTGACTATTGGAAAGATAGAATTGAAAGTTACTTTTTTTCGTTTGACTTAGATCTATGGGATCTGGTAGTCGATGGCTACAGTCACCCTGTAGATACTGCAGGCAAAAAGATTGATAGAAGTGTATTTACAGATGCACAGAAGAAAACTTACAAAAATCATCACAAAGCAAGAACGATTCTGTTAAACGTAATTTCTTATACAGAATATGAGAAAATTACAAACAAAGAAACTACGAAGTCCATCTTTGACTCTCTTCGTATGACTCATGAAGGCAATGCTCAAGTCAAGGAGACAAAGGCTCTTGGACTAGTTCAAAAATATGAGGTTTTCAAGATGGAAGATGACGAAACTATGGAAACCATGTTCTCAAGATTTCAGATGCTTGTTGCAAGACTCAGAGTTCTGGACAAAGGCTATTCTACTGCAGACCACGTCAAGAAAATTATCAGAAGTCTACCTGTCAAATGGAGACCCATGGTGACCGCCTTGAAACTAACAAAGGATCTAAATAGTATAAGTCTTGAGGAACTAATCAGTTCTTTAAGAAGTCATGAAATAGAGCTCCAAGAAGATGAACCCCAAAAGAAAAGCAAATCCATTGCTCTAAAAGCTAAACCTGAGAAGAAAAAGGTGTATCAAGCAGAGGAGGAAGTGGAAGAATCTGAAGAAGAATCAGACGAAGATGACATATCTCTCATATCAAGAAAAATCAGTCAGCTATGGAAATACAGAAGAAATAAGTTCAGAGGACCAAGAAGAAGATCTGAGTCAACATATGGTCAAAAGAGAACTTATGGAAGAGATGTTACGTGCTTTGAATGCAAGGAACCTGGACATATCAAAAATGACTGTCCAAAGGTTAAGAAAGATGAAAGACCTAAGAAATCTAAAAAGGGTCTTATGGCAACCTGGGATGATTCAGAGTCTGAAGATGATTCTGATGAAGAACGTGCCAATGTAGCATTCATGGCTAAATCAAATGACGTTCTATCAGAAGGAGAACCTTCAGAATCCGACGAAGAAAGAGAGGTACTTTCTTCCCTATCTCGCTCTGAACTTGAAATAGGATTATATGAACTTATGGAAAGATAAAAAACTCTTCAAAGAAAACACAAAACTCTGAAAAAAAAACTCTTGTGATTCCTTCAAAAGATCTTACTAAAATCAAACAAACCATTCTTGAATTAAATGAAAAACTACTTTCTCTAGAAAATTCAAATATTGCATTAAAAACAAAAATCTCTAGGTTAGAAGAAGAAATCATCTCTAACAAAACCAATACTAATGAAGTAGTCAAGTATGATAAAGCTTTCCAACGCTTTCTTGCTAAAAGCATAGACAGAAGCAAGATGGCTTCAATGATATATGGAGTCAGCAGAAATGGTAACAGAGGTCTAGGATATTTAGGACCATCACAACCATATGATGAGACCAAAAGTATCAAGATAATACCTCTGTCCAAACATTTTGTACCCTCTGGCACTATTTTAAAATGTTCTGAACAAAAAGGTTCAAAACCGATCACTACATAAACACAGACACTGAAGAAAACTCCTAAACTTAAACATTATGCACAAGGTCCACACTATTATTCCAATATAAGGAAGTCCAAAGGTGTCAAAACCTCTGGAAAGGCTAATGTGAAAGGACCCACAAAATGGGTACCTAAGAATAAGATAATTTATGTTGAAGACATCCTTAATGGAACCATTGAAACACCAATCATGGTACCTGGACAGTGGATGCTCGCGACACATGACGGGAGAAAGGCATATGTTCCAAGATCTGAAACTTAAACCCGGAGGTGTCGTCGGTTTCGGAGGAAATCAGAAAGGAAGAATTATTGGCTCCGGAACTATTGGAAATGGTAAGCTTCCCTCTATTAATAATGTTTTGTTAGTTGAAGGTCTAATGCATAATCTATTGTCAATCAGTCAGCTTAGTGACAATGGTTATGACGTTATTTTTAATCAAACATCTTGTAAAGCTGTAAGTCAAAAGGATGGATCTGTCCTGTTCAACGGAAAGAGGAAAAACAATAATTACAAAATTAAATTATCAGATTTAAAACACCAAAATGTAAAATGTCTTCTTTTTGTAAATGAAAAACAATAGGTCTGGCACAGACGCCTTGGTCCTGTTAGCTTGAGAAGAATTTCTCAGCTGAACAAGCTAGGTCTTGTCAGAGGCTTGCCAAATCTGAAGTACTCTTCAGATGCTCTTTGTGAAGCATGTCAGAAAGGCAAGTTTTCAAAAACCTCTTTTAAAGCAAAGAATATTGTTTCCACCTCCAGACCGTTAGAACTTCTTCACATTGATCTCTTTGGACCAGTGAAAACTGCTTCGATCAATGGTAAGAAATACGGACTAGTCATCGTTGATGATTACAGTCGTTGGACATGGGTGAAATTCTTAAAACACAAGGATGAGTCAGATTCTGTGTTTGCTTCCTTCTGCACCCAAGTACAAAATGAGAAAAATTGCAAAATCATCAAAGTCAGAAGTGATCATGGTGGAGAATTTGAAAACAAAGACTTTGAAAACCTTTTTGATTCACATGGGATATCCCATGATTTTTCTTGTCCTAGAACTCCACAACAAAATGGAGTTGTAGAGAGAAAGAACAGAACTTTACAAGAAATGGCTCGCACCAAGATCCAAGAAACTGATATGGCTAAGCATTTTTGGGCAGAAGCAATCAACACTGCGTGTCATATTCAAAATAGAATCTCTATTAGACCTATCTTGAATAAAACTCCTTATGAATTGTGGAAGAATAAAATTCCCAACATTTCCTATTTTCATCCATTTGGATGTACTTGTTTTATGCTAAATACTAAAGAGAATCTTGGCAAGTTTGATTCCAAAGCACAGAAGTGTCTGCTGTTAGGATACTCTGAACGCTCAAAAGGATACAGAGTTTATAACACAGAATCACGGATTGTGGAAGAATAAATTCATGTTAGATTCGATGACAAGTCTGACTCTAAAAAGTCAGATCTAGTTGAAAAGCTTGCTGGTTTGGAAATTAGCTTCTCAGAACCTAAAGAAAAGGCAGATGAAGTCAAAGACCAGCAAAACCCTACGTCGGATACCACCGATGTAACTCCGAATACTCCACAGCAAAAGAAAAGAAGAATGTCTATATCTTATCCTGAGGAACTAATTCTTGGTAGCAAGGACGCTCCAGTCAGAACCAGATCAGCCTTCAGACCATCAGAAGAAACACTCTTGGGACTGGTGTCGTTAATTGAACCAGCTACGGTTGAAGAAGCTCTTATGGACAAAGACTGGGTTCTGGCTATGGAAGAAGAACTGAATCAATTTTCAAAGAATGATGTTTGGGATCTAGTTCCAAAACCTAAGAATGTTCATGTTATTGGAACCAAATGGGTATTCAGAAACAAGCTAAATGAGAAGGGAGAAGTTGTCAGAAACTAGGCACGACTTGTAGCTCAGGGATACAGTCAACAAGAAGGAATTGATTACAATGAAACTTTTGCTCCTGTCGCCAGACTTGAAGCAATACGGTTATTAATTTCCTTTTCAGTAAATCATAACATCACCCTATATCAGATGGATGTTAAGAGTACATTCTTAAATGGTTATATATCAAAAGAAGTATATGTCAAACAACCTCCTGGTTTTGAAAATTCAGAAAAATCAGATTTTGTTTTTAAACTCAAAAAATCACTCTATGGTTTAAAGCAAGCTCCCAGAGCTTGGTACGATAGATTGAGCAAATTTCTTTTAGAAAACAATTTCACCAGAGGAAAGGTTGACACAACTCTCTTCTGTAAAACTTACAAGAATGATATTCTTATAGTTCAAATCTATGTTGATGATATTAATTTTGGTTCTGCTAACCCCTCTTTATGCGAAGAATTTTCAAAGCTAATGTAAGCAGCATTCGAAATGAGTCTGATGGGTGAGTTAAAGTTCTTTTTAGGAATTCAAATAGATCAGAAATTAGAAGGCACCTACATTCATCAAAGTAAGTACATAAAAGAACTTCTGATGAAATTCAACATGATGGATTGTAATACAGCTAAAACACCAATGCATCCAACATGTGTCATGAGAAAAGAAGAAACAGAAGTTAAGGTTTTTCAGAAGCTCTATCGTGGTATGATAGGCTCTCTCTTATATCTTACTGATTCTATACCTGACATATTATTTAGTGTACATTTATGTGCTAGGTTCCAATCAGATCCAAGGGAATCTCATTTAACTACTGTTAAACGAATTCTAAGGTATCTGAAAGGAACAACTAACCTTGGCCTGATATATGAGAAAACATCATAGTACACTCTTTCTGGTTACTGTGATGCAGACTATGCTGGAGACAGATTGGAAAGAAAGAGAACATCAGGAAACTGTCAGTTCCTAGGAAACAATCTAATCTCATGGTCAAGCAAGAGACAATCTACAATTGCTCTCTCTACAGCAGAAGCAGAATACATCTCCTCTTCTCTATGCAGTACACAAATGCTTTCGATGAAAAATCAGCTAGAAGACTATCAGATATATGAGAGTAACATTCCTATTTTCTGCGATGATACTGCTGCTATTTGTTTAAGTAAAAATCCAATTCTTCATTCTAGGGCTAAACACATTGAAATAAAACACCATTTTATCAGAGACTATGTTCAAAAGGGAACCTTATGCTTAAAATTATTGATACAAACCATCAATGGGATGATATTTTTACAAAACCCTTAGCTGAAGATAGATTTCTAAATATTTTAAAACATCTGAAAAATGGTGTACTGCTCAGAATGAGATTATTTCAGAACCAAATGTGTTTAGTCTGAAGAAATAAGTATTTTTAAATCATCAGAACCACTTCTGTGAAAAGTATCTCAGTTTTGATTCATTTTTCTTCTGGGTCAGTTCTGACGCGTCATTTAATTAGAAAATGACTTTTTGCATGTGATTAGATTACATCTAATACACTGTATTTACCCAAATCAAACGAACAGTAATTTTCTTGGGATTGACTCAAAACTTAATTACATTTAGGGTTAATAGTCATTTTGCCCCCTGCCATATAGGCGCTTTTCGAAAAACACCCCTGTAAAAAAAACTTGCAAAAAAAACCCTAACATTTGAAGATTCTCTCAGTTTTGACCTTTATCACATCCAGTCACCAAAAATGCCAAAATGGCAGGGGTCAAAATAAAAACGCTTCCAAAATGGCAGGGGTCAAAATGAAAACGCTGCCAAAATGGCAGGGGTCAAAATAAAAACGCTGCCAAAATGGCAGGGGTCAAAATGGCAGGTTTTTGGTGACTGAATGTGATGAAGGTCAAAATTGAGAGAATCTTCAAATGTTAGGGTTTTTTTTGCAAGTTTTTTTTTTACAGGGGGGTTTTTCGAAAAGCGCCTATATGGCAGGGGGCAAAATGACTATTAACCCTTAAATTTATTTACTTATCCCCTATACGTGTCTATCTCTACAAGTTTTCAAAAACCATTCCTATTCCCTCTTTCACTCAAAAGGAAACCCTAAAACCCTAAATTTCTCTCTCTATCTCTCTCTCTCTCTCTCTCTCTCTCTCTCTCTCTCACACACACACACACACAAACTCAATCCATGTTCTCATCCTCTCCGTTCTTAACCATCATCATGGCAATCATTGATCAACAAGAAATTGTTCCCCTCTTCAAAGAAGATGAAACGTCACTGAATGTCTCCCAAGAGCTGCCGTCTTCATCTATCACACCTTCTGCCACCTCCACAACCACCGCAACGATCACTTCAACTCCATTATCTCTTCCCACGATCCATGCAACCCATGTAACATAGAGAAATTCCTCTGTTACTTGTATTATGCATGCAAATGAACTAATTGTTCTGAAAGAGCTGTTTGTCGACTTCGACAATCTTCGCGATAATGGGTTTAACCTAATTGATCAACTTAACACTCAAGGATGGAAAAGTTACTTTGAAAGACTTAGAGGTCCAACCTTTGATGACCTAGTAAAGGAATTCTGGAGGCACGCTGAAACAGACGATCTTCATGTTGTATCTTTTGTCATGGATCAAAAGATCATTATCACTGAAAAATCTATTTCATACTTACTAGGGATGCAATTCTTGGAAGGAAAAAGAGTTTATGGAAAAACTGAATTATCTGACTCTGTCATCAACAAAGCAATTCTCAAAAATTGTCAACCTGGGACTTCAGAGTACAAAAGCAAGAATCTACGTGACAATCTGAGAATCTGGCATAAAATCATTCTTGGATGTATCAATCCAAGACCTCCAAAGAGTGCTGCAGATTTCTTCAACACAAATCAAAAGTACATGTTGTACTACTTGCACAAAAATGAGAAAATGTGTCTTCCATCCATTCTTTTCTACTACCTGAGAGATATGGTGCGCAAGACAAGAACAACAGCTTTACCAGATAGGAAGATTGTATACTACATTCCATTTGGAAGACTTCTTTCAGACATCTTTGTTGAAAGTGGCCTAGTGGAGTATCTAGTCAAAGAAGCCAAGTACACAGACTATCTGACTAGCAAAGTAGGAGAAGCTATCAATGCTGTGAACCTTAAGCATATGAAAATGATCACTAATGTTGATGTGAAACCCATATCTATTCCTCACGACACTACGATCAAACGTTCAGTAACGAACTACCCCTACTACCGCAAAGAAGATAATCCAACAGAAATTGCTTCGTTTGTGGCTATAATGAGAGAAGAATGGCATGACATGCCAAAATCCAGAGTTGAAGAGATTGCTCCCAAATCTAAATACATCACGAGGAGTAAGAGGGAGCAAATTGAAGAGGGTGCTGAGCCTAAGAAGAAGAAAAAGGATGAAACTGAAACCTCCAAAGCTTCTAGACCGGAAACTCTTCTTCTTGAGAAAATCAATAAATCGACTGTCAATTCTTCTGGATCTATGAACGTCACTGATACTGTTACTGCACCATCATCATCTCAAACCACCGTCATTCCTACCTCTAATCCACAGGTGAAGTTTAAACTACCATCTCTGTCAATTCCTCCTTCAACTATCACTATCCAATCTTCACCCAACTCATCAATCAGTACCCCTATCTCGACTAAAGCCATTCCTACCTACACCTCTAAAATAACCTCGTCAATCATTCAGCCAAATGAACAAAGTTCCATGTACCTAATCTCTGAATCTCAAATCCTTAGTAGTGAGTCTGTCTCTGAGGATACAACCTCTGAATCTCTAGAGATCGTCACCCCTGAATCTCTCATGGTCTCAGACACTCCATAAGTGACATCTCCTGCTGATCAATAAATCAGTAAACATGCTCCTACTGAGATCGTTCCATCTCAGCAAACACCACCTGAAACGAATTCTGCCAAGTCTGACCTTGCCTTAGTCATCTATACTAAACCACCTCCAACATCTTTTAAAGAATGCGCAAGATAATTTTATAACAAGGCATTAAGGAAGTTTGCGAACCTAAGAGCAGAACTTAACACAAGTACCAAGCCTTTAGAACTTGAAATATCTTGTCAAAACTTCCAGAAATGGTTGAGCAGTGAGCTTACAAGAATTGTAAGCTTCTCAGATGCAACCATCACAGATGGAATTCAACGGGCAAAAGAGAGAGCAGAAGCTGAAGAGCGGATCAGGATACTTAAGTTCTTGGCTGCAAAGCAGAAGGAAGTTGAAGAAAAGGCTGCTAAGGAAGCAAAACTTCTTGCAGAAAAGGCTGCAGAAGACGCCAGGATAGCACAGGAAGCTGAATCCGTGGAAAAGGCCAAGCAAGATGCTGCAATTGATTCTACATCTGATCCTGCTGTCAAGCGTTTGGAAGACGCAATTGGAGATATCAGAGAAGAATAACAAAAGTTCAGAGAAACCTTTGAGGAACAAAAAGACTGTCAATGCTACTCTTCAGAGCATGCTTCAGAAGATATGGGACAAGATGTCCTTTGGACGCACCTAGTTCTTGTGTCTCTTTTGTCCTTATGACTTTAGATCCTTGTTTTTCACCCTTTCACCGCTTATCTTTTTTATCAATGACAGAAAGGGGGAGAAGTAATATATGAATGTGATATTTTGATTCTATAGTCAAATCTCTGAAAAACGTTGTTTACGTGATAACAGATAAAACTGTTATTTCTATTAGAGTGTTTTTCTTTTTCAGGTATTCTGATCCAAATCAAGCTTTATTAAGAAAAGAAAATCAGAACTCTGCTGAAAATAGAATCAAGACTAAGAGCTCATGATCTAGTAAAATCAGGGGGAGCCCCAAGCTCAGAAATTCATCAAGTCTAAGACTCAGGGGGAGCACTTCATACGAAGGATAACTTATCTTTAGAATCTGTTATTCTCCTGCACTATATATATATATATATATATATATATATATATATCAAAATTGTGTCATCAAAATACATAGTTTTGTCATCATCAAAAAGGGGGAGATTGTGAGAACAAGAATTGGTTATGCAATTTTATCTCTAAGTTTTGATGATACCAAATGAACATTATTGTATGAACAATTTTGTACAACTAATGTTTGTTATTTGTGAGAATGTAACAAACAGGTTATGCTTCCGTAAATTGGCGCGAACACAATGCTTAAAGTAAAATACTCCGCCAACACACTCTGATATAAAAGGAAAAGAGAACGGGTTCTAAAGACATAGGTTCTGATCGAACGAAGTCCAGATGCTAAAGTCCTAAGCTCTTTAAATCAAAGTTCTGAAGACCTAAATCAAGTCTCTGCTCATGCTTCAACCAAATACTATCAGAAGCCTCTGAAGATATGAAGACAACTCACCAAGTGATCGAGGTTCTGAAAACCAAGTACTAGAGACTCTGAAGATTCGAAGACTTGATAATCTTAAGAACCAAGCGATGTTTTCCCTTCTTACTCGTGCTCGTGAAAAGCCTCTGAAGTTGAGAAACTAAGAAGACAAAGCCACATAGTACAGTTATACCTTAATTCAAGTGAAAATATCTTGGTAACAGTGCAACAGTACAATCAAAGATATTCTGACAAAAATAGGACGCGCAGCACGTAAAATCTATTATCTGTCCTCACGCATCTAGCCATCAGCCTAGTTAAGCTATCATGATTACATTTCAATGGCTCTTTCTACATGGCTATAAAAGGAAGCAAAAGACTTGAAGAAAGACACACACGAACGCTACTGCAATACTCTCTCTATCTGAAATCTTTCTTAAGTTATTCTGGTCGAAAACGTGTTTACATTTTCAGCTTGTATAGAAGTACATTTCTGTAAACGTAAATTATTCAAACTTAGGTTTGTGTTCCTTGAGAAAGACCCTGTGGTGGTATTTCTTGAGAATTCTAAGTCGTGTGTCTTAGAGGTTGTTCCTTGAGTAAGACCTGTGAGGTTGTATTACTTGAGAAGTCTAAAACTTGTGAGTTTTAGAGGTTGTGTTAGTCACCAGCGGTTTGGCTCGTGCATTGTACTGATTTGATTGAATAGTCGATTATGACCTCGTTGAGAGAGGCAAAATCACCTTGGCGGATAGACTAGACTAACTTGAGTGTTTCTCAAGTGAACTAGTATAAACATAACGTGCCATTGTGTCGTGATTCAAAAGAATTTTTATTGATAAAAGAAAGAGTCTAACAAAAGTAAGTTTTAATAAAAGAAACAATTTTATTTTGAAAAACCAATTCAAACCCCCCTTTCTTGAGTTTTTCACACCTTCACACTTGTTACCACGGTGCTACCACTACGCTTGTTCTTAATACCAAGGTGTAACTTTTCCCATTCCACATTATACTAATAGGGTCCTCATGGGTAAACCATCCTTGATTACACTTCCTTAACTATAGGTTCATTACCACCTTAAAACCTTATTGCACACTCGTCCAAAATACATTTCGTTGTCATTTCCTCATAATATAATGTTGATACCGTTTTCCATACTGCATTTACTTCGCTTTCCTTTGTAATCCTCTTAGGTCCAAATATAAAACCATCTTACTAAAATTTCCTTAAATCCAAGATACTTACTCTATTCCTTAACACACACTTCTTCCGGTTTGTATCTCCGACACAATACCTTGTACTGTTCCTTGGGTAACTTAAAAAATTCCAAATTCCAAATTGGTCTCTTACTGAAAACAGAAATCCTGATGTATTATCTCGAACTTAATCTCTCTACATAACTGAGGATACCTGCAACTTATCTCTTACCATTCGTCCGACACATACTTGTTTCACTTGAAGCATGTAAACACATCCTTGTGTTCCTTCTCACACTTCTTTACTACTTTAGGTTCCCATAAAGGTCGAACGTCCTTAACTCTCAACTTTTAACCAGTTGGAAGACATTATTCCGAACACATTCCTAAGGTACTCTCGTCCATTCAAGATACCATAGCAGCCTTAGAAACTGAAGCACCAATCATTATCTCACTTCTGGACCTCACGTCACACGTTCCACAAAACAACTTTTCTTTTCCACGGAACGAGATTACTTGAAATTCTTATCCACATCAGTGGTCGATCCAGCTCTACTAGCGACTTTACATATTCCTCAATACCTTAACCCATCGTACGCTAGAGATTCTTAACTTTTAGACTCCATCCTTTCCAAAGGATTGTTAGAACAGCACAACTTCTACTTAGATCTCAACTGAGCTGACCAAAACTCCTCACTACTAACTCTTGGCTTGAGCCTACCCTCACAACACAAGTTCCGACAACACTTCGGAGTCCTCGTGGTCGCTCAACCATGATTTTACCTATCACATACATAGCATTAGGTTGATCAGGCCCAACACTATATAGTATGATATTAAGATTCATGCTGGCAAGACACACTTAAGAGGTAGGAATAGATTTACTTATGATGTTTCAAGGCTAGGTCGAGGACACGACCTGCTCTGATACCAACTATAAACGCCCTGTATAATATATACCTAGAATAATACTATACATGCATTTTATTTGGTGATGACACCATCATAAGTGCCTAATGGCATAATTCACATACTTGACCATTTCTAAAAACATAATACAATCTATGGTACAAGATATGGAAACTAGCCAAAACAATAAAAAAACTAGGATCAATATAGAATATCCTCAATTGTATACAACAAATGCACAGTGGAAATAAGCTCAACTAAGCTTCTCTTGAAAAATCCAAGCATAGCTCCACTTGTAAATCACCTACAAAATACCACCTGAAAATAATCAACAATTGTGGGGTGAGATACATCAAATCTCAGTGAGTTCCCTATCTTATGGATTCTCTCGGCTTTACAAGGTTCTAGCCAATCTTAACTCAATTCAAGGGGAAGGGAAATGACCTTGAGTTCACGATCTCACAATCTCGCACTGTATGGAAACATGTCATGAGTTCAACAACTCAAAAATATCATTATCACTAATCGGTATCACAAACCAAGGCATCTTTCCCTGGCCAACCCTACAAGAGAGTTCAACTCGGGTCACGGATCCTTAAAAGCATAGACATCCATTCTCGACCAGTCCTTCCAAAGGATTATGGACACGGGTCCTGGAAGCTAACATAGATAACTTTCCCCGGCCAGCCACACAAGGGCACTTCAACACGGGTCACGGTTACCTACACATGGTACTTTCCTCGGCCAGCCTACGCAAGAGGTTATGGACACGGGTCACTAATACCACCCACTAAGTAACTTTCCCCGGTCAGCCAACACAAGAGGTTATGGACACGGGTCACGGTCACTTACTTAATAAACACTTTCCCTGGTCAGCCCTTCTCAAGAGAGTTATGGACACGGGTCACGGATATTTATTAAGGGATAAAAACGACTCCGATTACGTGATCATATACACAACGTGATTGTATTCGACAATCACAAGGCCACATTCGCCTTAAGGCCTCTCTTGCCTTTTCTCATCAAACACAAAGATTACACACATGTTTCATACTAGTGTCTCACTCTTTTCTATATCATTCGATAATAGACGCACGCCTCAGGCTCTCATGTACGATCATCGTCATTAGATCATTCAACAATTTCCTAGCTCATTACTAGGTACCAATATCCTGTTGTTATGGGGTAAAGTTTCCTCACTCTTTCTATTTCATATTTTAAACATGCATATTCTCTTATCATGTTAACATTAATATTAGGCAAAGCATATCATAAATTGCATAATAGAATCACATGACTACACATGATAGCATAACATGTTAAACATAATCCACATAGTAGTTCACACACATTTTCAAGGCATACAAGCCAATACTATCCTCTACCAAGCATCCTTGGTTAAAATCATGGTCTCACACTACCATATAATAGCACATCACATAAAACGTCACTTTCGGTTCCCTCCAATTCATTTAATTGGGTATCGCAATCAATACTTTTCACTTTTATCCCGTAGGATATTTTCACAGCTTTACATCGGCTATAATTATGCCTCGAACAGATTTACGATCCAAAAGATATGGATTTCAACATATCACATAAGATTACTTCCTCCATTTTCCACTAAATAATTTATCCCACATCATAACCTTAATTTCCACTTTTTATTGGGTAGAGTGTCGTCATAGCTCTCCAATGATACCAAGAACGTCTCGATCCGAGTTACGGATCAAAAGTTATGAAGGGAACAAAATGGGAAAATCTGTCATGTTCGCTAGGCGAATCCTCAGCGAACGTTCGCTTTCGCCATCGCCTTGTGAAGTTCTAGCGAACCAAGACAGAGACAAAAGGGCACAAAGTTCTCTTTGCGAACACCAGGCGAACATTAGCCTTCCCCTCGCTTTGGGGTTCGCTAGGCGAATCCTCGAGAACCATTCGCTTTGCCCTTCGCCAGGGGTTCGCTAGGCGAACCCTGCAAAACCCAGAATTTCTCAGCAACGTAACAGCCGGTCCTTAGGGCCAAAAATCTCATCCACAACACTTCCAATTCATACTAAAACAAGCAAAACATGTTCCAATCATAACAACAAGTATTCTACGCATTTTATATCGCATTTCATCTGTTAGATTTCATTGATTTATCTGTTTAATCATTTTCTCTCAAATCTAACCTAAGTTCTAAATCCTTAATTCTAGAACTTAGAGTGTCTAAATAGAACCCACCTGATAATCGAAGAGGAGTTTGAAGAAGATGATGAATTGATGATCCATGAACATCTTCTTCCCAAGTTCTTCTTCCTTCTCTTCTTTCCTTTTCTTCCTTTCCATTCCACTTCTTCTTCTTTTCTATCTTTCTTTTCTTATATATATATATATATATATAACCTTATTATATAATATAATCCAACAGGGTAAAATATCTCCAATTGATATTTTGTCATCTCAACCCAATTGATCAATTATTAGAGTTACCTTAAAATACTCTCTTGAACTAATAAATATCAATCTGTCTTTTTAATAAAATAATTGATCTCTTCTGATATCTAATTGAGCACTTAAATAATATGGGGTATTACAGTCTCTTTATCCAGAGTCAAGATTTCTTTTGTTCAGCTTTGTTCAATGTCTGACATGTTCAGAGTCTACTTTTTCCAGTTTATGCCTTGTTCATATTCTGCTTTTATTCAGCATCTACCTTGTTCAGAGTATGCTCTATTCAGCATTTGTCTTGTTCAAATTCTGCTCATCAACAACCTATTAGAGTACAAAATTGTTCTTTATACTTTGTTATCAACAAAACTCAAGAATTGTAGATGTAGAACCAAACTTGTTCCAACAATCTCTCTCTATTTTATGATGACAAATATTATAATTTGATGAACAATTTTGACTTAACAAATAATCAGCTAAAAATTAGAGTTACGTTTGTAAGCTCCCCCTGAGTTTTAGAACTAAAAATCTTCTTAGCTTAAGTTCACAGAGTGAGGTTTTCAAGCTCCCCCTGAGTTTAAGACTTATAAAATTTTGTTTTTCAATCAGCATAGATAGTCTTATAGTCAATCCAACAAATTTAACATGTTTGGGATTTCTCTTGGGATAAAAATAAATCAAAATAATATCTTTTCTCCCCCTTTGACATAAATCGAAAAAAATTTAGAATTTAATTTTGAAAGTGACACTACATAAAGATAAAAACATAATCAATCTAGAAAATAAGACTTTAGGATGGTGGGGGTAATCTGGTTAGAATGGTTAATAACAACTCTTCAATTCTCCAGTTGGTCCAATTTTTTTCTGACAACTGGGCATTGAGGGACTCAGTAGCAGTTAAAGTTAGGGAGATGTTCCTGAAGACCAAGAAAATTTATCTCTCCAATGTCCATTGGTGCATATTGAATAAATTTGATTTTGCTTTATCCCAAACTCTCTATATAAGTGAGGTTTCGTTACGAGCACTGTCACGTCCCTCTCTTTTCCATCTAATTCTTCACATAGCAGACAATATGAGTAAATCATCTGAGAATTCTAAGAGGGGCTCCTCTAAGGAAGTCAGCAAGGTTGTTGGGAGACTCAAAGATGATATGTTTAATTCCTCTGAAGGTGCAAGAACACAAGCTGACACATCTGCTAGAGCATTTGTGTTAGGAAGGACTTATGTGTTAAGGATGAATAATCTTAAGAAGAAGAAGAAGAAGGCATCTGATGATAATGGATCAAACACTGATGAGAACTATAGGACCTTCCTCAGATCAAGTGGTTAGCCAGTCGACCAAGTCTGAGAGATGTAACCTTTTGTAGTGCTTCTGTTTGCTTTTGTAATTGATTTTGGATCTGTAATAGTTTTAAAGCAATAACAACTGATCCTTTTCTCATTACTTTTGTTTATAATTCTCTTGCCATTATAAAGGGGTTTTAGAGAAGTTTTCAACCATTTCATACGGGCTTTGTTGAACACCCATTGAAGTTTTAGGGTTTGGGGTTGAAAAGATTCAAGTGTGAGTAGTGAGAGTTGTGTTGTGTGTGAAAGAAGTGATAAGGTGGGTTTTGAAAATTGGTTTAAACATACAGACATTTGAAAAGACAAGTAATGATGACCTAGGAAAACCCTGAGTAATAACGTCTATAACACGGCACGTTACTTGGCACGCTTGTTAGAAGACATCATTACAGAACTCGAAAAGGAAAAAAATTAATGACATAGGAGGCATCAAGTGTGATTTTATTTTATCCAAGTAAAATAATAATTTCTCCCAAAGTTTATTTAAGTATGTCACTGTTGTAAAAATTAATTAGACATGTTTCAACATAGTTCTTATCCATAACGAAAGTGCATGAATTAAAACATTAATATCATACAGAGTATGGAAGACAGAAATTCCAAAAGGAGTTCTGACTTAGGACATTCTGACCCAGCGAACCTTCTCACTTCAGAGGGTTAAATGGTTCAGAGTCATGCTTCCTCATATTCTCATTTTGACTCTCCAGAGGCAGCACACATTAAGGCTTATATTTTTACTCGTGGTAGATTTCCATTTTTAAATTCTTCAGAATGAAAACTAATTTGTCTTCAACAAGGGTTTTTGTGATGATATCAGCCCATTGATGGTCTGAATCAATAAATTTTAAATTAATAATACCCTTCTGAACATGGTCTCTTATAAAATGATGTTTTATCTCTATGTGTTTAGCTCTAGAGTGTAAAATTGGATTCCTAGATAAACATATAGCAGAGGTAATATCACAAAGGATAGGAATGTTATTCTCATAAACTAGATAGTATTCTAGATGACTCTTCATCAGAGAATCTGTGTGCTACATCCAGATGTTCCAATATATCCAGCCTCTGTTGTTGATAGTGCAAACATTGTCTGTCTTTTGCTAGACAATGAGATTAGATTCTCACCCAGAAACTTACAGCTTCCACTGGTTTTTTTTTCTTTCAATTCTATCTCCAACATAGTCAGTGTCACACTAGCCTATTAACTTGTAATTTGATGATTTCTTATAAAACAAACCAAGCGTAGTAGTATTTTCTAGATGCCTAAAGATTTTCTTAACAGCTCTTAAGTGAGATTCTCTATGAACTGACTGGAATCTGGCTCACAAATACACACTGAACAAAATGTCAGGTCTAGAGGAAGTTAAATACAAAAGAGAGTCATTCATACCTCTTTATACCTTTTGTTCTACCTTTTTACATTCTTTGTCCTTCTCCAGAATGTGCGTTGGATGCATTGGAGTCTTGGCAGGTTTGCTTTCGGCCATATCGAACTTCTTGAAAAGTTATTTTGTATGCTTACTCTATTGAATGTAAGTTCCCTCTAGACCTTAATTAATTTGAATTCCCATAAAGAACTTCAATTCGTCCATCATGCTCATTTTAAATTCTGCCTACGTTGACTTAGAAAAATCTAGACAAAGAGAAGCATTAGCAGAGCCAAATATGATGTCATCAACATAAATTTGAACTATTAAAATGTCATAGTTGAATTATTTACAGAACAGAGTTGTGTCAACTTTTCCTCTTGAAAAACCATTTTGCATAAGAAAGTTGTTAAGTCTTCCATACCAAGCTCTGAGAGCTTGTTTCAGACCATACAAAGATTTTTTAAGTTTATAAACAAATTCAGGATTTTTGTGATTTTCAAACCCAGGGGGTTGATGAACATACACTTCCTCTGTTATATATTCATTCAAGAATGCACTTTTAACTTGTATTTGATATAGAATAATGTTATGATCAACTGGAAAGGATATTAAAAGACAAATAGATTCTAACCTAGCCACTGGTGCAAAGGTTTTTGTATAGTCAATTCCTTCTCGTTGACTATAGCCTTGTGCAACTAGTCTGGTTTTGTTTCTTACCACTTCACCTTGATCATTCATCTTGTTTCTGAAGATCCACCTAGTTCCAATGAAATGTTTTCCTTTTGGTCTAGAAACCAGAGTTCACACACCATTTATGGAGAATTGATTCATTTATGCTTGCATTCCTAGAATCCATTCAGTTTCTAGAAGAGCTTCATCAATGGATGTTGGTTTTGTAACAGACACCAATCCCAAAGGAATTTCTTCATCTCTTCTAAATGAGGATCTGGTTCGAATTGGTTCTATATTTTTACCCATAATCAAATCTTCGGGATGAAAGGATCTTTGCTTGAACTTTTTTAGAGGTTCTGATGTGTAAGTAACTTTTGGTTTTGATGGTTCAGCTTCTTTTTTAGCATCTCCAAAAGCTTTATCTTCAGAGTCTGAACAGGCAATTTCTAAATCTGTAAATTTATCAATTAGCTTTGACTTTTTAGATTCATGCTTACTATCAAACTTAACATGTATTGATTCTTCAATTTAGGTTTCAGTGTTATGCACTTTGTAGCCATTTAAGCGTTCAGAGTATTCTAAAATGATACACTTTTAAGCTTTGGAATCAAACTTGTTCAAGTTATCTTTAGTGTAAAGCATATAATAAGTACATCCAAATGGATGGAAATATGAAATGTTTGGATTTTTGTTCTACAACAGTTCATATGGAGTCTTCTCCAGAATCGGTCTAATTGAGATCCTATTGTGAATATAATATGCAGTATTTACTGCTTCTTCCCAGAAGTGTTTTGCCACATTAGTCTCATTGATCATGGTTCTGGCCATTTCTTGTAGAGTACGATTTTTCCGTTCAACAACTCCATTGTGTTGAGGAGTTCTATGATAGGAGAAATCATGAGAAATGTCATTGTTTTCAAAATGTTTTTCAAAACATTTATTTTCAAATTCGCCTCCATTATCACTTATGACTTTGATAATTTTTAAATTCTTTTCATTTTGCACTTGTGTATATAAGGTAGTAAACACATAATGTGTCTCATCCTTGTGTTTTAAGAACTTTACCCAAGTCCATTTGTTGAAGTCATCTATGATGACTAACCCATACTTCTTGCCATTAATAGAGGTAGTTTTAATTGGCCCAAATAAATCAATGCGCAAGAGTTCTATAGGCCTAGAGGTAAAAACAACATTCTTTTCTTTAAAATATGTTTTTGAAAACTTGTCTTTCTGGAATGCCTCACAAAGATCATCTAAAGCAAACTTCATATTTGGAAGGCCTCTGACTAAATTGAGCTTGTTTAGCTTAGAGATTCTCTTCACGCTAACATGGCCCAATCGTATATGCCAAGTCCATTGCTCTTCGTTCACTGGCATAAGAAATTTAACATTTTATTTTTCTAAATTTGAAAGTTTGATTTTGTAAATGTTGTTTTTCCTTTTTCTACTAAAAAGTACATAGCTATCATTTTGACTTACAGCTCTGCAGAACTGTTGATTAAAAGTAATGTTATAACCATTGTCACTTAATTCACTTACGGACAAGAGTTTATGCATTAAATCATAAACTAATAAGACTTTGATGATATAGGGAAGAGAGTTGTTACCTATTGTTCTAGAACCAATGATATTACCCTTCTAATTTCCTCCAAAGCCTACAGAGCCTCAAAGCTTAAGTTCCAGCTCTTGGAACATATGTCTTTTTCCCGTCATGTGTCGAGAGCACCCAGAGTTCAGGTACAATGATTGGTGTCTCAACTTGGTTGCTAAGGATATCTACAACATAGATTATTTTGTATTTAGGTACCCACATCTTTTTGGGTCCTTTGTGGTTAGTTCTCCCAAACGTTTTATCAATCCAAGATTTATGTGTAGAATATATATTATGTATGTGACCGTAGGTGAAATGAAAGTATAAATCTTTTGGATTTATCATAGTCTCTTTAAGTTTAAGCTTAAACATAGAGTTCTTTGGTTTAACATAACCAATTCCTCTTTTCTCGTTTCCACTTACTCCATAGATCATTAAAACCATCTTGCTTCTATCTATGTTCTCTATTGGGAATTTTTGAAAAGATGTTTCATATCTCTTAGAAGCACATTCAGAGTTCATAAGAGTTTCTGAAAGAATTTCTTTTTCAAGTTTTTCACTCTTGCTTTTTAGGACAGAGTTTTATTTTTCTAAACTACTAACTCTTTCTTTTAAAATAGAGTTTTCTTTCAGCAGATCACTATGAGCTTTAGAATCGACTACATGAATTTGTTTCAGATTCTTGTATCTTTGTTGAAGCTTCTGACTCTTTTCAAGAATCTTAGCTAAGGATAATTCTAATTCATAATGAACGAGATGAAAAAAATACCTCGTTAGAGTCTGAGTTAGATTTTGAATCTGATTCTGATTTGAATGCTTCAGTGCTAGCTTTCAGATCCATGTTAATTTGCTCTTCTTTAGAGTCATCTTTTGAAGATTAAGAATCATCCCGGGTTTTCATGAGAACCTTCTTCTTCTGTCTGAAGAATTTATTTGTATGCTTGAGTTTGGGACACTCATTCTTATAATGTCCAGGCTCTTTGCACTCACAGCAGGTAACATCCTTTTTAGCTCCAGACTTTTTCTACCCAGAGGTTGACTCAGGTCGTCTACCCGTTCTTATGTAGCCTTTGAACTTTGCTTGTCTTTGCTTCCAGAGTTAGTTCACCCTTATGGGGAGTAGAGACAGGTCGTCCTCTTCTTCAGAGCTTTCTTCAGACTTTTCTTCTTCAGCTTGAAGAGCTTTAGCCTTCTCAGACTTGCCTTTGGACTTCAGAGCCACAGACTTTACTTTCTTCTGGGGTTCATCTTCTTCAAGTTCAATCTCGTGACTTCTTATAGAAATTATAATTTATTCCAGAGTCATGTTGTTCTGTTCCTTTGACACCTTAAGTGTTGTCACCATTGGCCTCAATTTTTTTGGCATACTTATGATGATTTTTTGTACGTGGTCTGAAGTGGTATAGCCTTTATTTAGAACCTTTAATCCAGCTACAAGGGTTTGAAATCTTAGGAACAACTCCTCAATCATTTCATTTCTAAAGGATTCATAATTCTGGATTAAAGCAAAGGCCTTAGTTTCCTTAACTTGCTCGTTTTCTTCGTGAGTCATTCTTAAGAGATCAAATATAGACTTAACAGAGTCTCTATTTATAATCTTTTCATACTCTTAATAGGAAATAGCATTCATCAATATAGTTATGAAGTTATGATGATATGATGATTCTTGTTATCCTTCTTTTGTTGCTCATTCATTTTGCTTCTTTCAAGCTTTGTACCATTTGCATCTGTAGAATGTGTGTAACCATTTGTTACCATATCTCATAGATTTTTATCATAACCTATGAAGAAACTTTCGATTCTATCTTTCCAAGAGTCAAAATTTTTTGCATTAAAGATTGTAGGTTTGACAGAGTAATGATCTTTATCATTGTTTGCATATGTCATTCTGTGTTTCAAAATATTCATTTATATCTGACACGGTTAAGTTTTTGGAACAAAGTAGTCAATACCAGAACAGAAGCTCTGATATCAATTGAAGGTTCAAGAAACACAAGAAATAGAGGATTGAATTGGGTTTCAAATATGACAGTTTTTGAATAGGTTAGTGAAACACAAAAAATCACAAGGTATTTTTATCTTGGTTCACCGTTAAATAGGTTAGTGAAGTCCACTCGCCATAGTGGTTTTGCCTTCTCAACAGAACTTAATCCAATAATCAATATATTTATGATCTTAAAGACTACTCATCAATAATCAAACTAAAATGATAAAGTTGATCTTGTAAAATATTTTCATTGTTATTAACTAAAAACAAATGTATACAATTGGCTCTTCATTATTGAACTCAAAAAAGTGCAAAGTTAGTAATTGGAATCTAACAAACTATTTTTCATACCCTAATTTTTTACCCCCAAGATGCAACTTCATTTTCATCATTGGCATAACATTCATCATTACATATATATATATATATATATGTGTGTGTGTGTGTGTGTGTGTGTGTGTGTGTGTGTGTGTGTGTGTGTGTGTGTGTGTGTCTTTATGCATCACTAACCCATCACAAGTACAAGATGTTTTGTGCTTAGTTGCTTCACAGGTTAGGTGACCCCCTTAAAGCTCAAGCAGATGAATTATTAAAGGGATGGTCATTTTATTCAAACATCTTAAGTCCATTTTTCATCCATGAAGATCAAGAGTTTTCATCCATCAAAAATCAAGTGCAAAATTGCATCATGACAAGCTCATCAAGCCTTAAGACCCTCAGTACACTCTAATTAGGGTTTTGACCTGATTCAATCCTTGGTTTGACATTTGAAGCAAGATATGATCCCAAACCTCCAAGTATGGTTCAAGGACCTCAAATGTATCATATTAGTCCATTCATATGATTGGATTGATCGAAGAAACTTGATTCATAAGCAATGCAAGAATTCAAATTCATCTGGTCCACAAACTAGGGTTTCTAAGGAAAAGTCAACTGTACCTTTGACTTTTAACCAAGACATGGTCTCAAACCTTGGGACATGACTCAAGAATCTCAAAAACACCTTTGGAGTCCATCCATAATGTTTAATTAGCCCAAGGGTTTGATTTCATAAAGGATCACAAAGTTCAAAGTTCATCTGATACAAAAGTCAACTGTGGTCAAAATCAAGTTTGACTTTTGAACTTTTTGGTCAAATATAGTCTCTTTAATTTAAGAATGATGTTAATGCATGACTTGGATCATGATTGGTCAAGAAAAATCAAGAAATGTGAGGTTACTTGTAAAAAGGGCAACATTGAGAAAGTTGAATTTTTTCTAAGTTATAAAACTCAATGATTTTTACCCTACTTTGCAAAGGCATAACTTCCAAACCAAGTAACCATTATCTTTGATCCAAAGATAAAATTGAAGAGCTTGTTACATACTACAACTTTGTCAATAAGGAGGAAACCTCAAAATCCACACGACTTGGATAAGCTTTGCAAACCTGAAATCTTCACAAGATCAACTCCCAAATGATCATACAAGCATGTGTTATCCAAAGCATAACTGAATTTTCAAAGATTCATCACTTGGAATGTGAAAATTATCATTTCAAAAGTGAGAAGTGAGGTTTTGTCCTCTAGCATTAAAGTGCTATAGTGATTTTTTGCAAAATCCCTCCAATCTGCCCAAGGATGATCAGAGCATCAAAGGATGAGATGAAACCTTGGAGAGCCAAGTTCAAAAGATCAGAATTCAAGCCATGTGAAGAATAGCCCATGTGTACCTTGGCTTTCAAGTAATAGGTTCATGAAATCACCTATTGGATAATAGCATGCATCATGATCCTCTCAAATTCACAAATATCTGATCAAGTTTCCCTATAAATTGAGGTCACTTGATCATTCTAAACACACAAAAACATTGCAAGAGCTTGTTTTCTCTCATTCATCCTCTTTCCAAATTATTCAAGTCTCAAAGAAGTGAAAACTTGAATTCTCGGTTCAAGACCGTTTTCAATATAACCAAGCATCCAAACACTTCACATACATCATGTGTAAGTGATCCAAACACTCAAACCTCAACTGTAATATCAGAATCACCAAGTCACAAGTCATTTGCTTCATACGCGTCACAAGCTGCAAATTGATTCGAGTTGGAAGCTTCAGAAAGTTTCCATCCATTCTAAACATTGGACCACACTCCTTGGAGGTCAAGGAAGTTGTCTGGATCATCAAATCACTTCTGTAACACCTCCAACAGAGATTTTGATTCTCACTTGCAAGGTAAGTTTACTCAAAACCTGAACTCTATGATTTATGCATCAATTTTGATCATTCAAGTTACAAGCATGTTTATCATGATGTTGTGATCATTTTCCCTCAATTAATTGTCATGTATCATGATTGTATGAGATTTCATGTTAAAAAGCTCAGTTAGGATTCATACGGTTTTCAAATCAATATCTTTAAATACACTGAATTTAAATGAAATTAAAAAGAACCATTCAATTCCTCTTGAAAAATCCAACAACTTTCATTTTTATTTCATTCAATTTGGTTGTGTATTGAGGGAGATAGGAATTTGAAAAAATCTGATGAAGATAATGAAGACGACAATGGTGATGGTTGCCCCATTTCTGAAATTTATGTTGTTTTAAAATATAAATAATTGGGTGTGGTTTGATACACGGATGTATCACCACCCTAGTGATTAAGGTGTGTGTTTGGGAGGCTTGTGAATGTGAGGGCTTGGGTTTGAATCCCCCTCGCCCCATACCTTTTGGCTTTTATTTTTTAAAACATTTTCATTTGAAAACTCTCTTTATTATTTTCATCACGTGCTATACTAACAGCCATGGCACATGGCTCAGTTGGTAAATTTTTAACCTCACCACCCCTAAGGGCGCTGGTTCAAGCCTTGGTGGGAGCATTTCCTATTTTTTATCACTTTTTCTTTCAATTTTTTTCACTTCACACAATTATTTCACATAGAAAATTTGATCTTTTTTAGCCAATTTTTTGCACACTCTTCATTCATCTTCCCTATTTTGGGAATCCATGAAAAAATATTGAAAATAATATTTATTTAATCATTTTTTATTAGGTTGAAAAGTGGTACATTTTAAGTGTTTCATACCCTAAAAAATGACTTTCTTTTTATTCTTTCCTTAACCTAATTGATCATGATTATTCATGTGAATGATATGCTTTGTCTAAATCTTGTTCAATGTACATAACATGTTTATCTTGACTTAAACACCATTCATACCATGTTTAATTGATTTTCCTTTTTGAAAATACTTTTGATTAAATGTTTAATTAGGGTTTTCACTTTGATTAAACTTTCAAAACATCTTTTGTGCATTGTTAGGGCTTCCACTTAAGTTTGGATTCCCCAAAGTCCTTGATTCAACCATGTTTGAATGTTTGGCTTATGTACTTTTCCTCATAAACTTCCATTAGGGTTTTGTTTATCCTTTTTCATATTCATCTAATCTTTGATTCATCTTGAATATATGCTTGCTTGAATTCTCCTGTGATTAAACCTTTGCTCACATGTTCAAGTATTTCCTTCATAAACTCTTACCATGATGAACATATCTCCTTGTCTGATACACTTCCACATGTTGATATATCATGCTTAATCATTTCATGCTCATGTCATCCTCGATGACTACACTTGTTTAAAAGCTTAAATAAACTTACCTTGTTAAGTTTCTCTTGACATTTTTTTTACACTTCGGGCTTACGTCCGAACTACAATTGCTCTGATTTCCTTCTTAAGGATATGAAGGCATAGGATTGCGAGATCCTAACGAGCAAACCTTTTTTTTAGCTTTTTCCTTTATGTTTATACACAAAAACATTAGGATACCCTTCAGCTATAACTTAGTTCAAACATTAGGTTTCCCTTGTTGAAGTTCCAATTATCAACATTAGCCTCTTCTTGGGCTTTATACAAGGAAGTTCGACTTCAAACTCAAAAGTCTTCAACAAAGAGATGAGAATTTCCTTTTGGAGTCCTAAAGTCAACACACTGCCGCTTTGGCTTCAAACACAAAACACTTCCCTAGAGATGAGACATGAGTCATCTCTATGGAAGAGATGTCTCTTCTATTTCCCACAACATAAATCAAACATTTCAAACTTTTTTCCATTTAAGTGATGCAAGTGGCACACTTGTTGATTCAAAATCCAAGTTGGAATCCTCCTCTTATTATGGCACAAAACACTTCTTTCATTTAAGTGATGTAAGTGGCACACTTGTTGATTCTATATCCAAGTCAAGGTTCTTCTCTTAATATGCAAAGACACATTTAAAGGAAGATGTGACATTACTCTGAATTTTCTACATCCAAGTTAAAGTTTCTTCCCTTATTAATGTTTGTGGTGAATAGATGAGATATCTCTCTTGAGATGACAATTTGTCTCTTATCAAAAAAAACCAACAAACTCAATTCCACCCATTAGTAGGTGGAACTACGAGCGCTCTGATTTCTCAACTTCTTTTTTAGAATACGTAGGTATAAGATTGCGAGATCTTAGCGGGCACAATAATAAACAAAACTATTAGATTCTTACACATTTGTCTTAGTTTACTTAGCATTACAAAAACACCAAAAACATCTCCCATTCACTCACTCAAACCAAATCAACAAATTCTCATTACACAGCAAGAAAAACAACAGTAACACAAATATAAGCAAGAGATTCCTATAAGATACTCCCTCCGGTCACTATTATAAGCAAAAAAATCACCTTAAATTTTGGTCACTATTATAAGCAAAAGTCATTAAATTTTAGACTAATTAATGCTTGTATTACTATTATACCCTTAATTTAATTCAAAAGCATTTAATGTTGGTAGTTGATTCATTAAATAAACTAAGGATATTATCGTAAATTTTACTTTGATTGTACATGAAATCAAGAAAATTAATTACACTTAACTAACTTTCTTAATACGTGTGAAAGTAGTTATTTTGGTTTATAATTGTGACCGGAGGAAGTACTATAGATATTTAGGGTGTTAATACCTTCCCTTTATATAACCAATTTCGATTCCAGATCTCTCAAGTGTATTGTTTTGCATTACACACACTCACAGGTTTGTTCAGGTTTTTTTTCCTTCCCTACCTTTAAAATAAATTAAAAATTCACGTGTAAAAAAGGACGAGGCTTTTCGCGCGGCTACACTATTTTTCAAAATAACTATTTGTTTTTCTCTTCTAACTACTTTGAAAGCTAGTTACAACAAACATGCTAATATAGTTTCTAAGCTAGATACAAGTGATTATAATCTTATAAAAAGTCTAATCACAAATATGCCGGAGCCTTTTTCTTATGCATCCATCGTTGCTTTTATTCCCTAACAAAATGTTAATGACGATTAAAATTTTAAGTAACAATATTATTTTCGAGGATCCCCATTTCAAAAGCAATGTTCAGTCGCCTCCATTGTACTTGGCCGGTGGCCAGCCAGCCACCTCACCAGTAGAATCTTTATGCAAACAGAAAATATTTGTCAAAATAGTTACTCTTTAACGTTTCAAAATAATGGCCCACAAATAGCGAAGAGCTAGAGCCAAAACTATTTCATTTGGATAACATGTCCCCAATATAATTGTACTCGGTCTGTTAATTATTACATCTTAACAAATTTTGTTGTTTTATTTTGAAAGTTCTTTAATCATCTGTTTGCTTCTCTTGTACAACTCTCATCAAAAGGAGAACATTTTCATCTCAAGCATTAAGGGGTAATACTTCCCAAAACTATGTAATGCTTACCTACATTATTGCTTTGCTGCTATCTTTTCACTATGTGCACTAATTATGATTTAGACTAAGCTGTACAACGGGGACGAATCCTAATTTTCACGGCTTTCTGGTCATTAAAACCTCATTTCAACTTCCGTGCTGCATGGTAAAGCTCTAAGTAGTCGAGGGCAGGCCGATTCCAAGACCAGTCTTGCTCCATTACCGTCTTGCATAATGTATTGAACCACTCACGGCCATCATACCACGCAGATATTGCCCTGAAAAAGTCCATAGTATTAATCTTGCTTTTAGAAACATTATAAAAGATAAACACGGATGGCCATGTGTGGCAACAATGTGAGCAAGCAAGAAGACAACAGTTGAAAAACAAAAGATACTAGTATAATGTTTCTTGTTTCCTTTATATATGACATAACCAGTCCCAACACTTCACTCCACATGAAAGTTCCAATGCAAGAAATTCAGCTTAAAACAACTGTTTCAATAGATTGTGTATTCCAATTTCCGAACAAACAACTTTTCATTTTCTTAATTTTCGGATGTTATTTGCATGTTGAGTTTTTCATGAAATAATGGTGGATCATCGTGTGGCACATTACTGACCTATTAAGAGCATACTCAACACCACCTACATCAGCTCCATCAAAACTGAATCCATTTGGTTCAAGATCTTGGGCTTGTGCCCTATCCCTGTCATGATCAACATCAAATACTGTATCGTAAAGTCCTGCAAAATAAAAGCAACATGAAAATCAAATGAACAGAACTAAATTGATGAACAAAATAAATTGAAAAATAACAATATTCCATATTATAAAGTACATGGTTAATGATCAACTCAGAGTACAATTCAAAGTCGGAAAATCAACAAGATCATTTAAGTTTAAATTATATCGGTGGCTAAATATAAAGTATGTACAACCTCCAGTTTTTCGAACAATAGGTATTGAACCATATCTCATAGCTGTGAGTTGAGTGAGTCCACATGGCTCAAAGATTGAAGGAACAAGAATGAAATCAGCGGCGGCATATATCTAGAATTTAAAAAATAATAATAATAATTGAGTCAGTAACACTCCATTGAGTTTAGTACTTGCAGATATAATAGATAAAATGTAATCAAAGTTTCATAAGTTACCAAGTGGGAAAGAGGTTCATCATATGCAAGGCAAAGTCTTGCCCGATCATTATGAGAAGAATGCAGTTGATTAGCCAAATGCACAAAATCATTTTGGATGCGGGGATCAGGAGCCGAACCAAGTAACACCACCTGCATTCAAATCTTTTCTCAGTCAAGACACCTGCTTCAGTGCAACGTTACACCTGGCTTATAATGAATATCAATAGCAACTACATGAAGCATAAGTTTTCCTTTTGAAAAGTATATAGGGAGGAGGTGGGTTCCAAGTCTAAGATATCATGCATACATACGTTCCAGTTACTTCTGTTAAGCTATTCCATGTAAAACCTAAAACTGCTAAGTGGCAGCCAAAAACATGCTGCTTATCTCCAATACAAGGGTGATGGGATTAAGTTCAAAACAACTTAGTCAAAGATTTAATACCATATCAGTTGTCAAAGAACCAGTTGGCCTAAAAGCTTACACTATGAAGTATCAACTATCAAGTATAGTAACAAGAATGAGTTTTAGGATTATAATAAAAATCAAAATTGAAATGTTTTCAATTTGTTCTACTAGTGTGCTTATACTATGGGACATTCTGCCATTATTCAGTTACTATGGCATGGTATGAGAATAGTCACTTTTTTTATTTAGCCCTAATAGGTGTTGCTAGTGCTAATTGATGTATAATAGAAAAAAGAAAGACCTGTCCACCACGTTCTAGGGTACGCTGTATGGCATGTTTGATGAGATGTATCCCTTTTTGATGAGTCAATCGAGTAATAACTCCTACTAAAGGAAGATCAGCTGTTTTTAAACCAAGCTTTTTTTGCAAGGCTTCTTTGGCAGCTCTTTTTCCTTCTACAACATTTTCTGATGTGTATGGTACCTGGAATAATGTGATATGGGAGCTAGTCATAACAAATTTAATAAAATATAAAAATGACTTGTATATATGAAACTACAGTTGGGGTAGCAAAGTGGTACTACAGTACTACTGACTCATTGCACTCATTACAGAACTCAACTGCAAGCATGAATGTCTGGTTTAAGTTTTTTTATGTTAAACTTAGATGGGAAAAATGTGTGCAGTTGTGCCCCATCACAAAGTTATAGAATAAAGGATGCAAGTATCTTCACCCTAATCAATTGCTTTAACTTAGGGGCATAGATAAGAACTGATAAAGGATGGAGCCGGTCATGATTCATTACTGTGTCACGTCCATTGGAAGTAAAAAGCAAAGGCAGATCAGTTTGTCACCCTTTTTTTTCCATTTGAGTTGTACAACTTATGTAGGCATTGGATCTCATCCAGTTACTAGTGTATAACTTGCGAATTTGATAATTACGTACATGCCATTGACATTGTAGTTGTTCAAGAGAAGATAATGAAAGATTTGGGCATATTCCAACTTACAGGAATGAAGTTATCATTATATGGGTCCCATATATCTGGGTCGATTCCATTAATTATACCATGAAACTTGTAAAGATGAGGAGCAATTGCAGGATTCCCAGCAACCTCCTTTGAATAAGTGGGGGAGACCTGAAAGCATGTATAACCAAAATGCACAAATATTAAATAATAGAAAATCAGAATATGATAAAGATGCAAAATACCACAATTGCTTCTTCTTTTAAATAGCTGTTTAACATCCAAAACTCCATTTGATTTTGCAATTTTACAACATCATATTCTAAAGTGAACGTATTTGTTTGAAAATAGATTTTACGCATGCAAATGACAGAGAAGGTCCGATCAAATTCTTGACAACTGCTATAACTTTGAAGTTCGCAAGAACTACATTTGGGGTAGTTTGCCATATTGAATTTTAGCACAAAGTGGTCATGCACATTGTCAACAATTTAAGCCTCAAAGGGTTTTTATGAGAGGGGGACTGCCAGAAATGTGAAGTAAAAAACCATCCATATGCTTTAACTAAACAACTCAAGCTTTAGGGATAATAAAATACTGTTTGAAAATTTATAAGGATATCGACAAATTTAGGTCATAAGCAGCACTTACAGTTGTTGCCTTGTCTGCAAATTGCATAGCTTTTCCAATTAAAGGAGCTCCAAATTCAAGGTTATGAATTGTGAAGACTGCTTGAGCCTTACTAAGGCCATAATGTGTATACTGTTCTTTAAATAGCCATGCAACTGGAGCGCTTGACCAGTCATGGCAGTGAATGATATCCTGCCATTGGTAAAAGCAAATTACAATATATCCTTCGAGACATCTGATTAAATTCATATGCTTTTTCTTCCAAAAACTTGTGATCATATGCATTGCTAAACCTAAGGTCACAAGCAAATTTCTATGAATGTAATGTTAATTAAATCAGAATGAGAAATACACCAAGAGAGCTGAGACTTAGAAAGGTGGTTTCTGATTTCGATATATAGAATGATATGCTGAAAGCAGTTTTTTTTCTCGTGTAATGTTATCGGTAATTTTATGGATAGGATGTTTTGTCACAATTGTACATATGTGTGCAGTTATGCAATCAATCAACAATGTAAATATGAATAAAATATAATATCAATCTAGTTAATGTGTAAAAAATAGGGACATTGTACCCCCCGAAATAAAATAGGGACAGAAATTTATCGTTGTCATTTCAACTTTCTGAAAAAGAGAATAATAAGTTAGCACTTTAAGTTTCACCCAAGTCAGGGACAGAAAATGTATTGTGAAAATTAATGAATTAGCACTTCTTTTTCAGAAATAAAAATAAAAATAAATAAAAAACTTAATAATCACTAATCAAACTGTATGCCTTACAGGATTAAATCCATTTTGGAGAAGAAATTCAAGAGCGGCATGACAAAAAAACCCAAATCTCTCTCCATCATTCGCACGACCATACACACAGCCAACTGAAAAGAACCTGCAAGAAAGAACATTAATTTGTAAAGCATAGTTTGATTTAAGAAGCATTCTAGTTTTTCAAGTCTACTTAATGGCAATGTTTCTAAAGAGTGAAAATAGAGTTACCCCCAAAAATAACAAAGAAAGAAAATAGTGCACACATGATTTAAAAATATACACTTCTGGATTTGGAAATAACAGTTGAAAATAATTATAACGCAGATATAGCTTTGAAGTTGATGTGAAAGAGGTATTTTTTTCTTACATTTTGTCTTAATATGGTATAGCTCAAACCTAAAAAATTGATGTTAAAGAAGTACTTTTTTCCAAAAGAAAATATACTGCCCTGATATAAGAGGAGCACTTATTTTTCAGTTTGTAAGAAAAAGATCGAGAACCAAAGTCTGTACCCATTCTGAGGCTCCAAAAAGTAGACAGAGAGGCCCTCGACCTTTCCGTGCCATACTTTTATTTCAGTCCTACCCCACAAATAGCTTTTGTAAAATTGAAAGTCCTTTACCTGCATCAGAAGCCATTTGTTCAAGAAATAAGAATAACATTAACTAAAACAAAAACAAGAAATATGCATTTTTTCAGCAAAATGTTAAATGCTCAATAATAGTCATTTTATGACCCACTGATGCAGGCGCTCACAACAGCCAAATATTAAGAAATGTTCACAACAAGCCATGCATTTCCTGCAGATGCAAGTATCAACAAGTTTCATGTTGAAACTCAAACTATATCATTTTTTATAATCACAACATCATGATGTATTCAATAGAGTTAAGGAGAGACCAGAAAACTCTGAATTAATGAACATACATTAAATATCTAATGCAGAGTAGCTGATGAAAAAAGCTTACATTGCTAAGATTCATGCAATCATACTTTGGAAGAATGATATCCACGTTGTGATTTAAGTCTTGAATAGCTCGGGATAGACCAGTAACAACATCGCCAAGGCCTCCAACCTTCCAAATATGAACAACATCAGAATCAGAAAAAATAGGTTAAAATAACTGACAAATGTTCTCTGCATTAAATAACAAGTACCAACCAGTTTGTGATATCATCTAATGAAAGGAAAAATTTATCCTTTAGAAGCAGCCAAGCTATGTGCAAATATAAATATAATTAAGCAAATTTATCTTGTAGGAATCTCCCCGCATTGCTTACATTAAGATAAGGTAGGTATATAAAAAATTTCCCTATTGGTTTCCTCTAAAGATTAATATTGCCCCATTATTTTTTTACTTAATTTTAGCATGCATACTAAACATCCAAGAGACGGTGCCATAGTTCATGCTTTTAGCAAATGATAGTCTTAATTGGAGAGTCGAGAAAAGAAATAAATGGGAAGTTAGACATAGGGATACAAGCCTTGGAAGCACATTACACTTTCCTAAGTATAAGAAAACACAGTTTACGAAATAATACAGGAAGTACCTTAATTGTGGTGAAAGTTGATGATATTATAATTACAGAAGTGATAACAAAAGAATTGACAAACTGAAGATTTTTCTCCATACCAAGTTTTAGACTAAAGATTTAGGAGTCTGAAGAATTTATTGAGAATTAAAGTTATGTATTCAAAGGAGGGAGCACTTCTATGGAGCCCAGAGTTAAATTGACAGCAAATGGAGCTCATTTCTCTGTCCTACAAAAACTAAAGAAGATTGGTGGGGAAACTGAATTATCAGAGTCATTAGACCCGACCTTGCTTTTCCAATAAGTGTTGTAAGTCAGCTTATGTCTTTTCCTACTACTCATTGGGAAACACTATTTCGCATTGTGAAGTGCAGAAAAGTGAAGACAATATTCACTTGATTGCTTCTGAATGATACAGAGGAAAAAATAAATAGAAAAAATACTGATCCAGTAAACAATATCATGGGTACCATATCATGGGCACCATATCATGGGCATATGCAGGTGGGTTTTTTTCAGATCGTGCAGGATCTCCTGAGGACTGTATGTCTACCACAGGATACTATATTTTTCGGAAGTAAAAAACAAAATGGGGTGACAAAATCAAGTGCAAATGCAGAATACAGGCATACAAGTCAAAATACTTTTGAATTAATATGGGCAAGACATATCATGGATTAGATGGGATTTGGCAATATTTGTCCTATAAACTTGTGTGATAACCAGGATGCCATACATATAACATCAGGTCTAGTTTTTCATGAAAGAATAAAACAGTGAAGTAGATTGTCACTTCATTGGAGAGAAGGTTAAACAGAATCTTATATCTACTTTCAATGTTAGGGCAGGTTCAACTAGTTTGTAACAAATTGGACATGATTTAATATCTATGCTCGAGCTCGAGAGGGATTACTAAAAGTTATTGTAATAAGTTACTAGTGTTTAGTCTTTCGTATATGGGCTCGGCCCACTTGTCCTTATTATGCACTACAGTGGTACTTCTCTCTTAACCTAGTAATATAAATGAGGATCAGCGTATCCCATTACAGTATTTGCATGTCTCCTCCCTTTCTACTCTTTCTCTTTCTTCATATATTATCTCTTACCTTTCTCTTTTTTTGGAGATTATAATAACAATGAACAACCTTCTTAAAACAGAAATGTTAGCATGCATAACAAGCGGAACAAGAGATCATAGTGTAAGAAAAAAATTGGGATGTGGAAATCTCAAAATTGAAGATCAGCTATAGATATGGAACCTTTTTAAAGTTTATGATTTCATAAAATAACCAATTTAATGCTCCAAGCAAATAGATTAGCGTACCTTTGCAATAGGGGCCATCTCAACAGCAATATGAATGATATGCAAAGGAGGTTCCTTTACAATACCACCAAAAACAGGTATGTGGTAATCCATTCCAAATTTGTTATCAAAAATTCCACCATTTTCACTCTCAGAGAACACAAAGTCCATCATGCATGCATCCAGTGGAACTTTAACTGCACATACATAAAATCATCAAGCTTCATCCAGATTTCCTTGTTAGAACAAAGTTATTACACTTTGTGTCAAGTTGAATAATGCCAAATTTGCAAAAGTATAGAAAAATTGTCCATCGTGAAAAGCTATTTCATATCTATTATGAAAAGCTATTTCTAATCCATTATACACAATCCGTGAACATGAAATCTAAATGCAACTATAAGTGATATATAGATGATAAATTCTGCAGCTTTCTTACAGCACTCAAATCTTAGGCCAGCCTACAGCTTGGAATACACAAAGGTAGATTGTAGGTAAAGAAAGAAACATACAAACATTTGCAAAAGTTCAACATAGTCTACTATCTATCCATAAAATATTAGTGCATCTCTTGCAGATATTCTCAATAATAAATTCAAGAAAGTTATAATATGTTAACTATAATTTACTGAACAAACCATACACAAAAAATTGTGTCAATGATAATTAGTTGGCAGAGGACTGGGGAATATAAAGATGGCTTGGTGGTTGGAGCGGGGGAGTTAAGGAGCGGAATGGGATAAAACTGTAAGAAAATTTATTAATTACTCCCTCCGTTCCTTTATAAGTGTCACTTTTTGGATTTTTACACATCAAGAAAGCTAACCAATATTGTTATTTTTCATACAATAATTATCCTTTTACCTATAATACCCTTAATTATTTATTATATTCATTTTATTTTTTCTCTCTGTAATGATTATTTAGGGGTAATTTTGACAAAAATACATTTAATACTATCTTGAACTTTGCAAGTGACAATTAAAAAGAAACAAAATATTATTCCAAAAGTGACACTAAAAAAACGGAGGGAGTAAAATTTATTATACAAATCATATACAGAACACATATTTGTCATTGATCAATTGGCTCAAAAAGGAATGTGTATTTTATTATTAGTGTATCTCTTGAATATATATTAAATTATAAAATTGCAAGGAAAGTTATAATATATTAATTACAATTTACTGTACAAATCTTACACGAAAAAAAACACTTGTCACTCGTAGTTACTTAAAAGAGAAATGTATATTAGTGTATCTCTTAAATATTTTCTACATAAAATGTAAAAAATGTTATTGTATATTAATTACAGTTTACTATACAAATCATACTCGGGACAAATACTTGTCATAGATCAATTAGCTCAAAAAAGAATTTGTATTTTATTATTAGTGTATGTCTTGAATATATTTTAGATATAGTTGTCACTTGTGAGTAAAGCAGTAATATATTAATTAATTATAATTTACACTAAAAATCGTACACAAGACAAATGTGTTTTATTAGTAGTGTGTCTCTTGAACATCGTCTAGCTAAAATTTTGAAGAAAACTATAATACACTAAATATAATTTTACTATATAAACCATATAATAGACAAATGATTTAACAGGTCAATTAGTAAAATAAAATAACAATAAAAAAAGAGGTCATTCACGAATTGATTAGTTAAAATAAATATTAGGATTAGTATTTAGCATCTTAAATATCTTCTTTAATATATTTATAACAAATTTTTAAATATTTTATTTCTATATTGTCTACCTTAACATAATAAATTAATATTTTAATTCAATTTGAGAAGAAAAAAAATATGCATTGCTATTGTTTATTTGAGTACTATAATTAAGAAATAATTACTTTGAAATTCAACAAATGACTTTATTATTTTTATAATGTCGACCTTATATAATATCAACCTTATCTATCAAGCAAAAATCTGCGCTCATGTGTGAATACACGGGTATCTTGATTATCTCTAAATCCATGCAGCCTCACATCAAAGTTTCTACACACAAATTCAAATGCAATCTGATGGCTTTACAGCCTGGACAGATGCTGTCATTTTTTGTCTTCTTTAACACAATTAATCTGCTAACCAGAATAGCACACATACATGGTGATAACATCCAAAGTCATATCGTAATATATCTAAAGACAGGTAATATTTTAGAAATAATACCCTCTAACTAAAATCTGAAAATAGAATTAAAAAAACTGAACCACCAAAGGGACATTAAAATCCTTGATACTATTGTACAGGCATTATTCAAGTGTAAACAAAGCAAGAGACTCACCAGAGGCTTTGACGTGTGTGCCATTCTCTGCAGGCAACATTCTCTGAGGTGGCAATGGACCATAATGATGAGACCAGCGATTAAATGAGCCTCTAAACCAAACCTCAGGTTTTCCATTCAGATTTGTGTTTAAGGGGTTATAAAACACTGTCACTGTACTCCCTGCTTGAACATCAAGAGGCTCAGTAAAGACTATATGTTTTTGAGATAGCAAAAATCTTTTCAAAGTTTTTTCCTTTGTTTCGACTTTCATTAGTGTTGTTTTTTCATCCTGAAACATTAACAGAACCAAATAAACAAGATGAGTGTTTAATAACTTTAATATCTTTTGATCTTTTTTCTTGGTAATGAAGTGCGAAAAATAGAATTTAGCCAAACAGTTAAAGGGATCAATCTAGAACACACTCTCATCAAACGAATTTCAACTATCAACCTAACCAAAGTAAAAAAGGTGAACTAATGTGAGTAGTGATTATACAACAATAGACCAAACCCTCAAGTTGGTCCTCCAAAGTCACTATATAATATTATAAAACTCATTCATTAAAGTCGACATGTGTCATCATCACATTAGTCCTCCAATAAATTGTCACCAAATTAATTTCTTAAAGATCTAAAACTTTAACCACAATAGTCTTACAAAAAAAATCACCAAATAAGTCCCTCACAGGTTTACTTCATCACCAAATTCATCATTTTGTATAACCAAGTTAATCATTTTGTGTCGCTACTTCGATTTAGATATTTCTGAGACTATTTTTTTAAGCGCAAGATGAAGGAACAAACATCGCAGACACCCCTGCAGCCACACCCAAACCCAAACCCAAACTGCTCAACTTTAACCAAATTTTAGTAAAATAAGAAAAAAAATAAATAAAAAGTTTGGGGCGACTAGGCCAAAACTAACAACAATGTAAACCAAAATGATTGACCAACTGCCTCATTAAAATTCTTATCAAGGAAACCCCAATGGGATAAAATAAAACCTTGATAAAGGAAAAAGAGTGTAGTTTGAATACAAGAAATAATCATTGCTTAAATCTAAACTCTGGAAGACCAAACCTATTACGATTGTAAACTTCAAAAACATCATTAGGAACTTGCTCCCACCAAGTGAAAATAGAACAATTCAGACCAAGGGAAGCAATCTTGTCAGCACACTGTCTACCTTCCCGATAAATATGAGAAATCACAAAATACATATGCTTGAGAAGCTCAAAACACTTAAGTTTCAGAGGCTAATTTGATGACACAGACTTATGAAGAATAATGCAGTGATGTTTTAAAGTTAAGAAAATAATTTGCCAGCTAAACTTTATTGGATGATTAATTAATGTAGTGACATAAGTTTGGAGGACCAACTTGAAGAGGGTTTTCTCTAAAGGACTATGCTCCTACTATCTTTCTGGTACATTAAGGGATACAAGAAAGAACACAAACAGTTTTAAAGTGCTATTAGGTTTATATATAGGGCCTACTCATCCTTACAAAACCGATTTCTAAGGTGGGGGTGTCACTCTATAAATTATTCTCAAGCCTTATCTCATTTCAAATGGGGGACTTGGGGTATGCCCTATAAATACTACCACTTGGAAGTAATCACAGGCAAGAACATACCTTTGCACGTATAGCTTCCTTCCTCAATTTCCTCTCCTCTTGAAGTTTTCGGTATATAAGTTGCTCTTCCTCGACCCAATACTGTGCGTCAGGTGCAGCCATAGGAACAATGGCATGGAAATCTAGCTTATGGTTGTTATCATACACAACTGCATTTTGAGGTGGACCATCAGCAAAGACCCAGTCGAGGACATGAGCTTGGTCAGGTACAACAACTGCATAAAACAGACAACTGATAAGAAAAAAAAAAGTGTTTTATACTTCAAATAAGTACAAAAGAAAGGATCGACTTTTTATCCGCCTTCTGAACTTGTATGCTTTTGCTGACAATCAAGCAGACATTGATCTAGAACTGCTTGAAGAGTTGATGAGATGAGTGTAACCCTGGTCTAAAAGTAAACATTTAATGTTTCGCAAGGGAAATTTGTCTCTCCCTCTCTATGAAATGCCAGGCAAACAAATGCGCACACAGTACAAATCCATGTTAACAAGTAGCATGAAATAAGAATTTATTTGTGGTTTTGTAACTTTTGAAGTTCAAAATTTCTCCCAGTTATTAAATATGATGATGGATCTAAAACAGATATCCCAGTCTCTGAAATCTACAACCTTTTAATGTTTAAATAAAAGATGTACATGGCAGATATATAAAATCAATTGACTTCAATCCTGATTTTTCTGATGTATAATGTGCAACTTATATCATGGTACTGATTTTATCTATTCAGACACTTCCTACATCCATTGAAAGAATAATTTTGAGGAAACGAAATATCAAAGATTAGGAATAGCTGTGTAAAAGAGCATACCGTCGGCATACCACCAAGCACCACCTTTCAAGACAGATTTGACAAGCCTTTCAACAATTGATAATCCATCCTTCCAATTGTTGTGCCCACCATGAATCCATATTTCCTTAGCATGTTGAAGAGGACCTGAGCTTCCATTGTAATATAATCTGACCAAGTCCTTGCCTTTAAACTCATTAGGTTCAATATACCAAACATTATCATTAGATTTTACGGCATTTTTCATCAGCCGCAGCACCGCTTCTTGCCTTCTATCAACCTCTAACCTTGCCTGCAACCTGTCCTCTTCCTTTTCAGCTATATCTGCTTCTATCCGCCTTTGCTCTTCAGCAATCCTTTCCCTTTCAGCTTGCTCCTTAGCAAGCTTTTCTAATTCTTTACGTTTCTCCTCAAGCAAAAATTCTTCGAATGCCAATACATCCATTCCACCTTCAACCGGTATACAGAAATCTTTCTGGTCATTATTGTCATAAACACTTTCTCCATTGAAGAACACAAAGTCTAATTTGTAGGCTTCTAGTGGCACATACAATTGGCAACTCCACCAATTATCCTTAAGATCTGCTTTATTCAATCTGATTGTAAAAGATTTCCACTTCCAATCATTAAATGCCCCCAAGATCAAAATATCTTGTTCATCTCTTAGTGTTGAAAGGTTCTTATTAAAAAACACTTCTATATCTTGATCAGGTTTAACCACCGGAGGATATACAAACATCTGTATCCCTCGTAAAAAGTTATCCTCCGCAATCCTCTCTATTTCCTGCTTTCGCAAATTTTCTTCCAACTTCAACTTCAACATCCGAGAAGCTTCCTCATTTATTATACCACCATCAGAACCAGCACCTGTACCCTTACCATTCCCATCATCTCCAATATAAGAAACTCCCTCCTCACGTAGTTGAACATCATCGACATCCTTACCAACTACATGAATATTTTCAATTCCCTCTCCTCGACTACTCTCAACAACACCCAGTGACTCATCTATCAAAGACAAGTCCCCGAACTCCCTATCAATTTCACTAGTTTTACCAACAATCGCAAGCTTCTCCTCAACAGAAAACTCAACTTCCCCGTCTTTATCATCCTCAACACTAACAGCAAGCGTTTGTTCTCCTTTCTTCACTCTAGCATTTTTCTTACTACTTGATCCAATAGATGGTTTTGGTACAAAACCCTTACCAGACCCCTTCGACTTTGAAATTGAACCCTTCTTTTGTTGTCTTTTCCTAGAAAAATCTACAAAAGTATAAAAAATAAAAATAAAAACCTAGCTATAGAAAAATTAAATCATAAATTTGAAGAAACAATCATATCATAAATAAATTTAAAAATACAAAAATAAAAAAAATAAAAAACCTGAACTAGCATTAACACAAGAAACTCCTCTACTTGCTTTGCCCCATGAAGACTGAAAAAAATTAACCAAAAATTAAATAAATAAATAAATAAGCTAATCCAATTAAAAACAAAAAAAACAAAACATAATTAGGATTAAGAATTAGTTAAAAGCTACTTACAGAAGCTAAACCAGAAAATGGAGCTAGGTTCAAATTCAAACAACCGCCTCTATTAGGGAACGCCATTCTACATCTAAAATGCAACGAAATCTCCATCGTAATCAGTTACTAACTTTGCACCGTTTTGTTCGTTACGAGATCATTTGATTAATGAATATAATAATTAAAACAACGCAAGGTTTATGTGAATCCGTGACGACGTAGAGTTTTGTGGCGGCGGTGGTGGTTGTGATGGCGGCGTTAAACGCAGTGTGAAGAGTGAAGTGTGCTAACAAGTTGTTTGTTGAAGCGAGATAAGCATTGGTGATTGGTTAGGGGGATAAGCGACGAAAATTTGGGGATTGAATCTGACGCTTGAAAATGAGTTGATATTTTTTGAGTGGCTAGTGGTAGGATCGAACGTGTTTTCTGTTTTGGGGTTTTGTCTTCGTCTGTACTGGCGTTCGGAAAATAATATTGTTAATGGAAGAAAATTTTCCAGCTCTATCATGCCTATCATTTAATAATATTTTTTTGACAAGATAGAATATATTTTGATTGCTTGGATTCGGAAATTTTGATTGCTACAGATGGCACATATATCGAAGTTTTTCTTTTAATAATTTATTAATGTGTATACGAGATAAAATGAAGACATCATTATTACTAAAAACTAAAAAACACAGATATTACAAAAAGTTATTGTTATTTTAATAAAATTAAGGAAAATTTAATACTATGTACGATTATTATAATTGTTTTTGTCTTTATAGACCCTATTGAACTTTTTTTCAGAAGCCTTTTGTCACCGTTTTCAATTAGTCTTTTCAAGCACTTTTTTACATTTTACTTTCTCTAACAAAAGTTACAAGAAAGATACATGTTATTTTTCTCTTTTTCTATCACATTTTTACTAAATCTTTTGCATTTTCCTCTTCTTAAACATCTTCATTAAACATCAAAATTGTGTTTTTGTGTCCGGTGTTTCGTCTTATTATTTTTATTGCCCATCTCTTCATTGAATTGACCTCTATTATGTTTTTTCTCATTTGCAAATGTTTGGTTTATGTTACGAGTTGTAGAGAACCCATCACCTTAATCTTGAGGTTCAGAGGTATTTTCTTAATTCATATATTTTATATTTGTATGAAGTTTTTATGTTTATTTTCATAAATATTTTCAACCCTTTGTTGACTTGATTTTGTGTGTGTTTGTGTGTGTTTGTGTCTCTTTAACACCAACGAATACACTTCCTTTTTAGAGATCTTCTATCTCAAAGATATGTTTTTGTTAACTCTTCTTTATTAGCACACAACATTTTTTTGCTAGAGACCATTTTTTATTGCAGTGTATGAAGAAGAAGAATAAGATATGCAGTCATGGCGGGAAAAGAAAATTCAAAAAAAGAAGAAGGAGAAAAATGTATTATGCAATTGCAGTCTTAGTCTGATACAAAAAGCCTTATGCCTAATATAGAGATACAAAGTCCATTATAACAGTTAGGCCCAAATGAATCAAAAGAGACTTATATACAATAACTCTAATACCCCCCATAAGTTTGGGGTAGATTGAGTGTATGCCAAGCTTAGTGATATTAACGAGAAAAAGCTTAAGTTCTAAGGGTTTAGTAAAAACATCAGCAAGTTGTTGAGATGAGGTAACAAGGAGCAGATGGAAAAGATTTTGTTGTGGATTTTCACGAACCAAGTGGGAATCCAATTCAATATGCTTGGTTTGCTTATGGAAGGACGAGTTGCTTGTAATGTGCCTAGCAAAAGCGTTATCACAATACAAAAGAGCATATTGTTTAAAGGAGATGGGGAATTCATAGAGAAGGTTGGTTAGCCATTGAAGTTCACACATAGTGGAAGCCATTGACCTATTTTTTTCCTCTGTGGAGCTTGTTGCAACTATGATGAACAACCAGCGGAAACAGAACAGAAAAGTCGCCACCGAACGTTATTTATCCCGACGCAGGGAAAGGAAACGATCGAAGAAACCTCAAAAGGGAGAAGACATGGTCATCGCAGCCATAGTCCGGGTTCGGGAGTCGGTTACGCGAGGGGAAGGTATTAACACTCCCACGTGTCCATCGTACTCGATGGGATCCACGCTTGTTGTCTAATCAAAGGGTGAGTTATCTAAAGTCTACGACTAAACGGAAATGACAAAGGGAAAAACAAAACGGACTCGCAAGGATCGTCGCAATCCTATGCCTACGTATCTTCGTGGATGAACGAAGAATCAGAGTCGACGTAGTTCGACGGACTACGCACTAGAGGAGAGGTTGCTCGCCAAGACATCGTCGTCTTGTGCCTACGTATCCTCAATTGCACGAGAGAGAGAGAGAGAGAGAGAGAGAGAGAGAGAGAGAGAGAAAGTCCGAGCAGTCGTAGTTCGACCTACGGGTCGGTAAGTATTTTTGAAATTCTGGTACCAGACGTGTGATGTTAAGGTGCGATGTCACAACAACACACTCTGCACAATGGACAGCAATAACAGTAAATAAATCAACACAATGATTTATTCACCCAGTTCGGTCTAACTACCTACGTCTGGGAGCTACCAAGCCAGGGATGAATTTCACTACTTGTAGAATTAAATTACAGACTCAACAACCCAGTTGACAATCTCCTAATCTTAATTCCTACTAGTGACTTTCTACCTAAGAAACCACTTAGATATGAGAACACTACTCAATCCCTAAAACCACTAAAAGAACAACCTCTTTGAGAACCCTTGATTCTGCTTCACAGCTTTGATCAAGTAATACAACTCTCTTTGCTTCACAACTTTAGAGATGACAGAATACGACACAGCAATTTACCCTAGAATTCTGGTTATACACCTTGTACAAAATACTCAAGACACTCAGCCTCTGCTCTTGATCTTCTCCCCGTATTTCTGTACTTTTTCCTTTGGTCTTGTGCGCTTTATATAGCTCTTGAATTGGGCTTGGACTTGTCACAATATTTGATCAGATTTGTTAATTAAAACTGAATCTTCAAAACAGATTTTATCCCCAAAATCTTTTTAAATCTTCAACCTTTTAATTCTCCAACAGACCTGCAATCAAATCTCCCATGTAACAGAAAATATCTATCCCAAGATATTCTCATCCAATGAGTCAACCACTCTCCACAATTCCAGCTAACACGCGTACCCTAACAACATCTGCACCTGATGTTGTTAATTCTGCAGATCTGATGTTACAACATCGCCTGTGTGGCATCAGACATCTAACTTCAGCAATTAAATACTTAACACAGCCCAGTGTTAAGACTTCAATGTTACAACATCAGCACCTTGCCATCAACATTGAATAACCTTTGTTTTACCAAAATTCCAGCCAATCCAGGAACTATCAATCTCCCCCTTTGGCTAATTTTGGCTAAAACAACCTCTGCACTCTGCAATCAACTTCTGCACTCTGCACCTTCAGAGATTTCAGCAGCGGAATAATCTTCAGAAATTTGAACCTTATTAGCAGCAGTTTGACACTTTGCATAGTCTTCATCACTTGATCTGCTGCAGCACCATCTTCATTATTGACAACAGCCAATTGGTGCTCCCCCTTGAAAATATAAACCAGCATCACAGCTGTTCAGTAGCTTATAATGTGCAGCACATTACTCCCCCTAGATGTCTGCTTGGCTGCACTCTTCAAATGTCATGATATCTTCAAAAGTTCAGTCAAAACTCCCCCTTAATAACTGCATCAGCACTTTCCAATTAAACACCTTTTACTTTTAGCAGCATCAATTACTCTCTTCATGGCAATTTTTAACTCTCCCCCTTTTTAGCCATAATTAGACAAGATCTATGCAATCTCCAAACACAATGTTCTGACATTATTAAAGACATGGTCAAAACCACATTCCAACACTTTTGACTAGACTGGCGATACAAACAATGCTTTAGAAAAACCATTATAAAACCACTCTTTCTCCTTTGCTCAGCACAACACTCCAATAAAGCAGAGTCAATCAAGCTCCAAAGTATCAACCAAGAAACTCAAGCATGAGGATAAAAATCCAGAACCTCTGAAGAAGAAGGTCAAATCTCAGACGACATCAGGTCCTTCTTCAGGAGCAACAAAAACTGGCAGGACTTCAGTGACAACTATGAAGCCTAGTAAGAACCATACTGCTCAAAAACAGCCTTCAGAAGATGAATGGGATGCAGATTGGAAGGCATTTCTGGATGCAGGTGATTGGCATGAGGATGTAGTTTAACCTTGTATCTTCAAATATCTAATAAAATTCCAATCATATTTTAGATTTTTCTGTAACTCTACAAAATTCTTTACAGTACTTTTCTATTGCTTTGCTGATAATTGTACTGCCTTAATATGAACCAATAGACTAATGTCATAGCATGCTATCTGACATTATATCCTCATAAGATTCAACCAATCTCCATAATCTTGATCAGCATGCAATCTTCACAATATATGTACCTTTGCTGCAAAATCCATAGACAAATACTTCCCCTGTCAAGATTAACAAATGCTCTAGATGGAGATAAAAATTTGAGCACATTTACATGCATTTTGGTACCACTGTCCCTTTCACCAAGGGCTATCATACAATTCATCTTCACCATCCAAGGCAAACCTTCTACTTCATCATTCTCCCATATGACTATGTAGATGCTCCTTAGATATAATGTAAGCACTAAGCTTCAGATCCAGAACAAAGACATCCTTCACCAAGGATACTCTTGACACTCTTGACACCAGGGTATTACATATGCTCCACTACTGGATTTTCTATCAGCAAAATAATCCAAACTCAACACTGTGTCACAAACTCCACAAATTCTCAGCTTACTTATAAGCTTTACTGAGATCCAGTCTCTTCAAGAGATCACACTTCCTCTTTCCTTACATCCACCAGTAGTTGTTGAAACTGGTGATGTCTTCAAAGACAGTAGTCATGCTTAAACACATGACCATAATCTCCACTTCTTCTGACCAAAATGCTAGAGCATTCAACTCCACATGTCCAATCTTAATCATCTTCCAGATCTAACCACCAGCAAATATGATGTTATAACATCTTTTGGGACATCAGCTTCTCATCACCATTCAAAGGACTCATTGTACAGAGAAGTCCTTCAAGAAGCTCCCAAAAAAACACAGTCAGAGCAGCTTAGTCAGGTTAACATACACACCTGAATACCATAAGTTCCCACACCCTCTCTGAACCATATCCTAGCAAACTCAACCATATCCAGAGTATCTATACCAAATTCTTTTTCCAGAACATACTTCCACCATTTTATGAAAAGCACAGGAATGTTATCTAGTATGTCCTTTTGAATTTTCTCTGAAGTTCTAACAACAACGGCTTTCTTCATTTGAGAGATATCCTGGACATTATCATCAGACTTATCTCTGATCTTCCTATTTATGGAAGAGATGAACACTTTACTCTTGGATTTTGTAGTATCATCCACATAGATTTTTTGCTTAGCAGTTCTCATCTTTGGAGGTGACTCAATAGCTTTCCTCTTTCTTGATTTCAGTCGTTTAGCAACCCCAGGAACCACTTTTGCAATTAGTTCATCATCAGCTCTAACATCTGCATCTTCCAACCTAAGGATTGTCAACTTGTGGAATTTTTCTTCTGAACTATAGGAGTCATTAGTCAGGTTGTCATCTTTCTTGGCCTTGCAAGTATTCAGCTCCCAACACTTCTTAAGGTCACAGCTTTTGATCCTTCCATCAGCATTGTTGACTCCTTCATCTTGCTCACATAACTGACTACTCACATCATCCAACTTAGGAGTAACAACACCATAAGTCATTAACCCAGATTGACTTTTCACCATACTTTCACACTTGATGTCATCATCTGATGTTACAACATCATCACTAGATAAGCTGTCCACTTGAGGTATCCACTGATAGCAATTATCTTTGGATCTTACTCCCTTCATCACTACCTCATTCTGCTCATCAGCTACCACACATTCATCTTTGGTGTAGCTTACATTGTAACCTTCATCACAAAGTTGACTTATGCTAATTAAATTAGCACTCAACCCTTGAACAAGGAGCACATTATCAAGAGTAAGGCCATCATGATTCTCCACTCTTCCAACTCCTTCTACTACTCCTTTTTCACCATTGCCAAAAATAACACCATTTGCATGGCAAGGATTAAACTCTACCAAATGCTTCTTGGATCCAGTCATGTGCTTTGAACATCCACTGTCAAAGTACCATGCATCCATAGCAAAATGTTCATCTGATGTGTGAGCCAATAGACACTTCACCTTCTCCTTAGGTACCCATTGTTTAACAACTTTGGGCCTGTACTCTCTCCATCTGTTTTGAGGCTGAGGGTATCCATGCAGCTTGTAGCAAGAGTACTGCATGTGTCCAAACTTCCACAATAAAAGCATCTCACCCTTTCATCTCTGAATCTTCTGCCATGATGAGATTGCTTAGGCTGTCATCCATAATGTGGTCTCCTCCTACCATAACTGGCATGCCTTCTATTATGCTGGTATCTTCTTCCATAAGGAGGCTGAGAATGTTGTTTCCTGGATTGTCTCCCATGATGGTGTGGCTTTCTTCTTCCATAGATATGAGGAACAGCATTGGTGTAATCATACCCCTGATGTTGAGACACCTGATAAGACATGTGCTGTTTGAACTGAGCAGCTTGCATGCTCTTGTGGTGTTGTGGGGGCATATACTGACTAGCTCCTTGTGGCTGCTTTCTCTTCTGATTAGGACCAGTCTACTTCTCAACCTTCTTAGGTTGTGAAACATCAGCTTTCTTAGGTGTAGGATCCTGCTTCTTTGGCTGATGTTGAGACAAAGGTTGTGACACTTCCTTCTTTGAACCTGAAGTGCTTGCTTCTGAAGTTCCCTTATCCTCAGCCACATAACCTATCCCAGCTTTGTCTCCAGCAGCTTTTTCTGACTGTAGTATCTTGTCAAGAGTGGTTGTCCCACTGTTTAACATTCTAATAGATTTAGTCATATGATTAAGATGAGCTTTGACACATAAGACTTCTTTTTCCAATTCAGCTTTGTCATTCTCTAGCTGAGCAATCTGTTTCTTCTGTTGATTCCTCTCCTGACATAGTTCAACACTCTTTAAGCACAGCTTTTTGTAGGTTGAAGCTAGCTCATCATAAGTGACTTCTCCATCACTATCATCATCAGGTTCAACAATTCCTGTCAAAGCTGTAACATGCTTTGCTGACTCAATTTCACTTTCACTATCAGAGTCAGACCAGGAAACTGTCATGCCCTTCTTCTGCTTCTTCAAGAATGTGGGGCACTCTTTCTTGACATGTCCATACCCTTCATATTCAAAGCACTGAATTCCTTTATCTTGGGCAGTCTTCTCTTCATCCTTCTCTTTTGCCTTGCTGTTGTCAGAAGAGATGTTCCTGACATTAGGCCTGGAGTTATTGTTCATCCTCTTGAACACTTTGTTGAACTGTCTTCCCAACATAACTATGGCTTGAGACAGATCCTCCTGAGACTCATCATCTGTAACTTCTTAACTTCTGCAGGAGTGGAAACCAAGGCTATACTTTTGGGCTTCTTTTCAGGTTCTTCCTCATTCAAACCAAGCTCAAAAGTTTGAAGAGATCCAATGAGCTCATCAACCCTCATCTTGCTGATGTCTTGTGATTCTTCAATGGCAGTTACCTTCATCTTGTACTTCTTAGGAAAAGACCTCAGGATTTTCCTTACAAGCTTTTCTTTTGACATCTTTTCTCCAAGGGCACTGGATGCATTAGCCAGCTCAAGCACACTCATATGGAAGTTATGGATAGTCTCATCTTCCTTCATCTTCAGACTCTCAAACTTCGATGTTAGAAGCTGGAGTCTTGACATCTTAACTCTAGATGTTCCTTCATGAGTGGCCTTCAAAATATCCCATGCTTTCTTAGCAACCTCGCAGGTATTAATTAACCTGAAAATATTCTTATCCACTCCATTGAAGATTGCATTTAAAGCTTTGGAATTTCCAAGGGCAAGCTCATCTTCTTCCTTGGTCCATTCTTCTTCCGGCTTCAGCTTTGAGGCGCCCTCTTTATCTTTGCCAGCATCATCTTTTTCAAACACCACAGGAGCTTTCCATTCTTTAATGACAGCCTTCCAAGCTCTGCTGTCCAATGACTTTAAGAAAGTAGTCATTCTAGGCTTCCAATACTCATAGTTTGAGCCATCCAATATAGGGGGTCTGTTGACAAATCCTCCAACCTCTTTGTCCATCTTCACACCTGAAAGTATCTTCCCCAGATCTCACCCAGAGCCAGACAGGATGCCTGCTCTGATACCAATTGAAATTCTGGTACCATACGTGTGATGTTAAGGTGCGATGTCACAACAACACACTCTGCACAATGGATAGCAATAACAGTAAATAAATCAACACAATGATTTATTCACCCAGTTCGGTCTAACTACCTACGTCTGGGGGCTACCAAGCCAGGGATGAATTTCACTACTTGTAGAGTTAAATTACAGACTCAACAACCCAGTTGACAATCTCCTAATCTTAATTCCTACTAGTGACTTTCTACCTAAGAAACCACTTAGATATGAGAACACTACTCAATCCCTAAAACCACTCAAAGAACAACCTCTTTGAGAACCCTTGATTCTGCTTCACAGCTTTGATCAAGTAATAAAACTCTCTTTGCTTCACAGCTTTAGAGAGGACAGAATACGACACAGTAATTTACCCTAGAATTCTGGTTATACACCTTGTACAAAATACTCAAGACACTCAGCCTCTGCTCTTGATCTTCTCCCCGTATTTCTGTACTTTTTCCTTTGGTCTTGTGCGCTTTATATAGCTCTTGAATTGGGCTTGGACTTGTCACAATATTTGATCAGATTTGTTAATTAAAACTGAATCTTCAAAACAGATTTTATCCCCAAAATCTTTTTAAATCTTCAACCTTTTAATTCTCCAACAGACCTGCAATCAAATCTCCCATGTAACAGAAAATATCTATCCCAAGATATTCTCATCCAATGAGTCAACCACTCTCCACAATTCCAGCTAACACGCGTGCCCTAACAACATCTGCACCTGATGTTGTTAATTCTGCAGATCTGATGTTACAACATCACCTGTGTGACATCAGACATCCAACTTCAGCAATTAAATACTTAACACAACCCAGTGTTAAGACTTCAATGTTACAACATCAGCACCTTGACATCAACATTGAATAACCTTTGTTTTACCAAAATTCCAGTCAATCCAGGAACTATCAATTTTTTATGAGCGACGAGCTCTTTTCTGAAAATGATTTGAAACCCAACAATCCCGAAGGATGAAAAGATTTTAGCTTGGTTTGTGTTTTTTAGACAGAAGTGAATTGAAGTTAGTTTAACACTCACATTGCACTAAAGTCTATGACATATGAGCGAATGCGTCACATGGTCCCCCCAATGGGACGTATGCTAAACACTCAAGAAGAGTGAAGGGAGACCCATCATTCTTCATTTCCTATGTACTTAAGGCTCGTGGGGCATAATGCTCGTTGCATTTATTAAGTTTTTTTGGACTTGTTTTGAGATGAGAATAGAGGACTCAAAGGTTGAAAAGAAAACAACTAGGGGAAACTAGATCCTAATGTTGTCATACACAATGGTCCTAAGGTTGAGATAGAAGGGAACTCTACCTAATGTTAGCATGCAAATAGACAGACCTAAGGTTAAGGTTTAAAAGGGACTATCCTAATTGTTATCAAACAAAGGATTAAGAGCCTAATGTCTATCCCACTTCGAACTTGATCAAAAATTAAGTTCAAACTAGGAGCTCTAAGGGAACATGTGATCGAACACAAGTAAACATTAACAACCTCAATCTCAATCGACAAAAATATTCAAAACTCAAAGGAGAAGAAAGGAGATGAAGATGAGAAAGATGTTAAAGCAAAGCAAGTATAAACCAAACCAGAAACAGCAACAACAACAACAACAACGCTTCAGCACAGTACAACAGTAAATTCCAGCACGCAAGCATGAACAACATTTAACAACTCTTATCTTCAAAACAGATCAGGTGTAAAATTCAGCAGGACAGAATAGATACATTTAACAGCATGTATGTACAGAACAGCAGGGTTTGCAACAAAATTTCTTCACTCAATCCACTTATGCACAAATGAGAATTCAATCATCAACAAACACAAATATTTCAAGTATCAAAGTACAAATCTCATCAAGATAATTTCATAGTCATCAAGAAAAATAACCAAAGTTACTCACGAAGATTCTAAGGAAACTTAACAAGAAAAATCAATTAGAGAATCTACAAGAATTTAACCAAAAGATCAACAAGAAACCACATCAAATATTCAAACAAAATTGAATGAAATTCAATTGGAAACTAAACCGAAATTCAACCAATATTCAATTAGGAGTTCGATTAAATTCAACTAAGATCAAAGATTCTAAGCAAAGCTTTCGAAACAAGAAATTTTATTCAAAATTAACAATTAACAAAAATTCTAATCAAAATTTATTAAAATCAAAATTATCATTAAAAGTTTTAGTCAAGAATTAACATTAAAAATTTAATCCAAACTTAAATCAAAACCATAAATTAAAAATAACACTAACACACTATAATATAATATATATATATATATATATATATATATATATATATATATATATATATATATATATATATATATATATATATATATATATATATATATATATAACCTACTGTTATGTTAATATATTAACATGTTATATAAAAACTAAAGGTGTCAATTTAGGGGGCTGAGGCCTAAATTTCAAGGCCCCCAAAAATAGAAGGGCTCAAAATTTTAAAAATAAATGAGCCCCAAAATATGTAAGCCCCCTAAATTAAGGGCCCTTAAAATTCAAGTAGGGTCTCAAAGCCCCAACATTTTCAAAACTTGACATTTTTTTTTAAAAATAGACTTTTTCAATCAATTTTTTTTAAAATAGTTTTTTTTAATTATTGGAAAAAATTGTTTTTTTTTAATTTTCGGAAAAAATCATTTTTTTTATTTTCAAAAAAAATCAATTTTTTTTTTATTTTCGAAAAAAATCGGTTTTTTTTCATTTTAGGAAAAAATCGTTTTTTTATATTCGGAAAAAACTCGGGTTTTTTCATTTTCAGAAAAAATCGGTTTTTTTATTTTCGGAAAAAATTGGTTTTTTTCATTTTCAGAAAAAACCGGTTTTTTTATATTCGGAAAAAATCAATTTTTTTCATTTTCGGAAAAAGTCTGTTTTTTTATATTCGAAAAAAGTCGGGTTTTTTCATTTTCGGAAAAAATCGGTTTTTTTTATTTTAGAAAAAAATTGGTTTTTTCATTTTCGAAAAAATCGATTTTTTTATATTTGGAAAAAATCGATTTTTTTCATTTTCATAAAAAATCGGTTTTTTTATTTTCGGAAAAAATCGGTTTTTTTCATTTTCAGAAAAAATCGATTTTTTTGTATTCGGAAAAAATCACTTTTTTTCATTTTCGGAAAAAGTCTGTTTTTTTATATTTGAAAAAAATCGGTTTTTTTTCATTTTCGGAAAAAATCGGTTTTTTTTATTTTCGAAAAAAAATCAGTTTTTTCATTTTCGGAAAAATCGATTTTTTTATATTTGGAAAAAATCGGTTTTTTTCATTTTCAGAAAAAATCGGTTTTTTTCATTTTCGAAAAAAATCGGTCTTTTTTTAAAAAAAATCGAGTTTTTCATTTTCGGAAAAAATCGGTTTTTTATTTTCGCAAAAAAAAACAGTTTTTTTTTCGGAAAAAATCAAGTTTTTTATTTTCGAAAAAAAACAGTTTTTTGTTTTGGGAAAAAATTGAGTTTTTTTTCGGAAAAAATCGTTTTTTTTATTTTCGGAAAAAATCTGAGTTTTTTATTTTTAGAAAAAATCAGTTTTTTATTGTTTTCGAAAAAAATCGGTTTTTTTATTTTCTGAAAAAATCGGTTTTTTTTATTTTTGGAAAAAATCAGTTTTAAGAAAAAATCGATTTTAGAAATAAATCGATTTTATAATATAAAATATTTTATTTCAAGTAAATTAGATTTTGAGCCCTTCACTTAAACTCCATTAAAGACAAAAATATAAAGGGACTTAAAAATAAGGGACCAAGAAAATATTTATTGAGTAAGAGGCCTAAAAAAATGGGGCCAACAAGGGGCCTAATTTTTGGAGCTTTGTCATTTAGGGCTTTTTTAACACCTCTAATAAAAACAAAACATAAGCATCACCTGAGAAGCAATGCATCACTAGAGAAAACAGTATTTCACGGACGAGAATAATAGCAATGCCGATAAAAACGAAAACCAATCATAATTCCAAAGTTTCAAAACAATGATTACCCAACGTGATCGGCATCTAATCATTTATATATATATATTAAGTAACTATTTGAAACAAGAGTTCTATAAACTACTCCCTCCGTCCCACAATGAATGACCCAGTTGATTTTTCACACAAATTAAGAAAAAGAGAATAAATAAAAGAGAGAGAATAATATTTTTACTAAAGTGTCCTTGTAATATATTGGAAATGATGAAATTAATATTAATTAGAGGATAAAATAGGAAAAGTTGTATTGGAAAGTGAAATGGATCATATATTTTAGGACACCATTTTATTCCAAATGGGTCACTCATTGTGAAACGGAGGGAATAATAAAGTTGAACAGTACGATATATTTTGAAATAAGACTTCTATATACTACTTCCGTTCTACAATCTATTTGAAATAAATGATGTTCTAAAATGTATCATCTATTTTAATTTTTAATACAATTTTATCTATTTTATTTTTTAATAATAAAAGTAATAATAATTAGAAGATAAAATAGAAAAAGTTGTATTAAAAATTAAAATGGGTCCTATATTTTAAAACACTATTTTATTTTAAATAGGTCACTTATTATGAAACGGATAGAATATATATTGGTTAGTGACAAATCAAATAGTAAAGCCTTCAATAAAAAATATTCTTCACAGACAGTAACCTATATTGGTAATCGACGGACAAGGATTCTCTAACTTTTGGGCGGGAAAGTTAGAGTAACTTTAGGCAAAAATGGAAGAATTCAAGGAGGTATTGGTGATGATTTTGGAGGGAAAAATAGGTGAGAGAAAGTAAATTAAGAGAGAGATAGAGAGAAAGTTAGAGAAAGGTAGAGGAATGGAAGTTAGAGGATCCAATCCCGTAATCGACATAGTAGTGGCAGATGTGACCAAGCAGTACGGCAAAGTCCAGTGGAAATTGATACTTCAACGCACAGTTTTCTTTTCTCTTTTTTTCGGTCTCTTCTTTTTCTCCCTCTTTTCGGTCCCCAAAACATTTAGCAACCAATAATATATAGGGACCAAATTAGAATTAACTCTAAATTGTTAATAATGTCCTTAATATCTATTTTAAAACTTAATTTAAATAATATTAATTAAAACTATATAAAATTTAAACAATTAAAATAATTAAAATAAATTTAAATAAAAAACTAATAATAATATTTATTTATAAATATTTAAACAGTAAAAATAAACGAATTCTAAATAAATAAAAGTTGGACGCCTAAGTGCTCAAAAAAAATAAACCGAATACATTAAAATGATCAGTGCAAAATATAGGACTCAGAAAAAAATAGTGTTTGGTCAAATTTTAAAATAAATTTTGACCCGTTAAAACGCTCAACCTGATCAAAATGCGACAGAAAATAGTCAAAAATATTAAAACGAACACGTCAAGTTAAACTACGCGAAACGTGGATCAATATAATTGACGTCTGCAAGCTCGCTCTTAAAATTTTCTGCCCACCGATTTTACACATCGTTGAGATTTAGTTTGACCGGTCCGTCTGTAAATCCGAGAAATTACTCCGGGTGACATTTTAGGTACTATGCGAGATAAAAAAAATACTTTATGCTATACAGATGATGCAGAATAGAAATATAGTCAGATGAATGAACATATTAAAAATGTTTGGAATAAGCTGTGAACTCTCAAAATATCCTGCTGGAAAAAGAATGATCTGGTACCACATTACCGAGCAAAATAAATGCTAGAGCACTCTGATGCTTGCTGCTCAGAATAAAAGAAGTCCTGAGCCACAAGGATGTCGTGGTCCCATGTCTCGAGAACTCAATGCAAGGCATGATTAATTGTTATAAACAAATGGAAATGCAGACAAATGCAAAGCGAAAGCCAGTTAAGGTTAGGAAAAGAGAGGGCAAATTTTAGGGTGTTACAGAGCTGTGAGAAACTGTTGTTTGCTTTTTGGATTTCCAAGAGATCAAAGATTGTCCAAGATAAATGTAGAAGCCAGTGATGAATTTGCGCGTTTCAGGACATGTGGCCCAGTCTGAATCAGAGAAGGCCTTAAGCTGAAGGGAAGATGTGCTGAGAAAATATAAACCTTGGCCTGGAGAAGCTTTAAGATAGCGAAGGCGCGTAGAGCTGTGTTGTAGTGAATGTCAGTAGGGCAGCTCGTGTGTTGACTAAGTTGCTGGACGGAATAAGAGATGTATGGTCGTGTGTTAAGTAAGTAAATAAATTGGCTAACGAGTCTTCGATACTTTGTAGGGTCAGCGAAAGGCACACCATCGGTAGTCTTCAATCGAGTATCACAAGCCATAGGAGTTATTACATGTTTACTGTAATGCCCATATATAAATACATACATCAAAGCATATATTATACATGAATACCACGTTTGGTACTGAAATATACAAGTCCCTAGTAAACATATTATACATATACATGCCCAAAAAGCAACCTAATACCACAAAACTATGGCATAATATATATACAAGATGTTCCAAAGATAAATACTAAGAACTAGATCGATAACGATCTCAAAAACTCCACAACGGAAGCTTTGCCACCACAAAAAGCCAAGATAGTAAGGGAAGTCAAACAACTTTATCATTACCCTTCGCCGAACCTGTAGTACCTGTAATATAATCAACAACGTGGGGTGAGATACATCAAATCTCAGTGAGTTCCCTATCCTATAGGTTATCTCTCTTGTACAAGGTTCTAACACACCTAACTCAAGTCAAGAGGGGAAGGGAAGTGACTTTGAGTACTCACACACACTATATGGATCCATGTTCATGAGTCTTGTTAACTCACAATATCACTAATCGATAACCATACCAAGGCATCCCCTTTTCTCGTTCTCTTCTACGTCTAGAAGTCGACACGAGTAATGGATCCTTGTAACCTACTTGACATACGAATGGATTCGGGTTCTACAGGCCATTAACCGTTATGAACTGTCACTTCACACGGGCCATTAACTGTCACAAGCATACGCTCCCTGAGCGTCATTCGTACTGCACGCGGGAATCAAACCTGCCAAGTAGTCATGCATACGTTTCAGAGGAGCTCGAGACTCATGAAACTGCAACTCAAGATAACCGGTTACGATTACGTGATCACACACACAAAAGTGATTTTATTCGACAATCCACGACCACATTAGCCTTAATACCTCTTTGGTCTTTTCTCAAATAAACACAATAAAACATGATCCATACTAGTGTAATTATTTCCATACCATTCGGTAATAGACGCATGTCTCGACCTCTCTTGCACGAGCGTCGTCATTATGTTATTCCCAATTTCCTAGCCGTTACTAGGTTCCAACATAGTTTCATAGTAAGGTTTCCTCACTCTACGAATTCCATTTTCATTTTAACATACATATTCACTCACAATCATGCTTAATCAGCAACAGGATAATCAAAGTATATTATCATTGCACCATAGAACCACATATAATAACTCATTATAATTACCCCACTATCGGGTTTCCTCCGATTATTTAATCGGGCAATAAAACTGACATTTTTCACCTTCATCAGATAAATTATTCGCATAGCTTTCTATCGGTATCAAGAACACTAAAATCGGATAAACGAGTCAAAAGTTATGGATTTTAAAAGAAAAGGGAACATTTGATAAAAGTCCCAGGAGCGCCCGGCGCTCCAAATATCGCTCGGCGGTCGCCCCTCGCCTCTACTTTGCCCGGCGAAGCAGGGGCGTTAATCCCTCTCTAAAAACTCAAAAGTTACAGAAGTTTGCCCTGCTGCGCCTCTTGGGCATCGCCCGACGGAGCAGGGGCGCACGCTTCGCGTCGCCCGACGCTCTGAGCACCGCTCGGCGCTCTACACCGGGAGCTGAAATTTTGCTGCATTTTCCATGGTTCAAGGGTTCAAAAACCCATATTTCTCAACCCAAAACATTTCCAACCAACCACAACAAGCATCAACAATGTTCATAAGCATAATATGATCATACTACCTTATTTATATCGATTTTCAACCGTTAGATTCATGATTTTAGCAAGATTATTCATTTTCTCACAATATCAAACCTAACTCAAAAACTCAAGAAACTCTACAACTAAAGCATCTATCTAGAACCCACCTTGGTTAGAAGATGATGATGAAGAAGATGAGATGATTTGATGAAGAATGGATGATGATCTTGATCTTTCCCTCTTATTGGTTTTCTTCTCCTTTTCTTACCTTTCCTCTTCCTTCTCTCTAACTTCTTCTTTCTTTTTATCTTTGTTCCCAAATGAAGAGAAAAAGGAAAATGAAATGATATAGAGAAACTCAATTAAATAGTAACACTACTAAATGTCCAAAAGTCTCTATAACACCAAAAGTTAAAACCTCAAAGTCAGAAAAATATTAGTTTGATCTACTCTGAGCTCATCAGTTTACTCTAATTATTTCTATCCAATAATTATCAGAGTAAATCGGAACCCAGCTGATTAAACAAATATTATCTAGAGTAAATTAATTTACGGGGCATTACATCCCCCCCCCCTTAAATAGAAATGCGTCCTCGAATTAAAAGATTACCTGAAAAGATGAGGATAAACTTCTCGCATCTCGGATTCTAGCTCCCAAGTTGCATCACCTGGATGCGTCTCATCCCACTGCACCTTAACAAGAGGAATCTCTTTGTTCCTTAACACCTTAGTTTCTCTTCCTGTGATACGACTTAGTTGAGGCTCAAACGTTAAATTTGCTTCTATCTCAACTGTATCTGGGAGAATTGGCTGAAGAGGATCTGGAACAAACTTCCGAAGCTGAGATACATGAAAAACATCATGCATTTCTGACAGAGAAGGCGGTAAGTCCAATCTGTAAGCTACTTCACCAATTCTTTCTAAAATTTGATACGGTCCCACGTATCTCGGACTTAACTTCTGGGACTTAAACGGTCCTTTCAACCTCAATCTCGGAGTAACTTTCAAAAACACATAATCAGCCTCATCAAACTCCAAAGGTCTCTTATGGTTATCCGCATAACTTTTCTGACGATCTTGTACTTGTTTAACTTTATCACGGATCATCCTAATCTTTTCCGTAGTATCTTGGATAATCTCGGGTCCTAAAATTCTATCTTCACCAACTTCCGCCCAACACAATGGCATCCTACATTTCCTTCCATACAATGCCTCATAAGGAGCTATACCAATACTCGCATGATAACTGTTGTTATAAGAGAACTCAATTAACGGTAAAAGTTATATCCAATTCCCTCCACTTTCAAGCACACAAGCCCTTAATATATCTTCCATTGTTTGTATTGTCTGTTTCGTCTGACCATCCGTTTGCGGATGATTCGACGTGCTCAAACACAACTTCATGCCCATAGCTTGTTGAAAAGCTCTCCAAAATCTTGAAGTAAATTTTGGATCTCTATCCGAAACAATACTAGAGGGAATACCATGCAACCTCACAATTTCCGAAATGAATAACTTTACGAGATGACTCGCCTTGTAGGTAGTCTTTACGGCTAAGAAATGCGCAGATTTTGTCAACCGATCTACAATCACCTAAATAGAATCATAACCACCTTGTGCACGGGGTAATCTAACGGCAAAGTCCATCGAAATACTATCCCACTTCCACACCGGAATTTCTAACGGTTGCAATAAGCCACCCGGTCTTTGGTGTTCAATCTTCACTTGTTGGCATACCGCACATTCCGATATGCATACCGCAATATCCTTTTTCATACCGGACCACCAATAGTCCCTTTTTAAATCTTAGTACATCTTCGAAGAACCAGGATGTATAATAAAAGCACCCTTATGCGCTTCCTCCAAAATCCTTATTTTCAACATCGCATCATCCGGAACACAAATTCTTTGGTTAAACAAAATAATTCCATCGGTTGCTTGCACAAAACCCGGTTGAACTAACAATCCTTGTAACACCTCATCCAACACTTGCCCTTGTTGTATTTCTTCCCTAAGAGTAGAATTGATATTCAGATTCCCCATAATTACACAATTAGGAGTCCACACAAAATGGAGATTGAGATCTCGAAACTTTTCCAATAAGGCATACTCTAACATCATCAACCCGGCATTATGCAACACTTTTTTACTCAGTGCATCTGCTACTTTATTCGCTTTACCCGGATGGTACTTTAGTTCCAAATCATAATCTTTCAAGTACTCCATCCATCTCCTTTGACGCATGTTCAACTCTTTCTGGTCAAAAAGATACTTTAAGCTCTTGTGGTCGCTGAACATCTCAAAACGTACTCCATACAAATAATGACGCCACACTTTCAGTGTAAACACAACTACCGCCATTTCTAAATCATGCGTTGGATAGTTCTCTTCATGAACTTTTAACTATCGAGAAGCATAAGCCACCACATGACCATCTTTCATTAACACACCTCCTAATCCCATCTTTGATGCATCACAAAACACCTCATAGGACTTACTAGGATCAGGAATAATCAAAACGGGAGTGGTCGTCAATCTTTCCTTCAAACTCATAAAACTTCATTCACAAGCCGAATCCCACTCATATGGACAATCCTTTCGAGTAAGTTTCGTCATTGGTAAAGCCAATTGATAAAAGCCTTTGATAAACCTTCTGTAATAACCTACCAAACCCAAGAAACTTCTAACTTCAGAAACATTCTTCGGTCTCTCCCAATTAATCACTGCTTCAACTTTTGATGGATCTACCGCTACACCTCCCTAAGATATGACATGACCGAGAAAATTAACCTCCGACATCCAAAACTCACACTTACTTAGCTTAGCAAAAAGTTGTCTCTCTTGTAAGATGGATAAAACGATTCTTAGGTGTTCTCCGTGCTCTTGTAAATCACGAGAATAGATAAGAATGTCATCAATGAAAATCACCACAAATTGATCCAAGTAAGGTTGAAATATCCAATTCATATAATCCATAAAAACTGCAGGAGCATTCGTCACACCGAAAGGCATTACCAGGAATTCATAATGACCATAACGGGTTCTAAATGCAGTCTTTGGTACATCTGCACTCTTTACCCGAATCTGATGATAACCCGACCGTAAATCAATCTTCGAGAACATACAGGCTCCTTTTAATTGATCTAACAGATCGTCTATCCTTGGTAATGGGTATTTATTCTTGATGGTGACCTTATTCAACTGACGGTAATTAATACACAACCACATTCCACCATCCTTCTTCTTTACCAACAACACTGGAGCTCCCCAGGGCGAAACACTGGGTCGAACAAAATGCTTAGCCATTAACTCTTCCAATTGATCCTTTAATTCTATTAATTCAAGTGGTGCCATCCGATACGAAGAAACAGATATTGGAGCCGTTCTCGGTATCAGGTCAATAGAGAATTCCACTTCCCTCTCCGGAGGAAGAGAAGTGATATCCTCGGGGAAAACTTCGGAAAACTCACAGACTACCGGAATACTCAAAACCTGAAGATTGTTACTCTTCTCCTTAGTGAGAACTAAAAGAACAGATTTTTCCTTCTCAAACAAGAAATTTATTATTCCAACCTTACCTTCTAAAATGGTAGTCAATACATCCTTCAGAGTAGCCTCTACGGATGGAATAATGATTAGCTTTTCCTCGCAACCGATAAATACCGAATTAGCAGAAAGCCAATCCATTCCTAAAACAACATCCACTTTCTTAAGCGGCAAACAAATCAGATCAATCTGAAAAACTCTTCCATCCACAGATAAAACACAATTTTCACACATTAAAGGTGTTTCAACTATCTCATCCATGGCAGCAGTAACTACCATGGGTGGAGACAACGAAACAGCTTGCAACCCAAGTCGCTTCACACATTGCATCGATACAAAAGAGTGTGTGGCTCCACAATTAAATAATACAAAGCAAGGATTCCCATTAACGAAACACGTACTAGCAATCAAAGAGTTGTCCCCCTTTGCTTTCTTTGCATCCAAAGTATACACTCGGTCGGTATTCCTCCCTTGTGTTTGATTTCTACTCTGAGGACAATCCCTCGCCAAGTGGCCCACTTTCTGACACTGATAACACCTCACACCTTCGATACCACACCTTCCATGATGATTCCTACCACAAATGAGACAAACAGGAGGTGCGCTGGTCCTAGAATTCTGAACTTGCTTCCCTTTGAAAGCTTGTTGTCTTGGTCTAAATTGTTGATTCGATCTCCCTCGATCACTTTGATTCAACCTACTCAATTCTCCTTCCGCTTGCACCTTCTTCAAGCTGTGTTCTGCCACGTAACACTGCCTTAACAATTTGGCATAGCTAGTGAACTCCCTCTGAGACACACTGTGCAAAATTTCAACCCTTAAACCAAAAAGAAACTGACCAATCTTCCACCTCTTTTCCGGAGCATACATACCCTGCCTAGAATAAGCAGCCATTACCTCAAACCTCTCAGCATACGCGACTACAGTCAAAGTACCCTGTCTCAACTGTTGAAATTCAAATTCCTTTTGAGACCTTAAGGAACTTGGGAAATACTTCTCCATAAAATTAATCTTGAACTGCTCCCATACCTTAGGTACCTCTTGAATAATCATTAAGGCTGAGGCACTCTCCCACCACCTCATGGCAGGACCCTTCAACAAGTGAGAAGCGAAAACCACCTTATTTTCCTTACTACACTAGACTATTAAGAAAATTCTCTCCATGTCGGCTATCCACTCGTGAGCCTTTATTGGATCTAACCCTCCCAGAAATTCCGGAGAATTCATACGGATGAAATCCCTAAAGCTTCCACTTGTAGCTTCTGGAACAACCACTGGAGGATGCAGACCCCCGGCCATTTGTTGTACCATTTGTTGCATGAACTGATTCTGTTGTTGTTGCATCTGCTGCAGAAACTGAGGCCATGGAACATTTTCCTCGCCGCCTGGCGGATTAGTCCCTACCGGAGTGGTTATGGGTCTACCACGGTTGTTTCTGCGCCCATTAGCCATGTTCCTAAATGTCATACAGATAGGATTAAGTTGATCAGGCTCAATACCATAAATATAACAATTAAGACCAATGGCGACGCAATGCATATGAAATGGAAAGAAATACTTATACTATTTCATGGCTAGGTTGAGGATACGACCGACTCTGATACCAATTGTAATGCCCATATATAAATACATACATCAAAGCATATATTATAAATGAATACCACGTTTGGTACTGAAATATACAAGTCCCTAGTAAACACATTATACATATACATGCCCAAAAAGAAACCTAATACCACAGAACTATGGCATAATATATATACAAGATGTTCCAAAGATATATACTAAGAACTAGATCGATAACGATCTCAAAAACTCCACAACGGAAGCCTTGCCACCACAAAAGCCAAGATAGTAAGGGAAGTCAATCAACTTTATCCTTACCCTTCGCCGAACCTGTAGTACCTGTAATATAATCAACAATGTGGGGTGAGATACATCAAATCTCAGTGAGTTCCCTATCCTATAGGTCCTCTGGGCTGTACAAGGTTCTAACACACCTAACTCAAGTCAAGAGGGGAAGTGAAGTGACTTTGAGTACTCACACACACTATATGGATCCATGTTCATGAGTCTTGTTAACTCACAATATCACTAATCGATAACCATACCAAGGCACCCCTTTTTCTCATTCTCTTCTAGGTCTAGAAGTCGACACGAGTCATGGATCCTTGTAACCTACTTGACATACGAATGGATTCGGGTTCTACGGGCCATTAACCGTTATGAACCATCACTTCACACGGGCCATTAACCGTCACAAGCATATGCTCCCTGAGCGCCATTCATACTGCACACGGGAATCAAACTTGCCAAGTAGTCATGCATACGTTTCAGAGGAGCTCGAGACTCATGAAACTGCAACTCAAGATAACCGGTTACGATTACGTGATCACACACACAAAAGTGATTCTATTCGATAATCCACGGCCACATTAGCCTTAAGACCTCTTTGGTCTTTTCTCAAATAAACACAATAAAACATGATCCATACTAGTGTAATTATTTCCATATCATTCGGTAATAGACGCATGTCTCGGCCTTTCTTGCACGAGCGTCGTCATTATGTTATTCCCAATTTCCTAGCCGTTACTAGGTTCCAACATAGTTTCATAGTAAGGTTTCCTCACTCTACCTATTCCATTTTCATTTTAACATACATATTCACTCACGATCATGCTTAATCAGCAACAGGATAACCAAAGTATATTATCATTGCACCATAGAACCACATATAATAACTCATTATAATTACCCCACTATCGCGTTTCCTCTGATTATTTAATCGGGCAATAAAACTGACATTTTTCACCTTCATCAGATAAATTTTTCTCACAGCTTTCTATCGGTATCAAGAACACTAAAATCGGATAAACGAGTCAAAAGTTATGGATTTTAAAAGAAAAGGGAACATTTGAAAAAAGTCCCAGGAGTGCCCGACGCTCCAAATATCGCCCGGTGGTCGCCCCTCGCCTCTACTTCGCCCGGTGAAGCAGGGGCGTTAATCCCTCTCCAAAAACTCAAAAGTTACAGAAGTGTGCCCTGCTGCGCCTCTTGGGCATCGCCCGACGGAGCAGGGGCGCACGCTTCGCGTCGCCCGACGTCTACACCAGGAGCAGAAATTCTGCTGCGTTTTCCATGGTTCAAGGGTTCAAAAACCCACCTTTCTCAACCCAAAACATTTCCAACCAACCACAACAAGCGTCAACAATGTTCATAAGCATAATATGATCATACTACCTCATTTATATCGATTTTCAACCGTTAGATTCATGATTTTAGCAAGATTATTCATTTTCTCACAATATCAAACCTAACTCAAAAACTCAAGAAACTCTACAACTAAAGCATCTATCTAGAACCCACCTTGGTTAGAAGATGATGAAGAAGATGAGATGATTTGATGAAGAATGGATGATGATCTTGATCTTTCCCTCTTCTTGGTTTTCTTCTCCTTTTCTTTCCTTTCCACTTCCTTCTCTCTAACTTCTTCTTTCTTTCTATCTTTGTTCCCAAATGAAGAGAAAAAGGAAAATGAAATGATATAGAGAAACTCAATTAGATAGTAACACTACTAAATGTCCAAAAGTATCTATAACACCAAAAGTTAAAACCTCAGAGTCAGAAAAATATTAATTTAATATGCTCTGAGCTCATCAATTTACTCTAATTATTTCTATCCAATAATTCTCAGAGTAAACCAGAACCCAGCTGATCAAACGAATATTATCCAGAGTAAATTAATTTACGGGGTATTACATTTACATTCAAGCAAACCAGTGGTTGAGAGTAGATCTAATGTGTATTTTCTTTGACAAATGTTGATGCCTGAATTGTTGCGTGCCACTTCAAGACCTAAGAAATACTTTAAGGGGCCAAGATCCTTGATGTGAAAATGATGTTGAAGGATGTCCTTGGTTTGACTGATGATGCTCATGTTGTTTCCTGCCAACAGAAGGTCATCAATATATATATCAAGATGAAAGTGAAAGAGTCTTGAGATGTATGTATAAATAGTGAGTGATCAGATGGGCATTACTTAAAATTGTTAGAGAGTAAAACTTGAGATAACTTCTCAAACCATTGTCTACTGGACTATTTTAGGCCATAGATAGATTTGAGAAGTTTGCAAACTTGATTTGGATATGAGGGAGCAATACCTTTAGGCAAATTTATATAAACTTCCTCATCCAAATCCCCATGTAAAAAAGCATTATGCACATCCAATTGATGAATGAATAAATTCAGAGATGAAGTTATAACAAGGAGTAATCTTACAGTGGTGAGTTTTGCAACATGGGAAAAAATGTCAAAGAAGTCAATACCTTGGGTTTGTTTGAAACCTTGAGTCACTAACCTTGCTTTGTGCCTTTGTAATGTTCCATCAGAATGAAATTTGGTCTTGTAGACCCACTTACATCCTATGGATTTCTTGCCTGGGGGTAGAGAGGTGAAAGTCCATGTGTGATTGGCTTGCAAGGCTTGAATTTTAGCTTTCATAGCCTTTACCCAATGAGGGTGAGGTCTGGCTTGCTTATATGAAACAGGATCACATGCAGAAGTAATAGTAGAAATGTATGCAAAATATGCAGGAGAAAGATGATTATATGTAACATATTTAGAAATATCATGAATAATAGAAGAATTAGATTCATTACAAACAAAATATTTTAAAATAGCAGGGGCAAATTTAAGTCTGGTGGACTTTCTGATTGTGGTAAGTTCAGGAGAACTATCAGGGTCAGTCATGGTTGAAGAATCATGTTGTGAAGGGGGGAGTTGTATGGAAGAGGAGGATTGAGGTGTATGAGGTGAAACATGATTATGAGGTGAGTTAGGTTAAGTGTCAAGAGGTAATGATGTGGTAGTATTGTTGGTAGGAGAACTGATAGTTTCAGTAATATTAGGGGTGGGTTGGGTGAAAGAATCTGTGGAAACTGTGGGATCAAAGAGAAAGGGAGGAAGAGATATGTCTATAGTTGAAGGAGGGTCAGTATGTGAGGGCTGAGTGGAAGATGGTGTGTAAGGAAATGTATCTTCATGGAAAACACAATTTCTTGAAGTGAAAATAGATCTATTGTGAAGGTCAAATAAGAGGTAAACTTTGATACCCATAGTGAAACCAAGGAAGAAACATTTGGTGGCCCTAGGATCCAATTTTTCTCTATTTCTAAGAAGGGTAGAGGCATATGTAAGGCATCCATAGGTTTTGAGATTGTTGTATGAAGAAGGTGTTTTGAATAGAAGCTCATAGGGTGTATGATTTTGAATGGTGGGGAAGCTAATTCTGTTGATTAAATAAGTGGCATGGCATAGAAAAAAGGACCAAAAACATTTAGGGAGACTGGCATGAAACAAAAGAGACCTAGTAACATTAAGTAAGTGTCAATGCTTTCTTTCTATAATAGAGTTTTGTTGAGGTGTTTCAACACAACTCCTTTGGTGTATAATACCAAGAGAACTATAATAAGAAGGCATGAGAAATTCATTACCATTATCACTTCTAATGACTTTAATTTTGTAAGAAACACTACGCCAAAATTGTTTTTTGGAAGCACCACAAAGACAGCGCTTTTTCCCAAAAGCGCTGCTATAAGTTTTAATAAAAAAAAAAGAAGGAAAAAACCGCTGCTATAGGGGGACTTTAGAAAGTGCTTTTGAAAAGCGCTGCTAAAGGCCTGAGGTAGGTTGCACTTTAGAAAGCGCTTTTTGGGAAGCGCTGCTAAAAGGCTACCATTAGCTAGCGTTTTTGAAAAGTGCTGCTAAAGGCCTTTCGTACACCACACTTTAGCCAGCGCTTTTGGAAAGCGCTGCTAAAGGCCTTTCCTAAACCACACATTAGAAAACGCTTTTATAAAGCGATGTTGTATGCCTAGGAAAAAAAAGCGCTTTTAATTCAAAAGCGCTACTAAAGGTCTAACATAAGAAAGCGTTTTTTCAAAGCGCTGCTATAAGTCTTTTAAAATGTAAAAGTTAAAATAGATATTTTCCCTCTATTTTCAATACGGCTATTTCTCTTCTTCGTAGCCCTAACATTGTTTCTCTCTCACGACTCTCTCCACTGTATCTCCCTCCCCCTCTGCGCAAATCTCTCCATTCATGACTGTTCCTCACGACGACGAAACTCCCTTTGTCGTGTTCGTTTCCTCTTCTTCGAAGCAGATGAAACTCCCTCTGTTCGTGTCTTCGTCACACCCTCCGTCCTTCGCCGTAACTCCTGCCGTCGTAACTTCATTTGAGGCATGTCTTCTCTTTTGTTTTTCAGGTTTTCTCTAAAACTCAAACACCATTTAGGTTCGTTCTCTTTCTCTCCACTCATGGAAATGCCTAATAATCTCCATTGTTTGATTGTTTCTCTGCTGTTTCTATGAGATAAATTTGTTGTATTATTAGTTGTTAATGTTGGATTTTCATTTTTCATTTAGGCTCTAAAACTTCTAGTTTTATAATTTTTTTTGTCAAAGTTAACTCAAGTTATCATTTATGTCTTTATTTTTTATTTGTTTGTACCTCTTTCCTCATTGCATATTGATTTCTATAAAATTTGTTACAGATTTTGCCTTACTATAGTGCCTCTTGGCAGACCTTTTATTGATTATTTTTAAACTTTATTTCAAAAAAGATGAAAAGAAATACTACTTACTTGTAGAGTACAAGTATGTTTAGGATGTGTTAGGAGGTAGAATAATGATTAATTAGAAAAGTTAAAGTAGTTAAGAGTGTTATAGAAGTTAATTAGTTGAGGTTGTAATAAGGCTATTTGTAAAGTTAAAAGGAAAATTTTATCGGACTCCTGCAAGACTTGCGAGAATAAATGAGTTAGCTTATGAAATCATGATGATTGAAATTAGACTGTGATGCACTACTATTGAATCCAATTTGACTTAGTGATGTAAGGATTTGTACCGTTGTTATAAATTTTAGAAAAAGGTTATGTAGCTTGGTGAATGCTTGTTGATAATGTTTGTAGTAAGGTTGAAGATGATAAATAGTGATATTTGTGGTGAATTTATTTTGAGAGTTGATTGAAAATGATAATGAAATTAATTGTTAATTGAACTAGTGATTGAATTTATTTTGAGAGTTGATTGAAAATAATAATGAAATTAATTGTTATTTTGAGAGTTGATTGAAAATGATAAATAGTGATTGAATTGTTAATTGAATTTGAATTAATGATTCTTTGTTGGATAAAACTTTGAAGTTAATTAAACTTAAGTGTTGAAGTTGTTTTTTTTTTTTGACAAACTTGAGTTGAAACATTAAGTATTGATGTGTCATTTGTGATGAACCAAAGTATACCATGCTATTTGAATTAATGTGATTGAATTTGCGCGTCGATTCCATGTTGCTTAATTGAAGGAAGTGATGATGTTTACTAAATTTGTTTCTTGAAACTTTGACTTGTTCATCCGATATTTCTTGTTTGTCATATTATATACTAAATTTGTCCTGTTATATTTGGTATACACCATCAGTTACTAACTTACGTTCATTTGCTATAGGGGTTACTTGTGAAGAGTGAAATTCGGATCGTTTTCAAGAATCTTTTACTTTGTGGTTCAGTCCAGAAGTTGCTTACTCAAGAATTCCACGTAATCTCAATTTAATTTGTCATGAACATTGTATTATATTCCTCCTGTAGTTATTACATGTGTTATGATATGACTTAAAATTGTTTATGCAGGATGTGAGTGACGTAAATCTTCAAAAATCCTCAAAATCCGCGTATCCATACAAGAAATGGCGTTTGGGATATGCACGCTTAGAACAAAAAATAGTAAGTATATATAATTGCTATGATATTCTTGTTCCCGATGTGTTATTATTCATCTTAATACTTGACATAATGTGTAGCTTGAAGAGGAGAAAAGTGAAGAAACATCTCTTCCGGAGCATGTTTTGTGGAAGGATGCTCGTGTGGGAAAGGATGGAGTTGTTACTGAAGGTGTTCAACAAGTTTTTGAACAATGTGTAAGTATAACATTATTTGTTTAATTAAATCAAAAGTTTATGAAAATATTAAATATTTATGTTTTTTAATCCCCACTAATATTTTTCGATATGCATATGAATTTCAGGAGACTCTATCTCAGTCCTTAACTCTATCTGAAGACCAGGATTGCAGGAGCATACTGAGTCGAGTATTAAATGTTCCTGAGTATTCTGGTCGCGTGAGGGGTAAGGGATTTGGGGTCACTCCATCTTCCTTGTATAAGCGTCCAAAGACCCAAAATCCTAGCAATAAACAGGTGATGGAAACATTGGAAGAATTGAAAGCTCAAGTTCGTGAACTGCAAAAGGATAAAGAAAGATATATGTCGAAAAGGCGCAGTTCAGAATTTAAAGATATTAGTGACAAAGATAGTATAAATTTTCAACAAAAAATTCCCGAGGTAATTATATATATTAATATGAAATTAAAGTAGTACAATTTTTTATATTGACATATATGCACAATAACAATTTCATATTAATTTTTTTTTGGTTTAGGGCATTTCACCTTGTCAGTTATATTTATCGGCACCGGCATATCGCATGGTTGGCAAGGGAAAATTGCATAACACTTTGGGAGACGTACTTCACCATAGACCGTTCCCTGCTGGATTTTTGAAATTTTCTATTGATATTGCTTTAGAGCAGGATACGTTACTACCTATACCTGATGATGTTTCAGATGCAACATTGGTGGGGCACGCAATAGGGTCGTATGTTGCATGGCCGTCAAACCTCATTGTAATAGATGATGAGGTATGTTGAAAACCATTATGAACCTTTTAGTTTTCAAATGTTTTACTTGCATATAAGTTATGTTATGCTTACTTTTACGTACATTTTACTTACATGATATTGTTAGACTCATAAAAAATCCAAAACAAAAGATAAAGGGATTGTACGGCACACCGAGTCAGTTGCATAAAAAAAAAGGTACATTGATATATATATGCATTGAAAATGTTAATTCTATGACCCGAATTCAAAAGGTTCATGATTTTATACTGTATAACTTATATGAATTTTAGATTCCTACACAAGAGGTGCAATAAGAGAGCAAGAATAAGAAGCCAGGATTAGGCAACATGGCCAAGCCAAAAAAAGCTTTTATTCCTCGATTTCGGTTGTGCCTTGAAACATTTGTAGGCACATCAGATTTGATGGAAGGTGATATCCGTGAAATACCTATGGAAGGAGGTATTTTTGGGTTTGCCTATTCAGAATCAATTGCTAAAGAAGATTTGGATCAGATTTTTTAGCATGCTGAATTAGGCATCGGTGTTATGGATTCATACATCAGGTAATCCATCGATTTTATTTAATTAATTGATCAATTTATTTACTCATTTCAATGAATATTTGAATGTTGATTATGTTTTTATTTCAGGTTCTTGTATGAAAAATTGATGCTCCCGCGTCAATTGACAAAAAGATTCTCTTTCTTGTCTCCCAGTTGTGTCAACGCAAATCTAATCGACCAAACTACAAATGTGGTCATAGATCACTTAGTAGATGCATTTATGACCAACAAAGATACATAGAAGTTGTATCTTTTACCATATAATATTGGCCATGGGTTAGATTTTCATTATAACTTCCTTTATTATAACCTATCACTTTTTTACATTGTGTATAACATTTTCTTCTAAAATTTTGTTTTATTTTACAGTGGACACTGGTTGTTGCTTGCGATTAATCCGATAAAAGAAATAGTCTATTATCTGGATTCGCTAGATGGTGATCAAACAAAATACCCAGAGATGAAGAAGATGATTGATACGTAACTGATGCGATTGTTCTAAATATTTCACGTGTGTATTTATTTATTTATGTGAGATTGTTCTAAATATTCGTTTATATTATGATAGAGGCATACAAATATTCCGATCACAACGACAAGCTCAAGTACCAAAGAGCAAAGCAAACAACATTACATGGATAAGAGTGCAGGTATATTTTCACATTTTTTTATTATAATAGTGATGCTACTTGATAACACAAGTTAAACTATATATCCTGATACATATTCATACTTTTTTTTCTATGTGTAGTGTCCTCGGCAGCGTAATGGTATAGATTGTGGTTATTTTGTATTGAGATTCATGAAAGAAATTATTCATTTGGAACAAATAGAGATTCCAAACATGGTATGAATTTATAAGTTATGATTTATTTTAAGACTTATTATCGGATATTTTATCTAATTAATTACTTTTAACTAAATCATGCATATTATGTTATATTATGTAGTACTTTGATGAATTCAAGTGTGCCACCTACACGAAAGATAAATTGGAAGAAATAAATGAGGAATGATATCAATACATTGTTGAAATGAGAATTATATAAGGTATATTATTGTTTTGTTTTTTTTTTTTTTGTGTTAAGTTTATGGAAGGTGTTGTATAGTTTTGGAAATTGTTGAATAGTTTTGAAAGTTGATGTATAGGTGATGGAAATGATGTATGAGGTTTAGAATTGGTGCATCTTTAGGATGTTTGGTGTAATTAGTTTTGCAAGTTGTTATTAGAAATTTGGATGTTTACTTGGATGTATGAGGTTTGTATTGAGTTATATATATAAGGGGTTAAATATACAACACCCCCCTGTGATATTAGCGAGATTCGATTTTAGCCCCTGGTAAAGTTTTTTTTGTAAAACAACCCTCGCAATTTCCAGATTCCCTCGGATACACCCCTGTGCAGAAAAGATTCTAATTTTCAGTGACTTGGCTGTCCAACTGGATTTTTATTTTATTTTTAAATGCCACCTAGACTTTCTTTATTTTTTAATTTAATTTAATTTATTTTTTTATGTTTTTTTTACGTTTTCTTTTTTTAAATTATTTTAATTAATTAATTTTTCTTATGAATTATTTATTTTTAAGTATCAAAATATTACAATTGGGCCTTCTCAAAGATTCTAAGCCCATTATTAACTTAACAACTTTTACATTTATTCTATTGGGTTTGAGTTATATAAACCCTTAAAATGTTTGTTGCCCAACCGATGTGGGACTTCTTCACTAAAAACACTTTTGAATGTTAGAGAAAGCAATTACTATCACAAACTGACAAGATATTTACTGCAACATGGCCAACGAGGGAGAAACACTTACCATCACTGTTCATTAATAGATCCAGCGCAAAATATTCCACAAAAAACTCACTGCAACATGATGACCTTATAGGAATACAACCTCATATAGAAGAACTAGAGAGCCTTTTGAAACTAACAGATGATGATGGTTGTCAAGTTTTAGGAATATGAGGTATGGACGGAATAGGAAAGACAACTCTTGCGAAAGTTTTGTATGACATAATCTCATACCAATTTGATGCTTCTTGCTTCATTGAGAAAGTCAGCAGAGTTTATGAAAATGGCGGTGTTGTGGCTGTACAGAAACAAATTATCCATCAAACAGTAAAAGATTCTTTTTTAGATGGAAACAGTCCTTCTCAAATGTCTGGAGTTATAGCAAGGCTTGAAGCTCCTTGTAGTTCTTGATGATGTTGATCGACTACTTGAGTTGCAGATAAATCTTAAATCGCTTCGTTGGGGGAGTAGAGTAATCATAACCACAAGAGATGTGCATATTCTTGATTTGTATGACGCTGATACAATTCAGGAGATTGGATTGATGAAGGACAATGATGCTCGGAAACTTCTGTGTAGAAAAGCCTTTAAAAGTGATTATTCAAGCAGTGATTATGCAGAACTTATTCCTAAGGTACTAAAATATGCTCAAGGTCTTCCATTAGCAATTAGAGTAATGGGTTCTTTCTTGTATAAGAGAAATACCAATCAATGGAGAGCTACCTTGGAAGGATTGGAGAATAATCCAGATAGTGGAATCATGAAAGTGCTTCGGTCAAGTTTTGAGGGACTCGAGCAAAGAGAGAAGGAAATATTCTTGCACATTTCTTGCTTCTTTGATGGGGAGAGGGAGGATTATGTAAAGCGAATTCTACATGCTTGTGGATTGCAGCCTGATATTGGAATTCCAGTTATTGTTGAAAAATCGTTCATAAGCATTAGAAACCAGGAAATTCATATGCATAAAATGTTACAAGTGTTGGGGAAGAAAATTGTTCGGGAATAACATCCTGAGCCAAGCTTATGGAGTAGATTGTGGCTTTATAGTGATTTCTATGATGCGGTGACTACATAACCGGTAATATCTCTTTCCCTCTTTCTTGAAAAAACTTGGATCCGACGCCCATTCAAGATGAATATGCTCAACAAGCACTTTCTCATATTGTATCCATTGAGGTGTGTATGCTGCTTGCTAACTGCTATGCGTGGATTTTCTTTTACTGATATGATGTGGATGTGTGAGTTTGCTCAAGGTGAGTTGGAAAGAGAAGTGAGAGTTGGCATGGTGGTTATGCAGTGATAATAGTAAATTGCTGATGATGAAAGAAGAAGGAAAATGAAATCCTTATGTGTTCATAGAGTCCCACATCGAAATGTGTAAGTGAAAAATAAGTGTTTATATACCTCTTTTGCATTCCACTATATAAAACTTGAGTAATGGGTTGATCTGAAAATGCTATTGGATCTAAAATATTATGGGAAAGCCCAATTGAAATTTTAATATATTTTCATAAAAAATATTAATAAAAATAATTAAAAAAAATAATAAGAAAAAAAATTTGTAAAGTAAAAAATAAAGATTAAAAAATTAAAAAAAAATTAAAAAAACAAAAAAAATATTAAAAAAAATTAAAAAAACAAAAAAAAAATTTTAAAAAAATTAAAAAAATAATAAATAATAAAAAAATATTAAAAATGTCACGTGGACTGCCACGCAAGCAATAGGAAAGAATCTTTGCTGCAATGTGGCAATCAAGGGCCTAAGTGAGGGAATCTGAATATTAAGAGGGGGTGTTTAAAAAAAAAATTTACAGGGGCTAAAATGAAAACTCGCTAACATTGCAGGGGGGTTTGTATATTTAACCCTATATATGATGGTTATTTTGGTGTATGAGGTTTGTGTTGAAATATATATAATGGTTATTATACGGTTTATGTGTTGAATTATAATGGTATACAAGGCATATGTGTTGAATTATAATGGTATACAAGGCCTATGTATTGAAATAAAGGCTTGTGTTGAATTATACAGGTTTATGATTAGCGATAATGAAAATTTTGAATTATGATCGTTTGTGTTGCCAATAGATAGCGCAAAATAAGACTTATGGAAAAAGTGCACAATAGACAGCGCTTTAGCTAAAAAACGCTCCAAAAAAATTGATTTTCAAAAAAGTGCTTTTAGAAAAGACAGCGCTTTCTAAAAGCACTGCTAAAGGGCAACTTACGAAAGCGTTTTTCCTTGAAAAAGCGCTGCCTAAAGTGGTATCAAAAGAAAGCGCTTTTAAAAGCGTTGCCTAAAGTGTAAAGAAGGGGGTCCTACGAAAGCGCTTTCTGAAAGCGCTGCTAAAGGGGGTCCTACGAAAGCGCTTTTACTTGAAAAAATGCTGTCTAAAGTTTAAAGAAAGGACACTTTAGGCAGGGCTTTTAAAAGCGCTGCCTAAAGGGGACCTAAGGCGGTCCTTTTCCAAGAAAAAAAGCGCTGCCTTTACCTACAGCAGCGCCACTTTAGGCAGCGCTGCTAAAGGCCAAAAAAAGCGCTGCTAAAGGTCTTTTATGGCATAGTGAAAATTGAGTATGGCAATAAAAGACAAAGCTCTTAATGTGAAGTCTAGTGTCAGATTTGTTATTCATGAGGAAAGTCCAAGTATATTTAGAAAAACCATCAACAATAGTTAAAAATTACCTAAAACCATCCATAGAAGCAACACAAATAGGATCCCATATGCCCATGTGTACTAAGTCAAAGCAATTGGTAGAAACAGAAGTACTATTAGGAAAAAGAAGTTTACATTGCTTGGCTAAATGGCAAGTATTACACATGGAAGTTTTATGACATTTGATTACAGGGAATTGCTTAGACATAGTATGTAAAACCTCATTAGAGGGATGGCCTAAACGATGGTGCCATAAAAAAGTATCTAAAGTGGCAGCATCCTAAATGTTAGCAGTGTTACATGTATTGTCATAGGTGAAAGTGTGCACAAAGTGTTTATAAAGAATATAAAGTTTGTTATGCAGAGTCACTTGTCCAATCATCCGTTTGGTAGACACATCCAGAATATAGCAGGAGTTGTGTGAGAAGGAAATCCTATAGTTGAAGTTATGACAAAGTCTAGAGATGGAGATCAAATTGAATTTAAATGCAGGGATGTAAAAAACATGATGCAATTTCAGGAAATCATTAAGAATGATAGTACCAGAATAATGAGCAGTAATACAAGTGCCATTAAGAAGATAAATATGGACAGGATGAATAGAAAATATATTTGAAAATCATTGTATATGAGGGCAAACATGATGGGATGCCCCAGAATCAAGAATCCACATAGAATAATTTTGAAGGGCACTACCTAGATTAACAATACCCGAGATTACTCCCTTTTCTGGATTAGAAGTCTTGTCATTCTTGAGGTGTGTGTGATCCTTTTTGAACTGTTGAAGAAGCATCAAAAGATGTTGATAATCCTCTTTTGAGATAATATGTTCTTTGTCAGCAACAGAAGAAGGCTTTGACTCAGATGAAACCTTAGAGTTCTTGTTCCTATAGCCAGGTGGAAATCCATGCTTGATATAGCAGGTTCCACTGTATGGTTGGTTTTGTGGCAGTTAGTGCACACCATAGAGGATTTGGAGGTGGATTTACCTTTGCCTCTAGGATTAGTATTATCAGCAGAAAGAATATAGGTGTAGAGGCAACTGAGGAATTAACCTGTTGCTGAGCAATAAGAGAGTACACACGACTAATGTTTGGTAAAGGATTAAGGAGCAGTATCTGGGTGTGAATAATATGGTAATTATCGTTTAAACCTTTCAAGAAACAGGTGACATATTCCATGTGCTTAAAATTGCGCACGACCTTGGCCAAATCACAGGTACAAAGAATAGGGCAAGTGCAAGAAAGGGTGGGTCTTAAATCCTCTAATTCATCCGAAAGAATCTTAAGATCGGTGAAATAGGTGGATAAAGATCTATCACCTTGTTGGATAGAATGTAAATCACGAAGCAGACCAGAGAATCGAAAATGGTTACCTTTAGTAAATCTTTCTCGAAGGTCTTCCCAAAGAGCAAAAGCAGAATCAAAGCAGATAGTACTTTGCACGATATACGGGGAAACATGCGATTAATCCAAGAGAGAACTATATTGTTTGCACGATCTCAAAGTTCATAGTTAGGGTCAGATGCAGCTGGTTTTGGTAGATTGTCGTTGATGAAGAAGAGCTTATTCTTGGATGTTAAAGCTCGCCACATTGATTTGCTCCAATTGTGATAATTGTTGTCATCCAAAGGTGGAGCGAGAATGATGGCGTCTGGGTTCTCACCGGGATGAAGATAAAAGGGGTTGTGAGGGTTCAACATAGGATCTGGTGGATCGTTCTTGGGAGATTTAGGTTTTGTAGGGTTTCTTTAACAGAGGAATTGTCATCGTCGAAAGCCATGAAAAGGAAGGAGAAAACGAATTAAAAACGAGAGCGGAAGGGTTAAGACGATGATGAATGAATTAGGGGTATAGTCTGCTGATACCATATTGCAGTGTATGAAGAAGAAGAAGATATGTAGACATGGCGGAAAAAGAAAATTGAAAAGTAGAAGAAGGAGAAAAATGTATTATGTAATTGCAGTCCTAGTCTGATACAAAAGGCCTTATGCCTAATATAGGGATACAAAGCCCATTATAATCGTTAGGCCCAAATGAATCAAAAGAGGCTTATATATAATAACTCTAATATTTTTTTACTCATTATCGAATATGAGTTCAACAATTATAACTCAACTGCAACATTAAAAGACTAAAGTGTGTATTAGGATTCCAATATATTTATTTTTGCTAAAAAAGAGTTTAACAAAGATAACTTTGACACATTTCAATGAATTGACAATTATTTAGTTTAATTTTATATATAAATAAGAGTTCGCGAGAATAAATGATGGGATATTTAATTTTCTCAAACATTCTTCTAAATTAGGAGAACATTAAATCCTTAATATATCAAAACACAATATTATGCACCCCTTTTAAGCGCCTAAATGCAATCAGATCCCACCTAAACTTTTTTAATTAACATTTACAATATTCTTCTTTTTTATCTCAACCACATTTATTAGAAAGAACACATTTGCAATATTCTTCTTTTTTATCTCAAACATTTATTGGAAAGAGCAACCGAATAAGTTGCTCTGTATTCCCTTTTTTATCTCAACCACATTACAATTTATTTCTCTTAAAGAGTCATTATGTATTCTTTTTTTATCTCAACCACTTATTTCTTTCTCTTCCCAATAAATACGATTTAATTAGGGATTATCATAATAAATTGTGATTTTTTTATCTCCACATGCAACATTCGTTTGGAATTTAATAATAAGACTAATAAAACTAATAACTGATTTAGAAATTTTAAGTAGAAACTAAATATATTTTATTTTTAAATAATAAAAATTAAGAACTGATTTAAAATTTTTAAGTTGAATTAGAATATATTTTTAAACTATTGTTTTTTAAATTTATTTTAAAAATAAGTAGTCAAATAATTATTAAATAATTTATCTTTAATATGATTGAACATTTAATTTTTTATAAAATCAGTGCCGGACATTTGATATTTTTAATTGATTTGTGACTCAGTTATTAAGTGATAATATTTATTAAATTTTTATTTAAATAATTAATCCTTAATATATAAAAACACAATACTATGCATCCTTTTAAGCGCTTAAATGCAATCGGATCCCGCCTAAATCTTTTTAATTAACATTTGCAATATTCTTTTTTTTTTATCTCAACAACATTTATTGGAAATAACACGTTTGTAATATTCTTTTTTCATCTCAAACATTTATTGGAAAGAGCAACCGAATAAGTTGCTCTGTATTCCCTTTTTTATCTCAACCACATTATTTCTTTCTCTTAAAGAGTCATAATATATTCTTTTTTACCTCAACCACTTATTTCTTTCTCTTCTCAATAAATACGATTTAATTAGAAATTATTATAATAAATTGTGATTTTTTTTTATCTCCACATGCAACATTCATTTGGAATTTAATAATAAGAATAATAAAACTAATAACTGATTTAGAAATTTTAAGTAGAAACTAAACATATTTTATTTTAAAATAGTAAAAATTAAGAATTGATTTAAAAATTTTAAGTTGAAATAGAATATATTTTTAAATTATTGTATTTTTAATTTATTTTAAAAATAAGTAGTCAAATAATTATTAAATAATTTATCTTTAATATGATTGAACATTTAATTTTTTACAAAATCAGTGCCGAACATTTGATATTTTTAATTGATTTGTGACTCAGTTTTTATATGATAATATTTATTAAATTTTTATTTGAATAATTAAAACTATAAAATTATCGATATACTTATTATTTAAGTATATTTATTATATATGTTGCAGTTTCTAGAGTTACATCACGAGCTGGTTTAAAACTTCTTATCACCGACGACGATGGTAATGCCACTGATAAGACTTCAAACGTTGTTTACAAGGAGGTCTTCCAAAATATGAACAACGTATTACCTATTCTATACTAAATTATTATCAAATTTGATTTCATTTTTATTTAACAAATTATTTTATAGAGTTAATTTTCCTTCGCATGTTTAGTCCATTGGTTGATTATGCTATCAAATGATATTGGGATGGTTAGAAAATTTTTACTTCCATACTTTTATATCTCAATATATAAATAAATATATGAATTTCATTAATTTATGTGATGTTTACTTTTTTTAACATATGTGGATAGTGCAAATTACAAATTCTAAAGGTTTTGCTGCACATTACATATTGTGTAAGTTTGTTCAAATTGCTATTTTAATTCACTTTCAACATATGTCTATTGTGTAAGTTTTTCAAATTGTATTTTAATTGACTTTCAACATATGTATAATGAATTAGGTTATATGTCATTATCAGTGTTATAAAAAGTTCTAGATTCTCTTTCATATTTATTCTTTTTCTTTTCAAGTCTCAAAGATGAATTTACTCTATATTTTTGTTCAATTGCAGGGAAAGTCAGAGAAGGGCAACTTATGTTTCATATCCTTTTCACATTTTGAAATTTTTTTTTGGATATGTTCTTATTGAATCAGTAGAATGTAAGTTTTTGTTTTGTAATATGAAAAAATATATATTTTTACTATAAAAATACAATATATATTCATAATTTGTCCCGTGCATCGCACGGGTAGAAGTACTAGTATGGTTTTATGTCAACAAATTTTTTTAAAAATTTGGAATATTCTTTATTTAAGCATTTTAACTCATTTTTTGTTTATTTTATTTTAACTTGTAATTTAGCTCTCAAGTCTTTTATTTTTTGGATTTTTCTTCAAAGTTGTTAAATTTTGACTTTTAAAATTAATGCAATTTTGTAGAACCTTTATTATTAGAACCTTTCTGATTCATGAAACTTCCTCACTTCAAAGAGTTCATGTTTCAGAATCAAACAATCAAACAATAAAAAATTCTCAGAACTAAATCAAGAGTTCTGGAAGCTTAACATTCTGATAACATGTTTGCATTCTGGACAGAAGTCCATAAACAAATTTTTCAAAATGAAAACGAACCTATCCTCAACAAGGTTTTTTTTAAAGATATCAGTCAACTGATGGTCTGTATCAACAAATTTTGAATGAAAAACACCCTTCTGAACATAGTCTCGTAAGAAATTATGTTTAATTTCAATACGTTTAGCCCTAGAATAAAAAGATAGGGTTCTTGGATAAACAAATAGCATGAGTATTTATCACAGTGAATATGAATGTTACTCTCAAATATCTGATAATCTTTCAGCTGACTCTTCGTCCAGAGTATCTGAGTGCGGCGTCCAGAAGCTGCGATATACTCAGCTTTATTTGTTGAAAGTGCAATTATTGACTGTCTCTTGCTAGACAATGAGATCAGATTATCTCCAAGAAATTGACAACTTTCAGAAGCACTTTTCCTTTCTATTCTGTCACTAGCATAGTCAGTGTCACAATAACCTACTAATTTGTAATCACTTGATTTTCTATAAAGCAAACCAAGATTAGTAGTACCTTTCATATACCTAAAGATTCTCTTAACAGCAGGTAAGTGAGTCTCCCTAGGGTCTGATTGGAAGCGAGCACACAAACAAATACTGAATAAAATATCAGGTCTAGAAGCAGTTAGATAAAGAAAAGAACCTATCATACCTCTGAATAACTTCTAATCTACCTTACTACTTACGCCTTCTTTCTCCAGAATGCATGTGGGATGCATTGGATTTTTTGCTTGCTTGCATTCTGACAAGTTAAAATTCTTCAGAATTTCTCTTGTATACTTTCTTTGGTGGATGTATGTTCCTTTTGAACGTTGATCAATTTGAATCCCAAGAAAGAACTTTAGTTCTCCCATCAGACTCATTTCAAATTCTGTCTGCATTAACTTAGCTAAATTCTTGCACAACAAAGCATTAGCAGAACAAAATATTATATCAGCAACATAAATTTGCATAACCAGAATATCATTCTTAAAGGTTTTGCAAAAGAGCGTTGTGTCCACTTTCCCTCCAGAAAAATCATTTTCCAAAAGGAAGTTACTTAGTTTTTCATACTAAGCTCTGGGAGCTTGTTTCAGACCGTATAATGACTTTTTAAGTTTGAAAACAAAATATGGGTTTTCATAACTCTCAAAACTAGGGGGTTGATGCACATACCCTTCTTCAAAAATGTACCTGTTCTGAATTGGACTAATGGCTAGAATTGGCCCAATCCGCCTCTGCTCCAGAGCGGCCCAAATTGCCTAAGTCCAATCCACGGAGGGGCGAAAGTGACCTTTCTGCCCCTCCAATCGGGCAAGGAACGCAACGTTCCTCCCCAAAATTTATGCTCGTTACGCACGACTTTCTCACTGCCCGAATAGCAGAGGACAGGTGCCCAGAACTGCGTTTATGCCCGACATAACGGCTAGTTTCGGGCACCCTGCCCGACATAACGGCTAGTTTGGGCGGTTACCTATTCTTTGGGGAAAACAGTTATTTCGCCCCGAAAATAGGACCGTTGGCCACGCGCTGGGGGCTCTATATAAACCCTCTCGCTTGAGAGGGTCAGGTATCCAATATTCACCCTAAGAATTCACTCTTGTACTTGCCCCTTTTTCTCTGACCTTTACTCACTTGAGCGTCGGAGTGCCTTGCAGGTACACCCCCTCCTCCTCTCCATACGACCAGCATCCCTGACGCACTTGGCGGCCTGATTCTACAGGATCTGATCCAGTCTTCACGATCAGTGGCGTCGTCTATGGGAAACTTTGTTCTCCCCTTTTTTCTTTAACCGAAGATCAAAACAACTTTCGACCATCATCACGATCATGGCCTCCCAAGATCGCACCCAGGATGCTCTTCATTCCACCATTCTCCCCGTCAACAAATCTGACATTGACGGCCAATCATATCTTCTCCGGGACGCCCGTTTCCTTAAGGATGGAGCCACCGCTTCTCCTTCCCCAACTCCTGCTGATCGTCACAACGATCAACCATCTCTCGACCTCTAGACCGTTCCTGTTCCACATAGCGCCGACCCGGCCGTGACAGCCCTCCTGGAGGCCCTAAATAAGACCAACACCCTAATCCTGCAGCAAAACGAGAGGATCGGGGCACTGGAAGAGTCTCGCCGTCCAAGACCCCCTCCTACGCGAAGAAATCAGCGACGATCAAGAAGCCCGCAACCCCGGAGAGAAATCGACCGAAGATTGCGCCATGAGCAAGATCCTCGCACAGCCCAAAATCGTGAGCAGATCTCCCCGCGTGACCAGCACGCTCATAACCACAAACGGACTCGAAGGAACGAGGAGTCTTCGATCAAGTCCAAAAGATGGACACGCTCACCTTCCCCGCGAAGGAACCGCTCACCTTCTCCACGAAGGAACCGCCGACGCGAGCAGCCCGTCTGGTCACCATCATACACCAGTTCTAGTGACGACGACGAGCCTCGCGGCCCGTTGTCCCAGGAGATCCTGGCCACCCGTCTCCCGAAGGGCTTAGAGAAACCCCCGTCACTCGGTACATACGACGGGACCACTGACCCAGACGAGCACATCGAGAATATCGATGCTCTCTTAGACTACCGCGGCGTACGGGGCGCCATCAAATGCAGATTGTTCCCGACCACGCTTCGGAAAGGAGCAATGACATGGTATAAACAACTGCCCGAGGAGTCCATTACCTCGTGGAAGCAGCTCGGCAGGATGTTCTCGCGGCACTTCACAACATCTCTCCGCCACCCCAAAACTGAGGCCTCCCTCGGAGCCATAATCCAGAGGAAAGACGAACCCCTCCGAGCATACATCGAGAGGTTCAACAAGGAAGCAATGCAGGTCCCGACGACGGACAAAATGAAGAAGTTCCTGCTCGAACAAGGGGCCCTCCCGGACTCCGATTTCGCTAAAGCCATCGGCCTCGCCCCACTGAGGAATTTAGACGCCCTCCTCATCAAAGCCCAAACTCATATCCAGTACGAGGAGAAGATTGCGGCCTGCAATGTCCGGGCATCGCGCCGCCAGGAGAATGCCTGGGCCGCCAAAGGAGAAGAGGCTTCGACATCTCGTCGGGGCGAACGAAGACACGAGGACCGTCTGAGGGACTCCCGCGACAGCAAAGGGCCCTCCGGGCGCTTCCACGATTACACTCCCCTGACTGTTTCCAGGGAAAAGATTCTGTCCAAATGTGCCAATTCGGAGTTCAAACAAGTCGGGGTCCATTTCCCCAAACAGCTGCCGAACAGGCCAAATGTGGATAAGTCGAAGTACTGCCGCTTCCACAAAAGTCACAGCCATACTACAGAGGACTGCATCCACCTGAAGGATGCCATAGAGATACTGATCAGGGACGGGCACCTGAAACAGTTCGCAAAGAAGAAGGACACTCCTCGGCAGGACGCCCAGGAGTCCAAGAAGGTCGAGGAAGAAGTACCCTTCTCGAATGATACCAACGTGCAGGTAGCAATGTCTATATCCCGGCCAGAGGACTTCTACGTCCCGGACGGGCTCAGTGCCCCTGCTTATTTCGCGGCCCACAGCCCGTGGGAGACTTTTTCTTCCACCATGGTCATTTCTGGCGGGGGATTCAACAAAGTCACTGTGGGCTCCGTGAAACGGAAGTTCGACCACCTGATCAACACCAGCTGCAACAAAGTGACGACGCTTGATCAGGCCCAGAAGGGCTCCGTCCTAATCTCATTCTACAAGGAGGAACTCCTCGGCGGATCCCTAAACTCCAGCATACCTCTGCTCGTCAGAGCCCGCATGGCAAACTTCGACGTTCGCAGGATACTTATCGACCAGGGCAGCTCAGTCAACATCATGTACTCCCAGCTGTTCTCAATGCTTCAGCTGGATGAATCTCACCTCACTCCCTACGTGGGATCCGACTTACAGGGATTCAACGGGTTCGTAACAAAGCCGTGGGGTTACGTAGAGCTGATTGTGACCTTCAGGTCAGCAGAAACGGCCAGATCCATCAAGGTGCAGTTTCTGGTAATCGACTGCCCGTCGCTTTACCAATGCATTTTCAGAAGGCCAACGCTGGCCGAATTAGTAGCGGTGCCCTCAACTGTCCACCTGAAGATGAAGTATTACACTTCAAAAGGGAAGGTCGCCACCCTCCACGACGATATAGAAGCTGCCCGACGGTGTTTCGAAGCAGCCACAAAGGGACTCAACACCATTGCGCCCAAGCCAAAGGTGTCGAGCAAGCCAACACTGCCCAACAGCTCCGAGGAAGCCAAGCCTCTGCCCCAGGTCGACTTTATCGACCTCGACAGCCGCTTCCCCGAGGACCATCAGGAGGAACAAGCAACATCGTCTACAGCATCTAGCAGCAGTTCCCATCTGATGCGCCCAATCCCGGATGGCGACTTCGAGATAGTTCTGTTCGACGAGGACCCTAAACGGGGAGTAAAGATCAGAGCAGACCTACCTGACATCACAAGGAAGCAGCTCAAAGCATGCCTCTGGGAGAACGCTGACCTCTTCGCTTGGAGCGCCGCAGAGATGCCCGGTTTAGACCCGTCCACCGCATGTCACCAGCTGACCATTGACCCGACCATTAAGGCAGTAACACAACATAGGAGAAAGCAGTCTCCGGAGAAAACGGAGGCTGCTGAAAAAGCTATAAAGGACCTCCTCGAGGCCAAATTTATTTCGGAAGCCAAGTACACCACTTGGCTGTCCAACGTTGTATTGGTCAAAAAATCTAATGGAAAATGGCGTATGTGCGTTGATTATACCGATCTCAATAAGGCATGCCCGAAGGATGCCTACCCCCTCCCCAATATTGATAACCTTGTTGATAATTCTGCTGGTTTTAAACTTTTATCGTTCATGGATGCCTACTCGGGCTACAATCAAATCCCAATGGCAATGTCCGACAAAAAATACACGGCCTTCATGACCGAATCAGGGAATTATTACTACAACGTAATGCCCTTCGGCCTGAAGAACGCCGGAGCAACATACCAACGAATGATGAATAAAGTATTTCAGGGAGAAATAGGCGACATGCTCGAAGTATACATGGACGACATGATCGTAAAGTCCCACGAGGAAACCGATCATACCGCCCACTTGCGAAAGGTCTTCGAACAGGCTAGAAAATACAAAATGCGTTTCAATCCAGAGAAGTGCATGTTCGGTGTCCGGCCAGGCAAATTCCTCGGCTTCTACTTGACAGAACGAGGAATCGAAGCCAATCCAGACAAATGTTGGGCATTCTCCGAATTTCCTACGCCCAAATCCAAAAAATCCATCCAGTCCCTCAACAGGATGCTCGCATCACTATCTCGTTTCGTGGCCAAGTCCGCCCAGCACGCCCTACCGTTCTTCAAGCTCCTCCGTAAAGAGGTCGCATTCGAATGGACCGAGGAGTGCGACAAGGCCCTTCTCCATCTAAAACGAGCACTCTCAGAGCCGCCGGTCCTCTCTCGCCCGAACAGTGGGGAAACGCTATACCTATACATGGCCATAGCAGCCGAAGCAGTAAGCGCCGCTCTCATCCGCGAGACACCGGACGGGCAAAAGCCCATTTATTTCACAAGCAAGGCGCTACAAGGACCAGAGTTACGATACCAGCAGATAGAGAAGGTGGCATTGGCCCTCATCAATGCTGCCAAGAGATTAAGGCACTACTTCCTAGCCCACATGATCGTGGTTCAGACAGATCAACCCATAAAGCAGCTGCTTGGACGACCAGATATGGCCGGACGAATGCTTAAATGGTCGCTTAAACTGTCCAAATTAGACATCCGGTACGAAGTCAGAAAAGCCCTTAAGGCCCAAGCTCTGGCCGATTTCATCGCGGAGATGATGTTCGCAGACTCCCCCGCGGACGAGACACGTAGGTGGACCATCTTCGTCGACGGTGCCTCAAGCTCGGCAGGTAGCGGCGCGGACATTATACTGGTGAGCAACGAAGGGACTATCGTCGAAGTATCACTCACGTTGTCTTTCCCAACCTCCAATAACTAGGCCGAATACGAAGCCTTCCTCGCTGGGCTACGCCTTGCCGAGGACTTGGGTGCAGAAGAAATCGTGATTTGCACGGATTCACAACTCGTGGCCCTCCAAGTCCAGGGAGAATACCAAGCCAAAAACGACAATCTGACCGAATACCTGGCCCTGGTAAAGAAGGAAATGGCGAAATTCACAACAGTAGAAGTGAAACACGTTCCCTGCGAGCATAACGTACGAGCAGACGTGCTGTGTAAACTGGCCAACACGAAGAAGAAAGGCGGAAACAAATCCGTCATACAAGAAGTTCTTCCTCGACCCAGCATCGAGAAGGCCTCCCCGACACTCGACGTGCAGGTGATCGGCGACAACAACTATTGGATGACCCCAGTCTACAACTACCTCGCCAAGGACGAACTCCCGTCCGATCCAAAAGAGGCCAACATAGTCAGGCGAAGGGCCTGCTCTTATGTCCTGGTAGAAGATAAACTATACAGACGGGGATTCTCCATCCCGCTGCTCAAATGTGTCCAGGAAGAAATGGTCACGTACATCCTGCGCGAAATCCACGAAGGAATCAACTCCCAACATCTCGGCGGAAGGTCCCTTGCTCGAAAGGCCCTCCGAGCAGGATACTACTGGCCAACCATGCAAAATGACGCAAAAGAGCACGTAAAGAAGTGCGACAAATGCCAACGGCACGGGGACATGCACCTAGCCCCACCTAACGAGCTCAAAACTATGTCCTCCCCGTGGCCATTCGCCTGGTGGGGCCTAGACATCCTAGGGTCCTTCGTGGTAGGATCCAGTCAGAACAAGTACCTCATAGTGGGCGTGGATTATTTCACAAAGTGGATAGAAGCATAACCTCTAGCCAAGATAACCACCCTCAACATCCTGCGTTTCTATAAACGAAACATCCTTGCACGTTTCGGCATTCCCCAAGCGATAGTAACGGACAACGGGATGCAGTTCACGGACAAGAAGTTCCAGGACTTCATTGCCCAACTAGGCACGAAGCAACACTTCACATCCGTCGAACACCCACAAACAAACGGGCAGGCTGAGGCCGCTAACCGAGTCATCCTTCGAGGCCTCAAGTGAAGGCTAGACGAAACAAAGAAAACATGGGTCGAGGAGCTACACAGCGTGCTCTGGGCCTACCGTACAACTCCCCATTCAACGACTAGGGAAACACCTTTCCGTTTAGCATACGGAACCGAGGCTGTGATTCCCATCGAAGTTCACGTGCCCTCTAGGCGGACAGAGTCGCCCCTAGACGAGGAAATGAACGACGAATCTTTAAGGGAAGAGCTCGACCTCGTCGAGGAAATCAGAACCGGGGCAGCTCTCCGCGAGGCCTCACTGAAATAAAAGATCACCATCAGGCACAATTCCAAAGTGATACGACGAGAGTTCGACGTGGGAAGCCTTGTCCTAAGAAGAAACCACAAAGACTCTCGCGAAGGCAAGCTAGCAGCCAATTGGGAGGGACCCTATCGCATCCGGGCAAAAATGGAAAATGGGGCCTACTACCTAGAACATCTCACTGGGGAAGAACTCGCTCGACCATGGAACGCCGAAAAGCTTAAACAATACTACAGCTAAATCCTCGGTTCGACTCGTCGCAACGACGAATGTCACCTACCGACCACTATGCGCGTCTAGGTACAAGCGTCGCATACGATTAAAGCACAACCCCGCTCAGTAACGAGCCGGGTAGTTGCTCGACAGCGGTCCTTGATCGAGCATCGTCGTCGTCAAAGTACCATGATTGGCAGAACCCCAGCTCGCGATGGGACGTTCACGCCGCGAACTCAGGCCTCAAATGCGACCTGAGCTCTGCTCTCCAGCCAGGACATTCCCCGATCGTTCGACCAGTTCCCCGCACTGTCGAACTCATCTACATCGAGCAATTCCCCATAAATATTCGCACAAGTCAAAAGCTCCCAAACACGGGCAGACATACATTCACAGCAAGCATGCATACAACACTTAGCAAAAATAAACGCAAGTAAAATCATACACGCGAAGAAGACAGAAATATAATTAACATAACATATGACCACAAGGGCCACGATTGTGCGTCATTACATGAAACGGGGCTATGCCCCCAAAAATAAAATTACAATTAATTCAACGGCGCGCAGGCCGGACAAGATACAACAACATCAAAATAACAACACTCCTCAGTCATCCGCCTGCTCAGCTGACACCGGCTCAGGTCCTCGGTCCTCCGCGGGCTGGTCCTCAGGCTGGGCCTCGGGGGTATCTAGAACAAGGCCTGCGGGCAAGACGATGCAACCATCCTTAACGCGCGCAAGGTAGTGAGTACCCTCGGTCAAAATCTCAAGCCCAGGATTCACCACCCGCAACTGAGCCACATCGCTTTCAAAGGATTCCACTGCCACGACGATACCATCATCCTCGGCCTGCAGGATGCTGGCAACCAGCTCAGCCCTAGTCTTCAACTCTTTTATCTCATCCGGTTCGTCGGCACCTGGGGCACTGGCCGCCATCAACTCTTTGTTCAGCTCCTCGGCAGCCTTTTTCTCCGCTGCCAGCTTAGTGACATCCTCTTTTAACATAGCCGTCTCCTCTTTGGCCTTCTTCCTAGCCTCACGGGCACTCTTAACTTCCTCCTTCAGGGCCGCCTCAGAATCCCGGGCAGCAGCGAATTCGGACTCAAGCGTGGAGTCCCCTTCGGCGTAGACAACAGCCATCTCCAACATTCTGACTAGGGCAGAAGCATCCTGCGCCACCAGTGCCCTCTTGCTCGGTCGATCCATGCCTTCCAAGCAAAGGGATTCCACCCGAGGGATGACCAAAGAGTTGCCTTCGAAAAATCTCCTGTCAAGGATGCACAGAGGTAACTCAAACTTCCCCTTCTCCGGTACATGGGTAAGGTCCACAACATCTAACGTCCTTGGCCGTTTCGCCCGCCCAGTCAAAGGCAGTGGAGATCCCCGTGGAGCAGGAGAAGGAGAAGAAGAGGTCCCCACTGCAGTTTGAACAAGGGGAGGAGCACGAGCACCAGCAGGTCGGGTCTTAGGAGGAGCTGCTCCAGCTTTATTCCTCGCCATGGCATTCCTCACCACGCGATCGCGAGCTTGAGGCATCTCACCTGCATAAATGAAAAAACGAGCACGTTAGCGACGTGGAAAAGAGATAACACAAACAAAGTCTAAATAACCAAGACTACCGAGCAGCTTCTCGGCATCCGCGGGAGTCTTTCACTCCAGCAGTGCCTTAATATTGATGAATCTGCACTCAACTCTCTGGCTCCCATCCTCCTCGAAGATAGGGTTGCCCTTGCTCGTCCAGCAGCTTGCAAGACTGAAGGAGTTGACCCAGTTCACCAGCTTCTCGTAAGACACGGCGTCCTGCCCGCGTAGCTCGCTCGGCTCGAAGACATAAGTGCCGGGCTTCTTGGAAAAATGGTCGGGTGCCCAGCGGATAGGAAACATGTACAACCTCTGCCCAATATACTTTCCCTTCTCGTTGAGCAGCTCATTCCCATCTCCATCGTCCTCTATCTCCCAAACATATGTACTATCCTGGGCAACCTCAGGCACGGGTTCTACGATGAAATATCGTCCCTTGAACGTTCGGATTGACTTCGAGAACGGCTTAAATAACTTTTTGGGCTGCTTCAAGGAGACCCATCCGTACTTTTTCCCCACCAGCTGCCTTTGAAGATGGAAAACAACAAAAAACAGAGGGAGAGTAGTCCCCAGAGCGAGATGCTCGCACACCAATTCAAAAGCCCGTATAAAGGCCAGCAAATTGGGGTGGAGTTGAGAAGGCGCCAGCTTCAGATGCTCGAATACCGACCGCTGGAAATCAGTGAAAGGCAACCTCAGCCCCAACTCTTTGAAAGCATACTCGTACATCGTAAAGCGGTCCCCGAAATCCGAGCAGACCTGCTCGTCCAAGGTAGGGAAATGCACCTTCCAATCCCCTTCTGGTCCTATCTCCGTAAAGACGTCCGCCAAAGACTTTGCGAACGTAGAAACATGCTCGGAAGGCTCGGCCACCTCCCACTCCTCCGGACAGAACCTTTCAACGTCTTCCTCCATGATGTCCAATTCTTCTTCCTCCTCAACATCACTCGAGGAGCTCGATGCTGCCGAGCTTGAAGCCACAGAGCTCGAAGCCGTCGAGCTACTATTCTTCTCGGAGCCGGTTTCCTCCTCGGACGTGTCTAGGATAACTTCTCTATCTGGCCCCGTCGCCATTACGATCACCTGAAAAAGCAGAGAAAGGCAGTGAATTCGACAGGAAATCAAATCCACCCTTCCACTGCCAAGTCAAGTGAAAGGGCGCGCAAAAGGCTGAGGACAACGTACCCGACCTAAGCCCTAACATCGAATGAAAAACCTCCCCGCGAGGATATGCCCGAGACATGCCATATTCCTGCGAGGAACCTCCCCGCAATCGTGCCCAGACTCCGTCGAGGCTCCACCAGAAACGGCAAAGCTTCACCAGAATCTGGAAACGTTCTACCGGAAAATTCATCGCTCTATCAAAAGATGATCAGACGCGGTCACGCACAACTACCGCGACCACGACGTGGACTATCATACTCGCCGAATGCAATACCTACTCCGGCGAAGTGCTAGAAGCAGCAAAATGGCAGAACCACCGTCCACCACCAACACTCGCCAGAAATCTACCTATTTCATCACCTAAAGCTAACCCTAGCCGCATGCAATCTACCACTAACAACAAAAGAAAGTAAAATAAGCTGGAAATCAAAAAACTTACTTGATTTGGGTAGAAGAAAGAGACTGCTCGAAGCTTGGCACGGTGGTCGGATGCTCTGAAGACGGTGACGGGCAAGAACGCAGAAGAGGCGAAGAGAAATCAAAGAGAAAAAGTGCAAAATGGGACAATCTCCCCCTTTTATACTGAGGGGCACGTGCACACATGCACCCGTAGGCAATAATGACTGCCCACTAGCCATCATTACCTATTAACTGCTACACAGGACTCGAAGCACACGTGGCAACCCGACGTTTCCCATTCTGTCTGACGCTTTATCTCCCCGAATACTGGGCAATAGGGTCTCGACCTCGAATATCACAGACACAGAGAGCCACGAGCACTTCGAAACAATCATCCTCGTCTCCAAATGACGACTCCACGCTAGCTCCCCAGAGAGTCGAGCAGTCCTTAATTCATCACTCCCATGCTCGGGAGCAACGACTTGGGGGGCTTCTGTTCTGGACTGGATCAATGGCTAGAATTGGCCCAATCCGCCTCTGCTCCAGAGCGGCCCAAATTGCCTATGTCCAATCCACAGAGGGGCGAAAGTGACCTTTCTGCCCCTCAAACCCGGCAAGGAACGCAACGTTCCTCCCCAAAATTTATGCTCGTTACGTACGACTTTCTCACTTCCCGAACAGCAGAGGACAGGTGCCCGGAACTGCGTTTATGCCCAACATAACGGCTAGTTTCAGGCACCCTGCCCGACATAACGACTAGTTTGGGCGGTTACCTATTCTTTGGGGAAAACGGTTATTTCGCCCCCGAAAATAGGATCGTTGGCCACGCGCTGGGGGCTCTATATAAACCCTCTCGCTTGAGAGGGTCAGGTATCCAATATTCACCCTAAGAATTCACTCTTGTACTTGCCCCTTTTTCTCTGACCTTTACTCACTTGAACGTCGGAGTGCCTTGCAGGTACACCTCCTCCTCCTCTCCATACGACCAGCATCCCTAACGCACTTGGCCGCCTGATTCTACAAGATCTGATCCAGTCTTCACAATCATTACCCATTCAAGAATGCACTCTTAAAGTCCATTTGATACAGAATAATGTTATGATTGACTGCAAACGAACTAAAAGACAAATAGACTCTAACCTGACAACTGAAGCAAAGGTTTATGTATAGTCTATCCCCTCTTACTGACTATAACCTTGTGCTACCAGTCCAACCTTGTTTCTAACGACTTCACCTTTCTAGTTGAGCTTGTTTCTGAACACCCATCTAGTTCCAATGACATGGGTAGCTTTTGGTTTCTGAACAAGATCCCAAATGTCATTTTTTATAAATTGATTCAGTTCCTCTTGCATGGCCAGAATCCATTCATTATCCAGAAGAGCTTCATCAATAGATGTGGGCTATATCAAAGATACCAAACCCAAAAAAGTTTCTTCAGAAGGTTTAAACAAAGACCGAGTTCTGACTGGTGCATCTTTATCACCCAGAATCAATTCTTCAGAATGAAAAGTTTTTGGTCTACTCTTCTTTTGATGAGATGGACCAACAATAACTTTTGGTTGAGTCGTTTCTGAGTCTTTTCCTTCAGCATCCTTAGCTTTTCTTTCTGAGTCTTTATCTCCAGAATCTTTATCCTTGGATTCTGAGAAAGTGATCTTCTTATATACAAATTTCTCAACTAGCTTTGACTTTTCAGGGTCAAGCTTATCATTGAATCTAACATGACTTAATTCCTCAACAATTTTTGTTTCAGTGTTAAATATTCCTCAGCCTTTTGAGCATTCAGAATATCCTAACAATAAACACTTTTGTGCCTTAGAATCAAACTTGCCAAGATTCTCCTTAGTGTTCAACACAAAGCAATCATAGCCAAAATGATGGAAATAAGAAATGTTGGAATTTCTGTTCTTCCATAATTCATAAGGAGTCTTATCCAGAATAGGTCTAATAGAAATCCTGTTATGAATATAACATGTCGTGTTAACTGCCTCTACCCTGAAATGCTTAGTCATATCAGTTCTTTGGATCATGGTGCATGTCATCTCTTGCAAAGTCATATTCTTCTTTTCTACAACCCCGTTCTGATGTGGAGTTCTAGGGCAGGATAAATCATGGGAAATGCCATAAGCATCAAAAATATTCTCATAATGCTTATTTTCAAATTTGCCACCATGATCATTTTTTACTCTGACTATTTTGCAATCCATCTCTGTTTGCCCCTGTGAGCAGAAGGTAGAGAACATAGAATGTGACTCATCCTTTTGTTTCATGAACTTTACCCATGTCCAGCGACTATAGTTATCAACGATGACCAATCCATACTTCTTACCACTAATAAAGGCAGTTTTCACTGGCCCAAACAAATTAATGTGCATGAGCTCTAACGGTCTAGAAGTAGAAATAACATTTTTCACTTTGAAAGAAGTTTTAGAAAACTTGATTTTCTGACATGCTTCACATAAAGCATTTGAAGCGAACTTCAGGTTGGGTAAGCCTATGACTAATCCAAGCTTATTTAGTTGAGAAATCCTTCTCATGCTAACATGGCCCAAACGTATATGTCATGCCCATTGCTCCTCATTAACAGACATTAAGCATCTTACGTTTTGATCCTTAAGATTAGAAAGTATGATCTTATAATTGTTGTTCTTCCTTTTTCCATTAAAAAGGACTGTGCCATATTTCTGACTAACAGCCTTACAGGACTTTATTAAAAATGATATCATAACCATTGTCACTAAGCTGACTGATAAACAATAAGTTATGCATTAAACCATCGACTAAAAGAACACTAGTAATAGAATGGAGCTTACCATTACCAATAATTCCAGAGCCAATGATCTTCCCTTTTTGGTTTCCTCCGAAACCAACAAAGCCTTCAGGCTTACGTTCTAAATCTTGGAACATATGCCTTATGCTCGTCATGTGTCATGAGCATCCATTGTCCAAGTACCATGATTGGCGTCTCAACTGAGCTATTAAGGACGTCTACAATATAAATGATCTTATCCTTATGTACCCACTTTCTGGGTCCACTTTTGTTAGTTCTCCCATAATTTCTTTACAACCTTGGGTTTTTGTGCAGCAGGATAATCAAGTAGAATTTGTGCATGATACTTAGTTTCATAATTGAGTTATGTATCTATGCATGTTTCTGTGTCTGTGAAAAACAATCAAGCTCAGTGCCAGCATACACGAAATGCTCACATGGAGGTTTCAATTTTACCTTATGTCTTTCGTCAGGTTTTGAAGTTCATGTACGACTGTAGCGAGCGATTTTGGACGCGGTTCTTAAGCGCTGGTCGCTCTCTGCGGTTGAGCTTTGACTACAGGTCGATTCATTTTTTATCCTATTGTGAGCTGAATAAGGAAGGGAAATAGATGTCTCCAATTAACCCTGCTTTGCATACTGAGTTTAAACAGCGGTCTGTTAGGCTACAGATGCTATCAATGTGGGGGGCCTTTGTACTGGTTATTTGTATTTTCGCCAATACGGTTTCTTTCTTTTTATCTGGGCAGAAGGTTTCTGGCGGGGAACAAGGATTAGGATGTTAGGACTGATGCTTTTGAATTACTGCTTTTGATTGATGGAGATATGGGATTTGGGTTTTTTGTTGATTGTGCTCGCTAAGATCTTTTCTTTCGATCTTATGCCTACGTATTCCCGTTTACCGAAACAGGGAAATCAGAGCGTTCATAGTTCCTCCTATTCTATGGGAGGAAATGGGTGTTTTGGTGTCTTGTTCAAAGCCCAAGACGTGAAGCGAAAGGTGATTTGTATCTTGTTTAAAGCCCAAGATGTGAAGCTGAAGGTCTATTTGTGTCTTGTTCAAAGCCCAAGACGTGAAGCTGAAGGACCTCGGCTTTAGAGAGAATTTGTCATCTCTAAAGAAGGGTTTGTCTGTCACAACTGTTGGGTGACTGGTTATAAAGGAGGATTACTTTAACCGGGATACGCGGATCCTAGTAATGCCATAATTTCCTTTATAGGGGATTTTAACCTAAAGGAGAAGACTTTAACTCAGTGTAGAGCAATGCTATCTTTCCTTAGGAATTTCTCATGCTAAAAGAGGGACAGTGGCATGGATGTAGATGATCCAGAGGCTTGCCGCTTACAACGATTAGATGAAGGGAAAGGAGTTGTTGATGTTTGTGTACTGTGAACGAGGCACAACTTTGATGCTAAAAGGTTGATTGGATCAACCAGTGGTTTTCTTATACAAAGCCTAAGAGGAGGCTATTGGCCCAACATGAGGGAGTTTTTATGTGTCTCGTACGAAGCCCGAGAGAGAGGCTAAAATGGTTGACTCAACAGGAGAATCTTTTATACTCAACAAGAGAGTGTTTTTGTATCTCGTACGAAGCCCAAGATGGAGGCTAAAAGTTTGACTCAACAAGAGAGTCTTTGATACTCCGCAAGAGAGTCTTTGTATCTCGTACGAAGCCCGAGATGGAGGCTAAAAGTTTGACTCAACAAGAGAGTCTCTGTATCTCGTACGAAGCCCGAGATGGAGGCTACAAGGTTTTGACTCGACGATGGAGTATTTTGGTATCTCGTATAAAGCCCGAGATGGAGGCTAAAGGTTTGCTTCGTTGGGAAGAATCATTGAGCAAAGCCCAAGAGGAGGCTATTGTAACTGTTTCAGTTGAGTGACAGATCCAATATACCGATTTTAAAAGAGAAAATCAGTTCTTATATGAGTAACACTGTACTCAGGGATTTGATTTGAGGATCAGGGATATTTCCCTCTCTTTGAGGAAACGGGAAATCCAAAGGGTATTGAGACTGTCCGAGTCTGCGGGTTTCCTTCCTATTTAACGAAGGGGTCACTTGAGAATGTCTTTGAGACTCAAGAAAGTTAGACTGTCCGTGTCTAGAGTTTTATCTTTTGTACTATGCTTTGAGAAACAGTAGTAGACTCTATGAAAGGACTGTTCTATGAAGATGACTAGGTTCTGTTCCTATACCTCTAGGAGGTCGTCGGGACAATTTGTGCGAAGCCCAAGAGGAGGCTGAAAACTTTTAAGAAGCCGACGGGTCCTTGTACTAAGCCCAAGAGGAGGCTATCATTCCCGGAGGAAGAGATCATTATACGAAGCCTAAGAGGAGGCTGTGAATACTTCTAAGAAGCCATAGGGTCCTTGTACGAAGCCCAAGAGGAGGCGGGGTTGCTTTTAAGAAGCCTGTGGGTCCTTGTACGATGCCCAAGAGGAGGCCGATGCTTTTAAGAAGCCCGTGGGTCCCCAAACCCCGAGAAATTCAAGGCAATGCTATTCACCGAGAATAGATCAAAGTCAGGAAAGTTCGAGAATTTGGAAGAAACTCAAAGATGCCATTCACGGAGAAGACATTCATCTTGGGGAGTAAAGTTTCTTGACAATTCCTAATGAGGACAGCCGAAGAGAAGACTGTATCTGGTGATCCTATTGGGGATCTATTTGTCTATTTCTACAAATAAACGAAACGGCGTCACCTAGTTCTAGACGTAGTTGTCGGGAAAACTCGAAATATCTATACTATTATTACACAGTTGATATGAGTTTATGAAAGAAGACTTACAGTGAAACAGCCCCACAATACAGTTATATGTATATGAAAGCGATAAATGAAAGCAATAACCACTTACTCGGTTGTAGAGCTTCCATGCTGTTTGGTTAGTTGTTCAACAAAGAAAGATTGAAAACAATAGTATATTCAAAATCAAGGGGAGAAAGTGCTTTGAAAAAGAAAGATTTGGGGCTTACAACTCAAGGAGAGGCCCAGGGTTTTATCAGTGAGCGCACTGTTTGAATTTGTACAGAGGGACTTATACAAGTGACTGTGGCCCAAAAAATTGTTTTCTGTACAAAGGGATGGGTCTTACACTCTTTTAAGAGGCCTAAAAGGTTTAAAGAAAAAGAGTGGGGCTTATAACACGAGGGTAGGCCCAGATGATTTTTCGTTTGAAATGGCGATCGCGCCGAGATTTTCTTTTAACGCAAAGGGACTTATACAATAAGTGAGGCCCAAAATTGTTTTGGTTAAAAGGGGGTTGGGTCTTACACTTTAATAGAGGCCCATAAGTTTTGAATGGGTCTTATAGCTCGAGGAGAGGCCCAAGATTTGTTTTTCAACGGATGACGATCGCGTCGAACTTTTTGAAATACAACGGGACTTATACAATAAGTGAGGCCCAAAATAGGTTTGTATTTATAAAGGATTGGGTCTTACACTCTATTAGAGGCCCATGAGTGTTTGACAATGATTTGTTTGAGTGAAAATCAAAGAAACCCTAATTTTATTCTTTAAAAGTAAATATTTAAAGAAAATCAATGAAAAATACCAAATAGGTTTGAATAAACCACTTGTGATTTTTGTTTAAGGTTTGAAAAATGAGGTATAAATCACAAGAGATATTAAAACCCATTTGGTCTTGATTTTTCAAGATGAATATTCATTTTAAAATGTTTAAAAACAAATAAAATGAATTTATTCACAAAAATACTAATTATATTAAATAAATAATATAAACTCAATTTTTTTTGTGGAATAAAATATTCCAACATTTTTGTGATTTTTTGCAAAAGGAACCAATAAAAAATAATTAAAATTGAAAGAGTTATTAATTTTCCAATTAATTAATAAACTATGAAAATATTGGAAAAAATGGCAAAATGTGAAAAAACACAAAATGGCATAGGTGGGGTTTGAACCCAAGACCTCAAGGTTACAAGGCGCGCGCCTTACCACTGGGGTGGTGATACATCCATTGTTTGAAACAAAACAACAAATATACAAGTCATGCCTTGGTTTTAGGCCTGACCCAAGGCAAGTTTTGGCAAGTTTTGACTCAGAAACGTGAAGGTCATAACTTTCTCAATTCTTAATGGTTTGAGACAAAATTTATATGCATCTGGACTAGAATTTCATAAGGAATCCAATGGTGGTGGTAGTTTTTTCAGATCACACTCCCTCCTCAAAACCCGATAGTGGTTTTGAAAATGACCTATAATTGCATTTTATATGCTACAACTTGGTACAAGCATGGATTACATGGTGAATTAGCTCAAACACAACATATACAACATGTATGAGATGTTTATGATCAGTGGACTTCAAAGCATTGCATGATTCAAAGATTCCAAGTTGTGAGGCTTACCTCTTTTTTTGAGATTTTGGAGCTTTTGTGCAATCTGTCAAACCTCTTGTTCCAGAAATGATTTGATGCTTTAGACACACTCAAATGATCCCTTAGAAGCTTTTAGGATGATTGGAATTGACTGGTACCTGCAAAAACACAAACAGTCCCTTTCTTGCAAAAGGGGTTAAAAGTGACCAAAATAGCAACTCTCTCAAATGGTGTTCCAGATGAGGGGAACCATTTGGGACAGTTCAAGGATGATATTTGGAGTGTGTTTGAGGTTTTATCTGGTTTGGAAAGTGACTGAATCAAGACATGGCTTGAAAAATGCAACAAAAGCCTATTTTGAGGTTTTTAGAGGTGACTTTGTGATTTTGTGATTACAGGTCACTTGTGATAGTTTGCACAGCTTACATATGATATATATGAGGTGTGTGTGTGATTGATTGTGATGGAAAAGCTCTCAAGCTCAAAAACTCAAAGTTGCCTTGCTAAAGAAGGAATTTTTGCCAAGAGAAAGAGGTTTTGAGGAAAGCATCTGTTTGATGGCTTTGGTGTACTCAAACTGATCACAATTGAGCTCTATTTATAGTAGAGCAAGTTTGTTTTGGGATCCACAGTGAATGGCAACTGCGGCAGGTGTTTGTTCAATGTTGGCCAATGGAAATCCAAGTCTCCTCTAGCCATTGACTAGAGGTTAGGGCACAGGGCTGTGGTTCCCTTGGTCTTGTATAAGTCTTGACTGATTTCAGATGAGAATGGCTCAGTATATGCCACCTCTAAGCATCCATTAAATGCTCCAAACCAAAATTGGAGTTTTGTCCCTCTTTTAGGGATTTCTAGGCTTTGGCATGCTTTTCTTTGTTCCTTGGACTTGGGAGGTTCATGGATCAGATCATCCCACTTGGATTTGATCCTTAGACGTGTCCAAACTGATGACAAGGCTTGAAAATTCGTGTGGCACAAAAAATGTGCAAATCTGCCTTAAAAAATTCAGCTTCAGCAAGCCATTTTGTAAGATCCATAACTCCCTGCTCGAGTATGCTATATGGACGTTCTAGGACTTTTCGGAAAGCTTAGATGACGTACTTCAACTTTGATGTTTAACATTAGACCTGGTTCAACTTGGATCATGGAGAAAAACAGCCTTGAAGTTGGGACATTGTGCTGAAAAATGTCAATTTTAACTTTTTAGCCATTTTGATCCAAGCATAACTCAAAATCCTTAATGAATTGGACTTAGGTCTAGTTGAAGTTTTTGTAGAGGGTAATGAGGGATACAAGTCAAGCTTTGGATGGGGAAAAATGGCTTTGTGGTTTAGGAGTTATGATCCTCCAAAGTTGGTACCCTTGCCACTTTTTTTCATAACTTAGAAAAATTTCTAAGTTTTTATGGTTACCCCTTTTACAAGTTATCCCACTTTCTTTGATTTTTCTTGATGAATGATGATTCCAATCACACATTAACATCATTTTAGGGTTAAAAAACCATTTTTATGAAAAATCTCAAAAAGTCAAAGTTTGACTTTTGTGCACAGTTGACTTTTTATCAGATGAATTCCAAACTGTGCGATTCTTCTGGAAATCATGTCCTTGGCCTAAATCAAATTTGATGGACATGTTCCATGGGTGTTATAGGGTGTATTTAATCGTGTCCCACGGCTTGGGAGCATGTCCTGGTCAAAAGTCAAAGCTACAGTTGACTTTTCCCGCGAAACCCTAACTGTGGTTCATATGAAATTGAAACTTGTTGCTCAAGCTTCTTGGGTCAATCCATTGTTGCAAATGGATCAACGTGGTATGTTGGAGACCCTCAAATCATGTCTTGAGGTCTTGGCTCATGATTTGTCCCAAAAGTCAACTTAGGTGTGAATTAGGTCAAGAAACCCTAATTCCCGATTTTTGATGTATGCATCCCCTGAGGCTAAATTGACTTGATGATGGGGTTTATGATGTTCCACGGAGCATTTTAGGTTATGCTTTGAAGCATTGGCTCATGCCCAGAGGAAAATTTCCATCTGGAGGCCCTAGTCAACCAAACCCTAATTTGGTGACACTGGCGATCCTGAGGCTTGATCCACCTAGAAGGGAGCAAACTTGTGCTTAATCCTTGTAGTGGGAGTCCTCTTGATCCATTGTGGATGTTTGAGAGGCTAGACAAGTTGAAGATCATGTCATTCCTTGATTGATCCTTTGTCTAAGAGCTCTACGAGGGCTTGAAACCCTAAATATTATTTGTAGTGAATGATTACCCACCTTTGGGGAGACTAATGAGGTACAAAGGTACATCCATATTGTGCTGATGATTTGCAAAATGATGGGAAATCTTAGTGGTCAAAATTTGGGGTATGACAGATGCCCCTATTTAATCTTCTTGGACCCGAAGGTGTGAATGACGAAGGTATTCGGGCATTCGGGGTGCAAAAGGATTAAATATCGGAATACCCAAAATTTTGATGGTGGTTATGAATGGTAGCTTACGCATTCATCTTCTTTAGCTAAGCGAAGATGCTTAGAAAAGGTAAACTTCCCCTCGATCCTGGTCTTCAGCCAAGGAGCTGGTCTCAGTTTTTTTTTTGAAATAAACTTCCCCTCGATCCGGGTTTCCTACCAAGGAACTGGTCTCAGTTTCTTTTGTCAATATACTTTCTTGACAAGGAACGCTGTTAGTAGCGGTTTTCCTTCAAACTTCTCGCCGAATTTTCCTGGGGAGATGCCATTTGAGTGGGAAAAGATTTGATGTCAGACTTGCTGGGGAACCCATTCGTCTGAATTGTAGAGGTACACAAACTTCTCTATTTTGGAGACGCCATTTGTCGATTCTACTGGGGAAAACGAGTCTCTTGAGAGACTGTTTTCGTTTGGGGGCTTACATCATACTTTTCTCAGGATCTTTCCGGAGAAATGCCATATGATGGGATCCAATTTTGAGGTGCCGATGACCTTTTCATCAGTGGTTTTTTTGGAGAAAAACTGCCGTACCGCCGAATCTCTGATTAAGAGGCTTTCTCTGGGGATTTTCCTTAATCCGGGAAAGCAAGGATATCGTCTTCGATGGCGAAGAACGACATTTGTTGAAAGTTCTCTCTGGCTTTTCAGAGGTTCAAGTTATCAAAGTGGTCGAGGACCGTCTCTAATCCAGAGATAAACTGGAGGAGAGATTGCTTAGATGATTCACTTCCTAACGAGGAAAGGTCTGACAACTCGATTGAGAGGACTTATCACTAGGGGATAAGAACGACTAGAGTGATAGTGATGCAATATGAATGTGAATGCAAATCAATAATGCATGATGTATATATGTATATGCGGACAAAACTGACGCAACATACCAACTAAAAGATGAACATGACTGGATACTCGGCCATCGCGGGGTGTGTAGAAATATCGCTGGTTCAAGATAGCAATTCTGCCTTGCTTAGGAGAAACGGTCCCTGTTGGGGGTGACGCTGGTCGGGCTTAGGAGATGAGAACTCGGCCGAAGATGTAAGATGGAACATGGTCTCTGACATTATTGATCCTTCATTCAGGCGTACTGGTTTAGAAGGAGTACTTTGATTCTGCACTTTGAGGTTCGAACACCTTTGGAGACGCGATTGATGTTCTTTCGATGTTCAACAGTCAAAAGAAATTGCCATCTTTATTAAAAAGCAGAAAAAGTTTTAACAAGTAAATTCATTTTTGTTTTATTTCAAGAATCGTTAATCATGTTAACAACGTCGTTCTGTAAAGCTAAAACAAATAAGAATTACAAACAAAAGCACAAGGGCTCAAATTTTATTGATAAGATGGAGATCAGCCAAACGCGTGATTCCAAAGAGTATTTACAAAGTTTGAAAATGGTAATTTACAGGGAAAAGGGCTACGTTGAAACATAACGACCACTATCCTTCTACCAACTTTGAATTCGGGACATCCTGAGCTTCTGTCGAAGATGACCTTAACTAGAGTTTTCCTCCGATGGATGCTGTAACTGCTGCTGAGGGACTTGCCTCTGTTGAACATAGTTACTTGCCATTATCCCTAATTTTTTCCTGGATTGTACTATGATGTTTCCAATCCACCGGGATGATTTTTTTCATGTCTCTAACTTTTGCCTAGACCACCCTTTCGGGTTTTCAATCCACCGAGACGTTTTTTTTTTTAGTTTAGGCGAAGTATTTCTTGACTACATCAACATTCGTGGGGTAGGCAAATTCCTCTCCGTCCATGGTTGCAAGTCTCAAGGCGCCGCCTGAGAAAGCTTTCGTGACCACATAGGGGCCATCATAATTTGGGGTCCATTTGCCCCGAGAGTCAGTGAGAAATGATTGTATCTTCTTGAGCACGAGGTCTCCTTTTCTGAAGATACGAGGTCGGACCTTTTTGTCGAATGCCCTTTTCATTCTCTGTTGATACAACTGACCGTGGCATAGTGCCGTGATTCGCTTCTCTTCGATTAGGTTCAGTTCATCGTGTCGACTTTGACACCATTCAGCTTCGGTGAGCTTAGCTTCCATCAATACCCGGATTGATGGGATCTCTACTTCTATGGGGAGAACTGCCTCCATGCCATATACTAGAGAGAAAGGGGTTGCCCCTGTTGAAGTGCGGATAGATGTTCGATAACCTTGAAGAGCAAAGGGTAGCATTTCGTGCCAATATTTATAGGTTACAACCATCTTTTGAACGATCTTCTTGATGTTCTTGTTAGCCGCTTCTACCGCTCCGTTCATCTTGGGTCGGTAGGGAGATGAGTTATGGTGTTCGATCTTGAACTCTGCACACAATTCTTTCATCATCTTATTGTTCAAGTTAGATCCATTATCAGTAATGATCTCTCTTGGAACACCATAACGGCAGATGATATTGTTTTTGATAAATCGGACCACCACTTGTCAGGTTACATTGGCGTATGACGCTGCGTCGACCCACTTGGTGATATAATCAATGGCTACAAGGATGAACCGATGTCCGTTTGAAGCCTTGGGCTCAATCATACCAATCATGTCGATTCCCCATATGGAAAAAGGCCACGGGGAAGAAAGAACTTTGAGATGTGATGGCGGTACATGAATTTTGTCAGAGTATATCTGACACTTGTGACACCTCCTTATGTACTTGTAGCAGTCGGATTCCATGGTCAACCAGTAGTACCCTGCTCTCAAAATTTTTCTGGCCATTGTGTGTCCGTTGGCATGAGTGCCAAAGGATCCTTCGTGAATTTCTTTCATAAACATGTCTGCTTCTGGTCTGTCGACGCATCGGAGCAAGACCATGTCAAAATTTCTCTTATAAAGAGTGTCACCGCTCAGGAAGAAGTTTCCAGCCAATCTTCTGAGGGTTTTCCTGTCTTTTCTGAGTGTCCCAAATGGGTACTCTTGTTTCTGAAGGAAGCATTTGATATCGTGATACCAAGGTCTGTCGTCTATGACTGCTTCAATCGCGAAGATGTAAGCGGGCCGTTCAAGGCGCATGATGTCGATCTTAGGTATGTCATTCCATTGACCTACACTAATCATGGAAGAGATAGTGGCTAATGCATCAGCCATGTGATTCTCTTCACGAGGGATATGATGAAACTCGATTCTGTTGAAGAAGGGTAACAACCTTCTTGCATAATTCTTGTAAGGAATCAATCCTGATTGGTATGTGTTCCAATCTCCTTTTATCTGATTGATGACCAAAGCTGAATCGCCGTATACATCCAAGTTTGTTATCCTTAAATCAATTGCTTCCTCGAGACCCATAATACAAGCTTCGTATTCGGCCTCATTGTTCGTACACTTGAACGTAAGTCGAGCGGTGAAAGGAATGTGGGTACCCTGAGGGGTAACAATGATTGCCCCAATTCCATTCCCAATTTTAAAATTTTACTTTTCAAAGCAAAGTTGTTACTTTCTAAAGAAAAAATATTTTCATTTAGGGAAGAAATATCCTTTTCAAGCTCACTACGAGTTTCAGAAGCAACTACTTGGACTTGTTTAAGGTCCTTGTATCTACTCTGAAGACTTTGGTACTTTTCTAGCATTTTAGAGAGACATGACTCTAAATCAGAACGAGATAGTTTAGAAAATACCTCCTCAAAATCGGAGTCTGATTCTGACTCTGACAACACCTTGTCTTCTGGTTTTTCAAAACTTTCAGGATCCGTTATAGTTGCCATCAATGCAACGTTGGCATGTTCCTCTTCAGAATCTTCTTCTAATTCTGAGTCGTCCCATGTAACCATAAGCCCCTTATTACCTTTAGAAAACTTTTTGTTAGGCATTTTGTCATTCTTCGGCTTAGGACACTCATTCTTATAGTGGCCTGGCTCCTTGCACTCATAACAGATAACCTCCTTATCAAAACCTTGCTTTTTTTGTTCAGATGAAAAATCAGAATGACCAGCGATCCTCCTAGCTCCTCTAAACTTCCCTTGACCATTCTGCACGTGCCTTCAGAGTTTGTTGACCTTTTTTGGAAATCAATGACATCTCATCATCATCTTCTAAGCCTTCATTAGAATCTTCTGATTCTTCCTCAACTTGATAAGCCCTTGTCTTCTCAGGCTTGGACTTTAAGGCAACAGATTTGCCTCACTTCTGAGGTCCATCTTCCTCTAGTTCTATCTCATGGCTTCTCAAAGAAATAACAAGCTCTTCAAGACTAATATTGTTCAGATCCTTTGACAGCTTCAAGGCAGTTACCATAGGTCTCCCTTTTTTAGGGAGACTTCTGATGATTTTCTTGACATGGTCATTCGTAGAATACCCTTTGTCCAAAACCTTGAGTCCTGTGACAAGCATCTGAAATCTTGAGAACATAGTCTCAACAGTTTCATCGTCTTCCATTCTGAATGCCTCGTATTTTTGGATTAAGGCCAAAGCCTTTGTCTCCTTTACTTAAGCATTCCCTTCACGAGTCATCCTCAGAGAATAAAAAATAGACTTAGCAATATCTCTGTTTGTTATCTTATCATACTCAGTATAAGAGATATCATTAAGCAATATCGTTATAGCCTTATGATGATTCTTGTAATCCTTCTTTTGTTGATATATCATAGCACTTGTTGTTACTTTGTTTCCTGCAACATCAAATGGGTGAACATAGCCATTGACTACAAGATCCCAAAGATCAACATCATATCCCAGAAAGATACTTTTGATCATGTGTTTCCAATGATAACACTTTTCACCATCAAGGACTGGTGGTTTAGCGATGTAGTAATCTTTCTCGTTATTGTTAGCATCGGAAGGAACAACACTCATTGTTTTTCACACACAAACTGGATCGATACTGAACACGGTGAAGCCTTGATAAAACTTTATCACAACCAGAACCGGAGCTCTGATACCAATTGAAGGTGCGAAAAAATACAAGAAAATGGGGGTTTTAATTGGGTTTTAAAAATAAAATCTTTTTACCAACTAAAAAACTGAACACAATCAAAAGATCAAAGAGAGAAAGACACAAGGATTTTTATCCTGGTTTGCTTGAAATCAAAGCTACTCCAGTCCACCCGCCAAGGTGATTTCGCCTTATACACATGGACTTAATCCACTATAACCAAATTGATTACAAAATCACAAAGAACAACTTTCTTTGTCTTCTCAAGGATTTGAACATAACTTAGTCTTCTTAAGGAATCACAAACAAACATGTTTGCATAAAGATTTTTGTGTTACAAGTTGCTTCTACACAAGCAGATTTTACACAAATGGAATACAAAAAACTTAAAGAAAAGTATGCACAAAGTTGAGAGCTTTTCACATAGAAACATTCTTGTAAAATTGTTGTACGCTTCTTCAAGTCTCCAAGTCCTCTTTATATAGCATAAAAAAGGAACTGTTGGAAGGAAAATCCGGGATACCAAAGTGCAACTGTCCACTAACGGATTAGTGACAGGTGTGAAAAATAGTACAGTCCTTCGCCCACATTTTCAAGTTACTAGTAGGAATATTTTGTTTTGTACCATATACTATTAGATCATGTATCCTCTTTGATTTTATCTTCAAATTCATTGGCTTCTGGTGAAAAGTTGATGAAGCATGAAAAAAAGAAACACGCAGCTAAAATCAGAATCTTTAGAATCTTCAGTCAGAACCTTGACAGCGTCAGCGTCTGGCTTGAGATCTCCAGAGTCTTCAGCTAAGTAACAAAACTTCAGAAGCTTTCCATTCTTCAGAAGCTTGATGATTGGAGTCACATCTAGAAGCAGAAGTAGAGAGAACATTGCAGGAGCAACATAACGTCTTTTCAGAAACTTTTCAGGAGTGAATCAACACAAAAGCGAATTTCATAGCACAATGTTCAGAATCAGAATTGGTTGTTAAAGCTACACAATAACAAACAGACAGGGTACCAAAATTGTTCTCACATAAATACTATGCAGTTATCATCAAAACTCAAACGTATATATGCATAACTAAATCTTATTCTAACATGATTGATCTCAGTTCTGAAGGGTTGGAATTTATGTGCTTAAAGGAAACTCAAAGGAACTTCCATTCTAGATTCTCTAGCATAGTTGAACCCTTGCTTCAGAAGGTTCCTACAACCCTTCTGCTCCTTACACCTGTTATGGAAGTCCCTCTTCCTCCTCCTCCTCTATTAGATACAAAATTGGGATCCATTTCTAGAACAAATGATGTTGTGGTAGCTTAATATTCAGGCTCTAACCCTTCTTTGGTGCTGAAGACTTTAGAAGAGCTCAAGGCTGAGAATACGGTTGTCAGAGAAAGGTTGGACAAGCAGGATAAGATGTTCAAGGCTCAAGATGGAACTAACACAGAGATTAAATGGATGCTTTAAGTAATTCTGTCAAGATTGCCACTCTCTTCTTAGACACCTGTTTTTAAAATTTGTTGCTTTATTAGTTTCTAAGTTTTTCTTTTCATTTCCGATTATGTATCTTGCATTTTATTTCAATGAAATAAATTTCTGTTTGGCTTTACTTTGTCTATTTTCTTTCTTTTTGATTGATGACAAAGGGGGTGAAGAGTGATATACGATTTTGATACATACTTATTTCCATTATGAAACCCAAACATTTGCCTTTCTTAATCTTATTTTTGATTCTGATTAACTGTTTTGAGAACTTTGAATAAGTTCATCATGTTTCAAGTTTACCAAGATTTTCAGGAGTTAAGAATTCCTCAAAAGAGTTTAACCAGGTTGTTTTGAGTCTGAGTTAACTAGGAGTTTATAACAAGGCTGATATATAAGCTCTGAAGATATCTAAGGCATATGTAAGTTCTGACAGATCAAACTCTGATACAAGGCTGATAACCAGAACTTCAGATACTTAAGGCAAAGTCAATTCAGAAACACTTTTGCAACCAGGAATCTACTTCTGTAACTAGGCTCTCTAGGAAGTTATCTCTTTCATGCTGATTGAGATATCTTATATGTTAAGATTATTTTAAAGTCTTAAATTCAGGGGGTGCTTGCAAACCTAACTCTGAAATTTAAAGCTGAAAAAATAATTTTAATAGTATAAAATTTAGGGGGAGCTTACAAACCTCACTCTGTTGTTTTTATATGATTTAATCAAGTAAAACATGTTCATCAAAATACATGGTTTTTTCATCATAAAAAATGGGGACATTGTAAGAACAAGATTTGGTTATACATCTGACCTTTAGTTTTAATGATAACAATACATTGTTTCTTAGAGAAAAACTGTGTTCCCTAATAGTTTTGTCTAGTGTGTTGCTTTGCTAACAGGTATAGCTCTGAAGATTTAGCGTGTCACGTCATCAGATTTTGAACTCAACACACTTTGCCTTTGGAGAGATACAAAAGTGCGCTTTACAAGTTTATGTCAAGTTTTGAAATGCTCGTAGACAATGGTTCAAATGAGCGTTTGTGCTAAAGCTTCTAACTGTGACTCTGATAGAAGAGCCTCTGAAGGTTTATCAAGCTCTACAGATTCTGAAGACCAAGTTCTCAAGGCTCTGAAGACCAGGTTCTGTGGAACTGTGTCAAAACTCTAAAGACAAGGTTCTAAATTTTTTTTAACCAGACTCTTGATCCTTCTAAACATGCTTCAACAACATTTACTCAGACGCCTTTGAAGATTGGAAGAGGAGATCAAAAATTTTTACGTGAGAAAAATAGTAAACGGTACAAGATCTAATATACCTTCTAGTACACTAATTTTATGGAGTAAGGACTGTACTATTGAACCATTTTGTCTACCACCTTTGCAGACCGTTATGCAAGGTGTCATCTCATTTGTGAAGATTTCCATTCTACCCTCCAACGGATCTTTTCATGCCTATATAAAGAAGACTTGGGAGAATGAATAAAGCTGCTAGACTACCGATTAATGCTATCTCACAATGCTTTTGGTGAACATAATATTCTTGTGAATATAGTATAGAAAACATACATAGAGCTTTTGTTCATTTTTGTGTGATTATTTCATTGTAATTAAACTTTGTGTAATTTGCTTTCTTAGAAGCAACTTTATAAACACAATTTTGTATCTAATTGTTTGAGGTTGTATTCTATGTGAAACTAAGGTATAGTCAGGATTCTCGAGAAGACATTGATGGGTAGTCTTTGTGTGTCTGTAATCAGTTGATTATAGTGGATTAAGTCCTTATTGATAAGGCGAAATCACCTTGGCGGGTGGACTGGACTAGCTTCGTTAACAGTGAATCAGGATACAAATATTTGTGTTCATTGATTTTTGTTCTTGTTTCACCTTTAAGTGTCTTAGGTGTGAAAAAGTTTTATCTTAGAAACCCAATTCAAACCCTTATTTCTTGTGTTCCTTGTCACCTTCTTAGTCGAGTTATGCTCTCTGAAGAAATCCTCGAGCTACTGATTTTGCCTTATGTATTGTTATTGACCCATTATCATTATGCTTTAACTTGAACACCCACTTCACTTTGATTTCTTTTGTATGTGTTGGAAACTCGACTAGCTCCCATGTGTTGCATCTGCGAAAATCAACCGACAGAAAGAAACAGAAGAGTCGCAAGCGAACGTTATTTATCCCGACGCAGGGAAAGAAAACGATCGAAGAAAACCTCAATAAAGGGAAAGGAATGGTCGTCGCAACCATCGTCTGAGTTCGGGAGTCGGTTACGCGAGAGGAAGGTATTATCACCCCCTCGCATCCATCGTACTCGATGGGATCCACGCTTGTTGTTATCGATCAAAGGGTGTAGGTATCTGAAGCTCAACTGCTAAATAGAAACGGAACTAAAACCAAAGGTGAAGAAAAGAAAAGCTAAAAACCAAAAGAGGACTCGCAAGGATCGTCGCAATTCTATGCCTACGTATCATTGTGGACGGACAAAGAATCAGAGTCGACGTAGTTCGACGGACTACGGTTTTGTGAGGGGAGGTTACTCGCCAAGACTCCGCGTCTCATGCCTATGTATCCTCAATCTAACCAGAGAGAGGAAGTCAAAGAAGTCGTAGTTTGACCTAACGAGGTCGGTTTTGTTTTGTTTGGTGAAAGAGTCTCGATCGCACGCGGGCGAGAGAAAAGGTTTGATTGATTGATTGGTTAACGCCTTGATCACATGGATGCGAGAGAAAAGGGGAAATTAGTTGTTAGTGTGCTCTAGGTGATTCATCTCGATCGCACGGGTGCGAGAGAAAATGGGGGTTAGTTGTTAGTGTGCTCGCCGGGATATCGCATCTCGTGCCTACGTATCCGTAATCTGAAAAGAAAGAGGAATCAGAGCATCCGTAGTTCACGCTACCACGGAAAACAGAATCTCGATCACCCTAAGGCGAGAGAAAAGAACATATAGAAGGTGCAAGGGAAACTCGTCCCTACAAGTCAGCATGTAATGATGGTCATAAGGTGAGGATGAGAAAGGAAATATAACTAATGTTGTCATGCTTGAATTGAGATCCTAATGTCTCTCCTATGTCCGACTTAATTAGAAATTAAGTGAAGCTAGGAATCCTAAGGGGATCATGTCATCAGACAAGTAAACATCATGTATCTCAATCCATAAATAAAAGGAACTAAAAGCAAACAAAATAGTAAACAGTGTCAGTCAACAATAACATCAAACAATCAAAATAAGAAAATGAGGAGCTTAAGCCAAGGGGTCATATCAACTGAGGCAAACAAGCTAGCTGTGGGGAATAAGGGTACTCATCCAATGGTATCGAGAACCATGGAGAGCAGAGTAAGAGGGGAAAATGTGAATCAGATCACATAAGCATTAACATCGGTCAATGCGAGCTATAGACAAGGCATGGGGGTTTGATTGCTAAACCCTTCTTCCACTTGACGGACTCGATAACAAGAGTGAGTTATGTTCAAAGCATCAATATGAAATGCGAGCTAAGAATGACCTGGGAATAGAAATGGCGGGAGTCGATTGCGGACTCTCATTCCGCCTGATGCCTTCTTTAAGGTCTTACAAGGGGATACAGGAATGGGATGCCTCTTTGGAGGTCTTAGGCACAATATTAAACAATCACAAACAGAGCCTCCTTTTGAGGACTTCCAGAATTGCCGACCAAGTGGCACGGACTCCCAATCCTACTTCTCATGGCATCAAAAGAAAAAAATGCGGAATTAGTAAAAGAGAATAGAAGTAATACCAAACAGATAGCAATCCGTAGCAACGCAAGCAAAACAAGAAAAGCCAGAGAGTAAGCTATCATCAAGCAAACAAAAGCGAGTCAGAACCCGGTACAAGCATCAGTGTCAAAACATTGTCGGTGTGAAAATAAATCACAACTGACGTGTGGTGTGTGTATCAGACACAACCATACAAGTAACCTGCATGAAAATGCAATCCAGGCAAAACACAACAAAAGCATATATACGTCTCAGGAATGAGAGACAAAGAGAAATCACATCGGAAGTGAAGCGGTATCCCACAAATAAAGTGGAATACCAAACGAATAACCAATCAATGATTAATGATCAAAAGCTCTCCTGAAATACCTTGCACGACTTAACAAACAAGTTAGTAATAACAAGGAAACGTAACCGAAGTTACACCCTTAAATCACAACTCAAATTAACCTCGAATCATGATGAAATAAGGGGCAAACAAGTGTCTATAAGTGTCCTAAGAGTTCCTTAAATATGGCATAAATGCCTCAACGAAATCCCTAGAAGATGACTCTATCAAACACTCCAACAAACATAGGATTAAGCATACATGAAATGAGATTATAGGTCCCAAAAAATTAAGATAATTGAGTTACATCATCTCAAGACCAGTCGCCAAACACAGCCAAAAGAAGTGCTCAAAGTCATGCTTATACCCATCTCAAATCAAGTCAAAATTGCACACATTATGAATCACTAAGCATGCAAAAGAAAGCATCACAAGTAAACCTAAAGTTGGCCTAAAATTCCCAAGAAAATTGGACAAAGTCCCCTAATATATCCCTAATTCAATAGGTCAGTAGCACACCAAAGTTCCACTCACAACTAGTTGAGAAAAAAATACTTATGAAGCCTATTGTAAAAGTTAAGACCATAGAGACACCTTTCAAACAAAATTGTCAATTAAATGCTAAAACTCATCCAAACAGGGATTAAAAAATATCAAAAATTATTTAAAACTCCCAAACATCCATGGTAATTTTCTTGGAATTTTATCTCAAAAGGAACTATTTTTTAAAATCAAATTTTGAAACTTGTAAAAAAGGAAAAGAACAAAACAAGAGTATAGAGACAGGGGTGCAAACAGTAAAGAATTTACACATTAAAAAATGCACTGGACTGCACAGGGAGGTGTAGGTAGCAATAAATCGCGGGCCCAAGGGCTTAATGCCAGAAGGTGTATGCGATGGAACTTAGTCAAATGGTTGACTACACCTTAATCTGGACCGCACGATCTAAGGATTAATTGATGATAGGTCAACTAAAGGGTTGTGATGGTAGGGCGCATGATAAACCTGGTAAGAGCGCACGCATGGGATTAAAAGTGAGAACCTACCAGATGGTGACAAGTGTCACTGTCAGTGTGGACCACACCACCACAATCTTATCCTCTTATCTCATAAAAGAACGGTGAACAAAACTTTTGTTAAAACAACTCTTTCTCTCAACAATTCTCTCTCTCCATGTTATTTTCCTCATTCTCCGAAAAATAAATGTGGCCGGCGTCTTCTTCGACGACCTACCACCACCAAACAACTAAATCCAAACACAAACCCCCCCTAAAATTATCCCCTGAAGCGATGAATTGAAGAACCCTAAAAGCTACCAGTCCGAATTGGACGCGAGGGGAGTTACAAGAAGGATCCAAACCCTAGGTTTTTGGTCCCTCTGATATCAGGTTCCATCAAGGTAACGAAAATGTAAATGATTATGACAAATTTTTAGAAGAGCAACTGACCTATGAAGCGGAGCTTTTCACCAAAGCATAATTGAGTCTAGAAAATACCAGAGGCACTATAGGTTAGTCTTCGACTCTTTACTTTGAATTCTTGTAACTTCTTCCTCTTCTTCTTAAATTTTATTCGCTCTAAATATGCATTTTGTTGTTGTTTCTGTGCGTGTACGTGATTCATCTTGTTGTGCAATGTCGACCTCTGTTCTTTGATTCTTCTTCTTCCACTTCTTGCACGATCTACGTTGAGTTGTTATAGTTGCTGAGTTCTTTGAACTTCTTCTTGTGCGTGCGTGGTGTTATTGTTGTTCTGTGTTACAGGTGCTTGAACTCTTCTTCTTCACAATTCTAAGTTTGTCATGGCTTATTGAGTTTTGCAGGTTCTGATGATGATGGAGCTCGTGAAGTGTTGTTGTTATTGAGGAGTGGAAGAAGATAGAAGATGATGAAGAGTCTGCTTTTGTTGTGCGGTTATGGAGAGGAGTTTGGAGAGTTTCAGAGGTTGAAGAATGAAAGGTAAAGAAGAGTGAAGGAGAGAGATAAAGTAATAAGGGTGAAGAAACAGAGAATGAGGAGAATCGAAGAAGAATCCAGAAACTGAAGAATAGAGAGTGGGAGAAGAAGAAGTTGCAAAAATAATTATTGAGGATCAAGGGTGATGAAGATGAAGTTGGAAGAAAGTGGAGAGTGATTGAGGAGGATCAAGAGTGAGTATCTAGAAGGTTAGTTAGAGGTGAAAGAAAACTGTTACGGTTTTTTGTTAGAGTTAGGGAGTTATTCAATTATGATGCTATGTAAATTGGTAACTGAACTGTTATGAAGTTATTGGGTTAGAAAAATCAGTTAGGAGTTTCGGATTCTGTTATGATATCCTTGAAAAAATCTGTTAGAAACTCATTTGTTAGAGTGAGTTCGGATTACCAATCTATTTTTCTTATTGCAAAAAAACATTTATGAGTTGTTTTGTGGATTTCTGCTACCAATATTTCTCAGTGAATTTTTCTGTCATGAACCTGCTGAACTTCTATTGTAACCATATTATCATCACTCAGCTTAATTGGAATATCATGTTTATCTTTAACTAATTACATGTAATCTCTCGCAGCCTTTTCTTGTGACACCAAAGCAGGAAAAGAGTTTTCCACATCAGCTGATATTTCTGGAAGATTTTCTTTTTTGCTTTTGAAACTGTGTCGTAGTGATATGTGAAATTCTGGTACCAGACGTGTGATGTTAAGGTGCGATGTCACAACAACACACTCTGCACAATGGACAGCAATAATAGTAAATAAATCAACACAATGATTTGTTCACCCAGTTCAGTCTAACTACCTACGTCTGGGGCCTACCAAGCCAGGGATGAATTTCACTACTTGTAGAATTAAATTACAGACTCAACAACCCAGTTGACAATCTCCTAATCTTAATTCCTACTAGTGACTTTCTACCTAAGAAGCCACTTAGATATGAGAACACTACTCAATCCCTAAAACCACTCAAAGAACAACCTCTTTGAGAACCCTTGATTCTGCTTCACAGCTTTGATCAAGTAATACAACTCTCTTTGCTTCACAGCTTTAGAGAGGACAGAATACGACACAACAATTTACCCTAGAATTCTGGTTATACACCTTGTACAAAATACTCAAGACACTCAGCCTCTGCTCTTGATCTTCTCCCCGTATTTCTGTACTTTTTCCTTTGGTCTTGTGTGTTTTATATAGCTCTTGAATTGGGCTTGGACTTGTCACAATATTTGATCAGATTTGTTAATTAAAACTGAATCTTCAAAATAGATTTTATCCCCAAAATCTTTTTAAATCTTCAACCTTTTAATTCTCCAACAGACCTGCAATCAAATCTCCTATGTAACAAAAAATATCTATCCCAAGATATTCTCATCCAATGAGTCAACCACTCTCCACAATTCCAGCTAACACGCGTGCCCTAACAACATCTGCACCTGATGTTGTTAATTCTGTAGATCTGATGTTACAACATCACCTGTGTGACATCAGACATCCAACTTCAGCAATTAAATACTTAACACAGCCCAGTGTTAAGACTTCAATGTTACAACATCAGCACCTTGACATCAACATTGAATAACCTTTGTTTTACCAAAATTCCAGCCAATCCAGGAACTATCAATCTCCCCCTTTGGCTAATTTTGGCTAAAACAACCTCTGCACTCTGCAATCAACTTCTGCACTCTGCACCTTTAGAGATTTCAGCAGCGGAATAATCTTCAGAAATTTGAACCTTATTAGCAGCAGCTTGACACTTTGCATAGTCTTCATCACTTGATCTGCTGCAGCACCATCTTCAGTATTGACAACAGCCAATTGGTGCTCCCCCTTGAAAATATGAACCAGCATCACAGCTGTTCAGTAGCTCATAATGTGCAGCACATTACTCCCCCTAGATGTCTGCTTGGCTGCACTCTTCAAATGTCATGATATCTTCAAAAGTTCAGTCAAAACTCCCCCTTAATAACTGCATCAATACTTTCCAACTAAACACCTTTTACTTTTAGCAGCATCAATTACTCTCTTCATGGCAATTTTTAACTCTCCCCCTTTTTAGCCATAATTAGACAAGATCTATGCAATCTCCAAACACAATGTTCTGACATTATTAAAGACATGGTCAAAACCACATTCCAACACTTTTGACTAGACTGGAGATACAAACAATGCTTTAGAAAAACCATTATAAAACCACTCTTTCTCCTTTGCTCAACACAACACTCCAATAAAGCATGAGTCAATCAAGCTCCAAAGTATCAACCAAGAAACTCAAGCATGAGGATAAAAATCCAGAACCTCTGAAGAAGAAGGTCAAATCTCAGACGACATCAGGTCCTTCTTCAGGAGCAACAAAAACTGGCAGGACTTCAGTGACAACTATGAAGCCTAGTAAGAACCATACTGCTCAAAAACAACCTTCAGAAGATGAATGGGATGCAGATTGGAAGGCATTTCTGGATGCAGGTGATTGGCATGAGGATGTAGTTTAACCTTGTATCTTCAAATATCTAATAAAATTCCAATCATATTTTAGATTTTTCTGTAACTCTACAAAATTCTTTACAGTACTTTTCTATTGCTTTGCTGATAATTGTACTGCCTTAATATGAACCAACAACCTAATGTCATAGCATGCTATCTGACATTATATCCTCATAAGATTCAACCAATCTCCATAATCTTGATCAGCATGCAATCTTCATAATATATGTACCTTTGCTGCAAAATCCATAGACAAATACTTCCCCTGTCAAGATTAACAAATGCTCTAGATCGAGATGAACATTTGAGCACATTTACATGCATTTTGGTACCACTGTCCCTTTCACCAAGGGCTATCATACAATTCATCTTCACCATCCAAGGCAAACCTTCTACTTCATCATTCTCCCGTATGACTATGTAGATGCTCCTTAGATATAATGTAAGCACTAAGCTTCAGATCCAGAACAAAGACATCCTTCACCAAGGATACTCTTGACACTCTTGACACCAGGGTATTACATATGCTCCACTACTGGATTTGCTATCGGCAAAATAATCCAAACTCAACACTGTGTCACAAACTCCACAAATTCTCAGCTTACTTATAAGCTTTACTGAGATCCAGTCTCTTCAAGAGATCACACTTCCTCTTTCCTTACATCCACCAGTAGTTGTTGAAACTGGTGATGTCTTCAAAGACAGTAGTCATGCTTAAACACATGACCATAATCTCCACTTCTTCTGACCAAAATGCTAGAGCATTCAACTCCACATGTCTAATCTAAATCATCTTCCAGATCTAACCACCAGCAAACATGATGTTATAACATCTTTTGGGACATCAGCTTCTCATCACCATTCAAAGGACTCATTGCACAGAGAAGTCCTTCAAGAAGCTCCCAAAAAAAAACACAGTCAGAGCAGCTTAGTCAGGTTAACATACACACCTGAATACCATAAGTTCCCACACCCTCTCTGAACCATATCCTAGCAAACTCAACCATATCCAGAGTATCTATACCAAATTCTTTTTCCAGAACATACTTCCACCATTTTATGAAAAGCACAGGAATGTTATCTAGTATGGCCTTTTGAATTTTCTCTGAAGTTCTAACAACAACGGCTTTCTTCATTTGAGAGATATCCTGGACATTATCATCAGACTTATCTCTGATCTTCCTATTTCTGGAAGAGATGAACACTTTACTCTTGGATTTTGTAGTATCATCCACATAGATTTTCTGCTTAGCAGTTCTCATCTTTGGAGGTGACTCAATAGCTTTCCTCTTTCTTGATTTCAGTCGTTTAGCAACCCCAGGAACCACTTTTGCAATTAGTTCATCATCAGCTCTAACATCTGCATCTTCCAACCTAAGGATTGTCAACTTGTGAAATTTTTCTTCTGAACTATAGGAGTCATTATTCAGGTTGTCATCTTTCTTAGCCTTGCAAGTATTCAGCTCCCAACACTTCTTAAGGTCACAGCTTTTGATCCTTCCATCAGCATTGTTGACTCCTTCATCTTGCTCACATAACTGACTACTCACATCATCCAACTTAGGAGTAACAGCACCATAAGTCATTAACCCAGATTGACTTTTCACCATACTTTCACACTTGATGTCATAATCTGATGTTACAGCATCATCACTAGATAAGCTGTCCACTTGAGGTATCCATTGATAGCAATTATCTTTGGATCTTACTCCCTTCATCACTACCTCATTCTGCTCATCAGCTACCACACATTCATCTTTGGTGTAGCTTACGTTGTAACCTTCATCACAAAGTTGACTTATGCTAATTAAATTAGCACTCAACCCTTGAACAAGGAGCACATTATCAAGAGTAAGGCCATCATGATTCTTCACTCTTCCAACTCCTTCTACTACTCATTTTTCACCATTGCCAAAAATAACACCATTTGCATGGAAAGGATTAAACTCTACCAAATGCTTCTTGGATCCAGTCATGTGCTTTGAACATCCACTGTCAAAGTACCATACATCCATAGCAAAATGTTCATCTGATGTGTGAGCCAATAGACACTTCACCTTCTCCTTAGGTACCCATTGTTTAACAACTTTGGGCCTGTACTCTCTCCATCTGTTTTGAGGCTGAGGGTATCCATGCAGCTTGTAGCAAGAGTACTGCATATGTCCAAACCTTCCACAATAAAAGCATCTCACCCTTTCATCTCTGAATCTTCTGCCATGATGAGATTGCTTAGGCTGCCATCCATAATGTGGTCTCCTCTTACCATAACTGGCCTACCTTCTATTATGCTGGTATCTTCTTCCATAAGGAGGCTGAGAATGCTGTTTCCTGGATTGTCTCCCATGATGGTGTGGCTTTCTTCTTCCATAGATATGAGGAACAACATTGGTGTAACCATACCCCTGATGTTGAGACACCTGATAAGACATGTGCTGTTTGAACTGAGCAGCTTGCATGCTCTTGTGGTGTTGTGGGGGCATATACTCACTAGCTCCTTGTGGCTGCTTTCTCTTCTGATTAGGACCAGTCTTCTTCTCAATCTTCTTAGGTTGTGAAACATCAGCTTTCTTAGGTGTAGGATCCTGCTTCTTTGGCTGATGTTGAGACAAAGGTTGTGACACTTCCTTCTTTGAACCTGAAGTGCTTGCTTCTGAAGTTCCCTTATCCTCAGCCACATAACCTATCCCAGCTTTGTCTCCAGCAGCTTTTTCTGACTGTAGTATCTTGTCAAGAGTGGCTGTCCCACTATTCAACATTCTAACAGATTTATTCATATGATTAAGATGAGCTTTGACACATAAGACTTCTTTTTCCAATTCAGCTTTTTCATTCTCTAGCTGAGCAATCTGTTTCTTCTGTTGATTCCTCTCCTGACATAGTTCAACACTCTTTAAGCACAACTCTTTGTAGGTTGAAGCTAGCTCATCATAAGTGACTTCTCCATCACTATCATCATTAGGTTCAACAATTCCTGTCAAAGCTGTAACATGCTTTGCTGACTCAATTTCACTTTCACTATCAGAGTCAGACCAGGAAACTGTCATGCCCTTCTTCTGCTTCTTCAAGAATGTGGGACACTCTTTCTTGACATGTCCATACCCTTCACATTCAAAGCACTGAATTCCTTTATCTTGGGCAGTCTTCTCTTCATCCTTCTCTTTTGCCTTGCTGTTGTCAGAAGAGATGTTCCTGACATTAGGCCTGGAGTTATTGTTCATCCTCTTGAACACTTTGTTGAACTGTCTTCCCAACATAACTATGGCTTGAGACAGATCCTCCTGAGACTCATCATCTGTAACTTTCTTAACTTCTGCAGGAGTGGAAACCAAGGCTATACTTTTGGGCTTCTTTTCAGGTTCTTCCTCATTCAAACCAAGCTCAAAAGTTTGAAGAGATCCAATGAGCTCATCAACCCTCATCTTGCTGATGTCTTGTGATTCTTCAATGGCAGTTACCTTCATCTTGTACTTCTTAGGAAGAGACCTCAGGATTTTCCTTACAAGCTTTTCTTCTGACATCTTTTCTCCAAGGGCACTGGATGCATTAGCCAGCTCAAGCACACTCATTTCGAAGTCATGGATAGTCTCCTCTTCCTTCATCTTCAGACTCTCAAACTTCGATGTTAGAAGCTGGAGTCTTGACATCTTAACTCTAGATGTTCCTTCATGAGTGGCCTTCAAAATATCCCATGCTTTCTTAGCAACCTCACAGGTATTAATTAACCTGAAAATATTCTTATCCACTCCATTGAAGATTGCATTTAAAGCTTTGGAATTTCCAAGGGCAAGCTCATCTTCTTCCTTGGTCCATTCTTCTTCCGGCTTCAGCTTTGAGGTGCCCTCTTTATCTTTACCAGCATCATCTTTTTCAAACACCACATGAGCTTTCCATTCTTTAATGACAGCCTTCCAAGCTCTGCTGTCCAATGACTTTAAGAAAGTAGTCATTCTAGGCTTCCAATACTCATAGTTTGAGCCATCCAATATAGGGGGTCTATTGACAAATCCTCCAACCTCTTTGTCCATCTTCACACCAGAAAGTATCTTCCCCAGATCTCACCCAGAGCCAGACAGGATGCCTGCTCTGATACCAATTGAAATTCTGGTACCAGACGTGTGATGTTAAGGTGCGATGTCACAACAACACACTCTGCACAATGGACAACAATAACAGTAAATAAATCAACACAATGATTTGTTCACCCAGTTCGGTCTAACTACCTACATCTGGGGGCTACCAAGCCTGGGATGAATTTCACTACTTGTAGAATTAAATTACAGACTCAACAACCCAGTTGACAATCTCCTAATCTTAATTCCTACTAGTGACTTTCTACCTAAGAAACCACTTAGATATGAGAACACTACTCAATCCCTAAAACCACTCAAAGAACAACCTCTTTGAGAACCCTTGATTCTGCTTCACAGCTTTGATCAAGTAATATAACTCTCTTTGCTTCACAGCTTTAGAGAGGACAGAATACGACACAGCAATTTACCCTAGAATTCTGGTTATACACCTTGTACAAAATACTCAAGACACTCAGCTTCTGCTATTGATCTTCTCCCCATATTTCTGTACTTTCTCCTTTGGTCTTGTGCGCTTTATATAGCTCTTGAATTGGGCTTGGACTTGTCACCATATTTGATCAGATTTGTTAATTAAAACTGAATCTTCAAAATAGATTTTATCCCCAAAATCTTTTTAAATCTTCAACCTTTTAATTCTCCAACAGACCTGCAATCAAATCTCCCATGTAACAGAAAATATCTATCCCAAGATATTCTCATCCAATGAGTCAACCACTCTCCACAATTCCAGCTAACACACGTGCCCTAACAACATCTGCACCTGATGTTGTTAATTCTGCAGATCTGATGTTACAACATCACCTGTGTGACATCAGACATCCAACTTCAGCAATTAAATACTTAACACAGCCCAGTGTTAAGACTTCAATGTTACAACATCAGCACCTTGACATCAACATTGAATAACCTTTGTTTTACCAAAATTCCAGCCAATCCAGGAACTATCAATATGCGTCTTAAGAAGCTTGTCACCACAAAAAAATGCCCGCTGATGTTTTTTTCACCATACATGCCTTGCTAACATCACAACATTATGCCTCAACTCTTATTTCGAAAACACGGAACTGGATAATTGGTTAAGAAATGGACATTGGTTTAATTATTTGGACAATGAAAGTGGTTTAAAGGTTGAAAATGAAATATCTTGAACTTGACATCTTGAAACTATGGTATATGCCTTCGTAGCTTATATGTTACGAAATCACTTACATGAAGATTTGAATCACACACTGACAAACCATGATTCTGGTCTTGTACCAATACTTGCCCTTCACGACAAGGTGCGATAATGCCATTTTTCCATCTCAACTCCACAATGACACCCTGATGCATAATTCTCCTTAGTGATGTCCTAACTCAATTCTTCGGTTCATAAGCGATTTTCATCACAAGAAACAAATCATTGAGGATATAAGGAGACCTTGGTCATCGCTTCATCCCTCGACTTGACGAGTAACACCCTAATATTGCCTGGAAGAAACCTTGATGATCTTAACAAAAGAGAAACCTTGATACTTAATGAACTCGTGATAGAAAAATACTAATGATGTCGAGAGCTCAGACCTTCGTCTCACCTTAAACTAGGGAAAACCAGGGATCACAAGAAAGATGCTTTGATCCCATATCTTAGGAGCCCATGCAAATGTATGATTAATACAGTTATGACCTAGTGGATTTGCAGATGAATGCAAAGCGAAAGCCAGAAAAAGTTAGAAAATGGTAAGGAAAATTTTGGGGTGCTACAGCTGCCCCTATTCAATCAAATTGGACCTGAAAGGATGATAGCAATAGCTTTCAGACGTTCAAGGTAGAAAGTGATTGAATACAAAATAAACTGCGAAATTTGCTAACCGCAAGGAGAGAAAATATAATTGGAACCCAGTCACACCTCATCAAAGGAATTTGATGGAAAGACATCATACCCAGCGAACCACATCGTCAAAGGGATTTGACGAAAAGAAGATGGAAACCCGACTAAAGAGAACACGTCGTCAAAGGGGTTTAATGGAAAGAAGACCTGAAAAGGAAGAAACACATCGTCAAAAGGGTTTGACAGAAAGAAGACCTGACCGAGGGAAACACGTCGTCAAAGGGGTTTGACGGAAAGAAAACCTGACCGAAGGAAACACATCGTCAAAGGGGTTTGACAGAAAGAAAAGCTGACCGAAGGAAACACGTCGTCAAAGGGGTTTGAAGGAAAGAAAACCTGACCGAAGGAAACACATCGTCAAAAGGGTTTGACGGAAAGATAACCTGACCGAGGGAAAGACATCGTCAAAGGGGTTTGACGAAAAGAAGATGGAAACCCGACCGAATGGAACACGTCGTCAAAGGGGTTTGACAGAAAGAAGACCTGAAAAGGAAGAAACACATTGTCAAAAGGGTTTGACGGAAAGAAAACCTTACCGAAGGGAACACATCGTCAAAGGGGTTTGACGGAAAGAAGCCCTGACTGAAGGAAACACGTCATCAAAAGGGTTTGACGGAAAGACAACCTAACCGAGGGAAACACATCGTCAAAGGGGTTTGACAGAAAGAAAACCTGACCAAAGGAAATACATCGTCAAAGGGGTTTGACGGAAAGAAAACCTGTCTGAAGGAACACTTCGTCAAAGGGGTTTGATGGAAAGAAAACCTGACCAAAGGAAACACGTCGTCAAAGGGGTTTGACGAAAAGAAAACCTGACCGAAGGAAGCACGTCGTCAAAAGGGTTTGACAGAAAGACAACCTGACCGAGGGAAACACATCGCCAAAGGGGTTTGACGGAAAGAAGATGGAAACCCGACCGAAGGGAACACGTCTTCAAAGGGGTTTGACAAAAAGAAGACCTGAAAAGGAAGAAACACATCGTCAAAAGGGTTTGACAGAAAGAAGACCTAACCGAAGGGAACACATCGTCAAAGGGGTTTGAAGGAAAGAAGCCCTGACCGAAGGAAACACGTCATCAAAGGGGTTTGACGAAAAGAAAACCTGACCGAAGGAAACACATCGTCAAAGGGGTTTGACGGAAAGAAAACCTGACCAAAATGTCGTCATCAAGGGGTTGATGGACAATGACTGGTCGAGGGTAAGATCGACGTATGATCTATGAGCCAAAAGAAAGGTAAGCAGAGGGGTTGATTGTAATGTCTGTTGGGGATATGTCACCGTTTTGATTGGGAGTTGATTCGAGCTTTCGCGCAAGGTACCAAATCTGGCTTATGCTTCACACGTATATGTTTGAATTTTCTTTCTATGGCGTAATGCTCCATACAAAATGGAAATGCTACGCGATTTGAGGATGCAATGATCATTATATGTTGAATGCCGATGTATGCTCGGGCTACCAGGGAAAGAAGGATGGGCCAAGTATAATTGTACTTTGCTGGCAAGGATAGGTAAAACCTGATGGTGATTGTTTTTTCAAAGGCGAAATCTTTCTGGGTACCAATGGGGATTGGATTTTGAATGAAGTGCCAATAGGGATTGGACTTTTGGTGATGACCAACGGATGGGGCTTTAGGATTTTGGAAGATGACAGCAAAGTGGGCTGTAGATAAAGGTGCCGAGCAAGGTTGGGCTATGGAATTTATGTTCAATTTTACACGGCTTCATGCAATGCTATGCAGATGATTATGCATTGATGTGACTATGCAATGATATTTATGATATGCAACATGACCACTCTAGCAAAATAAATGCTGAAGAGACGAGGCCAACTCTGCTGGGGATGACAAACTGAACTGTCTTCAGGGTCATAAACTTCACTTGAGATCCCAACTAAGCTTCCATTCTGCAAGAAAGTATGAGTAACAATCATCTGCTAGAAAACATCCCAGGAATCTGCTGAAGAAAAGTGCCAGTGATAATCGACCTTTGACCTGCTGGGGAACATCCACCACCACCAACAGATCTGCTTGGGGAATGATGGTTGTTGACATCAGCTCTGCTAGGGGACAACATCAGACTTACTCCTCTGTTGGAGACCTACCTCATACCCTTACTCTGTTGAGGAGACGGAAACAACTTTACCGCAAACTGGGGAAGCGTAAACCCAACACTCTATACACGAATATGAACTCTTGCTGAAGAGCAATAATTTTCACCAACCTGGCTAGGGGAGAACGAACTCATGAACTCTTGCTAGGGAAAATAATCACAAGCTCCATAATACTCTGATGAGTAATGAAACTTCAGCTATCTCTGCCGGGGAGAGAAACTCTACTGGGGACGTCACGTGTTAGCTATCACCATGAACCCTGTAGATGTGATATGACAAAAGAGGTGTCCAGATGCAGCAGAACCCATAAAGGAACATGTCTTTAAGATCTGACATATCTTGCCCCATGACTTTGATTAACCGTCCTCTGGAGAGAGTAACCTTTTGTGCTTTTGGAGTGGCCTACGCCAGTACGAGCCTCGCAGTGACTTTGCCTCTGACAGAATAATCTCTGAGAGATTTTACAAATCTCGACCTAATTGCCCCAGATTCTCGACATAATTGTCCTAGATTAGCTGAAATTCAGAGATGTTTCACAATGTAACTGCCCTGGATTGGCAACTTCTTAACATGGCTTACCGGGGAAGCACACACTCAACAGAATCATTTGGCAACATGTCCTTTGTCACGCTTATCCTTCGGAGTTTTCAAGTATCTCACTTAGGTGGGGTCAAAATTCTCGACCGATATTCACTTTGTAAGCCTTACTGGTGTCAAATACATGTAAGCAAGCAAAAAATATTTATTCCAAGAATTAGAATTATAATGCAACACGTGTGTTAATCTTGAAGTTTTTTCAAAAAGAAATCTCCAATACCTGTGAACGAGTCACTGGTTAAGATGCGACCCTAATTTTTAAATTGAAAATAGCATGCACATGCAATACCAACAAAGGTCTTTTAGTACAACTCACAGGAGTCAGGAATGCTATCTCGTTGAAGTATGCCTTCAGGCTAACCCTATTTCAATTAGGACTTTTGAGGGTTGTAACGTGGCCTGGTTCGCAGTTTAAGAAAGAAAGGATATAAGGCTCAAAGTTTTGTTTTAACCCACCTATTCTCCTTGATGTTCTCCAGTCCTACGTTCAGCTAACTCGACACATGCGCTCACCTTTCAAAAAGGTTATGAACGATATGAGGATGGTTAAGGAACCCACACAGTTTGTGGAGTGAGAGTCACCCCTTTTTACTTTGGTGTTTGTGGTCACACGACTTGTTCTTTACTCGAGGATTTTTCTTTTGTAATCCTTTTCGCTTTTCATTCTTTTAATTTTTTTATTTCCCTGATTTTTGCCTGGACGGATTCTTTTTGAGTCTTTAGACTTTGAAGTCCAGCGGGATGCCCTAACTTTTGCCTAAGTCACTTATTTTCAAGTTTTGACTTAGCGGGCTTTTCTCTTTTTTTTTCTTTTGATTCTTTTTTTTTTGGAACGAATCGTGTGACACAGGTTTGTCTGACTTGTTTGGGTTGTGACTATCTCACTCTTCAGTTGGTGAGGGATAACCATAGATGTAATTGATCCTCGAATATACATTCCTTTTGAAATTTGAACGCTCAGTCAAATTAACTAACACCTACCCTACCCCAGGTTAAGATTGAGGTTTTTCATTTTCAGAAAGAAACTCTTACTTCTAGGCTCAACGGGTTTGACAAAGGTTTCACTCCCTTATATCTCCAGTGTTTAGGGATTTGAAACAATGCCTGTACATCATCAACAGAGTTTTATCCAAAAGCATACAAACAAAGACTATGCGTTTTTATCTCATCATCCTCCCTCCAAGAGTTTAAACAAGAAGGTTAGTATTGCAGTGCATACAAACATTAAATGAGTGAATACGAATGAACTTCTTCGAGAAAAACATACTTATTGCATTAAAATCATCATTCAAGAACAAACAAGTTTATTACATGCAAACATTAACCAATAAGGACCAATTACAAATGAAAATGCAGTAAAGAAAACTGATGATCGCCATTGCTGAGGAGGCTTGGCTCCGACTGGACTGATTGCTTCAGGAGATGTCTTTGTAGTCTCAAGTGCTCACTTGGAAAGCTTCAGTTAACGTACAGACCATCTTCAGTGAAAATGATAAACCCAACGTCAATGAGATCTTGCACCTTGTGTTTGAACACCTTGCAATCTTCAATGGAATGCCCCTGTGTCCCTGAGTGGTACTCGCTTCTAACACTCTTGTCATAATTTGGAGGAAGGGGATACGGAACAGGTGCAGCTTCCCGTAGATGAATCAAAGAGTCTTAAAGTAAACGAGCAAGCAGATGACTGTAAGGAACAATAATGGGATTAACTTTCTCTCTTGCCTTCTGGACTTTTGTTGACTCTTTGGATGATAGCTCTGTTGCTGATACCGACTTGTGCATTCCTCTCGTTTGGGTGCTTTTATCCTCAAACTTGGCATAGTAACAGGCAACAATGGAGGATGAGAAGGTTCTAAAACTACAGGCTGCAAGAAATGCCCCTGACTCGGTGCAACTTCAGGAGGGAAAACCGGGATATTCACCTCTCTTGCAGCAACAGGAGTAGGACCACTTTGTATGCTCACGCCGCCCGGCGTGAATTCAATTGCTTTCGAATCAATCAGATCCTGGACAACATGCTGAAAGGCTCTACATTTTTCCACATTATGTCCCTGCGCACCAGAGTGAAAATCGTAATAGGCATTTGCATCATAACCGGGTGGGGGCTTACCACCAAGAGGATTTATCGTCCGAAGTTCAACCAATTGGAGCTGAAGTAGGTACCTCAATAGCTGAGCATAAGACATATGAATCGGATCAAAGATTATGTCAGCTTTCTTGGCTTCGGTGGGTACTTCTTAGCCTTGGGGTTGTCTTGGGAGATGACAAGTAACTACTGGCGAGGAAGTTCCGGAGACCCAGGTTGTGCAGAAAATCCATGAGGTAAATCACTCTTTGGGATAGATTCTATAGGCAATGGTGGAACGACAATTTCTGTTGCAGCCTCAGGCATGGGATTATCATCCTTTCTTAGCACATTTCTCATGACTTCCATAACTAGACTCATCTGAATCTTCATTTGATTGACCTCTTCCTTCAACATTTTCTGGCCTTGAATCAGAGCTTGCATGTCCCCCATAAACTGCCCCATTTGGCTTCGCATTTCCCTCAAATCTGCTTGAACTTGATCCATGGTCAACTTTTGAATGGCTTGAGCAGTTAAGTCTGAAATTCTGAAGAAAACCAGATCAGGATAAGAATAACCAAGCCTCGAACACCTGTTATGCAAATGATTATGAAAATGCAAAGCAATGTTATGAATGCAATAAGACATGGGATCAAAGCTTCCATATATTCTGAATAAGTGTCGTGCTGATGACTGAATAAGTTCGAAGGTCTGCTCTAAAGATAATACCAGAATATTTGAATAATTAAAATACCAGAAGGCCAGCCTATCGGCATAATCAGAATGCCGAGATAATCAGAACACCAGAATGCCAGAATATCAGCATAATCAGAATACCAGAATGCTAGAATATCGGCATAATCAAGGTGTCGGAGTAATCGGAATACCAGAATATCCGAATAATCATAATACCATGATACGAGGCTGATAAGTCCACACTAATAGGAAAACCAGAATACCGGGTAGGTTGAAGGTCAAGGTTACCTGCAAACCTGTAAACACCCGCCCATTCTCGCATGTGGGTACTAAAAGGAAGGATCCTCAGTTTATGGAACTGAGGTCGAGAAGCAATAATACATTCATCCTTCTGGGTATAGTATTATCGCCAATCGAGGAGTGCCTCCACTGATTCCCCTCTCAAATAAGGTAATCCTATGCAAGTTTCCAGCTTCGGGTCCTCGGCAGGATACGTAATGGGGTTGCCATTTCTGGTCTGCCATTATCGCTCCCTGAAGGAGTGCCTACTCTGAGTCCTCGGGAAATGGTAACCAGGTATCAACAATCCTCTTCGGACGCCTAACCACCATATACGCATGTAATGACCAAGCATCCTCGGAAAGATCTCATCTGGTTTGTGAGCTTAGGTCAGCAACACGTGTCACACACCACGCATACCAACAAAAGCCCATACTAGAAAACTAGGTACACTCGAGCCTGGGTACTTGGCTCATCACTCGGAACACCCTGCCCGCCAAACAGAAATAATCCAGCACAGTCCAACACATAATATATGACAACAGTGAAATAAAAAGCAAGTAAATGTAATAAAACAGTAAACATGCAACAATGCAATAAATAAAGTGAGTAAAGTAAACAGATAAAACACCCTAAAATTGAAAACAGGCAAACGCTAGGATTGAATCGCTTAGGGATGGACCACCAAGAGGTCAATCTTTCCCCAGCAGAGTCACCAGCTGTCACATCTGTGAAAATCAACCGGCGAAAAGGAACAGAAGAGTCGCCACCGAACGTTATTTATCCAGAAGCAGGGAAAGGAAACGATCGAAGAAAACCTCAATAAAGGGAAAGGAATGGTCGTCGCAACCATCGCCTGGGTTTGGGAGTCGGTTACGTGATAAGAAGGTATTAGCACCCCCTCGCGTCCATCGTACTCGATGGGATCCACGCTTGTTATTATCGATCAAAGGGTGTAGGTATCTGAAGCTCAACTGCTAAACGGAAACGGAACTAAAACCAAAGGTGAAGAAAAAAAAAGGTGAAAACCAAAAAATGAATCGCAAGGATCGTTTCAATCCCATGCCTACGTATCTTCGTGGACAAACGAAGAATCAGAGTTGACGTAGTTCAACGGACAACAGTTTTATGGGGGAAGGTTGCTCGCCAAGACGTCGTGTCTCGTGCCTACGTATCCTCAATCTAACCAGAGAGAGGAAGTCAGAGCAGTCGTAGTTCGACCTAACAAGGTCAGTTTTGTTTTGTTTGGTGAAAGAGTCTCAATCGCACGCGGGCGAGAGAAAAGGTTTGATTGATTGATTGGTTAACGTCTCGATCGCATAGGTGCGAGAGAAAAGGGGAAGTTAGTTGTTAGTGTGCTCTAGGTGATTCATCTCGGTCACACGGGTGCGAGAGAAAATGGGGGTTAATTGTTAGTGTGCTCGCCGAGATATCGCATCTCGTGCCTACGTATCCGCAATCTGAAAAGAAAGAGGAATCAAAGCATCCGTAGTTCACGCTACTACGGAAAACAGAATCTTGATCACCCTAAGGCGAGAGAAAGGGACATACAGAAGGTGCAAGGGAAACTCGTCCCCACAAGTCCACATGTAATGATGGTCATAAGGTGAGGATGAGAAAGGAAATCTAACTAATGTTTTCATGCTTGGATTGAGAGCCTAATGTCTCTCCTACATCCGACTTAATTAGAAATTAAGTGGAGATAAGAATCCTAAGGGGATCATGTCATCAGAAAAGTAAACATCATGTAACCCAATCCATAAACAAAAGGAACTAAAAGCAAACGAAAGAGTAAACAGTGTCAGTCAACAATAACATCAAATAATTAAAATAATAAAACAGGGAGCTTTAGCCAAGGGGTCATTTCAACCGAGGCAAAAAAGCTAGCTGTGGGAAATAAGGGTACTCATCCAATGGTATAGAGAACCATGGAGAGTAGAGTAAGAGGGGAAGATATGAATCAGATCACATAAGCATCGACATCGGTCAATGCGAGCTATAGACAAGGCGTGGGGGTTTGATTGCTAAACCCTTCTTCCATTTGACGGACTCAATAACAAGAGTGAGTTATGTTCAAAGCATCAACATGAAATGCGAGCTAAGAACGACCTGGGACTAGAAATGGCGGGAGTCGATTGCGGACTCTCATTCCGCCTGATGCCTTCTTTGAGGTCTTACAAGGGGATACGGGAATGGGATGCCTCTTTGGAGGTCTTAGGCACAATATTAAACAATCACAAATAGAGCCTCCTTTGAGGACTTCTAGAATTGCTAGCCAAGTGGCACAGACTCCCAATCCTACTTCTCATGGCATTAAAAGAAAAAAAATGCAGAATTAGTAAAAGAGAAGAGAAGTAATACCGAACGGATAGCAATTCGTAGCAACGCAAGTAAAACAAGAAAACTCGGAGAGCAAGCTATCATCAAGCAAACAAAAGCGAGTCAGAACACGGTACAAGCATCAGTGTCAAAACATTGTCGGTGTGAAAATAAATCACAACTGACGTGTGGTGTCTGTATCAGACACAACCATACAAGTAACCTGCATGAAAATGCAATCCAGGCAAAACACAACAAATGCATATATACGTCTCAGGAATGAGAGACAAAGAGAAATCACATCGGAAGTGAAGCGGTATCCCACAAATAAAGTGGAATACCAAACGAATAACCAATCAATGATTAATGATTGAAAGCTCTCCTGAAATACCTTGCACGACTTAACAAACAAGTTAGTAATAACAAGGAAACGTAACCGAAGTTACACCCTCAAATCAAAAATCAAATTAACCTCAAATCATGAAGAAATAAGGGGCAAACAAGTGTCTATAACTGTCTTAAGAGTTCCTTAAAGATGGCATAAATGCCTCAACGAAATCCCTAGAAGATGACTCTATCAAACACTCCAACAAACATAGGATTAAGCATACATGAAATGAGATTATAGGTCCCAAAAAATTAAGATAATTGAGTCACATCATCTCAAGACTAGTAGCCAAACACAACTAAAAGAAGTGCTCAAAGTCATGCTTATACCCATCTCAAATCAAGTCAAAATTGCACACATTATGAATCACTAAGCATGCAAAAGAAAGCATCACAAGTAAACCTAAAATTGGCCTAAAATTCACAATAAAATTGGACAAAGTCCCCTAAGACATTCCTAATTCTATAGGTCAGTAATGTACCAAAGTTCCACTCACAACTAGTTGAGAAAAAAATACTTATGAAGCCGATTGCAAAAGTTAAGACCATAGAGACACCTTTCAAACAAAATTGTCAATTAAATTCTAAAAGTCATCCAAACAGGGATTAAAAAATATCAAAAATTAGTTAAAACTCTCAACTATCCATGTTGATTTTCTTGGAATTTTATCTCAAAAGGAACTATTTTTTAAAATCAATTTTTGAAACTTGTAAAAAAGGAAAAGAACAAAACAAGAGTATAGAGACAGGGGTGCAAATAGTAAAGAATTTACACATTCAAAAATGCACTGGGCTGCACAGGGAGGTGTAGGTAGCAACAAATCGTAGGCCCAAGGGCTTAATGCCAGAAGGTGTATGCGAAGGACCTTAGTCAAATGCTTGACCACACCTTAGTCTAGACCGCACGATCTAAGGATTAATTGATGATGGATCAACTAAAGGGTTGTGATGGTAGGGCGCATGATAAACCTGGTAGGAGCATGCACATGGGATTAAAAGTGAGAACCTACCGTACGGTGACATGTGTCACCGCCGGTGTGGACCACACCACCACAATCTTATCCTCTTATCTCATAAAAGAACGGTGAACAAAACTTTTGTTAAAACAACTCTTTCTCTCAACAAGTCTCTCTCTCCATGTTATTTTCCTCACTCGCCGAAAAATAAATATGGCCGGAGAAGGCCGGTGGCCGGCGTCTTCTCCGGCGACCTACCACCACCAAACAACTAAATCCAAACACAAACCCCCCGTAAAATTATCCCCTGAACCTGAATCCGGCCTTGGATTAACCTAACTCCTTGCCAAACACTCAAATCGAAGCGATGTATTGAAGAACCCTAAAAGCTACCAGTCCGTATTGGACGCGAGGAGAGCTACAACAAGGATCCAAACCCTGGGCGTTTGGTCCCTCTGATGTCAGGTTCCATCAAGGTAACGAAAATGCAAATGATTATGACAAATTTTTAGAAGAGCAACTGACCTTTGAAGCGGAGCTTTTTGTTGAAGCGTAATCGAGTCCAGAAAATACCAGAGGCACTATAGGTTAGTCTTCGACTCTTTGCTTTGTATTCTTGTAACTTCTTCCTCTTCTTCTTAACTTCTTCTTCGCTCTGAATATACGTTTTACTGTTGTTTCTGTGTGTGTACGTGATTCATCTTGTTGTGCAATGTCGACCTCGGTTCTTTGATTCTTCTTCTTCCACTTCTTGCACGATCTGCGTTGAGTTGTTGTAGTTACTGAGTTCTTTGAACTTCTTCTTGTGCGTGCGTGGTGTTATTTTTGTTATGTGTTGCAGGTGCTTGAACTCTTCTTCTTCACAATTCTAAGTTTGTCATGGCTTATTGAGTTTTGCAGGTTCTGATGATGATGGAGCTCGTGAAGTGTTGTTGTTATTGAGGAGTGGAAGAAGATAGAAGATGATGAAGAGGATGCTCTTGTTGTGCGGTTATGGATAAGAGTTTGGAGAGTTTCAGAGATTGAAGAATGGAAGGTGAAGAAGAGTGAAGGAGAAAGCTGAAGTAACAAGGGTGAAGAAACAGAGAATGAGGAGAATCGAAGAAGAATCCGGAAACTGAAGAATAGAGAGTGGGAGAAGAAGAAGTTGCAAAAATAACTATTGAGGATCAAGGGTGATGAAGATGAAGTTGGAAGAAAGTGGAGAGTGATTGAGGAGGATCAAGAGTGAGTGTCTAGAAGGTTAGTTAGAGGTGAAAGAAAACTGTTATGGTTTTTTGTTAGAGTTAGGGAGTTATTCAGTTATGATGCTATGTAAATTGGTAACTGAATTGTTATGAAGTTATTGGGTTAGAAAAATCAGTTAAGAGTTTCGGATTCTGTTATGATATCCATGAAAAAATCTGTTAGAAACTTCTTTGTTAGAGTGAGTTCGGATTACCAATCTGTTTCTGTTATTACAAAAAAAATTTTATGAGTTGTTTTGTGGATTTCTGCTACCAATATTTCTCAGTGAATTTTTCTCTCATGAACCTGTTGAACTTCTATTGTAACCATATTATCATCACTCATCTTAATTGGAATATCATGTTCATCTTCAACGAATTGCTTACAATCTCTCGCAGCCTTTTCTTGTGACACCAAAGCAGGAAAAGAGTTTTCCACATCAGCTGATATTTCTGGAAGATTTTCTTTTTTGCTTTTGAAACTGTGTCGTAGTGATATGCGTCTTAAGAAGCTTGTCACCACAAAAAAAATGCCCGTTGATGTTTTTTTCACCATACATGCCTTGTTAACATCACATCATTATGCCTCAACTCTTATTTCAAAAACACGAAACTGGATAATTGGTTAAGAAATGGACATTGGTTTAATTATTTGGACAATGAAAGTGGTTTAAAGGTTGAAAATGAAATATCTTGTACTTGACATCTTGAAACTATGGTATATGCCTTCGTAGCTTATATGTTACGAAATCACTTACATGAAGATTTGAATCACACACTGACAAACCATGATTATGGTCTTGTACCAATACTTGCCCTTCACGACAAGGTGCGATAATGCCATTTTTCCATCTCAACTCCACAATGACACCCTGATGCATAATTCTCCTCAGTGAAGTCCTAACTCAATTCTTCGGTTCATAAGCGATTTTCATCACAAGCAATAAATCACTGAGGATATAAGGAGACCTTGATCATCGCTTCATCCCTTGACTTGACGAGTAGCACCCTAATATTGCCTGGAAGAAACCTTGATGATCTTGACAAAAGAGAAACCTTGATACTTAATGAACTCGTGATAGAAAGATACTCATGATGTCGAGAGCTCAGACCTTCGTTTCACCTTGAACTAGGTAAAACCAGGGATCACAAGATAGATGCTTTGATCCCATATCTTAGGAGCCCATGCAAATGTATGATTAATGGAGTTATGACCTAGTGGATATGCAGATGAATGGAAAGAGAAAGCCAGAAAAAGTTAGAAAATGGTAAGGCAAACTTTTGGGTGCTACACCGTGTATTATTTCTTTTGATAGCTTGTAACTCTTCGACTATGGCGTCCTTCCATTATTTATCTTTGAAGGCCTCACCATAGTTGATTGGTTCAGTAGCTACAAGTAAAGCAAAATAAACTAATTCTTCATCTGTTGTAACTTCATCATCACCAACCACTTCATAGTCTTGAAGCTTTTCTAGAAGTAATATGGTTTTTTGAGGTCTTTGGCTTGTGTTAGGCATACCCTCTCAATTGTCCGCCTCAACTTTGATAGTGACTGGAACATTATCGACTGGAATTTCTTCGTGCTCACTACTTTCTTCATCAACTTCATAGCCCATCATTGGCTTGTCAGTCGCATCACCTAAATTCCAATCCCAGACAAAGTTCTCATCAATCTCAATGTCTTGACTCATCACGATCTTATTGTTCATTGGATTGAATAACCTATATGCTCTAATCTTATGGTGTCCTACCAGAATCATAGGTTCACTCTTATCATCAAGCTTCCTTCTCCTAACATCAGGAATATGCTTGTAGCAAATAGAGCCAAACACCTTCAGATGACTCACTGATGGTCATTTTCCACTCTATACTTCTTCTGGAACCTTGTTCTTCAACTTCTTGGTAGGGCACCTATTTAGAATATAAAAAATTGTGGTGACAACTTCACCCCACAAGGACTTTGGAAAATTCTTCTGCTTCATCATGCATCTCGCTATATCTAACATGGTCTTGTTTCTTTTTTCTACTATTCCATTATGTTGAGGTGTGTAAGGAGCAGTTACCTCACGATCGATACCATGTTCTGCACAAAACTCTTCAAACATCTTGGACGTGTATTTGCCACCTCCAATTTGTTTGCAGAATTTTGATCTTCTTTTCACTCTGGTTTTCGACAAGCATTTTGAATCTCTTAAATATTTCAAATATTTCATTATTTTTCCTTATCACATAGATCTAAAGCTTTTGAGTCTACTCATCGATAAATGAGACAAAATACTTATTTCCACCAATGGTATGATCCTCAAATGCGCCACATACATCTGAATATACTACTTCTAGTATGCAAGAGGGCCTCATTGTCATAGTCGAAACAAAAGACTTTCTGGTTTACTTCCCTATTAAACTACCTTCACATAGTTTGTCGGGCATCTCAAGACTTGGTATACCAGTTACCATATGTTGAGTAATCAATTGATTGAGTGACCTACAATTCAAGTGGCCAAACCTCAAATGCCACAACCAACTATTCTTGTGGTCGACAACTATTTTAGGGCATTGTACCTCAGTCAAATTGATCATGGTCTGAAATGTCATGTTCTTGGACAGAGGAGATTTTAAGACTAAACTATTTTGGGTGTCGATTAGTTTCAAGGATCTATCTTTCATAACCACTGAGATACCTTTTTCGACCAGTTGTCTAACACTTAGCAAATTTCACTTTATTCCAGGTACATTGCGTACATATTTAATCATATCTTTTGCTTCATTTCTCTTTTGAATAACCATGTCTCTAGTACCTTCTGCTTGCAATGAGCTATTATCAGTAAGTTTGACCTTGCTATTCTTCAACTCTTAGAAATCTGCCAACCACACTTTCCTACCGGTTATGCGATTCAAACAACCTATGTCGAGGAACCAGATTTTGGTGTCGACATGCTCATCTGCAACTACAACCATAACCACCATATGTTCAGAATCATCCGAATCTTGGCGTGCAAGGTTTGATCATTCATTCTTGCCTTTATTGTACCAACAATTCTTGCCAAAGTGACCCCATTTTCATAGTTTAACACTGCACACATTTTTCTCTTCTTTGTCTTTTTTACAAGAGTTTCCTTATCCTTTTTTCGAGGATTCAGAAGCCATATCATCGAACTTATACTTTTGAGGGTTCGACCGACACTTATTACTCTGAGTCTTGTCTCCTTTTTCCTTAAACTTGTTGGAATCACCATATTTCTTCCATGTCCGAGCTTGCAGAACTTGTATCAAATCTTGAATACATTTCCTCTCAACAATCCTCATCTCATGTGCCTCCAACGAACCAACCAAATCTTCCAATTTTAATATTTTAAGATTGTTGGATTCTTGAATAACAATGATAACGTGATCAAAGTGAGAGGTCAATGCATGTATTACCTTCTTAACTATCCTCTTATCAATTAGAGTTTCACCACAACCTTTCATGAGATGAACAAGCTTCTCCACCTTCGAGACATAACACACAATCGTTTATTCTTCTCCCATCTACAGCAATTCATACCGCCTTCATAAAATTTGAAAACTTTAACCTTCTCACCTTCTTCGTAATACTTGACAAGAATATCCCATGACTCCTTCACTAGTTCAGCATGAGAAATCCGATCAAAGTTCATCGCATATACTGTCGATTCAATATAAAATGCAACCTTGAGTATTTCTTCTTGGTCTCCTTGTTTGCGATTATCTAAGCATCAATTGCATTCTCAACAAGCTCAGGGACTCCATTACTAACCACTTATAGGGTTTCATTAAATCCAAACAGAGATTGCATTTGTTTTCTCCATCAGATCCAATTCATGCCGTCAAGAATTGGAAGAGAATTCAGAATACCATTGTTACCATTCATCTTTGTAGCAAACGCAATTAACAACCCACGATCCTGAAAATATGATCAATGACATGTGATTCTTGAAAACATAATTAAGAAACTAACTGGAGCTCTAGATACCAATTTGTTAGTGCGTGAGACACTTTTAGTGAAGAGAGAGAGAGTGTCGCATCTGCGAAAAGCAATCGGCGAAAAAGAACAGAAGAGTCGCCACCAAACGTTATTTATCCCAATGCAGTGAAAGGAAACTATCGAAGAAAACCTCAACAAAGGGAAAGGAATGGTCATCGCAACCATAGTTTGGGTTCGGGAGTCGGTTACGTGAGAGGAAGGTATTAGCATCCCCTCACGTGCATCGTACTCGATGGGATCCACGATTGTTGTTATCGATCAAAGGGTGTAGGTTATCTGAATCTCAACTGCTAACTATAAGGAAAAGGGAAAAACAAAAACGGACTCGCAAGGATCATCGCAATCCTATGCCTACGTATCTTCGTGGACGAACGAAGAATCAGAGTCGACGTTGTAGCGAGCGATTCTGGACGCGGTTCTTAAGCGCTGGTCACTCTCTGCGGTTTGAGCTTAAACTACAGGTCGATTCATTTTTTATCCTATTGTGAGCTGAATAAGGAAGGGAAATAGATGTCTCCAATTAACCCTGCTTTGCATACTGAGTTTAAACAGCGGTCTGTTAGGTTACGAATGCTATCAATGTGGGGGGCCTTTGTACTGGTTATTTGTATTTTCGCCAATACGGTGTCTTTCTTTTTATCTGGGCAGAAGGTTTCTGGCGAGGAACAAGGATTAGGATGTTAGGACTGATGTTTATGAGAGTATGGGATTTGGGTTTTTTGTTGATTGTGCTCGCTAAGATTTTTCTTTCAATCTTATGCCTACGTATTCCCGTTTACCGAAACAGGGAAATCAGAGCGTTCGTAGTTCCTCCTATTCTATGGGAGGAAATGGGTGTTTTGGTGTCTTGTTCAAAGCCCAAGACGTGAAGCTGAAGATAGTTTGTATCTTGATCAAAGCCCAAGATGTGAAGCTGAAAGGTCTATTTGTATCTTGTTCAAAGCCCAAGATGTGAAGCTGAAAGGTCTCCACTTTAGAGAGAATTTGTCATCTCTAAAGAGGGGGTTATTTGTCACAACTGTTTTTAGAAAGGAGAATTACTTTAACCGGGATACGCGAATCCTAGCAATGCCATAATTTCCTTTACAGGGGATTTTTAACCTGAAGGAGAAGACTTTAACTCAGTGTAGAGCAATGCTATCTTTCCTTAGGAATTTCTCATGCTAAAAGAGGGACAGTGGCATGGATGTAGATGATCTAGAGGCTTGCCGCTTACAGTGATTAGATGAAGGGGAAGGAGTTGTTGATGTTTGTGTACTGTGAACGAGGCATAACTTTAATGCTAAAAGGTTGATTGGAGCAAATAGTGGTTTTCTTATATAAAGCCTAAGAGGAGGCTAATATGTGTCTCGTACAAAGCCCGAGAGAGAGGCTAAAAGGTTTGACTCAACGAGAGAGTGTTTTTGTATCTCGTACGAAGCCCGAGATGGAGGCTAAAGGGGTGATTGACTCAATGAGGGAGTCTCTTTATGTGTCTCGTACAAAGCCCGAGAGAGAGGCTAAAATTTGTTTGACTCCGCTGGGGAGAATCATTGTACAAAGCCCAAGAGGAAGCTATGGTAACTGTTTAAGTGACAGGTCCAGTATACTGATTTTGATAGAGAAAATCAGTTCTTATATGAGCAACATTGTACTCAGGGATTTGATTCAAGGATCCGGGTTATTCCTGTTCTTTAAGGAAGTGAGAAATCTGAAGGGTATTGAGACTATCCGAGTCTACGGGTTTCCTTCCTATTTAACGAAGGGTGCTTAAGAATGTCTTTGAGACTCAAGGAAGTTAGACTGTCCAAGTCTAGAGTTTCATCTTTTGTATTATGCTTTGAGAAACAATAGTAGACTCTTTGAAAGGACTGTTCTATGAAGATGACTAGGTTCTGTTCCTATACCTCTAGGAGGTCGTCGGGACAATTTGTACGAAGCCCAAGAGGAGGCTGGAAGCTTTTAAGAAGCCGATCGGTCCTTGTATGAAGCCCAAGAGGAGGCTATCATTCCCGAAGGAAGAGATCATTATACGAAGCCTAAGAGGAGGCTGTGAATACTTCTAAGAAGCCGTAGGGTCCTTGTACTAATCCCAAGAGGAGGCGGGGTTGCTTTTAGGAAGCCTGTGGGTCCTTGTACGATGCCCAAGAGGAGGCCGATGCTTTTAAGAAGCCGATGGGTTCCCAAACCCCGAGAAATTCAAGGCAAGCTATTCACAAGGAATAGATCAAGTCAGGAAAGTTCGAGAATTTGGAAGAAACTCAAGAGATGCCATTCACGGAGAAAAGATCATCTCTGGGGAATAAAGTTTCTTGACAAGTGCTTTTAAGAAGCCTGTGGGTCCCCAAACCCCGAGAAATTCAAGGCAATGCTATTCACCGAGAATATATCAAAGTCAGGAAAGTCCGAGAATTTGGAAGAAACTCAAGAGATGCAATTCACTGAGAAGAGATCATCTCTGGGGAATAGAGTTTCTTTGACAACTTCTAAAGGTGACAGTCTATGAAAGGGTTCACAGAGAATGCTGCCTTTCATGTCTCCATATTGTTTAACCCCAAGAGGAGGGAAGACTGTGTCTGGTAATCCTATGGGGATCTAGTTTAGACTATTTCTAAGAGTGATTGAAACGGCTTTACCTAGTGCTAGACGTAGTTGCCGGGAAAACTCGAAATATCTATACTATTATTACACAGTTGATATGAGTTTATGAAAGAAGACTTATAGTGAAACAACCCCACAATACAGTTATATGTATATGAAAGCGGTAAATGAAAGCAATAACCACTTACTCGGTTGTAGAGCTTCCATGCTGTTTGGTTAGTTGTTCAACAAAGAAAGATTGAAAACAACAGTGTATTCAAAATCAAAGGAGAAAGTGCTTTGAAAAAGAAAGATTTGGGGCTTACAGCTCAAGGAGAGGCCCATGGTTTTATCAGTGAGCGCACTGTTTGAATTTGTACAGAGGGACTTATACAAGTGACTGGGGCCCAAAAAAAGGTTTTCTGTACAAAGGGATGGGTCTTACACTCTCTCAAGAGGCCCAAAAGTTTTAAAGAAAAAGAATGGGGCTTATAACACGAGGGTAGGCCCAGATGATTTTTCCGTTTAAAATGGCGATCGCGCCGAGGTTTTCTTTTAACGCAGAGGGACTTATACAATAAGTGAGGCCCAAAATGTTTTGGTTAAAAGGGGGTTGGGTCTTACACTCTATTAGAGGCCCAAAAATATTTTGAATGGGTCTTATAGCTCGAGGAGAGGCCCAAGGTTATTTTAAAAAGGCGACGATCGCGCCGTTTATTTTTGACGGTATCGGGACTTATACAATACACTGAGGCCCAAAAATGATTTGGTCAAAAAGGATTGGGTCTTACACTCTCTCAAGAGGCCCAAAGAGTTTTGAAAATGATTTATGAGGGTTGAATTAATCCAAAAAACCCTAATTTGTTTTCAAAAATGTATTTAATTGAATAAAAATTCAATTATAATGATCAAAATTGTTTAACATATGAAAAACAAATTGTGATCTTGGATTAATGCTTCAAAAATTAAGTATTGACCTACAAAATAATTAGAAAGCATTAAAAGTTGCAAAATCAATGTAGAAAAAATATTTAAAATGTCAAAAACAATTAAAATATTAATTCTTTGCAAAAATATCAATTATACAAAATAAATAATATTTTTGGGATTTTTTGTTAAAATAAAATAATTTAACATTTTTGTGAATTATTAAAAAAAGAATCAACTCAAAATCATTAAAACTCAGAGAGAAATTAATTTTTGAATCAATTAAATAAAATCACAAAATTCAAATATTCAAATTATTCAAAAATGGCGCCAAGGACACACCAAGAACATGCGCGTGTTCTGGGTTTGGCTGATTTGCATTTTCTTCTCAATCTCACTGAATACTTGATTATAACATGTAATCCACATATCATTATGCTCGTTTCAACCTCACGATCATGTCTATAACACTTAATTTCATTTAAATTAAACATAAAACATGAAATCACGAAGAAACCTCAAGAACCCTAATTTCTGCATGAAGGCTAGGATTTTTGATACACGATTCAAACAATGCAATTAATTGAGGAAAAACATTCCCTGCATGATTATGAACATATGGCCAAATTATTGTGCGAGGAAATATGCATAGATTGAGAGATGACCAAGTATGTGCTTACCTCTAGGTCGTGACAGCAAGTGCAATGTGATTTTTGATTTGGAGGTGTTACAGATGAGTGGTGATGATCTGAACAGCTTCCCTACACCCTATGGATTGTGTTTGAATGCTTGGACTTGATTGAAATTGGCTGGATCATTTCATGGCATCTCAACTGCACTTTGGTTAAAACCTTGAGCAATTGACTGGTGATTCTAAGAAATCAGTGTTCCAGTTGTTGTTTAAGTGTTTGATCAGCTCATATGTGATGTATGTGAGGTGTATGAGTGATTGGTTTGATTGGAAAAGCTCTCAAACTCAAAACCCGATAGCTACCTTGCTAAGAAAGGCATTTTGACCAAGAGAAAGAGATTTTGAGGAAAGCATCTGTTAGATGGCTTTGGTGTACTCAAACTGATCACAATTGAGCTCTATTTATAGTAGAGCAAGTTTGTTTTGGGATCCACAGTGAATGACAACTGCAGCAGGTGTTTGTTCAATGTTGGCCAATGAAATTTCAAGTCTCCTCTAGCCATTGACTAGAGGTTAGGGCACAGAGCTTTGGTTCCCTTGGTCTTGGATAAGTCTTGACTGATTTCAGATGAGAATGGCTCAGTCTATGCCACCTTGATGCTTCCATTGAATGCTCCAATCCAAATTTGAAGTTTTGTCCCTATTTTGGCCATTCTAGGTTCAACATGCTTTTTCTTGTTCCATGGACTTTGGAGGCTTGGCTCAGTGATTGTCCCCTTTAGATTCAATCCTCCGAGGTGTCCAAGTGGATAGGAGCATTTGGATTTGGCTGATTTTGGCAAATCGAGCAAAGTTGCAAATTCTGCCTTGCCTTAACAGATTTCAGCAAGGCAACTTTCCAATATCATATCTCATGACTCAAATGGAATTTGGCAATGTTCTTGGTCATTTTGGAAAACCCTTACATCATACAACAACTGTTGGAACATGTTTGGTTTTGATTCCTTTTGAATCCAAGTGAAAAATCCCCCTACATTTGGCAAAAAGTGAAGGCAGATTCTGACTTAGTGAAAATTTCACTAAGTGTTGGAAAAAGTGACATTTTCACTTTTCAGCCATTTTGATCACTCCATAACTCAAAATCCTTAATGAATTGGAGTTAGGTCTAGTTGAAGTTTTTGTAGAGGGTAATGAGAGCTACAAATCCATCTTTGGATGAGAGAAAATGGCCTTGTGGTTTAGGAGTTATGATCCTCCAAAGTTGGTACCTTTGTCACTTTATTTTTAACTTAGAAAATTTTCTAAGTTTTTATTGTTACCCCTTTTACAAGTTATCCAACTTTTCTTGATTTTTCTTGATAAATGATGATTCAAATCATACATTAACATCATTTTAGGGTTAAAAATCCATTTTGGTGAAAAATCTCAAAAAGTCAAAGTTGACTTTTGTGCACAGTTGACTTTTTATTAGATGAATTCCAAACTGTGCAATTCCTTAGGAATCATGTCCTTGACCTAAATTCAACTTGATGGACATGTTCCATGGGTGTCATAGGGTATATTGAGGTATGCCCTAGGGTTTGGGAGCATGTCTAGGTCAAAAGTCAAAGTTACAGTTGACTTTTCTCTTAAAACCCTAATTATGGTGCAGATGAAATTGAGACTTGCTGCTCAAGCTTCTTGGATTGATCCATTGTTCCAAATGGATTAACATAGTTCATTAGAGACCCTCAAATCTTCTCTTGAGGTCTTGGCTCATGATTTGGCCTAAAAGTCAACTTAGGGGTGAATTAGGTCAAAAAACCCTAATTCCTGATTTTTGATGTATGCATCCCCTGAGGTCAAATTGACTTGATGATTGAGTCCATGAGGTCCCATGGAGTATATTAGGTTATGTTTTGGATCATTGGCTTGTGCCCAGATGAAAAATTTCCATCTGGAGGCCCTGGTCGACCAAAACCCTAATTTGGTGACACTGTCGATCTTGAGACTTGATCCACCTAGAAGGGAGCAGCCTTGTGCTTAATCCTTGAAGTGGGAGTCCCTTTGATCCATTGTGGATATTTGAGAGGTTAGACAAGTTGAAGACCATGTTCTTCCTTGATTGATCCTTTGTCTAAGAACTCAGAGAGGGCTATAAACCCTAATTTTGATTGTAGTGGGTGCTCACCCATCTTTGGGGAGACTGATGAAATAAAATGGTTCCCCCATATTGTGATGATGATTTGCACAATGATGGGAAATCTTAGTGGTCAAAATTTGGGGTATGATAGACGTAGTTCGACGGACTACAGATTAATGGGGGAAAGGTTGCTCGCCAAGACATCGTCATCTTGTGCCTACGTATCCTCAATCTAACGCGAAGGAGGAAGTCAGAGCAGTCGTAGTTCGACCTAACAGGGTCGGTTTTGATTGGTGGTGAAAGAGTCTCGATCGCATGGGTGCGAGAGAAGAGAAGGGAAGGACCCATAGAAAGTCTAAGGGGGAAACTAGGTCCTACAAATCAGCATGTAATGATGGTCCTAAGGTGGAGGATCAGGGGGGAATCTATCTAATATTGTCATACATGGATTGGTAACCTAATATCTATCCTACTTTAGTCTTAATAAAAAATTAAGACTATGCTAGGAGCCCTATGGGGTGCAAGCGAAATAAGTAGACATTATGTAACTGTTTACTGTGAATTTTGGTAAACAACCTCTGATCTATCAATCTACACGCAAATTGATTTAACTTGCAGGATCGACCACACAAATCCTAGGACATGTGCTAAGTTTGAGAGATAAATGTAACTTAAAGACAATGTAAACTAAACTCCACGTTCGACAATGCTGAAAATAAAATCTAACTGAACTCCACGTTCGACTACGGGCAATAAAGTAAAGTGAAAACTGGAAATTTAAAGTGACGCAAGTAAAGGGTGCAAAAATTAAAGGCGTCGAATGAGTAAAAGCTTTGAAAATAAAATGCAACGAACTCCACGTTCTTGGAAAGTAAAGGCTGGGAAAATAAAAGTGTTGTCGAAGGTAAAGTGCAGGAAAGTAAAAGACTTTGAAAACAAATGCAATGTAACTTAAAGGAGAACTCCACGTTCTTGAAAATGAAAGACTTTGAAAAGTAAAGGCTTGAAGATTAAATGCTTGAACGTAAACTGCAGTCGAAAGTAAAATGCAGAAAGTTTAAATGGCTTTGAACATAAATTTGGCATGGAAGATAAAGTTCAAGAAACTGTAAAGGCATGGAAAATAAATGGCTAAATCTTAAACATGCTGAAGATAAATTAGATTAATGAAGACAATGGTGTTACATTACGTACATTCTCACAAACTCGTTTCTCTACACGCGGGTACTTTGAGTTTCTTAGAGTAACTTGTACAAAAATATGAACACACCTTTTACATAGAACCAACCCCTATTTATAGTGCTAGGAAATAACTACTCAGTGGTGGTTACTGCTTCTAACGTGTGGATTTTGGTGCCTTCCCCTTGATCTCAACTGTTCCCACGTTCACAACTGCTCTTATTTAAATTTCAAAAATTGGAAATTCCCTCCAATCTTAATATAACCACTGCAGCGCTACATTCTCATGGTCGAAGAACTCTTTCAATACTTAGCCATTTTTTGAGGTTTCTCCACATTATTCGACTCAGGCCTCTCAAACAGTTAGGTCGAAGCCTTCTTTACATTAAAAATAATTTTTTAACATTAAAATAGCTTTGATTTTGTCCAGCGTCGAAATTGAGGGTTAACAAATTGCCCCCAAGGAATGTCCTTTCGCCAGACTTGGTAGGAAGGCCATTTCTTGATATAATGCTTATTTCGACGCCTATTTGCATGGCCTTAACTGAACATCCCACTAATTCCCTAATGGCTAAACTATTCAGTTTCTTTAACCCACGCCTCTGACGTCATGCGATCATGACAAATCCTTAAAACGTCTTTTCAGCCGTATTCATCATAACGCCTTTCTTGAAAACAGACGTTAACAGTCTGCACATAACTGCTACTTTCATCACGCCTTCAGTAGGAAGCCACGTGTCCCACTAACCCCTCAGCTTCAACGGTGGATCCAAATCCCTTGAGATTTTCAAATATCTATATATACCCATTTCTGCCACTTTGTGATCTTTCCACACTTTTGTGCTCTCAAGCAACTCTTCTTCTCTTCATTTTTTTCACGCAAACCTAGCAAAGACACCATCTCTTCATCTTCTTCCACAATGGCATCCTCCCAAGTTAATCCTCAAGCCAAGAAGACCCACAAGGGCAAAGCCACTCCTTTCAAGCAAACCATCCCACCGTTCACTAACATCCCAGGCCCTCAACTGGTAGATAATCGTCGTTGTATGCCGAAACCTACTTCCACAGAATCCAGAGCCATCTACCAATCTCAGGTAATGATTCCTCTAGTTATGTCTGATAAAACTTATGCGTTATCTGGTCCTCTGGCTGAGGTGGACATTTCCAACGAGAGGCTGAGTGAGTTTTTCCCATCGTACCGGAGATTCAGACCATTAGGGCAAAAAAGTTTCCCTAAAATTAATTCTGCTGCTGAAGCTTCCCCTGAAGAGATTCCTTTACCCAAGATCAATGTTGGCTATCTCACTGATGGCACTAGACTGGTGAGGGCCGTCAACCCTTTAAAGGAATTCGACCAATGGATGGCAAAGATGGAGAAAGTTAAAGCTGACCATTGGAAGGAGATAGGGATCTATGACCTTCTGATGCTGTCAAAGACCACCATACCCTATTGTTTGAACATGTTGGCAGCATCTTTATACTTCTGGGATATCACTCATTATACACTCCACCTGCCATGTGGAATGGTCACTCCAACCCTTTTTGACGTAGCTGCCATCACGGGGCTTCGTCCAGATGGCCTCGTCTACAATCCTGAGGTTGATGCTGATGATACCATCAACATTTCAGGCTCAAAACTGACCTACACCCTCTTTATCAAGCACCACTTCAAACAAGAAGATGATAAGGTGTCTGATGAAGAACACATTACTTTCCTCACAGTCTAGCTGTCGAGGTATGTTTTTTGCACCAAGTATTTGCAGGTGGCCAAGAAGTACCTGCCCCTGGCGAACCAACTCCACCACAACAGAGGGACCTGCCTGAGTGAACTCATTCTGGCGAACCTTTAAGAATCTATCAATGAAGGGGCTTCTCGACTGAAAAATATGGAAACCCAAGGTCCTATGCATTTGAGCGGTCCTCTTTGGCTACTTCAACTGTGGCTCAATGCTACATTTAAGGCTAGCCTCCCCAGAAAAGGCATAGTCGATGAAGCTTCCGCTGAGATCAGGGAGAGGAGCGTCGAAGGGACACGTCTGGCTAAGCTCACTCCTAATGATGATGGTGAAAATCTTCAAAGGGCTTTCACCAGTTATATAATGATGTTCGCCAAACGCTATGAGTTCACTCCTAGCATGGAACCCTTTGCTCGACGAAACTGTGGCCCTGAGTGGTTTCAAAGGCCATTTCCAAATCCTCTCCAACCCCTTGATCCAGAGTCTGTTGCCATCTGGGAAGCCTTTTTGATTCCTAGATTTATTATCCACAGGCTGAACCTAGGGAGAGGTTTATCAGCCTTGATTGCTTACCAACCCAACTTGGTTTCTCGACAATTTGGGCTGGCTCAGAGCTTCCCTCAGTGCTTATATGAGAAAAAGGGTCAAGTGATTCTTCACACTGCCTACTTCGACGAGGAGAACATTTCTGAAACACTCAACAGCAGGAACGAAAAAAGAAGCACCCTCTCCCCTGTGTTTTTCGAACCTTTCTTTTTATGCACTTCATCCTTCCACCAATGGTGGTTAAAGCATTATAATGAGCACTTTCTTGATGCGACTACGTTTTCTTTGTTACTTGACCAAGCTTTTCTCCATGTGTAGGACAAGACGAAAAAAAGTAAGTTCACTCACATCGAAGAAATACAGGCTTTTCAAAAATATTTTGAAACTATCTATCGACCAGATGATCTTAGTCGAACCATTCATGAGGCTGCTGTTACTCTAAAGAGAAAATTTCTAGAAAAGCTGGATCAACTAAAAATTCCTCCCAACGTCCCTCGTGAGAAATGTTATGAGGTAGCTTTTAAACTTTTTCCCCCAAAGTTCCCTCGACTGCCTAATGCTGATTTTGGAGTGGCGCTTGCCCCTCCATTTCCAGATTGGTTTGTCTGTGGGGAGCATTTAAAACTTCTTCGACAACAGTCTCAGCCAAAAACCCAACGAGTGGTTTCGACTAAGCATACGTTAGACAGTTTTAAAGGGCACCTTCATATAGGAATTCAGGACGTTCGTGTCGAATATGAAATATATGAAGGTTTGAGATCCTTACTCCATGGCTTATGACTAGTCATGTAATCATTAACTTGTAACAATTGTGAGCTATCTTTCAGTTGTGCCTAGAAAGCTGCTTCGACTAGAGATGCCACCTTGCAAAGTGGCAAAGACCAAGGGAGTACACAGGTATACTTTGCACCTTTTGTTTTTACTTGTACTCTATGAATTTCTTCCTTATTTTCACTGCCTCTTCAGACTGGTCGAAAGCCTCCAACACCTTCCAAGAAAGGTAAGAAGGATACCCCAGCTGTGGTTACAGTTTCAGAGGCCTCAGATGAATCTCCTGAAGAGGTTTTTATGAGGAAAAGGAAAAAACCCACAAAGGCCTCTGGACCTGCTGGCCCACCTCCTTCGAAGGTGGCCAAAATACTCGAAAAGGCATCCACCACAAGTGGTGTCGAGAAGGAATCCTCCAAGGTAGCCTTGAGAACCCCTCTTGGTGACCATGGGGGTGATAAATCAAGTCCTGCTGTTGACCAAACTCAGGTATGCACACCATTATCTTTTCTATTATGCCTGACATCCTTCGCCTATTATTTCATTCTCATTATCTCCACCTGTGTTCTTCAGGCACCCATAATCAACAAACTAGATCCTCGACCAACTCCAAGCAACTTCGCCGCCACCACACTTGACGATTTTATTCCTCACCCAACTTCAGAAAGCCTCACCACCAAGCTTCTCAACAGCCAAGGTGAGCCAACTTATCACCCATCTTCTGATATTGGCTCTGGTTTGAGTGAGATTAATCAACCCATTCCTCATGTTACAGTAGCTACTGTAGCACCAACTCCAACCCTAACTCAGCACGCACCAGCTGAGGGAACTAACTCTGTTGAGGATGACGCTTCAAGCCCACCACCTATTAATCCGGGTATCTCCATGGATAAAGGCCAGATGGTTGAAGACGAAAGGCGTGAACCTGAAATCCAAACACACAACGCCACTCTTGATCAAACCATACCGGCTGATCACCAGGAGAATGTGCAACCAGCTGCTGATGAATCTGATGAGGAAATGGGAGGAGAAGAAGATGAAGAGGAAGAAGAATCAGTAGAGAAGGAAGAAGAAGAACAAGCTGAGCCTCGCCCCCACCATACTCCTTCGCCTACGGCCACTCCACTACCCAGGGACTCGCTGATAGCACTCAAGTGGTCGAACCCACGTGAGTTTAGCAAATTGATTCTGGAGCAAAGGTATGGCTCTTCCTCTGTTTCTTCGACCTCAGCACCAGATAACTTCGCCCAATCAATTCTCCAAGCCGTCAAGAAAAAATTCTTCAAAGGGGATATTTACAAAATTCTGGCCTCAGATCCAACTGCAACTGCTTACTTGAAGGACACCCTTGCAAAGATTGAGCTCACTACTCTCAATCCAGATGTCTCTGGTTTTCTGATAGATCTAACTACTGTGGTAAACCAAATAGCTGTAGAAATAAAACTGCTCCCCTCGATCAAGGATACCATAGAGAGAACATCTGGCTCTGAGAATGCAGCCTGGTGTAGTGCAAAAGAAGCGTACGAAGAGATCCAACGTATGGAGGCTGATCAAAGGAAAAAGCAAGACGAGATAGCCTCCAACAAGAAGGATATTGAAGCCTGGAAGCAACAAATCGCGGAGCTATAAGAAAAAATTGAAAATGCTGAAAATCACAACCGTGATTTGCGCCAATTCAACGACACTGAGATAGCTACAGAAACGAAGCATGCTATTGATCGTATTGAGGTGGCCCAAAGATATGAGAAAGAGCTCGCAGAAGCAAAACTTGACGAATCTTTGTGCAACGCTTGCCTCAAACATCACATAGAATCTTTTTCTCAGTTGGCATCGAGGCTTCCCTTCTGATACCTTCGACACCTTTATTTCATTCGTTCAATCATCACTTGTTTCTTGGCCTTTTCAGGCCTTTTATGTAATGACAATTTTATGCCTATTGGCACTGATTTAATTCATCATTATTATTCTGGCTTTAACTGCTTTCGAGCTATATTGCATGATGATGTTCTTTATTGTTATTTTTACCAGTCAAATTCGCAATTAAGGCATTCTATCTTTTTCTTGGAAAGTCAACCCTCCAGCTTTAAATTCCAAGGCATAAACCTCTAGCTTTAAAGTGACACTTATAGCATAGCCCTCAGGCCTACTTCCAAGAACCACTCACCTGTTTCCACCGTTTGGCTGGCCAATCTAATCAGCCTTTAGCCTCTATAAATTTCTTCCATCTGACCATGTTTTGCGTAGAAGCAACCATGAATACTTCAGAGAAACCTCCAACCAAGAAGATGGCCGAAAAGGCCAAGGCAATTGAGGAAACAAAGAAAGTAGAGGCGCCCCAACAACCTAATGCCTCTATTGGAGCAGCCTCTTTAGCCAAGAAGAGGGAAACCAAAATGAAGATCTCCAAGAAAGGGCACTCCAGCACCCAAGAATCTGATGATGAGCCAGATGCAGATTATATGGACTTCCTCAAATCCATAGATTGGAGAGATTATGAATAACCTTTCCTTGAGAAAGAAAAATGTTGTACTATTTTCTCTTCGCTTTGTATGCCATATTAGCCTGACTTGGCCTATTTTGGCTTTCTTTTATCAAATAAAGCTTATGTTTTAATATGAATCTCCTGCAGCATAGGCTTATATTTTTTCAAATACTTGCCATTTACTTTCAAGACTCTTTTATCTTTGTCTAACTCTTCCACTTTATAAGCTCCATTAGAGAACACTTGTATGACTTGGAATGGTCCTTCCAACTTAGGGGACCACTTGCCCAATGTTCTATCCTTTCGATCCATGGGCAAAATCACCTTCCAAACCAATTCCCCACATGCAAAAGATTTAGATTTAACCTTTTTGTTGTAGGATTCTTCGACCCTCTTCTTTTGTCTTCTCAGCAACTCCAAGGCTCTAAGCCTTTCTTCATCCAAATCCACTAATTCATTCATCATCATTTCCCAATAATTCTCAGAGGGAATTTCATGATGTCTTTGAACTCTTACAGACTGTAGATAAATCTCAACAGGTAATACTGCATCATGACCAAAAGTGAGTCGAAATGGGGTAGTGTTGGTAGCCTCTTTGGGGGATGTTCGACATGCCCAAAGAACTTGGTCTAACGTCTTGTGCCAATTTCTAGGCCTTTTTCCCACATGTTTCTTGATTAGTCCAATCACTACCTTATTGGCCGCTTCGACTTGCCCATTGGCCTGAGCATAATAAGGTGTAGAAGTTAATAACTTAAAACCTATTTCTTTGGCAAATTCCTGCATCTTTCGACCAGTGAACACTGATCCCTGATCTATAGTAATTGTTTCAGGAATACCAAATCTATAGATAATGTGATTTTGAATGAACTCAATAACATCTTCCTGACCTATATTCACCAGTGGTATTGCCTCAATCCACTTGGTGAAATAATCAATTCCCACCAAAATATATCTATGGTTCTTTGAAGATGCTGGTCGAATCTCTCCCACTATATCCAAAGCCCATCCTCTGAAAGGCCATGGTTTCACTATGGAATGTAATTCACTTGCAGGGATGTGATGTATGCCAGCATGAATTTGACATTCTTGGCACCCTTTAGCAAATTCTATGCAATCCTTCAGCATAGTGGGCCAATACATGCCCTGTCGAAACAACAACCATTTCATCTTCTGGCCAACTTGGTGTGCCCCACATGCCCACTGTGTACTGTCGAAAGGGCCAAATATGCCTCTGCTTCACTAAGGCATTTCAATAAGACTCCCTCAGGGGTCTTTTTAAACAATTCATTACCCACCAGTACATAGCTCAGAGCTTGATACCTGATTTTTCGTTCTGTCGAAGCCGCTGGGTTTTGCAAATATTCAACTATGGGCTTCCTCTAATCTTCATCTGTTAAATTATCTATGGCAAAAATTTCAAAATTTTCGCCATCTATACACCCAAGCTTAGTTGTTTCTAAGTCTGATGGACATAATCCAACAGCCACCACCTTACCTCTTGCCTCAATTACTTCTTGAAGGTTTCCCTTCGACACCTTGTATCCAGAAGCAATTTGGGCCAAGTCGTTAGCAACTTGATTCTCTATTCTAGGTATGTGTTGGATGGCCACTACCTCAAATTTCTTTAATAATCTATTGGCTATCACAAAGTACATAATGAGATTTTCTTTAACATATTTATACTCCTTTGTGATTTATTTTATAACCAATTCTGAATCTCCCATTATTTCGACTCTAGTTGCCCCCAATTCTAACAAAATTTCAAGGCCAGCAATTAATGCTTCATATTCAGCCTCATTGTTAGAGCAAGGACCTTCGACCTTGTACTTGAATTTTGTTGGAATTTTTTCAGGAGAAATAATGTGTATTCCTACTCCTGTTCCATTTTTATGACTTGATCCGTCAAAGTATAATTTCCAAGATCTTAATTCAACGTAATTCAAATCATTTTCATTTATGGAGTGATCAACTATAAAGTCTGCAACTATTTGCCCTTTCACAGCTTTTAAAGTTTGATATGTTAAGGAAAATTCTGTTAATGCTAATGCCCATTTGCCAATTCGACTATGCAAAATAGGTTTAGATAACATATGTTTTACAACATCAAAGTGAGACGAAACATACACATCAACAGGTTTTATATATTGCTTCAGTTTTGTACAAGAGAAATACAAGCATAAACATAACTTTTCAATCATGCTATACCTAGTTTCTGCATCATTTAAAACTCTACTAAGGTAATTAATGGCTCTTTCGACTCCATTTTCATCCTCTTGAGCCAACATGCTCCCTAGAGTTTTATCTGATGCAGCTATATACAATCTCATACTCTTGTTTCTACAAGGTGGTGAAAGGATTGGAGGGTGGCTTAGGTACTCCTTGATCTTGTCGAAGGCTTCCTGCTGTAATTGCCCCCACTCGAAACCATCTTTGTTAAAACGAAGCAATGGCAAAAAAGCTTGTGTTTTGCCACTCAGGTTGGATACAAACCTTCTTAAGAAGTTGATTTTGCCCAACAATGACTGCAACTCCTTTTTGGTTGATGGCGCTTTTGCCTCCATTATGGCTTTGGTTTTATTCTGATTTATTTCAATCCCTTTTTTATGGACCACAAAGCCTAAGAAATCCCCTGCCTGCACACAAAAAGTACATTTAAGAGGATTCATTTTAAGACCATATTTTCTCATCCTTTCAAAGGACTGTCGAAGATGGTCAATGTGACTATTCCCAGAAATAGATTTTATAATAATATCATCGATATAAATTTGCATGAAAGTGTCTATAAAATCGTGGAAAATTGAATTCATTGCCCTTTGATAAGTGGCACCAGCGTTCTTGAGACCAAAAGGCATCACTACCCACTCATAGGTGCCTAAGGCTCCAGGGCATCTAAAAGCAGTTTTATGAACATCTTCCTCAGCAGTGAATATTTGGTTATAGCCAGAATATCCATCCAACATACTAAGATATTCATGTCCTGCTGCAGAATCTATTAACATTTCTGCTACTGGCATTAAATATTCATCTTTGGGAGTTTCAGAGTTAAAATCTCTAAAATCGATGCAAACTCTCAAAGACCCATTCTTTTTAATAACAGGTACTATATTAGCCAACCATTCGACATACCTTGCAGTGCGAATGAATTTGCAACGAAGCAGTCTTTCGACTTCCTCTTTGATCTTTGACAGTATCTCTGGTGCAAACCATCTTGGATTTTGCTTGACTGGTTTTTTCCCAGGCGTCATAGGCAACTTGTGTTCGACTAACTCCCTGCTCAGACCAGGCATCTCATCATAATCCCAAGCGAAGCAATCTTTGAATTCTTTCAACAACTAGACTACTTCGACTTTCAACTGGGGATCAAGATTGGCACTGATGTAGGTAGGCCTTTTGGTTGCCCCCTCACTGAGGTCCACTTCTTCCAAAGGATCTTGTGCTAGCATTTTTATATTATTTGCCAACGGATCCTTTTCAAATCCCAAAGGCTCATCTTCATAGATGGCGTCGAGCCTCTGGCTTTGCCCTCCAGTTTCAACCTTATCTGGAGGTTTTGGGTCGAAGTACTTACCAGGACCTTCTTGATACACTTCATAAATGGCTTCACCAGCCATATAATCATTGGCGGCTTCCAAAGCCGCTTGTAGTTTTGTTTCGGCCACATAGGCCAAAATTTTTTTCATAGCGTCGAACTCAGTCATGATCACTGAATTCATCTCCCCACCCTGTGGGCTCTATTGGAGGTGTGCCTAAGCATGGCAATCTTCCTCCTGGTACCTCCCTGTCCCATCTGAAACCTTCTACAGGGTGTAAGTACAACGAATAAAATGTTTCCTCGTCAGGTGTAAACTCAAAATCAGCTGGAGGACATGGAGCAATGTTTGCCAGATGTTTCTCAAATTGCCTACTGTCCACATAATTAACAGGCACCTTGAAGTACCCTTGATCAGCTTCAATGTTTTCCACTATCCTATCTGGTCTCCAGATTGTGATTCTCTGGTGCATAGATGAGGGTACTGCTCTTATCCCATGAATCCACTCCCTTCCTAAGAGTAGATTATAGTTAGCCTTTGTTTTGATGACCATGAATACTGTTGGTCTGGTAATAGTTCCCACAGTGAGATCCACCTGAATCACTCCCAGTGTGGAACCAACTTTGCCTTCATAGTTTGACAGAACCATGTTGTGGGGTTTAGTATCAGTTTCAAATTTTCCAATCTTGCTCAACAGAAATCTTGGCATCAAATTAACCGTTGCACCACAGTCTACCAAAATTTTATTGACAGGGACGTTCTCCACTTTTCCAGTAATATAAAGAGGCTTCAAATGACCTTTCATTGCCTCTGTGGGACGCTCGAAGAAAGCATTCTGTTCTTCGACGCACCCATTGTTCATGATGTAATAGCATACAGGTTTGTGTGCCATCATTTCCAATTCAGCAGTTTGGTCTAAGTTTTCGACTTCTGAGACTTGACCAAATTCTCTTGGCATCACTGACACCACATTTACCAGAATGTCTAGGGAAGCCGTTGACTCATTGTCGAAGTTATCAGCCATATCCTCATCCTCTTCTACCTTCTTTTCTGGCTGAATAGTAAACAACTTTCGTCGTATGGGCAGCTTCTCCATTTCCCCAGCCACATTGGTGCTTGACTCTCCTTGCACCTGAGCCTCCCTGACAGCTTTTCGCCTGTGCTGCTCCCTTCGCCATTGCGATTTAGACATTGGGTTTTTACCCTTGTAGTTCTGAGAAATGTATGCTGATTTATTTTTAGTGTGATTTTCTTTTCTGTACTCAAATGACGCACCTCTATCCACATCAAACTTTTCCCACTTTTTCTTCTGTCCTCTCCCTTCGACAGGTTTGATCCAACTACCTGTTGGTGCGTTCACCGTTGGCTTGAACGTACCTGGCCTAATTCCTGGTGCTTGGTTTTTTAGCCCTGTCGAAAGTCGCCTATGGTCAAAACCTCTGTGCCCCTTGCTCACCTTCTACCCCCAGCTTTCGCCAGCCTTCTTAACACCTTCCAGCTTGTGGGCAGCCTTTTCATCAAAAATGGCGCTGCACCTGGGACACAGCATTACTCCAGAGTCTTTTTTTCTGGCAACGATGCAAGAAGTCCACGATTGTCTCCTCTGGCTTAGGGTAAGCCATTTTGTTGAGTTTCTCTTGCTCATCTACCTTACTCAATCGTTCATCTTTTCGATCCGTAACTTCGACCATGTTGACATCCATTCTGTCCTTCAGGCACATCTTGGAGAAGCTGGCTTCCAGACTTTCAGTGGTCTTTGCCAAGCAGCCACCACCTACTGCTGCTTTTGCAGCTCTTTGGGAAGCTTTTTCCTAGGCAGCTTTCTCAGCCTCCACCATTCCTCAGCATTGACTCTCTCGACATCAGGAGATGTCTTGAAAAAAGTTTCAGCAGCCATACATATCCAATTTTCCACCAGACAACCATCCATGTCCAACATCTCTCCAACCAAGAGCATGTCATCTTCCAATTCCTTAACAACTTGAACTTTAGGGGCATTTCTACCCATAGCCTCATTGGTGTTGATACTACCTGAACTAGAATCAGACTCTTCAGCCAACTCGACCATATTAATGCCTTCATTGGCATTTATCTTCCACCCACTTACGGTCATATCAAAAACCTTAGCAGCATTATCCATTTCAATAAACTTATCAGCAGTTTCTTTGGTCACCAACATCAGACTGGTACCATCAACGTTTAGGCCACTCGCAACCTTACTAGAACCTTCAATTATCACAGAACTGATGGCGAAGTCTTCAATAGCTTCTACCATGTTGACTGACTCATCGAATCCCCTTGTGGCTTCCACCATTTGAACCTCATGAGGCTCTGAATAGTTGGCCTCTGCAACTTGCAATGGGTCAAAGTCAATCTTCATCTGGGCTTTGCCTTTTTCCCCAAACTTCAGCCTTCCTTCCTGGATAGCATTCTGCACCAAATCCCTGAAAAGAAAACACTGAGAAGTTTTATGACCCAAAAAATTATGGTACTTACAAAAATCTCTTTTCTTTCTTTGTTCTAAAGGTGGCGTTTTAACACCAGCAGGCACTATCATTTGCCCATCTTTAACTAACAAATAAAAAATTTCATCACATTTAGTGACGTCGAAAGTATATGTTTTCTTAGGGAATTTGTCGTTAGATTCGACAGGATTTTTTCCCTCTGAAGGAGCTAATAATTTGCAAGCATAAGGTGGACCTTGCTTTAACTCAGCAACGTCCACCTCATTTTTGTCGAAACAAGATGGTTCACCATACAGATTCTCCACATCTTCCTTGCATTCGACAAATGCTACTTTTTTACCCCTGCTGAACTTGGCCTTTTCTTCTTTTAGCCTTTCCAGCTGTCGAACCCTATCAGCCAGCTGGGCCATATCTCTAAGATATTGGGTATCTAATTTCTTCCTAATGGAGTAATCAAGACCCCCAGCAGCCATTTCGACCAACTCATGTTCTGGCACTTGTGTAAAGCACCTGGCTTTAAGAAGTCGAAACCTATTCATGTAATCATCAATTGGCTCAGTGACTTTGCGCTTGATGCTAGCCAATTCTTTCAAACTAATCTTAGTTTGCCCCATGTAGAACTGTTCATGAAACAAACGTTCTAATTGGGTCCAATTGTATATGGAATTTGGAGGCAACGTAGTAAACCATGTGAAGGCATTCTAGGTAAGGGAACTTGGGAAGTATTTGATCCTAAGGCTTTCGTCAGCTGCAATCTCGCCCGCTTCGATCAAATATCTAGCCACATGTTCGACAGTAGACTCAGTAATATCTCCTGAAAACTTACTGAACTTTGGAACCTTCATCCCAGGGGGAAGTTCTGCTTGGAGAATGTAATCCACTATAGGTGAAGTATAATTTGGCCTGGTGAAGCCAAAATTCATCCCATTTCTAGTCATTATCCTTTCGACCATGGCTGCAAGATTATTTTCTTCTGCTTGATTCTGGTGTCGAACCTGCCTGAGTAGCTGATATGCGTTTTGGTTCCTGTTCACCATCACTACTGGTTCCTCCTCCATCTGGTATGGCATCTGGTTTCTTGGTGGTTCGACTCTAAAATGATCAACCATCTCTTGATCCTCCAAGTTAGCATCAGGTATCTGACGTGGATGACGTCTTGGGATATCTTCGACAACCGTCGCTCTTCGATCTACTGCTGGTACTCCCATGAAATCAGCCATGCGTGCCACTTGTGCAGCCAGTTGTTGGTTAGTTTGGGTTGTATTTTGAATCAAAGGTTGAAAAACTTCTTCCATTGTCTGAGACAACGTATGTACCATTTGCATGTTACTTTCATCCATCTGCTATCTCAAACAATTTAGGGATGTATTTGTAAGGCTAGGTGTTTGAACAAAGTAACCAACACCTATACTCTGGTTGTTTCGTCCTCCTGATCCTGACTCTTGTAGTGGCGAAGACACAACAGTTTCTGAAAATACAGGTGGAGCATTCTGCAGGTTTTGCATCATTGATGTAGGCATACCATAGGGTTGACTCCTTGACCCTGGATGTGGAAAACCTGGTGGAGGAACGTGCCTGTACATTGTTTTTCCTCCTAGGGGTGTTGGTGAATTAGAACTTTGTGGTCCTATGTATTCCAACACAGGTTGAGTATATGATTTTGTATATGTTGATCCTGGCTCAGACACCACTAATGGAAGTGACGCCTGTCCTCCTGTCGAAGACACTGGTGATGGAGTGCTTTGAGTCCCAATACTGCTACTGGACTGAGTGTTTGAAATACTCCCTTGAGGATCAACTTGTTGATTGGCATTAGTTGCCATTTTCTTAGTGTATCTTCTCTTTGGTATCCCTTCATTTGCTGTGGCTAACTTCCCACTTCTCAATAACATACAACAAAAGTGCTTCTTCACTAAGAGAGATGAGGCTGACAAAAAGGTTTGACTTAGCACTGGGTCCCACTGGGGGTGCCAATTTGTTTACTGTGAATTTTGGTAAACAACCTCTGATCTATCAATCTACATGCAAATTGATTTAACTTGCAGGATCGACCACACAAATCCTAGGACATGTGCTAAGTTTGAGAGATAAATGTAACTTAAAGACAATGTAAACTGAACTCCACGTTCGACAATGCTGAAAATAAAATCTAACTGAAATCCACGTTTGACTACGGGCAATAAAGTAAAGTGAAAACTGGAAATTTAAAGTGATGCAAGTAAAGGGTGCAGAAATTAAAGGCGTCGAATGAGTAAAAGCTTTGAAAATAAAATGCAACGAACTCCACGTTCTTGGAAAGTAAAGGCTGGGAAAATAAAAGTGCTGTCGAAGGTAAAGTGCAGGAAAGTAAAAGACTTTGAAAACAAATGCAATGTAACTTAAAGGAGAACTCCACGTTCTTGAAAATGAAAGACTTTGAAAAGTAAAGGCTTGAAGATTAAATGCTTGAACGTAAACTGCAGTCGAAAGTAAAACGCAGAAAGTTTAAATGGCTTTGAACATAAATTTGGCAAGGAAGATAAAGTTCAAGAAACTGTAAAGGCATGGAAAATAAATGGCTGAATCTTAAACATGCTGAAGATAAATTAGATTAATGAAGACAATGGTGTTACATTACGTACATTCTCACAAACTCGTTTCTCTACACGCGGGTACTTTGAGTTTCTTAGAGTAACTTGTACAAAAATATGAACACCCCTTTTACATAGAACCAACACATATTTATAGTGCTAGGAAATAACTACTCAGTGGTGGTTACTGCTTCGAACGTGTGGATTTTGGCGCCTTCCCCTTGATCTCAACTGTTCCCACGTTCACAACTGCTCTTATTTAAATTTCAAATATTGGAAATCCCCTCCAATCTTAATATAACCACTGCAGCGCTACATTCTCATGGTCAAAGAACTCTTTCAATACTTAGCCATTTTTTGAGGTTTCTCCACATTTATTCGACTCAGGCCTCTCAAACAGTTAGGTCGAAGCCTTCTTTACATTAAAAATAATTTTTTAACATTAAAATAGCTTTGATTTTGTCCAGCGTCGAAATTGAGGGTTAACAGTAACTCAATCCATAAACAAAAGGAACTACAAGTAAATGAAAGAGTAAGCAGAGTCAATCAACAATAACATTAAACAATCAAAGTAAGAAAAATGGGGAGCTTTAGCCTAGGGGTCATATCAATCGAGGCAAACAAGCTAGCTGGAAGGAAGACACAAGAGTCTCAACCAATGATATTGAAAATCATGGTGAGCGGAGCATAAAGGGGATGTGAATGAGATCACATAAGCGTCAGCATCGGCCTGATGCGAGCTAGAGACTAAACGTGGGGGTTTGATTGCAAAACCCTTCTTCCACTTGTCATACCCCAAATTTGTCCTACTCTCTCTCATTCTTTTATGCTAAGTATTGGTTTGGATTCATGGTCTTGCTCCAGATGATCATGGAGGGCTTGTGTGAGCGAGGGAGTTTGATTTCTGGTGGAGATAAATGAAACATATGCCCTCACCCTCATGCTCAATTTGTCAAAACATGGCCAGTAGTCTAAGTTATATAATGGATTCACTTCAGGGCATAATAAATTGGTTTCAATGGGTTTTGAATCATATTTCTAGATGATATCAAGTCTTATTTCAAGTCAATTTGGACCATGTTTTCGAGATTGATACAAAAGTCATGTGTAAAACAAGCTAAGCTTGGGCTAAGATTTGTCAAGTTGTTTCAAGCTATGGTTGGTCTCAAAATTAACTTTGTGGCAAGCTATGATTGCAAATGGTTATGAATTATGATTATACATTTTTGTAAGACGTAACATGTTGGTGTTCAAGATCCATTCTCTTCAAGTGCTCAATCCATAATTAAAGGTTTGTTAATTAAGCTTTAAGCCATGAGCGAGATTTATTGGGATTGTCTCGCAAGATATGGTCACAAATATTTTTTTAATTACAATTATGCATTTTCAAGAATGTAAATACAGTCCTTGCTATTTCACACCATACTAGAAATGTTCCAAGCTTCATGAAGTTTTGACAAATGATATCACTAACAGTGGGCAAGACTAATGCCAAGGCCATGTGCATTATTGTAACAACATCAATATAATTCGTTATTCATGTCCAGTTCACAAAACCACAATAATTCAAATTCCTAGTTTCAATCCAAGCAATCAGTCGCTCAAAATTACAATATATGAACCACATAAGCTACTGAATTCAAGTTGTTCATAGACAAAGAAAAAGCAAGTTTCAAAGGTGATTAAATATAGGTTACAAACTATTCCTTCTAGTGTGAAACAAGGCCTAATGTTACAAGGTGAAGTGAAGTTTGAGCCTAAAGCACGATGCTTAGGATAACAGGTTGTCACGCTTCATACAAGAGCAACTAAGTCTTCTCTTCTTCTTCATTTCTTCCCTCCATGCTCTCAAGTCACTTTCTCTGCTCCAAACTTCAAGAGCAAATTCTGCCAAGATCACCTCGCCTCATCAGGTGCAGTGCATGGAAAAACAAAATAATCATGATTATACCATATCACAAAAAGCAGCAACATGAATTAGCTTGATGGACTTTCAGACCTAAAATATTCCAAATATGAGAGAGTACTTGAGGTTACATGACCTAGAACTACAAGGGTGTAGAGTGGAGAATCTTACCAAGGTTGTTTTCAAGCCAAGCCTTGAATATTCTTACCAAGTTCTCCAAGTTTCCAGCAATTTCCCCAAGCAAGGGCAGCCACATGAAAAATCAAAGCAAAAACAAACAATCTTTACCAATTGCACACAAGAGCTATGGTTCGCAATGAGTATTAACTAGCAAAAGCATTGTGTGAAACCACAAATTAAAGGCCATTCAAATACCAAGTGGCAGCCATAGTGCTTGTTACCTATGAATTGTACGGGAATAAATGCAAGGCTCTATAAACTAAAATTCAAACCTTGAAGGTATTCCTTATTCATGCCAGGTTTTTGTCCAGTTCTCCAAGCTTCTTCTCCAAGTCACCAATGTCATGGTTTTCCAAAGACTCCCATCATCACTAGAACCATCTCATGCGGCGAATCACAATCTCCGGAGCTACTCAAGAGCCCTGCACCAAGTAGGAAAAGGTATCGAGAAGGACATATTATAGGTTAAAGAATGCAATTTAGAACTTGTATGTGACCAGGAGACATCAAAGTTGGAACATACCATGAATTCTTCAACACCAAGTCAAGAACTCTTCTGCTCAGTCCCACCTATTCTCTATATTTCCATTTGTCATCAAAGTATTGAGCACCAGTTACTCCAAGAATGACACCCTGTATCATTTCAATACAAGGTAGAAAAGTCACTAAAATTGAAGTTGGAAAAAGCAAATACACCAGCAAAATCCATAACAGGATTCAAAGTTTTTTTCTCAGAATTATTCAAATAAGTCAACAAGGCCACATCAGCACAGTGAAAACTTTCAAATTCTCGCAGTAAAACTCAGATAAAGCTACACGTTCTAGAAGAAATCCAGCTCACAGAACAGGAAAAAATGGTACAATCACAATCCCACGAAATGAGCCTTCATTCCCACTACCTCTAACGGCCTGACTTTGCAAGAAGGACACCTCACATATTCACACAATTTTCCTCTGAGCTCTACCCTAATTCACACGTATGAGGACCCTATAAAACTTACACTCTTCATTCATTAAAAAGGGGGGACCTGAGCAAAAAAGCATAGAGCAAAAACCCTAAAATTTGTTCTACAATTCCTCACCCTTTTAGAAAAGCTCATTTTCAATATAAAAGCCTAATCAGAGTTTCACATTTAAACTCTGATAGAGGTGAGCTCAACCCCACAACACCACAAGTGACGACGACATTTTCAGATAGAAGAAAAAGAGTAGAAGGGTAGAAAGCAGTAGGAGGCAGAGGAGAATTTTAGAGATCGCACCTTCACCAGAAATTTGAGATCGGAACTACTCTGATGTAGGTATGATTCACCTCTTTCGTGTGTTCTGAGCCTCTATTCATGTTCACCTTGTGTTGTTATTTCATAGCCCTCCTTGATTTTGCTTGATTACGCCTTGGTTTGGTAGATTTAGTTTTTTAGGGTTCCTGATTTCAAAAGCTAGAGTAAGGGTTTGTGAAATCTGAGTTCAGATCTGAACTCAGAGGCTTTGATTTGGTAGGGTTTGTGTTTATAGTTTAGGGTTTGGTGGGTTTGTAGCCCGAGAAGACGGTGGCGGCAACCGCGCGCCGCCACTTCTCCGGCCGTTCTAGGGTTCCAGCCAAGGTTTTGAGAGAAGGCGTAGAGAGAGATGAAGTTAATGAGAGAGAGAACTGAGTATAAAATGAATTCATCCCCACCGTTTCCTTTGTTTCATCTGTGGGTGAGTTAGCGTGGTACCCCCCACCGGTGACAAGTGTCACCGGTTCCTTTTGTTTCCCATAGTCCCATGCGCACAACTTGATTCGCCTTACCATGGGCATTCATTGACGGCCCTTAGATGAGTCAATGCCATTGACTCTGTGCAGATTCAACGTCCCAGATCTGTTTCCAGGTTTGCTGAGTTGACCAGGGGTTATGATAGACCCTCCCCAGCGTGGGCTCACTTGTTTGGGCCTGGGAATGTTTCACTAAATACACCCCCTGATTCAGTGTCAACAACAAGCTGGCCCATTCTGGTTTTTTATTTTATTTGCATTTTTAGTTTTAATTGTAATATTTAACTTTAATACTTCTTTATTAAAAAAACCAATTTTTTTTAATTGATTAGAAAACCTCAAAATACTATTGATGAATTAATTTAATTAATTCTATTAAAATATTTTATTTAATAATAGTTAATCTATTTAGTTATTAATTTTATTAAATAATTGATTTTAATTCAGTTAACTATTTAATTAGTTTTTTTTTAAAAAAGGACTTAAAGTTCTAATCCCTTTTATTAATCAATTCTCAATTAATTCTAATACACCATTTTATTTAATATTAATTAACTTTAATAGTTAATTTTATTAAATATTTTAGTTTAATTTAATTAATTATTTGAGTTTTCTTTTAATCCTAAAAGAAATCTAAAACAAATTAGTTTAGAATTTCTCCTTTAAGCTAACCCTAGGGATTTAGAATTTTAGTTATGCTAATATGCTTGATTATTTCTTCCCCCATTTTATTTATGATCTTTATGTGAGGTGTATAATTTTCTCTTGTGAATTTATTTCATGCCTTGATTATGTTTATGCTATTCATATTATGCTTGTCCAAACCAAAAAAATCTTTTCAAACTAATATCTTGACTTAATGTCAAGCCCTTTTAATACCTTGTAAGTCGATTGTTTTCACGATCGCAATCGACCTCACAATACCTCCTCTTGGGCTTTATACAATGATAATTGTTGCATATTTAACTTTGGTTTGTATGCGTGTATGTGATTGGCTCACTTTAATCATGACTCGATTATTCCCACTTGATTAATTACACCCCTCTCCCATAAGATTAAAATCAACCTTTTTTTACAAGAATAAACAAGCTTGATCCAACGTCAAGTATTTTCCAAATCAAATTCAATTAATCTCCAACATTCACTTGATCCACATATCAAGTCCCTTTACCTCTTGTAAGTCGAGCGCTTTTGCCTCGCAATCGACCTTACCTTAAACCATAGGACCTCATTTCCATTAGTTCTCAAACCATTTCGCACGCAAATCCAAACCTCGATTCAACGTCGAGTATTTTTCTTAAATCAAATTAATACATTTAATTATACTAAATATCATTTCTTAAAAGGTGAAAAAGAGGGGGATCAAGTCTTTGGTCTTTCTCCTCAATTGTTTGGGTGCGAATTCTCTTACTCGTGTATGGACAATTGACGCCTTTAAAACACTTGTAATCCGACAACACTCAAATTTATTTTTCCGTATCGAAGCATGTAATCTCTATTTAAATACATGTTAAAAGGTGAAAAGGAGGGGGATCAAGTCTTTGGTCTTTCTCTTCAATTATTCGGGTGCGAGTTCTCTTACTCGTGTGTGGACAATTGACGCCTCTAAAACACGCTAAACTCGACAACATTCAAACCTTTTTTCTAATCAATCATTAAGACACTTAATCTTTTATTTAAACGCATTTTACTAAAGGTGAAGTGAGGGTGGTCGAGTCTTTGACCCTTCTCCTCAATTGTTTGGGTGCGAGTTTTCTTACTTGTGTGTGGGCAATTGTCACCTCTAAAACATCCAATACGAAGAAAACTTCTTTTCTCGCCCCCGTGCGATTGAAACCCTAAAACACATACAACTCAAATCCTCTTTTCTTAATCAAACTCTTTAACATACTTAATAATATATTTAAACAACTTTCTAAAAGGTGATGTGAGGGGGGCCAAGTCTTTGACCTTTCTCCTCAATTATTTAGGTGCGAGTTCTCTTAATCGTGTGTGGAAAATTGGCGCCTACATAAAAAATACAAACCAAATGACTGTAGTCCCACGAACTATGAATGCTCTGACTTTCCCATTGCACGAGGGAATACGTAGGCACAAGGGTTCCAATCCTTGCCGAGCACACTAATAAAAAATCACCCATTTTCCCTTTCAAAAACCAATCCTTTAGAAGATAACAAACAAACCTACCTAACTTTCTCACGAATCGAATCAAGAGGTTCCCGTTGAGTACAATGGATGTAGAGGGTGCTAATACCTTCCCTCTTGCGTAACCTACTCCCGAACCCGAATTTGGTTGCGACGACCATGTTCTTATCTCCCTTTAAAGGTTTTATCGATATTTTCCTTTCCCTCTTTTGGGATGAATAAAGTTCGGTGGCGACTTTGTTTCGAACAGTTCACACTATTCAAGATGAACATGCCTCGTCTCATGATGCAGTTGAATACCATAGTTTTGCATTCACTACATCGAATTCCCGAGGGACAAGCCTGGTGGTGAATACTGAACGACCTCGAGATGTTGAGTTTGCTGAAAAATGTCGTGTGTTGGAAGAGAAGCTTGAAACCATGAATGGGCGTGATGCTTTTGATCTGAATGCTTTGAACATGTGTTTGGTACCCGGACTTGTATTACCTCCAAAGTTCAAGATGCCAAAATTTGAGAAATACAAAGGAGATAGTTGTCCAAAGCAGCATTTGGTGATGTTTTGTAGAAAGATGACCTCTAATGCTCTTAATGATAAACTTATGATCCACTCTTTCCAAGACAGTCTGAGTGGGGCATAATTGAGTTGGTACATGCAGCTACAGAGTAGCCATATCCAGTCGTGGTTGGACTTAGCCAACGCCTTTGTGAAGTAATACCAATACAATCTTGACATGGCTCCCAATCGCATAGAGTTGCAAGGCTTATCTCAAGAGGAGAATGAATTGTTCAGAGGGTATGCTCAAAGATGGAGAGAGGTTGCTGCTCGCGTTCAACCACCACTTTTAGATAGAGAATTGGTTGACCTGTTCATAGATTCTTTGCAAGGCCCATACCAGGAAAAAATAATGAGAAATGGGACATCAAACTTCTCTGACTTGGTTTTAGTAGGAGAACGCATTGAGAGTCATGTCAAAAGTGGAAAGATCCAAGACACCTCGAGCATCCATGCTAGTGAGAGTGAATCCATTGTCAGTTCTCAAGAGAAAGAGGAGGATGAAACCAATGCAATCTGGGACACTCTACAAGCTCCATCTCCGGTACCTTATCCTTAATACCCAAGCATCTTAAATGTTCAACGTCAGCAATATCCTCCTGTCAATAGAGGTTCCCTTCACCAACAACGAATTACACAGCAGAATTCTTCACAACCCTGACGCTACTATAGTCAAAGACCAAAAAGGCATTTTGATCATTTGCCAGTGCCATTCAATCATATATTGCCACGTTTGATTAGTAGTGGGTTAATAGTGCCAAAAGGCTTGGATCCTGTTATTCCTCCATACCCACCAGGCTTCGATGCCAATGCACGATGTAGATACCATGCTGGCGCCATGGGGCATTTAACCGAGAATTGCAAACAGCTCAAAAACAAGATCCAAGATCTGATTGAGTCTAAGCTAATCTCATTTATGCCTTGAGGTCTTCAAATCAACGTCAATCCTTCACTTGATCGGGTGGGTCCATCCGCCCATGTTATGCAAGAAGTTGCTGAGAGTAGGTGTGAAGAAGGATATCATAGTGGTCTCGATGAACAAGAATGCTAGTCCAACAGTGGGTCAAGAAAGAAAAGCCCAGTCCTCAATGCTGGAAATTTTTAGATCATGTCATTTCTATGCACTTGTAGTTTCTTTTTGTTATGTGCTATTTGCTTTTAGACATTGTTGTTTATTTATGGTAATATTAATGAAGTGATCATGTAGTTTTTGAACTAATCACGTCGCATTCGCTCACATTTTCTTCACTTATAAAAAAAAATCACCCCTATACCTCTCGTCCATTTTACCAAATTTTGTTTAACAAAGATTGGAGGGAGGATGATGAAAACAAGATACCCATAATTGTTGCTAGTATGCTTTCGGATAAAATCTTGCTGATGATGTACAGGCATTGTTTCAAATCCCCAAACACTGGAGAAATAAGGAGTTAATCCCTAGTTCACCACTTCGAGCCGAGAAGTAGAAGTTTCCTTTGGATATTCAAACCCTTACACTCAACCCGGGGTAGGGTAGTGTTCAGTTAATCTGACTCCGTATTCTTTGTACACGTCCTAAGGTGACGAAGAAATCATGCAAAATCCAGAAGTTATGATGGTTGTTCTTCAATGACTACTGACTTGGCAGTCACTTGTCTTACTCAAAAAAAGAGAACCCGCTAAGTCAAACACCTAAAAATGGAGACTTAGGAAAAAATTAGGGCAATCCCGATGGACTCATAGAATAAAATCAGTCTATGCAAAATTAGGGATCAAAAATTAAAAGAAAAACAAAAAAGGTCCTTAAATCCTCAAGAGAAGCAAAATAAGTTTCAGTGACCGCCATGTCAAAAATCAAAAGGTCACTGACTTCCATCAAAAATAAAATAAGATGACTGCCATTTCAAATGAATCTTGAACCTTCATCTTCATTCTTACACCGTCAAAATCTAAGTACGTGTGTCGATTTAACTGAACGTAGGACTGGAGATCATCACGAAGACGGGGTGGGTACAAATATAACTTTGAGCCTTATATCTTATGTTTCTATAACCGTGAACCAGACCACGTTACAACCCTCAAAAGACCTAATTGAGGCGGGGATTATTCTGAAAGTATACTACAGCAAGGTTACGTAAACTGACTCCTACAAATTGGCTAGTCTTCTGAATTGGAGTCATATTCTTGCTATATCTTTCACACACCAGTAAATCAGCACTGCGTTTGGACTAATGGTTCACTCGTCAACACACTGACACATCATTCCAATAAATGATTTTTCAAAACTTGCATGAACGTCGCATTAAAATTACCATTTCTGAATGAACAATTTTAGCTGCAAATGAGTACTTGACAGTTTGGAAATTCTGACAAAGTGCAATCAGAGAGAAACTTGAGCATTCGTTGGCACTGACTCGAATCGAGACTATCTCATAACCTTGTGAATCTGGGGCAAGTCCTTCAAAGCAATACTTAGTCAATCTGAGGCAAGTCTTTCAAAAGCCAAGACTGGGGTAGACCACTGCAAAATCCATACAAGGGGGCAGACCACTGCAAAATCCAGACACAGGGGTAGATCATTGATCCAGACACTAGGGTAGAGCATCTCAATACCCTCCAGACAGGGGCAGATTCCCTTCATACATTTAAGTTGGTCAAGCTGGCCATGTCATGCACTAACCGACCCCTGAATTCAACAAGTATTAAAAGCCTTAGGGCAGAGCAAATGCACAATCAGAATGCATTGGGTAAGTCGCTACGCTCATACAATCAACATGCATTGGTTACGTCACTGCGCTCATACAAGCCATCATGGCACATAAGCTATAAGTTAGGTTCTCTCGGGAACAAGTATGCAAATTCTGCAAAGGATCAAACTTGGGGCACCAAGAGCATCCACAGTTATCCTTTGATAATGGCACTATCAGATACTAAGTGTCGGGAAATTAAATCCTTTCAACTCATAAAGTCCAACCCTGCTTGGCAACCACCAAAAGTCCAACCCTGCTTGGCACCTATCAAAGTCCAACCTCGCTTGGCAACAACCAACAGTCCACCCTGCTGGCATCACCTCCAAAAGTCCAACCCTGCTTGGCACCTCCTAAAGTCCAACCCTGCTTGGCACCTCCTAAAGTCCAACCTTGCTTGGCAACTCCCAAAAGTCCAACCCTGCTCGGCACCTCCTAAAGTCCAACTCTGCTTGGCACCTCTAAAAGTCCAACCTTTCATTGGCAACCACTAAAAGTTCACCCTGTTAGCACCTTCATAAGACCAATCCCCTGCTTGCATCCACATATGCATCACATACAACATACAAGCATCGTATGCATACATAGCATAACCTATTTCCTTCCTCAACCCCCGCGTTGATATATATTGATTTGTTCTTGACCACTGAGTCAATGTTGTCTTTATTTTCTTCGGCCCCCGAGTCGATGTTTACCTTTTTTTCAACCCCCGAGTTGATGATATTTTGTCTTTATTTTCTCGACCCCCGAGTCGATATTGCCTTAGTTTCTCGACCCCCGAGTCGATATCATTATTACATCTTCAACCCCCGAGTTGACATCTTTTTGCTTGTACTGACCCCCGAGTCATTGTCATCTTTATCTTCTTCGATCCCCGAGTCAATATTGTGTTTATTTCCTCGACCCCCGAGTCGATATTGCCTTTATCTCTGCCCTCGACCCCCGAGTCGATATTTGCTATTTCCTTCAACCCCCGAGTTGATAGATTACCTTGCCTTTATTTTCTCGACCCCCGAGTCGGTATTGTCTTTATTTCCTCGACCCCCGAGTCGATATTACCTTTACCTTTCTTTCAACCCCCGAGTTGCCGATAGTTTATCTTAATGTTTCTCGACCCCCAAGTCGATAGTATTTCCTTTTCTCAACCCTCGAGTTGATATGCCAGTATTCCCAGTGAGTCTTTCACCTTGCTCCATCTAATCCCCATTAATCCTTCTTTGAAAACCAGAAATAAAGCCTTGCCCGGTTGCATTCTCATATGCATCTCATGTAAACCAGTTCATTTGCATTCCTGTATGCATGGCATATCCATCCCCAGCATAGCATAGCAGGATCCAGGATCAATTCGCAGGCATCTTGGTCAGTCTTCCATCAAAGTCAGCAATATTCTTCTAAAGAGAGGTGGATACCCCGTACGTGCTCAAGGAATTCGATTCCCCGCAAGTCATTCTTCAACCATGCAATTGATAATGACAATCCCAACAGCTGCTGTCAGTGCTCCCTAAGCAGAGGCTATCCTAGAAAGTTTCTTGTGAGCTTTCCCCTGTAGAGCCAGCACATTTCCTCCAGCAGGAATCTTGCTCAATTATTCTTCAGCAAATTTACCGCGGAGATACTGCTTTGGTATCATCGAGGAACCTTAATGGATAAGGGACTGCTTCGATGACCCAGAGAATCGTCTCCCTTCAGAGATACTGCTTTGGTATCATCAAGGAACCTTAATGGATAAGGGACTGCTTCGACGACCCAGAGAATCGTCTGCCTTCAGAGATACTGCTTTGGTATCATCGAGGAACCTTAATGGATAGGGGACTGCTTCGACGACCCAGAGAATTGTCTGCCTTCAGAGATACTGCTTTGGTATCATGGAGGAACCTTAATGGATAAGGGACTGCTTCGACGACCCAGAGAATCGTCTGCCTTCAGAGATACTGCTTTGGTATCATCGAGGAACCTTAATGGATAAGGGACTGCTTCGACGACCCAGAGAATCGTCTGCCTTCAGAGATACTGCTTTGGTATCATTGAGGAACCTTAATGGATAGGGGACTACTTCGACGACCCAGAGAATCGTCCGCCTTCAGAGATACTGCTTTGGTATCATCGAGGAACCTTAATGGATAAGGGACTGCTTCGACGACCCAGAGAATCGTCTGCCTTCAGAGATACTACTTTGGTATCATCGAGGAACCTTAATGGATAAGGGACTGCTTCGACAACCCAGAGAATCCTCTGCCTTCAGAGATACTGCTTTGGTATCATCGGGGAACCTTAATGGATAAGGGACTGCTTCGACAACCCAGAGAATCCTAAGTTATTCTGTTCATTTTTGTACCCCGCTACTTTATTCTGTCAGCTCTTACTCCATGGCACTTTACCTTTTGGCGGACAAATTTTGGGGTCTTCTTGTATCTAATTAAGTTCTACCCTTAAAATAAACACTATACAACCGTTCACTCTCTCGGGTCCAAGATAATTAGATAGGGGCATCTGTCATACCCCAAATTTGTCCTACTCTCTCTCATTCTTTTATGCTAAGTATTGGTGTGGATTCATGGTCTTGCTCCAGATGATCATGGAGGCCTTGTGTGAGCGAGGGAGTTTGATTTCAGGTGGAGATAAATGAAACATGTTCCCTCACCCTCATGCTCAATTTGTCAAAACATGGCTAGTAGTCTAAGTTATATAATGGATTCACTTCAGGGCATAATCAATTGGTTTCAATGGGTTTTGAATCATATTTCTAGATGATATCAAGTCTTATTTCAAGTCACTTTGGACCATTTTTCGAGATTGATACAAAAGTCATGTGTAAAACAAGCTAAGCTTGGGCTAAGATTTGTCAAGTTGTTTCAAGCTATGGTTAGTCTCAAAATTAACTTTGTGGCAAGCTATGATTGCAAATGGTTATGAATTATGATTATACATTTTTGTAAGACGTAATAGTTTTTTTTCCGCGTCCATCGCGAGGATCGTATTTTTTGAGGTACGACAGATGGCGACTCTGTTGGGGATTTGCATTGCCCTATGCTAGAGAGAGTCAAGCCTAACTTGACTCGATTCGTGAGTGTTAGATCTACTTGTTTGTTTATCTTCTCTTGTTTGTTTGCTTGCTTGTTTGACTATCTATTATCTACTTGCTTGCTTATTGTTATTATATCCTATTATTATCTTGTATGACACTGTTGGGGTTCTTTGATCATTGGTGCTCTGTGAGATGGCTCACACCCGAGTCTGAGGAAAACCCTAGGATTAGGATGGTGGTTGTGTAGTGGAGGCTTGCGTGGTTTCTTCCGCGTGAGCCAAAGCAAAGACCCCGCTTGGAGGAGATTCCATTGGAAATGTTATCGTTTTGACGTTACTTCGTCACGATGATAATGTTTTCGAGCCTGAATCGTCGATCCCAAGGACCTTTAACCCATTTTATCCATGGTGGTTGGTAGTGTTAACCCTTTGTGGGTTAATGCGAACGCCACAATCAGATGAGATCCCTCAAACATATTACTTCCTGACAGTAATATTTTCAAACTCGATCTAGGATTCTGAGAACCCTACTTAGAACCCGTGTGTCGATGGTTGTGTAGTGGGCGCCTCCGAGGAGTCTTTCTCGTGGGGAAGAAACGAATACCTCACCTAGACGAGATCCTTTCAAGGATATTATTGTCTGATGTTCCTTCGTCATGGCTATAATGTCTTTGAAAGATATCCATAACTCTAGGCACCTACCCAATTAGAGCCTACACATGGGGGGGTCTTGTGATCAGAGATATCCTGTGTCTAACTCCTTCCTCAGAATCAGATGTTGTTTTGATCCTGGAATCGTGCATAAGCATAGCATACTCATGACATTAGCATGTATGCATGTCATTTTTCCAACAAACTCAATCATCCTTTGTCCATAACCCGCAGTTGATTTCTCGACACTCGTATCGGAATTGAAGCCGCTTTTGGAAGAATCATGGATTCAGAAGTGCAGAACCAGTTTGCGTCAAGAACATATGTTGATTTGATGAAGAACCAGCTAGACCAACTTGTGGAAGCTATGATAGCCTTGTTAAGGAAAGAGGACAACATTCAAAGGCCTATAGTCACTGAGAACGTCACTCTGCCTCAAGTGAATAATCTTGCCCAATTTCAGCCTGTGCAGATTCCTGTTGGGGACCAGGTTATACAAGAATGTCACACTATTCAAGATGAACATGCCTTGTCTCATGATGCAGTTGAATACCATAGTTTTGCATTCACTACACTGAATTCCCGAGGGACAAGCCTGGTGGTGAATACTGAACGACCTCGAGATGTTGAGTTTGCTGAAAAATGTCGTGTGTTGGAAGAGAAGCTTGAAACCATGAAGGGGCGTGATGCTTTTGATCTGAATGCTTTGAACATGTGTTTGGTACCCGGACTTGTATTACCTCCAAAGTTCAAGATGCCAAAATTTGAGAAATACAAAGGAGATAGTTGTCCAAAGCAGCATTTGGTGATGTTTTGTAGAAAGATGACCTCCAATGCTCTCAATGATAAACTTATGATCCACTGTTTCCAAGACAGTCTGAGTGGGGCATCGTTGAGTTGGTACATGCAGCTACAGAGTAGCCATATCCAGTCGTGGTTGGACTTAGCCAACGTCTTTGTGAAGCAATACCAATACAATCTTGACATGGCTCCCAATCGTATAGAGTTGCAAGGCTTATCTCAAAAGGAAAATGCATCGTTTAGAGGGTATGCTCAAAGATGGAGAGAGGTTGCTGCTCGCGTTCAACCACCATTTTTAGATAGAGAATTGGTTGACCCGTTCATAGATTCTTTGCAAGGCCCATACCTGGAAAAGATGATGAGCAATGGGACATCAAACTTCTCTGACTTGGTTTTAGAAGGAGAACGCATTGAGAGTCATGTCAAAAGTGGAAAGATCCAAGACGCCTCGAGCATCCATGCTAGTGAGAGTGAATCCATTGTCAGTTCTCAAGAGAAAGAGGAGGATGAAACCAATGCAATCTGGGACACTCTACAAGCTCCATCTCCGGTACCTTATCCTCAATACCCAAGCATCTCAAATGTTCAAAGTCAGCAATCCGATGGGCCTCCCTGTGCGATTCCATTCTCTCCACATGGTCAATATCCTCCTGTCAATAGAGGTCCCCTTCACCAACAACGAATTACACATCAGAATTCTTCACAACCCCGACGCTACTATAGTCAAAGACCAAAAAGGAATTTTGATCATTTGCCAGTGCCATTCAGTCATATATTGCCACGTTTGATTAATAATGGGTTAATAGTGCCAAAGGGCTTGGATCCTGTTATTCCTCCATACCCGCCAGGCTTCGACGCCAATGCACGATGTGGATACCATGCTGGCGCCATGGGGCATTCAACCGAGAATTGCAAACAGCTCAAAAATAAGATCAAAGATCTGATTGAGTCCAAGCTAATCTCATTTACGCCTCGAGGTCTTCAAATTAACGTCAATCCTTCACTTGATTGGGTGGGTCCATCCGCCCATGTTATGGAAAAAGTTGCTGAGAGTAGGTGTTAAGAAGGATATCATAGTGGTCTCGATGAACAAGAATGCTAGTCCAACAATGGGTCAAGAAAGAAAAGCCTAGTCCTCAATGTTGGCAATTTTTAGATCATGTCATTTCTATGCACTTGTAGTTTCTTTTTGTTATGTGCTATTTGCTTTTAGACATTGTTGTTTATTAATGGTAATATTAATGAAGTGATAATGCAGTTTTTGAACTAATCACGTCGCATTCGCTCACATTTTCTTCACTTATAAAAAAATACCCCTATACCTCTCGTCCATTTTACCAAATTGTGTTTAACAAAGATTGGAGGGAGGATGATGAAAACAAGATACCCATAATTGTTGCTAGTATGCTTTTGGATAAAATCTTGCTGATGATGTACATGCATTGTTTCAAATCCCCAAACACTGGAGAGATAAGGAGTTAATCCCTAGTTCACCACTTCGAGCCGAGAAGTAGAAGTTTCCTTTTGATATTCAAACCCTTACACTCAACCCGAGGCAGGGTAGTGTTCAGTTAATCTGACTCCGTATTCTTTGTACACGTCCTGAGGTGACGAAGAAATCATGCAAAATCCAGAAGTTATGATGGTTGTTCTTCAATGACTATTGACTTGGCAGTCACTTGTCTTACTCAAAAAAAGAGAGCCCGCTAAGTCAAACACGTCAAAAAGGAGACTTAGGCAAAAATTAGGGCAATCCCGATGGACTCATAGAATAAAATCAGTCTATGCAAAATTAGGGATCAAAGAAAAAAAGAAAGGTGCTTAAATCCTCAAGAGAAGCAAAATAAGTTTCAATGACCACCATGTCAAAAATCAAAAGGTCACTGACGTCTATCAAAAACAAAATAAGATGACTACCATTTCAAGCGAATCTTGAACCTTTATCTTGATTCTTACACCGTCAAAATCTAAGTACGTGTGTCGATTTAACTGAACGTAGGGCTGGAGATCATCAGGAAGAAGGGGTGGGTACAAATATAACTTTGAGCCTTATATATTTTGTTTCAATAACCGTGAACCAGACCACGTTACAACCCTCAAAAGACCTAATTGAGGCGGGGATTATTCTGAAAGCATACTACAGCAAGGTTGCGTAAACTGACTCCTACGAATTGGCCAGTCTTCTGAATTAGAGTCATATTCTTGCTATATCTTTCACACACCAGTAAATCAGCACTGCATTTGGACTAATAGTTCCCTCGTCACACACTGAAACATCATTCCAATAAATGATTTTTCAAAACTTGCATGAACGTCGCATTAAAATTACCATTTCTGAATGAACAATTTTAGCTGCAAATCAGTACTTGACAGTTTGGAAATTCCGACAAAGTGCAATCAGAGAGAAACTTGAGCATTCGTTGGCACTGACTCGAATCGAGACTATCTCATAACCTTGTGAATCTGGGGCAAGTCCTTCAAAGCAATACTTAGTCAATCTGAGGCAAGTCTTTCAAAAGCCAAGACTGGGGCAGACCACTACAAAATCCAGACACGGGGGCAGACCACTGCAAAATCCAGACACAGGGGGTAGATCACTTATCCAGACACTGGGGCAGAGCATCTAAATACCCTCCAGATAGGGGCAGATTCCCTTCATACATTCAAGTTGGTCAAGCTGGCCATGTCATGCACTAAGCGACCCCTGAATTCAACAAGTATTAAAAGCCTTAGGGCAGAGCAAATGCACAATCAGAATGCATTGGGTAAGTCGCTACGCTAATACAATCAACATGGATTGGTTACATTGCTGCGCTCATACAAGCCATCATGGCACATACGTTATAAGTGAGGTTCTCTCGGGAACAAGTATGCAAATTATGCAAAGGATCAAACTTAGGGCACCAAGAGCATCCACAGCTATCCTCTGATAATGACACTATCAGATACTAAGTGTCGGTGAAATTCTGGTATATCAGACTACAAATGTCCTATAAAATTTCTGGACATATGATCTGAACAAAACAGCATAGCAAGGTATAAACAATTAAAACCAGTATAGAAAAGCATAAGAACACACATAATTTGTTCACCCAGTTCGATCTAACAATCTACATCTGGGGGCATACCAAGCCAGGAAGGAAGTCCACTCTTAGCAGTATCAAATTACAGACTCAACAACCAAGTTGACAATCTCCTAATTTAATAACTACCCAATGACCCTTCTACCTAAGTCCTCCCTAGGTAAGAGACTCCATCTCACTTCCAATCATCACAATAATGTCTAGCAGTCAACACCTCAGCCACTGCATCAACAACTTGATTTCCAACAGCTATTCAATCACAGAAAAATAGAAGACATAATTCCATGACAATACCTAGACATGACACACATGACTAAGAACAATACTTAGAGTTTCTTAACAGCTTCCTCCAAGAACAACACTCACTATTGCTTAAAAGCTTCGAGGAGAACAGTGACCATCTCACAATCTGAGTGGTTCACACATACCAACTCTCCTAGAGAGTGGTTCACAAGAACGAAACCCTAATAATTTTACATCTTGGAATCGTTATCTGAATCAGGTTACAAACACTCCTGTTTATAACCTACATCCTAACTGGATTTGGGCTTCAAATTACAGCATATCAGCTGCTACAAATCAGCAGAAACTTCTGCTATATAATAGGTCTTCAATCAAATATTTCCTAATATGTCTCCATATTTAGAAAGTAGTGAGAATTCGAAAACCAACACAAAATCTCAACTAAATTACTTTGGACGCCACATAGGATAACTAAATATTCACAGAATATTCAGTAACAAATACCAACAACAGAATCTTCCTTTTAAACCAAACACAGACGCGATGTCCTATGATCCAGGATGGGACATCTTTATCCGACATGTTTAATGTAGAATATTAGAACATATTATTTCAACATCTTGATTAACCATAACATGACAGCAACATTGTTTTACCAAAATTGTAGCCAATTACAAGAACTAACAATCTCCCCTTTTGGCTAATTTTGGCTAAAGGAATCTCAGCCAACATCAGAAAAACTTACACTGGATAAACACAAGAACCCCAAACAATTTCACAACCAGCATCAGCAACACCAAAAACAAACTCAAACAGCTGCATAAACTAGAATCACACCAGACAACTAGATAACACCTAGGCTAACTCTCCTCTTTTTTAGCCACAATTGGACAACCTCTTAACCTACCAAGGCAGCAAGCACGAAGTTCTGACATTCAATTTGACAAGATCAAATAAGTGGCTTCCCAATAAAAAACAAGTTCCCAAACCAAAGACCGCTTTGACTGGTCAGGCGATACAAACAAGGACTCTTTATGCAGTATAAAAACCAAGCCTCCTTGCTTCTAATAACATACCACAAATAGAACCATGAGTCAGTCTAACAAAGATGCAGGAAAGAAACACATGCAAGAGGTCAAGAAACCAGATCCACAGAAGTTGAAGAACAAAACACTGTCTACAGCTGGGGCAACTTCAGGAGCAACAAGAACAAGAAAAACATCAGAGACAAGGATGAAAGCCATCAAAAAACCTCCAGTGCAACTTCAAGCTTTTGATGATGAATGGGACGAAGATTGGAAAACATTTCTTGATTCAGGGGGTTGGGATAATCTTTAGACTCTTTGTTTGTTACTTTTTCTAACCTTGTATGCTTTCAGCAGTAGAATAAAATTCTGTTTCCATATGCAATAAAGTTCACAATTGCACAAGACACCTCCCAACACACTTAATCCTCATGTATACAAATCCCTAATTTGCTTCTGGCCAAAACACATCATATTAAATGAAATGCAATACACATCATATTAAAGGAAAATGCATCAGCAGAAAACAGAAGTCAGAATATCTTTTTAGACATATATCAATCACAAACAGTTTCACCAAAATTAATGCCAACACCAAAAGCTGCAGAACTATCAATCTCCCCCTTAACATCACAAGTCCAGCTGCACAAACTTGTAACACTCTCCCCCTATCAAGGATAACATGTGCTTCTTTGTACCTTGATGAATGGAAAACATAAGACGCATCTTCATGTCTTCAAGAGCTCACTCTTTGTTCAACTCACAAGTTGAACACAATCATCCCTTATACCAATACTTACATGATGCCAAGATGATCAACTTTTCTTAATCTAAGACAACCAGTAGTCCTTTGCAAGAAGGACACCTTAAATGAATGGTGAACATGAGACTCATCTTCATGTCTTCAAGAGCGCACCCTCTGTTCAACACACCTGCTGAACACATTCACCTACTGCTTAACCCTCACAACAGTACATAGATCAGGTAGAGGCTTGTGATCTCAGGAGACAGAAACCATAACATTCTAAACAGAATGTTCTGTCAACAGATGTTAAGACATCAGTCTTGACATCATGATCAGAATCCAGCTGCACTAAGAAAAACACCACATTCCAAAACAGAATCTCCAAGCTTCCTTCTTTAAGCCAAGGAACCAAAGAACCAGAAAACCAAATAGCACAGAGCATCACATCATCACCAAACATCTACTTCAAAATGCTACAACACTGCATGATATCAACCACCATAGCACACAGAATACTACACTACAACACTCTCTACTCTCTACTCTCCCCCCATCTTTCTCAACAGATGCTTCTTCAGCAAGAACCACTCCAAAAATACTACATGATATCCTATGATCATATAGTGTGTGGATACCCAGAAATAAGCACTCATCCACCTTCAAGAAGAATAGAACTCCCTGAGTCTTCAACTCATCACCCTTCTGCCAGAACCTCCTGACAATTTCAACTAACTCCTCTTCAACACAAGAGCAATCAGTTTCAATCATCCTTAAGCATAAACCCACTGCCTTCCACTGAACTCTAAGTAAACTCCTCTTACTTAGAGTTAATAACACGCACCAAGACAAGTGTGACATCTCCAAAATCTACAGAGAAAAATAAATTCTCCCCGACACACACAAAACTATCCTTCACACTCCTCCTCAGAGGCATGTGCACACATGATTCAACCAATTAGCTACACACATCAACACACCATCCAGCAGCCTAATGTCATAGCATGTTATCTGACATTATATCCCCATAAGAGGCAACCAATCTCCACAAGCATGCAAGCTTCACAATATATGCACCTTTACAGCAAAATCCATAGACAAGTACTCCCCCTGTCATGGATAACCAATGCTCTAGATGAAGATTAACATTTGAGCACCAGATCTTCACATAATTGCTGAGCACATTCACATACCATACTCCCACTCCTAGAGAACACTGACACTGCTCACAAACTCCACGAATTCTCAACATACTTACGAGCTTTACTGAGATCTAATCTCTTCAAGAGAAAGAACAAACCTTCCTGATCAAATCACCTCATCCGAAAAAATGCTTGAGCATCCAACTCCACATACACAGTCTCAATCATATTACAAATATAACCATCAACAATCATGATGTTACAACATCATTTGGAACATCAGCTTCCCATCACCATTCAAAGGACTCATTGCGCATAGAAGTCCTTCAAGAAACTCCCATCAAAGTATCTATCGTTAGTCAGATAGGACTACCTTCTCACACAAGGTAGGACAATTGGTCTGACATTCTTCTTTTGCACACATCAGGCATCTGCTGATCCTTCTTCATGACAAACCATCATGACAACCATACAAAACCAGATCATACACACATGCTGGAACCTACATACTCTACGTCTCAAGAATCTTATTTTCAAACTTCTCATACAGATACCAGGGAGCCATGATCCTTTGGTCCCAAATACACCAACTCCTCCAAATCTATTGATTTTGCAGTAATTCCAACCAATCTCACACATTGATGAAAATCTGCCAGTGCTTCTTCAAAGTCTTCAAACCTGCCACTGTCTGAATCTTCAGAAGGAATAGTTAGGAACTACACCTCATAGCTGTACCAAGGATGCCACCTTTCACAAAGTTCAGATAATGCCACCTATCTTAACTCTATGATGAGCATTCTGGACTTCACCTAAACGAATCCAAGTAGTCATAAGTCTTTCATCTCCATCTTCAGCATCAACAATATCCAGACCAGCTTCTTGCCAGGAAACTTTCCAGAAATACATAACTCCTGTCACACAAGACTGAAGCAAATTCTCAGGCCAACTCCTAAGAAGTAACAATTGATGCTAAAGCTTATGTAGTACCCCTCCCATGATTCTGCACAAACTCTGATGATGAAATGTTCCAAACATCGTGTTGAACATCACCAATCTTGAGTCACAAGGATAATCAATCAAATATTTGTGAACTCCACAAACAATAATTGATCTTAAATCCTTGTATAAAAACCCTACCAGATACCAGCACCAAGTAAACACCACCAAAGTAGCCTATCCAAGCCCGTTTCTTCTTTTGCAGAGGGTTGAGATAACAAGGATGCTACACTTGGCTCAAGTAAGTAAGACCTTCTCTGAACAAATCCTATTTCCCTCAGAAAATCTGAAACCTCCTTCCAAATTGAATTCATCCTTAGATATACTAGAACTACATTGGACACCATAACCAGGAAGAATCTCCTAACTAGGTCACCACAAATAAGCTTAAGAGATAACTTATCAAGATCTTCACTCTCGCATGAAAGATTTGACAGTGATACTCCTTTGCTTTGGCTCCACCCTCTTCATTCACCATCAAGAAAATTGAGAAAGAAGGAATCAATGTTCTGGACAAATTGGTCTTCAATACCTTTATGAGTGGAGTTGAGATAATCACCAAGTATCTTTGGCATCTCTAACCAAGTGGTTGAAACTGTCTTGCATAAAATGCAACATCATAGAATAACCTGCTGAGGAGGCCAAACCCTAACGTCTTTCCAAGAAAATACATTCCTAAAGTCTCACCACCAGAGACACAAGAAACAACTAGGGTTACATCAGATACCATGCAGCGGAACACACAACAACTCCTCAACAACCTTCAGGCACGACTCAATGATCCTTGCACATCATCACCATAATCCAAGTGCCAACAAAATAGGTTTGAAACTAAATCAAACTACATAGCAGCTCACCACCAAAGTTACAAGCCTGATAACAAAAGATAGGTCCAAAACACACCCTGTCATGAACAGTCCATCCTCTACTTCTAGGGACCATTCAAACAACAAAATGCACTTCGCCAAGTTCAAACAACTTTTCAGAAGGTACCACCTACCTTGCCCATGACCAGAAAGTATCTTTCCTAGGATCTCACCCAGAAACAGAACAGGATGCCTGCTTTGATACCAATTGAAATTCTGGTATATCAGACTACAGATGTCCTATAGAATTTCTGGACATCTGATCTGAACAAAACAACATGGTAAGGTATAAATAATTAAAACCAGTATAGAAAAGCATAAGAACACACATAATTTGTTCACCCACTTCGATCTAACAATCTACATCTGGGGGCATACCAAGCCAGGAAGGAAGTCCACTCTTAGCAGTATCAAATTACAGACTCAACAACCAAGTTGACAATCTCCTAATTTAATAACTACCCAATGACCCTTCTACCTAAGTCCTCCCTAGGTAAGAGACTCAATCTCACTTCCAATCATCGTAATGATGTCTAGTAGTCAACACCTCAGCCACTGCATCAACAGCTTGATTTCCAACTGCTATTCAGTCACAGAAAAATAGAAGACATACTTCCATGACAATACCTAGACATGACACACATGACTAAGAATAATACTTAGAGTTGCTTAACAGCTTCCTCCAAGAACAACACTCACTCTTGCTTAAAAGCTTCGAGGAGAACAGTGACCATCTCACAATCCGAGTGGTTCACACATACCAACTCTCCTAGAGAGTGGTTTACAAGAACGAAGCCCTAATAATTTTACATCTTGGAATCGTTATCTGAATCAGGTTACAAACACTCCTATTTATAACCTACATCCCAACTGGATTTGGGCTTCAAATTACAACATATCAGCTACTACAAATCAGCAGAAACTTCTGCTATATAATAGGTCTTCAATCAAATATTTCCTAATATGTCTCCATATTTAGAAAGTAGTGAGAATCCGAAAACCAACACAAAATCTCAACTCAATTACTTTGGACGCCACATAGGATAACTAAATATTCACAGAATATTCAGTAACAAATACCAACAACAGAATCTTCCTTTTAAACCAAAAACAGACGCGATGTCCTATGATCTAAGATGAGACATCTTTATCTGACATGTTTAATGTAGAATATTAGAACATCTTATTTCAACATCTTGATTAACCATCACATGACAGCAACATTGTTTTACCAAAATTGTAGCCAATTACAAGAACTAACAGTCGAGAAATCAAATCCTTTCACCTCATAAAGTCCAACCCTGCTTGGCAACCACCAAAAGTCCAACCCTGCTTGGCACCTATCAAAGTCCAACCTCGCTTGGCAACAACCAATAATCCACCCTGCTGGCACCACCTCCAAAAGTCCAACCCTGCTTGTCACCTCCTAAAGTCCAACCCTGCTTGACACCTCCTAAAGTCCAACCTTGCTTGGCAACTCCCAAAAGCCCAACCCTGCTTGGCACCTCCTAAAGTCCAACCCTGCTTGGCACCTCTAAAAGTCCAACCTTTCATTGGCAACCACTAAAAGTTTACCCTGTTGGCACCTACATAAGACCAATCCCCTGCATGCATCCACATATGCATCACATACAACATACAAGCATCATATGCATACATAGCATAACCTATTTCCTTCCTCAACCCCCGCGTTGATATATATTGATTTGTTCTTGACCCCTGAGTCAATGTTGTCTTTATTTTCTTCGTCCCCCGAGTCGATGTTTACCTTTCTTTCAACCCCCGAGTTGATGATATTTTGTCTTTATTTTCTCGACCCCCGAGTCGATATTGCCTTAGTTTCTTGACCCCCGAGTCGATATCATTATTACATCTTCAGCCCCCGAGTTGACATCTTTTTGCTTATACTGACCCCCGAGTTATTGTTATCTTTATCTTTTTCGATCCCCGAGTCGATATTGTCTTTATTTCCTCGACCCCCGAGTCGATATTGCCTTTATCTCTGCCCTCGACCCTCGAGTCGATATTTACTATTTCCTTCAACCCCCGAGTTGATAGATTACCTTGCCTTTATTTTCTCGACCCCCGAGTCGGTATTGTATTTATTTCCTCGTCCCCCGAGTCGATATTACCTTTACCTTTCTTTCAACCCCCGAGTTGATGACAGTTTATCTTAATGTTTCTCGACCCCCGAGTCGATAGTATTTCCTTTTCTCAACCCCCGAGTTGATATGCCAGTATTCCCAGTGAGTCTTTCACCTTGCTCCATCTAATCCCCATTAATCCTTCTTTGGAAACCAGAAATAAAGTCTTGCCCGGTTGCATTCTCATATGCATCTCATGTAAACCAGTTCATTTGCATTCCTGTATGCATGGCATATCCATCCCCAGTATAGCATAGCAGGATCCAGGATCAGTTCGCAGGTATCTTGGCCTGTCTTCCATCAAAGTCAGTAATATTCTTTTAAAGAGAGGTGGATACCCCACACGTGCTCAAGGAATTCGATTCCCCAGCAAGTCATTCTTCAACCATGCAATTGATAATGACAATCCCAACAGCTGCTGTCAGTGCTCCCTAAGCAGAGGCTATCCTAGAAAGTTTCTTTTGAGCTTTCCCCTGCAGAGCCACCACATTTCCTCCAGCAGGAATCTTGCTCAATTATTCTTCAGCAAATTTACCTCGGAGATACTGCTTTGGTATCATCGAGGAACCTTAATGGATAAGGGACTATTTCGACAACCTATAGAATCATCTGCCTTCAGAGATACTGCTTTGGTATCATCGAGGAACCTTAATGGATAAGGGACTGCTTCGACGACCCAGAGAATCGTCTGCGTTCAGAGATACTGCTTTGGTATCATCGAGGAACCTTAATGGATAGGGGACTGCTTCGACGACCTAGAGAATCGTCTGCCTTCAGAGATACTGCTTTGGTATCATCGAGGAACCTTAATGGATAAGGGACTGCTTCAACGACCCAGAGAATCGTCTGCCTTCAGAGATACTGCTTTGGTATCATCGAGGAACCTTAATGGATAAGGGACTGCTTCGACGACCCAGAGAATCGTCTGCCTTCAGAGATACTGCTTTGGTATCATCGAGGAACCTTAATGGATAGGGGACTGCTTCGACGACCCAGAGAATCGTCTGCCTTCAGAGATACTGCTTTGGTATCATCGAGGAACCTTAATGGATAAGGGACTGCTTCGATTACCCAGAGAATCATCTACCTTCAGAGATACTGCTTTGGTATCATCGGGGAACCTTAATGGATAAGGGACTGCTTCGACAACCTAGAGAATCCTTTGCCTTCAGAGATACTGCTTTGGTATCATCGAGGAACCTTAATGGATAAGGGACTACTTCGACAACCCAAAGAATCCTAAGTTATTCTGTTCATTTTTGTACCCCGCTACTTCATTCTGTCAACTCTTACTCCATGGCACTTTACCTTTTGTCGGACAAATTTTGGGGTCTTCTTGTATCTAATTGACTTCTACCCTTAAAATAAACGCTATACAGCCGTTCACTCTCTCGGGTCTAAGACAATTAGATAGGGGCATCTGTCATACCCCAAATTTGTCCTACTCTCTCTCATTCTTTTATGCTAAGTATTGGTGTAGATTCATGATCTTGCTCCAGATGATCATGGAGGGCTTGTGTGAGCGAGGGAGTTTGATTTCAGGTGGAGATAAATGAAACATGTGCCCTCACCCTCATGCTCAATTTGTCAAAACATGGCCAGTAGTCTAAGTTATATAATGGATTCACTTCAGGGCATAATTAATTGGTTTCAATGGGTTTTGAATCATATTTATAGATGATATTAAGTCTTATTTCAAGTCACTTTGGACCATGTTTTTGAGATTGATACAAAAGTCATGTGTAAAACAAGCTAAGCTTGGGCTAAGATTTGTCAAGTTGTTTCAAGCTATGGTTGGTCTCAAAATTAACTTTATGGCAAGCTATGATTGCAAATGGTTATGAATTATGATTATACATTTTTGTAAGACGTAACATGTTGGTGTTCAAGCTCCATTCTCTTCAAGTGCTCAATCCATAATTAAAAGTTTGTTAATTAAGCTTTAAGCCATGAGCGAGATTTATTGGGATTGTCTCGCAAGCTATGGTCACAAATGTTTTTTTAATTACAATTATGCATTTTCAAGAATGTAAATACAGTCCTTGCTATTTCACGCCATACTAGAAATGTTCCAAGCTTCATAAAGTTTTGACAAATGATATCACTAACAGTGGGCAAGACTAATGCCAAGGCCATGTGCATTATTGTAACAACATCAATATAATTCATTATTCTTGTCCAATTCACAAAACCACAATAATTCAAATTCCTAGTTTCAATCCAAGCAATCAGTCGCACAAAATTACAATGTATAAAACGCATAAGCTACTGAATTCAAGTTGTTCATAGACAAAGAAAAAAGCAAGTTTTAAAGGTGATCAAATATAGGTTACAAACTATTCCTTCTAGTGTGAAATAAGGCCTAATGTTACAAGGTGAAGTGAAGTTTGAGCCTAAAGCACGATGCTTAGGATAACAGGTTATCACGCTTCATACAAGAGCAGCTAAGTCTTCTCTTCTTCTTTATTTCTTCCCTCCATGCTCTCAAGTCACTTTCTCTACTCCAAACTTCAAGAGCAAATTCTGCCAAGATCACCTAGCCTCATCAGGTGCAGTGCATGGAAAAACAAAATAATCATGATCAGACCATATCACAAAAAGCAGTAACAGGAATTAGCTTAATGGACTTTCAGACCTAAACTATTCCAAATATGAGAGAGTACTTGAGGTTACATGACCTAGAACTACAAGGGTGTAGAGTGGAGAATCTTACCAAGGTTGTTTTCAAGCCAAGCCTTGAATATTCTTACCAAGTTTTCCAAGTTTCCAGCAATTTCACCAAGCAAGGGAAGCCACATGAAAAATCAAAGCAAAAAGCAACAATCTTTACCAATTACACACAAGAGCTATGGTTCGCAATGAGTATGAAGTAGCAAAAGCATTGTGTGAAACCGCAAATTGAAGGCTATTCAAATACCAAGTGGCAGCCATAGTGCTTGTTACCTATGAATTGTACGAGAATAAGTGCAAGGCTCTATAAACTAAAATTCAAACCTTGAAGGTATTCCTTATTCATGCCAGGTTTTTGTCCAGTTCTCCAAGCTTTTTCTCCAAGTCACCAATGTCATGGTTTTCCAAAGACTCCCATCATCACTAGAACCATCTCATGTGGCGAATCACAATCTCCAAAGCTACTCAAGAGCCCTAGACCAAGTAGGAAAAGGTATTGAGAAGGACATATTATAGGTTAAAGAATGCAATTTAGAACTTGTATGTGACCAGGAGACATCAAGGTTGGAACATACCATGAGTTCTTCAACACCAAGTCAAGAACTCTTCTGCTCAGTCCCACCTATTCTCTATATTTCCGTTTGTCATCAAAGTATTGAGCTCCAGTTACTCCAAGAATGGCACCCTGTATCATTTCAATACAAGGTAGAAAAGTCACTCAAATTGAAGTTGGAAAAAGCAAATACACCAGCAAAATTCATAACAGGATTCAAAGTTTTTTTCTCAGAATTATTCAAATATGTCAACAAGGCCACATCAGCACAGTGAAAACTTTCAAATTCTCGCTGTAAAACTCAGATAAAAGCTACATGTTCTAGAAGAAATCCAGCTCACAGAACAGACAAAAATGGTACAATCACAATCCCACGAAATGAGCCTTCATTCCCACTACCTCTAACGACCTGATTTTGCAAGAAGGACACCTCACATATTCACACGATTTTCCTCTAAGCTCTACCCTAATTCAAACGTATGAGGACCCTATAAAACTTACACTGTTCATTCATTGAAAAGGGGGGACCTGAGAAAAAAAGCATAGAGCAAAAACCCTAAAATTTGTTCTACAATTCCTCACCTTTTCAGAAAAGCTCATTTTCCATATAAAAGCCGAATCAGAGTTTCACATTGAAACTCTGATAGAGGTGAGCTCAACCCCACAACACCGTAAGTGACGACGACATTTTCAGATAGAAGAAAAAGAGTAGAATGGTAGAAAGCAGAAGGAGGAAGAGGAGAATTTTAGAGATCGCACCTTCACTGGAAATTTGAGATTGGAACTACTTCGATGTAGGTATGATTCAGCTCTTTCGTGTGTTCTGAGCCTCTATTCATGTTCACCTTGTGTTGTTGTTTCATAGCCCTCCCTGATTTTGCTTGATTACGCCTTGGTTTGGTAGATTTAGTTTTTTAGGGTTTCTGATTTCAAAAGCTAGAGTAAGGGTTTGTGAAATCTGAGTTCGGATCTAAACTCAGAGGCTTTGATTTGGTAGGGTTTATGTTTATAGTTTAGGGTTTGGTGGGTTTGTCACCGAAGAAGACGGTGGCTGCCACCGCGCGCCGCCGCTTCTCCGGCCGTTCTAGGGTTCCAGCCAAGGTTGTGAGAGAAGGCGTAGAGAGAGATGAAGTTAGTGAGAGAGAGAACTGAGTATAAAATAAATTCATCCCCACCGTTTCCTTTGTTTCATGTGTGGGTGAGTTAGCGTGGTACCCCCCACCGGTGACAAATATCACCGGTTCCTTTTGTTTCCCATAGTCCCATGCGCACCGCTTGATTCTCCTTACCATGGTGTAGCACCTCAAAATTTTCCCTCTTGATTTTAGCTTTTACTGGCTTATGTTGCATTGCATTTTGGCATAATCATCATTTGCATTTCATTGGTTCTTTGGCATAGGATCAAGGTGTCTAAGTCAAACCCAAGGAGCCTTGAGCCTCAAGAGGTCTTAATGGGTCATCACTTCATCATATGATCAAGCTTGACAAGAGAATGCAAGGGAATCACATCATCCTAATCAGTGCAAAACTAGGGTTTTGGACTTTTTGAGTAGAATGCCCCAATGGGCAAGATCTTTGAGCTTTTATCACCTCCAAATGCCATATCTAATCTTTGTTAGACAGGATATACATCATATTCAAAGGAATTTGGATTTGGAGGATGTGCTGTTTTCTCCTAGACTGAGGGTTTAAAATAAGGGTTTGCCATGAAATCAGTTTATTTCTAATTTCTTGGGCAAGACTTGATCTCATGGTATTCTACATGTCCTCAAGGGTCTAGAGATGGAAGATTACCCATTGATTCATTTTAGAAGGGGTTTAATTGGTCAACTGGTTGAGAATCAGAAAATTTGGGGAAAAGTCAACTGTGTAGAGGAAAAAGTTAACTCCTGACTTTCTAAGGTCAAAATTATGAAATTCAAGTTACATATGTTCATTGGACAAGATTTGATCAAGAAATGATGGAGGAATCATGAAAAATCAAGAAATGTACAAAGTTGCCATTTTTAGAAACTTAGGGTTTCCAAAAATGGCAAGTTTGGACCATTTTGCACCATACTTTGAAGCCTTCTTTCTCCATGATAAAAGCTCCAAACCTCAGGCCCAAGTTGAGCCAATTAAAGTTCATGTTCTAAGCTTCAAATCCATATAAAGAACACCTCCACTGGATCAATATTGAGAGAGTTATGATTGATCAAAGTTTGACAAAACTAGGGCAAAAACCAAGTCATGGCAAGGCAAGCGCAGGCCCATAGGCCATAATTTCATCAAACACATGGTGGACAAAATGTCAAGCTACTTTTCTCAATGATGGAGGCTCCAAATGGAAAAATGTTGAACATCAAAGTTGTTCATCCCAATGTCCTCTTCAACTTTGATGTTTTTCCATTTGAGCAAGTTATGATGGAGTTATAGTGGTCCAAAGTTGATGTGATCATGCTAAAATTCACAAGCCATAGCCATGCATACCATGCAGGTCATGCGTTCCCATGATGCAGTCCCACATTCCTATGTTTTAAGCCATTTTACACCATTTTACCAACCTCCATTTGATTTCATTTCAACATCAAACTTATTCTCCTATGTCTACTCTTTCATTTGCCACCAAAATCATACATTTCCATTCATTAAAGTGAGAGATATTCATCACCAAAGTCTCTTATTTGCATTAAAACCAAGCTGCCAGGATGCCAATGTTGTAACATTGTTGTTGTTAGTTTAATTCAAGTCACACGCATACATCAAACACACTTCCCACTCTTTGCTATTTTAAAACCAACACTTCCTTACATACACATGCCATACATGCTTTGACATACACCAAAGAAGAAATGAACCAAGTTTGCTCAACAAGTTTCTGCAGCAGTGACTTCATCATCACCATTCATTCGCATCACCACCATACCACATCATGAGCTCACTTTCACTTAATCAAAACTCACCAACTTGTCACTAACTAACTTGACTCAGTTAGTTAGATGAAACTCAGTTAACCTCGCTCACCAACTCACTTAACCATTGTAGTTAAACACTAACTCAACCTATATAATTCAAACACACTCACAATTTCAGAGGGGAACTTCATTTTTTCACTCTCACTTCAAATCATTCTCACTCTTTCTCTCAAATTCTCTCTGCTCTCTCTTTGATCTCACACGAATTCATCATCATCTGCATTTAGTGTTCATCTTTTGGAAGTTTTGGAGCAAGGATGTGTTGAATCAAGTTCAAGTGCAACTTCATACTCAAGGTGTATTTCTCAGTTTTCTTCAAGATACAAAGTTCCATAAGCCTTTATTTGGTCAAATCAAGCTCAAGATCAAGTTGATATCTCTGGTTTTCTCAATAATTCTAAGATCTTCAAGCTTCAGGTTCCAAATTTCTCAATCTTTGCTTGCACGATTTCTGTTTATTATTGCTTGTTTCCTCTTGATTTGAGGTTTACTAGCAGCAGTGTGAGTTCTGGCTAGTGATAGGCACTCTAGGTGCTTAGAATTTTTTGCTAGGGCAAAATGTTTTGGCTCGGTTTGTTGTGTGTGTGCATGACCTGTGAAAAATAATTATGTATTCATGATCTCCTCAACTTCTCCTTCATTTTGATATATGGTTTGCATATTTCTGGGGCATGTGAAATTTACAGGTCGTGGAGAGTGGCCGGAGAAGACGACCGGAGGTCCTTCTCCGGCCGGTGAGGTGCGTTTAGGGTTTTAGGACCAGAATATATCATAGTCGTCCGATCCACTTCATCCAACGCTTCTTAAGGTTCCAGCACATTAAAAAGTCATGTGACATGTGCGTGCTTTGTTTTTTAATCTCAGACGATCACATGTGTGTGCCTACGTGGTACTTATTGTGGTCGTGCATGCTGTTTCGTTTGATATGATTGTTATGTTGAATGGTGGTGATGGATTAATCTTGTGGCCATGATTGCAACATGTATGTGACTGATTGTACACCTTCACCATACACTCCCACGCGCCCTTGTTGGACTGGACTGAGTTTCTATTTGCACACCCCATGTTTGAGCCCAATACACTTTTCAACTGGCAAATTACTCACGCTGCACCCCCTACACCCTTTCTTTTGTATTTTTAATTTTCTTTTTCATATAGTTTTGATTTTCCATTATTAAAAATACAAAAAAGAATTAAAAAATTCTAAATAAATACATGTGACATTTTTACACATTTAATTAATTTTCTATAATTTTTAATTCTGATTTCATGGATTTTTGCATATTCAAACTTGTACATTTTATTTCTCTCATTTCACACACTTTTTTTCATCCATTCTTTTTGCATTGGTTATATAACACATTAAATCATCTAAATAAATTTTCTTTTGATTTTTAAAGTCATTTTATCATGTGTTTAGGGGTGCTTATTTGAGCATTTTTGTGGCGTGTTTCAAAATGTTTTCATGAGGCCTTTTGAGGCACTTTTCCTTTGAGTTTCGCCATGAGTTGTGGTACAGGTTTGTGCTTCTAACTTAGGTTAGTTGTGGCTCATTTTTACAATTTTATCACGTGCTTTGATAGTTCTTTCATTCTTCATGATTGAAGTTACTTGTGTGCACTTTATTCTACTTCATGCTAACATGTGTTGATGAGGCATTTATGCCACCATTTTATGATTGTTTGTGCATCTTTTATAGGTCACTTATATGATATTATAGGTCACCTTTGTTTCATTATAAGTCACTTTGATTTGCATTTGTATTTGATATGAGTTTATGCATTCTAATTTGAACTTTGACATGTTTCCCTCTCTTATCTCCCCTTATGCTCTACATGTCTCATGTGTGTATTTTGTATGACATTTCCCTCATTCCATTAGCATCTCATCAATGGTATGCCACTGCCCATATGCATTCATTAATCATTTCACATGTTATGCATTTCTAACATGTCACTTTGTGCATCTAATTGAATATGTTGCTCTTATACTTACTTCTTCTTCATCTTATTTCTTCTATTTGTATTCTTTTATCCATGATTTGTGTGATGATTCATATGCATTATGAGACATTTGTAAATGGTATGTGGTTCTGACCTTGATCTTTTGTGAAGCATTATTGCATGATCACTTTGCATGTCCACTCATATTTCATCTATTCCTTTCATAGGTGCTTTTATTGGATGTTTAAGACTTTGTTTGTGCATAGTTTGTGTGGGTTAGGTATTTTAACATTAGAGAACATCCTTAGAGCATAGGTTCTAACCTTAAATTATTTTCATCTCTTAGGATCTTTAGTCTTTGGTTCTTATTTTGTTTGATCATTATTTGGTATTCTTTCCTTATTTCATTACTTGTAAATAGTTTTTGAACTAACCTTTTCATGTAGGTGCTAAGGGTAAGTAAGTGTGTGGATATGTTTCCACATACATTTCTTTCTTTCATTTTCTCTTATCTCTTTTAATCATCCTACTTGTGATCATGATGAGCATTTATATGCTTTCCTTGAATAACTTCTTCTTCATCCCTCTTTAAGATCAACTTAACTTCCGTCTTGAAAGTAAGTTGCTTCTTTTGCTCTTCTTTTCCGTTCTTTTAGGATTAGGTTGCTTAAACCACATTAACCATAGGAATATCCATGTATGACAACTTTAGGGTTTGAGTCTTAGTCTCCCTCATTAGATTTTACCTTTCTCACTCATTTGAGTCTCTCTTCTTCTCATCTCAAAACAAAAATAAAAAACACTTGATAAAAGGCATAACAAATATTGTATTTGAGCCTTTCATGTGAGAATGAGATAGTGAGGGGTCTTCTCTCACTTTCTTAGAATGTTTAGCATACTTCCCGTCTTGGGTCGATATGCGAGGCATTCGATCCTACGTGAAGGACTTAAATACAATATGCGTTGTAAACACAAAACAATCAAAACACTTCTTTCTAAAAAACTTCAAACAAACAATAACGTCTTTCCTTTGGGATTTCTCTCCTCATCTCATTCACTCATTCCTTAAGGATGCTTCATTTTCGTTCTACCGCAAACAGGTAACGTCTAAGTCTCTATACAGCGACCTGCAACACCTAACTGCTAGGACGCGAACATTGACGTTTCCACAAAAAAACACAAGCAACTTTCCCTTACCTGAGGGGAACTACGTCGCTCTGATTCTCATGTTCCCGATGAGATACGTAGGCAGTGGGGTAGGGCCCATTCGACCACTTCTTTTATTTTCCCTACATTTGCTTCTTGCTCTCATTCTTTTCCTCCTTTCCTTTCTACCTTTCTTTTCCAGTTCTTCAGTGAGTAGCTTATATCTAGTTGATGACACCCTTTGATCGAGGCGACGAGCGTGGATCCCATCAGGTACGATGTACGTGTTGGGTGCTAACACCTTCCCTTCGCGTAACCGACTCCCGAACCCAGTTCTCTTGGTCGCAAGACCATGTTCTTTCCTTTCCCCTCAGGTTTACGCAGTGATTCCTTTCCCTCTCTTGGGATTAATACACATTGCTGGAGACTCTGTTTCAGTGCCACTTTCGTGTTTGTACTTGGATGAAAATACCGGGAGCGACAGCTGGCGACTCTGCTGGGGACCGAACCCAGAATCTCTGGTTCCCTTAGTGAGTTAATCCTAGCGCTTGTTTGTTTTTCTTTCATTGGGTGTTTACTTTGATGTTGTAGTTACTATTTTTACTGTATTACTGTTTACTGTATTATTGCTTTACTGTACATTACTGTATTTATCGCATCTTTACATTACATATCATTATTATATGCTGTGCTGATTTTCTATTTGGCGGGATGGGTATTCTGAGAGATAAGCCCATTACACAGGCTTGAGTACATATATAGTGTAGTGAGCGATTTTGGACGCGGTTCTTAAGCGCTGGTCGCTCTCTGCGGTTGAGCTTAAACTACAAGTCGATTCATTTTTTATCCTATTGAAGCTGGTGAAGGAAGGGAAATAGAGTCACCAATTAACCCTGCTTTGCATACTGAGTTTAAACAGCGGTCTGTTAGGTTACAAATGCTATCAATGTGGGGGGGCCTTTGTACTGGTTATTTGTATTTTCGCCAATACTGTTTTCTTTCTTTCTAGGATCTTATAGCGGGGAACAAGGATTAGGATGTTAGGACTGATGCTTTTTGATAGATACATGAGAGTATGGGATTTTGGGTTTTTGTTTAGTGTGCTCGCTAAGATTTTTCTTTAAATCTTATGCCTACGTATTCCCGTTTACCGAAACAGGGAAATCAGAGCGTTCGTAGTTCCTCCTAGTCTATGGGAGGAAATGGGTTTTTGGTGTCTTGTTCAAAGCCCAGGACGTGAAGCTAAAAGGTGTTGACCTTAGAGAGAATTTGTCATCTCTAAAGGGGTTTGTTTGTCATAACTGTTTATAAAGGAGAATTACTTTAACCGGGATTTGTGAATCCGGCAATGCCATAATTTCCTTTAAAGGAGGTTTTAACCTGAAGGAGAAGACTTTAACTCAGTGTAGAGTAATGCTATCTTTCCTTAGGAATTTCTCATGCTAAAAGATGGACAGTGGCATGGATGTAGATGATCCAGAGGCTTGCCGCTTACAGCGATTAGATGAAGGGGAAGGAGTTGTTGATGTTTGTGTATTGTGAACGAGGCACAACTTTGATGCTAAAAGGTTAATTGGATCAACCAGTGGTTTTCTTATACAAAGCCTAAGAGGAGGCTAATATGTGCCTCGTACAAAGCCCGAGGTGGAGGTTGTATCTCATATGACGCCCGAGATGGAGGCTGTTGTTTCTTTGGCTCAATAAGAACCTTTTTGTATCTCGTATAATGCCCGAGATGAAGGCGAAAGGGGTGATTGACTCAACGAGGGAGTCTTTTATGTGTCTCGTACAAAGCCCGAGAGAGAGGCTAAACGTTGTTTGACTCCACTGGGGAGAATCATTGTATAAAGCCCAAGAGAGAGGCTAGGGTTACTATTTCAGTTGAGTGACAGGTCCAATATACTGATTGTAAAAGAGAAAATCAGTTCTTATATGAGTAACACTGTACTCAAGGATTTGGTTCGAGGACCCGGGTTATTCCTGTTCTTTAAGGAAGTGGGAAATCCGAAGGGTATTGACTGTCCGAGTCTGCGGGTTTCCTTCCTATTTTTGAAGGGGTCACTTGAGAATGTCTTTGAGACTCAAGGAAATTAGACTGTCCAAGTCTAGAGTTTCATCTTTTGTACTATGCTTTGAGAAACAGTAGTAGACTCTTGGAAGGACTGTTCTATAAAGACGACTAAGTTCTGTTCCTATACCTCTAGGAGGTCGTCGGGACAATTTGTACGAATCCCAAGAGGAGGCTGGAAACTTTTAAGAAGTCGATCGGTCCTTGTATGAAGCCCAAGAGAAGGCTATCATTCCCGAAGGAAGAAATCATTATACGAAGCCTAAGAGGAGGCTGTGAATACTTCTAAGAAGCCGTAGGGTCCTTGTACTAAGCCCAAGAGGAGGCAGGGTTACTTTTAGGAAGCCTGTGGGTCCTTGTACGATGCCCAAGAGGAGGCCGATGCTTTTAAGAAGCTCGTGGGTCCCCAAACCCAAAAAAATTCAAGGCAAGCTATTCACAAGGAATAGATCAAGTCAGGAAAGTTCGAGAATTTGGAAGAAACTCAAAGATACCATTCACGGAGAATACATTCATCTTGGGGAGTAGAGTTTCTTGCCAATTCCTAATGAGGACAGCCGAAGAGAAGACTGTATCTGGTGATCGTATTAGGGATCTAGTTGTTTATTTCTACGAAACGGCGTCACCTAGTTCTAGACGTAGTTTCCGGGGAAACTCAAAATATCTATACTATTATTACATAGTTGATATGAGTTTATGAAAGAAGACTTACAGTGAAACAGCCCCACAATACAGTTATATGCATATGAAAGCGGTAAATGAAAGCGTTAAAACACTTACTCGGTTGTAGAGCTTCCATGCTGTTTGGTTAGTTGTTCAACAAAGAAAGATTGAAAATAATAGTATATTCAAAATCAAAGGAGAAAGTGCTTTGAAAAATAAAGATTTGGGGCTTACAACTCAAGGAGAGGCCCAGGGTTTTATCAGTGAGCGCACTGTTTTGAATTTGTACAGAGGGAGTTATACAAGTGACTGAGGCCCAAAAAAGGTTTTCTGTACAAAGGGATGGGTCTTACATCTCTTAAGAGGCCCAAAAAGTTTTTAAAGAAAAAGAGTGGGGCTTATAACACGAGGGTAGGCCCAGATGATTTTTCGTTTAAAAATGGCGATCGCGCCGAGGTTTTCTTTTAACGCAGAGGGACTTATACAATAAGTGAGGCCCAAAATGTTTTGGTTGAAAGGGGGGTTGGGTTTTACACTCTAATAGAGGCCCAAGTGTATTTTAAGAAAAGAAATGGGTCTTACTACTCGAGGGTAGGCCCAGGTTTATTTTGAAAAGGCGACGATCGCGCCGTTTGTTTTTGACGGTCTCGGGACTTATACAATAAGTGAGGCCCAAAAATGTTTGGTCAAAAAAGGATTGGGTCTTACACTCTATTAGAGGCCCAAGTGTTTGACAATGATTTGTTTGAGTGAAAAATCAAAGAAACCCTAATTTTATTCTTTAAAAGTAAATATTTAATGAAAATCAATGAAAAATACCAAATAGGTTTGAATAAACCACTTGTGATTTTTGTTTAAGGTTTGAAAAATGAGGTATAAATCACAAGAGATATTAAAACTCATTTGGCCTTGATTTGTCAAGATGAATATTCATTTTAAAATGCTTAAAAACAAATAAAAATGATCTTATTCACAAAAATACTAATTATATTAAATAAATAATATAAACTCAATTTTTTTGTGGAATAAAATATTTCAACATTTTTGTGATTTTTTGCAAAAAGAACCAATAAAAAATAATTAAAATTGAAAGAGTTATTAATTTCCCAAATAATTAACAAAACATGAAAATAATTGTAAAAATAGCAAAAATGTGAAAAATCACAAAATGGCATGGGTGGGGTTTGAACCCATGACCTCAAGCATACAAGGCGCGCGCTTTACCACTGGGGTGGTGATGCATCCATTGTTTGAAATGAAACAACAAATATACAAGGTATGACTTGGTTTTGGCTTGCCCAAGGCAAGTTTTGGCTCAAAAACGTGAAGGTCATAACTTTCTCAATTCTTAATGGTTTGAGACAAAATTTATATGTATCTGGGCCAGAATTTCACAAGGAATCCAATGGTGGTGGTGGTTTTTTCAGATCATACTCCCTTCTCAAAACCCAATAGTGGTTTTGAAAATGACCTATAATTGCATTTTCTATGCTACACTTTGATACAGGCATGAATTACATGATCAATTGGCACAAACACAACACATATGACATGTATAATAGATGCATACTCAGTGGACTTCAAATACACACATGTTTTGGTGAGTGCAAGTTGAGAGGCTTACCCTTCTTTGGGATTTTGGAGTTTTCTCTGCAATCTACCAACCCTCTTGCTCCAGATATGATTTTATACCTTGAACCACCTCAAATGATCCCTTGGATGCTTTTAGGATGGTTGGAATCAGCTGGTACCTGCAAAAACACAAACTGTCCCTTTCTTGCAAAAGGGGTCAAAAGTGACCAAAATAGCAACTCTCTCAAATGGTGTTCCAGATGGGGGGAACCATTTGGGATAGTTCAAGGATGATATTTGGAGTGTGTTTGAGGTTTTATCTGGTTTGGAAAGTGACTGAATCAAGACATGGCTTGAAAAATGCAAAAAAAGCATATTTTGAGGTTTTGAGAGGTGACTGTGATTTTGTGATTACAGGTCACTTGTGATAGTTTGCACAGCTTACATATGATATATATGAGGTGTGTGTGTGATTGATTGTGATGGAATTGCTCTCTAGCTCAAAAACTCAAAGTTACTTGCTTTGGAAGGCAAATTTGAGGTGAAAGAAGAGGTTTTGAGGAAAGCATCTGTTTGATGGCTTTGGTGTACTCAAACTGAACACAATTGAGCTCTATTTATAGTAGAGCAAGTTTGTTTTGGGATCCACAGTGAATGGCAACTGCAGCAGAGGTTTGTCCAATGTTGTCCAATGGAAATCCAAGTCTCCTCTAGCCATTGACTAGAGGTTAGGGCACAGGGCTGTGGTTCCCTTGGTCTTGGATAAGTCTTGACTGATTTCAGATGAGAATGGCTCAGTCCATGCCACCTTGATGCTTCCATTGAATGCTCCAATCCAAATTTGAAGTCTTGTCCCTATTTTGGCCATTCTAGGTTCAACATGCTTTTTCTTGTTCCAAGGACTTTGGAGGCTTGGCTCAGTGATTGTCCCCTTTAGATTCAATCCTCAAATGTGTCCAAGTGGATAGGAGCATTTGGATTTGGCTGATTTTGGCAAATCGAGCAAAAATGCAAATTCTGCCTTGCCTTGACAGATTTCAACAAGGCAACTTCCCAATGTCATAACTCATAGTCCAAATGGAATTTGGTAATGTTCTTGGCCATTTTGGAAAGCCTTTACATGATACAACAACTGTTTGAACATATTTGGTTTTGATCTCTTTTGAATCCAAGTGAAAAATCCCCCTACATTTGGCAAAAAGTGAAGACAGATTTGGACTTAGTGAAAATTTCACTAAGTGTTGGAAAAAGTGACATTTTCAACTTTCAGCCATTTTGATCACTCCATAACTCAAAATCCTAAATGAATTGGACTTAGGTCTAGTTAAAGTTTTTGTAGAGGGTAATGAGGGCTACAAATCAATCTTGGGATGAGAAAAAATGGCCTTGTGGTTTAGGAGTTATGATCCTCCAAAGTTGGTACCCTTGTCAGTTTATTTTTTAACTTAGAAAATTTTCTAAGTTTTTATGGTTACCCCTTTTACAAGTTATCCAACTTTTCTTGATTTTTCTTGATGAATGATGATTCAAATCACACATTAACATCATTTTAGGGTTAAAAATCCATTTTGGTGAAAAATCTCAAAAAGTAAAAGTTGACTTTTGGGCACAGTTGACTTTTTATCAGATGAATTCCAAACTGTGCAATTCTTCAGGAAATCATGTCCTTGACCTAAATCAAACTTGATGGACATGTTTCATGGATGTCATAGGGTGTATTTAATCATGTCTTAGGGCTTGGGAGCATGGCCTGGTCAAAAGTCAAAGTTATAGTTGACTTTTTCCTTAAAACCCTAACTGTGGTGCAGATGAAATTGAGACTTGTTGCTCAAGCCCCTTGGATTAATCCATTGTTCCAAATGGATCAATATATTTCATTAGAGACCTTCAAACCCTCTCTTGAGGTCTTGGTTCATGATTTTCCCTAAAAGTCAACTTAGGGGTTAATTAGGTCAAGAAACCCTAATTCCTGATTTTTGATGTATGCATCCCTTGAGGCAAAATTGACTTGTTGATTGGGTCCATGAGGTTCCATGGAGTATATTAGGTTGTGTTTTGGATCCTTGGCACGTGCCCAGATGAAAATTTCCATCTGGGGGCCCTGGTCGACCAAAACCCTAATTTGGTGACATTGGCGATCTTGAAGCTTGATCCACCTAAAGGGAGCAACCTTGTGCTTAATCCTTGAAGTGGGAGTCCTCTTGATCCATTGTGAATGCTTGAGAGGTTGGACAAGTTAAAGATCATGTCATTCCTTGATTGATCCTTTATCTAAGCACTCAGAGAGGGCTTGAAACCCTAATTTTGATTGTAGTAAATGCTCAACAACCCTTGAGGCTTTTGATGAGGCATGATGGTTCATCCATATTGTGATGATGATTTGCACAATGATGGGAAATCTTAGTGGTCAAAATTTGGGGTATGACAGATGCCCCTATTTAATCTTCTTGGACCCGAAGGTGTGAATAACGAAAGTATTCGGGGATTCGGGGTGCAAGAGGATTAAATATCGGAATACCCGAAATTTTGATGGTGGTTATGAATGGTAGCTTACACATTCATCTTCTTTAGCTAAGCAATGATGCTTAGAAAAGGGAAACTTCCCCTCGATCCTAGTCTTCAGCCTAGGAGCTGGTCTCAGTTTTCTCCTGAAATAAACCTCCCCTCGATCTTGGTTTCGTACCAAGGAACTGGTCTTAGTTTCTTTTGTCAACTTCCCCTCGATCCTGGTTTCCTACCAAGGAACTGGTCTTAGTTTCTGAAATAAACTTCCCCTCGATCCTGGTTTCCTACCAAGGAACTGGTCTTAGTTTCTGAAATAAACTTCCCCTCGATCCTGGTTTCCTACCAAGGAACTGGTCTTAGTTTCTTTTGTCAATAAACTTTATTGACAAGGGACGCTATTTGTAGCGATTTTCCTTAAACTTCTCGCCGAATTTTCTTGGGGAGATGCCATTTGAGTAGAAAATGTTTTGATGTCAGACTTACTGGGGAACCCAGTTGTCTGAGTTGTAGAGTTGCACAAACTTCTATGTTGGAGACGCCATTTGTTTCTACTAGGGAAAGCGAGTCTCTTGAGAGACTGTTTCCGCTTGGGGTCTTACATCATACTTTTCTCGGGATCTTCCCGGAGAAATGCCATATGATGTGATCCAATTTTGAGGTGCCGATGACCTTTTCATCAGTGGTCTTTTCGGAGCGAAACTGGCGTGCTGCCGAATTTCTGATTACAAGGCTTTCTCTGGGGATTTTCCTTAATCCAGGAAAGCAAGGATATCATCTTCAATGGCGAAGAGTGATGTCGACTGAGGGTTCCTCTGGTTTTTCAGAGGTTCAAGTTATCAAAGTGGTCGAGTGCCGACTCTAATTCAGAGATACACTGGAAGCGAGGTTGTCCAAACGCAGCATTTCCTGACGAGGTAAGAATTGACAACTCGATTGAGAGGACTGTTATCACTAGGGGACAAGACCGACTAGAGTGATGGTGATGCAATATGAAATGTGAATGCAAATCAATAATGCATGATGTATGTATGTATATGCTGACAAAACTGACGCGACATACAAACTAAGAGATGAACATGACTGGATACTCGGCCATCGCGGGGCATGTAGAGATATCGCTGGTTCAAGATAGCAATTCCACCTTGCTTATGAGAGATAGTCCCTGTGGGGAATATCGTCGATCGGGCTTAGGAGATAAGAACTCGGTCGTGGTGTGTCAGATGAAACAAGGTCTCTGACACAGTTGATCCCTTTATTCAGGCATACTGGCGTAGAAGGAGTACTTTGATTCTGCACTTTGAAGTTCGCTTACTTCTGGAGAAGTGGTTGATGTTCCTTTGATGTTTAACAGTCAAAAGAAATTGCCGTCTTTATTAAAAAAGCAGAAAAAGTTTTAACAAGTAAATTCATTTTGTTTTATTTCAAGAATCGTTAATCATGTTAACAACGTCGTTCTGTAAAGCTAAAACAAATAAGAATTACAAACAAAAGCACAAGGGCTCAAATTTTATTGAAAAGATGGAGATCAGCCAAACGCGTGATTCCAAAGAGTAATTACAAAGTTTGAAAATGGTAATTTACAGGGAAAAGGGCTACATTGAAACATAACAACCATTATCCTTCTACCAACTTTGAATTCTGGGCATCCTGAGCTTCTGTCGAAGATGACCTTGACCGGAGTTTTCTGACAGATGATGTAACTGCTGCTGAGGGACTTGCCTCTATTGAATATAGTTACTTGCCATTATCCCTAATTTTTGCCTGGATTGTACTATGATGTTTCCAATCCAACGGGATGATTTTTTTTTTGTCTCTAACTTTTTCCTGGACCGCCCTTTCGGGTTTTCAATCCACCGAGACGTTTTTTTTTTTACTACATCAACATTCGTGGGGTAGGCAAATTCCTCTCCGTCCATGGTTGTAAGTCTCAAGGCACCGCCTGAGAAAGCTTTCGTGACCACATAGGGGCCATCATAATTTAGGGTCTATTTACCCCGAGAATCAGTGAGAAATGATTGTATCTTCTTGAGCACGAGGTCTCCTTTTCTGAAGACACGAGGTCGAACCTTCTTGTTGAACGCCTTATTCATTCTCTGCAGATACAACTGACCATGGCATAGTGCCGTGATTCGCTTCTCTTCGATCAGGTTTAATTCGTCGTGTCGACTTTGACACCATCCAGCTTCTGAAAGCTTAGCTTCCATCAATACTCGGATTGATGGGATCTCTACTTCTATGGGGAGCACTGCTTCCATGCCATATACTAGAGAAAAAGGGGTTGCCCCTGTTGAAGTGCGGACAGATGTACGATAACCATGAAGAGAAAAGGGTAGCATCTCGTGCCAGTCTTTGTAGGTTACAACCATCTTTTGAACGATCTTCTTAATGTTCTTGTTGGCCGCTTCTACCGCTCCGTTCATCTTGGGTCGGTAGGGAGTTGAGTTATGGTGTTCAATCTTGAACTCTGCGCACAACTCCTTCATCATCTTATTGTTCAAGTTAGATCCATTATCAGTAATGATCTCGCTTAGAACACCATAACGGCAGACGATATTGTTTTTGATAAATCGGACCACCACTTGTCGGGTTACATTAGCGTATGACGCTGCTTCGACCCACTTGGTGAAATAGTCAATGGCTACTAGGATGAACCGATGTCCGTTTGAAGCCTTGGGCTCAATCATGCCAATCATGTCGATTCCCCATATCGAGAATGGCCATGGGGAAGAGAGAACTTTGAGATGCGTTGGTGGTACATGGATTTTGTCGGAGTATATCTGACACTTGTGACACCTCCTCATGTACTTGTAGCAGTCAGATTCCATGGTCAACCAGTAGTACCCTGCTCACAGAATCTTTCTCGCCATTGCGTGTCCATTGGCATGAGCGCCAAAGGATCCTTCATGAATTTCTTTCATAAGCATGTCTGCTTCTGGTCTGTCTACGCATCGGAGCAAGACCATGTCAAAATTTCTCTTATAGAGGGTGTCACCGCTCAGGAAGAAGTTTCCAGCCAGTCTTCTGAGGGTTTTTCTGTCTTTTCTTAGTGCCCCAGGTGGGTACTCTTGTTTCTGAAGGAAGCATTTGATATTGTGATACCAAGGTTTGTCGTCTATGACTGCTTCAATCGTGAAGATGTAAACGGGCCTTTCATGGCGCATTATGTTAATCTTAGGTATGTCATTCCATTGACCTACACTAATCATGGAAGAGATAGTGGCTAATGCATCAACTATGTGATTCTCCTCACGAGGGATGTGATAAAACTCGACTCTGTTAAAGAAAGGTAGCAACCTTCTCGCGTAGTCTTTGTAAGGAATCAATCCTGATTGGTATGTGTTCCAATCTCCTTTTATCTGATTGATAACCAGGGCTGAGTCGTCGTATACGTCCAAGTTTTTGATCCTTAAATCATTCGCTTCTTCGAGACCCATGATACAAGCTTCGTATTCGGCCTCGTTGTTCGTACATTTGAACGTAAGTCTGGCGGCGAAAGGAATGTGGGTACCCTGAGGGGTAACAATGATTGCCCCAATTTCGTTTCCGTAATGCTTAACTGCTCCGTTAAAGATAAGTCCCCACTGGGAACCTGGTTCTGGCCCTTCACTGGGTAACGGTTCATCGCAGTCTTTCATTTTTAGATACATGACATCTTCGTCTAGGAAGTCAAACCCGATTGATTCTTGATCGTCAATTGGTTGATGAGCCAAATGATCGGCTAAAATACTTCTTTTAACGGCTTTCTGAGCGTGGTACTCTATGTCGTATTCTGATAACAACATCTGCCAACGGGCAATCCTTCCCGTAAGAGCAGGTTTTTCGAAAACATACTTAATTGGATCCATTTCGGAGATCAACCAAGTAGTATGACGAATCATGTACTGGCAAAGACGTTTGGCTGCCCAAGCCAAAGCACAACAAGTTTTCTCGAGCATCGTGTACCGAGTTTCGCAGTCGGTGAATTTCTTTCTTAGATAGTAAATGGCAGACTCTTTCTGTCTGGTTTCGTCCTGTTGGCCAAGTACACATCCCATTGAGTCCTCCAGAACTGTGAGGTAAATGATCAGTGGTCTTCCTTCCACTGGAGGTGATAGAATCAGAGGATTCAACAGATATTCCTTAATACTGTCGAAGGCGGTTTGGCAATCTTTTGACCAAACGCAATCCTGGTTCTTTTTGAGTAACTTGAAAATCGGTGCACAAGTGGCAGTCATGAGGAATATGAATCTGGAAATGTAATTTAGACGTCCCAAGAATCCTCTGACTTGTTTTTCAGTTTTCGGAGAAGGCATTTCTTGAATGGCCTTGACCTTGTCAGGATCAACCTCAATTCCTTTCTGGCTGACGTGAACCCTAGTAGTTTCCCTGAACGGACACCGAAGGTGTACTTGTTGGGATTCAAGCGGAGCTTGAATTTTCTTAAACGTCCGAACAATTTTGACAGATGTTCAACATGCTCACTCTCTGTTTTTGATTTTGCAATCATATCATCGACATACACCTCGATTTCTTTGTGTATCATGTCATGAAACAGAGTAATCATGGCCCTTTGATAGGTTGCCCCGACGTTCTTTAAACCGAACGACATAACCTTGTAACAAAAGGTGCCCCATGGGGTAATGAATGAAGTTTTCTCCATGTCTTTCGGCGCCATTTTGATTTGGTTATAGCCCGAGAATCCATCCATGAAGGAGAATACTTTGAACTTTGCTGTACTATCAACCAGCATGTCAATGTGTGGTAAAGGAAAGTTGTCCTTTGGACTAGCCTTGTTCAGATCTCTGTAATCAACACACATTCTGACCTTTCCCTCTTTTTTGGGAACGGGTACGATGTTGGCTAACCATTGAGGATATTCTGATGTAGCGAGGAAACCCGCGTCAATCTGTTTCTGTACCTCCTCTTTGATTTTGATGGCCATGTCCGGGTGAGTGCGTCTCAACCTTTGCTTTACTGGCGGACATTCCGATCTCAACGGTAAGTGATGTTCCACGATGCTGGTATCCAACCCTGGCATATCCTGATAGGACCAAGCGAACACATCGAGGAATTCTTTGAGAAGCTTTATCAAACTCTCTCTGGCAGTTGGACTGAGCAGTGCCCCAATCCTGATTTCTTTTCTCTCTTGTTCTGAACCCAAGTTTACCGTTTCCAATGGATCTTTGTGAGGTTCAATAGACCTTTCCTCTTGTCTGAGTAGTCAGGAGATCTCTTCTGGAATTTTGTTGTCATTTTCTTCTTCAGCCTCGAATACCGGGAACTCAAAGTTGGGCGAAGGCATCGGATCCTATGTTTCAACTGGGTTTAAAACAAGCAATCTGCATGACGTGATGATTCGTGTTTAGAAGAGATAGAGGAAAATGCAAGTGTGTGCAGTGTATTTATTCTATCGCTGCTTGTTTTTATTATTGAATTGTTTTTTAGGATTACCATTTTTTGAAAAAGCAAAAAGAGAAAACAGCAATTAATCCGAAAATTACAGAACGACATTATTTTATTAATGAACAAGTCGATACTTGAAACTACAACCCTATAAAACAAAACTCAGTCGCTTTGGGCGAAGCGAAGAGGGATATTTACAGAAAGCGAGCCCTATCAAAACATCCGTTTCACCTGGGCAGGGTGAAAGGTTAAAAGATGGCAATTACTTTGACTGGTGAACGACCTTCGAAACATTGACAGCAATCCATTGGCGGCGAACTCCTCGGTGAATCACAAGTCTGGCACCTTCCTCGAGTTGTCTTCAGAAATAACGCTGATTTCTGGTGAAGCAGGATCATTGGAATCTGTCTCCCAGGCAGAATTGTCGTAGGAGAATTCCTCTGTTGCGTTTTGCATAGCATTTGTGCTCTCAGCTGTATCTCCCCATCCAGTTGGCTGGATATCTTCGAGCCTGATACGAGAGCTTTCGGGAGCGGTGTACTTGACCATATAGTCGTATTTTCCACTTGGTTGTCCCAGGGTATCCCAAACTTCTTTGGAACTGGAGGAGTCATCTCTCTCGATGACGTTGACCTCGGGAAAAGCATAGTTGATGAATTCAAGTCCTGCAAACGTTGCGAATTCATCTTCATGTTGAGTAGCTTCAGGATGACCTGAGTGTTGATCCCATGACATGGTGGGGACACAGGTATTCTGTTCAATGACGGTCAGCTGAGTTTCATTGTTCGGCTGACTCTCTTGCCCCAAGTTTCCTGGGTAAGGCTGCCACATTGGCAGACCATCCATTGGGCCATAGTAGTTGTAGTCAAAGTTGTCTTTCATCGGAGTGTCCTCCTCTAATGAATTTGGCAGAGCACGACATCCTTCCGGATCACAATCTCCATATATCATTTCGACATCTGATCTTGGTATAAATCTTAGACTTTCTATAGGAAAGCAAAAAGGCATAGGCACCTCTTCCTGAGACATATAACCGTCCTCGTTAAGATAGGACTTCCATTCTTCATCTGTGTCAGAGGGATCTTCCTCATTGATAGCATGTACCGCTTGAGACACCGGGTGAAGGAAACCTCCACTGTGGAAGAAGTTTTGAAGTGGATGAAGACTTTCATCGTTGGCAGCTGTCCGGGTACAGGTTGCAGAAAAACCAAGACCCTTCTTTGTTTTATTGTCAGTGGGAATGACAAGCTGTCCCCATCCTGTCGTATCGGTACTCTCGACCGCTTTGATAGCATCGTTGTATGAGGAAATTGAGGTTCCTCCTTTGAAATGATTGTTCTTGCTTACCGACAGTGTTTGGAACTGAGTTCCAATAACCTCCTCGGGTTCTATACCAGTAGATAATGATAAGTTGCTTACAAGCAAGGCTTGTTCTCCACAGACTGTGACAAGTTGATCGTTCTGAACGAACTTTAGCTTTTGGTGGAGGGTTGACGTAACCGCTCCAGCCTGGTGTATCCAAGGTCTTCCTAATAAACAACTGTATGTTGCCCAGATGTCCATTACCTGGAAAGTGACTTGGAAAGTATGAGGACCAATAGTTATGGGAAGATCAACTTCGTCGATAACCATTTTTCTGGATCCGTCGAATGCTTTGACGACGACCTCGCTGATTCTCATCGGAGGGCCTTTGAATGATAATTGCATCAAAGTAGACTTCGGCATAACATTCAGGGATGACCCTGTGTCTACCAGTACGCTGGCTAAAGCATTGTCCTGGCAGTTAACTGTGATATTGAGCGCCATGTTATGACGGCGACCCTCTTCGGGTAATTCCTCATCACTAAATCCCAAATTATTGTAGGAAGTGATGTTAGAGACAATACTATCAAACTGTCTGATTGTTACATCCTGTTCCATAAAGGCTTGCTCCAAGACTTTCTGTAGAGCCTCCCTGTGGGCTTCTGAACTGAGTAACAGTGATAACATCGAGATCTTTGAAGGAGTCTGTAACAGTTGATCAACAATGTTGTATTCACTCCTTTGGATGAGCTTCAGCATCTCATCATTATTTTTCGAAAGGTCGGGATTACTAGATTGACCGACTGGTGGATCGGGAGCTTCCATCTGAAGTTCCTTTTCTTTGTTAGGTTCCCCAAACCCTCGGTTGAAGATTCTGCCACTCCGTGTTACACGACTGATGTCTGCAATATTCACGACGGAGGGTAATGGAATTTCTTTTCCATTTTCAATGGTTGTTGCACCGTATTTGTAAGGGATAACCTTAGTTGATTCATACGGTAGTGGTCCTGATAAATAGATGACAATGGGAACTTTCTGGTTTTTCTGACCATCGTAAGTAATCTCGATCCGTTCCCGGTTGGGAACCTTAGATTCGTCAAGTATAGGGATGATGGCAAAAACATCCCTGGTCCTATGATGACCAGAGATTGTGACAACATCCTCAACTTGATCGGCAAGGTAATTCGGCGACCAGTTGGTGGGTCCAGAACCCGGATATGGACGAATTTCTCCACGGTCCACCTGACCCTGAAGAGCTGCTCTCACAAGGTAACACCCTTGGTTACTTTCCGAACAGACGCTACAACGGTCGTAATTGTGTGGTGGCACCTGGCCACGCCCACTTTGAATACAATGTAACCTCACTAGGTTAGCTTCCACGAGTCGGACATCCTGACTTTGACGCCGAGTAGGATTCCTGTTACTGATACTAATTTACTGAGTATCTTCATCCATGTAGATTGGCATCCACCAATGATTTAACAAGTGCTGAAGTGCCTCCTGGACAAGGGTACAACCTCGATCATTTTCGCAACCCACTTTATAGCTTTGATAGTCATGTGATATTAAGAATCCGAGTCGGACCTGCTCAACATGTAACTCTACCAGGTTGGTATTTATCACACGAATATCGAAGATCTGAACCATGTTGATCTGATAAGGGTTCCTATCATGGTAGTCTTGGATCCATCCAAGATCCATCTGATGCTGGAGGGTCTCTTGTATGAAAGAGCATCCCTGTATGTTTACCGAACAAGTCAGACAGGAACTGTAATCGTGCCGCGGCAGATTGTGATACTGGCTTTGCCTTGAGTGCATTGCCACCAAGTTGACATTCATTGCACGGATATCGTGGTTCTGAATAACGTTAGGATTTGTGTAGACCATGTTAACTCCACGAACTCGGTGCTCTTGGATCCATCCGAGATCCATTTCTTCCTGTAGAGCTGCTTGCACCACAGAACATCTCTGGTTGTTTTTAGAGCAGATATCACACTGGTGATAGTTATGAGGTGGCACATGGCCATATCCACTCTGTCTACAATGCATCTTGACCAGATTGGTTTTCAACAAGAGTATATTGTGAATTTGATAGACGTCGTTAGTCTCCTCCTCAATCAGATTGACTGCAACTTTCTTATGTTGAGGCAGAGGGTTCGTAAGAACATTGGGATTCGTATCTTTGAAAGATAGGACCCCGCTCCTAACAAGTTTTTGCACGTCGGACTTGAAATTGAGACAGTTCTCAATGTTATGCCCTGGTCCTCCTTGATGGTAAGGGCAAGTTTGATCCACCTTAAACCAAAAAGGCGGATTTTCCGGTATTGTAAGAGGAGACTTAGTCTGAATGTGCCCTTTGGCTAGCAGTAATGGAAATAGTTCTGCGTACGTCACGGGTATAGGATCAAATCCTGGTGGCCGTGTTGTACGATTGTTGTTATATGGGGGACGAGCCGGCTGAAGAGGCTGTTGTGTCCTTTGCTGATCATGTTAGCTCTGCGCAACCTGAGGTTGATACGTAGGAATAGGCGCAGGATTGATAGCAGGAGTCACAGCTGCTACCGGTTGATAACGTCGCCGTTACTTTTCGAGAGAGATATTCCCAATATCTTGCTCTTTTTTCTTAGGGAGAGCACTACCGTATTTTTTAGTACCGCTCGTCGATCCATTGTCTTTTGCCAAACGTCCTTCTCGGATGGCTTCCTCATGGCGTACACCCATGCCGACCATCTCGGTGAAATCACTGGGTGCATTGGAAACCATTCGGTCATAATAAAATGAGCTTAAGGTCTTTAAGAAGATCTTTGTCATCTCTTTTTCCTCAAGAGGCGGACAAATTTGAGCGGCAATTTCACGCCACCTTTGAGCATACTCCTTAAAGGTTTCCTTGTCCTTTTGCGACATTGATCTGAGTTGATCTCTGTCGGGTACCATGTCCAAATTGTATTTGTATTGTTGGATGAAGGCAGTACCAAGATCTCTGAATGTACTAATCGTAGTACGGTTTAAACCCATGTACCATTTGAGTGCAGCACCGGTTAAACTATCTTGGAAGTAGTGAACCAGTAGGTCCAGATTCTCAGTCTGAACTGACATCCGCCGAGCGTACATCACCAGATGGCTTTGAGGGCAAGAGTTACCCTTGTACTTTTCAAAGTCGGGCACTTGAAATTTGTGCGGACTTTCACATTGGGGACCAAGCAGAGGTCTGCGGCGTCCTTTCCAAATAGATCCTGACCACGAATGGCTTGCAGTTCTTTCTGTATTTCCAGGAACTGTTCCTGGAATTCATCCATTCTATCGAACATAGTTTCCTTCTTACCAGAAGGTGTTGGTGGAATCTGCCCTTCCGGGACAGTGTGCACCACAGGGGGTGGGACCGTGACTACGGCGGTGAATCTTGGCGCTTCCCAAAGTTTGTAACCTTCAGGAGTCTTCAGTATGCCCCTGGCATCTTCGCTTTCCCGATGTTTGTAACCTTCAGGCCCAGCGGCTTCTGTTGTGATTCCCTGAACTTCAGCGATCGGCGGAACATATCCTTCCGGGATATAGTTAACAGGCATGCCCCAAGGACGATCTTTCGGCATCTGATACCTAGGATCATACTTCTCCACTATGGGCATTGAGGTGATCTCCGAGATCACAGTCCTTTGTAGCTGAGCCTCTGCCATGGCTTGCATGTCGTTACAAAGCTTTCTCATATCCTCTCTCAGAGTGTCGATCTCTTCTTTCAACTCTCTGTTTTCTTCCTCAAGATCATCCATCTTTTTCTGACGATTGGCCCGAGTATTATACGAATGAGACAGTTTGACTCTAGAACCGAGACACAAACGTGAGATTCGTAGATAAGAAGAATACGTGACGTGAAAATGATGAATGCAATGATTATATTAATTATTTTTCTTGGTTTAATCAAAATAAACTTCGACAATTAGATTGCAAATATCAAACGGTGGGGAAACCCCTTTTTATTGAATTCAAAGGATTACAGAAACGGAAATACAGTAGATTACAAGGTGCAGAAACAGAAACCTAAGCTAATGGGTCCCGAGTCCTCTCTGAAGAGAAATCGGGTGCTGATTCTGGTATCTTCCTTTTCTTTGACCGGGGCTCTTGGGCCGTTGTCGGGTTGTCATTCCTCTGCCAGGTGAAAGGAGCGAACAAATTCCTTTGGTCATCTTGATTTTCTACAGCATGTTGCTCTAAAATCTCAATCAGAGCATCCTTTTCTTTCAGTAATTGCTGTATTTTGATGCACTCTACGTCGAGGGTGCGATACTTGTTCTTCCAAGACCTTCTTTCCCGTTGAACCTTGTTGAGAGTAACCTGGAGCTTTTCTGTTTCCGTCATGAAGTACATGACAGATTCCCTCGGTGGAAGAATTCCGTAACGAGGATAAGGCATCTTTAGCTTGAGAGCTCTAGTTTGTACCCAATGGAGATAAGGCTCCACCGAGACACAATCCGGTTTTCCTAGAGACTCTCGTCCTTTCTTATGAACGTGTTTCCAAGCTTGCACTATTTCCATCTTTAGTGCTCTGTCGTTTTCTCCTTCTTTGAAGAAAAGACCTTCCAGATGAACACCCAGTGGGACGTGTCTCATCGGGTATCCAAATTGACGGCGAACCAATACCGGATGGTAGTTGATTCCTCCCTTAGTTCCTATGAGGGATACGTTGGGGAAGTTTCCATAACGGTCAATTATTCTGATTCCATCATAAATCCTATTGCACCAATCTATATCAGAGTTGGTAAGAGACATGATCTTCTGCGACCAACGTAGGGCACTCTTGCAATCCCAATAAGCAGCAGACTTAGGCAAGTGAGAGATAAACCATTTGTAAAGCAAAGGTACACAGCATGTGATCTCCCCTCCGCTGTACAAATTCCCCAAGTGAACAGAATAATACGCATCTGCGAGCAAAGTCGGCACAGGGTTTCCAATGAGAAAAACCTTAATGGAGTTAATATCGACGAAGTTATTGATGTTGGGAAAAAAAAATAACCCGTAGGTGAGCAAGACAAAGATGCTTTCAAAAGCAGTCACGTTTCCTATACTGGAAAAATACAGGGCTTTCTTTGTCAAAAACTGGGCTGGTAGACCTTGGATGCCACCCTTAGCGGTCAGGTGAGTCCTGACCTCAGACTCGTCCAAATGAATTGTTCTTGCAATGGTCTTATTCTTTGGAATTTCGTCCAGTCCAGAAAATGGAGCTCGATCAGTGATATGTAGATCAGTCAGATGAGAATACTCCTCCAGCGTTGGTGCAAGCTGGTAATCCGGGAATGTGAAACAGTGATACACTGGATCATAAAACTAAATGAGCGCATCCATGTTTCCCTCAATCACATGGACTCTTAACAGTGGTAGCAAACCTCCGTGCTTGGCTCTGAAAGCCTCAGGGTTAGTGATCATCCTCAAATCCTCTAGTTTTGGAACCTTGAAGGTGTACTTATGAGTTCTCCTTCTACCGAAATCCATTAGTGCAATCCTTTTCTCTGATATTTGCAATCACAGTCTTAGTTTAATTTGAAAAACAGAGAGACTAGAAGAGAAATTTTTTGAATGTTTTAATGTTTTTTAAATGAATGCATGAATGCAGCACACAAAAACATAGAAAAAACATGGGGTCAAAGGGTCGTTGTCATGAAGTCAAGGCTCTACCCATCCCCAAAGGTTTATACTAGGGTGATTTTTGTACTTGTACTCATTATCGTCAGCTCCTCCCAGGAAAGCAAAACAACAAGCGGATCGCCAGCGAGTTGTAGAGAAATCTTAGAGTAAGTGCCATTCACCGAGAATAGATCACCAGCCTCAAATGAGGGTAGTATCGCGTAACAACTATTCCCGATAGTTTCCGCACTACAAAAGGGTTTGGCTCCTCAGCTTCTCAGACTTAACAATCGGCCCATTGTCTAGGTGAGAGAATGGGTTGCATTGGTCAGCCTCCACTGAGGTTGATTATCGACCCCGTCGCCATCACTTATCTTAAGTGTATACTCAATCTTTCCACATACGGCATCACCTGCATTCCCATGAGCAGAAAAATAAACACGTATAGCAATTAGGAAAAGCAGTATATATATTTGTCCTAAACATTCTAGACCTTTAAAGCTATGAATCCTAAGTTCCTGACAGTAATGGGTTCCCCGGCGGAAGCCCCAATCTGTGGTATTCAAATAACTGAAGAGAAAAAGGAAAACAGAGATCGGCCCCACGGTGGGCGCCATTTTTCTGTAGCGAGCGATTTTGGACGCCGTTCTTAAGCGCTGGTCGCTCTCTACGGTTGAGCTTAAACTACAGGTCGATTCATTTTTTATCCTATTGAAGCTGATGAAGGAAGGGAAATAGATGTCTCCAATTAACCCTGCTTTGCATACTGAGTTTAAACAGCGGTCTGTTAGGTTACGAATGCAATCAATGTGGGGGGGCCTTTGTACTGGTTATTTGTATTTTCGCCAATACTGTTTTCTTTCTTTCTAGGATCTTATAGCGGGGAACAAGGATTAGGATGTTAGGACTGATGCTTTTTGATAGATACATGAGAGTATGGGATTTTGGGTTTTTGTTTAGTGTGCTCGCTAAGATTTTTCTTTCAATCTTATGCCTACGTATTCCCGTTTACCGAAATAGGGAAATCAGAGCGTTCGTAGTTCCTCCTATTCTATGGGAGGAAATGGGTTTTTGGTGTCTTGTTCAAAGCCCAAGACGTGAAGCTAAAAGGTGTTGACCTTAGAGAGAATTTGTCATCTCTAAAGGGGTTTGTTTGTCATAACTGTTTATAAAGGAGAATTACTTTAACCGGGATTTGTGAATCCGACAATGCCATAATTTCCTTTAAAGGAGGTTTTAACCTGAAGGAGAAGACTTTAACTCAGTGTAGAGCAATGCTATCTTTCCTTAGGAATTTCTCATGCTAAAAGAGGGACAGTGGCATGGATGTAAATGATCCAGAGGCTTGCCGCTTACAGCGATTAGATGAAGGGGAAGGAGTTATTGATGTTTGTGTACTGTGAATGAGGCACAGCTTTGATGCTAAAAGGTTAATTGGATCAACCAGTGGTTTTCTTATACAAAACCTAAGAGGAGGCTAATATGTGCCTCGTACAAAGCCCGAGGTGGAGGCTGTTTGACTCAACAAGAGAGTTTTTTGTATCTCGTACGACGCCCGAGATTGAGGCTGTTGTTTGTTTGGCTCAATAAGAACCTTTTTGTATCTCGTATAAAGCCCGAGATGAAGGAGAAAAGGGTGATTGACTCAACGAGGAAGTCTTTTATGTGTCTCGTACAAAGCCCGAGAGAGAGGCTAAACGTTGTTTGACTCCACTGGGGAGAATCATTGTATAAAGCCCAAGAGAGAGGCTAGGGTTACTGTTTCAGTTGAGTGACAGGTCCAATATACTGATTGTAAAAGAGAAAATCAGTTCTTATATGAGTAACACTGTACTCAAGGATTTGGTTCGAGGACCCGGGTTATTCCTGTTCTTTAAGGAAGCGGGAAATCCGAAGGGTATTGACTGTCCGAGTCTGTGGGTTTCCTTCCTATTTTTGAAGGGGTCACTTGAGAATGTCTTTGAGACTCAAGGAAATTAGACTGTCCAAGTCTAGAGTTTCATCTTTTGTACTATGCTTTGAGAAACAGTAGTAGACTCTTGGAAGGATTGTTCTATGAAGGCGACTAAGTTCTGTTCCTATACCTCTAGGAGGTCGTCGGGACAATTTGTACGAAGCCCAAGAGGAGGCTGGAAACTTTTAAGAAGTCGATCGGTCCTTGTATGAATCCCAAGAGAAGGCTATCATTCCCGGAGGAAGAGATCATTATACGAAGCCTAAGAGGAGGCTGTGAGTACTTCTAAGAAGCCGTAGGGTCCTTGTACTAAGCCCAAGAGGAGGCAGGGTTACTTTTAGGAAGCCTGTGGGTCCTTGTACGATGCCCAAGAGGAGGCCGATGCTTTTAAGAAGCCCGTGGGTCCCCAAACCCCGAAAAATTCAAGGCAAGCTATTCACAAGGAATAGATCAAGTCAGGAACGTTCGAGAATTTGGAAGAAACTCAAAGATGCCATTCACGGAGAATACATTCATCTTGGGGAGTAGAGTTTCTTGCCAATTCCTAATGAGGACAGCCGAAGAGAAGATTGTATCTGGTGATCCTATTGGGGATCTAGTTGTCTATTTCTACGAAACGGCGTCACCTAGTTCTAGACAGAGTTTCAGAGGAAACTCGAAATATCTATACTATTATTACACAGATGATATGATTTTATGAAAGAAGACTTACAGTGAAACAACCCCACAATACAGTTATATGTATATGAAAGCGGTAAATGAAAGCGTATAAACACTTACTCGGTTGTAGAGCTTCCATGCTGTTTGGTTAGTTGTTCAACAAAGAAAGATTGAAAATAACAGTATATTCAAAATCAAAGGAGAAAGAGCTTTGAAAAAGAAATATTTGGGGCTTACAACTCAAGGAGAGGCCCAGGGTTTTATCAGTGAGCGCACTGTTTTGAATTTGTACAGAGGGACTTATACAAGTGACTGAGGCCCAAAAAAGGTTTTCTGTACAAAGGGATGGGTCTTACACTCTCTCAAGAGGCCCAAAAAGTTTTTAAAGAAAAAGAGTGGGGCTTATAACACGTGGGTAGGCCCAGATGATTTTTCGTTTAAAAATGGCGATCGCGCCGAGGTTTTCTTTTAACGCAGAGGGACTTATACAATAAGTGAGGCCGAAAATGTTTTGGTTGAAAGGGGGGTTGGGTCTTACACTCTAATAGAGGCCCAAGTGTATTTTAAGAAAAGAAATGGGTCTTACTACTCGAGGGTAGGCCCAGGTTTATTTTGAAAAGGCGACGATCGCGCCGTTTGTTTTTGACGGTCTCGGGACTTATACAATAAGTGAGGCCCAAAAATGTTTGGTCAAAAAAGGATTGGGTCTTACACTCTATTAGAGGCCCAAGTGTTTGACAATGATTTGTTTGAGTGAAAAATCAAAGAAACCCTAATTTTATTCTTTAAAAGTAAATATTTAAAGAAAATCAATGAAAAATACCAAATAGGTTTGAATAAACCACTTGTGATTTTTGTTTAAGGTTTGAAAAATGAGGTATAAATCACAAGAGATATTGAAACTTATTTGGCCTTGATTTGTCAAGATGAATATTCATTTTAAAATGCTTAAAAACAAATAAAAATGAATTTATTCACAAAAATACTAATTATATTAAATAAATAATATAAACTCAATTTTTTTGTGGAATAAAATATTTCAACATTTTTGTGATTTTTTGCAAAAAGAACCAATCAAAAATAATTAAAATTGAAAGAGTTATTAATTTCCCAAATAATTAACAAAACATGAAAATAATTGGAAAAATAGCTAAAATGTGAAAAATCACAAAATGGCATGGGCGGGGTTTGAACCCATGACCTCAAGCATACAAGGCGCGCGCTTTACCACTGGGGTGGTGATGCATCCATTGTTTGAAATGAAACAACAAATATACAAGGTATGACTTGGTTTTGGCTTGCCCAAGGCAAGTTTTGACTCAAAAACGTGAAGGTCATAACTTTCTCAATTCTTAATGGTTTGAGACAAAATTTATATGTATCTGGGCCAGAATTTCACAAGGAATCCAATGGTGATGGTGGTTTTTTCAGATCATACTCCCTCCTCAAAACCCGATAGTGGTTTTGAAAATGACCTATAATTGCATTTTCTATGCTACACTTTGATACAGGCATGAATTACATGATCAATTGGCACAAACACAACACATATGACATGTATAATAGATGCATACTCAGTGGACTTCAAATGCACACATGTTTTGGTGAGTGCAAGTTGAGAGGCTTACCCTTCTTTGGGATTTTGGAGTTTTCTCTGCAATCTACCAACCCTCTTGCTCCATATATGATTTTATACCTTGAACCACCTCAAATGATCCCTTGGATGCTTTTAGGATGGTTGGAATCAGCTGGTACCCACAAAAACACAAACAGTCCCTTTCTTGCAAAATGGGTCAAAAGTGACCAAAATAGCAACTCTCTCAAATGGTGTTCCAGATGGGGGGAACCATTTGGGATAGTTCAAGGATGATTTTGGAGTGTGTTTGAGATTTTATCTGGTTTGGAAAGTGACTGAATCAAGACATGGCTTGAAAAATGCAAAAAAAGCCTATTTTGAGGTTTTATTAGGTGACTTTGTGATTTTGTGATTACAGGTCACTTGTGATAGTTTGCACAGCTTACATATGATATATATGAGGTGTGTGTATGATTGATTGTGATGGAATTGCTCTCTAGCTCAAAAACTCAAAGTTACTTGCTTTGGAAGGCAAATTTGAGGTGAAAGAAAAGGTTTTAAGGAAAGCATCTGTTTGATGGCTTTGGTGTACTCAAACTGAACACAATTGAGCTCTATTTATAGTAGAGCAAGTTTGTTTTGGAATCCACAGTGAATGGCAACTGCAGCAGAGGTTTGTCCAATGTTGTCCAATGGAAATCCAAGTCTCCTCTAGCCATTGACTAGAGGTTAGGGCATAGGGCTGTGGTTCCCTTGGTCTTGGATAAGTCTTAACTGATTTCAGATGAGAATGGCTCAGTCCATGCCACCTTGATGCTTCCATTGAATGCCCCAATCCAAATTTGAAGTCTTGTCCCAATTTTGGCCATTCTAGGTTCAACATGCTTTTTCTTGTTCCAAGGACTTTGGAGGCTTGGCTCAGTGATTGCCCCCTTTAGATCTAATCCTCAGACGTGTCCAAGTGGATAGGAGCATTTGGATTTGGCTGATTTTGGCAAATCGAGCAAAAATGCAAATTCTGCCTTGCCTTGACAGATTTCAACAAGGCAACTTCCCAATGTCATAACTCATAGTCCAAATGGAATTTGGTAATGTTCTTGGCCATTTTGGAAAGCCCTTACATGATACAACAACTGTTTGAACATATTTGGTTTTGATCTCTTTTGAATCCAAGTGAAAAATCCCCCTACATTTGGCAAAAAGTGAAGACAGATTTGGACTTAGTGAAAATTTCACTAAGTGTTGGAAAAAGTGACATTTTAACTTTCAGCCATTTTGATCTCTCCATAACTCAAAATCCTTAATGAATTGGACTTAGGTCTAGTTAAAGTTTTTGTAGAGGGTAATGAGGGCTACAAATCCATCTTGGGATGAGAAAAAATGGCCTTGTGGTTTAGGAGTTATGATCCTCCAAAGTTGGTACCCTTGTCACTTTATTTTTTAACTTAGAAAATTTTCTAAGTTTTTATGGTTACCCCTTTTACAAGTTATATAAACTTTTCTTGATTTTTCTTGATGAATGATGATTCAAATCACACATTAACATCATTTTAGGGTTAAAAATCCATTTTGGTGAAAAATCTCAAAAAGTCAAAGTTGACTTTTGGGCACAGTTGACTTTTTATCAGATGAATTCCAAACTGTGCAATTCTTCAGGAAATCATGTCCTTGACCTAAATCAAACTTGATGGACATGTTTCATGGATGTCATAGGGTGTATTGAATCATGTCTTAGGGCTTGGGAGCATGTCCTGGTCAAAAGTCAAAGTTACAGTTGACTTTTTCCTTAAAACCCTAACTGTGGTGCAGATGAAATTGAGACTTGTTGCTCAAGCCCCTTGGATTAATCCATTGTTACAAATGGATCAATATAGTTCATTAGAGACCTTCAAACCCTCTCTTGAGGTCTTGGTTCATGATTTTCCCTAAAAGTCAACTTAGGGGTGAATTAGGTCAAGAAACCCTAATTCCTGATTTTTGATGTATGCATCCCCTGAGGCAAAATTGACTTGGTGATTGGGTCCATGAGATTCCATGGAGTATATTAGGTTGTGTTTTGGATCCTTGGCACGTGCCCAGATGAAAATTTCCATCTGGGGGCCCTGGTCGACCAAAACCCTAATTTGGTGACACTGGCGATCTTGAAGCTTGATCCACCTAGAAGGGAGCAACCTTGTGCTTAATCCTTGAAGTGGGAGTCCTCTTGATCCATCGTGAATGCTTCAGAGGTTGGACAAGTTAAAGATCATGTCATTCCTTGATTGATCCTTTGTCTAAGCACTCAAAGAGGGCTTGAAACCCTAATTTTGATTGTAGCAAATGCTCAACAACCCTTGAGGCTTTTGATGAGGCATGATGGTTCATCCATATTGTGATGATGATTTGTACAATGATGGGAAATCTTAGTGGTCAAAATTTGGGGTATGACACATAGGACTAGAGTGGACGGTAGTGTGGCCTACGTAGCATCTTGTTATGTATGGTTTATACGAAATCCACAACCAGACGAGGTTTTCTTGGGAGATGTTCTGATTTACGCGTCTTGTGCATTTCGGAGTGTTAACCTAGAAAGTTGTCGACTCTGGTGACCGATCATTGAGGACCTTAGTGGAAACATCCCTCTCTAGTGGTGACAGTGGCAGCCCACATTCTGTGGCAAACCCATTCGTACCCGAGGTCCCACTTTGGAACTTGCATAGGATGGCCTTTATTTTTGGGGAATCAGTAACGTTCTCTTTGTTTGGCGATAGCATTGTATCCTACGGGCTGAATGTGCTATTGCTTCTCAAAATAGAGATCCGAAACTGAGGAACCGCTGTTCTAGTACCCACATGTGAGTATGGGCAGGGTTTACAGGTTTGCAGGTGACCATGCCTCCTACATACCCGGTTTTCTGTTGTCATTACGCAAAAGGAGAGTTCATCCTATTGTATTCAGATGGTTCCTATCTATGGTTCTATATTGTTCTCAGAGCTATACTGACACCGTTCACAGTCCAGCACAGACACTTGGCACCTTGATACCATTCTTTTGCATTGCATTATCATATCATAACATTCATGTTTGTCATTTCCAGGTGCTTATTTTACCTCTGATTCCAGTCAATGGGTTCGACGAAGACAAATGCTAAGAGGAAGAATAATGCCGCTTACAAATTTCCAGAGCCAACATTGGATTTACTTCACAAAATGATAGCCATGGCTGACCCGGGTGTTCTTATCACTTTCCAGAGGAAATATGGGAAATTGGTTGAGATGGTCTGCGGAGTCACACAGTATGAACATGATGCTCTTCACACGTTGCTACAGTTTTATGAGCCTTCGCTGAGATGCTTTCTTTTTCTTGACTACATTTTGATGCCTACTTTGGAGGAGTTCTCATTTATTTTGGGAATTTCGGTCAAATCAGCGGTACCATTCTTTTCTGGTAGTCATCCTAGCATAGAGGAGATTGCAGCTGCGGTACAAGTGAAAGATTCAGCGCTAAAAGGAAATGTGGCTATCAAGAATGGGGTCAAAGGTTTTCAATTAGCCTATCTTAATGATCAAGCTCAAGAGGCTGCTAGAGCAAAAGATTGGGAAGTTTACAATTCCATCCTAGCTTTGTGCATCTATGACATTGTTCTTTTTCCTAATCAACAAGATTTTGTGGATATGCAGGCTATAAGAGTTTTTGTTCTCAAAAATCCAATTCCTACTTTGTTAGGAGATTTTTATTACTCTGTGCACTTCAAGAATGAGAAAAGAAGGGGGGTCCTGTCAACTGCTGTACTCCACTTTTGTCTGATTGGTTTCTGAAGCATTTGCCTCAATCTGGTGCATTTGTGGACACGAGGGATTCTCTAAAGTGGTCTAAACTGATAATGGGATTGACCGCCAATAACATCGCCTGGTTCGATCGTAAGTTGATGGGAATAGAGATTATCACCCGTTGTGGGAATTTTCCCAATGTGCCTCTAATTGGCAGGAAATGGGGAATCAACTATAACCCGATCCTGGCCATCAGACAGTTTGGATACGCTTCCAAGTATCCTCCCTCAGATGAGGATGTCGAGAAATCTTTGTTCTTTACAGGGACTGAAAATGAGGAAATGTTGCGAGAAGTTGTGAACGCTTGGGGACACCAGCGTAAAACAGGAAAAACAATTTTTGGAAAAACGGATTGCAGATCTTATCCTGAGTACGAGAGATGGATTGAAGTGAAGGTGAATGAACTACTCTTTCCTTTTTCAAAGGAACCCCCTTTGTATCCCGTAATACAAGAACAGCCTACCATGGTAGTCGTGGAAGAGTTTAACAAATTGCAAGCTTTGGTGAAGGAGCTTCAGGTGGAGAATTTAGATTTGAGTAGTCTTCTTCAAAATGCTCTGCATGCCAACAGAGAGTTGGAGCATAAAGCCCAAGACGCCGGAAAAATATTAACTGCAAGAGAGAAGGATTTCGCTGAAACAGCTCAACATTTCCAAAAAATTAGTAAAGGTGCCGATGCTGCCACTCAAGCTCATAAGAAGACCAAACAGACTTTAGCTCAGACCAAAGACACGCTAGCCAAGCTTCAGCTAGCCTGGGATGAAGTCAGAATAGAGAATGCAGAGTTGCGAGAGCAATTAAAGGCCAAGGACGACGAACTTCTTAGAGCGCATGAACAAAGGAGAAAGCATCGGGAAGACTTTGAAAAAAGCCAAGAGCAGCTGAAGAATGTTAACGATGAATTGAAAGTGTCCAAGAAAAAGCTTGAGGATGCCATGGAAGAGATGGGAAGACTCAAGATACAAGCTGGGGTGAAAAGGTTTAAGGAAGTGAGTACTGATGAAGCTCTCCTGATGCACGCGGATTCACTAGCTGAAGCTCTGAAGAAGAGAGACATTTTGATCAAAGAGACGATTGAAAAGCCAAGTCATCGGCGCACCAGAATCCTTTTTGGAGAAATCAAGTGTTCTAGTGACAAATTGAAATATTTGGAGTTAGATGTTTGATCCTACTCTCCCACCTCCTTAATGTAGTTCTGTTGATGTAATGTAGGCTACCACCAGGCTTGTTGATGGAGCCATTTCCTTGATGTAATTCTCATTTACAGACTCGTTGTAAAATGCTTAGGCACTTATTAGTTTTCTGTTGAATTCAATAAATGGCTTATTCAAAGGGGTTTCTTCGGCATCACGCTATTCACCAGCACGTTATCACAACAGTTTATCACAACACAGTTCTTCGCAATACTTTTCTCTCAACATTGTGTGACTATTTTTGAGCTTCTTATGATTAAGACTGGAATCAGGGTGTAAAACGCCCTGGCAATGATAAGCATGACATTTGCATTCTCATAATCATAAGCATTTTTGCATAACAGGTACTTGTTTCGGTTTTCCCTAACTCTTATTTGGTTTTAGGTAGGATAGCTGACCAACCGATTCATCAATATTCTACTCGACTCAACCAGAAAAGAGTAATGGAGCAAATGCAAACAAAAATGGCCGCCATGCAAGCCCGTATCACCCAATTCATGGAAATGATGCAAGGAGTCGTACAGGGACAAGAGCAACTCAGAACTCTCGTTCAGCCCTTGGTAGCAAGGGTGGATGAGAATGGGGTACTTCATGGTGGTGTCCAAAACAATGTTATTCCTCCGGGCGGAGGTGCTAATGGACACAATATTCAGAATGGACCTCCGGGCGGAGTTCCAGTTCCCACTATTGTTATCCCTCCGGGCGGAGGAGAGAATGTGGTGATTCTTTCTGTGGTTGGAGGAGGAAACAGTATCCAGGCAGTTCACGGCCATCACTTTGATGACCAACAAGACGATGTTTTCTAGGTACTAGGTGGAGATGCTGGTCTCCCGGTTGTTGATGACCAAAGGATTAGAATGATTGAGGAACATCTAAGAGGGGTGGTAAATCAAAATTCTGTGGGCATGGATCTGGATGACCTAGGGCTGGTTCCTGATGTGAGAATTCCTCATAAATTTCAAGTCCCCACTTTTGAGAAGTACAACGGCACTACTTGCCCTAGGACACATGTTCAGGCGTATGCAAGAAAGATGGCTGCATACTCCCGTGATGAAAAATTGCTGATGCACTTCTTCCAGGACAGCTTGTCTGGAGCGTCCCTGGAATGGTATATGTAACTTGAGAGGAGTCATGTACGCAACTGGAGAGAGATGGTGGAAGCATTTGTGAAACACTATCAGTATAATACTGACTTGGCTCCCAATCGTACACAGTTACAAAATATGTCTCAAAAGAGTGGTGAAAGCTTTAAAGAGTACGCATAGAGATGGCGCGAGTTGGCGGCAAGAGTACAACCACCCATGCTGGAGAAAGAAATGATGAACCTGTTCATGGATACTTTGCCGGGACATTATTATGAAAAGCTGTTACCTTGCATGTCGGGCAAGTTTGCCGACTTGATCATGGTTGGAGAGATGCTAGAGGGTGGGATCAAAGCTGGGAAAGTTTCAGGTAATGATGGGTCGTCTTCTAGTCAGGGGAAGAAACCATATGTGAATTACAAAAAGAAGGAGGAAACTAATTATGTCTCGTCTTACCGAGTCAAAGGGAAGCAACGCCAAAATTATAACCAACAGGTAGCATCAGTGACAATTCCGGCAGCACCTCCACATCAGCAACAGCAAAATCAGGCACCTCACCGTTACCCAGCTAGACCAAGGACTGTTGATAGGCATTTTGAAACACCCCCATGCCGTATTCCCAGTTGTTCTAGCATTTGCTACAATTACAGTTAATCCAGAAGAGGACCTTGACCCCTCTCACAGGTAATCCACCTCCGGGTTATAATCCTAACGCCCATTGCGACTTCCATTCTGGGGCACCCGGACATCATATCGAGGACTGCAAGGCTTTTAATCACAAAGTCCAAGACTTGGTGGATTCCAAGGCTATAAATTTCTCAAATGACGTGCCGAATGTTATACAGAACCCAATGCACGATCATGGTGGGCCAAGGGTTAACGCTGTGTTAGAGGGAAGGAATTTTTGAATCTGGTTATGGATGAGAATGAATTAAGGACTCCTTTGATGGTGGTAAAGGAGAGATTATTGATGGGTGGAGTGGACCCCGGTTGTGACGAGAACTGTTCAGAATGTATGTTACAGACGAATGGTTGTGGGTTGTTGAAATCAGGAGTGCAAAAGTTGATCGATGAAGGTAGGTTGCAGTTTGACAGATGTGACCAACGAAAAGAGGTTATTGGCAACGATGTGGCTACTATCACTATTCCATTCAAGACAATTAAAATTTCAGCGGCGACAAGACCAGCGCCGGTTATAATTACAGGTCTTGGACCCATTCCTTATGAGAGCACCAAGGCCATCCCTTGGAACTATGGTGCAGAAGTTTTCGTTAATGGGCAGAAACAAGAGTTAATGGGAACATTGGTAGCAAGTTCCAGTCTTGAGGAAGTAGAAGCTATTACCCGAAGCGGCAGAATCTTCACTCCTTCCGATGAACAGGCTGATAATTCTAGACAGAACAAGGGTAAACAGGTCGTAGATAATTCTATACAGACCCTGGCAGTGACTGACTCTGTAGTAAGGCCAGATGATAGTCCCTTCTCCGAGAATGTAGAGGAATTTATGAGGTTGATCTGAAGAAGCGACTATAAAATCGTGGATCATTTGCATCAGACGCCGTCCAAGATATCCATATTATCATTGTTGTTGTGTTCGGAAGCTCACCGAAATGCGTTGTTGAAAGTACTGAATGTTGCCTATGTGCCCCAAGAGATCTCGGTCAATCAGATTAAGGGGGTGATAGCCCATGTTAATGCAGGCAACGGTTTGGGGTTTTCTGATGCTAACTTGACTCCAGCTGGGAGAAACCATAACAATGCCTTACATATTTCTGTTGAGTGCCGTGGGTCGTTGATGTCTCATGTGCTTGTGGATACAGGATCATCTTTAAATGTTTTGCCTAAGAAGGCATTGATGAAGTTGGATACCCGAGGGTTGATATGCATGCCAAGTGATTTAGTGGTGCTTGCATTTGATGGTTCTAAAAGGGCTGTGTTTGGAGAGGTTGTGATGCCAATTAAGGTTGGCCCGGAGGTCTTTGACGCCACATTCTATATAATGGATATTCAGCCCGCTTGCCTACTTGGTCGGCCGTGGATTCACAGCGCTGGGGCTGTAACGTCTACACTCCATCAGAAGCTGAAGTATATGGTGGATGGACATGTAGTGACAGTTTGCGGAGAGGAGGACATTATGATAAGCCATCTATTTACTTTCAAATATGTGGAGGTAGATGGAGAAATACAGGAAACGTTATGCCAGGCTTTTGAAGCGGTAAAAGTGCATGAAGAAGTTCCCAAGGAGGGTATCCAATCTGAAGGGGTTAAACAGTTTACCGTGGTTGAGCAGCCGGAGATTTCTATGTCATCCCTCAAAGATGCACAGGCTGTAGTTGAAGCTGGAAATTCACAAAAATGGGGTCAGATTATTGAGGTACAGAAGAAGCAAGATACTTATGGGCTGGGTTACAAGCCACCCAGGCGTCCTGAAGAGCCTCCGAAGTTTTACGGCCCAGTTCGTTTTACCAGTGTTGGGGTATTCTTTGATAGAGTCAACGCTATTGAAGAGGATGGGGACAGTGATTACGACATGGATAATTGGATCCGGCCCTGCATGCCTGGTCAAAGTCCACGCAACTGGTCATCGGAGAAGATCATCCAAGTGACTGGACCCGAGTAATTGTCTCTGTTTTTCCTGTTATGTTTGATCCTACGCTCTGCCCAAGGCGTAGTGACTCTTTTTGTAGGGCTTGAACATTTCGTATGCTTTTCCTTATCAATAATAAAAGACTTTTCACATTCAAATATTTCTGATCCCTGTTTTTCTATTTTTCTTTTGTGCATAAAATCACATCAAAATGGCAATGTGTTTTGTTTGTTGCATACATAATAAAACATGAATCATCTATCATGCAGGTTACCTTGTTCAGATTCCATCCCTCATGATTCGGCTATGGCTCAGTATGATTTCGATAATCCCATATATCAGGCTGAAGAAGAGGCTGAAGAAGGCTGTGAACTTCCTGAGGAATTGGCCAGACTACTAAAACAGGAGGAAAGGGTCATTGTGCCTCATCAGGAGGAGATTGAGATTATTAATTTGGGAACCGAGGATGCGAAGAAAGAGGTAAAGATTGGGGCTGCTTTGGAAGACAGTGTAAAGAGAAGATTGGTTGAGATGCTTCAAAAGTATGTGGATATCTTCACCTGGTCTTACCAAGATATGCCTGGGCTTGACACTGACATCGTGGTACACCGTTTGTCGCTCAAAGAGGGATGTACTCCGGTTAAGCGGAAGTTGAGGAAAACGAAACCTGAAATGTCTGTCAAGATCAAAGAGGAGGTTCAGAAGCAGATAGATGCTGGATTTCTGGCTGTGACAAGTTATCCTCCGTGGGTTACTAACATTGTGCCTGTACCTAAGAGGGACGGAAAGGTCAGGATGTGTGTTGATTACAGAGATCTGAATAGAGCAAGCCCAAAAGATGATTTCCCGCTCCCTCATATCGACGTGTTAGTGGACAATACTGCTCAATACTCTGTGTTTTCCTTCATGGATGGCTTCTCTGGGTATAACCAAATCAAAATGGCCCCAGAGAACATGGAGAAAACAACGTTCATAACACTGTGGGGGACATTCTATTACAAAGTAATGCCCTTTGGATTGGAAAATGCTGGGGCAACTTATCAGCGGGCAATGGTGACTCTCTTTCATGATATGATTCACAAAGAGATCGAGGTCTATGTTGATGACATGATCTCGAAGTCACAAACGGAGGAGGAGCATCTGGTGAATCTTCAGAAGCTTTTTGATAGGATGATAAAGTTCAGATTGAGGTTGAATCCGAATAAATGCACCTTCGGGGTGAGATCGGGAAAACTAATGGGGTTTATTGTCAGCGAAAGAGGTATCGAGGTTGATCCTGCTAAAGTAAAAGCCATACAAGTAATGCCTGAGCCGAGAACAGAAAAAGAGGTTCGTGGTTTTCTGGGGAGGTTGAACTACATTGCTAGGTTCATATCTCATCTTACAGCCACTTGTGAACCAATATTCAAATTGCTAAGAAAAGATCAAGCGGTCAGGTGGAATGAAAATTGTCAAAAGGCGTTCGAAAAAATAAAAGAATATTTGCAGGAACCTCCGGTCCTTATGCCACCAGTTCCAGGAAGGCCATTGATTATGTATCTTACGCTTCTTGAGAACTCAATGGGGTGTGTGCTCGGTCAACAAGACGAGTGAGGTAGAAAAGAGCATGCCATATACTACCTGAGTAAAAAATTCACTGATTGTGAGTCGAGGTACTCAATGCTAGAAAAAACATGTTGTGCACGCGCTTGGGCAGCTAAACGTTTGAGGCAGTATATGTTAAACCACACAACCCTCTTAATTTCAAAGATGGATCCGATTAAGTATGTGTTTGAAAAGCAGGCGCTTTCTGGAAGAATAGCCCGTTGGCAGATGGTTCTGATAGAGTATGATATTCAATATGTTTCCCAAAAAGCCATTAAGGGAAGTGTTTTGTCAGAATATCTGGTCGAACAACCAATTGAGGATTATCAACCGATGAAGTTTGAATTTCCTGATGAGCATATTATGTATCTGAAGATGAAAGACTGTGAAGAGCCTCTACATGATGAAGGACCTGAGATTGGATCCCAGTGGAAGCTAGTCTTTGATGGGGCTGTCAACTCATCTGGTAACGGAATCAGGGCAGTCATTACGACTCCACAGGGTTCTCATATACCCTTTACTGCCCGGTTAGTGTTTATATGCACCAACAATGAGGCGGAGTATGAAGCATGCATCATGGGGCTAGAAGAAGCAATTTATTTGAGAATAAAAAACCTCGATGTTTATGGTGATTCCGCATTGGTGGTTAATTAGATTACAGGTGAATGGGAAACTCGTCAAGCGAATTTGGTGCCTTATAACAACTATGCCAGAAGGTTGTTACCTTTCTTTGACAGAGTCGATTTCCATCATATACCCCGGTTAGAGAATCAGATGGCAGACACGTTGGCAACGTTATCCTCAATGTATCAGGTGAACCGTTGGAATGAAACTCCCTCGATCAGAATCATGCGTCTGGATAGACCCGCTTTTGTGTTTGCAGTTGAAGGGGTATCAGATGGCAAGCCTTGGTATCATGATATTAAGGTCTTTCTGAAGAGTCAAGAGTATCCGGTTGACGCATCCACCAAAGATAAGAAAACTCTGAGGAGGCTGGCGGGAAACTTCTTTTTGAACAAAGATGATGTGTTGTACAAGAGGAACTTTGACATGGTCTTGCTACGTTGTGTTGATGAACACGAGGCAGGCCTGTTAATGGAAGAAGTTCATGAAGGTTCTTTCGGTACTCATGCCAATGGGCATGCTATGGCCAGAAAATTGTTGAGAGCAGGTTATTATTGGATGACTATGGAGTCGGATTATTTCAAATATGCTCGGAAATGTCATAAGTTCCAGATCTATGTAGATAAGGTACACATACCGCCTACTCCTCTGAATGTGTTGTCATCACCTTAGTCCTTTGCCATGTGGGGCATTGATATGATCGGGAAGATTGAGCCAACTGCTTCCAATGGGCATCGTTTCATCTTGGTTGCCATTGATTATTTTACGAAGTGGGTGGAAGCGGCCTCATATGCTAACGTTACCAAACAGGTGGTAGCCAGGTTTATCAAGAAGGACATCATCTGCCGGTATGGAGTCTCGGAGAGAATCATTACTGATAATGGTTCAAATTTGAATAACAAGATGATGAAGGAGTTGTGTCAGAACTTTAAGATTAAGCACCATAATTCCTTTCCGTATCGCCCGAAGATGAATGGGGCTGTTGAGGCGGCAAATAAGAATATCAAGAAGATTGTGCAGAAGATGGTGGTGACATATAAAAACTGGCATGAGATGTTGCCCTATGCTTTACACGGTTATCGTACTTCGGTGCGTACATCAATTGGGGCAACACCTTTCTCGCTTGTATATGGTACGGAAGTAGTTTTACCCGTAGAGGTTGAGATTCCTTCTTTGAGAATTCTGGAAGATGTGAAGCTTGACGAAGCTGAGTGGGTGCGTTCTAGATTGAATCAACTGAACCTGATCGAGGAAAAGAGATTGGCAGCCATTGCACATGGTCGGTTGTACCAGAGCAGGATGAAGAAAACATTTGATCAAAAGGTGCGTCCTCGGTGCTTTCAGGCTGGTGAATTGGTCTTAAAAAGGATCCTTCCTCCTTAAACAGATCACAGGGGAAAATGGACTCCAAATTACGAAGGTCCATATGTAGTAAGACAGGTTTTCTCTGGTGGGGCCTTATTACTCTCAACTATGGATGGCAAAGATTTTACATCCTCTGTGAACGCGAACGTAGTCAAAAAATACTTTGCATAAAAGAGACCCGCTGGACATAAAAAGAAGATCCAGGCAAAAAAGGGGCATCCAGACAAACCATAAAAAGAAAAGGTTTGGGTAAAAGTTAGGGATAAAAAGGAAAAAAGAATAAACCCGCAAAGTTGAAAACCTGACAAGGCAACTTTGGCAAAAATGAGTATCCCGGTGGATTGAAAACCCGTAAAGGGCGATCCAGGCAAAAGTTAGGGATTTGAAATCAAGAGGCTACGATCTGCGTTCGATCTGTGAACACTTTTGATACATGGGAGTTCTGAAGGAAAAGAATTAGCCCAGTCAGTCTCTTCGAAGGTCAAAACATGTACGGATAAATGAGACATACGGGTCATAGCTGAATCGAATCATGATGGATATCTGTTCCCTACATTGCCGACATGTGTATTTTCTTTTACTTTTTGTGCAATTACCTCTTTTCAGGAATTGCCTCCGAATGTAAATGCCTATTAACTCATTCAATAAAATTTTCACTTCAGTTAAAGAGCTTTCCGTGTTTGTTTTATTTTTACTATTTTGTTTGTGGAAAAGTCTGATATTTTGATAAGACATTACATGCAAGATGTTAAGCTTTGCGAAGCATATTGGAAAACAGTGGAAATTACTCATGAAATAGTCATTAGGATGATAATCTAGATAGCTATTTTGTGTTGCCTGTTGATCTTGTTTGCAGGGTAGCAGGATTTCTCCCCAGTAGAGTTACTCTCTTCAGCATTTGAAAGATCATCATCCTCAGCAGAGCTTACTCTTCCCTGTAAGTGTACAGGGGATTGTGTCCCCCAACCGAAGTCATGGTTGATCTATTACTCCCCGACAAGTAGTCAGAAGTGTGTTGTTTCAAGGACAAGAAACGTATGCAGCTGTGTGCTCTAATCCCCAGCAGGGTAAGGTGAATTGTTTCCTCAGCAGAAATTACCTTCTTCAGTCAGAGTACAGAAGCTTATTTCCTCAGCCAGAGTGGTGGTTGGTCCATTACTCTCTTAGCAAATAGCCAGAAGTTGATACGTCTGTATCTCTAGAAAGAGACTGGTGGAGTATCTTATTTGGACAAAGATGTTATTTCCCCACAGAGTCTGAACACCTATCTTTCTCAGCTGATCAGGAAATGTTTTCTCACCAACAATGGTTTGGTATGATCCCCAGCAGAGGATTAATCTTGGTGGTATCCCCTAGCAGAGCTGATGTTATCAATCAACATTCCCCAACCAGATTTGCTGGTGTTGGCTGATATTCCCCCAGCAGGATAAAGGTAAGAGCATCTCCCAATAGCAGGGGAAGTTCAGTAATACCCTAAGCAGGATTCGGTATTATTGCCTTGTTCTCCCCAGCAGAGTGTGGTGGTGATCCTCTCGGTGGTTTGTTCAACAACAGTTGATATCCCCAACAGGTCTTAAGTCTAATCGTTATTGGTATTCTTTCAGATTCAGGTAGAAGTCATTGGTAATCCTCAGTGGAGAACATTTCTCTTTGGGTTCCACTTCAGTAGTTCCATCCATCCCCAACAGAGTGGAAGTTCTCTCAGAGTTTTCATCTCCAGCAGAGTTTGGGACCAGGAAGTCGTTCAGTGAAATCTTCATCCACAGGATCTCTTAATTCAAAGGCCAATTTAGTTTGTCATCCCGGTGGAGTTGCCTTCGTCTTTGGCATTTATTTTGCTGAGACGCCTCTTTTGCATTGCATAAGCATTCCAGTATGGCATCCTCCTAAACACGTAGCATTTCCATTTCATATGGAGCATTACGCCATAAAAAAAATTCAAACATATGCATTCGAAGCATAAGCCAGGTTTGAGCTCTTTTACCAGTATCTTTCCCCAGCAGAAAGAGATGACATTCAAGAGGTGTTGTTTGACATTACACCGTAACCAGTGGACCTTTCTTACCGTTGGTTCTTCTTGTGATCCCCTACAGAGTTGTCTGTGTAGACTTCTCTTCCCCCAACGGAGTCATCTTCTTTTCAGGTCGTAAGTCCGTTGACTCTACTTCCTATGCATTTGCAGTGGTTATTCCAACTTTTGGTTGGTACCCTTCGTTCATCCCAACTTTTAGTAGGTATTCTCTTGGTTATTCCAACTTTTGGTTGGTACCCTTCGTTCATCCCAACTTTTGGTTGGTATTCTCTTAGTTATTCCAACTTATGGTTGGTACCCTTCGTTCATCCCAACTTTTGGTTGGTATTCTCTTGGTTATTCCAACTTTTGGTTGGTACCCTTCATTCATCCCAACTTTTGGTTGGTATTCTCTTGGTTATTCCAACTTTTGGTTGGTACCCTTCGTTCATCCCAACTTTTGGTTGGTATTCTCTTGGTTATTCCAACTTTTGGTTGGCACCCTTCGTTCATCCCAACTTTTGGTTGGTATTCTCTTGGTTATTCCAACTTTTGGTTGGTACCCTTCGTTCATCCCAACTTTTGGTTGGTATTCTCTTGGTTATTCCAACTTTTGGTTGGTAGCCTTCGTTCATCCCAACTTTTGGTTGGTATTCTCTTGGTTATTCCAACTTTTGGTTGGTACCCTTCGTTCATCCCAACTTTTGGTTGGTATTCTCTTGGTTATTCCAACTTTTGGTTGGTACCCTTCGTTCATCCCAACTTTTGGTTGGTATTCTCTTGGTTATTCCAACTTTTGGTTGGTACCATTTGTTCATCCCAACTTTTGGTTGGTATTCTCTTGGTTATTCCAACTTTTGGTTGGTACCCTTCGTTCATTCCAACTTTTGGTTGGTATTCTCTTGGTTATTCCAACTTTTGGTTGGTACCCTTCGTTCATCCCAACTTTTGGTTGGTATTCTCTTGGTTATTCCAACTTTTGGTTGGTACCCTTCGTTCATCCCAACTTTTGGTTGGTATTCTCTTGGTTATTCCAACTTTTGGTTGGTACCCTTCGTTCATCCCAACTTTTGGTTGGTATTCTCTTGGTTATTCCAACTTTTGGTTGGTACCCTTCGTTCATCCCAACTTTTGGTTAGTATTCTCTTGGTTATTCCAACTTTTGGTTGGTACCCTTCGTTCATCCCAACTTTTGGTTGGTATTCTCTGGTTATTCCAACTTTTGGTTGGTACCCTTCGTTCATCCCAACTTTCGGTTAGTATTCTCTTGGTTATTCCAACTTTTGGTTGGTACCCTTCGTTCATCCCAACTTTTGGTTGGTATTCTCTTGGTTATTCCAACTTTTGGTTAGTACCCTTCGTTCATCCCAACTTTTGGTTGGTATTCTCTTGGTTATTCCAACTTTTGGTTAGTACCCTTTTGTAATACCCCAAATTTTGATCACTTAGATTTCCCATCATTGTGAAAATCACCATCACAATATGGATGAACCATCATGCCTCATTAAATGCCTCAAGGGTTGTTGAGCATTTACTACAATCAAAATTAGGGTTTCAAGCCCTCTCTGAGTGCTTAGACAAAGGAATCAATCAAGAAGTGACATGATCTTCAACTTGTCTAATCTCTCAAACATCTTCAAAGGATCAAAAGGACTCCCACTTCAAGGATTAAGCACAAAGCTGCTCCCTTCTAGGTGGATCAAGTCTCAAGATCGACAGTGTCACCAAATTAGGGTTTTGGTCGACCAGGGCCTCCAGATGGAAATTTTCATCTGGGCACAAGGCAATGATCCAAAACATAACCTAATATACTTCATGGAACCTCATGAACCCATGCATCAAGTCAATTTTGCCTCAGGGGATGCATTCATCAAAAATCAGGAATTAGGGTTTCTTGACCTAATTCACCCCTAAGTTGACTTTTGGGACAAACCATGAGCCAAGACCTCAAGACATGATTTGAGGGTCTCTAATATACCATATTGATCCATTTGGAACAATGGATTGATCCAAGAAGCTTGAGCAACAAGTCTCAATTTCATCTGCACCACAATTAGGGTTTTAAGAGAAAAGTCAACTGTAACTTTGACTTTTGACCAGGACATGCTCCCAAACCCTAATACATGATTGAATATACCCTATGACACCCATGGAACATGTCCATCAAGTTTGATTTAGGTCAAGGACATGATTTCCTGAAGAATTGCACAGTTTGGAATTCATCTGATAAAAAGTCAACTGTGCACAAAAGTCAACTTTGACTTTTTGAGATTTTTCACCAAAATGGATTTTTAACCCTAAAATGATGTCAATGTATGATTTGAATCATCATTCATCAAGAAAAATCAAGAAAAGTGAGATAACTTGTAAAAGGGGTAACCATAAAACTTAGAAAATTTTCTAAGTTAAAAATAAAGTGGCAAAGGTACCAACTTTGGAGGACCATAACTCCTAAACCACAAGGCCATTTTTTCTCATCCAAAGATGGATTTGTAGCCCTCATTATCACCTACAAAAACTTCGACTACAAGTCATTCCAATTCATTAAGGATTTTGAGTTATGGAGTGATCAAAGTGGCTGAAAAGTGAAAATGTCACTTTTTCCAACACTTAGTGAAATTTTCACTAAGTCAGATTCTGCCTCACTTTTTGCCAAATGTAGGGGGATTTTTCACTTGGAATCAAAAGAGATCAAAACCAAACTTGTTCAAACAGTTGTTGTATCATTAAGAGCTTTCCAAAATGGCCAAGAACATTGCCAAATTCAACCTACATCATGAGATACAACATTGCCAAGTTGCCTTGCTGAAATCTGTCAAGGCAAGGCAGAATTTGCAACTTTGGTCGATTTGCCAAAATCAGCCAAATTCAATTGCTCCAATCCACTTGGACACCTCAGAGGATTGAATCCAAAGGGGACAATCACTGAGCCAGGCCTCCAAAGTCCATGGAACAAGAAATAGCATGTTGAACCTAGAATGGCCAAAATAGGGACAAGACTTCAAATTTGGAATGAGGCATTCAATGGAACCATCAAGGTGGTATGGACTGAGCCATTCTCATCTGAAATCAGTCAAGACTTATCCAAGACCAAGGGGACCAAAGCTCTGTGCCCTAACCTCTAGTCAATGGCTAGAGGAGACTTGGATTTTCATTTGCCAACATTGGCCAAACCTACTTACCAGCTGCCATGCACTATTCCTTGCAAAACAAACTTGCTCTACTATAAATAGAGCTCAATTGTGGTCAGTTTAAGTACACCAAAGCCATCTAACAGATGCTTTCCTCAAAATCTCTTTCTCTTGGCAAAAATGCCTTTCTTAGCAAGGTAGCTATCGGGTTTTGAGTTTGAGAGCAATTCTGCACAAACCAATCACTCACACACCTCACATACATCACATATGAGCTGATCAAACACTCACATAACTTCTGAAACATCAATTTCATGAAATCACCAGCTGGTTGCTCAAGGTTTTAACCAAAGTGCAGCTGAGATGCCATAAACTGATCCAGTCCATTTCAATTCAATCCAAGTGTTCAAACACATTCCATAGGGTGTAGGGAAGCTGTCCAGATCATCACAACTTGTCTGTAACACCTCCAAATCAAAAATCACTTTGCACTTGCTGTCACGACTTGGAGGTAAGCCTAAACTTGGGCATCTCTCAATCTATGCATATTTCCTCGCACAATAATTTGGCCATATGTTCATAATCATGCATGGAATGTTTTCCCTCAATTAATTGCATTATTTGAATCGTGTATCAAAAATCCTAGCCTTCATGCAGAAATTAGGGTTCTTGAGGTCTCTTCGTGATTTCTTGTTGTATGTTTAATTTAAATGAAATTAAAGTACATAGACATGATCGTGAGGTTGAGGCGAGCATAATGATATGTGGATTGCATGATATGATTACGTATTCATGGAGATTGGATAGAAAACGCAAATCTGGGCAAACTGAGGAACGCGCGTGTTCTTGGTGTTGTTCTTGGCGCCATTTTTGAATAATTCAAATATTTGAATTTTGTGATTTTGTTTAATTGATTCAAAAATTAATTTCTCTCTGAGTTTTAATGATTTTGAGTTGATTCTTTTTTTAATAATTCACAAAAATGTTAAAATATTTTATTTTATCAAAAAATCCCAAAAATATTATTTATTTCATATAATTGATATTTTTGTAAAGAATTAATATTTTAATTGTTTTTGGCATTTTAAATATTTTTTCTACATTGATTTTGCAACTTTTAATGCTTTTTAATTATTTTGTAGGTCAATACTTAATTTTTGAAGCATTAATCCAAGATCACAATTTGTTTTTCACATGTTAAACAATTTTGATCATTTTAATTGAATTTTTATTCAATTAAATACATTTTGAAAACAAATTAGGGTTTTGGATTAATTCAACCCTCATAAATCATTTTCAAAACTCTTTGGGCCTCTTGAGAGAGTGTAAGACCCATCCCCCCTTGTACAAAAACTTTTTGGGCCTCATCCATTGTATAAGTCCCTCTGTACAAGTAAACGGCGCGATCGTCGCCCGTTTAAAAGTAAAAATCACCTGGGCCTCTCCTTGAGGTATAAGACCCATTTAAAACACTTTGGGCCTCTATTAGAGTGTAAGACCCAATCCCCCTTTTAACCAAAACATTTTGGGCCTCACTTATTGTATAAGTCCCTCTGCGTTAAAAGAAAACCTCGGCGCGATCGCCATTTTAAACGAAAAATCATTTGGGCCTACCCTCGTGTTATAAGCCCCACTCTTTTCTTTAAACCTTTTTGGGCCTCTTGAGAGAGTGTAAGACCCATCCCTTTGTACAGAAAACCTTTCTGGGCCCCAGTCACTTGTATAAGTCCCGCTGTACAAAGTCAAACAGTGCGCTCACTGATAAAACCCTGGGCCTCTCCTTGAGTTGTAAGCCCCAAATCTTTCTTTTTCAAAGCACTTTGTCCTTTGATTTTGAATATACTGTTGTTTTTATCTTTCTTTGTTGAACAACTAACCAAACAGCATGGAAGCACTACAACCGAGTAAGTGGTTATCGCTTTCATTTACTGCTTTCATATTATAAACTGTATTGTGGGGCTGCTCACTGTAAGTCTCCTTTCATAAACTCATATCTACTGTGTAATAATAGTATAGATATTTCGAGTTTCCCCGGCAACTACGTCTAGAACTAGGTGACGCCGTTTCACTTACTCGTAGAAATAGACGCCTAGATCCCCAATAGGAGCACCAGATACAGTCTTCTCTTCGGCTGTCCTCCTTAGGAATCATCAAGAAGCTCTACTCCCCAAGATGAATGTATTCTCCGTGAATGGCATCTTTGAGTTTCTTCCAAATTCTCGAACTTTCCTGACTTGATCTATTCCTCGTGGATAGCTTGCCATGAATGTCTCGGGGTTTGGGTACCCACTACGGTCATAATCTTGGACCTTAACTAAGGGACCCTCTTTAAAAGCTAAAAGTCGCTGGATAGTAAACCTCGCACGTTTACCAGTGGTTTTCATCTTTAAAAGAGTTATCTCTCCTAATGGAAAGGAGATGATAGACCCACAGGCTTCCTAAAAGCATCGGCCTCCTCTTGGGCATTATTCAAGGACCCTCCGGCTTCTTAGAAGTATTCACAGCCTCCTCTTAGGCTTCGTATAATGATCTCTTCCTCCGGGAATGATAGCCTCCTCTTGGGCTTCGTACAAGGACCCGTCGGCTTCTTAAAAGTTTCCAGCCTCCTCTTGGGCTTCGTACAAATTGTCCCGACGACCTCCTAGAGGTATAGGAACAGAACCTAGTCATCCTCATAGAACAGTCCTTTCATAGAGTCCACTACTGTTTCTCAAAGCATAGTACAAAAGATAAAACTCTAGACACGGACAGTCTAACTTCCTTGAGTCTCAAAGACATTCTCAAGCACCCTTCGTTAAATAGGAAGGAAACCCGCAGACTCAGACAGTCTCAATACCCTTTGGATTTCCCCGTTTCCTTAAAGAACAGGGAACAACCCCGATCCTCAGATCAAACCCATGAGTACAGTGTTGCTCATATAAGAACTGATTTTCTCTTTTAAAATCAGTATATTGGATCTGTCACTCAACTGAAACAGTTACAATAGCCTCCATCTCGGGCTTCGTACGAGATACCAAAATTCTCCCCAGTGGAGTCAAAACAACCTTTTTGCCTCTCTCTCGGGCTTTGTACGAGATACAAAAACACTCTCTTACTGAGTATAAAAGATTCTCCAACTGAGTCAACTCTTTGCTAGCCTCCTCTTAGGCTTTGTATAACGATATGCCCCACTGGGTCGAACCCTTTTAGCCTCTTTCTCGGGCTTTGTACGAGACACAAAATAGCCTCCTCTTAGGCTTTGTATAATGATTTTCCTAGCGGAAATTAGCCTCCTCTTAGGCTTCGTATAAGAAAACCACTGGTTAATCCAATTAATCTTTTAGCATCAAAACTGTGCCTCGTTCACAGTACTCAAACATCAACAACTCCTTTCCCCTTCATCTAATCGCTGTAAGCAGCAAGCCTCTGGATCATCTACATCCATGCCACTGTCCCTCTTTTAGCATGAGAAATTCCTAAGGAAAGATGGCATTGCTCTACACTGAGTTAAAGTCTTCTCCTCCAGGTTAAAACCCTTTCTTCGGAAATTATGGCATTGCTCGGATCCGCGTATCCCAGTTAAAGTAATTCTCCTTTTCTCCCCTCTTTAGAGATGACAAATTCTCTCTAAAGTCGAGGTCTTTCAGCTTCACGTCTTGGGCTTTAAACAAGACACAAATAGACCTTTCAGCTTCACATCTTGGGCTTTGAACAAGATACAAACCACCTTTCGCTTCACGTCTTGGGCTTTGAACAAGACACCAAAAACCAATTTCCTCCCATAGAATAGGAGGAACTACGAATGCTCTGATTTCCCTGTTTCGGTAAACGGGAATACGTAGGCATAAGATCGAAAGAAAAGATCTTAGCGAGCGCAATCAACAAAAAACCCAAATCCCGTATCTCCATCAAAAGCAGTAATTCAAAAGCACCAGTCCTAACATCCTAATCCTTGTTCCCCGTCAGAAACCATTTGCCTAGATTAAAAGAAAGAAAGCAGTATTGGCGAAAATACAAATAGCCAGTACAAAGGCCCCCCCACATTGATAGCATCCGTAACCTAACAGACCGCTGTTTAAACTCAGTATGCAAAGCAGGGTTAATTGGAGACATCTATTTCCCTTCCTTATTCAGCTCACAATAGGATAAAAAATGAATCGACCTGTAGTTTTAAGCTCAAACCGCAGAGAGCGACCAGCGCTTAAGAACCGCGTCCAAAATCGCTCGCTACACCATTGTTCATCCCAACTTTTGGTTGGTAGTCTCTTATTTTTGAGTCCACCTTTGGATGGCGAGCACTTTATTTTGTATCTCCTCGTAGTGTGCAAATTTCCAGGTTATTTTGGTATTCAAACCCCATGTATCCCGATTGTCTAAAAACCGTCGCTATCATACCCTCGTATCCAAGAAGTTTGAATAGGGGCAGCTGTAACACCTCAAAATTTGCCCTCTTGCTTTTAGCTTTTACTGGCTTATGTTGCATTGCATTTTGGCATAATCATCATTTGAATTTCTTTGGTTCTTTGGCATGGGATCAAGGTGTCTAAGTCAAATCCAAGGAGCCTTGAGCCTCAAGAGGTCTTAATGGGTCATCACTTCATCATATGATCAAGCTTGACAGGAGAATGCAAGGGAATCACATAATCCTAATCAGTGCAAAATTAGGGTTTTGGACTTTTTGAGTAGAATGCCCCAATGGGCAAGATCTTTGAGCTTTTATCACCTCTAAATTCCATATCTAATCTTTGTTAGACAGGATATACATCATATTCAAAGGAATTTGGATTTGAAGGATGTGCTGTTTTCTCCTAGACTGAGGGTTTAAAACTAGGGTTTGCCATGAAATCAGTTTATTTATGATTTCTTGGGCAAGACTTGATCTCATGGTATTCTACATGTCCTCAAGGGTCTAGAGATGGAAGATTACCCATTGATTCATTTCAGAAGAGGTTTAATTGGTCAATTGGTTGAGAATCAGGAAATTTGGGGAAAAGTCAACTGTGCAGAGGAAAAGTCAACTCCTGACTTTCTAAGGTCAAAATCATGAAATTCAAGTTACATATGTTCATTGGACAAGATTTTATCAAGAAATGATGGAGGAATCATGAAAAATCAAGAAATGTACAAAGTTGCCATTTTTAGAAACTTAGGGTTTCCAAAAATGGCAAGTTTGGACCATTTTGCACCACACTTTGAAGCATTCTTTCTCCATGATAAAAGCTCCAAACCTCAGGCCCAAGTTGAGCCAATTAAAGTTCATGTTCTAAGCTTCAAATCCATATAAAGAACACCTCAATTGGATCAATATTGAGAGAGTTATGATTGATCAAAGTTTGACAAAACTAGGGGAAAAACCAATTCATGGCAAGGTAAGCGCAGACCCATAGGCCATAATTTCATCAAACACATGGTGGGCAAAATGTCAAGCTACTTTTCTCAATGATGGAGGCTCCAAATGGAAAAATGTTGAACATCAAAGTTGTTCATCCCAATGTCCTCTTCAACTTTGATGTTGGACATTTTTCCATTTGAGCAAGTTATGTTGGAGTTATAGTGGTCCAAAGTTGATGTGATCATGCTGAAATTCACAAGCCATAGCCATGCATACCATGCAGGTCATGTGTGCCCATGATGTAGTCCCACATTCCTATGTTTTAAGCCATTTTACACCATTTTACCAACCTCCATTTGATTTCATTTCAACATCAAACTTATTCTCCTATGTCTACTCTTTTATTTGTCACCAAAATCATACATTTCCATTCATTAAAGTGAGAGATATTCATCACCAAAGTCTCTTATTTGCATTAAAACCAAGCTGCCAGGATGCCAATGTTGTAACATTGTTGTTGTTGGTTTAATTCAAGTCACACGCATACATCAAACACACTTCCCACTCTTTGCCATTTTAAAACCAACACTTCCTTACATACACATGCCATACATGCTTTGACATACACCAAAGAAGAAATGAACCAAACTTGCTCAACAAGTTTCTGCAGTAGTGACTTCATCATCACCATTCATTCGCATCACCACCATACCACATCATGAGCTCACTTTCACTTAATCAAAACTCACCAACTTGTCACTAACTAACTTGACTCAGTTAGTTAGATGAAACTCAGTTAACCTCACTCACCAACTCACTTAACCATTGTAGTTAAACACTAACTCAACCTATATAATTCAAACACACTCACAATTTCAGAGGGGAACTTCATTTTTTCACTCTCACTTCAAATTATTCTCACTCTTTCTCTCAAATTCTCTCTGCTCTCTCTCTCTCTCTGATCTCACACGAATTCATCATCATCTGCATTCAGTGTTCATCTTTTGGAAGTTTTGGAGCAAGGATGTGTTGAATCAAGTTCAAGTGCAGCTTCATACTCAAGGTGTATTTCTCAGTTTTCTTCAAGATACAAAGTTCCATAAGCCTTTATTTGGTCAAATCAAGCTCAAGATCAAGTTGATATCTCTGGTTTTCTCAATAATTCCAAGATCTTCAAGCTTCAGGTTCCAAATTTCTTAATCTTTGCTTGCACGATTTCTGTTTATTATTGCTTGTTTCCTCTTGATTTGAGGCTTACTAGAAGCAGTGTGAGTTCTGGCTAGTGATAGGCACTCTAGGTGCTTAGAATTTTTTGTTAGGGCAAAATGTTTTGGCTCGGTTTGTTGTGTGTGTGCATGATCTGTGAAAAATAATTGCGTATTCATGATCTCCTCAACTTCTTCTTCATTTTTATGTATGGTTTGCATATTTCTGGGGCATGTGAAATTTACAGGTGGCGGAGAGTGGTCGGAGAAGACGACCGGAGGTCCTTCTCCGGCCGGTGAGGTGCGTTTAGGGTTTTAGGACTAGAATATATCATAGCCGTCCGATCCACTTCATCCAACGCTTCTTAAAGTGCCAGCACATTAAAAAGTCATGTGACATGCGCGTGCTTTATTTTTTAATCTCAGACGATCACATGTGTGTGCGTGCGTGGTACTTATTGTGGTCGTGCATGCTGTTTCGTTTGATATGATTGTTATGTTGAATGGTGGTGATGGATTAATCTTGTGGCCATGATTGCAACACGTATGTGACTGATTGTACACCTTCACCACACACTCACACACGCCTTGTTGGACTGGACTGAATTTTTATTTGTACACCCCATTTTTGAGCCCAATACACTTTTCAACTGGCAAATTACTCACGCTGCACCCCCTACACCCTTTCTTTTGTATTTTTAATTTTCTTTTTCATATATTTTGATTTTCCATTATTAAAAATACTAAAAAGAATTAAAAAATTCTAAATAAATACATGTGACATTTTTACACATTTAATTAATTTTCTATAATTTTTAATTATGATTTCATGGACTTTTGCATATTATTCAATAATTTCTTTTTAATTCTTTTTGAATGAGGTTCTTCATTGATATTCAAACTTGTACATTTTATTTCTCTCATTTCACACATTGTTTTTCATCCATTCTTTTTGCATTGGTTAGATAACACATTAAATCATCTAAATCAATTTTCTTTTGATTTTTAAAGTCATTTTATCATGTGTTTAGGGGTGCTTATTTGAGCATTTTTGTGGTGTGTTTCAAAATGTTTTCATGAGGCCTTTTGAGGCACTTTTCCTTTGAGTTTTGCCATGAGTTATGTTACATGTTTGTGGTTATGACTTAGGTTAGTTGTGGCTCATTTTTACAATTTTATCATGTGCTTTGATAGTTGTTTGATTCTTCATGATTGAAGTTACTTGTGTGCACTTTATTCTACTTCATGCTAACATGTGTTGATGAGGCATTTATGCCACCATTTTATGATTGTTTGTGCATATTTTATAGGTCACTTGTATGATATTATAGGTCACCTTTGTTTCATTATAAGTCACTTTGATTTGCATTTGCATTTGATATGAGTTTATGCATTCTAATTTGAACTTTGACATGTTTCCCTCTCTTATCTCCCCTTATGCTCTACATGTCTCATGTGTGTATTTTGTATGACATTTCCCTCATTCCATTAGCATCTCATCAATGGTATGCCACTTCCCATATGCATTCATTAATCATTTCACTTGTTATGCATTTCTAACATGTCACTTTGTGCATCTAATTGAATATGTTGCTCTTATACTTACTTCTTCTTCATCTTATTTCTTCTATTTGTATTCTTTTATCCATGATTTGTGTGATGATTCATATGCATTATGAGACATTTGTAAATGGTATGTGGTTCTGACCTTGATCTTTTGTGAAGCATTATTGCATGATCACTTTGCATGTCCACTCATCTTTCATCTATTCCTTTCATAGGTGCTTTTATTGGATGTTTAAGACTTTGCTTGTGCATAGTTTGTGTGGGTTATGTATTTTAACATTAGAGAACATCCTTAGAGCATAGGTTCTGACCTTAAATGATTTTCATCTCTTAGGATCTTTAGTCTTTGGTTCTTATTTTGTTTGATCATTATTTGGTATTCTTTCCTTATTTCATTACTTGTAAATAGTTTTTGAACTAACCTTTTCATGTAGGTGCTAAGGGTAAGTAAGTGTGTGGATATGTTTCCACATACATTTATTTCTTTCATTTTCTCTTATCTCTTTTAATCATCCTACTTGTGATCATGATGAGCATTTATATGCTTTCCTTGAATAACTTCTTCTTCATCCCTCTTTAAGATCAACTTAACTTCCGTCTTGAAAGTAAGTTGCTTCTTTTGCTCTTCTTTTCTTTTCTTTTAGGATTAGGTTGCTTAAACCACATTAACCATAGGAACATCCATGTATGACAACTTTAGAGTTTGAGTCTTAGTCTCCCTCATTAGATTTTACCTTTCTCACTCATTTGAGTCTCTCTTCTTCTCATCTCAAAACAAAAATAAAAAACACTTGATAAAAGGCATAACAAATATTGTATTTGAGCCTTTCATGTCAGAATGAGATAGTGAGGGGTCTTCTCTCACTTTCTTAGAATGTTTAGCATACGTCCCATCTTGGGTCGATATGCGAGGCATTCGATCCTACGTGAAGGACTTAAATACAATATGCGTTGTAAACATAAAACAATCAAAACACTTCTTTCTAAAAAACTTCAAACAAACAATAACGTCTTTCCGTTGGGATTTCTCTCCTCATCTCATTCACTCATTCCTTAAGGATGCGTCATTTTCGTTTTACCGCAAACAGGTAACGTCTAAGTCTCCATACAGTGAGCTGCAACACCTAACTGCTAGGACGCGAACGTTGACGTTTCCACTAAAAAACACAAGCAACTTTCCCTTAGCTGAGGGGAACTACGTCGCTCTGATTCTCATGTTCCCGATGAGATACGTAGGCAGTGGGGTAGGGCCCATTCGGGCACTTCTTTTATTTTCCCTACATTTGCTTCTTGCTCTCATTCTTTTCCTCCTTTCCTTTCTACCTTTCTTTTCCAGTTCTTCAGTGAGCAGCTTATATCCAGTTGATGACACCCTTTGATCGAGGCGACGAGCGTGGATCCCATCGGGTACGATGGACGTGTTGGGTGCTAACACCTTCCCTTCGCGTAACTGACTCCCGAACGCAGTTCTCTTGGTCGCAAGACCATGTTATTTCCTTTCCCCTCAGGTTTACGCAGTGATTCCTTTCTCTCTCTTGGGATAAATACACATTGCTGGCGACTCTGTTTCGGTGCCACTTTCGCGTTTGTACTTGGATGAAAATCCCAGGAGCGACACATGGGCATTCATTGACGGCCCTTAGATAAGTCAATGCCATTGACTCTGTGCAGATTCAACGTCCCAGATCTGTTTCCAGGTTTGCTGAGTTGACCAGGGTTTATGATAGACCCTCCCCAGCGTGGGCTCACTTGTTTGGGCCTGGGAATGTTTCACTAAATACACCCCCTGATTCAGTGTCAACAACATGCTGGCCCATTCTGGTTTTTTATTTTATTTGCGTTTTTAGTTTTAATTGTAATATTTAACTTTAATACTTCTTTATTAAAAAAACCAATTTTTATTTATTTATTTAACCTCTTTTTTAGAAAACCTCAAAATACTATTGATGAATTAATTTAATTAATTCTATTAAAATCTTTTATTTAATAATAGTTAATCTATTTAGTGATTAATTTTATTAAATAATTGATTTTAATTCAGTTAATTATTTAATTAGTTTTTTTTTTTAAAAAGGACTAAAAGTTCTAAACCCTTTTATTAATCAATTCTCAATTAATTCTAATACACCATTTTATTTAATATTAATTAACTTTAATAGTTAATTTTATTAAATATTTTAGTTTAATTTAATTAATTATTTGAGTTTTCTTTTAATCCTAAAAAAAATCTAAAACAAATTAGTTTAGAATTTCTCCTTTAAGCTAACCCTAGGGATTTAGAATTTTAGTTATGCTAATATGCTTGATTATATCTTCCCCTATTTTATTTATGATCTTTATGTGAGGTGTATAATTTTCTCTTGTGAATTTATTTCATGCCTTGATTATGTTTATGCTATTCATATTATGCTTGTCCAAACCAAACAAATCTTTTCAAGCTAATATCTTGACTTAATGTCAAGCCCTTTTAATACCTTGTAAGTCGATCGTTTTCACGATCGCAATCGACCTCATAATGCCTCTTCTTGGGCTTTATACAATGATAATTGTTGCACATTTCACTTTGGTTTGTATGCGTGTATGTGATTGGCTCACTTTAATCATGGCTCAATTATTCCCACTTGATTAATTACACCCCTCTCCCATAAGATTAAAATCAACCCTTTTTTACAAGAATAAACAAGCTTGATCCAACGTCAAGTATTTTCCAAATCAAATTCAATTAATCTCCAACATTCACTTGATCCACATATCAAGTCCCTTTACCTCTTGTAAGTCGAGCGCTTTTGCCTCGCAATCGACCTTACCTTAAACCATAGGACCTCATTTCCATTAGTTCTCAAACCATTTCGCACGCAAATCCAAACCTCGATCCAACGTCGAGTATTTTTCTTAAATCAAATTAATACATTTAATTATTCTAAATATCATTTCTTAAAAGGTGAAAAAGAGGGGGATCAAGTCTTTGGTATTTCTCCTCAATTATTTGGGTGCGAATTCTCTTACTCGTGTGTGGACAATTGACGCCTTTAAAACACTTGTAATCCGACAACACTCAAATTTCTTTTTTCGTATCGAAGCACATAATTTCTATTTAAATACATGTTAAAAGGTGAAAAGGAGGGGGATCAAGTCTTTGGTCTTTCTCTTCAATTATTCGGGTGCGAGTTCTCTTACTCGTGTGTGGACAATTGACGCCTCTAAAACGCACGAAACTCGACAACATTCAAACCTTTTTTCTAATCAATTATTAAGACACTTAATCTTTTATTTAAATGCATTTTACTAAAGGAGAAGTGAGGGTGGTCGAGTCTTTGACCCTTCTCCTCAATTGTTTGGGTGCGAGTTTTCTTACTCGTGTGTGGGCAATTGTCACCTCTAAAACATCCAATACGAAGAAAACTCCTTTTCTCGCCCCCGTGCGATTGAAACCCTAAAACACATACAACTCAAATCCTCTTTTCTTAATCAAACTCTTTAACATACTTAATAATATATTCAAACAACTTTCTAAAAGGTGATGTGAGGGGGGCCAAGTCTTTGACCTTTCTCCTCAATTGTTTGGGTGCGAGTTCTCTTACTCGTGTGTGGAAAATTGGCGCCTACATAAAAAATACAAACCAAACAACTGTAGTCCCATGAACTATGAATGCTCTGACTTTCCCATTGCACGAGGGAATACATAGGCACAAGGGTTCCAATCCTTGTCGAGCACACTAATAAAAAATCACCCATTTTCCCCTTTCAAAAACCAATCCTTTAGAAGATAACAAACAAACCTAGCTAACTTTCTCACGAATCGAATCAAGAGGTTTCCGTTGAGTACAACGGACGTAGAGGGTGCTAATACCTTCCCTCTTGCGTAACCGACTCCCAAACCCGAATTTGGTTGCGACGACCATGTTCTTATCTCCCTTTAAAGGTTTTATCAATATTTTCCTTTCCCTCTTTTGGGATGAACAAAGTTCGGTGGCGACTCGGTTTTGAACAGTTTTTTCTGCGTCCATCGCGAGGATCGTATTTTTCGAGGTCCGACACCACTTGACTGACTCGATATGAGCAAGTTGTGTTCAAAGCATCAACACGTAGTGTGAGCTAGTGAACGACTCAATAGAAAGTGCGGGGACTGATTGCTAGTCCCTCCTTCGCTTGCCTTCTTTTGAGGACTTATCATGGGGATAGGGAAAGGGATTCCTCATAGAGGTCTTTAGCACCAATATAAACACACACATACAGAGCCTTCTTTGAGGACTTTCCAGAAAATTTCCCACAAAAAAGAAATGGTCGGGACTCCAATCCTACTTCTCATGTTATTTGAAAAGGAGAAAGTGAGTAGAAGGGATGAAGAGTACTACCGGATAGCAACGTAAGCACTTGAAAGCCTTGAGCCTATTAACACCAATGATCAAAAAATGTTAGAAGAGGACTTAATTCACAAATGAAAGTGGAATAAGCCAATCGGATAAACACCATCGGAGACTCTTTAAAAAATCCTCGCACAAGCTAGCACACAAGTTAGTAATAACAAGCAATTGCAATAAACCACAAACAGCAGTAATAACAGCGCTCCAGCACCTGTACAACCATAAAATCCAACCACAAGCCTAAACAGCTTTCAACAGCACCTGTTTTCAGAATGGAATATGTGTAAGAAACTCTGGGCAGAATTACAACATTTAACAGCTCACCTTGTGCACAACAGCTATGCATGCAGCAACACCTCCTACCTTTAAACAACTTATCAAATCAAGTATGAATCACTACAAAGACAACTAAAAAATTAGCCTAAGTAATCAACAAAATAGCCAAGGTTAGCAACCAAAATTCAAATGGGAATTGTCAACAAGAACTAAGTGAAAATGATACCAAAATGTAAACAACAATTAGTCAAAATTAACATTTAAGAACCATTAACAAAGTTAACAAATGAAACTACTAAGAAGATTAATCGATGTTAGCATTAAAATCTAAGTATAGTCGATGTTAGAACTAAGTCAATTCAAACTATGTCAAAATCAATTAGTTCAAAGTGAATTCTATTTCTAAAAAACAATTAGTGGACAATTAAGCCAAAAACTATTAGTGAAATAGTAAGCAAAAAATCAATTAGGATATGATTAAACCAAAAATTAATTGTTGAGCAATTAAGCTAAAAATTATCATGGAACAATTAAGCTAAAATAATTAGTGCAATTAAGCAAAAATAATTAGTGCGATTAGGCTAAAAATGATTAGTGAACTATTAGGCAAAAAAAATTAACAAGAAAAAACAATTATTAAGCAATTAAGCTAAAAACGATTATTCAAAAACCATTATCAAAATCTACTCTAAATAAAAATTGACTTCTAAATGAAAGTTAATCGAAATTAACCTTCTAAAAAACTAATCCCAAGTCAAGCGCAATTTCTAGTTAAAGCTCCTAATCTAATTATTCTATTTCCCTAATCAAGAATTAAAACAAAATTGATCATACCTAGATCAGACAGTATGACCGTGGCCAACAGCGTCGTAAAATCTTCAACTCCAGTGATGATGATACGGCGGGCGGGGGGGGGGGGGGGGGGGGGGGGGGAGGGGTGTACCTGCAAGGTACTCCGTCGCTTAAGTCATGAAAGGTCAGAGAAAAGGGCAAGTACAGAAAGCAGGTGTGAGTTAAAATGTAATGTAACCTGACCCTCTCAAGTGAGAGGGTATTTATAGAGAGCCCCCAGCGCGGGGCCAACGGTTACTTGCACTGGGCTGGACTGCAAGGCCCAATCCAAGCAACTGCCAGGGCTTACGTGGCGTAGTGAAAACCAACATGTGGTCTTCGTCCTAGGATAATTGTCTCGAGATCTCCGGAAGGTGGGCAGACCAAATCCTTCGGAGGTGGGAGGTTGCAAGAGAACGTGTTCTCGAGGGGAGGAGCTCATGGATGTCGAGGAGAGACGTGTTCCGCAAGGCTTGATGCCTCTGCTCGACAGTATCTGCTGCACGTGCCCGACCTTACAGGAGGGTGGCACGTGGCCAATGCAGGGGTAAATATGGGCCTTGTTGGGCCTTACCAGATTACTAGGTTGGGCCTGCCCGACTGGTGGGCAGGCGCTGGCCTAGTCCAGAATAGGAGCCCCCCAAGTCGTCGCTCCGAGGGGACGGAGTAACGACTTAAGGGTCAGTAACCTTGTCGAGGACGTACTGAACGTGCTCGTGGTACTGGGGTGATCCTTGTAGTCTGATACCCGCGGTTTCCCTTTTGTCGGGAAACGTGCCAAACGGGGGAACTTTCCGGCATTGACGGGCTTACCACTACGAGCGAGGAATGTTGGACGGGCAGAAATCTTAAAGTCTGCTCGAGTTCGATAGGCCGTTGCTGGGCGACGCCGCGGGGATACGAGAAGTTGTGGAGTCAAGAACCAAAGCAAACGGAAGGACGCGCGTGGGAGAACGAAAGGACGTACGTGGGAAAGCGTGTGACACGTGTCACACGTCATTATTACCTAGGGCGGCTAGGCTAGGATTAGTGCACTTGAGTGCCTAGGGGCGCTTCGAGTCCTGTGAGGGCCTTATAAATAGAGGATAGCCCGCGTCATTTGCATATTTCCTTTCTCTCAGCTCAGATTCTCTCCCATCCTCTCTTTGCTTTTGCCATTGTTTTGCCGCCGCACGCCGCCGTACCAGACCTCATCAACAGCTATTTTCAAGTAAGTTTCTTGATCCTTTCCCTTTTTAAATGTGTTTCCTATAATGGTACTCCGGTGAACTGATGAAGTTCCCAGGGAAAACCATGAAATTTTTGGCGAAAACGGTGAAGTTTCTCTATGTTCTTGTTGAATCTCGCGGGGAGATGGGATGCGTGCCACAGGGACAAGAAGAATGTCTCGAGGACACGAGATGGAAATCTCGGGGACCTCAATCGTATCCCTAGCTGTGAGATGAATCCCCTTGGGCGATGTACCAGTGACCTGAGAATGCTCACGGGGACGCTCATCGGATTTTCTGAGGACATCGCGTGAGCACGACTGCCTCGTGATCCTGACCCCATTCTTCGCCCTTTCACTTGATCGGCGGTGGAGGGGTGAATTTGTATGGACCATCAAATTCACCATTTCTTTCTGCTTTTCAGGTAAATGGAAGCCTTGGTTGTGGGATCTATAGACATTGACGATCAACCTGACTCCCCGATGGCTCCGATCACCAGCGTCGAGGGATGGCTGCCCGAGGAGTGGGTTAGCGAAGAGCCTTTGAATAAGGTCTCCCAGTTCATCAATGGTGATGAGGACACCATCTTCTGTACCGTCGAGCATCGCCTGGAGGGCACCACGGAGACCTGGAAGGTGTTCAGACCTCAGGCGCACCATCACATCTGCTCAACGTACCGAGGGATGAGGTTTCCTCTGTACGAGTTTATGTTCGACGAGGCGGCGTGGCACCTGCCCTTCACTGATTTTCAGCAATCAGTGTTCATTTGGCTGCGCCTGGCGCCCTCACAGCTCCATCCCAACTCTCTCGCTTTTCTCCGTGCCTTTGAGCTAGTCTGCAAGTACCTCAAGATCAGAGCGGCTGTGCCCCTATTCTTTCGTATTTTTCACTTACAGAGACAGACGACTGATGGCAGACACGACTGGGTGTCCTTCAAACAGGTGAGCAGACTATTCCAGACCTACATGGACTCTGTTCGCACCTTCAAATACCGATACTACATCGTGAGGCCGGTCTTGTTCGAGGCCCTAGAGTCGGTGTATAGACGGGTCATCCGAGAAGAAGACGGGCAACAGGAAGAAGTCCTCGAGCCGAGGTTCCCCCTATTCTGGACGGAGGAGCACTTCGAAAAGGGCACAGACAGTTACATCGTCAGTCCTGGTCGACTGTGCGAAGGGGACCGTCTGGCCTACGAGGAAATAGTCAACTTTGTCGCTGAATTTTCCCCAGCCAAGCCCGTGACGCCGGACGCAAAATTTATCTGGGGTGATGATGGGCAAATTTCAACGAAACGCCGGTTGATCAATATGAGGGCCCTCTTCGAGACATTTTCCGATGAGGATGCCCTTGTGTTGTTAGGTGGTGGAACCTTCCTCGACTTACCCTTTCCTTGCGTTCTGGGTTTCGATTCACTGACACATTTCTTTCTCCTTGCAGGTAAAATGTCGAGTACGGAGGAGCGCATCAAGAAGCTGGCGGCCACCCGAACGTCGAAGAAGGGTGGAAAAGGTCGGGTTAAACAGATTCGGTCGCAGGGCTCCAGCCCCACTCCGGCAACCGGGGATTCTTCTGGCTCTCCCTAGGGCAGCCAATCTCCCAGCACTCCGGGGTCACCGAAGAGACAGCGACTCGCCAAGCATGTGGACGTCGATCTCACCGAGAACGAGAGCCCTCCTGCTGTGAAGTTTGTGCTCCAGCCTTGTCACTCGAGGCCGAATTTCTTTACGGGGAAAAACTCCCTGTGCGTTGGTGCACCCGAAGTTCAGACCATCTTGGGTGTTGACAGGGTTTCTCGGTGAAGGGCGTTGGTGGAGGACGTGTCCGCAGTGATGCGGGGTTGCGTTGCTGCCTTGGTCCTGAACGACGAGACATGCCCAGCGCCCGAGCTGAACAGGTTGTAAGAGAGCTTCAGGTCTATCTCAGTTGAGATGAAGAAGGTGGGCAGGGAGCTGATTGACTGTAAAAATTAGAACAAGGCCCAGGTCGAGCTTCAAGGGAAGTTGGAGGAGAGGTTGAAGAAAGTCGACGAAGAGAGGAAGGATCTCTTGGCGAGGGTCGCCGAGCTAGAGGAAACTGTTCACCCTGCTGAGGAGGAGACCGAAGAAGACAGTCTGTTGACGTCTCAAGCGGAGCTGATTGTGAAGCTCAGGCAGGCCGAGGAGGATATCCTCGCGGCAGCGGACGTGGGCTTCAACAACGCCGTGCAGCAACTTTGGATTGTGAACCCCGATCTCGTCACTGAAGGGACTGGCCCCGACTATGAGGTGATCGATGGTCAGATCGTGCAGCCGATGCAGGAGGATAAGGTCGACGGAGGGGCTACCGGGAACGAGCAGCCAGAGGAGGACGTAGTCGACTAGGTGTTTACCTATTTGTTATGCTTGGCCTGCGAGCCACTTTCTTTTGATCTCATTTTGTCTGGCCTGCGCGCCACCTTTTGTAATGACTTTTGCCCGGCCTGCGAGCCAGGGGCTTTTTGGACATGTTTGTCATTTCTGCACAATGGGTTTTTACCTGATTTTAATACTTTTCTTGTTGTGCTTGTCTGTGTGTGTGATGCTTGTGCATTTGATATACTTTACTTGTTTTTGCCTAAGTAATTAGGTGATTTTGGGAGTTTGCTCGACTTTAATGATTCTAGACCGTGTGGGTAAAATGGTCGATTGGCCGGAGGTGTATCCCGACCTTCAACGAGGCTAAGAGCTCGGTCGAGGTCTTAGCATCGTGGCGTGAACATCCCATCGCGAGCTGGGTGTTCTGCCTAATTGGTACGACGACGACAGAGCTCGGTCGAGGGGTCCTCGTCGGATCAAAAGTTCTCATGCACACACAATGCGGCCTTTGATCGTCGTGTTTCGTATAGAGGTGTCGCACTTGTACCCTAGTGCACCCCCATAATCGCGATGTTGTCGCATCGCGGGCAGTGTCTAACTGTAGTATTGCTTAAGTTTCTCAGCGTTCCATGGTCGAGCAAGTTCCTCCCCGTGTAGATTTTCGAGGTAGTAGGCTTTTGTCCCCGTTTTTGCGCGGACGCGGTACGGGCCCTCCCAGTTTGCGGCGAGCTTGCCTTTTCGCGAATCTTTCTGGTTCCTTCGCAGGACGAGGGTGCTTACTTAAAAATCTCGTTTAATAACTTTTTTGTTATAGCGTAGAGTTATTTTCTGCTTGAGTGAGGCTTCCTGGAGGGAGGCGTCCGTCCTTATCTCCTCGACAAAGTCAAGCTCCTCTCTCAGGGCCTCGTTGTTCGTGCCCTCATCGAGGGGGACCTCCTTCCTCCTCGAGGGTTCCCTGATCTCCACAGGGATCACCGCTTCTGTTCCGTACGTCAGACGAAAGGGGGTTTCCCCGGTCGTGGAGTGTGGGGTTGTTCGGTAAGCCTAGAGGACGTTGTGTAGTTCCTCGGCCCATCGTTGCTTGGCATCACCCAATCGGCATTTTAATCCTCGAAGGATCACCCTGTTCCCTGCTTCGGCCTACCCGTTCGTCTGAGGATGCTCGACCGACGTGAAGTGTTGCTTCGTGCCCAGTTTGGTGACGAAGTCTTGGAAGTTCGTGTCGGTGAACTGCGTCCCATTGTCGGTGACAATCGCTTGGGGGCATGCCAAATCGGGTGAGGATGTTCCTTTTGTAGAAACAGAGTATATTGAAGGTTGTGATTTTGGCCAAGGCTTCCGCCTCGATCCACTTCGTGAAATGATCTACGCCGACGATGAGGTACTTGTTTTGGTATGACCCCACGACGAAGGGTCCGAGGATATCCATTCCCCACCACGCAAACGGCCACGGGGATGACAATGTTATGAGCTCATTGGGAGGGGCAAGGTGCATGTCCCTGTGTCATTGGCATCGGTCGCATTTCTTAACGTGCTCCTTGGCGTCTTGTTGCATGGTGGTCCAGTAATACCCTGTTCGAAGCGCTTTACGGGCCAGGGATCGCCCGCCGAGGTGTTGGGCATTGATCCCCTCATGGATTTCTTAGAGTATACTGGGGACTCTAGTTTCTTAGACGCACCAGAGAAGGGGGATAGAAAAGCCGCGACGGTATAGTTTACCCTCAACTATTGTGTACGAGCAAGCTCGCCGCTTAACCATCCCCGCTTCCTTGGGATCATCGGGCAGCTTGCCCGTCATGAGGTATTCGTATACCGGGGTCATCCAATAGTTGCTGTCCCCGATGGCGTTCACGTACGACGTAGGAGCGGGTTTGTCGATGCTCGGGCGAGAAAGTACTTCTTGTATGACGGACTTGTTTCCACCTTTCTTATTTGTGCTTGCCAATTTGGACAAGACATCTGCTCGGGTATTGTGCTCGTGTGGGATGTGGGTTACTTCCGCGGAGGTGAAGTTCTTCATCTTTTCTTTCACCAAGGTCAAGTATTCGATGAGGCTGTCGTTCTTGGCTTGGTACTCTCCTTGGACTTGCGAGGCTACGAGCTGAGAGTCAGTGAAGATATTTACCTCTTTGGCGCCGAGATCTTCGGTCAACCGTAGCCCGGCGAGGAAAGCCTCGTACTCTGCCTGGTTGGTCAACGTTGGGAAGGAAAATTTGAGAGAGACCTTGATCAGGATGCCTTCCTCGTTCTCGAGGATAATTCCCACCCCGCTCCCTTTCGTGCTGGATGCCCCGTCGACGTAGATTATCCATCTTTGGGATCCGTTGGTCGAAGGTTCCAGGACAGTCATTTCCGCCACGAAGTCGGCCATTACCTGAGCCTTCATGGCTTTCCTTCCTTCGTACTAGATGTCAAACTCAGTGAGTTTGAGCAACCATTGGAGTATCCTCCCTGCCATGTCTGGTCGGTCGAGAAGTTGCCTTATTGGCTGCTCGGTTCGCACAACGACCGTGTGGGCTAAGAAGTAATGGGGCAACCTCCTGGCCGCAGTTACGAGGGCGAGGACGACTTTCTCAATCTGCTGGTACCTGAGCTCGAGGCCTTGGAGGGCCTTGCTCATAAAGTAAACCGGCTTCTGCCCGTCCGAGGTTTCCCGAATGAGGACAGCGCTGACCGCCTCGCTCGCGATGGCGAGATATAAGAACAGTGTCTCCCCGTTCTCCGGTCGTGAGAGGACTGGCGGTTGCGACAGGACTTGTTTGAGGTGGAGGAGCGCCTGCTCGCACTCCTTGTTCCATTCAAATGCCGCTTTTTGTCGAAGAAGCTTGAAAAACGGGAGTGCATATTGTGCGGATTTGGCGACGAAGCGGGAGAGGGCGGTCATCATCCCGATCAGAGATTGTATTGACTTCTTTGAGTTCGGGGGTGGGATCTCGGAGAAAGCCCTACACTTGTCGGGGTTGGCCTCGATTCCTCGCTCTGTGAGGTAGAAACCGAGGAACTTGCCCGCTCGAACTCCGAAGGTGCATTTGTCGGGATTGAACCTCATGCGGCATCTCCTCGCCGTGTCGAATACCTTCTTGAGGTGAGTAGCGTGGTCGACTTCCTCTGCGGATTTGACGATCATGTCGTCCATATAGACTTCGAGCATATCGCCGATCTCTCCCCAGAAGGCTTTGTTCATCATCCATTGGTAGGTCGCACCGATGTTCTTCAGGCCGAAGGGCATTATGTCGTAGTAGTAATTGCCCGACTCGGTCATGAAGGCTGTATGCTGCTTGTCGGCCTTATCCATGAGGATTTGGTTGTACCCCGAGTAGGTGTCTATGAAGGACAATAGCTTGTAACCTGCAGAATTGTCGACCTGCTGGTCGATGTTAGGCAAAAGGTAAGAGTCTTTTGGGGCATGCCTGGTTAAGATCGGTATAGTCAACACACATCCTCCATTTTCCATTATTCTTTTTGACAAGTATAGTGTTGGACAGCCAGGTTGTGTACCTGGCCTCCGAAATAAAATTCGCCTCTAAGAGGTCTTTTACAGCTTTTTCAGCAGCCTCCGCTTTTTTGGAAGACTGCCTACGTATACGTTGATCGATGGCCCTAGCAGCCAGATCTACGGCGAGCTGATGGCAGGCCACCTCGGGGTCAAGGCCAGGCATCTCGGAGGTGCTCCATGCAAATAGATCAGCATTCTCCCAGAGACATGCCTTCAGCTGCTTCTTCGCTAGGTCGGGGAGTTCGGTGCCAATCTTCACGCTTCGGTCCAGGTTGTCTCCGAGGGCGACGAGCCCAAAGTCTCCGTCCAGGACGAGGAGTTCTGGGTGGAGAGGCTGCCCGTTGCTTTCTGCCTGGAGGTCGAGGTCCGCTGCTCCGCCCTCTTCATGCTCGCCAAGGAACCTGCTTCCGAGGTCGAACGCGTTGACGCGCGGGAGTGGCTTTTGCATAGCATCCGGGGATGACTTCGCTCCGGTCTTGGGCTTGGTGCTGATGGAACTCATGCCTTTGATTGCAGCGTCGAAGCACCTCCTGGCTGCGTCTATGTCCCCGTGCATCGTAACGACCCGTCCCCTGGCCGTGTAGTACTTCATCTTGAGATGGACTGTTGATGGCACTGCTGTGAGTTCGGCCAAGGTGGTCCTCCAGAGGATGCAGTTGTAGAGGGACGGACATTCGACCACTAGGAAGCAGGTCTTGACTTGACGGGCAGTGTCTTCGGCCCCGAATGTGACCGCCGCTGAACCCCTGCAGATCTGAACCCATGTACAGGTTCAGATGCCTCTCGTCGAGCTGGAGAGTCCTGAACAGGTGAGCGTACATGATGTCGACCGAACTTCCCTGGTAGTCAAGGATCTTGCGAACGTCAAAATTCGCCATCTGTGCCCTGACCATGAGGGGGATGGTGGCGTTGGGCGCTCTGCCCTGCAGCTCTTCAAGATAGAAGGTGATGGGGTTTGAATTCCCTTGCACCTTCTCGAGAGTGGTGGTCTTCGCTGAGGTTGCAGACTCCAGTTCGTCAAATTTCTGCTTGATCGACCCTACGAACACCTTCTCGTAACCACCTCCGGATATGACCATCGTCTTGGGGAAGCCTTCCCACGTGCTGCGGGCAGCAACGGGGTCTTCGTAGGGGAAGTTTGTCCACATGCTGCGAACTGCCTCTTGGCCCTCGATACCCTCGGGGACAATAAAGTCCTCGGGTCGAGTGACACTGAGGGCGACCTGCAACTGACTCTCATCGGGAGGAGGAGCCGTCTCTTCGACGCTTTGGGCTTCCTGGGCACTGGGACGAGGAACGTCGTTCTTCTGGGCATACTTCTTTAGGTGCCCTTCCTTGATCAGGATCTCAATTGCATCTTTGAGATGGATGCAATCCTCTGTGACATATCCGTGGTTCCGGTGAAACCTGCAGTACTTGGACTTATCCGTGTTTGATTTGGGGGCTGTTGGCTTGGGAAAGTAGACGCCCCCTTTCAGAAATTCCGAGTTGGCACACTCGGAGAGAATTCACGCACGGGGACCGTTGAGCGGCATGTATTCTGTGAACCGGTCTGCAGGACCCCTCGGTTCGCGAGAGTCCCGGGGGCGGCCTTCCTTCCTTCATCTTGTCGCCGTGAGTCGAGGGCTATTTAAGTGGCCTACGTCTCCTCGAACTCGATGTATGATTGAGCTCGGAAGAGCAGGTCTTCCAAGTTACGAGGCTTATGGATGTCCACAGCCTTGGCAAAGTCGGTTCCAGTGCGTAGTCCCCATGCGATTAGAAACTTCTTCATGTCATCGATCACGTGGATCTCGACTGCTTCTTTGTTGAATCTCTCAATGTAGTCTCTAAGGGATTTGTTCCGCCCTTGGAAGATGGCCTCCAGGGAGGCCAACGTCTTCGGGTGTCGACGGGAGGGGGTAAAATGCCTGGAGAACTACTTTTTCAGCTGTTTCCAGGACGTGATGGATTCCGGAGCAAGCCTCTTGTACCATGTCATGGCTCCTTTCCGGAGGGTTGTCGGGAAGAGACTGCATTTAATAGCACCTCAGACGTTCTTATAGTCGAACATGGCTTCGAAGCTCTGGATATGATCGTCGGGGTCGGCTGTACCGTCATAAGTCCCCAGTTGCGGGGGTTTCTCCATGCCCGCGGGTATAGGTGTGTCCATAATTTCCCTGGACAAGGGAGTTCTCTGGTCGTCCTCCTCACTTCTGACCGACGACTGCGATATGGGGCGATGGTTCCGACCCAGTCCATGCCGACGAGGAGAACTCCTGGAATGGCTCGTCGGCTTCTCGCCGTCGTCCTTGCTCCTCTTCCTGGTCGGGGAGCGCCTCGGTTTATTCTGAGGAGGGGAGCGAGGGCGCTTACGGGCGACTATTGGCTGGGGTTGTTCCAGGCGCGGTCTACGGCTCTCACGCTGCGGGTAGGGTCTGTGAGAGCTCGCCGGGGGATTCCTTCTCGGGGAAGGAGAACGGTTGGGAGACGGTAGGTGACGATGTCTTCGCGGGGAAGAGCGTCGTGGTCACCCTCTTTCGAGGGCTTCGATCCTGAGATTCTGCTGGGCAATCAGTTGGTTGGTCTGGTTGACCAAGGCGAACAGGGCCACCGTGCCCGGATCGGCATATGGTGGTGGAGCGATCGGCTGGTAGACAACCGGCGGGATGTCCTGTTGGGGGCGTCATACGCCGCGTCTTCGGAAAAAAGGGAGGCGACCTACCCGTCCCTTACGTCGTCTTCTTCGATGTGGACGGGAGCATTGTCCTCACGGTGGTTTCCGTTGTCGAGCTACGTGAAGGCGGTATCCGGAGCGTTGTTCCCAGGTTGGGTGCTGGTGCTGGCCATGGTAGTTATGAACAGAGAGATTGCTTTAGTTTAACGATGAAGGAAAAACGGGGAAGCAGTGGTTCCCACAGACGGCGCCACTGATCATACCTAGATCAGACAGTATGACCATGGCCAACAGCGTCGTGAAATCTTCAGCTCCGGTGATGATGATACGGCGGGGGGGGGGGGGGGGGGGGTGTACCTGCAAGGTACTCCGACGCTCAAGTTAGGAAAGGTCCGAGAAAAGGGCAAGTACATAAAGCAGGTGTGAGTTAGAATGTAATGTAACCTGACCCTCTCAAGTGAGAAGGTATTTATAGAGAGCCCCCAGCGCGGGGACAACGGTTACTTACACTGGGCTGGACTGCAAGGCCCAATCCAAGCAACTTCCAGGGCTTAAGTGGCATAGTGAAGACCAGCACGTGGTCTTCGCCTTGGGATAACGGTCCCGAGATCTCTGGAAGATGGGCAGACCGAATCCATCAGAGGTTGGAGGTTACAAGAGAATGTGTCCTCGCGGGGAGGAACTCATGGATGTCGAGGAGAGACGTGTTCTGCAAGGCTTGATGCCGCTGCTCGACAGTATCTGCTGCACGTGTCCGACCTTACTAGAGGGTGGCACGTGCTCGACGCAGGGGTAAATATGGGCCTTGTTGGGCCTTCCCAGATTACTGGGTTGGGCCTGCCCGACTGGTGGGCAGGCGCCGGCCCAGTCCAGAACAAAAATTAATTCCTAGAATTAAAATCTAAAGATATACATCAAAACTCAATTTCAAAAATCATAAACTAGTTCTAAAATAATAAAGTCTAAATCAATTCTAGAAGGAAAAAATCTAATTAAAATGACAGATATTTTTGAAACCAAAATCCAAATAAAATAGCAGATATGAGGGTGCAGACCTGATTAGGGCGTGTGGAAAGGAAACAGTGAGTGGGCCCAGGCCCGGTTCAGCTTGGATAGAAAATCAGTTCAAATCTAGAAAAAACCTAGAGACCCCTCAATCTTTCTTCATTCTTTTTCAACACTTCAGCTGTAAAACCTCGCCGCCACAACAGTCTTCTCACCGCCGAAATCAATGTCTCAACCTTAACCCCCTCGTTCTCATCGCGCCGTCTCATCCTCAACACCCTCTCCATCATTGCTCACACAAAACCTCACCACGCCTTCTGTAACGCCCCAGTTTTGGTTATTTTATTTAATTGAGTCGTTTTAATTATTTTATTATTATATTATTTTATTTCTGACTTTTATGTGAAAATATATTATTTTTCATTGTGATTATATTTTATCGGGTTTTGAGAACGTTTGCGAGATATTTGAGTGTGGGGGTATTTTAGTCTTTTCCCTAATTAATTACTAAGTTAGTAAGAGATAGAAATAGAAAGAAAGAAAAATAGAGAGAAAGAAAGGAGAAAGAAAGAAAAGAGAAGAAAAGGGGAAAAGAGAGAAAAAGAGGAAAAGCTTGGAAATCTTCAAAACAACTTCTAGGAATTGATTTAATCGGGTAAGGGTGTGAAACTCGATTATCTTATGTTTGTGTATGATTATGTATGTGTGTGTTTGAATGTTTACTTGTTTTTCATAATTTTTCACTTCTAGGTTGAAATGAGAAAAATGAATAGAAATCGATGTTTTTACGGACGAAAGTCGGAATAGATTGCGTAGTTGTGTCGGGTAATGTTAGGTCGTGATCGAGTACGTTTGTTTTATCGAATTTGGTTGATTTTGTAAGTTTTTGCATTTTTGGAGATTTGAGGGTTTAAGATTCGGATTGAAATCGAAAGTCGTAGAATTCACGTTTGATGGTTCCAAATCATCACTATATGTTAGGTATGAATGAGTATGTGTTTGTTTCGAAAAAAATAATTGAATCGGTCGGATTTTCGGACGAAATTGCAGCAACCCGTAGCTGTTGCAGGGCCAAATTCTGGTTTTTGGAAAAACTTCAAAAATTCATAACTCTTGAACCGTAAGTCGGTTTTGACCCCCGTTCGAATCGTTGGAAAGCTAACGAGGTGTTATTTCTAGGAAAAATGGTTTTGAGGGCTGTACCTGGTTCAATTATAGCAGAAAATTGAAACTGTATCATTGTGTTGATTTTTACCGTCGTGAATGTATGCGATTGAGGTATTATCGTGCAATATGCTTTTGTAATATAACGTATAGCTTGTATGTGCTGTTATACGATGTGTTGTGGGTAGCCTTATGGTGTGAATCCTAGATTGTGGAATTTATTGTGAATTGTGGCCTTTTGGCAAATAAATGCATTGTTTAAATTAAATGTAAATGCATGTTAATTGTGAAAGAGTTCGTTGGCGTTTAGGTGGTAAAGCGATGCTCGTTGCCGTTTGGAGTAATTGATGTGAATTGGTGTGAATGCATATGATAATATGCTTGTTGTTGTGATTTGTGGTTATGATGAATGCATTGTGTGAATTGATTTTCAATGCATGATTATTGATGTTAAAATGGTTCACATGGTTGTATATATATATATGCATTGGATTGTCATGAGTCATTTGTATGCCAAGCATCATGATATGCATTATTGTGACGTCTTGAGTGACAGTTTGGATTCCGGAGGGAATTCGCTATAACTTCGTGTGCCCATGTGGGGTGTGAGCGATGATTATAGTCGATCGTGTGCCCATGTGGGGTGTGAGCGATCGGATCGTGTACCCGTGTGGGGTGTGAGCGATCCATAAACGTCGTGTGCCCGTGTGGGGTGTGAGCGACGGGGGACATCGTATGCCCGACGGGGAGTTACAGTGATGTAACGAGCGATGATTCCAACAGAGTTCCTGAGTGAACTAGTGATGAGAAACAATGGAAGTCGGTACCGCATGTGCATATGCATAGAGTCGTTGTGCGGTCTCTTGCATTGCATAAATCATTATGGGTGTTTTATGTGTGGAATTGTGGATAAAATTGATATATGGATATGTGTTGGTGATGGAAATATGAATTATACCTTGTATTGCATTGTGTTTGAATTATAGGGTGAGTTGTGGTGAGAACCGTATATATGTGTATTCTTTGTGTTATATATAATTGTATGCAATTATATTATGGTTGTTTTTCTCACCCTTCTGCTGTTTTATAATGCTCTATAAGGCATTGCATATTAGAGTTGCTGGAGGTATTTTTGTGAAGCTTTGCGTCTTCATTCTTTTGTCGGTCAGCTCTGATATGTGACACCGGGTAGTTAGGAAGGCCGTTTGTGATATTTGTGTATTACGTATATATATCTTTTGGCTTGTGCATGTACAACTTGATGTATGACAACTTTTCATGATATGTATATAGATGATATTCAGTTTTAGATTTTCTGCTTTTATTCTAAAATCTGAAATGTGGGTGTACGGAACTGAGTTCCTCTGTTGATTGCTACCCCACTGTTGCATATCTTTATGAGCAGGTGTTGTATGTTTTGTTTCAATATAATGTGATTCTCCCAGTCTATGCCATGATAATTTAGATATACTCTGATGAAATTTTGAATTTTCTTTTACCGCTTTATTTAATTGGGGGTATTAGATTGGGGGTGTTACACCTTCCCACCATGTTTTCCACACGATCTATGCCAATCGAAGAAGATTGATGAATCCGTCGTGAACAAACGAGCAAATCTTCACCGATCTATTTCCCTTGAATCGAATCTTGAGACAGTTTCCATAACTCCTAAATGGCGAATCCTAATCAAGACTTTGAGAGTCTTTAACCCTAATCTTCAATCAATCCAGATAATTGTTGTAAACGTGTAATCGTTGTAAATGTCAAATTTGTTCAGAAGTAACATGTGTTGATAGCTTAAGCAAGAATCCGTAGAAGACTCAACAAAGAATACCTCCGACGCGGCGGTTGGTGTCGACGACGACCTCACAGGTAGTGTTTCATTCTCACTTACTTCTCTTCTTATTTTTCTTCTTTTGCGATTCACAAATTGTCGAAATTTGTCTTGTAAATTTGTTGAATGATTTTGTAAATTATTGAGTTGATCTTCTTGAATTCTGCAGATTTAAGATTTGATGGAGAAATCATGGTGATGAAGATCATTGCAATGGATTATGGTGTGTTTTTGCAGTGAATTGAAATTGGAGTAATTAGTGTTGAAGATGGTGAAGATAATTGGAAATGATGAAGATAAGGTTGAAGCTTCAAGATTGAAGATTGATTGAAGAGGAGAAGAAGAATTCACCAGAGAGAGGGGGCTAGAAGAAAGATGATGAAAGGTTCTGGAAGAATTTTTCGTTTTTGTTTTTTTTTTCTGTTAGGAAACCGTTATTGGAACTTTTAGGGAAATGTTAGAGATTGGAGAGGATCTGTTAGAGATTGGTTAGTGGTTAGGTTCAGTTGGAAGTTATGGTTTGTAACTGTTATTACAGTTAGGAAGAGTTTCTTTTTATTGTGAATTAAAGTGAAAAACTGTTGTGACTTCCAATTGAGAAACTGTTATGGAATTATCCTGCTGCTATGTCATTTTTCACTGCAATTTCTCTCTTCAACTTGCTGCTGTACTTTTTCTCTATTATGTATTAATTTTCACCTGCTAGAACCGTGATTGACATAGATGTGAAGTGCTGCGGATCCATTTTATGGCTACGAAATTCTGCTATGCACCTGATATGCGATTTTGCCTTTTTGAAAATGGACTTAAATCCTGCTGCGAACCTTTTTTGTGCTGATTTTCACTTTTGTAAATGAAATATAATTTTCTGCTTTGTAACTTTTAGTGGATTTCCTGTTATAATGAAATTGTATTGGTCATCAATTTCCTTGCCCTTTCCGTTCGCACTTACCACAAATCTGAGAGTTCATGCACTGGCTACAAACCCAACGGTTTCCAAACACCATCATAATGCAACAGTGGCTATATGCATGCTGCAAGTGAACCATAATAAAATCTTCTTTCATTGGGGAAGTGGTTTCACCGAGTTTGTGCCTAAGGAGCAAGTCTTTCGAAGCATTTCCTAATTGGCTAGATGCTTTCAAGGTCCTTTTTGGCTTATTGATTTTGGTTCTAATAGTAAAACAAAAGAGAGGTTTTAAATGGAATTATAATGGCTATAAATATGGTTTGGTTATTAGTAACATGAATGAAAATAAGTCCAAATTCTAAAATGGACATCAAGAATGGTTTTAAAGTGGATATGGTTTTAACAAATGGACATGAATATTAAAACGGACAATTGGACTAAAATGGATATTAGGAATTGGATAATGGTTTACGGTTGAAATGGATATCAAAAGTGGATTATGGTTTATGATATGAGGTGGATACAGATTTACGCACTTGTATCTTAAATTCCAAATATCTTAAAGCACTTGCCCAATCCAAATTCAAACTCGAATACTCAATGAACCCCTAACTCGAATCAACTTCAATCTCCTCCCTCATTAACTTGTATTATACGCAATGAACAATAAGCAACTGAGAGAATAATTCTGTCCTGACCACAATATAAATCCACAACTGGATCTCATGTCAAGATGCCTTTGCCGTGAACCCTAACCACCATCTTCAATTAATGGATATCAACTAATTCGCATAGAAGATAAGAAACCGTGATCCCACGCCTCAGGAGCCCAATGCAAATGAATGATTATGAGTGATGACCTAATGGAAAATGCAAATGAAAGTGAAGCAAAAACCACTAAATGAGTATAAATAAGAGGACAAATTTTGAGGTGTTACATAGAGAGAGAGATAATGAAGAATATGATTGTTATTATTGAATGAGATTATTCAAGTTGAATTACAAACTATTTGTATATGTACACCTATGTTACTTGTATACTAAGTAACTAACATAACAAACCGTAACCCTAACTAACTTGGGTTTGGGCTACAACTTGAATTATATCACAACAACAAAAAAAAAAAAAAAAAAAAAAAAAAAAAATATATATATATATATATATATATATATATATATATATATATATATATATATATATATATATATACACTCCGCATAATTACCATAACATGAAAGAGTATAACCAATAACAAAGATGGTTGAAACATGGTGAGTGGAAGAAGGAGGTGGTCAAAACAATTATGTGTACTGAAATATTATATATTTTTGTTTTTTCATAAAAACAAGAACACATTTGTGGCTTAGTGGCAAGAACACACTATAATATCTTGAGGCCAGGGGTTTGATTCCCTATGTGCCTCAAAATTTTGTTTTTCTAATTTAAAATAATTAATTTATCAAATTTTTAAATTTTTTTAAAAAATGATTCTGCTTAAAATTTAATAAAAATTACACATTTTCAAGTGAACTATCATGTGTTTAAAATTTAACCTTATTATTTAAGGGGAATTAAAATCACAAAAAAAAAGTAATAGATGGACTAAAACCAAGATTTTAAAATGGATGGATCAAAATTGAAGAAAAAAAATTAAAATAGGAGGACAAAAAAAAAAGGGACAAAAAGTGCACTTGACCAAAATCAAACCAAAGACTAGGGGTGGCAAAATGGGTCGTGGCCCGCCGTGCTGGCCCGCGCACCCGCAAAAAAATGGCGGGTTGGATTGGGATTTTGGGTCCGCCGCCCACCAAAGCCCGCCCCGCTAAAACCCGTCACCCGCTAAAGCCTGCCGCACCTATTCGTTCAGCTTGTCTCACCTTAAACCCGCCATTTTTTAGTTAATTCTAGTAATTTCAATTCTTGATAGTTTTATTTTGTACATTTATTTGATAATATATGCAATATTTTTTGAAGTAAAATTTGTTAAAAAGATGTTTTGTAAAAATTATTCTAAAAAATAAATGAAAAATCTATTTGAAATGTAAAAACAAATCTATTAATCTATTAAAAAAATGAAAAATGAATAAATAAAAAAGTTAGCCCGCCAACCCGCCACTTTGGCGGATAGAGCTAGATTTTTAAGCCCGTTTCCATTAGGCGGCTTGCCCGCCTGCCTTTTTTTTGGCAGGCTTAAGGCGGGGCGGGGCGGGCGGCCTGTTTTGCCACCCCTACCAAAGACCTACGAACTAAAGGTGACACGTACTAAAGAGAGGGCCAATGAACCAAGGCAACGTTTAGATATAAATTTAAACGGAAACATTCATAACATTTGTAAATGATCACTAATTCAGAGGTTGTTTTCCTCCACCAAGTGACTTGAATTTTTCTATAAATAAAAATATTTCACAAAATAAAAGTACACGAAATGACAAATTTCAAGAGGTAATAATTATATTTAAGTCGTTATTTTTTTTAAGTACATTAAAATAAATGAGATAACTATATTATGTAAAATATTGTTGATCAATATGTTTGATGTGAATGTGAGATTTCCAAAGTATTATGTAGAGATTTATCGAATTATCCATTTGCATTTAATTTATCTAAATTGATGAGTGTGAATCTTAATGTTTAATGTAAATACACACTTTGTAATTTGATTTGTACAAAATTCACATTTTTTCATTTTCATCTTGTTCATGTTTTGAAACTTACCTCTAACATAAGATTTACCATTAATTACCTGAGAAGTGCCTGATACACACAACATAAACATTAATTGACATTAACTTATGTGGAATTGACATTCTTTTATAACTAATATTTCTGTGCACTTGTAGACTTATCAAAAGCCTAAAATTTAACACCTTGTCACTTCGTCATCTTACTCTCATGGTTAAAAAAAAACAATCTGCACTTCTTCCCACCCTCCTTTTTGGATTGCTTCTACTCAAATTATGTTGCTCTCAAAACCTCAATTAAGTCACAAGGTGTCAAGATCTTTCTAAAATTGAAAGTTTTACTTGCTGCAACTAAAAAAACTTTCTAAAATTGAAAGTTTTACTTGTTGCAACACTCATAAATTCCGATGTCAAGATCTTAATTATCCAAAAAACTACCATTTAAGCACTTACGAACAAAATCATAAATACATGGAAAAATCGAAAAGTACAGTTTATCAAGGTTTTTGTGGAAAATTTTCTATTATAATTTTGATTTTTTTTTCCAACTAAGTAATTGTTGGAGAATTTCAAAATATTTATTTGGCAACTTATAATGATTATAGTCATTTAATTAAATATTTGAACTATAAGTGGTTATGTTGATGTATTGGTTTAGTTCTTTAGAACTAGAAGAAATAGGCTTAAAGGTCTTTGGCTCAAATTTTGGTTTTAATATTTTTAGAATTTATTTGTTGATTTAATAAAATAGATTTAATTACAACTTTCATCTTTGAATTTTTTACGTAAATACCCCTAATTTTGGAAAAAATTCCTTAAATAACCCATGTTTCAAAAATATTCTCAAAATGCCCCCATTAGGGTTTTGGTTTGAACTATGTCGCCAATGGAATTGGCGACTCCCTTGTAGAGGTTGAACCATGTCGCCAATTGCACTGGAGACACCCAACCAAGTCTCTAGTGCAATTGGCGACACAGTGTAATGCTTGAACTAAGTCGCCAATCCAATTGGAGACACAGTGTAAAGCTTAAATCAAGTCGCCAATCCAATTGGAGACATGGTGTGTTTTGTGTTTTTTTTTAAATATTGGAATATTATATTGATTTTGTTTGCACAATGATATAAAATTTACATTAATTCAATAAAATATTACATTAATTAATCTTCGTGACTGGGTGCATCCAACCGGCCACCAGTTCCACATCCCCTAGGGACCCTCACTCGTTGCACTCGTTGCAGCCGTTGTGCTCGTTGTACTCGCCCCCCTTGTTCCCCTTGTTGTTGATTTACGCCCGGTGTTTGAGGACTGCTCCTGAGACTTCGACCCCTCAAATACCGGGCGTAAATCAACAACAAGGGGAACAAGGGGGGCGAGTACAACGAGCATAACGGCTGCAACGAGTGAGGGTCCCTAGGGGGTGTGGAACTGGTGGCCGGTTGGATGCACCCGGTCACGAAGATTAATTAATGTAATATTTTATTGAATTAATGTAAATTTTATATCATTGTGCAAACAAAATCAATATAATATTCCAATATTTAAAAAAAAAACACAAAACACACCATGTCTCCAATTGGATTGGCGACTTGATTTAAGCTTTACACTGTGTCTCCAATTGGATTGACGACTTAGTTCAAGCATTACACTGTGTCGCCAATTGCACTGGAGACTTGGTTGGGTGTCTCCAGTGCAATTGGCGACATGGTTCAACCTCTACAAGGGAGTCGCCAATTCCATTGGCGACATAGTTCAAACCAAAACCCTAATGAGGGCATTTTGGGAATATTTTTGAAACATGGGTTATTTAGGGAATTTTTTCCAAAATTAGGGGTATTTACGTAAAAAATTCTTCATCTTTCTATTTTACTTTTTTTTCTTCAGTTTTAATTCCTCTATTTTTAAATTTGAAGTTTAGGTCCCTCAATTTTTAAATAGATTTAAATTTGAAAATTTTGAAAAGTTGATTACTTAAAAATAGAAAAAAAACATTCTTACCACTTAGCCACTCAATTTTAATTGATATTATATGGCAGCATAATTATATAACATTTTGAAACACATCATTGTTCCGACCACCTTCCTTATTCCGATCATCATGTTTCAATCATGTTGAGCAATTTAGTCCAACTTTGTAGCTGAAGGTATATAACTCTTTTTTTTTTTTTTTTTTTGTTTTTGATTCTTCACACAACCAACTCATTTTGAGTTGGAAATCTTTATTAATTATGAACTTCATAAAAAAATCATGATTTTGGAAGTGAAAATAGATATACCTTCTACATAATTACCATAACTTGAAAGAATACAACCAATAACAAAGATGGTTGAAATGCTGTTAGAGGAAGAAGGAGGTGGTCATAATGTGTACTAAAATATTATATATTTTTGTTTTTGATAAAAGCAAGAACATATTTGTGGCTTAGTGGCAAGAGAACACACTAAAAAAATGATTATAATTAAAATTAAAAAAAAATGACACATCCTCAAAGTGAATAGTCATGTCATTTAAATTTTATAGTGAATTAAAATTAGAAAAATAAAATAAAATAGAGAAATCAAAACTAAAATTTTAAAATGAAAAGATCAAAACTAAAAAGAAAATGAGGGTCAGAGGATCAAGAACCAATGCAATGTTTAGATATAATTCTAAAGGGAAACATTCATAACATTTGTAAATGACCACTTATTCAAAAGTTGTTTTTCTCCGCCAAATGACATAAAATTTTCTATAAATAAAGATATGTTACAAAATAAAAAGTACACAAAATGATATATTTCAAAAGACAAAAATTATATCTAAATCGTTCTTTCATTTTTTTAGTACACGGAAATAAATAAAAGAACTTTATTCTATAAAATATCGCTGATAAATATGTTTGATATAAATATGTGTTTTATGTTAATGATTTTAAAGTATTATAAAGATGATTCATTTCATTACTCATTTGCATTCAATTTTTTTAAATTGATGACACTAAATTAAAGTGTAAACACGCGCTTTATAATTAGTTTTGTGCAAATTTCACATTTTCATTTTCATTTTGTTAATGTTTTGTAGCAGATTTCCAGCACAAAATTTAACATAAATTACCTGAAGTGTGTTTGATACTTTTTTTCCTATCCCGATCTATCATGGTTTGAAATTTGAGAGTATTATTTTATTATTTTTTCAATATTTTTTAAATTTCAAAATCTCTTGTGTAAATATTTTTATGAATAGGAGATGATGACACAAATAAGAAGATTTGGATATGAATTGGATGTGTAAATATGTAAATATTCTCATCTATTTTTTAAGAAATCTAATTAATTAAATTTAATGGTATTCTCATCCATCGGGGAAACATATAATAGATATCTCACCTTAGACAAACCATTTTATTCGATTTGTTAGTAGACGAAGAAAATTGTTTTTTTTTTTTATGGGACAAGAATGAGTTTTTGTTTTATTCATTAGTTGTCATTCTTTTTGTCCAATACTTCAAGTATTTATACCATATACTGAAAAACAAATCGTGTCATGTTCAATTCCTTAAACTTTAACAAATCAAACCCATCAAAAATATTAGAAAAAAAAGAATATTTTTTTCTTAAAGTTGCACACCAATTTATCAAACGTGTTAATGTTTTATAATGATATGTATTTGCTGGATAGAATATAATTTGAGTCTAAATAACAATGTATGGTTGATATAAAATTGGACAATATTGAACTTTTGATAGGATGCAAGGGGGAGAAGCAATAAATGATTGACTAAAGATAGGAAAATCTCGATGAAGACGTTTGTGGTCAAATTAATCTTGAATGAAATCATTAATTTATAAACGTCTTCGTCACATACAGATTTTGAACTTAAATTAAGGTGAGGTGAATTCGCCCCCTCCATGTTGCTTTCGGAATATATATATAAAACATGATTTTTATTTAGTTCATATAAAATAGTTATGGTTTTTTTTTTTCTTTTCTAAAAGTCATCCATTGATATAACAGTAGAACACTACAAAAGTCCCTGTAGAAAACAAAACCATCCAAAAACAGAAGAACTTCACAAGGGAGGTAACCAGAAAACAACCCCAAGAACACCTCAAAAAGAAATTCAACACCAACTCTAAACACAAAAATTATTCTCCTAAAGGGAACATACAGAAGGAGAAGAAATCAGAGTTGGGGTAAGAAGTTCTCCCAAAAATGGACCATTTTCAAACCAGAAGTTTAATGGACCAGCAGGCGTCTTCGAAATTAAAAGATCCTTCCGAAAAAATTATGTTGTTCCTAACCCTCCAAATGTGGCAAATAATGATCGACCAAACGTAACCATTCTTCAATCTACCTTCTTCCGATTGTCCACATCCACACCAATCCGAGAAGAACTGAATTATGTCTCCATCAAAAAAGCTACCTACACCGATCCAATCACCAATCCTCTCCCAAATAGCCTTCACCTGTGTACAATCGAAGAAAGAATGCGCCAAATCATCTTCTTGAGAATAACAAAACACACAAGAAGAATCCGACATTTCACACCCTCTTTTAATTAATTCCTTCTTCGTAGCAAGCTTTAAACACAAAACTTTCCATCCAAAGCATTTCAATTTCAAAGGAATCCTAATCTTCCAAAGGGTGTTGAAAGCCTTTCTATGAAAATCAGTAATCACATTGTCGTTATACATGGTTACTAAAGACTGATAAACATCCTTCACGGTCAGAACTCCGCTTTTGCCTCCATACCACTCAACCTTGTCCGCACCTTCCAAAACGGGACTGCTATCACTCAAGCAAAGTTTCAGCTCCTCTAATCTGAGAATATCAATATCCAACTCCTGATCAGTGAAGCCCTTCAACTCCCAGGACCAACTTCCATTAATCCATCTACCCATATCGAAGATAACAGCCTCTTTGTTCTTGTTGCAACAGTACAGATCAGGAAAAATTTCAGATAAGGACCCGCCCTTACACCAGTTAGAATGCCAGAAAGCAGTGTTCTTCCCATTCCCTATCACCACCCTCAATTTGCCCTTCAAAGTAAATCCCTTGCTAGCAGCAAAATTACCGCAAAACAGAATATCTTTCCACCACTGAGATGCCTGGCCCTTAAGAAGTTTGTTATCGTTGATGACTTGTTCTTCTATAAAACCATATCTATCCTTAAGAATAGATTTCCAAATCGGCTCCGAAGAATTGAGAACCCTCCACCTCCATTTAGACAATAAGGCAATATTAAATTCTTCCAATCTTCTGATACCCAAACCACCCTCTTCCTTAGACAAACAAACCTTATCCCAATTAACCCAATGAATCTTTGATTTCTCCTCAGAGCCTCACCATAAAAAACTGCTTCTAATCTTATCAATCTCCCTCAGCACCCCCTTCGGCGCCCTATAAAAAGACAACAAAAAAATGGGCAGAGAAGATAAAACATAATTAATAAGTGAAAGTCTACCTGCCATGTTGAGCAGCTTCCCTTTCCACCCTGCTAGCTTCTTCTTTATCCTATCTACCAACGGTTTCCAACCTGCCACTCTTCTAGGATTGAGACCAAGAGGAATACCCAGAAAATTAAAAGAAGAAGATTTTGTCCTACAAGAAAGGAACACTGCAGCCGCTTGAATAAAATGAGGACTTAAGTTTATTCCTATCACCCTACTCTTGGCAAAATTGACTTTGAGTCCTGATACCAATTCAAAGCCCCTAAGCATGGCTTTGATGCTCCATAAATTAGCCCACGTTCCTTCTCTGATGATCAATGTATCGTCGACAAATTGTATCAAATCAGCTTGAGACTTCTCTCCGAAGATGAATCCTTTAAAAGATCCCCTAGCCACTGCTAACCTCATCATGCCAGCTAAACCCTCAGCCACAATATCAAATAAAAAGGGAGAGAGCTGGTCTCCTTGCCTTAAGCCTCTTTCCACTTTAAAATCAGTCGTCGGGCTCCCGTTAACCAGTATAGAAATATGACTCGAGAATATAGTAGCCTCCATCCATCTGATCCATTTGCTCCCAAACCCTATTTTTTTCCAACATAAACCGCAAAAAACTCCAACTCACGCAATCGTACGCCTTTTCAAAGTCATCTTTGAAAAGAAGACATTCTTGCTTGTCTCTAGTAGCCTTGTCAACCACTTCATTAGCAATAACCACACCGTCTAACATTTGCCTTCCAGGCACAAAACCAGATTGGTTATAAGAAATAAGGTTTCCAATCACCATCTTCAACCTCCCCGCCAAAACCTTAGCCAGAATTTTGTACAAACAGCTGACTAAGCAAATGGGTCTGTAATCACCCAGGGACAAAGGTATCTCAACTTTAGGAATTAAAGTGAGAAAGGAAGAGCAGACAGCCTTTGGCAGAAAAGCTATTTCATGGAAATCATAAATAAACTTTATGATATCTACCTTCAAAAAGCTCCAACATCTTTTTATGAAAAAAAGACTATACCCGTCAGGCCCTGGACTTTTGCTCCCTTCACAACTCCACACGGCTGCTTTAATTTCCTCCTCAAGAAAAGTTCTCTCCAGAAAATTAACCTCCTCCTGTGTTAAGCAACCAAAAGTGCATCCCTCCAAGATAGGTTTGTATGTATAAAATAGTTATGGTTAATAGATGTGATGTTCAATGGACATTATTTCTTATGATTCAAGGTATTTACAATTTTCAAATTGGATTGTAAACACTTTAACTTGGAAACATAATTAAACAATTGCCTCCAATATAATTTCTTGATCAATTATAAAATTTAAACACTTATTAATGATCAATATTATAAAATAAACACTAATTATTATTATTATTATTATTATTATTATTATTATTATTATTATTATTACTCTTTCCGTTTCTAAATGACTGTCGTCTTAGAGGAAAATTTTTGTTTCAAAATGATTGTCATTCTCACTTTTCAATATTGTAATAATTGATATTTTTTCAATTGTGCCATATAATTATTACTCTGTACACTATTTCCAACACATTAATAAGACTAATTTAGTAAAAGTGTAATATATTATGACAATATCATTGCACTAATCTTAAACGACAGTTATTTTAAAACGGAGGAAGTATTATTTGACAATTAAAACAATATTTATAAATACTCAGTTTTAAAGAAAATGATACATATTGTATTTTACAAATTAGGAATGAAAAAAGTTAATCAATACTTTTTAACATTCTAAAATAATATTACTTTAAATTTTTTGGTATTCCCCATCCCATTAGTCAATCACAAAGTACACGTGAATTAGATACAAATATAAACAGAAAAATAATAATAATAGAGTCTTCAACCACATTGATTATGAATTGGCAACATAATAGGTTCTTTCTTTATAATTAAAATAATATTTATAAATATTATATTATTAGTTGATATTTATATAACTAAATAATTATATAAATGTTTTTATAAATAATGTTAAAACAAAATTAATATTTATATACGTGAAAATATACGATTGATTCAAATATTTGTATATGTGAGAAAACTATATTTATGATTTAAATATAAATAAAAATAAGTTTTACTTTTAAAAATAATAAACTTTCTTGATTAAATGATTTTGTCTTTTTTTTCTTTCATTCTTATTAAATTTTATAAACAAATGTGCGTAACACACCAGTATTCGTGTCAACGCACGGGTATCCGGACCAGAATCCGTGCGAACGTACGAGTTATTACCTTTTTTGTATAATTAAAGAAAATAAAGATAAATATATTTAAAATAATGTATGAATCCAAACACAGGTAAAATGTATTTATTTATGTTACTAATATTTATTTATACAATTAAAACAATATTTACAAATACTATGTTATTAGTTGATATTTATAAATTAAATGTATTAAAAAATGTATTTTTATTGTCATTAATATTTTTGATAATGTTGATCAACATCCTCATTCTACCCATCAGTTTTGTATGGTTGAGTTAGGCCTAACCAGATTTCTTAACATAGTATCCGAGTCTGGTTTAAGATCCAGTGGACCACCTACTATGGTTTCCGTTATCGGGCCACCCACAATTTATTTCCATGCTCCAGCTGTGAGAATTTTACCTGCCACCCCCCCAATTAAACCTGTCACCCCCCCCATTTGTAGCGAAATACCATATTTACCCTTTTGAAAATTATGAATTTTGGGGGATGGACCAGAGATTTTGAAAAATACCGGTAATTTCGAAATTACCGGTAAAAATTATCAGGAATTTCAAAATTATCGGTAAAACCCCCAAAAATTTTCACACGATACCGGGAATTTGAAATTACAGGTCGTGTAAAAATTTTCAATTTTTTTCTTTTTTTTTTTTGAAAATTTTTACACTACCGGTAATTTCAAATACCCCGAAATTTACAGAAAATTTCCGGGAATTTGAAATTCCCGGTAGTGTAAAAATTTTCAAAAAAAAAAGTGAAAATTTTTATACTACCGGTAATTTCAAATTCCCCAAAATTTCACTCAATACCGGAAATTTGAAAATTCCCGGTAGACAAATTTTTTTCACTTTCCAGTTGTCTTGTCCTGAGCGTGAGAAAGTGTGTCAACCGGTATTATAGGGTTGCTTAAGGCCCAACCACATTTCTTAACATATAACAAACAAATTTTGAACAAATCATAACTTATTGTTTTCTTAAAGCACCAAACTATAATAATTATAATTGGAATATGAAGTTAGTGATCAAAACATTTAATAATAATAGGAACAAATTTACTATAGATTTAATTTTTAAATTACAATTAAATTATAGAATTAAATGTATTCGAAAAATATATTTTTATTCTCACTAATATTTTTGATGATGTTAACCAACTGTAGAAAACAAATTTTGAATAAATTATAACTTATCATTGTCTTAAATGACCAAATTAAACTAAGAATAACGGAAACATGAAGGTACTAATCAAAATATTGAATAATAATATGAACACTAATCAAAATATTGAATAATAATATGAACAAATTTACTATTTATTCAATTTTTAAATACATTTAAATTATAGAATTAAATGTATTAAAAATATGTATTTTTATTGTCATTAATATTTTTAATAATTTTGATCAACTATAGAAAACAAATTTTGAACAAATCATAACTTATCATTTTCTTAAATGACTAAATTAAAATAATTATAACGGGAACATGAAGTTACTTATCAAATATTGAATAACAATAGATACAAATTTACTATTGATTCAATTTTTAAATACATTTAAATTATAGAATTAAATGTATTCAAAAATATGTATTTTTATTGTTATTAATATTTTTGATTATGTAGATCAATTATTGGTTTTATACTATTTGGTTTTGGTCAATTATTTATTTCTAACATAAGGGTGCTATGCTACTTGATTTTCAAAAATATCACGTTTTACTTAATAGCAAAGTGGTGCTACAGTCCGACCATAAAGCTGCTATGGAATCACTACATTTCCATAAAGCCAGCGCCACCCTTGTTGACTATATGCTTTGTGAGATATCATACACATATCCCTTTATTTAGGAAACAACTTATTAAATTAATTAATCCAAAGCCATATCCCTTCATTTATGAAACAACTTATTAAATTAATTAATCCACATACTTTCTATCAAATATATACCATTTTTACGCTACATTGAAATAGAAACAGGGGAGTATTTCCCAGATTTTCAACATCAGTAAGTACCCCAAATATCAAATGGGTCTCTAACCTATCATCAACAATCAATTTCTAAATACCCAAAATTTAGTAATTCCAGAAAAATATTCCCCAACACATAATACCAGAATAAATTCCACCATAAAATCCACACAAAATCAACACCACAGTAGAGAAATTATATAAACCCAATCCCACGTATTAATTCATCCTAACCCGGTTATAATAATCGACCCACCCTTACCTGATTGGATTGAAGGTAGCTCGAATCTTCGGACTTGGTTACCGGCGGCAATTTTTTTCTCGTATCCTCTTCCCCACTCTATTCCCTTCCAACCTTGTTTTCCAACTCCCTCGTGTAACTTCTCTTTTTTCTACTGATACAACAAAACTTAATTTCTATTTCTTTTATTTTATTAAAATAATAATATTCAATCATAATATCTATTGGGCCTAACATACACCCCCCCTAATTTACTAATTCCGACACGAATCCAAGCCCACTTAACCGAACACACTCCAACTACGATAATACTACTACTAATATTATTCCGCGACTATAATATTATTTCTACAACTTACCAACTTAAAAATTCCGATTTAATGACTAAATTCATCGCAACACCAAAATCAACCAAATAATTTACAAACAATTAAATAAATATCCAATTAAATAAATAATTAAATATTTGGGCGTTAAAACTCTCTCCCACTTAGAATATTTTCGTCCTCGAAAATTTACCTGATTCAAACAGCTCGGGATAGGAGTCTCGCATCTTGCTCTCCAATTCCCACGTCATGCTTTCTCCAGTAGCTCCCAACCAGACAACCTTCACCAACGTGATCTCTTTCCCTAGCAAAGTTTTCATTTCACGATCCGCGATTCACACAGGCTTCGTCTCCACCGTGAGATTATCCCGTACTTGCACATCATCCGTACTAACCACGTGAGACAGATCTGAAATGTACTTCCGAAGTTGCGACACATGAAACACATCATGCAGATTCGAAAGATTTGGCGGTAACGCCATTCGGTAAGCAACTTTCCCAACTTTGTCCAAAATTTGATACGGCCCAATAAAACGAGGACTGAGCTTCTTAGACTTCAAAGCTCTCCCAACACCAGTCACAGGTGTGACTCTTAAAAACACATGATCACCCGCTTGGAATTCCAAATCCTTCTTCCGCTTGTCATGGTAACTTTTCTGTCTACTTTGAGAAGCTTTCATCTTCTCTCGAATTAACTTCACTTTCTTGGTAGTTTCTCGAACTAATTCCGGTCCAAGTACTACACTCTCACCAGATTCATGCCAACACAACGGAGTTCTACACCTCCGACCGTACAACGCTTTAAAAGGTACCATTCCGATACTAGAATGGTGACTATTATTATAAGTGAACTCGATCAATGGAAGATAGGTATCCCACGAACCTCCCTGCTCAAGCACACAAGCTCTCAACAAATCCTCCAACGACTGAATAGGTCTCTCAGTTTAACCATCTGTTTGAGGATGATACGCCGAACTCAACCTCAGCTTAGAACCCAATGCCTCCTGTAGGCTCTTCCAAAACTCCGACGTAAACCTCGGATCTCTATCCGACACAATACACAAAGGAACACCATGCAACTTCACAATCACTCGGGTATAAATCTCTGCTAACTTCGCAATTGGATATGTGATGTTAATAGGTATGAAATGAGCCGACTTCGTAAGCCTATCAACAATCACCCAAATTTAATCATGTCCTCTTGAAGTCATAGGCAGCCCTGTCACAAAGTCCATAGAAATGCTATCCCATTTCCATTCTGGAATCTCTAACGGTTGCATCAACCCAGCAGGTTTCTGATGATCAACTTTCGACTTTTGACAAGTCAAGCATGCATACACAAAACGTGCCACATCTTCTTTCATTCCGGACCACCAAAATATCTTCTTCAAGTCTTGATACATTTTAGTAGCTCCCGGATGAATACTCAGATTACTTCAATGACCCTCTTCAAGAATTTTCTTTTTCATATCGGTATTATCTAGTATACAAATTCGTTCATGCAGTCTCAACACACCTCGTGCATCAATCTTAAAGTCGCTCTCATCCGATTGACCACAACTATTCATGATGTCCACTAGTTTCACATCCCGCTTCTGAGCCTCTCGAATACTGTCCAGAAAATCATTGTTAATCTTCAACATACCCAGCATAACACTCTGCGGTGTCACTTCGCAAACCAAACTCATATCTCGAAACTGCTCAATTAATTCCAATTCCTTAATCATCATTGCTGACATATGCAAGGTCTTTCGGCTTAAAGCATCAGCCACAACATTAGCTTTGCCCGGATGATAATTCAAACCAAAATCATAATATTTCAGCAATTCCAACCACCTTCGCTGTCTCATATTCAACTCTTTCTGATCGAACAAATACTTTAAGCTCTTATGATCACTATAAACTTCAAATCTAGAGCCATAGAGATAATGCCTCCAAATCTTCAGCACAAAAACCACTGCAGCAAGTTCCAAATCATGCGTATGATAATTCCTTTCATGAGTTCTCAATTGTCGAGATGCATAAGCAATTACTTTATTATTCTGCATAAGCACACCTCCTAAACCCATCAGCGAAGCATCACAATAAACCACAAACGGTTCTCCTGGATTTGGTAATGTCAAAACCGGAGCCAATGTCAACCTCTTCTTCAATTCTGTAAAACTTTCTTCGCACTAAACATCCCACACAAAAGCTTTACTTTTACAAGTCAGTCTAGTTAACGGAAGTGCCAACTTAGAAAACCCTTCAATAAATCTTCTATAATAACTAGCTAGTCCCAGAAAACTTCTAATCTCAGTAGTCGACCTCGGAGTTTCCCATTGCAACACAGCATCTACTTTAGAAGGATCCACGGAAATACCACTACCTGAAATCACATGACCCAGAAAACTAACTTCTTTCAACCAGAACTCGCACTTGGACAACTTCGCATACAACTGCTTGTCTTTCAAAACTTCTAACACTGTTCTTAAATGTTCCTTATGCTCTTCTTCTGACTTAGAGTAAATCAGAATATCATCAATGAATACAACCACAAAACGATCCAGATAAGTATGAAAAATGCGGTTCATGTATTCCATGAATGCTCCCGGTGCATTAGTAACACCGAAAGGCATCACTGAATACTTATAATGTCCATACCGTGTTCTGAACGCTGTCTTCTGAATATCCTCATCCTTCACTTTAATCTGATGATAGCCCGATCTCAAATCAATCTTCCTAAACACACGAGCACCCACCAACTGATCCATCAAATCATCTATTCTCAGAAGTGGATACTTGTTCTTGATTGTTACTTTATTCAGCTATCTATAATCAACACAAAGTCTCATACTTCCATCTTTCTTCTTTACCAACAACACTGGAGATCCCCACGGCGATACACTTGGTCTTATAAACTTCTTCTCAAGTAACCCTTCCAACTGCTTCTTTAATTCAGATAACTCGGATGCCAACATTTTGTATGGTGCCATCGAAACAGGTCTAGTACCAGGTACAAGATCAATTGCAAATTCAACCTCTCTCTCTGGCGGCACATCAGGAATTTCATCAGGGAAAACTTCAGGAAATTCATTCACCACTTGCAGTTCTTCAATCTTAGCTTTGCTTTCCATAGACAACGTTGCCATCAACGAAAACATCTGAGCTTCTTCTTTCATCAATTGTTGTAACTCTCTGAAAGACAACAATCCAACCCCTTCCTCTTCCGGAGAGGAAAACCTCACCAACTTGTGATAACAATTTATGTGAACATAGTTATACTCTAACCAGTTCATACCCAGGATTACATCCATTCTGGTCAGCGGCAAACAAACCAAATTAACATAAAAGTCTTTATCGAAGATCGATAAAGGACACCTTAAACACACAAGAGAAGTAGTCACCGATCCCTTAGCCGGAGTCTCGACGACCATTTCTCCATTCAAAGCAGATAACTTAAGACCCAATCTTTGAACACAATCAGCAGAAACAAAACAATGTGTAGCACCAGTATCAATAATAGTAATTAAAGGAGTACTATTAATGAAACATGTACCTCTGATAAGTCTGTCCTCATTAGCTGTCTGAGTTCCTGCTAACGCGAACACTTTTCCGGTCTGAGCTTTCTTTGGCTTCGGACACTGATTACCAATATTTCCCTCTTCACCACAATTAAAATAGATCATCTCCTTGTGCTTGCAATCAGATATTGCATGTCCAATCTTACCACATCGAAAACACCTCTTCACCTCAGCAGTGCACACAATACTCTTATGACCAGATTTTTCACATTTAAAACAAGTTATGCCAGCAGGAGCATCTCCCCTACTAGTCTTGTTGCCCTCAGTCGCTCTCTATTTACCTTTTCCAGCTGGAGCATCATAAGGCTTGCCACGGTTCTGTTGTTGCTTGCCTCTTCTATCACTAACAATCTTGTAGTGAGCATTATTGTCCTCTTCATAAATTCTGCAACTATCGACCAAATAAGAAAAGACACGAATCTTCTGATACCCAATAGCTTTCTTGATCTCAGAGCGCAAACCGCTTTCAAACTTAATGCATTTAGAAAACTCAGCATCATCTCCGGTATAGTACGGATAAAACTTAGCCAGCTCAACAAACTTCGCAGCATAATCAGTAACCGACATAGTTCCTTACTTCAGCTCAAGAAATTCAATCTGTTTCTTACCACGGACATCCTCTGGATAATACTTCCTCAGAAATTCCCTTCGGAACACATCCCAAGTGATAACTTCACCTGTAGTCTCCAACCTCTGACGAGTCTCTAGCCACCAGTCATCAGCTTCGACTGCTAGCATATGAGTCCCATAACGAACCTTCTGCGCTGGAGTGCAGTCCATCACACGAAAGATCCTCTCAATCTCTTTCAACCAATCCAATGCTCCATCAGGGTCATACTTGCCCTTGAAGGTAGGCGGATTCTCCCTCTGAAAAGTCGCCAGACTACGAGATCCATCATTCTCGCCAGCATTTGGTAAATTCTGCACAGCCTGAGCCATTGCTTGCATTGCAGCAGCCATTGCAGCATCGTTCCTTCCAGCCATCTCAACGTATCACTACAACACCAACAAAAGTTAGAACCAAATAACAATACTCGATTGTTAAACACCTACGACTCGACACTTGGCCGAACGGACCGGCCTGCTCTGATACCACTAATGTAACACCCCATTTCTACCCAATAATTATATTAAAATCAGAGTTATAAAATTTCCAACATAAAACGGGATATCACATTTTCAACTTTAAAATTCAATCACATAATAGTTAATCATGAAAGATACATAACGATTCGAGGGAACATAAGCCAACAATAAACTTCAACTTTATTCAACTTTAGTAAATGCAACGCAGCGGATTCATTAACAACTTAGTAGCATCTTTATTCAACATAAAACAACTTCAAATTAGACAACAAAGTATTTTTCAGCAAATGCACTAAAAATTCAGCATGTAGACAAATAAATAAAAGACATGCGTTATCCCCCCGAGTGCTACGTATCAGAGCGACAACCACCGACTCGAACTAAGGTAACCGGCTACTCCTCTTGATTACCTGCACGTTGCCAACATAGGGACAACATTCAAACAGAAGGGGTGAGTTACCGAATATTATAAACGGAGTATGATAAATAATACATAGGCAAGAATCATACAAATAATCACCACTTCACATCAACAACCAACAAACAACAAAAATCAACAACAACTTAAGAAAATGCAACTTAATGAGACTCGACTATGTTATGCATGTGGTACCATCGGAGTAAAACTCCCAACTTAACATTGCCAGTTTATCGAGGCATCAAGGCATAAGCCTTCAACTTTCAACTTTCAACATATGCCAATCCAGGCCAACGTGGTGTGAGCAACGCTCCGACACAAAATGCAAAGTATGTTTTATGACATGCACAACTCATCAACATAAACAACTCAACAACTTCCACAACATAATCGACTTAAACAACATAGCAACTTTTTCGACATAAACAACTTATATCAACGTTGGCTTATCAAGCCTACAACTTACAATCTGTCCGTAAACCGGAACAATATTACAACTCAGCTGTACCTGAAATTCCACTTTTTCAACATAATTTCAACAAAACAATTCAATAAAAGTCACCTACTAATTTACCCGACTTACCCCGACAATTTTCGTTAAATTCCGGACAACTAAGTTTTTCGCCTAAACCGGCTAAACCAACTAAATTGGTACTGTTTCACATTTACCAATTACTACGGATTAAATTATTAATTCAGTTAAATTATTAAATCACTGCTGCAACATATTATGCTACTAATTTTTACTGTCATCGAAATCAACTCTGTTACCAAATTGTCACCGCCTGCTAAAGACCTGCTATTACTACAATTCCAATTTTCTGTCAAAATTCTGTTTTCTGCTACTTGTTCTACTATCTGTCAATTTACCACTGCAACTTATTTTCAAATAAATCTGATTCCAATTGATTTTCTGCTATGAAAATCTATAAACTTTCTGCTACATATAATATTAGTGGCTATAATATTGTTCTTCTGCTATATACTATTCCTACCATATTGGTTGCATGCTATATAGTTAATTAATTAATCTACTGCTAATAAAACAAAACAAATTACTAAAAGAAATAGTGGCTTACGCCACATTCTAACATATTGGTTTTATACTATTTGGTTTTGGTCAATTATTTATTTCTAACATAAGGGTGCTATGCTACTTGATTTTCAAAAATATCACGTTTTACTTAATAGCAAAGTGGTGCTACAATCCGACCATAAAGCTGCTATGGAATCACTACATTTCCATAAAGCCTGCGCCACCCTTGTTGACTATATGCTTTGTGAGATATCATACACATATCCCTTTATTTAGGAAACAACTTATTAAATTAATTAATCCAAAGCCATATCCCTTCATTTATGAAACAACTTATTAAATTAATTAATCCACATACTTTCTATCAAATATATACCATTTTTACGCTACATTGAAATAGAAGCAGGGGAGTATTTCCCAGATTTTCAACATCAGTAAGTACCCCCAAATATCAAATGGGTCTCTAACCTATCATCAACAATCAATTTCTAAATACCCAAAATTTAGTAATTCCAGAAAAATATTCCCTAACACATAATACCAGAATAAATTCCACCATAAAATCCACACAAAATCAACACCACAGTAGAGAAATTATATAACCCCAATCCCACGTATTAATTCATCTTAACCCGGTTATAATAATCGAACCCACCCTTACCTGATTGGATTGAAGGTAGCTCGAATCTTCGGACTTGGTTACCGGCGGCAATTTTTTTCTCGTATCCTCTTCCCCACTCTATTCCCTTCCAACCTTGTTTTCCAACTCCCTCGTGTAACTTCTCTTTTTTTCTACTGATACAACAAAACTTAATTTCTATTTCTTTTATTTTATTAAAATAATAATATTCAATCATAATATCTATTGGGCCTAACATACACCCCCCCTAATTTACTAATTCCGACACGAATCCAAGCCCACTTAACCGAACACACTCCAACTACGATAATACTACTACTAATATTATTCCGCGACTATAATATTATTTCTAATATTATTTCTACAACTTACCAACTTAGAAATTCCGATTTAACGACTAAATTCATCGCAACACCAAAATCAACCAAATAATTTACAAACAATTAAATAAATATCCAATTAAATAAATAATTAAATATTTGGGCGTTACAGTTAGGCCATCTTCTGCCGCCGATGGCGTCATCGGAGCCTTAGAAGCTTAGGAGTTTTAGTTGATTCTGACACCGTTGCGACAACGGATGAGTTCGTCGCCGGTGGAATCCATGAATTTTCCGATGTACTTATGAGTTTTCCGGTGGATCTCCAACGAAAGTTCTGGGTAACGCACCGGGGAGGGTCTCCCCGCGTGGGGTAGAGGGATTGCCCTAGGCGTCTCCTCGCACCGTTGTTGTGCCATTTGAGTAGGGCTTAGGTCGGGGACGTTGTCCTCGGGCCTTCGCACGCCCTTTCACTTGACTAACAGTGGAAGGGTAGATTTGACTTTGTCATCGAATTCACTTTTGTCCTCTGCTTTTTCAGGTAAAGAAGATGTCTCACGAAGCTGAGGACAAAGTTATGAGAGATCTATCCGAGGAGAGCTCCTTGGACGACAGTGATACTGAAGATATTTATGCTTTCCAGACTGCTGGCGAGGCGTCCCCTCCAAGTAGTAATGCAGACGAGTAGGCGTCGCTGAGCCTCGGGAGCATGCCTCCCTTTTTGCTACATATACTTGAGATGCTTTCACGACGGCGGGGGCCGAAGGAGACTGGAAGGTCCATTTCCCAGGAGAAAATGATCAGATTTTCTCGGATTATGGGGAGAGGTTCCCCATGTACAAGTATGTCTTTAAAGATATATGGTTGATGCTGTCGTTCACGAATTTTCAGATGGTATTCTTCAGGCATTTGGATTTGGCGCTCTCACAACTACACCCAAACTCGATTGCTTTCATGCGGGAATTTGAGCTGACGTACGAATACTTGAAGATTGGAGCTACTCTTCCCCTGTTCTTCACCTTCTTCCACCTTCAGCGGCAAGTTTCGGGGAGGCAGTTCGGATGGGTCTCCCTGAAACAGGGGAGGAAGTTATTCAAGCCTTTCTCAGAGTCCATCAGGATTTTCAAGGAGAGGTTCTACATGATCGAGCCCATGTCGGAGAGGGCCATAAACTCCTCATTCATCTGGGAGGTTTCGACAAATGAGAACGGGGAAGCCCTTGTCGACAAGCAGGGAAAAGTGCAATGGCAGAGGTTGCTGAGGTTCCCTTTCTGCTGGAGTGGGAACCATTTTGTTCGGGGGACTAATGACTACCTCGCCAATCTGAATTTGATAGCTGTGGATTATAAGGCCAGCTGCGAAAAATTGGTGGGCTTTGTTGATAGCTTTGTCCCTGCCTAGTGCGTGATTAGGAGCGGGGACCCCATTTACGAAGCAGAAGGGGGTGCTAAAGTGGAGACCCGCTTTATTAACACGAAGGAGCTCCTCGAGTTAGCACTCATGATAAGGCTTTGGAACTCCTTTGTAGCCACTTATGCTTTCTTAGTTGTCTGGCTTGTTATTTTCCTCGTTTACTAAAGTGCTCGTTGTTTTGCAAGTAAAATGTCTTCCTTCCAGGAACGTATGGTAAGGAGTGCCCAGGCGAGGCTCAGAGCGGGCCAGAAGCTAGGGATGAGCCACTTCAGTGAACGAGCGCCTCCTCCGTAGACAAGGTCGGGGACCTCCTCGTCTACACCCTCTGCTGTCCAGACCTCCCCATTGCCAATAACGTTAAGACCCAAGCGCCATCAGACAGGTGAGTTCTTCGACCTTACCCACGAGGGGGAGAAAAGTAAATTCGAGCTGCCTCCATATCTCCATAACTGGAATTTCTTTGAGGGTTCTGCTCTGGCGCTCCATCGGGCGGAGTCTTTGAAGCTCGAGGAGATGGATCGTCCGAGCAAGAGGATGATGCTGGCTCAGGATGTTGCTGCCCTAATAAGGGTCCTAAAAATGGCAGTGGTCTACATCGAGGAGCGTGCACTCCAAGAGACTGAGCTGAAGAAGGCCCAGGTCGTGAACGTGGTCCTGGAAGAGAAGCTGAAGAAGTCCCAGGAGGTGCAGGCTAGGGCCATCGAGGAGGCAGTGAAAAAGTACAAGGATGAGCTGGCTAAGGTCAACGAGGAGAAGGATACTCTGGCCTGGAGAAGAAAGTCGCGGAGGACCTGGTCGAGGAATTGAAGTCTGCCGTTGCTCCTGCTGAGGACGAAAGCGAGGAAGTGAAGAGTCTGATGACTCAAGCTGAGCTGCTTTTCAGTATTTCATAGGCGGAGGATGACTACGTGGGTACCGCCGAGGATGCTTTCAACAATGTAGTGGAGGAGCTGAGGATCGTGAACCCCGAGGTTGAATTGTCCACCTAGGGGGCCGGGTTCCTTCACAGTGTGGTGGACGGTAAAATCATCATCCCCGAATTCCTTCAATTTAGAGAGGAGCAGGAGCAGCCGGCCCATGAAGAGTCTTAGCCAACGGCCGAGTGATTTCTTTTTGTACTCTCGGCCTGCGTGCTGTGTTTTTTTTTTAATTTATATATTTTTATGGGGCTTGGCCCTTTTGTAATGTAACAAGTACAATCGCGGTCCTTGTGGCTATTCTTATTGTAATGTTTATTTTTGGCCAATGTGGTCGGTTATGTATGATTTGTTTTCATGCACGTTTTTACTTTGCTTTATTTTCGCTAAGTGTCAAAACACTGCTCGACATGCGTGCCGTTGTAAGGTCTGCTTTAGTAAATGATTTTATTGTCTTGGGATCTACTCGAAAAGTTGCGTTCAACAGTGAGGGGAATTGATCGAATGGATTGGGTAGTTTCCTGGCATGGGGGCGGAGCTCAGGTCGCGTTTGTGACCTGAGTTCACGGTGTAAACTTCCCATCGCGAGTTGGGTGTTCTGTCTGTCGCGGTACTTGGACAACGGCGGGCTCGGTCGAGGGACCACTGTCGGGCATAGGTCTTGCTCGTTCTTGAGCAAAAGCCTGCCTCGATTTATTTTGGCATGCAACGCTTGTACCTGGGCATGCACTTACGGCCGATACGTTATTCTCGTCGTGTCGACGAAGCATGCCGACAGTTAAGGCCTTAGCTATAATATTGTTTTAGCTTTTTGGCATTCCACTGTCTAGCGAGTTTTTCCCCGTTAAGGTGTTCTAGGTATTAGGCTCCATTTTCTATTTTTGCTCGAACATGATAGGGCCCTTCGCAGTTAGCGGCGAGCTTGCCTTCTCGAGAATCTTTGTGATTTCTTCTTAGGACGAGACTGCCTACTTGGAACTTTCATCGTATAACTTTAGCATTATGCCTAATTGTGATTTTTTTATTTCAACGAGGCCTCACAGAAGGTTGCTCCCGATTGGACCTCTTCGACGAGATCGAGCTCCTCCCGTAGTGCTTCGCTATTACTCTCCTCGTCTAGGGGAGCTTCAGTCCGCCTGGAGGGCACATGTATCTCAATGGGGATCACTACCTCAGTCCCGTATGCTAAACAGAAAGGGGTTTCCCCGGTCTAAGAGTGAGGCGTAGTACGGAAGGACCAGAACACATTATGTAGCTCTTCAACCCATTGTTTCTTGGTTTCGTCCAGTCTCCATTTGAGACCTCACAGGATCACCCTGTTCGCTGCCTCGGCTTTCCCGTTCCTCTGGGGATGCTCAACAGACGCGATGTGTTGTTTGGTACCCAGTTGGGCGACGAACTCCTGGAATTTTTTTCCGTGAACTGTGTCCTGTTATCGGTGACGATCGCTGGGGGGATGCCAAAGAGAGCAAGGATGTTTCTCTTGTAGAAATGGAGTATGTTGTGGGCTGTTGTTTTGGCTAGAGCCTCTGCTTCTATCCACTTCATAAAGTAGTCCCCGCCTACTATCAGGTACTTGTTCTGATTTGATCATACGACAGCTCATTGGGCGATGCCAAGTGCATGTCCCCGTGCCGTTGGCATTTGTCACATTTCTTCACATGCTCCTTTGCGTCATGCTGCATGGTTGGCCAGTAATATCCTGCTCGTAGGGCCTTCCCGGCGAGGGATCTTCCTCCTATATGTTGGGAGTTGATTCCTTTGTGGATCTCGCGCATGACATGGGCGACCATCTCTTCCTCGATGCATTTGAGGAGGGGAATGAAGAACCCTCGCCTGTAGAGCTTGTTTTCAACCAGGACGTAGGAGCAAGCTCTGTGCCTGACTACGCTGGCTTCTTTTGGGTTAGATGGTAGTTCGTGTTTGGCGAGGTAGTTGTAGACTGGGATCATCCAACAGTTGTTGTCACCAATGACGTGCACGTAGAGGGTCGTGGAAGTTTTCTCAATGCTGGATCGAGGAAGTACCTCCTGGATGACATATTTATTCCCTCCCTTTTTTTTTCGTGCTTGCCAGCTTTGACAAAACGTCTGCTCGGACATTGTGTTCGCGGGGAACATGCTTTAGCTCTACCAATGTAAACTTCGTTATCTTATCCTTGACCAAGGTTAAGCATTCATATATGTTGTCGTTCTTTGACTGGTGCTTTCCCCTAATTTGGAGGGCCACGAGTTAGGAATCCGTGCAGATGATGACCTCCTTTGCTCATAGGTCTTCTGCGAGGCGTAGACCCGCGAGGAAGGCTTTGTATTCTGCCTGATTGTTGGAAGTGGGGGAAAGATAGGGTAAGCGAGATCTAAACGAGAATACCCTCCTCGTTTTCTAGGATGGTGCATGCTCCATTCCCTGCTGAGCTGGATGCTCCGTCGACGAAGATCGTCCACCTGCGAGCTCCGCAAGTTGGGGGGTCGGGCAAGGTCATTTCGGCCACGAAGTCAGCCAGCGCCTGAGCTTTGAGGGCTTTCTTGCTCTCATACTGGATGTCAAATTTAGACATTTTCAGCGACCATTTGAGCATTCTTCCGGCCATGTCTGGACGGCCCAACAGTTGCCTCACAGGTTAGTCCGTGCGCACCACGATCATGTGGGCCAAGAAGTAGTGCCTCAGCCTCCTCGCATTGTTGATAAGGACTAGGGCCACCTTTTCAATATGCTGGTATCTAAGATTCGGTCCCTGCAGCACCTTGCTCGTGAAGTATATGGGCCTCTGCCCATCAGGCGTTTCATGAATGAGGGCGGCGCTGACGACCTTGGTCGTGACGACGAGATAGAGATACAGGGTTTCCTCGTTATCTGTCTGGGAGAGGACCGGTGGTGCTGATAGTGCTTGTGTTAGGTGGAGGAGGGATTTATTGTATTCCTCCATCCACTCAAAAGCTGCCTCCTTGTGGAGGAATTTGAAAAAGGGGAGTGCGTGCTGAGCAGATTTTGGCACGAAACAGGATAACGAAGCGAGCATCCCGTTTAGGGATTGGATGGACTTCTACGAGTTTGGCATAGGGAAATCAGATAAAGCTCTGCACTTGTCGGGGTTAGCTTCGATTCCCCGTTCCATTAGGTAGAAGCCGAGGAACTTGTCTGCTCGCAGCCCGAACGTGCACTTCTCTAGGTTGAAGCGCATCTTGTATTTCCTGGCCTGCTCGAAGACTTTCTTCAGATGGAGCGTGTGATCGGATTCCTTGTGGGATTTCATGATCATGTCGTCCATGTAGACCTTGAGCATATCCCTGATTTCTCTTCGGAAGACTTTGTTCTTCATTCTTTGGTAGGTAGCGCCAGTGTTTTTCAAGCTGAAGGGCATTACATTGTAGTAATAGTTGCCCGATTCGGTCATGAAAGCTATGTAACTTTTTTCGCTTTTGGCCATGGGTATTTGGTTATATCCCGAATACGCATCCATGAAAGATAAAAATTTAAAACCAGTAGAATTATCAACTAATTTGTCTATGTTGGGGAGGGGATATGCGTCTTTAGGGCAGGCCCTATTAAGATCGGTATAGTCAACACACATGTGCCATTTTCCATTTGATTTTTTTAACGAGTACAACATTGGACAACCAAGTAGTGTACTTGGCCTCCGAAATAAAATTTGCCTCTAGGAGGTCTTTTACAGCTTGTTCGGCAGCCTCCATTTTTTCCGGAGACTATTTTCGCCTACGTTGACCTACTATGGTGAGCTGGTGTAGCGCGTGATTTTTGTCGGTGACACGACCACCTTATCGCGGAATTTGGGTTTTCTCCTTAATGAATAGGAGGGGGTGCTACGTTCTGATTTCTTATTTATCCCATGAAGCTGGAAGGGAAAGGGAAGCTATCTAAAACTAACCTTGCACGCGGATGTTTAACTGAACAAACGCTTAAAGAGATTCGGGGATTCGGGGTCAGGCTATACAATGGGGAGTTGTCAATTACCCATCCTATATGTGGTTATCCACAGGATGTTAACTTTAGGTTTCGCTTTGTACTTGATGGTGTTTATCCGTTAATGGGTTGGGAAAGTTTCTTGGGAAAGTATGAGAGAGAGAGAGAGTGAGTGAATGTTGATGTTCGGGTTTTTTCCCGATGTTTTTGGTAAGGTACTGGACCTAAGGTTGATTGATGTGTGAAGGTGCTAGACCTAGAGTGTTTGATTTGGTATGCTCGCTAAGATTTCGCAATCTTATGCCTACGTATTCCCCTTTAAACGAAACAGGGAAATTAGAGCAATCGTAGTTCCTCCTATTTTAAGGGAGGAAAAAGATGTTTTGGTGTCTTGTTCAAAGCCCAAGATTGAAGCTAAAAGGGTTTATTTGTGTCTTGTTCAAAGCCCAAGATTGAAGCTAAAAGGTTTGACTGAGAGAGAATTTGTCATCTCTAAAGGGGACACATCTTGTCTGTTTATCATGGTTGTTGGGTGACTATTTATAAAGGAGGATTACTTTAACTGGGATATGAGAATCCAGCAATGCCATAATTTCTTTTGTAAGGGATATTGATTTTTGTGTGCCTTGATCAAAGCCCAAGGTTGAAGCTAAGAGGTTGATTGACTCCACTAGGGAAGTCCTTATACAAAGCCTAAGAGGAGGCTGGAAATGGCTGACTCAACAAGAGAGTGCTTATATATGTCTTGTAAAAAGCCCAAGACTGAGGCAAAAAAAGAGAGGCTGACTCTTTGGAGATATCATTATACAAAGCCTAAGAGGAGGCTGGAAGTTTGACTTTTTCGGGGAAAATATTCGGTCTGTCTTGTACAAAGCCCAAGATTGAGGCTAAAAGGATACTGACTATGGAGAGAAATCTTTATCTGTCTTGTACAAAGCCCAAGATTTTGAGGCTAAACTGCGATTGACTCGACTGAGGATATTATTTCTCAAAGCCTAAAAGTAGGCTGAGAGGAATTGACTCCATTGGGGAATATATTTGTCCCAAGTTTAAGAGAAGGTTATGAAGATTTATGTCTTGTACAAAGCCCAAGATTGAGGCTAAAAGGGTTTGACTCAACAAGAGAGTGCTTTTATCTATCCTGTACGAAGCCCAGGATTGTGGCTGAACAAGCTGGAGAATCATTATACAAAGCCTAAGAGGAGGCTAACTTCTGCTAGGGGAAATCCTTATATCAAGCCTAAGAGGAGGCAGAAAGTTTGACTCAACAAGAGAATATTTTTATCTGTCTCGTACAAAGCCCGAGATTGAGGCTAAAAAGGTTGAGTCAACAAGAGAGTGATTAACTCAACAAGAGAGTCTGAAAAAGGTGATTGACTCAACAAGAGAGTCTAAAAAAAGTTTTGACTCAACAAGAGAGTCTGAAAAGGTTATTGACTCAACAAGAGAGTCTTGGAAGTTTTGACTCAACAAGAGAGTCTGAAAAGATTAGCTCCGTTGGGGAGAATCATTGTACAAAGCCCAAGAGGAGGCTATCTTTATGGAGGAAATATCATTATACAAAGCCTAAGAGGAGGCTAACTTCTGCCGGGAATTATTGAGATCCCGAGGCAGGTCCAATATGGAGAATCAACTCTTGCTGAGGGTTACAGAAGAGTTGAGGTATCAGATGCCTTAAGGTTCTGATTTGGGATAGTGTTATCCTGATACTAAACTGACCCTGGTTGGGGGTTTTAGGAGAGAGACTGGGTTTTAGAGCCCATGGGTTTTAACTCTGTTGGAGATTGATCCAGGATGATCGGGGTTTCTCCTATGTTTGTAGGGAACTTGAGAATGTCTTTGAGACTCAAGACGAGATTTAGATTGTCTAAGTCTATTGGTGTGGAAGAGTTTATCTTTGTATGATGCCCATGAGGAGGCAGGTGTTTTAAGGGATGAGTATCAGCCCTAAAATGGTTGGATGTTTTGACACTGGAAAGATTCCTCTAGCAAAGGATGACTAAGTTCTGTCTTATACCTTTAAGAGGTCTTCAGGGTCCTTGTATTAAGCCCAAGAGAAGACATAAGAACTTCTAAGAAGCCTGAGGGTCCTTGTACAAAGCCCAAGAGGAGGTGGGGATACTTTTAGGAAGCCTGTGGGTCCCAAATTAAAGAAAAGTTCAAGAAATGCTATTCACAGAGAATAGATCATTTAGTGAAGGTTCTGAGGTTTGAAGGAATTCAAAAGATGCCATTCACAGAGAATGGGTCATCCCTGGGGAATAGAATTTCTTTGACAATTTCTAGGGGTGACAGTCTGAGAAAAGGTTCACCGAGAATACTGTCTTTCCATATTGTTTAAGCCTAAGAGAAGACAAGACTGTATTTGGAAGTCCTATGGGGATCTGGTTTTGACTGTAGTTAAAGAGTGACCAATTGGATTTACCTAGGTCTAGACCTAGTTGCCGGGGAAAACTCTAAATAACTATACTAGTATATATACAGTTGATATATGACAAATATTTAAAAGGATATGAAAGAAGGACTTATAGAGGAGCAGCTTCCCACAATGCAGTTATATATATTAAAGCATGTAAATGAAAGCTGATAAAACTTACAGGCGAGTAAGCTTCCATGTTGTATTGTTAGTTGTTCATAGAAATTAAAGAAAGTTTTGATAACACATGTATATTTGAACCTAAATCAAATGAGAAGTTGTTCTTGAAAAGATTGTTGGGGCTTATACTCAAGGAGAGGCCCAAGGTTTAACAGTGATTGCACCGTTGTTTTGAAGATCGTACCGGGACTTATACAACGACTGAGGCCTAAAATGGTTTTGGTTAAAAAAGGATTGGGTCTTACACCCTATTAGAGGCCCAAAGATGTTTTTGTACAAGTGATGGGGCTTACAACTCAGGGAGAGGCCCAAGATGAAAATTTTGAACTAGTGATCGCGCCGAGATTTTTGAAACTACAGTGGGACTTATACAACACCTGATGCCCAAAGAGGTTTATTTACAAAGGGGTTGGTTCTTACACTCTTTTAAGAGGCCCAAAAGTGTTTGAAAAAGGTTTGTTAGGGTGAAAATCAACAAAACCCTAATTTCATCATTTTTTAAAGTAATTATTCAAAGAAAATTAATTAAAATGATAAAAAATACCAAATAAGTTTGAATAAACAACTTGTGATTTTTGGTTGAGGTTTGAAAATGATGTTTTAATCACAAGATGAATTAAAACCCATTTGGTTTTGATTTCCAAGATGAAAATTCATTTTTGAAATGTTTAAAACAATAAAAAAATGAATTTATTTGCAAAAATATCAACTATATTAAATAAATAATATAAATTTGATTTTTTATGGAATAAAATATTTTAACATTTTTGTTATTTTTTGCAAAAAGAACCAATAAAAAATAATTAAAATTGAGAGAGAAATTAATTTTTCAAATCATTTAAGAAAATAATATAAAAATACAAAAAAATGGAAAAAGTGACAAAAAAAAGGTCTGGGGCGAGGGGGATTCGAACCCCAGACCTCCAAGCCAAACACATGAGCGCACAACCACTGGGGTGGTGTTACATCCGTGTATCAAAACCACCCCATAAATACATAAGGGGTGCCTTGTTTTAGGCCTGGGCAAGGCCAGCTTTTGGGCCATTTACTTGAAGCCTCTAACTTTCTCATTTCTCCATGGATTGGGACAAAGTTTATATGCATCTGGCCTAGAATTTCCCAAGGAATCCAATGGTGGTCATGGTTTTTTCAGATGAGGTCCCTATTTTAAAACCCGATAGTGGTTTTGAAATAGGCCTATATTTGCATTTTCTATGCTACCTCATGGTACAGGCAAGAATTACATGATGAATTGGTTTAAACACAACATATACAACATGTATAAGATGTTTATGATCAGTGCACTTCAAAGCAATGCATAATTTAGAAAGTTTAAGTGATGATGCACTTACCTCTTGGAGCTTTTTGGGCTATCTGCCAAGTTCCTTATGCCAGAAGTAATTTGATGCTTTAGACAGTCTCAATTGATCCCTTAGAAGCTTTTAGAATGGTTAGAACCAGCTGGAATCCTCAGGGACAAGTTTGAGCTCTTTCTTGCAAAAGGGGAAAAAATGACCAATATGGCAACTCTCTCAAATGGTGTTCCAGATGAGGGGAACCATTTGGGACAGTTCAAGGATGATATTTGGAGTGTGTTTGAGGTTTTATCTGGTTTTGAAAGTGACTGAATCAAGACATGGCTTGAAAAATGCAAAAAGTCCAATTTTGAGGTTTTGGAAGTGGACTTTGTGATTTTGGTGTTACAGGTCACATGTGAGAGTTTGAACGGCTTAGATACAATATATTAGAGGTGTTTGGATCATGAGCTGTGATGGAATTGCTCTCTAACTCAAAAACTCAGAGGTACCTTGCAAAAGAAGGCATTTTGGCCTAGAGAAAGGGATTTTGAGGAAAGCAAGTGTTGTAGTGCTTTGGTGTACTTAAACTGAGCACAAATGAGCTCTATTTATAGTAGAGCAAGTTTGTTTTGCAATCAATAGTGAATGGCAACTGCAGCAGGCCTTTGGCCAATGTTATGCAAAAGGAATCTCAAGTCTCCTCTAGCCATTGACTTGAGATTAGAGCACAGGATTCGTAGCTTTAGTTCAGAGATAAGCCTTGACTGAATTCAGTTGGAATAGGCTCAGTTCATGCCACCTTGGTGCATCCATTGAATGCTTGAAAACAAAATTGAAGTCTTGGCATCTTTTTAGCGTTTTTAGGTTTGGCATAGCTATTGTAGATTCTTGGACTTGTGAGGCTTGGAGATCAGATCATCCCCTTTGGATTTGATCCTCTGATGTGTCCAAATTAATGACAAGGCTTGGAGTTATCAGATTTGTACAAATTGAGCAACAATTCTGCCTTGTAAAACCAGTTCATGATGCCATGTTTCAAGGGCTGTATCTCCTTGCTCAAATTGAATTTGGAGATGATCTGGTACTTGTTGGAAAGCCCTTATGGCATACTTTAACTTTGATGTTCACCCCTAGACCTGGTTTGACTTGGATCAAGGTGAAAAATGTCCCTACATTTTGGAAAAAGTAAGGCAGATTCTGACTTAGTGAAAATTTCACTAAGTGTTGGAAAAATGTCATTTCATGTTTTTAGCCATTTTGATCACTCCATAACTTAAAATCCATGAGGAATTGGAGTTTGATGTAGTTGAAGCTTTTGAAGTATGTAATGAGAGCTACAAATCCAGCTTTGGACCATCCAAAATGGTTGCTTGAATCTAAAGTTATGGTCCTTGGAAGTTGGTACCGTAGCCACTTTGTTCCATAACTTAGAAAAATTCTAAGTTTTTTATGGTTACCCCCTTTTATAAGTTAACTCATTTTCTTTGGTTTTTCTTGATGAATGATGATTCAAATAACATATTAACATTGTTTTAGGGTTAAGGAACCTTGGTTGACCAAAAATCAAAAAGTCAAACTTTGGATTTTTGTACAGTTGACTTTTTATCGGATGAAATCCAAACTGTGCGATCCTTTGTGAAATCAAGTCCTTGACCTAAATCAAACCTAATGTATGGATTCCATAGGTGTTATAGGGTGTATTGAATCATGTCCCAAGGTTTGGGAGCATGTCCTGGTCAAAAGTCAAAGACACAGTTGACTTTTTTCCTCGAAACCCTAACTGTGGTCCTGATGAAATTGAAACTTATGAATCAAGCTTCCTGGATCAATCCATTGTTGCAAATGGGTCAATGTAGTATATTGGAGGCCCTCAAATCATGTCTTGAGGTCTTGGCTCATGCTTTGTCCCAAAAGTCAACTTAGGGGTGAATTACGTCAAGGAACCCAAATTCCTGATTTTTTGGTAAATGCATCCCTAGGGTTAAATTGACTTGATGATTGGGTCCATGAGGTCCCTTAGAGTATCTTGGGTTATGATTTCAAGCATTGGCTCATGCCCAGATGAAAATTTCCATCTGGAGGCCTTAGTCGACCAAAACCCTAATTTGGTAACACTGGCGATTTTGAGGTTTGATCCACTTGGAATGTTGCAAACTTGTGCTTGATTCTTGATGTGGGAGTCCTCATGATCCCTTATAGGTGTTTTAGAGGCTAGACAAGTTGAAGATCATGTCATTTCTTGATTGATCCTGTTGTCCAAGTACTCTGAGAGGGCTCAAAACCCTAATTCTTGGTTGTAGTGAATGCTCAAACATCATTGAGGAGATTGATGAGGCATGAGAGTTCATCCATATTGTGATGATGATTTGCACAATGATGGGAAATTTGGTGGTCAAAATTTGGGGTATGACAGCTGGTGGCAACCCACATCAGGATCTAGCCCGGGCATCTCCGCGGCGCTCCATGCGAACAAATCTGCATTCTCCTGGAGACAGGCTTTTAGCTGTTTCCTCACTAGGTTGGGGAAGCCGGTCCCGATCTCTACTCCTCGCTGGGGATCGTCACCGAGTAGGACAAGCTCGAACTCGCCACCAGAATTGGGTGCATCAGATGGGAGGACTCGTCGTTGCTAGTCGATGTGGAAGGGCTGCTCGAACAGGGCTGGATCTCCTTTCCCTTCCTTTTCTGGCCCCTCTGGTCATTCTTAGAGAAGCGGCTGTCAAGGTCGATGGAGTCGATGCAGGGCAGTGGCTTTGCCTCTTCAGAGTTGCAGGGCAGAACGGGTTTTCTGGGAATCTTTGACTTGGCGGCGATCGTGTTCAGCCCCTTGGAGGCTGCCTCGAAACATCTCCTCGCTACTTCGATGTCTCCGTGCAGAGTGGCGACGAGTCCCTTGGAAGTATAGTACTTCAACTTCAGGTGCACGGTTGAGGGCACGACTACCAATTCGGCCTGAGTTGGCCGCCCAAAGATGCATTGGTAGAGGGAAAGGCAGTCGATGACCAAGAACTGGACTTTGATGGACCTGACCGTTTCTGTAAATCCGAAAGTCACGATCAACTCCACGTACCCCCAAGGCTTTATGACTGACCTGTTAAAACCTTGTAGGTCAGAGCCTACATAGGTCGTCAGGTGTGTCTCATCCAGCTGGAGGGTGGAGAATAGCTGGGAATACATGATGTGGACTGAACTGCCTTGATCGACCAGGATTCGGCGAAAGTCGAAGTTTGCCATTTGAGCTCTTACAAGCAGAGGAATGCTGGAGTTGGGAGCTCCGCCGAGGACTTCCTCTCGGTAGAAGGTGATGGGGACAGACTCTGCCCGTACCTTATCCTGCGTGGAACTCTGGTTCGAGCTTGTGCTGAGAAGATGTTCGAGCTTCCTCTTGATAGATCCCACGTTAACCTTGTTGAAGCCCCCTCCGGAGATGGCCATGATGGAGGGGAAGGTCTCCCAAGGGCTAAGCGCGTCGAAATAGGGAGGGATGTTGAGTCCCTCAGGGACATAGAAATCCTCAGGCCGCGAGATGCTCATGGTGACCTAAAGACTGGTCTCCTCCGAGGAAGGCACCTCTTTGTAGCGTGCGATTTTTTTCGGTGACACGACCACCTTACCGCATTGGTTGGACTTGGGTGCTACTTTTTGATTTCTTATTTATCCTATGAAGCTGGAAAGAAAAGGGAAGCTATCTAAAACTAACCTTGCACGCAAATGTTTTCTTTAACAAATGGTAAGAGATTGGGGGGTCCGGGGTCAGATTATACAAAGGGGAGTTATCAATTACCCAGTGTATATATGGTTATCTATAGATCTTCTTTGGCATGTTTAAATACTTTCTGGTGTTTATCTGTTATGGGTTGGGAAAGTTTCTCCTTTGGGAGTATTGAGAGAGTGTTTTTTTGTTGTTTTTGGGTTTTTTCGTTGTTTTTGTGAAGGTACTGGACCTAAGGTTTTTGATTTGTGTGCTCGCTAAGATTTCACAATCTTATTCCTACGTATTCCCATTAAAGAAAACAGAAAAATCAGAGCAATCGTAGTTCCTCCTATTCTATGGGAGGAAAGATGTTGGGTGTCTTGTTCAAAGCCCAAGATTGAAGCTAAAGGGGTATTTGAGAGAGAATTTGTCATCTCTAAAGGGAGATATCTCACATGTTCATCACAGTTGTTGGGTAATCGATTATAAAGGGGAATTACTTTAACTGGAATGTATGGAATCCAGCAATGCCATAATTTCCTTTATAAGAGAGATGTCCTGAAAGAGGAAACTTTAACTCAGTGTAGAGCAATGCCATTTTCCCTTAGGAGTCTTCCATGCCAAGAGAGGGACATTGGCTTGGATATAAATAATCTAGAAGCTTGCCACTTACAGCTGTTAGATGAAAGAGGAAGTTTACCAGGATAAAAGAGGGACCACATCTTGGATTTTTGAATCAACAAGTGTGCCACTTACAGCAGTTATCTGGGATTGGATTTTTTGATTGTCTGTTTTGATGTGTGATTTACAGAGAAATGCCTTCCTACAGAGAGAACTTTTGATTTCCTCTGAGGGGATGTTGATTTTTGTGTGCCTTGATCAAAGCCCAAGGTTGAAGCTAAAAGTTTGATTCTGTTTAGGGAGTTTTATATCTGTCTTGTACAAAGCCCAAGATTGAGGCTAAAAAGAGATTGACTCCTCCGGGGAAAGTTTTGTCTGTCTTGTACAAAGCCCAAGATTGAGGCTAAAAGAATTGACTCCAATGGGGAGAGGTTTTATCTGTCTTGTACAAAGCCCAAGATTGAGGCTAAAAGGTTGATTGACTCAGCTGAAGAATATGATATGTCTTGTATAAAGTCTAATATTGAGGCTAACTTTGTTGAGGAAAAAAAATCATTATACAAAGCCTAAGAGGAGGCTGGTTGGGGAATTTCTTATATGAAGCCTAAGAGGAGGCTGGCTTCAGCTGAGGATTATTGAGATCCAGAGACAGGTCCAAATTAGGGAATAAACTCTTACTAAGGATTGAAGAAAAGTTTAAAATATCAGATTCCCCGAGGTTCTGATTCTGTTAAGGTTTTATTGATGGTAAAGGTTTAAACCTTGAGTATGAAAACCTATGGAGGTTTCAAACTCTGATGAAGATTGATGAAGTGATCAAGGTTTTTCCTGGGCTTTTAGGAAACTTGAGGATATCTTTGAGATCCAAGAGGAGATGAGACTTTCCAAGTCTATTGGTATGAAGAGGTTGACTCTTAGTTGGAGAATGATCTTTGTACGATGCCCAAGAGGAGGATGATGTTTTAAAGGATGAGAATCAACCCTAAACTGGTATGATGTTTTGGAATTCTGACTCTCTGGAGGATTGAACTAGTAGAGATGACTAAGTTATGTCCTATACATGTAGGAGGTCTTTGAGTCCTTGTACTAAGCCCAAGAGGAGGCTGAGAACTTCTGTGAAGCCTGAGGGTCCTTGTACAAAGCTCAAGAGGATGCTGGGATGCTTTTAGGAAGCCTGTGGGTCCAAGCCTGAGAAAAGTTCAAGAAAGGTTTCACCGGGAATAATCTTTTCTTTAGTGAACAGTTCTAGGGTTTGAAGAAATTCAAAAGAGGTTTCACCGGGAATTAGTCATCTTTGGGGAAATGAATTTCTTGTACACACATTTCTAAGTTGTGACAGCCTTGAGAAAAGTTTCACCGGGAATAATGCCTTTCTCTGTTCCATATTGTATAAGCCTAAGAGGAGGCAAGACTGTATCTGGAATTTCCTATGGGGAACTAGTTTTGACTGTGTTAAAAGAGTAACCACTGGTTTGATCTAAAACTAGACCTAATTGTTGGGGAAAACTCTAAGCAAATATATACAAGTATACATATACAGATGAAATGTATAAACAAGTATGTGTAGAAGGAATAGTAGAACTTACAGTTGTGCAAGCTCCAGCATTGTAACCATAGCTGTATGGTTAGTTATTCAAGAAATTGAAGAAAGTTTTGATAATTACTTTGAAGTTGAATCTAAATAAAAAAGAAAGTTGTTTTAAAGGAAGTTTGGGGCTTATACTCAAGAAGAGGCCCAGATGAATTCTTTCAAAAAGGCGACGATCGCGTCGTCATTTTGAAAACCACAGAAGGACTTATACAATGTATGAGACCCAAATTGTTGTATTTACAAAAAGGATGGGTCTTACACTCTATTAGAGGCCCAAAGTTTATTTTTATACAAGAGATGGGACTTATAGCTCAAGGAGAGGCCCACATGAAAAATAGTGATCGTACCGTTATTCTGAAAATTGTATCAGGACTTATACAATGACCGAGGCCCAAATTGTTTATGTACAAAGGGGGTTGGGTCTTACACTCTATTAGAGGCCCAAAAGTGTTTGAAAAGAATGAAGATATGGGACTTACAACCAAAGGGAGGCCCAGATGGTTTTTGTTTAAAAGGCAAAGATCGCGCCGCGGTTTCGAAAAACACAGTGGGACTTATACAATGACTGAGGCCCAAAATTATTTATGTGTGACAAGGGATGGATCTTACACTCTATTCGAGGCCCAAAAGTGTTTTGAAAAATGTTTGGGAGGGTGAAAACAATAAAAACCCTAATTTGATTTAAAAATGCATTTTAATTTGAATAAAAATCAATTAAAATTATAAAAATTATCAAACATGTGTGAAAAACAAGTTGTGATCTTGGATTAATGTTTGAAAAATCATGTTTTATCCATAGAATGATTTGAGAATCATTTGAATTTGAAAAATCAAGAGAATGAAATATTTTTAAATGCTTAAAAAACAAATAAAAATAAATTCTTTACAAAAATATTAAATATATAACATAAATAATATTTTTTGTGAAATTTATGTAGAACAAAATATTTTAACATTTTTGTGAATTAAAAAAAAGAATCAATTCAAAAACATTAAAAATGGAAAAGAAATTAAATTTTGAAGTTATTTAAGAAATTGTGAAAAAATGTGAAGAAATTAAGTGGTAAAAAAGATGGGATGGTCCTCCCAAGGTTTGAACCCACGCCCTTGAGGTGGAGGGTTTATAACTTTACCATCTGAGCCAAGTGCGTGTGGTGATAGATAATGGAAAGGAGTGAATAATATGTGAAAAAATCCTTTGAAAATGGTTTAAAAAATAAAACCAAAAGGTCTGGGGCGAGGGGGATTTGAACCCCAGACCCTTCACTCGCTACACACACACAAATACTAGTGTTTCCACTAGGGCACAATGCCAATTCAAACATATAATGGAAATGAAATAATATATAGTAAACTTGGTTTTGAAAACCTGAAAATGGCGCCATGGCCACCTTCTTCCTTGAACCATCATCAGATTTGCAAGAATCATGCTATTTTCTTCGTTTCTCAACCATTTTGGAAGATGTAAAAATGAAACTCGTTCGTTTTTCAACAAGGAACATGATGGCTCTTTTCAATTTTATTTAAATTAAGTGTATCAAGATATATCATGTTATAATCAGATGAACCCTAAAAAATGCAAGAACTATATGAAATCTTATACACGCAAGATAAATAGCAATTAATTGAGGGTTAATGATCTATAAGTAACCAGAATCATGTTGGTAACTTAAAACAACATTTATGATGCATGATTCATGGAGTTTGAAGGTTTAAGGCTTACCTCTACAAGAAGGAATAGAATTCTGTTGTAGAGGTGTTACAGAACTGAAATAATTATCTGGATAACTTCCTTAGGCCTCAAGGATTGTGTTACAATGATTGGAATGGCTTGAATCCCTCTGAATTGAGTAGCTCGAATCCAACTGCAACCTCTTGTGTACTTTGAGCAAATGGTGTATGACTTAGTGATCTTGATGTTACAGATGGAATGTAAATGTTTGAATCACTTCGACATAGTGTATGTGAAGTGTTTGAATGCTTGGTTTGGACAGAATTGCTCTGATTTGAGAATTCCAAACTTTCACTCTTTAAGGACTTAGAATTTTGCAAGAAAGAGGATTTGTGAGAAAACAAGCATTGTGGTTATTTTGGTGTGACCTGAATGAAACAATGTGACCTCTATTTATAGTAGAGGAGGTTTGTCTTGGATGAATAACTTCAGATTGGAAGATAAGGCCTTGGTTCAATGGTTTTGGAATGGTATCATTACCCCTAATGCAAGGTACACCAAGCTGTCCAAATAGATCAGCTACTAATTGACAAATTCCACATTCCTCAATCATTTTTATTGTTGTTTATGTGAGCATCTTGACTGAGGGATGTCCTTTTGTTGAATGTGCACCATTGCACATAAATGCCTTTGAATTCAAGGCATAATGTGACAAAAACCATTACTTCAAGTTGGAAGCTTTCTTGACTCCTTGACTCGGATTTACAGGGTTGTCTTGATTCCTTCTGCTATGCAATGAATGTGAGAGGCATTGATCATTGCTCTTGACAAGAAAAATCGTGTGTGGCAAGTAATAACCAAAACTGTCTTGCAAAACAGTTTGCAACAAGTCATGTTGGACACTCCATAACTCCTTGCTCAAACGGAGTTATCTCATGCTCTTGGGATCTTTGGAAAGATTGTATATCCTACTTTAACTTTGATGTCCAATATTGGTCTTGGTTCAGCTTGGATCAAGGTGAAAAATGACCTCAAAGTTGGTGAAAAACCAGGACAAATTCTGACTTGAGAATTCATTAAGTGTTGGAAAAAGTGGTCATTTTCATGTTTTTGTGATTTTGATCAATCCATAACTCAAAATCCATGAGGATTTGGAATCTGACGTAGTTGACACTTTTGAAGTATGTCATATGAACTTTCATATGAGCTTTGGATGGAAGAAAAAGGACTTAGGGTTTGGGAGTTATGACCTATCAAAGTTGGTACCAAATCCATTTTGTTCCATAACTTAGAAAAATTTAAGTTTCTTATTGTCGCTCCCAGGATTTTCATCTAGGTACAAATTTATCCTAAGAGAGGGAAAGGGAACACCGCATAAACCTGAGGAAGAGGGAAAGGAATGGTCATCGCAACCATAGCCTGGGTTCGGGAGTCGGTTACGCGAGGGGAAGGTATTAGCACCCCCACGCGTCCATCGTACTCGATGGGATCCACACTTTTTGTCTATTCTAAGGGTGAGTTATCCTATCATCTATGGTTGTACTAAGATGGGGGAGGAAAAAACAAAGACAGACTCGGTAGGACGTCGTCGTCCTAGGCCTACGTACCCCCTTTGTGCAATGGGGAATTCAGAGTCAACGTAGTTCAGACCAAGTTCTTTTTGTGTTTTTTATGAGCGACGTTAAGTTCGCGTCCGGCAGTTAGGGTCGATGCCTGTTTGCGACTCAGACGGAAAGTAACGTGCCCTTTTTGAAGATAGCCTTTAGTTTGACAATCCCGAAGGACGAAAAGGTTTGAAATTTGTTTGTATTTTTTAAGACAAAAGTGACTTGAGTTATTTCATAACTTAACTTGAACCAAAGTCTATGACACGGGAACGAATGCGTCGCATGGTCGCCCCCAATGGGACGTATGCTCAACACTCTAGAAGAGAGAAGGGGGACCCATTAATCTTCATTTCCTATGTTTAAGGCTTGTGTGCAAGGAAAGTTGACCTTATTAAATATCTTAGAAGTTGTTATGAGATGAGAAAATGGACTCAAAAGAAAAGAAAAACACTACGGGGGAAATTTATCCTAATGTTATCATGCAAAGATGGCCCTAAGGGGAGGTTTGGAAGGAGACTATCCTATGGAATTTAGTCCTAATGTTATCATGCAACGGTGACCCTAAGGGGAGGTTTGACAACAACCTAAGCCTAAAGAAAATAAAATATGAGAGAAATAAAGAGTGAGGGTGGACATGGATAACTATCCACACCCTCAAATAACTTACCTCAGCCCCTGCATAAAAGGTTAGTACAAAACAGACATAAGTGACAATGAGACAAGTGAAACCCAAGCAAGCCACAAACCAAAGAGAAATGGTTACAAACCAAAGAAACCCCATCCAAGTCAGAATGTGGATGACCTAAACATGTGCCTAAACATGCTATGCAAATGTCACATGAGGCATGCAAACAGATATCCAAACATCAAACATCAATAGAAGAAGAAGGAAGCATATAAGTGAAACATGTCTAAGTATGTAAGATGAAGCATGAATAGCATAAGACATGAATGAATGCAAAGCTCCAAGGTCAAAAACATACATCAAATGAAATGCAAATGAATGATAAGGTATGGCATACATAAACCAAACATAAGTCATGAGTAAGCATAGATGAGATGAGGTGAGAAGATAAGTCAAAGAAAAGGCATGTAAACCAAACATTGAACATATGCACAAAGTATGCAACAACCTCACACCAATGACCTATAATGGTAATCAAGTGACCTATAACAATTCAAACATGGTTTATGAAGTCAAAGAAGCAATCCCAAATGATGGCACAAGTGCCTTCTCAAACAAGTACTCAGACATGATCAAATGTATGCATAAAAGAAGACCTCAAACAAAGAGCAATCAAAAAATTAGCAAAACATCTTCTAAAATTACCAAATTAAAACCTAACACACCTCAACCAGTGGTAAACATCATGTTAACAGCTCATGACAAAATTCAAAAGATAGGTCACTCAAACAATTATGCAAAGTCAACTGAGAATTATGAACTAGCATGCAAAAGAAATGGACTAAAATGCAATATGAAATGATTTTAAAAATGAGAGAAAAATGTTTTAATGCAATTCAATGTGTTGGTGAAACAATTCAAAAAGAAGGAACTCAAAAGGTTTTATGGATGATGAGAAATAAATTTTACGAGTTAGGGTATGCATAATAAGAACAATTTAAAAAGAAATTATTCAAATAATTAATCCAGGGGCTAAAAATAAAATAAAATAATAAAATAAAATTTGAGAAAATTTTATAAAATGCTAAATGTGAGTCATGAATTTTCTTGTAATTTTTTAATGCACAAAACTATTTTTAATAATAAAAAATGAGAAACAAACAATTAAATAAAATAAAAACAATGAAATATGCAAGGGGGTGGGTTTAGCAAGCAGTCCACGTTAAAAATGACAAACGGGCTTAAGTGGGGGGTGTGAATAGAGGGCCCAATCACTAAAATCCATCAGCGAAAAAAAAAAAAAAAAAAGAAGTTCACTTGAGACCCAGTCAATGGATTGACTCAACACTCACCTTAGGATCAATCTGACGCTCCATAATCAGTCAACACAAGCATAAGTAATAATGATGAGAGGCATAGATCCACACACCCACACTAACAACGATGCACACACACACACACCAAATTACTCAGCAATTAAAAATCACACGTGATAAGCACATGAAATCATTAATGTGTTGTCAATATAATAGCCACATGATTCATCCTACGCCTCAGATGAAGTCAACAAAACCAATTTTAATTAAGATGAGTGATCAGGATTGAAGGTGCATAATAATTATCATAGGGCGACATACATACAACCATAAAATAAAAACAAAATTTAAAAGATGTGGCACGCTGTGGACCACACGATGAAGGCCATGGACGGTCACGATTGCGTCTCCCTCCTTGGAACCCTAATTTCGTCGGCGATCAAGCCAGACGCCGGAGCCCTAGCTCCGGTCGTCACTTTCGGCCACCTGCAACCCCAAAAAACCCAGAACGCACAAACAAATATACCCTCTTGACCAGAATTTAACAAGGATTACAAATATGCCATTAAAAATCACAAATAACCAACACACAAAGAGATTCGAATGAAACAAGTTATGGTTCCAAAACTTAAAACTCACGATGCAACCAATCTACACGTCCACATTCAAAATAAAATACATCATCATGCTCAGCAACAACCACAGATCATTATGCATGTCAAAAATTTGAGTTCTAAGATCATGAAAAGTGCCACTAACCTGAGATCAAGCAACACGTATCCTTGCTTGTTAGCTTCAAATGAGGGTTGCTTCGTGCTCTATGGATCCCAAGGGTTCAGATTGTGAAATAAGTTTTAGAAAAACTCTTGTGGATTGTGAGATTCGAAGCAATGAAGGATTAGGGTTGAAAGTTTTTGTTCTCCTCAAAATCACGTGTGTCCCCTCCCCACTGAGTGCATGAGTTAGCTTAAATACTCTAGGTTATTCCACTGATAATCATTAAGGTCTTAATAATTCCTTGGGTAATGAGTTTTGGGTAATTTGGCAAATTTTCACTTTAAATTATACACCCTCCTCCATGCATCTACACCCAAGCCTTTTATGATGCATCACTTATTTGTCAATTGCTAATCACACCTGAATGGAATTGGGCCTTGAAATGTCTTGGTTTATGAATTTTCAATGATCTTGCAATTTTGCATAATGGGAAATAAGTGATGAATAAGCCATGAATCCACTTGATTCAAAGGCCAAAAATGGTCCTTATGGAATGTACTTTGATGTTATAATGTGCCTTGAAGCAATGGAACCAAATATAGGTCACTATGTCCCAAAAATGTAAAAGTTGTGAAAATGGAACCATGAGAAAACCCTAAAAACCACCTTGCCTTCTTTTGATCATAACTTGAGTTTCACAAATGATATGGAGACCATATAGTACTTGTTGGAAAGGGGAGAAAAAGATCTTCAACTTTCATGTTTGAGGAAAATTCACTTGAAGCTTCTTTGATGATGAAAAGTCCAGTTGGATGTAGTGCAAGAACTTGCCCAAAAAGGAAACTTTCAAATTATAGGTCATTTCCATATTTAGTAACTTTTTGTACCAACCCTTGATTCTTGATAAATGGTATGAGACTTGACTCTTGAAGACCATATGAGGATGTGAGACCTTGAAAACCTTGAAGAGAACCTCAAAATTTCACAGTTGACGTCCCCTCTCACTGTTGACTTTTCCCCTAATTCTCCTGATTCCCAATCCATTGGCCAATTGAATCTCTCATGAACCAAACTGATGGACCATCTTCCATTCCTAGATACTTAGGGACCCAAGGAATACCATGGAATCAAGTCTTACCCAAAAAATCAGAAACAAACTGACTTTATAGCAAACCCTAATTTTGGTACCCTCAGTCTAGGAGGAAATAACACAGTCTCCAAATCCAAATTCCTCTGAATATGATGTGTATCCTCTCCAACAAAGATAAGATATGCCATTTGGTGATGATAAAAACCCAAGAAGCTTGCCCACTAGAGCAATAAACCCAAGAATCTCAAAACCCTAATTTCTGCATTGATTAGGAGGGAGTGGTTCACTTGAGATCTCTTGCCAGTTGTGAACTCCTGATGATGTGATGGACTACCCAAGGCCCCTTAGTGACTCAAATAATGGTGGCATCAATAACCCTTCTCTCCTCTTGATCTCTTGGACAATACAAGGGCTCTTACTTGACCCTTTGAAGGACACCTTCTCCTCTTGAACTACCTCAGGCACCTTGACCCCATGCTAAGAACCAATGATATGCACACATGATAATGCAAAAATGAAATGAAATATAAGCCAGTTAGTACTTAAAGTAAGGAGAGTAAATTTTGGGGAGCTACACTTATGGTTGCCCCTTTTGCAAGAAACCTCACTTTTCTTGATTTTTCTTGATGGATGACGATCAAAACCATACATTAACACTTTTTTTTACTTAGGGGAGCCACACTTGTGAAAAATTTCAAAAAGTCAAACTTGATTTTGGGCACAATTGACTTTTTTGTTAGATGAATTCCAAACTATGTGATACTCTATGCAATCAAGTTCTTGACCTAATTCAAACCTAATGGATGGATTCCATAGGTGTTTTAGGGTGTCTTGAATCATGTCCCAAGGTTTGGGAACATGTCTTGGTCCAAAGTCAAAGGCACAGTTGACTTTTTCTTCAAAACCCTAATTGTGGTCCAAATGAAAATGAAACTTGTGAATCAAGCTTCTTGGATCAATCCATTGTTGCAAATGGATCAATGTGGTGTATTTAAGGCCCTCAAATAATGTCTTGAGGTCTTGGCTCATGTCTTGCCTCAAAAGTCAACTCAGGCGTGAATTAGGTCAAGAAACCCTAATTCCTGACTTTTAATGAATGCATCCCCTGAGGCTATTTTGACTTGATGATTAGGTCCATGAGGTACCTTTGAGCATTTTGGGCCATGTTTTGAAATATTGGCTCATGTCCAGATGAAAATTTTCATCTGGAGGCCTTGGTTAACCAAAACCCTAATTTGGTGACACTGGCGATCTTGAGGCTTGATCCACTTGGAATGTTGCAACCTTGTGCTTGATTCTTGATATGGGAGACCTCTTGATCCTTTATGGGTGTTTGAGAGATTAGACAAGTTGAAGATCATGTCATTTCTTGATTGTTCCTTTGTCTAAGTGCTCTAAGAGGACACAAAACCCTAATTCTTGATTGTAGTGAAAGCTCAACAATCTTTAGGGAGATTGATGAGGTATGATGGTACATCCATATTGTGGCAATGATCCTCACAATGATGGGAAATCTTGTGGTCAAAATTTGGGGTATGGCACTCTTCCTCAAACTTCTTTGACTCCTGGGCGTCCTGCAGGGGACCGTCCTTCTTCTTAGCGAATTATTTTAGGTGCCCGTCCCTGATCTGTATCTCAATCACTTCCTTCAGATGAATGCAGTCGTCTGTCATATGGCCGCGACTCTTGTGGAACCGACAATACTTCAACTTGTCTGTATTCGGCTTGGACGGTATCTGTTTTGGGAATCGGACCCTCGCTTGTTGAAACTCTGAGTTAGCACACTCGGAGAGGATCTTCTCTCGAGAGACGGTCAGCAGAGTATATTCGTGAAAACAGTCAGAAGGCCCTTTGTTATCCCGGGGCTCCCATGGGCGGTCTTCGCATCTTCTCTCTCCCCGACGAGATGTCGATGGGTTGTCGTGCTTGGAGGATCTGGCACTCTCTTGGTGCCTTGAGTCCCGGGCGGAGCTAGCAGCTTCTTTCTCCTAGTACTGGATGTACGCTTGCGCCTTGAGGAGGAAGGTGTCCAGCTTCGCTAGAGTTTCAATGGCAACTGCCTTGGAAAATTAAGTGCGGGGGTGAAGTCCTCGCTTGAGCACGAACTTCTTCATATCGTCGATCGTGGAGACCTGGACGGCTTCTTTGTTGAACCTTTCGATATAGGCTCAAAGAGGTTCATCTTTCTGTTGAATGATGGCCTCAAGGGAGGCTTCGGTCTTTGGGTGATGGCGAGAGGCCATGAAATGCCTGGAAAACATTCTCCCCAAGTGTCTCCATGATGTGATGGATTTGTCGGGGAGCTTCTTATACCAATTCATCGCTCCCTTCCTCAGCATGGTTGGGAAAAAGGTATATTTGATTGTGCCTCTAATGCTACGGTAATTGAGCAACGCATCGATATTCTTGATGTGCTCGTCAGGATCTGTAGTGCCATTGTACATGCCCAGGGAGGGGGGGGGGGTTCTCTAGGCCCTTCGGAAGGCGCATGTCCATGATTTCTTGGGACAACGGGTCGCGAGGCTTGTTATCGCTACTGCTGGACCATGATGGAGAGCAGGTGCTTTGTCCAAGTGTAGGACGACGATCTCGACGGGGAGATGGGGTTCATTCTTGGTCCTTGGATCTGGGCAGAGGCAAACACTAGGGCTCTCCTCATCGGTCCCTTATGGTCCTCTTGGTCCCCGAGGAGTACTGGCTCCAGGGGGATATGTGGTCGTGATTTCTGATTGTCAGGGGATCTGGCTCTGGTGGTGCGCGATGGTCTCTTTCACGTCGGGGAGGAGGACTCCGAGATCTCCGACGCTCTTTCCTCGATGGGGGGATATTGGTCGGCTGGACTTTTCTAGGGCTCCAATCCTCGCGTTCTGTGGGAGGATTGGGAGGTTGGTATTGTTGAGGGCCTCGAGGAGGGCCGCCATGGCTGGTTCAGCGTTGGACGTAACCGGGACAGGCTGATGGTCCTGGGAGGGCTGGACCTCAACGTGATCAGTGCAAACGGGGTAGGGGACGCGGTGGCTCCATCTCCCTGTAGATGGACGTCGCTCTTAAGAAAGTGGGTTGCTCCATCACTATCAGTCTTGCTGACAGGGAGGAAGGCAGTGTTGCGAGAATCGTGGACATTGTCATGGCTGGCCATGATTGGAATCTTGGAATAACTGTTTTGGTCTTGAATCTACGAGGGAAGAAAGACGGGGATAACAAAGTTTCCCACAGACGGCGCCACTGATCTTACCGGCTGATCAGAACCTGAAGTGGGCCAGAGACTACATCTGTGATGCTAGGTTTGAAAGATAAGGAGGGGGTGTACCTGTAAGGCACTCCGATGCTAAACTAAGAATCGGGAGAAATGAAGGCAAGTACAAAGTATGTGTGTCTTAGGATGATTTAGAATACACGACCCTCTCAAATGAGAGGGTTCTTATAGTGCCCCCATCGCTTGGCCATTGGTTCCTATTTTTGGGGCGAGATATCCGCTCCTAAAGAATAGGTAACTGCCAGAAACTAGCCGTTGGGACGGGCAGAGGTGCCCAAAACTAGTCGTTGCCACGGGAAGGGGCGTAGTCGCGAGCATAGGCGTCGTGACTGTTTCTGGATGGTGGAACCATGCATGATGAGAAGGAATGCTGAGGAGGGGTAGCTGACCCAGGGAATTAGCCGACCAGGCCTCCTCAGCGGAGGGGCAGAAAGGTAAAATGCTCCCCTTTGCCTTTAACTGACATGACTTAGGGAATTGGGTTGTTCTGGGAGCAGAAATGGATTGGGCCATACCTAGTCATTGGGCCAGTCCAGAACATTTTTATTCTCGAGATGCATCTCCGAAACATTTTATAAAATACCTTAATTATTTACCAGTTTAGTAGAAATTCAAAGTTACATCTTCGAAATTATGGATGACAATTTGAAATTTTTTTTTCACCTTTGCATGTCAGATATTTCTGGAGATGCATCTCCAAAAATATCTGATAAAAAAACTAGTTGCATGATCACACAACCATTGTTGTCATAGTTGGTTTTCAACCAAAACTTTTACCAAAAAACCCTTCATTCTCAATCCATTTTTTAAACTCAAAATTTCCATTCTTTTGGTCCATCACATCATAGGGAGCAAAATAATATAGAATTTCAAGTAAAGATTCTTCTTTTCTCTCTACATTGCTCACATTAATCATCCTTTTTTTCTGAAAAAAAGTTATGTTGTGTCCGGAAATGTATCTCCGTAATGTGTATGAACTTTTCTGAAAATGTATTTCCGGAAGTTGTATGTGTTTGATTTTCAAGTTTGTCTTCAGTAGTAGCTCTTATGTACGGTTATAATTTTAATTGTTTTCATTAGATATGGTGCACTCCGATGTTTTCCCAAAACAAGTTGTTTCTCCGAATGTCCAAGGTGTTGTTGTTTCTCCGAATGTTCAATGTGTTGTTGTGAAGGCAGTATATGTTGGCAAACAATTTAAAAACAAGCAAGAGTTTAAAACTCGTGATTAAATGCTTTAATGGATTCATATGGAGACCTCTAAACTTGTATTTGGTGTGGTTATTGGAAGGTCCGATAATGGTTCGGTATGCGCTTTTGTGACAATGTCGTGCAAAAGAAGCGAGAAATATATAACTTATCTCCAGAATTTTAAAAGAGATGACATTGGTACAAGAAAAGTGTGATTATCCATTTAAGGTGCATGGTTATATGTTGTCAAACAAAAATTGGAGATTTAATGTGATATGTGGTTTGCATAACCATGATTTATGTTTAAAATTAACCGGCCATCCTAGTGTATGTAGGCTCAAGCCGGAAGAGAAAGAATGTTTTACTGACATGACCTTGAATTTGGTTCAACCAAAAAATTTACTTGCGACATTTAAATGGAAAGACCTGAAAATATATCAAATATTAAGCAAGTGTATAATATTCGGTACCTCACTAACAAGGCGCTTAGGGGGGATAGAACTGAGATGCAAAAACTCTTGAGACTGTTGGATGATAACAGTTACGTGTCTAGGTTCTAAATATGCGATGATGAAGTTACTGTTATAGATATATTTTGGACTCATCTTGTTTCCATAAAGTTGTTTAACATACAAGACCAACAAGTATAGACTTCCATTATTGGAGATGGTTGGTGTTACCTCAACAGAGAAGACATATTCTGTTGGTTTTGCATTTCTTGAGTGTGAAAAAAAGGACAATTTTACTTGGGCCTTAGAGGTGTGTCAGACATTATTGAAGGACCAAGGTGAGATGCCTAAAGCAATTGTTACCGACTGTGATACAACATTGATGAATTCGGTTGCAAAGGTATTTACTTCTTCTAATGCATTACTTTATAGATATCACATAACAAAGAATGTGAGAAGTCGTGTTAGACCCGCGGTAGGGACGAAACAGATAGAGTCCGAAGATGGAAAAATGGTGAAGGCGGATGTGGTTGTGGAAAAAATAAAGGATGCATGGAATCGTATAATAAGTTCTTCCACAAAAGAACTATATACCTATTCCGTTATGCATTTCAGGAAAGTGTGTGAAAAGCATCTAAATTTGTTGAAATATGTTGGAAGCACAATTATTGACCAGGTGAAGGAGAAGATTATTTCCGCGTAGACTGATAATGTTAGACACCTTGGAAATACAATAACTAACAGAGTTGAATTTTCCCATGCTACTTTGAAAAGGTGGTTAGAAAATAGTAATAACGATTTGTGTAGAGTCTAGGACACTGTGAACCACATGATTCAAAACCAGCATAATGAGATACAAATAACATTTGGTCTGAGCATCACAATTTTGGGATGCAAGTTTAAAGACAACACTCTATATTCTCAGTTGGTCGGTTTTGGGGGTGTTTCTTGAAAATTGATGCTTGCATGTTTAATTCCCATGAAATGCATGTTTGCTTGATCATGATTGTGTGGAAATTATTGCTTGCATGTCATGAATATTGTGTTGTCGAATTCATACTAGTGTTAGGGTATGATTGTTATGCATTGTGCCTGGAAAATTCGTGATTTCATAAGTGGATTTTGGTTTAGAACAGAGTTGTAACTGGTTAACACTCGAGAAAATGGAAAATTTAGAAGTCAGTAGCATCTTGTAACAGGTTATGTGTTTTAGGATACCAGTTACCACTTGAGAAATTTTCCCAGAAAAGAGATAGTGGCTTCATGTAACCGGTTACACCTTTTTCCACTACTACGGATAACACATATAATGACGGATGTGAAACACATATAATGACAGTTGCACATCCATTGTTAGGTAGCTTGTGGTTTTATGTATGGTGGTTTCCACAACGAGTAACATACCGTGATTATAAGTTAGGTAGTGCTATACTTATAACAATGGTTTATTTAATCAACCGTTGTGAAATAATTTATAGGTCTTGGGTTCGAATTCCAACAACTTCATTCATGCATTTTATTATTCTGGATAGCGCACTCTACTTATAACAATAGTTAAGTTAAAAATTGTTGTGATATAATTTGTTATTTTTATATATATTTTTCAATTTTATAGTATTCCCAAATTTTAAACCTGAATATTTCTAAATCATATCAGACTAGAAACAACAATACAACCATTTTTTGATTGAATTAGACCAAAAATTGTATTACATCAATGACACAATTCCATTAGGAACCAAAAATTGTATATTACATAAAAACCAAAATGGCACAAAATAACCTACAATGTACACATCATTACAACAAATAATACTATCTTGTTGTCTTGGTGTCTTGTCTCTTGGTGTCTTTACTTTAAATACCTATAGTTTCAAATAATAATAGTTGTTATAAAATAACATCATTAGTAATTATAACATATAATAATTTAAAAATGAGGAATATAAAATACTTGCGTTTTAATTTTCCCAGATGCCTTCTTGATGATTGTTACGAATAACATGTACAACATCTCTATCAACTTCTTCATATGAATTAGGCACTTGTGTTGCATAAGAAGGAATATCAAAACTTTCATCATTACTAAAGATATTTGAAATGAAATGGGAGCCACCGTCAGTAATGATGAGTCTCGGCACACCGAATTTGGGAAAGATGATATTCTTAAAAAGTTTAATGACTACTCGTGCATCGTTTGTAGGAGAGGTTATGGTCTCGATCCATTTCGAAATGTAATCAACAGCGACGAATATGTATTTGTTACCAAAAGAAGATGGAAGGGCCCCATAAAGTCAATACCCCACACATCAAAGACTTCCACTTCTAAGATAACTTTTACCAGCATCTCGTCACGTCTAGAGATATTTCCAGTGCATTGTCACCAGTCGCAATTTATAACCGCAGTATGGACATCTTTCCATAAGTTAGGCCAAAAGAGGCCGGATTGTAAGATCTTTGCGCAAGTCTTGGATGTGCTTGCATGCCCTCCATAGGGTGCAGCATGGGAGTGGAATATGATGTTGTCTACCTCCTCTTCGGGGACACATCGATGGAAAATACCACCGGCGCCTCTCTTGAAAAGAAGGGGCTCATCCCAGTAGTAGTGTTTTAAATCATGAAAGAATTTCTTCTTTTGTTGGTAAGTTAAATCTGGTGGAAGTACTCCGGCTGCTAGGTAGTTGACAAATTCAGCATACCACAGCATAATGGTTTTACTATATACTGAATCTACAACTTCATTAGTTTCTGCATCATTATAAATTTGAGAGCATTCAGTTGTGTTACTTTCTAACTGTGCTACTAGTTTATCATAGGGGAAATCATTGTTGATGGGTACTTGTTCGGATTTTATATTCTCAAGTCTAGAGAGGTGATCGACTACAATGTTTTTGATTCCTTTTTTATCCTTAATTTCTAAATCAAATTCTTGAAGTAGCAAGATCCATCTCAAGAGTCTTGGCTTGGCATCCTTTTTGCTCAATAGGTACCTAATTGCAGCGTGGTCAGTGTAGACAATTATTTTAGATCCTACTAGGTAGGAACATAATTTATCTATCACGAAAACGATGGCTAAGAGTTCCTTTTCTGTGGTGGCGTAGTTCATTTGCGCTTCATTTAAGGTTCTACTTGCGTAATAAATTGCATAAAGCTTTTTGTCTTTACGTTGTCCTAAAATTGCGCCTATGGCATAGTCACTAGCGTCACACATTATTTCAAAAGGTTTACTCCAATCAGGTGGTTGCATGATGGGTGCAGTAATTAGAGCATTCTTTAACAGTTGTAACACCTCTAAGCACTTTTCATCGAAGATGAATTCAACATCTTTCATTAACATGCCAATTAGTGGTTTAGTTATCTTAGAGAAATCTTTTATGAATCGGCGGTAAAAATCGGCGTGTCCTAAGAAACTACGTATTTCTCTAACGGTTTTTGGAGGTTGAAGGTTTTCTATTACTTCTATTTTAGCTTTATCGACCTCAATCCTCTTGTCAGACACTGTGTGTCGAAGTACTATCCCTTGTTGGACCATGAAATGGCATTTTTCCCAATTAAGTATGAGATTAACTTTTACGCATCTTTCAAGTACCATTTCAAGGTTCATTAAACATCCTTCAAAACTCTGCCTACAAACGGAAAAGTCATCCATAAATACTTCCATGATGTCGTCTAGAAAATCTATAAAGATCGTCATCATGCATCTTTGAAATGTTGCGGGAGCGTTACATAATCCAAATGGCATTCGTCGATATGCAAATATACCATATGGACAAGTGAAGGTAGTCTTTTCTTGGTCATTAGGGTGAATAAGGATTTGGAATAATCACGAATAACCGTCTAAATTATAGAAGTGTGAGTGTTTAGCCAATCGTTCGAGCATCTAATCTATAAAAGGTAAAGGGAAGTGATCTTTACAAGTAGCTTTATTCAATTTTCTATAGTCAATGCACATCCTCTATCCAGTTACAACATGTTTCGCTACAGCTTCACCCTTTTCGTTATTGACAACGGTAACACCTCCTTTCTTTGGCACAACATGTACTGGGCTGACCCAGTTACTATCGGATATTAGGTATATAATTCTTGCTTCTAACAGCTTTTGTACCTCTTTCTTAACTACATCACTTAGGATGGGGTTGAGCCTTTTCTGGTGTTCTCTAGAGGTTTTGCAGTCTTCCTCTAGCATAATGTGATGCGTGCATACAGAAGGACTTATCCCTTTCAGATCTGAGATGTTATAACCTAGAGCTTTAGGGTATTTCCTTAAGACATGTAATAACTTCTTAATTTCTATCTGTCCTAAGTCTGCATTAACTATTACAGCGCGTCCGAGCTCTGTGTCTAGGAATTCATCCCTTAGATTTTTGGGTAGCGTTTTAAGTTCTACAGAGGGTTTCTTTGGGCAAGGAATTTCCTTAGACTATCATCTACGTATGGTTAACACCAATTATCATCTTCTACTATAGGAGGTGCTAGAATATTTAGTACTTCAGTATAATTAGATTGTTCCATCTCTATTTCTCTTACACATTCATCGATGATATCTAGGGAACAACATGAATGATCGATAGCTTGTGCCTTTACGAATTGTGAAAGGATAAATTTGACTTTCGCTTCACCAACCTCGAAGGTTAGCTTTCCTTCCTTCACGCCTGTCGTAACCCGAAATTTGACCTCCCTCTTTTGCCTTTTGCATAAGCATGCGCATTCGCATCGTTAGCATACCCATTCACACTTTTCTCTCTGTGTTTCTTGCTGCAGGATATTTAGGTTTTCCAAGCCCGATTAACCATATCCTCACAAGATCATCGCGTCATCAAAACAAGCACAAAATGAAGGTTTCCATGTCTATTCATCAATACAAGAAGTGGAAAACCACAACCAGGACTCCAGTATCATTTCCTGAGCAATTTGGGCAAAAATTGACTGAAGTAACCGGTTAACGCATGGTGAGTAACCGGTTACTCAGTGAAATTTTGCAATTCCTGCTGTATTTTTGGGACAGCATCCATACACTCTCTTTGGTCTTTGGTTCTACTCGATTCTAGCAGTGAGTGGAACATTCTAGACTTCTCTAGACATTTCAAGACTGTTCAAGACATTCCAAGTGCATTTATTCCAATGTTTCACTCTAATTTAAGTGCACCATGTTACTTAATTTACAAGTATGTGGACCTTTGGATATTGGAACTCGCATTAGGATTGTTACCGAGTTGGTTCTAACTAACCGAGTTAACCGCCTTGACTCGGTGAGTCAAGTCCAACTAACTCCTAGCCTAGTTCCAAACCCAAAGCTAATTCCAAACCAAATTCCAAACCATCTCACACTCCAAACCTAAAATCTATATAAACTCACCCTCACTCATTTTTCAAGGACCTTTAACCATTTGCTCCATTTCACTCTCAATTCTCCCACATTTATCTCCAAACTTTTTGCAACTTCTTTATCTTTATCTCAATTCTCTTCCAAAACCTCACCAAAAGCTCTTAATTCTTGAAGGATAATAACTTTTCACATTGAAAGTGATTATTTCTTGAGCTTAACCTCATCATTTGGCATTTCTTGGTTGGATTTCTGGAAGCACATCTAATTCTACTCCAATTCAAGAGTTCTACAACATTCAATTTGGTGCAAAGTTGATTTTGGTGCATTTTCGCGTTTTTGATCGGTTTCGATACGGTTCATCTACAAGTTGAAGATTCCTCTGGTTTTCTTTGATTTTCTGCATCAATAATCCTTTGCAACATTTACCAAGCCAAATCTCCGGCTTGTAGGTTGGTGGATCTAACTAATTTTACCATTTCGCGCATTTTCGTATCGTTCGCAATGTAGTCGATAATTGTTGTGTGTGATTTGGTTTTGCATTTGTTTGATCCATGATCCTATTGTGTTAGTTGATTCTATCACTGTTTATTTGTTGTTTTCAAGTTCAATTTTCGTGCACAATTTCAATTCCTAGCATGTGGTAGTTTGCATAAGTGATTATGTGTTGAAAACTACTTTTGAAAAGCTGTTTTTACTTTTTTTTCCACCATTGTTCAATGGTAACCGGTTAACGTATGATGGTTAACCAGTTACTCAGTGCAATTTTCACCCAGAACGCTAATTTTCAAGCAAGTAACCGGTTAACGCATGGTGAGTAACCGGTTACCACTGAACAGAATGGCCTTTTTCTTGCATTTTTAAGTGTGTTTGCCATGCTTTCTTCATTTTAACATCCATTGATTATTATGCTTGATTTTATGGATGTTTTTAATGTCATTTCACTTCTGGTTGAAGCAAATTCATGAACTTTCGATCCACATTTTCGATTATTCATTTGTTTCATGTTCTTAGCATTGTATGAACATAGCAATTCTTGCACTATCTTTGTTCACATGATACATGATTTTGTGTGGCATTTTGATTATCATTTGGCACTATTTTGCACCTTCCATTTCAGTTTGCATTAAGTTTATTCTTCATGGATAAACTTAATTTTGTATAATCAATAACTCACTCCTCTTTGCTTGAATGACTTTTCATCCTCTTTAGAAAGTTGTTAGCATGTTTCTCCCTTTGATTAATTAATCGAAACTTTGTTTCGAATAATCGATCTTCCCTTTTCCTCTCTTTAGGCTTCCTTTAGAGCTTTCTCTCTCATTCCGCCCCGTGGAGTTGGAGTTTCGCGCTGCACCTTGCATCGGAGCACTGTACAAATTGACGCTGTTATGCTGTCCATTTCTCTACGCAGGAGTACTGTACAACTTGGAGCTGTTGTGCCGTCCGGTTCAACTTCCGCATTACACCCTGTGTGTGTTAGGGAAGGGATGAGAAGGGAGAATTCCTACTCTCATTCTGACTACTTCAGGTAGGGGACGAATGACCATGTGCTTGGCTTAGTCATCTCTATCTCCAGGCGGTAATGTGCTTTCTTTCCCCAGTTGAGTTGATCCTCGATCACTCTTCTCTCTTTGCAATCTCTTACGATCCTCGATCACTCCTATCTCTTTCAATCTCTCCTTTTGATCAATCACCATCCTTCTTGGTTAAGATCATCATTCTTGCGCTAGCAATCTCTCTTTGTTCCATTACTCCTTTCTTCTTGTAATCAATTATTGCTTTTTGATTCCCCTGAAGAGTCTTAATTCTCTTTCTCTGGTCCAACACAGTTTTCCTATCACGACCATTTTTTTCCCAGGAGTTCGCAACCTTCTCTTGGTTCTTCTCCTTTGTTTGGTTAATCACTACCGGTCAGTTATAACACCAATTTTGCTTGCTTCTTCAGTTAAACACAGTCCGTCTGTTAAAACACCGAGTTCCTCTTGGGTTAATCACCTATTCTTGGTTAATCACCCTTTTCTTCAGTTAACCACAGTCCGCCTGTTAAAATACTGAAGCCCTTGTTGGAGTTAATCACCTTCACTTGGTTAATCACTCATTTTTCTCGGTTAATCATAGCTCTCCTATTAAAACCAAATCCCTTGCAGTTGGCAACCTTTCTTTGTTCGAATACTTGCACCCTTGGGCTAGTAACCTCTTTTGGTTCAATACCTTTCTTCGTTGGTCAAGTACTGTTTGTTCAGTCATTACCAACACCCCTTTTGGGTTACGACCTTTGATCGGTCCTACACCCGTGCTTCTGGTTAATCACAGTTTTCTCTGTTAAAACCAATGCTTCTCTATTCCCACAGAGTTACAGTCCTTTCTTTCCTCGGTTAACCACTGTGTACCAGTTAATATACCAAGGCCCCTTCAGAGTCAAACACCTCATCTCGGTTCAACACTCTCTATCTTGGTTTATCACAGTATGTCTGTTGACACCAGCTTCTTTTCCCCGTCAGGGTCCTACTCTCTTTCTTCGGTTAACCACTGCCAGCCAGTTAATATACCGAGTTTCCTTTGCTCTTACTTTCTTGGTTATGACACCATTTCTTTTGCATCCCCAGCGGATCTTTCTCTATCTCTTATTCTCTTGATTTCAACCCCATTCTTCTCTATTCTTAGTACAGTTGCATTTTCTTTCCTTTGTACTCTTTTCTTGGTTTCGACACCATTTCTTTGGAATCCCCAGTGGAATTTCCTTCTTTCTTCTGCTCTTGGTTTTGACATCACTTTCCTTTCCTTTTCCTTTTCCATCTTAGTTCCCCAAACTACAGAAGCTCTGATTCTGCATTCTTTCGAATGTATGATACGTAGGCATGAGATCGCAATGATCTCGGCGAGCACACTTCCACCTTTCTTCCATCTTCCTCCTTTCTTTCTTTCTTCTTTGTCCCCTGGTTCCATGAACTATGACTCTCTGACTTCCTCATTGCACTATGAGGGTACGTAGGCACGAGGACTTCGTTCCTCCGCGAGCACCTTCTTTCTTTCCTTTCTTTTTCCCCTTTCCCTCTCTCTCTCTCTCTCTCTCTCTCTCCCCTCTCTCTCTCTCTCTCCTTCTTTTAGCTAGAAGCCTTTAGATAGATAACCCATCCAAGCCTAGAAGCAAGCAAAATGGTTCCCGTCGAGTACGACAGATGCGTTAGGTTCTAGTACCTTCCTTTCGCATAACCGACCCCCCGTTCCCGTTTCTCTTCCCCTTGGGTTTTATCGATAGTTTCCCTGTCCTTTGGGACTAAATAAAGTTCGGTGGTGACTCTGTTGTTATCTCTGAGTGTGCGATTCACTCAGGTAGAAACCAGCCACCTTCAGCTGGCGACTCTGCTGGGGACAGATTGACCTCTTGCTGGTCCATCCCTCGAGGGGTCACGCCTAGTTTTGTTTGCTTTCTCTTGCTTGTTTGGGTGTTTATCTTACGCACTTTACTCGCTTTATTACTTGCTTTAGCTATATGTGTATTTATCGCATTCCTTTACTGCTTTGAATATTCATATGTTGCATATTCCGGATATCTGCTGTTTTCTGCTGTTGTTGGGATGGGTAGATATTATTGGAGAGAAAGGTCCTAACACCGGGCCTAGTATACACATAGGCTAGAACGTGGATAGTCGTGAGGCCTGCGTTTTGCGCGTTGGGATATCACGAGACCCACATCCCAGATCGTGATTTGTTTGAGAATATCTCCGTCCTGTGAGAATTCACTACGGCGGGGGATTTTCATCCTGATTCCTTTGGTTTGGGCGACCTTGCTAGGGACCACCTTGTTGTGTCTAGATCACACCTGTGAGGGGGATGGGTTTCGCAGGAAAACAAGCCACTTCATACCCTTGTTCTCACACACGCTAGATTTCCTCACCGACACATCAGATTATGTTGTACTGACACAGATTATATGCTGATATTTAGATTGTTCAGATTTGATTATTCGGACAGTGTTGGCTTCTTGTTGCTGTGTTGCATATCATTTCATCATGTAAATTAATTTTTGCATGTGCATTTCTAGGTTTTCGAGGGCTTATCTTTTGTTGACATTATCATGGAGATGAGTACTGGTCGTCGTGGCATCTTCAGTTACAAGTTTGTGGAGCCTAAGCTGGGTATTTTGAGAGGTTTGGCATCTTTGTTGGTTGGAGATCATAGAGGGGTTTTCATAGGTACTTATGGTAATCTGTTGACCATCCTCAACACTGAAGTCAACATCACTGCTATTCATACTCTGGTTCAGTTCTACAACCCGCCATATAGGTGCTTCACATTTCAGGATTATCAGCTAGCACCTACACTTAAGGAGTATGCTTATATTCTGGGGGTTGAAATCAAGAAGCAGGTTCCTTATGTTTACACTAGTGGTTGTCCGAAGTTTCATCTTATTGCTGATGCGCTTTGCATTAGTAAGAAATATGTGGAGAATAATCTCAAGACCAAAGGGAAAGGTATTCGAGGGTTTTCTTCGAAGTTCTTGGTTGAAAAGTCTACTACTTTTGCTAAGGATGGAAACTAGAAGGCTTTCAACGCCATTCTCGCTTTGCTGGTATATGGGATTGTCTTGTTTCTGAACATGGAGGATTTCGTAGATCAGGCTGCCATCAACATTTTCTTGTCCAAGAACCCTGTTCCGATGCTTCTTGCAGATACCTCCCATTCTATTAATCCTAGGAATGAAAAGAAGAAGGGAACCATTGTCTGTTGTGCTCCTTTGTTGTACCGATGGTTCATGTCTCACCTTCCATAGAAGGGCCCCTTTGTTGAGAATAAGGATAATCTCAAGTGGTCTCAACAAATCATGTCTCTTACCACTGATGATATTTATTGGTATTCTCGAGTTTTCGATGACATTCCGTTCATTCTTCATTTTTGGAAATTCTCCAATGTGCCTCTCTTGGGTACAAAGGGTCGAATTAACTACAATCAGAGAATGGCTTTCCGACAGTTGGGATACCCTATGGTTGACAAACCTGATCCTGAGGTAGTGGAAGAGTTCATCTTTGATGAAGGGGTTGATGACATGGGTTTGCTGAAGAGGTTTAGTGCCGCTTGGACTCAGATTCATCTCGAAGGAAGATCCGATTTGGGTAAGAATAATTACATAGCCAAGGAAGCTTACACACTTTGGGTCAAAGAGCGCATCAAAGAGATTTTGTTGCCATTCTCTCCTGAGCCTTCCATGAATGCCAAGCTTCCTGAACTTGCCATTGTTCCTCCATCTGAAGTCGATCAACTCAAGCTGATTGTTGAGAAGTTGAAGAAGGAAAATGCTGATCTTTGTCTCAACCTTGATAGAGTCACTTCCGAGAAGGATAGCCTACAGATTGAGCTCCATCAGAAGCGCGAGCGTATGCTCAAAGAGGTGGAGGTTGAACAGAACAAGCGTAGGAAGGTGGGTGATGCTTTGAAGAGCACCTATGAGGGACTTGCTTCAAAAAAGAGACAACTCGCCGATGCTCATTATCAGGCCTACAAGGGGGAGTTGAGTTACAACAAGCAACTTGAAGAGCTTCGAGGGAAGTTATCCAAGTTCAAGGCAAAGTGGCAAAGTGAACAAGACCCTCCTAATCAGTTAGCAAAGGACTTTTCCCAATGTCAAGCTAAGCTCGACAAAGTCTTCGGTGAGATTCAGAAGCTGCAAGATCAAGCACATTAGAGTTAAGAGCAGATTAGTCAGCTCAACACAGAGAACACTCACTGGGAGCATCAAAGCCGTCATCTACAGAACCTCCTGGATCTGAAAGAGGCCTTTCTTCAGGACATGCTTCAGGGACCTAATCATTCTTTGCTGTGCAACCTCATGAAGGATGCAAAATACTAGAGTGAGAGGCACGACCGTCTAGCCAGATTTGCTGAGCATGCATTGGAGGACCTACCGGGGTTGTTGAGGGATGCATATGCTGATGCATTGCCGCACCGGCTTCCTTGGGCAGTTTTCCATTTCTTATCTGTGTGTAGGGTGGTATTTGATAGGATCCGTGCGGATTTTGTTGTAGCCCAAAAGGCAGATATTTGACTTGTATTCGACTTGTACCTCTTTCCTTTATTGCTGAATGAATGAAGATGCTTGTTCACTCTATCTTTTAGGCATTTACTTGTATGCTTTATGATATTGTCAACAAAGATAAGTTTAAGAATTCCTGGAATTTAAAACTTTATTTTTGCGTGCATATCATACATTCATCTGCACACATATGCACGTCCCTTCATCCGAAACCGTTGCTCACTCTTGTCCGCCTTCCTTGTAGCAAGACGACGACTCGGCATCGGTATTTTACTCGGTCAAGCAAATCCAAAATCATGGCTGACTTCGAAGCTGATAACACTGCATACAAGGAAACTCTGGCACAATTCCAAGGTCGGATGGATCAGTTCCAGATGAACATGGATGTCATTATGGAGCTCCTTCGTGCCCAGAGGGACGCCGTTGCTGCTGCCACTGTTGTTGCAACTACTACCGATGCAACTGTTGTCACTCCTGTGACTGTTCCTTCTGTTGTTACAGCTACTCTTGTTGTTGTTATTCCTTCTTCTGCTACAGTTGAAGTGCCAGTTGAGCCTGTGAATCAGCCTGCCGTTCAACCCAGTTTGAACCAGATGTCCACTGGTTTTCCTTGGGGCATGCCTCCAAATTACACTCCTCAGATTGTAAATAATGGTAGTGCCTTCAGGCCATATCAGCCTTTTGTTGCACCCTTGCCTAATGGGAATGCTGCCGCGTATCCATGGGTCATGCCTACTCCAGTCCCGCCTCCAGTGGTGAATGATGATCCTGAGAATCCTCTGGTTCAAATTCATCGAACTGCCGGATTGGTTGACACTAAAACTCCTGATGAAGAAGAACATGTGTATAGAGGTCCTCCTATTTATGTTCCGGTTTCGTCTCAAGTTGCTCAAAATATTGTTCCGAATGTTCATCCTGGGATGTTCTATCCCGGGGCATCTTCCTCAGCTGCTGGGGTACCTCCTCCGAATTATCTGTATGGTGTTCTGATGGGTCAGAATGCTGGTCAAATGGTTAATCCGGGTTTGGTGTATCCTTCTCAGTTTGCTACTCCGCAAGTGAATGCTCCTGCCGCTTCTCAGCTTCCAAATCCTCAGATTCTTGTCAAGGCCACTAATCAGAATAGATCGGTTGACTATAAGTTGTTGGAAGACCGTATCAAAGCTATTGAAGGGTTCTCTGCTTTTGGTATGGAAGCCAAAGACTTGTGTTTGGTTCCAAATGTTGTGCTGCTGCAGAAATTCAAGATACCTGATTTGCCAAAATATAAAGGTTTGAGCTGCCCACATAGTCACATCACTATGTATTGCAGGAAGATGGCATCCCATATTGATAATGATGAATTGGTTGTTCATTGTTTTCAAGATTGTTTGTCTGGTGCTTCATTGGATTGGTACATGGGCCTGGAGCGCAGCAAAATCCGTACTTGGAGGGATTTGTCGGAAGCGTTCGTGAGACAATACAAGTATAACCTTGATCTGGCGCCAACTAGATTGCAATTACAAAATCAATCCCAGCGCTCAGCTAAAACATTCAAGGAGTATGCACAAAGATGGCGTGAGATGGCATCTCGTGTACGACCGGCTCTCTCTGACAATGAGTTGGTTAACATCTTTATGGGTACATTGCAAGGATCTTACTATGAGAAAATGGTGGGTAGTTCTTCATCGAACTTCACTGATGTTGTGACGATCGGTGAACGGATTGAAAACGGGTTGAAGACTAGAAAAATTCCTGGAGCTGCTTCCCAGCAGTCGGCCACTCGGAAATCTCAGAAAAGTCATTCCAAGAAAAAGGAAGGTGAAGCCAACGCTGTGACAACTCAAGTTTCTCCTCAGTATCAAGCTCTCATGGCTCCCATGCCGTACTATCCATATCCATACATTGTTGTTGCACAGTATCAACAACCTCAGTATCGGTATCATCTGTAATAACCAGTTCAGAGTGCTCAGAATCAGCAACAGAATCAACAGAACAAAAGTCAGCAAAATTAGAACCGTCAGAACAACAACAATCAAGGAAACCGTAAGCGTCTGAATTTCGACAGAATTCTGGTGTCATATACTGAATTATTTCCTTATCTGGTTCACCAAGGGACAATTGTCCCCAAGCAGATTGCGCCTGCAATTCCTCCATTTGGCCCAAAGCATAACCCAAATGCGTCTTGTGCCTATCATGCTGGATACATAGGACATGCAATAGAGGACTGTTTTGTTTTCAAAACCAAGGTTCAGGAACTCATTGACAAAAAAGTCCTGACTTTCGCTGAGGAAGGACCTAACATTCAGAGTAATCCGTTGCCAAATCATAGCGGACCTACAGTTAACATGATTGAGGATAGTCCGAAGGCTGAATTGATCATGGATGTTGACGAAGTAAAGACCCCGATGGCTGTGGTTTTTAAGAGATTAAATGAACAGGGGTTGTTGAAAGGGTTGCATGGTAAGTGTCAGATTTGTGATGATAATCCCAACCAGTGTCGAAGACTGAAGGGTTGCGTCCAGATTCGGATGAACCGTGGTGAAGTTCAATTCGCCAGATCTAAACCTGTTGATGAAGTTGCTGCTATTAAGCCGTTTACCATTGTCTATAGGAAGGTTCCTATGGAATCCCCTAAACAGAAGAAGGTGCAACCCATTGTTGTTTGCCCGCCGAAGCCGTTTCCGTATCAAAATTCTAAGGAGGTACCTTGGAAATATGGGTCTACTGTGTTTTCTGAGATCGTGAATGTTACAGCCGGTGGAGGTATGACTCGTAGTGGACGTGTGTTCGCTCCAAAAGTCACTACAAAGCCTGTTCAAGTTCCAACTGTTGTCCATCCCAAGGAAACATTTGCAACTGCAACCCCTGCTGTTCAACAAGGGGCATCTTCCGCCGTAGTTCCAGTACCGACTATCCCGTCTGAGGATGTTTCAAAGAGCAAGGAGACCCTTGATGATCAGGAGTTCCTTAAGTTGATCAAGGAAAATGACTTTAAAATCGTGGATCAGTTGGGTCAGACTCCCTCGAGGATCTCAATTTTGTCCTTACTCATGAGTTCGCCTGCGCACAGATCAGCTTTATTGAAAGTGTTGAACAGCGCCCACGTTATGCAAGATATACCCGTCGTCGAATTCGATGATGTAGTGGCCAACATAACTGCAAGTCAGTATTTAGGTTTCAATGAATCAGAATTTCCTCCTGAAGGAACTGCCCACAATAAAGCACTGCACATATCTGTAACCTGCACAGACATCCTGTTATCTCGTATTCTAGTGGATACCGGTTCTTCTCTCAATGTGATGCCTAAGGGCACGTTGAGTCAATTACCAGTGGAGGGGATCGAGATGAGACCAAGTGCCTTAGTTGTCAGAGCCTTTGACGATTCTCGAAGGCAAGTCATCGGAGAAGTGGATTTACCCATCAATATTGGGCTGCATTTGTTTACCATTACTTTCCAAGTGATGGATATCAATCCTGCGTATAGTTGCCTACTGGGTCATCCATGGATCCACGCGGCAGGGGCACTCACATCCACTTTACATCAGAAGTTGAAGTTCATGTTTGAGGATCAACTTGTCATTGTCTGTGGTGAAGAGGATTTGATTGTAAGCGAGTTATCGTCTTTTCGATACGTCGAGACCGAAAAAGGCATAGCTGAGGTGCCATTGCAGTGTCTCGAGTTCGAAGATGTCAACTCTGCTTCAACTAGTCAAAGTAGATAACCACAATTGACTTTAGCATCTGCTAAGAGTGCTAAGGAGACTATCCAGAAAGGCGCTTTGTCAGGATGGGGGCACGTGATTGATGTGGTTGAGAAGCATAATCGTTTTGGATTGGGGTATCATCATGGTCGTCAATCTGGTTCCTCTGGTCAGAAGCAGTACAACTTGATCAAGTTCCATAATGCGGGTTTCCAACAGGGTGACATCATGGTAGCTGCTGATGATGCTGGTCCCAGTAATCAGATTTCATGCTTTGTGCGCAAATGTCCGCCGGGTTTCAAGCTCAACAATTGGACATCTACCGTGATTCCTGTGGTTTTCCCATATAACATGTAATGCATTTTCCTTTCTCGTTCCCTCATCCTCGCCCGAGACGAGTGGATAGCTTATAAAGGGCCTTGCGCTTTTGCAATATTATGTGATCAATAAATAAAAGTTTTTTGCATTCAAAATCATGCTCTATTTTCTTTCTTTATTTTACTTTGTCACAAAAAACAAATGGCAAAAGTTTCTTTTCTTTTTCATTTTTTAATGGCTCATTCTAAACATATTCATAAACATGCAGAACTAATAAATGCATTGATAACAACATGGCAAACATCCATTATAATTCTGAAATTCCAATTAACCAAGCCGAAGAAGATGGTGAGGAAGATTGTGAATTACCGACTGAACTGGCAAGGCTCCTTGAGCACGAGCGTAGAGAGATTCAGCCATACAAAGATCCAGTGGAAGTCATTAATCTTGGTACTGATGAGGTCAGAAGAGAAGTCAAGGTTGGGGCATCCCTCGCAGAGCATGTACACTCCGAGTTGGTCAAGTTATTGAAAGAGTATGTTGATATCTTCACCTGGTCCTATCAAGATATGCCTGGGTTGGATACCAACATCATTGAACATCACTTGCCACTCAAGCTCGGATTCCTCCTGTCAAGCAAAAGCTCAGGAAGACTATACCTGACATGGCACTCAAAATCCGAGAAGAGGTAAAGAAGCAGCTTGATGCTGCGTTCCTAGCCACTTCCGAATATCCTGAATGGATTGCCAACATTGTCCCGGTTCCCAAGAAGGACGGCAAAGTCAGAATGTGTGTGGATTATCGAGATCTCAGCAAGGCGAGTCCGAAGGATGACTTTCCTTTGCCTCATATTGATGTCTTGGTAGACAACACTGCGTAGTTCTATGTCTTTTCCTTCATGGACGGTTTTTCAGGATATAATCAGATCAAGATGTCCCCAACTGATATGGAGAAGACTACATTTATCACGCCATGGGGTACATATTGCTACAAAGTCATGCCATTCGGTCTAAAGAATGCAGGGGCGACATACCAGCGTGCCATGACAACCCTCTTTCACGGTATGATACATAAAGAGATTGAGGTTTACGTGGACGATATGATTGCCAAGTCCAGAACTGAAGATAATCAGTTGGTTTATCTGAAGAAGCTGTTTGACAGACTCCGGAAGTTTAGACTGCGGTTGAATCCTGCGAAGTGCACCTTCGGAGTTCGATCTGGTAAACTGTTGGGCTTTATTGTAAGTCAGAAGGGCATTGAAGTTGATCTTGATAAGGTTCGAGCAATTCAGAACATACTGCCTCCCAAAACAGAAAAAGAAGTCCGTGGCTTTCTGGGCAGACTCAATTACATTTCAAGATTCATTTCTCATTTGACGGCTACCTGTGAATCAATGTTCAAATTTCTAAGGAAAAATCAATCGGTTGAATGGAATAATGATTGTCAGAAAGCATTTGACAAAATCAAACAATACTTGCAAGAACCACCGATCTTAGTACCACCGGTTCCTGGTAGGCCTTTAATCATGTATCTCACCGTTCTCGATGAATCAATGGGATGTGTATTGGGTCAACATGATGACACCGGCAGAAAAGAACATGCAATATACTACCTGAGCAAGAAGTTCACTGATTGTGAGACCAGATACTCACTCTTGGAGAAAACTTGTTGTGCTCTGGTCTGGGCTGCTCGACGCCTAAGACAATACATGATTTGCCATACTACTTTATTGATATCCAAGATGGGTCCAATAAAGTACATATTTGAAAAGCCTGCTGTCTCTGGAAGGATTGCTCAGTGGCAAATGCTGTTGACTGAGTATGATATCCAGCATGTTACCCAGAAAGCAATAAAAGGGAGCGTCTTGTCTGACAACCTCGCTCATCAACCTGTAGAGGGTTATCAACAAATGAAGTTTGACTTTCCCGATGAGGATGTTCTGTTTATCAGAGATTATGAGACTCCAGATCCTGACATAGGACCCGAACCAGGGGCGCAATGGATGCTCGTGTTCGACGGTGCCTCCAATTCTAAAGGTCGAGGAATCGGGGCTATCCTCATCTCTCCAACGGGTTTTCACCTTCACTTCACTGCTAGATTATGATTTGCATGCACCAACAATATGGCTGAATACGAAGCATGTATCTACGGTATTGAAGCGGCAATTGACATGAGAATCAAGATTCTTGAGGTCTATGGAGATTCTGCCTTAGTCATCGGTCAAGTCAGAGGGAACTTTATGACACGGGATTCCAAGCTGGTTCCGTACCAACAACACATAGCGAAGTTGATTCCTTACTTTGATGAGAACACTTTTCATCATATTCCCAGAGAGGAAAATCAATTAGCTGACGCTCTTGCAACTTTAGCATCCATGTTCAAGGTCAAGTGGAAGAATGAAGCTCCTCATATCCGCATTGATCACTTGAACGAACCGGCACACTGTTTAGCAATCGAGGATGCGTCTGATGACAAGCCTTGGTTCTATGACATCAAAAGATATATGGAAAAACAGGAATATCCCAAGGGTATCACTATCACTGACAAGAAGGCTCTTAGACGGCTTTGCGCCAAATTCTTCTTAAGTGGTGGTATACTGTACAAGAGGAATTATGATTCCGTGTTGCTCAGATGGGTGGATAGACACGAAGCACACACGATCATAAGGTCCATACATGAGGGCTGCGAGGGTGTACATGCTAAAGGTCCCGCTATGGCCAAGAAGATCCTTTGGGTTGGGTATTACTGGACAACAATGGAGGTAGATTGTTACAACTTTGCCAAAAGGTGTCACAAGTGCCAAATTTATGGAGACAAGATCCATGTGCCTCCAACTCCATTGAATATTTTGACTGCACCTTGGCCATTTTCCATGTGGGGTATAGATATGATTGGAATGATCGAGCCGAAGGCTTCCAACGGTCATCGATTCATTCTAGTTGCTATCGATTACTTTACCAAGTGGGTTGAAGCTACTTTTTATGCAAACGTTACACGACAAGTGGTTGCCAGATTCATCAAGAAAGAGATAATCTGTCGTTATGGCATTCCTAGCAACATTATCACGGACAATGCAAGCAACCTGAATAACAACATGATGAAGGAGTTGTGTCAAGAATTTAAGATCGAGCACCACAACTCTTCACCATATCGGCCCAAGATGAATGGCGTCGTCGAAGCAGCAAACAAAAACATCAAGAAGATTGTCCAGAAAATGGTCAAGACTTACCAGGATTGGCATGAAATGCTTCCCTTTGCACTGCATGGCTACAGAACTTCAGTTTGCACTTCTACTGGGGCAACTCCATATTTGCTTGTGTATGGTATGGATGCTGTTCTGCCCATTGAAGTCGAAATTCCTTCGCTCAGAGTCATCATGGAAACAGGTCTTGATGAAGCTGAATGGGTTCAATCCCGATACGACCAGCTGAATCTCATCAAAGAAAAGCGTCTTACAGTCGTTTGTCACGGTAAATTGTATCAGAGATGCCTCAAACGAGCTTTTGACAAGAAAGTTTTTCCTCGAACATTCTATGAAGGCGAACTCGTGCTCAAGAGATATTCACCTGTTCACTCGGACCCACGAGGCAAGTGGACTCTCAATTACGAAGGACCCTTTGTTGTCAAGAAGGCCTTCTCAGGCGGAGCCCTGATCCTCACCACAATGGATGGGGAGGAGTTGCCATCGCCCGTGAACTCCGATACAGTCAAAAAATATTATGCCTGAAAAAAATGGATAAGAGTCCGCTAGATTGACATCCGGAAGGACAATCTAGGCAAAAATGGACGTCCCGATGGACCAAAAAAAAGAAATGTCCATGCAAAAGTTAGGGACAATGGAACTAACAATAATAGCCCGCTAAGTTGAAAACCCTAAAGGGAGACTTAGACAAAAATGGGCATCCCGGTGGACGAAAAAAATGTGAAAACATGTCCAGGCAAAAATTAAGGATAAAGGCATTGACTGTAAACACTTGAGCCTCTTTTCCTCTCGGCTAGACCTCAGACGCTAACAGAACATTCTAATCATCATCGACTGGTGCAAGGCGTTGGAACCTAGACTTACTATGGATGGTGGCCAATATTGTAATCAATGCAAAGCATGATTTCCCTTTGCCATTTACATTTATTTTTCAATTTTATTGCAAACTTCCTTATCAAGGATTTTGCATCCTTGTACACGCTTTATGTACAAAAATTTCACATTCAATAAAATGCATTTTTGTTATCCCAATTTGTTTTCATTCCAGTATTTTGTTTGCAAAATAAACAATTATTTGTGATCACATAATACTAAAAAACGTTGAGAACAATAAAAAGCTAAATTCACCGAGAAAGCATTATGCATCGCATGTGTTACTGGTAACTCCTGTAGGATAATCGGTACTATCCCTTGGTAAGCATAACGCCTGGCCGACAATGGGATGATTCTATGAAGAAGTTGTTGTCTCCTCAGCAGTTCCTCAGCAGAGTCATCATTCTCCCCAGCAGGTTGCCAAGGTGTTCCCCAGCAAAGATGCTTTGTTCTCTTTTCCCTAGCAAGGACTGTACATCATCTCCATGATTAGGAACTATTTGTCACTAGCAGCAGTGCTTTCTCCTCAGGTGAGTCAACATGATTCAGGAATCTCTTTTCCCCACGCAGAGCCAGTCTTGGTAGAAAGGATTGACTTGGTTCTTTCATCCCCAACAGGGACAACCATGGTGATTTAGAAACCTGAGATGTCCTCGGTTTCATTCCTCGGCAGGATCATGATCCTTTGTGAACTGTCTTCTCCAGTAGAGGTTGTCTTTATCTGCGGGTCCTCTCCCCGACCGAGGGTGTCGAAGTCATTTTGCTATGATTTCTGCCTAATCACTTCACACTGTGCCTTATCCTGCGCCTCTGCATTGCATAATATCAAGCAACATGTAGTAACGCATACATAGCATATGCATCGATCATACTCCCTCTCTTTTTTGCCTGACTTATCTCCCAACAGATTTTCAGCAAACTTTGCACTCATTTATTCAAACACTTTCAACTCTTCTTTTGTCGCCGTCGGCCAAATTCTCGAGCTACTCTTTTATTCAATCCCCTTTTACCTTGAATCATCGAAAAGTTGGTGCGATTCTTACATTCAGGTCCAAGAGGATTAAATAGGGGCAGCTGTCGTAACCCAAAATTTGACCTCCCTCTTTTGCCTTTTGCATAAGCATGCGCATTCGCATCGTTAGCATACGCATTCACATTTTTCTCTGTGTGTTTCTTGCCGCAGGATATTCAGGTTTTCCAAGCCCGATTAATCATATCCTCACAAGATCATCGCATCATCAAAACAAGCACAAAATGAAGGTTTCCATGTCTATTCATCAATATAAGAAGTGGAAAACCACAACCAGGACTCCAGTATCATTTCCTGAGCAATTTGGGCAAAAATTGACTGAAGTAACCGGTTAACGCATGGTGAGTAACCGGTTACTCAGTGCAATTTTTCAATTCCTGCTGCATTTTTGGGACAGCATCCATGCACTCTCTTTGGTCTTTGGTTCTACTCGATTCTAGCAGTGTGTGGAACATTCTAGACTTCTCTAGACATTTCAAGACTATTCAAGACATTCCAAGTGCATTTATTCCAATGTTTCACTCTAATTTAAGTGAACCATGTTACTTAATTTACAAGTATGTGGACCTTTGGATATTGGAACTCGCATTGGGATTATTACCGAGTTGGTTCTAACTAACCGAGTTAACCGCCTTGACTCGGTGAGTCAAGTCCAACTAACTCCTAGCCTAGTTCCAAACCCAAAGCTAATTCCAAACCAAATTCCAAACCATCTCACACTCCAAACCTAAAATCTATATAAACTCAACCTCACTCATTTTTCAAGGACCTTCAACCATTTGCTCCATTTCACTCTCAATTCTCCCACATTTCTCTCCAAACTTTTTGCAACTTCTTCATCTTCATCTCAATTCTCTTCGAAAACCTCACCAAAAGCTCTTAATTCTTGAAGGATAATAACTTTTCACATTGAAAGTGATTATTTCTTGAGCTTAACCTCATCATTTGGCATTTCTTGGTTGGATTTCTGGAAGTACATCTAATTCTACTCCAATTCAAGATTTCTACAACATTCAATTTGGTGCAAAGTTGATTTTGGTGCATTTTCGCGTTTTTGATCGGTTTCGATACGGTTCGTCTACAAGTTGAAGATTCCTCTGGTTTTTTTTGATTTTATGCATCAATAATCCTTTGCAACATTTACCAAGCCAAATCTCCGGCTTGTAGGTTGGTGGATCTAACTAATTTTACCGTTTTGCGCATTTCGTATCGTTCGCAATGTAGTCGATAATTGTTGTGTGTGATTTGGTTTTGCATTTGTTTGATCCATGATCCTATTGTGTTAGTTGATTCTATCACTGTTTATTCATTGTTTTCAAGTTCAATTTTCGTGCACAATTTCAATTCCTAGCATGTGGTAGTTTGCATAAGTGATTATGTGTTGAAAACTACTTTTGAAAAGCTGTTTTTACTGTTTTTTTCACCATTGTTCAGTGGTAACCGGTTAACGTATGATGGTTAACCGGTTACTCAGTGCAATTTTCACCCAGAACGCTAATTTTTAAGCAAGTAACCGGTTAACGCATGGTGAGTAACCAGTTACCACTGAACATAATGGCCATTTTCTTGCATTTTTAAGTGTGTTTGCCATGCTTTCTTCATTTTAACATCCATTGATTATTATGCTTGATTTTATGGATGTTTTTAATGTTATTTCACTTCTGGTTGAAGCAAATTCATGAACTTTCGATGAACATTTTCGATTATTCATTTGTTTCATGTTCTTAGCATTGTATGAACATAACAATTCTTGCACTATCTTTGTTCACATGATACATGATTTTGTGTGGCATTTTAATGATCATTTGGCACTGTTTTGCACCTTCCATTTCAGTTTGCATTAAGTTTATTCTTCATGGATAAACTTAATTTTGTATAATCAATAACTCACTCTGTTGCACCCCAAATTTTACCCTCAGACCCTCCGATCATTTATCATAGCATTTTTAATCAGTTTTTTTGCGTGTTTTAGTTAAACATTTTATTGATCATTAATCATGCATTTTTAGCCATTTTATCATTTCATTTTAGAATTTGTCTTTTTTTTAAGATTTTATTTAGAATTTATTGAGTTTAATATTTAAATTTAGTTTAATTTTAATTCCAATTTAAAATTTTATTCTTTAGTTTAGTTTTAATTAGATTTTAATACATATTTTAATTATAGTCAAATTTCAATTTTAATTTTTAATTTTGATACAATTTAAGTTTAGAATCTAATTTTATAAAAAACCACAAAAATAGTCATTGAGCCAAGCCCATTACACTTTTTTTGTTTGTTCAAACCAATACAAAAATAGGGAAGTGAGTGACCATCTTCAGCGAGACCCAACGTCTCCCGCCACTGCACAATGCTTCACACTACAACCTGCGGCCGATAATGACAACACAAGGCCTGTCTCCATCTGCTACATCAACCAACAACAATAGCAGCGACATTTCGCAGTGAAAATGACTTAACAGCCATACAAGACAAATTCAAAATAAAGGAAACAAGTTTTGAAGTGGTATTAAAGGGGAGACAGAGGACGATTTAGAGGACGGGGAAAAATCTGCAAATCTCACTTCAAAAAAACCACAACTCCCTTCGGCCTCTCTCAATCCACCACTTCTCCCTCAAAATAATTCCAAATCTTCCCCTGCTCATGAACACTCATCAACATCAGCGAACAACTCTTTTTCACAAACCTTTCTCAAACAACCTTTGTTTCTCAACCTCCTTCAACCTTCAATCAGACAACAGCCACACCACAATACACAGCGTATACCACCCTGTTTCATCTCCTTTTCATCACCAAATCCTATTATGTCAAACAACCTTCAGCCACCATTTTTCAAATCCCCACGACTCTTCTTCCTCCGTCATTAAACCCCCTTCATACTTCACAACAAAACCACCTCCTTCAACAACTCTCAGACCAACAACCACGCAAAATCGAAACCTTCTTCCTCTCATAAAACCAAAACCTATTCTTTTCAAACCCATTGGCAAACCTCTGTTCTCCTCCCTTCATCCTCAGGTCGCAAAACAACAACAACATTTCACAAACTCTTTTCAACACAACCCATAATCATGAATCAGGAACCAAATCAGAAGCCAGAAGATAAGGAGAGAAAATGATTTGCGGCGTACACACAAACCTGTTGAATGAATCGAAACTGAGAACGTATCGAGAGAGATTTTGAGAAGAGACGAAATCAAAACCTGAGCAACGGAGAACGGACCGAGACGGAAACGAGGAAGATGTAATTTCGTTCGCAATTTCTTTTAATCGCTGATGTTTGGTCTTGTTTCTGTTACGTAGTTCCGGTTTCACGACACGTTGTTGAACGTTCCTCCGTTTACGCATTTCATCGTTTCACTGTGAAAAGGATTTTTTGTTTGATTCCCAATTCTCAACTGATGATGACGGGGACTGGTTGAGTCTTTACTGTGTGTTGTGGTTCATTTAGGTGTTATTCTTGACATTGGTGGTGGATTATTTGGGCCATATCTATTATTATGTGTGTCTCCACCCTTTCCCTTGAAACCGTGTGGTGGATGATGGGCCTTAAGGCCCACATGATTCCACCTATTTGTTATCTCCCCATTTTCCCATCCGCCACCTCTTCCATCCTTTTTTATTTTCATTTACTTTTCTTTTAAAAGTTTTATTTTACTTATTATTATTCATTTCCACATAAAATCTTTTAATTTTCTTTCAAAAAAAGACTTTTGTTTTATGAAGTCTTGTTCTAAAAAATGATCGTTATTAATCTTTATTATGAGGTTTTCTTGTATATATTATTTTCTTAATCATTTTGGTTTTTTATTTGAATCTTCTTGTCTATTTGGGGCCTATGACACAAAAAACTTCTTGATTTTGTTGATTTATTCAAGTCACAAATATCATGATTCATATGAGGCCATTTTTCAATTTATTTTTATTGGTCAATGAAAATCTAATAGAAAGGTATTTGATTTATCGATCTAAATCCTTATTTAGATGAGACCGATTTTATTTTCATTTCGAGCCCGTTTCTTTATTTTTGGACCGATGATATTACAGAAATCACGACTTAGTCGATTTATCAAATTACTAAAAGTCGTGATATGTATGAGGCCACCTTCATTATTTTATCGGTCAATGAAAGTTGAATATCATAGATTATCGGTTTCTCGATTAAATCATGATTAAGACGAGACCGACTTTATTTCTACTTCATGCTGTATTTTCTTATATCTTCATTTTCATTTTTGACCGATGAAGTCTTTCTATTCACAAACGTTGTTAGCGAATCTGTAGTGAGTGATCATTCAGATTTCTTTCTATACTTTGAGATCGTGATAGGTTACCTTCGACTAATCAATGAGAGTTTGTGACTCAAGATGAGGTCTCCACCTTTTCTTTTCGTGTGGCACGATTTCATCGGAGAATGATCTTCTATATCATTTCTCTATCGTGTCTTAACACAACGATCAAATTGTGCATCCTCCTATAGTATGGTCTTCCTCATAGGCCGTACTACGATGGATCAACACTACATTGGACCAGATTCATCGATCCAATAAATTAATCAACAATCACTAAATTTACTTTCAGTCTATATATATATATATATATATATATATATATATATATATATATATATATATCTTGATTTATTCTTTATGTCGATTATTATCCTTGTTAATTTTATCATTGTTCATATTTATATCTTGTGTATATTGTTCATTTTATTTGTTCATTTAAAATACACTAATAAATATCGAAACCCTAAAAAACTCAATTGACCGAACTGTGGTTACTATTGTGTTTTGGACTGAGGACTTAGATTTAGGACTTTTACCCTATGCTCTTGGAGTTGGTATTCTGGTCTTCGGATCTTGCTTGGCTGGTCAGTGGCCCATCAGTGGGAAGTGTTTATGCACTATTCTGGTCAGATCTTTCTATCTCTTGCTCATTTACATTGATGCATTTTTTATGTCTGCATGTATATATGTTTGCCTGACATTGTTTTTTAGCATGTTAACATGATACTATGTGGATGCTATCAGTCTTTGATTTATTATCACTTGACTTTGATGTCACTGTATATACCATGTTCATATCTTGTTCATTCTATCTTGATCATATTCATGTTCATATCCTGTTCATGTTATCTGGATTATATCTTTGTTCATATTCACACTGTTTATATCATATTCATGATTGTTCACACTTGACCCTCCTTCCAAAGGAAAGATCTTCACTTTGACTCCTAAGTCACAAACCTTTCCCATTTCATCCTTGGCCTCACAAGTGCCGTTTCCCTCATAGTTTAGTAATAGGATGGAGTTGTCATGAACTCCATGTGATTCTCACTATCATGAGAACTCACTTTACCTTTTACTCAGACTTACAGAGTTATCATGAACTCTGTGTGGTTCTCACTATCATGAGAATTCACTTCCTCCCTTCATAACATAGACTTAAAGAGTTATCGTGGACTCTACGTGAGCTTATGCTCATTCCCTTTGGAACGTTGGCCATAGTCAATGTTTCCTTTTCTTTCACCCTTAGTTAGGTGAACTACGGTTGCTCTGATTCTTCAGTCAGATACGTAGGCACAAGATGCGACGTCTTGGCGAGCAAACTTAGTGTACATATCTTTAGGTCTTTACCTTAGCATAGATATTCCTTAGCAAGCAAACATAACATAACACAAACTAAACAAGAGGTTCCTGTAGAGTACTATAGATACTTAGGGTGCTAATACCTTCCCTTTGTATAACCAACCCCCGAACGTTAGATCTCCACCCTTTAGGTTTTTTTTAACGATCTTGAACCTTTCCTTTATATAAATCAAATTCGGTTGTAAAAGAAATATGATGCAAGTTAATTAATAGCTTGTTATCCAATTTTCACCGCAACAGAAATGGCGACTTCACTGGGGATGTAATTATTTTTGAGGGTTAAGCCCACCTTGTTTTACTTGTGTTATTTATGTTTGATTGCTATACTTGTACATATATCTGTATATATCTGTATACCCGTTTTGTTTGGGTTCTTCTGTGTGTAGGGTGCTACTATTGAGTGGTGAGATAAGTCCTAACCCGGACTTGAGTGCACTTATGATAGGATAGTGGATATAGTCAAGGAGACTTTGAGGGAGTCGATTCCCAAAAGAGTTGACTTGAGATTCCACACTCAGTTGAGGCCCTCTCGGAGTTGGTATATGTTGAACGAGCAATCGTGAAGGCATTGCCACTTCGACCTTGGTGCCAGGGATACTGATGACCTTTAGTTACCCTTAGCCCCACTTGGCCTTTTTAGGATGTAGTGCGGTGACCATGAGGGAGTCTATTTCTGAAATGGTTGTCACGCGATACTACACTCAGACGAGATTCTCTTGAGAATATTGTTGATTACCAAGTTAATTGGGAAGTTGATAATATCCGAAAGATGGATTGTCGACTATGGGAACTTTTTAGAACCCTATTCTGCAGATGAAAACCCATAGTACACACCTTTTGGGATGGGTAGACCATGGCTCCATGCTTGTGATCTTCAAACTTAGGTCCTCTCTTGTTTGTGTGTGCATATCTGTGAATATCTGCATATGTTTGTTTGTGCATATCTGTGAATACCAGTGTACATATATTTGTGCTTGTGTGCTTTTGCGTGTGCATATATCTATGTTTTGTGTGCCCGTGTTTGTGCATTGCATACATCTCCTCGCATCCATTAATGATTTCAAAGAACTCAGAAGTTCTTTTCTTTGCGAAGATCCTTAGAGATCATGGATTTTAAAACAAAACTCTTCAGTTTCCAAAATGTTTGCAGTTGGCCTTTGAGTTCCTCGAAACCATTTGGCTTGCATTAGCATTGCATTCTCATTGCATGTCATTTGCATTGCATTTGCATTTCTCAGCCTTGAGTCTTGTTCGTCCTTTGTCTGTAACCCAGGCGGCTTCCTGAAGCCATCATTGGACTTGAAGTAGCTTTTGAAGTTGTCTTTTTCAGACTCGTTCATTGTGACCACCATGTTGGGGCACAGAGGCATTCAGCTGAAGACTTAGGGTACTCAGAAGCCAGGTTCAGACTTTGTTTGACTCTGATATGTTCTCATTCACGCCTCAAGGCGTCCAAATCAGCAAACCTTCGCCTAATCAGGCAGGTTCATCAGACTCTGAGGTGGAAGAATTTTCTGAGAGTATGTGTGAAGATGATTCTCAAGCGGATCTCGACAATCAACTCTGAAGATGACTATCTCAGCTTGGCAGATTAAGAAGGAAATTTCAATTCCCTAAAGCTGGAAATCATTTGGCTGTTTAGCATTTTTGTTGTATTTTCTTTGCATGTTTGAATTATATTTGCTTATAAGCATTGTTGTACTTTCAAATTGGCAAGATTAATGAAATGTTTGTGCATCTTTTGATTAAGTCCATTCGTTTCACTCATTTACTTTTGTGTTCATAAAGACAAAAAAAACAAAAAAACAGACAAATTTTTTTCCCATATCAATCCTTTTGTTCAAGCAAAGATTGGGGAGGATGATGAAAATATTATCCATAATTGTTGTGGTATGCTTTCAATTAAACCTCGCCGAGGATGTAAGGCATTGTTCAATCCCCAAACACTAGAGAAATAAGGAAGATAATCCCTCGTTAACCCTTCGAGCCTAGAAGTAGGAGTTTTCTTTCTTTATACAAAAAACCCTTAAAATCGCAACCTTGGGGTAGGGTAGTTCTCAGTTTAACTTGGTTACGCATTCGAATGCAAGCGCTTCATGCAAGACACCAGTCAGCTCTCTCAAATCAAATGAGTTAGCGTTGTACAAGTTGTTCATCCAAGCAATAATAAGGAAGGATAGCTTAAAAATCCTTAATCAAAGGATGAGCCGAGTCCCTTTCAAGGCAAAAGCCAAGAAAGATGGGAAGCCCAGAACTTTACCTTATACAAAAAGAACTTGTACAACAGCCAAAAAAGGAGTTTCAAAGCAACAATCAAACAAAAAGGAGGTCCTAACCGCAAACAAAGAGAGGTATCGTGACCTCAATCAAATCAAAAGAAGAGGTATCGTGACCTCAACCAGCAAAGACAAGGAGAAGTCTCAAAATCTCAAAGATTAAACAAATTCTGCGAGGGAGTACTGACTATCCAAGGTGTCTAAATCATCATCAATGATCATCAGCTCGTTCCTAGTCTGTAGGAACCTGAATGTATAGCTTAAGTTAACTGAGCTTAGGATTGGAGTTCATCACGAAGATGGGGTGGGTACCAAACAAACTTTGAGCCTTTATCTTTGTTTCATAAAACCGTGAACCAAGCCACGTTACAACCCTTAAAAGACCTAATTGAGGTAAGGTTGTTTTGAAAGCATACTACAACAAGGTTGATTAACCTGACTCCTAATGATCTTTGCTAGTTGTGTGTGTTGATCACTTCATCTGTGATTCTGTAAATGACCGGATCCACTTTGTTTTTGATTACTTAATCATTCCACTGTGCGTTTTTCATCAATAAAACTTGATTTCAAAAGCTTGCGTGAAATTTGCATTGAAATTGCCAATTTTAAATGAACAATACTTGTTTGCAACATAATTCAATAACAAAAGAATCCCGACAAATGCAGTTAGCTAGGGAATTTGATTTGATAAATGAAGCTCAGTCAAGGGGCAACTAAGCGGAAGGTTCTGCCGATCCATCATTTCAAGAATTGTTGAATCAGGGGGAAAACTCTTCAAAGTTCAGAATATTGGGGCAAGCCTTCTTGAGGTCATTTCATGACAAGTTTGGACTCCGATGACCCATCAACAGGGGCAAGTTTGTTCCCCAGTTGTTTCTACCACAGTTTAAAGGACTTTGTATTGCGAATACAGTTGAACTAGGGCAGTTATGTCAAGACTCATGGATCTCTTCAAGAGTTTTTTTATTTCTGTGCTTTTGTGGTTGGAATTTATTTTGCTAAAACTATTATAGCAGCAAGATGTTGAATCTTAATGTTCTAAGTGGCTGCTTTCAACATGTCGGATGAAGATGTCCCATACCAGCTCATAGGACATCGCGTTGTGGATTCAGTTTTTTTAATGGAGATTCTGTTGCTATGAATTGTTACTAATTATTCTGTTAATAATTGATTATCCTAGGTGGCATCCAAAGCATTTATGGATTGTGGTTATTTGTTGGTTTTTCGGATTTGCTGCTGTTTCTAATTATGGAGACATAATAGGAAACTTTGGATTGAAGACCTATTTTGTTGGAGTTAATTTTGCAGATTTGTGAGCAGTCTATTTGCTGCGTTTTTGAAGCCCAATTCAGTCCAGATTGATTGCTATATATTGACTGATGTAAACCTAGTTTTAGGTGTGGAACTTGTGTTTTGTTAGGGTTTTGGAGTGTATTTTATGAGCCTAACTGGTATCATTCTGATAACAGTATAAGGACTTATTTTTGTGTTGTAAGTTCTGTCAAGTTACTCATAAGCTTTCAAGCATTGAGTTTCTTGTGTGTCAATTCTCATAAGTTGTGAAGTATTGAGGATTGTGTGTTTTGAAAGTGTGACTTTCGGTTTATTTCTTGTGTGGAAAGGTACCAATCACGGGTTGTGGTTGTAGAGGTATTTGAGGAGGGCCTCATACCTAGGTGAGTCTTAGGTAGAAGTCATAGGAAGGGTAGTGATTAAGTGATCAGATTATTCGGTTATTGTATGATCTGTGAATTGATACTATCGTATATTGATTTCGTCCCTGGCTTGGTAGCCCCCAGAGTAGGTGTGTTAGACCAAACTGGGTAAACATATCACTGTGTTATTTACTTTCTGCATCGTTACTTTATTTGTTATCTTGTTCATTGTGTTGGATATCAGTGTCTCAACATCTATATATGACATCTGATATCTGTGCCAGAATTTCAATTGGCATCAAGAGCTTGCACCCTTATCTGGTTCTGGGTGAGATTCAGGGAAGGTACTTTCTGGTACAATGGACAAGGATGGAGGATTTCTGAACAAACCACCTCTGCTTGATGGTTCCAACTATGACTATTGGAAACCAAGGATGATAGCATTCATCAAATCCATGGATGATCAAGCATGGAAAGCTGTTATAAAAGGATGGGAGCCCCCTAAGGTTAAAGATGAAAAAGGTACCCCTACTGATGTGGTGAAGGAAGAGGAAGACTGGGATGATGCAGATTACAAAGGGTCTGTGGGAAATTCCAAAGCCATGAATGCATTGTTCAATGGAGTTAACAAGAATATATTCAGGTTGATTGAACATTGCACCATTGCAAAAGAAGCGTGGGAGGTCTTGAAGGTGGCTCATGAAGGGACTTCAAAGGTGAAAATGTCAAAACTTCAGCTTCTCACTAGCAAGTTTGAGACTTTGAAGATGAAAGAGGATGAGAGCATTCATGATTTTCACATGAACATTATTGAGATAGCTAATGCCTCTAGTGCCCTAGGTGAAAAGATGTCTGACAGCAAACTGGTCAGAAAAATCCTCAGATCTCTACCTAAGAGATTTGACATGAAAGTGACTGCTATAGAGGAAGCTCAGGATATAGACAAGATGAAGGTGAATGAACTGGTGGGATCTTTTCAAACATTTGAATTAGGGATCAGTGAAAAGTCTGAGAAGAAGAAGAGCATAGCTTTTGTGTCAAATGCTGGTGACTCAGAAGATGAAGGTGACCTGGTCAAAGATGAAGGGGTGTGATGACACTGAATTTCACCGTATTTTTGACTCCGATTTCGCATGCATTCTTAGTCTTTTAATGTCATTTTATTATGTTATTATTATGTTTTTCTTTGTTTTCAGGTTTTTAGTCTAATCGGAGCCCCGAGCGAGAAAAGGAGCGAAAAAGGAGCCGAAATGAGCTAAAATAGAGAAAATCAGCATTTTGCACTTATGGCATCCACTCTGGCGGCCGCCACAGGGTCTTCCATGACGTGGCCATGTCTCAAACTCCTCCCAACTATTTTTCCCCACGATCTCCAACTGCCCAAGCAAATTTTACACTCATGGCGGGCGCCATGGTGTTGTGGCGGGCGCCACAAGAGCAAAACAAGTTCCCGCCCAAATTCAAATGCTAGGGGCATCCTTGTCTTTTCCACATGTTTCCTTGCCTATAAATAGGACTTTAGATTTTCATTTTTCATCATCCAAGTTCAGTTGTTCATAAGCATATATCATTGTAATAGTGGTAATCGCTTCACATCGAGGTGTTACTACATTCGAGAGATCGAGTCTGTAAGAGCCTGTGAGATTGAGTCTTGGAGCACTCTGGAAGGAAGTTAATCCTGCCTCCATTTTAATTTCAGTTCGCATTTTATTCAACCACTCCGATTGGAGCAGGTTTTTATTACTTTACCTTTTGTCAACTTTATTTCTTGCACTGTCTTTTAATTTCATTTATTTTCCGCACTCGCATTACTTTCATTTACTTTCCGCACTCGCATTACTTTCATTTACTTTCCGCACTCGCACTACTTTCATTTACTTTCCGCACTCGTACTTAAGTACCTTTTTTATGAAAAATCTAAAAATGGACTCTTACTTTACCATGTCTGACTAATTTTATAAAGGTTAGAATGTGAAGATCATAACCGAACCGATAATCTGTGCAATTGTTAGTGGAAACACTTAAGGGCAATTTTAACTTTCAATATAAGTTTTCCTGTTCTTAAATTCCGTTGGGTAAGATCGAAAGCCGTCCAACGCCTATCTAAACTTAATTGTTTTTAAACTATTTCAAAAACAGCGAAATCGCTTTGTTTAGTTTATTAGGAGTTTTTAATTTAAAAGGAAAAGAGATTTTAAAACCATTTTCGGACGCGTTAAGAAGTTTAAAGTCTGGTTCGTAAGAACCTCTTTTTTTTTAGAAAATCCAGGTTAAAATACTTTTCAACTTGGTCAAGGTACTATATTTCTTAAAAATAGGTTTACTACTCTAACGCAATGCGCGCCTTTTTATCCGTGACAATAAGAGGGTTTGATTAGGGGGTACAACTCGGTTCTGAGTACGCGAAAGCGACAGTTCCTGTCAAATTAGTTCTTTTCAAAGTAGAAGATATTGCCCGTAAGTAGTTCTATTAGCAAGTACTTGGATTATCAATTGGTTGTGTGAATTGCATTCGAACCTGTCTTTATCAATTAATTTTAATTACTTTATTTACTACCGTGCACTCTTCAAAACTACTATTTTCAATCACCTTAGATACACACCTTAACAATAGATAGCGATAAATTGACACTTGGTCCCTGTGGATACGATAATCTTTTATATTACTCTGACGCGTTCGTACACTTGTGAAAAAAATACGCATCAGGGTGTCTAAAGATCTGGTATTGCTGGGAAAACAATTTAACAAAGTGTTGAAAAGGATTGACTGGAAGTCGAGAGCAAATGCTCAGAACAAGTCACTCGACATCAGCAAGAACCAGGATGGAGGCAGAAGATCCAGAACTGAAGAAGACTCAAATCAAGGGAAGAGAGTTAGTGCTTCGAATGTGAGGGATATGGGCACATAAAGACTGAGTGTCCCACGTATCTCAAAAGGTAGAAGAAGGGCTTATCAGTGTCTTGGTCAGAAGGAGAGTCTGAGAGTGATCTTGAAGAAGAATCAGCAAAATTGGTAACAGCCTTGACTGGGATCTGTAAGGCTGGTGGAGAAATTACTTGTGAGTCTGACTCTGACAAAGAATCCTATGTTGGAGAACTCACTAAGGAAGAAGTCTTCACAGGGTTTTCAGAATTGTGTATCAAGAATGAAGAAAGGTGCCAGATAATATTTGAACAGAAGATTCTGATAGCTCAACTAGAAGCTGAGAAGGAAGAACATTTATCAACCATTACTAATCTGAAAGAGGAGGTTGAATGGAAAAAGTCAAAACTTGACAATATGACCAAATCTATAAGAATGCTGAACAATGGTACCACGCAGCTGGATGAGATTCTTCAGAATGGGAAAGAAGCTGGAAATGTGCAAAGTCTTGGTTTTAACAATCAAGCAGAGACTTCCAAGAAGCCTGTATTGACATTCGTTCCTCAAAAAATAAAGCAAGAAGTGGGGATGTCAAATCACATGTTTCAACATCAGATGAAGCATCAGAAAAGAGTTTATAGATCAAGGTATAAACCATGGAGATGCCATTACTTTGGAAAGATTGGTAACTTAAAGTCCTTTTGCTACAAGCTGCACGGCTATCCCAAAACTGCTCAGCAACAAAATAAAGGACAGAGTTGGGGTAAAGTGAAGAGAAGATGGATTCCTAGACAAATGATGGTTGGTCTCATATCACATACCTCTCTTAGAGCATTTGCAAGAGAAGATTGGTACTTTGACAGTGGTTGTTCAAGACACATGACTGGTGTGAAGAAATTCTTGTCAGATATTAAGCCTCACTCCACCAATTATGTCACTTTTGGGGATGGATCAAAGGGTGAAATAAAAGGTGTTGGAAAGCTGGACTACATAGGACAACCAAATCTGGATCATGTTCTATTTGTCAAAGGGCTGACCGTAAATTTAATCAGTATAAGCCAATTGTGTGATGTAGGTCTCAAGGTAAATTTCACCAAATCTGAATGTCTAGTAACCAATGAGAAAGATGAAGTTGTTATGAAGGGAACCAGGTCTAAGGATAACTGTTATCTGTGGAATCCTCAAGAACCTGAAAGTCTGTCTACTTGTTTGATGTCAAAGGAAGATGAAACCAAACTGTGGCATCAGAAATTGGGTCACTTACACCTGAAAGGGATGAAGAAAGTTATGTCAAGTGAAGCTGTTAGAGGTATTCCCAAGCTGAAGATTGATGAGGATAAAATATGTGGTGAATGTCAAGTTGGGAAGCAAACAAGGGTGTCACACAGGTGGCTTCAACATCTTACCACAACTTCTAGAGTTCTGGAACTTCTTCACATGGACTTAATGGGACCTATGCAGGTTGAAAGTCTTGGTGGGAAGAAGTATGCCTAGGTTGTTGTAGATGACTACTCCAGGTTCACTTGGATAAGTTTTATCAGAGAAAAGTCTGAAGTATTTGCAGCCTTCAAAGAGTTGTGTCAAAGGATTCAACGGGAAAAGGATTGTGGTGTTGTTCGAATCAGAAGTGACCATGGGAAATAATTCGAAAATAGCAGGTTTGAAGAGTTTTGCTTATCTGAGGGAATCACTCATGAATTCTCATCACCGATCACTCCTCAGCAGAATGGTGTGGTGGAACGCAAGAACAAGACTATACAAGAGTGTGCAAGAGTCATGATTCATGCCAAAAAGCTTCCATATCATTTTTGGGCTGAAGCAATGAATACTTCTTGCTATATACACAATAGGGTGACTATCAGATCAGGTACTTCTGTCTCTCTTTATGAGCTATGGAAAGGTAGAAAGCCAAATGTAAAGTATTTCTATGTGTTTGGTAGTAAGTGCTATATCTTAGCGGATCGTGAGCAGAGGCGAAAGATGGATCCTAAGAGTGAGGAAGGAATATTTTTGGGATACTCTACAAACAGTAAAGCATATAAGGTATTTAATTCCAGAACTAAGGTGATGATGGAATCCATAAATGTGGTGGTTGATGACTCTGGCAAAGACGAAGATGTCCCAGATGATGTTGGAGCATGTCTGCCCATGAACAATGAAATCTCCCAAGACATTGAGTCTGTAGAAGATAGTGCTCAAGAAACCAACACTATACCTGAGAATGAAGAGGTAGAGGATGCTAACAGGGGACCCTCTATAAGGATTCAGAAGGATCACCCTAAGGAATTAATTATTGGAGATCTGAATGAATGTGTAAGAACCAGAACAAGGGAGACTATGTCAAATGCTTGCTTTGTGTCAAAGATTGAACCAAAGAATGTCAAAGAAGCATTGACAGATAAGTTCTGGATAAGTGCTATGCAAGATGAACTTTGTCAGTTCAAGAGGAATGAAGTCTGGGAACTGGTACCACGACCAGCAGGAATAAATGTGATTGGAACAAAATGGGTTTATAAGAATAAGTCTGATGAGCAAGGAGTTGTTACCAGGAACAAAGCCAGATTAGTTGTTCAAGGATACACACAGATTGAAGGAGTAGACTTCGATGAAACATTTGCGCCTGTGGCTCGATTGGAATCCATCAGATTGTTGTTAGGAGTGACATGTTTGTTAAAATTCAGATTGTTTCAAATGGATGTCAAGAGTGCTTTTCTGAATGGCTATCTTAATGAGGAAGTCTATGTTGAGCAGCCTAAAGGGTTTGTGGATCCAAATTTTCCTGATCATGTTTACAAGCTGAAGAAGGCTTTGTATGGGCTGAAACAAGCTCCACGAGCTTGGTATGAAAGACTGACCGAGTTCTTAGTCAACAATGGGTACAGAAAGGGTAGTATTGATAAAACACTTTTTGTTAAGGCGAAGGATGGGAAACTAATGATTGCTCAGATTTATGTAGATGATATTGTGTTTGGTGGGATGTCGGATGAAATGGTCCAACATTTTGTCAACTAAATGCAATCTGAATTTGAGATGAGCTTGGTGGGTGAATTGACCTACTTCCTTGGATTACAAGTCAAGCAGATGGAAGACTCCATTTTTATTTGTCAGTGCAAATATGCGAGGAACATTGTGAAGAAGTTTGGACTGGATAATGCCAAGCATAAGAGGACTCCTGCTCCTACTCACTTGAAGTTATCCAAAGATGAAAAGGGAGTGAATGTTGAACAAAGTTTGTATAGAAGTATGATTGGCAGTCTGCTGTATCTTACAGCAAGTAGGCCAAACAACTTTTGCTGTTGGTGTGTGTGCAAGATATCAAGCAGAACCCAAGGTCAGTCACATCAATCAAGTGAAGAGAATTCTAAAGTATGTGAGTGGTACATGTGATTATGGGTTTCTTTACTCCCATGACTCAAGTCCCATTTTATTAGGTTACTGTGATGCTGATTGGGCTGGAAGTGCTGATGATAGGAAGAGTACCTCTGGAGGATGTTTCTTTTTGGGAAATAATCTTATTTCATGGTTTAGCAAGAAGCAGAATTCAGTATCCCTTTCTACTGTTGAAGCTGAGTACATAGCAGCTGGTAGTAGTTGTGCTCAACTGGTATGGATGAAGCAGATGTTATCTGAGTATAATGTCACACAAGATGTCATGACACTATTTTGTGACAACCTGAGTGCTATTAATATTTCCAAAAATCCCATTCAACATAGCAGGACTAAGCACATTGATATCAGGCATCACTTCATCAGAGAACTTGTGGAGGACAAAGTCATAACTCTTGAGCATGTGAGCACAGAAAATCAGCTTGATGACATATTTACCAAGGCTCTGGATGCAGTTCAGTTTGAAAACCTGAGGAGCAGACTTGGGGTGTGCATTCATGAAGAACTATAGCAATCAATGTTCCTTCGGGCTGCCAGATTGACAAGACTAAAGGTTCTGGTAGTGCAGTGTGTGAATGAAGGGAAAATGCTGAAGTTTGTGCATGACATTTGGGCATGCGATGTGGTGTGCATCTACTCTCTGACGCAGTTTACTCTGGTTTATTTTTTCTTTGACTTGTTCTACTTACCTTTGTCATATTTATGGCTAAAAAGGGGGAGTAGTATGTAGTATGTTTGTGTGGATGGTTGTGTGGGGAGTGTTGTGTGCTTGTGCTGCTGCAGTAGTTGAGGGGGAGAATGTGGAATGTTGCTGCCGTTGAGGGGGAGTTTTGCTATGCTGCTATGATGAGTTGTTTGCTGTACTGAGTGTTTGTATGCAGCTGAAGGGGAGTGCTGCTATGCTGGATGTTTTTTGCTGTGTGCTGTTGGTGTTTTCGCTGCTGTCTGATATATGGATATTTTTTTCGCTTTTGTGCTTCTTTACAAGTTTTTTTTGTGTTTGTAGTTTTAGCCAAAATAAGCCAAAGGGGGAGATTGTTATTTCTGTGCTTTTGTGGTTGGCATTTATTTTGCTAAAACTATTATAGCAGCAAGATGTTGAATCTTAATGTTCTAAGTGGCTGCTTTCAACATGTCGGATGAAGATGTCCCATACCAGCTCATAGGACATCGCGTTGTGGATTTAGTTTTTTTAATACAGATTCTGTTGTTGTGAATTGTTACTAATTATTCTGTTAATAATTGATTATCCTAGGTGGCATCCAAAGCATTTTTGGATTGTGGTTATTTGTTGGTTTTTCAGATTTGCTGCTGTTTCTAATTATGGAGACATAATAGGAAACTTTGGATTGAAGACCTATTTTGTTGGAGTTAATTTTGCAGATTTGTGAGCAGTCTATTTGCTGCATTTTTGAAGCCCAATTAAGTCCAGATTAATTGCTATATATTGACTGATGTAAACCTAGTTTTAGGTGTGGAACTTACGTGTGTTTTGTTAGGGTTTTGGAGTGTATTTTGTGAGCCTAACTGGTATCATTCTGATAACAGTATAAAGAGTGATTTTTGTGTTGTAAGTTCTGTCAAGTTACTCATAAGCTTTTAAGCATTGAGTTTCTTGTGTGTCAATTCTCATAAGTTGTGAAGTATTGAGGATTGTGTGTTTTGAAAGTGTGACTTTCGGTTTGTTTCTTGTGTGGAAAGGTACCAATCACGGGTTGTGGTTGTAGAGGGATTTGAGGAGGGCCTCATACTCAGGTGAGTCTTAGGTAGAAGTCATAGGAAGGGTAGTGATTAAGTGATCAGATTATTTGGTTATTGTATGATCTGTGAATTGATACTATCGTATATTGATTTCGTCCCTGGCTTGGTAGCCCCCAGAGTAGGTGTGTTAGACCGAACTGGGTAAACATATCACTGTGTTATTTACTTTCTGCATCGTTACTTTATTTGTTATCTTGTACATTGTGTTGGATATCAGTGTCTCAACATCTATATAGGACATCTGATATCTGTGCCAAAATTTCAAGTTTGAAGACATTGAAGCATCTGGCATTTCAATTCTTCTGTAAAATCCTCTTGGTGAGTTATCATCACAAGACCAGTTAATCAGAAGCAGTCAAGTCGAGATTCAATAAACCTCTCAAAGGTCAACTAGTCTGGGACATCTTCTTCACAGATTAACCAAGCTGACAGGGGCAAGTTTATTCTCCAGTTGTCAATAACCAGACTGGATAATTAACTCAACAATTTTGTTGTGCAAACGCTGTTAATCTAGGCTTTGTACAAGACACTCCAGGATGAGTATAAACTATCAGATTGCCTCCTCTTAGGCTTTGTATAATGATTTTCCCCAAGTAGAATCCAGCCTCCACTTAGGCTTTGTATAATGATTTTCCCCAGGAGAATCCAATCAACCTCTTAGCTTCAACCTTGGTTTCGATCAAGACATATAACTAGTTCACGGGCTATGTCGTGCAAAGCAGTCAATCAGGGGCAGTTATGTCGAGATTCGGTAAACCTCTCCAAGAGTTTGAAGATATTGAAACACCTTGTATGCCAATTCTTCTATAAAATCCTCTTGATGTATTCTCCTGACAGACCATGTACCCTGGGGCAGATGAGTTATGCAGAACTACTCAGCTTTTGTGGCGTCTCTGCCAGCTCCCAGTAAGTTGTCTCTTCAGCTAATCTTGGCACTTCCCAATGGATCTCTTCTCTCCAATGAAGAAATTAAACTCATGATGGTATTCCTAGTGAAGTCAAGATGCTATATCAAGTGGAGTACTCTTTCCCCCAGAGAAGGACATAACCTTGAAGTAAAGCTACTTCACCCCCAGTGATGGTCCAACCTTTTGAGTTTGGCTGGGTATCCTCTTCGAGATGTTTATTTCATATCCAGTTTCGCTTCTTGTCTGTTTTGTCAGCATAAGCTTAAGCATGACATAAGCACTCATATGCATAGCATATTATCATTTTTGCTACATGTTTCTGGTGTTTACCTGTGTTGTTCACTTTGGCGTTTATCTCCCCAAGTGACTGGGTTTGTCTTTTCTCTCCAATAGAGGTGTCAGCCCTAGGCATAAAGTGCTCATTCCTTCTGAATTCCCCACAGAGTTTTATCCTCGTGGATGATGGTTGCTTCAGTTATCTTTTTCCACATTCGGATAAGATGAATCCCCAGTTGAGTTCATTCCTCAATTGGAGTCCTGTTTGACCGTTTCTTTCTAGCTTGCTCCTAGACTGAACCTTGGTCCCTGGCAGGTGTGGTTTCTGAACCCACTTTCAAGTGCATTTATTTTGCATTGTGTCTCACAGGAAGAATCTTTTACAGATCCCCATTGAAGACATGTTTATTTTCTCCAACAGTGTTGTAATACCAATATCTTTTTGGAAGTTATGCCTAACGACAAATTTCAATCATCTTGAGAAGTTTGTTTTGCTATCATTACCTCTACAACGATAAGTGGTCATCTATCTCACGAGAAGCTTATCCATCCTTGATTTCACCTTCAATCAATCATTTTCCATCAACCCGTTTGACGTGATCCCTAGTTGAGGTGTTTTTTTTTTCGTCAATCTTTTTGATAAAGTGTTCAAAAGTCCAGCTTATACTGGTACGCAGAGTTGTTTCTGCCTTTTCTGGTTTCTCTTGAAGATCCCGTTTGAACTCTTCATTATAAGAATCTCCAGGAAATCTGTTTATCCTTTTGTTTCACATTGATCCCCAAGTGGAGATCATGACTTCTTCCTGTCTTCATACTCTTTGACAATTTGAGCCTTTATTTCACCAGTAAAGTGAAGACATTCTCGGTTTATCTTAAACCTTTGGCTAAGCTAGACTTATGTCTAATCTTTACCTTTGAGTGTCAGATCTTGATTCTTTGTGCAATATTCCCCAAGAAGTCTAACCTTAAGTCTAGTCATCGCTGGCATCTTTCCTGTTGTTTAAAACCGTTCCTGCTTGAATCGTGTCAAGCTTGAACCTAAAGTCCAATTATCGTTGGCACCGTCTTTGGTTTGAATCGAGTCACCTTAGGCTTTTAAGATCTTGTTCTTGTTTGAATTATGTCAAACCTGAACCGAGTCCTTGTTCGAATCGTGTCGGACATTGTCTCTTGTTTTAAGATCTTGTTCTTGTTTGAATCATGTCAAACTTGAACCGAGTCCTTATTTGAATCGTGTCGAACATTGTCTCAAGTGACTAAGTCGTTAGTCTGGATACTTGAGAGGTCTAAGTTGTTTTCTAACACTTAGAGGTTGTAATCTTTCTAGATTATTGGATTAAGTCCCTGTCTAAGGCAAAATCACCTTGGTGAGTGGATAGGAGTAACTTTGTAAACAGTGAACCAGGATAAAAATAATTGTGTCAATTTATTTTTATTGTCTTGTTAGCATTGATATTGAAATTTCGCAATAGATATCATAGTTGGTGAAACCCAATTCAAACCCCCATTTCTTGTGTTTGTCACCCCTTCAATTGGTATCAGAGCTCCGGTTCTGTTATTGATGTTTATCAAACACTTAACCATGTCAGATAAAGATCCAGACAAGCTTTGAGAAACACTTTAATGGTTTTCACTCAACTACCTGCTATTCCAGTCTCAAATGTTCTTTGTTATATCCTCTACCATTGTTGGTGAAAAGGTTGAGAATTAAAAAGCAATAATAGAAAGTTCTTTCTAAAAGGTGATACTGATAATTTGAATATGGTTGTTGATAACTACATATCTCCCTCGGATGAAGCTAGTAAAAGGATGAAAGTAAATCTAAATGATCAATTGGAAAAAGGATGACAAGAATCATCAGAAAGCAAGAAGTTCCTTGATTGCTGAAAGTTAATTCTTCCTGAGTTTGAGATGTTTTCAAAACCAGAATGCTATGTCTATTTGAATTTCTCAGAATAACTCATTAAGAACTCTTTTAAATCAACAAAACAATTGCTCTTGTTGTGATTCAGAAGCATGAAGACTTCAAAGATAAAGAACACTGAAACTGTTGAGATGTTACTCTCAAACTTTTAAAACTTCGGTTGCAGAACTCCGAGTTCTTAACTAATGTTAGTCTTTGTCAGATCACTTGAAGAAAGTTATCAGAAGCTTGCTGTCTAGATAAAGACTCTTGGTAATTACTCTCAAGTTTGCAGAAGATCTGAACATCATCTCTGTCAGAAGAAGATCAAAGTGACTTCAAGTCTAAATGATCAAGAAGCACAATAGAAGATGTGTTATCACCTCTACTCAGATGAGTTGATCACTATGGAAGAAGATCTTTTAGAAACAGATCCAAAACGCCTAAACAATCGTTTGTCAACATGGGATGTGTCCGAGTCCTCATAAGATGATGAAAATGAAGGAACATCTAACATAGCACTGATTGGCTTGCGTTAGAATGACTGATGAAGAAGATCCCTCCCGAAGATGTAGTAGTTTCTATCCTGATTCAACAGAAACTACCTCGGTTGTAGAAATTCTCAATTGCTCAGTTAAAGCCCTGACCTTGTCACCATGATTCTGACTGTTTGCACTGTTTCTGTACACTGACATATCTAAACTAATGAAATTCCACAGTATGAAGTATTTTTTCAGTTACAGTTAGTATCAACAGAATAAACATTGGTGAAGGATCTTGAGACAAGGATGAATCCTTCTGTGATCTCTTCTCTATAAGTGCAAAATGTTTATCCGAAAATGTTCAAGGTTAGATAATATCTTGATCTACAAACTATAGAAAAACAGCTTGAGAAACTATTAGATAGAAATGATTTCTTCATGTCTTTGTTCTTTACAACTAAATATAGATGTAAAAATAAGAACAGGATCTTGAAGAAGAATTGCTAAATTCATGATATCTTAGATTATCATAACAAAGCATTTCTAAGGAGTTATAGCATGCTAATCTGAACAAGATATCTCTTCAAATTACTCCTGAAGCATCATGATTAGAATGCTCGAAGTCTTCAAGTACTTGGAGTTGAAGTACTTCTGCAGATGAATAAACTTGATGTAAGATTTGATGATAATCTTGGTAGTTAAAAAATGAAGCTTATTGAAAGATTGCAAATATGGGAATTACCTTTTCAGACGCTGAAGGTAATAGAGCTGCTGAAGAAGTACAAGATGAAGAAATCAGAAGATGCTCAATCAGAAGCCGTCATAGTTCTTACTTTCTTGAGAAATATTAGACAAAAGTCTTTGCCTTCTGAAGTACTGATTCTGGGTGATAAGACTAAGCTATTAAGAACAAGATCAACATTCAAACCCTCTGAAGAATTATCTCATGGTTTGTTGTTCATGATGATATCTACATCTGTTGAAGAAGAGCGTCTGATCAAAGATTGTACTCTAAGTGGCGCAAGAAGATTTCAACCAGTTCTCTCACCTACGAGTAAAAGACAAAAGCGGCTGATCAAAAGCAGAAAGCTAAAGGGATTACTCATATTCCTCTGATGATTTGGATACAACAAACATCAAGAGAGATGTTTCATCCATCAGAATGAGAAGACCAAAGAAGCTATGAAGGCGATCTTGTTTCAGCAACAAGATTGAAAGAATCCTCTGCACCTCATTCAAGACCTAAAGGAAGAAAGAAGATTTTGTGAAAACAATTTCTAAAGGAGAATCTGATCTAGTGGTCCAGCTAGAGACTTCATCAACGACGTCCTCAAAAGCAGAAGCAAATTGAGTGGTGATTCTGAAGAAGCGCACACATCTTCAAGATACAGAAGCAAGCTGGAAGTCTACCAGATAATTGAGTAACGTTTTCTAACTCTTATCTTTTTAATTTTCTAAGAATCTATTTTTATATTCTAGGATTATAACCTTGAGATTATGTTCAAAAAGGAACTATTTTTATTAAAACTCTTGATACACCATTTTCTTATGACTGTTATCTATTTCAAATTCCTTGCTGAAGATAAACTTGTTCTCATTCTACATGTGAACTCTGTTCTATGTCAAGAATGAAAAGAAGTATCTCAGAACATATATGTCTTCTAGAATAGAAAATATGTTTCTATTGTTGAGTCGTAGCGTTTTACTTTTGAGATGTGAGGCTTCTGACAAGTGAAGTTATCACGTATCTGAAGTATCCATAGTCAAAATGCTCTATTGAGTTTATTTTTGACAGTTGGAAACTGAAGAGTTTACTTCATTAACACGTTGTTAGGATAGTGAAGAGTTGTGGTTCATTTTAAGTCAGCTTTCTTTCAATGAACGTCGCTTCGTGCCTAACGTGACACGTTGGGTGACGAGACTCTTGATTTTAGGTGGATAATTTTTCACGCCCTATTTTTGTCAGAATTAATTTCTTTTACTATTAATTTTTCTTATCTGTGTTAGTTACCTAATACCTTTTAGGTATCTGTTCGTATATTCCTTTATTGATATAACAAAAGTATTTAATGCAATCTTTACTGTTTCACTTTAATTTTGTATCATGCGTTTATATTTCCTATGTGCACATCTTTGAAAATGATGGTTGTCCATTTTCTTGGTTAAACCATTAATTGCTTTGCTTTTTTCGAGTTTGTATGTATTAAATTGTTTTGTCCTTTTTGGCCTTGTTACTTCCCATCATTTTCCTTATTTATATTCTTTATTTCATCCTCTAACAGGCATTCCCATCTCTTCATCTTTCCAAAAACCCTATCTATTTTCTTTCTTCTCCTTTTCACTTAACAATGTCTGTCAAAACTTTTTATGGTAATGAAGACCTTCTGGAAGTTATCTGTGAAAAACAACCCATCTTTCCTTGTCTCAAAAGAACTGATCACGACATTGTCTTGAGCATGCACATACAGGATTTGCCCAAATACTATGCATTGTTGCATGGACCAATTTATTCCAACCTTGTGAAAGAATTATGGAAATATGCCTCGGTTAGTGTGGATACTGACTCCATATGTTCCTGTGTTTATGGCACCTCTGTCACTATCACTCCTACTTCCATTGCCAAAGCTATTAGCATTCCTCAAACCGGTGTCACTGTGGACGAGTTTCACTTTACTTACACCTTTGTTGACAAGCTCATTAACATTCATGATACCTCCTTCCTCATATTTGAACCCGAAAATCCTGAAAGGCTTCTTCCTTCAGCTAATGCTTGGTTTAACCTCCTCTTAACTAACTTCCATCCTCGAGGTGTAGACAAAAATGTTTTGTCCCATGTTGATAGACTTTTCATCTACTTTGTTATAAGTAATGTCCGTGTCAACCTGCCTCAAACCATCTTCAATCATCTGAAAGAATTAGTCACTATCTCAAAAGGTAAGTATAAGTCCTTCATAACTTATGGAAGGATTCTATATGAACTTTTTTATAAGGCTAAAATCATTGGGTTGGCTAAAAGACATGGACCAGATGTTGCGGATGCTGAGGAAAGATGTGAAGCTGTTACAAGCTTGCTGGATTGGCAGTCTCTTCTGCTGGTTGGACACAAGGTGTTTGGGTGCTTCTGGGTCTTATGGTCTCTGTGCCTGTGGGATGTCTGTGGTTGGTTGGTTTTTGTTGATGTTCGTTTTCATGTGGTCTTGGTGTTATCTGGTTTTGGTTGTAATTGTCTTTCTCCCTTGCTACTCCCTTTAAAAATGTATGGCCTGTACTCCTTCTATAATATTAATGAAGTTATCTATTATTTTCTATTAATTATTTCTCTTCTCTTATTTTAATATTCATGTTGTTATTTTTTTTTTTTCGTATATGTTTGTGAGAAATTAACTTCATATCTTAAACTTCACAAATAGAAATTAGGAGGTGCTTATAAACCTCTTCTCTAAGACTATTTGACACAGGGGGAGCTTACAAACCTCAGACCCTGAAAGTTTTTGGGCGTGTTGTTATTTTTTCCTAGTTGTTATATTTCTGCACTGTTTCGCTTGTACTCTCTTTTTGATAATGAATTTCTCATTTATTTGTTCTTCTAATTTTTATCAGTTTTTCTGTCAAATTTGTTTGACCTTTTTGATTTTTGACAAAGGGGGAGAAAGTGAAATGATTTTGATATACCTATTCCAAGAATCTTGATCCTAAATACATAACAATATGCTTTTATCACTAACCTTTGTTTAAATATTTGATCAAGAACTTTGTAAAACTTCACTATATGTTAGAACAGGTTATCAGAAGATATGTTTATTAAACAAGAATCTTTGTAAAAGTTCACTATATGTTAGAATAGGTTATCAGAAGATATGTTTATGAAATAAGAAATATGCTCTAAATGAGTTTGGTCTGATACATTACATTACTCAATGAGAAATTAGCTTTGACCACTCATTAATCAGAAGCAAAAGAATAATCTGAAAGAACATCTATGAGTGCTTTGATACCTCAGGCTTGTCAGAAGTTGTGAACTCTCTGAAAGTATGGTAGCTAGACTCTAGTACTTCAATGATTGTGGACCTTATGGATATCTAATCAGAAATGGTCATTCAGGAAATGTTCAAGTTTTGAACCTTTTGATGATACATTGATCACTGCACCTTTTGGTGAAATGCTTAAAATATTGAAAGAACCTAGCTCTGATACATGATGCGATTCATCAAGAAAATTTCAAATCAGGTTTTGATTATGTCAATCATGCTCTGATAGCAAGCCAAGTTCTGAGATGAAGACCAGGCAGTTCTAGTCAGACTCTGATGAGACGCCTCTGAGAAGTATTCCTTCTCTGTTCGTATGCTCTGTACTTCAAAATTATTTTGTAAGTCATGGGATCAGGGGGAGACTCTGAACAAGTATAAATTAATTTTAAAAGTAACAGATTAAGGGGGAGCTGATTAACTTAACTCTGATTCTGTAGTTTTATGGTGATGACCCTTTACGAATTGCTCTATCAAAATACATTGTTTGTCATCATCAAAAAGGGGGAGATTGTAAGAACAAGAGTGGTTCTGCATTTGGCCTTAAGTTTTGATGATAACTGCACATGTTATCTCAGAGAACAATTAGGTACTTTATGGTTTCTGTCAAGAGTGTAGCTTTTTCTAAAAAAAATCTGAATCTGATTGAAAGGCGTGTGACGTCATCAGACTCTAATCTAAACACTCTGGAAGAAAACATATGGTGTGTACAAGATTTAAAGTTAATATTCATGAATGTTTTTCAATACAACGGTTCTGAAGAAAGTATATACCAAAGCTTCTGATTGTGAATTTGTAAGTAAGCTTTGAAAGCTTTCTGAGAGATGTGTTTTTATTTCTAAAATTATGAAGTTTCTGAAGACTTAGGTTCTGTTGAACGAAGTTGTGAAGATTCTAAAGACATCATTTCTGAAGTACAAGTTCTGAAGTTTCTGAAGACAAGGTTCTGTTAAACGTAGTTCTGAAGATTCTAAAGACATCATTTCTGAAGTACAAGTTCTTAAGTTTCTGAAGACAAGGTTCTATTGAACGAAGTTCTGAAGATTCTAAAGACATCATTTCTGAAGATCAAGTTCTGAAGTTTCTGAAGATAAGGTTCTATTGAACAAAGTTCTGAATACTCTGAAGATAAATTTTTGCTCAACAAGTTCTGAAGATTCTAAAGGTGAGGTTCTGCTGAACAAGCTCTGAAGTTTCTGAAGATATCACTTCTAAAGACCAAGTGATGAAGACTCTTAAGTTAGTTTTGCTGAACAAAGATCTGAGATTCTGAAGACTTTGGTTCTGAAGTCACAAGTATTGATCTTTCTACATGCTTCATCAAATATACATCTGAAGCCTCTAAAGATTAGAAGACAGAAGAATGGTTTGCGTGTTTCAATGAATATAAAAGTAAAAAGTAGTCTGTGACCTCTACCCAGATTAGGTGGCGCAAGGACAACTTTTTTTGTATTATGATGTGACCATTCCTATAAGTGAACATTGAGATATTATAGTTGGAATATGTTTCCTATTATACCCTCTAACAGATCTATTCTCAAGCTCTATATATTGAAAATCAGAATGCTTGAAGAGAGCTGATTGTGAAACCAGAAATACAAAGCTGTTGTAGCTGCTGCTACAAGCCAAGTGAAAATACAAAACACCGAAGTGCAAAATGCTGCAAGAGCAAAAGATAAAATCATGAGAGAATAACTCAAAAGAGCTGAAGAAAACACGAAAGTATGTGTGCAAGGCGGGAGCAAGCACGAAGTTATAAGCTCAAGAAGAAGACGCTCAATGCTCAACCAAATTAGAGCGCTGCTCTACATAAAATGAGAGAAGCATTAAAAGAAGTTTTTAAGCTCACAAAACTCATGCTGATACGATGAAAATATCTAGGAGATTATTCTTAAGATAGTTTTGTAAAATAGCAAGGAGCTGTTGTTCATATCTTGCTAGAAACACGTTTGTGTTATTGTACTTCAATTGTGTCACCTGCTTGTTTAGAAGCAATTCATGTACACACCTTTTTAAACATTTTTCAAAGTGTAGATTCCTCAAGTGACTAAGTCGTTAGTCTGGATACTTGAGAAGGCTAAGTTGTTTTCTAACACTTAGAGGTTGTAATCTTTCTAGATTATTGGATTAAGTCCTTGTCTAAGGCAAAATCACCTTGGTGGGTGGACTGAAGTAACTTTGTTAACAGTGAACCACGATAAAAATAATTGTGTCAATTTATTGTTATTGTCTTGTTTGCATTGATTATGAAATTCCGCAAAAGATATCATAGTTGGTGAAACCCAATTCAAACCCCCCTTTCTTTTGTTTCTCACCCCTTCATAACTTTCTTTTCTGCAACATCCAGGTTTCTAAGCCAGACATGTCCGATTTAGGAGTAGTTTGGCCGGTTACTTGCCTCATCTCTTGAGCTTCCAACATCAACTTCTTATGTTCCTTAACCGACAAGTTGGTCATTTTTCCTACAGAAAAGATGAGGAAAGAAGTTAGGAGAATAAAAAGTGATACCTGAGTAATGTAAAAACAATAAAATAAGTATATATTACCCAGAAAATAAAGAACTTGATCTTCCGGTAATGGCAATAGATCCCAGAACTTCATCATACGAAAAAAGTCTAATATGGATAGGGATTTGATCTCTTGGTCATTCAGTTTGTCGAAATCAAACCGAGACACCGAAAGTGGACTTTCGGTCCAATAAATAGGAAAACGGTGAGAACCATCCAACGTATACATTACTTGAGGACATCTCGGGCCACACTTAATTCTAAGGAACCGATCTTTGAAGCCTTTATAATTAATAGTATAGGCTTGGAGAAAGCACTTGTCGGGAAGACCGCTAATTGTCACCCAACCACTTTTCTCAACTCCTTTGATTTAAAAAAAAAAGATAAATATAAGCCTACAATAGGTTCTATATCTATGGACTCACAAACAATTTCAAAAACTTTTATAAACCCCCATCTATTTGGATGAAGTTGAGAAGGGGCGATTTTAAGTATCCTTAACAGGATAGATTCAAAGTTTGTAATGGGAAGTTGAATTTTAAAATCCTCCAATAACCCAGTGTAAAAATGGAAATATTCTTCTTTAACCCCCTGGGGACAAACTATGCAAACACGCTCCCCCGGGATACATGGTTCCAAAATGACATCATCTTCATTCCTAATAGAGGAAATGTTCCTCAAAGATCGAAGTTTAGCAATCTCCACTTCGTCAATAGAAATGTGGTCATAACTCATTACTTCTGGATCAAACGAGTCTGTAATCTCCATCAATACCTCTACCGATGAATCTGATGAAGAAGATTCAGAATTAGAATCACTAAAAGAGACATAAATATTGTCGTAAGCCTCCTTTACAATACGATCAAAATCAGTCTGGTTTAGAGTATCCCTATGTCTTCTTAAATAAAAGTCCCAAATATTTGTTATTTCCCGAGCACTCAAGGTTCTTAATAAATTTGTATCATCACCATATGCATCAACAATAGCCATTGAATAAAAGAACACAGAACAAAGAAATAAAAAGTAAATATACATGATTTTGAAGAATGAACAAAAGCTCTAAAAATTGCTTTGAATAAAATGGAATAAGTTATTCTAATGGATGATGAGCCATAAGATGAAAGAGATAACTTTAATCAAGAGGAAATACTCTTAAAAACCCAAAAATCTTGAAGCATTTTGAATAATTGAAGGGGATCAAATTCCCATAAAAAATCTTCATTATTGAAGAAAAAGAAAATCCAGTGAAGATACGCTTTCAAATCTGACATAATTAAGACATGTCACTAAAAAACGAGTACCACAACATGGGGAGACCAAAGAAAGTTTCTACCCCGGGCTTAGGTGAAAACGATATTTTCGGGCTTCTTTTGTGTAAACATTTCAACCTTTTAGATTTCATGCTCGGGGGCTTATGTACATCCCAGAAAATCAGCTTGACCAGACAAGGCCTAAGCTCGGGAGACGACCTGTTATATGTATTAGAAATCCCTTGGAGTCGAGTTGGTGAAATAGGTCGGTTGATTATGACCATTCAGATAAGTCAGAGTCCATTAGAAGTATTAAAATGAGCACATTGGGGTTGGTCTTAATCACACAAATCGGAGTCGACCTCATTAGAACAAGCTGAGGCTGACGATAACGCTAGGATACCACATAAAGAGTCCCAAGGAATAGTTACATAATGATACATTATGACTGGAGAGTTACAATCATTGATGAAACAGACATTATGTGACAATTATGGGGATGACAGACGTTACGGGAAGATATATTAGTGAAGGGTGTAATGGGGAAGGAAGAGATAAGGGAAACCTATAAATAGGAGATGGCTTGGAAGGTAAAGGTAGGCAGAAACTAGCAAATACATGCATAACAGACACTACAACCAATCGTTTTTGGCTCTCATTGACTAAGAACAAGGAAGTCAACCTTTTAGTGTTTTTAGCAAATCTTACTTCAAGTAAACTGGAATGTGGTTGATTATTCGTTGTATTTCATTGATTAATAACATATATAATGTCAGTGATTAACCTATATGTCTAACTGTTCTCATTTTTTATTGTATAGTTGTGCGAATTGTAGCATTCATTTGTCTCATGATCACCCACGCTACAAAACTATAAAAATTGTTGACTTTTTAAATTTAACTTCAGCCTCGATTTGGCTGAATCTAATATATTTTGTTGACTTTTGAAGTTCGACTTTAGCCTCGTTTTAGCCGAAGCTAACAAATTTTGTTGACTTTCAAATTTGACTTTAGCCTAAGTTAGACCGAAGTTAATATATTTTGTTGACTTTTAGAGTTTGACTTTAGCCTCATTTTAACCGAAGCTAAATTTTTTGGTTGACTTTTTTAAGTTAGAATTTAGCCTCTGTTTAGACGACACTACCATATTTTGTTGACTTTTAGAGTTTTACTTTAGCCTCAGTTTAGCTGAAGCTATGGGTTTTCATTGACTTTTTAAGTTTGACTTTAGCCTTGAGTTAACCGAAGTTAACAAATTTTGTTGACTTTATAAGTTTGACTTTAGCCTTGAGTTAACCGAAGCTAAAATTTTTTAATGACTTTATAAGTTTGACTTTAGTCTCGGTTTAGCCGAAGCTAACCGTTGTTTTTTTAATTTTTAAGTTTGACTTTAGCCTCGGCCAGACCCGTGCTATTCAATTTTTATTGACTTTTGGAATTTGATTTCTTTAGCGTTGGCTCCAAGTTAGTCTCGATGTAGACTCGACTTGGCCAACACTACCGTAGACACAGCTCTTTATAGACGCCGCTAAAGTTTTAGCTTTCACCGTTTTAGCCTGCTTCTGACACCGACGTTAATCCTGATGTATCATCGGTTTTTTGGCTAATAGTGTTTTCTATTCACAAAAATAAGGGGAATAGGAATATGAATAAGACAAATGGTTCTGAGAAAAAGAATCTGAAGTTGACACGGGGCTGCTATGGCCCGCAGTAGGCGCTACAGGTGGGTGGTAGTGGTTTTTACGTCCCATAGAAGGATCAATGGGTCACCCGTATTAGCTTCTATTTTTTTGTATGGGGCAAGGGATAGGGCCATTACGGATCACCCATAGTAGTGTCTATTTTTTTATACTAGAGATTTCTCTCCTCAATTGTCTTTGTGCATTTGATCCCTTTTGGCTCCCATTTTGCCCTGGTTGGTCTTTTTTCACCTGAAATATAGAAAATCATACAAACAAGCATAAAAGTGCACAATAACAAGGATTAAACAACATGAATTTGAAACTTAAACACATTTGAAAGCAATCTAAAAGCTACTAATCATTTACTACCAACAAAATGACACTGTTGTCGAGGAGTGGCGTTTAGATATTAAGAGCATTAATATAACTTTTATCATTATAAGTACACTTGTAAAATTGGTCATATTTGTGCATGACTATAACTATTTAACTAACAAAACAATTGTCAAAGCTCTCACATCAACTCAAAGAAATGTAAGAGGTGCCTTAACACATGCAAGTTTGTTATTGTGAGCTTTGCATTGGAGACCTTCCCACATGTTATTTTCCTTTGTCAGATGAAGAAAGAATTTCAAAAGTGGAGAATACTTTGAACCAGTTTACGCAAATGTCTATAGAAAATCTAAAGAATATTTTTGCGTCAATTAAAAGTCTCAAAAATCATGTTTATTAGATAACCAAGCAATTAGATGATCGACGAGGTGGAACATTACTAACCCAAAGGAGTATTTCCAAGTTATTACAACTAGAAGCAACATAATGAGTGGAAACAACGCTAACAAAGAGACTAAAAGAGTTGTTGTTAAGTCAAAAGAAAAACAAGAAGGAAAGAAGAAGAAAATGGGAAAGAAGTAGAAGAAAGAGAAAGGGACTTGGAGAAATACGTAAGTGGAGTGGCAAAGACAAACGATCAAAGAACAAGGGAGGAAAACTGAAGATTCCACCTATTCAAAATATGCCTTATCCTCGTGCTCCAACCAAGGACGATAAGAAAAGGCAGTATTTAAGGTTTTCAAACATTTTTAAGAGACTTTAGATAATAATACTATTCTCTAAAGTCTTGGAGCAATTTCCTACCTATGTAAAATTCATGAAAGATAATATGACAAAGAAAAGAAGACATACTGGTGAGAAATCTTAACACAGGCATCGAGTTAATGACGTCTAACAGGTGTTTATTAGGAGGCAACCCAATTTCCTAACTTTATATTTTCTCTTATTCAAATTGTAGTTTTTTAACTAAAACAGGTAAACACGAGTTTTGGAATTCATCATAAACTTCACATGGAGAGCTTACTTACCCGCTAAGCAAAAGCTTCACAGTAATTCAAGTTTTTAATTTAAATAGTTCACCTAACGAACAATTAATGGAGCTAATAAAAATCTTCAAGTTACAGATGTCGATTAGTGAATCAAACCCTAGACCTACATGCCTGAGGATATGAATTTTTTTTCCAGAGGAGATGGATGCTCAAAGGAAAAGAAAATACTGACTAAATCTCTCCAAAATCTATGACATTTACATTTCTATTTATTTTTAGTTATTTAATTACTTATATGAACATGTTCAACTTCTAATGCATGAGTCATTTTATGGATAATTTAAAATTTTGTGATTTTGGTGAATTTTGTTTATGAAATATAGCAAGATTGAAACAAATATCATATGATTCAATGGTTGAATATCCAATGCACAAGAATTTAGAGACACATGTTTATGACAAATCAAAGCAAACTGGACGATGAAAGTTTTTTTTAAATGTTTCATTCAAAATTGATTTTTATGACTATCTACAAATAATAGTGTTAGTTCCTGGATTGGCTGGAATTTTGGTAAAACAAAGTATATTCAATGTTGATGTCAAGGTGCTGATGTTGCAACATTGAAGTCTTAACATTGGGCTGTGTTAAGTATTTAATTGCTGAAGTTGGATGCCTGATGTCACACAGGTGATGTTGTAACATCAGATCTGCAAAATTAATTACATCAGGTTGTGATGTTTTTAGGGCACGCGTATTAGCTGGAATTGTGGAGAGTGGTTGACTCATTGAATGAGAATATCTTGGGATAGATATTTTCTATTACATGGGAGATTTGATTGCAGGTCTGTTGGAGAATTAAAAGGTTGAAGATTTAAAAAGATTTTGGGGATAAAATCTGTTTTGAAGATTCAATTTTAATTAACAAATCTGATCAAATATTGTGACAAGTCCAAGCCCAATTCAGGATGCTATATAAAGCGCACAAGACCAAAGGAAAAGGTACAGAAAACATTCAGAAGATCAAGAGCAGGAGGCTTAGTGTCTAGAGTTTGTTTAAAGTGCTTGTATTTACATTATTATAGGGTTTGAATAGGTGTTGAGTTTCTGTCCTCTCTAAAGCTGTGAAGCAAAGAGAGTTGTGTGATTTGATCGAAGCTAGGAAGTAAGATCAAGGGTACTCAAAGTGGTTTATTTGAGTGTTTGTAAGGGATTGAGTGGTGTTCTCATACCTAAGTGGTTTCTTAGGTAGGAAGTCATTAGTAGAGTATAAGTTTAGGAGATTGTCAACGGGTTGTTGAGTCTGTAAATTATATCTACAAGTAGTGAATTCCATCCCTGGCTTGGTAGCCCCCATAGTAGGTTGGTTGTAACCGAACTGGGTCAACAATTCTTGGTGTTATTTTACTGTTATTGCTGTCTATTGTGTAGAGTGTGTTGTTGTGACATCACACCTTAACATCACACGTCTGATACCAGAATTTCAATTGGTATCAGAGCAGGCATCCTATCTATCTCTGGGTGAGATCTAGGGAAGTTACTTTCTGGTGAAAAGATGGACAAAGAAGTTGGAGGATTCGTCAACAGACCCCCTATTTTGGATGGATCCAATTATGACTATTGGAAGCCAAGGATGACCACCTTCTTAAAATCCTTGGACAGTAGGGCTTGGAAGGCTGTTATTAAAGAGTGGAAAGCACCTGTCATGTGTGAGAAGGATGATGCTGGCAAAGATAAAGAAGGCACCTCTAAGCTAAAGCCTGAAGAAGAATGGACCAAGGAGGAAGATGAGCTCGCCCTTGGAAATTCCAAAGCTCTAAATGCCATCTTCAATGGAGTGGATAAGAATATCTTCAGGTTAATCAATACCTGTGAAGTTGCTAAAGAAACGTGGGATATCTTGCAGGCTACTCATGAAGGAACATCTAGAGTCAAGATGTCACGACTTTAGATTTTAACATCAAAATTTGAAAGCCTGAAGATGAAGGATGATGAGACCATTCATGACTTCCACATGAATGTTCTAGAACTGGCTAATGCATCCAGTGCTCTTGGTGAGAAGATGTCAGAGGAAAAGCTCGTAAGGAAGATCCTTAGGTCCTTACCTAAGAGATACAAGATGAAAGTGACTGCCATTGAAGAAGCTCAAGACATCAGCAAGATGAGAGTAGATGAGCTCATTGGATCTCTTCAGACTTTTGAACTTGGTTTAAATGAAGAAGAACCAGAAAAGAAACCCAAGGGTATTGCTTTGGTCTCCACTCCTGCAGAAGATAAGGTAGTCAAAGATTCTCAGGAAGATTTGTCACAAGCCATTGCAATGTTGGGAAGGCAGTTCAACAAAGTGTTAAAAAGATGGAACAATAACTACAAGCCTAGTGTCAAGAATAGTTCCTCTGACACCACCAATCCAAAAGAGAAAGATGAAGAGAAGACTGCTCAGGATAGAGGTGTTCAATGCTTTGAATGTGAAGGGTATGGACATGTCAAGAAAGAATGTCCCACATTCTTGAAGAAGCAGAAGAAGGGCATGTCAGTTTCCTGGTCTGAATCTGATAGTGAAAGTGATGGTGAGTCAGCAAAGCATGCTAGAGCCTTAACAGGAACTGTTGTGTCTGATGATGGTAGTGATGAAGAAATAACTTATGAGGAGCTAGCTTCTACTTATCGAGAGCTGTGTTTGAAAAGTGCTGAGATTTTTCAAGAAAACAAGTATCATAAGCAACAGATTGCTCAGCTTGAAAATGAAAAAGCTGATCGAGAAAACGAAGTTGTGCTAGTTAAGTCCCAACTAGATCAGATGACTAAATTCATTAGGATGATGAACAGTGGTACAGCTGATCTTGATAAAATTCTTCAGTTAGAGAAATCTGCAGGAGATAAATTAGGCATAGGATATGTGGCTAGCACTTCAGGAACAAAAAGGGAGATGTCTCAACCGTTGTCTCAACATCAACCTACGAAACAGGGCCCTTCCCCAAAGAAGGTTGTTCAGCCCCAGAATGCTGAGAAGAAGAATGGCCCTCATCAGAGGAAGATACAGCCCCAAGGAGATAGTCAGTATATGCCTCCCCAATATCACCAGAATATGCAAGCTGTCAAGTTTAAGCAGAACATGTCTCAGCAGAGGTATCAACATCAGGAAAAATGGTATGGTTATGCGTACAACAATGCTGTGACTTATGGAAGAAGGAAACCACATCACCATAGAAGACAGCCTAAGAGACAGCATCATCAATACAGCAGAAGACAATTCAACTATGGAATAAGGAGACAACAGTATGGGTGGCAGCCACAGAACTATCAAAGTGGGAGAAGATTTAACCACTTTAGAAACGGCAGAGTCAGATGCTTCTATTGTGGCAGGATTGGTCATATGCAGTCCTCGTGCTTCAAGCTTCACGGATATCCTAATTCTGCTCATTAACCCAAACAGCAAGAGGTTAGGCCTAAGGTGATGAAGAAATGGATACCTAAAGTTACCAGCTTGATAGCTCACACTTCCTTGAGGGTTTCCACTAAAGATGACTGGTATTTTGACAGTGGGTGTTCAAGACACATGACTGGAGTAAAGAATCTGCTTGTTGATGTGAAACCTCAGTCTTTTGGCTATGTTACATTTGGTGATGGGATCAAAGGAGAGATAAAGGGAATTGGAAGACTAAACTGTGACAGTACTCCCAAGCTGGAGAATGTTCTTCTTGTTAAAGGACTAGCAGCTAATTTGATTAGTATTAGTCAACTTTGTGATCAAGGATTCAAAGTAGACTTCACAAAGTCCGAATATAATGTGAAAGAAGACAAAGGAGAAGTCATTATGAAGGGAGCCAGATCTAAGGACAATTGTTATCTTTGGGTGCCGCAAAATTCAAATTCCTCCACGTGTGTGCTTGCTAAAGAAGATGATGTCAAAATCTGGCATCAGAAGCTGGGACATCTTCACCTAAAGGGAATGAAGAGAATTATCTCCTCAGAAGCAGTCAGAGGGATTCCCAAACTTAGTATTGAGGAAGGAAAGGTGTGTGGAGACTGTCAAAAAGGAAAGCAGACAAAGATGTCTCATCCGAAGCTTCAACATGACACCACCTCCAAGGTATTGGAACTCCTTCATATGGATTTGATGGGACCTATGCAGGTTGAAAGTCTGGGTGGAAAGAAATATGCTTATGTAGTTGTGGATGACTACTCAAGATACACCTGGGTGAATTTCATCAAAGACAAATCTAAGGTGTTTGATGTCTTTAAAGAGCTCTGTCATAAACTCCAAAGAGAAAAGGAGAGTAAGGTCATCAGAATTAGAAGTGATCATGGAAGAGAGTTTGAAAATAGCAAGTTTGAAGAATTTTGCTCGTCTGAAGGTATAAGTCATGAGTTTTCATCTCCTATCACCCCTCAGCAAAATGGAGTTGTTGAGAGGAAGAACAGAACTATACAAGAGTCGGCTAGAGCAATGCTTCATGCCAAGAAACTACCTTATCACTTCTGGGCTGAAGCCATGAACACTGCCTGCTACATTCACAACAGAGTTACCCTAAGAAGAGGCACTTCATCCACTCTATATGAACTATGGAAGGGAAGAAAACCTAATGTTAAGTACTTCCATGTGTTTGGTAGTAATTGTTACATTCTGGCAGATAGAGAGCAGAGAAGGAAATTAGATTCCAAAAGCGATGAAGGGATATTTTTGGGGTACTCCATCAACAGCAGAGCTTATCGGGTCTTCAACTCCAGGACCAAAGTGATGATGGAGTCAATCAATGTTGTGATTGATGATGAAGAAAAGCATGAAGTTGAGGATGTCATAGAAGATGTTGGAACATTAACTGATGAGAAGAAATCCATCCCCTAGTACTGCTGACACTGAGCCTGAGCAACCTCAGAAGGATCCTTCTATCAGGATTCAGAAGGATCATCCTAAGGAGCTGATCATAGGTGATCCAAATTCTGGAGTAAGAACTAGGTCCAGAGAAATCATAGCTAGCTAGTGCTTCGTATCCAAAATTGAGCCAAAAAATGTCAAGGAAGCTCTGACAGATGAATTTTGGATAAATGCTATGCAAGAAGAACTGGAGCAGTTCAAGAGAAATGAAGTCTGGGATCTTGTGCCAAGACCAGAAGGGGTGAATGTTATTGGAACAAAGTGGATCTACAAAAACAAGTCAGACGAGCTTGGAGTGGTTACAAGAAACAAAGCGAGACTTGTTGCACAAGGTTATACTCAAGTGGAGGGAATCGACTTTGATGAGACGTTTGCTCCAGTGGCGAGACTAGAATCCATCAGACTACTTTTGGGTATGGCTTGTAACCTAAGATTCAAGCTGTTCCAAATGGATGTGAAGAGTGCCTTTCTAAATGGCTATCTGAATGAAGAAGTCTATGTAGATCAACCTAAAGGATTCACTGATCCAAACTTCCCCAATCATGTGTTCAAACTGAGGAAGGCACTGTATGGCTTAAAACAAGCTCCAAGGGCCTGGTATGAGCGGTTGACAGAATTCTTAGTAGCAAATGGGTATAGAAAAGGAGGCATTGACAAAACCTTGTTTGTCAAGGAAGAAGGAGGAAAATTAATGGTAGCCCAAATTTATGTGGATGACATTGTATTTGGGGGGATGTCAGATGCTATGGTAAATCAGTTTGTCCAACAAATGCAATCAGAATTTGAAATGAGTTTGGTTGGAGAACTTAGCTACTTCCTTGGGTTGCAAGTCAGACAAATGGAGGATTCTATCTTTATTTCTCAAAGCAAATATGCTAAGAGCATAGTAAAGAAGTTTGGCCTAGATAAAGCCAATCACAAAAGGACACCTGCTCCCACCCATTTGAAGCTATCCAAGGATGAGAATGGAGTGAGTGTGGATCACAGCTTGTACAGAAGTATGATTGGGAGTTTACTATATCTCACAGCAAGCAGACCTGATATTTCCTTTGCTGTTGGAGTGTGTGCTAGATATCAGTCTGATCCTAAGGTAAGTCACTTGAATCAAGTGAAGAGGATTCTGAAATATGTAAATGGCACAAGTGACTATGGAATGTTATATAGCCGTGATTTTGGGACAGTTTTAAAAGGATACTGTGATGCTGATTGGGCTGGAAGTGCAGATGATAGAAAAAGCACTTCAGGAGGGTGTTTCTTTCTAGGGAACAATCTGATTTCCTGGTTCAGCAAGAAGCAGAATTGTGTATCTCTCTCAACTGCTGAAGCGGAGCATATAGCAGCAGGAAATAGTTGCTCTCAGCTGGTATAGATGAAACAGATGTTGAGTGAATATAATGTTAAACAAGATGTTATGACTTTGTACTACGATAATCTGAGTGCAATTAATATATCTAAAAATCCTATACAGCACAGTAGGATAAAGCACATAGACATAAGGCATCATTTCATAAGGGATCTGGTAGAAGAAAAAGTTGTTACCTTGGAACATGTAGCCACAGAGAACCAGCTGGCTGACATATTCACTAAAGCCTTGGATGCAAACCAATTTGAAAGGTTAATGAGCAAATTGGGAATCTGCATTTATGAAGACTGAATCTGCTAGAGGGGTTGTGGGCAGTTGGGGTGGTTCTGAAAATGTGTAGTCAACTGCCAGGTGAAGTTTGCCTAATTGTGGCTAAAAAGGGGGAGAAAATAGCCAAGATAGTCAAGAGTATTATTGCCATATGCTGCTAATGTGATGCAGAGATTAAGAGGGAGATAGATTGATGTTGCTAAAAGGTGTTTAGTTGAAAAGTTTGTTGCTGCATTAAGGGGGAGTTTTGACATTTGAGGAGTGCAGCCAAGCAGACATCTAGGGGGAGTAAATTGCTGTACATTGTGAGCTACTGAACAGCTGTGATGCTGGTTCATGTTTTCAAAGGGGGAGCACCAATTGGCTGTTGTCAATAATGAAGATGGTGCTGCAGCAGATCAAGTGATGAAGACTATGCAAAGTATTAAACTGCTGCTGATTGAGAGTTCAAATTTTTTGAAGATTATTCCGCTGCGGAAATCTCTGGAGGTGCAGAGTGCAGAAGTTGATTGTAGAGTGCAGAGGTTGTTTTAGCCAAAATTAGCCAAAGGGGGAGATTGTTAGTTCCTGGATTGGCTGGAATTTTGGTAAAACAAAGTATATTCAATGTTGATGTCAAGGTGCTGATGTTGCAACATTGAAGTCTTAACACTGGGCTGTGTTAAGTATTTAATTGCTGAAGTTGGATGTCTGATGTCACACAGGTGATGTTGTAACATCAGATTTGCAGAATTAATTACATTAGGTTGTGATGTTTTTAGGGCACGCGTATTAGCTGGAATTGTGGAGAGTGGTTGACTCATTGGATGAGAATATCTTGGGATAGATATTTTCTGTTACATGGGAGATTTGATTGCAGGTCTGTTGGAGAATTAAAAGGTTGAAGATTTAAAAAGATTTTGGGGATAAAATCTGTTTTGAAGATTCAGTTTTAATTAACAAATCTGATCAAATATTGTGACAAGTCCAAGCCCAATTCAGGATGCTATATAAAGCGCACAAGACCAAAGGAAAAGGTACAGAAAACATTCAGAAGATCAAGAGCAGGAGGCTTAGTGTCTAGAGTTTGTTTAAAGTGCTTGTATTTACACTATTCTAGGGTTTGAATAGGTGTTGAGTTTCTGTCCTCTCTAAAGCTGTGAAGCAAAGAGAGTTGTGTGATTTGATCGAAGCTAGGAAGTAAGATCAAGGGTACTCAAAGTGGTTTCTTTGAGTGTTTGTAAGGGATTGAGTGGTGTTCTCATACCTAAGTGGTTTCTTAGGTAGGAAGTCATTAGTAGAGTATAAGTTTAGGAGATTGTCAACGGGTTGTTGAGTCTGTAAATTATATCTACAAGTAGTGAATTCCATCCCTGGCTTGGTAGCCCCCAGAGTAGGTTGGTTGTAACCGAACTGGGTCAACAATTCTTGGTGTTATTTTACTGTTATTGCTGTCCATTGTGCAGAGTGTGTTGTTGTGACATCACACCTTAACATCACACGTCTGATACCAGAATTTCAAATAGCATGAAAATGAAAATAATGTTGGATTAAGGTTATATTTCACTTGTTTTTTGAAATCATGCTTAATAAATCATAATCATTACAAAACCTAGCTGATGAATTATGTATGACCTCATGTTTTACATATATATTGAGAGTAAACATGCATATAACTCTATTGATTTTGCATAATTCTTGCTATTACTTAATGTGTATGAAGTCATGGAAATGATCAAAGCAATGTTTCTTTATTGAGTGAAAACTACTTGGCCAAATAAAGCATGCCTAGTGAGAAAGCAATCCTTTGATAAAACCCTTTATGGAAAAATGTAAAAAATTTGTTTTTTTGAAATGTTATAACCCTTATCAATTTAAAAGAAAAACAATGTTCATTCCCTTGTCATAAATATAGGTGGACATTAATTTTAAGGGGTATCATTGTTGGAAAAAAATTGTTCATATCCCTTCGGTTTTTATGATAACAAAGTATTTAAAGAATAGATGGGTATACTAACATATATTCAAGTGTGCATGATCACAAGCTTAGAATTCAACTTTGAATTGACCCTGTTAAAAGCATCTGTGGAGAAACAATGTAACTCATATTTTGATTGATCAAAATCTGGTGACTCTAAACTTGTTCGTCAGCCTCTGAAGGATCAAACTCTCATCATGGTATTCCAGTCTCTGGTGATAGCTCAGACTCTGAAGACCTCAGCTAAAGATTCTCAGCCTCTGATTTGTACCATTTACCAAAAGCATACAAGTCTAGTAAAAACACCAGATTTCTGGAGAGAGTCAATTAGGGTTTCATTTTACAAGGCTCAAAGAATGGTGATATGACTTCTTAAGTCTATTCTACCTTTTGGTAGATACCTAGTACTTCGAAAGATGTTGTGGATAATGCTTTTGTTCTTTAGATAGTGTTTCTAACCAGATACATCCTCCAACGTCTCTCTTGGCATGCTTCTTCACTGAGAAAGATCTTATGCTCATCCTTCCAATGAATCCTTCTCTGCCTCTATAAAAGTGAAATTCTGGTATCAGATGTGTGATGTTAAGGTGCGATGTCACAACAACACACTCTACAAATGGACAATACAATAACAGCTATAAATTGAACACACAGAATTGTTCACCCAGTTCGGTCTAACTACCTACGTCTGGGGGCTACCAAGCCAGGGATGAATTTCACTACTTGTAGAATTAAATTACAGACTCAACAACCCAGTTGACAATCTCCTAATCTTAATTCCTACTAGTGACTTTCTACCTAAGAAACCACTTAGATATGAGAACACTACTCAATCCCTAAAACACTTCAGCGATACAATTCAAAGATCACACACTTTGAATAACACTACTTGATTTTGCTTCACGACTTTGATCAAGAACAACTCAAAACAACAATACCAATTCACACTTGAATGGTTTACAAACACGAAGACTCAATCGACTCACAGTCTTTAGCTCTTTTTCTTCGTTTCCTTTCCTTTAGGATTGTTGCGCTTTATATAGCTCTTTTAATTGGACTCGGACTTGCTACAATATCTGACCTGATTTGTTATTTAAAACTGAATCTTTTTAAAACAATTTTTCTCTCCAAAATCTTCTTAAATCTTCAGCCTTTAAATCTCCTACAAATCTGCATCAAATCTCTATGCAACGGAGAATATCTATCCCAAGATATCCGCAACCAATGAGACTAACAACTCTCCACAATTCCAGCTAAAACGCCAACCCTAACAACATCACAAACCTGATGTTATTAATTCTGCAGATCTAATGTCACAACATCGCTTGTGACATCAGACATCCAACTTAACTCTTAACACAGTTCAGTGTTAAGACTCAATGTTGTGACATCACCCATATGACATCAAACATTGAACAACCTTTGTTTTACCAAAATTCTAGCCAATCCAAGAAACTAACAATCTCCCCCTTTGGCTAATTTTGGCTAAAACAATCTTTGCACCTTCAGAGACTTCAGCAGCGAAAAAAAAAATTCAATATTGTTGAAACTTGAAACTCCATGCAGCAGCATCATAAAGACTTCACTTCACACAAAACTCTGCTGCAGCACCATCTTCAACAGCTACAATTTTCAACAATCAACAATGGTGCTCCCCCTCAAAACAAGAACCAGCATAACAGCTGTTCAGCAAATACTCCCCCTCAATATCTGCACTTCTGTACTATAACATCAGCAATCAGCTACATCCTCAGCAGCAACACCCATCAACTCCTTTGACATATCAGAATATTTGATAACTTTCCAACTCCTTGGCTACTTCTCCCCCTTTTTAGCCACAATTTGACAACCTGTAGACTCTTTGATTGTAACTTTTTATGAACTCCAATCTTGTATGCCTTCAGCAGTTGAATCAATTTTCAATAAAGTACACAACTGTACAATACACTCTCCATCACATTTAATATTCATAAATGCAAATTCCCAATTTACTTCTTAAACTTTCAAATTGGTTTGCATCTAAGGCTTTAGTGAAAATATCAGCTAATTGCTTATCTGTAGCTACATGTTCTAAGACAACAACTTTGTCTTCAACCAACTCTCTTATAAAATGATTCCTTATATCAATATGCTTAGTCCTGCTATGCTGAATAGGATTCTTAGAAATATTGATTGCACTCAAATTATCACAGTACAATGTCATGACATCTTGCTTGACATTGTATTCAGTCAGCATTTGCTTCATCCAAACAAGTTGAGAACAACTACTTCCTGTTGCTATGTACTCAGCCTCAGCAGTAGAGAGAGAGACACAGTTTTGCTTTTTGGTAAACCATGATATCAAATTATTCCCCAAGAAGAAACAACCTCCTGAAGTGATTATCCTATCATCTGCACTCCCAGCCCAGTCAACATCACAATATCCCCTTAACTCAGTCCCAGATCCATGACTATACAACATCCCATAGTCACTAGTCCCATTAACATATTTCAGGATCCTCTTCACTTGATTCAAGTGACTAGCCTTAGGTTCAGATTGATATCTGGCACAAACTCCAACAGCAAACGCAATGTCAGGTCTGCTAGCTGTGAGATACAATAGACTCCCAATCATGCTTCTATATAAACTTTGATCCACACTGACACAATGTTCATCCTTGGACAATTTTAGATGAGTAGGAGCAGGAGTCCTCTTGTGATTAGCATTCTCTAGACCAAACTTCTTCACTATGTTCTTTGCATACTTGCTCTGTGAAATGAATATGGAGTCCTCTATTTGTCTAACTTGCAGACCAAGAAAATAGTTCAGCTCACCAACAAGACTCATTTCAAATTCAGACTGCATCTGTTCCACAAAATGTTTCACCATTGCATCTGACATCCCACCAAATACTATGTCATCAACATAGATTTGAGCTATATTCAGTTTTCCTTCTTCCTCTTTAACAAACAAAGTCTTGTCAATCCCTTCTTTTTTGTAGCCATTCATAACCAGGAATTCAGTAAGTCTTTCATACCAAGCTCTTGCTGCTTGCTTCAAACCATATAGAGCTTTCCTTAGTTTGTACACATGGTCAAGAAATGTTGGATCAATAAATCCTTTTGGTTGATCAACATACACCTCTTCATTTAAGTAACCATTCAAGAAGGCACTTTTAACATCCATCTGAAAAAGCTTGAATTTGAAATTACAAGCCACCCCTAAGAGCAATCTAATAGACTCCAATCTAGCCACAGGAGCAAAGGTTTCATCATAATTAATTCCTTCAACCTGAGTGTATCCCTGAGCAACTAATCTGGCCTTGTTTCTGGTGACCACTCCTTGTTCATCAAATTTATTTTTGTAGACCCACTTGGTGCCAATCACATTTACTCCATCAGGCCTAGGTACAAGCTCCCATACTTCATTCCTCTTGAATTGCTCCAGCTCTTCATGCATTGCATTTATCCAAAACTCATCAGTCAATGCTTCCTTGACATTCTTTGGCTCAATTTTGGAGACAAAGCATGAACTTGCTATAACATCTCTTGACCTAGTCCTCACTCCAGAGTTTGGATCACCTATAATGAGCTCTTTTGGGTGGTCCTTCTGAACTCTGATGGAGGGATCCTTATGAGGTTGCTCAGTTTTAGGCTCAGCAGTAGCAACACTAGGAGTTGGACTTCTGTCTTCAGCTTCTGGTGCAACTTCACCAACTGATGTTCCAACATCATCTGGGACATCATCATCTTCCTGCTTGTCATTGTCATCAATCACCACATTGATTGACTCCATCATCACCTTGGTTCTAGAGTTAAAAACCCTATATGCTCTGCTGTTAGTAGAGTATCCCAAGAATATTCCTTCATCACTTTTGGAATCCAATTTTCTTCTTTGTTCTCTATCAGCCAGAATATAACATCTACTTCCAAAAACATGAAAGTATTTGACATTAGGTTTTCTTCCCTTCCATAGTTCATACAGCGTGGATGAAGTGCCTCTTCTCAGGGTAACCCTGTTGTGAATGTAGCAGGCAGTATTCATGGCTTCAGCCCAGAAATGATAAGGAAGTTTCTTGGCGTGGATCATCTCTCTAGCAGACTCTTGGATAGTTCTGTTCTTCCTCTCAACTACTCCATTTTGCTGAGGAGTAATAGGAGATGAAAACTCATGACTTATACCTTCAGCAGAGCAGAATTCTTCAAACTTGCTATTCTCAAACTCTCTTCCATGGTCACTTCTTATTCTGATAACCTTACTCTCCTTTTCTCTTTGGAGTCTTTGACAAAGGTCTTTAAAAACATCAAACACCTCTGATTTGTCTTTGATGAAGCTCACCCATGTGTACCTAGAATAGTCATCCACAACTACATATGCATATTTCTTTCCACCCAGACTTTCCACCTGCATAGGTCCCATCAATTCCATATGAAGTAGTTCCAATACCTTGGAGGTGGTGTCATGTTGAAGCTTCGGATGAGACATCTTTGTCTGCTTCCCTTTTTGGCAGTCTCCACGCACTTTTCCTTCCTCAATATTGAGTTTAGGAATTCCTCTAACTGCTTCTGAGGAGATGATTCTCTTCATTCCCTTTAGGTGAAGATGTCTCAACTTCTGATGCCAGATTTTGACATCATCTTCTTTAGCAAAAACACAAGTGGAAGAACTTGAGTCTTGTGGCACCCAGAGATAACAGTTGTCCTTAGACCTGGCTCCTTTCATAATGGCTCCTCCTTTATCATCTTTGACAATGCATTCAGACTTTGTAAAGTCTACTTTGAATCCTTGATCGCAAAGTTGACTAATGCTAATCAAATTAGCTGTCAGTCCTTTAACAAGAAGAACATTCTCCATTTTGGGAGCACCAGCACAGTTCAATTTACCACTCCCCTTGATCTCTCCTTTGACCCCATCACCAAATATAACATAGCCTGAAGAATGAAGCTTCATATCTACCAACAGATTCTTTACTCCAGTCATGTGCCTAGAACACCCACTGTCAAAGTACCAGTCTTCTTTGGTAGAAACCCTTAAAGAAGTGTGAGCTATAAAGCTGGTAACCTTAACTTTAGGGACCCATTGCTTCTTAGGCTTGGAAACCTGCCTTTCTTTATAACAGTTCTGTTTGAGAACAACCTGATGAGCCTTCTGTGGATACCCATGTAGCTTATAACAATAAGCCTTAATGTGTCCAAAACATCCATAATGGTGACACCTCCAGCGCCTGTATTTCTTCTTGGATGGAGCTCTGTCATGATGTTTTAACATAGGTTTTAACATCACTGGTTTGGAGGTGATAACAGTATTAGAACCTGCATCATTGGTGAATCCCAAACTGCATTTGTCCGCAGCCATCTTCCCAATACTAAGAATGTTGTCTAAAGCATCAGTACCATTGTTCAACATTCTGACCGTTTTGGTCATAGAGTCCAGTTTATAGTTAAGCATACTGACTTCAGCTTCGAGTTCAGTCTTTCAGCTTTTAACTGTACTATGGTTTTCCTCAGCTCTTCTCCTTCAAGGCACACTTGTTCACTTCTTATGAAAAGATCTTTATAAGTGACAACAAGTTCATCATAAGTAACCTCATCATTTCAAGACTCATCATCTGACTCATAAACCCCAACCATAGCTCTAACAAGTTTAGCTGAGTTTTCTTCAGATTCACTCTCACTGTCAGACCAAGAAGCTGATAACCCTTTCTGCTTCTTTAGAAAAGTAGGACATTCCTTCTTGACATGTCCATACCCTTCACACTCGAAGCATTATATATCTTTGTCATTACTGGATTCTTCTTCATCTTTAGACTTCTTCCCTTGTTCTCCTGATCTGTTGATGTCAGAGGTAATGTTCTTGACATTGGGATTATAACTCCTATTTATCCTCTTCATAACTTTGTTGAATTGTTTACCCAGCAACGCAATAGCCTGAGACAGCTCCTCCTGAGAGTCATCTACTTTCTCTTTCTTGTCTTCTTCAGAACTGGAAACTAAAGCTATACTCTTGGACTTCTTCTCAGGTTCTTCTTCACTTAACCCTAGCTCAAATGTTTGAAGGGATACAATAAGCTCATCAACCCTCATTTTGATGATGTCTTGAGCTTCTTCAATTGCAGTCACCTTCATCTTGTACCTCTTAGGAAGGGACCTTAGGATTTTCCTTACAAGCTTTTACTCTGACATCTTTTCTCCAAGAGCACTGGATGCATTGGATAGCTCAAGAATACTCATGTGGAAGTTGTGAATAGTCTCATCCGCCTTCATCTTCAGACTTTTAAACTTCGATGTTAGAAGCTGAAGTCTTGACATCTTAACTCTAGATGTTCCTTCATGTGTAGCCTTCAAAATATCCCAAGCTCCCTTAGCAACTTCACAGGTATTGATTAACCTGAATATGTTCTTATCCACTCCATTGAAAATTGCATTTAAAGCTTTGGAATTTCCAAGGCAAGCTCATCTTCTTCCTTGGTCCATTCTTCTTCAGGCTTTGGCTTTGAGGTGCCCTCTTTATCTTTCCCAGCATCATCTTTTTCAAACACAACAGGTGCTTTCCATTCTTTAACAATATCCTTCCAAGCCCTGCAGTCCAAGGATTTCAAAAAGGTGATCATCCTTGGCTTCCAATAATCATAATTCGAGCCATCCAAAATAGGGGGTCTATTGACAAATCCTCCAACTTCTTTGTCCATTTTTACACCATAAAGTAACTTCCCTAGATCTCACCCAGAGACAGACAGGATGCCTGCTCTGATACCAATTGAAATTCTGGTATCAGATGTGTGATGTTAAGGTGCGATGTCACAACAACACACTCTGCAAATGGACAATACAATAACAGTAATAAATTGAACACACATAATTGTTCACCCAGTTCGGTCTAACTACCTACGTCTGGGGGCTACCAAGCCAGGGATGAATTTCACTACTTGTAGAATTAAATTACAGACTCAACAACCCAGTTGACAATCTCCTAATCTTAATTCCTACTAGTGACTTTCTACCTAAGAAACCACTTAGATATGAGAACACTACTCAATCCCTAAAACACTTCAGCGATATAATTCAAAGATCACACACTTTGAATAACACTACTTGATTCTGCTTCACAGCTTTGATCAAGAATAACTCAAAACAACAACACCAATTCACACTTGAATGGTTTACAAACACGAAGACTTAATCGACTCACAGTCTTTAGCTCTTTTTCTTCGTTTCCTTTCCTTTAGGATTGTTGCACTTTATATAGCTCTTTTAATTGGACTTGGACCTGCTACAATATCTGACCTGATTTGTTATTTAAAACTGAATCTTTTTAAAACAGATTTTCTCTCCAAAATCTTCTTAAATCTTCAGCCTTTAAATCTCCTACAAATCTGCATCAAATCTCTATGCAATAGAGAATATCTATCCCAAGATATCCGCAACCAATGAGACTAACAGCTCTCCACAATTCCAGCTAAAATGCCAACCCTAACAACATCACAAACCTGATGTTATTAATTCTGCAGATCTAATGTCACAACATCGCTTGTGACATCAGACATCCAACTTAACTCTTAACACAACCCAGTGTTAAGACTCAATGTTGTGACATCACCCATATGACATCAAACATTGAACAACCTTTGTTTTACCAAAATTTTAGCCAATCCAAGAAACTAACAAAAAGAAAGCTGGAAATTTGAAATAAGAAAAACAACAACAAAGAACGACAACACTACATCAGAATAACTTGAGCATAACTTTGAGCTATTGTTTATAACTGTTACTGCATAAGTTCTTAAGATTTCTTATCTTTGTATATCTTAGAAATCTTATGAGTTAAGAACCTTTGTGGTTATTGTAAAACTACTATACTTCTGATTGTGTATCAAAGTATAGTTGTTATCTTTTCTACTAAATTGTGTGTTTAAAGTAAAGGAAGTCTCTTGCAAGGTTGCTTGAGAAGTGAAATCTCTTGCCTGCGTGTTTGCGCAATGAAGTCTTTTTCTAGTGTGATTAAGAAGAAGTCTCTTGCTAGGTTGCTTGAGCGTAAGTCTCTTTCTAGATTGATTGAGTAGTGAAGTATCTTGCTAGTTTGCTTGGGAAAAGTGTAATTAGTTTGATTATAGTGAAAAGCTCTTGTTGAGGCAAGGGGACTTGACTACTCTCAGTTAAGGAGAGGAACCAGGATACACTTTGTGTGTTGATTTTCTTATTACTTTTGATTCATATTCTTTTCACTATTATCATATATTCTAATATTAGACTCTGAACTTTGTTCAGATTCTAAAGTTGCTATTCAGAAGTGAAATTTTTTTTATATACATAATTCAACCCCCCTTTCTTGTGTATTTTTCTAACCTTCAGTTGACATCAAAGCACGGTCTATACTTTAACACTTAACAGTGGTGCATAAAATATCTTGAGAAAAGTATAGCTTCCATCATGTCTGATAGTTCTGAAGTAACAAATACTATTAGTTCTCCTCTGGTAACAATAACCATGATCAAAGTACATCCGGTCAAAACAATTATATTGCTAGACCACCAACATTCACTAGAGACTCCACTGAATTTGAATAGTGGAAGAGTAAGATGTACACTCACATCATTATTCTGGATGATGAGTTATGGGATATATTGGAAGATGGCATTGACAATCATGTAAATTATGATTTATGACAGAAAGTCTCTCACTCCTGCTCAGAAAAAGATATATAGGAAACATCATAGAGTGTGACGTATTCTTGTTGATGCCTTGCCTCATTATAAGTACATAAAGATTATTGATAATTCAACTGCTAAAACTATCTTTGAATCCATATATGCTACCTATGAAGGTAATCAACAAGTTCAACAAGAAAAATCAAATCTTCTGGTTCAACAATATGAGTTATTTATAATGAAAGATGATGAGAACATTGGAACTATGTTCTCAAGATTTCAAGTTCTTGTGTCTGGACTTCAGATCTTGAACAAGAGCTATACTACATTAGATCATGTCAAGAAGATTCTTAGGAGTCTTCCTACCAAATATAGACCTAAAGTTACTGCTATTCAAGAGGCTAAATACTTAAACACATTAAGTCTTGAAAGTCTTGTTAAAGATCTTCAAATTCATGAGATTGAGCTAAATGGAGATGATTCTATAAAGCAATTTAAAACACTGGCTTTAAACTCTGTTGAAAAGTATGAGAAATCTTCTCAGACTAGAAAGCATAAAGAAGCCACTCATGATATAGCTTCTAATAAAGAATCTGGTGATGATGAAATGACTTTCATCATCAAACGATTTTAATGCTTGGCCAATAATAAGAACATATTCTCTGGTAGAAGAGATGGCTTCAAAGGGTCCAACTCTGGAAGTGATAAATATGATCATAATGGATGTTACAACGGCAAGAAGCCTGATCATTTCATTGTTGAATATATTAATCTTCAAAAAAGACAAAAACAAAAAGGAAACCTTCCAGAGGAACAACTTCAGAAGCAAGTTCAAGAAAAGTCTAATGGAAACATGGGAAGAACTTGAAAATGAAGGAGAAAATGATGAAGTCGATCTTGCTTTGATGGAATTGACACTTCCAGACTCAAAATTAGAAGTTGGTTATGACTCAGAGTCAGAGGATACAGAAGAGGTACTTTCTATACTCTCTAAATATAATTTAAGTACTCTATGTCATGATCTTATGGAAAGATGCCAGCAGAAAGCCATACATATGAAAATATTCAAGAAGCAATATTATATTTTAAGAGATGAGCTAAATCTCTCTAAAGATAAAATTAAAAAACTTGAAAGAGATCAAATTGCTTTAATAAAAGATACGCCTGACACACCTCTAGATAAAAATGAATTGGCTCTTCAAGGGCTTATCATATTTGGGTTTGAAAGAATCAAACTTGCTTCCATGATCTATTGAGTAAGTAAGAGCAAAGGAGAAGGTCTTGGTTATCATCAGCAACCTTATAATCCAAGGACTAATGTCTTGATAAAACCATCAAAGCCTTCTTCTTCAAGCACTGCTCAAAATGGGTTGAATGCTTACTTGATGTCTGCTACTGATAATGGTAAAGCTCTGAACCTATCAGAACCTGTGATAAATAGCTCTCAAGTTCTGAAGGAATCAAGATCTCAGACTCAAATGTCAAAAGGTCAAAGTAAACTAGAACCTAGGACTCTCAAGTCAGAAGTTTTGAAAAACTAAGAACTCAAGGTTGTTGAATCAAAGGTTCCAAGAGGTTTAGAAGTCAAGATCAAGACTTATCCAGAACAAAATATTTATAGACAAAAAGTATGGAATGATTCTAGACCTTACTATAAAGCTAAGGCTCAAGGCAAGAGGAATCCCTATAAAACTAACCTCAGAGGACCCATAAGAGTATGGGTACCAAAGAATAAGATTGTTTTTGTTGCATATATACAAAAGGGAAAGAGCAAAGTAACTATTGTTGTTCCAGGACAATGGTTGCTTACAACTTACAACAAAAAGAAGGCATACATTCCAAGTCCTAACTCTGAAGGAGGAAGGGAATGTGGAATCTGGAAGAAACCAGTAAGACAAGATTACTAGTATTGGGAAGACTAATGTTTTCCTATATTGAAGTGGTGCTTCAGACTCTTGGTTATATCTATGAAGTTTATCCAGTTTTTTTGGGAAGTATGAGAAGACTTTGGTTGGATTTTAGAAGAGCATTGTTGGAACAATATTGTTCCTCATGGGCAATCTCAAAAGCTGATATGAAATTGCATAAAGAAAGGTATGACTTTTTATGTGTTTCATGCAACGATTTTTAATCCTAGCATCTTTCCAGAAGAACTTTATGTTTATGAAAGAAGAATTACACTTCATTTTTATAATTCTAGTTCTATCAGTTATGCAAAGCATTTTACTCTATAACAGAGTCTGATGATGTCCAGAAGTTACTTTAATCAAAAGCTATGAATCAGCTTCTGATGAATAAATAGCCTCTAAAACATCTTAGCCTCTGATACTATGAATAAGAATTAACCGCCTCTGATATGCACACAAATAAACACTTCATGGTAACTACCTCTGGCAACTACCCTCTTATGTGTCATAAATTTGAAATGCCTTCTGACATGTAGATTGTAACTGTTGAGTAAAAACTCCTTAGTTCTTGGTTGTTTGCCTTTATTAATTTGTTTCTTGTTTCTTTTTGTCTTTATGTTCTATTTTGTTTAAAATTCCTTTTTCACTCAAAACTCTCCATTTATATCAGAAACACACTTCACTCTCTCACTTCATATAATTTTTCTTTTTATAATTTCCTCTGAAACCCTTTTTCAAAATAACCCTAGAAACCCTAATAGCTTCTTTCAATAATGGCGTCCTCATCATCTGATCAACATGCACACATGATCGTCGAATCTAGAAAAGTATGACTATCAAGCTCAAATCAATGGATTTAAATCTGGGTGATTTGAAGCTTTTGGTGGAATAAATTGTTGACTTTGACTCTTTTAATAAAAATGGATATGATCTTTATAGCTACTTCAGAGTACAATAGTGGTCTACATTCTTTGAAATGTTGAATGTACCAACTTACCCTTATCTTGTAAGAGATTTCTGGGTTAGGGTAGAAGTCTTTGATGAATTTTCATGTTGCATCTAAGGAACTCTGACTTTTGGTAGAGAATGACAATTCCATGAAAGGAATGAGTAGAGAAGAAGTGGGTTGAAGAAGTTTGAAGAAGTTGAAATTAGATCAGCAGTAATGGGTATTGAGGTGATCATCACTCATAGGAAGATTTCTAAATTGTTAAAAGCACCAAACTCTAGAAGGTTTATTGTGAACACTAAAGAGAACAGTCCTGAAGCAGATGCTATCAAAAGATATTTGTTTGATAATGCTAGTAATTTATGTTCTTCTAACTTTAGAAAGGTCAAGAACATACAAAAAAATTTCAAGCTTCTATTTAAAATTCTTATTGGGTGTCTCATCCCTAGAGAATGGATTACTGACTAAATATCATGGGGACACAAACACTTCCTCTTCTAGCTGAAGAATGAAGATAAGATCAATATGTTTGCCTACATCTTCAATTATCTGTGTGAAGCTATCAAGAATATCACAAAGCTTTGCAAGAGGAATGTGCCATATGCTAGACTGTTGTCTGAACTATTTTATCAGGGTCGTCTAATTGATGCCCTTAAAGTGTTGCTTGACAATGGGGATCTGAAGGAGATACATGGAAACATCATGTCTGCTTCTGTTCTTGCAAACATGAAGCTTCTGAAGAAAGGTGATGTGGTGGCTTCAAAGGTGCCTCTCTCAGTTAGATGTACTAATCCTGATTACTCTGAGGATTATCTTATAATCACCAAGAAGCGTTGAACAGGAATTCAAATAGGGAGTGTTATAAGATTCAAAGACTTACCCAATAATCCTACTAATGTGTCCAATCCTTCTAAGAAGAGGAAAAAGTTTGCTTAAGTGGCTCAGAAGGATGTTCATAAACCTTCTAAGAAGAAAGCTTTACATCAGAAGGAGATTGAAAAAGAGATTGAAGAAGTCATTGAATCCTTTGAATTAATGACCTCCAAAACAAGAAGTGGAAGATCACCCAAAAAGGTTGTTTATGCATCTTTCGCATCAAAAGCACCTTTGAGAAAGAAGATATTAATGAAGTTGTGTGAAATTGACGAGGATGATGAAAAAGAGGATGTTGGTGTATCCTTGATTAAAAGAAAGAAAATTGCATATGTTGTTGCTCAGAAGAGTGTGGTAGAGCATATATTTAAAAGTGCTCAACTGTTAGCATCTGTTATGTTGGATCAATTAGAGAAGCACCCAGAAACCTATGATGCTTTGATTAAAGAGGCTTCTTTTGTTGGTGATCTGGAGACTACAGAGGTCAAAGCTGTTGAAGTGATTGTAGGGTTAAAGTCTGTTGTGGCTGAAGCCTCTTGTTTTCCTGAAGAAGATGGTTCAGAAGCTATTGTTGAAGAGACTCTGACTACTTCAGAAGCTCTGAATACTAGTATGACATGTATTAATCTAAACTCTATCTTGAAAGATGATTTTGATTACTCTACCATAAACCATAAATCACCAACTCCATCACTAAATCCATCACCTAATCATTCCCCAAAACATCATTCATCACATACCATTGAATCCATTGTTGCTCAAAATCAGTTAACTCTTTGTACTATTTCAGAGCAACCCTCACCTTTGAACACCATGCTCGAACCTTCCGTGGATATATCTAGTGGGAAAACTTCTTCTAGCCTTGAGTTAGAATATGATGAAGTTGGATTCATAGCTCACCTTGGCCTTAAATCTGTAACCCCTAAACCTGTCTCCTTTAAAACTATTCTAGCCATTCCTATTCAAGCAGTTTCTCCTCAAGACAAACCATCTAACCAAACATGTTCTTCTTCTGAAGATGAACATGTAACCTATATTCGACCAAAAACTACTTCTCAACCAGAAATTACCTCCCCACCGGAACATGTAACCTTTAACCAAACATGTTCTCCTCAACCATCACCTCATAAAGAACCTAGCCATGTTCAAACTCAACTTCAAGGTCAAGATACATCTTAAATCCATATTGAAACTGAACAAATTATTCAGGATCTATCTGTAGTTCAATTCACATCTAAACATATCTCTTTTGACTTCCTTCACCCAGAAACCTCCTTAATCCTACTTGTCCCTGAAAACCAATCATATGGCCCTTCACATACTAACACTTCATCCCTTCCACGAACTATCCAACCCAACTTGAAGGTAATCAAATCTGTCTTTCTTGATAAAGTACAAAGTCTGGTCAATGAGAGATTATATGCCTTTGACCCAGTAGCCTATGTTGTTGTCATGGTGAAGAATCGTAGACCAAGCTATTGACTAACTTGAACCACTAAACTTTTATTTTTCCAAGGGAAAAGGAAAAGATCGAATAAACCCACAATAAACATTCAAAGCAAAAAGCAAAGCTAAGAGCAAAGGAATAAAGAGATCAAAGGTACGAGGGTTGGTTATGCAAAAGGAAGGTACTAGCACCCTAAGAATCTGTAGTACTCTACAGGAACCTCTTGAAATATTTGTGTTTTGTTAAAAGTGTTTGCTGGAAAAAGATTGGGGAGATGAGAAAAGAAGTGTTTTTTAATTATTTTATTTATTTATTTGGAAAGACATGAAGTCTTGTGCCTACATACCAACAAAGGATGAAAACCTCGTAGTTCAGGGTACAAATAACAAAATGGTTTGTTTTAGTTGATTTTAATGAAGAAGAGACAAGTTGTCATCTTAAGGAGAATACTCAAATAATCCACCACAAACATGTGGAAGATGGATCTTTGCATCACAATGAGAGAAGGGCTCTAACTTGGATATAGAATCAATAAGTATGTCTCATAGCTCCCTCCAGTGGAAAAAAATCAACATCATTCTTAACAATGTTATGGGGTAGGAGAATCATATCTCAACAATAGCGATGACTCATGTCTAATCTTTTTTTGAGAAAAGGTTTTAAAAAGAAAAGCCAAGTGGCAAAAAGTTGTGAATGAGTTTTTGTGTTTTTAGTCTTATGAAAAGATCTTTGATATGCTTAAGATATCTTGAAGCATTTATAAAAGAAAATAAAAGTTTTGAAAATGCAATGACCTAAGTCAAAGTTTTTTTTATGAAACAGGTTCAAGTTAGAAAAATGGAAACCTAAGGGTAAACATGAAGCAAATGATGGGTAAAGGATGCAACAAGACACACAATGGATACACACATGATAATAAGTCAACCATAATACCTTTCCTTTGGATTTAAACACAAGTACAAGTATCAAGAAGTAATCAAGGACCAAGACAAATCTCAAGTATCAAACAAAGGCCCATAAATAAATCACAACTCATGCACAAAGCAAAGGCTTAAGTGGGAAAAGATGCTCAAATACAAGGCAAGTTTTAATCACAAGTAAGATTCTAAGTAAATGAGAATACATGCCATGTGTAGCGTGCGATTTTTGTCGGTGACACGACCACCTTACCGCAATGGTTGGAATTGGATGCTACTTTCTGATTTCTTATTTATCCTATGAAGCTGGAAAGAAAAGGGAAGATATCTAAAACTAACCTTGCACGCAAATGTTTTATTTAACAAATGCTAAGAGATTGGGGGGTCTGAGGTCAGGTTATACAAAGGGAAGTTGTTAATTACCCAGTGTATATATGGTTATCCATAGATCTTGTTTCTGGCATGTTTCTCTATTATCTACTTACTGGTGTTTATTTGTTATGAATTGGGAAAGTTTCTCCTTTGGGAGTGTTGAGAGAGTATTTTTGTTGTTTTCGGGTTTTTTCGATGTTTTTGATAAGGTACTGGACCTAAAGTTTTTGATATGTGTGCTCGCTAAGATTTCACAATCTTATGCCTACGTATTCCCGTAAAGATAATAGGGAAATAGAGCAATTGTAGTTCCTCCTATTCTATGGGAGGAAAGATGATGTTTGTAACGCCCCGGTTTTGTCTTATTTATTTAATTGAGTCGATTTAGTTATTTTCGTTTTATATTATTTTATTTTTGAATTTTATTTGACAATATATTATTTTTCATCGCTGTTTATGTTTTATCACATTTTGAGAGCGTTTGCGAGATATTTGAGCCGAGGGGTAAAATAGTCTTTTAGGGGTTTAGATATTTATATAAATAGAAAGTGGAGAGAAAAAGAGAGATAAGAAAAGGAAAGAAAAAGAAGAGAAAGAAAAGGAGAAGAAAGAAAGAGAAAAAGAGGAGAAAGAGGAAAATCGCGGGAACTCCGTTTCGAGCGCGATTAATCGGGTAAGGGTGATAAGTTTCAATTATATCTTGCTTGTGTATGTATATGTGTTGTTTGTTGTAATTGTTTTGGTTGTTTCGCAACTTTTCGTATAGATTAGAATTAGGAGCAATTGATAGAAATCAATGTTTTCGCGGATGAAATTCGATAAAAACTGAGTAGAATACTTGTTGTTAGGTTTGGATCATGTTTTGGTTGTTATAGTATGTTTTGGAAGTGTTTGGGTGGAAGAAATGATTGATTTTGACCCCAAATGACCTATGTTATCGCTGCTGGAAATTTTGGGTTTCGCAGGTTCGCATTGTGAGCCAAAGCGAAGGAAACAGTGAACGTTCGCTAGCTGTTCGCATTGCGAACTTTGGGTCTTTTTGCTTCTGCCACGTTCGCTGGGAGCTTCGCATTGCGAACGTGACAGATTTTCATTTTTTGTTTTCTTCATAACTTTTGATCCGTAAATCGGATTGAGGCACGGTCGGATGTGTTGGAAAGCTATTTCAATGATCTTTATGATAGTGGAATAGAAACATATGTTTATGCCTTGGATTGATAAGAAAATATGGAAAAGTGATGTATGTATGAAAAGTGTGGTTTATGTTTCTACCATAACTCCCGAATCGCGAGTCCGATTAATGTGGGACTTGAGGCATTAGATAGATAACTTAAGATGCTATTAAATGGTGATGTTAGACCATGATTTAACCAAGAATATTTGGTAGAGTATGAGTAGTGGTTTGTAGGTTTTGTTATGTTTGTTGGTGTTCGATGTGATATGTTATCGTCCTATAAATGTGGGGCTTTTGTGCTATTTGTATGATGATGAAGCATGTGATAATGATGTTGTTGTGTGGTGAAATACATTGTATGATTGTTGTGGTTGATGGTGAGTAATTCTTGATGTGAATTGATATGAATGTATATGATAAAATGCTAATTGTTGAGGTTTGTGGTTTATGATGAAATGCATTGTGTATGTGAAATTCAATGTGTGTTATGGTGGCTTTATGGCAAGTAAATGCATTGTTTGAATTGATTTCCAATGCATGAATAATGATGATGAGATAATTCATATGGTTGAATTGTGAATGTATGGAATTGATGAGTTGAAATATGTGTATGATTATGTGTGCATGTGAATGTCATGAGTCATTGTATGTCAAGAATCATGATATGCATTCTTGTGATGTCGTGTGCCCTAGTGGGTGTGAGCGAAGAAACGATTCCAGAGGGAATCCACTATAACATCGTGCGCCTTATACAAAGAGGACTGAAAGCGATGATTATAGACGATCGTGCGCCTTATACAAAGAGGACCGAAAGCGATCAGATCGTGCGCCTTATACAAAGAGGACTGAAAGCGATCCATAAACGTCGTGCGCCTTATACCAAGAGGACCGAAAGCGATAAGGAACATCGTGTGCTCGACGGGGAGTTACATTAAGTAACAAGCGATGGTTCCAATAGTTCCTGAGTGAACTAGTGTTGAGATGATGGATGGATGGTACCGCATATGCATTGCATAGAGTCGTTGTGTCAGTCTCTGTGCATTTGCATAAATCATGAATGGATTGATTATGTGTGGAAAATCATGAATTGATTGAGTATGTGTTGAGATTTATGTTTGAATTGGTGAATTGATGTGCATATGTGATAAATGCATTGGTTGTGGATAATATGTTTTATGCATAAACATATGATATGTGATGTGGTGGGGTGTTTCCATATGTTATGACTATGGTGTGCCTTATGTGTGAATATATGATTATGTTAGTATAATTGGTATATGTTATGTGTATTAAATGTGATGCTTGTGGTGAGAATAACTATGTATGTGAATTATATGTTTTGCATATTATTATGCAATCTTGATTTAGTTGTTATTTCTCACCCTTCTGCTGTGGTTTGTTGCTCTATGAGGCAATTGCATATTTGTAGTCTTGGAGGCTTTTGTAAAGATTAGTCCTCTGTTCTGTTGTCGGTCTTGGTGTCTGCTCTGATACGTAGCACGGGAGTCGGGGAACGATTATGTTATATATGTATACCTTTATTAGATTTATTGTGTATTACCTTTGTATGTATATTTTGATGTTATAAAACAATTCATTTTGTAAAACAATTCAGTTATGGATCTTCCGCTTTATTCCATAATTGACCTTTCCTTTTGTATGGAAAAATTTTCCCTTTGAGGTTATTCCATTTTGTGTTATGTATCAAATAAATGAGCAGGGATTGTGTTTTCTTTCTTGAATTGTGACATCCCTGTTTTCTGTCGGAAAAATAAATTTTTATTTACTCTGATTTATATATGTATTATTTATTCGCGATGGGAATTGGGGTGTTACATTAATGGTATCAGAGCAGGTCGGTCCGTTCGGACAAGTTGTTGAGTCAGTAGGTGTGACAGTTGAATACTGTCGTTGTTATTTGTCCCTTAGTACGTGATATATGTGTGAAACACTGTCAGTACTTTTTGGTTTTTCTATTTCGTTGTCTGCAGGAGTTAGATTGAGATAAGTGGGGGAGAAGCTGGTACTTCTCCAAGTTGCTTCAGGTGTGGAGTGTTGGCTCAGTGTGTTGTGAATTGCAAAATTGTAAGTGCTCTTTGGACAATGTTATTCCCGGTTCCAGAGGGAATGCGGAGGTAAGGTTTGTGTCAACTAAGGAATTATGCCTTAGGTAGTGGTGTGCACGAGATGCAAGAAATGCTATTTTAGTTTGGTAAAGACAGTTTTTGCCCCATCATGATTGTCGGCTGTCTATTGACAAATTGAGGAACTGATCACCCTTAATCTCTTGTTGATAGTAGACGGAATTATGTTGGATGGAATAGACGTGTCTTTCCGGCTTGAAAGTGTGTGCAATGAATTGTTTGGAATTAAGAAAGTGCTTACGGATCGTTTGGTTAAATCAATGAAGATTCTAATACCGGAAGATGAAATGGATTAGAGGTTTTGGTATGTTGGTCCAGTTGGGAAGTCATTGAGAGAAAACGATTGGGTATCGTTAATGGTTGTTCTCAGAGAGTAGAGTGTGAACTTAAATTGGACGAAGGTGAATAGTCGAGGTTATATCTGCTAAGTGAGTAGGACACTCTTTGGAATTGAGACTAAGGTGTTTGTTATGTTTGTGAGGCTAGTGTTCTGGAAATTGATAGGAAAGTCACAGTGATGGGCCGTCATTTGTGCATGGTTTTCAGATGTTTCTTTGGGTGAAACATTAGTGTGTCGACTTGAAGAGGTCCAACATGGTTGGTAAGGAAAAAGATGATAGTAGGAGGTTGCATGTTAACCAGTGAGTAGCATGGAAACTTGCGGTTGTGTTCTGGATAGCTTGAGTTTTGAATTGTGATGAATCGCAAACGATTTGAAATTCCTTGATGGTATGAGACTATGGAAATCTTGAGAAAACCCTTAAGTGTGGATGTAATATTTAAGAGTTCTTTTTGGTTGGTTGTTGATACATGTTGGAAATTGTGGAATTGGACGGTTGAATGGGAATGTGAAGATTCGCCGGAGCTTCGCAGTGCGAAGGTCAAGGTGAAGGCTCGCCAGTAGTTCGTAGTGCGAACTTTGTGCCCTTTTTCTTCTGCCTTGGTTCGCTGGGGAATCGCATTGCGAATGAGGAAAGCGACTACTCGCTAGGAGATTCGCATTGCGAACATGGCAGATCTTTCCAAATTGTTTCTTTCTTAACTTTGGCTTCATTTATCCAATTTAAACGTTCTTTATATCATTGTGGAGCTATAAAAAGATTCTATGTTTTGGAAAGCGGAAATATTATTTATGGAATGGATTTTGGTCAATTATTGGGATTAGTCGGAACTACGTGAATTACGTAAAACGAAACTGTTAGCACGTTAAAAAGCTTCAAGTGATGCGTCTGGAATGTTTGTGGAGTATATGAATCGTATCTTCCATATTTATTTGGATAAGTTCGTAGTGGTTTTGATTGAGGATATTCGGATTTGTTATAAACTCAGAGGAAAAACAGGTAGAGTGTTTGAGATTGGAATTGCAAGTGTTGAAAAGAGACGAAGTTTTATGCTAAGTTATTCGAGTGAGAATTTTGGTTGAAAAGGGTTAGTTTTCTTGGATATGTTATTTCAGATGAGAGTATTGTTATGGATCCATCGGAAGTAGATGTAGTTCTACAATGAGAGGCTCCGAAGTTGGTTAAGGAGATTAGAAACTTTTGGGCTCAGTTGGTTGTTATTGCAGGTTATGGAAGACTTTGTTAAGTTCGTACTTCTGGTATCTCAGTTGACTTGCAAAGGGTAAGTCGTTTGTTTTGGATGTTCGTTGTGAGTGAGTTCAGAGAGCTGAAGTAGAAGTTGTCTACGACTCCAATTTTGATATTGCGTGATCCGGATAAATCGGTTGTGAGGTATTGTGATGTGTCTTTGATGAGTTTAGTCAGTGTGTTAATGCAAGAGGGTAAAGTCGTGGCTTATGCTTTACGACAATTGAGGATTCATAAAAGGATCTGTATTATTATGGATTTGGAATTGGTTGCGGTGGTATTGTGTTGAAAAATTTGGAGGTATTATCTTTATGGTTCTAGGTTCGAAGTGTTTAGTAAATCACAAGAATATTGAGTACCTGTTTAGTCGGAAGGAATATAGTATGAGACAGTGAGGATGGTTAGAATTCCTGATGAGTTATGACTTTGGCTCGAATTATCCTATTGGGGAAAAGCTGATGTTGTGCCTGAAAAGTTAAGTCGAAAGTTGTTATGCATGTCTGTTTTGATGGTCAGAGAATTAAAATTGTTTGAGCAGTTTAGAGACTTGTGTCTGGTGTGTGGGATAACACAGGAGAGTGTGAGATTGGTAGGCTTGATGGTTTCGAGTAATCAGAGTGCGCAGCGGAAGCGTGATATGGCACATTTTGTATTTTCGTGTGTGACTTGTAAGAATTCATAAGTTGAACATTGGGAACATGTAGGAATGGTAAGACTATTGGACGTTTCAGTATGGAAGTGTTAGGCGAAAGGTTTAAATATTATTCATGGGCTACTATGTAGATGGAGGTTTTGGTTGTATGTTCGATTAAGGAATCGTAGCATTGTTGTAGTATTATTATGTGACAAGGATGTTTGGTATTGTGGTTTTGTAGAGGTTGTTGAAATGATGTTGGGTCATGGAACTTTAGGTTCTTGTCCTTGTTGTGGCCTCGTTTCCATCGTGATGGTTCGAGTGCGTGTGGCTAATTCCTTGTGGGGGATTAGGGGAGTGTTACCTAGGGGGAGGGTAACGATCTTGTTGTGTTTTGGTTCAAGAGTGAACCTGTGTGTGTTCATAACTTGGGTATTCCTTGAGTCGTGAGTTGGTCGTCAAGTGCATTGTATGGGCTTTGCATCTTGTCGTTGTAGTTGTCGTCGTGTCGTGTTGTTGTAGTAGTTGTTGTTAGCAGGGTGGTTTGTCAGTTTGTGTTATTCGTGGGGTGCCTCTTGTTGGCATGTTAGTTTGTTGGTCGGTGGAGAGAGTCGTGTCCGGAGTTGTTCGTCTCTGTATATTTTCGAGGACGAAAATGTCTAAGTGGGGGAGTGTTGTAACGCCCCGGTTTTGTCTTATTTATTTAATTGAGTCGATTTAGTTATTTTCGTTTTATATTATTTTATTTTTGACTTTTATTTGACAATATATTATTTTTCATCGCTGTTTATGTTTTATCGCATTTTGAGAGCGTTTGCGAGATATTTGAGCTGAGGGGTAAAATAGTCTTTTAGGGGTTTAGATATTTATATAAATAGAAAGTGGAGAGAAAAAGAGAGATAAGAAAAGGAAAGAAAAAGAAGAGAAAGAAAAGGAGAAGAAAGAAAGAGAAAAAGAGGAAAAAGAGGAAAATCGCGGGAACTCCGTTTCGAGCGCGATTAATCGGGTAAGGGTGAGAAGTTTCAATTATATCTTGCTTGTGTATGTATATGTGTTGTTTGTTGTAATTGTTTTGGTTGTTTCGCAACTTTTCGTATCGATTGGAATTAGGAGCAATTGATAGAAATCGATGTTTTCGCGGATGAAATTCGATAAAAACTGAGTAGAATACTTGTTGTTAGGTTTGGATCATGTTTTGGTTGTTATAGTATGTTTTGGAAGTGTTTGGGTGGAAGAAATGATGGATTTTGACCCCAAATGACCTATGTTATCGCTGCTGGAAATTCTGGGTTTCGCAAGTTCGCATTGCGATCCAAAGTGAAGGAAACAGCGAACGTTCGCTAGCTGTTCACATTGTGAACTTTGGGTCTTTTTGCTTCTGCCACGGTTCGCTGGGAGCTTCGCATTGCGAACGTGACAGATTTTCAGTTTTTGTTTTCTTCATAACTTTTGATCCGTAAATCGGATTGAGGCACGGTCGAATGCGTTGGAAAGATATTTCAATGCTCTTTATGATAGTGGAATAGAAACATATGTTTATGCCTTGGATTGATAAGAAAATATGGAAAAGTGATGTATGTATGAAAAGTGTGGTTTATGTTTCTACCATAACTCCCGAATCGCGAGTCCGATTAATATGGGACTTGAGGCATTAGATAGATAACTTAAGATGCTATTAAATGGTGATGTTAGACCATGATTTAACCAAGAATATTTGGTAGAGGATGAGTAGTGGTTTGTAGGTTTTGTTGTGTTTGTTGGTGTTCGATGTGATATGTTATCGTCCTATAAATGTGGGGCTTTTGTGCTATTTGTATGATGATGAAGCATGTGATAATGATGTTGTTGTGTGGTGAAATACATTGTATGATTGTTGTGGTTGATGGTGAGTAATTCTTGATGTGAATTGATATGAATGTATATGATAAAATGCTAATTATTGAGATTTGTGGTTTATGATGAAATGCATTGTGTATGTGAAATTCAATGTGTGTTATTTGGTGGCCTTATGGCAAGTAAATGCATTATTTGAATTGATTTCCAATGCATAAATAATGATGATGATATAATTCATATGGTTGAATTGTGAATGTATGGAATTGATGAGTTGAAATATGTGCATGATTATGTGTGCATGTGAATGTCATGAGTCATTGTATGCCAAGCATCATGATATGCATTCTTGTGATGTCGTGTCCCCTAGTGGGTGTGAGCGACGAAACGATTCCAGAGGGAATCTGCTATAACATCGTGCGCCTTATACAAAGAGGACTGAAAGCGATGATTATAGACTATCGTGCGCCTTATACATAGAGGACCGAAAGCAATTGGATCGTGCGCCTTATACAAAGAGGACTGAAAGCGATCCATAAACTTCGTGCGCCTTATACCAAGAGGACCGAAAGCAATGGGGAACATCGTGTGCCCGATGGGGAGTTACATTAAGTAACAAGCGATGGTTCCAATAGTTCCTGAGTGAACTAGTGTTGAGATGATGGATGGATGGTGTCACATATGCATTGCATAGAGTCGTTGTGTCGGTCTCGGTGCATTTGCATAAATCATGAATGGATTGATTATGTGTGGAAAATCATGAATTGATTGAGTATGTGTTGAGATTTATGTTTGAATTGGTGAATTGATGTGCATATGTGATAAATGCATTGGTTGGGTATAATATGTTTTATGCATAAACATATGATATGTGATGTGGTGGGGTGTTTCCCTATGTTATGACTATGGTGTGCCTTATGTGTGAATATATGATTATGTTAGTATAATTGGTATATGTTATGTGTATTAAATGTGATGCTTGTGGTGAGAATAACTATGTATGTGAATTATATGTTTTGCATATTATTATGCAATCTTGATTTAGTTGTTATTTCTCACCCTTCTGCTGTGGTTTGTTGCTCTATGAGGCAATTGCAGATTTGTAGTCTTGGAGGCTTTTGTGAAGATTAGCCCTCCGTTCTGTTGTCGGTCTTGGTGTCTGCTGTGATACGTAGCACGGGAGTCGGGGAACGATTATGTTATATATGTATACCTTAATTAGATTTATTGTGTATTACCTTTGTATGTATATTTTGATGTTATAAAGCAACTCATTTTGTAAAATAATTCAGTTATGGATCTTCCGCTTTATTCCATAATTGACCTTTCCTTTTGTATGGAAAAAGTTTCCCTTTGAGGTTATTCCATTTTGTGTTATGTATCAAATAAATGAGCAGGGATTGTGTTTTCTTTCTTGAATTGTGACATCCCTGTTTTTTGTCGGAAAAATAAATTTTTATTTACTCTGACTTATATATGTATTATTTATTCGCGATGGGAATTGGGGTGTTACAATGTTTGGTGTCTTGTTCAAAGCCCAAGATTGAAGCTAAAGGTTTGACTGAGAGAGAATTTGTCATCTCTAAAGGGAGATATCTCACCTGTTCATCACAGTTGTTGGGTAATTGGTTATAAAGGAGAATTACTTTAACTGGAATGTGTGGAATCCATAAATGCTATAATTTCCTTTAAGGGAGATGTCCTAAAGGAGGAAACTTTAACTCAGTGTAGAGCAATGCCATTTTTCCTTAGGATTCTTCCATGCTAAGAGAGGGACATGGGCTTGGATGTAAATAATCCAGAGGCCTGCCTCTTACAGCTGTTAGATGAAAGAGGAAGTTTACCAGGATAAAAGAGGGACCACAACTTGGATTTTTGAATCAACAAGTGTGCCACTTACAGCAGTTATCTGGATTTAGGGTTTTTGATTGTTTGTGTGATGTACCGAGAAATGTCTTCCTATAGAGAGAACTTTTGATTTTATCTGAGGGGATGTTGGTTTTATATGCCTTGATCAAAGCCCAAGGTTGAAGCTAAAAGGTTGACTCTACTAGGGAGTTTTGTTTCTGTCTTTGACAAAGCCCAAGATTTAGGCTGAAAAGAATTGACTCTTCCTGGGAAAGTTTGGTCTGTCTTGTACAAAGCCCAAGATTGAGGCTAAAAGAATTGACTCTAATGGGGAGAGGTTTTATCTGTCTTGTACAAAGTCCAAGATTGAGGCTAAAAGAATTGACTCCACTGGGGAGAGGTTTTACCTGTCTTGTACATAGCCCAAGATTGAGGCTAAAAGAATTGACTCAGCTGGAAAATACTTATATGTGTCTTGTACAAAGCCCAAGATTGAGGCTAACTTTGCTGAGGGAAAACCATTATACAAAGCCTAAGAGGAGGCTGGTTAGGGAATTTCCTATATAAAGCCTAAGAGGAGGCTATCTTCTGCTGAGGATTATTGAGATACAGAGACAAGTCCAAATTGGGGAATCAACTCTTGCTGAGTGATTACAGAAGAGTTGAAATATCAGATGCCTTGAGGTTCTGATTTTTCTGATGGTTTATTGGTTGTAAATTTACCCTAGTTGGGGAATTTAGATTGACAGTTTGAAGATTGAGTTAGAAAACCTATAGAGGTTTTAACTCTGCTAGAAATTGATGAAGTGGTCAGGGTTTTTTCCTATACTTTTAGGAAACTTGAGGGTTTCTTTGAGATCCAAGAGGAGATGAGACTTTCCAAGTCTACTGGTATGAAGAAGTTTATCTTTGTATGATGCCCAAGAGAAGGATGATGTTTTAAGGGATGAGAATCAACCCTAAACTAGTCTGATGTTTTGGAATTCTGACTCTCTGGAGGATTGAACTAGTAGAGATGACTAAGTTCTATCCTATACCTGTAGGAGGTCTTCAGGTCCTTGTACTAATCCCAAGAGGAGGCTGAGAACTTCTAAGAAGCCTGAGGGTCCTTGTACAAAGCCCAAGAGGAGGCTGGGGATGCTTTTAGGAAGCCTGTGGGTCCAAACCTGAGAAAAGTTCAAGAAAGGTTTCACCGGGAATAATCCTTTCCTTAGTGAACAGTTCTAGGGTTTGAAGAAATTCAGAAGAGGTTTCACCGGGAATTAATCCTCTTTGGGGAAATGAATTTCTTGTACACACATTTCTAAGTTGTGACAGTCTTGAGAAAAGTTTCACCGGGAATAATGTATTTCTCTGTTCCATATTGTATAAGCCCAAGAGGAGTCAAGATTGTATCTGGAATTTCCTATGGGGAACTAGTTTTTGACTTTGTTAAAAGAGTAACCATTGGTTTGATCTAAAACCTAGACCTAATTGCTGGGGAAAACTCTAAGCAAGTATATACAAGCATACATATACAGACGAAATATATAAGCAAGTATGTATAGGAAAAAAGGTAGAACTTAAAGGTGTGCAAGCTCCAGCATTGTAACCACAGCTGTATGGTTAGTTATTCAAGAAAATTGAGTGAAATTTTTTATAACACTTAGAATTTGAATCTAAGTCAAAAGGAAAGTTATTTGTAAAAGGGAGTTTGGGGATTATTACTCAAGGGGAGTCCCAAATTAAAAACAGTGATCGCACCGTTGTTTTTGAAAATCGCGTAGGGACTTATACAATGACTGAGGCCCAAATTATTTGGATTGTGTATTCAAATACAAGAGTTTCATGCAAGACATCTTTCAACAAAAAGGTTGCATTCTCAATTTTTCCTTCACACGCAACAAGCAAGTGTCGAAGATGTCTTTCAAGTCAAAAGTCGATGATGGTTTGCCTTAATCATTAAGCTAAGCAGTCACTTTCTTTCAAAAAAAAAAGATAAAAAAATCAATAAAGGAAAAAGCCCGCTAAGTCAAAATCTGTGAAGGAGACTTAGGCAGACAAAAAATTGGGGCATCCCGCTGACTGTAAGATTCACGAGAAACAGTTCAGGCAAAAGTTAGGGATAATAAAAAGGAGAAATCTTTAAATCCTTACCATGAAATCCTCAATGAAAAAAAAAAACAAGAGTCATAAGGAAGTAGTGACTGTCACCTCAAAAGTCCCTTAACTTCTGAACCATCATCACTATCATCAATGCAATCCCTAACCTATGGGAACCTGAGTGGAAAGTCTGAGTTAACTGAGCATAGGACTGAAGATCATCATGAAGATTGGGTGGGTACAAATAAACTTTGAGCCTTTATCCTTTGTCTCTTAAACCGTGAACCAGGCCACGTTATAACCCTCAAAAGACCTAATTGAAGCAAAGTTATTTTGAAAGCATACTACATCAAGGTTGCGTAAACTGACTCCTAAAGATCTTTGCAAATCATTTTTTTTGCATCACGCCTTTTTTGCTTTATCTTTCACTTTTAAACGTCTTGAACCACCGTGTTCTGACCAGTAACCCTATTGTTTTACCTTTTTCCAAAAATGATTTTGATTTTAAAAGTTGCATGAACTTTGCATTTACTATGTTTGTATGAACACTTTTGTTTGCAAACTGGCTTTCCTCTTAAGGAATTTTCAAACATTTGAGGAACTTGGTCGGTGATCCAATCAGGGGCAAGTCCTTTCCAAATCCTATTGAAGAATCAGTTCAAGATTTGTTGTTCTGGGGCAAGTCCTTCCCAGAATTGGTTTATCTAGAAGATTTTTCAAGACTCATGCTGGGGCAAGCTTTCCAAGTGCACAGTAATTCAGTCATTTACAGAATCAGCCAAGCTGAAGTAATAATCAGCTCATCTACCACAGTCAGCTAATCTGGGGCAGTTTACTTGAAGAATCCCCAAGCAGCTCTCCATCCTTCCTATAAGGATCATCAATTTGATACAGTTTACCAGTGTGGCAGATGTGTGCTCAGTAGCAGCGTCTTTAGTCCCAAAGCAGATTGGCAGTGATCTCCGTGTTGAGGAATCAATCTTCCAGTCTTGTCTCCCCCCCAAAAGAGTCGAGTCGTGTCTGTATTACATCTGCATTTGCATTTGATCATATATCATGGCATAATTCATATACATTTGCATAGCAAGAGTGTCATCCTCATTTTCACTCTCGATAGGTCGTGTTGTTATCCACCTTTTACCTTGTCGTCTAAGTCCAACTCACTTAGCACCTACCAAACATATATTGTTGTGTGTATCTAATGCTTTCTTGGGTATCTCCTTGTTCACATTCATCCAATGCTTGGATATTGTGGCTCCTTTAGTCCAATGCCTTCTTGGATTTCACCTTTTGTCTCATTTTCATCTGATGCCTTCTTAGATATTATGAGTGTGCCTTTCATTCAAAGCCATTATTGGATGACTGGTTACTTTATTTCACTTTCATTTAAATCCATTATTAGATATCGTGATTACACCTTTCATTCAAAGCCATTATTGGATGTCTGGTTTCTTTACCATCTGACGTCCTTCCAGATAGGTCCCTCTTTCTGATGTTCTTCCAGATCGAGTCTTTGTTCACAGTCATCTAAAGCCATTATTAGATATTGTGATTGTACCTTTCATTCAAAGCCATTATTGGGTGTCTGGTTTCTTTATCTTGTTCACTTTGTCTAAAGCCATTATTAGATACCGTGATTACACCTTTCATTCAAAGCCATTATTGGATGACAGGTTTTTATTTCGTCTGATGCCTTCTCAGATATTATGAGTCTTACCTTTCATTCAAAGCCATTATTGGATGACTGGTTTCCTTGCATTCAATGCCATTCTTGAATGTAGTCTTTGTTCACAATCATCTAAAGCCATTATTAGATATTGTGAGTTTACCTTTCATTCAAAGCCATTATTGGATGACTGGTTTCCTTGCATTCAAGGCCATTCTTGAATGTAGTCTTTTTTCACTTTCATCTAAAGCCATTATTAGATATTGTGATTATACCTTTCATTCAAAGCCATTATTGGATGTTTGGTTTCTCTACCTTGTTCACTTTGTCTAAAGCCATTATTAGATATTGTGATTGTACCTTTCATTCAAAGACATTATTGGATGTTTGGTTTCTTTACCTTGTTCACATTCATCTGAAGCCATTATCAGATATTGTGAGTGTACCTTTCGCTCAAAGCCATTATTGGATGACTGGTTTCTTTGTGTCCGATGCCTTCTCGGATTACATCATTTTGTCTCATTCTCATCTGTTGCCTTCTTAGATATTGTGAGTTTACCTTTCATCCGAAGTCATTATTGGATGTTTGGTGCTTTTTTCATCCGATGCCATTCTTGGATGATGTTTTCCAGATACTTTGGTTTGTTTCATTTCGTTTCTGACACAACTGTAACATCTCTTCCCCCTGTGGCACCATCCCCCATAGGATTCTCCTTGTCTTTGCATTCATCCCATATCCTATCATTCCATGTCATATCATATGCATTTGTGGCATCTTAAGGCCAAAAATTATGCATGTTTGTATTTAAGTTTCTCCTATCTCGTCGAGACGAAGATTTTAATCTCCATATCTCCGGATAGAAGAAACTTAAATAGGGGCATCTGTCATACCATAATTTTTTACCCTAAGATTCTGTTTTTCGTTTCACATCATTTTGCATAACATCTTCAAGTCATTAGTCTTTGTACGTGTTTATTGCGACTAACTAGATTGTGCAGGTACAATGATCTAAAGTGTGGATGGTATTTGTTCTCACAGTCAAGTGTTGTAAGATGTTACCAATGGATTCTGATCCAAAGTGGTTCCAAGGTTTTCTACTGGTCGTGTGCCTCATGATTTCTAAAAAAAAAAAGGGATATCTCAAGATCACGGTTTTGTGGTGAGTTGCATTCCAAGTGGTCTCCTCTTTCTCAACAGATTTCTCAGGGAGTGGCGCATGAAATGCTTTGTTCTTGTCCATAAGGATGGATCATTATTCTGTTTCCTCTGTGGTCTTAAATAAAAGAATTTGGATTCTCTTGTTGGTAATGAGTCGTGTGCTTTAAAGTGGTGAATTTTGGATAAGATTCTGAATCAAATTTTGACAAGGAGTTACTAGGACGAAATTCAAGGATCATGTGTTTTATAAGAATTCAAATTTGATTCATGGTTTTTCTACAAAGTGTAAAATTCAAGAGACAAAATCCATGATCATTTTTTTGTAATTTAAGCTCAATCCAAGATCATCATATTCAAGTGAACTCAAGCCAACATGATATTCAAGTATTCAAGTCACAAGTGCAAGGAAATAGTCATCTAAGAAGATTTAGTTTCATCAAGGTTTTCAAAGTCTTCACATGTTTTTCGCAGAAAAGTTCATTTCAAAGTCAAGATGGCATTCTAAGAGTCAAATTCTTTCACACGAGGGTGTTTATTAATTGTAGTGTGATTGGAATTCTTATTCTTGTTTTAAAAAAACAGCATCACTCTGTGAAAGGACTTATTTTCTTAATCAAATTGCTCTATGCATAGTTCAAATTGGAAGAATAAGAGTTATACAAAACAGAGTTAGTTGCAATGGTAAATTCAAAGAAACAAGGCAATCACGTGTGAGAAATTTCAACTGCCAAGAGTCATCCTGCAGCGATGCAATTCATCCCAAACCAAATTCCCATAAGAATTCATTTCAAAATTACATTTCATTTAGTGTAGAACCAGCAGGATTTTTGAAGACAAATAGAAAGCTCCCACTTTTTGATTTATGACAAGGATGATCTTTTTACTCCAGCAGCCATTCTACACCAAATTTGAATTCCATTCATGCTCATTTCTTGATGGACCTTGCGCCTACAATGAACAATCCAAAACAGCATGCATTCAAAAAAAAAAGATTCATAGAACCGCATCAATTATTGTTCTAGAATCAGAATCCAAATGTAACCAGAAACTTTCAATGCTTTCCAAAGCGGTATCGAGACATGTTTCTATGGAAACGGAAAGTTTTCACTGCACATAATCTAACTTTTAAGACCAAAAAATCATATGTAAAGTCAGAGTTTCATTATAAATAACACACAACTGAGCATATCAGAATAAAAATGGCAAAAAAATCAAAGCATGTTTAAAGTGCAGCATACATGATTCGACATTTTCGGTTTAAAAGGGAAAGTTCTGAACCACATAGTCATGACAACAAATACACAAGGAATCACAGTGTTATTTCATTTCCAAAACCATGCCGACAAAATTACGGCAAGCTTTAATTTTCAAGAACACAATCAAACATGTCTAAGAAAATTTGGAAAGAAGTTCATCACAGTTCCACAACAAGATCAGACACATTCAATTTCAAAGTAAATGTCTCAATGTTTCTTATGGCTATAAAAAGAGGCATCACGATTCAGAAAGGGGGGGACAGACAGAAACATTCACACAAAAAAAATACACACATACTCAGCAGCAAAAGAAAAATTGCAGAAGAACGAGAGCATACACACATAACCGTACCAACGAAACACAACGCAAAATCGGACTCGACGAATCCAATTGTGACTTATTCCACCTCCGTCGGCACCGTTTGAAGTCATGTCCGACCTCCACGCATCCCTTCCATTCGCTGACTCCTACCAAGACGTGGTGTCTCCGCCGAGGTCACACCCTCTACCGCCGCGAACACCCTTATAAAGGTCAGTTTTTCCCCTCATTTGTATTTTGTTTTCGTATGTTGTTGGTGTTTGTTCTATGTTGTAGCATATATGGGTTTGTTTTTTGAAGAAAAAAGTATGTAGCGAGAGAGGGAGGAAGGAGAGAATTACTATGAATGAAGACTGAGTTTGCTTTTATTAATAGTCCAATAAACCCTTATTGTCGTTAAAAAATAATATTTTATTTGTATTTTCAAAAAAAATAACTTTAGAATCATCTAATTATATAAATTGAAGACTGAATTGAAAGCGGACCGTTTGGAATCCGACCGTACCATTATTACGTTTCTTGGAATTTGATTATCTTTTCTATCTTCCACTGCTAAATGATGGCTAAATTGATGGAGTAAAACATTTTTTATTTTAATATTTATTTTGGTTACTTTTATCTTTGTTTATCATTGAATTTTATTTTAGTTTTGTTTGATCTAATTGTTTGGAGAGTTATTGATGCTTGTTTTGAATTATATTTAGATACTAGCCCCTAGGTCTTTTTCCCTTATCACATACCCTTAGCAAGCGAGCAATAAATAACATAAATAATAAAAAGAGGTTCCTGTAGAGTACTACAGACGTTTAGGATGCTAATATCTTCCTTAGACGTAACCAACCCCCGAACCTTAGATCTCTTATTAGGTTTTTCGATCTTTAACCCTTTCCTTTGGATAAAATAAAGACCGGTGGTGAATTTTAAAAATTGTGATTCAAGTTAATCCAATAGCTTGGCATCTAATTCTCACTGCGGCAGAAATGGCGACTTCACTGGGGAATCTCATAAGAGGGTTCCCCCTAACTTATTTAATTATGTTTTTTGTTATATATTTGTATTTGTTATGTTTGCTTGGGTTATTACTTGTGTGGTGAGACAAAGTCCTACACCCGGACTAGAGTGAAAATTATGATAGGAACGGTGAGAATTCAAGGATACTTTGAGGGAGTCGATTCCTGAAGAAGTTGAATTGAGACTTCACCACTCAGTCTAGGCCCTCTCGAATTTAATTTTGTCCAACGAGTCAATTCGTGAAGACGCTATTATTTCGAACTAAAGGCCATCGAGACTGGGGACTGTAGTTACCTTTAACCCAACTTGGCCTATTAGGAAGTAGTGCGGGGACTATGCGGGAGTCTACTTCTGCAATAGTCGCACGCGATACTACACTCAGACGAGATTCTCTTTAGAATATTATTGACTACCAAGTGATTTGGGAAATCGATAATATCCGAAAGATGGATTGTAGACTCTGGGAACTTTGTAGAACCCGTTCGGTAGGTACATTTGAAACCATAGTACACACGTATTGGGATGGTTAGACCTTGGCTCCATGCTCGTGATCTTCAAACCTAGGCCCTTGGCTTGTTTACTTGTATATGTGTATATGTGTATACCTATGTCTATGCATCCATTCATACATTCATGAATAACCATTCGGTTTCAAGAAACTCAACTGTTCTTTCCCTTGCAAAATCAATAAAAGATCATGGATTATAAAATGGAATTTTTTTTCCAGCCTTTTCGAAATGTTTGCAACCTGCTTTTGAGTTCCTTGAAACCATTACATTGCATTACATATCATTTGCATGCATCTGTTTGTCCAGCAGCTCATTTCCAGCTATCTTTATCTTCAGTGTCACCTGTGAGTTGTCAAGCTGATTCCTCGACATCGATACCAGACTAGAGCTAACTACAGACGCATAATGGCAGAGCAAGAAGCACACAATGCTAAGATACGAATGGAGATCGACGACTTTAAGTCAAGCATGGCAAAACTCACTAAAATGCTCCAAGTCTTGATTACTAGAGGAGAGCAACCTCAAAGGACTGTCATCCAAGAAGTTTCAACTGCTGATCCTCAACCTATTCAGGTGCCACCTTCAACTTGGCCAGAGTTTGGTTTGCCTCCCAACTACTCTCCACCTCTTGCATCTGCTGCTATGATTGGTCAGACTTCAAGACCAGTGTTTCAAGCTCCAGTTTTCTCCGAGCCTAGACCCGTGGTTCATGCTGTTGCCCAGACCACTCGACCTCCATTTGAGAACCCTCTTTATGAGTACAATGCTGACAATGCTCAGGGTGAAGACCATGAAGATTTTGTTGAAACCACGTTTGTCCGTGAACATTTTCAAACTATAGACAAGAGACTTAAAGCCGTAGAGGGTACTGATTTCTTCAACATAGATGCAGAAAACATGGGTTTGGTTTCTGACCTTGTTATGCCTGCTAAATTCAAGACTATCGATTTTGTGAAGTACAAAGGCGATTCTTGTCCAAGAGCTCATTTGGTCATGTATACCCGAAAGATGGCTGCTCATGCCAAGAATCAGAAGTTGCTTATCCATTGTTTTCAAGACAGTCTGAGTGGAGCTTCTCTCAAATGGTATATGAATCTTGATCAGAACAGCATGCACTGTTTCCAGGATCTTATTAATGCCTTCATGAAGCAATACAAGTACAACCTCGACATGGCTCCTTACCGCCGTCAGCTGCAAAACATGTCTCAGAAGGATAAAGAGTCTTTCAAGGAATATGCTCAGCGCTGGAGAGAGTTGGCTTCTCAAGTTGAACCTCCTTTGGCAGAGAAAGAATTAATTGGATTGTTTATGGACACCTTGTCTCCATTCTACTGGCAGAAGATGATTGGTAGTGTTTCCTCCAGCTTCACTGATTTGGTTACTATTGGTCAGAGACTCGAGGAAGGACTTAAGAATGGTAAAGTATCCAAGGCTGATGAATCTTCTAATGGTGCTAAGAAATTCTATGGGAATTTCCAGAAGAAGAGAGAAGATCAGACCAATGCTGTTATGTTTGAAACCAGGAGGCCTCGTCCTTGATCACAGTATGCTGACCACCCTGATATTGCTGTTGTTACTCCTATGGTTACTGCTCCACGACCAGCTCAAGCTCCTCAACGTCCAGCTGTTGGACAAAATGAGTACCGTAATAGGAATAATTTTGATCCTATTCCAATGACATACACTGAACTTTATCCTGGGCTAGTTCAGAAAGGTTTGATTACTACAAGGCCTCTGCCTCCTCCTCTAAATCCTCTTCCAGCCAGCTATAGGACCGATCTTCATTGTGAATACCATAAAGGTGGTGCAGGTCATAACTTGGAAGGTTGCTTTGCGTTGAAGGCTAGAGTACAAGAGCTTATTAGAATTGGTATTCTCTCCTTTCGTGACACCAATCCGAATGTCAAGAACAATCCTTTGCCAGAGCACGCTAAGTGAAACTTCGGTCGACCTTAGCCAGCTATCCTCTTAAGAGCTAGTGTTTCAGACAGGACAACTCACTCTTGTTTCTGATTAGTCACTAGACTTTTGTTTCTTATTGTTTGCATTTTTCTTATTTGTATTAGCTATTTGCTTTCGATTTATGTTTGTATTTTCATAATTAATAAAATGAGCATTGCAACTTTTTGGATTCAATTCATTTGTGTTTGCTATTTACATCTTTATGCTTTCTTTTTCAAAAAAAATAAAAACAAAAACAAAAAACAAAAAAAGTTACCTCTTTTCCACTTTCTTTTTTGCTTATGCAAATATTGGAGAGAGGATGATGAAAACGTTATACTCATAATTGTTGTTGGTATGCTTTCAAATCAAAACTTTGTTGACGATGTAAGGCATTGTTTCAATTCCTAAACACTGGAGAAATAAGGAAGATAACCCCTCGTCAACCCCTTTGAGCCTCGAAGTAGGAGTTTCTTTTCTTTAGAAATAAAAACCCGCAATCTTAACCTGGGGCAGGGTAGTTCTCAGTTAACTGGATTGTGCATTCAAATACAAGAGTTTCATGCAAGACATCTTTCAACAAAAAGGTTGCATTCTCAATTTTTCCTTCGCACGCAACAAGCAAGTGTCGAAGATGTCTTTCAAGTCAAAAGTCGATGATGGTTCGCCGTAATCATTAAGCCAAGCAGTCACTTTCTTTCAAAAAAAAAGATAAAAAAAATCAAAAAAGGAAAAACCCCGCTAAGTCGAAACCTGTGAAGGAGACTTAGGCAGACAAAAAACTGGGGCATCCCGCTGACTGTAAGATTCACGAGAAACAGTTCAGGCAAAAGTTAGGGATAATAAAAAGGAGAAATCTTTAAATCCTTACCATGAAATCCTCAATGAAAATAAAAATAACCAAGAGTTATAAGGAAGTAGTGACTGTCACCTCAAAAGTCCCTTAACTTCTGAACCATCATCACTATCATCAATGCAATCCCTAACCTATGGGAACCTGAGTGCAAAGTCTGAGTTAACTGAGCATAGGACTGAAGATCATCATGAAGATTGGGTGGGTACAAATAAACTTTGAGCCTTTATCCTTTGTCTCTTAAACCGTGAACCAGGCCACGTTATAACCCTCAAAAGACCTAATTGAAGCAAGGTTATTTTGAAAGCATACTACAGCAAGGTTGCGTAAACTGACTCCTAAAGATCTTTGCAGATCATTTTTTTGGCATCACGCCTTTTTTGCTTTATCTTTCACTTTCAAACGTCTTGAACCACCGTGTTCTGACCAGTGACCCTATTGTTTTACCTCTTTCCAAAAATTATTTTGATTTCAAAAGTTGCATGAACTTTGCATTTACTATGTTTGTATGAACACTTTTGTTTGCAAACTGGCTTTCCTCTTAAGGAATTTTCAAACATTTGAGGAACTTGGTTGGTGATCCAATCAGGGGCAAGTCCTTTCCAAATCCTGTTGAAGAATCAGTTCAAGATTTGTTGTTCTGGGGCAAGTCCTTCCCAGAATTGGTTTATCTTGAAGATTTTTCAAGACTCATGTTGGGGTAAGCTTTCCAAGTGCACAGTAATTCAGTCATTTACAGAATCAAACAAGCTAAAGTAATAATCAGCTCATCTACCACAGTCAGCTAATCCGGGGCAGTTTACTTGAAGAATCCCCAAGCATCTCTCCATCCTTCCTATAAGGATCATCAATTTGATATAGTTTACCAGTGTGGCAGATGTGTGCTCAGTAGCAGCGTGTTTAGTCCCAAAGCAGATTGGCAGTGATCTCCGTGTTGAGGAATCAATCTTCCAGTCTTGTCTCCCCCCCAAAAGAGTCGAGTCGTGTCTGTATTACATCTGCATTTGCATTTGATCATATATCATGGCATAATTCATATACATTTGCATAGCAAGAGTGTCATCCTCATTTGCACTCATTTGCACTCTCTATAGGTCGTGTTGTTATCCACGTTTTACCTTGTCGTCTAAGTCCAACTCACTTAGCACCTACCAAACAGATATTGTTGTGTGTATCTAATGCTTTCTTGGGTATCTCCTTGTTCACATTCATCCAATGCTTGGATATTGTGGCTCCTTTTGTCCTTGCCTTCTTGGATTTCACCTTTTGTCTCATTTTCATCTGATGCCTTCTCAGATATTATGAGTGTGTCTTTCACTCAAAGCCATTATTGGATGACTGGTTACTTTATTTCACTTTCATTTAAAGCCATTATTAGATATCGTGATTACACCTTTCATTCAAAGCCATTATTGGATGTCTGGTTTCTTTACCATCTGACGTCCTTCCGGATGGGTCCCTCTTTCTGATGTTCTTCCAGATCGAGTCTTTGTTCACAGTCATCTAAATCCATTATTAGATATTGTGATTGTACCTTTCATTCAAAGCCATTATTGGGTGTCTGGTTTCTTTATCTTGTTCACTTTGTCTAAAGCCATTATTAGATATCGTGATTACACCTTTCATTCGAAGTCATTATTGGATGACAGGTTTCTATTTCGTCTGATGCCTACTCAGAAATTATGAGTCTTACCTTTCATTCAAAGCCATTATTGGATGACTGGTTTCCTTGCATTCAATGCCATTCTTGAATGTAGTCTTTGTTCACAATCATCTAAAGCCATTATTAGATATTGTGAGTTTACCTTTCATTCAAAGCCATTATTGGATCACTGGTTTCCTTGCATTCAATGCCATTCTTGAATGTAGTCTTTGTTCACTTTCATCTAAAGCCATTATTAGATATTGTGATTATACCTTTCATTCAAAGCCATTATTGGATGTTTGGTTTCTCTACCTTGTTTACTTTGTCTAAATCCATTATTAGATATTGTGATTGTACCTTTCATTCAAAGCCATTATTGGATGTTTGGTTTCTTTACCTTGTTCACTTTCATCTGAAGCCATTATCAGATATTGTGAGTGTACCTTTCGCTCAAAGCCATTATTGGATGACTGGTTTCTTTGTGTCCGATGCCTTCTTACATTACATCATTTTGTCTCATTCTCATCTGTTGCCTTCTTAGATATTGTGAGTTTACCTTTCATCCAAAGTCATTATTGGATGTTTGGTGCTTTTTTCATCCAATGCCATTCTTGGATGATGTTTTCCACATACTTTGGTTTGTTTCATTTCGTTTCTGACATAACTGTAACATCTCTTCCCCCAGTGGCACCATCCCCCATAGGATTCTCCTTGTCTTTGCATTCATCCCATATCATATCATTCCATGTCATATCATATGCATTTGTGGCATCTTAGGGCCAAAAATTGTGTATGTTTGTATTTAAGTCTCTCCTATCTTGTCGAGACGAAGATTTCAATCTCCATATCTCCGGATAGAAGAAACTTAAATAGGGGCATCTATCATACCCTAATTTTTTACCCTAAGATTCTGTTTTTCGTTTCACATCATTTTGCATAACATCTTCAAGTCATTAGTCTTTGTACGTGTTTATTGCGACTAACCAGATTGTGCAGGTACAATGATCTAAAGTGTGGATGGTATTTGTTCTCATAGTCAAGTGTTTTAAGATGTGACCAATGGATTCTGATCCAAAGTGGTTCCAAGGTTTTCTACTGGTCGTGTGCCTCATGATTTCTAAAAAAAAAAAGGGATATCTCAAGATCAGGGTTTTGTGGTGAGTTGCATTCCAAGTGGTCTCCTCTTTCTCAACAGATTTCTCAGGGAGTTGCGCATGAAATGCTTTGTTCTTGTCCATAAGGATGGATCATTATTCTGTTTCCTCTGTGGTCTTAAATAAAAGAATTTGGATTCCCTTGTTGGTAATGAGTCGTGTGCTTTAAAGTGGTGAATTTTGGATAAGATTCTGAATCAAATTTTGACAAGGAGTTACTAGGACGAAATTCAAGGATCATGTGTTTTATAAGAATTCAAATTTGATTCATGGTTTTTCTACAAAGTGCAAAATTCATGAGACAAAATCCATGATCATTTTTTTATAATTTAAGCTCAATCTAAGATCATCATATTCAAGTAAACTCAAGCCAACATGATATTCAAGTATTCAAGTCACAAGTGCAAGGAAATATTCATCTAAGAAGATTTAGTTTCATCAAGGTTTTCAAAGTCTTCACATGTTTTTCGCAGAAAAGTTCATTTCAAAGTCAAGATGGCATTCTAAGAGTCAAATTCTTTCACAAGAGGGGTGTTTATTAATTGTAGTGTGATTGGAATTCTTATTCTTGTTTAAAAAAACTGCATCACGCTGTGAAAGGACTTGTTTTCTTAATCAAATTGCTCTATGCATAGTTCAAATTGGAAGAATAAGAGTTATACAAAACAGAGTTAGTTGTAATGGTAAATTCAAAGAAACAAGGCAATCACGTGTGAGAAATTTCAACTGCCAAGAGTCATCCTGCAGCGATGCAATTCATCCCAAACCAAATTCCCATAAGAATTCATTTCAAAATTACATTTCATTTAGTGGAGAACCAGCAGGATTTTTGAAGACAAATAGAAAGCTCCCACTTTTTGATTTATGACAAGGATGATGTTTTTACTCCAGCAGCCATTCTACACCAAATTTGAATTCCATTCATGCTCATTTCTTGATGGACCTTGCGCCTACAGTGAACAATCCAAAACAGCATGCATTAAAAAAAAAGATTCATAGTACCGCATCAATTATTGTTCTAGAATCAGAATCCAAATGTAACCAGAAACTTTCAATGTTTTCCAAAGCGGTATCGAGACATGTTTCTACGAAAACGGAAAGTTTTCACTACACATAATCAAACATTCAAGACCAAAAAATCATATGTAAAGTCAGAGTTTCATTATAAATAACACACAACTGAGCATATCAGAATAAAACGGCAAAAAAATCAAAGCATGTTTAAAGTGCAGCATACATGATCCGACATTTTCGGTTTAAAAGGGAAAGTTCTGAACCACATAGTCATGACAACAAATACACAAGGAATCACAGTGTTATTTCATTTCCAAAACCATGCCGACACAATTACGGCAAGCTTTAATTTTCAAGAACACAATCAAACATGTCTAAGAAAATTTGGAAAGAAGTTCATCACAGTTCCACAACAAGATCGGACACATTCAATTTCAAAGTAAATGTCTCAATGTTTCTTATGGCTATAAAAAGAGGCATCACGATTCAGAAAGGGGGGGACAGACAGAAACATTCACACAAAAAAAATACACACATACTCAGCAGCAAAAGAAAAATTGCAGAAGAACGAGAGCATACACACATAACCGTACCAACGAAACACAACGCAAAATCGGACTCGACGAATCCAATTGTGACTTATTCCACCTCCGTCGGCACCGTTTGAAGTCATGTCCGACCTCCACGCATCCCTTCCATTCGCTGACTCCTACCAAGACGTGGTGTCTCCGCCGAGGTCGCACCCTCTACCGCCGCGAACACCCTTATAAAGGTCAGTTTTTCCCCTCATTTGTATTTTGTTTTCGTATGTTGTTGGTGTTTGTTCTATGTTGTAGCATATATGGGTTTGTTTTTTGAAGAAAAAAGTATGTAGCGAGAGAGGGAGGAAGGAGAGAATTACTATGAATGAAGACTGAGTTTGCTTTTATTAATAGTCCAATAAACCCTTATTGTCGTTAAAAAATAATATTTTATTTGTATTTTCAAAAAAAATAACTTTAGAATCATCTAATTATGTAAATTGAAGACTGAATTGAAAGCGGACCGTTTGGAATCCGACCGTACCATTATTACGTTTCTTGGAATTTGATTATCTTTTCTATCTTCCACTGCTAAATGATGGCTAAATTGATGGAGTAAAACATTTTTTATTTTAATATTTATTTTGGTTACTTTTATCTTTGTTTATCATAGAATTTTATTTTAGTTTTGTTTGATCTAATTGTTTGGAGAGTTATTGATGCTTGTTTTGAATTATATTTAGATACTAGCCCCTAGGTCTTTTTCCCTTATCACATACCCTTAGCAAGCGAGCAATAAATAACATAAATAATAACAAGAGGTTCCTGTAGAGTACTACAGACATTTAGGATGCTAATACCTTCCCTAGACGTAACCAACCCCCGAACCTTAGATCTCTTATTAGGTTTTTCGATCTTTAACCCTTTCCTTTGGATAAAATAAAGACCGGTGGTGAATTTCAAAAATTGTGATTCAAGTTAATCCAATAGCTTGGCATCCGATTCTCACCGCGACAGAAGTTATTAAGAAATTGTGAAAAAATGTGAAAAGAATAAGTGGTAAAAAAATGGGATGGTCCTCCCAAGGTTGGCTTAATACCCTTTTTGGTCCTCTAACTGTAGGCCTAGGTCCAATTTGGTCCTCTTTCTTTTAAAAGTTCCAAATTGGTCCCTTACGTTATCTAACTGAATCAAATTGGTCTTTTCCGTCAAATATTTGTAACACCGTTAGAAATTAATGACGTGGCATCTGAGGTGGCGAATTTTGATGACGTGGCATATGATTTATTAATTTTTTTATTATTTATAACTTTTTTTCATTATCCATGTCATTTTATTAGTAAATTATTAATTAATTTTTTTGAAATTCATATAGAATTGAATTTATACAAATTTTTAAAAATTTAGTTACTATTACTTGGGCTTGATAATAGCAGCCCATTAGTCAAGCTTTATTTGTAGAGTGTGAATAAGTAGTTTATAAACACTCATGCTTATAACTTCAATTTCGATGTGGGACTCAAACAAAGCAAGACCAATAACAAACTAATATCAGTATCACAAGCAAATATCAGTATCAACTAGTTTCAAATAACAAACTAAAAAACTACAGAAATGTTATCCCTCACAAAGCAATACGCCAATAACACAAGTTTGGAACAAAATCTCTTAATCGAACCATTTTCTTGGTGGTTACAATGTTTATCCATTTAATTAAACACTTTTATCAAGCAAGAATTTCTTAGCAACACTCACTTGTATTCTATTCAAACCATTTTCTTGGGAGCAGAATAAGTGCTTCATTGTCACAACATGTGATCGAGATTTGAAGAGGAGGATCCGAAAGGTAAACAAATTAATCATTGACGCAACACTTTCTATGCTAATTGTTCTGTTGGCGTTCTTCTACAATCTCAGAAATTGCTTTTTCTGCATCTGATTCTCCCTTCTCACACCAGCATCTGCAAGAAACATACAAACACCGTTTTTACGGAGAAAATTGAGTTTAAAAATTTTAGAAAACCACTCCAAATAGTACAGTGTAATCTTAAGCCCATTAAGATTAACCCCATTAAGATAGATGAAAGCTTAAATTCATTCAAAGTCTATAATCTTAAGCAACATTTTAGTAGGCTTTGTTTGTACTCATAACATCTTTATGTTTCTTATCAGCCGCCCCAACCACCTCTAATTGTTGCTTAAGCGAAATAGACTTTCTTGGTTCTCTATCAGACTCGTTCTCTTCAAATGCATTGCCTCCTGTGCCAGATACACCAGCAACTGCAACCCCTGAAGCAAACAATGGTTCAACAGCTTCCTTTGCAGCACCATCATTTGGGTCCAATAATTTCAATCAGGTAGGCATCTGAATGATAATTTCTTCGTTTTAGTTAAAGAATTCTTTTTTTTTCTATGTTTTAAGACAGTACCAAAAAAGAGAATTGATTTGTTTGTGCCTTGGAATTCTTCTGATTGCCACATTTATGCCTTGGAATTCTATCGTGCAGGTCCTTACCGTGGGTCTTGGAAATGGGCAAATAACTTCTGAATTCAAGAAGTCATGCTTTCTCATCCCTCTGTCACAGGAGATACGTCTCAATATCGTCCCAAGAATATCCGATGCCACACGGTGAAAGTGATGTCATGTTGTGAAAGAAAATTTGAATTCAGTTCACAAATGGCAAACGAAAAGCTCAAATTTGCAGCCAACTGGACAATTTGAAGTTATACCTTTTCAGCAAGCTAGATGTTGATATACGGGACGCCACTGTTACTATTTGATTTCATTGTCCTGCAAACACCCATAACAAAATCAAAGATTCATTAAATTGAATTCATAACAGAGTTTTTTGCCTAACAAAACAACTCACACTTCAAACCAATTCCCTGAACCAACTCACTATCAGGACCAAACATCGCTATGCATCATCATCACCATCAATTCGCAGCAAAGGCAGTCAAGATTGAAAGAAGAAGATGAAATTAGAGTCTGAAATAGAAGAACTTGAAGAATCAAATTGAAGCATTGAAACAGGATTTCAGAGCATCACAATACCCACATGCACTGAATCACAAGAATTGAAGAGGAAGTACCTGAAATCTTTCACCGAAGTCGAGCAGCCACTGTGCCGGAACGCAGAGTCTCCAATCAGGTGTGTTACAATATTCTTGCCTAATTTCTATGCGTAATCAGGCGCCCTGAGTCGTATTCGAATGTAGCTGATGATTAAATCATTATGATTTTGCCTGAATTTGAGAAACATCATAGCTTAGGGTTTCGTTCTCTTTTGTCGATCTCGATATTTGAGGAGAGGTTTGCGAATTTCATTGTTGAATTCGTGCTTAGAAATTGGTTTTGGTTTAGGTACGCTTTAGAATTTCATGGTTTAGGTCCCACATCAAAATTGAAGTTATAAGCATGAGTGTTTATAAACTACTTATTCACACTCTACAAATAAAGCTTGACTAATGGGCTGCTATTATCAAGCCCAAGTAATAGTAACTAAATTTTTAAAAATTTGTATAAATTCAATTCTATATGAATTTCAAAAAAATTAATTAATAATTTACTAATAAAATGACATGGATAATGAAAAAAAGTTATAAATAATAAAAAAATTAATAAATCATATGCCACGTCATCAAAATTCGCCACCTCAGATGCCACGTAATTAATTTCTAACGGTGTTACAAATATTTGACGGAAAAGACCAATTTGATTCAGTTAGATAACGTAAGGGACCAATTTGGAACTTTTAAAAGAAAGAGGACCAAATTGGACCCAGGCCTACAGTTAGAGGACCAAAAAGGGTATTAAGCCCCCAAGGTTTGAACCCACGCCCTTGGGGCGGAGGGTTTAAAACATAACCAACTGAGCCAGGTGCGTTGGCTGATAGAGAATGGGAAGAGTGAATAATATAGGAAACCTTCTTTTGAAGATGGTTCGAAAAAAACCAAAAGGTCTGGGGCGAGGGGAGTTCGAACCCCATACCTCTCGCTCGCTACACACACACAAATACTAGTGTTTCCACTAGGGCGCAATGCCAATTCAAACATATATTGGCAAGGGAAAAATATATAGTAAAAATAAGTTTGATTCTGAAGAATGGCGCCATGGCCACCACCTTCATCTTCATCATCTTCCTCAAGTTTTTGAAATCATATCTCCATCAATACGCAACCATTTTGGATGATTCAAAAACGAAGCTTGTCTATTTTTGAACGAGGAATTGAATGGCATTACTCAATTTTATTTAAGTTCAAAGAATTGAAAGAAAATGGTTTAAAATCGTATGAAACCTAAAAATAGAAATTAAAATGAAATTTCATATGTACAAGATATGAAGCAATTGATTGAGGGAAAATTATCTATAAACTATCAGAAACGTATTGCTAACTTGAAAGGATGTTTATGATGCATGAATTAATGAGTTCAGTTTTGAGGAAGCTAACCTTGCAAGTGAAAATTGAATTCTCTGTTGGAGATGTTACATATGTGTTCTGATGATCTGGATAGCTTCCTTGACCCTTAAGGATGGTGCTCCAATGTTGAGACGGGATTGAAACCTTCTGAATCACTTAACACGACTCAATCTGCAACTTTGAGGTAAAGTTGAGCAAAAGGATGGTGACTTGAAGATTTTGATGTTACAAATTGAATGTAAGTGTTTAGATCACTCTTATATGTTGTATATGAGGTGTGTGAACCATTGGTTTGAGTTGCATTGGTCTCCAACTCAAAACCCGATAGTGCATTCTCAAGAGAATGAAGTTTTTGTGTTTAAGAAGGAAATGAGAGAAATCTATGTTGTAAGTTGCTTTGGTGTGTTTGTAAACATTAGAAGAGAGCTCTATTAATAGGTGAATAGATTTGTTAAGCATGAACAGTTGGAACTTGAAGGATAAGAATTGAATTTAATGGTCTTGGCATGGCATAATTGCTTCTTATATAAGGTACAATAGCAGTCCCAAATAGCTCAACTATGTATTGACTCAATCCACATTCTACAGCCCTTTTAAATGTTGTTTATTAGAGCATCTTGACTACAAGGGATAGGAATCTTGAATATGCACCATTTGCTCATAATTGCCCTTGAATTTTAAGGCTTCCATGACAAAACTTCATCATTCTCATGAGATTTTTCCTTGGCTCTTTTGCACTATCCTGCAGGTTTATGAGGAGTCACTCTGATCACATTGAATTGGTTTGGCATAGTGATCATTGCATTTGACTCAAAAATTGTGGCTTGCAAGAAAACATCCAAACTGTCATGAAAACAGTTGCAACAATGCCTTTTGTGCCAGCCATAACTCTTGTCTCAAGTTAAGTTGTTTCATGCCAATGATCTCTTTGGATTGTTGGCAACATGTATAACAACTTTGATGTTTACAATTTAGATTGATTCTTCTTGTAACTAGGTGTAAACATCTCCCAAGTTTTGGTTTTTACCTAAAATCTGTCTTGGACAGAATTTTCTCTAAGTGTTGGAAAAAGAAGCATTTTCATGTTTTAGTTATTTTGATTCAACCATAACTCAGAATCCATGATGATTTGGAATGAGATGTAGTTGACATATTTGAAGTATATCATGAGAGCTTTCATTTGAGCTTTTGATGGAAGCAAATGGCTTTGTGGTTTGGGAGTTATGACCTTGCAAAGTTGGTACCGAATCACTTTTGTTCCATAACTTATAAAATTTTAAGTTTTCTATGGTTGCCCCTTTTGTAAGAAACCTCACTTTTCTTGATTTTTCTTGATGAATGATGATCAACACCATACATTAACATTGTTTTTTTACTTAGGGGAGCCATATTTGTGAAAAATTTCAAAAAGTCAAACTTGATTTTGGGCACAGTTGACTTTTTGTCAGATGAATTCCAAACTGTGTGATCCTTTATACAATTAAGTTATTGACCTAATTCAAACCTAATTTATGGATTCCATAGGTGTTTTAAGGTGTCTTGAACCATTTCCCAAGGTTTGAGAACATGTCTTGGTCAAAACTCAAAGATACAGTTGACTTTTTCTTCAAAACCCTAATTTTGGTCCTGATGAAATTGAAACTTGTGAATCAAGCTTCTTGTGTCAATTCATTGTTGTAAATGGATCAATATGGTGTATTTGAGGCTTTTAAATCATGTCTTGAGGTTTTGGTTCATGTCTTGCCTCAAAAGTCAAGTTAGGGGTGAATTAGGTCAAGAAACCCTAATTCTTGATTTTTGATGAATGCTTCCCCTGAGGTTGTTTTGACTTGATGATTGGGTCCATGAGGTCCCTTTGAGTATCTTGGGCCATGTTTTGAAGCATTGGCTTAAGCCCAGATGAAAATTTTCATCTGGAGGCTTTGGTTGACCAAAACCCTAATTTGGTGACACTGTCGATCTTTAGGCTTGATCCACTTGGAATGTTGCAACCTTGTGCTTGATCCTTGATGTGGGAGACCTCTTGATACTTTATGGGTGTTTGGGAGGCTATACAAGTTAAGGATCATGTCCATTCTTGATTGATCCTTTGTCTGAGTACTCTGAGAGAGCTCAAAACCCTAATTCTTGGTTGAGGTGAGTGCTCAACAATCCTTGAGGAGATTGATGAGGCATGAAGGTACATCCATATTGTGGTAATGATTTGCATAATGATGGGAAATCTTGGTGGTCAAAATTTGGGGTATGACACCACGTTGTGGATTAAAATCAAAGCATAAGAGCAAAAGATGTCATGGTGAGAGGATACTCAAAAGGAAGCATACAAACATGGATCACATGAACACATAAGCTATCAAACCATACAAGAGACATGGTAAGGCAAACATCAAGGCATTTGGAAATGATTCAACAATCAACATAACTTCACAAGAAAAGTATCTCAAGTAACTTCAAGTTGAAAACCCTAAGCATGCATCAAGATTATACATCTAAAGTGTATCATGAAAAGTTCATGCATTAAGAATCAACATCCTAAAAAAACTCTTTAAGTTTCAAGGCATGACATCAATACATAACAAAGGTTTACATCAGCGCAAGAACTCAAGTCATTTGGATTTTGAATCACATAAGCATTCATTTTCAATCAAACCCTAAAATCAACAAAAATATATCGAGGGGCCTACCATCAAGAGAAGCAAACAATGAACAATGAAGCCAAACATCAAGTAACATGATCATAATTCATCAATATGTTCAATCTTAAGACATGGCCAAATGACAACCAATCACCAACACATGAATCATGCAAGCATAAATGCCTCAAGAATAAACTCATAAATTTGTCAAGACAAGCATAGCATCAACATGACATTAATCATAGGACATGGTAAGAGAATGAATTTAATCAATAAGTAAGCAAGTGGAAGGTTGATAAACATAATCAAAACATGTGATCATAAAATAAATAATAACAAAATAAACTAATAAAAATAAAGTATTATTTTAGGTTTTAAATGTTAGGATTTTAAATAAACAAAGTAAAAATGAAAAGAAAATAGATATAATAAAAGAAATGAGAAAGAAAAGGAAAAGAAATAAAGAAAAAAGGAAGAAGAGAGAAAAATGAGGAAGGAAAAGGAAAAAGGAGAAAAAAGAGGTCCCATGGGTGTTGAACCCGGGACCTCAAGGTTTCTGCAAAACCTCACAACCAATGCGCCATGGCCTGTTGGCCTATTAACATAGTCAACTTAAATCAATAAATATTACACAAATATTTATAAAATAAAATGGTGCGCATGACTCCGTCTTCTACCTCAAGACACTCAAAAATTCAAAATCATGACTTCACCAAACACGCATCAAACAAGACATGAAAATATACCATTTTGCTCAGAATTTCACAAGGAACATAACCATGGTCTTAGTTCACATTGATATTGGCTCTAACTCATGAATTTAATCAAAAACCAGAGGAACCCTAAAACTTCAAAGTAAAATTAAATTGCATACGTCAACAATTAATACCCATTTTCATGGGGCTTCAGACCACAACATCAAAATGAGTGTGAATGGAACAAGAATGAAAAAAAATAGTGCTTCTAAGTAGGAGAACCAAAGGGTGAACAAATTACCTAATAGAGTGAGTCTGTTGCCCCTTCAAAAGCACTTTCAGAAATGAAATACTAATCCCTCTAGCTTCCTTGAGTCCCCAAGAGTGTGAGCATTTGCTTGGAATCACTTGAAACCCTCTGAGTTGTTCAACCTAAATCAAGTTGCAAATGCTAGAAAGTGAAGTTTGGATATGGTGTTTTAGAGGTTACATGTGTGTTCTAATGCATACAATAGGTTCTATGTAGTTTATGGATGATGTTTGTGAAGAAAGATTGGAAGGAAAGTAAATGGAATATGAGATTCAAAAAATGCTTCAATGGAGTTTTGAGTTTTTTGGCTCAATGTGGTTTCTGTGTTTTTTGATGGATGCTGAGATAATGAGATCAAGCTTGCTTATGTAGAGTTTTCAATTAGGTTAGGGGCAAGGTTAGGATTAAATGCAAGGCTTAGTAGTTTTCTCATTAAATAAATTCAAACAAAAATGGAAAAATGGTACATGGAAGCTATCACTCGGGTTTGGCTTGTATGGACACTTTGAGCTTTCATTTTAGGGTTGGATATGTTTGTCTTTGACATCTAAACTCAACTGATACCAACCTATAACTTATGTAGCAATTGTTTACCAAATTCACTTTTTCACAAAATGCCAAAATGTAATTCAGGTGCAGCAGTTTGTACAGGTTTTTGTCCTCGTTGTAGGGGTTCTGATTACACCAAAATGACATCATTGTAAAGCTATCACATAAAGGAACAGGTTTTGTGTTGACAACAAGTTGAGGAAAGGCTTGGAAAATGCTCAAAATTGGCTCCAAAGTCGTGCCAAACAAACTGATCTAGTACTTAGTGAAATTCTGGATTATTTTGCATTTCTCCACAATGTGAAACCCAACTTTAGCATTCAATTTGTCTTAATTGGCAAAAGCTTTTTGGATCAAATTTTTCACTATGATGGAGTAGTAAGTATGCCCTTTAAATGCAGCCCTCAAGCATCAAAAGTGGGTGCTTGGATTGTTCAAATTTTGGCTATAAAGTCATGCACTTGGAAATGTTAAGAACTTAGAAAATTTTCTAATTGTTTTAAGATTTGCAATAATTTCAAACCTCAACTTTCACCATCAATTTCTTCCACTTCAATAAAGCTTTTGCCTTCAAATTTTCATCAACTTGTAGTATCAAACATCATCTTTAATTTCAGCCCTTAAGTGTTTCAATTGGATGCTTGGATCAAACACCATGGCCTTGGAAAGTTGGTCACTTGAACATGAATTTTTGGTACTTAGAGAAATTTTCAAAACCCTAATTTTGACAACTTATGATATTTTCTTGATTTTCTTAATTTAACTTTATCAAACTCAATCATTTTCCACACTTTCTTGATTCTTGACTTGAGATGTATATGGTTGAGCAAAAATGCCAAGTCAAACTTTGACTTTAAGCAATTGTTGACTTTTTAGCAATTGAATCAAAATTCTTCAACTTTCAATAGATCAAACTTCTTGAGTAAATTGAATCGGATGAATGGACCACAAAGATGTATTTGAAGCCTTTGAATCATGTTCCAAGCCATGAGATCATATTTTGGTCAAAAAGTCAATATCAAGCTGACTTTGACCAAAACCCTAATTTGGAGCACATGATGTATTAAGACTTGATGAACTTTGAATTGATGCGAATTCAAACTTGATTATTGATGAAAGGAAACTCTTGATCACCATGAATGAGTGGAGGAACTTTAGGTGTTGAAAACCTTGATTGACCAATCTCTTGAACTTCTTGATGCAAAACCCTAACTTGTAAACAAAGCAAGAAAGACATATTTTTGTATTTCCATAGGGTTAGCAAAACATAAAATACACACAAAAAGTGATTGATGCTATGCAAATGATGAAAATGAAGGTGGGATCTTAGGGGTAAAAATTAGGGTATGACAGCTGCTAAGTGGGATTCTCTCCAGATATCTGTTGTATCAGTCATTCAAAATTTGAAGGATGTCACTTCAAAATCTTTCGCTTCTTCCAGCTCAACACGGTGTCTTTTAGAGGAAATGCTGGCCTCTGTTGCTGCTACTCAACAAGTCATGGTTATCAAGCAATATGAAATGGATGAAAGGATGAAGTCAATGGATGCTAGACAAGACATTATGGATGTTGATCTTAAAATTGTGTTAGATATTTTGAAGAAACCATATGCTTAGAATTTAGAACCTTTTGTTTTGTGTCTTCTTTATTAATTCTTGTTTAATTGATTTCCTTCTTATGAAAATCTTTATGTTCTCTCATTTGTTAAGCTTGATATATGTTTTTTAGTATTTGCTTGCTTATGTGTTTTTACTTTAAGTTATATTCTCTGGGAATTTTTATTTTATCTAGTAAAATTAAGAATAACTTTGTTACTTTGGTTATTTTGGATGGATTATTTCTACTACTTCTTGAATGTTAGGTTCATTCAAATAGAGATTTGGAACTATTTGGCAAAGTATCATTGCGAAAAGGGTGAAAGAGATTCATATTTCATTAATTCAAACGAAGGAGTACAAGATCATTGGTATACATAATTTTGTCTAAATCTGAACTGTAAGTTCTATGATTTTGGGGTTGGCAGCAATTTTGTTAAAACAAGTTTCACAACAAGATGTTGAGCCAGATGTCTTGACATGTTGGTTAGACATTATTGATGATCAACACAATGTCGTGACATGATGTCATGACATGTTATACTAGAAGATTAGGGTTTTATGTATTTGGAAGATCTGTTATTTAAAGTATGAGATTCTATATGTTTTTAGTTCACACTCTGTCGTAATCCAAGGAGGGATATTTTAGTAACATATGTCTATGCCAGGAATGAATTTGTTTCATAAAAAGGATCTTGGATACTTTTTAGGAAACTTTCCATTTAGTTCCTATTTTTGTGCAGAAGATCTTGGAGAAGATTTGAAGCTGTTGTTTTGGGATTTGCGAATTATTTAGCTGAAGAGCCCAAGCCCATCCTAATCAAAAGCTATAAAAAGAGCAGTTCTAAATCTAATGCATTGGAGAAGCCGTGTATTGAAAGAAAGAGTATTAGGGTTTAGTGTGTCTTTGTTATTTGTGATCCACTCTTATGTCACTTTGATATCTGAGTTAGATTATGTTGTTTTGTGCATTTGTGAGCCATTCATGTACCTCTTTGGTGCTTGAATTGGACTGAGTTTTGAGTTGTAATCACTCCTGAGCTTTTAAGAAAAGAGTGGATTTTGTTTCATTGGAAGTGTGTCATTTATTGTTCATTGTTATTGAGTTTATCACTGTTGTATGATTGAGGGAAATGAGAAGGGTCTCATATCTAGGAGTTCCTAGGTAGAAATATCACGGGTAGTGATTATACGAGAAATTGTAAACCAGAGGTTGTTTGCTAAGACTTTGAACTAATACTATTAATGTGGATTTCCTTCCTGAATTGGATGTCCCCAGATGTAGGTTATGTTGCACCGAACTAGGTTAAAAATTTATTTTGTTATTTACATTCAAGCATTTAATTTAACTGCATAATTATTGGTGTTGTCATACTGTCTTGATCCCAGTGTCGTGACATCTTACTCGACATCTAGTGTATGTTACCAGAATTTCATGAACATTATCCGCGTGCACTACAAGATGTCTTCCAATATATGTCTTGCTCCTCATTAACCTCATCTGAGTCGAAATAAACTATCTTCTTCGACACCTTCTTTTTCCACTTCTTCTTCAGCACCTTTTTCTTCTTCTTAGCCTTCCTCACCCTAAGTGCATCTCTGACTGTGGTCGACCCAGATGGTTAGGCTTCTTCACTTGACTCCAACAAGGTGGTGGTCTTGTTCTCAACAATGGTTTATATTGCTTCAATGATTCAGTTTTCTCAGAAGGATTACTCATTGTTTTTAAGAAGTGGAATAATTGCTTAAAGATGCGGGAAGTCTGTCTACGATAGTGTGCTTTTATAGAACAGTTGAGTGACTCTTACGTTGCTTATGGAAGTTGACACATCTGATGATTTAATGCTTGATACTCTAGCACTTTATTACAATGATTACCTTTGATGGTTGCAATTCCTGAACCTTGTGTGATCGTCTTGAGAAGTGTAGAAACATTTCAACCAATTTAGTTGTTTCTCTCTGTTGGGAAGTGCAAAAGTTATTTTTTTCTATTTTAATTAGAATTTAATTTTTTTCCCACATATTTTTCATTCCTAATATTTTTTCTCTCTATATGCTAACATGTACTAGTCAACTTTTTGTTGATGACAAAAGGGGGAGAAATTCATGGGAGTATTTAAAAGGATAAAAGTAGTTTTGAATGTTTTTATTTACCTGAACCATAATCATTATTGCCTTTTGAACATTATTTTATTAAGATAAGTTTAAATAACTTGGATAGGACTTATGGGAAGCTTACAAAACTCAACCTTTGAACTATTAGACTCACGGGGAGCTTACAAACATCAAACTCTGATGTTGTCAAGTTAGCAAAACTGACCAACCATTATTCTTAAATACATTTGTTTGTCATCATCAAAATGGGGGAGATTGTTGGAACGAAATTGTTCATATCCCTTGGGTTTTAATGATAAAAAAGTACTTAAAGAACAAATGGGTATAATAACATATGTTCAAGTGTGCATGATCACAAACTTAAAATTTAACTTTGAATTGACCCTGTTAAATCATTTATGGAGAAGCAATGTAACTCATATTTAAATTTATCAAAATATGATGACTCTGAACATGTTCATCAGCCTCTAAAGGATTAGACTCTAATTGTGGTATTCTAGCCTCTGGTGATAGCTCAGACTCTGAAGACCTCAGCTAAAGGTTTTCAGCCTCTGATTCGTACCTTGTACCAAAAGCATACCAATATTGTCAATACGCCAGATTTCTGAAAAGAGTCAATTAGGGGTTTTTTGCAAGGCTCAAGGAATGGTGATATGACCTCTTAAGTTTTTTCTATCTTTTGGTAGATACCTAGTACTTCGAAAGATGTTGTAGATAATGCTTTTATTCTTTAGACAATGTTTCTAACCAGATGCTTCCTCCAACATCTCTCTTGGCATGCTTCTTCATGAAAAAAGCTCTTATGTTCATCCTTCCAACGACTCTTTCTCTGCCTCTATAAAAGGTAGTTGAAGATTTGAAAGAATAAAAATAATAACAAAGAACAACAACGGTAAATCAGAACAACTTGAGCATAACTTTGAGCTATTGTTTATAATTGTTATTGCATAAGGTCTTAAAATTTATTAGCTTTGTATATCTTAGAAATCTTAAGAGTTAAGAACCTTTGTGGTTGTTGTACAACTACTATACTTCTGATTGTGTATCAAAGTATAGTTGTTATCTTTTCTACTAAACTGTTTGTTTAAAGTAGAGGAAGTCTCTTGCAAGGTTGCTTGAGCAGTGAAGTTTCTTGCCTACAAGCTTGAGTAGTGAACTCTCTTTCTAGTGTAATTTGAGCAAAAGTCTCTTGCTAGGTTGCTTGAGCTGAAGTGTCTTTCTGGATTGATTGAGCAATGGAATCTCTTGCTAGTTTGCTTGAGCAAAGTGTAATCAGTTTGATTATAGTGAAAAGCTTTTGTTGAGGCAAGGAGACTGGACTACTCTTAGTTAAGGAGATGAACTAGGGTAAACTTTGTGCGTTGATTTGCTTATTGCTTCTTATTCATATTTTTTCTGCTGCTATCATATATTATGATATCAGACTCTGAACTTTGTTCAGATTCTGAAGTTGCTATTCAGAAGTGAAACATTTTTTATATACACAATCGACCCCCTATTTCTTGTGTTCTCACCTTTAATCATAATATGAAAGTTAGAGAGAAGGCTTAAAAAAGAAATCAAGTATGTTGACATTGGTGATTAAAAGCAAAAAAAATATGGATGTATTGTAATGAAAAATAAAAAATAAAAATAAAAAAAATAAATAAATGTAAAAGAAAACAAAAATAAATCACTAAAAGAAATTATAAGTCGAAAAGGAAAGATACGTTTTGAAGCAAACTGGATATAAATGAAATAATGCTCACTTATCTTCAAAGACACCTTTGAATTTAAAGAAAACCCAATCTTTTTTGTTGTCTGACCACATTACAACTTGAATAAAGACCTAAGTGATTCATGAATGATTGCATATTTTGTGATATTGCTTAGCTAAAATATAAAATTGATTTGTAGTGTATTTATTATCTAAAATGAGGAAAACACCACCCATTGAGTGATATTCAGTGAGATTATGATTTTGAAGAAATTGACGGTTAATCCAAACTTGTATTGAAATCATACTTTAGTTAAGCAAGAATTTCATATCCATGCTATGATTTATAGATAGTTACGATATTGATTTTGAATTTGTATTTGATGAATCATGTTAAATTATATTGGTTTATTCCAAAGTTTTTTATTAATCTAAAACCTTAAATTAAGTATACCTGGTTGATTTATTACAACATGTATGAATATTGTCAATCAGCATACGTACCCCCAAGGAAGAGTCCATATGCTCATGCAAAAATCAGGACCATGTACGTACGCATAAGGCAACATATAGAGGATTTAACCTGCCACCCCCCACTTATACCTGAAACCCCTCAATCATGGAAAAATTACCTTGTTATCCTTCAAGAATTTCTAGAAGTTATAAAATTTACAGTTGAATACCGTAAATTTCGTGATCATACCGGAAATTTCCAAAAAATTACCGTAGTAGAACGTTCATGTGAGACACATACCAGAAATTTTGAAATTTCCGGTAATATATAGCGGAAATATGATAATTACGTAAAATGACCAAAACTTCCGAAAATTTTAGAAATTCTAAATTTCCGGTATGCAACCAGAATTTAAAAAAAAAAAAGAATAATTTCAATGTTTTTTGACACATTGGCCTGCATAAATGGTTTCACATACAATAAATACATAATGTTCACAAGATTACATAGCAAATTAGGATGACTTCCTAACTTCTTCCTCCCAGTGCCTAATATGTTCTGCATATGCTGATTCCCATGCTTTTACATCTTTAGTACAGTTCTGTCTCCAACAGTCAGTGACGAGAGGTAATGGACTATCAGGTTTTAATTTTACCTGAACCCAATGATTGTTGTTCACAAAACCATCATCAATAATTTTAGGTCTGCTCTTATACATAGGTGAAGCTCTGGTAAAATGGGAAAAGGTAATGTTAAGTCTCTGTCACAGGGAGACAAATACGACACTATATCTACTTGCAATAGGGTAACCCATATCAGGAATTGACATCCATTTTTATCTGCCCTGCACGTCCAAGTGTTCTACTTTTTAGGAATTCTTAACTTAAGAGATCGTGTCATAGAACAAATTGGAAAACAATTTTGGATGTTGATGAACTTGAGTATCTAACTGCGTCCGGACCAATGACCATGACTCTTTGCCCCATCCAAGCAAAGCAGCAATAGCCCGAAAACCACAATTTCCATCATCACCCACATCAACAATGTCATCAATGTATGGATGCAAGAAACCAGGAAACTGAGACAAGTAAAGATGCCTCAAAGATACAGTGGACGGTTGACTTTGACCCGACATACTTGAAGGTTGAATTTGACCCAACATACTAGAAGGTTGACTTCCTATTTGTTTCTTGCATGATCTCTTTGTAGTCTGACTCCCTTGCGAGCCCTCACCATACTCCCACTGCGAGGGATCACGATGCACATCACTCTCTTCACCCTTTCTGCTCTTCTTAACTCCCCTTTTTGGCTTGTACTTCAGCGGTGGTGAACACTAGAAGTTGTTGATGGATGTGTTAGTTCCCGAACCTTTTTCTTCAACACCCTCTAGCCTATAATATCCAAAGAATTGAAATATGTCTTCAACTCTTCACACCCTACTTCTAAATCCAGCGTTGTGCCACTATTGTCAGGACCGCTAGCATGTCTTGAATGTGTAATTTCTTCCAAAAAATCATGAATTGGTTCTAAAGGAACAGGCAAGCCTTGTATTTGGAAACCAACAAGTTGACACTCACAAGGTAACCCATGTGTAGTTCTAATGAAGCAACCACAAATTTCCTTTCTTGTACCAACAAATTTTACCCTTTCTAGCTTCTTCCCTATGTGTTCTATATATTGACTTGAAACAAAATCGTGCAAGTTGGCATAGAATAGACTATTATACCGATGCTCAATGTTGACAATACTTTTTTGAATCGACATCCTGATTGAACCTAGCTGCAACTTCAGCATGGTGTTCACAGCATCCCAACTTCGGCATAAATCTCCCTGGCTTATAGTTAACATGTTTTCCAGTCTCCAATGAGCAGACTCCACCCGGAATCACAATAATTAAACAATAATGAACCAACAAGATAAATTATGCTTAGTAATAAAATAAAAAAGAAGTTTGAGTACCTGTTCGTTGTTGTGTTCCCTAAATGAGTGACTCTGTTAGTCCAAGCAGCTACAAACCTTTCTTTATAAGGTGTCAACCATGTTTTACTCACATACTTAACAAACAAAGGAATATCAGCAAAAATCGTCTCAAAGTGCTTCAAGTGTGCGAGATACTCAGTTTCTCTATTAGCATACATGATGTTTGTAGCATGCGATTTTTGTCGGTGACGCGACTACCTTACCGCAATGGATTTCGGTGCTACTTTCTGATTTCTATATTTATCCTATGAAGCTGGAAATGAAAGGGAAGATATCTAAAACTAACCTTGCACGCAAATGTTTTCTTTAATAAATGCTAAGAGATCGGGGAACGGGGTCTGGTTATACAAATGGAAGCTATTAACACCCAGTGTATCTATGGTAATCCATAGGAACCTTTTATTGCATGTTTTTATGTTAACTTAAAATGCTTTCTCATGTTTATCTACTGTGGCTTGGGAAAGTTTCTCTTTTGGGAGAATTGAGAGAATTTTTTTTTGTGGTTTTTGGTTTTCTGTTGTTTTTGGGAAGGTACTGGACCTAAGACTTTTGATTTGTGTGCTCACTAAGATTTCTCAATCTTATGTCTACGTATTCCCGTAAAGAGATATGGGAAATCAGAGCAATCGTAGTTCCTCCTATTTCTATTGGAGGAAAGATATTTGGTGTCTTGTTCAAAGCCCAAGATAAGGGATATGGATACCCCATTGGGAACCTGGTTCTGGCCCTTCGCTTGGTAGCGGTTCATCGCAATCTTTCATTTTCAAGTACATGACATATTTGTTTGGGAAATCAAATCTGACTGATTCCTGATCATCAATCGGTTGATGAGCCAAATGATCGCCTAAAATACTTCCTTTAACGACTTTCTAAGCATGATACTCAATGTCGTATTCTGATAACAACATCTGCCACCTGGAAATCCTTCCTGTTAAAGCAGACTTTTCAAAGATGTACTTGATCGGATCCATTTCGGAGATTAACCAAGTAGTGTGACAAATCATGTACTAGAAAAGAAGTTTGGCTGCCCAAGCCAGAGCACAACAAGTTTTCTCGAGCATAGCGTACCAAGTTTCACAGTCCGTGAACTTCTTGCTTAAGTAGTAAATGGAAGATTTTTTTCACTTTGTTTCGTCTTGTTGGCCAAGCACACAACCCATGGAGTCTTCCAAGACTGTTAAGTAGATGATTAGTGGCCTTCCTTCAATTGGAGAAGACAGAATCGGTGGGTTCAACAGATATTCTTTGATGCTATCGAAAGCTTTTTGGCAATCTTCTGTCCATATACAGTTTTGGTTCTTTCTGAGTAACTTGAAGATCGGCGTGCATGTCCGGTCATGAGGGATATGAATCTTAAGATGTAATTCAGAAGTCCCAAAAATACTCTGACCTATTTTTCAGTCTTTGGAGAAGGCATTTCTTGAATGGCCTTGACTTTGTCGGGATCAACCTCAAATCCTTTTCGGCTGATGATAAATCCTAAGAGTTTTCCTGAGCGAACATCGAATATGCACTTATTAGGATTCAGGCGAAGTTTGTATTTTCTCAGACGCTCGAATAACTTTGATAGGTTTTCTACATGTTCTTCTTCTGTTCTAGATTTGGTAATCATGTCACCGACATACACTTAAATCTCTTTGTGATCATGTCGTGAAACAGAGTTGTCATGGCCCTTTGATAGGTTGCCCCTGCGTTCTTTAGACCGAACGAAATTACCTTGTAACAAAAGGTACCCCACGGGGTGATGAATGAAGTTTTCTCCATATCTTATGGCGCCATTTTGATTTAATTATAGCCCAAGAATCCATCCATGAAGGAGAAAACTTTGAATTTTGTTGTGTTGTCTACTAGTATGTCAATGTGTGGTAGGGGGAAGTCATCTTTTGGAATTGCTTTGTTCAGATCCCTGTAGTCTACACACATTCTAACTTTTCCATCCTTCTTCAGAACTAGCACTATGTTGGCTAACCATTGAGGATATTCTGAGGTGGCGAGGAAACCTGCGTCGATCTACTTCTGCACTTCCTCCTTATTTTTGATGGCCATATCTGGATGAGTCCTTCTCAGTCTTTGTTTAACCGGGGGACATTCTATTTTTAGTGGTAAGTGATGTTCCACGATGTTGGTATCCAACCCTGGCGTGTCCTGGTAGGACCAAGCAAATACATCTGGAAACTCTTTGAGAAGTTTTATCAAGTCTTCTCTGATAGTTGGACTGAACAATGCTCCAATCTTAACTTCTTTCTTTTCTTATTTTGAACCTAAATTAACCGTTTCCAATGGCTCTTTGTGAGGCTCAATGGACCTTTCCTCTTGCCTGAGTAGTCGAGAGATTTCTTCTGGAATTTCTTCGTCCTCTTCTTCTTCAGCTTCAAATACTGGGAATTCAAAGTTGGGAGGAGGCATTGGATCGTATGTTTCAATAGGGTTTAAAAAAAGCGATCTGCATGACGTGATGATTCCTTTCTTAGAAAAGACAGAGAGAATGCAAGAGTGTGTGCAGTGTATTTTCTGAAAACGCTTGTTTTTATTTTGGGTTGTTTTTATGATTACCATTTTCTGAAAAACGAAAAGTGAAAATAGCAATAAAATACAGGAATTCAGAATGACATTATTTATTCATGATTTGTCGATTCTTGAAACACAACCCTATAAAACAAAACTACGTCACTTTGGGCAAAGTGGAGAGTGACATTTATAGAAAAGTAAGCCCTATAAAACATCCATTTCACCCGGGCTAAGTGAAAGGTTAAAACAAAGATGGTAATTACTTTGACTTATGAACGACTTTTGGCACATCGACTGTAACCCAATTGCGACGAACTCCTCTATGAATCACAAAGTCTGGTACTTCCATTCTTGGTTTGTCTTCAGAAACGACACTGATTTCTGGTGGAGTAGGATCATTGGAGTCTTCTTCCCATGCAGAGTTACTATAAGAGGACTCTTATGTCACATCTTCCATAGTGTTTTCACTCTCAAGAGGATTTCCCCATCCTGTTGGCTGGATGTCTTCGTATCTGATGCAAAAACTTTTGGGAGCAGTGTATTTGACTAGAAAGTCATATTTACCGCTTGGCTGCCCCAAGGTATCCCAGGTTTCTGTGGGCATAGATGAGTCATCTTCCTCAATGACGTTGACCTCAGGAAATGCATAGTTAATGAATTCTTGTCCTACAATCTTTGCAAATTCATCACCATGGTTTCGGATATTTTCAGAATGTTCTTAGTAAGGATTCCATGACTCTGTGGGAACATGGGTATTCTTTTCAAGATTACTCAGCTGATAGGCATTGTTCGGCTGACTATTTTTCCCCAAGTCTTCCGTGTATGGCTTCCAGATAGGAAAGTCATCCAGGGGATCATAATAATCATAGTCAAAGTTATCTTTCATCAGATTGTCTTCCTCTAATGAGTTGGGCGGAGCACGACATCCTTCGGGATCACAATCTCTGTAGATCATTCTGACGTCTAATCTTGGTATATATCTTGAGCTCTACTTTGGAGAGCAGAAGGGTAGGTACGTTTCTCCCTGAGATATATAACCTTCATCGTTGAGATAATATTTCTACTCTTCATCCGTATCAGAAGAGTTTTCCCATCGATGGTGTGGGCTTCTTGAGATATTGGGTGGAGGAAGCCTCCACTGTGAAAGAAATTCTGAATGGGATGAAAACTTTCATCCTTCTTTGTAGTCTGGGTATAGGTTGGGGAGAAACCAAGACCTTTTCTTGTCTTATTATCAGTAGGAATTACAATCTGTCCCCATCCTTTTATGTCACCACTCCCCATTACCTTGAGAGCGTCCTTGTATGAGGAAATCGACGTCCCTCTTTCTTGGTGATTCTCATTGCTCACCGATAGTGCTTGAAATTGAGTTCCAACAACCTTCTCTAGTTCTACACAGGAGAATGATGATAAGTTGCTCACAATTAAAGCTTGCTCTCCACATACCGTGACTAATTTGTCATTCTTGACAAACTTCAACTTCTGGTGAAGTGTTGAAGTGACTGCCCCGGCTTCGTGTATCCAAGGTCTTCCTAATAAACTACTGTATGCTGCTCGGATGTCGATGACTTGGAAAGTAACTTGAAAAGTGTGAGGACCAATGGTTATGGGAAGATCGACTTCGCCGATAACTGTTTTCCTGGATCCGTCAAAGGTTTTGACGATGATCTCACTGCCTCCATCGGAGTTCCTTGAAAAGAAAGTCGAACCAAAGTTGACATTGGCATGACATTTAAGGATGAACCTGTCTCTACCAGTACGCTAGCTAAAGCATCGTCCTGGTAATTTACTGTGATATTGAGTGCCATATTTTGGTTCTTGCCTTCTTCTGGAAGTTCTTCACTGAATCCCAAGTTGTTATAGGAAGTGATGTTGGAGATAATGATGTCAAATTGTCCTACTGTCACATCTTGTTCCACAAAGTCTTGTTCAAAAACTCTCTGTAGAGCTTCTCTGTGAGCTTCTGAACTAAGCAGGAGAGATAATACAAAAATTCGAGACGGAGTTTGCAACAATTGATCCACAATATTGTACTCGCTTTTCTGGATGAGCTTTAGAATCTCATCATTTTTCTTTATAGGTTTTGTATTGTTAGATTGACCAACTTGTGGGTTAGGAACTTCAGCTTGTGGCTACTTTTCTTTTGTGGGTTCTCCAACTCCTCTGTTGAAGACCCGACCGCTCCGGGTAACTCGACTGATGTCGGCAATGTTCACAATGGAGGGTGATGAAGTTTCTTTTCCATTTTCAATGGTCGTTGCACCGTACTTGTACGGGATAGCCTTTTCTGATTCGTACGGTATTGGACCAGGCAAGTAGACGACCATAGGGGCTTTTTGGGCCTTTTGACCGTCGTAGGCCACCTCAATCAGCTTTAAGTTTGGAATTCTTCTATTGCCAAGAGAGACTTTTGACTCATCGAGCAGAGGAATTACGGCACAAACAACCTCGGTTATTCCATGATTGGAGATTGTGACAGTGTTTTTGCTTTGAAAAGGATGTAATCTTGTATCATGTTGATTGATTCAGAACTCGGACACGATTGAATCTCTTTTCGATCTAACTGAAGCTGGAGGGTTGCTCGCACTAGATAGCATCCTTGGTTATTTTTCGAGCATACTCCACAGCGTTCATAATTGTGAGGTGGTACCCGACCATATCTGCTTTGTATGCAGTGCATCCTTACTAAATCTGTTTCTATTGAGCGAACATCACAACTTTGGTGTCTACCTGGATTACCATCAGTCATGATAACTTGTTGTGTGTCTTCATCCAGGTAGATCGGAAGCCACCAGTGGTCCAACAGATGTTGAAGAGTCCTTTGCACAAGCGCACACCCTTGGTCATTTTCCTAGCATTCTTTATAGTCTTGATAATCATGTGAGGCCAAAAAACCAAGTCTGACCTGCTCAGCATGCAATTCCACTAGACAGGTATTCATTAAGGGTATGTCAAAGATTTGAATCATGTTGACTTGATGATCATTCCTTTCATGGTAGTCTTGGATCCATCCGAGATCCATTTGACGTTGGAGGGCGTCTTGTACAAAAGAGCATCCCTGATTGTCTTTTGAGCAGATTGGACAAGCGCTGTAATCGTGCCGTGGCAAATTGCAATACTGACTTTTCCTTGAATGCATTTCCACTTAATTGACGTTCACTGTACGGATGTCGTGGTTCTGAACAATTTTGGGATGTGCATGGGCCATGTTTACTTCACGAATCCGGTGATCCTGAATCCAGCCCAAATCCATTTGTTCTTGAAGGGTTGTTTGTACTATGGCACATCCTTGATTGTCCTTGGAACAGATATCACACTAATGATAATTGTGAGATGGCACATGGCCGTACCCGCTCTATTTGCAATGTATCTTTACCAGGTTGGTTCCCAGTAAGCTACATTGTGAATTTGATAATTATTGACAAGCTCCCCTTCTATTAAATTCATTGTAGTCTTCTCATGTTGCGGTAACGGGTTCGTATGAACATTTGGATTAGTATCTTTGAAAGACAAAACCCTGTTCCTGACGAGCTTTTGTACATCAGACTTGAAGCTGAGGCAATTCTTGATGTTATGTCCCGATCCTCCTTGATGGTAAGGGCAAGTTTGATTTGCTTTAAACTAAAAAGGTAGATTTTCTGGTACCGTAAGAGAAGTCCTGTTTTGAACGTGCCCCTTGGCCAGTAGAAGTGGAAATAGTTCTGAGTACAACATCGGTATAGGGTCGAACCCTAATGGTCGTGTAGTACGATTATTGTTATTGTACTACGGATGAGCCAGCTGAAGAGGTTGTTGCAGCCTTTGCTAATACTATTGTTGATTTGGTTTGCTCTGAGCAACCTGAGGTTGATACGTTGGAGCCGGCGCTGGGTTGATAGCGGGAGTTATTGCTGCTACCGGTTGATACCTTCGCCTTTGCTTTGCTAGAGAGATATTACTAATATCTTACTCTTTCTTCTTTTGGAAAGCACTACCGTATCTTTTAGTACTGCTAGATGGCTCTGTATTTTTGACCAATCGTCCTTCTCGGACTGCTTCTTCAAGGCGTACTCCCATGTTCACCATTTCAGTGAAGTCACTGGGTGCACTGGCGACCATTCGGTCGAAATAAAATGAGCTCAATGTTTTCAGGAAAATCTTTGTCATTTCCTTTTCTTCGAGAGGGGGACAGATTTGGGCGGCAATTTCACGCCATCTCTGAGCATATTCTTTGAAGGTTTCTTTATCCTTTTGTGACATTGCTTTGAGTTGGTTCCTATCTGGTGCCATGTCCAAGTTGTATTTATACTGCTGAACAAAACCTGCCCCGAGATCTCTGAAAGTACTGATCTTGGTGCGGTTTAAACCCATGTACCATTTGAGTGTGGCACCGGTTAATCTGTCTTGGAAGTAATGGATTAGTAGCTGTTGATTGTCAATCTGGGTAGACATTTTCCGAGCGGACATCGCCAAATGAATTTGAGGGCAAAAGTTGCCTTTGAATTTTTCAAAGTCGGGCACCTTAAATTTATGCGGTATCTTTACATTAAGGACCAAACACAGGTTGGCGGCGTCTTTTCCGAATAAGTCTTGACTGCGAATGGCATGCAGTTCCTTCTGCATTTCCAAGAATTGTTCCTGGAACTCATTCATTCTTTCGTATACGTCTTCGTTTCCGCCAAAAATTGCTTGCAGAATCTGTCCTTCCAGAACAGTGTGTATCACTAACTGTGGTATAGTTATTACGACAGTAACTCTTGGCGCTTCAATGACCTGAAATTTGTAGCCTTCAGGAGTTTCTGTTATAACCCTTACATCTTCATTTACCTGAAGTTTGTAACCTTCGGGTCTGGCGGTTCCTGCTACGACTTCTGGGTATTTAGTGACCGGTGGGATGTACCCTTCAGGTATAAAGTTGAGAGGCATACCCCAAGGATATCCTTTAGGCATGTTGTACTGAGGATGACTGCTAGGTGTCTCAAATGCTGGTGTGGATGTAATCTTCGAGATTACAGTCCTTTGATGTCGTTGTTCCTTGGCTACTGCCAGGGATTGCATGTCATTGTGGAGTTTCTCCAAACTCTCCTTCAGAGCATTGATTTCTTCTCTTAGCTCTCTGTTCTCTTCCTCGAGATCATCCATTTTCTTTTGTCGATTGGCCCGAGTATTGTATGAATCAGACAGTTTGACTCTAGAGTGTGACACACATATGAGACTCAAAGACAAAGATGTGTTATGTGAGAATGATGAATGATATGCAAAAAATGATATATTTTGTAGTTTTTGTTTTCAAAAGAACTTTTAATAATTATATTGCAAATATCACACAGCACGGGGGAGACCCTTTTATTGAACTCGAAAGATTGCAGTATTTTACAAGGAAAAGTACAGTATTTTACAAAGTGCGAGAAGGAAAATTAGGCCTATGGATCCTGAGTTCTCTCTGAGGAGAGCTCAGATGCTAGTTCCTGGACTTTTCTTTTCTTTGATTAGGCTCCTTCAGCTATTGTCGGGTCGACGATCCTTTGCCAAGTAAAAGGAGTGAGTAAATTTCTCCGCTCCTCCTGACTTTCTATAGCATGTTGCTCTAATATCTCAATTAGACCATCCTTTTCCTTTAGTAGTTCTTGAATCTTGGTACATTCCAAATTAAGGATATGGTATTTGTTCTTCCAAGAGTTTCTCTCACGTTGGACTTTGTTGAGAGCGATCTGGAGTTTTTCCGCATCAGACATGAAATAAAGGACATATTCCTTTAAGGGAAAAACTTCTTGACGAGGGTAAGGCATCCTCAGTTTGATAGCTCTAGTTTGTACCCAGTGGAGATAAGGTTATGCAGAGATGTAGTTTGGCTTTCCTAGGGACTCTCTTCCCTTTCTATGAATATGTTTCCAGGCATGCACTATTTCTTTCTTTAGTGCCCTGTCATTTTCCCCTTCCTTGAATAAAAGACCTTCCAGATGAGCATTATGTGGGATATTCTTCATCGGGTATCCAAGTTGGCGGCGAGCTAGAATTAGATGATAGTTGATCCCTCTTTTAGTACCAATGAGGAGTACATTGGGGGAAATTTCCACATTTGTCGATGATCTTTATCCCTTCGTAAATCCGATTATACCAATCTATGTCTGAATTGTTAAGAGACATAATCTTTTGCGACCATCGCAGATTACTCTTGTGATCCCAAAACGCAGCAGACTTGGGCAAGTGGGAAATAAACCATTTGTAGAGTAATGGTACACAACATGTGATCGTTCCTCCACTATACAAACCCTTAAGTTTACAAAATGATAAGCATCCGCGATTAAGGTTGGGACTGGGTTCCCAATCAAGAATATCTTAACAGCATTGGTGTCGACGAAGTTGTCAATGTTGGGAAAGAGGAATAACCCGTACATGAGCAAAACAAAGACATCCTCGAAAGCAGTTATATTTCCGATACTAGCAAAGTATAGAGCTTTCTCCATCAGGAATTTAGCTGGTAAATCCTGGATTCCTCCTTTGGTGATCATGTGAGTCTTGACTTCAGACTCATCCAAAGAGATTGCTCTTGCAATGGCTTGATCTTTTGGAATTTCTTCCAGACCAGAAAATGGATTTTTATCAGTGATAGTTAAATCAATCAGGTGGGAGTATTCTTCCAGTGTTGGTATAAGTTAATAATCCAGAAAAGTGAAGCAATGGTAAACCGGATCGTAGAACTGAACCCATGTAGACAGGATCCCTTCAACCATGTTGACTTTTAGAAGAGATAACAGTCCTCCGGGCTTAGCTCTGATTGCTTCGGGATTAGTAATCCTCCTTCCCAATTTCCTTATGTCTTCCAATTTTGGAACCTTGAAGGTGTACTTGTGCGTTTTTCTTCTTCCGAAATCCATAACGCAACCTCTCTGATATTTGCAATTATTGTTTTAGTTCTTTTAGAAAAAAAAGATTTTTTTCGTGTTTTGGAAAAAGTTTTCTAACGAATGCATGGATACATGAATGCAGCAAACAAAAACACTTGAAAACATGGGTTTAGGGGTTCATTATCACGAGCATGGAGCCATGGATCTACCCATCCCCAAAGGTGTGTACTAATTGGTCAATTTTTGTACCTGTAGAACGGGTTCTAACAAAGGTTCCCAAAATCATTAACCCCTCTTAGGGATATTAACAGCAAGCTGAATGACTCAAGCGAGCTGTAATATCCTCAGATAAATCTCCTTTGAGTGTAGTACCGCGTATCAACTATTCCCGATAGTCACCGCACTACCTAATGGTTTAACGGTTAAGTGTCTACTAATCCTCAGTTACAAGGGTATCCAGCTGGAAAAAAACAAAGCTTTCGCGACATGCTCGTTCAACATTGGTAATTCCACAAGGATACCTCCACTGATTGGGTGGACTGCCAAGTCAACTTGGTCGGGATTCGCTCCCTATAAGTCATCCTTGATACGCCACCACTTATCTTAATGTTCTTTCGGACTCACCACATGCGGATTAATCGCATTCCCAGATTACAGTAATTTAAACACGGGTATCAAATAATATGATAGCAGATGATATATATAAAAAATGAGAAAAAAAAGTAAATAAACAACAAAATAAATGCAAAGCAAGGCCTAGACCTCTTAGGAACTCTAATCCTAAAACTCCTCAGCAGAGTCACCATTTTTCTGTAGCGTGCGATTTTTGTCGGTGATGCGACCACCTTACCGCAATGGATTTAGGTGCTACTTTCTGATTTTTGTATTTATCCTATGAAGCTGGAAAGGAAAGGGAAGATATCTAAAACTAACCTTGCACACAAATGTTTTCTTTAACAAATGCTAAGAGATCGGGGACCGGGGTCTGGTTATACAAAGGGAAGCTATTAACACCCAGTGTATCTATGGTAATCCATAGGAACCTTTTATTGCCTATTTTTCTGTTAACTTAAAATGCTTTCTCATGTTAATCTGCTATGGCTTGGGAAAGTTTCTCCTTTGGGAGAATTGAGAGAATGTTTTTTTTGTGGTTTTTGGTTTTCTGTTGTTTTTGGGAAGGTACTGGACATAAGACTTTTGATTTGTGTGCTCACTAAGATTTCACAATCTTATGCCTACGTATTCTCGTAAAGAGATTTGGGAAATCAGAGCAATCGTAGTTCCTCCTATTTCTATGGGAGGAAAGATATTTGGAGTCTTGTTCAAAGCCCAAGATTGAAGCTATCTGAGTATTTGTGTCTTGTTCAAAGCCCAAGATTGAAGCTAAAGGTTGACTGAGAGAGAGAATTTGTCATCTCTAAAGGGAGATATCTCACCTATTCATCACAAATATTAAGAAATTGGTCATAAGGGAAATTACTTTAACTGGGATATGAGAAATCCAGCAATGCCATAATTTCCTTTATAAAAGAGATGTCATGAAGGAAGAAAGCTTTAACTCAGTGTAGAGCAACGCCACTTTTTCCTTATGAATCTTTCATGCTAAGAGGTGGACATTGGCTTGGATGTATGAAATCCAGAGGCTTGCCACTTATAGTTGTTAGATGAAAGATGATTTTAGCCAGGATAAAAAAAGGACTCCAGCTTGGATTTTGAATTAACAAGTGTGCCACTTACAACAATTATCTGGAAAGGTTTTAATTATTTGTTTTGATATGTGATGTATAGAGGAAATATCCTCCTGCAGAGAGGACTTCAGATCTCATCTGAGGGGATGTCGATTTTGTGTGCCTTGATCAAAGCCCAAGGTTGAAGCTAAAAGAAACTGATTCCATTGGGGAGAGTTTTGTCTGTCTTGTACAAAGCCCAAGATTGAGGCTGACTGAAGGAAATTCTTATATGAAGCCTAAGAGGAGGCTCTCTCTTGCTGAGGATTTGTGGAAATCTAGGAGCAGGTCCAGATGGTGTTGGAGAATCCAAAGGGTTTACTCTTGCTGAGAATTAGGGAAGAGTTGAAGTATCATTGGCCATGAGGCTTTGATTTTACTAGGGATTTGTTGATGGTTACTTGACCCTGGCTGGGATGTTTAAGGTGAAAGTTTAAACCTTGTTGGGTGTCAGGGGAGTTTAAAGTTGAGTTTGAAATCCTTGGAGTTTTTTTTAAATCTGTTGGAGATTAGTATATTGGTAAAATGATCAGGGTTTTTCCTGTGCTTTTAGGAAACTTGAGAGTCTCTGTGTGAGATCTAAGAGGAGATGAGACTTTCCAAGTCTGCTCGAATCTCAAGAGGAGACTGTCTAAGTCTCTTAAGTAGTTGTGGGCTCTAGTGTAGAGAGGGATCTTTGTATGATGCCCAAGAGGAGGTTGTTGGTTTAAGGGATGAAGATCAAACCTTTGATGTTAGTGTGTTCTGGAAATTTGACTCTCCTGGGGATTCAACTAGTAGAGATGACTAATTTATATCCTATGCTTTTAGGAAGCCTTTGGGTCCTTGTACTAAGCGCAAGAGGAGGCTGGGGATACTTCTAGGAAGCCTGTTGGTCCTTGTACTAAGCCCAAGAGGAGGCTGGGGATCTTTCAAGAAGCCTGTGGGTCCAAGCCTAAGAAAAGTTCAAGAAAGGTTTCACCGGGAATTAGTCCGTTCTTTGTTGAACAGTTCTAAGGTTTAAAGAAATCCAGGAGAGATTTCATCGGGAATTAATCCTCTCTGGGGAGATAATTTCTTATATACACATATTTCTAAGTTTTGACAGTCTTGAGAAAAGTTTCACCGGGAATAATGTTTTTCTCTATTCCATATTGAATAAGCCCAAGAGGAGGCAGACTGTATAGGGAATTTCCTATGAGGGAACTAGTTTATACTAAGTTGAAAGTAACCTCTGGTTTAACCTAAGTGTATACCTAACTGCTGGGGAAACTTTAAACAGATATGCACAAGTATATATATAGGTAAGTGATTTGACAGATATATAAACAAATATGTATTGAAAAAGATGTTGGGACTTACATTCTGAGAGGAGGCCCAAGTGTATTGTGATATGTTGTATTGACTACAACTGTATGTTTGATTAGGGTTTTAAGAAATTGAAGAAAGCTTTGAGAAAACTTTGAATTTGAATATGAATTAAAAGAAGTTTGTTTAAAAGAAAGTTTATTTAAAAAAGAAAGAAAGTTTGGGGCTTATAACTCAAAGAGAGGCCCAAGTAGTCTAAGAGAAGTTTCACCGGGAATAATGCTTCTCTTAGTACTGGTTTAAAAATAGACAGATGATTTTGAAAACAGAGGAATGAGGCTTACAACTCATGGAGAGGCCTATAAAATTTGTTTATTGTTAAAAACAAAGTTTATGTAGAAAATATTGGGGCTTATACTCAAGGAGAGGCCTAGATGACTTATTTTGAAAATATTGATCGCACTACGATACTGAAAGACGTTGGGGGACTTATACTATAGCAGAGGCCCAAAAATGGTTTTTGTATAAAGAAGGGTTAGGTCTTGCACTCTAATAGAGGCCCAAAAGTGTTTGTAAAGAAGAAAAATTAGGCTTATACTCAAGGAAATGCCCAGATGAAAAATTTGAAAAGGCGACGATCACGCCGTGATTTTGAAATCCACTGAGGGACTTATACAATGACTGAGGCCCAAAAATTTTAGGTGAAAAGAAATAATGGGTCTTACACTCTAATAGAGGCCCAAAAGTTTATTTTTATACAAGAGTTGGGGCTTACAACTCAAGGAGATGCCCGGATGAAAAACAGCGATCGCACCGTTTATTTTGAAAATCGTATCGAGACTTATACAATGACTGATGCCCAAAATTTTGTATTTACAAAAGGGATGGGTCTTACACTCTATTAGAGGCCCAAAAGTATTTCAAATGAAGTTTAAAAAATCAAAATTAAGAAAAAAAACCCTAATTTTAATTAAAAAAATTCAATTTTCAAAGGAAATTAAATAAAAAATGATATAAAATATCAAATATATTCAAAAACAAGTTGTAAACTTTGAAAAATGTTTTGAAAAATCATTTTTAATCACATGAAAACTTGGAATTCATTTGAATTTGAAAAATCAAGGTGGAAATCTCATTTAAAAATGTTTTAAAACAAATAAAATGAAATTATTTACAAAAATTAAAACTATTTTAAATAAATAATATAATTTTTTTTGTAGAATAAAATATTTTAACATTTTTGTGAGTTTTTAAAAAAAGAACCAACAAAAAATTATAAAAATTGAGAGAGAAATTAATTTTTGAAATCAATTAAGAAAATGATCAAAAATTCAAAAATTCAAATTATGGCGCCAACGGTCATCTTCTTCCTCGCGACTTCCCTCCATGGCCGTTTTGTAAAACCTCACATATCTCTCTTAATACGTAATGGTGTGTTTTTGAACAAGGATTTCAGTGATATAAATTAATTGCATTTATATTAAGTGTGGAGTGAGAAATCAAAAGATGAACATATGAACCCTAATTTCTGCAAGAACACTATGAAATCCTATACGCGATAGCTACAAAGCAATTGATTGAGGGATAACACTCTACATAAGTGCAGAAACATGTTTGTAACTTGAAAACACATTTATGATGCATGGATCATAGAGTTTGGGAGTTTAGGCTTACCTCTTGCAAGAAGAAATCAAATTCTGATGTAGAGGTGTTACAGATGTTGTGTGATGATCTAGACATCTTCAATGGACCTTATGTAAGGTGTTTGGAAGCTTGGAATGGATTGAAACAACCTGGAACTTGTTGTGGTACCCCAACTGCTAATAGGCCAAAAAGCTTGAGCAAATGGATGGTGACTTTGTGATTCTGGTGTTCCAGATGTATTTTGAGGTTATGGATCACTTGTATATGACATATGTGAGGTGTTAGGATGGTTGGTTTGGATAGAATTGCTCTCTATTTGAAAATTCGAATGTGACTTGAAAGAGAAGCAAATTCTAGTTTTTTAGACTGATTTGAAGAAAAGCATGAGTTGTTATGCTTTGGTATGTTTTGATCAGTCACACGTGACCTCTATTTATAGTAGAGGAAGTTTGTTTTGGGATCAATAGTGATTGGAGGCAGATCATGGCATGTAGCTTTTAGCCATAGACTTGGATAATTCAAAAGTGTCGAGTCAACTCTCTTATCTTGACTCCATTCAATTCTGCAGGTTTGAATGCTCAGAGTTTGGACTTGAATCTTGACTGGCTTGGAGTGTTATGGTCTGGTTCATGACACCTCAATGTATTGCATTGATGTTACCTTGCCAAAGTTGAATTCCAAAGTTCATATCATGATGGTTTTGTACATGCCAAGTTGCATTCTTGACTCCTTGATCAAGAAACAAGTGAGTCATCAGATGTTTTGTGCTTTTGGAAGATGACAAATTTGGAAAAATGGAAAAACCTGAGTGACAAAGTCGTGTGGCACAAGTTTGGTTTTCATGCCTTTGTGTAGGCAGGGTGAAAAATGCCATTTTTGGAGGCTCAAAACTCCTTGCTCAAGTTGAATCATGGGAGGCTCTTGTACTTTTTGGAAAACCCTTATAACATACTTCAACTTTGATGTTTAACTTTGGTCTTGAATCATCTTGGATCATAATGAAAAATGGCCTCAAAGTTGGTGAAAACACAAAACAGATTTTGTCCAAAATTTCACTAAGTGTTGAAAAAGTGTCCATTTTCCATTTTTTGTGATTTTGATCAATCCATAACCCAAAATCCATGAGGATTTAGAATCTATTGTAATTGACAATCTTGAAGTATGTAATGAGAGCTTTCATTTGAGCTTTGGATGGAAGAAAAAGGTTGCTTGGATCACAAATTATGGTCTTGCAAAGTTGGGTATAAATCACCTTTTTTACATAACTTAGTGAAAATTCAAGTTTCTTATGGTTGCCCCTTTTGCAAGCAACCCCACTTTTCTTGATTTTTCTTCATGGATGATGATACAAACCATAAGTTAACATTGTTTTTGACTTAGGGAAGCCTTGTTTGTCAAGAAATTCAAAAAGTCAAACTTGAATTTTGGGCACAGTTGACTTTTTTTCAGATGAATTTCAAACTTTGTGATTCTCTATGAAATTAAGTTATTGACCTAACTCAAACCTAATGGATGGATTCCATAGGTGTTTTAGAGTGTCTTGAATCATGTCCCAAGGTTTGGGATCATGTCTTGGTCAAAAGTCAAAGGTACAGTTGACTTTTTCGTCAAAAGCCCTAATTGGTCCTGATGAATTTGAATCCTTGTATTGCTTATGAACCAAGTTCTTTGAATAAATCCAATCTTGTAAATGGATCAATATGATTCATTGGAGGTCTTCAAAACACTTCTTGAGGTCTTGGCTCATGTCTTGCTCCAAAAGTCAACTTAGGGATGAATTAGGTCAAGAAACCCTAATTCCTGATTTTTGATGAATGCATCCCCTGAGGCTACTTTGAACTTGTGATTGGGTCCATGAGGTCCCTTTGAGCTTATTGGATCATGTTTTGAAGTATTATCCCATGTCTAGATGAAATTTTCCCTCTGGAGGCCTTGGTCGACCAAAACCCTAATTTGGTGACACTGATGATCTCAAGGCTTGATTAGCTTGAAATGTTGTATTCTCATGCTTGGTTCTTGATGTGTGAGACCTCTTGATCCTTCATGGATGTTTGAGAGGCTTGAAAAGTTGAGGATCATGTCCATTCTTGATTGATCCTTTGTCTGAGTACTTTGAGAGGGCTCAAAACCCTAATTCTTGATTGTAGTGAATGCTCAACAATCTTTGAGAGGATTGATGAGGCATGAAGGTAAATCCATATTGTGGTGATGATTTGCACAATGATGGGAAATTTTGTGGTCAAAATTTAGGGTATGACAATGTTGTTCCATAGATCCATGACATGTTCATATCTTTCGGATTTAACATACTCCTTACATTTCATGCTAATATTTTTTGTAATATGAAACGAACATAATAGATGTGTCGAATTTGGAAACACAACCTCATTTGCACTCATCAACGCAAGTTCTCGATCCATCACACCAACATCCGATAGCAATTTCTTGGAAGAGAACAATTCTTTGAGCTTCTCCAGTGCCCATGTGAAGTTCTCCTCTCTTTCATGTTCCAAATAGGCAAACCCTACTGAAAACGTCAACTTTGTTGACGTAACACCAACAATCTCAAATAGTGGTAACCGGTACCTGTATGTTCATGATTCAAATAATAAAAAATTTGATAAATAAATGTATGTCGAAATGATATCAGGGTATGATCAAGATGCACATTACCTATTGGTCTTGTATGTACAATAAAAAATCAACACCAAGTGAAACATATTCAACAACTTCATTGAATCAGGATGTGTCAAGAGTATATCAGCAATAACATTTGAGTTTTCCCTATTTCTTGAGCAGCACATATATTTTTCTTTATGAATAAGAGTCAACAACATTTGCATTTCCGTCGATATACCTCTCTTGCTCGCATTGTATGTAGCTCTAGCTTTATACACTTGGGTAACACTGATGAGGTTTTCTGGATCTTTGACTTTCAAGGCAGAAACTATGTACCATGGATCCCTATTGTACTTCGTCATGTCATTCACAAACTGTCTCTCATGATCTTTTAGACGACCCAATATGTCATGACCATCTAAATCCTCAGATAGTTTATAATTATGAAACCCACACCTAACCATCACCTTTCAATCAATACCACTCGGCGAAGATCTCCTCCAAAAAGGACATTTCATTTTCATACTATAAATGTCATATGAAGATTTACTGCTTTCAAATGTATTTTTCCTTTTATAATTTCCTCCTCTCTCACAACCCATAATCAATCCTTCCTACCTCGCTGGCCATTTGTAAATTTTCGGTATGAAATACTGGATATTTTCAAAATTTTCGATAATGTATACCAGATTTTTTTCAAATTTTCGGTATATACAGGTGAATTTTCAAAATTTGCGCAACAATACATACCGAAATTTTTGAATTTTGAGGGTAGAAAAAGTGATTTTTTTTTTAAAAAAAAAGTAAATTTTTTAGGTAAATATTAACAAGGGTATTTTGGGAATATTTAAAATATGGGGGTGGCAGGTTAAAATCTCCAACATGTGTATGCCAGCTCAAATAGTTGTCTTACATGCATACGCCCATGCCAACATATATACACTGATGCAAACAAGCAGGCAACATCTTGAGCATTTAACTTGCCACCCCCCAATTTGAACCTATCACACCCGTAGTTTCATAATTCCAAGACTGTCCCAGAAAAAAATTGAAACAAATTCTCGTACGAAATTTCTGGTGGACATATCAGAATTTTCGCTACACACTAAATTTCTGATTATGTATTTATAATTTCCATTATACCGAAATTTCTGAAATTTGCGTGAATTTAAAAATATTACCGAAAATTCTAAAAGTTCCAGTTTATATCGAAAATTTCAACTAAAATGAAATTTCTGGTAATTCATATTCAATAAAAAAAATGACATTACCGAAAATTTTAAAATTTTTTGTATTGTATCAGAAATTTTAAAATTTCTGGTAGTGTTAAAAAAATTTAAAATTTTTGAATTTTTTTTTTTTAAATTCCGGTATTCTTCATATTTTTCTTCCAAAAATATTCTTTTTTAACTGAAAATTTCAGAATTTCCAAGAAAAAATGGAAAATTCCCAATAAGTATTGCAAATTTTTAATAAACACAGATAAATTTCAAAATAAGTCTGATTTTTACAAAATAATATAATGATAAAAGTGTTAAGTAGGGGAGTGACAAGTTAAATGCTAGAATGTCTTACACATCATATATGCTAGTTCAAAATCCATGTCAACGCATACACCCAGCCCAACATATGTATGTCCTCTTAGTTCGGTAGCGTACGCCCAACTTCAAATTACGTAAATCCAGATTCAGCTAGTTAAAGAAAAATGTGATTTTTCATAAAGGTTGGAAATTTTAACGACTAGGGAGACTTTTGGAAGCTGGTTGGAAATTTTAACGACGACTAGGGAGACTTTTGGAAGCTGGTTGGAAATTTTAACGACTAGGGAGACTTTTGGAAGCTGAAAAACACATTAGAAGCTTTGAGAAGACAGAAGACATTGTTCCAAGGATTTCTAGGTAGAAGTTTCTCAATTACTTCTTTATGTGTAATCTATTTATTTTGGCTTTACCGTAAAACTAGCTGATAGTTGATGACTAATAACTAATAGTTTATACTTAATGATTGATAATTTATAGTTGATGATTTATAGCTGATAAGTTAATTTAAGTGTTTGGTAAATTCACAGTTACATTAACTGATAAATGCAAAATAACATAAAAGGACATTTTTAATTAAAAAATTAATGATATTATTTATTAAATTAATTTGTATTCACTAAAAATAAACATATTAATAATCAAATACAAAATATTTTAAATATAAATATAAAATTAAACATAACATAAAAATATATTAAACACCTATATATAAATTTTATAATAAAATCTAACAAGATATCTAAAATAATAATATTGTAATTTGATCTTATATTCTAATAAAGTGCGTATTTTTTTCTCTTTTTTCTCTATCAATCCATGATATGCCTACTAATAAACAAATATATTCAATCATTCATTATCATATTTATAAAAATAATATATTAATAATAAAAACTCAAGTAATAAATAATTAAAATAATAATTTAAATGTAATAAAAAACATAATTCAATATAATGAATCAAAATATTCTATTACTAGCAAAATGGAATACATATTACATTGTGAATTTGTTCCCTAAAAATAATGATTAATATTTCTTATTTTTTCAATTAAAACACAATTATTTTAATTTAAATCATAATAAAATATAAAGGGTAAAAATGAGTTTTTGATAAAATAGTGAGAGTATAAATGAAAGAAAAAGTCCTAAACTAAAAATTATAAAATCAAAAACTAATTCAAATAGTTTTTGAAAAAAAAATTAAAAGTTAATAAAAAAGGTACGAGCTAAAAGTTAAAAGAAAATTACCAAACACAGTTTTTGTATTAATGTAAGTTGAAAAGTTATAAACTAAACCCTATAATAAGTTCATCAGTGTTAGGGACGAATTCATGTATTGAATATGAGTTTAGGAGCAACCACAAAAGAGACACCACATATGTGCAAATTCAATTATTTAAAAGAAAATGTGATTTTTCATAATGGTTGGGAATTATGATGACTGAGACTTTTGGAAGCTGAAAAACACACCAGAGGCTTTGAGAAGTCATTGTTCAACGGATTTCTAGATTGAAGCTTCACAATTACTTCTTTCTGTGTAATTTTTTGAGTAGATAAACTCATTAGTGTTAAGGATGGGCTCATGTATTTTAATAACTTTGTATTCTGAATTAATTTTGCAACTGGAAAATTATTATTCAAGTATGATTTATTTGTAATACATGTTTAATTCTTTTTACTGCTTGATCATTTGTAATTGTTCTATGATTATTCATTAGAGTAGGATTCGAATCCACACTTCTATACATGATGTTTCTGCACAGCTATATATCAACTAAGTTCATTTAATAAGATTTAACCATTTTATTTCATTTATCAACAATTAATTTATTTTTTACTATAGATATTCAACTATCGCAATCTAACACTATAATCGATTGAGTCATAAAATTAAAGTTGAATAATATTAGCAATCTTTGAATTCGACACTCACACTTTACCGTTTTCTAAACTTCCAACGATTCAGTATACTTGTTAAAATCACAATCATTCTCCAAACGTCCCATTCTAAATCTCACATCCAAAACCTCCTTTAAATTAGTCCAAGTTAGGTCCTATGTGGAATCCTTAATTGTGGACCTTTCCAAACCCAATTTGGCTAATTGAATGCCAATGTCCTCAAAGATACTTTGCACTTTGAAACATGTTTCCGCACGTGTAATCCATGCCACTTGATCATCCTCGTTAAATGATGGTAATTCCACTTTGTAGAATGCATAGTTGTCTTAACACGACTGCATATTTAAAATAAAAACATAACTTTATTAAGATAAACTCTTCTATCTATTATGTCCCTCCACTCCTTTCAAGTGCTTCTTCCAATCCTATAACATCATCCATGTCAATTGCCTCACAACCATTCACATAATTTCATACATCACCTCTTACTTTGCACACAATCTCACCCCATCCTCTACAAATTTATCCTCACCTAATAACACTTCAATACCACAAATTTATCCTTTTACTTCGACCTACACTCCCTTCGTCATGATATTACAATTTGATTCTCAATTTTGTGGTGTTCCAAGTTCAGCTTCGCTTCTGCCACCTGTTCTCAAAGATAATGAAACCTCTTTTCGATGTGCTTGTTTCGTACATGTGCTATCGAGTTCTTCACCAGATTGATAGCAGACATGTTGTCGATCTTCATGGTAATTGCTCAATGATTCTTCCCTGTAATCTCTTTGACTAAATTCACCATCCATGTTACTTGACATGCACAAAGAGAAACAACTATGTATTATGCTTCACATGATGATAATGCCACTACTGGTTCTTTTCTTAAACTCCATGCATCTGGTGCACCATATACATAAACACATAGCCAACTGTGGATTTTCTATCATCAGCGTGACTACACCATCTTGAACTGGTGTATCCTACTAATTTGCATCATTTTCCTTCATCAGCTACAGGAAACAAAATGGCATAGTCGAGAGTTCCTTTCAGATACCTTAGTATCCTCTTCGTCGCTGCTAGGTGTGATACCTTTGCCTTCTGCATAAATCTACTTACCATACTCACACTGTATTCTAGATCAGGCCTTGTGTGACAAAGGTATCGAAGTGATCCAATGAGTCTTTTGTACTGCGTTGGATCGACATCATCTTCATTTGTGTCTTTCAACAGTTGCAATCTGGGCTCAGTTGGAGTCGAAGTTGCGTTGCAATCTTGCATCTGAAATCTCTTGAGTATTTCGCCTACATATCTTCTTTGGTGTGTCATCAAACCTCTACCGCTCTTGTAGAATTCGATGCCATAGAAATATGAGAGATTTCTCAAGTCTGACATTTCAAACTCCTCACTTAAGTCATGTTTGAAATCTTCAATCTCCTTCTTGCAATTTCCTGTTATCAACAGGTCATCGACATAGAGACATAGTATAAGCAATTCACTATTGTTTCTTCTTACATATAATCCATGCTTATTTGTGCGCTTCACAAATTCCTTCTCTCTTAAAAATATATCTATCTTCTTATTCCAAGCTCTTGGAGCTTTCTTAAGTCCATACAGGGCTTTATGCAACCTGTATACCTTACTTTCTTCGCATTGCTTCACAAACCCAGCTGATTGTGCAACATAAACTTCTTCATCTAAGGGGTCATTCAGGAATGCACATTTCACATACATCTGACATATGTGTCAATTGTTCATGTTTACTAGACCAATAACCAACCTGATTGTTTCGATCCTAGCGACGGGTGCAAAAACTTCGTCGAAGTCAATTCCTTCTTTCTGAAGAAATCCTTTCGCCACAAGTCTCGCCTTGTGTCGAGTTACTTTTCCTTTGCAATTCAACTTTACCTTTTATACCCACTTCACATCAATTGCCTTCTTGTCTTTAGGAAATTCGACAAGCGACCAAGTGTTATTGACTTCGATGGACTTCAGTTCCTCATTCATTTCTTTCACCCACTTCGAATCCTTCAATGCTTCAGTTGCATTAACTAGTTCGACATCTACATAGAAAGCATAGTGTACTAGCTCACCTTCATCATCGACTACATCATCTAATGTAATCACACATTCTTATAACCTTGCAGGCATGTGTCTCGTTCTTTAAGGTTTGCTTGTGCTTGCTTGACCTCTGACTTCTTCCTGTCGGACTTTTCTTTCGACTTCATTTGTTGATTCTTCACATAAGATTCTCACTGAATCCTTCTTGAACTTTTCAGTCCAATACCATTCCTTAAGCTCATCTATGATCACGTCCCTGGTGATCTCTACTTGCTTGTTCACTGGGTCGAACAACTTGAATCCTCCAGTCGAATGATATCCTATTAGGATCATTTGACTTGACTTGTAGAAATTCTGGTATAAGAGATCACGAAGATGTCGAACAGGATGTTGAGACACTTGATCTCTGCTTCACAAGCAAGGACAAATAGGACCAGAAAACACTATGCAGAAAATACAGAGAACACGCACCAATTGTTAACCCAGTTCGGTGCAGCTCACCTACGTCCGAGGGCTTCCAAGCCAGGAATGAAATCCACTAAGCAGTATTAGTTCAAAGCTAAACACCTCGGTTTACAACTTGTCACCTAATCACTACCCGTGCTATATTTCTACCTAAGAAACTCCTAGGTATGAGACCCTTCTCAATTCCTTTTCAATCACAGCAGTGATTGAACAATTACAACTCAATAAAATAGTCTAACTCAAGTATTCACACAATACAAGAGAGGCTCACAAAATACAAACCCTAAACACACTAGGCAACAATGTATTTTTCGACCTTTTTCCTAGATTAAATCCCTCCTATTTATAACCATAAAAAAGACTGGATTTGGGCTTCAGAAACGCAGCAATTCCGCTCCACAGAATCTGCAACTTATTCTCCTCTAGAATAGTTTCTTCAATCCTAAGTTTCCTAAAGTGTCTCCACACTTAGAAACAGCATCTTCAAATTAGAATCAGAATCTCTGATTCCTCAATCCTGGACGCCACCTAGGAAAAACAAATAATCACAAAATAATCTAAGATCTGGAATAACATAATTAAAACTGAAAAGTAACAGACAAAGATGTCGAATCATCATGATATGACATCTTGTCCAACATCTTGATCTTCAGTTAGTTCTTCATGTTAGAACATCTTGTCCAACATCTTTCTATCAAGTTAGTTTTACCAAAATTGATGCCAACCACAAAGGCTTGGACTCGTCAATCTCCCATTTTAGAAGATTTTGGCTAAAACTAACTAAAAGGAACTTGCAGACAGAAAACCACAGTCCGAGGCCAAGAAACAAAACATCAGAACATCAGCAGCAGAAAAACACCTTGCCTCCCCCTCAACCAGTTTCTTCTTCTGCAAGCAGCAGTATGGTATACTCCCCCTCAATGGTTAGCAGTAGCAGCAGTGGTTAGTAGACAATGGTTAGTAAAGTTAGTATTACTCCCCTTTTTAGACATAATATGACAAAGGCAGATAAACTAACTAAATAACCAAGCAAAAGCATAAAGTATTAGAGTACAAAACAAGCACATAAAGTGCTAAACATAATCCTGGGCATTAAGCCCTTACATAACCACACAAAAATAAGAAGGCAACATTCAGCAGTCATCCTTAGTTTCCTCATCATCTTCTTCCTCTTATTCATGATTCTCATCTTCATCATCATCATCACTATTCACCTCATTATTGCCAGCAGCATTCTTCTCAGCACCACCAGTGTCAGCTTCAGTGTCCTTGTCTTGCTAAGCAGTCAAGGCTTGTATTAATTATTCAAGTTTAGCCTTCCTAGCGTTACTGGTCTTGATGATGGCATCAAGATCCCTGCATGTCTCCTTCAGCTGAGCAATAGTTTCCTCCTTTGAAGTTGTAAGAGCAGACGTTGAAGCAATATCTGGAACATGACTTCCAGTAAACAACTTATAATGCAATGTCAAGGGAGATTCCCTTTTCATTGCATGATCTGCGGATACTAGAATACCAGGGTACTGATCCAGAATTATGCCACAAATAAGTCAAGGAAAACATATAGGAAGTTTAACTATTGTTGATGAAGATTGCTTCAGAATTTGATCAAAGATATAACTCCCAAAATAGAACTTTCTCCCTTTACCAACAATATAGATGAATCTTCCTAGTCTAGCTGATATGGTTAAAGTATGGTTGGTGGGCACCCAGTTGACAGTACCAATTCTATGCAGGATTGCATACTTCACACTGAGCATCCCAGCTGAAAGCTTTCCTTTGCCAGGCTAGTGTTTTACAGTATTGCAGGTGATTTCTTGACATATCTGATTATCAGTAGCTTCACATTTAGGTTGAGATTTTTCAGATCTTCCCATAAACCTGTTGATTACTATGGAATAAAATGTCACAGCATTCCCTATGACATATACTATACTGTAGTCTTAGCTGGTTGAATCATCACAGCCTTCAGGGATGTTCACAACAAACTCCTTGACCAGCTTCTCATAGCAGGACCCAAGTTTAATGACTGTTTTCATCAGGCCAGCAGCTTCAATCAACTTCAACACCTCTTGGCACTCTAGGTCATTCTTTCTAAGTTCCCTTTCCATGGCTACTCTTCTCTGGTACATAAAGGGCAACCTCTCCACGTTTTCAGGAGCATGGAAGGAGAAATTATCCCGAGGTGCTTTGGGAAAAACAACAACCTTCTTCTTTGAGAGTGGTTTAATGAGTCCAAGCCCTTGAGGTTGACATCAATTTTGGTAAAACTAACTTAGTAGAAAGATCTTGGACAAGATGTCCTGACATGATGATTTAACTGCAGGTTAAAGATGTTAGACAAGATGTCCTATCAGGTGGACTCGACATCTTTGTCTGTTACAATTTTGGAATAACTGTATTCAGGTTCCAGGTGTGATTGGAATATGACTAGATCCCAGGTGGCATCTGAGATTGAGGAATCAAAGATTCTGATTCTAACTGGAATATGCGATTTCCATGCAAGGAGACATTTTTGGAAACTTTGGATTGAAGAAAAGAATAGGTCGCAGATTCTGTGGAGCAGAATTGCTGCGTTTTTTAAGCCCAAATCCAGTTCTGTTTTGCAATATAAATAAGATGGATTTAACCTAGTTTGGTAGTTGGATATTACAGCTGTTATAGAGTACTAGGGTTTGTACTTTTGTGAGCCTCTCGTGTATTGTGTGAATACCAGAAAAGGATATTTTATTGAGTTGTAATATTTTCAGTCACTGCTATGATTGGAAGGGAATTGAGAAGGGCCTCATACCTAGGAGTGTCTTAGGTAGAAATCTAGGAAGGGTAGTTTCTAGGTACTAATTTGTAAATGTTGGAGTTTAGCTTAGAACCAATTCTACTTAGTTGATTTCATTCCTGGCTTGGTAGCCCCCAAACGTAGGTGTTGTTGATCACTGAACTGGGTTCACAATTTATGTGTGTTGTTTTTCTTTCTGCTGTTTGTTTCTGTTCTTCCTTAATCCTTGTGAGAAGCAGAGATCAAGTGTCAAGACATCCTGTTTGACATCTTAGTGATCTTCTTAAACCAGAATTTCAATTGGTATCAGAGCAGGAATCTTGCTCTATATCTGAGTGAGATTCAGGGACGTTACTTTCTGGTTCGATGGATAAAGAAGGAGGAATTCTGAATATACCACCTATACTAGATGGTTCCAATTATGAATACTGGAAAGTACGCATGGTGGCGTTTATCAAGTCCATGGATGGTAAAGCTTGGAAGTTTGTGGTTAAAGGGTGGGATCCACCAAAGATCAAAGACAAAGACGGGAAGCTCACTGATGAGCTGAAACTGGAGGAAGACTGGGATGATGAAGATGATAAGCTTGCTCATGGAAACTCAAAAGCCTTGAATGCCTTGTAAAATGGGGTGGACAAGCACATCTTCGGACTCATCAAGAACTGCACAGTTTCTAAGGATGCTTGGGAAATCCTGAAGACTGCTCATGAAGGTACATCTCGGGTTAAATCTTCAAGACTTCAGCTTCTCACCACTAAGTTTGAGAACTTGAGAATGAGAGAAGATGAAAGTATACATGACTTTCACATGAACATTGTTGATATTGCCAACATATCTAGTGACCTTGGAGAGAAAATTCCTGAAGTCAAGTTGGTCCTAAAAATTCTAAGGTCTCTTCCCAAGAGATTTGACATGAAGGTGATTGCTATAGAGGAAGTTCAGGATATAGCTACTATGAAAGTTGATGAGCTTATGGGATCTCTTCAAACCTTTGAAATGGCACTAAATGAAAGGACTGAGAATAAGAAAAGCTTAGTCTTGGTGTCTGATAAAGGTAAGACAAACTCCAAGATAGAGATGTCTAAGGCATTTGTGTTCCTGGGAAAACAGTACAACCAATTACAAAAAAAAATTGAGGGAGAGTCAAAAAATATGGTCAAGACTCAGATGCCCAGCAACTTAAAAAGGAACAATTATGGAAGGAATTCTTATTATAAAGAGAGAATTAGTAAAGAAAAGGGGACCAAATGTCTAGAATGTGAGGGATTTGGACATATTAAATCAGAGTGTCCCACATTTCTCAAGAAAGAAAGGAAAGGCCTCCATACATCCTGGTCTGAAGATGACTCTACTAGTGATGGAGAATCACCGAAGCAGGTTTTTGGACTCACAGGAGTGTTTGACACTAATGTAGGATCAGACATTGCAGATCTTTCTCATGATGCTCTAGTCAACTCTTACAGGGAGTTGTACACAAGAAGTGCAGAAATCTGTCATCTAGGAAAAGATCAACATAAGATTATCATGCTCCTTGAGGTTGAAAGATTGAAGCATCTTGGCATCATATCTGATCTTCAAGAGGAAATTGCTCTGCTCAAATCCAAACCTGATAATGTCAACATTAGATCTGACAAGATACTACAGGAACTTGGGTACAATAATCAAAGCAAGAGGAGAGAACCTGGATACAATCTTGAAAGAAGACAAAAGATGTCTAACAGAATGTCACAACATCATTACAAACAACACCAGAGGAAACAAGACTGGAAATGTCATTATTGTGGCAAGTATGTCCACATCAAACGTTATTGTTACAAACTACATGGATATCCCAAGGGTAGGATTGCTGGAAAGAAAAGAAATTCCAAGAATGAGTCTATGGCTCTGATGGCTCATTCCACTCAAAAGGAATACACTGAAGAGAAGTGGTACTTTGATAGTGGATGTTCGAGACACATGACTGGTGTAAAGAACTATCTGGTGAATATAAAGCTTCATTCCTCCAACTATGTCACTTTTGGAGATGGATCCAAAGGAAAGATTAAAGGAGTTGGGAGAATGGTTCAAGCAGGAAATCCTAGGCTTGACAATGTTCTGTATGTTGAAAGACTAACTACTAATCTAATTAGTATTAGTCAACTCTATGATCAAGGCCTGAAGGTTAACTTTACAAAATCTGAATGTTTGATCGTAAATGATAAAAATAAAGTACTCATGAGGGGTGTCAGATCAAAAAATAATTGCTATGTATGGACCCCCTTACTAACAGAGTGCTCCTCAACAATAATTAGAGAACATCAGAAATTCCCCTCAGAACTAAACTTTGATAAGTGGGAAATTGGTAGATTAACCAAGATGACACACAGAAAGACCATCTTAAGGATTCAGGATCTGCTTCATAAAGCCTCTATGATAAATGATCTGGAAGAAAGAAGATGTGCATTTATGTCGTACAAAATGTTGTGACATTCTTCTATGATAACTTGAGAGCTCTTGATGTCCTTAAAAATAAGTTTGGGAAACTAAAGGGTAAAATAGGACTTTACATAACCAGGGGCCTAAAGGGATTAACCTGTAAGGATACTGGTCAAGTAGGTGATTGTTTTCAACAAACAAAATGAGGGTTTCAAAAACGATCATTTCAAATCAACTTAAACCACTCTCAATCTACTCTCCTTGTCACAATAACCTCGTTCTTCCGGTGTAAAGAAAAATCCAATCGTGTCCCTCCTATGATGTCTCAACAATAATTCTCAACTGAAAGAGGAGTGAAGAAGACCTCTACATCCTCCGTTGTTAGGGCAAAACCAGGGAAGGGGACTACTGGAGATGGGATCAATGTTGTTCCCCTTTCTAAGGTGCCATGCAAGCCTGAGAAATTTCCTGCACGAAGAGCTAGAAATCTCCTTCCAGGTAATACTTCTGAACCTATTAATGCTCCTCATGATCATAGAAATAAGAAAGAAATTGTTGAAACGGATTAAATATAAGAAGTAAACTGGATACTGATGGGGATATGCCAATCACATTCGTTCCTATTGAGGAACAAGAAGGTGTTAGAAATAATAATGAAGGAGATGGAAAAACAATGTCAGAAGAGAATCACCGCATCTGTGTTGAAACCAGTCAGAAAAATGATGGACCAGATAGTGGAACATCCCTATCTCTAGAGGAATCACTTGAACAGGGTCTAGGGGGTGTTGATAAAGAGGTGACTGACAAGGTAATCAACATTGATGGTTCCTCTTCTGATGATGAGATCATTGCTAATATGATCAACAAATTGAGGACAAGAAAAATGAAAAATATGGATACTGAAAACAATAATATCAGAAGAAACATTACATCTGTAGTTGGACCTCAGAAACCTTAGAGCAAGGTTGCAATTGTATCCAAGAAAAGAAAGGCTAAGTCTGACACTGAGTTAGACTATGATGTCACAGATGATGATCAGGACATCATACCTCCAAAGGCTCCTGGGGTAAAGAAAAAGACTGTTAGTATTCCTAAAGTTCCCTTGGATAATATCTCCTTCCATGCTCCTGAGTATGTACACAGATGGCCATATGTATACCAAAGAAGAATAACACTGGAAAGAGAGCTAGGGAAGGATGCATTAGAGTGCCATGAAGTGATGAAACTGATCAATGACTCTGGGCTAACAAGGACAGTTACCAATTTGTAGCGAGCGATTTTGGACGTGGTTCTTAAGCACTGTCGCTCTGGGGTTACTACAGGTCGATTCATTTTTTATCCTATTGAGCTGACTAAGGAAGGGAAATAGATGTCTCCAATTAACCCTGCTTGCATACTGAGTTTAAACAGCGGTCTGTTAGGTTACGGATGCTATATGGTAATGGGGCCTCTTTCTTCTTACTTTATTTGAAACACCGGGAATGTTCATGGGGAATTTTGTTAGGATGCTAGGACTGATGGTTTTCGACTGATGTGTGAAGGTACGAGATTTGGGGCTTTGGATTAGTGTGCTCGCTAAGATTTTTCTTTCAATCTTATGCCTACTTATTCCAGTTTACCGAAACAGGGAAATCAGAGCGATCGTAGTTCCTCCTATTCTATGGGAGGAAATGGTGTTTTGGTGTCTTGTCCAAAGCTCAAGACGTGAAGCTGAAAAGGTGGTTTATATCTTGTTCAAAGCCCAAGATGTGAAGCTAAAAAGGTGTTGTCTTTAGAGAGAATTTGTCATCTCTAAAGGGGGTTTGTGTGTCACAACTGTTGGGTGACTGACTATAAAGGAGGATTACTTTAACCGGGATATGCCAATCCTAGCAATGCCATAATTTCCTTTATAAGGGGTTTTAACCTGAAGGAGAGGACTTTAACTCAGTGTAGAGTAATGCTATCTTTCCTTAGGAATTTCTCATGCTAAAAGAGGGACAGTGGCGTGGATGTAAATAATCCAGAGGCTTGCCACTTACAGCAATTAGATGAAAGGAGTTGTTGATGTTTGTATCCTGTGAACGAGGCACAGTTTTGATGTTAAAAGGTTGATTGACTCAACCGGGGTTTTTCTTATACAAAGCCTAAGAGGAGGCTATTGACCCAACAAGAGGATGCTTATGTGTCCCGTACGAAGCCCGAGAGGGAGGCTAAAAGGAGTTGACTCAACAAGAGAGTGATTTTAGATGTGTCTTGTATGAAGCCTAAGACGGAGGCTAAAAGGAGTGCTGTTTCAGTTGAGTGACAGGTCCAGTAGGTTGGTTAAAAGAGAAAATCAGTTCTTATAAAGAGACTGATTAAAGGTAAGGCTATGCTTTGGGATTGATCAGAGGATCAGGGTTATTTCCTATTTTTTAAGGGAATGGGGAATCCAGAGGGGATTGGAGACTGTCCGAGTCTACTGGTGTTTTCCCCTACTTGAGAATGCCTTTGAGGCTCAGGGAGATTAGACTGTCCAAGTCTAGAGTTTTATCCTTTGTACTATGCTTAAAGAAACAGTAGTAGTATGTTCACGGTAGAAAGATCTAGACTCTTTGAAAGACTGTTCTATTAAGATGACTAATTTCTGTTCCTATACCTCTAGGAGGTCATCGGGACAATTTGTACGAAGCCCAAGAGGAGGCTGGAAACTTTTAAGAAGCCGAGGGACAATTTGTACGAAGCCCAAGAGGAGGCTCTCTTCCCGAAGGAAGAATCCTTATACGAAGCCTAAGAGGAGGCTGTGAATACTTCTAAGAAGCTGTAGGGTCCTTGTACAACGCCCAAGAGGAGGCGGGATGCTTTTAGGAAGCCTGTGGGCCCCCAAACCCCGAGAAATTCAAGACAGGATATTCACAGAGAATAGATCAAGCCAGGAAAGTCCGAGAATTTGGAAGAAACTCAAGAGATGCCATTCACGGAGAAAAGATCATCTCTGGGGAGTAGAGTTTCTTTGACAATGTCTAAGGGTGACAGTCTGTGAAAGGGTTCACCGAGAATTCTGCCTTTCATGTCTCTATATTGTTTAACCCCAAGAGGAGGGAAGACTGTGTCTGGTAATCCTATGAGGATCTAGTTTGTCTATTTAAGAGTGATCAACAGGGCTCAGTGCTAGACGTAGTTGTCGGGGAAACTCTAAATATCTATACTAGTATTACACAGTTGATATGAGTTTATGAAAGAAGACTTACAGTGAAACAGCGCGACAATACATTTATATGTATATGAAAGCGGATAAAGAAAGTATATAAACACTTACTCGGTTGTAGAGCTTCCATGCTGTTTGGTTAGTTGTTCAATAAAGAAAGATTGAAAACAACGATATATTTAAAATTAAAGGAGAAAGTATTTTGAAAAGATGTTGGGGCTTACAGCTCACGGAGAGGCCCAAGGTTTATCAGTGATCGCACTGTCGTTTTGTACAAAGGGACTTATACAAGTGACTGAGGCCCAAGAAAGGTTTTCTGTACAAGGGTATGGGTCTTACACTCTCTCAAGAGGCCCAATTGTTTAAAGAAAAAGAATGGGGCTTACAACACGAGGGTAGGCCCAGATGATTGGGTTTTTTTATTGGCGATCGCGCCGAGGTTTTCTTTTAACGCAGGGGGACTTATACAATGTTTGAGGCCCAAAAAGTTTTGGTTAAAAGGGGATTGGGTCTTACACTCTAATAGAGGCCCAAGAGATTTATTTTTGTACAAGTGGTGGGGCTTACAGCTCAAGGAGAGGCCCAGGGTCATTTGTTTGAAAATGGCGATCGCGCCGAGATTTTTGAAAACGCGGCGGGTCTTATACAATGCATTGAGGCCCAAAATGGTTTGGTTTTCAAAGGGGGTTGGGTCTTACACTCTAATAGAGGCCCAAGAATAATTTTGAATGGGTCTTATAGATCGAGGAGAGGCCCAGAGTTTGTTTTTTCAACAGACGATGATCGCGTCGAACTTCTTGAAATACAACGGGACTTATACAATAAGTGAGGCCCAAGAATAGGTTTGTATTTACAAAGGATTGGGTCTTACACTCTATTAGAGGCCCAAAAGTGTTTGAAATTGTTTTATAAGGGTGAAAATCAAAGAAACCCTAATTTGTTATTCTTTAAAAGTAAATATTTAAAGAAAATCAAATAAAATACCAAATAAGTTTGAATAAACCATTTGTGATTTTTGTTTAAGGTTTGAGAAATGAGGGATTAATCACAAGGTGAATTAAAACTCACTTGGTTTTGATATTCAAAGTAAATATTCACTTTTAAGATGTTTAAAAACACTAAAAAGGAATTTATTCACAAAAATACTAATTATATTAAATAAATAATATAAATTTAATTTTTTTGTGGAATAAAATATTTCAACATTTTTGTGATTTTTTACAAAAGGAACCAATAAAAAATAATTAAAATTGAAAGAGTTATTAATTTTCCAATTAATTAATAAAACATGAAAATATGGGAAAAAATAGCAAAAGTGTGAGAAAACACAAAATGGCATGGGTGGGGTTTGAACCCACGACCTCAAGGTTATAGGGCGCGCGCCTTACCACTAGGGTGATAACTTTCTCATTTCTCAATGGTTGTGGACAAAATTTATATGCATCTGGCCTAGAATTTCACAAGGAATCCAATGGTAGTGGTATTTTTTCCAGATCATACTCCCTCCTCAAAATCCGATAGTGGTTTTGAAAAGGCCTATAATTGCATTTTCTATGCTACACTTTAATACAGGCATGAATTACATGATGAATTGGTTCAAACACAACATATATAACATGTATGAGGTGTGTATGATCAGTGGACCTCAAAGCAATGCATATTTTGGAAAGTTCAAGTTATGATGCTTACCTCTTTTTGAGCTTTTGGAGTTTTCTGTGCAATCTGCCAAACTTCTTGTTCCAGAAATGGTTTGATGCTTTGGACACTCTCAAATGATCCCTTAGAATCTTTGAGGATGGTTGGAATCAGCTGGAACCTGCAAAAACACAAACTGGCCCTTTCTAGCAAAAGGGGTTAAAATGACCAAAATAACAACTCTCTCAAATGGTGTTCCAGATGGGGGGAACCATTTGGGACAGTTCAAGGATGTTATTTGGAGTGTTTTTGAGGTTTTATCTGGTTTGGAAAGTGACTGAATCAAGACATGGCTTGAAAAATGCACAAAAGGCCTATTTTGAGGTTTTGAGAGGTGACTTTGTGATTTTTGTGTTACATGTCACTTTTGATAGTTTGGATCACCTACATATGATGTTTATGAGGTGTTAGGATCATGAGTTGTGATGGAAATGCTTTCTAACTCAAAAACTCAGAGTTACCTTGCTAAAGAAGGCATTTTGGCCTAAAGAGAGGGATTTTGAGGAAAACATCTGTTTGATGGATTTGGTGTACTCAAACTGAGCACAAATGAGCTCTATTTATAGTAGAGCAAGTTTGTTTTGGGATTAATAGTGAATGGCAACTGCATCAGAGGTTTGGCCAATGGTTGCACTTTGGAATCCAAGTCTCCTCTAGCCATTGACTATAGGTTAGGGCACAGGGCTGTGGTTCCCTTGGTCTTGGATAAGTCTTGACTGAATTCAGTTAGAAATGGCTCAGTCCATGCCACCTTGGTGTATGTATTGAATGTTCCAATCCAAAATTGGGGTCTTGTCCCTCTTTTAGGCAATTCTAGGTTTGGCATGCTACTTCTTGTTCCAAGGACTTTGGAGGCTTGGCTCAGTGTCTGTCCCCTTTAAATTTGATCCTCAGATGTGTCCAAAGTGATGACAAGGCTTGGACTTATCTGATTTTTCCAAATCGAGCAAAAATGCAAAATTCTGCCTAGCCTTGGCAGTTTTCAACAAGGCATATTGCCATTGTCATATCTCATGGCCCAAGTGGAATTTGGTGATGTTCTTGGCCATTTTGGAAAGCCCTCATATGATACAACAACTGTTTGATCATATTTGGTTTTTATACCTTTTGGATCCAAGTGAAAAATCCTCTTACATTTGGGAAAAAGTAAAGGCAGATTCTGACTTAGTGAAATTTCACTAAGTGTTGGAAAAAAGTGGCATTTTCACTTTTTGTGATTTTGATCATTCCATAACTCAAAATCCATGATGAATTTGGAAGGAGGTCAGTTCTAAGCTTTTGTAGAGGGTAATGAGAGCTACAAATCTAGCTTTGGATGGGGAAAAATGGCTTGTGGTTTAGGAGTTATGATCCTCCAAAGTTAGTACCCTAGCCACTTTGTTCCATAACTTAGAAAATTTTCTAAGTTTTTATGGTTATCCCTTTTACAAGTTATCCCACTTTTATTGATTTTTCTTGATGAATGATGATTCAAATCATATATTAACATCATTTTAGGGTTAAAAAACCATTTTTGTGAAAAATCTCAAAAAGTCAAAGTTGACTTTTGTGCACAGTTGACTTTTTGTCAAATGAATTCCAAACTGAGTGATCCTCTATGAAATCAAGTCCTTGACCAAATTCAAACTTGATGGATTGATTTAATAGGTGTTATAGGGTGTATTGAATCATGTCCTAGGGTTTGGGAGCATGTCCTGGTCAAAAGTCAAAGCTACAGTTGACTTTTCTCGCGAAACCCTAATTGTGGTACTGATGAAATTGAGACTTGCTGCTCAAGCTTCATGGATCAATCCATTGTTGCAAATGGATCAATGTGGTGTATTAGAGACCCTCAAATCCTCTCTTGAGGTCTTGGCTCATGATTTGTTCCAAAAGTCAACTTAGGGGTGAATTAGGTCAAGAAGCCCTAATTCCTGATTTTTGATGTATGCATCCCCTGAGGTCAAATTGACTTGATGCTTGGGCCCATGAGGTTCCATGGAGTATTTTAGGATATGATTTGAAGCATTGGCTCATGCCCAGAGGAAAATTTCCATCTGGAGGCCCTGGTCGACCAAACCCTAATTTGGTGACACTGGCAATCTTGAGGCTTGATCCACCTGGAAGGGAGCAGCCTTGTGCTTAATCCTTAAAGTGGGAGTCCTCTTGATCCATTGTAGATGTTTGGGAGGTTAGAAAAGTTGAAGATCATGTCATTTATTGATTGATCCTTTGTCTAAGAACTCTGAGAGGGCTTTAAACCCTAATTTTGACTGTAGTAAGTGTTCACCCATCTTTGGGGAGACTGATGAGGTAAGATGGTTCATCCATATTGTGATGATGATTTGCACAATGATGGGAAATCTTAGTGGTCAAAATTTGGGGTATGACAGATGCCCCTATTTAATCTTCTAGGACCCGAAGGTGTAAATGGCAAAGGTAGCAGTTTTCCTCAAACTTCTCGCCGAATTTTCCTGGAGAGATGCCATTTGATGGAAAAAGATTGATGTCAGACTTGCTGGGGAACCCAGTCATCTGAGTTGTAGAGGTGCACAAACTTCTCTGTTGGAGACGCCATTTGTCGACTCCACTGGGGGGAGAATGAGTCTCTTGAGAGACTGTTTTCGCTTGGGGATATTACACCATACTTTTCTCGGGATCTTCCCGGAGAAACTCCATATGATGTGATCCAATTTTGAGGTGCTGATGACCTTTTCATCAGCGGTTTTTTGTCTTTTTCGGAGAAAAACTGCTGTATTGCCGAACCTCTGCTTAAAAGGCTTCCTCTAGGGATTTATCTTAATCTGGGAAAGCGAAAATATCATCTTCAATGGCGAAGAGTGACATCGGTTGAAGGTTCTCTGGTCTTTCAGAGGTTCAAGTTATCAAAGTGGTCAAGGTCCAATTCTAATCCAGAAATAAACTGGAGGAGAGAGATTGTTCAGACGCAACCTTTCATGACGAGGAAAGAACTTGACAACTCGATTGAGAGGACTGTTATCACTAGGGGATAAGACCGACTAAAGTGATAGCGATGCAATATGAATGTGAATGCAAATCAATAATGCATGATGTATGTATGTATATACTGCCAATCAATATGAATATGAATGTGAACACCTTTGGAGAAGCGATCGATGTTCTTTCGATGTTCAACCGTCAAAAGAAATTGCCATCCTTATTTTAAAGCAGAACAATTTTAACAAGTAAATTCATTTTTGTTTCATTTCAAGAATCGTTGATAATGTTAAAAACATCATTCTGTAAAGCTAAAACAAATGTGAATTGCAAATAAAAGCACAAGGGCTCAACTTTTATTAATAGGATGGAGATCAGCCAAACGCGTGATTCTATAAAGTATTTACAAAGTTAGAAAATGGTAATTTACAGGGAAAAGGGCTATGTTGAAACGTAACGACCACTATCCTTTTACCAATTTTGAATTCGGGGCATCTTGAGCTTCTGTCGAAGATGATCGTGACTGGAGTTTCTGATGGATGGCATGACTGCCGAGGAGTTGAACTGATCAGACGTAGTTACTTGCCATTATCCCTAACTTTTGCCTGAAGAATTTCATCCAATGTGTCAGATCCACTATTCAGCATTCTGACAGATTTGGTCATTTGATCAAGCGTGGAGTTCAGCAACATGACTTCATTCTCCAACTTAGAGATGGTTCCAAGATGTTCTGCCTTTTCAGCCTTCAGTTGAATTATAATTTTCTTCTACTTCTCCCCTTCGTGACAGACTTCTTCACTTCTGAGACACAGCTCTTTGTAGGAAGCTGCTAGTTCTTCAAAGGTCAATTCATCATCACTAAAATCATCATCAGAGACACATCTTCCAGTCAAAGCAGTCACATGTTTAGCAAATTCTTCTTCAAGTTTACTTTCAGAATCCTCATCAGACCAAGATATAGTTAGACTCTTCTTTTGTTTCTTGAGGTAAGTAGGGAATTCAGCTATAATGTGACCAAATCCCTCACATCCATGGCGCTGAATCCCTTTCCCTTGAGTGGATTTTTCTTCAAACCTTGTTTTTCTACCAACATCATTAGACCGAATGATGTCAGATGAGTTGGTCCTGACATTAGGTCTTGACTTTATGTCCATCCTCTTCATCACCTTGTTGAACTGTCTTCCTAGCAGTACTATAGCATTTGATAAGCTTTCATCAGTATCCAGAGCACATTCCTCCTCTCCATCTTCAGCATTGGACACAAAGGCTATGTTTTTGGCTTTCTTTTCAGATCTGTCACTTATCCCAAGTTCAAATGTTTGGAGGGATCCAACAAGTTCATCCACCCTCATCTTGCTGATATCCTGGGCTTCTTCTATGGCAGTCACTTTCATATCAAATCTCTTGGGAAGAGACCTGAGAATTTTTCTTACCAGCTTTTCATCAGACATCTTTTCACCTAGGGCACTTGAAGCATTGGCTATTTCAAGGATATTCATATGGAAGTCATGTATGCTTTCATCTTTCTTCATCTTTAAATTTTCAAACTTGGTAGTGAGCAATTGAAGTCTTGACATCTTCACTTTAGAGGTACCTTCATGAGTAGTTTTGAGTATGTCCCAAGCATCTTTAGCTACCTCATAATTGTTCACCAATCTAAATATGTTTCTATCAATTCCATTGAACAAAGCATTAAATGCTTTAGAATTTCCAAGGGCCAATTCATCCTCCTCCTTAGTCCATTCTTCCTCAGGTTTCAGGTCAGATGTTTCTTTTCCATCTTTCCCCACAGTGACATGGCGTTTCCATCCTTTTATGACAACTTTCCAGGCCTTACTATCCAAAGATTTCAAGAAGGCCACCATGCGTGGTTTCCAATAATCATAGTTAGATCCATCCAGAATGGGTGGTCTGTTCACAAATCCTCCTTCCTTGTCCATAGTACAAGAAAGTATCGTCCCTAGATCTCACCCAGAACCAGAGCAGGATGCCTGCTCTGATACCAATTGAAATTCTGGTATCAGATATGAGATGTCGAAAGAGATGTCACGACACTAATATCTGAACAATGATCAATTTATGAACAAGATAAAAAGTAGTAAACAATTGTAAAGAGACACAAGCAATTGTTAACCCAGTTCGGTGCAATCACACCTACGTCTGGGGGCTACCAAGCCAGGAAGGAAATCCACTAAACAGAATTAGTTTGAAGATTCTTAGTAAACACTCTCTAGTTCACAATATTCTCACCTAATCTCTACCCATGTAATTTCTATCTAAGACACTCTCTGATAAGAGACACCTCTCACTCCCGCTCAATCACATGCAGTGATAACTACAGAAAAGTACAAAGTTTAGAAGAACACATTTCAAAGACAATACTTGATCTTGCTTAAAAGCTTCAATCAAGAACAAGGCACTCGTACTTAAAAGCTTAGAGTGGACAACTTACAACTCAAAGATTCAGTCCAATTCACACATCTAAATGATGAATGAATGGCTCACAATAAAACAACCAACAAAATACTTAAACCTTAATACTTGAAAACGCAGCTTTCAATATCTTCTCTCTACTTTGCAAATAGGGTTAGCACGTCTTTAAATAGATCCAATCTTCTCGGGCTTGGGCATTAGCAAATCTCAGATTTAATTCACAATTAAAACTGATTTAAACTCCAAATCTTTTTGCCCGAAAATAGCAACAAACTCTTCTTCAAAATAACAGAATGTGCTTGCTTCAAATAATGTCACGCCATGATTTTCGCATGCAATCACTGAACATAAACACACAAAAGATTGCAAATAAAGCGCAGCAAATAAAACATAACATTCTGAGTAGAAAGATCTGTCAACAGATGTTAGGACATCAGGCTTGACATCAGGAACAGAGCCCTGTAACAAATAGAGAGACCACCTGCAGAATGTTAGGAACACATGTCAAGACATCAAGTATAACATCTTGATGTAACACCTTGTTTTAGCAAAATTGCTGCCAATACAGAACTAACACTGGCAATGCTGAGATGGTAGCTAAGGAGAACAATGATGCAGGTGAAGAAGATGTTGATAATGGCTCTGGTAGAAGTGCTAGAGAAGAAGAAGATGATGAGGAAATAGAAGATGACTTCTGATTGTTGTCTTTTTTTTACGGTTTTTGTTTTTGGTTGTGTAAGGGCTGAATGCCTAGGATAATTTTTTTTGGGTGTGTAATTTAACTACTATGATTCATCAGATTCATCAGCATCTTCATCAGAGTTCTCCTCCTCAGCACCTCCTTCCTTATTGTCATCACCACCAAGAACACCTTCAGCCAGTTGCAGGGACTTGGCCAATTTTTCAAACTTGAGTTTCCTCTCAGTACTTGCACGAATCACCTCATCAAGATCTTTGCAAGCATCCTTTAGTTCCGAGATCACACCTGCCTTGGTTGTGGGCATGGGTTCAGCAGAAGCAGATGTCACAACAATGTCTGGGACATGTTTTCCTGCAAACAATTTATAATTGAGAGACATAGCAGACTCCCTTTTACTCACAACATCACCACTGGATAAGATGCCAGGATACTAATTGAGGATAATACCACATATCAGAGAAGGAAAGGCTATGGGCATATTTACAGCAGAGGTTCCAGCATGCTTCATAGTTTGATCAAAGATGTAGGATCCATAGTCAAAATTCTTCTTGGTTCCAACATGTCGCTCCCGGGATTTTCATCCAAGTACAAACGCGAAAGTGGCGTGGAAATAGAGTCGCCAGCAATGTGTATTTATCCCAAGAAAGGGAAAGGAAACACTGCGTAAACCTGAGGGATGGGAAGAAAGAGGTCTCGCAACCAAGAGAAATGGGTAAGGGAGTCGGTTACGCGAGGGGAAGGTGTTAGCACCCCACACGTCCATCGTACTCGATGGGATCCACGCTTGTTGTCTCGATCAAAGGGTGTAAGGAACTGGAAATCAACTGCTAACTGGAGAACTGGAAATGAAAGATAGAAAGGAGAAGGGAGGGGAGAAAGAAGTGACTCGATATGACATTATCGTTGTCCTAGGCCTACGTATTCCCTCAGTGCAATGGGAATGTCAGAGTCAACGTAGTTCGACGGACTACGGGGAAAGGTTGCTCGTCGAGATATCGCATCTTGTGCCTACGTATCTTCAATCAGACGAGAAAGAAGAATCAGAGCAAACGTAGTTCAGCTCAACAAGGGTTGCTTTGTTTGTGTTTTTTAGTGGAAACATCAAAGTGCGCGTCCCAGCAGTTAGGTGTTGTAGCTCGCTGTAGGGAGACTTAGCCGTTACCTGTTTGCGGTAGAACGGACATGACGAGTCCTTTATGAAAGGAATGAAAGAGATGAGAGGATAATTCTTTGTTTGTTTTTGTCTTTTAAGAAGAAGTTTTTTGAAGTTAGTTCGTAACTTACATTGCACCAAAGTCTACCATGCGGGAACGAGTGAGTCGCATGGTCGCCCCCAAATGGGACGTATGCTACGCACTCTAGAAGAGGAGGGGAGACCCCTCGTTCTTCATTTCCTACACTTAAGGCTCGAGCGCAATATACGTTAACCCTTTATTAGATGTTTTTGCATTTTGTTTTAAGATGAGAAAAAGAGAGACTCAAAGAAAGCAAAGGTGAAGACTATGGGGAACTAAGACTCGCCCTAATGTTATCATGCTTGGAGATCCTAAGAGTTAAGTGTGGTATGAGAACCCTAAGCTAAAAGAAGAGAAGAAGAAGAAGAGGTAACATAACTCACTTCTAAGATAGAAGATGAGTTATGAACCAAGAGGGAGAAGAAAGAAGTTGAACAAAGAAAAACATTGAAATGCTTTGCACAAACACAAAAGAGAAAGCATTAAAAAGATGAGGGAAGAAAGTATGTGTGGAAGCATATCCACACACTCAACTTACCATTAGCCCCTACAATCAAAGGATAGCTAAACAATTGAATATGAAAACATAAGTGAAAGAAGGAAGACAATTAAGCATCAACCAACTTATGAAATGAACTTATGAATCAAACAAAGCCTAAATCTAAAAGTAAAGGACTCTAAGTGTTCAAGGACTTATAAAGTCAGTAGCTATGTCTAAAGGTATTCAACTAAGGTTAAGGTACCTAAAAATTTCAAACTATGTCAAGAAAGATGCCAAAGATTCATACAAGTTCAAGTTATGAAGCATGGATGAAATATGAATGTGTATGACATACAAACATGAATAAATGCATGAGTGAACCTCAAGATCAGAATTGAATGACATGTTATAATGCATATGGAAGTCAATGAATTAACATACAAAGCATGAGTGAAATGATTTAAGAATATGAAGCAAGTAGAAGCTAACAATGTTCAAGTTCAAAGAAAAGAAGAAACTTGTAACACAAGTCAAAGTTGAAAAAGAACATGAAAATAAATGCAAATGGATGCAAGTCAGAATCATACCTCATATTTGGATGTCCTATAATGCCTATGAATGAGCATATAAGTTATGATAATGGATGTTCAAGTAGAAGAAGTTAAATGAAGAAGAAGTGAGAAGAAAAGAAACAAGTCACTTAAATAAAAGAAATAACTTGCAACACAAGTCAAAGTTGAAACTCAAAGATAAATGAACATGGATAATAGGTCAGTACCAAATGATATTTAAGATGCAACTAAAATGTGATAATTAGTCATACAATATGCATATGCAAGCCATCTTGAAACTAGTTAAGAAAGAAAGATGAATTAGGTCAAACATGGACAAGTATACAAGTTTGAGATGAATGATCATTTGAATGCATGAAATGATTATGGGTCAGTAGCATACTCAATATGAAATGCAAATAAAATGCATGAATAGGCATTGATGATTCACAAATGGGTCATGTTAAACATTAGAAGAGAAGAGAAGCAAATTTAGGCCAAACATTCCAAGTAAGGATGCATTCTAGAATACAAACACAAACCAAACAAAGATGCAAAGCAAATGACCTATAATCCTTGGCAAATGACCTATAATATTCTAATAAGGACCTATAATGATGCACACAATGGTTCTAATATGATGGCACAAGTGCCTTACCTAATCAAACAAGATTGGAAAGTCAAAGAAAAGCACACAAAATATTACCCATAATCATCAACAAGGCAAAAAGAGAAAACAAGTTGGAAAAATTATGAAAATAAGGTGCAAAGTACCTAAGCCATAAGCAAATCAAGTTCCAAAATATCATGGCCAAATTCAAAAGGGAGCATGCTCAAACAAATCAACAAAGTCACATTGAAACACATCAAAAGAATGTACAAAGATGAATATCAAAAGGTATGATAAAATGACTTTTAAAAATATGAGAAAAATGGTTTTGGATGCTTCAAGATATTGTTCAAGCATGGCAAAAAGAAAGAGTGCAAAATCAAATAGTAACTATGCAAAAATAATTGGACAATGCACAAGTATCATGAAGAAAATCACTCAAAAAGGAAATAAAAAGAAATTATGAAAATCTGAGCAAAATCAATTAAAATCAGAATTAAAAAAATGTGAAAAATTAGTTTAATGTGTTTTGATTTTTAGTGAATTTTTATGGGATTTTTGGGAATGATTTGATATTTTTAAAAATAAAAAATGAAATAAGTATAAAAAGAAAATAAAATGTAAAGAAAATAGTCAGGGGGTGTGGCGAAAGTAAAATGATAGTTCAAAATGTGATTGGGCTTAAAGCTTGGGTGTGTGAATAGCAATTAGAGTCCAGGTCCAAATACATGCGCAGTACATGGTAATAGCATAGACACCCAGTCAAACATTGACTCCATCAGAACCAGAGGATGAATCAAACGCACACAATCCAGTCAAACATATGCCAGTAATCATGATGAAAGGCTATGATGCACACACGTGGTGAGATACAGTGGACATGCTACACACAATCAATCAGAATCAAAAAATGGAGCACGTGACCTCCACCCTCTCTTTTTAATTCGCTGGCAACATCTCACCCGTCCATTGCCTAAGATCTAACGGTCATGTTTTAAAGCTCCTAAACCCTAGCTGTGAATCTCACCGGCCGGAGAAGGACCTCTGGTCATCTTCTCCGGCCATCTCCGGCGACCTGCAACGCTCACATGTTTCCAGAAATGCACAAAACACATATCAAAATGAAGCTAAGCTCATGCACATTCCAAATCCAACCTTAGAATTCACATATCATGCATGTACAGAGAGAATCGAAGAGAGAATAGTTTGGCCTAAGTTTGGATCTAAGCTTCTAACAAGCTCTATCAACTAGCCGGAGTTCAAAAGCTTCTAATAAGCTAAAAATTAGCCAGAAACAAACGTAAATCGCATGAAAAATTCAAGGATAAGTTTGAAGAATATGAACCTGTAACTGAAGAAATCTTGGATCAAAAGAAAACCAGAGGTGATGCTTGAGTTCTTGAGCTTCAATAGAGCAAAATAAATGCTATGGAGCTTTGAATCTTGATAAAAACAGAGAAATTCAAGCGTGAGAAAGATGTTGCACTTGGAAACTTGATCTTGATTTCACTTGTTCTTGATCACAAAGTAACAATGATGAACAATTTCTGAAGAAGTGTGATGAACTCGTGCAGAGAGAGAGAAAATTCAGAGAGAGTTTTCAGAGAGCTTTGAGGTGTGAGAGTGAAAAATGAAGAGTTCTCTCCAAAGTTAGTTAGAGCTTTCTATTTATATGCAAGGTTAGTTTCTAACTGTCTTAGTTGACAGTTAGAACTATGGTTGAGTTAAAATGGTGATTGAAGCAAAGAGAGGGTGGGTGAAGTAATTTGAAAATGAAAGAGCTCGTGTGTTGTTGTTGTTTATGTGGAGAAGGTCATGATTTGATGATATGTGATGATGGTGATGTGTATGCTGATACATGATGTTGTGACATGATGACCTTACTTCCTTTGAAAATTTCTTCCTTCATGCATGGCTCATGTTCATATGCATATGTGTAAGAGGTATGTGTGTCTAAATGAAGTAAAGAGTGACTGGTGTGAGAAGTACATGCGTGTAAACAAGCTGAAACAATCAACAACAATGCCATAAGTTTCCAATTTTGGCCAGCATGGTATGAATGAAAATGATGATATTTGAAGATGCAAATCTCCAAGTGTAGTACGTGAAATGAGATGATTTTGAGGTCTATGGAATGAGAACACATCATAGAACAAGTCTGATGTTGGAATTAAATTGAATGGAGGCTTGTAAGATGATCAAAGATGACTTAGAAATCAACTGGACAAAATTGAACCATGGGCGTGTGAGATTGGCCTGCAGGCCTGGCCATGAGCTTATGACAATTTCAATTTGAAACCCTAACTTTGAGTAGCCATAACTTCCCATCCATTGATCAGATGGAAAATTGATAAACATGAAAGTTGTAGAGGGCATGGAGATGAACAAGATTGGTGTTCAACAATTTTCCATTTGAAGCCTTCTTGAGGGAGAAAAATAGCTTGACATTTGGAACACCACATGTTTGATGAAATGCATGCGTGCCAGCCCAGTTTTGCTTGGTCATGACTTGGAATTTGCCTTGATTTTGCTCTACTTTGATTGATCATAACTCCCTCAATTTTGACCCAATGGAAGAGTTCTTGGTATGGATTTGAAGCTTAGGATGTGATCTTTAATTGGCTCAACTTGGGCCTGAATTTTGAAGCTTTTATCTTGAAGAAAGAATACCTTGAAGTAGAGTGCAAAATGGCCTAAACTTTCCATTTTTAGAAACCCTAAGTTTCTAAATTTGGCAACTTTGTACAATTCTTGATTTATGATGAATCTCTTGACATTTCTTGATCAAATCTTCACCATTAGACATATTTAACTTTAGGACCATGAATTTTACCCAAAAAGGTCAAGAGTTGACTTTTCCTTCTGCACAGTTGACTTTTTCATCAATTTCTTTATTCTCAAGCAACTGACCAATTGAACCTCTTTTGCAATGAACCAATGGGCAATCTTCCATCCTTAGATACTTGATATCATGTAGAAAACATTGAGATCAAGTTTGAACCAAAATTTCATCAGGAGACTGCTTGAATCACAAACCCTAATTTGGACTATTTTTGCTAGGAGATGATGAACTGTCCAACTTCTTGGTGAATTCTCTTCCTCTAATGACTTGTGGGATCAATTAAGATCATATGAGACATAAGATACTCTTGAGGCTTGTTTGAAGACCTTAGGCTTTAGCTCTCTTGCTTTGAATAGTCAATGCTCTGAAATCCACTGATCCCATGCCCCAAGGCAACATGTATGAGATATGAGATGAAATGAGATACAAATGCAATGCAATGAAAGATAAGCTAGGCAATAACAAGAGGGAAAATTTTGGGGTGTTACACAACAGCATAGATAAATCTTCCCAAACCAACAAAAATGGTAGAGGTATGATTAGTGGGAACCCAGTTAGCAGCCCCAATCCTATGAAGGATAACATATTTGACACTAAACCTTCCAGCTGACAACTTGTCTTTTAGTGGCCATGCAGCAACCTGATTTGCAGTAATTACCTTGCAAATATGGTTATCAGTAACCTCCAACTCGCTCTGCTCTTCTTCACTTCTTCCCAGGTACCTATTTATGATAGTAGGGGAGAGTTCAACATATTTTCCTCTAACAAATACCTTCATGCAATCCTTATTATTTCTATCAGCACAACCCACAGGAATGTTAACAACAAATTCCTTCACAAGTACTTCATAACACTTAGCAAAACTAGACACAAATTTCATTAAACCAGCAAATGAAATAAGTTCCATCACCTCCCTGCACTCCAGGACATCATTTCTTAATTCCCTTTCAAGAGCAATCCTCCTTTGGTACACATACTTCCATCTCTCAACACTCTCAATAGAATGAAATGAAATGTTATCCAAGGGAGCATCAGGTGTCTTACCAGAAAGCTTCTTGATCACAGATTTCTTCACATAAGTGATTTATTGAACATCATCCTCAACATCGTACTCTGACTCAGAATCATCCCTTTCTTTCCTCTTCTTGGATGAAGTAACAACTTTTCTCCAGGCTTTGGAAGGTCCAACACTAGCCTTTTTCTTGCCAACAACAACTTTTACTTTAGGAGTAAAATCAACAACAGGTTTCCCTTTTCTTGCATTCAAGCGTTTAGCTATGCCAGGATTCACATTAGCAATTAAATCATTGTCAGAGGGAACTTCATTAAGAATCACAACATCATCAGAGTCATTTGTCTTCCTGTCACTCTGATTAGGACCAGCAGTCTTCTTCTCCGCACCAGTAACATTAGCAACACTATCAATCCTTCCTTTATTCAGCACAGAGTTAGCTAATTTGTGCAGATTTTCAGTATCAGTATCATTATCAGAATTTGTAGAATCAACACATCTTTCCTCACTTTGATTAGCATCAGAAGTAGGAATAGCATCAATTTGAGCAAGTGGGATTGAAATCCCAAGAAGCCGATGATCTCCATACAAAATCCCAGTAACAATACTTGTAATAGCTCTATGAACATACTGACTACCTTCGGTGGCCCTATTTTCAAAAGATGACTCAAGAGGGTTATTAGAAGTGTTACCTAAAGGAACATGTTGGGACACACTTGCATGCGAAGTTGTGGGCTTTTTCAACTCAGCACCAGCACCGGAGATCAGGGCAAGAGGAGAAATATCCAGCACATCATCAAATGAGACTCTCACAGGTTGAGCCGTGGATTTTGATTCCGACCTAGCAGCTTTGGAAGGAGAAGAACCATGGTGTTGAGACATCTTGAGATTTTTGTGAATGAACCAAGGATGTTCAGGCAGAGAGAATGTGAAGGTATGGAAGATGAAGTAGCAGTTGGAATGCGAAGTAATGTTAGGGTTGCATGTGAAAATATCACTCTTGGTATTTTGAAATGATTGTACTTGGTGGAGCCACTTTATTTTTGGGAAATACAAGACCACTTTAATGATATTTTCACTCAACATTAATTGCTACAAATCCTCATAAATACAAATCCCTAATTTTCTTCTTAAAAATTCAAACTGACTTGCATCCAATGCCTTAGTGAAAATGTCAGCTAATTGCTTCTCTGTGGCAACATGTTCTAAGGCAATGATCTTGTCTTCTACAAGTTCCCTTATAAAATGATGATGAATATCAATGTGTTTGGTCCTGCTGTGTTGAATAGGATTTTTAGAGATGTTTATAGCACTCAAATTATCATAATGCAATGTCATGACATCTTGTGTGACATTATATTCAGTCAGCATTTTTTTCATCCACACCAGTTGAGAACAGCTGCTTCTAGCTGCTATGTACTCAGCTTCAGCTGTAGACAGAGAGACATAATTTTGTTTCTTGCTGAACCATGATATAAGATTGTTCCCCAAAAAGAAGCATCCTCCTGATGTGTTTTTCCTATCATCAGCACTTCCAGCATCACAATATCCAGATAATACAGAGCCAGAGCCATTTGTGTATAACATGCCATAATCACATGTTCCATTAACATACTTCAGAATCCTCTTTACTTGATTGATATGACTCACTTTGGGTTCAGCTTGGTATCTAGCACACACACCTACTGCAAAAGCAATGTCAGGCCTGCTAGCTGTAAGATATAACAGGCTCCCTATCATACTTCTATAGAGGCTTTGGTCCACATTAACACCCTTTTCATCTTTAGACAGCTTCAGATGAGTAGGAGCAGGTGTCCTTTTGTGACTGGCATTCTCCATCCCAAACTTCTTAACTATGTTCTTGGCATATTTACTCTGAGATAGGAATATAGAATCTTCCATTTGTTTGACTTGTAATCCAAGAAAATAAGTTAACTCACCAACAAGGCTCATCTCAAATTCTGACTGCATTTGCTGAACAAAATGTTGAACCATCTCATCTGACATCCCACCAAACACAATATCATCAACATAGATTTGAGCAATCATGAGCTTTCCTCCTTCTTCTCTGAAAAAGAGAGTCTTATCTATTCCACCTTTTCTATATCCATTATCAACAAGAAATTATGTGAGTCTCTCATACCAAGCTCTTGGAGCTTGTTTCAATCCATACAAAGCTTTCTTCAACTTAAAAACATGACTTGAAAAGGTTGGATCAATGAATCCCTTAGGTTGTTCCACATAGACCTCCTCACTTAGGTACCCATTTAGGAAGGCACTCTTTACATCCATCTGAAACAGCTTGAATCTCAGGATGCAGGAAACTCCTAGTAGCAATCTGATGGATTCAAGACGAGCCACAGGAGCAAAGGTTTCATCAAAGTCAACCCCTTCAATCTGAGTATATCCATGAGCAACCAATCTAGCTTTATTTCTTGTGACCACCCCTTTTTCATCTGACTTGTTCTTGTATACCCACTTTGTTCCAATCACATTTGTTCCTTCAGGTCTTGGAACCAGCTCTCATACTTCATTTCTCTTGAATTGCCCTAGCTCTTCTTGCATGGCATTAATCCAGAATTCATCAGTTAAGGCTTCCTTGACATTTTTTGGTTCAATTTTTGACACAAAGCAAGAGCTTGTTATGACTTCTCTTGATCTAGTAGTGACTCCCTCATTTAGATCACCTATTATAAGATCTCTAGGATGGTCTTTCTGAATTCTGATGGAGGGTCCCTTGTTAACAAGCTCAGATTCAGGTTCTGCATTAGTAGGATTAGGATCAGTGTTTTTGTCTGAGGTTTCAGCAGAATTATCAAAGAATGTTTCAACATCTTCTAGAACATCAGCCGCCTTATGCAAATCATCAACAACAACATTTATAGACTCCATCATAACTTTAGTTCTGGAGTTGAAGACTCTATAGGCTCTGCTGTTAGTAGAGTAGCCCAAAAATATTCCTTTATCACTTTTTGGATCCATCTTTCTTCTTTGATCACGATCTGCCAAGATATAGCATTTGCTTCCAAACACATGGAAGTATTTGACTGTAAGTTTTCTTCCCTTCCATATCTCATACAAGGTAGTAGTGGTTCATGTTCTTAAGGTTACTCTATTATGAACATAGCAAGCAGTTTTCATCGCTTCAGCCCAGAAATGGTAAGGCAGTTTCTTGGCATGGATCATAGCTCTAGCTGATTCCTGGATAGTTCTATTTTTTCGTTCCACAACTCCATTTTGCTGTGGAGTAATGGGAGAAGAGAATTCATGGCTAATCCCTTCAGATGAGCAAAATTCATCAAATTTGTGATTCTCAAATTCCTTCCCGTGGTCACTTCTGATTCTAACAACATTGCTCTCCTTTTCTCTTTGAAGTCTTTGGCAAAAATCTCTGAACACATCAAACACTTCAGATTTTTCTCTTATAAAACTCACCCAAGTGTATCTGGAAAAATCATCCACCACCACATAAGCATACTTCTTCCCACCAAGACTTTCCACCTGCATAGGTCCCATCAAGTCCATGTGAAGGAGTTCCAACACTTTTGAAGTAGTAAGATGTTTAATCTTCTGGTGTGACATCTTAGTTTGCTTTCTAATTTGACATTCACCACATACCCTTCCTTCCTCAATCTTTAGCTTAAGAATTCCTCTGACAGCTCCCATGGAGATGATCCTTTTCATCCCTTTTAGATGTAAATGACCAAGTTTTTGGTGCCACAATTTCACTTCATCATCTTTGGCAAGAGCATAAATAGAGGAGTAACTAGAATCTTGAGGAACCCATAAGTAGCAGTTGTCCTTAGATCTGACTCCCTTCATAATCACTTCACTCTTTTCATATGTAACCAAGCATTCAGATTTGGTGAAGTTGACATTGAATCCTTGATCACACAGTTGACTGATGCTAATCAAGTTAGCAGTCAACCCTTTAACCAGCAGCACATTATCAATATTTGGAACTCCTGAGCAGTTCAGCTTTCCAACCCCATTGATTTCACCCTTGGCTCCATCACCAAAAGTTACATAGCTTGTGGAGTGAGATTTGATGTCAAATAACAGATTCTTAATTCCTGTCATGTGTCTAAAGCAACCACTGTCAAAATACCAATCTTCCTTAGCTGAGACTTTGAGAGACATGTGAGCTATCAAACTGGTAGCAGCAGCCTTGGGAACCCATTATCTTCCATTAGTGTGAATGTTTTGATTGGATCTAGGTTGAGGAGCAGGCTTAGGATATCCATACAGTCTGAAGCAGAAAGGTTTTATGTGACCAAAACGCCCGCAGTAATGGCATCTCCATCTTTGGAATCTTCCTTTTAAGTGGTTGGGATATCCTCTCCCATGATGTTGAGGCACCTGATGTGCCATATTATGTTTAGGTCCAGATTAATGTCCTCTCCTATGATGTTGAGACACCTGATGTGACATATTACGTTTAGGTTCAGAAGAACTACATCTAGAGTGGGTTTCTTTTCTCCATCAAATCATAGCCCACTCATATCTCCTGCCATTTTCCCAACCTGAAGAATTTCATCCAATGTGTCAGATCCACTATTCAGCATTCTGACAGATTCGGTCATTTGATCAAGCTGGAGTTCAGCAACATGACTTCATTCTCCAACTTAGAGATGGTTCCAAGATGTTCTGCTTTTCAGCCTTCAGTTGAATTATAATTTTCTTCTGCATCTCCCCTTCGTGACAGATTTCTTCACTTCTGAGACACAACTCTTTGTAGGAAGCTGCTAGTTCTTCAAAGGTCAATTCATCATCACTAGAATCTTCATCAGAGACACATATTCTAGTCAAAGCAGTCACATGTTTAGCAGAATCTTCTTCAAGTTCACTTTCAGAATCCTCATCAGACCAAGATACAGTTAGACTCTTCTTTTGTTTCTTGAGGTAAGTAGGGCATTCAGCTCTAATGTGACCAAATCTCTCACATCCATGGCACTGAATCCCTTTCCCTTGAGTGGATTTTTCTTCAAACCTTGTTTTTCTACCAACATCATTAGACCTGATGATGTCATATGAGTTGTTCTTGACATTAGGTCTTGACTTTATTTCCATCCTCTTCATCACCTTGTTGAACTGTCTTCCTAGCAGTACTATAGCATTTGATAAGCTTTCATCAGTATCCAGAGCACATTCCTCCTCTCCATCTTCAGCATTGGACACAAAGGCTATGCTTTTGGCTTTCTTTTCAGATCTGTCACTTATCCCAAGTTCAAATGTTTGGAGGGATCCAACAAGTTCATCCACCCTCATCTTGCTGATATCCTGAGCTTCTTCTATGGCAGTCACTTTTATATCAAATCTCTTGGGAAGATACCTGAGAATTTTTCTTACCAGCTCTTCATCAGACATCTTTTCACCTAGGGCACTTGAAGCATTGGCTATTTCAAGGATATTCATATGGAAGTCATGTATGCTTTCATCTTCCTTCATCTTTAAATTTTCAAACTTGGTAGTGAGCAATTGAAGTCTTGACATCTTCACTTTAGAGGTACCTTCATGAGTAGTTTTGAGTATGTCCCAAGCATCTTTAGCTACCTCATAATAGGTCACCAATCTAAATATGTTTCTATCAATTCCATTGAACAAAGCATTCAATGCTTTAGAATTTCCAAGGGCCAATTCATCCTCCTCCTTAGTCCATTCTTCCTCAGGTTTCAGGTCAGATGTTTCTTTTCCATCTTTCCCCACAGTGACAGGGTGTTTCCATCCTTTTATGACTGCTTTCCAGGCCTTACTATCCAAAGATTTCAAGAAGACCACCATGCGTGGTTTCCAATAATCATAGTTAGATCCATCCAGAATGGGTGGTATGTTCACAAATCCTCCTTCCTTGTCCATAGTACCAGAAAGTATCATCCCTAGATCTCACCCAGAACCATAGCAGGATGCCTGCTCTGATACCAATTGAAATTCTGGTATCAGATATGAGATGTCGAAAGAGATGTCACGACACTAATATCTGAACAATGATCAATTTATGAACAAGACAAAAAGTAGTAAACAATTGTAAAGAGACACAAGCAATTGTTAACTCAGTTCGGTGCAATCACACCTACGTCTGGGGGCTACCAAGCCAGGAAGGAAATCCACTAAACAGAATTAGTTTGAAGATTCTTAGTAAACACTCTCTAGTTCACAATCTTCTCACCTAATCTCTACCCGTGTAATTTCTATCTAAGACACTCTCAGATAAGAGACACCTCTCACTCCCCCTCAATCACATGCAGTGATAACTACAGAAAAGTACAAAGTTTAGAAGAATACACTTCAAAGACAATATTTGATCTTGCTTAAAAGCTTCAATCAAGAACAAGGCACTCACACTTAAAAGCTTAGAGTGGACAACTTACAACTCAAAGATTCAGTCCAATTCACACATCTAAATGATGAATGAATGACTCACAATAAAACAACCAACAAAAAACTTAAACCCTAATACTTGAAAACGCAGCTTTCAATATCTTCTCTCTACTTTACAAATAGGGTTAGCACGTCTTTAAATATAACCAATCTTCTTGGGCTTGGGCATTAGCAAATCTCAGATTTAATTCACAATTAAAACTGATTTAAACTCCAAATCTTTTTGCCCGAAAATAGCAACAAACTCTTCTTCAGAATAACAGAATGTGCTTGCTTTAAATAATGTCACGCCATGATTTTCGCATGCAATCACTAAACATAAACACACAAAACATTGCAAATAAAGCGCAGCAAATAAAACATAACATTCTGAGCAGAAAGATCTGTCAACAGATGTTAGGACATCAGGCTTGACATCAGGAACAGAGCCCTGTAACAAATAGAGAGACCACCTGCAGAATGTTAGGAACACATGTCAAGACATCAAGTATAACATCTTGATGTAACACCTTGTTTTAGCAAAATTGCTGCCAATACAGAACTAACACTGGCGATGCTGAGATGGCAGCTAAGGAGAACAATGATGCAGGTGAAGAAGATGTTGATAATGGCTCTGGTAGAACTGAAAGAGAAGAAGAAGATGATGAGGAAATAGAAGATGACTTCTGATAGTTGTCTTTTTTTTACGGTTTTTGTTTTTGGTTGTGTAAGGGCTGAATGCCTAGGATAATTTTTTTTTTGGTGTGTAATTTAACTACTATGAACTGGTTAATTGCTTTTTTAGTTAGTCCTTCTGCCTTTGTCATATTGTGGCTAAAAAGGGGGAGAAATACTAACATCACTAACCACTGATTTTCTACTAACCACTGAGGGGGAGTAGATTTGTACTGCTTGCAGGAAGTACTGATTGAGGGGGAGACAAAGTTATGTTTTCGCTGCCGTTCTAATGGTGGTCTCCCTGATATGCTTCTGCAGGTCAATGAAAGTTAGTTTTAGCCAAAATCTTCCAAAGGGGGAGATTGATGAGTCCAAGCCCTTGAGGTTGGCATCAATTTTGGTAAAACTAAGTTAGCAGAAAGATGTTGGACAAGATGTCCTGACATGATGATTTAACTGCAGGTTAAAGATGTTAGACAAGATGTCCTATCAGGTGGATTCGACATCTTTGTCTGTTACAGTTTTGGAATAACTGTATCCAGGTTCCAGGTGTGATTGGAATATGACTAGATCCCAGGTGGCATCTGAGTTTGAGGAATTAGAGATTCTGATTCTAACTGGAATATGCGGTTTTCATGCAAGGATGTCGTAACCCAAAATTTGACCTCTCTCTTTGCTTTTTGCATGACCATGTGCATTTGCATCGCCGGCATACGCATTCATACTTTTCCCTATGTGTTTCTTGTTGCAGGATATCTAGGTTTTCCAATGCCCGATTAATCACATCCTCACCAAGTCATCACCTCATCAAAACAAGCACAAAATAAGGATTTCCATGCCTATTCATCAAAGCAAGAGGTTGAAAATCGGAACCGTGGCCACAACACCATTTTTCAGGTAAAACTAGGCATTTTTTGGCTTGGTTAATCGATTAACCATTTGCAGTGAAAATGTGTTAATCGATTAACACGTGCAAAATTGGCATATTTTGCAGCTTTTTCAAGACAACAACTTTCCCTCCCCATTTTGAGCTTCTACATTGTTCTAAGAAGTGTGTGGAACATTCTAGACATCTCTAGACATTTCAAGGCTATTCAAGACTTTCCAAGTGTATTTATTCCAATGCATAATGTTCAAATAAGTGCACCATGTTCCTTGATTTCCAATTATGTGAACCTTTGGATGTTGTAGCTCACATTGGGATTGTTACTGAGTTGATCCTAACTAACCGAGTTAACCGCTTGACTCGGCGAGTCAAGTGTAACTAACTCCTATCCTAATTCCAAACCACCCAAAGCTAAGTCCAAACCAAATTCCAAACCTCTCACACTCCAAACCAAAAGCCTATATAAACAAGCTTTCACTCACTTTTCAAAGGGGATCAACCATTTTCACACAAATTTCTCACACTTCACTCTCTATTCTCTCACATTCTCTCTGAATTTTTCTGTTACTTCTTCATCTTCATCTCAATTCTCTTCCAAAACCTCACTAAAGCTCTTAATTCACCATTGAAGAAAAGCTACTTTCACCTTGAAAGTGATTTTTCTTGAGCTTAACCTTCATCATCATTCCATTTTACTGTATTTTGTGGAGCTTTAGTAGCTTTTGGATTCATCTCAAGTGATTATTTCAAGCTTCTTCGGTGATAATTCTCATTTCGGATTTTCGTCGCAATTTGCTCGGTTTCGATACGTTTCGGCTATAATTGAGGATTTTCTCTGGTTTTCTTTGATTATCTTCATCAAGATCAGTTTGCAACAATCACCAAGCTAAATCTCCGGCTTGTAGGTTGGTAGATCTTACTCTTTTTTCTGTTCTGAACGTTTTCGTATCATTCGCAATGTAGTTTCGATGTTTTGCATGTGAATTGATTATGCCATTGCTTGATCCTTGATCTTGATGATTTAATTGATTCCATTGTTGATCATTTTCTATTTTTAAACTTGATTTTTCGTGCATAATTGTTTTCCCTTGCATTGGAGTGATTGTGCAATCAATAAGTGGCCAAAAGCACTTTTGAAAAACGGTTTTTCTGCCCCTGTGCCAATGTTAATCGATTAAGACTTCACAGTGAAAAAGTGTTAATCGATTAACCAGTGTTATTTTGCAGATTTTCAAGTGTTAATCGATTAAAACTTTACAGTGCAAAAGTGTTAATCGATTAACACTGAACCAGAAGGCCATTTTCAGGCATTTTCAAGTGTGTTTCTATGCTTTATTCTTCTAACTTCCATGGATTGATATGTTTGATTTTTATGGATGTTTTAAGTGTCATGTAACTTCTGTTTGAACCATATTCATGAACTTTCGATGCACAATTTTGATTATTCGGTTTAATCACATTCTTGGGATTATGTGAACACATGCTTTCTTGCACTTTCTTTGATCACAATAACATGATTTTGTGTTGCATTTTGTGTATCATTTGGCACTATTTTGCACTTTCTCTATTTGCTTTACATTAGGCTTATTCTCAAGAGAATAAACTTAATCTTGTACAATCAATAATTCACACCTTTTGCTTTAATGATTTTCCATTCTCCTTGGAAAATTGTTAGCATATCAATTCCCTTTGATTGATTAATCGAAACTTCGTTTCGATTAGTTAATCTCTCCCCTTGCTCTCCTTTTTAGGCTTCCTTTAGAGCTTTTTCTTTCTCCACTACTGAGCCGGAGGTTCACGCGCCGCACGAAACTGGAGCACTGTACAACTTGGAGCTGTTACGCTGTCCGTTTCAAATTCCGCACTACACCCTGTGTGTTAGAGAAGGAATGAGAAGGGATAATTCCTACTCTTATTCTGACTACTTCGGGTAGGGGACGAATGACCCTGTACCTGGCTTAGTCACCTCTATCCTCAGGCGGTAGTGTATCTCCTTCCCCAGTCGAGTCGATCTTTGATCACTCCTATCTCTTGCAATCCCTCTTGATCAATCACCATTCTTGGTTAAGATCGTTATTCTTTGGGTTAGAAACTCTCCTTGTTTCAATAACCTACTTTCTTTTCTTGTGGTCAATCACTACTTTTGATTCCCCAGAAGAGTTTCAAATCCCGATTCTTCGGTTAAACACAGTCATCCTGTTAAAAAACCGTATTCCCCGGAGTTCGCAACCTTTTCTTGGTTCTTCTCCTTTGTTTGGTTAATCACTGTCTGCCAGTTAAAACACCAATTTACAGGTATTCTCAGTTAACCAAAGTCTATCTGTTAACATACTGACTTGCTTTTAGGTTAATCACCTTCTCTTGGTTAATCACCCTTTTCTTCAGTTAACCACAGCCAGTCTGTTAAAACACTGAGCCTTTCGAGTTAATCACCTTCTCTTGGTTAATCACTCGTTTCTTTTCGGTTAATCACAGTTCTCTATTAACACTGATTCTTCAGCGGTTAGTAGCCTTTTTTGGTTTAATACCCTTTGTTGTTGATCAAGTACTGTTTGGTCAGTCAGTATCGATGTCCCCTTTGGGTCACGACCTTTGCTTGGTCCCACACCCATCCTTTGGATCACGACCTTCGCTTGGTCCCACACCCGTCCTTTGGGTCACAACCTTCGCTTGGTTCTACACCCCTTTTTTTGGTTGATCACAGTTTATCTGTTAAAACCGTTCTCCCCGCACAATTGCGATCTTCGCTTTCCTCGGTTAACCACTGTTGATCAGTTAAAATACCGAAATTCCTTCAGAGTCAAACACCTTCTCTTGGTTCAATAATCTTTCCTTTTAGTTCATCACAGCCTGTCTGTTGACACCTAACCTCTTTTTCCCCACAGAGTCTTACTTTCTTTCTTCGGTTAACCACTGCCAGTCAGTTAATATACCTAACTTCTTTTCTTTTGGTTTTGACACCATCCTTTTGCTTTTTCCCCAGTAGGGTCGCTACTCTCTGATCCCCAACACATTTTTTTGTTCTTCTTACCTCCCCGGTGTAGTCTTTGTCTTTCCTTTTGCTCCTTTATCTTCTTAGTTTCGACACCACTCTTGCATGTTATTCTCTGTCTCTATCTTTCCTTTGCACTATTCTCCTGGTTTTGACACCATTTCTTTTGGAATCCCCAGTTGAGTTTCCTCCTTTCTTTTTTTCTTGGTTTTGACACTGCTTTCCTTTTCCTTTTCCTTCTTAGTTCCATGAACTACGGAAGCTCTGATTCGGCATTCATTCGAATGTATGATATGTAGGCACGAGATCATGATGATCTTGGCGAGCACACTTCCACACTTCCACCCTTCGTTCCTTCTTCCTCTTCTTTGTCCCTGGTTCCATGAACTACGAAGCTCTGATTTCCTCATTGCACTATGAGGGTACATAGGCACGAGGGCCCCAATCCTCCGCGAGCACTCTCTTTCTTTCTTTCTGTTCTCCTCTCTCTCCTTCTTTTAGCTAGAAACCTTTAGATAGATAACCCATCCAAGCCTAGAAGCAAGCAAAATGGTTCCCGTCGAGTACGACAGATGCGTTAGGTGCTAATACCTTCCTTTCGCATAACCGACCCCCGTTCCCGTTTCTCTTCCCCTCGGGTTTTATCGATATTTTCCCTGTCCTTTGGGACTAAATAAAGTTTTGTGGCGACTCTGTTGTATCTTTAAGTGTGTGATTTACTCAGGTATAAACTAGCCATCTTCAGCTGGCGACTCTGCTGGGGAGTCCTTACGCTTGCAGGTTGGGGTCTCGCCTAGTTTTGTTTGCTTTTCTGGCTTGTTTGGGTGTTTATCTTTTGCGCTTTACTAGCTTTATCTTTATGCTTTTATTTAGCTTTATGTTTATTTACTGCATTTCTTTACTGCTTTGAATATTCATATGTTGTATATTTTAGATATCTGCTATATTCTGCTGTTGTTAGGATGGGTAGATATTATTGGAGAGAAAAGCCCTAACACCGGGCTTAGCATACACATAGGCTAGAACGTGGATAGTCGTGAGGCTTTCGTTTTGCGCGTTGGGTTACCACGAGAGCCACATCCCAGATCATGATTCGCTTGAGAATATTTCCGTCCTGTGAGAATTCACTACGGCAGGGTGTTTTCGTTCTGAGTCCTATGGTTTGGGCGACCTTTCTAGGGACCACCTTGTTGTGTCTAGATCACACCTGTGAGGGGGATGGGTTTTTGCAGGAAACCAGGCCACTTCATACCTTTGTTCTCTCACACACGTCAGATTTTGCACCGACACATCAGATTATATTATATGCAGATATTTGGATTGTTCATATTTGATTATTCAGACAGTGGTGCTTCCTGTTGTTTGTGTTGCATATCATTTCATCATGTAAATTAATTTTTGCATGTGTATTTCCAGGTTATTCGAAGACTTATTCTTTGTTGACATTATCATAGAGATGAGTACTGGTTGTCGAGGCATCTTTAGCTACAAGTTTGTGGAGCCTAAGCTAGGTACTTTGAGAGGTCTGGCGTCCCGTGTGGTTGAAGATAACAGAGGAGTTTTCAAAGATAGTTATGGTAATCTATTGTCCATCCTTAATACGGAAGTCAACATCACCGCCATTCATACTCTGGTTCAGTTCTATGACCCGCCACTTAGGTGCTTCACATTTCAGGATTATCAGTTAGCACCTACACTTGAGGAGTATGCTTATATTCTGGGGGTTGAGATCAAGAACCAGGTTCCTTTTGTCTACACCAGTGGTTGTCCAAAGTTTCCTCTTATTCCTGATGCTCTTTGCATTAGTAATAAGGATGTGGAGGATAATCTCAAGACCAAAGGGAAGGGTATTCGAGGATTTGCTTCGAAGTTCTTGGTTGACAGAGCCATTTCCTTTGCTACAGATGGAAACTGGAAGGCTTTCAACGTCGTTCTTGCTTTGCTGATATATGGGCTTGTCTTGTTTCCGAACATGGAGGATTTCGTAGATCATGCTGCCATCAGTATCTTCTTGTCCAAGAACCCTGTTCCGATGCTCCTTGCTGATACCTATTATTCTATTCATTCCAGGAATGAAAATAAGAAGGGAACCATTGTCTGTTGTGCTCCTCTGCTGTACCGATGGTTCATGTCTCATCTCCCACAGAAGGGTCCCTTTGTTGAGAATAAGGGTAATCTGAAGTGGTCTCAACGGATCATGTCTCTCACTGCTGATGACATTTCTTGGTATTCCATGAATGCCAAGCCTCCTGAACTTGCCATTGTTCCTCCATCTGAAGCCAATCAACTCAAGATGACTATTGAGAGTTGAAGAAGGAGAATGTTGATCTTCGTCTCAACCTTGTTAAAGTCACTTCCGAGAAGGATAGCCTACAAATTAAGCTACACCAGAAGCGTGAGCGCATGCTCAAAGAGGTGGAGGTTGAACAGAACAAGCGTAGGAAAGTAGGTGATGCTTTGAAGAGCACCTATGATGGACTAGCTTCAAAGAAGAGACAAATCACCGATACCCAGTATCAATCCTACAAGGATGATTTAAGCTACAAGAAGTAGCTTGAAGAGCTTCGAAGGAAGTTATCTGAGTTCAAGACAAAGTGGCAAAGTGAGCAAGACCTTGCTAACCAGTTGGCAAAGGACTTTTCTCAGTGTCAAGCCCAGATCGACAAAGTCTTTGGTGAGATTTAGAAGTTGCAAGATCAAGCACATCAAAGCCGAGAACAAATTAGTCAGCTCAACACAGAGAGCACTCATTGGGAGCAACAAAGCCGTCATCTACAAAACCTCTTGGATCAGAAAGAGGCCTTTCTTCAAGATATGCTTTAGGGACCAAACCATTCTTTGCTGCGCAACCTCATGAAGAATGCAAAGTATTGGAGTGAGAGACATGACCGTCTAACCAGATTTGCTGAGCATGCACTGGAGGACTTTCCAGGGTTGTTGAGGATTGCATATGCCGATGTGTTGCCACACAGCTTCCTTGGGTTGTTTTCCACTTCTTTCCTGTTTGCATGGTGGTCTTTGATAGGATCCGTGTTGATTTTATTGTAGCCCAAAAGGCAGATATTTGATTTGTACTTGACTTGTATTTCTTTATTTTATTGTTGAATGAATGAATGAAGTTTCTCGCCAGTCTTATCTTTCGCACCTTTACTTGAATGCTTTATGAATATTGTCAACAAAGATAAGTTTAAGAATTCCTGGAATTTAAAACTTTATTTTTGCATGCATAGCATACATTCATTTGCACACATATGCACGTCCCTTCATCTGAAACCGTTGCTCATCCTTGACCGTCTTCCGCTTGTAGCAAGACGACGACTCGACATCGGTATTTCACTCGCTCAAGCAAATCCAGAATCATGGCTGACTCCGAAGTTGAGAACGCTTCTTATAAGGAAACTCTGGCTCAATTTTAAGGTCGGATGGATTAGTTTTAGACGAACATGGATGTTATTATGGAACTCCTTCATGCTCAGATGGACGTTGCTGCTGCTACTTCTGTTGTTGCGACTGTCACTGATGCAACCATTGTCACTCCTGTTGTGACTGCTTCTCCTGTTGTTACGACTACTCCTGCTATTGTTCCTTCTCCTGCTACGGTTGAAGTTCCAGTCGAGCCTGTGAATTAGCCTGCTGTTTATCCATCAAATTCTCAGTCTGGTTTGAACAAAATGCGTGCTGATTTTCATTGGGGCATGCCTCCGAATTACACTCCTTAGATTGCAAATAATGGTAGGGCCTTCGTACCATATCAGCCGTTTGTTGTGCCCGTGCGTAATGGGAATGTTGCTGCATATCCATGGGGTATGCCTACTCCAGTTCCACCACCGGGGGTGAATGATGATCATGAGAATCTTCAGGGTCAGACTCGTCAGATTCCTATTTTGACTGGCATTGAAACTCCTGATGAAGAAGGGCATGTGTATAGGGGTCCTCCTATTCATTTTTTGGTTTCATCTCAAGCTACACAAACTGTTGTTCAGAATGCTCATCCTGGAATGTTCCACCCTGGGGCATCTTCATCTGCTGTGATACCTCCTCCAAATTATCCGTTTGGTGTTCAGAATGCTAGTCAGATGGTTATTCCGGGTTTGGTATATCCTTCTCAGTTTGTTACTCCGCAAGTGCACGCTCCGGCCGCATCTCAGCTGCCAAATCCTCAGATTCTTGTCAGGCCCGCTAATCAAAGTAGACCTACTGACTACAAGTCGTTGGAAGACTGTATCAGAGCTATTGAAGGGTTTTCTGCTTTTGGCATGGAGGCCAAGGACTTGTGTTTGGTTCTGAATGTTGTACTGCCGCGGAAATTCTAGATACCTGAGCTACCAAAGTATAAAGGTTTGAGTTGCCCGCGTAGTCACATCATTATGTACTGCAGGAAGATGACATCCTATATTGATATTGATGAATTACTAGTTCATTATTTTCAAGATAGTTTGTCTGGTGCTTCATTGGATTGGTACATGGGCTTAGAACGTAGCAAAATGCGTACTTGGAGGGATCTTTCTGAAGCATTCTTGAAATAGTACAAATACAATCATGATCTGGCGCCTACCAGATTGCAGTTGCAAAACCAATCTCAACGCTCAGCTGAAACATTCAAAGAGTATGCACAAAGATGGCGTGAGATAGCGCCTTGTGTAAGGCCTGCTCTCTCTGACAACGAGTTGGTTGACATCTTTATGGGTACATTGCAAGGATCCTATTATAAGAAAATGGTGGGTAGTTCTTCATCAAACTTTGCTGATGTTGTAACCATTGGTGAACGTATTGAGAATGGTTTGAAGACTGGAAAGATTCCTGGAGCTGCTTCCCAGCAGCCGGCCAACAGAAAATCTCAGAATAGTCAATCAAAGAAGAAAGAAGGTGAAGCCAATGCTGTGACAGCTCAAGTTTCTCCTCAGTATCAAGCACCCATGGCTCCCGTGCCATACTACCCGTATCTGTACATTGCTACTGCACAATATCAATAACCTCCATATCAGTATCATCCACAACAACCAGTTCAAAATGCTCAGAATCAGCAAAAACCACAACGTCAGCAACAGAATCAACAGAACAACAAAAATCAGCAGAATCAAAACCATCAGAACAACAACAATCAAGGAAATCGCAAGCGTCCGAATTTTGACAGAATTCCAGTGTCATACACTGAATTGTTTCTTTACTTGGTTCACCAAGGTTCAATTGTTCCCAAAGAGATCGCACCTGCAATTCCTCCATTCGGCCCGAAGCATAATCCAAATGTGTCTTGTGCCTATCATGCTAGATACATAGGACATGCGACAGAGGACTGTTTTGTTTTCAAAACCAAGGTTCAGGAGCTTATCGATCGAAAGATTTTGACTTTTGCTAAAGAAGGTCCTAACATTCAGCATAACCCATTGCCTAATCACGGTGGACCTGCGGTTAACATGGTTGAGGATAACTCAGGGGCTGAATTGATCATGGATGTCGACGAGGTAAAAACTCCGATGACTGTGGTTTTCAAAAGATTGAATGAACATGGGCTTTTGAAAGGATTGCATGGTAAGTGTCAGATTTGCGATGATAATCCCAACCAGTGTTGGAAGCAGAAGGGTTGTGTTCAAATTTTGATGAATCGAGGTGAAGTCCAATTTGCCAGATCTAAACATGTTGAAGAAGTTGCTACTATCGAGCCATTCACCATCGTCTATAGGAAGGTTCTTGTTAAATCCCCTAAGCAGAAGAAGTTACAACCTATCGTTGTTTTCCCACCAAAACCATTTCCGTACCAGAATTCTAAAGAAGTACCTTGGAGATATTGATCAACTGTGTTTTCTGGGGGTCAAGAGATAAGGTTTGCTGATTTTGAGAATGTGAACGTTACAGCCGCTAAGGGTATGACTCGTAGTGGACGGGTGTTTGCTCCGAAGGTCACTACAAAGCCTGTTCAAGTTCCAACCGTTGTTCTTCCCAAAGAGAAGCCTGCATATGCAACCCCTATTGTTCAGCAAGGGGCATCTTGTGACGCCCCCGATCTATACCCCCAAAACACGCAATTAAGGCGGTAAAAGAAAATTCGAAAATTGATCAGAGTATAATTGAATTATCATGGCATAGAAAGGGAGAATCACATCAAAGTAACCAAACAACTAACATGCAACACCTGCTCATTTAGATATGCAACGTGGGGTAACAATCATACAGAGGAAACTTTGTTCCTTACACCCACTTTTCAGAAATTAGAATTAAAGCGGAAAGATCTAAAATCTGAATAACACATATACATATATACATATAAACTTGCCCGTCATACATCAAGTTATACATGTACAGCCAAAATATATCATCAGATAAACAAAACAATCACACACGGCCACCCTATGCTACCCGGAGTCACATATCAGAGCCGACCGACCAAAATAATGAAGACGCAACTCTTCACAAAAGAATACCTCCAGCAACTCTAATCTGCAACGCCTCATAGAGCGTTATAAAATAGCAGAAGGGTGAGAAAAACAACCATAATATAATTGCATAAGATTATATATTAACACAAAAATTGCACAATAACGTATTCTCACCACCAAAACACACAGATCAATTATAACAACACACAGTACAATTCACAAGTGTCAAATACCACTACCCATCAATCATTCACAATACAATCACACATATTCCATCTCATTAAATCACATTCACAAATTCATGCACAAATGACTCATGATTTATGCAATGCACATAGACAGACACAAACGACTCTATGCACATGCCATGCGGTACCAACTTCCAATGTCTCTTGTCTCATCATCAGTTCACTCAAGAACTATTGGAACCATCGCTCGTTATTGAGAATCTCAAGTAACTCCCCGTCGGGCCTACGATGTTCACCCGTCGCTTTAAGTCCTCAGGCAACGCCTCATATTTTCGAGGCACACGACGTTAAGGATTGCTTTAAGTCTCCAAAGGAGCCCACAATCGTCTATACATATCGCTTTAAGTCCTCAGGCAACGCCTCGTATTTTTGAGGCACACGATGGTATAGTGGATTCCCTCAAGAATCAAATCGTCACTCAGGACGTTTCAACAATGCACAATATGATGCTTGGCATACAACGACTCATGACTTTCACATTGCATGCTCACACACATCAACAATCATGCATATATCATCAAATATCACACATAGCATTTTCTTGCCTTTCGGCCACAAATCATCATCACAACATCTCATAAAAAACAACTATTCACGATTAATCGGTAAAGTCGGCCAAAAGTCGACTAAAAATAATATATTTCTTCACCAAATCATAGAACGTATTTTTAGCTTCACATCCATATAAAGAACACTTAAATCGGATAAACAACGAAGAAGATATGAATATTTCAAAATAACGTAAAAACATAAACCGTACGCCCGACACTACGAAACGGTTCGAAAAAACTGTACCGATTGGACTAGGTTCAGACCTCAAAACTATTTTTCCTAGAAAGAACATCTCGTTAGCTTCCCAACGCTTCGAACGGGGACCAAAACCGACTTACGGTTCAAGAGATATGAATTTCCGAAGTTTCCCCGACAAACCAGAATTTTATGGTTCAGCACAGTATGTATCGATACATAGCCTTTATGTATCGATACAAAAAGACCTCATGTATCGATACATAGCACGCATGTGTCGACACATGCTGTAGTGAAAATGCTGTTTTTCCCAATTTTCACAGTATGTATCGATGCATAGGGGTTATGTATCGATACATAAACCATTTCGTATCGATACATAGCTGTTATGCATCGATTCATGCTCTGTTTTTCCTTAAAAACCAGAATTTCTCAAAATGCACCTTTGCTGCCATTTTTCCAAAGTGCCCGGAAACTCGACTAAATCGAACATTTTCACCGAAACAAACATATACGCACAACCACCAAATACATAAGAACAATTTAGAACACATGAACGAAATTTCTACGACGTTCGATTTTTCGATTAAATTTCAACCTTTCAAAATCCAGATTTTTCAAACCTCACAGAATCGAATAAAAAGCACGCTATACGACGACCTAACATTGCTCGATACAACTACGTAATTTATTTCGAATTCTAACCGTGAAAACATCGGGTTCTATCGATTTCCTACAATTCGACCTAAACGGACAAAACAACGGAAACATAACGAAAACTAACCAAAACATAACCGAACTTCATGAAACTTTAAACAGCAGCTCACATACATATAACCAACCAACACATGTATTTATACGACTTTTCGACCGTAAAAACATTGGTTTCTATCAATTTCGTCAAATACGGCATAAACGGAAACATATGGAAAAAACCAACCAAAACATCCACACAAAACATACATAATCATACACAATCATAGTATAATCGAGTTTCGCACCCTTACCCGATAAATTCGCGTTCAAGAAAGTCGGGAGATTGATTTCTTCCTTCACAAGTTTTTTCTCTCTTTTCTTCTTTCTCTTCTCTTTTCTTCTTCTCTATTTTTCTGGTTTTTCTTTCTTTTTCTTTCTATACTTTCTATTTATTCTAACTTAATCAAAATACACCCAAATGCCCAAAATACCCCTACACTCAAATTTCTCGCAAACGATCCCAAAACGCGATAAAATATATTCCCGCCGAAAAATAACATATTTTCACATAAAAGTCGAAAATACAATAAAATAATAATAAAATAATCAAAACGACTCAATAAACAAAATTGGCAAAACGGGGCGTTACAATTCTCCCCCACTTAGAAATTTTCGTCCTCGAAAATCTTACCTGATACAAACAACTCCGGATACGACTCCCGCATCCTACTTTCCAACTCCCACGTCAGATTACCATCAGCTGCGCCTCCCCACGCCACTTTCACAAGTGCAATCTCTTTACCCCTCAACCGCTTCACCTCGCGATCCAAAATACTAACTGGTAATGCCTCGATCGTAAGGTTATCCCTTACTTCCACCTCGTCCATCTGAATCACATGTGAAGGGTCCGGAACATACTTCCGAAGCTGTGAAACATGAAAAACGTCATGCAAATTCGACAGATTTGGCGGTAACGCCACACGATACGCTACAGCACCCACTCTCGTAGATATCTGGTAAGGACCAATAAATCGAGAAGTAAGCTTCTTAGATTTCAAAGCACGACCAACACCCGTTACCCGGCGTAACCCTCAGAAATACGTGATCACCCTCTTGAAACTCAAGTTCCTTTCGTCTCCGATCATGATAACTCTTTTGTCTATCCTGAGAAGCCTTCATTTTCTCACGAATAAACTTTACCTTTTCCGTCGTTTGTTGCACTAATTCCGGTCCAACCACAGAACTCTCACCAGTTTCGTGCCAACACAACGGCGTTCTACATCTTCGCCCATATAAAGCCTCAAAAGGTGCCATTCCGATACTAGAATGGAAACTGTTATTATACGTGAACTCAACCAAAGCAAGATAACTGTCCCACGCACCACCTTGTTCCAAAACACACGACCTCAACAAATCCTCCAACGACTGAATCGTTCTTTCGGTCTGACCATCCGTCTGCGGATGATAAGCCGAACTCAACCTCAATTTAGAACCCAAAGCCTTCTGTAAACTTTCCCAAAATCTCGATGTAAACCTAGGATCTCGATCAGAAACAATACTCAAAGGAACCCCATGCAATTTCACCACCACACATATATAGATCTCAGCTAACCGTTCCAAAGAAAAACTGATGTCAATCAGAATAAAATGCGCCGATTTAGTCAGCCTGTCCACAATCACCCAAATAGCATTATGCCCTCGCTGAGTATTCGGTAACCCCATTACAAAATCCATCGAAATGCTATCCCATTTCCACTCAGGAATATCCAACGGTTGCAACAAACCACTAGGTCTCAAATGTTCCACTTTCGATTTCTGACAAGTCAAACAAGCATACACAAACCGAGCCACATCTCTTTTTAAACCAGACCACCAGAAAATCTTCTTCAAATCTTGGTACATCTTATTCGCTCCCGGATGAATACTTAAGTTACTCCGGTGTCCTTCCTCCAAAATCATTCTTTTCAACTCCGCATCATCAGGAATACAAATACGACCACGAAATCTCAAAACACCAAAATTATCAACCTTGAAATCCCCATTCTCATTCATCATCAAATCAACGAATTTCAAATCCAACTTCTGTTTCTCACTTACCAACAACAAAAATTCATTAGTAACTTTCAACATTCCAAGCCTCACACTAACCGATGTCACTTCACATACCAAACTCAAATCTCTAAACGATTCCAAAAGTTCCAACTCTTTCACCATCAATGCGGACATATGCAACGATTTCCGGCTCAATGCATCGGCTACCACATTAGCTTTACCAGGATGGTAATTCAAGCCAAAGTCGTAATCTTTCAAGAATTCCAACCATCTCTGTTGTCTCATGTTCAACTCTTTCTGATCAAATAAATATTTCAAGCTTTTATGATCACTAAAGACCTCGAACCTCGCACCATAGAGATAGTGCCTCCAAATCTTCAACACAAAAACTACAGCCGCTAATTCAAGATCATGAGTAGGATAGTTTTTCTCATGAACTCTTAATTGCCTCGAAGCGTAAGCTACCACCTTACCTTCCTGCATCAGCACACCACCCAAACCAATTAAAGAAGCATCGCAATACACAATAAATGGTTCATTAGGATTCGGTAAAATAAGAATCGGAGCTATCGTCAATCTTTTCTTCAGCTCACAAAAACTCTCTTCACATTGAATATCCCAAATGAACGCTTTGCCCTTACAAGTCAACTGCGTCAAAGGAAGTGCAAGTTTAGAAAAACCTTCAATGAACCTCCGGTAATAACCAGCCAAACCTAGAAAACTTCGAATTTCAGTAATGGATCTAGGAGCCTCCCATTGTAGAACTGCTTCTACTTTAGATGGATCCACAGCAATACCATTACCAGAAATTACGTGCCCAAGAAAACTCACCTCAGACAACCAGAATTCACACTTGGACAATTTGGCAAAAAGCTTCCTTTCCTTCAAAACCTGCAAAACAATACGCAAATGCTCTGCATGTTCTTCACGAGACTTAGAATAGATTAAAATATCATCAATAAACACCACCACAAAATGATCCAAATGCTCGTGGAAAATCCGATTCATGTATTCCATAAACACACCAGGCGCATTAGAAACCCCGAACGCCATCACCGAATATTCATAATGACCGTACCGTGTTCTAAAGGCCGTCTTCTGAATATCCTCTTCTTTCACTCTTATCTGATGGTACCCCGATCTCAAATCGATCTTACTAAATACACAAGCACCAACCAATTGATCCATCAGATCATCAATCCTTGGAAGCGGATACTTATTCTTAATCGTCACTTTGTTCAACTGGCGATAATCAATACATAACCTCATACTCCCATCTTTCTTTTTCACTAACAAAACTGGAGCACCCCAAGGAGAAACACTTGGCCTCACGAACCTCTTTTCCAACAACTCATTCAACTGCTTTTTCAACTCCACCAATTCAGATGCCGACATTCTATAAGGTGCCATAGAAACAGGTCTAGTACCAGGAACTAGATCTATCGAAAATTCCACCTCTCTCACTGGCGGTACATCTGAAATATCCTCAGGAAACACCTCAGGAAATTCGCACACCACAGGAAACACATCAAGTGAAACTTGACTATCCACCGATAAAGATGCAAACAAACCAAACAACTGAGCTTCATCCGCCAAAAGTTTCTTCAACTCTTTAGTATGCAAGAAACTCGAGTCTTCATCTTCCTCAAGAGAAGGAAACCTTACAAGCTTATGATAACAATCAATGTGCACCCGATTAAATTGCAACCAGTTCATTCCCAACACCACATCTAATCCTTCCAACGGTAAACACACTAAATCCATCACAAAGTCTTTGCCATAAATGGCCAAAGGACAACTTAGACACACCAAAGAAGTAGTTACTGACCCCATCGCTGGAGTATCGATAACCATCTCAAAATCCATTACGGACAACACAAGATTCAAACTCTTCGCGCACTCAGACGAAACAAACGAATGAGTCGCTCCAGTATTAATAATAGAAATTAAAGGCATATTATTAATAAAGCAAGTACCTCTTATCAGACGATCTGCCTTTGAAGTCTGAGTCCCTGCCAACGAAAACACTTTCCCACTAGTCTGAGCCTTCTTCGGATTAGGACACTTCGAACTAATGTGACCAGGTTCTCCACAATTGTAACACTTCACGACATTCTTCCTTTTACAATCAGCTAAGACATGCCCAATACCACCACAATTAGAACACTTAATCACATTCCTCCTACACTCATGCTGGCGATGACCCAACTCACCACATTTAAAACACCTAGGAGAATTAGACATACCACCTCCACCTGACCTACGATCAAAAGTACTCCTTTGTTTACCTTTATCAGCCGGTGACACATACGGTCCACCACGGAACTGTTGCTTCCCTTTCCTGTCACTTACACTTTTATAGTGAGCAGAACGAGCCTTACTGTCTTCATCATAGATCCTACAGCATTCCACCAAATCAGCAAACCTGCGAATCCTCTGATAACCAATCGCCTGCTTTATCTCAGGACGCAACCCACTTTCATACTTTACACACTTAGAAAATTCAGCAGTCGCTTCCACATAGTGAGGATAAAACTGCACAAGCTCCGCAAACTTAGCAGTATACTCAACAACAGATAAATTACCTTGTTTCAGTTCCAAAAACTCAATCTCCTTCTTTCCTCGGACATCTTCCGGAAAATACTTCCTTAGGAACTCTCGACTAAACACCTCCCAAGTAATCTCTTCTTCCTCCTCCTCAGCTTCCAACACTTGACGAGTACTGATCCACCAGTCGTCAGCCTCTTCATGTAACATATGAGTGCCCAGCCTCACCTTATCCTCCTCGTCACAATCCATTACCCTGAAAATCCTCTCAATCTCTTTCAACCACAACTGCGCACCATCCGGATCATGTTTCCCTTTAAAGACCGGCGGCTTATTCTTTCTAAACTCATCATTTCCTGCCGCATTCGGTGCACCCTGCACAGCTCGTGCCATTGCCTCCATCGCAGCAGCCAAAGCAGCATCATTACGACCAGCCATATTCTGTTCGTCCAAATACAGAAACTATGGTTAAACAACCACTTGCTCAACACAACTCGCCCAATATGCCAGACTCAACAGACCCAACTGACACAACAAACACAACTGACACGGACTGGCTCTGATACCACTTAATGTGACGCCCCCGATCTATACCCCCAAAACACGCAATTAAGGCGGTAAAAGAAAATTCGAAAATTGATCAGAGTATAATTGAATTATCATGGCATAGAAAGGGAGAATCACATCAAAGTAACCAAACAACTAACATGCAACACCTGCTTATTTAGATATGCAACGTGGGGTAACAATCATACAAAGGAAACTTCGTTCCTTACACCCACTTTTCAGAAATTAGAATTAAAGCGGAAAGATCTAAAATCTGAATAACACATATACATATATACATATAAACTTGCCCGTCATACATCAAGTTATACATGTACAGCCAAAATATATCATCAGATAAACAAAACAATCACATACGGCCACCCTATGCTACCCGGAGTCACATATCAGAGCCGACCGACCAAAATAATGAAGACGCAACTCTTCACAAAAGAATACCTCCAGCAACTCTAATCTGCAACGCCTCATAGAGCGTTATAAAACAGCAGAAGGGTGAGAAAAACAACGATAATATAATTGCATAAGATTATATATTAACACAAAAATTGCACAATAACGTATTCTCACCACCAAAACACACAGATCAATTATAACAACACACAGTACAATTCACAAGTGTCAAATACCACTACCCATCAATCATTCACAATACAATCACACATATTCCATCTCATTAAATCACATTCACAAATTCATGCACAAATGACTCATGATTTATGCAATGCACATAGACAGATACAACGACTCTATGCACATGCCATGCGGTACCAACTTCCAATGTCACTTGTCTCATCATCAGTTCACTCAGGAACTATTGGAACCATCGCTCGTTACTGAGAATCTCAAGTAACTCCCCGTCGGGCCTACGATGTTCACCCCGTCGCTTTAAGTCCTCAGGCAACGCCTCATATTTTCGAGGCACACGACGTTAAGGATTGCTTTAAGTCTCCAAAGGAGCCCACAATCGTCTATACATATCGCTTTAAGTCCTCAGGCAACGCCTCGTATTTTTGAGGCACACGATGGTATAGTGGATTCCCTCAAGAATCAAATCGTCACTCAGGACGTTTCAACAATGTACAATATGATGCTTGGCATACAACGACTCATGACTTTCACATTGCATGCTCACACACATCAACAATCATGCATATATCATCAAATATCACACATAGCATTTTCTTGCCTTTCGGCCACAAATCATCATCACAACATCTCATCAAAAACAACTATTCACGATTAATCGGTAAAGTCGGCCAAAAGTGAACTAAAAATAATATATTTCTTCACCAAATCATAGAACGTATTTTTAGCTTCACATCCATATAAAGAACACTTAAATCGGATAAACAACGAAGAAGATATGAATATTTCAAAATAACGTAAAAACATAAACCGTACGCCCGACACTACGAAACGGTTCGAAAAAACTGTACTGATTGGACTAGGTTCAGACCTCAAAACTATTTTTCCTAGAAATAACATCTCGTTAGCTTCCCAACGCTTCGAACGGGGACCAAAACCGACTTACGGTTCAAGAGATATGAATTTCTGAAGTTTCCCCGACAAACCAGAATTTTATGGTTCAGCACAGTATGTATCGATACATAGCCTTTATGTATCGATACAAAAAGACCTCATGTATCGATACATAGCACGCATGTGTCGACACATGCTGTAGTGAAAATGCTGTTTTTCCCAATTTTCACAGTATGTATCGATGCATAGGGGTTATGTATCGATACATAAACCATTTCGTATCGATACATAGCTGTTATGCATCGATTCATGCTCTGTTTTTCCTTAAAAACCAGAATTTCTCAAAATGCACCTTTGCTGCCATTTTTCCAAAGTGCCCGGAAACTCGACTAAATCGAACATTTTCACCGAAACAAACATATACGCACAACCACCAAATACATAAGAACAATTTAGAACACATGAACGAAATTTCTACGACGTTCGATTTTTCGATTAAACTTCAACCTTTCAAAATCCAGATTTTTCAAACCTCACAGAATCGAATAAAAAGCACGCTATACGACGACCTAACATTGCTCGATACAACTACGTAATTTATTTCGAATTCTAACCGTGAAAACATCGGGTTCTATCGATTTCCTACAATTCGACCTAAACGGACAAAACAACGGAAACATAACAAAAACTAACCAAAACATAACCGAACTTCATGAAACTTTAAACAGCAGCTCACATACATATAACCAACCAACACATGTATTTATACGACTTTTCGACCGTAAAAACATTGGTTTCTATCGATTTCGTCAAATACGGCATAAACGGAAACATATGGAAAAAACCAACCAAAACATCCACACAAAACATACATAATCATACACAATCATAGTATAATCGAGTTTCGCACCCTTACCCGATAAATTCGCGTTCAAGAAAGTCGGGAGATTGATTTCTTCCTTCACAAGTTTTTTCTCTCTTTTCTTCTTTCTCTTCTCTTTTCTTCTTCTCTATTTTTCTGGTTTTTCTTTCTATACTTTCTATTTATTCTAACTTAATCAAAATACACCCAAATGCCCAAAATACCCCTACACTCAAATTTCTCGCAAACGATCCCAAAACGCGATAAAATATATTCCCGCCGAAAAATAACATATTTTCACATAAAAGTCGAAAATACAATAAAATAATAATAAAATAATCAAAACGACTCAATAAACAAAATTGGCAAAACGGGGCGTTACACATCTACTGCAGTACTAGTGCCATTTGTTCCGTCTGAGGATGTTTCAAAGAGCAAAAAGACAATTGATGATCAAGAGTTCCTAAAGTTGATTAAGAAAAGTGACTTTAAAATTGTGGATCAGCTAGGGCAGACTCCCTCAAGGATCTCGATTTTGTCTTTACTCATGAGCTCTCCTGCGCACAGACCAGCTTTGTTAAAAGTCTGCTCATGCTGTGCATGATATATCCGTTGTTGAGTTTGATGACGTGGTGGCCAATATAACTGCAAGTCGATATTTGGGCTTTAATGAATCAGAATTGCCTCCTGAAGGAGCTTCCCACAACAAAGCCCTGCACATATCTGTAACCTGCACAGACATCCTCTTATCTCATGTTTTGGTGGACACCGATTCTTCTCTCAATGTGATGCCCAAGGGCACGTTGAGTCAATTACTGGTAGAAGGAAGCGAGATGAGGCCAAGCTCCTTAGTTGTCAGAGTCTTTGATGGTTCTCGGAGGTAGGTCATCGGAGAAGTGGATTTACCCATTAAGGTTGGACCGCATTTGTTCACCATTACCTTCCAAGTGATGGAAATCAATCCCGCGTACAGTTGCCTATTGGGTCGTCCGTGGATTCACGCCGCAGGGGCAGTTACCTCCACTTTATATCAGAAATTAAAATTCATGTTCGACAATCAGCTGGTCATCGTCTGTGGGGAAGAGGATCTGATTGTAAGCGAGTTATCGTCTTTCCGATACGTCGAGATTGAGGAAGGCATAGCTGAGGTACCGTTGCAGTGTCTCGAATTCAAAAACGTCAGCTCTGCTTCAGCTAGTCATAGTAGATCACCGCAAGTAACTTTAGCATCTACCAAGAGTGCTAAAGAGACCATCAAGAAAGGTGCCTTACCAGGCTAGGGGCATGTGATTGATGTGGTCGAAAAGCATAACCGATTTGGATTGGGTTACCGTCCTGGTCGACGGTCTAGTTCACCTAGTCAGACGTAGTGCAATTTGATCAAGTTCAATATCACGAGTTTTCAAATGGGTGACATCGTGGTAGCCATTGATGATGCTGGTCCTAGCCACCAGAGTTCAAGCTTTGTGCGCAAGTGCCCTCCGGGTTTCAAGCTCAACAACTGGACATCTACTGTGATTCTTGTGGTTTTTCCATATAACATGTAATGCATTTTGCTTTCTCATTCCCTCATCCTCGCCCGAGACGAGTGAATAACTTGTAAAGGGCCTCACGCTTTTGCAATATTATGTGATCAATAAATAAAAGTTTTTTGCATTCAAAATCATGCTCTGTTTTCTTTCTTTATTTTACTTTTTCACAAACAAATGGAAAAAGTTTCTTTTCTTTTCACTCTTTTAAAATAGCTCATTCTAAGCATATTCATAAACATGCAGAACTAATAAAAGCATTGATAACAACATGGCAAACATCCGTTGTAATTCTGGGATTCCAATTGACCAAGCCGAAGAGGATGGTGAGGAAGATTGTGAATTATCTGCTGAGCTAGCAAGGCTCCTTGAGCACGAGCATAGAGAGATTCAGCCACACAAAGAGCCAGTGGAAGTTGTCAATCTTAGTGCTGATGAGGTCAGAAGAGAAGTCAAGGTTGGTGCGTCCCTCGCAGAGCATGTACACTCTGAGTTGGTCAAGTTATTGAAAAAGTATGTTGATATCTTCGCCTGGTCCTATCAAGATATGCCTGGGTTGGATACTAACATCGTCGAACATCACTTGCCACTCAAGCCCGGATGTCCTCCTACCAAGCAGAAAATTAGGAAGAATAGACCCGACATGGCACTTAAAATCAGAGAAGAAGTAAAGAAGCAGCTTGATGCTAGGTTCCTAGCCACTTTCGAGTATCCTGAATGGATTGCCAACATTGTCCCGGTTCCAAAGAAAGATGGGAAGGTCAGAATGTGTCTGGACTATCGAGATCTCAACAAGGCAAGCCCGAAAGATGATTTTCCTCTACCTCATATTGATGTCTTGGTGGATAATACAGCACAGTTCTCTATCTTTTCCTTTATGGACGGTTTTTCAGGATATAATCAGACCAAAATGTCCCCAGCTGATATGGAGAAGACTATTTTCATCACACCATGGGGTACATACTGTTAAAAAGTCATGCCATTTGGTCTGAAGAATGCAAGGGAAACATACCAACGTGCCATGACAACCCTTTTTCACGACATGATCCATAGGGAGATTGAGGTTTACGTGGACGATATGATTGAAAAGTCCAAAACTGAGGATGATCACCTGGTTCATCTAAAGAAACTGTTTGACAGACTCCAGAAGTTTAGACTGCGGTTGAATCCTGCGAAGTGCACCTTCAAAGTTTGATCTGGTAAACTGTTGGGCTTTATTGTGAATCAGAAAGGCATTGAAGTTGATCCCGACAAGGTTAGGGCAATTCAGAACATGTCGCCTCCCAAAACAGAAAAAGAAGTCTGTGGCTTTCTCGGCAGACTAAATTACATCTCAAGATTCATTTGCCACTTGACGGCTGCCTGTGAACCAATGTTCAAATTACTAAGAAAAAATCAATCGGTCGAATGGAACAATGATTGTTAAGAAGCATTTGACAAAATAAAACAATACTTGCAAGAGCCGCCGATATTAGTACCGTCGGTTCCTGGTAGGCCTTTAATCATGTATCTCACTGTTCTCGATGAATCAATGGGATGTGTATTAGGTCAACATGATGACACTGGCAGAAAAGAAAATGCAATTTACTATCTGAGCAAGAAGTTCACTGTTTGTGAGACCAGATACTCACTCTTGGAGAAAACTTGTTGTGCTCTGGTCTGGGCTGCTCGACGCCTACGACAATACATGATTTGCCATACTACTTTGTTGATATCTAAAATGGATCCAATAAAGTACATATTTGAAAAGCCTGTTGTCTCTGGAAGGATTGCTCGATGGCAGATGCTGTTAACTGAGTATGATATCCAGCATGTTACCCAGAAAGCAATAAAAGGGAGCGTATTGTCTGACTACCTTGCTCATCAACCTGTAGAGGGTTATCAACAAATGATGTTTGACTTTCTCGATGAGGATGTTCTGTTTATCAGAGACTATGAGACTCCAGACCCTGACATAGGACCCGAACCATGGGCGCGATGGACGCTCGTGTTCGATGGTGCCTCCAATTCTAAAGGTCATGGAATCGGTGATATCCTCATCTCTCCAACAGGTTTTCACCTTCCCTTCACTTCCAGAGTATGCTTTGCATGCACCAACAATATGGCTGAATATGAAGCATGTATCTATGGTATTGAAGTGACAATTGACATGAGAATCAAAATTCTTGAGGTCTATGGAGATTCTGCTTTGGTCATCGGCCAAGTCAGAGGGAACTTTGTGACTCGAGATTCCAAGTTGGTTCCGTACCAACAACACATAGCGAAATTGATTCCTTACTTTGATGATATTTCTTTTCATCATATCTCCAGAGAGGAAAATCAACTAGCTGATGCACTTGCCACTTTAGCATCCATGTTCAAGGTGAAGTGGAAGAATGAAGCTCCTCATATCCGCATTTATCACTTGAATGAGCCAGCACACTGTTTAGCAATCGAGGATAAGTCTGATGACAAGCCTTGGTTCTACGACATTAAGAGATATCTGGAAAAACAGGAATATCCCGAGGGTATTACTATCACTGACAATAAGGCTCTTAGGTGGCTTTTCGCCAAATTCTTCTTAAGTTGTGGTGTACTATACAAGAGGAATTACGATTCCGTGTTGCTTAGATGCGTGGATAGACACGAAGCAAACACAATCATAAGGTCCATACATGAAGGCTGTGAGGGTGTACATGCTAAAGGTCATATTATGGCCAAGAAGATTCTTCGGGCTGGGTATTATTGGACAACAATGGAGGTAGATTGTTACAAATTTGCCAAAAGATGTCACAAGTGCCATATCTACGGAGACAAGATCCATGTGCCTCTAACTCCATTGAATGTTTTAACTTCACCTTGGCCATTCTCTATGTGGTGTATAGATATAATTGGAATGATCGAACCGAAGGCTTCCAACGGTCATCGATTAATTCTAGTTGCTATCGACTACTTCACCAAGTGGGTTGAAGCTGCTTCTTACACAAACATTACACGACAAGTGGTTGCCAGATTCATCAAGAAAGAGATAATTTGTCGTTATGGAATTCCTAGCAACATTATCACCGATAATGCAAGCAACCTAAGCAATAAGATAATGAAGGAATTGTGTCAAGAATTTAAGATCGAGCACCACAACTCTTCACCATATCGGCCCAAGATGAATGGTGCCGTTGAAGCAGCAAACAAAAACATCAAGAGGATTGTCCAGAAAATGGTCAAGACATACAAGGATTGGCATGAAATGCTTCCTTTTGCGCTACATGGCTACAGAACTTCATCCCGCACTTCTACTGGGGCAACTTCGTATTCACTTGTGTATGGTATGGAGGCTGTTCTACCTATTGAAGTCGAGATTCCTTCGCTTAGAGTCATCATGGAAGCAGGTCTTGATGAAGCTGAATGGGTCCAATCTAGATATGACCAACTGCATCTCATTGAAGAGAAGCGCCTTACAGCCATTTGTCATGGTCAATTGTATCAGAGACGCCTTAAGCGAGCTTTTGACAAGAAAGTTCTCCCTCGAACGTTCCGTGAAGGCGAACTCGTGCTCAAGAGATATTCACCTGTTCACTCGGATCCACACAACAAGTGGACTCCCAATTACGAAGGACCCTTTGTTGTCAAGAAGGCCTTCTCAGGTGAAGCCCTGATCCTCACCACCATGGATGGGGAGGAGTTGCCATCGCCCGTGAACTCCGATACAGTAAAAAAATATTATGCCTAAAAAAAATTAATAAGAGCCCGCTAGATTGATATCCGCAAGGACAATCTAGGCAAAAATGGGCGTCCCAATGGACCAAAAAAAGAAATGTCCATGCAAAAGTTAGGGACAATGAGGAAAAAAAACAATAGCCCGCTAAGTTGAAAACCCGAAAGGGCGACTTAGGCAAAAAATGGGTATCCCGGTGGACGGAAAAAAATAAAAACATGTCCAGGCAAAAATTAGGGATAAAGGCATTTGACTGTGAACGCTTGAGCCTCTCTTCGTCATAGCTAGACCTCAGACGGTAACAAAGCATTCGAATCATCATCAACTGGTGCAAGGCATTAGAACCTAGACTTACAGTGGATGGTAGCCAATGTTGTAATCAATTCAAAGCATGATTTCCCTTTGCCATTTACATTTGTTTTTCAATTTTATTGCGAATTTCCTCATCAAGGATTTTTGCATCCTTGTACACATCTTATGTATAATATTTTTCACATTCAATAAAAATGCATCGTTTGATTTCTCATTTGTTTTCTTTCCAGTATTTTGTTTGCAAAATAAATAATTATTTGTGATCACATAATACTATAAAACGTTGAGAACAATAAAAAGCTAAATCAATCGAGAAAGCATTATGCATTGCATATTTTACTGGTAATTCCCGCAGGATAATCAGTAATATCCATTGGCAAGCCGAATTCCCGACCAATAATGTGACTCTCTTTGAAGAAGTTGTTGTTTCCTCAACAGAGTCATCATTTCCCTAGGAATCGCCATTGTGGTTCTCCGAAAGGGTTGATTACCTTCCATTTCCCCAACAGATCCATAATGTCTCTAGTAAAGTTGCCATAGTGTACCCCGAGAAGAAACATGGTTGTTCTTGTTCCCCAGCACGGGTCGTGCATCATAAGGTCCAAGAGGATTAAATAGGGGCAGTTGTCGTAACCCGAAATTTGACCTCTCTCTTTTGCTTTTTACATGAGCATGTGCATTCGCATCGCCGGCATACGCATTCTCACTTTTCCCTATGTGTTTCTTGTTGCAGGATATCTAGGTTTTCCAATGCCCGATTAATCACATCCTCACTAAGTCATCACCTTATCAAAACAAGCACAAAATAAGGATTTCCACGCCTATTCGTCAAAGCAAGAGGTTGAAAATCGGAACCGTGGCCACAACACCATTTTTCAGAAAAAACTGGGCATTTTTTGGCTTAGTTAATTGATTAACCATTTGCAGTGCAAATGTGTTAATCGATTAACACGTGCAAAATTGGCAGATTTTGCTGCTTTTTCAAGACAACAACTTTCCCTCCCCATTTTGAGCTTCTACATTGTTCTAAGAAGTGTGTTGAACATTCTAGACATCTCTAGACATTTCAAGGCTATTCAAGACTTTCCAAGTGTATTTATTTCAATGCATCATGTTCAAATAAGTGCACCATGTTCCTTGATTTCCAAGTATGTGGACCTTTGGATGTTGGAGCTCACATTGGGATTGTTACCGAGTTGATCCTAACTAACCGGGTTAACCGCTTGACTCGGCGAGTCAAGTGTAACTGTTAGTTCTTAGATTGGCTGGAATTTTGGTAAAACAGAGTATGTTCAATGTTGATGTCAAGGTGCTGATGTTGCAACATTGAGTCTTAACACTGGGTTGTGTTTAGTATTTAAATTGCTGAAGTTGGATGTCTGATGTCACATGGCGATGTTGTGACATTAGATCTGCAGAATTAATAACATCAGGTTGTGATGTTGTTAGGGTTTGCGTGTTAGCTGGAATTGTGGAGAGCAAGTTGTCTCATTGGATGCGAATATCTTGGGATAGATATTTTCTGCTGCATAGGAGATCTGGTGCAGATTTGTAGGAGATTTAAAAGGTTGAAGATTTGAAAAGATTTTAGGAGAAAATCTGTTTTAAATATTCAGTTTTAAATAACAAATCAGGTCAGATATTGTAGCAAGTCCAAGCCCAATTCAGGTTGCTATTTAAAGCGCACAAGATCAAAAGAAAAGGCGACAGAGATACAGAGAAAGAATCAAGAGCATATGCTGAGTGTCTTGAGTATTTTGTACGAGTCTTGTATCCAGAATTCTAGGGTGAATTGCTGAGTCGTATTCTGTCCTCTCTTAGAAGCTGTGAAGCAATAGAGAGTTATTACTTGATCAAAGCTGTGAAGTAAGATCAAGGTTGCTCAAAGAGGTTGTTCCTTGAGTATTGTTTTAGGGATTGAGTAGTGTTCTCATATCTAAGTGGTTTCTTAGGTAGAAAGTCACTAGTAGGAATTAAGTTTAGGAGATTGTCAACTGGGTTGTTGAGTCTGTAAATTAATTCTACAAGTAGTGAAATTCATCCCTGGCTTGGTAGCCCCCAGACGTAGGTAGTTAGACCGAACTGGGTGAACAATTTGGCGTGTTATTTTGCTGTTAATTCTGTCCATTGTGCAGAGTGTGTTGTTGTGACATCACACCTTAACATCACACGTCTGATACCAGAATTTCAATTGGTATCAGAGCAGGCATCCTGTCTATCTCTGGGTGAGATCTAGGGAAGTTACTTTCTGGTGTAAAGATGGACAAAGAAGTTGGAGGATTCGTCAACAGACCCCCTATTTTGGATGGATCCAATTATGACTATTGGAAGCCAAGGATGACTACTTTCTTAAAATCCTTGGACAGCAGGGCATGAAAGGCTATTATTAAAGAGTGGAAAGCACCTGTTATGTGTGAGAAAGATGATGCTGGCAAAGATAAAGAAGGCACCTCAAAGCCAAAGCCTGAAGAAGAATGGACCAAGGAAGAAGATGAGCTTGCCCTTGGAAATTCCAAAGCTCTAAATGCAATTTTCAATGGAGTGGATAAGAATATTTTCAGGTTAATCAATACTTGTGAAGTTGCTAAGGAAGCGTGGGATATTTTGAAGGCCACTCATGAAGGTACATCTAGAGTTAAAATGTCAAGACTTCAGATTCTAACATCAAAATTTGAAAGCTTGAAGATGAAGGAAGATGAGACTATTCATGACTTTCACATGAGTGTTCTTGAGCTGGCTAATGCATCCAGTGCTCTTGGTGAAAAGATGTCAGATGAAAAGCTTGTAAGGAAGATTCTTAGGTCCCTTCCTAAGAAGTATAAGATGAAGGTAACTGCCATTGAAGAATCACAAGACATCAGCAAGATGAGAGTTGATGAGCTTATTGGATCTCTTCAAACTTTTGAGCTTGGGTTGAATGAGGAAGAACCAGAAAAGAAGCCTAAGAGTATAGCCTTGGTGTCAAATGATCAAGAAGAAAAAGGAAAGAGTTCAGAATCCCAGGAGGATCTATCTCAGGCCATAGTTATGTTGGGAAGACAGTTCAACAAAGTGTTCAAGAGGATGAACAATAACTCCAGGCCTAATGTCAAGAACATATCGTCTGACATCAGCAAGTCAAAAGAGAAGATGAAGAGAAAATTGCCCAAGATAAAGGAGTTCAGTGCTTTGAGTGTGAAGGGTATGGACATGTCAAGAAAGAGTGTCCCACCTTCTTGAAAAAGCAGAAGAAGGGCATGACAGTATCCTGGTCTGACTCTGAAAGTGAAAGTGAAGGTGAGTCAGCAAAGCATGTTAGAGCTTTAACAGGAACTGTTGTTTCTGATGATGATTCTAGTGATGGAGAAATAATGTATGAGGAGTTGGCATCTACTTATCAAGAGCTGTGTTTAAAAAGTGCTGAGATTTGCCAAGAAAACAAGTGCCACAAGCAACAGATTGCTCAGCTTGAGAATGAAAAAGCTGATCTGGAAAATGAGGTTGTACTAGTTAAAGCTCACCTTGATCAAATGACCAAGTCTGTTAGGATGCTGAGCTGTGGTACAGACACACTTGATAAGATCCTTCAGACAGAAAAAGTGGCTGGTGATAAGTCAGGTATAGGATTTGTGGCTGAGAAAAAGGGTTCTGCTGAAGCAAGCTCTTCAGGAACAAAGGAGGAGGTGTCACAACCAATGTCTCAAACAAAAGGACAGGTTCCTACCCCTAAGAAGATTGTTCAGCCTCAGAATGTTGAGAAAAAGAATGGTCCCCATCAGAGGAAGATGCAGCTTCGAGGAGCTAGTCAGTATATGCCTCCCCAATATCACAAGAGTATGCAAGCTGCCAGGTTCAAACAGAACATGTCCCATCAGATGTCTCAACTTCAGAGAGACTGGTATGGATATGGATATGAATACAACAATGCGGTGCCTTATTACTATGGAAGAAGAAAGCCTCATCACCATAGAAGACAGCCTAAGAGACATTCCAACTATGGAAGAAGAAGACAACATTATGGGTGGCAGCCACAACATTTCCATCAAAGTGGCAAAAGATTTAACCACTTTAGAGATGACAGAATAAGATGCTTCTATTGTGGAAGGTTTGGTCATATGTAGTACTATTGTTTTAAATTTCATGGTTATCCACAATCTGCTCTGTAGCGAGCAATTTTGGACGCGGTTCTTAAGCGCTGGTCGCTCTCTGCGATTGAGCTTAAACTACAGGTCGATTCATTTTTTATCCTATTGTGAGCTGAATAAGGAAGGGAAATAGATGTCTCCAATTAACCCTGCTTTGCATACTGAGTTTAAATAGCGATCTGTTAGGTTACGGATGCTATCAATGTGGGGGGCCTTTGTACTGGTTATTTGTATTTTCGCCGATACGGTTTTCTTTCTTTCTAGGACTTTCTTGCAGGGAACAAGGGTTAGGATGTTAGGACTGATGCTTTTGAATTACTGCTTTTGATTGATGGAGATATGGGATTTGGATTTTTTGTTTAGTGTGCTCGCTAAGATCTTTTCTTTCGATCTTATGCCTACGTATTCCCATTTACCGAAACAGGGAAATCAGAGCGTTCGTAGTTCCTCCTATTCTATGGGAGGAAATGGGTGTTTTTGTGTCTTGTTCAAAGCCCAAGACGTGAAGCGAAAGGTGTTTTGTATCTTGTTCAAAGCCCAAGATATGAAGCTGAAAGGTCTATTTGTGTCTTGTTCAAATCCCAAGACGTGAAGCTGAAGGACCTCGACTTTAGAGAGAATTTGTCATCTCTAAAGAAGGGTTTTTCTGTCACAACTGTTGGGTGACTGTTTATAAAGGAGAATTACTTTAACCGGGATACGCGGATCCTAGTAATGCCTTAATTTCCTTTATAGGGGATTTTTAACCTAAAGGAGAAGACTTTAACTCAATGTAGAGCAATGCTATCTTTCCTTAGGAATTTCTCATACTAAAAGAGGGACAGTGGCGTGGATGTAGATGATCCAGAGGCTTGCCGCTTACAGCGATTAGATGAATGAGTTGTTGATGTTTGTATACTGTGAATGAGGCACAACTTTGATGCTAAAAGGTTGATTGGATCAACCAGTGGTTTTCTTATACAAAGCCTAAGAGGAGGCTAATATGTGTCTTGTATAAAGCCCGAGAGAGAGGCTAAAAGGGGTTGATCCTACAAGAGGATATTTTATACTCAACAAGAGAGTGTTTCTGTATCTCGTACGAAGCCCGAGATGGAGGCTAAAAGGGTTTGACTCAACAATAGAGTCTTTTGGTGTCTCGTACAAAGCCCGAGAGAGAGGCTAAACGTTGTTTGACTCCGCTGGGGAGGATCATTGTACAAAGCCCAAGAGGGAGGCTATGGTTACTACTTCAGTTGAGTGACAGGTCCAGTATACTGATTTTAAAGAGAAAATTGGTTCTTATATGAGCAATACTGTACTCCTGGATTTGATTCAAGGATCCGGGTTATTCCTGTTCTGTAAGGAAGCGGGAAATCCGAAGGGTATTGAGACTGTCCGAGTCTGCGAGTTTCCTTCCTATTTAACAAAGGGGGGCACTTGAGAATGTCTTTGAGACTCAAGGAAGTTAGACTGTCCAAGTCTAGAGTTCATCCTTTGTACTATGCTTTGAGAAACAGTAGTAGACTCTATGAAAGGACTGTTCTATTAAGATGACTAGGTTCTGTTCATATACCTCTAGGAGGTCGTTGGGACAATTTGTACGAAGCCCAAGAGGAGGCTGGAAGCTTTTAAGAAGCCGATCGGTCCTTGTACAAAGCCCAAGAGGAGGCTATCATTCCCGGAGGAAGAGATCATTATACGAAGCCTAAGAGGAGGTGGTGATTACTTCTAAGAAGCCGTAGGGTCCTTGTACTAAGCCCAAGAGGAGGCAGGGTTTCTTTTAAGAAGCCTGTGGGTCCTTGTACGATGCCCAAGAGGAGGCCGATGCTTTTAAGAAGCCCGTGGGTCCCAAACCAAAGAAACGTTCAAGAAAAGTTTCACCGAGAATAATTCATTTAGTGAAAAGTTCTGAGGTTTGAAGAAATTCAAGAGAAGTTTCACCGAGAATAATTCATCTCTGGGGAATAGAATTTCTTGACAATTCCTAATGAGGACAGCCGAAGAGAAGACTGTATCTGGTGATCCTATTGGGGATCTAGCTGTCTATTTCTACGAACAAACGAAACGGCGTCACCTAGTTCTAGACGTAGTTGCCGGGGAAACTCGAAATATCTATACTATTATTACACAGTTGATATGAGTTTATGAAAGAAGACTTACAGCGAAACAGCCCCACAATACAGTTATATGTATATGAAAGCGGTAAATGAAAGCGTATAAACACTTACTCGGTTGTAGAGCTTCCATGCTGTTTGGTTAGTTGTTCAACAAAGAAAGATTGAAAACAACAGTATATTCAAAATCAAAGTAGAAAGTGCTTTGAAATAAATAGATTTGGGGCTTACAGCTCAAGGAGAGGCCCAGGGTTTTATCAGTGAGCGAACTGTTTGAATTTGTACAGAGGGACTTATACAAGTGACTGAGGCCCAAAAATGTTTTTCTGTACAAAGGGATGGGTCTTACACTCTTTCAAGAGGCCCAAAAAGTTTAAGGAAAAAGATTGGGGCTTATAACACGAGGGTAGGCCCAGATGATTTTTTCGTTTAAAAACGGCGATCGCGCCGAGGTTTTCTTTTAACGCGGAGGGACTTATACAATAATTGAGGCCCAAAATGATTTTTGTTAAAAGGGGGTTGGGTCTTACACTCTATTAGAGGCCCAAAATGTTTTGAATGGGTCTTATAGCTCCAGGAGAGGCCCAAGGTTATTTTTCAAAAGGCGACGATGGCGCCGTTCGTTTTTTGACGGTATCGGGACTTATACAATACACTGAGGCCCAAAAATGTTTTGGTCAAAAAAAGGATTGGGTCTTACACTCTATTAGAGGCCCAAAGTGTTTTGAAAATGATTTATGAGGGTTGAATTAATCCAAAAACCCTAATTTGTTTTCAAAAATGTATTTAATGGAATAAAAATTCAATTAAAATGATCAAAATTGTTTAACATGTGAAAAACAAATTATGATTTTGGATTAATGCTTCAAAAATTAAGTATTGACCTACAAAATAATTAGAAAGCATTAAAAGTTGCAAAATCAATGTAGAAAAAATATTTAAAATGTTAAAAACAATTAAAATATTAATTCTTTGCAAAAATATCAATTATATGAAATAAATAATATTTTTGGGATTTTTTGATAAAATAAAATATTTTAACATTTTTGTGAATTATTAAAAAAAGAATCAACTCAAAATCATTAAAACTCAGAGAGAAATTAATTTTTCAATCAATTAAACAAAATCACAAAATTCAAATATTTGAATTTGTGGAAAAGGCGCCAAGAACACAAGCAAGAACACACGCGTTTTTCTGGGTTTGGCTGATTTGCGTTTTCCATCCAATCTCACTGAATACGTAATCATATCATGCAATCCACATATCATTATGCTCGTCTCAACCTCACGATCATGTTTATAACACTTAATTTTATTTAAATTAAACATAAAACATGAAATCACGAAGAAACCTCAAGAACCCTAATTTCTGCATGAAGGCTAGGATTTTTGATACACGATTCAAACAAAGCAATTAATTGAGGGAAAACATTCCATACATGATTATGAACATATGGCCAAATTATTGTGCGAGGAAATATGCATGGATTGAGAGATGACCAAGTGTATGCTTACCTCCAAGCCGTGACAGCAAGTGCAAGGTGATTTTTGATTTGGAGGTGTTTCAGATGAGTGGTGATGATTTGAACAGCTTCCCTACACCCTATGGAGTGTGTTTGAATGCTTGGACTTGATTGAAAATGGCTGGAACGATTTGTGGTACCTCAGCTGCAACTTGATTGAAAATTTGAGCAACCAGCTGGTGATTTTGTGAAATTGGTGTTTCAGAAGTGATTTAAGTGTTTGATCAGCTCATATGTGATGTATGTAAGGTGTGTGAGTGATTGGTTTGATTGGAAAAGCTCTCAAACTCAAAACCCGATAGCTACCTTGCTAAGAAAGGCATTTTTGCCAAGAGAAAGAGATTTTGAGGAAAGCATCTGTTAGATGGCTTTGGTGTACTCAAACTGATCACAATTGAGCTCTATTTATAGTAGAGCAAGTTTGTTTTGTAAGGAATAGTGAATGGCAGCTGGTAAGTAGGTTTGGCCAATGTTGGCAAATGAAAATCCAAGTCTCCTCTAGCCATTGACTAGAGGTTAGGGCACAGAGCTTTGGTTCCCTTGGTCTTGGATAAGTCTTGACTAATTTTAGATGAGAATGGCTCAGTCCATGCCACCTTGATGCTTCCATTGAATGCTTCAATCCAAATTTGGAGTCTTGTCCCTATTTTGGCCATTCTAGGTTTAACATGCTATTTCTTGTTCCATGGACTTTGGAGGCTTGGCTCAGTGATTGTCCCCTTTAGATTCAATCCTCAGATGTGTCCAAGTGGATAGGAGCATTTGAATTTGGATGATTTTGGAAAATCGAGCAAAGTTGCAAATTCTGCCTTGCCTTTGACAGATTTCAGCAAGGCAACTTGACTATGTCATATCTTATGGGGTAAGTTGAATTTGGCAATGTTCTTGGCCATTTTGGAAAGCTCTTACATGATACAACAACTGTTTGAACAAGTTTGGTTTGATCTCTTTTGATTCCAAGTGAAAAATCCCTCTACATTTGGCAAAAAGTGAAGCAAAATCTGACTTAGTGAAATTTTCACTAAGTGTTGGAACAAAGTGTGATTTCTTGATTTTGATCACTCCATAACTCAAAATCCTTAATGAATTGGACTTAGGTCTAGTTGAAGTTTTTGTAGAGGGTAATGAGGACTACAAATCCATCTTTGGATGAGAAAAAATGGCCATGTGGTTTAGGAGCTATGATCCTCCAAAGTTAGTGTATTAGTGATACTTTTTCCATAACTTAGAAAAATTTCTAAGTTTTATGGTTACCCCTTTTACAAGTTATCCCACTTTCTTTGGTTTTTCTTGATGAATGATGATTCAAATCATACATTAACATCATTTTAGGGTTAAAAATCCATTTTGGTGAAAAAATTCAAAAAGTCAAAGTTGACTTTTGTGCATAGTTGACTTTTTATCAGATGAATTCCAAACTGTGCAATTCTTCAGGAAATCATGTCCTTGACCTAAATCAAACTTGATGGACATGTTCCATGGGTGTCATAGGGTATATTGAGGCATGTCCTAGGGTTTGGGAGCATGTCCTGGTCAAAAGTCAAAGTTACAGTTGACTTTTCTCTTAAAACCCTAACTGTGGTGCAGATGAAAATGAGACTTGTTACTCAAGCTTCCTGGATTAATCCATTATTCCAAATGGATCAATATAGTTCATTAGAGACCCTCAAACTCTCTCTTGAGGTCTTGGCTCATGATTTGTCCCAAAAGTCAACTTAGGGGTGAATTAGGTCAAGAAACCCTAATTCCTGATTTTTGATGTATGCATCCCCTGAGGTCAAATTGACTTGATGTTTGGGTCCATGAGGTTCCATGGAGTATATTAGGTTAGGTTTTGGATCATTGGCTCATGCCCAGATGAAAATTTCCATCTGGAGGCCCTGGTCGACCAAAACCCTAATTTGGTGACACTGTCAATCTTGAGACTTAATCCACTTAGAAGGGAGCAACCTTGTGCTTAATCCTTGAAGTGGGAGTCCTTTTGATCCATTGTGGATGTTTGAGAGGCTAGACAAGTTGAAGATCATGTCATTCCTTGATTGATCCTTTGTTTAAGGCTCTGAGAGGGCTTGAAACCCTAATTTTGATTGTAGTGAATGCTCACCCATCTTTGGGGAGACTGATGAAATAGAATGGTTCCCCCATATTGTGATGATGATTTGCACAATGATGGAAAATCTTAGTGGTCAAAATTTGGGGTATGACAGATGCCCCTATTTAATCTTCTTGGACACGAAGGTGTGAATGGCGAAGGTATTCGGGCATTCGGGGTGCAAGAGGATTAAATATCGGAATACCCGAAATTTTGATGGCGGTTATGAATGGTAGCTTGCGCATTCATATTCTTTTGCTAAGCAATGATGCTTAGAAAAGGTAAACTTCCCCTCGATCCTAGTTTCCTACCGAGGACCTGGTCTTAGTTATGGAAACTAACTTCCCCTCGATCCTGGTTTCCTACCAAGGACCTGGTCTTAGTTGCTGAAATAAACTTCCCCTCGATCCTGGTTTCCTACCAAGGACCTGGTCTTAGTTTCTGATATAAACTTCCCCTCGATCCTGGTTTCCTACCAAGGATCTGGTCTCAGTTTCTGATATAAACTTCCCCTCGATCCTGGTTTCCTACCAAGGACCTGGTCTCAGTTTCTGATATAAACTTCCCCTCGATCCTGGTTTCCTACCAAGGAACTGGTCTTAGTTTCTTTTGTCAATAAACTTTTTGACAAGGGACTCTATTCGTAGCGGATTTTCCTCAAACTTCTCGCCGAATTTTCCTGGGGAGATGCCATTTGACGGAAAAAGCTTTGACGTCAGACTTGCTGGGGGACCCATTCGTCTGAGTTGTAGAGTTGCACAAACTTCTCTGTTGGAGACGCCATTTGTTGACTCTGCTCGGGGAATGCGAGTCCCTGGAGAGACTGCATTCGTTTGGGAGCTTGCATCATACTTTTCTCGGGATCTTCCCAGAGAAATGCCATATGATGGGATCCAATCTTGAGGTGCCGATGACCTTTTCATCAGCGGTCTTCTCGGAACGAGACTGGCATGCTGCCTAATTTCTGATTACGAGACTTTCCCTGTGGATTTTCCTTAATCCGGGAAAGCAGGGATATCATCTTCAATGGCGAAGAGTGATGTTTGTTGAAAGTTCTCTCTGGCTTTTCAGAGGTTCAAGTTATCAAAGTGGTCAAGGACCAACTTCTTTTCAGAAATAAACTGGAAGCGAGGTTGTTCAGACGCAACATTTCCTGACGAGGCAAGAACTGACAACTCGATTGAGAGAACCTCTACCACTAGGGGACAAGACCGACTAGAGTGATAGTGATGCAATATGAATGTGAATGCAAATCAATAATGCATGATTTATGTATGTATATGCGGACAAAACTGACGCGACATACAAACTAAAAGTTGAACATGACTGGATACTCGGCCATCGCGGGGCGTGTAAAAATATCGCTGGTTCAAAATAGCAATTCCACCTTGCTTAGGAGAAATAATCCCTGTTGGGGAGCTACCGTTGGTCGGGCTTAGGAGACAAGAACTCGGTCGAGGCGTGTCAGACGAAACAAGGTCTCTGACATAGTTGATCCTTCATTCAAGCGTATTGGTTAGAAGAAGTACTTTGATTCTGCACTTTGAAGTTTGCCCACTTCTGAAGAAGCGACCGATGTTCTTATGATGTTCAACAGTCAAAAGAAATTGCCATCTTTATTTAAAAGCAGAAAAAGTTTTAACAAGTAAATTCATTTTTGTTTTATTTCAAGAATCGTTAATCCTATTAACAACGTCGTTCTGTAAAGCTAAAACAAATAAGAAATACAAACAAAAGCACAAAGGCTCAAATTTTATTGATAAGATGGAGATCAGCCAAACGCGTGATTCCAAAGAATATATACAAAGCTAGAAAATGGTAATTTACAGGGAAAAGGGCTACGTTGAAACATAACGACCACTATCCTTCTACCAACTTTGAATTCGGGGCATCCTGAGCTTCCGTCGAAGATGACCTTGACTGGAGTTTTCTGATAGATGATGTAACTGCTGCTGCTGAGGGATTTGCCTCTGTTGAACATAGTTACTTGCCATTATCCCTAATTTTTGCCTGGATTGTACTATGAGATTTCCAATCCATCGGGATGATTTTTTTTTTCATGTCTCTAACTTTTGCCTGGACCGCCCTTTCGGGTTTTCAATCCACCGAGACGTTTTTTTTTTTTAGTTTAGGCGAAGTATTTCTTGACTACATCAACATTTGTGGGGTAGGCAAATTCCTCTCCGTCCATGGTTGCAAGTCTCAAGGCACCGCCTGAGAAAGCTTTCGTGACCACATAGGGGCCATCATAATTCGGAGTCCATTTGAGAATCAGTGAAAAATGACTGTATCTTTTTGAGCACGAGGTCTCCTTTTCTGAAAACACGAGGTCGGACCTTTTTGTCAAACGCCCTCTTCATTCTCTGTTGATACAACTGACCATGGCATAGTGCCGTGATTCTCTTTTCTTCGATCAGATTCAGTTCGTCGTGTCGACTTTGACACCATTCAGCTTCGGTGAGCTTCGCTTCCATCAGTACTCGAATTGACGGGATCTCTATTTCTATGGGGAGCACTGCTTCCATGCCATACACTAGAGAGAAAGGGGTAGCCCCTGTTGAAGTGCGGACAGATGTGCGATAACCGTGAAGAGCAAAGGGCAGCATTTCGTGCCAGTCTTTATAGGTTATGACCATCTTTTGAACGATCCTCTTGATGTTCTTGTTGACCGCTTCTACCGCTCCGTTCATCTTGGGTCGGTCGGGAGATGAGTTATGATGTTCAATCTTGAACTCTGCACACAACTCTTTCATCATCCTATTGTTCAAGTTAGATCCATTATCAGTAATGATCTCGCTTGGAACACCATAACGGCAGATGATATTGTTTTTGATAAATCAGACCACCACTTGTCGGGTTACATTGGCGAATGACGCTGCTTCGACCCACTTGGTGAAGTAGTCAATGGCTACCAGGATGAACTGATGTCCGTTTGAAGCCTTAGGTTCGATCATGCCAATCATGTCGATTACCCATATGGAAAATGGCCATGGGGAAGAAAGAACTTTGAGATGTGATGGCGGTACATGAATTTTGTCGGAGTATATCTAACACTTGTGACACCTCCTCATGTACTTGTAGCAGTCGGATTCCATGGTCAACCAATAGTACCCTGCTCTGAGAATTTTTCTCGCCATTGTGTGTCCGTTGGCATGAGTGCCAAAGGATCCTTCATGAATTTCTTTCATAAGCATGTCTGCTTCTGGTCTGTCGATGCATCGGAGCAAAATCATGTCAAAATTTCTCTTATAGAGAGTGTCACCGCTCAGGAAGAAGTTTCCAGCCAATCTTCTGAGGGTTTTTCTGTCTTTTCCAAATGCCCCAGGTGGGTACTCTTGTTTCGGAAGGAAGCATTTGATATCGTGATACCAAGGTTTGTCGTCTATGACTGCTTCAATCGTGAAGATGTAAGCGGACCGTTCAAGGCGCATGATGTCAATCTTAGGTATGTCATTCCATTGACCTACACTAATCATGGACGAGATAGTGGCTAATGCATCAGCCATGTGATTCTCATCACGAGGGATGTGATGAAACTCAACTCTGTTGAAGAAAGGTAGCAACCTTCTTGCGTAGTCTTTGTAAGGAATCAATCCTGATTGGTATATGTTCCAATCTCCTTTTATCTGATTGATAACCAAAGCTGAATCGCCGTATACGTCCAAGTTTTTGATCCTTAAATCAATTGCTTCTTCGAGACCCATAATACAAGCTTCGTATTCGGCCTCGTTGTTCGTACACTTGAACGTAAGTCTGGCAGTGAAAGGAATGTGGGTACCCTGAGGGGTAACAATGATTGCCCCAATTCCATTTCCATAATGATTAACTGCTCCGTCAAAGATAAGTCCCCACTGGGAACCTGGTTCTGGCCCTTCACTGGGTAGCGGTTCATCGCAGTCTTTCATTTTTAGATACATGACATCTTCGTCTGGGAAGTCAAACCCGATTGATTCCTGATCGTCAATCGGTTGATGGGCCAAATGGTCGGCTAAAATACTTCCTTTAACGGCTTTCTGAGCGTGGTACTCTATGTCATATTCTGATAACAGCATCTGCCAACGGGCAATTCTTCCCGTGAGAGCAGGTTTTTCGAAAACGTACTTGATTGGATCCATTTCGGAGACCAACCAAGTAGTATGACGAATCATGTACTGGCGAAGACGTTTGGCTGCCCAAGCCAAAGCGCAACAAGTTTTCTCAAGCATCGTGTACCGAGTCTCGCAGTCGGTGAATTTCTTAGATAGTAAATGGCAGACTCTTTCCTTTTGGTTTCGTCTTGTTGGCCAAGTACACATCCCATTGAGTCCTCTAGAACTGTGAGGTAAATGATCAGTGGTCTTCCTTCCACTGGAGGTGATAGAATCGGAGGATTCAACAGATATTCCTTAATACTGTCGAAGGCGATTTGGCAATCTTCTGACCAAACGCAATCCTGGTTCTTTTTCAATAATTTGAAAATCGGCGCACACGTGGCGGTCATAAGGAATATGAATCTGGAGATGTAGTTTAAACGTCCCAGGAATCCTCTGACTTGTTTTTCAGTTTTCAAAGAAGGCATTTCTTGAATGGCCTTGACCTTGTCGGGATCAACCTCAATTCCTTTCTGGCTGACGATGAACCCTAGTAGTTTCCCTGAACGGACACCGAAGGTGCACTTATTGGGATTCAAGCGGAGCTTGAATTTTCTTAAACGTTCGAACAATTTTGACAGATGTTCAACGTGCTCACTCTCTGTTTTTGATTTTGCAATCATATCATCGACATATACCTCGATTTCTTTGTGTATCATGTCATGAAACAGAGTGGTCATGGCCCTTTGATAGGTTGCCCCGGCGTTCTTCAAACCGAACGACATTACCTTGTAACAAAAGGTGCCCCATGGGGTAATGAACAAAGTTTTCTCCATGTCTTTCGGCGCCATTTTGATCTGGTTATAGCCCGAGAATTCATCCATGAAGGAGAAAACTTTGAACTTTGCTGTACTGTCTACCAGCATGTCAATGTGTGGTAAAGGAAAGTCGTCCTTTGGACTAGCCTTGTTCAGGTCTCTGTAGTCGATACACATTCTGACCTTTCCATCCTTTTTGGGAACGGGTACGATGTTGGCTAACCATTGAGGATATTCAGATGTGGCGAGGAAACCTGCGTCAATCTGTTTCTGCACCTCCTCTTTGATTTTGATGGCCATGTCCGGGTGAGTGCGTCTCAACCTTTGCTTTACTGGCGGACATTCCGATCTTAACGGTAAATGATGTTCCACGATGCTGGTATCCAACCCTGGCATATCCTGATAGGACCAAGCGAATACATCGGGGAATTCTTTGAGAAGCTTTATCAAACCTTCTCTGGCAGTTGGACTGTGCAGTGCCCCAATACTGATTTCTCTTCTCTCTTGCTCTGAACCCAAGTTCACCGTTTCCAACGGCTCTTTGTGAGGTTCAATGGACCTTTCCTCTTGTCTGAGTAGTCGGGAGATCTCTTCTGGAATTTCGTTGTCAACTTCTTCTTCAGCCTCGAATACCGGGAACTCAAAGTTGGGAGAAGGCATCGGATCGTATGTTTCAACGGGGTGTAAAACAAGCAATCTGCATGACGTGATGATTCGTGTTTAGAAGAGATAGAGAAAATGCAAGTGTGTGCAGTGTTTTATTTTACTGCTTGTTTTTATTTGAATTGTTTTTTAGGATTACCATTTTCTGAAAAAGCAAAAAGAAAACAGCAATTAATGCGGAAATTACAGAACGACGTTATTTTATTAATGAACAAGTCGATCTTTGAAACTACAGCCCTATAAAACAAAACTCTTCAGCTTCGGGCAAAGCGAAGAGGGAAATTTACAGAAAGCGAGCCCTATCAAAACATCCATTCCACCTGGGCAGGGTGAAAGGTTTAAAGATGGCAATTACTTCGACTGATGAACGACCTTCGGAACCTCGACGGCAACCCATTGGCGGCGAACTCCTCGGTGAATCACAAAGTCTGGCACCTTCCTTGATTTGTCTTCAGAAATAACGCTGATTTCTGGCAGAGCAGGATCATTGGAATCTGTCTCCCAGGCAGATTTGTCGTAGGAGAATTTTTCTGTTGCATTTTGCATAGCGTTTGTACTCTCAGTTGTATCTCCCCATCCAGTTGGCAGGATATCCTCGAGCCTGATACGAGAACTTTTGGGAGCGGTGTACTTGACCATGAAGTCGTATTTTCCACTTGGTTCTCCCAGAGTGTCCCAAACTTCTTTGGAACTGGAGGAGTCATCCCTCTCAATGACATTGACCTCGGGAAAAGCATAGTTGATGAATTCAAGTCCTGCAAATGTTGCGAATTCATCTTCATGTTGAGTAGTTTCCGAATGACCTGAGTGTTGATCCCATGACATGGTGGGGACACAGGTATTCTGTTCAATGATGCTCAGCTGAGTTTCATTACTCGGCTGACTTTCTTACCCCAAGTTTCCTGGGTAAGGCTGCCACATTGGCAGGCCATCCATTGGGCCATAGTAATTGTAGTCAAAATTGTCTTTCATCAGAGTGTCTTCCTCTAATGAATTTGGCGGAGCACGGCATCCTTCCGGATCACAATCTCCATATATCATTTCGACGTCTGATCTTGGTATAAATCTCGTACTTTCTGTAGGAAAGCAAAAAGGCATAGGCACCTCTTCCTGAGACATATAATCGTCCTTGTTAAGGTAGGACTTCCACTCTTCATCCGTGTCAAAGGGATCTTCCTCATTAATAGTGTGGACTGCTTGAGACACTGGGTGAAGGAAACCTCCACTGTGGAAGAGATTTTGAAGGGGATGAAGACTTTCATTGCTGGCAGCTGTCTGGGTACAGGTTGCAGAAAAACCAAGACCCTTCTTTGTTTTATTGTCAGTAGGAATGACAAGCTGTCCCCATCCTGTTGTATTGGTACTCTCGACCGCTTTAATAGCATCTTTGTATGAGGAAATCAAGGTTCCTCCTTTGAAATGATTGTCCTTGCTCACCGACAGTGCTTGGAACTGCGTTCCAATAACCTCCTCAGGTTCTACACAAGCAGATGATGATAAGTTACTCACAAGCAAGGCCTGTTCTCTACAGACTGTGATGAGTTGGCCGTTCTAGACGAACTTTAGCTTTTGGTGGAGGGTGGAAGTAACCGCTCCAGCCTGATGTATCCAAGGTCTTCCTAATAAACAACTGTATATTGCCCGGATATCCATGACCTGGAAAGTGACTTGGAAAGTGTGAGGACCAATAGTTATGGGAAGGTCAACTTCGCCGATAACCATTTTTCTGGATCCATCGAATGCTTTGACGACAACCTCGCTGATTCTCATTGGAGGGCCTTTGAATGATAATTGCATCAAAGTGGACTTCGGCATAACATTCAGGGCTGACCCTGTGTCTACCAGTACGCTGGCTAAAGCATCGTCCTGGCAGTTACCGTGATATTGAGCGCCATGTTATGACGGCGACCCTCTTCAGGTAATTCCTCATCACTAAATCCCAAATTGTTGCAAGAAGTGATGTTAGAGACAATGCTATCGAACTATCTAATGGTTACATCCTGTTCCACAAAGGCTTGCTCTAAGACTTTCTATAGAGCCTCCCTGTGGGCTTCTGAACTGAGTAACAGCGATAATACCGAGATCTTTGAAGGAGTTTGTAACAGTTGATCGACAATGTTGTATTCACTCCTTTGGATGAGCTTCAGCATCTCATCATTATCTTTCGAAAGGTCGGGATTACCGGATTGACCGACTGGTGGATCAGGAGTTTCAGACTGAAGTTCCTTTTCCTTGTTAAGTTCTCCAACTCCTCGGTTGAAGATTCTACCACTCCGTGTTACACGACTGATGTCTGCAATATTCACGACGGAGGGTAATGGAATTTCCTTTCCATTTTCAATTATCGTTGCACCGTATTTGTAAGGGATAGCCTTAGCTGATTCATACGGTAGTGGTCCCGGTAGATAGATGATTACGGGAGCCTTCTGATTTTTCTGACCATCATAAGTAATCTCGATCCGTTCCCAGTTGGGAACCTTAGATTCGTCAAGTAGAGGGATAATGGCAAAAACATCCCTGGTCTGGTGATGACCGGAGATCGTGACAACATCCACAACTTGCTCGGCAAGGTAGTTTGTCGTCCAGTTGATGGGTCCAGAACCTGGATATGGACGAATTTCTCCACGATCGACCTGACCCTGAAGAGCTGCTCTCACAAGATAACACCCTTGGTTACTTTCCGAACAGACGCCGCAACGTTCATAGTTGTGTGGTGGCACCCGGCCACGCCCACTTTGAATACAATGTAACCTCACTAGGTTAGCTTCCACAGATCGGACATCCTGACTCTGACGCCGAGTGGGATTTCTGTTATTGATACTAATTTGCTGAGTATCTTCATCCATATAGATTGGCATCCACCAGTGATTTAACAAGTGCTGAAGTGCCTCCTGGACAAGGGTACAACCTCGATCCTTTTTGCAACCCGCTTTACAGCTTTGATAGTCATGTGATATTAAGAATCTGAGTTGGACCTGCTCAGCATGTAACTCTACCAGGCCGGTATTCATCACGCGAATATCGAAGATCTGAACCATGTTGATCTGATAGGGATTCCTATCATGGTAGTCCTGGATCCATCCAAGATCCATCTGACGCTTGAGGACCTCTTGTATGAAAGAGCATCCCCGTTTGTTTACCGAGCAAGTCAGATAAGAACTGTAATCGTGCCGCGGCAGATTATGATACTGGCTTTGCCTTGAGTGCATTGCCACCAAATTGACATTCATCGCACGGATGTCGTGGTTTTGAATGACGTTGGAATTCGTATAGACCATGTTAACTCCACGAACTCGGTGCTCTTGGATCCATCCGAGATCCATCTGTTCCTGTAGAGCTGATTGTACTACATAACATCCTTGGTTATCTTTAGAGCAGATATCACACTGATGATAGTTATGAGGTGGCACATGGCCATATCCACTCTGTCTACAATGCATCTTAACCAGATTGGTTTTCAACAAGAGTACATCGTGAATTTGATAGACATCGTTAAATTCTTTCTCAATTAGATTGACTGCAGCTTTCTCATGTTGAGGCAGCGGGTTTGTGAGAACATTAGGATTTGTATCCTTGAAGGATAAGACCCCGCTCCTAACAAGTTTTTGCACGTCGGACTTGAAATTGAGACAAGTCTCTATGTTATGCCCTGACCCTCCTTGATGATATGGGCATGTCTGATCCACCTTAAACCAAAAAGGCAGATTTTCCGGTACTGTAAGAGGAGACTTAGTCTGGATGTGCCCCTTAGCCAGTAGTAACGGAAACAGTTCTGCGTACGTCATGGGTATAGGATCAAATCCTGGTGGCCGCGTTGTACGATTGTTATTGTATGGAGGACGAGCCTGCTAAAGAGGCTGTTGTGTCCTTTGCTGATTAGGTTGGCTCTGCGCAACCTGAGGTTGATACGTAGGAATAGGCGCAGGGCTGATAGCAGGAGTTACAACTGCTACCGGTTGGTACCGTCGCCTTTTCTTTCCGAGAGAGATATTCCCAATATCTTGCTCTTTTTTCTTAGGGAGAGCACTACTGTATTTTTTAGTACCGCTCGTCGATCCAGTGTCTTTTACCAAACGTCCTTCTCAGACGGCTTCCTCAAGACGTACGCCCATGCCGACCATCTCGGTGAAATCACTGGGCGCACTGGCAACCATTCGGTCATAGTAAAATGAGGTTAAGGTCTTTAAGAAGATCTTTGTCATCTCTTTTTCCTCAAGAGGTGGACAAATTTGAGAGGCAATTTCACGCCATCTTTGAGCGTACTCCTTAAAGGTTTCCTTGTCCTTTTGCGACATTGATCTGAGTTGATCTCTGTCGGGTTCCATGTCCAAATTGTATTTATAATGTTGAACGAAGGCTTTGCCAAGATCTCTGAATGTGCTGATCGAGGCACGGTTTAAACCCATGTACCATTTTAAGGCGGCACCGGTTAAACTATCCTGAAAGTAGTGAATCAGCAGGTCCTGATTTTCAGTCTGAGCTGACATTCGTCGAGCGTACATTGTCAAGTGACTTTGAGGGCAAGAGTTACCCTTGTATTTTTCAAAGTCGGGCACTTAGAACTTGTGCGGGACTTTCACATTGGGGACCAAGCAGAGATCTACGGCGTCCTTCCCAAATAGATCCTGACCACGAATGGCCTGCAGCTCCTTCTGGATTTCCAAGAACTGTTCCTGGAATTCATCCATTTGGTCGAACATAGTTTCCTTTTTACCAGAAGGTATCGGCGAAATCTGTCCTCCCGGGACAGTGTGCACCACAGGGGGTGGTACCGTGACTACGGCGGTGATTCTTGGCGTTTCCCGAAGTTTGTAACCTTCAGGAGTCTTCAGTATGCCCCTGGCATCTTCGCTTTCCCGAAGTTTGTAACCTTCAGGCCCAGCGGCTTCTGTTGTGATTCCCTGATCCTCAGTGATCGGCGGAACATATCCTTCCGGGATATAGTTAACAGGCATACCCCAAGGGCGATCTTTCGGTATCTGATACCTAGGATCATACTTCTCCACTATGGCGTTGAGGTGATCTCTGAGATCACAGTCCTTTGTAGCTAAGCTTCTGCCATGGCTTGCATGTCGTTACGAAGCTTTCTCATATCCTCTCTCAGAGCGTCGATCTCTTTTTTCAACTCTCTGTTTTCTTCCTCAAGATCATCCATCTTTTTCTGACGATTGGCCCGAGTGTTATACGAATGAGACAGTTTGACTCTAGAACCGAGACACAAACGTGAGATTCGTAAGTAAGAAGAATACGCGATGTAAGAATGATGAATGCAATGATTATATTAATTATTTAATGGTTTAAGCAAAATAAACTTCGACAATTAGATTGCAAATATCAAACGGTGGGGAAACCCCTTTTTATTGAAATTCAAAGGATTACAGAAATGAAAATACAGTAGATTACAAGGTGCAGAAACAGAAACCTAAGCTAATGGGTCCCGAGTCCTCTCTGAAGAGAAATCGGGTGCTGATTCTGGTATCCTCCTTTTCTTTGACCGGGGCTCTTGGGCCGTTGTCGGGTTGTCATTCCTTTGCCAGGTGAAAGGAGCGAGCAAATTCCTTTGGTCATCTTGATTCTCTACAGCATGTTGTTCCAAAATTTCAATCAGAGCATCTTTCTCTTTCAATAATTGCTATATTTTGATGCACTCTACGTCGAGGGTGCGGTACTTGTTCTTCCAAGACCTTCTCTCCTTCTGGACTTTGTTGAGAGTAACCTGAAGCTTTTCAGTTTCCGTCATGAAGTACATGACAGATTCCTTTGGTGGAAGAATTTCGTAACGAGGATAAGGCATCTTTAGCTTGAGAGCTCTAGTTTGTACCCAGTGGAGATAAGGCTCCACCGAGACACAGTCTGGTTTTCCTAGAGACTCTCGTCCTTTCTTATGAACGTGTTTCCAAGTATGCACTATTTCCATCTTTAGTGCTCTGTCGTTTTCTCCTTCTTTGAAGAAAAGACCTTCCAGATGAACACCCAGTGGGATGTGTCTCATCGGGTATCCAAATTGACGACGAACCAATATCGGATGATAGTTGATTCCTCCTTTAGTTCCTATGAGGGGTACGTTGGGGAAGTTTCCACAACGATCAATGATTCTGATTCCATCATAAATCCTATTACATCAATCTATATCAGAGTTGGTGAGAGACATGATCTTCTGCGACCAACGTAGGACACTCTTGCAATCCCAAAAAGCGGCAGACTTGGGCAAGTGAGATATAAACCATTTATAAAGCAGAGGTACACAGCATGTGATCTCCCCTCCGCTGTACAAATTTCCCAAGTGTACAGAATGATACGCATCTGCGAGCAAAGTCGGCACAGGGTTTCCAATGAGAAAAACCTTAATGGCGTTGATATCGATGAAGTTATTGATGTTGGGAAACAAAAATAACCCATAGGTGAGTAAAACAAAGATGCTTTCAAAAGCAGTCTCATTCCCTATACTAGCAAAGTACAGAGCTTTCTTTGTTAAGAACTGGGCTGGCAAACCTTGGATGCCACCCTTAACGGTCATGTGAGTCCTGACCTCAGACTCGTCCAAACGAATTGCTCTTGCAATGGTCTGATTCTTTGGAATTTCTTCCAGTCCAGAAAATGGAGCTCGATCTGTGATGTGTAGATCGATCAGATGAGAATACTCCCCCAGCGTTGGTGCTAGCTGGTAATCCAGGAATGTGAAACAGTGATAAACCGGATCGTAAAACTGAATGAGCACGTCCATGATTCCCTCAATCACATGGACTCTTAACAGTGGTAGCAGACCTCCGTACTTGGCTCTGAAAGCCTCAGGGTTTGTGATCATCCTTGCTAACCTTCTTAAATCCTCTAGTTTTGGAACCTTGAAGGTGTACGTATGAGTTCTCCTTCTACCGAAATCCATTAGCGTAATCCTCTTCTCTGATATTTGCAATCACAGTCTTAGTTTAATTTGAAAACAGAGAGACTAGAAGAGAAGTTTTTTGAATGTTTTAATGTTTTATTAAATGAATGCATGAATGCAGCACACAAAAACATAGAAAAAACATGGGGTCAAAGGGTCGTTGTCATGAAGTCAAGGCTCTACCCATCCCCAAAGGTTTACACTAGGGTGATTTTTGTACCTGTACTCATTATCATCAGCTCCTCCCAGGAAAGCAAAACAACAAGCGGATCGCCAACGAGTTGTAGAACAATCTTAGAGTAAGTGCCATTCACCGAGAATAGATCACCAGCCTCAAATGAGGGTAGTATCGCGTAACAACTATTTCCGATAGTTTCTGCACTACGAAAGGGTTTGGCTCCTCAGCTTCTCAGACTTAACAACCGGCCCATTGGCTAGAAGAGTGAATGGGTTGCGTTGGTCAGCCTCCACTGAGGTTGATGGTCGACCCCGTCGCCATCACTTATCTTAAGTGTATACTCAATCTCACCACATACGGCATCACTCGTATTCCCAGTAGCAGAAAAATAAACACATATTCAATTAGCAAAAGCAGTATATATATTTGTCTTAAAAACCCTAGACTTATAAAGCTAAGAATCCTAAGTTCCTGACAGAAATGGGTTCCCCGGCGGAAGCCCCAATCTGTGGTTTTAACCAAAGAGGTGAAAAGGAGGAAAAAGGAAAGAAGCTGAAGAGATTGGCCCCACGGTGGGTGCCATTTTTCTGTAGCGAGCGATTTTAGACGCGGTTCTTAAGCGCTGGTCGCTCTCTGCGGTTGAGCTTAAACTATAGGTCGATTCATTTTTTATCCTATTGTGAGCTGAATAAGGAAGGGAAATTGATGTCTCCAATTAACCCTGCTTTGCATACTGAGTTTAAACAGCGGTCTGTTAGGTTACGGATGCTATCAATGTGGGGGGCCTTTGTACTGGTTATTTGTATTTTCGCCAATACGGTTTTCTTTCTTTCTAGGACTTTCTAGCGGGGAACAAGGGTTAGGATGTTAGGACTGATGCTTTTGAATTACTGCTTTTGATTGATGGAGATATGGGATTTGGGTTTTTTGTTTAGTGTGCTCGCTAAGATCTTTTCTTTCGATCTTATGCCTACGTATTCCCGTTTACCGAAACAGGGAAATCAGAGCGTTCGTAGTTCCTCCTATTCTATGGGAGGAAATGGGTGTTTTGTGTCTTGTTCAAAGCCCAAGACGTGAAGCGAAAGGTGATTTGTATCTTGTTCAAAGCCCAAGATGTGAAGCTGAAAGGTCTATTTGTGTCTTGTTCAAAGCCCAAGACGTGAAGCTGAAGGACCTCGACTTTAGAGAGAATTTGTCATCTCTAAAGAAGGGTTTTTCTGTCACAACTGTTGGGTGACTGTTTATAAAGGAGAATTACTTTAACCGGGATACGCGGATCCTAGTAATGCCATAATTTCCTTTATAGGGGATTTTTAACCTAAAGGAGAAGACTTTAACTCAGTGTAGAGCAATGCTATCTTTCCTTAGGAATTTCTCATACTAAAAGAGGGACAGTAGCGTTGATGTAGATGATCCAGAGGCTTGCCGCTTACAGCGATTAGATGAAGGAGTTGTTGATGTTTGTATACTATGAATGAGGCATAACTTTGATGCTAAAAGGTTGATTGGATCAACCAGTGGTTTTCTTATACAAAGCCTAAGAGGAGGCTAATATGTGTCGCGTACAAAGCCCGAGAGAGAGGCTAAAAGGGGTTGATCCTACAAGAGGATCTTTTATACTCAACAAGAGAGTGTTTCTGTATCTCGTACGAAGCCCGAGATGGAGGCTAAAAGGGTTTGACTCAACAATAGAGTCTTTTGGTGTCTCGTACAAAGCCCGAGAGAGAGGCTAAACGTTGTTTGACTCCTCTGGGGAGGATCATTGTACAAAGCCCAAGAGGGAGGCTATGGTTACTGTTTCAGTTGAGTGACAGGTCCAATATACTGATTTTAAAGAGAAAATCAGTTCTTATATGAACAATACTGTACTCCTGGATTTGATTCAAGGATCCGGGTTATTCTTGTTCTGTAAGGAAGCGGGAAATCCGAAGGGTATTGAGACTGTCCGAGTCTGCGAGTTTCCTTCCTATTTAACGAAGGGGGGGCACTTGAGAATGTCTTTGAGACTCAAGGAAGTTAGACTGTCCAAGTCTAGAGTTCATCCTTTGTACTATGCTTTGAGAAACAGTAGTAGACTCTATGAAAGGACTGTTCTATTAAGATGAATAGGTTCTGTTCATATACCTCTAGGAGGTCGTTGGGACAATTTGTACGAAGCCCAAGAGGAGGCTGGAAGCTTTTAAGAAGCCGATCGGTCCTTGTACAAAGCCCAAGAGGAGGCTATCATTCCCGAAGGAAGAGATCATTATACGAAGCCTAAGAGGAGGCGGTGATTACTTCTAAGAAGTCGTAGGGTCCTTGTACTAAGCCCAAGAGGAGGCGGGGTTGCTTTTAAGAAGCCTGTGGGTCCTTGTACGATGCCCAAGAGGAGGCCGATGCTTTTAAGAAGCCCGTGGGTCCCAAACCAAAGAAACGTTCAAGAAAAGTTTCACTGAGAATAATTCATTTAGTGAACAGTTCTGAGGTTTGAAGAAATTCAAGAGAAGTTTCACCGAGAATAATTAATCTCTGGGGAATAGAATTTCTTGACAATTCCTAATGAGGACAGCCGAAGAGAAGACTGTATCTGGTGATCCTATTGGGGATCTAGCTGTCTATTTCTACGAACAAACGAAACGGCGTCACCTAGTTCTAGACGTAGTTGCCGGGGAAACTCGAAATATCTATACTATTATTACACAGTTTATATGAGTTTATGAAAGAAGACTTACAGCGAAACAGCCCCACAATACAGTTATATGTATATGAAAGCGCATAAACACTTACTCGGTTGTAGAGCTTCCATGCTGTTTGGTTAGTTGTTCAACAAAGAAAGATTGAAAACAACAGTATATTCAAAATCAAAGGAGAAAGTGCTTTGAAATAAACAGATTTGGGGCTTACAGCTCAAGGAGAGGCCCAGGGTTTTATCAGTGAGCGCACTGTTTGAATTTGTACAGAGGGACTTATACAAGTGACTGAGGCCCAAAAATGTTTTTCTGTACAAAGGGATGGGTCTTACATTCTTTCAAGAGGCCCAAAAAGTTTAAGGAAAAAGATTGGGGCTTATAACACGAGGGTAGGCCCAGATGATTTTTTTGTTTAAAAACGGCGATCGCGCCGAGGTTTTCTTTTAACGCGGAGGGACTTATACAATAAGTGAGGCCCAAAATGATTTTTGTTAAAAGGGGGTTGGGTCTTACACTCTATTAGAGACCCAAAATGTTTTGAATGAGTCTTATAGCTCCAGGAGAGGCCCAAGGTTATTTTTCAAAAGGCGACGATCGTGCCGTTCGTTTTTTGACGGTATCGGGACTTATACAATACACTGAGGCCCAAAAATGTTTTGGTCAAAAAAAGGATTGGGTCTTACACTCTATTAGAGGCCCAAAGTGTTTTGAAAATGATTTATGAGGGTTGAATTAATCCAAAAACCCTAATTTGTTTTCAAAAATGTATTTAATTGAATACAAATTCAATTAAAATGATCAAAATTGTTTAACATGTGAAAAACAAATTGTGATTTTGGATTAATGCTTCAAAAATTAAGTATTAACCTACAAAATAATTAGAAAGCATTAAACGTTGCAAAATCAATGTAGAAAAAATATTTAAAATGTAAAAAACAATTAAAATATTAATTATTTGCAAAAATATCAATTATATGAAATAAATAATATTTTTGGAATTTTTTGATAAAATAAAATATTTTAACATTTTTGTGAATTATTAAAAAAAGAATCAACTCAAAATCATTAAAACTCAGAGAGAAATTAATTTTTCAATCAATTAAACAAAATCACAAAATTCAAATATTTGAATTTGTGGAAAAGGCGCCAAGAACACAAGCAAGAACACAAGCGTTTTTCTGGGTTTGGCTGATTTGCGTTTTCCATCCAATCTCACTGAATACGTAATCATATCATGCAATCCACATATCATTATGCTCGTCTCAACCTCACGATCATGTTTATAACACTTAATTTCATTTAAATTAAACATAAAACATGAAATCACGAAGAAACCTCAAGAACCCTAATTTCTGCATGAAGGCTAGGATTTTTTATACACGATTCAAACAAAGTAATTAATTGAGGGAAAACATTCCATACATGATTATGAACATATGGCCAAATTATTGTGCGAGGAAATATGCATGGATTGAGAGATGACGAAGTGTATGCTTACCTCCAAGCCGTGACAGCAAGTGCAAGGTGATTTTTTATTTGGAGGTGTTACAGATGAGTGGTGATGATCTGAACAGCTTCCCTACACCCTATGGAGTGTGTTTGAATGCTTGGACTTGATTGAAAATGGCTGGAACGATTTGTGGTACCTCAGCTGCAACTTGATTGAAAATTTGAGCAACCAGCTGGTGATTTTGTGAAATTGGTGTTTCAGAAGTGATCTAAGTGTTTGATCAGCTCATATATGATGTATGTGAGGTGTATGAGTGATTGGTTTGATTGGAAAAGCTCTCAAACTCAAAAACCCGATAGCTACCTTGCTAAGAAAGGCATTTTTGCCAAGAGAAAGATATTTTGAGGAAAGCATCTGTTAGATGGCTTTGGTGTACTCAAACTGATCACAATTGAGCTCTATTTATAGTAGAGCAAGTTTGTTTTGCAAGGAATAGTGAATGGCAGCTGGTAAGTAGGTTTGGGCAATGTTGGCAAATGAAAATCCAAGTCTCCTCTAGCCATTGACTAGAGGTTAGGGCACAGAGCTTTGGTTCCCTTGGTCTTGGATAAGTCTTGACTGATTTCAGATGAGAATGGCTCATTCCATGCCACCTTGATGCTTCCATTGAATGCTTCAATCCAAATTTGGAGTCTTGTCCCTATTTTGGCCATTCTAGGTTCAACATGCTATTTCTTGTTCCATGGACTTTGGAGGTTTGGCTCAGTGATTGTCCCCTTTAGATTCAATCCTCAGATGTGTCCAAGTGGATAGGAGCATTTGAATTTGGCTGATTTTGGCAAATCGAGCAAAGTTGCAAATTCTGCCTTGCCTTTGACAGATTTCAGCAAGGCAACTTGACCATGTCATATCTCATGGGGTAAGTTGAATTTGGCAATGTTCTTGGCCATTTTGGAAAGCTCTTACATGATACAACAATTGTTTGAACAAGTTTGGTTTTGATCTCTTTTGATTCCAAGTGAAAAATCCCTCTACATTTGGCAAAATGTGAAGCAAAATCTGACTTAGTGAAATTTTCACTAAGTGTTGGAACAAAGTGTGATTTCTTGATTTTGATCACTCCATAACTCAAAATCCTTAATGAATTGGACTTAGGTCTAGTTGAAGTTTTTGTAGAGGGTAATGAGGACTACAAATCCATCTTTGGATGAGAAAAAATGGCCATGTGGTTTAGGAGTTATGATCCTCCAAAGTTAGTGTATTAGTGATACTTTTTCCATAACTTAGAAAAATTTCTAAGTTTTTATGGTTACCCCTTTTACAAGTTATCCCACTTTCTTTGGTTTTTCTTGATGAATGATGATTCAAATCATACATTAACATCATTTTAGGGTTAAAAATCCATTTTGGTGAAAAATCTCAAAAAGTCAAAGTTGACTTTTGTGCACAGTTGACTTTTTATCAGATGAATTCCAAACTGTGCAATTCTTCAGGAAATCATGTCCTTGACCTAAATCAAACTTGATGGACATGTTCCATGGGTGTCATAGGGTATATTGAGGCATGTCCTAGGGTTTGAGAGCATGTCCTGGTCAAAAGTCAAAGTTACAGTTGACTTTTCTCTTAAAACCCTAACTGTGGTGCAGATGAAAATGAGACTTGTTGCTCAAGCTTCTTGGATTAATCCATTGTTCCAAATGGATCAATATAGTTCATTAGAGACCCTCAAACTCTCTCTTGAGGTCTTGGCTCATGATTTGTCCCAAAAGTCAACTTAGGGGTGAATTAGGTCAAGAAACCCTAATTCCTGATTTTTGATGTATGCATCCCCTGAGGTCAAATTGACTTGATGTTTGGGTCCATGAGGTTCCATGGAGTATATTAGGTTAGGTTTTGGATCATTGGCTCATGCCCAGATGAAAATTTCCATCTGGAGGCCCTGGTCGACCAAAACCCTAATTTGGTGACACTGTCAATCTTGAGACTTAATCCACTTAGAAGGGAGCAACCTTGTGCTTAATCCTTGAAGTGGGAGTCCTTTTGATCCATTGTGGATGTTTGAGAGGCTAGACAAGTTGAAGATCATGTCATTCCTTGATTGATCCTTTGTTTAAGGCTCTGAGAGGGCTTGAAACCCTAATTTTGATTGTAGTGAATGCTCACCCATCTTTGGGGAGACTGATGAAATAGAATGGTTCCCCCATATTGTGATGATGATTTGCACAATGATGGGAAATCTTAGTGGTCAAAATTTGGGGTATGACATGCTCCTCAAGGCAAACAAAAGGAGGTCAGACCTAAAGTTGCTAAACAATGGGTTCCTAAGGAGAAGGTGAAATGTCTTTTACCCATACCTCAGATAGCCAGGTTGAAAAGGATACATGGTACTTTGACAGTGGATGTTCAAAGCATATGACTGGATTCAAAACTCTGATAGTTGAAGTCATTCATTGTCCCTCTCATGATGTTATGTTTGGCAATGGTGATAAAGGTGTAGCTGCAGGAGTTGGAAAAGTGAAAGGTGATGGTAGACCTGAACTGGACAATGTTATGTTTGTCAATGGTTTAAATGCAAATTTGATCAGCATAAGCCAATTGTGTGATGAAGGGTACAAAGTTAACTACACTAAAGATGAGTGTGTGGTTTCTGATGAGCATAATCAGGTTGTTATGAAGGGTGCCAGAACCAAAGATAATTGCTATCAGTGGATTTCCCTTGAAGGTAATTCAACTAATGATGCTCAAGTTGATGTTATAACATCAGACTATGACGTCAGGATGCTGGAAGGTCACTCAGAGTTAATGACTTATGATGTGAATTTTTTTAAATTTTTAAAAGGAAAGTCTTTATGGAGGGAGAAAATTAGTAATTGGTCTTTAAGAGGGACTCAAAATCAGGTGCCTTACCACATTGATTCTAGATCAAGATTCATCAAAGAGTCTTCGCCTCAACGGTTCATCTCCCTCAAATCTTCTCTAAACCTAGTCTGTTACAAAGGAATGATGTCTTCTCCATCCAAGAACTCGGATCCTCAAAGACCTGCGCATTTACGAACTAGGGTTTCTTCGAAAAAAGAATTTGGTGACAAAGAACACATTCCTATGGCACTTCCAGACTCAGGTAACTCTAAACGTTCAACCAAGCTGAATAAAACTTAAACTAGGTCATCATCCTCTCAACCTATTGAGGAGAAGTATGATGTGGACATGCATTTGGAGCAGATTACCACCAAAATTCTTGAGAAGGGAATACGGGTGAAAGGGATTTCTGTCCCATTAAGGCAAATGCCTGCTGAACAGGTAGACTCTCAAAGTGAGGACACAAATCTTCAACGACTGGCCTTGACGGTGATTCGAGACGCTGAAAGTGGTAATAAAGAAGAAGATCTTGAAGATACTAATGTCTTCTTTGATGTCAGAACATCGTCCCCTTGGAATGAAAGTCACAGGTGTAAAGGGAAAGATCAGGTTGAGGTTATAGATGTTGAGGACTCATCTGATAGTGAGGATAGGAATGGGAAAAGAGTGGAGTCCCTTCCTAATGAAGATATGGTCAAGGATAAGAAAAGGACTTCAGTCGTAGACTCTCCCAAGTCGTGGAGCAAAGTTGCCAGGTCTGGCAAGAAGAGGAGAATCAGGGAAGAATCAGATTCAGAGTGTGATGTTCAAGACATCAACCCTATGATAAAAGGAGCTGTTGATCAAGTACCTGATAACATCTTGTTTCACTGTGCCAGAAGTGCATCCATGTGGAACTGTGTGAGCCAACGAAGAATAACTCTGGAAAGAGAGCTAGTAGGTGATGACTTAGAGTCTACTGGAATTATAGATCTAATTAAGTTTGCTGGTCTCATAAGGACTGTGTCAGGATTGTCTAGTTGCTATGATAGACTGGTCAGAGAATTTATAGTGAATATCCCTGAGTCTATTGATAATAGCAAAAGCCTAACCTTCAGAAGAGTTACCGTCAGGGGTAAGTGTGTTTGGTTCTCTCCTAAGGTGATCAATGCCTACTTAGGAAGAAGTGAGGAAGATGTTGGATAATTAGAAGCTTCTAATAATGTTATCTGCAAAGAGATCACAACTGGTCAGGTAGAAGTTTGGCCTTCAAGAGGAAAGTTGTCAGCAAGTTTATTAAGTGTGAAATATGCTCTTCTTCATAGAATAGGTGCGGTTAACTGGGTTCCTACTAACCACAAGACCTCTGTTTCTACTGGACTGGGAAAATTAGTTTATGCCATTGGAACAAAGAAACTAATTGATTATGGCTCTTACATCTATAATCAGACTATCAAGCACGCTGCAACAAGAGCTGTGAAATTGCCTATTGTATTTCCATCCCTCATTTGTGGGATAATTCTGTCTCAGTATCCTGGGATTCTTAACCAGGGTAATAGTGTGTGTAGAAGGAAGCCTGGATTGTCGTTTCATCAGAAGCTGTTTAAAACAAGACATGTTGCTGATAATGTCAAAGCATCTGCCTCAACATCTACTAATCATACTCATGTCAAGACTGATATGATTTCTGAACTGGAGGAAGCCTGTAAATAATTTGATGAAATCATCAGAGTAAACATTGAAAGGAAGGACAAGTTTAAAAAATTACTTATGTCCCTGAAGATGAAGGAAAAAGAAAGTGAGAAAGTAGTTGCTGATAAGACAGATGAGTCTGACAATGACAGTCCAAAAGAAGATGAAGAAAATGATGATCTCAGCTCAGATGATCAAAGTTTTTAATGTTACTCTTAATTAGTAGTTTTAGTTTTACTTTCTGCACTGAATGTGCTTGGTTTTGTAATTTGAATGTTGTGCTGGATATGCACCTGTTTATGTTTTTCTTTCTATGATTTATTTTGCCTGGTTGCTAACTGTGAGGCTAACAATGAGAGCTAGGGTGTACTAACTGTAGTTAATAGGGCTTCTGATTGAAGATTGTCTAATTGTGGCTAAAAAGGGGGAGAAGTAGCCAAGAGAGCCTAGAGTATCAAAGAGTACAAAGGTCAGTGCCAAGAGTTGATTGTTGCTGCTAAGGAATGAAGTCAAGAAATATGCAGCTGATTGCTGATGTTATAGTTCAGAAGTGCAGAAATTAAGGGGGAGTAATTGCTGAACAGCTGCTATGCTGGTTGTTGCATTGAGGGGGAGTGCTAATTGCTAATTGCTGCTAATAATGAAATATGTGCAGCTGGTCGAATGTTTGAAGAATGTAGCTGTTTTGTTGCTACAGCAGAGTTTTGTGAAGTCTTTATTAAAGATGCTGCTGCTTGAAGTTTCAAAATCATTGATTGAAGTTTTTCCGCTGCTGAAGTCTCTGAAGGTGTCTCTGAAGGTGCAGAGTACAGAGATTGTTTTAGCCAAAATTAGCCAAAGGGGGAGATTGTTAGTTCTTGGATTGGATGGAATTTTGGTAAAACAAAGTATGTTCAATGTTGATGTCAAGGTGCTGATGTTGCAACATTGAGTCTTAACACTGGGCTGTGTTAAGTATTTAAATTGCTGAAGTTGGATGTCTGATGTCACATGGCGATGGTGTGACATTAGATCTGCAGAATTAATAACATCAGGTTGTGATGTTGTTAGGGTTTGCGTGTTAGCTGGAATTGTGGAGAGCAAGTTGTCTCATTGGATGCGAATATCTTGGGATAGATATTTTCTGCTGAATAGGAGATCTGGTGCAGATTTGTAGGAGATTTAAAAGGTTGCAGATTTGAAAAGATTTTAGGAGAAAATCTGTTTTAAATATTCAGGTTAGATATTGTAGCAAGTCCAAGCCCAATTCAGGTTGCTATTTAAAGCGCACAAGATCAAAAGAAAATGCGACAGAGATACAGAGAAAGAATCAAGAGCATAGGCTGAGTGTCTTGAGTATTTTGTACGAGTCTTGTATCCAGAATTCTAGGGTGAATTGCTGAGTTGTATTATGTCCTCTCTTGGAAGCTGTGAAGCAATAGAGAGTTGTTACTTGATCAAAGCTGTGAAGTAAGATCAAGTTTGCTCAAAGAGGTTGTTCCTTGAGTATTGTTTTAGGGATTGAGTAGTGTTCTCATATCTAAGTGGTTTCTTAGGTAGAAAGTCACTAGTAGGATTTAAGTTTAGGAGATTCTCAACTGGGTTGTTGAGTCTGTAAATTAATTCTACAAGTAGTGAAATTCATCCCTGGCTTGGTAGCCCCCAGACGTAGGTAGTTAGACCGAACTGGGTGAACAATTTGGCGTGTTATTTTGCTGTTAATTCTGTCCATTGTGCAGAGTGTGTTGTTGTGACATCACACCTTAACATCACACGTCTGATACCAGAATTTTAGTAACTAACTCCTAGCCTAATTCCAAATCACCCAAAGCTAAGTCCAAACCAAATTCCAAACCTCTCACACTCCAAATCAAAAGTCTATATAAACAAGCTTTCACTCACTTTTCAAAGGGGGTCAACCATTTTAACACAAATTTCTCACACTTCACTCTCTATTCTCTGTAGCGAGTGATATTTGGATGTGGTTGCGAAGCACAATCGCTCTAGTACTACAGCTCGATTCATTTTTTATCCTATTGAAGCTGATGAAGGAAGGGAAATAGATGTCTCCAATTAACCCTGCTTGCATACTGAGGTTAAACAGTCAAAACTGTTGGTTTACAGATGCTACAAAGATTCAGGGTCTCTCCTTGGTTATTTTGTCGAAAAAGGGTGTTTTAGGCTATCGGTTGAGATGTTAGGACGGATATATATGAAAGTATGGGATTTTGGGTTTTTGTTTAGTGTGCTCGCTAAGATTTTTCTTTCAATCTTATGCCTACGTATTCCCGTTTACCGAAACAGGGAAATCAGAGCGATCTTAGTTCCTCATATTCTATGGGAGGAAATGGTGTTTTGGTGTCTTGTTCAAAGCCCAAGACGGGAAGCTGAAAGTGGTTTGTATCTTGTTCAAAGCCCAAGATGGGAAGCAAAAGGTAGTTTGTATCTTGTTCAAAGCCAAAGATGTGAAGCTGAAGGGTCTATTTGTATCTTGTTCGAAGCCCAAGATGTGAAGCTAAAAGGTGTTTTCTTTAGAGAGAATTTGTCATCTCTAAAGAAGGGTTTGTTTGTCACAACTGTTGGGTGACTGGTTATAAAGGAGGATTACTTTAATTGGGATATGTGAATCCAGCAATGCCATAATTTCCTTTATAAGGGTTTTCCAACCTGAAGGAGAAGACTTTAACTCAATGTAGAGCAATGCCATCTTTCCTTAGGGATTTCTCATGCTAAAAGAGGGACAGTGGCATAGATGTAGATGATCCAGAGGCTTGCCGCTTACAGCGATTAGATGAAGGGGAAGGAGTTGTTGATGTTTGTGTACTGTGAATGAGGCACAACTTTGATGCTAAAAGGTTGATTGGATCAACCAGTGGTTTTCTTATACAAAGCCTAAGAGGAGGCTATTGACCTAACAAGAGGGTGTTTTTTATCTGTCTCGTACGAAGCCCGAGATATAGGCTAAAAGGTTTTGACTCAACGAGGGAATCTTTTGGTATCTCGTATAAAGCCCGAGATGGAGGCTATTTGACTCAACAAGAGAGTTTTTTGTATCTCGTACGAATCCCGAGATGGAGGCTATTATTGTTAGCTCCGCTGGGGAGAATCATTGTACAAAGCCCAAGAGGAGGCTATCATGACTGTTTCGGTTGAGTGACAGGTCTAGTATGCTGATTTAAAGAGAAAATCAGTTCTTATATGAGTAATGTTTGCACTCAGGAATTTTGATTCGAGGATCAGGGTTATTTCCTGTTCTTTAAGGAAATGTGAAATCCAAGGGTATTGAGACTGTCCGAGTCTACGGGTTTCATCTCCTAGTTTTGGAAGGAGCTTGAGAATGTCTTTTGAGACTCAAGGTAATTAGACTGTCCAAGTCTAGAGTTTCATTTTTTGTACTATGCTTTGAGAAACAGTAGTAGACTCTTGGAAAGACTGTTCTATTAAGATGACTGATTTCTGTTTCTATACCTTTAGGAGGTCGTTCCTGGAGGAAGAAATCATTTATACGAAGCCTAAGAGGAGGCTGTGAAAACTTATAAGAAGCCGATGGGTCCTTGTACAACGCCCGAGAGGAGGCGGGGATGCTTTTAGGAAGCCTGTGGGTCCCCAAACCCCGAGAAGTTCAAGACAGGCTATTCACGAGGAATAGATCAAGCCAGGAAAGTTTGAAAATTTGGAAGAAACTCAAGAGATGCCATTCACGGAGAAAAGATCATCTCTGGGGTGTAGAGTTTCTTGACAAGTGCTTTTAAGAAGCCTGTGGGTCCCCAAACCCCTAGAAATTCAAGACAGGCTATTCATAAAGAATAGATCAAGCCAGGAAAGTTCGAGAAATTGGAAGAAAATCAAGAGATTCCATTCACTGAGAAAAGATCATCTCTGGATAATAGAGTTTCTTTGACAACTTCTACGAGTGACAGTCTATGAAAGGGTTCACCGAGAATGCTGCCTTTCATGTCTCCATATTGTTTAACCCCAAGAGGAGGGAAGACTATGTCTGGTAATCCTATGGGGATCTAGTTTTGACTATTTAAGAGTGATCAACGGGCTTAATGCTAGACGTAGTTGCCGGGGAAACTCTAAATATCTATACTATTATTACACAGTTGATATGAGTTTATGAAAGAAGACTTACAGTGAACCAGCCCCACAATACAGTTATATGTATATGAAAGCGGTAAATGAAAGCAGGTAAACACTTACTCGGTTGTAGAGCTTCCATGTTGTTTGGTTAGTTGTTCAACAAAGAAAGATTGAAAATAACAGTATATTTCAAAATCAAAGGAGAAAGTGCTTTGAAAAGAAAGATTTGGGGCCTACAGCTCAAGGAGAGACCCAGTTGATTTTTATCAGTGAGCGCACTGTTGTATTTGTACAGAGGGACTTATACAAGTGACTGAGGCCCAAAAATGGTTTGGTGTACAAAGGGATTTGGGTCTTACACTCTATCAAGAGGCCCAAAAGGTTTAAAGAAAAAGAGTGGGGCTTATAACACGAGGGTAGGCCCAGATGATTTTCATTTAAAATGGCGATCGCGCTGAGATTTTCTTTTAACGCGAAGGGGCTTATACAATATCTGAGGCCCAAATTTGTTTTTGGTTAAAAGGGGATTGGGTCTTACACTCTATTAAGAGGCCCAATTGTTTTGAATGGGTCTTATAGCTCGAGGAGAGGCCCAATTAATTGTTTTTTTTTTAAAAAAGGCGAAGATCGCGCCGTTTACTTGTACAGGGGGACTTATACAATAAGTGAGGCCCAAAATTGTTTGTACAAGGGGGTTTGGGTCTTACACTCTCTCAAGAGGCCCAAAAGTTTTTAAAGAAAAGGAATGGGGCTTATAACACGAGGGTATGCCCAATGTTTATTTTTCAACGGATGATGATAGCGTCGAACTTTTTTTGAAATACAACGGGACTTATACAATAAGTGAGGCCCAAAATGGGTTGTATTTACAAAGGGTTGGGTCTTACACTCTATTAGAGGCCCAAAAATTGTTTTGAATGGGTCTTATAGCTCGAGGAGAGGTCCAGATGATTGTTTTAAATAGGCGGTGATCGCGCCAAATTTTTGAAATACAACGGGACTTATACAATAAGTGAGGCCCAAAAATTGTTTGTATTTATAAAGGGTTGGGTCTTACACTCTAATAGAGGCCCAAAATGTTTTGAAAGTGATTTATGAGGGTTGAATTAATCAAAAACCCTAATTTGTTTTCAAAATGTGTTTTAATTGAATAAAAATTCAATTAAAATGATCAAAATTGTTTAACATATGGAAAACAAATTGTGATCTTGGATTAGTGCTTCAAAAATTAAGTATTGACCTACAATATAATTAGAAGGCATTAAAAGTTGCAAAATCAAGGTGGAAAAAATATTTAAAATGTCAAAAACAATTAAAATATTAATTCTTTGCAAAAATATCAATTATATGAAATAAATAATATTTTTGGGATTTTTTGGGAAAATAAAATATTTTAACATTTTTGTGAATTATTAAAAAAAGAATCAACTCAAAATCATTAAAACTCAGAGAGAAATTAATTTTTGAATCAATTAAATAAAATCACAAAATTCAAATATTTGAATTTGAGAGAAATGGTCCCAAGAACAGCTGAAGAACACGCACGTTTTTCAGTTTTGCCCAGATTTGCATTTTCTATCCAATCTCACTGAATACTTGATCATATCATGCAATCCACATACCAATCAACTCGTCTCAACCTCACGATCACGTCTATGGCAATTAATTTCATTTAAATTAAGCATAAAACAAGAAATCACGAAAAATCCTCAAGAACCCTAAATTCTGCATGAAGGCTGGGATTTTTGATACACGATTCAAACACAGCAATTACTTGAGGGGAAACATTCCATGCATGATTATGAACATTTGGCAAAAGTATTGTGCAAGGAAATATGCATAGATTGAGAGATGGCCAAGTTTAGGCTTACCTCTAGGTCGTGACAGCAAGTTCAAAATGATTTCTGAGTAGGAGGTGTTACAGATGAGTTGTGATGATCGTAACAGCTTCCCTACACCCTATGGAGTGTGTTTGAATGCTTGGACTTGATGGAAATTGGCTGGATCACTTCATGGAATCTCAACTGCAACTTGGTTAAAACCTTGAGCAATTGACTGGTGATTCTGAGAAATCAGTGTTCCAGATGTTGTTTAAGTGTTTGATCAGCTCACATATGATGTATATGAGGTGTGTGTGTGATTGGTTTGAGTGAAATTGCTCTCTAATGAAAAACCCGATAGTGACTTGCTAAGAAAGGCATTTTTGAGAGTGAGAAGTGGATTTTGAGAAAGGCAAGTGTTGTAGGCCTTTGGTGTACTTAAACTGATCACAATTGAGCTCTATTTATAGTAGAGCAAGTTTGTTTTGCAAGGAATAGTGAATGGCAACTGCTGAGTAGGTTTGGCCAATGTTGGCAAATGAAAATCCAAGTCTCCTCTAGCCATTGACTAGAGGTTAGGGCACAGGTTGCTGGTCCCCTTGGTCTTGGATAAGTCTTGACTGAATTCAGTTGCTAATGGCTCAGTCCATGCCACCTTGATGCTTCCATTGAATGCTCAAATCCAACATTGGAGTCTTGTCCCAATTTTGGGCAATTCTAGGTTTAGCATGCCATTTCTTGTTCCAAGGACTTTGGAGGCTTGGCTTAGTGATTGTCCCCTTTAGATTCAATCCTCAGATGTGTCCAAGGTGATGACAAGTGTTGGAATTGGCTGATTTTGGCAAATCGACCAAAAGTGCAAAAATCTACCTTGCCTTGGCAAATTTCAGCAAGGCAACTTGCCAATGTCATATCTCATGGCTCAAGTTGAATTTGGTGATGTTCTTGGCCATTTTGGAAAACTCTTATATGATACAACAACTGTTTAATCATATTTGGTTTTGATACTTTTTGGATCCAAGTGAAAAATGTCCCTACATTTGGAAAAAAGTAAGGCAAAATCTGACTTAGTGAAATTTTCACTAAGTGTTGGAACAAAGTGACTTTTCTTGATTTTGATCACTCTATAACTCAAAATCCATGAGGAATTTGGACATAGGTCAGTGTGAAGCTTTTGTAGAGGGTAATGAGATCTACAAATCAAGCTTTGGATGGAAAAAAATGGCTTTGTGGTTTAGGAGTTATGATCCTCCAAAGTTGGTACCTTTGTCACTTTTTTTCATAACTTAGAAAATTTTCTAAGTTTTTATGGTTACCCTTTTTACAAGTTATCCCATTTTCTTTGATTTTTCTTGATGAATGATGATTCAAATCAAACATTAACATCATGTTAGGGTTAAAAATCCATTTTTGTGAAAAATCTCAAAAAGTCAAAGTTGACTTTTGTGCACAGTTGACTTTTTATCTGATGAATTCCAAACTGTGTAATTCTTTAGGAAATCATGTCCTTGACCTAAATCAAACTTGATGGACATGTTCCATGGGTGTTATAGGGTATATTGAATCATGTCCTAGGGTTTGGGAGCATGTCCTGGTCAAAAGTCAAAGCTACAGTTGACTTTTCTCGCAAAACCCTAACTGTGGTTCAGATGAAATTGAAACTTGTTGCTCCAGCTTCTTGGATCAATCCATTGTTCCAAATGGATAAATATGGTATATTAGAGATCCTCAAATCATGTCTTGAGGTCTTGGTTCATGATTTGTCCCAAAAGTCAACTTAGGGGTGAATTAGGTCAAGAAACCCTAATTCCTGATTTTGGATGTTTGCATCCCTTGAGCTAAAATTGACTTAATGATTGGGTTTATGAGGTTCCATGGAACATATTAGGTTATGTTTTGTATTTTTGGCTTATGCCCAGATGAAAATTTCCATCTGGAGGCCCTGGTCGACCAAAACCCTAATTTGGTGACACTGGCGATCTTGAAGCTTGATCCATCTAGAAGGGAGCAACCTTGTGCTTAATCCTTGAAGTGGGAGTCCTCTTGATCCATTGTGGATGTTTGAGAGGTTTAGATAAGTTGAAGATCGTGTCATTCCTTGATTGATCCTTTGTCTAAAAACTCTAAGAGGGATGAAAACCCTAAATTTGATTGTAGTGGATGCGCACCCATCTCTGGGGAGACTGATGAGGTATGATGGTTCCTCCATATTGTGATGATGATTTGCACAATGATGGGAAATCTTAGTGGTCAAATTTTGGGGTATGACAGATGCCCCTATTTGATCTTCTTGGGCCCGAATGTGTGAATGACAAAGGTATTCAGGCATTCGGGGTGCAAGAGGATTAAATATCGGAATACCTGAAATTTTGATGGTGGTTAAGAATGGCAGCTTGTGCATCCTTCTTCTTTTACTAAGAAATGATGCTTAGAAAAGGTAAAAACTTCCCCTCGATCCTGGTCTTCAGCCAAGGAACTGGTCTCAGTTTTCTTTTGAGATGAACTTCCCCTCGATCCTGGTTTCCTACCAAGGAATTAGTCTTAGTTTCTGATTTAAACTTCCCCTCGATCCTGGTTTCCTACCAAGGAACTGGTCTTAGTTTCTGAAATATACTTCCCCTCGATCCTGGTTTCCTACCAAGGAACTGGTCTTAGTTTCTGAAATAAACTTCCCCTCGATCCTGGTTTCCTACCAAGGAACTGGTCTCAGTTTCTTTTGTCAATAAACTTTACTGACAAGGGACGCTATGTGTAGCGGTTTTCCTTAAACTTCTCACCGAATTTTCTTGGGGAGATGCCATTTGATGGAAAAATTCTTGATGCCAGACTTGCTGGGGAACCCAGTCATCTGAGTTGTAGAGGTGCACAAACTTCTCTGTTGGAGATGCCATTTGTTGACTTTATTTGGGGAACGTGAGTCCCTTGAGAGACTGCTTTCACGTTTGGGGATATTACATCATACTTTTCTCGGGATCTTCCCGGAGAAATGCCATATGATGGAATCCAATTTTGAGGTGTCGATGGCCTTTTCATCAGCAGTTTTTTTTTCGGAGAAAAACTGCCGTATCGCCGAAGCTCCGATTAAGGGGCTTTCTCTAGGGATTTTCCTTAATCCGGGAAAGCAAGGATATCATCTTCAACGGCAAAGAGTGATGTTGACTGAAGGTTCTCTGGTTTTTCATAGGTTCAAGTTATCAAAGTGGTCGAGGAGCCAACTTCATTCCAGAAATAAACTGGAGGAGAAAGATTGTTCAGACGCAGCACTTCCTGACGAGGAAAAAACTTGACAACTCGATTAAGAAGACTTTTTATCACCAGGGGATAAGACCGACTAGAGTGATAACGATGCAATATGAATGCGAATGCAAATATAATGCATGATGTATGTATGTATATGCTGACAAAACTGACACGCCATACAAACTAGTAGATGAACAAGACTGGATACTCGGTCAGAGTGGGAGATAAAGTACCGTTGGTCCAAAAAGTAGCAATTCTACCTTGCTTAGGAAAAGTAGTCCTCGCGGGGAACTATGTTGGTCGGGCTTAGGAGATAAGGACTCTGCCGAAGATGTCAGACGGAGTATTCGCATCTGTCATAACTGATCCTTCGTTCAGGCGCACTGGTTTAGAAGGAGTACTTTGATTCTGCACTTTAAGGTTCGCTTACTTCTGGAGAAGCGGTTGATATTCTTTTGATGTTCAACAGTCAAAAGAAATTGCCATCTTTATTTTAAAGTAGAAAAAGTTTTACAAGTAAATTCATTTTTGTTTTATTTCAAGAATCGTTAATCATATTAAAATGTCGTTCTGTAAAGCTAAAACAAATGAGAATTACAAACAAAAGCACAAGGACTCAAATTTTATTGATAAGATGGAGATCAGCCAAACACGTGATTCCAAAGAGTATTTACAAAGTTAGAAAATAGTAATTTACAGGGAAAAGGGCTACGTTGAAACATAACGACCACTATCCTTCTACCAACTTTGAATTCGGGGCATCCCGAGCTTCTGTCGAAGATGACCTTGACTGGAGTTTTCCTCCGATGAATGGTGTAACTGCTGCTGAAGGACTTACCTCTTTGTCGAACATAGTTACTTGCCATTATCCCTAACTTTTGCCTGGATTGTACTTTGATGTTTCCAATCCACCGGGATGATTTTTTTAGGCAAAGTATTTCTTGACTACATCAACATTTGTGGGATAGGCAAATTCTTCTTCGTCCATGGTTGCAAGTCTCAAGGCGCCGCCTGAGAAAGCTTTCGTGACCACATAGGGGCCTTCATAATTTGGAATCCATTTGCCCCGAGAATCAGTGAGAAATGATTGTATCTTCTTGAGCACAAGGTCTCCTTTCCTGAAGACACGAGGTCGAACCTTTTTGTCAAACGCCCTCTTCATTCTCTGCTGATACAACTGACCGTGGCATAGTGCCATTATTTGTTTTGCTTCGATCAAATTCAGTTCGTCGTGTCGACTTTGACACTATTCAGCTTCTGTAAGCTTAGCATCCATCAATACCCTGATTGACGGGATCTCTACCTCGATGGGGAGTACTGCCTCCATGCCATATACTAGAGAGAAAGGGGTAGCCCCTGTTGAAGTGCGGACGGATGTGCGATAACCGTGAAGACCAAAGGGTAACATCTCGTGCCAATATTTGTAGGTTACAACCATCTTTTGAACAATCCTCTTGATGTTCTTATTAGCCGCTTCTACCGCTCCGTTCATCTTGGGTCGGTAGGGAGATGAGTTATGGTGTTCGATCTTGAACTCTGCGCACAACTCTTTCATCATCTTATTGTTCAAGTTAGATCCATTATCAGTAATGATCTGGCTCGAAACACCATAACGGCAGATGATATTGTTTTTGATAAATCGGACCACCACTTTTCGGGTTACATTAGCGTACGACGCTACTTCAACCCACTTGGAGAAATAGTCAATGGCTACCAGGATGAACCGATGTCCATTCGAAGCCTTGGGTTCAATCAAGCTAATCATGTCGATTCCCCATATGGAAAAAGGCCATGGGGAAGAAAGAACCTTGAGATGCGTTGGCGGTACATGAATTTTGTCGGAGTATATTTGACATTTATGACACCTCCTCATGTACTTGTAGCAGTCGGATTCCATTGTCAACCAATAGTACCCTGCTCTCAGAATTTTTCTCGCCATTGTGTGTCCGTTGGCATGAGTGCCAAAGGACCCTTCATGAATTTCTTTCATCAACATGTCTGCTTCTGGTCTGTCGACGCATCGAAGCAAAACCATGTCAAAGTTTCTCTTATACAGCGTGTCACCGCTCAGGAAGAAGCTACCTGCTAGTCTTCTGAGGGTTTTTCTGTCCTTCCCTAGTGCCCCAGGTGGGTACTCTTGTTTTTGAAGGAAGCATTTGATATCGTGATACCAAGGTTGGTCGTCTATGACTGCTTCAATCGTGAAGATGTAAGCGGGCCGTTCTAGGCGCATTATGTCAATCTTAGGTATGTCATTCCATTGACCTACACTAATCATAGAAGAGAGAGTGGCTAAGGCGTCAGCCATGTGATTCTCATCACGAGGGATATGATGAAACTCGACTCTGTTGAAGAAAGGTAACAACCTTCTTGCATAATCTTTGCAAGGAATCAATCCTGATTGGTATGTGTTCCAATCTCCTTTTATCTGATTGATAACCAGGGCTGAGTCGCCATATACGTCCAAGTTTTTGATCCTTAAATCAATCGCTTCTTCGAGACCCATAATACAAGCTTCGTATTCGGCCTCGTTGTTCGTACATTTGAACGTAAGTCGAGCGGTGAAAGGAATGTGGGTACCCTGAGGGGTAACAATTATTGCCCCAATTCCGTTTCCGTAATGATTAACTGCTCCGTCAAAGATAAGTCCCCACTGGGAACCTGGTTCTGGCCCCTCACTGGGTAGCGTTTCATCGCAATCTTTCATTTTTAAATACATGACATCTTCGTCTGGGAAGTCAAACCCGATCGATTCCTGATCGTCAATCGGTTGATGAGCCAAATGATCGGCTAAAATACTTCCCTTAACGGTTTTCTGAGCGTGGTACTCTATGTCATATTCTGAAAACAACATCTGCCAATGGGCGATTCTTCCCATGAGAGCTGGTTTTTCAAATACATACTTGATTGGATCCATTTCGGAGATCAACCAAGTAGTGTGACGAATCATGTACTGGCGTAGACGTTTGGCTGCCCAAGCCAAAGCACAGCAAGTTTTCTCGAGCATCGTGTACCGAGTTTCGCAGTCGGTGAATTTCTTGCTCAGATAGTAAATGGCAGACTCTTTCCTTTTGGTTTCGTCTTGTTGGCCAAGTACACACCCCATTGAGTCTTCCAAGACTGTGAGGTAGATGATCAGTGGTCTTCCTTCCACTGGAGGTGATAGAATCGGAGGATTCAACAGATATTCCTTAATACTGTCGAAGGCAGTTTGGCAGTCTTCTGTCCAAACGCAGTCCTAGTTCTTTTTGAGTAATTTGAAAATCGGCGCACATGTCGCGGTCATGAGGAATATGAATCTGGAGATGTAGTTCAAACGTCCCAGGAATCCTCTGACTTGTTTTTCAGTTTTTGGAGAAGGAATTTCTTGAATGGCCTTAACCTTGTCATGATCAACCTCAATTTCTTTCTGGCTGACGATGAACCCTAAGAGTTTCCCTGAACGGACACCAAAGGTGCACTTGATGGGATTCAAGCGGAGTTTGTACTTTCTCAACCGCTCAATAGTTTTGACAGGTGGGTCACATGCTCCTCCTCTGTCTTAGATTTTGCAATCATATCATCGACATACACTTCGATTTCCTTGTGTATCATGTCACAAAACAGAGTAGTCATGGCCCTTTGATAGGTTGCCCCGGCATTCTTCAAACCGAACGACATTACCTTGTAACAAAAGGTCCCCCATGGGGTAATGAACGAAGTTTTTTCCATGTCTTTTGGCACCATTTTGATCTGGTTATAGCCTGAGAATCCATCCATGAAGGAGAAAACTTTGAACTTTGCGGTACTGTCAACCAGCATGTCAATATGCGGTAAAGGAAAGTTGTCCTTTGGACTAGCCTTATTTAGATCCCTGTAGTCGACACACATTCTGACCTTTCCGTCCTTTTTCGGAACGGGTATGATGTTGGCTAACCATTGAGAATATTCTGATGTGGCGAGGAATCCCGTGTCAATCTGTTTCTGTACCTCCTCTTTGATTTTGATGGCCATGTCCGGGTGAGTGCGTCTCAACCTCTGCTTTACTGGCGGACATTCTGACCTTAACGGTAAATGATGTTCCACGATGCTGGTATCCAACCCTGGCATATCCTGATAGGACCAAGCGAATACATCAGGGAATTCTTTGAGAAGCTTTATCAAACTCTCTTTGGCAGTTGGACTGAGCAGTGCCCCAATCCTGATTTCTTTTCTCTCTTTTTCCGAACCCAAGTTGACCATTTCCAATAACTCTTTGTGAGGTTCAATGGACCTTTCCTCTTGTCTGAGTAATCGAGAGATCTCTTCTGGAATTTCGTTGTCAACTTCTTCTTCAGCCCCAAATACCAGGAACTCAAAGTTGGGAGAAGGCATCGGATCGTATGTTTCAACTAGGTTTAAAACAAGCAATCTGCATGATGTGATGACTCATGCTTAGAAGAGATAGAGAGAATGCAAAAGTGTGTGCACTGTATTTTTTTATTACTGCTTGTTTTTATTTGAATTGTTTTTTTAGGATTACCATTTTCTGAGAAAAACGAAAAGAGAAAATAGCAATAAATGCGGAAATTACAGAACGACGTTATTTTATTAATGACCAAGTCGATTCTTGAAACTACAGCCCTATAAAACAAAACTCTGTCGCTTTGGGCAAAGCGAAGAGGGAAAATTTACAGAAAGCGAGCCCTATCAAAACATCTGTTTCACCTGGGCAGGGTGAAAGGTTAAAGATGGCAATTACTTTGACTTATGAACAATCTTCGGAACGTCGACAGCAACCCATTGGCGGTGAACTCCTCGGTGAATCACAAAGTATGGCACCTTCCTTGATTTGTCTTCAGAAATAACGCTGATTTCTGGTGGAGCAGGATCATTGGAATCTGTCTCCCAAGCTGAATTGTCGTAGGAGGATTCCTCAGTTGCATTTTGCATAGTATTTTTACTCTCAAGCAGATTTCCCCATCCAGTTAGTTGGATATCTTCGAGCCTGATACGAGAGCTTTCGGGAGCGGTGTACTTGACCATATAGTCGTATTTTCCACTCGGTTGTCCCAAGGTGTCCCACACTTCTTTGGAACTGGAGGGGTCATCCCTCTCGATGACGTTGACCTCGGGAAAAGAATAGTTGATGAATTTAAGTCCTGCAAACGTTGCAAATTCATCGTCGTACTGAGTAGTTTCTGAATGACCTGAGTGTTGATCCCATTATATGGTGGGGACACAGGTATTCTGTTCAATGATGCTCAGCTGAGTTTCATTACTCGGCTGAATTTCTGGCCCCAAGTCTCCTGGGTAAGGCTGCCACATTGGCAGACCGTCCATCGGGCCATAGTAATTGTGGTCAAAGTTGTCTTTCATCAGAGTGTCCTCCTCTAATGAATTTGGCGGAGCACGACATCCTTCCGGATCACAAACTCCGTATATCATTTCGACATCTGACCGTGGTATAAATCTCGGACTCTGTACGGGATAGCAAAATAGCGTAGGCACCTCTTCCTGAGACATATAACCGTCCTCGTTAAGATAGGACTTCCATTCTTCATCTGTGTCGGAGGGATCCTCCTCATTGATAGCATGGATTATTTGAGACACTGGGTGAAGGAAACCTCCACTGTGGAAGAAGTTCTGAATGGGATGAAGACTTTCATCGTTAGCAGCTGTCCGGGTACAGGTTGCAGAAAAACCAAGACCATTCTTTGTGTATTGCTAATAGGAATGACAAGTTGTCCCCATCCTGTTGTATCGGTACTCTCGACCGCTTTATTAGCATCTTTGTATGAGGAAATTGAAGTTCCTCCTCCGGATTGATCGTCCTTGTGTAGAGAAAGCGCTTGGAACTGGGTTCCGATTATCCCTTCGGGTTCCACATAAGTGGATGACGATAAATTGCTGACGAGCAAGGCCTGTTCCCCACAGACTGTGATGAGTTGGCTGTTCTGGACGAACTTTAGCTTTTGGTGGAGGGTTGAAGTGACCGCTCTAGCCTGATGTATCCAAGGTCTTCCTAATAAACAACTGTACGTTCCCCGGATGTCCATGACCTGGAAGGTGACTTGGAAAGTGTGAAGACAATAGTTATGGGAAGGTCAACTTCGCCGATAACCGTTTTTCTGGATCCGTCGAATGCTTTGACGACGACCTCACTGGTTCTCATCGGGGGTCCTTTGAATAATAATTGAGTCAAAGTGGACTTCGGCATAATATTCAGGGCTGACCCTGTGTCTACCAGTACGCTGGCTAAAGCATCGTCCTAGCAGTTGACTGTGATATTTAGCGCCATGTTATGACGGCGACCCTCTTCAGGTAATTCCTCATCACTAAATCCCAAATTATTGCAAGAAGTGATGTTAGAGACAATACTATCGAACTATTTGATTGTTACATCATGTTCCACAAAGGCTTGCTCCAAAACTTTCTGTAGAGCCTCCCTGTGCGCTTCTGAACTGAGTAACAGTGATAATACTGAGATCTTTGAAGGAGTTTGTAACAGTTGATCAACAATGTTGTATTCACTCCTTTGGATGAGCTTCAGCATCTCATCATCGTTTTTCGAAAGGTCGGGATTACTGGTTTGACCGACTGATGGATCGGGAGCTTCTGTCTGAAGTTCCTTTTCTTTGTTGGACTCTCCAACTCCTCTGTTGAAGATTCTACCACTCCGTGTTACACGACTGATGTCTGCAATATTCACGACGGAGGGTAATAGAATTTCCTTTCCATTTTAAATTATCGTTGTACCGTATTTGTAAGGGATTGCCTTAGCAGATTCATACGGTAGTGGTCCCGGCAGATAGATGACTATGGGAACCTTTTGGTTTTTCTGACCATCGTACGTAATCTCGATCTGTTCTCAGTTGGGAATTCTTGATTCGTCAAGCAGAGGGATAATGGCAAAAACATTCCTGGTCCTCTGATGATCAGAGATGACGACAACGTCCTCAATTTGATTGGCAAGGTAGTTTGGCGACCAATTGATGAGTCCGGAACCTGGATATGGGCGAATCTCTCCACGATCCACCTGCCCTTGGAGAGTTGCTCGCACAAGGTAGCACCCTTGGTTACTTTCTGAACAGACTCCACAATGTTCATAATTGTGTGGTGGCACCTGGCCACGCCCACTCTGAATACAATGTAACCTCACTAGGTTAGCTTCCACGAGTCGGACATCCTGACTTTGACGCCGAGTGAGGTTTCTGTTATTGATACTAATTTGCTGAGTATCTTCATCCATGTAGATTGGCATCCACCAATGATTTATCAAGTGCTGAAGTGCTTCCTGGACAAGGGCATATGCCTGATCATTTTCGCAACCCGCTTTACAACTGTGATAATTATGTGAGATCAGGAATCCGAGTCAGACCTGCTCAGCATGCAACTCTACCAAGTTGGTATTCATCAAGCGAATGTCGAAGATTTGAACCATATTGATCGGATAGGGATTCCTATCATGGTAGTCCTGGATCCCCCCCAGATCCATCTGACGCTGGAGGGCCTCCTGTATGAAAGAGCATCCCTGTTTGTTTACCGAGAAAATCAGACAAGAACTGTAATCGTGCCGCGGCAGATTATGATACTGCCTTTGCCTTAAATGCATTGCCACCAGGTTGACATTCATCGCATGGATGACATTGGAATTCGTGTAAACCATGTTAACTCCATGAACTCGGTGCTCCTGGATCCATCCGAGATCCATCTGTTCCTGTAGAGCTGCTTGCACTATAGAACATCCTTGATTGCTTTTAGAGCAGACATCACACTGGTGATAATTATGAGGTGGCACATGGTCGTACCCACTCTGTCTACAATGCATCTTGACTAGATTGGTCCTTAACAAGAGTACATCATGAATTTGATAGACATTGTCAAATTCTTTCTCAATCAGGTTGACTGCAGCTTTCTCATGTTGAGGTAGCGGGTTCATAAGGACATTGGGATTCATATCTTTGAAAGATAAGAGCCCGCTCCTAACAAACTTTTGCACGTCGGATTTGAAATTGAGACAGTTCTCTATGTTATGCCCTGGACCTCCTTGATGATAAGGGCATATCTGATCCGCTTTGAACCAAAAAGGCGGATTTTCCGGTACTGTAAGAGGAGACTTAGTCTGGATGTGCCCCTTAGCCAGTACTAACGGAAATAGTTCTGTGTACAACATGGGTATAGGATCAAACCCTGGTGGCCGCGTTGTACGGTTGTTATTGTATGGAGGACGAGCCTGCTAAAGAGGCTGTTGTGTCCTTTGCTGATTAGGTTGGCTCTGCGCAACCTGAGGTTGATACGTAGGAATAGGCGCAGGGCTGATAGCAGGAGTTACAACTGCTACCGGTTGGTACCGTCGCCTTTTCTTTCCGAGAGAGATATTCCCAATATCTTGCTCTTTTTTCTTAGGGAGAGCACTACCGTATCGTTTTGTACTACTCGATGATCCAGCGTCTTTTACAAAACGTACTTCTCGGACGGCTTCCTCAAGACGAACTCCCATGCCCATCATCTCGGTGAAATCACTGGGTGCACTGGCAACCATTCTGTCGTAGTAAAATGAGCTTAAGGTCTTTAAGAAGATCTTTGTCATCTCTTTTTCCTCAAGAGGTGGACAAATCTGAGCGGAAATTTCACGCCATCTCTGAGCGTACTCCTTAAAGGTTTCCTTGTCCTTTTGTGACATTGATCTGAGTTGATCTCTGTCCGGTTCAATGTCTAAATTGTATTTGTATTGTTGGACGAAGGCAGTACCAAGATCTCTGAATGTGCTAATCGTAGCACGGTTTAAACCCATGTTCCATTTGAGTGCGACACCGGTTAAACTATCACGAAAGTAGTGAATCAGTAGGTCCTGATTCTCCGTCTGAGCTGACATTTGCCGAGCGTACATCACCAGATGGCTCTGAGGGCAAGAGTTACCCTTGTATTTTTCAAAGTCGGGCACTTGAAATTTGTGCGGAACTTTCACATTGGGGACAAAGCAGAGGTCTGCAGCGTCCTTTCCAAATAATTCCTGACCGCGAATGGCTTGCAGTTCCTTCTGCATTTCCAAGAACTGTTCCTGAAATTCATCCCTTCGGTCAAACATAGTTTCCTTCTTACCAGAAGGTATCGGTGGAAACTGTCCTTCCGGGACAGTGTGCACCACAGGGGGTGGTACCGTGACTATGACAGTGAATCTTGGCGTTTCCCGAAGTTTGTAACCTTCAGGAGTCTTCAGTATGCCCCTGGCATCTTCGCTTTCCCGAAGTTTGTAACCTTCAGGCCCAACGGCTTCTGTTATGATTCCCTGATCTTCAGCGATCGGCGGAACATATCCTTCCGGGATATAGTTAACAGGCATTCCCCAAGGACGATCTTTCGGCATTTGATACCTAGGATCATACTTCTCCACTATGAGTGTTGAGGTGATCTCAGAGATCACAGTCCTTTGTAGCTGAGCTTTTGCCATGGCTTGCATGTCGTTACGAAGCTTTCTCATATCCTCTCTCAGAGCGTCGATCTCTTCTTTCAACTCTCTGTTTTCTTCCTCAAGATCATCAATCCTTCTCTGACGATTGGCCCGAGTATTGTAAGAATAAGACATTTTGACTCTAGAACCGAGACACAAACGTGAGATTCGTAGGTAAGAAGAATACGCGATGTGAGAATGATGAATGCAATGATTATATTAATTGTTTTTTGGTTTAATCAAAATAAACTTCGACAATTAGATTGCAAATATCAAACAGTGGGGAAACCCCTTTTTATTGAATTCAAAGGATTACAGAAATGGAAATACAGTAGATTACAAGGTGCAGAAACAGAAACCTAAGCTAATAGGTCCCGAGTCCTCTCTGAAGAGAAATCGGGTGCTGACTCTAGTACTTTCCTTTTCTTTGATCGGGGCTCTTGGGCCGTTGTCGGGTTGTCATTCCTTTGCCAGGTGAAATGAGCGAGCAAATTCCTTTGGTCATCTTGATTCTCTACAGCATGTTGCTCTAAAATTTCAATCAGAGCGTCCTTTTCTTTCAGTAGTTGTTGTATTTTGATGCACTCCACGTTGAGGGTGCGGTACTTGTTCTTCCAAGACCTCCTCTCCCGTTGAACTTTGTTGAGAGTAACCTGAAGCTTTTCAGTCTCAGTCATGAAGTACATGACAGACTCCCTCGGTGGAAGAACTCTGTGACGAGGATAAGGCATCTTTAGCTTGAGAGCTCTAGTTTGTACCCACTGGAGATAAGGCTCCACCGAGACACAGTCGGGTTTTCCTAGAGACTCCCGTCCTTTCTTATGAACATGTTTCCAAGCGTGCACTATTTCTATCTTTAGTGCTCTGTCATTTTCTCCTTCCTTGAAGAAAAGACCTTCCAGATGAACACTCCGTGGGACGTGCCTCATCGGGTATCCAAATTAACGACGAACAAGAACTGGATGGTAATTGATTCCTCCCTTAGTTCCTATAAGGGGTACGTTGGGGAAGTTTCCACAACGGTCAATGACCCTGATCCCATCATAAATCCTATTACACCAATAAATGTCAGAGTTGGTGAGAGACATGATTTTCTGCGACCAACGCAAGGCACTCTTATGATCCCAAAATGCAGCAGACTTCTGTAAATGGGAGATAAACCATTTATAAAGCAAAAGTACACAACATGTGATCTCCCCTCCGGCGTACAAATTTCCTAAGTGTACAGAATGATATGCATCTGCGAGAAAAGTTGGCACAGGGTTTCCAATGAGAAAAACCTTAATGGCGTTGATATCAACGAAATTATTAATGTTGGGCAACAAAAATAACCCGTAGGTGAGTAAACAAAGATGCTTTCAAAAGCAGTCACGTTCCCGATACTGGCGAAGTACAGGGATTTCTTTGTCAAGAACTGGGCTGGCAAACCTTGTATGCCACCCTTAGTGGTCATGTGAGTCCTGACCTCAGACTCGTCCAAATGAATTGCTCTTGCAATGGTCTGATTCTTTGGAATTTCTTCCAGTCCAGAAAATGGAGCTTGATCAGTAATGTGTAGATCAATCAGATGAGAATATTCTTCCAGCGTTGGTGCTAGCTGGTAATCCGGGAATGTGAAACAATGATAGACCGGATCGTAGAACTGAATAAGCGCATCCATGATTCCCTCAATCACATGGACTCTTAGCAGAGATAGCAAACCTCCGTACTTGGCTCTAAAAGCCTCTTGGTTTATGATCATCCTCGCCAAACCTCTTAAATCCTCTAGTTTTGGAATCCTGAAGGTGTACTTATGAGTTCTCCTTCTACCGAAATCCATTAGCGCAATCCTTTTCTCTGATATTTGCAATCACAGTCTTAGTTTATTTTGAAAAACTAGAGATACTAGAAGAGAAATTTTTTGAATGTTTTAATGTTTTTTAAATGAATACATGAATGCAGCACACAAAAACATAGAAAAAACATGGGGTCAAAGGGTCGTTGTCATGGAGTCAAGGCTCTACCTATCCCCAAAGGTTTATACTAGGGTGATTTTTTGTACCTGTACTCAAAATCATCAGCTCCTCCCAGGATAACAAATAGCAAGCGGATCGCCAGCGAGCTGTATGAAATCTTAGAGTAAATGCTATTCACAGAGAATAGATCATCAGCCTCAAATGAGGGGTAGTATCGCGTGACAACTATTTCCGATAGCTTCCGCACTACAAAAGGGTTGGCTCCTCAGCTTCTCAGACGTCACAATTGGCCCATTGCCTATGAGAGGGAATGGGTTGCATTGGGAAGCCTCCACTGAGGTTGATGGTCGACCTCGTCGCCATCACTTATCTTAAGTGTATACTCAATCTTTCCACATGCGGCATCACACGCATTCCCATTAGCAGAAAAATAAACACAGATATCAATTAGGAAAACCAGTATATATATTTGTCCTAAATATCCTAGACTTTCAAAAGCTAAGAATCTTAAGTTCCTGGCAGAAAATGGTTTCCCGGCGGGGTCACCATCCTGTGGTTTCATTCCAGATTAACGGCGTTTTGACCTAAGATCCTAGCGACGTCAGGGTTTCAAGAGATAAGAGGAACAAAATTCCTTGAAAGGCGTCATTTTTGTGGTACCCCCTTCCAAGATTTCTACCTAGGAGACGAGAAGAGAACAAGATCCCAAAAAAGATCTATCCCCAGCAGAGTCGCCATTTTTCTGTAGCGAGTGATATTTGGATGTGGTTGCGAGGCACAATCGCTCTAGTACTACAGCTCGATTCATTTTTTATCCTATTGAAGCTGATGAAGGAAGGGAAATAGATGTCTCCAATTAACCCTGCTTGCATACTGAGGTTAAATAGTCAAAACTGTTGGTTTACAGATGCTACAAAGATTCGGGGTCTCTCCTTGGTTATTTTGTCGAAAAGGAGTGTTTTAGGCTATCGGTTGAGATGTTAGGACGGATATATATGAAAGTATGGGATTTTGGGTTTTTGTTTAGTGTGCTCACTAAGATTTTTCTTTCAATCTTATGCCTACGTATTCCCGTTTACCGAAACAGGGAAATCAGAGCGATCTTAGTTCCTCCTATTCTATGGGAGGAAATGGCTTTTGGTGTCTTGTTCAAAGCCCAAGACGGGAAGCTGAAAGTGGTTTGTATCTTGTTCAAAGCCCAAGATGTGAAGCTAAAGGTAGTTTGTATCTTGTTTAAAGCCCAAGATGTGAAGCTGAAGGGTCTATTTGTATCTTGTTCGAAGCCCAAGATGTGAAGCTAAAAGGTGTTTTCTTTAGAGAGAATTTGTCATCTCTAAAGAAGGGTTTGTTTGTCACAACTGTTGGGTGACTGGTTATAAAGGAGGATTACTTTAACTGGGATATGTGAATCCAGCAATGCCATAATTTCCTTTATAAGGGTTTTCTAACCTAAAGGAGAAGACTTTAACTCAGTGTAGAGCAATGCCATCTTTCCTTATGGATTTCTCATGCTAAAAGAGGGACAGTGGCATGGATGTAGATGATCCAGAGGCTTGCCGCTTACAGCGATTAGATGAAGGGGAAGGAGTTGTTGATGTTTGTGTACTGTGAACGAGGCACAACTTTGATGCTAAAAGGTTGATTGGATCAACTAGTGGTTTTCTTATACAAAGCCTAAGAGGAGACTATTGACCCAACAAGAGGGTGTTTTTTATCTGTCTCGTACGAAGCCCGAGATAGAGGCTAAAAGGTTTTGACTCAACGAGGGAATCTTTTGGTATCTCGTATAAAGCCCGAGATGGAGGCTATTTGACTCAACAAGAGAGTTTTTTGTATCTCGTACGAAGCCCGAGATGGAGGCTATTATTGTTAGCTCCACTGGGGAGAATCATTGTACAAAGCCCAAGAGGAGGCTATCGTGACTGTTTCGGTTGAGTGACAAGTCTAGTATGCTGATTTAAAGAGAAAATCAGTTCTTATATGAGTAATGTTTGCACTCAGGAATTTTGATTCGGGGATCAGGGTTATTTCCTGTTCTTTAAGGAAATGGGAAATCCAAGGGTATTGAGATTGTCCGAGTCTACGGGTTTCATCTCCTAGTTTTGGAAGGAGCTTGAGAATGTCTTTTGAGACTCAAGGTAATTAGACTGTCCAAGTCTAGAGTTTCATTTTTTGTACTATGCTTGGAGAAACAGTAGTAGACTCTTGGAAAGACTGTTCTATTAAGATGACTGATTTCTGTTCCTATACCTTTAAGAGGTCATCGGGACAATTTGTACGAAGCCCAAGAGGAGGCTGAAAACTTTTAAGAAGCCGAGGGACAATTTGTACTAAGCCCAAGAGGATCTATCATTCCCGGAGGAAGAAATCATTTATACGAAGCCTAAGAGGAGGCTGTGAAAACTTCTAAGAAGCTGATGGGTCCTTGTACAACGCCCGAGAGGAGGCGGGGATGCTTTTAGGAAGCCTGTGGGTCCCCAAACCCCGAGAAGTTCAAGACAGGCTATTCACGAGGAATAGATCAAGCCAGGAAAGTTCGAGAATTTGGAAGAAACTCAAGAGATGCCATTCACGGAGAAAAGATCATCTCTGGGGAGTAGAGTTTCTTGACAAGTGCTTTTAAGAAGCCCGTGGGTCCCTAAACCCCGAGAAATTCAAGACAGGCAATTCACAAAGAATAGATCAAGCTAGGAAAGTTCGAGAATTTGGAAGAAACTCATGAGATGCCATTCACGGAGAAAAGATCATCTCTGGGGAATAGAGTTTCTTTGACAACTTCTACGAGTGACAGTCTATGAAAGGGTTCACCGAGAATGCTGTCTTTCATGTCTCCATATTGTTTAACCCCAAGAGGAGGGAAGACTGTGTCTGGTAATCCTATGGGGATCTAGTTTTGACTATTTAAGAGAGATCAACGGGCTTAATTCTAGACGTAGTTGTCGGGGAAACTCTAAATATCTATACTATTATTACACAGTTGATATGAGTTTATGAAAGAAGACTTACAGTGAAACAGCCCCACAATACAGTTATATGTATATGAAAACGGTAAATGAAAGCAGGTAAACACTTACTCGGTTGTAGAGCTTCCATGCTGTTTGGTTAGTTGTTCAACAAAGAAAGATTGAAAACAATAGTATATTTCAAAATCAAAGGAGAAAGTGCTTTGAAAAGAAATATTTGGGGCTTACAGCTCAAGGAGAGGCCCAGTTGATTTTTATCAATGAGCGCACTGTTGAATTTGTACAGAGGGACTTATACAAGTGACTGAGGCCCAAAAATGGTTTGCTGTACAAAGGGATTTGGGTCTTACACTCTATCAAGAGGCCCAAAAGGTTTAAAGAAAAAGAGTGGGGCTTATAACACGAGGGTAGGCCCAGATGATTTTCGTTTAAAATGGCGATCGCGCCGAGATTTTCTTTTAACGGGAAGGGGCTTATACAATATCTGAGGCCCAAATTTGTTTTTCGTTAAAAGGGGATTGAGTCTTACACTCTATTAAGAGGCCCAATTGTTTTGAATGGGTCTTATAGCTCGAGGAGAGGCCCAATTGATTGTTTTTTTTTAAAAGGCGACGATTGTGCCGTTTACTTGTACAGGGGGACTTATACAATAAGTGAGGCCCAAAATTGTTTGTACAAGGGAGTTTGGGTCTTACACTCTCTCAAGAGGCCCAAAAGTTTTTAAAGAAAAGGAATGAGGCTTATAACACAAAGGTAGGCCCAATGTTTATTTTTCAACGGATGATGATCGCGTCGAACTTTTTTTGAAATACAATGGGACTTATACAATAAGTGAGGCCCAAAATGGGTTGTATTTACAAAGGGTTGGGTCTTACACTCTATTAGAGGCCCAAAAATTGTTTTGAATGGGTCTTATAGCTCGAGGAGAGGCCCAGATGATTGTTTTAAACGGGCGGTGATCGCGCCGAATTTTTGAAATACAACGGGACTTATACAATAAGTGAGGCCCAAAAATTGTTTGTATTTACAAAGGGTTGGGTCTTACAATCTAATAGAGGCCCAAAATGTTTTGAAAATGATTTATGAGGGTTGAATTAATCAAAAACCCTAATTTGTTTTCAAAATGTGTTTTAATTGAATAAAAATTCAATTAAAATGATCAAAATTGTTTAACATATGGAAAACAAATTATGATCTTGGATTAATGCTTCAAAAATTAAGTATTGAGCTACAAAATAATTAGAAGGCATTAAAAGTTGCAAAATCAAGGTGGAAAAAATATTCAAAATGTCAAAAACAATTAAAATATTAATTATTTGCAAAAATATCAATTATATGAAATAAATAATATTTTTGGGATTTTTTGGAAAAATAAAATATTTTAACATTTTTGTGAATTATTAAAAAAAGAATCAACTCAAAATCATTAAAACTCAGAGAGAAATTAATTTTTGGATCAATTAAATAAAATCACAAAATTCAAATATTTGAATTTGAGAGAAATGGCGGAAAGAACAGCTGAAGAACACGCGCATTTTTCAGTTTTGCCCAGATTTGCATTTTCTATCCAATCTCACTGAATACTTGATCATATCATGCAATCCACATACCAATCAACTCGTCTCAACCTCACGATCACGTCTATGGCAATTAATTTCATTTAAATTAAGCATAAAACAAGAAATCACGAAAAATCCTCAAGAACCCTAAATTCTGCATGAAGGATGGGATTTTTGATACACGATTCAAACACAACAATTACTTGAGGGGAAACATTCCATGCATGATTATGAACATTTGGCAAAAGTATTGTGCGAGGAAATATGCATAGATTGAGAGATGACCAAGTTTAGGCTTACCTCTAGGTCGTGACAGCAAGTTCAAAATGATTTATGAGTAGGAGGTGTTACAGATGAGTTGTGATGATCTGAATAGCTTCCCTACACCCTATGGAGTGTGTTTGAATGCTTGGACTTGATGGAAATTGGCTGGATCACTTCATGGCATCTCAACTGCAACTTGGTTAAAACCTTGAGCAATTGACTGGTGATTCTGAGAAATCAGTGTTCCAAATGTTGTTTATGTGTTTGATCAGCTCACATATGATGTATATGAGGTGTGTGTGTGTGATTGGTTTGAGTGGAATTGCTCTCTAATGAAAAACCCGATAGTGACTTGCTAAGAAAGGCATTTTTGAGAGTAGTGGATTTTGAGAAAGGCAAGTGTTGTAGGCCTTTGGTGTACTTAAATTGATCACAAATGAGCTCTATTTATAGTATAGCAAGTTTGTTTTGCAAGGAATAGTGAATGGCAACTGCTGAGTAGGTTTGGCCAATGTTGGCAAATGAAAATCCAAGTCTCCTCTAGCCATTGACTAGAGGTTAGGGCACAGGCTGCTGGTCCCCTTGGTCTTGGATAAGTCTTGACTGAATTCAGTTGCTAATGGCTCAGTCCATGCCACCTTGATGCTTCCATTGAATGCTCAAATCCAAAATTGGAGTCTTGTCCCTATTTTGGGCAATTCTAGGTTTAGCATGTTATTTCTTGTTCCAAGGACTTTTGAGGCTTGGCTCAGTGATTGTTCCCTTTAGATTCAATCCTCAGATGTGTCCAAGGTGATGACAAGGCTTGGAAATGGCTGATTTTGGCAAATCGACCAAAAGTGCAAAAATCTGCCTTACCTTGGCAGATTTCAGCAAGGCAACTTGCCAATGTCATATCTCATGGTTCAAGTTGAATTTGGTGATGTTCTTGGCCATTTTGGAAAGCTCTTATATGATACAACAACTGTTTGATCATATTTGGTTTTGATACTTTTTGGATCCATGTGAAAAATGTCCCTACATTTGGAAAAAAGTAAGGCAAAATCTGACTTAGTGAAATTTTCACTAAGTGTTGGAACAAAGTGACTTTTCTTGATTTTGATCACTCCATAACTCAAAATCCATGAGGAATTTGGACATAGGTCAGTATGAAGCTTTTGTAGAGGGCAATGAGATCTACAAATCAAGCTTTGGATGGGAAAAAATGGCTTTGTGGTTTAGGAGTTATGATCCTCCAAAGTTGGTACCTTTGTCACTTTTTTTCATAACTTAGAAAATTTTCTAAGTTTTTATGGTTACCCCTTTTACAAGTTATCCCATTTTCTTTGATTTTTCTTGATGAATGATGATTCAAATCATACATTAACATCATTTTAGGGTTAAAAATCCATTTTTGTGAAAAATCTCAAAAAGTCAAAGTTGACTTTTGTGCACAGTTGACTTTTTATCCGATGAATTCCAAACTGTGCAATTCTTCAGGAAATCATGTCCTTGACCTAAATCAAACTTGATGGACATGTTCCATGGGTGTTATAGGGTATATTGAATCATGTCCTAGGGTTTGGGAGCATGTCCTGGTTAAAAGTCAAAGCTACAGTTGACTTTTCTCGCAAAACCCTAATTGTGGTTCAGATGAAATTGAAACTTGTTGCTCCAGCTTCTTGGATCAATACATTGTTCCAAATGGATAAATATGGTATATTAGAGACCCTCAAATCATGTCTTGAGGTCTTGGTTCATGATTTGTCCCAAAAGTCAACTTAGGGGTGAATTAGGTCAAGAAACCCTAATTCCTGATTTTTTTTGTATGCATCCCTTGAGGCAAAATTGACTTAATGATTGGGTTTATGAGGTTCCATGGAAAATATTAGGTCATTTTTTGGATCTTTGGCTTATGCCCAGATGAAAATTTCCATTTGGAGGCCCTAGTCGACCAAAACCCTAATTTGGTGACACTGGCGATCTTGAAGCTTGATCCATCTAGAAGGGAGCAACATTGTGCTTAATCCTTGAAGTGGGAGTCCTCTTGATCCATTGTGGATGTTTGAGAGGTTTAGACAAGTTGAAGATCATGTCATTCCTTGATTGATCCTTTGTCTAAAAACTCTGAGAGGGCTGAAAACCCTAAATTTGATTGTAGTGGATGCTCACCCATCTTTGGGGAGACTGATGAGGTATGATGGTTCCTCTATATTGTGATGATGATTTTCACAATGATGGGAAATCTTAGTGGTCAAAATTTGGGGTATGATATTCTCTCACATTCTCTCTGAATTTTTCTGCTACTTCTTCATCTTCATCTCAATTTTCTTCCAAAACCTCACTAAAGCTCTTAATTCACCATTGAAGAAAAGCTACTTTCACCTTGAAAGTACTTTTTCTTGAGCTTAACCTTCATCATCATTCCATTTTACAAGATTTTGTGGAGCTTCAGTAGCTTTTGGATTCATCTCAAGTGATTATTTCAAGCTTCTTAGGTGATAATTCTCATTTCGGATTTTCATCGCAATTTGCTCGGTTTCGATACGTTTCGACTATAATTGAGGATTTTATCTGGTTTTCTTTGATTATCTTCATCAAGATCACTTTGCAACAATTACCAAGCTAGATCTCCGGCTTGTAGGTTGGTAGATCTTACTCTTTTTTCTGTTTCGAAAGTTTTTGTATCATTCGCAATGTAGTTTCGATGTTTTGCATGTGAATTGATTATGTCATTTCTTGATCCTTGATCTTGATGATTTAATTGATTCCATTGTTGATCATTTGCTGTTTTTAAACTTGATTTTTTGTGCATAATTGTTTGCCCTAGCATTGGAGTGATTGCACAATCAATAAGTGGCTAAAAGCACTTTTGAAAAACTGTTTTTCTGCCCCTGTGCCAGTGTTAATCGATTAACACTTTGCAGTGCAAAAGTGTTAATCAATTAACCAGTGTTATTTTGTAGATTTTCAAGTGTTAATAGATTAACACTTTGCAGTGCAAAAGTGTTAATCGATTAACACTGAACCAGAAGGCCATTTTCATGCTTTTTCAAGTGTGTTTGCTATGCTTTCTTCTTCTAACTTCCATGGATTGAGATGTTTGATTTTTATGGATGTTTTAAGTGTCATGTGACTTCTGTTTGAAGCATATTCATGAATTTTCGATGCATGGTTTCAATTATTCGATTTAATCACATTCTTGGCATTATGTGAACACATGCTTTCTTGCACTTTCTTTGATCACAATAACTTGATTTTGTGTTGCATTTTGTGTATCATTTGGAACTGTTTTGCACTTTCTCTATTTGCTTTGCATTAGGCTCATTCTCAAGAGAATAAACTTAATCTTGTACAATCAATAATTCACACCTTTTTCTTTAATGATTTTCCATTCTCCTTGGAAAATTGTTAGCATATCAATTCCCTTTGATTGATTAATTGAAACTTCATTTCGATTAGTTAATCTCTCCCCTTGCTCTCCTCTTTAGGCTTCCTTTAGAGATTTTTCTTTCTCCCCTGCTGAGCTGAAGGTTCGTGCGCCGCATGACACTGGAGCACTGTACAACTTGGAGCTGTTACGCTATCCGTTTCAACTTCCGCACTACACCCTGTGTGTTAGAGAAGGAATGAGAAGGGAGAATTCCTATTCTCATTCTGACTACTTTAGGTAGGGGACGAATGACCCTATGCTTGGCTTAGTCACCTCTATCCTTAGGCAGTAGTGTATCTCCTTCCCCAGTCGAGTCGATCTTTAATTACTCCTATCTCTTGTAATCCCTTTTGATCAATCACCATTCTTGGTTAAGATCATTGTTCTTTGGGTTATCAACTCTCTTTGTTTCAATACCCTACTTTCTTTTCTTGTGGTTAATCACTACTTTTGATTCCCCAGAAGAGTTTCAAATCCCTTTTCTTCGGTTAAACACAGTCATCCTGTTAAAAAACCGTATTCCCCGGTGTTCGCAACCTTTTCTTGGTTCTTCTCCTTTGTTTGGTTAATCACTGTCTGTCGGTTAAAACACCAATTTGTATGTATTCTTAGTTAACCACAGTCTATCTGTTGACATACTGACTTCCTTTTGGGTTAATCACCTTCTCTTGGTTAATCACTATTTTCTTCAGTTAACCACAACCAGTCTGTTAAAACACTGAGCCTTTCGAGTTAATCACCTTCTCTTGGTTAATCACTCGTTTCTTTTTGGCTAATCACAGTTTCTCTGTTAACACCGATTCTTCAGCGGTTAGTAGCCTCTTTTGGTTCAATACCCTTTGTTATTGATCAAGTATTATTTGTTCAGTCAGTATCGACGTCCCCTTTGGGTCACGACCTTTTCTTGGTCCCACACCCGTCCTTTGGGTCACGACCTTTGCTTGGTCCCACACCCGTCCTTTGGGTCATAACCTTCGCTTGGTTCTACACCCATTTTTTGGCTGATCACAGTTTATCTGTTAAAATCGTTCTCCCCGCACAATTGCGATCTTGGCTTTCCTCGGTTAACCACTGTTGATCAGTTAAAATACCGAAATTCCTTCAGAGTCAAACACCTTCTCTTGGTTCAATACTCTTTCCTTTTGGTTCATCACAGCCTGTCTGTTGACACTTAACCTCTTTTTCCCCACAGAGTCTTACTCTCTTTCTTCGGTTAACCACTGCCAGTTAGTTACTATACCGAACTTCTTTTCTCTTGGTTTTGACACCATCCTTTTGCTTGTTTCCCAGTAGGGTCGCTACTCTCTGATCCCTAGCACATTTCTTTGTTCTTCTTACCTCCCCGGTGTAGTCTTTGTCTTTCCTTTTGCTCATTTATCTTCTTGGTTTCGACACCACTCTTGCATATTATTCTCTGTCTCTATCTTTCATTTGCACTATTCTCCTGGTTTTGACATCATCTCTTTTGGAATCCCCAGTGGAGTTTCCTCCTTTCTTTTGTTCTTGGTTTTGACACTACTTTCCTTTTCCTTTTCCGTCTTAGTTCCATGAACTACAGAAGCTCTGATTCTGCATTCGTTCGAATGTATGATACGTAGGCACGAGATCGTGATAATCTTGGAGAGCACACTTCCACCCTTCCTTCCTTCTTCCTCTTCTTTGTCCCTGGTTCCATGAACTACGGAGCTCTGATTTCCTCATTGCACTATGAGGATACGTAGGCACGAGGGCCCTAATCCTCCGCTTGCACTCTTTTTCTTTCTTTCTTTTCTCCTCTCTCTCTCCTTCTTTTGCTAGAAGCCTTTAGATAGATAACCCATCCAAGCCTAGAAGCAAGCAAAATGGTTCCCGTCGAGTACGATGGATGTGTTAGGTGCTAATACCTTCCTTTCGCATAACCGACCCCCGTTCCCGTTTCTCTTCCCCTCAGGTTTTATCGATATTTTTCCTATCCTTTGGGACTAAATAAAGTTCGGTGGCGACTCTGTTGTATCTTTGAGTGTGCGATTCACTCAAGTATAAACCAGCCATCTTCAGAGACATTTTTGGAAACTTGGGATTGAAGAAAAGAATAGGTCACAGATTCTGTGGAGCAGAATTGCTGCATTTTTGAAGCCCAAAACCAGTTTTGTTTTGCAATATAAATAGCATGGATTTAACCTAGTTTGGTAGTTGGATATTGCAGCTGTTATAGAGTACTAGGGTTTGTACTTTTGTGAGCCTCTCGTGTATTGTGTTAATACCAGAGAAGAACAGTTTATTGAGTTGTAATATTTTTAGTCACTGCTGTGATTGGAAGGGAATTAAGAAGGGTCTCATACCTAGGAGTGTCTTAGGTAGAAATCTAGGAAGGGTAGTTTCTAGGTACTAAGTTGTAAATGTTGGAGTTTAGCTTAGAACTAATTCTACTTAGTTGATTTCATTCCTGGCTTGGTAGCCCCCAGACGTAGGTGTTGTTGATCACCGAACTGGGTTAACAATTTCTGTGTGTTGTTTTTCTTTCTGCTGTTTGTTTCTGTTCCTCCTTAATCCTTGTGAGAAGCAGAGATCAAGTGTCACGACATCCTGTTTGACATCTTAGTGATCTGCTTAAACCAGAATTTCATGGTTTCTTTACATGCATGATGTCCTGGACATCATCTGCAACATCATAGTCTGATTCAGTATCAGACTCATCCTTTCTCTTTCTTGACACAATAGCCACCTTGCTCCAAGGTTTATGTGGTCCAACCACAAATTTCTTAGATATCTTGGTATGAGTGTTTTCGACACCCACACCCTTACCTTTTCTACTTTTCAACTCTTGGCCACACCAGGGTGGAGGCTCTTGGCAATAATTTCATCATCTGAGGGCAAGTCATCCACATTGATTACCTTGTCAGTAGCCTTTTCAATAACACCTTCAGAAGCTTTTTCCTTTAACTGAGGTTCTTCTACAGATGGAGATGTTTCATCATATGCCTTAATGTCTCTTACCACAGAGTCGGTAAGGGTGCGTAGATTCACTTCTGACTTCCCATGATCATCCTTTTCACCACTATCCTCATTAACATTCTCCTCAGTCACCACCTTTGGTTCATCAACAGGAGCTGAAGTGGTTTGCATGATTTGAGCCAGAGGTCTAGTAATCCCAACAACATTTTGTCTACCCCCTAGATTTAAGTACTTAGCCACTATTGCTCCTATTCTTTTATTCGTATCAAAAATTTCTTTCTCACTCCTAGGATCAAAAAAAGCATCAGAAGTCTTGGAAGTATTACCTATAGGGAGATTCTCAGATCTTCTCACAGTGAGTTTGTCAAGCTTACATGGCACCATAGCCAGGGGAACAACATCAATTGCATCTCCAGCAGACAACTTCCCAGGCTTTTCCCTAGTAGCGGATGATATAGAATTTTCCTTCTTGCTTGCCCTTTTTGACGATTGTTGTTGAGACATCGTAGAGTGAACATGATTAGATTTTTCTTCAAACTGGAAGATGGAGCAGTTTGTGGAAACTGGTGCAGAATGAAGGTATCGTGCGTGAGAGTGGTTTAGATTGATTTGAAATGATTGATTTTGAAACCCTTTCTTTATTTGTTGGGAAAATACATCTTCTTGAATAGTATCCCCAGACATTAATTTCTCTAGACCCCTAATCATGCAAACCCCTAATTTGCCCCTTAACTTCTTAAACTGATTTTTAAAGCCACCAAGGGTGCTCAGGTTGTCATTGTATGATGTCACAACATCTTGTGTGACTTTATCCCTAGTTAGCATATGTCTTATTCCTATGAACTGAGAGTGACTAACCACGGTAGTTGTACATTCATTCTCTGTTGTTGAGTCAACAGTGACCATATAAGTACACCTCTTTCCTTCAAGATCATCAACCATAGATTTCTTATGAAGAAGTTCCACAATTCTTGAGATAGTCAGATGTTGCAGCTTCTTGTGTAACTTCTTGGTTAACTTACTAATCTTCCAATCATCACAGATTACTTTGCTATCATCCTTCAGATATGAGGCATTTCTGTTAGCTGCATTTAGCAAACCCTTTTTTTCTGAGGATAACTAAGTTTCTAATGCTTTACTCCATCTATGAATAAACATTCTGTCTCTAGAGGAGTCCACACATAGCAATTCATTTTTGATCTGACACCTTTAATTATAACTTCATCTTTATTGTTCACCACCAGACACTTAGACTCAGTAAAGTTAACTTTGATTCCTTGGTCACAAAGTTAACTAATACTTATCAAATTTGCAGTCAGTCCTTTGACAAGCAATACATTATCAAGTCTGGGCTGCTCAACACGGTTCAATCTTCTAACACCTCTAATTTTCCCTTTGGATCCATCTCCAAAAGTGACATCATTTGAGGCATGTGATTCTATATTCACCAAAAAATTCTCGACACCCGTCATGTGTCTCGAACAACCACTATCAAAGTACCACCTCTCACCATTGAGGCTCTTAGAGAAGAATGAATGATTAGGGCCACAAACTCATTCTTGGGCATCCACTCCTTTCCTACTTTACCAACTTGCATCTTTCTGGGATGTGAACCAAACTTTGGATATCTATGTTACTTGTAGCAGTAAGGTTTAATTTGACCAAAATTACCACAATGATGACACTTCTAGTCCTGCTTCTTTTTTCCTGAAGTATTTTTCTGATGTCTATGTTGATGTTGAGACATCCCTTTTGACATCTTATGATTCTGTTTTCTATTAGACTGAGTAGAACTAAATGCTGGCTCCTTTCCTTTGTTTTTCACGAGTTGGTCATGGTCACCAAGTCATCTAATATCTCCAATGTCCCTTCCAAGTTGGAGGATCTCATCTAGCACATCAGAGCTGCTGTTGAGCATTCTAACAGTTTTGGTCACATTATCAAGTTTGGAGTTAAGCAAAACAACTTCCTCTTTTAGATTAGAGATTATGTCAAGGAGCTTCAATCTTTCGTCACAAAGTTGGGTAATAAGATCATGTTGATCCTTCCGTAATTGACAAACTTCTGCACTTCTGATGCACAGCTCCTTATAAGAGGCAGCCAGTTCATCATAAGTGAATTTTTCAATATCTGATTCTCCATCAGAGTCAAATATCCCCGTAAGGGCGGAAACCTGTTTAGGTGATTCTCCTTCACTTGCAGAATCATCTTCAGACCATGACGTGGACAATTCTTTCTTCTCCTTCTTAAGAAAAGTGGGACACTCAGATTTAATGTGTCCAAAACCTTCACATTCATATCACTTGATTCCTTTGCCAGTTTTCTCTTCATTTTTGAACTTCCTTCCAAAATCCCTTCTTTTGTTGTTGTCGAATGGCTGAGTCTTGACATTAGCTTTTGACTCTCCCTCCATCCTCTTCAGCAATTAATTGTACTGTTTCCAAGAAACACAACAGCCTTAGACAATTCCTCCTTAGAATTTGTCTTACCTTCATCTTTATTAGATACTAAGGCTAAGGTTTTCTTCTTCTCAGTTTTCACATTCAAGGCCATTTCAAAAGTTTGTAGAGAACCCATGAGTTCATCTACCTTCAACTTATTTATATCTTGAGCTTCTTCGATGGCAGTCACCTTCATGTCAAACTTCTTGGGAAGAGATCTAAAGATTTTTTGAACTAGCGTAGCCTCAGGATTTTTTTCTCAAAGATCACTTGAAGTATTGGCTATGTCAACGATGTTTATATGAAAGTATTGAATACTTTCATCCTCTTTCATCCTCAAGTTCTCAAACTTGGTGGTGAGGAGTTGAAGTCTTAAGGATTTTATCCTAGAAGTTCCTTCATGCGCAGTTTTCAGAATCTCCCAAACATCCTTGGAAACAGTACAGTTTTTGATCAGTCTAAAGATGTTCTTGTTAACACCATTGAATAAGGAATTCAAGGCTTTGAAGTTACCTTGAGCAAGCTTATCATCTTCATCATCCCAGTCTTCCTCGGGTTTCAACTCATTAGTAAACTTCCCATCCTTATCTTTGGTCTTTGGTGGATCCCACCCTTTGACCATAGACTTCCAAGGTTTACCATCCATAGACTTGATTGAATGCCACCATGCACACTTTCCAATATTCATAATTGGACCCATCAAGAATGGGTGGTCTATTTAAAATTCCTCCTTCTTTATCCATTGAACCAGAAAGTATCGTCCCAGAATCTCACCCAAATGCAGAGCATGAAACCAGGCTCTGATACCAATTGAAATTCTAGTATAAGAGATCATGAAGATGTCGAACAGGGTGTCGAGACACTTGATCTCTGCTTCACACACAAGGACAAAGAAGAGCAAAAAACACTATGCAGAAAATACAAAGAACACGCAACAATTGTTAACCCAGTTTGGTGCAACTCACCTACGTCTGGGGGCTTCCAAGCCAGGAATGAAATCCACTAAGCAGTATTAGTTCAAAGCTACACACCTCGGTTTACAACTTGTCACTTAATCACTACTCGTGCTATATTTCTACCTAAGACACTCCTAGGTATGAGGCCCTTCTCAATTCCCTTTCAATCACAGCAGTGACTGAATAATTACGACTCAACAAAATAGACCAACTCAAGTATTCACACAATATAAGAGAGGCTCGCAAAATACAAACCCTAAACACACTATTCAACAATGTATTTTTTGACCCTTTTCCTAGGTTAAATCCCTCCTATTTATAACCATAAACAAGACTGGATTTGGGCTTCAGAAACGCAGCAATTTTGCTCTACAAAATTTGAAACTTATTCTCCTCTAGAATAGTTTCTTCAATCCTAAGTTTCCTAAAGTGTCTCCACACTTAGAAACAACATCTTCAAATTAGAATCAGAATCTCTAATTCCTCAATTCTGGACGCCACCTAGGAAAAACAAATAATCCCAAAATAATTGAATATCTGGAATAACATAATTAAAACTGAAAAGTAACAGACAAAGATGTCGAACCATCATGATAGGACATCTTGTCCAACATCTTGATCTTCAGTTAGTTCTTCATGTTAGGACATCTTGTCCAACATCTTTCTATCAAGTTAGTTTTACCAAAATTGATGCCAACCACAAAGGCTTGGACTCATCACTTGTCATCAAGTTTTCTTCTCAAATGATATGGCACATGCCTATGCGCTATAGATTCAAATACCTTCAGATGACTCAAGCTAGGCTTGACACCAAACCAACACTCTTTTAGCGTAATTCCTTCTAGCCTTTTCGTCATAAATCTGTTCAAAATATATGTTGCAGTCGACACAACTTTCCCCTGTAATTCTTTGGGTAGATGTTTGCTTTCAACATACTTTTCACCATATTCATGATGGTTCTATTCTTCCTTTCTAAAGTTCCATTCTGCTGTGGAGTGTAGGGTGGCACCATCTCATGCACAATCCCTTCTTTCTCACATAATGTGCCAAAGTCTTTCAACGCATACACTTCATCACCATCAGTCCTCAGAATCTTGAGCTTTCTACCATTTTATCTTTTAACCATAGATTTAAACTTGACAAATACCTCGAGCACTTCACTTTTCTTCTTGATCAGGTAATTCCACAGTTTTCAATTGAAATCGTCTTGAAAATGACAAAGTATTTGTCACTTTTGACCTGGATAGGTCCACACACATCAGAGTATATGACTTCAAGAACTACCTTCGACCTACTTCATACATCCTTGCTGAAGTTGTTCTTGTGCTGCTTTGCCTGCACACATTCTTCACACACTTTGTTTGGAATGTCGATTTTTGGTAATCCTGAAACCATATGTCTTCTCTTTAGATCTCTGATGTATTTGAATTAAAGATGATCAAGTCTATAGTGCCATATCCATTCATCACTACTAGCTGCAGTTGTAAGGCACTTATGTTCCATCACATTAAGTTCAATCCCAAAGGTTCTATTTTTAGACATGGGTGCCTTCAAGATTAACCTTCTTCCTGAGTCAAGACCTCTCTATAGCGTCGGTTTTTTGGTGACGCGACCACCTACCGCATTTGGTGCTAATTTCTGATTTCTGTATTTATCCTATGAAGCTTAAAAGGAAGGGGAAGATATCTTAAACTAACCCTGCACGCAATTATTTTCTTTAACAAATGCTGAGAGATCGGGGATCGGGGTTTGGTTATACAAAGGGAAGCTATTAACACCAAGAGTATCTATAGTAATCTATAGGAACCTTCATTTTCATGTATTTCTGCTGTTTGAAATGCTTTCTTGTGTTTATATTCTATTGATTGGGAAAGTTTCTCCTTTGGGAGGGTTAAGAGAATTTTTTTGTTGTTTTTGGGTTTTCTATTGTTTTTTGGGAAGGTGCATGACCTAAAGTTTTTTATTTGTGTGCTCGCTAAGATTTCGCAATCTTATGCCTACGTATTCCCTCAAAGAGATTTGGGAAATTAGAGCAATCGTAGTTCCTCCTATTCTATGGGAGGAAAATTTGGTGTCTTGTTCAAAGCCCAAGATTGAAGCTAAAAGGGTGATTGAGAGAAAATTTGTCATCTCTAAAGGGAGATATCTCACCTATACATCACAAAATGTCAGGTAATTGGTTATAAGGGAAATTACTTTAACTGGGATGTGTAGAATCCAGCAATGCCATAATTCCTTTATAAGAGAGATGTCATAAAGGAAGAAGCTTTAACTCAGTGTAGAGCAATGCCACTTTTTCCTTATGAGTCTTTCATGCTAAGAGAGGGACATTGGCTTAGATGTGTGGAATCTAGAGGCTTGCCACTTACAGCTGTTAGATGAAAGAGGAATTTTGACCATGATAAAGGAGGGACTCCAGCTTGGATTTTGAATCAACAAGTGTGTCACTTATAGCAATTTACCTGATAAAAAGGTTTGATAATTTGTTTTGATATGTGATGTATAGAGGAAATGTCCTCCTACAGAGAGGACTCAATGTCTCATCTGTGAGGATGTTGATTTTTGTGTGCCTTGATCAAAGCCCAAGGTTGAAGCTGAAAAAAGAGTTAAAAACTGACTCCACTGGGGATTGACTCTATTAGAGATGTTTTATTTAAGTATCTTATTTGAAGCCCAAGATGATGAAGCTGGAAAGTTTGATTATGGCTTTAAAGAAGACTAACTCAACTGGGGAGTATGATGTCTGTCTTGTACAAAGGCCAAGATTGAGGCTGACTGGTTAAATCATTTTATGAAGCCTAAGAGGAGGCTGACTCTTGCTGAGGATTTATCCAAATCCCAGGATGTCTAAATTGTATTGGGGAGTCCAAAAGGGAAACTAACTCTTGCTGGTGATTTGAGCAGAGTTGATTTACCAGATGCCATGAGGCTCTGATTCTTTTGAGGATTTGTTGATGGTAAACTGACCCTAGCTGGGGATTTTTATGGTGAAAGGTAAGCCTTGTTGGGGGTCAGAGGGGTTTTAAAGATGAGTTTGAAAACCTTGGAGGTTTAACTCTTCTAGGAATTGATGTGTTGGTAAAGATGATCAAGGTCTATCCTATGTTTTTAGGAAGCCTGAGGGTCCTTATATTAAGCCCAAGAGGAGGCTAAGACTATCCAAGTCTCTTAAGAAGAGGTAAACCCTGGTTGGAGAGAAATTATTGTATGATGCCCAAAAGGAGGCTGAGAGTTTTAGAGATGAAGATCAACCCTTGACTGGTTGAATGTTCTAGAGTTTTGAATTTCCTGGGGAGTGAACTTAGAAAAGATGTCTAAATTCTATCTTATGCTTTTAGGAAGCCTTTGGGTCCTTGTACTAAGCCCAAGAGGAGGCTAGGGAACTTTTAAGAAGCCTGTTGGTCCTTGTACTAAGCCCAAGAGGAGGCTATGGGGAACTTTTAAGAAGCCTGTGGGTCCAAGCCTAAGAAAAGTTCAAGAAAGGTTTCACCGGGAATAATCCTTTCTTTGTTAAACAGTTATTAGGTTTGAAGAAATTCAAAAGAGGTTTCACCGGGAATTAATCATCTACGGGGAAATTAATTTCTTATATATATATATATATATATATATATATATATATATATATATATATATATATATATATATATATATATACATATATATATTTATAAGTTCTGACAGTCTTGAGAAAAGTTTCACCAGGAATAATGCCTTTCTCTGTTCCATATTGAATAAAGCCCAAGAGGAGGCAGACTATATTGAGGGAAGTTTTCTATGAGGGAACTAGTTTTTGACTAAGTTAGAAGTAACCTTTTGTTTGACCTAAGTGTAGACCTAACTGCTGGGGAAACCCTAGACAGATATGCACAAGTATATACAAATAAGTGAATTAACAAGTTTATAAACAAGTATGCATTGAATTGAAAAGATGTTAGGTCTTACATTCTGAAAAGATGCCCAAGTGTATTGTGATTGGTTGTATGATTTCAATTGTATGATTAGGGTTTTGAGAAATTGAAGAAAGTTTTGAGAAAACTTTGAGTTTGAATTAAAAGAAAGTTGTTGTTATTTTAATGAAAAGAAGAGAAAGTTTTGGGCTTATAACTCAAAGAGAGGCCCAAGTGGTCTAAGAGCAGTTTCACCGGGAATAATGCTCCTCTTAGTACTAGTGTAAAAACAGACAGATGATTTTGAAAACAGAGGTATAGGGCTTACAACTCAAGGAGAGGCCCATGGAAGTTTTTTATGGTTAAGAACAAAGTTTATGTACAAAAGGTTAGGGCTTATACTCAAGGAGAAGCTCAGATGCCGTATTTGAAAACAGTGATCGCACTGCGATATCGAAAGACGTTGTGGGACTTATATTATAGTAGAGGCCCAAAATTTGTTTATGTACAAAGAGGTTTGGGTCTTACACTCTATTAGAGGTCCAAAAATTATTATTGAAAGAAATAAGTGGGGCTTAAACTTCAAGGAGAGGCCCAGATGAAAACAGTGGACGCACCGTTGTTTTGAAAATCGTATCGGGACTTATACTATGACAGATGCCCAAAATTATTTATTTACAAAAGGGGTTGGATCTTACACTCTAATAGAGGCCCAAAATGAATTCAAAGAAAGTTTGAAAATTTAAAATCAAGGAAAAAAACCCTAATTTTAATAAAATTACATTTTTTCCAAAGAAAATTAAATAAAAAATGATATAAAATACCAAATATATTTAATAAACATGTTGTGAACTTTGAAAATGTTTAAAAATATATTTTTTAATCCACAAGATGATTTGAAGTTCAATTAGTTTAGAAAAATCAATAAAAAGAATTTATTTAAAAATGTTTAAAACAATTAAAAAGAAATTCTTTGAAAAATTCAAAAGTATATCAAATATAAAATATTTTTTGATTTTTTTGTGGAACAAATAATTAAAATGTATAAATGATATATGTTTAAAAAATCATTTGAAAACGATTAAAAATGAGAGAGATATGAATTTTTGAAATTAATTGAAAAATAATCAAAATAATTCAAAATTCAAAATTTTGAAAAAGGGCGCGAAGAACATCATCTTCTTCCTCGTACCACCCTCCATTTTCAGATTTGCAAAAACTCCCCTATCTCACTGAATACGCAATGAAATTGACTTTTGTAAACATGAAAGTTGCTCGTTTTTTAACAAGGATTTCAATGATACCAATTAATTGCATTTCTTTTAAGTTTAGAGTGAGAAATCATATGAAGAACAGATGAACCCTAATTTTTTCAAGAACACTATGAAACTCCATACACGATAGATACAAAGAAATTAATTGAGGGGAAACACTCTACATATGTGCAGAAATGTGTTGGTAACTTAAAAACACATTTATGATGCATGGATCATAGAGTTCAGATTTGAGGAAGCTTACCTTGCAAGTGAGAATCAAATTCTGCAATGTAGGTGTTACATATGCAAGATGATGATCTGGATAGCTTCCTTGACCCCCAAAGATGGTGTTCTAATGATTAGAATGGATTGAAAACCTCTGGATCACTTGGCTCGACCCTATCTGCAGCTTTGAAGAAAATTTGAGCAAAAGGATAGTGACTTGGTGATTCCGATGTTACAAAAGTGTTTTGAGGTTATGGATCACTTCTATGATGCTTATGTGAAGTGTTTGGATGCTTGGTTTGAACGTAATTGGTCTGGTTTGAGAATTCCAAGTTTTCACTCTTTGAGAACTTTGAATTTTGCAAGAAGAAGGATTTGTGAGAAAACAAGCATTGTGGTTATTTTGGTGTGTTTTGGAATATCAGAAATGTCTTCTATTTATAGGAGAATGGATTTGTCTTGGCTGAATAGTGATATCTTGAAGATTGGCTTTGATTCAATGGTTTTGGCAAGATGTATCATTACCCCTCACACAAGGTACCATAGCCCTCCACATGGCTAGCTCATTTTTTGACTCAATTCACATTCCTCGGATGCTTTTATTGTTGTTTATGTGAGCATCTTGACTGAAAAGAATCCTTTTGTTGAATGTGCACTATTGCACATAAATGCCATTTGAATTCAAGGCATAAGGTGACAAAACCCATTATTCCACTTGAGATATCCCTTGACTCTTTGGCCTAACTTTGCAGGTTTGTTGTGATTCATCTGTTATGCATTGAATGTGAGTGGTATTGATCATTACCCTTGGCAAGAAAATCGTGTATCGCAAGTAAGTGATCAAACTGATTTTGCAAAATAGCTTGCAGTAAGGCACATTGATCACTCCATATCTCTTTGCTCAAATGGAGTTTGATGATGTTCTTTAACTCTTTGGAAATCGTGCACATCATACTTCAACTTTGATGTTTACCTATGGTCTTGGATCATTATGGATCATGGAGAAAAATGACCTCAAAGTTGGAAAAAATGCAAACAGATTCTGTCTCAAAATTTCTCTAAGTGTCAAAGTGAAAATCCCATGAAACTCTAACTTCATGGCTTAATAACTCAAAATCCATGCATCTTTTGACTATGGGTCAGGAGGACACTTTTGTAGTATGTAATGAGAGCTTTCATTTGAGCATTGGATGGAAGAAAATAGATGCTTATATCATAAGTTATGGTCTTGCAAAGTTGGGTAAAAATCATCTTTTTTCCATAACTTATTGAAATTTTAAATTTCTTAAGATTACCCCTTTTACAAGTAACCTTACTTTTCTTGATTTTTCTTGATTGATGATGATCCAAACCATAATTTAACATTGTTTTTTACTTGAAGAAACCATGTTTGTAAAAACTCTCAAAAGTCAAACTTGGTTTTGGGCACAGTTGACTTTTTATCAGATGAATTTCAAACTTTGTGATCCTTTATGAAATCAAGTTCTTGGGCTAAATCAAACCTAATGGATGGATTACATAGGTGTTTTAGAGTGTCTTGAATCATTTACCAAGGTTTGAGATCATGTCTTGGTCAAAAGTCAAAGGTATGGTTGACTTTTTCTAAGAAACCCTAGTTTGTGGTCCAGATGAATTTGCATCTTTACATTGCTCATGAATCAAGTTCTTTGTGTCAATTTAAACTTGTGAGAGGATCAATATAAGATATTTGAGGTCTCCAAAACATTTCTTGAGGTCTTGGCTCATGCCTTGCTTCAAAAGTCAACTTAGGGGTGAATTAGGTCAAGAAACCCTAATTCCTGAATTTTGATGAATGCATCCCCTGGGGATATTTTGAACTCATGATTGGATTCATGAGGTCCCTTTGAGCTTCTTGAATCATGTTTTGAAGTATTGACTCATGCCCAGATGAAAATTTCCCTCTGGAGGCCTTGGTCGACCAAAACCCTAATTTGGTGACACTGGTGATCTTGAGGCTTGATCAGCTTGGAATGTTGCATTCTTATGCTTCATTCTTGATGTGGGAGACCTCTTGATCCCTCATGGATATTTGAGAGGATTGGAAAGTTAAATATCATGTCAATTCTTGATTGATCCTTTGCCTGAGTGCTCTGAGAGGGCTTAAAACCTTAATTCTTGGTTGAGGTGAATGCTCAACAATCTTTGAGAGGATTGATGAGGTATGAAGATACATCCATATTGTGGTGATGAATTGCACAATGATGTGGAATCTCGTGGTTAAAATTTAGGGTATGACAGATTCCCCTATTTAATGGTTCTTGGACCTGAAGGTGTGAATGGCGAAAACGTTCGGACATTCAAGGTAAAAGAGGATTAAATATCGGAATACCCGAAATTTTGATTGTGGTTATGAATGGTAGCTGATTTGCCCATCTATCTTCTTTTGCTAAGTAGTACTACTTAGAAAAAAGGGTAAACTTCCCATCGATCCTGGTCTTTAGCCACATAATTGGTCCTAGTTTTCTTTTGAGATAAACTTTCCCTCGATCCTGGTCTTCAGCCACAGAACTGGTCTTAGTTTTCTTTTGAGATAAACTTCCCCTCGATCCTGGTCTTCAGCCATGGAACTGGTCTCATTTTTCTTTTGAAATAAACTTCCCCTCGATTCTGGTCTTCAGTTTTCTTCTTGTCAAGTCTGTTTTTTTGACAAGGAATGATATTTGAAATGGTTTTCACCAAACTTCTCGCTGGGGACATGGCCCCTGCTGGGGAAATTACATCATACTTTCTCCTTTCAGAGAGATGCCATGTGATGTAATCCAATTTTGAGGTGCCGATGACTTCTTTGAAAGCAGGACAAACATCTCGGGTAGAGACCGCCATTTGTCGACTTTATTTGGGAAATCCATGAGAGCAAGAACAACCATTTGTTTGTTAATTGGTAGAGATTTCTTGGAGGATGCGATGTCCGTATTGCCAAGGGTCTTTCGTTGAGAAGTTTCCGCAGGGGATTTTCTTTAATCTGGGAAAGTAAAATGTTATCTTCAGTGGAGAAAAGTGAAGTTTCAAATGTTCTCTGGTCTTTCAGAGGTTCAAGTTATCAAAGTGGTCGAAGACCAATTTCAATCCAGGAATACACTGGAGAGAGGTTTCTTAGATGATACATTTCTTGACGAGGAAAGAACGCAAACTGGAATTTTATCCTATCCAAGTGTGGAAAGGAAAACCGACGACTCTAACGGAGAGATAACATTTATCACTTGGGAATAAACGTGACCAGAGTGATCGAAATATGATATGAAATTAGAATATAAATATGAATCAATTATGCATGATGTATGTATGAAATGCTTATGCTGACAAAACAGACATGACATACGAACTGACGATGAGTTCAAACTGGATACTCGGCCATTCTGGGAGACGGGGGTATCTCGGGAGATATTGAAAGTTGTACTTTCATTTGGGAGCGGGGATTCCTGCGTTTGTTATGGTTCCCGGAGGTGCAAACCTGTTAGGGATAGAAACTCGTTCTTGCTTTTCAAGGGTAGATTCTACTGGGGAGAAAAACCAATCATTGGTTCTCAGAGGTAGAGACTCTACCGGGGACTGCAGATGGTATATTCCATCATAAGCAATTGACCCTTCATTCAAAGTGTACTGATCACAAGGAGTATTTTGATTTTGCATTTTAAGGTTTGATCACTTCCGGAGAAGCCGTCAATATTCCTTTTTGCGCTCAGTAATCAAAAAGAAATTACCAACTTTATTTTTAAGAGCAGAAGTAAATTTTGAAATCTCTGTTTTGAAAACAAAAGTAAATTTTTTTTCAAGAATCGTTGATCATATTTATTTTGCAATGCAAAATAAATAAGAATTGTAAATAAAGGCACAAGGGCTCAAATTTTCATTGATGGAATGGCAATCAGCCTAATGCGTGATTCTATGGAGCATTACAAAGTTTAGAAAATGGTAATTTTAAAGGAAAAGGGGCTACATTGAAACATAACGACCGATATCCTTCCATCAACTTTGAGTTCTGGGTATTTTTGAGCTTTTGTCGAAGGTGACTTTGACTGAGAATTTCTTGACAAATGATGTTGCCGTTGAGAAGCCAAACTTGTCGGATGCAGTTGCTTGCCGTGTATCCCTAACTTTTACCTAGATTGCCTTTTCAGGTTTTCAATCTATCGGGAAGATCATTGTTTATGTCTCTAATTTTTTCCTGGACCGCCCTTTCGGGTTTTCAGTCCACCGAGACTTTTTTTTTCATTTAGGCGAAGTATTTCTTGACTACATCAACATTTTTGGGATAAGTAAACTCCTCTCCATCCATGGTTGTGAGTTTCAAGGCACCGCCTAAGAATGCTTTCTTAACAACATTGGGGCCATCATAATTTGTAGTCCATTTTCCCCTAGGATCGGTAAGAAATGATGGTATCTTCTTGAGCACGAGGTCTCCTTCTTTGAAGACACGGGGTCGGACTTTTTTGTCGAACGCTTTCTTCATCCTTTGTTGATATAACTGACCATGGCATAAAGCTGTCATTCTCTTTTCTTCTATTAGATTCAGTTCATCGTATCTACTCTAACACCATTCAGCTTCCGTTAACTTGGCTTCCCTCAAGACTCTTATTGATGGGATCTCTACTTCTATGGGGAGCAATGCTTATGTGCCATATACTAGAGAGAAAGGGGTTGCCCCTGTTGAAGTTCAGACGGATGTGCCATAACCGTGAAGAGCAAAGGGTAGTATCTCATGCCAATCTCTGTAGGTTACAACCATCTTCTGAATGATTTTCTTAATGTTCTTATTAGCTGCTTCTACCACTTCATTCATCTTAGGCTGGTAGGGAGATGAGTTACGGTGTTCAATTTTGAACTCAGCGCACAACTCTTTCATCATTTTGTTATTCAGGTTCGACCCATTATCAATAATAATCTGGCTGGGAACACCATAACGGCAGATGAGATTGTTATTGATAAATTGGACCACCACTTATTTGGTCACATTGGTGTATGATACTGCTACAACCCATTTAGTGAAGTAGTCAATGGCTACCAGGATGAACTGATGTCCATTTGAAGCTTTGGGTTCAATCATGCCAATCATGTCGATTCCCCATATAGAAAAAGGCCATGGAGAAGAAAAAACTTTGAGATGCATTGGTGGTACATGAATTTTGTCGGCGTATATTTGACACTTGTGACATTTCCTCATGTACTTGTAGCAATCGAATTGCATGGTCAGCCAACAATATCTCACTCTCAGAATTTTTCTTGCCATTGTGTGTCCATTGGCATGAGTGCCAAAGGATCCTTCGCGCATCTCTTTTATTAGCATGTTTATTTCTGGCCTGTCTACGCATCTGAGCAAAACCATGTCGAAGTTTCTCTTGTAGAGTATTTCATTGTTCGGGAAGAAGTTGCCAGCCATTCTTCTAAGAGTCTTCTTATCTTCCTATCGTGATTCCATGGTTTGTCATCGATGACAGCTTCCATTATAAATGTGTAAGAGGGCTTATCAAGGCGCATTATGTCGATCTTGGGTACGTCGTTCCATCGACTCACACTAATCATGGAGGATAGAGTAGCCGGTGCATCAGCCATGTGGTTTTCTTCACGAGGAATGTGATGAAACTCAATATTGTTGAAGAAGGGTAACAACCTTCTTGTGTAGTCTTTGTAAGGAATCAATCTTGGCTGATATATATTCCACTCTCCTTTGATCTGATTTATGACCAGGACTGAGTCTCCATACACATCCAAGTTCTTTATCCTTAAGTCGATAGCTTCTTCAAGACCCATCATGCAAGCTTCGTATTCAGCCTCATTGTTTGTACATTTGAATGCCATTCTGGCAGTGAAAGGGATATGGGTACCCTGAGGGGTAACAATGATTGCCCTAACTCCATTTCCATAAGCGTTGACAGCTCCGTCGAATATTAATCCCCATTGGGAACCTGGCTCTGGCCCTTCGCTTGGTAGCAGTTCATCGCAATCTTTCATTTTTAGGTACATGACATCCTCATCTGGGAAGTGAAATTTGACTGATTCCTGATCGTCAATCGGTTGATGAGCCAAATGATCGGCTAAAATAATTCCTTTAACGGCTTTCTGAGCATGGTACTCGATGTCGTATTCCAATAACAACATCTGCCAATGGGAAATCCTTCTTGTGAGAGCAGGCTTTTCAAAGACGTACTTGATCAGATTCATTTCAGAGATTAACCAAGTAGTGTGACAAATCATGTACTGGAAAAGACGTTTAGCTGCCCAGGCTAGAGCGCAACAAGTTTTCTTGAGCATAGTGTATCGAGTTTCACAGTCCGTGAATTTCTTGCTTAAATAATAAATGGCAGACTCTTTTCTTTTTATTTCGTCTTGTTGGCCAAGCACATAGCCTATGGAGTCTTCCAAGACTGTTAACTAGATGATCAGTGGTCTTTCTTCCACTGGAGGAGACAGAATCGGCAGATTTAATAGATATTCTATGATGATGTCGAAAGCCTTTTGGCAGTCTTCTGTCCATACACAGCTTTGGTTCTTTCTGAGTAGCTTGAAGATTGGTGTGCATGTCGCGGTCATGAGAGATATGAATCTTGAGATGTAATTCAGACGTCACAAAAATCCTCTTACTTGCTTTTCAGTTTTTGGAGAAGGCATTTCTTTAATGGCCTTGACTTTGTCGGGATCAACCTCAATTCCTTTTTGGCTGACGATGAATCCCAAGAGTTTTCCTGAGCGTACACCGAATGTGCACTTGTTGGGATTCAGCTAAGTTTGTATTTGGCAAAATATCTTTTTTGGTCCCTTAAGTATACCCTCTGGTTCACTTTGGTCCCTTAATTTTTTTTCGTGCCATTTTGATCCTTTAATTGTATAAAAGTTGCAAAAGAGCCACTTCTGTCCATTGGATGCAGACGGACGTTTGTTTTGCCCGGCTGGCGTCTAAGCTGGCACGTCATGTTTATATCGTCTTCATCGTTCACTATTTCCAGTAACTCTTCATAACAGTTACAGAGAACTAACAGAAAACACTCCCCAAATCTTCATCCTCCAGTCCCTAATTCATCTTTAACTTTCAATCTTCAGCATCGAAAATACAAAAAAATATTCTTTGATCCCATATGCAACCTCACCAGAAATGTACAACACCAGAAAACAACATCGAATCCTCCCTGCCGCTCAAAATCGGAACTTGATCTTCCTCTTCATCGATTAACTTTATGCAGCCATTTCACCAATCTTCAATCATCTCCAAATTCTCCATCTTCAGAAACCATTCAACAACTTCTGTAACCTTCTTTTCTCCTATATTCGTCCATCTGCAACAGAAAATAGGTAGATTTATAAAACTCCTACAGAAAATTTTCAAGAAAAAAACTTGTATCAAGGAGAAGGAAGCTTACCAATAGAAGGACTCGTGAACGATCACTGATAGGAGATTCATAAAAAACTTCCTTCGGCTTCAAGTGGAAGCTTCCTCATTCTCCTTCCGCCTCCATCTTTGATTTTGATCCGGCTTCTCGCACAAATATATTCAATAACTGCTGCGAATATTTTGCAACCTCGATCCTCACCAAAGCATCGGACCTGTAAATTAGTGGCGAGGTCGTCTGGTTTCCGATTTACTGGTTCCGTCCATTCTCTTCACTGTAGGGGAAGATTCACAAGTTGTTCTATTGTTTTATGCGATTTCCACCTGGAATTAATGGCGAGGTAGATTCATGGCGACATTTCAGTGGAGAAGGAGAGTGAGACATGAAGAAGAATAGGGTGATGATGGTGAGTTTTGGATGAAGAAGAAGATAGGGAGAATGGAAGAAAGGGCCGCCGCGTTAGGGTTTCTGGCGGTGGATTGTTGAAGAAAGGCTGGGTGTTATTGAATTCCTAGGGTCAAATGTCATCTTGCAAGTCACTTATCCACCTCAGCATACAAACTACCAGCTGAAGGCTATTTTTTAAAATTCACTAACGTTCCATTAACGGAAGGACTAACGTGGATACGTTTATACAATTAAAGGACCAAAATGGCACGAAAAAAAATTAAGAGACCAAAGTGAACTAGAGGGTATACTTAAGGGACCTAAAAGGATATTTTGCCTTTGTATTTTCTCTGGCACTAGAATAACTTTGACAAATTTTCCACATGTTCTTCTTCTGTTTTAGATTTGCCAATCATGTCATCGACGTACACTTCAATCTCTTTGTGTATCATGTCATGAAACAGAGTTGTCATGGCCCTTAGATAAGTTGCTCCAGTGTTCTTCAAACCGAACGACATTACTTTGTAACAAAAGGTGCCCCATGGGGTGATGAATGAAGTTTTCTCCATATCTTCTGGTGCCATTCTGATTTAATTATAGCCCGAGAATCCATCCATGAAGGAGAAGACTTTGACTTTTGTTGTGCTGTCAACCAGCATGTCAATGTGTGGTAGGGGAAAATCATCCTTTGGACTTGCTTTGTTTAAATCCCTATAGTCCACACACATTCTAACTTTTCTGTCCTTTTTGGGAACCATCACTATGTTGGCTAGCCATTGAGGATATTCTGAGGTGGCAAGGAACCCTGCGTCGATCTGTTTTTGCACTTTTTCCTTAATTTTGATGGTCATATCTGGATGAGTACTTCTCAGTTTTTGTTTGACTAGCGGACATTCTATTTTCAGTGGTAGGTGATGTTCCCCGATGTAGGTATCCAACCATGGCATGTCTTGGTAGAACCAAGCAAACACATCTGGAAATTCTTTGAGAAGTATTATCAAGCCTTCTCTGACAGTTGGACTGAGCAGTGCTTCAATCTTAATTTCTTTCCTTTCTCCTTCTGAACCTAAATTGACCGTTTCCAACGGCTCTTTATAAGGTTCAATGGACCTTTCCTCTTGCCTGAGTAGTCGGGAGATCTCTTCTGGAATTTCTTCATCTTCTTCTTCTTCAGCTTCAAATACCGGGAACTCAAAGTTGAGAGAAGGCATTGAATCGTATGTTTCAATGGGGTTTAAAATAAATAATCTGCATGACGTGATGATTCCTTTTCTTAGAAAAGACAGAGAGAATGCAAAAGTGTGTGCAGTGTATTTTTTTTTAATGCTTGTTTTTATTTTAGGTTGTTTTTTAGGATTACCATTTTCTGAAAAAATGAAAAGTGAAAATAACAACAAATGTAGGAATTCAAAATGACATTATTTATTCATGATTTGTCAATTCTTGAAACATAATCCTATAAAGTAAAACTATGTAACTTTGGGTGAAGTAAAGAGGGACATTTACAGAAAAGTAAGCCCTATAAAACATCCATTTCACCCGAGCAAAGTGAAAGGTCAAAACAAAGATGCGACAATTACTTCGACTTATGAACGACATTCGGGACATTCACCGCGACCCAATGGCGACGAACTCCTCTGTGAATCACAAAGTCCGATATCTTCTTTCTAGGTTTATCTTCATAAATAAACTGATTTCGGGTGGAGTGGGATTATTGGAGTCTTCTTCCCATCCAGAGTTATCATAAGAGGACTCTTCTACTATATCTTTGACAGTACTTTCATCCTCAAGAGGATCTCCCCCTCCAGTTGGCTGGATGTACTCGTATCTAATGTGAGAGCTTTCAGGAGCATTGTATTTTACTAGAAAGTTGTACTTGCCGCTTGGCTACCCCAAGGTATCCTAGGTTTCTGTGGGAATAGATGAGTCATCTTCTTCAATGGCGTTGACCTCAGGAAATGCATAGTTAATAAATTCTTGTCCTGTGATCTTTACAAATTCATCAACGTGGCATTGGACACTCTCGGAATGTTCTGGGTAAGGATTCCATGACTCTGGGAGAACAGGCGTATTCTTTTAAAGATCTTTCAGTATATATGCATTATCCGGCTGACTCTTTTTCCCTGAGTCTTCCATGTGAGGCTTCCAGATAGGAAAATCATCCAGGGGATCATAAGAATCATAGTAAAAGTTGTCTTTCATCATAATGTCTTCTTCCAATGAGTTGGGCGGAGCACGGCATCCTTCGGGATCGCAATCTCCATAAATTATTCTGACGTCTGATCTTGGTATATATCTGGGACTTTGCTTTGGAGAGCAGAATGGCATGTACGTTTCTCCTTGAGATATATATATATATATTTCATCGTTGAAATAGGATTCCCACTCTTCATCTGTATCGGAAGAGTTATTATCCTCGATGGTGTGGACTTCTTGAGATATCGGGTGAAGGAAACCTCCACTGTGGAAGAAATCCTAAATGAGACGAAAACTTTCATCCTTCTTTGTAGTCTGGGTACATGTTGGAGAAAAACCAAGACCTTTTCTTGTCTTGTTATCAGCAGGAACTATAATCTGTTCCCATCCTTTTATGTCACCACTTCCCATTATTTGGAGAGCGTCTTTGTACCAGGAAATCGACGTTCCTTTTTCTTGGTGATTCTCATTACTCACCGAGAGTGCTTGAAATTGGGTTCCAACAACCTCCTCTGGTTCTAAATATGAAAATTGTGATAGGTTGCTCACAATTAAAGCTTGTTCTCCACATATTGTGACCAACTTGTCGTTCTTGACAAACTTCAGCTTTTGGTGAAGTGTCGAAGTGACTGCCCCGACTTCATGTATCTAAGGTCTTCCTAATAAACAGATGTATGCTGCTCGGATGTCCATGACCTGGAAAGTGACTTGGAAAGTGTGAGGACCGATAGTTATGGGAAGATCGACTTCGCCGATAACTATTTTTCTGGATCCATCAAAGGCTTTGACAATGATCTCACTGCCTATCATCGGAGTACTTTGAAAAGATAGTTGTACCAAAGTTGACATTGGCATGATGTTCAAGGATGAACCTGTGTCTGCCAGTATGCTGGCTAAAGCATCGTTCTGGCAATTGACTATGATATTGAGTGCCATGTTATGATTCTTGCCTTCCTCTGGAAGTTATTCATCACTGAAACCCTATTTGTTGCAGGAAGTGATGTTGGAGATAATGCTATCAAACTGACCCACTGTCACATCCTGTTCTACAAAAGCTTGTTCTAAAACTTTCTATAGAGCTTCTCTGTGAGCTTATGAACTGAGTAGGAGAGATAAAACGGAGATCCGAGAAGGAGTTTGTAACAATTGATCCACAATGTTATACTCGCTTTTCTGGATGAGCTTTAGCATTTCATTGTTGTCCTTTAAGGGTTCCGTGTTGCTGGATTGACTAATTTGTTGACTAGAAACTTCAGAATGTGGTTCCTTTTCTTTTGTAGGTTCTCTAACTCCTCTGTTGAAGATTTGACCGCTTCGGGTGACCCGACTGATATCAACAATGTTTACAACGGACGGTAGTGGAATTTCTTTTACATCTTCTATGGTCGTCGCACTGTACTTGTATGGGATAGCTTTTTCTGACTTGTATGGTACTGGGCCTGGCAGGTAGATGACTACAGGGGCCTTTTGGGTCTTTTGACCGTCATATCAACCTCGATTGGCTTTAGGTTGGGAACTTTTCTACTGTTAAAAGGGCTCTTTGACTCATTAAGTAGAGTAATTATAGAGAGAACATCCTTGTTAATTCCATGATTGACAAGTTCTCTTTTGTCGGAGACCGTGACAATGCTTTTGTCTAGTAGTCCTCGGACTTGTTTTGAACAGGGAGGCAACCTTGCACCATGTTGATTGACTAAAAATTCAAGCATGGTTAAGTTTCCCTTCGGTCTACCTGATGCTGGAGAGCTGCTCGCACGAGGTAGCATTCTTGGTTATTTTCTGAACATATTCCACAACGTTCATAATTATGAGGTGGTACCCGACCGTACCCACTTTGTATGCAGTACATCTTTACCATATCCGTTTCTAGTAAGCGGATATCAGTGCTTTGGTGTCTATCAGGATTTCCATTAATTACGCTAACTTGACACGTGTCTTCATCTTGGTAGATTCGAAGTTGTAACACCCCAATTCCCATCGCAAATAAATAATACATAAATAAATCAGAGTAAATAAAAATTTTATCCTTAGACAGAAACAAGGATGCCACATTTAAAGAAAGAAAATACAATCTCTGCTCATACATTTGATACATAACACAAAATGGAATAAACATAAAAGGGAAACCTTTTCCAACAAAAGGAAGGTTCAATTATGGAATAAAGCGGAAAGATCCATAACTGACTTGTTTTACAAAATAAATTGTTTTATAATATCAAAATATACATACAAAGGTAATACAAAATAGATCCAACAAAGATATACATATAACAAAAGCGTTCCCCGACTCCCGTGTTACGTATCAGAACAGACAGACCGACAAAAGGATGGAGAACTAATCTTCACAAAAGCCTCCAAGATACTAATCTGCAATTGCCTCATAGAGCAACAAACCACAGCAGAAGGGTGAGAAATAACAACTAAATCAAGATTGCATAATAATATGCAACACATATAAATTCACATGCATAATTATTCTCACCACAAGCATCACATACTAACACATATAGCATGCCAACAGATACATAACATATTCCTAATAATCCAACCACATAGCATATATCAATTATACCAACATGATCACATATTCACACATAAGGCATACCAAAGTTATGACATATGGAAACACACCACCACATCACATAGCATATGTCTATACATAAAACATATCATCCATAACCAATGCGTTTATCTTAAATGCATATCAAATCACCAATTCTATCACAAGCTCAACACATAATCAATTAATTCACAATCTCCCACACATAATCAATCCATTCATGATTTTTCACACATAATCAATCCATTCATGATTTTTCACACATAATCAATCCATTCATGATTTTTCACACATAATCAATCCATTCATGATTTTTCACACATAATCAATCCATTCATGATTTATGCAAATGCACAGAGACCGAAACAACGACTCTATGCAATGCAATGTGGTACCATCCATCCATCATTCTCATCATTAATTCACTCAGGAATTATTGGAATCATCGCTTGTTACTTAGTGTAACTCCCCGTCGGGAAAACGATGTTCCCCGTCACTTTCGGTTCTCTTGGTATAAGGTCACGACGTTTATGGATCGCTTTCGGTCCTCTTTGTATAAGGCTCATGATCCGATCGCTTTCGGTCCTCTTTGTATAAGGCTCACGATCGTCTATAACATCGCTTTCAGTCCTCTTTGTATAAGGCTCACGACCGTTATAGCAGATTCCCTCGGGAATTGTTTCGTCGCTCACATCCACTAGGGCACACGACATCACAAGAATACATATCATGATGCTTGGCATACAAATACTCATGACAATCAAATGCATACACATATACAACCATGTGAACCATTCCCACATCCATAATCATGCATATACAATCAAACACAACACAATGCATTTACTTGCCCTTAGGCCACCAAATAACACACATTGAATTTCACATAAACAATGCATTTCATCATAATCCAAAAACCACAACAATTATCATTTCAGCATATACACTCATATCAATTCACATCAAGAATTACTCACCATCAACCACAACAATCCTACAATCATACAATTATACTCACAACACTAGGATTCACGCCACGAAGGCTACCCACAACAACATTCATAATAACATACACTTGTAATTCAATTCAACAAAGTATTTTGCCATTAGGCCACAAGCAAGCACGACAAATTATCACATGCTTCAACATCATATAAACCACATAAAAGATCCACATTATAGAACAATAGCACAACACACGGTAAAACACCGACCGCGCGCATTTAGCGCGATAAAAACCCGACAACCCAACACTTTTACAAAACCACGACTTAAATAAATCATCTACTGCCCTCTAAACCATTTTTAATAGAAAGAATATTTTATTAGCTTTCCAACGCTTCGAACGGCGACCAAAACGGACTTACAGTTCAAAAGTTATGAAGAAAACAAAATAGAAAAATGTCACGTTCGCTCCAGTATTCGCTAGCCGAACCCTAGCGTACCGTGGCAGAAAAAAAAACCAACATAAAGTTCGCTAGGCGAACCTTCGCCTGGTCCTTCGTTGTGGTTCGCTAGGCGAACCCGCGAAACCCAGAATTCGCAGCAGCGTCAATATAGGTCATTTGGGGCCAAAATCCATCATTTCTTCCACCCAAACCCTTCCAATTCATACCAGAACAACCAAAACATGTTCCAACATAATCAACAAGTATTCTACGCAGTTTATATCGAGTTTCACCCGTGAAAACATTGATTCCAATCAATTGTTCACAAATTCAACCAAATGGAAAACATATATTCTTCAACCAAACATTCAAACAAATACATACATATACATATACAAGCAAGATATAATCGATACTTCTCACCATTACCCGATTAATCGTGCTTGAAACGGAGCTATGTCGATTTCCACCTCTTTTCCTCTTCTCCATTTCTTTCCTTTCCTTTTCCTTCTTTCTCTCTTTCTTTCCTTTCCCTTTCTTTTCTCTCTTTTTCTTTCTTATAATAACAAATATCTAAACCCCTAAAAAGACTATTTTACCCCTCAGCTCAAATATCTCACAAACGCTCTCAAAACGCGATAAAACATAATAACGATGAAAAATAATATATTGTCAAATAAAATTCAAGAATAAAATAATATAAAAACGAAATAATTAAATCGACTCGATTAAATAAATCTAACAAAAATCGGCGCGTTACAAAAATCGACTCGATTAAATAAATCTAACAAACGTGCAACGAGCAATCCTTGCAGTCCTGATAGTTGTGCGAGGTCAGAAAACCGAGTCTGACCTGCTTGGCATGCAACTCTACCAAGCTGGTATTCATTAAATGGATATCAAAGATTTGAACAATATTGACTTGATGATCATTCCTTTTATGGTAGTCTTGGATCCATCCAAGATCCATTTGACGCTGGAGGGCCTCTTGTACAAAAGAGCATCCTTGATTGTCTTTTGAGCAAATCGGGCAGGTGCTATAGTCATGCAGCGGCAAGTTGTAATACCGACTTTGCTTTGAATGTATTGCCACCAGATTGGCATTCATTGCATGAATGTTATGATTTTGAACAATGTTTGGATGTGCATGGGCCATGTTTATTTCGCGAATCCTGTGATCCTGAATCCAGTCTAAATCCATTTGCTCTTGAAGGGCTGCTTGTATAATGGCACATCCTTGATTGTTCTTTGAACAGATATCACATTGATGATAGTTGTGAGATGGCACATGGTCGTACCCATTTTTCCTGCAATGCATTTTCACCATATTGGTTTCTAGTAGGCGTATATCGTGAATTTGATAACTGCTGACGAGTTCTTCTTCTATTAAGTTTACTAAAGTTTTCTCATGTTGTGGCAACGGATTCGTCTGAACATTTGGGTTTGTATCCTTGAAGGATAAAACCCCGTTTCTGACGAGATTTTGTACATCTGATTTAAAGCTGAGGCAATTCTCAATGTTATGTCCTGATCCTCCTTGATGGTAAGGGCAAGATTGACCGGCTTTAAACCAAAAAGGCAGATTGTCCAGTATTACGAGAGGAAACTTGGTTTGAACGTGCCTCTTGGCTAACAAAAGTGGAAATAATTATGCGTATAGCATTGGTATAGGGTCAAATCCTGGTGATCGTGTGATACGATTGTTATTATTGTACTATGGGCGAGCCTGCTGAAGAGGTTGTTGCTGCCTTTGCTGATACTGTTGTTGATTTAGCTGGCTCTAAGCAACCTGAGGTTGATATACCGGAGTCAGTGCTGGGTTGATAGCGGGAGTTACTGCTGCTACCTGCCGAGGTTGATACATTTGCCTTTGCTTACCCAGAGAGATATTACTGATATCTTGCTCTTTCTTCTTTTGGAAAGCACTACCGTATCTTTTAGTACTGCTGGATGGCTTTGTATCTTTGACCAATCGTCCTTCTCAAACTACTTCCTTAAGGCGTACCCCCATGTTCACCATTTCAGTGAAGTCACTAGGTGCACTGGAGACCATTTGGTCATAATAAAACGAGATCAATGTTTTTAGGAAGATTTTTGTCATTTCCTTTTCCTCAAGAGGAGGGCAGATCTGGGCGGCGATTTCACGCCATCTTTGAGCATACTCCATAAAGGTTTCTTTATCTTTCTGAGACATTGTTCTGAGCTGGTCCCTATTTGGTGCCATATCCAAATTGTATTTATACTGCTGAACAAAAGCTACCCCGAGATCTCTGAAAGTATTGATCTTGGTACTATTTAGACCCATGTACCATTTGAGTGCGGCACCGGTTAAACTGTCTTGGAATTAATGGATTAGTAGTTGTTGGTTTTCTGTCTGGGTAGACATCTTCCAAGCATACATTATCAAATGACTTTAAGGGCAAGAGTTGCCTTTATATTTTTCAAAGTCAGGCACCTTGAATTAGTGCTGTATTTTTACATTTAGGGACCAAATAGAGGTCAGTGGCGTCCTTACCAAACAAGTTATGTCCATGAATGGCATGTAGTTCCTTATGCATTTCCAAGAACTATTTCTGGAATTCATTCATCCTTTCGTATACTTCTTTGTTTCTGCCAGAAGTGGCCTGCAGAATCTGCTCCTCTGGAATAGTGTGTGCCACCGGTTGTGGTATGGACATTACAGCGGTAACTCTTGGTGCTTCAGTGACCTGAAGTTTGTAACCTTCAGAAGTTCTTGTTGTAATCCTTGCATTTTCATTTGCCTGAAGTTTGTAACCTTCAGGTCTGGAGGTTCCTGCTATGGCTTCCGGGTCTTCAGTGACCGGAGGTATATATCCTTCAGGTATAAAATTGAGAGGCATGCCCCAGGGAAAACCTTTCGGAATGTTGTACTGAGGATGACTGCCAGGTGTCTCAAATGTTGGTGTAGACATAATCTCTGAGATTGCAGTCCTTTGAGGTTGTTGATCCTGAGCTGCATCTAGGGATTCAAACGTGTTTTGGAGTTTCTCCAAACTCTCCTTCAGAGCGTTGATTTCCTCTCTGAGTTCTCTGTTTTCTTCTTCGAGATCGTCCATTTTCTTTTTCCGATTGGCCCGAGTATTGTACGAATGAGACAGTTTGACTCTAGAGTGTGACACATGTGTGAGACTCAATGACAAAGATGTCTTATGTGAGAATGATGAATGATATGCAAAGAATGAGAATGATCTTTTTTTTAGTTTTTTTTTTAAAATAACTTTTAACAATTATGTTGCAAATATCATACAGTGGTGGAAACCTTTTATTGAACTCGAAAGATTGTAGTATTTTACAGGGAAAAGTACAGTATTTTACAAAGCGCGAGAAGGAAAACTAGGCCTATGGATCTAGAGTTTTCTCTGAGGATAGCTCAGATGCAGGTTCCTAAATTTTTTTTCTTTGATCGGGCCCCTTCAACCGTTGTCGGGTCAATGATCCTTTGCCAAGTAAAAGGAGAGAGTAAACTTCTACGCTCCTCTTAACTTTCTATAGCATGCTTCTCCAATATCTCAATCAGAACATCCTTTTCCTTCAACAGTTCACTGATCTTTGTGCATTCTAAATTAATAATCTGGTACTTGTTCTTCCAAGAGTTCTTCTCACATTGGACTTTGTTAAGAGCGGCCTGGAGTTTTTCCGCATCAGACATGAAATAAAGGACAAATTCCTTTAAGGAAAAAACTTCTTGATGAGGGTAAGGTATCTTTAGTTTGATGGCCCTAGTTTGTACCCAGTGGAGATAAGGCTCTGCAGAGATGCAATTTGGCCTCCCTAGGGACTCTCTCCCCTTCCTGCGAACATGTTTCCAGGCATGCATTATTTCTTTCTTTAGTGCTCTGTCATTTTCTCCTTCCTTGAAGAAAAGGTCTTCCAGATGTACGTTGTGTGGTACATTTTTCATCGGGTATCCAAGTTGGCGGCGAGCTATAATTGGATGGTAGTTGATCCCTCCTTTGGTACCAATGAGGGGTACATTGGGGAAACTTCCGCATTTGTCGATGATTTTTATTCCGTCATAGATCTGATTGTATCAATCTATGTCAGAATTGGTAAGAGACATAATCTTCTGCGACCATCGCAGACCACTCTTGTGATCCCAAAAAGCAGCAGACTTGGGTAAGTGGGAAATAAACCATTTGTAGAGTAATGGTACACAGCACATGATCATCCCTCCACTGTACAAATTTCTTTAGTGTATAGAATGATAAGCATCTACGAGCAAGGTTGAGACTGGGTTTCAAATTAGGAATATCTTGAAAGCATTGATGTCGACGAAGTTGTTAATGTTGGGGAAGAGGAATAACCCATATATGAGTAGAACAAAGACATCCTCGAAAGTAGTTATCTCCATCAGAAATTTAGCTGGTAAACCCTGGATTCCTCCCTTGATGGTCATGTGAGTTTTGATATTTGACTCTTCCAATGAGGTAGCTTTTGCAATGGCTTGATCTTTTGGAATTTCTTCCAGTCTAGAAAATAGATCTTGATCAGTGTTAGGCAAGTTAATCAGATGAGAGTACTCTTCCAATGTTGGTGTGACCTGATAATCCGGAAATGTGAAGTAGTGGTATACTAGATCATAGAACTGAACTAATGTAGACAGGACTCCTTCTACCATGTTAATCTTCAAAAGAGCCAATAGTCCCCAGTGCTTAGCTCTGAAAGCTTCGGGATTAGTAATCATCCTTCCGAATTTCCTTAGGTCTTCCAGTTTTGGAACCTTGAAGATGTACTTGTTCGTTTTTCTTCTATCGAAATCCATAATGCAACTTCTGATATTTGTAATTATTGTTTTAGTTCTTTTGAAAAAGATTTTTTTATTGTTAAAAAGGTTTTTTAATGAATGAAATGCATGGATGCATGAATGCAGCAAACAAAAACATTTGAAAACATGGGTTTAAGGGTTCATCGTCACGAGCATGGAGTCATGGATTTACCCATCCCCAAGGTGTATACTAAAGGTTAATTTTTGTACCTATAGAATAGGTTCTAACAAAGGTTCTCAAAATCATTGACCCCTCTCAAGAATATTAACAATAAACCGACTGACTCGTGAGAGCTGTAATATCCCCAAGATGAATCTCTTTTGAGTGTAGTATTGCGTATCAACTATTACCGATAGTTACCGCACTACCTAATGGTCAAATGGTTAAATGTTCACTAATCCTCGGTTTCAAGGGTGCCCAATGGGAAAAGCAATGTTTTCACGACTTGCTCGTTCAACATTAACAATTCCACAAGGGTACCTCCACTGATTCGGTGGACTCTTAAGTCAGCTTGGTCAGGACTCACTCCCTATAAGCCTTTCTGAATATGCCACCATTTATCTTAATGTTCTCTCGGACTCACCACATGCGTATTAATCACATTCCTAGATAATAGTAATTTAAACAAATATATCAAGTAATATGACAGCATATGATATATAAAAATGAGAAAGCAAGTAAAAATAGCAGGAAAAATAAATACAAAACAAGGCTTAAACCTCTTAGGAAATCTAATTCTAAAATGTCCCCAGCAGAGTCGCCATTTTTCTGTAGCGTCGGTTTTTTGGTGACGCGACCACCTACCGCATTTGGTGCTACTTTCTTATTTCTATATTTATCCTATGAAGCTTAAAAGGAATGGGGAGATATCTTAAACTAACCCTGCACACAAGTGTTTTCTTTAACAAATACTGAGAGATCGGGGATCGGGGTTTGGTTATACAAAGGGAAGATATTAACACCCAGAGTATCTATAGTAATCTATAGGAACCTTCGTTTGCATGTATTTCTGCTGTTTGAAATGCTTTCTTGTGTTTATCTGCTATTGATTGGGAAAGTTTCGCCTTTGGGAGGGTTAAGAGAATGTTTTGGTTGTTTTCAGGTTTTCTATTGTTTTTTGGGAAGGTGCTTGACCTAAATTTTTTTATTTGTGTGCTCGCTAAGATTTCGCAATCTTATGCCTACGTATTCCCGCAAAGAGATTTGGGAAATCAGAGCAATCGTAGTTCCTCCTATTCTATGGGAGGAAAATTTGGTGTCTTGTTCAAAGCCTAAGATTGAAGCTAAAAAGTATTTTTTGTCTTGTTCAAAGCCCAAGATTGAAGCTAAAAGGGTGATTGAGAGAGAATTTGTCATCTCTAAAGGGATATATCTCACCTATACATCACAAAATGTCAGATAATTGGTTATAAGGGAAATTACTTTAACTGGGATGTGTGGAGTCCAACAATGTCATAATTTCCTTTATAAGAGAGATGTCATAAAGGAAGAAGCTTTAACTCAGTGTAGAGCAATGCCACTTTTGTTAGACGATGGCTAGGATCTAGAAGGGGGTTGAATAGATCCCACAATTTGTTACACACTAATGGTGTTCCGAAATTGGTTTTAAAAAGTTATTGCGGAAGCAACCACTGAATCAACTCGTCTACAACGAACCACTACCGAAAATATCGGATATGCGTAAGTCCGCTCGGAATGATGCGACGGAAGAGAAAAATAGATGAATCAACAAGAACACAATGTAATCAACCAAATTTTATTTACTTGAAATTATCCAATCACCAACGAGATAAAGTGACAAACTTTAATCACAATGTGCTTTAGAACTTGCGCTTAATCAATTTATCAAACACTTGGCGTACGCGGCACTCCAAGTGTGAATTTCTAAGTAATGTGAATGTAGAGCTAATTTCAAATGCAATCCAAGGGATTGTATCGTTTATAAAAATTACTTTTTCAGCTCTATATTACATTATATCAAAAATTTTTGATCAATTGATATTTCACAAGTTTGATTAATATTAAAACGTAAAAGAGAAGGGAAAGAGAGAACAAACACTATTTGTTTAGGCAGTTCCCCTACCGTCCTCTTGCACCCCAAATGCCTGAATACCTTCGCCATTCACACCTTCGGGTCCAAGAAGATTAAATAAGGGCATCTGTCATACCCCAAATTTTGACCACTAAGATTTCCCATCATTGTGAAAATCATCATCACAATATGTAGGAACCATCATACCTCATCAGTCTCCCCAAAGATGGGTGAGCATCCACTACAATCAAATTTAGGGTTTCCAGCCCTCTCAGAGCTTTTAGACAAAGGGTCAATTAATAAATGACATGATCTTCAACTTGTCTAGCCTCTAAAATATCCACAAGGGATCAAGAGGACTCCCACTTCAAGGATTAAGCACAAGGCTGCTCCCTTCCAGGTGGATCAAGCCTCAAGATCGCCAGTGTCACCAAATTAGGGTTTAGTCGACCAGGGCCTCCAGATGAAAATTTTCCTCTGGGCATGAGCCAATGCTTCAAATCATATCCTAAAATACTCCATGGAACCTCATGGGCCCAAGCATCAAGTCAATTTGACCTCAGGGGATGCATACATCAAAAATCAGGAATTAGGGTTTCTTGACCTAATTCACCCCTAAGTTGACTTTTGGGACAAATCATGAGCCAAGACCTCAAGAGAGGATTTGAGGGTCTCCAACATACCACATTGATCTATTTGTAACAATGGATTGATCCAGGAAGCTTGAGCAGCAAGTCTTAATTTCATCAGTACCACAGTTAGGGTTTCGTGAGAAAAGTCAACTGTATCTTTGACTTTTGACGAGGACATGCCCCTAAACCCTAGGACATGGTTCAATATACCCTATAACACCCATGAAACATGTCCATCAAGTTTGATTTAGGTCAAGGACATGATTTCCTAAAGGATCGCACAGTTTGGAATTCATCTGATAAAAAGTCAACTGTGCACAAAAGTCAACTTTGACTTTTTGAGATTTTTCACAAAAATGGTTTTTTAACCCTAAAATGATGTTAATGTATGATTTGAATCATCATTCATCAAGAAAAATCAAGAAAAATGGGATAACTTGTAAAAGGAGTAACCATAAAAACTTAGAAAATTTTCTAAGTTATGAACAAAGTGGTCAGGGTACCAACTTTGGAGGATCATAACTCCTAAACCACAAAGCCATTTTTCCCCATCCAAAGCTTGATTTGTAGATCTCATTACCCTCTACAAAAGCTTAAAACTAACCTCCCTCCAAATTCCTCATGGATTTTGAGTTATGGAATTATCAAAATCACAAAAAGTGAAAATGTCACTTTTTTCCAACACTTAGTGAAATTTTCACTAGCTCAGAATCTGCCTTCACTTTTTTCCAAATGTAGGGGGATTTTTCACTTGGATCCAAAAGGTATCAAAACCAAATATGATCAAACAGTTGTTGTATCATATGAGGGCTTTCCAAAATGGCCAAGAACATCACCAAATTCCACTTGGGCCAAGAGATATGACAATGGCAATATGCCTTGCTGAAAACTGCCAAGGCTAGGCAAAATTTTGTATTTTTGTTCGATTTGGAAAAATCAGATAATTCCAAACCTTGTCATCACTTTGGACACATCTGAGGATCAAATCTAAAGGGGACAAACACTGAGCCAAGCCTCCAAAGTCCTTGGAACAAGAAGTAGCATGACAAACCTAGAATTGCCTAAAAGAGGGACAAGACTCCAATTTTGGATTAGAGCATTCAATGCATACACCAAGGTGGCATGGACTGAGCCATTTGCAACTGAATTCAGTCAAGACTTATCCAAGACCAAGGGAACCACAGCCCTGTGCCCTAACCTCTAGTCAATGGCTAGAGGAGACTTGGATTCCAAAGTGCAACCATTGGCCAAACCTCTGCTGCAGTTGCCATTCACTATTGATCCCAAAACAAACTTGCTCTACTATAAATAGAGCTCATTTGTGCTCAGTTTGAGTACACCAAAGCCATCAAACAGATGCTTTCCTCAAAATCCCTCTCTTTAGGCCAAAATGCCTTCTTTAGCAAGGTAACTCTGAGTTTTTGAGTTAGAGAGCATTTCCATCACAACTCATGATCCTAACACCTCATAAACATCATATGTAGGTGATCCAAACTATCATAAGTGACCTGTAACACCAAAATCACAAAGTCGCCTCTCAAAACCTCAAAATATGCCTTTTGTGTATTTTTCAAGCCATGTCTTGATTCAGTCACTTTCCAAACCAGATAAAACCTCAAACACACTCCAAATAGCATCCTTGAACTGTCCCAAATGGTTCCCCCCATCTGGAACACCATTTGAGAGAGTTGCTATTTTGGTCATTTTAACCCCTTTTACAAGAAAGGGCCAGTTTGTGTTTTTGCAGGTTCCAACTGATTCCAACCATCCTCAAAGCTTCTAAGGGATCATTTGAGAGTGTCCAAAGCATCAAACCATTTCTGGAACAAGAAGTTTGGCAGATTGCACAGAAAACTCCAAAAGCTCAAAAAGAGGTAAGCATCATGACTTGAACTTTCCAAAATATGCATTGCTTTGAAGTCCACTAATCATACACACCTCATACATGTTATATATGTTGTGTTTGAACCAATTCATCATGTAATTCATGCCTGTATCAAAGTGTAGCATAGAAAATGCAATTATAGGCCTTTTTCAAAACCACTATCGGGTTTTGAAGAGGGAGTATGATCTGAAAAAAATACCACCACCATTGGATTCCTTGTGAAATTCTAGGCCAGATGCATATAAATTTTGTCCCCAACCATTAAGAAATGAGAAAGTTATGGACCTTCCCGTTTCTTGGCAAAACTTGCCTTGCCTTGCCTTGACCAGGCCTAGAAAACAAGGCATGCCTTGTATATTTGTGGTTTCCCTTCAAGCAATGGATGTATCACCACCCCAGTGGTAAGGCGCGCGCCCTATAACCTTGAGGTCGTGGGTTCAAACCCCACCCATGCCATTTTGTGTTTTCTCACATTTTTTCTATTTTTTTCCAATATATAATGTTTTATTAATTAATTGGAAAATTAATAACTCTTTCAATTTTAATTATTTTTTATTGGTTCTTTTTGTAAAAAATCACAAAAATGTTGAAATATTTTATTCCACAAAAAAATTAAGTTTATATTATATATTTAATATAATTAGTATTTTTGTGAATAAATTCCTTTTTGGGCCTCTATTTAAGTGTAAGACCCAATCCCCTTTTAACCAAAACTTTTTGGGCCTCAGACATTGTATAAGTCCCCCTGCATTAAAAGAAAACCTTGGCGCGATAGCCAATAAAAAAACCCAATCATCTGGGCCTACCCTCGTGTTGTAAGCCCCATCCTTTTTCTTTAAACACTTGGGCCTCTTGAGAGAGTGTAAGACCCATCCCCTTGTACAGAAAACCTTTCTTGGGTCTCAGTCACTTGTATAAATCCCTCTGTACAAACGATAGTGTGATCACTGATAAACCTTGGGCCTCTCCTTGAGCTGTAAGCCCCAACATCTTTTCAAAATACTTTCTCCTTTAATTTTGAATATACTGTTGTTGTCAATCTTTCTTTGTTGAACAACTAACCAAACAGCATGGAAGCTCTACAACTGATTAAGTGGTTATATGCTTTCTTTATCCGCTTTCATATACATATAACTGTATTGTGGGGTTGTTTCACTGTAAGTCTTCTTTCATAAACTCATATCAACTGTGTAATACTAGTATAGATATTTAGAGTTTCCTCGGCAATTACGTCTAGCACTAAGCCCTGTTGGTCACTCTTAAATAGACAAAACTAGATCCCCCATAGGATTACCAGACACAGTCTTCCCTCCTCTTGGGGTTAAACAATATGGAGACGTGAAAGGCAGCATTCTCGGTGAACCCTTTCTCAGACTATCACTCTTAGAAATTGTCAAAGAAACTCTACTCCCCAGAGATGATCTTTTCTCCGTGAATGGCATCTCTTGAGTTTCTTCCAAATTCTCAGACTTTCCTGGCTTGATCTATTCTCTGTGAATAGCCTGTCTTGAATTTCTCGGGGTTTAGGGTCCCACAGGCTTCCTAAAAGCATCCCCGCCTCCTCTTGGGCGTTGTACAAGGACCCTACGGCTTCTTAGAAGTATTCACAGCCTCCTCTTAGGCTTCGTATAAGGATTCTTCCTTCGGGAAGAGAGCCTCCTCTTGGGCTTCGTACAAATTGTCCCTCGGCTTCTTAAAAGTTTCCTGCCTCCTCTTGGGCTTCGTACAAATTGTCCCGACGACCTCCTAGAGGTATAGGAACAGAAATTAGTCATCTTAATAGAACAATCTTTCAAAGAGTCTAGATCTTTCTACCGTGAATGTACTACTACTGTTTCTTTAAGCATAGTACAAAAGATAAAACTCTAGACTTGGACAGACTAATCTCCTTGAGTCTCGAAGGCATTCTCAAGTAGGAAAAAAATACCAGTAGACTCGGACAGTCTCCAATACCCTCTGGATTCCCCATTTCCTTAAAGAACAGGAAATAACCCTGATCCTCTGATCAATCCCAAAGCATAGCCTTACCTTTAATCAGTCTCTTTATAAGAACTGATTTTCTCTTTTAACCAACCTACTGGACCTGTCACTCAACTGAAACAGCAATCCTTTTAGCCTCTATCTCGTGCTTTGTACGAGATACAAAAATACTCTCTTGTTGAGTTAATAATCCTTTTAGCCTCCCTCTTGGGCTTCGTACGAGATACAAAAAGACTCTCTTGTTGAGTCAATAATCCTTTTAGCCTCCCTCTCGGGCTTTGTACGAGATACAAAAACACTCTCTTGTTGAGTATAAAAGACTCTCTTGTTGAGTCAACCTTTAGCCTCTGTCTTGGGCTTCGTACAAGACACATCTAAAAACACTCTCTTGTTGAGTCAACCCTTTTAGCCTCCCTCTCGGGCTTCGTACGAGACACATAAAAACACCCTCTTGTTGGGCCAATAGACTCCTCTTAGGCTTTGTATAAGAAAAACCCCGGTTGAGTCAATCAACCTTTTAGCATCAAAATTGTGCCTCGTTCACAGGATACAAACATCAACAACTCCTTTCATCTAATCGCTGTAAGCGGCAAGCCTCTGGATTATTTACATCCACGCCATTGTCCTTCTTTTAGCATGAGAAATTCCTAAGGAAAGATAGCATTGCTCTACACTGAATTAAAGTCTTCTCCTTCAGGTTAAAACCCCCTATAAAGGAAATTATGGCATTGCTAGGATTCACATATCCCGGTTAAAGTAATCCTCCTTTATAGTCAGTCACCCAACAGTCGTGACAAACAAACCCCCTTTAGAGATGACAAATTCTCTCTAAAGACAACACCTTTTTAGCTTCACATCTTGGGCTTCGAACAAGATACAAATAGACCTTTTTAGCTTCACATCTTGGGCTTTGAACAAGATATAAACCACCTTTTCAGCTTCACGTCTTGGGCTTTGAACAAGATACCAAAACACCATTTCCTCCCATAGAATAGGAGGAACTACGATCGCTCTGATTTCCCTGTTTCGGTAAACAGGAATACGTAGGCATAAGATTGAAAGAAAAATCTTAGCGAGCACACTAATCCAAAATCCCAAATCACATACCTTCACATATCAATCGAAAAGCATCAGTCTTAAACTCCCACCAATCGCCCAGGCATTATTTTAACAAAATAACTTAAGAGAGACCCACAATCTCAATAGCATCTGTAAACCAACAGTCATCTGTTTAAACTCAGTATGCAAGCAGGGTTAATTGGAGACATCTATTTCCCTTCCTTCATTAGCTTCAATAGGATAAAAAATGAATCGAACTGTAGTACCCCAAAAGCGATAGTGCTTCGCAACCACGTCCAAAAATTCGCACTACAAAACCCGTTGCCACAACACGAGAAAGCTGCAGTCAATTTGATAGAGGGAGAGTCTAACCACGGCTATCAAATTCATGATGTACTCTTAGTAAGGGCCAATATGGTCAAGATACATCGCAGACAGAGCGGATATGGGCATGTACCACCTCATAATTATCACTAGTGTGATATCTGCTCGAAAGATAATCAGGGATGTTTTATGGTTCAATCAGCTCTACAGGAACAGTTGGATCTCAGGTGGATCCAGGAACACCGAATTCATGGGGTCAACATGACTTATACGGATTCCAACATCATTCAAAACTACGACATCCGTGTGATGAATGTCAACTTGGTGGAAATGCACTCAAGGAAAAGCCAACATCATAACTTGCCACAACACGATTATGATTCCTGTCTGATTTGCTCGGTAAATAATCAGGGATGCTCTTTTGTACAAGAGGCCATCCAACGTCAGATGGATCTTGGATGGATCCAAGACTACCATGATAGAAATCCCTGTCAGGTTAACATGATTCAAATTTTTGATATTCGCTTGATGAATACCAGCTTAGTGGAGTTACACGCTAAGCAAGTCCAGCTTGGTTTTCTAACTTCGCATGACTATCAAAACTGTAAAGGGTGTCGTGAGAGTAACCAAGGTTGTGCACTCATTCAAAGACCTTTGCAACACTTGTTAAACCACTGGTGGCTTCTGATCTATCTAGATGAAGACACACAACAAGTCAGTATGACTAACGGGAACCCTACTAGGCATAAAAGTCAGGATGTTCGATCAATGGACACAGACCTAGTGAGGTTACACTGCATTCAAAGCGGACGTGGTCGGGCGTCACCACACAACTACGAGCGCTGTAGAGTTTGCTCGGAGAATAATCAAGGATGCTACCTCGTGCGAGCAGCCCTTCAAAGTCAGTCGGACCATAAGGAAATTCAACCATGGTCAAGCTCTGATTCAATGTCAAATTATCATCCTAGTTAAAGAAAGGATGTTATCTTGATCTCTAAGTGAGAAGGGGGTAGAGATGTATGCGCCATAATCCCTTTACTCTGTGAATCAAAAGTCCCTTTTGATGGTGGGAAGGTCCTCAACCTCGAACCAATTGAGGCTAGTTATGATGGTCAGAAAAATCAAAAGGCTCCTGTAGTTATCTATCTGCCGGGACCAGTACCGTACAAATCCGATAAAACTCCATTACCCTCCGTCGTGAACATTGCAGACATCAGTCGAGTAACACGGAGCGGTCGAATCTTCAACCGAGGAGTTGGAGAACCTAGCAAAGAAAAGGAACCTTAAACAGAAGGTCCCGATCAACCAGTCGGTCAGTCCAGTAATCCCGACCTTTCAACAAACAACGATGAGATGCTGAAGCTCATCCAAAAGAGTGAATACAACATTGTTGATCAACTGTTGCCAACTCCTTCAAAAATCTCTGTGTTATCTCTATTACTCAATTCCGAAGCCCACAGAGAAGCTCTACAGAAAGTCTTAGAGAAAGCCTTTGTGGAACAAGATGTAACAATAAGACAATTTGATAGCATCGTTTCCAACATCACTTCCTGCAGCAACTTGGGGTTTAGTGACGAGGAACTGCCAGAAGAAGGAAAGAGTCACAACATGGCGCTTAATATTATAGTCAACTGCCAGGATGATGCTTTAGCCGGTGTACTGGTAGATACCGGATCGGCCTTGAACGTTATGCCGAATTCCATATTAATGCGACTATCATTCAAAGGATCCCCGATGAGTGGCAGTGAGGTTATCGTCAAAGCATTTGATGGATCCAAGAAAGCAGTTATCGGCGAAATCGATCTTCCCATAACTATCGGTCCTCACACTTTCCTAGTCACTTTCCAGGTCATGGACGTCCGGGAAGCGTACAACTGTTTATTAGGAAGAACTTGGATACACCAGGTTGGGGAAGTCACTTCCACACTGCACCAGAAATTGAAGTTCGTCAAGAACGACCAACTAATCACAGTCTGCGGAGAGCAAGCCTTGATCGTGAGTAACTTGTCATCGTCTATTTGTGTAGAAGCAGAGGAGGTTATTGGAACTCAGTTCCAAGCACTGTCGGTGAGCAATGAGAATCAATCAGAAAAAGGAACATCGATTTCCTCGTATAAAGATGCTCTCAAATTAATCAAAAGTAACAATATAAAGGGACGGGGACAGCTTATCATTCCTACTGATAACAAAACAAAGAAGGGTCTTGGTTTTTCCTCAACCTGTACCCAGACTGCTACTAACAATGAAAGTCTTCATCCCATTCAGGACTTCTTCCACAGTGAAGGTTTCCTTCACCCAGTGTCTCAAGAAGTACATACCATCAACGAGGGTGACTCTTCCGATACAGATGAAGAGTGGAAAGCCTATCTTAACGAGGATGGTTATATGTCTCAGGAAGAGGTACCTGCGCCATTTTGCTATCCCGCACAGAGTCCGAGATTTATACCAAGGTTAGATGACAATATGACATTCGGAGATTGTAATCCGGAAGGATGTTGTGCTCCACCTAACTCATTGGAGGAGGACACTCCGATGAAAGACAACTTCGACTATGACTATTATGGCCCAATGGATGGCCTGCCTATCTGGCAGCCGTATCCAGGAGACTTGGGGCAAGAGAATCAGCCCAACGATGCTTATCAGTTGAGCATCATTGAAAAGAATACCTGCGTCCCCACCATGTCATGGGATCAACACTCGGGGCATTCTAAAAATATCCAGCACGACGATAAACTCGCAAAGCTTGCAGGACTAGAGTTCATCAACTACATTTTTCCTGAGGTCAACGTCATCGAAAGGGATGACTCCTCCAGTTCCAAACAAGTGTGGGACACCTTAGGACAACCAAGCAGCAAATACGACTACTTAGTCAAGTACACTACTCCTGAAAGCTCTCGTATCAGGCTCGAAGACATCCAGCCAGCTGGATGGGGAGATTTACCTGAGAGTACAAATACTATGCAGGATGCAACAGAAGAGTTCGTCTACGATAACTCTGCCTGGGAAACAGACTCCAATGATCCTGCTCCACCAGAAATCATCGTCATTTCTGAAGACAAGCCAAGAAAGAAGGTGCCAGACTTTGTGATTCACCGAGGAGTTCGCCGCTAATGGGTTGCTGTCGATGTTCCGAAAGTCGTTCATAAGTCTAAGTAATTGGCATCTTTATCTTAACCTTTCACCTTGCCCAGGTGAAACGGCTGTTTTGATAGGGCTCACTTTCTGTAAATCTCTCTCTACGCTTCGCCCAAAGCGACTGAGTGTTGTTTTATAGGGCTGTAGTTTCAAGAATCGACAAAATCATAAATAAAATAACGTTGTTCTGTAATTTCCGCATTTATTACTGTTTTCTCTTTTCGTTTTTTTCAGAAAATGGTAATCCTAAAAAACAACTCAATAATAAAAAGAAGCAGTTTTCCAAAGAAAATACATTGCACACACTATTGCATTCTCTCTATCTCTTCTAAAAACAATTATCACATCATGCAGATTGCTTGTTTTAAACCCCATTGAAACATACGATCCAATACCTTCTCCCAACTTTGAATTCCTGGTATTTGAGGCTGAAGAAGAAGTTGACGACGAAATTCCATAAGAGATCTCCCGATTACTCAGACAAGAGGAAAGGTCCATTGAACCTCACAATGAGCCGTTGGAAACGGTCAACTTGGGTTCAGATGAAGAAAGAAAAGAAGTCAAGATTGGAGCATTGCTCAGTCCAACTGTCAAACAAGACTTGATAAAGCTTCTCAAAGAATTCCCTGATGTATTTGCTTGGTCCTATCAAGATATGCCAGGGTTGGATACTAGCATCGTGGAACATCATTTACCGTTAAGATCGGAATGTTCGCCAGTAAAAAAAAGGTTGAGACCAGCTCATCTAGACATGGCCATCAAAATCAAAGAGGAAGTACAGAAACAGATTGACGTGGGTTTCCTCGCCACATCGGAATATCCTCAATGGCTAGCCAACATCGTACCAGTTCTGAAAAAGGACGGAAAGGTCAGAGATCTAAACAAGGCCAGTCCAAAGGATGACTTTCCCCTACCACACATTGACATGCTGGTTGACAGTATAGCAAAGTTCAAAGTATTCTCCTTCATGGATGGATTCTCGGGCTATAATCAGATCAAAATGGCGCCGAAAGACATGGAGAAAACTTTGTTCATTACTCCAGGGGTACTTTTTGCTACAAGGTAATGTCGTTCGGTTTGAAGAACGTCGGGGCAACCTATCAAAGGGCCATGACTACTCTGTTTCATGACATGATACACAAAGAAATTGAAGTGTATGTCGATGACATGATTGCAAAATCTAAGACAGAAGAGGAGCATGTGACCCACCTGTCAAAGCTATTCGAGCGGTTGAGAAAGTACAAACTCCGCTTGATTCCCAATAAGTGCAAATTCGGTGTCCGTTCAGGGAAACTTTTAGGGTTCATCGTCAGCCAGAAGGGAATTGAGGTTAATCCTGACAAGGTCAAGGCCATTCAAGAAATGCCTTCTCCAAAGACTGAAAAATAAGTCAGTGGATTGTAGCGAGCAATTTTGGACGCGGTTCTTAAGCGCTGTCGCTCTTTGGGGTTTACTACAGGTCGATTCATTTTTTATCCTATTGTGAGCTGACTAAGGAAGGGAAATAGATGTCTCCAATTAACCCTGCTTGCATACTGAGTTTAAACAGCGGTCTGTTAGGTTACGGATGCTATATGGTAATTGGGCCTTTCTTTCTTCTTACTTTATTAAGGTGGAAAACTGGGACTATTCATGGGGAATTTGTCAGATTGGGTGGAGATAGGGGACTTTAGGTTTTTGGATTAGTGTGCTCGCTAAGATTTTTCTTTCAATCTTATGCCTACGTATTCCCGTTTACCGAAACAGGGAAATCAGAGCAATCGTAGTTCCTCCTATTCTATGGGAGGAAATGGTGTTTTGGTGTCTTGTTCAAAGCCCAAGACGTGAAGCGAAAGGTGTGCTATATCTTGTTCAAAGCCCAAGATGTGAAGCTGAAGGTGGTTTGTATCTTATTTAAAGCCCAAGATGTGAAGCTGAATGGTCTATTTGTATGTTGTTTGAAGCCCAAGATGTGAAGCTAAAAGGTGTTGTCTTTAGAGAGAATTTGTCATCTCTAAAGAGGGTCTGTTTGTCACAACTGTTTATAAAGGAGAATTACTTTAACCGGGATATGTGAATCCGGCAATGCCATAATTTCCTTTATAGGAGGTTTCAACCTGAAGGAGAAGACTTTAACTCAGTGTAGAGCAATGCTATCTTTCCTTAGGAATTTTTCATGCTAAAAGAGGGACAGTGGCATGGATGTAAATAATCCAGAGGCTTGCCGCTTACAGCGATTAGATGAAGGGGAAGGAGTTATTGATGTTTGTGTACTGTGAACGAGGCACAGCTTTGATGCTAAAAGGTTGATTGACTCAACCGGGGTTTCCATATACAAAGCCTAAGAGGAGGCTATTGGCCCAACAAGAGGGAGTTTTTGTATGTCTCGTACGAAGCCCGAGAGAGAGGCTAAAAGGGTTGACTCAACAGGAGAATCTTTTATACTTAACAAGAGAATGTTTTTGTATCTCGTACGAAGCCCGAGATGGAGGCTAAAGATGGTGACTCACCAAGCGAATCTTTTATACTCAACAAGAGAGTGATTTTGTATCTCGTACGAAGCCCGAGATGGAGGCTAAAAGGTGAATGACTCAACAAGAGAGTCTTTTATACTCAACAAGAGAGTGATTTTGTATCTCGTACGAAGCCCGAGATGGAGGCTAAAAGGATTTGACTCAACAAGAGAGTCTTTTATACTCAAAAAGAGAGTGTTTTGGTATCTCGTACGAAGCCCGAGATGGAGGCTAAAAGGTTTGACTCAACAAGAGAGTGTTTGTATCTCGTACGAAGCCCGAGATGGAGGCTAAAAGGTTTGACTCAACAAGAGAGTCTTTGTATCTCGTACGAAGCCCGAGATGGAGGCTAAAAGGTTACTGTTTCAGTTGAGTGACAGGTCCAGTATGTTGGTTCAACGAGAAAATCAGTTCTTATATGAGTAACACTGTACTCATGGATTTGATCTGAGGATTGGGATTATTTCCTATTCTTTAAGGAAACGGGGAATCCAAAGGGTATTTGAGACTGTCCAAGTCTGCGGGTGTTTCCTTACTTGAGAATGTCTCTGAGACTCAAGGAATTTAGACTGTCCAAGTTTAGAGTTTTATCTTTTGTACTATGCTTAAAGAAACAGTAGTAGTACGTTCACGGTAGAAAGATCTAGACTCTTTGAAAGATTGTTCTATTAAGATAACTAATTTCTGTTCCTATACCTCTAGGAGGTCGTCGGGACAATTTGTACGAAGCCCAAGAGGAGGCTGGAAACTTTTAAGAAGCCGAGGGACAATGTGTACGAAGCCCAAGAGGAGGCTATCATTCCCGGAGGAAGAATCCTTATACGAAGCCTAAGAGGAGGATGTGAATACTTCTAAGAAGTCGACGGGTCCTTGTACAACGCCCAAGAGGAGGCGGGGATGCTTTTAAGAAGCCTGTGGGTCCCCAAACCCCGAGATGTTCAAGACAGGCTATTCACAAAGAATAGATCAAGCCAGGAAAGTTCGAGAATTTGGAAGAAACTCAAGAGATGCCATTCACGGAGAAAAGATCATCTCTGGGGAATAGAGTTTCTTTGACAATTTCTAAAGGTGACAGTCTGTGAAAGGGTTCACCGAGAATGCTGCCTTTCACGTCTCTATATTATTTAACCCCAAGAGGAGGGAAAACTGTATCTGATAATCCTATGGGGATCTAGTTTAGTCTATTTTAAGAGTAATCAACAGGGCTTAGTGCTGACGTAGTTGCCGGGGAAACTCTAAATATCTATACTATTATTACACAGTCGATATGAGTTTATGAAAGAAGACGTACAGTGAAACAGCCCCACAATACAGTTATATGTATATAAAAGCGGTAAATGAAAGCAATAACCACTTACTCGGTTGTAGAGCTTCCATGCTGTTTGGTTAGTTGTTCAACAAAGAGAAATTGAAAACAACAGTATATTCAAAATCAAAGGAGAAAGTGCTTTAAAATGAAAGATTGGGGCTTACAGCTCAAGGAGAGGCCCAAGGTTTTTATCAGTGATCGTACTGTCGTTTTGTACAGAGGGACTTATACAAGTGACTGAGGCCCGAGAAAGATTTTTTGTACAAAGGGATGGGTCTTACACTCTCTCAAGAGGCCCAAAAAAGGTTTAAAGAAAAAGAGTGGGGCTTATAACACGGGGGTAGGCCCAGATGATTTTTCATTTGAAATGGCGATCGCGCCGAGATTTTGAAAACGCAGTGGGTCTTATACAATGACTGAGGCCCAAAATGGTTTGGTTTTCAAAGAGGGTTGGGTCTTACACTCTAATAGAAGCCCAAAAGATTTTGAATGGGTCTTATAGCTCGAGGAGAGGCCCAGGGTTTGTTTTTCAACGGATGATGATCGCGTCGAACTTTTTTTGAAATACAACGGGACTTATACAATAAGTGAGGCCCAAAATTGTTTGTATTTACAAAGTATTGGGTCTTACACTCTATTAGAGGCCCAAAAGATTTTTGAATGGGTCTTATAGCTCGAGGAGAGGCCCGAGGTTTATTTTGAATGGGCGACGATCACGCCGAACTTTTCTTTTAACGCGGAGGGACTTATACAATATCTGAGGCCCAAAATTGTTTTGGTTAAAAGGGGATTGGGTCTTACACTCTATTAGAGGCCCAAAAGTGTTTGAAATTGTTTGATGAGGGTTGAATTAATCAAAACCCTAATTTGTTTCCAAAATGTATTTTAATTGAATAAAAAATTCAATTAAAATAGTCAAAATGGTTTAATATGTGGAAAACAAATTGTGAACTTGGATTAATGTTTCAAAATCATGTTTTGACCTGCAAAATGATTAGAAGTCATTAAAATTTGCAAAATCATGAAGGAAAAAATATTTTAAATGTCAAAAACAATTAAAATATTAATTCATTGAAAAAATATCAATTATATGAAATAAATAATATTTTTGGGATTTTTTGGTAAAATAAAATATTTTAACATTTTTGTGAATTATTAAAAAAAGAATCAACTCAAAATCATTAAAACTCGGAGTGAAATTAATTTTTGAATCAATTATATAAAATCACAAAATTCAAATATTTGAATTTTCAAAAAAGGGCGCCAAGAACACCCAAGAACACGCGCGTGTTCTGAGTTTTGCCCAGATTTGCATTTTCTCCCCAATCTCACTGAATACTTGATTATATCATGCAATCCACATATCAATCTGCTCGTTTCAACCTCACGATCATGTCTATGGTCTTTAATTTCATTTATTTTTAACATGGAATAAGAAATCAAGACAAAACCTCAAGAACCCTAAAATTTGCATGAAGGCTGAGAATTTTGATACACAATTCAAACAAAGCAATTAATTGAGGGGAAACATTTCATGCATGATTATGAACATTTGGCAAAAGTATTGTGCGAGGAAATATGCATAAATTAAGAGATGACCAAGTTTAGGCTTACTTGAAGGTCGTGACAGCAAGAGCAGTGTGATTTTTGAGTTGGAGGTGTTACAGATGAGTTGTGATGATCTGAACAGCTTCCCTACACCATATGGAGTGTGTTTGAATGCTTGGACTTGATTGGAAATGGCTGGATCACTTCATGGCATCTCAGCTGTAACTTGGTTAAAACCTTGAGCAACTGGCTGGTGATTTTTAGAAATCAGTGTTCCAGATATTGTTTAAGTGTTTGGATCACTTCTATATGATGTTTATGAGGTGTGTGTGTGTGATTGGTTTGATTGGAAAAGCTCTCAAACTTAAAACCCGATAGTGACTTGCCTTAGAAGGAAAAAATGGAGTGAAAGTAGAGATTTTGGGGAAAGCATCTGTTTGATGGCTTTGGTGTACTCAAACTGATCACAAATGAGCTCTATTTATAGTAGAACAAGTTTGTTTTGCAAGGAATAGTGAATGGCAACTGCAGCAGAGGTTTGGCCAATGTTGGCAAATGAAAATCCAAGTCTCCTCTAGCCATTGACTAGAGGTTAGAGCACAGAGCTTTGGTTCCCTACTTGTTGGAGGAATCTTGACTGAATTCAGTTGCAAATGTGTCATTCCATGCCACCTCTAAGCATCTATTAAATGCTTCAATCCAAAATTGGAGTCTTGTCCCTCTTTTAGGCAATTCTAGGTTTGGCATGCTACTTCTTGTTCCAAGGACTTGGGAGGCTTGGCTCAGTGATTGTCCCCTTTAGATTTGATCCTCAGATGTTTCCAAGATGATGACAAGGCTTGGAATTGGCTGATTTTGGTAAATCGACCAAAAATGCAAAATTCTACCTTGCCTTGGCAGTTTTCAGCAAGGCATTTTGCCACTACCATAACTCTTAGCTCAAATTAAATTTGGTGATGTTCTTGGCCATTTTGGAAAGCCCTTATATGATACAACAACTGTTTGATCATATTTGGTTTTGATACCTTTTGGATCCAAGTGAAAAATCCCCCTACATTTGGAAAAAAGTGAAGGCAGATTCTGACTTAGTGAAAATTTCACTAAGTGTTGGAAAAAAGTGACATTTTCACTTTTTGTGATTTTGATCAATCCATAACTCAAAATCCATGAAGAATTGGAATGAGGTCTAGTTGAAGTTTTTGTAGAGGGCCATGAGATCTACAAATCAAGCCTTGGATGGGGAAAAATGGCTTTGTGGTTTAGGAGTTATGATCCTCCAAAGTTGGTACCCTTGCCACTTTTTCATAACTTAGAAAATTTTCTAAGTTTTTATGGTTACCCCTTTTACAAGTTATGCCACTTTCTTTGATTTTTCTTGATGAATGATGATTCAAATCATACATTAACATCATTTTAGGGTTAAAAAACCATAATTGTGAAAAATCTCAAAAAGTCAAAGTTGACTTTCGTGCACAGTTGACTTTTTATCCGATGAATTCCAAACTGTGCAACCCTTTAGGAAATCATGTCCTTGACCTAAATCAAACTTGATGGACATGTTTCATGGGTGTTATAGGGTGTATTGAATCATGTCTTAGGGCTTGGGAGCATGTCCTGGTCAAAAGTCAAAGTTACAGTTGACTTTTCTCGCGAAACCCTAACTCTGGTTCAGATGAAATTGAGACTTGTTGCTCAAGCTTCCTGGATCAATCCATTGTTGCAAATGGATCAATGTGGTATGTTGGAGACCCTCAAATCCTCTCTTGAGGTCTTGGCTCATGATTTGTCCCAAAAGTCAAGTTAGGGGTGAATTAGGTCAAGAAACCCTAATTCCTGATTTTTTATGAATGCATCCCCTGAGGCAAAATTGACTTGATAATTGGGTCCATGAGGTTCCATGGAGCAAATTAGGATATGCTTTGAAGCATTGGCCCATGCCCAGAAGAAAATTTCCAACTGGAGGCCCTGGTCGACCAAAACCCTAATTTGGTGACACTGGCGATCTTGAGGCTTGATCTACCTAGAAGGGAGAAACCTTGTGCTTAACCCTTGATGTGGGAGTCCTCTTGATCCATTGTTGATATTTGAGAGGTTAGACAAGTTAAAGATCATGTCATTTCTTGATTGATCCTTTGTCTACGAGCTCTGAGAGGGCTTGAAACCCTAGTTTGATTGTAGTGAACGCTCACCCATCTTTTGGGAGATTGATGAGGCACAAAGGTACATCCATATTGTGATGATGATTTACACAATGATGGGAAATCTTAGTGGTCGAAATTTGGGGTATGACAGATGCCCCTATTTAATCTTCTTGGACCCGAAGGTGTGAATGGCGAAGGTATTCGGGCATTCGGGGTGCAAGAGGATTAAATATTAGAATACCCGAAATTTTGATGGTGGTTATGAATGGTAGCTTACGCATTCATCTTCTTTAGCTAAGCGATGATGCTTAGAAAAGGTAAACTTCCCCTCGATCTTGTTCTTCAGCCAAGGAGCTGGTCTCAGTTTTCTTTTGAAATAAACCTCCCCTCGATCCTGGTTTCCTACCAAGGAACTGGTCTTAGTTTCTGATTTGTGAACTTCCTCTCGATCCTGGTTTCCTACCAAGGAACTGGTCTTAGTTTCTGAAGTAAACTTCCCCTCGATCCTGGTTTCCTACCAAGGAACTGGTCTTAGTTTCTGAATGTAAACTTCCGCTCGATCCTGGTTTCTTACCAAGGAACTGGTCTCAGTTTCCGAAATAAACTTCCCCTCGATCCTGGTTTCCTACCAAGGAACTGGTCTCAGTTTCTTTTGTCAATAAACTTTCTTGACAAGGAACGCTGTTTGTAGCGGCTTTCCTTCAAACTTCTCACCGAATTTTCCTAGGGAGATGCCATTTGAATGGAAAAAGTTTTGATGTCAAACTTGCTGGGGAACCCATTCGTCTGAATTGTAGAGGTACACAAACTTCTCTGTTTGGAGACGCCATTTGTCGATTCTACTTGGGAAAGCGAGTCTCTTGAGAGACTGTTTCTGCTTGGGGGTGTTACATCATACTTTTCCTGAGGTCTTTTCAGAGAAATGCCATACGATGTACCCCAATTTTGAGGGGCTTTCTCTGGGGATTTTCCTTAATCCGGGAAAGCGAATATATCATCTTCAATGGCGAAGAGTGATATTTGTTGAAAGTTTTCTTGTTTCTCAGAGGTTCAAGTTATCAAAGTAGTCAAGGACCGCCTCTAATCCAGAGATAAACGGGAGAGAGATTACTTAGATGATTCACTTCCTGATGAGGAAAGATCTGACAACTCGATTGAGCGGTCTTTTATCACTAGGGGATAAGACCGACTAGAGTGATAGTGATGCAATATGAATATGAATGTAGATCAATAATGCATGATGTATGTATGTATATCCTGACAAAATTGACGCAACATACAGACTAAAGGATGAACACGACTGGATACTCGGCCACAGTGGGACATGTAGAAATATCGCTGGTTCAAGATAGCAATTCTGCCTTGCTTAGGAGAGATATTCCCTGCGGGGAGCGACGCTGGTCGAGCTTAGGAGATGAGAACTCGGCCGAGGATGTCAGATGAAACATGGTCTCTGACACAATTGATCCTTCATTCAGGCGTAATGGTCTAGAATGAGTACTTTGATTCTGCACTTTGAGGTTCGATTACTTCTGGAGAAGCGACCGATGTTCTTCTGATGTTTAACAGTCAAAAGAAATTGCCATCTTTATTTTAAAAGCAGAAAAAGTTTGACAAGTAAATTCATTTTTGTTTTATTTTCAAGAATCGTTAATCATGTTAAAAACATCATTCTGTAAAGCTAAAACAAGTAAGAATTACAAACAAAAGCACAAGGGCTCAAATTTTATTGATAGGATGGAAATCAGCCGAACGCGTGATTCCATAGAGTATTTACAAAGTTAGAAAATGGTAATTTATAGGGAAAAGGGCTACGTTGAAACATAACGACCACTATCCTTCTACCAACTTTGAATTCGGGACATCCTGAGCTTCTGTCGAAGTGAAGATGACCTTGACTGGAGTCTCTGATGGATGGCATGACTGCTGAGGAGTTGAACTGATCAGACGTAGTTACTTGCCATTAATCCCTAACTTTTGCCTGGATTGTACTTGGAGATTTCCAATCCACCGGGATGATTTTTGATCATGTCTCTAATTTTTTCCTAGATCGCCCTTTCGGGTTTTCAATCCACCGAGACTTTTTTTTTTTTTTAGTTTAGGCGAAGTATTTCTTGACTACGTCAACATTCGTGGGGTAGGCAAATTCTTCTCCATCCATGGTAGCGAGTCTCAAGGCGCCGCCTGAGAAAGCTTTCTTGACCACATAGGGGCCGTCATAATTCGGAGTCCACTTGTCCCGAGAATCAGTGAGAAAGGATTGTATCTTTTTTAGCACAAGGTCTCCTCTTCTGAAGACGCGAGGTCGAACCTTTTTATCAAATGCCTTCTTCATTCTTTGCTGATACAACTGACCGTGGCATAGAGCCGTGATTCAATTTTCTTCGATCAAATTGAGTTCATCGTGTCGACTTTGACACCATTCAGCTTCTGTAAGCTTAGCTTCCATCAATACTCGAATTTATGGGATCTCTACTTCTATGGGAAGCACTGCTTCCATGCCATATACTAGAGAGAAAGGGGTTACCCCTGTGGAAGTGCGGACAGATGTGCGATAACCGTGAAGAGCAAAGGGTAGCATCTCAGGCCAGTCTTTGTAGGTTACAACCATCTTTTGAACAATCTTCTTGACGTTCTTGTTAGCCGCTTCTACCACCCCGTTCATCTTAGGTCGGTAGGGAGATGAGTTATGGTGTTCGATCTTGAACTCATCGCACAACTCTTTCATCATCTTATTGTTCAAGTTAGATCCATTATCCGTAATGATCTGGCTTGGAACACCCTAACGGCAGATGAGATTGTTTTTGATAAATCGGACCACCACTTGTCAGGTTACATTGGCGTATAATGTTGGTTCGACCCACTTGGTGAAGTAATCAATGGCTACCAGGATGAACCGATGTCCGTTCGAAGCCTTGGGCTCAATCATGTCAATCATGTCGATTCCCCATATGGAAAAAGGCCATGGGGAAGAGAGAACTTTGAGATATGTTGGCGGTACATGGATTTTGTCGGAGTATATCTGACACTTGTGACACCTCCTTATGTACTTGTAGCAGTCGGATTCCATGGTCAACCAATAGTAACCTGCTCTTAGAATTTTTCTCGCCATTGTGTGTCCGTTGGCATGAGTGCCAAAGGACCCTTCGTGAATTTCTTTTATTAACAAGTTTGCTTCTGGTCTGTCTACACATCGGAGCAAGACCATGTCAAAGTTCCGCTTATAAAGTGTATCACCGCTCAAAAAGAAGTTTCCAGCCAGTCTTCTAAGGGTTTTTCTGTCCTTTATGGATGCCCCAGGTAGGTACTCCCGTTTCTGAAGGAAACATTTGATATTGTGATACCAAGGTTTGTCGTCTACAACTACTTCAATCGCGAAGATGTAAGCGGGTCGTTCAAGGCGCATTATGTCGATCTTAGGTATGTCATTCCATTGACCTACACTAATCATGGAAGAGAGAGTGGCTAAAGCATCAGCCATGTGATTCTCCTCACGAGGGATATGATGAAACTCGACTTTGTTGAAGAAGGGTAACAACCTTCTTGCGTAATCTTTGTAAGGAATCAGTCTTGATTGGTATGTGTTCCAATCTCCTTTGATCTGATTGATAACTAGGGCTGAGTCGCCGTATACGTCCAAGTTCTTGATCCTTAAGTCGATCGCTTCTTCGAGACCCATGATACAAGCTTCATATTCAGCCTCGTTGTTCGTGCACTTGAACGTAAGTCTGGCAGTGAAAGGAATGTGGATACCCTGAGGTGTTATGATAATTGCCCCAATTTCATTTCCGTAGTGATTAACAGCTCCGTCAAAGATTAGTCCCCACTGGGAACCTGGTTCTGGCCCTTCACTGGGTAGTGGTTCATCGCAGTCTTTCATTTTTAGATACATGACATCTTCGTCTGGGAAGTCAAATCCAATTGATTCCTGATCTTCAATCGGTTGATGAGCCAAATGATCGACTAAAATACTTCCTTTAACGGCTTTCTGAGCGTGGTACTCGATGCCGTACTCTGATAACAACATCTGCCAACGGGCAATCCTTCCCGTGAAAGCAGGTTTTTCAAAGACGTACTTGATTGGATCCATCTCGGATATTAACCAAGTAGTGTGATGAATCATGTATTGGCGAAGACGTTTAGTTTCCCAAGCCAAAGCACAACAAGTTTTCTCAAGCATCGTGTACCGAGTCTCGCAGTCAGTGAACTTCTTGCTCAGATAGTAAATGGCAGACTCTTTCCGTTTGGTTTCGTCTTGTTGGCCAAGTACACATGCCATTGAGTCCTCTAGGACTGTGAGGTAGATGATCAGTGGTCTTCCTTCCACTGGAGGTGATAGAATCGACGGATTCAACAGGTATTCTTGATACTGTCGAAGGCAGTTTGGCAGTCATCTGACCAAACACAATCCTGGTTCTTTTTTAGTAGTTTGAAAATCGGTGCACACTTGGCGGTCATAAGGAATATAAATCTGGAGATGTAGTTCAAACGTCCCAAGCATCCTCTGACTTGTTTTTCAGTTTTCGGAGAAGGCATTTCTTGAATGGCCTTGACCTTGTCAGGATCAACCTCAATTCCTTTCTGGCTGACGATGAACCCTAAGAGTTTCCCTGAACGGACACCAAAGGTGCACTTGTTGGGATTCAAACGGAGTCTGTACTTTATCAACCGCTCGAACAGTTTTGACAAGTGGGTCACATGATCCTCTTCTGTCTTAGATTTTGCAATCATATCATCGACATATACCTCGATTTCTTTGTGTATCATGTCATGAAACAGAGTAGTCATAGCCCTTTGATAGGTTGCCCCGGCATTCTTCAAACCGAACGACATTACCTTGTAACAAAAGGTACCCCATGGGGTAATGAACAAAGTTTTCTCCATGTCTTTCGGCGCCATTTTGATCTAGCTATAGCCCGAGAATCCATCCATGAAAGAGAAAAGTTTGAACTTTGTTGTACTGTCTACCAGCATGTCAATGTGTGGTAAAGGAAAATCGTCCTTTGGACTAGCCTTGTTTAGATCTTTGTAATCTACACATATTCTGACCTTTCCGTCCTTTTTCGGAACGGGTACGATATTGGCAAACCATTGAGGATATTCAGATGTAGCGAGGAAACCTGCGTCGATCTGTTTCTGTACCTCCTCTTTGATTTTGATAGCCATGTCCGGGTGAGTCCGTCTTAACCTCTGCTTTACTGGCGGACATTCTGATTTCAACGCTAAGTGATGTTCCACGATGCTGGTATCCAACCCTGGCATATCCTGATAGGACCAAGCGAATACATCGGGGAATTCTTTGAGAAGCTTTATCAAACCCTCTCTGGCAGTTGGACTGAGTAGTGCCCCAATCCTGATTTCTTTTCTCTCTTTCTCCGAACCCAAGTTTACCGTTTCCAACGGCTCTTTGTGAGGTTCAATGGACCTTTCCTCCTGTCTGAGTAATCGGGAGATCTCTTCTGGAATTTCGTCGTTAACTTCTTCTTCAGCCCCAAATACCGGGAACTCAAAGTCGGGAGAAGACATCGGATCGTATGTTTCAACGGGGTTTAAAACAAGCAATCTACAAGACGTGATGATTTGTGTTTAGAAGAGATAGAGAAAATGCAAGTGTGTGCAGTGGATTTTTCTTTTACTGCTTGTTTTTATTATTGAGTTTTCTTTTTTAGGATTACCATTTTCTGAGAAAATCAAAAAGAGAAAACAGCAATAAATGCGAAAATTACAGAACGACATTATTTTATTAATGAACAAGTCGATTCTTGAAACTACAGCCCTATAAAACAAAACTCTGTCGCTTCGGGCAAAGCGAAGAGGGAAATTTACAGAAAGCGAGCCCTATCAAAACATCTGTTTCACCTGGGCAGGGTGAAAGGTTAAATATGGCAATTACTTTGACTGATTTACGATCTTCGGAACATCGACAGCAACCCACTAGCGACGAACTCCTCGGTGAATCATAAAGTCTGGCACCTTCCTCGATTTGTCTTCAGAAATGACGCTGATTTCTGGCGGAGCAGGATCATTGGAATCTGTCTCCCAAGCAGAGTTGTCGTAGGAGGATTCCTCTATTGCATTTTGCAGAGTATTTGTGCTCTCAGGTAGATCTCCCCATCCAGTTGGGTGGATGTCTTCGAGCCTGATACGAGAGCTCTCGGGAGTAGTGTACTTGACCATATAGTCGTATTTTCCACTTGGTTGTCTCAGGGTGTCCCATACTTCTTTGGAACTGGAGGAGTCATCTTTCTCGATGACGTTGACCTCGGGGAAAGCATAGTTGATGAACTCTAGTCCTACAAATGTTGCAAATTCATCATCGTGCTGGGTATTTTCTGAATGACCTGAGTGTTGATCCAATGACATGGTGGGGACGCGGGTATTCTGTTCAATGATACTCAGCTGATTTTCATTGTTCGGCTGATTCTCTTGCCCCATGTCTCCTGGGCACGGCTGACAGATAGGCAGGCCATCCATCAGGCCATAATAGTCGTGGTCAAAGTTGTCTTTCATCAGAGTGTCCTCCTCTAATGAGTTTGGCCGAGCACGGCATCCTTCTGGATCACAATTTCCATATATCGTTTCGACGTCTGACCTGGGTATAAATCTCGGACTCTGCGCGGGATAGCAAAATGGCATAGGCACCTCTTCCTGAGACATATAACCGTCCTCGTTAAGATAGGACTTCCACTCTTCATCTATATTAGAGGGATCTTCCTCGTTGATGGTATGGACTGCTTGAGGCACTGGGTGAAGGAAACCTCCACTGTGGAAGAAGTCCTGAATGGGATGAAGACTTTCATCGTTAACAGTTGTTTGGGTACAGGTCACAGAAAAACCAAGACCCTTCTTTGTTTTGTTATTGGTAGGAATGACAAGCTGTCCCCATCCTTTTGTATTGGTACTCTCGACCGCTTTGATAGCATCTTTGTACGAGGAAATGGAAGTTCCTCCCTCAGATTGATCGTCCTTGTGTAGCGAAAGCGCTTGGAACTGGGTTCCGATTATCCCTTTCGGTTGCACATAAGTGGATGACGATAAATTGCTTACGAGCAAAGCCTGTTCCCCACAGACTGTGACAAGTTGACCGTTCTAGACGAACTTTAGCTTTTGGTGGAGGGTTGAAGTGACCGCTCCGGCCTGATGTATCCAAGGTCTTCCTAATAAACAACTGTATGTTGCCCGGATGTCCATGACCTGGAAAGTGACTTGGAAAGTGTGAGGACCAATAGTTATGGGAAGATTGACTTCGCCAATAACTGTTTTTCTGGATCCGTCAAATGCTTTGACGACGACCTCGCTGGTTCTCATTGGAGGGCCTTTGAATGATAATTGCATCAAAGTGGACTTCGGCATAACATTCAGGGCTGACCCTGTGTCTACCAGTACGCTGGCTAAAGCATCGTCCTGGCAGTTGACTGTAATATTGAGCGCCATGTTATGACGGCGACCCTCTTCAGGTAATTCCTCATCACTAAATCCCAAGTTGTTGCAGGAAGTGATGTTAGAGACAATGCTATCGAACTGTCTAATTGTTACATCCTGTTCCACAAAGGCTTGCTCCAAGACTTTCTGTAGAGCCTCCCTGTGTGCTTCTGAACTGAGTAAAATTGATAGCACTGAGATCTTTGAAGGAGTTTGTAACAGTTAATCAAGAATATTGTATTCACTCCTTTGGATGAGCTTCAGCATCTCATCGTTGTTCTTTGAAAGGTCGGGATCACTGCATTGACCGACTGGTGGATCGGGAACTTCTGTGTGAGGTTCCTTTTCTTTGCTGAGTTCTCCAACTCCTCTGTTGAAGATTCGACCGCTCTGTGTTACTTGACTGATGTCTGCAATATTCACGACGGAGGGTAACAGAATTTCCTTTCCATTCTCGACTATTGTTGCACCGTATTTGTAAGGGATAGCCTTAGTTGATTCATACGGTAGTGGTCCTGGCAGATAGATGACTATGGGAGCCTTCTGATTTTTCTGACCATCATAAGTAATTTCGATCCGTTCCTGGTTGGGAACTCTTGATTCGTCAAGTAGAGGGATGATGGCACAAACATCCCTAGTCCTCTGATGATCAGAGATTACGACAACGTCCTCGATTTGATCAGCGAGATAGTTGACTGATCCAGAACTTGACCATGGTTAAATCTCTTTGCGGTCCAACTGACTTTGAAGGGCTGCCCGCATGAGGTAGCATCCTTGATTATTCACTGAACAAACTCCACACCGCTCATAGTTGTGTAGTGGCACCTGGCCGTGTCCGCTCTGAATACATTGTAGCCTTACTAGGTCAGTTTCCACCGACCGGACATCCTGACTTTGATATCTAGTAGGATTCCCGTAAGTGATACTAATTTGCTAGGTGTCTTCATCCATATAGATTGGAAGCCACCAGTGGCTCAACAAGTGCTGAAGTGTTTCCTGGACAAGGGCACAACCTTGATCGTTTTCGCAACCCGCTTTACAGCTCTGATAATCATGTGATTCCAGGAATCCGAGACGGACCTATTCTGCGTGTAACTCAACCAGGCTGGTATTCATCAAGCGAATATCGAAGATGTTGATCTGATAAGGATTCCTATCATGGTAGTCCTGGATCCATCTAAGATCCATCTGACGCTGGAGGGCCTCTTGTACAAAAGAGCATCCCTGTTTGTTTACCGAGCAAGTCAGACAAGAACTGTAATCGTGCCGTGGCAAATTATGATACTGGCTTTTCCTTGAGTGCATTGCCACCAGGTTGACATTCATCGCACGGACGTCGTATAAACCATGTTAACTCCACGAACTCGGTGCCCTTGGATCCATCCGATATCCATCTGTTCCTGTAGAGCTGATTGCACCACAGAACACCCTCGATTGCTTTTAGAGCAGATATCACACTGGTGATAATTATGAGGTGGCACATGGCCATATCCACTCTGTCTACAATGCATCTTGACCAGATTGGTCCTTAACAAGAGTACATCATGAATTTGATAGACGTTGTTAGACTCTCCCTCTATCAGGTTGACTGCAGCTTTCTCGTGTTGAGGTAGCTGGTTCGTGAGAACATTGGGATTCGTATCTTTGAAAGATAAGAGCCCGCTCCTAACAAGCTTTTGCACGTCAGATTTGAAATTGAGACAGTTTTCTATATTATGCCCTGGTCCTCCTTGATGGTAAGGGCAAGTCTGATCCACCTTAAACCAAAAAGGCGGATTTTTCGGTACTGTAAGAGGAACCTTAGTCTGAATGTGCCCTTTGACCAGTAATAACAGAAATAGTTTCGCGTACGATACGGGTATAGGATCAAATCCTGGTGGCCGCGTCGTACAGTTGTTATTGTATGGAGGACGAGCCTGCTGAAGAGGCTGTTGTGTCCTTTGCTGAAGTTACTGTTGATTAGGTTGGCTCTGCGCAACCTGAGGTTGATACGTAGAAACAGGCACAGGGTTGATAGCAGGAGTTACAGCTGCTACTGGTTGGTACTGTCGCCTTTGCTTTCCGAGAGAGATATTCCCAATATCCTGCTCTTTTTTCTTAGGGAGAGCACTACCGTATCATTTTGTACTACTTGATAATCCAGCATCTTTAACCAGACGTCCTTCTCAGACGTCTTCCTCAAGACGAATCCCCATGCCCACCATCTCGGTGAAGTCACTGGGTGCACTGGCAACCATTATATCGTAGTAAAATGAGCTCAAGGTCTTTAAGAAGATCTTTGTCATCTCTTTTTCCTCAAGAGGTGGACAAATTTGGGCGGCAATTTCACGCCATCTCTGAGCGTACTCCTTAAAGGTTTCCTTGTCCTTTTGTGACATTGATCTGAGTTGATCTCTGTCTAGTTCCATGTCCAAATTATATTTGTACTGTTGGACGAAGGCAGTGCCAAGATCTCTCAACGTGCCGATCGTGGCGCGGTTTAAACCCATGTACCATTTTAATGCGGCACCGGTTAAACTATCCTGAAAGTAGTGAATCAGTAGGTCCTGATTTTCTGTCTGAGTCGACATTCGCCGAGCGTACATCACCAAGTGGCTTTGAGGGCAAGAGTTACCCTTGTATTTTTCAAAGTCGGGCACTTGGAATTTCTGCGGAACTTTCACATTAGGGACCAAGCAGAGGTCTGCAGCGTCCTTTCCAAATAGATCCTGACCGCGAATAGCTTGCAATTCCTTTTGCATTTCCAGGAACTGTTCCTGGAACTCGTTCATTCTTTCGAACATGCTTTCGTTTCCACCAAAAGGTATCTGCGGAATCTGTCCTTCCGGGACAGTGTGCACCACAGGGGGTGGTACCGTTACTACGGTAGTGAATCTTGGCGTTTCCCGAAGTTTGTACCCTTCAGGAGTCCTCATTATGCCTCTGGCATCTTCGCTTTCCCGAAGTTTGTAACCTTCAGGCCCAGCGGCTCCTGCAGTGATTTCCTGATCTTCAGTGATCGGCGGAGCATATCCTTCCAGGATATAGTTAACAGGCATGCCCCAGGGACGATCTTTCGGCATTCGATACCTAGGATCATACTTCTCCGCTATGGGCATTAAGGTGATCTCTAAGATCACGGTTCTTTGTAATTGAGCTTCTGCCATGGCTTGCATGTCGTTACGAAGCTTTCTCATATCCTCTCTTAGAGCGTCGATCTCTTCTTTCAACTCTCTGTTCTCTTCCTCGAGATCATCCATCTTTTTCTGACGATTGGCCCGAGTATTGTACGAATGAGACAGTTTGACACTCTAGAATCGAGACACAAATGTGAGATTCGTAGGTAAGAAGAATATGTGACGTGAGAATGATGAATGCAATGATTATATTAATTGTTTTTTGGTTTAATCAAAATAAACTTCGACAATTAGATTGCAAATATCAAACAGTGGGGAAACCCCATTTTATTGAAATTCAAAGGATTGCGGAAATGGAAATACAGTAAATTACAAGGTCCGGAAACAGAAACCTAAGCTAATTAGTCCCGAGTCCTCTCTGAGGAGAACTCGGGTGCTGATTCTGGTACTTTCCTTTTCTTTGACCGGGGCTCTTGAGCCGTTCTCGGGTTGTCATTCCTTTCCCGAGTGAAAGGAGCGAGCAAATTCCTTTGGTCATCCTGATTATCCACAACATGTTGCTCAAAGAGGAAGTACAGAAACAGATTGACGCGGGTTTCCTCGCCACGTCGGAATATCCTTAATGGCTAGCCAACATCGTACCAGTTCTGAAAAAGGATGGAAAGGTCAGAATGTGTGTGGATTACAGAGATCTAAACAAGGCCAGTCCAAAGGATGACTTTCCCCTACCACACATTGACATGCTGGTTGACAGTATAGCAAAGTTCAAAGTATTCTCCTTCATGGATGGATTCTCGGGCTATAATCAGATCAAAATGGCACCGAAAGACATGGAGAAAACTTTGTTCATTACTCCAGGGGTACTTTTTGCTACAAGGTAATGTCGTTCGGTTTGAAGAACGTCGGGGCAACCTATCAAAGGGCCATGACTACTCTGTTTCATGACATGATACACAAAGAAATTGAAGTGTATGTCGATGACATGATTGCAAAATCTAAGACAGAAGAGGAGCATGTGACCCACCTGTCAAAGCTATTCGAGCGGTTGAGAAAGTACAAACTCCGCTTGAATCCCAATAAGTACAAATTCGATGTCCGTTCAGGGAAACTTTTAGGGTTCATTGTCAGCCAGAAGGGAATTGAGGTTAATCCTGACAAGGTCAAGGCCATTCAAGAAATTCCATCTCCAAAGACTGAAAAACAAGTCAGGGGATTGTAGCGAGCGATTTTGGACGCGGTTCTTAAGCGCTGTCGCTCTTTGGGGTTTACTACAGGTCGATTAATTTTTTATCCTATTGTGAGCTGACTAAGGAAGGGAAATAGATGTCTCCAATTAACCCTGCTTGCATACTAAGTTTAACAGCGGTCTGTTAGGTTACGGATGCTATATGGTAATGGGGCCTTTCTTTCTACTTACTTTATTAAGGTGGAAAACTGGGACTATTCATGGGGAATTTGTCAGATTGGGTGGAGATAGGGGACTTTATGTTTTTGGATTAGTGTGCTCGCTAAGATTTTTCTTTCAATCTTATGCCTATACATTCCCGTTTACCGAAATAGGGAAATCAGAGTGATCGTAGTTCCTCCTATTCTATGGGAGGAAATGGTGTTTTGGTGTCTTGTTCAAAGCCCAAGACGTGAAGCGAAAGGTGATCTATATCTTGTTCAAAGCCCAAGATGTGAAGCTGAAGGTGGTTTATATCTTGTTTAAAGCCCAAGATGTGAAGCTGAAGGGTCTATTTGTATGTTGTTCGAAGCCCAAGATGTGTAAAACATGTTGTCTTTAGAGAGAATTTGTCATCTCTAAAGAGGGTTTATTTGTCACAACTGTTTATAAAGGAGAATTACTTTAACCGGGATATGTGAATCCGGCAATGCCATAATTTCCTTTATAGGGGGGTTCCAACCTGAAGGAGAAGACTTTAACTCAGTGTAGAGCAATGTTATCTTTCCTTAGGAATTTTTCAGGCAAAAAGAGGGACAGTGGCATGGATGTAAATAATCCAGAGGCTTGCCGCTTACAGCGATTAGATGAAGGGGAAGGAGTTGTTGATGTTTGTGTACTGTGAACGAGGCATAGCTTTGATGCTAAAAGGTTGATTGACTCAACCGGGGTTTCCTTATACAAAGCCTAAGAGGAGGCTATTGGCCCAACAAGAGGGAGTTTTTGTGTGTCTCGTACGAAGCCCGAGAGAGAGGCTAAAAGGGTTGACTCAACAGGAGAATCTTTTATACTCAACAAGAGAGTGTTTTTGTATCTCGTACGAAGCCCGAGATAGAGGCTAAAGATGGTGACTCACCAAGAGAATCTTTTATACTCAACAAGAGAGTGATTTTGTATCTCGTATGAAGCCCGAGATGGAGGCTAAAAGGTGATTGCCTCAAAAAGAGAGTCTTTTATACTCAACAAGAGAGTGATTTTGTATCTCGTACGAAGCCCGAGATGGAGGCTAAAAGGGTTTGACTCAACAAGAGAGTCTTTTATACTCAAAAAGACAGTGTTTTGGTATCTCGTACAAAGCCCGAGATGGAGGCTAAAAGGTTTGACCCAACAAGAGAGTCTTTATATCTCGTACGAAGCCCGAGATGGAGGCTAAAAGGTTTGACTCAACAAGAGAGTCTTTGTATCTCGTACGAAGCCCAAGATGGAGGCTAAAAGGTTACTGTTTCAGTTGAGTGATAGGTCCAGTATGTTGGTTCAACGAGAAAATCAATTCTTACATGAGTAACACTGTACTCATGGATTTGATCTGAGGATCGGGATTATTTCCTGTTCTTTAAGGAAACGGGGAATCCAAAGGGTATTTGAGACTGTCCAAGTCTGCGGGTGTTTCCTTACTTGAGAATGTCTCTGAGACTCAAGGAATTTAGACTATCCAAGTCTAAAGTTTTATCTTTTGTACTATGCTTAAAGAAACAGTAGTAGTACCTTCACGGTAGAAAGATCTAGACTCTTTGAAAGACTGTTCTATTAAGATGACTAATTTATGTTCCTATACCTCTAGGAGGTCGTCGGGACAATTTGTACGAAGCCTAAGAGGAGGCTGGAAACTTTTAAGAAGCCGAGGGACAATTTGTACGAAGCCCAAGAGGAGGCTATCATTCCCGGAGGAAGAATCATTATACGAAGCCTAAGAGGAGGTTGTGAATACTTCTAAGAATCCGACGGGTCCTTGTACAACGCCCAAGAGGAGGCGGGGATACTTTTAAGAAGCCTGTGGGTCCCCAAACCCCGAGAAGTTCAAGACAGGCTATTCATAAAGAATAGATCAAGCCAGGAAAGTTCGAGAATATGGAAGAAACTCAAGAGATGCCATTCACGGAGAAAAGATTATCTCTGGGGAATAGAGTTTCTTTGACAATTTCTAAAGGTGACAGTCTGTGAAAGGGTTCAATGAGAATGCTGCCTTTCACGTCTCCATATTGTTTAACCCCAAGAGGAGGGAAGACTGTATCTGGTAATCCTATGGGGGGTCTAGTTTAGTCTATTTTAAGAGTAATCAACAGGGCTTAGTGCTAGACGTAGTTGCCGGGGAAACTCTAAATATATATACTATTATTACACAGTCGATATGAGTTTATGAAAGAAGACTTACAGTGAAACAGCCCCACAATACAATTATATGTATATGAAAGCGGTAAATGAAAGCAATAACCACTTACTCGGTTGTAGAGCTTCCATGATGTTTGGTTAGTTGTTCAACAAAGAGAAATTGAAAATAACAGTATATTCAAAATCAAAGGAGAAAGTGATTTGAAATGAAAGATTGGGGCTTACAGCTCAAGGAGAGGCCCAAGGTTTTTATAAGTGATCGCACTGTCGTTTTGTACAGAGGGACTTATACAAGTGACTAAGGCCCGAGAAAGATTTTCTGTACAAAGGGATGGGTCTTACACTCTCTCAAGAGGCCCAAAAAAGGTTTAAAGAAAAAGAGTGGGGCTTATAACACGAGGGTAGGTCCAGATGATTTTTCGTTTGAAATGGCGATCTCGCCGAGATTTTGAAAACGCAGTGGGTCTTATACAATGACTGAGGCCCAAAATGGTTTGGTTTTCAAAGGGGGTTGGGTCTTACACTCTAATAGAGGCCCAAAAGATTTTGAATGGGTCTTATAGCTCGAGGAGAGGCCCAGGGTTTGTTTTTCAACGGACGATGATCGCGTCGAACTTTTTTTGAAATACAACGGGACTTATACAATAAGTGAGGCCCAAAATTGTTTGTATTTACAAAGGATTGGGTCTTACACTCTATTAGAGGCCCAAAAGATTTTTTAATGGGTCTTATAGCTCGAGGAGAGGCCCAAGGTTTATTTTGAATGGGCGACGATTGCGCCGAACTTTTCTTTTAACGCAGAGGGACTTATACAATATCTGAGGCCCAAAATTGTTTTGGTTAAAAGGGGATTGGGTCTTACACTCTATTAGAGGCCCAAAAGTGTTTGAAATTGTTTGATGAGGGTTGAATTAATCAAAACCCTAATTTGTTTCCAAAATGTATTTTATTGAATAAAAAATTCAATTAAAATAGTCAAAATGGTTTAATATGTGGAAAACAAATTGTGATCTTGGATTAATGTTTCAAAAATCATGTTTTGACCTACAAAATGATTAGAAGTCATTAAAATTTGCAAAATCAAGAAGGAAAAAATATTTCAAATGTCAAAAACAATTAAAATATTAATTCTTTTCAAAAATATCAATTATATGAAATAAATAATATTTTTGGGATTTTTGGGTAAAATAAAATATTTTAACATTTTTGTGAATTATTAAAAATAGAATCAACTCAAAATCATTAAATTCAGAGAGAAATTAATTTTTGAATCAATTAAATAAAATCACAAAATTCAAATATTTGAATTTCAAAAAAGGGCGCCAAGAACACGCGCGTGTTCTGATTTTTGCCCAGATTTGCATTTTCTCCCCAATCTCACTGAATACTTGATTATATCATGCAATCCACATATCAATCTGCTCGTTTCAACCTCACGATCATGTCTATGGTCTTTAATTTCATTTATTTTTAACATGGAATAAGAAATCAAGACAAAACCTCAAGAACTTGTGATGATCTGAACAGCTTCCCTACACCCTATGGAGTGTGTTTGAATGCTTGGACTTGATTAGAAATGGTTGGATCACTTCATGGCATTTCAGCTGCAACTTGGTTAAAACCTTGAGCAACTGGCTGGTGATTTTGAGGAATCAGTGTTCCAGATGTTGTTTAAGTGTTTGGATCACTTCTATATGATGTTTATGAGGTGTGTGTGTGTGATTGGTTTGATTGGAAAAGCTCTCAAACTCAAAACCCGATAGTGACTTGCCTTGGAAGGCAAAATTGGAGTGAAAGAAGAGATTTTGAGGAAAGCATCTGTTTGATGGCTTTGGTGTACTCAAACTAATCACAAATGAGCTTTATTTATAGTAGAGCAGGTTTGTTTTGCAAGGAATAGTGAATGGCAACTGCAGCAGAGGTTTGGCCAATGTTGGCAAATGAAAATCCAAGTCTCCTCTAGCCATTGACTAGAGGTTAGAGAACAGAGCTTTGGTTCCCTACTTGTTGGAGGAATCTTGACTGAATTCAGTTGCAAATGTGTCAATCCATGCCACCTCTAAGCATCTATTAAATGCTTCAATCCAAAATTGGAGTCTTGTCCCTCTTTTAGGCAATTCTAGGTTTGGCATGCTACATTTTGTTCCAAGGACTTTGGAGGCTTGGCTCAGTGATTGTCCCCTTTAGATTTGATCCTCAGATGTGTACAAGATGATGACAAGGCTTGGAATTGGCTGATTTTGGCAAATCGACCAAAAATGCAAAATTCTGACTTGCCTTAGCAGTTTTCGGCAAGGCACTTTGCCACTACCATAACTCTTAGCTCAAATTAAATTTGGTGATGTTCTTGGCCATTTTGGAAAGCCCTTATATGATACAACAACTGTTTGATCATATTTGGTTTTGATACCTTTTGGATCCAAGTGAAAAATCCCCCTACATTTGAAAAAAAGTGAAGGCAGATTCTGACTTAGTGAAAATTTCACTAAGTGTTGGAAAAAAGTGACATTTTCACTTTTTGTGATTTTGATCAATCCATGAAGAATTGGAATGAGGTCTAGTTTAAGTTTTTGTAGGGGGCCATAAGATCTACAAATCAAGCCTTGGTTGGGGAAAAATGGCTTTGTGGTTTAGGAGTTATGATCCTCCAAAGTTGGTACCCTTGCCACTTTGTTCATAACTTAGAAAATTTTCTAAGTTTTTATGGTTACCTCTTTTACAAGTTATGCCACTTTCTTTGATTTTTCTTGATTAATGGTGATTCAAATCATACATTAACATCATTTTAGGGTTAAAAAACCATAATTGTGAAAAATCTCAAAAAGTCAAAGTTGACTTTCGTGCACAGTTGACTTTTTATCCGATGAATTCCAAACTGTGCAACCCTTTAGGAAATCATGTCCTTGACCTAAATCAAACTTGATGGACATGTTTCATGGGTGTTATAGAGTGTATTGAATCATGTCTTAGGGCTTGGGAGTATGTCCTGGTCAAAAGCCAAAGTTACAGTTGACTTTCTCGCGAAACCCTAACTATGGTTCATATGAAATTGAGACTTATTGCTCAAGCTTCCTGGATCAATCCATTGTTGCAAATGGATCAATGTGGTATGTTGGAGACCCTCAAATCCTCTCGTGAGGTCTTGGCTCATGATTTGTCCCAAAAGTCAACTTAGGGGTGAATTAGGTCAAGAAACCCTAATTCCTGATTTTTTATGAATGCATCCCCTGAGGCAATATTGACTTGATAATTGGGTCCATGAGGTTCCATGGAGCATATTAGGATATGCTTTGAAGCATTGGCCCATGCCCAGAGGAAAATTTCCAACTGGAGGCCCTGGTCGACCAAAACCCTAATTTGGTGACAATGGCGATCTTGAGGCTTGATCCACCTAGAAGGGAGCAACCTTGTGCTTAATCCTTGATGTTGGAGTCCTCTTGATCCATTGTGGATGTTTGAGAGGTTAGACAAGTTGAAGATCATGTCATTTCTTGATTGATCCTTTGTCTAAGAGCTCTAAGAGGGCTTGAAACCCTAGTTTGATTGTAGTGAACGCTCACCCATCTTTGGGGAGATTGATGAGGCACAAAGGTACATCCATATTGTGATGATGATTTACACAATGATGGGAAATCTTAGTGGTCAAAACTTGGGGTATGACAGGGATTCCTGGGACGTTTGAACTATATTTCCTGATTTATATCCCTTATGACCGCGACATGCGCACCGATTTTCAAATTACTCAAAAAGAATCAGGACTGCATTTGGACAAAAGATTGCCAAACTGCCTTCGACAGTATCAAGGAATACTTGTTGAATCCACCGATTCTATCACCTCCAGTGGAAGAAAGGCCACTGATCATATACTTAACAGTCTTGGAAGACTCAATGGGCTATGTACTTGGCCAACAAGACGAAACAAAAAGAAAAGAGTCTTCCATCTACTATCTGAGCAAGAAATTCACCGACTGCGAGACTCGGTACACTATGCTTTAGAAAAATGGATGTGCTCTGGCTTCGGCAGCCAAACGTTTTCGTCAGTATATGATTCGTCACACTACTTGGTTAATCTCAGAAATGGATCCAATCAAGTATGTCTTTGAAAAACCTGCTCTCACGAGAAGAATTGTCCGTTGGCAGATGTTGTTATCAGAATATGACATAGAATACCACGCTCAAAAAGTCGTTAAAGGAAGTATTTTAGCCGATCATTTGGCTCATCAACCGATTGACGATCAGGAATCAGTCGGGTTTGATATTCCAGACGAAGATGTCATGTATTTGAAATTGAAAGATTGCGATGAACCGCTACCCAGTGAAGGGCCAGAACCAGGTTCCCAATGGGGACTTATCTTTGACGGAGCTGTAAATCATTATGGAAATGGAATTGGGGCAATCATCATAACACCTCAGGGTACCCACATTCCTTTCACCGCCCGACTGACATTCAAGTGTACAAACAACGAGGCCGTATACAAAGCTTGTATCATGGGTCTCGAAGAAGCGATCGACTTAAGGATCAAGAACTTGGATGTATATGGCGACTCAGCCCTGGTTATCAATTAGATAAAATGAGATTAGAACACATACCAATCAGGACTGATTCCTTACAAAGATTATGCGAGAAGGTTGTTACCCTTCTTCAACAGAATTGACTTTCATCATATCCCTCGTGAATAAAATCACATGGCTGATGCATTAGCCACTCTCTCTTCCATGATTAGTGTAGGTCAGTGGAATGACATACCTAAGATTGACATAATGCGCCTTGAGAGGCCCGCTTACATCTTCACGATTGAAGCAGTCATCGACGACAAACCTTGGTATCACGATATCAAATGCTTCCTTCAGAAACAAGAGTACCCACCTGGGGCACTAAGGAAAGACAGAAAAATTCTCAGAAGGCTAGCAGGCAGTTTCTTCCTGAGCGGTGATACACTCTATAAGAGAAACTTTGACATGGTATTGCTTTGATGCGTAGACAGACCAGAGGCAAACATGCTGATGAAAGAAATTCATGAAGGATCCTTTGGCACTCATGCCAATGGACACACAATGGCGAGAAAAATTCTAAGATCAGGGTACTACTGGTTGACCATAGAATCCGACTGCTACAAGTACATGAGAAAGTGTCACAAGTGTCAGATCTATTCAGACAAAATCCATGTACCGCCAACGTATCTTAATGTTCTTTCTTCCCCATGGCCTTTTTCCATATGGGGAATCGACATGGTTAGCATGATCGAACCCAAGGCTTCAAACGGACATCGGTTCATCCTGGTAGCCATTGACTACTTCACCAAGTGGGTCAAAGCAACATCGTACGGCAATGTAACCCGACAAGTGGTGGTCCGATTTATCAAAAACAACATCATCTGCCGTTATGGTGTTCCGAGCTAGATCATTACGGATAATGGATCTAACTTAAACAATAAGATGATGAAATAGTTGTTCGCTGAATTCAGGATCGAACACCATAACTCATCTCCCTACCGACCCAAGATGAATGGAGCGGTAGAAGCGGCAAACAAGAACATCAATAAGATTGTTCAAAAGATGGTTGTAACCTACAAAGACTGGCACGAGATGCTACCCTTTGCTCTTCATGGTTATCGCACATCTGTCCGCACTTTAATAGGGGCAACCCCTTTATCTCTAGTATATGGCATGGAGGCAGTGCTCCCCATAGAGGTAGAGATCCCATCAATTCGGGTATTGATGGAAGCTAAGCTAATAGAAGCTGAATGGTGTCAAAGTTGACACGATGAGCTAAATCTGATCGAAGAAAAATGAATAACGACACTATGCCACGGTCAGTTGTATCAGCAAAGGATGAAGAAGGCGTTTGACAAAAAGGTCTGACCTCGCGTCTTCAAAAAAGGAAACCTCGTGCTCAAGAAGATACAATCATTTCTCACTGACTCCCGGGGCAAATGGACTCCGAACTATGACGGCCCCTATGTGGTCAAGAAAGCTTTCTCAGGCGGCGCCTTGAGACTTGCAACCATGGATGGAGAGGAGTTTGCCTACCCCACGAATGTTGACGTAGTCAAGAAATACTTCGCCTTAACAAAAAAAAAAGAGAAAAAAATCTCGGTGGATTGAAAACCTGAAAGGGCGGTCCAGGTAAAAATCAGAAACATGATCAAAAATCATCCCGATGGATTGGAAATCTCAAAGTACAATCCAGGAAAAAGTTAGGGATTAATGGCAAGTAACTACGTCCAACAGGGGCAAATTCCCCCTGTAGCAGTCATGTCATCTATCAAAAAAATCTAGTCAGGGTCATCTTCGACAGAAGCTCAGGATGTCCAGAATTCAAAGTTGGTAGAAGGATAACGGTCGTTATGTTTTAATGTAGCCCCTTTTCCCTTAAATTACCATTTTCTAAACTTTGTAAATACTCTATGGGATCACGCGTTTGGCTGATTTCCATCCTATCAATAAAATTTGAGCCCTAGTGATTTTGTTTGCAATTCTCATTTGTTTTAGCTTTATAGAATGATGTTTTAATATGATCAATGATTCTTGAAATAAAACAAAAATGAATTTACTTGTCAAACTTTTTTTTCTGCTTTTAAAATAAAGATGGCAATTCTTTTGACTGTTGAACATCGAAAGAACATCGATTGCTTCTCCAAAGGTGTTCGAACTTCAAAGTGCAAAATCAAAGTACTCCTTCTAAACCAGTATGCCTGAAGGAAGGACCAATTGTGTCAGATGCGAATATTCCACCCGACATCCCCGACCGAGTTCTTACCTCCTAAGCCCGACCAACATTTTTCCCCGCGGGAACTACTTTCTCCTAAGCAAGGAAGAATTGCTATTTTGAACCGAAGATACTTCTTCGTCCTCTGCAGTGACCGAGTATCCAGTCGTGTTCATCCACTAGTCTGTATGTCACGTCAGTTTTGTCAGCATATGCATACATACATCATGCATTATTGATTTACATTCATATTCATATTGCATCACTACCACTCTAGTCGGTCTTGTCCCCTAGTGATAGAAGTCCTCCCAATCAAGTTGTCAGTTCTTTCTTCGTCAAGAAATGTTGCGTCTGAACAATCTCTCTCCTCCAATTTATTTCTGGGATGAAGTTGGTCCTTGACCACTTTGATAACTTGAACCTCTGAAAGACCAGAAAACGTTCGACCAATGTCACTCTTCGCCATTGAAGATGACATCTTTGCTTTCCCGGATTAAGGAAAATCCCCAGAGAAAGCCTCACAACGAAAGACTCTCAGCAACACGTTGGTTTTTCTCTTCATAGAGTCAATGTTAATAAAGTCATCAGCACCTCAAAATTGGGATACGTTATATGGCATTTCTCCGAGAAGATCTCGAAGAAAAGTATGATGTAATATCCCCAAGCCGAAAGTAGTCCCTCAAGAGACTCGTTTTCCCTAGTAGAGTCGACAAATGGCGTCTCCAAACAGGGAAGTTTGAACACCTCTACAACTCAGATGAATGGGTTTCCCCAGTAAGTCTGACATCAAAACTTTTTTCCATCAAATGGCATCTCCCCAGGAAAATTCGGCGAGAAGTTTGAGGTAAACCACTATGGATAGCTTCCCTTGTCAAGAAAGTTTATTGACAAAAGAAACTAAGACCAGTTCCTTGGTAGGAAACCAGGATCGAGGGGAAGTTTATATCAGAAACTGAGACCATTTCCTTGGTAGGAAACAAGGATCGAGGGGAAGTTTAGCAGAATCTGAGACCAGTTCCTTGGTAGGAAACCAGGATCGAGGGGAAGTTTATTTCAAAAGAAAACTGAGACCGGTTCCTTAGTAGGAAACCAGGATCGAGGGGAAGTTTACCTTTTCTAAGCATCATTGCTTAGCGAAAGAAGATGGATGAGCAAACTGCCATTCATAATCACCATCAAAATTTTGCGTATTCCGATATTTAATCATTTTGCACCCGAATGCCCGAATACCTTCCCCATTCACACCTTCGAGTCCAAGAAGATTAAATAGGGGCATCTGTCATACCCTAAATTTTGACCACTAAGATTTCCCATCATTGTGCAAACCTTCACCACAATATGGATGAACCATCATGCCTCATCAGTCTCCCCAAAGATGGGTGAGCATTCACCACAAACAATAATTAGGGTTTCAAGCCCTCTCTGAGCCTTAGACAGAGGATCAATCAAGGAATGACATGATCTTCAACTTGTCTAACCTCTCAAACACCCATAGAGGATCAAGAGGACTCCCACATCAAGGATCAAGCACAAGGTTGCAACATTCCAAGTGGATTAAGCCTCAAGATCGCCAGTGTCACCAAATTAGGGTTTTGGTCGACCAGGGCCTCCAGATGGAAATTTTCATCTGGGCATGAGCCAATGCTTCAAAACACAACCTAAGATACTCCAAGGGACCTCATGAACCCAATCATCAAGTCAATTTAGCCTCAGAGGATGCATTCATCAAAAATCAGGAATTGGGGACTTTTGGGACAAAACATGAGCCAAGACCTCAAGACATGATTTTAGGGTCTCCAACACACTACATTGATCCATTTGCAACAATGGATTGATCCAAGAATCTTGATCAACAAGTTTCAATTTCATCTGAACCACCATTAGGGTTTTTGAGGAAAAAGTCAACTGTACCTTTGACTTTTGACCAGGACATGCTCCCAAACCTTGGAACATGATTCAATACACCCTATAACACCTATGGAATATATCCATCAAGTATTATTTAGGCCAAGGACTTGATTTCACCGAGGATCTCACAGTTTGGAATTAATCTGATAAAAAGTCAACTGTGCACAAAAGTCAAAGTTTGACTTTTTGAGATTTTTCACAATTATGGTTCCTTAACCCTAAAATGATGTTAATGTGTGATTTGAATCATCATTCATCAAGAAAAATCAAAGAAAGTGGGATAACTTGTAAAAGGGGTAACCATAAAAACTTATAATTTTTCTAAGTTATGGAACAAAGTGGCTAGGGTACCAACTTCCAAGGATCATAACTTGAGATCCAAGCAACCATTTTGAATTATCCAAAGATGGATTTGTAGCCCTCATGGCACACTTTAAAAGTGTAAACTACACTTCATTTCAATTCCTCATGGATTTTTAGTTATGGAGTGACCAAAATCACAAAAACATGAAAATGCCACTTTTTCCAACACTTAGTGAAATTTTCACTAAGTCAGAATCTGTTTCACTTTTTTCAAAATGTAGGGGCATTTTTCACTTAGATTCAAAAAGTTTCAAGACAAACTATGATCACACATATGTTGTACCATATGAGAGCTTCCTAAAATGACCAAGAACTCCATCAAACTCCACTTGAGCTAGGAGTTATGACAGCTGCAACATGCCTTGCTGCAAACTGTCTTGGCAAGGCAGATTTGTGCACAAGGGCTCAATTTTTCAAAATTGTGCAATTCCAAGCATGCTTATCTATCTGCACACCTCAAGGGGGAACAACCAAGGGACAAACACTGACCCATCAGCCTCTAAAGTCCCTAAATCTACAAGTAGCATGCCAAACCTAAAAAGCTAAAGATGCTTCAAGACTCCAATTTTGTTTTGGAGAATTCAATGGATGCTTAGAGGTGGCATGTATCATAGCAAGAATGAACACTTTAGTCAAGCCTTATCCTTGAATCAAAGAACCATAGGCCTATGCTCTAACCTCTAGTCAATGGCTATAGGAGACTTGAGATTCTAAAATGATCCAATTGGGCAATAGCCTGCTGCAGCCACCATTCACTATTGCTTGCAAAACAAACTTGCTCTACTCTAAATAGAGATCATTTGTGCTCAGTTTAAGCACACCAAATCACTACAACTGATGCTTTCCTCAAAATCTCCTCTTTCACTCCAAATTTGCCTTCTAAGGCAAGTCATTATCGGGTTTTGAGTTTGAGAGCAATTCCAACCAAACCAATCACACACACACCTCATAAACATCATATAGAAGTGATTCAAACACTTAAACAACATCTGGAACACCAATTTCACAAAATCACCAGCTAGTTGCTTAAGTTTTCAACCAAGTTGCAGTTGAGGTGCCATAATCTGTTCCAGACCATTTCAAATCACTCCAAGCATTCAACACTTTCCATATGGTGTAGGGAAGCTGTTTAGATCATCACAACTCATCTATAACACCTCCAACTCAAAAATCAAATTGCTCTTGCTGCCACGACCTTCAAGTAAGCCTAAACTTGGTCATCTCTTAATCTATGCATATTTCCTCGCATAATACTTTTTCCAAATGTTCATAATCATGCATAGAATGTTTCCCCTCAATTAATTGCCTTGTATGAATCGTGTGTGGAATTTCTGAGCCTTCATGCAGAATTTAGAGTTCTTGAGGTTTTGTCTTGATTTCTTATTCCATGCTTAAAATAAATGAAATTAAAGACCATAGACATGATCATGAGGTGAAAACGAGTAGATTAATATGTGGATTGTGTGATTTCATCAAGTATTCAATGAGATTGGATAGAAAATGCAAATCTGAGCAAAACTCCCTTCGCGCGTGTTCTTGGCCCATGTTCTAGGCGCCTTTTTCCTAAATTAAAATATTTGAATTTTGTGATTTTATTTAATTGATTCAAAAATTAATTTCTCTCTGAATTTTAATGATTTTGAGCTGATTCTTTTTTTAATAATTCACAAAAATGTTAAAATATTTTATTTTACCAAAAATTTCCAAAAATATTATTTATTTCATATATTTGATATTTTTGCAAAGAATTAATTTTTATTTGTTTTTAACATTTAAAATATTTTTTCTTTCTTGATTTTTCAAACTTAATTGGTTTCCAATCATTTTGTGGATAAAAACATGATTTGTCAACATTAATCCAAGATCACAACTTGTTTTTCACACATGTTTGATAATTTTGATCATTTTACTCAAATTTTTAATTAATTAAAATACATTTTTGATTTAATTTAGGATTTTGATCTTAATCATCCTAAGCAAATCTTTTTCACACTCATGGGCCTCTAATAGAGTGTAAGACCCAACCCCCTTTTGAAAACTAAAATAATTTGGGCCTCAGTCATCGTATAAGACCCAATGTATTTTCAAAAACCTCGGCGCGATCGCCATTTTCGAAAAAATAAACATTTGGGCCTCTCCCTGAGTTGTAAGCCCCATCACTTATACAAAAACACTTTTGGGCCTCTAAAAGAGTGTAAAACCCAACTCCTTTGTAAATAATACATTTTTGGGCCTCACACATTGTATAAGTCCCTCTATATATTTTCAAACGTTCGGCGAGATCGTCGCCTTCTTTACATAATCAACTGGGCTTCTCCTTGAGCTATAAGACCCATCTTTATTCATTTTCAAACTCTTTGGGCCTCTAATAAGGTATAAGACCCAATCCCCTTTTGACCAAAACTTTTTGGGCCTCAGTCGTTGTATAAGTCTCGGTACAAAACAACAGTGCCATCACTGTTAAAATTTGGGCCTCTCCCTGAGCTGTAAGCCCTGATCTCTGTTCAAAATACTTTCTCCTTTGATTTTGAATCCAAATGTATAGTTGCTATCAAAACTTTCTTTAATTTCTTTGTTGAACAACTAACAAAACAACATGGAATCTCTACAACGGGTAAGTGTTTATTCGCTTTCTTTTACATGCTTTAATATATATAACTGTATTTAGGGAAGCTGCGCATAGTTAGTCTTCTTTCATTCTTTTAAATGCTTTCATATAGATAACTGTATTTTGGGAAGTTGCGCATGGTTAGTCTTCTTTCATACTCCTTTAAATACTCATCATATAGCAACTGTATATATACTAGTATAGTTATTTAGAGTTTTCCCCGACAACTACGTCTAGAACTAGGTAAAGCCCCATTGGTCACTCTTAAATACACACAAAACTAGATCCCCCATAGGATTTCCAGATACAATTTTCCCTTCTCTTGGGGTTAATCAATATGGAACAAAGAGAAAGGCAGTATTCTCGGTGAACCTTTTCTCAGACTGTCACCCTTAGAAATTGTCAAAGAAATTCTACTCCCCAGAGTTGATCTATTCTCCGTGAATAGCATCTCTTGAGTTTCTTCCAAATGCTCGAACTTTCCTGGAATTATCTCTTCTCTGTGAATTGCATTTCTTGAACTTCTCTTGGTTTGGGGACCCACAGGCTTCCTAAAAGCATCTCCGCCTCCTCTTGGGCTCTGTACAAGGACCCTTCGGCTTCTTAGAAGTTCTCATGCCTTCTCTTGGGCTTAATACAAGGACCCTAACGACTTCTTAAAGGTATAAGACAGAACTTAGTCATCCTTTGCTAGAGCAGTCTTTCCAGTGTCAAACATCAAGCCACTTTAGGGTTGATTCTCATCCCTTAAGGCCCTTGCCCTCTTTTGGGGAATCCTACAAAAGATAAAACTCTTCAACACCAGTAGACTTGGACAGTCTAAATCTCCTTGAGTCTCAACGACATTCTCAAATTTCCTACAAACATAGGAAGAAACCCCAGATTCTGGATTAATCTCCAGCAGAGTTAAAACTTGTGGGTTCTAAAACCCAGTCTCTCTCCTAAAATCTCTAAGCCAGGGTCAGTTTATCATCACAGAACCTCAAGGTATCTGGTCTATCAACTCTTCTGTATTCCCCTGCAAGATTTGATTCCCCACTTAGACATGCCTCAGGATCTCAACAATTCTCAGCATAAGATAGCCTCCTCTTAGGCTTTGTATAATGATCCTTTCCTCAGGAAAGTCAGCCTCCTCTTGGGCTTTATACAATGATTCTCCCCAGTGGAGCTAACCTTTTCAGGCTCTCTTGTTGAGTCAATCACCTTTTCAGACTCTCTTGTTGAGTCAACTACTTTTCAAACTCTCTTGTTGAGTCGGTTACTTTTCAGAATCTCTTGTTGAGTCAACCACTCTCATAAGACTCTCTTGTTGAGTCTGTCACCTTTTTGTACTCTCTTGTTGAGTCAACCCTTTTTAGCCTCAATCTCGGGCTTCGTACGAGACAGATAAAAAGCACTCTCTTTTTGAGTCAACCCCTTTTTAGCCTCAATCTCGGGCTTCGTACGAGACAGATAAGAGCACTCTCTTGTTGAGTCAAACCCTTTTCTGCCTCAATCTTGGGCTTAATACTGTAGCGCAAATTTTTGCATGGTTGCGAAGCACTATCGCTTTTGGGGTGCTACAGCTCGATTCATTTTTTATCCTATTGAAGCAGATGAAGGAAGGGAAATAGATGTCTCCAATTAACCCTGCTTACAAACTGAGTTTAAACAGATGACTGTTGATTTACAAATGCTACAAAGATTAGGGGTTTCTCTTAGGTTATTTTGTGAAAAAAAGAAGTGCCTGGGTGATTGGTGGGGGTTTAAGACTGATGCTTTTCGATTGATGTATGGAGGTACGGGATTCGAGTTTTGGATTAGTGTGCTCGCTAAGATTTTTCTTGCAATCTTATGCCTACGTATTCCCATTTACCGAAATAGGGAAATCAGAGCGATCATAGTTCCCCCTATTCTATGGGAGGAAATGGTGTTTTGGTGTCTTGTTCGAAGCCCAAGACGTGAAGCTAAAGGTGGTTTGTATCTTGTTTAAAGCCAAATATATGAAGCTAAAGAGTCTATTTGTATCTTGTTCAAAGCCCAAGATGTGAAGCTAAAAGGGTGTTGACTTTAGAGAGGATTTGTCATCTCTAAAGAGGGGTATGTTTGTCACAACTGTTTTATAAAGGATAATTACTTTAACTGGGATATGTGAATCCGGCAATGCCATAATTTCCATTATAGGGGCTTTTCAACTTAGAGGAGAAGACTTTAACTCAGTGTAGAGCAATGTTATCTTTGCTTAGCAATTTCTCATGCTAAAAGAGGGACAGTGGCGTGGATGTAAATAATCCAGAGGCTTGCTGCTTACAGCAATTAGATGGGGGAAAAGGAGTTGTTGATGTTTGTATACTGTGAACGAGGCACAGTCTTGATGCTCAAAGGTTGATTGACTCAACCGGGATTTCCTTATACAAAGCCTAAGAGGAGGCTAGTAGTCCAACAAGAGGGTTGACTCAACAGGAGAATCTTTTATATGTGTCTTGCACGAAGCCCAAGACGGAGGCTAAAGGTTGAGTGTTTTATATCTCGTACAAAGCCCGAGATGGAAGCTGAAAGGTTTGACTCAACAAGAGAGTCTTTTATACTCAACAAGAGAGTGTTTTGTATCTCGTACAAAGCCCGATATGGAGGCTGAAAGGTTAGCTCCGCTGGGGAGAATCATTGTTCAAAGCCCAAGAGGAGGCTATGGTAACTGTTTCAATTGAGTGACAGGTCCAGTATGTTGATTAAAAGAGAAAATCAGTTCTTATGAAGATTAATGGTAAGGTTGTGCTTTTGGCACTGATCGGAGGATCAGGGTTATTTCTTGTTCTTTAAGGGAATGGGAAATCCAAAGGGTATTGAGACTGTCTGAGTCTGCGGGTGTTTTCCCTATCTTTGAAAGGGGCTTGAGAATGTCTTTGAGACTCAAGGGTCTTAGACTATCCAAGACTAAAGTTTTATCTTTTTGTACTATGCTTAGAGAGACAGTCGTAGGAATTAGACTCGTTGAAAGACTGTTCTATTAAGATGACTACTTTCTATTCCTATACCATTAGGAGGTCGTCGGGACAATTTGTACGAAGCCCAAGAGGAGGCTGGAAACTTTTAAGAAGCCGAGGGACAATTTGTACGAAGCCCAAGAGAAGGCTCTCTTCCTGAAGGAAGAATCCTTATACGAAGCCTAAGAGGAGGCTGTGAATACTTCTAAGAAGCCGACGGGTCCTTGTACAACGCTCAAAAGGAGGTGGGGATGCTTTTAGGAAGCCTGTGGGTCCCCAAACCCCGAGAAGTTCAAGACATGCCATTCACCGAGAATGGATCAAGCTAGGAAAGTTCGAGAATTTGGAAGAAACTCAAGAGATGCCATTCATGGAGAAAAGGGTGACAAAGTCTAAGAGTGACAGTCTGAGAAAGGGTTCAAAAAAAGAACTTGCCTTTCACATCTCCATATTGTTTAACCCCAAGAGGAGGGAAGACTGTATCTGGTAATCCTATGGGGATCTAGTTTTGTCTATTTAAGAGTGATCAACAGGGCTTAGTGCTAGAAGTAGTTGCCGGGGAAACTCTAAATATCTATACTATTATTACACAGTCGATATGAGTTTATGAAAGAAGACTTACAGTGAAACAGCCCCACAGTACAGTTATATACATATGAAAGCGGTAAATGAAAGCGTATAAACACTTACTCGGTTGTAGAGCTTCTAGGCTGTATTATTAGTTGTTCAACAAAGAGAACTTTGATAACAATATTATATACAAAATCAAAGGAGAAAGTGCTTTGAAAAGATGTTGGGGCTTACAGCTCAAGGAGAGGCCCAAGGTTTTATCAGTGATTGTACTGTGGTTTTGAATTTGTACAAGGACTTATACAAGTGACTGAGGCCCAAGAAAGGTTTTTCTGTACAAAGGGGATGGGTCTTACACTCTCTCAAGAGGCCCAAGAAATTTTCTTTTAAAAAAGGAATGGGGCTTATAACACGAGGGTAGGCCCAGATGATTGGTTTTTGAATTGGCGATCGTGCCGAGGTTTTCTTTTAACGCGGAGGGACTTATACAAGGTCTGGGGCCCAAAAACTGTTTTGGTTAAAAGGGGATTTGGGCTTACACTCTATTAGAGGCCCAAAGATTTATTTTTGTACAAGTGGTGGGGCTTACAGCTCTATGAGAGGCCCATGGTTTATTTTTGTTTGAAATGGCGATCGCGCCGAGATTTTTGAAAATGCCGTGGGTCTTATACAATAAGTGAGGCCCAAAAATGTTTGTTTTTCAAAAAGGGTTGGGTCTTACACTCTAATAGAGGCCCAAAGATTTTGAATGGATCTTATAGCTCGAGAAGAGGCCCAAAAATGTTTTTTTTTTAACGGACGATGATCGCGTCAAACTTTTTGAAATACAACGGGACTTATACAATAAGCGACGCCCAAAATGGGTTTTGTATTTACAAAGGATAGGGTCTTACACTCTATCAGAGGCCCAAAAGTGTTTGAAATTGTTTGATGAGGGTGAAAATCAAAGAAACCCTAGTTTTTTATTCTTTAAAAGTAAATATTTAAAGAAAATCAAATAAAATACCAAATAAGTTTGAATAAACCATTTGTGATTTTTGTTTAAGGTTTGAAAAATGAGGGACTAATCACAAGGTTAATTAAAACTCACTTGGTTTTGATTTTCAAAGTAAATATTCACTTTTAAAATGCTTAAAAACATTAAAAAGGATTTTATTCTCAAAAATACTAATTATATTAAATAAATAATATAAACTTAATTTTTTTGTGTAATAAAATATTTCAACATTTTTGTGATTTTTTGCAAAAAGAACCAATCAAAAATAATTAAAATTGAAAGAGTTATTAATTTTCCAATTAATTAATAAAACTTACAAATATTGAAAAAATAGCAAAAATGTGAAAAAACACAAAATGGCATAGGTGGGGTTTGAACCCACGACCTCAAGGTTATAGGACGCGCGCCTTACCACTGGGGTGGTGATACATCCATTGCTTGAAGTGAAACCACAAATATACAAGGCATGCCTTGTTTTCTAGGCCTGGTTAAGGCAAGGCAAGGCAAGTTTTGCCAAGAAACGGGAAGGTCCATAACTTTCTCATTTCTTAATGTTTGGGGACAAAATTTATATGCATCTGGCCTAGAATTTCACAAGGAATCCAATGGTGGTGGTATTTTTTTCAGATCACACTCCCTCTTCAAAACCCGATAGTGGTTTTGAAAAAGGCCTATAATTGCATTTTCTATGCTACACTTTGATACAGGCATGAATTACATGATGAATTAGTTCAAACACAACATATATAACATGTATGAGGTGTGTATGATCAGTGGACTTCAAAGAAATGCATATTTTGGAAAGTGCAAGTCATGAGGCTTACCTCTTTTTGAGCTTTTAGAGTTTTCTGTGCAATCTGCCAAACTTCTTGTTCCAGAAATGGTTTGATGTTTTGGACACTCTCAAATGATCCCTTAGAAGCTTTGAGGATGGTTGGAATTAGCTGGAACCTGCAAAAACACAAACTGGCCCTTTCTTGCAAAAGGGGTTAAAATGACCAAAATAGCAACTCTCTCAAATGGTGTTCCAGATGGGGGGAACCATTTGGGACAGTTCAAAAATGTTATTTGGAGTGTGTTTGAGGTTTTATCTGGTTTGGAAAGTGACTGATTCAAGACATGGCTTGAAAAATGCACAAAAAGCCTATTTTAAGGTTTTGAGAGGTGACTTTGTGATTTAAGGATTGCAGGTCACTTTTGATAGTTTGGATCACCTACATATGATGTTTATGAGGTGTTAGGATCATGATTTGTGATGGAAATGCTCTCTAACTCAAAAACTCAGAGTTACCTTGCTAAAGAAGGCATTTTGGCCTAAAGAGAGGGATTTTGAGGAAAGCATCTGTTTTATGGCTTTGGTGTACTCAAACTGAGCACAAGTGAGCTCTATTTATAGTAGAGCAAGTTTGTTTTGGGATCAATAGTGAATGGCAACTGCAGCAGAGGTTTGGCCAATGGTTGCACTTTGGAATCCAAGTCTCCTCTAGCCATTGACTAGAGGTTAGGGCACAGGGTTGTGGTTCCCTTGGTCTTGGATAAGTCTTGACTGAATTCAGTTGCAAATGGCTCAGTCCATGCCACCTTGGTGTATGCATTGAATGCTCCAATCCAAAATTGGATTCTTGTCCCTCTTTTAGGCAATTCTAGGTTTGGCATGCTACTTCTTGTTCCAAGGACTTTGGAGGCTTGGCTCAGTGTTTGTCCCCTTTAGATTTGATCCTCAGATGTGTCCAAGATGATGACAAGGCTTGGAATTATCTGATTTTGCCAAATCGAGCAAAAATGAAAAATTCTGCCTAGCCTTGGCAGTTTTCAGCAAGGCATATTGCCCTTGTCATATCTCATGGCTCAAGTGGAATTTGGTGATGTTCTTGGTCATTTTGGAAAGCCCTCATATGATACAACAGCTGTTTGGTCAAATTTGGTTTTGATACCTTTTGGATCCAAGTGAAAAATCCCTCTACATTTGGAAAAAAGTGAAGGCAGATTCTGACTTAGTGAAAATTTCACTAAGTGTTGGAAAAAAAGTGACATTTTCACTTTTTGTGATTTTGATCATTCCATAACTCAAAATCCATGAGGAATTTGGAGGGAGGTCAGTTCTAAGCTTTTGTTGAGGGTAATGAGTTCTACAAATCTAGCTTTGGATGGGAAAAAATGGCCTTGTGGTTTAGGAGTTATGATCCTCCAAAGTTGGTACCCTTGCCACTTTATTTCATAACTTAGAAAATTTTCTAAGTTTTTATGGTTACCCATTTACAAGTTATCCCACTTTTTCATGATTTTTCTTGATGAATGATGATTCCAATCATACATTAACATCATTTTAGGGTTAAAAAACCATTTTTATGAAAAATCTCAAAAAGTCAAAGTTGACTTTTGTGCACAGTTGACTTTCTATCAGATGAATTCCAAACTGTGCAATCCTTTAGGAAATCATGTCCTTGACCTAAATCAAACTTGATGGACATGTTCCATGGGTGTTATAGGGTATATTGATCAATGTCCAAGGGCTTGGGAGCATGTCCTGGTCAAAAGTCAAAGCTACAGTTGACTTTTTCCTCAAAACCCTAACTGTGGTACTGATGAAATTGAGACTTGTTGCTCAAGCTTCTTGGATCAATCCCTTGTTGCAAATGGATCAATGTGATGTATTTGAGACCCTCAAATCCCCTCTTGAGGTCTTGGCTCATGATTTGTCCCAAAAGTCAACTTAGGGGTGAATTAGGTCAAGAAACCCTAATTCCTGATTTTTACTGTATGCATCCCCTGAGGCTAAATTGACTTGATGATTGGGTTTATGATGTCCCTTGGAGTATCATAGGTTATACCTTGAAGCATTGGCTCATGCCCAGAGGAAAATTTCCATCTGGAGGCCCTGGTCGACCAAAACCCTAATTTGGTGACACTGTCGATCTTAAGGTTTGATCCACCTAGAAGGGAGCAGCCTTGTGCTTAATCCTTGAAGTAGGAGTCCTCTTGATCCTTTATGGATGTTTGAGAGGCTAGACAAGTTGACGATCATGTCATTTCTTAATTTATCTTTTGTCTATGAGCTCTGAGAGGGCTTAAAACCCTAAGTCTGATTGTAGTGGATGCTCATCCATCTTTGGGGAGACTAATGGTTCATCCATATTGTGATGATGATTTGCACAATGATGGGAAATCTTAGTGGTCAAAATTTGGGGTATGACAGATGCCCCTATTTAATCTTCTTGGACCCGAAGGTGTGAATGACGAAAGTATTCGGGCATTCGGGGTGCAAGGGGATTAAATATCGGAATACCCGAAATTTTGATGGTGGTTACGAATGGTAGTTCACGCATACTTCTTCTTTTGCTAAGCAATGATGCTTAGAAAAGGTAAACTTCCCGTCGATCCTGGTTTCCTGCCAAGGAACTTGTTTAAGTTGCTGAAATAAACTTCCCCTCGATCCTGGTTTCCTACCAAGGAACTGGTCTCAGTTTCTGAAATAAACTTCCCCTCGATCCTGGTTTCCTACCAAGGAACTGGTCTCAGTTTCTTTTGTCAATAAACTTTATCGACAAGGGACGTTATTCGTAGCAGTTTTCCTCAAACTTCTCGCCGAATTTTTTTGGGGAGATGCCATTTGATGGGAAAAATTTTGATGTCAGACTTGCTGGGGAACCCATCTGTCTGAATTATAGAGGTGTACAAACTTCCCTGGTGGAGATGCCATTTGTTTCTACTGGGGAAAACGAGTCTCTTGAGAGACTGCTTCTACTTGGGTATTTACATCATACTTTTCTCGAGATCTTCTCGGAGAAACGCCATATAATGTGATCCAATTTTGAGGTGCCGATGACCTTTTCATCAGCGGATTTTTTCCGGAGAAAAACTGTTGTAGTACCAGATCTCTGCTTAAGAGGCTTCCTCTGGTGATTTTTCATTAATCCGGGAAAGCGAAAATATCATCTTCAATGGCGAAGAGTGACATTGGTTGAAGGTTCTCTGGTTTTTCAGAGGTTCAAGTTATCAAAGTGGTCAAGGGCTAACTCTGATCCAGAAATAAACTGGAGGAGAGAGATAGTTCTGACGCAACATTTCCTGACAAGGAAATAACTTGACAACTCGATTGAGAGAACTTTTATCACTAAGAGACAAGACCGACTGGAGTGATAGTGGTGCAATATGAATGCGAATGTAAATCAATAATGCATGATGTATGTATGTATATGCTGACAAAACTGACGCGACATACAAACCAACGGATGAACGTGACTGGATACTCGGTCTCAGCTGGGGGCGAAGAAGTACCGCTGGTTCAAGATAGCAATTCTGCCTTGCTTAGGAGAGATAGTCCCTGCGGGGAAAACCGTTGGTCGGGCTTAGGAGGTAAGAACTCTGCCGAGGCGTGTCAGATGAAACAAGGTCTCTGACACAGTTGATCCTTCGTTCAGACATACTGGTTTAAAAGGAGCACTTTGATTCTGCACTTTGAAGCTCGCTTACTTCTGGAGAAGCGATCGATGTTCTTTCGATGTTCAACAGTCAAAAGAAATTTCCATCTTTATTTTAAAAGCAGAAAAAGTTTAACAAGTAAATTCGTTTTTGTTTTACTTCAAGAATCGTTAATTATACTAAAATGTCGTTCTGTAAAGCTAAAACAAATAAGAATTTGCAAACAAAAGCACAAGGGCTCAAATTTTATTGATAGGATGGAAATCAGCCAAACGCGTGATTCCATGGAGTATATACAAAGTTAGAAAATGGTAATTCACAGGGAAAAGGGCTACATTAAAACATAACGACCACTATCCTTCTACCAACTTTGAATTCGGGGCATCCTGAGCTTCTGTCGAAGATGACCTTGACTGTAGTTTTCTGATGGATGGCATGACTGATGAGGAGTTGAACTGATCAAACATAGTTATTTACCATTATCCCTAACTTTTGCCTGGATTGTACTTTGAGATTTTCAATCCACCGGGATGATTTTTGATCATGTCTCTAATTTTTGCCTGGACCGCCCTTTCGGGTTTTCAATCCACCGAGACGTTTTTTTTAGGCGAAGTATTTCTTGACTACATCTACATTTGTGGGGTAGGCAAACTCCTCTCCGTCCATGGTTGCAAGTCTCAAGGCACCGCCTGAGAATGCTTTCTTGACCACATAAGGGCCGTCATAATTCGGAGCCCATTTGCCCCGGGAATCAGTGAGAAATGATTGTATCTTTTTGAGCACGAGGTCTAATTTCCTGAAGACGCGAGGTCGGACCCTTTTATCGAACGCCTTCTTCATTCTTTGCTGATACAACTAACCGTGGCATAGTGCCGTGATTCTCTTCTCTTCGATCAGATTCAGTTCGTCGTGTCGACTTTGACACCATTCAGCTTTAGTAAGCTTAGCTTCCATCAATACCCGGATTGATGGATCTCTACTTCTATGGGAAGCACTGCTTCCATGCCATATACTAGAGAGAAAGGGGTTGCCCCTGTTGAAGTGCGGACAGATGTGCGATAACCGTGAAGAGCAAAGGGTAGCATCTCGTGCCAGTCTTTATAGGTTACAACCATCTTCTGAACAATCTTCTTAATGTTCTTGTTAGCTGCTTCTACAGCTCCGTTCATCTTGGGTCGGTAGGGAGATGAGTTATGGTGTTCGATCTTGAACTCTGTGCACAACTCTTTCATCATCTTGTTGTTCAAGTTAGATCCATTATCCGTAATGATCTGGCTTAGAACACCATAACGACAGATGATACTGTTTTTGATAAATCGGACTACCACTTGTCGGGTTACATTAGCGTACGACGCTGCTTCGACCCACTTGGTGAAGTAATCAATGGCTACCAGGATAAACCGATGTCCGTTTAAAGCTTTGGGCTCAATCACACCAATCATGTCGATTCCCCATATGGAAAAAGGCCAAGGGGAAGAAAGAACTTTGAGATGTGTTGGCGGTACATGGATTTTGTCTAAGTATATTTGACACTTGTGACACCTCCTCATATACTTATAGCAATCGGATTCTATGGTCAACCAGTAGTACCATGCTCTTAGAATTTTTCTCGTCATTGTATGTCTGTTGGCATGAGTGCCAAAGGATCCTTCGTGAATTTCTTTTATCAGCATGTTTGCTTCTGGTCTGTCGACGCATCGGAGCAAGACCATGTCAAAGTTTCTCTTATAGAGTGTATCGCCGCTCAGGAAAAAGCTGCCAGCCAGCCTTCAGAGGGTTTTTCTATCCTTTCTGGATGCCCTAGGTGGGTACCCCTATTTCTGAAGGAAGCATTTGATATCGTGATACCAAGGTTTGTCGTCTATGACTGCTTCAATCGTAAAGATGTAAGCGGGTCGTTCAAGGCGCATTATGTCGATCTTAGGTATGTTATTCCATTGACCTACACTAATCATGGAAGAGAGAGTGGCTAATGCATCAGCCAGGTGATTCTCCTCACGAGGGATGTGATGAAACTCAAATCTGTTGAAGAAAGGTAACAACCTTCTCGCATAGTCTTTGTAAGGAATCAATCCTGATTGGTATGTGTTCCAATCTCCTTTGATCTGATTGATAACCAGGGCTGAATCGCCATATACGTCCAAGTTCTTAATCCTTAAGTCAATCGCTTCCTCGAGACCCATAATACAAGCTTCGTATTCGGCCTCGTTGTTTGTGCACTTGAATGTCAGTCTGGCGGTGAAAGGAATGTGGGTACCCTGAGGGGTGACAATGATTGCCCCAATTCCGTTTCCGTAATGATTGACAGCTCCGTCAAAGATAAGCCTCCATTGGGGACCTGGTTCTGGCCCTTCACTGGGTAGCGGTTCATCGCAATCTTTCACTTTCAAATACATGACATCTTCGTCTGGGAAGTCAAACCCGATTGATTTTTGATCGTTAATCGGTTGATGAGCTAAATGATCGGCTAAAATACTCCCTTTAATGGCTTTTTGGGCATGGTACTCTATGTCATATTCTGATAACAACATCTTCCAGCGGGCGATCCTTCCCGTGAGAGCAGGTTTTTTAAAAACATACTTGATAGGATCCATTTCGGAGACCAACAAAGTAGTGTGACGAATCATATATTGACGAAGACGTTTGGCTGCCCAAGCCAATGCACAACAAGTTTTCTCAAGCATAGTGTACCGAGTCTCGCAGTCGGTGAATTTCTTGCTCAAATAGTAGATGGCAGACTCCTTCCTTTTGGTTTCGTCTTGTTGGCCAAGTACACAGCCCATGGAGTCTTCCAAGACTATTAAATAGATGATCAGCAGTCTTTCTTCCACTGGAGGTAATAGAATCGGCGGATTCAACAGGTATTCCTTCATACTGACAAAGGCAGTTTGGCAATCTTCTGTCCAAATACAATCCTGGTTCTTTTTCAGTAATTTGAAAATCGGCGCACATGTCGCGGTCATGAGGAATATGAATCTGGAGATGTAGTTCAAACGTCCCAGGAATCCCCTAACTTATTTTTCAGTTTTTGGAGAAGGCATTTTTTGAATGGCCTTGACCTTGTCAGGATCAACCTCAATTCCTTTCTGGTTGACGATGAACCCTAAGAGTTTCCCTGAACGGACATCGAAGGTGCACTTGTTGGGATTCAAGCGGAGTTTGTACTGTCTCAAACGCTCGAATAGTTTTGACACGTGGGTCACATGCTCCTTTTCTGTCTTAGATTTTACAATCATATCATCGACATATACCTCGATCTCTTTGTGTATCATGTCATGAAACAAAGTAGTCATGGCCCTTTAATAGGTTGCCCCGGCATTCTTCAAACCAAACGGCATTACCTTGTAACAAAAGGTACCCAATGGGGGAATGAACGAGGTTTTCTCCATGTCTTTCGGCACCATTTTGATTTGATTATAGCCCAAGAATCCATCCATGAAGGAGAAAACTTTGAACTTTGTTGTACTGTCTACCAGCATGTCGATGTGTGGTAAAGGAAAGTCGTCCTTTGGACTAGACTTGTTTAGATCTCTGTAATCCACACACATTCTGACCTTTTCGTCCTTTTTTGGAACAGGTAAGATGTTGGCTAACCATTGAGGATATTCTGATGTGGCGAGGAAACCTGTGTCAATTTGTTTCTGTACTTCCTCTTTGATTTTGATGGCCATGTCCGAATGAGCTCTTCTCAACCTTTGTTTTATTGGCGCACATTCTGGCCTTAACGGTAAATGATGTTCCACGATGCTGGTATCCAACCCTGGCATGTCCTGGTAGGACCAAGCAAACACATCGGGAAATTCTCTGAGAAGCTTTGTTAAACTCTCTTTGGCAGTTGGACTGAGCAGTGCCCGAATCCTGAATTCTTTTCTCTCTTTTTCCGAACCCAAGTTGACCGTTTCCAACAGTTCTTTGTGAGGCTTGATGGACCTTTCCTCTTGTCTGAGTAGTCGGGAGATCTCTTCTGGAATTTTGTCGTCAACTTCTTCTTCAGCCCCAAATACCGGGAACTCAAAATCGGGAGAAGGCATCGGATCGTATGTTTCAACGGGGTTTAAAACAAGCAATCTGCATGACGTGATGATTTGTTTTAGAAGAGATAGAGAAAATGCAAGTGTTTGTGCAGTGTATTTTTTTTTATAACTGCTTGTTTTTATTATTGATTTGTTTTTTAGGATTACCATTTTCTAAGAAAAGAAAAAAAGAGAAAACAGCAATTGATGCGGAAATTACAGAACGACGTTATTTTATTAATGACCAAGTCGATTCTTGAAACTACAGCCCTATAAAACAAAAATCTGTCGCTTTGGGCGAAGAGAAGAGGGAAAATTTACAGAAAACGAGCCCTATTAAAACATCTGTTTCACCTGGGCAGGGTGAAAGGTTAAAGATGGCAATTACTTTGACTGATGAACGATCTTCGGAACATCGACCACAACCCATTGGCGGCGAACTCCTCGGTGAATCACAAAGTCTGGTACCTTCTTTCTTTTGTCTTCAGAAATAACGCTGATTTCTGGCGGAGCAGGATCGTTGGAATCTGTCTCCCAGGCAGAGTTGTCGTAGGAGGATTCCTCAGTTGTATTTTGCATAGTATTTGTGCTCTAAGGTAAATCTCCCCCATCCAGTTGGCTGGATGTCTTCGAGCCTGATACGAGAGCTTTCGGGAGCAGTGTACTTGACCATATAGTCGTATTTTCCACTTGGTTGTCCCAGGGTGTCCCACACTTCTTTGGAACTGGAGGGGTCATCCCTCTCGATGACGTTGACCTCGGGAAAAGCATAGTTGATGAATTCTAGTCCTGCAAATGTTGCAAATTCATCGTCGTGTTGGGTAGGTGCTGTATGACCCGAATGTTGGTCCCATGACATGGTGGGGACGTAGGCATTTTATTCAATGATGCTCAGCTGCCTTTCATCGTTTGGCTGATTTTCTTGCCCCGAGTTTCCTGGGTAAGGCTGCCACATTGGCAGACCATCCATCGGGCCATAGTAGTTGTGGTCGAAGTTGTCTTTCATCAGAGTGTCCTCCTCTAATGAGTTTGGTGGAGCACGGCATCCTTCTGGATCACAATCTCCGTATATCATTTCGACGTCTGACCTCGGTATAAATCTCGAACTTTGTGCGGGATAGCAAAATGGCGTAGGCACCTCTTCCTGCGATGTATAAACGTCCTCGTTGAGATAGGACCTCCATTCCTCATCTGTGTCAGAGGGATCCTCCTCATTGATAGTGTGTACTTCTTGAGTCACTGGGTGAAGGAAACCTCCACTGTGGAAGAAATCTTGAATGGGATGAAAACTTTCATTGTTAGCAGCTGTTCGGGTACAGGTTGAAGAAAAACCAAGACCCTTCTTTGTTTTATTCTCAGTAGGAATGACAAGTTGTCCCCATCCTATTGTATTGGACTCTCGACCGCTTTGATAGCATCTTTGTATGAGGAAATGGAAGTTCCCTCTTTGTATTGATTGTCCTTGCTCACCGACAGTGCTTGGAACTGAGTTCCAATAACCTCCTCGGGTTCTACACCAGTAGATGATGATAAGTTGCTTACGAGCAAGGCTTGTTCTCCACAGACCGTGACGAGCTGGTTGTTCTGGACGAATTTTAACTTTTGGTGGAGGGTCGATGTGACCGCCCCAGCCTGATGTATCCAAGGTCTTCCTAATAAACAACTGTACATTTCCCGGATGTCCATGACCTGGAAAGCAACTTGGAAAGTGTAAGGACCAATAGTTATGGGAAGGTCGACTTCACCGATAACCGTTTTTCTGGATCCGTCAAATGCTTTGACGACGACCTCACTGGTTCTCATCGGGGGTCCTTTGAAGGATAATTGCATCAAAGTGGACTTCGGCATAACATTCAGGGTTGACCCTGTGTCTACCAGTACGCTGGCTAAAGCATCTCCCTAGAAGCTGACCGTGATATTGAGTGCCATGTTATGACAGCGACCCTCTTCAGGTAATTCCTCATCACTAAATCCTAAGTTATTGCAGGAAGTGATGTTAAAGACAATGTTATCGAACTGTCTGATTGTTACATCCTGTTCCACAAAGGCCTGCTCTAAGACTTTCTGTAGAGCCTCCATGTGTGCTTCTGAACTAAGCAAAAGTGATAACACCGAAATCTTTGAAGGAGTTTGTAACAGTTGATCAACAATGTTGTATTCACTCCTTTGGATGAGCTTCAGCATCTCATCGTCGTTTATCGAAAGGTCAGGATTACTGGATTGATCGACTGGTGGATTGGGAACTTCTGTCTGAGGTTCCTTTTCTTTGTTAAGTTCTCCAACTTCTCGGTTGAAGATTCGACCACTCCGTGTTACTCGACTGATGTCTGCAATATTCACGACGGGGGGTAATGGAATTTCCTTTCCATTCTCGACTGTTGTTGCACCGTATTTGTAAGGGATAGCCTTAGTCGATTCATACGGTAGCGGTCCCGGTAGATAGATGACTATGGGAGCCTTCTGATTTTTCCGACCATCGTAAGCAATTTCGATCCGTTCCTGGTTGGGAACTCTTGATTCATCAAGTAAAGGAATGATGGTACAAACATCCCTAGCCTTCTGATGATCAGATATTACGACAACATCCTCAATTTGATCGGCGAGGTAGTCTGGGGCCCAGTTGATTGGTCCGGAACCCGGATATGGGCGAATCTCTCTACGATCCACTTGACCCTGAAGAGCTGCTCGCACAAGGTAACATCCTTGGTTACTTTCCGAACAGACTCTACAACATTCATAGTTGTGTGGTGGCACCTGGCCACGCCCGCTTTGAATACAATGTAACCTCACTAGGTCAGTTTCCACATATCAGACATCCCGACTTTGATGCCGAGTAGGGTTCCCGTTAGTAATACTAATTTGTTAGGTGTCTTCATCCATATAGATTGGAAGCCACCAGTGATTCAACAAGTGCTAAAGCGTTTCTTGGACAAGGGCACAGCCCTGGTCGTTTTCGCAACCCGCCCTACAGCTCTGATAATCATGTGATACCAGGAACCCGAGCCGGACCTGTTTAGCATGTAGCTCCACCAAGCTGGTATTCATCAAGCTAATATCGAAGATTTGAATCATGTTGATCTAATAGGGATTCCTATCATGGTAGTCATGGATCCATCCAAGATCCATCTGACGCTGGAGGGCCTCTTGTACAAAAGAGCATCCCTGTTTGTTTACCGAGCAAGTCAGACAGGAACTGTAATCGTGCCGCAGCAAATTATGATACTGGCTTTGCCTTGAGTGCATCGCCACCAAGTTGACATTCATTGCACGGACGTCGTGGTTCTGAATGACGTTAGAATTCATGTAAACCATGTTAACTCCACGAACTCGGTGCTCTTGGATCCATCCGAGATCCATCTGTTCCTGTAGAGTTGATTGCACCACAGAACATCCCTGATTATTTTTAGAGCAGATATCACACTGGTGATAATTATGAGGTGGCACATGGCTATATCCACTCTGTCTACAATGCATCTTGACCAAATTGGCTCTTAACAAGAGTACATCATGAACTTGATAGACGTTGTTAGTCTCTCCCTCTATCAAATTGACCGTAGCCTTCTCGTGTTGAGGCAGCGGGTTCGTGAGAACATTAGGATTCGTATCCTTGAAAGATAAGACCTCACTCCTAACAAGCTTTTGCACGTCAGATTTGAAATTGAGACAGTTTTCTATGTTATGCCCCGGTCCTCCTTGATGGTAAGGGCAAGTCTGATCCACCTTAAACCAAAAGGGCGGATTTTCTGGTACTGTAAGACGGGACTTAGTCTGGACATGCCCCTTAGCCAGTAGTAACGAAAATAGTTCTGCGTACGATACGGGTATGGGATCAAATCCTGGTGGCCGCGTTGTACGGTTGTTGTTGTATGGAGGACGAGACTGCTGAAGAGGCTGTTGTGTCCTTTGTTGATTAGGTTGGCTCTGCGCAACCTGAGGTTGATACGTAGAGACAGGCGCAGGGTTGATAGCAGGAGTTACAGCTGCTACTGGTTGATAACGTCGCCTTTGCTTTCTGAGAGAGATATTCCCAATATCCTGCTCTTTTTTCTTAGGGAGAGCACTACCGTATCGTTTTGTACTACTTGATGATCCAACGTCTTTAGCTAAACGCCCTTCCTGGACCGCTTCCTCAAGACGAATTCACATGCCCACCATCTCGGTGAAGTCACTGGGCGCGCTGGCAACCATCCTATCGTAGTAAAATGAGCTCAAGGTCTTTAAGAAAATCTTTGTCATCTCTTTTTCCTCAAGAGGTGGACAAATTTGAGCGGCAATTTCACGCCATCTCTGAGCGTATTCCTTAAAGGTTTCCTTGTCCTTTTGTGACATTGATCAGAGCTGATCTCTGTCTGGTGCCATGTCCAGATTGTATTTATATTGTTGGACGAAGGCAGTGCCAAGATCTCTGAAAGTGTTGATCGTAGCACGGTTTAAACCCATGTACCATTTTAAGGCGGGACCGGTTAAACTTCCTGACAGTAGTGAATTAGTAGGTCCTGATTTTCTGTCTGAGCTGACATTCGCCGAGTGTAACGCCCCGATTTATTTAACCGTATTTAATTATTCCATTTATGTGAAATTTTGTGAATTGTGTGATTTATTGTGTTTCATGTTAATGCATCATGTTTGGGCATTGAGAGTTTTGTGGCATAAATGTGTCACATTTTGAACTAACATCCATTGGTGGAAGTTAGTGTTATTTTTGGTTATGTCACGTTTTGCACTTGAGTTCCACTGGTGGAAGATTAGTGCAAAAACTGACCAAAAGCATTTCAGGCAGATTTTAAAGGTAACTTCCACTAGTGGAAGATTAGTGCAAAAACTGACCAAAAGCATTTCAGACAGATTTTAAAGGTAACTTCCACTGGTGGAAGATTAGCGCAAAAACTGACCAAAAGCATTTCAGGCAGATTTTAAAGGTAACTTGCACTGGTGGAAGTTAGTGAGTTTTTGGTCTTTTTTTGAATTGTGTAAATTAAATGAGTTTTACCTGTTAATTGGATAATTTCTCTGATAGGTAAAATATTTGCAATAAATTATAATTTCTTTTCAACTTTTATTTCCCGAAATATATTTCATCGGTATGTTTAAGTTTTATCACATTTTGAGTGCGTTTGGGAGATATTTGAGCTGAGGGGTATTTTGGTCATTTGGGTAGTAGATATTTTATATAAATAGAAAGTGGAGAGAGAAAAGATAGAAAAGAAAAGAAAAAGAGAAAGAGAAGAGAAAAAGAGAAAAGAAGAGGAAGAGAAGAAAGAAGAGGAAAAAGAGGAAAATCGGGAATTCATCCGTTTAAAGCGCGATTAATCGGGTAAGGGTGAGAAGTTTCAATTATATTTCGATTGTGTATGTATATGTGTATGTTTTCTTGGAATGTTTGCTTGTTTTTCATAGTTTTCATTTCTAGGTTGAAAATGGTAGAAATGAATAGAAATCGATGTTTTCACGGACGAAAGTCGGAATAAATTGCGTAGTTGTGTCGAGTAATGTTAGGTCGTGATCGAGTATGCTTGTTTTATCGAATTTGGTTGATTTTGTAAGTTTTTGCATTTTTGGAGATTTGAGGGTTTAAGATTCGGAGTGAAATCGAAAGTCGTAGAATTCACGTTTGATGGTTCCAAATCACTACTATATGTTTGGTATGAATGTGTATGTGTTTGTTTCGAAGAAAATAATTGAATCGGTCGGATTTTCGGATGAAATTGCATGAACCCGTAGGGCTGTAGCAGAAAAAAATTCTGGTTTTTGCAAAACTTCAAAAATTCATAACTCTTGAACCGTAAGTCGGTTTGACCCCCGTTCGAAGCGTTGGAAAGCTAACGAGATGTTCTTTCTAGGAAAAATAGTTTTGAGGTCTGTATATGGTTCAATTATAGTAGAAAATTGAAACCGTATTGTTGTGTTAATTTTTACCGTCGTGAATGCGTGCGATTGAGGTGTTATCGTGCAATATGCTTTTGTTATATAACGTATAGCTTGTGTGTACTGTTATACGATGTGTTGTGGGTAGCCTTATGGCGTGAATCCTAGATTGTGGAAATTATTGTGAATTGTGGTCTTTTGGCAAATAAATGCATTGTTTAAATTAAATGTATATGCATGTTAATTGTGAAAGAGTTCGTTGCCATTTGGGTGGTAAAGCGATGCTCGTTGCTGTTTGGTGTAATTGATGTGAATTGGTGTGAATGCATATGATAATATGCTTGTTGTTGTGATTTGTGGTTAATGATGAATGCATTGTTTGAATTGATTTTCAATGCATGATTATTGATGTTGAAATGGTTCACATGGTTGTATATATGTATGCCTTGGATTGTCATGAGTCATTTGTATGCCAAGCATCATGATATGCATTGTTGTGACGTCCTGAGTGACGGTTTGGTTCCAGAGGGAATCCGTTATAACATCGTGTGCCTATGTGAGGACCTAAAGCGATGGTTATAGACGATCGTGTGCCCATGTGGGGACCTAAAGCGATCGGATTGTGTGCTCATGTGGAGACCTAAAGCAATCCATAACGTCGTGTGCTCATGTGGAGACCTAAAGCGACGGGTGAACATCGTATGCCCGACGGGGTGTTACTTTAGCGACCCTCAGTAACGAGTGATGGTTCCAATAGTTCCTGAGTGAACTGGTGATGAGACATGAAATGTTGGAAGTCGGTACCGCATGGCATTTGTATAGAGTCGTTGTGTCGGTCTCTGTGCATTTGCATAAATCATGGATTCATTATGTGTGAGAATTGTGAATGGATGCATTATGTGTGGAAACTCATGAATGGATTGATTGTGTGAATATGTTATTATGTGGGCATAACTGATATATGCTATGTGTTCGGATTATCGGAAATATGTTATGCATCTGTGGTTTGCTATATGTATTGGTATGTGATGCATGAGGTGAGAATAACTGTGTATGTGATTTTTATGTGTGTTTGCATATTATTATGCAATCTTGATTTTGGTTGTTATTTCTCACCCTTCTGCTGTAGTTTATTGCTCTATGAGGCAATTGCAGATTTGTGTCTTGGAGGCTTTTGTGAAGATTAGTTCTCCATCTATTTGTCGGTCTTGGTCTCTGCTCTGATACGTAGCACGGGAGTCGGGGAACGATTATGTTATATTTGTATACATTTGTAGGATTTATTTTGTATTATCTTGTTTGTATTTTGGAAGTTAACAAACAATTTATTTTGTAAAACAAGTCGGTTATGGATCTTTCCGCTTTATTCCATAATTGACCTTTCCTTTTGTTGGAAAAAGTTTCCCCTTTGAGGGTATTCTATTTTGTGTTATGTATTAAAAATATATGAGCAGGGATGATGTTTTGTTTATTTAAATGTGACATCCTTGTTTCTGTCGGAAAAATAAATTTTTAGTTACTCTGATTTTATTTATGTATTATTTATTCGCGATGGGAATTGGGGTGTTACACCGAGCGTACATCACTAAATGGCTCTGAGGGCAAGAGTTACCCTTGTACTTTTCAAAGTCGGGCACTTGGAACTCGTGCAGAACTTTCACATTGGGGACCAAGCAAAGGTCTGCGGCGTCCTTTCCAAATAGATCCTGACCGCGAAGGGCCTGCAGTTCTTTCTGCATTCCCAGGAACTGTTCCTGGAATTCATTCATTCTTTCGAACATGTTGTCGTTTCCACCAGAAGGTATCTGGGGAATCTGTCCTTCCGGGACAGTGTGTACCACGGACGGTGGAATAGTCATTATGGCCGAGACTCTCGGTGTCTCCCGAAGTTTGTAACCTTCAGGAGTTGCTGTCATGCCCCTGGCATCTTCGCTTTCCAGAAGTTTGTAACCTTCAGGCCCAGCGGTTCCTGCTGCAGTCCCCTGATCCTCATTGATCAACGGGATATATCCTTCCGGGATATAATTGGGTGGCATGCCCCAGGGACGATCTTTCGGCATTTTGTACCTAGAATCGGACTTTTCCACTATGGGCGTTGAGGTGATCTCCGAGATCACAGTCCTTTGTAGCTGAGCTTCTGCCATGACTTGCATGCCGTTACGAAGCTTTCTCATATCCTCTCTCACAGTGTCGATATCTTCTCTCAACTCTCTGTTCTCTTCCTCGAGATCATCCATCTTTTTCTGACGATTGGCCCCAGTATTGTATAAATGAGACAGTTTGACACTAGAACCGAGACACAAACGTGAGATTCGTAGGTAAGAAGAATGCGTTACGTGAGAATGATGAATGCAATGATTATATTAATTGTTTTTTTTTGTTTAATCAAAGTAAACTTCGACAATTAGATTGCAAATATCAAACAGTGGGGAAACCCCGTTTTATTGAATTCAAAGGATTGCGAAAATAGAAATACAGTAGATTACAAGGTGCGGAAATAGAAACCTAAGCTAAGGGGTCCCGAGTCCTCTCTGAGGAGAACCCGGGTGCTGATTCTGGTACTTTCCTTTTCTTTGACCGGGGCTCTTGAGCCGTTGTCGGGTTGTCATTCTTTTGCCAAGTGAAAGGAATGAGCAAATTCCTTTGGTCATCCTGATTATCCACAGCATGTTGCTCCAAAATCTCAATCAGAGCATCCTTATCTTTCAGTAGTTATTGTATTTTAATACACTCCACATTGAGAATGTGGTACTTGTTCTTCCAAGACCTCCTTTCCTGTTGATTTTTGTTGAGAGTAACCTGAAGTTTTTCCGTTTCAGTCATGAAGTACATGACAGATTCCCTCGGCGGAAGAACTCTGTGACGAGGATAAGGCATCTTTAGCTTGAGAGCTCTAGTTTGTACCCAGTGGAGATAAGGCTCCACCGAAACACAGTCCGGTTTTCCTAGAGACTCCCGTCCTTTCTTATGACCATGTTTCCAAGCGTGCACTATTTCCGTCTTTAGTGCCCTGTCACTTTCTCCTTCTTTGAAGAAAATACCTTCCAGATGAGCATTACGCGGGATATGCCTCATTGGGTATCCAAATTGACGACGAAGCAAAACTGGATGGTAATTGATTCCTCCCTTAGTTCCTATAAGGGGTACGTTGGGGAAATTTCCACAACGGTCAATGATCCTGATCCCATCATAAATCCTATTACACCAATCTATATCAGAGTTGGTGAGGGACATGATTTTCTGCGACCAACGTAAAGCATTCCTATGATCCCAAAAAGCAGTGGACTTGGGCAAATGGGAGATAAACCATTTATACAGCAGGGGCACACAGCATGTGATCATTCCTCTGCTGTACAAATTCCCTAAGTGTACAGAATGATACGCGTCCGCGAGCAAAGTTGGCACAGGGTTTCCAATGAGAAAAACCTTAATGGCATTGATATTGACGAAGTTATTAATGTTGGGAAATAGAAATAACCCGTAGGTGAGTAAGACAAAGATGCTTTCAAAAGCAGTCATGTTCCATGTACTAGCAAAGTACAGAGCCTTCTTTATCAAGAACTGGGCTGGTAAACCCGGGATTCCTTCCTTGGTGGTCAAGTGAGTCTTGACTTATGATTCATTCAAATAAATTGCTCTTGCAATGGTCTGATCCTTTGGAATTTCTTCCAGTCCAGAAAATAGAGCTCGATCAGTAATGTGTAAATTAGTCAGGTGAGAGTACTCCACCAGCGTTGGTGCCAGCTGGTAATCCGGGAATGTGAAACAATGATAGACCGGATCGTAAAACTGAATGAGTGCCTCCATGATTCCTTCAATCACATGGATTCTTAACAGAGGTAGCAGACCTCCGTATTTGGCTCTGAAAGCTTCAGGGTTAGTGATCATCCTTGCTAGTCCTCTCAAATCCTCTAGCTTTAGAACCCTGAAGGTGTACTTATGAGTTCTCCTTCTACCAAAATCCATAAGCGCAATCTTTTTCTCTGACATTTGCAATCATTGTCTTAGTTTAATTTGAAAAAGAGAGACTAGAAGAGAAGTTTTTCTTTGCTTTAGTGTTTTTTAGATGAATGCATGAATCCAGCACACAAAAACATAGAAAAAACATGGGGTCAAAGGGTCGTTGTCATGGAGTCAATGCTCTACCCATCCCAAAGGTTTATACTAGTGATTTTTGTACCTGTCTCTCAAAATCATCAGTCCTTGTCGAGAAAACACCAGCGGGCCGGGAACCGTGCTAGGTGATGTTTTTCGAAGGACCCTCATAAGAGGGTGGTATCGCGTGACAACCATTTCCAATAGTTTCCGCACCACTAAAAGAGGTTTTTCCTAGGTGAATACTCAATCTTTCCACATGCGGCATCACACGCATTCCCATTAGCAGAAAAATAAACACAGATATTAATTAGGAAAAGCAGTATATATATTAGTCCTAAAGTCCTAGACTTTAAAAAGCTATGAATCCTATGTTCTTGACAGAAAATGGCTCCCCGGCGGAATCGCCATCCTGTAGTTCCTTCCTAATTTTAAAGGTTTTTGACCTAAGATCCTAGTGGAGTCAACAAAAAGTCTTATCCCAGTGAAATTCCAAAGAAAGAAAGAAGGGCCCCACAGTGAGCGCCACTATTTTTTTTCAGGTTTCTACCTAAGAGATGGGAAGAGAACAAGACCTCGACGAAGTCCCCAGCAAAGTCGCCATTTTCCATGTGGAGAATGGTGACGAATGATGACTAAGGTGAGATAGATCCTAATGACACTTCCCCAGCAGAGTCGCCATTTTTCCTGTAGCGCGAATTTTTGCGTGGTTGCGAAGCACTATCTCTTTTGGGGTACTACATCTCGATTCATTTTTTATCCTATTGAAGCTGATGAAGGAAGGGTAATAGATGTCTCCAATTAACCCTGCTTGTAAACTGAGTTTGAACAGATGACTGTTGGTTTACAGATGCTATAAAGATTGGGGGTCTCTCTTAGGTTATTTTGTGAAAAAAAGAAGTGCCTGGGTGATTGGTGGGGGTTTAAGACTAATGCTTTTCGATTGATGTATGGAGGTACGGGATTCGGGTTTTGGATTAGTGTGCTCGCTAAGATTTTTCTTGCAATCTTATGCCTACGTATTCTCGTTTACCGAAACAGGGAAATCAGAGCGATCGTAGTTCCCCCTATTCTATGGGAGGAAATGGTGTTTTGGTGTCTTGTTCGAAGCCCAAGACGTGAAGCTAAAGGTGGTTTATATCTTGTTTAAAGCCCAAGATATGAATCTAAAGAGTCTATTTGTATCTTGTTCAAAGCCCAAGATATGAAGCTAAAAGGGTTTTGACTTTAGAGAGAATTTGTCATCTCTAAAGAGGGGTATGTTTGTCACAACTGTTTTATAAAGGAGAATTACTTTAACCGGGATATGTGAATCCAGAAATGCCATAATTTCCTTTATAGGGGCTTTTTAACCTAGAGGAGAATACTTTAACTCAGTGTAGAGCAATGCTATCTTTCCTTAGGAATTTCTCATGCTAAAAGAGGGACAGTGGCGTGGATGTAAATAATCCAGAGGCTTGCCGCTTACAGCAATTAGATGGGGGGAAAGGAGTTGTTGATGTTTGTATACTGTGAACGAGGCACAGTCTTGATGCTCAAAGGTTGATTGGCTCAACCGGGATTTCCTTATACAAAGCCTAAGAGGAGGCTAGTAGTCCAACAAGAGGGTTGACTCAATAGGAGAATCTTTTATATGTGTCTTGTACGAAGCCCAAGACGGAGGCTAAAGGTTGGACTCAACAAGAAAGTCTTTTATACTCAACAAGAGAGTGTTTTGTATCTCGTACAAAGCCCGAGATGGAGGCTGAAAGGTTTGACTCAACAAGAGAGTCTTTTATACTCAACAAGAGAGTATTTTGTATCTCGTACAAAGCCCGAGATGGAGGCTGAAAGGTTAGCTCCGCTGGGGAGAATCATTGTACAAAGCCCAAGAGGAGGCTATGGTATCTGTTTCAGTTGAGTGACAGGTCTAGTATGTTGGTTAAAAGAGAAAATCAGTTCTTACGAAGATTAAAGGTAAGGTTGTGCTTTTGGCACTGATCGGAGGATCAGGGTTATTTCCTGTTCTTTAAGGGAATGGGAAATCCAAAGGGTATTGAGACTGTCCGAGTCTGCGGGTGTTTTCCTTATCTTTGAAAGGGGCTTGAGAATGTCTTTGAGACTCAAGGGTCTTAGGCTGTCCAAGTCTAGAGTTTTATCTTTTTGTACTATGCTTAGAGAGACAGTCATAGGATTTAGACTCGTTGAAAGACTGTTCTATTAAGATGACTACTTTCTGTTCCTATACCTTTAGGAGGTCGTCGGGACAATTTGTACGAAGCCCAAGAGGAGGCTGGAAACTTTTAAGATGCCGAGGGACAATTTGTACGAAGCCCAAGAGAAGGCTCTCTTCCCGAAGCAAGAATCCTTATACGAAGCCTAAGAGGAGCCTGTGAATACTTCTAAGAAGCCGACGGGTCCTTGTACAACGCCCAAGAGGAGGCGGGGATGCTTTTAGGAAGCCTGTGGGTCCCTAAACCCCGAGAAGTTCAATAATGCCATTCACCGAGAATGGATCAAGCCAGGAAAGTTCGAGAATTTGGAAGAAACTCAAGAGATGCCATTCACGGAGAAAAGATCATCTCTGGGGAGTTAGAGTTTCTTTGACAATGTCTAAGAGTGATAGTCTGAGAAAGGGTTCGAAAAAAGAATCTGCCTTTCACATCTCCATATTGTTTAACCCCAAGAGGAGGGAAGACTGTATCTGGTAATCCTATGGGGATCTAGTTTTGTCTATTTAAGAGTGATCAACAGGGCTTAGTGCTAGACGTAGTTGCCGGGGAAACTCTAAATATCTATACTATTATTACACAGTTGATATGAGTTTATGAAAGAAGACTTACAGTGAAACAGCCCCACAATACAGTTATATACATATGAAAGCGGTAAATGAAAGCGTATAAACACTTACTCGGTTGTAGAGCTTCCATGATGTATTGTTAGTTGGTCAACAAAGAGAACTTTGATAACAATATTATATACAAAATCAAAGGAGAAAGTGCTTTGAAAAGATGTTGGGGCTTATAGCTCAAGGAGAGGCCCAAGGTTTTATCAGTGATTGTACTGTGGTTTTGAATTTGTACAGGGACTTATACAAGTGACTGAGGCCCAAGAAAGGTTTTTCTGTATAAAGGGGATGGGTCTTACACTCTCTCAAGAGGCCCAAGAAATTTTCTTTTAAAAAAGGAATGGGGCTTATAACACGAGGGTAGGCCCAGATGATTGGTTTTTGAATTGGCGATCGTGCCGAGGTTTTCTTTTAACGCAAAGGGACTTATACAAGGTCTGAGGCCCAAAAACTGATTTGGTTAAAAGGGGATTAGGGCTTACACTCTATTAGAGGCCCAAAGATTTATTTTTGTACAAGTGGTGGGGCTTACAGCTCTAGGAGAGGCCCATGGTTTGTTTTTGTTTGAAATGGCGATCGCACCGAGAATTTAGAAAACGTCGTGGGTCTTATACAATAAGTGAGGCCCAAAAATGTTCGGTTTTCAAAAAGGGTTGGGTCTTACACTCTAATAGAGGCCCAAAGATTTTGAATGGGTCTTATAGCTCGAGGAGAGGCCCAAAAATGTTTTTTTTAACGGAGGATGATCGCGTCGAACTTTTTGAAATACAACGGGACTTATACAATAAGTGAGGCCCAAAATGGGTTTTGTATTTACAAAGGATTGGGTCTTACACTCTATCAGAGGCCCAAAAGTGTTTGAAATTGTTTGATGAGGGTGAAAATCAAAGAAACCCTAATTTTTTATTCTTTAAAAGTAAATATTTAAAGAAAATCAAATAAAATACCAAATAAGTTTGAATAAACCATTTGTGATTTTTTTTTTAAGGTTTGAAAAATGAGGGATTAATCACAAGGTTAATTAAAACTCACTTGGTTTTGATTTTCAAAGTAAATATTCACTTTTAAAATGTTTAAAAACATTAAAAAGGAATTTATTCACAAAAAAACTAATTATATTAAATAAATAATGTAAACTTAATTTTTTTGTAGAATAAAATATTTCAATATTTTTGTGATTTTTTGCAAAAAGAACCAATCAAAAATAATTAAAATTGAAAGAGTTATTAATTTTCCAATTAATTAATAAAACTTAAAAATATTGGAAAAATAGCAAAAATGTGAAAAAACACAAAATGGCATAGGTGGGGTTTGAACCCACGACCTCAAGGTTATAGGGCGCGCGCCTTACCACTGGGGTGGTGATACATCCATTGCTTGAAGTGAAACCACAAATATACAAGGCATGCCTTGTTTTCTAGGCCTGGTTAAGGCAAGGCAAGGCAAGTTTTGCCAAGAAACGGGAAGGTCCATAACTTTCTCATTTCTTAATGATTGGGGACAAAATTTATATGCATCTGGCCTAGAATTTCACAAGGAATCCAATGGTGGTGGTATTTTTTTCAAATCACACTCCCTCCTCAAAACCCGATAGTGGTTTTGAAAAAGGCCTATAATTGCATTTTCTATGCTACACTTTGATACAGGCATGAATTACATGATGAATTGGTTCAAACACAACATATATAACATGTATGAGGTGTGTATGATCAGTGGAGGCTTGGCTCAGTGTTTGTCCCCTTTAGATTTGATCCTCAGATGTTTCCAAGATGATGGCAAGGCTTGGAATTATCTGATTTTTCCAAATCGAGCAAAAATGCAAAATTCTGCCTAGCCTTGGCAGTTTTTAGCAAGGCATATTGCCCTTGTCATATCTCATGGCTCAAGTGGAATTTGGTGATGTTCTTGGTCATTTTGGAAAGCCCTCATATGATACAACAGCTGTTTGATCATATTTGGTTTTGATACCTTTTGGATCCAAGTGAAAAATCCCCCTACATTTGGAAAAAAGTGAAGGCAGATTCTGACTTAGTGAAAATTTCACTAAGTGTCGGAAAAAAGTGACATTTTCACTTTTTGTGATTTTGATCATTCCATAACTCAAAATCCATGAGGAATTTGGAGGGAGGTCAGTTTTAAGCTTTTTTATAGGGTAATGAGATCTACAAATCTAGCTTTGGATGGGAAAAAAATGGCTTTGTGGTTTAGGAGTTATGATCCTCCAAAGTTGGTACCCTTGCCACTTTATTTCATAACTTAGAAAATTTTCTAAGTTTTTATGGTTACCCATTTACAAGTTATCCCACTTTTTCATGATTTTTCTTGATGAATGATGATTCCAATCATACATTAACATCATTTTAGGGTTAAAAAACCATTTTTATGAAAAATCTCAAAAAGTCAAAGTTGACTTTTGTGCACAGTTGACTTTCTATCAGATGAATTCCAAACTGTGTAATCCTTTAGGAAATCATGTCCTTGACCTAAATCAAACTTGATGGACATGTTCCATGGGTGTTATTGGGTATATTGATCAATGTCCTAGGGCTTGGGAGCATGTCCTGGTCAAAAGTCAAAGCTACAGTTGACTTTTTCCTCAAAACCCTGACTGTGGTACTGATGAAATTGAGACTTGTTGCTCAAGCTTCTTGGATCAATCCCTTGTTGCAAATGGATCAATGTGATGTATTTGAGACCCTCAAATCCCCTCTTGAGGTCTTGGCTCATGATTTGTCCCAAAAGTCAACTTAGGGGTGAATTAGGTCAAGAACCCCTAATTCCTAATTTTTACTGTATGCATCCCCTGAGGCAAAATTGACTTGATGATTGGGTTTATGATGTCCCTTGGAGCATCATAGGTTATGCCTTGAATAATTGGCTCATGCCCAGAGGAAAATTTCCATCTGGAGGCCCTGGTCGACCAAACCCTAATTTGGTGACACTGGCGATCTTGAGGCTTGATCCACCTAGAAGGGAGCAGCCTTGTGCTTAATCCTTGAAGTGGGAGTCCTCTTGATCCTTTATGGATGTTTGAGAAGCTATACAAGTTGAAGATCATGTCATTTCTTGATTGATCCTTTGTCTAAGAGCTCTGAGAGGGCTTGAAACCCTAAGTCTAATTGTAGTGGATGCTCACCCATCTTTGGGGAGACTAATGGTTCATCCATATTGTGATGATGATTTGTACAATGATGGGAAATCTTAGTGGTCAAAATTTGGGGTATGACACATACAAGACAGATAAGTACCTCCCCAGTAGATTTAGCCTCCTCTTAGGCTTCATATAATGATATCCCCAAAGAGCCAGTCTCTTTTAGCCTCCGTCTTGGGCTTTGTACAAGACATCAATATATCCACTCTCTTGTTGAGTCAGTCTCATACAGCCTCCTCTTAGGCTTTGTATAAGGACTTCCCCAGTGGAGTCAATCAACCTCTTAGCTTCAGCCTTGGGATTTGATCAAGGTACATAAAAATCAACAATACCTCTTTAGAGATGACAAATTCTCTTTCAGTCAACCTTTTATCTTCAATCTGGGGCTTCGAACAAGACATGGATACTCCTTTTAGCCTCTGTCTTGGGCTTTAAACGAGACACCAAAACATCTTTTTCCTCCCTTAGAATAGGAGGAACTACGATTACTTTGATTTCCCTGTTTCGTTCAAACGGGAATACGTAGGCATAAGATTGCGAAATCTTAGCGAGCATACTAATCAAAAACTTTAGGTCCAGCACCTTACCAAAAACATCAACAAAAACTCACTCACTCTCTCATATTTCCCAAGAAACTTTCCCAAACCCATTAACAGATAAACACTATCAATTACAAAGCAGAACCTAAATCTAATATCTTGTGGATAACCATATATAGGATGGGTAACTGACAACTACCCATTGTATAACCTGACCCCGGACCCCCCAATCTTGAAATTCTGGTACCAGACGTGCGATGTTAAGGTGCGATGTCACAACAACACACTCTCCAATAATGGACAGAATAAGCAACAGGAAAACACAAGGAATTGTTCACCCAGTTCGGTCTAACTACCTACGTCTGGGGGCTACCAAGCCAGGGATGAAATTCACTACTTGTAGATATAATTTACAGACTCAACACACCAGTTGACAATCTCCTAAACTTATACTCTACTAGTGACTTTCTACCTAAGAAACCACTTAGATATGAGAACACTACTCAATCCCCTAAAACACTCAAAGAACAACCTCTTTGAGATCCCTTGATCTTGCTTCCTAGCTTCGATCAATCAACAACTCTCTATTGCTTCACAGCTTCTAGAGAGGACAGAATATTCAACACCTATTCAAACCTAGAATAGTGTGATTACAAGTACTCTAAACAAACCCTAGACTCTAAGCCTCCAGCTCTTGATCTTCAATCTGTTTTCTGTACCTTCTTCCTTGGTCTTGTGCGCTTTATATAGCTCCTTGAATTTGGATTGGATTTGTCACAATATTTGATCAGATTTGTTAATTAAAAACTGAATCTTTTAAAATAGATTTTATCCCCAAAATCTTTTTAAATCTTCCACCTTTTAATTCTCCAACAAACCTGCAATCAAATCTCCCATGTAACAGAAAATATCTAGCCCAAGATATTCTCATCCAACGAGTCAACACTCTCCACAATTCCATCTAATACGCGACCCTAATAACAACAAGCCCATGCTGTCATTAGCTTCAGTTCTGCAGGTCTGATGTTACAACATCACCTATGTGACATCAGACATCCACTTCAGCAACTAGCAACCTTAACACAGCCCAGCATTAAGTGCAATGTTATGACATCAAGCCCATGACATCAAACATAGTTAACCTTCACAACTTAGTACAGCCCAGTACTAAGACTCAATGCTGCAACATCAACACCATGACATCAGCATTGAACACCTTGTTGTTTTACCAAAATTCCAGCCAATCCAGGAACTTACAATCTCCCCCTTTGGCTAATTTTGGCTAAAACAATCTCTGCATCTTCAGAGACTTCAGCAGCGGAATATCTTCAATATTTTGAAACTTTAACTTGCAGCAGTTTGATAATCTTCATATAGTCTTCATTACTTGATCTGCTGCAGCACCACCTTCATTATTGACAACAGCCAATTGGTGTTCCCCCTCAAAAACTTGAACCAGCATCACAGCTGTTCAGTAGCTCACAATGTGCAACACATCTCCCCCTTGATGTCTGCTTTGCTGCACTCTGCACTCTTCAATGCTATGACTTCTTCACTAGTAGCTCCATAACTATGCTGTCTATACTCCCCCTCCACAGCTGCATCATTACTTTTCAACTAAACACCTTTTATTTTTACTCTTTTAGCAGCATCTTCTTTTAACACTTACTCTTCTTTCCATGGCAATTTTCAACTCTCCCCCTTTTTAGCCATAATTAGACAATTATCCCAATAAAGTTAGTCCTAAACTAGCCCTCATTGTTAGCCTCACAGTCAGCAAATAGGCAAAACAAATCATAGAACAAAAATAGGTGCATAAACCAGCATAATATTCAAATTACAACGCAAGCACATTTAGTGCAAAACAACAAAACTAAACTACTAACAAACAGCAGATGGAATTCAGTCCTCATCCGAGCTGGTTTCATCTGCATCCTCATTACCTTCATCTGTATCTCCATTCCCATTATCTTTCTCCTGTTGCAAGTTGATGATCATTTGCTCAATCTTCAATTTCCTGACAGTGCTGGTGCTGATAACCATGTCAAGATCCTTGCAGGTTGCCTTTAATTCTTCAATCAGCTCAGATTTGGTATTGCCCTTCTTAACTCCAGCACTTGATGTTGCAACAATGTCTAGAACATGACTCCCAGCAAACAGTTTGGGATGCAAAGATAGAGCTGATTCCCTCTTACAAGCAACCTCAGAACTGGTTAAGATTCCAGGATGTTGTTCCAAGATCATTCCACAGATAAGGGAAGGGAATGATATAGGCATTTTGATAGCATTGGTAGCACCATGTTTCACCACTTGATCGAATATATAGCTTCCATAGTTGAACTTGACCTTTTTCCCCATAGCATAGATGAACCTTCCTAAACCCACAGTTATGGTGGTTTTGTGGTTAGTAGGTACCCAGTTAGCAGCACCAATTCTGTGCAAAATAGCATACTTGATACTGAGTTTGCTAGCTGTCAACTTATTCTTCAGAGGCCACACCTTAACTTGAGTGGCAGTGATCTCTCTACACACCTCATTGTCAGTTACCTCCAGCTCACACTCCTCTTCCTCAACTCTTCATAGGTACCTATTGACAGTACTAGGAGAGAAGTCAATGCACTGTCCCCTAACAAACACCTTCCTGTAGTTCACACTTCTATTGTCAGAAATGTCTGTGGGGATGTTGACAACGAATTCCTTAACAAGTCCACTATAGCACTTGGGAAATCTGGTCACAGTTTTTAGTAGACCAGCACCATGAATCAGGTCCATAATTTCTTTCATCTGCAAGACATCTTTTCCAAGCTCCCTTTCTAGAGCTAACCTTCTTTGGCACACAAACTTCCATAATGAAGCACTTCTCGCATAGTGGAAAGATATGTTGTCCACTGGCACTTCAGGGACATTCTCAGAAATCCTCTTTAAAATAGTCTTTCTGACTGGTGTGATGTCATGAGCATCTTCCTCAGCTTCATCCTCAGACTCAGATTGTTCCATAATCTTCCTCTTTCTTGGAGTCACCTCAACCTTGCTCCAAGCTTTAGTTGGCCCAACTCCACCCCTTTTCTTTTTATAACCTGAAGCTCTCTCCTTTTCTTTCCTTGTTTTTAGTCTTTTTGCCAAACCAGGCACAGCTCTTCCGATGACTTCATCATCAGATAAGTCTTCAACATTAATCACATCAGTGCTCTTTTCTCCTCTCGGAGCAGTCTCATCCTCCCTACTAGGCGATGTTCTGACATCCCTTTCAACATGAGTATTATCTGCCTCCATTTCAGAATCTTCGATTGCGGATACTGCTAATCTGTGAAGATCTGTATCAGTAGGCTGCATGTCACTCCTTTCCCTTGTACCCTGTTTACCATCTATCCTTTCCTCAGCAGTTTGTGGAAACAACACACTTGTAACAACTTTCATGGTTTTGGAATCCTTAAAGACAGTGGTAGGTCTCTTGGGAGTTAGTTTAGCAGGTCTTACAATACCTGATTCAGGATAGATGGTGGAGAGGGGCTCAATGTCCATAGGCTTGACTGCTGACCCTTCGTCTGTGCAAACCCTAGCTTTTCCTTTTTTGGAACCCTGAATCTTGGTTGTAGAAGCCATGACTCCAGTTATAGAAGGTTGATTCTTGGAGACGAGAACGTTGACTCGTTGAGAGAATGGGGATTCGGAGAGTCGAGATGTTGTTGTACCGTCAACGGGGGTTCTGAGGCTGAGAGCTTGATATGAATTAGCAATGACTTGTTCCCTCCATAAATCCTTTCCTTTTACACATTTTGAATCAGCACTCATTAATTTTGAATCACTTTTCAGTATCCTGATGTCACATTCTGATGTTATAACATCCTTAGTTGAACCACTTTCAAAGGAACTCCACTGATAGCAATTATCTCTGGTTCTGACTCCTTTCATGATCACTTCATCCTTCTCATTTGTCACCAGACACTCATCCTTTGAGTAGCAGACTTTGTACCCTTCATCACGTAGCTGACTTATGCTGATTAGATTAGCATCCAACCCTTGGACAAGCATCACACTATCAAGAGTGAGTCCATCAAGATTTTTCACTCTTCCAACTCCCTCTACAACTCCTTCTTCTCCATTACCAAAGACAACCTTGTCAGCATGCCCAGACATGATCTCCACCAAAAACTCCTTGGATCCAGTCATGTGCTTTGAACATCCACTGTCAAAGTACCAAGTTCCTTCTTTAAACTCCTTGTTAGCCATGTGAGCCAATAAGCACTTCACCTTCTCCTTAGGTACCCATTGTTTAACAACTTTGGGCCTATCCTCCCTCCATCTGTTTTGAGGCTGAGGGTATCCATGCAGCTTGTAACAAGAGTACTGCATGTGTCCATACATTCCACAATAGAAGCATCTCACCCTTTCTTCTCTGAATCTTCTGCCTTGATGAGACTGCATAGGTTGCCATCCATAATGTGGTCTTCTCCTAACATTGCTTGCCTGCCTTCTATTATGCTAGTATCCATAAGGAAGCTGAGAATGCTTTTTCGTGAATTGTCTCCCATGATGGTGGGACTTTCTCCTTCCATAATGAGACACAGCATTAGTGTAACCATACCCCTGATGTTGAGACACGTGCTGTTTGAACTGAGGATGTTGTCTTCTAGGTTGTCTTCCATGGTGATGAGGCTTCCTTCTTCCATAATTATACGGCACAGCATTGTTGAGGCCAGGTCCATACTAGTTTTCTTGATGTTGAGACATCGGATGTGACCTGGTCTACTTGACCCTTGTAGCTTCCATGCTCCTATGATATTGGGGGGGCATATACTATCTAGCACCTTGAGGCTGCTTTCTCTTCTGATTATGACCAGTCTTCTTCTCAATCCTCTTAGGTTGTGAAACATCAGCTTTCTTAGGAGTAGGATCCTGCACCTTTGGCTGATGTTGAGACAATGGTTGAGACATCTCCACTTTGGTTCCTGAAGTGCTTGCTTCAGTAGATACTTTTCCCTCAACCACAAATCCTAATCCAGTCCTGTCTCCAGCTATCCTTTCCGTCTGAAGAATCTTGTCAAGAGTGTCTGTACCATTGTTCATCATCCTAACAGACTTGGTCATTTGATCAAGATGAGCTCTTACTAGCACCACTTCATTTTCCAGATCAGCTTTTTCATTCTCAAGCTGAGCAATTTGTTGCTTGTGGCACTTGTTTTCTTGACAGACTTCAGCACTCTTAAAACACATCTCTCTATAGGTTGAAGCTAGCTCATCTCTCTCTATAGGTTGAAGCTAGCTCATCATAGGTGACTTCTCCATCACTATCATCATCAGATTCAACAATTCCTGTCAAAGCTGTAACATGCTTTGCTGACTCACTTTCATCTTCGCTATCAGTGTCAGACCAGGAAATTGTCAAGCCTTTATTCTGCTTCTTCAAGAATGTGGGACACTCTTTCTTGACATGTCCATACCCTTCACATTCAAAGCACTGAACTCCTTTATCTTGGACAGTCTTCTCTTCTTCTTTCTCTTTTGACTTACTAATGTCAGAGGAGATGTTCTTGACATTAGGCCTATAGTTATAGTTCATCTTCTTGAACACTTTGTTGAATTGCCTTCCCAACATAACTATAGCCTGAGGCAGATCCTCCTGGGACTCATCGTCTTTAGCTGCTTCAGGAGTGGAGACTAAGGCTATACTCTTGGGTTTCTTTTCTGGTTCTTCCTCATTCAGCCCAAGTTCAAATGTTTGAAGAGATCCAATAAGCTCATCAACTCTCATCTTGCTGATGTCTTGAGATTCTTCAATAGCTGTTACCTTCATCTTGTACTTCTTAGGGAGGGACCTAAGAATCTTTCTCACCAGCTTCTCTTCTGTCATCTTCTCACCAAGAGCGCTGGATGCATTTGACAGCTCAAGCACACTTATGTGGAAGTCATGAATAGTCTCATCTTCCTTCATCTTCAAGCTTTCAAACTTAGATCTTAGAAGCTGAAGTCTAGACATCTTAACTCTAGATGTGCCTTCATGAGTAGCCTTCAAAATATCCCAAGCAGCCTTAGCAGTTTCACATGAGTTGATCAGCCTGAATATGTTCTTGTCAACCCCATTGAAGATAGCATTTAGGGCTTTTGAATTCCCAAGGGAAAGCTCATCTTCTTCCTTGGTCCATTCTTCTTCAGGCTTTGGCTTTGAGGTGCCTTCTTTATCCTTGCCAGCCTCATCTTTCTCACATACCTCTGGAGCTTTCCACTCTTTAATGACAGCCTTCCAAGCTCTGCTGTCTAATGACTTTAAAAAGGTAGTCATTCTAGGCTTCCAATACTCATAGTTTGAGCCATCCAATATAGGGGGTCTGTTGACAAATCCTCCAACCTCTTTGTCCATCTTTCACCAGAAAGTACTTCCCTAGATCTCACCCAGAGACAGACAGGATGCCTGCTCTGATACCAATTGAAATTCTGGTACCAGACGTGTGATGTTAAGGTGCGATGTCACAACAACACACTCTCCAATAATGGACAGAATAAGCAACAGGAAAACACAAGGAATTGTTCACCCAGTTCGGTCTAACTACCTACGTCTGGGGGCTACCAAGCCAGGGATGAAATTCACTACTTGTAGATATAATTTACAGACTCAACACACCAGTTGACAATCTCCTAAACTTATACTCTACTAGTGACTTTCTACCTAAGAAACCACTTAGATATGAGAACACTACTCAATCCCCTAAAACACTCAAAGAACAACCTCTTTGAGATCCCTTGATCTTGCTTCCTAGCTTCGACCAATCAACAACTCTCTATTGCTTCACAGCTTCTAGAGAGGACAGAAAATTCAACACCTATTCAAACCTAGAATAGTGTGATTACAAGTACTCTAAACAAACCCTAGACTCTAAGCCTCCAGCTCTTGATCTTCAATCTGTTTTCTGTACCTTCTTCCTTGGTCTTGTGCGCTTTATATAGCTCCTTGAATTTGGATTGGATTTGTCACAATATTTGATCAGATTTGTTAATTAAAAACTGAATCTTTTAAAACAGATTTTATCCCCAAAATCTTTTTAAATCTTCCACCTTTTAATTCTCCAACAAACCTGCAATCAAATCTCCCATGTAACAAAAAATATCTAGCCCAAGATATTCTCATCCAACGAGTCAACACTCTCCACAATTCCAGCTAATACGCGACCCTAATAACAACAAGCCCATGCTGTCATTAGCTTCAGTTCTGCAGGTCTGATGTTACAACATCACCTATGTGACATCAGACATCCACTTCAGCAACTAGCAACCTTAACACAGCCCAGCATTAAGTGCAATGTTATGACATCAAGCCCATGACATCAAACATAGTTAACCTTCACAACTTAGTACAGCCCAGTACTAAGACTCAATGCTGCAACATCAACACCATGACATCAGCATTGAACACCTTGTTGTTTTACCAAAATTCCAGCCAATCCAGGAACTTACAAATCTCTTTAAGCATTTGTCCTGTTAGACATTCGCGCGCAAGGTTTGTTTTAGATACCTTCCCTTTCCCTTCCAGCTTCACGGGATAAATAAGAAATCAGAAAGTAGCACCCCCTCTTCCTCATTGCGGTGAGGAAAACTCCAGCGATAAGGTGGTTGCATCACCCCAAAAAATCGCTCGCTACAGAATGAGATCCTTGTTTGCTTCCCCATTTGACAAGCATCACAAAGATGATCCTTTGTGAATTTGATTTTGGGCAAACCGATGACTAGGTCTTTAGAGACTATTTTGTTAAGAAAATCAAAATTGATATGAGCCAACCGTCTTTGCCATAACCATGAATCTTCATTCATGGTGACTAGACACTTGTCGCCATTCAATGATACCTCATTTAAGTCTAGCATATAGACGTTATTCCCCCTCAAACCCTTAAACACATCCTTTTTGTCACTATTTTCAACTATGCAACAATCCTTTGAAAAAGATACTTTATAATTCTTGTCTCATAGTTGACTAATGCTTAAAAGGTTATGTTTAAGGCCTTCCACAAGAAGCACATCAGAGATAGTAGTAGATGAGGGGTTACCTAGACTACCTTTGCCGAGAATCTGTCCCTTGTTGTTGTCTCCATAGGTAATAAACCGCTTTTTCTTCGCCACAAAGTCGATGAAAAGAGATATGTCTCCTGTCATATGTCTTGAGCAACCACTATCCAGAACCCATCTTCTTTTGGTGATCTCAAAAATTTGTACCTACATAGTCAATCAAGGGAAAGTAGGTACCCAATTCTTATTGGGTCCTTTATGGTGGGTGAAACCAGGGTTGCATTTGGGCAACCATTTATAAATGCCTTTTGGAATAAGAAATCTTCTAAAACGGCATTTAGCAATAGTATGACCCCGTTTGCAACAGTATATGCAATTACGGTTCATTTGAGGTTTACCTTTGTTATCTCGATCTCGAATCACATACGTATACCTTTGATACAGATTATTCATACTTTCTCGATAATGTGATAGATCAATAGCAAACGTAACTTTAGGCTTTAGAGCCTTATCTAATTTGTCCTTAAGGGTTCTCACCTCTTTTTGCCAAATATGACAAGTATCACATCCCCAATTGAACCATGGAGACTTGTTCTCATCAATCTTAGCTTTTGATGTATCCACCATGGAGTTTTTAAGAGCTTCCAATTCCTTTTCGAAATCGGAAACCTTTTTCTCTAAGTATGAAAAAATCTTTTTGTTCGAGGCTAAGCGTTGAAAAGCTTCCTTAGCCTCATGGTGCAACATATCAAAAGCTTTTTGTAATTCTAAATGAGACATATTATTGGAGTGGTCGTATTTAGAGTGTTTTACCTCTTTCTTCTTGTTTCGATGTGCCATAAGACATAGATTGACAGATTCATTTTTGTCACTTGAGCAGTCACCTTTTTCCGACTCGCTATCGCTCTCCCAAGCGATGTATGCTCGTCTAGATTTGTTTGACTTCTTGTATTGACGACTCTTATCCTTATCCTTGTCTTTGTATTTCTTAAGTGATGGACAATCCGGCTTGTAGTGCCCGGATTTTCCACAATTGTAACAAGATCCTTTCAACTTGCCACTCTTATTGCCTTCATTTCTAGATTCCCTTCTAAATTTGACAAGATTTTTATCTGAGTGCTGAATTTCATTCTTTTAAATGTACCTATTGTATCTCTTCACAAATAGCCCTATGTCATCACTTGAATCATCATCTTCATCATTGTTGGTTTCATTGTCACTTTGCTCTTGAGATGTGGACTTTGAACAAGAAGTCTTAAGAGCAATCGACTTCTTTTCCGTTTCCTTTATTTTCTCCTTCTTTACACTCTTCTCATGTTTTTCCAAGTTGATGAGCATTCATCGAGTTTAGAAAATAATGTCGTGAGGTCTAGAGTAGTTAAATCATTGGCATCCATGATCGCAGTGACCTTCGGCTGCCATTCCCTGTTAAGACACCTCAAGATCTTATTAGTAGCAACCTCGTTGGGAACCGGTTTACCAAGTACATGCAATTTGTTGATTATATGAGTGAATTGTTTTTGCATATCCGCAATGGTTTCCCCTTGCTTCATGTAAAAAAGATCGAACTCTTGTGTTAATGTGTTGATTCGAGCCATTTTCACATCATTAGTGCCTTTGTGGGCTGCTTGTAAAGCATCCCACATGGCTTTGGTTGTTTCACAATGAGAGACTTTATAATATTCGTCAACTCCCAAAGAGGAGATCAAAATATTTCGAGCCTTCCAGTCATAATTGTACTTTTTCTCATCCTCCTCATTCCATTGTGCTTCGGGCTTGGGAATGACTACACCATTTTCATTGGTCATGGTTATTTCCATAGGACCGTTTAAAATGACATTCCAAACCTTCCGATCAATGGAATTTATATGTACGCGCATACAATCTTTCCAGTAGCTATAATTCTCGCCTGTAAAAATTGGAGCTCTATTATAAGCCCCTTTAGGCTCGTTCGCCGTTTTCTAAGAAACTATATCGAAGCACCAGATAAACCGGAGCTCTTGATACCACTTGTTAGACGATGGCTAAGATCTAGAAGGGGGGTTGAATAGATCCCACAATTTATTACACGCTAATGGTGTTCCGAAATTATTTTTAGAAAATTATTGCGGAAGCAACCACTGAATCAACTCGTCTACAACGAACCACTACCGAAAATATCGGATATGCTTAAAGCCGCTCGGAATGATGCGACGGAAGAGAAAAATAGATGAATCAACAGGAACACAATATAATCAACCAAATTTTATTTACTTGAAATTATCCAATCACCAACGAGATAAAGTGACAAACTTTAATCACAATGTGCTTTAGAACTTGCGCTTAATCAATTTATCAAACACTTGGCGTACGCGGCACTCCAAGTGTGAATTTCTAAGTAATGTGAATGTAGAGCTAATTTCAAATGCAATCCAAGGGATTGTATTGTTTATACAAATTACTTTTTCAGCTCTATATTACACTATATTAGAAATTTTTGATCAATTGATATTTCACAAGTTCGATTAATATCAAAACGTAAAAGAGAAGGGAAAGAGAGAACAAACACGATTTGTTTAGGCAGTTCCCTTACCGTCCTCGCTAAGGGTACCTCTGCCCCCAACTCCAAACATGGAATTGATATATATATATATATATATATATATATATATATATATATATATATATATATATACATACATACATACATATATATATATATATATTGCTATTTTGCAAATTTGTGTACAAGAGAAAACTGAACAATCAAACCCTCGAACGTCTTTGATGTCGATGCAAAGTCTTCTCTCCCCTTGATTCAAGATGAATCAAGTGCCTCAAATTTGGTTGAACAAATCACCGTCTCACGCTACTAGATTGCAAGAACCTGCAGATCTTCAATCACCTTCACTCGGTCGATTTCAATCTTCCACAATTCGATCCCAAATCTTTCTCGTACGATCCTCCGACTGTTGCTACTAGACTGAACGAACACTCTATTCTTCAATCACCTTCACACGGCTGAATCCTTGTAGAGAAACCAATTTGTGCAAAAACTCCCAAGATCACCCGGATTCTTAGAGGACAAAACCTGAGGTTTTATTCAAGAAACACCTACTGATTCTCAACCCAGCACAAAGGATACAACACACCTAAGTCTGAACGTTATCACTTCACACAATGCATGACACTAACAAAAATGGTTATGTGTAGTTGTTAGAGGACACAAGGTTGAAGATGAAGATGAAGAGAAAACTCATTACCTATTTCAAGTTTCTTGTTATATTTATCAAATGAAAGGAACCAACTATATATATGATGCAAAAATAACCAACTAAATTGAGTAACAGCAACAACAAAAATAACAGAATGCATAAAAATTGACTCAAACCAGCGAAGAGTCGATCGCTCGCTGGATAAGGTCCGGCGGGCGCTTACCCGGTGAAGTGTCTGCGCAAAATAATCAAGCATGCGTCGACCGCTACAAGACCATGCGTCAACGCATGGATGCCAAAACTGTAGAATGACAAAACCCAGAAGCATGCGTCGGCCGCATGCATAGAAGGGGTCAGCATGCACTTTCCCGAACGTTTCATAGAAATTGTCAAGAGTGCATGAGTCGACTCATGCACAGAAGTGGTCGACGCAAGACCTGTAAAATCTTAGAAATTGATTTTTCTGCATGTTTTAACCAACTGAGACACTAGTCATGCACACTTAACACTAATACCATGATTATACACATGTAGGAAATGTATAGGACCCTTCCTATATGTTTAGACACATGTTTATCAATGGTTGTTGTCGCGGTGAGAATCGGATATCAAGTTATTGAATTAACTTGAATCACAAATCTTTAACTATTCACCACCGGTCTTTGATTTATCCAAAGGAAAGGTTAAAGATCAAAAAACCTAATAAGAGAATCTAGGTTCAGGGGTTGGTTACGTCTAGGGAAGGTATTAGCATCCTAAACGTCTGTAGTACTCTACAGGAACCTCTTGTTATTATTTATGTTATTTATTGCTCGCTTGCTAAGGGTATGTGCTAAGGTAAAGACCTAGGGGTTAGTATCTAAGTATACTCGCCAAGACATCGCATCTTGTACCTACGTATCCTGACGGGAGTGGAATCAGAGTATTCGTAGTTTCCCTCAAAGAGGGTGAGGAACTCTTGAATGTGGTCAAGGTTCCAGGGGGAGGTAGCGTCTATGGCAAGACGCTACATAGAGTGCAGTGACTCCAAAGTCAAAGTTAGGTTGAAAAGGGTAGAAAGTGTCCATGGTAGAACACGTGTATGGAGTGCGGTGACTCCGATCCTAAGGTTAGGGTAAGGGAATGACCTAAAGGTTGATGGCAATGCTTAAAAAGCAATCGACTTACAAAGAAAAAAAATGGCTCGATGTGGATCGAGTTTATTTTGAAAAAAGGTTTGAATATACGGGCAAAGATCAACATAACATTGTTACATCATGAGCGCAAGATATGAGTGAGAGAATAGACAGAACAAAGATCGAGATAAGAGTAAAAATTTTATTTTTAACTAATCAAAAGATAACTAAATATTTTTTAGATTTTTAAATATAAAAAATATAAACAAAATATCAAGAGAGAAAAGTAAATATTTTTGACATTTTTCTTCAATTTTTTAACAAATAAACTAAATGAGAAGTTAAGTCCTAAATTAAAATTAACTAAAAAAAAACAATATATTAACAATTTTTTAAAAGTAAGGATTAAGATAAAATAAAACTCTAAATAAATCTAATTAACTAATCAATTTTCTAATTAAAACTAATTTAGTTAAGACTAACTAAAAAACATGAATTGGGTCAAAAAAAAAACATAGCAAAGGGAGGCCCATCATGGGCACTGGATTGAAGAGGTTGGGTCGGGTATCAGTCGGATCCTCACCGACCCAGGTTAGTTTATTAACCTAGCCACCAATTTTACTCACCTCTCACTCTCAACTCGTGTTCTCTCTCTCTGGTGAACTTTCCTTTCATAAACAAACTATACAATATCCCACACAAAATCTCTAAACAATCACAACATTAATGGGGCGATCGAAACTTACCAGCATGAATGAAGGCTTCGCGGTGACGATACAGTGTCAGAAACGATTGCGTGGTGGTGAATTTGGCGTCGCGCTGTTTCAACTCTCGTTCGAAGCTTCTTTCTCGGTTACGGCATCAGAATGACTTCGGAATGGTTCGGCGTGGCGATTCGACACGTCGGAGCGAAGATCGATTCGAGTGCGGCACGATTTTGTCTTGGCTTGCAGGTTCATTCCACTTCTCGCATTGTTCGTACTGCTTGTGTATGCTTGTGAACTTTTCGTGATGACCTTTCTGTGATTTTTGCCTCTGCTAGATTTCAATGAGTGACCTTTCCTCAAACTATGTATGGTGCTGATTTCTTTTGTGAAATTGTGATATTCTGCCCTCAATTTTTTTTTGCTGTGAGTGTATCTGAGAGTGGGTGGTTTATAGAATGAATTTTCGTGTGGTATTGTGATTTTTCTTTTCTGCACTGCTAAACCACGGGTTGTCTCTGCCTCTGTCTTACTTTCTTTGTGATGCTTATATAGGCTCTGTGAATTAAATGTACTGATTCTGAAATTGAAGCGTGAGATCAAAATGTTGATTTATGTCTGGTTTTGTATTGAATGAATTTGAAAACCTGCCGAGAATGTTTGATAGTGTTTTGGATTTGATTCAATTTTGAAATGGTGATAATGATTCTTCCCTTTCCGTCTGATTGTGTCAAAATTCATTTTGGAAAGAATAGAGTTGTGATAACATGACTATTAACATCTTTAATATGTTTCCGTTTTTGTGTCGAAATGTTCACGACTTGTTTTGGAATTTGTTTGTGAAATGAATGAATTTATGTTTTCAACGGAACAGGTTTTGGAACACAATCAAGCAAATTGATGAACATTCCCGTTTTACTTTCCAGCTGGCCCGTGTAGGAAATCTGATTTTGCTCCAACAACACTCACTTTCAAAAGGCTCTCAAAAAGTAAACTCTCATAAGTGGCAAGTGGGGCCTTATGCTTTATGTGACTAGTGTAATCTTGCATGATGTAACTTTGAACTTCGTAATGAATTTGTAAACATCTCTTGAACACTTAAAAATTTGTAAATCTTTCAATTCTTGCGTAGAAGTTGACATTGACTTGAATAACAATGGATCCTTGAGATTTTTCTAGCCCGAAACTTACTTCAAAATTTATCTAAACTTAATGCTTCTAATCACATGGATCACAAACCACTTAGACAAAAAAATCAAGTTCCTTCAATAAATGATAATCTATTTTTATGAATAAGAACCAAAATTCTTTCTTGAATGAAATAAGTTTGTAATTTTGAATTTGATATTGAAGCATGAATCTTGAAACCAATGTGAGCTTTGGACATATGACCCCGTAATCTTGACATGGAACTTTGGAAACATGCCTCTTATTGCTCATAAACCAGACGTGACTTGGAAAAAATTTAAATTCAAAGGCACAAATTAGTTCGAACATTTCTTGAAGGTATCATGGACTCATTTGTAACATTCTTTAAATTAGGCCTTAATTCCACTCATCCGTCCATGGGAGACATTTCAAAGCATATGATTCACAAATTACCAACAAGAAAAGTACAGACTTTTTTTCTCTTAAGCTTAAAAGATCATACTGATCCAACTTCCTTTGTACCGACTGAGGGACCATAAGAATGAGGGCATATCCTTTCACAGGAAATCAACATAAACTTGCAAGGACTGGAATCTCCACAAGCACGCATACACACAACTTCCATGACTTTTGAATCAGTAACCCTGCATTTCACACACAGCAACAAACAAGCAGAACATGGTAAAATGGTTAGCTATGCATGGATGATGCACACAAGATGGTGGAATCTTATGGTCAAAAATTAGGGTATGGTCCTTGCAAGTATTACCAAGTATTACCAAGTATTACCAAGTATTACCGTTGACTCCAAGTATTACCAAGTCAGAGAATTTTAATACAGTAATCAACTTATCGAAGTATGGTCCTTGCAAAGTATCCTTGAACATATTAACCAATTCTCTTTCCAAAAGTGGTGGTTGAACGCGAGCAGCTAACTCTCTCCATCTCTGAGCATACTCTCTGAATGATTCGTTATCCGCTTTAGATAAACCTTGCAACTGCAGGCAGCTAGGAGCCATGTCAAGATTATAACTGTACTGCTTTACAAAGGCATTGGCTAGATCTGACCATGATCGGATGCTACCACTTTCCAACTGCATATACCAACTCAATGATGCCCCACTCAAACTGTCCTCGAAACAGTGAATCATAAGCTTGTCATTATAGACATGTGAGGTCATTCTTCAGCTAAACATCACCAAATGTAGCTTCGGACAGCTATCCCCTTTGTATTTCTCAAAATTCGGCATCTCAAATTTCGGAGGCATCACAAGACCAGGCACTAAACACATGCCCGAAGCATCCAAATCAAGGGTATCACGCTTCATTAAGGCATCAAGCTTCTCTTCCAACACACGACATCTTTCATCAAACGCAACGGCCCTTGGATCCTTAGGTTTAATCTTTGGAACTACCCCTTGGATATCTGGCACAGAGAAGCCAAAGCTTTGATAGTCTGTGGCATCAAGAGAAGAAGAATGCCCATCTCGGACGATGGCACGCTCGTGTATAGCTTGATTATCAGCAGGGATTCTCACATGCTGAGCTTGAGCAACATTGTTCACTGGAGGTGGAATGACATTCCCAGTAACTGAAGTCCTCTGAACATTGGCCACTCCCCTATTCATGGTTGTCATAGCTTCCACAAGTTGATCCAACTGACTCTTCATCAATTCAACATCGGCCCTAGTTACAAACTGATTCTGTTCCCCTAAATTCATGATGATCTCCCCAAAAGCTGATTCAAGTCTGATGAGAAAGTCTAGAAATCAACTGCGGTTCAGACAAAGGATGGATAAGCTCTCTGATCAGGCCGGAGACAGATATGCAAAAATGATGCAAGATGCAAATGCAATGCAATATGAATGCAGCAGACATGGGATCAAAGCTTCCATATATTCTGAATAACTGTTGTGCTGCTGACTGAATAAGTTCACAAATCTGTTCTGAAGAAAACTAGAATACCAGGCTGATAAGTCCACGCTAATAGGAAAACCAGAATACCAGGTAGGTTGAAGGCCAAGGTCACCTGCAAACCTGCAAACACCCGCCCCTCTCACATGTGGGTTCTAGAAAACCGAGGATCCTCAGTATTCCGGACTCTCAGGTCGAGAAATGATGATACGGTCACCATTTCTGGTTTGGTATCATCATCAATCGAGGAGGCCTCAACTGATTCCCCTCAAAAATAAGGTCATCCTATGCAAGTTCCCAGCATTGGGTCCTCGGATCGACAAGTGTAATGGGTTTGCCATTTCTGGTCTGCCATTATCAAATGTCGGGAGGAGAGGCATTGTTGAGTCCTCAGAGAAACGGTCACCAGAGTCGACAATTCTCTAGATCAACATTCTGAAATGCGCAAGACACGCACGTCAGAATATCTCCCAAGATATCCTCGTCTGGATGTGAATTTCGTGAACACCAAACACACCAAGACGGCGCGTAGGTCCCACTACTTTCCACTCTAGTCCTAAGTGTATGCTCAAGCCTGTGTATTGGGCTTATCTCTCAAAGAATCCCAACCTGCCAAACAGAAAACCAGCACAACACAATACAGTCCAGCATAATATTGAAATGCAATGCAATAAATGCAGTCAATACAGTAAAACAGTAATACAGTAATATACAACAAAATAAAGCACAACAATAAACACCCAATGAAAATAAACAAACAAGCGCTAGGATTGACTCACAAAAGGGAATGGACCAGCAAGAGGTCAACGTTTCCCCAGCAGAGTCGCCAGCTGTCGCTCCCGGGGATTTGCATCCATGGTACAAACGCAAAAGTGGCGCGGAAACAGAGTCGCCAGCAATGTGTATTTATCCCAAGAGAGGGAAAGGAAACACTGCATAAACCTGGGGGGAAGGAAAGAGCATGGTCTTGCGACCAAGAGAAATGGGTAAGGGAGTCGGTTACGCGAGAGGAAGGTATTAGCACCCCCTCGCGTCCATCGTACTCGATGGGATCCACGCTTGTTGTCTCGATCAAAGGGTGTCGTCGTCTGGAACTCGACCGCTACTGGAAACGAGAAGGAACGGGAACGGAAAAGAACGAAGAAACGGGGGAGAAAAGAAAAAGAAGTGACTCGATAGGACATCGTTCGTTCTACGCCTACGTATTCCCTCGTGCAATGGGAAAGTCAGAGTCAACGTAGTTCGGACACGAACTAAGGGGGGAGGTTGCTCGCCAAGACATCGCCGTCTTGTGCCTACGTATCCTCAATCGGACGAGAAAGAGGAAATCATAGCAATCGTAGTTTGACCTACGGGTCAAAAAGGTCTCGATCGCGCTAGGGAGAGAGAAAAGGCTCGATTAACTGGTTGGTCTCGATCGCAAGGGTGCGAGAGAAAAGGGGAAGTTAGTTGTTAGCGTGCTCGCCAAGGATAGGGATCCTCGTGCCTACTTATCTCATCGGAAATGAGAATCAGAACATCCGTAGTTCGTGGAAACGACCACGGATTGGGAAAACGGGATCAGTCTCAGTCGCACGGGTGCGAGAGAAAAGAGTCGGGACTCACGGAAGGTCTAAGGGAAACTGAATCCTACAAGTTATCATGCAAAGTGGCCCTAAAGTCAGGATCAAGAGGGGAGTCTACCTAATGTTATCATGCTTGGATTGAGAGCCTAATGTCTATCCTACTCCGAGCTTAATCAGAAATTAAGTCGGACTTGGAGCCTTAAGGGAGCATGTGAATACAGATTAATCAACAAGTAAACACAAAGCATCGCAATCACAAGAGTAAGTCAAGCAAGAGGAAAGTCAAGTATTTAATCAGAAATTAGTCTAAGTCAAAATTAGAATTAAAATGCTAATTAAAAGCAAGATTAAAAATTAGTCAACAATTATCCTAAGATTAAGAGTTAATCAAGATTAATAACTAATTCTAAAGAATTAAACCTAAAACTAAATCAAGTTAGTTCTATCTAAAAATCTAATTCTAAAGTTATAGACTAGTTAAAAGAAAGTTAATACTAAAACTAATTTTAGAATTAAAAACTAATATTAAAACTAACCTCTAATTAAAATAAAAAATTAATAGCTAATCTAATTCTAATCTAAAACAAAATTCAATTAAAAAGAAATAACCAAAACCATATTAAAAATTAATTCTAATATAAACCTATTCTAATTATCCAACAAAAACTAGAATTAACTAAAAACAGGGGTGTAATTCAGATTATGGAGGTGTGAAATAGAATTCAGGCGCTGGGCTTCAGCATCAGGCCCAAGAACTTTTGGACACGCACAGGGGGGTGCGAAGTGTTATGGAGTGGTGTAAAAAACCTTCTGGGCGTGTGGACTTTATGTTGTTGGCCCAAGACTCTCATCCAAGGCCAGGGGGTGCGTACGAAAACAGAGGGTGTGGTCAGAATAACAAAAAATGGGCCTAAGAACCCGGCCCAGGTGTGAAACAAAAAAGGATTTAAAAAAAAGAAAGACCTAATTCAGTAGACGAACTCTCAATCTCTCTTTCGCCGCCGTCGACCTCAATGCCCTCTCCTCCATCAAACCTCACCCTAAGCCTCAGCTCTCATCTTCTTCTCCAAATCTCCGCCGACACAAATCCCTTCTCCTTCGAATCGCTATCTCCCTCCGTCAACCTTCTCCTTCAATACACCGCGCACCACCTGTTTTCACCATTCTCTCCCTTCACTCAAATCGTGTCGTAACGATATCATCACTCTCCTTCTCTTACAATACCTCGCCAGAACATCATCCTCAATCAACAACAATAACAGTTTCCGCCGCTCTCGCCTCATTTTGCTTCTCCTCGTTCACAAACTCAATGTTTGCCTTCCTCTCTCCAACATTCTGCCGGAGCTCCTTCCATCATCTTTATAAAATTTTGTCGGAAACCTCCTCTCAAGTCAACTCAGTTCGTCAAATCTCTCAACAATGAAATGTAACAAAGTCAAAAATTACAGAAATCTAAACCACAACGCCGCAAACGGAAACTACAGCAAAATAATATGAAGCTCAAACCATGGAGATTTGGCTCCCTACAAGACAAACTACATTGCGGCTTCAAGAAATGAGCAAGGAATCAGAATTTGACCAACCTACGGAACCGAGAATCGTTCTGGTGAATGTGCTGAAGAAGTCGAAGAATTAATACGTAAGTTCTAGCTTCTTCTTCTACTGCAATTTCTCCTTCTTCGATCTTCTGCGAACTTGTTGACGCAGTGGGTCCTTCTTCTTTTCTTTTTCCGAATCTTCTTCTTGCTTCTGAGAGTGTTGTTGTGTTGATTGTTGTTGTGATCTTGATTGTTCTTCTTCTGCTTGCTTCTGGTTCTGAGTTCTTCTGGTGTTGTTGATTCTGGATTGTTGAACTCAAATCCAATCTCCTTGTATTGTGTTTTGAAATTGGTTGAACACTGATTTTGCAGGTTTTTGGATTGAAGGTGAGTTGATGAGCTTTTTGCAGCGAGATGATGCTGCTGTTGTGAGCTTCAAATTAAAGAATGTTTTGCTGTGATTTTTGAATTGGAAGAGTGAGGTTTTCTTTTACTGATTTGAAGGGTGATACGTGTAGAGAGTGATAAAGAATTGTGTGTCTCAAGAATAATGGAGATGCTCAGTTTATAGCTTGAGTCAGGGGTAGAATCGGGTTTGAATTGAAATTCTGTTACAAAAGGTTGTGTGAGTTGCGTGAGCTGGAATTTTCTAGGGGTTGTGTCGTACGAATTGGTTTTGTGTGGTACTGAGAATTTGGAATATTGTGAATGTACAAGTTCCCTTTTTTTTAGCAGCAGGTTTAGTGGTGTGAATGCAACTTGGAGGCTACGTGATATGTCGGTGGCTTGAGTACAAAATGGCAATTGATTCGAAAGTTATTTGAAATTTGGATATGAAGTGAAGATTGGAAATGGATTTTGTAAATTGGTCATAAATGGACATGGATATTAATAATTGGATGTTAAAACATGGATTGTAAAGGATAATGGATATTTGATAATGAATAAAAAGGGTGGATTTAGGAAAAATATGATTAAATAAAATGGATAAAAAACAAATGGATATAAGAAATGACTTGAATTTTAGATGTGGTTTATGGACATAGACAATTGGCTTAGATAAAAAGAATGGTTTAAAATGGATAGTGACTGGATATGAAATGGACTTTTGAAATTGAACTTGAATAACAATGGATATGGATTATTTGGTTTGGACATTATGGGTTTGAAAATGATCAAAAATGGATATTGAAATGAAAATGGTTATTGGTTAAGAAGATAAATGGCCTTGTCTCTTGAATTAAAGTGATGAAGAAATGATAAGTTTGAATACCCAGAACTCTCTGAAGACATTCAACCACCTCGACAACTTTTATCCAATTGAACATGTGGAATCTCTTGAAGAAAACTTCTCTTCTTTAATCCGCACCAACCTCCATCCCAAATCATCTTGCACTTTTAATGAACTCCCCATTCCAATCTTGAATCCAAATTAACTTGTATTACAAGCAACCAACAATAAGCAACTGAGAGAATAACTCTGCTCTGACCACAATATGAATCCATAACTCGATCTCTTGCACCGTGACCCAAGATGCTTTCGACATGAACCTCGATCCCATGAACCTTAACTGATAAACATTCCACAGGCCCAACATTAAACAAGAAAACCTAATTCACCTTGATGTACACTGATCATTCTTGAAGAAGATGACTTGAACTGAGAAGAAATTAAACCCTGATTCGCACCAATGAACCTCTGACCCAAAGCCTTTGATGAATCCTCTGAATAAGAAAACCTCAGAACTTGATGCACCTCTGAATAGGAAAATACTGATAATAAGAAAACCCTTCGGTCCCATGTCTTAGAAGACCAATGCAATAATATGATTATGAATTATGACCTAATGAAAATGCAAATGAGTGCTAAACAAAAGCCAGGAAAAGGTAGGGCAAATTTCTGGGTGCTACAATCAGTAACCCTGCATTTCACACACAGTAACAAACAAGCAGAACATGGTAAAATGGTTAGCTATGCATGGATGATGCACACAAGATGGTGGAATCTTATGGTCAAAAATTAGGGTATGACAGTTGTATGCAATGCGAACGACAATGAAGTGATACCATCTAAATTACAATCTAGAGGTTATCCTACTTGTTAACATCATTAAAACAAAAACTAGATGAGAAGTACCTTTCCCTCACAACTTTTTCTTTATGAGTCTTTCATGCTAAGAGAGGGACATTGGCTTAGATGTTTGGAATCCAGAGGCTTGCCACTTACAGCTGTTAGATGAAAGAGGAATTTTAACCATGATAAAGGAGGGACTCCAGCTTGGATTTGGAATCAACAAGTGTGCCATTTATAGCAATTTATCTGGGAAAAAGGTTTGATAATTTGTTTTGATATGTGATGTATAGATGAAATGTCCTCCTACAGAGAGGACTCATGGTCTCATCTGTGGAAATGTTGATTTTTGTGTGCCTTGATCAAAGCCCAAGGTTGAAGCTGAAAAAATTGAAAATTGACTCCACAGGGGATTGACTCTATTAGAGATGTTTTATTTAAGTATCTTGTTTGAAGCCCAAGATGATGAAGCTTGGAAGTTTGAGTATAGCTTTAAAGAAGACTAACTCAACTGGGGAGTATGATGTATGTCTTGTACCAAACCCGAGATTGAGGCTGACTGGTTAAATCATTATATGAAGCCTAATAGGAGGTTGACTCTTGCTGAGGATTTATCCAAATCCAAGGATGTCTAAATTATATGTGGGAGTCCAAAAGGGAAACTAACTCTTGCTGGTGATTTGAGCAGAGTTGATTTACCAGATTCCATGAGGCTCTGATTCTTTTGAGGATTTGTTGATAGTAAACTGACCCTAGCTGGGGATTTTTAAGGTGAAAGGTAAGCCTTGTTGGGGGTCAGGGGGTTTTAAAGATGAGTTTGAAAACCTTGGAGGTTTAACTCTTTTGGGAATTGATGTATTGGTAAAGATGATTAGGATGCTTTTAGGAAGCCTGGGGGTCCTTGTATTAAGCCCAAGAGGAGGCTATGACTATCTAAGTCTCTTAAGAAAAGGTAAACTCTGGTTGGAAAGAAATCATTGTATGATGCCCAAGAGGAGGCTAAGGGTTCTAGAGATGAAGATCAACCCTTGACTGGTTGAATGTTCTAGAGTTTTGACTTTCCTGGGGACTGGACTTAGTAAAGATGTTTAAATTCTATCTTATATTTTTAGGAAGCCTTTGGGTCCTTGTACTAAGCCCAAGACGAGGCTAGGGAACTTTTAAGAAGCCTGTTGGTCCTTATACTAAGCCCAAGAGGAGGCTATGGGGAACTTTTAAGAAGCTTGTGGGTCCAAGCCTAAGAAAAGTTCAAGAAAGGTTTCACCGGGAATAATCCTTTCTTTGTTGAACAGTTCTAAGGTTTGAAGAAATTCAAAAGAGGTTTCACCGGGAATTAATCCTCTATGGGGAAATGAATTTCTTTTATATATATATATATATATATATATATATATATATATATATATGTTTCTAAGTTCTGACAGTCTTGAGAAAATTTTCACCGGGAATAATGCCTTTCTCTGTTCCATATTGAATAACGCACAAGAGGAGGCAGACTATATTGAGGGAAGTTTCCTATGAGGGAACTAGTTTTTGACTAAGTTAGAAGTAACCTTTTGCTTGACCTAAGTGTAGACCTAACTGCTGGGGAAACTCTAGACAGATATGCACAAGTATATGCAAATAAGTGAGTTAACAAGTATATAAACAAGTATGCATTAAATTGAAAAGATATTGGGTCTTACATTCTAAAAAGAGGCCCAAGTGTATTGTGATAGGTTGTATGATTTCAACTGTATGATTAGGGTTTTGATAAATTGAAGAAAGTTTTGAGAAAACTTTGAGTTTGAATTAAAAGAAAGTTATTGTTATTTTAATGAAAAGAAGAGAAATTTTTGGGGCTTATAACTCAAAGAGAGGCCCAAGTGGTCTAAGAGCAGTTTCACCGGGAATAATGCCCCTCTTAGTACTAGTTTAAAAACAGACAAATGATTTTGAAAACAGAGGTATTGAAAGCTCGGGGGTTTTGAACAAATTTTGTAAAACATAATTGTTAACTCAACAATGAGATCAAGCTAAGTAATTCTGCTGAAGACGTGAAGTCGAACAAGATGTCTTAACATGCATCCTGGACTGAATGGCTTAAGTTAGTTTTTAATCTGCTGCAACACTCAAGGAGAAACTACTGCATGGATCAAGGACTGAAGATTGAAGCCCAAGACTGCAGAAGACACTATAAATATAAGACTTAGACCTAGGTTTAGATATGCCTTAGTACGCCTTTTGTAACCTTGCTTTCTTGCGTAAGAAACAAGGGTTTAGGGTTTTGAGAGTCGTTGGTTCTCTAGGTTGTGAGTCTCCTTTTGTATCAGTTGATACACTATGGTAGATATAGGTGCCGCACAGATCCATAAGCCTTGAGGTATTGGATTGTGTATTGTTCTTGGATGAAGCTTTTAAGCAAATCCGAGTTAGCTTGTTTGTCAAGTATGCTTGACAGATTTCTGTATTGATAGGGATGATGTAGAAATCACAGTTGGTGATTAAAGGATGTGAGTCGAGTATCTCATATCAGGGTTGTAAACGCTTGAGTTTAGCCTTGGTAAAGATGTTCATTGGGTAGATGTTAGGTATGAAGTTGTAAACGGGGGAGTTTAACTTTGTAACAGTCTACAGATAGTGGAGTCTTCTTCCTAGATTGGTATCCCCCAGATGTAGGTGAGTCTCACCGAACTGGGTTAACAATTACTGTGTTCTTTATCATTCTGTAGATTTACATTCTCTGTTAGGGTTCATGATAAACAGGTTAGATCAGATGTCTTTACATCTGTGATGGAGCAGTTATGATATTCAAAGTATCAGTCTGTTGTTGCGCCTCTAAGTTTAAATGATTATGTAGCACAATGTCTTGACATGTATTAGGACATCTACTGTCTGCATAGGCCAGAATTTCAATTGGTATCAGAGCAGGCATCTTGTCTGGTTCTGGATGAGATCTTTGGGAGATACTTTCTGGTGTTTAAACAAGGAGGAGTTTTGAAGATCAGATCAATCAACTCAGACATACTCAAGGGTATTAATGGATGAGATGGATATTCTGGGTCTAAGGGAGCAACCCGGAGGTTGTTCATGTTGCTGAGGAGATTCTACAACAACTACAGGAGAAGTGGCTAGTTCTCTTGTTGGTGTGTCTTATAGGATGTTGTGACATCTTATTAGGGTAAGCAGGATTTGTTCCTTGGTGGTTCCGCTGCATGTGTTTCTGATGGAAGAGCTCTATAATTATGGGATTCTGGAGTTGTTACTGAAGACAGTTGGTGGAAGGTCTCAATCGTCGGCCTCTATTTTTGAAGATATCTGCATTCTTTTATTCCAAAGTCATGAGCGATGGAATGAAAGGAGTTGTGGTTAGATATCTGGTATGATGACTTGGTACTTGGAAGCTTGGTTCTTGGTGCAGTTGAAGTCAGTTTAAGAGGAGAGGAGTTGAGTTTAAGTTTATCAGGTTCTTGCTATAGGAGTTTGATAAACTATTGGTCGGCTAGGTTGTCAAAGATACTTGAGAATTCTCTCAAGTCCACTCATAAAGGCATCTTAGTCGTGTATCTGGAGTCTTCTAGTTACTCTTCTGACTAGAAGGTGTTTCTTTGAAACACAATCTGAAGAAAGTGGAGGTGATTTATTTTCACCATCCAAAAACAGCAAGGAAGGATTCATCTCTCTTGACCCTAAAAGTGGATCCAATCTGATTGAAGAATTGTTGAGGTAAATAAGATTTGTTCAGAGAAAGTCTTAGTTACTTGAGTCAAGGGTGGCAGCCTTGGTATCTTAACATTGTGCTTTGAAGAAGATACTTGCAAAAAGATTGAATGCTTTATAAGTGTTCATGACATGATCTGGTGGAGCTCAGCTACAGTAGTGAAGAAGGGCTATTGGACAAGGATTTAAGATTAATTGCTATTTGTGGAATCCACAAGTATTTAATTGATTATCCTTGAAAGTCAAGATTTCTGATGTTCAACAAGATGTTGGAACATCTCATCATCAGAGTTTGTGCAAAATCATGGAAGCGGTACTGCATACGCTTTAGCATCTGTTTTAGTCTTAGGTGGTGACTGTAATACCCCAAATTTTGACCACTTAGATTTCCCATCATTGTGAAAATCATCATCACAATATGGATGTACCTTTATGCTTCATTAGTCTCCCCAAGGATGGGTGAGCATCCACTACAATCAAAATTAGGGTTTCAAGCCCTCTCTGAGTGCTTAGACAAAGGATCAATCAAGAAATGACATGATCTTAAACTTGTCTAATCTCTTAAACATCCACAATGGATCAAAAAGGACTCCCACTTCAAGGATTAAGCACAAGGCTGCTCCCTTCTAGGTGGATCAAGTCTCAAGATCTCCAGTATCACCAAATTAGGGTTTTGGTCGACCAGGGCCTCCAGATGGAAATTTTCATCTGGGCACAAGGTAATGATCCAAAACATAACCTAATATACTTCATGGAACCTCATGAACCCATGCATCAAGTCAATTTTGCCTCAGGGGATGCATTCATCAAAAATCAGGAATTAGGGTTTCTTGACCTAATTCACCCCTAAGTTGACTTTTGGGACAAACCATGAGCCAAGACCTCAAGAGATGATTTGAGGGTCTTTAATATACCATATTGATCCATTTGGAACAATGGATTGATCCAAGAAGTTTGAGCAACAAGTCTCAATTTCATCTGCACCACAATTAGGGTTTTAAGGGAAAAGTCAACTGTAACTTTGACTTTTGACCAGGACATGCTCCCAAACCCTAATACATGATTGAATATACCCTATGACACCCATGGAACATGTCCATCAAGTTTGATTTAGGTCAAGGACATGATTTCCTGAAGAATTGCACAGTTTGGAATTCATCTGATAAAAAGTCAACTGTGCACAAAAGTCAACTTTGACTTTTTGAGATTTTTCACCAAAATGGATTTTTAACCCTAAAATGATGTTAATGTATGATTTGAATCATCATTCATCAAGAAAAAACAAGAAAAGTGAGATAACTTGTAAAAGGGGTAACCATAAAACTTAGAAATTTTTCTAAGTTAAAAATAAAGTGGCAAAGGTACCAACTTTGGAGGACCATAACTCCTAAACCACAAGGCCATTTTTTCTCATCCAAAGATGGATTTGTAGCCCTCATTATCACCTACAAAAACTTCAACTACAAGTCATTCAAATTCATTAAGGATTTTGAGTTATGGAGTGATCAAAGTGGCTGAAAAGTGAAAATGTCACTTTTTCCAACACTTAGTGAAATTTTCACTAAGTCAGATTCTGCCTCACTTTTTGCCAAATGTAGGGGGATTTTTCACTTGGAATCAAAAGAGATCAAAACCAAACTTGTCAAACAGTTGTTGTATCATGTAAGAGCTTTCCAAAATGGCCAAGAACATTGCCAAATTCAACCTACACCATGAGATACAACATTGCCAAGTTGCCTTGCTGAAATCTGTCAAGGCAAGGCAGAATTTGCAACTTTGGTCGATTTACCAAAATCAGCCAAATTCAATTGCTCCTATCCACTTGGACACCTCAGAGGATTGAATCTAAAGGGGACAATCACTGAGCCAAGCCTCCAAAGTCCATGGAACAAGAAATAGCATGTTGAACCTAGAATGGCAAAAATAGGGACAAGACTTCAAATTTGGAATGAGGCATTCAATGGAACCATCAAGGTGGCATGGACTGAGCCATTCTCATCTGAAATTAGTCAAGACTTATCCAAGACCAAGGGGACCAAAGCTCTGTGCCCTAACCTCTAGTCAATGGCTAGAGGAGACTTGGATTTTCATTTGCCAACATTGGCCAAACCTACTTACCAGCTGCCATGCACTATTCCTTGCAAAACAAACTTGCTCTACTTTAAATAGAGCTCAATTGTGGTCAGTTTGAGTACACCAAAGCCATCTAACAGATGCTTTCCTCAAAATCTCTTCTTTCACTCCAATTTTGCCTTCTAAGGCAAGTCACTATCGGGTTTTGAGTTTGAGAGCAATTCCAATCAAACCAATCACTCACACACCTCACATACATCACATATGAGCTGATCAAACACTTAGATTACTTCTGAAACATCAATTTCACAAAATCACCAGTTGGTTGCTCAAGGTTTTAACCAAAGTGTAGCTGAGGTACCACAAAATGATCCAGCCAATTTCAATCAAGTCCAACCATCCAAACACAATCCATAGGGTGTAGGGAAGCTGTTCAGATCATCACCACTCATCTGTAACACCTCCAAATCAAAAATCACTTTGAACTTGCTGTCACGACTTGGAGGTAAGCACATACTTGGTCATCTCTCAATCTATGCATATTTCCTTGCACAATAATTTGGTCATCTGTTCATAATCATGCATGGAATGTTTTCCCTCAATTAATTGCATTGTTTGAATCGTGTATCAAAAATCCTAGCCTTCATGCAGAAATTAGGGTTCTTGAGGTTTCTTCGTGATTTCTTGTTGTATGTTTAATTTAAATGAAATTAAAGTACATAGACATGATCGTGAGGTTGAGACGAGCATAATGATATGTGGATTGCATGATATGATTACGTATTCATGGAGATTGGATAGAAAACGCAAATCTGAGAAACCAAGAACACGCGCGTGTTCTTCAGCTTGTTCTTGGCGCCATTTTTGAATATTTGAATTTTGTGATTTTGTTTAATTGATTCAAAAATTAATTTCTCTCTGAGTTTTAATGATTTTGAGTTGATTCTTTTTTTAATAATTCACAAAAATGTTAAAATATTTTATTTTCACAAAAAATCCCAAAAATATTATTTATTTCATATAATTGATATTTTTGCAAAGAATTAATATTTTAATTGTTTTTGGCATTTTAAATATTTTTTCTACATGGATTTTGCAACTTTTAATGATTTCTAATTATTTTGTAGGTCAAAACTTAATTTTTGAAGCATTAATCCAAGATCACAATTTGTTTTCCATGTGTTAAACAATTTTTGATCATTTTAATTGAATTTTTATTCAATTAAATACATTTTGAAAACAAATTAGGGTTTTGGATTAATTCAACCCTCATAAATCATTTTCAAAACTCTTTGGGCCTCTTGAGAGAGTGTAAGACCCATCCCCCCTTGTACAAAAACTTTTTGGGCCTCACTCATTGTATAAGTCCCTCTGTACAAGTAAACGGCGCAATCGTCGCCCGTTTAAAAATAAAAATCATCTGGGCCTCTCCTTGAGCTATAAGACCCATTCAAAACACTTTGGGCCTCTATTAGAGTGTAAGACCCAATCCCCCTTTTAACCAAAACATTTTGGGTCTCACTTATTGTATAAGTCCCTCTGCGTTAAAAGAAAACCTCGGCGCGATCGCCATTTTTAAACGAAAAATCATCTGGGCCTACCCTCGTGTTATAAGCCCCACTCTTTTCTTTAAACCATTTTGGGCCTCTTGAGAGAGTGTAAGACCCATCCCTTTGTACAGTAAACCATTTTGGGCCCCAGTCACTTGTATAAGTCCCGCTGTACAAAGTCAAACAGTGCGCTCACTGATAAAACCCTGGGCCTCTCCTTGAGCTGTAAGCCCCAAATCTTTCTTTTTCAAAGCACTTTCTCCTTTGATTTTGAATATATACTGTTATTTTCAATCTTTCTTTGTTGAACAACTAACCAAACAGCATGGAAGCACTCCAACCGAGTAAGTGGTTATCGCTTTCATTTACCGCTTTCATATATATAAACTGTATTGTGGGGCTATTTCACTGTAAGTCTCCTTTCACAAACTCATATATATATATAACTGTATTGTGGGGCTGCTCACTGTAAGTCTCCTTTCATAAACTCATATCTACTGTGTAATAATAGTATAGATATTTCGAGTTTCCCCGGCTACTACGTCTAGAACTAGGTGACGCCGTTTCACTTATTCGTAGAAATAAACGCCTAGATCCCCAATAGGAGCACCAGATACAGTCTTCTCTTCGGCTGTCCTCCTTAGGAATCGTCAAGAAGCTCTACTCCCCAAGATGAATGTATTCTCCGTGAATGGCATCTTTGAGTTTCTTCCAAATTCTCAAACTTTCCTGACTTGATCTATTCCTTGTGGATAGCTTGCCTTGAATGTCTCGGGGTTTGGGTACCCACTACGGTCATAATCTTGGACCTTAACTAAGGAACCCTCTTTAAAAGCTAGAAGTCGCTGGATAGTAAACCTCGCACGTTTACCAGTGGTTTTTATCTCTAAAAGAGTTATCTCTCCTAATGGAAAGGAGATGATAAGACCCACGGGCTTCTTAAAAGCATCGGCCTCCTCTTGGGCATTATTCAAGGACACTACGGCTTCTTAGAAGTATTCACAGCCTCCTCTTAGGCTTCGTATAATGATCTCTTCCTCCGGGAATGATAGCCTCCTCTTGGGCTTCGTACAAGGACCCGTCGGCTTCTTAAAAGTTTCCAGCCTCCTCTTGGGCTTCGTACAAATTGTCCCGACGACCTCCTAGAGGTATAGGAACAGAACATAGTCATCCTCCTAGAACAGTCCTTTCATAGAGTCTACTACTGTTTCTCAAAGCATAGTACAAAAGATAAAACTATAGACACGGACAGTCTAATCTCCTTGAGTCTCAAAGACATTCTCAAGCACCCTTCGTTAAATAGGAAGGAAACCCGCAGACTCGGACAGTCTCAATACCCTTTGGATTTCCCGTTTCCTCAAAGAGAAGGAAATATCCCTGATCCTCAAATCAAATCCCTGTGTACAGTGTTACTCATATAAGAACTGATTTTCTCTTTTAAAATCGGTATATTGGATCTGTCACTCAACTAAAACAGTTACAATAGCCTCCATCTCGGGCTTCGTACGAGATACCAAAATTCTCCCCAGTAGAGTCAAACAACCTTTTCGCCTCTTTCTCGGGCTTTGTACGAGACACATAAGAGACTCCCTCGTTGAGTCAATCCCCCTTTCGCCTCCATCTCGGGCTTTATACGAGATACAAAAAGGTTCATATTGAGCCGAACAAATTTTAGCCTCTCTCTCGGGCTTTGTACGAGACACAAAGATTCCATCGTCGGGTCAAAAACTTTTAGCCTCTCTCTCGGGCTTTGTACGAGACACAAATTAGCCTCCTCTTAGGCTTTGTATAATGATTTTCCTAGCGAAAATTAGCCTCCTCTTAGGCTTTGTATAAGAAAACCACTGGTTAATCCAATTAACCTTTTAGCATCAAAGTTGTGCCTCGTTCACAGTATACAAACATCAACAACTCCTTTCCCTTCATTTAATCGCTGTAAGCGGCAAGCCTCTGGATCATCTACATCCATGCCACTGTCCCTCTTTTAGCATGAGAAATTCCTAAGGAAAGATGGCATTGCTCTACACTGAGTTAAAGTCTTCTCCTTCAGGTTAAAACCCTTTCTTCGAAAATTATGGCATTGCTCGGATCCGCGTATCCCAGTTAAAGTAATTCTCCTTCTCCCTCTTTAGAGATGACAAATTCTCTCTAAAGCCGAGACCTTTCAGCTTCACATCTTGGGCTTTGAACAAGATACAAACTACTTTTCAGCTTCACGTCTTGGGCTTTGAACAAGACACCAAAACACCATTTCCTCCCATAAGATAGGAGGAACTACGAACGCTCTGATTTCCCTGTTTCGGTAACCGGGAATACGTAGGCATAAGATCGAAAGAAAATATCTTAGCGAGCACAATCAACAAAAAACCCAAATCCCGTATCTCCATCAATTAAAAGCAGTAATTCAAAAGCATCAGTCCAAACATCCTAATCCTTGTTCCCCGCCAGAAACCTTCTGCCCAGGTAAAAAGAAAGAAAACAGTATTGGCGAAAATACAAATAACCAGTACAAAGGCCCCCCCACATTGATAGCATTCGTAACCTAACAGACCGCTGTTTAAACTCAGTATGCAAAGCAGGGTTAATTGGAGACATCTATTTCCCTTCCTTATTCAGCTCACAATAGGATAAAAAATGAATCGACCTGTAGTTTTAAGCTCAAACCGCAGAGAGCGACCAGCGCTTAAGAACCGCGTCCAAAATCGCTCGCTACAGAAAAAAATGGCGCCCACCGTGGGGCCGGTTCTTTCTTTCTTTCTTACAATTTAAACCTTGGGTAAGTCATTTTCACGGCGGTGACCGCCAACAGAAAAAGTGGCGCCCACCGTGGGGCCTATCTCTTCAGCTTCTTTCCTTTTTCCTCCTTTTCACCTCTTTGGTTGATACCACAGATTGGGGCTTCCGCCGGGGAACCCATTTTCTGTCAGGAACTTAGGAATCATAGCTTTATAAGTCTAGGATGATTAGGAAAAATATATATACTGCTTTTCCTAATTGTTATACGTGTTTATTTTTCTGCTAATGGGAATGCGGGTGATGCCGTATGTGGAAAGATTGAGTATACACCTAGAAAAGCCAACCCTTTCGTAGTGCGGAAGCTATCGAAAATAGCTGTTACGCGATACTACCCTGATTTGAGGCTGGTGATCTATTCTCGGTGAATAGCACTTACTCTAAGATTGCACACAACTCGCTGGCGATCCGCTTGTTGTCTGCCTTCCTGGGAGGAGCTGATGATAATGAGTACAGGTACAAAAATCACCTTAGTAAACCTTTGGGGATGGGTAGAGCCTTGACTTCATGACAACGACCCTCTGACCCCATGTTTTTTCTATGTTTTTGTGTGCTGCATTCATGCATTCATTTAATAAAACATTAAAACATTCAAAAAACTTCTCTTCTAGTCTCTCTGTTTTTCAAATTAAACTAAGACTGTGATTGCAAATATCAGAGAAAAAGATTGCATTAATGGATTTCGGTAGAAGGAGAACTCACCAGTACACCTTCAAGGTTCCAAAGCTAGCGGATTTGAGAAAGTTAGCGAGGATGATCGTTAACCCAGAGGCTTTCAGAGCCAAGCACGGTGGTTTGCTACCACTATTAAGAGTCCATGTGATTAAGGGAATCATGGACGCACTCGTTCAGTTCTACGATCCAGTTTATCATTGTTTCACATTCCCGGATTACCAGCCTGCACCAACGCTAGAGGAGTATTCTCATCTGACTGATTTACATATCACTAATCGAGCTCCATTTTCTAGACTGGAAGAAATTCCAAAGAATCAGACTATTGCAAGAGCAATTCATTTGGACGAGTCTGAGGTCAGGACTCACATGACCACTAAGGGTGGCATCCAAGGTTTGCCAGCCCAGTTCTTGACAAAGAAAGCCCTATATTTTGCCAGTATAGGAAACGGTTCTGCTTTTGAAAGCATCTTTGTCTTGCTCACCTACGGGTTATTTTTGTTTCCCAACATCAATAATTTCGTCGATATCAATGCCATTAAGGTTTTTCTCATTAGAAACCCTGTGCCAACTTTGCTCGTAGATGCGTATCATTCTGTACACTTAGGAAATTTGTACAGTGGAGAGGAGATCACATGTTGTGTACCTTTGCTCTACAAATGGTTTATCTCTCACTTGCCCAAGTCTGCTGCTTTTTGGGATTGCAAGAGTGTTTTACGTTGGTCGCAGAAGATCATGTCTCTCACCAACTCTGATATAGATTGGTGTAATAGGATTTATGAGGGAATTAGAATCATTGACCGTTGTGGAAACTTCCCCAACATACCCCTTATAGGAACTAAGGGGGGAATCAACTATCATCCGATATTGGTTCTTCGTCAATTTGGATACCCGATGAGACACATCCCACTGGGTGTTCATCTGGAAGGTCTTTTCTTCAAAGAAGGAGAAAATGACAGAGCACTAAAGATGGAAATAGTGCAAGCTTGGAAACAGGTTCATAAGAAAGGACGAGAGTCTCTGGGAAAACCGAACTGCGTCTCGGTGGATCCTTATCTCCACTGGGTACAAACTAGAGCTCTCAAGCTAAAGATGCCTTATCCTCGTTACGGAATTCTTCCACCGAGGGAAATTGTCATGTACTTCATGACGGAAACTGAAAGGCTTCAGGTTACTCTCAACAAAGTTCAAAAGGAAAGAAGATCTTGGAAGAACAAGTACCGCACCCTCGACGTAGAGTGTATCCAAATACAGCAACTATTAAAAGAGAAAGATGCTCTGATTGAAATTTTGGAGTAGCATGCTGTGGAGAATCAAGATGACCAAAGGAATTTGCTCGCTCCTTTCACCTGGCAAAGGAATGACAACCCGACAACGGCCCAAGCGCCCCGGTCAAAGAAGAGGACTCGGGACCCATTAGTTTAGGTTTCTGTTTCTACACTTTGTAATCTACTGTATTTCCATTTCTGTAATCCTTTGGAATTCAATAAAAAGGGGTTTCCCCACTGTTTGATATTTGCAATCTAATTGTCAAAGTTTATTTTGATTAAACCAAAAAAACAATTAATATAATCATTGCATTCATCATTCTCACATCGTGTATTCTTCTTCCCTACGAATCTCACGTTTGTGTCTCGATTCTAGAGTCAAACTGTCTCATTCGTATAATACTCGGGCCAATCGTCAGAAAAAGATGGATGATCTTGAGGAAGAAAACAGAGAGTTGAAAGAAGAGATCGATGCTCTGAGAGAGGATATGAGAAAGCTTCGTAACGACATGCAAGCCATGGCAGAAGCTCAGCTACAAATAACTGTGATCTCAGAGATCACCTCAACGCCCATCATAGAGAGGTATGATCCTAGGTATCAGATACCGAAAGATCATCCTTGGGGCATGCCTGTTAACTATATCCCGGAAGGATATGTTCCGCCGATCACTGAAGATCAGGGAATCGCAACAGAAGCCGCTGGGCCTGAAGGTTACAAACTTCAGGAAAGCGAAGATGCCAGGGGCATACTCAAGACTCCTGAAGGTTACAAACTTCGGGAGGCGCCAAGACTTACTACCGTAGTCACGGTACCACCCCCTGTGGTGCACACTGTCCTGGAAGGACAGATTCCACAAACATCTTCTGATAAGAAGGAAACTATGTTTGACAGAATGGATGAATTCCAGGAGCAGTTCTTGGAAATCCAGAAGGAGCTGCAAGCCATTCGCGATCAGGATCTATTTGGAAAGGACGCCGCAGACCTCTGCTTGGTCCCAAATGTGAAAGTCCCGCACAAGTTCCAAGTGCCTGACTTTGAAAAATACAAGGGTAACTCTTGCCATCAGAGCCATCTGGTGATGTACGCTCGACGGATGTCAGCTCAGACGGAGAATCAGGACCTGCTGATTCACTACTTCCAGGATAGTTTAACCGGTGCCGCACTCAAATGGTACATGGGTTTAAACCGTGCCTCGATCAGCACATTCAGAGATCTTGGTACTGCCTTCGTCCAACAATACAAGTATAATTTGGACATGGCACCCGACAGAGATCAACTCAGATCAATGTCGCAAAAGGACAAGGAAACCTTTAAGGAGTATGCTCAAAGGTGGCGTGAAATTGCCGCTCAAATTTGTCCACCTCTTGAGGAAAAAGAGATGACAAAAATCTTCTTAAAGACCTTAAGCTCATTTTACTATGACCGAATGATTGCCAGTGCACCCAGTGATTTCACCGAAATGGTCGGCATGGGTGTACGTCTTGAGGAAGCCGTCCGAGAAGGACGTTTGGTAAAAGACACTGGATCAACGAGCGGTAATAAAAAATACGGTAGTGCTCTCCCTAAGAAAAAAGAGCAAGATATTGGGAATATCTCTCTCGGAAAGCAAAGGCGACGTTATCAGCCAGTAGCAGCTGTTACTCCTGCTATCGGCCCCGCGCCTGTTCCTATGTATCAACCTCAGATTGCGCAGAGCCAACCTGACCAACAAAGGACACAACAGCCTTTTCAGCAGGCTCGTCCTCCATATAACAACAACCGTACAACACGGCCACCAGGATTTGATCCTATACCCGTAACGTACGCAGAGCTGTTTCCGTTACTGCTGGCTAAGGGGCACATTCAGACTAAGTCTCCCCTTTCAGTTCTGGAAAATCCGCCTTTTTGGTTTAAAGCGGATCAGACATGCCCTTATCATCAAGGAGGTTCAGGGCATAACATTGAGACTTGTCTCAATTTCAAATCCGACGTGCAAAAGCTTGTTAGGAGCGGGCTCTTATCTTTCAAAGATACGAATCCTAATGTTCTTACGAACCCGCTGCCTCAACATAAGAAAACTGCAGTCAATCTGATTAAGAAAGAGACTAGCAATGTCTATCAAATTCACGATGTACTCTTATTGGGGACCAATCTAGTCAAGATGCATTGTAGACAGAGTGGATATGGCCATGTGCCACCTCATAACTATCACCAGTGTGATATCTGCTCTAAAGACAATCAAGGATGTTCTGTAGTGCAATCAGCTCTACAGGAACAGATGGATCTCGGATGGATCCAAGAGCACCGAGTTCTTGGAGTTAACATGGTTTACACAAATTCCAACGTCATTCAAAACCACGACATCCGTGCGATGAATGTCAACTTGGTGGCGATGCACTCAAGGCAAAGCCAGTATCATAATCTGCCGCGACACGATTACAGTTCCTGTCTGATTTGCTCGGTAAACAAACAGGGATGCTCTTTCATACAAGAGGCCCTCCAGCGTCAGATGGATCTTGGATGGATCCAAGACTACCATGATAGGAACTCCTATCAAATCAACATGGTTCAAATATTCGATATCCGCGTAATGAATACCAACCTGGTAGAGTTACATGCTGAGCAGGTCCGACTTGGATTCTTAATATCACATGACTATCAAAACTGTAAAGCAGGTTGCGAAAATGATCAAGGTTGTACCCTTGTCCAGGAGGCACTTCAGTACTTGTTAAATCACTGGTGGATGCCAATCTATATGGACGAAGATACTCAGTAGATTAGTGTCAATAACAGGAATCCTACTCGGAGTCAGAGTCAGGATGTCCGATCAATGGAAGGTAACCTAGTGAGGTTACATTGTATTCAAAGTGGGCGTGGCCAGGTGCCACCACACAACTATGACAGTTGTAGCGTCTGTTCGGAATGTAACCAAGGGTGTTACCTTGTGAGAGCAGCTCTTCAGGGTCAGGTCGATCATGGAGAAATTCGTCCATATCCAGGTTCAGGACCCATCATTTGGTCGCCGAACTACCTTGCCGAGCAAGTTGAGGATGTTGTCACGATCTCTGGTCATCACAGGACCAAGGATGTTTTTGCCATCATTCCTCTACTTGACGAATCTAAAGTTCCTAACCAGGAACGGATCGAGATTACTTATGATGGTCAGAAAAATCAGAAGGTTCCCATAGTCATCTATCTGCCGGGACCACTGCCGTATGAATCAGCTAAGGCAATCCCTTACAAATACGGTGCAACAATAATCGAGAATGGAAAGGAAATTCCATTACCCTCTGTCGTGAATATTACAGACATCAGTCGTGTAACACGGAGCGATAGAATCTTCAACCGAGGAGTTGGAGAATCCAACAAAGAAAAGGAACTTCAGGCAGAAATTCCTGATCCACCAGTCGGTCAATCTAGTAATCCCGACCTTTCGAAAGACAAAGATGAGATGCTAAAGCTCATCCAAAGGAGTGAATACAACATTGTTGATCAACTGTTACAGACTCCTTCAAAGATCTCAGTATTATCACTGTTACTCAGTTCAGAAGCACACAGAGAGGCTCTACAGAAAGTCTTGGAGCAAGCCTTTGTGGAACAGGATGTAACAATCAGACAGTTTGATAGTATTGTCTCTAACATCACTTCCTGCAACAATTTGGGATTTAGTGATGAAGAATTACCTGAAGAGGGTCGCCGTCATAACATGGCGCTCAACATTACAATTAACTGCCAGGGCGATGCTTTAGCCAGCGTACTGGTAGACACAGGGTCAGCCCTGAATGTTATGCCGAAGTCCACCTTGATGCAATTATCATTCAAGGGCCCTCCGATGAGAGTCAGCGAGGTCGTCGTCAAAGCATTCGACGAATCCAGAAAAACAGTTATCGGCGAAGTTGATCTTCCCATAACTATTGGTCCTCACACTTTCCAAATCACTTTCCAGGTCATGGACATCCGGGCAACATACAGTTGTTTATTAGGAAGACCTTGGATACATCAGGCTAGAGCGGTTACTTCAACCCTCCACCAAAAGCTAAAGTTCGTCAAGAATGATCAACTTGTCACGGTTTGTGGGGAACAAGCCTTGCTTGTGAGTAACTTATCATCATCTACTTGTGTGGAACCCGAGGAGGTTATTGGAACTCAGTTCCAAGCACTTTCGGTGAGCAAGAACAATCAGTTCAAAGAAGGAACCTCGATTTCTTCATACAAAGATGCTATCAAAGCGGTCGAGAGTACCGATACAACCGGATGGGGACGGCTTGTCATTCCTATTGACAATAAAACAAAGAAGGGTCTTGGTTTTTTTGCAACCTGTACCCGGACAGCTGCCAACGATGAAAGTCTTCATCCCCTTCAAAACTTATTCCACAGTGGAGGTTTTCTTCACCTAGTGTCTCAGACAGTTCATGCTATCAATGAGGAAGATCCCTCTGACACAGATGAAGAATGGAAGTCCTACCTTAACAAGGACGGTTATATGTCTCAGGCAGAGATACCTATGCCTTTTTGCTTTCCTACAGAAAGTCCGAGATTTATACCAAGATCAGATGTCGAAATGATCTACGGGGATTGTGATCCGGAAGGATGCCGCGCTCCGCCAAATTCATTAGAGGAGGACACTCTGATGAAAGACAATTTTGACTACAATTACTATAGCCCGATGGATGGCCTGCCAATGTGGCAGCCTTATCCAGGAAACTTGGGGCAAGAAAGTCAGCCGAACAATGAAACTCAGCTGAGCGTCATTGAACAGAATACCTGTATCCCCGCCACGTCATGGGATCAACACTCAGGTCATTCAGAAACTACTCAACATGAAGATGAATTTGCAACGTTTGCAGGACTAGAATTCATCAACTATGCTCAACGTCATCGAGAGGGATGACTTCTCCAGTTCCAAAGAAGTTTGGGACACTCTGGGACAACCTAGTGGAAAATACGACTTTATGGTCAAGTACACCGCTCCCAAAAGCTCTCGTATCAGGCTCGAAGATATCCAGTCAACTGGATGGGGAGATACAGCTAAGAGCACAAATGCTATGCAAAATGCAACTGAGGAATTCTCCTACGACAATTCTGCCTGGGAAACAGATTCCAATGATCCTGCTCCACCAGAAATCAGCGTCATTTCTGAAGACAAATCAAGGAAGGTGCCAGACTTTGTGATTCACCGAGGAGTTCGCCGCCAATGGGTTGCCGTCGATGTTCCGAAGACCGTTCACCAGTCAAAGTAATTGCCATCTTTAAACCTTTCACCCTGCCCAGGTGAAACGGATATTTTGATAGGGCTCGTTTTCTGTAAATTTCCCTCTTCGCTTTGCCCGAAGCGACAGAGTTTTGTTTTATAGGGCTGTAGTTTCAAGATTCGACTTGTTCATTAATAAAATAACGTCGTTCTGTAATTCCCGCATTAATTGCTGTTTTCTCTTTTTTCTTTTTCAGAAATGGTAATCCTAAAAAACATTCAATAATAAAAACAAGCAGTAAAATAAAAACACTGCACACACTTGCATTTTCTCTATCTCTTCTAAACACGGATCATCACGTCATGCAGATTGCTTGTTTTATACCCCGTTGAAACATACGATCCGATGCCTTCTCCCAACTTTGAGTTCCCGGTATTCAAGGCTGAAGAAGAAAATGACGACCAAATTCCATAAGAGATCTCCCGACTACTCAGACAAGAGGAAAGGTCCATTGAACCTCACAAAGAGCCGTTGGAAACGGTAAACTTGGGTTCTGAAAAAGAGAGAAAAGAAATCAGGATCGGAGCATTGCTCAGTCCAACTGCCAGAGAGGGTTTGATAAAGCTTCTCAAAGAATTTCCCGATGTATTCGCTTGGTCCTATCAGGATATGCCAGGGTTGGATACCAGCATCGTGGAACATCACTTACCGTTGAGATCAGAATGTCCGCCAGTAAAGCAAAGGTTGAGACGCACTCACCCGGACATGGCCATCAAAATCAAGGAGGAGGTACAGAAGCAGATCGACGCGGGTTTCCTCGCTACATCTGAATATCCTCAATGGTTAGCCAACATCGTACCTGTTCCCAAAAAGGATGGAAAGGTTAGAATGTGTGTCGATTACAGAGATCTGAACAAGGCAAGTCCAAAGGACGACTTTCCTTTACCACAGATTGACATGCTGGTAGACAGCACAGCAAAGTTCAAAGTTTTCTCCTTCATGGATGGATTCTCGGGCTATAACCAAATCAAAATGGCGCCGAAATACATGGAGAAAACTTCGTTCATTATCCCATGGGGTACCTTTTGTTACAAGGTAATGCTGTTCGGTTTGAAGAATGTCGGGGCAACCTATCAAAGGGCCATGACTACTCTGTTTCATGACATGATACATAAGGAAATCGAGGTATATGTCGATGATTTGATTGCAAAATCAAGAACAGAGGATGAGCACGTTGAACATCTGTCAAAATTGTTCGAACGTCTAAGAAAATTCAAGCTCCGCTTGAATCCCAACAAGTGCACCTTCGGTGTCCGTTCGGGGAAACTACTAGGGTTCATCGTCAGCCAGAAAAGAATTGAGGTTGATCCTGACAAGGTCAAGGCCATTCAAGAAATGCCTTCTCCGAAAACTGAAAAACAAGTCAGAGGATTCCTGGGACGTTTGAACTACATCTCTAAATTCATATTCCTTATGACCGCGACGTGTGCGCCGATTTTCAAATTACTCAAAAAGAACCAGGATTGCGTTTGGTCAGAAGACTGCCAAACTGCCTTCGACAGTATTAAGGAATATCTGTTGAATCCTCCGATTTTATCACCTTCAGTGGAAGGAAGACCACTGATCATTTACCTCACAGTCCTAGAGGACTCAATGGGATGTGTACTTGGCCAATAGGACGAAACCAAACGGAAAGAGTCTGCCATCTACTATCTGAGCAAGAAGTTCACCGGCTGTGAAACTCGGTACACGATGCTTGAGAAAACTTGTTGCGCTTTGGCTTGGGCAGCCAAACGTCTTCGCCAATACATGATTCGTCATACTACTTGGTTGGTCTCCGAAATGGATCCAATCAAGTACGTTTTCGAAAAACCTGCTCTCACGGGAAGGATTGCCCGTTGGCAGATGTTACTATCAGAATATGACATAGAGTACCACGCTCAAAAAGCCGTTAAGGGAAGTATTTTAGCCGATCATTTGGCTCATCAACCGATTGATGACCAAGAATCAATCGGGTTTGACTTCCCAGACGAATATGTCATGTATCTAAAGATGAAAGATTGCGATGAACCGCTACCCAGTGAAGGGCCAGAACCCGGTTCCCAGTGGGGACTTATCTTTGATGGAGCAGTCAATCATTATGGAAACGGAATTAGGGCAATCATTGTTACCCCTCAGGGTTCCCACATTCCTTTCACTGCCAGACTTACGTTCAAATGTATGAACAACGAGGCCGAATACGAAGCATGTATCATGGGTCTCGAAGAAGCGATTGATTTAAGGATCAAAAACTTGGACGTATACGGCGATTCAGCCCTGGTTATTAACCAGATAAAAGGAGATTGGAACACATACCAATCAGGATTGATTCCTTACAAAGACTATGCAAGAAGGTTGTTACCCTTCTTCAACAGAGTCGACTTTCATCACATCCCTCATGATGAGAATCACATGGCTGATGCATTAGCCACTCTCTCTTCCATGATTAGTGTAGGTCGATGGAATGACATACCTAAGATCGACATAATGCGCCTTGAACGGCCCACTTACATCTTCGCGATTGAAGCAGTCATAGACGACAGACCTTGGTATCACGATATCAAATGCTTCCTTCAGAAACAAGAGTACCCATCTGGGGCACTCAGAAAAGACAGGAAAACCCTCAGAAGATGGGCTGGAAACTTCTTCCTGAGCGGTGACACTCTTTATAAGAGAAATTTTGACATGGTCTTGCTCCGATGCGTCGACAGACCAGAAACAGACATGCTCATGAAAGAAATTCATGAAGGATCCTTTGGCACTCATGCCAACGGACACATAATGGCGAGAAAAATTCTCAGGGCCGGGTACTATTGGTTGACAATGGAATCCGACTGCTACAAGTACATGAGGAGGTGTCACAAGTGTCAGATATACTCCGACAAAATTCATGTACCGCCATCACATCTCAAAGTTCTTTCTTCCCCGTGGCCTTTTTCCATATGGGGAATCGATATGATTGGTATGATTGAGCCCAAGGCTTCTAACGGACATCGGTTCATCCTGGTAGCCATTGACTATTTCACCAAGTGGGTCGAAGCAGCGTCATTCGCCAATGTAACCCGACAAGTGGTGGTCCGATTTATCAAAAACAATATCATCTGCCGTTATGGTGTTCCAAGCGAGATCATTACTGATAATGGATCTAACTTGAACAATAAGATGATGAAAGAGTTGTGTGCAGAGTTCAAGATCGAACACCATAACTCATCTCCCTACCGACCCAAGATGAACGGAGCAGTAGAAGCGGCTAACAAGAACATCAAAAAGATTGTTCAAAAGATGGTTGTAACCTATAAAGATTGGCACGAAATGCTACCCTTTGCTCTTCATGGTTATCGCACATTTGTCCGCACTTCAACAGGGGCAACCCCTTTCTCTCTAGTATATGGCATGGAGGCAGTGCTCCCCATAGAAGTAGAGATCCCATCTATTCGGGTATTGATGGAAGCAAAGCTCACTGAAGCTAAATGGTGTCAAAGTCGACACGATGACCTGAACCTGATCGAAGAGAAGCGAATCACGGCACTATGCCACGGTCAGTTGTATCAACAGAGAATGAAGAGGGTGTTCGACAAAAAGGTCCGACCTCGTGTCTTCAGGAAAGGAGACCTTGTGCTCAAGAAGATACAATCATTTCTCACTGATTCTCGGGGCAAATGGACCCCAAATTATGATGGCCCCTATGTGGTCACGAAAGCTTTCTCAGGCGGCGCCTTGAGACTTGCAACCATGGACGGAGAGGAATTTGCCTACCCCACGAATGTTGATGTAGTCAAGAAATACTTCGCCTAAAAAACAAAAAAAAACGTCTCGGTGGATTGAAAACCCGAAAGGGCGGTCCAGGCAAAAGTTAGAGACATAAAAAAAAATCATCCCGATGGATTGGAAATCTCATAGTACAATCCAGGCAAAAATTAGGGATAATGGCAAGTAACTATGTTCAACAGAGGCAAGTCCCTCAGCAGCAGTTACAGCATCATCTATCGGAGGAAATCTCCAGTCAAAGGTCATCTTCGACGGAAGCTCAGGATGTCCCGAACTCAAAGTTGGTAGAAGGATAGTGGTCGTTATGTTTCAACGTAGCCCTTTTCCCTGTAAATTACCATTTTCTAACTTTGTATATACTCTTTGGAATCACGCATTTGGCTGATCTCCATCTTATCAATAAAATTTGAGCCCTTGTGCTTTTGTTTGTAATTCTTTACTTGTTTTAGCTTTACAGAACGACGTTGTTTAAATTTAATCAGCGATTCTTGAAATAAAACAAAAATGAATTTACTTGTTAAACTTTTTCTGCTTTTAAATTAAAGATGGCATTTCTTTTGACTGTTGAACATCAGAAGAACATCGATCGCTTCTCCCGAAGTAAGCGAACTTCAAAGTGCAGAATTAAAGTACTCCTTCTAAGCCAGTATGCCTGAATGAAGGGATCAACTGTGTCAGAGACCTTGTTTCTTCTGACACGCTTCGGCCGAGTTCTCATCTCCTAAGCTCGATCAACATAGCTCCCAACGGGACTATCTCTCCTAAGCAAGGTGGAATTGCTATTTTGAACCAACGGTACTTCTTCGCCCCGCGATGGCCGAGTATCCAATTGTGTTCATCCATTAGTCTGTATGTCGCGTCTGTTTTGTCAGCATATACATACGTACTTCATGCATTTTTTATTTGCATTTACATTTCATATTGCATTGTTATCACTCTAGCCGGTCTTGTCCCCTAGTGATAAACAGTTTTCTCAATCGAGTTTGTCAGTTCTTTCCTCATCAGGAAGTGTTGCATCTGCAAAATCTCGCCACCAGTGTATCTTTAGATCAGAGTCGGCACTTGGCCACTTTGATAATTTGAACCTCTGAAAAAAAAAAAAAAAAAAAAAAAAAAAACCTTCAACAAATGTCACTCTTCGCCATTGAAGATGATATCCTTGCTTTCCCGGATTAAGGAAAATCCACAGAGAAAGCCTCGTGATCAGAGATTCGGCAGCACGCCAGTTTTGCTCCGAAAAACCACTAATGAGAAGGTCATTGGCACCTCAAAATTGGACCCCATCATATGGCGTTTCTCCGGGAAGATCTCGAGAAAAGTATGATGAAAGACTCCAAATGAAAACAGTCTCTCAAGAGACTCGCTTTCCCCAATAAAATCGACAAATGGCGTCTCCAACAGAGAAGTTTGTGCAACTCTACAATTCAGACGTTGGGTTCCCCAGCAAGTCTGACATCAAACCTTTTTTCGTCAAATGGCATCTCCCCAGGAAAATTCGGCGAGAAGTTTGAAGGAAAACCGCTACACATAGCGTCCCTTGTCAATAAATTTTATTGACAAAAGAAACTAAGACCAGTTCCTTGGTAGAAAACCAGGATCGAGGGGAAGTTTATATCAGAAACTGAGACCAGTTCTTGGTAGGAAACCAGGATCGAGGGGAAGTTTATATCAGAAACTGAGACCAGTTCTTGGTAGGAAACCAGGATCGAGGGGAAGTTGACAAAAGAAACTAAAACCAGTTCCTTGGTAGGAAACCAGGAACGAGGGGAAGTTCATTTCAGAGACTGAGACCAGTTCTTGGTAGGAAACCAGGATCGAGGGGAAGTTTACCTTTTCTAAGCATCATTGCTTAGCTAAAGAAGATGAATGCGTAAGCTGCCATTCATAACCACCACCAAAATTTCGGGTATTCCGATATTTAATCCTCTTGCACCCCGAATGCCCGAATCCCTTCGTCATTCACACCTTCGGGCCCAAGAAGATTAAATAGGGGCATCTGTAATACCCCAAATTTTGACCACATAGATTTCCCATCATTGTGAAAATCATCATCACAATATGGATGTACCTTTATGCTTCATTAGTCTCCCCAAGGATGGGTGAGCATCCACTACAATCAAAATTAGGGTTTCAAGCCCTCTCTGAGTGCTTAGACAAAGGATCAATCAAGAAATGACATGATCTTCAACTTGTCTAATCTCTTAAACATCCACAATGGATCAAAAAGGACTCCCACTTCAAGGATTAAGCACAAGGCTGCTCCCTTCTAGGTGGATCAAGTCTCAAGATCTCCAGTATCACCAAATTAGGGTTTTGGTCGACCAGGGCCTCCAGATGGAAATTTTCATCTGGGCACAAGGCAATGATCCAAAACATAACCTAATATACTTCATGGAACCTCGTGAACCCATGCATGAAGTCAATTTTGCCTCAGGGGATGCATTCATCAAAAATCAGGAATTAGGGTTTCTTGACCTAATTCACCCCTAAGTTGACTTTTGGGACAAACCATGAGCCAAGACCTCAAGAGATGATTTGAGGGTCTCTAATATACCATATTGATCCATTTGGAACAATGGATTGATCCAAGAAGTTTGAGCAACAAGTCTCAATTTCATCTGCACCACAATTAGGGTTTTAAGGGAAAAGTCAACTGTAACTTTGACTTTTGACTAGGACATGCTCCCAAACCCTAATACATGATTGAATATACCCTATGACACCCATGGAACATGTCCATCAAGTTTGATTTAGGTCAAGGACATGATTTCCTGAAGAATTGCACAGTTTGGAATTCATCTGATAAAAAGTCAACTGTGCACAAAAGTCAACTTTGACTTTTTGAGATTTTTCACCAAAATGGATCTTTAACCCTAAAATGATGTTAATGTATGATTTGAATCATCATTCATCAAGAAAAATCAAGAAAAGTGAGATAACTTGTAAAAGGGGTAACCATAAAACTTAGAAATTTTTCTAAGTTAAAAATAAAGTGGCAAAGGTACCAACTTTGGAGGACCATAACTCCTAAACCACAAGGCCATTTTTTCTCATCCAAAGATGTATTTGTAGCCCTCATTATCACCTACAAAAACTTCAACTACAAGTCATTCCAATTCATTAAGGATTTTGAGTTATGGAGTGATCAAAGTGGCTGAAAAGTGAAAATGTCACTTTTTCCAACACTTAGTGAAATTTTCACTAAGTCAGATTCTGCCTCACTTTTTGCCAAATGTAGGGGGATTTTTCACTTGGAATCAAAAGAGATCAAAACCAAACTTGTTCAAACAGTTGTTGTATCATGTAAGAGCTTTCCAAAATGGCCAAGAACATTGCCAAATTCAACCTACACCATGAGATACAACATTGCCAAGTTGCCTTGCTGAAATCTGTCAAGGCAAGGCAGAATTTGCAACTTTGGTCGATTTGCCAAAATCAGCCAAATTCAATTGCTCCTGTCCACTTGGACACCTCAGAGGATTGAATCTAAAGGGGACAATCACTGAGCCAAGCCTCCAAAGTCCATGGAACAAGAAATAGCATGTTGAACCTAGAATGGCCAAAATAGGGACAAGACTTCAAATTTGGAATGAGGCATTCAATGGAACCATCAAGGTGACATGGACTGAGCCATTCTCATCTGAAATCAGTCAAGACTTATCCAAGACCAAGGGGACCAAAGCTCTGTGCCCTAACCTCTAGTCAATGGCTAGAGGAGACTTGGATTTTCATTTGCCAACATTGGCCAAACCTACTTACCAGCTGCCATGCACTATTCCTTGCAAAACAAACTTGCTCTACTATAAATAGAGCTCAATTGTGGTCAGTTTGAGTACACCAAATCCATCTAACAGATGCTTTCCTCAAAATCTCTTTTTTCACTCCAATTTTGCCTTCTAAGGCAAGTCACTATCGGGTTTTGAGTTTGAGAACAATTCCAATCAAACCAATCACTCACACACCTCACATACATCACATATGAGCTGATCAAACACTTAGATTACTTCTGAAACATCAATTTCACAAAATCACCAGCTGGTTCCTCAAGGTTTTAACCAAAGTGCAGCTGAGGTACCACAAAATGATCCAACCAATTTCAATCAAGTCCAACCATCCAAACACAATCCATAGGGTGTAGGGAAGCTGTTCAGATCATCACCACTCATCTGTAACACCTCCAAATCAAAAATCACTTTGAACTTGCTGTCACGACTTGGAGGTAAGCACATACTTGGTCATCTCTCAATCTATGCATATTTCCTCGCACAATAATTTGGCCATCTGTTCATAATCATGCATGGAATGTTTTCCCTCAATTAATTGCATTGTTTGAATCGTGTATCAAAAATCCTAGCCTTCATGCAGAAATTAGGGTTCTTGAGGTTTCTTCGTGATTTCTTGTTGTATGTTTAATTTAAATGAAATTAAAGTACATAGACATGATCGTGAGGTTGAGACGAGCATAATGATATGTGGATTGCATGATATGATTACGTATTCATGGAGATTGGATAGAAAATGCAAATCTGAGAAACCAAGAACACGCGCGTGTTCTTCAGCTTGTTCTTGGCGCCATTTTTGAATAATTTGAATATTTGAATTTTGTGATTTTGTTTAATTGATTCAAAAATTAATTTCTCTCTGAGTTTTAATGATTTTGAGTTGATTCTTTTTTTAATAATTCACAAAAATGTTAAAATATTTTATTTTCACAAAAAATCCCAAAAATATTATTTATTTCATATAATTGATATTTTTGCAAAGAATTAATATTTTAATTGTTTTTGGCATTTTAAATATTTTTTCTACATGGATTTTGCAACTTTTAATGCTTTCTAATTATTTTGTAGGTCAAAACTTAATTTTTGAAGCATTAATCCAAGATCACAATTTGTTTTCCATGTGTTAAACAATTTTTGATCATTTTAATTGAATTTTTATTCAATTAAATACATTTTGAAAACAAATTAGGGTTTTGGATTAATTCAACCCTCATAAATCATTTTCAAAACTCTTTGGGCCTCTTGAGAGAGTGTAAGACCCATCCCCCCTTGTACAAAAACTTTTTGGGCCTCACTCATTGTATAAGTCCCTCTGTACAAGTAAACGGCGCGATCGTCGCCCGTTTAAAAATAATAATCATCTGGGCCTCTCCTTGAGCTATAAGACCCATTCAAAACACTTTGGACCTCTATTAGAGTGTAAGACCCAATCCCCCTTTTAACCAAAACATTTTGGGCCTCACTTATTGTATAAGTCCCTCTGCGTTAAAAGAAAACCTCGGCGCGATCGCCATTTTTAAACGAAAAATCATCTGGGCCTACCCTCGTGTTATAAGCCCCACTCTTTTCTTTAAACCATTTTGGGCCTCTTGAGAGAGTGTAAGACCCATCCCTTTGTACAGTAAACCATTTTGGGCCCCAGTCACTTGTATAAGTCCCGCTGTCCAAAGTCAAACAGTGCGCTCACTGATAAAACCCTGGGCCTCTCCTTGAGCTGTAAGCCCCAAATCTTTCTTTTTCAAAGCACTTTCTCCTTTGATTTTGAATATATACTGTTATTTTCAATCTTTCTTTGTTGAACAACTAACCAAACAGCATGGAAGCACTCCAACCGAGTAAGTGGTTATCGCTTTCATTTACCGCTTTCATATATATAAACTGTATTGTGGGGTTGTTTCACTGTAAGTCTCCTTTCACAAACTCATATATATATATAACTGTATTGTGGGGCTGCTCACTGTAAGTCTCCTTTCATAAACTCATATCTACTGTGTAATAATAGTATAGATATTTCGAGTTTCCCCGGCTACTACGTCTAGAACTAGGTGACGCCGTTTCACTTATTCGTAGAAATAAACGCCTAGATCCCCAATAGGAGCACCAGATACAATCTTCTCTTCGGCTGTCCTCCTTAGGAATCGTCAAGAAGCTCTACTCCCCAAGATGAATGTATGCTCCGTGAATGGCATCTTTGAGTTTCTTCCAAATTCTCGAACTTTCCTGACTTGATCTATTCCTTGTGGATAGCTTGCCTTGAATGTCTCGGGGTTTGGGTACCCACTACGGTCATAATCTTGGACCTTAACTAAGGAACCCTCTTTAAAAGCTAGAAGTCGCTGGATAGTAAACCTCGCACATTTACCAGTGGTTTTTATCTCTAAAAGAGTTATCTCTCCTAATGGAAAGGAGATGATAAGACCCACGGGCTTCTTAAAAGCATCGGCCTCCTCTTGGGCATTATTCAAGGACACTACGGCTTCTTAGAAGTATTCACAGCCTCCTCTTAGGCTTCGTATAATGATCTCTTCCTCCGGGAATGATAGCCTCCTCTTGGGCTTCGTACAAATTGTCCCGACGACCTCTTAGCGGTATAGGAACAGAACATAGTCATCCTCATAGAACAGTCCTTTCATAGAGTCTACTACTGTTTCTCAAAGCATAGTACAAAAGATAAAACTCTAGACACGGACAGTCTAATCTCCTTGAGTCTCAAAGACATTCTCAAGCACCCTTCGTTAAATAGGAAGGAAACCCGCAGACTCGGACAGTCTCAATACCCTTTGGATTTCCCGTTTCCTCAAAGAGAAGGAAATATCCCTGATCCTCAAATCAAATCCCTGTGTACAGTGTTACTCATATAAGAACTGATTTTCTCTTTTAAAATCGGTATATTGGATCTGTCACTCAACTGAAACAGTTACAATAGCCTCCATCTCGGGCTTCGTACGAGATACCAAAATTCTCCCCAGTAGAGTCAAACAACCTTTTCGCCTCTTTCTCGGGCTTTGTACGAGACACATAAGAGACTCCCTCGTTGAGTCAATCCCCCTTTCGCCTCCATCTCGAGCTTTATACGAGATATAAAAAGGTTCATATTGAGCCGAACAAATTTTAGCCTCTCTCTCGGGCTTTGTACGAGACACAAAGACTCCATCGTCGGGTCAAAAACTTTTAGCCTCTCTCTCGGGCTTTGTACGAGACACAAATTAGCCTCCTCTTAGGCTTTGTATAATGATTTTCCTAGCGGAAATTAGCCTCCTCTTAGGCTTTGTATAAGAAAACCACTGGTTAATCCAATTAACCTTTTAGCATCAAAGTTGTGCCTCGTTCACAGTATACAAACATCAACAACTCCTTTCGCTTCATCTAATCGCTGTAAGCGGCAAGCCTCTGGATCATCTACATCCATGCCACTATCCCTCTTTTAGCATGAGAAATTCCTAAGGAAAGATGGCATTGCTCTACACTGAGTTAAAGTCTTCTCCTTCAGGTTAAAACCCTTTCTTCGGAAATTATGGCATTGCTCGGATCCGCGTATCCCAGTTAAAGTAATTCTCCTTCTCCCTCTTTAGAGATGACAAATTCTCTCTAAAGCCGAGACCTTTCAGCTTCACATCTTGGGCTTTGAACAAGATACAAACTACTTTTCAGCTTCACGTCTTGGGCTTTGAACAAGACACCAAAACACCATTTCCTCCCATAAGATAGGAGGAACTACGAACGCTCTGATTTCCCTGTTTCGGTAAACGTGAATACGTAGGCATAAGATCGAAAGAAAAGATCTTAGCGAGCACAATCAACAAAAAACCCAAATCCCATATCTCCATCAATTAAAAGCAGTAATTCAAAAGCATCAGTCCTAACATCCTAATCCTTGTTCCCCGCCAGAAACCTTCTGCCCAGGTAAAAAGAAAGAAAACAGTATTGGCGAAAATACAAATAACCAGTACAAAGGCCCCCCCACATTGATAGCATTCGTAACCTAACAGACTGCTGTTTAAACTCAGTATGCAAAGCAGGGTTAATTGGAGACATCTATTTCCCTTCCTTATTTAGCTCACAATAGGATAAAAAATGAATCGACCTGTAGTTTTAAGCTCAAACCGGAGAGAGCGACCAGCGCTTAAGAACCGCATCCAAAATCGCTCGCTACAGTGACCTAAGAAGTGGCTTCAGTCGGGTGTGACAGAAGCATATGTTCTCTGGAGAGTTTCCTGGCAAGAAACTAGTCTGGACTTTGATGCTGTTGAAGATGAATATGAAGACATCATAATCTTGATGGTTATAGCTTGGATCAGTTTATTTCTTATCTAGGTGCTTTGGAGCATGGATCTTGCTCTGTTCGTGAAGGTTGAGGATAAGTGGCAGTTATCTCTGGCTTTCTACTGACAGCTCTACTGAGGAAAGTGGTATTCTTTGGTACGGCTATGGGGTAGTCTTGGACTACTTATTTTCTGAAGATTCAGACGTGGTAGGTTTGAAGTCTTTGGAGTTTTAAAGCAGGATAGAGGTTGTCTACTCAAACTTGGTTGCTGAATCAAGTCTATGAGAGCATGGAACTCTTGTTCTGCGAAGGGAGGAGGTTCTTCTAAGTGGCAGAAGGAGGAGCTGAAATCAACAGTTGGATGTCATATCAATATGTTTTGACATCTAGCTTAACATCAAAGGTTTCAGCTGGTGATGTGGCACATCAGCTTAAGATAAGGTGATCTACAGGAGAATGGAAGTTGTGGATGCTTCAAAAGGTCTATCTCATGCAGTTTGCAGGAGTTGTGGATGGGAAGATGTTACATGACTAAGAGGCTTGGTGAATCCAAGATGTCTTGCTATGGGGCAAGTAGTTCATGTGACTTGAAGGTCTGATTTCATTAGTGAATCAGTGTATCTTGTTGGAGTTCTGAAGAAGATTAAGATCAATCAAAAGGTGGCATTTGGTTGGTTTCATTATGTGCATTCAAGCAGGATGCTTGAAACTGATTGCTCTTGTACAGAAGAGTAGTTAGTTGAAATTGTAAGGAGGTTCTGGTTCTCTGGGAGCTTGTGGCAGAAGTTCTGGGTTGAGAATGGAAGCATACCTTCTTTTGGTGGATGAGAGTTTATTTCTCTCTGGGTTTCTGAAGTATTCTTTGTTCAAGCTGGTGGCGCAGTGTTTTTTGAAGATCTTCAGTTTGGATTATTATGCTGATAGTAAGTCCAGTGGTGGAACATATCAAGAACCATGGTATGTGGTGTCTGTGATGTGTGGAAGTGTCCTAACTGATGTTAGAGCATTTTTGGGTTAGTTATCCTTGGTGAAGTATTTCAGGTTCTGTGAGGAACTGGTTACTTGCATCGTGTCTAAGAAGTATCTACATTGTCATACGGGAGAATGATGGAGTAGAAAGACTGTCTTGGAGGTCTGATGTAAGTGGTTTTGGAAGACTGGAGTGGATCACAGGTTGATTGCATGAAGGTTTGGTTTCTGATGCGTTCAGAAGTGGATATTCACTATAAAATCAGAAGTATTCCAGGTTATCATATGGGAGAATGATAAGGAATGACTGTCTTGGATTGTGGGGTGTCTATCTCTATTAGTGGTTGGGTAAGGTCAGTGGAAAATCTTGCGAAGGGGATGTTTCCCCTGGCTGCAAGTCATGCTAGTAGTGGATCAGTTTAGAAGCTGTGAAGTTCTGGAGCATGTATACGATAGCTGGCATCGTTATAACAAACTAAGGGGCCCTGTGCGTCTCTTTGAGGAATGTGAAGCATTCTTATTCATCAATTGTTTTGTGCCTCAAGCAGCTGGAGGTCTATACATGAGAATTCAAGAGGAGTTAGTGTGGTGTGAAAATGGTTGCAGGATGGGGGGATCAATGGGACTTTGATCTCAAGCTAAGAGTTTGTTATGGTTGGTATACATTTCCTCACGGGTAGCATGATGGTGATCATGTGTGAGTGATTATTGTTTCTTGTCAGAGGAAGCAATAAGAGAGTTGATGATTGTGTTCAGCTGGTAAGTTGAACTGAGGGTGCGCTCTTGAAGACATGAAGAAGCGTTTTATGTTTTCCATTCATTAGCTTGGGTGTTCTGGGGCGGAGCACTAGTTACCTTAGATAGGGGGAGATGCCCCTTGATCTAAGATGAATTATTGCGACGATGCAGTTGAAGTTCCAGTTTGCATTTGTGCGTCAAGCAAGCTGAGATGTCAAGGAGGATGTCTTGATATTGTTGTATTGTTGCAAGTTCTGGGAGACTTGGCAGTGCATGTGAAATGGTTCTTATTGGATACTTAAAAATCATTGATTGAGACTGGGGGAATTTATTTTTCTCTGCAGGCTGTGATCACAAAACTGTGAAGATTTTATTCAATATAGATATTTCCTTTAACATTGTTGGGTGTGACTTGGTCGAGGACGTCATAGCAGTAAAGAGTATCTGAAGAATCTCTGACAGTCTGATGACAGAGGTATTGATTCTGTCTTGGGAAAATGCTTAGGGAGTATATTTGCCAGAAGGACGTGTAAAATCTTGTCCTTGAATATATATTCACATGTGTTGGAACTCGTTCTTCAAGAAGAATCTGTCCAAAAATGAATAAAGACATAAAGACCGGGTAGTGGTTGATACAATTCAAATAAGGGGATCTCAAAATTCATCTTACTCATCGTTGTATCACTCTTACTGTTGTCTTTATGGCTTATATAAGGTTCTGGGTGAGCACTCTTTGGATCTGGATATGCCTTGGTAATATTTGTCAAATTGTGTCTAAAAAGGGGGAGAAATGTTCTGATCTTCTCATAAGAACCTCACGTCTGATAAAGAAGCTTGTCAAAAAATGCTCAACAGGATGTTACAACATTCTGGGTCTCAGCTCTCAAATGGAATTTTGTGTCTTTTGATCTGAGTTATGAACACAATCATGTCTTGTGTTCTGAGTTACCCAAGGAAGTACCTTGCTGCTAAGGGTATTGCTACTATTTTTTCCCAATGGTTTTCTTATGACTCTTAAGAGGAAGATTTATCCTTTCGTGACAAGTATTGGTTCATGGGTTGAGGGGTAGCGTATTGCATCTTTTTTCTCATGTACTTCATCACGGGTAAGGTATAGGCCTTGAAATTTTTTGGATTCCTCACTGCATGCACCATCGATCTGGAGTATACCGTGCATATGTGTTTTAACCAAAATTTACCAAAAGGGGAAGATTGAAAGCTCTGGGGTTTTGAACAAATTTTGTAAAACATAATTGTTAACTCAACAATGAGATCAAGCTAACTAATTCTGTTGAAGACATGATGTCGAACAAGATGTCTTAACATGCATCCTGGACTGAATGGCTTAAGTTAGTTTTTAATCTGCTACAACACTCAAGGAGAAACTGCTGCATGGATCAAGGACTGAAGATTTAAGCCTATGACTGCAGAAGACACTATAAATAGAAGACTTATACCTAGGTTTTGATATGCCTTAGCACACCTTTTGTAACCTTGCTTTCTTGCGTAAGAAACAAGGGTTTAGGGTTTTGAGAGTCGTTGGCTCTCTAGGTTGTGAATCTCCCTTTGTATCAGTTGATACACTGTGGTAGATATAGGTGTCGTACAGATCCATAAGCCTTGAAGTATTAGATTGTGTATTGTTCTTGGAAGAGGATTTTAAGCAAATCTGAGTTAGCTTGTTTGTCAAGTATGCTTGACAGATTTCTGTATTGATAGGGATGATGTAGAAATCACAGTTAGTGATTAAAGGATGTGAGTCGGGTATCTCATATCAGGGTTGTAAACGCTTGAGTTTAGCCTTGATAAAGATGTTCATTGTGTAGATGTTAGGTATGAAGTTGTAAACGGGGGAGTTTAACTTTGTAACAGTCTACAGATAGTGGAGTCTTCTTCCTAGATTGGTATCCCCCAGATGTAGGTGAGTCTCACCGAACTGGGTTAACAATTACTGTGTTCTTTGTCATTCTGTAGATTTACGTTCTCTATTAGGGTTCATGATAAACATGTTGGATCAGATTTCTTTACATCTTTGATGGAGCAGTTCTGATATTCAAAGTATCAGTCTGTTGTTGCGCCTCTGAGTTTAAATGATTATGTAGCACAATGTCTTGACATGTATTAGGACATCTGTTGTCTGCATAGGCCAGAATTTCAATTGGTATCAGAGCAGGCATCTTGTCTGGTTCTGGATGAGATCTTTGGGAGATACTTTCTGGTGTTTAAACAAGGAGGAGTTTTGAAGATCAGATCAATCAACTCAGACATACTCAAGGGTATTAATGGATGAGATGGATGTTCTGGGTCTAAGGGAGCAACCCGGAGGTTGTTCATGTTGCTGAGGAGATTCTACAACAACTACAGGAGAAGTGGCTAGTTCTCTTGTTGGTGTGTCTTATAGGATGTTGTGACATCTTATTAGGGCAAGCAGGATTTGTTCCTTGGTGGTTCCGCTGCATGTGTTTCTGATGGAAGAGCTCTAGAATTATGGGATTCTGGAGTTGTTACTGAAGACAGTTGGTGGAAGGTCTCAATCGTCGGCCTCTATTTTTGAAGATATCTGCATTCTTTTATTCCAAAGTCATGAGCGATGGAATGAAAGGAGTTGTGGTTAGATATCTGGTATGATGACTTGGTACTTGGAAGCTTGGTTCTTGGTGCAGTTGAAGTCAGTTTAAGAGGAGAGGAGTTGGGTTTAAGTTTATCAGGTTCTTGCTCTAGGAGTTTGATAAACTATTGGTCGGTTAGGTTGTGAAAGATACTTGAGAATTCTCTCAAGTCCACTCATAAAGGCATCTTAGTCGTGTATCTGGAGTCTTCTAGTTACTCTTCTGACTAGAAGGTGTTTCTTTGAAACACAATCTGAAGAAAGTGGAGGTGATTTATTTTCACCATCCAAAAACAGCAAGGAAGGATTCATCTCTCTTGACCCTAAAAGTGGATCCAATCTGATTGAAGAATTGTTGAGGTAAATAAGATTTGTTTAGAGAAAGTCTTAGTTACTTGAGTCAAGGGTGGCAGCCTTGGTATCTCAACATTGTGCTTTGAAGAAGATACTTGCAAAAAGACTGAATGCTTTATAAGTGTTCATGACATGATCTGGTGGAGCTCAGCTACAGCAGTGAAGAAGGGCTATTGGACAAGGATTTAAGATTAATTGCTATTTGTGGAATCCACAAGTATTTAATTGATTATCCTTGAAAGTCAAGATTTCTGATGTTCAACAAGATGTTGGAACATCTCATCATCAGAGTTTGTGCAAAATCATGGAAGGGGTACTGCATATGCTTTAGCATCTGTTTTAGTCTTAGGTGGTGACCTAAGAAGTGGCTTCAGTCGGGTGTGACAGAAGCATATGTTCTCTGGAGAGTTTCCTGGCAAGAAACTAGTCTGGACTTTGATGCTGTTGAAGATGAAGATGAAAACATCATAATCTTGATGGTTATAGCTTGGATCAGTTTATTTCTGATCTAGGTGCTTTGGAGCATGGATCTTGCTCTATTCGTGAAGGTCGAGGATAAGTGGCAGTTATCTCTGGCTTTCTACTGACAGCTCTACTGAGGAAAGTGGCATTCTTTGGTACGGCTATGGGGTAGTCTTGGACTACTTATTTTCTGAAGATTCAGACGTGGCAAGTTTGAAGTCTTTGGAGTTTTAAAGCAGGATAGAGGTTGTCTACTCAAACTTGGTTGCTGAATCAAGTCTATGAGAGCATGGAACTCTTGTTCTGCGAAGGGAGAAGGTTCTTCTAAGTGGCAGAAGGAGGAGCTGAAATCAACAGTTAGATGTCATATCAATATGTTTTGACATCTAGCTTAACATCAGAGGTTTCAGCTGGTGATGTGGCACATCAGCTTAAGATAAGGTGATCTACAGGAGAATGGAAGTTGTGGATGCTTCAAAAAGGTCTTTCTCATGCAGTTTGCAGGAGTTGTGGATGGGAAGATGTTACATGACTAAGAGGCTTGGTGAATCCAAGATGTCTTGCTATGGGGCAAGTAGTTCATGTGACTTGAAGGTCTGATTTCATTAGTGAATCAGTGTAACTTGTTGGAGTTCTGAAGAAGATTGAGATCAATCAAAAAGTGGCATTTGGTTGGTTTCATTATGTGCATTCAAGCAGGATGCTTGAAACTGATTGCTCTTGTACAGAAGAGTAGTTAGTTGAAATTGTAAGGAGGTTCTGGTTCTCTGGGAGCTTGTGGCAGAAGTTCTGGGTTGAGAATGGAAGCATACCTTCTTTTGGTGGATGAGAGTTTATTTCTCTCTGGGTTTCTGAAGTATTCTTTGTTCAAGCTGGTGGCGCAGTGTTGTGTGAAGATCTTCAGTTTGGATTACTATGCTGATAGTAAGTCCAGTGGTGGAACATATCAAGAACCATGGTATGTGGTGTCTGTGATGTGTGGAAGATGTCCTAACTGATGTTAGAGCATTTTTGGGTTAGTTATCCTTGGTGAAGTATTTCAGGTTCTGTGAGGAACTGGTTACTTGCATCGTGTCTAAGAAGTATCTACATTATCATACGGGAGAATGATGGAGTAGAAAGACTGTCTTGGAGGTCTGATGTAAGTGGTTTTGGAAGACTGGAGTGGATCACAGGTTGATTGCATGAAGGTTTGGTTTCTGATGCGTTCAGAAGTGGATATTCACCATAAAATCAGAAGTATTCCAGGTTATCATATGGGAGAATGATAAGGAATGACTGTCTTGGATTGTGGGGTGTCTATCTCTATTGCTGGCTGGGTAAGGTCAGTGGAAAATCTTGCGAAGGGGATGTTTCCCCTGGCTGCAAGTCATGCTAGTAGTGGATCAGTTTAGAAGCTGTGAAGTTCTGGAGCGTGCATACGATAGCTGACATCGTTATAACAAACTAAAAGGCCATGTGTGTCTCTTTGAGGAATGTGAAGTATTCTGATTCAATTGTTTTTGGCCTCAAGCAGCTGGAGGTCTATACATGAGAATTCAAGAGGGGTTCGTGTGGTGTGTAGATGGTTGTAGGATGGGGGGATCATCGGGACTTTGATCTCAAGCCAAGAGTTTGTTATGGTTGGTATACATTTCCTCACGGGTAGCATGATGGTGATCATGTGTGAGTGATTATTGTTTCTTGTCAGAGGAAGCAATAAGAGAGTTGATGATTGTGTTCAGCTGGTAAGTTGAACTGAGGGTGCACTCTTGAAGACATGAAGATGCGTCTTATGTTTTCCATTCATTAGCTTGGGTGTTCTGGGGCGGAGCACTAGTTACCTTAGATAGGGGGAGATGCCCCTTGATCTAAGATGAATTACTGCGAGGATGCAGTTGAAGTTCCAATTTGCATTTGTGCGTCAAGCAAGCTGAGATGTCAAGGAGGATGTCTTGACATTGTTGTATTGTTGCAAGTTATGGGAGACTTGGCAGTGCATGTGAAATGGTTCTTATTGGATACTTAAAAATCATTGATTGAGTCTGGGGGAAATTATTTTTCTATGCAGGCTGTGATCACAAAACTGTGAAGATTTTATTCAATATAGATATTCCCTTTAACATTATTGGGTGTGACTTGGTCGAGAACGTCATAGCAGTAAAGAGTATCTGAAGAATCTCAGACAGTCTGATGACAGAGGTATTGATTATGTCGTGGGAAAATGCTTAGGGAGTATATTTGTCAGAAGAACGAGTAAAATCTTGTCCTTGAATATACATTCACATGTGTTGGAACTCGTTCTTCAAGATGAATCTGTCCAAAAATAAATAAAGACATAAAGACCGGGTAGTGGTTGATACAATTCAAATAAGGGGATCTCAAAATTCATCTTACTCATCGATGTACCACTCTTACTGTTGTCTTTATGGCTTATATAAGGTTCTGGGTGAGCACTCTTTGGATCTGGATATAACTTTGTAATATTTGTCAAATTGTGTCTTAAAAGGGGGAGAAATGTTCTGGTCTTCTCATAAGAACCTCACGTCTGATAAAGCAGCTTGTCAAAAAATGCTCAACAGGATGTTACAACATTCTGGGTCTCAGCTCTCAAATGGAATTTTGTGTCTTGTGATCTGAGTTATGAACACAGACATGTCCTGTGTTCTAAGTTACTCAAGGAAGTACCTTGTTGCTAAGGGTATTGCTACTGTTTTTTCCTAATGGATTTCTTATGACTCTTAAGAGGAAGATTTGTCCTTTCGTGACAAGTATTGGTTCAAGGGTTGAGGGGGAGCGTCTTGCATCTTTTTTCTCATGTACTCCATCATGGGTAAGGTATAGGCCTTGAAATTTTTTGGAGTCCTCACTGCATGCTCCATCGATCTGGAGTATACCGTGCATATGTGTTTTAGCCAAAATTTGCCAAAAGGGGGAGATTGAAAGCTCTGAGGTTTTGAACAAATTTTGTAAAACATAATTGTTAATTCAACAATGAGATCAAGCTAAGTAATTTTGCTGAAGACGTGATTTCGAACAAGATGTCTTAACATGCATCCTGGACTGAATGGCTTAAGTTAGTTTTTAATCTGCTGCAACATACAAGGAGAAACTACTGCATGGATCAAGGACTGAAGATTGAAGCCCAAGACTGCAGAAGACACTATAAATAGAAAACTTAGACCTAGGTTTTGATATGCCTTAGTACGCCTTTTGTAACCTTGCTTTCTTGCGTAAGAAATAAGGGTTTAGGGTTTTGAGAGTCGTTGGCTCTCTAGGTTATAAGTCTCCCTTTGTATCAATTGATACACTGTGGTAGATATAGGTGTCGCACAGATCCATAAGCCTTGAGGTATTGGATTGTGTATTGTTCTTGGATGAAGCTTTTAAGCAAATCCGAGTTAGCTTGTTTGTCAAGTATGCTTGACAGATTTCTGTATTGACAGGGATGATGTAGAAATCACAGTTGGTGATTAAAGGATGTGAGTGGGGTATCTCATATCAGGGTTGTAAACGTTTGAGTTTAGCCTTGGTAAATGTGTTCATTGGGGAGATGTTAGGTATAAAGTTGTAAACGGGGGAGTTTAACTTTGTAATAGTCTACAGATAGTGGAGTCTTCTTCCTGGATTGGTATCCCCCAGATGTAGGCTGTTGCACCGAACTGGGTTAATAATTACTGTGTTCTTTATCATTTTGCAGATTTACGTTCTCTGTTAGGGTTCATGATAAACATGTTGGATCAGATGTCGTGACATCTGTGATTGAGCAGTTCAGATATTCAAGGTATCAGTCTGCTGTTGCGCCTCTGAGTTTAAATGATTATGTAGCACAATGTCTTGACATGTATTAGGACATCTGTTGTCTGCATAAGCCAGATTTTCAGGTATGAGGCTTACAACTCAAGGAGAGGCCCATGGAAGTTGTTTATGGTTAAGAAAAAAGTTTATGTACAAAAGATCGGGGCTTATACTCAAGGAGAAGCCCAGATGACTTATTTGAAAACAGTGATCGCACTTCGATATCGAAAGACGTTGTGGCACTTATACTATAGCAGAGACCCAAAATTTGTTTATGTACAAAGAGTATTGGGTCTTACACTCTACTAGAGGCCCAAAAATGATTATTGAAAGAAAGAAGTGGGGTTTATATTTCAAGGAGATGCCCAGATGAAAACAGTGAACGCACCGTTGTTTTGAAAATCGTATCGGGACTTATACTATGACAGAGGCCCAAAATTATTTATTTACAAAAGGGGTTGGATCTTATACTCTAATAGAGGCCCAAAATGATTTCAAAGAAAGTTTGAAAATTTAAAATCAAGGAAAAAAACCCTAATTTTAATAAAAATACATTTTTTCTAAGAAAATTAAATAAAAAAATGATATAAAATACCAAATATATTTAATAAACATGTTGTGAACTTTTAAAATGTTTGAAAATAGATGTTTTAATCCACAAGATGATTTTAATTTCAATTGGTTTTGAAAAATCAATAGAAAGAATTTATTTAAAAATGTTTAAAACAATTAAAAAGAAATTCTTTGAAAAATTCAAAAATATATCAAATATAAAATATTCTTTTGATTTTTTTGTGGAATAAAATATTAAAATTATAAATGATTTATGTTTAAAATACCATTTGAAAAAAATTAAAAATGAGAGAGATGTGAATTTTTGAAGTTAATTGAAAATAATCAAAATAATTAAAATTTTGAAATTTTGAAAAAGGGCGTGAAGAACATCATCTTTTTCCTCGTGCCACCCTCCATTTTCAGATTTGCAAAAACTCCCCTATCTCACTGAATACGCAATGAAATTGACTTTGTAAACATGAAAGTTGCTCGTTTTTTAACAAGGATTTCATTGATACCAATTAATTGCATTTCTTTTAAGTGTAGAGTGGGAAATCATATGAAGAACAGATGAACCCATATTTTGCAAGAACACTATGAAACTCCATACACGATAAATACAAAGCAATTAATTGAGGGGAAACACTCTACATAAGTGCAGAAACATGTTGGTAACTTGAAAACACATTTATGATGCATGAATCATAGAGTTCAGATTTGAGGAAGCTTACCTTGCAAGTGAGAATCGAATTCTGCAGTGTAGGTGTTACAAATGCAAGATGATGATCTGGACAACTTCCTTGACCCCCCTCCCCCCAAGGATGGTGTTTCAATGATTAGAATGGATTGAAAACCTCTGGATCACTTGGCTCGACCCTATCTGCAGCTTTGAAGAAAATTTGAGCAAACGGATAGTGACTTGGTGATTCTGATGTTACATAAGTGTTTTGGGGTTATGGATCACTTCTATGATGCTTATGTGAAGTGTTTGGATGCTTGGTTTGAGTGGAATTGGACTGGTTTGAGAATTTCAAGTTTTCACTCTTTGAGAACTTTGAATTTTGCAAGAAGATGGATTTGTGAGAAAACAAGCATTGTGGTTGTTTTGGTGTGTTTTGAAACATCAGAAATGTCTTCTATTTATAGGAGAATGGATTTGTCTTGGCTGAATAGTGATATCTTGAATATTGGCTTTGATTCAATGGTTTTGGCAAGATGTATCATTACCCCCTCACACAAGGTACCATAGCCATCCACATGGCTAGCTCATCTTTTGACTCAATACACATTCCTCAGATGCTTTTATTGTTGTTTATGTGAGCATCTTGACTGAAAAGAGTCCTTTTGTTGAATGTGCACTATTGCACATAAATGCCATTTGAATTCAAGGCATAAGGTGACAAAACCCATCATTCCACTTAAGATATCCCTTGACTCTTTGGCCTAACTTTGCAGGTTTGTTGTGATTCATCTGTTATGCATTAAATGTGAGTGGTATTGATCATTACGCTTGACAATAAAATAGTGTATGGCAAGTAAGTGATCAAACTGATTTTGCAAAATAGCTTGTAGTAAGGCATATTGGTCACTCCATATCTCTTTGCTCAAATGGAGTTTGATGATGTTCTTGTACTCTTTGGAAAGCTTGCACATCATACTTCAACTTTGATGTTTACCTTTGGTCTTGGATCATTATGGATCATGGAGAAAAATGACCTCAAAGTTGGAAAAAATATAAAACAGATTCTGTCTCAAAATTTCACTAAGTGTCAAAGTGAAAATCCCATGAAACTCTAACTTCATGGCTTAATAACTCAAAATCCATGCATCTTTTGACTATGGGTCACACTTTTGTAGTATGTAATGAGAGATTTCATTTGAGCTTTGGATGGAAGAAAATGGATGCTTGGATCATAAGTTATGGTCTTGCAAAGTTGGGTAAAAATCATCCTTTTTCCATAACTTAGTGAAATTTTAAGTTTCTTAAGATTACCGCTTTTGCAAATAACCTTACTTTTCTTGATTTTTCTTGATTGATGATGATCCAAATCATAAGTTAACATTATTTTTGACTTGAAGAAGCCATGTTTGTCAAAAAATCTCAAAAGTCAAACTTGGTTTTGGGCACAATTGACTTTTTATCAGATGAATTTCAAACCATGTGATCCTTTATGAAATCAAGTTCTTGGGCTAAATAAAACCTAATGAATGGATTCCATAGGTGTTTTAGAGTGTCTTGAATCATTTCCCAAGGTTTGAGATCATGTTTTGGTCAAAAGTCAAAGGTATGGTTGACTTTTTCTAAGAAACCCTAGTTTGTGGTCTAGATGAATTTGCATCTTTACATTGCTCATGAATCAAGTTATTTGTGTCAATTTAAACTTGTGAGAGGATCAATATAAGATATTTGAGGTCTCCAAAACATTTCTTGAGGTCTTGGCTCATGCCTTGCTTCAAAAGTCAACTTAGGGGTGAATTAGGTCAAGAAACCCTAATTCCTGATTTTTGATGAATGCATCCCCTGAGGCTATTTTAAACTCATGATTGAATCCATGAGGTCCCGTGGAGCTTCTTGAATCATGTTTTGAAGTATTGGTTCATGCCCAGATGAAAATTTCCCTCTGGAGGCCTTGGTCGACCAAAACCCTAATTTGGTGACACTAGTGATCTTGAGGCTTGATCAGCTTGGAATGTTGCATTCTTATGCTTGACTCTTGATGTGGAGACCTCTTGATCCTTCATGGATGTTTGAGAGGCTTGGCAAGTTAAATATCATGTCAATTCTTGATTGATCCTTTGCCTGAGTACTCTAAGAGGGCTTAAAACCTTAATTCTTGGTTGAGGTGAATGCTCAACAATCTTTGAGAGGATTGATGAGGTATGAAGATAAATCTATATTGTGGTGATGATTTGCACAATGATGTGAAATCTTGTGGTCAAAAGTTTGGGTATGACACTCTCATCATCTTGTCTTTGATTGACACCTTGTAGTTCTTTTCTACCCATTGCCCTATACAGAGCAAATTAATCTTCATGCCTGGTATGAAGACTACATTGGAAATTACTTACCTCTTGTCATCTTTCCTCATAATCAAAACATCGCAAATACCTTCAACTGCTAGAGTATTGTCATTTGCAAATTTCACCATGTTCTCCATTGAGGGTTTTATGTTGACAAACCAATCTTTCTTACCAGTCATATGTGATGAGCATACTGAGTCCAAGTACCATTGGTCTTGGAATTTTTCTTCATCTCTTGTTGTGACCATTAGCAACATCTCTTCATATTCATGTTTTACAAACTTTGCATCATTATCCTGGTTCTTTTGTTTTTCAGGATAATCACTAGAGTAGTGACCATACTTCTGACAATTGAAACACTAAATGTGACTTTTGTTAGATTTTTGACCACCACCTCTTCCTCTACCTACTGCACCACCTCTTTGGTTGCTTTGGTATGAGGACTTTCTCTAATTCGACCAGCTTCCTTCTTGCTGATTTCGACCAGTCGAATTATTGTAGTCTTCTCTACCTTTCCAACTCCCTTTGCCCTTTTTTTTCTTTTGTTGATTGCGCCTGCAGAGTCACATCACTATTCGACTTGCCTGCAACTCTTTCATTCATCCTTTGTTCATGAGATTCAAGCATCCCTTGAAGTTCTTCCTTTGTCAAACTTGACAAATCTTTCGACTCTTCTATGTCGAACTTTGAAGTCAATGACCTCAAGATCTTTGCAACAATTGACCTTGATGTCAACACTTCTCCACATACCTTGATTTGATTCACCAGTTTTGTAACCCTAATGAAAAAATTAGTTATGCTTTCATTGTCTTCCATCTGAAGCAATTCATAGTTTCTTTTGTGAGTTTGTAACGCCGCCTCTTTCACCTTCTCAGCGCCTCCAAACGATTTCTCCAAGATCTCCCATGCTTCTTTCGCTAATTCTACATCACTAACCTTTTTGAAATTGTTTGGATCAACACATTGATGAATTATAAAGAGAATTTTATAATATTTCTTCTTAAATTCTTTGTATGCAGCTTTTTTCTTAATCCGACGTGTTTTCTGCAGGTGGTGTTACTCCTTCCTCCACAAGATCCCAAAGATCTTGATAACAAAAAATCATTTTCATCTGTTTGCACCAACTCTCATAATTCTGACCCTTTAGAATTGGGAGACTCGTCGAAAAATACCTTTTCGGATGGTTCATCGTCATCGTGTTTTGCTTCCCACGAATCGTTCAGCCAGTGCTCTAGATACCCATATGTTGAAATTAAACCCAAGACTTTGAGTAATTCCGAATCAATCTTGATGAATAAGATTCAATCACACCGATCGAATTCTCTCTCTTGTTCTTCACTCTTTACTCTAGTGAATCAACCAACTTTGGTTGCAAGATTGTATCGCTACACAATGGTGATGAAAACAAGAAAAGAAAGTTGAATTGGGGAAGAAAGGAAATTAAGAATTCAATACAAAATAGGGGAAGAAAAATTTCTACAAAGTTTCTCTCTGCTCACAAACTGTGATTGTTTATTCTTTATAAACTGCAAGTTGTGTGTTACAATAATAGAGGTTACTTCTTATTTATAGATTTTGCTTGTTTGCTTCCTAGGCAAAGTCCAAAATACCTAATTCTGCCAACATTACAAAATTAGGTTTAAGACAAAATCCATGTCGAAGCTAACTCTTCGATACTCACAAGTTCGAAGCACAACATTTCGACACAACAGACTCTGTCGAAAATACTTCTTTAACACAAAGAATTACAATTCAACAATTACTACACCCTTAATAAGTATTCACGACAAAGACAATAACAACCCGAAGCATATGCTCCTAAAAGAGGCCAAAACATTTCCCCCTGCTCCCTTTATCAACCAAGTGGTTGTTTTCATAATACAATACATGACATAACTCTATAACACATACTTAAAATAAAAATAGAATGCATAATTGCCTTAACACGACCGCATTTTTAAAATAAAAACATAACTTCATAAAGACAACCTCTTCTATCTATTATTTCCCTCCCCTCCCCTCCTTTCTTTTTCTTTCTCTCTCATAAACTCTCCACATTTTAAGTCTTTCATCTCTCACTTCCACTAACACATTCTCCTCTTTTGACTCAAGCTTTTGTAGTATATTAACAACATGTAACCTCTAATCCTCACAACATCCATCATTTTTGACCAGTTGAAGGCCTAAATTAAATCATTATCAGCCATTGCCAAGGTTTGTATGTCATCTTTAATGAAATCAAAAACAATTTTTTTTATCTCAAACTATTCACACCATCCACACTTTCAAGTGCTTCTTCCAATCCTTTAACAACATCCATGCCAATTGTCTCACAACCATTCACATAATTTCATACATCACCTCTTACTTTGCACACAATCTCACCTCCATCCTCTACAAATTTATCCTCTCACCTAATGACACTCCAATACCACAAAGCTTTCTTAACTCTCTCTCCCTCTCCTCCATCCTATAATCCATCACCCTCCAGACTAACATTGAAGATTCTCCAGAAGTGTCAATAGACTAAACGTTAAGAATCTAAGAGACCTTGACACCAGGGGTATAGGTCATTTCTTTTAAAACACAATTACCACAATTTGTGGCACATTCATAGAACATCATACTACAACCATGCTCATGGTATACATATAATACAGAACAAATTAACACAGAGAACTCTCTGAATATTATTTATACAAATCTGTTATTACATACATATATATAAAATTTAGAACGAAACAGAAAAACTGAACAAAAAGTGAGTCTTTTTCAGATTAAATTGCAGTTTCCTTAGTGCACAAAGTTTGCACATTAAGAAAAGACAATAAAATTGCAACAGTTGCATGCATAGCATAACAGTCTTATACAGGCATATATAAAATGAGAGGGAAATTTTCATTATAGTTACCATATAATACACTCTATGACGAGGCATCAGCACCAGCAACAATTTCGAGAATTTCACCGGTGATCTTCGCTTGACGTTGCCTATTGTAAAGCATTGACAAATCATCCTTCAACTCAGTAGCATTATCATAAGCAGTACTCATAGCAGTCATTCTAGCAGCTAATTCGCTAGCCAGCGATTCCTGCAACGCCCTCAAGATTTGACTGTTCAAATAAAGCGGCAAAAGTGCATCAAGAATCTGAACAGGATCCTGCTCAAACTGCAAAATCGGCGAAAAATCTTCCGTCTTAGTTCTAATAACATCTCTTTCAAGGGTTAACTTTCCTTCTTTTGTTGTTAACCTGAAAAGCTCATCCTCGGCAGCATCAACACAGTTTCCATTGATATCACAGATTTCACCTTTCGGTGAGAGTGGAAGCAAAGTATGAATTACAGGACTTGATTTCACTAGTGACACAAACTTAGAGTACAAAAGTTCAACTTTATCAACTTCTTCACTAACAAAAAGTGAGAAAACATCATCAGCAATAGTCTGTGCTTCTTTAGCAGTAGGAAGTGATCCACCTTCAAGAAACCTATCAACAGGTATATAAGGTCTACGAACAAAATAAGAGTTACCCTTTTTACCAACACTGATAACAGTGTACTCAAGACCAAGCTCTTTCAACTCAGCAATTCTAATTTCAGCTTTTTTCAATATTGCATTGTTGAATCCACCACAGAGACCTCTGTCGCCCGTGCAAACGACGAGAGCGACTTTCTTCACCGGTCTAAGCTTAGTTAGAGGGGATTCAACATCTTCGGTTTGAAGCTGTTCGTTGATGCTGTAAAGAACTTCAACAAGTGTCTCTGAGAAAGGTCTGCCATTCACAACAGCTTCTTGAGCTCTTCTGACTTTAGCAGCAGCCACAAGCTTCATTGCCTCGGTGATTTTCTGAGTGTTTTTGACAGAATCGATACGGTTTCTGAGATCTTTGAGACCACACTGGATTGAGGCTGGTCTTGAAGGGGTGCAAGAAGAGGATGAGTTTTGTGAAGGAAGCTGAAAAGGATTGAAAGCAGAACGGAAGGAGAGGTTGGAAGCATCAGGTAAGGAAGGTTTGGAGGAGACTAACATGGTGACATTGGAGCAAGACATTGTTGCAATGAGGTTCTGCAGAATACAGCAGAGAAAGAGAGGGTGGTGTGTTTTGGTTTTGTGATGCCTTATCTTCTAGTAGTTCTCGTGTTAATGTGTTATTTTTCTGATCTGTATTGGGATGGAAGTAAGAGGTGGTGAACGAGTGGAGGGAATGAAAGGAAGTGGATGAGGTTTTGAGATAACGATTTTGAGTTTTGGTTGGAGATAATAGTAAGGGTAGATTTTCATGTGGGTCCAATCTGATGTGGCTGCTGTGTTGTCTGAGGGTATATGCGGCTGTTCGAATGGTGATTATTCCATCTGCAACTAGTAACTCTCTACACAGTAAACACCTTTTTTGACAGAAAATTATATGGTTACTATAGTTTAAGTATGTTGTTAACTAAATTCAGTGGACGAGTAATAACGAAATTTCACAACGATTTTAAACGTCGATCTTCATAATTTACGATATTCATTAACCACAATTAGATTCAAATATGCATTCATGATCTATGGCAAGAAATGATGCAAAGACATTTATAATTTTAACACTTTAAACACATTAATGGTTAAAAAGTTACATACAAATAATAACATGGACATTCCAAGTTGCTATTTCAGGTACAATAAATGGTTAATAATTACAGCAAAAGTCTTTGGATGTTACATGTTGGGAGATAAAAATTAGTGAACAGAGCTCTATACAATTCAATAGTTCCAACATGAACTAAATTGTTTTTAAATATTATCCAGTGAACATGACCCAATGAAGATCAATTTTGGCTTCACCTCTCAACATATTTACACTTGAACCCTTGCCAGTAACTATACAAAACTGAAGTCCCAATTCTTCACAAACTACCTTGAAAATATGAAGGATCTCATCAAAGGACAAAGGGAAGGGAAAATTTGTTGTCAATTTCTTTATCCTGTAGCACCTAACCTCTGTTTAACTGCCATCCAGCAATTGAAATAATATTAGATGATGATCATCATCATCATCAACAAAATAAGCCCAGTTAGTTCAGAATTTAGATGGTGGCATGGTGCATCAATCAAAAGCCGTTATCCCTCCCACCATGTCCTGAAATCATTAACAATGAATCCGAGTCGCGCTTGACTTGCCTGATAATTTAAATAAATCATCTTCACCATTACCATCATCATGGTTTGTTTTTTTTAATGGTCAATCCTATATTTGCATTCAATTTGCTACGCCGCTTCCTAGGTTTTCGTGGTGTGTTAAGCACCCGAGGAACTAGGTTTGGCGGTTGTACAATGTCTACAGTATGACCCTCTTTCGCGACTGCTTTACCAAAAATTTTGAAGTTTCTGGAAGCAGAAGCTTCACCAGTTGTTACCCGCTGAAGCATGGCCTTTGATAGTACAGGAGTTTCTGATCTACTTGAGTCTAAACTTAGCCACGACGAACTACTTTTGTCATCCATTCCCATACTATTCAGAGCCGTATTTGGCATAGCATTATTCGTAGGAGGACTAGAATCAACTTGAATATCAGAATTGGCTCTTAGGACCACCTAACAAAACAAAGTTAAAAAGGAAGGTTATAAGGAAAGAAAATATATATTATTTTGAAAAACTACCAAAGAATACAAACTAGCATCTAAAGAAAAGAATGCGGAGTTGAAATGCTGAATGGTTCAAAACTATAACTCTATAAGCAGAGAGAAATGACCCACCACCACATAGCATAAAGTTTAGTCAACAGAATAAGATTGGCATCAGAGGGTAAAAAAACAGAAGCAACAAACACAAATTGTTGATAAAATGATGAAAAACATATCTAATAGAGGACGGGGCAAAAGTCGAAATTAGAAAATTAGATGAAGGAAGATGAATAACATAGACAATCATGGAAGACATAGCAAGGGTAGTCTCAAAATAACATGATATCATATTGCAAGGCTAAAAAAGTGTACTTTCCACGTTAAACAATTCAACTTGCTGAAGTTATGGGTTTTAGATAAAAAGATGAGATATATAATAAGAACTTCAAATATTATTGATTATAATTGGATACTAACTTTATACAAAAGACTAAATTTTTTTTTTTTTTTTTTTGTGAAAACAAAAGACTATATATTATCCATAGTTTAGAGGGATACAAACTAATTGATATGGAAACTAAGTTATAAGAGATAGTCTAAGATTTTGAGATAAGAAAAATCTTAAAGAGATAGTCTAAGATTTTGAGATAAGAAAAATCTTAAGAGATAAATTAAGATATTTTAACATGATATCAATATATTAAAAGATATTTTATAATATTCTAATACTCCCCCTCGTGCTAAAGTTTACTAATCTTGTTACAGCTTACAAGAAAATATTGCACTGCAAATATAAAATTAATAGAAAACCAAACAAAAATTGAGCTCCACAGATTACCAAATATAGTCTAACATAATATGAAGATGTTATATTCAATAAAAAATAAAAAATAAAAGTGACTTTTCATAGTAAGCAGTAAGAACCACAAACCATCGTAAAACATGAAAACCCACATTCTAAATTAATAATCGGTGGTTCAACATGAATTTTGGTATAAAAAATATTTAGTTTTGCATTTGAAAGATTGAAGTTGAAGAAAACATTAAAAAATTTATATCTATATAAGAGAAGATTTGTAATATGGGCCAGTTTGTTTTAACTTTAAAAAAATATATTTTTCCCTTGTATTTTTGAAATTTGATTTTACAAAAATGTTTTTCAAAATATTACAAGTTTTTTTAAATTTGTTTTTTATATATTAAAAGATAAATTTTGATAAACTATAACTTACATTATTGAAAATCAAAACATAGTCAAAATCATAATTTTTCCAAAAAGTTGTATCTCAAAAATGGTTTTTATGAAAAACTATTTAAAATAGCTTCAAAATTAAGTGATTTTTTGAAATTTTGACATCCAAAAAAAATTTCGATAAAATGATGAAATACATAAAATAACATTTTAAGAATAACTATTCAAACCAAATTTTCATTTGAAACTTTTATGAAAAGTTTCTTTGTAAAAATTTTTTATACCAAAATATATTATACTATAAAAATCATTTTTAAAAAAAACCATAACAAACGGGCCCTATATCTCACCATTATTGAAATTTTTAAAATATATCTTCCCTCAATATTGATTTTGTAATGTATAATGTAATGTAATACAAGCACACACAGACTATGAATACAAAACTTACTGAGAAAAATAAAACAATTACCTTATTTTGTACCTCAGGAGCTTGTTCACAGCCTGAACCATCCTCTTCGTCAGAATCAGCCATCTCCTCACACTCAAACTAAAACAGAGTTAAATCAAGGTTATAAGGAAGAAAAATCTATTTTTTTAAATATTCACCAAGAATATATTATGAACCACCACCAAAGAAGACAACGAGGTGCTGAATGGTACAACAACACTGTAAAGCAACAAAATAAAAAAAAACACCACCCAGCATAAAGGTATTCAACAGAATAAGATTCGCATCAGATAATGAACTAAGAAGCAACAGAAACAAATAGTTAATAAACTGATGAAAAACATGTGAATTAAAGCATGGATAAAAAGTTGAATGGTACAATACTATAAAGCAAAGAGAAATGACCAACCACCTCCCAGTATAAAGGTTATTCAACGGAATAAGATTCGCATCAGATGGTAATGAACCAAGAAGCAACAGAAACAATTAGCTAATAGAAAAAACATATGAGTTAAAGCACAGGTAAACGTTGAAATTAGAAAATTTGCATAAAGGAAGATGAATTTACATGTATAACAAATACTTCCTCCAGAACGATTTATAAGCAGAAAACACACATTTTTCTTGTTACAAATTATAAGCAAAAATGATCAACTTTATTTCATTTAAGCATTTCATTCTAAAAAATACAAAATTTTCAAAGTAAAACTAAATGCAAATTGCATTTAATTTGCTTTCTCTCTCAATTTTTCTATAAACAACAACCAATTAGAATTGTGTTTACATATTCCCATAAAACATATTCCAAAAAAGACAAATTTAAACTTTCTTAAGTGTGAAATATTAGTTTTTGCTTATAAGTCGTTACGGAGGGAGTAAATTATATGTGGGCCTTTTGAGTTTAAACATGGGCCGAAGTAGAGCTGAGAACTTCACAAGGATAAAATGAATTTCAAATTTGTCTGCTTAATAAAGAACTATCATGCTGCCATTGACTGGCTAATGTACTAATTACCATCTAATGTAAGGGTCGTGCAGGACAATCAAATAAATAACAGATCAAACTTGAAAAGACATGGATAGGGCAGTCTCATAATAGATGTGCAATATAATTTTTGACAAATAATTAAATTCAAGACAAGAAAGTAGATTTTAATGCGAAGCAGTGAGGACCACGTGCTGAAAACCAACAAGAAAATTAATAATTAGTGGTTCAACGTAAAAACTCTTAGAATTTGAGTTGGGCCTAACTCAATTACAAAACCTGCTTGTATAGGGAGGGTTGTCCAAACTTCATAAACACTACACAGACCACATCTCTAGGTAGTGTGAGACTACATCAACCCCTTCAAACCCAACACAATGAAGATGTTTGAGGGTGCAATGAAGGAAACTCATAAGCCACTATAAGGCGGCTAGGGGCAGACCACAGTGAAGGTGGAATTTCCAACAAAAACTAAATAAGAGAAAGTTAAAGTTGAAACATAAAATAAAAGATTTGTGATATTTATCTCCATTTTTGAAATTTGTAAAATGCATTTCGCCTCAATATTGAAATTGAAATTTGTAACGTATATAGTAAATACAGAGTCACACAAATTAAATCTAAACTAAACTAACTGCAAAATAAAGCAGCTACCTTATTTTGAACCCCAGAAGCTTGTTCAAATCCTGAACCATCCTCTCCCTCAGAATCAGCCATCTCCTCACACTCAAACTCAACATGTTCTTCAATATCTTCTTCGGAATCGCTCAACTCTTCTTGCTCCATCACTATCTCAGGATGAGACTGTTCACCAACATCATCTACATCATATCCGGTAATGTTTTCATCAGGAACGACCAAAGGGGAACTTGAAGCAAGTTCGCAACCTCTGGGTGAAGGAATTCTATCACTCTGCTGACAAATTGGAGCATTCATTTCCGTTGCACAACTAGATGCGATTTTCTGAGACTCTATAGGATCATGTTCCTTTAACTGTAGACTTTTCATAGATTTCTCACTTTCTGATAGAGAACTTAAATGAATCTCCAAGTCAAGTTCATTGGATTTGTCATTAAGATCAAAAGATCTATTAGTTGTATCAGGCACACCATTACTAACAAGTGGCTCAGCCTGAATTGCATCAGAACCAGTTTGTGCTTGTGTATCATTAGATTTCTGCAGAAGTGGATGAAAATCAATGCCACCTAACCTTAATGAGGAATTATTTGACTTCGTAGTTGTGTTAGGACGATCGATGTGCCCTTGTTGCTGTGAACTATTGAACAGACTCAGATTTAATTGTGGTTGTCTTCCTGAGAAGAAGCTGAAGGAACTAGAAGGACCAGAGCTAAATTTAAATGGATAATAAGGTGTGTTTCCCTCTTCAGTGACCTGGAACAAAAGAGGATGCATTTGGAGATCAACATAAGTGGCTTTCTCTGCCACAACAGATCTGCCGTCGGCAGTTTCAGACCTTTCTAATTGAGAATGTATCACACTGTCTTTTGGCATAGGTCTTGCATGTTTTGCGCGGTGATCAACCATAACTTTTTCACTATGAGGAACTTGAGACGCAGAATTATCTTTTCTAACATCGGTGACACCATCTCCACGAGGACAAGTCTTAGATGTTCCACACTGGAAACCTTTAAAAGCAGTCTGAGAAACTACACGAACAGATGGAGGGAGATTTACGGGGGGCAAGTCCGGTGCTAATTTCACCAAGCGAGCGCTGTTTGTTCTCCGAGCCCGATAGGGCCGACAATAGTATTTGGCGCTAGAGGTCGCACCAAAAACTGGGTTTTTATGAATAGTTGCACTGGGAGCACCATTCATGCCACTCCTAAAATCAGATGTAGAGTGAAAAGGCAGGGGAGGCTTATGTACAGATGGAAATGCAGGGTAACTACCATTCTGATGTTGAATATTTCCACTTAAACCATAATTGCTAATTCCTTTATAAAGCTGAATATCTTGTGAAATTGAATCATGACCAAGATTTACTTCTACAGATGTCGGGGAAATGTGTTCTGAATAATTAAGAGTGGACATGTCCGGCCTCCAATCTGCCAGAAATGCCTGGTGGACATAAGGAACATCTGAATAATCCATGCCATCAGCAATTTCGGCCTCAAAATCCTGCATCAGGTTCCAAAGAAAGCTCACAAAAGTAAATCCAAAATCTGATAATTACAATCCTTAAAAACTAATATGAAAACCTAGATAATCTATGTGTTCATACTAAGCCATAGGCTCATTGTCCTCTGCAATGATTGATGAACTAGCCACTGCAATGTGAGCATGTGTCATGCATGGAAACATACATTGGTACATTTATAAGCACACTGACATTAAACTGTGATAATTTAAAATTTCTTATATACTTAAAGTGCAAGTAAGTATGAGCCAAGATTGCAAAAAAGGTAAACAAAAACTGTATATTGTGCATCTGAATGTTATTCGTCCAAAACCATTAAGGCAGTTAAGAAAAACTACATTTAAGATGACTATAATGGCATCTCATGTGCAGGAAGGACCTGAGAGATAAATTCATACACAGGTTTCTTAGTTTCAGACAGTAACAAACCTCTTTATCGGATCTAGATTGCCAACATTCTATTGCAGTAGTAGCTTTCGACTTTCTTCTTTCTGACTCATACAATCTCCGCTTCTCCTTTTTTGATTCATCTACTTTATAAGACTTTTGAGTCCCAAGAGCAACTCGCCATTGGCGGGGAAGCAAGAATGGATCTCGGTGTGGAACAATATATTGCCATACTGACATCCAATCAGATTTATAATGCTTAAGTCCCTGTTGGTTTTTTGTTACACATTAGCAACTTGTATGCAAATTATCAGAAAAATTTCAAACCCAAATTGCTGCAAAATAAATTACCTCATGAATGCCTGCTATCTCCTCTGCAGTCAATGGAGAGGTTTTCATTCTTCGAACTGCCTAAGGAGAAAAATTCAGGTAAATAGTGTAAAGAATCAATTAATTAAATATTATTAAGTTCTGTAGATAGTTTTATTTATAGGTTTTTTTAAATAAAAACCCCAAAAGGACACGTCTATGTGACTAGAATCGCAAATAAGTTGAGGTCAGACATATAAATTTTGAGTACATATGCCCTATTTGGCTTTAACAGTTTCTAGTTGTCACTTAAAATTATCAATCATATAATATTACAAAAAATGTGCAGAACTTCAATTTGCTATTTAGCCAACTGGACTTCCAATTAATGGTTTTCCATCCTCGAATTTTATAACTCAGATTCACGTGCAGGTAAAACACATCATTTGAGTGGTACAAATTTGAAGTATTTAACCATAAATTTCTTTTCTGAGGCAGGTTGACTTTGGATCTTGGTATAGGTATTATTATCAGAATAGACTTTTCCTCGTGCATCTTTTTCTGTTTTCAATTGGCTAAAGAAATTGGCAGCAGTTCTGATTTTCTAAAAAGTTTTTGTTGATTGTAACCAATATTTGGCCATTCTTTTTTATAAAATATATTGCAATTTCCCTTCTTTAATTTTAATCTCTCAAATTTCTCTACAAGTTATAACATATTTGCTATTTTCTAATTTATTTTGAACAGTGATACTAGAGTCGATGGTAAATAAAGGTGATCAACTCCTGGTATCAAAAGTATCCTCAGCAAAGTGAGTCTGATGGCACCTCTTGTCAAAACCGCATATATGGTTACTCTTAGCCCTATATGGGACAATTGCAATAAAACCAGGGAAGTAATGAAAATTGCCACTGATGTTCTTTACATTCCAAAAATATATCTAAATCTTCTGTGTTGCACAATTGCTATGAAATGGATATGAAATCTTCTTTCAAAGGAAATTAATGCTTTATCATTGATTATGAAACATATATAGCAAAGATTGAACTGACGAGAAACCAGTGTTATCAAATTGCCCCGCCATGGCTGCTATGGCGGATTTACATGGTGGTTTTTGGGCTCGCCACAATGGTAAATTTTGGCCGCTATTGTGGGTTTTTCCGCCATAATCCGCAATAACGGTATGACGGGATTTTGCCTCTCCGCCATGGACCGCCATCCGCCATGAACAACACTGCGAGAAACGGCTTGCATTTGATTATATATGGATTAAGCATATATGTTTACCTTTATTGGGTTATCTGGCGACTTTGAAGAGCAACGATTTTTCTGCCTGACAAAAATCTGTAACCAGACCAATCAGTGGCATATTAGATATGCAACAAAATTTCACCCCCGTAATGAAATTGCTGAACTAATTATTCAACTAAACATCTTGCTTCAATTCAAAAGCTAGTTAATTAGGGACTGCAAATCATTAGCACGCTGACACTTCAATATCACAGATCAGCTGATTCAGCCCTAATCAAGAACAGAAACGCCGAACCATGGGTCGCAACATAATAGCACAATATATAAAAAGTTAAAAAGAAAATTTATCCAAGACATTCTTTGCACAACTAAAAAATTGTTTCCCAACCAATGAGTATTATAGTATAGTAAACCCATATAGCCTGTAGGACAATTATTAAAACAACTTTCCAAAGCGATAAGCACAGTTTTACTGTATTTATTTACTCATGAATATCTAAAGCCAAAAAACTTGTTGTGTACAGCCACATGTTAATTCATTTACTTTGCTCTTTCTTTACCTTTGAACTTCGTGGAGAGGGTGTGTATACAGTTATAAAATTTAGTCAACAATAATAGTTACCTGATGCGTAGACTTGCTGGGAAGAAACCTTTGTTGAATTGCTTCCCAGTCTGTATTATATTCCAATATCCCTAAGGCTAGTAATCTGCAATAAAATATATGCTTTCAGTGAACCCCACGAGCTTGTCTTGAACAATGAGAATACAATTATGATAAATAAATGCTGAAAATGCAGAGACGCATTGCTATTATTAAGTGGCAATACGGTGCAATGGTAAAACAAAAGCGGATTTTGCATGAAAGAAAATGTTGGCCACAATATTAATGGCAGCAAGGAAGGCATTTTGGAAATGGCGGTCTGCAATACATTTTCATGGTTCTGAAAAAGGCAATACCTTAGTGCATGCTTTTTATGGATGATATCGTCAGTTGGGGAGTCGGGAGTGGAAATAAATGGAAAGTTAGAAGTATGGAGATTCCTAGAATGTGTGGGTTGGACCTAACTCATCCCTACAAAACCGGCTTGTAGGGTGAGGATTGCCCCCACTTATAAACACATGTTCAGGTCATAGATTGTCCGATGTGGGACTTTTAACAGAGATAAACCATGCGAACGCATGATATCAGTCTAAGTAAATGTAAAACATAGAAGTATATAATATAAATTGCTAGCCCAGCAATAAATGCATTACATACAGATCCTAAGAAGTGAAAATTGGAACAAATATTAATTAGAGAAGTTTATTAACTAATGCAAGGAATGGTTGAAAAGGAGAACTTATAAGAGAAATAAAATCAAACTTGCATCTATTTTCCCTAAACCTTGATAGGTGAAAGCGAAAGCTCCAACATTAGAGTTAAGTGTTTAAAAGAACTCAAACCACTTCTTACCAGGAAAAATTTAAGCTTTCATACCTCCATTTGAGTAGGAAAATGTGATTGATAAGATGTTGGGGTATGAAGTTGGCAGGAGTGTTGAGATATTAATGAGTGTTGTCAATGGCGGATGGCAGAGAGCCAAAATCCCGCCATACCAGCCGCTTTGCGGCGCAGTTATTGCGGATTATGGCGGAAAAACGCGCAATAGCGGCCAATATTTATCATTGCGGCGAGCCAAAAAAACGCCATGTATACCGGTCATAGCAGCCATGGTGCCGCAATTTGATAACACAATATTGATTATAATAAGAGTGGTTAGTATATCCTTCAGGATCATGATAGGATTACATTCCGATTTAGATCACATCTCTCATGTATAAAATATTTGTACAAATCTTTTCATTATTGTGAGAAATATAAATACTGAAGTAGTACTAAGTTAACAGAATCAAGACGTGTAAATCATTTAACATAGTTGGCTAGCACATAGAGGAGGAATGCAACTTACTCATCCTCTGAATCAGTGAAAAGCAACCTATTTACAACTGCTGCTAGGGGTGGCTTGTGTGGGAATAATGCTGGATTAAAGAAGGCCAAAAACCTTTGAGTTGAGTTTGCAACTTCCTTTGGTACCAAAGCAATTGACTGTTTTTTGGTACTTTCAACAAGCATGGCAGCCAATGATTTCTTAGGTTGTATTTTACCAGGTGAAGATGAGACTGTATTATTTGCTCCAGAGATGGTACTACTTGAAACTTCATTGTTAGCTCCAGCAGCAGATGAAGAAAAAGGAAATAGAGGTTCCTTTTCGATACTTAGATTATAACCAGATTCAATGTATCGCTTTCGAAACTCTTGGGCATCTGTAAAAGGAATTTCAATCAAACGCTTGAATAAGTAAAAAGTCATTATCATAAACAATACTGAATGGAAAGGCATGAAGAAAACTTAAAATATTTTATATGACCTACCAGAATTAATGTCATCTACATATCCTCTTAGTAAGTTAAGAGGAGCAACATCTAAAATAGATTGCACGGGGCTTCTTACAAAAGGAAACCAAAAAGAACCATCAGTATCTTGAAAACATCTTCTTTGCCCATTCAAACCTTCAGAAGGGGTCTGATGGGATTGAGGAAACCTCGCATTCATGGCATTTTGGGTAGAAGCAGATTCTGTGTTGCACTGGCCTGGGACAGCGTTGGACATCCCATTGGACACAGGTGTACAGGAAAAATAGGGAGTAAAGCAAACAGATGGATATGGTGTTCTGGTTGAAGCTAATACTGCATCCCGTTTGTGAAGCATCTCAAAAAGCAAACTCTGAGCTTGAGAAGCTACTTGTTTGTGTGAAGGATCAAGAACCGACAGAGAAAATACCTGAATAAGAAGTTGCACGTGCTCGTGTATCAAACAGTGCAACTGACCAATCTGCTGGGGAGTAAAGCCATTAATAAGGCCATTCCTGGAAGCAGAAGATTGATTGCTGAGTGTAGCATCAGGCATCGAACCATTCCCTGAAGAAAGGCGTCCATTAATCCAACAAGGCAAAATGGGGCGGAGTGGCCTGCTAGCCTGTCCTAATATTCTTCTCTCACATTGGGAAGATGTCTTCCGACGCTTATTTTGCCTAGTCTCCGGTCGTCGTCCAGCACCATCACACTTGTTTCGGGTTTCTACCGCTGCATTATCATCACCATCACTCTCCAGCAACTCTTCAAGCTCTAGCTCAAAGTCTGCATCATTATCCTCATCATCATCATCAGGGTTTACATTTTCATGTGCTGAAATACCCTCATCACCTTCTCCACCTTGTAACACGGCTGCTAGAAACTTTTTATACTCTTCTTCATCATCAACATTTTGATGATCATCCTCATCATCGGTCTCTTGAAGAAATGTCTCAAGCTCGTCAAGACTAAAACCTTCAAGCGAATAACGAGCTCTAGTGCGCATACAAATAGCATCCTCATTATCTATATCTACTACTGGACCCTGAGATTTTGTTGGAGTGTTACTTATTCCTCCTGTCCCAAAACCATTACTAGTACCACTAATCAACTCATTGCTCTTCTCTTTATCACTCTCAGATTGAGAAATAATACCCGACGGTCTTAAACTAATTTCCTCCTCGCCATGTTCAGAATCCACTGCACTACAAATCACCTCATTAGTTGTAATCTTTTCCAACTCTCTACCCATAGATGACGGCCCACTATCTACAACATTACCACCCAAACCATCCCCTTCAGAACTCAAACTTGATGAAGCATCCGAAAGTGTTTCCTTTAAAAACAAAGGATTAAAGTCTGCATCTTCTTCCTCTTCCTCCTCTTCCTCTTCCCTATCCTCCACAGGTTTCAAAGTCCTTTCTCGGCTCTCACTATTCTGATTCGCAGTAAACCCAATTTCAGCCGACTCGGTATTTGAACCTGTAGGCATTTTAAATAAACAACATACATCAATTTCACATGCTTCTTCAAACAAAAGTCAAATTCACTTAAGAATCTGAAGAAAGCATAGAAAACCTATAAAAAAGAAAAACAAGAGGGTATCAAGAATCAATTATTATGCATATAAATGCAGTTACTTTACCATCTTCCAAATCCAATCGCATAGAAAAAATGAACGATATAAATTTGATTTAAAATCAAATGCTGATTTACAACAGAACAGAAACATTACCTAAATTGTAGAAATTATCAGAAAACCTAAGCATAATAATAACTAGCAGGGATTCTAAAATTCATCATATACTCACCGATTCTAATTTCCATGGCTGTCGTTTTCAGCACGTGGCAACTTCTGTAAACGACAATACGCTACCGTCGTGTAAAAAAGTTTTTTGTCGCTATAACGTTAATCTTCCGAAATTACGAACCCTAAAACCATAAAATTGAATCAAAATTACAATATACGAATGTGATTGTGAGATGATTTCGCGTGCGTAGGGTTGAATGAAATTTAGCCTTGGAATTTAGAATGATCAAAGAGGGGGGAAATTATGCTTTTGGGTGCAAAGCAAACAGTGAAGAGCTTGTTTGTACTGTGTTTGTTTCGATAGAAGTTGTGAAGAGAGAAGTATAAGAGAAAGACTTGGTTTCTCCTGTTTGGAATGCAGAGAAGTTAAGACGAGAGAGAAAGTTCTTACGGGACCACACTTTTTTTCGGCTCTTATTTATATTTCAGCTCTTGATCTTTTTAACTACTTAAGTTAAAGTAAATATACTAATAATATAATTTCTTTTGATTATAATTAAAATAGTTTATAAATTGACATCAGATCAAAAATAAAATTAATTTGTATAAGTTTTTTTTTATTTAGGGATATATTTATACTTTTATATTAATTAACATTTATTTGTCAAATTTATTTTATTTCTCATTTCTTTATTTTTTTTCACATTTTATTTTACATTTCTTTCACAGTTTCCTCACAAACAACGTATCTCTATTTAATATAATAATAGATTATTTTAAAAAAACCATGTTTTTAAAAAAAATTCAAAATAACCATATTTTAAAATTTTAAATATATATATATATATATATATATATATATATATATATATATATATATATATATATATATATATATATATCAAATTGTTTCAAACAAAAAAAAAAATCACTTACAAGAGAAGTAGTCAGAGGGTATGGTGCATGCACTAAATTTTTATACATAGGCGTCATCATGCATGGCGCATGCTTATAGGTCATGCCACTGCATGCGCCACAAGCAGTGGCTATTATGTTGTTTAGGATTTTTTTATATATATTGCATCCCCTCCTCATCATTTTCACCCATCATCTAAGTCTCTCCTTCAATTTTTCTACAAAATGTCATATTTTATACACAAGAGAAATGTCCATTTGATTTATTCGGTAGTAAAGTCTCCGATGAAAATCTAACACTAGAACAAATAGGTGTTCGAGCATCTTCAGATTAGTTTGATCTGTTGGTTAGATAGAGACATTGCAGGCGGTGAAAGATCAGAAGAATTAAAAGGCTTGTTACGGTGTACAATAACAATGGAGAAAGTCGTTTCAGAGACTCGGTTAAAATTGACACTGATTGTCGTATTATAAAGTATAGTTGTGAGGAAATTGTCTTGATGATTGTAATCACATAGATATGTTGTTTAGTCGTTGTATTTATTTGTCTTGTTATTTAGTTGTTGTTTAAACTATTGTATAATTGTTATTTAAATTTTTGTAACCGAATGTTGTGATATTTATGAAATGAACGTTCTTTACAATATCAAATAAAATTGTTACATAAAATGAATTACATATAAAATTATGTTGTGAAGTTTGGTCCAATAATGAGACTGTTTGTACGATTGTGTCCGAGATGACGACACAAACTACATAATATCGCCATTTTGTTCGTCATATCCATTTCGGTTCGAATAAGCGTGCTGTTAGGGAGACCATTTTTCTTTCTTCGCATATTTTTATTGTGTCAGACTATCTCCCCTTGATATGCAGGCGAATAATCCTCCTTTGCTACCACTGAAAAGTTGTTGTTGTACACATTGCATAGGCTTATGACTTTGTAAACAGCGGATAGTAAGTTAGAAGGGTCTTGCCGAGCCTTTGAACATGTCGTTATGACATGGGAGTAATGCATACGAACTGCTTGAAACTTTTCGCAATCGCACCAACCTCTATCTAGTTTTACTTGATAGTATCCCTTTGGCCTCCCTTCATTGTGGTCCATTGTCTCATCTACACTGAACCAACCTTTATGACGGTCAAACACTATGACCACATGTGTGTTAGTTTTGGCATCTTCCTCCTTAATGAATTTCATTAAAGCTTAACTGAACAACTGCCCTGATTGTAAAACTGAACTCCATTTTGAACGTCTGATCTCGAATAGTGACCCTAACCTAAAATAGGTTGCTCTCATCAAAGCGGTTATCGGTAGGTTTCAGATGCCAAACTCTGTGTCTACCCTCTTCTTTCTTATTCTCTCTCTCTTGTATCAAACTTATATATTCTATTATGATTATTTCTCGGCCTTCATTTAGTGGGTTTTATAATTTTTCTTTGCACATCTTTAATTATGAGCCCGTATGTTCTACCTTTAAAAAAATTGATTTTTTCTTTTTATTTTTAAAAATAGATTTTGTAAAATCGTTTTTCAAAATATTACAAGTTTTTATATATTTGTTTCTTCTAAGTTGTAAGACTAATTTTGACATCATACAACATAAATATACACCCTCCGTCCCATATTATAAGCAAAATTTATTTACTTTTTAGATACATTGAATAATTAATGTATCTGACCTATATATATACCAGATACATTAATTATTCAATGTATCTAAAAAGTAAATTTTGCTTATAATATGAGACGGAGTAGTACATTATTGAAGATTAAAACATAGTCGAATCAGAATTTTTGAAAAAAGTTGTATCTCAAAAATGATTTTTATGAAAAGCTATTTGAAATAGCTTCAAAATTAAATGATTTTTTGAAATTTTGATATCCAAAATTTTTTTCGATAAAATGTTGATATATCTAAAATCACATTTTAAAAATAATTATTCAAACCAAATTTTCATTTGAAACTTTTATGAAAAGTTTCTTTGTAAATTTTTTTTCTACAAAATTATGTTACACTATAAAAATCATTTTTAAAAAAAGACAAAACAAACGGACCCTATATTTCTTTTGTTTGTGTCTTTTATATTTTACGTCAAAAAATTTGTGCTTGTATTTAAAAAAATGAAGGGTGTCATGGCACCTTTGAACCCGATAAAAGTGTTGCCTCTTAGAAATATTAACAAATAATCCAAATTCATAACTTAACTTGATATTATCAACAATTGTCGCAATAACTGATAAAGTCAATTCATTTTTATGTGATGCCATTGCATAACATATTATTAAGATGAAAAGAAGAGTGTAAAGCTTCACAACGGTCTCCAGTCACATGAAAAACTGATAAAAGTACTAACCATGGGCTTGTAGTCTAAAACTTGTTCATCATATATAGTGTAAATGTAGCTACTCTATGTTTGAGACTGTCATTTTAGGTCAATAGTTGTTAAGTTGTGGATTTGAACAAAGGATTAAATCAAGTTTTCTTGACCTCTTTATCACTCACTCAATTCCATAGGCTGAATCATAATTTATATAACAGTAATAATTTGAAATAAAAATGAACAGTTATGGCAATCAATTTTCAAAAAAGGAACAAAATTATCATACAATTACAAAATTATGATAAATTTTCTAGGTTTTAGCTACAGATTAGATACGAAATTTATGGATCTAAGTATCATGTTGACCTTAGCCACGTGGCATCCAAATCAGCATTTTTTGTCACGCTTGCATTGCCATGTGTATGTCCAATCATCAAAAAAAGTTCTACGTGGCATGCCACATCAGTTTCTGTTAACGGTCGTTAGCAGGAGGAATCAAAAGTGTGGATGGAAAATATTATGAGGATCATTCTTTGAAAAAAATTTAAAGGGACTAAAATTAAATGATGTGATATTTCTGAGGATTTCTGACATATTTAACCCTAAATATAATAATGATTTTGAAATAATAAGTGTGCTCGTAAACTATACAATAAGGGCAAATTTGCTCATGTGCATGGATGCAAGAGGATTCATATATATTGTACTTGTGAAAATGGTGAATGATTCTCCCAACTCCAAGGGTTGAGATATTTATAGGTCTAACTTGTTAGCCAAATTGTTAGGTGAGGAGTTGTGTTCCCTCCCAACTGCTTGACGAGAGAATAGGAATATAAAAATTGGTTCTCCCCATTAGTAGGAATAGGAAGACTAATTTTCCTCGTTAATGGGAAGAAGTCGTTTCTTCCTTGGAAGAGTGACAAATATCGGCCCTTTCAGGGACATGTGGCCTAACACATAATAATTTGGTTGTCCCTTAATGTATACAAAATTGAATTGGGCGACCCATGCCATAGGTGTGATGGGGCGAATTGGACGACCCATGACCAACCAGGTTGTGTTTTCTTGATCTTCCAATGGCCCTTTTATTATGCTTCTTGGGCTGACTGAGTTAGGGTTTGTCTTTTTCTATGGCCCAATTAAAGTTATCTCGGTCCACAATCTCTCGAGCATGAGGCGTGCAAAGAGAAAAGTGATTTAAGTTTGATAGACAACGATCTCTTTCTAGAGAAATGAGTCCCTTAAGTGAAGTTTAGAAGGCGAGCCCCCCAAACAAATCTTAGAAGGCGAGTACCTCAAACATAGTTAAGAGGGTGAGTTCCTCAAGCATAATTGAGAGTTTGAGTGCCTTAAAAATTGCTAAGAGGGTAATCCCTCAAGCATAACTTAGATGGAGAGTCCCTCAAGCGTAGATGAGAGAGAGAGTCCCTCAAGTGTGACTTGGAGAGAGTCATTCAAGTAAATCTTAAGGGGGGAAAGCCCCTCAAGTAAAGCTTAAGGGGAGAGTCCATCAAGTGTTACTAATGGTAAGCACGTAAGGCATTTAATGCTTTAATATGATGAGTAGTGTCTTGGGAAGGTGCAATCATTGTGGGACGTTGATTAATCTATATGTTAATCTGGTCGTAGATGTCCTACCACCTACTTGTTGACGTACCTCTACGACTTGTTAGTGTTAAAGCCATTTATGAACGCATGGTCAAACACAAAGATTGCATGTATACAAGTGTTCAATGAGGTATGATAATATCAACAAAAATTGTGGCAAAGGTTAGAAAAAAGTTTCAAAACCATTCATGGAAGAAACAAAACAATTTCTCATATAAAAGTAAATATTAAAGTACCTTAAACTTAATTAAAACACAAAGCAACATGTTATTAACATTTTAAAAGGCTCACACTTGATATCATGTTCACAAGAATCAACATGGCCAAGAAAAATCAAGGAACAAGTCAAAACAATCACTTAAAGGCTTAATAAACCCTAAAAAAAGGTGCCTACTTTAACTATACAAAGTGTATGAAAAATAATTATTTTGTGAAATTTTAAAATGGAACAATAAAATATACATAATAAGGAAGAAGCATGCAAAAAATTAGGTCAATATGATGTGTGGTTTGGAAGTTATGGTTGAATGAATTTGTGAAAAATGGTGAAAATACAAAGAGTTAAAAATAAGGAAATGGTCTTGTAAGGACTTGAACCCAAGACAAGGAGGTTGCAGGTTTAAAAATAAGCCACTAGACCATATGCGCGTATGTGAAATATCATGGAAAACAACATATATATTTTAAAAGTGTTTCTGAATGCGCATCAAAACAAAAATGTGAAAAATAGCAAAAGGGTGGTTCACCAGGATCGAACCCACCCATAGGCACAAGAGAAGGCATTGAGAAGGCACACTGCTACTACTGGGGTGGTGATACATCCATTGTATCACCAGCACAAAATAATTAAAATACCAAACCAAGACTAAAAATGAGAAAATGCACCATCCCCCTCATCATCTTCAACCTAATAACATGCTTCCATTTTTTATTTTTTTTTAAATCCTAACTTTCTGAATATTGGATGAAATTACAAACTATAAAAATGAAACATTTTTATTTTTTAACAAGGAAATAAATGGTATTAGCTAATTGAATTGATTATACCTCTAACTCAAAAAATCAAAGTGACCTCATAAGAACCCTAAAAATGGAAATCCAAACTAGAATCATATACACTAGTGATTTCAATCAATTGACAGGGGAAAACCATCAGCATGCCAAACCAAACATGTTTATTGTTCAAATGAAAACAAGATAACACATATATCATTGATTTCAGAATGTAGGAAGCTTACCTTGTGGATCAAAAACCAAATCCTCTCAAAAGAATTTACAGGACTGTTTTGATGGCTTGGACAACTTCAATGAACCTCCAATGATCTTTTGGAATGCCTAGAACCACTTGGATCAGTTTCAATCCCTCTATGTAAACTCTCTTGCAAAATGGAATGTGTGAAACTTGAAAAGCAAGAAAGGGATGTTACAGTCACAAATTGGTAATTGGGATTGCTCAAGGGTGCTTTATGGAATGTGTTGGAAGACTTAGATGCTTTGGAAGTGGTATGAAAATGGTTTTAGGTTGAAAAGTGCAGAAAGTCAACTATGTGATAGGTTGAGAGTTAACTTTGTGGAGTTGGGGTGTTTTGGGGGAGATGAAAGCATGAACACCTTTATGAGGTGTTTTATGATGTGTTTGGATAGTTGGTTGGGAGATTTTAGGAATGGAAATGGATTTGGCTAGGTTTGTGCAAAATGATGCTTTTGGTTCAAAGTGGCAACCTTGATACCAATTCTGTTATGGAGCTTGTTGAAGTATGTGTTCAGGATGTTTTTGTTGTGTTTTGAATGAGGAACAAGACTCTATTTATAGCGAAAAGGCTGAAACAATGAGGTTATGCAAAATTGTAACTTGAAATTTCATGGTTTGGTTGGATTTGGCCTTGGTAGTTTTAAGGTTCTCATAGTCCCAATGCAAGGTACAATCATATATTGAGTGGTTGGAATATTTTTTATCTTGCTTCTGCAGAAGAAACAAGGTGTGATCTCAAGGCAAGTTGGCTTTGTGATTAAAGTTACTTTTCAAGAGTGGTATTGTGATTTTTATGGCCAAAACATCCATAAATGGAATGAAACTTTGGATTAATGCTCAAACCTTTGTGTAGTGCCTCAAAATTAGTACAAACTTCTGATCAAAGGTAGATTTAGAAGAAACAAGGTATGGAAAGGAAGATCATGCAGGTTTAAATTGATTAGGTGTGGATTTTCTTCAAGTCTTTGACATGAAAATGGCCTAAAATTCAAGTGTGGAAGGCCAACTTTGCCTCTTCGAAACTCCTAGCTCACGCATGGGAAAAATTAGTTCTTGAACTCTTTGGAAAGCTTGAAACATGCTCTACAACTTTCATGTTTTAAGTTTTCCTTGAATCAAAATGGATCATGATGAAAAATAGCTCTCAAGTTGGTTACTTTTACTAGGAAGATTTGCATCAAAAAATTTCTAAGTGTTGGAATTCACTTTTGAGTGAAACACCAACTTCATGGCTTCATAACTTGAAATCTAAGCATTTTTTGGGAATTCCTCCTCACGAAAAAAGTTGTAGTATGGAATGAGCTCTTAAATTTGGTCTTTGGAGCAAAGAAAATGGATGCTTGGATTGTGAGTTATGGCCTTGGCAAGTTGGACAAAAATCATTGTGCCTCCATAATTTAGAAAAAAATCAATTTCTCTTTTGTTGCCCTTTTTGCAAGTAACCTCAATTCTCTTGATTTTTTCTTTATCAAACTTAATCATCCAACATGTTTCCAATGAAATTTGACTTGAGAAGCTTATATTTGATCAAAACCCCTAAATTTAAAGGTTTGACTTTGCAGTGATTGACTTGCATATCAGATGAATCTTCACTCCTTGATCTTCAATGAATTCAAACTTTTAAGCTATTTAAACACTTTAGATGGGCTCCAAATATGTATTTGAATGCCTTGAATCATGTCCCAAGGCTTGAGATCATGCCTTGATCAAAAGTCAAAGATACAATTGACTTTTGGTTGAAAAACCTTAATTTGTAACCAGATGAATTTGAATCTTGAGGAACTTGTAATGAAGCCATTTTCACTTGATTATTGATGGAGTGAGGTATCTTGAGTGTTTGAGAACTTTCTTGAGTGATGCTCTATCTAAAACCTTGACTGATCAAACCATTGAATCTCTTAGGGTAAACCCTAATTCACAGATGAGCAAAAAAAACATATCTTGATAATTGGTTAGCTATGCATGAATGATTGACCTAGAATGTTATGCAAATGATGATTGAATATAGGGGTAAAATTTGGGTTAAGACACCTAGAAAACATTATTTCAATGTTTTCATCTTCCTTCATTATGAACAACTCATATTGCTAAACTAGAAGGTTAGCCATAGCTTCCTTAATTTGTTTATTCCCTTAATATGTAGCACATAGGGATTTAAAAATGGTATAAAAAGTATATTTATCAATGATTTTGATGTACTTTGAATGAGGTAGAGCATCAAACAAGATGCCTCTAACTCTATGATGTTTTCTGTAAATCTTTTTATGAGCATGTGTGAGAGATTTTCTGTCAGACACCATTCTAACACTATTGACTTGAATATATATTCCATCTTCCAAAATATCTCACAAATAATCATCAAGACCTATGACATGGGTATACATTTTGCTATTCCACCATTCAAACTCAGTAGAGTTTCCACTGAAGGTTGGAGGTCTAGTTGTATAATTGTTTTTCTCAGGGGTACTGTAATCATGATTAGTAGTACCAAAAGGATTAGGAGTTCCCCCACCATAACCAGATACTCCTGAATCATCACCCATGATAAAATATGTATTTTTCTTAAAGTCTTTTATGCACCACTGTTAAGTGTTTACACTTTGTCACATACTTTGCTATGATGCCAATTGAAAGTAAGAAAAACACAAGAAGGGGGGTTGAGTTGTGTCATATTTTCTCTCCTAATTTTTCTTCTTCTTATGATAGATCTTAATCAGATTTTGAACACTCGGTTCATAGTCTAAATCAAAGTCACTCATTGTCTGAGCTTTTGAAAAACCCTTATCAGATTCTGAAACAGAACCTGACTCATAGGTAAACAAGTTATAATAACAAAATGTAGTTTAAAAGCAGGTAAAGTAAAGCAAGAGACACAAGCAGTTATCCTGGTTCCTCTTACAACTTGAGAGTAGTCCAGCCCCCTTGCACTTTCAAAGGATTTCCACTATAACCAAATTGATTACAAATGCTTAAGCATCAAGCAAGAGATTTTTAATGCTCAAACCCACAAGTAAGAGACTTCAATACTCAAGCACACAATCAAGATACTTCCAATGCTCAAACCCTCATGTAAGAGACTTCTATGCTCAAGAACACAGGCAAGAGACATTAAATGCTTAAGCACTAAAGCAAGAGACTTCTGACTCTAACAAAATCTTAAGAGATTTGGGTAACAACTACACTTGATATACAATCAGAGGTGTAAATAGAATACAACTTAGAAAGACTCTAAGACTTAAGAACTTCTACAATATACAAGTGTTAAGGTGTTCTAAGTCTAACAAATTTGACAAAGTAACTTCTCTTTGAAATTTCAAGGTTCAGAGTCTGTATAGCAGTGTTGCATAATTATGGAGTGTAATAATCTTCTTCTTCAGGACTTCTGCTCCTTAAATAAAGTGGAAGAAGAGAGACGTTGAAGAATTTCACCGAAAGGTAGGGCTAGCTTTGTACTTAATTAGACACATCAAGAAAGAACCTTTCTGCAAGAGAAATTATCTTTTGAAGCTCAGACACCCATGAAGAGATTTCCCTTATTTTTCACATGAAAAAAAGATCTCTGAGTCTGACAGAGTTTCCTTGATTGAAGAGAATCTTCTTTAGAGGTTTACTTTCTTCATACTTCACTCTTCAGGGGTTAATCACTTCAGAGTCTGGTTCTTGGCTTCTGAAGCTTCATATGGATCACCAGAGGCTAACTTTCTTCAGAGTTGTTTTCTTCAAAGTCTAGGTCTTTCATCAAACTAAAGTCTTCAGAAGTGATCTTCCGAGTCAGAGTCTGAACTTCAGATTCATGATCCTCAAACTTCTCTTTATTTGTTCTTAGATTTAAAATCCTGCATACGTAAATAGATATTAGAATCCCATTTGTTCTTTAAATACTTTGTTATCATCAAAACCCAACGGATATGGTATCAACCATTTTTGTTCTAACATTGGTCTGATGACCCTAAAAGTTGTTTTGGCGGCTTGCTGGTTAAAAGAAATAATAGGCCTATTAGGGGGAAGTCATCCTTTCTCCTATGCCTATCAAAACCCTCAAGCCTAATTCAGTTAAAGGAGCTTCATCCTCAATTTAGGGTAAAAAAGGCATCCAACTTGCAGTGACTTTTAATTTAGACGGTGGGGATAGACTAAACCCGACGGATCGACCATAAGGGTAACCACCTCTCCGACTTTTTCAAATAGGACAACCGATTTTTCCCTTTATAACACATATTTTGAAGATAAGAATTATGTGGGTGATCAATTCAATTTCTTGATTGGATTATCCAATAACCATAAGATGACAAGTCACTTGGGGTCCAAGAAGATATTTAACTTGGTAGAGACCCATCTGCTAAAGGGTCTAATGTTCGAAATCTAATCAAGATTATCTATAATATCTTGAGAACTTTTAGAAGGTAATTCCCATGAACCCCCCTTTACAATGAAATGAAGTTTTCAGGATAACTTTTAACCAAACAATGAACAAAGCTTAAAGTAGTTAGTTTCTAAACCAAACAACAAACAAGCTTGAAGTAGTTAGTCATCAAAACAAATATATATTTTTCACAGACTGGTCTCGAACCAATACAGAGTTTAGAATTGTCTATCCTCTGAATTGAACTAGGTTTTACACGGGTTGACCACGAACTGAACCAAGATTTTAATCGGGTTGATCTCAAGCCTACTGAGATTTTATACCAGGTTGAACTCAAAAACCAAGAGACATTTTACAACAGGCTGATCTCGAACTAATTGACTTTTAATTGGGTTGAGCTTAAGAAGCATTATGGATATTTTTCATTGGTTGATTTCCACGAAGCAAAAGAAAATCTTTTTAAGTGTTTTTTAATTATTATTATTTTTTTGCTATTAGGGGGTGTCATTTAAATGTCAATGGGCTTTGGGGTTTTTAGGCCTACGTTGGGGTTTGGGTCTATCTAAGGGACTTATTATATTTAGGTAGGATTTAAAAAATTTGTAGTTTAATTTTATTAGATAAGATCTAGAATTTTGTTCAATTATTTTAAAATATTAGGAAGTAAAGTTTTCTTTTAAATTTATTAGGGATTTCATTTTAGAATTTATTATTTTAGTTTTTTATTATTGTATATTGATTAGGATTTTATTTTTATTTGGGCTTTTTAGATGATAATAAGATATTATTTTTAGAGTTAATTATTATTATTATTATTATTATTATTATTATTATTATTATTATTATTAGATATTTTCTAATACTATTATATTTCAAATAAATGGAATGACATAGGTGGTAGAAAAAGGTAAATTAGGAGTTACAAGGGAGGAAGATCATGAGTTCGAATCCCACATTTTTTACTTTTTGTGTTTTTTCTCTGTTATTTGTTTTTAACTATTCTACTTATTTTCAAATCTTAAAAAATCACAAAAAATTGTTTTTTTCATTTTTTATTATTAATTTTCGTATTTTTAAATAGGCATTTTTTAAAAATATCAATTTTTCACTTTTTTCCATCTTATTCATAAAAATATCAAAAAATTCATAAAATATAAAATATCAGAAAAGATTTTGTTCTTTTTACTTTTTGGATAATATTTTTTATGTTTTAGAATCAATATGATTGATAAAAATAAATCACAAAATAAAAATATATTTTTGGGCTTTTGATTATGTTGATAGATCAACTTGATTTTTTTTAACCATAATTGTCATCTATAAATAGGACACATTTACACACTTTTTGAGGGGGCAATTTTACAAACCATACAATAAAAAGTTGTTGTTCTTCACATATTGAAGAACAACAACAATAAAACCCTAAACCCTCGACACCAATAAAACCCTAAACCTTCAACATATCTAAGACAACACCACCAATAAAACCCTAAACCTTCAACATCCCTCGAAGGCAAAAAAAGGAAAACACTAAGCCTTCAACAACCCTAAACCTTCAATATCCCTCCGAGTCAAAAGGGAAAAGGAAAGGAAAAGGAGATCTCACACCAAAGGAGAAACAGGGTACAAAGAAGTCACCACCAAGAGAAAAAGGAAAAGGCAAAAGAAGGGGAAAAGGCAAAAGAAGGGGAAAAGGCAAAAAAAAGGGAAAAGGCACAAGGGAAGGGAAAGCAGCTTAAATTGGTCACGACAAGGGGAGCTAACTCGAATACTTAGCTTATCTTTATTGTTGTGTGTTGCTATTGATTGATTGGGTTTTTAGGGATATTTATGGAAAAGTTAGGGCTAGGGTTCTTAGTTCGTGCTAGAGGGTTAGGGTTCTTGGAGGAATAGGGTTAGTGTTCGTATTGAACCATTGGGATTTTAATTAATTTAATTTAAATTAATTGGGGATTAAGGGATTAATTAGGGGATTGTGGTTTATTATTATGGAAGAATATAATTAGGGACTTTAAAATTGTCATATTATTTTCTAGATACTTTATTTAGTTTTTTTTATAATTAAATTGATGACTCAGTTTAATTATGTATTTAGGTTTTAAATTTTTAATTTAGGTTTGTTATAATTAAGTTAATTACTTAACTTTATTTTTTAATTAGGTTTTAAATTTTTAATTTAGGTTTTGGTTATAATTAAGTTAATTCCTTAACTTAATCTTTTAATTAGGTTTTAAATTTTTAATTTAGGTTTTGGTTATAATTAAGTTAATTCCTTAACTTAATTATTTATTTAGGTTTTAAATTTTTAATTTAGGTTTTTGTTATAATTAAGTTAATTCCTTAACTTAATTATTTAATTAGGTTTTAAATTTTTAATTTAGGTTTTTGTTATAATTAAGTTAATTCCTTAACTTAATTATCTAATTAGGTTTTAATTTTTTAATTTAGGTTTTTGTTATAATTAAGTTAATTCCTTAACTTAATTATCTAATTAGGTTTTAATTTTTTAATTTAGGTTTTTGTTATAATTAAGTTAATTACTTAACTTAATAATTTTATTAGATTTTAAATTTTAATTAGGAAATAATAATCAATTTGGGAGATTGGAGTTAATTTTTTTGGGATAATTTTGTGATATTAATTAAATTGGAAAATAGGGTTAATTCTTTGGGATAATTTTGGGATAGTTTTAGGGATAATTTTTAGGATATTTAATATTTAGGGATCTATTATATTTTTAATTTTGAGGATTAATAGGGTTTAATTGATATTCTTTATTTTGAGATTTTATTTTCTATGATAATTTCGAGTTATTTCTAAACTTGGGATTTATAAAATAATATTGGGTTTAATTTTGGGATTGTCATGAAATTTTGTAAATATGGGTTTGTTCCTGGGTTTATTTTTTTTAAGATATGGATTCATTTACTTTGGGATTTAAAAATGTGGATTTATAATGTATATACAATTTTTTGGGATTTAAAAATATGGGTTTATTATATTGGAAATAAGGGTTCATTATTTTGGTATTGGGTTTTAATTTTAATCTTGGATTTTAAAATGAGGATTTATTTAGGAAAAGTTATTGTTATAATTTTATTTAAGAATTAATTGGATTAAAGATATTTCTTTTGGATGTTTTTCTTACGAATAATTAAAGGAGTTTTTTGGGATAAGGGATTTATAATAAAATTATAATAATTATAATTTAAACATTAAGGGATATTATAAGGAATTAAAAAGGATTTTTTAAGGAATTAAAAAATAGGGATAAAACTCTTAGGTTTCAAGAGTATAAACATAGGCCAAGGGATTAGGATTTTTGGGATAAAACTCTTAGGTTCCAAGAGTATAAACATAGGCCAAGGGATCAGGATTTAAGGGATAAAACTCTCCATCCGAGAGTATAAACAATGGATAAGGGATAAAACTCTCCATCCGAGAGTATAAACAATGGATAAGGGATAAAACTCTCCATCTGAGAGTATAAACAATGGATAAGGGATAAAACTTTCCATCCGAGAGTATAAACAATGGATAAGGGATAGAACTCTCCGTCCGAGAGTATAAATAATGGATAAGGGATAAAACTATTCCTCCGAGAGTATAAATAAACGGATCGGGATTTAAGGGATATAACTCCTTGTCTAGGAGTATAAATAACAGATTAAGGGATAAAACTCCTTATCTAGGAGTATAAATAATAGATTAAGGGATATAACTCCTTATCTAGGAGTATAAACAACAGATTAAGGGATAAAACTCTTTATCCAAGAGTATAAATAGTGGATTGGGTTTAGGATTAGAAATGGGAATAGGATTAGGGGGTAGGAATAGGGGAGGTGAACTACGGTTACTCTGATCCTTCAAAATTGAAGGTACGTAGGCATAGGGTTGTAAACCCTAGCGAGTACATTAATAAAAAACTTAGGATTCTTTTTGTAAAATAAATAAAAATTAGATGACAAACAAATAAACCCTAGAACTTAAGGAGGAACCCATTGAGTACAATGGGGGTGAGGGGTGCCTAACACCTTCCCCTCACTTAACCGACTCTCGAACCGTAGGAATCTCTGCCCTTGGGATTAAGGATTTTTAGGTTTATCATTATTTTTCTTAAAAAATATGATGGCGACTCGATAATTTTTAGCCGGCCGCGACAGCTGGCGACTCTGCTGGGGATTCCTCCCTAAAGAGAGTCCCTCATAACCTTAGGCTTTAGGGTTGTGTTTGTTTGTCTTAGGTGTTTATGGTTTTTTTTTGTTTTTTTGTTATGATTTATTTTATGTTTTAATTTGTTTTATTTATTATATTTGTCTATAATTTTTTTTTTGTCATCATGCATTGGATTGGGGCAAATGATGTCTGAAGCTAAAGCCCAAGCTTGGAGTACAACCCTAGATTAAGACGTGGAACGGAAATTTTTTTGGGGGGGATGTGACATCCCCAATAATTCATTGATGCCACACTCAGAATAGATCCTTCCAAAGGTGTCCTCATGAAAAGGCTAGCCCCTAACGTAGAGGATGATTTGGATGTGGTCCGAGACTCTGAGAACTTTTAGCCTACCTCTTGCCAACTCATGGAGACCCTATGTATTTAACCCTCAAGGGTTGTTACTAGGGTTCTACCCAGATGAGACTTATCCCGAAGGATTACCATAGGAAGGCTTGCTCCTTCTCATGGTAAAACAAGGGTATAGTCTGTACATTATAAGGTCGTTATGATGTCCAAAATTTATATCCTACATGTGAGAGGATTGGGTAGACAAGACTTAGATCTAACATCGTAGGGAACCTACCTAGTTAGGGTCATACTTGCATTTCACCCTTACCTTAACCCGAATAAAAACATTAAAACAAAAAACAAAAATGTCCATGTCATCATGCATTTAAAAAAACATTTTATGCATATATGCATTTTTGTGGAGAATTTCAAGATGTGTTGTAGGAATATTGGAAAGAGGGATTCAAGCGAAAGGGCTACCCTACGCATTAGAGTGCTAAGTGTTGATTTACAAAGTCTCAAAGACCTTTGAGACTTAATGCCAAAATCTGCTCAAAGGATGTTTACACATAAGTATGGAAGGATCCTCGATCTCTTAGGGATCCCTATGAAGGTAGGGGCCGTAATTGCTTTTGCGCAATCTTAGGATCCTCCTCTATGTGACTTACTCCTCAAGGATTTTCAACTAGCTCTTACGCTGGAACAATTGGGACTACTTGGATTTCCAAGGAGAGGGAAAAACCTTACAAAGGGCATGGGGGCAAAAAAAAAAGGAAAAGGAAAAAATAAGGAAAAAGAAAAAAGAATAAAAAAAAAGAAAAAAGGAAAAAAAAAACAGAAAGGGGGAAAAGGGTCAAGCCTAAAGACCCAGCCGTGCCTGTTGAGGATCTATTATCTCACCACAAGGAGGATAGGGAAGTGCAAGGGCTCAAGAAGAGATACTTAGAGGAGTTTAAAGCTCATTTGAAGAAGGCATTGGGGGCATCTATGTAGTTTACGCCTTCTTAAGTTCAGGATTTTCTATTTTTGGGATTGTTATGGGTTATTCCCGAGGAAGTATTGTTATAAGTTTGGGAGTCATTTTGGAGTTGGGATTGGCTATTGGATTTGGATTTTATATTCTATGTGTATGGGTTCATCCTTTGAATATATTCATCCCTAACTACAATGGATTTTGGAATTCCCCTCAAATAAATTTAAAAAAAAAAAATATTTTGCATACCCCATGCATTTTCATGCATTTGCATACATACACATACATTTGCATATCCTTTCCGCATTTGCCCTTGTCCAATTACCAAGAGCTAAGAGGTTTCCCGATACTCATGAATGAACTTAAAGGATACTTCAAGAAGCTATGGAGGAAATCAAAAGGGGCAAGTCTTATTGAAGAAAGAAGGTAACCCTTCACCATGTCTGCAGAGGAGTGCTTAGAGCCTCAAATGCAATAACCTTGGATGATGCCTATACAACAAAGGAAGTTTGGAAGGGAACTAGATCCTACACCAATATCTCAAGACTGGTGGATCAACAAGAAAGCTTACTCCTAGGATCATTAGGACTTTATCACGTCCAATTGTAATTTCCTTTTGCTAAGTGTTGTTTGTATTAAAGGTTGTACCTTTTGGGGATATAATTTTAATGAAATAAATATGCATGTTTTGGGAATTCATCCATTCGTTTCACTCTTTCTTATGCCATCATGGAAATAAAAAAAAAAAAAGAAACAAATCACACCTTTTTTTTTCACTTCTCACCTATTGACAAACTTAGGAGGAGAATGAGGTAAATAAAAATAACTGATTTTGCTGATGTATGCTTCAATAGTAAGACCTAGCCGACGATGTAAGGCATTGTTTCGCTTCACAAACACTGGAGGAATAAGGAGTTAATCCGTAGTCAACCCCCTCGAGCCAGAAGTTGGTGTTCTTTCTGTTTTAAAAAAAAACCTTAATATTAACCAGGGGCAGGGTAGATTTCAATTAACTCAAGGATGCATTCTGATCTCAAGAGAATCAGTCAATCCAAACAAAGGGTTTAAAGCACATCTTCTTCCTCACACCATCCAACATTGAGGAAGCAAAAGGGATAATAGCTCATAATATCTAATATGGCAGTCACACCCTTTCTAAGTCAAAAGCAAATCACTCAAGAATTATTCCAAAAAAAGGGGGAAAAAGCCCGCTAAGTCAAGAGGAAAAGGAAAAAACTGAAAAACAGTGGACTTTGACTTAGGCAAAAATTAGGGTATCCCGATGGACCACAAACTCAAAAGAATTGGTCCATGCAAAAATAAGGGATTAAAAGCAAAGAAAAAGGAAAATATGGAACAATCTTATAAATAGGAGTGAGTGACTGCACCAAAAAAATCTCATCGAGTGCCTAAACCAGTATACCTTTTAATCACTGTGACTGAAAAGGTTCTCTTGTAGGATAAACGCATCTGTTGGGTTTATTGGATTTAGGAATGGAGAACATCAAGGAGAATGGGGTGGGTTAAATTTCAAATTTTGAGCCTTGTATCTTTGTTTTTTTAAAACCGTGAACCAGGCCACGTTACAACATATAAAAGTCCTAATTGAAACTAGGGAAACTATAAAAGCATACTCTGCAAAGTCTTTGTTAAACTGACTCCGAATCCGAATGTTTGTTAAAACATCATTTTTCAATCTTCGTTTGTGCCAACCTCATGGCCAAATATCATCTGTATACGCCATATCCATTTCTAACAATTCTCGATTTCAAAACTTGCATGAGCATTGAGTTGGAATTACTTTTCAAAGGGAATAACTTTACTCGCAAATCAATACTTGGCATCAGGGAAATATCAATAATGGTCTAATCAGGGGCATATCATTTCAAGGAATTTATGACTAGGGGCAAGTCACCTAAGGATCCTCCCAATCAAGGGGCAAATCCTGATGGTCATAAGAGCATATTATCTGGAGATCCTACTAACTAGGAGCAAAGCATCCCAAGACTTGACACACTGATGCTGAGTCACCTCCACGACTCTAATGATAAGGGGTGACTTTTCAAGAGGTTCATGCTGCAGCATGCCAACTCAAGGGTGCATTGAGGCCAATCACTCTAGGAGTCATCTAATCAGGGGCGAAGACATGATAATGGGGCAGTTCATATTAAGGTCATATCATAGCATGACAGGATCCAAGTTCTTTTTCAAGCCACTCCTCCATACCCAATTAATTAAGGGGCATACCTTTTGAAGATTCAAAATCTGGGGCATATTTTCCAAGGTTGAAATACTGGGGCAGTTCATCTCAAGGTCGTATCTAGGCATGGTGGGATATAAAGTCCTTTTCAGGCGTAATCATGTGAAACTCAAACAATCAAGGGCAAACCTTCTTCATACTTCCAAGAGGCACATGCAAGCTCTGTCCTACATCAACAATCGCCAGGGTTCAAAACGAGTATCAGGATATCAGGCTAGCTCAACACACCCTACCATATCAGTTAACAAATATCATGGGGACACTCAGCACTGGGGCACTTATGGAAACATTCAAATCATTGTCATGCATTAATCATGTCGCTACGCTCTAGCATCTAATCATGCATATATAACATAACATCACATACATACATGAGCATACATGCATGAACATACATACATGCACTCATGCATACATACGTAAGGTTCATAACTACTCTTAGGGGTTTAATCCCCAACTTGGCAACATGGCTTTCATAAGGTATCGTGTGTCTTCAATTATCTAAGGGTTTTTATCTAGGGTTTCATTAAGGGTTTTGTCGAGGGTTTCATTAGGATTTTTCATTAGTTTTTATCAGAGGGATTATATCCAGGGTTTCATTTAAAGGATTTCATTTAAAGGTTTCCTCTAAGGGTTTTAACAAGGGTTTATCGAGGTTTTTTTTCCTCATGGGATTTTATCAAAGATTTTTTTTTCAAAGGGATTTATCAGGGGTTCTACAAAAATTCCTATCCAGGGATTTTTCATCATCTAGGGATTTCATCAAGGGATTTATCAGGGGTTCTACAAAAATTCCTATCTAGGGATTTTTCATCATTAAGGGATTTCATCAAGGGAGTTATCAGGGGTTCTACAAAAATTCCTATCCAGGGATTTTTCATCATCTAGGGATTTCATCAAGGGGTTATATCAAAGGGTTTACATCGAATATTCTACACAGGGATTTACCAAAAGGGGTCTACCAGATTTTTAGGGGTTCTACCAGAATGTTAATAAAGGGTTCACCAATGTCTTATCATGGGGTTTCACCAGGGTTTTGCCAAATGGTTTCACTGGGGTCTTATCAAGAAGTTTTCTATTAAGGGATTTTTGCCCAAGGGATTTCGTCGGGGAGTTGTATCAGGGGTTCTACTGGATTTTGTTCAAGGGGTTCCATCTAGGGATTTTCATACAAAAAGGGTTTTTGTTTAGAATTAAAAAAAAAAAGGGAGGGTTTATTGGATTTGTCATCAAAGGATTCTACCTAGGGGTGTCACTGTTGTGTCAATAGGTTTTATCACAAGGGATTTCTCGAAAAGGTATTTATCAAGGGGTTCAATTGGGTATTTCGTTAAGGGTTTATTACTAGGGATCTTAGGATAATCAGCGTAGTACGTACCGGACTCTGCCGTCAAAATTAGGGTTCTTCTTATATTTAATCGTCTTCTCAACAAAAGAGGAAGACTCATCAACATCCTCTTTCTGATTCGAAGACGATTAAATAGGGGCAGCTGTAGTACCCTAAATTTTGACCAGCGTTTTTTAATTTTTTTTTTTTTTGCTATTAGGGGGTGTCATTTAAATGTCAATGGGCTTTGGGGTTTTTAGGCCTATGTTGGGGTTTGGGTCTATCTAAGAGACTTTTTATATTTAGGTAGGATTTAAAAAGTTTGTAGTTTAATTTTATTAGATAAGATCTAAAATTTTGTTCAATTATTTTAAAATATTAGGAAGTAAAGTTTTCTTTTAAATTTATTAGGGATTTCATTTTAGAATTTATTATTTTAGTTTTTTATTATTGTAGAATTAATTAGGATTTTATTTTTATTTGGGCTTTTTAGATGATAATAAGATATTATTTTTAGAGTTAATTATAATAATAATAATAATAATAATAATAATAATAATTATTATTATTATTATTATTATTATTATTAGATATTTGCTAATACTATTCTATTTCAAATAAATGGAATGACATAGGTGGTAGAAAAAGGTAAATTAGGAGTTACAAGGGAGGAAGATCATGAGTTCGAATCCCACATTTTTTACTTTTTGTGTTTTTTCTCTGTTATTTGTTTTTAAACATTCTACTTATTTTCAAATCTTAAAAAATCACAAAAAATTGTTTTTTCATTTTTTATTATTAATTTTCGTATTTTTAAATAGGCATTTTTTAAAAATATCAATTTTTCACTTTTTTCCATCTTATTCATAAAAATATCCAAAAATTCATAAAATATAAAATATCAGAAAATATTTTGTTCTTTTTACTTTTTGGATAATATTTTATATGTTTTAGAATCAATATGATTGATAAAAATAAATCACAAAATAAAAATCTATTTTTGGGCTTTTGATTATGTTGATAGATCAACTTGATTTTTTTTTAACCATAATTGTCATCTATAAATAGGACACATTTACAAACTTTTTGAGGGGTAGCAATTTTACAAACCATATGATAAAAAGTTGTTGTTCTTCACATATCGAAGAACAACAACAATAAAACCTTAAACCCTCGACACCAATAAAACCCTAAACCTTCAACATATCTAAGACAACACCAATAAAACTCTAAACCTTCAACATCCCTCGAAGGCACCAAAGGAGAAACATGGTACAAAGAAGTCACCACCAAGAGAAAAAGGAAAAGGCAAAAGAAGGGGAAAAGGCAAAAGAAGGGGAAAAGGCACAGGGGAAGGGAAAGCAGCTTAAATTGGTCACGGCAAGGGGAGGTAACTCGAATACTTAGCATATCTTTATTGTTGTGTGTTGCTATTGATTGATTGGGTTTTTAGGGATATTTCTGGAAAAGTTAGGGCTAGGGTTCTTAGTTCGTGCTAGAGGGTTAGGGTTCTTGGGGGAATAGGGTTAGGGTTCGTATTGAACCATTGAGATTTTAATTAATTTAATTTAATTTAATCCTTAATTTAATTATTAATTGGGGATTAAGGGATTAATTAGGGGATTGTGGTTTATTATTATGGAAGAATATAATTAGGGACTTTAAAATTGTTATATTATTTTCTTGATACTTTATTTAGGTTTTTTTATAATTAAATTGATGACTCAGTTTAATTATGTATTTAGGTTTTAAATTTTTAATTTAGGTTTGTTATAATTAAGTTAATTACTTAACTTAATTTTTTAATTAGGTTTTAAATTTTTAATTTAGGTTTTGGTTATAATTAAGTTAATTCCTTAACTTAATCTTTTAATTAGGTTTTAAATTTTTAATTTAGGTTTTGGTTATAATTAAGTTAATTCCTTAATTTAATTATTTATTTAGGTTTTAAATTTTTAATTTAGGTTTTTGTTATAATTAAGTTAATTCCTTAACTTAATTATTTAATTAGGTTTTAAAATTTTAATTTAGGTTTTTGTTATAATTAAGTTAATTCCTTAACTTAATTATCTAATTAGGTTTTAATTTTTTAATTTAGGTTTTTGTTATAATTAAGTTAATTCCTTAACTTAATTATCTAATTAGGTTTTAATTTTTTAATTTAGGTTTTTGTTATAATTAAGTTAATTATTTAACTTAATTATTTTATTAGGTTTTAAATTTTAATTAAGAAATAATAATCAATTTGGGAGATTGGAGTTAATTTTTTTGGGATAATTTTGTGATATTAATTAAATTGGAAAATAGGGTTAATTCTTTGGGATAGTTTTAGGGATAATTTTTAGGATAGTTAATATTTAGGGATCTATTATATTTTTAATTTTGAGGATTAATAGGGTTTAATTGATATTCTTTATTTTGAGATTTTATTTTCTATAATAATTTCGAGTTATTTCTAAACTTGGGATTTATAAAATAATATTGGGTTTAATTTTGGGATTGTCATGAAATTTTGTAAATATGGGTTTGTTCCTGAGTTTATTTTTTTTAAGATATGGATTCATTTACTTTGGGATTTAAAAATGTGGATTTATAATGTATATACAATTTTTTGGGATTTAAAAATATGGGTTTATTATATTGGAAATAAGGGTTCATTATTTTGGTATTGGGTTTTAATTTTAATCTTGGATTTTAAAATGGGGATTTATTTAGGAAAAGTTATTGTTATAATTTTATTTAAGAATTAATTGGATTAAAGATATTTCTTTTGGATGTTTTTCTTATGAATAATTAAAGGAATTTTTTGGGATAAGGGATTTATAATAAAATTATAATAATTATAATTTAAACATTAAGGGATATTATAAGGAATTAAAAAGGATTTTTTAAAGAATTAAAAAATAGGGATAAAACTCTTAGGTTCCAAGAGTATAAACATAGGCCAAGGGATTAGGATTTTTGGGATAAAACTCTTAGGTTCCAAGAGAAAACATAGGCCAAAGGATCAGGATTTAAGGGATAAAACTCTCCATCCGAGAGTATAAACAATGGATAAGGGATAAAACTTTTCATCCGAGAGTATAAACAATGGATAAGGGATAAAACTCTCCATCCGAGAGTATAAACAATGGATAAGGGATAAAACTTTCCATCCGAGAGTATAAACAATGGATAAGGGATAGAACTCTCCGTCCGAGAGTATAAATAATGGATAAGGGATAAAACTCTTCCTCCGAGAGTATAAATAAATAGATCGGGATTTAAGGGATAGAACTCCTTGTCTAGGAGTATAAATAATAGATTAAGGGATAAAACTCCTTATCTAAGAGTATAAATAATAAATTAAGGGATATAACTCCTTATCTAGGAGTATAAACAACAGATTAAGGGATAAAACTCTTTATCCAAGAGTATACATAGTGGATTGGGTTTAGGATTAGAAATGGGAATAGGATTAGGGGGTAGGAATAGGGGAGGTGAACTACGGTTACTCTGATCCTTCAAAATTGAAGGTACGTAGACATAGGGTTGTAAACCCTAGCGAGTACATTAATAAAAAACTTAGGATTCTTTTTGTAAAATAAATAAAAATTAGACGACAAACAAACAAACCCTAAAACTTAAGGAGGATCCCATTGAGTACAATGGGGGTGAGGGGTGCCTAACACCTTCCCCTCACTTAACCGACTCCCGAACCGTAGGAATCTCTGCCCTTGGGATTAAGGATTTTTAGGTTTATCATTATTTTCCTTAAAAAATATGATGGCGACTCGAAAATTTTTAGCCGGCCGCGACAGTTTAACTCTCAACCAAAATGATTATTTCATAAGGAAGAATTATTTACTAAGGAGAAACAATCTACTCTTGGTAAATTTTTAATTCTACCCTCACCCAAAACAATATTCCTCACTAGACTCAAGAATACTCTCGAAGCACTATGGCTAAAATATGTGTGAAAAGTAAGAAAGATTTAGAGAGGTTATGAGAGAAATGAAAAGTGAGATTTTTCATGTTTATTTTTTGAAAAGATAAAACAACTCTCTATTTATAGGCCAAGTGTTGCGGTGAAAATCGAATAACAAGTTATGAATTAACTTGCATCATATTTCTTTTACAACCGACTTTGATTTATCCAAAGGAAAGGTTCAAGATCGTTAAAAAAACCTAAAGGGGGAAGATCTAGAGTTCGGGGGTTGGTTATACAAAGGGAAGGTATTAGCACCCTAAGTATCTGTAGTACTCTACAGGAACCTCTTGTTTAAGTTGTGTTATGTTATGTTTGCTTGCTAAAGATATCTACGCTAAGGTAAATACCTAGGTATGTACACTAAGTTTGCTCGCCAAGACGTCGCATCTTGTGCCTACGTATCTGACTAAAGAATCAGAGCAACCGTAGTTCACCTAACTAAGGGTGAGAGAGGAACCATTGACTATGGCCAAAGTTCCAAGGGGAAATGAGTGTGAGCTCATTTAGAGTTTAAGGAAACTTCCTAAGTCTAAGTTGTAGTGGGAAAAAGTGAGTACTTAACATGGTAAGTATCACATACAGTTTAGAAACTCTATCCTATTTCTAAGTTATGATTCATGGCTCTTAGGAGGCCAAGAGAAAGGCTCTTAGGAGGCCTAGGGGGAAGATGACTCTTAGGAGGCCAAGTAGGACAAAGGCTCTTAGGAGGCCTAGAGGGAATGTGGCTCTTAGGAGGCCAAAAATGGTGTGTGATTTGTTTATTGACTTATGAGTCAATTTAGGAGGACTTTCCTTTGGAATTGGGAGAATAACAGTTTTATGAAACAAGAAGTTTGTGGGATATTTACATGAAGATGCAACAAATATTAAAGTGGAACAAAGTTTACAATGCCATACAAGGTTAGAACCAAATACATTAGGCATCACTAGGTCAAAATGAACAAGGTAACATGATAAAATAATCAAAGAAGTCAAAGTGTTCATAAAAAAACCTAAAAAGGTATTCTACTTCCAACATGAATAAATACCTCAAAAAATATTCATTTCCTCCATTTCTTTTTATACTAAAAAAGTGGACATGTTAAGGAGTAATTTGCAAAAAGAATGGGAAAAAAAGAATGAAAAATGATTAAGTTATGAATTTTTAAAATGAAAGCTTAAACCATGAAAATATAAAGGGAATATGTGATAAAAAAAAGATGGGAAAGGCCCCTCATGGGTATTGCACCCATGCCCTTGCGCCTTCAGTCTAAAACCCTTGCCAGACTAACCAAAGCGCACATCATGACGTGTAATGGCAACAACAATATATATGAACTAAGGGTGTTTTTCAGGAAATAAAATAAAAGGACTGGGGCGAGGGGGATTCGAACCCCAGTCCTCATGGTCAATAGGCGTGTGTATGCTCTTGCCACTGGGGTGGCTCTTACATCCGGTATAAAACACACTTCCATGAATATTTAAATCTTGGCAAGCGAAAAACATGTGAAGCAAGAGGAAGTGATGCACATCCAAGAGTGATGAAACCGGTCCTCTACTTCCAACTAACATGCATCATTCAAACTCACTTAACTCTAAAACCAAGTAAACCAAAGGAAAATTAAAGTAGTAAGACAAAGCTTTGCAAGGAACACTTTACATAACAGCATAAGAATAAATCCAAAGTAACATGAATAATCAAATATTGGAAAAACAAAGAGCAAGATGACAAGCAATCCTCATCTGGTATGTCTTTAGCAAGATGAGGTTTTAAGGCAGATGGAAGCTTCTAAACATACCAATATTCCTTCCCTCACCAGAACCAGTTCCCATACCAAAATTCCAAAAACTTTTAAGGATTTTAATCAACCACTGACAATATGATAAGGGTTGAACCATGCATGAACCAAGACAGGCTTTAGTCTGAAAAAAAAGGGGTAGGGATACAAAACAGTCCAAGTCCAGACATTGGCTGTACTTAAAGATGTAGCAACAAGGTTCCATACACTGCATTATTGCTTGATTTTAAAGCAATCATGACATAGCAACAGGACCAAGCATCTAGTGGATCAACATGAATAGACTGTCTATCAACACAAATTCAATCCTAGCATGATATGAATAAAACATAATGAGGCAGTTGTGAATAAATATTCCTTGGGGCATTTATAAACTCAGACATGCCTTCTGCCCAGGCTTATGATCAGGACTAATAAGCAACTCAGTGTAAGGGCAAAGCAGCAGGGTTGATAGTGCTAAAAGGAGTGGATTCAATTAAAATTATTTCAAAACATACCATTCACAAATGACATCAGCACAACTGGAACACTAACACATCAAAAAAAAAAAAGACACTAGCAGTTTAATTACACAGATAAAATACTTTGGACTGGCATATTCAACAGGCTCATATGCATATCTCCTACTCCATCGAAATTGACCCACAACAAGCAGTGCTAAAACCAATTTGAAACTACACATAAGTGTAAAACACAAATGGAAAGTAGTAGGGATGCAAAAAGGTTAATTATCAACTAGTAGTGAGCAAGCCAAATCAACACAAAGACATATATGCTATACTTCAAATGATGAGCAACTTTAAGCAAATGCATACTCTAATGGTCAAGATCATATAAACCAAACAGATGCATTTTCAGGCAAGACGAGCATGGCAACCATAGGATCATGGCATGATATAAGCAAAGATGCATCATTGAGGTTTGTCAATCATTTATGCTACTCCAAACATTTTAACTACACTATGGCATTTTAGGCACACAAAGTTAACATGAAATATGGATGCATCAGGAATGTGTTCATGTATTATCTTGGAATGTATTTGTCAGTGGCATTCATATCAAATAACAGTTAGGCATGTAAGAACAAACCTGAGTCAGGATAGTGCAAGGTGAACTCAGAAAAATGACTATGTACATGGCTATAGCAGTAGTATGATCATCAGATACAAACTTCAAGAGACCAGTAGTTCATATAATTCTCAGAATCAAGGTAATGACGTTGATATCACATAGAAGCATCAGTATGATCAAAAACAGAAAAAAAAACAAATGAGACATGGGAATATTAACATGTAAGTCTTGGAGGCTTAGCAAAGTTCAGGCATTGGTTCTAAGAGATATGAACATGTTCAATCAGTTCAGACCAAGCATGGCATTTAATGCAAATAAAACAACCAGGTAAGGACACAGTTATAAGTAAGTGGCATAGCATGACATGGTTAGTATGTATGAGAAAGCACATGAATGCAACACCATAAAAAATGAATCCTCAACAGACTTTTGTCTTTAGAGATAAACTCAAAAAGCAACAACACATGAGCAGTCTGCTATTACAAGACAGAATAATGGTACTTCACACACAAACAAACATTGAGGATGTGTATCATGCTTCTCTCCTTTCCGAGCATAACAGCTTATCCACACACTTTGCACACATAAATTAAATACAAAGTAGGCAACAATTTGAACAATATTGAATACATACCAGACAAGTCAAAGACTAACACACACACACACACCCACACCCACTTGAGTAAGCACATTAAGAATTTGCACACACATTGAATACACCAAGTCTGGCATGATGGTAACAGGCATACAATCACACGTGGAATAGTCAAGACAAGTGATCCATCAAAAAACAAAGTGAAAACAAGGTTTTGGCTATAATGCACCTGAGGCTGTATGCCAACAAGGATCTACATAGCATTTGTTACCACTGACCTATATTAACATAAAAGGCAGATAGTTCTGCAACAAGTTTCAACAACCACAAGTACCTCAGCAATCAAGACAAGAGTCTCACCTATTTTTATTCAAACAAAAAAAAAACAATTTCTCAACCAAAGCAGTTTCATGACAGTTAGGATCAAGACATCTAAGTTTGGCAGTGTAATAACCAAAGAAGTTACAAGCAGTCAATGAGCAGTACAAAGGGATTCAATTATGTACCTCAACCATAAAGCTAAAAACATAAGGGAGTGTAGCTACCCTTCTCAACACATCAACCAAAACAAACATGCTGGTCTTACTTCCATATGGCATGCCATGGACCAAAGTTTAACACAAACTTAAACACACACTATTTTCACATTATGGATGGATGAAAGAAATATTAACACATACTATATGAGCATTCATAACACAGGTATGATGATGATAATAATGTATATAAACATGGATGTGGAATATGAAGAAAGAATTTACTAAGTGGAATATGTCCACTGCACCTTCAATCAATGAAGTATCCTTCCTCCTTTGAACTGGTAGCAAGCTATCCAAGTGCTCTTCCTTCTCCTTCACTTGTAAGACTTCAAACTCAGAGCTATTTTAGGGTGAGTATGTGAATATCGTTGGTGTCAAATACAAGCAGTATGGACTGCTATTTATAGGGAAAGTGTGAGGTTTCAAGGTATGGCCAACTTGCTAAAAGTTCCAAATCTGCCCTTCCTTTTTCGTGAGGATTTTTCAAACTTGCAGCGTGAAATCTTCCAAAGATCTCTGAGTCTTCTGAGCAGAACTGTTGTGAGCTGATAGGTGCATTGATCCATGAATAAACTAATGTTTCCTCCTTTGGAAAGTTTCTCTCTCTCCCTTCCACTTGCACAACTCAGTCATACATCACTATTTAAATGTCAATTCAGTTTGAATTTCATGGAAAGGCTTGGTTAGATGTTAAGTGAGCCATTAAAACTCATAATTGATGGAAATTGGTGATTAGGGAAGTGTTTGAACTAAAACTCAAAAGTTAGTTTCTTGAATGTTAAGTAATGAGGCCCTCATCTTTGACTCTTCGAAACTCCCAACTCCCTTGATGGATGGAGGAGTTCTAGTACTCTTTGGAAAGCTCTCATTGCCCTCTATAACTTTCATGTTCAAAGATTTTTGATTTGAGGCCTGGGACTATATGAAAAATTGGGTTAAAGTTGTATGCACATAAGGGTGAAAAAACTGAAATTTCACTAAGTCCTTAAGGGTGATTTATCTTCCAAGCCTTGTAACTCAAAAACCAAGCATTTTTTGGAAGAGGGTCCTCTAATATGTTTTGAAGATCATGGAAAGAGCTTCTATTTGAGCTTTGAGTCATTCAATTTGGATGTGTGGTTTGAAAGTTATGACTGTTTCAATTTTGGCACAAGTAGTGAAATTTCCATGTTTGAAAAGTTTCATGAACCAAACCTTGCTTCCTCCGCAAGAAACTTCCTGAAACTTGATATTGACACTTTAAATCGTCACTAAGACATGTTATGAGGAGTGGAGACCTTGGAAGTTCCATTTGGATCAAAATCCCAAAGATTAGGGTTTTAGTCAAAACCCTACTTTTGACCGTGAATGCACTGAGATAAACCTTTGTGATCTTGCTTCTTTCTTCACATCCAAAGCTTCGTAGAAGACCTCTAGGGATGTTTGCTAACTCATGGAATCATGTTTTTAGGGTTTGAGAGCATCTTTTAAGGAAAATCAAGGCCAATGATTCACATGTCTTGATAGAAACCCTAATCTGGAGGCAGGGTGAAATTGTGGTTCAAACAAAACATGATGAGAGCCAGATGACCTTGAATTCTTGCTGAGTGAGACCTCTTGGGTGTAGGTAACTCAAATGGTTTATGAACCAAGCACTTCTTGAATTGACAGGGCAAAATTCTTCATCAATTCCTCAGGTTAAAACCCTAATCCCATACTTTGGTCTGGTGATCCTTTTGTTGACTTGACTTGATTCAAAGCCTTGGGATCTTGGTTTTAAACAACTGGTGAATCTTTGTGAGGATTATATGGAGCCAAAGAATACCTTAGGAGGCCTTGAATTTCTTTGTGCAAACCCTACTTTCAATCATAAGAGAAACAAGTTGCAAGATATGGGTCCGTTTAAACAATGCATATATGATTGATCCTAAATGTCTGTGTAAGATGTCATGACATCTAAGAGGTAAAATTTGGGGTACAACAGTTGCCCCTATTTAAATAGCTTTGCCAGATGGTCGCGAGGAATGGAAATCCTTGGGACATCAAGGTGAAAGGTATTTAAATATAGCAAACCTAAAATTTTGCCCTTAGATGGAATGCAGATGTTAAGGACAAGCGAGGGACAATACAAATGCTGACATGTCATGAACTTCTAGTATGATGAAATGATGATAGTGCAAAGATGCAGACAGACCAGACACCGAAGGTGAAGAGCAAACCACCACAGAGAGCTCACTGGGAAAGGATGAAGGTTAGTATTCATGAGGAAAACCCACTGGGGATACAGGTTGACCAACAAAAGAGACTTACTGGGGAGACTCTGAGGAAAGACTAGGGATAGAAAGATAGAGCTGAGGGGAAACCTTACAGGTCCTCACTGGAGATGAGAGCCCGAAAGGTATTCTCCACTGGGGAAAGATCCAGGGAGATGGACGACAGGTTCATACGTGACCGGACGACACTGGGGAAGTAAGACACATTCTTACTGGGTGCGAAACTAGAGAGAAGGCATGATCTCCACTGGGGATCAGTTTAAAACAAAAGGATGAGCATCCAGCAAAATATTTTCTAGGGATTTCTTGTACTGAAGAGTTCAAACGGGATCTTCAAGAAAAGCCAGAAAAGGTAGAAATGAACTCGTGTGCCAGATAATATGACTGGACTTTTGGCTGGGGAATAAGGTTAAGGAAACAATATGAACTGGATAAGAAACGAGGTTCATAGTCGACCTGAGATTTTGGTTCATAGGTGACTAAGGTTCATAGGTGACCTGAAAATCAACGCCAGCGATTACTGGACTTATGGTTCATAGGTGACCAAGGTTAGGTTCATAGGTGACCTGAAAATCAACGCCAGTGATTACTGGACTTATGGTTCATAGGTGACCAAGGTTAGGTTCATAGGTGACCAAGGTTAGGTTCATAGGTGACCAAGGTTCATAGGTGACCTGAAAATCAATGCCAGCGATTTACTGGACTTATGGTTCATAGGTGACCAAGGTTTTAGGTTCATAGGTGACCTGAAAATCAACGCCAGTGATTACTGGACTTATGGTTCATAGGTGACCAAGATTTTAGGTTCATAGGTGACCTGAAAATCAACGCCAGTGATTACTGGACTTATGGTTCATAGGTGACCAAGGTTAGGTTCATAGGTGACCTGAAAATCAACGCCAGTGATTACTGGACTTATGGTTCATAGGTGACCAAGGTTTTAGGTTCATAGGTGACCTGAAAATCAACGCCAGTGATTACTGGACTTATGGTTCATAGGTGACCAAGGTTAGGTTCATAGGTGACCTGAAAATCAATGCCAGCGATTTACTGGACTTATGGTTCATAGGTGACCAAGGTTTTAGGTTCATAGGTGACGTGAAAATCAACGCCAGTGATTACTGGACTTATGGTTCATAGGTGACCAAGGTTTTAGGTTCATAGGTGACCTGAAAATCAACGCCAGTGATTACTGGACTTATGGTTCATAGGTGACTAAGGTTTTAGGTTCATAGGTGACTTGAAAATCAACGCCAGTGATTACTGGACTTATGGTTCATAGGTGACCAAGGTTAGGTTCATAGGTGACCTGAAAATCAACGCCAACGATTACTGGACTTAAGGTTGGCACCGACAGCTGGATTAGATATCAGATAGGTCAATACCAGGGTTGCATAAGCGAAGATTGGACTTCCTGGGGAATAAAGCATAGAGAGTCAGATCTGGCGCACGAAGGTGAAGACCAGACGCAAGCGATACACAGACAGAGGTCTGAAGACCAGTGAAGGAGACGAAGAGAGATAAAGTCCTTACACTCAAGTCAAATAAATGCAAAGATGCACCATGCCATGATATGATGCAAATGCTTAATAACATGCAAGAAGCGACTCTAACGAGAGATGACCGACATGGAACAGCGAGAGGAAAGATGACATATCCCTCGCACTAAAGTTCAAAGTTTGGAGATGATTCGGGAATGTCTTGACTTCACCGGGGAAATAAGAATTCATATTTTCCGACGAACATCTGTGAAGATACTGGGGAGAAGTCCTTTGTACCGGTGGTCAGTCATTACTTAAAATGTTTGATTCGGGGAAGTACTGCCAAACTCTCTTTTTTTAACAACAAGTTCACTCCAGATGATTTATCAGTGTTTTCGTCGCAAACTGAGCCTTTGAAAGAGGCAAATGATTTCCCTAAATCGTCCCTAATGCCAAAGCAAAATGTATACTTTTATCGTGTTTTCTCAAAAGATTTTTTTTCAAACATTTTCCGCTTTCAAAACTGTTATTAATGAATAAATGAAGTTTTGCATAACGAGGAAAGTATTAGAGTAATGATAAATATCAAACAAAGAATGGTTCAAAATCTGATTTCATTAGAATGGTAACTTGCCAATAGTAAAGTTCCATGGAACATTACAATTGAAAAATGGCAATTTGGGAAAAGGTTACATCGTATTCAATGACCACTACCTTCCCTATTGACTAAGAGTCCTGACAACCTTCGCTGTTGATGAGAGAGTTTGAACTTTGACTTTCTTCATGAACATCGGGATGTAGGTGACACCCTATCTAACACAGTGAAACACCTTTGTCCCTAATTTTTGCCTGGACCGCCCTTTTGGGTTTTCGATCCACCGGGACGTTTTTTTTTTTTTTTTTTTGCCTAGGCCGCCCTTTCGGGTTTTCAACCTAGCGAGCCCTTTTCTTTTTTATTTAATCCCTAACTTTTGCCTGAGTCTCCTTCATAGGTTATGACCCACCGGGATACCCTTTTCTTGCCTAAGTTGCCATTTTTGGTTTTTGACTTAGCGAGCTTTTTAGGCGTAATATTTTCGTACTAAGTCAGCATTCACGGGGTGTACGAGTTGTTCACCATCCATCGTTGTGAGGAATAAGGAACCTCCTGAGAACACAGTTTTTACTACAAATGGACCCTCATAGTTAGGCGCCCACTTTCCTCGAACATCCCTTTGAGATGGCAGAATCTTCTTGAGTACTAGTTCTCCTTCTCGAAATTCTCGAACACGGACCTTCTTGTCAAATGCTCTCTTCATTCTCTTCTGATACAGATGACCATAGCACATAGCAGTCAGTCGCTTCTCATCAATGAGGTTCAGCTGATCATATCTTTCTTGGACCCATTCTGCTTCATCCAGTTTAGTTTCCATTAGGATTCTTAGAGACGGTATTTCAACCTCAATGGGAAGAACAACATCCATTCCATAAACCAGAGAAAAGGAGGTTGCCCCTGTTGAAGTTCAGACCGAAGTTCTGTATCCGTGCAAAGCATATGGTAACATTTCATGCCAATATTTATAAGTCTTGACCATCTTCTGCAGGATCTTCTTGATGTTTTTGTTAGCAGCTTCGACAGCTCCATTCATCTTGGGACGATAGGGTGAAGAATTGTGATGCTCAATTTTGAAATTGTCACACAGCTCCTTCATTGTCTTATTGTTCAGATTTGTCCCATTGTCAGTTATGATCTTGTTAGGGATTCCATAACGACAGATGATGTTATTCTTAATGAAGCGAGCAACTACTTGCTTAGTCACGTTCGTATAAGAGGCGGCTTCCACCCACTTGGTAAAGTAATCTATAGCCACCAAAATAAAGCGATGTCCATTAGACGCTTTAGGCTCAATTGTCCCAATCATATCGATGCCCCACATAGAGAACGGCCAGGGTGATGATAGCACATTCAACAGAGTAGGAGGAACATGCATTTTGTCCGCATAAATCTGACATTTATGGCATCTTCTAGCGTACTGGATGCAATCAGTCTCCATAGTCAACCAATAGTATCCAGCCCTCAAAATCTTCTTAACCATGGCATGTCCACTGGCATGGGTGCCAAAAGCTCCCTCATGGATCTCATGAATCAGTAAATCTGCTTCTCTCTTATCGACACATCTCAACAAAACCATATCATGATTCCTTTTGTACAGCACACCGTTGCTGAGGAAGAACTTGGATGACAACCTTCGCAAGGTTTTCTTATTAAGACTGGACGCATTGGCCGGATATTCTTGAGTCTTTAGATAATTCAGAATGTCATGGAACCAAGGTTTACCGTCTGATTCTTCTTCAATGGACTGGCAGTAGGCAGGCTCAGTCCTTCTTCCAATACTGATTACCGGATCTTCGTTGATAAATCTAACTTGCCACATTGAAGCCAGTGTTGCCAAAGCATCAGCTACATGATTCTCAGTACGTGGCACATGGCAAAAGGTTATCTCATCAAAACACTTAATCAACTCCAAGGCATATGCCTGATAAGGGATGAGCTTCTCATCTTTTGTCTCCCATTCGCCTCTGATCTGATAAATGACTAGAGCGGAGTCACCCATAACTTCAAGAAAATAGATTCCAAGATCGATTGCGGCTTCCAGACCCAGAATGCAGGCTTCATATTCAGCAATATTGTTCGTACACCCAAAATCCAATCTAGCCGTAAAAGGGGTGTAGCCACCCTCCGGATTAATTACAACAACACCTACTCCATGCCCCTTGTAATTGGACGAACCGTCGAACATCATCTTCCACTTATACTTAGCCCTGGGATCTTCCTCAGAGCCTGACTCTTCACAATCTTTCACTGCCATAATATCCTCGTCAGGGAAATCAAACTTGAGTGGTTCATAGTCTTCAACTGGTTGATTGGCAAGATATTCTGAAAGAACACTTCCTTTGATGGATTTCTGAGCCACATATTGGATATCATACTTTGACAACAGCATGTGCCACCGCGCAAGTCTTCCTGTTTGAGCAGGCTTTTCAAAGATGTACTTTATTGGATCCATTTTTGAGATCAACAAAGTAGTGTGACATATCAAATACTGCCTCAAACGCCTGGCGGCCCATGCTAATGCACAACAGGTCTTCTCAAGCAATGAATAACGGCTTTCACTATCAGCAAACTTTTTGCTCAAGTAATAGATGGCATGCTCTTTGCGACCAGTTTCATCGTGTTGGCCCAAGACACAGCCCATGGATCCTTCTAAAACGGTCATGTACATGAAGAGAGGTCTTCCCGGAACAGGAGGCACCAGAACAGGTGGTTCTTGCAGATACTTCTTGAGTTTTTCAAAAGCTTGTTGGCAATGACAATTCCACTCTACGGCCCGATCCTTGCGGAGCAACTTGAAGATTGGTTCACAGATGGGAGTCATATTGGAGATAAATCGAGAAATATAATTCAAACGGTCCAAAAACCCTCTTACTTGAGATTCAGTCTGCGGCGCCGGCATCTCCTGAATAGCTCGTACCTTATCAGGATCTACTTTAATTCCTCTTTGACTGACGATAAAACCAAGTAGCTTTCCTGACCTGACACCGAAAGTACACTTAGCCAGATTTAACTTTAGCTGATATTTCCGGAGTCTCTTGAATAACTTCAGAAGATGGCCAAATGTTCCTCTTCGCTCTGAGACTTAGCAATCATGTCATCCACGTATACCTCAATTTCTTTATGGATCATATCATGGAATAAAGTCACCATGGCTCTTTGATATGTTGCCCCTGCGTTTTTCAAACCGAAAGGCATGACTTTGTAGCAATAGGTTCCCCATGGAGTGATGAATGTGGTTTTATCCATGTCGGCTGGGTCCATTCTGATCTGATTGTAACCTGAGAAACCATCCATAAAGGAGAAAACTGCAAAACTAGCTGTATTATCCACGAGAGTGTCGATATACGGTAGAGGGAAATCATCTTTAGGACTGGCTTTGTTGAGATCCCTGTAATCTACGCACATCCGCACTTTACCATTCTTTTTCATTACCGGCACGATGTTGGCTACCCATTCAGGATATTTTGAAACTGCCAAGAAACCTGCATCCAGTTGTTTTTTAACCTCATCTCTGATTTTGAGAGCCATGTCAGGTCTGCTTCTTCGAAGCTTCTGTTTCACTGGAGGACATTCGGGCTTGAGTGGTAGCTTATGAACTAATATATCTGTATCCAAGCCAGGCATATCCTGATAAGACCAAGCAAACACATCCACATACTCTTCAAGAAGTAGTACTAGCCGTTGTCTGATCTCTGCCCCAAGTGCTGCCCCAACCTTGACCTCTTTCCTCTTTTCTTCGGTACCAAGATTGACGACATCAACTTGTTCCTCATGCGGTTGAAGATTCGTGTATTGATACTCACACATTTCTGCCAAATCATCAGGGTTCTCATAATCCTCCTCACCTTCGGCTTGATTGATAGGTGAATCAAAGTCAATAGTGAGATCGGGGTCATTGAACACAATGGGTTTGGGATTCACTCTGCATGATGGAGGGACTTATTTTATTAAGAATGCACAAAAAATTAAATGCGAGATGAAAAAATTTCTGTAGTTTTTTGAAAAGATTGCCATTTTTCTTTTAGAAGCAAATGCAGTAAGGTAAAGACAAGGATATTAACAAAACATCATTTTCATTGATTAATAGGAAATGAAAGCGGTGGCCAATACAAAATAATCCACTAGCCTTGGGCAAGACTAAGGAATTGAAAACAACAACAAAGCAAACAAATTACTCTGGAATAGGGTACAAGACAGGGATCTCAATAGACTCCCAATTGCTCAAAGCGGCGTCACACTGAAAAACCAAATGGTTGATGTCTTCGTCTTCGGCCTCCTCGATAATAGCATGGACCTGATGTCCTCCACTGACAAATATTTCTTGAATCGTCTTTAGTCCTCCCCTTGTTGGAGCGTCTTTTTCCTCAAAAGCTGGTTTGTAACCCAACCCTTGGTACTTTTCTCTTTCTTGGATTTCGACGACTTTGCCCCAGCCTTCTAGGGTACCATTTTGCAGAGCAGATTGAATACTTTTAAATGAGGCAAAAGATGGGCAGTTGGGAGCCACTGGTTCCTTATCATCAAGCATAATGGCATTGGCTATCTCAAGGGCCTGGAAAGAGGTTTCCAGAGCATCCTCATCGGCCTCGATATAACGGAAGGAAGATAAGTTGCTGACCATCAGGTCTTCTTCGCCATGTATAATAACCAATTTCTCGTCGGTTACAAACTTCATTTTCTGATGCAGAGTAGAGGTCATAGCGCCAGCCTCATGGATCCATGGTCTGCCTAGCAAACAACTGTAGGCAGGGTTGATGTCCAAGATTTGGAAAACAATATTGAACACCTGTGGACCAATTAAAATAGGCAACTCGATTTCACCCATCACTGATCTTCTTGAGCCATCAAAGGCTTTGACAACAAGCGAAGTAGATCTCATCGTAGCTCCTCGGTAAGATAACTTTTCAAGAGCTCTTTTCGGTAAGACGTTCAGAGACGAACCGGTATCCACAAGGACTCTGGCCAACATATCTTCTTGACATTTCACCGACACGTGCAAGGCAAGGTTATGGTTTCTACCCGTTCGAGGTAATTCTTCATCACTGAAACTGAGAGTGTTACAAGCTGTAATGTTGGCAATGACATGGTCGAATTGTCCAGCGGTTATATCCTGAGCCACATGTGCTTGGGCCAGTACCTTCTGTAAAGCTGATCTATGAATAGGCAAATTGACTAGTAGAGACAAGATTGAAATTTTGGACGGAGTCTGATGAAGCTGATCTATCACCCTATAATCACTTCTTTTTATAATCCTCAAGAACTCTTCATCTTCTTCTTTAGAAATTACCTCATTTCCTTTGTCTTTAGGAGGTATAAGAATGGTGGTCTCTCCGGGTGCAGTTTCTCTGACAGGCGGAGTATAAACTCTGCCGCTTCGGGTTACCTTCCCTGTTCCAACTATGCTTGTCACATCTTCAATAGTAGTTCCCACCTCATTCCTTGGAACTACGTCCTCAAAAGTGATTCCCACCTCTTTCCTTGGAATCACGTCTTCTCGTTTTCTGTTACCCATAACATTCTCATAAATCCATGGCACGACCTTGGTCCCTCTGAACCTAAATGGAATAGGTTGTCGGGTATCATATTGCTTGGAATGATTAGCAGTGGAAGCAATAACAGACTCAGGATTGTTGAAAACCGGCACGGGTTTGTTAAATACAGGAACCACAGAACCTGACTTAAACACATGTACTTGATCCCTTGGCTTCGGTAGGTTAAACACAGGTTCAATCACTGCAATTTTACTCTCTTTTTCCTTATTGAAAATTTGTAGAAAACCTTCATTGATTAAACACTGAACATCCTCTTGCACTAAACGACACCCCTTAATATTGGTTTTGCATTCCTCACAGTCATTATGGCAACCTTTGACCAAACCAGCCTTGAACAATTTAGCATGAAAGGTCTTGAGATGAGTCTTGATCTTTGCTACGTCCAAAATTAACACCTCATTCTTTTCATCCTCAATGGCATTAGTAGCCCCATGTGTAGGCAAAGGATTGCTTTTCACATTTGGCTGATTGTCTGCAAACGATAGGACATTCCTCTCCATCAATCTCTTCACAACATTTTTCAGTGCTAAACATCCTTCCAAATCGTGACCAGCTCCTCCTTGGTGAAAGGCGCAATTCACATTTGGATTGAAGAACGGCATAGAATTTTCAGTTGGTGGTCCCAAAGGTCTGGTAACGATCAATCCTTGTTCCACTAAAGAGGGGTAGAGCTCAGTATAAGACATTGGTATAGGTGGGAATGTGGATGTTGCCCCCTGCCTTCTTTGAGGAGCATTCTGCTGTGAAACCAGCTGTCTCTGTTGTTGGTAATTCTGGTTTCTCGGCCATTATTGATAAGCTGTGCTTTGATAAGCTGGCGCTTGTTGTACTGCTTGATGATTGAAAGTAGGTGTAACAGCTGCTATGTAAGGTTGTTGAGCATACTAGATAGGGTAAGTTGGTTATTGGGAGAAGTTTGGACCTGGCTGTTGTCGGTGCATTGGTTGTTTCCACCTAGGATTCTGATTTTTTCCTGTCATGACGGCATTGGTTTCCCCTTCCTTTTTCTTGTGAAAATTACTGGGAGCCTTTTTGACATTGGTGCTTGTAGAGCTGCTTGTAGAGCTTACGACCTTCCCGCTTTTTAATCCGGCCTCGACTTTTACACAGACTGCGACGATATCAGCAAAACTAGCACTGACGCTGTTGATCATTCTTTCGTAGAATTCTGGTTTCACCGTGTCTACAAACCAGTCTGCCAGTTCCTTCTCAGTCAGGGGTGGTTCAACTTGGGAAGCAGTTTCCCTCCACCATTGTGCATATTCTTTGAAGGATTCGGTGCTGCTCTGGGTCATACCTAACAATTGGCGTCGGTCAGGGGCTAAATCCAAATTGTATTTATAATGTTTCACGAAAGCATCTGTCACATCTTGGAAACAGCGGACCCGAGATTGATCCAGACTTAGGTACCATTTAGCTGCAGCACCCTTCAGGCTATCTTGAAAACAATGTATCATTAACTTGTCGTTACGTACATGTGCCGCCATCCTACGGTAATACATGACCAGATGGGATCTGGGACATGTGGCGCCTGAGTACAGCTCAAAGTTTGGCAACTTGAATTTAGAGGGAATCACCAGGTCTGAAACCAAACACATATCTTTTACATCAGTGCTAAAGGCGTTACTTCCTTCCATAGCCTTTATCTTCCTTTGCATCGTCTCGACGCTCTATCTTAACTTTTCATTTTGGTCATCCCCCTCTTCTGATACGTCAATGTAATCGTAAGGGTGGTGGTTGTGGAAAACCGGATGCGCCTGTGTCTGTACCGTTGGTGGAGTGAAAGTGGGAATAGCCTGTAGAGTCTCATTGGCCAGAGGTACTGTTTGTTGAGTACATTGAGGAACGGTGGTGCGGATGAAGTCAAAAGGCATACCCAAGGTAGGGTTCACAACAGGAATGACAGGAGGTTCTATTGTAGTGGTGATGATCTCGGAGACCACGGTGGCCTGAGTATCCATTTTCGCTCTCAAGATATTGACAGCTTCCAAGAGCTGCCCCATTCCACCTCGTATTTCCGTTAGTTCGTTATTGACTCGGTCCATCTCTCCACAAGTTTCTGACATCTTCAATCGAGCTTGGGCCCGAGTGTTGTAGCCTTGCTTATGATTCAGTGTGACGGTTCTGAGATAACATGGCGACATAAGATAAGGATAAAAAAGGAGACGTGTATATGCTATGATATGATGCCAATGAGGATGCTGATGCAGATGCAAGCTAAACTATCAAGTAACCAAATAAATTTTGTAAATAATGTAGACAATGGAATTTTGTCAAAATATCTTCTTCATTAAGAAAAATTTGGCAACCATTACATCAAGAGCAGAGTATCTTCATGCTCTGGGTACAAAAGTGGGGACACACCCACAACAGAAAGGAAATAACAACAACAACAAAAGGAAACAACATTGAAAGAAAAAGTGGCAACATTGGAGGTTCTAGAAATTGGATCCACTAGTAGATGCCCCATCTCCTTCATTGATTTTCTTCACAAGTTCCTCGATACGACCCTTGATCCTTTCCTTTTCGAGAAACAAATCTGTCAGAGTGTCCGTCATTCTCTGCTTGGTCTCAGGTGTTGCTTCGTGACGAGGAAATGGCTTCCTCATCACACGGGCTATGTTACGGGACCATTGTAGGTGAGCTTCGGTGACAGGGCATTCGGCCCTCCACAGTTGCCTATTGATCTGGCGCCAGGCGCGTTCAAGTCGCAGTTTCATTTCAAATCCTTCCTCTTCTCCAAAGTACATCATATGCATGTCCTCATCATCCAGGGGCCCTTCTTTCATGTGGCCCAGCTGGCGGCGGGCAAGAACAGGGTTGTAATTGATACAACCATTTCTCCCCATTAAGGGGACATTGGGGCAGCCCCCACAGCTAACAATCATGAGGATTCCTTCTTCTGTTGAGTCATACCATTCGACATCGGTATGTTTTAACTCCATTAGCTTCTTGGACCATATTTTACAATCTTCAACCTCCCAGAAGGCGGGAGTTTTTGGCAGATAGGAGATGAACCACTTGTAGAAGAGAGCTACACAGCAGACAATTGACCCACATCCTCTTGAGTATCTAGTCTGAACAGAGTGGTAGACGTCAGCCAGCAAAGTTGGGACTGGATTGTTGATGGTGAAGATCTGAATGGCTTGGACGTCCACAAAATCTTTGGCGTTTGGAAACATAAATAACCCGTAGATCATCAGAGCAAAGGTTGATTCAAACAGTGCCTCATTTCCTCTGTTCTTGAAATACATGGCCTTTTCTAGCAAGAACAAAGCGGGTAGCCCACATCGACCTCCTTTGATGGTTAGATTGGCTTGAATATCAGAGACTCTGATCCTTGTAGCCATAGCAATTTCCTTAATGGACGGCATCACCTCGATCCCAGAGAAAATTGGAGCTTCTCTGACAGGGATTCCAATCAGGGCAGAGAATTCTTCTAGTGTTGGGACCAATTGAAATTCAGGAAATAAGAAACCACGGTAAGCTGGATGGTAAAGCTGAGCCAAAACCTCAAGAGGTCCTTTAGTTACCGGGAGCCTCATTAGTGGCAGGATGCACCCATACTTGTCAGCAAAGGCTGATGGGTCTTCGACTTTGTCACCCAACCACAATAATTGTTCAAGCTGGGGAAGCTCAAAAGAGTAAGGCCAAACTTTCTTTCCTGCGGCATCCATGTCTACAAAATCTGCAAAGCAAAGTTAGTACATTGATAGTTTAGCAAAAGAATGCAAAGTGTGATGCAAATGTGATTGGTTTTAAGGAACCTAGGAAAAACCATTTTTCAACATAAGTCTCATTCTATTAAATATTGAGAAAAGTTACAAATAGTAGATTTCAATAGTTCCAAAAAGGACCAAAATACAAGAAGATAGGAATAACAGCTAAGCCTACAAAGCGATCACATCTAAGAGTGTCCTGCTTCACGCCCCCTCTTCTGTCTTTTCAACTTGTCATTCTCTCTGACCAAACTGTCCACAATTCCCTTCCACGCGCCAGATGTTGGAGGAACACAAGCATACTCGTGAGTGCTAGCAGTAGGCTTTGTGCTAGAGAAAAATAAATTCTCTTGCGCCAAAGGTTCATCAATTACGCGTTTTTCCAGCCACTCAATCAAGTCGTCTTTCTCTTTCATCTTTTCCTTCATTTCCTCTTGCTCAATGCAGATGGTATGATATTTCCACTCCCACGTGTCCCTTTCAAGCTTCATCTTTGCTAGATTTTCCTGGTACTCCTCCATGCGTTCAATGGGAATAATAGATGGTGATACAATAGTCGGCTGATGAAGTATTTTGGGAATATAAGGCATCTTGAGGTCACGGGCGCGAGATCGAACCCACTTAAGGTATGGCTCCAAAGACACACAGTTTCGTTTTCCCATCTCGTCCTTGGTACTTTTGTGGAACGTGTCCCAAGCATACCAAACTTCATTCTTGGTTTCATTAGTGGCATTTTCATTAAGGTAGAAGAAACCGGATACATGAATGCTCTTGGGCTTTTCTTTCATTGCAAACCCGAATTGGCGTTTAGCAAGAACAGGGTTATAGCTGATCCCGCCATGAATACCAAGAAGTGGTACATTGGGGAACGACCCACAACTATCAATGTAAACATTTTGGTCATAAACAGGATCATACCAAAAGATGTCATTATGAGTAAGAGAAATGATCCTTTGAGACCAACGAAGTTTGTCAGGGTTGTCACGGAATTCAGATGTTCGAGGCAGATGAGCGATGTACCACTGGTAAAGCAACGGGGCACAACACAAAATAGTTCCTTTCCCTTAAAGAGTCCTATGATGGACAGAATGGAGAGCATCACCAAGTAGTGTAGGTACAGGATTTCTGCTAATAAAGATCCTGATGGCGTTGATGTCGACAAAATCCTCCACATTGGCAAACAGAAACAAACCATAGACCAATAAAGCAAAGGTGGCTTCAAAGGCCGGTATACTGTTTGCGTTGAAGAATTGACAAGCTTTTTCATATAAGAACTTAGATGGTAACCCTCTGATGCCATCTTTCGTAGTGATGTGAGGCTTGACCTCTGACATCTCTAAGTGAATACATTCGGCAATCTCTTTTGGAGTGGGAACCTTCTCTTGACCGCTAAAAGGTCTTTGTTTCTTTATGGGCAAGCCAAACCAATGAGCATATTCTTCCAAGGTTGGAACCAACTGGTAATCGGGGAAAGTGAAGCAATGATAAAGAGGATCATAAAACTGAACCAAGGTGTCAAGAATACCCTCTTCCATATCAGTTCTGAGCAGGCCATCCAATCTTCCATACCTCTTTCGGAAACATTCATGTCTAGTTACCAGAGTTGCTAATTTCTTCAATTTTGCCAATTTGGGCCTCTTGAAATTGAACTTTTTAGTGTTTCTTTTCTCAATTTCCATGATACCTATGAATTTTGAAAGAGAATGGCTGAGTTCCTTAACTGAATTCCTTAAAACCAATGGAATGGATGCAATGAGATGTATGCAATGCGCAAACATGGACAAATATACACACAAGCATATGTACACAATCACAGCACACAAGTCTTAGGTTTTGGAGGACTTACGAATGGAGCCACGGTATACCCATCCCAACAAGGTGTGGACTATAGGTTTTTATCTGCAGAACAGGGTTTTAAAAAGTTCCCAGAGTCTACGTAAATCCTTCGGATATTATCGGCCCATGTAACTACTTACACGGGTTAATAATATTCTCAAGATAAACTCGTCTGAGTGTAGTATCGCGTGACAACTACTCGGGACTGGCTCCCTTATAGTCACCGCACTACATCCTAAAAGGCCAAGTGGGGTAAAGGTAACTACGGTCCTCAGAATCCCTGGCACTCAATTGAAAAAGTAATATCAATGTGACTACTCACATCAGACATCAACAATCCCAAAGGGCCTCATCTGAGTGTGGTCATCATATGCCATAAATTGTTGGTACTACTGCCAACAACCGACTATTGATTACACCACGATCCTATCATATTTGTGCCCTCAAGTCCGGGTTAGGACTTTATCTCACCACTCAATGGTACCAGCCAACAGGAGATTTCAAGCAAACCATATATACAAGTAAACATACAGGTATATACAAATATAGCAAACAAGCATAAATAACAAAAACAAGGTGGGTTTAACCCTCAAATATGGATATTGATCCCCAGTGAAGTCGCCATTTCTGTTGCGGTGAAAATCGAATAACAAGTTATGAATTAACTTGCATCATATTTCTTTTACAACCGACTTTGATTTATCCAAAGGAAAGGTTCAAGATCGTTAAAAAAACCTAAAGGGGGAAGATCTAGAGTTCGGGGGTTGGTTATACAAAGGGAAGGTATTAGCACCCTAAGTATCTGTAGTACTCTACAGGAACCTCTTGTTTAAGTTGTGTTATGTTATGTTTTCTTGCTAAAGATATCTACGCTAAGGTAAATACCTAGGTATGTACACTAAGTTTGCTCGCCAAGACGTCGCATCTTGTGCCTACGTATCTGACTAAAGAATCAGAGCAACTGTAGTTCACCTAACTAAGGGTGAGAGAGGAACCATTGACTATGGCCAAAGTTCCAAGGGGAAATGAGTGTGAGCTCATTTAGAGTTTAAGGAAACTCCCTAAGTCTAAGTTGTAGTGGGAAAAAGTGAGTACTTAACATGGTAAGTATCACATACAGTTTAGAAACTCTATCCTATTTCTAAGTTATGATTCATGGCTCTTAGGAGGCCAAGAAAAAGGCTCTTAGGAGGCCTAGGGGGAAGATGTCTCTTAGGAGGCCAAGTAGGACAAAGGCTCTTAGGAGGCCTAGAGGGAATGTGGCCCTTAGGAGGCAAAAAATGGTGTGTGATTTGTTTATTGACTTATGAGTCAATTTAGGAGGACTTTCCTTTGGAATTGAGAGAATAACAGTTTTATGAAACAAGAAGTTTGTGGGATATTTACATGAAGATGCAACAAATATTAAAGTGGAACAAAGTTTACAATGCCATACAAGGTTAGAACCAAATACATTAGGCATCACTAGGTCAAAATGAACAAGGTAACATGATAAAATAATCAAAGAAGTCAAAGTGTTCATAAAAAAACCTAAAAAGGTATTCTACTTCCAACATGAATAAATACCTCAAAAAATATTCATTTCCAACCATTTCTTTTTATACTAAAAAAGTGGACATGTTAAGGAGTAATTTGCAAAAAGAATGGGAAAAAAAGAATGAAAAATGATTAAGTTATGAATTTTTAAAATGAAAGCTTAAACCATGAAAATATAAAGGGAATATGTGATAAAAAAAAGATGGGAAAGGCCCCTCATGGGTATTGAACCCATGCCCTTGCGCCTTCAGTCTAAAACCCTTGCCAGACTAACCAAAGCGCACATCATGACGTGTAATGGCAACAACAATATATATGAACTAAGGGTGTTTTTCAGGAAATAAAATAAAAGGACTGGGGCGAGGGGGATTCGAACCCCAGTCCTCATGGTCAATAGGCGTGTGTATGCTCTTGCCACTGGGGTGGCTCTTACATCCGGTATAAAACACACTTCCATGAATATTTAAATCTTGGCAAGCGAAAAACATGTGAAGCAAGAGGAAGTGATGCACATCCAAGAGTGATGAAACCGGTCCTCTACTTCCAACTAACATGCATCATTCAAACTCACTTAACTCTAAAACCAAGTAAACCAAAGGAAAATTAAAGTAGTAAGACAAAGCTTTGCAAGGAACACTTTACATAACAGCATAAGAATAAATCCAAAGTAACATGAATAATCAAATATTGGAAAAACAAAGAGCAAGATGACAAGCAATCCTCATCTGGTATGTCTTTAGCAAGATGAGGTTTTAAGGCAGATGGAAGCTTCTAAACATACCAATATTCCTTCCCTCACCAGAACCAGTTCCCATACCAAAATTCCAAAAACATTTAAGGATTTTAATCAACCACTGACAATATGATAAGGGTTGAACCATGTATGAACCAAGACAGGCTTTAGTCTGAAAAAAAAGGGGTAGGGATACAAAACAGTCCAAGTCCAGACATTGGCTGTACTTAAAGATGTAGCAACAAGGTTCCATACACTGCATTATTGCTTGATTTTAAAGCAATCATGACATAGCAACAGGACCAAGCATCTAGTGGATCAACATGAATAGACTGTCTATCAACACAAATTCAATCCTAGCATGATATGAATAAAACAGAATGAGGCAGTTATGAATAAATATTCCTTGGGGCATTTACAAACTCAGACATGCCTTCTGCCCAGGCTTATGATCAGGACTAATAAGCAACTCAGTGTAAGGGCAAAGCAGCAGGGTTGATAGTGCTAAAAGGAGTGGATTCAATTAAAATTATTTCAAAACATACCATTCACAAATGACATCAGCACAACTGGAACACTAACACATCAACAAAAAAAAAAGACACTAGCAGTTTAATTACACAGATAAAATACTTTGGACTGGCATATTCAACAGGCTCATATGCATATCTCCTACTCCATCGAAATTGACCCACAACAAGCAGTGCTAAAACCAATTTGAAACTACACATAAGTGTAAAACACAAATGGAAAGTAGTCGGGATGCAAAAAGGTTAATTATCAACTAGTAGTGAGCAAGCCAAATCAACACAAAGACATATATGCTATACTTCAAATGATGAGCAACTTTAAGCAAATGCATACTCTAATGGTCAAGATCATATAAACCAAACAGATGCATTTTCAGGCAAGACGAGCATGGCAACCATAGGATCATGGCATGATATAAGCAAAGATGCATCATTGAGGTTTGTCAATCATTTATGCTACTCCAAACATTTTAACTACACTATGGCATTTTAGGCACACAAAGTTAACATGAAATATGGATGCATCAGGAATGTGTTCATGTATTGTCTTGGAATGTATTTGTCAGTGGCATTCATATCAAATAACAGTTAGGCATGTAAGAACAAACCTGAGTCAGGATAGTGCAAGGTGAACTCAGAAAAATGACTATGTACATGGCTATAGCAGTAGTATGATCATCAGATACAAACTTCAAGAGACCAGTAGTTCATATAATTCTCAGAATCAAGGTAATGACGTTGATATCACATAGAAGCATCAGTATGATCAAAAACAGAAAAAAAAACAAATGAGACATGGGAATATTAACATGTAAGTCTTGGAGGCTTAGCAAAGTTCAGGCATTGGTTCTAAGAGATATGAACATGTTCAATCAGTTCAGACCAAGCATGGCATTTAATGCAAATAAAACAACCAGGTAAGGACACAGCTATAAGTAAGTGGCATAGCATGACATGGTTAGTATGTATGAGAAAGCACATGAATGCAACACCATAAAAAATGAATCCTCAACAGACTTTTGTCTTTAGAGATAAACTCAAAAAGCAACAACACATGAGCAGTCTGCTATTACAAGACAGAATAATGGTACTTCACACACAAACAAACATTGAGGATGTGTATCATGCTTCTCTCATTTCCGAGCATAACAACTTATCCACACACTTTGCACACATAAATTAAATACAAAGTAGGCAACAATTTGAACAATATTGAATACATACCAGACAAGTCAAAGACTAACACACACACACACACACACCCACTTGAGTAAGCACATTAAGAATTTGCACACACATTGAATACATCAAGTCTGGCATGATGGTAACAGGCATACAATCACACGTGGAATAGTCAAGACAAGTGATCCATCAAAAAACAAAGTGAAAACAAGGTTTTGGCTATAATGTACCTGAGGCTGTATGCCAACAAGGATCTACATAGCATTTGTTACCACTGACCTATATTAACATAAAAGGCAGATAGTTCTGCAACAAGTTTCAACAACCACAAGTACCTCAGCAATCAAGACAAGAGTCTCACCTATTTTTATTCAAACAAAAAAAAACAATTTCTCAACCAAAGCAGTTTCATGACAGTTAGGATCAAGACATCTAAGTTTGGCAGTGTAATAACCAAAAAAGTTACAAGCAGTCAATGAGCAGTACAAAGGGATTCAATTATGTACCTCAACCATAAAGCTAAAAACATAAGGGAGTGTAGCTACCCTTGTCAACACATCAACCAAAACAAACATGCTGGTCTTACTTCCATATGGCATGCCATGGACCAAAGTTTAACACAAACTTAAACACACACTATTTTCACATTATGGATGGATGAAAGAAATATTAACACATACTATATGAGCATTCATAACACAGGTATGATGATGATAATAATGTATATAAACATGGATGTGGAATATGAAGAAAGAATTTACTATGTGGAATATGTCCACTGCACCTTCAATCAATGAAGTATCCTTCCTCCTTTGAACTGGTAGCAAGCTATCCAAGTGCTCTTCCTTCTCCTTCACTTGTAAAACTTCAAACTCAGAGCTATTTTAGGGTGAGTATGTGAATATCGTTGGTGTCAAATACAAGCAGTATGGACTGCTATTTATAGGGAAAGTGTGAGGTTTCAAGGTATGGCCAACTTGCTAAAAGTTCCAAATCTGCCCTTCCTTTTTCGTGAGGATTTTTCAAACTTGCAGCGTGAAATCTTCCAAAGATCTCTGAGTCTTCTGAGCAGAACTGTTGTGAGCTGATAGGTGCATTGATCCATGAATAAACTAATGTTTCCTCCTTTGGAAAGTTTCTCTCTCTCCCTTCCACTTGCACAACTCAGTCATACATCACTATTTAAATGTCAATTCAGTTTGAATTTCGTGGAAAGGCTTGGTTAGATGTTAAGTGAGCCATTAAAACTCATAATTGATGGAAATTGGTGATTAGGGAAGTGTTTGAACTAAAACTCAAAAGTTAGTTTCTTGAATGTTAAGTAATGAGGCCCTCATCTTTGACTCTTCGAAACTCCCAACTCCCTTGATGGATGGAGGAGTTCTAGTACTCTTTGGAAAGCTCTCATTGCCCTCTATAACTTTCATGTTCAAAGATTTTTGATTTGAGGCCTGGGACTATATGAAAAATTGTGTTAAAGTTGTATGCACATAAGGGTGAAAAAACTGAAATTTCACTAAGTCCTTAAGGGTGATTTATCTTCCAAGCCTTGTAACTCAAAAACCAAGCATTTTTTGGAAGAGGGTCCTCTAATATGTTTTGAAGATCATGGAAAGAGCTTCTATTTGAGCTTTGAGTCATTCAATTTGGATGTGTGGTTTGAAAGTTATGACTGTTTCAATTTTGGCACAAGTAGTGAAATTTCCATGTTTGAAAAGTTTCATGAACCAAACCTTGCTTCCTCCGCAAGAAACTTCCTGAAACTTGATATTGACACTTTAAATCGTCACTAAGACATGTTATGAGGAGTGGAGACCTTGGAAGTTCCATTTGGATCAAAATCCCAAAGATTAGGGTTTTAGTCAAAACCCTACTTTTGACCGTGAATGCACTGAGATAAACCTTTGTGATCTTGCTTCTTTCTTCACATCCAAAGCTTCGTAGAAGACCTCTAGGGATGTTTGCTAACTCATGGAATCATGTTTTTAGGGTTTGAGAGCATCTTTTAAGGAAAATCAAGGCCAATGATTCACATGTCTTGATAGAAACCCTAATCTGGAGGCAGGGTGAAATTGTGGTTCAAACAAAACATGATGAGAGCCAGATGACCTTGAATTCTTGCTGAGTGAGACCTCTTGGGTGTAGGTAACTCAAATGGTTTATGAACCAAGCACTTCTTGAATTGACAGGGCAAAATTCTTCATCAATTCCTCAGGTTAAAACCCTAATCCCATACTTTGGTCTGGTGATCCTTTTGTTGACTTGACTTGATTCAAAGCCTTAGGATCTTGGTTTTAAACAACTGGTGAATCTTTGTGAGGATTATATGGAGCCAAAGAATACCTTAGGAGGCCTTGAATTTCTTTGTGCAAACCCTACTTTCAATCATAAGAGAAACAAGTTGCAAGATATGGGTCCGTTTAAACAATGCATATATGATTGATCCTAAATGTCTGTGTAAGATGTCATAACATCTAAGAGGTAAAATTTGGGGTACAACACCAAGAAATGGTGCGATTTTGAAAATAATCCATGGACCAAATAAATTACCTAATCGATTAGGCAGTATAAATAATATATTATTGCTGCTTAAAATGTAAGGTTTTGATAGAGCTTAGTTACCGATCATTAATATATCATTATAATCCATTAGAGACTCGTTTAGGCATTATTTAATTGATAAAACATATAATCTAATCATTTAGAAATTTTAAAAAGGTTTTCCTAATCAAGCAGACAAACCCCTAATCAATTGGCTAGGCTTCAAAAATACTTTTTGGTGATTTTAATTAAAAATAAAAAGGCTTTTAAATATTTTAAAGTGTGTGTGTGTGTGTGTGTGTGTGTGTGTGTGTGTGTGTGTGTAATTTAGCCATAATACTTCCTGAAATGCTCTTGTATCTTTACAGTACACTTATCACTCAAACAGACACGATCATGCGAGCTTTCACATTTCCTTTGTTTCACACTTTGAAGCTTCGAATTTTGGAATCAATATATTTGATTTAATCAAGGGTATTAAGCATTCTTAATGATACTTGATATATCTTCATGTTAATTACCATCATCTGAGATGTTGAATTTTAAACCACCAATGATCATAAACTCTAAATCTTCACTTGAGAGTCGCTAGACTACAGTGTTGACTTTGAAAAAATTTTGTTAGGTTTATTTGGGAGGATAGATTGATTATCATCTTGTCCACCTTTGACCGCTAACTTTAGCAATTGCTTGACTTCAAGTGTTGTCATAATCAAAACCACGTGATCGTCAAACCTAAGTAGTCACTAATTAACTTGTATCTTGCTATCCACAAGCTTCACAATCTTAAATAACTTCTTGCTTATACCTACAAGTATATAGATCCATAAAACTAAATTCAAGCCTCAAAATAATTTGCCCGAAAAGAGACCTTCCTCAAGAAGAAGCTAGAGGAGGATATGTCTGATGATAAGGACAAGGCTGTCAATGTTATTGCCAACGCCTTTGGGATAGCCAAGGCACAAGTGGATTTCCTCTATCCACACCTAGATTTGAGCTAGCTTGACTAGTTCAAATTCGTAAAAAATGGATTGCTTATGGATGAGGAAGATGAGCCTAATCAGAAAACAATTTCCTTACAGAAGAGGAGAATACCCCTTCCTTATAGACTAATTTTGTCAACAAGGATGGGCGAGTTCAAAAAATGGTGAAACACTTGTGTGAATCCCTCCCAACTCCTAGGCATTTCCTATTGTAATATGGACTTTTGTATTTTATACTTTAATTATGTTTTCGTCTGGTGTAGGCGCACTTGTAACAATGCCCTTTTGGGATTTTTTAATGAAAATGATTATTCTTTTTTGTGGTTTGTTTATGATATTTTTAGCGTTATGGATCTTCTATTATCTACAATTATAAGGCACAATCCTAAGGCATGTTCTTCATTCGATTTTAAGCAAAGCCGCATGACAAGGTGAAGACGATTTTTGCTTCTCATTAAGTGAGTATCCTATTGATCCAATAACTACTCTTTATCAAGGTCAAACATAATATCCTAATACGCCAACATAGACTTATTATCAAGACCCAATATATTAACTTAATAAGGAGTCAGGGACTCCTTATTAGAATCCAACAAAAACGTCTGATGAGGCGGTAATGATTCATTTTTAGGATCCAAAAAAATTGCATAACATATAAAAAATTTATTATATCAGACAATTAAGAAAATAAGGTCCCTCCTTAGAAATCCTTTCCCTTGCAGAAAAAAGTAATGCCATCATACTTCTATTATTTATTGAATGAGTCTTGAAAACGCATGCATTGGCAAGATTATTGTCATCGCATTATTCAACAAAAAAAAAATAGTTATTATAATGTTCCGAGTCCAGTGGTTCAAAATTATAGGAACAAGTCATCCATCAAACTATTCCATGTTATATGCACCATGTTGTATATTCTGGTGCGCCTTGTATGGACCTTCCTAATTGGGGAGAAACTTTTCAATCGAGTAGGCCCCACCACCTATCTGAGCACAAAGACGCTCTCCTTCATGTCCTTTGGGACTAATTTAGAGTTGTACCTCCTGTCATCTCTTTGCTTGGTCGCGAGTTCATGGATGTGGGCGATCTCTCTAGCTTCATTGAGCAAATCAACCACACACTTAAGTTGCATTTCATTCTCTTTACATATGAAAAATACAATAAATTTGGAACATGATGGTCATATACTTGTTAGTGTATATAAATATGAACGCATATGGATGTGTTTTACCTTCTTCGGTGAAATGCTCACGCCTCCATGTGAGTGTGTCAACCTTGAATGGTGTTTCCTTAGTGGTGGAATGGGACATTGTATGATATGACCATAAAAAATTTGATGAAATTGTGTTTAAGTACAACAACAAACACTCTGATAGAGAATTATTCGATTAAATAACCACTAAAAATAAATAATAAGGATTATATTTTGTGTAGTTGTTCTATCAGTAGTCTTTTGGCTTTATCCAACTTTTTCTTTATTCCACATAGGATCACCTTGTTGGCTGATTCGGCCAGCCTATTAGTTTATGGGTCTGCTCTAAAGGGTTTGTATATGTGGGTGGTCAAGAATCACTTGAATCATAATCATAGATAAACCGTTATGGCATAAACACTACAGACATATTAAATTTTGTTCCTTTAAATATTTGAGTCGACTCACTTGGAGAAATAAATCGGTTCATTTTGCGAAAAAAAACGTAATTTCCAATTTTATTACACAAATTCATGCATAATCATAATTTAAATACTCCCAATCATCTAGAATCACATCTACCCTAAATCCTGACTTAAACATACACAACATACACGAATTTCCCCAAATCTTATTGTCCACTAACTTAAGGTTCCTATGTTTCGCCTTGATACATAATTCATCATATAGTTAATCATGATTCCCAATTCTTTAACTTGCATATTTATAATGGTAATTCCTATTCTAGCAAGGATCAAATGCTCATAGGGAACCCATCTAAACAGTTGAAGATGATCAAAGATGTTTGTTGCCTATTCTAGCTATTTACAATCTTCACCTCAAGATTGATTTTGCATGCCTCAAAGACACTTTTGCATGTTCTTGGATCCATATTTAACCTCAAAGTAATAAGGACTCGACACTTTTCCTTCCATTTTAGGCTTGATTCATGCTTGTAAATCCACCATTTTGATTGTTGGTAAGAAATGTGGAAGGGCGAGATTGGATGAAAGTAAAATTGACTTATAATCAGCTCACCTCACAACTTTTATGTCTTTATCGAGTGAAAGAAGTGAAGAATGAAATTAAAATATAATTTCCATTCTCAAGCCATGCCTTGCATATTGCTCATGCATAAAGACCATTTTGCCATTCATTAAAATTAGTGAAAACTCAAATATGTTTGTTGACACAAATATGACCTAATTTGAAATAATGATAGTAAAAACCCTTAAACACTATTCAGTAACTTAGATTATTACATTAAGAGTTAAATATAATTTACGCCTGCAATGTGAGCAAGTTTTGGATAAATCCAGGTTTTTTTTCTTTCTATTTTTTTAATTCTACGATGGTTTTTTTTCATATTTTATATATTTTTGCTTTGGTTATTAAAATAATGAAGCACTTTACCACTAGGCCAACTGGTTCAACTTGTCAAGCTTTTCCTTTATATATATATATATATATATATATATATGATCAGAAATGGATCAACAACCAGCAACATGTCGTGAGCTCCGTTATTCGCCGGTGATGGTGTACCTACAAGGTACTCCGATGCTAAAGTCAGAGACAAAGTAATCAGCGCAAGTACAGAGAAAGAGTGCAAAGAATGGAATACCTGACCCTCTAGTGAAAGAGGGTATTTATAGTGTGTCCCCCAGTGCAAGGCCAACGATTACTTAGCATTGGGTTGGATCACATGGCCCAATACGAGTAACTGTCAGGGCTTACGTGGCGTAGGGAGGACCAGCACGTGGTCTTCGCCCTGGATTAACTGCCTTGTGATCTTCGAAAGGTGGGCTGACCAGTTCTTCCAGAAGTGGGTAGTTTCTTGATGACGTGTCCCCGCGTGGGGGAACGTGAAGTCTGTGGGGGAGACATGTATGGGCTCCCCAGTCGTGCAGATGGGCTGGATATTTCTTGGGCCCTCCCCGATGAAGACTTGGGTTGGGTTGGGCCGTGCTCGAAGGTGGGCCAGCCTCAGGCCCAGTCCAGAACAGGAGCCCCCCAAGTCATTGCTCTGAAGTAGAGGAGTAATGACTTAAGAGTTAGCCCAATCGTCTGGGACCCATCCAGTGGAGCGTCAGCGTGTCCGAAACACCGAGCTGGTGGATGATGTGTGTAGTTAGGAGTAGGAGATACTCGACGTGACAGGAGTTCGCGGGGATGTCCGTCTGTCAGACGTTCTACAGGCCACTTCTCTTCTGGGCATGTCTCCGTTTGGTGCCTTGGTCGACGGTGTGAGGGAGGCTGGAAGAAACGTGCATGCCCGACCTGCGGGCACGGGGGGAAGCTGAGAGGACGCAGACGGTGTCTTCAGCGCCACGTGTCATGCGTAATTAATGCCTAGGGCGGCTACGCGCAGGGGCACTTGAGTGCCTAGGGCTGCCTTGCTTCTCGTGCTAGGATTATAAATAGGGGAAAAGCTCGTTTCATTTTCACGCTTTCCTTTAAACTGACCAGAGTTCTCCAAGTCCTTCAAGTTCTTCAGCCCGTGTCCGCCGTCATCGCCGCCATCGTCAGTTGTTCCTCGTCGTCCAAACCTACATTCTTCAAGTAATTTTTCGTCTCATATATCCAGTATTTTGAATTTTTCGTTGAGTTGCTGGGAAGTGTAACACCTCATTTTAATTATTTAACCGTCGTGCGTAATTTTCATTTTATTTGATCTAGTTGTGGGTGTGTGCCGGAGTGCGTAGGGGGTAATGTTAGTAATAAGGGGGGAGTGTGTCTAATAATAGTAATATGGAATTTATTATTATTATTAGTATTATTATTATTAATATTATTATTAGTATTATTGTTAATAATATTATCATTAGTGACATTAGTATTATATTTTTATTAAATTAAAATCTGATGTAATTAAATTAACAATGGGCTGATAGAAATTAATAAGGGTAGTTTGGTAATTATTGGATAATTAGTGAAAATTGGTGAGGGTTAGCCATAATCAGAATTCTAGAGGTAGAAAGAGAAAGGCTAAGGAGAGGAAGAACAAGGGTGTGCTAGGACTATCATCTTCATCAGAATTTCGCAGGAAATTAATCAAAGATTCGAGGTAAGGGGGGAAAATGGATTTGATATTGGTGATTCTATCATGATAGGGTAGTGGGGAGTCCTTAACCCCGTAGAAATTCGTACGCAAAATGTTGTGTTATTGATTTGTGTATATGTCTGATGTGATGATGAAATTGTGCATGAATTGATTCGTGTTAACATGATTTTTGTGGTTGATGCTGTTGTCTGAATAACCTTTGTTGCAGATCTGGTTTTGGTACAGGATTGTAGGAAAGAAATTAGACATAGAACTCGTAGATCTGATTTAGTAATGTTAGAAAAAGATGTAAGAGGAATAATGGGACATAAAACTGATGTAGAACTCATTTTAGGATCATTGAGAATGGTAGAATAGGGATCAAGGTGGTAGAACTCAGACTGGTGTGGAGAAGCAGGTTTTGCGTAATAGATCTGGCCTTACGCATATTGGGGAAGGTGTTACGCGTACGACTAGGCAGGATTGGAGGCGTTACGCGTACGGGGAAGCCAAAAGGGGGTTTTGGCACGACCCTCTACCAATACGCGTATGGAGTAGCTGTACGCGTATCCAGATCTGAGAAAGGAATTTGTGAAGGAAATAGCTCTTTGCCCATACGCGTATGAGGTTAGGTAATACGCGTATGGCAGGGCGAGGCAGAAGGCCTTACGCGTCTGGTACGCGTATGCTTGGGCGGGATAGTTTGGCAATACGCGTATGGCTCAGGTCAGTAGGCGTATGCCCAGTGTGCGTGGAAAATTTTGGTGTTCTGCGATTTCTTTCCCGATTTCGCGTCCAATGCAGTTTCTTATGGTTTGGGAGGTTGGGATTAGATGCCAGAATTCGAGTAGTGTGAAATTGGTGACGAAAATAATTAATTTAATAATTTTAGGGAATTAATTAATTAATTAACCGTTGATTGATGTTGTGTGAAGTAATCGTTATGACGTAGGATGTTGATGTGTGATTCAGGTGTGATCAGGAGGATCGTGAACATGTATACATATATGCTGTTGTACATGTGTTTTATATGCATAATTGTGTCATGCATTTCATGGTGTTGGTGGGATGAATCATTGCTCAGGAGGAGTGTGTGTGATTCATCCATACTCCGATATGGAGAATGGTAGGGATAGATCATTGCCAAGTAGGGGCGTATGTGATCTATCCGGGTTCGATTGAATGAACCATGATGTTGGTACCACATGCATTGTGTCTAATGTTGAGTCGCATTGCATCATTATTGATATGTGTTGTTTGTATGGTGATGATTTGTGGACCAGTGGATCGTAATTTGTATGATTGTGTGTGAATACTTGCTCTTATCATGTATTGTTCACCTTTAAGTATTGAATGTAATTCTCACCCCGTTGTTGTTGTTGTTGTGTCTGTGCTTCTTCAGAAGTACAGATAATCCAGGTACTTAGGTTGCTGGAGTGCATGTTGCTTGTTCGAGTCGTAGGAGTCGCTCTGATACGTAACACGGGGATTATGGGGATTTCAATCATTTGTTATTTGTTATTCTTTCTTTTTTTGTTACGTATCTTGCTTTTGATGAATTTATGGTGAACCACGATTGTATGTGGAGTTTTTCAAAGTTGTTGGCATGTAGCCGTGAAATGAATAAATATATTATTTTCGCTGTTTATTTCATTTAATAAAAGGAGTTTTGATGTTGGTTTTATGATGTGACATCCTACTTTATTTTTGGTGTAAACTCTGATTATTTTCATATTAATATGTATTTTTATAAAATACGGAAGTGGGGTGTTACAATTGGTATCAGAGCCTGGTTGGTCCATCCGGCCAGGTGTAGTAGTCGAGTCTGTCCTTAGGATAGAAGTTGTTTGTGTGTTCTGACCATATGTTAATTGTTGAACAATATGGCAGGAAGGAATGACGCTGCTATTGCTGCTGCTATGCAAGCCATGGCACAAGCTGTAGAGAACGCCAATCAAGCTGGAGGTGCTCAGTTTCGTGACTTAGCACAGTTCCAGAGCAACAAGCCGCCTACTTATGAGGGAGGTATCTTGGATCCAGAGGCTGCACAGAAGTGGCTGAAGGCTATGGAGAAGATCTTCAGGACCATGGAGTGCAGTGATGCTCAGAAGGTACGGTTTGGTACTCATATGCTGGAAAATAGTCGTCAGAGATTGGAAGCTGCGGGTACTGAGATTACTTGGGTAGTGTTTTAAGCTGAGTTTCTGGAAAAGTATTTTCCGGAAGACATTCGTAGTGCAAAGGAAGTTGAATTTTTGGAGCTAAAGCAGGGTGATAAGACAGTTGTTGAATATGCTGCTCAGTTTGAAGAGTTGGTTCAGTATTGTGCTCATTATAATACTGAGGAAGCTATGACTTCGAAGTGCTTGAAGTTTGAAAATGGGTTGCATCCCGAGATCAAACTAGGCATTGCTTGTCAGAAGATAAGAAATTATCCAGAACTGGTAAGCAGAAGCAGAATCTATGACAACGATAACAGAGCCATAATTGCTCATTACAAGGCTGTGAATGAGAAGAAGGGTAAGCAGAGATTTGGAGGTACTCCTTACAGTGCTCCAGCTGATAAAGGGAAACAGAAAACTGATGTGGGTAAGAAACCAAAAGAGAAAGGAGTAGGTTCTGATACTCTCAAGTGCTTCCGATGTGGTGGCGCGGGTCACCGTGCTAACAACTGTCCGAATGAGGTGAAAAAGTGTTTCAAATGTGGGAAGCCTGGTCATGTTATAGTAGATTGCAGAGCCACTATGCCTACTTGTTATAATTATGGAGAGAAGGGTCACATCAGCACTCACTGTGAGAAGTCGAAGAAGTCTCAGGCGTCTCAAACTAGTGGGAAAGTGTTTGCCTTGGTGGGAGCTCAATCCACTGACGAAGAGCGTTTCGTTAAAGGTACTTGCTTTATTAATGATATTCCTTTGATTGCTATCATTGACACGGGTGCAACACACTCGTTTATTTCTGTTGACTGTGTGAAGAGATTAAGGATTGTGCCATCTACTCTAGAGCAGAGGATGACGATTGAAACTCCATCTATTGGTTCCGTGGTTACTTCCTTGGTGTGTTTGAAGTGTCCACTGACCATGTTTGGTAGAGATTTCAGAGTGGACTTGATTTGTTTGCCACTCGGTAATCTCGATGTTATTTTGGGAATGAATTGGTTGGAGTTCAATCGGGTTTATATTGATTGCTTCAGGAAGACGTTATTGTTTCTTACTCCTGAAGAGGAAGCATTAGCAGATTCGCTATCTAGTAGGGAGTTGAGAGCATTGTTGGAGGATGAAGCGAAGCTGTTTGCGGTGTTTGCCTCGTTATCTGTTGAAAGCAAGGCTTCAGTTAATGAATTACTAGTATTGAATGAATTCCCTGAAGTGTTTCCAGATGACATCACAGAATTGCCTCCGACAAGGGAAGTTAAATTTACTATTGATCTTGTACCGGGTACCAGACCTATCTCTATGGCACCGTACAGGATGTCTGCATCAGAATTGGCAGAGTTGAAATCTCAGGTCGGAGAATTGCTCGATAAAAAGTTTATTAGACCAAGTGTGTCACAGTGGGGAGCTCCAGTGTTATTGGTGAAAAAGAAGGATGGTAGTATGCGTCTGTGCATTGATTACCGTCAGTTGAATAAAGTGACCATTAAGAATAAGTATCCACTCCCGAGGATTGATAACTTAATGGATCAGCTGGTAGGAGCTCGTGTTTTCAGCAAAATTGATCTGAGGTCGGGTTACCATTAGATTAGAGTAAATGAAGGTGATATTCAGAAGACTACTTTCAGAACTCGCTACGGACATTACGAATATGCAGTGATGCCTTTCGGAGTGTCTAATACGCCGGGTGTGTATGGAATATATGAATCATATCTTCCACTCTTATTTGGATCAGTTTATTGTGGTATTTATTGATGACATATTGATTTATTCTAAGTCTGACGAAGATCATGCGGGACACTTGAGAATTGCATTGCAGGTGTTGAAGGATAATAAATTGTTTGCAAAGTTATCGAAGTGTGAATTCTGGTTGAAGACTATGAGTTTCTTGGGTCATGTTATTTCTGGTGATGGAATAGCGGTGGATCCATCTAAAGTAAGTGTAGTACTCCAATGGGAAGCTCCGAAGACGGCAACGGAAATTAGAAGCTTTTTGGGTTTGGCAGGTTACTATAGAAGATTCATTGAAGGGTTTTCTAAATTGGCGTTGCCATTGACTTAACTAACCAGGAAGAATCAAGCGTTTGTTTGGGATGCTGCCTATGAGGAAAGTTTTGAGGAACTGAAGAAGAAATTGACTACAGCACCAGTGTTAATTCTACCAAGTCCAGATGATCCTTTTGTAGTGTATTGTGATGCGTCTAAAATGGGTTTAGGCGGTGTGTTAATGCAAGATAGCAAGGTAGTGGCTTATGCTTCACGACAGTTGAGGGTGCATGAGAGAAACTGTCCTACTCATGATCTTGAATTAGCTGCAGTGGTATTCGTGTTAAAAATCTGGAGGCATTATTTGTATGGATCAAGATTTGAAGTATTCAGTGATCATAAGAGTCTGAAATATTTATTCGACCAGAAGGAATTGAACATGAGGCAGAGAAGATGGTTAGAGTTCTTAAAAGATTACGATTTTAACTTGAGTTACCATCCGGGAAAGGCTAATGTTGTAGCAGATGCTCTCAGTCGAAAGACAATCCATATGTCAGCCTTGATGGTGAAAGAAATGGAATTGATTGAGCAGTTCAGAGACTTGAGTATGGTTTGTGAAACTACACCAGAAAGTATTAGATTGGGTATGCTGAAGGTGAATAATGACTTTTTGGATGTAATTAAGGAAAATCAGAAGCTGGATGTGAAATTAGTGGACTTGATGCCTACAGGGGGAGGTGATTCTGATAGTGACTTTAAAGTGGATAATGTTGGTGTGTTGAGATTCCGGGGCAGAATTTGTGTGCCGGATAATGTGGAATTGAAAAAGGAAATTTTAGAGGAAAGTCATCGGAGTAGCTTGAGCATTCATCCGGGAGCTACGAAGATGTATCATGACTTGAAGAAGTTATTTTGGTGGTCCGGTATGAAGAGGGACATAGATCAGTTTGTTTATGCTTGCTTGACATGTCAGAAGTCGAAAGTGGAGCACCAGAAGCCGTCGGGATTAATGCAACCGTTGGAAATTTCGGAATGGAAATGGGACAGTATTACTATGGATTTTGTGACTGGGTTGTCGAATACGGCGAGAGGCTTTGGTGCTATTTGGGTAGTGGTGGATCGACTTACGAAATCCGGTCATTTTATACCAATTAACACCAGTTTCCCGTTGTCAAAGCCGACAAAGATTTATCTCAGGATAATTGTGAAGTTGCATGGTGTTTCGTCGAGCATAGTGTCGGATAGAGATCTGAGGTTTACTTCAGAATTTTGGAAGAGCCTCCAGGAAGCCTTGGGTTCTAAGTTGAAGTTGAGTTCGGCTTATCATCCACAGACCGATGGTCAGTCAGAGAGGACTATTCAATCGTTGGAGGATTTGCTGAGAGCCTGTGTACTGGAAAAAGGTGGTGCGTGGGATACTCATTTGCCATTGATTGAGTTCACGTATAATAATAGTCACCATTCGAGCATAGGAATGGCACCTTTTGAAGCTTTGTATGGTAGGAGGTGTAAGACACCTCTGTGTTGGAATGAAACAGGTGAGAATGTGGTACTGGGGCCAGAAATTGTGCAACAGACTTCTGAGACAATTCAAATGATCCGTGAAAAGATGAAGGCGTCTCAGAGTAGACAGAAAAGTTATCATGATAATAGGAAGAAAGATTTGGAATTTAGTGAGGGTGATCACGTGTTCCTGAGAGTTAACCCAGTGACCGGTGTTGGGTGTGCATTGAAATCAAAGAAGTTGGATTCGAATTTTATTGGACCGTATCAAATTCTGCAAAGAGTTGGTACAGTTGCTTATAGAGTGGCATTGCCACCAGAACTTTCGAACTTGCATGATGTATTTCACGTGTCGCAACTTCGAAAGTATGTTTCAGATCCGTCCCATGTTATTCAGAGGGATGAGGTACAGATCAGAGAGAATCTTACTGTGGAGACGATGCCGTTAAGGATCGAGGATCGCAAGATGAAGCAACTCAGAGGAAAGGAGATACCTCTGGTGAAAGTAGCCTGGGAGGAGCTGTTGCGGAAGTGTGACCTGGGAATTGGAGAGCAGGATGCGGGAGTCGTATCCGGAGTTGTTTCCATCAGGTACATTTTCGAGGATGAAAATAATTTAAGTGGGGGAGAGTTGTAACACCTCATTTTAATTATTTAACCGTCGTGCGTAATTTTCATTTTATTTGATCTAGTTGTGGGTGTGTGCCGGAGTGCGTAGGGGGTAATGTTAGTAATAAGGGGGGAGTGTGTCTAATAATAGTAATATGGAATTTATTATTATTATTAGTATTATTATTATTAATATTATTATTAGTATTATTGTTAATAATATTATCATTAGTGACATTAGTATTATATTTTTATTAAATTAAAATCTGATGTAATTAAATTAACAATGGGCTGATAGAAATTAATAAGGGTAGTTTGGTAATTATTGGATAATTAGTGAAAATTGGTGAGGGTTAGCCATAATCAGAATTCTAGAGGTAGAAAGAGAAAGGCTAAGGAGAGGAAGAACAAGGGTGTGCTAGGACTATCATCTTCATCAGAATTTCGCAGGAAATTAAACAAAGATTCGAGGTAAGGGGGAGAATGGATTTGATATTGGTGATTCTATCATGATAGGGTAGTGGGGAGTCCTTAACCCCGTAGGAATTCGTATGCAAAATGATGTGTTATTGATTTGTGTATATGTCTGACGTGATGATGAAATTGTGCATGAATTGATTCGTGTTAACATGATTTTTGTGGTTGATGTTGTTGTCTGAATAACCTTTGTTGCAGATCTGGTTTTGGTACAGGATTGTAGGAAAGAAATTAGACATAGAACTCGTAGATCTGATTTAGTAATGTTAGAAAAAGATGTAAGAGGAATAATGGGACATAAAACTGATGTAGAACTCATTTTAGGATCATTGAGAATGGTAGAATAGGGATCAAGGTGGTAGAACTCAGACTGGTGTGGAGAAGCAGGTTTTGCATAATAGATCTGGCCTTACGCGTATTGGGGAAGGTGTTACGCGTATGGCTAGGCAAGATTGGAGGCGTTACGCGTACGAGGAAGACACAAGGGGGTTTTGGCACGGTCCTCTGCCAATACGCGTAAGGATACGCGTATGGTGGCTTGGCAATACGCGTATGGAGTAGCTGTACGCGTATCCAGATCTGAGAAAGGAATTTGTGAAGGAAATAGCTCTCTGCCCATACGCGTATGAGGTTAGGCAATACGCGTATGGCAGGGCGAGATAGAAGGCCTTACGTGTCTGGTACGCGTATGCTTGGGCGGGATAGTTTGGCAATACGCGTATGGCTCAGGTCAGTAGGCGTATGCCCAGTGTGCGTGGAAAATGTTGGTGTTCTGCGATTTCTTTCCCGATTTCGCGTCCAATGCAGTTTCTTATGGTTTGGGAGGTTGGGATTAGATGCCAGAATTCGAGTAGTGTGAAATTGGTGACGAAAATAATTAATTTAATAATTTTAGGGAATTAATTAATTAATTAACCGTTGATTGATGTTGTGTGAAGTAATCGTTATGACGTAGGATGTTGATGTGTGATTCAGGTGTGATCAGGAGGATCGTGAACATGTATACATATATGCTGTTGTACATGTGTTTTATATGCATAATTGTGTCATGCATTTCACGGTGTTGGTGGGATGAATCATTGCTCAGGAGGAGTGTATGTGATTCATCCGTACTCCGATATGGAGAATGGTGGGGATAAATCATTGCCAAGTAGGGGCGTATGTGATCTATTCGGGTTCGATTGAATGAACCATGATGTTGGTACCACATGCATTGTGTCTAATGTTGAGTCGCATTGCATCATTATTGATATGTGTTATTTATATGGTGATGATTTGTGGACCAACAGGTCGTAATTTGTATGATTATGTGTGAATACTTGCTCTTATCATGTATTGTTCACCTTTAAGTATTGAATGTAATTCTCACCCCGTTGTTGTTGTTGTGTCTGTGCTTCTTCGGAAGTACAGATAATCCAGGTACTTAGGTTGCTGGAGTGCGTGTTGCTTGTTCGAGTCGTAGGAGTCGTTCTGATACGTAACACGGGGATTATGGGGATTTCAATCATTTGTTATTTGTTATTCTTTCTATTTTTGTTACGTATCTTGCTTTTGATGAATTTATGGTGAACCACGATTGTATGTGGAGTTTTTCGAAGTTGTTGGCATGTAGCCGTGAAATGAATAAATAAATTATTTTCGCTGTTTATTTCATTTAATAAAAGGAGTTTTGATGTTGGTTTTATGATGTGACATCCTACTTTATTTTTGGTGTAAACTCTGATTATTTTCATATTAATATGTATTTTTATAAAATGGGGAAGTGGGGCGTTACAGGAAGGACGTAGGATTTTAGGAGGGATGTGTTAATGTTCCAGTGACTTTCATGAAGTTTTCGGCGGAACTATGAGTTTTCCGGCCAAGTCGCCGGGAAGTCATGAGGATTCCGAGAACTTCATGAATTTCCTGATTAAGGCCCCGAGGACCTATGATGAAGGTCACGGGGAGCTGAGATGAAGGTCTCGGGGAGCCTTGCTCCCCGCTGGTTTACGAGTATTGTGAGGGGTTCTCTGTCCAAGAGTCTCCCTTGCGAGAAGCCTCCATGTCGAGGAGGTTCGCCGCGTCATGTCGACGGGGGTCTCTCCGTGGGTGAGTCTCTCCGTCGAGGAGGGATCGCATTCCTGTGTCAGGGAGAATTTGTCTGGGCTCTTCGTCCCTCTCTTCGCCCTTTCACTTGATTTGCGGTGGAAGGGTGGATTTGATTTTGGAAGTTGAATTCACCATTTTCCTCTGCTTTTCAGGTAAAATGGTCATACGGCTTGAAGGGGTAATCCATATAGACGATTAGCCCGAACTTGACGCGCCCGTTCAGTAAGCCGGAGTCGAGTGAGTCCGTACGCCCGAAGACTGGGCTGGGGACAAGCCTCTTAATGTCGGGTCACGTTTTGCTGTCGACGACACCGATGCTTTCGCGACAGTCGAGGATATTGCCATGGGATATCCTCTGAACTGGATGGTCTACATACCCAAGGAACAACACCGAATTTGCTCAAGATTCAGGGGGATGACGTTCCCGATGTATGAGTTCGCATTCCGGGACGCGGGAATCTGCCTCCCCTTCAGTGATTTTTAGAGGGGGTGTTCCACTGGTTGCGTCTGGCGCCTTTCCAGCTTCACCCCAACGCACTGGCGCTTGTGTGGGCATTCGAGCTGGTGTGCGAACATCTTGGTGTCGGGGTTACGCTTCCCCTGTTCTTCTGTACTTTCCATCTACAACGGTTATCCGTTAATGGTCGGCATAGCTGGGTATCCTTGAAGCAACCAAGGAAACTGTTTAAAGCGTACCAAGATTTTGTCCGCACCTTCAAGGACAGTTTTTACATTGTCAAGACCGTCTCGCACACGATCATCAACTCCTTATACAACCTTGTGGTCGACGAGGCAGGCGGGAAGAAATTGGTGTCGAAGTGTCCCCTCAAGTGGGAGGAGGAGCACTTCAAGAGAGGCACGAAAAGCTACGTCGTGAAGCATGGCGACCTGGACGCTGACGACTTGGAGTCATTCAAAAAGATAGTCAACTTTGTCACCGGTTTCACCCCCGCCAAATGCATTAACAAGGATGGGAGTTTCATCCTCGAAGATCGTGGGGAAGTTTGTCGTGAGCCCCGATATATTAACACTAAGGCCCTCCTTGAATGCGAGTCCCACGAGGCAGCCTTGTGGTTTTTAGGTAGTGGTATCTTGTTTTGTTCGGGCGTCTACCCCTTTTCTCCTTTTCTTTGTACTGACTTTTCTGTTCACTGTCGCAGGCCAAATGTCAAACGTGCACGAGCGCATCATGAAGCTGGCGGCCACCAAAGGCACGAAGAAGGTCAAAGGTAGAGTCACCTAAGTCCAACAGATGGTGAAGCTCGGCGACGGGGAAAACGACTCTACCTCCCCCAATGTAGCCAGTCTCCTCCTCTGCAAGAGACCCCTTCCAAGAGGCCGCACACCAAGGTGTCCATTCTCGTTGACCTCGAGAAGAGTGCATCTACGGAGAAGTTCATGCTACCCCCTACCACCTTCATCAAGATTTCTTTTCCGGGGCCAATTCCCCAACTGTGGTCGAGGCTGAGATCAAATCGATTATGGAGGTCGACAGAGAAGAACTCCTCGGAGGCGCTCCGAACTCAAGCATTCTGCTGCTCATAAGAGCCCAGATGGCAAATTTTGATGTTCACCGAATCTTAGTCGACCAAGGCAGCTCGGTCGAGATCATGTACTTGCAACTTTTCTCAACCCTCCAGCTAGATAAATCGTACCTCACTCTCTACGTGGGCTCGGACCTGCAGGGTTTCAACAGGTCGGTCACAAAACCTTGGGGATATGTTGAGTTGATCGTGACCTTTGGATCTGCAGATATGGCCAGGTCTATCAAAGTCCAATTCCTGGTTACTGACTGCCTGTCTCTCTATCAGTGCATATTCGGGTGGAAAACCTTGACCGAATTAGTGGTCGTACTGTCAGCTGTCCATCTCAAAATGAAGTACTACACTTTGAAGGGTATGGTCACCACCTTACACTAGGACATCGAGACTGCACAAAGATGCTTCAAAACGGCCACCAAGGGACTCAACACCATCGCTACCAAGCCGAAGACGTCCAGTAAGCCAGCCTTGCCCAACAGCTTCGAGGAAGCCAAGCCACTACCACGCGTCGACTCTTCGAAGATGATCAGAAGAAGGACTAGACTTGCCCGAGCAGCTCATCCACTTTGACCAGTACCAGCAATGGCTCCCATCCGATGCGCCCGATTCTGGATGGCGAGTTCAAACTCGTCCCGCTCGGTGATGACCCTCAGCGAGGAGTAAAGATAGGGATTAGCCTCCCTGACATAGCGAGGAAACAACTCAAAGCTTGCCTCTGAGAAAACACCGACTTGTTCGCCTGGAGTGTCGCAGAAATGCCCGACTTAAATCCTGCTGTCCCTGCCATCAAATCAAAATTGACCCCGCTGTCAAAGCTGTAGCACAACATAGGAGAAAGTAGTCTCCGGAGAAAACAGAGGCTGCAAAATAAGCTATAAAAGACCTCCTCGAGGAAAACTTTATCTCGGAAGCCAAGTACACCACTTAGCTGTCCAACGTTGTACCCGTCAAAAAGTCTAATGGAAAGTGGCGTATGCGTGTTGATTATACTGATCTCAATAAGGCATGCACAAAAGATGCCTACCCCATCCCTAATATTGATAAACTTGTTGATAATTCTGTCGAGTCTAAACTGTTATAATTCATGGACGCCTATTCGGGCTACAATCAAATACCAATGGCAAAAAGTGATAAAAAAATACATGGCTTTCATGACCGAGTCAGAAAATTATTACTACAACGTAATGGCCTTCGGCTTGAAGAACACCGGTGTGGCCTACCAAAGGATGATGAACAAGGTCTTATAGGGAGAAATCAACGACATGCTCGAAGTCTATATGGACGAAATGATTGTGAAATCCCATGAGGAAACAGATCACACGACCCATTTAAGAAAGGTATTTGAGCAAGCTAGGAAATATCGGATGTGTTTAAACCCAGAGAAATGCACTTTTAGGGTGCGAGCGGGCAAGTTCCTCAGTTTCTATCTGACAGAACGAGGAATCGAAGATAACCCTGACAAGTGTAGGGAATTCTCTCAATTTCCAACACCAAACTCGAAGAAGTCCATCCGATCCCTCAACGGGATGCTCGCTTCCTTATCTCGTTTCGTGGCCAAGCCTGCCCAACACGCTCAGCCTTTCTTCAAACTCCTCCACAAGGAAGCCGCATTTAAATGGATAGAGGAATACAACCAGGCCCTCCTCCATCTAAAATGAGCACTATCAGAACCGCCAGTCCTCTCTCGGCCAGATAATGGCGAAACTCTATACCTCTACCTCGCCATAACCACCGAGGCCGTTAGTGTCGTCCTCATCCGTGAGCGCCCGACAGGCAAAAGCCTATATACTTCACGAGCAAAGCATTGCAGGGACCAGAGCTGAGATACCAGCAAATAGAAAAGGTGGCACTGGCCCTCATCAATGCTACACGAAGGCTAAGGCACTATTTCCTGGCCCACACGATCGTGGTCCGAAGAGATCAACTCGTAAAGCAACTGTTAGGACGACCAGATATGGCTAGCAGGATGCTTAAGTGGTCGTTGGAACTATCCGAGTTCAAAATTCAGTACGAAAGCAGAAAGGCCCTCAAGGCCCAGGCATTAGCCGATTTCATCGCAGAAATGACGTTCGCAGATTCCCCTACCTACGGGGCGCGCAAGTGGACCATCTTCGTTCACGGAGCATCCAGCTCGGTGGGTTGCAGGGCAGGTATCATCTTGGAAAACGACGAGGGAATCATTGTCGAGGTATCACTCACTTTATCTTTCCCTACTTCCAACAACCAAGCTAAGTATGAAGCCTTCCTCGCCGGTCTACACCTGGCCGAGGACCTGGGAGCTGAAGAGGTCGTCATCTGCACCGATTCATAACTTGTGGCCCTTCAAGTTTGAGGAGAATATCAGGCCAAGAACGACAACCTGTCCGAATACTTGTCACTGGTCAAAGAAAAAATGACGAAGTTCGTTACAGTAAAAGTAAAGCATGTTCCCCGCGAACATAACGTCAGAGCAGACGTGTTGTCTAAACTAGCGAGCACGAAGAAAAAGGGCAGAAACAAGTCCATCATCCAGGAGGTGCTTCCTCGACCCAGCATCGAGAAGACCTCTGCGACCCTTGATGTGCAAGTCATTGGCGACAACAACTGCTGGATGACCCCCGTTTATAATTACCTCGCTAAGGATGAACTCTCGTCCGACCCCAAAGAGGCCAGCATAGTCAGGCGCAGAGCCTGCTCCTACGTCCTGGTCGAAGATAAGCTCTACAGGCAAGGGTTCTCCATCCCTTTACTCAAATGCATCGAGGAAGAGATGGTTGCCCACATCTTGTGCGAGATCCATGAAGGAATCAATGCCCAACACCTCGGGGGAAGATCCCTCGCCAGGAAAGCCCTTCGGGCCAGGTACTACTGGCCGACCATGCAACAGGATGCAAAAGAACACGTGAAGAAGTACGAAAAATGCAAACGACACGAGGACATGCACTTGGCGCCACCTAACGATCTCAAAGCTATGTCCTCCCCGTGGCCCTTCGCATGGCGGGGCCTGGACATCCTGGGACTATTCGTAGTAGGGTTAAACCAGAATAAATACTTGATAGTGGGTGTTGACTACTTCACAAAGGGGATAGAAGCAGAGGCCCTGACCAAAATAACAGGCCACAACATACTTCGCTTCTATAAGCAAAACATCGTTGCCCTCTTCGGCATCCCACAAGCAATAGTCACCGACAACGGGACACAGCTTACGGACAGGAAGTTTCAGGACTTCGTCACCCAATTAGGCACGAAATAATATTTCGCGTCCGTCGAGCAGCCCCAAACCAATGAGCAGACCGAAGCGACAAACAGAGTAACCCTGCGAGGCCTCAAACGAAGGCTGGATGAAACAAAAAAAGCCTGGGTCGAGGAACTGCACAGCGTACTCTGGGCCTACCGCACTACGCCACACTCTTCGACCGGGGAGACCCCTTTTCGCCTAGCTTATGGGACTAAGGCAGTGATCCCCATCGAGATACACGTGCCTTCCCGGAGGATTGAATCACCTCTGGATGAGGAGACAAATGACGAGGCACTGAGGGAAGAGGGACGCGATCAGGCACAACGCCAAGGTAATACGGCGAGAATTCCAAGTGGGCAGCCTTGTCTTAAGAAGGAACCACAATGATTCTCGAGAAGGCAAACTCGCCGCAAACTGGGAGAGGCCCTATCGCGTCCGGGTAAAGACGGAGAACGGGGCCTACTACCTAGAATACCTCAACGGGGAAGAACTTGCTCGACCATGGAACGCCAAAAATCTAAAACAATATTATAGCTAAGGCCTTGATTATCGGTTTGCTTCGTCAAAGCAACGAACATAACATCCCGACTTCGATGCACGCCCAGGTACAAACGTCGCATACCAGCTAAGGCAGGATCCCGCTCAGGAACGAGCTGGGTCTTTGCCCAACGACGGTTCCTCAACTGAGCCCATCATCGTCAAAGTACCATGATAGGTAGAACACCCAGCTCGCGATGAGAGGTTCACACCGCGAACTCAGACCTCAAACGCGACCTGAGCTCCGCTATCAAGCCCGGAAGCTTCCCGGGCCGTTTGATCAATCCCCTCACTGCCGAACACATCTAAGTCGAGCTAATCCCTAAAGCAATAAACAAATCAAAGTTACCCTTATTACGGGCACGCATACATATCGAGCAAAGTTTCTACACTTAGCGAAAATAAAAACAAATAAAACCATGCACGAGTATAAAACATACAAAACTGGCCAGGACGGTCGGATACATACATATCAAAGTAATTAGGGGTGTTCAAATCCAAACCAATCCAAATAAAAACCGCAAACCGATCCAAAAAAGCCGAAAACCGCAAAAAACCGAATTTTTTTGGATGTATTTGGACGTCATTTTGTAAAAACCGATTGGTTCGGATCGAATTTCGGATTAATTTTTCAAAACCGATCTAAACCAAACCAAACCGCATGTATATATTTTTTATACTTATTTATTTTTTATTAGTATATGTGTTGTGTTAATTTAATATTAGATGATACTTATTGTCTTAAATAATATTTATTAGTTTGATTTAATCTATTTATTTTTATTATTTTCATCTTGTAAATTAACTTTAACTTTTGACTTTAACTTTTGATTTAGTATATTATATATTATGTCAAACTTATTATTTATTATTACTTTTAGAATATTAATAAAGGATATAATTTGTAATTTGTATATCCAAAAAACCGATCCAAAATAAACCGCATTAATATGGATTGGATCAGATCGGATTTTTTTAATCAATCATCCAAAACCGAACCAAATCGTGAGTAAATTTACCTTTGGATCGGATGATATTTTGCTTCAAAATCGATCCAAACCAAACCGCGAACACCCCTAAAAGTAATTAGTGGTCACGAGGACCACAATTGTGCTTGTTACAAGATAAAGGGGCCACGCCCCACACTACATAAAATTACATAAAACATAGCACACATGCCAGAAACATTACAACAACAAAAGGGATACATCATTCCTCCATCTGCTCGACCTGCTCGGGAATAAGTGGTGTCGGCTGAGATTCCTCGTTAAGTAAGCTGGCATGCTCATCGCCAATCTGGAGGAAGCCTGGATTAACAATTTTGCCATCTTCAACGTGACTCAAAAAACTAGTCTCAGTCATACCCTAAATTTTGACCAGGCGTTTTTATTTTTTCTCTTTTTCACGTGTCTATATTTTCATACTAAGTCGTCTGCATATAATATCATAGATTTTCTTCATGAATATTTTTTGAATTATCAGCCGGAATTAACGTGTTAAATTTTCAGGTATTTTGGTCAAACTGAAAAGTCAACTGTGCAAAAAAGTCGGTATCCGGGCAGTTTTCAGACATCATTTTTAATTTATTTTTTGCGTACTTTAACCGGTGTGCTGATTTTAATTTTTTGACTTTCCGATCATCATGTTTCTGACCTGTCTAAGCCTTTTTTAGCGGGTAAAATCAATTTCAAAATTTGACAAAACACTGTATTTTTTCAATACGTGTATTTTTTTGCTGATCGTTTTGGTGTGTTCATTTTATTTTTTCGGACACCTCGATACGGACAGTTTTAATCGTTTTTTTTACCGATTTCGGTTCCAATTTTAATTAAATTTTATTAATTAATCAAGATTTTAATAACTTAGTTTTTATTAATTTTTTTATATTTAATTTGTTTATTATATTAGTATATTATTATAATATATAATATAATTTTTGCTTTATTTTTACACTACTAGTCTCTCTTTTATACTACTAGTCACATACCAAGTGCCACAACTTCACCCCACACTATACCAAACTACACGCCTTGTTTTGTTTCTTCTGCAACTTCATTTTTTCCTACATTTTTTGTCCTTCACTTGCTACAACAATTTCTATTCACCATAATTCTCCATCATTCACAATACTCATGCTCCATGACTAAACCATTTTTTTTTTATCATTTTTTATCCAAAGTTTTCTACATTCCAAGATCATTCAAGACTTTGCTAACCCAATTTTCTTCATTCATTATCATCTTCAAACCTAAATGTCCAAATTTCAAATTTCATCATCACTAATTTCACATTTTTTCTCCACTTTAAATATATATTCAAATATATGTAAGCCTCAATTTTCCAAATTCATCATTCATTCTTACACAAAAACTATAATCATCTTTGAATTTCTATCTTCATTAACTTGCCCTCCAAGTCCCAATTTGACTATAAATATGACCTTTGTTCTCACAACAATTTACACCAAAACAAATTCTCATATTGTTTTCTCAAAATCTCCTCCCTCACATTCAATCTCTCTTTCTTTTGTTCTACTACACTTCTCTTACACAATCACATACATATTATACTCCCTCTAATATTTTTTTACTGTCATAATATTTTTCTCAAAATTTTTAATACATTACACTAACAATTTTCCTTTTTATCATAAAACTAAATCAAACCTCTCTGTTACAACCTTTACAATTCAAAACCTTAATTTTTACTACAATTACACACTCTTGCCACAAAACAATTACAACATCTGTAACTTTCTGCACAATTTAAATTACACAAGTTTATTTCACTTACACCACACAAACACTTACACAAACTGTCAACAATTCCAACACAAAGCCGCCCTCACTTTTTACCAGCAATCATCAATCCGCCACGACTATAGCATCAACACAACTGCTGCACCTTAATTCAATCAACAGCAACAGCTTGCGCACAACAATTCTCCATCAACGGTTAGCAATAAATCGAGCCATAGCAAGACGACGGAACAGAAGTAATTTCACAAAACAGATTAACCTGCAATTTCCTACAGACTTCAACGATACTGACTACAAATCAAAACAAAACTAATCACAACCGCTAATTGAAACAAGAACAAGTCAATTCAACCTGCAGCGGAACGAAATCAACAGAGGGAGCATCTCCAATTTATCGATACGATACCTACGAAATCAAAGCAGAACCTGTATACAATCAGAAGAGCAACAAAGTCAACGCAAATCATCAACAACCTGAGATCGCAGAACGTCAACGCACGTACATTCATGAATTACAAAGTATCACTGCAGACGAACTGTACAGACGGAGGGAGTGCGCCAGAAATAATCACGAACAGACGAAAACGAATCGAAGAACGCCGGCCGGAAATCGCATCGAGACGGAAAAAATCGCAACTGGAGGTATTACACGCATATGAGAAAAGAAAAAGGGAAAGAATTGCATCTCAGGTTCCTCTCTCCTTTTAATTTACCTTTTAAGTTAAGTTATTTTCATTTAATTTTATATATATTATTATTGTTATTATGAGAATAGGTTAAATTGTTTGGATTTAATTATTAGGCCCATCTATGTTTCGTTTAAATTCATTAGTTAAATTTAATTAATTAACTTTGGTATTAAATTTCATTTTTATTTTTTGACTAAGTTATGAGTAATTTTGATAAATTAACTTTAATTGTTTAAATGTGATATTTATGTTTTTTTAGCTTGATTAATTTTTAGTGATAATTTTAACATTAATTTTAATTAGTCTTGATATTAGTTCTCGATTTTTAACTAATTGTGATTAATATTGACATTAATTATTAATTTTGTGATATTAATATTATTTTCAAATATTAGGATATAAGTTAGCATTTTTCTTTAATTTTATGTCTCTATAACTATTTGATTCAAACTAAGTGATGTGTAGATATCCCTGATTTTTATTTCACAAAGATGTTTTTCCGTGATTATATTTTTCTCTGTTTCACACGATGTTTTGCCGTGTACATGCTTTTATCTCACGATACTTTGCCGTGAATGTCTGTAATTTTATCACATGTGCTTTGCCGTGCACTTTCTGTTTATTTTATCACGATGTTTTGCCGTGTGCTTTCTATTTGTGTTCACTGTGATGTTTTGCCACATATATCTGTAATTTATTACTCGCGATGCTTTGCCGCGTATCTTGTCTGTTGATTACATGATGCTTTTCCGTGTATTTCAGTTGATTTTTATTGTCTGATTACCATGATGTTTTTCCATGTGTATTCTGTAACTTTTTGTCAGTTTAATATGTTACACGATGATTTCCCGTGAATGTCTGTATCTCTGTTTATTTATTACGTGACGCTCTTCTGCTTACCTGTTATTTGTTACTCGTGATGCTTTGCCGCTTATCTTTATCTGTTGATTACCACGATGTTCTTCCGTGTATATGTTTTTATCCCACGATGCTTTTCCTTGAATATTTTATCACATGATGTTTTTCCATGTATTCGGTTTCACACACGATGCTTTGCCGTGAGAGTTTTATTTTGTCTGAGGAGTTTATCTGCCGTTTACACGATGTTCTTCCATGTATATTTTATCTGTCATGATGTTTTTCGGTGATTGTATATTTTATCTGTTAGTTACCACGATGTTCTTCCGTGTATATTTTATCTGCCACGATGTTTTACCGTGTATATGCTTTTATGTCACGATGTTCTTCCGTGTATATTTTATCACATGATGTTTTTCCATGTATTCAGTTTCACACACGATGTTCTTTCGTGTATATTTTATTTGTCACGATGCTTTTCCGTGTATATTTTAACTGTCAGTTACCACGATGTTCTTCCGTGTATATTTTATCTATCTTGATGCTATGCCGTGTATTTATTTATTCCGTGATGTTTTGCCACGTATGCATGTTCCCCTAGGATCTCTTAGTTCAAACTTAATTTTTGATTAGGTTTGAAATAAGACAGACATTAGAATAGGTCCATCTTTGCATGATAACATTATGTTAGATTTCCCCTCTCACCACCGTGCGATTTAAACTTTATTTTCTATAGTTTGTGCCCCTTAAGGATGAACTATGATCGCTTTGATTTCTCAAGATCCCGTTGAGAATACGTAGGCATAAGATCGTAAGATCTTAGCGAGCAACCTTTTCTTTTATTCATCATCTCTTAACATCCGATGTTTTCCCGGATATTCGTATAATCACTCTTTTCTCTCATTCCTTCCGATGTTTTCCCGGATATTCATATTTTCAACCTTTTTACGTCTCTCCTTCCATCTGATGTTTTCCCAGATATCCATATCGCATCCTTTTAATAAAAAGAAGATTCACATACACTGGTACTAAGAAAAGCATTATTCCCGGTGAAACTGCTCTTAGACCAATTGAGCCTCTCCTTGAGTATAAGCCCCAAACTTCCTTTTCAAAACAACTTTCCATTTGATTTAGATTCAAAAATTGTTATCAAAACTTCCTTCAATTCTTGAATAACTAACCATACAGTTGTGTTTATAACACTGGAAGCTTGCTCACATGCAAGTTCTACCAGCTTTCTTTTACATACTTGTTTATATATATATATGCCTGTATATCAACTTAAAGTTTTCCCCGACAATTAGGTCTAGGATTAGATCAAACCAGTGGTCACTCTTTTAACACAGTCAAAACTAGTTCCCCATAGGAAATTCCATATACAGTCTTGCCTCCTCTTGGGCTTATACAATATGGAACAGAGAAAGGCATTATTCCCGGTGAAACTTTTCTCAAGACAGTCACTACTAGAAATTTGTTTAAGAAATTAATTTCCCCCAGAGAGGATTAATTCCCAGTGAAACCTCTCTTGAATTTCTTCAAACCTTAGAATTGTTCACTAAAGAAAGGATTAATTCCCGGTGAAACCTTTCTTGAACTCTTCTTAGGTTTAGACCCACAGGTTTCCTAAAAGCATCCCCAACCTCCTCTTGGGCTTTGTACAAGGGCCCTCAGGCTTCTTAGAAGTTCTCATGTCTCCTCTTGGTCTTAGTACAAGGACCCAAAGACCTCCTACAGGTATAGGACAGAACTTAGTCATCTTTTGCTAGTTCAATCCTCTAGAGAGTCAGAACATTAGACCAATTTAGGGTTGATTCTCATCCCTTAAAATATCAGCCTCCTCTTAGGCTTCATATAAGAAATTCCCCAATCAGCCTCCTCTTAGGTTTTGTATAATGATTTTCCCTAAGCAGCCTAGCTTTAATCTTGGGCTTTAAACAAGACACCAAACATCTTTTTCCTCCCATAGAATAGGAGGAACTACGATTACTCTGATTTCCCTGTTATCATTACGGGAATACGTAGGCATAAGATTGTGAAATCTTAGCAAGCACACTAATAAAAAACTTTAGGTCCAGTACCTTACGAAAAACATCGAAAAAACCCAAAAACAACAAAAATACTCTCTCAACACTCCCAAAGGAGAAACTTTCCCAACCCATGACAGATAAACACCAGTAAGTAGATAACAGTAGAATTTGATAAACGATCTATGGATAACCATATATAGGATGGGTAATTGACAACTCCCCATTGTATAACCTGACTCCGAACTCCCCAATCTCTTTGCATTTGTTAAAGAAAACATTTGCGTGCAAGGTTAGTTTTAGATAACTTCCCTTTCCTTTCCAGCTTCATAGGATAAATAAGAAATCAGAAAGTAGCAACCAATTCCAACCATGACGATAAGTTGGTCGCGTCACCGACAAAAATCGCACGCTACAGAAAAATGGCGACTCTGCTGGGGACCCAAACTAGGATTAGAATTCCTAAGAGGTCTAGGTAGTTTAGCATTATATATATATATATATATATATATATACTGCTTTTCCTACTTGATACCCGTGTTTATTTTTCTGTCAATGGGAATGCGATTGATACGCACGTGGAAATTTTGAGAGAACCCTAAGATAAGGGGTGGCATAGACGGGTGGACTTATAGGGAGTGAATCCCGAACAAGCGATCCTGGTAGACCACCAAATCAGGCGAAGGCCCGTGTGGATACTTACTGTTGAACGATCGATTATCGTGATAGCAGAGTTTTCCCAGTGCGGCAACCGTGACCCTGAGGATATAGTAGACATTAACCATATGACCATTTGGTAGTGCGGTGATTATCGAGAATAGTTGATACGCGATACTACACTCAAATAAGATCTACCTTAGGATATTACAGCTCGCTCGAGTGAATCAGCTTGCTATTGATATCCCTAGGGGGGTCAATGATTTTGGGAACTTGGAACCCGTTTTACAGGTACGAAAATTGACCAAAATAGTACAACCTTTGGGGATGGGTAGAGCCATGACTCCATGCTCGTGACGCCGAACCTTTGAACCCCATGTATGTAATTTTGCTTGTGTTTATACATCCGCGCGTTCTTTAAACTTTTTCAAATCTTTTACATGTGAATTGTATCCTATGTTGCATAAGCATTGCATAACATTTGTATCCCTGGCATAAGTCATACATACGTCCAGGTCATCGCCAATTCATTCCAAGTGTCTATCTTTCAGTCATCTGTAAGTCATCAAACTGATTCCTCATCACCGATACGGGACTGAAGCTTCAATCAACTTCAGCTCAGTTACTTCCCAAAGACAGGATAACTCATCCTTGTGTGTGATTAGTCACTGACCTTGTTTCTGTCTATTTTGCATTTTCCTTGTTTGTATCATATTTATTTGCTTTCAAACTTGTTTATCTTTAAATGTCAGTTTTGATGAAATGAGCATGTACAATATTTTGTTCAAATCATCTGTTTATTCGCATCTTTACGCTTTCTCTTTCAAAAAACAAAAACATTAAAAAAAAAAATACACCTCTTTTTCAAATTTTTGACTATGCAAATATTTGTGGGAGGGTGATGAAAGCGTAATACCCATAATTGCTGTCGGTACGCTTTCGAATAAACTTTGCTGACGATGTAAGACATTTTTTTCAATTCCCAAACACTGGAGATATAAGGAAGATAATCCCTCGTTAACCCTTTGAGCCTTGAAGTAGGAGTTTCTTTCTTTATAAAAAAAACCCGCAATTTTAACCAGGGGCAGGGTAGTTCTCAATTTCATTTGGGTTGTGCATTCAAGTTTAAAAAGTTTACATACAACAAGCAGATGCTGAAGATGTCTTTCAAATCAAAATCCAATAATGGTCCGTCGTAATTATCAAATCAAGCAGTCACTTCCTTTCGAAATAAAAAAGAAAAAAACCCGCTAAGTAAAAAAAAAACTTAGGCAAAAACTAAGGCATCCCGCTGACTATAAATTTCAAAAGAAATAATTCAAGGAAAAGTTAGGGGTAATACAGAGAAGAGGTCCTTAAATCCTCGATCTTCAAAAATCCACAAGGATAAAAATAACTAAATGTTGTAAAGAAGTAGTAGCTGCCGTCTCAAGACTTCTGGACCATCGTCATCACTATCATCAGTACAATTTCGAAACCTTTTGGAACCTGAATGCACAATTTAAGTTTAACTGAGCATAGGACTGGAGAACATCACGAAGTTGGGGTGGGCACAAACAAATTTTGAGCCTTTATCTTTTTTTCATAAACCGTGAACCAGGCCACGTTATAACCCTCAAAAGACCTAATTGAAGTAAGATTATTTTGAGAGCATACTACAACAAGGTTGCATAGACTGACTCCAAAATCATTTTTTTGCAAATCATTTGTTTTGGTATCATACCTCTGTTTTACTTTTCACTCTGAATGTTTTAAACGACCGTGTTTTTAATCAGTAATTCATATTACTGTGCTTTTTCTAAAACAATGATTTTGTTTTCAAAATTTTTGCAGGAACTTTGCATTAAATTTGCCATGTTTAAATAAACATTTTTTATTGCAAACTAGCTTTCCTCTCAAAGAATTTTCAAAACAGTTTAGAAACTTGGTCAGTGATCCTATCAGGGGCAAGTTCTTTCTAGAGCCTGTTAAGAATCAGTTAAAGATTCGTTCAGTGCAAGTCCTTCTCAGAATTGGTTTATTCATAAAAACTTTCAAGACTCATTACTGGGGCAAGCCTTCCTAGTATACAACATACAGTTATTATCATTCAAGCTGAAGCAATAATCAGTTCATCTACAACAATCCGCAAGTCTAGGGCAATTTATTTGGAAAAATCCCCAAGTAGCTCTCCAACCTTCCTCCAAGGACTATCAACTCGATACAGTTTATTAGTATGGCAAAGATGTGTTTAACAAGCAACATTTTCAGTCCCTAAGCAATGGCAGTGACCTCTGTGTTGAGGAATCAGTCTTGTCTGTCACTCCCTAAAAGAGTATAAACTTGTTGATTTCCACTCCCCAAAAGAGTATAAGCTTGTTGGTTGTCACTCCTCAAAGAGTCTAAACTTGTTGTCAGCATTTTCATTTGCATTACATCATAATATTTTTCATATACTATACATTCAAGAGTGTTTTAATCCTCATTTGTATTCATCAATGGTCGTGTTATTATCAACATCTTACCTTTCTACAAAGTCCAACTTATCTGGCACTTATACTTTTATGTTTTATCTGATGTTCGTCCAGATATAACTTTTTTTCTATCCGATGTTCTTCTGGATATGTCTATCTGTTCTGATTCTTTTCCAGAACTTTTCTCTGTGTCTATCCGATGTTCTTTCAGATATGTTTGTATGTTCTGATGTTTTTTCCAGAACTTTCTTTCTTCATCCGACGTTCTTCCGGATATGTCTCTTTTATTCTGATGCTCTTCCAGAAACTCCTTACATGTCTATCTGATGCTCTCCCGTATATGACTTTTTCTCATCTGATGTTTTTCCAGATGTAACTTTTGTTCTGATGTGCTTATATGATGCTTTTCCGGATATGTCCATCATTCTGCCAGTCTTCTAAAATTTTTTTTGTACATTTAACGCTTTTCTAAATGTTTCGGATTTACACTCAAAGTTATTTTTAATACATTCAAACGCTTTTCTGGATGTCATTAATATATCTTCAAGTTTGGTCAACAACTCGGTCTAATGTTTTTCTGGATGCCTTCGAGTTTGTTTCTCTTTTAATTAATGCTCTTCTGAATATCTCTGATGATCATGTCTGCTTATGTTCCAAAACATCATTTAACATTCTCCTGAATGTCTTTTACGATTGTTACTGTTCTTTTCTCGGGTTTTTCAATGCATTTCTGAAAATCTCTGATGACTGTAACCTGTTTCCCAGCAAAGTTACTTTCATTTTCTGGATGTTCTCGTGTATTCCACAATAAAATTAAACCGCTTTCTCAGAAGTCTCTGACATATCCTCAGATCTGGTCTCATTCCACATCTAATGTTTTTCTAGATGTTTCTGATATATTTTCCAGAGTATGATACTTCTTTCGCATCTGATGCTTTTCTGGATGTTTGAATCTCTATTCTAGTGTTTATCCCTCTCTATCCAAATACTACTGAATACTTTTTGTCGCATCGGCAAATTTCCACAATATCTTATATCCCCAAAAAATTCTGTTGGTCTATCTTCTGTGGCATCATTCCCCACAGTGTTCAAAAGTCTTTCATTCATCACGTATCATTTTACCTGCATTCACGGTCAAAATTCTAGGTACTTTGATATTTAATCCTCTTATACCTCAAATGTCTAAAACTCTTTGCTATTCATACCTTCGGGTCTAAGAAGATTAAATAGGGGCATCTGTCATACCCTAAGTTTTGACCAGGCGTTTTTATTTTTCTCATTTTCATCTGTCTATATTTTCATGTTATGTCGTCTGCATATAATATCATATATTTTCTTCATGAATATTTTTTGAATTATCAGCCGGAATTAACATGTTAAATTTTCAGGTATTTTGGTCAAACTGAAAAGTCAACTGTGCAAAAAAGTCGGTATCCGAGAAATTTTTAAAATCAAACTTTCAGACTTCATTTTTAATCTATTTTTCGCGTACTTTAACCTGGTGTGCTTATTTTAATTTTTTGACTTTTCGGTCATCATGTTTCTGACCTGTCTGAGCCTTTTTAGTGGGTAAAATCAATTTCAAAATTTGACAAAACGCTATATTTTTTCAATATGTGTATTTTTTCAATACGTATATGATCGTGAAGGCTGGATCAGATCCTGTTGAAGTGGGCCACCAAGTACGTCTGAGATGTTGGTCGTATGAAGAGGAGGAGGGGGTGTACCTGCAAGGCACTCCGACACTCAAGTAAGAAAGGGTCAGAGAAAAGGGGCAAATAAAGTATGAGTTTCAAGGGTGATTATTGGATACCTGACCCTCTCGAGTGAGAGGGTTTAAATAGTCCCCCCAGCACGTGGCCAACGGTCCTATTTTCGAGGCGAAATAACCGTTTTCCCAAAGAATAGGTAACTGCCCAAACTAGCCGTTATGTCGGGCAGGGTGCCCAAAACTAGCCGTTATGTCGGGCATAAGCATGGTTTCGGGCACATGCCCTTAGCTGTTCAGGGAGTGAAGACGTCGTGCGGAACGGGCAGCATTTCCGGGGAGGAGCTGTGCAGTCCTTGCCCGGTTTGAGGGGCAGAAAGGTCACTTTTGCCCTTTTGTGGATTGGACTTAGTCAATTGGGCCATTCTGGGAGCAGAAGTGGATTGGACCATGTCTGGCCATTGGTCCAGCCCAGAACAAGAGCCCCCCAAGTCGTTGCTCCCGAGCATGGGAGTGATGACTTAAGGACAGCTCGCAGCTCCGGGGAGCTAGCGTAAAGTCGTCGTTCGATGATGGAGAAAGTTGCCTCGTGGTGCCCGTGGCTCCCTGGTGTTCGTGATATTCATGTCCGTGTTTGGACTGCCCGTCGTGCAGGGAGACTAACGGTTAGAAGGAATTGAAACGTCAGGGCGCCAAGTGTGTCTTCGAGCCTTGTGCAGCAGTGACTAGGCAATGATGGCTAGTTAATAGCCATCATGACCTACGAGGGCGTGCCTCCGCACGTGCCCCTCAGTATAAAATGGGGAGACTCGTTTCATTTTGAACTTTTCACTTTTTCTTCTCTTCGTCTTCCTCAGAGCTTCTGCCCGTCACCGCCGTTCGCTGTTCTGGTCGCCGCATCAAGTTCCAAGCAACCGTTTTTCATCATTTTAATCAAGTAAGTTTGCTGATTTTGTTCTCTTTTACTATTTTTTATGGTTATTTATAGATTGCATGCGGTTAGGTTTAGGTTTAGAAGATGAATTGCTCCATTTCCGGCGGTTGTTGGTGGTGGACGGTGGTTAGGCCATTTTCCGCCGCCGATGAGACCGCCGTGTAAGTAGGATATCTCTTGAATATGGCGGTTTCCGGCGTCGTCATGATGATGATGCATGTGTAGCCGCCGCGATTGCTCAGATTCTGGTGTACTGATGGAGTTTCCGATTGAGCATTTGCAGTTTTCGATGAGGCTTCAAACGGAAACTGGGAAGTGGCTCGAGGAAGTTCCTCGTACGGAAGTGGTTCACTCCAAGCGTCTCCTCGTGGGAGACTCTTGAGTTTTTCTTTGTTTGATGTTAGGGCTTAGGCCGGGGACATCGTCCTCAGCCCCTTGTGCGTCCTTTCACTTGACTAGCGGTGGAAGGGTGGATTTGATTCTTCGTGGAATTCACTTTTTTCTCTGCTTTTCAAGTGATTGACACGACGACAAGGCCAGACGGGGAGATCATAATAGATTCGTCCGAGGAGGAAGCGAGCTCCTCGGAAAGCAGCAGTTCAGAATCCTCGAGTGTCCCTAGTGCAGCCGGGGAGGAAGAGGAAATGGAAGAGGATACTGTTGAAGGCTCCACAGAGGAGTGGATGGTGACTGAGCCAGCCGAGCATGTATCCACCTTCGCGACGTATCTAGGGGATGTTTTTACGGTCGTCGGGCCAGAGGGGGAGTGGAAGGTGCACTTTCCCTCCGAGGACGATAAGGTCTGCACAAATTTCGGGGAGCATTTTGCTTTGTATGAGTACGCTTTCAAAGAACTGGGACTGAGGCACCGTTCACTGATTTCTAGCACTCAGTGTTCGTGTATCTGGATTTGGCCCCGACGCAGCTGCATCCGAACTCGCTGGCCTTCATCCGGGCATTTGAGCTAACGTGCGAGTACTTGAGGATAAGGGCTACTCTCCCCTTATTTTTCACTGTATTTCATCTTCAACGACAGCTGACGGGGATGAGGTATGGTTGGGTTTTGTTAACGCAGCCTCGCAAACTGTTCAAGCCCTTTTCGGAATCGATACGGACGTTCAAGGAGAGGTACTACATCATAGAGCCCGTATCGGAAACTGCCCAGGATAGCACTTATGTCTGGGAGATCGAGGTTGACGAGGAGGGTAATGACCTGCACGATGAAGCTGGGAAGTTTGTCGGGGAGAGACTGTTCAAGTTCCCTTTTGACTGGGGACCTGACCATTTCACCAAGGAGCCCAATGAGTACGTTCTCCAGCCGCACAAATTAGACGGGCAGGATACCGTTGCTTACGAGACGCTGGTGAAGTACATTAACTCCTTCCGCCTCGCCGAATGCTGGACGAAGAAGGGGTCCCCGATCTTCTAGGAGGATGGTAGCCAGAGGGTTGAATATCGCTTCATTAACACCAAGGCACTCCTGGAGTGCAAGACCTCTGCGGAAGTTCACAAGCTGCTCGGTAGTTTTAGTTATTTTACTTTCCCCAAATTATTTTTTCTTCGTGTCTAACATGTTCGTATTCTGTTTGCGTAGGTGAGATGCCTCAGGATCACGAAAGGATGGTAAAGAATGCTCTCATGAGGAACAAGCCCGGGGCGACTGCTCCCAGGTCTCGATTTGCCAATGCGCGTGCTCCCACTCCTCCTCAGCCTACTGCGGGGACTTCTTCTCCTACTCCTGCTTCCCAGGGATCTTCCCTGCCTTTGGCCTCATAACCCAAGCGGTTCAGGGCTACCGAAGGGGTAGATCTCACCCGGGCGCTAGAAAAAGGGAAGTTCGAACTCCCTCCATGCATTCATGATAGACAATTCTTTGAGGGAACGTCCTTGGTCGTGCCGCGGGCAGAATCTCTCCGGCTGGAAGGCATAGATTTCCCAAGCAAGAGGGTGCTGGTGGCCCAAGATGCTTCTGCGCTGGTCAGAATGTTGGAGATGATGGCCGTTTATATTGAAGGGGACTCTGCAACTGAGTCTGAACTTAAGGCTGCTCGGGCTACCATGGCATCTCTCAAGGAAGAGGTTAAGAGTGCCGATGATTCCCAGAAGAAGGCTGACAAGGAGGTGACCAGGCTGAAGAAGGAGAATTCTACGCTGGCTGCGGAGAAGAAGGCGGCTGAGGAGCTGGTCCGCCAGCTGAGGTCATCTAATGCTCCGGGCGAAGATGAACCCGAGGACGTGAAGGAGATTAAGACAAGGTCTGAGCTGGTTGCCCGTATGTTAGCGGCCGAGGACGACAACATCGCTATCGCGGACAAATCCTTCAGGAACGCCGTGTCTCAACTGCGGGTGGTGAACCCCAAACTTGTCCTTTCCACCGAGGGTACCCATTATCTGGCGCATATTGAAGATGGCCGGATCATCATGCCCGATTCCCTCCTCGAAGAGCATGCCGAGGATCAGACCGCGGATAACCAGGGGCCTCAGCCTAACTCCGAGCAGACTGACCCGATGGACGAGTGAAGGATTTTCTTGTTGTTGTAATTTTGTCCGGCATGCGTGTTGTGTAATTGTTGTAATCTTATTTTGAATGGGGGCGTGGCCCCCTGTTTATGTAACAAGCACAATTGTGGTTCTTGTGGCCACTTATTACCTTTAATTATGTGTCCGGTCCTCGTGGCCGGTTTTACTATTTGTATGGCTTTATCTGCTTTAAATTTTGCTAAGTGTTGTACTTTTGCTCGTTTGTGCATGTATGCCCGCAATAGGGATTGCTTCGTTTTGCTTCAAGTTTTGGGGATTGCTCGTTGTAGATGTGTTCGTCAGCGAGGGGTACTGGAAGAACGACCGGGGAATATCCGGGCGAGGATACGGAGCTTAGGTCGCGTTTGAGGCCTGATTTTGTGGCGTGAACCTCCCATCGCGAGCTGGGTGTTCTGCTTGTCGTGGTACTTTGATGACGACGGTGCTCAATTGAGGGACCGCTGTCGAGCAGAGATCCGGCTCGTTCCTGAGCGGGGTTCTGCTTCATTGGCATATGATGCTTGTACCTAGGTGTGCATCATGGTCGGTAGGCGATGCTCGTCGTTGTAACGGATCAAACCGACAGTTTGGTCCTTAGCTGTAGTATTGCTTTAGCTTTTTGGCATTCCATGGTCGAGCAAGTTCTTCCCCGTTGAGGTGTTCTAGGTAATATGCCCCATTCTCCATTTTTTCCCGAACGCGATAGGGTCCTTCCCAGTTAGCGGATAGTTTTCCTTCGCGAGAGTCTTTATGGTTTCTTCTTAGGACAAGGCTTCCCACATCAAACTCTCGTCGTATCACCTTGGCAATATACCTGATGGTAATTTTTTGTTTTAACGAGGCTTCGCGGAGGGCTGCCCCAGATCGGACTTCCTCGACGAGGTCGAGTTCCTCTCTCAATGATTCATCGTTCATCTCCTCGTCTAAGGGCAACTCTATCCGCCTGGAGGGTACGTGAACTTCGATGGGGATCACAGCCTCGGTTCCGTAAGCCAGGAGAAAGGGTGTCACCCCGGTTGAAGAGTGTGGAGTTATGTGGTATGCCCATAAGACACTGTGCAGCTCCTCGACCCAAGCTTTCTTCGTTTCATCCAGCCTTCATTTGAGGCCCCAAAGGATGACTTGGTTCACTGCTTCAGCTTGGCCGTTTGTCTGGGGATGTTCGACGGATGCGAAGTGTTGCTTCGTACCCAGCTGGGCGACGAAGTCTTTGAACTTCCTGTCTGTAAACTGTGTCCCATTGTCCGTGACTATCACTTAAGGGATGCCAAAACGTGCGAGGATGTTTCGTTTGTAGAAACGCAGTATGTTAAGAGCAGTTATCTTGGCCAGGGCCTCCGTTTCTATCCATTTTGTGAAGTAGTCCACGCCTACTATTAAGTATTTATTCTGATTTGATCCCACCACGAAGGGTCCTAGGATGTCCAGGCCCCACCAGGCAAAAGGCCACGGGGAGGATATACCCTTGAGCTCGTTAGGTGGAGCTAGGTGCATATCCCTGTGTCGTTGGCATTTATCGCATTTCTTCACGTGCTCTTTCGCGTCGGGCTGCATGGTTGGCCAGTAGTATCCTGCTCGAAGGGCCTTTCGGGCAAGGGACCTTCCTCTGAGGTGTTGGGCATTGATCCCTTCGTGGATTTCGCGCAAGATGTGGGCGACCGTTTCCTCCTCGACACATTTGAGGAGTGGGATGGAGAATCCTCGCCGGTAGAGCTTATCTTTGATCAGGACATAGGAACAGGCCCTTCGCCTAACTACGCTGGCCTCTTTAGGGTCGGACGGGAGTTCGTCCCTAGCGAGGTAGTTGTAAACGGGGGTCATCCAGCAATGGTTATCGCCGACCACTTGTACGTCGAGGGTCGGGGAAGCTTTCTCAATGCTGGGTCGAGGGAGTACTTCTTGTATGACGGACTTGTTTCTGCCTTTCTTCTTTGTGCTAGCTAGTTTGGACAAAATGTCTGCCCGGACATTGTGTTCGCGGGGAACATGTTTTACTTCCACCACTGCGAACTTCGTCATCTTCTTCTTGACCAGGGCTAAGTATTTGCTTAGGTTGTCATTTTTGGCTTGATATTCCCCTCGGACTTGAAGGGCCACGAGTTGTGAATCTGTGCAAATAACGACTTCCTCCGTGCCAAGGTCTTCGGCCAAGCGTAACCCGGCGAGGAAGGCTTCGTACTCAGCCTGGTTGTTGGAGGTGGGGAAGGACAGGATGAGTGGTACTTCAATAATGATTCCTTCGCCGCTTTCCAGTATGATGCCTGCCCCGCTTCCCGTCGAACTGGAGGCCCCATATACGAAAATGGTCCATTTGCGTGCTCCGCAAGTGGGGGAGTCTGCGAACGGCATCTCTACGACGAAGTCGGCCAAAGCTTGGGCCTTGAGGGCTTTTCTGCTCTCATACTGGATGTTGAATTCAGACAGCTCGAGCGACCATTTGAGCATTCTTTCGGCCATGTTTGGTCGTCCCATTAGCTGCTTTACGGGTTGATCTGTTCGAACTACAATTGTGTGGGCTAGAAAGTAGTGTCTCAGTCTTCTAGCTGTGTTGATGAGGGTCAGCGCCACTTTTTCTATTTGCTGGTATCTCAACTCTGGTCCCTGCAGTGCTTTGCTCGTAAAATATATGGGCTTCTGCCCGTCAGGCATCTCGCGGATAAGAGCGGCGCTTACCGCCTCGGTGGCCGCGATGAGATACAGGTATATGGTTTCGCCGTTGTCCGGGCGAGAGAGAATGAGTGGTTCTGAGAGTGCTCGTTTTAGGTGGAGAAGAGCCTTGTCACATTCCTCAATCCATTCGAACGCTGCCTCCTTGCGGAGGAGTTTGAAGAATGGTAAGGCGTGTTGGGCAGACTTGGCCATGAAACGGGATAATGACGGGAGCATCCCGTTGAGGGACTGGATGGATTTCTTTGACTTGAGCGTCAGAAACTTAGAGAATGCTCGAAACTTATCGGGGTTGGCTTCGATTCCTCGTTCTGTTAAGTAGAATCCGAGGAACTTGCCTGCCCGGACACTGAACGTGCACTTCTCCGGGTTGAAACGCATTTTGTACTTTCGGGCCTGTTCGAAGACCTTCCTTAGATGGGCAGTGTGATCGGTTTCCTCGTGGGATTTTACGATCATGTCGTCCATGTAGACTTCGAGCATGTCGCCTATCTCTCCTCGGAAGACATTGTTCATCATTCTTTGATAGGTCGCGCCGGCGTTCTTCAGGTCGAAGGCCATTACGTTGTAGTAATAGTTGCCCGATTCGGTCATGAAGGCCATGTATTTTTTATCGCTCATTGCCATTGGAATTTGATTATAGCCCAAATAGGCGTCCATGAATGATAAAAGTTTAAAACCGGCAGAGTTATCAACAAGTTTATCAATATTGGGGAGGGGGTAGGCATCCTTCGGGCATGCCTTATTAAGATCGATGTAGTCAATGCACATTCGCCATTTGCCATTAGATTTTTTCACAAGTACAACGTTGGACAACCAAGTGGTGTACTTGGCCTCCGAGATGAATTTGGCCTCGAGGAGGTCCTTTACAGCTTTTTCTGCAGCCTTATTTTTCTCCGGAGACTGCTTTTTCCTACGTTGTGCTACTGCTTTGATGGCCGAGTCAATCGTGGTTGATGGCAGGCGACGGACGGGTCCAAGCCGGGTATTTCGGCTGTGCTCCAGGCGAAGAGGTCGGCGTTCTTACGGAGGCAGGCCTTGAATTGCTTCCTCGCGATGTCAGGGAGGTCAGCTCCAATCTTCACTCCTCGCTGGGGGTCGTCGCCGAACAAGATGAGCTCAAAGTTGCCATCCGGGATTGGGCACATCGGATGAGAGCCGCTGCTGGACAGGGTAGACGAGCTGGTTGAAGCTGCTTGGTCCTCCTGCTGGTCTTCTTCGGGGAAACGGCTGTCGAGGTCAATGGAGTCGACCTGAGGCGGAGCTTGGCTTCCTCGAAACTACTGGGCAAGGTTGGTTTGTTCGACACCTTTGGTTTGGACGTGATGACGTTGAGTCCCTTTGTGGCTGCTTCGAAACATCATCGTGCGGCATCGATGTCACCATGGAGGGTGGAGACCATCCCCTTTGAAGTATAATACTTCATCTTGAGGTGGATGGTTGAAGGCACAACTACCAACTCGGCCAATGTTGGTCTTCCGAAGATACACTGGTACAATGACGGGCAATCTATCACCAGAAACTGCACTTTGACGGACCTGACCATTTCTGCCGATCTAAAGGTTACGATCAGTTCGACGTACCCCCAAGGTTTGGTCACTGATCCGTTAAATCCTTGCAAATCAAACCCCACATAGGGGGTGAGGTGTGATTCGTCCAACTGAAGTGTTAAAAACAGCTGGGAGTACATAATGTCGACCGAGCTGCCTTGGTCGACGAGGATTCTGCGAACATCGAAGTTCGCCATGCGAGCTCTAATGAGTAAGGGTATGCTTGAGTTTGGAGACCCTCCGAGGAGCTCTTCCCTGTAGAAGGAGACGGGGACGGAGCCCTTCTGGGCTTGGTCAAGCGTGGTTACCTTGCTGGAGCTCGTGCTGATTAGGTGCTCAAATTTCCTTTTCACGGTGCCCACCGTGACTTTATTGAAGCTCCCACTCGAGATGACCATGGCGGAGGGGAATGTTTCCCACGGGTTGTGGGCCGCGAAGTAGGCAGGAGCACTGAGTTCATCTGGGACGTAGAAGTCCTCTGGTTGCGATACGGACATGGCGACCTGGATGCTGGCCTCTTCCGAGGAAGGCACCTCTTCCTCTGCCTTTTTGGACTACTGGGCGTCTTGTCGGGGAGCATCTTTCTTCTTGTTGAACTGTTTCAGGTGGCCATCCCTGATCAGTATCTCGATAGCATCCTTCAAATGGATGCAGTCTTCGGTAGTGTAGCCGTGAGTCTTATGGAAACGACAGTACTTTGATTTGTCGACATTGGGTTTGGCCGATATTTGTTTGGGGAAACAGACCCCTGCTTGCTTGAATTCCAAATTCGCGCATTCGGACAGTATCTTCTCCCTGGAGACGGTCAGGGGGGTATAGTCGTGGAATCGTCCGGAGGGTCCCCTGCTGTCGCGAGAGTCTCGTGGGCGGTCTTCGCGCTTTTTTTCTCCTCGACGGGACGTCGAGGCTTCTTCGTCTCTGGAGGCCCGAGAATTCTCTTGGTGGCGAGAAGCTCGGACGAAGTTGGCCGCCTCATTCTCCTCGTACTGGATGTGCGAATGTGCCTTGAGGAGGAAGGCATCCAGATTCCTCGGAGGTGCGAGGCCGACGCCTTTAGAGAATTCTGATCCTGGGCAGAGACCTTGCTCGAGCAGAAATTTTTTCATCTCGTCCGTTGTAGGGACTTGTACCGCTTCTTTGTTGAACCTCTCGATGTATACCCGAAGAAGTTCGTCCTTTCCTTGGGTTATGGCCCCAAGGGAGGCTTCAGTCTTGGGGTGACGCCGCAACGCAGTGAAATGCCAGGAGAACATCCTCCCCAGTTGCTTCCACGACGTGATAGATTCTTCGGGCAACTGCTTGTACGACGTCATTGCCCCTTTTCAGAGCGTGGTTGGAAATAGCCGGCACTTGATGGCGCCTGGACGCCACGGTAATCCAACAGCGCATCGATGTTTTCGATGTGCTCATCAGGGTCAGTCGTGCCATCGTACGTGCCCAGTGCTGAGGCTTCTCCAGGCCCTTGGGGAGGTGTATTGCTAAGATCTCTTGGGATAATGGGCCGTGAGGCTCATCATCGCTGCTGGAACTAGTTGGTGACTGGGACCGGATGACTCGCTCATGTTGACGACCTCTTCGGGGGAAAGGTGAACGGGTCTGGTCCTTCGACCTGACCGGAGGTGACTACTTGTCTCTTCGGGTCCTCTTGTGGCCGGGAGAGTGCTAGTTCTGCGGAGAAACCTGGTCACATCTTCGAACAGCAACAGATTCTGGTTCTTGGCATAGCCGTCGGTCGGCTTCTCGCCGAGGTTGTGGGCTCTTGGATCGTCGATGGTTCTTCCTCGGGGGTGGGGATCTTGGACGGGCAGATTCCTCCAATGCCCCGATCCTTTCATTCTGCTGAAGGATCAGAAGGTTGGTCTTGTTTAGCACCTCTAGAAGGGCCACCACGGCTGGGTCGGCGTTGGGTGGAGCAGGAACGGGTTGGATGGCCAGCGAGGGCTGGTCGTCTTCGCGATCAGTAGGAATAGGGGAAGGAGAGGCTGTGGCCAAGTCTCTCAGAAAACGGGGATCTCCGAGGAGAGAAGATGGACTGTCAACGCCAGTCTTGTTGACAGGGAGGACAGCGGGTTGGAGAGCACCTTTGGCGTGATCTTGAGAGGCCATGATGATGATCTTGAAAGTTTGCTTTGATCTTTAGTTTCCGGGGAAAGAAAGAAGGGGATAACACGTTTCTCACAGACGACGCCACTGATCGTGAAGGCTGGATCAGATCCTGTTGAAGTGGGCCACCAAGTACGTCTGAGATGTTGGTCGTATGCAGAGGAGGAGAGGCGTGTACCTGCAAGGCACTCTGACGCTCAAGTAAGAAAGGGTCAGAGAAAATGGGCAAGTATAAAGTATGAGTTTTAAGGGTGATTATTGGATACCTGACCCTCTCGAGTGAGAGGGTTTATATAGTGGCCCCAGCGCGTGGTCAACGGTTCTATTATCGGGGCGAAATAACTGTTTTCCCAAAGAATACGTCGTGCGGAACGGGCAGCATTTCCAGGGAGGAGCTGTGCAGTCCTTGCCCGGTTTGAGGGGCAGAAAGGTCACTTTGGCCCCTTTGTGGATTGTACTTAGGTAATTGGGCCGTTCTGGGAGCAGAAGTGGATTGGGCCATGTCTGGTCATTGGTCCAGTCCAGAACAGTGTATTTTTTGCTGATCGTTTTGGTGTGTTCATTTTATTTTTTCGGACACCTCGATACGGACAGTTTTTATCGTTTTTTACCGGTTTCGGTTCCAATTTTAATTAATTTTTATTAATTAATCAAGATTTTAATAACTTAGTTTTTATTAATTTTTTATATTTAATTTGTTTATTATATTAGTATATTATTATAATATATAATATAATTTTTGTTTTATTTTTACACTACTAGTCTCTCTCTTACACTACTAGTCACATACCAAGTGCCACAACTTCACCCCACACTATACCAAACTACACGCCTTGTTTTGTTTCTTCCGCAACTTCACTTTTTCCTACATTTTTTGTCCTTCACTTGCTACAACAATTTCTACTCACCATAATTCTCCATCATTCACAATACTCATGCTCCATGACTAAACCATCTTTTTTATCATTTTTTATCCAAAGTTTTCAACATTCCAAGATCATTCAAGACTTTGCTAACCCAATTTTCTTCATTCATTATCATCTTCAAACTTAAATGTCCAATTTTCAAATTTCATCATCACTAATTTCACATTTTTTCTTCACTTTAAAATATATTCAAATATATGTAAGCCTTGATTTTCCAAATTCATCATTCATTCTTACACAAAAACTATCATCATCTTTGAATTTCTATCTTCATTAACTTGCCCTCCAAGTCCCAATTTCACTAAAAATAAGGCCTTTGTTCTCACTACAATTTACACCAAAACAAATTCTCATATTGTTTTCTCAAAATCTCCTCCCTCACATTCAACCTCTCTTTCTTTTGTTCTACTACACTTCTCATACACAATCACATACATATTATACTCCCTCTGATATTTTTTTACAGTCATAACATTTTTTCTCAAATTTTTCAATCATAACACATACATATTACACTAGCAACTTTCCTTGTTATCATAAAACTAAATCAAACCTTTCTTGTTACAACCTTTATAATTCAAAACCTTAATTTTTACTACAATTACACACTCTTGCCACAAAATAATTATAACATCTTTAACTTTCTGCACAATTTAAATTACACAAGTTTATTTCACTTACACCACACAAACACTTACACAAACTGTCAACAATTTCAACACACAACAGCCCTCAATTTTTACCGGCAATCATCAATCCGCCACGACTATAACATCAACACAACTGCTGCACCTTAATTCAATCAACAACAACAGCTTGTGCACAACAATTCTCCATCAACGATTAGCAACAAATCGAGCCACAGCAAGACGACGGAACAGAAGCAATTTCGCAAAACAGACTGACTACAAATAAAACAAAACTAATCATAACTGCTAATTGAAACAAGAACAAGTCAATTCAACCTGCAGCGGAACGAAATCAACAGAGGGAGCATCTCCAATTTACCGACACGATACCGACGAAATCAAAGCAGAACCTGCATACAATCAGAAGAGCAGCAAAGTCAACGCAAATCATCAACAACCTGAGATCGCAGAACATCAACGCACGTACATCCACGAATTACAGAGTATCGCCGCGGATGAATTGTACAGACGGAGGGAGTGCGCCAGAGATAATCACGAACAGACGAAAACGAATCAAAGAACGCCGGCCGAAAATCGCATTGAGACGGAAAGAATCGTACCTGGAGGGATTACACGCATATGAGAAAAGAAAAGGGAAAGAATTGCATATCAGGTTCCTCTCTCCTTTTAATTTATCTTTTAAGTTAATTTATTTTCATTTAATTTTATATATATTATTATTGTTATTATGAGAATAGGTTAAATTGTTTGGATTTAATTATTAGGCCCATCTATGTTTCGTTTAAATTCATTAGTTAAATTTAATTAATTAACTTTGGTATTAAATTTCATTTTTATTTTTTGACTAAGTTATGATTAATTTTGATAAATTAACTTTAATTGTTTAAATGTGATATTTATGTTTTTTTAGCTTGATTAATTTTTAGTAATAATTTTAACATTAATTTTAATTAGTCTTGATATTAATTCTCAATTTTTGGCTAATTGTAATTAATATTAACATTAATTATTAATTTTGTGATATTAATATTATTTTCAAATATTAGGATATAAGTTAGCATTTTTCTTTAATTTTATTTCTCTATAACTATTTGATTCAAACTTAGTGATGTGTAGATATCCCTGATTTTTATTTCACCACGATGTTTTTCCGTGATTATATTTTTCTCTGTTTCACACGATGTTTTGCTGTGTACATGCTTTTATCTCACGATGCTCTGCCGTGAATGTCTGTTATTTTATCACAGGTGCTTTGCTGTGCACTTTCTGTTTATTTTATCACGATGTTTTGTCGCGTGCTTTCTATTTGTGTTCACTGTGATGTTTTGCCACATATATGTGTTATTTGTTACTCGTGATGCTTTGCCGCGTATCTTTGTCTGCTGATTACATGATGTTTTTCCGTGTATTTCAGTTGATTTTATTGTCTGATTACCATGATGTTTTTCCATGTGTATTATGTAACTTTTTGTCAGTTTAATCTGTTACACGATGCTTTGTCGTGAATGTCTGTATCTCTATTTATTTATTACGTGATGCTCTTCCGCTTACCTATTATTTGTTACTCGCAACGCTTTGCCGCGTATCTTTATCTGTTGATTACCACGATGTTCTTCCGTGTATATGTTTTTATCTCACGATGCTTTTCCATGAATATTTTATCACATGATGTTTTTCCATGTATTCAGTTTCACACACGATGCTTTGCCATGAGTGTTTTATTTTGTCTGAGGAGTTTATCTGTCGTTTACACGATGTTCTTCTGTGTATATTTTATCTGTCACGATGTTTTTCTGTGATTGTATATTTTATCTGTTAGTTACCTTGATGTTTTTCCGTGTATATTTTATCTGCCACGATGTTTTGCCGTGTATATGCTTTTATGTCACGATGTTCTTCCGTGTATATTTTATCACATTATGTTTTTCCATGTATTCAGTTTCACACATGATGTTCTTCCGTGTATATTTTATCTGTCACGATGTTTTTTCGTGTATATTTTATCTGTTAGTTACCACGATGTTCTTCCGTGTATATTTTATCTGTCACGATGTTATGCCGTGTATTTATTTATTATGTGATGTGTTGCCACGTATGCATGTTCCCTTAGGATCTCTTAGTTCAAACTTAATTTTCGATTAGGTTTGAAATAAGACAGACATTAGAATAGGTCCATCTTTGCATGATAACATTAGGTTAGATTTCCCCTCTCGCCACCGTGCGATTTAAACTTTATTTTCTGTAGTTCATGCCCCTTAAGGGTAAACTACGGCCGCTCTGATTTCTCAAGATCCCGTTCAGAATATGAAGGCATAAGATCGTAAGATCTTAGCGAGCAACCTTTTATTTTTTTCATCGTCTCTTTACATCCGACGTTTTCCCGGATATTCGTATCTTCACTCTTTTCTCTCCTTCCATCCGATGTTTTCCCGGATATTCATATTTTCAACCATTTTACATCTCTCCTTCCATCCGATGTTTTCCTGGATATCTATATCGCATCCTTTTAATAAAAAGAAGATTCACATACACTGGTACTAAGAAAAGCATTATTCCCAGTGAAACTGCTCTTAGACCAATTGGGCATCTCCTTGAGTATAAGCCCCAAACTTCCTTTTCAAAACAACTTTCCATTTGATTTAGATTCAAAAATTGTTATCAAAACTTCCTTCAATTCTTGAATAAATAACCATACAATTGTGTTTATAACACTGGAAGCTTGCTCACCTGTAAGTTCTACCAGCTTTCTTTTACATACTTGTTTATATATATATATATATATATATATATATATATATATATCTGCTTAGAGTTTTCCCCGGCAATTAGGTCTAGGATTAGATCAAACTGATCGCTCTATTTAGTGTGCCTAAATAAATCTAACTGCAAGTATACAGTCGTATCGCGTAGTTTTAAAAGATTATCGATCCCAGAGAGACTAAAAATCGAACGCACCATTATCTATCGTTACTATGTTTATCTAAGGCTAATCAGAATTGGTTTTTAAGTTCAAACGGGAAATTAAAGAGAAATTAAAATTCGGGAGTACTAGTTATGAATAAGATATCGGTATATAATTCAGTAAACCTACGTGGAATTAATTAAACCTAAGCGTATAAAGATTTATCACCCTATGCATCTGTAGGAAAAACCAGTTTAAAAGCCCTCACCTCACACTCCCGTGGTTATTGCTTCGGACTATACTCTTAAGTCAATATGTCTACTCTCGCTAGCCCATATGAGGTTAAAAATACTATTTAAAAACTAATAAGACCTAATTAACTTTAAAGCGTTTCCGCTGTTTTTAAAACTAATGCCCGATTTCAGCTATCCGGGTAAAGCCTCACACTCCCGTGGTCTTGACCTTAACCTTTGTTACCTTTTTACTCTCGTAATAAAAGTTGGGTTTAAAATTAAGAAATCAAAGCCAGAAGAAGAGTTAATTATTGATTTTAGCTTAGAGTTATTTAATCCATTTGGTTACTTTATTACATACCGATAAGATCGTTTTTGCTTGACATAATTACGAACTTAAACATAAAAGCGGAAAAACAATTAATCAAAGACATAATTAAAAGAAAATAGACGATACTATAAATTGAATAATGGAAACCTGGTGAATGCAGTAGCAGCAGTCCCTCCACAGACTGGTAGGTTCTTGCTTGGAATAAAATTAAAATAGCAAATGATGAAGGCAATGAAACAATCTAAATCTAAAGTGTAATAGTTCCTCAATGTGAGAAACTATTACTTTGTTCGGTAATGGGTGACAAGGAATGGTAAACGTAAACAAAACAAAGCAAAAACTCTGAAATAAAATTTGGCAGCAAAACGGTACTTCAGAATGGAAAATTGGTCACACCCCTTTTGTTCTTCGAAATCTCTCATATTTATAGACTAAGCTGAGGTAGTGGTTGGAGAAAATGTAGGCATTTCTCTTTGACAGTTATGTGACTTTGGAACCTAGAATTTCTCGGAGAAAATGCAACGTGAAAACTGAATTTTTGAGTCTTCGTGGCCACGTCTGAGCTTAACGTCTCAATTCTGTGTTTGAGCACATGACGATCGTGAAGCATTGTGACGGTCGTGATGAAATTTGTATCTGCCACGGTCGTGGTGGCCCTGTGACGATCGTCACATCAGCAGAATTTGGATTCTTGCTATTTTTCTTCTCTTTTCTGCTCTTTTCTTGCATGTTTTGCTTCTTTTCTACATTTTGCATACTTTTGACTTGGAAATGGAACTACCTGCAAAAACACTTAAATACTCTCGAGAAAATCGGATATTAGACGAAAACGGAATAAGAAAATAACATAAATCAAAGTAAAAACATGATATATTTTCGTGTTATCAAACTCTCCCACACTTGAATCTTTGCTTGTCCTCAAGCAATCAATCTGTTAAAATCGGACAAACTTCATCAAATGCACATACCCAGTATACCAATGGGTTTGAAAAAGAGTTTCTTGTTAGTAACACGGGTACTAGTATAAAACACTAAGGATACATTAATGACACAAAGCAACAAGCTTGTCATAGACCTCTCTTTTGTACAATCCAGTTCTAATCATTCTATTATAGTTCAGCCATAAGTTTTTGTGTCTATTTCACCCGGTTTCATTCTAACGCAATCACATTAAACCCTTTGCCTTATTCACGCACGTAGTGGAGTAACCGGTTAGTGACTTTGATCCCTTTTTCTCACGGGGCCTGATACACAAGTGTGGTAACCCTTTATACATCCCATTCGTAGATTGCGGGGGATCGAACCGTAGTTCGCCCTACCAAGTCCAGAATCAGGTACCTCTGAACCAATCGACAACAGATTTTCTTTCTTTTCTTGTAAATTTTCACAACTGTGAGAGTTGTTACATATTCTATTTTTCTCGGCATATAGATAAGAAAGATGTTTTTCTTTTCTTGATTGGGCATCAAACACTTATATTCATCGGCTCCCCACGTGGTTTGTGATTTAGACGGTGCTGACTGCTGATATAAACTACTAGGGGTTACTTTAGGACTGAACTCAAGGTATCGTATAATAAGTATCGAAACTGATATCGCATACGCAAGAGGTCTAAGTTGTCAAGACGGTATCGATCTTGTTAGCACTTTCCCTACTTTCTAACATAATTTAAAGCTTGGTATGTCACGGTGTGCATTAATCGTAAATTTTTTTTCGTTATGGCAGAATAAAATGGGGAAATCAGAATACTGAACGAAAATACTCATATATTAACTTTGATAAGGAAAAAAAGGAAATACAAAAAGGGAAATAAAATGAAAATAGCCCAACTCTCCCACACTATATCGGACATTGTCCTCAATGTTGCGATATAAAGGGGAACAACAAGAAAAAATAAAAACAAACAAAATAATCAGGGAGCTCCACATCCTCTGCCTCTAGGGCGCCCGCGTCCATGCTGTGCCACATTATCTGGAATGCCCACGTGATGGATGTAATCGTGTAGGTCCTGTACTCGCAGTGTCAATGCACCCATCTCATCGATGACACCGTTAAGCCGCTGACCTTGGTCAACTTGCCCTTGCTGGATTTGACGCATGAGAGTCATCATTTCATTGTGTTGCATTTGTTGCTGTGCTTCTCTCTGTGCAGCCAGCTGGTTTTGTTGCCATATAGCCCTTAAGATTTCTTCATTAGTAACGGGGTCTTGGTCGGGGCGGCGGCGATGTCTGGAGGTCGAAGGAGCATCATTGGCAGGTGGTGGTTGGTTTTCTGGGGCGTTATCCATCTCTTGCTCCATCTCATCAACAGGTCCATGGTCTTGGTCATCATGTGAAGGCGCATTTCGCTCAGGAGCATTCAGATCAAAGAGCCAATTGGCCATATTCTGAGGGTCAATGCGGCTCCTGCACGGCATAATGATACTTCTTACGGTTTTGGCACGGACCATAGGATGGTATTTCTCATCTCGTCGTAACTTGATGAGCTGAGAGTTTCGGCAATAGTCTATGTCAAGGAACACCGGAGGCATGGAGGGTAATCTGGTAAGCTCGTTTTCCAAATTCAAACTTAGAGCAATAGAGGTGACAATCCCTCCAAAATAGAAAGGTTTGGAACCTCTAGCACAGTTTGCTTGTATGTGTGCTAGCAAAAATGGTGCGGCGTTGATCGACTCTGGGTGAAATATACAATGGAGGAAAAATAATTCCTTAGAGTTTACCTTGTGGTTGCTATCCCGTGCAAAAATAGTGCTTCCTAATGTGCGGTGAACATATCTGATGGCTGGGTTGTGGATATAAGTTGCGTTGAGGCTATCCCAGCTATCGACTGTTGTTCCTGTCAACCGATTCCATAATTGAAATGCTGCTTGAAATAAATTCTCCTGTGGCACCCGGCAATGAACATTCTCGCCATGGTTGAAACCAAGCATATCGGCGAGTTGATTTTGGCCGATTTTATACTCAGTACCAAACATGGGGAACGTGGCTACGCCGGTGAGTTGGTTCGTTTTGCCAGAAGGTGTTACGTATGTGAACGAACTGAGAAATTCCAGCGTTAGGGCTTCGTAAGTAGGCCGGCTCTGAGTGCAGAGCTGCCATAGACCCGCATTTTGTAGCATCCATTTAACTCCCTCAAGCATTCCGAGTTCTTTTAGACATGCAACGTCTACGTAGCGGGTTGGTTGTACGGAACGTTGGTAGTAATCTATGTACCTAGCCCTTTGACGCTCTCCTGGTTCTCCATCTTTGAAGTTCAATGTTGATAGGTCAGGAATTTGTCGTGCCATTGGTGGGTCACAGAGAAATTAGGAAAGAAAATGGGTTGTGGAGAATGAGGGTTTGTGAAAAGAAATGGTACACGGTATGAATATATAGTGAATGGGGAAAACAAGTGGTAAAGGAAAATGTTGAATTGGGTTAAATGCGTAGTGGTGGGACGGTTATGGAATGGGAAAAGATAGTGGGACGGCTATGTTTTTTTTTTGAATTGAGGGAAAGAAAAGGGAGACGAAGGATACAGTTCTGTTTTAACACAGAACGTGTTCCAAACCCGCGTGACGGTCGCCATGGGGCCTGTCACGATCGTGACAGTCACAAATTCTGGGGAATTAAATAGTTTTTTTGCCAGCAAGCATTCCATACATAAAATTTTCATAACAGGCAATGGGTAGCACAAAGAAACAACATTATAATGCATATTGAGAGATAAATAACATGACAACATGAATTAAAAACAGAATAAAAAGTATGACAGGGATAAAATTGAAACCATAAAGATCAATATTTAGCAGCAAATTAAATCATCCATTAAAACTAAAGAGGTGCTAGCAAATGCTAGCATTGTATCAATACTGAATGTAAATCAATTTATTCCCGATATAGAAAAATGAAAAACTGAAATAAAGTAAAATGTTTCTGAAGTAAATGCATTAAAACTTGAAAAAGAGGTGCTTCGTAAATCTAGTCAAGGCGTTTCTTCAAAGATGCGATGGCTTGATTTAAATGATCAAATTGTTCAACAGTCAAATCCATGAGTCCAACAATGTTTTGTTGCATTGTGTTTAGCTCATCCTTTATTGAAGTGATTTCTTTATGATACTCATCCATAGTCTTTAGAATAGAATTCAGATTAGCAGCATAGTTAGTGGCATCAACTTTAGGAATATCAATGTCTTCTTGGAATTCCATATAATCAAGATCATGATAATGAGGGAGTGTTTTTGGGTCGATCTCAGGTTCAGGAAAGGTTTCTTCCGGTTCAGGCACGGGTTCATCAAGGTCATATAGCCAATTATGTTGATTGTGCACACTTGTGCGTTCATGATTTGGAAGTGTAAAGTGTGGTACGACAACATTGTTAATCAGAAACTGAAAATGGTTCGGACCTTGGTTCCTAATCATAGCCCTATTGAAACAAAAAGTGATATTCATGGGTCTATATTCTCCAAAGGGGTTAATCTTAGAAAGTCAGGTTCTGAATCCCATAGCATCAGCTATTTTTGTAACTAGGCTACCTATCAGAATTGGACTGTTATCATTATTAATGAGTTTGCAAAAGTTGTTCAACATAAAAGTGAGTCCATTAACCTCTCTAGACTGAGAAGCACAAAAGATAATGAAAAGCTCATCCCTCGAAACAGTGTTATCATTCTCAGGTTTACCAAATAAAGTATAGGCCAGGATCATATGAAAGTAACGGAAAGCGGGGTTATGTATTTCTGTTGAAAGCATAGGGTCCATGTCAAAATCAAGTTTCCCTGAAATTCTACCCCAAAAATCACTCAGCTCTCCAACCAACATTAAGTCCTCTTGAATCACAGAGAAAACATTAGGTCCTTCAGGAAAGCCTAAAAGATCCGACAGTTCCTTTATGGTGAACTGGCAGCTGTATCCAAATAGCCTGAAGGTAATTCTTCCCCTGGTTAAACCTTTTCCACAGTAAGGGTTATAACTTAAAGAGCTCAGGAATTCTAAAGTCAACCTACGGTAGCATTTATGTTTCTTGTTGGCAAAACCCTCCCAACCTAATTGGTTAAGCAGAAAGCCTACACTTTCACCTACACCTAAGGCGGTCATGGTGGGTCTGTGGGCAAATTTTGTCAAGGCAAATGGTCTAAGAGACAAAGCCTCATAGCGATGCCACTGTGCTCCATCTCTGAATTCTACTAACAAGTTATCCTCGTTTTCCATTAATTAGTACTTTTTGCAAAAAAATGTAAGCAGAAGAGGAGAACAGAAAGAGTAGAGAGACTTTATAATCCTGTAGTTTTTCAATTTTAAGATCAGCACAACATTTTCAAATTAAATTTAAAATGATATAAATGAAACTAAAAGTTTGCAAAATAAAAATAAAACATAGGAAACGTAAAGAAATAACAAATATAAAGCAAGAAAAACAAAAATCATGGGTTGCCTCCCATTAAGCATTGTTTTTAACGTCGAAAGCCTGACGAATTCAATTAGATGCTTAGTTAGGGGGTTTCAGTGGGCAACCCTAAAAGTCTCAGGCAGTTCAAATAATCTCTATTTTCAATGTTGTGATAGTGTTTTAGACGTTGTCTATTGACTAAAAATGGATTACTATTCCTCCCCTTTATTTCTATCGCTCCACTTTGTAGAATTTTTGTAATTTCAAAAGGACCGGACCATCTAGACCTTAATTTCCCAGGAAAGAGTTTTAATCTTGAGTTAAATAGGAGTACAACGTCTCCCACACTAAATTATTTTCTAGATAAGCGCTTATCGTGCCATTTTTTAGTTCGTTCTTTATATATTTTAGCATTTTCGTAAGCGTCTAATCTTAACTCTTCTAGTTCATGCAGATCTAGGATACGTTTTTCACCTGCGGAATCATACCTTAAGTTCAATGTTTTAATAGCCCAATAGGCTTTATGTTCTAATTCCACTAGTATATGGCAAGATTTACCATAGACCAGCTTGAAAGGTGTAGTTCCGATTGGTGTTTTGTAGGCCGTCCTATATGCCCATAAAGCTTCGTTGAGTTTAGATGACCAATCTTTCCTAGAGGTGGCTACGGTCTTTTCTAGAATTTGTTTTATTTCTCTATTCGAGACCTCAACCTGTCCACTTGTTTGTGGATGATACGGTGTTGCTACGCGGTGTCTTACCCCATACTTTGATAGTAATTTGTCAAATATTTTTGATATGAAATAAGAGCCACCGTCACTTATGACAAGTCTCGGCACACCAAATCTGGGAAAATTTGTGTTCTTGAAAAGCTTTATGACTACTCGTGCGTCATTTGTAGGAGAAGCTATTGCCTCAATCCATTTTGAAACATAATCTACAGCTACGAGTATATATTTATTTCCAAAGGATGATGGGAAAGGTCCCATAAAATTAATCCCCCATACATCAAAGACTTCTACTTCTAATATACCTTTTTGAGGCATCTCATCGCGTCTTGATATGTTACCAGTGCGTTGGCACCGGTCGCAGTTTAGTATTGCAATGTGGACATCCTTCCAAAGGTTGGCCCAGAATAGGCCGGATTGCAAGATCTTAGCACATGTCTTTGAGGTACTAACATGTCCTCCGTAAGGAGCAGAATGACATTGAGAGATTATGTTTTCTATTTCTTCTTCTGGGACGCAACGACGGAAGATACCGTCGGCTCCTCTCTTAAACAGCAAAGGTTCATCCCAATAATAATGTTTTAGATCATGAAAGAATTTTTTCTTTTGTTGATAAGATAAGTCTGGTGGAAGTACTCCAGCTGCTAAGTAGTTGACTATGTCAGCATACCATGGCAGGGTTGTGTGTGTGTAAATTTCTTCCACGACTTCTTCCATCTTTGGGTCATTCAACTGTAGAGTAGACATATCACTTTCTAGTTGGGCTATGAGTCGTTCATATGGGAAATCCTCATTAATGGGTACTGGCTCTGGTTTAATGCCCTCTAATCGGGATAAGTGGTTTGCTACTACGTTTTCAGTTCCTTTCTTATCTTTAATTTCTAAATCAAATTCTTGTAAAAGTAGGATCCACCTTAGCAGTCTAAGTTTTGCATCCTTTTTGTTGAGTAAATATCTAATAGCTGCGTGGTCTGTATAAATGATGATTTTAGCTCCCACTAGGTAGGAACAGAATTTGTCAAGGGCGAAAACCACGGCTAAAAGTTATTTTTCTGTGGTAGCGTAGTTCATTTGGGCAGAATCTAAGGTTCTACTTGCATAGTAAATGGCATGAAGTTTTCTATCCCTCCTCTGTCCTAAAACTGCACCTACAACATAATCACTTGCATCACACATGATTTCAAAAGGTAATCTCCAATCTGGTGGTTGCATGATAGGTGCGGTAATAAGAGTTGTTTTCAGCTGTTCAAATACTTTTAGACATTTCTCATCAAAGATAAATTTAGCGTCTTTCATTAATAGACCGGTAAGAGGTTTAGTAATTTTCGAGAAATCCTTTATGAATCGTCGGTAGAAACCGGCGTGTCCTAAGAAACTTCGTATTTCTCGTACGGTTTTCGGAGGTTGAAGATTTTTTATAATTTCTATCTTAGCTTTATCAACTTCAATTCCTCTATCGGACACAACGTGTCCAAGTACGATTCCTTGATTTACCATGAAATGGCATTTCTCCCAGTTTAATACGAGATTGACTTTTACGCATCTTTCCAGTACCATTTCTAGGTTCGATAGACATCCTTCAAAGCTCTGCCCACAAACAGAAAAGTCATCCATAAACACTTCCATAATGTCATCTATAAAATCAGCAAAGATTGACATCATGCATCTTTGGAATGTGGCAGGTGCGTTACATAGTCCAAACGACATTCGTCGATAGGCAAATGTACCATAGGGACATGTGAAGGTCGTTTTTTCTTGGTCATCAGGATGAATAGGAATTTGAAAGAATCCTGAATAACCGTCTAAATAGCAGAAGTATGAGTGTTTAGCCAATCGTTCCAACATTTGGTCAATAAAAGGCAATGGGAAATGATCTTTACGAGTGGCTTTATTTAACTTCCTATAATCGATGCACATTCTACTTCCAGTTACAACCCTTTTTGTTATAGATTCACCTTTTTCGTTCTTAACAACTGTAACACCTCCCTTCTTTGGAACGACATGTACTGGGCTAATCCATTTGCTGTCTGATATCGAGTATATAATTCCTGCTTCTAAAAGTTTTTTCACTTCGTCTTTGACTACAGTACTCAAGATCGGGTTAATCCTTCTCTGATGTTCCCTAGAGGATTTACAGTCTTCCTCCAGCATAATGGGATGCATACAAATAGAAGGACTTATTCCTTTAAGGTCAGCGATGTTATAGCCTAACGCAGTTGGGTATTTTCTTAAGACATCTAATAGTTTCTTGGTTTCGGTTTGTCCTAAGTCTGCATTGACTATTACAGGTCGTTCGAGATCTTCGTCCAGGAATTCATACCTTAAATTTTTGGGTAATGTTTTCAGTTCTAGGGCTGGTTTCTTCGAGCAAGGTAGATGATCTGGTGTAAGTGCTAAGCATTCGCTTAGGATATCGTCTTGATAAGGTTCACGCCAGTTATCATATTTGAAAATCGGAGGTATTGGAATTTTTAGAATATCTGAATATGTGGTCGGTTCCATCTCTATTTCTCTTACGCACTCATCTATGACATCTAGTAGATAACATATGTCGTCTATAGCTGGAGCTTGTAAGAATTGTGTCAAAATAAATTCAACCTTCTCTTCACCAACTTTAAAAGTTAGCCTTCCTCTCTTTACATCTATAATTGCTCCAGCAGTAGCTAAGAATGGTCTTCCTAATATGATAGGAGTAGTAGAGTCCTCTGTAATATCCATGCTTATGAAATCGGTAGGAATATAGAATTGTCTTATACGAACTGGAACATTTTCTAGTATACCAACTGGGTATTTAATAGAGCGGTTAGCTAGTTGAACAGACATCTTAGTTGGTCTTAATTCTCCCATATCAACCTTCTTGCATATGGATAAGGGTATAACACTAATACTGGCTCCTAAGTCGCATAGAGCTTTGTCTATGACGAACTTCCCAATTACACAAGGTATGGAGAAACTACCTGGGTCTTTCAGCTTAGGAGGCATATTGTTTTGAATTATTGCGCTACACTCAGCGGTAAGTGTAACTGTTTCGTTTTCCTCAATCTTTTTCTTATTGGATAAGATTTCTTTTAGGAACTTAGCATACGAGGGCATCTGAGTGATGGCTTCTGTAAAAGGTATCGTGATGTTTAATTGTTTCAGAAGTTCAACAAATTTCTTAAATTGCCCTGCAGTTTTGGAATTTGTCAATCTTTGAGGATACGGAATAGGTGGTTTATAAGGTGGTGGAGGCACATAAGGTTTTTCTTTGTTTACGGTCTCTTGGTCATCATCTTCCTTTTGCTTGGGTTCATTCTCCTTCTCAGTTGTTGGGTCGTTAGCAGACTTTTGGTACATGGCTGGATTTTGAAGTCTTTGATCAATGGGTCCATCTAATTCTTTTCCACTTCTCAGTATAACAGTATTTGCATGTCCTTTAGGATTAGGTTGTGGCTGTCCAGGAAATGTTCCAGCAGGAGCAGCAGTAGGTGCTTGTTGTTGGGCCACTTGGGAAATTTATGTTTCAAGCATTTTTTTGTGAGTGGCCAAAGCGTCTACTTTGTTTGCTAACTGCTTAATCTATTCACTAGTGTGTACGTTTTGATTCAGGAACTCTTTATTTGTCTGAGTCTGGGTAGCTATGAAGTTTTCTATCATCAGTTCAAGGTTAGACTTCCTAGGAACATTTGGAGCAGCTGTTGCAGCCTTTTGATAACCTGGTGGTGCAGCAGGTGCTTGACCAGGTGCATACAGTGCATTGTTGTTTTTGTAAGAGAAGTTTGGGTGATTCTTCCAACCAGGATTATAGGTATTTGCATAAGGATTTGCTTGAGCATAATTCACTTGATCTGTAGAGGCTCCTGCTAAAACTTGGCATTCAGGGGCAGCGTGTCTAGCTGTTCCACATAATTCGTAGTTTGGCGCTACAGCAGCCACGGTGGCTGCGGGTGTTATGGTCAAATTGTCTATCTTTTGCGCTATTGCATCTACCTTAGCACGGACATGATCTAGGCTAGAAACTTCGTACATTCCTCCTTTTGGTTGGGATTTCCCCACTTGAGTTCTTTCACCTCCCCATTGGTAGTGATTCTGAGCCATACTCTCGATGAGTTGCTGGGCTTCATCATAGGGTTTATCCATGAGTGTACCACCAGCGGCGGCATCTATTGTCAATCTTGTATTGTACAAGAGACCAATGTAAAATGTGTGGATAATTAACCAATCCTCAAGACCATGATGCGGGTATATCCTCCTCATATCTTTGTATCTTTCCCAAGCATCATATAAAGACTCGTTGTCTTTTTGTCTCTAGCTGTTGATTTGGGCTCTCAGCATAGCTGTTTTGCTTGGTGGAAAATATCGTGCCAGAAAGACCTTCTTTAAATCCTCCCAAGAAGTAATAGAGTTTGATGGCAAGGATTGCAACCAAGCCCAAGCTCTATCTCTTAATGAGAAAGGAAAAAGACGTAGTCTTATGGCGTCTGCGGTTACACCATTTGCTTTCACTGTGTCTGCGTACTGCACAAACTTGGTCAGATGTTCGTTCGGATCTTCTGTTGGGTTTCCAGAAAATTGATTTTGTTGCACAGTAGATAACAGCAAGGGTTTCAACTCGAAATCGTTTCGGTTGATAGCTGGAGCGACAATGCTGTTGTGAGGTTCTTGTTGAGATGTGGCAGCATAATACTTAAGAGGTCGGTTTTGTGGTAAGTCAGCCATGTCTGTTTCTGATTCGGAATCTGAACCTGCAAGTATACAGTCGTATCGCGTAGTTTTAAAAGATTATCGATCCCACAGAGACTAGAAATCGAACGCACTGTTATCTATCGTTACTATGTTTATCTAAGGCTAATCAGAATTGGTTTTTAAGTTCAAATGGGAAATTAAGGAGAAATTAAAATTCGGGAGTACTAGTTATGAATAAGATATTGGTATATAATTCAGTAAACCTACGTGGAATTAATTAAACCTAAGCGTATAAAGATTTATCACCCTATGCATCTGTAGGAAAAACCAGTTTAAAAGCCCTCACCTCACACTCCCGTGGTTATTACTTCGGACTATACTCTTAAGTCAATATGTCTGCTCTCGCTAGCCCATATGAGGTTAAAAATACTTTTTGAAAACTAATAAGACCTAATTAACTTTAAAGCGCTTCCGCTGTTTTTAAAACTAATGCCCGATTTCAGCTATCCGGGTAAAGCCTCACACTCCCGTGGTCTTGACCTTAACCTTTGTTACCTTTTTACTCTCGTAATAAAAGTTGGGTTTAAAATTAAGAAATCGAAGCCAGAAGAAGAGTTAATTATTGATTTTAGCTTAGAGTTATTTAATCCATTTGGTTACTTTATTACATACCGATAAGATCGTTTTTGCTTGACATAATTACGAAATTAAACATAAAAGCGAAAAAACAATTAATCAAAGACATAATTAAAAGAAAATAAACGATACTATAAATTGAATAATGGAAACCTGGTAAATGCAGTAACAACAATCCCTCCACAGACTGGTAGGTTCTTGCTTGGAATAAAATTAAAATAGCAAATGATGAAGGCAATGAAACAATCTAAATCTAAAGTGTAATAGTTTCTCAATGTGAGAAACTATTACTTTGTTCGGTAATGGGTGACAAGGAATGGTAAACGTAAACAAAACAAAGCAAAAACTCTGAAATAAAATTTGGCAGCAAAACGGTACTTCAGAATGGAAAATTAGTCACACCCTTTGTTCTTCGAAATCTCTCATATTTATAGACTAAGCTGAGGTAGTGGTTGGAGAAAATGTAGGCATTTCTCTTTGACAGTTATGTGACTTTGGAACCTAGAATTTCTCGGAGAAAATGCAATGTGAAAACTGAATTTCTGAGTCTTCGTGGCCACGTCTGAGCTTAACGTCTCAATTCTGTTTTTGAGTGTAACGCCTGAATTTAATTAATTAGTTAATTAAATTATTGAAGGATTTAATTATTGGATTTAGACGAAGTTGAGAATTAATCGGAGTAGTTGGATTTGTCGGTATTATTTTAAGAGGCGTATTGAGATTATTAAGTTAAAGTCGGATTTTAGTCGGTTAAATCGGAGGAATAATATTAAGAATAATATTATTTATTTATTGGACTATCTTATTTAATTAACTAAGTTGAATTGTTGGACCATTTGGTTGATAATCGGAATTAATCTATTAAGCCGGGAGTAAGTAGTTGGTCGCGAATTATTATTTCGGTTAATTTTGCATTGAGGAGATTTAATTGATAAGTTGGTATTTAAGTTGGTTTAGTCGTAGAATTATATTAGAAATAATATAATTAAAATATTATTAAGTAATTTCCAAATAATTTATGAATATGTCGATTATGTGGTTAAGTCGGTAAGTTGATAGTCGGGTAAAATTAGCCGAGAAATTAACACTAGGATTAATATTGTATTTTTATTAAATTGATTTTGTGAGAAATAGTACTATTGGGCCTACATTGGGGTTTTAGTAGCAATTAAGGGTGTGTGAGAACTTAAGCCCAATTAGAAACCAATAATTATAATTCTATTAAATTAAAATAATAAAAAAGAATAGTAGTGAGTGGGATAGCAGTTAGAGAAAAAAGGTTCAGAACGTGAGCATTTGGGGGGAAAGAGAAGAACAAGTTGCGAACAGTGTTCTAGGGGGAAGAAGACGAGAAAAAGTGCTGCCGGTGTGGAAAAAAATTCAAGAAATTCGAGCTACCTTCGATCTAATCAGGTAAGGGTGGGGTTCGAATTTTATAATCGGGAGAATGATAGTTAGTATGTAGGAATTGGGAATTTTATAATTTTTCACTGTGTGGTATTTATTGGGTTGAAATTGGTATATTATAGAGACCCATTATTATTTGATAGAGTAAATTGAACCTATATTTCAAGCTGTAGCGATGCATCTCATTCTTCTGGTACTGTAGCACTTTTTGACTTTTCAACCAATGGCTTTTGATGATATATATTTAATAATTGAAAAGTAATTATGATAATTAATTGATTAGATAATATATAATATAATATATATATATGTGTTGCAAATGAAGAAAATTGCAGTATGTTTATATTTGTTGTGTTGGACGTGTGTGTAGGGGGGGAGCGATCCACTTATCCCTTCTAATCGCTACAGTGGTGTGTAGCACACATTTCCTTTTTTTCCTTGTGCTGCAGTAGCAGCATAGCAATTGATTTAATTTTTTTATTTATATATATGTAGAGGGGGCGGTGGTTTTGGTGATGAGTAGAAGAAAAAAAGCAATTCCCTTAGTCCAGGCGGTGCATATTGGTATGTAAGGGAGTGCCTAATTGTTTGTTTAATTAATGTATAATTATATGATATAGTATATAAATAGTATATGATATATATAAAGTGGAACAATTCCAGTAGCAGAACATGGGTGGCCGAGACATATTGGAAATAGCAGTATCAGTAGTAGTTTTAATTTAGCAGGTCCAGAGCTGGTTTTGATGATAGAAAAATTTGTAGCATATTATGTTGTAGCAGAAAAATAAATTAGTAGCAGAACTGGACAGAAAACAGTGTCGAGAGCAAAATTAAGCGGTATATTTAGTTGTCCGGAATTGAATGAAAATTTTTGAGGAAGTTCGTAATAATTAGTAGGCAGTGTGGTTAATTTGAAAATATGCTGGAAGTTGAAAACAGTAGGAATTTTAGTCGCCCGGTAGAATTTAGCGGTATATTTAGTTGCCCGGAATCGAATGAAAATTTTTGGGAAAGTTCGTATATACGAGTAGATAAGTGAATGGTATTTATTTTTGTTAAATTAAGTTGAATGCGTGGATTTGCAGGTACAGTTGATTGAGTTGGTTTTTCGTCCCAAAATATGGACATGTTTTGTTGGAGGCTTAAATAGCCAAAAATTGAAAGTTGTTTATGTTGTGCTGAGTTGTAATTGTTGTGTTGATGTTGTTAATCGTATGTCGTTCATATGTCGCATACATTGCATTGTTTAAGTTGGCCTTGTTGGCATTGATTAAGTTGGCCTTTGATGGCACCTGTTTAAGTTGAAAATGCCTCGATAACCTGGCATATGTTTAAGTTGAGAGTTTTACTCCGATGGTACCACATGCATGTGCATAGTCGAGTCGCATCCTGTGTCGTATTATTTGTGTTGTTTATGTTGAGCAAGTTGATGAAGTTGTTTTATGTTGATTAAGTCGATTAAGTTGTTTATGTGGATTATGTCGATGAAGTTGCTTATATGATTATGTTGATAAAGTTGACTATGTTGATGTTAAAGAAGTTGATTATGTTGATTATGTGTTTATGTCGAAAATGTTGATGTGTGTAATAAGTTGATAAAGTATGTTTATAAATTGCGGGTGATTTGGTAAGTGGTTGTTGATGGATAGTAGTGAAATTGTATGATTCTATCTATCATATTAATTATCATACTTTTGTTATATTATTCGATATCTCACCCCTTCTGTAATGATGTTACCTATTATGGGGTAATTGAGCAGGTACTCAAGATTTGCAGTTGGATGTTCGAAGTAGCTTTATGAAGCCTTTAGTTGCTGTTGGTTCGAGTTGGTGTCATGCTCTGATACGTAGCACTCGGGGGGGGGGGGGGGGGGGGGGGGGGATGTTTTGCTTATGTCGTTGTTATTATAAGTTGATGAATAGTTGTGATTACTAGTTGTTTGGAGTTGTTCCTAAGTTGTTGTTATTACTAAATGTTGAATAATATTAATTTGAAAATTGTAATAACTGAATAAAGTTGTGAGTGAAGTTTAAGTTGGCAGTTGTATGTCGAATGCTATGTATCAAATGATAAGTGAAATACAAGTAGTTTGTTGTTTTTAAGTTGAAAAATGTGACATCCTGATTTTGTTGGAAATATTTAAAGTACTCTGATTTTTATTAATATTCGATGGGTAGAATTGGGGTGTTACATTGAGCGCATGACGACCGTGAAGCATTGTGACGGTCATGACGAAATTTGTATCTGCCACGATCGTGGTGGCCCTGTGACGATCGTCACATCAGCAGAATTTGGATTCTTGCTATTTTTCTTCTCTTTTCTGCTCTTTTCTTGCATGTTTTGCTTCTTTTCTACATTTTGCATACTTTTGACTTGGAAATGGAACTACCTGCAAAAACACTTAAATACTCTCGAGAAAATCGGATATTAGACGAAAACGGAATAAGAAAATAACATAAATCAAAGTAAAAACATGATATATTTTCTTGTTATCAAACTCTCCCACACTTGAATCTTTGCTTGTCCTCAAGCAATCAATCTGTTAAAATCGGACAAACTTCATCAAATGCACATACCCGGTATACCAATGGGTTTGAAAAAGAGTTTCTTGTTAGTAAGACAGGTACTAGTATAAAACACTAAGGATACATTAATGACACAAAGCAACAAGCTTGTCATAGACCTCTCTTTTGTACAATCCAGTTCTAAATCATTCTATTATAGTTCAACCATAAGTTTTTGTGTCTATTTCACCCGGTTTCATTCTAACGCAATCACATTAAGCCCTTTGCCTTATTCACACACGTAGTGGATTAATCGGTTAGTGACTTTGATCCCTTTTTCTCACGGGGCCTGATACACAAGTGTGGTAACCCTTTATACATCCCATTCGTAGATTGCGGGGGATTGAACCGTAGTTCGCCCTACCAAGTCCAGAATCAGGTACCTCTGAACCAATCGACAACGGATTTTCTTTCTTTTCTTGTAAATTTTCACAACTGTGAGAGTTGTTGCATATTCTATTTTTCTCGGCATATAGATAAGAAAGATGTTTCTCTTTTCTTGATTGGGCATCAAACACTTATATTCATCGGCTCCCCACGTGGTTTGTGATTTAGACGGTGCTGACTGCTGATATAAACTACTAGGGGTTACTTTAGGACTGAACTCAAGGCATCGTATAATAAGTATCGAAACTGATATCGCATACGCAAGAGGTCTAAGGTGTCAAGACGGTATCAATCTTGTTAGCACTTTCCCTACTTTCTAACATAATTTAAAGCTTGGTATGTCACGGTGTGCATTAATCGTAAAATTTTTTTCGTTATGGCAGAATAAAATGGGGAAATCGGAATACTGAACGAAAATACTCATATATTAACTTTGATAAGGAAAAAAAAGGAAATACAAAAAGGGAAATAAAACAAAAATAGCCTAACTCTCCCACACTATATCGGACATTGTCCTCAATGTTGCGATATAAAGGGGAACAACAAGAAAAACTAAAAACAAACAAAATAATCAGGGAGCTCCACGTCCTCTGCCTCTAGGGCGCCCGCGTCCATGCTGTGCCACATGATCTAGAATGCCCACGTGATGGATGTAATCGTGTAGGTCCTGTACTTGCAGTGTCAATGCACCCATCTCATCGATGACACCGTCAAGCCGCTGACCTTGGTCAACTTGCCCTTGCTGGATTTGACGCATGAGAGTCATCATTTCATTGTGTTGCATCTGTTGCTGTGCTTCTCTCTGTGCAGCCAGCTGGTTTTGTTGCCATATAGCCCTCAAGATTTCTTCATTAGTAACGGGGTCTTGGTCGGGGCGGCGACGATTTCTGGAGGTCGAAGGAGCATCATTGGCAGGCGGTGGTTGGTTTTCTGGGGCGTTATCCATCTCTTGCTCCATCTCATCAACAGGTCCATGGTCTTGGTCATCATGTGAAGGCGCATTTCGCTCAGGAGCATTCAGATCAAAGAGCCAATTGGCCATATTCTGAGGGTCAATGCGGCTCCTGCAAGGCATAATGATACTTCTTACGGTTTTGGCGCGGACCATAGGATGGTATTTCCCATCTCGTCGTAACTTGATGAGCTGAGAGTTTTGGCAATAGTCTATGTCAAGGAACACCGGAGGCATGGAGGGTAATCTGGTAAGCTCGTTTTCCAAATTCAAACTTGGAGCAATAAAGGTGACAATCCCTCCAAAATAGAAAGGTTTGGAACCTCTAGCACAATTTGCTTGTATGTGTGCTAGCAAAAATGGTGCAGCGTTGATCAGCTCTGGGTGAAACATACAATGGAGGAAAAATAGTTCCTTAGAGTTTACCTTGTGGTTGCTATCCCGTGCAAAAATAGTGCTTTCTAATGTGCGGTGAACATATCTGATGGCTGGGTTGTGGATATGAGTTGCGTTGAGGCTATCCCAGCTATCGACTGTTGTTCCTGTCAACCGATTCCATAATTGAAATGCTGCTTGAAAGAAATTCTCCTGTGGCACCCGACAATGAACATTCTCGCCATGGTTGAAACCAAGCATATCGGCGAGTTGATTTTGGCCGATTTTATACTCAGTACCAAAAATGTGGAACGTGGCTACGCCGGTGAGTTGGTTCGTTTCGCCAGAAGGTGTTACGTATGTGAACGAACTGAGAAATTCCAGCGTTAGGGCTTCGTAAGTAGGGTGGCTCTGAGTGCAGAGCTGCCATAGACCAGCATTTTGTAGCATCCATTTAACTCCCTCAAGCATTCCGAGTTCTTCTAGACATGCAACGTCTACGTAGCGGGTTGGTTGTACGGAACGTTGGTAGTAATCGATGTACCTAGCCCTTTGACGCTCTCCTGGTTCTCCATCTCTGAAGTTCAATGTTGATAGGTCAGGAATTTGTCGTGCCATTGGTGGGTCACAGAGAAATTAGGAAAGAAAATGGGTTGTGGAGAATGAGGGTTTGTGAAAAGAAATGGTACACGGTATGAATATATAGTGAATGGGGAAAACGAGTGGTAAAGGAAAATGTTGAATTGGGTTAAATACGTAGTGGTGGGACAGTTATGGAATGGGAAAAGATAGTGGCACGACTATGTTTTTTTTTTTGAATTGAGGGAAAGAAAAGGGAGACGAAGGATACAATTCTGTTTTAACACAGAACGTGTTCCAAACCCGCGTGACGGTCGTCACGGGGCCTGTCACGATCATGACAGTCACAAATTCTGGGGAATTAAATAGTTTTTTGTCAGCAAGCATTCCATACCTTTTTACTCTCGTAATAAAAGTTGGGTTTAAAATTAAGAAATCAAAGCCAGAAGAAGAGTTAATTATTGATTTTAGCTTAGAGTTATTTAATCCATTTGGTTACTTTATTACATACCGATAAGATCGTTTTTGCTTGACATAATTACGAACTTAAACATAAAAGCGGAAAAACAATTAATCAAAGACATAATTAAAAGAAAATAGACGATACTATAAATTGAATAATGGAAACCTGGTGAATGCAGTAGCAGCAGTCCCTCCACAGACTGGTAGGTTCTTGCTTGGAATAAAATTAAAATAGCAAATGATGAAGGCAATGAAACAATCTAAATCTAAAGTGTAATAGTTCCTCAATGTGAGAAACTATTACTTTGTTCGGTAATGGGTGACAAGGAATGGTAAACGTAAACAAAACAAAGCAAAAACTCTGAAATAAAATTTGGCAGCAAAACGGTACTTCAGAATGGAAAATTGGTCACACCCCTTTTGTTCTTCGAAATCTCTCATATTTATAGACTAAGCTGAGGTAGTGGTTGGAGAAAATGTAGGCATTTCTCTTTGACAGTTATGTGACTTTGGAACCTAGAATTTCTCGGAGAAAATGTAACGTGAAAACTGAATTTCTGAGTCTTCGTGGCCACGTCTGAGCTTAACGTCTCAATTCTGTTTTTGAGCGCATGACGATCGTGAAGCATTGTGACGGTCGTGATGAAATTTGAATCTGCCACGGTCGTGGTGGCCCTGTGACGATCGTCACATCAGCAAAATTTGGATTCTTGCTATTTTTCTTCTCTTTTCTGCTCTTTTCTTGTATGTTTTGTTTCTTTTCTACATTTTGCATACTTTTGACTTGGAAATGGAACTACCTGCAAAAACACTTAAATACTCTCGAGAAAATCGGATATTAGACGAAAACGGAATAAGAAAATAACATAAATCAAAGTAAAAACATGATATATTTTCGTGTTATCACAAACCAGTGGTCACTCTTTTAACACAGTCAAAACTAGTTCCCCATAGGAAATTCCAGATACAGTCTTGCCTCCTCTTGGGCTTATACAATATGGAACAGAGAAAGGCATTATTCCCGGTGAAACTTTTCTCAAGACTGTCACTACTAGAAATTTGTCTAAGAAATTTATTTCCCCCAGAGAGGATTAATTCCCAGTGAAACATCTCTTGAATTTCTTCAAATCCTAGAACCGTTCACTAAAGAAAGGATTAATTCCCGGTGAAACCTTTCTTGAACTCTTCTTAGGTTTGGACCCACAGGCTTCCTAAAAGCATCCCCAGCCTCCTCTTGGGCTTTGTACAAGGACCCTCGGGCTTCTTAGAAGTTCTCATGCATCCTCTTGGGTTTAGTACAAGGACCCAAAGACCTCCTACAGGTATAGGATAAAACTTAGTCATCTTTTTCTAGTTCAATCCTCCAGAGAGTCAGAACATCAGACCAATTTAGGGTTGATTCTCATCCCTTGAAACATCAGCCTCCTCTTAGGCTTCATATAAGAAATTCCCCAATCAGCCTCCTCTTAGGTTTTGTATAATAATTTTCCCTAAGCAGTCTAGCTTCAATCTTGGGCTTTAAACAAGACACCAAACATCTTTTTCCTCCCATAGAATAGGAGGAACTACGATTTCTCTGATTTCCCTGTTATCATTACGGGAATATGTAACACCTCACTTTCCCATTTTTCAAATTATAAAAATATTGCGAAAATAATCAGAGTTACAATCAAAAAGTAGGATGCTACATCATTAAAACCAATCAACAAAACTCCTTTTTATTAATAAGCAGCAGAACTAATTGTTTTATTCAAAATGCGGAAATTTGCCGGCAACACCAAACTCCACATAAAACGTGGTCCACCATAAGTTCAATAAAAGAATGATACATAACAAACAATAAAGAATAACGAATAACAATTGACGAAAAACTCCCAAAATCCCGTGTTACGTATCAGAGCAACTCCTAAGACTCGATCAAGCAACACGCAACCCATGCACACTCAAGTACCTGGATTATCTGTACTTCCGAAGAAGCACAGACACAACAAACAACAAAAGGGGTGAGAAATACATTCAATAATGCACGAAAAATAATACATGAAAGAGTAATCATTCACACACCATCATACAATCACATAATCACGACATACTTGTCACTCACAATCGAAGTAAACATAAACAATGCAATGTGACTCAACAACTGACACAATGCATGTGGTACCAAACACCATGGTTCATTCAATCGAACCCGATAAATCACATACACCTCTACTTGGCAATGATTTATCTCACGATACGAATCACGTACACTCCTCCTGAGCAATGATTCTTATTCACCCAATACACCATGAATGCATGAAAACATCTATGCATATAGACACATGTGTAATAATAACGCACGTGCACACGATCCTCCTGATCACACCTGAAGTGCATAGTCACCATAATATGCACCAGCACCAATATTCTTGCATTCAATTCATTAACACACCAAAGAAATAATCCAAACTGTATTAATCAACTAAGTACCCAATTATTTTCCTAAATTCCATTTTATTACTCATTCTACGGGTGGACATTAATTGCTGGCATATGTACTAATCCCCTTAAGCTAAGCAACAGAAAATAAATGCACTACAAACACAAACACAGAAAGAAAGTAAAGAAAATTCCAGCCTGAACAGTGTGACGGTCGCCACACTCCCATGACCCTCGTCACGCACAATTAATCTCATGACGGTCGCCACACACACATTACGGTCGTCACACCCATGCCGGCCGTCTCCCTATTCTCACGATCGTCATACGTGTTCTAAACAGAATTCAAAATTCTGCTCTCGTCTCCACTGCATCACGCCTACGTTCTACATTCAGTCCTAAAAATTACTCTGCATTGATTTTAAGACGATAATCTCACATGATAATCCAGCCTTGTAATTACTACATCATTAAGTATTCCTAACACCGTAATTTATGATTTCAGTTTACCCTGAAATCAACCCTGCACACCAATGTTCATATCACCATAATAGCAACAAGATGTTTTCCCTTTTCATGATCCATGACAGTACAACACAATTTTTATAGAGTTATCACCCAATTCATACCAGATCAACAATAGCACACCAACAGTAATTTCAAGATGCATATACTGAACTTACATACATAATTCCTACGAGGATAAGGATTCCTCACTACCCTCTCATGTTATTATCACCCATTAGAGAATTCATTCTTCCCCTTACCTGAATTCCTGATAAAATTCTGCGAGAATTGGTGAAGAAACCTTGCCCTAGCACCCTTGTTCTTCCTTCCCTAGATCTTTCTCATTTTTACGTGAAAACTGTTTTCTTTTTTTGATTAACCTCCCCACTAACCCTTACTAATTTCTGTTTAATCACTAATCTACGCTGCTTTTCTCCACTAGCCCACTATCCACTTAATTAAATCAGATTTTTAGTTTAACAAAAATAATAATATTGTTAGTAATTTTATTCACATAATAATCATAATAATACCAGTGATAATATTAATAATAATAACAATAATAATAATAATAATACTATTACTACTCATACTCCAAAATTACTCTCGACACCTCTAATCTACCCGTCCCACTAAGGACCGCGCGCCTACGCGCTCAACCCCACACACCCTGAACAAGGTCAACAACGGAAAATAACACGATGATCAAATAATTGAAATTGGGGTGTTACAGAATACATAGGCATAAGATTGTGAAATCTTAGCGAGCACACTAATAAAAAACTTTAGGTCCAGTACCTTACCAAAAACATCGAAAAAACCCGAAAACAACAAAATTACTCTCTCAACACTCCCAAAGGAGAAACTTTCCCAACCCATGACAGATAAACACCAGTAAGTAGATAACAATAGAATTTGCTAAACGATCTATGGATAACCATATATAGGATGGGTAATTAACAACTCCCCATTGTATAACTTGACCCCGAACTCCCTAATCTCTTTGCATTTGTTAAAGAAAACATTTGCGTGCAAGTTTAGTTTTAGATAGCTTCCCTTTCCTTTCCAGCTTCATAGGATAAATAAGAAATCAGAAAGTAGCACCCAATTCCAACCATGGCGATAAGGTGGTCGCGTCACCAACAAAAATCGCACGCTACAGTCCCCTCCGTGGATAGCTGGCCCCTGGATTCACCATATTGAGTTGAGCCACGACATTGTTGAACGAGTCCTCCCCGATGGACTAGACATCGTCCTCCGCCCGCGCAATGCGAGCAACCAGCTCAGACCTAGTTTTCAATGCCTTAGCCTCCTCGGGCTCATCTTCAACCGGGGCCGCCACATACCTCATCTGCTCGACCAGATCTTCAACAACCTTCTTTTCGGCGACCAGGGTCTCCCTCTCCCCTTTCAGTTTAGCAGCCTCCTCCTGGGATTTCTTCCCTGCATCATCAGCAGCCTTGGACTCCTCCTTGTCCTTCTGCATCTTTTCTTCCAGGGCTGATATCACCGCCTGGGCCTTCTTTAGCTCGAATTCGAAGGAGTCTTCCTCGGCGTAGACCGCCGCCATCTCCAGTACCCGAACTAGTGCAGAAGCATTTTGCGCCAGCATTGCCGTCTTGCTCGGGCGATCCATACCCTCAAGCTTTAGGGACTCTGCCCGAGGAACCATCAGGGATGTGGCCTCGAAGAACTTCTTGTCATGAAGGTAGGGAGAAAGATCAAACTTGCCCTTCTCCGCCGCCCGACTGAGATCCACCAGCTCGTTCGGTCTGGTTCGCTTAAACCTTAAAGCCCCAGGCACTAGAGATCCCTGGGCAGAAGAAGGAACAGGCGAGGAGCTTCCCGCAACCAGTTGAGGAGGAGGTTGAGGAGGAGACACCCGCTGGGTAAACCGAGATTTTGGGTTGGTCGCGCCCGCCTTGCCCTTCGTTAGAGCATCCTCTCATGAGCGGAAGGCAGCTCACCTGCAAAAACATAACAAGCACGTTAGCAATCGAAGAAATTATAATCCGGACAAGCTAGAAAATAAAGACTACCAAGCAACTTAAGGGCGTCAGCATGGTTCTTGCACTCGAGAAGCCCCTTCGTGTTGATATAACTGTGTTCCACTCTTTGCCCGCCATCTGCATCAAAGATCGGGTCCCCTTTCTTAGTCCAACACTCTGCGAGTTTAAAACTATTAACATATTTGACCAGTGCCTCGTAGCTGGCTCTATCATCCTCATTCAGAATCTCTAATTGGGCAAGATAATGGTCAGTGCCCCGAGCAAAATGGTCCCCGCTCCAACAGAAGGGGAACTTAAACACAATGTCCACCAACAACTTCCCATGCTCGTCATACATGTCATTGCCATCCTCGTTCGTCGGCACTGCCCAGGCGTACGTGGTATCTTGGGCCTTCTCTGATACAGGTTCAATAATATAGAACCTCTCCTTAAAGGTTCGGATAGACTAATAAAAGGTTTGAACAGTTTCTTCGCTTGCTTCAGTGAAACCCAGCCGTACTTTCTCCCCGAAACCTGCCTCTGGAGGTGAAATATTATGAAAAACAAAGGTAGGGTAGCTCCTATCTTTAGGAACTCACAAGTCAGCTCGAAAGCACGGATGAACGCTAGTGAGTTAGGGTGCAGCTGTGATGGGGCTGTGTCCAAGTGTACGAAGACGGACCGCTGGAAGTCGGTGAAGGGCAGCCTCAGCCTTATGTCTTTAAAAGCATACTCGTACATCGGGAACCTCTCCCCATAATCCGTACATATGCGGTCTTCCTGACTTGGGAAATGCAACTTCCACTTCCTATATGGCCCCACGTTCGTAAATACGTCCCCGGTATATGAAGCAAAGACGGAGGTATGCTCGGCAGGCTCCGTAACTGTCAATTCCTCAGTGGAAGCATGCTCGGGATTCTCCCCGACATCACTGGGGGTGGTTGAAGCCTCAGTATCACTACTCTCCGAGGAGCTCTCCTCGGACGAGTCTATCAGAATCTCTTTCTCGGGTTCGCGTGTCAACTCGTTCACCTGAAAAGCAGAGGACAAAAGTGAATTCGACTACAAAATCAAATCCACCCTTCCACCGCTAGTCAAGTGAAAGGGCGCACAAAAGGCCGAGGACGACGTCCCCAACCTAAGCCCTAAATCAAATAGCACGAGGGTACTGTGCGAGGAGATTCCCGGAGGCAACCCTCCTGCACGTACACGGAGAGTCTCCCCAGGCCGCTAGCCAGTTTTCCGATTGAAGCTCCACCGAAAAACTCATACAGTCATCGGAAAATTCATGAGAGCGCCGAAAAACTCATGAGCTCCGCCGGATACACTCACGCTCGTCATCGCAACAGCGTTGAAAACGGCCTAACTCTATGGTCCCTTAAAGATCCGGCGACCACGACAACAACAGAAAGTGGCCAAACCACCGTCTACCACCAACAGTCGCCAGAAAACGCTATGGTATCTACCTAAAGTCATCCTAGCCACATGCATTCTAACAAAACGAAAGCAAAAAGCAAGAAACAAAGCTAGGAATGAGTAACTTACGTGGTCGAAGAGGATTTGAAGGGTAAAAGAGCTTGTTCGGAGCTTTGTACGGCGGCTGATACGGTGGCTGACAGCGACAACTGACTGGAAACTCAGAAAGAAGAACGAGGAAGGAGAGAAAAGCGAAAAACCCAAATGAGCAGCTTCTCCCTCTATTTATAAGCATTATGGAGGCACGTGCACAAGCACGCGCGGCTAGGGGAATCATCATGACCCTAGCCTAGCCATCATGACGCAATTAATGTTGCACAAGGCTCGAGGCATATGTGGCGTCACATCTCTTCAGACTACCTCAACTGTTGGCCTCCACGTACGTCGGGCATGCCAAGCAACGTTGCGCATCCCGCGGGCATCAAAACCCCTGGGCATCAAAGGACAACTCCTCCTCGTCGACAAACGACGACCCCTTTAGAGTTCCCCGGGACCGCGTGTAACGCCCGGTCATTTAATTAATTATTTAATTAACTATATTCGTATTATTTGTGTTGATTTGTGGTGATTTTCGAAATATCGGAATGTTGTGTTAAGTGGCTATGTTGGTTTTAGTTGGATTAATTTAACTAAGTCGATTTAAGTGGTAGAAATAATATAGTATTAGCTTACTAGAATTATAATAAGTTAGTGGGCTTATAAGATGGGTAGTAGTGGTAAAAGGTGAGGTGTGGAATTGAGCCCAATAAGAGTTAGTAAGAATTATAAGGGTTAAGTTGAATAGAATTAGGGTAATTAGAAGTGGAGGAAAGATCAAGTACGTGGAAGTTGCAAAGTTGCTGAAAAAGGAATAGAACAGTAGAACGTGAAGTTGCAGAGAGAAGAAAATAAGGGTTGTGAGAGATCGCGTAGAGGCTGAGAGAGAACGAGAATTCGATCGGAGATTTTAGAGCGACCTTCAATCCAAGGTAAGGGTGGGGTTCTGACTCTATAATGGGATAGTTGATGAGAAATATGTGGGGTTGGTTTTATAGAATTCTCCTCTGTTTTTGTGTAATCGATGTCGTGAATATTGAATTTGGTTTTCTGTTAATGAATTGTTTGTAGAATTTCTTATGTCTGTGTCGAAATGATTGTCGTAGAAATGTTGAAATGCATTGCGATTGATGAATTGGTTGTGAGAAACTGGTATATGTTACTTTAGGGTGTAATTCTGTTGTAGTTCTGTTTCACTGTCTTGGACAAATTGAAATTGATATGAATCTGAGGAAAGGTTGTGAATTTGGAAAGAAACTGGAACGAACGAATTCTGAGACGAAGGGTTTTGGGGTCGTGACGACCGTGATGGTGTTGTGACGACCGTGATGGTGTCGTAACGACCGTGATGGTATTGTGACGACCGTCACGCATGCTGCTGTGTGTTTCTTTTCCTGTTTCTGTTATGTTCTGATGTGGTGTGTTTGTTCTGTCCATTTTAATTGAGAAGTTGTTATATAATTCAATAGCATTGGACATAGAATTGTGATGGAACCAATTAACCGATTTTTAGTCGAAAACTACCGATTGATTAAATGATGGATTGTGATATATTTTAGATGATGCATAATTATATATCCTAGTTACTGTGATATTATTGTTGGAAATTATCAAGCTGTGAACGATGTTGAATTGCCTCTAATTATTGGCAAGAATTAAGCTGTGGGCCTATGGCCAATGTTGAGTTGTTGTTGTGCGGATTGATGAGTATTAGTGCTGTGATTATGATGTTCATATTTGAGTCACATGGCATAACATATTAAGCTGGCCTGGATTGGCAAAACATTAAGCTGGCCTGGATTGGCAAAATATTAAGCGGAAGGCTTATGCCTTGTTGAAGTCAATATTAATTGGAAAATTTTTAAGCTGGGAGTTCTGCTCCAATGGTACCACATGCATGTGCATTTCGAGTCGCATTTCATGTTGCATAGTTGTTGTTGTGTTGTTGATTAATGATGAAGTAAAAGTTGTTGCTGTGCTGCTGTTCTACGTTGATTGAGATGTTGTGAAGTGGTGATTGTATAATCTGATCTAATATATTATTTATTATATATCTGATTATATTGTTCGATATCTCACTCCTTCTATTTGAATGTTGTCCCTATGTTGGCAACGTGCAGGTAATCAAGAGGAATAGCCGGTTACCTTAGTTTGAGTCGGTGATTGTCACTCTGATACGTAGCACTCGGGGGGATGACGCGTGTCTTATTTTGTATATTTGTTTACATGCTGAATTTTTAAGTTGAATTGTCAAAGAACACTTTGTTGCTTATTTTAAAGTTGTTTATGTTGGATAAAGATGTTATTACTTTGATTATGAATCCGCTGCGTCGTATTTTATAAAGTTGAGTTATTTTGGAGACTATTTGTTAATTTATGAGTTTTTTCCTTGAAATTGCTATGTATCCTTCATGATTATCTATCATGTTATTGATTTTAAAGTTGAAAAATGTGACATCCTGTTTTCTATTGAAATTTTATCACTCTGATTTCTTTATAAATGTCGGGTAGAAATAGGGTGTTACATTAGTGGTATCAGAGCAGGTCGGTCCGTCCGGCGAAGTTGTCGAGTCGTAGTTCTGTTTAACAATCGAGTATTGTTAATTAGTTTTACTCTTGGTTATGTTGCAGTGATAAGTTGAGATGGCTGGAAGGAACGATTCTGCAATTGCTGCTGCGATGCAAGCAATGGCTCAAGCTTTGCAGAATCAGCCGAACGCTGACGAGAATGCTGGATCTCGTAGTTTGGCAACTTTTCAGAGGGAGAGTCCACCTACCTTCAAGGGCAAGTACGATCCTGATGGAGCGTTGGATTGGTTGAAAGAGATGGAGAGAATCTTCCGTGTGATGGACTGCAATCCAGCGCAGAAGGTTCGATATGGGACTCATATGCTAACATTCGAGCCTGATGACTGGTGGCTAGAGACTCGTCAGAGGTTGGAAGCTGCAGGTGAAGGTATCACTTGGACTGTGTTCCGAAGAGAGTTCCTGAGGAAATATTACCCAGAGGATGTTCGTGGTAAGAAGCAAATCGAGTTTCTTGAGCTGAAGCAAGGAAACATGTCAGTTACCGATTATGCTGCAAAGTTTGTTGAGTTGGCTAAGTTTTATCCGCACTATAACGGAGATGATGCTGAATTTTCTAAGCCCGGAGATTAAGAAGGCAGTTGGATATCAGAAGATTCGTGTTTTTACGGATTTGATTGATAGTTGCAGGATTTTTGAAGAAGATAACAATGCTCATTATAAGATCATTAATGAGAGGAAGGGCAAGCACCAACAGAATCGTGGCAAGCCTTATGATGCTCCGGCAGGAAAAGGTAAGCATAAAGTAGCTGATGGCAAGAGGACTAGTGGGGGAGATGCTCTTGCTGGCATAACTTGTTTCAAATGTGGGAAACCTGGTCATAAGAGTAATATGTGTACTGCTGAGGTGAAGAGGTGTTTCCGTTGTGGTAAGACTGGGCATGCCATATCTGAGTGCAAGCATAAAGAGAGGATTTGCTTCAACTGTGGTGAGGAAGGACACATTAGTAGTCAGTGTCAGAAACCAAAGAAGGCGCAAATCGGTGGGAAAATGTTCGCGTTGGCTGGGACTCAGACAACTAGTGAGGACAGACTCATTAGAGGTACATGTTTCATTAATAGTACTCCTTTAATTACTATTATTGATACTGGTGCTACTCATTGCTTTATTGTTGCTGATTGTGTTAAAAGATTGGGTCTTGTGTTGTCTTCTATGAATGGAGAAATGGTCGTCGAAATTCCAGCTAAGGGATCAGTGACTACTTCTCTTGTGTGTTTGAAGTGTCCTCTGTCGATCTTTGACAAAGACTTTGCTGTTGATTTTGTATGTTTGCCGTTGAGCGGGATGGATGTAATCTTGGGTATGAACTAGTTAGAATATAACTATGTTCATATTAATTGTTATAACAAGACTTTGAGGTTTTCTACTCCTGAAGAGGAAGATGGTTTGTTGTCTGCTAGACAGTTGCAACGGTTGATGCAAGAAGAAGCTCAGGTGTTCTCATTGATGGCAACATTATCTATTAAGAACCAAGCTATAATTGATGAGTTGCAGGTGGTGCGCGAATTTCCCGAAGTTTTCCCTGACGAAATTCCTGAAGTACCGCCAAAAAGAGAAGTTGAATTTGCAATTGACCTTGTACCTAGTACCAGACCTGTTTCTATGGCACCATACATGATGTCTGCATCTGAATTGTCAGAATTAAAGAAACAATTGGAGGATTTAATTGAAAAGAAGTTTGTGAGGCCAAGTGTATCGCCGTGGGGAGCTCCAGTGTTGTTGGTGAAGAAGAAAGATGGGAGTATGAGGCTCTGTGTTGACTATAGACAGTTGAACAAAGTGACGATTAAGAACAAGTATCTGCTTCCGAGAATAGATGACTTGATGGATCAGTTGGTAGGTGCTTGTGTGTTTAGCAAGATTGATTTGAGGTCGGGCTATCACCAGATTAAAGTGAAAGATGATGATATTCAGAAGACGGCTTTTAGAACGCGTTATGGACATTATGAGTATTTGGTGATGTCGTTCGGTGTTACTAATGCACCGGGGGTATTCATGGAATACATGAATCATATCTTTCATACGTATTTGGATCGGTTTGTAGTGGTGTTTATTGATGACATATTGATTTACTCCAAATCGGAAGAAGAGCATGCAGAACACTTAAGACTGGTATTGCAAGTTTTGAGAGAGAATAAGCTATATGCAAAGTTGTCAAAATGTGAATTTTGGTTAAAGGAAGTTAGTTTTCTTGGTCATGTCATTTCAAATAGTGGCATTGCTGTGGATCCATCTAAAGTAGACGTTGTGCTGCAATGGGAGACTCCAAGGTCGGCTACCGAGATAAGAAGCTTCTTGGGATTAGCTGGTTACTATAGAAGGTTTATCGAAGGTTTTTCTAAGTTGGCACTTCCGTTAACTAAGTTGACGTGTAAAGGTGAGGCGTTTGTGTGGGACATTCGATGTGAAGAAAGCTTCACGGAATTGAAGAAGAGATTGACGTCGGCTCCGATTTTGACATTACCTAACCCAGGAGAATCTTTTGTGGTATATTGTGATGCTTCTAAAATGGGTTTAGGAGGTGTACTTATGCAGAATGGTAAGGTAGTTGCTTATGCGTCGAGGCAATTGAGGACTCATGAGAAGAACTATCCTACGCATGATTTAGAACTTGCTGCAGTTGTTTTTGTGATGAAGATTTGGAGGCATTATCTTTATGGTTCTAGATTTGAAGTATTTAGTGACCATAAAAGTTTAAAGTACTTATTTGACCAGAAGGAGTTGAATATGAGACATCGAAGGTGGCTGGACTTATTAAAAGATTATGATTTCAGTTTGAATTATCATCCAGGTAAAGCTAATGTTGTGGCTGATGCTTTAAGCCGAAAGACTTTGCATATGTCGGCGATGATGGTTAAAGAGTTGGAATTAATTGAATAGTTCAGAGATATGAGTTTAGTTTGCGAAGTGACACCGCAGAGTGTGATGTTAGGAATGTTGAAGATTAACAATGATTTTCTGGATAGTATCAGAGAAGCTTAGAAGTTAGATGTGAAACTAGTAGATTCGATGGTTGGAATCGATCAGCCTGAGAATAGCGATTTTAAGATGGACGCGCATGGTGTGTTAAGATTCCGTGATCGAATTTGTATTCCTGGTGATGCGGAAATGAAGAAAACGATTCTTGAAGAAGGTCATAAAAGTAAATTGAGTATTCATCCAGGGGGCTACAAAGATGTATCAAGATTTGAAGAATTTGTTTTGGTGGCCTGGGATGAAGCGTGATGTAGCGCAGTTTGTGTATGCATGTTTAACTTGTCAGAAGTCGAAAGTTGAACATCAGAAGCCTGCGGGGTTGATGCAACCGTTAGAAGTCCCGGAATGGAAATGGGATAGCATTTCAATGGACTTTGTAATGGGATTACCAAACACTTCAAGAGGATATGATTCAATTTAGGTGATTGTTGATAGGCTTACAAAGTCGGCTCATTTTATTCCTATTAACATCACTTTTCCAGTATCGAAGTTGGCGGAGATTTATATTCGTGTGATTGTGAAGCTGCATGGTGTTCCTTTGTGTATTGTGTCGGATAGGGATCCGAGGTTTACTTTTGATTTTTGGAAGAGTTTACAAGAGGCGTTGGGTTCTAAGTTGAGGTTAAGTTCGGCGTATCACCCTCAGACGGATGGTCAAACGGAGAGGACTATTCAGTCATTAGAGGATTTGTTGAGAGTGTGTGTTCTTGAGCAGGGAGGTTCGTGGGATACTTATCTTCCATTGATAGAGTTCACTTATAATAACAGTTACCATTCTAGTATTGGAATGGCCCCTTTTGAAGCATTATATGGTCGGAGATGTAGGGCTCCTTTATGTTGGCATGAATCTGGAGAAAGTGTAGTACTTGGACCTGAAATTGTTCGAGAGACTACTGAGAAGGTGAAGTTGATCCGAGAAAAGATGAGATCTTCCCAAAGTAGGCAGAAGATTTATCATGACAAGCGAAGGAAAGACTTAGAATTTCAAACAGGTGACCATGTGTTTTTAAGAGTTACACCTGTGACCGGTGTTGGGCGTGCATTGAAGTCTAAGAAGCTCACTCCTCGTTTTATTGGTCCGTATAATATTTTGGACAGAATTGGGAATGTTGCTTATAGAGTGGCTTTACCGCCTAATCTTTCAAATTTGCACGATGTGTTTCATGTGTCACAACTTCGGAAGTACATTTCAGATCCATCTCATGTGATTCATATGGATGATGTGCAAGTACGGGATAATCTTACTATTGAGACGATGCCTGTGCGAATCGCGGATCGTGAAATGAAGACCTTGAGAGGCAAGGAGATTGCGTTGGTGAAAGTTGTCTGGTTAGGAGCTGCCGGAGAAAGTATGACGCGGGAGATGGAAAGCAAGATGCGGGAATCCTATCCCGAGTTGTTTGAACAAGGTAAATTTTCGAGGACGAAAATATCCTAAGTGGGGGAGAGTTGTAACGCCCGGTCATTTAATTAATTATTTAATTAACTATATTCGTATTATTTGTGTTGATTTGTGGTGATTTTCGAAATATCGGAATGTTGTGTTAAGTGGCTATGTTGGTTTTAGTTGGATTAATTTAACTAAGTCGATTTAAGTGGTAGAAATAATATAGTATTAGCTTACTAGAATTATAATAAGTTAGTGGGCTTATAAGATGGGTAGTAGTGGTAAAAGGTGAGGTGTGGAATTGAGCCCAATAAGAGTTAGTAAGAATTATAAGGGTTAAGTTGAATAGAATTAGGGTAATTAGAAGAGGAGGAAAGATCAAGTACGTGGAAGTTGCAAAGTTGCTGAAAAAGGAATAGAACAGTAGAACGTGAAGTTGCAGAGAAGAGAAAACAAGGGTTGCGAGAGATCGCGTAGCTGCGAGAGAGCGAGAATTCGATCGAAGATTTTAGAGCGACCTTCAATCCAAGGTAAGGGTGGGGGTTCTGACTCTATAATGGGATAGTTGATGAGAAATATGTGGGGTTGGTTTTATAGAATTCTCCTCTATTTTTGTGTAATCGATGTCGTGAATATTGAATTTGGTTTTCTGTTGATGAATTGTTTGTAGAATTTCTTATGTCTGTGTCGAAATGATTGTCGTAGAAATGTTGAAATGCATTGCGATTAATGAATTGGTTGTGAGAAACTGGTATATGTTACTTTAGGGTGTAATTCTGTTGTAGTACTGTTTCACTGTCTTGGACAAATTGAAATTGATATGAATCTGAGGAAAGGTTGTGAATTTGGAAAGAAACTGGAACGAACGAATTCTGAGACGAAGGGTTTTGGGGTCATGACGACCGTGATGGTATTGTGACGACCGTCACGCATGCTGCTGGTGTGTTTCTTTTCCTGTTTCTGTTATGTTCTGATGTGGTGTGTTTGTTCTGTCCATTTTAATTGAGAAGTTGTTATATAATTCAATAGCATTGGACATAGAATTATGAATGGAACCAATTAACCGATTTTTAGTCGAAAACTACCGATTGATTAAATGATGGATTGTTAGATGATGCATAATTATATATCCTAGTTGCTGTGATATTCTTGTTGGAAATTATCAAGTTGTGAACGATGTTGAATTGCCTCTAATTATTGGCAAGAATTAAGCTGTGGGCCTATGGCCAATGTTGAGCTGTTGTTGTGTGGATTGATGAGTATTAGTGCTGTGATTATGATGTTCATATTTGAGTCACGTGGCATAACATATTAAGCTGGCCTGGATTGGCAAAACATTAAGCTGGCCTGGATTGGCAAAATATTAAGCGGAAGGCTTATGCCTTGTTGAAGTCAATATTAATTGGCAATTTTTTAAGCTGGGAGTTCTGCTCCAATGGTACCACATGCATGTGCATTTCGAGTCGCATTTCATGTTGCATAGTTGTTGTTGTGTTGTTGATTAATGATGAAGTAAAAGTTGTTGTTGTGCTGCTGTTCTACGTTGATTGAGATGTTGTGAAGTGGTGATTGTATAATCTGATCTAATATATTATTTATTATATATCTGATTATATTGTTCGATATCTCACTCCTTCTATTTGAATGTTGTCCCTATGTTGGCAACGTGCAGGTAATCAAGAGGAATAGTCGGTTACCTTAGTTCGAGTCGGTGATTGTCGCTCTGATACGTAGCACTCGGGGGGATGACGCGTGTCTTATTTTGTTTATTTGTTTACATGCTGAATTTTTAAGTTGAATTGTCAAAGAACACTTTGTTGCTTATTTTAAAGTTGTTTATGTTGGATAAAGATGCTATTACTTTGATTATGAATCTGCTGCGTCGTATTTTATAAAGTTGAGTTATTTTGGAGACTATTTGTTAATTTATGAGTTTTTTCCTTGAACTTGCTATGTATCCTTCATGATTATCTATCATGTTATTGATTTTAAAGTTGAAAAATGTGACATCCTGTTTTCTGTTGAAATTTTATCACTCTGATTTCTTTATAAATGTCGGGTAGAAATGGGGTGTTACACCACGAGCTATCCTTAAGTCATCACTCCCATGCTCGGGAGCAACGACTTGAGGCACTCCTGTTCCGGACTGGACCAATGACTAGGCGTGACTCAATCCACTTCTGCTCCCAGAACGACCCAATTGCCTATGTCCAGCCAATACAGGGCAACATTTACCTTTTTTCCTCTCTGTCGGGCACATATGGTCAGAGGGCCCACAGGGTCCCTGCTCCTCCTCGGTATTCCTGTTCGTCATGCACGGCTCTACCATCCAGAAACAGCCACGATGCCCGTGCCCGAAACTACGCCTTTACCCGTGGCAACAGCTAGTTTCGGGCACCTCTGCCCGTCCTAATAGCTAGTTTTTGGCAGTTACCTATTCTTCAGGAAACGGTTATTTCGCCCCGAAAATAGGGACCGTTGGCCACGCGCTGGGGGCATTATAAAAACCCTCTCATTCGAGAGGGTCAGATATTCTAAATCATTCTAAGAAACACATACTTTTGTACTTGCCTTTTCCCTCTCCCGATTCTTACTTTAGCATCGAAGTGCCTTGCAGGTACACCCCCTCCTCATCTCACACACCCAGCATTTCAGACGTCTTTCTTGGTCCACTTCAGGTTTTGATCAGCTTTCAAGATCAAGAACAATATATATATATATATATATATATATATATATGGGTCATGCTAATACACATCCATGTAGGTATGCATTAGCAACATACACCTTAGTGTATTTTTGTGTGGGTCCCACCAATTTTGGGTGGGACCCATATTAGAAAGATGAAGAAAAAAAATAGAAAGAAAATAGATGTAGTGTATTTTTGTGTGGAGCCCACCACTTTTGGGTGTGTGTTAGCATTTCCCTATATATATATATATATATATATATATATATATATATATATATATATATATACACACGCGCACACACACACACACACCATTATTTACTCATTATTTCAAAATATTATTACTTATTATTGCAATAATTAAATACTATTAAATAACAAGCATATGTATTAATTAATCTTTAATTTTTAATAATCATTTTTTCTTATTTAATAAAATAATAATTTTAATTTATTATTAAATGTGTTTGAATTAAAAAAAATATGAATTATTTATTATTTGTATATTATATCATCAAAACACATTTTAATATGTGATTTTAGTGTGTCTGAATTTAAAAATAAAATCCAAAAACATTTTAATATTAATTTGTTATTAATATATCAAATAAAATTTAATATTGTGATAATATATATTTGATTTGTCAATCAAATAACCAAATGCTAAGTGGCCAAGTGGTGAAGACACGCGCCTTACCACTCCGATGACTTGGATTTGATATCTACCATATAAGAACATAAGATGTTCTGAAAAAATCTATTTTACCCTGCTGGTCACACAATGAGCCACGTGGCTGCCTAGAAAATGTTTCTTCCATTCTGTTTGGCCACCAAACCAAACTCTGGAATTGAAAAATCAAAAAACAATTTTTTCTATCCAATTTCTCTCTCATCCTTTCTCTCTTTCTTCTTTATTTGTCTTCCTTCTTCTTCTTCTTCCTTCTTCTTCTTCTTCTTTATATACCTCGCTAACGAATCCCTAACCGAATCCAATAAAACTAACCGAAGCATCATGAAACCGATTATGTTCAAGTTTAAGTTTTTAACTTTCTTTTAGGGTTTATGGTATTTTGTTTTGATTTAAGATTGTTGGTGTTGCAGAAATGGGGGAAGATGGCGGCGGCGTTTCCGTCGATTTTACAGCGAACTCCGATATCGCGGTGGTAGATTTATGGTGGATCTTGGTCAAAAAGGATACTTGAGGTATGGATCTGAAGCATTGAGTTTTGAATATTTCGAATGTTCTTACAACTTGTATCATATATCAGTTTATGACAACCCAACTTGTCTCATGGTTTTCGAATGTTCCTTTCTTTTTCTCTCTTTTAACAATTCTTATGTTCAATTTAACATAATTCTTATTCCAAATTTGGTATTTTCAACATGTGTGTAGTTTTGCTATGTAAAAGTTGAAGGCTTTTGGTTCAAAATTTGAAAAAGTTATGATTTTTAATTTTTTAAGTTACTAATATAGTTTAGGTTTGTGGAATCAAATGTTTGATTTTGTGGTTGTTTTTCCAGTTACTACATCTACAAATGCAATTGATGCGCTGAGAATGTTGAGGAGAAACAAAAATAACTTTAACTTGGTTATTAGTGATGTGGATATGCCTGACATGGATGGGTTTAAGCTTCTTGAGTTGGTGGGACTTGAAATGGACTTACCTGTAATCAGTAAGTGCATACCTACACATGTTACTTTTGTTGAACATTCGAATTGAATCGGTAATTTTCTTGGGTTTTATCTTATTGTAGTGTTGTTGGGACACATTGATGCAAATATGGTGTTCAAAGGTATTACGCACGGTGCATGTGACTACCTGCTGAAACCTGTTCGACTTGAAGAGCTCAAGAACATATGGCAACATGTTGTTCGAAAGAAAAAAGAGATGGACTACCTACAGCTTTCAAAAAATTTGTATTTGTGTTGTTCTATGTTTTGTTTGTAGTTTTTTGCCGATTTGATTTCAACTAAGAGTTTGTTACTTTTATCGTAGAATACTAAAGTAAAGGGCGATTGAAGTATCTCTTGCAAAAACTGAGTTGTTTGCTATTTACACGAGTTCAGAGGAATAATGGGTACACATATGGTGGTTGCTCCAAAATCTACTCTTGAAGGAATATAGGAACCTAATGATGTTTTTGAAGGAATACAGGAGAAAGATGTCGTCTCTTGGAAGGAATGTTGTAGAGCTATTTTTTGAAGAGAAGAGAAAGACATTAATTTCATATGATAAGTTGTTATCGGGAGCAGCAAGGAAGTTTGTGAGTTATGATAGTATCCTATTGTTTTAGTTCAGTAGCATTAACAATTGGATATTCTATTATTATCACAATTAATTTCCACTTTCTGTATGTTTACACGATCTGAATTGGATGCGAGTTTCACTAACATGTGGATTATTTATTAACGTGACTACTTTGATGATCACTAATAGAGTGTAAGATCCAATCCTTTGTAAATACAAACCTATTTTGGGCCTCAAATGTTGTATAAGTCCCGTTGTATTTCAAAAGTTCGGCGCGATCATCGCCCGTTTAAAACAAACCATTTGGGCCTCTCCTTGAGCTGTAAGCCCCAAAAATCTTTTCAAAGCACTTTCTCCTTTGATTTTGAATATAATATTGTTATCAAAGCTTTCTTTGTTGAACAAACTAACCTAACAGCATGGACGCTCTACAACCGAGTAAGTGTTTACCCGCTTTCATATGTATATAACTGTGTTGTGGGGCTGTTTCACTGTAATTCTTCTTTCATAAACTCATATCGACTGTGTAATACTAGTATAGATATTTAGAGTTTCCCCGGCAACTACTTCTAGAACTAGGCAAAATCTCGTCTCCTTACACCCGACGTTCTCTCGGATATTTCAACATAACCTAAACCATGAGAATTTTCTTTTACAACAATTTTAGATAACTAGATCTAAGAAATCTCCCCCATGAATAGTTCATATACAGAAGGCCAATGTTCCAAGTGAAACCCCTTCTGGAACTGTTCACCAGCCTCCTCTTGGGCTTAGTGCAAAGACCCACAGGCTTCCTAAAAGCACCCCCGCCTCCTCTTGGGCGTTGTACAAGGACCCGTCAGCTTCTTAGAAGTTTTCACAGCCTCCTCTTAGGCTTCGTATAATGATTCTTCCTCCGGGAAGATAGCCTCCTCTTGGGCTTCGTACAAATTGTCCCTTCGGCTTCTTAAAAGTTTTTCTCGCCTCCTCTTGGGCTACGTACAAATTGTCCCGACGACCTCTTAAAGGTATAGGAACAGAAATTAGTCATCTTAATAGAACAGTCTTTCAAAGAGTCTAGATCTTTCTACGGCGAACATACTATCTCTTGATCTCTCTTAAGCATAGTACAAAAGATAAAACTCTAGACTTGGACAGTCTAATCTCCTTGAGTCTCGAAGCCATTCTCAAGTTCCTTTCTAAAAAAGAAAAATAATCACCCGCAGACTTGGGCAGTCTCAATACCGTTCGGATTCCCTGTTTCCTTAAAGAACAGGAAATAATCCCGACCCTCAGATCAAATCCATGAGTACAACATTACCCATATAAGAACTGATTTTCTCTTTTAACCAACATACTGGACCTGTCACTCAACTGAAACAGTAACCCTAGCCTCCTCTTGGGCTTTGTACAACGATTCTCCCCAGCGGAGCAAACCTTTTCAGCCTCCATCTCGGGCTTCGTACGAGATACAAAAACACTCTCTTGTTGAGTATAAAAGACTCTCTTGTTGAGTCAAACCTTTTTAGCCTCTATCTCGGGCTTCGTACGAGATACAAAAACACTCTCTTGTTGAGTATAAAAGACTCTCTTGTTGAGTCAAACCTTTTCAGCCTCCATCTCGGGCTTCGTACGAGATACAAAATCACTCTCTTATTGAGTATAAAAAGACTCTCTTGTTGAGTCGATCACCTTTAGCTTCTATCTCGGGCTTCGTACGAGATACAAATCACTCTCTTGTTGAGTATAAAAAGACTCTCTTGTTGAGTCGATCATCTTTAGCTTCTATCTCGGGCTTCGTACGAGATACAAATCACTCACTTGGTGAGTATAAAAGACTCTCTTGTTGATTGAAACCCTTTTAGCATCCGTCTTGGGCTTCGTACAAGACACATATAAAAACACTCTCTTGTTGAGTCAACCCTTTTAGCCTCTATCTCGGGCTTCGTACGAGACACAAAAGCATCCTCTTGTTTGGTCAATAGCCTCCTCTTAGGCTTTGTATAAAGAAATCCCTGTTTGATTCAATCAACCTTTTAGCATCAAATCATGCTTTGGTCACAACATACAAACATCAACAACTCATTTTCCCTCGTCTAATTGCTGTAAGCGTCAAGCCCCTAGATTATTTACATCCACGCCACTGTCCCTCTTTTAGCATGAGAAATTCCTAAGGAAATATGGCATTGCTCTAAACTGAGTTAAAGTCTTCTCCTTCAGGTTGAAAATCCTCTATAAAGGAAATTATAGCATTGTTGGATTCGCATATCTCAGTTAAAGTAATTCTCCTTTATAATCAGTTACCCAACAGTTGTGCCAAATATTCCCCTTTAGAGATGACACATTCTCTCTAAATTCAAACCCCTTTAGCTTCACATCTTGGGCTTCGAACAAGATACAAATAGACCCTTCAGCTTCACATCTTGGGCTTTGAACAAGATATAAACCACCTTCAGCTTCATGTCTTGGGCTTTGAACAAGACACCAAAACACCATTTCCTCCCATAGAATAGGAGGAACTACGATCGCTCTGATTTCCCTATCCCGGGAATACGTAGGCATAAGATTGGAAAAGAATCTTAGCGAGCACACTAATCCGAAAAAACCCAAAGTCCCCTACCTCCAGTCAATCTAGCACAGTATCCCAACAAATTCCCCATGAACAGTCCCAGTATTTCGTTATGAACAAAATAAGCAGAGAGAGACCCACGAACTAAAGCCGCATCTGTAAACCAACAGTTTTGACTGTTTAACCTCAGTTTGCAAGCAGGGTTAATTGGAGACATTTATTTCCCTTCCTTCATCAGCTTCAATAGGATAAAAAATGAATCGAACTGTAGTACCAAAGTGATAGTGATTCGAAACCACAAAAACCGCGCTATAGAAAAATGGCGACCACAGTGCGAGCGACTTGGTAAGATCTTGTCGTCCCCATTTTCCACAGGAAAAATGGCGCCCACCGTGGGTCCAAACAAAGGAATCTTGTCTCTCTTATCTCTCTGGTTGAAACCTTCTCTTAGGACGAGTCCTTGGGTTCACAAGGTATCACCGAGTGACGGTTCCATCAGGGGATGTTATTATTAGGATCGGCCCTTACTAGGATCTTAGGTCAAAAACCTTTAAATTAGGAAGATACCACAGAATGGCGCCTCTGTCGGGGAGCCATTTTCTGTTAGGATCATAGGATTCATAGCTCTTAAAAAGTCTAAGACATTAGGACAAATATATATACTAATTTTCCTAATTGATATCTGTGTTTATTTTTCTGCTAATGGGAATGCGTGTGATGCCGCATGTGGAAAGATTGAGTATACACCTAGGAAAAACCTCTTTCAGTAGTGCGGAAGCTATCGGAAATAGTTGTCACGCGATACTACCCTCTTCTGAGATTCTTCGAAATACATCACCTAGCACGGTTCCCGGCCCGCTGATGTTATCTCGACAAGAATCAATGATTTTGAGAGACAGGTACAAAAATCACTAGTATAAACCTTTGGGATGGGTAGAGCCTTGACTTCATGACACCGACCCTTTGACCCCATGTTTTTACTATGTTTTTGTGTGCTGCATTTATGCATTCATTTAAAAAAAACATTAAGCAAAGAAAATTTTCTCTTCTAGTCTCTCTTTTTCAAATTAAACTAAGACAATGATTGCAAATGTCAGAGAGAAAGGGATTGCGCTAATGGATTTTGGTAGAAGAAAAACTCACAAGTATACCTTCAAGGTTCCAAAACTATGGGATTTGAGAGGATTAGCAAGGATGATCACTAACCCTAGCGCTTTCAGAGCCAAGTACGGAGGTCTGCTACCTGTGTTAAGGGTCCATGTAATTGAAGGAACCCTGGAGGCACTCATTCAGTTTTACGATCCGATCTATCACTGTTTCACATTCCCGGATTACCAGCTCGCACCAACGCTGGAGGAGTATTCTCATCTGATTGACCTACCCATTAATGATTAAGCTCCTTTTTCTGGACTGGAAGAAATTCCAAAGGATCAGACCATTGCAAGAGCAATCTATTTGGATGAGTCAGAAGTCAAGACTCACATGACCACCAAGGGAGGAATCCCAGGTTTACCAGCCAAGTTTCTGGTAAAGAAGGCTCTGTACTTTGCTAGTATAGGGAACGTGACTGCTTTTGAAAACATCTTTGTTTTACTCACCTACGGGTTATTTTTGTTTCCCAACATCGATAACTTTGTAGATATTAACGCCGTTAAGGTTTTTCTCATTGGAAACGCCGTACCAACCTTGCTCGCAGATGCGTATCATTCTGTACACTTAAGGAATTTATACAACGGAGGAATGATCACGTGTTGTGTACCCCTGCTATATAAATGGTTTATCTCCCATATGCCTAAGTCTGCTGCATTTTGGGATCATAAGAGTGCCTTACGTTGGTCGCAGAAAATCATGTCTCTTACCAACTCTGATATAGATTGGTACAATAGGATTTATGACGGGATCAGGATCAATGACCGTTGTGGAAACTTCCCCAACGTACCCCTCATAGGAACTAAGGGAGGAATCAATTATCATCCAGTTTTAGTTCGTCGTCAATTTGGATACCCAATGAGGTATGTCCCGCGTAATGCTCATCTGGAAGGTCTTTTCTTCAAGGAAGGATAAAATGACAGGGCACTAAAGATGGAAATAGTGCACATTTGGAAACATGTTCATAAGAAAGGACGGGAGTCTCTAGGAAAACCGGACTGTGTCTCGGTGGAGCCTTATCTCCATTGGGTCCAAACTAGAGCTCTCAAGCTAAGGATGCCTTATCCTCGTCACAGAGTTCTTCCTCCAAGGGAATCTGTCATGTACTTCATGACTGAAATGGAAAAACTTCAGGTTACTCTCAACAAAGTTCAACAGGAGAGGAGGTCTTGGAAGAACAAGTACCGCATTCTCAATGTAGAGTGTACCAAAATATAGCAACTGCTGAAAGATAAGGATGCTCTAATTGAGATTTTGGAGCAACATGCTGTAGAAAATCAGGATGACCAAAGGAATTTGCTCGCTCCTTTTACTTGGCAAAGGAATGACAACCCGACAACGGCCCAAGGGCCCGGTCCGAGAAAAGGAAAGTACCAGAATCAGCACCCGAGTTCTCCTCAGAGAGGACTCGGGACCCATTAGCTTAGGTTTCTATTTCCGCACCTTGTAATTTCACTGTATTTCCATTTCTGCAATCCTTTGAATTCAATAAAATGGGGTTTCCCCACTGTTTGATATTTGCAATCTAATTGTCGAAGTTTATTTTGATTAAACAAAAAAACAATTAATATAATCATTGCATTCATCATTCTCCCGTCACGTATTCTTCTTACTTACGAATCTCACGTTTGTGTCTCGGTTCAAGAGTCAAACTGTCTCATTCGTACAATACTCGAGCCAATCGTCAGAAAAAGATGGATGATCTTGAGGAAGAGAACAGAGAGTTGAAAGAAGAGATCGACGCTCTGAGAGAGGATATGAGAAAGCTTCGTAACGACATGCAAGCCATGGCAGAAGCTCAGCTATAAAGAACTGTGATCTCAGAGATCACCTCGACGCCCATAGTAGAGAAGTATGATCCTAGGTATCAAATGCCGAAGGATCGTCCCTGGGGCATGCCTGTTAACTATATCCCGGAAGGATATATTCCGCCGATCACTAATGATCAGGGAATCATAGCAGAAGCCGCTGGGCCTGAAGGTTACAAACTTCGGGAAAGCGAGGATGCTAGAGGCATAATGAGGACTCCTGAAGGTTACAAACTTTGGGAAGCGCCAGGATTCACTGCTGTAGTATCGGTACCACCCCCTGTGGTGCACACTGTCCCAGAAGGACAGATTCTACAGATACCTTCTAGTGGAAAGGAAAGTATGTTCGATAGAATGGATGAATTCCAGGAGCAGTTCCTAGAAATGCAGAAGGAACTGCAAGCTATTCGCGGTCAGGATTTATTTGGAAAGGACGCCGCAGACCTTTGTTTGGCCCCCAATGTGAAAGTCCCGCACAAGTTCCAAGTACCCAATTTTGAAAAGTACAAGGCTAACTCTTGCCCTCAAAGCCATTTGGTGATGTACGCTCGACGAATGTCAGCTCAGACAGAGAACCAGGATCTACTGATTCACTACTTTTAGGATAGTTTAACCGGTGTCACATTAAAATGGTACATGGGTTTAAACCGCACTACGATTAGCACTTTCAGAGATCTTGGCACTGCCTTCGTCCAACAATATAAATACAATTTGGACATGGCACCAGACAAAGATCAACTCAGATCAATGTCGCAAAAGGACAAGGAAACCTTTAAGGAGTACGCTCAGAGATGGCGTGAAATTGCCGCTCAAATTTTTCCACCTCTTGAGGAAAAAGAGATGACAAAGATTTTCTTAAAGACCTTGAGCTCATTTTACTACGACAGAATGGTTACCAGTGCGCCCAGTGACTTCACCGAAATGGTGAGCATGGGAGTTCGTCTTGAGGAACCCGTTCGAGAAGGACGTCTAGTCAAAGACACTGGGTCGACAGGCGGTACTAAAAAATACGGTAGTGCTCTCCCTAATAAAAAAGAGCAGGATATTGGGAATATCTCTCTCGGGAAGCAAAGGCGACGGTACCAACCAGTAGCAGCTGTAACTCCTGCTATCAACCCCGCACCTATTGTTACGTATCAACCGCAGGTTGCTCAAAGCCAACCGCAATCGCAGCAATTTCAGCAAAGGACACAACAGCCTCTTCAGCAGGCTCGTCCTCAATACAACAACAACCGTACAACGCGGCCACCAGGATTTGATCCTATACCCGTATCGTACTCAGAACTATTTCCATTACTGCTGGCCAAGGGGCATGTCCAAACCAAGTCTCCTCTTGTAGTACCGGAAAATCCGCCTTTTTGGTTTAAGGTGGATCAGACTTGCCCTTACCATCAAGGAGGACCAGGGCATAACATAGAAAACTGTCTCAGTTTCAAATCCGACGTGCAAAAGCTTGTTAGGAGCGGGGTCTTATCTTTCAAAGATACGAATCTGAATGTTCTCACAAACCCGTTGCCTCAACACGAGAAGGCTACAGTCAATTTGATAGAGGGAGAGTCTAACAACATCTATCAAATTCATGATGTACTCTTGTTAAGGGCTAACTTGGTCAAGATGCATTGTAGATAGAGTGGATATGGCCATGTGCCACCTCATAATTATCACCAGTGTGATATCTGCTCTAAAAGCAATCGAGGATGTTCTGTGGTGCAATCAGCTCTACAGGAACAGATGGATCTCGGATGGATCCAAGAGCACCGAGTTCGTGGAGTTAACATGGTTTGTACGAATTCCAACATCATTCAAAACCACGATATCCGAGCGATGAATGTCAACTTGGTGGCAATGCACTCAAGGCAAAGCCAGTATCATAATCTGCCGCGTCACGATTATAATTCCTGCCTGACTTGCTCGGTAAACTAACAAGGATGCTCTTTTGTACAGGAGGCCCTCCAGCGTCAGATGGATCTTGGATGGATTCAAGACTACCATGATAGGAATCATTATCAAATCAACATGATTCAAATTTTCGATATTCGCTTGATGAATACCTGTAACGCCCCAGTTTTGGTCTTTTACTTTAATTGAGTCGTTTTTTATTATTTTATTATTATATTATTTTGTTTCTGACTTTTATGTGAAAATATGTTATTTTTCGTCGTGAACATATTTTATCGGGTTTTGGGAACGTTTGCGAGATATTTGAGTGTAAGGGTATTTTGGGCATTTGGGTGTATTTTGTTAAGTTAGTAAAGAAAAGAAAAATAGAAATAGAGAGAAAAATAGTAGAAGAGAAAGAAAGTAAGAAAAGAAGAAAAGAGAAGAAAAGAGGAGAAGAGAGAAAAGAGAGAAATTGGAGAAAAAGCTTGGGGAAATCAAGAGAACAAGTTCTAGGAATCGATTAAATCGGGTAAGGGTGTGAAACTCGATTATCTTATTGTTGTGGATGATTAAGTATGTGCGGTTGCATGTTGTATTGTCTCGTTCGGTAGTTTTTCGGATATAGGTCGAAATCGTGTAATCGAGTAGAAATCGTTGTTTTCACGGACGGAATTCGATATAATTTGTGTTGTATGATCTATGTATGTGTATGAACCATTGCTAGTAATTGTTTTACTGCTGGAAATGATTTGGGGAAGAAAATGGGAAAAATTGGAGGTATGGAACAGTGTTCACGCAGCAGAATTTTTCTGCTTCTGGTGCAGAGCGCCGGGCGAAAGACCCTGAGCGTCGGGCGATGCGTTCTTTTCGCCGGGCGGTTCGAGAGGCGCAGAGGTGCCAAGCTTCTGCCTCTTTGAATTATTTTGGGGGATTGGTATCGCCTGTGTTTCGCCGGGCGAAGCAGAGGCGAAGTACGTTTCGCCGGGCGGTGATCATGCTCCGCCGGGTGGTTGGTTGTTTTTGAAAACAATTTTCCTTTTTTTTAAAATCCATATCTTTCGAACCGTATTTCCGAATTGAGTGATATTTATATCGTTGGAAAGCTTATGAAATGTACTTTTGGATGATGATGATTTTGGAATTGTTAGCAGATTTAATTATGTCGAAAAATCGGGGATAGTGTTGTTTTGTCGACTTGTGCTGTTATAATTGTGTGAATTGGATGTGTAAGGTACACCGTACTGTTAATATGAATGTTGTATGGATTGTGTGCTGTGTTGGGATAAGAATACTATGTGTCGATGATAATTTGTGGCCTAAGGGCAAGAAAATACTATGTGTGATATTTGATGATAAATGCATGATCATGAATGTGTGTATGTATGCAATGTGAATGTCATGAGTCATTGTATGCCAAGCATCATGATATGTATTGTGGAAACGTCCTGAGTGGCGGTTTAATTCCTGAGGGAATTTGCTATAACATCGTGTGCCTCAAAAATATGAGGCGCTGCCTGAGGACCTAAAGCGATGGTTGTAGACGATCGTGTGCCCATGATGGGACTTAAAGCGATCCATAACGTCGTGTGCCTCGAAAATATGAGGCGATGCCTGAGGACCTAAAGCGACGGGTGAACATCGTAGGCCCGACGGGGTGTTACTTGAGATTCTAAGTAACGAGCGATGGTTCCAATAGTTCCTGAGTGAACTGGTGATGAGACATGAGAAACAATGGAAGTCGGTACCGCATGGCATGTGCATAGAGTCGTTGTGTCGGTCTCTGTGTATTTGTATAATCATGGATTAAATGTGTATGTTAATTGTGAATGTGATAATGTGATGGAGTATGTATAACTGTGTTGATGAGGAGTGTATTATGGGTGATTGACGTGCATTGGTGATGAATACCTGATAATTGTACTGTGTTATGTTTTATTCGATTGTGGTGCATTTGTGGTGAGAACTTTATACTTGTGTATTTTTGTGTTAATACATAATTTTACTCAACGGTATTATGATTGTTTTTCTCACCCTTCTGCTGTTTTATAATGCTCTATGAGGCGTTGCAGATTAGAGCTGCTGGAGGTATTCCTTTTTGTGAAGCGTTGCGTCTTCATTATTTTGGTCGGTCGGCTCTGATATGTGACTCCGGGTAGTTAGGGTGGCCGCGCGCTATTATTTTGTATATCTGATGATATATTTTGGTTGTACATATGCTACCTGATGTATGACAAACTGTTTATATGTGTATATGTATATATGTTAATCAGATTTTAGATTTTCCGCTTTAATTCTAATTTCTGAAAAGTGGGTGTAAGGAACAAAGTTTCCTCTGTATGATTGCTACCCCACAGTTGCATATCACTATGGGCAGGTGTTGCATGTTATGTGTAGGTTTGGCTTCTTTGATGTGATTCCCCCTTTCTATGCCATGATGTTTCAAATATACTCTGATCAATTTTCAAATTTTCTTTTTACCGCTTTAATTGCGTGTTAATTGGGGGTATAGTTTGGGGGCGTCACAATACCAGCCTGGTGGAGTTACATGCTAAACAGGTCCAGCTCGGGTTCCTGGTATCACATGATTATCAGGGCTGTAAAACGGGTTGCGAAGGCGATCAGGGCTGTGTTGTTGTCCAGGAAACACTTTAGCACTTGTTGAACCACTGGTTGCTTCCAATCTATATGGATGAAGACACCCAGCAAATTAGTATCACTAACGGGAATCCTACTAGATATCAAAGTCAGGATGTTCGGTCGATGGAAACAGGTCTAGTAAGGTTATACTGTATTCAAAGTGGATGTGGCCAGGTGCCACTACACAACTATGAGCGGTGTGGAGTTTGCTCAGTGGATAATCAAGGATGCTACCTCGTGCGAGCAGCCCTTCAAAGTCAGTTGGACAGCAAAGAGATTCAACCATGGTCAAGTTCTGGATCAGTCAACTACTTCGCTGATCAAATCGAGGATGTTGTCGTAATCTCTGATCATCAGAGGGCTAGGGATGTTTGTACCATTATCCCTCTGCTTGACGAATTGAGAGTTCCCAACCGGGAACGGATCAAAATTACTTACGATGGTCAGAAAAATCAGAAGGCTCCCATAGTCATCTATCTACCAGGACCGCTACCGTATGAATCAACTAAGGTTATCCCTTACAAATACAGTGCAACAATAATTGAGAATGGAAAGGAAATTCCATTACCCTCCATCGTGAATATTGCAGACATCAGTCGAGTAACATGGAGTGGTAGAATCTTCAACAGAGGAGTTGGAGAACCCAGCAAAGAAAAGGAACCTCAGACAAAAGTTCCCAATCCATCAGTCGGTCAATCCAGTAATCCCGACCTTTTAAAAAATGATTATGAGATGCTAAAGCTCATCTAAAGGAGTGAATACAACATTGTTGATCACCTGTTACAAACTCCTTCAAAGATCTTGGTATTATCACTGTTACTTAGTTCAGAAGCCGCACAGGGAGGCTCTACAGAAAGTCTTGGAGCAAGCCTTTGTGGAACAGGATGTAACAATCAGACAGTTCGATAGCATTGTCTCTAACATCACTTCCTGCAATAACTTGGGATTTAGTGATGAGGAATTACCTGAAGAAGGTCGCTGTCATAACATGGCGCTCAACATTACAGTCAACTACCAGGACGATGCTTTAGCCAGCGTACTGGTAGACATAGGGTCAGCCCTGAATGTTATGCCAAAGTCCACTTTGATGCAATTATCATTCAAAGGACCTCCGATGAGAACCAGCGAGGTCGTCGTCAAAGCATTTGACGGATCCATAAAAACGGTTATCGGCGAAGTCGACCTTCCCATAACTATTGGTCCTCACACTTTCCAAGTCACTTTCCAGGTCATGGACATCCGGGCAACATACAGTTGTTTATTAGGAAGACCTTGGATACATCAGGCTGGGGCAGTCACTTCGACCCTCCACCAAAAGCTAAAGTTCGTCCAGAACGGCCAACTCATCACAGTCTGTGGAGAACAAGCCTTGCTAGTGAGCAACTTGTCATTATCTACTTGTGTAGAACCCAAGGAGGTTGTTGGAACGCAGTTCCAAGCACGTACGGTGAGCAATGAGAATCAATCAGAGAAAGGAACCTCGATTTCCTCATACAAAGATGCTATCAAAGCGGTCGAGAATACCAATACAACAGGATGGGGACAGCTTGTCATTCCTACTGACAACAAAACAAAGAAGGGTCTTGGATTTTCCTCGACCTGTACCCAGACTGCTACTAACGATGAAAGTCTTCATCCTATTCAAGACTTCTTCTACAGTGGAGGTTTCCTTCACCCAGTGTCTCAAGAAGTACATACCATCAACGAGGATGACTCCTCCGATACAGATGAAGAATGGAAGTCCTATCTCAATGAGGATGGTTATACGTCTCAGGGCGAAACGCATACTCCCTTTTACTATCCTGCACAGAGTCTGAGATTTATACTAAGGTCAGATGTCGAAATGATATACGGAGATTGTGATCCTGAAGGATGCCGTGCTCCGCCAAATTCATTAGAGGAAGACACTCCGATGAAATACAACTTTGACCACGACTATTATGGCCCAATGGATGGTTTGCCTATCTAGCAGCTGTATCCCAGAGACTTGGGGCAAGAAAATCAGCCGAACGATGAAAATCAGTTGAGCATCATTGAATAGAATACCTATGTCCCCGCCATGTCATGGGATCAACACTCAGGTCATTCCAAACTTATCCAGTATGATGATGAATTGGAAAAGCTTGTCGGACTAGAATTCATCAACTATGCTTTTCCCGAGGTCAACGTCATCGAGAGGGATGACTCCTCCAATTCCAAAGAAGTGTGGGACACCCTGGGACAACCAAGCGGAAAATTTGACTTCATGGTCAAGTACACCGTTCCTGAAAGCTCTCGTATCAGGCTCGAAAACATCCAGCCATTTGGATGGGGAGATACAGCTGAGAGTACAAATACTACGCAAAATACAATTGAGGAATCCTCCTACGACAACTCTGCCTGGGAGACAGACTCCAATGATCCTGCTCCACTAGAAATTAGCGTTATTTCTGAAGACAAATCAAGGAAGGTACCAGACTTTATGATTCACCGAGGAGTTCGCCGCCAATGGGTCGCTGTCAATGTTCCGAAGATTGTTCATAAGTCTAAGTAATTGCCATCTTTACTTTAACCTTTCACCCTGCCCAGGTGAAACGGATGTTTTGATAGGGCTCACTTTCTGTAGATTTCCCTCTTCGCTTCGCCCAAAGCGACAGAGTTTTGTTTTATAGGGTTGTAGTTTCAAGAATCGACTTGTTCATTAATAAAATAACGTTGTTCTGTAATTTCCGCATTAATTGCAGTTTTTTTTCAGAAAATGATAATCCTAAAAAACAACTCAATAATAAAAACAAGCAGTAAAAAAATACACTGCACACACTCTTGCATTTTCTCTATCTCTTCTAAACACAAATCATCACGTCATGCAGATTGCTTGTTTTAAACCCCGTTGAAACATACGATCCAATGCCTTCTCGCAACTTTGAGTTCCCGGTATTTGAGGCTGGAGAAGAAAATGACGACGAAATTCCAAAAGAGGTCTCCCAACTACTCAGACAAGAGGAAAGGTCCATTGAGCCTCACAAAGAGTTGATGGAAACAGTCAACTTAAGATCGGAAGAAGAGAGAAAATAAGTCAAGATTGGGGCACTGCTCAGTCCAACTGTCAAAGAAAGTTTGACGAGACTTCTCAAAGAGTTTCCTGATGTATTTGCTTGGTCCTATCAGGATATGCCAGGGTTGGATACCAGCATCGTGGAACACCATCTACCGTTAAGATCGGAATGTCCGCCAGTAAAACAAAGGTTGAGACGGACTCATCCAGACATGGCTATCAAAATCAAAGAGGAGGTACAGAAACAAATTGACGTGGGTTTCCTCGCTACGTCAAAATATCCTCAATGGTTAGCCAACATCGTACCAGTTTCGAAAAAGGACGGAAAGGTCAGAATGTGTGTGGATTACAGAGATCTAAACAAGGCTAGTCCAAAGAACGACTTTCCCTTACCACACATTGACATTCTGGTAGACAGTACAGCAAAGTTCAAAGTCTTCTCCTTCATGGATGGATTCTCGGGCTATAATCAAATCAAAATGGCGCCGAAAGACATGGAGAAAACTTCGTTCATTACCCCATGGGGTACTTTTTGTTACAAGGTGATGTCGTTCGGTTTGAAGAACGTCGGGGCAACCTATCAGAGGGCCATGACTACTCTGTTTCATGACATGATACACAAAGAAATCGAAGTGTATGTCGATGACATGATTGTAAAATCTAAAACAAAGGAGGAGCATGTGACACACCTGTCAAAACTATTCGAGCATTTGCGAAAGTACAAACTCCGCTTGAATCCCAATAAGTGCACCTTCGGTGTCCGTTCAGGGAAACTCTTAGAGTTCATCGTCAGCCAGAAAGGAATTGAGGTTGATCCTGACAATGTCAAGGCCATTCAAGAAATGCCTTCTCCAAAGACTGAAAAATAAGTCAGGGGATTCCTGGGACGTTTGAACTACATCTCCAGATTCATATTCCTCATGACCGCGACATGTGCGCCAATTTTCAAATTACTCAAAAAGAATCAGGACTGCATTTTGACAGAAGACTGCCAAACTGCCTTCAACAGTATCAAGGAATACATGTCGAACCCGTTGATTCTATCACCTCCAGTGGAAGGAAGACCACTGATCATCTACTTAACAGTCTTTGAAGACTCCATGGGTTGTGTGCTTGGTCAACAAGACGAAACGAAAAGAAAAGAGTCGACCATCTACTATTTGAGCAAGAAATTCACCGAATGCGAGACTCGGTACACTATGCTTGACAAAACTTGATGTGCTTTAGCTTGGGCAGCCAAACGTCTTCGCCAGTACATGATTCGTCACACCACTTGGTTAATCTCTGAAATGGATCCAATCAAGTATGTCTTTGAAAAGCCTGCTCTCACGGGAAGGATTGCCCGTTGGCAGATGTTGTTATCAGAATATGACATAGAGTACCACGCTCAGAAAGCCATTAAGGGAAGGCTTTTAGATGATCATTTGGCTCATCAACCGATTGACGATTAGGAATCAGTCGGATTTGACTTCCCAGACGAAGATGTCATGTATCCAAAAATGAAAGACTGCGATGAACCGCTACCCAGTGAAGGGCCAGAAGCAGATTCCCAATGGGGACTTATCTTTGATGGAGCTGTCAATCATTATGGAAACAGAATTGGGGCAATTATCATAACACCTCAGGGTACCCACATTCCTTTCACAGCCCGACTTACGTTCAAGTGTACAAACAATGAGGCCAAATACGAAGCTTGTATCATGGGTCTCGAGGAAGAGATCGACTTAAGGATCAAAAACTTGGATGTATATGATGACTCAGCTTTGGTCATCAATCAGATCAAAGGAGATTGGAACACATACCAATCAGGATTGATTCCGTACAAAGATTATGCAAGAAGGTTGTTACCCTTCTTCAACAGAGTCGAGTTTCATCATATCCCTCGTAAGGAGAATCACATGGCTGATGCATTAGCCACTCTCTCTTCCATGATTAGTGTAGGTCAATAGAATGACTTGCCTAAGATCGACATAATGCGCCTTGAACGGCCCGCTTACATCTTCACAATCGAAGCAGTCATAGACGATAAACCTTGGTATCACGATATCAAATGCTTCCTTCAGAAACAAGAGTACCCACCTGGGGCATCCAGGAAAGACAGAAAAACCCTCAGAAGACTGGCAGACAGTTTCTTCCTGAGCGGCGATACACTCTATAAAAGGAACTTTGACATGGTCTTGCTCCGATGCGTAGACAGACCAGAAGCAGACATGCTGATAAAAGAAACTCACGAAGGGTCCTTTGGCACTCATGCCAACGGACATACAATGGCGAGAAAAATTATGAGAGCAGGGTACTATTGGTTGACAATGAAATCTGACTGCTACAAGTACATGAGTAGGTGTCACAAGTGTCAGATATACTCAGACAAAATCCATGTATCGCCTACACATCTAAAAGTTCTCTCTTCCCCATGGCCTTTTTCTATATGGGGAATCGACGTGATTGGCATGATTGAACCTAAGGCTTCAAACGGACATCAGTTCATCCTGGTAGCCATTGATTATTTCACCAAGTGGGTCGAAGCAGCGTCGTACGCTAATGTAAACCGACAAGTGGTGATCCGCTTTATCAAAAACAATATCATCTGCCGTTATGGTGTTCCGAGCCAGATCATTACTGATAATGGATCTAACTTAAACAACAAGATGATGAAAGAGTTGTGCGCTGAGTTCAAGATCGAACACCATAACTCATCTCCCTACCGACCCAAGATGAACGGAGCGGTAGAAGCGGCTAATAAGAACATCAAGAAGATCGTTTAAAAGATGGTCGTAACCTACAAAGATTGGCACGAGATGCTACCCTTTTCTCTTCACGGTTATCGCACATCTGTCCGCACTTCAACAGGGGCTACCCCTTTCTCTCTAGTATATGGCATGGAGGCAGTGCTCCCCATAGAAGTAGAGATCCCATCAATCCGGGTATTGATGGAAACTGAGCTTACAGAAGCTGAATGGTGCCAAAGTCGACACGACGAACTGAATCTGATTGAAGAGAAGCGAATCACAACTCTATGCCACTGTCAGTTGTATCAGCAAAGGATGAAGAAAGCGTTTGACAAAAAGGTTCGACACCGCGTCTTCAGGAAAGGAGACCTTGTGCTCAAGAAGATACAATCATTTCTCACTGACTCTCGGGGCAAGTGGACTCCGAATTATGACGGCTCATATGTGGTCAAGAAAGCCTTCTCATGCGGCGCCTTGAGACTCGCAACCATGGACGGAGAGGAATTTGCCTACCCCACAAATGTTGATGTAGTCAAGAAATACTTCGATTAAAAAAAAGACGTCTTGGTGGATTAAAAACCCGAAAGGGCGGTCCAGGAAAAAATTAGAGAAGCAATAAAAAATCATCCTGGTGGATTGGAAACATCACAGTACAATCCAGGCAAAAATTAGGCATAATGGCAAGTAACTACGTCTGATCAGTTCGGCTCTGCAACAGTTACACCATCCGAGAAAAACTCCAGTCAAGGTCATCTTCGACGGAAGCTCAGGATGTCTCGAATTCAAATTTGGTAGAAGGATAGTGGTCGTTATGTTTCAATGTAGCCCCTTTTCCCTTAAATTACCATTTTCAAACTTTGTAAATACTCTATGGAATCACGCGTTTGGTTGATTTCCATCCTATCAATAAAATTTGAGCCCTTGTGCTTTTGTTTGCAATTCTTATTTGTTTTAGCTTTACAGAACGACGTTTTAATATGATTAACGATTCTTGAAATAAAGCAAAAATGAATTTACTTGTTAAACTTTTTTCTGCTTTTAAAATAGATGGCAATTTCTTTTGACTGTTGAACATCAAAAGAACATCGATTGCTTCTCTAAAAGAAAGCGAACTTCAAAATGCAGAATCAAAGTACTCCTTCTAAACCATTGCGCCTGAACGAAGGATCAGTTATGTCAGATACGAGTACTCCATCTGACACCCTCGGCCGAGTTCTCATCTCCTAAGCCCGACCAACGGTTGTTCCCCCCACAGGGACTACTTCTCCTGAGCAAGGCAGAATTGCTATCTTGAACCAGCGATACCTCTTCGTCCCCCACTGTGGCTGAGTATCCAGTTGTGTTCATCTACTAATCTGTATGTCGCGTCAGTTTTGTCAGCATATACATACATACATCATGCATTATTAATTTACATTCATATTCATATTGCATCACTATCACTCTAGTCGGTCTTGTTCCCTAGTGATAAGAATCCTCCCAATCGAGTCGTCAGTTCTTTCCTCGTCAGGAAATGAATCATCTAAGTGATCTCTCCTCCAGTTTATTCCAGGATTGAAGGTGGTTCTTTGACCACTTTGATAACTTGAACCTCTAAAAAATCAGAGAACCCTCAGCCAGCATCACTCTTCGCCATGGAAGATGATATCTTCGCTTTCCCGGATTAAGGAAAATCCCTAGAGAAAACCTCTCAACTAAAGACTTTCAGCAACACATTGGTCCTTCTCTCCAGAATGTCAATGTCAACAAAGTCATCGGCACCTCAAAATTGGATCACATCATATGGCATTTCTCCGAGAAGACCTCCGAGAAAAGTATGATGTAACACCACCAAGTGACAACAGTCTCTCGAGAGACCTGCTTTCCCCAGTAGAGCCGACAGATGGCGTCTCCAAATAAAGAAGTTTGTGCCTCTCTACAATCAAAACTTTTTCCATCAAATGACATCTCCCCAGGAAAATTCAGCGAGAAGTTTGAGGAGAACCGCTACGCATAGCGTCCCTTGTCAATAAAGCTTATTGACAAAAGAAACTTAGACCAGTTCCTTGGTAGGAAACCAGGATCGAGGGGAAGTTTAAAACAGAAACTAAGACCAGATTCTTGGTAGGAAACCAGGATCGAAGGGAAGTTTATATCAGAAACTTAGACCAGTTCCTTGGTAGGAAACCAAGATCGAGGGGAAGTTTAAAACAGAAACTAAGACCAGTCCCTTGGTAGGAAACCAGGATCGAGGGGAAGTTTAAATCAGAAACTGAGACCAGTTCCTTGGCTGAAGACTAGGATCGAGGGGAAGTTTGCCTTTTCTAAGCATCATTGCTTAGCAAAAGAGGAAGGATGCGCGAACTGCCATTCATAACCACCATCAAAATTTCGAGTATTTCGATATTTAATCCTCTTGCACCCAAAATGCCCGAATACCTTCGCCATTCACACCTTCGGGTCCAAGAAGATTAAATAGGGGCATCTATCATACCCCAAATTTTGACCACTAATATTTCCCATCATTGGGAAAATCATCATCACAATATGGGTAAACCATCATACCTCATCAGTCTCCCCAAAGATGGGTGAGCATTCACTACTATCAAAGATTAGGGATTTAAGCCCTCTCTAAGCTTTTAGACAAAGGATCAATCAAGGAATGACATGATCTTCAACTTGTCTAGCCTCTCAAACATCCAAAATGGATCAAGAGGACCCCCACATCAAGGATTAAGCACAAGGCTGCAACCTTCTAAGTGGATCAAGCCTCAAATTCGACAGTGTCACCAAATTAGGGTTTTGGTCGACCAGGGCCTCCAGATGGAAATTTTCCTCTGGGCATGAGCCAATGCTTCAAAGCATAACATATGATGCTCTAAGGGACATCATAAACCCAATCATCAAGTCAATTTAGCCTCAGGGGATGCATTCACCAAAAAATCAGGAATTAGGGTTTCTTGACCTAATTCACCCCTAAGTTGACTTTTGGGACAAAACATGAACCAAGACCTCAAAGGAGGATTTGAGGGTCTCTAATACACCACATTGATCCATTTGTAACAATGGATTGATCCAAGAAGCTTGATCCACAAGTTTCAATTTCATCAGAACCAAAATTAGGGTTTCGCGAGAAAAGTCAACTGTATCTTTGACTTTTGACCAGGACATGCTCCCAAACCCTAAGACATGATTCAATACACCCTATAAAACCTATGAAATCAATCCATCAAGTTTGATTTAGGTCAAGGACATGATTTCATAGAGGACCGCACAGTTTGGAATTCATCTGACAAAAAGTCAACTGTGCACAAAAGTCAACTTTGACTTTTTGAGATTTTTCACAATTATGGTTTTTTAACCCTAAAATGATGTTAATGTGTGATTTGAATCATCATTCATCAAGAAAAATCAAGAAAAATGGGATAACTTGTAAAAGGGGTAACCATAAAAACGTATAAAATTTTCTAAGTTATGGAACAAAGTGGCTAGGGTACCAACTTTGGAGGACCATAACTCCTAAACCACAAGGCCATTTTTCCCCATCCAAAGCTGGATTTGTAGCTCCCATTACCCTCTACAAAAGCTTCAACTACACCTCATTCCAATTCATCATGGATTTTGAGTTATGGAATGATCAAAGTGGCTGAAAAGTGAAAATGTCACTTTTTTCCAACACTTAGTGAAATTTTCACTAAGTCAGAATCTGCCATCACTTTTTTCCAAATGTAGGGGCATTTTTCACTTGGATCCAAAAAGTATCAAAACCAATTATGTTTAAACAGTTATTGTATCATATGAGGGCTTTCCAAAATGGCCAAGAACTCCATCAAATTCCACTTGAGCCATGAGATATGACAATGGCAATATGCCTTGCTGAAAACTGCCAAAGCAAGGCAGATTTTGGAGTTTTGCTCGATTTGCCCAAATTTTGCAAAGGGAAAGCAACTCTATCCATCTGAACACCTCAAGGGGGGACCAAGGAGGAACCAACTCTGATCCCAAGCCTCCCAAGTCTTTGGAACCAAAAGTAGCATGCCAAACCTAGAAATCCCTACAAGAGGGACAAGACTCCAATTTTGGATTGGAGCATTTAATGGATGCACCAAGGTGGCATGGACTGACACATTTGCAACTGAATTCAGCCAAGAATGATCCCACAACTAGGTAACCACGGCTCTGTGCCCTAACCTCTAGTCAATGGCTAGAGGAGACTTGAGATTCCAAAGTGCAACCATTAGCCAAACCTCTGCAGCAGTTGCCATTCACTATTGATCCCAAAACAAACTTGCTCTACTATAAATAGAGCTCATTTGTGATCAGTTTGAGTACGCCAAAGCCATCAAACAGATGCTTTCCTCAAAATCTCCTTCTCACTCAAATTTTGCCTTCCAAGGCAAGTCACCATCGGGTTTTGAGTTTGAGAGCAATTCCAATCAAACCAATCACACACACTCACACCTCACATACATCATATAGAAGTGATCCAAACACTCACATAACATCTGGAACACCAAAATCACAAAATCACCAGCCAATTGCTCAAGCCTTTGACAGATTTGCAGTTGGGGTACCATCTCAAGTTCCAGATCATTTCAATCCACTCCAAGCATCCAGACACACTCCATGGCACCTAGGGAAGCTATCCACATCATTGGAACCTAGCTGTAACACCTCCAACCTAGAACTCGATCACCAGCTGCAAGTGGTAAGCATGAGCTCTTCTAACTCTATGATCCATGCAATTTTTGCTGCACAATAATTTGCCCATATGTTCATAACCATGCATAGAGTGTTTACCCTCAATCAATTGCTTTGTATGAATCGTGTATGGAATTTCTGAACCTTCATGCAGAATTTAGGGTTCTTGAGGTTTCTCTTTGATTTCTTATTCCATGCTTAAAATAAATGAAATTAAAGACCATAGACATGATCGTGAGGTTGAAACGAGTAGATTGATATGTAGACTGCATGATATAATCAAGTATTCAGTGAGATTGGATAGAAAACGCAAATCTGGAAAAACAGAGGGTGGCGCGTGTTCTTTCCCTTGTTCTTGGCGCCCTTTTTGAAAATTCAAATATTTGAATTTTGTGATTTTATTTAATTGATTCAAAAATTAATTTCTCTCAGAGTTTTAATGATTTTGAGTTGATTCTTTTTTTAATAATTCACAAAAATGTTAAAATATTTTATTTTACCAAGAAATCCCAAAAATATTATTTATTTCATATAATTGGTATTTTTGCAAAGAATTAATATTTTAATTGTTTTTTGACATTTAAAATATTTTTTTCTTCTTGACTTTGCAAATTTTAATGATTTCTAATCATTTTGTAGGTCAACACATGATTTTTGAAACATTAATCCAAGATCACAATTTGTTTTCCATATGTTAAACAATTTTGATCATTTTAATTGAATTTTTTATTCAATTAAAATACATTTTGGAAACAAATTAGGGTTTTTGATTAATTCAACCCTCCTCAAACTTTTTCAAACTTTTTAGGCCTCTAGTAGAGTGTAAGACCCATCAATTTTAGAAAACCAAAATAAATTGGGCCTCAGTTGTTGTATAAGTCCCACTGTGTTTTCAAAATCTCGGCGCGATCGTCACTTTTCAAAAATATTTTCATCTGGGCCTACCCTCGTGTTATAAGCCCCATTCTTTTTTTTAAATACCTTTGGGCCTCTAATAGAGTGTAAGACCCAATCCTTTGTAAATACAAACCTATTTTGGGCCTCAAATGTTGTATAAGTCCCGTTGTATTTCAAAAGTTCGGCGCGATCATCGCCCGTTTAAAACAAACCATTTGGGCCTCTCCTTGAGCTGTAAGCCCCAACAATCATTTCAAAGCACTTTCTCCTTTGATTTTGAATATAATATTGTTATCAAAGCTTTCTTTGTTGAACAAACTAACCTAACAGCATGGAAGCTCTACAACCGAGTAAGTGTTTACCCGCTTTCATTTACCGCTTTCATATGTATATAACTGTATTGTGGGGCTGTTTCATTGTAAGTCTTCTTTCATAAACTCATATCGACTGTGTAATACTAGTATAGATATTTAGAGTTTCCCCGGCAACTACGTCTAGAACTAGGCAAAACCTCGTCTCCTTACACCTGACGTTCTCCCGGATATTTCAACATAACCTAAACCATGAGAATTTTCTTTACAACAATTTTAGATAACTAGATCTAAGAAATCTCCCCCTTGAACAGTTCATATACAGAAGGCCAATGTTCCAAGTGAAACCCCTTCTGGAATTGTTCATCAACCTCCTCTTGGGCTTAGTGCAAGGACCCACAGGCTTCCTAAAAGCACCCCCGCCTCCACTTGGGCGTTGTACAAGGACCCGTCGGCTTCTTAGAAGTTTTCACAGCCTCCTCTTAGGCTTCGTATAATGATTCTTCCTCCGGGAAGATAGCCTCCTCTTGGGCTTCGTACAAATTGTCCCTTCGGCTTCTTAAAAGTTTTTCTCGCCTCCTCTTGGGCTTCGTACAAATTGTCCCGACGACCTCCTAAAGGTATAGGAACAGAAATTAGTCATCTTAATAGAACAGTCTTTCAAAGAGTCTAGATCTTTCTACGACAAACATACTGTCTCTTGATCTCTCTTAAGCATAGTACAAAAGATAAAACTCTAGACTTGGACAGTTTAATCTCCTTGAGTCTCGAAGCCATTCTCAAGTTCCTTTCAAAAAAAGAAAAAAACACCCGTAGACTTGGGCAGTCTCAATACCCTTCGGATTCCCTGTTTCCTTAAAGAACAGGAAATAATCCCAGCCCTCAGATCAAATCCATGAGTACAACATTACCCATATAAGAACTGATTTTCTCTTTTAACCAACATACTGGACCTGTCACTCAACTGAAACAGTAACCCTAGCCTCCTCTTGGGCTTTGTACAATGATTCTCCCCAGCGGAGCTAACCTTTTCAGCCTCCATCTCAGGCTTCGTACGAGATACAAAAACACTCTTTTATTGAGTATAAAAGACTCTCTTGTTGAGTCAAACCTTTTTAACCTCTATCTCGGGCTTTGTACGAGATACAAAAACACTCTCTTGTTGAGTATAAAAGACTCTCTTGTTGAGTCAAACCTTTTCAGCCTTCATCGCGGGCTTCGTACGAGATACAAAGTCACTCTCTTGTTGAGTATAAAAAGACTCTCTTGTTGAGTCGATCACCTTTAGCTTCTATCTCGGGCTTCGTACGAGATACAAATCACTCTCTTGTTGAGTATAAAAAGACTCTCTTGTTGAGTCGATCATCTTTAGCTTCCATCTCGGGCTTCGTACGAGATACAAATCACTCTCTTGGTGAGTATAAAAGACTCTCTTGTTGATTCAAACCCTTTTAGCCTCTGTCTTGGGCTTCGTACAATACACATATAAAAACACTCTCTTGTTGAGTCAACCCTTTTAGCCTCTATCTCGGGCTTCGTACGAGACACAAAAGCATCCTCTTGTTGGGTCAATAGCCTCCTCTTAGGCTTTGTATAAAGAAATCCCCGTTTGATTCAATCAACCTTTTAGCATCAAATTATGCTTTGGTCACAGCATACAAACATCAACAACTCATTTTCCCTCGTCTAATTGTTGTAAGTGGCAAGCCTCTGGATTATTTACATCCACGCCACTGTCCCTCTTTTAGCATGAGAAATTCCTAAGGAAAGATGGCATTGTTCTAAACTGAGTTAACGTCTTCTCCTTCAGGTTGAAAATCCCCTATAAAGGAAATTATAGCATTGTTGGATTCGAATATCCCATTTAAAGTAATTCTCCTTTATAATCAGTCACCCAACAGTTGTGCCAAATATTCCCCTTTAGAGATGACACATTCTCTCTAAAGTCAAACCCCTTTAGCTTCACATCTTGGGCTTCGAACAAGATACAAATAGACCCTTCAGCTTCACATCTTGGGCTTTGAACAAGATATAAACCACCTTCAGCTTCATGTCTTAGGCTTTGAACAAGACACCAAAACACCATTTCCTCCCATAGAATAGGAGGAACTACGATCCCTCTGATTTCCCTATCCCGGGAATACGTAGGCATCAGATTGGAAAAGAATCTTAGCGAGCACACTAATCCGATAAAACCCAATGTCCCATACCTCCACTCAATCTAGCACAGTATCCCAACAAATTCCCCATGAGCAGTCCCAGTATTTTGTTCTGAACAAAATAAGCAGAGAGAGACCCACGAACTAAAGCCGCATCTATAAACCAACAATTTTGACTGTTTAACCTCAGTTTGCAAGCTGGGTTAATTGGAGACATCTATTTCCCTTCCTTCATTAGCTTCAATAGGATAAAAAATGAATCAAACTGTAGTACCAAAGCGATAGTGATTCGAAACCACAAAAACCGTGCTACACCTCCCTTGATCAGAACCTTAGCTCTGATACCAATTGTGGGTTATAATGAGGGGGAAGCATTCACATTGGGTCAAACACTTGCCTAAAGGTCAAAGACTCACCCAAACAAGTGAGAGAGACACCACATATTCACCCAAAACCTTAAGGTGATAGGTGTATGGGTTCTCTCACTTATAAAGTGCTCAACCTTCACTTTTCTAAGCAATGTGGGACTTAGAACTCACACTTATTTCCCAACACAATTGACCTCTCTCAATAACCTGAGAAATCTAGCCTATTAATAAGCTACTAAGTTAACTTAAATAACAAGCTAACCTAAACAATTGGATCCATAACACAAGGCCTAATTCGACATTACATTTTTACATTACATACTAGAACTAACTTTGACTACATCATGTAACACTTTGACATCAGCATATGAACCAGCCTCGACTTCATACTTTTCTTATATCGAAACATGAAAGTTATCCCTGCTGACAACATCCTCATCGACAGCACTAGAGTTTGATCCAATATCTCACAAATCTCCACCTTGGAACAAACTCTACAATAACAGGGAATAAACTAGCTTTCATCATGCAACTTTATCAACTGTATACAGTGGAAAAACTAGCAACTCGACAATGTTTTGGTGATCATATCAGCATCATTGTCATCCGTTGAAACCTTCAGTACTTGGACTTCTCCACGCTCGATTATCTCTCTGACGAAGTGCAGCCTCACATCGATGTGCTTGGTTTGCTCATGATAGGCTGAATTCTTCGACAGGTGTATTGCACTTTGACTATCACATTTAACAATGATAATTCGACCTTGAAGTTTCAACTCCTTTGTAAAACCTTCAAGCCATAATGCTTCTTTCACATCTTCAGTGATGGCAATAAATTGTGCTTCAGTGGTTGATAAGGCAACAACCTTCTGAAGTGTAGCTTTCCAACTGATTGTTGTGTCGAACATAGTGAACACATATCCAGAAATAGATTTTCTGGAATCCATACAACCTGCATAATTAGAGTCGACATATCCTTCGATTTCGACTTTGCTATCATCACCACATGCTCCGTCATAAATTAAGACTCTTCTCAGAGACCCATTTATGTACCTGAGATTCCACTTTAAAGCTTACCAGTGCGCCTTTTCAAGATTGGCCATATACCTGCTTACAAGGCTCTCTCCATACACTATGTCAAGCCTCGTACAGACCATAACATACATCAAAGAACCTAATATACTAGCATATGAAATGCTACTCATATAGATTCTTTCAGCTTCAGTACTCGAACTTTGAGTAGTACTAAGCTTAAATTGAAGATTTGTTGGAGTCATAACAAGCTTTGAATTCGACATACCAAACTTGTCGAGAACCTTTCGTAGGTATGTCTCTTGAGATAAGCATAACTTTGACTGCTTTCTATCTCTCCAGATGTCAATCCCAAGAATCCTTGTGGCAGCTCCCAGATCTTTTATTTCAAACTCCTTATTGAGTTCAACCTTCACCTCCATTACATCCTCGACACTGTGTTAGCTCCTAATTTTGACGCCTGATATTGGATTGAGATTCTTATTCAAAGAAATATAATTTTTTGAAGTTGTGGAAGACTTCGACAGGGACAAAATTTCTAGAGAGCCTGGTCGAAAGTGTCCTTGTACAGAAAAGACACATTCCATGGACTTAGGAATATTTTTGACAGTTTGAAGATATGTTCGACAGAAGCTTGACTAATGATGTTCGGATTCAAATTCAAATAATGGAGGGAACTTTGTCCTTATCCATTTGAGAGAAGGGGACACGTGTAGAGCAGTTGAAGGACGAAGCCATGCAGAATGACATTTGTCTCACTCTAATTAGTAGGCTGTTAGGGGTAGTTATTTTTTACTATTATAAATAGCAAGTCTTAGTATTAGGATTTGTGTGTGTAAAAATTGTACAAATTTCTCAAATCACTCAAAGTATCCGTGTGTAGAGAAAAGAGTTTCTGAAGAAATGTACGTTTTATGTAACACCATTTTTTCTTATTCAATGCAATTCAGTTAATCTTTGCCCATAAATTTATCTTTTTTCCTTTACTTTGTTCAGTTATTTTCCAATGTACTTTTAATTACTTCCTAGTATCATTTCTTCCTTTAGTATTGTCGAAATAACCCTTTTTAATTATGAAGATTGTCGAATTGTTCATCCATTTTTCAAATAACCTTTTAAATTATTTTAGCACATGTCCTAGGATTTAGTTTGGTCGATCTTGTAAGTTACCTATTATTTTAGAAATTTGGTAGACCAGAGGTTGTTTGCTATTTTTTACAGTAAACAAATTGGCACGCCCAGTGGGACTGTGCTAAAGCAATTGGTGAAAACAATTTGTTGTGTTTTCAAGAAACTTATAATTCTGTATTTAATTACCTTTTATTTGTCGAAAACTTCATTGTATGTTATCAAGAAGTGGTAAAGTAGCCACCACTAACGAAGATAGACCAAGGAGAAAATATACGAGGAAAATGGCAAGTGCAAACCAGCCAAGTAATTCGAACCCTCAACTAAATAGTTCGAATCCTCAAACTACACTATGTATTAATGTGGAACCACCCCCAGGATCTTCAACAGGAGGACCAACGGTTTCAGCGCCTGTTTCGGAAGCCATACCATCTATGGCAAGTTCGATCCCTACACATTCGATCATCCATACTCAGTCCATTCTGAGTTATGTTGGATCAAGGGGGCCACCAAGGACTTCCCAACCAGTGGGAAATGCTAATTTCCAACCATTCATTCCTCCTAGATTCTCTATGTCGTTGCCCAGTCGAGACCCGCCTTATGGGATGCCAACTTCGATGATGGAAAACTTACAGAATGCTCCTCCAGTATTTACAGAACTTGTAGTGACTTTGCCACTACAAGGGCCAGGATTTGGGATTAACATGGGTCAAAACAACCAATCCTTAGGAATGGCATATTCAACCTAAATGCCAAATTTGACAAACACTACTGCAGCATACTTAAGGAAACAAATGGATGAAAGTAACCATCAAATGGTCCAAATGATGTCCCAAACTATGGGAAAAATCTTTCAGCCTTTAATCCAACCACCCAGACTAATCAGTAAATGGCTACGCAGATGACGCGCCTTGCATATTTCTTTGGTGTACCAAACCCTCCTCGACACCCTCAGAGGGAGTATATCACAGGAAACCCCGCTATTAACCAAGGCCAACAAAACCCAGGAAATGTACCTGAGGCGAATTTAGCAAACCAGGGAGTAATCGAACCCCCTAGGAATCAGCCACAAGTTCCTGTAGGAGAACAACCAAGGGTGGTTTTGGTAAATAGAAAATAAGACGCTGACAATGTTATACAACAGGTTCGACGTAATAATGTGACAGCAGATAATAATTTGGCAGCCATGGTCGAAAGGATTATGGTGCAAAATGGAGTAAACTTTGGCCTTCGAAGGCCTAATTATACATCTACATTGCCATAATATATCCTCCAGTCAGGCTTACCCCCTAGAACGAAAGTCCCTAAGTTTACTAAATTTTTTGGGGACACCACTGAGTCCACCGTCGAACATGTGGCCAGATATGTGATAGAGGCCGGAGAAATTGCGAATAATGGGAATCTTAGGGTAAAATACTTCCCAAGTTCTCTTACGAAGAATGCCTTCACATGGTTCACAACTTTGCCTCCGAATTTGATCCACAATCGGACCCAGTTGGAATGGTTATTTCATGAGCAGTTCTATATGGGACAAAATAAGATCAGTCTAAAGGAATTAGCTAGTATAAAACAAAAATTCACTGAGCCAATAGATGACTATTTGAACAGATTCCGACTACTCAAGGCCAGATGTTTTACACAAGTGCCAGAACATGAGTTGGTCTAAATGGCCGCGAGAGGCCTCGATTATTCCATTAGGAAGTAATTGGATACCCAATATTTAAGGGATATGGCTCAATTGGCTGATAGGGTTCGACAACTAGAACGCCTGAAGGAAGAGAAGGCTAGGGTAAATAAGAATAAAAGGGTAGCCTATGTCTAAGTCAATGAAGAAGACGGAAAATATTATAATGAGCCAGTAAGTTTCGACGAAGGCGAGATTGATCTTGCTGAATTGAAACAAGGCCCACCTTATTCTTGTAAGCTGTTGGCCCCCTTCGAATGGAAAAAATCATGTCGAACCAGAAAAGAATGACAAATTTCCTAAGAAAACTTACACTTTCGACGTTATTAAGTGTGACGAAATTTTTGATTTGTTAGTTAAGGACAGTCAAATGATAGTGCCTCATGGTGCTAAAATGCCTCCTTTAGAACAAAGGAAAAAGAGAGGTTTTTGTAAGTATCATAATTTCTTGGGCCATAAAACTTCTCAATGTTTTCTTTTCAAGGATCTTGTCCAGATTGCTATCCAAGAAGGAAGGGTCAAGTTTGGTGAGAAGTCTAAAAGCCATATGAAGATTGATGTTGATCCATTACCGGTGGCTGACGCTCACTACACAGAGCCAACGGAGGTTAACATGATCGAGGTCACTGAAGGTCTCGACAACAATGTCAACATGGTCAAAGTCATTGACGACTTCAACAATGGAGCAGTCATGGTCAGGATCATTGAGGGTCTCGATCAAGAGTTCATGAAGAGTTTTGCTAGTGAGGTTGTCTAAAGTTTCACCAAAGACACTGATGATGGCGTCGACATAGGGGTTACTGAAGACTCCGACGAAGAAATCACTGAGTATTCCCATTGAATGATGATAACCAAAGAAACCGCTAACGGTTTCGTTCAAATGGATAAGGCTGTTGAGGGCCTGCAGATGGAGTTACAGAAGCTTGACATCACTGATGATGTCAAAATGGAAATCAACATGGTGGAGGTTTCGCAAGAGACACCCATGGAGGTCGATAACGAACATCGACAAGAAGAATACAACAAATTGGCCTTCCTGGGAGAGGAGGAAATTCTGATTGACTTCATACCCAAGTGCCAAAAGAAGAAGTCGGAGGTCATGCTGTGTCCCAGATGCAGCGCTGTATTTGACAAGAAGGCAGCGCAAAATCTCGAGGGAGTTCAAAAGTCCTTCATGGTCAACAGGGTTTCGACCCAAGGAAATCTGCTTCGAAGGAAGAACAGCCAAAGAAAAGAGTTCTAGGGGCAAGGCCCGCTAGTTTTAAACCATTTGCAGAGCTTTCCAATGGCAAGTGGATAAAGCCGAATGAAAATAAAGAAAAAAGCCAACAGAAATGGCAGAGTTTTGATGTAGATAGAGGCTCTTCAATGGCCTCAAAGAAACCAGCTTACGTTTGAGAGAACTACAAAGGGAAAACCCTATGTCCAGGTCCCAATGGACGAGGGAACAGAGGCGAAGTAAAGCCCAGAGAGAAGTTGAGGCGAAAGAAGAGTCAAGCACCAATGTGCCAGTCGACATGAATGAGCTAAAACCTGTTGAAAAGGCGCCTGCCGCTACACAAGAGCGAGCAGCCAAAGAAGAGCATGATCGAAAGGTTGCTGAGGACGAATTGCTCACCGATAATTTCGATTCAGGGTCAGAGCAGTCTCTCGACATTTTGGTTAACATGGTATTTGTTCTACCAAGGGAATTCGACCAGATATGTGAAGTCGAAGAGACGAGAGATAATACTGATATAGAGATGGCCACACATAGGCCTGTTTGCTACTATGTATTGAATAACAGGTGTGTCGAAAAACAAAATGCATTATTCGAAAGACCCAGTGAGGCTATGAAAAGTCATCTGAAGCCTCTTTTTATCACTGGGAAGATTGAAGACGTACCAGTTAACAAGATCCTGGTAGATTGTGGCGCAACGGTAAACTTGATGTCGCATTTTATGTTAAGGAAAATAGGGAAGTTCAATACGAACATCAAACCTCACAACATGGTGCTGTCCAATTATGAAGGAAAGGTTGGCACCACATTGGGGGTAATTCAGGTTTATTTGACGGTAGGGACAAGTACAAGATCAACCATGTTCATGGTTATAGAGACGAAGGCCAACTATAACCTATTATTAGGAAGAGAATGGATTCACGGAATAGGAGTCGTGCCATCATCTATATACCAACGGATTACCATTTGGTGAACAGATGGTATAGTGGAGAATATTGAAGTCGACCAGAGCTATTTCCTGGCGTCGGTTAATCATGTTGATAGACGGAGTTTCGACAGAAATTTGGCTAACATAGCTCCATGTAACTAGGAGTGTTCGCGGGCCGGTTTGGTTCGGTTTTGAGAGAATCTGATACCCGAACCATTGAAAAATAAATGGATTGGTTTGGATTGGATTTATATATTTTTGCAATAAAATCCAAACCAAACCGATCCGAAAAATAATGAATTGGTTTGGATTGGATTGATCGGATAAATTAAATATAAATATACAAAAATATTTTTTAAAAATTATTTGTTTATACACTATGAAAAATAAATATTGAACACATGACACACATATTTTTAAACAAAAAATTAAAAGTTTGCAGTTTGCAGATACTTGTGATTTGAGGTTTTGTGATTTGTGAATAAGGTTGTGGTTTGCAGATACTTGTAGTTTACAATTTGTGAGTTTGATTTATAATGGTTATGATTTTCGATTTCTCTATATTCCATCATTGATTGATATGCTTGTGATAATTTGAAAGATGTCGTTTCGTTTTTCATTGGAAATGTTCAGAGACTATATCTTTTTGTTTCTTCCATTATGGTTTGTACTTGGTAACTGCTATAACAATTTTTCTCTTTATTCAATAAATAAGTAATAACGTAATTAAAATTAATAATTTATTATATGAATTAATTATATTGATTGTTATTGGTTTGGTTCGGGTTTACGGGTAGCAAATTATAAATCTGTTGCCCGAACCAATTAACATCTGTTTTAATTGGTTTGGTTCAGTTTTTGCCCGAAATAAAAAAAATGCCCAACCCAAACACATTGGTTTGGTTTGGATTCCGGTTTGGTTAGGATTTGTCCATACCAATGAACACCCCTACATGTAACCCAGTCAATTTTGCATTCACTCCAGACGACAACGCGTACTATTCACTGTACCTGCATCCAACAAATGGGCTTCAGTGGGACCGGGAGGTTGTAGGAGAAGATGTCTTTGCTTACGAAGGGACATCCGGAGTTAACCCCACAGGTTGGGGGAGTGAATTCGACAATGATGCCTAAGTTTGAGGCGTTAAAAAGGATTTCGGCTTACATAGCCGGAAAAAACTACAAGCGGCCCTGGAGGCCGAAGTTAAGCATATAGCTGTCGAAGCCAACAAAAGATTAAACCAAGAAGGTCCTGGTAAGGACTTCGATCCACAACCACCGGATAAGGTTCAGGACGAAATGCAAAACCAGAGGCTCGATGCCATTTACGATGACGAGCCTTTGGGTTTCGAGAAGGACCCGTTGGCAGCCAACATTAAAATGCTAGCGCAAGATCCTTTAGAAGAGATCGACTTGGGAGAAGGGGCAACAAAAAGACCAACATATATCGGTGCAAATATTAGCCCACAACTCAATGTCAAAGTGATCCAGTTGTTAAAGGAGTTCAAAGACTGCTTTGCATGGGATTACCACGAGATGCCTGGCCTAAGCAGAGAGCTGGTCAAATTAAAGCTGCCAATCAAATTTGGAAATAAGCCAATCAAGCAGAATCTAAGGCGGTTTGCACCGGCAATTCTATCAAAGATCAAGGAGGAGGTTGAAAGGCTTCTTCATTGCAAATTTATTCGAACGGCCAGGTATGTCGAATGGCTAGCAAACATTATGCATGTTATAAAAATGAATGGTACTTTGAGGTTTTGCATAGATTTTAGAGATCTAAATGTTGTGACCCCAAAAGACGAATACTCAATGCCTTTGGCGTAAATGCTAGTCGATTTTTGCCGCTGGCCATGAATAACTTAGTATACTCGACGGGTATTCTGGATATAACCAAATATTCATTGTTGAAGAGGATGTCCCTAAAATGGCATTTCGATGTCCGCCTTAGGCACCTACGAGTGGGTAGTCGTGTCTTTTGGCCTAAAAAATGTTGGGGCAACATACCAAAGAGCAATGAATATAATCTTCCATGATTACACAGCGAATTTTATGCAAATTTACATTGACGATATTGTTGTAAAGTCCGTTTCAAGGAAGAATCGCATTGGCCATCTTCGACAGTCATTCGAAAGGATGAGAAGCCATGGTCTGAAGATGAACCCTCTCAAATGTGCTTTTTGTGTGCAGGCAGAAGATTTCTTAGGCTTTGTGGTCCACAAGAAGGGAATCGAAATAAATCAAAACAAGACCAAAGCCATTATAGAGGCAAAAGCGCCATCAACAAAGAAGGAATTGCAGACACTACTGGGAAAGATCAATTTCTTTAGGAGATTCATCTCGAACCTCAGCGGAAAAACTCCAGCCTTCCTCTGCTTCGATTAAACAAGGAAGGATTCGAATGGGGGAAAGCTCAGCAGGAAGCTTTTGAAAAAATTAAGGAGTACTTGAGTCATCCTCCAATTCTAGCACCACCTTGTAGAAAGAGGAGCATGAGACTATACATATCTGCGTCGGACAAAACTTTAGGGAGCATGTTGGCTCAAGAGGATGAAAATGGCGTCGAAAGAGCCATTTACTACCTTAGTAGGGTTTTAAACGATGTAGAAACTAGGTATAGCATAGTTGAAAAATTGTGTTTATGCTTGTATTTTTCTTGTACAAAGTTGAAGCATTATATAAAACCAGTTGATGTTTATGTTTCGTCTCATTTTGATATCATTAAACATTGGCTGTCTAAACCAATTTTGCACATTTGAATTGGTAAATGGGCATTGGCTTTAACTGAGTATTCCCTGATTTACATGCCTTTAAAGGTTGTTAAAGGACAAGTGGTAGTTGACTTCATCGTCGACCACTCTATAAACGAAAACATGTTAAACTATCTTGAGTTTGAACCTTGGAAATTGTATTTCGATGGTTCTAGTCATAAAGATGGTACAGGCGCGGGAGTCTTGATCATTTCTCCTAATAAAATTCCAACAAAATTCAAGTATAAAGTATAATGTATTTGTTCTAATAATGAGGCTGAGTATGAGGCTTTAATAGTCGGACTTGAGATATTGTTGGAATTGGGGACAACTCGAGTCGAAATAACGGGAGACTCAGAGTTACTCATAAAATAAATTACAAGGGAGTACAAATGTGTTAAAGAAATTTTCATTATGTACTTCGTAATAGCCAATCAATTACTGAAAAATTCGAAGTAGTAAGTATTTGACACATACCTCGATTGGAAAATCAAGTGGCTAATGACTTGGCTCAGATTGCTTCTGGGTATAAAATGTAAAAGGAAAAATTAGAAGATGCAATCAAAGTCAGAGGAAGAGTTATATCAGCCATATTATCCCCATCAGATTTGGAAACGACGAAGCTAGGATACGCTGATAAAGAGAATTTCAAAATCTTAGCAGTAGATAGCTTGATGGACGAAGACTGGAGAAAACCAATAGTTGAATATCTGCAGAACCCAACAGCGTCCGCTGATCGAAAAATCAGGTATCGAGCTTTAAGTTATGTTCTTTTGGGTAATGAGTTATTTAAAAAGACTCCTGAGGGAGTTTTGCTTAAGTGCCTTAGTGAGTCAGAAGCGTACATAGCCCTTTCGATCGTTCATAGTAGGGCATGTGGGGCTCATCAGGTAGGCCACAAGATAAAATGGCTTTTATTCCGACAGGGGATGTATTGGCCTACTATGTTAAAGGATTGCATCGAATTCGCCAAGGGATGCCAAGAGTGCCTAGTGCATGCAGGTATACATCATGTCCCTGCAAGCGAATTACACTCTATAATCAAACCATGCCCCTTTAGACGTTGGGTTTTGGATTTGGTTGGTGAGATTCGACCAGCGTTATCTAAAAATCAAAGGTATGTTTTGCTAGGCATTGACTATTTTACAAAATGGATCGAAGTTGTGCCATTGACAAATGTTGACCAAGAAGATGTAATCGAATTCATTAAAAAACATATTGTCTATAGGTTTGGAATCCCATAAACTATTACAACAGATCAAGGATCAGTGTTTACTGGTCAAAAAATGCAATAATTTGCTAAAGAAATGGGTTTCAAACTATTAACCTCTACGCCTTATTACGCTCAGGCTAACGGTCAGGTCGAAGCAACAAACAAGGTTGTAATTAGTCTGATTAAGAAACGTGTGGGAAAGAAGCCTAGAAATTGGCACAAAACTTTGGACCAGGTTCTTTGGGCATGTCGAACCTCCCCCAAATAGGCGACTAATTGCACACCGTTTCGATTGACCTTTGGTCATGATGCAGTATTACCAGTTGAGATCTACCTTTAGTCGGCGAGAATCCATAGGCATCATGAGATCCCATCTGATTTATATTGGAACGTGATGTTAGACGAATTGGTAGACTTAGATGAGGAAAGGCTTAGTGCTTTGGAGCTGTTGAAAAGGCAGAAAAAGAGAGTAGAGAGGTCTTCTAATAAGAAAGTTAAAGTTAAGACTTTTTCGCCTGAAGAGTTGGTTTGGGAAGTAGTTTTGCCTATGGATCGAAAAGATAAATCTTTGGGGAAATGGTCCCCTAAGTGGGAAGGCCCTTTTCAAATCACACAAGTTTTTTCGAATGGTGCTTATGAGATCGAAGAGTTAGATCAAGATAGAAGAATCTTGAGGGTAAATAGGAAATATTTGAAGAAATACAAACCTGCACTTCGAGAAGTAAAAATAGCCAAAGAGTAGTTACGCATGCAAAATAATCGAAGCTAACATGGTAAAACAAAAATTGTTTGCCAAAATGTCTAAATTCGGTACAAGCAAAAGAACCACGAAGGGTTCGAAAAAGTCATTACATAATTCGAAAAGTGATGATTAAATAAAAAGAACTAAAATGGAAGAGAGGCCTTCATGCTGAGGTATTTCGACCTCAAAAGATCCAGCCGCTTCTCACAGACAGATTTTGTTGACCTTATGATCTCCAGTTCTGCTTCCAACTTTTAACCCTTATCAGCAAAGTCCAGTCCAACTTCAAGCTCTTTCGCCATTTGGGAGTTGTCAAATTTTTGAAGCTCAATATTCTATTTTTTGGCTTTCGAGATTTTGGCTTAAAGTTCTTTGATCTGTTCTTCCCATGAATGGATATTTCGATTGTTGGTTTCGATTTCAGCTTTGTTGTCTTCCTGAGCTTTCTCTAAGTCAGCTAAGCGATTGGTCGACTCTGAGGGACTATCCCATGCAACCTCTATAGAGCCTGTATAGCTTTCGATGTCTTTTGATCTTTTCTTGATTTTGGCAACATCAGCAGCAACTTGGTCAATCATAGAAGTCAGTTCCAAGATAACGTTTGCAATTTCATAAGAAGCAGTCAGAATGTCAACTTTCTTAAGAAGACTCTTTAAAGCCAGAGGAGAAGTGGGATCAGATTCAATTAGTCGAAACAGGTCACCTTTGAAGATCTTTTCTTTGATCTTTGAAAGTATTTCACTAGTGGGGTCATTGGTCGTTCGACCACCAGACACTAAGGGAGAGTTAAGACTTTTTTCAGACGAGCTTCCCCTAGAGCCAATCAATGCCTTCAAGTATTCTCGAGGGTTTCTATTTGTCAAGGCCGTCAATTCTTCTGCAGATAGGGTCACAAAGGCACTGCCTGAATCTTTTGTAGTCAACGGACCAAGATTTGGGTTTGGTTCGACGACTATCTCCTCATGAACATCTTCATTCTCTTTTTCCTGCTCATCCTCCTCCTCAACATGTTCAAGATTATCAACGAACTCCTCAATAGGCATCAAATAGTTCTGAAGTACAGAGTGAATTTCCCTTTCTTCCATGTCATCATCTGGGTCTTGCTGAGTGATATCCATGTGTTTGACTCTTGGTGAGCCATCTTCAGCTTCCTCTTCGGTAGGAGCATGAGGGTTATCCACTTCTGTGATTGCCTCAGTTTTCATATCCTTCTCCTGATTACCTTCGTTTTCAGAGCCACTCGTGTGATAATTCTGAGTAGTGGTCTTGGGTGGCGAATTTTCGCGTTTTTCCCTAGCCATTTGATTGATTTTGCTTATTGAGCTCTTTTCAGAATCCTTCGCAGAAGTGGGATGATATGTTGGTTCACCTTCACTATTGAGGATTGTCGGGTTGGTTGATTCGGCAGCTGGTTGAGTCAAAACTCCTGCACTGTCCTGAAAAATATAATCGAAGTTAGTAGTCGAACAAAAGTACTAAGGACAATGAGATATAAATTTTAGTACCTTAGGAGCTTCTGCCCCAGGGCTAGAGTTATCACTTTCCGGCTGATCCACGACCTTCTTCAACATATCTTTAGGAGTTGGTTCCAAAATGGTTAAGTTAGTGGGTTTCCTTGTAGGACCTTCACGACTTTTGTTTGAGATTGAGCAAGGGCTTCGCTCATTTTGAGTTGCCTTTTCTTCTTCTTCAAGGGTTGTTCAGCAGTTAGAGATAAGTCTTCATCGTCCGATTCGACTATCACCAATGCGTCCTCCTTTGCCTTTCTTTTCTGAGGAGTTGAGGGAAGCTTTCGAGCACCCAGAAGAGGAAAATGTTAGGAAATATTGGAATATAGAAAATGACAAAATTAGTAAAGGGTGTGAAATACATTTGTGGTTGTTGTTGTTGTCTTGCTGCCTCCTTCTTCTTTCACTTCTGCAGGCTTCCTAACTGGTGGTTTCTTTGGAGGAATCTTTGTGGCTAAAATAAAATGGAAAGCAGTTATTATATGTGAAAACAAATAAACAAGGAAATGTTGGATCGAAATCCTCCTGTTCCACACCTTCATATATTTCATATTCGATGTGAACATCTTCAATCCCAAATGAAGATACCCTTTGAAACTGTCTAGTGTATGTTTGGTCGGAACCACTCGCTGTACTTTTGGTTTTGATTGCTGGTGAAGGATTTTGATAGAATCCCCACAGACTAACCAGTCTGGAAATTGAGGGGCAAGGGCCATTCCAAAATTAGTGCTTGGTAGTCTGGGGAATTTGGGAGGGAACATATTGAAATCCGTTTCGTATCATTTCTTAGGAGGAACGTACGAAGGAATCTTAAAGTTCTCCATTTTCTTTAAAAAAAATTCCTTCAGAGTAACAGCTGCGTCGCAGACTGTTCGACTAAGATCATCTGGTCGATAAATAGTTTCAAAGTATTTTTGGAAGGCCTGGATTTCTTTAATGTGTGTCGAAGTATCTTTCTTCACTCTTTCCTGCATAGAGAGGAAAGCCTTGTTAATGTGGTGTGTAAACGCAGCCATGTCGAAAAATTCCTTGGCATAGTAAGCCTTCCACTAGTCATTGAATTGTTGAGTACAGAGAAAGCTTGGTTCGAAAGCTACTGGAAGAAGCTGCATTCGACCAACATATTGTACGATTTGCCTAATAGTCACTGTTTCAGTCTGAATTGCGTTGTAAAGAAGGAGAGCACTTTTCTTGTCATAAATTGGTCGGGGTAAGACTTGAACTAGTCCAAACTATCGAGCAACAAGATTTGGTTGGTAAGAATCAATGTGACTTGGCTTTTTTGATAGGTTAAATCTGAGGGTTAAAAACCTAGGAGCTATGTTGGGAGTAAAATCATAACGTTTGGCGAACATCATGATGAAGTTAGTGAAAGTCTGTTGAATAGGTCGACCATCATCAGCAGGTGTCAGTTTCGCCAAACGCGGGCCTTCTACCCTTCGATTCCTCACGTCATCAGCATCTTCGTTAATTGGGTTCTTGTGGGGAAGGCAAGCTTCGAACGAAGCATTCAACCACAGCTGAAGAAGCCAAAAGGGTCCAGAGAGGAGTAGATTTCCCTTGTCACCTAGGCATTTGAGTTGGGTGACCCTTTCGCTCATGGACTCGTAGAGGCTGGCTAAGATTAATTCGCTCAAGCATAAGTCATGGCCAGAATGTAGTTGGTTCGTCATGGTCAGAAACTTTCTAGTAACTTGCAGTGACTTTGAGCAGAAGACACATCGTGACAGCCACAGAGCTAGGAAAGCTATATGCTTAACGTCTGATACTTCCTCTATGTACTTATCATGGTAATGAGCTATGTGGGTCGAATAAGTTGCCCTAGAGGTAGTAAAACCTATGATATCCTCAGCCATAAAGTCAGGGTCGTAAGTATTCCCAGTGGGCTTGAGCCCTGTGATAGCGGCTATGTCGAAAAGAATAGGTGTTATCATGCCACATTGGAGATGAAGAGTGTAGTGGGTGTTGTCCCAGAAGTATAAGGATGAAATAAGCATATTTGAGCAGTAGTCGGGTCCTACTTTCGACAGCATGATTAGGTCATAAATACCCATTTTCTTCCAAACATCAGATTTTGTTTTTTCCAACTTGGTCAACCACCCCAAATAATCAGAGGGATCCTTAAAGGATATACTCGCTCTAAAAACTCTAAAGTTGTTCATGTATCTAAGGTCAATAGCCTCCTCAGTTGGAGGATTGCTTTGATTAGCAGGGTTTGGGTCTTCATTGCTAGCCCTAGATTTCTTACATTGTCCTACAGGTTTGTATTTATGGTAAGAAGGGAAGAACTCCCTAAGCCTGGTAGAATCTACTTTTAAATCATACAAAGGACCAAATAAAGCCAACGGTTTGTCTGAAACGGTTAAAGGAATAAGCACCTGGGAAGCGTAAATTCTCATTTTCTCTTCAGTAAGAGGTTTAGGTAGATATTGTTGGTTTCCCACCATGGTAGGTCCAGAGATGGAATCAAATGGAGGAAGTTGAGAGATCTTTTTTAGAGCTCTAGCAAGTTTTCCAGCATCCTTGGTGACCATGGTAGCATCTTTGGTAGAGCACGTGGAGGAAGCCATTGTTGGAAGAAAGTGAAGAAGTCTGAGTTTTGAAATGCAAGGGTTTCTGGAGAAATTTGAGAGTAAGGGAGCGTAAAAGTGAAAACAATTGTTGGAGAAGGTATTTATAAGTTGGGAAGTAGAAACGGTTTTAAAAATTATTGTAATGTTTAAACTGATAGTGGGACGCGTGTCTTCCTCGCGACTCCTAGTGAAGCGGTGGTAATAAGTGCCTACTCCCCATGATCTCCTAGACTCTATGAAAGGTAATGATGATGAAGATTCTTGCGTGATTTGAAGAGACGTGTCAGAGGTAGTAATAATGGCTATGGCATCCTAGGTCTGTTGATGAAAAGTGAACAGTTGGAACTATAAGCAATCGTCGAAGCATCATGGGGACTGAATGAGGCGTCAAATGACATTCTCAAAAAATGCCTTTTTCTTCAATGGTGTCGAAAATGAAATTTTTGGGGGGCAATTTGTTAGCTCCTAATTTCGACGCCTGATATTGGATTGAGATTCTTATTCAAAGAAATAGAATTTTTTGAAGTTGTGGAAGACTTCGACAGGGACGAAATTTCTAGAGAGCCTGGTCGAAAGTGTCCTTGTACAGAAGAGACATGTTCCATGGACTTAGGAATATTTCTGACAGTTTCGAGATATGTTCGACAGAAGCCTGACTAATGATGTTCAAATTCAAATTCAAATAATGGAGGGAACTTTGTCCTTATCCATTTGAGAGAAGGGGACACGTGTAGAGCAGTTGAAGGATGAAGCCATGCAGAATGACATTTGTCTCGCTCTAATTAGTAGGCTGTTAGGGGTAGTTATTTTTTACTATTATAAATAGCAATTCTTAGTATTAGGATTTTTATGTGTAAAAATTGTACAAATTTCTCAAATCACACAAAGTATTCGTGTGTAGAGAAAAGAGTTTCTGAAGAAATGTACGTTTTATGTAACACCATTTTTTCTTATTCAATGCAATTCAGTTACTCTTTGCCCATAAATTTATCTTTCTTTCTTTACTTTGTTCAGTTATTTTCCAATGTACTTTTAATTACTTCCTCGTATCATTTCTTCCGTTAGTATTGTCTAAATAACCCTTTTTAATTATGAAGATTGTCGAATTGTTCATCCTTTTTCAAAAACCCTTTTAAATTATTTTAGCACATGTCCTAGGATTTAGTTTGGTCGATCCTTTAAGTTACCCATTATTTTAGAAATTTGGTAGACCAGAGGTTGTTTGTTATTTTTCACAGTAAACACACTGTTGCTAGCTACGAGGATATCATCTACATAAAGCCTCAAAATAACAAGTGAGTTTCCAGGTCGAAATCTGAAGTTAACACAGTGATCGAAATGGCTCATAGTGAAACCATTGTATGCCATGAACTTGTCGAATCTCCTATCCCACTACCGAGGAGATTGTTTCAGGCCATATAGATACCTATTCAGCTTGCACACATAATTTTCCTTTTCCTTTTCTACACACCCTTCAGGTTGACGCCTCAGGATCGTTTCATCTAGATCACCATATAGGAAGGTTGTCTTCACATCCATTTGTTCAAGTTCTAGGTCGAACTTCACCACCTTGGCTAACAACATTCTAATAGATCTATGCTTTACAACAGGTGAGAACACATCATTAAAGTCGACACCTTCTTTCTGAGTGAACCCTCTAGCAACTAACTTTTCCTTAAAGCACTTCGACATCACTATTTCGATTCCTTCCTTGACCTTGAAAATCCACTTACAGCTCACTAATCTGGCTCCTGCAGGTTTCTCAATCAGCTCCCAAGTGTTATTATCATAAAGAGATTTTATCTCATGATTCATGACTTTTCGCCACTCAGTATTATTTTGACTCCTCATAGCTTCCTTGTAGTCTCTAGGTTCTTCCTCAAGTACCTCACTTGCAAAGATTAAGGCAAAAGCTATAAGATCTGCATAACCAAGTCTCTGAGGTGGCTTGATGACTCTCATCGACCTATCTCTTGCCACTAGGTAGTCATCGACTATTTTCTCAATCTCTTCAGCATCTTGCTCTTCTTCTTCGACTTCATCTGGGTTATGCACTTCAGCATCACTATGCTCCACCTCAACAGGAATCTCTACTTATTTCAGTTCCTCTTCAGAGATTTCTGCACTTCGACCAGCACCACCAGTTTTCTTGAACACCATTTCTACTTCAATGAAAACTACATCATGACTTGTGATACATCTTCTGTGACCTGGTTCTAGGCACCACGGCCTATAGTGTTTGACTCCCTCAGGATATCCAAGGAACATGCATCTCAGAGTTCTAGGTTCGACCTTGTCTTGCCTAATGTGAACATAGGCTAAACAGCCAAATACTCACACTTTGTCGAGATCTGGTGGTTGACACGACCAAACTTCTTCAAGTGTCTTCATTCCCAAGGCAGTCGAGGGACATCTATTTATCAGGTAAGCTGCTGTCGAAACACCCTCCACCCAAAACACCTTCTTCAATCCAACACTAACCAACATGCATCTAACCCTTTCAAGGATTATTCGATTGAATCGCTCAGCTAAGCCATTTTGTTGAGGAGTACCTGCTACAGTATTATGCCTTACAATCCCAGGCTCGACACATTAGTTATCGAAAGATTCATTGTAGAATTCAAGGCCATTGTCGGTTCTCAACCTCTTGACCTTTCTGCCAGTTTGAGTTTCGACCAAAACCTTCCAACTTTTGAAATTCTCAAAAGTTTCATCCTTAGTTTTCTGAATGAATACCCATAATTTTCTAGAATAGTCATCAACTATGGGTAGAAAGTACCTTGCACCTGAATGTGAAGGATTCCTTGCAGGCCCCTAAAGATCAGCATGAATGTAATCAAGGGATCCATATGTTCTTTGTTTACCTTTGTTAAAATTCACCCTACAGGATTTTCCAAATAAACAAGGTTCACAAAACTCCAACTTCTCGAATTTGTCATCACCTAGCAGGTTCTGTTTCCCTAGTTCGACCAGGCCTCTTTCGCTGACATAGCCCAATCTCATGTGCCAAATTCTATCTTTGACACCGGTTCCGTGGATGCAAAATCTGCTTAACCACTTATAACCTCAGCCTCCAGGGTATACAAGCCTTGTTTCTTCACGCCTCTTAAGACTTCCTTCGACCCCTTCATGATTTTCAGGATACCTTGCTCTCCTTTGAAAACATATCCTTTTTTGTCGAATTCACCAAGAGAAATCAAATTCCTCTTAAGATCAGGTACATACCTAACCCCAGTCAATAGCCTTATTGACTCATCATGGAGCGTGAATCTCACGGATCCAATACCTGCAATCTTGCAAGCTTTATTGTTTCCCAACAACACTATTCCACCATCTTGATCACATAATTCTTTAAACACATTCTTGTTTGGAATCATATGCCAAGTACATTCTGAATCCATAATCCACTATTTGCAAGAGTTTATGCTCGACACCAAAAGGACATCAGATGATTCATAATCATCTTGCACAATAGATGCATTGCCATTGTCCTTACCTCCATGGTTATTCAGGTGCTCATGACACACCTTTCTTGTGTGACCCTCTTTCTTATAGTGATAACACTTAATACCAGAAATATCACCACCATACGACTTCTTCTAAGTTTTACCTTTTTTCTTCTCGAACCTACCATCCTTCTTCGAGATTTTTCCTTTAACGGACAACCCTTCTCCAACTGATGATTGTTTCCGCTCCTTTCTTTCATTCAAATCCTTAGAATACAAGGCTGCTTGAACTTCTTCAAAGGTCAAGGACTCTCTTCCATACAAGAGGGTTTCTTTGAAGTGAGCATGTGATTTAGGTAAACAACACGGCAATAACAACGCTTGATCTTCGTCACTGATGGTAACCTCAATATTTTCAAGATCAAGAATCAGCTTGCTGAACGTATCCAGTTGTTCCGTCAACGCTTTATCTTAATTCATCTTGAATGAATACTAAGTCTGCTTCAAGTACAAATGATTCACCAAGGATTTTGTCATATACAATCCATTGAGTTTCAGAAAAACACCAGTTGTCGTCGTCTCCTTCAAAACCTTCTTGAGAACCTTATCACCAAGACTCAGAACAATGACACTGTGGGCTTTCTCAATCATCTTTGTCTTTTCCTTCTCCGTGAATGCAGCATCCATGAAGTAAACCCTGTTGAACAAGAAGGACTCGCATCTCCAAGCGCCATAAATCGAAATCATTAACTTCGGTGAACTTCCCAATTTCAAACTTTGTTGACGTCATCTTCTTTATGCTCATTGCACCAGTTTGTTGTTACAAACGATACCAATTAACAAATTCTTGATTGTGAAACTGAGTTTTTTGGGTGAACAATAAAACGGTTAAAACAAAGAGAGAGAGAGAGAGAGAGAGAGAGAGAGAGAGAGAGAGAGAAGAAAGAATAAAGCAGAAAAAACGAGAATAGGATGTTGGGCAAACTGCTTTATATTCACTTACTCAATTAGGGTACAAATGATTACAAGTGAATAACACAATTAGCCTCTCTCAACAACCTGAGAGATCTAGCCTATTTATAGTCTACTAAATTAACTTAAATAACAAGTTAACCTAAACAATTGGATCCATAACGCAAGGCCCAATTTGACATTACAGTTCGACATTACATACTAGAACTAACTTCGACTACAACATGTAACACTTCGACATCAGCATGTGAACCAGCTTCGACTTCATGCTTTTCTCCTGTCGAAACATGAAAGTTATCCCTGCCGACAACATCCTTGTCGACAGCATTAGAGCTCGATCCAATATCTCACAGATACCATCATAGTGGTTATATAAAGCAGGCTGGCCACATGTTAACCATTCAATGCTGATACAATTTTATCCATTTTGACAACCCATCAATCTACAAGCTCATAAAAGACTACATATGAAAATGAAAAAATAAGAATAAGACAAGTTTATTTGGTGATCTTTGAAATCCTATCACACTGTTTCATTACTTTTCTACTCCTCACCATGGTCGAACATCCTCGCAAAGTAACGTCCACGACTTCAAAAGTCTTCCCGACTAATATATGTGAGATTCAAGGTACAATTTTTTTTATCTTCACTTTTCATTATACTCATATTAGATTCTGAATTGATTTGGACATTGAAATGCTAGCCTTGTAAGTCCACCCGATGCCACCGTACCGAAGATCAACACCATTAATTCTAGAATCATACGTCATTGATCTAACACTCATTCTAATTCCATTATAGAAGTAGCAACATCATTAGAGAACTTAGACAATAGGTTGATGCACATGTCTTGAATATTAAACATTTTATTAAGCACGATGTCGCTCCTGAAAGATTCGCATCCAACGGTACAAACGCGAGAGTGGCGCAAAAGAACACAGAGTCGCCAGCAAAGTGTATTTATCCCAAGAAAGGGAAAGGAAACACTGCATAAACCTGAAGGAAGGGAAAAGACATGGTCTCACGACCAAGAGAACGGGTACGGGAGTCGGTTACGCGAAGGGAAGGTGTTAGCACCCAACACGTCCATCGTACTCGACGGGATCCACGCTTGTTGTCTGCATCAAAGGGTGTCGTCGTCTGAAACTCCACTGCTACTGGACCGGCGAAGAAATGAGAACGGAAAACGAAGAGGAAAAGAAAAAGAAGTGACCCGATAGGACAGTATCATTGTCCTAGGCGTACGTACTCCCTCAGTGCAATGGGAAAGTCAGAGTCAACGTAGTTCGGACGGGAACTGGGGGAAGGTTGCTTGCCAAGACAATCGATGTCTTGTGCCTACGTATCCTCAATCGGACGAGAAAGAGGAAATCAGAGCAGTCGTAGTTCGACCTACGGGTCGAAAAGAGACAAAGAGGTGATAAAGAAAGGTTATGAAAGAAATGTGCTCGGAGAGATCTCGCACGATCTCCTGCCTACGTATCTCGTTCGCACGCGAGAATCAGAGCGACGTAGTTCCCCTCACTAGGGAAAAAGGAAAGGTGGAAGGGTCTCAATCCCAAGGGTGCGAGAGAAGGGTCTCGATCGCAAGGGTGCGAGAGAAGAGTGCTCGCCAAGGATGGGGATCCTCGTGCCTACGTATCCTCAATCGGAGGAGAGAGAGGAAGTCAGAGCGTCCGTAGTTCGTGGTAACGACCACGAATCGGGAAAACGGGATCAGTCTCGATCGCACGGGTGCTAGAGAAAAGAGTCGGGACTCACGGAAAGTCTAAAGGGGAAACTGAATCCTACAAGTTATCATGCAAAATGGCCCTAAGGTCAAGGATTAGAAGGGAGCTAACCTAATGTTATCATGCTTGGATTGCTAGCCTAATGTCTATCCTACTCCGAGCTTAATCAGAAATTAAGTCGGACTAGGAGCCTTAAGGGAGCATGCGAATACAAAGGAATCAACAAGTAAACATCAGACAACTCAATCACAAAGAGAGAATCAAATATGAAACCAATTAATTAATCAGGAATTAAGCATCAAAATCAAGATCAACAATTAGTAAAAAATATCCAAGTTAAAAATAAAGTGCTAATTAAAATCAAGATTAAATTCTAAGTAAAAGAGGTTAATCTAAAATGAGAACTAATATTAAAGTTAATTTCTAATTAAAAGAAAATTAATTCTAAAGAAAAATTAAATCTAAAATTAATCTAACTAATTAAAAAAAACTCTAATCAGGTTCTAAAATTAGTTACTAAGAAAAGTTTTAAGTTCTAAATAATAATAAAGAAAACCAATCTAATTACTAATTAACCAAAATTAATTAACTAAAACAACTACTAAAACCAAAGTAATCAAACATCTAAAATTCAGTTAAACAAAATCAATCAAAACAACTAAAACAATTAAATGAAAAACAAATAACAATAAGGGTGCAATAGTGAAATAGGAGGTGGGAAATAGAACTCTGGGCGTTGGGCTTTAGCATCAGGCCCAATGGTTTTCTTGCAAGATCAGAGGGGGTTCAGGCAGCAAAACGGTTGGTGTGGATAGCAACAATTCAAATGGGCCTAGAAGAACCGGTCCAACGAAAAAACCTAATTGCTAACCAAGGACTCAGCTGACCTAAAAATCCCAAAATCCTCTTTCCGTCTCTACCACGCCGTCCCCTGCTCTTTTCCTTCTCCTTCTTCTCAGTTCACTCACCACCACAAACATACTCAACGCTCATCCTCTTCTCCTTCAATGCTTCACCAGCTCCCTGCGATACACCATACCCTCCGTCTGAACTTCTTTTACCTCACCGTCTCAATGTTATGCACAACAATGGCTGAACCGAGAAAATACAACACGCCGCCGGAAAAATGTCGTGCCGGAGTTTACTATCTCAACCGCGATTCCAACTCTGTTCCTCCCACGTCGCAATGTTCTCAACTCTACCCTCCTCCTAGTTCCTTCCATGGCCTCCGGTGTTGCATTCTTCACCGTCTCAACCTTTGCAACGCTCACCATCAATCACAACCTCAACATTCTTCTCCCCCAGCTGCCTCTCTTCTCGCAAACCTTACACGTATCGTCACCTCGCGACATCAACTCTCTGAATCCTCACTGTTCTCCTCTATTCGCACGAGACCGACACGATTCGCCGCGAGACATTCAAGCCAGAAGAAAAGATCAACATATTGCAAACAAGATGATCAGAAAAATTACATCGCTACATCAAGGCAAGGTGAACGTACCTACCGGAGAGAGTCTGGTTCTCCTTCAAATCAACGAGGATAAATAGAAACCCAGAGGTAATGTCCGCTCTACTTCAAATCTCACGCAATATTCTTCTCCATTTCTTACTATGCGCTGTAAATTATGAATTGCTGAGATGTTGGCTTTCTGTTGAGCTCTTCTTGCTTATTCTTGTTGATGTATCAGTGAATCTGAACCATTGTTGTTGATGCTAAATCATAAATTCTGCAGATTGTACATTGTGTTGAAGTTTGTTACAGTAGAAGCTTGATGAAGAATTTGTTGAGTGGAGAATGGTGAAATGAGTTGCAGAAGGAAAATCAAAGATGGTGAAATGTGTGATGCGGTTTTTTGGGTTAGAATATTGAATTACAAAATGTGAGGTTGCAGAGTGAAATTTTCTGCCATCACAGTGAGAAAAAGTGAAGAGGAATCGTGAGGAATTGGAAACGAAGAAAATTGGTCCTCCTCTCAATTCGGTTGCAGCTTGCTTTATACCAGGAAATCAAAGAGGGTAGTTTAGGTTTTTTAGGTGAAATTCTGTTAGGATTTTTGAGCTGTGAACGAGTCACGAGTTTCTTGGTAGCAAGGTGTGTGCATTGTGAATTTTTCTGTGAATCGCTTTCTCCCCACGTCTTGTACTTTTGCAGGTGATTTAGAATCATGTGGGGTCCAGTGGTTATGGTATGGTGGGCTTGTTTTTTGACGGAATTGGTGGTGGCAAGATGTGGGGATGCACATGAGCCTGTATTTCTTTGTTATTTTGGGCAATTGATGTTTCAACTCTTGCCATGGGCTTATGATTTTCTTGGTATAGACTTGTAAAAAACAATGGACTCTCTTATTGTTAGTAATTGCAAATGAGCTTTATATTATGATGAATGGTAATGAAATTAGGAATTGATCCCTAAAAATGGATTTTATTTGGATATGAAAAAGGATAAAATATGAAAATGGATATTTATAAAAATGAAATAAAAATGGAAGTGGTTCAAAATGAATATTTGGATTGAATTTGGATTTTGAATAGACAAAAGATTGGATATCTAAAAAGTGGATAATTGAATAATGAAAAGTGGAAATAGATAATGGGTTTAATGGCTAAAAATGGAAGATATGGATAAATGGTTAATGGGAATTGAAATTGGTTAACAAATGGATATTATGGAAACTAAAAAAAAATGGATGGGTTGTTTAGAAAAAGAAATGGTTTAAGGAATGAAAAAGATAAGTGGATTAAAAATAACTAGTTTGGATATGGATTATGGATAGAAAATGGATAACCAACTGAATTCAACATCAATCACCAACTTTCCACAAGCCTCTGACAAAATAGTCACAGCTACCACTGAACAATCTGGCCACTCACATGATCCACTGAAGAATCTCAACCAATAACTATCCACCAGCTCAACTGTAAACAAGAACTCCAATTCTCCATGGTATGCTGATAAATCTCGAAGAAGATGATTTGAACTGAGAAGAAATTAAAACCTGATTCGCACCAATGAACCTCTGACCCAAAGCCTTGGATGAATCCTCTGAACAAGAAAACCTCAGAACTTGACGCACCTCTGAATAGGAAAATACTTATAATAAGAAAACTCTTCGATCCCATGTCTTAGGAACCCAATGCAAATGATATGAATATGAACTATGACCTAAAGATGCATAAGCCAAGAAAAGGAAACATAAGCCAGAAAAAGGTAGGGCAAATTTTGGGGTGCTACACACGATAAGCATGTGCATTTGAGTTAGGAAGTGTTCCTTGTAAAATAACACTTATTCTTTTACCATTACTTATTATCTTGTTGATAAGTTGTTGGTTTGAGGTAAATGATTATATCTCTGCAACTGGAATTTGGTTGACACATTCAATATTTGTTGACTTATCTTCATGGGTGAAATTACCCCTATTTATTTGGTTTTGAAATTCATGTTTTAAAAGAGAAAATATTTTACTTACAATTATTGTGTTTACACTTATATTAACAAAAACTTGAGTACTAAGTATACTATGTGTGGTGATTTTGTTTTACAAAATTTGACATTTTAAAAAAAAAATGTTTTAATTTTTTTTTACTCTTATATTATGAAAGCATGTTGGTTGGTTTTATATACATCCAATAATCTAGGAATCTTGACAATGTAAAACTCTGATACAAATTCAATTTTGTTAATGAATTTGGAGTTCATTCTCAAAAGTTGGAGGAAATTATTTATCGCACTCTAAGTGGTGGAAAAGTATTATAAAAAAAATTCAAAAATGTCCCTTAGATTTTGAAAGTGTATTTTTAGACACATTTTTTTCTCACCAAAACACTACCTAATTAAGTCTCACTCCATATTTTTCTTAAAATTTAGTCTAGATATGCATCTCTGATTTCACCCTATACGTACCCCCATGCATTTTTAAGTGAAACACCCTCATTTTGACATAAATTCATCCTGGGATGCATCTCCGTAAGCACCACAAACAAAATACGAAGATGCATTTCTGTGTTCACACCAACCAGTAATTTTGACTTTGTTTTAGAGATACACTAATGTAATTGACGATGTATAACTATACTAGCATATTAAATTTATATAAATTAAACCATACACTTATCAAATAATATAAAAATGTGATATATATGAATAAATCCGGAATACATAATGAAGTCAGAATAAATTACAAATGATAATAATGCTCCTAATACAAATACTATACACTATTGAGTATGCCAGATTCGGACCTCATGTTCCTACGTTGCCTCCTGTAGTGTAGTGTCATCCGTGCCTCCTCCATTATAGCATCTAGAATGGCCCTCACCTTAGAGCCTTCCGAAAAAACTCATTTGTCTATACTCGCATGCCCAAACTCCATGTTACATCAACATCTATGGAACACATCAATAACATAATATACCCTAGCCTACTCCTTCTTTAGTATCTCCTAATGAGTTGGCCTAGATGGATCACCCGGAGCATCCAGTGTCATATAAGGATGTGGCAACCTGAAATACCATTGAATGTAGTTGTAAGCAACACTCTAGTTGCTATGAGCTAGGGTACCACGTGCCTCATTCGGTAGCAGATGGCTAAGGTAATCATCACATATGGCAGCCATATCTTTGCATGTCATAGAGGGAGGGGTAGACTCTGAAAGGTCTCTGGGAACAAACTGCATGTAGCCAAATTACCGCATGATGCTCTCAGGCAGATGTGGATACATCTGATGTGACTCGCAAGCCAACCATCCAAAGTAGATGGCTATGTCGTCCAAGGGATTCGTCTGACGGTGATCGTTGTACGCCTAGAAATGTATATTTTTTCCTACCAAGCGGTCAAGATACACTCTAAAGGGTTCTGTCTCCTTATTCCATCTGAGTGGTGCAAATGTAGAATCATACGACATATCCTCAATGTAGGTCAAAACATATGACCAGCCAAATATGCGTGAAAATGTTGTAGGATCTAAGCGTGAATGGTACATATTCCCTCAATTCTCTTTTATAAGCAAATTTTACTTTTTAGATTCATTGAATAAATGATATATTTGGACTATAAATAGACTAGATACATTAAGTACTCAATGAATTTAAAAAATTTAAATCGTTTATTATAAGGAATGGAGGGAGTATGAATTATTAGTAATGGCGTAGCACAAGTGTTATGAAAATGACACACAAACACTAAAAGATGCAAATATATTATCGTCAACAGGATGCATTTGTCTGTCATCTATTTGGTCTTCTACATATAATCTTCAGCTAACTTGGAGTACAGGTAGACCAAACAAGCGGCCCCCCGGTTGTACTCATGAATCTGCTCCAAGTCAACGAAGTATATCAGGTAAACCACATCCACATATGTGGCACTTTTGTCCACATAAATGGATGTACCAACCAAGTACAACATATATGCTCTCAATGTGTATGCTCTATGCTGCATAACCTGCTCATCATCACCATCGACTTGCTCTACCGCATGAAGCTATTTTGCATACAGCTTCTCTAGGAATCGAAACCAAGCATGACATTCTCTGGTGGCTTCTAACTTCTTTCGGGCATCTCCTCGACCAGCTCCCACATAGGTCACCATCATCTTCAGTGCCTCATCTCTGATAATCCTTTCATGGTATAACAGTCTCTTCCTAGTCAGAAGATACTACAGGCACGAGACATCGTCAGGGTGATGGACATCTCACCATGTGGAAGATGAAAAGATGACGTCTTTGAGTGTCATCTCACTACAAACGCGAACAACATACAATGATCAATCGTAGTATAACCAAACTTGCACAAGTCTCGTAGCCCGGACATATGCATCACGTTATGAAACCACTTCTTAACAGGCTGTAGCAGATCCGCAATCTTTTGGCCATGGTTGACACATTTTAAAGCATTACGGTCTTACAGAAAAATAAATCATCGGCAGAAACGTCTTGCAGAAAAATAAATCATCGCCAGAAACTTCAAATATTATAACAAATGTGTTTAAAAGAATGTATACAATTGAATTTTACCTCTCCTTCTCACACATGTCTGACGGCATGGTCCGAATATAGAGGCGGGCAGCGATAAATCGGATGGACCTCCTCCAAACTCTTGGTGTGCCTCGGGTTCCCGGGGTGCCTCAACATGTAGTGGTGGGGCTTCTTGGGCATCAAGAGGTGACACATTCCTCTTACAGAAAGACAAAGGTGGAGATGCATGAGCCCTAGAAGTTAACATATGCGCATCAATTGAACTAAAATCGACTGGTGCCTGCGATTATTGAGCTTTTTCCCTCTGAACCGATGCATGTTGCACAACTTGTCATGCCTCAATCTATCTTGGTTATCATCCATAATGTCTATTATTAAACCACACAAGCATTATACAAATGAAACACAATGAAATGAAGGCAAACAATGTAGAGAAAAAAAATCCAGAAATGTATCTCTGGATTCTGGAAATCAAAATGTTGAAAAAACCTGGAGATGTATTTCCAGATTGTTCTACAACTCAGAAGAATGAAAATGACAAAAATGTCTTTGAATCAAACATCCAAAAAACCCATTGATCATTTAAACTATTTATCATACACATTGTTTAGTTAAACAACATATCTAAGTTGCATATTACATAATCTAATGCTCAATTTCTACAAATGTATATAGAGATAAAAAAACTTATCAAATGTGAGTTTGATGTTGAGCTCTTTGATAGATTGGATGTTGATTGTAGAAATTTGAATGTGAGTTGAATGAGTTTGTGAGTTTGTGAGTTGAGAGAGTTTGAGAGTTTAGAGGTTTTAAGAGTTTGGAGAGTTAGAGTTTGAGAGTTGCGAAGTGAAGAAGGAGAAGAGAGTCTGACACATTTTTTATTAAAAATGCATTTGGAGATGCATCTCCGTAAGTTATACGGAGATGCATTTTCATACTTTTTTTGACATAGTTTTAGATTATGACTAAAAAACAAATGAGAAAGGGGTGCGTTTGAAGATGCAGTTTTCGATTTTAGAGATAGTTTTAATTTTTTTTCTAGGATTAACGGAAAAATACTTAAAATGAGAAAAGCAATTCCCAAGTTAAGTCATAAAATGATGACACCTAATTATAGATATTTAGGTCCAACAATTTTGAAACTTAAACAAGGTAGAACTACAAAAACAACTTCCACAGGATGCCTAACCTAGGTAAGGAATTCAATTCCCATATTGTTATCCTTAAGATATCAATTATTTAAGAAAACAAGATTTAGATTGCAAAAACATAACATGTGACATTTTACCTATGTTGTCATTCATAAGCAACACCTGTCTTCTAGTGAAATTTTAGATAAAAAGAAAAAATAAAATAAAATATAAAATCTTAAAAACTATTAATATGACTTGCATCATATAAAAGACTTAATATTAGGCTTATTTATAGAGATACATAAACTCAATAGTAAATTAAGAACAAATATAGATACCATAAAAAAAATTAAATTACAAAGTCATTGTAAAAAATAAAAATTATCTTCAAATATTCAAATATAATATTAAGGATATGATACAATATTTTATAATATTCTAACCATCCTAAACAATCAAACTTGGTAAATCAATGATTTTTCCTCTTCATCTTTGATGGTGTTAATCATAAGAGCCACTTGGTTCATACTTGGCCTAGCCTCTAATGAACTATTAACACATCTTATAGCCACTTGAAGCATATTAACCATCCTCTCTTCACTTGCATACTCTGCCAACAAACACCTATCAAACACTTCACCTGTCCATTCTTCCCTCACAACTGACTGAACCCAATCAGTCAAGTCAATACCATTATTCTTCGCCAATTTTCCAGTTAGAAGTTCAAGAAGAATGACACCAAAACCATAAACATCTTCCTTGAATGCAAGAGTTGAACTTTGTTGATCATCCTTAGGCATAGTGCCATACTCACTTATACAAGGCTCCATGTTTTTGTTTATCAAAATGTTTGAGGATTTCATGTTTCCATGAATGATACCATGTTGACTAAGCTCTTGATGCATGAAAGCTAATGCTTCTGCTATTGTTGATGCAATTCCAAGTCTGCTGCTCCAATCAAAGGTTTTTTTTGAAGTGCCTGAAAGCATATCTTGCACTTTAATAGCTAGCTCATATTAAACCAATAAAGAAAAATGTAGCATATATAAAAACAAAAAAAATGAAGATTTAACCCTTGATGGTGAAAATTTGAATTCTAAGAGTGTACTCCTCTCAAAGTTTTAGGTTTGAATCCCACTAGAAGTTAACAATTCTTATGTTGGATCAATCTATACAGCGTTTTGATATGGTTTTTAATGGTCCCCACTAGTGGACTGTGGGATTGGTCCCTCTGGATTGGCTTGTTGGCGAAGGTTTGAGTCCTGAGAGTGTGCTTCTCTCAAAGTTTCAGGTTTGAATCATACTAGATGATAATAATCCTTATGTTGAGTCAGTCTATACAGAGTTTTATTCTAATTTTAAATGGGTCTCACTAATGGACAGGGAGATTGGTCCCTTTAGATTGGCTTGGTGGTAAAGGTTTGAGTTCTAAATGGGTCCCCCTTTAGTCTCAAGGCCGGATAACAAATTTTCAAAAAATAAATAAATAAGAATTTAGTATGTAAAATTTACCATGTAAAAGCTTGAACAAACTTCCATTATGCTGATATTCATAGACCAAAAGCTTCTCTTGTTTGTTACAATAGAAAGCAAGAGGTGGCAGAACATGAGAATGCTTTGCTTGATTCAACAGTTGCATTCTTTGCTTGAATTCATCACTAGAAATACTCCAATCCTTAATCCTTTTTACAACCACTACTATTCCATTTGTTAACATCACTTTATAAAGACTTCCATTGTTTCCTCTCCCAATCATTTCAGCAGGTGCTCTCAACAACTCCTCCAATTTCAACTCATTCACCACTGGCTTTGAAAGAACAATAAGCGATTGTTGTGAGACCATTCCACATTCAGAGGACATTGAAAATCCTGATTTGCTTGCATCTTCTGCTTTGGATTCACTCGAAACATAGCTCGGTTTTTCGATATCATCGTTCGATGATGCTTTAACTTTCTTTCCACTTTTCTTGCTTCTGCATATCTTCAAGAATACAAAAAGGATTATGATAACACCTAATGCAGCATAGCCGGAATATATTAAAATCTGTTCTTTGGAAGGAGCTTTTGATTCTTCTTCTTCTGATGTTTTACTAACAGTACTATTCTGAATCTGACTAGTACAATTTTTCTGTAGTGGATATCCACATAGTTCTGGATTACCAAGAAAACTGTCTGCAAAGAAATGACCTTGCACATCTGGAATTTGGCCACTGAAATTGTTAAAAGAGACATTGAAATGGTCAAAATTAGGGAAATAAAAAGTCGGGATATTTCCACCGAGGTTGTTGTTTTGTGCTAGGAACATATTGAGGCCTGAGATTCTAGCCAGGTTTGGCAACGGCCCCGAAAACTTGTTGTTAGAAAGGTCTAATCTTTTCAAATTGTTTAACATGGCAAGCGAAGCAGGAAGGTTTCCGGCGAGGTGGTTTCCACTTACGTGAAGACGAGTGAGTTGTTTGCAGTTTCCAATCTCGGATGATATTCCACCGCTGATGTTGTTGTTGTCAAGACTAAGAAAGGTGAGAGATGCAGCTAGAGGCTGCACGTTACAAAGCAAGGCGACATCGAGAGTTCCAGACAAATTGAACCTGTAAAGATCCAACCTCTTTATAGACATTTGAGCATCACAGGATACACCATTCCAGTGATCCTTGCAGGGATCAGTGTCTGGTCTCCAATTCAAAGTAGAATTATTATTCTGCTGGCCTTTGAGCTGTGACAGGAACTGTATTAATGTTGTCTTCACCACATCATTCTCACAACTAATCATGTTTATGAGGAAAATGGGTGTTACCAAGAAGACCAACAAGATATTGGAGGCTATTTTCATTTTAGCAGAATAAGGGTTTGATGTAAAAGTTTATGTGGACTAATGAGCTTTGTGTTTTTTGATAGAAATGGAACTGGTCCAATTGGCTGATATTACAATGACAACTTGATTTATAATCATAAAGCCGTCCTGCTAAAACTAATATTTGACAAATATAGGCCGGCAGATGGAACTAGTAATGTCATCACATTCTCAGTTTCATTCATTTGGCCAGCATATTAACATCATGATTTAGACAATAGTTGGAAGACTTTTGAAAGCACAATTTTTTATTGAAAATTAATCTGATTTTGTTTGTTTGATAATAACATCAGAAGGGTTGGATGAATCTATTCTCTTTTCAAAACAGGCTGCAAAAGTTCTGATTCATTTTGACAAACAAAAAATCGTTCTCTAAATAAATTCTTCAACTCAACGTGTTGGTTCCAAATACCACAATATTATTGTATTAATACAAGTAGTAATATTAATACAAAACAACAAGTAGGTTTGTGAAAAGCTATGCAATACATCTATGAACATTGCACCAAAACTATAACTATGTCAAACTACGTCCTTTCACAAGGGCACGATGAGATCTTTGCCATTTGGCTTCAACTAAAAGCTGAAGAGTTAGCAATAATGCAGCATAGATTAAAACAGGAACATTAACCCTGCATTTCACATTAGTTTCCTTGTCTATCAAGCCCACCATCCTCTGTGCAACAAATTTTTCCTCAGTTTTTCTGAGGGCAAGTTTTTCTACTTAATATATAAGGCACTCCCATAGCCGAAAGGATATTCTGGCCTTCCCAAATGAAAACTGGTCAGCTTTGTAAATTCACATAGTTGACACTTGCAAAATCAAGTAAGGGATTTTCCAGCCCATTCTCGTTCCCGTCTCTTTTGTTTGGCTTGCATCTTATTGAACTTCTCTTTCCCCTTTTCCAAAAGAGGATCAAGTACAACATAATCATTTGGATCCTCTGTGCGAGCCATGCGGTCCTGCATATATGCAAAGAAAAGTTTAAGACAGTAGAAAAGGAATAAATGCGTGTTTGATCCGTAAAGACAACTCCATGTAAAAGGGACTCGTGTTGCTTTGCTATCGTAGAAAAAAACTAAAATGGTGGTTAGAGTTAACGAATAACACGAGCCCACAGATTTCATATCTAGCATGTTTATGGAAAATGAAATGATTTCATATCATGGAATGGAAAGAGGAAACTAACCTTGCCAGCTGCAGGGGAAAATTTTAAGCTAACACTTCTCCAGTCAGATAATTCCTCACCACTAGCATGTTTAGATTCAACAGTTGTGGGAGTCTCCTTTGCTAATTTAGTGCTTTTAAATTTTTCAAGTTTTGCCAGAACCTGAAGATAGAGATACAAAAAGAACAATGTTACGAATGAATAATGATTGAAAGTGTACCCATATATATCCAAAAAAAAGCCTCAAATGATTATAAATTATAAACTTCACACAGAGCATAAACATCATCATAAGAACGATTTCAGGTTTATACTCATTGCTACAACTCCCACCCTACTGGTCTCCTTTGACAAAAGAAAATTTTAAAAGAACACTACTTCCAAATAGTTAGCTGATTGTAAAAATAGTTAGTAATTATTCTTTCTGTTGTTATTCTTTCTTATATTTTGACTGAATTTCATTGTTACTAAATGATAGCCTAAGCTGATTGGTTAGAACCTAAATTTTTGGGATCACGATGTGGTACTCTAGTATATACGTTGGTAAAATTCTTTGTAAATAATGCAAGAAATATTCAGATTCCATTCAAGTTGATATTTCCCATGAGTGCCTTTCAACATAACGAAGCTCCAAAGATTGCTCCTATTATTTATTTTCATGTTTCAGGTTTCACTTAAATTCCTTCTTCCACTACAGTACACCAAAAATTTCAGCTAACCTACCTATATAATTCTAATCTATAAAGGACATAGTAACTCCTAATTCTCATGCCATTTACAGTTTTCTAGAGTTACCTTTGATTATTGTGTCCATGTTTTATCATAATAATGTTTAGAAAGCAGTACCCTGTCCAGAATGATGAAGGCAATGACTGATGATGAGATGATCGACACACAACAACAACAACCAAAGCCTTATCCCACAAAATGGGGTCGGCTACATGGATCAACTTCCGCCATAAATGCTTCTATCCAAATCGTTAATCTCAAGATTTTTCTTAATAACTTCTCTTGCAATTTTGTACTCGTGTTGATTCTTACTACCCAGCATTCTGTCCCGTACAACACCACGTGTCTTACCGCAGTTTGATAAATTTTTCTTTCAGCTTGAGTGGTGCCTTTAGAGATGATCGGCATGGAATCCAATAATAAATGGACCATTGTTCCAACTCCTCTTAGGATTGATGTAGATCAATCAAAGACTGGTTTCAATATTTTCAAAAAAAAAAATGTGTCCTCGATATTTTGGAAGAGACAAGGATCTTGTTGATTCTATTAAAACAAGGATCTTGTTGATTTTATTAAAAAAAGGATCTTGTTGATATTCCTGCGGGCCCAAGTGTAAAGCTTCTATCTTATCATATGGAGCCTTATCATAAGCCAAGCTGATATAGAGATTAGTTTGGATGTTAAATTATATCAACATAACTAGACTAAATTAGTTGGGCAGCAGATATAAAAGAAGATTGGCCTAATAGATTAGTATTCATTCTTTTTTCCTGTTATTGTTACCGCTCATTTCTTGATAAGCCTTAAAATTTATTATAAATAGTCTATATATTTGTACTATTCTTTGTAAACAAGACAAGAAATGTTCAAATTCAATTCAAGTCAGCAATTATGTCGCTGACACACAGTAATATGCCCTCACAAAAATGGGAAATGCCATGGAACATTGATTTGGCATAACAACATAAGCTCAACTACCTCGGACATTTCGTTTTTTAATCAACAAATTTAAAGCCAGCTGCTCTTCCATATCATTTCAGATTATCAGTCTAGTTACTATGCCCTGTTGATCATATGTCTAGATAGCCAAGAACATTCTAGCACTTCAGATGGCAGAAAGGAAACAATAGGAATAAGAAAAGTGAGCAAAAAGTCTAAAAAAATAAAAATCACAACATACTTCATCTTCACGCCCTTGAAGTCTGCGTTTCTTCTGCTTCTGCAAATGTCTTCCTCTCTCGGCTTCATTCAAAAGCTGCATATCTGTATCTGCATTAGCCATTCGTTCAGCTCTTGCTTCGGATCCTATTCCCTTTTTCTTCATGGACAATTTTTCCACTCTTGGTTGATCCTCCTCATCAGTACTTACAGAATTGGACCTGACAAGAAGTTATTCAATCATTTACCAAATCGATCAGAAACCAGTAAGATACTAGTAAGACTTCTAAACAAGTATACATATGTAGCACATCCAATAGATATCATAAACTCCATATTTGGAAATTAGTATACAACTGTTATATATATACACACACCTGTCCTATCCCAGTGCTACAACACTGTTCCCGAATTTTGGGGGGCCTACTTTTTTTTTTTTAAATTACTAAAGCAAACATCATAGGTGATAGGCAGAGTTATTAATAGCGGCTGCTCCAAGCGCTATGCCGGAATTCTCTCCCGGTGCGGCAACCCTCCGCTACGGAGGAGCAGCGCGCATCCCAGTGTTGGATAGCGGGCGGGAAAGCTGAGATAGCAGGTTACCCTTAAAAACTCCTCCTCCACCTCAACTGCTTCAAGATTCTCTCTATAGTCTATTCTTCTTCTATTCTTCTTCTTCACTACTTCTGTTTTCTACTTTTCTATTTTGTTCTCTATCCTGTTCTTCTCTATTCATTGTTTTTCAATTCGCTTTCAGATTTTTTTTTATATAATTAGTTCAAAAAGTTATTTAATCTACATTAATATATAGGTAGATTATTCATATTATTAGTCCAAAAACTATCCCGCTATCCCATTTTAAGGGTTGGCCACTCCGCTCCGCTATCTGATATTAATAACTCAGGTGATAGGTAAGCCAAGCTAGAAGCTATTTTTAAAAATGTTCAATTCGCAAATAATGCTTCTCTAAATAAATAATGCTAGATAGTGGCAACTTTCAAGCGTCAGACTGAAGTGGGATTTCCAAGGTTATGCACCAAGAATTGGATAATCTCTAATAAATTTTAAGGAGATATATCATTTGTCAGAGATGTTATATGCAAAAAACATACGACATTTATTAAAAAAATATTCATGTATTCTGTAAATTTTGGAGAATTGTTAGATAATAAATCACAGTTTATATTTTGCATAGATTGTATTTCAGGCATGTGCTAGAATTGTGGGTTCCCTACCAGAATGCATAATTTTCTCAGCTATTTGTAACTGCCCTAACAGAATTAGCAGATGTGGCAGTCTATAAATAGATGCTTCTGCATCATCACAGCACACAACGTACAATTCTATCTTTCAATCAATACAATTTTGATATTTCTCTCAGTTTAGTTTCACTTTGATAAGAATGAACTACAAGACCATTTTAATCTTTAGGAATTGTTAAACTTGAATAAGATTAAGCGCATGCAAAATTCTCTGTTTGAACTTGATGTGACATCCATCCAAGTAAAGCCATCTAAAAGCCACTTTAACCTTGTGTTCTATACGGCCACAATTTCAACTAGTTCAGTTCCCCACCATGCCCATAGGGAAATAAAGAGTTAATCATACAATTTAAAAGCCCTAAGTTTGTTTAATGCCCTAAGTTAAACCATCACCATTCAAATGTTGGCACATTGACACTTTTGTGGCAACTGCTAAACAGATATTCATGTTCTAAAAGTTAAAACTATTACCTAGCTCTTGACGCAGAATGTTTCTCTGGACTGGACCTCGACCTTCCTGCATATGAAAATGATAAGATGCTGATCTTCACGATACAACAATGCTTTTGAATAATAAAAATATAAAAAAGGAATGAGATAGGATTATTTATTCAAAGAAACTAATTACAACTGGAAAGTTTGATGATTACAGCATTCACAATATTCACATTCCACATCAACTAGAGATAAGGCAAAAAACAGTCCTTATAAGGTTTAGCCAATCTGCACCCTTCGAGACACATATTGGGTTTGAATTAGACCTAGTCCAAGTTTGCTGTCAAACAACCACTCAGTACCTCAGTTTATAGCTCAAATTCCTCTGTAAATATTGTTAATTCTGTTCCTACTTTCTTTCCATATGTACAGAATTTACATTGACAAATAAATAACAATGTTCCTACACATAGTTCCACTTTATTGTCTATGTGGCACAATAGACATGGAAACCCCAACACTGCTGTACTCTTTGATGTACTGAAGTGAAGCAATATAGTATCTCAATTTCCAATATGAAAGAAGTGGATTTTGTGTAAAATATTGCATGGGAAAGTCCCATTAAATCACTTTTCTACTATTTACTCATAACCACTCGAAATTAATGTTCTGTGAATTATGGGGATTAGTCTAATAGTGGCCCAAAGGGCCTAAGCTGGTGGAGATACCCTACTGGAGGCTAAATAAACTGTTAGTGTTTAATTTTATCCTATCAAATCACAATCATCGATCATATCAAACTATATTCATTATTCAAAGTGTTTATTCTGTCTTTCCCTCTTTATCTGAAACACTATAACTTCAGCACACAAATTAAGAGCAAGACAAACTTATGTTGTAGATTTTGATGAGTAGCAGGGCTTATTGGGCCTGCAGTTGGAGGTTAACAGTTGAAGGTAACAAGTAAAGAAAAGGAGTGGAAACAGAGGGATAGAAATTGGAAGGAGAGGAAGCAGTTAGAAGGGGGTATAATATAACAGAAAGACAGGTGGCAACCAATAGTTGTGGGAAGGAACTGGGCTGAGGCGCAGAGACCTGTTCTCTCTCAGATAGTTCCCGATTCACTTTCTTTTGTTGGATCATGCTTTTCCATATTGTAAGAAAGGCTTTCATCCCTTGCTTTCAGTGAATCGCAATACAGTTACTTTTATATTTTTTGTGTACTTGGTTCTACCAGATTTATAAATTAAAATGCTTACCTAATCTCATTAAAATGCTTACCACTATGATAATTATATTTAAAGTAACATGGTTTATGTGACATTTTCAGTTGCTTTTGCAACTTCGAAATGAAGTGAACATTCTCCTAGAGTGTTGATAAACCAAAAAGGAATTTTCTAGTTCATAGTAAACATAAAGATATAATATGCCATAAAAAATTGTCAGTATTTCAATTACTTGTTCATGTAGTAAAATTAGCATCTTCTAACTGTTTCCTCATTTGTTAAGACTACCGTTTTATGTAGTTGAAATATAAATAATCCCTTTGACAGGTGCCAAATGTCATTTTTACGACTTGATTTACTTAACATTGTGCTTTCACAATTTCCTAATTCTATTTTCAGAATGTTCACCATTACTATATGCTGGTGAGGCAAACATTATCAAACGAGGGAGAAGTTTGATGCCATAAAGTTGACATTTTGAAAGTAATGGGTTAAAGAATAGAGATAAGCTGAATTACTACTGTATTGACGGAAATTGGTAATGGAAAAACAAGAAAATCTGGAAGAATATATCAAGCAGCCTAGCCAAAATGACTCCCTTACTTGAGAATATTATCAGTAATCCATCTCTCTCCTATAACAGAACCCACTCATCATAACTCTCTCACACCACCCCTTATTGATGAGAATTGGTAATGGAAAAACAAAGAAATCTGAAAGAATATATCAAGCAACCCTAGCCAAAATGACTCCCTTACTTGAGAATATTATCAGTAATCCATCTCTCTCCTATAACAGAACCTACTCATCATAACTCTCTCATACCACTCCTTATTATCTCTATCGCTATCTCATGTAACATAATTCATCATACCTCCCCTTATTCCTAATAATAACCAACTCTCCCACTACTGTCATTTCCCTCCTTACCAGCTCAGCCTCCTCATTCTTCTTAAGATGCTTCCTATAGTAACCATATAGTGGGCCTGGCCACATTACTTGGTGGATGCTGGCCCAACTCCTTCGCGGTTCCTATCACTAATCACCTTAATTTATTTAAAATTAACACCAATTACATAGGAAGTGACCCAAACAAATTGACAATATATTAATCTTCTATTGGAATGTCAAGTAAATAAACATGGAAATCTGAAAGCTACTTTAACAACACGGTGTATAAGTTACATGCTCGTGAAAATTCCACGGTAGAGCCAAACACTTTCTAAATCAGAGGTAGAGATTTTATAAGCTAAAATGTACAATATGGAAGGTAAATGAGGTACCATTTTGCATCTTTGGTTTGGGTGGGAGATCATCCAGTTCCTTCCGCTTTTTGAGTATTTGCATGCGCATTCTTGAATCAAAATCTGCTTCATCGTCATCACTGGAATCAACATGAGACAATTTATCAGCTCCTGAATCTTTCCGAGGCTCTTCTTTTTTTGAAATAAGTGCATCCCTTACAGATAATTGCAGGTCCCTTTTTAGTTTACTGTCAGATGAACTCTGCAAAATTAATAAAAGAAAGCTTATATGTGTGGCCATTTGATGTACTAACATTTATGCTATTAGGTTTTTATTTAAATATGAACTTTCAGAGGGGAATTATAAAATAACTGCATAACAATCTAACTCTGGGAGCTGTAAGCCAAAAACAGCTTACATAAATCCCTAAATTATAAATAGATGGAAATAAAAAAATAAAAAAAAAATTGTAATTATCAGCTACAAGGTGTCAAGCAAGTAAGTTGTACGAGAATCGAAAGGAAAAACTAGATGAAAGGCTTTATTACCAATTCATTAGTAGCATTTTCATCCTTTAGAAGACGAGGATCGTTCAAGACATCATGACTGCTCACAATCTTTTTCTTCACCAAAGTCAATTCTTTTTCCTCTTCTTCAGTTTCTTCCCCAAATGAAAGCAAGTTCAAATTTCTGCAATTTAAATTTGCAATAAAAAATAATAAAACATAAGCAACCTACTGCATTCCATTGATTTCTATATAGACAATTATTACAGGGAGAAAGGAGAACTCACTTTACACCTTTCCTCTTTGCATCTTTACCATCTGTATCATGTGTAGCTTTAGTCTGAGGTTTCTGAAGTGTTCTTGGAACAATGTCTTCAAATGGGTTCCACAACACCTAAGCAACCAAGTGGTTTAAGAATACACCAAGAATGTTATATAATCTCCCTTCAAATGGATTCCTCAATACCTTGAACAACCTCTTCAATTAAGTTTCATGCAATGATAATCAAAATCACAAATCCACAACATACCTCAACAGATAATATCTTTGGGGCTGGATCTAAAGGCCGGTCACTCTTATCAGTCTCAACTTCACCAAGTCTCAACAGATTATACATTGTATCTCCTGTCACCTAAAAACAAATGACAGCTAGAACAATCAATTCATTGTGTGAATCCCTAAAAATCACAAACACAACATCGATTGAGACTGATAACTTTTAATATTGTCAAAACCAATATACAACTGCAATTGAGGCTGCATCAGCCACATTTGACCACAATATCGAGGACCGCAATCATGACCTCTATTTAAACCTTATATGATACCACTACTACCTCTCCTCCTAATAATTTGGCTACATAAGCATTGCAATTGCATTACCTTTCCGAAAATGGTATGCTTTCGATCAAGCCAATCACAGCGGTCAAGAGTAATGAAAAACTGACTTCCATTAGAATTAGGGGTTCCAGAATTAGCCATTGCAACCAAACCTCTATGCTTGAATTTAATCCGCGAATGAAACTCATCAGCAAAAACATCTCCATAAATACTTTCACCTCCTACAACAATCAAACAATTCCTTTCCGTTTCATTCCATACTAAACATCAAAAAAACTAAAACCCTAAAAAAATTTAATCAGAAGGAAAATTGAGAAACAAAACAACGATTACTGAATTTCAATTAAGTACCGGTGCCGGTTCCAGTGGGGTCACCGCACTGAACGAGGAAGTCTTTGATAACGCGGTGGAAGATGGTGTTGTCGTAGTAACCTTCGAGGCAGAGTTGAACGAAGTTCCTTACGGCTTTAGGAGCTTCTTTAGGCCATAGCTCGATGTCGATAGGGCCGCGCGTCGTGTTCACGATAACTTTTCCCTTTGTCGGCGGTTCCAACACGTACACAGTCGACATCTTCTTCTATTGCGATCGTTCCACCGGAGTAACCACTGGTTTTGATTCTGCGGGTTTGTATATTGTGGATTATTTCAATTTTACGGAAACAAAAAAAGAAAAGCAAAATCAAATTTACATTTAAAAAACATATTTAATCCCCAAATCCTTTATATTAATTTAATATTTGCCTTTAGTTAATTAAAAATATTACAAAGTAGTAGGGGTGGGAATAGGTCAGGCCAACTAACAGGGGCCTACGGCCTAGCCTACATAGGCTCAGGCCAGGCCAGGCTTTTTCTTAAATAAAAAAGGCCTAGGCTTTTTTATAAGCCTATTTAGCTAAAGAGGCTAGGCCACAGGCCGTAAGAAAAGCCTTTTAAGCCTATCAAGCTGGCCTATTTAAGAAAAAATCAATAAGTTTATTATTATTATATTCTATTTTGTACTTTGTATTAAAATACGAAAATAAAACTTAGTTATCTTGAAGAACTTATGAAAATAATTTGAAAAAACATTATAAACAATGTCATAAGTTTTTCTCATAAGTTATCTTCAACAAATAGTATCACCAAACTTATGCTAATAAGAAAACTTGAACGAGACAATGAAAACAAACATTTAATCTCATTGATTTTTTAACTTGTTAGTCTATTTAACATTAGTTGAATTTCTTATTTACAGATGTTCAAATGAAGTAGACTTTTAAATAGGCTAGTAGGCTAATCAGGCCTTCGAAAAGGTCAGGCTTAGACCTAAAAATAAGCCTATGATAGGCTATAGGTCAGGCTTAGGCTTTGAATTTTTTAGCAGGTCAGGCTCAGGCTTGGCAAAGTCTAGCTCGGTCTAGCCTATTCCCACCCCTACAAAGTAGTCCTTTAAACTCACTTCTGTCTATCTGTTCGGTCTTTTTCGTCAAATTCTGGCAAAATAAAATACTATTAAGTTAGAGTGATGTGGAGTGATGTGGATGTACTGCGAGACTCCAAGTCCACATTTGTACTATAAAATATAGTTTTCACTTTAGTTTTTCTTAGATTATCAATGTTTACCTTCACCTAGTGTTTGTTGCACTTAAGTGAAAATCCTACTTTATAGTACAAATATTAACTCACATTTGGACTTTAAGCCTTATTCTACATCAACATCACCATAATTTAACGTTTTTTTTTATAAAATTTGAAAAAAAAAATGACCATTTAAACTAACATAGTGAATTTAAGGACTAACTTGTAACGTTTTTTAATTAAGAGATTAAAGCGAAACATTAAATAAGTTAATGGCCTAAAACATGTGATTACACATTAAAGCGAAAATGACCAACTGTCAAGCTTTCTGCCGTTTTGATCAAGACTGACGGTTTTGATTTAAGATTAACATTTTTTAATTATTATATAAAAAGTAATGTTATTTTTTAAGATCGTGTGATTATAATTGAATTTTTTACCTCAATAACTATGTTTTGATCCAATCCGAAGAAACCCTATTTCCATCATAAATTCCATGATATTTAACTTTCAAACAAAAAAAATTACAGGTGTAAGTGGAGGTTTTAACTTGTCACCCCCACATTTATATCTGACACCCCCATTTATAGCACTTTTATTGTCATACCTTTTGTAAAAACCGTTTTTTTTTTAATTAATTGTTTTTATCGGAAATTTGCAGTATGTATCGAAAAATTTTGAATTTCCATTTTTTATCGGAATATTCCGAAATTTCCGTTAAAAAATGAATATTTTCAGGAAAATTTTGAAGAATATAGAAATTTTCAAAAAAAAATCCAAAAATTTCTGGTAAACTACAACATTTTTCGAAATTTTCGACAGTGTTAAAAAAAATTATTGAATATGAACTACCAAAAATTTCACATTGGTTAAAAAATTTGGTATAAAATGGAACATTTAGAATTTTCGGTAATATTTGTAAGTTCACGTAAATTTTAGAAATTTCGGTATATCAGAAATTATAAATACACTACCGGAAATTTAGTGTGTACCGAAAATTCTAATTTGCCTACAGAAAATTTCGTATGAAAATTTGTTTCAAATTTTTTCAGGGGCAGTTTTGCAATTATGAGACTATGGGGGGTGTTAGGTTCAAGTGGGGGTGGCAAGTTAAACTCTCGTATAAGGGAGCGTCAATTGGATTAAAGCCCCCTTTAGAATTTGTGAGGGGCATCAATAGGAATAAAGTCCCCTTTAAAATATGGGAGGGGGTGTCGCAACTGCGAAAATCAACTGGTGGAAAAGACAGAAGAGTCGCCTCCGAATGTTATTTATCCCGACGCAGGGAAAGGAAACGATAGAAGAAAACCTGAAGAAGGGAAAGACATGGTCATCGCAACCATAGTCTGGGTTCGGGAGTCGGTTACGCGAGAGGAAGGAATTAGCACCCCCTCGCGTCCATCGTACTCGATGGGATCCACGCTTGTTGTTTTGATCAAAAGGTATAGGCATCTGAAGTTTCACTGCTAACAAGAAAGGAAAATAATGAGAAACAAAGAAATGGGGAAAGAAAAGAAAAGGTGACTCGATAGGACATCATCGTACTAGGCCTACGTATTCCCTCGAGAATGGGAAAGTCAGAGTCAACGTAGTTCAGAGGACTACGGGTGATTGTGGGGGAAGGTTGCTCGCCAAGACATCGTCGTCTTGTGCCTATGTATCCTCAATCAAACAAGAAAGAGGAAATCAGAGTAGTCGTAGTTCGTGGTTACAACCATGGGTTAGTTAACGTCTCGATCACACTGGGGCGAGAGAAAGGCTCGATTGTCTGGTTAGTATCGATCGCACTTGGGCGAGAGAAAAGGGCTCGATCACACTGAGGCAAGAGAAAAGGGAAGTTAGTTGTTAGTGTTCTCGCCAAGACATCGTCGTCTTGTGCCTACGTATCCTCATTAGGGAATGAGGAATCAGAGCATCCGTAGTTCACAAGACTACGGGAAGACAGGATTTCAATCACACTGAGGCGAGAGAAAAGGAGAGAAAGACACACGGGAGGTCTAAGGGAAGTCTACCTAATGTTGTCATGCTTGGATTGAAAGCCTAATGTCTCTCCTACCTCTAACTTAATTCGAAATTAAGTGGAGCTAGGAATCCTAAGGGATCATGTGAATAAACACAAGTAAACACAGGACAACTCAATCACAAAATAAACGATGTCGTGATCTCAGCCAAGAAGCAAAACTGAGTGACTTCTCGTCCTCTACTAAAAGAAAATAGCTAGAAAAGGACGATGTCGTGATCTCAACTATAAGGAAGTTGAGTGACTCTTCGTCAACCACCAGATGAAAATGATGTCGTGATCTCAACTATAAGGAAGTTGAGTGACTCTTCGTCCACCACAAAATAAGACAAACAGGGGAGCAAACAACATCAAAGTATCGATGAATTGGCACCCAAGCCAAGTATACCACTAGGAGTGAAAGCTCCCCACTCAACAGCAATTTGTAAGCACAAATGTTAAACCCTAAGCATGCTTCATACAAGTGCGCAAGTGGTACCTAACGGAGAAGGTTTGTTGCCTCTTCAAAGCGTTCAAAAGCTCCAGACTCGAAGGAAGAAGGTTCCTAGGTGGAAGAGAATCCAGCCATCAAGTACTTCAAACAAGTAAGAGGGTTCAACAGTCAAGTATCTAACATCAAGCTCAAAACATGTCAGAATCTAACAACAATCAAATATAAGCAACTATCATCAAAAGTAATCAACAAGGAGAACCAGAATTAACATCAGGAATCGGTCTAAACGATATCAGGGACTAAGCACAATCTGCATCAAGAGATCTCATCAGTCCAAACAAGTTTATGAAAAATATTCCATACAAAATCTCCACAAGATTAATCAACACTTATATGACAAGAGAAACAACCAAAAGTCTAAACAAAGTTTAATCGACTATCCAAAAATTACCATTAACCTAATGGAAAATTCTACAAAAACCCAATCACAATTAATATCAAAATTAAGATTTTATCAACGATTAATCAAAATTATCAAGATCAAGATCTAACCACCGATTAACATCAGGATTAAATCCTAATTCAAAAAAAATTCTAAGCTTATGAACTAATTCTAGAAAAACTAATTCTAAAGAAAATCTAATTATAAAATTAAAAACTAAATCTAATTCTAAAAAGGTTAGAATTAATCCTAAAACTTAATTCTAAAAATTAGAGTCTAATCTAAATTAAATCTAAAAAAAATAAAACCTAAATAACAAAAAAAAAAAACTAAAAGAGAGGGTGCAGTAGTGTATACAGGGTGATGATCAGTCTTCAGGCGCTGGTTTTAGACAATAGGCCCAATGGCCTCATTCACAAACCAAAGGGGTGAACTTGAGGTGTAAACAGAAATAACAAGGAGACAACTTGGCCTTTTTAAAACCCTAAAGGACTCAACAACATTATCCTCACTATCCTCTTTTCATTTCGCCACTGTTTCAATGTTTTTTCCTTCTTCTCACATGCTAGACACAGATTCACCTTCCTTCTTTCCATTCGCGAAAAATGCCACCTCACCATTCTTCACCCCTTCCTTTGTTTTCCTTCTTCATCCTTCACTCTCCTCTTCCATTGAACACGACATCGTGGAGACACAAACCTTCTCTCAATATTCGTCGTCTCAATGTTCTTCGCCGCAACCAAAACAGCCATTATCTTATCTTCACTCTCAGGATGCTTCCACACCTTCCTCACCTATGTTTGTTTTGTTTCACCGAACTCGTCGGAAGAGCAAAGACTCCGTCGCGCCGTGGCTCACGCCGACGGCGGCGGAGATCAGCCTATCACTTCATCTACTTCATGCTCTACCTAATGCTCGAAGCTAAAACTATCACAACCTCACTAACCTCGCAACTTTAGATCGGTAGGAATAAGTTCAAGAACACTAACCGCGGAGTTACGAAATCGACATAGAAGAGGTTGATTCGTTCTGGATGATGATTGAAGAAATTGCTCAGATACGAATGCTTCTCTGAATCTTTTCGCTTCTGCTTTATGTTGTTACTCCGCGATCTCGCTGTTTCGTCTTAGTTTCTTGCTTTGATTATTGTCGAATCAATTGATGAGAATTGAAGATGTTGAAGAGTGTTGAAGCTGAAGGTTGGTTTATTCGTTCTTGTTATGACTTCTGCGGAATTTTCGAGCCTGAGTTTGTTTCGTGGATCAGTTGGTGATTTTTGTTTCCTGAATTTGTTGTTGTTGATTGTTGCAGGATGCGGCGTATAGATGAAGTTTCTTGAGGTGATGAGTGGTTGAACCTGCTGTGAATTGAAGAATGATGAGGAAAAGTCGATTGGAGATGAAGAAATGAAAGAAGAATCAAGAGGAAGAGAAAGGGAAGAAAATGGAAGCTTAGAACTCAAGTTTTCCAGTTAGTTAGGGATGTAATTCTGGTAGTGAATGAATTCTGTTAGGATTGGTCTGTTAGATTTTTCTGTTATAACAAGTTGGTTAAAAAAATTTGTTGTTAATTCTCCTAATGTGAAATTATGTTGTTAGTTAACTTTGGTTGTATCTTCTATTGAGCTTATCTATTGAAACTGAATGAAAGTTGATACTCCCTTCTACTGCTACTGTTGCGTTTTGCTTTTGCTGTGAACTTTCTTCTTTCTGTGACGTATTCTTGAGTTTTCAGTTATGCCTCTTTTCTGTCAAATGAACTCTGTTATTGAAGCTTTTTTTACTACTATTTTTCTGGACCTGTTATTATGAACTTTCTGATCCTGCTATAAATTCTTTTTCCCGCGCTATGTATTTTTTCTGTTCTAATTGAATGAATTTTCGATTGTGGAAAATGGTTCGGTTATTGAAATGGAAATTAATTGGATTTCGGATATTTGGTTTGATATGGATATTGGATTTGAATCATGGATAAATGTGTTTAAAAATGGATATGAAAGAAGGGATTGGTTTAAATGGAATTAACTTAAATTGGACAAGTAAAAAGGGAAATTTGGATAATGGCCATTTAGAAAATGGCTTTGATCAAAGTCTTGTAAATAAGCAAAAGATGGATGTTGGGTTTTGAATTGGTATCAAATCGAATGGTTTGGATGAATGATGATGACTTAAACTTAAATGAGGCCTTGAGCCAGCATTGACAAATCATAACCTTAAGACGTTGAATCGATCGTTGTTATTCATAACAAAATGCATCCCATGCTATGTTTCAATCTCAACTCTACAATGACACTTTGATGCACTTGAGAATTCTTTGAAGAGGATGACATTGATACTTGATGGGTTTTGGTAAGAAGACGCTCATGACGAATAATCTTCACAAATAAACCCTTGAAAGCCTCATATCAGGGAAATAAACCCTAATCATGTGATAGTGAGCACCAAAGAATAACGCTTCTGATAATTGAAATAGACAGACTCAAAGGATCCACCTGACGAACATAAGCAATGAGACCAACCCTAACCATCTGATCTTTATATTTTCTATGAGCCAAACCCTAATTCCTTAATCATGATGACTCATGATGGAGAATAGCCATGTGGCTTGCCTAGAAAGAAGTTCATGACAATTATAAACTCATAACCCTACTTCCAAAATTCGTGAAAGAACCCGTTGAATCAATTTTCGGTGGAGTAGAAGCCACAAACCAAAAGAAAACCCTAATTCCTCAGAGGGCATTGATCCCATGTCTTAGGAGCTCATGCAAATGAATGAATGCAAAGTTATGACCTAATGGAAGACGCATATGAATGTGAAGCAAAAGCCAATTATGGTTTAAAAACAGGGGCAAAATTTGGGGTGCTACAGCTGCCCCTATTCAATTGACTTGAGCCTGAAGGAATGATAGCAACAATTTTCACACATTCAAGGTAGAAGGTGATTGAATACAAAAGAACCCAGAAATTTACAAACTGTGGGGAGAAATACAATAAAGTGTTTGCCAACCGAAGGTGGACTCAAAATGAAGATGCCACTCGAAAGCGGACTTGAAAGGGATGTCTGTCGAAGGCGGACTCACAATCGAAGAGTAAGCGAAGGAATGCCGGTCGGAGGCGGACTCATATCACAACGAAAGAGAGTAACGAAGAGTAAATGAAGGAATGCCGGCTGAAGGCGGACTCACATCACAACAAGGAGAGTAAAAGAAGAGTAAACAAAGGAATGTCGGCCGAAGGCGGACTCACATCACAACGAAGGAGAGTTTTAAGATGAATGCCGGCCGAAGGCGAACTCACATCACAACGAATGAGAGTTTTAAGATGAATGTCGGCCTGAGGCGGACTCACATCACAAGAATGCAACTTGACCATGAATTTTCGCCAGGGAATGTCGGCCGGAGGCGGACTCACGTCAAAACGAAGCTGAACTTTAAGATGAATGTCGGCCGGAGGCGGACTCACATCAAGAGGATAATAACCAAAAGTGATTTCTAATAGGAATGCCGGCCGGAGGCAGACTCACATCAGATGAAAATAAATTATAAGAAGAATGTCGGCCGGAGACGGTCTCACATCAAAACACAAAGGTAGGCCGGCACGAAGACGGTTTCACAGCCAAAGGTTACCATCACAAGATGAATTTAAAAAGGAAAGCTGACACTAAGGCGGTCTCACATCCAAACACAAAGGTAGGTCGGCACGAAGGCGGTCTCACAACCAAAGGTTACCATCACAAGATGGATTTCAAAAGGATAGTCGGCACGCAGGCGGACTCACGTCCAAACACAAAGGTAGGTCGACACGCAGGCGGACTCGCAACCAGAGGTTACCATCACAAGATGGATTTTCAAAAGGAAGGCCGGCACGCAGGCAGACTCACATCCAAACACAAAGGTAGGTTGACACGCAGGCGGACTCACAATCAGAGGTTACCATCACAAGATGGATTTTCAAAAAGAAGGTCGGCACGCAGACGGACTCACATCCAAACACAAAGGTAAGTCAACACGCAGGCGGACTCACAACCAAAGGTTACCATCACAAGATGGATTTTCAAAAGGAAGGCCGACACGTAGGCAGACTCACATCCAAACACAAAGGTAAGCCGGCACGCAGACGGACTCACAACCGGACGTTACCATCACAAGATGGATTTTAAAAGGAAAGTAGGCACGTAGGCGGACTCACATCCAAATACAAAGGTAGGCCGACATGCAGACGGACTAACAACCAGAGGTTACCATCACAAGATGGATTTTAAAAGGAAGGTCGGCATGCAGGCGGACTCACATCAAAACACAAAGGTAGACCGATACGCAGGCGGACTCACATCCAAACACAATGGTAGGTCGACACGCAAGTGAACTCACAACCAGAGGTTACCATCGCAAGATGGATTTTCAAACGGAAGGCCGGAACACAGGTGGACTCACATCCAAAGGTAGTAGAATCAATAGATCTACAAAGATGACTCTGCTGGGGAAAATAGAAGCCTAACAGACAGCTCTACAGGGGAGTACAAGCATGATGAACGAATTCATCGACAACTTCACTGGGGAATAAAAGGTGAGCAAAGAGCGAGGGATGTTACCCGAAGCTGGGGATTATGAAAAACACCAGTTCTATTCATTAATGAGTTTATGGAAGGAAACTTCACTATAACGACACATCGTCAATGGTTTGACGGGAAGATAACACCTGGAATGTCGTCATCAAAGGGTTGATGGCAATAAAATGGACCTCATCAAAGGGTTGACGGGAAGAAAAACTTGAAAACCCGACCGAAGGGACACCTCGTCAAAGGGATGACGAAAAGAAAACCTGGCTGAAGAAACACCTCGTTAAAGAGTTGACGAAAAGAAAACTTTCACCAAAAGAAACACGTCGTCAAAGAGTTGACGGAAAGAAAAGCCTGACCGAAGAAACACATCATCAACTAGTTGACAGAAAGAAAACATGACTGAAGAAACACATCGTCAAAGAGTTGACGGGAATAAAACCTGTCCGAAGAAACACATCGTCAAAGAGTTGACGGGAAGAAAACATGTCCGAAGAAATGTCGTCATCAAAGGGTTGATGGACGAAGACTGATAAAAGGTAAGATCGACGTATGATTTACGACCCAAAAGAAAGGTAAGCTGAGGGGTTGATTGAAATGTCTGCTGGGAAATGGATTGGCATTCTCTCTGAGGATATGTCACTCTCTTGACTGAAAGTTGATTCGGGTTTCCGTGAAAGGTACTGAATCTGGCTTATGCTTTGCATGCATATGTTTGAATTTTCTTTCCATGGTGTAATGCTCCACACGAAATGGAAATGCTACGCGATTTGAGGATGCAATGATTACTATATGCAGAATGCCGATGTATACTCGGGCTGCCGAGGAAAGAAGGATGTGCCAAGTATGATTGGACTTTGCTGGTAAAGATAGGTGAAACCTGATGGTGATTGATTTTTGAAGGTGAGATTTTTCTAGGTACCAATGTGGATTAGATTTTGAGATGAGATGCCAATAGGGATTGGACATTCGGTGGTTGCCAATAGGGATTGGGCTTTAGGATGAGGTGTCGAGCAGGGTTGGGCTTCTGATGGTTGCCAACATAGATTGGGCTTTGCTTTGAAGGGGTGCCAATAGGGATTGGGCTTTTGGATTTAGGAAGATACCAGCAAAGTGGGCTTTGGAAGGACGCCAAGCAAGGTTAAGCTTTGGATTTTCTGTTAGGTTTTATAAGGCTTCATGCAATGTTATGCTAGACAAATGATATGCATGGTAATGATTATGCAATGATATGACGACTCAACCGGTGGTTTTGAGGTAAGTCAGGTACGGCTGACGTTGGAAAGTGTTGTCTGGCTATAAGGTTTTTGGTTGAAAAGGTTACAGGATGGTTAACATGACTTCTCGACATTCGTCTTGAACTTGAAGATCGACATAACTTGCTTGAGTAGCTCTGAAAGTATGGGGAGGAAACATTTCGTTGTTGTTAGTCTTGCCCCAGCTCGTGGGATCTCTGTAAGAATTTGCCTTGAAAAGAAACATAGAACATCTATGCCCAGATGGTTTGAAATGGACTGCCCCAATATTCTGAACCTCGGAGAGGTGCTTCGGATTAATCACCTTCTGGAAAGGATAACTTCTTGCTCTTTGGGTGGTTTGCCCTAGTTGGACTGAATCTTTTGCTCAACGGAGTCTTGAAACGATTTTGCCCCTGATTGGCTGATCTTTGAAGGAGTGCCTCTGACTGACTAACCTTCGAGAGATTTATTGAATCTCGGCCTAATTGCCCCAGATTAGTTGAATCTTGGAATGAATTGCCCATTTGATATTACTTGCCCCTACTCAACGGAGTACTCAGACACTTTGCATCTTATCTTGATCAATTTTTCCATTGCAAAAACTCTCCTGATGTCAAGTGCTTACCCACGAGTAAAACCGATCGTTTTGAAAATGACAATTTTAATGCAATGCATATGACAGTTTTGAAATCCAAGTTTGTTCACTGGAAAAATGTTATGACATATAGTGAATGAATCACTAATCAGAATGTCACATTGATACCAACATGAATGGTAAGAAAATCCTTTTTAGGAGTTGGTTTTGACATGATCTTTACTGAAGTATGCTTTCGAAACAACCCTGCTTCAATTAGGTCTTTTAAAGGTTGTAACATGGCCTGGTTCACGGTTTGAGAAATAAAGGATTTAAGGCTCAAAGTTTTATTTTAACCCACCCATTCTCCTTGATGTTCTTCAGTCCTACTTTCAACTAATTCGACACAGACGCTCACCTTTCAAAAAGGTTAATGAATGGTATGAACCTACACGGTTTTCGGAGTGACAATCACCCCTTTTGTCTTTGGTGTATGTGGTCACGCGACTTGTTCTTTGCTCGAGGATTTTTCTTTATTCATCTTTTTCGCTTTTCATTCTTTTGTTTTCCCTGATTTTTTCCTGGACTGACTCTTTTGAATTTTTCGATTTTGAAGTCCAGCGGGATGCCCTAACTTTTGCCTAAGACACTTATCTTCAAGTTTCGACTTAGCGGGCTTTCTTTTTTTTCTTTTGATTCTTTTTTCGGAACAAATCGTGTGACACTGGCTTGTCTGACTTGTTTGAAAGGGTTGTGACTGCCTCATTCCTTGATTGGTGAGGGATAACCATTGTGGTTTGTGAGGTACGACCTCAGGTAATGGATCCTTAGATGCACATTCCTTTCGAAATTTGAACGCTCGGTCAAATTAATTGACACCTACCCTGCCCCAGGTTAAAATTGAGGGTTTTTCGTTTTCAGAAAGAAACTCCTACTTCTAGGCTCAACGAGGTTGACAAGGGATTATCTTCCTTATATCTCCGGTGTTTAGGGATTTGAAATAATGCATGTACATCATTAGCAGGACTTTGTTCAAAAGCATATAATCGGAAGTTTTACGTCTTCGCTTTCGTCATCCTCCCTTGGATCCTGCTTAAACAAGCATATGATATCGATAAAAAAGTATGAGTGAACACGAATAGATTTAATCAAAACATGCATATTCATTTCATTATCATTATCATTCGAAAACAAACAAGTTTTACAAATGAGTTTGCACTTTAACAGAAAAGAAACTTCAAATGCAAAGAAATGATATGATCTAAAAGATTACCAGCTTCGGGGAACTGGGCTTTCCAAGATTGATTTGCTACTAAGCTAGCCGTCTTCAGAATTGCTCGTCGAAGTCAGTCTGATAATCATCTGCACAACTGCTCTCGGTGCCTTCTTCCATAACATGGACCGATGAACCCACCTGACTGGATGAAGGAGAATTGTTGATCTGAATACCCTGAGACATGAATAAGAACATATTAGATTTAAGAAGTGTCTGAATCTTACTCTTGAGTACCTTACAGTCTTCGTTGAATACCCCTGTGCCCCAGCATGATAGTCACAACGGGCATTGGCATCAAAACCTAGTGGGTACGAAAAAGGTACTGGGTTCAATTTCTTCGGCACTATTAATCCACCTTCGATCAAATTTGGCAACATCTGACTGTACAACATTGGCAATTGAGTGAAATTCCTCTCTGGCTTCCTTGGCCTCTGTCGGGCGTGTTGACGCGGCTGACGGTGGTATGACCGTTGATTCTGAAGAGGTCCCTGATTTAGAGAAAGATACTTTCCCTGTGGAGAAAATGGTATCCGATACGGAGACCCAGAAGATTGTTGACTCTGAACAGTTGAAATACCTGAGTACTGAGGATAAGGCAGCGGAGATTCCCGGATGGGACTATTTTCTTCCTCTCATTCTTCTTGAGAACTAACAACTAATTCACTTTCACTAGCTTGTATGTTTGAGACGCCTTGGATTTTTCCACTCTTGAAGCCGCTCGCAATACGTTCTCCAACTATTACCAGGTCAGAAAAGTTTGATGCCCAATTGCCAATCATCTTATCCAGGTATGGTCCTTGCAAAGTACCTATGAACAGGTCAACCAATTCTCTATCCAAGAGTGGTGGTTGAACACGAGCAGCTAATTTTCTCCATCTCTGAGCATATCCTCTGAAGGATTCATTATCCGCTTGAGATAAACCTTGCAACTGCATGCGGCTGGGAGCCATGTCAAGATTATAATTATACTGCTTCACAAAGGCGTTAGCTAGGTCCAACCATGATTGGATGCAACCACTCTCTAACTGCATATACCAACTTAGTGATGCCCCACTCAGACTGTCCTGGAAACAGTGAATCACAAGCTTGTCGTTATGGACATAAGAGATCATTCTTCTGCAAAACATCGCCAAATGTTGCTTTGGACAGCTATCCCCTTTGTACTTTCGAACTTCGGTGTTTTAAACTTTGGAGGCATTACAAGGTTGGGGTACCAAACATATGTTTGAAACATTCAGATTAAGAGCATCACGACCCTCCATGGCTTTAAGCTTCTTGTCCAACACACGATATCTTTCCATAAACTCAACAGCCTGTGGTCCCTTAGGTTTCATCTTTGGAATTACCCCTTGGAAATCTGGCATAGAGAATGCAAAACTCTGATAGTCTGTAGCATCAAGAGAAGATAAATGTTTGCCTCGGACAATGGGACACTCTTGTATAACAGGATCCTCAACAGGGATTCGCACAGGCTGAGCTTGAGCAACATTGTTCACTGGAGGTGGAATGACATTCCCAGTGACTTAAGTCCTCTGAATATTGGCCTTTCCCCTTGTCATGGCTGTCACAGCCTCCACAAGTTGATCCAACTGACTTTTCATCAATTCAATGTTTGCCCTAGTCACAAACTGATTATGTTCTCCTGAATTCATGATTCTTCCAAAAAATGATTCAAGTTCAATATGAAAGTCAGGAAATCAATTGCAGATCGAGGATAAAGGATGGATGAGCTCTGCTATTTCCAGGTGGGAGAATGATATGCAAAATGATGCAAGATGCAATCCAATGTTATGAATGCAACATACATGGGATCAAAGCTTCCATATTCTGAATACTGTTGTGCGGCTGACTGGATAAGTTCGTCTGCTATGAAGACAATACCAGAATACCCAAATAATCAGAATACCAGAATACTATACTAATAAGCTCACACTGATAAGAAAACCAGAAAACCAGGTAGGTTGAAGGTCAAGGTTTCCTGCAAACCTGTAAACACCCATCCCTTCTCACATGTGGATTCTAAAACAAAGGATCCTCAGTATCACGGACTCTCAGGTCGAGAAATGATGATACGTTCACCATTTTTGGTTTGGTATCATCATCAATCGAGGAGGTCTCAAAAAAGGTCATCCTATAGCAAGTTCCCAATTTCGGGTCCTCGGATCAAGAAGCAATAATGCGTTCACCATTTTTGGTTTTACATTATTACCCCTTTAGAGGAGTGCCTCCACTGAGTCCTCGGGAATGGTCACCAGAGTCGACAACTCACAATGGGAACATCCTATGACATGCATCAACATGCAATATAGAATATCTCCCAAGGGAACCTCGTCTGGTTGTGGGTCTCATGAACACTACATATGGTCACCACCATGCAAACGACACAACTATCCACTCTAAATCATGTGTGTACACTCAAGCCTGGGTAGGGGGCTTATATCTCAGAATACCCTGCCCACCAAAGAAAACAACAATCCAACACAATCCAGTATATATATGGCAGTAATGAAATGCAATAAAGCAAATAAATGCGATAAAAGCAATAAACGTGCAATAACAACCATAAATAAAGAATGTAACACATACAGATAAACACCCAATAACCGAAAACAAACAAGCGCTAGGATTGACTTGCTTAGGGAACCAGAGTCCCCAGAAGAGTCGCCACCGAACGTTATTTATCCCAATGCAGGGAAAGGAAATGATCGAAGAAAACCTGAATAAGGGAAAGACATAGTCATCGCAACCATATTCTGGGTTCGGGAGTCGGTTATGCGAGAGGAAGGTATTAGCACCCCCTCACGTCCATCATACTCGATGGGATCCAAGATTGTTGTTCTGATCAAAGGGTATAGGTATCTGAAGTTTCACTGCTAACAGGAAAGGAAAAGATTGAGAAACAAAGAAATGGGGAAAGAAAAGAAAAGGTGACTCGATAGGACATCGTCGTCCTAGGCCTACGTATTTCCTCGGGAATGGGAAAGTCAGAGTCAACATAGTTCGGAGGACTACGGGTGATTGGGGGGAAGGTTGCTCGTCAAGACATCGCCGTCTTATGCCTATGTATCCTCAATCGAACAAGAAAGAGGAAATCAGAGCATTCGTAGTTCGTGGTTACAACCACGGGTTGGTTAACATCTCGATCACACTGGGGCGAGAGAAAAGGCTCGATTGTCTGGTTAGTCTCGATCGCACTAGGGCGAGAGAAAATGGCTCGATCACACTGAGGCGAGAGAAAAGGGAAGTTAGTTGTTAGTGTGCTCGCCAAGACAACGCCGTCTTGTGCCTGCGTATCCTCATTCCCTAATGAGGAATCAGAGCATCCGTAGTTCACAAGACTACGGGAAGACAGGATCTCGATCACACTGAGGCGAGAGAAAAGGAGAGAAAGACACACGGGAGGTCTAAGGGAAACTCATTCCAACAAGTCATCATACAAAGTGGCCCTAAGGTCAGGATCAGGAGGGAAGTTTACCTAATGTTGTCATGCTTGGATTGAAAGCCTAATGTCTCTCCTACCTCCAACTTAATTCGAAATTAAGTGAAGCTAGGAATCCTAAGGGATCATGTGAATAAACACAAGTAAACACAGGACAACTCAATGACAAAATAAACAATGTCGTGATCTCAGCCAAGAAACAAAATTGAGTGACTCCTCGCCCTTTACTAAAAGAAAATTACCAGAAAGGACGATGTCGTGATCTCAACTATGAGGAAGTTGAGTGACTCTTCGTTAACCACCAGATGAAAACGATGTCGTGATCTCAACTATAAGGAAGTTGAGTGACTCTTTGTCCACCATAAAATAAGACAAACAGGGGAGCAAACAACATCAAAGTATCGATGAATTGGCACCCAAGCCAAGTATACAACTAGGAGTGAAAGCTCCCCACTCAACAGCAAGTTGTAAGCACAAATGCTAAACCCTAAGCATGCTTCATACAAGTGCACAAGTGGTACCTAACGGAGAAGGTCCGTTGCCTCTTCAAAGCGTTCAAAAGCTCCAGACTCGAAGGAAGAAGGTTCCTAGGTGGAAGAGAATCCAGCCATCAAGTACTTCAAACAAGTAAGAGGGTTCAACAATCAAGTATCTAACATTAAGCTCAAAACATGTCAGAATCTAACAACAATCAAATATAAGCAACTATCATCAAAAGTAATCAACTAGGAGAACCAGAATTAACATCAGGAATCGGTCCAAACGATATCAGGGACTAAGCACAATCTGCATCAAGAGATCTCATTAGTCCAAACAAGATTATGAAAAATATTCCATACAAAATCTCCACAAGATTAATCAACACTTATATGACAAGAGAAACAACCAAAAGTCTAAACAAAGTTTAATCGACTATCCAAAAATTACCATTAACCTAATGGAAAATTCTACAAAAACCCAATCACAATTAATATCAAAATTAAGATTTTATCAACGATTAATCAAAATTATCAAGATCAAGATCTAATCACCGATTAACATCAGGATTAAATCCTAATTCAAAAACAAATTCTAAGGTTATGAACTAATTCTAAAAAACTAATTCTAAATAAAATATAATTATAAAATTAAAAACTAAATTTAATTCTAAAAAGGTTAGAATTAATCCTAAAACTTAATTCTAAAAATTAGAGTCTAATCTAACTTAATTCTAAAAAAAATAAAACCTAAATAACAAAACAAAAAAAAACTAAAAGAGAGGGTGCAGTAGTGTATACAGGGTGATGATCAGTCTTCAGGAGCTGCCTTTAGACATTAGGCCTAATGGCCTCATTCACAAACCAAGGGGGTGAACTTGAGGTGTAAACAGAAATAACAAGGAGACAACTTGGCCTTTTTAAAACCTTAAAGGACTCAGGAACACTATCCTCACTATCCTCTTTTCATTTCGTCGTCGTTTCAATGTTCTTTCCTTCTTCTTATATGCCAGACACAAATTTACCTTCCTTCTTTCCATTCGGGAAACATGCCATCTCACCACTCTTCACCCCTTCCTTCGTTTTTCTTCTTCATCCTTCACTCTCCTCTTTCATCAAACACGACACCACGGAAACACAAACCTTCTCTCAATATCCGTCGTCTCAATGTTCTTCGCCGCAACCACAATAACCATTATCCTATCTTTATTCTCAGGATGCTTCCACACCTTCCTCATCTATCTTTTTTTCATTTCACCGAACTCCCCGTAAGAGAAAAGACTTCGCCGCTCTGTGGCTCACGACGACGACGGCGGAGATCAACCTATCACTCAATCTACTTTATGCTCTACCTAATGCTCGAAGCTAAAACAATCACAACCTCACTAACCTCGCAACTTTAGATCGGTAGGAATAAGTTCAAGAACACTAACCGCAAAGTTACGAAATCGACAGAGAAGAGGTTGATTCGTTCTGGATGATGATTGAAGAAATTGCTCAGGTACGAATGCTTCTCCGAATATTTTCACTTCTGCTTTCTGTTGTTACTTTGTGATCTCGCTGTTTCGTCGTAGCTTTTTGCTTTGATTATTGTCGAATCAATTGATGAGAATTGAAGATGTTGAAGAGTGTTGAAGCTGAAGGATGGTTTATTTGTTCTTGTTACGACTTTTGCGGAATTTTCGAGCGTGAGGTTGTTTTGTGGATCAGTTGCTGATTGTTGTTTCCTAAATTTGTTGTTGTTGATTGTTGCAGGATGCGGCGTATAGATGAAGTTTCTTGAGGCGATAAGTGGTTGAACCTGCTGCGAATTGAAGAATGATAAGGAAAAGTTGATTGAAGATGAAGAAACGAAATAAGAATCAAGAGGAAGAGAATGGGAAGAAAATGGAAGCTTAGAACTCAAGTTTTCCAGTTAGTTAGGGATGTAATTCTAGTAGTGAATGCATTCTATTAGGATTTGTCTGTTAGATTTTTCTGTTATAATAAGTTGGTTAAAAAAATATGTTGTTAATTCTCCTAATGTGAAATTCTATTGTTAGTTAATTTTGGTTGTATCTTCTATTGAGCTTATCTATTGAAACTGAATGAAAGTTGATACTCCCTTCTACTGCTACTGCTGCGTTTTGCTTTTGCTGTGAACTTTCTTCTTTCTGTGATGTATTCTTGCGTTTTCAATTATGCCTCTTTTCTGTCAAATGAACTCTGTTATTGAAGATTTTTTTACTGCTATTTTTCTGGACCTGTTTTTATGAACTTTCTGATCCTGCTATAAATTCTTTTTCCTGCGCTATGTATTTTTTCTGTTCTAATTGAATGAATTTTCGATTGTGGAAAATGGCTCGGTTATTGAAATGGAAATTAATTGGATTTTGGATATTTGGTTTGATGTGGATATTGGATTTGAATAATGGATAAATGTGTTTAAAAATGGATATGAAAGAAGGGATTGGTTTAAATGGAATTAACTTAAATTGAACAAGTAAAAAGGGAAATTTGGATAATGGCCATTTAGAAAATGGGTTTGATCAAAGTCTTGTAAATAGGAAAAAGATGGATGTTGGGTTTTGAATTGGTATCGAATTGAATGGTTTGAATGAATAATGATGACTTGAACTTGAGTGAGGCCTTGAGCCAACATTGACAAATCATAACCTTAAGACCTTGAATCGATCGTTGTTATTCACAACAAAATGCATCTCATGCTATGTTTCAATCTCAACTCTACAATGACACTTTGATGCACTTGAGAATTCTTTGAAGAGGATGGCCTTGATACTTGATGGGTTTTGGTAAGAAGACGCTCATGACGAATAATCTTCACGAATAATTCCTTGAAAGACACATAATCAGGGAAATAAACCCTAATCATGTGATAGTGAGCACCAAAGAATAACGCTCCTGATAATTGAAATACACATGCTCAGAGGATCCACCTGATGAACATAAGCAATGAGACCAACCCTAATCATCTGATCTTTATATTTTCCATGAGCCAAACTCTAATTCCTTAATCATGATGACTCATGATGAAGAATAGCCATGTGGCTTGCCTAGAAAGAAGTTCATGACAATTATAAATTCACACCTCTACTTCCAAAATCTGTGAAAGAACCTGTTGAATCAATCTTCGATGGAGTAGAAGCAACAAACCAAAAGAAAACCCTAATTCCTCAGAGGGTATTAATCCCATGTCTTAGGAGCTCATGCAAATGAATGAATGTAAAGTTATGACCTAATGGAAGACGCATATGAATGTGAAGCGAAAGCCGGTTATGGTTAAAAAATAGGGGTGAATTTTGGGGTGCTACAGGGGGCACCAATTAGAACAAAGCTCCATCTTAAATTTGTATGGGGGCGCCAATAGGAATAAAGTCATCTCTTCTTGAATTATTTATTTAGTTTTTAATATATATTATATTATATAATATTATAAAGTTTATTATTATTTTACTATAATAATATTTGGATTACATCTACGAATAACATTGTACATTAATTTATACGACTCAGTTGAAATTAGTGGTCGCTGGTTCCGCATCCTCCAGGTCGTATGTCTTTTACTGCTTTATGTTGTTGTGATTTCACATGAGGTGTTTCATAAGAAATTGTCGCGGGTTGTGTTACATTTGTTTTAAGAACCTCGCGTAATAGGCCCATGTCGATTAACTCAAATAAATGAAGTCCTCTAGATTAAGTTGGGTGTTCATGCCTTCGTAGTTTTGTTGTGTTGATGAGGTAATGGTCGGACGACAACAGGGTTGCTTGAACAGTGACATTGGTGTGAATGATTGGGTGGGTAATAACAGATGTGGTGTTTGGTAGTCCATGTTAGTTTGTTCTATATTATGGTAAGAGTATGATGGGTTGGTTGGTTGGGTTTGTTGGTATAGAGATTGATAAAAAGTTTGTGGTTATTATTGGAATGAGGGTTGGTATGGGGTATGTTCTTGGTATTGTGGTTGTGTGAGTGACACGTGTTGCTGGTAATTATTTTGGGATGAATTTTAAGTGTAAGTAGTGTGTTGGGTTGGAGGTTGGGTATTTGATGGTGAAGCTTGTTGGCTTGGATCAACCAAATATCTAGGATCAGTCAAGAAACCAATTGAAATTAATCTATACCAAATCATGTATTTAATAGTTGGTTTAGACTCAATTAGTAGTACAAGAAAGCATGGATGGCAGTTGAACAAGTATATGGTAATTGGGAAAAATCTTACAATTAACTTCCACAATATTTGATAGCACTTCAAAAATATGTTCCTGGAACGGTTGTAGTTTTGGAGTCACTTCCAGCATATACGCATGACAGAACTTGTGTTGATGGAAGTAGAATATTCTCTCGTCTCTTCCGGGCATTTCAACTGTCCATCAAAGGTTTTGCATTCTGCAAACATGTTATTCAAGTTAATGGAACATGGCTGTGTGAAAAATATAAAGGAACATTGCTAATGGCAATTGCATAAGACGGAAACAATAATATATTTCAAATTTCATTTGCTCTAGTTGAAGGTGAGACTAGCGGAGGTTGGAGTTTCTTTCTTATGAATCTCATAACACATATTGCTCCGCAACCCAACTTATGCTTGATTTTTGACAGACATGCGTCTATTGAGAGCGCTTACAATAATCCTACTAATGGTTGGCACATTCCTCTTTCTGTGCATGTTTATTGCATAAGACACATTGCTCAAAATTTCATGCGGGAAATCACAGACATAAATCTTCAAAAAAAAGTTGTGAACGTGGGGTATGTTTTAAACCAACCATCATTCATGTACTAGCGCGAGGAAATAAGATTATCAAATGCAGAGGCATTAAGGTGGGTGGATAAATTCCAGTGGAAAAGTGGACATGGGCATTTGATGAAGGACGCCGATAGGGCCACTTGACAACAAACCTTGTGGAATTCATGAGCGTCTTACATAAGGGCACTAGAAACCTATCCATCACTATGTTAGTGAGAGCAACCTATTATAGGTTGAGATCACTATTCGCGACCAGAGGTAAAAATGGAGCGTAATGTTAGAATCAGGGCAATTATTCAATGAAAATTGCATGAAATGTATGAATCAGGAAACTATTAAAGCGACCTCTCATTGCTTCAGAGGATTTGACCGTTAAGATTACAACTTCATTGTTGACGAGACAAAGGATCACAATAAGTGTCGACCAATGGGATACTACCGGGTGGAAATTCATAAAAAATGGTATGACTACGAAAAGTTTCAAACTTTTTGTATGCCTTGTTCCTGTGTCATTGCGGCAGTGTTTGTCAAGACCCATTCTTGCAACTATCATACGTTTACAAGGTCGTAAGCTTATTCGGTATCTACAATAATAGCTTCCTGGTGGTAGCTAGTGAAGACTATTGGTCTACGTATCAAGGGGGCATAATTTACCACAATGAAAATATGAGAAGGAACAAAAAAGGTCGCCCCAAAACCACATGAATTAGAACCAAAATGGATACAAGTTAGAAAATGGAAAGATCGTTTGGAATATGACGCTTCCCAATCACACACGAAAATGTTGTCTCAATGTTGGAATAAGTTCTAGATAAGATTTAATGATGTCATTAAAAAATTTGTAACCTTCGAATTTAATATGGATAGCAACTTTGGGTTACAAGACAACGAACAACAATGCGTTAAAAACAACAACATAGACTATATATCAAAAAACAGTTAACATTGTAAAATAGCTAAGAGCTGACAAAAATAAAAACAATATCATCTGTTGCAGACATCATATCCCTAACGTCGTTGTCATCTTTAATGTGCACCCACATACACTACATAGCATTGTTGTCATCTGCAATTGAGATGTGTGAAACAAGTCTTTTAATACTTCTAATTCTTTCTCCATCTTGAATCTCTCTATCTAACCAACGATTTAAATTCCTTTCTAGTTGCTCTAAACTTTGGATGTTTTAAAAAAACTTCTTTATCGAAAACTTGGTTCTTTAAAAAATAACATGCTTATATCTTCTAATATACATGATGGAACAAATAAAGAAAAAATTGTAAGAAGAAAATGAGAAGAGATGTGAAGAAATCTGTATATGATCACCGTTATTTATACAAAAAATATACCATTAAAATAATAATAATAATAAACTTTATAATATTATATAATATAATATATATTAAAAATTAACTAAATAAATAAAAAAGAGTTTTAAGTCTATTGGCGCACCCTCCCCCCCCCTTCCCTTTTAAATTTAAGAGGGGGCTTTATTCCAATTAACGCCCCCTCACAAATTCTAAAAAGGACTTTATTCCAATTGGCGCCCACTCACAAATTCTAAAAGGGGTTTTATTCCTATTGGCACCCCCTTACAAATTTAAGAGGGGGATTTAATCCTATTGACGCCCCCTTATATGTGTAATTTTTTTTGTTTGAAAGTTGGATTTTGTCGCAGCGTAAAAAATACCCGAGCGCATCGCACGCTCGAACTTACAACAAAGTCACCACCGAATTTTATTTATTCCAAAGAAAAGGGAAAATATCGATAAAACCCAAAGGGAAGAGAAACGGGTAAGGGAGTTGGTTATGCGAGGGGAAAGTATTAGCATCCCTCATATCTGTTGTACATAACGGAAACCATTTTGATTGTTCTTTGTGCGGATGGGTGTTATTATCTAAAAGTTACTTGCGATTGATTTTAATTAAAGGAAAAATAAGTTTTTAATTAGTGTGCTCGCCAAGGATTCAAACTCTCATGCCTACGTATTCTCATAGTGCAACGAGAAAATCAGAGCTCCGTAGTTCATGTGTAAAAAATAAGTATGTGTTGGTTGCTTTTAGGGAACACTTATAATCGTATATTATAAGTGTTGCGACGTCAGCTGATCTGATCCTAGTTCAGATGCTTTAAGCTTTTAGTTTGACTGTTAAGAAATGAATTATAACAGTTCTTTTATGAAAAGAAAGAAAATTATTTTGAAAAAGGTTTGTGTGATAAAGAAAAAGAAAGTGATGCTTGAACTGAATTAAAAAAATAGTTGCTTGAACCAGGATTGACATTGTTTGATCCCATAGGGTAATGTATTTGAACCAAAAAGTGTGGAGTTAACCAATAGATGATGATTAGCCAATGCAGAGTTGTAGGGTTTTATCTAGATTTGAGGATCAAGACCTTCAAGAAAGGGGTGTTTGCCTAAGCACGAAGCTTACAGGGCATACATGAGGTTGCATAAGCACGAAGTTTACAGGGCATAAATGATTTTCCTAAGCACCAAGCTTACAGGGCATGCATGATTTGCCTAAGCACGGAGCTTATAGGGCAAGAAGAAAAGGTTTGCCTGAGCACGAAGCTCACAGGGAAATACCTGAAAAGGGTTACCTGAGCACGGAGCCCACAGGGCAATGCATGAGAAAGTCTGCCTGAGCACAGAGCTCACAGGGTAATGCATGAAAAAGGGTTTGGTTCAGAGATGGATGTTTAACCATGAGAAGGTGATTAACCTATGAAAGAGGTGATTAACTAAGAGAAAGTGATTAACCTCTAGAGCGTATGGATGTCAAAAGGTATAATGTTTGGTCCAAAGAGAAAAGTATTGATGGTGTGTGTGTTGTACCTCGAAAAATATGATCCTTTGTGAATGGTTGTGGAAAATTGTTCGAACAGAATCGCCACCGAACTTTATTCATTCCAATGAAGGAATAGGAAAATATCGATAAAATCTTTGAAAGATAAGAACATGGTCATCGCAACCAAGTTCTAGGTTCTAGAGTCGATTACGCAAGGGGAAGGTATTAGCACCCCTCACGTCCGTTGTACTCAACGGGAACCTCTTAATTTGATTCGTGAGAGAATGTTAACTAATGTTGTTTGTTTTCTTCTAAGTGAATAATGTGAAAAGATATGAGAAAAGAATCTTGTTTGCTAAGGGGAAATGGGTGGTTTTATATGAGGGTGCTCACCAAGGATTTGGGCCCTTGTGCCTACGTATCTTCATTTGAAACAAATGAAGAATCAGAGCGTTTGTAGTTCATAGGACTATGGGTTGTTAGTTCATTTTAGCGAACAAATGTTTATATCGCATTCTAAGGGCGAAATGTTAGCTTTTCTACTCTCGGGGGAGGCTTAAGCATTTAGTTTGCGGGCGCATTAAAAGGGACTAAACATTGTTCTTTTGAGAAAAAGTTTTGATCGTACGGCGGTGAGGAGTTGAATTAATATGTTGAATGTTTTGTTTGGATGACGGTCACTCGGATGCCTAAGGAAGGATCCTCGTACCCAAATAATCGGGAGAGCGAATCGAAGGTTCGAGACTCTCTCTTTTTTAACCTTAATTGTGAAAGGGTTTTGATATAGTTAAAGTGTTTTGAGCGGATGATGAGCACTTGAATGGCCAAGGAAGACTCCTCGTATCCAAGTATTTGAGAGAATGAATCGAAGGCTCGAGACTCTCTCTTTTCATCTAAGTGGTTGAGAAAAATAGGTTTGATTCGATTTTTATGAAAATAGTTTGATGTGAAAGGATTATGAGTCTTTTAGAGAAGACAATTATTTGAATAGTAAGGAAGGCTCCTCGTACTCAAACAATCAAGGAGAAGAATCGAAGGCTCGAGACTCACTCCCTTTTCATCTTTTAATTAAATAAGGTCTAAGTTTTTATTAAGTTGATTAAATTTGATTTAGAGAAAATACTCGATGTTGATCGATATTTGAATTTGCGTTCAAAATGGTGTAAGGGTTTGAACTAAAATGGAAGGGAGGACCTAATTGGTATTGGGTAAGGTTGATGGAGATGTGCAAGGCAATCGGCTTACAAGAGTGGTATAGGGCCTGATATATGAATCAAATATTCTTTAGGGTTTCGACTTTTATTCATCATGCAATGAAAAAATATAAACAATCAAGTAAAATAAAGGAAAACGGTAAAGCAATTGAATTGAATTTAAATTACGTGTGCACCAACAGAGTGGGCTAGTCTTTTAAATGACCAACTATAAATAATTGATCGAGTAATTCTCATTGTAAGAAAGCCCAAGAGTAAGCTATGAATGTTGTGTATGGTGTCCATAAGGTTGATGGCGATGCACAAGGCGATCGACTTACAAGGGTGTAAAAGATGGCTCAATATGAATTAAGAATAATTTTGAAAATGAGTTAGGTGATGCTTGAAGTGGTTAACAACTGAAACAAAGCACACAATCAAGATGAAAGTGATAAAAATTATTACAATTCATCGGAATAGGGGTACATTTTGTCGAATGGGAATGAAATAAAAACAGTTAGAACCCAAACACAATAAGCAAGTACATATAAACAGGACGTGATTTGATTTTATTAATGCAAAACAATATAAAAGGCATGAACGATAACAAAAATCAAGCAAACAAGATATCAAATAGTTCACAAACATAAATTAAAGTCTAAACTAAAACACCATGACAAGAAAACATTTTGAATTTCAAATAGAAAAGAGAAATTGTTTTGTGATTTATTTTATGCAAATGATTTTATCTAATTAATCAATTAAAAGATATTTAACTTAATTAATTAAACTAACTAACAAATTAACTATCCAACTTAATTGACTAAAACAAAGTTATTTAATTAATTCAGATATGTAAAAAATTAATTAATAAAATTAATTACTTAAAAAATATTTCAATTAATCAATTAAAAGTGGGGTGTTTACTAATTAAAATGGTGGGATGAATAACTAAATCGGATTGGGCTGAAAATCAAAGAAACAAGGCCCAGGGAGTGTGTAGTACACAACAGGGGTGTTGAAACAGCAAGTTATATAGGCTCAAAAGCCCAATGCTTCCAAAAAAAGATACATAGCTTATAAAAAACATGAGTTTTTGAAAGAAATGACTCACATGTATTTTCCAGCCCTCTTTCTCAACTCCTCTACATCAACAAACTTGTCATCAACACTCAATTTCTCAACAAGAATAGTTGTTGCAGATGCTTCCAGGTCATCAACTTGTTTTTGGGACTCAACAACTTCTAAGGATGTTTCCATAAAGCTTTTACAATTCTCAATAGATGGAAAACGAATGCAGAAAAGCTCATCTTTAGTTCACCATCAACAAAATCCTTAGCATGCCAAACATAAGATTTCTCATTTCCATCATGTTCTTGCACATACATGGTAGGAATAATGAAATGATTGGCACAGATCTTGAGGGTTTTCGATTGCCTCATAAGAAGCCTAACTTTACAGGTAGTTGTATGTTTCAAGAACTTCACAGTACCAACACCTATTTCCTTCCACTGATTTCCATCCTTATCAAATCGGTAAAGGTTCGATTTGAGATCTAGAACGGCGTTTTTGTTTTTGACAGTTTGACAGTGAGGATACTTTTTAAACGTTGAAGAAGCGTTATTTTGAATTGTACACCACGTCCGTTGGATGGGGGAGCTAGTCTGTGAGCTTTTTCAAATGCATAAAACCGACAGAGATATGCAACTCTTTTATTGCTTGCTTCAACTTCAATAGCAACACGAAGAATATTATCTATCTCTACCAATAAGGAATGCAACACTTCACTATCCAAAGTCAGGTTTGCTCCTAAATTCCCAGCAGTCTGAGTCCGCAATATACGTCGTTGCGGCTGCTGCTCCGACCCTCTTCTATAAGACCTCTCGATAGAAGCCTCAAATCAACAATCTATGTAATAACTCCTCAAACACCATGGAAGAACATATGTTGTTGTGTAGGTTAGATTGTATGATAAAAAGAAAGAGTGGTGGTTGTTTTCACATGAAGGTTATGATGATGGAGTTTTTTTTAGAGAAGGTTAAGGAGTGTAAGGTGATAGCAGCGTGAGGTTTAGTGGAGGATGAACAATGGCGGGTTGGCGGCACGAATAGCTTGGTGTGGGTTTGTTTTTATGGCTTAATGATGGCAACAGTTGTAATGTGGACCGCGTGTTTAAGGTGGAGGTTGTATGGCCGTGTTTTCTTTGATGAACATGAGAAGATGAAAGTTGCAGGGTGGTGCTTTGTTGGGTTAAAAAATAAAGAAGAAGTTTTTGGGAGAGTGTTTAAGGAAGAGTTATAGGTGAAGGTTTATGGTTTTTTGTGTAGCTAACGTGATGGCAAGGGTGAAGGGTCGAGTAACATAAGTTTGTGGGGGAAGAATAAAGGTTATGGAATGATTGTGTTGAAAGAAGAGGAAAAATGGCTATGGTGTGAAGAAGAAAGAAAAGTGTACAGTGAAAGATTATATGTGTTTGAGAATGTAGTGTGTGTTTTTAGGAGAGATAAACAAGCTGCAATATGAAATGAAGAGGAAAATTCACTTTTTTCCATTTTTTCTTTTTTGTGTTCTTCGTTCCATTTCGAAAATAGAGAAAGAAAACATCAAGTGATATGAGTGGCTAAGGTGGTCGTGGAGGGTTCCTGAATGTTTTTCGTTTTAGCCTTTAATCACCTCTCATTTATGAATGCAATGAAGGAGAGGGAGATGTTTAGAGAGGGGAGCGGCGCCACTTGGTTATTGCTGAGTATTTTTGTATGTTTTGAAATTGAGAGATAAGTGGATCTGAGGTAGGCTCTGTGTGTGAGATTTTCAGTTGGTTTTTCCCCTTGTCTCATGCAGTACAACACTTATATAGTGTATACACTAAGGTTTCTATTTTTTACCAAATGCCCAAAACGTCCTTCCAGCAAACTTAATGAACAAGAATACTTAAAAAATAAAAAGAAATAAGAACAAATATTAAAATAATCTAAATAAATAAAAATAAATCAAAATTAAAGTGCAGAAATTTCTAATTAATCAATCACAAACATTTTTGACTAAAAAAGTAAAATAAAAGGATTAAAAGCGGATTAAAGCCGGGTACCAAAATGCTCGAAAAAATAAAATGAATGCACCAAAATGATCAGCGCAAAATAAACATATTGGAAAAATACAGCGTTTGGTCAAATTTTGAAATAAATTCGGACCGGTAAAAAGGCTCAGACTGATCAAAATATAGCTAAGAAGTCGTCGAAAAATAAAATGAGCACGCCATGTTAACCTATGAGAAACCTAGATTAAGAATACTGACGTCTGCTGGCTCAATTTTTAAACTTTTCATCCATTAATTTTGCGCACAATTGACATTCAGTCTGACGGATTTGTTTGTAAATCCAGCAAATTTATTCTGGCCAACATTTTAAGCATTATGCATGTTGAAAGACATGTTATGCTATGCAGATGATGAAAAATGTTGTGATAACTGTATTGATCGGAGGTTCAGGGTCAAAATTGGGGTGTGACAGTGTGGATTATTGAAGTGTTGTCTATGGGGAAGAAAACTTGAAAGTTATTTAATTTGAATTGCACTAAAGTCTATGAATGAAGACGAATACTTTGAATAAATAGGGTCTACATCCCGTATTCAAAGATATTCAGAACAAGGATAGGAATAATCCCTATCATTCTTTTCTGTTGCTTAAGGCCTGTGGCACACAATTCACATTGTAACTAATAAGTGTTTGATGAAATAAAAGTCTTTTTGTTTTGCAGAGGCGAGGTGCGCTTGAATGGATGAAGCTCAACAATGATCAAGGTCTTGATGTCCTTTCTGTCTCCAAGTTCTTGGATGTGAAACTTGAGTTGACTTGAGAGATCCAGTGTAATGCAAGTACCAAGGTCTAACCCAATAAAGTGATCAAGAGACTTATGATCACTTGATTGAATATGGGGAACATGCAATTGTTCAGGACAATCATACAAAGTTTAATATCAAGTGTAATTAATTGATCAAGAATATACTTGATCACCTCATCAAGGGTAATGATCATGCTAAGAATAAATCACTAAGCACCTGGCTCTAATCAAAAGCTAAAGTCATAAAAGATTAGGATTACTATGCATAAACCATAGTCTCTAATTTGCCATTGAATTTTGAAGAGAAAAATCAAATAAAACCAAATCTAATTATCTTAATTAAAATCTACTATAGCATGTCTTATATTTTTCAATGTGTTTTAATAAATTTTTTTTATGTATTTTCATGAATTAAATGTGTATGCAAGATATGTGGCAAAAGAATTAAAAGAAGAGAAAAAGTGTATTAATAATTAAATGAAATAAATAAATTTGCAGTGGGGTGTATGGACCAAAGAGAGTGTTGCCAAGCAAAATGGCGCAGGGGCCCATGATGGAGGCCCAACGTCGTTATGGTCTTGTTGGAGTTCAGAACAAAGGGATGTGTGTAAGAAAAACAGGGGTGTGGAGAGTAAAGCCTCATGGGCTTAATGTAATGAGGCCCAACGCGTGAATGGCCAAGAGAGAATGAAGCTTTAGACTCCCATTCATTCACATTTTTAGCTTGTCTAACATCCTTCTCTCTCTTAAATGTGCCACCCACCAGAAACCGCTATTTCGCGCCGAAGGTGGCGGAGCTGATCAGAACAGACTCCTACTACCATCAATAAACTCCTCTCAAACTCCTTTCTCTTATTCTCTCGTTAATTTTTTTCTGAAGTCCAACGCAATCCCCTAACTCTCAAGTTTAGCTCAAGAACCCTAAAAACTAAAACACAAATTAAATTGTGGTTGAAGGGAATTAAGCCACGCAACCTTGGGGCTTCGATTCCCCTCACTGAGGGCTACATTATGGTAACTTCTTTAAAACAAAAAGAAGCAAGGAGAAGAAGCTACTACCTGCGAGACCGTAGTTTTCCTTAGAGTTTGTTGGAGGTGGATGAAAATGAAGAATAAAAAAGACCAGAAGAAGAAGAATCAAGTACACTTCAAGCTTCTTACTCCTTGGAAATTTTCTTTCCTTCTTCTTCTTCCCAAATTAGTCTGTAGTTTGTTATTATTGATTAGAGTGGAATGAAGTGGAGTGTAGAGTAGAATGAGCTCAGTTGTAGCAAGCTTCAATGTGAATTTTGTTCAACAATGGTGGAGTTTTGAGTGTGAGGTGGGAGAGATTAAATATAGAGAGAATAATTGAGAGTGATGATTTTGCAGAGTGTCTAAGGGTCTGTTTGGTTCAAATGAGAGGGAGGGAAGGGAAGGGGAGGAGAGGTGAAGAATTTTTTTTAATCAGAAAAAGATGGGAGGGGAGGGGAGGGGGGATTTTAATTAAAAATGTGTTTGGTTCAGGAGGGGAGGGGAGGGATTGCATTAATAATTTACATTTTTTCCTTATGATCTTATATATGTTATATGATATTCATATGTGAAAAATTCATGCATATTTTTTATGATAATAAACATTTTAATATTGAGTGACTAAAAAAGTATTTATTTACCACATAACGTTAAAAAATTGAGTATACTTGATTCAGATTATAACTCTCCAATATAAATTAAACTATATGCTTATAACAATGTTTAAATCGTGTTGAATCATCTAACAAAACAAAAACATAAAATAAATTATTATTAAATATTAATGGTTCAAAATGTTTAATAAAATGAATAAACAAAAAAAATGAATGGTTTAAAATTTGATATAAAAAAAATATGATATAACAAAATTAGAAAAAAAAAACGAATGTAACTAAACATAATATTTTTAATTAAAAAACAAAAAAAAAGTGCAATGATTATGACTTTTATAAAGTACAAAAATTCTAAAATAATTTGAAAATAGATAACAATTATAATAAGATGATGGAAGCAATCGAGAAAATCACACATAAGAAAGTAGTAACACGAAAGAAAATGAATAATTTTGAAATACTAAAATTAAACCGTGGATATTTTAGTAAATATAATAATTTTTTAAATATCCAATCTCATATTCCCTCCCCTCCCCTCCAAATCCCTCCAAATTGGAGGGAAGCAAAAAGTGTGTTTTGGAGGGATTTTGCTCCCCTCCCCTCCCCTCCCCTCCCTTCCCCTCTTAAAATTTGAACCAAATATATTTAATTAAAAATCTCCCATGCCTTCCCCTCCCCCTCCCTCCATCTACTCCGAACCAAACACACCCTAAGGTTTCAGATGAATGAAGAGGGAATGTAGATTATATAGATGAAAGATTGTAACTGTTTTATGACAATTAGGGTAAAGTTTGTTGCAAGTTAGGGCAACAATTATTGTTAAGTGAATCAATGAGGAAAATGGTTAGAAGTTTTTAACTCTGTTAATGATCTGTTAATTCAATTAATTTGAATCAGTTTGTTGCTTAATTGAAGTTGGTGTTAGTGTTGAATTGTGATTGAGTTATTTTGGATTAGTTATGAAATTTAGTTTTAACTGCTAGTGTTGGGAAATTTCAATGAGTATGTTAGTTATGTTAAGAGGTTATAGTTGTTAGAAATGCTTAACTGGTTGATGAGTGTTAATTGATATGTTATTGACTGTGAAATATTTATGGAACTTGTGAATTGATTTGAATTAATGGAAATTTTGGATCAATTGAAAAAAGGTTAGTTAAAAAGTTAATTTAATTTTAACTGAACTGTTAATACATTAATTGAGTTAGGGTGGTTAGTTTGATTGTTGAAATAATTTGAAGTGACTTTCAATGCTTTGTTTCCTGTTAGACGCTGATTATGTTGAACTGATGCTTGAACTGTTAGTATTAATTAAAAGTATTTTGGATTGCAATTGAGATGTTTATTTGGATTGTTAGAATTTTGATGTTTTAATTGTTAGCACGTTAGGATTGGATGTTGATATGTATGAATTAATTCTAATTTTGTTATGGAATGTGATGTTGATGAGTTAGCTTGAAACTAAATTGAATTGTTATAGTTTGGGAATTTATTGGTTTAACTTGTTATATTTGCTTGAATTGTCATGTGAATGTCACGACATTTGATTAGAAATTAGTTTGGGTTATGTCTTGATGTTGTTAGGCTAAAGCTAGTGATGCTTTGAAATAAACTTGAATGCTTACTAAAACTGCTATGGAATTTATTATGGTTAGTTGTTTACAAATACAATATTGTATGATAAAGATAAATGTATGTTCAATAGTGTGTGTATGCATTGAATGTGTGTTAATGGTAAGTATGCTAAATCTTAGTTGTGTATGTGTGAATTATGATCATGATGCTAACTACTTCCTATGGGTGCAAGAGTGTTATTTTTGGAACATTGTTCATGGAATTCAACTTGGTTTGGCATGGCATGACATTTCAAAGTTGGCATAGGACCAAGATATGGATCATGAATAAGTTAGTAAGTCATGGCATATGAAGAAGTCTTGAAGATTTGGATGCACAACAATGGGAGAACTTTGAGAATGAAAGAAAAGTAGAATATGGTTTAGGATAGTCAGTTTGACTTTGGTCAACTGCTTGACCAAAAAGTCAACAGTTGACCAAAGTCAACTTTAGGTCAAAATGTGTAAAATCTCGTGTAGAATTTGGTCTGACTCTTTTGTAATGAAACCTTGATAATTTTTTAATAAAATGGATCCTTAAATTGGAATTGCGTGACTTTATTCTTAAGAAAAGTGATTTCCCTCCAAACTTGAATTTTGAAATGATCTTGAACTAGAATGAATTTGAACCTTGATCTTTGATTGTGCATTGTTATACCTTGAATCCAAAACAAATTGCCAATGAACTAAATTGTGAAAGATTCCATAAAGAAGTTGGTCAACAAAGGTCAACCTCTCATGGTTGACTCTGACTAAAGTCAAACTTGCAAGTAATATTCAATTTCAATGTCATGATGTAGTCCACATGATCCACAATGTCATGGACCAATATTAAGGTCCAGGAGAAAGATCAACCACCAATTTGTTGTGCCAAAATAGTCAAGACACAACATAATGAGATCCACAGGCTTTATCCACATCTTTGTGTCATAAATAAAAAAACCCTTGAATCAATGATGCTTATCTGAAAAATGCAAGTGAATGATCTTATGATAGATTACTAGGGTATGAGTAGGCAAATGAACCCAAGAACATGAGCTAAATGAATAATGGAAAGAAATAGGGCAAATTTTGGGGTATGACATGTATAATGGTATTTATGATGGAAACATGGTTGGTTTAAAAAATATTGAGTCAAAACATGGTTATTTAGGAAAAAGAAAAATTAAGATTCAATAATTATAAACAGTGTAGCTGCGTAAATGCGTTAAAAAAGTAAATCTATTTTCATTAAAAAAAACATAATCAGATTTTGCCATAAAGAAACCTATATTTTTATTATTATGGAATAATAAAGAAATATTATTTACATAGAAATAAATGTTAATAGAAAATAAATTGTGCCATAACTTCTTGTAAATTAATCTTTTTAAAAATAACATTCAAATACCACAAAATTATCAGGCATGAGTTCTTGAATTTTTTCTTTTTTTTGTAAAAGATGCATCTTATATATGTTAAATTGTAATTCCTTGTGTCGAAGTGTCGAAGTGTAGAAGCAAGGGTGTGTCGAAACAGTTGTGTCACACAGATTTGATTTAGATTTGATTTGATATAGTTCCAAAATAGGTATTTTGGGTTTTTATAGTTTTGGGCTTTGGCTTGGAGAACAAGTAAACCTAAATCTATAAATAGGGAGTAACCCTTATTTTTGTAAAGAATCACAACACATTGTAATTCACGGTTTGCAGTTGCAAGTGAATAGAAAGAGAAAAATCCCACAATTTGTGGGTAACAACCTTCTTCTCCAAATTCTCTTAGAATCCTAATTTCCTTTCTTTCTCTATTTTCTTTTTTTCTTTGGTATTGCTGCGCTAAGAACCCTTATTGTTTAATCAAGATAGGGTCGAAATTCCCATAGGTTTTGGGTTAATTCCAACAATATAGTGTTATAAAGTTAAAACTGTCTTTAGTTTGGGATAAATGGAGGGTAAAGGGGAGAAAATATTTTTAATTAAGTGTGTTTGGTTCAAACTTTATGAGAGATATGAGGCGCAAGGGGAACGGAGTAAAACCCCTCAAAACACACTTTTTACGTCTCATAAATCGGGAGATCTGGAGGGGATAAGAGAATTTGAACTTTGAAAAATATTACATTTACTAAAATATCCTTAGTTTTATCTTATTATTTCAAAATTATTTATTTTCTTTTGTATTGCTGCTTATCTTTTATGTGGTTTTTTCAGGTGCTTCTATCAATTTATTATAACTATTCTCTGCCTTCAAATTATTTTTCTTATTTTTTTAAATATTAATTAATAAGTTATAAGTTACAATTTTGTGAATTAAGTGTACTCAATTTTTTAAACATTATTTAATAAGTAATAATTTCCTTAGTCACTCAACAATATAAATTTTCTGTTTAATTATATATGCATATGTTATTACCAAAAAAAATAATTTATGAAGTTTTCACTTTTTATTATTACATGACTTATATATGATCATAAGGCTAAAGATGTAAATTATTAATAAATTATCTCCCCTCCCTTTATGAACCCACAATATTTTAAATTAAAATCTCTCTCTTCTCCTCCCTTCACCTCTTTTAAACTATATATATATATATATATATATATATAATCCCTCACCTCCCTTTTCATTCCCATTCCTTCGTTAAAATTTGTCCCCCCCCCCCTCATTTGAACCAAACAGAGTTTAAGAGTGTAAAACGTAAATGGTATAAAAACATGTGATTATATCAACACATTTTTATTATGTATGACCATTTCACTTGAAGTGGTATTTACAATGTTATGTCTCAAAATAAAACCCATGGTCCTCAATCCCACAAGTGGGAAAACATTAGTCAAGTCCACATACGCATGTTTTCCACTTATCCACCTAGACACCAAAATATTTGTTGGCTTAACTGTCGACCTTCTCTCTTGTGAGTCGATCAAGAAGTTCGCAAACGCTTCTTTCAAATATCCCTTGCACGCCTAAATATATCAAAAAAAGGCATCTCTAACAATATAAATTTTCTGTTTAATTATATATGCATATGTTATTACCAAAAAAAATAATTTATGAAGTTTTCACTTTTTATTATTACATGACTTATATATGATCATAAGGCTAAAGATGTAAATTATTAATAAATTATCTCCCCTCCCTTTATGAACCCACCATATTTTAAATTAAAATCTCTCACTTCTCCTCCCTTCACCTCTTTTAAACTATATATATATATATATAAATATAATCCCTCACCTCCCCTTTCATTCCCATTCCTTCGTTAAAATTTGTCCCTCCCCCCCCCCCCCCCCCCCTCATTTGAACCAAACAGAGTTTAAGAGTGTAAAACGTAAATGGTATAAAAACATGTGATTATATCAACACATTTTTATTATGTATGACCATTTCACTTGAAGTGGTATTTACAATGTTATGTCTCAAAATAAAACCCATGGTCCTCAATCCCACAAGTGGGAAAACATTAGTCAAGTCCACATACGCATGTTTTCCACTTATCCACCTAGACACCAAAATATTTGTTGGCTTAACTGTCGACCTTCTCTCTTGTGAGTCAATCAAGAAGTTCGCAAACGCTTCTTTCAAATATCCCTTGCACGCCTAAATATATCAAAAAAAGGCATCTCTAACAAAGTCGTATTGGTATTTAAATCCTAGAAGCACCTTACAATGAACTGCATGTTCTCCAAAGATATACAGACACACCTTACAGAAAATGGGGCAAAGAAGTCACCCTCCAATAAAGGTCCCCAAATAAAGAACCTCAACCAGCCACAATGTCTTTGACCGCCCATCGCAACTCTTTATCAAAACAAGTAATGTTTCCTCTATATGAGTCGTTTGTCTCCTTTTTATAAAGAAAAGTTTGGTGTTACTCATGCAAGATTTAAGTATAAGAAGCTCGTAATGTAGGTCCTCTAATTATGGAAGAAAGTGTATTAACCCCTTAACAAAAACTTTATCACAACTAACAGCCCCTTCGATAAATTTCACCCCCAACATCGGACTCTCAGTGTCTAAAGGGAACAACAGTCTTGATGCTTACTGTTGTCACACAAAGGCTAAACGATTTTAGTCTTATGGATATTTAATTCACGAATCAATATCTGACCCGTCTTCCGAATGATATTAAAGACTCTAGTCATTTCCTTAGAATCCCTCGTGACTGACCCATCATCAAGATACCAATCATAAAGAAAAAGCTTGCAATTTTCCATAGTGTTATGAATAAGAAGGTGTAACACAAGAGCAAAAAGAAAAGACCCCAAGGTACAATTTTGTTGCCTAACCTTAAAGAAACTAAACCCATGAAGAAATTAATGGGTATCACCCTACCTTGCATAGTAGTGTCGATCAGTGTAACATAATAAAATAATTTGAGAAATATATCATGAACATATCCACAGAACCAAATCAATGTTGCATGCTCAACATCCTATATACATTGTGCAATATGATCTCAGCACCACCGGGTACACTGACCCTAAACTGAAAGTCATTGAGATAGTTTGCCACATCTTTATCGATGCATCTCATAGCAACCTTATATACTGGACGCTTCAAAATAGAACCAATGGTGATATGGTGTATCCCACCATCAAGCTTTAATTCAAGTGTCAAGGGTATAAAAGCTACATACTCTGCCAAACTCATAAAGGATCTTCCTCTCGTTGCCATAGGTTAACAATCAAAGTGTTTACACATAAAATATCCCTAGCCACAACATAGATAAGAACACAAATCAACTCTACCACATGATGTCCTAAGAATAATGTCAACTTCATCCACAAGTGTAGCTTCACAAAATATAGTGGTAGGCATGGAAATGTGGCTTATACGAGTATCTAACCTTAAAAACCTTCATTGTAACACCATTAAAATGACCACTCCAAAAGATCCCAACATTTTCACTACTAATGTGAAGTGTCCATTTAAAATCTTATGTGTGCATTGGTGGAGCAACGTTATGACCGGAGAAGACCATAGCCGCCCCGTTATATATTTTTCAATTTAAAATTTATATGACATGAGACTACTAGTTGAATACCCCTTCAACATTAAATGAGGAAATTATATATTATTTAATATTGTGATAGAGTTAGATAACAATATCATGTGGTGTGGTTCTACTTTATCATAAAAAATAGAAGAGTAATGTGAAGGACAAAGGAAGAATAGTTTATCATATATATTCAACCATTTAATGAATAGTAATTGTTTATAAAATTAGAAAAGGAAAACATTTTTTCTAACAATACAATTTTTTTATATCTCAATCCTATTGTTAAAATATTCAAAACTATAATTATAATATAATATAAAAATTCATTTTTAAAATATTAATAAGTGACACATTGTAAAAACAATTTTTTAATATGATATATATATATATATATATATATATATATATATATATATATATATATATATATATACATATTGTTAAGAATATTTGTATAGAGAAAAGTCTCACATCGACTATATCATGTATTAGCTGTAAATCACTCTATATATTATATGTCACTCCCTAAATTTTCCCCCACTAAATTCAACTGCATTAATTTCAATTCATTCATTCATCTGCAGTCATCCATTTGCATTTCATTCATTTGTATCTCTTTATTTGAATTAACTTCTTATGACCATTTGGTCTGGTCATAGAGTGTTATCATCATGCATAAGTCAAATCATTGGTCAAAGATTGAAGGTCAATCTGATTGAATTGTTTATATTTGAAGATGGTTGGTTTCTACCTGAGTGAATCGCACACTCAGAGATAACAACAGAGTCGCCACCGAACTTTATTTAGTCCCAAAGGACAGGGAAAATATCGATAAAACCCAAGGGGAAGAGAAACGGGAACGGGGGGTCGGTTATGCGAAAGGAAGGTATTAGTACCTAACGCATCCGTCGTACTCGACGGGAACCATTTCGCTTGCTTCTAGGCTTTGATGGGTTATCTATCTAAAGGCTTCTAGCTAAAAGAAGGAGAGAGAGAGAAAGGGGAAAAAGAAAGAAAAGAAGGAAAATGCTCGCGGAGGAACAAAGTCCTCGTGCCTACGTACCCTCATAGTGCAATGAGGAAGTCAGAGCGTCGTAGTTCATGGAACCAGGGGACAAAGAAGGAAGAAAGAAAGGAGGAAAACGGAAGAAAGGTGGAAGTGTGCTCGCCGAGATCATTGCGATCTCATGCCTACGTATCATACATTCAAAAGAATGCAGAATCAGAGCTTTCGTAGTTCGGGGAACTGAACGGAAAACAAAACAAGGAAGAAACAAGGGGATGAAATAGGTGGTGTCAAAACCAAGAGCAAGAGATGGAGAAAGATCCGCTGGGGATGCAAAAGAAATGGTGTCATAACCAAGAGAGTAAGGGAATAAGAGAGAAATGTTTGACTCTGAGGGGTATTGGTATGTTAACTGACTGACAGTGGTTAACCGAAGAAAGAGAGTAAGACTCTAGCAGGGAAAAGAAAGTTAGTGTCAACAGACCCGCTGTGATAGACCAAGAGAGAGAGAGTACTGAACCAAGAGAAGGTGTTTGACTCTGCAGGGGACGTCGGTATATTAACTGATGAATAGTGGTTAACCGAGGAAAGAAAGGACTGCAACTCTGTGGGGGTAGAGAAGCATTGGTTTTAACAGAGGAAACTGTGATTAACCAGAAGAACGGGTGTAGGACCGATCGAAGGTCGTAACCCAAAAGGCATGTTGGTAACGACTGAACAAACAACACTTTGACCAACGAAGAAGGGTATTGAACCAAAAGAGGTTACTAGCCCAAAGGGTGCAAGTATTCGAACCAAGAAAGGTTGCCAACTGCAAGGGATTCGGTTTTAACAGGAGATCTGTGATTAACCGAGAGAAATGAGTGATTAACCAAGAGGAGGTGATTAACTCAAAAAGGGGTTCAGTATTTTAACAGACAGGCTGTGGTTAACTGAAGAAAAGGGTGATTAACCAAGAGAAGGTGATTAACCCAAAAAGGGGTTCAGTATTTTAACAGACGGACTGTGGTTAACTGAGAAGGAGTGCAAACATTGGTGTCTTAACTGACTGATAGTGATTAACCAAACAAAGGAGAAGAACCGAGAGAAGGTTGCGAACTCCTGGGGAAAAAACAGTCGTGACAGGAAAGCTGTGTTGGACCAAAGAAAGAGAATTGAGACTCCTCAGGGGAATAAAAAAGCAATAATTGATTACAAGAAGAAAGGAGTAATGGAACAAAGAGAGATTGCTAGCGCAAGAATAATGACCTTAACCAAGAAGGATGGTGATTGATCAAGAGAGAGATCGAAAGAGATAAGAGTGATCGAGGATCGAAAGAGATCACAAAGAGAGAAAAGTGATCAAGGATCAACTCGACTGGGGAAAGGAAGCACATTACTGCCTGGAGATAGAGATGACTAAGCCAAGCACAGGGTCATTCGTCCCTTACCTGAAGTAGTCAGAATGAGAGTAAGAATTCTCCCTTCTCATTCCTTCCCTAACTCACAGGGTGTAATGCGGAAGTTGAAACAGACGGCACAACAGCTCCAAGTTGTACAGTGCTCATGCGGACAGCATAACAACGTCAATTTGTACAGTGCTCCAATGCAAGGCGCAGCGCGAAACTCCAACTCCACGGGGGAACGAGAGAGAAAGCTCTAAAGGAAGCCTAAAGAGAGGAAAGGGTAAGATCAACTAATCAAAATGTGTTTCGATCAATTAATCAAGGGAGAAACATGCTAACAACTTTTCAAAGAGGATGAAAAGTCATTAAAGCAAAAAGGAGTGAATTATTGATTACACAAGATTAAGTTTATCCATGAAGAATAAACTTAATGTAAACTGAAATAGAAGGTGCAAAACAGTGCCAAATGATCATCAAAATGCCACACAAAATCATATATCATGTGAACAAAGATAGTGCAAGAATTAACTATGTTCATATAATGCTAAGAACATGAAACAAATGAATAATCGAAAATGTGCATCGAAAGTTCATGAATATGCTTCAACCAGAAGTGAAATGACATTTAGAACATCCATAAAATCAAGCATGATAATCAATGGAAGTTAAAATGAAGAAAGCATGGCAAACACATTCGAAAATACAAGAAAATGGCCATTTTGTTCAGTGGTAACCGGTTAATCACCATGCGTTAACCGGTTACTTGCTTGAAAATTAGCGTTCTGGGTGAAAATTGCACTGAGTAACCGGTTAACCACCATACGTTAACCGGTTACCACTGAACAGTGGTGAAAAAAACAGTAAAAACAACTTTTCAAAAGTGATTCTCAGCACATATTCACTTATGCAAACTACCACATGCTTAAATACAAATTTGTACACGAAAATTACATCATGTAAGGGTAGTTAAACACAACTTGAAATCAATAATCATGAAGATCAAAGATCAAACAATCACATGGTAAATCACCGAACACAATCAAAATCACAACGTAAACGCGCGAAATCAATCGAAACAGAGAGAAAAGATAGATCCACCAACCTACAAGGTTGAGATGTGCCTTGGTGATTGTTGCAAAGGATTATTGATGCAGAAAATCAAAGAAAACCAGACAAATCTTCAATTTGGCGACGAGACGTGTCAAAATCGAGCAAAATACGATAAAGCTCCAAAATGCGAATTCGAACCGCTGGAAGTTGCAGCAAATACTCAAGATTAATCCAACAGCTGAAATAACTCCAGAAATCCAAGTGTAATAACAAGAATGATGAAGGTTGAGCTCAAGAAATAATCACTTTTGATGTAAAAGTGATTATCCTTCAAAGTAGAAATGAGCTTTGGTGAGGTTTTGGAAGAGAATTGAGATGAAGATGAAGATGTAGTAGAGAAATTCAGAGGGAATTTGGCAGAATTGAGAGTGAAATGGAGCAAATGGTTGAAGGTCCTTGAAAATGAGTGAGGGTGAGTTTATATAGTTTTTAGGTTTGGAGTGTGAGATGGTTTGGAATTTGGTTTGGAATTAGCTTTGGGTTTGGAACTAGGCTAGGAGTTAGTTGGACTTGACTCACCGAGTCAAGGTGGTTAACTCGGTTAGTTAGAACCAACTCGGTAACAATACCAAGGTGCACTCAATCATCCAAAGGTTGATATGCTTGGAAAACAAGGAACATGGTGCACTTGAATTAGAGTGAAATATTGGAATAAATGCACTTGGACTGCCTTGAAATGTCTAGAGATCTCTAGAATATTCCACACATTGCTAGAACACTGTAGAATCAAGACTAAAAAGAGTGCATGGCTGCTGTCTCAAAAATGCAGCAGGAACTTCAAAATTGCACTGAGTAAGCGGTTATTCACCATGCGTTAACCGGCCACTTCAGTCAATTTTTGCCCAAATTGCTCAGGAAATGATACTGGAGTCCTGGTTGTGGTTTTCCACCTCTTGTCTTGATGAATAGGTATGTAAACCTTCATTTTGCGGTTATTCTGATGACACAATGATCTTGTGAGGATATGATTAATCGGGCTTGGGAAACCTGAATATCCTGCGGCAAGAAACACACAGAGAAAATTGCAAATGTGTATGCTAACGATGCGAACGTGCATGCTTATGCAAAAGGCAAAAGAGGGGGGGTCAAATTTCGGGTTACGACAGCTGCCTATATTTAATCCTCTTGGACCCGAATGTATGAATTGCGTTAGCTTTTCGATGATTCGAGGTAAAAGGGGATTAAATAAAAGAGTAGCTTGAGAATTTGGCCGACGGAGACAAAAGGAGCGGTGCAAAGGTATAAAAGATAAAGTGCAACTTTTGGCTGAAAATCTGCTGGGAGATAAATCAGGCAAAAGGAGAAGGAGTATGATCGATGCATATGCCATGTATGCGTTTCTACATGATGCTTGATATCATGCAATGCAAAGGCGCAAGATAAGGCACAACAAGGCGGTTAGGCAGAAATCGTAGCACAATGACTTCGACACCCTCGACCGGGGAGAGGACCCGCAGATAAAGACAAACTCTGCTGGAGAAGAGAGTTCACAAAGGATGATGATCCCGTCGGGGAAAAGAAACTGAGAACATCTCAGGTTTCTAAATCACCATGGCTGTCTCTGTTAAGGATGAAAGAATTAAATCAATCCTTCCTACCAAGACTGGCTCTGCCTGGGGAAAAGAAGTTTCCGAATCATGTTGACTCAGCTGAGGAGACCCCTGCTGCTGGGGCCAGATATTTCCAAATCATTGGAGACGATGCACAACACTTGCTAGGGAAAAGTGAGCAAAGCGTCTTTGCTGGGAACATTTCGGCAACTTGCCGGGGAGAATGATGACTCTGCTGAGGAACTGCTGAGGAGACAACAACTTCTTCACAGAGCCATTGTAACGCCCCGGTTTTGTCTTATTTATTTAATCGAGTCGGTTTAATTATTTTTGTTTTATATTATTTTATTCTTGACTTTTATTTGACAAATATATTATTTTTCATCATTATTATGTTTTATCGCGTTTTGAGAGCGTTTGCGAGATATTTGAGCTGAGGGGTAAAATGGTCATTTTGAGAGGTTAGATATTTTAGAAAAATTAGATATTTTTTTTAATAAATAGAAAGTGGAGAGAAAAAGAGAGAGAAAAGAAAGGGAAAGGAAAAGAAGAGAAAGAAAAGGAGAAGAAAGAAAGAGAGAAGAGGAGAAAGAGGAAATCGAGGAAAACTCCGTTTCGAGCGCAATTAATCGGGTAAGGGTGAGAAGTTTCAATTATATCTTGCTTGTGTATGTATATGTGTTGTTTGTGGTAATTGTTTTGGTTGTTTCACAACTTTTCTTATCGATTGGAATTAGGAGAGATTGATAGAAATTGATGTTTTCACGGATGAAATTAAATATAAACTGCGTAGAATACTTGTCGTTAGGATTGGATCATGTTTTGGTTGTTATAGTATGTTTTGGAAGTGTTTGGGTGGAAGAAATGATGGATTTTGACCCCAAATGACCTATGTTATCGCTGCTGGAAATTCTGGGTTTCGCAGGTTCGCATTGCGAGCCAAAGCGAATGAAACAGCGAACGTTCGCTAGCTATTCGCATTGCGAACTTTAGGTCTTTTTTGTTTCTGCCACGGTTCGCTGGGAGCTTCGCATTGCGAACGTGGCAAATTTTCAGTTTTTATTTTCTTCATAACTTTTGATCCGTAAATTGGATTGAGGCACGGTCGGATGCGTTTGAAAGCTCTTTCAATGATCTTTTTGATAGTGGAATAGGATCATATATTTAAGCCCTGGATTGATAAGAAAATATGGAAAAGTAATGTATGTGTGAAAAGTGTGGTTTATGTTTCCACCATAACTCCCGAATCGCGAGTCCGATTGACGTGGGACTTGAGGCATTAGATAGATAACCTAAGATGATATTGAATGGTGAGGTGATACCATGTGTTAACTAAGAATATTTGGTAGAGGATAATTAGTGGTTTGTAGGTTCTATTGTGCTTGTTTGTGTCCGATGCGATTTGTTATCTTCATATAAATGTGGGGCTTTTGTGCTATTTATATGATGTTGATGCATGTGATAATGATGTTGTTGTGTGGTAAAATACATTGTTTGATTGAATATTAATGTATGTTATTATGATGTGTTGTGGGTAGCATTTGATATGTGAATCCCTTGTGTAAGGAATTGTGATGATATGATTGTGGTGGTTTGTGGTTTATGATGAAATGCATTGTTTATGTGAAATTCAATGTATGTTGTTTGGTGGCCTTTATGGTTTGAAATGCATTGTTTGAATTGATTTGCAATGCATGAATGTGATGATGTTGATTAATTCATATGGTTGAATTATGTATGTGCATTTGATTGTCATGAGTCATTGTATGCCATGAATCATGATATGCACAATGTGATGTCGTGTGCCCTTGTGGGGTATGAGCGACGAAACGATTCCAGAGGGAATCCGCTATAACATCGTGAGCCTTATACAAAGAGGACTGAAACTGATGATTATAGACGATCGTGAGCCTTATACAAAGAGGACCGAAAGCGATCGGATCGTGAGCCTTATACAAAGTGGACTGAAAGCGATCCATAAACGTCGTGAGCCTTATACCAAGAGGACCGAAAGCGACGGGGAACATCGTTTGCCTGACGGGGAGTTACACTAAGCAACAAGCGATGGTTCCAATAGTTTCTGAGTGAACTAATGTTGAGATGATGGATGGATGGTACCGCATATGCATTGTATAGAGTCGTTGTGTCGGTCTCTGTGCATTTGCATAAATCATGAATGGATTGATTATGTGTGGAAAATCATGAATGGATTGATTATGTGTGGAAAATCATGAATGGATTGATTATGTGTGGAAAATCATGAATCGATTGATTATGTGTTGAGCTTGTGATAGCATTGTGATTTGATATGTATTTGTGATAAATGCATTGGTTGTGGGTGATATGTTTTATGTATAGACATATGTTATGTTTTGTCTGGACATTGTACATTACCATGATTGTATTAATTGTCTATGATATGCTATGTATGAATATATGTGATGTGGTGGTGTGTTTCCATAGGTCATAACTTTGGTGTGCATTATGTGTGAATAGGTTATTATGTTGGTATAATTGATACGTGTTATATGTGTTAGTATGTGATTGTATGGTTGAGTTTATTTATACATATGATTAAATATGTTTTTGCATATTATTATGCAATCTTGATTTAGTTGTTATTTCTCACCCTTCTGTCGTGGTTTGTTGCTCTATGAGGCAATTGCAGATTAGTAGTCTTGGAGGCTTTTGTGAAGATTAGTTCTCCATTCTTTTGTCGGTCTTGGTGTCTACTCTGATACGTAGCACGAGAGTCGGGGAACGATTATGTTATATATGTATACCTTTGTTAGATTTATTTTGTATTACCTTTATATGTATATTTTGATGCTATAAAACAATTTATTTTGTAAAACAAGTCAGTTATGGATCTTTCCGCTTTATTCCATAATTGAACTTTCCTTTTATATGGAAAAAGTTTCCCTTTTACGTTTATTCCATTTTGTGTTATGTATCAAATAATTGAGCAGGGATTGTGTTTTCTTCATTTAAATGTGGCATCCTGGTTTCTGTCTAAGAATAATAAATTTTTATTTACTCTGATTTATTTATGTATTATTTATCTGCGATGGGAATTGGGGTGTTACATTAGTGGTATCAGAGCAGGTCGGCCCGTCCGGCCAAGTTGTTGAGTCAGTTGGTGTGACAGTTGAATACTATCGATGTTATTTGTTCCTTAGTACGTGATATATGTGTGAAACACTATCAGTGCTTTCTGGTTTTCTAATCCTTTGTTTTCAGGATTGAGAATGAGATAAGTGGGGGAGAAGCTGGTGCTTCTCCAAGTTGCTTCAGGTGTGGAGCGTTGGCTCAGTGTGTTGTGAATTGCAAGATTGTAAGTGCTCTTTGGACAGTGTGGTTCCCGGTTCCAGAGGGGATGCGGAGGTAAGGTTTATGTTGACTAAGGATTGGTGCCTTAGGTAGTTTTGTGCACAGGATGTAAGAAATGCTATTATAGTTTGGTAAAGACGGTTTATGCCCCATCATGATTGTCGGCTGTCTATTGATAAATTGAGGAACTGATCACCCTTAATCTCTTGTTGATAGTAGACGGGAATTGTGTTGGATGGAATAGACGTGTCTTTCCGGCTTTGATAGTGTGTGCAATAAATTGTTTGGAATTAAGAAAATGATTACGGATTATTTTGTTAAGTTGATGAAGATTCTAATATCGGAAGATGAGGCGGATTAGAGGTTTTGGTATATTGGTCCAGATGGGAAGTTGCTGAGAGAGAACGATTGGGTATCGTTAATGGTTGTTCTCAGAGAGTGGAGTGTGAACTCAAATTGGACGAAGGTGAGGATTTGAGGTTTGGATCTGCTAAGTAAGTAGAAGAACTTTTAGGAAGTGAAACTCAGATGTTGGTCATGTTTGTGATGATAGTTTTCTAGAAATTGGCAGAAAGGCCACAGTGATGGGCTGCCAGTTGTACGTGATTTCCATATGTGTTTCCGGATGGAATATTGGATGTTAGCATTAGAAGTACCCGGACTGAGAAAGCAGTGAGAATATTTACTAGAAAAGGGATTTGTGAGACCAAGTGTGTCGTCTTAGAGAGCTCCAGTATTGTTAGTAACAAAAATGATGGATGATTGAATGGAATAACAAGCGTGATGTTTATAATGGTATTGAGACTATGGGAAGCAAGACTTAGAGTTCTGGTGAGGTTTGGAGTCTTTGGAATTTTAGAGCATTAATGGAAATCTTGAGAGAACCCTAGGTGTGGATGTAATATTTGAGAGTTCTTTTTGGTTGGTTGTTGCTACATGTTGGGATTTATGGAATTTGGACTGTCGAGATAAGAAATTGTGTATGGATTACTAACAGTTAATTAAGGTAACGGTTGAGAATAAGTGTCCACTTTCGGGAATAGATGATTGGAATGGTTTGGTTGAGTTTGATTGAAATTACAATTGTTTGGAATGTTTGATAAGAATGGTGAATTGTGTGAGTTGAGGCTTGATCGATTTAATGTGATTGGTTAGGTTGGTTATCCTCGAAATAGGTTGTTATTTACTCGGTTAAGCTTGTATGTGAGTAACCAGTTACCTAGTGGGAAGTTTTGCAAAAGCTTTAAGAATTTATATCTTTTGGAATTTGGTTGGGCATTACAACGTACAGTGATGTTATTTGGTGTTAGTATGCGTCTGTAATGTTTGTGGAGTATATGGAACATATCTTCTATATTTATTTGGATAAGTTCATAGTGGTTTTTATTGAGGATATTCGGATCTGTTATAAACTCAGAGGAAGAACAGGTAGAGTGTTTGAGATTTGAATTGCAAGTGTTGGAAAGAGACGAAGTTTTATGCTAAGTTATTCAAGTGAGAACTTGGGTTGAAAAAGGTTAGTTTTCTTGGATATGTTATTTCAGATGAAAGTATGGTTATGGATCCATCGGAAGTAGATGCAGTTCTACCATGAGAGGATCCGAAGTTGGTTGAGGAGGTTAGAATCTTTTTGGGACTTTAGTTGGTTATTACCGGAGGTTATGGAAGGCTTTTCCAAGTTATCATTTTCGTTACTTCGATTGACATGTAAGAGGGTAAAGTTGTGGCTTATGCTTTACGACAATTGAGGATTCATAAAAGGACCTATACTATTCAAGATTTGGAATTGGTTGCGGTTGTATTGCGTTGGAATATTTGGAGGTATTATCTTTATGGTTCTAGGTTCGAAGTGTTTAGTAATCACAAGAGTTTAGAGTACTTGTTGGGTCTGAAGGAAAAGAGTATGAGACAACGAGGATGGTTAGAATTCGTGACGAGTTATGAATTTGGCTTGGATTATCCTTCGGGAAAAGCTAAGGTGGTGCCTGAAGAGTTAAGTCAAAAGTTTTTATACATATCTGTTTTGATGGTCAGAGAATTAGAGTTGGTTGAGCAGTTCAGAGACTTGTGTCTGGTGTGTGAGATAACATAGTAGAGTATGAGGTGGGGTATATTATAAGTGAACAGTGATTTTTGGCAAATATGAGAAAGAGTTAGACTTTGGACGTGAGATTGGTAGACTTGATAGTTTCGAGTAATCAGAGTGCGCAGCGGAAGCGTGATGTGGCACAATTCGTATATGCGTGTGCGACTTGTAAGAGTTCTTAGGTTGAACATTGGAAACATGTAGGAGTGATGAGACCATTGGACGTTTCAGAATGGAAGTGTTAGGCGAAAGGTTTAAATATTATTCATGGGCTACTATGTAGATGGAGGTTTTGGTTGTATGTTCGATTGGGGAATCATAACATTGTTGTAATATTGTTGTGTGACAAGGAGGTTGGTATTGTGGTTATGTAGAGGTTGTTGGAACGATGTTGGGTCGTGGAACTTTATGTTCTTGTTGTGTTTTGGTTCAAGAATGAACCTGTGTGTGTTCGTAACTTCGGTATTCCTTGAGTCGTGAGTTGGTCGTTAAGTGCATTGTATGGGCTTTGCATCTTGTCGTTGTAGTTGTCGTCGTGTCGTGTCGTTGTAGTAGTAACTGTTAGCGAGGTGGTTTGTCAGTTTGTGTTATTCGTGGTGTGCTTTTGTTGGCATGTTAGTTTGTTGGTCGGATGCGAGAGTCGTGTCCGGAGTTGTTCGTCTCAGTATATTTTCGAGGACGAAAATGTCTAAGTGGGGGAGAGTTGTAACGCCCCGGTTTTGTCTTATTTATTTAATCGAGTCGATTTAATTATTTTTGTTTTATATTATTTTATTCTTGACTTTTATTTGACAAATATATTATTTTTCATCATTATTATGTTTTATCGCGTTTTGAGAGCGTTTGCGAGATATTTGAGCTGAGGGGTAAAATGGTCATTTTGAGAGGTTAGATATTTTAGAAAAATTAGATATTTTTTTAATAAATAGAAAGTGGAGAGAAAAAGAGAGAGAAAAGAAAGGGAAAGGAAAAGAAGAGAAAGAAAAGGAGAAGAAAGAAAGAGAGAAGAGGAGAAAGAGGAAATCGAGGAAAACTCCGTTTCAAGCGCGATTAATCGGGTAAGGGTGAGAAGTTTCAATTATATCTTGCTTGTGTATGTATATGTGTTGTTTGTGGTAATTGTTTTGGTTGTTTCGCAACTTTTCTTATCAATTGGAATTAGGAGCGATTGATAGAAATCGATGTTTTCACGGATGAAATTCGATATAAACTGCGTAGAATACTTGTCGTTAGGATTGGATCATGTTTTGGTTGTTATAGTATGTTTTGGAAGTGTTTGGGTGGAAGAAATGATGGATTTTGACCCCAAATGACCTATGTTATCGCTGCTGGAAATTCTGGGTTTCGCAGGTTCGCATTGCGAGCCAAAGCGAATGAAACAGCGAACGTTCGCTAGCTATTCACATTGCGAACTATAGGTCTTTTTTGTTTCTGCCACGGTTCGCTGGGAGCTTCGCATTGCGAACGTGACAGATTTTCAGTTTTTATTTTCTTCATAACTTTTGATCCGTAAATCGGATTGAGGCACGGTCGGATGCGTTGGAAAGCTCTTTCAATGATATTTTTGATAGTGGAATAAGATCATATGTTTAAGCCCTGGATTGATAAGAAAATATGGAAAAGTAATGTATGTGTGAAAAGTGTGGTTTATGTTTCCATCATAACTCCCGAATCGCGAGTCCGATTGACGTGGGACTTGAGGCATTAGATAGATAACCTAAGATGCTATTGAATGGTGAGGTGATACCATGTGTTAATAATATTTGGTAGAGGATAATTAGTGGTTTGTAGGTTCTGTTGTGCTTGTTTGTGTCCGATGCGATTTGTTATCTTCATATAAATGTGGGGCTTTTGTGCTATTTATATGATGTTGATGCATGTGATAATGATGTTGTTGTGTGGTAAAATACATTGTTTGATTGAATATCAATGTATATTGTTATGATGTATTGTGGGTAGCATTTGATATGTGAATCCCTTGTGTAAGGAATTGTGATGATATGATTGTGTGGTTTATGATGAAATGCATTGTTTATGTGAAATTCAATGTATGTTGTTTGGTGGCCTTTATGGTTTGAAATGCATTGTTTGAATTGATTTGCAATGCATGAATGTGATGATGTTGATTAATTTATATGGTTGAATTATGTATGTGCATTTGATTGTCATGAGTCATTGTATGCCATAAATCATGATATGTACAATGTGATGTCGTGTGCCCTTGTGGGGTGTGAGCGACGAAACGATTCCAGAGGGAATCCATTATAACATCGTGAGCCTTATACAAAGAGGACTGAAAGCGATGATTATAGACGATCATGAGCCTTATACAAAGAGGACCGAAAGCGATCGGATCTTGAGCCTTATACAAAGAGGATTGAAAGCGATCCATAAACGTCGTGAGCCTTATACCAAGAGGACCGAAAGCAAGGGGAACATCGTTTGCCTGACGGGGAGTTACACTAAGTAACAAGCGATGGTTCCAATAGTTCCTGAGTGAACTAATGTTGAGATGATGGATGGATGGTACCGCATATGCATTGCATAGAGTCGTTGTGTCGGTCTCTGTGCATTTGCATAAATCATGAATGGATTGATTATGTGTCGAAAATCATGAATGGATTGATTATGTGTGGAAAATCATGAATGAATTGATTATGTGTGGAAAATCATGAATCGATTGATTATGTGTTGAGCTTGTGATAGCATTGTGATTTGATATGTATTTGTGATAAATGCATTGGTTGTGGGTGATATGTTTTATGTATAGACATATGTTATGTTTTGTCGGGACGTTGTACATTACCATGATTGTATTAATTGTCTATGATATGCTATGTATGAATATATGTGATGTGGTGGTGTGTTTCCATAGGTCATAACTTTGGTGTGCATTATGTGTGAATAGGTTATTATGTTGGTATAATTGATACGTGTTATATGTGTTAGTATGTGATTGTATGGGTGAGTTTATTTATACATATGATTAAATATGTTTTTGCATATTATTATGCAATCTTGATTTAGTTGTTATTTCTCACCCTTCTGCCGTGGTTTGTTGCTCTATGAGGCAATTGCAGATTAGTAGTCTTGGAGGCTTTTGTGAAGATTAGTTCTCCATTCTTTTGTCGGTCTTGGTGTCTACTCTGATACGTAGCACGAGAGTCGGGGAACGATTATGTTATATATGTATACCTTTGTTAGATTTATTTTGTATTACCTTTGTATGTATATTTTGATGCTATAAAACAATTTATTTTGTAAAACAAGTCAGTTATGGATCTTTCCGCTTTATTCCATAATTGAACTTTCCTTTTATATGGAAAAAGTTTCCCTTTTACGTTTATTCCATTTTGTGTTATGTATCAAATAATTGAGCAGGGATTGTGTTTTCTTCATTTAAATGTGGCATCCTGGTTTCTGTCTAAGAATAATAAATTTTTATTTACTCTGATTTATTTATGTATTATTTATCTGCGATGGGAATTGGGGTGTTACAGCCATCGCACTGCCGGCCAGGCGTTAGGCTTACCAATGGATATTACTGATTATCATGCAGGAGTTACCAGTAACACATGCAATGCATAATGCTTTCTCGATTGATTTAGCTTTTTATTATTCTCAACGCTTTTTAGTATTATGTGATCACAAATAATTGTTTATTTTGCAAACAAAATACTAGAATGAGAACAAATTGAGATGACAAAGAATGCATTTTATTGAATGTGAAAATTTTGTACATAAAGTGTGTACAAGGATGCAAACATCTTGATGAGGAACTTTGTAATAAAATTGAAAAACAAAAGTAAATGGCAAAGGGAAATTATGCTTTGCATTGATTACAACATTGGCCACCATCCACTGTAAGTCTAGGTTCCAACGCTTTGCACCAGTTGATGATGATCCGACTGCTCTGTTACCGTCTGAGGTCTAGCCGTGATGAAAAGAGGATCAAGTGTTCACAGTCAAATGCCTTTATCCCTAAATTTTGCCTAGACATGTTTTCACTTTTTTTTTTCGTCCACCGGGATGCCCATTTTTGCCTAAGTCGCCGTTTCGGGATTTCAACTTACCGGGCTACTATTGTTGTTTTTTTTCATCGTCCCTAACTTTTGCATGGACATTTCTTTTTTTCGGTCCATCGGGACGTCCATTTTTGCCTAGATTGTCCTTGCGGATGTCAATTTAGCGGACTTTTATCCATTTTTCCAGGCATAATATTTTTTTACTGTATCGGAGTTCACGGGCGATGGCAACTCCTCCCCATCCATTGTGGTGAGGATCAGGGCTCCGTCTGAGAAGGCTTTCTTGACAACAAAAGGTCCTTCGTAATTGGGAGTCCATTTGCCTCATGGATCCGAGTGAACAGGTGAATACCTCTTGAGCACGAGTTCGCCTTCACAGAACGTTCGAGGGAGAACTTTCTTATCAAAAGATCGCTTGAGGCATTTCTGATACAATTGACCATAACAAACGGCTGTAAGGTGCTTCTCTTCGATGAGATTCAGCTGGTCGTATCTGGATTGAACCCATTCAACTTCATCAAGACCTGCTTCCATGATGACTCTGAGCGAAGGAATTTCGACTTCGATGGGTAGAACTGCCTCCATACCATACACAAGTGAGTACGGAGTTGCCCCAGTGGAAGTGCGAACTGAGGTTCTGTAGCCATGCAGTGCAAAGGAAAGCATTGCATGCCAATCCTTGTAAGTCTTGACCATTTTCTGGATAATCCTCTTGATGTTTTTGTTTGCCGCTTCAACGGCGCCATTCATCTTGGGCCGATACAGTCAAGAGTTGTGGTGCTCGATCTTAAATTCTTGACACAACTCCTTCATCATATTGTTGTTCAGGTTGCTTGCATTGTCCGTGATAATGTTGCTAGGAATGCCATATCGACAGATTATCTCTTTCTTGATAAATCTAGCAACCACTTGTCGTGTAACGTTTGCATAAGAAGAAGCTTCAACCCACTTGGTGAAGTAATCGATAGCAACCAGAATAAATCGATGACTGTTGGAAGCCTTTGGCTCGATCATTCCAATCATATCTATACCCCACATGGAAAATGGCCAAGGTGCAGTCAAGACATTCAATGGAGTTGAAGGCACATGGATCTTGTCTCCGTAGATTTGGCACTTGTGACATCTTTTGGCAAAGTTGTAACAATCTACCTCCATTGTTGTCCAGTAATACCCAGCCCGAAGGATCTTCTTGGCCATAGCAGGACCTTTAGCATGTACACCCTCGCAACCCTCATGTATGGACCTTATGATCGTGTGTGCTTCGTGTCTATCCACGTATCTGAGCAGCACGAAATCATAATTCCTCTTGTACAGTATACCACCACTTAAGAAGAATTTGGCGCAAAGCCGCCTAAGAGCCTTCTTGTCAGTGATAGTGATACCCTCGGGATATTCCTGTTTTTCCAGATATCTTTTGATGTCGTAGAACCAAGACTTGTCATCAGACTCATCCTCGATTGCTAAACAGTGTGCTGGTTCGTTCAAGTGATCAATGCGGATACGAGGAGCTTCATTCTTCCACTTGACCTTGAACATGGAGGCTAAAGTTGCAAGAGCATCATCTAGTTGATTTTCCTCTTTGGGAATATTATGGAAAGTAATCTCATCAAAGTAAGGAATCAAGTTCGCTATGTGTTGTTGGTACGGAACTAGCTTGGAATCCCGAGTCACAAAGTTCCCTCTGACCTGACCGATGACCAAGGCAGAATCTCCATAGACCTCAAGAATCTTGATTCTCATGTCAATAGCCGCTTCAATACCGTTGATACATGCTTCATATTCAGCCATATTGTTGGTGCATGCAAAGCATAATCTGGCAGTGAAGGGAAGGTGAAAACCTGTTGGAGAGATGAGGATAGCATCGATTCCATGACCTTTAGAATTGAAGGCACCGTCGAACACGAGCGTCCATCGCACCCCTGGTTCGGGTCCTATATCAGGGTCTGGAGTCTCATAATCTCTGATAAACAGAACATCCTCATCGGGAAAGTCAAACTTCATTTGTTGATAGCCCTCTACAGGTTGATGAGCAAGGTAATCAGACAAGACGCTCCCTATTATTGATTTCTGGGTAACATGTTGGATATCATACTCAGTTAACAACATCTGCCACCGAGAAATCCTTCCAGAGACAGCAGGTTTCTCAAATATGTACTTTATCAGATCCATTTTGGATATCAACAAAGTAGTATGGCAAATCATGTATTGTTGTAGGCATCGAGTAGCCCAGACCAGAGCATAACAAGTTTTTTCCAAGAGTGAGTATCTGGTCTCACAATCAGTGAACCTTTTGCTCAGATAGTATATTGCATGTTCTTTTCTGCCAGTGTCATCATGTTGACCCAATACTGTAGCGAGCGATTTTGGATGCGGTTCTTAAGCGCTGGTCGCTCTCTGCAGTTGAGCTTAAACTATAGGTCGATTCATTTTTTATCCTATTGTGAGCTGAATAAGGAAGGGAAATAGATGTCTCCAATTAACCCTGCTTGCATACTGAGTTTAAACAACGGTCTGTTAAGTTACGAATGCTATCAATGTGGGGGGGCCTTTGTACTGGTTATTTGTATTTTCGCCAGTACGGTTTTCTTTCTTTCTAGGACTTTCTAGCGGGGAACAAGGATTAGGATGTTAGGACTGATGCTTTTGAATTGCTGTTTTTGATTGATGGAGGTATGGGATTTAGGTTTTTTGTTGATTGTGCTCGCTAAGATCTTTTCTTTCGATCTTATGCCTACGTATTCCCGTTTACCGAAACAGGGAAATCAGAGCGTTCGTAGTTCCTCCTATTCTATGGGAGGAAATGGGTGTTTTGGTGTCTTGTTCAAAGCCCAAGACGTGAAGCGAAAGGTGGTTTGTATCTTGTTCAAAGCCCAAGATGTGAAGCTGAAAGGTCTATTTGTGTCTTGTTCAAAGCCCAAGACGTGAAGCTGAAAGACCTCAACTTTAGAGAGAATTTGTCATCTCTAAAGAGGGGGAAGGAGAATTACTTTAACTGGGATACGCGGATCTGAGCAATGCCATAATTTCCGAAGAAAGGGTTTTAACCTGAAGGAGAAGACTTTAACTCAGTGTAGAGCAATGCCATCTTTCCTTAGGAATTTCTCATGCTAAAAGAGGGACAGTGGCATGGATGTAGATGATCCAGAGGCTTGCCGCTTACAGCGATTAGATGAAAGGAAAGGAGTTGTTGATGTTTGTGTACTGTGAACGAGGCACATCTTTGATGCTAAAAGGTTGATTGGATCAACCAGTGGTTTTCTTATACAAAAGCCTAAGAGGAGGCTAATTTCCGCTAGGAAAATCATTATACAAAGCCTAAGAGGAGGCTATTTTGTGTCTCGTACAAAGCCCGAGAGAGAGGCTAAAAGTTTTTTGACCCGACGATAGAGTCTTTGTGTCTCGTACGAAGCCCGAGATAGAGGCTATTGTTTGTTTGACTCTACGAGGGAGTCTTTGATACTCAACAAGAGAGTGTTTTTGTATCTCGTACGAAGCCCGAGATGGAGGCTAAAGGTTTGTTTCAATTGAGTGACAGATCCAATATACTGATTTTAAAAGAGAAAATCAGTTCTTATATGAGCAACATTGTACTCAGGGATTTGATCTGAGGATCAGGGATATTTCCTTCTCTTTGAGGAAACGGGATATCCAAAGGGTATTGAGACTGTCCGAGTCTGCGAGTTTCCTTTCTATTTAACGAAGGGGTCACTTGAGAATGTCTTTGAGACTCAAGGAAGTTAGACTGTCCAAGTCTAGAGTTTTTTTTCTTTTGTACTATGCTTTGAGAAACAGTAGTAGACTCTATGAAAGGACTGTTCTATGAGGATGACTAGGTTCTGTTCCTATACCTCTAGGAGGTCGTCGGGACAATTTGTACGAAGCCCAAGAGGAGGCTGGAAACTTTTAAGAAGCCTACGGGTCCTTGTACGAAGCCCAAGAGGAGGCTATCATTCTCGAAGGAAGAGATCATTATACGAAGCCTAAGAGGAGGCTGTGAATACTTCTAAGAAGCCGTAGTGTCCTTGAATAATGCCCAAGAGGAGGCCGATGCTTTTAAGAAGCCCGTGGGTCTATCATCTCCTTTCCATTAAGAGAGATAACTCTTTTAAAGATAAAAACCACTGGTAAACGTGCGAGGTTTACTATCCAGCGATTTTTAGCTTTTAAGGAGGGTTCCTTAGTTAAGGTCCAAGATTATGACCGTAGTGGGTACCCAAACCCCGAGACATTCAAGGCAAGCTATCCACAAGGAATAGATCAAGTCAGGAAAGTTCGAGAATTTGGAAGAAACTCAAAGATGCCATTCACGGAGAATACATTCATCTTGGGGAGTAGAGCTTCTTGACGATTCCTAAGGAGGACAGCCGAAGAGAAGACTGTATCTGGTGCTCCTATTGGGGATCTAGGCGTCTATTTCTACGAATAAATGAAACGACGTCACCTAGTTCTAGACGTAGTTGCCGGGGAAACTCGAAATATCTATACTATTATTACACAGTAGATATGAGTTTATGAAAGAAGACTTACAGTGAGCAGCCCCACAATACAGTTTATAATATGAAAGCAGTAAATGAAAGCGATAACCACTTACTCGGTTGTAGTGCTTCCATGCTGTTTGGTTAGTTGTTCAACAAAGAAAGATTGAAAACAACAGTATATTCAAAATCAAAGGAGAAAGTGCTTTGAAAAAGAAAGATTTGGGGCTTACAGCTCAAGGAGAGGCCCAGGGTTTTATCAGTGAGCACACTGTTTGACTTTGTACAGCGGGACTTATACAAGTGACTGGGGCCCAAAAAAGGTTTTCTGTACAAAGGGATGGGTCTTACACTCTATCAAGAGGCCCAAAAAGGTTTAAAGAAAAGAGAAGGGCTTATAACACGAGGGTAGGCCCAAATGATTTTTCGTTTAAAAATGGCGATCGCGCCGAGGTTTTCTTTTAACGCAGAGGGACTTATACAATAAGTGAGGCCCAAAATGCTTTGGTTAAAAGGGGGATTGGGTCTTACACTCTAATAGAGGCCCAAAGTGTTTTGAATGGGTCTTATAGCTCAAGGAGAGGCCCAGATGATTTTTTTATTTTTAAACGGGGGACGATCGCGCCGTTTACTTGTACAGAGAGACTTATACAATGAGTGAGGCCCAAAAAGTTTTTGTACAAGGGGGGATGGGTCTTACACTCTCTCAAGAGGCCCAAGAAGTTTTGAAAATGATTTATGAGGGTTGAATTAATCCAAAACCCTAATTTGTTTTCAAAATGTATTTAATTGAATAAAAATTCAATTAAAATGATCAAAAATTGTTTAACACATGGAAAAAAAATTGTGATCTTGGATTAATGCTTCAAAAATTAAGTATTGACCTACAAAATAATTAGAAAGCATTAAAAGTTGCAAAATCAATGTAGAAAAAATATTTAAAATGTCAAAAACAATTAAAATATTAATTCTTTGCAAAAATATCAATTATATGAAATAAATAATATTTTTGGGATTTTTTGTGAAAATAAAATATTTTAACATTTTTGTGAATTATTAAAAAAAGAATCAACTCAAAATCATTAAAACTCAGAGAGAAATTAATTTTTGAATCAATTAAACAAAATCACAAAATTCAAATATTTGAATTTCTAAAAATGGCGCCAAGAACAAGCTGAAGAACACGCGCGTGTTCTTGGTTTCTCAGATTTGCATTTTCTATCCAATCTCCATGAATACGTAATCATATCATGCAATCCACATATCATTATGCTCGCCTCAACCTCACGATTATGTCTATGTACTTTAATTTCATTTAAATTAAACATACAACAAGAAATCACGAAGAGACCTCAAGAACCCTAATTTCTGCATGAAGGCTAGGATTTTTGATACACGATTCAAACAATGCAATTAATTGAGGGAAAACATTCCATGCATGATTATGAACATATGGCCAAATTATTGTGCGAGGAAATATGCATAGATTGAGAGATGACCAAGTATGTGCTTACCTCCAAGTCGTGACAGCAAGTTCAAAGTGATTTTTGATTTGGAGGTGTTACAGATGAGTGGTGATGATCTGAACAGTTTCCCTACACCCTATGGATTGTGTTTGGATGGTTGGACTTGATTGAAATTGGCTGGATCATTTTGTGGTACCTCAGCTGCACTTTGGTTAAAACCTTGAGCAACCAGCTGGTGATTTTGTGAAATTGATGTTTCAGAAGTAATCTAAGTGTTTGATCAGCTCATATGTGATGTATGTGAGGTGTGTGAGTGATTGGTTTGATTGGAATTGCTCTCAAACTCAAAACCCGATAGTGACTTGCCTTAGAAGGAAAAATTGGAGTGAAAGAAGAGATTTTGAGGAAAGCATCTGTTAGATGGCTTTGGTGTACTCAAACTGACCACAATTGAGCTCTATTTATAGTAGAGCAAGTTTGTTTTGCAAGGAATAGTGCATGGCAGCTGGTCAGTAGGTTTGGCCAATGTTGGCAAATGAAAATCCAAGTCTCCTCTAGCCATTGACTAGAGGTTAGGGCACAGAGCTTTGGTTCCCTTGGTCTTGGATAAGTCTTGACTGATTTCAGATGAGAATGGCTCAGTCCATGCCACCTTGATGGTTTCATTGAATGCCTCATTCCAAATTTGAAGTCTTGTCCCTATTTTGGCCATTCTAGGTTCAACATGCTATTTCTTGTTCCATGGACTTTGGAGGCTTGGCTCAGTGATTGTCCCCTTTAGATTCAATCCTCTGAGGTGTCCAAGTGGATAGGAGCAATTGAATTTGGCTGATTTTGGCAAATCGACCAAAGTTGCAAATTCTGCCTTGCCTTGACAGATTTCAGCAAGGCAACTTGGCAATGTTGTATCTCATGGTGTAGGTTGAATTTGACAATGTTCTTGGCCATTTTGGAAAGCTATTACATGATACAACAACTGTTTGAACAAGTTTGGTTTTGATCTCTTTTGATTCCAAGTGAAAAATCCCCCTACATTTGGCAAAAAGTGAGGCAGAATCTGACTTAGTGAAAATTTCACTAAGTGTTGGAAAAAGTGACATTTTCACTTTTCAGCCACTTTGATCACTCCATAACTCAAAATCCTTAATGAATTGGAATGACTTGTAGTTGAAGTTTTTGTAGGTGATAATGAGGGCTACAAATCCATCTTTGGATGAGAAAAAATGGCCTTGTGGTTTAGGAGTTATGGTCCTCCAAAGTTGGTACCTTTGCCACTTTATTTTTAACTTAGAAAAATTTCTAAGTTTTATGGTTACCCCTTTTACAAGTTATCTCACTTTTCTTGATTTTTCTTGATGAATGATGATTCAAATCATACATTAACATCATTTTAGGGTTAAAAATCCATTTTGGTGAAAAATCTCAAAAAGTCAAAGTTGACTTTTGTGCACAGTTGACTTTTTATCAGATGAATTCCAAACTGTGCAATTCTTCAGGAAATCATGTCCTTGACCTAAATCAAACTTGATGGACATGTTCCATGGGTGTCATAGGGTATATTCAATCATGTATTAGGGTTTGGGAGCATGTCTTGGTCAAAAGTCAAAGTTACAGTTGACTTTTCTCTTAAAACCCTAATTGTGGTGCAGATGAAATTGAGACTTGTTGCTCAAACTTCTTGGATCAATCCATTGTTCCAAATGGATCAATATGGTATATTAGAGACCCTCAAATCATGTCTTGAGGTCTTGGCTCATGGTTTGTCCCAAAAGTCAACTTAGGGGTGAATTAGGTCAAGAAACCCTAATTCCTGATTTTTGATGAATGCATCCCCTGAGGCAAAATTGACTTGATGCATGGGTTCATGAGGTTCCATGAAGTATATTAGGTCATGTTTTGGATCATTTCCTTGTGCCCAGATGAAAATTTTCCATCTGGAGGCCCTGGTCGACCAAAACCCTAATTTGGTGACACTGGCGATCTTGAGGCTTGATCCACCTAGAAGGGAGCATCCTTGTGCTTAATCCTTGAAGTGGGAGTCCTTTTGATCCTTTGTAGTTACTTGGGAGGTTAGACAAGTTGAAGATCATGTCATTTCTTGATTGATCCTTTGTCTAAGCACTCAGAGAGGGCTTGAAACCCTAATTTTGATTGTATTGGATGCTCACCCATCTTTGGGGAGACTGATGAAGCATGATGGTTCATCCATATTGTGATGATGATTTTCACAATGATGGGAAATCTAAGTGGTCAAAATTTGGGGTATTACAGATGCCCCTATTTAATCTTCTTGGACGCGAAGGTGTGAATGACGAAGGGATTCGGGCATTCGGGGTGCAAGAGGATTAAATATCGGAATACCCGAAATTTTGATGGTGGTTATGAATGGTAGCTTACGCATTCATCTTCTTTAGTTAAGCAATGATGCTTAGAAAAGGTAAACTTCCCCTCGACCCTGGTCTCCTACCAAGAACTGGTCTCAGTCTCTTTTGAAATAAACTTTCCCTCGATCCTGGTTTCCTACCAAGGAACTGGTCTTAGTTGTGGAAACAAACTTCCCCTCGATCCTGGTTTCCTACCAAGGAACTGGTCTTAGTTTCTGATTTAAACTTCCCCTCGATCCTGGTTTCCTACCAAGGAACTGGTCTTAGTTTCTGATTTAAACTTCCCCTCGATCCTGGTTTCCAACCAAGGAACTGATCTTAGTTTCTTTTGTCAATAAACTTTACTGACAAGGGACGCTATTCGTAGCGGCTTTCCTTCAAACTTCTCGCCGAATTTTCCTGGGGAGATGCCATTTGAGTGGAAAAAGTTTTGATGTCAGACTTGCTGGGGAACCCATTCGTCTGAGTTGTAGAGGTACACAAACTTCTCTGTTTTGGAGACGCCATTTGTCGATTCTACTGGAGAAAGCGAGTCTCTTGAGAGACTGTTTTCGTTTGGGGTTACATCATACTTTTCTCGGGATCTTCCCGGAGAAATGCCATATGATGGGATCCAATTTTGAGGTGCCAATGACCTTCTCATCAGTGGTTTTTCGGAGCAAAACTGGCGTGCTGCCGAATCTCTGATCACGAGGCTTTCTCTGTGGATTCTCCTTAATCCAGGAAAGCAAGGATATCATCTTCAATGGCGAAGAGTGATGCTTATTGAAAGTTTTCTCTGGCTTTTCAGAGGTTCAAGTTATCAAAGTGGTCAAGGACCAACTTCTTTCCAGAATTAAACTGGAAGCGAGGTTGTTCAGACACAGTATTTCCTGACGAGGCAAGAACTGACAACTCGATTGAGAGGACTTCTACCACTAGGGGACATGACCGACTAGAGTGATAGTGATGCAATATGAAATGTGAATGCAAATAAAAAATGCATGATGTATGTATGTATGTGCTGACAAAACAGACGCAACATACAGACTAAGAGATGAACACAATTGGATACTCGGCCATCGCGGGGCGAAGAAGTATCGTTGATTCAAAATAGCAATTCCACCTTGCTTAGGAGAGATAGTCCCGTTGAGAGCTATGTTGATCGGGCTTAGGAGATGAGAACTCGGCCGAGGATGTCAGACGAAACAAGGTCTCTGACACAGTTGATCCCTTCATTCAGGCGAACTGGTTTAGAAGGAGTACTTTGATTCTGCACTTTGAAGTTCGCTTACTTCGGGAGAAGCGATCGATGTTCTTCTGATGTTCGACAGTCAAAAGAAATACCATCTTTAATTTAAAAGCAGAAAAAGTTTAACAAGTAAATTTATTTTTTGTTTTATTTCAAGAATCGCTGATTAAGTTTAAACAACGTCGTTCTGTAAAGCTAAAACAAGTAAGAATTACAAACAAAAGCACAAGGGCTCAAATTTTATTGATAAGATGGAAATCAGCCAAACGCGTGATTCCAAAGAGTATATACAAAGTTAGAAAATGGTAATTTACAGGGAAAAGGGCTACGTTGAAACATAACGACCACTATCCTTCTACCAACTTTGAATTCTGGGCATCCTGAGCTTCCGTCGAAGATGACCGTTGTCTGGAGATTTCCTCCGATAGATGATGCTGTAACTGCTGCTGAGGGACTTGCCTCTGTTGAACATAGTTACTTGCCATTATCCCTAATTTTTGCCTGGATTGTACTATGAGATTTCCAATCCATCGGGATGATTTTTTTCATGTCTCTAACTTTTTCCTGGACCGCCCTTTCGGGTTTTCAATCCACCAAGACGTTTTTTTTTAGGCGAAGTATTTCTTGACTACATCAACATTCGTGGGGTAGGCAAATTCCTCTCCGTCCATGGTTGCAAGTCTCAAGGCGCCGCCTGAGAAAGCTTTCGTGACCACATAGGGGCCATCATAATTCGGAGTCCATTTGCCTCGCGAATCAGTGAGAAACGATTGTATCTTCTTGAGCACGAGGTCTCCTTTTCTGAAGACACGAGGTCGGACCTTTTTGTCAAACGCCGTCTTCATTCTTTGTTGATACAACTGACCGTGGCATAGTGCCGTGATTCTCTTTTCTTCGATCAGGTTCAGTTCGTCGTGTCGACTTTGACACCATTCAGCTTCGGTGAGCTGAGCTTCCATCAATACCCGGATTGATGGGATCTCTACTTCTATGGGGAGCACTGCTTCCATGCCATATAGTAGAGAGAAAGGGGTTGCCCCAATTCCGTTTCCATAATGATTGACTGCTCCGTCAAAGATAAGTCCCCACTGGGAACCTGGTTCTGGCTCTTCACTGGGTAGCGATTCATCGCAATCTTTCATTTTTAGATACATGACATCTTCGTCTAGGAAGTCAAACCCGATTGATTCTTGATCGTCAATCGGTTGATGAGCCAAATGATCGGCTAAAATACTTCCTTTAACGGCTTTCTGAGCATGGTACTCTATGTCATATTCTGATAACAACATCTGCCAACGGGCAATTCTTCCCGTGAGAGCAGGCTTTTCGAAAACGTACTTGATTGGATCCATTTCGGAGACCAACCAAGTAGTATGACGAATCATGTATTGGCGAATACGTTTGGCTACCCAAGCCAAAGCGCAACAAGTTTTCTCAAGCATCGTGTACCGAGTTTCACAGTCGGTAAACTTCTTGCTTAGATAGTAAATGGCAGACTCTTTCCTTTTAGTTTCGTCTTGTTGGCCAAGTACACATCCCATTGAGTCCTCTAGGACTGTGAGGTAAATGATCAGTGGTCTTCCTTCCACTGGAGGTGATAGGATCGGAGGATTCAACAGATATTCCTTGATACTGTCGAAGGCAGTTTGGCAGTCTTCTGACCAAACGCAATCCTGGTTCTTTTTGAGTAATTTGAAAATCGGCGCACAGGTGGCGGTCATAAGGAATATGAATCTGGAGATGTAGTTCAAACGTCCCATGAATCCTCTGACTTGTTTTTTCAGTTTTCGGAGAAGGCATTTCTTGAATGGCCTTGACCTTGTCAGGATCAACTTCAATTCCTTTCTGGCTGACGATGAACCCTAGTAATTTCCCCGAACGGACACCGAAGGTGCACTTGTTAGGATTTAAGCGGAGCTTGAATTTTCTTAGACGTTCGAACAATTTTGACAGATGTTCAACGTGCTCATCCTCTGTTCTTGATTTTGCAATCAAATCATCGACATATACCTCGATTTCTTTGTGTATCATGTCATGAAACAGAGTAGTCATGGCCCTTTGATAGGTTGCCCCGACATTCTTCAAACCGAACGGCATTACCTTGTAACAAAAGGTACCCCATGGGGTAATGAACGAAGTTTTCTCCATGTCTTTCGGCGCCATTTTGATCTGATTATAGCCCGAGAATCCATCCATGAAGGAGAATACTTTGAACTTTGCTGTGCTGTCAACCAGCATGTCAATGTGTGGTAAAGGAAAGTCGTCCTTTGGACTTGCCTTGTTTAGATCTCTGTAATCAACACACATTCTGACCTTTTCATCCTTTTTGGGAACGGGTACGATGTTGGCTAACCATTGAGGATATTCAGATGTAGCGAGGAAACCCGCGTCGATCTGTTTCTGTACCTCCTCTTTGATTTTGATGGCCATGTTCGGGTGAGTCCGTCTCAACCTTTGCTTTACTGGAGGACATTCCGATCTCAACGGTAAGTGATGTTCCACGATGCTGGTATCCAACCCTGGCATATCCTGATAGGACCAAGCGAATACATCGGGGAATTCTTTAAGAAGCTTTATCAAACTTTCTTTGACAGTTGGACTGAGCAGTGCTCCGATCCTGATTTCTTTTCTCTCTTTTTCCGAACCCAAGTTTACCGTTTCCAACGGTTCTTTGTGAGGTTCAATGGACCTTTCCTCTTGTCTGAGTAATCGGGAGATCTCTTCTGGAATTTCGTTGTCAACTTCTTCTTCAGCCTCGAATACCGGGAACTCAAAGTCGGGAGAAGGCATCGGATCGTATGTTTCAACGGGTTTAAAACAAGCAATCTGCATGACGGTATGATTCGTGTTTAGAAGAGATAGAGAAAATGCAAGTGTGTGCAGTGTATTGATTTTACTGCTTGTTTTTATTATTGAATGTTTTTTTTAGGATTACCATTTTCTGAAAAAGCAAAAAGAGAAAACAGCAATTAATGCGGAAATTACAGAACGACGTTATTTTATTAATGAACAAGTCGAATCTTGAAACTACAGCCCTATAAAACAAAACTCACTCGCTCTGGGCAAAGCGAAGAGGGAAATTTACAAAAAGCGAGCCCTATCAAAACATTCGTTTCACCTGGGCAGGGTGAAAGGTTAAAGATGGCAATTACTTTGACTGATGAACGACCTTCGGAACCTCGACGACAACCCATTGGCGGCGAACTCCTCGGTGAATCACAAAGTCTGGCACCTTCCTTGATTTGTCTTCAGAAATGACGCTGATTTCTGGTGGAGCAGGATCATTGGAATCTGTCTCCCAAGCAGAATTGTCGTAGGAGGATTCCTCTGTTGCACTTTGCATAGCATTGGTGCTCTCAGCTGTATCTCCCCATCCAGTTGACTGGATATCTTCGAGCCTGATACGAGAGCTTTCGGGAGCAGTGTACTTGACCATAAAGTCATATTTTCCACTTGGTTATCCCAAAGTGTCCCAAACTTCTTTGGAACTGGAGAAGTCATCCCTCTCGATGACGTTGACCTCAGGAAAAGCATAGTTGATGAATTCTAGTCCTGCAAACGTTGCGAATTCATCTTCATGTTGAGTAGTTTCCGAATGACCTGAGTGTTGATCCCATGACATGGCGGGGACACAGGTATTCTGTTCAATGACGCTCAGCTGAGTTTCATTACTCGGCTGACTTTCTTGCCCCAAGTTTCCTGGGTAAGGCTGCCACATTGGCAGACCATCCATCGGGCCATAGTAATTGTGATCAAAGTTTTCTTTCATCAGAGGGTCTTCCTCTAATGAATTTGGCGGAGCACGACATCCTTCCAGATCACAATCTCCATAGATCATTTCGACATCTGATCTTGGTATAAATCTCGGACTTTCTGTAGGAAAGCAAAAAGGCATAGGCACCTCTTCCTGAGACATATAGCCGTCCTTGTTAAGGTAGGACTTCCATTCTTCATCTGTGTCAGAGGGATCTTCCTCATTGATAGCATGAACTGTCTGAGACACTGGGTGAAGAAAACCTCCACTGTGGAAGAAGTTTTGAAGGGGATGAAGACTTTCATCGTTGGCGGCTGTCTGAGTACAGGTCGCAGAAAAACCAAGACCCTTCTTTATTTTATTGTCAGTGGGAATGACAAGCTGTCCCCATCCTTTTGTATCGGTACTCTCGACCGCTTTGATAGCATCTTTGTATGAAGAAATTGAAGTTCCTTCTTCGAATTGATCGTTCTTGCTCACCGATAGTGTTTGGAACTGAGTTCCAATAACCTCCTCGGGTTCTACACAAGTAGATGATGATAGGTTACTCACAAGCAAGGCTTGTTCCCCACAAACCGTGACAAGTTGATCATTCTTGACGAACTTTAGCTTTTGGTGGAGGGTTGAAGTAACCGCTCCAGCCTGATGTATCCAAGGTCTTCCTAATAAACAACTGTATGTTGCCCGGATGTCCATGACTTGGAAAGTGATTTGGAAAGTGTGAGGACCAATAGTTATGGGAAGATCAACTTCGCCGATAACTGTTTTTCTGGATCCGTCGAATGCTTTGACGACGACCTCGCTGACTCTCATCGGAGGGCCCTTAAATGATAATTGCATCAAAGTGGACTTCGGCATAACATTCAGGGCTGACCCTGTGTCTACCAGTACATTGGCTAAAGCATCGCCCTGGCAGTTAACTGTAATGTTGAGCGCCATGTTATGACGACGACCCTCTTCAGGTAATTCCTCATCACTAAATCCCAAATTATTGCAGGAAGTGATGTTAGAGACAATGATATCGAATTGTCTGATTGTTACATCCTGTTCCACAAAGGCTTGCTCCAAGACTTTCTGTAGAGCCTCTCTGTGTGCTTCTGAACTGAGTAACAGTGATAATACTGAGATATTTGAAGGAGTCTGTAACAGTTGATCAACAATGTTATATTCACTCCTTTGGATGAGCTTTAGCATCTCATCTTTGTCTTTTGAAAAGTCGGGATTACCAGATTGACTGACTGGTGGATCAGGAATTTCCACCGGAAGTTCCTTTTCTTTGTTGGATTCTCCAACCCCTCGGTTGAAGATTCGACCGCTCCGTGTTACACGACTGATGTCTGCAATATTCACGACGGAGGGTAATGGAATTTTCTTTCCATTCTCGATTATTGTTGCACCGTATTTGTAAGGGATTGCCTTAGCTGATTCATACGGTAGTGGCCCCGGTAGATAGATGACTATGGGAACCTTCTGATTTTTCTGACCATCATAAGTAACCTTGATCCGTTCCCGGTTGGGAACTCTAGATTTGTCAAGTAGAGGGATGATGGCAAAAACATCCCTGGTCCTGTGATGACCAGAGATTATGACAACATCCTCAACTTGCTCGGCAAGGTAGTTCGGCGACCAAATGATGGGTCCTGTACCGGGATATGGACGAATTTCTCCATGATCGACCTGACCCTGAAGAGCTGCTCTCACAAGGTAACACCCTTGGTTACTTTCTGCACAGACGCTACAACTGTCATAGTTGTGTGGTGGCACCTGGCCACGCCCACTTTGAATACAATGTAACCTCACTAGGTTACCTTCCATTGATCGGACATCCTGACTTTGACGACGAGTAGGATTCCTGTTATTGATACTAATCTGCTGAGTATCTTCGTCCATATAGATTGGCATCCACCAGTGATTTAACAAGTGCTGAAGTGCCTCCTGGACAAGGGTACAACCTCGATCGTTTTCGCAACCCGCTTTACAATTTTGATAGTCATGTGATATTAAGAATCCAAGTCGGACCTGCTCAGCATGTAACTCTACTAGGTTGGTATCCATTATGCGGACGTCGAAGATCTGAACCATGTTGATTTGATAGGAGTTCCTATCATGGTAGTTTTGGATCCATCCAAGATCCATCTGACGCTAGAGGGCCTCTTGTATGAAAGAGCATCCCTGTTTGTTTACCGAGCAAATCAGACAGGAACTGTAATCGTGCCGCGGCAGATTATGATACTGGCTTTGCCTTGAGTGCATCGCCACCAAGTTAACATTCATCGCACGGATGTCGTGATTTTGAATGACGTTGGAATTCGTGTAAACCATGTTAACTCCACGAACTCGGTGCTCTTGGATCCATCCAAGATCCATTTGTTCCTGTAGAGCTGCTTGCACTACAGAACACCCCTGGTTGTCTTTAGAGCAGATATCACACTGGTGATAATTATGAGGTGGCACATGGCCATATCCACTCTATCTACAATGCATCTTGACCAGATTGGTCCCCAATAAGAGTACATCGTGAATTTGATAGACATTGTTAGTCTCTTTCTCAATCAGATTGATTGCAGCTTTCTCGTGTTGAGGCAGCGGGTTCGTAAGAACATTAGGATTCGTATCTTTGAAAGATAAGAGCCCGCTCCTAACAAGCTTTTGCACGTTGGATTTGAAATTGAGACAAGTCTCAATGTTATGCCCTGAACCTCCTTGATGATAAGGGCATGTTTGATCCGCTTTAAACCAAAAAGGCGGATTTTCCGGTACTGTAAGAGGAGACTTAGTCTGGATGTGCCCCTTAGCCAGCAGTAACGGAAACAGCTCTGCGTACGTTACGGGTATAGGATCAAATCCTGGTGGCCGTATTGTACGGTTGTTGTTATATGGAGGATGAGCCTGCTGAAGAGGCTGTTGTGTCCTTTGTTGGTCAGGTTAGCTCTGTGCAACCTGAGGTTGATACATAGGAACAGGCGCGGGGCCGATAGCAGGAGTAACAACTGCTACTGGCTGATAACGTCGCCTTTGCTTTTCGAGAGAGATATTCCCAATATCTTGCTCTTTTTTCTTAGGGAGAGCACTACCGTATTTTTTAGTACCGCTCGTTGATCCAGTGTCTTTTACCAAACGTCATTCTCGGACGGCTTCCTCAAGATGTACACCCATGCCGACCATTTCGGTGAAATCACTGGGTGCACTGGCAATCATTCGGTCATAGTAAAATGAGCTTAAGGTCTTTAAGAAGATTTTTGTCATCTCTTTTTCCTCAAGAGGTGGACAAATTTGAGCGGCAATTTCACGCCACCTTTGAGCATACTCCTTAAAGGTTTCCTTTTCCTTTTGCGACATTGATCTGAGTTGATCTCTGTCGGGTGCCATGTCCAAATTTTACTTGTATTGTTGGACGAAGGCAGTACCAAGATCTCTGAATGTACTGATCGTAGTACGATTTAAACCCATGTACCATTTGAGTGCGGCACCAGTTAAACTATCCTAGAAGTAGTGAATCAGCAGGTCCTGATTCTCCGTCTGAGCTGACATCCGCCGAGCCTACATCACCAGATGGCTCTGAGGGCAAGAGTTACCCTTGTATTTTTCAAAGTCGGGCACTTGGAACTTGTGCGGGACTTTCACATTTGGGACCAAGCAGAGGTCTGCGGCGTCCTTTCCAAATAGATCCTGACCGCGAATGGCTTACAGCTCTTTCTGCATTTCCAAGAACTGCTCCTGGAATTCATCCATTCTGTCAAACATAGTTTCCTTCTTACCAGAAGGTGTCTGTGGAATCTGTCCTTCTGGGACAGTGTGCACCACAGGGGGTGGTACCGTGACTACGGCAGTAAGTCTTGGCGTTTCTCGAAGTTTGTAACCTTCAGGAGTCTTCAGTATGCCCCTAGCATCTTCGCTTTCCTGAAGTTTGTAACCTTCAGGCCCAGCGGCTTCTGTTGCGATTCCCTGATCTTCAGTGATCGGCGGAACATATCCTTCCGGGATATAGTTAACAGGCATGCCCCAAGGACGATCTTTCGGCATCTGATACCTAGGATCATACTTTTCTATGATGGGCGTTGAGGTGATCTCTGAGATCACAGTTCTTTGTAGCTGAGCTTCTGCCATGACTTGCATGTCGTTACGAAGCTTTCTCATATCCTCTCTCAGAGCGTCGATCTCTTCTTTCAACTCTCTGTTTTCTTCCACAAGATCATCCATCCTTTTCTGACGATTGGCCCGAGTATTATACGAATGAGACAGTTTGACTCTAGAATCGAGACACAAACGTGAGATTCGTAGGGAAGAAGAATACGCGATGTGAGAATGATGAATGCAATGATTATATTAATTGTTGTTTTTTTGGTTTAATCAAAATAAACTTCGACAATTAGATTGCAAATATCAAACAGTGGGGAAACCCCTTTTTATTGAATTCCAAAGGAAAATGGAAATACAGTAGATTACAAGATGCGGAAATAGAAACCTAAGCTAATGGGTCCCGAGTCCTCTCTGAGGAGAAACTGGGTGCTGATTCTGGTATCTTCCTTTTCTTTGACCGGGGCGCTTGGGCCGTTGTCGGGTTGTCATTCCTTTGCCAAGTGAAAGGAGTGAGCAAATTCCTTTGGTCATCTTGATTCTCTACAGCATGCTGCTCCAAAATTTCAATCAGAGCATCTTTCTCTTTTAGTAGTTGCTGTATTTGGATACACTCTACGTCGAGGGTGCGGTACTTGTTCTTCCAAGATCTTCTTTCCTTTTGAACTTTGTTGAGAGTAACCTGAAGCTTTTCAGTTTCCGTCATGAAGTACATGACAGATTCTCTCGGCGGAAGAATTCCGTAACGAGGATAAGGCATTTTTAGCTTGAGAGCTCTGGTTTGTACCCAATGGAGATAAGGCTCCACCGAGACACAGTCCGGTTTTCCCAGAGACTCTCGTCCTTTCTTATGAACCCGTTTCCAAGCTTGCATTATTTCCATCTTTAGTGCTCTGTCATTTTCTCCTTCTTTGAAGAAAAGACCTTCCAGATGAACACCCAGTGGGATGTGTCGCATCGGGTATCCAAATTGACGAAGAACCAATATCGGATGATAGTTGATTCCTCCTTTAGTTCCTATGAGGGGTACGCTGGGGAAGTTTCCACAACGGTCAATGATTCTGATTCCCTCATAAATCCTATTACACCAATCTATATCAGAATTGGTGAGAGACATGATCTTCTGCGACCAACGTAAGACACTCTTGCAATCCCAAAAAGCAGCAGACTTGGGCAAGTGAGAGATAAACCATTTATAGAGCAAAGGTACACAACATGTGATCTCCCCTCCGCTGTACAAATTTCCCAAGTGTACAGAATGATACGCATCTGCGAGCAAAGTCGGCACAGGGTTTCCAATGAGAAAAACCTTAATAGCGTTGATATCGACGAAGTTATTGATGTTGGGAAACAAAAATAATCCGTAGGTGAGCAAGACAAAGATGCTTTCAAAAGCAGTCCCGTTCCCTATACTAGCGAAGTATAGAGCCTTTTTTGTCAAGAACTGGGCTGGCAAACCTTGGATGCCATCCTTAGTAATCATGTGAGTCTTGACCTCAGACTCGTCCAAATGAATTGCTCTTGCAATAGTCTGATTCTTTGGAATTTCTTCCAGTCCAGAAAATGGAGCTCGATCTGTGATATGTAAATCAGTCAGATGAGAATACTCCTCCAGCGTTGGTGATAGCTGGTAATCCGGGAATGTGAAACAGTGATAAACCGGATCGTAGAACTGAATGAGCGCGTCCATGATCCCCTCAATCACATGGACTCTTAACAGTGGTAGCAAACCACCGTGCTTGGCTCTGAAAGCCTCTGGGTTAACGATCATCCTTGCTAACCTTCTCAAATCCCCTAATTTTGGAACCTTGAAGGTATACTGGCGAGTTCTCCTTCTACCGAAATCCATTAGCGTAATCTTTTTCTCTGATATTTGCAATCACAGTCTTAGTTTAATTTGAAAAATAGAGAGACTAGAAGAGAAAGTTTTTTGAATGTTTTAATGTTTTATTAAATGGATGCATGAATGCAGCACACAAAAACATAGAAAAAACATGGGGTCAGAGGGTCATTGTCATGAAGTCAAGGCTCTACCCATCCCCAAAGGTTTATACTAGGGTGATTTTTGTACCTGTACTCATTATCATCAGCTCCTCCCAGGAAGGCAGACAACAAGCGGATCGCCAGCGAGTTGTGTGCAATCTTAGAGTAAGTTCCATTCACCGAGAATAGATCACCAGCCTCAAATGAGGGTAGTATCGCGTAACAACTATTTCCGATAGTTTCCGCACTACGAAAGGGTTGGCTTTTCTAGGTGTATACTCAATCTTTCCACATACGGCATCACCCGCATTCCCATTAGCAGAAAAATAAACACGTATAGCATTTAGGAAAAGCAGTATATATATTTGTCCTAACCATCCTAGACCTTTAAAGCTATGAATCCTAAGTTCCTGACAGAAAATGGGTTCCCCGGCAGAAGCCCCAATCTGTGGTATTCACACAAGTGAAGAGAAGGAAGACCAAGTTTGACAAAGACCGGCCCCACGGTGGGCGCCATTTTTCTGTAGCGAGCGATTTTGGACGCGGTTCTTAAGCGCTGGTCGCTCTCTGCGGTTGAGCTTAAACTACAGGTCGATTCATTTTTTATCCTATTGTGAGCTGAATAAGGAAGGGAAATAGATGTCTCCAATTAACCCTGCTTGCATACTGAGTTTAAACAGTGGTCTGTTAAGTTACGAATGCTATCAATGTGGGGGGGCCTTTGTACTGGTTATTTGTATTTTCGCCAGTACGGTTTTCTTTCTTTCTAGGACTTTCTAGCGGGGAACAAGGATTAGGATGTTAGGACTGATGCTTTTGAATTGCTGCTTTTGATTGATGGAGGTATGGGATTTAGGTTTTTTGTTGATTGTGCTCGCTAAGATCTTTTCTTTCGATCTTATGCCTACGTATTCCCGTTTACCGAAACAGGGAAATCAGAGCGTTCGTAGTTCCTCCTATTCTATGGGGGGAAATGGGTGTTTTGGTGTCTTGTTCAAAGCCCAAGACGTGAAGCGAAAGGTGGTTTGTATCTTGTTTAAAGCCCAAGATGTGAAGCTTAAAGGTCTATTTGTGTCTTGTTCAAAGCCCAAGACGTGAAGCTGAAAGACCTCGACTTTAGAGAGAATTTGTCATCTCTAAAGAGAGGGAAGGAGAATTACTTTAACTGGGATACGCGGATCCGAGCAATGCCATAATTTCCGAAGAAAGGGTTTTAACCTGAAGGAGAAGACTTTAACTCAGTGTAGAGCAATCCCATCTTTCCTTAGGAATTTCTCATGCTAAAAGAGGGACAGTGGCATGGATGTAGATGATCCAGAGGCTTGCCGCTTACAGTGATTAGATGAAAGGAAAGGAGTTGTTGATGTTTGTGTACTGTGAACGAGGCACAGCTTTGATGCTAAAAGGTTGATTGGATCAACCAGTGGTTTTCTTATACAAAAGCCTAAGAGGAGGCTAATTTCCGCTAGGAAAATCATTATACAAAGCCTAAGAGGAGGCTATTTTGTGTCTCGTACAAAGCCCGAGAGAGAGGCTAAAAGTTTTTTGACCCGACGATAGAGTCTTTGTGTCTCGTACGAAGCCCGAGATAGAGGCTATTGTTTGTTTGACTCTACGAGGGAGTCTTTGATACTCAACAAGAGAGTGTTTTTGTATCTCGTACGAAGCCCGAGATGGAGGCTAAAGGTTTGTTTCAGTTGAGTGACAGATCCAATATACTGATTTTAAAATAGAAAATCAGTTCTTATATGAGCAACACTGTACTCAGGGATTTGATCTGAGGATCAGGGATATTTCCTTCTCTTTGAGGAAACGGGATATCCAAAGGGTATTGAGACTGTCCGAGTCTGCGGGTTTCCTTCCTATTTAACGAAGGGGTCACTTGAGAATGTCTTTGAGACTCAAGGAAGTTAGACTGTCCAAGTCTAGAGTTTTTTATCTTTTGTACTATGCTTTGAGAAACAGTAGTAGACTCTATGAAAGGACTGTTCTATGAGGATGACTAGGTTCTGTTCCTATACCTCTAGGAGGTCGTCAGGACAATTTGTACGAAGCCCAAGAGGAGGCTGGAAACTTTTAAGAAGCCTACGGGTCCTTGTACGAAGCCCAAGAGGAGGCTATCATTCCCGAAGGAAGAGATCATTATACGAAGCCTAAGAGGAGGCTGTGAATACTTCTAAGAAGCCATAGTGTCCTTGAATAATGCCTAAGAGGAGGCCGATGCTTTTAAGAAGCCCGTGGGTCTATCATCTCATTTCCATTAGGAGAGATAACTCTTTTAAAGATAAAAACCACTGGTAAACATGCGAGGTTTACTATCCAACGATTTTTAGCTTTTAAAGAGGGTTCCTTAGTTAAGGTCCAAGATTATGACCGTAGTGGGTACCCAAACCCCGAGACATTCAAGGCAAGCTATCCACAAGGAATAGATCAAGTCAGGAAAGTTCGAGAATTTGGAAGAAACTCAAAGATGCCATTCACGGAGAATACATTCATCTTGGGGAGTAGAGCTTCTTGACGATTCCTAAGGAGGACAACCGAAGAGAAGACTGTATCTGGTGCTCCTATTGGGGATCTAGGCGTCTATTTCTACGAATAAATGAAACGACGTCACCTAGTTCTAGACGTAGTTGCCGGGGAAACTCGAAATATCTATACTATTATTACACAGTAGATATGAGTTTATGAAAGAAGACTTACAGTGAGCAGCCCCACAATACAGTTTATAATATGAAAGCAGTAAATGAAAGCGATAACCACTTACTCGATTGTAGTGCTTCAATGCTGTTTGGTTAGTTGTTCAACAAAGAAAGATTGAAAACAACAGTATATTCAAAATCAAAGGAGAAAGTGCTTTGAAAAAGAAAGATTTGGGGCTTACAGCTCAAGGAGAGGCCCAGGGTTTTATCAGTGAGCACACTGTTTGACTTTGTACAGCGGGACTTATACAAGTGACTAGGGCCCAAAAAAGGTTTTCTGTACAAAGGGATGGGTCTTACACTCTCTCAAGAGGCCCAAAAAGGTTTAAAGAAAAGAGAGGGGCTTATAACACGAGGGTAGGCCCAAATGATTTTTCGTTTAAAAATGGCGATCGCGCCGAGGTTTTCTTTTAACGCAGAGGGACTTATACAATAAGTGAGGCCCAAAATGCTTTGGTTAAAAGGGGGATTGGGTCTTACACTCTAATAGAGGCCCAAAGTGTTTTGAATGGGTCTTATAGCTCAAGGAGAGGCCCAGATGATTTTTTTATTTTTAAACGGGCGACGATCGCGCCGTTTACTTGTACAGAGGGACTTATACAATGAGTGAGGCCCAAAAAGTTTTTGTACAAGGGGGGATGGGTCTTACACTCTCTCAAGAGGCCCAAGAAGTTTTGAAAATGATTTATGAGGATTGAATTAATCCAAAACCCTAATTTGTTTTCAAAATGTATTTAATTGAATAAAAATTCAATTAAAATGATCAAAAATTGTTTAACACATGGAAAACAAATTGTGATATTGGATTAATGCTTCAAAAATTAACTATTGACCTACAAAATAATTAGAAAGCATTAAAAGTTGCAAAATCAATGTAGAAAAAATATTTAAAATGTCAAAAACAATTAAAATATTAATTCTTTGCAAAAATATCAATTATATGAAATAAATAATATTTTTGGGATTTTTTGTGAAAATAAAATATTTTAACATTTTTGTGAATTATTAAAAAAAGAATCAACTCAAAATCATTAAAACTCAGAGAGAAATTAATTTTTGAATCAATTAAACAAAATCACAAAATTCTAATATTTGAATTTCTAAAAATGGCGCCAAGAACAAGCTGAAGAACACGCACGTGTTCTTGGTTTCTCAGATTTGCATTTTCTATCCAATCTCCATGAATACGTAATCATATCATGCAATCCACATATCATTATGCTCGCCTCAACCTCACGATCATGTCTTTGTACTTTAATTTCATTTAAATTAAACATACAACAAGAAATCACGAAGAGACCTCAAGAACCCTAATTTCTGCATGAAGGCTAGGATTTATGATACACGATTCAAACAATGCAATTAATTGAGGGAAAACATTCCATGCATGATTATGAACATATGGCCAAATTATTGTGCGAGGAAATATGCATAGATTGAGAGATGACCAAGTATGTGCTTACCTCCAAGTCGTGACAGCAAGTTCAAAGTGATTTTTGATTTGGAGGTGTTACAGATGAGTGGTGATGATTTGAACAGCTTCCCTACACCCTATGGATTGTGTTTGGATGGTTGGACTTGATTGAAATTGGCTGGATCATTTTGTGGTACCTCAGCTGCACTTTGGTTAAAACCTTGAGCAACCAGCTGGTGATTTTGTGAAATTGATGTTTCATAAGTAATCTAAGTGTTTGATCAGCTCATATGTGATGTATGTGAGGTGTGTGAGTGATTGGTTTGATTGGAATTGCTCTCAAACTCAAAACCCGATAGTGACTTGCCTTAGAAGGCAAAATTGGAGTGAAAGAAGAGATTTTGAGGAAAGCATCTGTTAGATGGCTCTGGTGTACTCAAACTGACCACAATTGAGCTCTATTTATAGTAGAGCAAGTTTGTTTTGCAAGGAATAGTGCATGGCAGCTGGTAAGTAGGTTTGGCCAATGTTGGCAAATGAAAATTCAAGTCTCCTCTAGCCATTGACTAGAGGTTAGGGCACAGAGCTTTGGTTCCCTTGGTCTTGGATAAGTCTTGACTGATTTCAGATGAGAATGGCTCAGTCCATGCCACCTTGATGGTTTCATTGAATGCCTTATTCCAAATTTGAAGTCTTGTCCCTATTTTGGCCATTCTAGGTTCAACATGCTATTTCTTGTTCCATGGACTTTGGAGGCTTGGCTCAGTGATTGTCCCCTTTAGATTCAATCCTCTGAGGTGTCCAAGTGGATAGGAGCAATTGAATTTGGCTGATTTTGGCAAATCGACCAAAGTTGCAAATTCTGCCTTGCCTTGACAGATTTCAGCAAGGCAACTTGGCAATGTTGTATCTCATGGTGTAGGTTGAATTTGGCAATGTTCTTGGCCATTTTGGAAAGCTATTACATGATACAACAACTGTTTGAACAAGTTTGGTTTTGATCTCTTTTGATTCCAAGTGAAAAATCCCCCTACATTTGGCAAAAAGTGAGGCAGAATCTGACTTAGTGAAAATTTCACTAAGTGTTGGAAAAAGTGACATTTTCACTTTTCAGCCACTTTGATCACTCCATAACTCAAAATCCTTAATGAATTGGAATGACTTGTAGTTGAAGTTTTTGTAGGTGATAATGAGGGCTACAAATCCATCTTTGGATGAGAAAAAATGGCCTTGTGGTTTAGGAGTTATGGTCCTCCAAAGTTGGTACCTTTGCCACTTTATTTTTAACTTAGAAAAATTTCTAAGTTTTATGGTTACCCCTTTTACAAGTTATCTCACTTTTCTTGATTTTTCTTGATGAATGATGATTCAAATCATACATTAACATCATTTTAGGGTTAAAAATCCATTTTGGTGAAAAATCTCAAAAAGTCAAAGTTGACTTTTGTGCACAGTTGACTTTTTATCAGATGAATTCCAAACTGTGCAATTCTTCAGGAAATCATGTCCTTGACCTAAATCAAACTTGATGGACATGTTCCATGGGTGTCATAGGGTATATTCAATCATGTATTAGGGTTTGGGAGCATGTCTTGGTCAAAAGTCAAAGTTACAGTTGACTTTTCTCTTAAAACCCTAATTGTGGTGCAGATGAAATTGAGACTTGTTGCTCAAACTTCTTGGATCAATCCATTGTTCCAAATGGATCAATATGGTATATTAGAGACCCTTAAATCATGTCTTGAGGTCTTGGCTCATGGTTTGTCCCAAAAGTCAACTTAGGGGAGAATTAGGTCAAGAAACCCTAATTCCTGATTTTTGATGAATGCATCCCCTGAGGCAAAATTGACTTGATGCATGGGTTCATGAGGTTCCATGAAGTATATTAGGTCATGTTTTGGATCATTGCCTTGTGCCCAGATGAAAATTTTCCATCTGGAGGCCCTGGTCGACCAAAACCCTAATTTGGTGACACTGGCGATCTTGAGAATTGATCCACCTAGAAGGGAGCATCCTTGTGCTTAATCCTTGAAGTGGGAGTCCTTTTGATCCTTTGTAGTTACTTGGGAGGTTAGACAAGTTGAAGATCATGTCATTTCTTGATTGATCCTTTGTCTAAGCACTCAGAGAGGGCTTGAAACCCTAATTTTGATTGTATTGGATGCTCACCCATCTTTGGGGAGACTGATGAAGCATGATGGTTCATCCATATTGTGATGATGATTTTCACAATGATGGGAAATCTAAGTGGTCAAAATTTGGGGTATTACAAATACACATCCTATTAATTCATCGAGAACGGTGAGATACATGATTAAAGGCCTACCAGGAACCAGCGGTACTAAGATCGGTGGTTCTTGCAAGTATTGTTTTATTTTGTCAAATAATTCTTGACAATCATTATTCCATTCAACCGATTGATTTTTCCTTAGTAATTTGAACATTGGTTCACAGGTAGCCGTTAAATGGGAAATGAACCTTGAGATGTAATTAAGTCAGCCCAGAAAGCCACAGACTTCTTTTTCTGTTTTGGGAGGCGGCATGTTCTGAATTGCCCGAACCTTATCAGGATCAACTTCAATGCCCTTCTGACTTACAATAAATCCCAACAGTTTACCAGACCGACCTCCGAAGGTGCACTTCACAGGATTCAACCGCAGTCTAAACTTCTGGAGTCTGTCGAAAAGCTTCTTCAGATGAACCAAGTGATCATTCTCAGTTTTGGACTTGGCAATCATATCGTCCACGTAAACCTCAATCTCTTTATGAATCATATTATGAAAGAGGGTTGTCATGGCACGCTGGTATGTTGCCCCTGCATTCTTTAGACCGAATGGCATGACTTTGTAGCAATATGTACCCCATGGCGTGATAAACGTAGTCTTCTCCATATTAGTTTGGGACATCTTGATCTGATCATATCCTGAAAATCCGTCCATGAAGGAAAAGACAGAGAACTGCGCAGTGTTGTCTACCAAGACATCAATATGAGGTAAAGGAAAATCATTCTTCGGGCTCGCCTTGTTGAGATCTCGATAATCCACACATATTATGACTTTGCCGTCCTTCTTGGGAACCGGGACAATGTTGGCAATCCATTCAGGATATTCGGAAGTGGCTAGGAACCCAACATCAAGCTGCTTCTTTACCTCTTCTCGGATTTTGAGTGCCATGTCAGGTCTAGTCTTCCTGAGCTTTTGCTTGACAAGAGGACATCCGTGCTTGAGTGGCAAGTGATGTTCAACGATGTTGGTATCCAACCCAGGCATATCTTGATAGGACCAGCCGAAGATATCAACATACTCTTTCAATAACTTGACCAACTCGGAGTGTACATGCTTAGCAAGGGATGCGTCAACCTTGACTTCTCTTCTGACCTCATCAGTACCAAGATTAACAACTTCCACTGACTCTTTGTGTGGCTGAATCTCTCTACGCTCGTGCTCAAGGAGCCTTTCCAGTTCAGCCGGTAATTCACAATCTTCCTCACCATCTTCTTCGGCTTGGTTAATTGGAATTCCAGAATTACAATGGATGTTTGCCATTCTGTTATCAATGCTTTTATTAGTTCTGCATGTTTATGAATATGTTTAGAATGAGCTATTTAAAAAGTGAAAAAAAGAGAAGAAACTTTTGCCATTTGTTTTGTGTGAAAAAGTAAAATAAAGAAAGAAAATAGAGCATGATTTTGAATGCAAAAAACTTTTATTTACTGATCACATAATATTGCAAAAACGCGAGGCCCTTTACAAGCTATCCACTCGTCTCGGGCGAGGACGAGGGAACGAGAAAGCAAAATGCACTACACGTTATATGGGAAAACCACAGGAATCACGGTAGATGTCCAATTGTTGAGCTTGAAACCCGACGGACATTTGCGCACAAAGCTTGAAATCTGATTACTGGGACCAGCATCATCAGCAGCTGCCACGATGTCACCCTGCTGGAAACCCGCGCTATGGAACTTGACAAAGCTGCATTGCTTCTGACCAAAGGAACCAGATTGATGACCAGGATGATACCCCAATCCAAAATAATTATGCTTCTCAACCACATCAATCACGTGCCCCCAGCCTGGCAAGGTACCTCTATTGATGGTCTCTTTAGCACTCTTGGCATATGCTAAAGTCAATTGTGGTGATCTACTTTGACTAGTTGAAGCGGAGCTGACATATTCGAACTCGAGACACTGCAACGGCACCTCAGCTATGCCTTATTCGGTCTCGACGTATAGAAAAGATGATAACTCGCTTATAATCAAATCCTCTTCACCATAGACAATGACAAGCTGATCCTCAAACATGAACTTTAACTTATGATGTAAAGTGGATGTAACTGCCCCTGCCGCGTGGATCCATGGACGACCCAATAGGCAACTGTACGCCGGATTGATATCCATCACTTGGAAAGTAATGGTAAACAAATGTGGTCCAACCCTGATGGGTAAGTCCACTTCTCCGATGACTTGCCTTCGAGAACCATCAAAGGCTCTGACAACTAAGGCACTTGGTCTCATCTCGTTTCCTTCCACCAGTAATTGACTCAATGCGCTCTTAGGCATCACATTGAGAGAAGAATAGATATCCACTAGAACACGAGATAACAGGATGTCTGTGTAGGTTACAGATATGTGCAGCGCTTTGTTGTGGGCATTTCCTTCAGGAGGCAATTCTGATTCATTAAAACCCAAATACCGGCTTGCAGTTATGTTGGCCACTACATCGTCAAACTCGACGACGGATATATCTTGCAGGACATGGGCACTGTTCAACACTTTCAACAAAGCTGATCGGTGCGCGGGCGAACTCATGAGTAAGGACAAAATTGAGATCCTCGAGGGAGTTTGACCCAGCTGATCCACAATTTTAAAGTCACTTTTCTTGATCAACTTAAGGAACTCTTGATCATCAAGGGTCTCCTTGCTCTTTGAAATATCCCCAGACGGGATAGTCGGTAATGGAACTACGGTAGAAGATGCCCCTTGTTGAATAGCAGGGGTTGCAGTTGCATATGTTTCCTTGGGATAGACAATAATTGGAACTTGAACAGGCTTTGTAGTGACTTTGGGAGCGAACACACGTCCACTACGAGTCATACCTCCACCGGCTGTAACATTCACGATCTTGGATTCGGCAAACCTTATCTCTTGACCTCCGGAAAACACAGTAGACCCATATTTCCATGGTACCTCTTTAGAATTCTGATACGGAAACGGCTTCGGCGGGCAAACAACGATGGGTTGCACCCTCTTCTGCTTAGGAGATTCCACAGGAACTTTCCTATAGACGATGGTGAACGGCTCGATGGCAGCAACCTCCTCAACAGGCTTAGATTTGGTAAATTGCACTTTGCCATGGTTCATCAGAATCTGGACACAACCCTTCAGCTTTCGACACTGGTTGGGATTATCGTCACAAATTTGACACTTACCATGCAACCTTTTTAACAACCCATGTTTATTCAATCTCTTGAAAACCACAGCCATCGGGGTCTTTACTTCGTCAACATCCATGATCAATTCAACCTTGTAATTATCCTCAATCATGTTAACTGCAGGTTCACCGTGGTTCGGCAACGGATTATTTTGAATGTTAGGTCCTTCCTCAGCGAAATTCAGGACTTTCTTATCAATGAGTTCCTGAACCTTGGTTTTGAAAACAAAACAGTCCTCTGTTGCATGTCCTATGTATCCAGCATGATAAGCACAAGGCGCATTTGGGTTATGCTTCGGGCCAAATGGAGGAATTGCAGGTGCAATCTGCTTGGGGACAATTGCCCCTTGGTGAACCAGATAAGGAAATAATTTAGTGTATGACACCGGAATTCTGTCGAAATTCGGACGCTTACGGTTTCCTTGATTGTTGTTGTTCTGCCGGTTCTGATTCTGTTGATTTTTGTTCTGTTGATTCTGTTGCTAATTCTGAGCATTCTGAACTGGTTGTTGTGGATGATACTGATATGGAGGTTGTTGATACTGTGCAGCAGCAATGTATGGATATGGATGATATGGCATAGGAGCCAAAGGAGCTTGATACTGAGGAGAAACTTGAGTTGTCACAACGTTGGCTTCACCTTTCTTCTTCTTTGACTAACTGTTCTGAGACTTCCGAGTGGCCGACTGCTGGGAAGCAGCTCCAGGAATCTTTCCAGTCTTCAAACCGTTCTCAATCCGTTCACCAATGGTCACAACATCAGCGAAGTTCGATGAAGAACTACCCACCATTTTTTCATAGTAAGATCCTTGCAATGTACCCATAAAGATGTCAACCAACTCATTGTCAGAGAGAGCCGGTCGTACACGAGATTCCATCTCACGCCATCTTTGTGCATACTCCTTGAACGTTTCAGCTGAGCGCTGTGACTGATTCCGCAATTGCAATCTAGTAGGTGCCAAATCAAGGTTATACTTGTATTGTCTCACGAACGCTTTAGAAAAATCCCTCCAAGTACGGATTTTGCTGCGCTCCAGGCCCATGTACCAATCCAATGAAGCACCTGACAAACTATCTTGAAAACAATGAACAACCAATTCATCATTATCAATATGGGATGCCATCTTCCTGCAATACATAGTGATGTGACTACGCGGGCAGCTTAAACCTTTATACTTTGGCAAATCAGGTATCTTGAATTTCTGCGGTAACACAACATTTGGAACCAAACACAAGTCTTTGGCTTCCATGCCAAAAGCAGAGAACCATTCGATAGCTCTGATATGGTCTTCCAACAACTTGTAGTCAACCGATCTATTCTGATTAGTGGGCCTGATAAGAATCTGAGGATTTGGTAGCTGAGATGCAGCAGGAGCATTCACTTGCGGAGTAGCAAACTGAGAAGGATACACCAAACCCGGATTAACCATCTGACCAAAATTCTGACCCATCGGAACACCATAAGGATAATTCGGAGGAGGTACCCCAGCAGCTGAGGAAGATGCCCCAGGATAGAACATCCCAGGATGAACATTCGAAACAGCGGTTTGAGCAACTTGAGACGAAACCGGAACATGAATAGGAGGTCCTCTATACACATGCTCTTCTTCATCAGGAGTTTCAGTATCAACCAATCTGGCGGTTTGATGAGTTTGAGCCTGAGGATTCTCAAGATCATCATTCACCACTGGAGGTGGGACTGGAGTAGGCATGATCCATGGATATGCGACAACATTCCCATTAGGCATGGGTGCAACAAAAGGCTGATATGGCATGAAGGCACTACCATTATTTGCAATCTGAGGAGTGTAATTCTGAGGCATGCCCCACGGGAAACCAGCGAGCATCTGGTTCAAACTGGGTTGAACGGCAGGCTGATTCACAGGCTCAACTGGTACTTCAACTCTAGCAGGAGAAGGAACAACAACAGCAGGAGCAACCGTAACAATAGGAGGAACAGTCACAACAGGAGTGACAACAGTTGCATCAGTAGTAGTTGCAACAACAGTGGCAGCAGCAGCGGCATCCCTCTGGGCACGAAGGGGCTCCATAATGACATCCATGTTCATCTGGAACTGATCTATCCGACCTTGGAATTATGCCAGGCGTTCCTTGTACGCAGCATTCTCAGCTTCGAAGTCAGCCATGATTCTGGATTTGTTTGAACGAGTAAAATACCTATGTCGAGTCGTCGTCTTGCTACAAGGAATGCGGACAAGGATGAGCAACGGTTTTGGATGAAGGGACGTGCATATGTGTGCAAATGAATATATGCTATGCATGCAAAAATAAAGTTTTATGCATATGCAAAAATTAATTTACATGATGAATGATATGCAACACAAGCAACAGAAAGCCAGCACAGTTTGAACAATCAAATCTGAATAATCCGGATATCTGCATATAATTCTGTGTCGGTGCAACATAATCTGATGTGTCGGTGAAGAAATCTAGTGTGTGTGAGAAAAAGGGTATGAAGTGGCTTGTTTTCGTGCAAAAACCCATCCCCCTCACAGGTGTGATCTAGACACAACAAGGTGGTCCCTAGAAAGGTCGCCCAAACCATAGGACTCAGGATGAAAATCCCCCGCCGTAGTGAATTCTCACAGGATGAAAGTATTCTTAAACGAATCACGATCTGGGATGTGGGTCTCGTGATATCCCAACGCGCAAAACACAGGCCTCACGACTATCCACGTTCTAGCCTATGTGTATACTAGGCCCGGTGTTAGGACCTTTCTCTCCAATAATATCTACCCGCCCCAACAACAGCAAAAAAACAACAGATATCCAGAATATGTAACATATAAATATTCAAAGCAGTAAAGAAATGCGATAAATAAACATAAAGCTAAAGCAAGTAAAGCGCGAAAGATAAACACCCAAACAAGCAAGAAAAGCAAACAAAACTAGGCGAGATCCCTCGAGGGATGGACCAGCAATAGGTCAACCAGTCCCCAGCAGAGTCGCCAGCTGAAGATGGTTGGTTTCAACCTGAGTGAATCGCACACTCAGAGATAATAACAGAGTCGCCACCAAACTTTATTTAGTCCCAAAGGACAGGGAAAATATCGATAAAACCCAAGGGGAAGAGAAACGGGAACGGGGGGGTCAGTTATGCGAAAGGAAGGTATTAGCACCTAACGCATCCGTCGTACTCGACGGGAACCATTTCGCTTGCTTCTAGGCTTGAATGGGTTATCTATCTAAAGGATTCTAGCTAAAAGAAGGAGAGAGAGAAAGGGGAAAAAAAAGAAAAGAAGGAAAGTGCTCGCGGAGGAACAAAGTCCTCGTGCCTACGTACCCTCATAGTGCAATGAGGAAGTCAGAGCGTCGTAGTTCATGGAACCAGGGGACAAAGAAGGAAGAAAGAAAGGAGAAAGACGGAAGAAAGGTGGAAGTGTGCTCACCGAGATCATTGCGATCTCATGCCTACGTATCATACATTCGAAAGAATGCAGAATCAGAGCTTCCGTAGTTCGGGAAACTGAACGGAAAACAAAACAAGGAAGAAACAAGAGGATGAAAGAGGTGGTTTCAAAACCAAGAGCAAGAGATGGAGAAAGATCTGTCGGGGATGCAAAAGAAATGGTGTCATAACCAAGAGAGTAAGGGAATAAGAGAGAAATGTTTGACTCTGAGGGGTATTGGTATGTTAACTGACTGGAAGTGGTTAACCGAAGAAAGAGAGTAAGACTCTGGCGGGGAAAAGAAAGTTGGTGTCAACAGACCGACTGTGATAGACCAAGAGAGAGAGTACTAAACCAAGAGAAGGTGTTTGACTCTGCAGGGGACGTCGATATATTAACTGATGAACAATAGTTAACTGAGGAAAGAAAGGACTGCAACTCTGTGGGGGGTAGAGAAGCATTGGTTTTAATAGAGGAAACTGTGATTAACCAGAAGAACGGGTGTAGGACCGATCGAAGTTTGTAACCCAAAAGGGATGTTAGTAACAACTGAACAAACAGCTCTTTGACCAACGAAGAAGGGTATTGAACCAAAAGAGGTTACTAGCCCAAAGGGTGCAAGTATTCGAACCAAGAAAGGTTGCCAACTGCAAGGGATTCAGTTTTAACAGGAGAGCTGTGATTAACCGAGAGAAATGAGTGATTAACCAAGAGGAGGTGATTAACTCAAAAAGGGGTTCAGTATTTTAATAGACAGGTAGTGGTTAACTGAAGAAAAGGGTGATTAACCAAGAGAAGGTGATTAACCCAAAAAGGGGTTCAGTATTTTAACAGACGGACTGTGGTTAACTGAGAAGGAGTGCAAACATTGGTGTCTTAACTGACCGGCAGTGATTAACCAAACAAAGGAGAAGAACCGAGAGAAGGTTGCGAACTCCTGGGGAAAAAATGGTCGTGACAGGAAAGCTGTGTTGGACCAAAGAAAGAGAATTGAGACTCCTCAGGGAAATCAAAAAGCAATGATTGATTACAAGAAGAAAGGAGTAATGGAACAAAGAGAGATTGCTAGCGCAAGAATAATGACCTTAACCAAGAAGGATGGTGATTGATCAAGAGAGAGATCGAAAAAGATAAGAGTGATCGAGGATCGAAAGAGATCGCAAACAGAGAAGAGTGATCAAGGATTAACTCGACTGGGGAAAGGAAGCACATTACTGCCTGGAGATAGAGATGACTAAGCCAAGCACAGGGTCATTCGTCCCCTACCTGAAGTAGTCAGAATGAGAGTAGGAATTCTCCCTTCTCATTCCTTCCCTAACACACAGGGTGTAATGCAGAAGTTGATACAGACGAGACAACAGCTCCAAGTTGTAGAGTGCTCCTGCGGACAGCATAACGGCGTCAATTTGTACAGTGCTCCGATGCAAGGTGCAGCGCGAAACTCCAACTCCACGGGGGAACAAGAGAGAAAGCTCTAAAGGAAGCCTAAAGAGAGGAAAGGGGAAAATCAACTAATCAAAATGTGTTTCGATCAATTAATCAAGGGAGAAACATGCTAACAACTTTCCAAAGAGGATGAAAAGTCATTAAAGCAAAAAGGAGTGAATTATTGATTACACAAGATTAAGTTTATCCATGAAGAATAAACTTAATGTAAACTGAAATAGAAGGTGCAAAACAGTGCCAAATGATCATCAAAATGCCACACAAAATCATATATCATGTGAACAAAGATAGTGCAAGAATTAACTATGTTCATATAATGCTAAGAACATGAAACAAATGAATAATCGAAAATGTGCATCAAAAGTTCATGAATATGCTTCAACCAGAAGTGAAATGACATTTAGAACATCCATAAAATCAAGCATGATAATCAATGGAAGTTAAAATGAAGAAAGCATGGCAAACACACTCGAAAATGCAAGAAAATGGCCATTCTGTTCAGTGGTAACCGGTTACTCACCATGCGTTAACCGATTACTTGCTTGAAAATTAGCGTTCTGGGTGAAAATTGCACTGAGTAACCAGTTAACCACCATACGTTAACCAGTTACCACTGAACAGTGGTGAAAAAAAACAGTAAAAACAGCTTTTCAAAAGTGATTCTCAGCACATATTCACTTATGCAAACTACCACATGCTTAAATACAAATTTGTGCACGAAAATTACATCATGTAAAGGTAGTTAAACACAACTTGAAATCAATAATCACGAAGATCAAAGATCAAACAATCGCATGGTAAATTACCAAACACGATCAAAATGACAATGTAAACGCGCAAAATCAATCGAAACAGAGAGAAAAGATAGATCCACCAACCTACAAGGCTGAGATGTGCCTTGGTGATTGTTGCAAAGGATTCTTGATGCAGAAAATCAAAGAAAACCAGAGGAATATTCAATTTGGCGACGAGACGTGTCGAAATCGAGCAAAATACGATAAAGCTCCAAAATGCGAATTAGAACCGTTGGAAGTTGCAGCAAATACTCAAGATTAATCCAACAGCTGAAATAACTCCAGAAATCCAAGTGTAATAGCAAGAATGGTGAAGGTTGAGCTCAAGAAATAATCACTTTTGATATAAAAGTGATTATCCTTCAAAGTAGAAATGAGCTTTGGTGAGGTTTTGGAAGAGAATTGAGATGAAGATGAAGATGTAGTAGAGAAATTCAGAGGGAATGTGGGAGAATTGAGAGTGAAATGGAGCAAATGGTTGAAGGTCCTTGAAAATGAGTGAGGGTGAGTTTATATAGTTTTTAGGTTTGGAGTGTGAGATGGTTTGGAATTTGGTTTGGAATTAGCTTTGGGTTTGGAACTAGGCTAGGAGTTAGTTGGACTTGACTCACCGAGTCAAGGCAGTTAACTCGGTTAGTTAGAACCAACTCACTAACAATCCCAAGGTGCACTCAATCATCCAAATGTTGATATGCTTGGAAAAAAAGGAACATGGTGCACTTGAATTAGAGTGAAACATTGGAATAAATGCACTTGGACTGCCTTGAAATGTCTATAGATCTCTAGAATATTCCACACATTGCTAGAACACTGTAGAATCAATGACCAAAGAGAGTGCATGGCTGATGTCTTAAAAATGCAGCAGGAACTTCAAAATTACACTGAGTAACCGGTCACTCACCATGCGTTAACCGGTTACTTCAGTCAATTTTTGCCCAAATTGCTCAGGAAATGATACTGGAGTCCCGGTTGTGGTTTTCCACCTCTTGTCTTGATGAATAGGTATGTAAACCTCCATTTTGCGCTTGTTCTGATGACGCGATGATCTTGTGAGGATATGATTAATCGGGCTTGGAAAACCTGAATATCCTGCGGCAAGAAACATACAGAGAAAAGTGCGAATGTGTATGCTAACGATGCGAACGTGCATGCTTATGCAAAAGGAAAAAAAGGGAGGTCAAATTTCGGGTTACGACAATATTGACCAATTTGTACATTCGTGTGTTACACCACTAGAAGTCACTGAATTAGAAATTTTAATGGGTCACCTGGTTCATTTTGATTCACTTTGGGTTTGCTTATAAGCCAAGAACTTCTTGTTCTTAAGTTTTGAAATAGAAGAGATTTCTATTTTGGCCGAAATAAACATTGCATGATTCTTTGTCATGATCCATGCATTTCTCACTTTCATTCATGCATGCATTACATTATTAATAAGTGTCTCAATGACACACTTTCATTTTGGCTTTTGTTATTCAATTGGTCTCACATTCATAATGTTATAATTCAAAGACTTATTTGATTTCAAATGTCATACATACATTTATAATATTTGCATTAGTTTATTTGGTCTCAAATCTTTGTCTTTCTTTACATGGTGGTTTTTGTCTGTGTTTCAAAACTTAAAATTGGGATCCAAGTAAGACAAATGTTCATTTCCATTTTCAATTATGTTGCATTGTTATATAAGTTATAAAGTAACATTTTTTTTACATTGATGTTAACTTGTGTACACTTGAGTAAACCAAACATACACCTAAAGGATTCTTGAACCTAAACACCATTCTACATTACAAAACTTAAAAAAAAAGGCCTAAATTGCTAAGTGTGCAACATCCAATCATTCCATAAATCTATTTGCTCCATTTGATTCATCTTTTCTTCATCAGCAAGACATCTTGAAGCTACTTCATTCACTCATCCATAACATGCCCATCATCCACAAAGAAAACCTAGTGTACAAAAAAGAGAAATTAGTCAAAAAAATATCCATGTCAACCCATGTTAACACAAATCCATCAAGACCACAACCAAGTCATCCAATTTTCAAAAATTCAAAAAAATAGAGGGAAATGAAATCAGTTATTGCTGCAGTAAAATATTAACAAGTACAACAAGGTTTCACATAGTCACAAAAAAAAAAACTCAGTATGCAAAAAAATACTGCAATACTGATTTCACCAAAATTGCAAAAAGTACACACACACACAAGTTTAAACAATTTGATTCCTCTACATCATTCCCATTTCATCAATTCACAACTCTACATTTTGATCTGATCCTAAGAGTCTCAAACCCTATTCCTCACTATAAATTAGAAGTAACAGAGCAAAGAGAAAAAAACCTTAGAGCATCCATCGAACAACAAAGAAATAGCATTCTTTAAAAATCATCAGAAAAAAACCATTGCAACTATAACAATTCATACCCACCGAATACACAAAAATTAGCCACCATTTATCACACAACAAAGTTTGAAAATAATAATAATATACACAACAAAACACATAGCATTGAAGAACACTACTGATACTCGCCAAGCAGAGAAGAAAGGATATTAAAGAGGTACATGAACCTATCTTCCCGGTGTATTTTTTCGCACTACTGATTAATATTCCATTTTATTTTTTATGTTTCCTTTACTTGGCTTACATTCAATTTTGTAACAGAAGGAATCATAATCATTTGGGTCGGGGTTTGTTGCGTTGAGGGTTTGATTACTTTTTTATTATCATCTAGCTTATTGCGTGATTCATGTTTTATCATGTGATTCGTTTGATTTTGCTTTGATTTAAGTGACCTTTCCGCAAGCAATTCGAGCTTCGTTCGATATTATTGTGCCGAGGTTTTGCATGGATCAATTGTTGTAAGTGTATAGGTTTATGTTTGATTGGGAATGGAGGGAATAATAGGAAGCGTTTGAAATATGATATAACAGTTGGGAGAAGAAAGAAAGGGCAGATGCCCCAAAGAGAAAATTAGGGTTTACTCGTTTTTGTGTTTTGTTTTGCTTCAGACTCTTAAGGTTATGTTTGGGTCGGGTCGAAACCAATCTGTTTTATTCCCCATGACCCATGCCCTGTAACACATGGACTGGCTCTCTTTTGGGCTTTAATGCCCCATGTATATTCTCCCCCCAACCCAACAGCAGACCAACACCCCCTAGACCCATTTTTTTTATTATTTTGTTTAAAATAAAAACTTTTTTTTTATAACAATTAGTTTAAGCTTTAAAACAAATATTCTTAATATAAAAAAGGTTTAATGTAAGTATTTATTTCCTTTTATTTATAATTTAATTTTTTCATCAAAGATTAATTTTTATTCTAAGTTTTTTTAGATGTTTGATTTAGGTTTAACCTTATGATATTTCAAAAAAGCACCAAAAAAAGGTTTTAATTAGTCTTAGACATGGACTTGATTCATTGGATGTTTCATTTGTATTGGTCATTGTTTGTGTGACCACTTGCTTGTATATTTGACCCATGATTTGCTTAATCTTGTATGTGGACCTTAAATCATTAAATAAGGTGAGAATCAATATCTGACCCGTCTTTTGAATGATATCAAAGACTCTAGTCACTTCCTTAGTATCCCTCATTACTGCCCCGTCATCAAGATACTAATCATAAAGAAAAAGCTTGCAATTTTCCATAGTATTATGAATAAGAAGGTGTAACACAAGAGCAAAAACAAAAGACCCCAAGGTATAACTTTGTTGCCTAACCATAAAGAAACTAAACCCACAAAGAAATTAATGGGTATCACCTTACCTTGCGTAGTAGTGTCGATCGGTGTAACATAATAAAATAATTTGAGAAATATATCGTGAACATATCCACAGTGTAGCGAGCGATTTTGGACGCGGTTCTTAAGCGTTGGTCGCTCTCTACGGTTTGAGCTTAAACTACAGGTCGATTCATTTTTTATCCTATTGTGAGCTGAATAAGGAAGGGAAATAGATGTCTCCAATTAACCCTGCTTGCATGCTGAGTTTAAACAGCGGTCTGTTAGGTTACGAATGCTATCAATGTGGGGGGGCCTTTGTACTGGTTATTCGTATTTCGCCAATACAGGTTCTTTCTTTCTAGGGCTTGGGCAAAAGGTTTCTGGTGGGGAACAAGGATTAGGATGTTAGGACTGATGCTTTTGAATTACTGATTTTTGATTGATGGAGATATGGGATTTGGGTTTTTTGTTGATTGCGCTCGCTAAGATCTTTTCTTTCGATCTTATGCCTACGTATTCCCGTTTACCGAAACAGGGAAATCAGAGCGTTCGTAGTTCCTCCTATTCTATGGGAGGAAATGAGTGTTTTGGTGTCTTGTTCAAAGCCCAAGACGTGAAGCGAAAGGTGGTTTGTATCTTGTTCAAAGCCCAAGATGTGAAGCTGAAAGGTCTATTTGTGTCTTGTTCAAAGCCCAAGACGTGAAGCTGAAGGGTCTATTTGTGTCTTGTTCAAAGCCCAAGACGTGAAGTTGAAAGACCTCGACTTTAGAGAGAATTTGTCATCTCTAAAGAGGGGGAAGGAGAATTACTTTAACTGGGATACGCGGATCCGAGCAATGCCATAATTTCTGAAGAAAGGGTTTTAACCTGAAGGAGAAGACTTTAACTCAGTGTAGAGCAATGCCATCTTTCCTTAGGAATTTCTCATGCTAAAAGAGGGACAGTGGCATGGATGTAGATGATCCAGAGGCTTGCCGCATACAGCGATTAGATGAAAGGAAAGGAGTTGTTGATGTTTGTGTACTGTGAACGAGGCACAGCTTTGATGCTAAAAGGTTGATTGGATCAACCAGTGGTTTTCTTATACAAAAGCCTAAGAGGAGGCTAATTTCCGCTAGGAAAATCATTATACAAAGCCTAAGAGGAGGCTATTTTGTGTCTCGTACAAAGCCCGAGAGAGAGGCTAAAAGTTTTTGACCCGACGATAGAGTCTTTGTGTCTCGTACGAAGCCCGAGATAGAGGCTATTGTTTGTTTGACTCTACGAGGGAGTCTTTGATACTCAACAAGAGAGTGTTTTTGTATCTCGTACGAAGCCCGAGATGGAGGCTAAAGGTTTGTTTCAGTTGAGTGACAGATCCAATATACTGATTTTAAAATAGAAAATCAGTTCTTATATGAGCAACACTGTACTCAGGGATTTGATCTGAGGATCAGGGATATTTCCTTCTCTTTGAGGAAACGGGATATCCAAAGGGTATTGAGACTGTCCGAGTCTGCGGGTTTCCTTCCTATTTAACGAAGGGGCCACTTGAGAATGTCTTTGAGACTCAAGGAAGTTAGACTGTCCAAGTCTAGAGTGTCATCTTTTGTACTATGCTTTGAGAAATAGTAGTAGACTCTATGAAAGGACTGTTCTATGAGGATGACTAGGTTCTGTTCCTATACCTCTAGGAGGTCGTCGGAACAATTTGTACGAAGCCCAAGAGGAGGCTGGAAACTTTTAAGAAGCCTACGGGTCCTTGTACGAAGCCCAAGAGGAGGCTATCATTCCCGAAGGAAGAGATCATTATACGAAGCCTAAGAGGAGGCTGTGAATACTTCTAAGAAGTCGTAGGGTCCTTGTACGAAGCCCAAGAGGAGGCCGATGCTTTTAAGAAGCGCGTGGGTCTATCATCTCCTTTCCATTAGGAGAGATAACTCTTTTAAAGATAAAAACCACTGGTAAACGTGCGAGGTTTACTATCCAGCGATTTTTAGCTTTTAAGGAGGGTTCCTTAGTTAAGGTCCAAGATTATGACCGTAGTGGGTACCCAAACCCTGAGACATTCAAGGCAAGCTATCCACAAGGAATAGATCAAGTCAGGAAAGTTCGAGAATTTGGAAGAAACTCAAAGATGCCATTCACGGAGAATACATTCATCTTTGGGAGTAGAGTTCCTTGACAATTCCTAATGAGGACAGCCGAAGAGAAGACTGTATCTGGTGATCCTATTGGGGATCTAGTTGTCTATTTCTACGAATAAATGAAACGGCGTCACCTAGTTCTAGACGTAGTTGCCGGGGAAACTCGAAATATCTATACTATTATTACACAGTAGATATGAGTTTATGAAAGGAGACTTACAGTGAGCAGCTCCACAATACAGTTTATAATATGAAAGCAGTAAATGAAAGCGATAACCACTTACTCGGTTGTAGTGCTTCCATGCTGTTTGGTTAGTTGTTTAACAAAGAAAGATTAAAAACAATAGTATATTCAAAATCAAAGGAGAAAGTGCTTTGAAAAAGAAAGATTTGGGGCTTACAACTCAAGGAGAGGCCCAGGGTTTTATCAGTGAGCACACTGTTTGACTTTGTACAGCGGGACTTATACAAGTGACTGGGGCCCAAAAAAGGTTTGCTGTACAAAGGGATGGGTCTTACACTCTCTCAAGAGGCCCAAAAAAAGGTTTAAAGAAAAGAGAGGGGCTTATAACACGAGGGTAGGCCCAAATGATTTTTCGTTTAAAAATGGCGATCGCGCCGAGGTTTTCTTTTAATGCAAAGGGACTTATACAATAAGTGAGGCCCAAAAATGTTTTGGTTAAAAGGGGGATTGGGTCTTACACTCTAATAGAGGCCCAAAGTGTTTTGAATGGGTCTTATAGCTCAAGGAGAGGCCCAAATGATTTTTTTTATTTTTAAACGGGCGACGATCGCGCCGTTTACTTGTACAGAGGGACTTATACAATGAGTGAGGCCCAAAAAGTTTTTGTACAAGGGGGGATGGGTCTTACACTCTCTCAAGAGGCCCAAAAAAGGTTTAAAAATGATTTATGAGGGTTGAATTAATCCAAAACCCTAATTTGTTTTCAAAATGTATTTAATTGAATAAAAATTCAATTAAAATGATCAAAAATTGTTTAACACATGGAAAACAAATTGTGATCTTGGATTAATGCTTCAAAAATTAAGTATTGACCTACAAAATAATTAGAAAGCATTAAAAGTTGCAAAATCAATGTAGAAAAAATATTTAAAATGTCAAAAACAATTAAAATATTAATTCTTTGCAAAAAATATCAATTATATGAAATAAATAATATTTTTGGGATTTTTTGTGAAAATAAAATATTTTAACATTTTTGTGAATTATTAAAAAAAGAATCAACTCAAAATCATTAAAACTCAGAGAGAAATTAATTTTTGAATCAATTAAACAAAATCACAAAATTCAAATATTTGAATTTCCAAAAATGGCGCCAAGAACAAGCTGACGAACACGCGCGTGTTCTTGGTTTCTCAGATTTGCATTTTCTATCCAATCTCCATGAATACGTAATCATATCATACAATCCACATATCATTATGCTCGCCTCAACCTCACGATCATGTCTATGTACTTTAATTTCATTTAAATTAAACATACAACAAGAAATCACGAAGAGACCTCAAGAACCCTAATTTCTGCATGAAGGCTAGGATTTTTGATACACGATTCAAACAATGCAATTAATTGAGGGAAAACATTCCATGCATGATTATGAACATATGGCCAAATTATTGTGCGAGGAAATATGCATAGATTGAGAGATGGCCAAGTATGTGCTTACCTCCAAGTCGTGACAGCAAGTTCAAAGTGATTTTTGATTTGGAGGTGTTACAGATGAGTGGTGATGATCTGAACAGCTTCCCTACACCCTATGGATTGTGTTTGGATGGTTGGACTTGACTGAAATTGGCTGGATCATTTTGTGGTACCTCAGCTGCACTTTGGTTAAAACCTTGAGCAACCAGCTGGTGATTTTGTGAAATTGATGTTTCAGAAGTAATCTAAGTGTTTGATCAGCTCATATGTGATGTATGTGAGGTGTGTGAGTGATTGGAATTGCTCTCAAACTCAAAACCCGATAGTGACTTGCCTTAGAAGGCAAAATTGGAGTGAAAGAAGAGATTTTGAGGAAAGTATCTGTTAGATGGCTTTGGTGTACTCAAACTGACCACAATTGAGCTCTATTTATAGTAGAGCAAGTTTGTTTTGCAAGGAATAGTGCATGGCAGCTGGTAAGTAGGTTTGGCCAATGTTGGCAAATGAAAATCCAAGTCTCCTCTAGCCATTGACTAGAGGTTAGGGCACAGAGCTTTGGTTCCCTTGGTCTTGGATAAGTCTTGACTGATTTCAGATGAGAATGGCTCAGTCCATGCCACCTTGATGGTTTCATTGAATGCCTCATTCCAAATTTGAAGTCTTGTCCCTATTTTGGCCATTCTAGGTTCAACATGCTATTTCGTGTTCCATGGACTTTGGAGGCTTGACTCAGTGATTGTCCCCTTTAGATTCAATCCTCTGAGGTGTCCAAGTGGATAGGAATAATTGAATTTGGCTGATTTTGGCAAATCGACCAAAGTTGCAAATTCTGCCTTGCCTTGACAGATTTCAGCAAGGCAACTTGGCAATATTGTATCTCATGGTGTAGGTTGAATTTGGCAATGTTCTTGGCCATTTTGGAAAGCTATTACATGATACAACAACTGTTTGAACAAGTTTGGTTTTGATCTCTTTTGATTCCAAGTGAAAAATCCCCCTACATTTGGCAAAAAGTGAGGCAGAATCTGACTTAGTGAAAATTTCACTAAGTGTTGGAAAAAGTGACATTTTCACTTTTCAGCCACTTTGATCACTCCATAACTCAAAATCCTTAATGAATTGGAATGACTTGTAGTTGAAGTTTTTGTAGGTGATAATGAGGGCTACAAATCCATCTTTGGATGAGAAAAAATGGCCTTGTGGTTTAGGAGTTATGGTCTTCCAAAGTTGGTACCTTTGCCACTTTATTTTTAACTTAGAAAAATTTCTAAGTTTTATGGTTACCCCTTTTACAAGTTATCTCACTTTTCTTGATTTTTCTTGATGAATGATGATTCAAATCATACATTAACATCATTTTAGGGTTAAAAATCCATTTTGGTGAAAAATCTCAAAAAGTCAAAGTTGACTTTTGTGCACAGTTGACTTTTTATCAGATGAATTCCAAACTGTGCAATTCTTCAGGAAATCATGTCCTTGACCTAAATCAAACTTGATGGACATGTTCCATGGGTGTCATAGGGTATATTAAATCATGTATTAGGGTTTGGGAGCATGTCTTGGTCAAAAGTCAAAGTTACTGTTGACTTTTCTCTTAAAACCCTAATTGTGGTGCAGATGAAATTGAGACTTGTTGCTCAAACTTCTTGGATCAATCCATTGTTCCAAATGGATCAATATGGTATATTAGAGACCCTCAAATCATGTCTTGAGGTCTTGGCTCATGGTTTGTCCCAAAAGTCAACTTAGGGGTGAATTAGGTCAAGAAACCCTAATTCCTGATTTTTGATGAATGCATCCCCTGAGGCAAAATTGACTTGATGCATGGGTTCATGGGGTTCCATGAAGTATATTAGGTCATGTTTTGGATCATTGCCTTGTGCCCAGATGAAAATTTTCCATCTGGAGGCCCTGGTCGACCAAAACCCTAATTTGGTGACACTGGCGATCTTGAGGCTTGATCCACCTAGAAGGGAGCATCCTTGTGCTTAATCCTTGAAGTGGGAGTCCTTTTTGATCCATTGTGGATATTTAAGAGGTTAGACAAGTTGAAGATCATGTCATTTCTTGATTGATCCTTTGTCTAAGCACTCAGAGAGGGCTTGAAACCCTAATTCTGATTGTATTGGATGCTCACCCATCTTTGGGGAGACTGATGATGCATGATGGTTCATCCATATTGTGATGATGATTTTCACAATGATGGGAAATCTAAGTGGTCAAAATTTGGGGTATTACACACAGAACCAAATCAATGTTGCATGCTCAACATCCTATATACATTGTGCAATATGATCTCAGCACCACTGGGTACCCTGACCCCAAATTGAAAGTTATTAAGATAGTTTGTCGCATATTTATTGTGACATCTCATAACAACCTTATATACTTAACGCTTCAAAATAGAACCAAAAGTGATATGATGTATCCATCCACCAAGCTTTAATTTAAGTGTCAAGGGTACAAAAGCTACATACTCTGCCAAACTCATAAAGGATCTTCCTCTCGTAGCCATAGGTTAACAACCGACGTGTTTACACATAAATTATCTCTAGCCATTGTAAGAACAAGATTTGTTCTGCATCTGTCTTGAAGTTTTGATGATAATTGTACATGGTATTTTAGAGAATAATTATGTACTCAAATGATTTCTATCTAGTGTGTAGCTTTTGCTAAATAGGTTATGACTCTGAAGGAAAGGTGTGTGACGTCATCAGACTTTGAACTCAACACTCTAAAAGAAAACGTCTATTGGTTACATGTTATGATTCAAGAATTCCTCTAATCTAACGGTTCTGAAAAACATTGTACTAGAGTTTCTGATCATGAATTAGTGTGTAAAGCTTGAAAGGTTCTCTAAAGATGTACTTCAAATGCTTCAAGTTCTGAAGTTTCTGAAGACAAAGTTCTGTTGAACGAGTTCTGAAGATTCTAAAGACATCATTTCTATTGATCCAAGTTCTGAAGATCCTGAAGACAAGGTTCTGATTGAACATGCTTTGAAGTTTCTAAAGACATCACTTCCAAAGACCAAGTGACGAAGACTCCAAAGACAAGGTTTTGCTGAACGAGTTCTGGAGACTATAAATACTTTGGTTCTGAAAGTTACACGTATTGATCCTTCTACCACATGCTTCATCAAATATACATCTGAAGCCTCTGAAGAACTAGAAGACAGAAGATCAAGAATAGTTTGTGTGATTTGATGAATATAAAAGTACAAAGTACTCCGTGACCTCTACCTAAATAAGGTGGCAGAATGACAACTCTTTTGTACTATGATATTGACCATTCCTTCAAGTGACCATTGAGAAACTACAGTTGGAATTTGTTTCCTATTATACCCTCTAACAGATCTATTCCTTAAGCTATAAAAGGAAGACTTTGAAGCATTAAAGACAGTGCGTTAATCAAAAGAAAAAGGCCAAGAAGAGCCAAAGAGAAAGTTTGATAATCAAAATTAAAAGACCAAGAAGAGCCAAAGAGAGAGTGAGCTAATCAAAAGAAAAAGGCCAAGAAGAGCCAAAGAGAGAGTGAGCTAATCAAAAGAAAAAGGCCAAGAAGAGTCAAAGATAGAGTGAGCTAATCAAAATAAAAAGGCCAAGAAGATCCAAAGAGAGGGTGAGCTAATAAAAAATAAAATGGTCAAGAAGAGCCAAAGAGAAGAAAGGCCAATCAAGGCGAAGCTAAGCTAAACCAAGCAGAAGCTGAGCTGAATGCTCAACAAAAATTATGCACAAACACTGCACAATCCCTTAGAGATTATTTTTAAGATAATTTTGTAGATTAGCAAGGAACTTTTGTTCATATCTTTCTATATGCACCTTTGTGTTATTGTACTTAAACTTGTGTAATCTGCTTATCTAGAAGCATCTCCTCATACACATATTTGTAATCAACAGTGGTTGATAGTTCCTTGAGAGACTAGGGTATAGTTAGAATTCTCAAGAAGACAATGGAGGTTATCCATTATGGTTTGCAACAAGGACGGTTAGTCTAAGTTGTGTTTTGCAATAAGGTCGGATATACTTGTTATGACTTTTGTAATCTTTCAAGATTGTTGAATTAAGTCCTTTTTGAAGGCGAAATCACCTTGGCGGGTGGACTGGAGTATCTTTGTTAACAGTGAACTAGGATAAAGATAACGACATTCTATTTATCTTTATTCTTGTTAACTATGATGTTTGAAGTTGGAGAAGAAAATCATATTTGGTGAAACCCAATTCAAACCCTCATTTCTTGTGTTTCTCGCACCTTCAATTGGTATCAGAGCTCCGATTTTGGTATTGATAGTTATCAAACACTTAACCGTGTCAGATAAAGATCCATACGAGCTTTGAGAAACACTTTGGTGATTGATCTCCACCTCATACCGTTTCAGTCTCAAATGCTAGAAACATATGCATTGTCATTTCATCCATTGTTGATGGTGAAAAGGTTGAGTACTAGAAAACTGTACTATAAATTTCTTCCTAGACGGTGATACTGATATTTGGAATATGGTAGTTGATAACTACATATCTCCCTCAGGTGACGCTGGTAAAAGGCTGAAAGAAAAGCTGAATGATAAAAAAGTATTATAAGAATCATCAGAAAGCAAGAAGTTCTTGTTTGTTGAATATCATTTCTTATACTGAGTATGGGAAGATTTTAAATAGAGACTATGCCAAGTCTACATTTGACTTTCTCTCTCTAAAATACTCATGAAGATATAAATCAAGTCAAGAAGACCAAGGCTCTGACCTTGACAGTAGAATAAAGATCTCAAGATAAAGAATGCTGAAACTGTTGAGATGTTGTTCTCAAATTTTTTAAGACTTTGGTTGCAGAACTCTGGGTTCTGAACTAAAGTTACTCTTTGTCAGATCACTTGAAAAAAGTTATCAGAAGCTCGTTGTCCAGATGAAGACTTTTGGTAACTACTATCAAGTTTACAGAAGATATGAATAACACCTCTGTCAGAAGATCCGAGAAGACGAAAGCAACTTCAAGTCAAAGTGATAGAGAATTTCAGAAGAAGATTCTGATACAGAAGAAGATGTGTTGTTACCACTGTTTAGATGAATTGATCGCTATGGAAGAAGATCTCATGAAAATAGATCTAAAATGGTTAGATAACCGGTTGGTAACATGAGATGGTTCTAATCTCTCAGAAGACGTTGCAGAAGAAGAGGAAGCTAACTCAACATTGTTGGCTGGTACTGGAATCTCATATGAGAAGATCCCTCCAGAAGATGAAGACGTTATGACTCAAACTCAGAAAAGGATAAAGACTCTATCCTTAAAGGTTTCTAATGAATATTTGAGGTCATTAAGTGATATGACTATGTATCTCAGAAACTTTGAGCCAGAAGCATGAGAAGCTTAATGGCTTCTATGATCCTTAACAAGAATAGAAATGGGACCAAAGATATTGGTTATTATTCTTATGACAAATTTATTTCTGATAAAGAAAACAAACCTGGTGCTCTATATTCCCATTCTATCTCTGTCGAAGTGTGTGCCTAAAGATTAAAAAAAACAAAAGGAGAAATCTGATTTTAAATCTAAGGCAAAACTATTAGCTTAACTTGTTCACGCTAATACTTGCATACATGGTTACTCTGCTGAAAAACCTTATATTCGTAAGAATTTTGAAAAAAACTTTCTAAAAGGACCCAAGAAGTCATGGGTTCCCCTAGAATCAAATAATCAATGTTGCAAATATCATTAGCAGTGCATCTACGACATCAGTCTTGGTACCTAAAGTCTGGCTGCTCGTGACACATGTTAAGAGAAAGGCATATGTTCAAAAGCTTGGAATCTAAGCCTAAAGGCATGGTGGATTTCTGAAGTGATCAGAAGAGAAGAATCATTAATCCTGAATTGTTGACCGTTGAAGCTTCTACACATTGATGTTTTGGAACCAATGAAAAATGTGAGAAGAAGTATCGATCTGGTCATTATTGGTTCCTACAACAGATGGCCTTGGGAGAAGATTATTACGCAAGAATCAGTGTTGTTCAAGAACAGATTCTCTGAAAAATCGTTTCAGGTGAATCCTAACAAGCTTGACACCAAAGCACAAGGTGTATCAAGATCAGAAGATCACCTTATAAGCTATTAAAAGCTCATAATTCTCTAGGAAAGTACAGACAAAGATCCTAACTTTCCGAAGGATTGTATCTGGTAGATAAGGCCGACTTGTCCGAACAAGATACACACTCAAATCCTCTGATGAAACAATTTGTGGTTTGATGTTAAAAAATGTTAGCTGCATTTGTTGAAGAATAGCGTTTGGTCAAAGATTGAATTCTGGAGTCAAAAGAAGAATTCAACCTATTTTCCTAGTATATGGTGTTTGGGATTTAAAGAACTAAGTAGCCTTCTGAAAGCATACCTATGAGAAGATAGAAGTGATTGACCTTAATCAGAAGATGAAAGAGAGAACCAAGTTCCCTCTGATGATCAAGATACAATAAGAATCAGAAGATGTTTTTCCATCCATCAAAACTAGAAGACCAAAGAAGCTATGAAGATGTTCTAGCTTATCTTAGTGGAAGATAATGAAGGCTCCTGTTCATCCTACTAAGGTTGTGAAGATGAAAGAAGTTATTGTGATATCAGATTCGGGGAAAAATCTGATCTTGTGGTCCAGCAAGAGACAATCATCAACAGCATTCTTAACTGAAGAAGTTGATTGCGTTGATAGTTTTGAATGAAACATGTACATCTTCGGGATACAGAACAAGCTGGAAGTCTGCTAAATAATTGAGAGTAACATGTTTCTATCCCTTAACTATTTCTAGTATTTCATTTATCCAATAATCAATTTTTTTTTTTACATTATAGGGCTAAAATTTTAGAAACTATGTTCAGAAGGGAATTCCTTTGTAAAATTTAGTGATATAGATCATTATTGGACTGGTATTCACTTAAAAACCCCTTGCTGAAAATAGACTTGCTTTCATTCACTAAATATTTGACCTCAGTACTATGTCCTGAATGAAAAATAAGTAATATAGCTTTCTGGAATATAAAAATTGTCTTTCTGTAGCTTTATTCGTTTTGTTAGGCTTCTGGAATGTGAGACTTCTGATAAGTGAAGTTCTCATGTATCAGAAGTATCCAAGGTCATAATATTCTCTTGAGAATGATATGTCCATTGGTAACTGAAGAGTTTACTTCATTAACAAGTTGTCAGAAAAGTGAAGAGGTTGCATCATTATAAGACAATTGTCTTTTAATGAATGTCGCTTCGTGCTTAACATGACACTTTGGGAAACGAGATTTTTCTTGAGATTAAGTTATTAATCTTTTCATGTTACTCTGTGTCAGACTTTTTGCTATTCTCTGGTTATTATAATCATTGCAAAATCTTTTATTTATACTCACTCACTTCACGTCACACACTCGTGCTACAACTTTCCCACTCTTTTAATCTTTGAAACCTTTTTGCTCTCAAAACCCCTAAGCCCGGTGTGTGTTCTTATTCATCTTCTTCAAATGGCCAACTACTTGTCTGATGCTCAACGAATTGCTCTACAATAACAACAATTGGGAAATCATTAAGGTTTTTCAAATCAATACAAAGAAGCACGTCAAATCACCCTAGCCATTCCAATAAAACTGTTATCCGTTCAATCCGAAATAACAGTCAACTTTGAAAACCTTGCTGTAAATGGTTTTGATTTCTCTGAGTTGTTGAAAGCTCATGGTTGGAATTACTACTTCAACTTTCTAAAAGGGCCAACTTACCCAGAGCTAGTCAAGGATTTTTGGGCAAATGCGTATGTCTTGGATGATCGCATGATATGCTCAAATATCAAGGGATGTAATGTTTGCATAAGCGAAGCCAACATTGCTAGATTGCTTCTTTATAACAATTCTGGCATTCAGTGTTACAACAGAAAGGCTGTTGTATTGCTTAAATCAACGATAAACTATTTAGAGATTATCAAAATGATCACTCCTACTATATTAAAAAATGGAGAGGACTCAAACTCAGCAATAAATCTCTTCGATAATCTAAGGGTGTGGTTCAAAATTATCTCTGAAAGCATTTTTCACAGGGCCCTAACAAATTCTTCCAAGATTTTGGATATAGACTCCAAGTATATGCTGTATCATTTGGCCAAGGGAGATAGAATCAATGTGCCTGCATGTCTCTTCTTCTATCTTTGTGTCTCTATTAAATTTTCTAAGAAAATGTCCAAGAATGAACGGACTTGGATTCCCTATGGAAAATTAATCTCTGCAATCATGATTGATTGCAAGATTATGGAGTTGTTGAATCCTCGAGTTGCACCAGAAATTATGTTTGGAAAATCCTTCAATGGTGAAGATCTGCTAGACATGTCTTTAAACACTGATGTGATTAAGATACCAGAAGAACGGAATCAGGAAACAACTTCAAGCAGAAAGAGAAAGAGAGAGGTTATAATGTTCGTGTTGTCTAAAGAAAAGGTAGGAGAAGCTGTTAGAAAAATAATTATGGTGTTAGAAATTGCAGAACCCTCATTGAGTCATACAGACATCTCTGATCAGTCTTGATGTTCTGAAGCTGATCTTCTTCCTCGATTGATGAACATCTTAGAAGACATTTAGAAGGAACAGAAGTTGCTCAGAACCAGACTTGACAAGCAAGATGAATTCAACAAGAACATTCAGAACATGCTTACTCAGCTCATTCAAAGAACCCCTCATTCTTCCCTACCTTAGGCACCTTAGGAATACCCCCGTTTTTCTTTTATGTTTTTCTTATGTTATTCTCTTTTGTGTTTTTTTTGTTTAAATTTGAATGAAGTTTCCGTTGCTCACATTCTCCGTCCGAAGAAAGGAGGATTCTCCCGAGTTGATCAGGCTGAGGTTTATTTGATTTATCTGTTGAAAAATAAGAAGCGCATTGACTGGCCTCATTACATCACAAGTCGGAAGTTTGCTCTCTGTGACTCCAGTCGAGGTACGACCCTATGTTATGCATCTTTTATTCAGTGTATTTTAAACAAGGTTGAAGTGGTGGTCCAAGGAATTGCATGTCATTAACATCTAATCAAGAGTTCAGCCAGAAAACTCTCACCATGATGGGGTACTTCTGGGACAATCAAGAGAAACAATATAAGTTTTGGCACAGAACTACAAACCAAGGTATTCATTATGTTAATGAGGATGAAGACGAAGATGAAGAAGAAAATGAGCAAGAAGAAGAAATTGGTGATGGAATGCAAACAAAAGAGCACAATGTGGAAGAGGATAATGCTGAGTGGATGGGTCACTCTCCCTCTCAAGATCCCTATGCTAATCAAGGATGGGGTGAGTAGCAACATACCAGATAGATGTCATTTGGTTCATCCTATAATCCTTCAAACAATGAGTGGTACCAACAAGAAGACTATGAGTGGCACCAGCCAGAGTACTACATTCATACTCCTACACCATAACCATAACAGAACAATAAGGAAGTCCTGGAATTGTTGCGCTCAATGCAGCTCCAGCAACAGAGTTTTATGAGTGCACAGGAGGAGAGACATACTGCTCTCACAAACCAGTTAGAAGCTCAGCATCAGAACTTTAACCGGTTTACTTCTACACTCATGACTAGATTTGACACTCTGGATACTACTGATGAGAGTCAGACTCTTTGTTTGACTAACAACCTTACTACTCTTAACCAGGTTGTGTTTGAGCTTAATGAGCGTTTGGATGAGCAACCACTTCCTCCACCTCCAAATCATTACTTCAGAGGTAGGGGTCACCACTTTAGGGGGAGGAGACCTTGAGGACTAGGATTTTAGTTTAATGCATTTTATATTTTGGTTTATGTTGCATGGCTTTTATATGTTGAGATTTGCTTATGTACTTTGTATGACATTAGAGTTCTGTTGACATTTGTTTGTCATGGAATGTACCTTGAGTTTCTATCTATCCGTTATTGTGCCTTATTTATCCATATTATAGTTGCATTAACATCATTATATGTGGATTTGTGTTGATGTATCTTGGCTGCAAATTGATGAGTGAATTCATAAGTATGCAGTATGTTATTCTTTGACCATGGCTTTTTCTCATTTTGATGTTGTCAAAGGGAGAGAAGGGTATCTACAAGTGAAAGCAGCAGCATCAAATTTGAAATTTGAATTTTAGAAGACTGCACAAAGTTAGAGGGGGGGGGGGGGATGAGCTTCAAATTACAAGAGAAGTTAAAAAAGTTTTGCCATCATAAAAAAGGGGGAGTATGTGAGGGCAATGTGTCTTACACTCGATCTTTATTTTAATGATGTCAAAACACGTACTAGCTCGTAGTATGTAATTTGGACGGTATCATCTCATCATTGTCGGCATTCGTATTTTGCAATGCATTAACAATAAATAATCATGTGTCCAAACATATAGGAAGAGTCCTGCCCATCTATTACATGTGTGTGATCATGCTATGAGTCTTAGGTATGCATAACCATTGCCTAAGTAGATGAAAACATGTGCAAAAATCAGTTTTTAAGAGTTTTGGTAGCTTGAGTCGACCTAAACCAAGCTTTGGTCAACTCATGAAAGGTTGTCATTGTTGAATTTTCTCCGGGTTAGCGCACGCTGACCCTCTGGTCGACGCATACTGAAGCCATTCCTCATTCTGCATTTTCTTCAGCCATGCGTCGACGCATGACCCTTGTAGCGGTCGATGCATGGTACTCAAACTTGCGCAGATTTACCCACGGGTCAGCGCAGGCTGACCCTCATTAAAGTTAGGACGACTCTTCGCTTAATGTGGGTCATTGTTCTGGTTTTTCTAAGTTTCAAAATGTTGTTATTTGTGGTAGTTGGTCCTAGCATCATATAAATACTTGGTTCCTCATTTTTACATAACAACAAGAAAAAGTGAAAGATTTATATTGAAACTTTTCTCTCATCATTTTCATCTCCATTCTTGCATTTTCTCAACAAATACACATAACCATTTTTGTTGATCTTTTGCATCATGAGGTGATAACGTCCAAACATAAAAGTGTATCTTATTTGGGGTAAGTGTTTCAGTGGGTTTTTTCTTGAATAAAACCTCTAGGATTTTTTCCTCCAAGATCAATTGGATTTGGGGGTTTTTGGTTCAGATTTTTGTGTGCATTGATTTCAGCTGAGCAAAGGTGATCGAAGAACAGTGGGTTTTGTCGATCTAGTAGCATCAACTGGAGGATTGTGCAACAAAGGTTTGGGGATCGAATTGTGTGTGGATTGGAATCAGCCGAGTGAAGGTGATTGAAGAGCGGTGTGTTCATTCAATCTAGTAATGGTAAACGGAGGTTCATCCAACAAGTTCGAGGCACTTGATTCGACTCGAATCAAGGGAAGAGAAGACATAGTATCAACATCAACGAAGTTTCTTGAGTGTGTGATAGCTAAGGCTTCTCTTGTAAAAACAATTTGCAAACAAAATTATAGATATCTCAATTCTAGATTTAGAATTGGGGGCAGACGTACCCGAAGCGAGGACGAAAGGAGAACTGCCTAAACAAACTTGGTGTCGTTTCTCTTTCCCTATCTTCTTTAATTTTTGAACTGTTTACGCTTGTGATTGTTCAATTGATCGATAAAAATTCTAGTATAGTATAGTGCAGAAAAACTGATTTAAAAAACATTGCATAATCATTTTGGATTGTGCTTAGTGAAAATTCTGCACTAACTTACATAGAAGGTTCAGCTTGGAGTATTTCGCACTCCAAGTGCTCGATAAATTGAACGCTTATAAGGTGTTTGATATATTGTCAATTTGGTTTTATTTTTTATTGTTCATTGGAGATTGCACAACATTGAGTGATGTTGGTAAATTGATTAATAGTTAAGTTGTGATTCAATTTTTCTCATCGAGCCTTTCGTTCCATTTGGCTTACGCATATCCGATTATCTCAGTAACCGGTTCGTTTAGACGAATTGTCCTCGACCGCTTCCGCAAACAAATTTTAAAATCAAATTTAAGGGCTGGCTCACAATTAAAAAGTAGTGATCTATTCAACCCCCATTCTAGATCAATTGTCGTCGTCTAACAAGTGGTATTAGGAGCACCAGTTAATCTAGTACTTCAAGTATAACTTTTTAGAAAATGGCAAACGAACCGAAATGGGCTTACAATAGAGCACCAGTTCTTAACAGTGAAAACTATAGTTACAGGAAGGATTGTATGCGTGTACATATTAATTCTATTGATAGGAAGGTATGAAGCGTTATACAAAACGGTCCAATGGAAATAACCATGACCGATGCGAATAACATGGTAGTACAACTACGATTGGAAAGCTAGAAATATTCTGATCTCCTCATTGGGTGTTGATGAGTATTATAGAGTTTCACGTTGTACGAGTGCTAAAGCTATGTGGGACACGTTGCAAGTTGCCCATGAGGGAACTAACGACGTCAAGCTAGCTAGAATCAATACCTTGACTCAAGAGTTCAACCTCTTTCACATGAAGCAAGGGGAAACCATTGCCAACATGCAAAAGAGGTTCACTCATTTAATCAATAGACTTAACTCACATGGTAGACCAATTTCCAATGAGTTGCTACTAATAAAATATTGAGGTGTCTTACTAGGGATTGGCAACCAAAGGTGACCGCCATAAAAGAAGCCAACGACCTAATGACGTTAGACATCACAACTTTATTTAGGAAGCTCGAGGAACATGACCAAATGCTCATTAGCCTAGACAAATTTGAGAAAAGAGAGAAGAAGGAAAAGAACAAGACCAAAGATGCGGAAAAGAAGTCAATAGCTCTAAATACTTCTAGTTCAAAGTCCTCCGTAAATGAGCTAAGAAAGTGAATCTAGTGATGACGAGCAAGAGGATTTGAATGAAGACATGGGATTATTTGTGAAGCGATACAATCGCTATATAAAGAAAAATGGTATTCAGCATTCGGAGAAAAACCTCGTCAACTTTAGAAAACAATCAAGGTCTTCCAAGAATGAAGACAAAAAGAGTGGAAAAACTAAGGGGTCTTGCTATAACTGTGGAAAAGTCAGCCACTATAAGCCGGATTGTCCATTGTTGAAGAAGGACAAAGGAAAGGATAAAAGTCGTCAAGGGAAGAAACAAGGTAAACCTAGAAGAGCCTATATCGCTTGGGAAAATGATAGTGAATCATCTAGTGATGAAAGTTCAAGTGAAGAAGGAGAGTCCGTCAACCTTTGCCTTTCCGCTCACCAAAGGAAAAGAACAAAAAGGTACAACGTCTTGAGACCACGGAAAGAAGATGTGTTCTTGATAGTGGTTGCTCAAGACATATGATGGGAGATATATCTCTTTTCATCGATTTTGTGGCAAAGAAAAAGAGATTTGTTACCTACGGAGACAACAATAATGGGTCAATACTCTGCAAAGGTAGTGTAGGTAATCCCTCATCTACTACTATCTCAGACGTGCTTATTGTTGAGGGTCTTAAACACAACCTCTTAAGCATTAGTCAATTATGTGACAAGGATTACAAAGTATCATTTTTAAAGGATTGTTGCATAATTGAAAATAGTGATAAAAATGATGTGTTTAAAGGCCTGAGAGTCAATAATGTCTATATGCTAGACTTGAATGAGGTATCGTTGAGTAGCGACAAGTGTCTAGTCACCATGAGTGAAGATTCATGGTTATGGCATAGACGGTTGGCGCATGTCAATTTTGATTTGCTTAATAAAATAGTTTCTAAAGACCTAATAACCGGCTTACCCAAAATCAAATTCACAAAGGATCACTTATGTGATGTGTGCCAAATGGGGAAGCAAACAAGGATCTCGTTTAAGTCTAAAAACATTGTCTCAACCACGAGACCCCTTGAGCTCCTCCATATGGACCTCTTTGGACCATCTAGGATTAAGAGCCTAGGTGGTAACTATTATGGTTTTGTGATTGTCGATGACTTTTCTAGATTTTGCTAGACTATTTTCTTAGCAAGCAAGAGCGATACTTTTTTGGATTTTGAAAAGTTTACCAAATTATCTCAAAAAAAATTGAACACAAACATTGTATCAATTAGAAGTGATCATGGAGGTGAGTTCGAAAATCATCTTTTTGAAGCATTTTGCGAAAGCCATGAGATTGATCATAATTTTTCCGCACCACGTACCCCCAACAAAACGGGGTTATGGAACGTAAAAATAGAATTTTGGAAGAATTAGGAAGGACTATGATCAATGAGAGTGACCTTCAAAAATACTTTTGGGCTGATGCCATTAGTACGGCTTGTTACGTTTTGAATAGGGTGTTCATCCATCCTATTCTAAACAAGACACCGTGAGCTTTTAAAAGGGAGGAAGCCCAACGTATCTCACCTTCACGTTTTTGGTCGTAAGTGTTTCGTGTTGAATAATGGTAAAGAGACACTTGTTAAGTTTGATGCTAAGGCCGACGAAGGTATCTTTCTTGGATACTCTCAGTCTAGTAAGGCATATAGGGTTTAAAATAAGAGGTTACTTACTGTTGAGGAGTCGGTACACGTTACTTTTGATGAGTCTTATCCGAATTTTTTTGGAAAAGGTAGTTCTTTTCATGGTGCAGGTGTATCTTCAGAAGACATACTCAAGGACACTGATAAACGGACTGATCAACATGAAGCAGTGCATGTTGAGGAGGAAAAAGATCACCAACCTGTGAAGAGTGAGGAGGATCATCCGTCGAATAAAGATGACCTTCCTCCAACTTGGAAGTCTTCCAAAGACCATCCCATCGACAACATTCTCGGTGACATCTCAAAGGGAGTAACAACTCATTCCAAGCTAAGTAACTTCTGTTATTACTCCGCTTTCGTTTCCCAAGTTAAGCCTAAAAAATCAAAAGAGGCCTTACTCGATGAACACTGGCTTTTGTCAATGCAAGAGGAGTTGAATCAATTTAAAAGAAATGAGGTTTGGGACCTTGTCCCTCCTCCGCGAGGCCATCAAGTAATCGGCACCCGATGGGTGTTTAGGAACAAGCTCGACGAAAATGGAGTTATAACTAGAAATAAAGCGCGCTTAGTTGCGCAAGGGTATAACCAAGAGGAAGGCATAGACTATGAGGAAACTTATGCGCCTGTTGCCCGACTCGAGGCTATACGTCTGTTGCTTGCCTACGCATGTGCGAAAAACTTCAAATTATTTCAAATGGATGTAAAAAATGCATTCCTCAACGGTTACATTAATGAAGAGGTTTATGTTGCCCAACCTCCTGGATTTGAGTCTGAAATTCTGGTATATCAGACTACAGATGTCCTATAGAATGTCTGGACATCTGATCTGAACAAAATAGCATGGCAAGGTATAAACAAATAAAACCAGTACAAAAAAACATAAGAACACACCAGAATTGTTTACCCAGTTCGATGACACACATCTACTCTGGGGGCTACCAAGCCAGGGATGAAGTCTACTATTAGCAGTATTAAATTACAGACTCAACAATCCCAGTTGACAATCTCCTAACTTAATAACTACCCAATGACCCTTCTACCTAAGTCCTCCCTAGGTAAGAGACTCCATCTCACTTCCAATCATCGCAATGATGTCTAGCAGTCAACACCTCAGCCACTGCATCAACAGCTCTTGAATCATAGAAAAGTAGAAGACACACTTCAATAACAATACCTAGACATGACACACATGACTAAGAACAATACTCAGAGTTGCTTAACAGCTTCCTCCAAGAACAACACTCACTCTTGCTTAAAAGCTTCGAGGAGTACAGTGACCATCTCACAATCCGAGTGGTTCACACATACCAACTCTCCTAGAGAGTGGTTCACAAGAATGAAACCCTAATAATTTTACATCCTGGAATCGTTGCAAAATCAGGTTACAAACACTCCTATTTATAACCTACATCCCAACTGGATTTGGGCTTCAAATCACAGCATATCAGCTGCTACAAATCAGCAGAAACTTCTGCTATATATTAGGTCTTCAATCAAATATTTCCTAATATGTCTCCATATTTAGAAAGTAGTGAAAATCCGAAAACCAACACAAAATCTCAACTCAATTACTTTGGACGCCACATAGGATAACTAAATATTCACAGAATATTCAGTAACAAATAACAACAAACAGAATCTTCCTTTTAAACCAAAATCAGACGCGATGTCCTATGAGCCGGGATGGGACATCTTTATCCGACATGTTGAATGCAGTAAATTAGAACATCTTGATTAACCATCACATGACAGCAAAACAGCAACACCTTAAAACAACCATGCACTCATATCAGCTTAGTGCAGCACAACATGTCAAGACATCACACTTGACATCTCCACAACCTGCAGCTAATCTAATATGACAGATACACAAAACAGCATGTTAAAACAACTTTAGTGACATAAAGCTATCATATAGGATTTAACAAAATTTAGCCAACACAAATACTGCATAGCTGCAGAACTAACAGAGTCCCATGAGTATCCTGATCACGTTTACAAGCTAAAACATGTTTTGTACGGTCTCAAACAAGCCCCTAGGGCTTGGTATGAGCGTCTTAGCAAATTTTTACTTGATCAAGGGTACTCTAGAGGAAAGGCTGACAAAACTTTCTTCATTAAACATCAAGGAAAACACCAAATTTTGGTACAAGTATATTTAGACGATATTATATTTGGTTCTACTAACACAAACATGGTCAAGGAGTTTTCTAAGTTAATGCAGAGATAGTTCGAGATGAGCATGATGAGGGAGCTAAACTATTTCATCGGATTGCAAATCAAGCAACTTGATGAAGGGACATTCGTGACCCAAACAAAGTATTGTCTTGAGTTACTCAAGCGCTTCGACATGGCTAGCTCAAAGGCTATTGACACTCCGATGCCTACATGCGTCACCTCGAGTCGAGATGAAAATGGTAAGGATGTAGATGTGAAGAGATATAGAGGTATGATTGGTTCTTTCCTCTATCTTACCGCATCCCGACCAGATATCATGTTTAGTGTCTGCATATGTGCTAGGTACCAATCGTGTCCCAAGTAATCTCATTTAAAAGTCGTGAAGCGCATACTTAGGTACCTATGCGGTACTCCAAAGTATGGGCTTTGATATTCCAAGGGAAGCGAATGCTCTTTGGTTGGCTATTCCGATTCCGACTTTGCCGGTTGCAAATCGGATAGGAAAAGCACTAGTGGTACTTGTCACTTTTTCTCAAATTCCTTAGTGAGTTGGCATAGCAAAAAGCAAGTTTCCGTTGCTTTGTCAACAGCCGAGGCGGAATACATTACGGTCGGTAGTTGTTGTGCTCAAGTCTTGTGGCTTAAGCAACAATTACTCGACTACAATGTTCAACTTGAACGTATTCCTATTTTATGTGATAATACAAGTGCCATTAACCTAACCAAAAACCCGGTATTACATTCTCGCACGAAACATGTAGAAGTACGCCATTATTTCCTTAGGGATCATGTAGAAAAAGGCGATGTGGTATTTGAGCATGTTGATTCTAAGAATCAACTTGCGGATATTTTCACCAAACCTCTTGCTACAGAACCTTTCTTTAATATCCATAGGGAACTTGGTGTTCTCGATATCTTGAATCGCGTTTGATTATGTATATATGATTGCATGCTCTATACTATTGCTTGTCTATATTTTTCTTTAACTAACAATAATTGAAAAAGATTAAGCTACATGTGAGGGCATCTATCATCAATCATCGGAGGTAATATCGTTCCTTTTTAGATTACTACTCTTGATCAATTATACGTGTAACCTATTGTGCCAAAATATGGATTTGATTGATGTTTATTTCATGTTTAGATGTAATTTTGATCCATTTTTAAGTTTGGCATGTGTGTGGCTTGCTATTTATTTCTACTTGATGCATAATGTGCTCAAAATGTGCATTTTTCCATGTTTTACTTGTTTGAGCCGACCAATACAGGGCATGGGTCGACTCATGAATGTCAAATTTTCTCACATTTAGGAGCGGGTTAGCGCAGGTCGACCTTACGGTCGACGCATCTTTTCAAATTTTGAATTTATGAAAATTTCTTTAGTATGCGTCGACGCATGACCTGTTTCGATCGACGCATCGCTGAAAAAATCTGAATTTTTTTTCTCGGGAAGACGCGCGCCCCCTTTTCAGGTTAGAAAAATTGACCAAATTAAATTACATGTTACATTTTCCAATTCTCATCATTATACATTGCATATACTACATTTCCTCATTCTTCTCCTCTCCTTCAAACTTCTATAACCCTAAAAACCCATTACAAATACCTTCTAAAAAATCCAAGAGTTCCAAAATCAAAAAGGTGTTCAAGGGTTCTCTCAACATAGAATCAAGGTTTCCTAGTTTGTTCATCTTCATCATCAAGATTCGACCACTGTTCATCATCATCTACAATTTCGTGTACTGTTCATCTGTGTCAAAGAGGGTATCTTTCAATGGCTTTAACAAGGATCACCGAAAAGAGAACATCTAGAGCCTTTACTTCAAGAGCGGGTACATCAAACATGCCGGTAAATGCTCTCTCTTTGTTATCTGAAAATTTAACTGAGATTTTCAACAAGGATTTTCGTAACCGGTCCATTGTCAAACAATTTGTTTATTATCCTTTGAGGGCTGAGCATTTCCATTTGACTGAAATTATTGAACTACTGAATGTTCAACACTTTGATGAGTTCTTGGAGTGTGATACCAAGTACAATGAGGACTTGGTTAAGTTGTTATACACAGGAATGCAGGGTGTAAGTTCGAAGGTTCTACATTTAAATATATGATAGGTGGTAAAATGTACTCTGTTAATGCAACTGTCTGGAAAACTTTGGTTAATATAGATCCACAGGGATCCACTCTTCCTAAAGTTACTGACTCTACATTTGTTGATGGGTATGAATTTAAGACTGCCTTAAACTCCATGCTGCGAGATCCTTTTCCTGACAGTATTGTGAATAGTCATTTGTTTCCAAAGACGATTACCACAGGGCATTTGAAAAAGGTTGATAGGATCCTCTAGTGGATCGTTGCTCACATTCTCCGTCCAAAGAAAGGAGGATTCTCCCGGGTTGATTAGGCTGAGGTTCATTTAATTTATCTGTTGAAAAATAAGAAGCGTGTTGACTGGCCTCATTACATCACAAGTCGGATGTTTGCTCTCCGAGACTCCAGTAGAGGTACGACCCTATGTTATGCATCTTTTATTCGGTGTATTTTAAACAAGGTTGAAGTGGTGGTCCAAGGCATTCCATGTCATTAACATCTGATCAAGAGTTCAGCCAGAAAACTCTCACCATGATGGGGTACTTCTGGGACAATCAAGAGAAACAATACAAGTTTTGGCACAGAACTACAAATCCAGGTATTCATTATGTTAACGAGGATACAGACGAGGATGAAGAAGAAAATGAGCAAGAAGAAGAAATTGGTGATGGAATGCAAACAGAAGAGCACAATGTGGAAGAGGATAGTGTTGAGTGGATGTGTCACTCTCCCTCTCAAGATCCCTATGCTAATCAAGGATGGGGTGAGTGGCAACATACCAGATGGACGTCATTTGGTTCATCCTATAATCCTTCAAACAATGAGTGGTACCAATAAGAAGACTATGAGTGGCACCAGCCAGAGTACTACATTCATACTCCTACACCATAACCATAACAGAACAATGAGGAAGTCATGGAATTGTTGCGCTCAATGCAGCTCTAGCAACAGAGTTTTATGAGTGCACAGGAGGAGAGACATACTGCTCTCACAAACCAGTTAGAAGCTCAGCATCAGAACTTTAACCGGTTTGCTTCTGCACTCATGACTAGATTTGATACTCTGGATACTACTGATGAGAGTCAGACTCGCTGTTTGACTAACAACCTTAATACTCTTAACCAGGTTGTGTTTGAGCTTAATGAGCGTTTGGATGAGCAACCACTTCCTCCACCTCCAAATCATTACTTCAGAGGCAGGGGTCACCACTTTAGGGGGAGGAGACCTTGAGGACTAGGATTTTAGTTTAATGCATTTCATATTTTGGTTTATGTTGTACGACTTTTATATGTTGAGATTTGCTTATGTACTTTGTATGACATTGGAGTTCTGTTGACATTTGTTTGTCATGGAATGTACCTTGAGTTTCTATCTATGCGTTATTGTTCCTAATTTATCCATATTATCTTTGCATTAACATCATTATATGTGGATTTGTGTTAATTTATCTTGGCTGCAAATTGATGAGTGAATTCATAAGTATGCAGTATGTGATTATTTGACCATGGCTTTTTCTCATTTTGATGTTGTCAAAGGAGGAGAAGGGTATCTACAAGCGAAAGCAGCAACATCAAATTTGAAATTTTAATTTTAGAAGACTGCACAAAGTTAGGGGGGATGAGCTTCAAATTACAAGAGAAGTTAAAAAGGTTTTGCCATCATCAAAAAGGGGGAGTATGTGAGGGCAATGTGTCTTACACTCGATCTTTATTTTAATGATGTCAAAACATTTACTAGCTCGTAGTATGTAATTTGGACGGTATCATCTCATCATTGTCGGCATTTGTATTTCGCAATGCATTAACAATCAATAATCATGTGTCCAAACATATAGGAAGAGTCTTGCACATCTATTACATGTGTGTGATCATGCTATGAGTCTTAGGTATGCATAAACATTGCCGAAGTAGATGAAAACATGTGCAAAAATCAGTTTTTAAGAGTTTTGGTAGCTTGAGTTGACCTAAACCAAGCTTTGGTCGACTCATGAAAGGTTGTCATTATTGAATTTTCTTCTGGTTAGTGCACGCTGACCCTCTGGTCGACGCATACTGAAGCCATTCCTTATTCTGCATTTTCTTCAGCCATGCATCGACACATGACCCCTGTAGCGGTCGACGCATGGTACTCAAACTTGCGCAAATTTGCCCACGGGTCAGCGCAGGCTGGCCCTCATTAAAGTTAGGTTGACTCTTTGCTTAATGTGGGTCATTTTTCTTGTTTTTCTAAGTTTCAAAATGCTGTTATTTGTGGTAGTTGGTCCTAGCCTCATATAAATACTTGGTTCCTCATTTTTTACATAACAACAAGAAAAAGTGAAAGATTTACATTGAAACTTTTCTCTTATCATCTTCCTCTCCATTCTTGCATTTTCTCAACAAATACACATAACCATTTTTGTTGATCTTTTACATCATGAGGTGATAACGTCCAAACATAGAAGTGTATCTTGTTTGGGGTGAGTGTTTCAGTGGGTTTTTTCTTGAATAAAACCTTTAGGGTTTTGTCCTCCAAGATCAATTGGATTTGGGGGTTTTTTGGTTCAGATCTTTGTGTGCATTGAATTCAGCCGAGCGAAGGTGATTGAAGAACGGTGGGTTTTGTCGATCTAGTTGCATCAACCGGAGGATTGTGCAACAAAGGTTTGGGGATCAAATTGTGTGTGGATCGGAATCAGCCGAGTGAAGGTGACTGAAGACCTGTGTGTTCATTCAATCTAGTAACGGTAAACGGAGGTTCATCGAACAAGTTCGAGGCACTTGATTCGACTCGAATCAAGGGAAAGAAGAAATAATATAAGCATCAACTAAGTTTCTTGAGTGTGTGATAGCTAAGACTTCTCTTGTAAAAACAATTTGCAAACAAGATTATAGATATCTCAATTCTAGATTTAGAATTGGGGGCAGACGTACCCGAAGCGAGGACGAAAGGGGAACTTCCTAAACAAACTTGGTGTCGTTTCTTTTTCCCCATCTCCTTTAATTTTTGAATTGTTTACGCTTGTGATTGTTCAATTGATCGATACAAATTCTGGTATAGTATAGTGCAGAAAAATTGATTTGAAAAATATTGCACAATTATTTTGGATTGTGCTTAGTGAAAATTCTGCACTAACTAACATAGAAGGTTTAGCTTGGAGTATTTCGCACTCCAAGTGCTCGATAAATTGAACGCTTACAAGGTGTTTGATATATTGTCAATTTGGTTTTATTTTTTATTGTTCATTGGAGATTGTACAACATTGAGTGCTGTTGGTAAATTGATTAATAGTTAAGTTGTGATTCAATTTTTCTCATCGAGTCTTTCGTTCCATTTGGCTTACGCATATCCGATTCTCTCAGTAACCGATTAGTTTAGACGAATTGTCCTCGGTCGCTTCCGCAAACAAATTTTAAAATCAAATTTAAGCGCCGACTCACAATTAAAAAGTAGTGATCTATTCAACCCCCCTTCTAGATCAATTGTCGTCGTCTAACAATGACATCATTATCACACGACACTATCATAACAATGCATTGATTCATCAACCGAACATATAAATAATCACCTCCATAAACATATTAGACATAGGAATACTAAATAAACCTTTCACCTATCACTATTATGCTATGGATCTAAGCGTTATATTTCTAACGCTCCAAACGGGGCGTCATTTGGACTTACGGGTCAAAAGTTATGAGGTAAAACGTCAAAGCATGTCATAGTTAAAAACAACATATGAACAATCAATTACAATTATGCCACAGTAGGTACACGAATGATATTCAAACATCTCATCAACCACTACCATGTTATAGCCTTGATTATTAGCTTTCTAACGCTTCGAACGGGGCGTCATTTGGACATACGGATCAAAAGTTATGATCAAAACATTAGACAGATATTCCAAAAATTCACGTTTTTCTATGTTACGGGATTTTCAGCCAAATCTCATCTTCAACCCCTAAACTAGTCCCAATTTTATTCAAAATCATCTCTATAAGTTGTCTAACAAGAACAACCCATATATCATGCTAATTAACATCAATCTATCAAATTTTCTCATGATTCAACTACTTAGATTCATCCTTAATTCACCCAATATTCTATCAATTTTCATTAATTCACTTGATCCAAAGGCCACAACAACAACACATCATCACACATAATTTCAATTCATATCATGGCACACGAAAACAAAATTATCATCACAATTGCATCAACAATTCATCATAACACAAAGAAGATTAAACCTTAATCTACCCCTAAATCCATACCCCTATTATTGAACCTAATTCTCACCCTTACCTTAGTTTTCTTGCAAAAATTCTGAATTGGAACATTCACTCTCCTCCCTTTATAACATTGCCTCTTGCCTCTTCTTGCCCTAACATTCTTTCTCCTTTCTCCCCATTTTTCACGTATGATGCAATTGACTTTTCTTATTCCAATTTTCCTTTTTTCTAATAATAATATTCCTCCTAATTATGTTTTCCCTCATTTTCCCCAACTTACCCTCATGTAATTACCGCCTCGTCCCTAAAATCTCTACACATACTATTTATTTTCTTTTCACTAATTAATATAATAAAACAAATAAAACATTATTTTTAATTACCAAAACAACTCTAAATTATTCTACTCACTTATATCATCTCTCTATACCCCTAACTCAAGGACACATACCTCGCTAGCACCCAACCATAAAATAAATCATCAAAATGCATAATTTAAACAATCAAAATATAATAAAATATCTAATAAAAAAACGGGGTGTTACACTCGTGAATACTTATCCCAACAATTTCAAACTTTTATGTCTAACAATGGTATACTCCACCAAACATCTTTCCTTTATACACCTCAACAAAAGGGGGTAGAAACCACTCGGATCCTACTTTTCCATGGTGATGTTCCACTACAGTTTTGGGGGGATAATATGCTAATGGCATGTTACCTTATAAGTCGCATGCCCTCATCTGTCCTTAACAATAAAATTCCTCTTTCAATCCTTTTCCACATTCCCCCATTCACCCAATTCCTCCTTGAGTCTTCAGGTCTATATGTTTTGCACACAATCTCTCTCTCTCTCTCTCTCTCTCTCTCTCTCTCTCTCTCCCTCTCTCTCTCTCTCTCTCTCTCTATCTATCTATCTCTCTTTCTCTCGCTCTCTATCTATCTATCTATCTATCTATCTATCTATCTATCTATCTATCTATATATCTATCTATCTCTCTCTCCCCGTTCTGGATAAACTATCAGCTTGATTACTAAAGTGTATTTTTCTTGGTTATCATCGATCCCAAATAAGGTTATCGTTGCTACTCACATACTCTACAATGATACTTCATATGGGCCAACGTTACCTTCTTCGAGTATGTTCCATATTTTGAGTCCAGCCACGTAACTTCGGAACTCCTTCAGGAAATTACTCTCACACCTCTTTTGGAAGTTAATGTCCCATATACCATTATTCCTCATCAGTCTATGGATCCTGACCTTCTAGATATTTCTATGGTTTCCCCCCACTTCCCGACCACTTCAAACATATCGACATCTTCATCCAACGTCTGTCATACTTATCCCTGGGGTCCTTACAGACTCTCCTCCGAAGCCCCTGTCATCGCCGTATTCGATCTTGCAACCTGAGTTTGATCTTCCGATTTCCTTTAAAAAAGGTACACGTCAAACACGAAATCCTTCTCCATATTATATTGATTTATGTTATCATCATTTTTCTCCTTTGCATTATAATTTCTTGTCTTTGTTGTCTTTTGTTTCTATTATTAAAAACTCTAGGTGAAGCGTTATCTCACCCTGAGTGGAGGCAAGCAATGATTGATGAGATGTGTGCACTTTAAAGCAGTGGTACTTGGGAACTGGTTCCTCTTCCCCCTAGGAAATATTTGGTAGGTTATCATTGGCTTTATATATTGAAGGTTGGTCCAGATGGTAAGATTAATCGATTTAAAGCTCGCTTGGTAGCCAAATGATACACTCAGTTTTTTGGATTAGATTTTAGTGATACTTTCTCTCATGTAGCCAAGAAGGCATCAGTTCGACATCTTCTCACCATGACAGCCATTCGACATTAGCCTATGATAATCCAATTTTGGTGTGTTATTATTATCCCATTTCATTTCTATTTAATTGTTTTAAATTATTTTTTCTTCAGCATCTCTTCTACTTCCTTTCTTTATTTTTGTTGATGACAAAAGGGGGGGTAGATATAAAAGTATTTAAGCACATGAAATCTAATAGTTATTATATTTAAATGTTAAATTTAATTAACGTGAATAGAACTTATGGGGAGCTTACAAACCTAACCATGTGGACTATTATACTCAGGGGGAGCTTACAAACCTCAGACCCCACAATCAACTAGTTAATTAAATCATCAACCATTGTTCTTAAATACTTATGTTTGTCATCATAAAAAATGGGGAGATTGTTGGAACAAAATTGGTTTGTCCAATATCCCTTGGGTTTTGACGATAACAAAGTATTTAAAGAACAATAGGATATACTAATGTTTGTTCAAGTGTGCAGGACGATAAACTAAAATTCATATTAAATCCAAGTATTGGTTTTGACTCTGAACATTCAAAGAGAAGCATGACGATCATATTTTGATGTATCGGAAGCTTAAGAACTAATTCTGAAGAATTCATTTTCCAAAGAGGTCAACATTGAAGGATTAGACTCTAAAGGAGTCAGCATCTGAAGAACAAACTTTGGAGAAGTCTGTTTCTGGTGATCAGAATCTGAGCTAGTCAAAGGGAAAGGACCAAGGTGATACTAACGGGTCACTGTTCATCTCTGAACATAATTTATCACATGATAACCTAAAGCTCTAGGTTCTTCATAGAGACTCCTGAGATACAACTGCTAATTCCTTTTGTAACAAAGGTTATTCTTAATAACTCCCATATGTCATGACTCTTCTTGACAGTTAATACTTCAACAACAATGGGTTAATCACCTGCACTAAAAATAAAATAAAGAAAACATGAAGTTGGGTTGCCTCCTAGTAGCGCTATTTTAAGGCCTTATAGCATGACCAAAGCAAAGAACTTAAGAAATGAAATTGAGGGTTCCCCTTATGATGTTTGAGGGGTCACCAAAATAAGTCTTAATCCTTTGTCCACTAACCTTGAATGTTTCACCAATTTTCTCATTCAATAAATCAACAGCCCCATGAAGGTAAATCTTCATTAATTTGAAGGGGACAGACCACCTTGATTTCAATTTCCAAGGAAACAACTTTAACATAGAGTTAAAAAGCAAAACTCTTTGACCTTCCACCAACTCTCGCTTTTGGCACTTACTGTCGTGCCACCTCTTGGTCTTTTCTTTCTATAACTCAGCATTTTCATAAGAGAATAACCTATGCTCTTCTAACTCATTAAGTTGTAGCACCCTAGCTTAGCCAACAGAGTTTAAATTGAAATTCAGTTGCTTAATGGCCCAAAAAGCTGCCTCCATACCCATGCTTCTCCCTCTTCCAAAGTGCTTGAGCCTTAAGACTCTACCGACAACATTATTAGGTGAAATTTGAGATTCATTAACACTGCTTCAAATCAATTTATCTTCAATTTGTTCATATTAGCATACAAGACTATCATGTCAATAACTAGTATGGAAAAATCCAAAAATATAACTGTAAATATTGTTTCTTTCAAACTAAACTTACCATAATTTTATTTGTTGCCTCATTTGCAAATGACCCATCCCTTTTTATGGGTTTCAATCTATAACTTTCTATGACTAGGTTGTTGTCTGGTTTTCAAAAACTAAAATAGAAAACATATCAAAATAGGTAGTAAATTATATTATAGTAAAACATGCATGGCTAATTATTAAAACTACCGCCTCATGTCTTCTTCTCGAAAAGGCTTTAGAACCACTAGTATGGAGAATCATTTGCTTGCTATAATTTTATTTATTTTTGTGACAAAGCTCAGATAAAAAATAAATACAAGTTAACTTATTAATTATATCACTAAAATACTACAATAAATTGACTAAAGTAATCAAATTTTACCATTATTTTGGGTTTCAAGCGATAGTTAACAAAATGAGCCCATTGAACGGGGTCTACACCACATGGAATATTACTGATGATTTCATCTCGGGTTCGAGATGGGTCATAAAAACTAGTCCATAAATTTTGTCCATGAAAATATACTTTTTTTTTTTTAAATTCTAAGTTTGTAGTATCTCCTAGGGGGCAATGTGTGGGCGCCTGCCCCCTATGCAACAATGACCAGAACTGCCTTACCCCCCAGGGGTAAGGGAGGAGTCATCCCTATGCCTTTGGGATTTTTGGGTTTGAGGCTCAAGAGGCACCTCGCCTTTAAGTTTCCACATGGCATTCCTGATGATCAAGTTGTCTTTAAAACTCCGAGGATTGTCCAAGCATAAACATTCAACTTTCCTTTTGGCCAGGCGCCCATTCCTCTCTCCTAGGGCGATATTGGGCATTTTCTTTACAATAGAAAGAATGACTAATATCATTTATATGAATACAGGATAATCCCCAAATAGGGGTTGCTGTCATAAAAAACTTACTCAAATAGTTGTACATAAACTGATCACCCCCTAATAAAAAATGATCATGGTGCGGGACTCCATGACTTTAAACTCATATAGGGTATGAACCATTTCAATCTCATAAGCAGCGAGATAACCAAATTTGTACCCGATGATTGCATTATGATTATCCGTCCAAGTGAGGGGAAATCTAGGGCGACATTCATCCCAAAAGTGATTGAGGAGGAACCATTTCCCCCTTACTCTAACAAACTTATCCTTACAACCTCTAAGGTGGTTGGAATAAGGTTTGAATAAGGCTCTCCTAAGCAACACGCCTAGGGTTACCTAGCCCCAATGAACATACACTTTGGTACCATAAACAGAAACTAACATCCTTATGGTGGGATGAAACTCTAACCACTAACATATAATCTCAAACTCCTTGATCAAACTCCAACCATTCAGTGTGATTTATGAAGGGCAACATTTAGCATCTTAAGAACCTCTGCCTTGAAGGAGGAGAAGGTAGGAAAAACCTAATTTCATGGACGATGGGGGATAAAAGTATAAAGAAATAATATGAGAGAGTCTTCTTAAGTAGCCATATTGACCTTCTCCGTTGAGGGACACGCCATAAAGATGACTTCTTCTTCATCACTTGAAGAAGAAAAGTTAAGTTGTCATTGAAGGGAATCTATTTGATCCTTAGTGGTGTAGTGAGATTCAACTTCCATGATAAAATAGAAGAGAAAAGGAATTACTATCACTACCACAACCCATGAATCTATAAGATTTAGATTATGATATTCGCGAAATTCCCTCTACTAAAGACTCACTTAAGGACATAATAAAGAGGCTAAAGTGGACAAATGAGAATACTAACTTATTGGTTTTTCACTCTGCCCAAGAGTTAAGACATCTACATCTAGGGATGTTCGCCGGTGATGATGAGGATAGTGAAGAGTAGTCTCACTTATATGCCTCTTAGCTTTTAAGTGTGTTTGAATTTCTGGCTTTTCGACATTTTTTTAATTCCCGCAATTTCCTGTAATTTGAATTATAGTATTTTGAATTAATAAAATAAGATTTCCCCTTAGTTATATGTTTGACTATATGAACAACATGCTTGCATATTTACAATTATGTCTAACATCTTTATCCACCTTTTTTATTATAACAAATGGGAGAGAGAGTATACTCTCAGGGGGAGTAGAGTATACTCTTTATTCATGTGAGTGGGAGTTTAACCACTCCAAATTTTATCTACCATTTTAACACAAAATACTACTTTTCATAAAACTTCACATTGCTTAACATAAAAAGATTTAGCTCATGGTGAGAAAAAGAAATATAGCAACACAAGTTCTTACAAGTAACATTTCAAAAGATAAATGAAAAGAAAATGAAAACCTAAGTATGACACTCAATTCCTCGCAATCTTTCAATCAACAAGAGGTGAGTTCTATCTTGCTAGGAAGCTCATCACTTCTTCAATGGAGGGGGAATGGAAGGAACTTTTCAATAATGGTTTAGACTTCTTCTTCATCAATGAAATATTTTTTGAAGTGATTTCTCAAGTCTCTCAACTTCTGAACCCCATTTCATTTCATCCAAGAGGTTCCTTTTATACCCTTTAATTTTCAGCGTTTTGTCTTGTCATTGGACCATGGGCATTGTGGATATTTATTGATTTAGCCCAAGAAATTCATTATATTGTTTCTCCTTTCCTTCAAATAAGCTTCATGTAGTACAACTTTAGCACGTAGGGGGACAACACGTCATGTGGCAAGTTTTTTGCACAGACAAATAAGGAGTGCACATAATTCTGTGTGCAACAACTTTTGCATAATTTTATTCTATAGTGTTTGGTCTTATCCATTCAATTTTACAGCTTACTTGCACTCTATTCTCCATATTATTTCCTGCTGGGAAATAAGGCTGAGTTGATACTCCAATTCTGTCATACCAAAACTTATCATTCAAGCAGTCCAACATAAGTGACAAACACATAAAACTAACAAAATAGAGAACCTATTATGCTTTACAAAAAATGAACTAAAACAACAAAATTTACTTGAATTAATCTAAAAAAGCTTTCTAATAACAAAATAAAGTCACATGTTTAAGGCTTAAATCTGTCACATATAGTGAGCTATCAAACACCTCTCTGAGAGATGCGATGTTATCATAAAAAAGGGGGAGAACATGGATCTATGTACTTGCAGGCATAATCAAGAAGTGATATAAGATGTTAAAGCTCATGGATAGCAAGATTCAATAATCAACTTCTTGACTTTGATGATGACATGGTTTTAATGTTGACAACACTTGAAGTAGTTTTTTATGATAACAACGCTTGAAGTTAAGCAACTACTAAAGTTAGCTCAAGCAGTCAAAGAAGCATAAGGTGGTTGTTCAAGTTATCCTTCTAAATAAAGCTAAATATTTGGGTTTATAGACTTAAGGTTTATGATCATTGGTGATGTCAGATGGTGGAAACTAATACACAATTATATACAGCCTTATCAAAAGGTTGGAACAGAAAAGAAAAATATTTTATGGCCTTTTATGTCTTCCGAATCAATTAACAACATATATCAATCGATTGGTTGCCTTAAAATTAATAGATTACTTGATTATAAAAGGAAAGTAAAAATATTTAGTCATTACACCTCATTAGCATGCTGTCCTAATCATTTATAACACATTTTTGAATTAACAAATTGATTAGGTAAAGGTGCCAATCGATTGGCAAAGACAGAAATTTGCCCTGAGCATTTCTGACAGCTCTTATCTCACCTGACACGACTTTCAGGCATTTTTGAAAGTGTTTTCCTAAGAAAAATAAGTTTTAAAGCAAGTTTATATGTGTGTGTGATTTAGCCATGCACTTTTACGAGAATGCCCTTATGCTTTACAATGTGTTCACTCAGACTAATCGAGGTAGGGAATTCATATACTCCAAGATTTGTCAGGTGTTTCATCCTTATAGACACTTTCTTGAGTTTAATTTGAGATAAGGCTTTAATTATGTTCCATTTAGATGCCATCATCAAAGAGTCAAGTTTATCAAACCCTAATAATATGGTTTTCATCTTTAACCATTTAACCACTTTATGCTTGATTTTAGTTGTTATAACTATCCAGGGAATGATCATCTTTAATAGTTATCATCATCAAAATCATTTTCTATGACCTGCAAAACAAGGTTCCACATTCTCCCCCTTTTTTATGATGACAACGCATCTCTTAGGGATACGGTAAAAGAGAATATTTTTTTGGCGTAGTCAAACTCCCTCGCAATTAAGTAGAGATTATACTCTACTTTCCTTGAGAGTATACTTGCCCCCTTTGTCGAAATCAAAAGGTGGGTAAAGATGCATTGTGATAAATTTAAATATGAAAACATGGGCAAATAAACATTTTGGAAAGGGAAAAACATTGTCATATTAATAGAAATTACTATGAACTCAGAATACAAGAAGATAAATTGTTGATTTAAAAAATTGTAGAAAGCAGGAAATAACATGAATTCAAGCACATAGGCGAGCCTATTATATATTAAGATCATCATAGAAGAACATGTCTTTAGATAGTTGTGTTTGGTCTGAGATGAATTGTCGAGTTATGAAGTCAAACTTGTCATTAATCACATTGTCTTTCCAATTTTATGACTTTGAGTAAATCATTAGTTGTGGGTGGTTGAGGAATATAGTAGTTGAATTTGTCTAATTCTATAGATGCTTCTTGACTATTTGCTTTTCTTTTCTTCTTATTTGAGGGACTATTTTCTGTTTTTTTCATTGATCATCTCAAATTTTATTGATGGTATGACTTGTTCTCCTATTTTAGTCTTTTCTTCCTTGAACTCTTCATCTCCAAAATTGTATTCAATATCTTATAGTATCCTCGTAACCTGATTTCCATATGGCAGACATACTCCTTCTTTATTTGTTTCCATCATGTACTCAATTACTTGTTCTGCCCAATTCACATTGATTTTGTTTTCTATTAACCATGTCGTTTCTACATCAACTTGGGTTATGAAGCTAAAGTTGTTTTTTCTTGGAAAAAGTATGTAATTGATTACATAGTGAATCATACGACTCTCAAGGCGGATATATGAAGTAGTGAAGGGATTTGGCATGGTGGGTGATGCCTTATTCCTAACAAATTATGCAACGAGCTTGTGATTGTATATGTCTACTTTGTTTCCGGGTTCGACGATGGTATCTTCATGAGAGAGCTTTATAATATTTCCAAATTCCTCTACAAATAGAGTTATTCTATGCCTTTTTACTTTAGTTTAAAGTATTCCATATGTGTGGTGAAGATTCGAGTAGAACATCTTGACTAAAGATGGATATAACTTTTTGGAGGGGACACAAAGGAAGGTGGATAGATTGAGTTATTTAAAGGTTTTAAAGACTTTGCATTCCTTGATGTCTTTTAGATCTAGGGTGTGAATTCTTACAAGGGATCGATCAATAAAATCTCTGAAAAATCTTATCTATTATTGTTTGGTAGTGAAGAAGTCAGAGAAAGGGTTGGTGGAAAAGTTTATCTTTTTGGGAGCCATGATGGTTTTGAAGAACAATCTCACACTTATAAAAAAATATGCAATGCAAAAAGAGGAAGGATGAATACATATTTATAGTGTGAGTGTTCTGACAATTTCCTTTTGTATTTCTAGCAAGTGATTAATGGAGATTATGCTGAATGATAATCAAGGTGAAATATTTCCAAAATAGGAGTGCCAATCGATTGGGTAATGGCTCCAATCGATTGGTGAATTAAATCTCTATGGATTTTGTATGTTTATCTTCAATGTTGAGATTTTCTTTGCTTGGATAGCAAGTTTAGCTTGGACATGATCTGAAAATAGGCGCGTCAAGCTTTTTCAATCGATTGCCACTGTGTCAATCGACTGGGCTTTCGTTATTTGGCCTCTGAAAGCACATGATGTTTGACTAAATTTTGCTAAAACATTCCGATGATAAACTTGAAGAATCTGCAGAAGAAAAAGATGTCGATGGAAATGTCTCGACATCCTGACTGACTTAATAAGTTAGCAGGTTTTAATATATTGCAAGAATCAAGGAGAGGATCGCGGTATCACAGGAGAAAAGATTGAAAGCCCAAGACAACAGAAAACTATTTAAGGAGACTTAGATCTAGGGTTAGATATAGTACTTTTGTATCACTTATAACTTTGTAACCTAGTTCTCTTGTGTTGAATAAGGGTTTAGGGTTTGAGAGTCGTTGGCTCTCTTAGGAGTTGTAAGTCTCCACTCTATAATATGGGATGCAGAGTGGAAGGCATAGGTACAGGGATACAACCAGAAGCCTGTAAGTAATGGTTGTTGTATTGTTCTTGGACGAAGCTTCGAAGCAAGTCCAAGATAACTTGGAGGTCAAGAAACTGCGATAGGTTATGTATTGGCAGAAGACAGAGATTTAACAGGCTGTGATTAGGATGTGAGTGGGGTATCTCATATCAGGGTTGTAAACGTTTGAGTTTAGCCTTGGTAAAGATGTTCATTGGGTAGATGTTAGGTATAAAGTTGTAAACGGGGGAGTTTAGCTTTGTAACAGTTCTACATATAGTGAATTCTTTATCCTGGATTGGTATCCCCCAGATGTAGGTGAATTGCACCGAACTGGGTTAACACATACTATCTTATTTAACATTCTGCAATTTACAGTTTTGTTATTGTTCTTGACTGACATGTTGGATCAGATGTCGTGACATCTGTGATTGTGCAGTTCTGATATTCAAGGTATCAGTCTGTTGTTGCACCTCTGAGTTTAAATGATTATGTAGCACAATGTCTTGACATGTGTTAGGACATCTGCTGTCTGCATAGGCCAGAATTTCAATTGGTATCAGAGCAGGCATCCTGTCTGGTTCTAGATGAGATCTTTGGGAGATACTTTTTGGCATTTAAACAAGGAGGAGTTTTGAAGATCAGATCAATCAACTCAGACATACTCAAGGGTATTAATGGATGAGATGGATGTTCTGGATCGAAGGGAGCAACCCGGAGGTTGTTCATGTTGCTGAGGAGATTCTACAACAACTACATGAGAAGTGGCTAGTTCTCTTATTTGTGTGACTTATAAGATGTTGTGACATCTTATTAGGGCAACCAAGATCTGTTCCTTGGTGGTTCCACTGCATGTGTTTCTGATGGAAGAGCTCTAGAATTATGGGATTCTGGAGTTGTTACTGAAGACAATTGGTGGAAGGTCTCAATCGTCGGCCTCTATATGTGAAGATATCTGTATTCTTTTATTCCAAAGTCGGGAGTGATGAAGTGAAAGGAGTTGTGGTTAGATATCTGGTATGATGACTTGGTACTTGGAAGCTTGGTTTCTTAGTGCTGTTGAAGTTAGTTGAAGAGGAGAGGAGTTGAGTTTAAGTTTATCAGGTTCTTGCTCTAGGAGTTTGATAAATTATTGGTCGGCTAGGTTGTCAAAGATACTTGAGAATTCTCTCAAGTCCACTCATAAAGGCATCTATGTCGTGTATCTGGAGTCTTCTAGTTACTCTTTTGACTAGAAGGTGTTTCATTGAAACACAATCTGAAGAAAGTGGAGGTGATTTATTTTCACCATCCAAAAACAGCAAGGAAGGACTCATCTCTCTTGACCCTAAGAGTGGATCCAATCTGATTGAAGAATTGTTGAGGTAAATAAGATTAGTTCAGAGAAAGTCTTAGTTACTTGAGTCAAGGGTGGCAGCCTTGGTATCTCAACATTGTCCTTTGAAGAAGATACTTGCAAAAAGATTGAATTCTTTATAAGTGTTCATGACATGATCTGGTGGAGCTCAGCTACAGCAGTTAAGAAGGGTTATTGGACAAGGATTTAAGATCAATTGCTATTTGTGGAATCCACAAGTATTTAATTGATTATCCTTGAAAGTCAAGATTGCTGATGTTCAACAAGATGTTGGGACATCTCATCATCAGAGTTTATGCAGAATCATGGAAGGGGTACTGCATACACTTTAGCATCTGTTATGCCTTAGGTGGTGACCTAAGAAGTGGCTTTAGTCGGGTGTGACAGAAGCATGTGTTCTCTGGAGAGTTTTTTGGCAAGAAACTTGTCTGGACTTTGATGTTGTTGAAGATGAGGATGAAGACATCATAATCTTGATGGTTATAGCTTGGATCAGTTTATTTCTGATCTAGGTGCTTTGGAGCATGGAACTTACTCTTTTTATTGAAGGTCAAAGTTAAGTGACAGTTATCTCTGACTTTCTACAGTCTGCTCTACTAAGGAAAGTGGCATTCTTTGGTATGGCTATGGTGTAGTCTTGGACTACTTATTTCTAAAGATTCAGATGTGGCAGGTTTGAAGTCTTTGGAGTTTCAAAGCAGGATGGAGGTTGTCTACTCAAACTTGGTTGTTGAATTAAGTCTATGAGAGCATAGAACTCTTATTCTGTGAAGGGATGAGGTTCTTTTGAGTGGCAGAACGAGGAGCTGAATTCAATAGTTGGATTCCATATCAAAATGTTCTGACATCTAGCATAACATCAGAGGTCTCAGCTGGTGATGTGGCACATCAGCTTAAGATAAGGTGATCTACAGGAGAATGGAAGTTGTGGATACTTAAAAAAGGTCTATCTCATGCAGTTTGCGGGAGCTGTGGATGGGAAGATGTTACATGACTAAGAGGCTTGGTGGATCCAAGATGTCTTGCTATGGGGCAAGTAGTTCATGTGACTTGAAGGTCTGATTTCATTAGTGGATCAGTGTATCTTGTGGGAGTTCTGAAGAAGATTGAGATCAATCAAAAAGTGGCATTTGGTTGGTTCCATTGTGTGTATTCAAGCAGGATGCTTGAAACTGATTGCTCTTGTACAGAAGAGTAGTTAGTTGAAACTGTAAGGAGATTCTGGTTCTCTGGGAGCTAGTGGCAGAAGTTCTGGGTTGAGGATGGAAGTATACCTTCTTTTGGTGGATAAGAGTTTATTTCTCTCTAGGTTTCTGAAGTTTTCTTTGTTCAAGCTGGTGGGGTAGTGTTGTGTGAAGATCTTCAGGTGGATTACTATGCTGGTAGTAAGTCCAGTGGTGGAGCATATCAAGAACCATGGTGTGTGGTGTCTGTGATGTGTGGAAGATGTCCTAACTAATGTTTGAACATCTTTGGGTGAGTTATCCTTGGTGAAGGATTTCAGGTTCTGTGAGGAACTGGTTACTTGCATCGTGTCTAAGAAGTATCTACATTGTCATATGGGAGAATGATGGAGTAGAAGAACTATCTTGGAGGTCTGATGTAAGGTTTTTGGAAGACTGGAGTGGATCATGGGTTGATTGCATGAAGGTCTGGTTTCTGATGCATTCAGAAGTGGATATTCACCAGAAAATCAGAAGTATTCCAGGTTATCATACGGGAGAATGATAAGGAATGACTGTCTTGGATTGTGGGGTGTCTATCTCTATTGCTGGCTGGGTAAGGTCAGTGGAAAATCTTGCGAAGGGGATGGTGCCCCTGGCTGCAAGTCATGCTTGTAGTGGATCAGTTTAGCAGCTGTGAAGTTCAGGAGCATGCATACAATAACTGACATCGTTATAACAAACTAAGGGGCCCTGTGCATCTCTTTGAGGAATGTGAAGCATTCTGATTCAATTGGTTTGTGCCTCAAGCAGCTGGAGGTCTATACATGAGAATTTAAGAGGAGTTCGTGTGGTGTGTAGATGGTTACACGATGGGGGGATCAATGGGACTTTGATCTCAAGCCAAGAGTTTGTTATGGTTGGTATACATTTCCTCATGGGTAACATGATGGTGATCATGTGTGAGTGATTATTGTTTCTTGTCAGAGGAAGCAATAAGAGAGTTAATGATTGTGTTCAGCTGGTAAGTTGAACTGAGGGTGCGCTCTTGAAGACATGAAGATACGTCTTATGTTTTCCATTCATTAGCTTGGGTGTTCTGTGGAGGAGCACTAGTTACCTTAGATAGGGGGAGATGCCCCTTGATCTAAGATGAATTACTGCAAGGATGCAGTTGTAGTTCCAGTTTGCATTTGTTCGTCAAGCAAGCTGAGATGTCAAGGAGGATGTCTTGACATTTTTTTTTGTATTGTTGCAAGTTAGGGGAGACTTGGCAGTGCATGTGAAATGGTTCTTATTGGATGCTTAAGAATCATTGATTGAGTCTGGGGGAATTTATTTTTCTCTGCAGACTGTGATCATAATTTTGTGAAGAAATCTCTGCATTGTCAAATCAGAAGAAGAATCTAGGAATAACAGACAATGTCTGACATGATGCCAGAACATTGTTATAAAACATGTGTGCATGTAATAGGTTCTTTGGTCGGCGTTCTTAAAAGTAGAAACAATCAAAGCAGTCTTGGTCAGTGCGGTACTGGTGGAGTTATTGCCTTCGATTCATGATCCTTTGAATTGACTAGCGTTATTTTCTGTGGTTCGTTACTTTCTAAGAAAATGGCTCGACTATAAATAGGATTACTTTGATCTTCTTTAGTCTCAATACTCTCTTTGGGTCGGTGACAGATGGGGTTCTTCAAAATCTGGGTATGTTGCGTCTGGGTTTGGAGCTGTCTTGGTCACTTTTGCCAAGTTTTGGCTAAAAAGGGGGAGAATGGTTTTCTGATGTTATCTAGGATTGGGTACATTCCTGCAGTTGTCTTGCAAGAATGTTGGTTAAAATGTTCAGACATCTTAACAATATTTTCGTGTGTCTTGTGATCTGAGTTGTAAAGCAAGTTGTGTCTTGTGACCTGAGTTACGCAATCTATGCTCTCAGTGTTACGAAGTCTACAACTGCTGTTTCTTTTCTGGAGGAGTTTTCTGGGTCTCAAGGCCTCTCTCGAAAGGAGGGGGAATACATTGAGGGGGAGACTCTCTCAGACTTTAGCTCCAATAAATTCTCAAGATAAAGGAGTCTTGATGAAGGAGTCTCGATGTTTGCAGAATGCAGAAGCAAATGTTTTAGCCAAAATTTGTCAAAAGGGGGAGATTGAAAGCACCTGATGTTTGACTAAATTTTACTAAAACATTCTGATGATAAACTTGAAGAATCTGCAGAAGAAAAAGATGCCGATGGAAATGTCTCGATATCCTGATTGACTTAATAAGTTAATATGTTTTAATATATTGCAAGAATTAAGGAGAGGATTGTAGTGGTAAAAATCGTGAGTGTAAGCTATTGATTAACTTAACTCAAGGAAAACAGAGTCGCCACCGCGCTTTTATTTATTCCACAAAAGATAAGGAAAAAAGAGCGAATAAATCCTAAGAAGTCTAAAAAAGCAAAAGCTAAAAAAGACAAAGAGAAATGGGTAAGGGGGGTTGGTTATGTAAATGGAAGGTTTTACGCACCCAATACATCTATAGTACTCTATAGGAGCCCTTTGATGTATTCATGCTTTTTGGTTTGAAAATGGTTTGCTTGAGAAGAGATTGGGAGAGATGAGAAGAGAAATATTTTTTAAGATTTTGTGTTTGGAGAGACTTATCGCCTCATGCCTACGTACCCACGAAGTGCAATGTAGGATCAAAACCTCGTAATTTATGGTACAAAGAAAAAAAATTATTGGTTATGATTCATTTTATCTTGAAAAAGACAACCCGTCATTCTCAAGAGAGAATACTCAACTAATTACCCAAAGGTATGGGAAAGAGGCATTTGCATCACATTAAGATGGAGGATTTGCTTGGATTAACATCAATAAGACTATCGCTTCAACATCTAAGTGGAAAATGGCCATACTTTACACAAAATACCATGGTTAGAAGCTTTATATCTCAACAAAAAAATGACTCATGTCTAATTCTTTTTGAAAAGTTTAAAAGAAAAAGTGCATAAAAGCACAAAAAAATTTGAATGAGTTTCGTATTTTTTTATGTCTTTTTGAAATGGTCAAAATATGATTAATATTGATTAACATTTATTAAAGAAAATGAAGTTTAAAAAAAATCACTTGACTGAGTCAAGGTTTTATTATGAAAGCGGTTTTAAGTTTGAAAACAAGAAAGTTTTGAAAAAGAGAGAAAGTTTTGAAAATTGAAGAAGGGGTGGAGAAGAAGTGACTATCCTAAAGCATAAAGTAAAAGCTAAGAATAAGAAAGATCTAACCACAAATGTAGCTATCTTCACCATAAACCAAACAAAAGCATAAGGCTTCAAAGTCTTCAAACCATAATTCCAAAGCAAAGGGAAAAGGTCCTAGTTCTAAGTCCAAGGATCCAAGAATAACATTGAAGTCCAAGGTCTAGGTACAAAATTCTATGTCCATTGCAAAGGATAGTAACCATAGTCCAAGATTAGAAGCACAAGTTTTTTTTAGAGGTTTTGGCCTTTATTAATATTTTTGATCCAAGTGGACAAAGAGAAAAAGGCATAAGCATAAACATGTGTCCAACGGACAAAGGAAAAATTGCGGAAGCATAAACATGTGTCCAACGAACAAAGGAAAAATTGCATAAAGGTAAAAGAGAGATAGGGAGCGAGAAGGAAACATAAAAAAGTTAGAAGTTAGTAATTAGCAGCACAAGGCTCTAGTGCCATAAGCCTTCACCGATTATTCTGTTTCGCGTTTTGAACTATAGTGATTAAACAATGCACTTAAGTCAAGGTTAATGAAGACTTGTTAGACAATTGATAGAATCAAAGCCTTTACAACAACAAGCTTCGAAGACTTTGAACCTAATAAAAAAGATCAATCACCATTGGGTTGACGCGACCAATCAAGGTCCGGACCACGAAAGTTCAAATTCCGAATTGGATAAAGAGGGACAAATGTTGCGCTATGTTAAGCAATCGCCGATTAATTTACGGAGTAATTACCCTACAATGAGGCCGGTCAATAGATCTTTGTCCTAATGCATGCTAGATGAACGATATGTAAATCGTCATCCGAAAGCAATACCACACGGAAAGAAAATAGGTAACGATCTAGTCTTGGTCAAGAATTCAACAAAGAAATTCTAAGATCCAAAAAGACTTTCATCGATCAAAAAAAAAAAAAAAAAGAAGAAAGAGGTCACGATGAAAAGAAACATCAACAATTTGAATCTTATATCGATTAAATCGTCATCAATATCAATCACCTCTCTTGGTGGATAAAATCGACATCCAAAGTCCATTGATATTGATGAGATCTTATCAAGATTTAAAATCCAAAACAAATTGTAAATAAAAAAAAAAGATTAAGAAGAAAATTAGAAAAGAAAAAAACAAAAGAGATGGAGGTGTGTAGAAGTAATTCACGGCCCAGCCCAAAGAATAAGTGAGAAACAACTTTTTCTTTAAAAAAAAAAGCAAAATGAAAATCAACATTTCAGATAAACTTCTTCTTCATCGTGAGAAAAGAAAAGATGCCACTGTTCACCGCCATAGCCAACACTTTCAATATTTCTCAAATCAGAGCGGCAGGAGGCGAAACATACGCGATTATGATCGAAACACAGTGTAGATTCCAAATATGTTCTCAATTTCGAACGAAAGTGTCTCGGTAGATCGAATTGAAATTGCGGAAGTTTGACGAGAAAACTTCGATACCTTTGGAAATGGTGAGCAATACTTCAATTATTCTTCCTTTTCTTTGAATGTATGTTGATTTATGTTGAAATTTGTTGTTGTTGGATGCTTTGGAATGAAGAGTGATGAAATTTTGGAAATGAATTTTGAAGATTCAGATGATTTTTGCTTTGAGTTGTTTTGAATTTTTCTTGAGTGAATTTTTTTTGTAGATGAGGAATTGAAGATTTTTGTTCGAAGATTGATGAAATTTGAAGTTGTGTTTGAAGGTTATTGAATGAAGGTTCAAAGGAAAGGTTGAAGAAATATGAATTTTGGAGAGAGTTTGTTAGAGGAATTTGTGAAACTTGGAAATGATTTTTTTGTGCAGAATTTTTCTGGCTTTCTAAGCTTGGAGAATAGAATGAACAAAGCCCTCTATTTATAACAGAATTTGAGGTGAGTTGCGATTTGAATCCGTTGCCGTTTATGATTTTTTCTGCGTTTTGAATTGACGTTTTGGCATGTGTTTGCAGCGTGACTTGATGTCGTTTTGATCTCTAGCAGCAAGTCGTTGTGTGCTGAATTTATCGTTTTGCTTTTTTCACTTTGTAGATTATGATACGATTAAACGACGTGATGCAATTGCAGCTTATGACATGGTTTAGCGGCTTCAAGTGTTGGCTTGGGAAAGCTTTGTAATGGCATTTTCCTTTTTGTGCATCCTGTTTATTGCGTTTGGAAGAAAGATTGTTGTTTTTCTTCGTGACGTGATGGTTCGGCTTGGAGTAGAGTACGGCTTGCTTTTGAAGGCTGCAGCTAGTATCATGAGTTGGGACTTGTATGGTTTTAAAGTACCTTTGGATGGGTAGAAAACCTTCTGTACCAGTCTATAACTGATGTGCTCCTTCTAGCTAGTTTATTATCATGTATAGAGTAACAACCACTCAAGCTTTCCATGCAATCATGCAAATTCTCATCCTTTAATCTACTGTGGATCTCTATGACCTTGTTGGACGTATTCTCATTGTGTTCTAGACAAGTAAGGATTACAAGTGTAGTGACAATAGTGGAGGGCTAGTAACAGTGCAAAATTTGGTAATGAATATGAATAGAATAAATGGTAATGGAGATTGAAAATAATATCTAAATGGATGATTGTATTATTGGATTAGTGGGTTTAAAAATGGATATTGGAAATGGATTTTTGAAAGGTAATATGGAGTATTGGATTGAAATTGGATAAAAATGGAGAATGAATTAAAAAGTGGATAATTGAATAGAAATGAATTAAAATTGAATAGATTTGGATACTAATTGAAAATGGATATAAAATGGATAAAATTGGATAGATTTGGAAAAAAAAATGGAAATTGAAAAGAATAAATCTCAAATGAATAATTGGATATGGATAATTGGTTATTTGAAAATTGAAGTGGTTATTAGAAAGTGGATAATGGATTTTGAGAAATGGATTAGGAATATGGTTTAGTGAATGGATACGCACCCTCACCAATATTTTTCACACACGACCATGAAACTTTGATCTTTAACACCTTGAATGATGAACATGAACTCATCATCAAAAGCCACTGATGCACACTGTGTCTGAATTTAATCCAACACCAAGCTTGAACTTTTTTTTTTCACAAGCCTCTGCTAAAGCGCACACAACCACTACTGAACAATTTGCAACTGAAGCAAAACATCTGAATCAAACAATCTCTGAATATCTGATAATAAGTTCTGAATCACTTCAAAATTCGTCTGAATCAATCTCTGGGAAAATAAATCCACAGATGAACCCAATCTGGACTAGTGAACTCATATGAACTTAATGGATATCACCACACAACAACTTGACAGTCACTGCTTGAGGAATAAACCACTGGCGCAAATAACTCGCACTTGGAACAATTGCTTGGTAGTTTGACCAAGATTAGGTCAAACATCCATCTGAACTGGATCATGAATGAACAACCACATTTGACTTGAAACCACTTCATTTGTCTTTGACAAACTTGCAAAACCATAAACACATAGAGAAAAACAGGCAAACTGCAACATATTTTTGGTTAGAGGTTAGTAAACATAATCAAATAATAAAGCAAGTAATAAAAATACACGGATGCTTGGTGATCTTGTTTGTGGGATGAAATGCAAATGACATGCGAGATCTTAGGGGTAAAAATTAGGGTATTACAACTGCCCCTATTTAAATTTCTTCTATCCGGAGATACGAAGATGAGCATCTTTGTCTCAACGAGATAGAAGAGACTTAAATATAACAATAAATCCAATTTTTGGCCCTAAGTGACCACAAAATGATATGATTATGCAAATGATATGCAAACACAAGACCTATGTGGGGAGAATATGCCACAGGAGACAAACAACAAGCTGGGGAGCAAAGAGAGAAGACTCCACCGGGGGAAAACAAAAGAGGGAAAACACACCCAACAGGGGAAGAAACAATTTCCGCTGGGGAAGAATAAAGAGTAAGATTCCCACTGAGGGAAAAAATTACCAGCACCAAAAATAAAAGAGGGATAACATAGTCCCAACACGGAGAGAAAAATCTCCGTTGGGGAAAAGATCGTCCAATACCAGATATCCGGTAATATCATGATCAAAAGGAACGATTGCCAACTACCAACCAAGTGATAGCTACAACAAGGCAGCCAACAAATAGGATACGAGAAATATTACCTACTACCAACAGAGGGCAGGACGACAAAGATAATGAACTCGAACATAGAGAGATTACCAACTATCAAATAAGTGATAGCTATAACAGGGTAACCAAATCGGGCTATACTACCTACTACCAACTAAACGGGCAGGACGACAAAGGTAATAAGTCAGCTATATCACCTACTACCAACAGAGGACAGGACGACAAAGATGATAAGCCAAAAAGAGAGGTTACCAACTATCAACCAAGTGACAGTTAAAACAAATGTAATCAACTAAGGATATGAGAAATATTACCTACTACCAACAAAAGGCAGGACGACAAAGGTAATAATCTCAAAAAGGAAAGATTACCGGAGACCACCAACTAGTCGGGGAACATACCGCACAACTACTGGGACTCAGCTGAGGAAAAGATTCAAACTAGGGATAACTGTATATGGAAATAAACCACAACACAACAAGGATATAACTCAACAGGGAAGACTTAGCACAACAAGGCTCCATTGGGGAAATCAGTACCTCAACAATGAACTATGTCTAGCATACCGAAGGGACTAACCATCCATCGGAGTAGAAAACTTCAACAACAAACTGTCTCGTCTAACCGATGAGACTTACCATTCATCGGAGTGACAAAATCTCAACAACAAACTGTCCCGTCTAACCGAAGAGACTTACCATTCATCAGAGTGACAAAATCTCAACAACGAACTGTCCCATCTAACCGAAGAGATTTACCATTCATTGAAGTAACAAAATCTCAACAACGAACTGTTCCATCTAGCCGAAGAGACTTATCATTCATTGGAGTAACCAAAATCTCAACAACGAACTGTCCCGTCTAACCGAAGAGACTTACCATTCATTGGAGTAACCAAAATCTCAACAACGAATTGTCCCGACTAACCTAAGAGACTTACCATTCATTGGAGTAACAAAGTCTCAACAACGAACTGTCCCGTCTAATCGAAGAGACTTACCATTCATCGGAATACCTTTTGCCAAGTTTTTATTGAGAAATGTGTCAATCATCAAAACTTATTGGGGAATCTGCTGCCGAGATCAACCAGAGAATTTACAAATGAAACACCTTCTGCCGTGAGATTTTGCATCTAATTACTACTGTCGAGGATTAATCGAGAACATGTATGCTACCAAGGCTCTGCTGAAAGATCTTTTAAGGATTCCTACTGTCGAGATCCTAAAAAGAAAACACCTTCTGCCGAGGTTGCAGTAATCCTTTTTTTGAAATTATCCGAGAAATCTACTGCCGAGATTCTTGGAAAGAAAATACATTATGCCGAGGCTTATTGCAAATTCTATTTTAAAACTCACTGGAGAATCTACTGTCGAGATCAACCAAAGAAATCTGAAATAAAGCCACCTTCTGCCGAGGTTTGCTGGAAATCTTTAGAAAATATCCAAGAAATTTACTACCAAGATTCTTGGAAAGAAAATACCTTCTGCCGAGGTCAATTGGAAATCTTCTGCCGAGATTTTTTAGGAACTAGGAATCAATAACTCTACTAGGGATCTTCATAGGAGATATAGGCGAGTTAGATCACGCAACATACTTCTCAAATAAAGAGACAACCATCTGTTGGAAATTCACAACAAACTTCTCTGACAGGCACAACCTGAGAGATACCATTTGATGGAAAAGATAACGTCTGATAATTGGAGACACACAAGTTTCTCAAATAAAGAGGTTGCTGCTTGTTGTCATGCAATGGATTCCAAAAGAGTGTTGCAACAACGCTGCTGGAGGAAACAAAATTTTTATCTTCTAATGGTAACCATAAAAAGATAATCTGCTGAGGAATACAAAATCCTCAAAGGTGCAAAATAAATGCACTCCCAATCATCTAGGTTGCACAGCCTAGAGAGTTTCAAAATAGTCACCGTCGGAGACCAAAGTTCAATCCAGGAAGAAACTGGAGAGAAACGGTCAAACAAGACTCATCCCGAGGAGGAAATATCTCAACTGAGGATTAATTCCATCCAGATAAATGAACTGGGGAGGAAGGCTAAAACAAAATATCTTCCACGAGGAACAAACTCGGTGGGGAATTAGAAAGGATAAACACTTTCTACTTAAGGTCGACACTCTATTGGAGAGAGGACACACACACACACTCTGCGGAGGATAACAACACCAGAGAGCCGGGAAGCACCAACACAGAGGCAAAATGCACAATGCAACAACGATATGCTATGCACAACAAAAGAATGTGCATGCAATGCGTATGGGCATGAATATGCTGACAAAACAGACATAAGGATAAACAGAGGGTGGAATGAACATCACAACACCACTGAATACTCAGCTAATCTCAACAAGATGGAGATATCATTAGCAATTCTGCTAGGGATTTAGCTGAAGAAATCCTGCAAGAGATAAACAAAAGCCATCAAAGGAAAATAAATTCTACTTCAAGGCTCAAATCTTGCTGGAGAAAAATAGATACTCCTTGGGGAAAAACCCAAATATCAATCTTCTAACATCAATGATCCACAAAGAGTATAACAACATAAACTCTGCTTTGAGGGTGGAAAGAAAGTTGTCGGGGAATCATAACAACCCAAATCTTTTCTGACTTTTCCTGGGGATAATAAAGAATTCACAGGAACTTCCACTTCAATAAGATGAGGAGATCTGTTGCGGAAAAATAATGAACCCGCTGGGGATTGTAGACATATAAACATCTATGCAAAATCCACTGGGAAAACCAGGCAAATCTGCTGGAGATAAAGTGAAATTTTGGTTATGCAGATACTCTAATGTCCCATCTCAATGTTAAGACATTGATTACTGCATCTATAATAAACAAGGTTGAATACACTGCTGCTGTTATGAAGTGCAGCATCACAGTCACAAAAGATGTCGAGACATCCTGTTGTGACATCTCAGTCAAGAACACATACAACAAAACTGCAAAGTGCAGAATGTAAAATTAACACAAGATATGTTGACCCAGTTCGGTGCAATTCACCTACTATGGGGGATACCAATCCAGGATGAAGACTCTACTATATCGTAGTATTATCATAAAGCTAAACTCCCCAATTTACAACTTTATCTCCTAATCACTACCCCAATGAAAATCTTTACCAAATCTAAACTCTAGTCGTTTATAACTCTGATATGAGAGACCTACTCACATCCTCCATCACAACCTGCGTTATCTCTGTCTTCTACCATCACAGAACCTGTCACGGTTTTCTTGACCAAGAAGTTATCTTGGACTTGCTTCAAAGCTTCATCCAAGAACAATACAACAACCATTACCTAAAGGCTTCTAGTTGTGTACCTGCACATATGCCGTCCTCTCTGCATCCCATACTACAGAGGGGAACTACAACCCTAAGAGCCAACGACTCTCAAAACCTAAACCCTTAATTTACAAAAGAGAACTAGGTTACAATTGTTGCACCGACGGCTTGTTGTTGTGTGTGATACCTATTTTAGGTCTATCAAGTCCTTATTTATAGACTCTTGCAGTATGGGCTTGGACTCTTCAATCAGATCCAATCTTCACATTTTAATTCAGCTGCAAGATCTTCTCCACAAAAATAGGAACAAATCTCCAAATAGTTTCCTAAAAAGTCTCCAAGATCCTTTTTATGAAATCCAATCAAATATGCACTTTGTTCCTAATAAATCTCCTTGGCCTGCGTATAATGATGAGGTATATCTAAAAAAATCTCATCAAATCAAATCAAATCCGTCAAGAGATATACAATAGCAGCACCTGCTGTATCAGACAAAGATGTCATGACATCTCCTTCGACATCTTGATTAACCATCACATGACAACAAAACAGCAACACCTGCTGTACCAGACAAAGATGTCATGACATCTGTCTTCGACATCTGTCTAAAACACATAACAGCAGTACCTGCTATAACAGATCAAGATGTCATGACATCTGTCATGACAGTAATGCTGTCATGACAGTTGATGATGCTTTAACATCTTACTCGACATCCTGCAAAGTATTATAACCATATCTGCATTGATGTCTGATCAACCATGTCAGGACATCTTTCCTAACATATTGCTGTAAACTTATTTTAGCCAAAATGTAGCCAATCAAAGACCTAACAATCTCCCCCATTGGCAAATTTTGGCTAAAACAACCTTTGGATAACACAACCAGCTCCCCCTCAAGGAAACAACCAAGGAACACTACTACTACTTACTTCTCCCCCTTTTTAGCCATAATATGCCAAACTAAGCAATTATGTATTTAAGGGCAAACGCAAGTCAATAGCAGAACACATCCAACTCAGAAGCTTATACAATCTGACAGGTTACAGTACTCCCCCTGTCATAGATAACCAGTGCTCCATTGCAAGAAGAACACCCAAAATGAATGGAAAACATAAGACGCATCTTCATGTCTTCAAGAGTGCACCCTCTGTTCAACACACCTGCTGAACACATTCACCTACTGCTTGACCTTCAAGCAACCCATGTACCATACCAGTACAAAATCAGAGAGAAGTTCTCCTCCTATCTCTCTCAACTGATGCTTCTTCATCAAGAACCACCCCAAAAACCACTACATGATATCCCATGACAGCTTCATGATCATATAGTGAGAGTACCAGGAACTCATCCTTGTACCATAACTAGCAAACTCTTGGATTGAGACCAAAGCTCCATTGATCCCTCTCGTCCAGAAACTATCCATACACCACACGAATTCCTCCTGAATTCTCATGTATAAATCTCCTTGTTCCCTGAGATACAACCAAATTGAATATGAATGCTTCACATTCCTCAAAGAGACGCACAAGGCCCCTTAGTTTGTTAACTCACCCATATGTTCTTCACACTTGAAGGACATCAAACACATGCTCCAGAAATTTTCAGCCCATTTACTCCACAAGCACCAAACTGATCCACTTCTAGCATGTCTCATTCACATCAGGCTTCCAAGAAAATCCTTTACCCATCATTCTCCCGTATGACAAGATAAATACCTCTTAGATAAGATGTGAACTCAGAATCCTAACCCCGAAAATGTTCTAACATCTGTTAGGACATTCTTCACACATCACAGACACCACATACCATGGTTCTTGATATGCTCCACCACTGGACTTACTATAGCATAGTAATCCAAAAGCTAAAAATCTTCAAAGATCCCTGCTCCACAAGCCTGATCAATAAGAAATCTAGAAATAGAGAAATAAACTCTCATCCACCTGCAAGAAGAATAACTTCCTTGAGTCTTCAACTCATCACCCTTCTGCCCAAGAGTAACTTGTCCAAGACAATCCTCAAGTATAACCAGCTGCCACACTCTGATTATCTTGATTCTTCAAATCCACTTCTGAGATCAACCGAATGCCATAGTTTGATCACCTCCTCCATGATTCCTTATGAGAACCCAATCAACTGCCACAGTTTGATTGTTTCACTCTTTTATCAGAACTTCTCAAAAAGGTATCCTGATCTACCAATGAAACTTGATCTTCAAGTTACAGGTTCCATTTGCTCAATAGCAAACACACTTTGACTCCCTAAGCCATGGACATGTAACATCTTCTCCTTCCTGCAGCTCCCGCAAACTGCCATGAGAAAGATTTTTTTTTGAAGCATCCTATTGTTCATTCCTGTAGATCACCCTATCTTAAGTTGATGTGCCACTTCACCAACTGAGATTCTAATGTTGCACTAGATGTCAGAACATTCTGATACGACATCTAGTTGTTGAATTCAGCTCCTTCTTCTGCCACTTGAAAGAACTTCCTCCCTTAACAGAACAAGAGTTCCATGCTCTCACAGACTTGATTCACTAACCAAGTTTGAGTAGACAACCTCCATTATGTTGATTTGTAGTTATTACATATAAGCTCACACCTTGATGTATACCTGCCAGTGCTTCTCCAAAGACTTTAAACCTACCACTGTCTGAATCTTCAGAAGGAATAGTCAGGGACTATACCTCATAGCTTTACCAAGGAATGCCACCTTCTCTTGAGTAGAGCCGTCTTCACGAAGTTGCTGATATTGCCACCTATCTAAACTCCATGATGAGCATTCAAGAATGCCCCAGGGAACCTGGATCAAAAATAAACTAATCCAAGTAGTCATCCAAATTATGATGTCTTCATAGTCTTCATCTCCATCTTCAACAGCATCACCGTCTGGACAAGTTATTCACAGAACTTTCCAGGAAAAGATGTTAAGCCAATAATCCCAGGTCAACACCTAGGAGACTTCTGAGCGAATGTAGAACCCCTCCCATGATTCTGCAAGCCTCTGATGAAAAGATGTTAGAACGTCTGACAGAACATCCTCAATCTTGAATCACAAGGATTATCAATATGCACAATAGCAATTGATCTTAAATCCTTGTAGTTATCCGATTCCAGCATCTTCTAAATATCACCAAGATATTCCTCTTCATGTTGTCTTCTTCTGTTTGTGCAAGTTGTTGAGATTCAAGGTTGCCCCCTTGACTCAAGCTCTTAAGATTCTCTCTAAACGAATCCTCATTACCTCAACTGTGTGAACTCATCCTTAGGGTTGAGAAGTATGAGTTCTTCCTTGCACGTTTTTATGGATGGTGAAAATAAATCATCTCCACGGTCTTCACTCTTATGCTTCCTAGAAAGCACCTCATAGTCTGAAGAATAACTAAAAGACTCCAGAACATGACTGAGTTGCCTTGATTGGACTTGATCATCATATCAAGTGTCTTCAACAACTTAGCCAACAAGAAATCATCAAACCCCTAGAGCATGAGTTTGACAATTCATCTTACCCTTTCTCTTCAGACTGACTTCAGCATACATGATGACGCCACTCAACCATGTACCAAGTCACATAAGACTCAACCATCACAATAACAACCCTCTGCTCCCGACTTTGGAATGCTATGTGTCTTCAAACCGGATGACATCTACAAGAACAGAACCAGGTAAGGACAACTACAATCTTCCTTCAATCATAACTCCAGAATCCCATACTTCTAGAGCTCTTCAATCAGAACCATATGCAGCGAAATCACTAAAGAACAACTTTAACTTGCCCAAGACAAGATGTTAAGACATCTTTCAGGACACCAACCTAGAGAACCAGCCACTCCTCCTGTTTGTTGTTGCAGAACCCTTCAGACAATAAAGAACCAAAACACTCATCTTCAATTATCAAACGATTGAACTGCTTCTTCCAACTCTTACTTGTTTAATCACCAGAAAGTACTCCATGGATCTCATCCAGAAACAGACCAGGATGCCTGCTCTGATACCAATTGAAATTCTAGTTATGCAGATACTCTAATGTCCCATCTCAATGTTAAGACATTGATTACCGCATCTATAATAAACAAGGTTGAATACACAACTGCTGTTATGAAGTGCAGCAGCACAGTCACAAAAGATGTCGAGACATCCTGTTGTGACATCTCAGTCAAGAACACATACAACAAAACTGTAAAGTGCAGAATGTAAAATTAACATAAGATATGCTGACTCAGTTCAGTGCAATTCACCTACTCTGGTGGATACCAATCCAGGATGAAGACTCCACTATATCGTAGTATTATCATAAAGCTAGACTCCCCTATTTACAACTTTATCTCCTAATCACTACCCCAATGAAAATATTTACCAAAGCTAAACTCTAGTCGTTTACAACTCTGATATGAGAGACCTACTCACATCCTCCATCACAACCTGCGTTGTCTCCGTCTTCTGCCATCACAGGACCTGTCACGGTTTTCTTGACCAAGAAGTTATCTTGGACTTGCTTCAAAGCTTCGTCCAAGAAAAATACAACAACGATTACCTAAAGGCTTCTGGTTGTGTACCTGCACCTATGTCGTTCTTTCTGCATCCCATACTACAGAGGGGAACTACAACCCTAAGAGCCAACGACTCTCAAAACCTAAACCCTTATTTTACAAAAGGGAACTAGGTTACAATTGTTGCACCGACGGCTTGTTGTTGTGTGTGCTACCTATTTTAGGTCTAGCAAGTCCTTATTTATAGACTCTTGCAGTATGGGCTTGGACTCTTCAATCAGATCCAATCTTCACATTTTAATTCAGCTGCAAGATCTTCTCCACAAAAATAGGAACAAATCTCCAAATAGTTTCCTAAAAAGCCTCCAAGATCCTTTTTATGAAATCTAAGCAAATCTACACTTTGTTCATAATAAATCTCCTTGGCCTGCGTATAATGATGAGGTATATCCAAAAAGATCTCATCAAATCAAATCAAATTCGTTAAGAGATATACAATAGCAGCACCTGATGTATCAGACAAAGATGTCGTGACATCTCCTTCGACATCTTGATTAACCATCACATGACAATAAAACAGTAACACCTGCTGTACCAGACAAAGATGTCATGACATTTGTCTGAAACACATAACAGCAGTACCTGCTGTAACAGATCAAGATGTCATGACATCTGTCATGACAGTAATGCTGTCATGACAGTTGATGATGCTTCAATATCTTACTCGACATCCTGCCAAGTATTATAACCACATCTGTATTGATGTCTGATCAACCATGTCAGGACATCTTACCTAACATCTTGCTGTAAACTTGTTTTAGCCAAAATGTAGCCAATCAAAGACCTAACAACAAGAATACTCTCAGGGGATTATCCAAATCTGAGTAAAGCAACCTGGACTTGCTGAGGAAAACAACAAAAGGTCAAACTGTGGGAGATTTTAGACCAATACTAATCATAAACGAGAGAAAACCCAACATGTGACTACTATAACAATATCCTTTGAATGGAGATATCATCGGCGACTTCACTAGGGAATAGCCACAATAGTGATGCACAATCTCCACTGGGAGGAATCTCTAAATAAAACAAATTGGAGAGAAGTACACCTTGGACCAGTAGGAGGAAATGAGAAATTAACATCATTGCTCTATGATTGGAAATAATAATGCACTGCCTCCGTTGGGGAATCATCAAGGATAAATCTCTGGGTAGAACAACCTGGAGAGAAAAACATCCACAAGACAAGATGAAACCCGACAAGCGGCCACCACGTTAATGCTTCTTAGAGAAAAATAACAGTGTTATCTATTTGGGGACATCCAAAACAACAACAACACGTCTAGAGTGTAAAATTCTGAGTGGGGATTCTTCATATGACTTTTGTTGGGAACAAAAAAAATGAATCTCTGGATGAGGATTACCATAAAGGAGAGGTGGACCTCAACACTACTCAACTACCTGACCTGAACATAATTAGCTGGAGAAGATTCAGATCAAAACCTAGCTGGGGAAAAACCATACAGCATTGGACCTTATGAATTCAACACACCATAACAAACCTTTGAAGGAACCCATCATCTTGTCAACAACTGGTTATATGAACAAACTCTGCTGGGGAAATATCAACAAACTCTACTGGGGAGTAAGAACGAAACCTGCTGAAGAATTAAGAGCCTGATGAGGGCCATATCCTATCTTTTATAACCAGTGGTAATAATTGCACAACCTCCGCTGGGGATCAACAACGATAATTCTCTAGGGACTAACAACCTTGAGAAACATCTTAGAATCACGGGGATAATTAAGAAGTTAACACCATAGCAGAAAGTAAACCTGCAGGGGATTTTAAAACTCAACACAAGGTGAGAGAAAACCCAACATGTGACTGCTATATCAACACTTCTTAGGAGGGGAATATGATTCAAATTCGCCATAAGAGCAACAAACCATAACGGAGGAGGTAAAAACCTGCCAGGGATTCCTCACCAAGTTTTATCACAACGAGATGGGATCCAACAATCACACTCACAATTATATATGCTTGATCATACACAGGCCGGGGAAGAAAAACCATGCTCGGCCGAGAAAAAAGATCAAACTCTACTCAGAAAATCATCAACAGACTCTACCGGGGAGAATACCAACGAGAACGAAATCTGCTTGAGAGAATATCGAGTTCTGTTATGTTAAATCAGCCACATAATAATAAACTTTTGCCCCAAGCTGCATGGTCTACAAAAAATTTTCCTCAAGAAACTTTGTACCATAAGGACTCAAGATAATTTTCCCCAGTGTCTTCAAACTATGAGCGATTCGTCGAATCTCGATATAACTACCCCAGATTAACTAGACTACAAAGGATTTTACACCAAAAAGGAAACTCTGTACCAAAAGGACTTGAAATAATCTATCCCCGTATCTTCAAACTCTCTGAGAGATTCGTCGAATCTTGACGTAACTGCCCCATATTTACTGAACTTAGCACATTCTTTGATCAATGAAGTATTCAAGCTTTGCCCCATGTGAAAGCATCAACTGGGAAAACACACTTGCTCATGCTCAACAAAATCTTCAGGCAACATGCCCCTGGATATAATCATTTCTTGAAATGATTTGCCAATTACTTATCAAAGCTTCAGGCCTCAAAAGATTAGACTCATCATTGATGCTCAAATGTAAGCTTCTATGATGTCAAACAAATGTATGCAAGCAGAAAAAATATTAATTCTAAGAATGATAATTCTAATGCAACAGACATGTTAATCTTGAAGTTTTTACTGAAAAGATGTCGCAAAACCTTAGGAATGAATCACTAGTTTAGATACGACATTGATTTTTGATTGCACATGCAATACCAACAGAGATCTTTTAGCGCAACTCATGGGAGTCAGGAACGCTATCTCATTTGAAGTACGCTTTCAAAATAAACACTGCTTCAATTAGGTCTTTTGAGGGTTATAACTTGGTCTGGTTCACGGTTTTCAGGAAAAAAAGGATTTTTAGGCTCAAAATCATTTGTACCCACCCATTCTCCGTGATGTTCTTCAGTCCTACATTCAGCTAATTTGATACAAATGTTCATCTCTCAAAAGGATAAAACTGATGGTTTAAGAACCAATGAGGTTATAACAGCCACCCTTATCGTCTTTCGACTTGTAGTCACACATATTTGTTCTTTGGATGAAGATTTTTCTTTTATTTTTTGCGTTTCACATTTTCATTCTTTTATTTGCCCTAACTTTTTCCTGGACTAATTCTTTTGAATTTTTTATGTCCAGCGGGATGCCCCAATTTTTGCCTAAGTCACTTGTTTTCAAGTTTTCGACTTAGCGGGCTTTTCTTTTCTTTTTTTTCATTTTTTTTCTTTTTGAACAAATCATGTGACAATGGCTTGTATGAAAGGGTTATGACATTCTCTTTCCTTCATGGATGAGGAATAACCATTGTGGGTTCCTTAGATGCACACTCCTTTTGAAAATTGGACACTTGGTCAAATTAACTGAAGACTACCCTGCCCAAGGTTAAATGTGAGGGTTTTTCATTTAGAAAAGAAACTCCTACTTCAAAACTCAAAGGGGTTAACAAAGGATTATCTTCCTTATATCTCCGTTGTTTGGGAATTTGAAACAATGCCTTACATCATCAACATGGTCTTATTCAAAAGCACACAACCAGAAATTTTGCGTTTTCACTTCATCATCCTCCCTCCAAGAGTTTAAACAAAATGTTGGTATTGCAAATGCAGAAAACAAATTACGAGCGAATGTGAATGGATCACTTCAAGATAAACATACTCATTGCATTAAGATTAATATTCAAAACAAACAAGTTCTACATGCAAACAAAGCAATAACAATTATAAAAGATTACAAATGAAAATGCAGTAAATGAACTAAAGATCTGAGGAAAACTGTGTCAGCTTGAACTTGAAAGAACATTATGAACTTTCTTGGGAGACACAGAAGCAAACATACAACCACTGGGGGTCACTATACTAATATCAGCATAAAGGCGTTCCAATCACAAATGCACTTCCTCCCTTAAAGGTCAACACCTCATTATCAATCATCTCAGTCACAGGATGAACATTATGAGGATTTGGCATATACCTCGAAAATCGAGAATCTTTTTCAACAACTTGACCAACCAGATCATTTTGCACAGGTCGGGATCGAGTAGGAACATCCACTTGTGGAACATCGTCGTCCAGAGGAGAATCATACATCGGATTGGTCATCACTGTAAAGCCTGACATGAGATCATCATCTTTTGTTCTCTCCATCTTCCTTTAGTAACTACCTCAAACTTGGTACGAATTCTAGAAAATTAGCTGACTGGTACAAGGACAGAAGGACAAATGAGTCTGTGTTTAAGGAAATGCATTTATGCAAATGATGAATGCAAACCTTTTATTTTATGCTTTCAGGAAATCAACCCGATTATTACAAACATGGGAAGCATCAAGTATATGAGTATCACAATTTTTATTCAAAACTTTTGCCAAAGGGACATTTGCCTTGTCCATATTTGCAATAGTCTGAGTTGTTTTCCTTGAAAACGGCTGAGATGATGAATGTATTGATGCATGGATGCAACAACCACAAACAAGATCACACAAAGCACACGGGTCAAGGTTCAAGTCACGAGCATGAAGTCAAGGGTAAGAACCAATCCCACAAAGGTATGTACTAAGGTTTTGTCTTCATCGTACCTGCAGAAAACAGTGGTTCTAACAGAGTGCCCAGGGTCCACAATCCACTATCAGACACACCAGTGCACCGATTTACTCGGAGGTTGGTAGTTATCCTCAAGAGAATCTAACCTGAGTGTGGCATCGCGTAACAACTAAGTCAGATTTGCATCCTCATAGCTTTCGCGCCACGATCCTAAAAAGGCTAAGATGGGTTAAGGATTACTACGGTCCTCAGTGTTATAGGCTTCTATGGAAAAAGTAATGCCTTCAACGATCGCTCGATCGACATCAGTAATTCTAAAGAGGCAACCACCGAGTGGATAGATTCTCAAGTTCTGCTTTTTCGGGATTCGACTCCCTCAAAGCTCTCTTGACTATAACATCCCCCTATCTTAAAGCACACTCTGGTCCAGGTATAAGACCTATCTCACACACAGAGAAACTCCCAAACAGAACAAACAAGTAACAAGCAAATCAAACAAAAAGCAGTAAATAAATCAAAGTAGGCTAAACCCCTCAAGAGAGATAATCCCCAGCAGAGTCGCCACTTTTCTATAGCGGTAAAAATCGTGAGTGTAAGCTATTGATTAACTTAACTCAAGGAAAATAGAATCACCACCGCGCTTTTATTTATTCCACAAAGGAAAAGGAAAAAAGAGCGAATAAATCCTAAAAAGTCTAAAAAAGCAAAAGCTAAAAAAGACAAAGAGAAATGGGTAAGGGGGGTTGGTTATGTAAAGGGAAGGTTTTACGCACCCAATACATCTATAGTACTCTATAGGAGCCCTTTGATGTATTCATGCTTTTTGGTTTGAAAATGGTTTGCTTGAGAAGAGATTGGGAGAGATGAGAAGAGAAATATTTTTTAAGATTTTGTGTCTGGAGAGACTTATCGCCTCATGCCTACGTACCCACGAAGTGCAATGTAGGATCAAAACCTCGTAGTTCGTGGTACAAAGAACAAAAATTATTGGTTATGATTCATTTTATCTTGAAAAAGACAACCAGTCATTCTCAAGAGAGAATACTCAACTAATTACCCAAAGATATGGGAAAGAGGCATTTGCATTACATTAAGATGGAGGATTTGCTTGGATTAACATCAACAAGACTATCGCTTCAATATCTAAGTGGAAAATGGCCATACTTTACACAAAATACCATGGTTAGGAGTTTTACATCTCAACAAAAAAATGACTCATGTCTAATTCTTTTTGAAAAGTTTAAAAGAAAAAGTGCATAAAAGCACAAAAAAATTTGAATGAGTTTCGTATTTTTTTTAAGTCTTTTTGAAATGGTCAAAATATGATTAATATTGATTGACATTTATTAAAGAAAATGAAGTTTAAAAAAAAATCACTTGACCGAAGTCAAGGTTTTATTATGAAAGCGGTTTTAAGTTTGAAAACAAGAAAGTTTTGAAAAAGAGAGAAAGTTTCGAAAATTGAAGAAGGGGTGGATAAAAAGTGACTATCCTAAAGCATAAAGTAAAAGCTAAGGATAAGAAAGATCTAACCACAAATGTAGCTATCTTCACCATAAACCAAACAAAAGCACAAGGTTTCAAAGTCTTCAAACCATAATTCCAAAGCAAAGGGAAAAAGTCCTAGTTCTAAGTCCAAGGATCCAAGAATAGCATTGAAGTCCAAGGTCTAGGTACAAAATTCCATGTCCATTGCAAAAGATAGTAACCGTAGTCCAAGATTAGAAGCACAAGTTTTTTAGAGGTTTTGGCATTTATTAATATTTTTGGTCCAAGTGGACAAAGAGAAAAAGGCATAAGCATAAACATGTGTCCAACGGACAAAGGAAAAATTGCATAAAGGTAAAAGAGAGATAGGGAGCGAGAAGGAAACATAAAAAGGTTAGAAGTTAGTAATTGGCAGCACAAGGCTCTAGTGCCATAAGCCTTCACCGATTATTCTGTTTCGCGTTTTGAACTATAGTGATTAAATAATGCACTTAGGTCAAGGTTAATGAAGACTTGTTAGAAGATTGATTGAATCAAAGCCTCTACAACAACAAGCTTCAAAGATTTTGAACCTAATACAAAAGATCAATCACCATTGGGTCACAAAAGTTCAAATTCCGAATTGGATAAAGAGGGATAAATATTGTGCTATGTTAAACAACCGCCGAGTAATTTACGGATTAATTACCCTACAATGAGGCTGATCAATAGATCTTTTTGCTAATGCATGCTAGATGAACGATATGTAAATCGTCATCCGAAAGCAATACCGCACGAAAAGAAAATAGGTAACGATCTAGTCTTGGTCAAGAATTCAACAAAGAAATTCTAAGATTCAAAAAGACTTTCATCGATCAAAATAAAAAAAGAAGAAAGAGGTCAAGATGAAAAGAAACATCAACAATTTGAATCTTAAATCGATTAAATCATCATCAATATCAATCATCTTTCTTAGTGGATAAAATCGACATCCAAAGCCCATTGATATTGATGAGATCTTATCAAGATTTAAGATCCGAAAAAAATTATAAATAAAAAAAAAGATTAAGAAGAAAATTAGAAAAGAAAAAACAAAAGAGATGAAGGTGTGTAGAAGTAATTCACGGCCCCGCCCAAAGAATAAGTGAGAAACAAATTTTTCTTTAAAAAAAAGCAAAATGAAAATCAATATTTCAGATAAACTTCTTCTTCATCGTGAGAAAAGAAAAGATGCCACAGTTCACCGCCACAGCCAACACTTTCAAGATTTCTCAAATCAGAGTGACAGGAGGCGAAACATACGCGGTTATGATCGAAACACAGTGTAGATTTCAAATATGTTCTCAATTTCGAACGAAAGTGTCTCGGTAGATCGAATTGAAATTGCGGAAGTTTGACGAGAAAACTTCGATACCTTCGGAAATGGCGAGCAATACTTCAATTCTTCTTCCTTTTCTTTGAATGTATGTTGATTTACGTTGAAATTTGTTGTTGTTGGATGATTTGGAATGAAGAGTGATGAAATTTTGGAAATGAATTTTGAAGATTCGGATGATTTTTGCTTTGAGTTGTTTTGAATTTTTCTTGAGTGAATTTTTTTTGTAGATGAGGAATTGAAGATTTTTGTTCAAAGATTGATGAAATTTGAAGTTGTGTTTGAAGGTTATTGAAAGAAGGTTCAAAGGAAAGGTTGAAGAAATATGAATTTTGGAGAGAGTTTGTTAGAGGAATTTGTGAAACTTGGAAATGATTTTTTTGTGCAGAATTTTTCTGGCTTTCTAAGCTTGGAGAATAGAATGAATAAAGCTCTCTATTTATAACAGAATTTTAGGTGAGTTGCGATTTGAATCCATTGCCGTTTATGATTTTTTCTGCGTTTTGAATTGACGTTTTGGCATGTGTTTGCAGAGTGACTTGATGTCGTTTTGATCTCTAGCAGTAAGTCGTTGTGTGCTGAATTTATCGTTTTGCTTTTTTCACTTTGTAGCTTATGATACGATTAAACGACGTGATGCAATTGCAGCTTATGACATGGTTTAGCGGCTTCAAGTGTTGGCTTGGGAAAGCTTTGTAATGGCATTTTGCTTTTTGTGCATCCTGTTTATTGCGTTTGGAAGAAAAATTGTCGTTTTTCTTCGTGACGTGATGGTTCGGCTTGGAGTAGAGTACGACTTGCTTTTGAAGGCTGCAGCTAGTATCATGAGCTGGGACTTGTATGATTTTAAAGTACACCCTTGGATGGGTAGAAAACCTTCTGTACCAATCTATAACTGATGTGCTCCTTCTAGCTAGTTTATTATGTATAGCGTAACAACCACTTAAGCTTTCCATGCAATCATGCAAATTCTCATCCTTTAATCTAATGTGGATCTCTATGACCTTGTTGGACGCATTCTCATTATGTTCTAGACAAGTAAGGATTACAAGTGCAGTGACAATAGTGGAGGGCTAGTAACACAGTGCAAAATTTGGTGATGAATATGAATAGAATAAATGGTAATGGACATTGAAAATAATATGTAAATGGATGATTGTATTATTGGATTAGTGGGTTTAAAAATGGATATTGGAAATGGATTTTTGAAAGGTAATGTGGAGTATTGGATTGAAATTGGATAAAAATGGAGAATGGATTAAAAAGTGGATAATTGAATAGAAATGAATTGAAATTGAATAGATTTGGATACTAATTGAAAATGGATAAAATTGGATAGATTTGGAAATAAAAATGGAAATTGAAAAGAATAAATCTCAAATGAATAATTGGATATGGATAATTGGTTATTTGAAAATTGAAGTGGGTATTAGAAAGTGGATAATGGATTTTGAGAAATGGATTAGGAATATGGTTTAGTGAATGGATACGCACCTTCACCAATATTTTTCACACACGACCCTGAAACTTTGATCTTTAACACCTTGAATGATGAACATGAACTCATCATCAAAAGCCACTGATGCACACTGTGTCTGAATTTAATCCAACACCAAGCTTGAACTTTTGTTTTCACAAGCCTCTGCTAAAGCGCACACAACCACTACTGAACAATTTGCAACTGAAGCAAAACATCTGAATCAAACAATCTTTGAATATCTGATAATAAGTTATGAATCACTTCAAAATTCGTCTGAATCAATCTCTGGGAAAATAAATCCACAGATGAACCCAATCTGGACTAGTGAACTCATATAAACTTAATGGATATCACAACACAACAACTTGACAGTCACTGCTTGAGGAATAAACCACTGGCGCAAATAACTCGCACTTGGAATAATTGCTTGGTAGTTTGACCAAGATTAGGTCAAACATCCATCTGAACTGGATCATGAACGAACAACCACATTTGACTTGAAACCACTTCATTTGTCTTTGACAAACCTGCAAAACCATAAACACAGAGAGAAAAACAGGAAAACTGCAACATATTTTTGGTATATTTGGTTAGAGTTTAGTAAACATAATCAAATAATAAAGCAAGTAATAAAAATACACGGATGCTTGGTGATCTTGTTTGTGGGATGAAATGCAAATGACATGTGGGATCTTAGGGGTAAAAATTAGGGTATTACAACTGCCCCTATTTAAGTTTCTTCTATCCGGAGATACGAAGATGAACATCTTTGTCTCAATGAGATAGAAGAGACTTAAATATAACAATAAACCCAATTTTTGGTCCTAAGAGACCACAAAATGATATGATTATGCAAATGATATGCAAACACAAGACCTCTGTGGGGATAATATACCACAGGAGACAAGCAACAAGCTGGGGAGCAAAGAGAGAAGACTCCACCGGGAGAAAACAAAAGAGGGAAAACACATCCCAACAGGGGCAGAAACAATTTCCGCTGGGGAAGAATAAAGAGTAAGATTCCCACTGAGGGAAAAAATTACCAGCACCAAAAATAAAAGAGGGATAACATAGTCCCAACACGGAGAGAAAAATCTCTGTTGGGGAAAAGATCGTCCAATACCAGATATCCGGTAATATCATGATTAAAAGGAACGATTGCCAACTACCAACCAAGTGATAGCTACAACAAGGCTGTCAACCAACAGGATACGAGAAATATTACCTACTACCAACAGAGGGCAGGACGACAAAGGTAATGAACTCGAACATGGAGAGATTACCAACTATCAAACAAGTGATAGCTATAACAGGGTAACCAAACCGGGCTATACTACCTACTTCCAACTAAACGGGTAGGACGACAAAGGTAATAAGCCAGCTATATCACCTACTACCAACAGAGGGCAGGACGACAAAGATGATAAGCCAAAAAGAGGGTTTACCAACTATCAACCAAGTGACAGTTAAAACAAATGTAATCAACCAAGGATATGAGAAATATTACCTACTACCAACAAAGGGCAGGACGACAAAGGTAATAATCTCAAAAAGGAAAGATTACCGGAGACCACTAACTAGCCAGGGAACATACCGCACAACTACTGGGACTCAGCTGAGGAAAAGATTCAAATTGGGGATAACTATATATGGAAATAAACCACAACACAACAAGGATATAACTCAGCAGGGAAGACTTAGCACAACAAGGCTCCACTGGGGAAATCAGTACCTCAACAATGAACTATCTCTAGCATACCTAATGCGGTGAGAATCGAATAACAAGCCATTAATTAACTTGCATCGCAAAACTTTGAAGTTCACCACCGACTTTGATTTATCCAAAGGAAAGGTTCAAGATCGAGAAAAAACCTAAAGGGGGGAGATCTAAGGTTCGGGGGTTGGTTACGCCTAGGGAAGGTATTAGCATCCTAAACGTCCGTAGTACTCTACGGGAACCTCTTGTTTTAGCTTGTTATGTCTCACTCGCTTGCTAAGGGTGCCATGCTAAGGGTTGAAACCCTAGGGGTTAGTATCTAAGTATACTCGACAAAATATCGCACCTTGCGCCTACGTATCCTGACGGGAGTGGAATCAGAGTATCCGTAGTTCACCATTCTAAGGGTGAAAAAGGAACCATTGACTATGGCCAAAGTTCCAAGGGGAAATGAGTGTAAGCTCATTTTAGAGTGCACGATAACTCTCTAAATCTAAGTTATAGGGGAAAAGTGAGTTCTCATGATGGTGAGAATCACATAGAGTTCAAAACTCTAACCTATTTCTAAGTTATGATTTCATGGCTCTCATGAGGCCAAGAAATGGGGTAAACTTAAGAGGATAAGGTAGGGTGGTTGTTTAGTGACTCATGAGTCAATTTTAGGAGGATTTCCCTTTGGAATGGGGAGAAGGTAACAGTCTTAAAATTACTAAGAAATAAAGAGTTATACGAATTCAATATGATGACATAAAAAGACATAAACAAGATACTAGGATGAAGCAAAGTTTATAATATCATGCAAAGTTAGAATCAATCATATTAGACAATGCTTAAACAAAATACACAAAGATGATATCATGGGATGAATAAAAAAGGTGCAATAAAACTTTAAAAGAAATTCCAATTTCCACATGAATAAAAGCAAATAATATTAAACATTTTCAACCATTTATTTTTATAATCAACAAGTAGATCCAATTAGAAACCAATAGCAAAAAGAATGGAGGAAAAAGGATAAAAAACAAGCAAGTTATGAAAGTTTGAAGTTAAAGCATAAACTTGAAAATAAATAAAACAACCAAGTAGTAAAAAAGAAGGAAAGAGCATTCCTAGGGATTGAACCCAGGACCAAACGCGTGCAGACTAAAACCAATGCCATCTGAACCAACGCGCGCATCTTAAAAAAAAGGGTAGCACATGTATATATGGGAAGCGAAGCAAAAATCAGAAAATAAAACAAAAGGACTGGGGCGAGGGGAATTTGAACCCCAGTCCTAAGGGTTAAAGGGCGCGTGATAGTGTGTGCTTGCCACTGGGGTGGCTGTTACATCCGGTAACAAACTCAACTTGATAAATACACAAACCTTTCATGCATGAATATTTCAAATTAACAACACAAACCAAACCAATACACAATCTGCTCACAAAAGAAAACATCCATGCCATACCATTCACCACTCAAATCATTGCCAATTAAACAGAAACACATGGTTACCATCTCAACATCATGAATTGCCACACATATTAATACCGAGCAAAGCTTTCATCATACAAATTGGACATCCATAAAGTAAAAGAACATTTGAATGTATAAAGTAACAAATTCACACACAGTCATGGCAGCAATATATAGCAAACATTCAACACATTCGAAAGGAAATCATGTAATGACATAGCTTGAATGCAATAAATAAACACACATGTAGACCATGGAATCTAAATCAGCATGTCATTAGGTTGAGTTTCAAGAATAGCAAAGGTTTCGAAGACTTAACATGCTTTAAAGGAATGTAGCAGAGCTGTTTTAGGACTAAATTATATGATTGACAAGGTTAATGCTCAAAATGCAAGAAAACAAAAAGATAGGTTAAAGCATGATGCAGTCAGTTCTAATGATACCTTCTTAAAATTCAAAAGCAGCTCAAATATGTTACAATGAGTGGTGAAAAATAGGGATAGGTCAAATCAAGGTAAAGGCATATTCTAAGACTACCCTAACTGTTAGTGACAATTCTAGGATATATTAAAAGAGTGCTAAGTAGAATGATGGCAACAACATCAACAACACAAGCAGTCAGCAGCAGATAAGTAACATGTCATTAGAGCAATTATACATTCCACAAGGCAATGAGTTCATAGGATTAAATGTACAACCATCAATGCTAACACACCAGTCAAATAACAAGATTCAAAAAGTCATGATTCATAGTGGCTGATAAACAAGGCAGCAGGCAATATTTCAGATTAAATGGCATATGAGGCATGGTAACAGACTGCACATCAAGGCCAGATTATGAGCATACCAGTCAAACATAATGTCACATAATGTCAAGGAAAATTGCATTCAATCATAATGGTAGAAGGCATAGTGATGATTCATGTATCAAAGCTAGATTAAGGGTACACAAACTTCATAGGTTCATGGTATTTTGAAACACAACACTGTCATAAAACAAGGGTTCAAACAGAGTTGTTCACATATAGTGGCATCTAAATCAAGTAGCAGTTAGGCATGAATATCAGATACACAGAAGCTACGCTCATCATGTTGATATAGGGAAAGTCAGTCATGTTTACAATGATAAGTACACAAACAAAATATCATGATGGCCAAGGGCCCTTATGAATTAAACACATGTGTTCAAGGCAAAATAGGACATATTACAAGGCAACAAAGCAATCAAATTCATTCAAGTGATACCATTTAAAATAGACAGTGGCATATGACATGGTAAAATCCAACTTGGGCAACAATCATGAAGACATATACATAATACATACATGGACTAGGTTCAAGGCAGGCTGGAACATATTATAAGCACAAAGTGGTATCAAACATTCATAACTTAGGAGCATGTCAAAAGACAAATCAAAGCTAGCACACATATCCTGAACACAAAGTTTAACATGGAGAACAAAAGCATGATGTCACAAAACATAACTTTCTGAAATTAACAGTTTAACCAGAATAGCTTTAGCATGCACAAAGTGAAATATCATGATATAACAGGCCATGGAGCATTGAGAGGCACATGATTAAATAGGAACAACTCAAAGCAAATTGACAGCAACACAATTCTTATCCTAAGTTCAACATACATGAACATGAACCTTACACATACATTACCAATATCATACCAATGAGCTGCAACACAAGAAGTCAAAGACCTAAAGTGGTTATCTGCATATCTTAACACACCAAGCTCAGGCACATGATTCAAAAATAGTTCCATGTTTAAGGACATGATTCAACAAAATATCACACCTAGGCAAGACTTTAGATACAAGGCATGACAATAAGTTTAAGCACACAAAATGATTATTCATTAGGGATGACAGAAAGAGAATACAAATGACATTTAATGCAAGCACCTCTCAAACAAGCATCGATAGATAGGTTTACTGAGCATATCAGGAATAAGTATGGAGCTAAGATTCAAGAATCTCTCATTTCAAAATAACATCCAAGCACCAAGATAAACACAAGCAGGTTAACAAATTCAACCATCTAGACTTGACAGTATAATACCAAAGTGAAACTTGTAAACTTAAAGCCAGTTGATGAATGAAATCAAGTCATCATGGTGATATCTCAAGCTTAAATAATTTAACACAAAAGGCAGCATACAATGTCTACTTCAACATATTAGTACAACAATCAAAATCATTCTACTTCATGAAATCAAACCATGAGCAAACAATCAACATACTCAAGCACATATTAGTAAGCTACATATGTAAAGAACAACATAATGCACATGACATAATGATCAGTTGGGCATGAACATTAAAAGGGAAAGAATGGTTACCAAGTGGAGTAATGTCCACTGCACCTTCAAGTATGCTGAATGCTCTACTTCTGAACTAACAAGAGAACTCCAAAGCAAGCCTTCTCCTTCCTTGCTCGAAACTTAAGAACTCAGAGACTATTTGAGTGTTTGTGAATTTTTTTGTTTTTTTTAAGTGTTGAGGTGAGCTCCTTTTATAGGCTGAGCAAATGGGCCTTGCTTCATTGAGACCAAAGAGCAAACACATGGTATGCTTTGCAACGTCTCTTTTCAAATTCAAACTTGGTCCACTTCTTGGAGACAAACGCGCTGCTCTGCTGCACAAAAACCTCAGAAGTTGCAGGTCCAGTTTCACGACTCGGTGCATTGCTTGAAACTCCTTCTCTGTTGTCATATGAGAGGGTATCAAATGAGGTAAAGATTGGGATTGCGCAAGGGTATCTGCAGGTGGAAACAATCTGTATGCTGAAACAAGTAATTCTTCAGAACCACTTTTAATGAATCAAGCAACGAAAGCTCAAATGGGAAGTGTTTTGATGATTTCAAAAGTGAGAAAACGCGCCAAGGAATTGGGTCGTAGAAGTGATTTTGGATGAATTGATACGACTTGGCTTTGAATTTCCTCTTCCCTTCTGAAACTCGCAAACACGACAAAGGAGAAGAAATCATTTTGGTTGTTTTACTTCCTTGCTAGCCACGCGGCGTCCCTTCATTGGTCAGAGAGGCAAAGTTGAAAAGTCAAAGCACATTGCCTGATTCCTATTGGTCCTCAGCCAATGAGTTCATTCCAATATAGTTTGTAACATGAATTTGCAACGTTGGGCCTATGATGATGGGCTTATGAGCAAATATTTTTTTAGAATTGGTTTTCTCTTCCTTTTTTTTTGTTATAAAAAAGAAATGGTTTAGAAAGGTAAATAATAGGTGAATTTGGTAATTGAATAGTTATGGTTTAGGAGAAAGGATATTGACAAATAGAGAAATTGGATAAAATTTGGTTAATAAAGGACTATTGAAATTGGTTTGGAATAAAAATGATAATTGAGGGTGAGTGAAAATGGATAGAAATTTGTTATGGAGAGGATCATGGAGAGGGTTATGGAGATATCTCTTTGAAATGAGAGACTTGCTTGATCCAATGCTCAATCCAAAATCTTGATTGATCAATTCTTGAATCTCCTTGAGATGAAACCTGATTCACAAATGAAACAAACACAAACAAAAACCTGGCAAAAGAGTTAGCTATGCAATATGATTGACCTAAGATGACATGCAAGAGATCAATGGATCTAAGGGTAAAATTTGGGGTACAACAATACCAAAGAGACTAACCATCAATCGGAGTAGAAAACTTCAACAATAAATTGTCCCATCTAACCGATGAGACTTACCATTCATTGGAGTGACAAAATCTCAACAACGAACTGTCCTGTCTAACCGAAGAGACTTACCATTCATCGGAGTGCCAAAATCTCAACAGCGAACTGTCCCATCTAACTGAAGAGACTTACCATTCATTGGAGTAACAAAATCTCAACAATGAACTGTTCCATCTAGCCGAAGAGACTTACCATTCATTGGAGTAACCAAAATCTCAACAACGAACTGTCCCGTCTAACCGAAGAGACTTACCATTCATTGGAGTAACCAAAATCTCAACAATGAACTGTCCCGACTAACCTAAGAGACTTACCATTCATTGGAGTAACAAAGTCTCAACAACGAACTGTCCCGTCTAACCGAAGAGACTTACCATTCATCGAAATACCTTTTGCTAAGTTTTTGTTGAGAAATGTGTCAATCATCAAAACTTACTGGGGAATCTGCTGCCGAGATGAACCAGAGAATTTACAAATGAAACACCTTCTGCCGTGAGATTTTGCATGTAATTACTACTGTCGAGGATTAATCGAGAACATGTCTGCTACTGAGGCTCTGATGAAAGATCTTTTAAGGATTCCTACTGTCGAGATCCTAAAAAGAAAACACCTTCTGCCGAGGTTGTTGTAATCCTTTTTTTGAAATTATGCGAGAAATCTACTGCCGAGATTCTTGGAAAGAAAATACCTTCTGCCGAGGCTTGTTGCAAATTCTATTTTAAAACTCACTGGAGAATCTACTGTCGAGATCAACCAAAGAAATCTGAAATAAAGCCACCTTCTGCCGATATTTGCTAGAAATCTTTTGAAAATATCCAAGAAATCTACTGCCGAGATTCTTGGAAAGAAAATACCTTCTGCCGAGGTCAACTGGAAATCTTGTGCCGAGATTTGCCAGGAACTAGGAATCAATAACTCTACCAGGTATCTTCATAGGAGATATGGGCGAGTTAGATCACGCAACAGACTTCTCAAATAAAGAGACAACCATCTGTTGGAAATTCACAACAAACTTCTCTGACAGGCACAACCTGAGAGATACCATTTGATGGAAAAGATAACGTCTGATAACTGCAGACACACAAGTTTCTCAAATAAAGAGGCTGCTGCTTGTTTTCATGCAATGGATTCCAAAAGAGTGTTGCAACAACGCTGCTGGAGGAAACAAAATCTTCATCTTCTAATGGTAACCATAAAAAGATAATCTGCTGAGGAATACAAAATCCTCAAAGGTGCAAAATAAACGCACTCCCAATCATCTAGGTTGCACAGCCTAGAGAGTTTCGAAATAGTCACCGCCGGAGACCAAAGTTCAATCCAGGAAGAAACTGGAGAGAAACGGTCAAACAAGACTCATACCGAGGAGGAAATATCTCAACTGGGGATTAATTCCATCCAGATAAATGAACTGGGGAGGAAGGCTAAAACAAAATATCTTCCACGAGGAACAAACTCGGTGGGGAATTAGAAAGGATAAACACTTTCTGCTTAAGGTCGACACTCTATTGGAGAGAGGACACACACACACACACTCTACAGAGGATAACAACACCAGAGAGCCGGGAAGCACCAACACAGAGGCAAAATGCCCAATGCAACAACGATATGCTATGTACAACAAAAGAATGCGCATGCAATGCATATGGGCATGAATATGCTGACAAAACAGACATAAGGATAAACAGAGGGTGGAATGAACATCACAACACCACTGAATACTCGGCTAATCTCAACAAGATGGAGATATCATTAGCAATTTTGTTAGGGATTTAGCTGAAGAAATCCTGCAAGAGATAAATAAAAGCCATCAAAGGAAAATAAATCCTACTTCAAGGCTCAAATCTTGCTGGAGAAAAGAAGATACTCCTTGGGGAAAAACCAAAATATCAATCTTCTAACATCGATGATCCACAAAGAGTATAACAACATAAACTCTGCTTTGAAGATGGCAGGAAAGTTGTCGGGGAATCATAACAACCCAAATCTTTTCTGACTTTTCCTGGGGATAATAAAGAATTCACAGGAACTTCCACTTCAATAAGATGAGGAGATTTGCTGCAGAAAAATAATGAACCCACTGGGGATTATAGACATATAAACATCTACGCAAAATCCACTGGGAAGACAAGGCAAATCTTCTGGAGATACAAGTGAAATTCTGGTTATATAGATACTCTAATGTCCCATCTCAATGTTAAGACATTGATTACTGCATCTATAATAAACAAGGTTGAATACATAACTGTTGTTATGAAGTGCAGCAGCACAGTCACAAAAGATGTTGAGACATCCTGTTGTGACATCTCAGTCAAGAACACATACAACAAAACTGTAAAGTGCAGAATGTAAAATTAACACAAGATATGTTGACCCAGTTCGGTGCAATTCACCTACTCTGGGGGATACCAATCCAGGATGAAGACTCCATTATATCGTAGTATTATCATAAAGCAAAAATCCCCCATTTACAACTTTATCTCCTAATCACTACCCCAATGAAAATCTTTACCAAAGCTAAACTCTAGTCATCTACAACTCTGATATGAGAGACCTACTCACATCCTCCATCACAACCTGCGTTGTCTCTGTCTTCTGCCATCACAGAACCTCTCACGGTTTTCTTGACCAAGAAGTTATCTTGGACTTGCAAAGCTTCGTCCAAGAACAATACAACAACCATTACCTAAAGGCTTCTGGTTGTGTACCTGCACCTATGTCGTCCTCTCTGCATCCTATACTACAGAGCGAAACTACAACCCTAAGAGCCAACGACTCTCAAAACCTAAATCCTTATTTTACAAAAGAGAACTAGGTTATAATTGTTGCACCGACAGCTTGTTGTTGTGTGTGCTACCTATTTTAGGTCTAGCAATTCCTTATTTATAGACTCTTGCAGTATGGGCTTGGACTCTTCAATCATATCCAATCTTCACATTTTAATTCAGCTGCAAGATCTTCTCCACAAAATAGGAATAAATCTCTAAATAATTTCCTAAAAAGTGTCCAAGATCCTTTTTATGAAATCCAATCAAATATGCACTTTGTTCCTAATAAATCTCCTTGGACTGCGTATAATGATGAGGTATATCCAAAAAGATCTCATCAAATCAAATCAAATTCGTCAAGAGATATACAATAGCAGCACCTGCTGTATTAGACAAAGATGTTGTGACATCTCCTTCGACATCTTGATTAACCATCACATGACAGCAATATAGCAACACCTGCTGTACCAGATAAAGATGTCATGACATTTGTCTTCGACATTTATCTGAAACACATAACAGCAGTACCTGCTATAACAGATCAAGATGTCATGACATCTGTCATGACAGTAATGCTGTCATGACAGTTGACGATGCTTCAACATCTTACTCGACATCCTGCCAAGTATTATAACCACATCTGTATTGATGTCTGATCAACCATGTCAGGACATCTTACCTAACATCTTGCTGTAAACTTGTTTTAGCCAAAATGTTGCCAATCAAAGACCTAACAATCCCCCCTTTGGCAAATTTTGGCTAAAAAAACCTTTGGATAACACAACCAGCTCCCCCTCAAGGAAACAACCAAGGAACACTACTACTACTTACTTCTCCCCCTTTTTAGCCATAATATGCCAAACTAAGCAATTATGCATTTAAGGGCAAACAAGCAAGTCAATAGCATAACACATCCAACTCAGAAGCTTATACAATCTAACAGGTTATAGTACTCCCCCTGTCATAGATAACCAGTGCTCTATTGCAAGAAGAACACCCAAAATGAATGGAAAACATAAGACGCATCTTCATGTATTCAAGAGCGCACCCTCTGTTCAACACACCTGCTGAACACATTCACCTACTGCTTAACCTTCAAGCAACCCATGTACCATACCAGTACAAAATCAGAGAGAAGTTCTCCTCCTATCTCTCTCAACTGATGCTTCTTCATCAAGAACCACCCCAAAAACCACTACATGATATCCCATGACAGCTTCATGATCATATAGTAAGAGTACCAAGAACGCATCCTTGTACCATAACTTGTAAACTCTTGGATTGAGACCAAAGTTCCATTGATCCCTCTCGTCCAGAAACTATCCATACACCACACGAATTCCTCTTGAATTCTCATGTATAAATCTCCTTGTTCCCTGAGATACAACCAAATTGAATCTGAATGCTTCACACTCCTCAAAGAGATGCACAGGGCCCCTTAGTTTGCTAGCTCACCCATATGTTCTTCACACTTGAAGGACATCAAATACATGCTCCAGAAATTTTCAACCCATTTGCTCCACAAGCACCAAACTGATCCACTTCTAGCATGGCTCATTCACATCAGGCTTCCAAGACAATCCTTTACCCATCATTCTCCCGTATGAAAAGATAAATACCTCTTAGATAAGATGTGAACTCAGAATCCTAACCCCGAAAATGTTCTAACATCTGTTAGGACATTCTTCACACATCACAGACACCACACACCATGGTTCTTGATATACTCCACCACTGGACTTACTATAACATAGTAATCCAAAAGCTAAAAATATTCAAAGATCCCTGCTCCACAAGCCTGATCAATAAGAAATCCAGAAAGAGAGAAATAAACTCTCATCCACCTTCAAGAAGAATAATCCCCTTGAGTCTTCAACTCATCACCCTTCTGCCCAAAAGTAACTTGTTCCAAGACAATCCTCAAGTCTAACCAGCTTCCACACTCTGATTATCTTGATTCTTCGAATCCACTTCTGAGATCAACCAAATGCAACAGTTTGATCACCTCCTCCATGAATCCTTATGTGAACCCAATCAATTGCCACAGTTTGATTGTTTCACTCTTTTATCAGAACTTCTCACAAGGATATCCTGATTTACCAATGAAACTTGATCTTCAATTTACACGTTCCATTTGCTCAATAGCAAACACACTTAGACTCCCTAAGCCATGTACATGTAACATCTTCTCCTTCCTGCAGCTCCCGCATACTGCCATGAGAAAGATTTTTTTTAAGCATCCTATTGTTCATTCCTGTAGATCACCCTGTCTTAAGTTGATGTGCCACTTCACCAACTGAGATTCTGATGTTGAACTAGATGTCAGAACATTCTGATATGACATCTAGTTGTTGAATTCAGCTGCTTCTTCTTCCACTTGAAAGAACTTCCTCCCTTAACAGAACAAGAGTTTCATGCTCTCATAGACTTGATTCACTAACCAAGTTTGAGTAGACAACCTCCATTTTGTTGATTTCCAGTTATTACAAATAAGCTCACACCTTGATGAATACCTGTCAGTGCTTCTCCAAAGACTTCAAACCTGCCACTGTCTGAATCTTCAGAAGGAATAGTCAGGGACTATACCTCATAGCTTTACCAAGAAATGCCACCTTCCCTTGAGTAGAGCCGTCTTCACGAAGTTGCTGATATTGCCACCTATCTGAACTATATGATGAGCATTCAAGAATGCCCCAAGGTACCTGGATCAGAAATAAACCAATCCAAGTAGTCATCAAGATTATGATGTCTTCATAGTCTTCATCTTCATCTTCAACAGCATCACTGTCTGGATAAGTTATTCACAGAACTTTCCAGGAAAAGATGCTAAGCCAATAATCCCAGGTCAACATCTAGGAGACTTCTGAGCGAATGTAGAACCCCTCCCATGATTCTGCAAGCCTCTGATGAAAAGATGTTAGAACGTCTGACAGAACATCCTCAATCTTGAATCACAAGGATAATCAATCTGCACAATAGCAATTGCTCTTAAATCCTTGTAGTTTAACCCTTATCCGATTCCAGCATCTTCTAAATATCACCAAGATATTCCTCTTCATGTTGTCTTCTTCTGTTTGTGTAAGTTGTTGAGATATCAAGTCTGCCCCCTTGACTCAAGCTCTTAAGATTCTCTCTGAACGAATCCTCATTACCTCAACTATGTGAACTCATCCTTAGGGTTGAGAAGTATGAGTTCTTCCTTGCACGTTTTTATGGATGGTGAAAATAAATCACCTCCACGGTCTTCACTCTTATGCTTCCTAGAAAGCACCTCCTAGTCTGAAGAATAACTAGAAGACTCCAGAACACGGCTGAGTTGCCTTGATTGGACTTGATCATCATATCAAGTGTCTTCAACAACTTAGCCAACAAGAAATCATCAAACCCCTAGAGCATGAGTTTGATAATTCATCTTACCCCTTCTCTTCAGTCTGACTTCAGCATACATGATGACACCACTCAACCATATACCAAGTCACATAAGACTCAACCATCACAATAACATCCCTCTGCTCCCGACTTTGGAATGCTATGTGTCTTCAAACCGGCTGGCATCTACAAGAACAGAACCAGGTAAGGACAACTACAATCTTCCTTCAATCATAACTCCAGAATCCCATACTTCTAGAGCTCTTCAATCAAAACCATATGCAGTGAAATCACTAAAGAAAAACTTCAACTTGCCCTAGACAAGATGTCAAGACATCTTTCAGGACACCAACCAAGAGAACTAGCCACTCCTCCTGTTTGTTGTTGTAGAACCCTTCAGACAATAAAGAACCAGAACACTCCTCTTCAATTATCAGACGATTGAACTGCTTCTTTCAACTCTTCCTTGTTTAATCACCATAAAGTACTCCATGGATATCATCCAGAAACAGACCAGGATGCCTGCTCTGATACCAATTGAAATTCTGGTTATGCAGATACTCTAATGTCCCATCTTAATGTTAAGGCATTGATTACTGCATCTATAATAAACAAGGTTGAATACATAGCTGTTGTTATGAAGTACAGCAGCACAGTCACAAAAGATGTCGAGACATCCTGTTGTGACGTCGCTGTCAAGAACACATACAACAAAACTGTAAAGTGCAGAATGTAAAATTAACACAAGATATGTTGACCCAGTTTGGTGCAATTCACCTACTCTGGGGGATACCAATCCAGGATGAAGACTCCACTATATCGTAGTATTATCATAAAGCTAAACTCCCCCATTTACAACTTTATCTCCTAATCACTACCCCAATAAAAATCTTTACCAAAGCTAAACTCTAGTCATTTACAACTCTGATATGAGAGGCCTACTCACATCCTCCATCACAACCTACGTTGTCTTTGTCTTCTGCCATCACAAAACCTCTCACGATTTTCTTGAAAAAGAAGTTATCTTGGACTTGCTTCAAAGCTTCGTCCAAGAACAATACAATAACCATTACCTAAAGGCTTCTGGTTGTGTACCTGCACCTATGCCGTCCTCGCTGCATCCCATACTACAGAGGGGAACTACAACCCTACGAGCCAACGACTCTCAAAACCTAAACCCTTATTTTACAAAAGAGAACTAGGTTACAATTGTTGCACCGACGACTTATTGTTGTGTGTACTACCTATTTTAGGTCTAGCAAGTCCTTATTTATAGACTCTTGCAGTATGGGCTAGGACTCTTCAATCAGATACAATCTTTATATTTTAATTCAGCTGGAAGATCTTCTCCACAAAAATAGGAACAAATCTCCAAATAGTTTCCTAAAAAGTCTCCAAGATCCTTTTTATGAAATCCAATCAAATCTGCACTTTGTTCCTAATAAATCTCCTTGGCCTGCATATAATGATGAGGTATATCCAAAAAGATCTCATCAAATCAAATCAAATCCGTTAAGAGATATATAATAGCAGCACCTGCTGTATCAGACAAAGATGTCGTGACATCTCCTTCGACATCTTGTTTAACCATCACATGACAACAAAACAACAACACCTGCTGTACTAGACAAAGATGTCATGACATCTGTCTTCGACATCTGTCTGAAACACATAACAGCAGCACCTGCTGTAACAGATCAAGATGCCATGACATCTGTCACGACAGTAATGCTATCATGACAGTTGATGATGCTTCAACATCTTACTCGACATCCTGCCAAGTATTATAACCACATCTGTACTGATGTCTGATCAACCATGTCAGGACATCTTACCTAACATCTTGCTGTAAACTTGTTTTAGGCAAAATGTAGCCAATCAAAGACCTAACAACAAGAATACTCTCAGGGGATTATCCAAATCTGAGTAAAGCAACCTGGACTTGCTGAGGAAAACAACAAAAGGTCAAACTGTGGGGGATTTTAGATCAATACTCATCATAAACGAGAGAAAACCCAACAGGTGACTACTATATCAATATCCTTTGAATTGAGATATCATCAGCGACTTCACTAGGGAATAGCCACAATAGTGATGCACAATCTCCACTGGGAGGAATCTCTAAATAAAACAAATTGGAGAGAAGTACACCTTGGACCAGTAGGAGGAAGTGAGAAATTAACATCACTGCTCTATGATTGGAAATAATAATGCACTACCTCCGTTGGGGAACCATCAAGGATAAATCTCTGGGTAGAACAACCTGGAGAGAAAAACATCCACAAGACAAGATGAAACCCGACAAGCGACCACCATGTCAATGCTTCTTAGAGAAAAATAACAGTGTTATCTTTTTGGGGACATCCAAAGCAACAACAACACGTCTAGAGGGTAAAACTCTGAGTGGGGATTCTTCATATGACTTTTGCTGGGGACAATAAAAATGAATCTCTGGATGAGGATTACCATCAAGAAGAGGTGGACCTCAACACTACTCAACTACCTGACCTGAACATAATCAGCTGAAGAAGATTCAGATCAAGACCTAGCTGGGGAAAAACCAAACAGCATTGGACCTTATGAATTCAACACACCACAACAAACCTTTGAAGGAACCCATCATCTTGTCAACAACTGGTTATATGAATAAACTTTGCTGAGGAAATATCAACAAACTCTACTGGGGAGTAAGAACGAAACCTGCTGAGGAATTAAGAGCCTGATGAGGGTTATATCCTATTTTTTATAACCAGTGGTAATAATTGCACAACCTCCGCTGGTGATCAGCAAAGATAATTCTCTAGGCACTAACAACCTTGAGAAACATCTTGGAATCACGGGGATAATTAAGAAGTTAACACCATAGCAAAAAGTAAACCTGCAGGGGAATTTAAAACTCAACATTAGGTGAGAGAAAACCTAACATGTGACTACTATATCAACACTTCTTAGGAGGGGAATATGATTCAAATTGGCCATAAGAGCAACAAACCATAACGGAGGAGGTAAAAACCTGCCAGGGATTCCTCACCAAGTTTTATCACAACAAGATGGGATCCAACAATCACACTCACAATTATATATGCTTGATCATACACAGGTCGGGGAAGAAAAACCACGCTCGTCTGAGAAATAAGATCAAACTCTACTCGGAAAATCATCAACAGACTCTACCGGGGAGAATACCAACGAGAACGAAATCTACTTGAGAGAATATTGAGTTCTGTTGTGTTAAATCAGCCACATAATAATTAACTTTTGCCCCAAGTTGCATGGTCTACAAAAAATTTACCTCAAGAAACTTTGTACCATAAGGACTCAAGATAATCTGCCCCGGTGTCTTCAAACTCTAAGCGATTCATCGAATCTTGACGTAACTTCCCCAGATTGACTAGACTACAAAGGATTTTACACCAAAAAGGAAACTCTGTACTAAAAGGACTTGAAATAATCTATCCCCGTATCTTCAAACTCTCTGAGAGATTCTTCGAATCTTGACGTAACTGCCCCAGATTAACTGAACTTAGCACATTCTTTGATCAATGAAGTATTAAAGCTTTGCCTCATGTGAAAGCATCAACTGGGAAAACACACTTGCTCATGCTCAACAAAATCTTCAGGCAACATGCCCCTGGATATGATCATTTCTTGAAATGATTTGCCAATTACTCATCAGAGCTTCAGGCCTCAAAAGATTAGACTCATCATTGATGCTCAAATGTAAGCTTCTATGATGTCAAACAAATGTATGCAAGCAGAAAAAATGTTAATTTTGAGAATGATGACTCTAATGCAACAGACATGTTAATCTTGAAGTTTTTACTGAAAAGATGTCGCAAAACCTTGGGAATGAATCACTAGTTTAGATACGACATTGATTTTTGATTGCACATGCAATACCAACAGAGATATTTTAGCGCAACTCATGGGAGTCAGGAACGCTATCTCATTTGAAGTACGCTTTCAAAATAAACCCTGCTTCAATTAGGTCTTTTGAGGGTTATAACTTGGTCTGGTTCACGGTTTTCAGAAAAAAAAGGATTTTTAGGCTCAAAATCATTTGTACCCACCCATTCTCCGTGATGTTCTTCAGTCCTACATTTAGCTAATTTGACACAAATGTTCATCTCTCAAAAGGATAAAACTGATGGTTTAAGAACCAATGAGGTTATAACAGCCACCCTTATCGTTTTTTGACTTGTAGTCACACATATTTGTTCTTTGGATGAAGATTTTTCTTTTATTTTGTGCGTTTCACATTTTCATCCTTTTATTTTCCCTAACTCTTTCCTGGACTAATTCTTTTGATTTTTTGATGTCCAGCGGGATGCCCCAATTTTTGCCTAAATCACTTGTTTTCAAGTTTTCGACTTAGCGGGCTTTTCTTTTTTTTTTTTTCCTTTTTTTTTTCTTTTTGAACAAATCATGTGACAATGGCTTGTCTGAAAGGGTTATGACATTCTCTTTCCTTCATGGATGAGGAATAACCATTGTGGTTTCCTTAGACGCACACTCCTTTTGAAAATTGGACACTTGGTCAAATTAACTGAAGACTACCCTGCCCCAAGGTTAAATGTGAGGGTTTTTCATTTAGAAAAGAAACTCCTACTTCAAGACTCAAAGGGCTTAACAAGGGATTATCTTCCTTATATCTCCGGTGTTTGGGAATTTGAAACAATGCCTTACATCATCAACAAGGTCTTATTCAAAAGCACACAACCAGAAATTTTGCGTTTTCACTTCATCATCCTCCCTCCAAGAGTTTAAACAAGATGTTGGTATTGCAAATGCAAAAAATAAATTACGAGCGAATGCGAATGGATCACTTCAAGATAAACTTACTCATTGCATTAAGATTAATATTCAAAACAAACAAGTTCTAAATACAAACAAAGCAATAACAATCACAAAAGATAACAAATGAAAATGCAGTAAATGAACTAAAGATCTGAGGAAAACTGTGTCAGCTTGAGCTTGAAAGAACATTATGAACTTTCTTGGGAGACACATAAGCAAACATACAACCACTGGGGGCCACTATACTAATATCAGCATAAAGGCGTTCCAATCACAAATGCGCCTCCTCCCTTGAAGGTCAACACCTCATCGTCAATCATTGCAGTCACAGGGTGGACATTATGAGGATTTGGCATATACCTTGAAAATCGAGAATCTTTTTCAACAACTTGACCAACTAGATCATTTTGCACAGGTCGGGATCGAGTAGGAACATCCACTTGTGGAACATCGTCGTCCAGAGGAGAATCATACATCGGATTGTTCATCACTGTAAAGCCTGACATGAGATCATCATCTTTTGTTCTCTCCATGTTCCTTCAGTAACTACCTCAAACTTGGTACGAATGCCAGAAAATTAGCTGACTGGTACAAGGACAGAAGGACAAATGAGTTTGTGTTTAAGGAACTGCATTTATGCAAATGATGAATGCAAACCTTTTATTTTCTATTTTCAGGAAATCAACCCGATTATTACAAACATGGGAAGCATCAAGTATATGAGTATCACAACTTTTATTCAAAACATTTGCCAAAGGGACATTTGCCTTGTCCATATTTGCAATAGTCTGAGTTGTTTTCCTTGAAAATGGCTGAGATGATGAATGTATGGATGCATGGATGCAACAACCACAAACAAGATCACACAAAGCACACGGGTCAAGGTTCAAGTCACGAGCATGAAGCCAAGGGTAAGAACCAATCCCACAAAGGTATTTACTAAGGTTTTGTCTTCATCATACATGTAGAAAACAACAGTTCTAACAGAGTGCCCAGGGTCCACAATCCACTATCAGACACACCAACGCACCGATTTACTCGGAGGTTGGTAGTTATCCTCAAGAGAATCTAACCTGAGTGTGGCATCGCGTAACAACTAAGTCGGATTTGCATCCTCATAGCTTTCGCGCCACGATCCTAAAAAGGCTAAGATGGGTTAAGGGTTACTACGGTCCTCAGTGTTATAGGCTTCTATGGAAAAAGTAATGCCTTCAACGATCGTTCGTCGACATCAGTAATTCCAAAGAGACAACCACCGAGTGAATAGATTCTCAAGTTCTGCTTTTTCGGGATTCGACTCCCTGAAATCTCCCTTGACTATACCATCCTCCTATCTTAAAGTACACTCTGGTCCAGGTATAGGACCTATCTCACACACAGAGAACTCCCAAACAGAACAAACAAGTAACAAGCAAATCAAACAAAAAGCAGTAAATAAATCAAAGTAGGCTAAACCCCTCAAGAGAGATAATCCCCAACAGAGTCAGCACTTTTCTGTAGCGGTAAAAATCGTGAGTGTAAGCTATTGATTAACTTAACTCAAAGAAAACAGAGTCGCCACCGCGCTTTTATTTATTCCACAAAAGAAAAGAAAAAAAGAGCGAATAAATCCTAAGAAGTCTAAAAAAGCAAAAGCTAAAAAAGACAAAGAGAAATGGGTAAGGGGGGTTGGTTATGTAAAGGGAAGGTTTTACGCACCCAATACATCTATAGTACTCTATAGGAGCCCTTTGATGTATTCATTCTTTTTGGTTTGAAAATGGTTTGCTTGAGAAGAGATTGGGAGAGATGAGAAGAGAAATATTTTTTAAGATTTTGTGTTTGGAGAGACTTATCGCCTCATGCCTACGTATCCACGAAGTGCAATGTAGGATCAAAACCTCGTAGTTCGTGGTACAAAGAACAAAAATTATTGGTTATGATTCATTCTATCTTGAAAAAGACAACCCGTCATTCTCAAGAGAGAATACTCAACTAATTACCCAAAGGTATGGGAAAGAGGCATTTGCATCACATTAAGATGGAGGATTTCCTTGGATTAACATCAACAAGACTATCGCTTCAACATCTAAGTGGAAAATGGCCATACTTTACACAAAATACCATGGTTAGGAGTTTTACATCTCAACAAAAAAATGACTCATGTCTAATTCTTTTTGAAAAGTTTAAAAGAAAAAGTGCATAAAAGCACAAAAAAATTTGAATGAGTTTCGTATTTTTTTATGTCTTTTTGAAATGGTCAAAATATGATTAATATTGATTGACATTTATTAAAGAAAATGAAGTTTTAAAAAAAATCACTTGACCGAAGTCAAGGTTTTATTATGAAAGCAGTTTTAAGTTTGAAAACAAGAAAGTTTTGAAAAATGAAGAAGGGGTGGAGAAGAAGTGACTATCCTAAAGCATAAAGTAAAAGTTAAGGATAAGAAAGATCTAACCACAAATGTAGCTATCTTCACCATAAACCAAACAAAAGCACAAGACTTCAAAGTCTTCAAACCATAATTCCAAAGCAAAGGGAAAAGGTCCTAGTTCTAAGTCCAAGGATCCAAGAATAGCATTGAAGTCCAAGGTTTAGGTACAAAATTCCATGTCCATTGCAAAGGATAGTAACCATAGTCCAAGATTAGAAGCACAAGTTTTTTAGAGGTTTTGGCCTTTATTAATATTTTTGGTTCAAGTGGACAAAGAGAAAAAGGCATAAGTATAAACATGTGTCCAACGGACAAAGGAAAAATTGCGGAAGGATAAACATGTGTCCAACGGACAAAGGAAAAATTGCATAAAGGTAAAAGAGAGATATGGAACGAGAAGGAAACATAAAAAGTTAGAATTTAGTAATTAGCAGCACAAGGCTCTAGTGCCATAAGCCTTCACAGATTATTCTGTTTCGCGTTTTTAACTATAGTGATTAAACAATGCACTTAGGTCAAGGTTAATGAAGACTTGTTAGAAGATTGATAGAATCAAAGCCTCTACAACAACAAGCTTCAAAGATTTTGAACCTAATACAAAAGATCAATCACCATTGGGTCACGAAAGTTAAAATTCCGAATTGGATAAAGAGGGACAAATGTTGCGCTATGTTAAGCAATCGCCGAGTAATTTACAGAGTAATTACCCTACAATGAGGCCGGTCAATAGATCTTTGTGCTAATTTATGCTAGATGAACGATATGTAAATCGTCATCCGAAAGGAATGCCACACGAAAAGAAAATAGGTAACGATATAGTCTTGGTCAAGAATTCAACAAAGAAATTCTAAGATCCAAAAAGATTTTCATCGATCAAAATAAAAAAAGAAGAAGAAAGAGGTCAAGATGAAAAGAAACATCAATAATTTGAATCTTAAATCGATTAAATCATCATCAATATCAATCACCTCTCTTGGTGGATAAAATCAAAACCCAAAGTCCATTGATATTGATGAGATCTTATCAAGATTTAAGATCCAAAACAAATTGTAAATAAAAAAAAGATTAAGAAGAAAATTAGAAAAGAAAAAAAAAGAGATGGAGGTGTGTAGAAGTAATTCACGGCCCAGCCCAAAGAATAAGTGAGAAACAACTTTTTCTTTAAAAAAAAGCAAAATGAAAATCAACATTTCAAATAAACTTCTTCTTCATCGTGAGAAAAGAAAAGATGCCACTGTTCACCGCCATAGCCAACACTTTCAAGATTTCTCAAATCAGAGCGGAGGGAGGCGAAACATATGCGATTATGATCGAAACACAGTGTAGATTTCAAATATGTTCTCAATTTCGAACGAAAGTGTCTCGGTAGATTGAATTGAAATTGCGGAAGTTTGACGAGAAAACTTCGATACCTTCAGAAATGGTGAGCAATACTTCAATTCTTCTTCCTTTTCTTTGAATGTATGTTGATTTACGTTGAAATTTGTTGTTGTTGGATGCTTTGGAATGAAGAGTGATGAAATTTTGGAAATGAATTTTGAAGATTCGGATGATTTTTGCTTTGAGTTGTTTTGAATTTTTATTGAGTGAATTTTTTATGTAGATGAGGAATTGAAGATTTTTGTTCGAAGATTGATGAAGATTGATGAAATTTGAAGTTGTGTTTGAAGGTTATTGAATGAATGTTCAAAGGAAAGGTTGAAGAAATATGAATTTTGGAGAGAGTTTGTTAGAGGAATTTGTGAAGCTTGGAAATGATTTTTTTGTGCAGAATTTTTCTGGCTTTCTAATCTTGGAGAATAGAATGAACAAAGCTCTCTATTTATAACAGAATTTTAGGTGAGTGGCGATTTGAATCCGTTGCCGTTTATAATTTTTTCTGCGTTTTGAATTGACGTTTTAGCATGTGTTTGCAGCGTGACTTGATGTCGTTTTGATCTCTAGCAACAAGTCGTTGTGTGCTGAATTTATCGTTTTGCTTTTTTCACTTTGTTGCTTATGATGCGATTAAACTACGTGATGCAATTGCAGCTTATGACATGGTTTAGCGGCTTCAAGTGTTTGCTTGGGAAAGCTTTGTAATGGCATTTTGCTTTTTGTGCATCCTGTTTATTACGTTTGGGCTTCAAGTGTTTATTACGTTTGGGGGGGGGGGGGGGAATAGATCACCTCCTTGAAAACTCAAGGATTTAAAAATACTTATCAGAGTTTTCGAAAGTTAGCGGAAAATTACGATCCCGAATCGACTTCTGTCTATTCTGGACCAGCTACTAGAAAACCGGACACACGAATTAATGCTGGATGTATATTATGATGACAAAGATTTATTAACACCAGATTAGGATCGAATCAAATGCACTTATCATACAAATACTATTTCCAATGAACAAAAACTCAGCTGACAGTTTTGTCAAACACTTGGCGTGTGAGCGTTCAATGATTAACAATAATGGTGATTTGATAAAAGTTTTCTTACCACTATTGTATCATAAAACGTTAAGACACAATACACCAAATGAATCACAAAATTATTGAAAACGTAAAGAGAGATAAGGACAGAATACAATACGCAGAGATTTGGTAAGGAAGTTCCCCACTTTCGTCCTCGTGTGTGGGTACGTCTCCCTCTCAATTTCAAACTGAAATTGAGACCTGTTATATCAATAATGCTGAATTCGTTGTTTACAAGGTTACAATACAAAGCCAGAAATCTAAACCCCAAGATCTTTCTCTTGTATGAACCTTCACTTGATCTGAGCTTAATCAAGAATTTCCCCTGCAAGAATTACAAACAATTCACCGGTTCCACGACCTGTTTGCGAAATTACCAAATTTCCAAACCCTACACTGCGGCTGAATATGTTCTGCAAACGTGACTAACAAACCCTCAAGAACACACCAGTTCTTGAAGGACAAACCAGATGGTTTTTCCTCGAAACCCCCTTTGAATCTTCAACTCAGCTAGATCCTTGATCGTACCACTGAACGTTATCTCGATGATCCTTTAATCCGATGAACAAGAATTATTATGTGTTGATGTTCTTGAATTAAAGTGATTGAGAAGATGATGAAGATAAAGTATCTTTCAGGTCTCTAAAACTGCTCACAAAAATTGATGCTCACCAAACTTGCTTTTGCTGTGATTACACAATTTTTACACTAACGAATTCCTTATTGTGTTCTGAACTGTCAAAACCTTCTTATATGTGAAACAGAAACGGTTAGAAAAAGAAACAACTTTATCTATCGATACGAAACTCGTATGAGTCGATACATGGTAGATATATAACATACATGAGTCGACACACAGATATATGCATCGATGCATACTGTAACTTTGTTTAATTTCAGAAAGTAAATTCAATCATGCATCGATACATAATACGAATGGATCGATACATAGCATAATTTTCAGAACATCAAAGAAGCATGTATCGATGTAAACTTCGTATGAATCGATACATGGCTTAACAACAAGGAAGCATGTATCGATGCAAAACTCGTATGGATCGATCCATACTGAAGCAAACACGTTTTTGTGATTTTAACAGAGGAATGTGTCGATGCAAGACAGACATGGATCGATACATACATAAGGAAAATTGTTTTTATGATTTCAATAACGATATGTATCAATTGTATTGTCTTTAAAGCATAGTATAGGTATAAAATCACATATATGTACCAACTAAACATGCATACTAATCTTATATCATGCACATCAAACACATAGGCATTTATATATGCATTTATCACACAATTTGCTATCATACAAAACTTAAAAGATTGCTCACAGTAACAACCACTCAAGCTTTCCATGCAATCATGCAAATTCTCATCCTTTAATCTACTGTGGATCTCTATGACCTTGTTGGACGCATTCTCATTGTGTTCTAGACAAGTAAGGATTACAAGTGCAGCGACAATAGTGGAGGGCTAGTAACACAGTGCAAAATTTGGTAATGAATATGAATAGAATAAATGGTAATGGACATTGAAAATAATATGTAAATGGATGATTGTATTATTGGATTAGTGGGTTTAAAAATGGATATTGGAAATGGATTTTTGAAAGGTAATATGGAGTATTGGATTGAAATTGGATAAAAATGGAGAATGGATTAAAAAGTGGATAATTAAATAGAAATGAATTGAAATTGAATAGATTTGGATACTAATTGAAAATGGATATAAAATGGATAAAATTGAATAGATTTGGAAAAAAATGGAAATTGAAAAGAATAAATCTCAAATGAATAATTGGATATGGATAATTGGTTATTTGAAAATTGAAGTGGGTATTAGAAAGCGGATAATGGATTTTGAGAAATGGATTAGGAATATGGTTTAGTGAATGGATACGCACCCTCACCAATATTTTTCACACACGACCATGAAACTTTGATCTTTAACACCTTGAATGATGAACATGAACTCATCATCAAAAGCCACTGATACACACTGTGTCTGAATTTAATCCAACACCAAGCTTGAACTTTTTTTTTCACAAGCCTTTGCTAAAGCGCACACAACCACTACTGAACAATTTGCAACTGAAGCAAAACATCTGAATCAAACAATCTCTGAATCTCTGATAATAAGTTCTGAATCACCTCAAAATTCGTCTGAATCAATCTCTAGGAAAATAAATCCACAAATGAACCCAATCTGGACTAATGAACTTATATGAACTTAATGGATATCACCACACAACAACTTGACAGTCACTGCTTGAGGAATAAACCACTGGCGCAAATAACTCGCACTTGGAACAATTGCTTGGTAGTTTGACCAAGATTAGGTCAAATATCCATCTGAACTGATCATGAACAAACAACCACATTTGACTTGAAACCACTTCATTTGTCTTTGACAAACCTGCAAAACCATAAACACAGAGAGAAAAACAGGCAAACTGCAACATATTTTTGGTATTTTTGGTTAGAGGTTAGTAAACATAATCAAATAATAAAGCAAGTAATAAAAATACATGGATGCTTGGTGATCTTGTTTGTGGCATGAAATGCAAATGACATGTGGGATCTTAGGGGAAACATTAGGGTATTACAAGGATCAAGGTATCACAGGAGAAAAGATTGAAAGCCTAAGACAACAGAAGAATATTTAAGGAGACTTAGACCTAGGGTTAAATATAGTTCTTTTGTATCACTTATAAATTTGTAACCTAGTTCTCTTGTGTTGAATAAGGGTTTAGGGTTTGAGAGTTGTTGGCTTTCTTAGGAGTTGTAAGTCTTCACTCTGTAATATGGGATGCAGAGTGGAAGGCATAGGTACAAGGATACAACCAGAAGCCTGTAGGTAATGGTTGTTGTATTGTTCTTGGACGAAGCTTTGAAGAAAGTCCAAGATAACTTGGAGGTCAAGAAACAGCGACAAGTTCTGTATTGGCAGAAGACAGAGATTTAACAGGTTGTGATTAGGATGTGAGTGAGGTATCTCATATCAGGGTTGCAAATGTTTGAGTTTAGCCTTGGTAAAGATGTTCATTGGGTAGATGTTAGGTATAAAGTTGTAAATTGGGGAGTTTAGCTTTGTAACAGTTCTACAAATAGTGAAGTCTTCGTCCTGGACTGGTATCCCCCAAATGTAGGTGAATTGCACCGAACTGGGTTAACACATACTGTCTTATTTAACATTCTGCAATTTATAGTTTTGTTATTATTCTTGACTGACATATTGGATCAGATGTCATGACATCTGTGATTGTGCAGTTCTGATATTCAAGGTATCAGTCTGCTGTTGCACCTCTGAGTTTAAATGATTATGTAGCACAATGTCTTGACATGTGTTAGGACATCTGTTGTCTGCATAAGCCAGAATTTCAGCCTCGTTGGTGCATCTTTGGACCTTGTGTTGGGTATTAAATTCTTTTGTGCACCTCCATTTAACTTTATTTCACCTCCTTTCTAAAAACACTTAGAAACTCATCTTTTTTGGTTAGTAAAAAATAATTTATTGAAAGCACCTGATGTTTGACTAAATTTTGCTAAAACATTCTGATGATAAACTTGAAGAATCTGCAGAAGAAAAAATGTCGATGGAAATGTCTCGACATCCTGACTGGCTTAATAAGTTAGCAGGTTTTCATATTTTGCAAGAATCAAGGAGAGGATCAAGGTATCACAGGAGAAAAGATTGAAAGCCCAAGACAACAGAAGACTATTTAAGGAGACTTAGACCTAGGGTTAAATATAGTACTTTGTATCACTTATAAGTTTGTAACCTAGTTCTCTTGTGTTGAATAAGGGTTTAGGGTTTGAGAGTCATTGGCTCTCTTAGGAGTTGTAAGTCTCCACTCTGTAATATGGGATGCAGAGTGAAAGGCATAGGTACAGGGATACAACCAGAAGCCTGTAGGTAATGGTTGTTGTATTGTTCTTCGACGAAGCTTTGAAGCAAGACTAAGATAACTTGGAGGTCAAGAAACTGCGACAAGTTCTGTATTGGAAAAAGACAGAGATTTAACAGGCTGTGATTAGGATGTGAGTGGGGTATCTCATATCAGGGTTGTAAATGTTTGAGTTTAGCCTTGGTAAAGATGTTCATTGGGTAGATGTTAGGTATAAAGTTATAAACTGGGGAGTTTAGCTTTGTAACAGCTCTACAAATGGTGAAGTCTTCGTCCTAGATTGGTATCCCCCAGATGTAGGTGAATTGCACCGAACTGGGTTAACACATACCGTCTTATTTAACATTCTACAATTTACAGTTTTGTTATTGTTCTTGACTGACATATTGGATCAGATGTCATGACACCTGTGATTGTACAGTTCTGATATTCAAGGTATCAGTCTGCTGTTGCGCCTCTGAGTTTAAATGATTATGTAGCACAATGTCTTGACATGTGTCAGGACGTCTGTTGTCTGCAAAGGCCAGAATTTCAATTGGTATCAGAGCAGGCATCTTGTCTGGTTCTGGATGAGATCTTTGGGAGATACTTTTTGGCGTTTAAACAAGGAGGAGTTTTGAAGATCAGATCAATCAACTCAAACATACTCAAAGGTATTAATGGTTGAGATGGATGTTCTGGATCGAAGGGAGCAACCCGGAGGTTGTTCATGTTGCCTAGGAGATTCTACAATAACTACAGGAGAAGTGGTTAGTTCTCTTGTTGGTGTGTCTTATAAGATGTTGTGACATCTTATTAGGGCAAGCATGATCTGTTCCTTGGTGGTTTCGCTGCATGTGTTTCTGATGGAAGAGCTCTAGAATTATGGGATTCTAGAGTTGTTACTGAAGATAGTTGGTGGAAGGTCTCAATCGTCGGCCTCTATATGTGAAGATATCTGCATTCTTTTATTCCAAAGTTGGGAGCGATGGAGTGAAGGAGTTGTGGTTAGATATCTGCTATGATGACTTGGTACTTGGAAGCTTGGTTTCTTAGTGCAGTTGAAGTCAGTTGAAGAGGAGAGGATTTGAGTTTAAGTTTATCAGGTTCTTTCTCTAGGAGTTTGATAAATTATTGGTCGGCTAGATTGTCAAAGATACTTGAGAATTCTCTCAAGTCCACTCATAAAGGCATCTATGTCGTGTATCTAGAGTCTTCTAGTTACTCTTCTGACTAGAAGGTGTTTCTTTGAAACACAATCTAAAGAAAATGGAGGTGATTTATTTTCACCATCCAAAAATAGCAAGGAAGGATTCATCTCTCTTTACCCTAAGAGTGAATCCAATCTGATTGAAGAATTGTTGAGGTAAATAAGATTTGTTCAGAGAAAGTCTTGGTTACTTGAGTCAAGGGTGGCAGCCTTGGTATCTCAACATTGTCCTTTGAAGAAGATGCTTGCAAAAAGATTGAATACTTTATAAATGTTCATGACATGATCTGGTGGAGCTCAGCTACAGCAGTGAAGAGGGGTTATTGGACAAGGATTTAAGATCAATGGCTATTTGTGGAATCCACAAGTATTTAATTGATTATCCTTGAAAGTCAAGATTGCTGATGTTCAACAAGATGTTGGAACATCTCATCATCAGAGTTTATGCAGAATCATGGGAGGGGTACTGCATACGCTTTAGCATCTGTTTTGCCTTAGGTGGTGACCTAAGAAGTGGCTTCAGTCGGGTGTGACAGAAGCATGTGTTCTCTGGAGAGTTTCCTGGCAAGAAACTTGTCTGGAATTTGATGCTGTTAAAGATGAGGATGAAGACATCATAATCTTGATGGTTATAGCTTGGATCAGTTTATTTTTGATCTAGGTGCTTTGGAGCATGGATCTTGCTCTTTTTGTTGAAGGTCAGAGTTAAGTGGCAGTTATCTCTGACTTTCTACAGTCTGCTATACTAAGGAAAGTGGCATTCTTTGGTATGGCTATGGTGTAGTATTGGACTACTTATTTTCTGAAGATTCAGATGTGGCAAGTTTGAAGTCTTTGGAGTTTCAAAGCAGTATGGAGGTTGTCTACTCAAACTTGGTTGTTGAATCAAGTCTATGAGAGTATGGAACTCTTGTTCTGCGAAGGGAAGAGGTTCTTCTGAGTGGCATAAGGAGGAGCTGAATTCAACAGTTGGATGTCATATCAAAATGTTCTGACATCTAGCTTAACATCAGAGGTCTTAGCTGGTGATGTGGCACATCAGCTTAAGATAAGGTGATCTACAGGAGAATGGAAGTTGTGGATGCTTTAAAAAGGTCTACATCATGCAGTTTGCGGGAGCTGTGGATGGGAAGATGTTACATAAATAAGAGGCTTGGTGGATCCAAGATGTCTTGCTATGGGGCAAGTAGTTCATGTGACTTGAAGGTTTGATTTCATTAGTGGATTAGTGTATCTTGTGGGAGTTCTGAAGAAGATTGAGATCAATCAAAAAGTGGCATTTGGTTGGTTTCATTGTGTGCATTCAAGCATGATGCTTGAAACTGATTGCTCTTGTACAGAAGAGTAGTTAGTTAAAAATGTAAGGAGGTTCTGGTTCTCTGGGAGCTTGTGGCTGAATTTCTGGGTTGAGGATGGAAGCATACCTTCTTTTGGTGGATGAGAGTTTATTTCTCTCTGGGTTTCTGAAGGTTCTTTGTTCAAGCTGGTGGCACAGTGTTGTGTGAAGATCTTCAGTGTGGATTACTATGCTGATAATAAGTCCAGTGGTGGAGTATATCAAGAACCATGGTGTGTGGTGTCTGTGATGTGTGGAAGATGTCCTAACTGATGTTATAACATTTTTGGGTGAGTTATCCTTGGTGAAGGATTTCAGGTTCTGTGATGAACTAGTTACTTGTATCGTGTCTAAGAAGTATCTACATTGTCATATGGGAGAATGATGAATTAGAAGAACTGTCTTGGAGGTTTGATGTAAGGTTTTTGGAAGACTGGAGTGGATCATGGGTTGATTGCATGAAGGTCTGGTTTCTGATGCATTCAGAAGTGGATATTCACTAGAAAATAAGAAGTATTCCAGGTTATCATACGGGAGAATGATAAGGAATGTCTGTCTTGGATTGTGGGGTGTCTATCTCTATTGCTGGCTGGGTAAGGTCAGTGGAAAATCTTGCGAAGGGGATGGTGCCCCTGGCTGCAAGTCATGCTTATATTGGATCAGTTTAGCAGCTGTGAAGTTTAGGAGCATGCGTACGATAGCTGACATTGTTATAACAAACTAAGGGGCCTTGTGCGTCTCTTTGAGGAATGTGAAGCATTCTGATTTAATTGGTTTGTACCTCAAGCAGCTGGAGGTCTATACATGAGAATTCAAGAGGAGTTCGTGTGGTGTGTAGATGGTTGCAGGATGGGGGGATCAATGGGACTTTGATCTCAAGCCAAGAGTTTGTTATCGTTGGTATACATTTCCTCACGGGTAGCATGATGGTGATCATGTGTGAGTGATTATTTTTTCTTGTCAGAGGAAGCAATAAGAGAGTTAATGATTGTGTTCAGCTAGTAAGTTGAACTGAGGGTGCACTCTTGAAGACATGAAGATGCATCTTATGTTTTCCATTCATTAGCTTGGGTGTTCTGTGGAGGAGCACTAGTTACCTTAGATAGGGGGAGATGCCCCTTGATCTAAGATGAATTACTGCAAGGATGCAGTTGTAGTTCCAGTTTGCATTTGTACGTCAAGCAAGGTGAGATGTCAAGGAGGATGTCTTGACATTTTTTTTGTATTGTTGCAAGTTGGGGGAGACTTGGCAGTGCATGTGAAATGGTTCTTATTAGATGCTTAAGAATCATTGATTGAGTCTGGGGGAATTTTTTTTTCTCTGCAGACTGCGATCATAATTTTGTGAAGAAATCTCTGCATTGTCAAATCAGAAGAAGAATCTAGGAATAACAGACAATGTCTGACATGATGTCAGGACATTGTTATAAAACATGTGTGCATGTAATAGGTTCTTTGGTCGGCGTTCTTAAAAGAAGAAACAGTCAAACCAGTCTTGGTCAGTGCGGTACTGGTGGAGTTATTGCCTTCGATTAATGATCCTTTGAATTGACTAGGGTTATTTTATGTGGTTCGCTACTTTCTAAGAAAATGGCTCGGCTATAAATAGGATTGCTTTGATCTTCTTTAGTCTCAATACTCTCTTTGGGTCGGTGACAGATGGGGTTCTTCAAAATATGGGTATGTTGCGTCTGGGTTTGGGGTTGTCTTGGTCACTTTTGCCAAGTTTTGGGTAAAAAGGGGGAGAATGGTTTTCTGATGTTGTCTAGGATTGGGTACATTCTTGCAGTTGTTTTGCAAGAATGTTGGTTAAAATGTTCTGACATCTTAACAATATTTTCGTGTGTCTTGTGTCTTTTGATCTGAGTTGTGAAGCAAGTTGTGTCTTGTGACCTGAGTTACACAATCTATGCTCTCAGTGTTACGAAGTCTACAACTGCTGTTTCTTTTCTGGAGGAGTTTTCTGGGTCTCAAGGCCTCTCTCAAAATGAGGGGGAATACGTTGAGGGGAGACTCTCTCAGACCTTAGCTCCAATCAATTCTCAAGATGAAGGAGTTTTTATGAAGGAGTCTTGCTATTTGCAGAATGCATAAGAAAATGTTTTAGCCAAAATTTGTCAAAAGGGGGAGATTGAAAGCACCCGATGTTTGACTAAATTTTGCTAAACATTCTTATGATAAACTTGAAGAATCTGCAGAAGAAAAAGATGTCGATGGAAATGTCTCAACATCCTGACTAACTTAATAAGTTAGCAGGTTTTAATATATTGCAAGAATCAAGGAGAGGATCAAGGTATCACAGGAGAAAAGATTGAAAGCCCAAGACAACAGAAGACTATTTAAGGAGACTTAGACCTAGGGTTAAATATAGTACTTTTGTATCACTTATAACTTTGTAACCTAGTTTTCTTGTGTTGAATAAGGGTTTAGGGTTTGAGAGTCGTTGGCTCTCTTAGGAGTTGTAAGTCTCCACTCTGTAATATGGGATGCAGAGTGGAAGGCATAAGTAAAGGGATACAACCAGAAGTCTGTAGGTAATGATTATTGTATTGTTCTTAGACGAAGCTTTGAAGCAAGTCCAAGATAACTTGGAGGTCAAGAAATTGCGACAGGTTCTGTATTGGCAGAAGATAGAGATTTAACAGGTTGTGATTAGGATGTGAGTGGGGTATCTCATATCAGGGTTGTAAACTTTTGAGTTTAGCCTTGGTAAAGATGTTCATTGGGTAGATGTTAGGTATAAAGTTGTAAACGGAGGAGTTTAGCTTTGTAACAGTTCTACAAATAGTGAAGTCTTTGTCCTGGATTAGTATCCCCCAGATGTAGGTGAATTGCACAGAACTGGGTTAACACATACTGTCTTATTTAACATTCTGCAATTTACAGTTTTGTTATTGTTCTTGTCTGACATGTTGGATCAGATGTCGTGACATCTGTGATTATACAATTTTGATATTCAAGGTATCAGTCTGCTGTTGCGCCTCTGAGTTTATATGATTATGTAGCACAATGTCTTGACATGTGTTAGGACATCTGCTATCTGCATAGGCCAGAACTTCATTTATCATGATGATCAATAAAATAACCACTATTTTAAAGGATTAATTGGAGTTTTATGATCATTTCAACCTTAAAATAGTGTACTACCTCTCATATAAAAAGGATTTGTGAAAAACTTCCTATCATACCCTAATTTTTGACCATAAGATTCCACCTCCCTTTGTGCTTCATCTCGCATAGCATCTTCAGGTCATAGATCTTTGTGCGTGTTTATTGTGACTAACCAGCTTGTGCAGGAACATTTATTTCAAGTGGATAGTATTCGCCCTCACAGTTAATATTTCAAAAGCTTAAGTATATCCTCATTCAGGATCATGGTCATCTTCTTTAGTATTTCTCATAGGACTTGAGTCTTGGTTTTCTCCCCATTTATGGAGCATGGTCAGTTGGAAGTGTAGTGGGAGTTTTTGTGTTGTGAGGATGACAAAGGGCAAGATTAATTAAAAAAAAAGATTTTTGTTTAGCCACAAGGATGGATCATGATTTGTTGATTGGTTTGTGAACATCATGTTTTGAAATGGTAAGTTTGGATTAAAGTCCTGAAGCAAGTAGGCGAAGATCTCAAAGTGGAGTTTAGAATTTATACTCTTTGTGAAGCTTAGAGTTCAAATTCAAGTCATCCTAATCCAAGTTGCAAATATTATGAAGATTCAAGTGGGAAGTTGCAAATTAACTTCAAGATAATGCAAGAATTCAAGTTATAAGAGCAAGAAGGTTTTGAGAGATTTGGCATCGAATTTTAATTCCAAATTTTTAAAGTGCAAGATTCATTTTTTTTTTTAAGATTAAACTCAAATTCAAACCACCGTGGATTCAATAATTTTCAAGGATCCAAGTTTTGAAATTCACAAACTCAGATTGATACCAAATTCCAAATTAAAGATGAATTCATAAAAGTTCAAAGAAAGTTTCAGTGACACAATCCAAAGCTTCCATTGCCAAATACATGAGCTATATTCACAATTACAAAGACAATAATGTGTATCTTTCAAAGACATAACTGCTACAATGTGAATCCCATTACATGACAGTAGATGAGAATGTCGTTTGAAGCTGAAGTTCACATGCTACAAATTGGTAAGACTCACAAAATGCACTGCATTCTTGTACAAACTTTCTTCACGTTGAATCACAAAAGCCCAAAGGCATATCACATGTGGGACCCCATGCATAAAGTCAGCTGCCTGTACAAAAAGTAAAAATAAAATTACATCTGATGATAATACCTTTCATGAATAGTTCATAAAGAAAAGTCATCATTCTAAATACGACTAATACCAAATCACTCAGGGGATCCGCACCATCAATATGAAAAAAGGGTTTATGGCAGGAAATTAAGAGTTTATATCACCCTTATCAAGTGTAGCAAGATGGAAATAGAAAGTTTCAGATTCAAAAAATGGCACAATCATCGTGAAACCATAACAGAGCAACTTTCAAGGAAACGATTTATTAGTTGCCAAGCTGAATATGGAGAGTTTCCAAACTCAGTCCAAAACACATTCCAGCGTATCAAGAAAAATTAGGAAACGTCATCATCATCAATTGTTTTCAAAGCATATCAAAACAAGGTTGGATTAAAGAGGGAAGATTATAATGTGCACAAAACATGTTCAGTCACAAATGGAAAGTTCTTCAAGAGGTGCATTATGAAAAATCACAACAAAGAATCAGGAAATTACAGCAGTAATTTGCTTCCCAAAACAAGATTCAACAAGGTTAATGGGGAATTAAATTCATTGTTTTCCTACAGCCTATAAAAGAGGCATCAAAAATGCGTTCAGGGGGAACACACAGAGAGAAAAAATCATACGGATACACACAGTTTCACATGAAAAATAGAGAGATATTCACACTCGGGAAAAAAAAGAAACACTACCACAATATCATTCACACACACGCATTGGCAGATAAGAGAGAAAATCATCTGAAGCAATTCACAAAATTCTGAACCAAATTTACACGCAGTGTCACATTGAAGCGAATAACAAAATCACAAAGAAGTTCACATACACATCATCACGCACAACGACAACAACACACACCCATCATTCGGAATTTCGCAATTAGCATCAAGAACGTAAAGATACATACATTGCAGAATCACCTAAGCATCTAACAAGTGAGGAGAAGAGGAGCATTCGAGACATACCGATATAACCGAACTTCGCCGCCGAAGACGCATCGGACGAACTCCGATAGGTATTTTCGCTTAACTCTGCCCTTTGTATCGCATATGTGGTGATTAATTTTTGTTTGCTGCTGCTAAATTTGTGTGAATCCCCCTTGAGCACGATGTTTGTTTTACGCCGGTGTTTGGTTCTGTGAGATGAGACCGCGGATGAGAGTGAGTCACGAGCGAGAATGAGTAGTGGTGTGGCGGATCCCTTCATTTTCTGTGACGGCCATGCGAATAAGAAGAATAAACATCGCGAGGGAGATAAGAGTGATTGATTGAAGAAGAACAGAGAGAGAGAACACGAGTTGAGAGTAAGAGATGAGTAAAATTGGTGGCTAGGTCAATGAACTAACCTGGGTCGGTGGGGATCCGACTGATACCCGATCCACCCCTTTCAATCCAACGCCTACAATGGGCTTCATCTTATCCAGTTTTTTTAATTTATTTTTGGCCCACCCTTTGTTTTTATTTAATCTTTTTATTGTCTTTTAATAAATATTTGCTTTTATAATAATGATAGAAAAAATAAAAAATGTTTAATTATTTATATTTTCATTAATTAATTTTATTGAATTCTTTTATTTAATACTAACTAATTCATTAGGGATTAATTTTATTAAATATTAGACTTTAATTTGGTTAATTATCTTCTTAATTCTAAAAAATCCAAAAATATTTTTTTGATTAGTTAAAAGAAAATTTCTACTCTTATTTCGATCTTTGTTCTGTATATTCTCTCACTCATATCTCGCACTCATGATGTAACAATGTTGTGTCAATCTTTGTCCTTCGCCCGTATATTCAAACCATTTTTCAAAATAAACTCTCGATTCACATCGAGCCATTTTTTCCCTTGTAAGTCGATTGCTTTTTAAGCATCGCCATCAACCTCTAGGTCCTTTCCCTTAGCATATTCCCTTACCAAGCAAACAAATAAATAACATAAATAATAACAAGAGGTTCCTGTAGAGTACTACAGACGTTTAGGATGCTAATACCTTCCCTAGGCGTAACCAACCCCCGAACCTAGATTCTCTTAACTTAGGTTTTTTCGATCTTTAAACCTTTCCTTTGGATAAAATAAAGACCGGTGGTGAACTTCAAGATTTGTGATTCAAGTTAATCCAATAGCTTGGTATCCGATTCTCACCGCGACACTTCCCTTAAAGGGAAACACCAAACATGTTGTTGTGTGTCCTTCTATATACATTGTTGAATGCGAGAGTTGGTATAAACAATGAAATGAACGAGTCCATTACAAACATGTCTACTCAACTGATCACTAAGGATCATAAAACTTGAGATATTATCAATGATATTTACTTTAATCATTATAATTGATATTTTACATCTTCGTACATTCTTGGATCAGAGACTTCATACATACTATATACTTAGAAGTATATTCTTGCTTTGCATAGCTCCATTGATAATTGTTAGAACTTTGAACTGTAAAGCTCGCCTGCACAATACTAAGGCTTCACCTTTTGTGACAACAACTTCTTGGGCCTAGTTTCATTAGTTCCAAAAGATCTAAGGTTGTTACCTTTAGATCTTTTCAATATGTCAAAGCAAAAAGACTCTAAATGACCAACTTTTTTTTACAGTGTGTGCGTTTATAAACTAGACGATTATTTTTCATGTGATCTACACCTTTACAATGTTTTCCATCCATTTTAAATCCTAGTCTATTCTTGTTTATGGAAGATCTTTGGCTTGATACAATCAAGTTTAGTTTCTCTTTCCCTTGGGTAAACTTGCCTAAGGTATCACAGAAATCAATTACTTCCTTTTTCAGGGAGACACACTTCTCACATGTTTCTTTTGAATTTATGATCTTAGTTATTTCTATATTGAATGTTGTAGTTATTCCTTCAAGATATATTACAAATTCCTTAACACCTGAGGTGCACTCCTTAAGTTTATTATTTTCGTTCTCTAAATTACCGCTCATTCTAAATAGTTGTTCGTAAGATGGTTTAGTTAATGGAATGGTGTCTACCTCATATGATGCCCTTAAGAAAACTTCATCTTCTTCGTTGGAAGAAGGTTCTTTTATATTTTTCCCTAAGTTTGATGTCTCTCATATTCTTCATTTAAATATTGACAAAACTTCTTATTCTTCATTGTTTCTTAAACTAAAGGTTCCTCCGTTTAATGTTGAATCTTCCAAAGATCATTCAATTACTGAATATGTTCTTTCAAAGGATTATACCGGAGTTATATGATATGAGTATGATGAAGTTGATGATTCTTCGATTTTTGTTTCTTCATCTTTGAGTAACTTAACTAGTTCGTTCAATTTCTCTATGATCTCATTCTTTCTAGATTTTTCCAGAAACTCATAAAGGCTCCCATATATTTATTTAAGGATTGGATTAAACTTCCAATTCTTAACTCTTAGACATTGGTTAGTGATGAACATTCCAATATAATTTTTGATACTGCTAAACTTTGAAAAATAATCAAAGATGATATCTTCATCTTCTTCGCCTCGTGTGTTCATATCCTTTTGTTCGATACTTGGAGATACTACATATATCATCTCAAGAGTACCCCACATTTCCTTGTTAGTTTTGCATTGATGAACATAAATAAATTTACTATCATCTAGAGACATTGTTATAAAGCTCTTAGTTTTAAAATCTATCTCAAACTTTCTTTTTTCCTCTTTCGTATAAAGGGAAACAGGTTTATCCACTACTATTCTGTTTTCTTGGTAAGTAGGGATAAATGGAAAATTGATTATAGTTTCCCATAGGTCATGAATGATGCTTTGAATAAAAATTCTAAACCTAACGTGGCAAATATCAAGTATACTATTATTGAGAAATGGTGGTGTGTTTAAAAAGGAACTCTTGTTGGAAGTCATCTTCCTCTTGAGACGATTAGTCCTTAAATATGATTTAGGCTCTGATGCCACTTGTTGGACATGTGACTTTACACATAAGAAGGGGGGGGGGGGGGGTGAATTGTGTGTTTCATAAAAACATGGTTTTGAATTTTTTTAATATTAAAATTAAAGTTAGAAAACATTTATAAGTTATGCTACAAAAAATAAATTGTGGAAATAAAAAAAAGTTAAGGTAAGACATGAATACCAAGAGTTATATATGTTTAGTAAAAAACAACTTAGTTCTTTCCCCCAAGAATTGATCTTAAGAGCATCCAATAAATTTAAGATCTTTTTGTAGATTAAACTTTTGAACCCCTTATATAAGGAAAAATGAAGTTTATGGTTAACTTCAAACACGGGAGAGAAGCAGTGAGCCTTCCTTCCAAAATGGCGGATCAAACCGGTTAGTCTCATTTCCGCAAGAATATTGGAACAATTAGTTTTCAAGCTTCAAACAAAATTTGGGAGCTTTTAACACTGGGATAAGCTATCAGACCTAAACTTTGGTTTTATAAGCAATAACCTGTGAGATTTTTTCCCTGGGCTGATCTCGAACCGAAACAATCTTTTAATACCAGACTAAACTTAACATAAACTTGGTTTTATCACGGGATAGCCAACAACCTAAGAGATTTTATCACAAGCTAATCTTGAACCTAAACAAGTGACCTGGTCACACAAATTCCAAACCTAAACTTTTTACGGGTTTAGCTTCGAACCCAAACAAATAATCCCTAAATGAATAAAATGTTAAACCAAGCTATAAACAAAAGTTCCTTGGTAAACTTACAAAACTAATCTTCTAGAATTACAACATCCTCACTTACAAAATGACTTCCTCGAAATGCACTTCGGCTAAATTCTTAGTGAGAGAAAGTAAACAAAATAAATTTGTGAGAGAGAGAGAGAGAGAGAGAGAGAGAGAGAGAGAGAGAGAGAGAGAGAGAGAGAGAGAGAGAGAGAGAGAGAGAGAGAGAGAAGATTGAAATGAAAACATGTTTCTGAATGCTTTTGAAAGTGGGAAGAGACATCTATTTATAGGCTAGAGGTTGAAACAAAAAAGGAATATATTTTATGGCCTTTTATGACTTGTCAATTGACTGACAACATATACCAATCGATTGGTTACCTTCAAATTAATCGATTATTGGGTTAAAAAAGGAAAGGACATATATTTAGCCGTTACACCTTATTAAGATGTTGTCCTAATCGCTTCAGGCACATTTTTGAACTAACCCAATTTATTAATTATTAGTTAGATATTTTAATTAATATTTTTTATTAATATTTTAATATATTAGTTAATAGTATTGTATTCTAGAAGTTTCTTAAATTCTTAGGATTGTGCCACACGAATGATTATGATGTATTTAGAGTTCTATATATTGAGTGTAATGTGTTACTTTGAGAATCAAACAATGAAACCAAATGCTATATTTTATTGTCTTTTGTTGAATGCAGAATAGGGCAAGCAAGCAAAAAGATTTGGAAGTATTTTTCCGGGAATTTATCGTGTCCACAGAGATCGGTGCTACTGAATTGCCGTTCGACAATATCAATGTTAATGAGTTTGGGTTTAAATGGTTTAAAGCGTAAATGCGGAAAAGTAAATAAAAACATAAAAACAATTCATTCTTCAAACAGACGAACTTATCAGGCGTGTATATATTCGACTCATCACAGACTTAAACTTACCGACCAATTACACTCAACTTACAATACTCCTCAATATCACCCGGTATCGCTCACAACAGTGTCCATCTCTGGCACACTGAGTTGAGAAATCACCCGTATCACTCTCTTCGTCACTCTCGCGCACGAAGTCTCGAGACACGGACGTCATTAAGTTTCGACACCCTTACGGATTGTTAGCCCTAAATCTATCTCTAGCATCCAGAAACTAACAGATAATCACCCCTAATCGAAGTTTGTGACGTTTATCTCTAACACGACCCAAACCCCGCGCATAAAGCAAAAATCAGAGACAATCATCGATAAAGATTCATAAAGCAAATTAAATATAACACCATGATCAACAAATATACATGAGATCTAAGTACAAACATATACAAACCCAACAAAGAAGAAAGACAAGAAGAAAATCAGAAAATGAACCAAACACTTCACGGTTTGTCGGCGTCGATCGATGAGAAATCCACCCCGGATCAGCCAAAAGCAAGCTTCCATGATGTTTTCTAAGTTAATCTACAAGAAAAATGAAGTTTGATGGAGTTGGGAGCAAAAATCACCCAAAACCATCCCAAAAAATGTGTTTTTTCACTATATTTATTGCTGTCAAAGTCGCAGACCGCGCTCAGCGCGCTACGGGCGCTCAGCGCGCGTTTTTGAAGTTAAACTGCCTTAAAAAGCGCGCTCAGCGGGCTTGGAGCGCGCTCAGCGCGCAACCTACTGTAAGTATCTCTTTCTGGGGGCTTGGAGCGCGCTCAGCGCGCTCAAAGCATGCTCGAAAATCCAAAGCTTATTTTCTTCATAACTTTTGAACCGTAATTCCGTTTTTCGCCCGGTTCGAAGCGTTGGAAAGCTTATTCAATGCTCTATACAACAATGGCAAAATCCCACTGCTTAAATACCTACAAAAATGATATAAAATCAATTAAACTCAATGATATTTACACGAAACGCAATATATACACTAAAATGTAACTATACGCATTTATAAACAAAACAGGGTTTATTCGTATGATATTTAACAAAAAGCAACGATAAGTGCAACAACACATATATACAAAAACAGGTACATTTTGCACTTATCAACTCTCCCCAACTTACATAATTGTTTGTCCTCAAACAAAGCCAACAACTAAAGGAACAAAAGCGAAATCCAAGAAATCACGCAACAACAAGTTTTGAAAACTGAAAACAAATGCAATGGTTCAACCGAAAATGGTACACACAAAGTAAACACTTACCACTAAACTACAACGATAACATAATCACGAAACAAATGCTAGATACAAAAATCATGCCAAACATTCTAAAACAACACAAGTTCAAATGTGAATCACACCTAGCAAAAACAATCATCGGAAGATGAAAAACATAAAATGAGGTACTTTCACTCACACAACAATCTTGCAAACAAAAGAGTAAATTATGCATCCATCCAAAAATTCACATTGAACATACAAAGGCAAGAATCACAAGGACTTTTCAAGGTTGTAATGTGGTCGGGTAAACAAACAAGGGGAAATTCCTAAAGCTAATCAAAACAAAAACTTGCCGAAACCTAAGGGAGTGATCAACTCACAAAAGTTCAAACACAAAATTTCAATGAAACTTCTTCCACACACCCAAGTGTTACACAACAATACACAACTTATTTAGCACAATTATTGAAACTCTTTTTGTTTCCTTTTTCAAGGATTTTCTTTTTCTCTTTTTTTTTTCTTTTCTTTTTCTCTTTCACAAATTTTTCTCTTTTTTATTTTCTTTTTCAATCCTCATAGAATCCAACCAATGAGTATACAATCATCCTCTCCCCAACTTGAATTCAACCGCACCATCATGTGAATACTCCCTACTTTCTAAGGCAAGGAAAAAATCCATACAACAACACAAAATTGAGGTCCAAGAAAAAACAAAATCCATTAAAAAATAAGTGAACTAAATACTCATAGACAAGCATTAAGTTCAACTAAAAACATGGATCAAAAAGCTCAAAGGGGTTACAAATTCTCACACACTCACAAGGTGAATTGACTATTTGGCTAAGGTGGTTGTGCTCAAAATGAAACAAATGCCTTGATCCTTTTCATGCATTCATATACACAACATAAACAACAGATTCAACATAATAAAATCCAGTTAGAACAAAATTGTCGGTACTCCGAGCATATAACAATGGAAGGCTTCCTCACAAAAAGGGTAGGAACTAAAGTGATTCACACAAGAACAAGTATATAAAAGAATAAATGGCATGAAAGTTGTAAAAAGCCTAAGTATCATGAATATGCCAAAGTCAAGAAAGTGATAAATACATACCTTGGACGTGTACAAAACTTAAACACTATCATTACCATGCATTCGCAAGTTGAAACACTCAAAATCGGAAAAATCACCGAATGCGACTTCAAGCAATCGGGCAAAAATTTGAGTCCAAACAATCAACAAAAGAATTAGAAAAATTACTAATAATTACTAATATATAAGGCCTTGGTGGAAGTGGGAAGAAGGGGGAACCAAGTGAACCATTAAAAGAAATCATTGGCTCAACACAGCAGAGCGCGCTCAGCGCGCAGGCCCGCGCTCAGCGCGCTACAGCAGAACCAGAAAAATCAGTACAACAACAGGGTTCTGGTGTAGGCCTCCACTTAACACCTACACAATCTCATATACAATGAAAAAGTAATAACAGAACAAAAAATGATAAAACACGCTTGTTTTACATCGTAAGCTCGACGCCTTTTATTTATACACACTTCTCCAAGTTGCCTCTTTACACGGTTAGCGCTCACCGACGATGAAACCTAACCAAACACTTAGCAAACGTGAAGAGAAACAAATATATACACTATATTTACAAGTATGCAAAACATGTCAAATTCACAAATATGCTAAACATATACAAATATCAATATCAACAAGTGAAAATAAATAATATATATGATATCTACAAAACTCAAAAACAAAGAAACTATCGCAATGCGATTCAATAAAAACATCGATCCCCGGCAACGGCGCCATTTTGTTGAATGCGGAATAGGGCAAGCAAGCAAAAAGATTTGGAAGTATTTTTCCGGGAATTTATCGTGTCCACAGAGATCGGTGCTACTGAATTGTCGTTCGACAATATCAATGTTAATGAGTTTGGGTTTAAATGGTTTAAAGCGTAAATGCGGAAAAGTAAATAAAAACATAAAAACAATTCATTCTTCAAACAGACGAACTTATCAGGCGTGTATATATTCGACTCATCACAGACTTAAACTTACCGACCAATTACACTCAACTTAAAATACTCCTCAATATCACCCGGTATCGCTCACAACAGTGTCCATCTCTGGCACACTGAGTTGAGAAATCACCCGTATCACTCTCTTCGTCACTCTCGCGCACGAAGCCTCGAGACACGGACGCCATTAAGTTTCGACACCCTTATGGATTGTTAGCCCTAAATCTATCTCTAGCATCCAGAAACTAACAGATAATCACCCCTAATCGAAGTTTGTGACGTTTATCTCTAACACGACCCAAACCCCGCGCATAAAGCAAAAATCAGAGACAATCATCGATAAAGATTCATAAAGCAAATTAAATATAACACCATGATCAACAAATATACATGAGATCTAAGTACAAACATATACAAACCCAACAAAGAAGAAAGACAAGAAGAAAATCAGAAAATGAACCAAACACTTCACGGTTTGTCGGCGTCGATCGATGAGAAATCCACCCCGGATCAGCCAAAAGCAAGCTTCCATGATGTTTTCTAAGTTAATCTACAAGAAAAATGAAGTTTGATGGAGTTGGGAGCAAAAATCACCCAAAACCATCCCAAAAAATGTGTTTTTTCACTATATTTATTGCTGTCAAAGTCGCAGACCGCGCTCAGCGCGCTACGGGCGCTCAGCGCGCGTTTTTGAAGTTAAACCGCCTTAAAAAGCGCGCTCAGCGGGCTTGGAGCGCGCTCAGCGCGCAACCTACTGTAAGTATCTCTTTCTGGGGGCTTGGAGCGCGCTCAGCGCGCTCCAAGCATGCTTCCTGGGGCTTGGAGCGCGCTCAGCGCGCTCAAAGCATGCTCGAAAATCCAAAGCTTATTTTCTTCATAACTTTTGAACCGTAATTCCGTTTTTCGCCCGGTTCGAAGCGTTGGAAAGCTTATTCAATGCTCTATACAACAATGGCAAAATCCCACTGCTTAAATACCTACAAAAATGAGATAAAATCAATTAAACTCAATGATATTTACACGAAACGCAATATATACACTAAAATGTAACTATACGCATTTATAAACAAAACAGGGTTTATTCGTATGATATTTAACAAAAAGCAACGATAAGTGCAACAACACATATATACAAAAACAGGTACATTTTGCACTTATCAACTCTCCCCAACTTACATAATTGTTTGTCCTCAAACAAAGCCAACAACTAAAGGAACAAAAGCGAAATCCAAGAAATCACGCAACAACAAGTTTTGAAGACTGAAAACAAATGCAATGGTTCAACCGAAAATGGTACACACAAAGTAAACACTTACCACTAAACTACAACGATAACATAATCACGAAACAAATGCTAGATACAAAAATCATGCCAAACATTCTAAAACAACACAAGTTCAAATGTGAATCACACCTAGCAAAAACAATCATCGGAAGATGAAAAACATAAAATGAGGTACTTTCACTCACACAACAATCTTGCAAACAAAAGAGTAAATTATGCATCCATCCAAAAATTCACATTGAACATACAAAGGCAAGAATCACAAGGACTTTTCAAGGTTGTAATGTGGTCGGGTAAACAACAAGAGGAAATTCCTAAAGCTAATCGAAACAAAAACTTGCCGAAACCTAAGGGAGTGATCAACTCACAAAAGTTCAAACACAAAATTTCAATGAAACTTCTTCCACACACCCAAGTGTTACACAACAACACACAACTTATTTAGCACAATTATTGAAACTCTTTTTGTTTCCTTTTTCAAGGATTTTCTTTTTCTCTTTTTTTTTTCTTTTCTTTTTCTCTTTCACAAATTTTTCTCTTTTTTCTTTTCTTTTTCAATCCTCATAGAATCCAACCAATGAGTATACAATCATCCTCTCCCCAACTTGAATTCAACCGCACCATCATGTGAATACTCCCTACTTTCTAAGGCAAGGAAAAAATCCATACAACAACACAAAATTGAGGTCCAAGAAAAAACAAAATCCATTAAAAAATAAGTGAACTAAATACTCATAGACAAGCATTAAGTTCAACTAAAAACATGGATCAAAAAGCTCAAAGGGGTTACAAATTCTCACACACTCACAAGGTGAATTGACTATTTGGCTAAGGTGGTTGTGCTCAAAATGAAACAAATACCTTGATCCTTTTCATGCATTCATATACACAACATAAACAACAGATTCAACATAATAAAATCCAGTTAGAACAAAATTGTCGGTACTCCGAGCATATAACAATGGAAGGCTTCCTCACAAAAAGGGTAGGAACTAAAGTGATTCACACAAGAACAAGTATATAAAAGAATAAATGGCATGAAAGTTGTAAAAAGCCTAAGTATCATGAATATGCCAAAGTCAAGAAAGCGATAAATACATACCTTGGACGTGTACAAAACTTAAACACTATCATTACCATGCATTCGCAAGTTGAAACACTCAAAATCGGAAAAATCACCGAATGCGACTTCAAGCAATCGGGCAAAAATTTGAGTCCAAACAATCAACAAAAGAATTAGAAAAATTACTAATAATTACTAATATATAAGGCCTTGGTGGAAGTGGGAAGAAGGGGGAACCAAGTGAACCATTAAAAGAAATCATTGGCTCAACACAGCAGAGCGCGCTCAGCGCGCAGGCCCGCGCTCAGCGCGCTACAGCAGAACCAGAAAAATCAGTACAACAACAGGGTTCTGGTGTACTGCCGTTGACAAATACCCTTATCTCATCACGGGCACTTCAACGGAACACGTTGTTTGACCACCATGTCAGGAAGACTTTCGACACAAGGAGCCAGTCCCTCACTCGAACCAGACTCTGATACCACTGACGGGTTATCATGAGGGGGAAAACATACACATTGGGTCAAACACTCACCTAAAGGTCAAATACTCACCCAAACAAGTGAGAGAGACACCACATATTCATTCAAAACCTTAAGGTGATAGGTGTATGAATCCTCTTACTTATAAAGTGCTTAACCTCCACTTTTCTAAGCAATGTGGGACTTAAAAATCACACTTGTTTCTCAGCATAACTCACAAGTATTTCTCAACAGATGGTTATGATGTATTTAGAGTTTTATATATTGAGTGTAACAGAGATTGCGCCAGAAGTTTCGCTGGAGAAGACGCCGAAGATGCCATCGGGAACGATTTTTTTCTGAAGTGATGATTGTGATCTCAGTTTCTTCCTCATCAACTCATTTTTCTGGTTCATTGTCCAACATAACTTTTTGATATTTTTCTCTACCTTTCTTTTGTGCATCAGAAAATTTTAAAGAAAAATCTTGAGATGATGCTTTTAGAGAAAGACGAAATGCTTGTATTTGCTCTTTTAAGTGTTTTACTAATTTTTTTGATGTTTCAAAATAATCAACTATCTATTCTGGAAGAATCTTGAATGTGTTAAATGTTTCAACAGATTTTGAGGAAGAATATTGCGTTTGGTGTTGGTTGTTGATTTGAGTGGAAAAAGGTGGTTTAGTTGCCATGAAAGTATTGGATGATTGTAGACGTGGAGAAGAAACTGAATGCGAGTGATAGTTGTATTAAGAATATGAATTTGGTAGAGGTGGCGTGTAGCCATGATTAAAATATAAATTTGAGGGTGTAGTTGGAACAATGGTGGTGGTGGAATAATATGGAGGAATGTACGAGAGACGGAATGGAAAAGAATGTGTAACAATGGTGGTGTTGGGTTGATAAGGATTAAATGGAGTAGTGAAAGATGAGGGAAATAGGTATGTTGTATGAGGTGTTGATGTTCAAGAATGAAATCACCAATTGATAGAGTAATAAACCTAAATTGCTAGAAACATAAAGAAAATCAAAATAAAACTAAAAGATAAAAAAAACATTTGATTTCAATGATTGATTCTCAAAGTAATACATTACACTCAATATATAGTACTCTAAATACATCATAATCATCCATGTGACACAATTTTAAGAATTTAAAAAACTTTTTAAATACAATAATACTAACTAATATATTAAAATATTAATTAAAATATAAATTAAAATATCTAACTAATAATTAATAAATACTCTCTATAAAAAAATCTTAAAGAGAAATATTTATTTTTATTTTGAATAAAAAAAAACTCCACGAGCCAATAACATGAGTATAAGAATCATCAACAATAATAATATAATGAATATGAGAAGTATACGGAAAAAAATATTCATGGTTGAAATATCATGTGATTAGTGACTCTGGAATCAACAATCCAACCATTCTTATATGCATAAATTATCATTCGTTCATAGATGAATTACGCCAAAATTATCGTCATCAAAGAATTAAGAGTGGGACAAAAAAAAGACTACAACTAAATGTCATGTTGAAAAAACTCAACATGTTTTCTAGCGAATGAACTATGTTTCTGAAGAAAGTTTTACATTAAGAAACAAACAAAAACTATAAAAAGTTATTTATTTAAAAAAGAGAAACAAAATATAAAGACCTAAGATATAGATATTAAAGTAATAATATAAATTAACCAATCGTTTGTTAGTTTAATGGTGATTGATGTTAGATTTAGTAAAGAGTACCATAATTTAATTCTCGCAACTTTAATCAGAAGGGGTGTAACCACCTGATATCAAAACTGACTTCTGAATCAAACTAATTAATTTAGTAGATCGAATATTGGTGATGAAAAAATAATAATAATAAAAATTAAAATTTATTTATTATCGCACCCTCAGTTGCTTTAGATTAAGGCTAACCCTTAGAATATTTGGTCAGAAAAAACATCTATGGTCTATTTGATTTTATAGTACTACTATGTGTGAAGCATATGGCAGGACAAAGAAAGTTTTGTCATAAAATGGGGAGAGGATTAGCTACCTTTACTGTTCATAACTTTGGTGCCTTTGGTATAAAACATGATACATAGATGAATAAAATAATATATTTAAGTGAGAGATGATAATTTATTTGTGAAAAATACAAACAAAGTTACCAAAGGCATAGAAGCCAAAGGTAGCAGATCCCTTTCCATAAAATGAGATGGGAAAATCACGAAGATATGATGCATATGTTAAGCCAGTCACATTAATAATTGTCATAGTGGTTGCAACTTGCAAGGAGAACTTTGGAGCTGATTTTCTTTTGTCATGTATACACATTATGTCATTTGTGTGCAGTTGGTGCACTCGCTAATGGATCATATTAGTACTCTAAACTCTAACTAATATCAATATTATAAGTAAAATTTGTTTTAGGTTTTACTATGGTTGCATATGTTTTATTTTCATTCTATTTTAATTCTTTAAATTATAAAGTATTGTGCAAACAAATAGAATAATTCAAAGTTCCAACATTTGTATAATATCAGTACGACACTGTAGCACCCCAAAATTTGCCCTACCTTTTTCTAACCTTTTCTGGCTTATGTTTCATTTTTTTTTCATTTGCATCTCATTTAGGTCTTAACTCATAATCAGGCATTGGATTGAGCTCTCGAGCCATCGGATCACGGTAGCCTTGTGGCTAAGGACTTCTCTTATTCTAAGCAGCAAGCATTAGAGTGCCCCAACATTTATTTTGCTCGGTAATTTGGTACCAGATCATTCTTTTTCCAACAGGGTATTTTGAGAGTTCACAGCTTATTCCAGGCATTTTTAATATTTTCATATTTTCATTCATCTGACTGTATTGCCACTTTGCATCATCTAAATAGCATAAAATAGTGCTTTTCATCTCGCATACTGCCTAAAATATTGGTCAGAATAATTTCTCGGAAATTTACAGACAGAGTGGTCAAATTGAATTTCAGCAGTGCTTAAAATCAGGGGACGGAAAATTTTAAAATCGAACTCGCAGACGTCAATTGTATTATTCTACAGTTCGCGTAGTTTAACTCGGCGTATTCGTTTTAATTTTTCGTCATATTTTGATCAATTTGAGCATTTTTACGGATCAAAATTTATTTTAAAATCTGACCAAATGCTGTATTTTTTCGAGTCATATATTTCGTATTAATCATTTTAGTGTACTCGGTTTATTTTTTTTTATCACTAGGGCATTCGATTTTTATTTATTTGATGATTGTTTATTTTACCTTTTTAACTAATATTGTTTAGAATAGATAAATAGGATAATTAGTATTTTTATTTTTATATTAAATATTTATTTTTATTTTTAGATTTAACTAATATTTTTTTTCATAAATAAATAGAATTTTTAGTTTCTGTTTTAAATTTATTTTAATTGAATTGTTTAAATTTTATTTAATTTTAATATTAGTTATTTGGGTCTTAAAATGGACACTACGGGTATTAGTGTCAATTTAAAAAATAGTTAACCCTAATTTGTTTCATTATATATATGTGTGCTGATGTTAAGAAGAGGGGAAAAAAAAAAAAGAGATCGAAAGAGACGGCCGGCTGAGAGATTCATCTCGTAGTCCGAGAAATATTGTATGTTATTAATGGTATTGCTGGCGTTTTCGTATCTCACGCATTCAGTTTCGTTTTATATAATATATATATATATAGCTTATGTTGTTATTATTATATTAACAAGCTTCTCATTAGCATGTTTCGTTTCAAGTATATATTACTTTTCATATGCACTGCTATACATGTTGTGCGATGCCGCTACCGTACTAATATCTATACCGGCATGTTCTTAAAGTTATTATTCATCAGAGCCATTTTGCATAGGAAAGTGGTGGTGCGTTACTATTTATTTTATATTATTTTCTTTTATAAGCCTATAACATGTTTATTTTAGCAATCATAAGATAACTTGTTTTTCAATAAAATCTAACTTGTTTTATTTTAATAATAATGAGATATAACTTGTTTTTTTTATAATCATAAAACATATTTTTTAAATATATAACATTTCTTTTGGATAATCCGTTTATTTTAATACATTTGTTTTCTAATATATACTGTTTTTTACTTATTTATCTACTTTATTTTTTGGATTGAACCGTGTCGATATGCTGTCTGCATATATGTGCATGATGTGTGGCATTAGTATTAGTTTGATCCGGTTGCGATGATCGCATTTTTTTTGCGTTAGCAACATTATTGGGTTTTTATCACGTTTTAAAAATTCTTTTTCTTTGCGTTTCTCTTAGTTATATTTAGATCCTCACGATTTAGATCCGGTTGCGATGATCCAATTTCCGCGGTAGCAACACTGCTGTTTTGTTAATTGCTTTTTTTCTTCTAATTTCAGAATTAATTAGGTAATTGTCATTAATTATTAATCCTAGATTTTAATTAGTTTTCTTTTAATTAGAAATTAGCATTGTCACATAGATTTTAATATTAGTTTTAATTTTAGATTTAATTTTAATTAGAATTAGCTCATAATTAGAATTAGAATTAGTTCTTATTTCTTTTAGATTTTGTTAAGTTGTTTTAGATAATTGAAACTTTTAACTTTCTTTTTATTAGAATAGTTTAATTTTCGAATTAACTTTTTAATTCTAGATCAACACTTTTATTTTAGACGTAATCTTGATTTTAATTAGTGTTTTATTTTCACTTTGGTTTTTGGTTTTAAACTTTAATTTGTTTAATCTTGGATTAGATTAGAAATTAACTTAGAATTAATCTTAGGCTTAGATACTTTTTATTAACCTCTAATTTTAGCTTTTAGCCTTAGATTTTAATCTTGGGTTTTAATTTGCACTTTATCTTGGATATTTTTGGATTATCTGTTGATCTTGATTTTGATGCATATCTTGATTAGTTCCTGATTAAGTGTTGATTTCTCCTGGCTTGTTTTCGTATTCGATTTTCTCTTTGTGATTGCGATGCTTCGTGTTTACTTGTTGATTCCTCTGTATTCACATGCTCCCTTAAGGCTCCTAGTCCGACTTAATTTCTGATTAAGCTCGAAGTAGGATAGACATTAGGCTCTCAATCCAAGCATGATAACATTAGGTAGACTTTCCTCCCAAACCTCCCCTTAGGGCCATCTTTGCATGATAACATTAGGATAGATTTTCCCCGTAGTGTTTTTTCTTTTCTTTTGGGTCCCTATTCTCATCTCATAACATCTCTAAAATACTTAATAAGGTCAACTTGCCTTGCACCAGAGCCTTAAACATAGGAAATGAAGATTGAGGGGTCCCCCTTCTCTCTTCTAGAGAATTGAGCATACGTCCCATTGGGGGCGATCATGCGACGCATTCGCTCCCGTGTCATAGACTTTGGTTCAAATTGAGTTATAAACTAACTCAAGTCACTTCTGTCCTAAAAAATACAAACGAACTTCAAACCTTTTTATCCTGCGGGATTGTCAAACTAAAGGCTATTTTCAAAAAGGGCATGTTACTTTCCGTCTGAGTCGTAAACAGGCATCGACCCTAACTGCCGGACGCGAACTTAACGTCGCTCATAAAAAACACAAAAAGAACTTGGTTCGAACTATGTTGACTCTGAATTTCCCATTGCATAAAGGGAGTACGTAGGCCTAAGACGTCGACGTCCTACCGAGTCTGTCTTTGTTTTCCCCTCCCCCGTCTTAGTGCAGCCATAGATTTTAGGATAACTCACCCTTAGAATAGACAACAAGCGTGGATCCCATCGAGTACGATGGACGCGTGGGGTGCTAGTACCTTCCCCTCGCGTAACCGACTCCCGAACCCATGCTATGGTTGCGATGACCATTCCTTTCCCTCTTCCTCAGGTTTATGCGGTGTTCCCTTTCCCTCTCTTGGGATAAATTTACACGGTTGGCGACTCTATTTTCCGCGCCACTTTCGCGTTTGTACCTGGATGAAAATCCTGGGAGCGACATGGCGACTCTGCTGGGGACTCTGGTTGACCTATGCTGGTCCATCCCTAAGCGAGTCAATCCTAGCGCTTGCTTGTCTTTGTTCTCTTTGGGTGTTTTTGTTTCTGTTTTGCTTTATTTGTCGTATTTTATTTTTACCGCATTTTCTGCATTGCATATTATTATCAGCTGCTGCACTGGTTTTCTGTTTGGCGGGTTGGGGGTTCCGAGAGATAAGCCCAATACCCAGGCTTGAGCGTACACGTAGGATTAGCGTGGCAAGTAGTGTGACTCGTGTGGCATTTGGCCAGACATAGTATACATGAAAACTCCACATCCAGACGAGGTTTTCTTTGGTAATGTTCTATCCTGCACATTGGTGCAGATGATTGAATGTAACCTAAAAAGCTGTCGACTCTGGCGACCATTCCAGAGAACTCAGTAACGGCACTCCTCCCGAGACGTGATAATGGAAGACCAGAAATGGCAAACCCATTACACATGTCGATCCGAGGACCCAATGCTGGGAACTTGTTATAGGGTTTCCTTTTGGGAAAGAATCAGGGGAAGCACTCCTCGATTGGTGATAGTACTGTACCCCGAGGGATGAATGTACTATTGCTTCTCGACCTCAGTGCCGAAACTGAGGACTTGCCATAGGATGTTTTCTTTTGAGAGGAATCAGTTGAGGCCTCCTCGATTGGTGATGATGCCAAACCAGAAATGGTGAACGTATCATCATTTCTCGACCTGAGAGCCCGTGATATTGAGGATCCTCAGTTTTTTAGTACCCACATGTGAGAGGGCAGGGTGTTTACAGGTTTGCAGGTAACCTTGACCTTCAACATACCCAGTTTTCTGATCAGCAGATTTATCAGTGTGGTATTATGGTTATTCTGGTATTCTGGGTATTTGGGGGCAGATCTTTGAGATTTTTCAGCTTGTTCAGTGCAGCAGTTGTCCAGTCTGTGTGGTATCCTTGATCCCATATGTGCATTTGCATCATCATTTTGCATCCCAACATGTTTATTCATTTGTAGGGTTGCATCCTAACTTTGATTCTGGGTTTTGAAATTAAACTGGAATCAAGGGGTAGATCGCCCTGCGAATTTTTAAACATGTTCATTTGCATTCGCATATCCATAATCATTTTGCATAACAGGTGTTTATCTCTGGCGTCCTTACTTGGTTCTCCTCCGCAGTATAGGATTGCAGATCAACACATTCACCAGTATTCAACCAGACCAAATCAGAAAAGACTCATGGATCAACTACAAGCTGAGATGACTGAGATGCGGACTCGCATGAACCAATTCATGGATTTAATGCAAGGGGTTGCTCAGGGCCAAGAGCAGTTAAGAACTTTTGTCCAACCACTGATTGCAAGGATTGATGACTAAGCTGTCCTTCATGGAGGAGTCCATACTGGTGTTACTGGTACTAATGTTCAGAATGGCCCTCTGGGCGGAGTTATTCCAGTTTCTGGTGTTGTGATCCCTCCGGGCGGGGCTGAAAATGTTTGGGGAGGTGGTATTGGTGTCTGTGCTATTCATGGCCGTCAGTTTGATGATATTCAAGATGATGCATTCTCTGTGCCAGGTGGGGATGCTGGTTCCCATATTGACACTGATCAGAGATTTAGGTTGATTGAGGAACAACTGAGGGGTATTGCGAATCAAGATTCTGTGGGTATGGATTTGGAGGAGTTGGGGCTGGTTCCAGGCGTCGTTATCCCGCGTAAGTTTCAAACTCCTACCTTCGAAAAGTACAATGGTATGACTTGCCCGAGGACTCACGTCAGGGTATACACGAGTAAAATGGCTGCTCACGCAAAGAACGAAAAGTTGATGATGCATTGCTTTCAGGATAGCCTATTTGGGGCATCCCTGGAATAGTATATGCAGCTAGAGAGGAAAGACGTCCGTAGTTGGAGAGAGCTAGCAGGGGCTTTTATCAAACACTATCAATACAACACCGACATGGCCCCCAATCGTACACAGCTGCAGAATATGTCTCAAAAGAGCAATGAAAGCTTTAGAGAGTACGCCCAGAGGTGGCGTGAATTGGCTTCCCGAGTTCAACCTCCGATGTTGGAAAGAGAGCTCGTCGATATGTTCATGGATACACTTCAGGGGCATTATTATGAGAAATTGGTTGGATGTTTGTCAGCTGGATTTTCAGGTCTTGTATTGGCAGGAGAAAGAGTTGAAAACGACATCAAAACGGGAAAGATTCGAGGTGCTGCTGAAGGTGCAAAGAAACCTTATGATGGGTCCTCCAAGAGAAAGGAAGGAGAAGCTAGTGCTGTGTATATTCCTCCTATTGTTCAACGGCCTGTTCAGCATCAGCGACCTTATGCTCCTCAGCAACAGAGACAAAAAAGACCACGAAGGCCTGCGAGAAGTTTCAATCCACTCCCTATTTCTCACAGTGATGTTCTTGCCCGTCTACTTGAAAGTTCTCTGGTTCAACTAAGGGATGCCAAGCCTGTTCCTGACCCTATTCCTCCTGATTATGATTTGGATGCCAGATGTGAATATCACTCAGACACACTAGGTCATTCAATTGAAAATTGCAACGTGTTCAAGCACAAGGTGCAAGACCTGGTAGACTCAGAGATCATTGCATTCACTGAAGATGATATGTACATCAATTGAAGCCTCCTTTCTCAAATGAGCGCTCAGTCTGCAAATACGTCCAGACAGAATCAAGCTTCCTCGGCAATGGCAATCTTCAGCTTCTTTACTGTATTTTCATTTGTAGTTTCTCATTTCTTGTTAAAGCATTGTATGCATGTAAGACTTGTTTGTTTTTAATGATGATATTAATGCAATGAATATGTTTTCTTGAAGCAATTCTTTTTATTCATCCGTATGATATTTATATACATTGCAATACCAATTTTCTTGCTTAAACTCTTTGAGGGAGGATGATGAAGTAAAAACGCAAAATCTTTGGTTGTATGCTTTCGAATAAAACCATGTTGAGGATGTACAGGCATTGTTTCAAATCCCTAAACACTGGAGATATAAGGGAGATAGACCCTCGTTAACCCCTTTGAGCCTTGAAGTAGGAGTTTCTTTCGTACAAAAAAAACCCTCATACTTAACCCAAGGGCAAGGTAGATGTCAGTTAGTTTGACCGAGCGTTCAAATTTCAAGGAGAGTGTGCATCTGAGGATCCATTACCTTCTATCCCACCGCCAAGAGGATAAGAGATGTGAAACCACAATGGTTATTCATCAACAATCAAGGAGTGAGGCAGTCACAACCCTGTCAAGCAAGTAAGACAACCAGTGTCACACGCTTTGTTCAAAAAGGGGAATAAAAAAAAAGAAGAAGAAAGCCCGCTAAGTCGAGACTTGAAAATAAGCGACTTAGGCAAAAGTTAGGGCATCCCGCTAGACTTCAAAATCGAAAAATTCAAAAGAGTCAGTCCAGGAAAAAATTAGGGATAAAAAAAAAGGGCAAAAGAAAGAAAAAGCGAAAAGCATTACAAGAGAAATCCTCGATAAGAACAAATTTGTGTGATTACAGACACAAAAGATAAAAAGGGATGACTGTCACTCCAAAACCTCCTTAGGTGTCAAACCATTAGTTGCGTGGGTCCCTTAAAGATCGTAAACCTTTTGAGAGATGAGTGTTTGTGTCAGATTAACTGAACATAGGACTGGAGAACATCACGAAGAGTGGGTAGGCGCCTATAAATTTCGAGCCATAAATCCTTTTTTCTGAAATCGTGAACCAGGCCACGTTACAATCCTTAAAAGTCCTAATTGAAACAGGGTTTATTCTAAAGGCGTACTTCAACAGGATAACGTTCCTGACTCCTATAAGTTGTGTTAATAAGATTTGTTGGTATTGCATGTGCGCATTGTTTTGCCATTCAAAAATCAAGGTCGCATCCCAGCTAGTGATTCGTTCGCAAGGCTTGGCGACGCATCTTCAATAAAAAACTTCTAGGTTAACATATTTGTTGTATTAGAATTATCATTCTCATAAATAACTTGTTCTGCTTGCATACATGTGCCTAAGCATCAATTCAGCTTACACAATGAACATCAGTCAAGAAGTTTGATCCTGCCAAGGTAGGATGCTTGAAAATCCTGAAGGACAGTCATATTAAGGGGCATGCTGCCAAGAGACTCAGTGTAAAGTGGGCTCTCCCCAGTAAGTCATGTTAAAGATGTAGCCAATCTGGGGAAGTCACGTTGAGAAATCTCTCAGAAATTCAGTTATTCAGGGGCATTCATTCTAAGATCAGGGGCAAAGTCACTTCAAAGCTCATATTGAGGCAGGCCATCCCTAGAGCATGAGAAGTTATCCTCTCCAGAAGACGGTTAATCAGAAGCACCTCTTCAAGGTTCAAAATACCAAAGCAGAGTATTTTAAGTCATTTTAAGTCCTCTCGAGGCAAATCCCTTCAAAGATCATCCAGTCTGGGGCAGTTACGTTGAGATCCGATAAATCTCTCCAAGAGTTTGAAGACCGTGGGGCAGTGTGAACGCCCGGTCCTCTGTGAGATCCTCTTGAGGTGAGTTCTCCCATTCGACCCTGTGGTTTGGGGCAAGTCAGGAAGGAACCGTTGTTCGCTCTTGATGATCAGTATGCAGTGATCAGCAGAAATTTGAAGTACTAAGCATCTCCCTCAGCAAAGAGCCAGATGGTATCCTCCCAGCGAGGTGTTGAAAGTGATATTTTTCCCTAAGAAGAGGGTCGTCCTCAAATCGAAAAGGGTTCTTTATGAAGATTCCTTATCCCCAGCAGTACAGGTGGATTCCTCATTCTCAGCAGGGTAAGACGATGGAATATATTCAAGCAGATTCGGTATTTCCCCGCAAGTCAAAGTCCAATGGTTATTGGCAGTTTCAGCAGTTCAAAGTCCAATCTTCATTGGCATCTCCCCGACAGAGTTTGCAATTCAGCTTGCAGTTCCCCTACAGAGTTTGCAATTCAGCTTGCAGTTCCCCTACAGAGTTTACATCACCAGTGGTTATTGATGGTACAGTTGGTAATCTCCCCACAGGAGATCAGATATTGGTGATCCCTTCCTCAGTGAAGTCCGCTTGTTCTACTCTGCGCATTCCCCGGTGGAGTGTCATCTCCTTCTTGCATATAGTAATCATCATTGCATTGCATCCTCAAAATGCGTAGCATTTCCATTTCGTATGGAGCATTACGCCATAGAAAAAATTCAAACATGCATCGAAGCATAAGCCAGATTTGATACCTTGTGCGAAAGCCCAGATCAACCCTCAATCAATACAGTGATTCCCCAGCCTCCGGGTTGACGTCCTTTCTTCCCCAACTTTAAAGTTGTCGTATACCTTTTCTCGACCTCAGAGTTGATGAGATATCCTTTCTTCCCCAACTTCAAAGTTGTCGTATACCTTTTCTCGACCTCAGAGTTGATGAAATATCCTTTCTCCCCCAACTTCAAAGTTGTCGTATACCTTTTCTCGACCTCAGAGTTGATGAAATATCCTTTCTTCCCCAACTTCAAAGTTGTTGTATACCTTTTCTCGACCTCAGAGTTGATGAAATGTCCTTTCTTCCCCAACTTCAAAGTTGTCGAATACCTTTTTACCAATCTCAGAGTTGATGAACAACCCATTCCTCCCCAACTTCAAAGTTGTCGTATACCTTTTTACCAATCTCAGAGTTGATGAATATCCCTTTTTTCCCCAACCTCAGAGTTGACGCCCTGCTTCTCCAACCTCAGAGTTGTCGTACCTATTTTTCCCCAACCTCAAAGTTGTCGTATGTCTTCTCTCCAACCTCAGGGTTGTCGTATATTGTGGCATGTCTCCAACCTCAGAATTGACGTTTATCCTTCTTCTGCCCAACCTCAGAGTTGATGCCTACCTTGTCCTCAACCTCAGTGTTATTGGTTACTTCAAATTTTCTCAATCTCGGAGCGAGTGCCATTTTTTCCAGAACCTCAGAGTTGATGGTCTACCTTCTTATCCCCAACGTAGTTAACACTCGTCCGTGTTTATTTCAAGACATTTCAATACATCGTCTGTATTGGTTTCCCACATTCGTACGTGTTGTGACAAGTGCAGCATTTATTGCTTGTTCCCCAGCGGAGTCGTCCCTCCTTTGAGGATTGCAAATTTCAGGTTTCTTTTGGTATTCAATCCCGTGAATCCTTTGAACGCATGACAGCCGTTGCTATCATACCTTCAGGACCAAGTTGATTGAATAGGGGCAGCTGTAGCACCCCAAAATTTGCCCTACCTTTTTCTAACCTTTTCTGGCTTATGTTTCTTTTTTTTTTTCATTTGCATCTCATTTAGGTCTTAACTCATAATCAGGTATTGCATTGAGCTCTCGAGCCATCGGATCACGGTAGCCTTGTGGCTAAGGACTTCTCTTATTCTAAGCAGCAAGCATTAGAGTGCCCCAGCATTTATTTTGCTCGGTAATTTGGTACCAGATCATTCTTTTTCCAACAGGGTATTTTGAGAGTTCACAGCTTATTCCAGGCATTTTTAATATTTTCATATTTTCATTCATCTGACTGTATTGCCACTCTGCATAATCTAAATAGCATAAAATAGTGCTTTTCATCTCGCATACTGCCTAAAATATTGGTCGGAATAATTTCTCGGAAATTTACAGACAGAGTGGTCAAATTGAATTTCAGCGGTGCTTAAAATCAGGGGATGGAAAATTTTAAAATCGAACTCGCAGACGTCAATTGTATTATTCTACGGTTCGCCTAATTTAACTCGGCGTGTTCGTTTTAATTTTTCGTCATATTTTGATCAATTTGAGCATTTTTACGGATCAAAATTTATTTTAAAATCTGACCAAATGCTGTATTTTTTTGAGTCATATATTTCGTACTAATCATTTTAGTGTACTCGGTTTATTTTTTTTTTTATCACTAGGGCATTCGATTTTTATTTATTTGATGATTGTTTATTTTACCTTTTTAACTAATATTGTTTAGAATAGATAAATAGGATAATTAGTATTTTTATTTTTATATTAAATATTTATTTTTATTTTTAGATTTAACTAATATTGTTTTTCATAAATAAATAGAATTTTTAGTTTCTGTTTTAAATTTATTTTAATTGAATTGTTTAAATTTTATTTAATTTTAATATTAGTTATTTGGGCCTTAAAACGGACACTACGGGTATTAGTGTCAATTTGAAAAATAGTTAACCCGAATTTGTTTCATTATATATATGTGTGCTGATGTTAAGAAGAGGGGACAAAAAAAAAAGAGATCGAAAGAGACGGTCGGCTGAGAGATTCATCTCGTAGTCCGAGAAACATTGTATGTTATTAGTGGTATTGCTGCCGTTTTCGTATCTCACGCATTCAGTTTCGTTATATATATATATATATATATATATATATATAGCTTATGTTGTTATTATTATATTAACCAGCTTCTCAGTAGCATGTTTCGTTTCAAGTATATATTACTTTTCATATGCACTGCTATACATGTTGTGCGATGCCGCTACCGTACTAATATCTATACCGGCATGTTCTTAAAGTTATTATTCATCAGAGCCATTTTGCATAGGAAAGTGGTGGTGCGTTACTATTTATTTTATATTATTTTCTTTTATAAGCCTATAACATGTTTATTTTAGCAATCATAAGATAACTCGTTTTTCAATAAAATCTAACTTGTTTTATTTTAATAATAATGAGATATAACTTGTTTTTTTATAATCATAAAACATATTTTTTTAATATATAACATTTGTTTTGGACAATCCGTTTGTTTTAATACATTTGTTTTCTAATATGTACTGTTTTTTATTTATTTATCTACTTTATTTTTTGGATTGAACCGTGTCGATATGCTGTGTGCATATATGTGCATGATGCGTGGCATTAGTATTAGTTTGATCCGGTTGCGATGATCGCATTTTTTTTGCGTTAGCAACATTATTGGGTTTTTATCACGTTTTAAAAATTCTTTTTCTTTGCGTTTCTCTTAGTTATATTTAGATCCTCACGATTTAGATCCGGTTGCGATGATCCAATTTCCGTGGTAGCAACACTGCTGTTTTGTTAATTGCTTTTTTTCTTCTAATTTCAGAATTAATTAGGTAATTGTCATTAATTATTAATCCTAGATTTTAATCAGCAGGCCCAAAAAGGTCTCATAGCATTGCAGCCAGGGGTGCGTTGAGTGATGATATGGGTGTGGCAATGAAATTGAGTGGGCCTAAGAGCCCGACCCAATGTCACAACAACAAAACCTAATTACTAACCAAGGACCCAGCTGACCTAATAATCCCAAAATTCTCTTTCCGTCTCTACAACGCCGTCCCCTGCTCTTTTCCTTCTCCTTCTTCTTCAATTCGTCACCATGAACATCTTCTTCTTCGTTCTGCTTTCAAACCACCTTCGTCTACTTCATCTAGTTCGTCCAACACCCTAACATCACTTTTGTAAAGACTCGCCAGAAATGAAACGACCGCGCCGCCGGCGACACAAGCCTCATTTCTCCGCCTAGACCAACCTCGTACAAACTCCTCACCACAACGGCACAGCATACTCGAGCAATCCACCCCTCTGAGCGTGAAGATGCTAACAACCTTCGCGAACTCTACATCACGGATCCGATGAAACCGACGCCACAGAAACTTAAACCATAGCGCTGCAAGTGGAAGACAAAGCACACAAGCTTGGAGCTCAAACCATGGAGATTTGGCTCCCTACCAGTGACACAACGGCATTCATTCGCTCTCCTCACTCTCAAACAACAACGATCGCAAGTGAAAGATGTGGTTCTAAAGTAACAAGCCATCGCATACGAAAAAGAAATAGCTCAAATGCCAGAACAAACATCACAACTTCAAAATTTAGAGAAAGATTACCGTAATTGCGCGAACGAAGATATATCGGACAACTTAGAGCTTACCTACCGGAGAAACGTCCGGTGCTTCTTCGAATCGACGTAAGTTGTTAAGAAATCCAGAGATCTTCAGCTTCTTGCTCAGGTATGATCGATTTTGCTCGATTCCGCTTCTTCTTGCGATCTGCAAGTGCGAATCCGTTACGCTGAATTGTTGAATTCCTGTTGAATTATTCTTGCGGTTTTCACTTCGTATCGTTGTTGTTGCTTTCCTGAGATATATGGAATACGTGTGCAATGAAGTTGTTGTAACTTTGAATCACTCCTGAATTATCGTTGAATCTGAGACGTTGATTTTCTGTAGGTTATTGTGAAAATGGATTCGTGAGGTTTTGGAAGCATAAACAAGAAGATAATGCTCTGAATTTTGTTGAAGGTTTGAATCCTGCAGTTGCTTTGAAATTTGGTTGCAAGTTGTTGTGCGATTGGTAAAGAGGTGAGAAACCGTGAGAGTGAAGGATCTTGAAATTTGAAGATGGAGTGGGAGAGCGAAGGAGATGAAAGAAGTGCAGTGAGAATGAAGATTATGAACAGAGTGAGATCCTCTCTTTCGTAGGCGGTGAAGCTCGATTTGTATAAATTTTTTAGGGTAGTTTCGGTTTTCTGATTCAAATTCTGTTAGAATTTTGTTAGGGGCATTGTGTAATCAGTCACGCGTTTTCAACGCTTTCTTTGCAATGGCTTTTTTGATTCGCACGTGCCTTTTCTTTTTCTTGTCTTATTGTGGCAGATTTTTGTATGGTTGTGGGATGTTACATCTGAAATCGCGAGGCTGCGTGGTGGTACGGTGTGGAGGTAGTGGCTGGAAGTTTGCAATTTTGGTTCATCAAAGAAAATTGGATTCAAAACTTGACAATTTGTTTGGGAATTGATTTAAAAATGTAAATGGTCAAAAAGATTTATAATTTTTAAACAAGGTGAGCAAGTAAATTTTATGGTGAAATGTGGATTAAAACTTGAATAGGAAATTAGTTAAGAGAATGGAGTCAAATGATATTGGATATAGTATGAATAAATAGACAAAGAAAGGAATTTGGATTGGATATAAAGAATGAGTGAATAAAGTGGATAACAAATAGTTGAAATGGTTATTAAAATAAATGGTTTTTCGATTAATAATTCGAAATGGATCTAAAATGGATATGGGTTAAACAAAAATGGATACATTCTTTGAATTCAATTTGGATATGGAAAAGGTCCATTGATAAAAGAAATGGGTTATTGGTTTAGTAAATGGATACTATTAAGAAAAATGGTTTTAGATAGAAAAAGTGGATAATGGAATGGTTTAATGGTTATTAACATAGTGATTTAAAATATGGAGCAAAATTGGATAAATGGACTAAAAAGAAAGTAATTATCCAAATAGGCCTGGATGGATTTAGAATAGATATGGTTTATGGACTATGGTAGAAATTTGAATTCCAAGAGATCCACATAATCAATCAAAACTTCCAATTCAAACCATACTTGTATTCTCAACGAATCCCCCAACAACAACTGATAAGCAACTGAGCAGACCACAGTGCCTCGACCACAACATGAATCCACAAATGGATCTTTTGTACCATAACCCAATTCTCCTTTATATGCACCCTGAAACCCGGTGAACCTCTGAATACAACAACCTTGAACCTCTGAAATAGGAAGACCCTAGGCTCTTGATGTACACTGATAACTCCTTCAATCCCATGTCTTAGAAGACCAATGCAATGATATGATTATGAGATATGACCTAATGAAGATGCAAATGAAAAGGAAACATAAGCCAGAAAAAAGGTAGGGCAAATTTTGGGGTGCTACAGCTGCCCCTATTCAATCAACTTGGACCTGAAAGGATGATAGCAACGAATTTCAGACATTCAATGTAGAAGGTGATTGAATACCAAAAGAACCCAGAAATTTGCAATCCTCAAAGGAGGGACGACTCCGCTGGGGAACAAGCAATAAATGCTGCACTGTCACAACACGGACGAGTGTTAGCTATGCTGGGGATAAACACAGACGGGTGTCAAGGAATCAAAGATATCAGATACGGACGGGTATCGAAGGGATACATGAACGGGTGCAAAAAGGTTTCAACATGGACGGGTATCGAAAAGATACACGGACGGGTCCAAAGAGGGTTCAATACGGACGAGTATCGAAAAGATACACGGACGGGTGTAAAAAGGTTCAATACGGACGAGTATCGAAAAGGTACACGGACGGGTGTAAAGAGTTTCAATACGGACGGGTATCGAAACGATACACGGACGGGTGTAAAGAGGTTCAATACGAACGGGTATCGAAAAGATACACGGACGGGTGTAAAGGTCCAATACGGACGGGTATCGAAGAAGTACACGGACGGATGTAAAAGGTTTTAATACGGACGGGTATCTAAAAGGTACACGGACGGGTGTAACAAGGTTCAACACGGGCGGGTATCGAAAAGATACACGGACGGGTGTCTAAGGTCAAACACGGACGAGTGCTGAAAGAACACGGACGGGTGTCTCAAAGGTCAATACGGACGGGTATCGAAAAGGTACACGGACGGGTGTAAAAAGGGTTCAATACGGACGAGTATCGAAAAAATACACGGACGGGTGTAAAAAGATTCAATACGGACGGGTATCGAAAAGGTACATGGACGGGTGTAAAAAGGTTTCAATACGGACGGGTATCGAAAGGGTACACGGACGGGTGTAAAGAGGTTCAATACGGACGGGTATCGAAAAGGTACACGGACGGGTGTAAAAAGGTTTCAATACGGACGGGTATCGAAGAGGTACACGTATGGGTGTAAAAAGATTCAATACGGACGGGTGTAAAAAGATTAAATTTATTGGGGATTAATCTCGCTGGGGAATGGAAGGCAACACAGACGGGTGTCTAGAAAAATAGTATTGAGTAAAAGACATAAAAACACGGACGGGTGCCGAGGGAAACACGGACGAGTGTCATCAAAAGGTCAATATGGATGGGTATTGAAACAAAAAGGTTCAAACACGGACGGGTGCCGAAGGAAACACGGATGAGTGTCTGATGGTAAAAATCTTGAGGGGATAAACCAAAGGACCACCTGGACGAAGGGGTAAAAATGAAATCATGGATTAACGATCCCAGCAAACAACTCTGCAAGGGAGTGTCAAATATTGCTTTGAATGACTAAACCCAACACTTGTGGAGTAAAGTCGAATTATATTCTCCTGAAACCCGGCTTTCCTGACGAAGGAAAACCCAAACCTGGCTTATGCTTCGGATGCATATGTTTGAATTTTGCCGTAATGCTCCACGCGAAGTGGAAATGCTACGCATTTAGGAGGATGCCATGCAAAAAATGCTTATGCAATGCAAAAGAGGTGCCTCAGCAAAATAAATGCCGAGGGCGAAGGCAAACTCCACTAGGGACGACAACATAAATTGTCCTCCGAAATAAGAGACCCTGTTGAGAAAGACTTCACTCTGCTGAGGAATACATTGATCATAAATTCTGCTGGAGATGAAAGCTCCGAGAGAAAACCCACTCTTTTGGGGGATATCAAGATCAACAACTCTGCTGGAGATGGACAAAACTCCGAGAGAACACCCACTCAGCTGGGGATAGAAATGAATAACAATTCTGCTGGAGATGGACGAATCTCCGAGAGAATACCCACACGGCCGGGGAATAACAAGATTAATAATTCTGCTGGAGAAGGATGAAACTCCGAGAGAATACCCACTCAGATGGGGAGGGAGATGAATACTGAAGATGGAAACTCCTCCGCCGGGGATCACCAAATACCTCAGAACTTGGATTTGACGCCTGCCAAAAACGATTGGACTTAAGACCTGCTGGGGATACCAATCACCACCAGACTCTGCTTGGGGATATCGGTGAGCTTAATCTGCTGTTAGGGAAATAACTTTACCCTCACCCTGCTGGGGATTAGATCAAACCGTTGTCGGTGAGACTATACTTTCTAACCGACTGAGGAAAGTAGACCCCAGGACTCTGTGGGGATAATAACATCCTTGTCCACGAATCTCCTGCCGGAGATACAACAACATCCACCTTAGAGCAATCAACTTCTGAATGCTTGCTGGGGAATAATAACCCAAACACAACTTTGGCTGGGTATACCATTCTCTGTACTCCTGCTGAGGGTGACGATCCTCTTATATCTTGCTGAGGTGGACGATCCTCATCGACACATCTGCTTGGAAAATAGTAGTTGTCAACATCCACTCTGCTAGGGGATAAACACATGTTTCCTGACTAGCTAAGGAAAAAATGACTGCCCCACACTCTGTGGGGAAACACCATCTTTGATCAAAGAAGATGCTCCATCAATCTCTTGCAGAAGAGGCTGTAGAAATGACAGTTTCTGGCTACCTGCTGAGTAAAGATGAGCCAAATCACAACTTTGACTGGGGGGTAAACCTCTTATCTCCTACCGAGGGGGACGATCCTCAACGACTCCGCTTGGGGAATCACTTATTTATACTCTGTTGAGGAAGACGATCTTCGAGACTCTGATTGGGAAGAGTAATAAACTGCTGAGGACGATCAGACTTCAAAGTTAAGGAGAGCAACTCTACTGGAGAGGTACCAATGAAGATTAGACTTTGAACTACTTGAGATGACTAGATATGACCGTTGAGGAAGAGAACACTTTGACTCCTCATCATCTTCTTGACGATATTCTATCGTCTTACCTTGCTGAGAGTGAGGATTCCATCTGTACTGCTAGAGATAAGAAACCTTCATAAAAGCCCTTTTCGAACATAGGACAATTCTCTGCTTGAGGAAGAATAACAATTCCCACACCTTGCTGGAAAAAGATACCCTCTGGCTCTTTGCTGGAAGAAAAAGACTCCAAAAGTCCCACACTGGGAACAACTCAGTGCTTCAAGTTTCTGCATATTGATTGTCAAGAGCAAAACACAGTTCCTTTAACTCTCCACCTTGCCCCAGACCACAGGGTCTACTTGAAGCAATCATCTTAAGAGGATTTTACAGAAAACCTGGCGTTCAGCAATGCCCCAGGGTTTTCAAACTCTTAGAGATGCATCAGGTCTGGACATAACTGTCCCATACTTCATGATTCGTGAAGTAAACCACCTCGAGAGGGTTCGTAACGACCTGAAATGTTCTGCCACAGTATTCTGAACCTTGCGGAGGTGCTATTGATTGACTGTGTTCTGAAGGGAAAAACTTCTCGCGCCCTTGAAGTGACCTACCCCAGTACAAACCTTGCGGTACATTTGTCTCTGACCGACTAGTCCTCAAGAGATTTACCGAATCTCGACGTGATTGCCCCAGTTTACACGCTTGTGGAGAGATTTATCGGATCTCGACATAATTGCCCTAGTTCGAAGAAATTTTCTCAACATGAATGCCCCATGGTTGATTGTATTCTGAAAAGACCTTCTCAACTTGAATGCCCCAGCTTGGCTACATTTTGAAGAGATTTCCCGGTGTGATTGTCCCAGATTGGTTACATCTCAACACAAATGGCTGGGAACACCTTTTTCCCACATAATCTTTCATCAACATGTCCTCTGGAGTCTCAGGCACCTCAACTTGGCCAATTTAAGCTTCTCGACTGATGTTCATCGTGTAAGCTTCTTTGATGTCAAACAAATGTATGCAAGCAGAAAATGTTTATTCTGAGAATGATTATTCAAATGCAACACATATGTTAATCTTGAAGTCCTTATTGAAAATATGTCACACAGCCGAGTTACGACACTTATTTTTGAAAGGAAAGCAATACGCACATGCAACACCAGCAAAAATCTTATTAGCACAACTCATGGGAGTCAGGAACGCTATCTCGTTGAAGTACGCCTTCAGACTAAACCCTGTTTCAATTAGGACTTTTAAGGGTTGTAGCGTGGCCTGGTTCGCGGTTTGAGAAAAAAGGATTTATGGCTCAAAGTTTATTGGTACCCACCCACTCTTCATGATATTCTCCAGTCCTATGTTCAGCTAATTTGACACAAGCGCTCGTCTCTCAAAAGGTTTCCCGATTTCTAGGGAATCCATGCAACTGGTGATTCGACACCTGACGAGGTTTTGGACTAACAGTCGCCCCTTTTTGTCTTTTATGTCTATAGTCACACGACTTTGTTCTTATCGAGGATTTTCTTTGTTATCCTTTTGGCTTTTCGCTTTCTCATTCTTTTGCTTTTTGTTCCCTAATTTTTGCCTGGACTGACTCTTTTGAGTTTTCAATTTTGAAGTCCAGCGGGATGCCTTAACTTTTGCCTAAGTCACTTGCTTTCAAGTTTTTTGACTTAGCAGGCTTTTTATTTTTCTCTTTTTTCTCTTTTTTTTTTGAACAAGTCGTGTGACACCGTTTTGCCTGACTTGTTTGAAAGGGCTGTGACTATTTCACTCTTCGGTTGGTGAGGAGTAACCATTGTGGTTCTACACCTCTTAACCTCTTGATAGTGGAATGGAAAGTAATGGATCCTCAGATGTACACTCCTTCTGAAAGTTGAACACTTGGTCAAACTAACTGACGCCTACCCTGCCCCTGGGTTAAAATTGAGGGTTTTTCGTTTTCAGAAAGAACTCCTACTACTAGGCTCAAAGGGGTTGACAAAGGTCTATCTCCTTATCTCTCCAGTGTTTGTGAATTAGAAACAATGCCTGTATATCCTTAACAGGGTTTTATCCAAAAGCGTACCTTTAGAAATCTGCGTTCTTATTTCGTCATCCTCCCTCCAAGAGTCTAGGCAAGAAAGGCAGTATTGCAGTGCATATAAACATGACATGAGTGCATAAAAGTAAGATACTTCAGGAACAACACATCATTGCATTAAAATCAACATTCAAACGCAAACAAGTTTTTACATGCAGACAATGTTTAAACAAACAAATGAAAGCTACAGATGAAAATGCAGTAAAGAAAGCCGAAGATTGCCATTGCTGAGGAGACTTGACTCCGTCTGGACTTATTGCTTTTGATGACGCTCTTGCAATCTGGTGCTTACTCTAACAAAGAAGCTTCAATCCAGAGGGGTACCATCTGGCGTGATGACCTTTGAGTCGATCAAGTCCTGCACCTTGTGCTGGAATGCATTACAATTATCAATTGTATGCCCAAACGTTCCCGAGTGGAACTCGCACCTAGCATTCATGTCATAATCCGGAGGAATAGGGTACGGTACCGGCGTGGTACTACTCATTTGAATCAGAGAATTCTTGAGCAGATCAGCAAACAACTGACTATAAGGGATAGGAATAGGATCAAATATCCTCTTGGGCCTTCTTGGTCTCGGTTGCCCCTGCTGTTGATAATTCAGCTGTCGATGCTAATTTCGGCGCCTCACCTGCGCTTGCACTTTCCTTTCCACATTTGGCTGAGGCACAAACAAAGGTTGCTGACGTAGAGCTTCTGCAGCAAAAGGTTGTGGAGAACGTCCGTGACATGAGGTGGATCCTGTAAAGAGGGGAGGAGTCGCCACTTCTGATGAGAAATTGATTACCCCTGAATCAATGAGTTCTTGGACCTTATGCTTGAACCTTGTACAATTCTCAACATTGTGACCAGGTGCCCCATAATGGAAGTCAAATCTAGCATTAGCATTAGGTCCCAGAGGAATCTTTGTGGAAAGAAGTCCCAAACTAACACGTTCAACCAGTTTGAGCTCGAGCAAATAAGAGAGCAAATGCGCATATGGCATTGGAATGGGATCAAACTTCCTCTTAGGCCTCTCTGACTTAGGATCCTCTTGGGGAGAAGGAAGTGATTACTGAGGAGAAAGCTCTGAAACTTCAACTCGTGGAGGGGATTCATGAGGCAATCCATGATCTAGAGCAAATCCCACAGAGATGGGAGAAGTCAGGACCTCTATTGTGGAAGTGAGCACATGATCGTTTTCCTTCTTTAACACCTTATTCAAGATTTCCATGACCATGCCCATCTGAGTCCTCATCTGATTGACTTTCTCTCTTAGCAATTTCTATTCTTAGGACATGACCAGCATATCTTCCCCAAATTGCCTCATCTGAATCTTCATTTCAGTCACCTATGCACAGAGTTGTTCCATGGCTATCCTCTGGTTATCACAGGCTGAGTAGAATACCGATGAATACGTTGGTCGGCAATCATGTCTGAAGAAAGGAGAACATAAGAAGACCAGAGATAAACCTGTTATGCAAAAATGAGATGACTATGCAAATGCAAATGCAAACATGTATGAGCATTATCAAGGCGATCTATCCCTTGATTCCAGTTTTAACAATAGAAGAGAACTGAATTCCTGATCATATAAAGAGAATAAGCATCTGTTACAACACAAGTCTGAATAAGCATAAACAAAGACCCCGACCAACAAGCCTGGAGGTGATCCCGGAATTACAAAGAAAACAACAGCAAGGAAACTAAAGCATATCATCAAGACTCAGCCGTGCTAGAATTCCCCATTCGTCATTCTTTTTGCACCAATTCTGCACTTCCTTGAGAAACTTCTTGGTATTAGGATGCTCTGGTCTCTGAATCAACTCCTGAATCAAAAGATCTCTCCTATGCAAGATTCCTATTAAATAACGACTATGCAACTCCCAATCATCTTCTCCAGAAGCTCCACCTGAACTTGGACCTTCGCTTCTGGCTTTTTTCACCTCGGCTTGGGTCTTCAGCTGTTCCATATCTGCCATGGTTTCATTGAGCTTTTCCTCAATTGCTCTCCTCTCAAAGATCCCTGATAAAATCTCTTTATCTTTTTTCCGAAGCTCTGTCTTCAAACCTTCAATCTGTTCCAGATACTTGTCCTATTTCAACCTATTGGCAGTAATTGCTGTATTCCACCGGTCATGGAACTTGTGAATTCTTGACATAGCATAAGCCAACTCTTTCTTTTTGGACAAAAGGACCTTGCTAACACTTTTCAACGCTTGAGCCACCTTCTCTCTGGCTGTGGCCTCTTTAGACAATTCTTTCTCCTTTACAGCCAAAAGTTCTGATTTCAACCTGGTAGCATGGATAGCTTCACCTTTTTCGTGCTTCAACTGACCAACCTCTCTGCCCAGCTCACGATTCTCCTCTCGGAGTTTCTCCTTCTCAGCCCACAGCTTATCATACTTCTCTATATCAACAGTCGTGGAAGCCTCGATCATCAAAGTATACAAAGGTGGTTCCACCGGGAAGGGTAGAAGCTCCTCTTCTACTCTTTTCTTAATCCACTCTTCATAGGAAGAAAAAGCCCGGTTATTACATTTCCCGAATGAAGTTTTTCCCTTCTTGGTCACCTGCCTCCAAGCATTCACAATCTTCCTTATCATCTCTTGATCCCTAGTACCATTGAAGAATAAGGACTCTCCAATATCTCGCTCTTCAGGTGGACCTCTCAAAGGATAACCAAACTGCCTGATAACAAGGGAAAGATTATAATTAATTCCACCTCTTCTCCCTATCAAGGGTACATTAGGGAATTCTCCGCACTTGCAAATAATCTCCATCCCTCGCAAGTCATGGTTGAACCAAACAATGTTGTCAGCAGTCAATCCCATTAACCTCTTTGACCACTTCAGAGAATCTCTCGTATCAACGAAAGCGCCAACTTCGGGGAGACGACTCAGAAACCAAGTAGCTAAGAGTGGTGCACAACAACTCACAGTTTTTCCACGCCTATTTTCATTCTTGTAGTGGACTGAGTGATACACATCACCTAGCAAGGTAGGTATAGGATTCTTTGAAATAAAGATTCTAACAGCATGCATATCCACCAGATCAGGAACATTGGGAAACAGGACAATTCCATAGATGCACATAGCCAGAATAGCTTGGAAAGCAGTCAAATTCTTCTCTTTAACATGGATGCAAGCTTGATCAAACAATAACTTCAATAAGAAACCCTTAGCTCCTTGTTTCTCCACAATATTACTGCTCAGAACAGATTCACCAATTTGAAGAGCAATGGCCATTTCTTTTATCCCGGGGCGTTCTTCAGAAAAGAATACTATGTCATGCCTGATGGGGATTCCCAAAATAAATGAGAACTCCTCCAACGTTGGAGCCAAGATATAGTCTGGGAAAGTGAAGCAACGCAAAGACGAATCATAGAACTGAAGAAGTGTATGAATGGCATCCTTCTCATACTTGGAGATACTGTAGACAAACTTCAGAAGTCTCCTATACTCTCCACGAACTCTGTACGAACTCCGGGACCAGCCATACTAATCAGCTTGTGAATCAACGTCAAGGTCAGGTCTGGGAACGAATAAGCAACAGTCTTCTTTCTCTGGACATCCATGCTAAGGCAACCTCAGAAAACCGGAATCAAGAGTAAGATGCAAGCCCTGAAAATGTCAAACATGTTAGAATGCAAGAAAAATGATATGCACATGCAAGCATGGGATCAAGGCATCACTGCTGGACGTGACGTGCCGTTAACTGGACGAGAACCACAATCCAGAAAACCAGAATTCTAGAATACTGAACCACTGAGATAACCAGAAACCCAGATAATTAAACATTGATGAGAAATCCAGAAAACCGGGTAGGTTGAAGGTTTCGGTTTCCTGCAGACCTGCAAACACCCATCCCCTCTCACATGTGGGTTCTAAAAAGGCGAGGATCCTCAATATCACGGGCTCTCATGTCGATAAATGATGATACGTTCACCATTTCTGGTTTGGCATCATCATCAATCGAGGAGGCCTCAACTGATTCCCCTAAAAAATAAGGTCATCCTATGCGAGTCCCTCAGCATTGGGTCCTCAGATCGAGAATGTGCAATGGGTTTGCCACGGAACGTGGTCTTCCACTGTCACATCTCGGGAGGAGAGGCGCAACTGAGGTATCGGAGAAACGGTCACCAGAGTCGACAACTCTCTAGATCAACACCCTAACATGCACAAGACACACACGTCAGAATGCGTCCCAAGATAGCCTCGTCTGGTTGTAAATTTTGTGAACACACAAACGTACCAAGCGGGCACGTAGGTCCCACTACTCTCCACTCTAGTCCTAGGGTGTACTCAAGCCTGGGTATTGGGCTTATCTCTCAGAACAACCCAACCTGCCAAACAGAAACCAGCCAGCACAACACAGCAATATCCAGTATGACAGTAATAAAATGAAATGCAATGCAATAAAAGCTGTAAAACAGTAATATACAACATAATAAAGCACAACAAATAAACACCCAACGAAAAAACAAACAAGCGCTAGGATCGACTCGCTAAAGGGGATGGACCAACAAAAGGTCAACCAGAGTCCCCAGCAGAGTCGCCAGCTGGCGCTCCCGAAAGATTCGCATCCAACGGTACAAACGCGAGAGTGATGTAGAAAACACAGAGTCGCCAGTAATGTGTATTTATCCCGAGAGAGGGAAAGGAAACACTGCATAAACCTGAAGAGAAATGGGGAAAGACATGGTCATTGCAACCATAGTCCAGGTTCGGGAGTCGGTTATGCGAGGGGAAGGTGTTAGCACCCCACGCATCCATCGTACTCGATGGGATCCACGCTTGTTGTCTAAACGGAGGGTGAGTTGTCCTACTATATATGGCTTAACAAAAGAAAACGGGGATGGGGGTGACTAAGACGGACTCGGTAGGACATATTCGATGCCCTAGGCCTACGTACTCCCTCAGTGCAATGGAAAAGTCAGAGTCAACGTAGTTCGGACGAGAACTGTAGGGGAAGGTTTCTCGCCAAGACAATCGCTATCTTGTGCCTACATATCCACAATCGGACGAGAGAGAGGAATCAGAGCTAATGTAGTTCGTGCGTACGACCACAGATGGGTAAGTGTTTTTTACGTGAGCGACGAGCTCTTTTCTGAAAATGAAGTTTGAAACCCAACAATCCCGAAGGATAAAAAAGATTTGAATTGGTTTTGTGTTTTTTAGACAGAAGTGTTTTCTTTTTAAGTTAGTTCATAACTTGCATTGCACCAAAGTCTAGGGCACAGGGACGAATACTTAACGAATCGTCCCAAGACGGGACGCTCGCTAAGCACTCTAGAAAGATGAGAGGAAGCCCCTCATTTCTCATTCCCCATGCTTAAGGCTCGTGCGCAATACACTTTATCTTTATTAAGTGTTTTCAAGAAGTCTTGAGATGAGAAGAGAGAGGACCCAAAGGAAACTCTAAAGGGAAACTAAGAGTCCTAATGTTATCATGCAAAATGGCCCTAAGGTCAGGATTAGGAGGGAATTCTACCTAATGTTAGCATGCTTGGATTGAGAGCCTAATGTCTATCCTACTCCGAGCTTAATCAGAAATTAAGTCGGACTAGGAGCCTTAAGGGAGCATGTGAATACAGAGTAATCAACAAGTAAACATCAGACAATTCAATCACAAAGAGAAATTCGAATAAGAAGCAGACAAGTATTTAATTAGAAATTAATCAAGAATTAAGCATCAAGTCAATATTAACAATTAGTCAAAAATAACCAAGTTAAAAATTAAAATGCTGATTAAAAAGGAGATTAAATTCTAATACTAAGAGCTAAAATTAAAGATTAGTTAGAAAATTAGTATCTAAACCTAAGAATTAATTCCTAATTAATCTCTAATAAAAATCAAATTTTAACTAAACAAAATTAATTTTAAAATTAAGAATTAAAACTAACAAGTTATAAACTAATTCTAACAATTAGTATTCAATTAGTTAGCTAAAACAATTATCAAAACAATTTAAAAAAAACAATTAAAAAAAAGGGTGTAATCAGAATTCCAGGGGTGAGAAAATAAGTTAGGCGAGTGGGCTTTTTGTAGTTCAGCAGGCCCAAAAAGGTCTCATAGCATTGCAGCCAGGGGTGCGTTGAGTGATGATATGGGTGTGGAAATGAAATTGAGTGGGCCTAAGAGCCCGACCCAATGTCACAACAACAAAACCTAATTACTAACCAAGGACTCAGCTGACCTAATAATCCCAAAATCCTCTTTCCATCTCTACAACGCCGTCCCCTGCTCTTTTCCTTCTCCTTCTTCTTCAATTCGTCACCATGAACATCTTCTTCTTCGTTCTACTTTCAAACCACCTTCGTCTACTTCATCTAGTTCATCCAACACCCTAACATCACTTTTGTAAAGACTCGCCGGAAATGAAACGACCGCGCCGCCGGCGACACAAGCATCATTTCTCCGCCTAGACCAACCTCGCACAAACTCCTCACCACAACGGTACAGCATACTCGAGCAATCCACCCCTCTGAGCGTGAAGATGCTAACAACCTTCGCGAACTCTACATCATGGATCTGATGAAACCGACGCCATAGAAACTTAAACCACAGCGCTGCAAATGGAAGACAAAGCACACAAGCTTGGAGCTCAAACCATGGAGATTTGGCTCCCTACCAGTGACACAACGGCATTCATTCGCTCTCCTCACTCTCAAACAACAACGATCACAAGTGAAAGATGTGGTTCTAAAGTAACAAGCCATCGCATACGAAAAAGAAATAGCTCAAATGCCTGAACAAACATCACAACTTCAAAATTTAGAGCAATATTACAGTAATTGCGCGAACGGAGATATATCGGACAAGTTAGAGCTTACCTACCGAAGAAACATCCGGTGCTTCTTCGAATCGATGGATGTTGTTAAGAAATCCAGAGATCTTCAGCTTCTTGCTCAGGTATGATCGATTTTGCTCGATTCCGCTTCTTCTTGTGATCTGTGAGTGTGAATCCGTTACGCTGAATTGTTGAATTCCTGTTGAATTATTCTTGCGGTTTTCACTTCGTATCATTGTTGTTGCTTCCCTGAGATATATGGAATACGTGTGCGATGAAGTTGTTGTAACTTTGAATCACTCCTGAATTATCGTTGAATCTGAGACGTTGATTTTCTGTAGGTTATTGTGAAAATGGATTCGTGAGGTTTTGGAAGCATAAACAAGAAGATGATGCTCTGAATTTTGTTGAAGGTTTGAATCCTGCAGTTGCTTTGAAATTTGGTTGCAAGTTGTTGTGCGATTGGTAAAGAGTAAATCGTGAGAGTGAAGGATCTTGAAATTTGAAGATGGAGTGGGAGAGCGAAGGAGATGAAAGAAGTGCAATGAGAATGAAGATTATGAACAGAGTGAGATCCTCTCTTTCGTAGGCGGTGAAGCTCGATTTATATGAAGTTTTGAGGGTAGTTTCGGTTTTCTGATTCAAATTATGTTAGAATTTTGTTAGGGGCATTGTGTAATCAGTCACGCGTTTTCAACGCTTTCTTTGCAATGGATTTTTCGATTCGCACGTGCCTTTTCTTTTTCTTGTCTTATTGTGGCAGATTTTTGTATGGTTGTGGGAAGTTACATCTGAAATCGCGAGGCTGCGTGGTGGTACGGTGTGGAGGCAGTGGCTGGAAGTTTGCAATTTTGGTTCATCAAATAAAATTGGATTCAGAACTTGACAATTTGTTTGGAAATGGATTTAAAAATGTAAATGGTCAAAAATATTTATAATTTTTAAACAAGGTGAGCAAGTGAATTTTATGGTGAAATGTAGATTAAAACTTGAATAGGAAATTAGTTAAGAGAATGGAGTCAAATGATATTGGATATAGTATGAATAAATGGACAAAGAAAGGAATTTGGATTGGATATAAAGAATGAGTGAATAAAGTGGATAACAAATAGTTGAAATGGTTATTAAAATAAATGGTCTTTTGATTAATAATTCGAAATGGATCTAAAATGGATATGGGTTAAACAAAAATGGATACATTCTTTGAATTCAATTTGGATATGGAAAAGGTCCATTGATAAAAGAAATGGGTTATTGGTTTAGTAAATGGATACTATTAAGAAAAATGGTTTTAGATATCAAAAGTGGATAATGGAATGGTTTAATGGTTATTAACATAGTGATTTAAAATATGGAGCAAAATTGGATATATGGACTAAGAAGAAAGTAATTATCCAAATAGGCCTGGATGGATTTAGAATGGATATGGTTTATGGACTATGGTAGAAATTTGAATTCCAAGAGATCCACATAATCAATCAAAACTTCCAATTCAAACCAAACTTGTATTCACAACGAATCCCCCAACAACAACTGATAAGCAACTGAGCAGACCACAGTGCCTCGACCACAATATGAATCCACAAATGGATCTCTTGTACCATAACCCAATTCTCCTTTATATGCACCCTGAAACCTGGTGAACCTCTGAATACAACAACCTTGAACCTCTGAAATAGGAAGACCCTAGGCTCTTGATGTACACTGATAACTCCTTCAATCCCATGTCTTAGAAGACCAATGCAATGATATGATTATGAGATATGACCTAATGAAGATGCAAATGAAAAGGAAACATAAGCCAGAAAAAAGGTAGGGCAAATTTTAGGGTGCTACATAGACTTCGGTCTATTTGTGGCTTCCATCCCATTGTGTGGATGTGAAGTGGATTATGACGTGCTCCGGTTCTTGTGTAGAATCGATCCTATTTGACGGGGATCTTTGGAGGGTGATGGCCTAAGTGTCCATCGATTATGATGATTGGTACCACATGCATGAGTCCTGTTATGCATTGCATTTATGTGGCATTTGTTGTGATTTATGATGACGTGTTTTGATGTTTACCTTGTGGTGACTCTGATGACGTTGTATATGATGATGACGCCATTTTTATGCATATCTTATTTTATATTGATAATAATGAATTGTATTACTCACCCTACCTGTTTGAATGTTGCCTCCACGTGGGTAACGTACAGGTGATCAGGATTAGCTGTGGATGTTTTTGAGGACTTTTGAGGTTATTTGTTTTTAGTTCTTCTAACCTTGTTGGTGGTGTGTAGGATGGCTGGATGAAATGATCGTGCTATTGCTGATGCTTTGGAAACAGTTGCTAATATGGTGGCATAACTCAATCTGAATAGTGGAGTCCCTGATGAGTTTTGTGCTTTGGGGGAGTTCAATAGGAACAATCTACTGGAGTTTGAGGGTACTCACGATCCAGGAAGTGCACACAAGTGGCTGAAGGCGATCGAGAAGATTTTCTGAGGAATGGGATGTACTGATGCCCAACAAGTTCAGTTTGGAACTCATATGTTATCGGAAGAGGCTAAGGACTAGTGGCACTGTGATAACATGGGCTGTGTTCAAGCAGGAATTTTTGGGAAAGTATTATCCAGAGGATGCTCGTGGTAAGAGAGAGGTGGAATTCCTTGAGCTGAAGCAAAGAGATATGACTGTTGCAGAGTATGCTGCGAAGTTCGAGAAGTTGGTGAAGTGTTGTCCTCACTACAACCATGCTGATGCTGAGATGTCCAAGTGCCTCAAGTTCGAGAATGGGCTGAGACCAGATATTAAGCAGGGTATTGGGTATCAACGGATCCACAGGTTTGCTGTGTTGGTGGATAAAAGCAGAATCTATGATGAGGATAGCCGAGCTCGATCTTCTCACTACAAGTAGTTGAGTGAGAAGAAAGGGCAGTATAGGGGGAAACTTATACAACTTCAGCTAACAAAGGGAAGCAGAAGGCTTCATTTGGGAAAAAGACAAGTGGGGGAGAAGCTCCCGCTTTTGGGAAGTGTTATAGGTGTGGCGAGCAAGGTCATCATGTTGATGTTTGTACTAATAGTGTGTTGAGGTGCTACAGGTGTGGCAAGAAGGGTCATAGAGCTACTGATTGCAAGGATGAGGGTCCAACTTGCTTTAATTGTGGTGAGAAGGGTCACATCAGTACCAAGTGTCAGAAACCGAAGAAGACGACTACTGCTGCTCAGACCAGTGGCAGAGTGTTTGCATTGAGTGGTGCAGAAGTGTAAGAGAAGGACAACCTGATTCGAGGTACTTGTTTTATTAATGATATTGAGTTGGTTGCTATGATTGATACTGGTGCTACTCATTCTTTTATCTCACTTGAATGTGCTAATAGATGGGGTTTGAAGTTGTCTAATATGAATGGTAGTATGCTAATAGAGACTCCTGCTAATGGTTCTGTTACTACTACTTTTGTGTATTTGAGATGTCCTTTGACGATTTTTGGGAAGAGTTTTGTGATGGATTTGGTGTGCTTACCCTTGCACCAAATCGATGTAATCCTTGGAATGAACTGGTTGGAGTTCAACCATGTTCATATCAATTGTTATACTAAGACTGTAGAATTTCCTGAGTTTGGTGATAGTGGAGAGTTAATGTTCTTGTCTGCTAAGCAAGTAGACGAGCTTGTGGAAGATGAAGCCTTGGTGGTTGCAATGTTTTCATCGTTGCATATTGATTGTGAAGCTGCAAGTGTCGACCTACCTATTGTTTGTGAGTTTCCAGATGTATTTCCAGATGACATCAGTGATTTACCTCCAGAACGTGAAGTGGAGTTTGCAGTGGACTTAATACCAGGTACGAGTCCAATGTCGATGGCTCCTTATCGGATGTCAGCTTCTGAGTTAAGTGAATTGAAGAAACAGTTGGAAGAATTGCTTGCGAAGAGGTTTGTTCGACCAAGTGTTTCTCCGTGGGATGCTCCTGTGTTGTTAGTGAAGAAGAAAGACGGAAGTATGAGTTTGTGTGTTGATTATCGACAGTTGAATAAAGTGACTATCAAGAATAAGTATCCACTTCTGAGAATCGACGACTTGATGGATTAGTTAGTAGGTGCCAGTGTGTTTAGCAAGATTGATTTGAGGTCTGGTTATCACCAGCTTCGTGTTAAGCCTGATGATATTCTGAAGACAGCTTTCAGAATGAGGTATGGTCACTATGAATACACTGTGATGTCGTTCGGTGTGTTCATGGAGTATATGAATCGGATTTTTCATGAGTATTTGGATCAGTTCGTGGTGGACTTTATTGATGATATTCTGATATATTCTATGTCTGAAGAAGAGCATGCTGAGTATTTGAGAACTGTGTTGCAAGTATTGAAGGAAAAGAAGTTGTATGCAAAGCTGTCGAAGTGTGAGTTTTGGTTGAAGGAAGTGAGTTTCCATGGTCATGTGATTTCGAGTGGTGGAATTGCTGTAGATCCTTCCAAGGTTGATGCGGTGTTGCAGTGGGAGACTCTGAAGTCTGCTACTGAGATACGAAGTTTTCTGGGATTGGCGGGTTATTACCGCAAGTTTATCAAGGGCTTTTCTAAGTTGGCATTACCTTTGACTCAGTTGACTCGAAAGGGTCAAGCTTTTGTGTGGGATGTAGCTTGTGAAGAGAGTTTTGTGGAATTGAAGAAGAGATTAACGATCACTCCAGTGTTGATTTTGCCTAATTCGAGTGAATCTTTTGTGGTGTATTGTGATACTGTTGAAGCGGTATAGCGGCAAGCAACAAACATTTTGGAAGTATTTTTCCGGGAATTTATCGTGTCCACAGAGATCGGTTCGAGGGAAAGAATGTCGTTTGACAATTTAAATGTTAAAGAGTTTGGGTTTAAAATGGGTTTAAATTAAATGCGAGAAATAAAACTTATGAACATAAAAAGAATTCATTCTTTGGAGAGTAGCGAACTCTCGAGTTTACATTTCATCTACCCTATCAAATACTCAAACTCACTACTCAGTTACACACAACCTAAATCACTCGTCAACATTATCACGTATCGCTCACAACAAAGGTTATGTCTAACGCAAAGTTGAGAGAACAACCGCATCGCCTCAGAGGTGATGTATCACGTAAATCGACCACACGGAAGCGTTAAGAATCGATACCCAAGTGAATATTAAGCCTAAATCTATCTCTAGAGTCTAGAACCTAATAGATGTTCATCATAAATCCGACTTCAAAGAGGATATGTCTACCGCAACTCAAAACCAAATAAAGAAATCATGGCACCAACATTAATTTGTAAAATGAGCTTTATACAACACCATGAGCAATAAATATACATACTATCAAGGTAAACTTACATACAAACACAACAATGGAAACTACAAAGGGAAGAGAGAAGAGGAATCAAAATCTCTCACGGTGTCAATCACGATCCAAGAATGATCCGCCCCCAATCGTCGAGTTGCAACCTCCATTGATGCTTTTCTAAGCTCTGAACTACAAAGAATGAAGGTTTGATGAATTGGGAACAAATACCCCAAAAACATAACCTAAAAAATGGTAAAAATGAACTTATAGACATTACAAAATCTGCCACGTTCGCTAAGCGAACGTTTTACACGCAAAGCGAGCCTCAAAAAGTGGCACTTAAGTGCCTCTGAAATGCTAAACCGACTTTGCAAAATTCCAGAAGTTCGCAATGCGAACGATTTATTCACAAAGCGAATGCTCGCTGCATAGTTCACAAAGCGAACTTTGGTCCTTTTCTCCCCTGTCCAATTCTGGGAGCCTTCGCTGGGAACTCGCCAGTCATTCGCAAAGCGAACGTTCGCTGGCACACTCGCAAAGCGAACATGACAGCAAACCAGCTCTTATTTAGACCACAACTTTTGCACCTTAACTCTGATTTACACACGGTAGGAAGTGCTGGAAAGCTTATTCAATGTTCTTTATGACAATGGCAAGACATCCTTGATTGAATACCTGCAAAAAATGAGAGAAAATCAATTAAACTCAATGATATTTACACGATACGCAATATATACACTAAAATGTAAAGTAAACGTATTTATAAACAAATCGGGGTTTATTCGAACGATATTAACCAAAAAGTATTGATAAGTGCAAAGAAACTTATATACAAAAATAGGTACATTTTGCACTCACCAGTCTCCCTAACTTAAACTTGTTTGTCCGCAAACAAGAATCAAGCAAACTTAAAAACACAAAAGCAATAACCAAAGAATCACGAATCAACAGGTTTTGAAAAACGGAAACAAATGTATAGTTCAAATGAAAAACGGTACACACAAAGTAAATACTTACCACTAAACTACGACGATAACATAGTCACGAAACAAATGCAAAATATAAAAATCATGGCAAACATCCTAAAACAACACAAGTTCAAATGTGAATCACACATAGCAAAAACAATCATCGGTAGATGAAAAACACAAAATGAGGTACTTATCACTCACACAACAATCATGCAAACAATAGACTAAATTATGCAACCATCCAAAAATCATATTGAACATATACATGCAAGAATCACAAGGACTTTCAAGGTTGTAGCGTGGTTGGGTAAGCAAACAAGGGGCAATTTCTAAAGTTAATTGAAACAAAAACTTGCCTAAACCTAAGGGAGTGATCAACTTACAAAGACTTAAACACAAAATTCCAATCAACTTCTTCCAAAATCCCAAGTGTTACACAACACACAATACTTATTTTGCACAATTATTTGAACTCTTTTTGTTTCCTTTCTCAAGGATTTTCTTTTTCTTTCCTTTTTCACTTTTTCTTTTTCTTTTCTTTGTCATATTTTTCTCTTTTTTCTTTTCTTTTTCAACCTCATAGAAACCAACCAATGAGTAAACAATCATTCTCTCCCCAACTTGAATTCAACCACATCATTATGTGAATACTCCCTACTTTCTAAGGCAAGGCAAAAATTCATACAACAACACACAGTTGAGGGTTCAAGAAAAAACAAAAATCCATTCAAAAATAAGTGAATTAAATAGTCATAGACAAGCATTAAGTTCAAATAAAACATGGATCAAAAAGCTCAAAGGGGTTACGAATGATCACACGCTCACAAGGTAAATGACTATTTGGCTAGGTAGTTATGCTCAAAATGAAACAAAAATGCCTTGATCCTTTTCATGCTTTCATATAATCAACACAAATAAAACAATAAGCATAATAAAATCCAGTTAAAACAAGAATGTTGGTACTCCGTGCATATATGAACAATAGAAGGCTTCCTCACAAAAAGGGTGGGAACAAAAGTGATTCACACATGAATAAGTATACAAAAGAATGAATGATTTAGAAGTTGTAAAAAGCATAAGTATCATGAATATGCTAAAGTCTAGAAAGCGATAAACATATACCTTGGACGCGTACTAAACTTTAAACACTATCATTACCACGTATTCGCAAGTTGAAACGATCAAACTTGGAACATCACCTTAAATGCATCCTCAAATCAGCCAACCAAAATTTGCGTCCAGACAACAAACAAAAACATTAGAAACTAAAAACAATAAAACATGCTTATTTTATGTCATAAGTTCGGCGCCTTTACAATGCTTAGCTAGCAAATTCCTTCCTTCATGCCATGGTGATGCCTCACCGCGCAAACCAAAAGCAAGTGCCCTAACCAAACATTTAAACAAACGTTACGGGAACAAAATGTATACAACACTTGAACAAACATAATGGAAATAGACAATATATATGATATATACAAAACTCAAAAACAAAGAAACTATCCCAATGCGACTCAATATCAAAACCGATCCCCGGCAACGACGCCATTTTATTGAAGCGGTATAGTGGCAAGCAACAAACATTTTGGAAGTATTTTTCTGGGGATTTATCATGTCCACAGAGATCGGTTCGAGGGAAAAAATTTCGTTTGACAATTTAAATGTTAAAGAGTTTGGGTTTAAATTAAATGCGAGAAATAAAACTTATGAACATAAAAAGAATTCATTCTTTGGAGAGTAGAGAACTCTCGAGTTTACATTTCATATATGTCATACCCCAAATTTTGACCACTAAGATTTCCCATCATTTTGAGAATCATCATCACAGTATGGAGGAACCATCATGCTTCATCAGTCTCCCCAAAGATGGGTGAGCATCCACTACAATCAAAATTAGGGTTTCGAGCCCTTTCAGAGCCTTAGACAAAGGATCAATCAAGGAATGACATGATCTTCAACTTGTCTACACTCTCAAATATCCACAATGGATCAAAAAGACTCCCACTTCAAGGATTAAGCACAAGGCTGCTCCCTTTTAGGTGGATCAAGTCTCAAGATCGCCAGTATCACCAAATTAGGGTTTTGGTCGACCAGGGCCTCCAGATGAAAATTTCATCTGGACACAAGCCAAAGATCCAAAACACAACCTAATATACTCCATGGAACCCCATGGATCCATTCATCAAGTCAATTTTGCCTCAAGAGATGCATACATCAAAAATCAGGAATTAGGGTTTCTTGACCTAATTCACCCCTAAGTTGACTTTTGGGACAAATCATGAACCAAGACCTCAAGAGAGGGTTTGAGGGTCTCTAATGAACTATATTGATCCATGTGGAACAATGGATTAATCCAAGAAGTTTGAGCAACAAGTCTCAATTTCATCTGCACCACAATTAGGGTTTTAAGGAAAAAGTCAACTGTAACTTTGACTTTTGACCAGGACATGCTCCCAAACCCTAGGACATGCCTCAATACACCCTATGACATCCATGAAACATGTCCATCAAGTTTGATTTAGGTCAAGGACATGATTTCCTAAAGAATTGCACAGTTTGGAATTCATCTGATAAAAAGTCAACTGTGCACAAAAGTCAACTTTGACTTTTTGAGATTTTTCACCAAAATGGATTTTTAACCCTAAAATGATGTTAATGTATGATTTGAATCATCATTCATCAAGAAAAATCAAGAAAAGTTGGATAACTTGTAAAAGGGGTAACCATAAAAACTTAGAAAATTTTCTAAGTTAAAAATAAAGTGACAAGGGTACCAACTTTGGAGGATCATAACTCCTAAACCACAAGGCCATTTTTTCTCATCCAAAGATGGATTTGTAGCCCTCATTACCCTCTACAAAAACTTCAACTAGACCTAAGTCCAATTAATTAAGGATTTTGAGTTATGGAGTGATCAAAATGGCTGAAAAATGAAAATGTCACTTTTTCCAACACTTAGTGAAATTTTCACTAAGTCAGAATCTGCCTTCACTTTTTGCCAAATGTAGGGGGATTTTTCACTTGGATTCAAAAGAGATCAAAACCAAACATGTTTAAACAGTTGTTGTATCATGTAAGGGCTTTCCAAAATGGCCAAGAACATTGCCAAATTCCATTTGAGTCATGAGATATGACATTGGCAAGTTGCCTTGCTGAAATCTGTCAAAGGCAAGGCAGAATTTGCAACTTTGCTCGATTTGCCAAAATCAGCCAAATTCAAATGCTCCTATCCACTTGGACACATATGAGGATTGAATCTAAAGGGGACAATCACTGAGCCAAGCCTCCAAAGTCCATGGAACAAGAAATAGCATGTTGAACCTAGAATGGCCCAAATAGGGACAAGACTCCAAATTTGGATTGAAGCATTCAATGGAAGCATCAAGGTGGGATGGACTGAGCCCTTCTCATCTGAAATGAGTCAATACTTATTCAAGACCAAGGGGACCAAAGCTCTGTGCCCTAACCTCTAGTCAATGGCTAGAGGAGACTTGGATTTTCATTTGCCAACATTGGCCAAACCTACTTAGCAGTTGCCATTCACTATTCCTTGCAAAACAATCTTGCTCTACTATAAATAGAGCTCAATTGTGATCAGTTTGAGTACACCAAAGCCATCTAACAGATGCTTTCCTCAAAATCTCTTTCTCTTGGCAAAAATGCCTTTCTTAGCAAGGTAGCTATCGGGTTTTGAGTTTGAGAGCTTTTCCAATCAAACCAATCACTCACACACCTCACATACATCATATAGAAGTGATCCAAACACTCACATAACATCTAGAACACAGATTTCACAAAATCACCAGCCAATTGCTCAAGTTCTTGACAGTTTTGCAGTTGAGGTGCCATCTTCAACTCCAAACCATTTCAATCCATTCCAAGCACTCAGACACATCACTTGGCACCTAGGGAAGCTATCCACATCATTGGAACCTAGTTGTAACACCTCCAACACAAATCACGATCACCAGCTGCAAGTGGTAAGCATGAGCTCTTCTAACTCTATGATCCATGCAATTTTTGCTGCACAATAATTTGGCCATATGTTCATAATCATGCATGGAATGTTTTCCCTCAATTAATTACTTTGTTTGAATCGTGTATCAAAAATCCTAGCCTTCATGCAGAAATTAGGGTTCTTGAGGTTTCTTCGTGATTTCTTGTTGTATGTTTAATTTAAATGAAATTAATGGACATAGACATGATCGTGAGGTTGAGACGAGCATAATGATATGTGGATTGCATGTTATAATCAAGTATTCAGTGAGATTGGAGAGAAAATGCAAATCTGGGAAACTCAGAACACGCGCGTGTTCTTGGTGTGTTCTTGGCGCCATTTTTAGAAATTTGAATATTTGAATTTTGTGATTTTGTTTAATTGATTCAAAAATTAATTTCTCTCTGAGTTTTAATGATTTTGAGTTGATTCTTTTTCTAATAATTCACAAAAATGTTAAAATATTTTATTTTATCAAAAATCCCAAAAATATTATTTATTTCATATAATTGATAATTTTGCAAAGAATTAATGTTTTAATTGTTTTTAACATTTAAAATATTTTTTCTACATTGATTTTGCAACTTTTAATGCTTTCTAATTATTTTGTAGGTCAATACTTAATTTTTGAAGCATTAATCCAAGATCACAATTTGTTTTTCATATGTTAAACAATTTTGATCCTTTTAATTGAATTTTTATTCAATTAAATACATTTTTGAAAACAAATTAGGGTTTTTGGATTAATTCAACCCTCATAAATCATTTTCAAAACACTTTTGGGCCTCTAATAGAGTGTAAGACCCAATCCTTTTTTGACCAAATCATTTTTGGGCATCAGTGCATTGTATAAGTCCCGATACCGTAAAAAACAAACGGCGTGATCGTCGGCTTTTCAAAATAACCCTTGGGCTTCTCCTTGAGCTATAAGACCCATTCAAAACTTTTGGGCCTCTAATAGAGTGTAAGACCCAACTCCCTTTTAACCAAAACATTTTGGGCCTCACTTATTGTATAAGTCCCTCTGCGTTAAAAGAGAATCTCGGCGCGATCGCCATTTTTAACGAAAAAATAATCTGGGCCTACCCTCGTGTTATAAGCCCCACTCTTTTTCTTTAAACCTTTTGGGCATCTTGAGAGAGTGTAAGACCCATCCCTTTGTACAAAAAACAATTTTGGGCCACAGTGACTTGTATAAGTCCCTCTATACAAATTCAACAGTGCGCTCACTGATAAAACCTTGGGCCTCTCCTTGAGCTGTAAGCCCCAAATCTTTCTTTTTCAAAGCACTTTCTCCTTTGATTTTGAATATACTGTTGTTTTCAATCTTTCTTTGTCGAACAACTAACCAAACAGCATGGAAGCTCTACAACCGAGTAAGTGGTTATTGCTTTCATTTACCGCTTTCATATACATATAACTGTATTGTGGGGCTATTTCACTGTAAGTCTTCTTTCATAAACTCATATCAACTGTGTAATAATAGTATAGATATTTAGAGTTTCCCCGGCAACTACGTCTAGCATTAAGCTCGTTGATCGCTCTTAGAAATAGTCTAAACTAGATCCCCATAGGATTACCAGACACAGTCTTCCCTCCTTTTGGGGTTAAACAATATGGAGATATGAAAGGCAGCATTCTCTGTGAACCCTTTCATAGACTGTCACTCATAGAAGTTGTCAAAGAAACTCTATTCCGCAGAGATGATCTCTTCTCCGTGAATGGCATCTCTTGAGTTTCTTCCAAATTCTCGAACTTTCCTGGCTTGATCCATTCTCGGTGAATGACATGTCTTGAACTTCTCGGGGTTTGGGGACCCGCAGGCTTATTAAAAGCACTTGTTAAGAAACTCTATTCCCCAGAGATGATCTTTTCTCCGTGAATGGCATCTCTTGAGTTTCTTCCAAATTCTCGAACTTTCCTGACTTGATCTATTCCTTGTGAATAGCTTGCCTTGAATTTCTCGGGGTTTGGGGACCCATCGGCTTCTTAAAAGCATCGGCCTCCTCTTGGGCATCGTACAAGGACCCTCAGACTTCCTAAAAGCAACCCCGCCTCCTCTTGGGCTTAGTACAAGGACCCTACAGCTTCTTAGAAGTATTCACAACCTCCTCTTAGGCTTCATATAATGATCTCTTCCTCCGGGAATGATAGCCTCCTCTTGGGCATCGTACAAGGACCCGTCGGCTTCTTAAAAGATTCCAGCCTCCTCTCGGGCTTCGTACAAATTGTGCCGACGACCTCCTAGAGGTATAGGAACAGAACCTAGTCATCCTCATAGAACAGTCCTTTCATAGAGTCTACTACTATTTCTCAAAGCGTAGTACGAAAGATGACACTCTAGACTTGGACAGTCTAACTTCCTTGAGTCTCAAAGACATTCTCAAGTGACCCCTTCATTAAACAGGAAGGAAACCTACAGACTCGTTGAGTCAATCACCCTTTTTGCCTCCATCTCGGGCTTTATACGAGATACAAAAAGATTCTTATTGAGCCAAACAAATTTTAGCCTCCATCTCGGGCTTTGTACGAGATACAAAAACTCTCTTGTTGAGTTAAATAGCCTCCATCTCGGGCTTTATACGAGATACCAAAAGATTCCCTCGTTGAGTCAAAACCTTTTAGCCTCTCTCTCGGGCTTCGTACGAGACACATATTAGCCTCCTCTTAGGCTTTGTATAAGAAAACCACTGGTTGATTCAATTAACCTTTTAGCATCAAAGCCGTGCCTCGTTCACAGTACACAAACATTAACAACTCCTTCCCCTTTCATCTAATTGCTGTAAGCGGAAAGCCTCTGGATCATCTATATCCATGCCACTGTCCCTCTTTTAGCATGAGAAATTCCTAAGGAAAGATGGCATTGCTCTACACTGAGTTAAAGTCTTCTCCTTCAGGTTAAAATCCCCTTTAAAGGAAATTATGGCATTGCTAGGATCTGCGTATCCCGGTTAAAGTAATTCTCCTTTATAAAACAGTTGTGACAAACAACCCCCCTTTAGAGATGACAAATTCTCTCTAAAGACGAAACCTTTAGCTTTATATCTTGGGCTTTGAATAAGATACAAATAAACCCTTCAGCTTCATATCTTGGGCTTTGAACAAGATACAAATCACTTTTCGCTTCACGTCTTGGGCTTTGAACAAGACACCAAAACACCATTTCCTCCCATAGAATAGGAGGAACTACGAACGCTCTGATTTCCTTGTTTCGGTAAATGGGAATACGTAGGCATAAGATCGAAAGAAAAGATCTTAGCGAGCACACTAAACAAAAAACCCAAATCCCATATCTCCATCAATCAAAAGCAGTAATTCAAAAAACATCAGTCCTAACATCCTAATCCTTGTTCCCCGCTATAAAGTCCTAAAAAGAAAGAAATCAGTATTGGCGAAAATATAAATAACCAGTACAAAGGCCCCCCACATTGATAGCATCCGTAACCTAACAAACCGCTGTTTAAAATCAGTATGCAAAGCAGGGTTAATTGGAGACATCTATTTCCCTTCCTTCATCAGCTTTAATAGGATAAAAAATGAATCGACCTGTAGTTTAAGCTCAACCGCAGAGAGCGACCAACGCTTAAGAACCGCGTCCAAAATCGCTCGCTACAGAAAAATGGCGCCCACTGTGGGGCCTAATTCTGATTTCCTTTTTCACCTCTTGTGTGACTACCACAGATTGGGGCTTCTGCCAGGGAACCCGTTTTCTGTCAGGAACTTAGGATTCATAGCTTTAAAGGTCTAGGATGTTTAGGACAAATATATATACTGCTTTTCCTAATTACTATACGTGTTTATTTTTCTGCTAATGGGAATGCGGGTGATGCCGTATATGGAAAGATCGAGTATACACTTAAGATAAGTGATGGCGACGAGGTCGACCATCAACCTCAGTGGAGGCTGACCAATGCAACCCATTCTCTCACCTAGAAAATGGGCCGATTGTTAAGTCTGAGAAGCTGAGGAGCCAAACCCTTTCGTAGTGCGGAAACTATCAGAAATAGTTGTTACGCAATACTACCCTCATTTGAGGTTGGTGATCTATTCTCGGTGAATGGCACTTACTCTAAGATTGCTCTACAACTCGGTGGCGATCCGCTTGTTGTTTTGCTTTCCTGGGAGGAGCTGATGATAATGAGTACAAGTACAAAAATCACCCTAGTATAAACCTTTGGGGATGGGTAGAGCCTTGACTTCATGATAACGACCCTTTGACTCCATGTTTTTTCTATGTTTTTATGTGCTGCATTCATGCATTCATTTAATAAAACATAAAACATTCAAAAAACTTCTCTTCTAGTCTCTCTGTTTTTCAAATTAAACTAAGACTGTGATTGCAAATATCAGAGAAAAGGATTGCACTAATGGATTTTGGTAGAAGGAGAACTCACCAGTATACCTTCAAGGTTCCAAAACTAGAGGATTTGAGAAGGTTAGCAAGGATGATTACTAACCCTGAGGCTTTTAGAGCCAAGCACGGAGACCTGTTACCACTGTTAAGAGTCCATGTGATTGAGGGAATCATGGACGCACTCATTCAGTTTTATGATCCAGTTTATCACTGTTTCACATTCCCAGATTACCAGTTAGCACCAACGCTGGAGGAGTATTCTCATCTGATCGATCTACACATTACAGATCCAGCTCCATTTTCTGGACTGGAAGAAATTCCAAAGAATCAGACCATTGCAAGAGCAATTCATTTGGACGAGTCTGAGGTCAAGACTCACCTGACCACTAAGGGTGGCATACAAGGTTTGCCAGCCCTGTTCTTAACAAAGAAAGCCCTGTATTTTGCCAGTATAGGAAACATAACTGCTTTTGAAAGCATCTTTGTCTTGCTCACCTACGGGTTATTTTTGTTTCCCAACATCAATAACTTCGTCGATATTAACTCCATTAAGGTTTTTCTCATTGGAAACCCTGTACCGACTTTGCTCGCAGATGCGTATCATTCTGTACACTTGGGGAATTTGTACAGCGGAGGGGAGATCACATGTTGTGTGCCTCTGCTTTACAAATGGTTTATCTCTCACTTGCCCAAGTCTGTTGCTTTTTGGGATTGCAAGAGTGCCTTACGTTGGTCGCAGAAGATCATGTCTCTTACCAACTCTGATATAGATTGGTGTAATAGGATCTATGATGGAATCAGAATCATCGACCGTTGTGGAAACTTCCCCAACGTACCCCTTATAGGAACTAAGGGAGGAATCAACTACCATCCGGTATTGGTTCATCGTCAATTTGGATACCCGATGAGACACGTCCCACGGGGTGTTCATCTGGAAGGTCTTTTCTTCAAGGAAGGAGAAAACGACAGAGCACTAAAGATGGAAATAGTGCAAGCTTGGAAGCACGTTCATAAGAAAGGACGAGAGTCTCTAGGAAAACCGGACTGTGTCTCGGTGGAGCCTTACCTCCATTGGGTACAAACTAGAGCTCTCAAGCTAAAGATGCCTTATCCTCGTTACGGAATTCTTCCGCCAAAGGAGTCTGTCATGTACTTCATGACTGAGACTGAAAAGCTTCAGGTTACTCTCAACAAAGTTCAAAAGGAGAGAAGGTCTTGGAAGAACAACTACCGCACCCTCGACGTAGAGTGCATCAAAATACAGCAATTACTGAAAGAGAAAGATGCTCTGATTGAAATTTTGGAGCAACATGCTATAGAGAATCAAGATGACCAAAGGAATTTGCTCGCTCCTTTCACTTGGCAAAGGAATGACAACCCGACAACGACCCAAGAGCCCCGGTCAAAGAAAAGGAAGATACCAGAATCAGTACCCGATTTCTCTTCAGAGAGGACTCGGGACCCATTAGTTTAGGTTTCTGTTTCTGCACCTTGTAATCTACTGTATTTCCATTTCTGTAATCCTTTGAATTTCAATAAAAAGGGGTTTCCCCACTGTTTGATATTTACAATCTAATTGTCGAAGTTTATTTTGATTAAACCATAAACAATTAATATAATCATTGCATTCATCATTCTCACATCGCGTATGCTTCTTACCTACGAATCTCACGTTTGTGTCTCGGTTCTAGAGTAAAACTGTCTCATTCGTATAATACTCGGGCCAATCGTCAGAAAAAGATGGATGATCTTGAGGAAGAGAATAGAGAGTTGAAAGAAGAGATCGACGCTCTGAGAGAGGATATGAGAAAACTTTGTAACGACATGCAAGCCATGGCAGAAGCTCAGCTACAAAGAACTGTGATCTCAGAGGTCACCTCAACGCCCATCGGGGAGAAGTATGATCCTAGGTATCAGATGCCGAAAGATCGTCCCTGGGGCATGCCTGTTAACTATATCCCGGAAGGATATGTTCTGCCAATCACTGAAGATCAGGGAATCACAACAGAAGCCGCTGGGCCTGAAGGTTACAAACTTCGGGAAAGTGAAGATGCCAGGGGCATACAGAAGATTCCTGAAGGTTACAAACTTCGGGAAATGCCAAGACTCACTGCCGTAGTCATGGTACCACCCCCTTGTGGTGCACACTGTCCCGGAAGGACAGATTCCACAGACACCTTCTGGTAAGAAGGAAACTATGTTTGACAGAATGGAGGAATTCCAGGAGCAGTTCTTGGAAATACAGAAGGAGCTGCAAGCCATTCGCGGTCAGGATCTATTTGGAAAGGACGCCGCAGACCTCTGCTTAGTCCCCAATGTGAAAGCTCCGCACAAATTTCAAGTACCCGACTTTGAAAAGTACAAGGGTAACTCTTGCCCTCAAAGCCATCTGGTGATGTACGCTCGGCGAATGTCAGTTCAGACGGAGAATCAGGACCTACTGATTCATTACTTTCAGGATAGTTTAACCGGTGCCGCACTCAAATGGTACATGGGTTTAAACCGTGCCACGATCAGCACATTCAGAGGTCTTGGCACTGCCTTTGTCTAATAATACAAATACAATTTGGACATGGCACCCGACAAAGATCAACTCAGATCGATGTCGCAAAAGGACAAGGAAACCTTTAAGGAGTATGCTCAAAGGTGGCGTGAAATTGCCGCTCAAATTTGTCCACCTCTTGATGAAAAAGAGATGACAAAGATCTTCTTAAAAACCTTAAGCTTATTTTACTATGACCGAATGGTTGCCAGTGCGCCCAGTGATTTCACCGAGATGGTCGGCATGGGCGTACGTCTTGAGGAAGCCGTCCGAGAAGGACGTTTGGTAAAAGACACTGGATCGACGAGCGGTACTAAAAAATACGGTAGTGCTTTCCCTAAGAAAAAAGAGCAAGATATTGGGAATATCTCTCTCGGAAAGCAAAGGCGACGTTATCAGCCGGTAGCAGCTGTGACTCCTGCTATCAGCCCTGCGCCTATTCCTACGTATCAACCTCAGGTTGTGTAGAGCCAACCTGATCAACAAAGGACACAACAGCCTCTTCAGCAGGCTCGTCCTCCATATAACAACAACTGTACAACACGACCATCAGGGTTTGATCCTATACCCGTGACGTACGCAGAGCTGTTTCTATTACTACTGGCTAAGGGGCACATTCAGGCTAAGTCTCCTCTTACAGTACCGGAAAATCCGCCTTTTTGGTTTAAGATGGATCAAACATGCCCTTATCATCAAGGAGGTTCAGGGCATAACATAGAGACTTGCCTCAATTTCAAGTTCGACGTGCAAAAGCTTGTTAGGAGCGGGCTCTTATCTTTCAAAGATACGAATCCCAATGTTCTCACAAACCCGCTGCCTCAACATGAGAAAGCTGCAGTCAATTGAGAAAGAATTTAACGATGTCTATCAGATTCACGATGTACTCTTGTTAAAGACCAATCTGGTCAAGATGCATTGTAGACAGAGCGGATATGGCCATGTGCCACCTCATAACTATCACCAGTGTGATATCTTTTCTAAAGACAACCAAGGATGTTCTGTAGTGCAAGCAACTCTACAGGAACAAATGGATCTCAGATGGATCCAAGAGCACCGAGTTTGTGGAGTTAACATGGTCTATGCGAATTCTAACGTCATTCAGAACCACGACATCCGTGCAATGAATGTCAACTTGGTGACGATGCACTCAAGGCAAATCCAGTATCATAATCTGCCGCGACACGATTACAGTTCCTGTCTAACTTGCTCGGTAAATAAACAGGGATGCTCTTTCATACAAGAGGCCCTCCAGCGTCAGATGGATCTTGGATGGATCCAAGACTACCATGATAGGAACTCCTATCAAATCAACATGGTTCAGATCTTTGATATTCTCTTCATGAATACCAACCTGGTAGAGTTACATGCTGAGCAGGTCCGACTCGGATTCTTAATATCACATGACTATCAAAGCTGTAAAGCAGGTTGCGAAAATGATCGAGGTTGTACCCTTGTCCAGGAGGCACTTCAGTACTTGTTAAATCATTGGTGGATGTCAATTTATATGGATGAAGATACTCAGCAGATTAGTATCAATAACAGGAATCCTACTCGTCGTCAGAGTCAAGATGTCCGATCAGTGGAAGCTAACCTAGTGAGGTTACATTGTATTCAAAGTGGGCGTGGCCAGGTGCCACCACACAATTATGACCGTTGTAGCGTCTGTCCAAAAAGTAACCAAGGGTGTTACCTTGTGAGAGCAGCTCTTCAGGGGCAGGTGGACCGTGGAGAAATTCGTCCATATCCGGGTTCTGGACCCATCAACTGGACGCCGAACTACCTTGCCGAGCAAGTTGAGGCTGTTGTCACAATCTCTGGTCGTCACCAGACCAGGGATCTTTTTGCCATTATCCTTCTACTTGACGAATCTAAAGTTCCCAACCGGGAACGGATCGAGATTACTTATGATGGTCAAAAAAATCAGAAGGCTCCCGTAGTCATCTATCTGTCGGGACCACTACCGTATGAATCAACTAAGGCTATCCCTTACAAATACGGTGCAACGACAATTGAAAATGGAAAGGAAATTCCATTACCCTCCGTCGTGAATATTGCAGACATCAATCATGTAACACGGAGCGGTAGAATCTTCAACCGAGGGGTTGGGGAACCTAACAAGGAAAAGGAACTTCAAACAGAAGCTCCTGATCCATCAGTCGGTCAATCCAGTAATCCCGACCTTTCGAAAAATAATGATGAGATGCTGAAGCTCAACCAAAGGAGTGAATACAACATTGTCGATCAACTGTTACAAACTCCTTCAAAGATCTCGGTATTATCACTGTTACTCAGTTCAGAGACCCACAGGGAGGCTCTACAGAAGGTCTTGGAGCAAGCCTTTGTGGAACAGGATGTAACAATCAGACAGTTCGATAGTATTGTCTCTAACATCACTTCCTGTAACAATTTGGGATTTAGTGATGAGGAATTACCCGAAGAGGGTCGCCGTCATAACATGGCGCTCAACATTACAGTTAACTGCCAGGACGATGCTTTAGCCAGCGTACTGGTAGACACAGGGTCAGCCTTGAATGTTATGCCGAAGTCCACTTTGATGCAATTATCATTCAAGGGCCCTCCGATGAGAGTCAGCGAGGTCGTCGTCAAAGCATTCGACGGATCCAGAAAAATAGTTATCGGCGAAGTTGATCTTCCCATAACTATTGGTCCTCACACTTTCCAAGTCACTTTCCAGGTCATAGACATCCGGGCAACATACAATTGTTTATTAGGAAGACCTTGGATACATCAGGCTGGAGCGGTTACTTCAACCCTCCACCAAAAGTTGAAGTTCGTTCAGAACGATCAACTTGTCACAGTCTGTGGGGAACAAGCCTTGCTTGTAAGCAACTTGTCATCATCAGCTGGTATAGAACCCGAGGAGGTTATTGGAACTCAGTTCCAAGCACTGTCGGTGAGCAAGGACAATCATTTCAAAGGAGGAACTTCGATTTCTTCATATAACGATGCTATCAAAGCGGTCGAGAGTACCTATACGACAGGATGGGGACAGCTTGTCATTCCCACTGACAATAAAACAAAGAAGGGTCTTGGTTTTTCTGCAACCTGTACCCAGACAGCTGCCAACGATGAAAGTCTTCATCCCCTTCAAAATTTCTTCCACAGTGGAGGTTTCCTTCACCCAGTGTCTCCGACAGTTCATGCTATCAATGAGGAAGATCCCTCTGACACGGATGAAGAATGGAAGTCCTACCTTAACAAGGATGGTTATATGTCTCAGGAAGAGGTGCCTATGCCTTTTTGCTTTCCTACAGAAAGTCCGAGATTTATACCAAGATCAGATGTCGAAATGATATACGGGGATTGTGATCCGGAAGGATGTCGTGCTCCGCCAAATTCATTAGAGGAAGACACTCTGATGAAAGACAACTTTGACCACAATTACTATGGCCCAATGGATGGTCTGCCAATGTGGCAACCTTATCCAGGAGACTTGGGGCAAGAGAGTCAGCCGAACAATGAAAATCAGCTGACCGTCATTGAACAGAATACCTGTGTCCCCACCATGTCATGGGATCAACACTCAGGTCATTCAGAAACTACTCAACATGAAGATGAATTTGCAATATTTGCAGGACTTGAATTCATCAACTATGCTTTTCCCGAGGTCAACGTCATCGAGAGAGATGACTCCTCCAGTTCCAAAAAAGTTTGGGACACTCTGGGAGAACCAAGTGGAAAATACGACTATATGGTCAAGTACACCGCTCCCGAAAGCTCTCGTATCAGGTTCGAAGATATCCAGCCAACTGGATGGGGAGATACAGCTGAGAGCACAAATACTATGCAAAATGCAACAGAGGAATTCTCCTACGACAATTCTGCCTGGGAGACAGATTCCAATGATCCTGCTTCACCAGAAATCAGCGTCATTTCTGAAGACAAATCAAGGAAGGTGCCAGACTTTGTGATTCACCGAGGAGTTCGCCGCCAATGGGTTACCGTCAAGATTCCGAAGATCGTTCATCAGTCAAAGTAATTGCCATCTTTAACCTTTCACCCTGCCCAGGTGAAACGGATGTTTTGATAGGGCTCACTTTCTGTAAATATCCCTCTTCGCTTCGCCCAAAGCAACAGAGTTTTGTTTTATAGGGCTGTAGTTTCAAGATTCGACTTGTTCATTAATAAAATAACGTCGTTCTGTAATTTCCACATTAATTGCTATTTTCTCTTTTTGCTTTTTCAGAAAATGGTAATCCTGAAAAACAAATAATAAAAAACAAGCAGTAATAAAAATAAAACACTGCACACACTTGCATTTTCTCTATCTCTTCTAAACACAAATCATCACGTCATGCAGATTGCTTGTTTTACACCCCGTTGAAACATACGATCCGATGCCTTCTCCCAACTTTGAGTTCCCGGTATTCGAGGCTGAAGAAGAAAATGACAACGAAATTCCAGAAGAGATCTCCTGACTACTCAGACAAGAGGAAAGGTCCATTGAACCTCACAAAGAGCCGTTGGAAACGGTAAACTTGGGTTCAGAGGAAGAAAGAAAAGAGATCAGGATTGGGGCACTGCTCAGTCCAAGTGCTAGAGAGGGTTTGATAAAGATTCTCAGAGAATTTCCCGATGTATTCGCTTGGTCCTATCAGGATATGCCAGGGTCAGATACCAGCACGTGGAACATCACTTACCGTTAAGATCGGAATGTCCGCCAGTAAAGCAAAGGTTGAGACGCACTCACCCGGGCATGGCCATCAAAATCAAAGAGGAGGTACAGAAACAGATTGACGCGGGTTTCCTCGCTACATCTGAATATCCTCAATGGTTAGCCAACATCGTACCCGTTCCCAAAAAGGACGGAAAGGTCAGAATGTGTGTTGATTACAGGGATCTGAATAAGGCTAGTCCCAAGGACGACTTTCCTTTACCACACATTGACATGTTGGTAGACAGCACAACAAAGTTCAAAGTCTTCTCCTTCATGGATGGATTCTCGGGCTATAATCAGATCAAAATGGCGCCGAAAGACATGGAGAAAACTTCGTTCATTACCCCATGGGGTACCTTTTGTTACAAGGTAATGCCGTTCGGTTTGAAGAACGTCGGGGCAACCTATCAAAGGGCCATGACTACTCTGTTTCATGACATGATACATAAGGAAATCGAGGTATATGTCGATGATATGATTGCAAAATCAAAAGCAGAGAGTGAGCACGCTAAACATCTGTCAAAATTGTTCGAACGTCTAAGAAAATTCAAGCTCCGCTTGAATCCCAACAAGTGCACCTTCGGTGTCCGTTCAGGGAAACTACTAGGGTTCATCGTCAGCCAGAAAGGAATTGAAGTTGATCCTGACAAGGTCAAGGCCATTAAAGAAATGCCTTCTCCGAAAACTGAAAAACAAGTCAGAGGATTCCTGGGACGTTTGAACTACATCTCCAGATTCATATTCCTCATGACCGCCACATGTGCGTCGATCTTCAAATTACCGAAAAAGAACCAGGATTGCGTTTGGTCAGAAGATTGCCAAACCGCCTTCGACAGTATTAAGGAATATATGTTGAATCCTCCGATTCTATCACCTCCAGTGGAAGGAAGACCACTGATCATTTACCTCACAGTCCTAGAGGACTCAATGGGATGTGTACTTGGCCAATAAGACGAAACCAAAAGGAAAGAGTCTGCCATCTACTATTTGAGCAAGAAATTCACCGACTGTGAAACTCGGTACACGATGCTCGAGAAAACTTGCTGCGCGTTGGCTTGGGTAGCCAAACGTCTTCGCCAGTACATGATTCGTCATACTACTTGGTTGGTCTCCGAAATGGATCCAATCAAGTACGTTTTCGAAAAGCCTGCTCTCACGGGAAGAATTGCCCGTTGGCAGATGTTATTATCGGAATATAACATAGAGTACCACGCTCAGAAAGCCGTTAAGGGAAGTATTTTAGCCGATCATTTGGCTCATCAACCGATTGACGATCAAGAATCAATCGGGTTTCACTTCCCGGATGAAGATGTCATGTATCTAAAGATGAAAGACTGCGATGAACCGTTACCCAGTGAAGGGCCAGAACCAGGTTCCCAATGGGGACTTATTTTTGACGGATGATGCGTTGTATTCGCAAGTGCACGAATCGCGTCAGAGTAATATAAAATATTATCGTATCTACAGGGACCAAATGTCGATCTAACGATTTCCGTTTGTTACATTGCTTATCTAAGGCAGTTCAATTCAGGGTTTACTAATGCAGAGGAAAATAAATAAAAGTAAATGACGAGGCAATAAAATTCAGACAAAACAATAGGCTTGAATGTAATTCTCATAACCGGTAATATTTCTATATTCATCAACAGAATTACTTATGGGCAATATCTTCTATTTTAAGAAAAGAATTCAATTTAACAGGAACTGTCGCTTTTGCGTAGTCAGAACCGAGTTTACCCTCTAAACTAACCCCTTTATTGTCACTTATAAAAAGGCGCGCATTGCGTTAGAGTCGTGGAAAACTTACTTTTAAGAAATGCAAATTCTAAACTAAACAGAAAAGTATTTTGACCTGAAATCTCTAAACCTAAGAGGTTCAAAATGAACCAGATTCTAATCCCATTAACGCGTCCGAAAATAGTTTTAAAATCTCTTTTTCTAAAGTGTTAAAAATCCCTACTCAACTGAGCAAAGCGCTTTCGCTGTATTTGATCAGTTGAGAACTAAACAAGTTCACAAATGGTTGGACGGCTTTCGATCTTACCCAACATTGCTTTTAAGTACAGAAAACTTGTGTTAAAGATTAAAACAGCCCTTAAGTATTTCTATTAACACATAGACGTATTACGGTGGTTATTGTCTTTACATTCTTACCTATCTAAAACTTAGCCAGCCATGGTAGTTATAACAGTCATGTTGATTCTTATCATGTATGGAATTAAGTCTTTTGAAAAGTAAAAAAGTAAGGCAACACAATAAATAAACAAAATAAGGCAAGTGCAAGAAATAAATGAAAGTAAATGCGATTAAAATAAAACCTGCTCCAAAGCGGAGTCTTTAAAATCTGGTACAATGCACGGAAAATAAAATGCTGGCAGGATTACTTCTACCAAAGTGCTCCAACTTGATTACAGACACTCCAAGACTTGATTACAAACTCGATCACACACAGTGCAATAACTCCTCGATGTGAGAAGATTACCGCTTTACAAGAGTGAAATTTATGCCTAGGATGAAGTAAACTAAGATTGGATGATCCTAAAATTCGAGTCCTGAGAGTATTTATAGGCAAAGTTGGCATGGTGCAAAGACAAAAGTGACCTTGGCTTGAAAATGGGCGGGAAACTGATTTTGCCTTGTCACGCCCGCGACAGGCCTACCGCGCCCGCGACAAGAAGAAAATGGCAAAGGTCGTGGGAACGTGGCAGTTGAGCAGTGGAGATCATGGGACACATCGTCGCCTATCCTAGGGCGTCCGCGACAAGAGAAGCGACAAGGGTAAATTGCTGCCAAACTTGAATTCTTGCTCCTTTTACACCTTTTCTCGTCTGGGACCTCGATTTTATTGAAAACCTGAAAACAAAGGGAAACATAACAATAACAAAGCAAAAATAATAGAAAAACAACTAATATGCATGTGAAATCAGAGTCAAAAATACAGTATAATTTAGTGTCATCAAATTCTCCCACACTTAGACCTTTGCTTGTCCTCAAGCAAAACATTTAAAGCTCACATAAAAATCAGTGTCGATCGATAATTTTTGGGCGAAAAGGGCTTCTAAGTCCGAGTCTGGATACAGTGGTCGGTACTAACTGAGTGAACCAAGGGCATCGTGATGACACTAATCCGCAAATACAGACATAAACTTCGCTCCTATACTAATCAACCCATTATATCCCACAATACTTAGGCCTTCCTTTTCCATCTCTTTTGAGTCCTTTTCATTCAAGCGCAATCACATTAAGCCCGTTTTCCGCACATGCTTCATGGTAGAGTGATCTGTTAGTGATTCTGATCTTTTCATACCGGATTTCTGGCACAGGGAACTGTGTAAAATCCTTTTATTCTTCTCAAGTGCAGTTGTGGGGGATCGGATCGTAATCCGCCCTACCGAGTTCAGTGTCACATACCTCTGAACCAACTGAAATGAGCAAGTTAAACATCTTATTACTTTTTTCCTTTTTCTTCTTTTCTTTTTTTCTCTTTTTCTTTTTTCCTTTTTTTTTGAATATGCACTCAGATCAGTCACTTATATTCGTCGGTCTCCTGCTTAGAACATGTTTAGGCCAGAGCTGATTGCTGAAATAAACTACTAAGGATGATTTTGAAATGAAATTAGGGCCATGGTACATGGGGTTTCAGGTGTGATTCTTATATTTACGAAGTTCATGGTGTAAGGACGATACTAATGTTTCAAAGGTTCTCCCAAGTCACCGCATCCTAACCCGAACCTGTCTTAAAGCCCAAAAAAAATTTTCAGAACAACACTTTTTTTCTAGGAAAAATTTTATTATTATTATTATTTTTTTTGTGGGGCTAAAAATGTGGGAAAAAATGAAGGTGAACCAAAAATACTTATACTAATGACTCTTCAAACACATGCATTTTCTAAAACAGAAACAAAAGTAAATAACTGAAGGGAAATAAAAAATAAACTACTAAAATGACGGAAATAAAAACGACAAAATCTCCTCCCACTTTTAAATCGAACATTGTCCCCAATGTTTTGAAGTAAGCTAAGGAGAAAGGAACCTGGCAAAACTAGTGAGGACCGCTGGTGCCCTCGCCACCCTGTGCTGGATGCTCGGAACGACGGGATCTTCTACGGTGACGGTCTCGCTGGTCCATCCTAGCCTGCAATTCTGCCTGAGCAGCTTTCACCTCACAAAGGTTACCTAAGATGGAACCCTGAGTGGCCTCCATAAGCTGAAAGTGCTGATGATTATATTGCTGTTGACGGGACTGCTCATTGGTGATCGCAAGCAGAGTACGGGAGATGGTCTCATAAGATTGGTCTGCTTTCCGCCGCGATTCTTGCATAAAGCTCATTTGGTCCGCCATCTGTTGCTGAATGGAAGAGAGCAGGTCTTCATGTCGTGCTTCTCTAGCCATATGGTCTTGCCACATCTCCTCTGTAATATAAAATCCGGGAGCAGCTCCTGCAAAAGTGTTAGAAGCAGATGGTGCGGTGTGTAATTGTGTAGGACGAGGGGGGGACACACGCTCTCTATGGTCATACTCATCATCTGTGTCGGGCCCCTCATTGTCATGGTCATTAGGAGGAATTGGACCTAGAAAAGGTGGGGCAGTAAGGTCATAGATCCAGTTCCTCTCGAATCGTACATCTGTACGTCTACTGCACGACATAACAATTGATTCGATGGCTACCCCGTGAATCATCAACTCATAACCACCAGCCCTCCTTGATCGGCACAATTTCATGTCTTTCAGAAATTTTAAATTAATTGTGCGAGGGGGCAGTGGTTAAATGACGGAAATAAAAACGACAAAATCTCCTCCCACACTTAAATCGAACATTGTCCCCAATGTTTCGAAGTAAGCTAAGGAGAAAGGAACCTGGCAAAACTAGTGAGGACCGCTGATGCCCTCGCCGCCCTGTGCTGGATGCTCGGAACGACGGGATCTTCTACGGTGACGGTCTCGCTGGTCCATCCTAGCCTGCAATTCTGCCTGAGCAGCTTTCACCTCACAAAGGTTACCTAAGATGGAACCCTGAGTGGCCTCCATAAGCTGAAAGTGCTGATGATTATATTGCTGTTGACGGGACTGCTCATTGGTGATCGCAAGCAAAGTACGGGAGATGGTCTCATAAGATTGGTTTGCTCTCCACCGCGATTCTTGCATAAAGCTCATTTGGTCCGCCATCTGTTGCTGAATGGAAGAGAACAGGTCTTCATGCCGTGCTTCTCTAGCCATATGGTCTTGCCACATCTCCTCTGTAATATAAAATCCTGGAGCAGCTCCTGCAAAAGTGTTAGAAGCAGATGGTGCGGTGTGTGATTGTGTAGGACGAGGGGGGGACACACGCTCTCTATGGTCATACTCATCATCTGTGTCGGGCCCCTCATTGTCATGGTCATTAGGAGGAATTGGACCTAGAAAAGGTGGGGCAGTAAGGTCATAGATCCAGTTCCTCTCGAATCGTACATCTGTACATCTACTGCACGACATAACAATTGATTCGATGGCTACCCCGTGAATCATCAACTCATAACCACCAGCCCTCCTTGATCGGCACAATTTCATGTCTTTCAGAAATTTTAAATTAATTGTGCGAGGGGGCAGTGGTTCCAAAGTAGCTATCTCATTATTCAAATTTAGTGCCCGAGCAATAGACGTAATCAATCCGCCAAAAACTATCGGTCCACTCTTATTTACCTTTAAGCACATATGAGCGATCATAAATGGAATCAGATTGATTCTTACATCTGTGAGGCATCCTTGCAAGAACAAAAGTTCTTTGCTATTAACTTTGTTTTGATTCTCCCGGCCAAAAATAGAGCGTGCCAAAAGATATCTGAAAATTCTTATGGTCGGGTTATGAATGGTCGAGGCGAGTATTCCCTTAAAGGAATCAACAATAGTATCTGACAACCTGCGCCAGAAGGCGAACATCCCGACTGACCATTCAGCATCTGAAGGAGCCTCACAAATAGCGCCCTCCCCATGAGGGAATCCCAATAGACCTGCTAGTTCATCGGTACTGTACTCATACTCAACAGCAAACAATCTAAAATGTACGGTACCGACTGTGCTAGCAGTGTTGGGATGAACGGTATAAACCAATGAACTCAAAAACTCAACCGTCATCCTCTCATAGGTGGGTTCTTTTGCGGTGAAAATAGTGCCTAAACCTACAGAGTCTAACAAATGAAAAATGCTATGATGAACCCCTAAAGCGTGCAAGCAAGAATCGTCGACATACCTCGTCGAGAGAATTTCTCAATCCTGAAGCTTTTAAAGTTGCCGCTTCTGCCTATTCCCGGCTTGTCCTTCCTGAAGAATGATTCCATTAAACTCCATTGATGAAGATGGTGAAGAGGGTGGAAGAAAAGTGGTATGATAAAGGTTGGATTTTTATGGGTTTTTGTTGATGGAAATTGAAATGGAAAGTTAAGAGATGATTGGTGAGTGCTAGAGATATGAGTTTCAATGGGGTTTTATAGGGATTTTTCGGAGGGAAAAAATGGGTTTGAAGAGGTTGGAGGTTCAAAAATGGTGGAAATGGAGGTTCTGTCCCGAATTTACAGGGACGCTGTCGCGGGCGCGACAGGTTGGTCGCGGGCGCGACAGGTTGGTCGCGGGCGCGACGTGAGTAAATTCGCTGATGGGCCTCAATGTCCTTTTGAATGGGCTTTTGTCCTCCCTTTGGCCTCGGGGGGTCTTTTTAGCATTCCATATGTCCTAAAAATGTAGTTTTGCACAAAATTTTTACAAGCATATATATATATATATATATATATATATATATATATATATATATATTTTTTTTTTTTTTTATAATAAAATTTTTATATATTTTGTCAAAGAAAAATAAAACGAAAGAAAATATTAGCATATAGACATAAAAAAAACTCAAATATAAATCAGAAATAAATCAAATGCAAATAGTAGGAAATATGTCTGGGTGATACTGGAAGTAAATCAATGCATAATAAATATAGTAAATAATACGAAAATGGAAATCAAGATGTCTGGTCATCTCCACGGAGTCTCGCTATCTCACGACGGAGCTCCGCCATGTCTTCATACAACACATCGTACTCAGTAGCGTGGGTCAGCTCTGACAATTCCATCCTCAGGTGTAGGTCAGCAAGAGTCTGTCGGAGATCTGCTATCTCCTGGCGCATCATCGCCATCTGGGTCTGCATATCTGGCATACCTAATGAATGATTATTTGACCATACCGTGGTTCTGTGAGCTGGTGGAGCTGGAATGTACTCTGGCTCAGGGCAGGGTCGTGGTGCGTCTACCGTCTCACCGTGTCCTTCTAAGGCATATGTCCAGTTTGCTGGGTCATGGACACTGGTCATAACAGGATCTGGCAAAGTGAAGTGATGTATGGTCTCACCATCGATCAAGAGTCTGAACTGAGAGGGATTAAAGGAGTTCCTTCTCATCAGCCCCCGATCTAAACAAAAATCAACATCCATGGTGGTATGGCTGCAGAAGGGAGTCAAATGAAATAGCTTTCGGCCAAGGCCTAGAGCATCCGCAATCTCAGTCATATTACCTCCTACATGTATAGGTCCTCCTGCCCAGGTGGCAACACCACTAAAAGAGTATAGCATAAAATTACCACAAGCTAAACGACGCGACTGATTCGCACAAAACATGAAAAATATGTCCTCCTCAGTAACGTGGTCATCAGTATCTGCTCTCCCAAAGAATGTATGGGCAATGATCATCTGAAAGTATCGGAGAGCTGGGTTATGGATAACCTGTGAAATGTGAGTATCAGGGTCAGGGCCTCCACCTCCAGAGATGTCACTCCAAAATTTCTCCACGTCTCTATTCATGAAGTAACCCATGGGCAACTCAGGGATAGCGCCAACTCCAGTCTCAAATCCAAGAAGATCACCGAACTCAGTATGGGTGAACGAATACTCTGTGCCAAATAACCTGAAGCTAGTGTGGCCATCTGATCCCAAGTACGGATCATAGGAAAAAGAGCTGAGGAACTCCAGAGTGAGGTTCCTATAGGTGGGATGCAAATCATCAGCGTACTGGTCCCATTTGAGCTGGTGGGCCAAGTATCGGACACTGGGCTCTATGCCCAAAGCTTCCATGCAGTCACTGTCTGGGTAGCGAGTGGGTGCCATGGGTCTGAGTGAAAGCATCTCATAACGCTCTCTCTGAGCGTCGTCTCTAAAGGTCACGTGCATGTCGTTAACTGGTGGCATCCTGAAAGAAAAGGTTAGGAAAAACAGGCCCTAAAATCAAACACACAAAACAAGTTAGGCATATATGTACAAACAAGCAAACAAACGTAAATCAAAATAAAAGAAAAATAAATACGAAAAGGAAAAGAACCATGGGTTGCCTCCCATGCAGCGCTTGTTTAACGTTGTTAGCTCGACGAGTTCAAGTCATGTATCTGGTGCGAGGATAGGTGGGTCTGTCAACGTGAACCTGGAGTAGTATGCTGGAATGTCACCTCCTTCATAATGCTTGAGCCTTTGTCCATTTACAACGAACGGACTGCAAGATTTGTTCTTAATTTCCACTGCCCCGGATTTTAGGATTTTGGAAACTTCGAACGGGCCCGTCCATCTAGATCGAAGCTTACCTGGAAAAAGTTGCAGTCTTGAATTGTATAGAAGAACAGGGTCACCTATGTTGAAGTCTTTCTTGATGATCTTCTTGTCATGCCATGCTTTGGTTCTTTCTTTATATATGATGGCATTTTCATAGGCTGATTGTCGGAGCTCTTCTAGTTTATGTATGTCTAAGATGCGTTTCTCACCAGCTGCTAGGTGTAATACCCCAAATTTTGACCACTTAGATTTCCCATCATTGTGAAAATCATCATCACAATATGGATGTACCTTCATGCTTCATCAGTCTCCCCAAAGATGGGTGAGCATCCAATACAATCAAAATTAGGGTTTCAAGCCCTCTCTGGGTGCTTAGACAAAGGATCAATCAAGAAATGACATGATCTTCAACTTGTCTAATCTCTCAAACATCCACAATGGATCAAAAAGGACTCACACTTCAAGGATTAAGCACAAGGTTGCTCTCTTCTAGGTGGATCAAGTCTCAAGATCAACAGTGTCACGAAATTAGGGTTTTGGCCGACCAGGGCCTCCAGATGGAATTTTCATCTGGGCACAAGGCAATGATCCAAAACATGACCTAATATGCTTCATGGAACCTCATGAACCCATGCATCAAGTCAATTTTACCTCAGGGGATGCATTCATCAAAAATCAGGAATTAGGGTTTCTTGACCTAATTCACCCCTAAGTTGACTTTTGGGACAAACCATGAGCCAAGACCTCAAGAGATGATTTGAGGGTCTCTAATACACCATATTGATCCATTTGGAACAATGGATTGATCCAAGAAGCTTGAGCAACAAGTCTCAATTTCATCTGCACCACAATTAGGGCTTTAAGGGAAAAGTTAACTGTAACTTTGACTTTTGACCAAGACATGCTCCCAAACCCTAATACATGATTGAATATACCCTATGACACCCATGGAACATGTCCATCAAGTTTGATTTAGGTCAAGGACATGATTTCCTGAAGAATTGCACAGTTTAGAATTCATCTGATAAAAAGTCAACTGTGCAAAAAGTCAACTTTGACTTTTAGAGATTTTTCACCAAAATGGATTTTTAACCCTAAAATGATGTTAATGTATGATTTGAATCATCATTCATCAAGAAAAATCAAGAAAAGTGAGATAACTTGTAAAAGGGGTAACCATAAAACTTAGAAATTTTTCTAAGTTAAAAATAAAGTGACAAAGGTACCAACTTTGGAGGACCATAACTCCTAAACCACAAGGCCATTTTTTCTCATCCAAAGATGGATTTGTAGCCCTCATTATCACCTACAAAAACTTCAACTACAAGTCATTCCAATTCATTAAGGATTTTGAGTTATGGAGTGATCAAAGTGGCTGAAAAGTGAAAATGTCACTTTTTCCAACACTTAGTGAAATTTTCACTAAGTCAGAATTTGCCTTCACTTTTTGCCAAATGTAGGGGGATTTTTCACTTGGAATCAAAATAGATCAAAACCAAACTTGTTCAAACAGTTGTTGTATCATGTAAGAGCTTTCCAAAATGGCCAAGAACATTGCCAAATTCAACCTACATCATGAGATACAACATTGGCAAGTTGCCTTGCTGAAATCTGTCAAAGCAAGGCAGAATTTGCATTTTGGCTCGATTTGCCAAAATCAGCCAAATTCAATTGCTCCAATCCACTTGGACACCTCAGAGGATTGAATCTAAAGGGGACAATCACTGAGCCAAGCCTCCAAAGTCCATGGAACAAGAAATAACATGTTGAACCTAGAATGGCCAAAATAGGGACAAGACTTCAAATTTGGAATGAGGCATTCAATGGAACCATCAAGGTGGCATGGACTGAGCCATTCTCATCTGAAATCAGTCAAGACTTATCCAAGACCAAGGGGACCAAAGCTCTCTGCCCTAACCTCTAGTCAATGGCTAGAGGAGACTTGGATTTTCATTTGCCAACATTGGCCAAACCTACTTACCAGCTGCCATGCACTATTTCTTGCAAAACAAACTTGCTCTACTATAAATAGAGCTCAATTGTGGTCAGTTTAAGTACACCAAAGCCATCTAACAGATGCTTTCCTCAAAATCTCTTCTTTCACTCCAATTTTGCCTTCTAAGGCAAGTCACTATCGGGTTTTGAGTTTGAGAGCAATTCTGCACAAACCAATCACTCACACACCTCACATACATCACATATGAGCTGATCAAACACTCACATAACTTCTGAAACATCAATTTCATGAAATCACCTGCTGGTTGCTCAAATTTTCAAATAAGGTGCAGCTGAGGTACCACAAAATGATCCAGCCTATTTCAATTCAATCCAAGTGTTCAAACAAACTCCATATGGTGTAGGGAAGCTATCCAGATCATCACAACTTGTCTGTAACACCTCCAACTCAAAATCACATCTGCTCTTGCTGTCACGACTTGGAGGTAAGCACATACTTGGTCATCTCTCAATCTATGCATATTTCCTCGCACAATAATTTGGCCATATGTTCATAATCATGCATGAAATATTTTCCCTCAATTAATTGCATTGTTTGAATCGTGTATCAAAAATCCTAGCCTTCATGCAGAAATTAGGGTTCTTGAGGTTTCTTCGTGATTTCTTGTTGTATGTTTAATTTAAATGAAATTAAAGTACATAGACATGATCGTGAGGTTGAGACGAGCATAATGATATGTGGATTGCATGATATGATTACGTATTCATGGAGATTGGATAGAAAACGCAAATCTGAGAAACCAAGAACACGCGCGTGTTCTTCAGCTTGTTCTTGGCGCCTTTTTTTCAAATTCAAATATTTGAATTTTGTGATTTTGTTTAATTGATTCAAAAATTAATTTCTCTCTGAGTTTTAATGATTTTGAGTTGATTCTTTTTTTAATAATTCACAAAAATGTTAAAATATTTTATTTTATCAAAAAATCCCAAAAATATTATTTATTTCATATAATTGATATTTTTGTAAAGAATTAATATTTTGATTGTTTTTGGCATTTTAAATATTTTTTCTACATTGATTTTGCAACTTTTAATGCTTTCTAATTATTTTGTAGGTCAATACTTAATTTTTGAAGCATTAATCCAAGATCACAATTTGTTTTCCATGTGTCAAACAATTTTTGATCATTTTAATTGAATTTTTATTCAATTAAATACATTTTGAAAACAAATTAGGGTTTTGGATTAATTCAACCCTCATAAATCATTTTCAAAACACTTTGGGCCTCTATTAGAGTGTAAGACCCAATCCTTTTTTTGAACAAATCATCTTTGGGCCTCACTTATTGTATAAGTCCCGATACCGTCAAAAAACAAACGGCGCGATCGTCGCCTTTTCAAAAATCAGCTGGGCCTACCCTCGAGTAGTAAGACCCATTTCTTTTTCTTTAAAACACTTTGGGCCTCTATTAGAGTGTAAGACCCAATCCTTTTTTTTGACCAAATCATCTTTGGGCCTCACTTATTGTATAAGTCCCGATACCGTCAAAAAACAAACGGCGCGATCGTCGCCTTTTCAAAAATCATCTGGGCCTACCCTCGAGTAGTAAGACCCATTTATTTTTCTTTAAAACACATTGGGCCTCTATTAGAGTGTAAGACCCAATCCTTTTTGTGACCAAATCATCTTTGGGCCTCACTTATTGTATAAGTCCCGATACCGTCAAAAAACAAACGGCGCGATCGTCGCCTTTTCAAAAATCATCTGGGCCTACCCTCGAGTAGTAAGACCCATTTATTTTTCTTCAAAACTTTTTGGGCCTCTTGAGAGAGTGTAAGACCCATCCCCCCTTGTACAAAAACTTCTTGGGCCTCACTCATTGTATAAGTCCCTCTGTACAAGTAAACGGCGCGATCGTCGCCCGTTTAAAAAATAAAAACCATCTGGGCCTACCCTCGTGTTATAAGCCCCACTATTTTCTTTAAACCTTTTTTTGGGCCTCTTGAGAGAGTGTAAGACCCATCCCTTTGTACAGAAAACCTTTTTGGGCCCCAGTCACTTGTATAAGTCCCTCTGTACGAATTCAAAACAACAGTGCGCTCACTGATAAAACCCTGGGCCTCTCCTTGAGCTGTAAGCCCCAAATCTTTCTTTTTCAAAGCACTTTCTCCTTTGATTTTGAATATACTGTTGTTTTTAATCTTTCTTTGTTGAACAACTAACCAAACAGCATGGAAGCACTCCAACCGAGTAAGTGGTTATCGCTTTCATTTACTGCTTTCATATTATAAACTGTATTGTGGGGCTGCTCACTGTAAGTCTCCTTTCATAAACTCATATCTACTGTGTAATAATAGTATAGATATTTTGAGTTTCCCCGGCAACTACGTCTAGAACTAGGTGACGCCGTTTCACTTATTCGTAGAAATTGACGCCTAGATCCCCAATAGGAACACCAGATACAGTCTTCTCTTCGGCTGTCCTCCTTAGGAATCGTCAAGAAGCTCTACTCCCCAAGATGAATGTATTCTCCGTGAATGGCATCTTTGAGTTTCTTCCCAATTCTCAAACTTTCCTGACTTGATCTATTCCTTGTGGATAGCTTGCCTTGAATGTCTCGGGGTTTGGGTACCCACTACGGTCATAATCTTGGACCTTAACTAAGGAACCCTCTTTAAAAGTTAAAAGTCGCTGGATAGTAAACCTCGCACGTTTACCAGTGGTTTTCATCTTTAAAAGAGTTATCTCTCCTAATGGAAAGGAGGTGATAGACCCACGGGCTTCTTAAACGCATCGGCCTCCTCTTGGGCATTATTCAAGGACCCTACGGCTTCTTAGAAGTATTCACAGCCTCCTCTTAGGCTTCGTATAATGATCTCTTCCTCCGGGAATGATAGCCTCCTCTTGGGCTTCGTACAAGGACCCGTCGGCTTCTTAAAAGTTTCCAGCCTCCTCTTAGGCTTCGTACAAATTGTCCCGACGACCTCCTAGAGGTATAGGAACAGAACCTAGTCATCCTCATAGAACAGTCCTTTCATAGAGTCTACTACTGTTTCTCGAAGCATAGTACAAAAGATAAAACTCTAGACACGGACAGTCTAACTTCCTTGAGTCTCAAAGACATTCTCAAGCACCCTTCGTTAAATAGGAAGGAAACCCGCAGACTCGGATAGTCTCAATACCCTTTGGATTTCCCGTTTCCTCAAAGAGAAGGAAATATCCTTGATCCTCAAATTAAATCCCTGTGTACAGTGTTACTCATATAAGAACTGATTTTCTCTTTTAAATCAGTATATTGGATCTGTCACTCAACTGAAACAGTTACAATAGCCTCCATCTCGGGCTTCGTACGAGATACCAAAATTCTCCCCAGTGGGGTCAAAACAACCTTTTCGCCTCTCTCTCGGGCTTTGTACGAGATACAAAAACACTCTATTACTGAGTATAAAAGATTCTCCAACTGAGTCAACTCTTTGCCAGCCTCCTCTTAGGCTTTGTATAACGATATGCCCCACTGGGTCAAAAACTTTTAGCCTCTCTCTCGGGCTTTGTACGAGACACAAAATAGCCTCCTCTTAGGCTTTGTATAATGATTTTCCTAGCGGAAATTAGCCTCCTCTTAGGCTTTGTATAAGAAAACCACTGGTTGATCCAATCGACCTTTTAGCATCAAAGCTGTGCCTCGTTCGCAGTACACAAACATCAACAACTCCTTTCCCTTCATCTAATCGCTGTAAGCGGCAAGCCTCTAGATCATCTACATCCATGCCATTGTCCCTCTTTTAGCATGATAAATTCCTAAGGAAAGATGGCATTGCTCTACACTGAGTTAAAGTCTTCTCCTTCAGGTTAAAACCCTTTCTTCGGAAATTATGGCATTGCTCGGATCCGCGTATCCCAGTTAAAGTAATTCTCCTTCTCCCCTCTTTAGAGATGACAAATTCTCTCTAAAGTCGAGGTCTTTCAGCTTCACGTCTTGGGCTTTGAACAAGACACAGATAGACCTTTTAGCTTTACATCTTGGGCTTTGAACAAGATACAAACCACCTTTCGCTTCATGTCTTGGGCTTTGAACAAGACACCAAAACACCCCTTTCCTCCCATAGAATAGGAGGAACTACGAATGCTCTGATTTCCCTGTTTCGGTAAACGGGAATACGTAGGCATAAGATCGAAAGAAAAGATCTTAGCGAGCGCAATCAACAAAAAACCCAAATCCCATATCTCCATCAATCAAAAGCAGTAATTCAAAAGCACCAGTCCTAACATCCTAATCCTTATTCCCCGCCAGAAACCTTTTGACCAAGCCCTAGAAAGAAAGAACCTGTATTGGCGAAATACGAATAACCAGTACAAAAGCCCCCCCACATTGATAGCATCCGTAACCTAACAGACCGCTGCTTAAACTCAGTATGCAAGCAGGGTTAATTGGAGACATCTATTTCCCTTCCTTATTCAGCTCACAATAGGATAAAAAATGAATCGACCTGTAGTTAAAGCTCAAACCGCAGAGAGCGACCAGCGCTTAAGAACCGCGTCCAAAATCGCTCGCTACAGAAAAGTGGCGCCCACCGTGGGGCCCTTGTTTTTCTTTCTGTATGTTTTCCTTGTAAAATGGCGACTCTGCTGGGGAGTCTCCTTTTCTGCCTTAGGGCATCATCCCCGTTTTCCACGGAAAATGGGAACTCTGCTGAGGAGAAAGATTGACCTATGCTGGTCCATCTCTTAGGCAGGGAACCACAGATTGGGGCTTTCGCCGGGGAACCCATTTCTGTCAGGAACTTAAGAATCGTAGCTTTATAAGTCTAGGATGATTAGGACAAATATATATACTGCTTTTCCTAATTGCTATACGTGTTTATTTTTCTGCTACTGGGAATGCGTGTGATGCCGCATGTGGTGAGATTGAGTATACACTTAAGAAAAGCCAACCTTTTTCGTAGTGCGGAAGCTATTGGAAATAGCTGTTACGCGATACTACCCTCATTTGAGGCTAGTGATCTATTCTCGGTGAATGGCACTTACTCTAAGATTGCACACAACTCGCTGGCGATCCGCTTGTTGTTTTGCTTTCTTGGGAGGAGCTGATGATAATGAGTACAGGTACAAAAATCACCCTAGTATAAACCTTTGGGGATGGGTAGAGTCTTGACTTCATGACAACGACCCTTTGACCCCATGTTTTTTCTATGTTTTTGTGTGCTGCATTCATGCATTCATTTAATAAAACATTAAAACATTAAAAAAAAAAACTTTCTCTTCTAGTCTCTCTGTTTTTCAAATAAAACTAAGAATGTGATTACAAATATCAGAGAAAAAGATTGCATTAATGGATTTCGGTAGAAGGAGAACTCATAAGTATACCTTCAAGGTTCCAAAACTAGGGGATTTGAGAAGGTTAGCAAGGATGATCGTTAACCCAGAGGCTTTCAGAGCCAAGCACGGTGGTTTGCTACCACTGTTAAGAGTCCATGTGATTAAGGGGATCATGGACGCGCTCATTCAGTTCTACGATCCGGTTTATCACTGTTTCACATTCCCGGATTACCAGCTAGCACCAACGCTGGAGGAGTATTCTCATCTGACTGATTTACATATCACTGATCGAGCTCCATTTTCTGGACTGGAAGAAATTCCAAAGAATCAGACTATTGCAAGAGCAATTCATTTGGACGAGTCTGAGGTCCGGACTCACATGACCACTAAGGGTGGCATCCAAGGTTTGCCAGCCCAGTTCTTGACAAAAAAAGCTCTATACTTCGCTAGTATAGGGAACGGGACTGCTTTTGAAAGCATCTTTGTCTTGCTCACCTACGGATTATTTTTGTTTCCCAACATCAATAACTTCGTCGATATCAACGCTATTAAGGTTTTTCTCATTGGAAACCCTGTGCCGACTTTGTTCGCAGATGCGTATCATTCTGTACACTTGGGAAATTTGTACAGTGGAGGGGAGATCACATGATGTGTACCTTTCCTTTACAAATGGTTTATCTCTCACTTGCCCAAGTCTGCTGCTTTTTGGGATTGCAAGAGTGTCTTACGTTGGTCGTAGAAGATCATGTCTCTCACCAATTCTGATATAGATTGGTGTAATAGGATTTATGAGGGAATCAAAATCATTGACCGTTGTGGAAACTTCCCCAGCGTACCCCTCATAGGAACTAAAGGAGGAATCAACTATCATCCGATGTTAGTTCTTCGTCAATTTGGATACCCGATGAGACACATCCCACTGGGTGTTCATCTGGAAGGTCTTTTCTTCAAAGAAGGAGAAAGTGATAGAGCACTAAAGATGGAAATAGTGCAAGCTTGGAAACATGTTCATAAGAAAGGACGAGAGTCTCTGGGAAAACCGGACTGTGTCTCGGTGGAGCCTTATCTCCATTGGGTACAAACTAGAGCTCTCAAGCTAAAGATGCCTTATCCTCGTTACGGAATTCTTCCGCCGAGGGAAATTGTCATGTACTTCATGACGGAAACTGAAAGGCTTCAGGTTACTCTCAACAAAGTTCAAAAGGAAAGAAGATCTTGGAAGAACAAGTACCGCACCCTCGACGTAGAGTGTATAAAATACAGCAATTACTAAAAGAGAAAGATGCTCTGATTGAAATTTTGGAGCAGCATGCTGTAGAGAATCAAGATGACCAAAGGAATTTGCTCGCTCCTTTCACCTGGCAAAGGAATGACAACCCGACAACGGCTCAAGCGCCCCGGTCAAAGAAGAGGACTCGGGACCCATTAGTTTAGGTTTCTGTTTCTGCACTTTGTAATCTACTGTATTTCCATTTCTGTAATCCTTTGGAATTCAATAAAAAGGGGTTTCCCCACTGTTTGATATTTGCAATCTAATTGTCGAAGTTTATTTTAATTAAACCTAAAAACAATTAATATAATCATTGCATTCATCATTCTCACATCGCGTATTCTTCTTCCCTACGAATCTCACGTTTGTGTCTCGATTCTAGAGTCAAACTGTCTCATTCGTATAATACTCGGGCCAATCGTCAGAAAAAGATGGATGATCTTGAGGAAGAAAATAGAGAGTTGAAAGAAGAGATCGACGCTCTGAGAGAGGATATGAGAAAGCTTCGTAACGACATGCAAGCCATGGCAGAAGCTCAGCTACAAAGAACTGTGATCTCAGAGATCACCTCAACGCCCATCATAGAAAAGTATGATCCTAGGTATCAGATGCCGAAAGATCATCCTTGGGGCATGCCTGTTAACTATATCCCAGAAGGATATGTTCCGCCGATCACTGAAGATCAGGGAATCGCAACAGAAGCCGCTGGGCCTGAAGGTTACAAACTTCGGGAAAGCGAAGATGCCAGGGGCATACTCAAGACTCCTGAAGGTTACAAACTTCGGGAGGCGCCAAGACTTACTGCCGTAGTCACGGTACCACCCCCTGTGGTGCACACTGTCTCGGAAGGACAGATTCCACGGACACCTTCTGATAAGAAGGAAACTATGTTTGACAGAATGGATGAATTCCAGGAGCAGTTCTTGGAAATGCAGAAAGAGCTGCAAGCCATTCGCGGTCAGGATCTATTTGGAAAGGACGCCGCAGACCTCTGCTTGGTCCCAAATGTAAAAGTCCCGCACAAGTTCCAAGTGCCCGACTTTGAAAAATACAAGGGTAACTCTTGCCCTCAGAGCCATCTGGTGATGTACGCTCGGCGGATGTCAGCCCAGACGGAGAATCAGGACCTACTGATTCAATACTTCTAGGATAGTTTAACCGGTGCCGCACTCAAATGGTACATGGGTTTAAACATACTACGATCAGTACATTCAGAGATCTTGGTACTGCCTTCGTCCAACAATACAAGTACAATTTGGACATGGCACCAGACAGAGATCAACTCAGATCAATGTCGCAAAAGGACAAGGAAACGTTTAAGGAGTATGCTCAAAGGTGGCGTGAAATTGCCGCTCAAATTTGTCCACCTCTTGAGGAAAAAGAGATGACAAAATTCTTCTTAAAGACCTTAAGCTCATTTTACTACGGCCGAATGGTCGCCAGTGCACCCAGTGATTTCACCGAAATGGTCGGCATGGGTGTACGTCTTGAGGAAGCCGTCCGAGAAGGACGTTTGGTAAAAGACACTGGATCAACGAGCGGTAATAAAAAATACGGTAGTGCTCTCCCTAAGAAAAAAGAGCAAGATATTGGGAATATCTCTCTCGGAAAGCAAAGGCGACGTTATCAACCAGTAACAGCTGTTACTCCTGCTATCGGCCCTGCGTCTGTTCCTATGTATCAACCTCAGATTGCGCAGAGCCAACCTGACCAACAAAGGACACAACAGCCTCTTCAGCAGGCTCGTCCTCCATATAACAATAACCGTACAACACGGCCACCAGGATTTGATCCTATACCCGTAACGTACGCTGAATTATTTCTGTTACTGCTGGCTAAGGGGCACATTCAGACTAAGTCTCCCCTTTCAGTTTCGGAAAATCCGCCTTTCTGGTTTAAGATGGATCAAACATGCCCTTATCATCAAGGAGGTTCAGGGCATAACATTGAGACTTGTCTCAATTTCAAATCCGACGTGCAAAAGCTTGTTAGGAGCGGGCTCTTATCTTTCAAAGATACGAACCCTAATGTTCTTACGAACCCGCTGCCTCAACATGAGAAGGCTGCAGTCAATCTGATTGAGAAAGAGACTAACAATGTCTATCAAATTCACGATGTACTCTTATTGGGGACCAATCTGGTCAGGATGCATTGTAGACAGAGTGGATATGGCCATGTGCCACCTCATAATTATCACCAGTGTGATATCTGCTCTAAAGATAACCAAGGATGTTCGGTAGTGCAATCAGCTCTACAGGAACAAATGGATCTCGGATGGATCAAAGAGCACCGAGTTCATGGAGTTAACATGGTTTACACGAATTCCAACGTCATTCAGAACCACGATATCTGTGCGATGAATGTCAACCTGGTGGCAATGCACTCAAGGCAAAGCCAGTATCATAATTTTCCGCGGCACGATTACAGTACTTGTCTGATTTGCTCGGTAAACAAACAGGGATGCTCTTTCATACAAGAGGCCCTCCAGCGTCAGATGGATCTTGGATGGATCCAAGACTACCATGATAGGAACTCCTATCAAATCAACATGGTTCAAATCTTTGACATTCGCGTGATGAATACCAATCTGGTAGAATTACATGCTGAGCAGGTCCGACTCGGATTCTTAATATCACATGATTATCAAAACTGTAAAGCAGGTTGCGAAAACGATCGAGGTTGTACCCTTGTCCAGGAGGCACTTCAGCACTTGTTAAATCACTGGTGGATGCCAATCTATATGGACGAAGATACTCAGCAGATTAGTATCAATAACAGGAATCCTACTCGTCGTCAAAGTCAGGATGTCCGATCAATGGAAGGTAACCTAGTGAGGTTACATTGTATTCAAAGTGGGCGTGGCCAGGTGCCACCCCACAACTATGACAGTTGTAGCGTCTGTTCGGAAAGTAACCAAGGGTGTTACCTTGTGAGAGCAGCTCTTCAGGGTCAGATCGATCATGGAGAAATTCATCCATATCCAGGTTCGGGACCCATCATTTGGTCGCCGAACTACCTTGCCGATCAAGTTGAGGATGTTGTCACGATCTCTGGTCATCACCAGATCAGGGATGTTTTTGCCATCGTCCCTCTACTTGACGAATCTAGAGTTCCCAACCGGGAACGGATCGAGGTTACTTATGACGGTCAGAAAAATCAGAAGGTTCCCATAGTCATCTATCTACCTGGGCCACTACCGTATGAATCAGCTAAGGCAATCCCTTACAAATACGGTGCAACAATAATCGAAAATGGAAAGGAAATTCCATTACCCTCCGTCGTGAATATTGCAGACATCAGTCGTGTAACACGGAGCAGTAGAATCTTCAACCGAGGGGTTGGGGAACTTAACAGGGAAAAGGAACTTCAGACAGAAGCTCCCAATCCACCAGTCGGTCAATCTAGTAATCCCGACATTTCGAAAAAAGATGAGATGCTAAAACTCATCCAAAGGAGTGAATACAACATTGTTGATCAACTATTACAGACTCCTTCAAAGATCTCAGTATTATCACTGTTACTCAGTTCAGAAGCACACAGAGAGGCTCTACAGAAAGTCTTGGAGCAAGCCTTTGTGGAACAGGATGTAACAATCAGACAATTCGATAGCATTGTCTCTAACATCACTTCCTGCAATAATTTGGGATTTAGTGATGAGGAATTACCTGAAGAGGGTCGCCGTCATAACATGGCGCTCAATATCACAGTTAACTGCCAGGGCGATGCTTTAGCCAACGTACTGGTAGACACAGGGTCAGCCTTGAATGTTATGCCGAAGTACACTTTGATGCAATTATCATTCAAGGGTCCTCCGATGAGAGTCAGCGAGGTCGTCGTCAAAGCATTCGACGGATCCAGAAAAATAGTTATCAGCGAAGTGGATCTTCCCATAACTATTGGTCCTCACACTTTCCAAATCACTTTCCAGGTCATGGACATCCGGGCAACATACAGTTGTTTATTAGGAAGACCTTGGATACATCAGGCTGGAGCGGTTACTTCAACCCTCCACCAAAAGCTAAAGTTTGTCAAGAACGATCAACTTGTCACAGTTTGTGGGGAACAAGCCTTGCTTGTGAGCAACTTATCATCATCTGCTTGTGTGGGACCCGAGGAGGTTATTGGAACTCAGTTCCAAGCACTATCGGTGAACAAGAACGATCAGTACAAAGAAGGAACTTCAATTTCTTCATACAAAGATGCTATCAAAGAGGTCGAGAGTACCGATACGACAGGATGGGGACGGTTTGTCATTCCCACTGACAATAAAACAAAGAAGGGTCTTGGTTTTTCTGCGACTTGTACCCAGACAGCCGCCGACGATGAAAGTTTTCATCCCCTTCAAGACTTCTTCCACAGTGGAGGTTTTCTTCACCCGGTGTCTCAGACAGTTCATGCTATCAATAAGGAAGATCCCTCTGACACAGATGAAGAATGGAAGTCCTACCTTAACAAGGACGACTATATGTCTCAGGAAGAGGTGCCTATGCCTTTTTGCTTTCCTACAGAAAGTCCGAGATTTATACCAAGATCAGATGTCGAAATGATCTACGGAGATGGTGATCCGGAAGGATGCCGTGCTCCGCCAAATTCATTAGAGGAATACACTCTGATGAAAGACAACTTTGACCGCAATTACTATGGCCCGATGGATGGCCTGCCAATGTGGCAGCCTTACCCAGGAAACTTGGGGCAAGAAAGTCAGCCGAGTAATGAAACTCAGCTGAGCATCATTGAACAGAATACCTGTGTCCCCACCATGTCATGGGATCAACATTCAGGTCATTCGGAAACTACTCAACATGAAGATGAATTCGCAACGTTCGCAGGACTTGAATTCATCAACTATGCTTTTCCCGAGGTCAACGTCATCGAGAGGGATGACTTCTCCAGTTCCAAAGAAGTTTGGGACACCCTGGGACAACCAAGTGGAAAGTACGACTTCATGGTCAAGTACACCGCTCCCGAAAGCTCTCGTATCAGGCTCGAAGACATCCAGCCAACTGGATGGGGAGATACAGCTGAGAGCACAAATGCTATGCAAAATGCAACAGAGGAATCCTCCTACGACAATTCTGCCTGGGAGACAGATTCCAATGATCCTACTCCACCAGAAATCAGTGTCATTTCTGAAGACAAATCAAGGAAGGTGCCAGACTTTGCGATTCACCGAGGAGTTTGCCGCCAATGGGTTGCTGTCGAGGTTCCGAAGGTCGTTCATCAGTCAAAGTAATTGCCATCTTTAAACCTTTCACCCTGCCCAGGTGAAACAGATGTTTTGATAGGGCTCGCTTTCTGTAAACTTCCCTCTTCGCCTTGCCCAAAGCGACAGAGTTTTGTTTTATAGGGCTGTAGTTTCAAGATTCGACTTGTTCATTAATAAAATAACGTCGTTATGTAATTTCCGCATTAATTGCTGTTTTCTCTTTTTGATTTTTCAGAAAATGGTAATCCTAAAAAACATTCAATAATAAAAACAAGCAGTAAAATCAAAACACTACACACACTTACATTTTCTCTATCTCTTCTAAACACGAATCATCACATCATGCAGATTGCTTGTTTTATACCCCGTTGAAACATACGATCCGATGCCTTCTTCCAACTTTGAGTTCCCGGTATTCGAGGTTGAAGAAGAAAATGACAACGAAATTCCAGAAGAGATCTCCCGACTACTCAGACAAGAGGAAAGGTCCATTGAACCTCACAAAGAGCCGTTGGAAACGGTAAACTTGGGTTCAGAAAAAGAGAGAAAAGAAATCAGGATCGGAGCACTGCTCAGTCCAACTGTCAAAGAAAGTTTGATAAAGCTTCTCAGAGAATTTCCCGATGTGTTCGCTTGGTCCTATCAGGACATGCCAGGGTTGGATACCAGCATCGTGGAACATCACTTATCGCTAAGATCGGAATGTCCGCCAGTAAAGCAAAGGTTGAGACGCACTCACTCGGACATGGCCATCAAAATCAAAGAGGAGGTACAGATACAGATCGACGCGGGTTTCCTCGCTACATCTGAATATCCTCAATGGTTAGCCAACATCGTACCCGTTCCCAAAAAGGACGGAAAGGTCAGAATGTGTGTTGATTACAGAGATCTGAACAAGGCAAGTCCAAAGGACGACTTTCCTTTACCACACATTGACATGCTGGTTGACAGCACAACAAGGTTCAAAGTATTCTCCTTCATGGATGGATTCTCGGGCTATAACCAGATCAAAATGGCGCCGAAAGACATGGAGAAAACTTCGTTCATTACCCCATGGGGTACCTTTTGTTACAAGGTAATGCCGTTCGGTTTGAAGAATGCCGGGGCAACCTATCAAAGGGCCATGACTACTCTGTTTCATGACATGATACATAAAGAAATCGAGGTATATGTCGATGATTTGATTGCAAAATCAAGAACAGAGGATGAGCACGTTGAACATCTGTCAAAATTGTTCGAACGTCTAAGAAAATTCAAGCTCCGCTTGAATCCCAACAAGTGCATCTTCGGTGTCCGTTCAGGGAAACTACTAGGGTTCATCGTCAGCCAGAAAGGAATAGAGGTTGATCCTGACAAGGTCAAGGCCATTCAAGAAATGCCCTCTCCAAAAACTGAAAAACAAGTCATAGGATTCCTGGGACGTTTGAACTACATCTCCAGATTCATATTCCTTATGACCGCCACGTGCGCGCCGATTTTCAAGCTATTGAAAAAGAACCAGGATTGCGTTTGGTCAGAAAACTGCCAAACTGCCTTCGACAGTATTAAGGAATATTTGTTGAATCCTCCGATTCTATCACCTCCAGTGGAAGGAAGACCACTAATCATTTACCTCACAGTCCTAGAGGACTCAATGGGATGTGTACTTGGCCAACAAGACGAAACTAAAAGGAAAGAGTCTGCCATTTACTATCTAAGCAAGAAATTCACCGACTGCGAGACTCGGTACACAATGCTTGAGAAAACTTGTTACGCTTTGGCTTGGGCAGCCAAACGTCCTCGCCAGTACATGATTCGTCATACTACTTGGTTGGTCTCCGAAATGGATCCAATCAAGTACGTTTTCGAAAAACCTGCTCTCACGGGAAGGATTGCCCGTTGGCAGATGCTACTATCAGAATATGACATAGAGTACCACGCTCAGAAAACCGTTAAGGGAAGTATTTTAGCCGATCATTTGGCTCATCAACCGATTGACAATCAAGAATCAATTGGGTTTGACTTCCCAGACGAAGATGTCATGTATCTAAAAATGAAAGATTGCGATGAACCGCTACCCAGTGAAGGGCCAGAACCAGGTTCCCAGTGGGGACTTATCTTTGATGGAGCAGTCAATCATTATGGAAACGGAATTGGGGTAATCATTGTTACCCCTCAGGGTTCCCACATTCCTTTCACTGCCAGACTTACGTTCAAATGTACGAACAACGAGGCCGAATACGAAGCTTGTATTATGGGTCTCGAAGAAGCGATTGATTTAAGGATAAAAAACTTGGACGTATACGGCGATTCAGCCCTGGTTATCAATCAGATAAAAGGAGATTGGAACACATACCAATCAGGATTGATTCCTTACAAAGACTATACAAGAAGGTTGTTACCCTTCTTCAATAGAGTCGACTTTCATCACATCCCTCGTGATGAGAATCACATGGCTGACGCATTAGCCACTCTCTCTTCCATGATTAGTGTAGGTCGATGGAATGACATACCTAAGATCGACATCATGCGCCTTGAACGGCCCGCTTACATCTTCACGATTGAAGCAATCATAGACGACAGACCTTGGTATCACGATATCAAATGCTTCCTTCAGAAACAAGAGTACCCATCTAGGGTACTCAGAAAAGACAGGAAAACCCTCAGAAGATTGGCAGGAAACTTCTTCCTGAGCGGTGACACTTTTTATAAGAGAAATTTTGACATGGTCTTGCTCCGATGTGTCGACAGACCAGAAGCAGACATGCTCATGAAAGAAATTCATGAAGGATCCTTTGGCACTCATGCCAACGGACACACAATGGCGAGAAAAATTCTCAGAGCAGGGTACTATTGGTTGACCATGGAATCCGACTGCTACAAGTACATGAGGAGGTGTCACAAGTGTCAGATATACTCCGATAAAATTCATGTACCGCCATCACATCTCAAAGTTCTTTCTTCCCCGTGGCCTTTTTCCATATGGGGAATCGACATGATTGGTATGATTGAACCCAAGGCTTCAAATGGACATCGGTTCATCCTGGTAGCCATTGATTATTTCACCAAGTGGGTCGAAGCAGCGTCATTCGCCAATGTAACCCTACAAGTGGTGGTCCGATTTATCAAAAACAATATCATCTGCCGTTATGGTGTTCCAAGCGAGATCATTACTGATAATGGATCTAACTTGAACAATAAGATGATGAAAGAGTTATGCGCAGAGTTCAAGATCGAACACCATAACTCATCTCCCTACCGACCCAAGATGAACGGAGCGGTAGAAGCGGCTAACAAGAACATCAAGAAGATCGTTCAAAAGATGGTTGTAACCTATAAAGATTGGCACGAGATGCTACCCTTTGCTCTTCACGGTTATCGCACATCTGTCCGCACTTCAACAGGGGCAACCCCTTTCTCTCTAGCATATGGCATGGAGGCAGTGTTTCCCATAGAAGTAGAAATCCCGTCAATCAGGGTATTGATGGAAGCTAAGCTCACCGAAGCTGAATGGTGTCAAAGTCGACACGACAAACTGAACCTGATTGAAGAGAAACGAATCACGGCACTATGCCACGGTCAGTTGTATCAACAGAGAATGAAGAGGGAGTTCGACAAAAAGGTTCGGCCTCGTGTCTTCAGGAAAGGAGACCTCATGCTCAAGAAGATACAATTATTTCTCACTGACTCTCGAGGCAAATGGACCCCAAATTATGATGGCCCCTATGTGGTCACGAAAGCTTTCTCAGGCGGCGCCTTGAGACTTGCAACCATGGACGGAGAGGAATTTGCCTACCCCACGAATGTTGATGTAGTCAAGAAATACTTCGCCTAAAACTAAAAAAAAAAACGTCTCGGTGGATTGAAAACCCGAAAGGGCGGTCCAGGCAAAAGTTAGAGACATGAAAAAAAATCATCCCGATGGATTGGAAATCTCATAGTACAATCCAGGCAAAAATTAGGGATAATGGCAAGTAACTATGTTCAACAGAGGCAAGTCCCTCAGCAGCAGTAGTTACATCATCTATCGGAGGAAATCTCCAGTCAAAGGTCATCTTCGACAGAAGCCCAGGATGCCCCGAATTCAAAGTTGGTAGAAGGATAGTGGTCGTTATGTGTCAACGTAGCCCTTTTCCCTGTAAATTACCGTTTTCTAACTTTGTATATACTCTTTGGAATCACGCGTTTGGCTGATCTCCATCTTATCAATAAAATTTGAGCCCTTGTGCTTTTGTTTGTAATTCTTGCTTGTTTTAGCTTTACTGAACGACGTTGTTTAAACTTAATCAGCGATTCTTGAAATAAAACAAAAAATGAATTTACTTGTTAAAACTTTTTCTGCTTTTAAAATAAAGATGGCATTTCTTTTGACTGTTGAACATCAGAAGAACATCGATTGCTTCTCCCGAAGTAAGCGAACTTCAAAGTGCAGAATCAAAGAACTCCTTCTAAGCCAGTATGCCTGAATGAAGGGATCAACTGTGTCAGAGACCTTGTTTCGTCTGACATCCTCGGCCGAGTTCTCATCTCCTAAGCCCGATCAACATAGCTCCCTGCGTGGACTATTTCTCCTAAGCAAGGTGGAATTGCTATTTTGAATCAACGGTACCTCTTCGCCCCGCGATGGCTGAGTATCCAATTGTGTTCATCTATTAGTCTGTATCTCGCGTCTGTTTTGTCAGCATATACATACATACTTCATGCATTTTATTTACATTCACATTTCATATTGCATCACTATCACTCTAGTCGGTCCTGTCCCCTAGTGGTAGAAGTCCTCTCAATCGAGTTGTCAGTTCTTGCCTCGTCAGGAAATACTGTGTCTGAACAACCTCGCTTCCAGTTATTTCTAGAAAGAAGTTGGTCCTTGACCACTTTGGTAACTTGAACCTCTGAAAAGCCAGAGAAAACTTTCAATAAACATCACTCTTCGCCAATGAAGATGATATCCTTGCTTTCCCGGATTAAGGAAAATCCACAGAGAAAGCCTCGTGAATAGAGGTTCGGCAGTACATCAGTTTTGCTCCGAAAAACCACTGATGAGAACGTCATTGGCACCTCAAAATTGGATCCCATCATATGGCATTTCTCCGGGAAGATCCCGAGAAAAGTATGATGTAACCCCAAACGAAAACAGTCTCTCAAGAGACTCGCTTTCCCCAGTAGAATCGACAAATGGCGTCTCCAACAGAGAAGTTTGTGTACCTCTACAACTCAGACGAATGGGTTCCCCAGCAAGTCTGACATCAAAACATTTTCCACTCAAATGGCATCTCCCCAGGAAAATTCCGCGAGAAGTTTGAGGAAAGCCGCTATGAATAGTGTCCCTTGTCAAGAAAGTTTATTGACAAAAGAAACTAAGACCAGTTCTTGGTAGGAAACCAGGATCGAGGGGAAGTTTAAATTAGAAACTAAGACCAGTTCTTGGTAGGAAACCAGGATCGAGGGAAAGTTTAAATCAGAAACTAAGACCAGTTCTTGGTAGGAAACCAGGATCGAGCGGAAGTTTAAATCAGAAACTAAGACCAGTTCCTTGGTAGGAAACCAGGATCGAGGGGAAGTTTATTTCAAAAGAGACTGAGACCAGTTCCTTGGCTGAAGACCAGGATCGAGGGGAAGTTTACCTTTTCTAAGCATCATCGCTTAGCTAAAGAAGATGAATGCGTAAGCTACCATTCATGACCACCATCAAAATTTCGGATATTCCGATATTTAATCCTCTTGCACCCCGAATGCCCGAATCCCTTCGTCATTCATACCTTCGGGTCCAAGAAGATTAAATAGGGGCATCTGTAATACCCCAAATTTTGACCACTTAGATTTCCCATCATTGTGAAAATCATCATCACAATATGGATGTACCTTCATGCTTCATCAGTCTCCCCAAAGATGGGTGAGCATCCAATACAATCAAAATTAGGGTTTCAAGCCCTCTCTGGGTGCTTAGACAAAGGATCAATCAAGAAATGACATGATCTTCAACTTGTCTAATCTCTCAAACATCCACAATGGATCAAAAAGGACTCCCACTTCAAGGATTAAGCACAAGGCTGCTCTCTTCTAGGTGGATCAAGTCTCAAGATCGACAGTGTCACCAAATTAGGGTTTTGGCCGACCAGGGCCTCCAAATGGAAATTTTCATCTGGGCACAAGGCAATGATCCAAAACATGACCTAATATGCTTCATGGAACCTCATGAACCCATGCATCAAGTCAATTTTACCTCAGGGGATGCATTCATCAAAAATCAGGAATTAGGGTTTCTTGACCTAATTCACCCCTAAGTTAACTTTTGTGACAAACCATGAGCCAAGACCTCAAGAGATGATTTGAGGGTCTCTAATACACCATATTGATCCATTTGGAACAATGGATTGATCCAAGAAGCTTGAGCAACAAGTCTCAATTTCATCTGCACCACTATTAGGGTTTTAAGGGAAAAGTCAACTGTAACTTTGACTTTTGACCAAGACATGCTCCCAAACCCTAATACATGATTGAATATACCCTATGACACCCATGGAACATGTCCATCAAGTTTGATTTAGGTCAAGGACATGATTTCCTGAAGAATTGCACAGTTTGGAATTCATCTGATAAAAAGTCAACTGTGCACAAAAGTCAGCTTTGACTTTTTGAGATTTTTCACCAAAATGGATTTTTAACCCTAAAATGATGTTAATGTATGATTTGAATCATCATTCATCAAGAAAAATCAAGAAAAGTGAGATAACTTGTAAAAGGGGTAACCATAAAACTTAGAAATTTTTCTAAGTTAAAAATAAAGTGGCAAAGGTACCAACTTTGGAGGACCATAACTCCTAAACCACAAGGCCATTTTTTCTCATCCAAAGATGGATTTGTAGCCCTCATTATCACCTACAAAAACTTCAACTACAAGTCATTCCAATTCATTAAGGATTTTGAGTTATGGAGTGATCAAAGTGGCTGAAAAGTGAAAATGTCACTTTTTCCAACACTTAGTGAAATTTTCACTAAGTCAGAATTTGCCTTCACTTTTTGCCAAATGTAGGGGGATTTTTCACTTGGAATCAAAAGAGATCAAAGCCAAACTTGTTCAAACAGTTGTTGTATCATGTAAGAGCTTTCCAAAATGGCCAAGAACATTGCCAAATTCAACCTACATCATGAGATACAACATTGGCAAGTTGCCTTGCTGAAATCTGTCAAAGCAAGGCAGAATTTGCATTTTGGCTCGATTTGCCAAAATCAGCCGAATTTAATTGCTCCAATCCACTTGGACACCTCAGAGGATTGAATCTAAATGGGACAATCACTGAGCCAAGCCTCCAAAGTCCATGGAACAAGAAATAGCATGTTGAACCTAGAATGGCCAAAATAGGGACAAGACTTCAAATTTGGAATGAGGCATTCAATGGAACCATCAAGGTGGCATGGACTGAGCCATTCTCATCTGAAATCAGTCAAGACTTATCCAAGACCAAGGGGACCAAATCTCTGTGCCCTAACCTCTAGTCAATGGCTAGAGGAGACTTGGATTTTCATTTGCCAACATTGGCCAAACCTACTTACCAGCTGCCATGCACTATTCCTTGCAAAAAAAACTTGCTCTACTATAAATAGAGCTCAATTGTGATCAGTTTAAGTACACCAAAGCCATCTAACAGATGCTTTCCTCAAAATCTCTTCTTTCACTCCAATTTTGCCTTCTAAGGCAAGTCACTATCGGGTTTTGAGTTTGAGAGCAATTCTGCACAAACCAATCACTCACACACCTCACATACATCACATATGAGCTGATCAAACACTCACATAACTTCTGAAACATCAATTTCATGAAATCACCAGCTGGTTGCTCAAATTTTCAAACAAGGTGCAACTGAGGTACCACAAAATGATCCAGCCCATTTCAATTCAATCCAAGTGTTCAAACACACTCCATATGGTGTAGGGAAGCTATCCAGATCATCACAACTTGTCTGTAACACCTCCAACTCAAAATCACATCTGCTCTTGCTGTCACGACTTGGAGGTAAGCACATACTTGGTCATCTCTCAATCTATGCATATTTCCTCGCACAATAATTTGGCCATATGTTCATAATCATGCATGGAATGTTTGCCCTCAATTAAGTGCATTGTTTGAATCGTGTATCAAAAATCCTAGCCTTCATGCAGAAATTAGGGTTCTTGAGGTTTCTTCGTGATTTCTTGTTGTATGTTTAATTTAAATGAAATTAAAGTACATAGACATGATCGTGAGGTTGAGACAAGCATAATGATATGTGGATTGCATGATATGATTACGTATTCATGGAGATTGGATAGAAAACGCAAATCTGAGAAACCAAGAACACGCGCGTGTTCTTCAGCTTGTTCTTAGCGCCTTTTTTTCAAATTCAAATATTTGAATTTTGTGATTTTGTTTAATTGATTCAAAAATTAATTTCTCTCTGAGTTTTAATGATTTTGAGTTGATTCTTTTTTTAATAATTCACAAAAATGTTAAAATATTTTATTTTATCAAAAAATCCCAAAAATATTATTTATTTCATATAATTGATATTTTTGTAAAGAATTAATATTTTGATTGTTTTTGGCATTTTAAATATTTTTTCTACATTGATTTTGCAACTTTTAATGCTTTCTAATTATTTTGTAGGTCAATACTTAATTTTTGAAGCATTAATCCAAGATCACAATTTGTTTTCCATGTGTCAAACAATTTTTGATCATTTTAATTGAATTTTTATTCAATTAAATACATTTTGAAAACAAATTAGGGTTTTGGATTAATTCAACCCTCATAAATCATTTTCAAAACACTTTGGGCCTCTATTAGAGTGTAAGACCCAATCCTTTTTTTGACCAAATCATCTTTGAGCCTCACTTATTGTATAAGTCCCGATACCGTCAAAAAACAAACGGCGCAATCATCGCCTTTTCAAAAATCATCTGGGCCTACCCTCGAGTAGTAAGACCCATTTCTTTTTCTTTAAAACACTTTGGGCCTCTATTAGAGTGTAAGACCCAATCCTTTTTTGACCAAATCATCTTTGGGCCTCACTTATTGTATAAGTCCCGATACCGTAAAAAAACAAACGGCGCGATCGTCGCCTTTTCAAAAATCATCTGGGCCTACCCTCGAGTAGTAAGACCCATTTCTTTTTCTTTAAAACACTTTGGGCCTCTATTAGAGTGTAAGACCCAATCCATTTTTTGACCAAATCATCTTTGGGCCTCACTTATTGTATAAGTCCCGATACCGTCAAAAAACAAACGGCGCGATCGTCGCCTTTTCAAAAATCATCTGGGCCTACCCTCGAGTAGTAAGACCCATTTATTTTTATTCAAAACTCTTTGGGCCTCTTGAGAGAGTGTAAGACCCATCCCCCCTTGTACAAAAACTTTTTGGGCCTCACTCATTGTATAAGTCCCTCTGTACAAGTAAACGGCGCGATCGTCGCCCGTTTAAAAAATAAAAACCATCTGGGCCTACCCTCGTGTTATAAGCCCCACTCTTTTCTTTAAACCTTTTTTTGGGCCTCTTGAGAGAGTGTAAGACCCATCCCTTTGTATAGAAAACCTTTTTGGGCCCCAGTCACTTGTATAAGTCCCTCTGTACGAATTCAAAACAACAGTGCGCTCACTGATAAAACCCTGGGCCTCTCCTTGAGCTGTAAGCCCCAAATCTTTCTTTTTCAAAGCACTTTCTCCTTCGATTTTGAATATACTGTTGTTTTTAATCTTTCTTTGTTGAACAACTAACCAAACAACATGGAAGCACTCCAACCGAGTAAGTGGTTATCGCTTTCATTTACTGCTTTCATATTATAAACTGTATTGCGGGGCTGCTCACTGTAAGTCTCCTTTCATAAACTCATATCTACTGTGTAATAATAGTATAGATATTTCGAGTTTCCCCGGCAACTACGTCTAGAACTAGGTGACGCCGTTTCACTTATTCGTAGAAATAGACGCCTAGATCCCCAATAGGAACACCAGATACAGTCTTCTCTTCGGCTGTCCTCCTTAGGAATCGTCAAGAAGCTCTACTCCCCAAGATGAATGTATTCTCCGTGAATGGCATCTTTGAGTTTCTTCCCAATTCTCGAACTTTCCTGACTTGATCTATTCCTTGTGGAAAGCTTGCCTTGAATGTCTCGGGGTTTGGGTACCCACTACGGTCATAATCTTGGACCTTAACTAAGGAACCCTCTTTAAAAGTTAAAAGTCGCTGGATAGTAAACCTCGCACGTTTACCAGTGGTTTTCATCTTTAAAAGAGTTATATCTCCTAATGGAAAGGAGGTGATAGACCCACGGGCTTCTTAAAAGCATCGGCCTCCTCTTGGGCATTATTCAAGGACCCTACGGCTTCTTAGAAGTATTCACAGCCTCCTCTTAGGCTTCGTATAATGATCTCTTCCTCCGGGAATGATAGCCTCCTCTTGGGCTTCGTACAAGGACCCGTCGGCTTCTTAAAAGTTTCCAGCCTCCTCTTGGGCTTCGCACAAATTGTCCCGACGACCTCCTAGAGGTATAGGAACAGAACCTAGTCATCCTCATAGAACAGTCCTTTCATAGAGTCTACTACTGTTTCTCGAAGCATAGTACAAAAGATAAAACTCTAGACACGGACAGTCTAACTTCCTTGAGTCTCAAAGACATTCTCAAGCACCCTTCGTTAAATAGGAAGGAAACCCGCAGACTCGGATAGTCTCAATACCCTTTGGATTTCCCATTTCCTCAAAGAGAAGGAAATATCCCTGATCCTCAAATTAAATCCCTGTGTACAGTGTTACTCATATAAGAACTGTTTTTCTCTTTTAAATCAGTATATTGGATCTGTCACTCAACTGAAACAGTTACAATAGCCTCCATCTCGGGCTTCGTACGAGATACCAAAATTCTCCCCAGTGGAGTCAAAACAACCTTTTCGCCTCTTTCTCGGGCTTTGTACGAGATACAAAAACACTCTCTTACTGAGTATAAAAGATTCTCCAACTGAGTCAACTCTTTGCTAGCCTGCTCTTAGGCTTTGTATAACGATATGCCCCATCGGGTAAAAAACTTTTAGCCTCTCTCTCGGGCTTTGTACGAGACACAAATTAGCCTCCTCTTAGGCTTTGTATAAAGATTTTCCTAGCGGAAATTAGCCTCCTCTTAGGCTTTGTATAAGAAAACCACTGGTTGATCCAATCGACCTTTTAGCATCAAAGCTGTGCCTCGTTCGCATTACACAAACATCAACAACTCCTTTCCCTTCATCTAATCGCTGTAAGCGGCAAGCCTCTGGATCATCTACATCCATGCCACTGTCCCTCTTTTAGCATGAGAAATTCCTAAGGAAAGATGGCATTGCTCTACACTGAGTTAAAGTCTGCTCCTTCAGGTTAAAATCCTTTCTTCGGAAATTATGGCATTGCTCGGATCCGCGTATCCCAGTTAAAGTAATTCTCCTTCTCCCCTCTTTAGAGATGACAAATTCTCTCTAAAGTCGAGGTCTTTCAGCATCACGTCTTGGGCTTTGAACAAGACACAAATAGACCTTTTAGCTTCACATCTTGGGCTTTGAACAAGATACAAATCACCTTTCGCTTCATGTCTTGGGCTTTGAACAAGACACCAAAACACCCCTTTCCTCCCATAGAATAGGAGGAACTACGAATGCTCTGATTTCCCTGTTTCGGTAAACGGGAATACGTAGGCATAAGATCGAAAGAAAAGATCTTAGCGAGCGCAATCAACAAAAAACCCAAATCCCATATCTCCATCAATCAAAAGCAGTAATTCAAAAGCACCAGTCCTAACATCCTAATCCTTATTCCCCGCCATAAACCTTTTGACCAAGCCCTAGAAAGAAAGAACCTGTATTGGCGAAATACGAATAACCAGTACAAAAGCCCCCCACATTGATAGCATCCGTAACTTAACAGACCGCTGCTTAAACTCAGTATGCAAGCAGGGTTAATTGGAGACATCTATTTCCCTTCCTTATTCAGCTCACAATAGGATAAAAAATGAATCGACCTGTAGTTAAAGCTCAAACCGCAGAGAGCGATCAGCGCTTAAGAACCGCGTCCAAAATCGCTCGCTACACTAGGTAGTCAAAATTTAAGGTTCTGATGGCCCAATATGCTTTGTGTTCCAATTCAAAGGGTAAGTGACATGATTTTCCGTAAACTAGTTGGTAAGGGGTTGTTCCAATGGGAGTCTTGTAGGCTATCCTGTAGGCCCACAGTGCTTCTGAAAGCTTCTGTGACCAATCCTTTCTGGATATCGAGACAGTTTTTTCTAAGATATGCTTGATTTCTCTATTGGATACTTCTACTTGCCCACTGGTTTGCGGGTGGTAAGGTGTGGCTACTCTATGTTTAACTCCATACTTCCTCAACAGTTTGTCAAAAATCCTAGATATAAAATGTGATCCTCCATCACTTATGACCAGTCTGGGAACTCCGAATCTAGGGAATATATTCTGCTTGAACATCTTAATCACTACTCGGGTGTCGTTTGTGGGTGCAGCTATAGCTTCAATCCATTTAGACACGTAATCGACAGCGACTAAAATATATTTGTTCCCTAAGGATGATGGAAAAGGTCCCATAAAGTTGATTCCCCAAACATCAAAAAGTTCTACTTCTTGAATGTTTCTTAATGGCATTTCATTTCTCCTTGAGATGTTTCCGGAGCGTTGACACGGGTCACACTTGGTTATATATGTATGAACATCACGCCATATAGTTGGCCAATAAAGACCAGCTTGTAAGATTTTAGCGTGAGTCTTAGATGTGCTTGCGTGTCCTCCGTAGGGTGCTGAGTGACAATGTTCTATGATATGGTGCACTTCTTCCTATGGAACACACCGGCGAAAGATTCCGTCAGTGCCTCTCTTAAAAAGGAGTGGTTCATCCCAATAGAAATGTTTAACGTCATTGAAGAACTTCTTTTTCTGCTGATAACTGAGGTCAGGAGGTATTATATCTGCAGCAAGATAGTTAACAAAATCTGCATACCAAGGTACATTATTTACCGCTAAGGATTTTTCAGAATCTTCTAGGGTTTCTAAACTTACATCTCCAATGGCATCTAGCTTAGCGATTAACCTGTCATAAGCAAAGTCATCATTTATGGGTACTACATCAGGTTTCAAGAACTCAAGCCTGGAAAGGTGATCGGCAACTACATTCTCGGTGCCTTTCTTATCTCTGATATCAAGGTCAAATTCTTGCAATAAAAGTATCCACCGGAGTAACCTAGGTTTAGCATCCTTTTTATTCAAAAGGTATCGGATGGCGGCATGATCAGTGTAAACAATTATTTTGGCTCCCACCAAATAGGATCTAAATTTGTCTACGGTGAAAACTACGGCTAGGAGTTCTTTTTCTGTGGTTGCATAGTTTAGCTGAGCGGCATCTAGAGTTCTACTAGCGTAGTAAATCACATGTAACTTCTTATCAGATCTTTGCCCTAGCACTGCTCCTACAGCGTAATCACTAGCATCACACATGATTTCAAAAGGTTTTGTCCAATCTGGTGGTTGCATAATGGGTGCTGAGATTAAAGCTTGTTTTAAAAGGTTAAATGCTTCGTTACATTTTTCATCAAAAATGAACTCGGCATCTTTCATCAGAAGACCTGTTAAAGGTTTAGTGATCTTAGAGAAGTTTTTAATGAAACGCCGGTAAAATCCGGCATGTCCGAGAAAACTTCGAACTTCTCTAATTGTTTTGGGTGGTTTAAGATTCTCTATCACCTCGATCTTAGCTTTATCAACTTCAATGCCTTTTTCAGAAACGATATGTCCTAGAACTATACCTTCAGTGACCATGAAGTGACATTTCTCCCAATTTAATACCAGGTTTACTTCGACACATCTCTTCAAGATCTTTTCAAGGTTGACTCGACAGTTATTGAAATCAAATCTGCAGACTGACAAATCATCCATGAATACTTCCATAATTCCATCAAGATAATCAGCGAAGATTGACATCATGCAACGCTGAAAAGTTGCTGGGGCATTACAGAGTCCGAAAGGCATACGTCTATAGGAAAAAGTTCCATATGGGCATGTGAAGGTTGTTTTCTCTTGGTCATCAGGGTGTATAGGAATTTGGAAAAAACCTGAATATCCGTCGAGGTAACAGAAGTAGGAATATCTAGCTAGACGTTCCAACATCTAATCTATAAAAGGTAATGGGAAATGGTCTTTCCTAGTGGCTTTGTTTAATTTTCTGTAATCTATGCACATACGCCAACCTCCTTCTATCCGTTTTGTAACGTGCTCACCTTTTTCGTTTTGAACCACGGTGATGCCTCCCTTTTTAGGTACTATATGCACAGGGCTTACCGATTTACTGTCCGAGATCTGATATATTATCCCTGCTTTCAACAACTTAAGAACTTCCTTCTTAACTACCTCACTCATTATAGAGTTAATCCTTCTTTGGTGTTCTCTCAAAGGTTTAGCATCTTCCTCAAGTGAAATCCGGTGCATGCACACGGAAGGACTTATTCCTTTAAGATCTGAGATGTTGTACCCTAGTGCTGAGGGATATCTTTGCAAGACATCCAAGAGTTGGTTTGTTTCATTTTGGTTCAGAACGGCACTGACTATAACTGGTCTGTCCATTTCTTTGTCTAAAAACTCATATCTTAGATTCTTGGGTAATTCTTTTAATTCTAAGGTTGGTTTGCTGGGGCTTTGTATAGGATCTGGAGTTAAGGATAGACATTCAAAAAGGCTTTCATCTATGTAGGGTTCCATACTGTCATCATCTTTCTCAATGGGAGTTGAAGGTAGTTTTATTCTTTCTATCGGCTCTTCCTGATTAAGTTCATGGACACATTCATCAATAACATCAACTGCATAACATGCATCTCCTATTACTGGTGCCGCGAGAAACTTTGCTAGGACAAACTCTATTTTTTCGTTACCTACCTCAAAAGTCAATTTTCCTTTCTTGACATCTATTATGGCTCCCGCAGTTGATAGGAAGGGTCTTCCTAGGAGGATTGGGATATCTTTATCTTCTTTGATGTCCATTACGACGAAGTCGGTGGGAATGAACAACTTGCCTATTCTAACTGGGATGTCTTCTAATACGCCTACAGGGTATTTTATAGATCTGTCAGCTAATTGGAGAGACATCTTAGTAGGTTGCAAATCTCCTAGTTTCAATCGTTCACAGACTGCAAGGGGCATTAGGCTTACACTGGCTCCTAAGTCCAGAAAGGCTTTATCTATGACATGATTCCCCAAAATACAAGGTATGGAGAAATTCCCCGGATCTTTGTCTTTTTTGGCAAGTTTGTTCGCGGAAATGGAATTACACTCCACTGGTTTTGGATCGTCAAGTCTACGTTTATTGGTGAGGATGTCCTTCAGGAATTTAGTATAAGATGGTATTTGGGTGATGGCTTCTGTAAAAGGAATCTCTACATGGAGTTTTTCTATAACTTTAACAAACTTTTGGAATTGGTCATTGATCTTAGTTTGTTTAAGTCTTTGTGGATAGGGAACTGGTGGTTTGTATGGCTGAGGGGGTGTTGGAGCTTCGCCCGTAACTTCTCCTTTATCTCTGTTTTTTGGTTTCTCAATCTCTACGGGTGCCTCACCTTCGGGGGTAGCATCCTTTTTGGAAACTTCGGAGTCACTCAATGTCGGGTTTTTAGGCCCTTCATAAGTGGTTCCACTTCGTAAGGTAACAGCGTTAGCTTGCCCTCGAGGGTTCTGTTGAGGTTGTCCGGGAAATTGTCCTCCAGAAGTGGTTTGGGGTGCTTGCTTTAAGGCTACCTGAGAGATCTGGGTTTCAAGCATTTTGCTGTGGGTGGCCATTTGATCCATTTTGGTTCCTAGTTGGGTAAGCAGCTCATTCACATGAATATTCTGATTTAGGAACTCTTTGTTTTGCTGGGCTTGTGCTGTCATAAAATCATTTAGCACTTTCTCAATATTTGGCTTAGGTGGCACTGCTTGCATAGGTTGGTTTTGTCTAGGTGATTGATTGTTGGTTGATCTCGGAGGTGCTTGGTTTTGGGTAGGGTTATTGTTTTTGTAGGAAAAATTAGGGTGATTTCTCCATCCAGGGTTGTAAGTATTTGATAACGGGTTTCCTTGGGCATAGTTGTCTGGGTCTGGGTTAGTCTCGTTTAACATATGGCAGTCAGCTGATTGATGAACTTTAGTACCACAAAGTTCGCAATCCGACACCACTGCTGCTGCAGCGGTTGGTTGTGCGTACATTTGATCGATCTTGAGGGCCATAGCATCCATTTTAGCTTACATCATGTCTATAGAGCTTACCTCATGTTTACCTCCTTGGGCTTCTTTCTTTTCCACTGTTGCTCTTTCGTTTCCCCATTGATGATGGTTTTGAGCCATATCTTCAATGAGACCACAAGCGTCAGGATAGGGTTTGTTCATCAGGGCACCGCCAGCGGCAGCGTCGATGGACATCTTTGTGTTATAATGAAGTCTGTGGTAAAAGGTATGTATAATCAACCATTGCTCCAAACCGTGGTGTGGACAAGCCCTTAGAAGGTCTTTATACCTCTCCTAAGCTTCAAATAGTGATTCTCCTTGGTTTTGGGTAAATCTTGTTATTTGGTTTCGGAGAATGGCTGTTTTGCTTGGGGGAAAGTATCTAGCAAGGAATGTTCTCCTAAGGTCTTCCCATGTTGTTATAGAATTGGCTGGAAGGGAATCTAACCAAGTTAGGGCTTTGTCTCTAAGGGAAAAGGGAAATAGTCTTAAACGAATCGCCTCAGGACTAGCACCATTGGTCTTAAAGGTGTTTGACAACTGGATAAAGACTTTTAGATGTTGGTTTGGGTTTTCAGATGGTAGTCCTGCGAATTGATTTTGTTGAACTAGTTGTAATAGGGACGGTTTTAGTTCAAAATTATTGGCAGGTATGGTAGGGTTAACTATACTAGAGCTCGGTTCTTCGTCAGCAGGCTGAGCAAATTCCTTAAGGGGTCTATGGTTACGATCTTCGGCCATAGCTTGCTTAATTCGACGAAGCCAAAGTCGTGCGCGAGCGTAACGTTCTGGTTCCACTAAAGGATCTATTACACTACTGGAGCTGCGAGATCTTCGCATCGACCAGTTCGTGCGGCCCTAGTCTAAACGGTGATAACAAGCGAAATTTGAAATTCGGCGAAATTGGTCCCCGGCAACGGCGCCAAAAACTTGATGCGTTGTATTCGCAAGTGCACGAATCGCGTCAGAGTAATATAAAAAGTTATCGTATCCACAGGGACCAAATGTCGATCTAACGATTTCCGTTTGTTACAGTGCTTATCTAAGGCAGTTCAATTCAGGGTTTACTAATGCAGAGGAAAATAAATAAAAGTAAATGATGAGGCAATAAAATTCAGACAAAACAATAGGCTTGAATGTAATTTTCATAACCGATAATATTTCTATATTCATCAACAGAATTACTTACGGGCAATATCTTCTATTTTAAGAAAATAATTCAATTTAACAGGAATTGTCGCTTTCGCGTAGTCAGAACCAAGTTTACCCTCTAAACTAACCCCTTTATTGTCACTTATAAAAAGGCGCGCATTGCGTTAGAGTCGTGGAAAACTTACTTTTACGAAATGAAAATTCTAAACTAAACAGAAAAGTATTTTGACCTGAAATCTCTAAACCTAAGAGGTTCAAAATGAACCAGATTCTAATCCCATTAACGCGTCCAAAAATAGTTTTAAAATCTCTTTTCTAAAGTGTTAAAAATCCCTACTCAACTGAGCAAAGCGCTTTCGCTGTATTTGATCAGTTGAGAACTAAACAAGTTCACAAATGGTTGGACGACTTTCGATCTTACCCAACATTTCTTTTAAGTACAGAAAACATGTGTTAAAGATTAAAACAGCCCTTAAGTATTTCTATTAACACATAGACGTATTACGGTGGTTATGGTCTTTACATTCTTACCTATCTAAAACTTAGCCAGCCATGGTAGTTACAACAGTCATGTTGATTCTTATCATGTATGGAATTAAGTCTTTTGAAAAGTAAAAAAGTAAGGCAACACAATAAATAAACAAAATAAGGCAAGTGCAAGAAATAAATGAAAGTAAATGCGATTAAAATAAAACCTGCTCCAAAGCGGAGTCTTTAAAATCTGGTACAATGCACGGAAAATAAAATGTTGGCAGGATTACTTCTACCAAAGTGCTCCAACTTGATTACAGACACTCCAAGACTTGATTACAAACTCGATCACACACAGTGCAATAACTCCTCGATGTGAGAAGATTACCGCTTTACAAGAGTGAAATTTATGCCTAGGATGAAGTAAACTAAGATTGGATGATCCTAAAATTCGAGTCCTGAGAGTATTTATAGGCAAAGTTGGCATGGTGCAAAGACAAAAGTGACCTTGGCTTGAAAATGGGCGAGAAACTAATTTTGCCTTGTCGCGCCCGCGACAGGCCTACCGCGCCCGCGACAAGAAGAAAATGGCAAAGGTTGTGGGAACATGGCAGTTGAGCAGTGGAGATCATGGGACACGTCGTCGCCTACCCTGGGGCGTCCGCGACAAGAGAAGCGACAAGGGTAAATTGCTGCCAAACTTGAATTCTTGCTCCTTTTACACCTTTTCTCATCTGGGACCTCGATTTTATTGAAAACCTGAAAACAAAGGGAAACATAACAATAACAAAGCAAAAAAAATAGAAAAACAACTAATATGCATGTGAAATCAGAGTCGAAAATACAGTATAATTTAGTGTCATCAACGGAGCAGTTAATCATTATGGAAACGGAATTGGGGCAATCATTGTTACCCCTCAGGGTACCCACATTCCTTTCACGGCCAGACTTACGTTCAAATGTACGAACAATGAGGCCGAATACGAAGCTTGTATTATGGGTCTCGAAGAAGCGATTGATTTAAGGATCAAAAACTTGGACGTATACGGCGACTCACCCTTGGTTATCAATCAGATCATAGGAGATTGGAACACATACCAATCAGGATTGATTCCTTACAAAGACTACGCAAGAAGGTTGCTACCTTTCTTCAACAGAGTCGAGTTTCATCACATCCCTCGTGATGAGAATCACATGGATGATGCATTAGCCACTATCTCTTCCATGATTAGTGTAGGTCAATGGAACGACCTACCTAAGATCGACATAATGCACCTTGAATGGCCCGCCTACGTCTTCACGATTGAAGCAGTCATAGACGACAAACCTTGGTATCATGATATCAAATGCTTCCTTCAAAAACAAGAGTACCCATCTGGGGCACTCAGAAAAGACAGGAAAACCCTCAGAAGATTGGCTGGAAACTTCTTCCTGAGCGGTGACACTCTCTATAAGAGAAATTTTGACATGGTCTTGCTCCGATGCGTAGACAGACCAGAAGCAGACATGCTTATGAAAGAAATTCATGAAGGATCCTTTGGCACTCATGCCAATGGACACGCAATGGCGAGAAAAATTTTAAGAGCAGGGTACTATTGGTTGACAACGGAATTCGACTGCTACAAGTACACGAGGAGGTGTCACAAGTGTCAGATATACTCTGACAAAATTCATGTACCGCCATCACATCTCAAAGCTCTTTCTTCCCCGTGGCCTTTTTCCATATGGGGAATCGACATGATTGGCTTGATCGAACCTAAGGCTTTAAACGGACATCGGTTCATCCTGGTAGCCATTGCTACTTCACCAAGTGGGTCGAAGCAGCGTCGTACGCTAATGTAACCCGACAAGTGGTGGTCCGATTTATCAAAAACAATATCATCTGCCGTTATGGTGTTACGAGTGAGATCATTACCGATAATGGATCTAACTTGAACAATAAGATGATGAAAGAGTTGTCTGCAGAGTTCAAGATCGAACACCATAACTCATCTCCCTACCGACCAAAGATGAACGGAGCGGTAGAAGAGGCTAACAAGAACATCAAGAAGATTGTTCAGAAGATGGTTGTAACCTACAAAGATTGGCACGAGAAGATTGTTCAGAAGATGCTACCCTTTGCTCTTCACGGTTATCGAACATCTATCTGCACTTCAACAGGGGCTACCCCTTTCTCTCTAGTGTATGGCATGGAGGCAGTGCTCCCCATAGAAGTAGAGATCCCATCAATCCGAGTACTGATGGAAGCTAAGCTCACCGAAGCTGAATGGTGTCAAAGCCGACACGATGAACTGAATCTGATCGGAGAAAAGAGAATCACGGCACTATGTCATGGTCAGCTGTATCAACAGAGAATGAAGAAGGCGTTTGACAAAAAGGTCCGACCTCGCGTCTTCAGGAAAGGAGACCTCGTGCTCAAGCAGATACAATCATTTCTCACTGACTCTCGGGGCAAGTGGACCCCAAATTATGATGGCCCCTACGTGGTCACGAAAGCTTTCTCAGGCGGCACCGTGAGACTCGCAACCATGGACGGAGAGGAATTTTCCTACCCCACGAATGTTGATGTAGTCAAGAAATACTTTGCCTAAACTGAAAAAAAAACGTCTCGGTGGATTGAAAACCCGAAAGGGCAGTCCAGGCAAAAGTTAGAGACAAAATAAAAAAAAAATCATCCCGAAGGATTGGAAACATCATAGTACAATCCAGGCAAAAATTAGGGATAATGGCAAGTAACTATGTTCAACAGAGGCGAGTCCCTCAGCAGCAGAAGTTACATTAACCATTGGAGGAAAACTCCAGTCAAGGTCATCTTCGACAGAAGCTCAGGATGCCCCGAATTCAAAATTGATAGAAGGATAGTGGTCGTTATGTTTCAACGTAGCCCTTTTCCCTGTAAATTACCATTTTCAAACTTTGTATATACTCAATGGAATCACGCTTTTGGCTGATCTCCATCTTATCAATAAAATTTGAGCCCTTGTGCTTTTGTTTGTAATTCTTATTTGTTTTAGCTTTACAGAACGACGTTGTTAACATGATTAACGATTCTTGAAATAAAACAAAAATGAATTTACTTGTTAAAACTTTTTCTGCTTTTAAAATAAATTCGGCAATTTCTTTTGACCGTTGAACATCAAAAGAACCTCAACCGCTTCTCCGGAAGTAGGCGAACTTCAAAGTGCAGAATCAAAGTACTCCTTCTAGGCCCAGTTCGCCTAAATGAAGGGATCAACTGTGTCAGAGACCTTGTTTCATCTGACACACCTCGGCCGAGTTCTTATGTCCTAAGCCCGATCAACGATGCTCCCAACAGGGACTATCTCTCCTAAGCAAGGTGGAATTGCTATTCTGAACCAACGGTACTTCTTTGCCCCGCGATGGCCGAGTATCCAGTCGTGTTCACCTGTCAGTTTGTATGTCGCGTCAGTTTTGTCAGCATAAATATACATACATCATGCATTATTGATTTGCATTCACATTTCGTATCGCATCACTATCACTCTAGTCGGTTTTGTCCCCTAGTGATAGAAGTTCTCTCAATCGAGTTGTCAGTTCTTGTCTCGTCAGGAAATGTTGCGTCTGAACAATCTCGCCTCCAGTGTATCTCTGGATTAGAGTCGGCACTCGACCACTTTCATAACTTGAACCTCTGAAAAGCCAGAGAAGCTTTCTACAAATTTCACTCTTTGCCATTGAAGATGATATCCTTGTTTTCCCGGATTAAAGAAAATCCCCAGAGAAAGCCTCCTAATCGAAGATTCGGCGGTACGGCAGTTTTTCTCCGAAAAACCCACTGATGAAAAGGTCATCGGCACCTCAAAATTGGACCCCATCATATGGCATTTCTCCGGGAAGATCCCGAGAAAAGTATGATGTAAGATCCCAAACGAATGCAGTCTCTCAAGGGACTCGCATTTCCCCAGTAGAAACAAATGGCGTCTCCAACAGAGAAGTTTGTACACCTCTATAACTCAGACGACTGGGTTCCCCAGCAAGTCTAACATCAGGTGTTTTTCCATCAAATGGCATCTCCCCAGGAAAATTCGGCGAGAAGTTTGAGGAAAACCGCTACGCATAGCGTCCCATGTCAATTAAGTTTGTTGACGAAAGAAACTAAGATCAGTTCCTTGGTAGGAAACCAGGAACGAGGGAAAGTTTAAATCAAAAACTAAGACCAGTTCCTTGGTAGGAAACCGGGATCGAGGGGAAGTTTAAATAAGAAACTAAGACCAGTTCCTTGGTAGGAAACCGGGATCGAGGGGAAGTTTAAATCAGAAACTAAGACCAGTTCCTTGGTAGGAAACCGGGATCGAGGGGAAGTTTGTTTCCGCAACTGAGACCAGTTCCTTGGCTGAAGACCAGGATCGAGGGTAAGTTTTACCTTTTCTAAGCATCATTGCTTAGCAAAAGAAAATGAATGCGTGCGCTACCATTCATAACCATCATCAAAATTTCGGGTATTCCGATATTTAATCCTCTTGCACCCCGAATGCCCGAACACCTTCGTCATTCACACCTTCGGGTCCAAGAAGATTAAATAGGGGCATCTGTCATACCCCAAATTTTGACCACTAATATTTCCCATCATTGTGAGAATCATCATCACAGTATGGAGGAACCATCATGCTTCATCAGTCTCCCCAAAGATGGGTGAGCATCCACTACAATCAAAATTAAGGTTTCGAGCCCTTTCAGAGCCTTAGACAAAGGATCAATCAAGGAATGACATGATATTCAACTTGTCTACACTCTCAAATATCCACAATGGATCAAAAGGACTCCCACTTCAAGGATTAAGCACAAGGTTACTCCCTTTTAGGTGGATCAAGTCTCAACATCGCCAGTATCACCAAATTAGGGTTTTTGTCGACCAGGGCCTCCAGATGAAAATTTCATCAGGAAACAAGCCAAAGATCCAAAACACAACCTAATATACTCCATGGAACCTCATGGACCCATTCATCAAGTCAATTTTGCCTCAAGGGATGCATACATCAAAAATCAGGAATTAGGGTTTCTTGACCTAATTCACCCCTAAGTTGACTTTTGGGACAAATCATGAACCAAGACCTCAAGAGAGGGTTTGAGGGTCTCTAATGAACTATATTGATCCATGTGGAACAATGGATTAATCCAAGAAGTTTGAGCAACAAGTCTCAATTTCATCTGCACCACAATTAGGGTTTTAAGGAAAAAGTCAACTGTAACTTTGACTTTTGACCAGGACATGCCTCAATACACCCTATGACATCCATGAAACATGTCCATCAAGTTTGATTTAGGTCAAGGACATGATTTCCTGAAGAATTGCACAGTTTGGAATTCATCTGATAAAAAGTCAACTGTGCACAAAAGTCAACTTTGACTTTTTGAGATTTTTCACCAAAAAGGATTTTTAACCCTAAAAGGATGTTAATGTATGATTTGAATCATCATTCATCAAGAAAAATCAAGAAAAGTTGGATAACTTGTAAAAGGGGTAACCATAAAAACTTAGAAAATTTTCTAAGTTAAAAATAAAGTGACAAGGGTACCAACTTTGGAGGATCATAACTCCTAAACCACAAGGCCATTTTTTCTCATCCAAAGATGGATTTGTAACCCTCATTACCCTCTACAAAAACTTCAACTAGACCTAAGTCCAATTCATTAAGGATTTTGAGTTATGGAGTGATCAAAATGGCTGAAAAATGAAAATGTCACTTTTTCCAACACTTAGTGAAATTTTCACTAAGTCAGAATCTGCCTTCACTTTTTGCCAAATGTAGGGGGATTTTTCACTTGGATTCAAAAGATATCAAAACCAAACATGTTCAAACAGTTGTTATATCATGTAAGGGCTTTCCAAAATGGCCAAGAACATTGCCAAATTCCATTTGAGTCATGAGATATGACATTGGCAAGTTGCCTTGCTGAAATCTGTCAAAGGCAAGGCAGAATTTGCAACTTTGCTCGATTTGCCAAAATCAGCCAAATTCAAATGCTCCTATCCACTTGGACACATCTGAGGATTGAATCTAAAGGGGACAATCACTAAGCCAAGCCTCCAAAGTCCATGGAACAAGAAATAGCATGTTGAACCTAGAATGGCCAAAATAGGGACAAGACTCCAAATTTGGATTGAAGCATTCAATGGAAGCATCAAGGTGGCATGGACTGAGCCCTTCTCATCTGAAATCAGTCAAGACTTATCCAAGACCAAGGGGACCAAAGCTCTATACCCTAACCTCTAGTCAATGGCTAGAGGAGACTTGGATTTTCATTTGCCAACATTGGCCAAACCTACTTAGCAGTTGCCATTCACTATTCCTTGCAAAACAAACTTGCTCTACTATAAATAGAGCTCAATTGTGATCAGTTTGAGTACACCAAATCCATCTAACAGATGCTTTCCTCAAAATCTCTTTCTCTTGGCAAAAATGCCTTTCTTAGCAAGGTAGCTATCGGGTTTTGAGTTTGAGAGCTTTTCCAATCAAACCAATCACTCACACACCTAACATACATCATATAGAAGTGATCCAAACACTCACATAACATCTGGAACACAGATTTCACAAAATTACCAGCCAATTGCTCAAGTTCTTGACAGTTTTGCAGTTGAGGTGCCATCTTCAACTCCAAACCATTTCAATCCATTCCAAGCACTCAGACACATCACTTGGCACCTAGGGAAGCTATCCACATCATTGGAACCTAGATGTAACACCTCCAACAGAAATCATGATCACCAGCTGCAAGTGGTAAGCATGAGCTCTTCTAACTCTATGATCCATGCAATTTTTGCTGCACAATAATTTGGCCATATGTTCATAATCATGCATGGAATGTTTTCCCTCAATTAATTGCTTTGTTTGAATCGTGTATCAAAAATCCTAGCCTTCATGCAGAAATTAGGGTTCTTGAGGTTTCTTCGTGATTTCTTGTTGTATGTTTAATTTAAATGAAATTAATGGACATAGACATGACCGTGAGGTTGAGACGAGCATAATGATATGTGGATTGCATGTTATAATCAAGTATTTAGTGAGATTGGAGAGAAAATGCAAATCTGGGAAACTTAGAACACGCGTGTGAATTGGTGTGTTCTTGGCGCCATTTTTAGAAATTTGAATATTTGAATTTTGTGATTTTGTTTAATTGATTCAAAAATTAATTTCTCTCTGAGTTTTAATGATTTTGAGTTGATTCTTTTTTTAATAATTCACAAAAATGTTAAAGTATTTTATTTTATCAAAAATCCCAAAAATATTATATATTTCATATAATTGATATTTTTGCAAAGAATTAATTTTTTAATTGTTTTTAACATTTAAAATATTTTTTCTACATTGATTTTGCAACTTTTAATGCTTTCTAATTATTTTGTAGGTCAATACTTAATTTTTGAAGCATTAATCCAAGATCACAATTTGTTTTTCATATGTTAAACAATTTTGATCCTTTTAATTGAATTTTTATTCAATTAAATACATTTTTGAAAACAAATTAGGGTTTTTGGATTAATTCAACCCTCATAAATCATTTTCAAAACACTTTTGGGCCTCTAATAGAGTGTAAGACCCAATCCTTTTTTGACCAAATCATTTTTGGGCCTCAGTGCATTGTATAAGTCCCGATACCGTCAAAAACAAACGGCGTGATCGTCGCCTTTTCAAAATAACCCTTGGGCCTCTCCTTGAGCTATAAGACCCATTCAAAACTTTTGGGCCTCTAATAGAGTGTAAGACCCAACCCCCTTTAACCAAAACATTTTGGGCCTCACTTATTGTATAAGTCCCTCTGCGTTAAAAGAGAATCTCGGCGCGATCGCCATTTTTAACGAAAAAATAATCTGGGCCTACCCTCGTGTTATAAGCCCCACTCTTTTTCTTTAAACCTTTTGAGCATCTTGAGAGAGTGTAAGACCCATCCCTTTATACAGAAAACAATTTTGGGCCACAGTCACTTGTATAAGTCCCTCTGTACAAATTCAACAGTGCGCTCACTGATAAAACTTTGGGCCTCTCCTTGAGCTGTAAGCCCCAAATCTTTCTTTTTCAAAGCACTTTCTCCTTTGATTTTGAATATACTGTTGTTTTCAATCTTTCTTTGTTGAACAACTAACCAAACAGCATGGAAGCTCTACAACCGAGTAAGTGGTTATTACTTTCATTTACCGCTTTCATATACATATAACTGTATTGTGGGGCTGTTTCACTGTAAGTCTTCTTTCATAAACTCATATCAACTGTGTAATAATAGTATAGATATTTAGAGTTTCCCCGGCAACTACGTCTAGCATTAAACCCGTTGATCGCTCTTAGAAATAGTCTAAACTAGATCCCCATAGGATTACCAGACACAGTCTTCCCTCCTCTTGGGGTTAAACAATATGGAGATATGAAAGGCAGCATTCTCTGTGAACCCTTTCATAGACTGTCACTCATAACAGTTGTCAAAGAAACTCTATTCCCCAGAGATGATCTCTTCTCCGTGAATGGCATCTCTTGAGTTTCTTCCAAATTCTCGAACTTTCCTGGCTTGATCCATTCTCGGTGAATGGCATGTCTTGAACTTCTCAGGGTTTGGGGACCCGCAGGCTTTTTAAAAGCACTTGTCAAGAAACTCTATTCCCCAGAGATGATCTTTTCTCCGTGAATGGAATCTCTTGAGTTTCTTCCAAATTCTCGAACTTTCCTAACTTGATCTATTCCTTGTGAATAGCTTGCCTTGAATTTGTCGGGGTTTGGGGACCCATCGGCTTCTTAAAAGCATCGGCCTCCTCTTGGGCATCGTACAAGGACCCTCAGGCTTCCTAAAAGCAACCCCACCTCCTCTTGGGCTTAGTACAAGGACCCTACGGCTTCTTAGAAGTATTCACAGCCTCCTCTTAGGCTTCATATAATAATCTCTTCCTCCGGGAATGATAGCCTCCTCTTGGGCATCGTACAAGGACCCGTCGGCTTCTTAAAAGATTCCAGCCTCCTCTTGGGCTTCGTACAAATTGTCCCGACGACCTCCTAGAGGTATAGGAACATAACCTAGTCATCCTCATAGAACAGTCCTTTCATAGAGTCTACTACTGTTTCTCAAAGCGTAGTACGAAAGATGACACTCTAGACTTGGACAGTCTAACTTCCTTGAGTCTCAAAGACATTCTCAAGTGACCCCTTCATTAAACAGGAAGGAAACCTGCAGACTCGGACAGTCTCAATACCCTTCGGATTTCCCGCTTCCTTAAAGAACAGGAATAACCTGGATCCTTGAATCAAATCCTTGAGTATAGTGCTGCTCATATAAGAATTGATTTTCTCTTTCAAAATTAGTATACTGGACCCGTCACTTAACTGAACAGTCACCATAGCCTCTCTCTTGGGCTTTGTACAATGATTCTCCCCAGCAAAGTCAAACAACATTTAGCCTCTCTCTCGGGCTTTGTACGAGACACATAAGAGACTCCCTTGTTGAGTCAATCACCCTTTTCGCCTCTATCTCGGGCTTTATACGAGATACAAAAAGATTCTTATTGAGCCAAACAAATTTTAGCCTCCATCTCGGGCTTTGTACGAGATACAAAAACTCTCTTGTTGAGTCAAATAGCCTCCATCTCGGGCTTTATAGGAGATACCAAAAGATTCCCTCGTTGAGTCAACCTTTTAGCCTCTCTCTCGGGCTTCATACGAGACACATATTAGCCTCATCTTAGGCTTTGTATAAGAAACCCACTGGTTGATTCAATTAACCTTTTAGCATCAAAGCTGTGCCTCGTTCACAGTACACAAACATCAACAACTCCTTCCCCTTTCATCTAATTGCTGTAAGCGGCAAGCCTCTGGATCATCTATATCCATGCCACTGTCCCTCTTTTAGCATGAGAAATTCCTAAGGAAAGATGGCATTGCTCTACACTGAGTTAAGGTCTTCTCCTTCAGGTTAAAATCCCCTTTAAAGGAAATTATGGCATTGCTAGGATCCGCGTATCCCGGTTAAAGTAATTCTCCTTTATAAAACAGTTGTGACAAACAACCCCCCTTTAGAGATGACAAATTCTCTCTAAAGACGAAACCTTTAGATTCATATCTTGGGCTTTGAACAAGATACAAATAAACCCTTCAGCTTCATATCTTGGGCTTTGAACAAGATACAAATCACCTTTCACTTCACGTCTTGGGCTTTGAACAAGACACCAAAACACCATTCCCTCCCATAGAATAGGAGGAACTACGAATGCTCTGATTTCCTTGTTTCGGTAAACGGGAATACGTAGGCATAAGATCGAAAGAAAAGATCTTAGCGAGCACACTAAACAAAAAACCCAAATCCCATATCTCCATCAATCAAAAGCAGTAATTCAAAAAACATCAGTCCTAACATCCTAATCCTTGTTCCCCGCTATAAAGTCCTAAAAAGAAAGAAATCAGTATTGGCGAAAATACAAATAACCAGTACAAAGGCCCCCCACATTGATAGCATCCGTAACCTAATGCAAAGTTGAGAGAACAACCGCATCACCTCGGAGGTGATGTCTCACGCAACTCGACCACACAGAAGCATTAAGAATCGATACCCAAGTGAATATTAAGCCTAAATCTATCTCTAGAGTCTAGAACCTAATAGATGTTCATCCTAAATCCGGCTTCAAAGAGGATATGTCTACCGCAACTCAATACCAAAAAAAGAAATCATGGCACCAAAATTAATTTGTAAAATGAGCTTTATACAACACCATGAGCAATAAATATACATACTATCAAGGTAAACTTACATACAAACTCACAACAATGGAAACTACAAAGGGAAGAGAGAATAGGAATTAAAATCTCTCGCGGTGTCAATCACGATCCAAGAATGATCCGCCCCCAATCGCCGAGTTGCAACCTCCATTGATGCTTTTCTAAGCTCTGAACTACAAAGAATGAAGGTTTGATGAATTGGGAACAAATACCCCAAAAACATAACCTAAAAAATGGTAAAAATGAACTTATAGACATTACAAAATCTGCCACGTTTGCTAAGCGAACGTTTTACTCGCAAAGCGAGCCTCAAAAAGTGGAACTTAAGTGCCTCTGAAATGCTAAACCGCCTTTGCAAAATTCCAGAAGTTCGCAGTGCGAACGATTTATTCGCAAAGCGAATGCTCGCTACACAGTTTGCAAAGCGAACTTTGGTCCTTTTCTCCCCTGTCCAATTCTGGGAGCCTTCGTTGGGAAATCACCAGTCATTCGGAAAGAGAACGTTCGCTGGCACACTCGCAAAGCGAACATGACAGCAAACCAGCTCTTATTTAGACCACAACTTCTGCACCGTAACTCTGATTTACGCACTGTCGGAAGCACTGGAAAGCTTATTCAATGCTATTTACAACAATGGCAATATATCCTTGATTGAATACCTGTAAAAAATGAGATAAAATCAATTAAACTCAATGATATTTACACGATACACAATATATACACTAAAATGTAAAGTAAACGTATTTATAAACAAATCGGGGTTTATTCGAATGATATTAACCAAAAAGTATCGATAAACGCAAAGAAACTTATATACAAAAATAGGTACATTTTGCACTCATCAGATGCGTCAAAGATGGGTTTTGGTGGAGTATTGATGCAGAATGGACAAGTTGTTGCCTATGCTTCGAGACAATTGTGAGTTCATGAGAGGAATTATCCTACACATGACTTGGAATTGGCCGCCGTGGTGTTTCTGCTGAAAATTTGTAGACATTATCTTTTTGGCTCTAAGTTTGAAGTGTTCAGTGATCATAAAAGTATGAAGTACTTATTTGATCAGAAAGAATTGAATATGAGGCAGAGAAGGTGGTTAGAGCCGTTGAAGAATTTCGATTTTGATTTGAGTTATCATCCGGGCAAAGCAAATGTAGTGGCTGATGCATTGAGCAGGAAGCCATTACATATGTCGATGCTTATGGTGAAAGAATTGGAATTACTTGAGCAATTCAAAGATTTGAGTTTGGTATGTTAAGAGACTCCTGACAGTGTGAAGTTGGGAATGTTGAAGTTGACTAGTGGCATTCTGGAAGAGATCAGAGTGGGACAACAATCTGACTTGAAGTTAATGGACCAGTTGACTTTGATCAACCAAGGTAACGGAGGAGAATTCCGAATTGACGAGAATGGTCTGATGATGTTCAGAGAAAGAGTGTGTGTTCTAGATGTCCCAGATATTAAGAGGAGTATACTTGAAGAAGGACACCGAAGTAGGATGAGTATTTATCTTGGTGCTACGAAGATGTACCATCATTTAAAAAATTTGTTTTGGTGGCCAGGTATGAAGAAGGATGTTGCGGAGTTTGTCTATGCGTGTTTGACTTGTCAGAAGTCGAAGATTGAGCATCAGAAGCCTTTAGGTATGATGCAGCCATTGAGAATTCCAGAATGGAAGTGGGATAGTATTTCCATGGAGTTTGTGGTGGGATTGTCGAAGACTGCTAAGGGAAATGATTCTATTTGGGTGATTGTAGATAGATTAACTAAATCGGCTCATTTCATGCCGATGAAGATTAATCATTCTATGCAGCAGTTAACCGAAATGTACATTGCGGAGATTGTGAAGTTGCATGGGATACCTTCGAGTATTGTATCGGATAGAGATCCGAGATTTACATCGAGGTTCTGGAAGATTTTGCAAGATGCGTTGGGTACTATGTTGAGGATGAGTTCTGCCTTTCTGTAGCGAGTGATTTTGGACGTGGTTGCGAAGCACTACCGCTCTGGTATCTACAGTTCGATTCATTTTTTATCCTATTAAAGCTGATGAAGGAAGGGAAATAGATGTCTTTAATTAACCCTGCTTGCAAACTGAGTTTGAACAGATGACTGTTGGTTTACAGATGCTACAAAGATTGTGGGTCTCTTTTAGGTTTATTTTGTTAAAAAAAAGTGTCCGGTCGATTGGTGGGAGGTTAAGACTGATGCTTTTCGATTGAGATGTGAAGGTATGGGATTTTGGGTTTTTGATTTAGTGTGCTCGCTAAGATTTTTCTTTCAATCTTATGCCTACGTATTCCCGTTTTTCTGAAATAGAGAAATCAGAGCGTTCGTAGTTCCTCCTATTCTATGGGAGGAAGTGGTGTTTTGGTGTCTTGTTCAAAGCCCAAGACATGAAGCGAAAGGTAGTTTGTATCTTGTTCAAAGCCCAAGATGTGAAGCTAAAAAGGTTTGACTTTAGAGAGAATTTGTCATCTCTAAAGAGGGGTTTGTCCATCACAACTGTTTATAAAGGAGAATTACTTTAACCGGGATTTGTGAATCCGGAAATGCCATAATTTTCTTTATAGGGGATTTCCAACCTGAAGGAGAAGACTTTAACTCAGTGTAGAGCAATGCTATCTTTCCTTAGGAATTTCTCTCATGCTAAAAGATGGACAGTGGCATGGATGTAGATGATCCAGAGGCTTGCCGCTTACAGCGATTAGATGAAGGGGAAGGAGTTGTTGATGTTTGTGTATTGTGAACGAGGCACAGCTTTGATGCTAAAAGGTTGATTGGATCAACCATTGGTTTCTTATACAAAGCCTAAGAGGAGGTTATTGGCCCAACAAGAGGGTGTTTTTTATGTGTCTCGTACGAAGCCCGAGAGAGAGGCTAAAATGTTGTTTTATACTCAACAAGGGAGCGACTTGTGTCTTGTACAAAGCCCAAGATGGAGGCTAAAAGAGTTGACTCCACTGGGGAGAATCGTTGTATAAAGCACAAGAGAGAGGCTATGGTGCTGTTTCAGTTGAGTGACAGGTCCAGTATATTGGTTCAAAGAGAAAATCAGTTCTTATATGAGTAATGTTATACTCATGAGTTTGTTCTAAGGATCGGGGTTATTTCCTGTTCTTTAAGGAAATGGGGAATCCAAAGGGTATTGAGATTGTCCAAGTCTACGGGGTTCCTTCCTATTCTTGAAGGGTGCTTGAGAATATCTTTGAGACTCAAGGAAATTAGACTGTCCAAGTCTAGAGTTTCATCTTTTGTACTATGCTTTGAGAAACAGTAGTAGACTCTTGGAAAGACTGTTCTATTAAGATGTCTGATTTCTGTTCCTATACCTCTAGGAGGTCGTCGGGACAATTTGTACTAAGCCCAAGAGGAGGCTGGAAACTTTTAAGAAGCCGAGGGACAATTTGTACTAAGCCCAAGAGGAGGCTATCATTCCCGGAGGAAGAAATCATTTATACGAAGCCTAAGAGAAGGCTGTGAATACTTCTATGAAGCCGATGGGTCCTTGTACAACGCCCAAGAGGAGGCGGGGATGCTTTTAGGAAGCCTGTGGGTCCCCAAACCCTGAGAAGTTCAAGACAGGCTATTCACAAAGAATAGATCAAGCCAGGAAAGTTCGAGAATTTGGAAGAAACTCAAGAGATGCAATTCACGGAGAAGAGATTATCTCTGGCGAGTAGAGTTTCTTGACAACTTCTACGAGTGACAGTCTGAGAAAGGGTTCAAAAAGAATCTGCCTTTTACATCTCCATATTATTTAACCCCAAGAGGAGGAAAGACTGTGTCTGGTAATCCTATGGGGGTCTAGTTTTGACTATTTAAGAGTGATCAACGGGCTTAATGCTAGACGTAGTTTCCGGGGAAACTCTAAATATCTATACTATTATTACACAGTTGATATGAGTTTATGAAAGAAGACTTACAGCGAAACAGCCCCACAATACAGTTATATGTATATGAAAGCGGTAAATGAAAGCGGATAAACACTTACCCGGTTGTAGAGCTTCCATACTGTTTGGTTAGTTGTTCAACAAAGAAAGATTGAAAACAACAATATATTTCAAAATCAAAGGAGAAAGTGCTTTGAAAAAGAAAGATTTGGGGCTTACAGCTCAAGGAGAGGCCCAGGGTTGTATTAGTGAGCGCACTGTTGAATTTGTACAGAGGGACTTATACAAGTGACTGAGGCCCAAAAAATGGTTTGTTGTACAAAGGGGTTTGGGTCTTACACTCTATTAAGAGGCCCAAAAAAGTTTAAAGAAAAAGAGTGGGGCTTATAACACGAGGGTAGGCCCAGATGATTTTTCATTTAACATGGCGATCGCGCCGAGATTTTCTTTTAACGCGAAGGGGCTTATACAATATCTGAGGCCCAAAGTTGTTTTAGTTAAAAGGGGATTGGGTTTTACACTCTATTAGAGGCCCAAAAATTTTGAATGGGTCTTATAGCTCGAGGAGAGGCCCAAAAGGTTTTTAAAAGGTGACGATCGCGTCGTTTACTTATACAGAGGGACTTATACAATAAGTGAGGCCCAAAATTGTTTGTACAAGGGGGTTTGGGTCTTACACTCTATTAAGATGCCCAAAAAAGTTTAAAGAAGAAGAATGGGTCTTACTACTCGAGGGTAGGCCCAGAGTTATTTGTGTACAAAACGACGATTACGCCGAGGTTTTTGAAAATACCCGTAGGGACTTATACAATAAGTGAGGCCCATAATGGTTATTTTACAAAAAGGATTGGATCTTACACTCTATTAGAGGCCCAAAGTGTTTTGAAAATGATTTATGAGGGTTGAATTAATCAAAAACCCTAATTTGTTTTCAAAATGTGTTTTAATTGAATAAAATATTCAATTAAAATGATCAAATTTGTTTAACATGTGGAGAACAAATTGTGATCTTGGATTAATGCTTCATAAATCAAGTTTTGCCCTACAAAATGATTAGAAGTCATAAAAATTTTCAAAATCAAGAAGGAAAAAATATTTTAAATGTCAAAAACAATTAAAACATTAATTCTTTGCAAAAATATCAATTATATGAAATAAATAATATTTTTGGGATTTTTTGATAAAATAAAATATTTTAACATTTTTGTGAATTATTAAAAAAAGAATCAACACAAAATCATTAAAACTCAGAGAGAAATTAATTTTTGAGTCAATTAAATAAAATCACAAAATTTAAATATTTGAATTTGTGAAAATGGCGCCAAGAACAGCTGAAGAACACACGCGTTTTTCAGCTTTGCCCAGATTTACATTTTGTATCCAATCTCACTGAATACTTGATTATATCATGCAATCCACATATCAATATGCTTGTCTCAACCTCACGATCATGTTTATGACAATTAATTTCATTTAAATTAAGCATAAAACAAGAAATCACGACAAATCCTCAAGAACCCTAAATTCTACATGAAGGCTGGGATTTTTGATATACGACTCAAACAAAGCAATTACTTTAGGGGAAACATTCCATGCATGATTATGAACATTTGGCAAAAGTATTGTGCGAGGAAATATGCATAGATTGAGAGATGACCAAGTTTAGGCTTACCTCTAGGTCGTGACAGCAAGAGCAAATTGATTTCTGAGTTGGAGGTGTTACAGATGAGTTGTGATGATCTGAACGGCTTCCCTACACCCTATGGAGTGTGTTTGAATGCTTGGACTTGATGGAAATTGGCTGGATCACTTCATGGCATCTCAACTACAACTTGGTTAAAACCTTGAGCAATTGACTGGTGATTCTGAGAAATCAGTGTTCCAGATGTTGTTTAAGTGTTTGATCAGCTCACATATGATGTATATGAGGTGTGTGTGTGTGTGATTGGTTTGAGTGGAATTGCTCTCTAATGAAAAACCCGATAGTGACTTGCTAAGAAAGGCATTTTTGAGAGTGAGAAGTGGATTTTGAGAAAGGCAAGTGTTGTAGGCCTTTGGTGTACTTAAACTGATCACAATTGAGCTCTATTTATAGTAGAGAAAGTTTGTTTTGCAAGGAATAGTGAATGTCAACTGCTGAGTAGGGTTGGCCAATGTTGGCAAATGAAAATTCAAGTCTCTTCTAGCCATTGACTAGAGGTTAGGGCACAGGCTGCTGGTCCCCTTGGTCTTGGATAAGTCTTGACTGAATTCAGTTGCTAATAGCTCAGTCCATGCCACCTTGGTGCTTCCATTGAATGCTCCAATCCAAAATTGGAGTCTTGTCCCTATTTTGGGCAATTCTAGGTTTAGCATGCTATTTCTTGTTCCAAGGACTTTGGAGGCCTGGCTTAGTGATTGTCCCCTTTAGATTTAATCCTCAGATGTGTCCAAAGTGATGACAAGGCTTGGAATTGGCTGATTTTGGCAAATCGAGCAAAAGTGCAAAATTCTGCCTTGTCTTGGCAGATTTCAACAAGGCAACTTGTCAATGTCATATCTCATGGCCCCAATTGAATTTGGTGATGTTCTTGGCCATTTTGGAAAGCCCTTATATGATACAACAATTGTTTGATCATATTTGGTTTTGATACCTTTTGGATCCAAGTGAAAAATCCCCCTACATTTGGAAAAAAGTAAGGCAGATTCTGACTTAGTGAAATTTTCACTAAGTGTTGGAACAAAGTGACTTTTCTTGATTTTGATCACTCCATAACTCAAAATCCATGAGGAATTTGGACATAGGTCAGTATGAAGCTTTTGTAGAGGGAAATGAGATCTACCAATCAAGCTTTGGATGGGAAAAAATGGCTTTGTGGTTTAGGAGTTATGATCCTCCAAAGTTGGTACCTTTGTCACTTTATTTCATAACTTAGAAAATTTTCTAAGTTTTTGTGGTTACCCCTTTTACAAGTTATCCCACTTTTTTTTTATTTTTCTTAATGAATGATGATTCAAATCATACATTAACATCATTTTAGGGTTAAAAATCCATTTTTGTGAAAAATCTCAAAAAGTCAAAGTTGACTTTTGTGCACAGTTGACTTTTTGTCAGATGAATTCCAAACTGTGCGATCCTTTGGGAAATCATGTCCTTGACCTAAATCAAACTTGATGGACATGTTCCATGGGTGTTATAGGGTATATTGAATCAGGTCTTAGGGTTTGGGAGCATGTCCTAGTCAAAAGTCAAAGTTACAGTTGACTTTTCTCGTGAAACCCTAATTGTGGTACTGATGAAATTGAGACTTGCTGCTCAAGCTCCTTGGATCAATCCATTGTTCCAAATGGATCAATATGGTATATTAGAGACCCTCAAATCATGTCTTGAGGTCTTGGTTCATGATTTATCCCAAAAGTCAACTTAGGGGTGAATTAGGTCAAGAAACCCTAATTCCTGATTTTTGATGTATGCATCCCTTGAGGCCAAATTGACTTGATGATTGGGTCCATGAGGTTCCATGGAGTATATTAGGATATGCTTTGAAGCATTGGCTCATGCCCAGATGAAAATTTCCATCTGGGGGCCCTGGTCGACCAAAACCCTAATTTGGTGACACTGGCGATCTTGAAGCTTGATCCACCTAGAAGGGAGCAACCTTGTGCTTAATCCTTGAAGTGGGAGTCCTCTTGATCCATTGTGGATGTTTGAGAGGTTAGACAAGTTGAAGATCATGTCATTCCTTGATTGATCATTTGTCTAAGAACTCTGAGAGGGCTTGAAACCCTAATTTTGATAGTAGTGAATGCCCACCCATCTTTGGGGAGACTGATGAAGTATGATGGTTCATCCATATTGTGATGATGATTTGCACAATGATGGGAAATCTTAGTGGTCAAAATTTGGGGTATGACACTATCATCCGCAGACGGACGGTCAGACAGAAAGGACTATCCAATCCTTAGAGGATTTGCTGAGGGCTTGTGTATTGGATCATGGAGGATCTTGGGATAGCCATTTTCCATTGATCGAGTTCACGTACAATACAGTTTTCATGCTAGTATTGGAATGGTGCCTTATGAAGCTTTGTATGGGAGGAGGTGTAGGACTCCTTTGTGTTGGTATGAGTCAGGCGAGAGTGTTGTACTCGGGCCTGAGATTGTGTAAGAGACGACCGAGAAGATTAAGATGATCCAAGCAATGATGAGAGCGTCGCAGAGTCACCAGAAGAGCTATCATGATAAGAGGAGGAAGACACTTGAATTCCAAGAGGGAGATCACGTGTTTTTTAGGGTGACGCCAGTGACTGGTATGGGTCGAGCTTTGAAGTCTAGGAAGCTCGCTCCACGTTTTGTCAATTCATACCAAATCTCGCAGAGGATAGGAGAAGCAGCCTATCGAATTGCTTTACCGCCGTCACTTGCGAATTTGCATGACGTGTTCCATGTGTCGCAGTTGAGGAAGTACATTCTGGATCCATTGCATGTGATTCAAATGGATGATGTACAAGTGAGGGATAACCTGACAGTGAAAGTTATACCTGTGCGGATTGACAGTCGAGAGATGAAGCAGCTACGGGGTAAGGACGTAACTTTGGTGAAGGTGTTGTGGGGAGGACCAGCTGGAGAAAGTTGGACTTGGGAACGCGAAGATCAGATGAGGGAGTCGTATCCGACTCTGTTTCTTTGAGGTAATTTTCGAGGGCGAAAATTCTCTAAGTGGGGGAGAGTTGTAACACCCCAAATTTATTAGAATATTTATTTAATTAATTTAAATATAATATTTGTGAATTTTCGATGAATTTGGGTGGTTGGTGTCGATGTCGGTATTTTGGTAAAGTTTTGGTTATTTGAATTAAATAATAATATATAATATGAATATATTAGTATTATTATTAATTTAAATAATATTAGAGGAATTAAGGGTAAGATGGACTTTTAAGGTGGATTAGTGAGGGTATTATAGGGAGAGTCTATTTTGGAAGCCCAAAGGTTTAACAAAAGGAGAATTTTGAGATTAGGTTTCATTTCATTGGTCAGAACGTGAAAATCGGGAGAAAGTGCAGAGCTCTGAGGAAAGAAGGAAAAAGGCGAGGATTCGTGAAGGTTTCCAAAGGATCGATAGAGAAAGCTCTGAATCAACAATCTAAGGTATGGGGAGTATTGCCTTTCATTGTTTTCAATATAGAACGTGATGTGTTGAAAGTGAGTTTTGAGGTTTTTGGGGTTTTTGAAGGGTTTATGAGTTATTGATGATTTAGATGTATTTCTGAGAATCGATGATGGATTATTAAGGGTTGAATTGATTTGGGATGAAATAAGCCTTCGAGGCAAAACCTTTTTTTTATGATGTGTGGGATCTTGTATGAGAAAAGGATTTATGGGGTTTATGGGAACCTTGGGAGTTTGTGAAGGTTTAGGTGATTTTGAGTTACAAAAGTGAAATTAATAGACCTAATAGTTGTAGGTTTTGTGTCCTTAAAGGTTATAATGCCTTAGGAATGTTGTAGGGATGTTTTTGGGCGAACTGAGGTTGCATTCGTAATGCATTGTGGGTCTGGTATGCTACTGATGCGTAGCAGCGATTCCCTGCAATCGCTAGTTCGCAAAGCGAACAAAAAGCTCGCAAGGAGAATGTTCGCTTGGACTCGCAAAGCGAGTAGCGCAGCAAATGCGCGATAACTGTGATGATTCTGGGTTGATTTCTGAGAAGTGGTGTCGTGGGTTCGCACAGCGAATGTCCCAGTGAAGGGCTTCACAAAGCGAATGAAGTGGCGAAGGGAGGCAGAATGGGGCTTTGTTGGGATTCTGAGATTCGCTAGAGCTTCGCAAGGCGAAGGTCCCAGCGAATGATATCGCACGGCGAACTCAGCAGCGAACTGCTGCTGTTTGTGAAATTTTGTTTATGACGCTGTGATGCTCTGAGATTTTGGTGTTGTGATATTTCTGATGTTTTACTATGATGTTCTTGATGGTATTGAGATGATGACCTGTGATGTTTTGATGAATATATGATGACATGATTAACATGATGTTTTGGTGAATGATGATGCACATAATGATATTTTTGGCGATGATGATTATGACGTTATGTATCATGCAGTCATAGCATTTCTATGATGATGTTAGGACTTCGGTCCAGTGATGATGGTGTTAGACTTCAGTCTATTTGTGGCTTCCATCCCATTGTGTGGATGTGAAGTGGATTATGACGTGCTCCGGTTCTTGTGTAGAATCGATCCTATTTGACGGGGATCTTTGGAGGGTGATGGCCTAAGTGTCCATCGATTATGATGATTGGTACCACATGCATGAGTCTTGTTATGCATTTCATTTAGGTGGCATTTTTTGTGATTTATGATGACGTGTTTTGATGTTTGCCTTGTGATGACTCTAATGACATTGTATTTGATGACGACGCCATTTTTATGCATATCTTATTTTATATTGATTATAATAAATTGTATTACTCACCCTGCCTATTTGAATGTTGCCTCCACGTGGGTAACGTGCAGGTGATCAGGATTAGCTGTGGACGTTTTTGAGGACTTTTGAAGTTATTTGCTTTTGGTCGACTTAGAGGGTCTTTGCTCTGATAGTGTAACATCGGGTTGGGGTCGTTGAGTCGAACCATGTTGAATTTTATTTGGCTGTTATTTTATTGATTATTTGATGACTATGATTTATTTTAATACAACCCGCTTGTGGGATTTTTGTGGTTATGATGGTTCTGCTGCCCTTTGAAGGCATTTATGAGTTATTTTGAGGAAAACCCGTTGTTTACGGAGTAAATGTTTTATTTTGAATTTATTGGGAAATGTGCACCCTTCGAGGTGAATTCTGATTTATTATGATTTTATGTGTATTCCGCTGCGATATTTTGTGGGGTAGAAAAGGGTGTTACAACGTTAGCTTTCCAACACTTCGAACAGGACCTCAATCGGACTTACGGATCAAAAGTTATGATCAAAATCGTATCTGGACCCAAAGCTGACTGGCTGTGACGGAACTGCATGACGACTGCCGTAAGCCTTATGGAGCTCGCCGTTTACCTACAGAATGCAGATTTTGCATTTTTCATCGTTGGAGACCTTCCAGACCTCCGATTTCGATTCCGTAAAATGTCTCGGTTTCATAATTCAAAATCCTACGATTGTATAACATTTATAATAGCATATGATACTTATTTTAGGGATACAACCATCATATTATCAACAATTTCTACCTCTCATTCCATCAATTCTCCCCTAAAACACTCCCAAAACAGTCCTGAAACATCAAGGCAATCAAAGGCATAAAACCTACGACTATTAGGTCGGTTAATTTCACTATTCTAACTTGAAATACCTAAACCTTCACAAATTATCAAGATTCCCATAAACCCCATAAATCCCTTTCTCATACAAGATCCCACATATCATCAAAGAAGGTTTTGCCTCGAAGGCTTATTTTTACCCGAATCAATTCAACCCTTAATAATCCATCATCGATCCTCAGAAATACCTCTAAATCATCAATAACTATAAACCCTTCAAAAACCCCAAAAACCCCAAAATCCACTTTAAACACATCACTTCCTATTTTGAAAACAATGAAAGGCAATACTCCCCATACCTTAGATTGTCGATCCAGAGCTTTTCTCTATTGAGCCTTTGGAAACCTTCTCGAATCCTCGCTTTTTCCTTTTTCCTCAGAGCTCTGCACTTTCTCCTTATTTTCACATCTAACAAAATGAATCATATTCTTCCCAATTCCTTTTTGTTAAACCCTTGGGCTTCCAAAATGGGCTTTCCCCATAATACCCTCGCTAATCCTCCTCAAAAGTCCATCTTACCCTTAATTCCTCTAATATTATTTAAATTAATAATAATACTAATATATTCATATTATATACTATTATTTAATTAAATAACCGAAACTCTACGAAAATGCCAACGTCAACACAAACCACCAAAATTCACTGAAAATTCACAAATATTATATTTAAATAAATTAAATAAATATTCTTACAAATTCGGGGTGTTACAACTCTCCCCCACTTAAAGTATTTTTGCCCTCGAAAATTACCTCAAGGAAACAGAGTCGGATACGACTCCCTCATCTGATCTTCAAATTCACCAATCCAACTTTCGCCATATGATCCATCCCACAACACCTTCACCAAAGTTATGTCTTTACCCCGCAGTTGCTTCATCTCTCGACCGTCAATCCGCACAGGTAAAGCTTCCACTGTCAGGTTATCCCTCACTTGTACATCATCCATCTGAATCACATGCGACGGATCCGGAATGTACTTCCTCAACTAAGACACATGGGACACGTCATGCAAATTCACAAGTGACGGCGGTAAAGTTTTTCGATAGGCTACCTCTCCTATCCTCTGCAAAATTTGATATGGATCAACAAAACATGGAGTGAGCTTCCTAGACTTCAAAGCTCGACCCACACTAGTCACGGGCGTCACCCTAAAAAACACGTGATCTCCCTCTTGGAATTCAAGTGTCTTCCTCCTCTTATCATGGTAGCTCTTCTGACGACTCTGCAAATCTATCATCCTTTCTTAGATCATCTTACTCCCCTCAGTCGTCCCTTGCATAATTTTGGGTCCAAGTACAGCATTCTCGCCTGACTCATACCAACACAAATGATTTATACACCTTCTCCCATACAAAGCTTCATAGGGCACCATCCCAATACTAGCATGAAAACTGTCGTCGTAGGTAAACTTGATCAACGAAAAATGACTATCCCACTATCCACCTTGATCCAACACACAAGTTCTCAGCAAAATCCTCTAAAGACTGGATAGTCCTCTATGTCTGTCCATCCGTCTGCGGATGATAGGCAGAACTCAACCTCAACTTAGTACCCAAAGCATCTTGCAAATTCTTCCAAACCTCGACGCAAATCTCGAGTCTCTATCCGACACAATACTCGATGGTATCCCATGCAACTTCACAATTTCCTCAATATACATCTCAGCCAGCTTCTGCACAGAATGGTAAATCTTCATCAGTAATAAATGAGCCGATTTAGTTAATCTATCCACAATCACCCAAATAGAATCATTCCCTCTTTCAGTCTTCGGCAATCTCGACACCAAATCCATGGAAATACTATCCCATTTCCATTCTAGAATATTCAACGGTTGCATCACACCCAACGGCTTCTGATGTTCGATCTTCGACTTCTGACAAGTCAAACAAGCATAAACAAACTCGGCAATATCCTTCTTCATAGAATACTTTTCTCGATCTCTGGAACATCAAGAACACACACTCTATCTCGAAACCTCATCACACCATTCTCATCAATCCGGAATTCACCTCCGTTACCTTGGTTAATTAACGTCAATTGGTCCACCAACTTCGAATCCACTCGCTGACCTACTCTGATTTCCTCCCAAAACACCACTTGTCAGCTTCAACATTCCTAACTTCACACTGTCAGGAGTCTCTTCAAACACCAAACTCAAATCTCGAAACTGTTTGATTAATTCCAATTCTCTCACTATAAGCATCAACATATGAAATGACTTTCTGCTCAACGCGCCGACCACTACATTTGCTTTGCCTGGATGGTAACTCAAATCAAAGTCATAATCCTCCAATAATTCCAACCACCTTCTCTGCCTCATATTCAATTTATCCTGATCGAACAAGTATTTCAAATTCTCATGAACACCGAACACTTCAAATTTAGGGCCAAACAGATAAGCCTCCAAATTTTCAACACAAACACCACGACAGCCAATTCTAAGTCATGGGTAGGATAATTCCTCTCATGAACTCGCAATTGTCTCGAAGTATAGGCAACAACTTGACCATTCTGCATCGATACTCCTCCAAGACCCATCTTCGATGCCTCACAGTACACCACAAAAGATTCGCTCGGATTAGGCAAAATCAACACTGGAGCGGTCGTCAACCTCTTCTTCAAATCCACAAAACTCTCTTTGTAAGCTACATCCCACACAAAAGCTTGACCCTTTCGAGACAACTGAGTCAAAGGTAATGCCAACATAGAAAAGCCTTCGATAAACTTGCGATAATAGTCCGCCAATCCCAGAAAACTTCATATCTCGGTAGCAGACTTCAGAGTCTCCCACGGTAACACAACATCAATCTTAGAGGGATCAATAGAAATCCTGCCACTTGAAATCACATGGCCAAGAGAACTCAATTCCTTCAACCAGAACTCACACTTTGACAGCTTTGCATACAACTTCTTCTTCTTCAATACTTGCAACACAGTTCTCAAATGATCAGCATGCTCTTCTTCAGATTTAGAGTATATCAGAATTTCATCAATAAAAACCACCACAAACTTATCCAAATACTCATGAAAAATCCGATTCATATACTTCATGAACACCAGGTGCATTAGATACACCAAACGACATCACAATATACTCATAGTCACCATACCTCGTCTTGAAAGCTGTCTTCGGAATATCATCAGACTTAACACGAATCTGATGATAACCAGACCTCAAATCAATCTTGCTAAACACAAGCGCCCACCAATTGATCCATCAAATCATCAATCCTCAGAAGTGGATACTTATCCTTGAGCGTTAATTTATTCAACTATCTATAATCCACACACAATCTCTTGGTACCATCTTTCTTCATCACCGACAACACAGGAGCACCCCACAGAGAAACGCTCGGTCGAACAAACTTCATCCCCAACAACTCTTCCAATTGTTTCTAAAATTCTCCCAACTCAGATGTAGACATCCGGTAAGGAGCCATTGACACCGGACTCATACCTGGTATCAAATCCACCACAACCTCTACCTCACGCTCTGGAGGCCAATCACTTACCTCATCAGGAAACACTTCCGGAATTTCACAAACAAAAGCAAAACACGAGATTTTCCACCTTCACTAATACTCAAGGTTGCCTTTAACATAACATCTCAGCACCATCCTGCATCGACTCATCAAAACTATCTGTAAGCACTTGGCTTAACTCCAAATGATTAACTGCGTACACCACTTAAGCTCGCAAGAAACGTCTATCCCATCCAACATGATCCTGTCTATTATCAACAAGAGATTAAGGGTGATCAGTTCCTCAATTTGTCAATAACAACCGACTATCATGAGGCGGTACAAACTATCTCACCAAACTATCGTAGCGTCCAACACCACACTTAGCCATCGCTCCACACTTGAAGCATCTTGGAGAAGCACCATCTTCTCCCCCACTTGTTTCATTCCCCACTTGCAAATGGAAAACAAAACAAGCATCGACAGTGTTTTCACACACATGTCGCACACTAAGGAATATACAACATTAGACAACCTTGCCGGACGGACCGACCTGCTCTGATACCACTAATGTAACACCCTTTTCTACCCCACAATTATACATGGCAAATTACACAAATTATCAGAGTAAAATCAAAATCACCTCAAATGGTGCACATTTCTCAGTAAATTCAAATCAACAAAATTGCTCCGTAAACAACGGGTTTTCCTCAAAATAACTCAAAAGCCTTCAAAGGGCAGCAGAACCACCATAACCACAAAAATCCCACAAAAGGGTTTATTAAGAGAAACCATAGTCGTCAAATAATCAATAAAATAACAGCCAAATAAAACTCAACATGGTTCGACTCAATGGCCCAACCCGATGTTACACTATCAGAGCAAGACCCTCTACCTCGACCAAAATGCAAATAACTTCAAAAATCCTCGAAAGCATCCACAGCTAATCCTGATCACCTGCACGTTACCCACGTAGAGGCAACATTCAAATAGGCAGGGTGAGTAATACAATTCATTATAATCTATATAAAATAGGATATGCATAAAAATGGCGTCATCATCATATACAACATCATCAGAGTCATCACATGCAAACATCAAAGCACGACATCATAAATCACAACAATATGCTACATAAATGCAATGCACAACAAGACTCATGCATGTGGTACCAATCGTCACAATCGATGGACACTTAAGCCATCATCCTACAAAGATCCCGGTCAATAGGATCGATTCCACAAAAGAACCGGAGCACGTCATAAACCACTTCACATCCACACAATGGGATGGAAGCCACAATAGACCGAAGTCTAACATTATCATCACTGGACCGAAGTCCTAACATCATCACCAGAATATGCTATGAATGCATGATACACAACATCAATAATCATCATCATCATCAAAATATCATTATGTGCATCATCATTCATCAAAACCTCATGTTAATCATGTCATCATATATTCATCAAAACATCACAAATCATCATCTCAATATCATCAATGACATCATGGTTCTGCAATCACAACTTCATAACACCAATAATTCAACAACGACATCTATCATACGTATATCGTCACTATTAACATCAGTTCCTCATAGTTTAGACAATGGAAAAATACTCCATACTGCTCTTTTGGTTTCACTAAAATGTAGTTCATCACGTTAGCTTTCCAACTCTTTGAACGAGACCTCAATCCGACTTACGGATCAAAAGTTATGATCAAAACCGTATCTGGACCCAAAGCTGCCTGGCTGTGACAGAACTGCATGGCGACCGCTGTAAGCCTTGTGGCGCTCGTCGTTTACCTACAGAATGCAGATTTTGCATTTTTCATCGTTGAAGGCCTTCCGGACCTCCGATTTCGATTCCGTAAAAAGTCTCGGTTTCGTAATTCAAAATCCTACGACTGTATAACATTTATAACAACATATGACACTTATTTTAGGGATACAACCATCATATTATCAACAATTTCTACCTCTCATTCCATCAATTCTCCCCTAAAACACTCCCAAAATAGTCCTGAAACATCAAGGCAATCAAAGGCATAAAACCTACGACTATTAGGTCAGTTAATTTCACTATTCTAACTCGAAATACCTAAACCTTCACAAATTCTCAAGATTCCCATAAACCCCATAAATCCCTTTCTCATACAAGATCCCACATATCATCAAAGAAGTTTTTGCCTCAAAGGCTTATTTTTACCCGAATCAATTCAACCCTTAATAATCCATCATCGATCCTCAGAAATACCTCTAAATCATCAATAACTATAAACCCTTCAAAAACCCCAGAAACCCAAAAATCCACTTAAACACATCACTTCCTATATTGAAAACAATGAAAGGCAATACTCCCCATACCTTAGATTATCGATCCAGAGCTTTTCTCTATTGAGCCTTTGGAAACCTTCTCGAATCCTCGCCTTTTCGTTTTTCCTCAGAGCTCTGCACTTTCTCCTTATTTTCACGATCTAACAAAATGAATCATATTCTTCCAAATTCCTTTTTGTTAAACCCTTGGGCTTCCAAAATGGGCTTTCCCCATAATACCCTCACTAATCCTCCTCAAAAGTCCATCTTACCCTCAATTCCTCTAATATTATTTAAATTAATAGTAGTACTAATATATTCATATTATATACTATTATTTAATTAAATAACCGAAACTCTACGAAAATGCCAACGTCAACACAAACCACCAAAATTCACCGAAAATTCACAAATATTATATTTAAATAAATTAAATAAATATTCTTACAAATTCGGGGTGTTACACGGGTCGTCACCATGCACGGGGATATTGAGGCCGCGAGGAGATGCTTCGAGGCTGCAACCAAGGGTGGGCCTGAGCTCGATCAACGTCAAGCCCAAGGCCGGGGAGAAGTCAACCCCGGACGCAGTGTAGAAGCCACTCTCTCGCGTCAATGCGGTGGACCTCGACAGTCGTTTCCCCTCCGAGCAGGAAGGAGCCAGAGTGTAACACCCCCAATAAACAAAGCGATAAATAAAATTCAAAATTTCATCAGAGTATATTTAAAATATTCACGGCATAGAGCGAGGAGTCACATCAATTGAAACAAATACACATACACCTGCTCATAAAAATATGCAACAATTCAGGTAGCACATAACAAAGGAACTGAGTTCCTAACACCCACAATTCAGATACAGAATAAAAAGCGGAAAATCTGTAACTGAAACTCATATATATATATACATCATAAAAAGTTTGTCTGTCATATACAACATCATACATGTACAATCCAAAAGATATATATACATAATACAAATAATCACACTCGATCTCCCCGACTACCCAGTGCTACATATCAGAGCTGACCGACAAACGAATGAAGACCTAAGCTTCACAAAAAGACCTCCAGCATCTAATCTGTAATGCCTCATAGAGCATTTAAAACAGCAAAAGGGTGAGTGTCGCTCCCCGGATTTTCATCCTGGTACAAACGCGAAAGTGGCACCAAACAGAGTCGCCAGCAATGTGTATTTATCCCAAGAGAGGGAAAGGAAACACCGTATAAACCTGAGGGGAAGGAAAAGCATGGTCTTGCGACCAAGAGAAGTGGGTAAGGGAGTCGGTTACGCGAGAGGAAGGTATTAGCACCCTCACGCGTCCATCGTACCCGATGGGATCCACGCTTGCTTGCTTCAATCAAAGGGTGTAAGGAACGGATACTGAAAAAAAGAACTGGAAAAGGAAAGGAAAAAGAAAGATAACAAATGTAGGGAAAATAAAAGAAGTGCTCGAATGGGCCCTACCCCACTGCCTACGTATCTCATCGGGAACATGAGAATCAGAGCGACGTAGTTCCCCTCACTAGGGATGGATTGTTTGTGTTTTTTAGTGGAATACGTCAACGTTCGCGTCCTAGCAGTTTAGGTGTTGCAGCTCGCTGTAGGGAGACTTAGGCGTTACCTGTTTGCGGTAGAACGGAAATGACGCATCCTTAAGGAATGAGTGAATAAGATGAGGAGAGAAATCCCGGAGGAAAGACGTTATGGTTTGTTTTTGTCTTTTAAGAGTTTTTTCATTTGTTTGCATATGATAGTGTATCTAAATCTTAGTCATTGGAATGTGGACATTCTCACATTCCAAGATGGAATGAGTAAGAAAGCACACTAAGGGTGAAGAAGACCCCCACACTTAGTTCCAATTATTAAGGTTCAAACACACTAGCATACTTGTGTTTATTAAGTGTTTTTGTTGATTAAGAAATGAAGAAGTGTTTTTTATTTGTACCTTCAACAAGTATTGCATTTAAGTCCCTCATACAAGGTCAAATGTTTAACACATTGACCCAAGATGGGCTATATGCTACACATTCTAAGATTACAAGAGAAGACCCCTTATAATCTTTTCTTTATATGAAAGGCCTAAATGCAATAAGTGCCTACCTTTATTAGATATTTTGAATTTTCTTTGAGATGATAAGAAGAAAGACTCAAGGGAGAGAAAGATAAAACCTATGTGAACTAAGACTCAATCCTAATTGATTAGTTAAGGGAGTGATCCTAAAGGTTTGTGAGGTTTAAGGAACTTAAACTAAGAGAGAAAAAGGGATAGCACTACCTAATGCATATCCTACCTCACTTTAATCAAAGATTAAAGGTGAGCTAGGATCCCAAAGGGATGTGAGAAAATTCTACACGTAGCATTATATCATGCTATTCATAAAAGAGAAAGACAAGTAAAAGAGACAACTCAAGTATTAATCAAAATGAATATCAAAATCAAGATTTAAAATCAGTCAAGAATATCCACAAAAATTAAAATGCTAATTAAGCAAGATTAAATTTTAAGTAAAAATTAGTCTAAAAATAATACTAAGATTAATCCTAAAATTAGTTCAAGGCGACTTTAAACTAAATCTAAAAACATTAATCCTAAAGCTAAATCTAGAATTAAAAGAAAACGCTAGAAATTAATTTCTAATTAAAACTAGCCAAATTCTAAAGGTAAATCTAACTATTAATTCTAAGGGAAATTAGTTCCAAAGAAAAACTAAAATGAAATTATAATTTCCAATCAAAGTGTAATTGACTATTGGTTATCCTAAGATTATTAACTAAAACAATTAATAAACCAAAACTAAAATCTAAACAACACAAATAATAAAAAAGAAGGGTGCAGCAAGGGCTGGGGGGTGCAAACAGAAGGCGCACGGGCCTCATAGTCTAGGAGGGGGTGCGTGTGAAAAATGGGAGGTGTACACTCAAAAAAAAGGACACGGGCCTCTGAAACCCGGCCCAAATGTGAAACAAGAAGGACCCTAAATGAAAGGAAACCTAGGTCTTCAGCAATCAGACTCACACTCTCCTTTCCTTCGTACGCCGTTTCACCATCGTCTTCGACAACTCCTCTCCGCCGCAACTTCCTCAACCTTCTATTTGATCATCGTCGTTTCTCAGTCCTCCGTCGTCACCGTCAACCTCAACAGAGTAAACTCAACCTCCTCTCCTTCTCCCTCCATCTGGTTCGCTCAGCCTTACTCGCCTCCTTCCGTCTCCCTTCGTCACCATCATCTCACCGTCCACCATTCTCCAACCTTAACCTTTCCTCCGTCTCGCTCCTCATCATTCCGTGACACAAAACCTCACGCCGGCGATGGAAAAACAAACCTCACAACATCAACATGACTTGCGTCTCTCAAAACTCCTCTCACCGAATCAAAAGCGAACAAACCTCTCCGCCGTGCCGTGACGTCACACCGGCGGCAGCGGAGTTCTTACATTAACGGCCAGAAATCTCTCAAGTTCTCCAACTTCAACAACACCTCACTCAAAACATCGCACACAAAAAACGGCCGCAATCAACAGATAGAACACAAGCTACGAATCGCTAATCGACAACAAATGGCACAAACAGCTAATCACACATCAAAGTTTGAGAGGAACTCAACGTACCTATCGGAGTCACTCCGATGGCGCTTCGACGACGACGAAGAAGTGAACTCAACAAATCTGATTCAGGTATATGCGTATTTGCTTAATTCCATCACGCACCTTCTTCTCCGATCCGCTTCTTCCTCTTCTTCTGTGCGATTCTGAGTTTTAGAGTTGAAATTCTTGCGCGAATGAAAGTTGTGCTCTTCTCTGAGATGTTGCTGTGGTTGAATACATATGCGATGAAAAATGCTATTACGATTCGAATTATTTCTGAATTATTGTTGATTTTTGAGACGCTGATTTTCTGTAGGTGTTGATGAAGGTAATGAGAATTGAAGGTTTGTTCGTGTGGTTTTTCTGCAAATTATTGATGAATTGATTCGAGAGGTTTCGGAAACTGGAAATGGTGATGAAGGATTGTCGAAGGTGAATCAGAACATAGAAAGAGATTGAAGGTGATGAATTGAAGATGAATGGTGAAGAAGAAAAAGAATGAAGATGAGAGAGATTGAAAGTGACGAAAGTGAGGAATTATGTAGAATGAAGAGGAGCCTCAAGAATGAAGGTGATGATGAAGCTTTATAGAGAAAATGGAGGGTAGTTTGGTCTGCACAATTGAAATTCGGTTAGGAGTTTGTTATGAGAAGTTAGAGATTCAGTTAGGGAAATCTTCTGTTAGAAGTTTGGTTAGTGATTTTATGGATTAGTCATGTAATTTTCTGCTAGTTGTGAATTCTTTCGCCAAATGAAATTTGCTGCTATCTATCTCCCGACATCTCCTTTTTCAATGCCTTGCATTTTCTTTTCTATTGCGAATTTTCCGGTGATTTTCTGTTATAGCAGTGGCGGTTATTTTGCTTTCATTTTCTGTCAATAATTTCTCTTTGAGCTGCCATGAGTTCTATTGTAGAAAGCAGAAAATATATAACCTCCTAGACAAACTGATTCACGAAGGTACAGAACCACGCCCCTGCATCGGATCTTAACATGCTTGATGCCCTCCTTTTTAATCTGTCACTGGATAGTATCGAGGATAATATTGAGAGCGGTTTGTTAAATCAATCCCCAGACCAATTTTCCTCCCTAGAACTCTATGTTAATGTATCACTCGTTTAACTGAGTACCTTTTGCAGAGAATAGTGGATTGTTGTTTTTTTTTTGGAATTGGTTCAAAAATATACAAACGGATTGGATAATTCTTTGGATGAAAATGGACTTCCATTAAGATGTAAAATGAAATTGGATATTTGGTTATTTCAAATGGATATGGACAAATTGAATATGGATAATTAGCTAAAAAAATGGATAGACATGGATATCAAAAATGGTTTTTATGGATATAGAATTGAAATAAGTGGATATGGATATTAAAGGTGATTTAACATGGATTAGTAAAAAAATGGATATTGGTTTAAAGTTGAAATTGGTTTGAAGAATGGATATTAAAAATAATGGGGGTAAATTGGTTTAGAAAAAATAAGGAGTTTGGATATGGATTAAAGAAAAAATGAATGGATATTATAAGTGAATATGCACAAGATGGATTTAGAGATTTGAAAATGGATACGAGAGATTAAATGGATTAGCAAGAAAGGATAATGGTTTAAAATGGCCTGTATTTCAATTTCCAAGTAATCCATACAACTAATTTTGACATGTCCAATTCCAATCAAATTTCCAATCACACCAAACTTCTTTCCTAAATGAATTCTCAAAATCAATCAGTAAGCTCACTAGACTGTGACCCCATGCCCTTCAGATCAATCCGCCACTGCTTTGTCCTGATAACCACTGATATCCTTGACACGAGCCCTTAATCTCACAATCTTCAATTGATGACTGTCTACGAACTCAACCAAGAAGGAGAAACCATGACCTTTATTGATATACACCCTGAAACCTGGTAAACCTCTGAATACAACAACCCTGGATCTAGATGAACCTCTGAATAAATGAGCCCTAATAGTAAGAAAATTCCTTGATCCCATGTCTCGGAAAACCAATGCAATGATATGATTATGAGCCATGACCTAAAAATGCAGATGAGTACGAAACAAAAGCCAGAAAAAGGTAGGGCAAATTTTGGGGTGCTACAGCTGCCCCTATTCAATCAACTTGGATCGGAAAGGATGATAGCAACTGCTTTCAGACATTCAAGGTACAAGGTGATTGAATACAAAAAGGACCGCAAAATTTGCTAACTGCGAGGAGAGAAAGTAATACTGGAACCCAGTCACACCTCGTCAAAGGAATCTGACGGAAAGACAACATACCCAGAGAACCACATCGTCAAAGGGGTTTGACGGAAAGAAGAATGAAACCCGACTGAAAGGACACTTCATCATAGGGATGAAGACAAGAAGACTCAACGGAAGGAACACATTGTCATAGGGATGACAGGAAGAAAAACCTGACTGAAGATAACCCACTGTCATAGGGATGACAGGGAGAAAATTCCACCGTAGGGACACATTGTCATGGGGATGACAGGAAGCAAACTCGACCAAACGAAGCACATTGTCATGGGGATGACAGGAAGAATACCTGACTGAAGATAACCCAGTGTCATAGGGATGACAGGGAGAAAATTCCACTGTAGGGACACATCGTCATGGGGATGACGGAAAGAAAATTCCACCGTAGGAACACATCGTCATGGGGATGACGGAAAGAAAGTCTGAACAAAGATAACACATCGTCATGGGGATGACGAAAAGAAAATTCCACCGTAGGAACACATCGTCATGGGGATGACGGAAAGAAATCTGAACAAAGATAAAACACTGTCATAGGGATGACAGAAAGAAAATTCCACCGTAGGAACACATCGTCATGGGGATGACGGAAAGCAAATCTGAACATATCCGAAGGTACGAAACCTGAGCTCGGAACACATCGTCAAAGGGTTGACGGAAAGAAGCTGAAAACATCCGAAGGTACGAAACCTGAGCTCGGAACACATCGTCAAAGGGTTGACGGAAAGAAGCTGAAAACATCCGAAGGTACGAAACCTGAGCTTGGAACACATCGTCAAAGGGTTGACAGAAAGAAGCTGAAAACATCCGAAGGTACGAAACCTGAGCTCGGAACACATCGTCAAAGGGTTGACGGGAAGAGGACTCGACCAAGGGAAACACGTTGTCATAGGGAGGACAGGAAGAAAAACTAAATGAAACACATTGTCATAGGGATGACAGAAAGAAGACTCGACCAAGGGAAACACATTGTCATAGGGATGACAGAAAGGAGACCTGGCCGAAAGAAGCACATTGTCATGAGGATGACAGAAAGGAAACCGAAAACATCCAAAGGTACGAAACCTGAGCTCGGAACACATCGTCAAAGGGTTGACGGGAAGAAGACTCGACCAAAGGAGACACATTGTCATAGGGATGACAGAAAGAAAACCTGACTTAGGGATCACATTGTCATAGGGATGACAGAAAGAAAACCATATGCAGAAACACCTCATCAAAGGGGTTTGATGGAAAGGAAACCTGACCGAAATGCCGTCATCAAGGGGTTGATGGACAATGACTGGTCGAGGGTAAGATCGATGTATGATCTATGACCCAAAAGAAAGGTAAGCAGAGGGGTTAATTGTAATGTCTGCTGGGGATATGTCACCGTCTTGACTAAAATTTGATTCGGGCTTTCGTGCAAGATACCAAATCTGGCTTATGCTTCGCATGCATATGTTTGGATTTTCTTTCTATGGCGTAATGCTCCATATCACATGGAAATGCTACGCGATTTGAGGATGCATTGATCATTATATGCAAAATGCCGACGCATGCTCGGGCTACCGGGAAAAGAAGGATGTGCCAAGTACGATTGGACTTTGCTGGCTATGACAGGTGAAACCTGATGGTGATTGTTTTTTCCAAAGGCGAAATCTTTCTGGGTACCAATAGGGATTGGATTTTGAATGCAGTGCCAATAGGGATTGGACTTTTGCTTTGAAGGAGACGCCAATAGGGATAGGATTTCAGGTTTTTGAAATATACCAGCAAAGTGGGTTGTGGCAGGATGCCGAGCAAGGTTGGGCTTTAGATTTTCTGGTAGGTTTTACAAGGCTTCATGCAATGATATGCTGATGATATGCGATGATGATTATGCAATGATGCTTATGATATGCAACAGGATCACTCCAGCAAAATAAATGCTGAAGACACGAGGCCAACTCCGCTGGGGATAACAAACTGAATCGCCTTCAGTGTCATAACTGCTCAAGATCCCAACTAAGCCTCTATTCTGCAGGGAAGTATGGATACAAACTTCTGCTGGAGAAACATCACAGGAATCTGCTGAAGAAAAGTGCCAATGACGATCGACCTTTGACTTACTGGGGAAAGCTAACCACCACCCAAAAATATGCTTGGGGAGCGATGGTTGATGATATCAGCCCTGCTATGGGACCAGGTCAGACTTGCTCCTCTGTTGGGAATCTCCCTTCTATCCTTACCCTGTTGGGGAGACGGAAACAACCTTACCGTAAAATAGGGAAGCATAAACCCAACACTCTGTACAGGAATATGAACTCTTGCTGAAGAGTAATAAACTTCCCCAACCTGGCTAGGGGAGAGCGAACCTCTGAACTCTTGCTGGGGAGCATAATCACAATCTCCATGACACTCTGACGAGGGTGATAAAAATCCAGCTATCTCTGCTAGGGAGAGAGACTCTACTGGGGACGTCACTTGTTAACTATCAACGTGAACCATGCAGATGTGATATAACCAAAAGAGGTGCCCCAATGCGGCATAACCTATAAATGAACATGTCTTCAGGATGTCTCATGAAGATCCAACATATATGCCCCAGACTGTGATTTACCGTTCTCCAGAGATAATAACCTTTTTTTGCTCTTGGGGGGCCAGCCCCAGCCTTGAAATGATTTATGCCCCTGTCTGGCTGATCTGTGGAGGAATACCTTTAACTGACCTTCGAGAGATTTGTTGAATCTCGACTTGATTGCCCCATATTCTCAATATAATTGCCCCAGATTAACTGAATCTTGGAGTGAATTACCCGTTTGGTATGACTTGCCCCGGCTCAACGGAGTACTCGGGCACTTTGCACCTTAGATTAATCAATCTTTCCATTGTAGAAACTTTCCTGATGTCAAGTACGGACTCGCAAGTAAAACAATTCGTTTTGAAGAGATAATTTTGATGCAATGCACATGACAGTTTTGAAATCCAAGTGTGTTCACTGGAAAAATGTTATGACATGTGGTGAACGAATCACTTATTAGAATGTCACATCGATACCAACATGAATGGTAAGAAGATTCTTTTAGGAGTCAGCTTCGCCGCGATCTTTACCAAAGTATGCTTTCGGAACAACCCGGCTTCAATTAGGTCTTTCGCATGTTGTAACGTGTACTGGTTCGCGGTTCGAGAAAGAAAGGATATAAGGCTCAAAGTTTTGTTTTAACCCACCCAATCTTCTTGATGTTCTCCAGTCCTACGTTCAGCTAACTTGACACAAGCGCTCACCTTTCACAAAGGTTAATGAATGTTATGAGGATGGTTAAGGAACCCACACGGTTTTCGGAGTGACATTCACCCCTTTTTTCCTTTGGTGTCTGTGGTCACACGACTGGTTCTTTGCTTGAGGATTTTTCTTTTTATTCCTCTTCGTTTTTCGTTCTTTTGTTTTTTTATATCCCTTATTTTTTCCTGGACTTATTCTTTTTGAATCTTTTGATTTTGAAGTCCAGCGGGATGCCCTAACTTTTGCCTAAGTCATTTGCTTTCAAGTTTTGACTTAGCGGGCTTTCTTTTTTTCTTTTTCTTTTTTCTTTCTTTTTTTTTTGAACAAATCGTGTGACACTGGCCTGTCTGACTTGTTTGTAAGGGTTGTGACTACCTCACTCTTTGGTTAGTGAGGGATAACCGTTGTGATTTGATCCTCGAATTGGACACTCCTTTTGAAATTTGAACGCTCGGTCAAATTAACTGACACCTACCCTGCCCCGGGTTAAGATAGAGGGTTTTTCGTTTTCAGAAAGAAACTCCTACTACTAGGCTCAACGGGGTTGACAAGGGATTATCTTCCTTATGTCTCCGGTGTTTAGGAATTGAAACAATGCCTGTACATCATCAGCAGGGTTTTTGTTCAAAAGCATACAATTGGAAGTTCTGCGTCTTTGAATATCATCCTCCTCCCTCGGATCCTGCTTAAACAAATGTTAGATACCAATAAAGAAAAGTATGAGTGAACACGACTGGATTTAACTAAAACATGCATATTCATTTCATTATCATTATCAATCGAAAACAACAAGTTTTACAAATGAGTTTGCACTTTTTAACAGAAAAGAAACTACAAATGCAAAGAAATGACATGATCTAAATGGTTGCCAGCTTCGGGGAACTGGGCTTTCCAAGCTTGATTTGCTAATGAGCTAGCCATCTTCAGAATTGCTCATCAAAGTCAGTCTGATAATCATCTGCACAACTGCTCTCAATGACTTCTTTCATAACCTGAACTGATGAACCCACATGACTGGATGAAGGAGAGTTGTGGATCTGAATACCCTGAGGCGTGAATGAGAACATGTTGGAGTCAAGAAGAGTCTGAACCTTGCTCCTGAAAACCTTACAGTCTTCCGTTGAATGCCCCTGTGCCCCAGCATGATAGTCACAACGGGCGTTGACATCAAAACCTGGTGGATACGGAAAAGGCACTGGCCTCAATTCCTTCGGTACTATCAATCCACCTCTGATCAAATTCGGAAACATCTGACTGTACGACATTGGCAGCCGAGTGAAATACCTTTCTGGCTTCCTTGGCCTTTTTCGGGCATGCTGACGCGGCTGGCGGCGATATGACCGTCGATTCTGAGGAGGTCTTTGATTTGTAGAAGAACATTGTCCCTGATATGAAGACCCATAAGATTGTTGACTCTGAACAGTTGATATGTCTGAACACCGAGAACGAGGTGGTAGAGATTCCTGAATGGAACTAGTTTCTTCCTCGAATTCTTCCTGAGAACTGACAACTGATTCATTTTCATTAGCTTGGAAGTTCGAGATGCCTTGGAGCTTTCCACACTTGATCAGACTCTCGATGCGTTCTCCCACCATTACCAGATCAGAAAATCTTGTTGCCCCATTGGCAATCATCTTTTCCAAGTACGACCCTTGCAAGGTATCCATGAACAAATCAACCAATTCTCTATTCGAAAGTGGCGGTTGAACACGAGCAGCTAACTCTCTCCATCTCTGAGCATACTCTCGGAATGATTCATTATCCTCTTGAGACGAGTCTTGCAAATGCATTCGACTGGGAGCCATGTCAAGATTATAATCGTACTGCTTCACAAAGGCGTTGGCTAGATCTGTCCATGATCAGATGCAACTGCTTTCCAACTGCATATACCAATTCAGTGATGCCCCACTCAGACTGTCTTGGAAACAGTGAATCATGAGCTTATCATTGTCGACATGTGAGGTCATTCCTCTGCAGAACATCACCAAATGTAGCCTCGGACAGCTATCTCCTTTGTATTGCTCAAACTTCGGCATTTTAAACTTTGGAGGCATTACCAGGCCAGACACCAAACACATGCTCGAAGCATTCAAATCAAGAGTATCACGCCTCTCCAGGGCTGTAATCTTCTCGTCCAACACACGGTATCTTTCATCATCAACAGATCGTGGGTCATTAGGTATCATCTTCGAAACTACCCCTTGGACATCTGGCATAGAGAAGGCAAAGCTCTGATAATCTGTAGCATCTAGAGAAGAAGAATGTCCGTCTCGAACAAAAGGAGGTTCTTGCTCAACTTGATTCTCGACAGGGATCCGCACCGACTGAGTTTGGGCAACATTGTTCACCAGAGGTGGAATAACATTCTCATTTCTTTGAACATTGGCCTCTCCCCTTGTCATGACGGCCATAGCTTCCACAAGCTGATCCAACTGACTCTTCATCAATTCAACATTGGCCCGAGTCACAATCTGATTCTGGTCCCCAGAGTTCATGATTCTTCCAGAAGCTGATTCAAGTCCAATACAAAAGTCGGGAAATCAAACTGCAGGTCGAGGCAAAGGATGGATGAGCTCACTGGTCTGGCCTGGAGAAAGGATATGCAAAAATGATGCAAGATGCAAATGCAATGCAATAATATGAATGCAATAAGACATGGGATCAAAGCTTCCACATAGTCCGAATAACTGCTGTGCTGTGCTGATGACTGAATAGGTTCATGAGTCTATTCTGAAGAGAATACCAGAATAACTAGAATACCAGATGATCAGAATACTAGAATACCAGGCTAATAATTCCACACTGATAGGAAATCCAAAATATCGAGTATGTTGAAGGTTAAGGTTACCTGCAAACCTGTAAACAACCCGCCCCTCTCACATGTGGGTACTAGGATGTTCAGTATCCCGGGCTCTCAGGTCGAGAAATGATGATACGTTCACCATTTCTGGTTTGGCATCATCATCAATCGAAGAGGCCTCAACTGATTCTCCAAAACGAAAGGTCCTCAGCTTCTGGCACTGAGGTCGAGAAGCAATAGTACATTCATCCCCCGGGGTACAGTACTATCGCCAATCGAGGAGTGCCTCCACTGATTCTCTTCCAAAAAGGATATCCTATGCAAGTTCCAAAGTGGGCCCTCGGGTGCGAGTGGGTTTGCCACAGAATGTGGTCTGCCACTGTCACCACTAAAGAGAGATGTTTCCACTAAGGTCCTCATGATCGGTCACTAGAGTCGACAGCTCTCTAGATCGACATCCTGGAATACGCAAGATGCGTACGCCATGATGGGTCCCAAGATAGCCTCGTCTAGCTGTGAATTTCGTGATCACCCAACGTACACAGATGGCACGTAGGTCCCACTACTCTCCACTCTAAATCTAAGTGTATACTCAAGCCTGTGTACTGGGCTCATCTCTCAGAAATCCTATCCCGCCAAACAGACAGAACAGTGCAACACAGTATAATATATGAAATGTAAATGCTAACATGCTGTAAATATGGTACAAGTAATAAAATACAGTAAACAACAAATACAAGATAACAGTAAACACCCAATGAAAGAAAAGCAAACAAGCGCTAGGATTGACTCGCTTAGGATGGACCAGCAATAGGTCAACCTGTCCCCAGCAGAGTCGCCAGCTGTCGCTCCCGGGATTTTCATCCTGGTACAAACGTGAAAGTGGCACCAAACAGAGTCACCAGCAATGTGTATTTATCCCAAGAGAGGGAAAGGAAACACCGCATAAACCTGAGGGGAAGGAAAAGCATGGTCTTGCGACCAAGAGAAGTGGGTAAGGGAGTCGGTTACGCGAGAGGAAGGTATTAGCACCCTCACGCGTCCATCGTACCCGATGGGATCCACGCTTGCTTGCTTCAATCAAAGGGTGTAAGGAACGGATACTGAAAAAAAAACTGGAAAAGGAAAGGAAAAAGAAAGAGAACAAATGTAGGGAAAATAAAAGAAGTGCTCGAATGGGCCCTACCCCACTGCCTACGTATCTCATCGGGAACATGAGAATCAGAGCGACGTAGTTCCCCTCACTAGGGATGGATTGTTTGTGTTTTTTAGTGGAATACGTCAACGTTCGCGTCCTAGCAGTTTAGGTGTTGCAGCTCGCTGTAGGGAGACTTAGGTGTCACCTGTTTGCGGTAGAACGGAAATGACGCATCCTTAAGGGATGAGTGAATGAGATGAGGAGAGAAATCCCGGAGGAAAGACGTTATGGTTTGTTTTTGTCTTTTAAGAGTTTTTTCATTTGTTTGCATATGATAGTGTATCTAAATCTTAGTCATTGGAATGTGGACATTCTCACATTCCAAGATGGAATAAGTAAGAAAGCACACTAAGGGTGAAGAAGACCCCCACACTTAGTTCCAATTATTAAGGTTCAAACACACTAGCATACTTGTGTTTATTAAGTGTTTTTGTTGATTAAGAAATGAAGAAGTGTTTTTTATTTGTACCTTCAACAAGTATTGCATTTAAGTCCCTCATACAAGGTCAAATGTTTAACACATTGACCCAAGATGGGCTATATGCTACACATTCTAAGATTACAAGAGAAGACCCCTTATAATCTTTTCTTTATATGAAAGGCCTAAATGCAATAAGTGCCTACCTTTATTAGATATTTTGAATTTTCTTTGAGATGATAAGAAGAAAGACTCAAGGGAGAGAAAGATAAAACCTATGTGAACTAAGACTCAATCCTAATTGATTAGTTAAGGGAGTGATCCTAAAGGTTTGTGAGGTTTAAGGAACTTAAACTAAGAGAGAAAAAGGGATAGCACTACCTAATGCATATCCTACCTCACTTTAATCAAAGATTAAAGGTGAGCTAGGATCCCAAAGGGATGTGAGAAAATTCTACACGTAGCATTATATCATGTTATTCATAAAAGAGAAAGACAAGTAAAAGAGACAACTCAAGTATTAATCAAAATGAATATCAAAATCAAGATTTAAAATCAGTCAAGAATATCCACAAAAATTAAAATGCTAATTAAGCAAGATTAAATTTTAAGTAAAAATTAGTCTAAAAATAATACTAAGATTAATCCTAAAATTAGTTCAAGGCGACTTTAAACTAAATCTAAAAACATTAATCCTAAAGCTAAATCTAGAATTAAAAGAAAACGCTAGAAATTAATTTCTAATTAAAACTAGCCAAATTCTAAAGTTAAATCTAACTATTAATTCTAAGGGAAATTAGTTCCAAAGAAAAACTAAAATGAAATTATAATTTCCAATCAAAGTGTAATTGACTATTGGTTATCCTAAGATTATTAACTAAAACAATTAATAAACCAAAACTAAAATCTAAACAACACAAATAATAAAAAAGAAGGGTGCAGCAAGGGCTGGGGGTGCAAACAGAAGGCGCACGGGCCTCATAGTCTAGGAGGGGGTGCGTGTGAAAAATGGGAGGTGTACACTCGAAAAAAAGGACACGGGCCTCTGAAACCCGGCCCAAATATGAAACAAGAAGGACCCTAAATGAAAGGAAACCTAGGTCTTTAGCAATCAGACTCACACTCTCCTTTCCTTCGTACGCCGTTTCACCATCGTCTTCGACAACTCCTCTCCGCCGCAACTTCCTCAACCTTCTATTTGATCATCGTCGTTTCTCAGTCCTCCGTCGTCACCGTCACCCTCAACAGAGTAAACTCAACCTCCTCTCCTTCTCCCTCCATCTGGTTCGCTCAGCCTTACTCGCCTCCTTCCGTCTCCCTTCGTCACCATCATCTCACCGTCCACCATTCTCCAACCTCAACCTTTCCTCCGTCTCGCTCCTCAGCACGCCGCGACACAAAACCTCACGCCGGCGATGGAAAAACAAACCTCACAACATCAACATAACTTGCGTCTCTCAAAACTCCTCTCACCGAATCAAAAGCGAACAAACCTCTCCGTCGTGCCGTGACGTCACACCGGCGGCAGCGGAGTTCTTACATTAACGGCCAGAAATCTCTCAAGTTCTCCAACTTCAACAACACCTCACTCAAAACATCGCACACAAAAAACGGCCACAATCAACAGATAGAACGCAAGCTACGAATCGCTAATCGACAACAAATCGCACAAACAGCTAATCACACATCAAAGTTTGAGAGGAACTCAACGTACCTATCGGAGTCGCTCCGATGGCGCTTTGACGACGACGAAGAAGTGAACTCAACGAATCTGATTCAGGTATATGCGTATTTGCTTAATTCCATCACGCACCTTCTTCTCCGATCCGCTTCTTCCTCTTCTTCTGTGCGATTCTGAGTTTTAGAGTTGAAATTCTTGCGCGAATGAAAGTTGTGCTCTTCTCTGAGATGTTGCTGTGGTTGAATACATATGCGGTGAAAATTGCTATTACGATTCGAATTATTTCTGAATTATTGTTGATTTTTGAGACGCTGATTTTCTGTAGGTGTTGATGAAGGTAATGAGAATTGAAGGTTTGTTCGTGTGGTTTTTCTGCAAATTATTGATGAATTGATTCGAGAGGTTTCGGAAACTGGAAATGGTGATGAAGGATTGTCGAAGGTGAATCAGAACAGAGAAAGAGATTGAAGGTGATGAATTGAAGATGAATGGTGAAGAAGAAAAAGAATGAAGATGAGAGAGATTGAAAGTGACGAAAGTGAGGAATTATGTAGAATGAAGAGAAGCCTCAAGAATGAAGGTGATGATGAAGCTTTATAGAGAAAATGGAGGGTAGTTTGGTCTGCACAATTGAAATTCGGTTAGGAGTTTGTTATGAGAAGTTAGAGATTCGGTTAGGGAAATCTTCTGTTAGAAGTTTGGTTAGTGATTTTATGGATTAGTCATGTAATTTTCTGCTAGTTGTGAATTCTTTCGCCAAATGAAATTTGCTGCTATCTATCTCCCGACATCTCCTTTTTCAATGCCTTGCATTTTCTTTTCTATTGTGAATTTTCCGGTGATTTTCTGTTATAGCAGTGGCGGTTATTTTGCTTTCATTTTCTGTCAATAATTTCTCTTTGAGCTGCCATGAGTTCTATTGTAGAAAGCAGAAAATATATAACCTCCTAGACAAACTGATTCACGAAGGTACAGAACCACGCCCCTGCATCAGATCTTAACATGCTTGATGCCCTCCTTTTTAATCTGTCACTGGATAGTATCGAGGATAATATTGAGAGCGGTTTGTTAAATCAATCCCCAGACCAATTTTCCTCCCTAGAACTCTATGTTAATGTATCACTCGTTTAACTGAGTACCTTTTGCAGAGAATAGTGGATTGTTGTATTTTTTTTGGAATTGGTTCAAAAATATACAAACGGATTGGATAATTCTTTGGATGAAAATGGACTTCCATTAAGATGTAAAATGAAATTGGATATTTGGTTATTTCAAATGGATATGGACAAATTGAATATGGATAATTAGCTAAAAAAATGGATAGACATGGATATCAAAAATGGTTTTTATGGATATAGAATTGAAATAAGTGGATATGGATATTAAAGGTGATTTAACATGGATTAGTAAAAAAATGGATATTGGTTTAAAGTTGAAATTGGTTTGAAGAATGGATATTAAAAATAATGGGGGTAAATTGATTTAGAAAAAATAAGGAGTTTGGATATGGATTAAAGAAAAAATGAATGGATATTATAAGTGAATATGCACAAGATGGATTTAGAGATTTGAAAATGGATACGAGAGATTAAATGGATTAGCAAGAAAGGATAATGGTTTAAAATGGCCTGTATTTCAATTTCCAAGTAATCCATACAACTAATTTTGACATGTCCAATTCCAATCAAATTTCCAATCACACCAAACTTCTTTCCTCAATGAATTCTCAAAATCAATCAGTAAGCTCACTAGACTGTGACCCATGCCCTTCAGATCAATCTGCCACTGCTTTGTCTTGATAACCACTGATATCCTTGACACGAGCCCTTAATCTCACAATCTTCAATTGATGACTGTCTACGAACTCAACCAAGAAGGAGAAACCATGACCTTTATTGATATACACCCTGAAACCTGGTAAACCTCTGAATACAACAACCCTGGATCTAGATGAACCTCTGAATAAATGAGCCCTAATAGTAAGAAAATTTCTTGATCCCATGTCTCGGAAAACCAATGCAATGATATGATTATGAGCCATGACCTAAAAATGCAGATGAGTGCGAAACAAAAGCCAGAAAAAGGTAGGGCAAATTTTGGGGTGCTACAGCGAGAAACACAATCATAATACAATTGCATACAATTATATAATAACACGAAAATACACATATTAATATTCTCACCACCACTTATACCAGAATCCAAACACAAACAACACAAAGTATATTTCATATATCCATCGCCAAGGTATATCATCCATGCACAGTACAAATATCACCAAATTATATACATATATCAACTCATCAATTTCATCCACAATTCCACACACAATCAATCCATTCATGATTTATGCAAATGCAAAGAGACCGACACAACGACTCTATGCAAATGCACATGCGGTACCATCCATCCATCATCTCAACACTAGTTCACTCAGGAACTATTGGAATCATCGCTTGTTACTTAGTGTAACTCCCCGTCGGGCAAACGATGTTCTCCGTCGCTTTAGGTCCTCTTTGTATAAGGCTCATGGCGTTTATGGATTGCTTTAGGTCCTCTTTGTATAAGGCTCACAATCCGATCGCTTTAGGTCCTCTTTGTATAAGGCTCACGATCGTCTATAATCATCGTTTTAGGTCCTCTTTGTATAAGGCTCACGATGTTACAGCGGATTCCCTCTGGAACCGTTTCGTCGCTCACACCCACTAGGGCACACGACATCACCAACATGCATATCATGATGCTTGGCATACAATGACTCATGAAATTCAAATGCACACATATACACATCCATAATCATGCATATATCATCAAATACAACACATTGCATTTACTAGCCCTTTGGCCACAAACCATCATCACAACATCTTATCACATGCATTTCCATCACACAACAGCACACAAGTCATACAACATTCATATCAACAGCATATTGCATAATACACATCAACTACACACACTTACAATGGTACAAGTTGACAAAACGACACCATTCCAATTCCCTACATAATTAAACCGGCCACTAGTCTCAAAACCAATAATATAAGAAAGAACATGTCAAAAGCTTCCCAACGCATCAAACCGCGCCTCAAATTGGCTCACAGATCAAAAGTTATAAAGAAAACAAATTGGGAAAAGCTGTCACGTTCGCAGTGCGAAGCTCCTAGCGAGTCCTTCGCTCCTTCATTCGCAGTACGAATGTCCCAGCGAACCAAGTCAGAAAGGAAAATAGCCTAAAAATTCCTAACGTTCGCAGTGCGAACTCCCAGCAAATGCTCGCTTTCCCCTTCGCAGTGCGAGTCTCCCAGCGAACAGTGGGAGAAATAAAACAACACAAAATAACGCAAAGTTCACAGTGCGAGTCTCTGGCGAATGCTCGCCCTTACCTTCGCAGTGCGAACAGCCAGCGAATGGTCACTTTCCCCTTCGCTAGGGTATTCGCAGTGCGAACCTGTGAAAACCAGAAAACCCAGCAGCGCTGTTACATAACCCAAAACCTTATTTTCCCCACCAAAACACTTCCAAATCAACACATAGCAATCAAAACATAACTCAATCATGGTAACTAGTATTCTACAACATTTACACCAATTTCCAACCGCGAAAACATAGATTTCTAATCGTTTATCTCATTTCGACCTATATTTGAAAACCAATAAAACTTCCACACAAACATACATAATCATACACAAACATAGTATAATGGAGTTTCACACCCTTACCCGATTTAATCGTGTTTAGAAAAGTCAGTTGATCGATTCCTAGATTTTCCAAGTTTTCTCTCTTTTCTTCTTTCTCTTCTCTTTCCTTCTTTCTCTTTTTCTTCTCTTCTTTTTCTTTCCTTTCTATTTTTCTCTCTTTCTATTTCTATTTCTTTAAACTTAAGAAAAATTAAAGTGAAATGACCAAAATACCCCAACACTCAAATATCTCGCAAACGTTCCCAAAACGCGATAAAATATAATCTCGATGAAAAATAACATATTTTCGAATAAAAGTCAAAAATAAAAATATAATAATAAATTAATCAAAACGACTCAATTAAATAAAAATAACTAAAACTGGGGCGTTACAAGTCTCCCCCACTTAGAAATTTTCGTCCTCGAAAATATTACCTGAGACGAACAACTCCGGATTCGAATTCCGCATCCGACTCTCCAACTCCCAAGTTAAATTGCCCTCAGCAGCGCCTCCCTACGCTACTTTCACAAGTGCAATTTCCTTGCCTCTTAACCGCTTCAACTCGCGATCCAAAATCCTCACTGGTAATGCCTCAACCGTAAGGTTCTCCCTTACCTCAACCTCGTCCATCGGAATCACATGCGACGGATCCGGAACATACTTCCGAAGCTGTGAAACATGAAACACATCGTGCAAATTCGACAGACTCGGCGGCAACGCCACCCTATAAGCCACAGCACCAACTCTCGCGGATATCTGGTAAGGACCAATAAACCGAGAAGTAAGCTTCTTCGACTTCAATGCACGACCAACACCCGTCACCGGCGTAACTCTAAAAAATACATGATCGCCCTCTTGAAACTCAAGCTCTTTCCTCCTTCGATCATGATAACTCTTTTGCCTACTCTGAGAAGCCTTCATTTTCTCACGAATAAGTTTCACCTTGTCCGTAGTCTGTTGCACTAACTCCGGTCCAACCACCGCACTCTCACCAGATTTGTACCAACACAATGGTGTTCGACATCTTCGTCCATACAACGCTTCAAACGGTGCCATTCCAATACTCGAATGGAAACTGTTGTTATACGTGAATTCAATCAATGCAAGATAACTATCCCACGCACCACCTTGTTCAAGAACACAAACCCTCAACAAGTCTTCCAACGACTGGATCGTTCTCTCCGTCTGTCCATCCGTTTGCGGATGATAAGCCGAACTCAATCTCAATTTAGAACCCAACGCCTTTTGTAAACTTTCCCAAAATCTCGAGGTAAACCTCGGATCTCGATCTGAAATAATACTTAACGGAACACCATGTAATTTCACAATCACAGTGATATAAATCTCTGCCAACCTCTCCAAAGAAAAACTGATGTCAATTGGAATGAAATGAGCCGATTTAGTCAGTCTATCCACAACCACCCAAATCGCATTATGTCCCCGTTGAGTGTTCGGCAACCCTGTCACAAAGTCCATAGAAATGCTATCCCATTTCCACTCAGGAATATCCAACGGTTGCAACAAACCACTAGGCTTCAGATGTTCTACTTTCGACTTTTGGCACGTCAAACACGCATACACAAACTGAGCCACATCTCTCTTCAATCCAGACCACCAGAAAATCTTCTTCAAATCTTGGTACATCTTATTAGCTCCCAGATGTATACTTAAATTACTCCGGTTTCTTTCCTCCAAAATCATCCTTTTCAACTCCGAATCATCAGGAATACAAATTCTGCCTCGGAACCTCAAAACACCTTTATCATCCACTTTAAAATCACTACTCGCATCTTTTTCTCCAACCAACATCAAATCAATAAATTTCACATCCAATTTCTGTTTCTCGCTAACGGTCAACAGAAAATCATTAGTAACCTTTAACATTCCAAGCCTCACGCTATCCGACGTCAATTCGCACACCAAACTCAAATCCCTAAACGCTTCCAAAAGTTCCCAGTCCTTAACCATCAAAGCAGACATATGTAACGATTTCCAGCTCAACGCATCGGCTACCACATTAGCTTTACCCGGATGGTAATTCAAGCTAAAATCGTAGTCCTTCAAAAATTCCAACCATCTACGTTGCCTCATATTCAACTCTTTCTGATCAAACAAGTATTTCAAACTTTTATGATCACTAAAGACTTCGAATCTTGCACCGTAGAGATAATGCCTCCAAATCTTCAACACAAAAACCACAACCTCTAACTCAAGATCATGAGTAGGATAATTTTTCTCATGAATCCTCAACTGCCTCGAAGCATAAGCCACCACCTTACCTTCTTGCATCAACACACCACCTAGACCAATCAAAGACACATCACAATACACCAAAAACGGTTCAGTAGGATTCAGCAAAATCAAAATCGGAGCTGTCGTCAATCTTCTCTTCAGCTCACTAAAACTTTCCTCACACCGAATATCCCAAATGAACGCTTGGCCTTTACAAGTCAACTGGGTCAAAGGAAGTGCTAACTTAGAAAAACCTTCAATGAACCTTCGATAATATCCGACTAATCCCAAAAAGCTTCTAATTTCAGTAACAGATCTCGGAGCTCCCATTGTAGAACTGCTCTACTTTAGATGGAACCACAGCGATACCGTTACCTGAAATCACATGACCAAGAAAACTCACTTCCGACAACCAGAATTCACACTTGGACAACTTGGCAAAAAGTCTCTTTTCCTTCAAAATATGCAACACAATGCGCAAATGCTCCGCATGCTCCACCCGGGACTTAGAATAAACCAAGATATCATCAATAAACACAACAACAAAACGATCCAAATGCTCGTGGAAAATACGATTCATGTACTCCATAAACACACCTGGCGCATTAGAAACCTCGAACGGCATCACAGAATATTCATAATGACCGTAACGTGTCCTAAAAGTCGTCTTCTGAATATCTTCCTCTTTCACCCTTATCTGATGATAACCCGACCTCAAGTCGATCTTACTAAACACACACGCACCTACCAACTGATCCATCAGATCGTCAATTCTCGGAAGAGGATACTTATCCTTAATCGCCACCTTATTCAACTGGCGATAATCAATACACAATCGCATACTTCCATCTTTCTTTTTCACCAATAAAACTGGAGTACCCCAAGGCGACACACTCGGTCTCACAAACCTCTTTTCCAACAAGTCGTTCAATTGCTTCTTTAACTTAACCAACTCAGATGCCGACATACGATAAGGTGCCATCGATACAGGTCTAGTACCAGGAACTAGATCTATAGAAAACTCCACCTCTCTCTCTGGCGGTACATCCGAAATATCCTCAGGAAACACTTCCGAAAAATCACACACAACAGGAAACACATCAAGTGAAACTTGACTATCCACAGTCAACGATGCAAACAACCCGAACAACTGAGCTTCATCCGCCAAAAGTTTCTTCAACTCTTTGGTAGATAAGAAACTCGACTCTTCGTCTTCTTCAAGAGAAGGAAATCTCACTAGCTTATGATAACAATCAATATGAACCCGATTAAACTGCAACCAATTCATTCCCAAAACCACGTCTAAACCCTCCAACGGCAAACACACCAAATCCATCTCAAAGTCTTTACCATAAATGGTCAAAGGACAACTTAAACAAACCAAAGAAGTAGTTACTGATCCCATTGCTGGAGTATCAATAACCATCTCTCCATCCATCGAAGACAACACAAGATTCAAACGCTTCGCGCACTCAGACGAAATAAATGAATGAGTCGCTCCAGTATCAATAATAGCAACTAAAGGCGTACTATTAATAAAACAAGTACCTCTGATCAGACGGTCTGCACTTGTAGTCTGATTTCCCGCCAAGGCAAAAAATTTCCCACCAGTTGGAGCTTTCTTCGGTTTTAGACACTTTGTACTAATATGACCAGGTTCACCATAGTTGAAACACGTCACCACATTTTTCCTTGCACAATCAGCTACGACATGTCCTAAACCTCCACAATTAGAACACTTTCTCATATCCTTCCTACATTCGAACTGCCGATGTCCTAGATCACCGCACCTAAAACATCTCGGAGGATTAGACATACCTCCTCCACTTGGTCTTTTCTCAAAATTCCCCCTTTGTTTACCCTTATCAGCTGGTGTTACATAAGGACCACTACGAAACTGTTGCTTTCCTCTCCTCTCGCTCACACTCTTATAATGAGTAGAACGAGCCTTGCTATCCTCTTCAAAAATCCTACAACAGTCCACCAAATCAGAAAACCTTCTAATCCTTTGGTAACCAATTGCCTGCTTTATCTCAGGACGCAACCCGTTCTCAAACTTCACACACTTAGAAAACTCCGTAGTCGCTTCCGCATAATGTGGATAAAACTGCACAAGCTCCACAAACTTAGCAGTATAATCAACAATAGACATACTACCTTGTTTCAACTCCAAGAACTCAATTTCTTTCTTTCCTCTTACATCTTCAGGAAAATACTTCCTCAGAAACTCGATGCTTAACACAGCCCAAGTGATCTCCTCCTCTGCAGCTTCCAACACATGACGTGTACCAACCCATCAATCATCAGCTTCTTCCAGTAACATGTGAGTACCCAGTCCCACCTTCTGATCCTCAGCATAATCCATCATTCGGAAGATCCTTTCAATCTCCTTAAGCCAAATCTGAGCACCATCAGGATCATATCTTCCTTTGAAGACAGGCGGTTTGTTCTTCCTGAACTCATCATTACCCACAGCATTAGGTGCACCCTGCACAGCCCGAGCCATAGCTTGCTTAGCAGCAGCCAAAGCAGCATCATTCCTACCAGCCATATTCTGTTCATTTCCAATAACAGCAACTATGGTTAAACAAACAGCTCACTGAACCACAAAGACCAACAAGGACTGACATAAACTGACACGGACTGGCTCTGACACCACTTAATGTAACACCCCCAATAAACAAAGCGATAAATAAAATTCAAAATTTCATCAGAGTATATTTAAAACATTCACGGCATAGACCGAGGGGTCACATCAATTGAAACAAATACACATACACCTGCTCATAAAGATATGCAACAATTCAGGTAGCACATAACAAAGGAACTGAGTTCCTAACACCCACAATTCAGATACAGAATAAAAGCGGAAAATATGTAACTGAAACTCATATATATACATCATAAAAAATTTGTCTATCATATACAACATCATACATGTACAATCCAAAAGATATATATATACATAATACAAATAATCACACTTGATCTCCCGACTACCCGATGCTACATATCAAAGCCGACCGACAAAAGAATGAAGACCTAAGCTTCACAAAAAGACCTCCAGCATCTAATCTGCAATGCCTCATAGAGCATTTAAAATAGCAGAAGGGTGAGAAACACAATCATAATACAATTATATAATAACACGAAAATACACATATTAATATTCTCACCACCACTTATACCAAAATCCAAACACAAACAACACAAAGTATATTTCATATATCCATTGCCAAGGTATATCATCCATGCACAGTACAAATATCACCAAATTATATACATATATCAACTCATCAATTTCATCCATAATTCCACACACAATCAATCCATTCATGATTTATGCAAATGCAAAGAGACCGACACAACGACTCTATGCAAATGCACATGCGGTACCATCCATCCATCATCTCAACACTAGTTCACTCAGGAACTATTGGAATCATCGCTTGTTACTTAGTGTAACTCCCCGTCGGGCAAACGATGTTCTCCGTCGCTTTAGGTCCTCTTTGTATAAGGCTCATGGCGTTTATGGATTGCTTTAGGTCCTCTTTGTATAAGGCTCACAATCCGATCGCTTTAGGTCCTCTTTGTATAAGGCTCACGATCGTCTATAATCATCGTTTTAGGTCCTCTTTGTATAAGGCTCACGATGTTACAGCGGATTCCCTCTGGAACCGTTTCGTCACTCACACCCACTAGGGCACACGACATCACCAACATGCATATCATGATGCTTGGCATACAATGACTCATGACATTCAAATGCACACATATACACATCCATAATCATGCATATATCATCAAATACAACAAATTGCATTTACTAGCCCTTAGGCCACAAACCATCATCACAACATCTTATCACATGCATTTCCATCGCACAACAGCACACAAGTCATACAACATTCATATCAACAGCATATTGCATAATACACATCAACTACACACACTTACAATGGTACAAGTTGACAAAATGACACCATTCCAATTCCCGACATAATTAAATTGGCCACTAGTCTCAAAACCAATAATATAAGAAAGAACATGTCAAAAGTTTCCCAACGCATCAAACCGCGCCTCAAACCGGCTCACGGATCAAAAGTTATAAAGAAAACAAATTGGGAAAAGTTGTCACGTTCGCAGTGCGAAGCTCCTAGCGAGTCCTTCGCTCCTTCATTCGCAGTGCGAATGTCCCAGCGAACCAAGTCAGAAAGGAAAATAGCCTAAAAATTCCTAAGGTTCGCAGTGCGAACTCCCAGCGAATGCTCGCTTTCCCCTTCGCAGTGCGAGTCTCCCAGCGAACAGTGGCAGAAAGAAAACAACACAAAATAACGCAAAGTTCGCAGTGCGAGTCTCTGGCGAATGCTCGCCCTCACCTTCGCAGTGCGAACAGCCAGCGAATGCTCGCTTTCCCCTTCGTTAGGGGATTCGCAGTGTGAACCTGCGAAAACCAGAAAACCCAGCAGCGCTGTTACATAACCCAAAACCATATTTTCCCCACCAAAACACTTCCAAATCAACACATAGCAATCAAAACATAACCCAATCATGGTAACTAGTATTCTACAACATTTACACCAATTTCCAACCGCGAAAACATCGATTTCTACTCGTTTATCTCATTTCGACCTATATTTGAAAACCAATAAAACTTCCACACAAACATACATAATCATACACAAACATAGTATAATCGAGTTTCGCACCCTTACCCGATTTAATTGTGTTTAGAAAAGTCGTTTGATCGATTCCTAGATTTTCCAAGTTTTCTCTCTTTTCTTCTTTCTCTTCTCTTTCCTTCTTTCTCTTTTTCTTCTCTTCTTTTTCTTTCCTTTCTATTTTTCTCTCTTTCTATTTCTATTTCTATAAACTTAAGAAAAATTAAAGTGAAATGACCAAAATACCCCTACACTCAAATATCTCGCAAACGTTCCCAAAACGCGATAAAATATAATCTCGATGAAAAATAACATATTTCTGAATAAAAGTAAAAAATAAAATAATATAATAATAAATTAATCATAACGACTCAATTAAATAAAAATAACTAAAACTGGGGCGTTACACGGAGCAGCGGACAACGACCTCCCCACTGAAGGCAACAGGCAGCCTTTCCACCCAACACGACCCATCCCAGATGGAGACTTCGAGCTCGTCGCCCTCAGAGACAATCTAGATCGGAACGTGAAGATCAGCACCGGGTTTCCCGACCTGGCAAAGAAGCAACTGAAGGCATGCCTCTGGGAGAACGCCGATCTGTTCGCGTGGAGCGCATCAGAGATGTCTGGCCTCGACCCAGAGGTGGCCTGTCACCAGCTCACTATAGATCCGACCGCTAGGGCCATAGTACAACGTAGGCATAGGACGTCTCCCGAAAAGGCGGAGGCTGCTGAAAAAGCTGTAAAAGACCTCTTAGAGGGTAATTTTATTTCGGAGGCCAGGTACACAACCTGGTTGTCCAACGTTGTACTTGTCAAAAAGAATAATGGAAAATGGAGGATGTGCGTTGACTACACCGATCTTAACCTGGCGTGCCCAAAATATTCTTATCCTTTGCCTAACATCGACTAGCTGGTCGACAATTCTGCAGGTTTCAAACTATTTTCCTTCATGGACGCCTACTCGGGGTACAATCAAATCTCCATGGCGAAGGCCGACAAGCAGCACACCGCTTTCATGACCGAGTCGGGCAATTACTACTACAACGTAATGCCCTTCGGCCTAAAGAACGCCGGCGCGACCTACCAGCGGATGATGAACAAAGTCTTCTGGGGAGAGATCGGCGACATGCTCGAGGTCTACATGGATGACATGATCGTCAAATTCGCAAAAGAAGTCGACCACGCTGCCCATCTTATAAAAGTCTTCGACACGGTGAGAAAATGCAGGATGAGGTTCAATCCTGACAAATGCACCTTCGGCGTTCGGGCGGGCAAATTCCTCGGTTTCTACCTCACATAGCGAGAAATCGAGGCAAACCCCGACAAGTGCAGGGCTTTCTCCGAGATCCTGACCCCAAACTCGAAGAAGTCAATTCAATCGCTAAACGGGATGCTAACCACGCTTTCCCGCTTCGTCGCTAAGTCCGCACAGTACGTACTCCCATTTTTCAAACTTCTACGCTAGAAAACCACGTTCGAATGCACTGAGGAATGCGAGCAAGCGCTCCTCCATCTCAAACAAGTCCTTTCGCAACCCCCGGTCCTCTCACGACCAGAGTGCGGGGAGACATTATTCGTATACCTCGCCATCACTGGGGAAGCAGTCAGCGCGGTCCTGATCCGAGAAACCACAGACGGGCAAAAGCCAATTTACTTCACCAGTAAAGCCCTCCAAGGTCCAGAACTTAGGTACCGGAAAATCGAGAAGGTCGCCCTGGCTCTCGTCACCGCGGCCAGAAGACTGCGACATTATTTCCTGACCCACGCGATAGTGGTGAGGACCGACCAACCCATACGACAACTCCTCGGTCGGCCATACATGGTGGGGAGGATGCTCAGATGGTCACTCGAACTCGCTGAGTTCGACATCCAATACGAGGACAGGAAGGCCCTGAAAGCTCAAGTACTGGCCGACTTCGTGGCGGAGATGACCCTCTTGGAGCCTTCGACCAACGGATCCCAAAAGTGGATGATCTACGTCGACGGGGCATCCAGCTCGAAAGGCAGCAGAGACAGAATCATCCTCGAGAACAGGGAAGGCATCCTGATCGAAGTCTCCCTCACTTTGTCTTTCTCGACGTTGAACAATCAGGTCGAGTACGACGCCTTCCTCGCCGGGTTACGCCTAACTGAAGACCTCCGGGCCAAGGAGGTCAAAATATTCACCGACTCCCAGCTCGTGGCATCCCAGGTACGGGGAGAATACAAAGCCAAGAACGATAGCCTTATCGAATACTTGACTTTGGTGAAGAAAATGATGAAAAAGTTCTCCTCGGAGGAAGTGCATCACATCCCGCGCGAACATAATACTCGAGCAGACGTTCTGTCGAAACTCGCGAGCATAAAGAAGAAGGGCGGGAACAAATCCGTCATTCAAGAGGTGCTCTCTCGTCTGGGCATCAAGAATGTCGCCCCCATGACTGACGTGAACGCCATTGGGGATGGCCATAGCTGGATGACCCCGGTATACGAGTACCTCAGCACGGGCAAGCTACCCGACGACCCTAAGGACGCCGGAGTGGTTAGGCGCCGACCATGCTCCTATACAATTGTCGAAGACAAACTGTATCGATGAGGCTTCTTGATCCCTCTTCTTAGATGCGTCGAGGAGTTCAAGGTCCCAGGCATACTCCAGGAGATCCACGAGGGGATCAATGCATAGCATCTCGGCGGACGATCATTAGCCCGCAAAGCGCTATGAGCAGAGTACTACTAGCCCACCATGCAGCAGGACGCCAAGGAGCACGTTGATAAGTGCAAATTGTACCTATTTTTGTATATATGTTTTGTTGCACTTATCGATGCTTTGTGGTAAATATCGTGCGAATAAAACCCAATTTGTTTATAAATACGTTTATGATATGTTTTAGTGTATATATTACGTATAATGTAAATATCAATGACTTTAATTGATTTTATCTCATTTTTGAAGGTATCCAATCAAGGATGTCTTGCCATTATTGTATAGAGCATTGAATAAGCTTTCCAGCGCTTCAAACCGTGGGAAAAACGGAGTTATGGTTCAAAAGTTACGAATAAAATAGTGCTGGAAAAATGTTATTCTGTCAAATTCGCCAGGCAAATTTTAAATCCGCCGGGCGAATTTGAGAACTTTGTCGGGCGAGTCTGTGGCGAGTGAAAAGTTGGAAATTCAAGTGGTTGCTGTCTTGTGCTCGCGTCTTGCTCGCGTCATGTTCGCCAGGCGAATTTTGGGACATCCGCCGGGCGAATTTTCAATCCGCGGGGCGAATGTAGATATTTTTGCTTGGCGATTTATGTATGCAGCTGGTGTGAGAGAAAAAGGGGAATCCGCCAGGAAAATTTTCAATCCGCCTGGCGAATTTGTCTAAACCAAAATTTTGTATTTAATTCATTTGACTTCATTTTTTGTATGGTTATGTTGTTTGGGGGTGATTTTTGTCTCCAAACTTCATCAACCTCATTCTTTGGTGGGATTAGCTTAGAAAACAACATGGAAACTTGCATACGGTTGAACCGAGGTGGATTGATCGTCGATCGGTGTTGACAAACCGCAAGATGTTTGGTTCATTTCTCTTCTCCTTTATGTTTTTCTTCTTTGTTGGGTGTTGTGTATGTATTGACTATGATCTCATGTATATTTGTCGCCCATGGCGTTGTATAAAACTTGCTTTACAAATCTTTATTGGTGATTGTCTCTGATTTTTGGTTTATGCGCAGGGTTTGAGTTACGTTAGAGATAATCCTCGCAAACTTCGATTAGGGATGATTATCTATTAGTTTCTGGACTCTAGAGATAGATTTAGGAGCAAACAATCTTTAATAGGCGTCGAAGCTTAATGCCTTCCGTGTTTCGAGGCTTCGCTCGCGAGAGTGACGAAGAGAGTGACATGGTTGTTATCTCAACTGTGCGTTAGACATAACCTTTGTTGTGAGCGATGCTGGGTGATATTGAGGAGTATTGTAGGTGGAGTATAACTGGTCGGTAAGTTTAAGTTTGTGAGGAGTGATTTATATGCATTGTCGGACGAGTTTTTCTCTCTGAAGAATGATTTCTTTTTGTTTTAATGTTTACTTTTATGTTTTCTTGTTTCAAACTATTTTAATCCAAACTCATAAACGCGATAGACTGTCGAATGGTATTCTTTCCCTCGAACCGATCTCTGTGGACACGACATAAATCCCGGAGGGAATTCTTTCCGAAAATAAATATTTTTGCTGCTTGCCCTATTCTGCATTCAACAAAATGGCGCCGTTGCCGGGGATTGGTTTTGATATTGAATCGCATTGCGATAGTTTCTTTGTTTTTGAGTTTTGTAGATATCGTACATGTTGTATATTTTCACTTGTTTATATTGATACTTGTACATTTTGACGTTTGTTCAAGTGTTTGGTTAGGACGCTTGCTTTTGGTTGCGCGGTGAGACATCACCATGGCATGAATGAAGGAAGTTTCTAATTAAGCACCGTAAAGGCGTCGAGCTTACGACGTAAAACAAGCATGTTTTATAGTTTTTCTTTTCGAATGTTTTTGGTTGTTGTTTGCTCACAGATTTTGATTGACTTATTTGAGGATGCTTTTGTGATTTTCCAAGTTGGTTCGTTTCAACTTGCGGATGTTTGGTAATGATCTTGTTAAGTTTTGTATACGTCTGAGGTATGTATTTATCGCTTTCTTGACTTTAGCATATTCATGATACTTAGGCATTTTACAAACTTCCATGCCATCCATTCTTTTGTATACTTGTTCTATTGTGAATCACTTTAGTTCCCAACCTTTTTGTGAGGTGGCCTTCCATTGTTCATATATATGCGGAGAACCAACATTCTTGTTCTAACTGGATTTTATTATGTTGAATCTTTTGTTTGTGTTGATTATATGAATGCATGAAAAAGATCAAGGAAATTGTTTCATTTTGAGCACAACTACCTTAGCCAAATAGTCAATTCACCTTGTGAGTGTGTGAGAATTTGTAACCCCTTTGAGCTTTTTGATCCTTGTTTCTATTTGAACTTAATGCTTGTCTATGAGTATTTAGTTCACTTATTTTTGAATGGATTTTGTTTTTTCTTGGACCTCAACTTTGTGTTGTTGTATGGATTTTTTCCTTGCCTTAGAAAGTAGGGAGTATTCACATGATAGTGCGGTTGTATTCAAGTTGGGGAGAGCATGATTGTGTACTCATTGGTTGGATTCTATGCGGATTGAAAAAGAAAAGAAAAAAGAGAAAAATTTGTGAAAGAGAAAAAGAAAGAAAAAAGAAGAAAAAGAAAATCCTTGAAAAAGGAAACAAAAAGAGTTTCAATAATTGTGCTAAATAAGTATTGTGTGTTGTGTAACACTTGGGATTTTGGAAGAAGTTGGTTGAAATTTTGTGTGTGAATCTTTGTGAGTTTTCACTCCCTTAGGTTTAGGTAAGTTTTTGTTTCGATTAGCTTTAGGAATTACCCCTTGTTTGTTTACCCGACCACGTTACAACCTTGAAAGTCCTTATGATTCTTGCCTTTGTATGTTCAATGTGAATTTTTGGATGGATGCATAATTTAGTCTTTTGTTTGCATGAATGTTGTGTGAGTGTAAAGTACCTTATTGTGTGTTTTTCATCTACCGATGATTATTTTTGCTAGGTGTGATTCACTTTGGAACTTGTGTTATTTTAGAATGTTTGGCATGATTTTTGTATTTTGCATTTGTTTCGTGACTATGTTGTCGTCGTAATTTAGTGGTAAGTATTTACTTTTTGTGTGTACCGTTTTCATTTGAACCATTCATTCGTTTCTGTTTTTCAAAACCTGTTGATTCATCTTTCTTTGGATATCACTTTTGCATTTTCAAGTTTGTTTGATTTTTGTTTGTGGACAAACAAGTAGGTAAGTTGGGGAGAGTTTGATAAGTGCAAATTGTACCTATTTTTGTATATATGTTTTGTTGCACTTATCGATGCTTTGTGGTAAATATCGTGCGAATAAAACCCGGTTTGTTTATAAATACGTTTACGATACGTTTTAGTGTATATATTATGTATAGTGTAAATATCAATGAGTTTAATTGATTTTATCTCATTGTTGCAGGTATCCAATCAAGGATGTCTTGCCATTGTTGTATAGAGCATTGAATAAGCTTTCCAGTGCTTCAAACCGTGGGAAAAACGGAGTTACGGTTCAAAAGTTACGAATAAAACAGTGCTGGAAAAATGTTGTTCTGTCAAATTCGCCAGGCAAATTTTAAATCCGCCGGGCGAATTTGAGAATTTCGCCGGGCGAGTCTGTGGCGAGTGAAAAGTTGGAAATTCAAGTGGTTGCTGTCTTGTGCTCGCATCTTGCTCGCGTCATGTCCGCCAGGCGAATGTAGATATTTTTGCTTGGCGGTTTATGTATGCAGCTGGTGTGAGAGAAAAAGGGGAATCCTCCAGGAAAATTTTCAATCCACCTGGCGAATTTGTCTGAACCAAAATTTTGTATTTAATTCATTTGGCTTCATTTTTTGTATGGTTATGTTGTTTGGGGGTGATTTTTGTCTCCAAACTTCATCAACCTCATTCTTTGGTGGGATTAGCTTAGAAAACAACATGGAAGCTTATATACGGTTGAACCGAGGTGGATTGATCGTCGATCGGCGCTGACAAACCGCGAGATGTTTGGTTCATTTCTCTTCTCCTTTGTGTTTTTCTTCTTTGTTGGGTGTTGTATATGTATTGACTATGATCTCATGTATATTTGTCGCCCATGGCGTTGTATAAAACTTGCTTTACAAATCTTTATTGGTGATTGTCTCTGATTTTTGCTTTATGCGCGGGGTTTGAGTTGCGTTAGAGATAATCCTCGCAAACTTCGATTAGGGATGATTATCTGTTAGTTTCTGGACTCTAGAGATAGATTTAGGAGCTAACAATCTTCAATAGGCGTCGAAGCTTAATGCCTTCCGTGTTTCGAGGCTTCGCTCGCGAGAGTGACGAAGAGAGTGACACGGTTGTTATCTCAACTGTGCGTTAGACATAACCTTTGTTGTGAGCGATGCTGGGTGATATTGAGGAGTATTGTAGGTGGAGTATAACTGGTCGGTAAGTTTAAGTTTGTGAGGAGTGATTTATATGCATTGTCGGACGAGTTTTTCTCTCTGAAGAATGATTTCTTTTTGTTTTAATGTTTACTTTTATGTTTTCTTGTTTCAAACTATTTTAATCCAAACTCATAAATGCGAGAGACTGTCGAACGACATTCTTTCCCTCGAACCGATCTCTGTGGACACGACATAAATCCCGGAGGGAATTCTTTTCAAAAATAAATATTTTTGCTGCTTGCCCTATTCTGCATTCAACACACGTCAAGAAGTGCGACAGATGCCAACGACACAGGGACATGCACTTGGCCCCACCCAGTGAGCTCAAAACACTATCGTCCTCGTGGTCATTTGCGTGGTTGGGGATGGATATCCTTGGGCCCTTCGTTGTGGGATCGTACCAAAACAAGTAACTGATCGTCGGCGTGGATTATTTCACGAAGTGGATCGAGGCGGAAGCCCTGGCCAAAATCACGACCCACAACATACTACATTTCTACAAGAGAAACATACTCGCCCGGGCGTGCCCCAAGCAATTGTCACCGACAACGGAACACAATTCACCGACAAGAACTTCCAAAACTTCGTCACCAAACTGGGCACGAAGCAACACTTCACATCGGTCGAGCATCCCCAAATGAACGGGCAAGCCAAAGCAGCGAACTGAGTGATCCCGCGAGGACTGAAATGGCGACTAGGCGACGCCAAGAAAAGATGGGTCGAGGAGCTGCACATCGTCCTCTGGGCCTACGGAACAACCCCGCACTCCACTACCTGGGAGACCCCCTTCTGCTTGACTTACGGAACGGAGGCGGTGATCCCCGTGGAAATAAGCGAACCCTCGAGAAGAACGGAGTCTCCCCTTGACGAGGAGACGAACAATGAGGCCCTAAGGGAGGAGCTCGACTTCGTCGAAGAGATAAGGTCGGGTACATCCCTCCGCGAAGCCTCATTCAAACAGAAGATAACTCTACGTTATAACAACAAAGTTATTAAGTGTGATTTTTAGGTAGGCACCCTCGTCCTACGAAGGAACCAGAAAGATTCGCGAGAAGGAAAGCTCGCGGCGAACTAGGAGGGCCCTTACCGCATCTGCGCGAAAACGGGGACAAGAGCCTACTACCTAGAAAACGTACACGGGGAGGAACTTGCTCGACCATGGAATGCTGGGAAGCTTAAATAGTACTACAATTAAACACTGCCCGAGGCACAGCTACATCGCGACCACAGGGGCGCACTAAGGTACAAGCGCGACTCCCTTTCACGAAACACGAAGACAAGGGCCTGCGTTGTGTGTGCGCGAGGACCCTTGGTTCGACGAGGATACCTCAACCGAGCTCCGTCGTCGCCGTACCAACCAGGAATAATACCCAGCTCGCGATGGTAAGTTCACGCCACGAAGCTAAGACCTCGATCGAGCTCTTAACCTCGTTAAAGGACGGAATACATCTCTGACCACTAGACCAGTTCCCCACACAGTCGAGGACCAACAAAGTCGAGCAAACCCCCAAATTACTTAGACAAAAAACAACAAATCAAGCATACAAACATCACACACACAGATAAGCAAAAGACAAAGCATTAACCGGGCAGAAGCCTATTGTGCAAATAGTACAAAAATGTCATGAACCCCTGGACACGCAGACCGTGCAATTACAAAAACCACGGCACACAGGCCGAACCAAACAAAGTTAAAAGAAAATTGGCGCGCAGGCCAAATAAGCTAAACAAAAGAAAAGCTAAGTATCTACGTCCTCCTCGGGCTGCCTTTCCTCCACGTTCTCGTCATCATCATCGGAAGCTGGTGGGACAACCTAATCGTCGACGACCTCGTGATAAGGTCCAGTCCCCTCAGTGATGAGATCGGGATTCAGCACCTGGAGCTGCCTCAAGGCTTTAGCAAAGCCCAATCCGACAGACTGGAGGACATCCTGCTCAGTCTGCCTCAGCTTTGAGATCAACTCAGCTCGAGAGGTCAACAACTTGTCGTCCTCAGTTTCCTCTTCAGCAGGTCGGACAACCTGCTCCAACTCGGCAAGTCTCGCCAAGAGATTTTTCCTCTCCTCAGCAGCTTTCTCCAAATTCTCTTCCAAAAGCCTCTGAAGCTCGACCTGGGTCTCGTTCTATTTCTTGCACTCAGCGAGTTCCTTGCTCAGCTTCTTCATTTTAGCCTCAACGGATTTGAAGTTGTTCTGCAATCTAGTCAGGTCCAACGACGGACAGGTTTCGTCGTTCAGGACCAGCGCAGTAACACATACCCGCATCATCGCAGTCATATCATCTACCAGGGATTTCCTCCTCGAAACCCGGTCAACACCCAAAACGGCTTGGGCCTCGGAGGCAAGGACGGACGAGGAGTTGTCCCTCGAGAAAAAATTATGCCTCAAATGACAAGGTGTGAACACAAACTTGTCGCGCGGGGGGGGGGGGGGGGTGGGGGGCTCTCAGTGTGATCGACATGCGTCTGCTCAATGGTCATTTATTTCTTCAGGGACCCCTGCGAGTCCGGAGATTGACTGCCCTGAGGTGAACCAGAGGAATCCCCAGACGCCGGGATAGGGCCCTGCACCTGCTATCGAAGCTGCTTGACCCGCCCTTTGCCGGCTCTCTTCGAACCTCGAGCTGATGTCAGCTTCTTCACTCGTTCCTCCAAGGTCGACATGGCACCTGCGAAAAAAGAGAGCAAACATCAGTAAACCAATAGTAGAAAAGATAACAGACCCCGAGTCAGGGACGTGCTCACTACCTAAGAACAGGAGAGCCTCCTCCTCGGTATCACACTCGAGGAGGGACTTTGTGTTTATGAGCCGGGCTTTGGTAAGTGTCTCTCCGTAGGCGTTGGTTATGAAGTTTTTGTCCTGGGTCACCAACTTTGCTTTGCTGAAACCTTGGACAAATTTCACTATCTTGTCGTAAGCCTGCTGGTCCTCCTCTCCCAATGCACATGGACTAACGATATAGCTCTCACTTCTCAGCTTGAAGTGCTCATCTGTCCATTCCAGGGGGCACTTCGATTCGAGGACCTCCTTCTGTCGACCACCTTCCACCTCTACTGTTCTACGGTTGTACAAGGTGTCGGTGACTGCACGGGTGAGAGGCTTGATAACGAACCACCGGGTTTTGAAGTTCCGGACGGAGTCCATATATGTCCGAAACAGCCTCCTCGGCTGCTTAAACGACACCCAGTTGTGACGACCCTCAACCGTTTGTCGTTGAAGGTGGAAGAACCGGAAAAAGAGGGGGACGGTCGCCTCAACGTCGAGATATTTACAAACGAGTTCGTAGGCCCGCACAAAGGCAATGACGTTTGGATGGAGTTGGGAAGGCGCCAGGTGCAACCAAGAGAACACTCCCATTTGGAAACCACTGAAGGATAGACGCATGCCCTCCACCTGAAACGCGAACTCATACATGGGAAATCGTGTCCTCCTAAACGTCGAGCATATCCGGTGATGCTCTAGTGGCCTGTACGCCCGCCAACTCAGCGGGGAACCTGCGCGGACATCCTTGATAGTGGCGAAGGCGCCGGGACCACAGGGAACAAATAGTGAGGGAAAGCCCAGAGGCTCATCCCCAGCCCAGTCCTCGGGCGATCGAGCACCGCTCTCCAGCGCCATGGGGGAGTCGGGCTCATCGTCCGTTTCAATATTCCCTTCTATCCACTCGGCAGCAATTTTTACCTGAAAAGCAGAGGAAACCGGTGAGTTCGATATCCTAAATCAAATTCACCCTTCCACCGCTAATCAAGTGAAAGGGCGAAAAGGGGATGCGGGGAATTACTCAGTGGAACGGCCCCCGACCACGATGATCGGGGAAGCGTGCATGTGTGTTTAATATCTATGTCACATGTTCCCGAAACACTCACCCCGTGTCCTCGGGAATTTCATCGAATCTCCTCTGGAAATTCATCGCGTCTCCTCGGGACCTTCAACGGGCTCCCGGGATATTCATCCCAACTCCCCGCGGCATTCATCAAGAACCTAAAGAAGCTCCGTTGTTTTCGCAGGAAACTTCGTGGCCTCCCCAGGGACTTCATCAATTCACCGGAGGAAGCACCATAGAAAAGGTAAAACAGAAAGAAAGGGATAGAAACTTACTTGAGACAGTGGTTGCGAGTTTCCGGTACGACGGCATACGGTGGCGAGACGCTGGCGAAAGACAGAAGAAGAGGAGAGAAACTCGGAGCGAAAAAGAAGGAAACGTGCAAATGCCACGGACTGACTCCTATTTATAGGGCTATCACGGGACTCGAGGCATCCCTAGACACTCGAGTACCCTAGCCCTAGCCTTAGCCGCCCTGTGCAATAATGGCGAGTGGCATGTGGCACACGGATTCCCGCGTGCGTCCTTCGTTTGCCTTGGTGCCCGAGTCCACGTCTTCTCATCTCCCCGCTTCGTCGCCCAACGACGACATAGGAAACTCGGGAAGACTTCCATCTCCGAGGCTCCTACCCGGCGAGCACCCCTTGCTCTTGGTTCCCGACATTTTCACCAGCTCGTTATTTCGGGAACACTGCCCATTTGACGAGTCTCCCCGACAAAGGATGACCCGTGGACATTAGACGACCACCTCCAACCTGGCATTTCGAGCACCCTTACTCTGTCCTCGACATTTGGGCTGATCCTTAAGTCATTACTCCGATACTTTGGAGCAACGACTTGGGGGGCTCTTGTTCTGGACTGGGCCGGCGCCTGCCAATCGGTCGAGCAGACCCAACCCAATACTGATGTGGCCCAATAAGGCCCAAGTCTGCCTAGCGCCGAGCACGCTCGAACCTCCTCGTCGTCGAGCACACGCTGGCCAGACACTGTCGAGCAGGGGCTTCATGTCTCGGGGAACACGTCACGTCTCTCCTCGATCTCCACGTGCTCCTCCTCGCGAGAACACGTCATTATGTAACCTCCCAACTCCGAAAGAGTCGGTTTGTCCACCTTCCGGAGATCTCGAGACCGTTACCCCAGGGCGAAGACCACGTGCTGGTCTTCCTTCCGCCACGTAAGCCTAGCAGTCATCTGTATCTAGGGGCAGCCTATAAATACCTTCTCGCCTGAGAGGGTCAAGTTACACATTACATTCTAACTCACTTTCACTTTATGTACTTGCTTATTCCCATTTCCTGACTTTGGCATCGGAGTACCTTGCAGGTACACCTCCCCCCCCCCCCCCCGGTTTCATCACCACCGGAGTTGCAGAGCTCACGACGTTGCTGGCCACTAATCTCCTTTCTGATCAGGTACGATCAATTATTAATAAAAAAATTAAATACATTAATTTTTATTTGAATATTTTTAACTTTTTAAATATTATATATATATATATATATATATATCATATTTTAATTTTTTTTCCCTATATATTCAGTCAGTTACCATTTTTTACCGGAATATATTTAGTTACCATATATAACGTAAAGCTTTAAAATTTAGCAATAAAAAATCAATTAATAATATTTCTTTAAAAAAAGAACAAAAATAAATAAACCATCAATAATATAGATAAAAAGAAAAGTTGGATCAATATTAAGACTATACCATAGAAAACAAACACATTTATATCATTCTTATTCAATCATTCGTCTTTCTCCTATTAGTGGATACCATGATTGAGAGTGTTGTTGTGATGCGAAGTAACATTAACATTAGAGAGAGCGTGAATGTGATGATGGAGCATGTGATAGGGAGTGTGTCACCACGTGATGTGGGGTGCACTCATTGAGGGAGAAATGACACTGACACAAACATTATTAACTATTTTTGAAAGACACAAATAGTGATATATACCACATAAACAACTTTTGAAATTTTTTGTAGGTTAGTTCATTAAGTTAAAAAGAATGATTCTTTTTTTAAATAACCATTTTTTTCAATTTTTTTTTAAAAATAATCATATTTTTAAAGAAAATATTAAATTAACCACGTTTCAAATAAATAAAATTTGCCGACAAGCAGTGTAGTCAGATTCATTGGCATACAACTTTTGTACACAGGTGCCAACATGACACATGCATATAGGTCATGCCATGCATGCATCCTCAAGGAGCAGTCGCCACAGGCAGTTGCTTATGTGTACAAAAGTTGGTATAATAGGACAACACAGTAGTCACAACCAATGGCTACTATGTAGAAAAGTTGTATGTATGCGCCACAAGTAGTGACAATTGTGTACACAAATTGTATGCATGCGCCATAGACAGTGGCTAATGTGTACAAAAGTTGTATTCATGCGCCAATGAGGCCGACTATAACCTCTTATCAGCGATTTTTTTTGTTTGAAACTTGGTTAGTTTGGTATTTTTTTGAAAATATAGTTATTTTGAAATATATTTTAAAAAATATGATTCTTTTAAAAAAATAAAAAAGAATTATTTATGATACGTAATATGAAATATTTAATAAAATATATATTTTAAAACTTTTTTATATTGAAAAGGGTTAAATATGTTTTTTTCTCGTTTTTTATAAATAATTTATATTTTAATTTTAATCTTGAATAATAATCTTCTTAAAGTTTTGCGTCTATATTTTTTGTCCATATCGTCTACTTCCTATAACGGAAGTTGTTGTAAACATAAACATGATAATTTTTATTTATAAAAAAGGCTGAATAATCAATTGTCACGTTTGAAACTATTTAATAAAATGACAAAATGACATGAATTTATTTAGCATTTGAAAAATTCTGAGATTTAAATTTGTTTATTTGCTTTAAAAAAACCCTTATATATATATATATATATATATATATATATATATATATATATATATATATATATATATATATATATATATATATATATATTCTAAAGGTTCTTTCTTCTTTTATGTCATTGTGGCAGAACTTCATTTTCAGGCTTTTTACTTTGTCTATTGTTGCATTAAGTGTAGCCTATTATTGTGTTTCCAGTTTTATGACATCAAATCGAAGATTTTCATGTTTGAGAGAAGGAAAAATCATTGCTTTTTGTTGTGGCCCCAAACTGTGTGTATTGAAAGGTGTCTATGTTCCAAGTCGTCGTTTGTGGTCCCTCAATATCGAAGTCCAGGTGGTCGTCATGTCTCCCTTCAAAAGTTTGTTTTTTAATTAAATATTAATTTAGGGTTTATCATTTCGCTTACAGTTTGTCGTAATCTATTGTTTTGCTAAAAAGAAAAGTTTTTATTTTGTTGATCATGAGCCCTATATATGTTGGATTGTATTTACATTTTTTTTGTTATACAATGTGTTTATTGTAACACCCCGAATTCAACTAAATTATTTAATTGAATTTAGTTTTGTTCTATTTAATAATTTATATTAATTTATATATTTTTATTTTATTAATTGGTGAATATATGTGTTATGGTGGGTATTGGAGAGAGTTAAAGGAATGGTAGAAATTAATTTGATTAATATTAATTAATTTAATTTGAGAGGAATGATTAAAAATAATGTTATTTGGAGGAAATTTAGATTTGAAATTAAAATAAAAGAAATTAGAGTTATTAAGAGGAGTAAGGGTAATATAGGGAATATGAGAGTAAGTTGGGGGGGGGGGGGGGTATAAAGGAGGATTAACACAATTAAAGGGAATTAGGTTTTGGTTTAAATAGAAAAGGTGAGATTTTAACTCGGACAGCACGTGAAAACACTTTGGGAATTGAGAGGCAAGAGGCAAAGTGAGAAAGAGAAAGAACAAGGGTTTTGGAAAGGAAACCACCGTAGCCAAAGCTTAGAGATTGTTGAAAAATCAGGTAAGGGGAGAGAAACTACTTCGTATATTGGTGTAATTGATGAAGGGTAGAGAGGGATCCTCACCCTCCTATTTGTTTTCTCTTCTTTTTCCCAATTAATGATGTGTATGTATGTTTGTTACAAATTGTAATGAATTTGTTTTGAATGTTTCTTGTAGTGTGAAATTCGTGTACTGATTTCATGTCAATTTCATGTGAATCTATCTGATTGCAATTGTTGAAGGTGATGATAATTTTGAATCAAATTGATGTAATATATGTTAATATGTGCCTATTTGACTGTTTTTAATATTGTCTTAACATGTATGATTGAATTTTGTGTTTGGGATCTATTGGGGTCAAAATCGGAGCTTTGATAGGGCTCTAATGGTGGAAAATAGGGTTTTTCTAGGTTCTGGTCTGAGCGATCTCGCCTAGCAAGGATGAACTTCACCCAGTGAGTGATGTCACGCCCAACGAGATATGCAGAATGAGGGATTATGGGTTCTGTGATACATGTCCAGCGAGGGAAGAGCTCGCCTAGCGAGGGCTCACCCAACGAGCTGTAGGTCGCCCGTCGAGGGTGACAACGCATAAATGAATCATTTTTGAGTTAATTTGTGACAATATGTTATTTCGGTGATTAATGGATACTCTCATGTACTGTTTGGAGATTATGTGTTTTTGTTTTATTAGAATCGATTCATTTTACTGAATTGATATGATTTAGTGCTATGTGGATGTTTATTCAATGTGTGAATATATGTTATGAAATACAAGTATAATTATGTGAAGTGTTGTAAATAATTGTTGATGATTGTTGAGATGCGTAGTTCGGAGTGAGAAATATTGTTGATGCGTTTAATTGCATGATTGTTTACAATTAGATGTGGGGATGTAATCATTGTTGAGTTGTCGTTGCATTATTGTATGTCATACATCATATGTTGTCGTTGTTGAGAAAAAGACGAGTCACGATTTCAGATGAGGGGACGAGTGACTTGTTCGGAGCTCAGATGAGGGGTCTCAGGGTTCAGATGTTGGGACCCGGTTTGTGTGAAGAACCATCGTTAATTGGTACCACATGCATAATGTCGATTTCATGAGTCACATTGCATGCATATGCGTATATATTATGATAGAAAAAGTGTGAGATTGTAATGGTGTGGTTTGAGTTTGAAAGCGTGATGTGTTGTGTGTTTATCAACCCTCGCATTCTTTACGTGGTTTGATATTGAAGTTTATTCTCACCCTTTTTGCTTCATGTTATCTATCATGGGCATCTTACAGATAATCAGGAGTAGAGTTTTGTTGCTATGAGTGGAAGATAGCTTATTGGAGTTTACCTTCATTTATTTATCGTTCTATTGTATTTTATTGGTTTAGTGCTCTGATCTTGTAACATTGGGGACGAGACATTTTTGTTATATTTTGAGTTGGTGTCGATTGTGATGTTAATGTTTAATACTTTATTTGAGAAGTTCAATCTAGAGTTGTTATTATGTTAATTTCTGCTGCATGTTATAAAATGTTATTGAGAGTTTTGTTGGTTGGTTGTTGAAGTGACACCTTAAATTGACGAGTAATTCTTTGTTTATAAGTTTCGCGGTTTAGGGTGTTACATAGTGGTATCAGAGTCTGGTCGGTCCATCCGGCCAGGTTTTTGTCATGTTGTGTGTACTTTAGTATGGGACATGTGTATGAACACTATCGATGCATGTTTACTGACGTTCATAAATATGGCTGGAGGAAGAAACGATCAAGCTATTGTTGATGCTTTGGAGGCGATGGCTCAGGCGCTATAGGATCAGCAAAATCAGACTGGTGATGAATTTCGTGGATTAGGGAAGTTTCAAAGGAACAACCCGCCAACTCAAGGGTAGTTATGATTCAAAAGGTGCTCAGACATGGCTTAGATAGATTGAGAATATTTTTCTAGTGATGGCTTGCATTGAGGATCAGAAGGTGTTGTTTGATACTCATATGTTATCAGAGGAGACCGAAGACTGGTGAAACAATGCACGTCAGAGAATGAAGGATGAAGGTACTGAGGTTACTTGGGTTGTGTTAAGAACTAATTTTCTAGAGAAGTACTTTCTAGAGGACGTGCGCAATAAGAAAGAGATCGAGTTCTTAGGGTTGAAATAATGGAATTCGACAGTTGTTGAGTATGATAGTGCGACAACTGAAGGGTTGGTGAATTTTTTTCCAAAATACAATAGTGCGGTAGCTGAAGGGTCGAAGTGTATCAAGTTCAAAAGTGGCTTGCGCCCTAGATCAAGCAAGGTATTGGGTATCAAGAGATCTGTCGGTTTTATTTGCTGGTAAATAAGTGCAAAATATATGATGAGAATAATAGAGTCTGATCTGCTTACTATAAGAGTCTTAGAGAGAAGATAGGGAAGGACCAGAATCGTGGGGAAACCTTATGGGAATCTAGCTGATAAGGGAAAGCAGAAGTGCATTTAAGGGAGGAAAATCTCAAAGACCAAAAAGATGGTTTTTAAAATGGTGGGACTAAAAAAAAGCAAAACAGGGGACCGAAAGTGCATTTAAGTCATGAATTTTTTATCATACAAAACTGGCCTAAATACATTTTGGATTTTTTTTCAATCCAGATTTCGTTCTTAGTCAGACTGATTTGCCTAACAATAATGTGAGCGCCACTATTAATGTCTCTCTTGAGAAACTCTAAACTTCTTGAGACTACTCATCTTCATGTGAATGGATTCGCGAGCCAAAACCCCAACTAGTTTTAGGATTTTCCCAACCCTTGTCATATTAGCAAGACACTTGTTATCCGTTTTAAATTCCACCTTAAAAAAAACAACAATCGATTGCTATTTAAGTGTGAATGGTTAAGTTCGGAAAGCGTCAAAAGTGTCAATGGACTAAATGTCCAGGATTCAAAAGACTTCGATACCACATATCTACCAAAAACCTTAAGGCATTAAAAGCATGTTTCATTTCTCTTATATATCCAACATTTTTTTTTCATTTATAGTCGATGTGAGACTTAACCCCTCACACTTGAATCTCGACACACTAAGCGTTGTAATTTTAACCATCAAAGCATTGTAATTTTAATCATCACATGATTGTAGTTTTCTTCCATGTAAAAAGAGTTTAATGTTAGGGTTTTTCCATTGTCGTCTCCGAACATAATTCTAAATATGTCATTATTATAAAAATATATAAATAATTTGTTTACTAAAGTAATATATATTGTTAGATGGAGGGATCACAACATAAACATTTTTTTTTGTAAGTAAGGATTTCAATATAAGAGTACTAGGGGTACTCTAACCCAATTCCAAAAAGGCCGAAAACACTTCGGAAAAACAACCAGCTAGGAGAGATTATACCAATTAGAACTTAACAAAGAAAATACAAAGGGTCTTTACAAAAGTCGTAAAAGTTACAATTGGACTGAATAATATCTCCTATCGAAGACCACCTCCAAACCAAGATTTTATATTCCAAATGAGATCCGAAATATTGTAAGCACCGTTTCTAAAATTCATATCATACCTTCCATAAGCTCCAACAAACGGAAAACCACACCGCTCCGATCTTCTCTACATTCACCTTATTCTTCTTGGCAAACAACACCCAAGAGTCAACCCACTCCGAAACAGCCCTTCAAACCGTCTTCGAAACACGACAATGGAATAGAAAATGCGAGATAGATTCATAAATCCAAATTTAAATAACTAATTAAATAAAGACATTGATTTTTTAAAGAAAAAGATAAAAGTTGGGAGGCCAACGCCAGATAAGAAGGAATGGAAGAAGATATTTTTTAACTTATTCAAGACTGAAATTAAATTATATCCAAAGAAAGCATATATATGTGTAACAATGTAGCTCCCAAAACAAGCTGTTTTGATCTTGTTCATTTAAAATATAAAGCAATTATAATAAATGTGGCTGTAAAAAAACTAAAATAAATGTGTAACACATGCAAGATACAAACAAAAACGCTTCTTCCATCTTATTGAATGGATAGTTTTTTTCTTAACAATGTTATAGATAAGTTTCTACTGTTGTTCAAGGCTCATTGTGTTCAGATAAAATATCAGTGAAGCACATAATGCAAGTTCTCTTTTCAATCGATTTTGTTTTCCAAATACAAGAGTGATAATTAGAATATTAAAATAATTGTTTATTTAATTAAAATTTATTATAAATTTTTTAGTTTTTAATGTCTTCCATGCTTTATATATTGAATATTTTGTGTAACCATATTTTATCCTTTCAATAATGTAATATTAAGTCCGTTTGATAGTTTCAATTTTTATTAAAAATGATTTTTAGTGTTTATATTTTTGTTTAAATTTTTTTTATAAAGAATTAAAAAAAACTTCAGATAATTAATTTAAATAGTGTTTTTTAAAATTTTATTTTATGTATATTATCATTTTATTATAATTTTTTTTATATCAAAAATTCAAAAATCAATTAATTTTGAAGTTTTTTTAAATAATTTTTAATAAAAATCATTTATGAGATAACTTTTTTTTAAAAAAAAATTGTAATTTCAACTATATTTTAATCATCAATAATGTGTATTCATGTTAGTGGAAGTCAAATAAATCTTTTAATTTAAAAAAAAAAATAGAATTTTTTTTACATTTTAAAAATATTATTATAAAAATCAATTTTAAAAATACAAAAAAAAATATTATTTTAAAATTAAAAAAATAGACCCATTATATTTTCAATATAAATTTGATATGATGGGTTCATTTTTCGTTTTCATTTTACAGTATTCAATCTTCATTTCATTCATGAAAGTAATATGGTATAAGAGAGGTATTCCACTTTATTTTTCATTTTCTCCTTTTCTCTTTTTCTCTTTTAATTCTTGAACTATTTGTTTACCATTTTCACAATTTTTTATCAAGTTGCTCATAGCATATTCATCAACTTTATTCATCTATTTTCATTATTCTGTTCCTACACATTGTTGATTTCTTTACTTCTAAAATTTTGAGAAAGAAAAGTTATTATCAATACATAAATAGGGTTCAAAGGATCTTTTCAAACATTCATTTAAAATATGTTTATTTACAAAATTAAGAGGATCTCAAAAAATCTTGGTAGGCATAATTGATTCTTGAAGATTTATATGTTATGGTTGACTACAATGTAATTTGCCTTTTAGAAGAGTTTGAAGAAATCAAGCAAAATAATTTAGAAGACATCAATTAGTTTTTTTTTATTGAATGAACATCAACAATATAAAGTTTCTCAATAACTGCAAAATATTTGGTGATATTTTTCTTTTTCTCATTTTAGCTTAATTGGCATTGTACCTATTATCCATTTAAAAAAAAGTAAGCAAAATTCATTCCTTTAGGCTCACTACGCCAAAATTGGACAAAGACAGCGCAAAAAAGACAGCGCTTTTTGGACAAAGCGCTGCTATAAGTCTTTAAAAAATTTCGCTTAAAAAAAGCGCTGTAAAAGACAGCCTTTAGAAGGCGCTTTGTAAAAGCGCTGTTAAATGCCCAAAATGGAAGTCACCTTAGACAGCGCTTTTTGGACAAAGCGCTGCTATAAGTCTTTAAAAAATTTCGCTTAAAAAAAGCGCTGTAAAAGACAGCCTTTAGAAAGCGCTTTGTAAAAGCGCTGTTAAATGCTCAAAATGGAAGCCACCTTAGACAACGCTTTTTGGACAAAGCGCTGCTATAAGTCTTTAAAAAATTTCGCTTAAATAAGCGCTGTAAAAGACAGCCTTTAGAAAGTGCTTTTTAAAAGCGCTGTTAAATGCCCAAAATGGAAGCCACCTTAGACAGCGCTTTTTGGACAAAGCGCTGCTATAGGTATTACTTTAGAAAGCGCTTTAGAAAAGCGCTGTCTAAAGGTTAACCTTAGAAAGCGCTTTTTGAACAGAGCGCTACTATAGGTATTACTTTAGAAAGCGCTTTAAAAAAGCGCTGTCTAAAGGTCATTTATGAATTAAAATATAAAACAATTTCTAATCATTTTCAGACACTTCTTTTCATTTTCTTCTATCGACCTTTCTTCTCTACTGAAACCCTTGCTATCGTTCTTCTTTGCTGAAAACCATTCGCCATTGCCGTCGTTCATTCGCCATTGCTTTCGTGAAGAAGAAGACGAAACGAAAAAGAGGTACGATTTTCATTCTGTTTTCATTCTTGTTTTCATTCTTGTTTCATTCTTGTTTCATTCTTGTTTTCATTCGCCATTGCTATCGTTCTTCTCTGTTTTCATTCTGTTTGCCTTAACTTCCTTGTATTCACATATACAAGGCTCACGAAATCAATAAAATCAATAAATAAAACAAATAAATAACTTCCTTGTATGCTGAGTATAAAATAAAAAAAAGCAAAAAATAAAACGCACGAAATAAAAATGATAGTGAAGATATATCTCATTAGTATCACCTGAAGATATAGAACCTTCCTTGTATGCTGTTTTGTAAACTATTTAAAAAAAAGAATAAACTATTTTCATTCTTGTTTTCATTCTTGTGTTTTTCTTTGAAAGAGTTATTCCAAAGCTTTGAAGAGAGGTAAGGAGATGAGAAGTGAAAGATTCAGATTTCAGAATGACTAATATTGAACATGTTGTTTCTATTTTCATTAGTTGTTGTTTCTATATTCTAGATTAAAGAAAGTATGATAGTTATTGTAATATTGATAGTTATTGTAATATTGATAGTTATTGTATTGATGGAGTTATGATATATAGAGCCATGAAATTGAAGTTATGATAGTTATTGTATTGCATGGTCAAAGAAAGTATGATATTTGTCTTTGCATGAGATGTTTATCTTGCTCAATAATTGCTTTGATGGTTATCTTTGTGATATGATGATTACTTGTTTAAGTATGATTTAAACTTGATTCTTGATAGATTTAGGTTATCGTATGAATGTTACTTGTTTAAGTTGATGCATGTTTATTTGTTTAGGTATTGCCTAGATTTGAATCTTGTTAGGTTTAGGATGAATTGCTCTAATGCTTGGTTACTTGTTTAAGTATGCTTGGTTACTTGTTTAATTAAGTATGCTTGCTCTTAAGTATGTTGCTTGTTTGTGATTACATGTTGCCACTTATCAAGTTATGACTCATAATTGGTCAATTAATGATATTTCATTTTATGATACGTGTACAGGGGGATCTTGGTAATTCTAACATATCTGGACACTGTGTGGGTCTAGAAGTTGTTTACATCTCTAAAGGTAATTAGTTGTTCTCTCTCGCCAAATCAATTGGACTCCCCAAATCTCATATTGTCGAAAAAAAGAAGGAAAAAAGTTAATTGGAAATGAAGTTGTGACAGTATCAAGGGTCGAACGGGATCAAGTGCATTTGTATGTTCTGCACAATGAGAATGAGGTTGAGCCGTATGTTGAAATGCACAAGGATGTTCTCCGAGGTTTAAATCCGAATAGAAATGAGAATTGGATAGTACGAGAGCACAATAGAAATATTTTTACAAATAATATTTAATTAAAAATAAAATTTTTAAATAAATGATTTTTAATTTTTTATTATAATTAATATTAATTTTGATGTACGTAGAGAATTTAAAACCAAAGTTATTGGTCATTAAACTGAAAAATATTCTTAAAATGGTGAAATTGAGATATTTTAAAAATTAATGTTTAATTTTTAAATTAATAATTTTTATAACTTTTTTATACCGTAGACAATTAAAAATTTAAAACTGTGTCATTGATTATAGAAATGAAAATATTTTTTAGCTTTAAAATTGTAAAACTAAGACAGTAAGAATTGGACACAAACGCTATACCATAGAAGAATAAAGCTTTGTCGTTTGACACATTTCATTTTTCATAATTTATTTTAAAAAATATATTAATTATACTCCCTCCTTCTCAAAATAAAAGTCTTTTAAGGTTGTTGCACATAGATTAAGAAAAGTAATGACTGAGTAATTAAATGTAACAATTTTACAAAACTGCCCTTAATTACTACTGGTTGTTATAAATGTGTAATATGATGTAATATCTTGAAAGTTGTGTAAACAATATTTATTAGGGGTAAAGTTGGTAAAAATTAATTATTATTGTCTTGAAAACGTAAAAGGACTATTATTTTGAGATAATTTTTTTTTGCCTAAAAAGACTTTTATTTTGACACAGAGGGAGTATGTAATTTAATTTGAGGCCTATTTTTTCAACATTTAAGGCCTATTTTAAGGTCCAAACTGATGAGGCCTAAAGCCCTTGCCTTACTAGCCTTATGCATAGGCCGGCCCTGGTTTGTGGAATGCTAATAAAATAAGGAAGTTATTTAATTAGTTAGTTAAAGTTTGTTAGTTTGTTAATGACTTACATACTTTATATATATATATATATATATATATATATATATATATATATATATATATATATATATATATATATATATATATACATATATATATATATATATATATGTATATATATATATATGTATAAAATTCAATATGGCAAATTAAATTCTCATTTTCATTTTATATTCTTCAATCTTTAAATAAAAATAACACAATATGATACAAATAATATTTCACACCAAAAGTCTGTAGAGAAAAATGTGTTTTTTGGACCAGTTGAAAATGTCATCGATAATGATAACAACCTGGGAAAACATGATGCATTTAATGTTTGCGTGAGGGATGGCACAGTGAATAGACACATATCTGAAGCGGAGGTGCCTAGCATGTTGGGAATAGAGAAAAATGCTACCTCTTTTCAGGACAAAGTTGCTTGTTGCAATATGGGCTTAGAGTTGGATTTACCTGATCCGATCTCGTGTTCAAACTTAAGGCCCATTGGGCCTTGTTACAGTTCAATTAACAGAAAGAAGAAATTGATCAAGGAAATATATGAAAATATTAAGATACATTTTTCCCTTCTTATTTTTCATTGTTAATCCATCCTTCCCACAAATCAATTCCAAACTGTGATGATGTTGTGGATACTGATGGTATCAATCTTAATTATATATCGGTGGAGGATACTTCCTATAGGTATTCAAGTGGCTCAATCTTAATCCATCCTCTGTGGCTCAATCCTCTGTGGCAGACAATAAATGAATTGGGGATAGAAGGAGATGAGTGTAACACCCCATTTTCTACCCAACATTTATATTAAAATCAGAGTGCTAAAATTTTCAAACATAAAACAAATGAGATGTCACATTTTCAACTTAAACCACAAAATCTGGATTTCATTTAGCAATTGATACATAGCATTCGGAATACAACTTATAATTCATTCGCAACTTTATTCAGTCATTACAACTTTTTAGACCATGATTATTCAACCATTATCGTAATGGCAACAACTTAGAAATAATTTCCACAACATGAAATAACAACTATTCATCAACTTATAATAACAACAACATAAACTAAACATCCCCCCGAGTGCTACGTATCAGAGCATGACACCAACCCAAACTAATAGCCACTAAAGACTTCATAATAATCACTTCAACTTCCACAGCTATCCTTGAGTACCTGCCCATTTCCCATGGTAGGGGAAATATCAGCAGAAGGGGTGAGATATCGAATAATATAAACAAAAGTATGATAATTAATATACTAGATTAGAATCATATAAATTTCACCGCTTCGTACAACTATCATACGACAACTACTAATAAACAACTTAATAGCAACCATAACTTATAACCAACAGTAACTCAAATCAGTACAACCTGTTAACAACAACACATATTAAACCAACTAACAACATAATAACCAACACCAACTTAATCACAAAAGCAACTTATAACAACATCACTTATAACAATAACAACTTATAGCACCACATCAACAACTTATAACTTCAGCAACCACAACAACAACGACAACAACGTCTTAAACATACAAACCGAATGTGACTCAAACTATGCAAATGCATGTGGTACCATTTGGAGTAAACTCCCAACTTAAACATATGCCAGGTTATTGAGGCATTTTCAACTTAATCGGATGCCATCAAGGCCAACTTAATCAATGCAAATGTATGCATGCAACAATAACCACAACGTCACAACAACAACAACGCAATAACAACAACGAGAACAACAACTTAAACATGCACCACTTGCATCAACTTAATCCAACATTGGTCGTTCGACCTACAACTTAATCAACAACATATTCAACATCACATCACCAACATCACCACATCAACAACGTATTCAACATCAACATAAAACATTGGTCATAAGACCTACAACTTAACAGTGCCCATAAACCGGGACAATTCAACCTATTCAACTGTACCTGCAAATCAACTTAATCGACATAATTACCACAAAACAAACCAACCAAGAATACCTACTAATTTATATTAGTTATCCCACCAATTTTCATTAAATTCCGGACAACTAACCTTACCGCTTAATTACACTTATTTGAATAATTCAATACATCAATCGACCAAAAATAACTACAACCACTTACGAATTATTTCTGCAAAATTTCAACTTGTTTCGGTTAAACAATTATACCGGTTAAAACTACTAATATTATTATTCGGTACTATTTTAATACTCTGCTAACTCCTTTGGTCTGTCATTCACTAATTGATTCCTATACTAAAATAAAACCTGCTACTAACATTTCTAATTCCCCACATTATTGATATTCCTCTGTATTATTAATCGTTAACATTGTTGAGGCATATTGCACGATAAAACCTCAATCGCACACATTCACGACGGTAAAAATCAACACAACCATACGGTTTCAATTTTCTGCTATAATTGAACCAGATACAGACCTCCAAACTATTTTTCCTAGAAAGAACATCTCGTTAGCTTTCCAACGCTTCGAACGGGGGTCAAAACCGACTTACGGATCAAAAGATATGAATTTTCCAAACTTTCCGAAACCAGAATTTCTCTGCATAACAGCCCTGCGGGATTTTGCATTTTCGTCCAAAAATCCGACCGATTCGATTATTTTCTTCGAAACAAACACATACTCATTCATACCAAACATATAGTAGTGATTTGGAACCATCAAACGTGAATTCTACGACTTTCGATTTCAATCCGAATCTTAAACCCTCAAATCTCCAAAAATGCAAAAACTTACAAAATCAACCAAATTCGATAAAACAAGCATACTCGATCACGGCCTAACATTACTCGACACAACTACGCAATCTATTTCGACTTTTATCCGTGAAAACATCGATTCCTATTCATTCCTACCATTTCAACCTAAAATGAAAACTAGGAGAAAATCACCAAAATTCATCCATATAGTTCAACACGTAAAACCAACACAATTCGTCATAAAATCAACACAGTAGAAAATTATACAATCCCAATCCCAAGTATTAATCATCTTATTCCCGGTTATAAAATTCGAACCCCACCCTTACCTTAATTGATGGCCGCTCGAATCTCCGACCGACTTTTCCGACTTGGCTTTCCGACGGCAACTTCTCGCATCCCTCTTTCTCCAACTTTTCCTCGTTCTCAACTTCTCACGTTTTCCTCTTTCTCTTTACTGATACCCCCAACTTCCTCTCCTTATTTTTCTCTAACTCCCTTTACTGCCTCCTCCACTTTTCTTTTTATTTTCCAAAATAATCCAATAATAATAATAATAATAATAATGGTATTATTTAATCTATTTGGGCTTCCCTTCATACACCTCCAAATTGCTATATATCACCCAACAACCAAATTCAATTTAATTAAATAATAGTCCATTATAATAATATTATTTCTAATATTATTTCTCTCGACTAAATCGACTAATTACCGACTATCAAATAAATCGTCCAAACCACCAAATCAACACATTTAACCATAGACAGAAAATATTCAATATTATTTCCACAACTTAAATCAACTTATTAAATCAATTCAACTCGAACCAACTTAGAAACATCAACATAATATTCCGATATTCCGGAATCAACTTAAATCAACACAAATATCACAAACCAACGCAAATCGACACAAATACTCAAATCAACGCGAATCAACACAACATACTACAATTATATTTAATTAAATACTTAATTAAATAAACGGGCGTTACAACTCTCCCCCACTTAGATCATTTTCGTCCTCGAAAATTCATTCGATACAACTACTCCAACTATGTGATTCCATCCGACTAATCAACTCTCATCTCCGAAGGCAGCCCACGTATAATACAAACAATTCATAACATCAACGGCGAAAACAACCCGAATACTACTCATGCAATACACTTTACAACTTAACATCATAACATAAGGAGTAACCAACTTAAGAATTCGCCGATTTAAGAATTAGAACGCAACAACATACGGACACACAACTTAAACACGACATCAATACAACCAACTACCAACATCGTTGTTGCTCACGCATGAACAACTGTACAACACCACGCATTCGCTGCGCACTCTGATTACTTGCAAAGTATCAAGTCTACCCATTTTATTCCCAATAGGTATTCTACACTCTCGTAGTTACCGAGTACTTCAACTTAGATCCGTAGGATAACTCCTCTGACATTCAACACCATTACAACGACGACTACTTCCAAATCTTGGATAATATATACATGTACTTCCACGAATTCTCCCGATTATCATCAAACATAAACTACAACTTTACCATCTTTTAATAACACATTCTCCAAAATTTTCTTAAACACGTAACAACATTACAACCACATATGGTACATGGGTCCAACTAATTCCAACAAGATAACTCATCCTTTTCACTTCCAACTAATCCAACATACCAAATTATCGACTTTTACTCATACTGACACAATTCTTCATAAATTCTTATCCGACTTAACACAACCAAGTAACTCATCTTTACCAACCAAAAGTTCCACTTTTACAATTCAACTTATAACTTCACTTCTTTTTCTACTTGCAACTCAATTCTCAAATTACCTAGAACTCAACTGCGAATTTTCATACTACTCATCAATTAAACCGCAACCCCACACCATCATCCTTAAATTCAACTAATATGCTCATATATGAATCTACATCGACAAAATAAACAATCCACAAGCACTTGGCTTGACTTCAACCAATTCAACGTACGTACTATACTAGTTGGCACGGCACATCTATCCATCAATTATGATTCCGTCTACTATCAACAAGAGATTACGGGTGATCAGTTCCTCAATTTGTCAATAGACAGCCGGCAACCATAACAGTGGCATAAATCATCATTACCCAACACAATAGCGTACTGCAACTTGTGCCCAAAGTCCGTAAGCACAATGCTCCGCCAACTCTCTGAGGCTTATCAACGTCTTCTTAGTTTCCTTAATTTCAACTTTGTCAATTATACCAAATGTCCAAAATCCAATACATAATCTCTTATACATGCTCGTAGCACAACACAATCATTAAATATCTTTCCAACACCGGAATCGCTACTACTTCAAGTACTATCCAACTCGGCTAGCTCCAATTACAACTCTTATCCAAGTTAAAAATTTTAACGTTGCAAATCAATCATCCGTCTTCTTCTCAACATTACTATCACATGACATCATCACTTATTTCTCCTTATTCAACATAAATTGCATCTCGATGCTTTCTCAGATACCGTCACATCCTTATAATTATCAACATATTATTCTCATCAAAATTTCACACTCAGTTTCATCTTTCCAAATTTTTCAGCAGTAGTCGCTCAACTTCAACCACAGATATCTCTTTCGATACAAACCTCTCAATCACAAAATCATATTCTAAAATGAAGAGAATTTTGTAAAGATTCCAGAACTTCAAGAATCGCTTGAATCCGAGTTACGAGTAAAAAGTTATCATCCTTACAACGGGACTGGTTCAGAATTTCCATATGCAGAATTTTCCAAAAATCAACATCAGACCCAAATATTTAAACGCACTTTTCTCCCTCTTCACAAACTTCCTGAAGACAAATCGTATATGCAAACTGTAGGGAATTTCGTAAGCTTTCCAAAAAGTCCAGAACCGCTTCAATCGGAATCACGAGTAAAAAGTTATGCCTCTTTTACCGACAGCTGCTCCAAAATTGCAAAAATTAGAATTTGAGATTGATGAACATAAGTTCCATCTCTCTCCTGCTTGCTCCAAAATCTACCAACAATCCTTTCTTTTCATCCAACTCCAAAATTACTCGACTTTAATCCGACTATACTCAAGGCATATTAATCTACCGACTTAATCCATCAACTTATCATGTCCATTGGAATACTTCCTTATTCTCAATCAATTCCTCATCCATATTCCACACACTTCTCAAACTCGACCGATACGAATTCATGAGTTTAAACTCTCACCGGTCCGCAATAACATCGCTTCAACAACATTTGCACTCTTGCAATCAACATCGCCTTGAACCAACTTCTACATACCAACAACACGTCCGGGAGACAAGCTTCTCCCCCACTTAATCCAAACCAACACCAGTAGACAACGACCAGAAACTAACAAACAAGCACCGATAGTGTTTCCCTCACATGTCGAGTACTAAGGAATAAACGACATTAGACAACATTGGTCGGACGGACCGACCTGCTCTGATACCACTATGTAACACCCCATTTTCTACCCAACATTTATATTAAAATCAGAGTGCTAAAATTTTCAAACATAAAACAAATGAGATGTCACATTTTCAACTTAAACCACAAAATCTGGATTTCATTTAGCAATTGATACATAGCATTCGGAATACAACTTATAATTCATTCGCAACTTTATTCAGTCATTACAACTTTTTAGACCATGATTATTCAACCATTATCGTAATGGCAACAACTTAGAAATAATTTCCACAACATGAAATAACAACTATTCATCAACTTATAATAACAACAACATAAACTAAACATCCCCCCGAGTGCTACGTATCAGAGCATGACACCAACCCGAACTAACAGCCACTAAAGACTTCATAATAATCACTTCAACTTCCACAACTATCCTTGAGTATCTGCCCATTTCCCATGGTAGAGGAAATATCAGCAGAAGGGGTGAGATATCGAATAATATAAACAAAAGTATGATAATTAATATACTAGATTAGAATCATATAAATTTCACTGCTTCGTACAACTATCATACAACAACTACTAATAAACAACTTAATAGCAACCATAACTTATAACCAACAACAACTCAAATCAGCACAACCTGTTAACAACAACACATATTAAACCAACTAACAACATAATAACCAACACCAACTTAATCACAAAAGCAACTTATAACAACATCACTTATAACAATAACAACTTATAGCACCACAGCAACAACTTATAACTTCAGCAACCACAACAACAACGACAACAATGTCTTAAACATACAAACCGAATGTGACTCAAACTATGCAAATGCATGTGGTACCATTTGGAGTAAACTCCCAACTTAAACATATGCCAGGTTATCGAGGCATTTTCAACTTAATCGGATGCCATCAAGGCCAACTTAAACAGGTGTCATCAAGGCCAACTTAATCAATGCAAATGTATGCATGCAACAATAACCACAACGTCACAACAACAACAACGCAATAACAACAATGAGAACAACAACTTAAACATGCACCACTTGCATCAACTTAATCCAACATTGGTCGTTCGACCTACAACTTAATCAATAACATATTCAACATCACATCACCAACATCACCACATCAACAACGTATTCAACATCAACATAAAACATTGGTCATAAGACCTATAACTTAACAGTGCCCATAAACCGGGACAATTCAACCTATTCAGCTGTACCTGCAAATCAACTTAATCGACATAATTACCACAAAACAAACCAACCAAGAATACCTACTAATTTATATTAGTTATCCCGCCAATTTTCATTAAATTCCGGACAACTAACCTTACCGCTTAATTACACTTATTCGACTAATTCCATACATCAACCGACCAAAAATAACTACAACCACTTACGAATTATTTCTGCAAAATTTCAACTTGTTTCGGTTAAACAATTATACCGGTTAAAACTACTAATATTATTATTCAGTACTATTTTAATACTCTGCTAACTCCTTTGGTCTGTCATTCGCTAATTGATTCCTGTACTAAAATAAAACCTGCTACTAACATTTCTAATTCCCCACATTATTGCTATTCCTCTGCATTATTAATCGTTAACATTGTTGAGGCATATTGCACGATAACACCTCAATCGCACACATTCACGACGGTAAAAATCAACACAACGATACGGTTTCAATTTTCTGCTATAATTGAACCAGATACAGACCTCCAAACCATTTTTCCTAGAAAGAACATCTCGTTAGCTTTCCAACGCTTCGAACGAGGGTCAAAACCGACTTACGGATCAAAAGATATGAATTTTCCAAACTTTCCGAAACCAGAATTTTTCTGCATAACAGCCCTACGGGATTTTGCATTTTCGTCCAAAAATCCGACCGATTCGATTATTTTCTTCGAAACAAACACATACTCATTCATACCAAACATATAGTAGTGATTTGGAACCATCAAACGTGAATTCTACGACTTTCGATTTCAATCCGAATCTTAAACCCTCAAATCTCCAAAAATGCAAAAACTTACAAAATCAACCAAATTCGATAAAACAAGCATACTCGATCACGGCCTAACATTACTCGACACAACTACGCAATCTATTTCGACTTTTGTCTGTGAAAACATCGATTCCTATTCATTCCTACCATTTCAACCTAAAATGAAAACTAGGAGAAAATCACCAAAATTCATCCATATAGTTCAACACGTAAAACCAACACAATTCGTCATAAAATCAACACAGTAGAAAATTATACAATCCCAATCCCAAGTATTAATCATCTTATTCCCGGTTATAAAATTCGAACCCCACCCTTACCTTAATTGATGGCCGCTCGAATCTCCGACCGACTTTTCCGATGGCAACTTCTCGTATCCCTCTTTCTCCAACTTTTCCTCGTTCTCAACTTCTCACGTTTTCCTCTTTCTCTTTACTGATACCCCCAACTTCCTCTCCTTATTTTTCTCTAACTCCCTTTACTGCCTCCTCCACTTTTCTTTTTATTTTCCAAAATAATCCAATAATAATAATAATAATAATAATAATAATAATAATAATAATAATAATAATAATAATAATGGTATTATTTAATCTATTTGGGCTTCCCTTCATACACCTCCAAATTGCTATATATCACCCAACAACCAAATCCAATTTAATTAAATAATAGTCCATTATAATAATATTATTTCTAATATTATTTCTCTCGACTAAATCGACTAATTACCGACTATCAAATAAATCGTCCAAACCACCAAATCAACACATTTAACCATAGACAGAAAATATTCAATATTATTTCCACAACTTAAATCAACTTATTAAATCAATTCAACTCGAACCAACTTAGAAACATCAACATAATATTCCGATATTCCGGAATCAACTTAAATCAACACAAATATCACAAACCAACGCAAATCGACACAAATACTCAAATCAACGCGAATCAACACAACATACTACAATTATATTTAATTAAATACTTAATTAAATAAACGGGCGTTACAATGAGGATGACGAACTTTTTGAAAGAATCATAAGAGATTTGAAGTCAAGGGATAGAAAACTTTTTTAGGATAAGATGAAGGATGAAATGAGGGTACCATGAATCTCTTATTCTTTAATATTCGCGGGAGTGAATCTTCTATAAAGAAAAGAAGAGTTAGACAATTAATCTCAAGTGGAAGCATGGAATTCTGCATGTTGAAGGAAACAAAAACTCAAGTTGTAGATGACAAGTTTGTAAAAAGCTTATGGGGCAGTGATGGTTTTGGTCGATCAGCTAACTGTTCCATTAGATAATCTGGGGGGATATTGTTAATCTGGAAAAAGTGTGTGTTTTTCCCGTTGTTTAGCTTCTCTGGGAGTGGTTTTTTGGGGGTCCATGGATCGTGAAAAGGCACGAATTGCTGCATTGTTAATATTTACTCCCCCTGCAGCCTTGGGGATAAAAGGAAAATTTGGTCTGAGCTAATTAGGATCAAAAACATATTTCATGTAGGTGAATGGCTTCTAGGAGGAGATTTCAATGCAGTCAAATCAGTTTTGGAGAAGAAGGGGAAGGGAAGATCTAGCTTAGTGGAGATGGAGGATTTCACATCTTTCATTGATTCAATGAAAATGGTTGATTTTCCTGTTGTAGGTAACAGGCTTGCATGGTTTAACTCAAGTGGGTCTTGCAGAAGTAGACTTGATCGTATTGTTTTGTCTGAGGAATTGGTTAGAAAGTGGAAAGTCGTGGCTCAGAAGGTGGGAGACAGAGATGTGTCTATTCATTGCCCGGAGTGGTTATATGCAAATAACATGGGCTGGAGGCCAAAACCATTCAAAACTTTCCATGCGTCGTTCAAACATCCAGATTTCTTAAAATTTGTCAAAGAATCATGGGACTCTATCAGTGTGTCTGGCAATGCCTACAACATTCTGGTTTTAAAACTAAAGGGCCTTAGGGAGAAATTGAAATGGTGGAATATGCATATCTTTAGATGGATAGATTTGAAGATTGATATGGGAGTGGAAACATTGAATAACATAGAAGCAGTAATGGCAGAAGGCGATGAGGATGTCTCAGAAGAAATTTTGAAGAAAAGAAGCGATGCTCAAGTAGAAATATGGAACAAAATGATCTTAAGGAAAGTCTTTTAAATCAGAAGTCAAAATCGAAAAGGGAAATCAAAGGTGACTCAAACTCGAGGTTTTTTCATTCCATGATAAATACTAGACTGAGGAGGAATTCTATATCTGCTCAGAACATTGGCCAAGGAGTCGTGGAAGATGTTGGCAACGTTAAGGAAATCATCAAAGAACATTTTGCAGAAAAAATCCAATGCCCTCGAGTTTGCAGGCCAGGTTTCAACATGTCTGAACTGCCTAAACTTTCTTCTGTTGATATTGCTAGGTTGTAAGAGCCTTTTTCGTCTGATGAGATACTTGAAGCTATTAATAGTTGCGACGGAAAAAAATCCCAAGCTCTGATGGGTTTAATCTGGCTTTCATCAAGAGATGTTAGGGGGTCATTGGAGTTGAGATTGTTAACTGCATTCAAGAGTTCCATCAGATTGCAATCTTGCCAAAAGATGTGTGCTCATCTTTAATAGCACTAATACCAAAAAAAGATAGCCCTCAAAATTTGGACGATTTCAGGACCATTAGCTTAATTAGAAGTATCTACAAGATTGTTTCAAAAATTTTGGCTGCAAGGTTGAGTTTGGTGATTGGAAATTGGTCTCTTCATCACACACCACATTTATTCCAGAGAGACAATTACTTGATGGTGTTCTTGTAGCTAATGAACTTTTGGATTTTTCCATTAAGAAGAAAAGAAGTTGTTTGTTTCTCAAGGTGGATTTCACGCAAGCGTATGACTGCGTTGAAATGAATTTTGGAGATAAATGGCTTCAATGGATAAGAGGCATGATTTTTAACAGCTATTTTTCTATTTTGGTCAATGGAAGTACAACCAAATATTTCAAGACTCATAGGGGACTTAGACAAGGAGATCCTCTGTCTCCTTTCGTCTTTGCCCTAGTGGCAAAATGTTTAGCGTACTTGGTCAGGAGGGCTATAAACAAAGGTATTTTAAGGGGTTTTGTGATTGAAGGAGATACTTCTATTGACATAGTTCAGTTTGTAGACGACACATTAATCGTGTGTGATAAATCATGGTCAAATTTGTGGGGCATCAAGTCCATACTAAAGGGATTTGAATTAATATTTGGATTGAAAGTAAATTTCTGGAAAACCAATATTTACGGGGTGGGGATGGATGAGTCGTTTTTGAAGGCATCATCTCAATTCTTGGCTTGTAAAATTGGAGAATTTCCTTTCAAATTTCTTGGTATAATAATAGGAGGCAAACATAGGAATATATATTTTTGGAAACCAATCATTAATTGTATCAAGGCATGATTATCATCTTGGAAAGGAAAAATGCTATCAATAGGAGGAAGAGTGACATTGATTAACTCGGTTCTTACCAATATGCCAATCCACCACCTTTCTTTCTACAAAGCACCTGTCAAGGTCTTGATGGAAATTAGATCCATTCAAAGAAAATTCCTTTGGGCTGGCACAATCGAGAAAAGTTCCATGTCGTGGGTTAGGTGGTCTTCTGTTTGCAAGCCAAAGGATGAGAGAGGTTTATACATTAAGGATGTGGCTATTTTCAATAGGACATTGTTGTTTAAGTGGCTATGGAGATTTTCTCAAGAGACAAAAGCTATTTGGAGTGGCATCCTTGAAGCTAAATATGGTTGCTTAAGTAAAAAGATCTTGGAAAAATAGTCTATCTCAAGTGCTTGCATAAAATCAAATTGGTGGAAGGATATCATGGCTTTATGTGACTCTCCACAAGAGGAAGGTTTTTACAAACAGATCTCTTGGAAGTTAGGGAATGGAAGCTTCACATCATGATGGCATTATAAGTAAATAGGTGTGTTACCTTTGAAGTGTTTATTCCCAGATTTGTTTGAGGCTATAATTTGCAAGCTGGAGGTGGTTAAAGACTGTGGCAAATGGGAGGGAGATCATTGGCGGTGGGAGTTAGATGTTCAAAACATCGAGCTAGGAGTTTACATAGATGAAGGATTGTGTGAACTTATGCTATTACTGGAGGAATTAAAACCTACCCGTGGAGCTGTTGATACTGTTGGCTGGCCAAGAGGTAACTTCAATTCCTTTAGCGTAAAATCACTCTATGATTTAATATCAAGGGCTGCAGATACTGTTATGCTATAACCAAAAACAAAAATTGCTTTGAACATGGTATGGAATTCTAGGATTCCTTTAAAGGTCAAAATTTTCGGTTAGAGACCACTTCTTAATCGTTTACCAACACGGTCGAACCTAGCATATAGATGGGTGATTTCTAATTCACACGACATGGTTTGTGTTTTTTGTTTCCATGCTTTAGAGGACATTGACCATGTATTCTTTTCGTGTCCGAAATCTAGTATAGTATGGCAGGAGATTGCAAATCGGTTGGGTTTTGTCCCTCCTACTGCTTCCAATTGTGTAGATCACTTGTTGGCATGGACAAATTGTAGAATTCCAAAACCCTCCTCTTGTTTTTTATGGTTGGTTACTTGTTGGTGCCTTTGGTGGACTAGGAACCAAGTGTTATTTAATGATTTGGTGGCACACCCAAAAGAATTCTTTTAAAGAGTCATTTTCTTCTCTTGGAGGTGGTTAGATGTGCATTGTAGGAGCAAGGTTAAGTGCAACTATTATGATTGGTGTAAAAGGCCTAGTGATTTTTTGTAAGGGTAGTTGATCTAGGCAATTGTTTAGTTCTTTTAGAGGCCATTATTATTTCTCCACTGCTGATTGTATTATTGTTGGGTTAGGGACCCCTTGGACTCTTTAGGAATATATTGTTTGATTATAAAAAAAAGAGATAATTATTCAACTACATTTTTCATTTTCTCTTCTGATTCTTAAATAAATTTGTTCATCATTTTCACCATATTCTTTTATAAAGATGCTAATAACATATTCATAAATGTTATTTATCTATCTCCATTTATTTAGTTCAATTTTTTTTTTTGAGAAAAAGGAGTTATTGAGAACATATGGAAAGGAAATGATCCACATCACCTATTCAAGTCTTCATTTAAATAGTATTTATTTATAAAATTGGGAGGATTTCAAAACATCTTTTTCTGCATCATTGATTCTTGAAGATTTATATGTTATAGTTGATTACAATCTGATGGAATAATGCTTATTCCTAGCACGGTGGAAGAAGCATCTACTAGGTACTCATAGGGGGTCAATTCTATGTTGCGAATTTATCACTGATGCCGACGTTGATCAAGGGAATTCACGGATCACAAAATCATTAGAGGATGTACCTGCGAAAGTTTGGCAATCTATTAAAGATATGGGGATTGAAAGGTGTTGCGGTGAGAATCGAATAACAAGTTATTAATTAACTTGCATCATAAAACTTTGAGATTCACCACCGAGCTTTGATTTATCCAAAGGAAAGGGTAAAGATCGAAAACCCTAAAAAGAGAATCTAGGTTCGGGGGTTGGTTATACAAAGGAAAGGTATTAGCACCCTACGTATCCGTAGTACTCTACGGGAACCTCTTGTTAGTATTTGTGTTACACTAAAATTGCTTGCTAAAGGGAAATGTGCTAAGGTAAATAAAGACCTAGGGGTATGTACACTAAGTATGCTCGCCAAGGCGTCGCATCTTGTGCCTACGTATCCTGACGGAGTAGAATCAGAGCATTCGTAGTTCCCCTAACTAAGGGTGAAAGAGGAACCATTGACTGTGGCCAAAGTTCCAAGGGGAAATGAGTATGCGCTCATTTAGAGTTTTAAGAAACTCTCTAAATCTAAGTTATGATGGGAAAAATGAGTTCTCATGATGATGAGAATCACATAGAATTCAAAACTCTAACCTACTGCTAAGTTATGATTCCATGGCTCTTATGAGGCAAGGAAAAGGGAAAGGCTCTTATGAGGCCAATGTGGTATGATTGGTTTATTGACTTATGAGTCAACTGAGGAGAACTTTCCTTTAGAATAGTATCGAGGATGTGTCAAATGAAACAGGCAACCAGAATAGTAGTCCACAAGACTTTATCAGAAAATATTTACAAGTCTCATTAAAGAGAGAAATGAAAAAGTTAGTATTCAAATAACTTAAAATTGAAATGAAGTAGAAATAGTCTCGTCTTAGTCATGATTTAATCGAGAAATCGATAATTAATGATTCTTGACTTTCATCGACTAAAAAGTAAATGAAGCTGAAATAAAGAGAAAGCGGTCTCATATTGATCAAAGTTTTGTTGATTCAATGAAGTCAACCAAACCATGAAGTTTGTTATGTCATCGACCAAAATAAAGATAATGAAACCGGAATGAAAAAATAAGGTTGGTCTCGTCTTAATCAAGATTTAAATCGATAAATCGATAATCTTAGATTTTTGACTTTCATCGACCAATAAAAATAAGTAAAAAGTGGCCTCATATTTATCAAGACCTTATTGATTTGAAATAATCAAAGTCAAGATTTGTGCAATGTCATCGGCCTAAAGTAAAGAAAATGGACTCGAAATGAAGAATAAAGTTAGTCTCGTCTTGATCAAGATTTAATCGGAGGATCGATAATCTTTTGATATTCGACTTTCATTGACCTACAAAAATAAAGAAATGAGCCTCATACATATCAAGACTTTTTAGTCATTGTTAGTTTCTTGGATTGGCTGGAATTTTGGTAAAACAAAGTATGTTCAATGTTTGATGTCATATGGGTGATGTCACAACATTGAGTCTTAACACTGGGCTGTGTTAAGTGTTTAAGAGTTAAGTTGGTTGTCTAATGTCACAAGCGATGTTGTGACATTAGATCTGCAGAATTAATAACATCAGGTTTGTGATGTTGTGAGGGTTTGTGTTTTAGCTGGAATTGTGTAGAACTGTTAGACTCATTGGTTGCGGATTTCTGGGGATAGATATTCTCTGCTGCATAGGAGATCTGGTGCAGATTTGTAGGAGATTTAAAAGGTTGAAGATTTGAAAAGATTTTGAGAGAGAAAATCTGTTTTGAATATTCAGTTTTAAAACAACAAATCAGGTCAGATTTTGTAGCAGGTCCAAGCCCAATTCAGGTGGCTATATAAAGCGCATAGATCAAAGGAAGAAGGTACAGAAATACAGAGAAAAGATCAAGAGCATAGGCTGAGTGTCTTGAGTATTTTGTACGAGTTTTGTATACACCATTCTAGGTTGAATTGGCGTGTTGTTTTCTGTCCTCTCTAAAGCTGTGAAGCAAAGAGAGTGGTGTCACTTGGTAAAAGCTGTGAAGCAGGATCAAGGTTTCTCAAAGAGGTTGTTTTTTGAGAGGGTTTAGGGATTGAGTAGTGTTCTCATATCTAAGTGGTTTCTTAGGTAGAAAGTCACTAGTAGGAATTAAGATTAGGAGATTGTCAACTGGGTTGTTTAGTCTGTAATTTAATTCTACAAGTAGTGAAATTCATCCCTGGCTTGGTAGCCCCTAGACGTAGGTAGTTAGACCGAACTGGGTGAACAATTTGGTGTGTTCTTCTGTTGTTTATTTTATCCATTATGCAGAGTGTGTTGTTGTAACATCGTGTGTGACATCACACATATCTGGTACCAGAATTTCAATTAGTATCAGAGCAGGCATCCTGTCTGTCTCTGGGTGAGATCTAGGGAAGTTACTTTCTGGTGTAAAGATGGACAAAGAAGTTGGAGGATTTGTCAACAGACCCCCTATTTTGGATGGCTCGAATTATGAGTATTGGAAGCCAAGGATGATCACCTTTTTGAAATCCTTGGACAGCAGGGCTTGGAAGGCGATCATAAAAGAATGGAAAACACCTGTTGTGTTTGAAAAAGATGATGCTGGGAAAGATAAAGAGGGCACCTCAAAGCTGAAGCCTGAAGAAGAATGGACCAAGGAAGAAGATGAGCTTGCCCTTGGTAACTCTAAAGCCCTAAATGCTATCTTCAATAGAGTTGATAAGAACATCTTCAGATTGATCAACTCATGTGAAGTTGCTAAGGAAGCATGGGATATTTTGAAGGCTACACATGAAGGAACATCTAGAGTTAAGATGTCAAGACTTCAGATTCTAACATCAAAATTTGAAAGTCTGAAGATGAAGGAAGATGAGACTATCCATGACTTCCATATGAATGTTCTTGAGCTGGCTAATGCATCAAGTGCTCTTGGTGAAAAGATGTCAGATGAAAAGCTTGTAAGGAAGATCCTTAGGTCCCTCCCTAAGAAGTACAAGATGAAGGTAACTGCCATTGAAGAATCACATGAGATCTGCCAAATAAGGGTAGATGAGCTCATTGGATCTCTTCAAACTTTTGAGCTTGGTTTGAATGAGGAAGAACCAGAAAAGAAGCCCAAGAGTATAGCTTTGGTCTCCACTCCTGCAGAAGCTAAGAAAGTCAAAGATGATGATTCTCAGGAAGATCTGTCTCAAGCCATTGCTATGTTGGGAAGGCAGTTCAACAAAGTGGTCAAGACGTTGAACAATAACTACAAGCCTAATGTCAAGAACATCCCTTCTGACATTAGCAAGTCAAAAGAGAAAGATGAAGAGAAGACTGTCCAGGATAAAGGTGTTCAGTGCTTTGAATGTGAAGGGTATGGACATGTCAAGAAAGAATGTCCCACATTCTTGAAGAAGCAGAAGAAGGGTATGTCAGTTTCCTGGTCTGAATCTGATAGTGAAAGTGAAGGTGAGTCAGCAAAGCATGTTAGAGCCTTAATAGGAACTGTTGTTTCTGATGATGATAGTGATGGAGAAATAACTTATGAGGAGTTAACATCTACTTATCAAGAGCTGTGTTTAAAAAGTGCTGAGATTTATCAAGAAAACAAGTGTCACAAGCAACAGATTGCTCAGCTTGAGAATGAAAAAGCTGATCTGGAAAATGAAGTTGTACTAGTTAAATCTCAACTTGATCAGATGACAAAATCTGTTAGGATGATGAACAGTGGTACAACCACTCTTGATAAGATTTTTCAGTCAGAGAAAGTTGCTGAAGATAAATCAGGTATAGGATATGTGGTCGAGGAAAAGAGTTCGACAGAAGCAAGCATTTCTGGAACAAAGAAGGAGGTGTCCCGACCAATGTCTCAACATCAAACAAAGAGACGTGATCCTACACCTAAGAAGGGTGCTTATTCACAGCCTCAGAATGTTGAGAAGAAGAATGGTCCTCATCAGAGGAAGATGCAGCCTGAAGGAGCTAGTCAGTATATGCCTCCCCAATATCACAAGAGCATGCAAGCCGCCAGGTTCAAACAGAACATATCTCATCAGATGTCTCAACACCAGGGAAACTGGTATGGATATGAATATAGATACAACAATGTTGTGCCTCATTACAATGGAAGAAGGAAGCCTCATCACCATAGGAGACAACCTAGGAGACAGCATCCTCAGTACTGAAGAAGACAACCGCACCATAGAAGACATGCCAACTATGGAAGAAGGAGACAACTCTATGGGTGGCAGCCACATCATTATCATCAAGGTGGCAGAAGTTTTAACCACTTCAGAGATGACAGAGTCAGATGCTTCTATTGTGGCAAGTTTGGACATATGCAGTCCTCTTGCTTCAAGCTTCATGGTTATCCAAATTCTGCTCGTCAACCCAGACAGAAGGAGGTCAGGCCCAAGGTGGTGAAACAATGGGGTCCTAAAGCTCAGGTCACATGTCTATTGGCTCGTACCTTAGATGGACATTTTACCATGGATGCATGTTACTTTGACAGTGGATGTTTAAAGCACATGACTGGATCCAAGGAGCATTTGGTGGAGTTCAATCCTTGCCATGCAAATAAGGTTGTGTTTGGCAATGGAGAAAAAGGAGTAGTAGAAGGAGTTGGAAGAGTGAAGAATCATGATGGTCTTACTCTTGATAGTGTGATCCTTGTCCAAGGTTTGAATGCTAATCTGATTAGCATAAGTCAGCTATGTGATGAAGGGTACAAAGTCAGTTATTCCAAGGATGAGTGTCTGGTGACAAATGAGAAGGATGAAGTGGTCATGAAAGGAGTCAGATCCAGAGATAATTGTTATCTATGGATACCTATAGAATTCAGCTCAACTGTTGATGTTAAGCCTGATGTTTTAACATTAGACTGTGACATCAAGTGTGAAGAGATGCTGAAAGGTCAATCAGAGTTAATGAGTTCTGATGTGAAACCTTTTAAATTTTTAAAAGGAAAGTTTTTATGGAGGGAGAAATTCATTGAGTGGCCTTTAAGTTGTTCTCAGAATCAAGCTCATTACATTAGACCATCATTACCTATTGTGAACATTTCTCGATTCATCAAGTTCCTCATATCTCAACGGTTCATCTTCTTTGTTCTCAACAGAACGAGTAATCCTTATCTGAATCTCATCTGTTTCAAAGGAACCATGTCAAAGTAGATGTCCTCTTCTTCCAAGAACTCTGATTCTCAAAGACCTGCGCATGAACGAACTAGGGTTTCATCAGAAAAAGAATATGTTGACAAAGAACATATTCCTATGGCACTCCCAGATTCAGGTAACTCTAAACCTTCAACCAAGTTGAATAAAACTGAAACTAGGGCATCATCCTCTCAAGCTGTTGAGGAGAAGTATGATGTGGACATGCATTTGGAGCAGATTGCCACCAAAATTCTTGAGAAGGGAATACGTGTGAAAGGGATTTCTGTCCCTTTAAGGCAAATGCCTGCTGAACAGGTGGGCTCTCAAAGTGAGGACACCAATCTTCATAGACTGGCCTTGTCTGTGATTCAAGATGCTGCAGGTGGTAGTAAAGAAGAAGATCTTAAAGATACTGATGTCATCCCTGATGTCAGAACATCTTCCCCTAGGGTTGAAAGTCACAGTTATAAAGGGAAGGATCATGTTGAGGTTATAGATGTTGAGGACTCATCTGATAGTGATATCATTGGTAATGGGATAGCAAGAAGGAGGGAGGATAGGAAAGGGAAAGATGTGGAGTCACTTCCTAATGAAAATATGGTCAAGAAAAGGACTTCAGTTGCAGGCTCTCCCAAGTCATGGAGCAAAGTTACCATTTCTGGCAAAAAGAGGAGAATCAGGGAAGAATCAGATTCAGAGTTTGATGTTCAAGACATCAACCCTGTGAGGAACAGAGCTGCCGATCAAGTTCCTGATGACATCTCATTTCACTGTGCCAGTAGTGCGTCCATGTGGAATTGTGTGAGCCAGAGAAGGATATCTCTGGAAAGAGAGCTAGTTATAGATGATTTAGAGTCTACTGAAATTGTAGATCTAACTAAGGTTGCTGGTCTCATGAGGACTGTATCAGGATTGACTAGTTGCTATGATAGACTGGTCATAGAATTTATAGTAAATATCCCTGAGTCTATTAATGACAGCAAAAGCCTCACTTTCAGAAGAGTTACTGTTAGGGGTAAGTGTGTCTGGTTCTCTCCTAAGGTGATTAATACCTATTTAGGAAGAAGTGAGGAAGATTATGGAGAATTAGAAGTTTCAAATAATGTTATCTGCAAAGAAATCACAGCTGGTCAGGTAGAAGTTTGGCCCTCAAATGGAAAGTTGTCAGCAAGTTTATTAAGTGTGAAATATGTTATTCTTCATAGAATAGGTGCTGTTAACTGGGTTCCTACAAACCACAAGTCCCCTGTTTCTGCTGGTTTGGGCAAAATAGTTTATGCCATTGGAACAAAGAAACTAATTGATTATGGCTCTTACATTTATAATCAGACTATCAAGCATGCTGCAACAAGAGCTGTGAAATTGCCTATTGCATTTCCATCCCTCATCTGTGGGATAATTCTGTCTCAGCATCCTGGGATTCTTCACCAGTATGATAGTGTTTATAGAAGGAAGCCTGACTTGTCTTTTCATCAGAAGTTGTTTGAAGGAAAACATGTTGCTGATCATGTCAAGACATCTTCCTCAACATCTACTCATCATACTCATGTCAAGACTGATATAATTTCTGAACTGGAGGAGGCCTGTAAAGAATTAGATGAAGCCATCAGAGTAAGCACTGAAAGAAACAAGAAGTTTAAAAGATTACTTATGACTCTGAAGATGACAGAAAAAGAAAGTGAGAAAGAAGTTGTTGATAAGAAAGTTGAGTCTTATAATGACAGCTCAAAAGAAGATGAAGAAGATGATGATGATCTCAGCTCAGATGATTAAAGCTTTTAATGTTTTGCTTAGTTAGTAGTTTTAGTTTTTTTTTTCTGTTGTTTTTGTTTCTGCACTGTTGTGCTTGGTTTGTAATATGAATATTGTGCAAGTATATGCACCAAACTATTTTGTTCTATGATTTGTTATGTCTTTTTGCTGTCTGTGAGACTGACAATGAGAGCTAGGGTAGTACTAACTGTAGTTAGAGTTACTTGATGGGGTTTGTCAAATTATGGCTAAAAAGGGGGAGAAAATAGCCAAGTGAGCCAAGAGTATCAAAGAGTACAAATGTCAAATGCTGCTAAAGTGTTATAGTACAGAAGTGCAGATATTGAGGGGGGAGTAAGTGTTGGTCTGTTGAACAGCTGGTATGCTGGTTCTTGATTGAGGGGGAGCACCATTGTTGATGGTATGCTGGTTCATGTTTGAGGGGGAGCACCATTGTTGATTGTTGAAAATTGTAGCTGTTGAAGATGGTGCTGCAGCAGAGTTTTGTGTGAAGTGAAGTCTTTATTGAAGATGCTGCTGCTTGAAGTTTCAAAAAAATTTTCAAGGTTATTCCGCTGCTAAAGTCTCTGAAGGTGCAAAGATTGTTTTAGCCAAAATTAGCCAAAGGGGGAGATTGTTAGTTTCTTGGATTGGCTGGAATTTTGGTAAAACAAAGTATGTTCAATGTTTGATGTCATATGGGTGATGTCACAACATTGAGTCTTAACACTGGGCTGTGTTAAGTGTTTAAGAGTTAAGTTGGTTGTCTGATGTCACAAGCGATGTTGTGACATTAGATCTGTAGAATTAATAACACCAGGTTTGTGATGTTGTGAGGGTTTGCGTTTTAGCTGGAATTGTGGAGAACTGTTAGACTCATTGGTTGCGGATATCTGGGGATAGATATTCTCTGTTGCATAGGAGATCTGGTGCAGATTTGTAGGAGATTTAAAAGGTTGAAGATTTGAAAAGATTTTGAGAGAGAAAATCTGTTTTGAATATTCAGTTTTAAAATAACAAATCAGGTCGGATTTTGTAGCAGGTCCAAGCCCAATTCAGGTGGCTATATAAAGCGCATAGATCAAAGGAATAAGGTACAGAAATACAGAGAAAAGATCAAGAGCATATGCTGAGTGTCTTGAGTATTTTGTACGAGTTTTGTATACACCATTCTAGGTTGAATTGGCGTGTTGTTTTCTGTCCTCTCTAAAGCTGTGAAGCAAAGAGAGTGGTGTCACTTGGTAAAAGCTGTGAAGCAGGATCAAGGTTTCTCAAAGAGGTTGTTCTTTAAGAGGGTTTAGGGATTGAGTAGTGTCCTCATATCTAAGTGGTTTCTTAGGTAGAAAGTCACTAGTAGGAATTAAGATTAGGAGATTGTCAACTGGGTTGTTTAGTCTGTAATTTAATTCTATAAGTAGTGAAATTCATCCCTGGCTTGGTAGCCCCTAGACGTAGGTAGTTAGACCGAACTGGGTGAACAATTTGGTGTGTTCTTCTGTTGTTTATTTTGTCCATTATGCAGAGTGTGTTGTTGTAACATCGTGTGTGACATCACACATATCTGGTACCATAATTTCAATTGGTATCAGAGCAGGCATCGTGTCTGTCTCTGGGTGAGATCTAGGGAAGTTACTTTCTGGTGTAAAGATGGACAAAGAAGTTGGAGGATTTGTCAACAGACCCCCTATTTTGGATGGCTCGAATTATGAGTATTGGAAGCCAAGGATGATCACCTTTTTGAAATCCTTGGACAGCAGGGTTTGGAAGGCGATCAGAAAAGAATGGAAAACACCTGTTGTGTTTGAAAAAGATGATGCTGGGAAAGATAAAGAGGGCACCTCAAAGCTGAAGCCTGAAGAAGAATGGACCAAGGAAGAAGATGAGCTTGCCCTTGGTAACTCTAAAGCCCTAAATGCTATCTTCAATGGAGTTGATAAGAACATCTTCAGATTGATCAACTCATGTGAAGTTGCTAAGGAAGCATGGGATATTTTGAAGGCTACATGTGAAGGAACATCTAGAGTTAAGATGTCAAGACTTCAGATTCTAACATCAAAATTTGAAAGTCTGAAGATGAAGGAAGATGAGACTATCCATGACTTCCATATGAATGTTCTTGAGCTGGCTAATGCATCAAGTGCTCTTGGTGAAAAGATGTCAGATGAAAAGCTTGTAAGGAAGATCCTTAGGTCCCCCCCTAAGAAGTACAAGATGAAGGTAACTGCCATTGAAGAATCACATGAGATCTGCCAAATGAGGATAGATGAGCTCATTGGATCTCTTCAAACTTTTGAGCTTGGTTTGAATGAGGAAGAACCAGAAAAGAAGCCCAAGAGTATAGCTTTGGTCTCCACTCCTGCAGAAGCTAAGAAAGTCAAAGATGATGATTCTCAGGAAGATCTGTCTCAAGCCATTGCTATGTTGGGAAGGCAGTTCAACAAAGTGGTCAAGAGGATGAACAATAACTACAAGCCTAATGTCAAGAACATCCCTTCTGACATCAGCAAGTCAAAAGAGAAAGATGAAGAGAAGACTGCCCAGGATAAAGGTGTTCAGTGCTTTGAATGTGAAGGGTATGGACATGTCAAGAAAGAATGTCACACATTCATGAAGAAGCAGAAGAAGGGCATGTCATTTTCCTGGTCTGAATCTGATAGTGAAAGTGAAGGTGAGTCAGCAAAGCATGTTAGAGCCTTAACAGGAACTGTTGTTTCTGATGATGATAGTGATGGAGAAATAACTTATGAGGAGTTAACATCTACTTATCAAGAGCTGTGTTTAAAAAGTGCTGTGATTTATCAAGAAAATAAGTGTCACAAGCAACAGATTGCTCAGCTTGAGAATGAAAAAGCTGATCTAGAAAATGAAGTTGTACTAGTTAAATCTCAACTTGATCAGATGACAAAATCTGTTAGGATGATGAACAGTGGTACAACCACTCTTGATAAGATTTTTCAGTCAGAGAAAGTTGCTGAAGATAAATCAGGTATAGGATATGTGGTCGAGGAAAAGAGTTCGACAGAAGCAAGCATTTCTGGAACAAAGAAGGAGGTGTCCCGACCAATGTCTCAACATCAAACAAAGAGACGTGATCCTACACCTAAGAAGGGTGCTCATTCACAGCCTCAGAATGTTGAGAAGAAGAATGGTCCTCATCAGAGGAAGATGTAGCCTCAAGGAGCTAGTCAGTATATGCCTCCCCAATATTACAAGAGCATGCAAGCCGCCAGGTTCAAACAGAACATGTCTCATCAGATGTCTCAACACCGGGGAAACTGGTATGGATATGAATATGGATACAACAATGTTGTGCCTCATTACAATGGAAGAAGGAAGCCTCATCACCATAGGAGACAACCTAGGAGACAACATCCTCAGTCCTGAAGAAGACAACCGCACCATAGAAGACATGCCAACTATGGAAGAAGGAGACAACTCTATGGGTGGCAGCCACATCATTATCATCAAGGTGGCAGAAGGTTTAACCACTTCAGAGATGACAGAGTCAGATGCTTCTATTATGGCAAGTTTGGACATATGCAGTCCTCTTGCTTCAAGCTTCATGGTTATCCAAATTCTGCTCGTCAACCCAGACAGAAGGAGGTCAGGCCCAAGGTGGTGAAACAATGGGGTCCTAAAGCTCAGGTCACATGTCTATTGGCTCGTACCTTAGATGGACATTTTGCCATGGATGCATGGTACTTTGACAGTGGATGTTTAAAGCACATGACTGGATCCAAGGAGCATTTGGTGGAGTTCAATCCTTGCCATGCAAATAAGGTTGTGTTTGGCAATGGAGAAAAAGGAGTAGTAGAAGGAGTTGGAAGAGTGAAGAATCATGATGGTCTTACTCTTGATAGTGTGATCCTTGTCCAAGGTTTGAATGCTAATCTGATTAGCATAAGTCAGCTATGTGATGAAGGGTACAAAGTCAGCTATTCCAAGGATGAGTGTCTGGTGACAAATGAGAAGGATGAAGTGGTCATGAAAGGATCAGATCCAGAGATAATTGTTATCTATGGATACCTATAGAAGTCAGCTCAACTGTTGATGTTAAGCCTGATGTTTTAACATTAGACTGTGACATCAAGTGTGAAGAGATGCTGAAAGGTCAATCAGAGTTAATGAGTTCTGATGTGAACCTTTTAAATTTTTAAAAGGAAAGTTTTTATGGAGGGAGAAATTCATTGAGTGGCCTTTAAGTTGTTCTCAGAATTAAGCTCATTACATTAGACCATCATTACCTATTGTGAACATTTCTCGATTCATCAAGTTCCTCATATCTCAACGGTTCATCTTCTTTGTTCTCAACAGAACGAGTAATCCTTATCTGAATCTCATCTGTTTCAAAGGAACCATGTCAAAGTAGATGTCCTCTTCTTCCAAGAACTCTGATTCTCAAAGACCTGCGCATGAACGAACTAGGGTTTCATCAGAAAAAGAATATGTTGACAAAGAACACATTCCTATGGCACTCCCAGATTCAGGTAACTCTAAACCTTCAACCAAGTTGAATAAAACTGAAACTAGGGCATCATCCTCTCAAGCTGTTGAGGAGAAGTATGACGTGGACATGCATTTGGAGCAGATTGCCACCAAAATTCTTGAGAAGGGAATACGTGTGAAAGGGATTTCTGTCCCTTTAAGGCAAATGCCTGCTGAACAGGTGGGCTCTCAAAGTGAGGACACCAATCTTCATAGACTGGCCTTGTCTGTGATTCAAGATGCTGCAGGTGGTAGTAAAGAAGAAGATCTTAAAGATACTGATGGCATCCCTGATGTCAGAACATCTTCCCCTAGTCTTGAAAGTCACAGTTATAAAGGGAAGGATCATGTTGAGGTTATAGATGTTGAGGACTCATCTGATAGTGATATCATTGGTAATGGGATAGCAAGAAGGAGGGAGGATAGGAAAGGGAAAGATGTGGAGTCACTTCCTAATGAAAATATGGTCAAGAAAAGGACTTCAGTTGCAGGCTCTCCCAAGTCATGGAGCAAAGTTACCATTTCTGGCAAAAAGAGGAGAATCAGGGAAGAATCAGATTCAGAGTTTGATGTTCAAGACATCAACCCTGTGAGGAACAAAGCTGCCGATCAAGTTCCTGATGACATCTCATTTCACTGTGCCAGTAGTGCATCCATGTGGAATTGTGTGAGCCAGAGAAGGATATCTCTGGAAAGAGAGCTAGTTATAGATGATTTAGAGTCTACTGAAATTGTAGATCTAACTAAGGTTGCTGGTCTCATGAGGACTGTATTAGGATTGACTAGTTGCTATGATAGACTGGTCATAGAATTTATAGTAAATATCCCTGAGTCTATTAATGACAGCAAAAGCCTCACTTTCAGAAGAGTTACTGTTAGGGGTAAGTGTGTCTGGTTCTCTCCTAAGGTGATTAATACCTATTTAGGAAGAAGTGAGGAAGATTATGGAGAATTAGAAGTTTCAAATAATGTTATCTGCAAAGAAATCACAGCTGGTCAGGTAGAAGTTTGGCCCTCAAATGGAAAGTTGTCAGCAAGTTTATTAAGTGTGAAATATGCTATTCTTCATAGAATAGGTGCTGTTAACTGGGTTCCTACAAACCACAAGTCCCCTGTTTCTGCTGGTTTGGGCAAAATAGTTTATGCCATTGGAACAAAGAAACTAATTGATTATGGCTCTTACATTTATAATCAGACTATCAAGCATGCTGCAACAAGAGCTGTGAAATTGCCTATTGCATTTCCATCCCTCATCTGTGGGATAATTCTGTCTCAGCATCCTGGGATTCTTCACCAGTATGATAGTGTTTATAGAAGGAAGCCTGACTTGTCTTTTCATCAGAAGTTGTTTGAAGGAAAACATGTTGCTGATCATGTCAAGACATCTGCCTCAACATCTACTCATCATACTCATGTCAAGACTGATATGATTTCTGAACTGGAGGAGGCCTGTAAAGAATTAGATGAAGCCATCAGAGTAAGCACTGAAAGAAAGAAGAAGTTTAAAAGATTACTTATGACTCTGAAGATGACAGAAAAAGAAAGTGAGAAAGAAGTTGCTGATAAGAAAGTTGAGTCTTATAATGACAGCTTTAAAGAAGATGAAGAAGATGATGATGATCTCAGCTCAGATGATTAAAGCTTTTAATGTTTTGCTTAGTTAGTAGTTTTAGTTTTTTTTTTCTGTTGTTTTTGTTTCTGCACTGTTGTGCTTGGTTTGTAATATGAATATTGTGCAAGTATATGCACCAAACTGTTTTGTTCTATGATTTGTTATGTCTTTTTGCTGTCTGTGAGACTGACAATGAGAGCTAGGGTAGTACTAACTGTAGTTAGAGTTACTTGATGGGGTTTGTCAAATTATGGCTAAAAAGGGGGAGAAAATAGCCAAGTGAGCCAAGAGTATCAAAGAGTACAAATGTCAAATGCTGCTAAAGTGTTATAGTACAGAAGTGCAGATATTGAGGGGGAGTAAGTGTTGGTCTGTTGAACAGCTGGTATGCTGGTTCTTGATTGAGGGGGAGCACCATTGTTGATTGTTGAAAATTGTAGCTGTTGAAGATGGTGCTGCAGCAGAGTTTTGTGTGAAGTGAAGTCTTTATTGAAAATGCTGCTGCTTGAAGTTTCAAAAAATTTTTCAAGGTTATTCCGCTGCTAAAGTCTCTGAAGGTGCAGAGATTGTTTTAGCCAAAATTAGCCAAAGGGGGAGATTGTTAGTTTCTTGGATTGGCTGGAATTTTGGTAAAACAAAGTATGTTCAATGTTTGATGTCATATGGGTGATGTCACAACATTGAGTCTTAATACTGGGCTGTGTTAAGTGTTTAAGAGTTAAGTTGGTTGTCTGATGTCACAAGCGATGTTGTGACATTAGATCTGTAGAATTAATAACACCAGGTTTGTGATGTTGTGAGGGTTTGCGTTTTAGCTGGAATTGTGGAGAACTGTTAGACTCATTGGTTGCGGATATCTGGGGATAGATATTCTCTGCTGCATAGAAGATCTGGTGCAGATTTGTAGGAGATTTAAAAGGTTGAAGATTTGAAAAGATTTTGAGAGAGAAAATCTGTTTTGAATATTCAGTTTTAAAACAACAAATCAGGTCAGATTTTGTAGCAGGTCCAAGCCCAATTCAGGTGGCTATATAAAGCGCATAGATCAAAGGAAGAAGGTACAGAAATACAGAGAAAAGATCAAGAGCATAGGCTGAGTGTCTTGAGTATTTTGTACGAGTTTTGTATACACCATTCTAGGTTGAATTGGCGTGTTATTTTCTATCCTCTCTAAAGCTGTGAAGCAAAGAGAGTGGTGTCACTTGGTAAAAGCTGTGAAGCAGGATCAAGGTTTCTCAAAGAGGTTGTTCTTTGAGAGGGTTTAGGGATTGAGTAGTGTTCTCATATCTAAGTGGTTTCTTAGGTAGAAAGTCACTAGTAGGAATTAAGATTAGGAGATTGTCAACTGGGTTGTTTAGTCTGTAATTTAATTCTACAAGTAGTGAAATTCATCCTGGCTTGGTAGCCCCCAGACGTAGGTAGTTAGACTGAACTGGGTGAACAATTTGGTGTGTTCTTCTGTTGTTTATTTTGTCCATTGTGAAGAGTGTGTTGTTGTAACATCGTGTGTGACATCACACATATCTGGTACCAGAATTTCAGTCATTTTGCATAAATCAACTAAGTCATGATTTTGTAATATCATTGGCCCTAAAAATCGAAATAAAGATCGTAAGCGAAAAATAAAAATCAAAACAAAATTCGAAATAAAAAGTTATGAATTCAAGAAATAACATGATAAATTGAAACTAAAAATTCAAAGTGCTCCTAAAATAGAACTAGAGAAACAAAATTAAGAAATAAATGGAAAATAAAATAAAAATAGTATGAAATAATAAAAAGGTGGTGATGAAGCATGTTTTTTGTCTTTTTGAATTTTTATCTTATCTTTTAAACATCATTCATAATAAAACCAAATAAAAATTATAGGATATTACAACACTTTTTCCAAAAAAATATTAACATGCTAATGAACTTGATAACAACATAGATAAATGATCATGGTACTTTGAAAACAGAGAAATAAAAGATGTGAATGTTACCTAGTGGAGACGGTCCACTGCCTCTTCAATGACACGAGTTATGGAAAAATGAAGACGAGCCTTCTCTCCAGAAAATTTGCAAGAATAGTTGAGGGAGAAAATTAAGAGAGTATTCAGCCTTTGTGTTGGGTGAATCTTTGGTGTCTACAAATGAGAGAATGAGAGATCTTATTTATAGTGTGAATAAAGTGTGAGTGTTGATGTGGCAATCCATGTGACTTTATGAGAATGATTCTTGGTCATTGATAAGTGAAGTGTAAGAATGCTTTTTGGCCATTGATAAATCCAAGTTGGCAATCCATGTGACTTTATGAGAATGATTCTTGGCCATTGATAAGTGAAGTGTAAGAATGCTTTTTGGCCATTGATAAATCCAAGTTGGCAATCCATGTGAAGTGTTTGTATTGTAGTGGTCCCCACTTACCATTTTTCCCTTTATGAAGAAAAATAAAAGTAATAATAATAATAATAATAATAATAATAATAATAATAATAATAATAATAAAACTAACAATAATAATAAAGCTTTGTAAAACTAATAATAATAAAACTAATAAAATTAATAATAATAAAAAAGAAATAATAATAAATAAAACTAAAAATAATAATAAAAAAAAGATAATTGAAAATGGTTAGTAAAACAAACAAATTAAATTCTAACGAAAAATGTCTGATTATTGATTAATGGACTAAAAAATACGAAAATGATATGATAAATGCCAACGAATCTGAGGGTAAAATTTGGGGTATGACAGTCGCCCCTATTTAAATATCTTCACCGGATGACGTGAGTAATGAAAATCCTCGGGACATCAAGGTGAAAGGTATTTAAATATAGCAAACCGAAAATTTTGCCCTTGGATGGAATGCAGATGCTAAGGACAAGCAGCGGACATGCAAATGCTAACATGCCCTGAACTTCAAGTATGATAGTATGATGTCACGACAGATGCGAAGATGCAGACAAACAAAACACCAACAGATAAGGAGCAAACCACCACAAATGAGCTTACTGGGGAAGGATAAAGGTTAGTATCCACGAGGAAGACTCACTGGGGATACAGACTGACCAACAAAAGGGACTCACTGGAGAGACTCTAAGGATGCACCGGGGATAGAAACATAAAGAAGAAGTCCTACAGGTCCTCACTGGGAATGGGAGCCAGAGAGGTGCTCTCCACTGGGGAAAAGTCTAACGAGATGGACGACAGGTTTAAAGGTGACCGGACGACACTGGGGGAAAGAAAGATACTCTTACTAGGCATGGAACCAGAAAGAAGACTTGATCTCCACCGGGGATTAATTTGAAATAAAAAGATAAACATCAACAAAAGATTTTCTGGGATTTTCTCGTACTGAAGAGTTCAAACGGGATCTTCGAGAAAAGCCAAAAGAGAAAGACACATCCGGAGAAACGTCAGATGGAAAAAAAACCAGTCATCCAATAATGGCTTTGAATGAAAGGTACAAGTCACAATATCTAATAATGGCTTTAGATAAAGGTGAACAAAGCAGAGATCCAAGAAAGCATTGGATGTGAAGAAACCAGTCATCCAATAATGGCTTTGAATGAAATGTGAACTCAACATATCTGAGAAGGCATCAGATGAAAGTGAACAGAGACCGCATTCAAGAATTGCATTGAATAAAAAGAAACCAGTCACCCAATAATGGCTTTGAATGAAAGGTATAACTCACAATATCTAATAATGGCTTTAGATGAAAGTGAACCAAGTAAGGATCCAAGAAAGCATTGGACAAAAGGACACCAGACATTCAATAATGGCTTTGAACGAAAGGTACAAATCACAATATCTAATAATTGCTTTAGATGAAAGCGAACAAAGACTCGATCTGGTAAAATATCAGAAAGAGAGACACATCCAGAAAGGCATCACATGGTAGAGAAACCAGACATCCAATAATGGCTTTGAATGAAAGGTATAAATCAAAATATCTAATAATGGCTTTTAGATAAAAGTGAACAAAGACTCGATCTAGAAAAACATCAGATAGAGAAACACATCCGAAAAGGCATCGGATGGTAGAGAAACCAGACATCCAATAATGGCTTTGAATGAAAGGTATAAATCGCGGCATCTGAGAAAGCATCAGATAAACGTGAGGAAGGTAGATGATCGCTCTATTTAGTGTGCCTAAATAAATCTAACTGCAAGTATACAGTCGTATCGCATAGTTTTAAAAGATTATCGATCCCACAGAGACTAGAAATCGAACGCACCGTTATATATCGTTACTATGTTTATCCAAGGCTAATCAAAATTGGTTTTGTTTTAAGTTCAAACGGGAAATTAAAGAGAAATTAAAATTTGGGAATACTAGTTATGAATAAGATATCGGTATATAATTCGGTAAACCTACGTGGAATTAATTAAACCTAAACGTATAAAGATTTATCACCCTATGCATCTGTAGGAAAAACCAGTTTAAAAGCCCTCACCTCACACTCCCGTGGTTATTGCTTCAGACTATACTCTTAAGTCAATATGTCTGCTCTCGCTAGCCCATATGAGGTTAAAAATACTTTTTGAAAACTAATGAGACCTAATTAACTTTAAAGCGCTTCCACTGTTTTTAAAACTAATGCCCGATTTCAGCTATCCGGGTAAAGCCTCACACTCCCGTGGTCTTGACCTTAACCTTTGTTACCTTTTTACTCTCGTAATAAAAGTTGGGGTTAAAATTAAGAAATCGAAGCTAGAAGAAGAGTTAATTATTGATTTTAGCTTAGAGTTATTTAATCCATTTGGTTACTTCATTACATACCGATACGATCGGTTTAGCTTGACATAATTACGAACTTAAACATAAAAGCGGAAAAACAATTAATCAAAGACATAGTTAAAGGGAAATAAACGATACTATAAATTTAATAATGGAAACCTGGTAAATGCAGTAGCAGCAATCCCTCCACAGACTGGTAGGTTCTTGCTTGGAATAAAATTAAAATGGGAAATGCTGAAGGCAATGAAAAAAAATCTAAATCTAAAGTGTAATAGTTCCTCAATGTGAGAAACTATTACTTTGTTCGGTAATGGTTGACAAGGAAAGGTAAACGAAACAAAATGAAACAAAAGCTCTGAATAAAATTCGGCAGCAAAACGGTACTTCAGAATGCAGAAAAAAAATAGGTCCCCCCTTTGTTCTTCGTAATCACATGTATTTATAGCCTCCGCTGATGTAGTGGTTGGAGAAAAAGTAGGCATCTCCTCTTGGCAGTTAAGTGGCTTTGGAACCTAGATTTGTTCGGAGAAAATAAGGTCGTGTGAAACTGCTCCTCTGAAAACTTGTAACCACGTCTCTGTTAATGGATTAAACACATTTTGGACGCATGACGATCGTAATGGATTGTGACGGTCGTGGTGGATTTGCAACTGCCACAGTCGTGGTCGACTGTGACGATCGTCACAGCAGCAAAGTTTGAATTCTGCTGTTTTGCTTCACTTTTTTGCTCTTTTCTTGCATGTTTTGGTTCTTTTCCACACTTAGCATACTTTGACTTGGAAAATGGAATTACCTGCAAAAACACTTAAATAATCTCGAGAAAATCGGATATTAGACGAAAAACGGAATAAGAAACTAACATAAATCAAAGTAAAAACATGATATATTTTCGTGTTATCAAACTCTCTCACACTTGAATCTTTGCTTGTCCTCAAGCAATCAATCTATTAAAATGGACAAACTTCATCAAATGCACATACCTGGTATACTAATGGATTTGAAAAGGAGTTTCTTGTTAGTAAGACAGGCACTAGTGTAAAACACTAAGGATACAATAATGACACAAAGCAACAAGCTTGTCATAGACCTCTCTTTTGTACAATCTAGTTCTAATCATTCTATTATAGTTCAACCAAAAGTTTTCGTGTCTATTTCACCCGGTTTCATTCCAACACAATCACATTAAGCCCTTTGCCTCATTCACGCACGTAGTGGAGTAACCGGTTAGTGACTTTGATCCCTTTTTCTCACGGGGTCTGATACACAAGTGTGGTAACCCTTTATACATCCCATTCGTAGATTGCGGGGGATCGAACCGTAGTTCGCCCTACCAAGTCCAGAATCAGGTACCTCTGAACCAATCGACAACGAATTTTCTTTATTTTCTTGTAAATTTTCACAACTGTGAGAGTTGTTACATATTCTCTTTTTTCTTGGCATATAGATAAGAAAGATGTTTTTTTCTTTTCTTGATTGGGCATCAAACACTTATATTCATCGGCTCCCCACGTGGTTTGTGATTTAGACGGTGCTGACTGCTGATATAAACTACTAGGGGTTACTTTAGGACTGAACTCAAGGTATCGTATAATAAGTATCGAAACTGATATCGCATACGCAAGAGGTCTAAGGTGTCAAGACGGTATCGATCTTGTTAGCACTTTCCCAGCTTCCTAACATAGTTTAAAGCTTGGTATGTCACAGATGTGCATTAATCGTAAAATTTTTTTTCGTTATGGCAGAATAAAATGGGGAAATCGGATTACTGAACAAAAATATTCATATATTAACTTTGATAAGGAAAAAGAAAGTACAAGAAAGGGAAATAAAACGGAAATAAACTGACTCTCCCACATTATATCAGACATTGTCCTCAATGTTGCGATATAAAGGGAAACAACAAGAAAAACTAAAAGGAAAACAAAATAAAATTAGGGAGCTCCACGTCCTCTGCCTCTAGAGCGTCCTCATCCATGCTGCGCTACATGATCAGGAATGCCCACGTGATGGATGTACTCATGTAGGCTCTGCACTCGCAGTGTCAATGCACCCATCTCGTCGATGACACCGTTAAGCCTTTGACTTTGGTCAACTTGCCCTTGCTGGATTTGACACATAAGAGTCATCATTTCATTGTGTTACGTCTGTTACTGTGCTTCTCTCTATTCAGCCAGCTGGTTTTGTTGCCATATAGCCCTCAAGATTTCTTCATTAGTAACGGGGTCTTGGTCGGGGCGGCGACGACGTCTGGAGGTCAAAGGAGCATCATTGGCAGGCGGTGGTTGGTTTTCTGGGGCGTTATCCATCTCTTGCTCCATCTCATCAATAGGTCCATCTTCTTGATCATCATGGGCAGGCGCATTTTGCTCAGGAGCATTCAGATCAAAAAGCCAATTGGCCATATTCTGAGGGTCAATGCGGCTCCTGCAAGGCATAATGATACTTCTAACAGTTCTGGCTCGGACTATAGGATGGTATTTCCCATCTCATCGTAACTTGATAAGGTGTGAGCTGCGGCAGTAGTCTATGTCGAGCAGTACTGGAGGCATGAAGGGTAATCTGTTAAGTGCGTCCCCCAAGTCCAGACTTAGAGCAATAGAGGTGACAATCCCCTCAAAATAGAAGGGTTTGGAGCCTCTAGCACAATTAGCCTGGATGTGTGCTAACAGAAATGGTGTGGCATTGATCGGCTCTGGGTGAAACATACAATGGAGGAAAAAAATCTCCTTAGAGTTTACCTTGTGGTTGCTATCTCTTGCAAAAATAGTGCTTCCTAATGTGCGGTGAACGTATCTGATGGCTGGGTTGTGGATATATGTTGCGTTGAGGTTATCCCAACTGTCAACTGTTGTTCCCGTCAACCGATTCCATAATTGAAATGCTGCTTGAAAGAAGGTTTCCTGTGGTACTCGGCGGTGCACATCCTCACCATGGTGGAAACCAAGCATTCCGACAAGTTGCTCTTGGCCGATTGAGTACTCGGTACCAAACATGCGGAATTTAGCGATACCGGTTAATTGATTCGTCTCGCCCGGAGGAGTAATGTAAGTGAATAAATTGAGAAATTTGAGCGTTAGGGCTTCGTAAGTAGGCCGACTATGAGTGCAGAGCTGCCATAGACCAGCATTTTGTAACATCCATTTAACTCCCTCAAGCATTCCGAGTTCTTCTAGACATGCAACGTCCACGTAGCGAGTTGGTTGTACGGAACGTTGGTAGTAATCGATGTACCTAGCCCTTTGACGCTCTCCTGCTTCTCCATCTCTGAAGTTCAATGTTGATAGGTCAGGAATTTGTCGTGCCATTTGTGGGTTATAGAGAAATTAGAGAAGAAAATGGGTTATGGAGAATGAGGGTTTGTGAAAAGAAATGGTACACGGTATGAATATATAGTGAATGGGGAAGACGAATGGTAAAGGAAAATGTTGAATGTGGGTCAAATGGTAATGGTGGGCGGTTATGGAATTGGAAAAGAAAGTGGGACGACCGTGTTTTGAATGAGGGAAAGAAAAGGGAGACGAATGAAGCAGTTCTGTTTTAATGCAGAACCAGTTCCAAACTCGCGTGACGGTCGTCACGGGGTCGTCACAATCGTGACGCTCGCAATTTCTGGGTGGTGAAATAGTTTATGACAGAAACAATTCCAAACATAATATTTTAGTAACAGGCAGTGGTAAGCATATAGAAACAGCATTATATTGCATACACAGAGATAAGTAACATGACAACATAAATTAAAGCAGAATTAAAAGTATGAACAGGAATGAAATTGAAATCATAAAGAGTCAACATTAGCAGTAAATGAAATTATCCTTTAAAACCAAAGAGGTGCTAGTAAAATACTAGCAATGTGTCAAAACTGTATGAAGATCAAATTATTCCCGACATGAAAAATGAAAACTGAAATAATGTAAAATCGTTCTAAAGTAAATGCATAAAAATCTTGAAAATAAGGTGCTTCATAAATCTAGCCAAGGCGTTTCTTCAAAGATGCGATGGCTTGATTTAAATGATCAAATTGTTCAACGGTCAAATCCATGAGTCCAACAATGTTTTGTCGCATAGTGTTTAGCTCATCCTTTACTGAAGTGATTTCTTTATGATACTCATCCATAGTCTTTAGAATAGAATTCAGATTAGCAACATAGTTAGTGGCATCAACTTTAGGAATGTCAATGTCTTCTTGGAATTCCATGTAATCAAGGTCATGATAATGAGGGGGTGTTTTTGGGTCGATCTCAGGTCCAGGAAAGGTTTCTTCCGGTTCAGGCACGGGTTCATCAAGGTCATATAGCCAATTATGTTGATTGTGCACACTTGTGCGTTCATGATTTGGAAGTGTAAAGTGCGGTACGACAACATTGTTAATCAGAAGCTGAAAATGGTTCGGACATTGGTTCCTAATCATAGCCCTATTGAAACAAAAAGTGATATTCATGGGTCTATATTCTCCAAAGGGGTTAATCTTAGAAAGTCGGGTTCTGAATCCCATAGCATCGGCTATTTTTGTAAATAGGCTACCTATCAGAATTGGACTGTTATCATTATTAATAAGTTTGCAAAAGTTGTTCAGCATAAAAGTGAGTCCATTAACCTCTCTAGACTGAGAAGCACAAAACATAATGAAAAGCTCATCCCTCGAAACAGTGTTATCATTCTCAGGTTTACCAAATAAAGTATAGGCCAGGATCATATAAAAGTAACGGAAAGCGGGGTTATGTATTTCTGTTGAAAGCATAGGGTCCATGTCAAAATCAGGTTTCCCTGAAATTCTACCCCAAAAATCACTCAGCTCTCCAACCAACACTAAGTCCTCTTGAACCACAGAGAAAACATTAGGTCCTTCAGGAAATCCTAAAAGATCCGACAGTTCCTTTATGGTGAACTGGCAGCTGTATCCAAATAGTCTAAAGGTAATTCTTCCCCTGGTTAAACCTTTTCCACAGTAAGGGTTATAGCTTAAAGAGCTCAGGAATTCTAAAGTCAACCTACGGTAGCATTTATGTTTCATGTTGGCAAAACCCTCCCAACCTAATTGGTTAAACAGAAAGTCTACGCTCTCACCTACACCTAAGGCGGTCATGGTGGGTCTGTGGGCAAATTTTGTCAAGGCAAATGGTCTAAGAGACAAAGCCTCATAGTGAAGCCACTGTGCTCCATCTCTGAATTCTACTAACAAGTTATCCTCGTTTGCCATTAATTAGCACTTTTTGCAAAAAATGTAAGCAGAAGAGGAGAACAGAAAGAGTAGAGAGACTTTATAATCATGTAGTTTTTCAATTTTTAAGATCAGCACAATATTTTCAAATTAAATTTAAAATGATATAAATGAAACTAAAAATTTGCAAAATAAAAATAAAACATAGAAAACGTGAAGAAATAACAAATATAAAGCAAGAAAAACAAAAATCATGGGTTGCCTCCCATTAAGCGCAGTTTTTAACGTCGAAAGCCTGACGAATTCAATTAGATGCTTAGTTAGGGGGTTCGGTGGGCAACTCTAAAAGTCTTAGGCAGTTCAAATAATCTCTATTTTCAATTCCGTGATAGTGTTTTAGACGTTGTCCATTAACTAAAAATGGACTACTATTCCTCCCCTTTATTTCTATCGCTCCACTTTGTAGAATTTTTGTAATCTCAAAAGGACCGGACCATCTAGACCTTAATTTCCCAGGAAAGAGTTTTAATCTTGAGTTAAATAGGAGTACAACGTCTCCCACACTAAATTCTTTTCTAGATAAGCGCTTATCGTGCCATTTTTTAGTTTGTTCTTTATATATTTTAGCATTTTCGTAAGCGTCTAATCTTAACTCTTCTAGTTCATGCAGATCTAGGATACGTTTTTCACCTGCGGAATCATACCTTAAGTTCAATGTTTTAATAGCCAAATAGGCTTTATGTTCTAATTCCACTGGTAGATGGCAAGATTTACCATAGACCAGCTTGAAAGGTGTAGTTCCGATTGGTGTTTTGTAGGCCGTCCTATATGCCCATAAAGCTTCGTTGAGTTTTGATGACCAATCTTTCCTAGAGGTGGCTACGGTCTTTTCTAGAATTTGTTTTATTTCTCGATTCGAGACCTCAACCTGTCCACTTGTTTGTGGATGATATGGTGTTGCTACGCGGTGTCTTACTCCATACTTCGATAGTAATTTGTCAAATATTTTTGATATGAAATGAGAGCCACCGTCACTTATGACAAGTCTCGACACGCCAAATCTGGGAAAGATTGTGTCTTTAAAGAGATTTATGACTACTCGTGCGTCATTTGTAGGAGAAGTTATTGCCTCAATCCATTTTGAAACATAATCGACAGCTACGAGTATATATTTATTTCCAAAGGATGATGGGAAAGGTCCCATAAAATCAATCCCCCATACATCAAAGACTTCTACTTCTAATATACCTTTTTGAGGCATCTCATCGCGTTTTGATATGTTACCGGTGCGTTGGCACCGGTCGCAGTTTAGTATTGCAATGTGGACATCCTTCCAAAGGTTGAGCCAGAATAGGCCGGATTGCAAGATCTTAGCACATGTCTTTGAGGTACTAGCATGTCCTCCATAAGGAGCAGAATGACATTGAGAGATGATGTTTTCTATTTCTTCTTCGGGGACGCAACGACGGAAGATACCGTCGGCTCCTCTCTTAAACAGCAAAGGTTCATCCCAATAATAATGTTTTAAATCATGAAAGAGTTTTTTCTTTTATTGATAAGATAAGTCTGGTGGAAGTACTCCAGCTGCTAAGTAGTTGACTATGTCAGCATACCATGGCAGGGTTGTGTGTATGTTAATTTCTTCCACGACTTCTTCCATTTTTGGGTCATTCAACTGTAGAGTAGACATATCACTTTCTAGTTGGGCTATGAGTCGTTCATATGGGAAATCCTCATTGATGGGTACTGGCTCTGGTTTAATGCCCTCTAATCCGGATAAGTGGTCTGCTACTACGTTTTCAGTTCCTTTCTTATCTTTGATCTCTAAATCAAATTCTTGTAAAAGTAGGATCCACCTTAGCAGTCTAGGTTTTGCATCCTTTTTGTTAAGTAAATATCTAATAGCTGCGTGGTCTGTATAAATGATGATCTTAGCTCCCACTAGGTAGGAACGGAATTTGTCAAGGGCGAAAACCACGGCTAAAAGTTCTTTTTCTGTGGTAGCGTAGTTCATTTGGGCAGAATCTAAGGTTCTACTTGCATAGTAAATGGCATGAAGTTTTCTATCCCTCCTCTGTCCTAAAACTGCACCTACAACATAATCACTTGCATCACACATGATTTCGAAAGGTAATCTCCAATCTGGTGGTTGCATGATAGGTGTGGTAATAAGAGCAGTTTTCAGCTGTTCAAACGCTTTTAGACATTTCTCATCAAAGATAAATCCAGTATCTTTCATTAATAGACCGGTAAGAGGTTTAGTAATCTTTGAGAAATCCTTTATGAATCGTCGGTAGAAACCGGCGTGTCCTAAGAAACTTCGTATTTCTCGTACGGTTTTCGGAGGTTGAAGATTTTTTATAATTTCTATCTTAGCTTTATCAACTTCAATTCCTCTATCGGACACAACGTGTCCAGGTACGATTCCTTGATTTACCATAAAATGGCATTTCTCCCAGTTTAATACGAGATTGACTTTTACGCATCTTTCAAGTACCATTTCTAGGTTCGATAGACATCCTTCAAAGCTCTGCCCACAAACAGAAAAGTCATCCATAAACACTTCCATAATGTCATCTATAAAATCAGCAAAGATTGACATCATGCATCTTTGGAATGTGGCAGGTGCGTTACATAGTCCAAACGGCATTCGTCGATAGGCGAATGTTCCATAGGGACATGTGAAGGTCGTCTTTTCTTGGTCATCAGGATGAATAGGAATTTGAAAGAATCCTGAATAACCGTCTAAATAGCAGAAGTATGAGTGTTTAGCCAATCGTTCCAACATTTGGTCAATAAAAGGCAATGGGAAATGGTTTTTACGAGTGGCTTTATTTAACTTTCTATAATCGATGCACATTCTACTTCCAGTTACAACCCTTTTTGTTATAGATTCACCTTTTTCGTTCTTAACAACTGTAACACCTCCATTCTTTGGAACGACATGTACTAGGCTAACCCATTTACTGTCCGATATCGGGTATATAATTCCTGCTTCTAAAAGTTTTTTCACTTCGTCATTGACTACAGTGCTCAAGATCGGGTTAATCCTTCTCTGATGTTCCCTAGAGGATTTACAGTCTTCCTCCAGCATAATGCGGTGCATACAAATAGAAGGACTTATTCCTTTAAGGTCAGCGGTGTTATAGCCTAACGCAGTTGGGTATTTTCTTAAGACGTCTAATAGTTTCTTGGTTTCAGTTTGTCCTAAGTCTGCATTGACTATTACAGGTCGTTCGAGATCTTCGTCTAGGAATTCATACCTTAAATTTTTGGGTAATGTTTTCAGTTCAAGGGTTGGTTTCTTCGAGCAAGGTAGATGATCTGGTGTAAGTGCTAAGCATTCACTTAGGCTATCATCTTGATAAGGTTCACGCCAGTTATCATCTTCGAAAATCAGAGGTATTGGAATTTTCAGAATATCTGAATATATGGTCAGTTCCATCTCTATTTCTCTTACGCACTCATCTATGACATCTAGTAGATAACATGTGTCGTCTATAGCTGGAGCTTGTAAGAATTGTGTCAAAATAAATTCAACCTTCTCTTCACCAACTTCAAAAGTTAGCCTGCCTCTCTTTACATCTATAATTGCTCCAGCAGTAGCTAAGAATGGTCTTCCTAATATGATAGGAGTAGTAGAGTCTTCTGTAATATCCATGATTATGAAATCGGTAGGGATATAGAATTATCCTATACGAACTGGAATATTTTCTAGTATACCAACTGGGTATTTAATAGAGCGGTCAGCTAGTTGAACAGACATCTTAGTTGGTCTTAATTCTCCCATATCAAGCTTCTTGCATATGGATAAGGGCATAAGACTAATACTGGCTCCTAAGTCGCATAGAGCTTTGTCTATGACGAACTTCCCAATTACACAAGGTATGGAGAAACTACCTGGGTCTTTCAGCTTAGGAGGCATTTTGTTTTGAATTATTGCGCTACACTCAGCAGTAAGTGTAACTGTTTCGTTTTCCTCAATCTTTTTCTTATTGGATAAGATTTCTTTTAGGAACTTAGCATATGAGGGCATCTGAGTGATAGCTTCTGTAAAAGGTATAGTGATGTTTAATTGTTTCAGAAGTTTAACAAATTTCTTAAATTGCCCTGCAGTTTTGGAATTTGTCAATCTTTGAGGATACATAATAGGTGGTTTATAAGGTGGTGGAGGCACATAAGGTTTTTCTTTGTTGACAACCTCTTGGTCATTATCTTCCTTTTCCTTGGGTTCATTCTCCTTCTCAGTTGTTGGGTCGTTAGTAGATTTTTGGTACATGGCTGGATTTTGAAGTCTTGGATCAATGGGTTCATCTAATTCTTTTCCACTTCTCAGTATAACAGCATTTGCATGTCCTTTAGGATTAGGTTGTGGTTGTCCAGGAAATGTTCCAGCAGGAGCAGCAGTAGGTGCTTGTTGTTGGGCCACTTGGGAAATTTGTGTTTCAAGCATTTTGTTGTGAGTGGCCAAAGCGTCTACTTTGTTTGCTAACTGCTTAATCTGTTCACTAGTGTGTACGTTTTGATTCAGGAACTCTTTGTTTGTCTGAGTCTGGGTAGCTATGAAGTTTTCTATCATCAGTTCAAGGTTAGACTTCCTAGGAACATTTGGAGCAGCTGTTGCAGCCTTTTGGTAACCTGGTGGTTCAGCAGGTGCTTGACCAGGTGCATACAGTGCATTGTTGTTTTTGTAAGAGAAGTTTGGGTGATTCTTCCAACCAGGATTGTAGGTATTTGCATAAGGGTTTGCTTGAGCATAATTCCCTTGATCTGTAGAGGCTCCTGCTAAAACTTGGCATTCAGGGGCAGCGTGTCCAGCTGTTCCACATAATTCGCAGTTTGGCGCTACAGCAGCCACGGTGGCTGTGGGTGTTATGGTCAAATTATCTATCTTTTGAGCGATTGCATCTACCTTAGCACGGACATGATCTAGGCTAGAAACTTCGTACATTTCTCCTTTTGGTTGGGATTTCTCCACTTGAGTTCTTTCACCTCCCCTTTGGTAGTGATTCTGAGCCATACTCTCGATGAGTTGTTGGGCTTCATCATAGGGTTTATCCATGAGTGTACCACCAGCGGTGACATCTATTGTCAATCTTGTATTGTACAAGAGACCATTGTAAAACGTGTGGATAATTAACCAATCCTCAAGACCATGATGCGGGCATATCCTCCTCGTATCTTTGTATCTTTCCCAAGCATCATATAAAGACTCGTTGTCTTTTTGTCTGAAGCTGTTGATTTGGGCTCTTAGCATAGCTGTTTTGCTTGGTGGAAAATATCGTGCCAGAAAGACCTTCTTTAAATCCTCCTAAGAAGCAATAGAGTTGGATGGCAAGGATTGCAACCAAGCCCAAGCTCTATCTCTTAATGAGAAAGGAAAAAGACGTAGTCTTATGGCGTCTACGGTTACACCATTTGCTTTCACTGTGTCTGCGTACTGCACAAACTTGGTCAAATGTTCGTTCAGATCTTTTGTTGGGTTTCCAGAAAATTGATTTTGTTGCACGGCAGATAACAGCGAGGGTTTCAACTCGAAATTGTTTCGGTTGATAGCTGGAGCGACAATGCTGTTGTGAGGTTCTTATTGAGATGCGGCAGCATAATACTTAAGAGGTCGGTTTTGTGGTGGGTCAGCCATGTCTGTTTCTGACTCGAAATCTGATTCAGATTCAAGTTTAGGATCTGATTGAGATTCAGGTTCTGATAAAGGAAAAGGGAAATCGTGAGCTAAGCAGTATTCTTGGATACGTCTTTTTACGATAAGAAGACGTTCAGGTTTGTCTGTCGGTCGTATGAGGTCTTCGCCAGAAGAGCGAGTACTTGGCATACAATCGATAGAAAAGGAATTTTGGTTTTTGCCTTAGTCTATACGACGTAACAAAGGAATTACGATGTCGACTTAATTAGTCCCCGGAAACGGCACCAAAAACTTGATCGCTCTATTTAGTGTGCCTAAATAAATCTAACTGCAAGTATACAGTTGTATCGCGTAGTTTTAAAAGATTATCGATCCCACAGAGACTAGAAATCGAACGCACCGTTATCTATCGTTACTATGTTTATCTAAGGCTAATCAGAATTGTTTTTTTTTAAGTTCAAATGGGAAATTAATGAGAAATTAAAATTTGGGAATACTAGTTATGAATAAGATATCGATATATAATTCGGTAAACCTACGTGGAATTAATTAAACCTAAGCGTATAAAGATTTATCACCCTATGCATCTGTAGGAAAAACCAATTTAAAAGCCCTCACCTCACACTCCCGTGGTTATTGCATCGGACTATACTCTTAAGTCAATATGTCTGCTCTCGCTAGCCCATATGAGTTTAAAAATACTTTTTGAAAACTAATGAGACCTAATTAACTTTAAAGCGCTTCCGCTGTTTTTAAAACTAACGCCCGATTTCAGCTATCCGGGTAAAGCCTCACACTCCCGTGGTCTTGACCTTAACCTTTGTTACCTTTTTACTCTCGTAATAAAAGTTGGGTTTAAAATTAAAAAATCGAAGCCAGAAGAAGAGTTAATTATTGATTTTAGCTTAGAGTTATTTAATCCATTTGGTTACTTCATTGCATACCGATACGATCGGTTTAGCTTCACATAATTATGAACTTAAACATAAAAGCAGAAAAACAATTAATCAAAGACATAGTTAAAGGGAAATAAACTATACTATAAATTTAATAATGGAAACCTGGTAAATGCAGTAGCAGCAATCCCTCCACAGACTGGTAGGTTCTTGCTTGGAATAAAATTAAAATGGCAAATGCTGAAGCCAATGAAAAAAAAATCTAAATCTAAAGTGTAATATTTCCTCAATGTGAGAAACTATTACTTTGTTCGGTAATGGTTGACAAGGAAAGGTAAACGAAACAAAACGAAACAAAAGCTCTGAATAAAATTTGGCAGCAAAATGGTACTTCAGAATGCAGAAAAAAAAATAGGTCCCCCCTTTGTTCTTCGTAATCACATGTATTTATAGCCTCAGCTGATGTAGTGGTTGGAGAAAAAGTAGGCATCTCCTCTTGGCAGTTAAGTGGCTTTGGAACCTAGATTTGTTCGGAGAAAATAAGGTCGTGTGAAACTGCTCCTCTGAAAACTCGTAACCACGTCTCTGTTAACGGATTAAACACATTTTGGACGCATGACGATCGTAATGGATTGTGACGGTCGTGGTGGACTGTGACAATCGTCACAAAAGAAAAGTTTGAATTATGCTGTTTTGCTTCACTTTTCTGCTCTTTTCTTGCATGTTTTGGTTCTTTTCCACACTTAGCATACTTTGACTTGGAAAATGGAATTACCTGCAAAAACACTTAAATAATCTCAAGAAAATCGGATATTAGACGAAAAACGGAATAAGAAACTAACATAAATCAAAGTAAAAACATGATATATTTTCGTGTTATCAGTAGAGATCCAAGAAAGTATTGGATAAAAGGAATCACAATATCCAAGAAAGCATTGAATGAATGTGAACTTTCAGGAATGGTACTAAAAGTGAAAGCAAATCACTATATTCAGGAAGGGTATTGAATGATAGTGAGAAAGACATCCAGGAATGGCACTGAATGCAAAGGAGAAAACTCATCCAGGAATGGCACTGAATGAACAGATAAGACTTTCAGGAATATCACTAAAAGATATCCAAGCAAAATTGATTGTGGTTATAGAAGGTAGGCAAAACTTCCAGGAATAGCAATGAGAGAAACAAGAGGAATAAGATATCCAGGAATGGCACTGGAGATCACAAGAGACAGGCATCCAGGAATGGCACTGGAGTGAGATAATATAAAGATCTAGGAATAGAACTGGAATGAGAGAAGACCAACATCTATCAACAAGATTAGATGCGCAAGAGAATGACAACATTCAGGAATGGAACTGAATGAAAGGACAGGCAACGTTTTGGTAAGGTAAGACGTGGACAACGACACGACCCCGGGAGAAATGCAAATGAGGATAAAACACTCATGCTATTCATATGTATATGAATTATGCAGATGATATATGATCAAATGCAAATGCAGATGTCGACGACATGGCTCGACTCTTGAGAAAAGATAAGACTAGAAGACTGATTCCTCAACACGGAGATCACTGCCGTTCTGCTTGGGACTAGGGATGCTACTGATGAACACATCTCGGCCACACTGGTTAATTGTATCAAGTTGATCCTTGTAAGAAGGATGAAGAGCTGCTTGGGGATTCTTCAAATTAACTGCCCCAGATTAGTTGACTGCTGTAGATGAACTGATCATGGCTTCAGCTTGTGTGAGTCTGGAAATGACCGTTTCATGGTACTCCTGGAAAGCTTGCCCCAGACTGAGTCTTTAAAATGATTATTTTACTGTACACTGGGAAAGCTTGCCCCAGTATGAGTCCTGAAAAATCTTCTATATAAACCAATTCTAAGAAGTCGCCATTAAACCACAAATCTTGAACTGATTCTCAACAGGATATGAACGGAACTTGCCCCTGATTGGATCACCGACCAAGTTTCTTAACTGTTTAAAAATTCCTTGAGAAGAAGGCTAGCTTGCAAGCAAAAGTATTTGTACAAACATAGTAAATGAAGAGTTCGTGCAACTTTTGAAATCAAAATCATTTTTTGAAAAAGGTGAAGTATATGAGTCATTAGTCAGAACACGGTGATTCAAGACATTTAAAAGTGAAAGGTAAGGCACAAGGCATGATGCCAAAATAGATGATCCTCAAAGATCTTTGGGAGTCAATTTACGCAACCTTGCTGTAGTATGCTTTCAAAATAACCTCGCTTCAATTAGGTCTTTCGAGGGTTGTAACGTGACTTGGTTCACGGTTTAAGAAACAAAGGATAAAGGCTCAAAATTTAATTGTGACCCACCCAATCTACGTGATGAACTTCAGTCCTATGCTCAGTTAACTCCAACTATGCACTCAGGTTCCCATAGGTTAGGAATTGCACTGATGATAGTAACGATGATGGTTCAAAATTCAATGGACTTGAGATGGCAGTCACTGCTTCTCACAACATTTTGTTGTTTTTTGGTGAGGACCTCAGTCAACTCGTTTTATCTTTGAGGATTTTGGTAACCTCTTGAATGATTTTTGTTATCCCTAACTTTTGCCTGAACTGTGTCATATGAGCTTACAGCCAGCGAGATGCCCTAATTTTTGCCTAAGTCTCCTTCATAGGTTATGACTTAGCGAGCTTTTATTTTGATTGATTTTTTTCTTTCACTCTCTTTTTTTTAGTGACTGCCTGGCTTAATGATTACAGTGAACCATCATTGGCGTTTGACTTAAAAGACCTCTTCGACACTTGCTTGTCGTGTGCGAAGGAAAACTGTGAGTGCAACATTTTGTTGAAAGTCGTCTTGCATGAAGCTCTTGTATTTGAATGCACAATCAAGTTAGCTGAGAACTACCCTGCCCCAGGTTAAAATTGAGGGTTTTTATTTGTAAAGAAAATAAACTCCTACTTCAAGGCTCAAAGGGGTTAAAGAGGGGTTACCTTCTTTATTTCTCCAGTGTTTGGGGGAAAGAAATAATGCCTTACATCGTCAGCAAAGTTTTGATTTGAAAGCATACCAACAACAGTTATGAGTATAAAGTATCATCATCCTCCCTCCGATCTTTGCATAATCAAAAGGAAAGTGGAAAAGAGATAAAGTATTTTGCAAAAGAAAGCATAGAGATGTAAATAGCAAACACAAATGAATTGAATCAAAAATTGCAATGCTCATTTCATTAAACTTGAAGGTACAAACATAATTTGAAAGCAAATAGCTATTACAAAATAAGGAAAGTGCAAACAACAAAAAACAAAGGCCTAGTGACTAATCAAACACAAGGATGAGCTGCCATGTCTTTAAGAAGTAGCTGAGCCGAAGTTGATTGAGGCTTCACTTGGCGTGCCCTGGCAGAGGATTGCTCTGAACATTGGGATTATCCTTAAAGGAGAGGATTTTGTTCCTCATCAGCTCTTGTACTCTAGCCTTCAATGCAAAGCAACTTTCCAAGTTATGGCCTGCACCACCTTGATGGTATTCACAATGAAGATCAGCCCTATAGCCGGCTGGAAGAGGATTTGGAGGAGGAAGCAGAGGCCTTGTGGTAATCAAACCTTGTTGAACCAAACCAGGATAAAGTTCAGTGTAAGTCATGGGAATAGGATCAAATTGACCCCTATTATGATACTGGCTCTGTCCTGCAGCCAGACGTTGGAAAGCTTGAGCTGGTCGTGGTGCAGCAACCATAGGAGTAACAACAACAACAACAGGGTGAACAACATACTGAGGTCGGGGACGAGGCCTTCTTGTTTCAACCATGACAGCGTTAGTATGATCTTCCTTTTTCTTCTGAAAGTTACCATAGGATTTCTTCACAGCATTAGAAGATTCAACAGCCTTGGATACTTTTCCCTTCTTAAGACCTTCCTCTAATCTTTGGCCAATAGTAACCAAATCAGTGAAATTAGAGGAAACACTTCCAACCATCTTCTCCCAATAGAATGGGGACAGGGTATCCATGAACATCCCGGTTAACTCTTTCTCAGCCAAAGGAGGTTCAACCTGGGAAGCCAACTCTCTCCAGCGCTGAGCATACTCCTTAAAAGATTCTTTATCATTCTGAGACATGTTTTGCAGTTGACGGCGATCAGGAGCCATGTCGAGGTTATACTTGTACTGCTTCATGAAGGCATTTGTGAGGTCTTGGAAGCTGTGGATAGAGTTTTGCTCAAGACCCATGTACCATTTGAGTAATGCTCCACTCAAGATGTCTTGAAAACAGTGGATAAGCAACTTCTGATTCTTGGCATGAGCAGTCATCCTGCGAAGATACATGACCAAATGAGCTCTTGGGCAAGAGTGACCCTTGTACTTCACAAAATCTGGAGTTACGAACTTAGCAGGTATAACAAGGTCTGATACTAAGCACAGGTTGTCTGCATCCACATTGAAGAAATTAGTATCCTCAACGGCTTTGAGTCTCCTTTCTATGCTCTGAAACTTCTCTCGGACAACTTCAGGTTCAACAAAGTCCTCACGGTCTTCACCTTGAGCACTGGCAGCATTGTACTCATAGCGGGGATCCTCAAAGGGAGCTCGAATAGTCTGAACTATAGGTTGAGGTTCAGTAAAAACAGGAGCTTGAAACACTGGCATAACATTCTGACCAACCATAGCAGTAGGTGTAATCGGTGAGAGTAGTTGTGTGGCAAACCAAACTCTGGCCAAGTTGAAGGTGGCACTTGAACCGGTGGAGGATCAGCACTTGAAACTTCCTGGATGACTGTCCTTTGGGAAGGCTCTCCTCTAGCAAGAAAAACTTGAAGCATCTCAGTGAGTTTAGTCATACTTGATTTGAGGTCATCGATCTCCATTCGGACCTCAACATTGTGTATCTCTTGCTCTGACATCTTGTGTCTGTAATTAGCTCTAGTCCGATATCGGTGTCGAGGAATCAACTTGACGACTAACAGACAAACACTGGAAGATAGAGACAAATAGAGATGAGTTGTTGGACAAACAAACGCATGCAATAAAACATGCAAAGATGCAGATGATATGCAATGTGCAATGCAAACAGGAAGCGAAACACATGCGACAGGATCAAGGGTTCAAGATCACAACATGGAGTCTGGGTAAAGAATCAACCACAAGGTGTGTACTAGGGTTCTTGTATCCATAAAATAGGGTTCTAAGAAGTTCCCAGATACGACAACCCATCTTTCGGATATTATCGATTTCCCGAATGACTCGGTAGTCAATAATATTCTCAAGAGAATCTCGTCTGAGTGTAGTATCGCGTGACAACCATTTCAGAAATAGACTCCCTCATGGTCACCGTACTACATCCTAAGAGGCCAAGTGGGGTTAAAGGTAACTAAGGTTCTCATTCTTGACAACACCTATGTCGAGAGTAGCATGTTTTCACGAATAAAATCGTTCAACATGACTAAACTCCCAAGAGGGCCTCAACTGAGTGATGGTGTCTCAAGTCAACTTTTTCAGGAATCGACTCCCTCAAAGCCTCCTTGAATATACCATCGTCCTATCATAAGTGTATGCTCAAGTCCGGGTATAGGACTTATCTCACCACTCAATAGTAGCAACCCTACATACAGAAAACCCAAGCACAACAGGCATACATATATACAAATATGAATATGTACAGATATACAAAATATACAAGTACACAAACAAGTAATGATATAAATAACACAAATACAAACAAGATAGGCCTAACCCTCTTAGGGGAATGTATCCCCAATGAAGTCGCCATTTCTGTTGCGGTGAGAATCGGATAACAAGCTATTAATTAACTTGCATCGCAAAACTTTGAAATTCACCACCGAGCTTTGATTTATCCAAAGGAAAGGGTAAAGATCGAAAACCCTAAAAAGAGAATCTAGGTTCGGGGGTTGGTTATACAAAGGGAAGGTATTAGCACCCTACGTATCCGTAGTACTCTACGGGAACCTCTTGTTAGTATTTGTGTTATACTAAAATTGCTTGCTAAAGGGAAATGTGCTAAGGTAAATAGAGACCTAGGGGCATGTACACTAAGTATGCTCGCCAAGACATCGTATCTTGTGCCTACGTATCCTGACGGAGTGGAATCAGAGCATTCGTAGTTCCCCTAACTAAGGGTGAAAGAGGAACCATTGACTATGGCCAAAGTTCCAAGGGGAAATGAGTATGAGCTCATTTAGAGTTTTAAGAAACTCTCTAAATCTAAGTTATGATGGGAAAATTGAGTTCTCATGATGATGAGAATTACATAGAATTCAAAACTCTAACCTACTGCTACGTTATGATTCCATGGCTCTTATGAGGCCAGGAAAAGGGAAAGGCTCTTATGAGGCCAAGGTGGTATGATTGGTTTATTGACTTATGAGTTAACTGAGGAGAACTTTCCTTTAGAATAATATCGAGGATGTGTCAAATGAAACAGGCAACCAGAATAGTAGTCCACAAGACTTTATCAGAAAATATTTACAAGTCTCATTAAAGAGAGAAATGAAAAAGTTAGTATTCAAATAACTTAAAATTGAAATGAAGTAGAAATAGTCTCGTCTTAGTCATGATTTAATCGAGAAATCGATAATCAATGATTCTTGACTTTCATCGACTAAAAAGTAAATGAAACTGAAATAAAGAGAAAGCGGTCTCATATTGATCAAAGTTTTGTTGATTCAATGAAGTCAACCAAACCATGAAGTTTGTTATGTCATCGACCAAAATAAAGATAATGAAACCGGAATGAAAAACTAAGGTTGGTCTCGTCTTAATCAAGATTTAAATCGATAAATCGATAATCTTAGATTTTTGACTTTCATCGACCAATAAAAATAAGTAAAAAGTGGCCTTATATTTATCAAGACTTTATTGATTTGAAATAATCAAAGTCAAGATTTGTGCAATGTCATCGGCCTAAAGTAAAGAAAATGGACTCGAAATAAAGAATAAAGTTAGTCCCGTCTTGATCAAGATTTAATCGGAGGATCGATAATCTTTTGATATTCGACTTTCATTGACCAACAAAAATAAAGAAATGAGCCTCATACATATCAAGACTTTTTAGTCATTTTGCATAAATCAACTAAGTCATGATTTTGTAATATCATTGGCCCTAAAAATCGAAATAAAGATCATAAGCGAAAAATAAAAATCAAAACAAAATTCGAAAGAAAAAGTTATGAATTCAAGAAATAACATGATAAATTCAAACTAAAAATTCAAAGTGCTCCTAAAATAAAACTAGAGAAACAAAATTAAGAAATAAAATAAAAATAGTATGAAATAATAAAAGGGTGGTGATGAAGCATGTTTTTTGTCTTTTTGAATTTTTATCTTATATTTTAAACATCATTCATAATAAAACCAAATAAAAATTATAGGATATTACAACACTTTTTCCAGAAAAATATTAACATGCTAATGAACTTGATAACAGCATAGATAAATGATCATGGTACTTTGAAAACAGAGAAATAAAAGAGGTGAATGTTACCTAGTGGAGACGGTCCACTGCCTCTTCATTGACACGAGTTATGGAAAAATGAAGACGAGCCTTCTCTCCAGAAAATTTGCAAGAATAATTGAGGGAGAAAATTAAGAGAGTATTCAGCCTTTGTGTGGGGTGAATCTTTGGTGTCTCCAAATGAGAGAATGAGAGATCTTATTTATAGTGTGAATAAAGTGGGAGTGTTGATGTGGCAATCCATGTGACTTTATGAGAATGATTCTTGGCCATTGATAAGTGAAGTGTAAGAATGTTTTTTGGCCATTGATAAATCCAAGTTGACAATCCATGTGACTTTATGAGAATGATTCTTGGCCATTGATAAGTGAAGTGTAAGAATGCTTTTTGGCCATTGATAAATCCAAGTTGGCAATCTATGTGAAGTGTTTGTATTGTAGTGGTCCCCACTTACCATTTTTCCCTTTATGAAGAAAAATAAAAGTAATAATAATAATAATAATAATAAAACTAACAATAATAATAAAGCTTAGTAAAACTAATAATAATAAAACTAATAAAATTAATAATAATAAAAAAGAAATAATAATAAATAAAACTAAAAATAATATAAAAAAAAAGATAATTGAAAATGGTTAGTAAAACAAACAAATTAAATTCTAACGAAAAATGCCTGATTATTGATTAATGGACTAAAAAATACGAAAATGATATGACAAATGCCAACGAATCTGAGGGTAAAATTTGGGGTATGACAAAAGGGATGAAAATGACAAGGTTTTTGAAAGGATTATTAGAGATATGGAGTCAAGAGATAGGAAATTTTTTGAGGATAAGAGGGCGGATGAAATTAGGGTTCCAAGAACCTTGTGACTTTCAACATTTGTGGGTGTGGATCTTCCTTAAAGAGAATATGTGTGTGTTAAATGATTACTAAGGACAAGGTAAATTTTTGTTTGTTGCAGGAAATGAAAATTAAGGTTGTGAATGACAAGCTGGCGAGGAGTTTATGGGGCAGTGATGATTTTAGCTGGTCTGCTTCAACTGCGTTAGGCCAATATGGGGGTATCCTTTCAATCTGGAAGAAGAATGCGTTGTGTCCTCTCTTTAGCTTCAAAGGGAAGGGATTATTGGGAGTCAACGATGATTGGAGAGGTAAATTCTGCTATATAGTTAATGTTTATTCATCATGTAGTCTTATAGAGAAGAGAATTCTTTGGGCTGAGTTGGTGGGATTGAAAAACAAACTACCGAAGGGTGAATGGTTGATTGTAGGTGACTTTAATGCATTCAAGGCAGTGGTGGAGAGTAAGGGTATGGGTAGGTCGTCCTCTGCAGAGATGGAAGATTTTTCCTATTTTATTGATGCTATGGAGCTCGTATACTTGCCTGTTGTGGGTAATCGTTTCACATGGTTCAATTCTGGTGGCACTTGCAAGAGTAGACTTGATAAAATTCTTCTATCAGATCTAATGATTAGGAAGTGGAAGGTGGTGGCTCAAAATGTGGGGGATAGAGATGTATCAGATCACATGCCTGTTTGGTTCTTTTCAAACAATGTGGACTGGGGGCCAAAACCGTTCAAGACCTTTAACTGTTGGTTTAAACACCCATACTTTATCATCTTTGTCAAAGAAACTTGGAATTCTATTCAGGCGACAAGCAGTGCAAGCAATATTCTTGTGGTAAAACTAAAGGGACTTAAGTCTTTGGATGGTTAGGTTTGAAAAATGATGATGAAGTGGACACTCTTAATGAAATTGAGGCATAAACAGATGATAGTGTTGGCGATACTTCTGAGGAAGATTTGAAGAGGAGGAGCGAAGCGCAATTGGAAATATGAAATAAACTCCATATTAAAGAAATCATTATTAACCAAAAGTCTAGATTGAAATGGTGAAGAATGGAGACCTAAACACTAGATTCTTTCATTCCATGGTAAAATCTAGGTTGAGACAAAACTCTATTTCTTCGTTGAATTTAGGCCCTTCTGTTTTGGATGATGTTGGTTCGGTTGAGAACGCCATCAAAGACCATTTTGCTAACAGCTTCCAGTGCTTTGGTGCTCTCAGGCCAGGCCTGCATTTGTCTGAGCTTCCAAAGTTGTGTTCTGCTGACAGTGCGACGTTGCAAGAACCTTTTACTTCTGAGGAAATTCTTGATGCTATCAATGGTTATGACGGGAATAAAAGCTCTGGTCCTGATGACTTTAATTTGGATTTCCTTAAGAAGTGTTGGGGGTGGTTGGTATCGATGTGGTTAAGTGTATTCAGGAATTTCACCAGTCTGCAAGTTTTCCTAAAGAAATTTGTTGTTCCTTCATTGCATTGATACCAAAAAGAGAAAATCCGCAAAGTCTTCACGAGTTTAGACCTATTAGTTTAATAGGTTATATTTATATGGTGGTGTCCAAATTGTTGGCTGCAAGATTGAACTTGATTATTAGTAAACTTGTTTCGGCATCCCAGACTGCATTCATCACGGGTAGACAAACCCTAGATGGAGTCGTTTGGGGATTATTATAAAAGGTATTGGTGGCAATGAATTTCGGTTATAAATGGTTGAATTAGATGAAAGGAGCCGTTTTTAATAGCTATTTATCGATGTTGGTTAATGGGAGTACGACTAAGAACTTTAAAGCTTCGATGGGACTTAGACAAGGTAATCCCTTGTCTCCTTATTTGTTTGCTCTAGTGGCGGAATGTTTGACTTACTTGGTTAATAGGGCTGCTAACATGAACTTGTTGAGAGGGGTTCATTTGAATGATGAGAATTCCATTAGCTTATTTCAATTTGCAGATGACACTATAATCGCATGTGTGACTTCTTGGACAAACTTATGGGGTCTAAAGTCCATAATTAGAGGTTTTGATCTAATTTTTGGGTTGCAAGTGAACTTCTGGAAAAGCTGCTTGTATGGTGTAGGGGTTGATGAAGTTTTCTTGAGGGCAACTTCTCAATTTTTGGCGTGTAAGTCTGGACAGCTTCCCTTCAAATTTCTTAGTCTATCCATTGGAGGAAACCATAGGAGGGTCACTTTTTGGAAACTGTTTATCTCGTGCATCAAGTCGTGGCTGTTCTCGTGGAAAGGTAAGCTTTTATATATTGTAGGTAGGGTGACGCTAATTAACTCGGTGCTTACAAACATGCCAATTCATCATCCACTACTACAAAACGCTAAAACAACAACGTCAGGCTTACAACGCATCCTTTTATGGCGTTGTAATAGGTTAAAAATTTTGCGCCCATTTAAAAGCTGAGTCATTTAATGACGGTTGAATGAAACCACCGTAGTAATAAATAAAATGTATCAAGCTTCGATTCACTGCAACTACATTTTTTCCATTTTTTAGAGTACATTTAGCATGTGTCAATTAAGTCCATTATTTATAAAATAAATTGTAAATTATTTTACAACGGTTAAGATGAGCAACCGTAGTAATAAATGAAATGTATCAAGCTTCGATTCCCTGCAACTACATTTTTTCCATTTTTTAGAGTACATTTAGCGTGTGTCAATTAAGTCCATTATTTATAAAATAAATTGTAAATTATTTTACAACGGTTAAGATGAGCAACCGTAGTAATAAATGAAATGTATCAAGCTTCGATTCCCTGCAACTACATTTTTTTCCATTTTTTAGAGTACATTTAGCGTGTGTCAATTAAGTCCATTATTTATAAAATAAATTGTAAATTATTTTACAACGGTTAAAATGAGCAACCGTAGTAATATAGTACATTTCACTTAAGATTCCACTACGGTTTGTTTCTCCACCGAGATTAAAAGGTTTACTGATAAATTAAAACAAAACTTATTATGTATTTCTTTCATAAGATGCCCTAATCGAACAAGTGAGCTAGAGACGCCCTAACCTTTACCCTCTTCGTATCCATTCATTTGGAGCTCAAATATTGCTCAAATAAGGTACTCTTCAACATCTTCATTCTTTTTTTCTTGGTTTATGCTCAAATATATTGACCGTCTTCATTCATTTGCTTCTTCAGCTTCGAAGTAAGGTTCTCTTCAACATCTTCATTCCTTTTTTCTTGGTTTATGCTCAAATATTGACCGTCTTCATCATTCATTTGCTTCTTCAGCTTCGAAGTAAGGTTCTCTTCAACATCTTCATTCCTTCTTTCTTTGTTCATATTTTATATGCTCAAGTCAGAATGAGATGTTTCATATGCTTTACGTTTAGTATTAGAGTACATCTTCATTGATTTTTTCTTTGTTCATATTGTATATGCATATGCTTGAGTTTTTGGATTAGATTTTGGTGTGTCATTCACATTACTATACATGTATAAATTTCAGAAGTTGTAATGGATCGTAGTTGGATGAAAGCCAATAGATTAGATCCGGTTTATGAGAACGGAGTTTGTGAATTCCTTAAATACGCTGATAAACATCTTCCCGGCAATGATGGTATCTTTTATTGTCCTTATGTTGTTTGCGCTAATATCAAAAAGGGTACAAAGAAAGAAATACACAATCACCTTTGTTGTGATGGTATATGTCAAAACTATATAATATGGGCGTGGCATGGTGAGGTGGATAATAAGGAAAGTCGGGTGTCACAAAGTCAAAGAGTGGAGGAAGATGAATATATGGAAGATCACCTAGAGGATATGTTCCGTGATATTGGGGAATCTTCTTTTATGAATGCTCATATTTATGATAATTTATGTAGTGATAAAGACACCCTTTATATAAGGGATGCACAGAGTTCACACGATTGTCGGCGGTGTTAAAGTTGTTTAATCTGAAGGAAAAAAATGGATGGTCGGATAAAAGTTTCACGGAATTACTTGAATTGCTACAGCAAATGTTACCGGAAGATAACAAATTGCCGGATCGTTGCTATGAGGCCAAGAAGATATTGTGTCCACTGGGTCTGGAGTATATCAAGATACATGCTTTCCCTAATGATTGCATATTATTCCGGAAAGAGTATGAAGACTTGTTTCAATGTCCGAAATGTGGTGTGTCGCGTTACAAGCAGAAGGCTAGCAATGGTGATGACAATGTTAGTAGGAAGCATCCTCCTGCTAAAGTGTTATGGTACTTGCCAATACTTTCACGATTAAAGATACTTTTTGCTAATTCGAATGACACAAAGAATCTTAGATGGCATGCAGATGAAAGGATTCGTGATGGAAACATTCGCCATGTAGCTGATTCTTTGCAATGGAAGAAAATTGATTCGTTGTTTCCGGATTTTGGAGTCGAGCCAAGAAATCTTAGGCTTGGGCTTGCCACCGATGGAATGAACCCCTTGGGTAATATGAGCACTAATCATACTTTGTGGCCTGTTCTTCTCACTATTTATAACCTATCTCCTTGGTTGTGCATGAAGCGCAAGTATATACTGTTAAGTATGATGATTTCTGGACCACGACAACCTAGTAACGACATAGATGTTTATCTTAGTCCATTAATTGATGATTTACGACTCTTGTGGGATGAAGGCATTGAAGTTGATGATGCATATTTTGGGGAAAAGTTTAATATGCGTGCAATGTTATTTTGCACAATTTCTAAAACCGGGTCATCGAAAATTTCTAAAACCGGGTCATCCTTATCGTAGATTGCGAAAGGCTTTTAATGGAGAGCAAGAGTTTGGTGAGGCTCCTAAACCTTTAACCGGTGATGAAGTTTATCAACGGCAGGAATACATTAATGTTGTCCTTGGGAAGAGAGAAAAAGAAAAAGGTGGGAAGAGAGAAAAAGAAAAATGTGGGAAGAGAGGAAAAGAAAAAGGGGCAGTTGCGAAAAATATACGGAAAAAGAGATCCATCTTCTTTGATCTTCCATATTGGTCAAGTCTTGATGTTAGACATTGTCTTGATGTGATGTACGTGGAGAAAAATGTGTGTGATAGTTTGATTAGTACACTTCTAAACATTCTGGGCAAGACTAAAGATAGTAAGACTTCCCGTCTTGATATGGAGAAGATGGGTATACGAAAACAGTTGGCTCCAGTAGAGAAAGGAAAAAGAACTTATCTGCCTCCAGCATGTAACACTCTATCTAAAAAGGAAAAGAAGATGTTCTGCGAGTGTTTGCAAGGTATTAAAGTTCCGCAAGGTTACTCATCAAACATCAAGAAACTTGTATCAATGAAAGATCTCAAGTTAATTGGTTTAAAATCTCATGATTGTCATGTATTGATGCAACAACTTCTACCAGTGGCTATCCGTGGGATCCTTCCAAAAAATATGAGAGTAACTATAACGAGACTGTGTTTATTCTTCAATGCCATATGTAATAAAGTTCTTGATTTCAAAAAATTGGATGAATTAGAAGATGAGGCTGCCATAATCTTGTGTCAATTGGAGATGTATTTTTCGCCGTCATTTTTTGACATTATGGTTCACTTACTTGTTCATCTCGTAAGAGAAATCAGAATTTGTGGTCCAGTTTATTTAAGGTGAATGTATCCAATAGAGCGATATATGAAGATCTTTAAAGGATATACGAAGAATCATCACCGACCGGAAGTTTCGATTGTTGAAAGGTACATCACAGAAGAAGCTGTTGAGTTTTGTACAAACTATTTGTCGGATGCAGATTTTATAGGAATTCCAAAGTCTCGTCATGCTGACACAGACGGAAGAGGTATTCAAGGTCTAAATGTTAGGTCAATGGCTCGGGATGTAGTTATTCAATCACATTTCTATATTTTGAATAATATAGATGAGGTTCAACCTTTCATAGATACTCATAAAAGACTTATGAAGAAAAATATCCCCGAATGAATGACAAGTTGTTGTTGATAGAGCATAACAATAGATTCATGGATTGGTTTAATAAAAGTGTATCTAATGATCCTAGTGCATCCGAGATACTTAGATGGTTGTCGTACGAGCCAAAATTTTGTGTCATTACCTGGAGTGCATACGACATTGGTCATTATACCTTTTATACAAAATCAAAAGATGATCGTAGTACAATGCAAAATAGTGAGATTATGGTTGAAGCCGAATCGATGTATTTCTCTAGTTCGAAAGATAAGAGTCTGGTATTGGCAACTACCGCGTTTTATGGTGTCATTGATGAGATTTGGGAGATTGATTATGTTATTTTCAAAGTGGCTTTATTTAAATGCAAGTGGGTTCCCAATAATAGTAACGGTGTAGACATTGATGACTTAGGATTCACCCGGGTCGACCTTGGCAAGGCATCTTTTAATACAGAACCATTCATCATGGCTTCTCAAGCAAAACAAGTTTTCTATGTTTCCGATCCATCGAACAAATCGGGGAAATGGTCAATCGTTCTCCAAGGAAAATACATTCCTCTTAGTGATGAAAGTCTTGATATTCCGTCCACACCTTCTTACACAACACAAGTTCCTACCTCATATGATGAAGTTGATGGAGATGTCGTGCATGCTATACAACTCGATCATGAAGAAGGCATATGGGAAAATTAACAAGTACGTAATTTATTATTTATTCATAATATATTAATTGTATGTTATAATTTAGAAGTATTTTTACTAACAAGTATAATTATTTGAAATCATAGGTATTTTGAGTCCAGACACCAGGCCAGGAGACAAAACACCAAGAGACAAGATACCAATACGCCAAGTTACAATTATGTGAAGTTATGTAATGTGTGTAAACTATAATATGGTATATGTGATATTTTATTTATGTAGGTTGTTTGTTCTGATAAACTGTAATCTGGTATATGTGATATTATGAATATGACACGATTAATATTATTATGAAAACTGTATCACAAAATGTGAATTGTATTTTTCTGCTGTGCTGAGATATGGAGAACAATAATACAGGTAAAAAAATGGGATTAATTATAAAAGCAGGATGATATTTGTTAATTTTGTTGAAACTTTAGCGACGGTTATATTTCCGAACTGTTATAATATCTGGCGCGCTGGCCAGCAAAAAATAAATATCAAAACAGTGCTGCTGGGAATCGAACCGAGGACAATTATATTTATTACAACGGTGTAATGTAAAACCGTTGTGATAGTTAGCGCACTTTCCTCATTATTACCACGCTACACAAGGCCGTCGTTGTAAGTATCATATATACAACAACAATCTACATAACAACGCCCTCGCCCGCGTCATTATATGTCATTCCCAACCGTTGTTAAATGGGTTTTTCGTAGTAGTGATCTATCTTTCTTTTAAGCGCTGACTAAGTTAATCAAGGAGATTGTGTCAATACAGAGGAAAATTTTGTGGGCTGGGACAATTGAAAAAAGTAGTATGTCATGGGTACAATGGTCTATGGTGTGCAAGCCCAAGGATGTGGGTGGTTTGCGAATCAAAGACATCAGTGTTTTTAATATAACGTTGCTATCTAAGTGGTTGTAGAGGTTCATTCACGAGCCTAATGCACTTTGGTTGGGTATTCTTGAAGAAAAGTATGGTAACTTGAGGAGAAAAATCCTTTCAAAAGATGTTCATAAATTTTATAACCTTAAATCACTTTGGAGGAAGGATATCATAGAGATTGGAGATTCTTTATAAGATGAAAGTTTCATTAAAAAAATTTCATGGAAGTTGGGTGATGGTGGAGCAATTCCTTTTTGAAATTCTCCATGGTTGGGCACATAAACCTTGAGGAGTTTATTTCCAGCTCTGTTCGATTCTTTGGAGTTTAAACAGGCTGTTGTAAAAGATTTAGGCAGGTGGGATAATAATCAATTGCAGAGGGATTTTGATAGACTATTCTTGAAACAATGTGGTCATGAGGGGGAGGATATTCACAAGTTTAAGGCACCACTGACAGAGGTCAAGCTTATCTATGGAAGAGAGGAGGTTGTCGGTTGGCCTAGGGGTGCACTAAATCTGCTTATTGTTAAATCTTGTTAAGATCAACTTATTCAGGCCGCTGGGTGCATTGAGTTGGAACCAAACAAGAAGATGGCGTTGGATATCCTTTGACAGCCAAGTATTCCATCAAAAGTTGTAGTTTTTGGTTGGAGATTTCTACTGAATTGTCTACCTACGCGAGTCAACCTTGTTGCTAGAGGTGTTACTACAAGTTCACATGATAAGGTATGCGTATTTTGTTTTCGTGCTGACGAAGATTTAGAACATTTGTTTTTGTCTTGTCCAAGTACTAGTTTGGTATGGAAGGAGGTTAAGATTTGGATGGGAATCACCATACCAACCGTGTCGAATTGTCGTGAACATATGCTTGCTTGGTTCTTAAATTTGGTTGGGAAATTGTCAAAATCCACTGCTTGTTTAATTTGGATGGCAACATGCTGGTGCTTATGGTGGATTAGAAACCAGGTGATCTTTAATGATGCTATATCTGTTCCGAAAGAAGTGTTTCAAAGAGTAATCCATTCCTCTTGGTGGTGGTTGGCCTTAATTTCTAAGAACAAGATTAGGTGTAATTATTATGAGTGGTGTAAAAGTCTTATTGATTTTTTTGTTGGGGGTGTATGGGGGTGGTGTTGCTTTGTATTGGTATTTGTTTGGCACCCTAGTGAGTGTTTTTCTTTGGTTGTAATCTTGTTGGTTTGGGGAACCCCTTTATCCCCTTTAATATATACTGTTGATTATTAACAAAAAAAAAACATTTTAGAAGAGTACGAAGAAATTAAGAAAAATAATTTAGAAGACATCAATTTGTTCTTTGATTGAATGAGCATCAATCATTTAAAGATTCTTAAGAACATTAATAAATATGGTACTTCCTTTGTACCAAAATAAATATCATATTTGCAAAAATTATTTATCATAAAATAAATATCATTTTTAGTTTCCAATGCAATTTTAATTTCTATCTTCTAATTATATTTTCTAATTAATATTCTTAATTTACAATTTCTCTCACATTGCATTAATGATAATAAGAATACACCAATAACAAATAAGAATAATTTGATAAAATTATCATTTTATTCTTTTCATTTATCACAATTTTTTTAATCTGTGTGAAAATGTCAACTATAACATTTATTTTGAGATAAAAAAAATAATATTTTTCTTTTTCTAATTTTAACCTAATTGACATTGTAGCTACTATCTATAAAAATAAGGCAAATAAGCAAAGTTAGTAAAATTCTTTATTTTCGCCTAAATGACATTCTAGCAAATATTTATAAAGAAAATAGATGATTTAGCAAATTATTTATGTTATCCTTATTGACATGAAGCTTCTATCTATAAAATAATATAGTTTAGTGAAAGTCTCTCCTTTTAGCTGAAGTTTTTCCGACAATTATTGTTTTGAATTTCATATTTTTAGAATTTGTTATAAGTTTGATAGTTTATCTTTGTACACCAAATACATATTAAGTTATTTTCTTTTTCTTATTTAGAGTTTATGGAAGGCTAATAGAATATACAATTTAGTTGATTCATTACTTCTACTTTGTTAAAAGTGTGTTAATGTCTTACATGCATTATATATAAAGCATCACATATAATTCAATACCATCAATTTATATCTCATTTTCTTTTCATATTTTTCAGTCTTATTTTCATTGATGAAATTAGTAATATCAAATTTACTCAATTGTTTAAGAGTTCAAAATCTCTTTACCACTTGACTTATATGAACTATTCTAATTGATAATAACAAACAAAATTATTATTATTATTATTATTATTATTATTATTATTAAGGATTTATTGTTTTGGGACAAGTTTTCTATGCTAACTCCCATTGACAGAAAAATAAAGCACTTGAATCTTTTTACTTTTAAGAGCTGATACAAGCTATTTTTAAGTGTCTCGTAGATCTATGTAATTTTAAGTATAATTGTTACTTGATTTTGATGATGAAACCTAATAATAATCGTTAGACAACCTTTAAAGAGAACAACTCCGCAAGTCAACTGACTTTTAGATTTTGAGAACAATCAAAAGAGAAGTTGATATAAAATGTCCTGTAAACTCTCGATGATGTCATTTGATCAAAAAGATACCTTAAGCCTTATCAGTCAGATAATTCAAAGATCCATACGAAGTTCTAATCAATTATTGAATCAAGCAGAAGATCTTAATGGCTGAAAGAGAGAAAGTGTGAAAGCTCGTTTAATCCTGGCTTAGCATCTTAAAGTGACCGGTTTAAATTGTAAAAGTCAAGAGTAAGTCTTGAAGTATAAGACAATCATACACACATGGAAAAGTTTTTCAAACATTCACAAATTTTATTAAATCTTCTGAAAACCTATCAAGGCCTATATAGAATTGATTAAGAAATTTTTCTAATCAATTAATGAAGTTAACTCACCGCCTAATCGATCATGGACCTGTTCCAATCGACTAGAGCAAGGAGAAAGACCTTTTAATTGATTAAAAAAGTTGTTAATCTCATATAGCTATTTTAGAGTTTTCTTTTATGAATTAGGGTTGTCAACTTTTGAAGTTTCTAATCGATTAAAATATGTGTTAATTGATTAATTCAATTAATTTGGTCCATGGATCATTTCCTCTTTGAGCCAAAATTTATTCTATATAAAAGAGACTTCTCCTCATTTCATTTTACACCAGATTTTTGAATAGAAGCCTCTATATTTTTCTTCTACTTACTTTGTTTTTGAAATTTCTTTTTCACAAGAATTATTGTAGTACTGAAAGCTGAAAATCCCTTATGAGAGCTGTGGTATAACTGGTGTTGTGCTTAATAAGATTTATTCAAGAGTGTGATTCTCTTGTGAATTATATTTGTATTGGATTTATAGGTTTCAAGATAAACCAGAAAAAAAGGTTGGGCGAAGGTTTGTGAGTCAAGCTTATGTAAAATTTATGTATGTTTGTTGTTAAGGTTCATAGGTTAATCCCATAAAAGCTCAAGTCTAATTTTAGTAAACTCTCTAGAGAAAACTTTTGGGGATATGAGTATGCCAAGTGGTTAGGCCAAACCTATATAAATCTTTGGTGCATTATCTCTATATGTTCTTTCTTTATTTTATTTTCGTTGCATATTGTAGCGTGCGATTTTTGTCGGTGACGCGACCACCTTACCGCAATGGTTGGAATTGGGTGCTACTTTCTGATTTCTTATTTATCCTATGAAGCTGGAAAGGAAAAGGAAGCTATCTAAAACTAACCTTGCATGCAAATATTTTCTTTAACAAATGCTAAGAGATTGGAGGGTCCGGGGTCCGATTATACAAAGGGAAGTTGACAATTACCCAGTGTATATATGGTTATCCATAGACCTTTTATGGCATGTTTTTCTATTGGTTTAAATACTTTTTGGTGTTTATCTGCTGTGGGTTGGGGAAGTTTCTCCTTTGGGAGTGTTGAGAGAGTTTTTTTTGTTGTTTTCGGGTTTTTCTATTGTTTTTGGTAAGGTACTGGACCTAAAGTTTTTGATTTGTGTGCTCGCTAAGATTTTACAATCTTATGCCTACGTATTCCCGTAATGATACTCGAGAAATCAGAGCAATCGTAGTTCCTCCTATTTCTATGGGAGGAAAAGATATTTGGTGTCTTGTTTAAAGCCCAAGATTGAAGCTAAAGGTTATTTGTGTCTTGTTCAAAGCACAAGATTGAAGCTAAAGGTTTGACTGAGAGTGAATTTGTCATCTCTAAAGGGAGATATCTTACCTATTCATCACAGTTATTGAAGGATTGGTTATAAAGGGGAATTACTTTAAACTGGAATGTATGGAATCCAGCAATGCCATAATTTCCTTTATAAGGGAGGTGTCCTGAAGGAAGAAACTTTAACTCAGTGTAGAGCAATGCCATTTTTCCTCAGGAGTCTTTCATGCTAAGAGAGAGACATTGGCTTGGATGTAAATAATCCAGAGGCTTGCCACTTACAACATTTAGATGAAAGAGGAAGTTTATCAGGATAAAAGAGGGGCTATAACTTGGATTTTTGAATCAACAAGTGTGCGACTTATAGCAGTTATCTGGAATTAGGTTTTTTTATTGTCTGTTTTGATATATGATGTATAGAGAAAATATCCTCCTGCAGAGTAGACTCAGGGTCTCATCTGAGGGGATGTTGATTTTTGTGTGCCTTGATCAAAGCCCAAGGTTGAAGCTAAAAGGTTGAATCTACTAGGGGAGTTTTATATCTGTCTTGTACAAAGCCCAAGATTGAGGCTAAAAAGAAATTGACTCTTATTGGAGAGGTTTTATCTGTCTTGTACAAATTCCAAGATTGAGGCTGAAAAGAGATTGACTCTACTGGAGAGGTTTTAACTGTCTTGTACAAAGCCCAAGATTGAGGCTGAAAAGAGATGAACTCCACTGAGGAAAATCATTATACAAAGCCTAAGAGGAGGTTGGCTTCTGCTGAGGATTATTGAAATCCAGAGACATGTCCAATATGTATTGGGGAATCCAAAGGTTTTACTCCTTCTGGGGATTTGAAGAAGAGTTGAAATATCAGAGACCATGAGGCTCTGATTCTATTGGGGATTTGTTGATGGTAAGTTGACCCTGGCTGGGGAATTTCTTAAGATGAAAGCTTAAAGATTGAGTTTGAAAACCTATGGAGGTTTTAACTCTGTTGGAGATTGGTATGTTGATGAAATGATTAGGGTTTTTCCTGTGTTTTTAGGAAACTTGAGGGTTTCTTGGTGAAATCCAAGAGGAGATGAGACTTTCCAAGTCTACAGGTATGAAGAGGTTGAATCTTAACAGGAGAATGATCTTTGTATGATGCCCAAGAGGAGGCTAAGACCGTCCAAGTCTACTTGTATGAAGCCCAAGAGGAGGCTGAGGTTTTAAGGGATGAAGATTAACCCTAAAATGGTCTGATGTTCTGGAATTCTGACTCTCCGAAGGATTGAACTAGTAGAGATGACTAAGTTCTGTCGTATACCTGTAGGAGGTCTTCGGGTCCTTGTACTAAGCCCAAGAGGAGGTTGGGGATGCTTTTAGGAAGCATGTGGGTCCAAACCTAAGAAAAGTTCAAGAAAGGTTTCACCGGGAATAAGTCATTTCTTTGTTTGAACAGTTCCAGGGTTTGAAGAAATTCAGAAGAGGTTTCACCGGGAATTAATCCTCTTTGGGGAATTGAATTTCTTGTACACATGTATTTCTAAGTTAGGACAGTCTTGAGAAAAGTTTCACCGGGAATAATGCCTTTCTCTGTTCCATATTGTATAAGCCCAAGAGGAGGCAAGACTGTATCTGGAATTTCCTACGGGGAACTAGTTTTGACTGTGTTGAAAGAGTAACCAGTGGTTTGCTCTAGACCTAGACCTAATTGCTGGGGAAAACTCTAAGAAAGTATATATAAGCATATACAAATGAAATATATAAACAAGTATGTATTAAAGAGATAGTGGAACTTACAGTTGTGCAAGCCCAAGCATAATAACTACAGCTGTATGGTTAGTTATTCAAGAAATTGAAGAAAGTTTTGATAAAGCTTTAAATTTGAATTTAAATAAAAAAGAAACTTGTTTTAACAGGAAATTTGGGGCTTATACTCAAAGAGAGGCCCAGACGATCTCTTTTGAAAAGGCGACGATCGCGTCGATAGTTTTGAAAACTACAGAGGGACTTATACAATGACTGAGGCCCAAATTATTGTATTTATAGGAAGGATGGGTCTTACACTCTATTAGAGGTCCAAAAGTTTATTTTTATGCAAGAGTTGGGACTTATATCTCAAGGAAAGGCCGAGATGAAAAACAGTGATCGCACCGTTTATTGTGAAAATCGCGTAGGGACTTATACAATGGCTGAGGCCCAAATTATTTATGTACAAAAGGGGTTGGGTCTTACACTCTATTAGAGGCCCACAAGTCTTTGAAAAAGAAGAAAAATGGGACTTACAACTCAAGGGGAGGCCCAGATGAAAATTGTTTTGAAAACGGCGATCGCGCTGAGATTTTTAAAATCGTATCGGGACTTATACAATGACTGAGGCCTAAATTTATTTACAAAGGGATGAGACTTACACTCTACCAAGAGGCCCAAAAAATGTTTTGAAAAATGTTTATGAGGGTGAAAAATAATTAAAACCCTAATTTGATTTCAAAAATGCATTTTAATTTGAATAAAAATTAATTAAAATGATCAAAATTATCAAACATGTATGAAAAACAAGTTGTGATCTTGGATTAATGTTTGAAAAATTATGTTTTATCCCTAGAATGATTTGAAAATCATTTGAAACACTCTACATAAGTGTAGAAACATGCCTGTAACTTGAAAACACATTTATGATGCATGGATTATAGAGTTTGAGAGTGTCAAGCTTACCTCTTGCAGCTGGTGATCGAATTCTATGTTGGAGGTGTTACAGATGTTGTGTAATGATCTGGACAGCTTCAATGGACCTCAAGTAATGTGTTTGAAGGCTTGGAATGGATTGAATCATCTCAAAACTTGTTGTGGCACCTCAACTGCAAACATGCCAAAAAGCTTGAGCAAATGGGTGGTGACTTTGTGATTCAGGTGTTCCAGATGAGTTTTAAGGTCATGGATCACTCATATATGATGTATGTGAGGTGCTGGCATGATTGGTTTTGATAGAATTGCTCTCAAATGGAAAATCCGAATGTTACTTGAATGAGTAGAAAAATTTGGTTTTTTGAGAGTGATTTTGAGGAAAGCATGTGTTATGGTGCTTTGGTGTACTCAAATTGACCACAAATGAGCTCTATTTATAGTTTGTCAAGTTTGTTTTGGCAGCAATAGTGAATGGTGGATGGTACAGTCCATTGTTCATTGGTTTTCAAAAGGAATCTCAAGTCTCCTCTAGCCATTGACTTGAGTCAATCTTGCAAGCCTATGGTCTTCTGTTGCAGGGATAAGGCTTAACTTATTCAGTTGGATTTGACTCAATACATGCCACCTTGATGCATCCTTTGAATGCTCCATGACAACTTTGAAGTTTTTGGTTTTGCATCATTAGATATCACATGCATACATGATGATCTTTTGTCTTAGGAGGCTTGTGGCTCAGAGATCTTTTGCCTTGATCTGATCCTTAATGTTTCTAGAAAGATTACAAGACTTGTAATTGCACTAATTATCCAATTCGAGCAAATGACCTATAATCTGTCTTGGGAAGAAATCCGTTTTTGATGCCATGTTCCCAGGGTTGTAACTTCCTGCTCAAATTGAATTTGGAGATGATCTGGTACTTGTTGGAAAGCTCTCATGACATACTTTAACTTTGATGTCCACCAATGGACCTGGTTCAGCTTGGATCAATGTGAAAAATGGCCTCAAAGTTGGTGAAAATTCAAGATAGATTATGTCCAAAATTTTCACTAAATGTTGGAAAAAGTGGTCATTTTCATGTTTTTGTGATTTTGATCAATCTATAACTCAAAATCCATGAGGATTTGGAATCTTTTGAAGTTGACACTTTTGAAGTATGTCATGTGAACTTTCATTTGAGCTTTAGATGGAAGAAAAAGGCCTTGGGGTTTGGGAGTTATGACCTTGCAAAGTTGGTACCAAATCCACTTTGTTCCATAACTTAGAAAAATTTAAGTTTCTTAAGGTTGCCTCTTTTGCAAGTAACCCTATTTTCCTTGGTTTTTCTCGATGGATGATGATCAAAACCATGCATTAACATTGTTTTTGGCTTAGGGGAGCCATATTTGTGAAAATTTTCAAAAAGTCAAACTTGATTTTGGGCACAGTTGACTTTTTGTCAGATGAATTCCAAATGGTGTGATCTTCTATGAAATCAAGTTCTTAACCTAAATCAAACCTAATGGATGAATTCCATAGGTGTTTTAGGGTGTCTTGAATCATGTCCCAAGGTTTGGGAACATGTCTTGGTCCAAAGTCTAAGGTACAGTTGACTTTTTCTTCAAAACCCTAATTATGATCCAGATGAATTTGAAACTTGTGAATCAAGCTTCTTGGATCAATCCATTGTTGTAAATGGATCAATGTGGTGTATTTGAGGCCCTCAAATCATGTCTTGAGGTATTGGTTCATGTCTTGCCTTAAAATTTAACTTAGGGGTGAATCAGGTCAAGGAACCCTAATTCTTGATTTTTGATGAATGCTTCCTCTGAGGCCATTTTGACTTGATGATGGGACTCATAAGGTTAATTTGAGAATTTTGGATTATGTTTTGAAGTATTGGCCCATGCCCATATGAAAATTTTCATCTGGAGGCCTTGGTCGACCAAAACCTGAATTTGGTGACACTGGCGATCTTGAGGCTTGATCCACTTGGAATGTTGCAATCTTGTGCTTGATTCTTGATATGTGAGACCTCTTGATCCTTCATGGGTGTTTGAGAGGTTAGACAAGTCAAAGATCATGTCAATTCTTGATTAATCCTTTGTCTAAGTGCTCTGAGAGGGCTCAAAACCCTAATTCTTGATTGTAGTGAATGCTCAACAATCCTTGAGGAGATTGAATAGGCATGAAGGTACATCCATATTGTGGTGATGATTTGCACACTTATGGGAAATCTTGGTGGTCAAAATTTGGGGTATGACACGTATCTCTCTTCGTCTCCCTCTTCTTTATACCTTATTTATACCTTTAACATAACGTTTTCAAAGAATAAAAGATTTTATAAATTAATCACGAATTTTGATTATCACAATTCACTTTGCTCTTGTGTTTTGAGTCACTTTGCCAACGAGTGGCATTAGAGCCTAACTCATGTTATATAACTAATTGTCTCAGGAGGTAGGAATACCTTCAAATGATTCACTAAACCGACTTTTCTCTTAAATAGAGAAAAGTATGCTTTGTGGAAAGAGAAGATGAGAATCTTCATAGAGTGAATGAATTATGGTATTTGGAAGGTTGTGAAAAATGGTATATTTGTTCCCACATATCAAGATAATGGTGTTGTGGAAAACAAGATAGGTAAATGCAGACCAACGAGGATAAGGAAAAAAACAACACAATTTGAAAGCAAAATATATCATCAATGTTGCCTTATACATTGGTGAGTTTTTTTTTGGATGTTTCTCATTGTGACATTGTAAAAGAAATGTGGCATACTCTTCAACTTACTCATGAAGTTACAACAGAGGTAAAAAGGGCTAGAATGAACACATTGACCCGTGAGTATGAATGATTTAAAATGAAACATGAGAAAAACATTCAGGACATGAAAAAATATTTTATTCATATTGTGAATCATATGAGAACTCCGGGCCAAGCTTTTCAAAATGAGGATTTGGTTATCAAAGTCATTAGATACTAAAATTGTAACAGGCAACCTAAAGACACAATGATTCATGAATCTAAAAACTTGTCTTCCATGGGTTTGGATACCTTGTTTGAGAAATTGTAGGATGTTGTAGCTCAAAAGCATGTAAATATCATATCCATAAAAGATTAGTTGTGTTTTAAATATTTTAAAACAATTTTTATGATTCTAAGAGAAAGGTTGTTTAGAATATTTGTTTGTGAATATGAAATGACAAAAAATAAATTAATACTCCGGTGTTAACAGTGAGAAATTTTTTTGGAATTAGATTTCATCATCCTTATCCTCATGAATAACTATTGGTTAGTAATATGCGCTTCTACTCAGCTATTAATACTCCCACTTATTTTACTCTTGCTGCATATCTTTCTTCATCTACGTCTTCTTTCTACCTTATTTATATCCTCTAACATAAACATTTTCAAAGAATAAAAGATTTATAAATTGATAATGAATTTCAAATATCACAATTCACCCCCCCCCCCCCCCCCCCCCTCCCTCTTTGTGTTTGAAATCTCTTGGTTAACACCTCTTACTATTGCATTTCCTATCAATTTGTCATTCACAAAGCAATAATTTTTATTAAACTAATCAATAATGTTATTATCAGCAACAAGTTTAGACACACTTAATTTTTTTTTTTTTTTTATGTTCGAGACATATAAGGCATCATGTAAATTGAGTGAATTAAATTTTTAAGAATACATGGCCATAATTTTCAATTTCTCACTATTTCTAACAACTAGTGAATTCTTACCATGATGCTCAACCAAGTCTTAAAACTTGTCAGTTTAATGTGTCACATGATTGTTTGCAGCATTGTCAAAGTACCAATCATGGCTTCACTACTACAAATATACCTATCGTAACATGTAATTACTTCAGTTAATCAATCAACCAAAGTAATATCTCTTAATTAGGTGCCAACATTTATTTTATTTTATTAAATGCAATATATCACTACGGTCCATACTAATAATTATGGTGATATGTTAGCCTCATAGGCTTTGAATCCCAACACCAATATTTTCTATTTTTCTATACAACAAAGAGCGTGTCCATTAATGTCTAAATTAAAATAAAAATTATGAATAGTTTCACCACGGTTGTATCTGTCGACCATGATTACATGTCACCTAAAATTAATATGTTTTACTACGGTTCGTGTTATCAACCGTAGTGAAATGTGTTTCATTATAATTAAAACATATCAGATTTAGTTTATTTCCTTTAGAACACAAGTGCCCTAGTTAAGAACAGACGAAAGCGATAGCGAAACAGACTTCCAAACTTCATCTTCTTACCACTCATTCATTTCTTGGAACATCCTCTTCTTCAATTTGCACAAAGATGATTTACTTTATCTATTTATTCATCATCGACGAAAATGAGCGCGAGCATACACGAATGGCGTTTCTTGGTAATAACCTCTTCTTTAATTTATGGTATTTTATCTATTTCTTTCACCTTTATCACCATTCATGTTGAGTTTTATGTTTTGGTGTTGTTAAACGTTATATTATTGTGATTGAACCATATTCCAATGTAGTGTATATATGAACCTCTATTATGTTGTGTGAATGTGATTGTATATATGTGAGAGTATTGATGTTTATATGTGTATGCAACATATTAGTATGTGAGAATGCACTGTAAATGTTAGTGTGTTGTGTCCAGCATTAATGTGCCATTTGCGTTGTTGTGATTGAGTGATATTGAGATTGTTTTTATGTTGATGGGAATGTTATATATTGTTGTGATTGAAGGATATGAAGATGAAGATTGTTTTATAACTTATTGTGTTATTTTATTGTTAAATGATTCTACAAGCTTTTGATATAAATTTCAGAATTTATTATGGATCCAGTTGGATGAAATCTGATTGATTAGGTCCAGTGTATGAGAAAAGAGTTCTTGAGTTCCTTGAATATGCGGAACAAAATCTTCCCAACAATAATGGACTCTTTTATTGTCCTTGTGTTGTATACGGGAATATATTTTTTTTTTCAAAGGAATAAGTATTCCATCACCTATGTTATGATGGATTTTGTAAAAACAATACAATTTAGGCGTGACATGGTGAAGTAAAAAAAAAATCAAAATGTGACGTTAGAAAGACATGATGTTGATGAAGATATGGATGATCGATTAGAAGATATGATCCGTGATATTGGAGAATCTTATTTTAGGAAAGCCTATATTTATGATACTTTATATAGTGATAAGGGTGTGCCTTTATACGAGGGTTGCACAAGTTTTACATGGTTGTCTGCGGTGTTAAAATTGTTTAATATGAAGCCAAAAAGTGGCGGACTGATAAAATTTTCACGGAATTGCTTGATTTGTTGAAATAAATGCTGTCAGAAGATAACAATTTACCATATCGTTATTATGAGGCCAATAAGATATTGAGTTCAATGGGTTTAAAGTATATCAAAATACATGCATGCCGTACTGATTATACCTTATACAAGAAATAGTATGAAAAAATGGATCAATGTCCAGAATGTGGTGAGCCGCGCTACAACGTGAAGGACAATAATGGTGATGACTATGACGGTGTTAGCAAGAAGGGTCCTTCTGCTAAAGTGTTATGGTACTTGCTAATAATTCCAAGGTTCAAGAGACTTTTTGCTAATGCGGATGACACAAAGAATATTATATAGCATGCAGATGAAAGAAAATGTGATGGAAACATTCGCTTTGTAGAAGATTCTTTGTAATGAAAGAAAGTTAATTAGTTGTTTCCAAATTTTGGCCTTGAGCTAAGAAACCTTAGGTTTGGGCTTGACTTAAATGGAACGAACCCCTTTGGTAATCTGATTACTAACCATACTTCTTGTGTTGTTCTTCTCACTATTCATAACCTATCTTCTTGGTTGTGCATGAAGCGCTTGTATATATTATTATCTATGATAATTTATGGACCAAAAAAACCTGGAAATGAAATATATATTTATCTAAGTCCATTAATATAAGATTAAATAATTTTGTGGAGGGAAAACGTTGGTGTTGATGATGCGTATTCAGATGAAAAGTTTAAGATGTGTACCATGTGATTTTTCACAATCAACAACTTTCCTACATATGGAAATTTGGATGAATACAATGTCAAGATACATAAAGCATGTCATATATGTGATTCTAATACCTATTTTTACCAACTTCTTTTGGGAAAAAAATACTATTTAACTTGGACATTGGAAAAGATATTATTTATCAGAGAGTAGAAGTTTGAAATCGCTCCTAAACCTTTAACAGATGATGAAGTTCATCAACGATAAGAACACTTTATTGTTGTCTTTGGAAATAATAAAAAAGGGTCTGTTGAGAGAAATATTTGGAAAAAGAGACCGGTGTTCTTTGATTTTCCATGTTTGTTTAATCATTATGCCAAAACTGGTTTTAGGCAGCTCTCCATAGACAACATTTTTTTCCCAAAGCGCTGCTATAAAGATTGTGAAGAACCATTACATGATGAAGGGCCTGAGCCTGGATCCCATTGGGGTTTGATTTTTGATGGAGCTGTTAATGAATATGGAAATGGTATTGGGGAAATAATTGTTACTCCTCATGGTTCTCATATTCCTTTCACTGCAAGGTTGATGTTCACTTGCACAAATAATGCGGCTGAGTATGAAGCGTGTATTATGGGCTTGGAAGAAGCTATTGATTTAAGAATCAAGATTCTTGATGTATACGGAGATTCAGCCCTATTGATTAATCAGATTAAAGGAGAATGAGAGACACGTCAACCTAATTTGATTCCTTATCGAGATTATGCAAGAAGGTTGTTAACTTTCTTCAATAAGGCTGAGTTTCACCACGTACCCAGAGCAACAAATCGAATGGAGGATTTTTTAGCCACTATATCCTCCATGATTGTGCTGAATAGGTGGAATGATGTGCCCAAAATTGATGTTATGCGGCTTGATAGGCCAGCTCATGTATTTGTGGTTGAAGAGGTTGTTAATGATAAACCGTGGTATTATGATATTAAATGCTTTCTTCAAAATCAAGAGTACCCACTTGGGGCATCGAAGAAAGATCAGAAGACTTTGAGAAGGTTGGCTGGTCGTTTCTTCTTGAACGATGATGTGTTGTATAAAAGAAATTATGACATGGTCTTGCTCAGATGCGTGGATAGACACGAAGCAGACATGTTGATGAAAGAAATTCATGAAGGATCTTTTGGTACCCATGCCAATGGGCATGTAATGGCTAAGAAGATGTTGAGGGCAGGTTACTATTAGCTAACAATGGAATCTGACTGTTGCAAATTTGTGAAGAAGTTCCATAAGTGCCAGATTTATGCTAACAAAATTCAAGTTCCACCAACTCCTCTCAATGTTATCTCTTCTCCATGGCCTTTCTCCATGTGGGACATTGATATGATTGAAATGATTGAGCCTAAAGCGTTAAACGGACACCGTTTCATATTGGTGGCTATTGACTATTTTACCAAGTGGGTTGAAGCGGCATCATATGCCAATGTGACCAAGCAAGTAGTGGTTCGGTTTATCAAGAACCAAATCATTTGTCGGTATGGTGTTCCGACCAAGATTATCACCGATAATGGGTCGAATCTGAATAACAAGATGATGAAGGAATTATGTGATGAGTTTAAGATTGAGCATCATAATTCTTCTCCTTATAGACCTAAGATGAATGGGGCTGTTGAAGCTGCTAATAAGAATATTAAGAAGATTATTCAGAAGATGGTTGTTACTTACAAGGATTGGCATGAGATGCTCCCTTTTGCTTTGCATGGGTATCATACATCCGTTCGCACTTCAACGGGGGCAACCCCTTTCTCTCTTGTTTATGGTATGGAAGCAATGCTCCTGGTGGAAGTTGAAATCCCTTCTATGAGAGTTTTGATGGAAGGTAAATTGTCTGAGGCTGAATGGTGCCAAAGCAGATATGATCAATTGAATTTGATTGAAGAGAAAAGAATGACGGCCTTGTGTCATGGCCAGTTGTATAAACAGAGAATGAAGAAAGATTTTGACAAGAGGGTTCGACCTCGTGTGTTCAGAGAAGGCGACCTCGTGCTAAAAAAGATCTCGACTTTTACCAATGATTCTAGGGGCAAGTGGACTCCTAATTATGAAGGCCTATATGTTGTTAAGAGAGCCTTCTCTGGTGGTGCATTACTTCTTACAACTATGGATGGTGAAGAGTTCACTCGTCCTGTGAATGCCGATACAGTCAAGAAATACTTCGCCTAAAAATAAAAGAACAGCTCACTAAGTTAAAAACCCGAAAGGGCGGCTTAGGCAAAAATGAGCGTCTCGGTGGGCTGAAAACCCAAAAGGGCGGTCCAGGCAAAATTTTGAGACAAAAACAGAAATAATCATCCCGGTAGATTGAAAACCCGAGAGGGCAATCTAGGCAAAAGTTAGGGATTATGGCAAGTAACTGCATCTGGCCAGTCTTGATCATTGAAAGCAATATTGTCTATCAAGGATTTTGTTTCAATTATCCTCAGCTGAAGTTTTGAGCACGGCGGAATTTAAAGTTGTTAGGGAGAATAGTGGTCATTGTATTTCAATGTAACCCTTTCCATGTATTTACCATTTTTCAAACTTTGTAATGATCTGTGGAGTTACACCATTTGCGGACTACCATTCTATTAATAAAATTTGGGCCTTTGTCCCTTTGTTTGCAATTCTTATTTTGTTTCTGTTCGCAGAATTTCATTTATTTTTGATGATGATTTTTGAAACAAAATGTAAATAATTGATTTAAATTTTTGAAAATTATAAAAGCATTTTCCTTTGATTTATGAATGCAAAAAGGAACGTCAACGGTTATTCCAAGGATGGTAAGATTGATGTTTTACTCAGTAGGGGTTGCTCTTACTCTTCTAACAGAATTTATTGACAACTCCCCAGTAGAGTTTGTCGATATTTCCCCAGTAGAGTTTGTTGATTTTTTCCTCGGCAGAGTTTTGTTCAGTTGTTGACAAGATGTTGGGTTCCGTCAAATTTGTGTTATGATGTATTAAATTCATAAGGGCCAATGCTATTTGTTTTTTTCCCAGCTAGGTTTTGATCCGGATCTTCTCCAGCTGATTATGGTATGGTCAGGTAGTCGAGTAGTTTTGACGATCTACCTCTCCTTGATGGTAGTCCTCATGCGGAGATTCATTTTTGCTGTCCCCCGGTATGAATCATACGAAGAATCCTCGCTCAGAGTTTTACCCTCTAGATGTGTTGTTGTTGCTTTGGATGCCCCCAAACAGATAACACTGTTATTTTCCTCTAAGAAACATTGACGTGGGGGCCGCTTGTCTGGTTTCATCTTGTCTTGTGGATGTTTTTCTCTCCAGGTTGTTCTACCAAGAGAGTTATCCTTGATGATTCCCCAACGGAGGCAATGCATTTTTATCTCCAATCATAGAGCAGTGATATTAATTTCTCATGTCCCCCCGGCAAGTCCAGAATGTATTTCTCTCCAGAGAAGATTGTGCATCACTATTTCGAGTGTTCCCCAATGAAGTCGCTAATGGCATCTCTTTAGTCACCTGTTGGGTTTTCTCTCTTTTATGATGAGTATTGATCTAAAATCCCCCACAGTTTGACCTTTTTGTTGTTTTCCTCAGCAAGCCCAGGTTGTTTTGCTCAGAATTGGTTAATTCTCAGAGAGCTTTTCTCTTGTATCTCCAGCAGATCTTCCTTGTATTCCCAGTTGATTTTGAGTAGATGTTTATATGTCTACAATTCCCCAGCGGATGCATTATTTCGCCGTAGTAGATCTCTTCATCCTTTTGAAATGGAAGTTCCTATGAATTCTTTATGATCCCCAGGAAAAGTCAGAAAGATTTGGGTTGTTATGATTCCCCGACAGCTTTTCTTCCATCCCCGAAGCAGAGTTTATGTTGTTATTCTCTTCGTGGATCGTTGATGTTAGAAGGTTGATATTTGGGTTTCTCCCCAAGGAGTATCTTCCTTTCTCCAGCAAGATTTGAGCCTTGTAGTAGGATTTATTTTCCTTTGACGACTTTTGTTTATCTCTTGCAGGATTTCTTCAGCTAAATCCCTAGCAGAGTTGCTAATGATATCTTCAGTGGTGTTGTGATGTTTATTCCACCCTCTGTTTATCCTTATGTCTGTTTTGTCAGCATATTCATACTCATAAGCAATGTATGCGCATCTTTTGTTGTGTATAACATATTGTTGTTGCATTGTGCATTTTACATCTGTGTTGGTGTTTCTTTGCTCTCTGGTGTTGTTATCCCTGTAGAGCGTGTGTGTCTTCTCTCCATTTAGAGTGTCGACCTGTAAGCAGAAAATGCCTATCTTTGATAATTCCCCACTGAGTTTATTCCTCGTGGAAGATATATGTTTTAGCCTTCCTCCCCAGTTCATTTGTCTGGATGGAATTAATCCCCAGTTGAGATATTTCCTCCTCGGGATGAGTCTTGTTTGACCGTTTCCTCTGGTTTATCCCCGGATTGAATTTTGGTCCCTTGCTGTGACAATGGAAGCTTATCACCTTTGTCGTCCTACCCGTTTTGTTGGTAGTAGGCGATATAGCTGGCTTATTACCTTTGTCGTCCTGCCCTGTGTTGGTAGTAGGTAGTATAGCCAGGTTTGATTACCTCGTTATAACTATCACTTGTTTGATAGTTGGTAATCTCTCCCTTCTTTGTCCGAGTTTATCACCTTTGCCGTCCTGCCCTGTGTTGGTAGTAGGTGATATTTCTCGACCCCTTTGAGATTATTACCTTTTCTGTCCTATCTGTAGCACCCCCAAAATTTGCCTTCACTTGTCTAACCTCTAACTGGCTTATGCTTCATCCATTTGCATTTTAGCTAGTTCAGGCATATCATTTGGTTATGTGGTTATGGGATCAAGGTTCTTTTATATTCAATAGTTAGAACCATCTCGGTATTTTCTGCAACTTTTATGTTCGGCTCGGAAGGCAATTCATCAAGGGAAGTCCCGGAAATTAATTGTTTCTGGAATATCGGTGTTTGCTGGTTAACTATGTCGGTGGTGTTCAAAGCTCACAACTTGTGATTGGATCAACATTTTTCAGCGATTCCTATGCCAAAGGTTCCGTCTTGATATCCTCTCCAACTTTCGTGTTTTGGCCGAAGGCTATTTCTTTGGGGAAGATCTCCGAATACGCGAATTCTCTGAGTCGATACAGCAGAAGAACAGTGAAAAATAGTGCTAAACCGGTGTATTTCGGACACTAAAAAATTTCATAACTATCAGTTCTTTCGTCGGATTGATGTAATTCCAGTGCCTAAAATTCCATTTCAATGCCATCTTCGTGCCGAATGTTCAGTAGGAAACAGTTCCGAGCGGAAGGACTCCGAAAGTGCGAATTACCAGTGGAATTCATTGATGCAGTTCAGTGTCAGTCAGATTTTGGAAAAATCATAACTCGGTCAATTTTTATCGGATTGTGTCCGTTCTCGAAGTGCCGGTTTACAAATTTTACCCTATTCAAGTTCAAAGACAAGCTCGGGTTTGAACGGTGCTCCGAAGATCATCGTCTTGGTTTATTTCGCAAAACGGAAGTGTTGAACTGAAGAAAAAGGTTGAAAGTTGTTTCACGGGAAAATTTATATCTCACTCATTTTTTGTCCGATCGCACTCATCTTTTGACACGAGGTCACGAACTCGTAGATCTACAACATTACTGACAAAGTCGAGTCAAGATTCTGCTTCTAAAGACATGAGCTTGTCAAGTTTCCGAGTAGCAAACGGTAAATGTATCAAACTCATTCAATTTTGATCGAATGACGTCCGTTCTTTTTGTGTGGCGTTCGTGACTCAGACGCGGACAATTTCGTAAGAAGCTCAAAGTCAAAATTTTGTACCGAGCAAGGTGTTATTTCCACTTAAGCTGCTGATAAGCTTGAATTTTACCGCTTTACCTGATTTTTCCACCACACTATATATTCAAAATTCTCTCTCATTTCCCATAACTTCAATCATAATTCACAAACACCCAAAAATTCTGATTATACTCTCTCAAAGATCAAATCAAGTTCTCTCAACTTTTTCTTAAGAACACAACAACAACTTCATCAATCTTCAAGAACACTCAAGAACGCAAAGTCTCCGATCGAGCTCTGACCACCGCCGATCAACTGCGATCGCCTCCCCCACTCCCGCCGGACCACCGCGCCGACCTCCCTAGCTCCGGCCAGCCACCGCGCGCCGGCGAACTCCCTCCTCTCCACGGATTCTTCATCAATTGCTCCTCCGATCTACTTTCTGGTAACAATTCTTGAATCTTTCGCTTCATTATTTGTTAATTGTTGAGGTTTGGATTGAATTAAAGTGAGTTTGATATTGTTGTAGCTTAGGTGTTTGATAAAATACTTAGGTGAACACTTGAATTCAAGAATTGTGATAATTGTTGAGTGAATTAATTGTTTGATCATTCATTTGAGATTGATATTGTGGAGATTTGTTGAATGTTCTTGAACAATAGTTGTTGTGATTAATTGATTTTGAATATAGTTGAATTAATTGATTCTTGAAATAAGTTGATTATGAGCAAACGGGGAAATGGATGATTTCATTTGAATTGTTGTGTTCCGCGCGTCGAAACTAATCCGGTTCCACAATTGTTGATATTCATTTTGCATCAAGAATGGATTAACCATGGAATTGTTTGATTGTTGTGTGTTAATGGTTCGCGTGTCGAGAATTATTGATTCGCATGCTTAATGGATGATTTTGCTTGGTCTACATATTTGAAAGTCGTGTAATCGATGTGCATTAATTGTGTATGATCGTTGGCTTGAGATTGGTGCATGTTTGCTTGAGAAATAAAAGTTTGGTTGTGTAGGAACGTTATCGTGTCGCTTTCCCGTAAAAATGTGTTTTGGTCATAACTTCCTAACCGTGGCATGTTTTTGCGAATACGAATAATGCAACTCGACTTTGTTGATGATTCTGGAGCTGTTGGTGGACTTTTTAGTCAATTTCGGACAACTCTTTTCTACTGTTTTGCTACTGCTAGCCGACGAAATCGGCCTAAAAGTCCCACTTCCGAGCGGAATTAATTCAAACCGAGTTTGTTTTTGAGTCCGTTGGCACGTTTTTGGTCAACCATGCGATTTTAATTTAATTCCGAGTCGGTGATTTTTGACGCATTTTTTCCGATTTGACGCTTTTAAGCTCCGTTTCATGCGAACTTTGCATGTTGACTTGTATTTGATGTGCACTTGTGCTTACTTGCTCATACATTATCATTGTGATTGGTTTCGCTCTTTTTCGGATCGACTTTGTGTGCATTTTATGATGTTGTGGTGGTGCTGCCCATTTTGAAACTTTGTGTTCCGAGGCGTGCTCATTACTCGTATGCTTATCATTGTGCTTGATTTTGAGTTATGATGCATGGGTGCAACTTCCGGTTGCATCTCCTTGTGGTTTCTAACATGTTTGTTGAGATTGTGCAAGGTTTCCGCTAAGATTCCGGCGATGCTTATTCGCTCGGTATTCCACTTTATTTGTGGGATACTACTTTGCTTCCGATGTGATGGCTTTTATTTCATGCTATGAGATGCATTATGTATTACATGCGTGGTTGTCTGGCTTGTGTTTTCATGCAGGTGGTCCATATGGTCGTGTCCGATACACACACCACATGTCGGTTGTGATTTATTTTCACACCGACAATGTTTTGATGCTTATGCTTGTACCGAATTTCTGACTCACTTTTGTTTGCCTGATGATAGATTGCTCTCCGAGTTTCTGGTTCTGCTTGCGTTGCTATTTACGGATTGCTATCTGTTGGGTATAATTTCTTGAACCGATTTACTCTCTTTCCGCATTTTTTCTTTTGATGCCATGAGAAGTAGGATTGGGAGTCCGTGCCACTTGGCCAGCAATTCTGGAAGTCCTCAAAGAAGGCTCTGTTTGTGATTGTTTAATATTGTGCCTAAGACCTCCAAAGAGGCAATCCATTCCCGTATCCCCTAGTAAGACCTCCAAGAAGGCAATTGGCGGAATGAGAGTCTGCAGTCGGCTCCCGCCATTTCTAGTCCCAAGTCGTTCTTAGCTCGCATTTCATGTTGATGCTTTGAACATAACTCACTCTTGATATCGAGTCCGTCAAGTGGAAGAAGGGTTTAGCAATCAAACCCCCACACCTTGTCTATAGCTCGCATTGATCGATGTTGATGCTTATGTGATCTGATTCACATCTTCCCCTTCCTTACTCTGCTCTCCATGGTTCTCGATACCATTGGGTGAGTACCCCTATTTCCCATAGCTAGCTTGTTTGCCTTGGGTGAGTACCCCTATTTCCCATAGCTAGCTTGTTTGCCTCGGTTGATATGACCCCTTGGCCAAAGCTCCCCCCTTTTCTACTTTGATTGTGTGACATTGTTGTTGACTAACACTGTTTACTCTTTCGTTGCTTTTAGTTCGTTTTGTGACTGATTCATCCTGTGTTTACTTGTCTGATGACATGATCCCGTAGGATTCCTCGCTCCACTTAATTTTTGATTAAGTCAGAGGTAGGAGAGACATTAGGATAGCAATCCATGCCTGACAACATTAGGTAGACTTCCCTTGATCCTGACTTTAGGGCCATCTTTTGCATGACAACATTAGGACAGAATTCCCGTAGCGTTTTCTTTTCCTTTGAGTTTTCTCTTCTCATCTTATAAGCTTCCTAAAACATTTAATAAAGGTTAACGTGTATTGCTCATGAGACTTATATATGGGAAGTGAAGAATGGGGGGTCACCCTTCATTATTCTAGGATGCTTAGTGTACGTCCTGTTGGGGACGATACGCGACATATTCGTTCCTATGTTGTAGACTTGGTTGCAATGCAAGTTACAAACTCACTTCAATCCATTTCTGTCTAAAAAACACAAAACAAATTCAAATATTTTTCACCCTTCGGGATAGTTGGGTTTCAAACTGCTTTCAGAAAAGAGCACGTTATTTTCCGTTTTGTCGCAAACAGGCATCGACCCTAACTGCCGGACGCGAACTTAACGTTGCTCATAAAAAACACTAAGACCTCGTTAAGTCGAACTACGACTGCTCTGAATTCCTCTCTCTCGTCCGATTGAGGATACGTAGGCACAAGACGACGATATCTTGGCGAGCAACCTCTCCCCTTTAGTTCGTGTCTGAACTACGTTGACTTTGACTTTCCCATTGCACGAGGGAATACGTAGGCATAGGACGAGTGAGGTCCTATCGAGTCACTTCTTTTTCTTTTCTCCCCCGTTTCTCCGTTCTCCTCCGTTCCCGTTCCTTTTCCTTTCCAGTAGCAGTGGAGCTCCTGACGACGACACCCTTTGATGTAGACAACAAGCGTGGATCCCATCGAGTACGATGGACGCGTGGGGGTGCTAATACCTTCCCCTCGCGTAACCGACTCCCTTACCCGTTTCTCTTGGTCGCGAGACCATGCTTTTCCTTTCCCTCAGGTTTACGCAATGTTTCCTTTCCCTCTCTTGGGATAAATACACATTGCTGGCGACTCTGTTTCCGCGCCACTTTCGCATTTGTACCTGGATGAAAATCCTGGGAGCGACAGCTGGCGACTCTGCTGGGGACTGGTTGACCTCTTGCTGGTCCATCCCCTATGCGAGTCAATCCTAGCGTTTGTCTGTTTTTATTTCATTGGGTGTTTATTGTTGTGCTTTATTTTGTTGTATATTACTGTTACTGTATTACTGTATTTTACTGCATTTTATTGCATCTCATTGTTATCATGTGCTGGACTGTGCTGTGCTGTACTGGTTTCTCTGTTTGGTGGGTTGGGATTCTTTGAGAGATAAGCCCAATACACAGGCTTGAGTATACACTTAGGACTAGAGTGGAAAGTAGTGGGACCTACGCGTCGTCTTGGTGCGTTTGGTGTTCACGAAATTCACATCCAGACGAGGCTATCTTGGGAGATATTCTGACGTGCGTGTCTTGCACATTTCAGGTTGTTGATCTAGAGAGCTGTCGGCTCTGGCGACCATTTCTCCAAGGACTCAATAGAGGCACTCCTCCCGAGATGTGATAATGGCAGACCAGAAATGGCAAACCCATTACGCATTCTTGATCCGAGGACCCAATGTTGGGAACTTGCTATAGGATAACTTTTTGAGGGGAATCTGTTGAGGCCTCCTCGATTGATGATGATGCCAAACCAGAAATGGTGAACGTATCATCTGAAATTCTGGTATATCAGACTACAGATGTCCTATAGAATGTCTGGACATCTGATCTGAACAAAACAGCATGGCAAGGTATAAACAAATAAAACCAGTATAGAAAAAAAACATAAGAATACACCAGAATTGTTAGCCCAGTTCGGTCTAACACACCTACACTGGGGGCTACCAAGCCAGGGATGAAGTCCACTATCAGCAGTATCAATTCAAAGCTAAACTCCCCGTTTACAACTTATCACTTAATCACTACCCAATGACCCTTCTACCTAGATCCTCTCTAGATATGAGAAGCCTTTCTCACTCCCAATTATCGCAATGATGTCTAGCAGTCAACACTCCGCCACTGCATCAACGGCTCTTTACCTATACAACAATTCAACAAGGAAGACACACTTCTAAGACACAACTTAGAGTTACTTAAAAGCTTCCTCCAAGAACAATACTCCTCTTACTTAACAGCTTCGAGGATCCCACTAACAAACTGTCCAACTCACATGTCGAGTGGTACAGGAACCAACCCTAATAATAGAACTTTTACATCTTTGGTTTAGTTACAATTCTAGGCTATAATGCACCTATATATAACCTATTCCCAACTGGATTTGGGGCTTCAAAATCGCAGCAAATAAGCTGCTACAAATCTGCAATAGATCTTGCATACAAATAGGTCTTCAATCTTTAACTTCCTAAAATATCTCTATATTTAGAAAGTGTATATTTTTCAATATTCTTCTCAATTTCAAATTTGAATCTTCAGACCTTTTAATTCAGCGCCACATAAAATTTGCATAGTATTCCCTGAATATTCTGCATCTGTTAAGACATAACAGAATCTTTAATTCACTTCAGTTCTGGCGCGATGTCGAATGGACCTTCATGGGACATCTTAATACGACATGTTGTTCCAGATGTTGAAACCACTTCAACTCAACATGTTCCATTGCACAATAGGACTTCTTGCTCAACCTGATCTTCTTTAGCAAGATAAAATATCCTATCTAATATATTGATGCTATTATTTGTTTTACAAAATTAATGCCAACCCTAAAACTTAAAGAACTAACATCATCATTTCTAGACCTGAGAGCCCGTGATATTGAGGATCCTTGGTTTTCTAGTACCCACATGAGAGATGGGCGGGTGTTTACAGGTTTGCAGGTAACCTTGACTTTCATCCTACCTGGTATTTTGGTTTGCTTATCAGTGTAAACTTGTCGGCCTGGTATTCTGGTTATTCAGATATTCTGGTATTCGGGTATTCTCTTCAGAGCAGACCCTTGAACTTATCTATTCAGCAGCACAGTGTCGCGGTGAAAATTGGATACCATAGTTATTTGTTAACGAGGATCGCATTTTTAATGTCACCACCGGTCTTTGATTTTATCCAACGGAAGGGAGAAAAACCGAATTCCCACAATGCAATGCAAATGCACTAAGATTCTAAGTTCGGAGGTTGGTTATACCTAGGGAAGGTGTTAGCATCCTAGATATCTGTAGTACTCTACAGGAACCTCTTGATTTATTTTATGTTATTTATTATCTGTTTGCTAAGGGTTTAAAGGTAGGTGATTTATTATTATTTTTATTCCTAAGTGTGCTCGACAAGATATCGCATCTTGTGCCTACATATCCTGTCAGGGGGGAATCAGAGCACTTGTAGTTCCTTATTTAAGGATACTAAATGTTTTAAAGGTTTAGGAGAGGAAGATGAGTCATCATCTTAAGAAAAACCACCACAGTTTTGAAAATATTTGAATTTTGTGGGGTATGGGATTGTATGTCCCTTTCTTTGAGATGATTAACATCTAATTCTCTTGTGTGGAGAATTAGGTAGGCTAAAGTTTGATTAAAGAATCAAAATTGTGGGGGGACTAACCTAGGAAATCTATCCTAAGTTGTCTAATAGACTTATCTTAAGGTGTCGATTATGATGCAAATGATGTGCACCATGCACAATAACATGGTTATCATGCATGGGATTTCCCTTGGATATTTTATGCGGTTAATTATGTTATTTAGGCGAGTGTGCTAGCAAAGTGATGCTAGACTTGTGTCTAGTGATCAATAGGTCGAATGTGATGCCCTAAGGCGATCGACTTACATGGGTAGAAAATTGGCTCAACGTTGGATCGAGGATTTTTTATTGTTTTTGAAAAGGGTTTAAAGCAGAAACATAAGTCAGGATGAGCATGTAAGGAATGATAACAAGCATAGACAAGATAACCAAGCATACAAGCAAACGATCCACTCAAACGCGAGGGATGGATTCTAACTAGGGAACGGTTTATTGAGAAAAAGGTTAGGAGTTTATTTACAAAGGTTTTAAATATTAGTTTCAAAGTTATGTTAAAAAAGGTTAATTAAAAAAAGGTTAGTAAAGAGTTTTTTTTATTTAATTAGAAAAGGATTTAATTTTAGCATTTTAAAAAAAAGAGTTATTAAATTGTAAAGTCACACTGGAGAGTTAATAAAGTTTTTCCTATAAAAAAAGATTTTAATTTTGCTTTTTTAGTAAAACTCATAAAAGTTTTATCTTTTAATCGTAAAATAAAAATCTATTAAAAGGTTAATAAAAAAAGTTCTATTATTGTCAAAATTACATTACTAAACTTATTATAAAAGATCTATTATATTTAAAAGGGTTTTATTATTTTAAAGAAAAGGTTAAGCTATAATTAATTTTATTATATAAAAAAAAAGGTTATGTTATTATCAAAAGGTTATTTGCTCATAAACAGAAACGGAGGGGGTAGTAACATGTGGGTGAGCGTGTGATTACTTCATTTAAACTGAAAACAAAAAGGAACCAAAACGACACGAGCGACCTCTCTTTCTCTCTCGGACTTTCTCATCTTCTCTCAGCGTGAAAAAAAAACAAAATAGGGTTAAAGAAACCCTAACCGCCGCCGTCCTCGCTCCGTCTCTCACACGTCTTCTACCTCTCAATTTCTCTCTCGATTTCTCTTCTCTCTCACAACAGTCGCTCCCGATTCTCTCGATTTCAACAAACATAAACCCTAAATCTACCCTGATCCCTAATCGACCCAATACCCCATCATTCTCATTATATTGATGATTACAGTTACAATGATGCGAAATAGAAAGAAACGGCGGAGGAAAAAAAGAAAAATGAGGGTCGGCGATGAATGGCAATTGGCCCCACGGACATCAACCAGGGAAGTTCTCTTTCTACCTTTTTTTTACCTTTTACGAGCTCTCGCGATTTGTATCGTTGCCTTCGGTCCATCGGTTTCTGAGGGACGATGATGAGCGACGTGCTTCTGAGTCTCTGGGCGATGATGAACGCTCTTGGTGTTCTAAGCCTCGATCGTGTTGTCTTTGAAAGTGTGGGATTCTCGTTGTTTTCCGTCAATCTTTCTTTGTTATTTCGTATGGATGCTCTGCTAGGTTTTTTTTCTTCCTTTCTTTTCGATGAGAAAGGCGTCCCTTTTATAAGGCCAATGACGAATTAAGGCACTTGAAAGTCTTGAATGCTGATTGATTTGATTTTGTTGGATTTAGAAAATTTTTGAAATGTTGAATGGCCTGATACGATCTGATTGTGATTTGAATTTTCTGATGCCCTGTTGCTGACTGTTTTCCACGGGTCTTTAGTGAATGGTTTTGGAAAGCTTGAATTGTTTTGGGTAACTTGATACGATTCACTTGGTTTGCTGATTTGGAAAGTTTTGAACTTGAAATTTGAATTTGTGACATGCTTTTGATATGATCTCTTAATCATTGAATTGAATGCTCTGATTGATCCAACATTGGAAGGAATTGATGTTGGCGACGTCTTTACGATGTTGCCCTCAATCCTTAGTTTTGAAGATGATGAAAATTCCTCTGATTCAAAAAATATTCTGAGGCCAAAATAGGAAGTTCTTTCTTTTTTGTTAAACTGACTTTTAGACATATTCCTCTGTGTTTTGGAAAGTAGTTTGAATTTTCTCTGCTTTGATTACTTTCTGATATCGATTCTGTTTTCAAATCGTTCACTCATGTTAACTTCTTACGTGCATAATTTCAACTATTCCATTCCTTTGAGTGATATTTCCTTACTTTGTGTATCGTTTGATGCAGGCCTGATAAATGTCTGAACAAAAGTGGCATTTTGGAAACGATATAATTTGTTTTGATCATGTTTTGAATCAATGCAGTTTGTTGTCTGGTATTTTACTGTGTTTCCAAATGAAGCCTTAATTCATAACTTTGATTCTTGTAGTTGACTTGTGCAGGTGAAGTCCTGTTTTAATAGAATTCCAACAATTGGAGGCCTGTAACCAGCGTGTGATTTCAACCAAATTTCGGACTGGCTCATTATTTAGAAGTTAGAAGCAGCTCCATTAGAGAGACCACACTTTCAGGGCTAATGGTAAGGAAAATTCAGACATTCGGGCACAAACTTCACTCCATCTTTTAGTTCACTAACAACACCAATTCTCCTCTGTTCTTCTTTGCTTGCCGAAATTCAACTTCAGCTTCCTTACTTAAAATCTTGTTCCATCTCTTGTCAGTTTTTCTTGTTGATGCAAAACTTGTATCCTTTGTAATTGGTGTGTCTTTGAACCGTTTTACGATTGTTTGAACAGGTCTGGATGGCTTTGACAAGAACGCTCAGGGCTTGGGAAGTTCCTTGGCCATGGGTTTCAAATTTGCCTAATTCCTAATAGTTAAGTGATATACTATCCCGTTACTTATGTTTTCACAATGCTAAGTATGGCTGATATTCGAATCTGTGCACTGATTTTGACTATCCTCCTTGCTATTTTTGTTGGTATTACCTGGTGTGATTTGTGGTTCCTTCTTTGCACCCTTGAATTCTGTTATTGTTGTAGAATCTTGTTTTCTTTAGATGTTCGAACCTTTTGAAACGAGGATGCGTATTCATGTTGCTTTGTGTGAATGGCCTTCCTTTCTTGTATGCTGCCATTGTCCCGCTGCTTCTGTTGTAACCTTGTCCCGCAATCCTTGGCATGCAAGTCACACATGATTTATCACATATCTTGTAATTGGTTTGAATTTATTTGGACAGGTTATGGCAGGTTATTGTAAAGCTTTGGTCTTGACTGTTGGAGCCATTAGAAACATTGTGTCAACTTATGAAGTTCACAGGATTGGAGAATCTGTAGTCACTGGCCCTATCACTTGAAACAAAATGCGTTCACACATTCCAAGTACCCAAGGTGAGACTTGTTCTAGGAATGATTACTTGCTGAGATTTGGTTGGGTTGTTTGCAGGTAATGATAAATGAATAATGATGAAGTATATGTGATGGTTCTAGGGAAAGATGAAGGGCCTGTGTTGGTTGCATTTGGCATAACGTGGATGTAGTCGTCTTGTGAAAAAGGTGGTTTGTTTCCAGGGTTAGATGGTTACGGCTAGCTCCCATGAAACCTGGTGGACTGCAAGTAGTTTTCAAGGCTTAGAACTGGTGGCATTACGACTTGTGGACCTAAGGCCTGCGCGAGTTTGGTCATGGAAAACCGCGACAGCTTGGCAAGGCTTTTATAATGCTGAACAGTTTCCAATGTTCCATCTCAGGCGACAACCGAGTAAGTTCTCAACAATTACAGTAATTCTTTCAACAATGGTTGGTCCTTGGTCATAACTTTGTTGAATAGATGTTGGATTGTATTTGTTCATGACATTAAGGATTTTCCTTGGTTTCTAGGACTGGCACCTTGCCCATTTGTTGCTCACCGCACTAATTTCACTTGTTTTTCTTTGTAGAAACTTGGCTTGTGATTTTCACTTGGAAACGTTACATGATAGAATCAGTTCGGTAACCACTTGTCATTTGTATCAAGGTTTGTAAGGCTCCCCCTTTTTATTTGAAGTCATGTGGTTTTCAATACCAAGTAATGTCAACAATCAATTGCAGCAGGATTTAGTAATGAAGCCTTTGCGTAACTTTGAGCTCTTTTTGATGTTAGAATTGAGAACCGAAACTTGTAGCTTCTTGACACTTTTTGTTATAGTTGATTTCTTATTGTTTTGCATAGGAACAGAAGGAGAGTAGCGGGCGGAGATTGATCTTGCACGACCGGGTGGATGCGTACTGTCTTTTGGGAAGCTCCAAAGTTTGAGATTGGGGTGGATCTTTCTGGATATGAAGTAACAACATACCGATAGACACATCTAGCGTAGACTACTTGTATTCATAATAGAAACCTTAGGAATCATATGATGTAATTTGTATTCTGCACCAAAAGAACCACGTTGTGGTAATTGTCTGATTGCAAGCATTGCCCTGTATTTAGCCAAAATATTCATTTCCACAACGTCTTGTATTTAGGTTTGTAGTACCCTTAGGTACTTTCCAAGTTAATGGACACATATTCTTCCTTCTGTTTATGTAGTAACTTCAACATCTCATCCTTATAGAGATCTTTTGACTTTATGCTACCTTTGTTCACTTTTCACATTATAACTTGAAAATTTGTACCGAGAGTAATTTGGCGCTTAACACGTTGAGTCCTTAAAACCTTGATGAAACTTAAAATTTCCTTTGCATTTGTTACTCGAATATACGAACGGTGAACTCAACACTTATAACCATAAGCATATCCCTGACCACTTGTAATTGTCTTTGCTTATTTGAAACGGGTTGGAATTGTTGAAGGAAGTGCTTGAAGTTTCGAATGATGTGCTTGAACTTGAATCAAATTGAGACGAATTGGTGGGTTCGAAACCAAAATGCATGCCTCGTACCTCAGTAAATCATGGATTGCACATTCATTTCCAAAAAACCATGAACTCCCTAACCTTAGCATACTTGAATCAATTTTTGCCAAATCAAAGGATTAGGAAACTTCAAATCAATCAATTTGAACTCACAACCTCACAAGAAGAAACCACTTGCACTAGTGCATCACAATTGACATGCCTGATCTTCAATTGACATAGCTCAAACACATTAAATAAGGCAACCCTGATCCCCTTGAGATACACGTTGAGGCTTCCTTTGAGAAATCTTGATGAGAACGACCAGTAGAAATCCTAGAATCATTGAATCGGGATGGTTAGGCTCTAAAATGTTGATTGTGGGAATAAGTATCATCTACATCTGCATAAACTGGTTAGTCACAATAAAACAAAACATACAAGAATGTATGACCTAAAGATGCTATGCAAGAAAGACAGAATCTTAGGGTCAAAAATTAGGGTGCGACACACAGCAGTACAGAGCTTTATGGAAGCCTTGATCCCATGTTTGTTGCATCTGCATCATCATTTTTGCATACATGTTCTTGTATTTCCAAGGATCTTAACTTTGAGATTAGCTGTTGAGCATTTCCATCTGCTTCCTGAGGTTCTTCTGTGAAAAAAAAACTTGAATCAAAGCATATTAGTTCCTTGGAAATATTCGAATATGGCAATCTGCATTGTATTCTCATACTCATTTGCATAACAGGTGTTTGAAGCTGGTTATTCTCATCCTGATCTGGTCTTCTTCAGAATTTCAGACTTAACTCTTCAAAGAAGCTGGAAACGGATTATGGATCAAATTCAAGCAGAGTTGAGGGATGTACGAAGCCAAATGGGCCAGTTTATAGGGAACATGCAAGCTTTGATGCAAGACCAGAAAATGCTGAAGGAAGAGGTCAACTAAATGAAGGATCAGATGGGCTTGATTATGGAAGTCCTAAGAAACGTGTTGAGAAAGAATGATAATCCCATGCTCGAGGCTGCAGCAGAAATTTTCGTTCCACCATTGCTTGGGGGATCAATCCCAAAATGTGATTTACCTCAGGGATCGTCTTCACAACCTGAAGGTCCAGAACTTTCCAGCCAATAGCTATCTCCGGCTTTCCAAGACAATCCCAAGGTTAAGAAGTACCCACTGAAGCTGAAAAAGCCTACGAGGATCTTTGGTCCACTTCCTATGCCTTATGCTCAGCCGTTGAGGCATCTCCTCCAACTTCAATTGGTTGAACTTAAGACACTGGCTCCGCTTACTGGCATTCCCCCACCAGGCTACAACGCAAGTATCTATTGTGATTTTCATTCTAGAGCGTCGGGGCATAGTATTGAAAAGTGCAAGGCCTTTCAGTATAAAGTGCAAGATCTGATTGATGCAGGGGTCATTACTTTCACTGCGGATGGTATGCATTTCAACTGAAGTTTCGCAAGTGGGCACTTGGGACTGCGAGTATGTCATCCAAAGCAATCAGTCCATACGGAGTCAAGTCTTCTCAACAATGGCAATCTTCGGCTTCTTCACTGCATTTTCCTATGTAGCTTTCATTTGTTTGTTTAAACATTGCCTGCATGTAAAAACTTGTTTGTGTTTTGAATGATGATTTTAATGCAATGAATGTGTTGTTCTTGAATTAATTTACTCTTATGCACTCATATCATGTTTATATGCCTGTAATACCAACTTTCTTGCCTTAAACTCTTGAGGGAGGATGATGACGTGAAAAACGCAAAATCTTTGGTTGTGTGCTTTTGGATAAAACCCTGTTGAGGATGTACAGGAATTGTTTCGAATCCCTAAACATCGGAGATATAAGGGAGATAGACCCTCATTAACCCCTTTAAGCCTTGGAGTAGGAGTTTCTTTCTGAAAACGAAAAAACCCTCAATCTTAACCTAGGGCAGGGTAGGTGTCAGTTAATTTGACCAAGTGTTCAAATCTCGAAAGGAGTGTGCATCTGAGGATCCATTACCTTCAAGAGGTCAAAAGATGTGAAACCACAATGGTTATCCACCAGTGATCAAGGAGTGAGGCAGTCACAACCTTTTCAAACAAGTCAGACAATCAGTGTCACACGATTTGTTCAAAAAAAAAAAAAAAAGAAAAATAAAGGAAAAAGCCCGCTAAGTCGAAACTCGAAAACAAGTGACTTAGGCAAAAATTAGGGCATCCCGCTGGACTTCAAAATTGAAAGCTCAAAAGAGTCAGTCCAGGAAAAAATTAGGGAGCAAAAAGCAAAAGAACGAAAAAGCGAAAAACAAAAGGATTACCAAAGAAAATCCTCGATAAGAACAAATTCGTGTGGCCACAGACACAACAGACACAAAGGGGTGACTGTCACTCTAAAACCTCATTAGGTGTCAAACCATCAGTTGCATGGGTTCCTTAAAGATCACAAAATCTTTTTAAGAGATGAGCGCTTGTGTCAGATTAGCTGAACGTAGGACTGGAGAACATCACGAAGAGTGGGTGGGCACAAATAAACTTTGAGCCTTAAATCTTTTTTTCTCAAAGGCGTGAACCAGGCCACGATACAACCCTCAAAAGTCCTAATTGAAGCAGGGTTTATTCCGAAAGTGCACTTCAGCGAGATAGCGTTCCTGACTCCTATGAGTTATGCTAATAAGATTCTTGTTGGTATTGCATGTGCGTATTGTTTTCCATTCAAAAAATCAATGTCGCATCCCAGCTAGTGATTCGTTCACAAGGCTTGGCGACACATTTTCAATAAAACTTCAAGGCTAACACGTGTGTTGCATTAGAATTGTCATTCTCATAATGAACATTTACTACTTGCATACATGTACTTAAGCATCAAAGAAGCTTACGCAATGAACGTCAGTCGAGAAGCTCGATCCTGCCAAGTTGAGATACTTGAAAACTCCGAAGGACAGTCATGTCAAGGGGTATGTGGCCAAGAGATTGTGTGCAGTCTGGGGGTTCCCGGTGAATGGTGATAAGATATAGTTAATCTGGAGCAGTCACACTGAAAACTCTCCCTAAAGCAGCCAAACAGGGGCAATCAGGTCGATTTGACAAATCTCTGTAAGATCAGTCAGGGGCAACGTTTCTTCAAGACTTGGGGCAGACCACCTCTAGAGTGTAAGAGGTTGTCCACTCCTGAAGACGGTTAATTGAGAGTGCCTCCTCAAAGTTTAGAATACTAGGGCAGAGTATTTCTCAAGTCATTACAAATCCTTTCGAGGTAATTTACTTCATGGATTATGAAGTCTAGAGCAGTTGCGTCGAGATCTGATAAATCTCTCCAAGAGTTTTAAGACCCTGGGGTAGTGTGAATGCCCGGTCTTCTATAAAATACTCTTGAGATGATTTCTTCCTTTAGACCTGATGGTCTGGGGCAAGTGGAGAGTTCTAAAGGCCGTATATGACCATAGAGACAGGTCAGGCTGGACAACAAGTTTGTTTCTCCCCAGTAGAGCTACTCTCCTCAGCAGATCCTCAGCAGAACTCATTCTCCCCAGCAAGCAATTTAAAGTGGATTTCCCCAAGGTGAATGTGGTTGTATCTTCAGCAAGAGATGTGTTGGATGTCTTTGAATAGACTTTATTTTCCCCGCAAGAGCCTGATAATCATTTTCCTTAGGAGGACAGGAAGTGTAGTTCCGTCAGCAACGGCATGCTCTAATCCCCAGCAGGGTAAATTCTTTCCTCCAGCAGCAGGTTAATCTTAATGATACCCCTCGGTAGGTTTCGTTGACTATTCCCCCAGTAGAGCTATTCTCCTTAGCAGTGAAATTCATCTTCCTCAGCAGGTAGTTGCTCTCCCCAGCCAGGGTACAGAGGATTATTTCCCCAGTTAGAGTTGGGGTTGATTTATTACTCTCTTAGCAAGTAGCCAGAAGTTGATACTTCTGCATCCCCAGCAAGAGACTGGTGGAATATCTTCTTTGGACAAAGATGTTATTTCCCCACATAGTCTGAACACCCATGTTCCTCAGCTAGTAAGGAAATGTTTTTCTCATCAGCAATGATATGATCTGATCTCCAACAGATGAGTAAGTTTGATGTTATCCTCTAGCAGAGTTGATGTCGTCAACCTCCATTCCCCAAGCAGGTTTGCTAATAGTGGCTAATATTCCCCAGCAGGGTGAAGGTATAGATGTCTCCCAGCAGCAGGTTCAGTTCAGTAATATCCCCTAGCAGGTTCGGTATTATTGACTAGTCCCCCAAGCAGAGTTTGGTGGCGATCTTCTCAGTGGTTTGTTCAACATCGGTTGACATCCCCAGCAGGTTTTAAGTCCAAATATTTTTTGTATCTTTCAGATCCGTGTTTTGAGTTCTGTCTTCGGTAGAAGTCGTGGGTAATCTCCAGCGGAGAGAAATTCTTTTTTGGGTTCCACTTCAATAGCCTTTTTATCCATCTCCAACAGAGTGGATTTTCTTTTGGATTTCATCTCCAGCAGAAGTTGTTGACCAGAGGAGTTGTTCAATTTGATCCTTCTCAGTAGAGTTCTTGGACTCAGAGGACAATTTAGTTTATCATCCCTGGTGAAGTTGCCTCCGTCTTCAGCATTTATTTTGCTGAGACACTTCTTTTACATTGCATAATCATTCTTGAATGGCATCCTCCCAAACGCGTAGCATTTCCATTTCGTATGGAGCATTACGCCATAGAAAAATTCAAACATATGCATTCGAAGCATAAGCCAGGTTTGAGACTTTTGTTTGCCAGTTCTCTTTCTCAGCAGAGATGGCATAACTCAGGAAGAGCAGTAATTCAGGAGATATTGTCAACTTTATTCCCCAAGCCGTGGATTTGGTCATTTGGAGAGACTATTTGGTATACCCCTGCAAAGTTGTTTGTCAGGATTGGTGGCCCGTGGTTTTCACCCCTTCGTACAGGTGGTCTCGTGGGTTATCCCCTCTAAGTTGTAAGCGTTAAACACCCGTCCGTGTCCTTTTTCATTTCCTCAATACTTCGTCCGTATTGATTCTAAACACTCGTCTGTGTTCTCTCGACACCCGTACGTGTTCGGTTTAGCATTTCAATCCCCAGTGAAGTTACCCTTTTTTGACACCCGTTCGTGTCCTTTCAGCACCCGTCCGTGTTTGAACTTTTTCAATACCTGTCCGTATTGACCTTTGACACCCGTTCGTGTCCTTTCAGCACCCGTCCGTGTTTGAACTATTTCAATACCCGTCCGTATTGACCTTTAGACACCCGTCCGTGTTCTTTCAACACCCGTCCGTGTTTGAACTTTTATTTCAATACTCGTCCGTGTTCTTTCAGCACCCGTCCATGTTTAAACCTTTTATTTCAATACCCGTCCGTATTGACCTTAGACACCCGCTCGTGTCCTTTCAGCACCTATCTGTGTTTGAGCCTTTTATTTCAATACCCGTCCGTATTGACCTTAGACACCCGTATGTGTCCTTTCAACACCCGTCCGTGTTTGTACCTTTTTATTCAATACCCGTCCGTATTGACCTTGGACACCCGTCCGTGTCCTTTTAACACCCGTCCATGTTTGAACTTTTAATCAATACCCTTCCGTATTGACCTTAGACACTCGTCCGTGTTCTTTCAACACCCGTTCGTGTTTGAATCTTTTATTTTAATACCCGTCCGTATTGACCTTTGACACTCGTCCGTGTTCTTTCAGCACCCGTCTGTGTTTGAACCTTTAGTTTCAATACTCGTCCGTATTGACCTTTGACACCCGTCCGTGTTCTTTCAGCACCCATCCGTGTTTGAACTTTTTCAATACCCGTCCGTATTGACCTTTGACACCCGTTCGTGTTCTTTTAGACACTCGTCCATGTTTGAACTTTTTTCAATACCCGTCCGTATTGACCTTAGACACCTGTCCGTGTTCTTTCAGCACCCATCCGTGTTTGAACTTTTTTATTCAATACCCGTCCGTATTGACCTTTTAGACACCCGTCCGTGTTCTTTCAGCACCCGTCCGTGTTTATCCCCAGCGCAGTCAACACTCGTCTATGTTTGTTTCAATCTGTTTTAATACTTCGTCTGTATTGATCTCTGACACTCGTCCGTGTTATGATCTTACACCTTTTATTACTTGTTCCCCAGCAGAGTCGTCGCTCCTTTTGCAGAATGCAAATTTCTGGGTTCTTTTGGTATTCAATCTTTATGGACCTCAAATATCTGAAAGTCATTTCTATCATCCTTTCAGGTCCAAGTTAATTGAATAGGGGAAGCTGTAGCACCCCAAAATTTGCCTTCACTTTTCTAACCTCTAACTGGCTTATGCTTCATCCATTTGCATTTTAGCTAGTTCATGCATATCATTTGGTTCTGTGGTTATGGGATCAAGGTTCTTTGATATTCAACAGTTAGAACCGTCTCGGTATTTTTTGCAACTTTTATGTTCGGCTCGGAAGCCAATTCATCAAGGGAAGTCATGGAAATTAATTGTTTCTGGAATTTCGGTGTTTGCTGGTTAACTATGTCGGTGGTGTTCAAAGTTCACAACTTCTGATTTGATCAACATTTTTCAGCGATTCCTATGCCAAAAGTTCTGTCTTAATATCCTCTCCAACTTTCGTGTTTTGGCCGAAGGCTATTTCTTTGGGGAAGATCTCCGAATACGTAAAAAATAGTGTTGAACCGGTGTATTTCGGACACTAAAAAATTTCATAACTCTCAGTTCTTTCGTCGGATTGATGTCATTCTAGTGCCTAAAATTCCATTTCAATGCCATCTTCGTGCCGAATGTTCAGTAGGAAACAGTTCCGAGCGGAAGGACTCCGAAAGTGCGAATTACCAGTGGAATTCATTGATGCGGTTCAGTGTCAGTCAGATTTTGGAAAAATCATAACTCGGTCAATTTTTATCGGACTGTGTCCGTTCTCGAAGTGCCGTTTACAAATTTTACCCTCTTCAAGTTCAAAGACAAGCTCGGGTTTGAACAGTGCTCCGAAGATCATCGTTTTGGTTTATTTCGCAAAACGGAAGTGTTGAACTGAAGAAAAAGGTTGAAAGTTGTTTCACGGGAAAATTCATATCTCACTCGTTTTTTGTCCGATCGCGCTCATCTTTTGACACGAGGTCACGAACTCGTAGATCTACAACTTTACTGACAAAGTCGAGTCGAGATTCTGCTTCGAAAGACATGAGCTTGTCAAGTTTCCGAGTAGCAAACAGTAAATAAGCTGAAAAAACGACTTTTGACGGTGACATCTCGCTGCTTAAATGTATCGAACTCATTCAATTTTGATCGAATGACGTCCGTTCTTTTTGTGTGGCGTTCGTGACTCAGACGCGTACAATTCCGTAAGAAGCTCAAAGTCAAAATTTTGTACCGAGCAAGGTGTTATTTCCACTTAAGCTGCCGATAAGCTTGAATTTTACCGTTTTACCTCATTTTTCCACCACACTATATATTCAAAATTCTCTCTCATTTCCCATAACTTCAATCATAATTCAAAAACACCCAAAAATTCTGATTATACTCTCTCAAAGATCAAATCAAGTTCTCTCAACTTTTTCTTAAGAACACAACAACAACTTCATCAATATTCAAGAACACTCAAGAACGTAAAGTCTCCGATCGAGCTCCGACCACCGCCGACCAACCGCGATCGCCTCCCCCACTCCCGCCGGACCACCGCGCCGACCTCCCTAGCTCCGGCCAGCCACGGCGCACCGGCGAACTCCCTCCTCTCCACGGATTCTTCATCAATTGCTCCTCCGATCTACTTTTCGGTAACAATTCTTGAATCTTTCGCTTCATTATTTGTTAATTGTTGAGGTTTGGATTGAATTAAAGTGAGTTTGATATTGTTGTAGCTTAGGTGTTTGATAAAATGCTTAGGTGAACACTTGAATTCAAGAATTGTGATAATTGTTGAGTGAATTAATTGTTTGATCATTGATTTGAGATTGATATTGTGGAGATTTGTTGAATGTTCTTGAACAATAGTTGTTGTGATTAATTGATTTTGAATATAGTTGAATTAATTGATTCTTGAAATAAGTTGATTATGAGCAAACGGAGAATTGGATGATTTCATTTGAATTGTTGTGTTCCGCGTGTCGAAACTAATCCGGTTCCACAATTGTTGATATTCATTTTGCATCAAGAATGGATTAACCATGGAATTGTTTGATTGTTGTGTGTTAATGGTTCGCGTGTCGAGAATTATTGATTCGCATGCTTAATGGATGATTTTGCTTGGTCTACATATTTGAAAGTCGTGTAATCGATGTGCATTAATTGTGTATGATCGTTGGCTTGAGATTGGTGCATGTTTGCTTGAGAAATAAAAGTTTGGTTTTGTAGGAACGTTATCGTGTCGCTTTCCCGTAAAAATGTGTTTTGGTCATAACTTCCTAACCGTGGCATGTTTTTGCGAATACGAATAATGCAACTCGACTTTGTTGATGATTTCGGAGCTGTTGGTGGACTTTTTAGTCAATTTTGGACAACTCTTTTCTACTGTTTTGCTACTGCTAGCCGACGAAACCGGCCTAAAAGTCCCACTTTCGAGCGGAATTAATTCAATCCGAGTTTGTTTTTGAGTCTGTTGGCACGTTTTCGGTCAACCATGCAATTTTTATTCAATTCCGAGTCGGTGATTTTTGACGCATTTTTTCCGATTTGACGCTTTTAAGCTCTGTTTCGTGCGGACTTTGCATGTTGACTTGTATTTAATGTGCACTTGTGCTTACTTGCTCATACATTATCATTGTGATTGGTTTCACTCTTTTCCGGATCGACTTTGTGTGCATTTTATGATGTTGTGGTGGTGCTGCTCCGTTTTGAAACTTTGTGTTCCGAGGCATGCTCATTACTCGTATGCTTATCATTGTGCTTGATTTTGAGTTATGATGCATGGGTACAACTTCCGGTTGCATCTCCTTGTGGTTTCTAACATGTTTGTTGAGATTGTGCAAGGTTTCCGCTAAGATTCCGGCGATGGTTATTCGCTCGGTATTCCACTTTATTTGTGGGATACTACTTTGCTTTCAATGTGATGGCTTTTATCTCATGCTATGAGATGCATTATGTATTACATGCGTGGTTGTCTGGTTTGTGTTTTCATGCAGGTGGTCCATATGGTCGTGTCCGATACACACACCACATGTCGGTTGTGATTTATTTTCACACCGACAATGTTTTGACGCTTATACTTGTACCGGATTTCTGAATCGCTTTTCTTTACCTGATGATAGCTTGCTCTCCGGGTTTCTGGTTCTGCTTGCGTTGCTATTTACAGATTTCTATCCGTTGGGTATAATTTCTTGAACCGATTTACTCTCTTTCCGCATATTTTCTTTTGATGCCATGAGAAGTAGGATTGGGAGTCCGTGCCACTTGGCCGGAAATTCTGGAAGTCCTCAAAGGAGGCTCTGTTTGTGATTGTTTAATATTGTGCCTAAGACCTCCAAAGAGGCAACCCATTCCCGTATCCCCTGGTAAGACCTCCAAGAAGGCAATTGGCGGAATGAGAGTCCGCAATCGACTCCTGCCATTTCTAGTCCAAGGTCGTTCTTAGCTCGCATTTAATGTTGATGCTTTGAACATAACTCACTCTTGTTATCGAGTCTGTCAAGTGGAAGAAGGGTTTAGCAATCAAACCCCCACACCTTGTCTATAGCTCGCATTGACCGATGCTGATGCTTATGTGATCTGATTCACATCTTCCCCTTCCTCACTCTGATCTCCATGGTTCTCGATACCATTAGATGAGTACCCCTATTTCCCACAGCTAGCTTGTTTGCCTCGGTTGAAATGACCCCTTGGCCAAAACTCCCCCTTTTCTACTTTGATTGTGTGACATTGTTGTTGCCTGACATTGTTTACTCTTTCATTGCTATTAGTTCGTTTTGTGATTGATTTATCCTGTGTTTACTTGTCTGATAACATGATCCCGTAGGATTCCTTGCTCCACTTAATTTTTGATTAAGTCGGAGGTAGGAGAGACATTAGGATAGCAATCCATGCCTGACAACATTAGGTAGACTTCCCTTGATCCTGACTTTAGGGCCATCTTTTGCATGACAACATTAGGACAGAATTCCCGTAGCGTTTTCTTTTCCTTTGAGTTTTCTCTTCTCATCTTATAACCTTCCTAAAACACTTAATAAAGGTTAACGTGTATTGCGCATGAGCCTTATATATGGGAAGTGAAGAATGGGGGCTCTCCCTTTATTCTTCTAGGATGCTTAGTGTACGTCCTGTTGGGGATAATACGCGACGTATTCGTTCCTATGTTGTAGACTTGGGTGCAATGCAAGTTAGAAACTCACTTCAATCCATTTCTGTCTAAAAAACACAAAACAAATTCAAATTTTTTTCATCCTTCGGGATCGTTGGGTTTCACCCTGCTTTCAGAAAAGAGTACGTTATTTTCCGTTTTGTCGCAAACAGACATCGACCCTAACTGCTGGACGCGAACTTAACGTCGCTCATAAAAAACACTAAGACCTCGTTAGGTCGAACTATGACTGCTCTGACTTCCTCTCTCTCGTCCGATTGAGGATACGTAGGCACAAGACAGCGATGTCTTGGCGAGCAACCTCCCCCCTTTAGTTCGTGTCCGAACTACGTTGACTCTGACTTTCCCATTGTACGAGGGAATACGTAGGCATATGACGAGTGAGGTCCTATCGAGTCACTTCTTTTTCTTTTCTCCCCAGTTTCTCCGTTCTCGTTCCTTTTCCTTTCCAATAGAAGTGGAGCTCCCGACGACGACACCCTTTGATGTAGACAACAAGCGTGGATCCCATCGAGTACGATGGACGCGTGGGGGTGCTAATACCTTCCCCTCGCGTAACCGACTCCCTTACCCGTTTCTCTTGGTCACAAGACCATGCTTTTCCTTTCCTTCAGGTTTACACAGTGTTTCCTTTCCCTCTCTTGGGATAAATACACATTGCTGGCGACTCTGTTTCTGCGCCACTTTCGCGTTTGTACTTGGATGAAAATCCCGTGAGCGACACTACCCTTTGTTGGTAGTAGGTAATTTTTCTCATCCCCCTGGTTGATTACCTCGTAATAACTATCACTTGGTTGATAGTTGGTAATCCCATTTTTGGGCTTATCACCTTTGTCGTCCTACCTGTTTAGTTGGTAGTAGGTGGTATAACTGGCTTATTACCTTTGTCGTCCTGCCCGTTTAGTTGGTAGTAGGTAATATAGCCCGGTTTGGTTACCTTATTGTAGCTATCACTTGTTTGATAGTTGGTAATCTCTCCACGCTCGAGTTTATCGTCTTTGTCGTCCTACCCTTCAGTTGGTAGTAAGCGATATTTCTTGAACCTTTTTGTTGAGATCGTTACCTTTGTCATTCTGCCCTCTGTTGGTAGTAGGTAATCCTTCTCATATCCTTTTGATTAGATGCCTTGTGTAATACCCTAATTTTAACCCCTAAGATCCAACATGACCTCTTGCATCTCATACCACAAACAAGATCACTCATTGGTTCCCTCTTTTGTAGGCTTGTGCCTTGCAGGGATCTTTGAGTGTGTGTGTGTGTGTTTGTTAGTTATTTTATTGCTTAATTTGTTTATGCTTACTAACCATTAATTAAAATCCAAAAACATTTTGTTTCCTTTCACTAACATTTTCAGGGGAAGAACAGGTTAAAAATACCAAAAAATCAGTCCCGCAGCTCGAATGAATTCCATCTGAACAAAGTCAAAGTTGATCCGCAATTAATTCAAAAAATTATCTGATCAAGAGTTTCCAAGTTTTAATTGATTTTTATTCAAGAGACTCCAAGGTTCATGTGTTTATTTCCATGCTTTCTTTGACAACCAAAAGAATCGAGCTGGAACCATAACAGTGCAACAAAATGCTCATTTTTCACAAATTTTGCACTGAGTAACCGGTTAGCAGATATGCTGTAACCGGTTACCCTCGTGAAAATTTGAAAAATGGTGGCAAATTCAAATTCAGCAATTGGCACCAATCTCAGCCTTTGATCACATTTGGAATATTCTAGACCACCTCATTTTAATTCCCCTACATCACTTTGATCATTTTCCACCATGCACCTTCACTAATCACCACTCTTTTGATAACTCCCTCCAAATTTGAATTCCAATCCTAATTTTGATCATCCAATCCTAATTCCAAACCACCAAATTTTCCAAGCCTAAATTCTATAAATAGATGCTTCATTTCATTCATTCTACAAGCTTTTGATAGCCAACAAACCTCTTGCAAATTCTCTTCCCAACCACAAAATTCACCAAAGCTCACTTTTCTTCTTTTGAAACTTAACAAGAATTCACATTGAGTCTTGTTCAACTTTGAGATAAACCTTCATCCATTATTGTTTTTGTTTTTCAATTATAGTAGATCAATGCTTTGGAATTAGGATCTTGAAGCAATTTGAAGGAATTTTCAGATTTGAAGTGGTAATCCATTTTTCACCATTGTTGAAACTTCATCTTCATTTTCCATAATGTAGATCTTTGGAGATCTTTGTTACTTGATCCTGTGGATCTTGTAATTGTGTTTAATTGTTGGTTTTCACTGTTATTTTACTTTAAATTTCGTGCAATTTCAGTTCCATGGTCACAAAGTGTTTGTAAAAAGTTTTGAAAGTGGATCATGCTGAATTTTTCACAATTTTCTGCATTCTGGTGCAAGGTAACCGGTTAGCAGATATGTTGTAACCGGTTACTCTGTGTTAATTTTGAAAAATTGCGCCTATTTTGAACTAAGTAACTGGTTAGCAGATATGCTGTAACCGGTTACTTCGAAACATAATGCATATTTTCACTTGTTTTTTGGGCTGTTTTGGTTTTTCTTCCTCCTTCTTCCCCTTTCTTCTTGTTTTAGCCTTGAAATGCATTGTTGAGATTAATTTCTCTTCAATTTCAATGGACTTTGGATATGGTTAGAGTAATTAAACATTCATTAGTTTAAATCTATCTTTTAATGAATTGTTAAATTCATTTGAGGTGCTTTGAATTAGTGATATGTTTTCACACTTAAACTTATCAATTAAAAGTGATTGAACTTAAAGATGAAAGGTTCTTGACTTTGTAATTCAATTGGCCTTCTCTTCATCTATTTCCTTTTTATTTTGATCGATGAAAGTCTTATGGATCTTAGAATTTCTTTGTTGAATTCTTGATCAAGACTAGATCGTTACCTATTTTCTTTTCGTGCGGTATTGCTTCCGGATGACGATCTACATATCGTTCATCTAGCATGCATTAGCACAAAGATTTATTGACCGGCCTCATTGTAGGGTAATTACTCCGTAAATTACTCAGCGGTTGCTTAACATAGCGCAACATTTTTCCCTCTTTATCCAATTCGGAGTTTGAACTTTCGTGGTCCGGACCTTGATTGGTTGTGTCAACCCAATGGTGATTGATCTTTTGTATTAGGTTCAAAATCTTTGAAGCTTGTTGTTGTAGAGGCTTTGATTCTATCAATCTTCTAACAAGTCTTCATTAACCTTGACCTAAGTACATTGTTTAATCACTATAGTTCAAGACGCGGAATAGAATAATTGGTGAAGGCTTATGGCACTAGAGCCTTGTGTTACTAGCCACTAACTCCTAACTTCTTTACTTTTCCTTTTCGCTCCCTATCTCTCTTTATTTTTTTATGCTTTATGTCATTTTATCATATCATGTTTATGTTTATGTTATTTTGCTTTTGTCCACTTGGACCATTTTATCTTGTGCTTTTATTTTTCTTTCGTCCATTTGGACTCAAAAACATTAATAAAGGATTAAACCACTAAAAGACTTGTGCTCTTAATTATTGGACTATGGCCACTATCCTTTGCATTGGAGGACCTATACTCTTGATTACGGACTTTGGACTTAGAATTAGGATTCTCTCCCTTATGCTTTGGACAATTGTGGAGTTTGATATTCTAGCCTTTATTTGGCTTACTTATTGGCTCAAGAGGATGGAATTCTATTCTTATTATGCTTTGAAGAGTGTCTCCATGTGGTTAGATCTTTCTTACCCTCGCTTTTACTTTATGCTTTAGGATAGTCACTTCTTCTCCACCCCTTCTTCAATTTTCAAAATCTCCTCCCTTTTTCAAAACTTTCTTGTTTTCAAACCTAAAACCGCTTTCATAATAAAACCTTGACTTTGGTCAAGTGATCTTTAAACTTTGTTTTCTTTAATAAATGTCAATCAATATTAACCATATTTTGACCATTTCATAAAAACATAAAAAATATAAAAACTCATCAATCTCTTTTTGTGCTTTGTGCACTTTTTCTTTTAAACTTTTTTTTCATAAGTTTAGACATGATTCATTTCTTTAAGCGGAATTACTCGCTTGGAAATGACGACTTGTCTTTACATTTAAAATCAATACTAACAAACAAATTTTTTGTTATTTGTACCACGAACTACGGGGTTTTGATCCTACATTGCACATCGTTGGTACATAGGCATGAGGCGATAAGTCTCTCCAAACACAAAAAATCTTTAAAAATATTTCTCTTCTCATCTCTCCCAATATCTTTCAAGCAAACCATTTTCAAACCAAAAAGCGGTAGATATTTCAAAGGGTTCCTATAGAGTACTATAGACGTTTTGGGTGCTAATACCTTCCCATTGCGTAACCAATCCCCCTTACCCATTCTATGTTTGTTCTTGTTGTTTTAGAACTCCTTAGGTTTTGTTCGCTCTTTTTCCTTTCCTCTTTTTGGATATAATAAAAGTGTGGTGGCGACTCTTGTTTCATGAGTTAAGTTAATCAATAGCTTACACTCACAAATTTCCCCGCTACACCTTGCTATAGCTATCACTTGGTTGGTAGTTGGCAATCTTTCATTTTGATCATGCTATTACCAGATGTCTGGTATTAGACGATCTTTTCCCCAGCGGAGTTTCTCCCCATGTTGGGATGGTGTTATCCCTTTTTCGTTTCTGGTGTTGGTAATTTTCCCTCAGTCGAAATCTTACTCTTTATTCTTCCCCAGCGGAGATTTGTTTCCCTCTCTGTTGGGATATGTTTTCCCTCTTTTGTTTTCCTCCGGTGGAGTCTTTTCTCTTTGGTCCCTAGCTTTTTGTTGGTCTCCCGTGGCGTTTCTCCCCACGGAGGTCTTGTGTCTGCATATCATCTGCATGATCATATCATTTTGTGGTCTCTTAGGGCAAAAAAATTGGGTTTCTTGTTATATTTAAGTCTCTTCTATCTTGTTGAGACAAAGACGTCTGTCTTCGTATCTCCGGATAGAAGAAACTTAAATAGGGGCAGCTGTAATACCCTAATTTTTACCCCTAAGATCCCACATGTCCTTTTGTATCTCATACCATAAACAAGATCACGCATTGGTTCCCTCTTTTACAGGATTGTGCCTTGCAGGGATCTTTGTGTGTGTGTGTTCGTTAGTTATTTCATTGCTTAATTTGTTTATGTTTACTAACCATTAATTAAAATCCAAAAATATTTTGTTTTCTTTCACTAACATTTTCAGGGGAAGAACAGGTTAAAAATACCAAAACATCAGTCCCTCAGCTCGAACGAATTTCATCTGAACAAAGTCAAAGTTGATCTGCAATTAATTCAAGAAGGGTTAATAGTCATTTACCCCCTGCAATATAGGCGAGTTTTGATTTAGCCCCCTTTAAAAAAAAAATTTTGGATTACCCCCCTGAAATTTTAAAATTCTAACTCTTTTTCCCCCTTAGTAGAAAAATTACCCTCCTTTAAAATATTTTTTTTTTATTTACCCCCCTGGTTTTTACACGCTTAGGGGGGTACCCCAAAATTTCAGGGGGGTAATCCAAAATTATTTTTTTAAAGGGGGGTAAATCAAAACTTGCCTATATTGCAGGGGGTAAATGACTATTAACCCATTCAAGAATTATCTGATCAAGAGTTTCCAAGATTTAATTGATTATTATTCAAGAGACTCTAAGGTTCATGTGTTTATTTCCATGCCTTCTTTGACAAGCAAAAGAATCGAGCCGGAACCACAACAGTGCAACAAAATGCCCATTTTTCACAAATTTTGCACTGAGTAACCGATTAGCAGATATGCAGTAACCAGTTACCCTCGTGAAAATTTGAAAAATGGTGGCAAATTAAAATTCAGCAATTGGCACAAATCTCAGCCCTTGATCATATTTGGAATATTCTAGGCCACCTCATTTTAATTCCCCTACATCACTTTGATCATTTTCCACCATGCACCTTCACTAATCACCACTCTTTTGATAATTCCCTTCAAATTTGAGTTCCAATCCTAATTTTGATCATCCAAGCCTAATTCCAAACCACCAATTTTCCCAAGCCTAAACTCTATAAATAGAGGCTTCATTTCATTCATTCTTCGAGCTTTTGATAGCCAACAAACCTCTTGAAAATTCTTTTCCCAACCACGAATTTCACTAAAGCCCACTTTTCTTCTTTTGAAAGTTAACAAGCTTTTGATATGCAGTAACTGGTTACTTCGAAACATAATGCATTTTTTCACTTGTTTTTGGGGCTGTTTTGGTTTTTCTTCCTCCTTCTTCCCCTTTCTTCTTGTTTTAGCCTTGAAATGCATTGTTGAGATTAATTTCTCTTCAATTTCAATGGACTTTGGATATGGTTAGAGTAATTAAACATTCATTAGTTCAAATCTATCTTTTAATGAATTATTGAATTCATTTGAGGTGATTTGAATTAGTGATATGTTTTCACACTTAAACTTGTCAATTAAAAGTGATTGAACTTGAAGATGAAAGGTTCTTGACTTTGTAATTTATTTGGCTTTCTCTTCATCTTTTTTTATTTTGATCGATGAAAGTCTTATGGATCTTAGAATTTCTTTGTTGAATTCTTGATCAAGACTAGATCATTACCTATTTTCTTTTCTTGCGGTATTGCTTTCGGATGACGATCTATATATCGTTCATCTAGCATGCATTAACACAAAGTTTATTACTCCGTAAATTACTCGGCGATTGCTTAACATAGCGCAACATTTGTCCCTCTTTATCCAATTCAGAATTTGAACTTTCGTGGTCCGGACCTTGATTGGTCGCGTCAACCCAATGGTGATTGATCTTTTGCATTAGGTCTATAACCTTTGAAACTTGGCGTTGCAGAGGCTTTGGTTCTACTAATCTTCTGTCAAGTTCATTAACTTTGGCCTAAGTGCATTGTTTAATCGCTATAGTTCATAACGCGAAACGGAATAATCGGTGAAGGCTTATGGCACTAGAGCCTTATGCTACTAACCACTAACTTCTAACTTCTTTACTTTTCCTTCTCGCTCCCTATCTATCTTTATTTTTTTATGCTTTATGCCATTTATCATATCATGTTTATGTTTATGTCATTTTTCTTTTGTTCACTTGGACCATTTTATCTTGCACTTTGTTTTTCTTTTGTCCATTTTGGACTTAAAACATTAATAAAGGATCAAACCACTAAGAGACTTGTGCTCTTAATTGTTGGATTATGACCACTATCCTTTGCATTGGAGGACCTATACTCTTGATTATGGACTTATGGACTTAGAGTTAGGATCGTAACCTATTGCTTGGGAGTTTGTGATGGAAAACCTTGGATTTTGGATACTTGGAGTCCTATTTTGAAGACTTATTTTGAATCAAGACCAAATCAAAAAGGGAAAAACGCTTATGCTATGGAGCTTGTCCATGTCGTTAGATCTTTCTTATCCTTAGCTTTTATTTTATGCACTAGGATAGTCACTTCTTCTCCACCCCTTCTTAAATTTTCAAAACCTTCTCCCTTTTTTCAAAACGTTATTGTTTTCAAACCTAAAACCGCTTTCATAATAAAACCTTAACTTTGGTCAAGTGGTTTTTAAACTTTCTTTTTCTCTAATAAACGTCAACTAATGTTAATCATATTTTGACCATTTCATAAAAACATAAAAAAAAAAAAAACTCATCAATCTCTTTTTGTGCTTTGTGCACTTTTTCTTTTAAACTTTTTCATAAGTTTAGACATGATTCATTTCTTTAAGCGGAATTATTCGCTTGGAAATGACGACTTGTCTATACACTTAAAATCAATCAAAACCAACAAATTTCTGTTCTTTGTACCACGAACTACGAGGTTTTGATCCTACATTGCACATCGTGGGTACGTAGGCATGAGGCGATAAGTCTCTCCAAACACAAAAATCTTAAAAAATATTTCTCTTCTCATCCCTCCCAATCTCTTTTCAAGCAAACCTTTTTCAGACCAAAAGCATGAATACATCAAAGGGCTCATATAGAGTACTATAGATGTATTGGGTGCGTAAAACCTTCCCTTTACATAACCACCCCCCTTACCCTTCTCTCATTGTCTTTTTTAGCTTTTGCTTTTTTTAGACTTCTTAGAATTTATTCGCTCTTTTTTCCTTTTCCTTTGTGGAATAAATAAAAGCGCGGAGGCGACTCTTACTTTATGAGTTAAGTTAATCAATAGCTTACACTCACGATTTTTACCGCTACAGTTATATATAAGCGTGCTATTCAGATTAACCCCTCCCAAATGGCTTTGCTTGGTATCGAACCCAAGACCATAAATTATTTCAGTACAGTTATTTATTACAATTGTGGTGATATGTAGCGCGCTTTCCAACTTATTACCACATCCAGTAGTCTGTGGTTGTAAGTATCTCACTTACAACCATATGTTACTTTACCATAGACCCTCAATTGTAGTTATATTTCCTTTGCAATTGTTGTTAAATCTATTATCCATAGTAGTGCTTTGTGATGTTAAGAAGGAATTGTGTTCACCTTGTTTTTCACTATCTGCTAAGTGGATTTACCTTGAGTAGGTTTTGTCAAACTGGTAGAAACACCGCAGTGATGTATGACAATCTTTGTAGTAAAATTGTCATGTTGGCATATGATCTCTTGATTCAAAGCTAATAGTTGAGATTGTAGGTCAATACAAATGAGAGAGGCTTGATAAGACAATTTAGCCACCACAAGGTTATACTCAGAGTCCAAACTACTTAAGGTTTGAAGGATTTAATATGTGATAGACATTGAATTTCTTACAAGTTTAAGTTTGCCAACAAGGCTTTTCACCTTAACTAGATAGTTTTACATCTTCATGTATCCTTTTGTGATATTGTTGAATTCATATTTTAGGTAAGTTACTCGGGACTTTGTATGTGCACCGACTAGACTTTGAGCCTCCTTTCAAAGTTGTTCCGAGTTTTCACAATGCAACAATTGTGTTGCTATTTCTGGAGTCATGAAATTTTACAACCAAACAAGAAGTTGTTGATCATATGCTTGTCAATCGTAATATGTATGATTTAATATTTTGCTTGAGTTCTTAACTATGATGAATTTATCAGGATACGCCTTTGTCCTTATCATGTATCCATCAAGTTTGCAACCTTTGGTTATAGACAAGACCAGGGATCTTCATAGAGGGTAATTGTCTATGTCTAGCTTGACACAAACAGTTGATCGAAGATCACCTTTGTTAGTTGTTTTTGCAGTGGATGTCATGATTATGATTTTGGATCGAAATTAACCTTCTAGCAATAACAATGTTGCTCTAATGCCAAGTTAGATATTATATAATTTGTATAAATTGATTTGTATATTTTATAAGATGACTATATATATATATATATATATATATATATATATATATATATATATATATATATATATATATATATATATATATGGGTTATGCTAATGCACACTCATGTAGGTGTGTGCATTAGCAACATACAACTTAATGTATTTTTTGTGTAGGGCCCACCAATTTTTGGTGGGACCCACATTAGAAAGATGAAGAAAAAAATAAAAAGAAAATAGATGTAGTGTATTTTTGTGTGGGGTCCACCAATTTTGGATGTATGTTATTATTTTCCATATATATATATATATATATATATATATATATATATATAATGATGTTTATGGCCATCAAGATACAAAAAACATGCTAACATAATGTCTATATTATAATATAGAAACTAATAATACTATACTAATAAATGGATTGTTAATAAGAAACAATACAATCAATGTAGTGTATAAATAATTCTTCTATCAATGAATAGCATTTGTTTTACTTTCTTTCAATTTTTATAAATATATATTTTAATTCGAAAAAATACACTAAAATAATATAAATTTTTTTATTTTCTTTAGTATTCAAACATAATCCATATATGACTAGTTTAGTTTTACATGCACAGTCATAGTTAAATGGTACGTTTTTGTCTCTTCCAATAATGTAATATGTTTTATGCATATAAGGCTATGTCCTCCTCTCTAGCAAGAAACTCTCAGCCACACCATTTGGGTGGTAAATACATATATATATGTCAGTTTTTGTACGGATATGTGTATCTCAGACCTCTCCAAAAAAAAAATCAATAATAGTTTGTCTAATTTATTGTTTATAATAAATTATTAAATAAAAACAGTCAAATATGAAGCTTTGAATTATCCATAGAGTAACTTAAACCCCTCTCGAAAAATATTAGTATATATATGCTTATTTGAATACAAGTTCTTGCACACATAAACTGAGTTTAAGTTATCCTTTCAGAACCGAAAATATGAGTGACTCAAAGTATGCAACCACTGCAAACAATGGCCAGGATGGATATACAGGTACCACTTCAAGTTCAACAACCTTCATATATATTCACTCACATACACAAATATATATATATATATATATATATATATATATATATGTTTTTTTCAATGTGTGTGTTTTGTTTTTTTACTAATCTATGTTGCAATCAATTGTTCACCCTTCCTAAATGATATGAATCTTGTCTCAGATCAAAGGAAACACGAGACTCAGCTGGAATTCTCCCCGGAAGAAGAAGATATAGTTGCAAAAATGTTTAGATTGGTTGGAAAAAGGTTAACCTTGTTATAGCATATATGTCAATTTTTTGTCCGTTTGTTTGTTATTTCGGTATAATCTTAATTTTATATATATATATATATATATATATATATATATATATATATATATATATATATATATATATATATATATATATATATATTAAATCGGATCTTATTTTATGTGATGCGATTGTAATATTGCGATTGCGGTAGTGTTTACAGTTATATTGTGTGTTTTGTATTGGAGAATGTTTTAATGAAAGTGTGTATGAAATGTTAATTGTAGATGGCATCTGATTGCTGGAAGAATACCTGGAAAAAGCGCAGAAGATATTGAAAAGTATTGGAATGCAAAGTTCTCTTCATCAACTGCATGTTAAATTAAATGCTGTATAACTGAAATTCTTCTGCCTAATTACTTTTTAAAATTGTTATGCATGCTTTGAGATTATGAAACTTCTTATAAAGATCCCTACATCTGTATCCACAAATATGCATGATTTAATAAAGATATGTTAAGTGATTTTATTTTTTTGTCTGTGAGAAGTGATTTCTTTAACCCTGCGCCATTTGGGGAAAATGGCTTTGATAGGTTTAGAAATTGATTCCGGATAAATAGAATTTGATTATACTGTGAAACTGTTTTTTAGTTTTAAAATTTGAAAATCATAAAATTTATTTGAGAGTTTTGTTTTATAAAATTATTTTTAAAAACCATTTCTGGTTTAGAATTTTAAAATTAAAAAACTAAAATAGATTTTAAAGTTTTGGTTTTTTACTTTTTATTTTTGAAAATTAAAAAAAAAAAAACACAAAAATGAATAAGATAAAAAAATTAGAGACGAGTCATGGAGGAAGATAAGGTTTTATTGGGAAAAATTCTAAGGGGAAGTTGTTAAAATAATTTCTTTGGTGTTGTCATAATTCTAACCAAATAAAAAATAGTATAATACCATGCAAAATTATATCTACAAGAAAAATCTTCTCTGACTTTATAATATTGCAAAGTAGAATTCATGTGGCAATATAATATTGTTGTGACGTGAATTGCACGTCACAAATATTTTTTAATCAATAAATAATATTATAAATAATTATCCGTTTTAATATTTTTTGTAGTGTATATAGTGCATAATATTTAGTGAATAATAACTCAAGAGGAGGAAGAAGAATAAGATGGAGGACAAAGAACAAATTAGTTTTGAGTTTGAAATTTAGGAATTTAAGATTTTTAATTGAAAAATTAATTTTCTTAAAATAAAATAGTTATAAATTATTATTTAATTTAAATTCAAATATAATTAATTTTAATTAAAAATTATTATAATTTAATTGATGACTTATATGTAATAAATAAAAATTTCATATAAAATATACTTATTTAACAATGATATGATATCAATTATTATACTGTTGATCAATTAAAATTACGCCACCATAAAACTCTTTATTGTGTGCATGTTTGATGCATTTGATAGAAAATAAATAAAAATAAATTTTGATATTTTTTTTTTTTGAAAAGCAAGAAATTATATTAAATGAATACAAGGGGTATTCACCCAATTACAAAACTCTCAACTACAGCATAATATTTCCTCCAACTCATCCCTAACCACCCATAGGGTTCAAAGAAAAGGACAAGAAAGTAGAGTTGGGAGAAGAAATATTATCCAACAACAAGCATTTCCATAAGTTTAACTTAATTTCCTAGCAAAGGTTGTAAAATTAACAGCTTCATTCCTGAAAATAAAGTAATTTTTAGACTTCCACAAATTCCAGGCAATAACGATCCAGGCGATTCCCAACTTTCTTGCCAAAATCTTGTTACTGCCATAGCGAATCCACGACAAGAAAAATTCCCATTGACATCCAGTGAAAGCTTTATCACATCCTAGCCAAACTCCCATTTTTCTCCAAATAGATGTCGCAAAAGGGCAACTAAAAAGCAGATGAGTCAAGTCCCCATTTACCTCAGTACAGAAGCAACACAGCATATCAGAGAGACTGATTCCTCTTTTCAGAAGATTGTCCTTCGATGGAAGGCGGTTCCAATGGAGTCTCCACGCGAAGACTTCAAGTTTCGGCAGGGTCTTTAGCTTCCGCAGTTGCTTTTGGGTATATTTTTTATAATATTTTAATGTAAACAATGTAATAATATTTATAAATTAACAATAAAAAAGAAATAAAATATTATCTTTTATTTTATGATGTATTCTAAGAAATTAACAATGTAATATATTTGTATTATTTGCGTTTGGTATTTTTGGCGCTATGAATTTATAACAAGAGTTCAAAAAAAATTACACATAGTAATATTGGATCTTTTAAATCTCTGAGTATTATTTAAAAAAATGATTGATTTTATAATTAAAAAAAGTTTATGAGCGCTTGCTTTTATTTATGTGTAATTCTTCCTACATTGATATATTAATATAGATTTGTATAATAAAATTGTAAATTACAATGTTTAACTTTAAGGGTATTCATTTAGATGTTTCAAATTTGTTACGGGATATTAAAAATACGGCGTGGAAATGGAATATAGTCGGGGAAAATTTTTATGTCAACTGTAAGTTTTTTTAATTTTTTTTGCTTTCTATCAGAATCCTCTCGCCTGATTAGCTTAGTTTTTAGTTGGTTCGAATTTTCTCCTTCTTTTTCTTTGTTGGTTCCTTAAGGGTTAAAATACCTCTAATACTCTATTAATCCAATTTCAGTTTAACTTTAAAATTATTGTGAATTATACAACTACATATAGATGCATTGCATACAACATTTCAATTTATTCAATTTTAAGCTGTGAAATTTAATCATTAGAATAATAAACTAAAAAAAAATTATTTACAAACAATGTTATGGATAAAAAAATAAAGTCATTTGTTTTAAATTATTATTATTAACAAAAAATAGTTTTTCAATTTATTAAATAATTGATGTATTAACCGAATAATCAATAAATTAAAAAAAAAATTATTTTATATATATATATATATATATATTCACACTCAACTAAAATTACACATAGGACTAACTAATTGGACAAGATGAATCCAACCTTTCATAGAAAAAACAGAAAGTCCAAAATAGACAATTCCAAAACACAAAAACCCCATCAAAAAAGTAGATGCTTTCAAAATAGAAAATTCCAAAAGAAAGCTGATAGAATTTTGGCTTAGGGTTTGCTTCATGACTATTATAGTTGCAGCCATATGTGATTGGTTGTCTCAAACTGTGTTGATCTGTTGTCGGATAAAGCTCCAATTGTTCCTTCCATGTAGTAACACAAATCTGATATGATTTCGTGGTGTAATCACAAACTCTGGTTGATCCATCTCTTCTAGCGATGGATTATGATATATAAATCTATCCCATTAATTATGTTACGCAAAGCCTGGTTTGCATAATAATAGTGCTATAAGAAAAGCATGTGGCTGTGATGCGACAGTGATATGGAATAATTCCATGTAAAGAATTTAATTATGTTGCAAATGATAATGTTGAAAGACGTGCACTGAATGGTTAATTTTGTTAGAACAAAGGTACTGTGATGAACACACAGTGATTGTGCAGCAAGATTGTGATTGCAAGATGAACGTAATAGCGCGCGCACACACACACACTTTAATGTCTTGACATCTTGTAAGACATCTTGGAAGAGAAGAAGAAAGAAAGAGAGAAAAAAATATAATTCTCATTCATCATTCATTTATTTTCACATTACAAACTCTTATTTATAGGCATATTACACAATGTAACTAACTAATAACCAATTTGTAACAGAATACTAACTAACTAGTACACATGACAGTTATGAATTAACACTCAACACTCCCCCTTAATTCATAACTGTTGAACACTTATAACACCAAGTTTCTTTGTCAAAAACTCAAATCTATCAAGCTTTAGAGCCTTTGTAAAACCATCTGCTAGCTGCACTTCAGTTGGGCAATATTGCACTTCAATCATTCCATTGTTCACCTGCTCTCTAATGAAATGAAACCTTGTATCAATGTGTTTACTTCTGCCATGTGAGATTGGATTTTTAGCAAGGCTAATAGCTTACTTGTTATCAATTTTGAGTATCAAAGACTTTAGCACTTCACACCTCAGTTCCTTCATCACTGAATTCAACCACATTGCTTGACAAGTTGCAAATGTTCCTGCAATATATTCTACCTCACAAGATGAAAGTGCAGTCGCTAGTTGCTTCTTTGTACACCATGATATAGCTGTTTCATTGAACTTGAAAACATAGCCAGAGGTACTTCTTCTATCTGTGATGTCTCCGCACCAATCACTATCTGAGTATCTAATGAGTTCACTACTTTCACCTTTGCTTCCATTTGGGAATAACAGACCAAACTCCTTTGTGCCTTTTATATACCTAAGTATCCTTTTAGCAGCTATCAAATGAGTCTTCCTTGGATCATGCATGAACTTGCTAATCACACTGACTGAGTAGCAAATGTCAGGCCTACTGTTGCACAGTATCTCAATGAACCAACCATTTGTTTGAAAAAATGTTGGATCATCTCTTTCTTCGTCACTGCACTCATCCAATTTTGAGTTTGTCTCTGATGGATTTGAAATTGAATTGCAGCTATTCATTTCAAATTTATCAAGTAGTTCACCTACATACTTCTGCTGGTGCATAACTGTTTCATTCTTCACCTACAAAAATTCTATTCCTAGGAAGAATGAGAGTTCCCCTAGATCATGTTGGAATTTAGGGTATGATAATCCTGGATAACTTCGAAGAATCGTGTTCGTACACTTTCCGAACAAAGTATTTCGACCCTATTATTGTTGCCTGGGTTCACGAAATCTTTGTGGGGATAATTCTTGAAGAACAATCTGTTTCTGGTAAAGAGAATAGATTCAGAATGTAGAGAGAATTTCAATGTTTTCTGTCCCGAAACCGAGGCCAAATGACTCCTTATATAGGAGATCAATAACCGAAACTGAAAGGAAGCAACTGTTCGAAAAAACCGCCCCTAGGACCCCGCCAGGGGCTCCGCCCCTTGGACCCCGCCAGGGGCTTCGCCCCTTGGAATCCCAACGGGGCGCTGCCCCGCACCCCGCCAGGGGCTCCGCCCCTTGGAACCCCGTTTCAATTATTCGTATTCAATTATACGTTGGCTCGACGAGCGTGCACTCCGCACTTCCCTAACTCGTTTCCGAGTTTAACGCATAATTGCATCGGCCTATAGTAAATCACATTACTACTAAAATACATTGATGATACTAAAATCACCAACAGATCAGTCATCTCAAATTCAGATTTCAACTTGTTTTTCACTTTTTCAATCTCTGATGTCTTGCTTCCTGTAATGAGCAAATCATCCACATATAGGTAAATTTTCATGGTTTCTTCTTCACGGGAACTTTGCACATACACACCAAACTCTGCTGAACACCTTTTGAAACCTATTTGTATCAGAAATTGATCAATCCTCTTGTTTCAGGCTCTAGGGCCAGCTTCAAACCATACAAAGCCTTATGGAGTCCATACACCATGTTTTCCTTGCCTTGCACTTCAAAACCAGGAGGCTGTGACACAAACACTACCTCTTCAAGTGGACCATTTAGAAAGGCTGATTTCACATCTAAATGATAAAGTGACCATCTTCTCTTGCATGCTAGAGCCACAACTAACCTTATAGTTTCAAACCTTGCAATTGGAGCAAACACCTCATTGTAATCAACACCATGTTTTTGTAAGAAACCTCTAGCCACCAACCTTGCCTTATACTTTGAAATTTTCCCATCAGGATTTAATTTCAGTTTGAACACCTACTTCACATCTATTTTCTTTTTCTTATCTGGCAAGTTAACTAGCTCCCAAGTCTGATTCTTCTCAATTGAATTGAGCTCTTCCATCATAGCTTTCCTCTATACATTTATCTTCAATGCTTCTTTGTAATTGAGAGGTTTAACATCTGCCAATAATGCAAAGTGAATGATATCACCTTCATCATTTACTACATTATCAGGAATTACTTCACAGTCATTCAACCTTCTTGGAGCTTGTCTGATTCTTTGAGGTCTCACAGTTGCTTCCTCTTCTTCTGGTTCATCTGTATCATTGTTGTTCACTTCTTCATTATCTAATTCATCACTTGAATTAGGATAAATTCAGCTTTGTTGATTCTCTTTGCTGTATACTGGCTCCTCTTCCCATTTCCACTTCTCATCCTCATTCACGATCACATCTCTACTGACATGCATCTTTTGGGTTAGAGGATTATAAAGCTTATAGGCACCTGTTGGATGATAGCCTATAAGTATCATAATCTCACTCTTATCTTCAAGCTTGCTCCTTCTAACATCTGGTACATGTTTGTAGCAGAAGGAGCCAAAAACTTTGAAATGCTTCACACTAGGCTTTCTTCCACACCAAGCTTTCTCTGGTACCTTCAAATTCAGCTTCTTTGTAGGACATTTATTCAGAATGTAAGCAGCTGTAGTGGCTGCTTCACCCCAAAACTTGTGTGGTAAGTTTTTCTGCTTGATCAGACTCCTTGCCATATTCAGTAGAGTTTTATTCCTTCTCTTACCAAGTCCATTATGCTGAGGTGTATATGGAGCTGTTACTTCATGCACAAAACCTTGATTTACACAAAACGCTTCAAATTATTTTGAGGTGTATTCCCCTCCACCATGTTTTCTCAAGATCTTAATAGATTTATCACTCTTCTTTTCTATTAAGATTTTGAATCTTTTGAATACATCTAAAGCCTCACTCTTAAGCTTGATTGTATACAACCATATCATCCTTGTAAATTCATCAACAAATGTGATGAAATATCTGCTTCTTTCTAATAAAGATACTTCAAAAGGACCACATATATCGGAGTGAACCACCTGCAGTTCTACGCTAGCTCTTTTAGGTGCTTCAGAAGCAAAGGAAAGCCTATTTTGCTTGCTCTTTACACATACTTAACAAATGGATTTTCTGACATTCAGTTTTGGCAAGCCATATACCATTTCTTTAGAATTCAACTCACTAAGACTTCTAAAGTATAGGTGACCATACCTCTTATGCCATAGATCTTCAACATATTCACTCACTGCTGCAGATAAGCACGTCATCTTTTCACTTGAGATGTTGCATGTGTATGTTCTATTCTTTGACATGTTTGATTTAAGCACCAAATTCTTCTTTGCATCAAACAACTTCAAAGACTCACCATACATGGTCACTAAGAATCCCTTCTCCACCAGTTGACCAATGCTCATAAGATTGCACTTCATCTCAGGAACATACATCACATCTTCAATTTTGATTCTCTTTCCATCATTGCTTCTGATCACTATATTTCCACTACCTTCAGCTGCAAGTTCTCTGCTGTCAGCCAATTTGATGCTTATTTTCTTGCTAGCATTAAAACTTGTCAACTACTCTCTATGTGATGTCATGTGAATTGAGTATCCAGAATCAAGAAACCACTCTTCATTCTTAATCTTTTCTTCACTGGTAGTAGGCATCATCAACATTGTACTGGAATCATCTCCATGGGCCAAATTTACTTCTTCATCAGTCTTTTAACCTTTCTTGAACCAACATTCATCAGAAAATGCCCATACTTCTCACAGTTGAAGCATTACACCTTACTTTTGTCGAAGTCCCTCTTCTTGTTCTGACTTCTGCCAAAGCCTCCTCTCTTTGAAGATTCAGCTTTGTCTTCACTCTTGTTTTTTTCATTGTTGGACCAATTTGCTTTGTTTGTTCCCTTCTTCTTGAAATTCTTCTGATTTCCCTCCTTCTTGGAAGTTTGAACTTGAAATGCTTGTTGAACTGATCTCTCATAACTTCTATCAAGCACCAGAAGCTCATATGCTTCCAATGTATTTTGCAACTCTTTAATTTTCATAGTTTTCACATCCTTTGCTTCTTGGATAGCTACAACTATGAAATCAAACTTTGGACTCAACGATCTCAGCACCTTTTCTACTACCATTTGATCTGTAATGTTCTCACCAAAATTTTGCATCTGATTAACAGTGGTTGTCAATTTCGAAAAGTAATCACTTACTTTCTGATCTTCTTCCATATGCATCATCTCATACTTTCTTCTATGGGACTGTAGCTTCACTTGCTTCACCTTTTCTCCACCAGTGTGATAATTTTCTAAAATGTCCCATGCTTCTTTGGATCTTGTCGCTTTAGAAATCTTCTCAAAGTGTTGATTGTCAACATTCTACTGAATCTAGAACAAAGCTTTGTAGTCTTTCTTCTTGGCTTCCTTGAATACAGTTCTCTGTGCATCAATTGGATTCGCCACCAGATCCTCATAGCCATTTTGCACAATTTCATTCACTTCTTGTGCTCCAAATAAAGGCTTCATCAAAGCACTCCAACGATCCCAGTTCTTACCATAAAAAACCAGAATATTTGATCCAAAACCATTGCTATTCATCTTGCCTATCCAGAAACTATCACTCAGGGTTTCCCTTGGATTGAACACCTCACTTTCACTCGTGTTTCCCTTAGATTGAACCAGACTCTAGATGCCAATTGTTAGAACAAAGGCACTGTGATGAACACAAAGTGAATGCGCAGCAAGATTGTGATTGCAAGATAAACGTAATAACACACACACACACACACACACACACACACACACTTTAATGTCTTGACATCTTGTAAGACATCTTGGAAGAGAAAAATAAAGAAAGAGAGAAAAAAAGATAATTCTCATTTATCATTCATTTATTTTCACATTACAAACTGTTATTTATAGGTATTACACAATGTAACTAACTAACAACCAATTTGTAACAGAATGCTAACTAACTAGTACACATGACAATTATAAATTAACACTCAACAAATTCAAGAGTTGGTGTGGTTTAGTATGATGTGTAGTAAATTATTAACAATTAATAATCTTGAGTGTGTTCTACAATGACAAAAAATTATGTAAATGAATGTTAATTTTTTATTTCAGAAATAAGCAACATTTGTGAAGTGTTCCAGTAGATAGTTTGTATTTTGAATTTGGAATTGGGCAATATTTTGTGAAGTGTTGCAAAATGTGAAACAATACAACCTATGAAATTTGTTGTTGTAGGCGAAACAATACAACATTTTATAAAAGTGCTGATGTAGGTGAAACAGTGTAACATTTGATAAAATTGTTGTAAGCAAAACACCACAACATTTGATTAAATTGAGAATTTCAGATTCAGAAAAATATAACACAAAGCCTATCCTCTTCGCACAAAATTCTAGATTTCATCTTTCCTACATTCTGGTTTTCATCGGTCTTATGCAAACTCGAGTATAAGTTAAATTAACTTGAGTATTATGTGTTTCAACTTTAAGACATTTGATAGTGCTTGAAATACTTATAAGGAAAATGATTTTGCTCATGATTCTAGCCTCGCTCCATTCGATTTAAATGAATTTTATAACAATCTTATAAGTAGTTCATATAATGGGTACCGAAACTTATGTTTCAAGTATCAAAGTGATAAACCAAGACAAGATCTTCTTCCTCCTAATTGTCATGAAGATCTTTTATTTGTGATTAATATTAAAGATTACTATTTTAAAATTTTGATGAAAATTCTCTGTGATGGTGAAAGATACACAATTAATTCAAATAATAATCAAAGAAAACTCAAAAACAAAGAAAGGTATGGACTACTGTAAAGAGTAGGAAATCTGCATCTTCGTCCGTTAGATGGGATATATTTTCGTTCGACAAGGGTTAAAGCGGTGGGGATTTGGATGGTATCTCTTCTTTCTTCTTCTCAGAGTTTCCAAATCATATCAAGGCGAGGGACATTTTTGTTCTTTTCAGCTGCATCGGTGAAGTGGTAGAGGTTGTGATTTCCCCCAGGCAGAACAAACAGGGGAATTCGAATTTTCTAGATTCAAGGAGGTGAAAGACATCAAATTTTGGGGATTAAAATCGATAATGGGTTGATTGAAGGGAAGAAGATCCATGCAAACCCGCCTAGATTCGAATGGGGTTTGGTAAGGAACAAGAATGCTTTTCGTTTGAGGAACAAGGGTGTTAGTTATCAAGGCAATCTTCCGAAACATCAGGGGGAACAGGAGAGGGGAGGTTATGTTTCCACAGTTTTTGACGGTACTAAGACTTTTGCGGAGGTGCTTAGCAAAAAGAATGGGGTATCTTCAACTCCCTTTTGCTTGAGGTATGTTTCTAGTGTGGAGGTTAAAGATAGGTTGAGGAAGGCTTTCGTTGGCACAACAATTAGTCCTGGGATGACCTATAATGTGCAGAGATGCTTTGAATCATAGGGAGTTTTTACCATAAAGGTCACTCCTTTGGGCTCGAAACTTTGTCTTTTGGAAGAGATGGAGACTGGCGAGCTTGATGATTTGATAGTTGAGGGGACATCATGGTGGAAGCAATGGTTTAGTGAGATTAGAGAGTGGGTGGAGAAGGATGTAGATGTTGAAAGAGTAACTTGGATAAAAGCTTACGGTGTCCCGTGCCACACGTGGAACTTGGATTTCTTTGAGAAATTGGCCAACACTTTTGGTTCCTACATATGCTCAAATGATAACACTTTGAAAGGAACCAACATGGATATTGCGAGATTTATGGTTAGAGTTTCATCCTCTTTCAAATTGCAGGAGATGGTAAAGGTGGAAATCGATGGTAGAATTTTTGAAATTTGTCTTCATGAGGATACGTATGGTCCAGTGCGTATTTCCTCAAACACAACATCAGGAAAGACGGTTCATTCTATTTCCTCCGACTCTGGAGAGGGGTGGTCCTTAGAGGAATCAGGATTCAGGGATGAAGATAAATGTTTCTTTGATGAGTTTTCTGGTGTTCAGGCGGAGGAAGGTAGGGAAAGGGCATGTGTCAAAGTGAAGGTGACATGTTTAGGAAGAGTTTCTGAATCAAATGATAATTGTCATGTGTTACCTAGTAATGATGGCGTAGGTGTGCAGATGAATAGCGGCTCTTTAGAGAAGGCTATAGGGAGGATTAAAGGCACTTCTTGTCATCCTATGAATAGTAAGGATATAAACAAATGTCAACTTTCTACCTCCTGTTTGTTGGGTACGGAAGGAACTAGGGTGGCTTGTTCTATGGAAAAGGTAAATAGCTTACAGGGTGGGGGCCACGTGCTCAGAAAAAGGTGTTTTTAGAAAAATGAAGTTTAAAATTTTATGTGCGCCCGATGGACTTATTGGAGTGAAGCCTAAAAATAAGACCAAAGGAAAGATAAATAAGTCTAAAATACTTTTCCTGAGCCCCTGGAGTTTTCGGCCAAATCCAGTGTGCCTTATCCTGCTATCGATCAAAACAAGTTGCCAGGTATTGACTTAGCTTCTTCTTCTGTTTTTTATGAGGACAACTCTGTCGAATATGATATTCTTAGGAGCAACATCCGATTGTGGGTCAATTTGGATTCAAACGTGGGAGGAAATCTTTGGAAAGCCATTTCCAACCTTGGGATTGTGGCTGCAGATTTGAAGAAGGGTTACAAAAGTAGGATAGATGAATTGGAGAGAATTGATAAGGATAGAAATTTGGGAGGGAAGGCGAATTTACTGATGTGGAAATGATTATCGGATCCTTAAATATTATAGGGGGTATTAGTTTGATTAAGAGGAAGAGAATTAGTCAAATTATCAAAAAGGGTAATTCGGATATGTTTTAAATTCAGGAATCTAAATTGTCTTCTGTCACTGAAGTCTTAGCGAAAAGTTTCTAGTCCAAGGAGGAAATTGGTTGGACTTTCTCTAGTTCTTCGGGTATGTGCGGAGGGCTTATAATTTTATGGAAGGTAGAAAAGGTGGAGGTTTTATGTAGTTTTAAAGGAGAAGGATTTGTAGGTGTTAAAGTTTGTTGGAGGGATAATATCTTTTATGCTGTTAATAATGTTTACTCAACTTGTGAGTTGGGGTTGAAAAGAACTCTTTGGAGGAATTTATTGGATTTGGAAACTCGTTACACGGATGGTGATTGGTTTTTTAAGGGATATTTTAATGCGATCATCAATTCGAGGGAGAGTAAGGGTAGAGCTACGGGAAGTCGTAATTCTGAGATGAAGGAGTTCTCGGAATTTATTGCGGATAATGAGTTAGTTGATGTTCCTTGCAAAGGAAAAAAGGTTCTCTTGGTACAGTGGGGATGCTTCTTCTATGAGCAGGATTGATCATTTTTTGATTTCTGAAGCCGCCATTGTTAAGTGGGGGGGGGGGGGGGGGTAGTGGGCCCATTTATTGGTTTGAGAGACTTGTCGGATCACTGCCCAGTTTGGTTGGTGGTGGATTCTTCATATTGGGGACCGAAACCGTTTAAAGTTAATAATGAATGGTTTAACGATAGGAATTTCATTACGTTTGTTGAAAAGGAGTGGAAAATTTACATGTTGGAAGAAGTGATTATGTCTTAAAAGAGAAACTTAGGTTACTAAAAGGGAGTCTTAGAAGGTGGAATATAGAGGTTTTTGGGAAGTATGATTTAAAAGTTGAGGAGAGTGCGAAAGAGATTATTGAAGGGATGTTGTGGCCGAGATGGCTAGTGGGCTCATTTCAGATGATCTCATTAATAATAAAAAGATGGCTTCGAGTCGCTTTTGGTTGAATTTAAGAATCAAGGAGAACACGATCATTCAAAAATCTAGATTAAAGTGGCTTAGTGATGGAGATAATAATAGTCGGTATTTTCATTGTGTTATGAAGGAGAGAAGAAGACGTAATTATATTGGTTCTATTAACTCGGATAGAGGTATTTTGGAGTCGGTTAAGAATGTTAAGGAGGAGGTGAGAAATCATTTTGCAAGCAAGTTTTTGGAACCCTATTTTAATAGACCTACTATGGAAGGTGTTCCTTTCAATATGCTTAGTTTAGAGGAGAGGGTTTCGCTTGAGAGACAGTTTTTGGAGGAGGAGGTTTAAGAGGCGGTGTGGGGTTGTGACAGATCTAAAAGTCCGGGTCCATACGGGTACTCCTTTTTGTTCATAAAGAAGTGTTGGCGTTTTCTTAAAGAGGATTTTTGTCAGTTTTTCAATGATTTCCATGGTGGGGTTGTTTTATCAAAGGCAATAGTTTCCTCTCTTTTGACTTTGATTCCAAAGTGTGAGAATCCTTTGGGGTTAGACAACTTTAGACCGATATGCCTTGTAGGATGTTTGTACAAGGCTTTATCTAAGCTTTTGGCGGCTAGGTTAAAGTTGGTTTTGCATTCTATAATTTCTAATTGCCAAAGTGCTTTTGCTCCGGGGACACATATGCTCGATGGAGTTTTGGTGGCTAACGAGGTGGTTGATTATTTGGGTAAGGAGAAAAAGGTTGTCTCTCTCTTTAAGGTTGATTTCGAGAAAGCCTATGATAAAGTGAGCTAGGGATTTCTTAGATATATGATGAGGAGAATGGGCTTCGGGGATCTATGAATGAGATGGATGGAAGCAACAATTTTTTCTAGCAAGATGTCTGTTTTGGTTAGTGGAAGCCCGACTAAGGAATTTTTGGTGGAGAGAGGGTTGAGACAAGGAGACCCTCTTTCTCTTTTTCTCTTCGTTATGATAGCAGAAGGTTTAGTGGGGTTGGTTAAGAGATTGGTATTGTTAGGAGATTTCTCAGGCTTCAAAGAGAATGGAAGTTGTTTCATTGATATTCTCCAATTTGCGGATGATACTCTTTTGGTTGGTGATGGTAGTTGGAGACATATGTGGGCTATCAAAACGGTTCTAAGAGGCTTTGAATTAGTTTCGGGTCTCGACATCAATTTTCACAAAAGCAAGCTTATCGGTATTAATGTTCCGTCTAATTTTTTGGAAGTGGATGCTTTATTTCTTTCGTGTAGGACGGAGAGGAAATAGTTTACCTTCCTCAGTATCCCTATCGGCTCCAATCCTAGAAGGGTGTCAACTTGGTCTACTTTGGTTTCTAAGTTGGAAAAAAGGTTATCTTGTTGGCACAATCGATTTTTGAGTTTTAGAGGTAGAATTAATCTTCTTAAATCAATGCTTAGTAGTCTCTCGATTTTTCAATTCTCTTTTTACAAGGCTCTGGTGAAAATTCGTAAGGAGATCATTAAGCTTCAGAGTGGTTTTCTTTGGGGTAGCACGAAGGCGAAAAGGAGGACTCACTAGATTAATTGGGATTTTCTTTGTTTTCCGTTTGAGAAAAGTGGATTAAATTTTAAGAGGATTGAAGATTTTAATTTGGCCCATATTCTTAAGTGGAGGTGGAGAATTTTAGTTGGATAGAAGGATTTATTATTCAAAGTTTTGAAAACGTGTTATGGAGACATTAGACTTCATTTGGCGGGCAGTGTTTTCCTTGTACTAGCTGGAGTTCTCATTCTTCTTGGTGGATGGATATTTTATCTATTGTGAAGAATTATCCCGTTGATAATTTTCTTAACAATTGCTTGTTCAGTGTTGGAAATTGTTATGCCACTCCTTTTTGACATGTAAACTGGACCGGTTCCGGTTGTTTAAAATAGAGGTATCCGATATTGTTTTCTTTGTCTCTTTTACAGGATGTCGCAGTAGCGGGAATGAGAGGTTGGTCCAACGGCGAGTGGGTGTGGGGGGATTTTGGAATTTTGCACGCTGTTATTTATACAGATGTTGGTGTAGATATTCCCTCTCTAGCAGCTGCTGCTAATGCTGCTACTAATGCTGGAGGCCTTTTTTACTGGAGAGGAAGCTGGAACTGGAGCAGCAGTGAATCTTTCGCCTGGAATTGATGTAGTTTCTTCTGTTTTTCCAGTTATAGCAGAGGCGGAGACTTCTTCTATTTGTTTGGAAGCAGCGGCTGAGTTCGTCGCTATGCGTCAACAGCTTCGCGAAGTCAACCTGTTTTTTCAGGTGAAGAACCGGGTGAGTTGGTTACTATAGGATGATTCAGTTTATTCGGTTAGTTCTTTCTATAGGATGTCTAGTATCTATTATATCCCTTATGGCCCTTCAAATTGGGATGACATAGCTTTTGATTTGGTTTGGAAAGTGGTGGCTCTAGGGGTGTTCAAAACCGAACCAACCCAATAGAAAACCGCAAACCAAACCAAACCAAACCAAAACCGCAAAAAACCGCATTTGGTTCGGATTTGTTTGGGCCATCTTTTAACAAAACCGCACGGTTTGGTTTGGTTTGCGGTTTGTATTTTGCAAACCGAACTAAACCAAACCAAACCGCATTATGTTACAACCCAAACTTCACTTATCCCACATCTAACCCAAAACTTAAACCCATTATGCCTTAACCTTACAATTACGAAATATTTTCTCTTACTCACACTTAACTTTTCAGTTTTAATCTTCTCAAATCTCTCCTAATAGTATTGCGCATTCTTCTCATCTTCTTTGTCATGTACGTCTCACCTCTTCTACACTAATCTCTCATCACACGTGTTTTTTCTTTTTCATTTTCTCATTTTTATGTTACTATTTTCTCTTCTAATTATATTTTTATTGCACATTTCTTCTCTAATCTCACATCTCTTATGTTCTTTCTTTTTCATCTTCTCTAATCTCCCTTCTCCTCTATTTTATATTTTATTATAATATTTTTGATATTGTTTTATGCTACTATTTTTTTTCACTTTTTTTTAAATTGATTTTTGTATATTGAATGAGAACTTTTTTGTCTAAATATGATGAGTTTTGTTGTTATTTGCCAATGTGTGAATGACTAAACACAAAGTTATGTTGTTCTCTATATATATATATGTAAATATCACTCAATAAAAATCTTGTAAAAAACCGAACAACCCGAACCAATCCAAACCGCATTGGTTTGGTTTGGTTTGATTCGGATTTTTTTTTAAAAGCCAACCGAACCAAACCAAACCGCATGGTTTTTTCTCTTGTGGTTTGGATGATTTTTAGCGTCAAAACCGCCCAAACCGCACCGCGAACACCCCTAGGTGGCTCCTTTGAAAATTAAAGCATTTGGATGGAGATGTTTTTTGAACAAATTACCGACGAAGGATCTCTTATCTTTTAGAGGCATAATTCCTCCGACGAGTGATAATAATTATTCATTTTGCAATACTCATCCGAAATCTTTGAGGCACTCTTTTCTTAGTTGTACGGTGGCTAAAATGGTTTTGAAAGAGGTGTCTGAGTGGATCAGTTTTCCGATCACGGAGGTAACGGTTTCGTGGGGAGCTTTATGGATTGGTTTTCTTTCTGTAAATCTAAGCGTGTTAAGCCCGGTAGAGAAGGTTGCATATGGCTTGCGGTGTGTTGGAACCTGTGGATTCTAAGGAACGGTATTATTTTTAGGAATACTAGTTGGAATGTGGTTGACATTGTATGGATGGTGAAGTTCACGGTTTGGAGATGGTCTTTCATAGGAGATATTACTCATCCCAATTGTAATTTATACGAATTCAACAAAGACCCTTTGTTTTATTTGTCTTAGGTTTCAATTGGTAGGTAATCTTTTTGTTTTGTCGAGCTTCGTCTCGTTTCTTTTGTAATTAGGATTGAGTACCCTTTGTACTCTTATCGATATATTCCTTGCTTACAAAAAAAATTCAAATAATATTTTAAAATTTATAAAATTTTAATTTATGATTTTTTGTGATTAATTTGTGGATGCAATTTTTATGGAAAAATAAATATCCATGTTTGTTTTATTTATAATCATAGTACATATTTAACATGTGATATTATATTACTTTTTCATGTAAATAACTTTTGTTGGTTATTAATTATTTTCTATGCAAGTTGATATTGATATTAAATATATTGACATGTTGTTAATATGTTTAATGCATTAAAAAATAAATAAAAATAACTGGACGATAAACATATCATATATTCATGAGAAAACAATTTGCATGTACTATTAAAATAAAGGCTTAATACCTTTTTTGGTCATCTAACTATACCTTCGGGTCAAATTTGGTCCTCTTTCTTTTAAAAGTTCCAAATAGATCCCTTACGTTGTCTAACTGAAGCATAAAGGTCCTTTCCGTCAAATAAATGCAAACGGTGTTAGTTTTGGTTATGTGGAGTATGAGTTGGCATGATGGATGGTTTAGTCAGCACCTTTTAATTTTCACGTGGATTTTTATATTATTTTTTATTTTCCATGTAGATTTTTTTATATATTTATTTTTTAATATTTTTTATATTTCTTTTTGTAATATTTATTTTTTAATCCTATATTTTAAAAATAATTTTAATTGGGCCAGACGAAATCAAATCCACACACAAACTCATCAAGAAGCCTAATATCAATTTCATTCTCTTTGGCCCATATGTCTTTCATTTGCATGATTATGCACAATTAGTTAATATAAAGACTAAATTTTATTCTGAAACAACCAATGTGGGACTAATATGAAGACAGGTATTGCAAAAATAAAGAGGATTGCTATTGGGTTGTTTTGTTTTTGTGAAACAATACAGAAGTCGCAGGGAACATTGCTTCTTTCAATAAATTGTTTAATATGTATGCAGCAGACATGGTGAACGGATGCATTATTTATCCAATCTCAAACAAAAAACAAATCAATATCGCTGCAGCATCGAATCGCAAGACTAAACACACACTGAAATTAAAACAAACTGCTTCTATTACTCCAACAACAGGTTATTCATTCTAAATAAACTAAGATTTTGAAATTCAATCACAATATTTAAACTAGTCCCAAAATGCACATCGTAAAACACAATACTATGATCGGAACTACAACTTAAATGTGATCCAATCGTAGCAGCATCAGCACGTATACTAAACCATGATGAAATTCAGACTCAATGTAATACAAACCTGTGTACAGATTTAATGGCACTAGCACTAGCACTAACGGCATCAGCGTCCCAACACCGAATTAAAGCGACAAAGTAACACAATTATCGTAACGACATATACAAGATGCGAAAATAAAACGAAGTCACGATGTTATAAACTGACTAAACCGCAACACTACTGTCATTGTTGAATATTGTTGGAGAAACGTTTGGAGACATTACTTGCTCACTGCTATTGTTGATGCTGTAGCGTACGACTCGAAACGTTGAATGCTTATGCGAGTCTGAACTGGTGCTTTCGCCGCTATCAGTGGCGACGAGGAAAATGATGTTGGTGATTGTAGCGCAATGTTGTTACTGCAAATCGATGGTAATTGAAGGATGAGAATGGCGAGTTAGCAGTGAGTGATGGATTTACCGTAGTTACTCAGTATAACATCTATTTTCCTTTTGACTTTGCTTTACACATCAGCCCAACAAACTTTAGTGCGTCTTTGATATTCCGCTGATGACTTCTTTATTGAAAGAAGCAATGTTCCCTGCGACTTCTGTGTTGTTTCACAAAAACAAAACAACCCAATAGCAATCCTCTTTATTTTTTCAATACCTGTGTTTATATTAGTCCCACATTAGTTGTTTCAGAATAAAATCTAGTCTTTTTATTAACTACTTGTGCATAATCATGCAAATGAAAGACATATGGGCCAAAGAGAATGAAATTGATATTGAGCTTCTTGATGGGTTTGTGTGTGGATTTGATTTGGTCTGGCCCAATTAAAATTATTTTTAAAATATAGAATTATAAAATAAATATTACAAAAAGAAATATAAAAAATATTAAAAAATAAATATTTAAAAAAATCTACATGGAAAATAAAAAATAATATAAAAATCCACGTGGAAATTAAAAGGTGCTGACTAAGCCATCCATCATGCCAACTCATACTCCACGTAAGCAAAACTAACACCGTTTGCATTTATTTGACGGAATGGACCTTTATGCTTCAGTTAGACAACGTAAGGGATCTATTTGTAACTTTTAAAAGAAAGAGGATCAAATTGGACTCGAGAGTATAGTTAAAGGACCAAAAAGGGTATTAAGCCTAAAATAAATTAATCCTTTGACTTTAATTGTTATTTTGATATTTGTTTGTGTCTCCTTCTATAAGAAAATTATATTGACTTATAATTAATAGTTAAAATGTCATAAGATGGATAATGAATTTATTTGTGGATAAAATAATTTTTTAAAAAATAAAATAATAATAATAATAATAATAATAATAATAATAATAATAATTTGAATGATATGTTTCAATTGTATTGTTGTTTGTGCAATAACTTATTAAATTTAAAATTACTTATCTCATATTATATGTGCATGCTAATATGAAAAGGTTATTTATTGATCATCTTAATATTAAAAGTAATTTGTACATTTTCTTTATTATTGAAAGTAGACAAATGTTTTTGAAAAAAGTTATAGAAAATATTAATGAATTTGGTTCATTGTTTATTTTGTAATGTGATTCTTATATGGATAAGACATAGAACATTGTTAAACATGAAATTAAGAAATATAATTCATTATGCATATGTTAGTTATACAATAAAATTTTTATTTTAAGAGAATATAAATAAACGAGTGTTAGTTAACTTTTATGTTTTAAACCTCTTTATAAAATAAAATTTATGATCATGGTTGTCAATTGCTATTAATATTTAATGCATTGAATATATTTTAGATATATTCAAGTAGAAGTGTAACTTCAAAGTAAAATGATTATTATTAAATATTTTATTGACAATGGAAGAATGACATAAAATTTATTGTGTCACAAATCCCTCATGTTATATAATGAATATATTACTTTTTGAAGAAAAAAAACAATATTTCTCCATATGCGGTATGCAAAGGCATAGCGCAAAATATCAGTTATTTTAGAGTGTGGGTGTATGTAACTTATTATAAGAACATGGACCCTAAAAGGCACAAGTTGGGAAATCATGGGATCAAATATGTTTTTGTAGGCTATAAACCTAACTCTAAAACATATAGACTTTTGAATTTGGAGTCTAATGTAACTATTGAATCCCGATATGTGAAGTTCTTTGAGAACCTGATTACGAAGGATATGGGCTTTGAGATTCCCGTAAACAAAGAACCTCGTGAGGAAGGATCTCCACAGATTGTTAAAACACAAACCGAAAGTTTGTCATTGATGGTTGAAAAACAACCAGAACTTAGAATAAGCAAGAGAGTCTGAAAGGGTAAGGATCTAGGACTAAACGAAATTGATAATCAATTTATTTCTTTTATCTAATGGAAGGAAATAATAAGAATTTTGTTTGTAAGATTCTTATTATTCTTCAAGTGGAACATGATCCCAAGACTTATAAGGAAACAATAGCTCCAATGGACTCCTCTTATTTAGAAGGAAGTATCATAGTGTGATGGTACACTAAACACATATAAGTCTAGATTAATGACCAAGGGTTTTTAAACAAATTAAGGTGTTTATCATTTTGGCACATATGCACCGGTAGCAAGCACAACGAAAATTAGAGTATCGTTCGCATTAGCTTCTTTGCATGACCTTATAGATCCTCAAATGGATGTCAAAATAAATTCCTAAATAGAGATCTCGATGAGGAGACTTACATGGAGCAGCTAGAAGGTTATGTGGTAATGAACAAAGGTGTGCAAGTTTGAAAAATTCTTGTATGGATTAAAACAAGCACCAAAACAATGACATCAAAAGTTTGACTCTATCATTGTATGATTCACCAATTAAGGGGAGACACACAACTTAAGGGGAAAATTTTCAATCATTATCAAAATACAAAGTCAAAGAGTTTGTCATAATCTAAAGGGGGAAATTATGAATAATATATCATGTGTCGAGTTCAGTTTTAATGAAGACAAAGATTATCAAAGAATAAAAGGATCAAAAGTGTCATGCCCATCAATGATGAAGTTGATCATGAAGGTTGAACATAGAAACTCAAGTGAATATTTGAGATAAGTAAACATGACTAAGGTGTTCACTACAATTTATGCTATACTACTTTAAATTGCACATAATTTCATCTTTCACTTCATCTAAAAGCTTTCTTGCATCACCATGCATGATTATCTAAAATCTTTTTTCATTTAATTCTTGTGACAAGTGTTTGTACAAAAATTTATGTGAGAACATTGTGATATTCCTTTGTCTCTATGCTGATTACTCTATTGATTATTAGCAATGAGATTAATAGAATTTTTGAAACAAAGAGGTTTCTAACTTCCACATCCAAGATGAATGATCTTATACTAGTTGACACACTTTTGGGTATCAAAGTAAAGAGAAATAGTAGGGGTTATGAACTTAGTCAAATACATTAGGTTGAGAAATTACTTGATAAGTTTAAACACTTACATTTCAAGAAAGTGAGTACTCCATTGGATCCTAGTGTTAAACTTTAAAAGAATGATGGAAGAGTTGTGTCTCAATTGGAATATGCAAGTTCATGCAATGTACTAGATCCGAAATAGCATTTGCAATTAGTAAACTGAGTATATTTTACTAGTAATTCAAATGGTGAGCACTAAAAGGCCACCATTAGGATTTTTGGCTATCTTATGAAAACCAAAAATCTTGGTCTCCATTATGGTAGATTTCTTGCCATATTAGAAGGATATGCCAATGCGAGTTGGATATCAAGTATTGAATATAATAAATCTACATTTGGGTGCATATTTACACTAGACGAGGATGCAATTTCTTTGAAGAGCAAGAAATTTTTTTGGATCACTCTCTCAACCATAGAATCAGAGTTTGAGGCTCTTGCTTCCGCTGGTGAAGAATCTGAATGGTTGAGGGACCTTCTGTTGAAAGTTGCATTGGCTAAAGACAATGTTTTAAAGGTATTGATACATTACAGTAGTCAAGTCACTTTACCTTGAGTATACAAAAAGGTGTATAATAGAAAGTCTAGGTAAGTAGGACTTGGACATTCTTTCATGAGAAAATTGATTAAGGATGTAATCATTTCACTCACATATATAAGATCAAGTTATAATTTGCTTGATCCATTTATCAAACCATTGACTAGAGATTTAGTAAAGACTACCTCAAGAGTTATGGGGTTGAAACTCCTTGAATAAGGGTTCCGACAACAGTAGCAACCAAATCTGAAGTTAACAAACATTAACCTAAGATTCAATGGATAACAACAAGTTATTGATTTGGATGTTTGTGCAACACTCTGTGACAATGTTGAATATTACATATTGAGGGTTGAGTTTTTTCAAACTCTTAATGAAGTTCTATATCGAGGATATGTATCTCTAGAAATATATACAAAATGAACTTCACCTATATGAATTTCGAGATAGTGCCGCTTCAAAGTGAGAGTTAGAATTTCTCTCATGAAAAATTCACGAAAACAGGAAAAGCACATGGCCATAAATAGTACTAGGCGAGAGATGTAGACAAATAACCATTAAAGAATGTCTGTAAGGTAATGTCACTATAATCACAAGGAATAACTCTACAAAGCATAGATACCTAACATTCTGATTAAACTTTGTGTTATCTTTACTAAGGTTAAATTCAAATCGAAAGATACTTAACTGTATTAACATTCTTTGTTTCTCTTTTTCTAGATTTGGTCTTGCCATTACTAGAACAAGTGGGAGATTGTTGTAAATTATTAACAATTAATAATCTTGAGTGTGTTCCAAAATTACAAAAAAAAATGCAAGTGAAGGTTAATTTTCTAATTAAGAAATAGGCAACGCTTGTGAAGTGTTGCAGTAGGCAGTTTGTACTTTGAATTCGAAATTAGGCAATACTTTGCGATGTGTTGCAGGATGTGAAACACTATAATATTTGAAAACTTTTGTTGTAGGGGAAACAATGTAACATTTGGTAAAAGTGTTGTTGTAGGCGAAATAGTGCAACATTTGGTAAAAGTGTTGTTGTAGGCGAAACAGTGCAACATTTGATAAAAGTGCTGATGTCGGCGAAACAATGCAATATTTGGTAAAAAAGTGTTGCTAAAAGTTTGTTTCATCAATAGTCGCAACCTTGTGAAACAACACTACTTTGTCATATAAATTGAGCATTTTGAATTCAGAAAAATACAGCACAAAAAACCTATCCTCTTCATATAAAATTCGAGATTTCATCTTCTCTACATCCGAGTTTTCATGGATCTTATGCAAACTCGAGTATATGCTGAATTATCCTGAGTATTCTTGTGTTCCAACTCTATGACATTTGAGAGTGCTTGAAATACTCATAAGGAAAGTGATTTCATTCACGATTCTAACCTCAATCCATTCGATTTAAATGAATTTTCTAATATGATGTGGAAGAAGCACATGAGGGTGATGTTGATTCATCAATTTAAGAAACGTTTATCCCATTGATAATTATTGTCATAACATTTTTTTAAAGAAAAAATAGATATATAATAAATAGAAAAGTAATAGGAAACACTTGTGAAAAGTAATAAATAGGAAAAATCCAATAGAACATAAAGCAAATAGTCATTTGGTAGAAGGAGAAGTGTCAAACAAAAAGTAAAAAGACAAAAAGTAAAAGATAAAAGAAAATAACAACTAGCAGAGCAACATAAAAAGAAGTAGCGCCTCTTACTAGGCACAAACACTACAAACCCTTGTTCAATAGAAAGCCAACTAGAGTTCCGACTATGAGACCCATTATCACCAGATTAGAAAAACTACTAGCAACACCGAGACCACTGTGTTGAGATAGAAGTGTGAGTTTGAAGTTCTACATTACTTGAAAAAATGAAGGTTGAACACTTTATAAGTGATATGATCTATATACCCAGTGACTTAAGGTTTTGGGTGAATATATGATATTTTCATCTCACTTGTGTGTTGCTCTTGACCCAATGTTATTGTCCATCTTCATGAAAACTCAGTGGTATTAGAGTCAATGGTTCAAGTAAGGTACCTACTCCTTGTACCAAAAGTCTTCCTAACATGTTGGTGGTTAGGCGGCGCGTACCGTTGAAATGTCTATGACGTGGTAAGGGTGTCAATAGTGGTATAAGTGAATGTGGATGAAAAAGCTCCCGCTTAAGAGGGAGCATAGTGGAATTGTGAATTGGAAGTCCCACAATGCTTAGAAAAGTGGAGGTTAAGCACTTTATAATTGAGATGATCAATATCCCAATGTCATAATATTTTACATGAATATGTGGTGGCTCTCTCACTTATGTGTTGCTCTTGGCCCAATATGGATGTTCATACTCATGACCTATCGTACTGAACCCTTGAGAGTATGTAAGAACTCTTAATCCACTATTGGTAAGATACAAGATAGGATTCTAAGCCAGATGTAGAAGAATATTGAGTTCTATGTTGCCTGTTAAGAAACCAACACCAAACCAAAAAAATGCTCTTATCCTCCACCACTTTTAGTTTGTTAACGATCCAACAAATAAGTTATCACTATGCAATAACAAGATATTCAACACCAATGCAAGCCAAATCATGGAAAACCTCCTCTAGACTTAGCCATCTCACTTAAAGAAAGAAAAATACTCAAAAAGATGCCGCGACTCCTTGGGAGGAACCAACTGAACCACTAACCACCTAAAAACTCTATACTACACAGTAGAAGTTAGATTACAAGTAACAAATAAATGAGAGAATTATTCAATCCAACCCCCACCAAAGATACACGAGATGCCTTCTAGGTTAACAATGACCTTTTGATTGAACATGTTTTCCCTAGTCAGAAATTTATCTTGAAAAGGCAACAAAGAAAAAATTACCACCTTAGAGAGGGCTTAACTATCTTAGATCACAGGAATAGTTGGATTCACCGTATTTAGTCGGGTTTCATATGAAGAATAACGATTTTCTTGAATTTGGTACGAAGATGCCACATAGAGAAAACCATCTCTAGTATGTCTCCAAATTCACCTATCACTCTCCTCACTAAACTGAAACTCTTGGAGGACCAAAAAGAAATTAAAGACCATAGATTCTTTATGGACGAAGAAAGGTCTCCTCCAACCAAAGTCTCAAGGAATCCTTTCTTCTTCTCACCTCCCAATCTCTCCTAAAATTCCTTCTTACCTTTGGAAGATGGTGAAAAGTATCTAAAACTTAGTCCTAAGAGGTATACTCCATATTCAAGGGTTTTCCCAAAAAGAAGTCTAAAGAAGCATTACTATGAGATGAATTCATCATTTAATGTGAGGTTAAGTTACATTGCTTTAAGATAAAGATATCAAAGCTCACTAATACGGTGATCAAGTTGTGATACTTGGAGATCAAAATGTCAAAGCCTATCTATGAAAGACAACACCTAATGTCAAGTGGCATTTATTGAAGTCATTAAAGTTCTCTAATCAAGTTGTATGTCTGATGATGGTGTCTATCATTAAGAGTTATATTAAGCCTTATCAGTAAGAATATTCAAGGTTCTAGTGAATTTCTAAAGTCAAAGATAAGGTGCTAAAGTCAAAGATAGTGTAGCAAGGAATTTGAAGCTTCGGAGTTCTGAAAGAGAGGAAGTGTGAAAGCTTGTTGAGTCTGAATCGAGTGATATGTGTCTGTAAAGGAATAAGACTAATTCTCGATTTTAATAATTAAAATCACACTCAAACTTTTGAATGATCATAAAGTCTCTCTTATTTTATTAAATCAACTGGAAAATGTTTTTGTGCCTAGGTAATAGGTTCGAGACTCATTCTATTGAATTAAAAGGGTTTTTTACACAACATAATCGATTTTCCCATTAGGGTTAATCAATTGTCAATTTTGTAACCCTAATAATATATTATTCGGTATCTTAATCGATTGATTAGTGGATCGACTTAATAAACCTTCCTTTTTTGTACTACATAATCGATTATCCATATGGCATAATCAATTAGGAGATTTAAAAGGCCCAAAAATTCTTTCCTTTTTGAGTCACATTCCATCCTATAAATAGAGGGCTTACCATCACTTCTTTACACACCATAAAAACATATTTTAAATAGATTTTTATCATCTCTCTCTCTCTCTCTCTCTCTCTCTATTTCTTCACTTTTGTCTTATTGATTTTGAGAGTTAAATATTTTTTCTATGAGGTGTTTGGGTCTAGTGTAAAGGCATTGTAGTAATATATCACTGTCATAAGTTTATTTTAGTTTTGAGCTAAACCAATTGAAAAACTCCTTTTTGGTTGTTGAGGTGAACTCGCTAAAACCTCTATTTGGTTGGGAGGTCTCAGAAATTAAAACTCTCGTTTGGTTCATGAACTTTCCCTAGTGTTAAAAGCTCTCAGTGGGTTCTAGATTATCCTGGTGGTAAAATCTTTTGGTTGAAATGCCCCGTAGTCAAAACTCTTGTGTAAAGTTGGGAAAAAAGCCAATAAAAAACTCCAGTCCTTTTATAAGTAGGTTCGTGGACAAAACCCGCCAAAAGCTCACATCATATTGGAAACTCTCAAGAAGGAATTATTTGGGAGAGGAGTAGACCAAATCGTTTGGCTGAACCTCTATAAATCTCTAGTGCATATTTCTCTTCCATTAACTCTTTATATTCCAGTTATTTATTTTCAGTGCATTTTCTTCCAACTGATTTTCTTTATTCTGCTGCTTATCATTCATTTATTTTATAAATTTGTTTTAAAGTATGAATATGTTAAAAATGTTTATTTTCACATCGATTTTCAAATTCATGCAATTCACCCCCACCTCTTGGCTTTGGAGTCACTTATCCAATAAAATTGACCAAGGAGTGTTTCTAATAATTTGTAAAGTATTTTAGTCTGCCTAATCGATTAAGGACTTATTCCAATCAATTAGAGCAAAGACAAAGAATCCTTAATCTGTTATAAATACTCTTAGTGGATTAAGTCACATAACCGTTGTAGGGTTTCCTTTTTGGGGAATAGGGTTGCCATTATTGGAAAGTCATTAATCAATTAACATCTAGGGTTAATCGATTAAGTCATTAAATAGCTCATGGATCTTTTTCCTTTTAGAGAAAAGGTTTTGTCAAATACATATAAGGTTTATCCTTATTTATTTAGTACACTAGAAAACCAAATTTGAACCATTCTTTCGCACTTTCTACTCTTTTATACTCCATCACTTTTTTATATCGAAAATTGCCTTATTGTTTTGAGTATGAAAAAGATCTCTGAGAGTTGTTGTTATGGTGTTTGGAATTATTGTAATTTACTGAAGAGGATAATGTCTCTTCTGTAATATCATTGAAATAATTTTTTTTATTCTTGAGATTAACCATTGAAAATATTTGTTTGGTTCATGAGATCTGCCGATTAAAATTTCTATTTGGTTTGTGAGCTCGACCTATATAAATATCTCATTTGGTTTGAAGATTAGCATGCTAAAATATCTTGTTTGGTTCGTGGGATTAGGCTGTTAAAATCTCTATTTGATTTTAAGAAGGGTCGTTGGCATAACTTGTGAAAAACTCATGCCTTTAGTGGAACTCTCAAAATGAAACTCTTTCGGACGTGAGGAGGCCAAGTGGTTATGTCAAACCTATATAAATATTTAATGAATATTTTCCTTCCATTATCAACTTATTTTAGTTTTCCTCATTTTCTTTACACTTTATTCTTTTCTCTTCATCTTGTTCTTTTTTCATTCTTCTATTCCGTTGCTTAATCTCTTTTTAACTAATAAAATTAACTTAAAATTTTTCTATAAACCACAATTTTATAAATAGATAATGTTTTTCAAATAACACAATTCATCCCCTCTTGTGTTTGGAGTCACTTGGTCAATAATTTCCATCTCTCTTGGCTCTATAAAACTTGTGCATCATTGGTGAAACATGCCATGTACTAAAAGGCTGCTAGAGTATACATGTTGCATCTAGTTGTATGCATTATTTTGACATATAAGTCACATGTCTACATTAATTTGAGGTACATATCCATTCTCCCCAACCTTGAACTTCATAGATGAGCATGATGATGTGTTGGTGTGACAATTATTTATTATGCTATTTGGAAGGCACTACATTTGAGACGAGATAACTTGATGGTTATATGATCCTCTTTCAGGTTTAAATATTTATTGTAGGTATTAATATAAAGTTGTATGGTTTTAAATTGAATGTTTTACTATAGTGTTGGATCTACAAGCATTCACATCCATTTGTTACAAGCATGATATGAGTTATAGCATTGATGGTTCTCCATGCACGACAAGATGGGTCTCAAGCATGCTCACCCAAAAGGGCTTAAGGAGTATAGACACAAGATTAGCATTTTCACCCTTGATTATGTCATATGGACACCATACAAACTCCATTAAGTGCATCAAGAGTTTGATGAGAATGCATCATTTTTACGTTATTTGCATTAGGATAGTACATTGATTGCTTACCTTCTTGAGTGGCGTCTTCTCCAGTTTTTCTACAATTAGGGTGTACCTTAACCAACCCTTGTTGTACCATCTAGCATTGATGGATGGTTCCTTGACAGCATGGTGATTAATTCCTCCACGAGTAGACATAATGCAATGCTTGTGATGTTTCTTGGGCATTGTCTAAAGGGGTACGTAGAGTGGTACTATAGAGTATCACATACTCTCATTATCTCTTCTATTTCAGTTAACCCTTCAGATGATGTTAGACTTTCAGATGTGATTTCACTATAAGAACAAGATTTGGTTCTGCATCTGGCCTTTAGTTTTGATGATAACAATACATTGTTTCTTAGAGAATAATTTTGTACCCTAATGGTTTTGTCTAGTGTGTAGCTTTTTCTAACAGGTTCTGACTCTGAAGAATTGGCGTGTAATGTCATCACACTCTGGACTCAACACACATTGACTCTAAAGAGATACAAATGTGTGCTTCAAGATTACATCAAGTTCTGAATGCTCTTAGACAACAATTCTGATGAATGTCTATTATAAAGCTTCTGACTGTGACTCTGATAAGAATAGCTTTTGAAGATTTGTCAAGCTCTCTAGATTCTAAAGAACAATTTCTAAAGACTCTGAAGACCAGGTTCTGAGGAACTGTGTCAAGATTCTGAAAACAAGGTTCTGAAGCTTCTCTCAACTAGTCTCTTAATCCTTCTAAGCATGCTTCAACAACATATACTCAGAAGCCTCTGAAGATTATAAGATAAGATCAAACGGTTTTACGTGAGAAAAATAGTACACAGTACAAAATCAATATTCCTTCCACTACACTGATTCGTGGAGTAAGGATTGTACTATTTGTACCATTTTGTCTCCCACCTTAGTAGACCGTTATGCAAGGCGACAACTCATTTATAAAGATGTTGGAGGTCAGAAAAATACACAAGAAGAGGGGTTGAATTATGTATGCCAAATCGTTTTTACTTCTGAACCAGAGTTCATAATATAAACAGAAGTTCAGAATCTGATTAACAAGTGCAATGAATAAAATAGAAAAAGTAAATAAATAGGCAAAGAACACATAAAAGTTATCTTGGTTCCTCTCCAACTAAGAGTAGTCCAATCCCCTTGCAACACAAGATATTTCCACTATAATTAAACAGATTACAACTGCTTTTACCCTCAAGTATAAGAATTTTCCTGCTCATGCCTACGACCTAAATCTTGGTGTGAAAAGCATGTATATTTCAGTTGTAGTTGTAGCGTTATTCTCTTAGCTGATCTTCAACTCTTCTCCTTTTATAGCTGAAGAAATAGAGTCGTTAGAGCAACCTAATCACTATATTCAAATCAAATCTTTTTGAACATCTTCTTTTCCAATAAAGCAGGTGTTGGAACTTGTAGCCAAGGAATTACCCACTGAATAAGGCCTTTGTACAGAGAACTTTTCTATGAAACAAGCACAACACAATCTTTTGAAGATAATGTCAACTACTCTCGAGTCCCGTGATTTTTGAGCTTGAGTTGACATCCATCAGTTTCAGAGGCAAGGTTAGCACGCTTCTGATTCTGAAATATGTAAAAGTTAACTATGGTCAAACTTTCTCATAAGAACCTGATCAGAACTGAACCATAGCTTGTTACCATGAGTAAACTTGTCTCATCAAATAAATTGAATTCTGTGCACATGAACCAGCTAGTTAAAAATCCTAATTGTTCTTCAAATACTTTGTTATCATTAAAACCTTAGAGGATACATGGTATGAACCAAATTTGTCTCAACAGATGTCCATTATACCATCCATCGAATATTTTCATGCCTATATAAAGAAGACTTGGAAGAATGAATGAAGCTACTAATTCACGTTTCTATTTCCTCTACTCTATTCATGTTACAACATTTTTGCTGAACATATTATTGTGAATATAGTAAGAAAACACACATAAAGCTATTGTTCGTTATTGTGTGCATATTGGTCTGTAATTAAACTTTGTGTAATATGCTTTTTGAAGCATCCTTGTAAACACAAACTCTTATATCTTTTTGTTTGAGATTGTTTCCTTGAGTGACTAGGGTTTAGTCTGAATACTCGAGAATACAAAGACGGTTAGTCTTTATGTGTCTGTAATTTGGTGATTAGAGTGGATTAAGTCATTATTGAGAAGGCAAAATCACCTTGGTGGGTGGACTAGATTAACTTTGTTAACAGTGAATCAGTATAAAACTAATTGTGTTCACTTATTTTTGTTCTTGGTTCTATCTTAAGTGTTTGAGCACAAAAAGTTTTAATCTTGGAAACCCAATTCAAACCCCCATTTCTTGTGTTTCTTGCCACCTTCATTCACCACCTGATATAACCGATAGATAGAAGATTCAAACAAATAACCTTATGGGTTTGATAAACCTTTATGGTGGGACTTATGCTTTAGTAGCATGGATTGGACACATTACACGTGGAGGATCGTCATAGATATTTTATTATTACTTGTTATACCATGATTTAATTTTTTTTCACGACTTTTTGATGTTTCATGACTTTTCATTGTATTATTACTTATCGTTGCAGTATTGCTTGTTCATAAATTATTGTTGTATAAACATAAAATTAACTTGAAATTCGTTGTGGGGCGTTTCATCATTTTTAAAGTATTGCTTAATAATATTTCAAGTGTCGCATCCACCTCAATATCGTTAACCATTCTTCTATTGTCATCATGGTTTAATAGATTCTCTAATTTAGACTAGAGATCCATGAGGGTGGTGTTTTTGGTAATCCTAAATTCAAATGGAAAACTCTAGGGTGGTAGGGGTAACCAGAGGCCTTAGTATTTTTCTAGTGGTTTAGAGCTTAATCGTGGCTGCACGAGACCCTATATGGTGGTGTTTACGGTGAATTAAGAGCAAGCTAATGTGAGGTGATAAGTTTTCTAACTTTATGGTGTATCACATGTATTTTCAATCTACCTTCCTAACCCTAAGATTGGGGTATTTATAGAGACGTGTGGGCCTTGGGTTCCTTGGGAATGATAACCACCCACTTAGTCAATGGTGGGTTGTTGAATCCCTATTTCCTAGTGATACATGGATTGGTCTATTGACCCTGACTTCTATCTGACCGAGAAACGTCTTTCCCATGTTTCTTATGTCTGGGCGAGAAGGAGCACTCAAGGCGCGGTTATACTTAGTGGCAGACGGCAGATGAGAGTTACCCCTCATAGGAAGTTTGTGGTATCCCCATCTTCAATAAGTGTTTTACAAATATACACTACTACGGAAAACATACACAACAACGGTTGGAAAAGGGATACCATCACGTGTAACCCACCGTTGTGAAGTAGCGTATGGTTGTATATGCATTACTTACAATCACGGTTGTATGATCGTTGTAGAAAACCTGAAAGCGTGTGACATATTACCACAGTTACTTTAACTAATTGTTGTAATATATTAAAGGTCCTAGGTTCGATTCTCAGCAGAACCTTTTTGGTATATATATTATTCTAGATAGCGTTTACTCTATAACCACGGTCATATTTAACAACCATCGTATCTTCTTTTTAAAAAAATATATTTGTACGTTTTGAAATTTTTCCATTTTTTAACCTATATTTTTGTGAACCGTATCAGAATAGAAACATCAATTGTATCATAACAATAATTGTATTGTATTACATCAAATCCATATATTGGATTAAGAACCAAACATTGTGTATATATATTACATCAAAAGAAAAATGGCACAAAACAACCTATAACATATTATATAACATCACATAATTGTATCTTAGTGTTTTGGTTTCTTGTCTCTTGGTTCTTGTCTATTGGTGTCTTAACTTTAAACACCTACAATTTCATATAATCATACTTGTTAGTAAATATACTTAGAAGTAATAACTTACATTAAATTATGAATAAAGAATAAAATACTTACTTGTTAATTTTTCTATATGCCTTCATTATGATCGATACGAATAACATGCACACCATCTCTATCAACTTCATCATATGCGGTAGGCACTTGTGTTGTGTAAGAAGGAGTAGAAGAAATATCAAAACTTTCATCACTACTAGGAATGTATTTTCCTTGGAGAATGATTGACCATTTCTCCGATGTGTTCGAAGGGTCGGTCACATAGAAAACTTGTTTTGCTTGTGAAGCCATGATGAATGGTTCAGTCATATAATTTTTCTTGCCAAGGTAGACCCAGGTGAATCCTAAGTCATCAGTTTGTACAATATTAATATTATTGGGAACCCACTTGCATTTAAATAAAAACACTTTGAAGATAACATAATCAATCTCCCAAATCTCCTCAATGACACCATAGAATGCACTAGATACCAATATTGGATTCTTATCTTTCGAACTAGATAAATACATGGATTCGGCCTCAACCATAACTCCACTATTTTGCATTGTACTATGATCATCTTTTGATTTTGTATAAAAGGTATAATGACCAATGTCATATGCATCCCAAGTTATCACATTAAATTTTAGCATGTAAGACAACCATTTAATTGTCTCGGATGCACTATGATCATTTGGTATCCTTTTATTAAACCAATCTAGGAATTTCTTGTTATTCTCGATCAACAACAACTTGTCCCTCATTCATGGATATCTTTTCTTCAAGAGTCTTTTGTGAGTAGCCAAGTAAGGTTGAACTTCTTCAAGATTATTCAATATATAGAAATGTTCCTGAACAACTACAATCCAAGTCATTGACTTAACATTTAAACCTTGAATACCTCTACCTTCAGTGTCAGCATGACGAGACTTTGGAATTCCTATAGACTCTGCTTCCGACAAATAGTTTGTACAAAACTCAACAGCTTCTTCTGTGATGTACCTTTCAACAATAAAAGTTTTCGGTCGGTGATAATTCTTCGTATATCCTTTAAATATCTTTGTGTATCGCTCTATTGGATACATCCACGTTATATAAATTGGACCATAAAATATGATTTCTCTGACTAGATGAACAAGTAAGTGAACCATAATGTCAAAAAATGACCGAGGAAAATACATCTCCAATTGACACAAGATTATGGCAGCTTCATCTTCTAATTCATCTAATTTTTTGAAATCAAGAAATTTATTACATGTGGCATTGAAGAACAAACACAATCTGGTTATAGTTACTCTCACATTTTTTGGTAGGATGCCACAGATAGCTACTGGTAAAAGTTGTTGCATCAAGACATGACAATCATGAGATTTCAAACCAATTAACTTGAGATCTTTCATTGATACAAGTTTCTTGATGTTTGATGAGTAACCTTGGGGAACTTTGATACCATACAAACACTCGTAAAAACTTTTCTTTTCCTTTTTACATAGAGTGTAACAAGCCGGAGGCAGATAAGTTCTTTTCCCTTTTTCTGTTTGAGCTAATTATTTTCGTATACCTATCGCCTCCATATCTAGATGAGATTGCTTTCTATCTTTAGTCTTGTCTGGAATGTTTAGTAGTGTTCCAATCAAACTATCACACACATTTTCTCCACATGCATCACATCAAGACAATATCTTACACCGAGACTTGACCAATATGGAAGATCAAATAACACAAACCTCTTTTTCCATATATTTTTCTCAACTGACCCTTTTTCTTTTTCTCTCTTTCTAAAGACAACATTAATGTGTTTCTATAGTTGATAAACTTCAACCCCGATTAAAGGTTTGGGAGCGATATCAAACTCTTGCTTTTTATTAAAAGCCTTTCACAATATACAATAAGAATGATAGGGTTTTATAAATTTCCGATGCCCAAGGTAAACGGTCTTTTTCCAAACTCAAGTTGGTGATAACAGGTATTAAATTCACAAATCGGACACACTTTGTGTCCTTTGACACTATATCCATCCAAATTACCATATGTAAGAAAGTCGTTGATTGTGCAAAATAACATTGCACGTATCTTAAACTTTTCACCAGAATATGCATCATCAACTTCAATGCCTTCCTCCCACAAAAGTCTTAAATCTTTAATTAATGGACTTAGATAAACATCTATGTCGTTTCCAGGTTATCGTGGTCCAGAAATCATCATACTTAGCAACATATACTTACGCTTCATGTATAACCAAGGAGATAGGTTGTAAATTGTGAGAAGAACATGCCACGAAGAATAGTTAGTACTCAGATTACCAAAGAGGTTCATTCCATCAGTGGCAAGCCCAAGCCTAAGGTTTCTTGGCTCAGTGCCAAAATTCGGAAACAACGAATCAATTTTCTTCTATTGCAAAGAATCAGCTACATGGCATATGTTTCCATCACAAATTTAGCAGGAGGACTCTTCCTACTAACATTATCATTGTCATTATCATCCCCAATGTTGTCCTTCAGCTTATAACGCGACACTCCATATTCCGAACATTGATCCAATTTTTCATACTCTTTCCTGTATAATATGTAGCCATTAGGGCATGCATGTATTTTGATATACTCCAAAGCCGTTGGACATAATATCTTCTTGGTATCATAATAACGATCAGGAAAATTGTTATCTTCTGGTAGTATTTGTTTTAGCAAATAAAGTAATTCCGTGAAATTTTTATCTGACCACCCATTTTTTGCTTCCGGATTAAACAATTTTAACACCGCAGATAATCGTGTAAAACTTGTGCACCCCTTATATAAAGGGGCGTCCTTATCACTACATAAAGTATCATAAATATGGGCTTTCTTAAAAGAAGATTCTCCAATATCACGAAACATATCTTTTAGTTGGTCATCCATATATTCATCTTCATCAATTTCGTGACTTTGTGACGCCCTGTTTCGCTTATTTTCCACCTTACCATGCCGCATCCATATTGTATAATTTTGACATACCATCACAACATATGTGATGAAATATCTCATCCTTTGTACCTTTATTTATATTCCCGCAATTAACACAAGGACAATAAAAGATACCATTATTGTTGGGAAGATTTTGATCAGCGTATTCAAGGAATTCAAGAACTCCTTTCCATACCCCGGACCTAATCTATCAGCTTTCATCCAACTATGGTCCATAATAAATTCTGAAATTTATATCAAAATAATATTGCGAATGTCACAACAAAATCTAAATCTAAAGCATATCGAAAAAATAAAGCATATTCATAACAATAATACAACTATAAATCTTAAGCATATGGATATCCATTGTAGCAAAGTTATAATATTTTTGTTCACTGCAAAATCCAACAACAAAACATAAAGCATATAAATTTTGCATGAAACAAACCACAAAATCAAACAAGAATGAAGATAGTGAAGATTATCAAGAATTAGGAAGATGAGGAACAAAGTGAAGTTTGCACGAAACATACCGTACTTCGAAGAGGAAGAGACCAAGAATGAAGATAATGAATATTATCAAGAATGAAGATTCAAATGAATGATGATTGTGAAGATGAAGATTTTTCTATCGCTATCGCTGTCGTCTTTGGTTCGCTAGTTTGCTTAGGGCATGTTATGAAGGAAATAATGAATCTATTTTGTTTTAAATTTATTAAGAAAACCTTTGACCACATTTGTTATATCCAACCGCAGTGAGATATATATCTTATTACAACGGTTGAATAGTAAAATCGTGGTTAAATAGTTTTCAATTATTTATTTATTTATGAACTTAAGTGACACACACTTTTTGTAATAGTAAAAATGAAAAAAAGTAGTTGCTTGGATTCGAAGCATGTAACACTTACTTTATCACCACGGCTGCTTATCTCAATCATGATTAAATAAATTTCAAAAAATTTAAAAAATATATCATGTGCATCCAGTTTGCGATATTACAATGGTGGAAAGCATAACCGTAATAGTATTATGTTACCGAAGATGTATTTTGTAGTAGTGATATCACTACACAATCCCTCAAGCAATATGGATTTAATCAAGGGTGAAATGCTTTAAACATCAGAGCATTAGGGGTATGTTTTCTAAGGGGATACAAGTACCTCAGGTGAGGTATTGAGCCTCTAGGGCGGGACTTCAATCAAGCCCTCAAATAAGGCTTTAAGAAGAGTCTCCTGGGACAAACTTCGGTTTCTCCCTTTGGGCTAGACTTTAGGTGGATCCAGTAAAGGGAAACTCCAAGTCACTTAGGCGAGTCGTCTAGATAAGCCTGTTTCATGGGACTTTCAGTCTCTTAGGGAAAATTGTATGTTGAGCCTAACTGATGAGGCCTCAAGTTTCTCAAGATAGGCTTTTAGCCCCTCGAGTTTGATTTGATCAAACCCTCATATAAAACATTAGATAGAGTCTCTTGGGTCAGATTTGGACGCGCCGATTGAGCTAGACTTTAGGCTGGATCTCACCCGAGGAAACTCCAAGTCACTCGGGCGGGTCATTTAGATAAGCCTATTTGTTAGGATTCTCAGCCCCTCAAGGGAAATTGTCCAAACTAATGAGACATCAAATCCCTCAGGTGAGGCATGAAGCCCATCACATGAAAATTTGATCAAACCCTCACACAAGACTTTAAATAGAGTCTCATATATAAAATTTCAATCGCGGCCCTTGGGATAAACTTTATCCTAGATCCTGCCCCTGTAAACTCTAAGTCACTCAGGAGGGTTATTTATATAAGCTTGTTTTCTGGGACTCTAATTCCATCAGGAATAGTTGTATGTTAAGCCTGACTAGTGATACCTTAAGTCCCTCAGGCGAGACATTGAACCCATCGGGAATGACTTTTATCAAGCCCTCAAACAAGAATTTAAACAATCTCCTGGGTCAGACTTCATTCGTACCCATTGGGTAAGACTTTATGCTGGATCCCACCCTAGGAAACTCCAAGAAACTTAAGCGAATAGTTCAAATAAGCTTATTTGTTGTGACTCTTAGTTCCTATGTAGAGATTGTATGTTGAGCCTGACTGATGAGACCTCAAGTCCCTCAAGCGGGGCATTGATCCCCTCGAACAATACTTTAATGAAGCCCTCAGACAAGATTTTAAATAGAGTCTCTCAGTCCAGACTTAGGTCGTGCCCCTTGGGCTAGACTTTAGGCATAATCCTACTTGAGGAAACTTCAAGTCACTTAGAAGTGTCGTTTAGATAACTGTCATACCCTAATTTTTGACTCTAAGATCCCTCATCATTTGAATTTACTTAGTATCATATATGTGTATACTTTTATACGTCACTAACCCATTTGGAGACACAAAGATTGTTGTTTGTTTCATTTGATTACTGTCATACCCCAAATTTTGACCACTAAGATTTCCCATCATTGTGTAAATCATCATCACAATATGGATGTACCTTTGTGCCTCATCAATCTCCTCAAGGAATTGTTGAGCATTCACTACAATCAAGCTTAGGGTTTCAAGCCCTCTCAGAGCCTTAAACAAAGGATCAATCAAGGAATGGCATGATCTTCAACTTGTCTAAACCTCTCAAACATACACAAAGGATAAAAAAGGACTCCCACTCCAAGGATTAAGCACAAAGCTGCTCCCTTTTAGGTGGATCAAGCCTCAAGATCGCCACTATCACCAAATTAGGGTTTTGGTCGACCAGGGCCTCCAAAGGGAAATTTTCCTCTGGGCACAAGCCAATGATCCAAAATACAACCTAATATACTCCATGGAACCTCATGGACCCAATCATCAAGTCAATTTTGCCTTAGGGGTTGCATTCATCAAAAATCAGGAATTAGGGTTTCTTGACCTAATTCACCCCTAAGTTTACTTTTAGGGCAAATCATGAGCCAAGACCTCAAGAGAGGGTTTGAGGGTCTCTAATGAACTATATTCATCCATTTGTAACAATGGATTAATCCAAGAAGCTTGAGCAACAAGTCTTAATTTCATCTGCACCACAATTAGGGTTTTAAGGAAAAATTCAACTGTAACTTTGACTTTTGACCAAGACATGCTCCCAAACCCTAGGACATACTTCAATATACCCTATGACACCCATGGAACATGTCCATCAAGTTTGATTTAGGTCAAGGACATGATTTCCTGAAGAATTGCACATTTTGGAATTCATCTGATAAAAAGTCAACTGTGCACAAAAGTCAACTTTGACTTTTTGAGATTTTTCACCAAAATGGATTTTTATCCCTAAAATGATGTTAATATATGATTTGAATCATCATTCATAAAGAAAAATCAAGAAAAGTGGGATAACTTGTAAAAGGGGTAACCATAAAAACTTAGAAAATTTTCGAAGTTAAAAATAAAGTGTCTAGGGTACCAACTTTGGAGGATCATAACTCCTAAACCACAAGGCCATTTTTTCCCATCCAAATATGGATTTGTAGCCCTCATTACCCTCTACAAAAACTTCAACTAGACCCAAGTCCAATTCATTAAGGATTTTGAGTTATGGAGTGATCAAAATGGCTGAAAAATGGAAATGTCACTTTTTCCAACCCTTAGTGAAATTTTCACTAAAGTCCAAATCTGTCTTCATTTTTTTCCAAATGTAGGGGGATTTTTCAGTTGGATTCAAAAGATATCAAAACCAAACATGTTCAAACAGTTGTTGTATCATGTAAGGGCTTTCCAAAATGGCCAACAACATTGGCAAATTCCATTTGGGCTATGAGTTATTACATTGTCAAGTTACCTTGTTGAAATCTGTCAAGGCAAGGAAGAATTTGCATTTTTGCCCTAACCTCTAGTCAATGGCTAGAGGAGACTTGAACTTCCATTGGCCAACATTGAACAAACCTACTCAGCAGTTGCCATTCACTATTCCTTGCAAAACAAACTTGCTCTACTCTAAATAGAGCTCAATTGTGATCAGTTTGAGTACACCAAAGCCATCAAACAGATGGTTTCCTCAAAATCCCTTCTTTCACTCCAATTTTGCCTTCTAAGGCAAGTCACTATTGGGTTTTGAGTTTGAGAGCTTTTCCAATCAAACCAATCGCTCACACACCTCACATACATCATTTAGAAGTGATCCAAACACTCACATAACATCTGGAACACTGATTTCACAAAATCACCAGCCAATTGCTCAAGTTCATGACAGTTTTATAGTTGAGATGCCATCCTCAATTCCAAACCATTTCAATCCATTCTAAGCACTCAGACACATCACTTGGCACCTAGGGAAGCTATCCACATCATTGGAACCAAGCTGTAACACCTCCAACACCAAACACGATCACCAGCTGCAAGTGGTAAGCATGAGCTCTCCTAACTCTAAGATCCATGCATTTTTTGCTGCACAATAATTTGGCCATATGTTCATAATCATGCATGGAATGTTTCCCCTCAATTAATTGCATTGTTTGAATCGTGTATAAAAAATCCTAGCCTTCATGCAGAAATTAGGGTTCTTGAGGATTTTTCATGATTTCTTGTTATATGTTTAATTTAAATGAAATTAATTGGCATAGACATGATCGTGAAGTTGAGACGAGCATAATGATATGTGGATTGCATGTTATAATCAAGTATTCAGAGAGATTGGAGAGAAAATGCAAATCTGGCCAAGCCCAGAACACGCGCGTGTTCTTGGGGCCTTTTTTCAAAATTTGAATATTTGAATTTTGTGATTTTATTTAATTGATTCGAAAATTAATTTCTCTCTGAGTTTTAATGATTTTGAGTTGATTCTCTTTTTAATAATTCACAAAAATGTTAAAATATTTTATTTTCCCAAAAAACCCCAAAAATATTATTTATTTCATATAATTGATATTTTTGCAAAGAATTAATATTTTAATTGTTTTTAACATATTAAATATTTTTTCTACATTGATTTTGCAATTTTTAATGCCTTCTAATTATTTTGTAGGTCAATACTGAATTTTTGAAGCATTAATCCAAGATCACAATTTGTTTTTCATATGTTAAACAATTTTGATCATTTTTAATTGATTTTTTATTCAATTAAATACATTTTTGAAAATAAATTAGGGCTTTGGATTAATTCAACCCTCATAAATCATTTTTTTAAACACTTTTGGGCCTCTAATAGAGTGTAAGACCCAATCCATTTTTTACCAAACCTTTTGGGCCTCAGTGTATTGTATAAGTCCCGATACCGTAAAAAACAAACGGCGCGATCGTCGCCTTTTCAAAATAACCCTGGGCCTACCCTCGAGTAGTAAGACCCATTTATTTTCTTAAAACTCACTTGGGCCTCAAATAGAGTGTAAGACCCAACCCCCTTTTAACCAAAATATTTTGGGCATCACTTATTGTATAAGTCCCTTCGCGTTAAAAGAAAATCTCGGCGTGACCGCCATTTTAAAATGAAAAATCATCTGGGCCTACCCTCGAGTAGTAAGACCCATCTCTTTTTCTTTAAACTTTTTTGAGCCTCTATTAGAGTGTAAGACCCAACCCCCTTGTACAGAAAACATTTTGGGCCTCAGTCACTTGTATAAGTCCCTCTGTACAAATTCAAACAGTGCGCTCACTGATAAAACCCTGGGCCTCTCCTTGAGCTGTAAGCCCCAAATCTTTCTTTTTCAAAGCACTTTCTCCTTTGATTTTGAATATACTGTTGTTTTCAATCTTTCTTTGTTGAACAACTAACCAAACAGCATGGAAGCTCTACAACCGAGTAAGTGGTTATTGCTTTCATTTACCGCTTTCATATATATATAACTGTATTGTGGGGCTGTTTCACTGTAAGTCTTCTTTCATAAACTCATATCAACTGTGTAATAATAGTATAGATATTTAGAGTTTCCCCGGCAACTACGTCTAGCATTAAACCCGTTGATCACTCTTAGAAATAGTCTAAACTAGATCCCAATAGGATTACCAGACACAGTCTTCCCTCCTCTTGGGGTTAAACAATATGGAGACATGAAAGGCAGCATTCTCTGTGAACCCTTTCATAGAATGTCACTCGTAGAAGTTGTCAAAGAAACTCTATTCCCCAAAGATGATCTTTTCTCCGTGAATAGCATCTCTTGAGTTTTTTCCAAATTCTCGAACTTTCCTGGCTTGATCTATTCTCGGTGAATGGCATGTCTTGAACTTCTCGGGGTTTAGGGACCCACAGGCTTCTTAAAAGCACTTGTCAAGAAGCTCTACTCCCCAGAGATGATCTTTTCTTCGTGAATGGCATCTCTTGAGTTTCTTCCAAATTCTCGAACTTTCCTGACTTGATCTATTCCTTGTGAATAGCTTGCCTTGAATTTCTCGGGGTTTGGGGACCCATCGGCTTCTTAAAAGCATCGGCCTCCTCTTGGGCATCGTACAAGGACCCTCAGGCTTCCTAAAAGCAACCCCGCCTCCTCTTGGGCTTAGTACAAGGACCCTCCGGCTTCTTAGAAGTATTCACAGCCTCCTCTTAGGCTTCGTATAATGATCTCTTCCTCCGGGAATGATAGCCTTCTCTTGGGCTTCGTACAAGGACTGATTGGCTTCTTAAAAGTTTCCAGCCTCCTCTTGGGCTTCGTACAAATTGTCCCGACGACCTCCTAGAGGTATAGGAACATAACTCAGTCATCTTAATAGTACGGTCCTTTCAAGAGTCTACTACCATTTCTCAAAGCATAGTACAAAAGTTAAAACTCCAGACTTGGACAGTCTAATCTCCTTGAGTCTCAAAGACATTCTCAAGTGACCCCTTCGTTAAATAGGAAGAAAATCCGTAGACTCGGACAGTCTCAGTACCCTTCGGATTTCCCGCTTCCTTGAAGAACAGGAATAACCCGGATCCTTGAATCAAATCCTTGAGTACAGTGTTGCTCATATAAGAACTGATTTTCTCTTTCAAAATCAGTATACTGGACCTGTCAGTCAACTGAAACAGTAACCATAGCCTCCTCTTAGGCTTTGTATAATGATCCTTCTCCAGTGAAGTTAGCCTCTCTCTTGGGCTTTGTACAATGATTCTCCCCAGCAGAGTCAAACAACGTTTAGCCTCTCTCTTGGGATTTGTATGAGACACATAAGAGACTCCCTCGTTGAGTCAATCACCCCTTTCGCCTCCATCTTGGGCTTTATACGAGATACAAAAAGGTTTTTATTGAGCCAAACAAACAACAGCCTCCATCTCGGGCTTCGTACGAGATACAAAAAACTCTCTTGTTGAGTCAAATAGCCTTCATCTCAGGCTTTATACGAGATACCAAAAGACTCCATCGTCGAGTCAAAACCTTTTAGCCTCTCTCTCGGGCTTTGTACGAGACACATATCAGCCTCCTCTTAGGCTTTATATAAGAAAACCACTGGTTAATCCAATTAACCTTTTAGCATCAAAGTTTTGCCTCGTTCACAGTGCACAAACATCAAACAACTCCCTTCATCTAATTGCTGTAAGTGGCAAGCCTCTGGATCATCTACATCCATGCCATTGTCCCTCTTTTAGCATGAGAAATTCCTAAGGAAAGATGGCATTGCTCTACACTGAGTTAAAGTCTTCTCCTTCAGGTTAAAACCTCCCTATAAAGGAAATTATGACATTGTCGGATCCGCGTATCCCGGTTAAAGTAATCCTCCCTTTATAAACCAGTCACCCAACAGTTGTGACAAACAGACCCCTTTAGAGATGACAAATTCTCTCTAAAGTCAACCCTTTCGCTTCACGTCTTGGGCTTCGAACAAGATACAAATAGATTTTTCAGCTTCACATCTTGGGCTTTGAACAAGATACAAATCACCTTTCGCTTCACGTCTTGGGCTTTGAACAAGACACCAAAAACACCCATTTCCTCCCATAGAATAGGAGGAACTACGAATGCTCTGATTTCCCTGTTTCGGTAAACGGGAATACGTAGGCATAAGATTGAAAGAAAAATCTTAGCGAGCACACTAAACAAAAACCCAAAATCCCATACTCTCATCAAAAGCATCAGTCCTAACATCATAATCCTTGTTCCCCGCTATAAGATCCTAGAAAGAAAGAAAACCGTATTGGCGAAAATACAAATAACCAGTACAAGGCCCCCCCACATTGATAGCATTCGTAACCTAACAGACAACTGTTTAAACTCAGTATGCAAAGCAGGGTTAATTGGAGACATCTATTTCCCTTCCTTCATAAGCTCACAATAGGATAAAAAATGAATAGACCTGTAGTAAGCTCAAACCGCAGAGAGCGACCAACGCTTAAGAATCGCGTCCAAAATCGCTCGCTACAGAAAAATGGCACCCACCGTGGGGCCTACCTCTGTTTTTCTTTTTCCTTTTCATCTCTTGTGAGAATACCACAGATTGGGGGCTTCCTCCGGGGAACCTATTTCTGTCAGGAACTTAGGATTCATAGCTTTAAAGGTCTAGGATGATTAGGAAAAATATATATACTGCTTTTCCTAATTGATATACGTGTTTATTTTTCTGCTAATGGGAATGCGTGTGATGCCGCATGTGGAAAGATTGAGTATACACTTAAGATAAGTGATGGCGACGGGGTCGACCATCAACCTTAGTGGAGGCTGACCAATGCAACCCATTCTCTCACCTAGACAATGGGCCGATTGTGATGTCTGAGAAGCTGGGGAGCCAAACCCTTTTGTAGTGCGGAAACTATCAGGAATAGTTGTTACGCGATACTACCCTCATTTGAGGCTGGTGATCTATTCTCGGTGAATGGCACTTACTCTAAGATTGCTCTACAACTCGTTGGCGATCCGTTTGTTGTTTTGCTTTCCTGGGAGGAGCTGATGATAATGAGTACAGGGACAAAAATCACCTTAGTATAAACCTTTGGGGATGGGTAGAGCCTTAACTTCATGACAACGACCCTTTGATCCCATGTTTTTTCTATGTTTTTGTGTGCTGCATTCATGCATTCATTTAAAAAACATTAAAACATTCAAAAAAAATTCTCTTCTAGTCTCTCTGTTTTTTCAAATTAAACTAAGACTGTGATTGTAAATATCAGAGAAAAGGATTGCACTAATGGACTTCGGTAGAAGGAGAACTCACCAGTATACCTTCAAGGTTCCAAAGTTAGAGGATTTGAGAAGGTTGGCGAGGATGATCACTAACCCCGAGGCTTTCAGAGCCAAGCACGGAGGTTTGCTACCACTATTAAGAGTCCATGTGATTGAGGGAATCATGGATGCGCTCATTCAGTTTTATGATCCGGTTTATCACTGTTTCACATTCCCGGATTACCAGCTCGCACCAACGCCGGAGGAGTATTCTCATCTGATTAATCTACACATTACAGATCGAGCTCCATTTTCTGGACTGGAAGAAATTCCAAAGAATCAGATCATTGCAAGAGCAATTCATTTGGATGAGTCTGAGGTCAGGACTCACATAACCACTAAGGGTGGCATACAAGGTTTGCCAGCCCAGTTCTTGACAAAGAAAGCCCTGTATTTTGCCACTATAGGAAACGTGACTGCTTTTGAAAGCATCTTTGTCTTGCTCACCTACGGGTTATTTTTGTTTCCCAGCATCAATAACTTCGTCGATATCAACTCCATTAAGGTTTTTCTTATTGGAAACCCTGTGCCGACTTTGCTCGCAGATGCGTATCATTCTGTACACTTGGGAAATTTGTACAGCGGAGGGGAGATCACATGCTGTGTACCTTTGCTTTATAAATGGTTTATCTCCCACTTGCCCAAGTCTGCTACTTTTTGGGATTGTAAGAGTTCCTTATGTTGGTCGCAGAAGATCACGTCCCTCACCAACTCTGATATAGATTGGTGTAATAGGATCTATGATGGAATCAGAATCATTATTCGTTGTGGAAACTTCCCCAACGTACCCCTCATAGGAACTAAAGGAGGAATCAACTACCATCCAGTGTTGGTTCGCCGTCAATTTGGATACCCGATGAGACACGTCCCACGGGGTGTTCATCTGGAAGGTCTTTTCTTCAAAGAAGGAGAAAATGACAGAGCACTAAAGATGGAAATAGTGCACGCTTGGAAACAGGTTCATAAGAAAGGACGAGAGTCTCTAGGAAAACCAGACTGTGTCTCGGTGGAGCCTTATCTCCATTGGGTACAAACTAGAGCTCTCAAGCTAAAAATGCCTTATCCTCGTTACGGAATTCTTCCGCCGAGGGAATCTGTCATGTACTTCATGACGGAAACTGAAAAGCTTCAGGTTACTCTCAACAAAGTTCAAAACGAGAGAAGGTCTTGGAAGAACAAGTACCGCACCCTCGACGTAGAGTGCATCAAAATACAACAATTACTGAAAGAAAAAGATGCTCTGATTGAAATTTTGGAGCAACATGCTGTAGAGAATCAAGATGACCAAAGGAATTTGTTCACTCCTTTCACTTGGCAAAGGAATGACAACCCGACAACGGCCCAAGAGCCCCGGTCAAAGAAAAGGAAAATACCAGAGTCAGCACCCGATTTCTCTTCAGAGAGGACTCGGGACCCATTAGCTTAGGTTTCTGTTTCCGCACCTTGTAATCTGCTGTATTTCCATTTCTGTAATCCTTTGAATTCAATAAAAAGGGGTTTCCCCACTGTTTGATGTTTACAATCTAATTGTCGAAGTTTATTTTGATTAAACCAAAAGAACAATTAATAATAATCATTGTATTCATCATTCTCACATCACGTATTCTTCTTCCCTATGAATCTCACGTTTGTGTCTCGATTCTAGAGTCAAACTGTCTCATTCGTACAATACTCGGGCCAATCGTCAGAAAAGGATGGATGATCTTGAGGAAGAAAATAGAGAGTTGAAAGAAGAGATCGACACTCTAAGAGAGGATATGAGAAAGCTTCGTAACGACATGCAAGCCATGGCAGAAGCTCAGCTATAAAGAACTGTGATCTCAGAGATCACCTCAACGCCCGTCGTGGAGAAGCATGATCCTAGATATCAAATGTCGAAAGATCGTCCTTGGGGCATGCCTGTTAACTATATCCCGGAAGGATATGTTCCGCCGATCGCTGAAGATTAGGGAATCTCAATAGAAGCCGCTGGGCCTGAAGGTTACAAACTTCGGGAAAGCGAAGTTGCCAGGGGCATACTGAAGACTCCTGAAGGTTACAAACTTCGGGAAACGCCAAGATTCACTGCCGTAGTCACGGTACCACCCCCTGTGGTGCACACTATCCCGGAAGGACAGATTCCACCGATACCTTCTGGTAAAAAGGAAACTATGTTCGATAGAATGGACGAATTCCAGGAGCAGTTCTTGGAAATGCAGAAGGAGCTGCAAGCCATTCGCGGTCAGGATCTATTTGGAAAGGACGCCGCAGACCTCTACTTGGTCCCCAATGTGAAAGTCCCGCATAAATTTCAAGTGCCTGACTTTAAAAAATACAAGGGTAACTCTTGCCCTCAGAGCCATCTGGTGATGTACACTCGGCGGATGTCAGTTCAGGCGGAGAATCAGGACCTACTGATTCACTACTTCCAGGATAGTTTAACTGGTGCCGCATTAAAATGGTACATGGGTTTAAACCGTACTACGATCAGTACATTTAGAGATCTTGGTACTGCCTTCCTCCAACAATACAAATACAATTTGGACATGGCACCCGACAGAGATTAACTCAGATCAATGTCGCAAAAAGACAAGGAAGCCTTTAAGGAGTATGCTCAAAGGTGGCGTGAAATTGCCGCTCAAATTTGTCTACCTCTTGAGGAAAAAGAGATGACAAAGATCTTCTTAAAGACCTTAAGCTCATTTTACTATGACCGAATGGTTGCCAGTGCACCCAGTGACTTCACTGAGATAGAAGGCAAGGGTGTACGTCTTGAGGAAGCCGTCCGAGAAGGGCGTTTGGTAAAAGACACTAGATCGACGAGCGGCACTAAAAAATACGGTAGTGCTCTACCTAAGAAAAAAGAGCAAGATATTGGGAATATCTCTCTCAGAAAGCAAAGGCGACGTTATCAACCAGTAGCAGCTATGACTTCTGCTATCAGCCCTGCGCCTATTCCTACGTATCAACCTCAGGTTGCGCAGAACCAACCTGATCAGCAAAGGACACAACAGCCTCTTCAGCAGGCTCGTCCTCCATATAACAACAACCATACAACGCGGCCACCAGGATTTGATCCTATACCCGTATCGTACGCAGAGCTGTTTCCATTACTGCTATCCAAGGGGCACATTCAGACTAAGTCCCCTCTTGCAGTACCGGAAAATCTGCCTTTTTGGTTTAAGGTGGATCAAACTTGCCCTTACCACCAAGGAGGTCCCGGGCATAACATCGAGATTTGTCTCAATTTCAAATCCGACGTGCAAAATCTTGTTAGGAGTGGGGTCTTATCCTTCAAGGATACAAATCCTAATGTTCTTACGAACCCGCTGCCTCAACATGAGAAGGCTGCAGTCAATCTGATTGAGAAAGAGACTAACGATGTCTATCAAATTCACGATGTACTCTTGTTAAAGACCAATCTGGTCAAGATGCATTGTAGACAGAGTGGATATGGCCATGTGCCACCTCATAACTATCATCAGTGTGATATCTGCTCTAAAGACAACCAGGGATGTTCTGTGGTGCAAGCAGCTCTACAGGAACAAATGGATCTCGGATGGATCCAAGAGCACCGAGTTCGTGGAGTTAACATGGTTTACATGAATTCCAATGTCATTCAGAACCACGACATCCGTGCGATGAATGTCAACTTGGTGGCGATGCACTCAAGGCAAAGCCAGTATCATAATATTCCGCGGCACGATTACAGTTCTTGTCTGACTTGCTCGGTAAACAAACAGGGATGCTCTTTCATACAGGAGGCCCTCCAGCGTCAGATGGATCTTGGATGGATCCAAGACTACCATAATAGCAACTCCTATCAGATCAACATGGTTCAGATCTTTGATATTCGCGTGATGAATACCAACCTGGTAGAGTTACATGCTGAACAGGACCGACTCGGATTCCTGGTGTCACATAATTATCACCGCTGTAAGGCGGGTTACGAAAATGATCGAGGTTATACCCTTGTCCAAGAGGCACTTCAGCACTTGTTAAATCACTGGTGGATCCCAATATTTATGGATGAAGATACTCAGCAAATTAGTATCAGTAACAGGAATCCTACTCGGCGTCAGAGTCAGGATGTCCGCTCAGGGGAAGCTAACCTAGTGAGGTTACATTGCATTCAAAGTGGGCGTGGTCAGGTGCCACCACACAACTATGAACGTTGTGGAGTCTGTTCGGAAAGTAATCAAGGGTGTTACCTTGTGCGAGCAGCTCTTCAGGGTCAGGTGGATCGTGGAGAGATTCGTCCATATCCGGGTTCTGGACCCATCGACTGGACGCTGAACTTCCTTGCCGATTAAATTGAAGATGTTGTCACAATCTCTGGTCATCACAGGACCAGGGATGTTTTTGCCATTATCCCTCTGTTGGATGAATCTAAGGTTCCCAACCGAGAGCAGATCGAAATTACTTATGATGGTCAGAAAATTCAGAAGGCTCCCGTAGTCAGCTATCTACCGGGACCACTACCGTATGAATCAACTAAGGCTATCCCTTATAAATACGGTGCAGCAACCATTGAAAATGGAAAAGAAATTCCATTACCCTCCGTCGTGAATATTACAGACATCAGTCAAGTAACACGGAGTGGTAGAATCTTCAACCGAGGGGTTGGGGAACTTAACAAAGAAAAGGAACTTCAGACGGAAGTTCCCGATCCGCCAGTCGGTCAATTCAGTAATCCCGACCTTTCGAAAAATGATGAGATGCTAAAGCTCATCCAAAGGAGTGAATACAACATTGTTGATCAACTGTTACAAACTCCTTCAAAGATCTCAGTATTATCACTGTTACTCAGTTCAGAAGCGCATAGGGAGGCTCTACAGAAAGTTTTGGGGCAAGCCTTTGTGGAACAGGATGTAACAATCAGACAGTTCGATAGCATTGTCTCTAACATCACTTCTTGCAATAATTTGGGATTTAGTGATGAGGAATTACCTGAAGAGGGTAGTCGTCATAACATGGAGCTCAACATTACAGTTAACTACCAGGACGATGCTTTAGCCAGCGTACTGGTAGACACAGGGTCAACCCTAAATGTTATGCCAAAGTCCACTTTGATGCAATTATCATTCAAAGGCCCTCCGATGAGAATCAGCGAGGTTGTCGTCACAGCATTCGACGGATCCAGAAAAATGGTTATCGGCGAAGTTGATCTTCCCATAACTATTGGTCCTCACACTTTCCAAGTCACTTTCCAGGTCATGGACATCCGGGCAACTTACAGTTGTTTATTAGGAAGACCTTGGATACATCAGGATGGAGCGGTCACCTCGACCCTCCACCAAAAGCTAAAATTCGTTCAGAACGATCAACTTGTCATAGTCTGTGGAGAACAAGCCTTGCTTGTGAGTAACTTGTCATCATCTACTGGTATAGAACCCGAGGAGGTTATTGGAACTCAGTTCCCAGCACTGTCGGTAAGCAAGAACAATCAATTCAAAGAAGGAACTTCCATTTCTTCATACAACGATGTTATCAAAGCGGTCGAGAATACCGATACAACCGGATAGGGACAGCTTGTCATTCCTATTGATAATAAAACAAAGAAAGGTCTTGGTTTTTCTGCAACCTGTACCCAGACAGCTGCTAACGATGAAAGTCTTCATCCCCTTCAAAACTTCTTCCATAGTGGAGGTTTTCTCCACCCAGTGTCTCAAACAGTTCATGCTATCAATAAGGAAGATCCCTCTGACACAGGTGAAGAATGGAAGTCCTACCTCAACGAGGACGGTTATATGTCTTAGGAAGAGGTGCCTATGCCATTTTGCTATCCCGCACAGAGTCCGAGATTTATACCACAGTCAGACGTCGAAATGATATATGGAGGTTGTGATCCGGAAGGATGCCGCGCTCTGCCAAATTAATTAGAGGAAGACACTCTGATGAAAGACAACTTTGACTACAACTAATATGGCCCAATGGATGGTCTGCCGATGTGGCAACCTTATCCAGGAAACTTGGGGCAAGAGAGTCAGCCGAACAATGAAAATCAGCTGACCGTCATTGAACAGAATACCTGTGTCCCCACCATGTCATGGGATCAACACTCAGGTTATTCAGAAACTACTCAACATGAAGATGAATTTGCAACGTTTGCAGAACTTGAATTCATCAACTATGCTTTTCCCGAGGTCAACATCATCGAGAGGGATGACTCCTCCAGTTCCAAAGAAGTTAGGGACACTCTGGGAGAACCAAGTGGAAAATACGACTTTATGGTCAAGTACACTGCTCCCGAAAGCTCTCGTATCAGGCTCGAAGACATCTAGCCTACTGGATGGGGAGATACAGCTGAGAGCACGAATACTATGCAAAATGCAACTGAGGAATCCTCCTACGACAACTATGCATGGGAAACAGATTCCAATTACCCTACTCCACCAGAAATCAATGTCATTTCTGAAGACAAATCAAGGAAGGTGCCAGACTTTGTGATTCACCGAGGAGTTCACCGCCAGTGGGTTGCTGTCGATGTTCCGAAGGCCGTTCACCAGTCAAAGTAATTGCCGTCTTTTAACCTTTCACCCTGCCCAGGTGAAACAGATGTTTTGATAGGGCTCGCTTTCTGTAAATTTTCCCTCTTCGCTTAGCCCAAAGTGACAGAGTTTTGTTTTATAGGGCTCTAGTTTCAAGGATCGACTTGTTCATTAATAAAATAACGTCGTTCTGTAATTTCCGCAGTTATTGCTATTTTCTCTTTTTGCTTTTTCTCAGAAAATGGTAATCCTAAAAAACAAAATTAAAATAAAAACAAGCAGTAACAAAATACACTGCACACACTTGCATTTTCTCTATCTCTTCTAAACACGAATCATCACGTCATGCAGATTGCTTATTTTACACCCCGTTGAAACATACGATCCAATGCCTTCTCCCAACTTTGAGTTCCCAGTATTCGAGGCTGAAGAATAAAATGACGACGAAATTCCAGAAGAGATCTCCCGATTACTCAGACAAGAGGAAAGGTCCATTGAACCTCACAAAGAGCCATTGGAAATGGTAAACTTGGGTTCAGAACAAGAGAGAAAAGAAATCAGGATTGGGGCACTGCTCGGTCCAAATGCCAGAGAGGGTTTGATAAAGCTTCTCAAAGAATTCCCCGATGTATTTGCTTGGTCCTACCAGGACATGTCAGGGTTGGATACCAGCATCGTGGAACATCATCTACCATTAAGATCGGAATGTCCGCCAGTAAAGCAGAGGTTGAGACGGACTCACCCGGACATGGCCATCAAAATCAAAGAGGAGGTACAGAAACAGATTGACGCAGGATTCCTCGCTACGTCTGAATATCCTCAATGGTTAGCCAACATCGTACCCGTTCCCAAAAAGGACGGAAAGGTCAGAATGTGTGTCGATTACAGGGATCTGAACAAGGCTAGTCCAAAGGATGACTTTCCTTTACCACACATTGACATGCTGGTAGACAGTACATCAAAGTTCAAAGTTTTCTCCTTCATGGATGGATTCTCGGGCTATAATCAAATCAAAATGGCGCCGAAAGACATGGAGAAAACTTCGTTCATCACCCCATGGGGCACCTTTTGTTACAAGGTAATGCCGTTCGGTTTGAAGAACGCCGGGGCAACCTATCAAAGGGCCATGACTACTCTGTTTCATGACATGATACATAAGGAAATCGAGGTATATGTCGATGATATGATTGCAAAATCAAAAACAGAGAGTGAGCACATTGAACATCTATCAAAATTGTTCGAACGTCTAAGAAAATTCAAGCTCCACTTGAATCCCAACAAATGCACCTTCGGTGTCCGTTCAGGGAAACTTTTAGGGTTCGTCGTCAGCCAGAAAGGAATTGAGGTTGATCCTGACAAGGTCAAGGCCATTCAAGAAATGCCTTCTCCGAAAATTGAAAAACAAGTCAGAGGATTCCTGGGACGTTTGAACTACATCTCCAGATTCATATTCCTTATGACCGCGACATGTGCGCCGATTTTCAAATTACTCAAAAAGAACCAGGATTGCGTTTGGTTAGAGGACTGCCAAACCGCCTTCGACAGTATTAAGGAATATCTGTTGAATCCTCCGATTCTATCACCTCCAATGGAAGAAAGACCACTGATAATCTACCTCACAGTTCTAGAGGACTCAATGGGATGTGTACTTGGCCAACAAGATGAAACTAAATGGAAAGAGTCTGTCATTTACTATCTAAGCAAGAAATTCACCGACTGCGAAACTCGGTACACGATGCTCGAGAAAACTTGCTGTGCTTTGGCTTGGGCAGCCAAACGTCTTCGCCAGTACATGATTCATCATACTACTTGGTTGGTCTCCGAAATGGATCCAATCAAGTACGTTTTCGAAAAACCTGCTCTTACGGGAAGGATTGCTCGTTGACAGATGCTGTTATCAGAATATGACATCGAATACCACGCTCAGAAAGCTGTTAAGGGAAGTATTTTAGCCGATCATTTGGCTCATCAACCGATTGACGATCAAGAATCAATCGGGCTTGACTTCCCAAACGAAGATGTCATGTATCTAAAGATGAAAGATTGCGATGAACCGCTACCCAGTGAAGGGCCAGAACCAGGTTCCCAGTGGGGACTTATCTTTGACGGAGCAGTTAATCATTACGGAAATGGAATTGGGGCAATCATTGTTACCCCTCAGGGTACCCACATTCCTTTCACCGCCAGACTTACATTCAAATGTACGAACAACGAGGCCAAATACGAAGCTTGTATTATGGGTCTCGAGGAAGCAATTGATTTAAGGATAAAAAACTTGGACGTATACGGCAACTCAGCCTTGGTTATCAATCAGATAAAAGGAGATTGGAACACATACCAATCAGGATTGATTCCTTACAAAGACTACGCAAGAAGGTTGCTACCTTTCTTCAACAGAGTCGAGTTTCACCACATCCCTCGTGATGAGAATCACATGGCTGATGCATTAGCCACTATCTCTTCCATGATTAGTGTAGGTCATTGGAATGACATACCTAAGATCGACATCATGCGCCTTGAAAGGCCCGCTTACATCTTCATGATTGAAGTAGTCATAGACGACAAACCTTGGTATCACGATATCAAATGCTTCCTTTAGAAACAAGAGTACCCATCTGGGGCACTCAGAAAAGACAGAAAGACCCTCAGAAGATTGGCTGGAAACTTCCTCCTGAGCGGTGACATTCTCTATAAGAGAAATTTTGACATGGTTTTGCTCCGATGCGTCGATAGACCAGAAGCAGACATGCTTATGAAAGAAATTCATGAAGGGTCCTTTGGCACTCATGCCAACGGACACACAATGACGAGGAAAATCCTAAGAGCAGGGTACTACTGGTTGACAATGGAATTCGACTGCTACAAGTACATGAGGAAGTGTCACAAGTGTCAGATATACTCCGACAAAATTCATGTACCGCTATCACATCTCAAAGTTCTTTCTTCCCCATGGCCATTCTCCATATGGGGAATCGACATGATTGGCATTATTGAGCCCAAGGCTTCAAATGGACATCGGTTCATCCTAGTAGCCATTGACTACTTCACCAAGTGGGTCGAAGCAGCGTCATTCGCTAATGTAACCCGACAAGTGGTGGTCCGATTTATCAAAAACAATATCATCTGCCGTTATGGTGTTCCAAGCGAGATCATTACTGAGAATGGATCTAACTTGAACAACAAGATGATGAAAGAGTTGTGCGCTGAGTTTAAGATCGAACACCATAACTCATCTCCCTACCGACCCAAGATGAACGGAGCGGTAGAAGCGGCCAATAAGAACATCAAGAAGATCGTTCAAAAGATGGTTGTAACCTACAAAGACTGGCACGAGATGCTACCCTTTGCTCTTCACGGTTATCGCACATCTGTCCGCACTTCAACAGGGGCAACCCCTTTTTCTCTAGTGTATGGCATGGAAGCAGTGCTCCCCATAGAAGTAGATATCCCGTCAATCTGAGTATTGATGGAAGCTAAGCTCACCGAAGCTGAATGGTGTCAAAGTCGACACGATGAATTGAATCTGATCGAGGAAAAACGAATCACGACACTATGCCATGGTCAGCTGTATCAACAGAGAATGAAGAAGGCGTTCGACAAAAAGGTCCGACCTCGCGTCTTCAGGAAAGGAGACCTCGTGCTCAAGAAGATACAATTATTTCTCACCGATTATCGGGGCAAGTGGACTCCGAATTATGATGGCCCCTACGTGGTCACGAAAGCTTTCTCAGGTGGCGCCTTGAGACTTACAACCATGGACGGAGAGGAATTTGCCTACCCCACAAATGTTGATGTAGTCAAGAAATACTTCGCCTAAACTAAAAAGAAAAAAAACGTCTCGGTGGATTGAAAACCCGAAAGGGCGGTCCAGGCAAAAATTAGAGACAAAGTAAACAAAATCATCCCGGTGGATTGGAAACATCAAAGTACAATCCAGGCAAAAATTAGGGATAATGGCAAGTAACTATGTTCAACAGAGGCAGGTCCCTCAGCAGCAGCAGTTACACCATCCATTGGAGGAAAACTCCAGTCAAGGTCATCTTCGACAGAAGCTCAAGATGCCCATAATTCAAAGTTGGTAGAAGGATAGTGGTCGTTATGGTTCAACGTAGCCCTTTTCCCTGTAAATTACCATTTTCTAGCTTTGTATATACTCTTTGGAATCACGCGTTTGGTTGATCTCCATCTTATCAATAAAATTTGAGCCCTAGCGGTTTTGTTTGCAATTCTTATTTGTTTTAGCTTTACAGAACGACATTTTAACATGCTCAATGATTCTTGAAAGAAAACAAAAATGAATTTACTTGTAAAAATTTTTCTGCTTTTAAAATAAAGACGGCAATTTCTTTTGACTGTTGAACATCAGAAGAACATCGACCGCTTCTCCAGAAGTAAGCGAACTTCAAAGTGCAGAATCAAAGTACTCCTTTTACGCTAGTACACCTGAATAAAGGATCAACTGTGTCAGAGACCAGGTTTCGCCTGACACCCTCGGCCGAGTTCTTACCTCCTAAGCCCGACCAACGGTAGCTCCCAACAGGGACTATCTCTCCTAAGCAAGGCGGAATTGCTATCTTGACCAATGGTACTTCTTCGCCCCACGATGGCCGAGTATCCAGTCGTGTTCATCCATTAGTTTGTGTGTCACGTCAATTTTGTCAGCATAAACATACATACGTCATGCATTTGATTTGCATTCACATTTCATATTGCATCGCCATCACTCTAGTCGGTCTTGTCCCCTAGTGATAAACAGTCCTCTCAATCGAGTTGTCAGTCCTTGCCTCGTCAGGAAATACTGTGTTTGAACAACCTCGCTTCCAGTTTGTTTCTGGAAGGAAGTTGGCCCTCGACCACTTTGATAACTTGAACCTCTAAAAAACCAGAGGAACTTTCAGTCAGCATCACTCTTCGCCATTGAAGATGATATCCTTGCTTTCCCGGATTAAGGAAAATCCACAGAGAAATCCTCGTAATCAGAGATTCGGCGGCATGCCAGTTTCGCTCCGAAAAGATTGCTGATGAAAAGGTCATCGACACCTCAAAATTGGACCCCATCATATGGCATTTCTCCGGGAAGATCCCGAGAAAAGTATGATGTGAGATCCCAAGCGACAGCAGTCTCCCAAGAGACCTGCTTTCCCCCAGTAGAAACAAATGGCATCTCCCCAGGAAAATTCGGCGAGAAGTTTGAGGAAAACCGCTACACATAGCGTCCCTTGTCAATAAAGTTTATTGATAAAAGAAACTTAGACCAGTTCCTCGGTAGGAAACCAGGATCGAGGGGAAGTTTATTTCAGAAACTGAGACCAGTTTCTTGGCTTGAAACCAGGATCGAGGGGAAGTTTATTTAAGAAACTAAGACCAGTTCTTTGGTAGGAAACCAAGAACGAGGGGAAGTTTATTTCAAAAGAAACTGAGACCAGTTCCTTGGTAGGAAACTAGGATCGGGGGGAAGTTGACAAGAGAAACTAAGACCAGTTCCTCGGTAGAAAGCCAGGATCGAGGGGAAGTTTATTTCAGAAACTAAGACCAGTTCCTTGGCTTGAAACCAGGATCGAGGGGAAGTTTATTTAAGAAACTAAGACCAGTTCTTTGGTAGAAAACCAGGATCGAGGGGAAGTTTATTTCAAAAGAAACTAAGACCAGTTCCTCGGTAGGAAACCAGGATCGAGGGGAAGTTTACCTTTTCTAAGCATCATTGCTTAGCTAAAGAAGATGAATGCGTAAGCTACCGTTCATAACCACCATCAAAATTTTGGGTATTCCGATATTTAATCCTCTTGCACCCCGAATGCCCGAATACCTTCGTCATTCACACCTTCGGGTCCAAGAAGATTAAATAGGGGCATCTGTCATACCCCAAATTTTGACCACTAAGATTTCCCATCATTGTGTAAATCATCATCACAATATGGATGTACCTTTGTGCCTCATCAATCTCCTCAAGGAATTGTTGAGCATTCACTACAATCAAGCTTAGGGTTTCAAGCCCTCTCAGAGCCTTAGACAAAGGATCAATCAAGGAATGACATGATCTTCAACTTGTCTAAACCTCTCAAACATACACAAAGGATCAAAAAGGACTCCCAGTCTAAGGATTAACCACAAAGCTGCTCCCTTCTAGGTGGATCAAGCCTCAAGATCGCCAGTATCACCAAATTAGGGTTTTGGTCGACCAGGGCCTCCAAAGGGAAATTTTCCTCAGGGCACAAGCCAATGATCCAAAACACAACCTAATATACTCCATGGAACCTCATGGACCCAATCATCAAGTCAATTTTGCCTTAGGGGTTGCATTCATAAAAAATCAGGAATTAGGGTTTCTTGACCTAATTCACCCCTAAGTTTACTTTTAGGGCAAATCATGAGCCAAGACCTCAAGAGAGGGTTTGAGGTTCTTTAATGAACTATATTGATCCATTTGGAACAATGGATTAATCCAAGAAGCTTGAGCAACAAGTCTCAATTTCATCTGCACCACAATTAGGGTTTTAAGGAAAAAGTCAACTGTAACTTTGACTTTTGACCAAGACATGCTCCCAAACCCTAGGACATACTTCAATATACCCTATGACACCCATGGAACATGTCCATCAAGTTTGATTTAGGTCAAGGACATGATTTCCTGAAGAGTTGCACAGTTTGGAATTCATCTGATAAAAAGTCAACTGTGCACAAAAGTCAACTTTGACTTTTTGAGATTTTTCACCAAAATGGATTTTTAACCCTAAAATGATGTTAATATATGATTTGAATCATCATTCATCAAGAAAAATCAAGAAAAGTGGGATAACTTGTAAAAGGGGTAACCATAAAAACTTAGAAAATTTTCTAAGTTAAAAATAAAGTGGCTAGGGTACCAACTTTGGAGGATCATAACTCCTAAACCACAAGGCCATTTTTTCCCATCTAAAGATGGATTTGTAGCCCTCATTACCCTCTACAAAAACTTCAACTAGACCCAAGTCCAATTCATTAAGGATTTTGAGTTATGGAGTGATCAAAATGGCTGAAAAATGGAAATGTCACTTTTTCCAACACTTAGTGAAATTTTCACTAAGTCCAAATCTGTCTTCATTTTTTTCCAAATGTAGGGGGATTTTTCACTTGGATTCAAAAGAGATCAAAACCAAACATGTTCAAACAATTGTTGTATCATGTAAGGGCTTTCCAAAATGGCCAAGAACATTGCCAAATTCCATTTGGGCTATGAGTTATGACATTGTCAAGTTGCCTTGTTGAAATCTGTCAAGGCAAGGCAGAATTTGCATTTTTGCTCGATTTTCCAAAATTGTGCAAATCCAAACACTCCTATCCACTTGGACACATCTGAGGATTGAATCTAAAGGGGACAATCGCTGAGCCAAGCCTCCAAAGTCTTTGGAACAAGAAATAACATGTTGAACCTAGAATTGCCAAAATAGGCACAAGACTCCAAATTTGGATTGGAGCATTCAATGGAAGCATCAAGGTGGCATGGACTGAGCCATTTTCATTTGAATTCAGTCAAGACTTATCCAAGACCAAGGGAACCAGCAGCCTGTGCCCTAACCTCTAGTCAATGGCTAGAGGAGACTTGAACTTCCATTGGCCAACATTGAACAAACCTACTCAGCAGTTTCCATTCACTATTCCTTGCAAAACAAACTTGCTCTACTATAAATAGAGCTCAATTGTGATCAGCTTGAGTACACCAAAGCCATCAAATAGATGCTTTCCTCAAAATCTCTTCTTTCACTCCAATTTTGCCTTCTAAGGCAAGTCACTATCGAGTTTTGAGTTTGAGAGCTTTTCCAATCAAACCAATCACTCACACACCTCACATACATCATATAGAAGTGATCCAAACACTCACATAACATCTGGAACACTGATTTCACAAAATCACCTGCCAATTGCTCAAGTTCATGACAATTTTGCAGTTGAGATGCCATCCTCAATTCCAAACCATTTCAATCCATTCTAAGCACTCAGACACATCACTTGGCACCTAGGGAAGCTATCCACATCATTGGAACCACGCTGTAACACCTCCAACACCAAACACGATTACCAGCTGCAAGTGGTAAGCATGATCTCTCCTAACTCTATAATCCATGCATTTTTTGCTGCACAATAATTTGGCCATATGTTCATAATCATGCATGGAATGTTTCCCCTCAATTAATTGCATTGTTTGAATCGTGTATAAAAAATCCTAGCCTTCATGCAGAAATTAGGGTTCTTGAGGATTTTTCATGATTTCTTGTTATATGTTTAATTTAAATGAAATTAATTGGCATAGACATGATCGTGAAGTTGAGACGAGCATAATGATATGTGGATTGCATGTTATAATCAAGTATTCAGAGAGATTGGAGAGAAAATGCAAATCTGGCCAAGCCCAGAACACGCGCGTGTTCTTGGTGTGTTCTTGGCGCCTTTTTTCAAAATTTGAATATTTGAATTTTGTGATTTTATTTAATTGATTCAAAAATTAATTTCTCTCTGAGTTTTAATGATTTTGAGTTGATTCTTTTTTTTAATAATTCACAAAAATGTTAAAATATTTTATTTTCCCAAAAAATCCAAAAAATATTATTTATTTCATATAATTGATATCTTTGCAAAGAATTAATATTTTAATTGTTTTTGACATTTTAAATATTTTTTCTACATTGATTTTGCAATTTTTAATGCCTTCTAATTATTTTGTAGGTCAATACTTAATTTTTGAAGCATTAATCCAAGATCACAATTTGTTTTTCATATGTTAAACAATTTTGATCATTTTTAATCGAATTTTTATTCAATTAAATACATTTTTGAAAACAAATTAGGGCTTTGGATTAATTTAACCCTCATAAATCATTTTTTTAAACACTTTTGGGCCTCTAATAGAGTGTAAGACCCAATCCTTTTTTGACCAAACCTTTTGGGCCTCAGTGCATTGTATAAGTCCCGATACCGTCAAAAACAAACGGCGCGATCGTCGCCTTTTCAAAATAACCCTGGGCCTACCCTCGAGTAGTAAGACCCATTTCTTTTCTTAAAACTCACTTGGGCCTCTAATAGAGTGTAAGACCCAACCCCCTTTTAACCAAAATATTTTGGGCATCACTTATTGTATAAGTCCATTCGCGTTAAAAGAAAATCTCGGCACTACCGCCATTTTAAAACGAAAAATCATCTGGGCCTACCCTCGAGTAGTAAGACCCATATCTTTTTCTTTAAACTTTTTTGGGCCTCTATTAGAGTGTAAGACCCAACCCCCTTGTACAGAAAACATTTTGGGCCTCAGTCACTTGTATAAGTCCCTCTGTACAAATTTAAACAGTGCGCTCACTGATAAAACACTGGGCCTCTCCTTGAGCTGTAAGCCCCAAATCTTTCTTTTTCAAAGCACTTTCTCCTTTGATTTTGAATATACTGTTGTTTTAAATCTTTCTTTGTTGAATAACTAACCAAACAACATGGAAGCTCTACAACCGAGTAAGTGGTTATTGCTTTCATTTACCGCTTTCATATACATATAACTGTATTGTGGGGCTGTTTCACTGTAAGTCTTCTTTCATAAACTCATATCAACTGTGTAATAATAGTATAGATATTTAGAGTTTCCCTGACAACTACGTCTAGCATTAAGCCCGTTGATCACTTTTAGAAATAGTCTAAACTAGATCCCCATAGGATTACCAGACACAGTCTTCCCTCCTCTTGGGGTTAAACAATATGGAGACATGAAAGGCAGCATTCTCTGTGAACCCTTTCATAGACTGTCACTTGTAGAAGTTGTCAAAGAAACTCTATTCCCCAGAGATGATCTTTTCTCCGTGAATAGCATCTCTTGAGTTTCTTCCAAATTCTCGAACTTTCCTGGCTTGATCTATCCTCGGTGAATGGCATGTCTTGAACTTCTCGGGGTTTGGGGACCCACAGGCTTCTTAAAAGCACTTGTCAAGAAGCTCTACTCCCCAGAGATGATCTTTTCTCCATGAATGGCATCTCTTGAGTTTCTTCCAAATTCTCGAACTTTCCTGACTTGATCTATTCCTTGTGAATAGCTTGCCTTGAATTTCTCGGGGTTTGGGGACCCATCGGCTTCTTAAAAGCATCGGCCTCCTCTTGGGCATCGTACAAGGACCCTCAGGCTTCCTAAAAGCAACCCCGCCTCCTCTTGGACTTAGTACAAGGACCCGCCGGCTTCTTAGAAGTATTCACAACTTCCTCTTAGGCTTCGTATAATGATCTCTTCCTCCGGGAATGATAGCCTTCTCTTGGGTTTCGTACAAGGACCGATTGGCTTCTTAAAAGTTTCCAGCCTCCTCTTGGGCTTCGTACATATTGTTCCGACGACCTCCTAGAGGTATAGGAACAAAACTTAGTCATCTTAATAGAACGGTCCTTTCAAGAGTCTACTACCGTTTCTCAAAGCATAATACAAAAGATAAAACTCCAGACTTGGACAGTCTAATCTTCTTGAGTCTCAAAGACATTCTCAAGTGACCCCTTCATTAAATAGGAAGAAAACCCGTAGACTCGGACACTCTCAGAACCCTTCGAATTTCCCGCTTCCTTGAAGAACAGGAATAACCCGGATCCTTGAATCAAATCCTTGAGTACAGTGTTGCTCATATAAGAACTGATTTTCTCTTTCAAAATCAGTATACTGGACCTGTCACTCAACTAAAACAGTAATTATAGCCTCCTCTTAGGCTTTGTATAATGATCCTTCTCTAGTGAAGTTAGCCTCTCTCTTGGGCTTTGTACAATGATTCTCCCAAGCAGAGTCAAACAACGTTTAGCCTCTCTCTCGGGCTTTGTACGAGACACATAAGAGACTTCCTCGTTGAGTCAATCACCCCTTTCGCCTCCATCTTGGGCTTTATACGAGATATAAAAAGGTTCTTATTGAGCCAAACAAACAACAACCTCTATCTAAGGCTTCGTACGAGATACACAAACCTCTCTTGTTGAGTCAAATAGCCTTCATCTCGAGCTTTATACGAGATACCAAAAGACTCCATCGTCGAGTCAAAACCTTTTAGCCTCTCTCTCGGGCTTTGTACGAGACACATATCAGCCTCCTCTTAGGCTTTGTATAAGAAAACCACTGGTTAATCCAATTAACATTTTAGCATCAAAGCTGTGCCTCATTCATAGTGCACAAACATCAAACAACTCCTTTCATCTAATTGCTGTAAGCGGCAAGCCTCTGGATCATCTACATCCATGCCACTGTCCCTCTTTTAGCATGAGAAATTCCTAAGGAAAGATGGCATTTCTCTACACTGAGTTAAAGTCTTCTCCTTCAGGTTAAAACCCCCTATAAAGGAAATTATGGCATTGCCGGATCCGTGTATCCCGGTTAAAGTAATCCTCCCTTTATAAACCAGTCACCCAACAGTTGTGACAAACAGACCCCTTTAGAGATGACAAATTCTCTCTAAAGTCAACCCTTTCGCTTCACGTCTTGGGCTTTGAACAAGATACAAATAGACTTTTCAGCTTCACATCTTGGACTTTGAACAAGATACAAATCACCTTTCGCTTCACGTCTTGGGCTTTGAACAAGACACCAAAAACACCCATTTCCTCCCATAGAATAGGAGGAACTACGAACGCTCTGATTTCCCTGTTTAGGTAAACGGGAATACGTAGGCATAAGATTGAAAGAAAAATCTTAGCGAGCACACTAAACAAAAACCCAAAATACCATACTCTCATCAAAAGCATCGGTCCTAACATCATAATCCTTGTTCCCCGCTATAAGATCCTAGAAAGAAAGAAAACCGTATTGGCGAAAATACAAATAACCAGTACAAGGCCCCCCTACATTGATAGCATTTGTAACCTAACAGACCGCTGTTTAAACTCAGTATGCAAAGCAGGGTTAATTGGAGACATCTATTTCCCTTCCTTCATCATCTCACAATAGGATAAAAAATGAATCGACCTGTAGTAAGCTCAAACCGCAGAGAGCGACAAGCGCTTAAGAACCGCGTCCAAAATCGCTTGCTACAATTACCAATTAGGGTTTTGAGCCTCCAAAGGATACTCGGGAAAAGAATAAATCAAGAATGGGCATGATATTCAACATCTCAAGCCCCTTTTTCATACATGAAGATCAAGAGGTCTCCTCAAAGAATCAAGCACAAGTCTACATCATTTTAAGTCAATCAAGCCCTAAGTTCATCTGGAGCACCAATTAGGGTTTTGGTTGATCAGGGCCTCTAAAGTGAATTTTTTATCTGGGCATGATCCAATACCTCAAAATATGTTTCAAGGACCTCAAATACATCACATTAGTCCATTCACATGATTGGATTTATCCAAAGGACTTGATTCATAAGCAATGCAAGAATTCAAATTCATCTGGACCACAAACTAGGGTTTTGATGAAAAGTCAACCATACCTTTGACTTTTAAGCAAGGCATGATCTCAAATCTTGAGACATTATTCAAGACACTCAAAAACACCATTGGAATCCATCCATGATGTTTAATTTAGCCCAAGGATTTGATTTCATAAAGGATCAGAAGGTTCAAAATTCATCTGATACAAAAAGTCAACTGTGGTCAAAATCAAGTTTGACTTTTGGAGTTTTTTGGTCAAACATGGTCTCTTCAAGCCAAGAATAATTTTAATATGTGATTTGGATCATGATTGGTCAAGAAGAATAAAAAAAAGTGAGGTTACTTGTAAAGAGGGCAACCTTAGAAAACTTGGAAAATTTTTTAAGTCATGAAAAACAATTATTTTTTCCCTACTTTGCAAGGTCATAACTTCTAAACCAAGTAACCATTTTCATTTATCCAAAGATCAAATTGAAGAGCTTGTTACATACTACAACTTTGAGGTGAATTCCCAAAAAGTGCATAGATTTTGAGATATGAAGCCATGAAGTTAGGGTTTCAAGACTTTTTGAACTTTGACACTTAAAATTTTTTTGGATAGAATCTGTTTTGTGTTTTAGCCAACTTTGAGGCAATTTTTCACCATGATCCAAGATAAATCAAGACCAAATTCAAACATCAAATTTGAAGTATGATATACCAGCTTTCCAAAATTTCTAAGAACACGATCTAATTCCATTTGAGCAAGGAGATATGGAGTGCACAATATGCCTTGATGCAACTGTTTTGGCAAGACAAATTGAGCATTACTTGGAGTGCATGATTTTGTGGGTCCAAATGTGATGATCAAACAATGCTCATTCAACAGGAACTTGAAGGAATCATCCAAAACCTGCAAGATAGAGCCACTAAATCAAAAGGAATCCCTTTGAAATGATGAGACATCATCACTTTAAGCCTTGAATTAAAGAGGCATTTATGTGGAATAGTGCATTGTCAAAGAAATCACTCCCATCAGTCAAGATGCACTCTTAAACAGCATTAAACACATCTACAGAATGTGGAATTGGTCAAAAGGAGAGTTAGCCTAGTGGAAGAGATAAGGTACCTTGAGTTGGAAGTAATGATGCATTTCCAAAACCATTGAACATTGAGCTCATCCTTCAAACCAACACTATTCCTCAAAAACAAATCTTCTCCCCTATAAATAGAGACCACATTTGATCATTCAAAAGACACCAAAACATTCACAACTTCAAAATTTCAAACTTCCAAAGAGTGAGAATCAAATCTTCAAAACCAGAGTTTAAACCACTCAAACAACCATCTAAACACATCACAAATCATCACTTGAAGGTGTTAAAACCTTCATCTTCCTCTCTAAATACCATAATCAAAAAGTCAACTGTCAAAACCTCATATCTTTGACTTTCTGCATTTCACAAGCCATGTCTTGATTCTGTCCATTTCAAAACCATCCAACACTTCAAATACACTCTAAATAACATCCCTAAGTTATTCCAACAGTAGTTTCTCAACTGTAACTCCATTTGACCAAAGTTCCATTTTGGTCACTTTTTGCCAATTTTGCAAGAAGGAGCTAGTTTCTGTCCTAAAAGTTTTCCTCTTGTTCCAGGTGTTGCGGTGAGAATCGGATATCAAGCTATTGAATTAACTTGAATCACAAATCTTAATTCACCACTGAACTTTGATTTATCCAAAGGAAAGGGTAAAGGTCGAAAACCCTAATTGTGCTATGTAAGAACAAAGCTAGAGATCTAAGGTTCGGGGGTTGGTTATACCTAGGGAAGGTGTTAGTATCCTAAGTATCTGTAGTGTAGTACCCTAAATTTTGACCGGTGTTTTTCTCATCTTTTGGGATTTTTCTTGTGCTACTAGGGGGGTGTCATTCAGTGTCATTTGGGCTTTTGAGGGGTCTGCTAGTACTTTTACTTACAACAACTTATTTATTTATTATTTTTAACTAGGGATTAAAAGTCTTAGATTATTTGTTAGAATTTTGGGTTAATTATTAAGAAATAAAAGGTTTTTATTTGGGATTTCTCATATTTTAGAGTTTATTATCTTAGATTTTATTATGATAGATTTAAGTGGGTATTATTTTAAAATTTGGGTCTTTGTAGATTAATTAGAAAATAATCAGGTTTTTATTAGTTTAAATATATTAGTAGTATCCTTTTATTTTATTTATATTTAGCTGGGCTTTCTATTATTCTTTTAATTAATTAGAAATTTTGTTTTAAGTAAGATTTAGATGTTAAATATATATTGTTAATTAGGGGTAATTATCTTTTTGTTAATTAAGGTTTAGGAGTGATTAGGATTGGATTTTATTTATTTATTAATATAGTCTATAATCATTACTTATATTATCATTCTTAATATTTTTAAAAATGGTAGTCGTATTAGGATTTTTATGGTTTTAATATTTACTATTTATTTTTTATTCCTTATTTTATTATTATTTATTGTTTTTATTTTTTGGTCAAAATTGTTTAACAATCTTGTCTTCTTCTTCCCCAAAACTCAAACCCTAATTTCACGCTAAATCAGAGGGAAATGGATCAAATCATATCTTTTTTTAATTAATTTTTGAATCAAAATTACAAAACGATTACAAAATCCAATCAAATCTCAGATTACAAATCATAAATCAGAACCTTAATCCTAATTGATACAAATCGAATCAAATTACAATCTGATTAAATCAAAAATTTCTAAGAACAAATCAAATCTAATTTAATTCTAGACCTAATTTTTGCCTATATAAACTAAAAGAAATTTCTGAGAAGGGGGACCCTTGGAGATTTTCACAGCTGTGATTCCCCAACCACCACTCAAAGCTCTTACTAACTGAGAATTAGGGTTCATCATCAGAACCCTAAATTCCCTGAGCAAAACCCCAACCGATCACCTGCAAAAAGCAAAAAGGAGAGAGATCAGAAGAGGAAAAATAAAAAGGAATATACAACCAGTTTCACTGCACGGAAGGTAAAATCACTTAGCTTTTGTCGTTGTTTGCTGATTGCTGCCTTGTTTGGTTTTCAAGGGTTAGGATTTATCTTGTAGGGTTAGGGTTCTTAAGGTTCTTCACGAACCCTAAAGAACATGAAGCTTTTGGGTTTTTGATTAGGGTTAGGGTTCCTCAGTAGGGTTAGGGTTCATCTTTGAACCCTTAGGGTTCTTGGAGGGTATTTTGTTTTCTGGGTTTTGATGAGGGTTTAGGGTTAGGGTTCTTAGGGTTCCTCGCAAACCCTAAAGAACCAAGAGATCTGGGTGGGGAAGGGCTTATGGTTCATAGGTTTAGGATATGATTCATGGGTTGGGATGGGGTTCTGGGTTTTCTGGGCATATGTTCACCGCCCAGATGAACAAGGATAAAGATCCCGGTTGAACTTCAACCGAAGATCTGGGTTGTGCGGTGTTCGGGGGTGGCCGGAGGCATTTGGTTGGTGGCCGGAGAGATTGAGAGAGAAGGGAGAAGCGAGAGAGAATGAGAGTTAGTGAGAGAGAGAAAGGAGTAGAGAGAGAAAGAGAATGGGAAAATGCGAGAGTTGCTGAAGGGAACCCCCTTCAAATACCCCGTCCGTAAGGCTCCAGATTCGTGCCAAGTGGCACTCTTTGGCCCCCATAGATTCGGTTGACTCTCCAGTCAACCCAAAATCTTGGGCGTATACCATTACTATGAGTCTGCGACGACTCTCAATCGTGATCGTCCGTTTGGCTTACTGGATGATCAAGGGATGGTGGTAGCTTTTCATTGAGACCCGTACGATCTTAATCCAACGTTCAGGAGAGAGTCAAAGACAGAATCTCTCCACTATGGACCCTCTCTGTCAATGTGGGTTGTCCAACAATGGGCCTTGCGCCCAAAATGATATTTACACCCCCTGAAGCTGGCCCAATTACTTGTGAAAGGGAAATCGCACCCCCTTGGTTTTTTTAATTAATTAAATTAATGACTTGATTTGATTAGTTAATGAGGATTTAAATATATTGATTGGGGACTAAAATAGGATTTCAGGGATTTTCCAGTATTAGGATTAGTATTAATTTTTGTATTGTTTTAATTTTTTTTCAATAAATAGTTTATATATTAATTTGTTTTGTTTCTTGAGGAAAAGTTTTTATATAATGGAGTTATTTTTTTTGAAATTATTAGGATAAGATATTTTGGTATTTTTATAAAAAAAATTAAGTTTGGGGTGTATTTTTTTGGGAAAGTATTTTTCTTATTATTTAAATTGGGATAAAAATCGGGTTTTTGGGGATAAAAATAATTTAAGTTTTGGATTAAGTTTCATTTATTTTTATTAGGAGTACTTCGAAGTGGAAATTACATTTTGGAATAGGAGTGATTAAGAAGCTATTTTTGATATTTTAATGTAAAGTTTTTTTTTGGATTTTTACTTGTTGTAATATGGAAATTTGGAAATTTATTTTAAGTGATATAAAAAGGGTTTTCAGGGATTCAAATTTGGGATAAAGCTCTTGGTCCGAGAGCCTAAATAAGGGATGGGATAAGGGATAAAACTCTTAGGTTCCAAGAGTATAAATAAAGGCCAAGGGATAAGGGATTAAGGGATAAAACTCTCCGTCCAAGAGTATAAATAATGGATATGGTTTTTTAGGGATAACACTCTCCGTCCGAGAGTATAAATAATGGATAAGGGATAGAACTCCTTATCTAGGAGTATAAACAATAGATTAAGGGATAAAACTCCTTATCTAGGAGTATAAATAATAGATTTAAGGGATAGAACTCTTTATCCAAGAGTATAAATAGTGGATTGGGTTTGGGATTCGGATTAGGAATAGGGTTAGGGGGTATGAATAGGGGAGGTGAACTACGGTTACTCTGATCCTTCAAAATAAGGGTACGTAGGCATAAGGTTGTGAACCCTAGTGAGTATAATTAATAAAAAACTTAGGTTTTTTTTGTAAATAAATCATTTAGACAAACAAACAAGCATACCCTAAAATCAAAGGAGAATCCCATTGAGTACAATGGAGGTGAGGGGTGCCTAACACCTTCCCCTCACTTAACCGACTCCCGAACCTTAGGAATCTCTACCCTTAGGATTAGGATCTTAGGTTTATCATTTATTTCCCTTAAAAAATATGATGGCGACTCGATAACTTTTGCCGGCCGCGACAGCTGGCGACTCTGCTGGGGACGCCTCCCTAAAGAGAGTCCCTCCTAACCTTAGGTTTTAGGGTCCTTGTTTGTTTTGGGAGTTTATTGTTTTTATTTTTTATTTTTTTATTATGATTTATTTTATGTTTTAATTTGTTTTTATTTATTATATTTGTCCGTTATAGTTTTTTTTTGTCATCATGCATTGGATTGGGGAAAATGATATGTGAAGCTAAAGCCCAAGCTTGGAGTATAACCCTAGATTAGGACGTGGAACGAAAATGTTTTTGGGGGGGGATGTGACATCCCGAACAATTCATTGATGCCACACTCAGAATAGATCCTTCCAAAGGTGTCCTCATGAAAGGGCTAGCCCCTAACGTAGAGGATGATTTGGATGTGGTTCGAGACTCTGAGAACTTTTAGCATACCCCTTACCAACTCATGGAGACCCTACGTATTCAACCCTCAAGGGCTGTTACTAGGGTCCTACCCAGATGAGACTTATACCAAAGGATTACCATAGGAAGACTTGCTCCTTCTCATGGTAAAACAAGGGTATAGTCTGTACGTTATAGGGTCATTATGCTGTCCAAACTTTATATCCTACATGTGAAGGGATTGGGTAGACAAAACATAGACCTAACCTATCATAGAGAGTCTACCTTTACTAGGGCATGCTTGCATTTTACCTTAACCTAGTCAAAGCATATAAAATTTGCATTCATCATCCTCATAAATTCTTTTTTGCATTATCATGTCACAGGAATCTTAAATATTTTCAAAAAGGGTTAAAGTCAAAGGCAATGGAATTCGGGAAAAGGAAAACTATCACAATCAGAGTAAGAACGTCTGACATAGGGGGCTTAAAAGTTTATGTTATGGGGTTGCCTCAGGAAAGGAGAAAGCCCCTAATTCGTAAGTATGGGGATATATTAGATCTTGTTACTACTCCTATTCAAGAAGAGGGCCTAACTGCCTTGGCTCAGTTTTACGACACAGAGTTAAGGTGCTTCCAGTTTCAAGAATTTCAAATAGCCCCTACTCTAGAAGAAGTTCGTAGGATACTGGGCCTCCCCAAGAATAACAAAGGTCCATTCAAGGCTTTAGGGTATCGCCCTACCTTCAAAGAAATGGCAAGCTGTTTTCATATCCGCGAAGAAGACTTGCAAGCTAACTTAAGGGTTCAAGAAGACTTTCATGGGTTCCCTAAAGGGTTCTTGGAGAAGAAGGCCAGTCATTTTGCCGCTTGCAAAAATTGGGAAGCCATGGACACTATCATGGTACTCCTCATCTTTGGGTTAGTTCTATTCCCGAGCGCAAAGAACTTCGTAGACATCGCTGCCATTAATTTATTCTTGGTTGTGACCATTGGAGAAGAAGATCCTACACCGGCTCTCCTCGCAGATATATACTTTACCCTTTACCAAAAATTTGAAAGAAGGGGAGGGGCTATGTTATGTTGCTCTCAGTTATTGTACAAATGGTTATGCTCTCACCTAGTGAGGGATTTAAAGGATATGGAAAAAATGAAAGCCTATGCTTGGTCTCAATATTTGGTATCTCTTGTTGAAAAAGACATCCTGTGGTTCCCTTAAATACTCCATCGAGACGACGTGATCCTAAGCTGTGGGGATTTTCCTAATGTACCCTTGATAAGATCGAGAGGGTGCATAAGTTACAATCTTGTCTTAACAATGAGGCAATTAGGGCATCCATTGGCCTACAAGCCAGAGGATAGGTTGTTAGAAGGCTTCATCCTACAAAATGTAACTGGAAATCATCCCGATGTTCTAAAGATTGCTCAAGCTTGGAGGCTAAGTATCAAAGGGAAGGGCAGTCTTAAAAAGACCAAGGGAAGAATCTAGGGTACCATATCTGCAATGGATGAAAGAAAGGGTGAGTATAGTGAAGCTGCCTTTTACTCTGGATCATCCTGTTAATCCAAGGGTTCTCCCACCTGCCGCAATCTCCATAGAGGAAAGTGAAAGACTCAAAGAGACTATTTCACAATTGACAAAAGAAAAAGAAGAATGGGAAGGTAAATTTTACCAAGCCACTGGAGAAAGTAGTCAATTAAGAAGGAGTCTCAATGAAGTCATGGAACAATCAAGGATTAATAAGGGGATAGCCCATATGGAAGAGGAGAAGAAGGAACAAGCTTACGCCGACCTTCAAGTTATGAGTTCACGTCTTAAGGCTCACAAAGATGAGTTAGATAGAGCATGGCGTCAAAGGGATGAGTGGAGGGACATTTGGATGACATCAACGAAAAGAGAGTTCAAGGAGGAATGTGATAGGCGTATCCACAACCTAGAAGCTGAAGTCCAAAGATTGTCTAACGCTCTTCTCGAGAGCAAAAGGCAAGCCTTAGATGCAACTGTGCGAATGAGATCAGCTGAGGAACTTCTTGCCCTACAACCAGGAGAATGGAGGGAAACTCAGGAAGAAAACCGAGAGCTTAGAAGACTATACGAGGAGCTTGAGGAGTCTTACGAAGAACTTAGAGAGTGGGGCACCTATATTGAAGAACATAACCAGCAATTAGGGCAAACCGTTGAGGAGGATAGAGGAATCATGGCAAAGTTACAAAGAGATGAGGCATATTATCGAGAAAGGTATCAGAGGTTGGTCTTACTATCCAACAATCTCATCCACGAGATCCCTCGAAGTTTAAAAGAGGCTGAGTACATGGCTGATATCTTCAAGCCAGTAAAAGATATCGCCGATTTTCTTGCACTTTGTCGTGAGATGGTAGGGCAAGGATTAGGAGGAGGATTTAGCCTTTCTATGTAATGACTTCTTACGTTTGGGTTTTTAGTTATGAATAATTTAAGGGTTTATCCCTAGTTTGGTTTTTCCTTATGTAATACATGGGGCTTTGATCCTAGTACTTCCTTTTCATGAATAAAAGCATTTGTTTTTCCATTATCCTTGGCTTTACTCTTAATAAATAAAAGTTTAAGATTCCTGAAATAAAAATAATTTCTGCATACTCATACATTCATGCATGCATAACATAAAAAAAAATCAAACGGAAATCATTTTTCAATATCTTCTCTCAGAATCATCGCAACAATCTGACGTCTCTACCCAACACCCGTGCTCACCAAAAGAAAGCTATGGAACAAATGGAACTGAACCACGCTGCTCTAAAGGGAGATGTGGATGCCGTCAAAGGAAATATGGAGGAAATGAAGGACAAAATTGACCAACTGACTTGAGCTATTCAGAATCTGATAGCAGGAGACACCGAGGCTAGTAACCGTAGGAGTGTCCCTACCCCTCCTCCCCAGTATGAAGATAATAATCCTCTTTTGGGATTTGTGGCTGACTTGGAACATGAAGCATTAGAGGCTAGTAAAGGGAAGGTTAACACTCAGCCTCCTGTAGGGTCTGTTCCTCCACCCGAGCATAATGGAGAATCACGACCTATACAGATACCTGTCGCTCGTGAGGTCTCTGATGACTGGCACCTCCAATATGGAGAGGAAGATTCCAGGCAGGTAGTTCGTGAAATCAAACTGGCTTCCATGGAAGCAGATGACAAGTATAAGATAATTGAAGAGCGATTAAGGGTTGTGGAAGGATCCAAGGTCTTTGGGATTGATGCCTTGGAAATGTGTTTGGTACCCGACGTGGTCGTGCCTCCTAAGTTTAAGGCACCTAACTTCGAGATGTATAAAGGAGTTAGCTGTCCCAAAAATCACATCCGGATGTTTTCCCGAAAGATGGGGGCACACGCTAAAAATGAAAAGCTGATGATGCATGTTTTCCAAGTCAGCCTTAGTGGGGCATCCTTGGATTGGTACATGCAACTGGAAAGGACTCGCATCAAGAACTGGGAGGATCTGGCAAGTGTCTTTATAAGGCAATACCAATATAATGTAGACATGGCCCCTAATCGCATACAATTACAAAACATGTCTCAAAAAGGGAACAAATATTTTAAGGAGTATGCCCAGAGATGGAGAGAGCTAGCCTCTCGTATGCAACCTCTATTGCGGGAAAGCGAGCTAGTAGATACATTCATGGGAACTCTGCAAGGACTATACTATGAAAAGATGATTGGAATTGTCTCAACTGGGTTTACGAATTTAGTTATCATTGGCGAAAGGATTGAGAATGGATTGAAAAGCAGAAAGATCGGAAAGTCGTCTTCCGGTCAACAGAATGACAAAAGACACTCTGGGAATAGCTCAAAGAGGGAGACCAACGCCATCTCGGCTGATAGGTATAATCAAGTACCTTACAACCCCTATGTGGCTGCTACGGCCCCTAGTCAAGCGTCTCCTATGCTCTAAATCTAGCAGCCAAGGGCGCCACCTCCGCAAAATCAGCAACAACAGAAGTATCCCCGAAGGGAACAAAGGAGGCCATGGAAGGACTTTGACCCTATACCCTACCTATACTCAGATCCTGCCAATGCTAATCCAAAAGGGATTGGTAGAAATCAAGTCGTTAAGACCCCCTCCTACGCCTCCTCCTCGAGGGTATGATGCTAATGCTAGATGTGAGTATCATGCTGGATCGCCAGGGCATACGACTGAAAAGTGTTTAGCCTTCAAGTTTAGGGTGCAAGATTTGCTGGATCAGAAGGTCATTAACTTCAGTTATGACAATCCAAATGTAGGAGATAACCATTTCCCAGGGCACGCTGGACCAACTGTTAACTCCATTGAGGGACTGAGAGAGAATGTCCTAATCAGAGGGGTAGAACAAGTAAAGACCCCTATGACAAATGTAAAGGAAGTAATAATTGGGTACGAGGAGTTTGAAAGGCTGCACGGTGACTGCGAGGATTACGCATCTGATCCCGATAACTGTAAGAAGATGAAGAGGGTCCTCCAACAACTAATGGACCAAGGGATAATTCAAATTGGGTACTTAAGGAATATGAATGAGGTCGCTGCCTTAGAATCCCAGGGGCAAGCACCTTCTGAGATTCCATACTAGAAAAGAGGAGTTGCAACTCCTATTCAAATACTAGTTCCAAGGTCTGTACAAGTGCCTATTCAAATACCAGTTCCCAGGCCTGCACAGGCACCCATTCAAATACTAGTTTCAAGGCCTGCACAGGCTCCTATTCAGATATCAATCTCAGTACCTGCACGAACACCAATTCAAATACCTGTTCCTGCACCAGTCAAAGCTCCGGTGCCTGCAAAGTCAGAAGGTCCTATCACTTTCCATGTTCCAGCACCATTTCCATGTGAAAGCACTAAGACTGTACCTTGGAAGTATGACATCACTGCATCCGTGGGAGGAAAGACTATAATACCATCACCAGTTGTTACTAACATAGCTGGTATTGGAGGGATGACATGTAGTGGAAGAGTATACTCCTCAGAACAACCTAAGAAGCATACCCCCGAAAGCTCAAAGGGGAAGGAAACCACAAATGCAGGTGAGGGGTGTTCCAAGAAGGGTATATCTCAAGAAGACGCCGAGGAATTTTTTAGAATCATAAAGAAAACCAATTATAGGGTGGTGGACCAACTAAATCAAACACCGTCCAAGATCTCCATTCTATCCTTGTTGTTATGCTTGGAGGCACATAGGGAATCCCTGCTGAAGGTCCTGAATGAAGGCCATGTCACCAAGGATATATCAGTGATTCAGTTTGACGAGGTAGTCGCCAATATCGCCGCCAGCACCTGTCTGGGCTTCAGTAGTGAGGAATTACCTCCCGAGGGGCAAGCACATAATAAGGCCTTGCATATATCAGTCAAATGTCAACACACTATTCTCTCAAGGGTGCTAGTGGACACAGGGTCTGCACTAAATGTCATGCCTAAGGATACCCTTATGAAACTAACATCAGTAAGGACCTTTATAAAGACCAGTTCCCTGATTGTTAGGGCTTTCGACGGTTCGAAAAGAATGGTAATTGGGGAGGTGGACATACCTACAGTGGTGGGATCATATACCTTCATGATCACTTTCCAAGTCATGGACATCAATCCCTCCTACACTTGTCTTCTAGGACGACCATGGATTCAAGCTGCAGGCGCAGTTACTTCCACACTTCATCAGAAATTGAAGTTCATATCTGGGGACAAATTAATAATTGTTGATGAGGAGGAAGACATGTTTGTCAGCCATTTCTCGTCATTAAGATACATAGAAGTGGATGGGGAGACGTTTGAAATACCTTTCCAAGCTTTGGAGGTTGCGACGGTCAGTCGTAAGCAAGTCGTTTGACAAGAGGAAAGGCCAAAAAGGATCACAGACTTAATCCAGAATGGGGACACTAGGGGTTGGGGCAAGGTGATAGAGACACATGAAAAGAATGATCAATTCGGGCTGGGTTACAAACCAGCTAATAAAGGGGTTCAGAAGTCTCGTCGGATGACATTTCCTCCTCTTGAAGAAACTTTCCTTAATGCAGGATTCAGAGATGAAGAATAAGTGACTACAATTGAAGAGGAAAGTAGAGGGATACCAGATTAGGTGTGCCATTGCTCACCAGATGCAATTCTCAAAAATTGGAGGGCCATCGAGATCCCTAAGATGATTTCTGTTTCGAAGTAATTTACTTTTCTTTAAAATAATAATAAGTAATTTGTTATGCCCAAGGCAAATGGACAAGCTTTGTAGGGCCACCTTTTGTTTCTTTGAATTATTTAGTAATAAAATCGCATTTTTGTTTTCAATCAAGATCTTTTTCTTTTTTTGTTTCCTTTTTCCCAAATGGCAATACACTTTTCTTTTCAAGACTTTCATTTACACCAATTCAAAAAATAATAACCATAAAAATCTCCCTCATGCAGATTTAAAAATGAACCTATTGAAAACGACACTGCTATAATTCCTTACAACTTTGAGTTCCCGATTAACCAAGCGGAAGAGGGTGATGAGGACGATTGTGAACTCCCTGAAGAGCTAGCCAGAATGTTAAAGCAAGAGGATAAGGTGACACAACCTCATCAGGAACCAGTGGATGTGATCAATCTGGGAACTGAAGAGGACAAAAAGGAGGTTAAAGTCGGTGCTTCTTTAAATAAGGACGTAACGGAGAAGTTGATCAAGTTACTACAAGAGTATGTGGATGTGTTCGCTTGGTCTTACCAAGATATGCCTGGTTTGGACATGGATATTGTTGAACATAAGCTACCGCTTAAACCCGAATGTCCACCGGTCAAACAAAAGTTAAGGCGGACTAGACCAGATATGACTCTCAAAATCAAGGAAGAGGTTAAAAAGTAGTTTGACGCAGGGTTCTTAGCCGCAGTGAAGTATCCAGAATGGGTAGCCAACATTGTGCCCGTGCCAAAGAAGGATGGAAAGGTCAGGATGTGTGTAGACTATCGAGATCTCAATAGAGAAAGTCCTAAAGATGACTTTCCACTACCCCACATTGACGTGTTGGTGGATAACACTGCTCAATTCTCAGTCTTCTCATTCATGGATGGGTTTTCCGAATATAATCAGATCAAGATGTCTCCCTCCGACATGGAAAAGACCACTTTTATTACTCCATGGGGAACCTTATGTTACAAGGTAATGCCCTTCGGGTTAAAGAACGCTGGGGCAACTTATCAAAGTGCAATGGTAACTCTCTTTCACGACATGATGTACAAGGAAATAGAGGTTTACGTAGATGATATGATTGCTAAATCACAAACCGAGGAAGAGCAAATGGTTAATTTACAGAAGTTGTTTGAGTGGCTGAGAAAGTTCAAACTACGACTAAATCCTGCAAAGTGTACTTTTGGGGTCAGATCTGGGAAGTTGTTGGGGTTCATAGTCACTCAAAGAGGTATAGAAGTTGATCCTAATAAAGTGAAGGCCATTCAAGAAATGCCAGCACCGAGGACTGAAAAAGAAGTGCGTGGATTCCTGGGGAGATTAAATTACATTGCTAGGTTCATCTCACACCTTACTGCTACTTGTGAGCCAATCTTCAAGCTGTTGAGGAAAGGTCAAAGCACCGAGTGGGGTGAAAACTGTCAAAAGGCCTTCGATCGAATCAAAGAATATTTGCAAGAGCCACCTATATTGGTACCACCCGTACCTGGAAGACCACTCATAATGTATCTAACGGTGCTTGACAATTCGATGGGCCGTGTACTCGGAAAACAAGATGAAACAGGGAGAAAGGAACACGTAATTTATTACTTGAGTAAGAAATTTACGGATTGTGAATCCAGATACGCATTCTTGGAGAAGACTTGTTGTGCTTTTGTATGGGCCGCCCGCCGGCTAAGACAATATATGGTGTGCCATACTACTTTATTGATATCAAGAATGGACCTCATCAAGTATATATTCGAGAAGCCTACAGTGACTGGGAGAGTGGCTCGGTGGCAGATGTTACTAACTGAGTATGATATCCAGTATGTTACCCAAAAGGCCATAAAAGGGAGTATATTAGCTGATCATCTCGCTCATCAACCGGTGGATGATTATCAACTAATGCAATTTGACTTCCCCGATGAAGGTGTGATGGCTGTAAGAGATGATGATATTCCGGATTCTTACGAAGGACCTGAGCTCGGATCTCGGTGGAAACTTATATTCGATGGTGCCTCAAATGCAGAAGGACATGGGGTTGGAGTTGTTATAACTTCCCCAATGGGGTTTCACATACCTTTTACTCCAAGGATATGCTTCACATGTACTAAAAATATGGCGGAATATGAGGCATGTATCTTGGGGATTAACGAAGCCATTAACCTCAGAATCAAGATTTTAGAAGTATATGGAGATTCGGCTCTCATCATCAATCAAGTCAAAGGAGAATGTAGAACACTTAATGCCAAACTAACTTGATATCGAGACTGTGTCTGGAAAAGGATAACATACTTTGATGAGATCACCTTCCATCATATTCCTAGAGATGAGAATCAATTGGCAGACGTTTTGGAAACTTTGGCATCCATGTTCAAAGTCAAGTGGTATAATGAAGCACCGACTATAAGAATCAATTGCCCGGATGAACCATCTTACTGTGTAGCAGTGGAGGCCGAAGTAGATGATAAACCGTGGTTTTATGATATCAAACAGTTCATCCAGAAATAAGAATATCCTGCAAATGCCTCAAGCGGGGATAAGAAAACACTTAGAAGACTGGCTGCCCAGTTTTTCCTTGACGGAGAGGTACTGTATAAAAGGAATCATGACATGGTGTTACTCCGGTGTTTGGATGGACATGAATAGGACATGCTTATTAAAGAAATACACGAGGTATCCTTTGGAACCCACGCCAACGGGCATGCAATGGCTAAGAAGATTCTCTGAGTAGGGTACTATTGGTTGACTATGGAATCTGACTGCTTTAAATATGTCAAGAAGTGCCACAAGTGTCAAATCTACGCGGATAAAATTCACGTGCCACCAACTCCTATGAATGTCTTAACTGCTCCGTGGCCTTTCTCTATGTGGGGGATATACATAATAGGGATGATTGAGCCAAAGGCATCAAATGGACACCGGTTCATTCTAGTTGCTATCGACTACTTCACCAAATGGGTAGAGGCTGCTTCCTACACTAATGTGACAAGGCAAGTAATAGCATAATTCATCAAGAAAGAGATAATCTGTCGCTATGGGGTTCCTAACAAGATCATCACGGATAATGGGCTCAATCTAAATAACAAAGTGATGGATGAGCTATGCGAGAGTTTCAAAATCGATCACCATAACTCGTCGCCTTATCACCCGAAGATGAATGGTGCGGTAGAAGCAGCCAATAAGAACATCAATAAGATTATCCAGAAAATGGTGAAGACCTACAAAGATTGGCATGAAATGCTCCCTTTCGCACTACATGGCTACAGAACCTCAGTTCGTACTTCGACGGGAGCAACTCCTTTTTCCTTGGTATATGGCATAGAAGCGGTACTCCCTATTGAAGTATAAATTCCTTCACTAAGGGTCATAATGGAGACTAAGCTGGATGAAGCGAAGTGGATACAAAACAGACTTGATCAACTGAATCTCATAGAGGAAAAGCGCATGGCTGCTGTATGTCATGGTCCACTATATCAGCAAAGACTCAAAAAGGCATTCGACAAGAAAGTTCGTCCTCGCCTATTTGAAGAAGGAGACTTGGTATGAAGGAAAGTGCTACCCATCTACAAAGATCCTCATGGCAAATGGGCCCCAAACTATGAAGGACCATATGTCGTAAAGAGCGCATTCTCTGGTGGAGCTTTAATGTTGACTACTATGGATGGAGCAGATTTACCTCGACCGGTGAATTCCGATTCAGTCAAAAACTCCTATGCCTAGAAAAAGAGGATAATAGCCCGCTAAGTCGAAAACCCTAAAGGGCGACTTAGGCAAAAATTAGGGCGTCCTGGTGGATTGAAAACTTGAAAGAGCAATCCAGGAAAAAATTAGGGACTTAGATAAAAATGATACCCGACAAGTCGAAAACCCTAAAGGGCGGCTTAGTTGAAAAAATGGTATATCATCCTGGTGGACTAAGACTCGAAAAGAGCGGTCCAGGCAAAATTAAGGATATCCAAAAGGCATATGACTGATAGCACTTACGACCACACAATGGGGATTCAGAAAGGAATGATTAATCCAGTCGTCATCTTCAGAAGTGAAGTGTCATGGCCTCGGAGACTTAGGGATATTAGCTGGTGTTTGAATTCAATAGGGACATAGATAAATTTGTTTTTTTCGTATTGCCATTTTTCATCTTGTAGATTTGTAGTAATTCCTCCTTATGAGGATTACGTTCCTTATGTACTATTGCCTGTTTATGGGCCATTTTTCAATAAATAAAATTTTCTTTTCTATCCAATTATTCCGCTTGATTACAAAATGTTGATTAATTATAGAATAATGCATTGAAACATTAGGCATAATCAAAAGCTTCCAAAAAAAAAGAGAAAAGGGAAAGGCATTTTACTTCGATTTGGGAACAATAAAGGGATCATATTTCTTCCAAGTTAAAACACAGGGTCTACTGATTAACAGTCACGATTCAATCATTGTGGAAGTTTCTTTAAAAGGAATAATATGCATCTCCAAGAGCATATGACTTGCTACACTCATCAAAGGAGTCAAGGGTTCAAGGGTCGGGAAGTCGAAATATTGCAAAAAGTTTTGGTTTCCGTAAAAACATGCATTGCATATCATAAAAGAGGCACTAGCCCAAATAATGCATCGTGCATAAGAGCACACATACTTTTGAACATGCATACATGGCATAATGATTATAATTTCTCTCAGGGGTACCAGGGTTTAATTGGATATTTCACTAGGGATCTCAGGATAGTCAGCGTGGTACTTGTCTGGCTCAGCGGTCAAAATTAGGGTCCTTATTGTATTTAATCATCTCCTCTTCAAAAGAGGAAGGTACATTAACTTCCTCTTTCTGATTCAAACACGATTAAATAGGGCCGCTGTAGTACCCTAAATTTTGACCGGTGTTTTTCTCATCTTTTGGGATTTTTCTTGTGCTACCAGGGGGTGTCATTCAGTGTCATTTAGGCTTTTGGGGGGTCTGCTAGTAATTTTACTTACAACAACTTATTTATTTATTATTTTTAACTAGGGATTAAAAGTCTTAGATTATTTGTTAGAATTTTGGGTTAATTATTAAGAAATAAAAGGTTTTTATTTGGGATTTCTCATATTTTTGAGTTTATTATCTTAGATTTTATTATGATAGATTTAAGTGGGTATTATTTTAAAATTTGGGTCTTTGTAGATTAATTAGAAAATAATCAGGTTTTTATTAGTTTAAATATATTAGTAGTATCCTTTTATTTTATTTATATTTTGCTGGGCTTTCTATTATTCTTTTAATTAATTAGAAATTTTGTTTTAAGTAAGATTTAGATGTTAAATATATATTGTTAATTAGGGATAATTATCTTTTTGTTAATTAAGGTTTAGGAGTGATTAGGATTGGATTTTATTTATTTATTAATATAGTTTATAATTATTACTTATATTATCATTCTTATTATTTTTAAAAATGGTAGTCGTATTAGGATTTTTACAGTTTTAATATTTACTATTTATTTTTTATTCCTTATTTTATTATTATTTATTGTTTTTATTTTTTGGTAAAAATTGTTGACCAATCTTGTCTTCTTCTTCCCCAAAACTCAAACCCTAATTTCACGCTGAATCAGAGAGAAATGGATCAAATCATATCTTTTTTTATTAATTTTTGAATCAAAATTACAAAACGATTACAAAATCCAATCAAATCTCAGATTACAAATCATAAATCAAAACCTTAATCCTAATTGATACAAATCGAATCAAATTACAATCTGATCAAATAAAAAATTCCTAAGAACAAATCAAATATAATTTAATTCTAGACCTAATTTTTGCCTATATAAACTAAAAGAAATTTCTGAGAAGGGGGAACCTTGGAGATTTTCGCAGTCGTGATTCCCCAACCACCACTCAAAGCTTTTACTAACTGAGAATTAGGGTTCATCATCAGAACCCTAAATTCCCTAAGCAAAACCCCAATCGATCACCTGCAAAAAGCAAAAAGGAGAGAGATCAGAAGAGGAAAAATAAAAAGGAATATACAACCAGTTTCACTGCACGGAAGGTAAAATCACTTAGCTTTTGTCGTTGCTTGTTGATTGCTGCCTTGTTTGGTTTTCTGGGGTTAGGATTTATCTTGTAGGGTTAGGGTTCTTCACGAACCCTAAAGAACATAAAGCTTTTGGGTTTTTGACTAGGGTTAGGGTTCCTTGGTAGGGTTAGGGTTCATCTTTGAACCCTTAGGGTTCTTGGAGGGTTATTTTGTTTTCTGGGTTTTGATGAGGGTTTAGGGTTAGGGTTCTTAGGGTTCCTCGTGAACCCTAAAGAACCAAGAGATCTGGGTGGGGAAGGGCTTAAGGTTCATTGGTTTAGGATAGGGTTCATGGGTTGGGATGGGGTTTTGGGTTTTCTGGGCATATGTTCACCGCCCAGATGAACAAGGATGAAGATCCCGGTTGAACTTCAACCGGAGATCTGGGTTGTGTGGTGTTCAGTGGTGGCCGGAGAGATTGAGAGAGAAAGGAGAAGCGAGAGAGAATAAGAGTTAGTGAGAGAGAGAAAGGAGTAGAGAGAGAAAGAGAATGGGAAAATGAGAGAGTTGCTGAAGGGAACCCCCTTCAAATACCTCGTCTGTAAGGCTCCCGATTCGGGCCAAGTGGCACTCTTTGGCCCCCATAGATTCGGTTGTCTCTCCAGTCAACCCAAAATCTAGTGCGTTTACCATTACTATGAGTCTGCAACAACTCTCAATCGTGATCATCCATTTGGCTTACAGGATGATCAAGGGATGGTGGTAGCTTTTCATTGAGACCCGTACGATCTTAATCCAACATCCAGGAGAGAGTCAAAGACAGACTCTCTCCACCGTGGACCCTCTCTATCAATGTGGGTTATCCAGCAATGGGCCTTGCGCCCAGAATGATATTTACACCCCCTGAAGCTGGCCCAATTACTTGTGAAAGGGAAATCGCACCCCCTTGGTTTTTTTAATTAATTAAATTAATGACTTGATTTGATTAGTTAATGAGGATTTAAATATATTGATTGGGGATTAAAATAGGATTTTAGGGATTTTCCAGTATTAGGATTAGTATTAAGTTTTGTATTGTTTTTAATTTTTTTTTAATAAGTAGTTTGTATATTAATTTGTTTTGTTTCTTGAGGAAAAGTTTTTATATAATGGACTTTTTTTTTTTGACATTTTTAGGATAAGATATTTTGGTATTTTTATAAAAAAATTAAGTTTGGGGTGCATTTTTTTGGAAAAGTATTTTTCTTATTATTTAAATTGGGATAAAAATCGGGTTTTTGGGGTTAAAAATAATTTAAGTTTCGGATTAAGTTTCATTTAATTTTATTAGGAGTACTTCGAAGTGGAAATTACATTTTGGAATAGGAGTGATTAAGAAGCTATTTTTGATATTTTAATGTAAAGTTTTTTTTGGATTTTTCCTTGTTGTAATATGGAAATTTGGAAATTTATTTTAAGGGATATAAAAAGGGTTTTCAGGGATTCAAATTTGGGATAAAGCTCTTGGTCCGAGAGTCTAAATAAGGGGTAAAACTCTTAGGTTCCAAGAGTATAAATAAAGGCCAAGGGATAAGGGATTAAGGGATAAAACTCTCTGTCCGAGAGTATATATAATGGATATGGTTTTTTAGGGATAAAACTCTCCGTCCGAGAGTATAAATAATGGATAAGGGATAGAAATCCTTATCTAGGAGTATAAACAAGAAATAGCATGTTGAACCTAGAATGGCCAAAATAGGGACAAGACTCCAAATTTGGATTGAAGCATTCAATGGAAGCATCAAGGTGGCCTGGACTGAGCCATTCTCATCTGAAATCAGTCAAGACTTATCCAAGACCAAGGGAACCAAAGCTCTGTACCCTAACCTCTAGTCAATGGCTAGAGGAGACTTGGATTTTCATTTGCCAACATTGGCCAAACCTACTTAGCAGCTGCCATTCACTATTCCTTGCAAAAAAAACTTGCTCTACTATAAATAGAGCTCAATTGTGATCAGTTTGAGTACACCAAAGCCATCTAACAGATGCTTTCCTCAAAATCTCTTTCTCTTGGCAAAAATGCCTTTCTTAGCAAGGTAGCTATCGGGTTTTGAGTTTGAGAGCTTTTCCAATCAAACCAATCACTCACACACCTCACATACATCATATAGAAGTGATCCAAACACTCACATAACATCTGGAACACAGATTTCACAAAATCACCAGCCAATTGCTCAAGTTCTTGACAGTTTTGCAGTTGAGGTGCCATCTTCAATTCCAAACCATTTCAATCCATTCCAAGCACTCAGACACATCACTTGGCACCTAGGGGAGCTATCCACATCATTGGAACCAAGCTGTAACACCTCCAACACAAATCATGATCACCAGCTGCAAATGGTAAGCATGAGCTCTTCTAACTCTATGATCCACACAATTTTTGTTGCACAATAATTTGGCCATATGTTCATAATCATGCATGGAATGTTTCCCCTCAATTAATTGCATTGTTTGAATCGTGTATCAAAAATCCTAGCCTTCATGCAGAAATTAGGGTTCTTGAGGATTTTTCATGATTTCTTGTTATATGTTTAATTTAAATGAAATTAATGGACATAGACATGATCGTGAGGTTGAGACGAGCATAATGATATGTGGATTGCATGTTATAATCAAGTATTCAAAGAGATTGGATAGAAAATGCAAATCAGCCAAACCCAGAACACGCGCGTGTTCTTCAGCTGTTCTTGGCGCCTTTTTTTGAATTTTCAAATATTTGAATTTTGTGATTTTCTTTAATTGATTCAAAAATTAATTTCTCTCTAAGTTTTAATGATTTTGAGTTGATTCTTTTTTTAATAATTCACAAAAATGTTAAAATATTTTATTTTCCCAAAAAATCCCAAAAATATTATTTATTTCATATAATTGATATTTTTGCAAAGGATTAATATTTTAATTGTATTTGACATTTTAAATATTTTTTCTACATTGATTTTGCAACTTTTAATGCTTTCTAATTATTTTTGTAGGTCAATACTTATTTTTGAAGCATTAATCCTAGATCACAATTTGTTTTTTCATATGATAAACAATTTTGATCATTTTAATTGAATTTTTATTCAATTAAATACATTTTTGAAAACAAATTAGGGTTTTTGGATTAATTCAACCCTCATAAATCAATTTCAAAACTCTTTGGGCCTCTAATAGAGTGTAAGACCCAATCCTTTTTTTGACCAAATCATTTTTGGGCCTTAGTGTATTGTATAAGTCCCGATACCGTCAAAAACAAACGGCGCGATCGTCGCCTTTTTAAAATAACCTTGGGCCTCTCCTTGAGCTATAAGACCCATTCAAAATACTTTGGGCCTCTATTAGAGTGTAAGACTCAACCCCCTTTTAACCAAAATATTTTGGGCCTCACTTATTGTATAAGTCCCTCCGCGTTAAATGAAGACCTCGGCGCGATCGCCATTTTAAACGAAAAATCATCTGGGCCTACCCTCGTGTTATAAGCCCCACTCTTTTTCTTTAAAACCTTTTTGGGCCTCTTGAGAGAGTGTAAGACCCACCCCTTTGTACAGAAAACCTTTTTTGGGCCTCAGTCACTTGTATAAGTCCCTCTGTACAAATTGAAATAGTGCGCTCACTGATAAAACCCTGGGCCTCTCCTTGAGCTGTAAGCCCCAAATCTTTCTTTTTCAAAGCACTTTCTCCTTTGATTTTGAATATACTGTTGTTTTTCAATCTTTCTTTGTTGAACAACTAACCAAATAGCATGGAAGCTCTACAACCGAGTAAGTGGTTATTGCTTTCATTTACCGCTTTCATATACATATAACTGTATTGTGGGGCTGTTTCACTGTAAGTCTTCTTTCATAAACTCATATCAACTGTGTAATAATAGTATAGATATTTCGAGTTTCCCCGGCAACTACGTCTAGAACTAGGTGACGCCGTTTCGTTTATTCGTAGAAATAGACAGCTAGATCCCCAATAGGATCACCAGATACAGTCTTCTCTTCGGCTGTCCTCATTAGGAATTGTCAAGAAACTCTACTCCCAGAGATGAATGTATTCTCCGTGAATGGCATCTTTGAGTTTCTTCCAAATTCTCGAACTCTCCTGACTTTGATCTATTCTCGATGAATAGCATTGCCTTGAATTTCTCGGGGTTTGGGGACCCACGGGCTTCTTAAAAGCATCGGCCTCCTCTTGGGCATCGTACAAGGACCCACAGGCTTCCTAAAAGCAACCCCGCCTCCTCTTGGGCTTAGTGCAAGGACCCTACGGCTTCTTAGAAGTATTCACAGCCTCCTCTTAGGCTTCATATAATGATCTCTTCCTCTGGGAATGATAGCCTTCTCTTGGGCTTAGTACAAGGACCCGTCGGCTTCTTAAAAGCTTCCAGCCTTCTCTTGGGCTTTGTACAAATTGTCCCGACGACCTCCTAAAGGTATAGGAACAGAACTTAGTCAGCTTCATAGAGCAGTCCTTTCAAAGAGTCTACTACTGTTTCTCAAAGCATAGTACAAAAGACGAAACTCTAGACTTGGACGGTCTAATCTCCTTGAGTCTCAAAGACATTCTCAAGTGACCCCTTCAAAAATAGGAAGGAAACCCGTAGACTCGGACAGTCCCAATACCCTTCGGATTTCCCGCTTCCTTAAAGAACAGGAATAACCCGGGTCCTCGAACCAAATCCTTGAGTACAGTGTTACTCATATAAGAACTGATTTTCTCTTTTAATCAGTATATTGGACCTGTCACTCAACTGAAACAGTAGCCCTAGCCTCTCTCTTGGGCTTTATACAATGATTCTCCCCAGCGTAGTCAAACAACGTTTAGCCTCTCTCTCGGGCTTTATACGAAACACATAAGAGACTCCCTCGTTGAGTCAATCACCCTTTTAGCCTCCATCTCGGGCTTTATACGAGATACAAAAAAAGGTTCTTATTGAGCCAAACAAACAACAGCCTCCATCTCGGGCATTGTACGAGATACAAAAAACTCTCTTGTTGAGTCAAAATCGCCTCCATCTCGGGCTTTATGCGAGATACGAAAAGATTCCCTCGTCGAGTCAAAACCTTTTAGCCTCTCTCTCGGGCTTTGTACGAGACACATATCAGCCTCCTCTTAGGCTTCATATAAGAAAACCACTGGTTGATCCAATCAACCTTTTAGCATCAAAAGTTGTGCCTCGTTCACAGTACACAAACGTCAACAACTCCTTCCCCTTCATCTAATCGCTGTAAGCGACAAGCCTTTGGATCATCTACATCCATGCCACTGTCCCTCTTTTAGAATGAGAAATTCCTAAGGAAAGATAACATTGCTCTACACTGAGTTAAAGTCTTCTCCTTCAGGTTAAAATCCCTTATAAAGGAAATTATGGCATTACTAGGATCCGCGTATCCCGGTTAAAGTAATCCTCCTTTATACAAACCCCTCTTTAGAGATGACAAATTCTCTCTAAAGTGGAGACTTTTCAGCTTCATATCTTGGGCTTTGAACAAGATACAAATAGACTATTCAGCTTCACATCTTGGGCTTTGAACAAGATACAAACTACCTTTCGCTTCACGTCTTGGGCTTTGAACAAGACACCAAAAACACCCATTTCCTCCTATCTATAGGAGAAACTACGAGCGCTCTGATTTCCCTGTTTCGGTAAATGGGAATACGTAGGCATAAGATTGAAAGAAAAATCTTAGCGAGCACACTAAACAAAAACCCAAAATCCCATACTCTCATGTATCTATCAAAAAGCATCAGTCCTAACATCCTAATCCTTGTTCCCCGCTAGAAAGTCCTAGAAAGAAAGAAAACCGTATTGGCGAAAATACAAATAACCAGTACAAGGCCCCCCCACATTGATCGCATCCGTAACCTAACAGACCGCTGTTTAAACTCAGTATGCAAAGCAGGGTTAATTGGAGACATCTATTTCCCTTCCTTATTCAGCTCACAATAGGATAAAAAATGAATCGACCTGTAGTTTAAGCTCAACCGCAGAGAGCGACCAGCGCTTAAGAACCGCGTCCAAAATCGCTCGCTACAGAAAAATGGCGCCCACCGTGGGTCATTTCAAAGTTAGATCTAGGCACGGCCTTTTTCCTTTTCACCCCTTTGTGTGAAAAACCACAGATTGGGGCTTCCGCCGGGGAACCCATTTTCTGTCAGGAACTTAGGATTCATAGCTTTAGAGGTCTAGGATGTTTAGGACAAATATATATACTGCTTTTCCTAATTGCTATACATTTTTTTTCTGCTAATGGGAATGCGGGTGATGCCGTATGTGGAAAGATTGAGTATACACTTAAGATAAGTGATGGCGACGGGGTCGACCATCAACCTCAGTGGAGGCTGACCAATGCAACCCATTCTCTCACCTAGACAATGGGCCGGTTGTTAAGTCTGAGAAGCTGAGGAGCCAAACCCTTTCGTAGTGCGGAAACTATCGGGAATAGTTGTTACGCAATACTACCCTCATTTGAGGCTGGTGATCTATTCTCGGTGAATGGCACTTACTCTAAGATTGCTCTACAACTCGCTGGCGATCCGCTTGTTGTTTTGCTTTCCTGGGAGGAGCTGATGATAATGAGTACAGGTACAAAAATCACCCTAGTATAAACCTTTGGGGATGGGTAGAGCCTTGACTTCATGACAACGACCCTTTGACCCCATGTTTTTTCTATGTTTTTGTGTGCTGCATTCATGCATTCATTTAAAAAACATTAAAACATTCAAAAAACTTCTCTTCTAGTCTCTCTGTTTTTCAAATTAAACTAAGACTGTGATTGCAAATATCAGAGAAAAGGATTGCACTAATGGATTTCGGTAGAAGAAGAACTCATAAGTACACCTTCAAGGTTCCAAAACTAGAGGATTTGAGAAGGTGGGCGAGGATGATCACAAACCCTGAGGCTTTCAGAGCCAAGCACGGAGGTTTGCTACCGCTGTTAAGAGTCCATGTGATTGAGGTAATCATGGATGCGCTCATTCAGTTTTACGATCCGGTCTATCACTGTTTCACATTCCCGGATTACCAGCTCGCACCAACGCTGGAGGAGTATTCTCACCTGATCGATCTACATATTACCGATCGAGCCCCATTTTCTGGTCTGGAAGAAATTCCAAAGAATCAGACCATTGCAAGAGCAATTCATTTAGACGAGTTTGAGGTCAGGACTCACCTAACCACTAAGGGTGGCATCCAAGGTTTGCCAGCCCAGTTCTTGACGAAGAAAGCCCTGTATTTTGCCAGTATAGGAAACGTGACTGCTTTTGAAAGCATCTTTGTCTTGCTCACCTACGGGTTATTTTTGTTTCCCAACATCAATAACTTCGTCGATATTAACTCCATTAAGGTTTTTCTCATTGGAAACCCTATGCCAAATTTGCTCGCGGATGCGTATCATTCTGTACACTTGGGAAATTTGTACAGTGGAGGGGAGATCACATGCTGTGTACCTTTGCTTTATAAATGGTTTATCTCCCACTTGCCCAAGTCTACTGCTTTTTGGGATTGCAAGAGTGCCTTACGTTGGTCGCAGAAGATCATGTCTCTTACCAACTCTGATATAGATTGGTGTAATAGGATTTATGAGGGAATCAGGATCATTGACCATTGTGGAAACTTCCCCAACGTACCCCTCATAGGAACTAAAGGAGGAATCAACTATCATCCGGTATTGGTTCACCGTCAATTTGGATACCCGATGAGACACGTCCCACGGGGTGGTCATCTGGAAGGTCTTTTCTTCAAAGAAGGAGAAAATGACAGAGCACTAAAGATGGAAATAGTGCAAGCTTGGAAGCATGTTCATAAGAAAGAACGAGAGTCTCTGGGAAAACCGGACTGTCTCTCGGTGGAGCCTTATCTCCACTGGGTACAAACTAGAGCTCTCAAGCTAAAGATGCCTTATCCTCGTTACGGAATTCTTCCGCCGAGGGAAGCTGTCATGTACTTCATGACGAAAACTGAAAAGCTTCAGGTTACTCTCAACAAAGTTCAAAAGGAAAGAAGGTCATGGAAGAACAAGTATCGCACCCTCGACGTAGAGTGCATCAAAATACATCAATTACTGAAAGAGAAAGATGCTCTGATTGAGATTTTAGAGCAACATGCTCTAGAGAATCAAGATGACCAAAGGAATTTGCTCGCTCCTTTCACTTGGCAAAGGAATGACAACCTGACAACGGCCCAAGAGCCCCGATCAAAGAAAAGGAAAGTCCCAGAATCAGTACCCGATTTCTCTTCAGAGAGGACTCGGGACCCATTAGCTTAGGTTTCTGTTTCTGCACCTTGTAATCTACTGTATTTCCATTTCTGTAATCCTTTGAATTCAATAAAAAGGGGTTTCCCCACCGTTTGATATTTGCAATCTAATTGTCGAAGTTTATTTTGATTAAACAAAAAAAAACAATTAATATAATCATTGCATTCATCATTCTCACATCGCGTATTCTTCTTATCTACGAATCTCACGTTTGTGTTTCGGTTCTAGAGTCAAACTGTCTCATTCGTATAATACTCGGGCCAATCGTTAGAAAAAGATGGATGATCTTGAGGAAGAAAACAGAGAGTTGAAAGAAGAGATCGACGCTCAGAGAGAGGATATGAGAAAGCTTCGTAACGACATGCAAGCCATGGCAGAAGCTCAACTACAAAGGACTGTGATCTCGGAGATCACCTCAACGCCCATAGTGGAGAAGTATGATCCTAGGTATCAAATACCGAAAGATCGTCCTTGGGGCATGCCTGTTAACTATATCCCGGAAGGATATGTTCTGCCGATCACTGAAGATCAGGGAATCACAACAGAAGCCGCTGGGCTTGAAGGTTACAAACTTCGGGAAAACGAAGATGCCAGGGGCATACTGAAGACTCCTGAAGGTTACAAACTTTGGGAGACGCCAAGATTTACTACCGTAGTCACGGTACCACCCCCTATGGTGCACACTGTCCCGGAAGGACAGATTCCACCGGTACCTTCTAGTAAAAAGGAAACTATGTTCAATAGAATGGATGAATTCCAGGAACAGTTCTTGGAAATGCAGAAGGAGCTGCAAGCCATTCGCGGTCAGGATTTATTTGGAAAGGACGCCGCAGACCTCTGCTTGGTCCCCAATGTGAAAGTCCCGCACAAATTTCAAGTGCCCGACTTTGAAAAGTACAAGGGTAACTCTTGCCCTCAAAGCCATCTGGTGATGTACGCTCGACGGATGTCAGCTCAGACGGAGAATCAGGACCTACTATTTCACTACTTCCAGGATAGTTTAACCGGTGCCGCACTCAAATGGTACATGGGTTTAAACCGTACTACGATCAGTACATTCAGAGATCTTGGTACTGCCTTCGTCCAACAATACAAATACAATTTGGACATGGCACCCGACAGAGATCAACTCAGATCGATGTCGCAAAAGGACAAGGAAACCTTTAAGGAGTATGCTCAAAGGTGGCGTGAAATTTCCGCTCAAATTTGTCCACCTCTTGAGGAAAAAGAGATGACAAAGATATTCTTAAAGACCTTAAGCTCATTTTACTATGACCGAATGGTTGCCAGTGCACCCAGTGATTTCACCGAAATGGTGGGCATGGGTGTACGTCTTGAGGAAGTCGTCCGAGAAGGACGATTGGTAAAAGACACTGGATCGACGAGCGGTACTAAAAAATATGGTAGTGCTCTCCCTAAGAAAAAAGAGCAGGATATTGGGAATATCTCTCTCGGAAAGCAAAGGCGACGTTATCAACCGGTAGCAGCTGTGACTCCTGCTATCAATCCTGCGCCTATTCCTACGTATCAACCTCAGGTTGCACAAAGCCAACCTGATCAGCAAAGGACACAACAGCCTCTTCAGTAGGCTCGTCCTCAATACAACAGCAACCGTACAACACGGCCACCAGGATATGATCCTATACCCGTAACGTACGCAGAGCTGTTTCCATTACTGCTGGCCAAGGGGCACATTAAGACTAAGTCCCTTCTTACAGTACCGGAAAATCCGCCTTTTTGGTTTAAGGTGGATCAAACATGCCCTTATCATCAAGGAGGATCAGGGCATAACATAGAGACTTGCCTCAATTTTAAGTCTGACGTGCAAAAACTTGTTAGGAGTGGAGTCCTATCTTTCAAAGATACGAATCCCAATGTTCTCACGAACCCGCTGCCTCAACATGAGAAAGCTATAGTCAATCTGATTGAGAAGGACACTAACAACGTCTATCAAATTCATGATGTACTCTTGTTGAAGACCAATCTAGTCAAGATGCATTGTAGACAGAGTGGATACGGCCATGTGCCACCTCATAGCTATCACCAGTGTGATATCTGCTCTTAAGATAACCAGGGGTGTTCTGTGGTGCAAGCATCTCTACAGGAACAAATGGATCTCGGATGGATCCAAGAGCACCGAGTTCGTGGAGTTAACATGGTCTACACGAATTCTAACGTCATTCAGAACCATGATATCTGTGCAATGAATGTCAACTTGGTGGCGATGCACTTAAGGCAAAGCCAGTATCATAATCTGCCGCGGCACGATTACAGTTCCTGTCTGACTTGCTCGGTAAACAAACAGGGATGCTCTTTCATACAGGAGGCCCTCCAGCGTCAGATGGATCTTGGATGGATCCAAGACTACCATGATAGGAATCCCTATCAGATCAATATGGTTCAAATCTTTGACATTCACGTGATGAATACCAACCTGGTAGAGTTACATGCTGAGCAGGTCCGACTCGGATTCTTAATATCACATGACTATCAAAGTTGTAAAGCGGGTTGCGAAAATGATCAGGGTTGTACCCTTGTCCAGGAGGCACTTCAGCACTTGTTAGATCATTGGTGGATGCCAATTTATATGGATGAAGATACTCAACAGATTAGTATCAGTAATAGAAATCCTACTCGGCGTCGGAGTCAGGATGTTTGATCAGTGGAAGCTAACATAGCGAGGTTACATTATATTCAAAGTGGGTGTGGCCAGGTGCCACCACACAATTACGACCGTTGTAGTGTCTATTCGGAAAGTAACCAAGGGTGCTACCTTGTGCGAGCAGCTCTCCAGGGGCAGGTGGACCGTGGAGAAATTCGTCCATATCCGGGTTCTGGACCCACCAACTGGTCGTCGAATTACCTTGCCGGTCAAGTTGAGGATGTTGTCACAATCTCTGGTCATCACAGGACCAGGGATGTTTTTGCCATCATCCCTCTACTTGACGAATCTAAAGTTCCCAACCGGGAACGAATCGAGATTACTTATAATGGTCAGAAAAATCAGAAGGTTCCCATAGTCATCTATCTGCCGGGACCATTATCGTATGAATCAATTAAGGCTATCCCTTACAAATACGGTGCAACAACCATTGAAAATGGAAAAGAAATTCCATTACCCTCCGTCGTGAATATTACAGACATCAGTCGAGTAACACGGAGTGGTAGAATCTTCAACCGAGGGGTTGGGGAACATAACAAAGAAAAGGAACTTTAGACGGAAGCTCCCGATCCACCAGTCGGTCAATCCAGTAATCCCAACCTTTCGAAAAATAATGATGAGATGCTGAAGCTCATCCAAAGGAGTGAATACAACATTGTTGATCAACTGTTACAGACTCCTTCAAAGATCTCGGTATTATCACTGTTACTCAGTTCAGAAGCCCACATGGAGGCTCTACAGAAAGTCTTGGAGCAAGCCTTTGTGGAACAGGATGTAACAATCAGACAGTTTGATAGTATTGTCTCTAACATCACTTCCTGCAATAATTTGGGGTTTAGTTATGAGGAATTACCCGAAGAGGGTCGCCGTCATAACATGGCGCTCAATATCACAGTTAACTGCCAGGACGATGCTTTACCCAGCGTGCTGGTAGACACAGGGTTAGCCCTGAATGTTATGTCGAAGTCCACTTTGATGCAATTATCATTCAAAGGACCTCCGATGAGAATCAGCGAGGTCGTCGTCAAAGTATTCGACGGATCCAGAAAAATGGTTATCGGCGAAGTTGATCTTCCCATAACTATCGGTCCTCACACTTTCCAAGTCACTTTCCAGGTCATGGACATTCGGGAAACGTACAGTTGTTTATTAGGAAGACCTTGGATACATCAGGCTGGAGCGGTTACCTCGACCCTCCACCAAAAGCTAAAGTTCGTCAAGAACGATCAACTTGTCACAGTATGTGGGGAACAAGCCTTGCTTGTGAGTAGCCTATCATTATCTACTTGTGTAGAACCCGAGGAGGTTGTTGGAACTCAGTTCCAAGCACTGTCGGTGAGCAAGGACAATCAATCCCAAGGAGGAACCTCGATTTCCTCATACAACGATGCTATCAAAGCGGTCGAGAGTACCAATACAACCGGATGGGGACAGCTTGCCATTCCTATTGACAATAAAACAAAGAAGGGTCTTGGTTTTTCTGTAACCTGTACCCAGATAGATGCCTACGACGAAAGTCTTCATCCCCTTCAAAACTTCTCCCACAGTGGAGGTTTCCTTCACCCAGTGTCTCAAGCAGTCCATGCTATCAATGAGGAAGATCCCTCTGACACGGATGAAGAATGGAAGTCCTATCTTAACGAGGACGGTTATATGTCTCAGGAAGAGGTGCCTATGCCTTTTTGCTTTCCTACAGAAAGTCCGAGATCTATACCAAGGTCAGATGTCGAAATGATATATGGAGATTGTGATCTAGAAGGGTGTCGTGCTCCGCCAAATTCATTAGAGGAGGACACTCTGATGGAAGACAATTTTGACTACAACTACTATGGCCCAATGGATGGTCTGCCAATGTGGCAACCTTATCCAGGAAACTTGGGGCAAGAAAGTCAGCCGAACAATGAAAATCAGCTGACCGTCATTAAACAGAATTCCTGTGTCCCCACCATGTCATGGGATCAACACTCAGGTCATTCAGAAACTACTCAACATGAAGATGAATTCGCAACGTTTACAGGACTTGAATTCATCAACTATGCTTTTCCCGAGGTCAACGTCATCGAGAGGGATGACTCCTCCAGTTCCAAAGAAGATTGGGACACTCTGGGAGAACCAAGTGGAAAATACGACTTTATGGTCAAGTACACCGCTCCCGAAAGCTCTCGTATCAGGCTCAAAGACATCCAGCCAACTGGATGGGGAGATATAGCTGAGAGCACAAATGCTATGCAAAATGCAATAGAGGAATTCTCCTACGACATTTCTGCCTGGGAGATAGATTCCAATGATCCTGCTCCACCAAAAATCAGTGTTATTTCTGAAGACAAATCGAGGAAGGTGCCAGACTTTGTGATTCACCAAGGAGTTCGCCGCCAATGGGTCGCTGTCGATATTCCGAAGATTGTTCATCAGTCAAAGTAATTGCCATCTTTTAGCCTTTCACCCTGTCCAGGTGAAACGGATGTTTTGATAGGGCTCGCTTTCTGTAAATTTCCCTCTTCGCTTAGCCCAAAGCGACAGAGTTTTGTTTTATAGGGTTGTAGTTTCAAGGATCGACTTGTTCATTAATAAAATAACGTCGTTCTGTAATTTCCGCATTAATTGATGTTTTCTCTTTTTTCTTTTTCAAAAAATGGTAATCCTAAAAAACAATTCAATAATAAAAACAAGCAGTAAAATAAAACACTGCACACACTTGCATTTTCCTCTATCTCTTCTAAACACGAATCATCACGTCATGCAGATTGCTTGTTTTAAACCCAGTTGAAACATATGATCTGATGCCTTCTCCCAACTTTGAGTTCCCGATATTCGAGGCTGAAGAAGAAAATGACAACGAAATTCCAGAAGAGATCTCCCGACTACTCAGACAAGAGGACAGGTCCATTGAACCTCACAAAGAACCGTTGGAAATGGTAAACTTGGGTTCAGAGCAAGAGAGAAAAGAAATCAGGATCGGAGCACTGCTCAGTCCAACTGCCAAAGGGAGTTTGATAAAGCTTCTCAAAGAATTCCCCGATGTATTCGCTTGGTCCTATCAGGATATGCCAGGGTTGGATGCCAGCATCGTGGAACATCATTTACCGTTAAGATCGGAATGTCCGCCAGTAAAACAGAGGTTGAGACGCACTCACCCGGACATGGCCATCAAAATCAAAGAGGAGGTACAGAAACAGATTAACGCAGGTTTCCTCGCCACATCAGAATATCCTCAATGGTTAGCCAACATCGTACCAGTTCCCAAAAAGGACGGAAAGGTCAGAATGTGTGTCGATTACAGGGATCTGAACAAGCCTAGTCCAAAGGACGACTTTCCTTTACCACACATTGACATGCTGGTTGATAGTACAACAAAGTTCAAAGTATTCTCCTTCATGGATGGATTCTCGGGCTATAACCAAATCAAAATGGCGCCGAAAGACATGGAGAAAACTTCGTTCATTACCCCATGGGGCACCTTTTGTTACAAGGTTATGCCGTTCGGTTTGAAGAACGCCGGGGCAACCTATCAAAGGGCCATGACTACTCTGTTTCATGAAATGATACACAAAGAAATCGAAGTGTATGTCGATGATATGATTGCCAAATAAAAAACAGAGAGTGAGCACGTTGAACATCTGTCAAAATTGTTCGAACGTCTAAGAAAATTCAAGCTCCGCTTGAATCCCAACAAGTGCACCTTCGGTGTCCATTCAGGGAAACTACTAGGGTTCATCGTCAGCCAGAAAGGAATTGAGGTTGATCCCGACAAGGTCAAGGCCATTCAAGAAATGCCTTCTCTGAAAACTGAAAAACAAGTCAGAGGATTCCTGGGACGTTTGAACTACATCTCCAGATTCATATTCCTCATGACCGCGACTTGTGCGCCGATTTTCAAATTACTTAAAAAGAACCAGGATTGCGTTTGGTCAGAAGATTGCCAAACCGCCTTCGACAGTATTAAGGAATATCTGTTGAATCTGCCAATTCTATCACCTCCAGTGGAAGAAAGACCACTGATCATTTACCTCACAGTTCTAGAGGACTCAATGGGATGTGTACTTGGCCAACAAGACGAAACTAAAAGGAAAGAGTCTGCCATTTACTATCTGAGCAAGAAATTCACCAACTATGAAAATCGGTACACGATGCTCGAGAAAACTTGTTGTGCTTTGGCTTGGGCAGCCAAACGTCTTCGCCAATATATGATTCGTCATACTACTTGGTTAATCTCAGAAATGGATCCAATCAAGTACGTTTTCGAAAAACCTGCTCTTACGAGAAGGATTGCCCGTTGGCAGATGCTGTTATCAGAATATGACATAAAGTATCACGCTCAAAAAGCCGCTAAAGGAAGTATTTTAGCCGATCATTTGGCTCATCAACCGATGGACGATCAAGAATCAATCGGGTTTAACTTCCCAGACGAAGATGTCATGTATCTAAAGATGAAAGACTGTGATGAACCGCTACCCAATGAAGGGCCAGAACCAGGTTCCCAATGGGGACTTATCTTTGACGGAGCAGTTAATCATTATGGAAACGAAATTGGGGCAATCATTGTTACCCCTCAGGGTACCCACATTCCTTTCACCGCCAGACTTACGTTCAAATGTACGAACAACGAGGCCGAATACGAAGCTTGTATTATAGGTCTCGAGGAAGCAATTGATTTAAGGATAAAAAACTTGGACGTATACGGCGACTCAGCCCTGGTTATCAATCAGATAAAAGGAGATTGGAACACATACCAATCAAGATTGATTCCTTACAAAGACTATGCAAGGAGGTTGCTACCTTTCTTCAACAGAGTTGAGTTTCATCACATCCCTCATGATGAGAATCACATGGCTGATGCATTAGCCACTATCTCATCCATGATTAGTGTAGGTCAATGGAATGACATACCTAAGATCGACATAATGTGCCTTGAACGGACCGCTTACGTCTTCACGATCGAAGCAGTCATAGATGACAAACCTTGGTATCACGATATCAAATGCTTCCTTCAGAAACAAGAGTACCCATCTGGGGCACTCAGAAAAGATAGGAAAACCCTCAGAAGATTGGCTGGAAACTTCTTCCTGAGCGGTGACACTCTCTATAAGAGAAATTTTGACATGGTCTTGCTCCGATGCATAGACAGACCAGAAGCAGACATGCTTATGAAAGAAATTCATGAAGGGTCCTTTGGCACTCATGCCAACGGACACACAATTGCGAGAAAAATTCTGAGAGCAGGGTATTACTGGTTGACCATGGAATCCGACTACTACAAGTACATGAGGAGGTGTCATAAGTGTCAGATATACTCCGACAAAATTCATGTACCGCCATCACATCTCAAAGTTCTCTCTTCCCCATGGTCATTCTCGATATGGGGAATCGACATGATTGGCATGATTGAGCCCAAGGCTTCAAGCGGACATCGATTCATCCTTGTAGCCATTGACTACTTCACCAAGTGGGTCGAAGCAGCGTCGTACGCCAATGTAACCCGACAAGTGGTGGTCCGATTTATCAAAAACAATATCATCTGCCGTTATGGTGTTCCAAGCGAGATCATTACTGATAATGGATCTAACTTGAACAACAAGATGATGAAAGAGTTGTGTGCTGATTTCAAGATCGAACACCATAACTCATCTCCCTACCGACCCAAGATGAATGGAGCGATAGAAGCGGCTAACAAGAACATCAAGAAGATCGTTCAAAAGATGGTTGTAACCTACAAAGACTGGCACGAGATGCTACCCTTTGTTCTTCACGGTTATCGAACATCTGTCTGCACTTCCACAGGGGCAACCCCTTTCTCTCAAGTATATGGCATGGAAGCAGTGCTCCCCATAGAAGTAGAGAACCCATCAATCCGGGTATTGATGGAAGCTAAGCTCACAGAAGTTGAATGGTGTCAAAGTCGACACAACGAACTGAATCTGATCGAAGAAAAGCGAATCACGGCATTATGCCATGGTCAGTTGTATCAACAGAGAATGAAGAGGGCGTTTGACAAAAAGGTCCGACCTCGCATCTTCAGAAAAGGAGACCTTGTGCTAAAAAAGATACAATCATTTCTCACTGATTCCCGGGGCAAGTGGACTCCGAATTATGATGGCCCCTATGTGGTCACGAAAGATTTCTCAGGCGGCGCCTTGAGACTTGCAACCATGGACGGAGAGGAATTTGCCTACCCCACAAATGTTGATGTAGTCAAGAAATACTTCGCCTAAAAAAAAACGTCTCGGTGGATTGAAAACTCGAAAGGGCGGTCCAGGCAAAAGTTAGAGACATGAAAAAAAATCATCATCCCGATGGATTGGAAATCTCATAGTACAATCCAGGCAAAAATTAGGGATAATGGCAAGTAACTATGTTCAACAGAGGCAAGTCCCTCAGCAGCAGCAGTTACATCATCTGTCAGAAAACTCCAGTCAAGGTCATCTTCGACAGAAGCTCAGGATGCCCCAAATTCAAAGTTGGTAGAAGGATAATGGTCGTTATGTTTCAACGTAGCCCTTTTCCCTGTAAATTACCATTTTCAAACTTTGTATATACTCTTTGGGATCACGCGTTTGGCTGATCTCCATCTTATCAATAAAATTTGAGCCCTTGTGCTTTTGTTTGTAATTCTTATTTGTTTTAGCTTTACAGAACGACATTGTTAACATGATTAACGATTATTGAAATAAAACAAAAATGAATTTACTTGTTAAAACTTTTTCTGCTTTTTAATAAGAGATGGCAATTTCTTTTGACTGTTAAACATCGAAAGAACATCAATCGCGTCTCCAAAGGTGTTCGAACCTCAAAGTGCAGAATCAAAGTACTCCTTCTAGGACCAGTACGCCTGAATGAAGGGATCAACTGTGTCAGAGACCTTATTTCGTCTGACACACCTCGGCCGAGTTCTTATCTCCTAAGCTCGATCAACGATATTCCCCGCAGGGATTATCTCTCCTAAGCAAGGTGGAATTGCTATCTTGAACCAGTGATATCTCTACACGCCCCGCGATGGCCGAGTATCCAGTCATGTTCATCTTTTTATTTGTGTGTCGCGTCAGTTTTGTCAGCATAAACATACATGCATCATGCATTATTGATTTGCATTCACATTTCATATTGCATCACTATCACTCTAGTCGATCTTGTCCCCTAGTGATAGAAGTTCTCTCAATCGAGTTGTCAGTTCTTGCCTCGTCAGGAAACGCTGCGTTTGGACAACCTCGCCTACAATTTATTTCTGGGAGGAAGTTGGCCTTTGGCCACTTTGATAACTTGAACCTCTGAAAAGCCAGAGAAGCTTTCTACAAATGTCACTCTTCTCCATTGAAGATGATATCCTTGCTTTCCCGAATTAAGGAAAATCCACAGAGAAAGCCTCCTAAGCAGAGATTTGGCAGTACAACTGCCATTCTCCGAAAAAAAAAACTACTGATGAAAAGGTCATCAGCACCTCAAAATTGGACCCCATCATATGGCATTTCTCCGGGAATATTTCGAGAAAAGTATGATGTAAGATCCCACGCAGAAGCAGCCTCTCAAGAGACTCGCTTTCCCCAGGTAGAGTCGGCAAATGGCGTCTCCAACAGAGAAGTTTGTGCAACTCTACAACTCAGACGACTGGGTTCCCCAGCAAGTCTTACATCAAAACTTTTTCCACTCAAATGGCATCTCCCCAGGAAAATTCGGCGAGAAGTTTGAAGGAAAACCGCTACTAATAGCGTTCCTTGTCAAGAAAGTTTATTGACAAAAGAAACTGAGACCAGTTCCTTGGTAAGAAACCAGGATCGAGGGGAAGTTTATTTCAGCAACTAAAACCAGGTCCTTGGTAGGAAACCAGGATCGAGGGGAAGTTAACAAGAGAAACTAAGACCAGTTCCTTGGTAGGAAACCAGGATCGAGGGGAAGTTTAATTCAGAAACTGAGACCGGTTCCTTGGCTGAAGACCAGGATCGAGGGGAGGTTTTACCTTTTCTAAGCATCATTGCTTAGCTAAAGAAGATGAATGCGTAAGCTACCATTCATAACCACCATCAAAATTTCGGGTATTCTGATATTTAATCCTCTTGCACCCCGAATGCCCGAATACCTTCGTCATTCACACCTTCGTGTCCAAGAAGATTAAATAGGGGCATCTGTCATACCCCAAATTTTGACCACTAAGATTTCCCATCATTGTGCAAATCATCATCACAATATGGATGAACCATCATGCCTCATCAAATGCCTTAAGGGTTGTTGAGCATTCACTACAATCAAAATTAGGGTTTCAAGCCCTCTCTGAGTGCTTAGACAAAGGATCAATCAAGGAATGACATGATCTTCAACTTGTCTAACCTTTCAAACATTCACAATGGATCAAGAGGACTCCCACTCTAAGGATTAAGCACAAGGTTGCTCCCTTCTAGGTGGATCAAGCTTCAAGATCGACAGTGTCACCAAATTAAGGTTTTGGTCGACCAGGGCCCCCAGATGGAAATTTTCATCTGGGCATGAGCCAATGATCCAAAACATAACCTAATTAACTCCATGGAACCTCATGGACCCAATCACCAAGTCAATTTTGCCTCAGGGGATGCATTCATCAAAAATCAGGAATTAGGGTTTCTTGACCTAATTCACCCCTACGTTGACTTTTGGTGCAAATCATGAACCAAGACCTCAAGAGAGGGTTTGAAGGTCTCTAATAAACTATATTGATCCATTTGGAACAATGGATTAATCCAAGAAGCTTGAGCAACAAGTCTCAATTTCATCTGCACCACAGTTAGGGTTTTAAGGAAAAAGTCAACTGTAACTTTGACTTTTGACCAGGACATGCTCCCAAGCCCTAAGACATGATTCAATATACCCTATGACACCCATGGAACATGTCCATCAAGTTTGATTTAGGTCAAGGACATGATTTCCTGAAGAATTGCACAGTTTGGAATTCATCTGATAAAAAGTCAACTGTGCACAAAAGTCAATTTGACTTTTTGAGATTTTTCACCAAAATGGATTTTTAACCCTAAAATGAAGTTAATGTATGATTTGAATCATCATTCATCAAGAAAAATCAAGAAAAGTTGGATAACTTGTTAAAGGGGTAACCATAAAAACTTAGAAAATTTTCTAAGTTAAAAATAAAGTGACAAGGGTACCAACTTTGGAGGATCATAACTCCCAAACCACAAGGCCATTTTTTCTTATCCAAAGATGGATTTGTAGCCCTCATTACCCTCTACAAAAACTTCAACTAGACCTAAGTCCAATTCATTAAGGATTTTGAGTTATGGAGTGATCAAAATGGCCGAAAAATGAAAATGTCACTTTTTCCAACACTTAGTGAAATTTTCACTAAGTCAGAATCTGTCTTCATTTTTTTCCAAATGTAGGGGGATTTTTCACTTGGATTCAAAAGAGATCAAAACCAAACATGTTCAAACAGTTGTTGTATCATGTAAGGGCTTTCCAAAATGACCAAGAACATTGCCAAATTCCATTTGAGTCATGAGATATGACATTGGAAAGTTGCCTTGCTAAAATCTGTCAAAGGCAAGGCAGAATTTGCAATTTTGCTCGATTTGCCAAAATTAGCCAAATTCAAATGCTCCTATCCACTTGGACACCTCAGAGGATTGAATCTAAAGGGGACAATCACTGAGCCAAGCCTACAAAGTCCATGGAACAAGAAATAGCATGTTAAACCTAGAATGGCCAAAATAGGGACAAGACTCCAAATTTGGATTGAAGCATTCAATGGAAGCATCAAGGTGGCATGGACTGAGCCATTCTCATCTGAAATCAGTCAAGACTTATCCAAGACCAAGGAAACCAGCAGCCTGTGCCCTAACCTCTAGTTAATGGCTAGAGGAGACTTGAACTTCCATTGGCTAACATTGAACAAACCTACTTAGTAGCTGCCATTCACTATTCCTTGCAAAACAAACTTGCTCTACTATAAATAGAGCTCAATTGTGATCAATTTGAGTACACCAAAGCCATCTAACAGTTGCTTTCCTCAAAATCTCTTTCTCTTGGCAAAAATGCCTTTCTTAGCAAGGTAGCTATCGAGTTTTGAGTTTGAGAGCTTTTCCAATCAAACCAATCACTCACACACCTCACATACATCATATAAAAGTGATCCAAACACTCACATAACATCTGGAACACAGATTTCACAAAATCACCAGCCAATTGCTCAAGTTCTTGACAGTTTTGCAGTTGAGGTGCCATCTTCAATTCCAAACCATTTCAATCCATTCCAAGCACTCAGACACATCACTTGGCACCTAGGGGAGCTATCCACATCATTGGAACCAAGCTGTAACACCTCCAACACAAATCACGATCACCAGCTGCAAGTGGTAAGCATGAGCTCTTCTAACTCTATGATCCACACAATTTTTGCTGCACAATAATTTGGCCATATGTTCATAGTCATGCATGGAATGTTTCCCCTCAATTAATTGCATTGTTTGAATCGTGTATCAAAAATCCTAGCCTTCGTGCAGAAATTAGGGTTCTTGAGGATTTTTCATGATTTCTTATTATATGTTTAATTTAAATGAAATTAATGGACATAGACATGATCGTGAGGTTGAGACGAGCATAATGATATGTGGATTGCATGTTATAATCAAGTATTCAAAGAGATTGGATAGAAAATGCAAATCAGCCAAACCCAGAACACGCGCGTGTTCTTCAGCTGTTCTTGGCGCCTTTTTTTGAATTTTCAAATATTTGAATTTTGTGATTTTCTTTAATTGATTCAAAAATTAATTTCTCTCTGAGTTTTAATGATTTTGAGTTGATTCTTTTTTTAATAATTCACAAAAATGTTAAAATATTTTATTTTCCCAAAAAATCCCAAAAATATTATTTATTTCATATAATTGATATTTTTGCAAAGGATTAATATTTTAATTGTATTTGACATTTTAAATATTTTTTCTACATTGATTTTGCAACTTTTAATGTTTTCTAATTATTTTTGTAGGTCAATACTTAATTTTTAAAGCATTAATCCAAGATCACAATTTGTTTTTTCATATGATAAACAATTTTGATCATTTTAATTGAATTTTTATTCAATTAAATACATTTTTGAAAACAAATTAGGGTTTTTGGATTAATTCAACCCTCATAAATCATTTTCAAAACTCTTTGGGCCTCTAATAGAGTGTAAGACCCAATCCTTTTTTTGACCAAATCATTTTTGGGCCTCAGTGTATTGTATAAATCCCGATACCGTCAAAAACGAATGGCGCAATCGTCGCCTTTTTAAAATAACCTTGGGCCTCTCCTTGAGCTATAAGACCCATTCAAAACACTTTGGGCCTCTATTAGAGTGTAAGACCTAACCCCCTTTTAACCAAAATATTTTGGGCCTCACTTATTGTATAAGTCCCTCCGCGTTAAATGAAGACCTCGGCGCGATCGCCATTTTAAACGAAAAATCATCTGGGGGCCTACCCTCGTGTTATAAGCCCCACTCTTTTTCTTTAAAACCTTTTTGGGTCTCTTGAGAGAGTGTAAGACCCACCCCTTTGTACAGAAAACCTTTTTTGGGCCTCAGTCACTTGTATAAGTCCCTCTGTACAAATTCAAACAGTGCGCTCACTGATAAAACCCTGGGCCTCTCCTTAAGCTGTAAGTCCCAAATCTTTCTTTTTCAAAGCACTTTCTCCTTTGATTTTGAATATACTGTTTTTTTCAATCTTTCTTTGTTGAACAACTAACCAAATAGCATGGAAGCTCTACAACCGAGTAAGTGGTTATTGCTTTTATTTACCGCTTCCATATACATATAACTGTATTGTGGGGCTGTTTCACTGTAAGTCTTCTTTCATAAACTCATATCAACTGTGTAATAATAGTATAGATATTTCGAGTTTCTCCGGCAACTACGTCTAGAACTAGGTGACGCCGTTTCGTTTATTCGTAGAAATAGACAACTAGATCCCCAATAGGATCACCAGATACAGTCTTCTCTTCGGCTGTCCTCATTAGGAATTGTCAAGAAACTCTACTCCCAGAGATGAATGTATTCTCCGTGAATGGCATCTTTGTGTTTCTTCCAAATTCTCGAACTTTCCTGACTTTGATCTATTCTCGATGAATAGCATTGCCTTGAATTTCTCGGGGTTTGGGGACCCACGGGCTTCTTAAAAGCATCGACCTCCTCTTAGGCATCGTACAAGGACCCAGAGGCTTCCTAAAAGCAACCCCGCCTCCTCTTGGACTTAGTACAAGGACCCTACGGCTTCTTAGAAGTATTCACAGCCTCCTCTTAGGCTTCGTATAATGATCTCTTCCTCCGGGAATGATAGCCTTCTCTTGGGCTTAGTACAAGGACCCGTCGGCTTCTTAAAAGCTTCCAGCCTCCTCTTGGGGTTCGTACAAATTGTCCCGACGACCTCCTAAAGGTATAGGAACAGAACTTAGTCAGCTTCATAGAGCAGTCCTTTCAAAGAGTCTACTACTGTTTCTCAAAGCATAGTACAAAAGACGAAACTCTAGACTTGGACGGTCTAATCTCCTTGAGTCTCAAAGACATTCTCAAGTGACCCCTTCAAAAATAGGAAGGAAACCCGCAGACTCGGACAGTCCCAATACCCTTCGGATTTCCCGCTTCCTTAAAGAACAGGAATAACCCGGGTCCTCGAACCAAATCCTTGAGTACAGTGTTACTCATATAAGAACTGATTTTCTCTTTTAATCAGTATATTGGACCTGTCACTCAACTGAAACAGTAACCCTAGCCTCTCTCTTGGGCTTTATACAATGATTCTCCCCAGCGGAGTCAAACAACGTTTAGCCTCTCTCTCAGGCTTTGTACGAGACACATAAGAGACTCCCTCGTTGAGTCAATCACCCTTTTAGCCTCCATCTCGGGCTTTATACGAGATACAAAAAAAGGTTCTTATTGAGCCAAACAAACAACAGCCTCCATCTCGGGCTTTGTACGGGATACAAAAAACTCTCTTGTTGAGTCAAAATTGCCTCCATCTCAGGCTTTATGCGAGATACGAAAAGATTCCCTCGTCGAGTCAAAACCTTTTAGCCTCTCTCTCGGGCTTTGTACGAGACACATATCAGCCTCCTCTTAGGCTTCATATAAGAAAACCATTGGTTGATCCAATCAACCTTTTAGCATCAAAAGTTGTGCCTCGTTCACAGTACACAAACGTCAACAACTCCTTCCCCTTCATCTAATCGCTGTAAGCGGCAAGCCTCTGGATCATCTACATCCATGCCACTGTCCCTCTTTTAGCATGAGAAATTCCTAAGGAAAGATAGCATTGCTCTACACTGAGTTAAAGTCTTCTCCTTCAGGTTAAAATCCCCTATAAAGGAAATTATGGCATTACTAGGATCCGCGTATCCCGATTAAAGTAAATCCTCCTTTATACAAACCCCTCTTTAGAGATGACAAATTCTCTCTAAAGTGGAGACTTTTCAGCTTCATATCTTGGGCTTTGAACAAGATACAAATAGACTCTTCAGCTTCACATCTTGGGCTTTGAACAAGATACAAACTACCTTTTGCTTCACGTCTTGGGCTTTGAACAAGACACCAAAAACACCCATTTCCTCCCATAGAATAGGAGGAACTACGAGCGCTCTGATTTCCCTGTTTCGGTAAACGGGAATACGTAGGCATAAGATTTAAAGAAAAATCTTAGCGAGCACACTAAACAAAAACCCAAAATCCCATACTCTCATGTATCTATCAAAAAGCATCAGTCCTAACATCCTAATCCTTGTTCCCCGCTAGAAAGTCCTAGAAAGAAAGAAAACCGTACTGGCGAAAATACAAATAACCAGTACAAGGCCCCCCATATTGATCGCATCTGTAACCTAACAGACTGCTGTTTAAACTCAGTATGCAAAGCAGGGTTAATTGGAGACATCTATTTCCCTTCCTTATTCAGCTCACAATAGGATAAAAAATGAATCAACCTGTAGTTTAAGCTCAACCGCAGAGAGCGACCAGCGCTTAAGAACCGCGTCCAAAATCGCTCGCTACAAAGAGCTTGGCAACAACATGGTCTCAACCCTAACTTTTATGCTTTTCCAACTAACATAACATTGATATCTCAAGAACAGTTTCACACATGTAAATCTTAACATAAGCATTTCTGAATTATGGCAGTGCAGGTCCAACACAATAACAGCTATGCATATGGTCTGGAGTAAACAAAGCAACAAATATATTCCTCATATTTAACCATATCAGATCTTACATGTTGTTCATGGATAGTTTCAAGCACACGATTATGAACACAATACGTTAATATTATAAACAGATGAAAAAATGCCAAAGCATGCTACATAAACATTCAGAATAAAGACATGATGGCAGTGGTAATGTGCACGAGCATGATCTTTGAATAGGGAGTGTGAGAAAGAAAGTTACCTAGTGGAATATGTCCACTGCACTCTCAAAATATGAACTGTCTTCCTTCTTCTCCAAACTAGCAGCAGCCTCTAATGTGTTCCTCCTTTCCTCCTCACTTGCCAAACTAAGACTCAGAGTTTTCTTAAGGTTTTTTAGTGAATTGTTGGTGAGAAAACAAGTGAGAACCAGACCCTATTTATAGAAAAGTGTTGAGACTTGAAGCATGGCCAGAATTGCACATTTGCCAAATTTGCCCCTCCATCATGTGAGTTGTTTCTTTTACTAAACCAAAATCTCTAAGATCCCTGCTAACTGATAGGATTAGGTCTGAGCAAATGGTGTGATGGGATTGGACCAAGGCTCAAGGAGAGGAAAAAGAATAAACAATGTTTTGTTTTGGAAAGTTTCTCTCACATCCTACCAAATTGCACAAGAATGACATAAATTATATTATTTAAATGCAAACCACTTGAAAATTCGTGGCAGAGGTCTAACTATCACTAAACCTACATGTATAACTCAGAAATGTGAAGCTTTGGTGATTAGAAAAGGTTTTGTATCATTATGCAAAAGTTGGTTGCTTAAAATTCAAGAAATGAACCCCTAACTTTGAAGCTTCGAATCTTTCACCTCAATCAATGGATTGAGGAGTTCTAGTAATTTTTGGAAAGCCCCAAATGTCCTCTACAACTTTCATGTTTGACCCAAGTTCTAAATCACAAGGGATCTTGGTGAAAAATGTAGTTGAAGTTAGCTGGTTCTTAAGGCAAAAAAGGTGAAATTTCATTGTCTTTGGGCAACTTTCCTTCCAAGGCTCATAACTCAAAAACCCTGCACTTTTTTGGAGAAAGGTCATATTGGACACTTTGAAGTTCATGGAAAGAGCTTCCATTTGGGCTTTGAATCCCTCAATTTGGATGTGTGGTTTGAAAGTTATGACTGTTTCAATTTTTGCACAAGTAGTGAATTTTCCACATTTGAAAGTTTACAAAGACCAAACCTTGCTTCCTTTGCAAGACACTTCTCAAAAATTGGTTTATCATGCCTTGACTCATCAATGGGACATATCATGATGGATTGAGGACTTGGATTCTTCATTTTGGATCAAAATCTCAAAGGTTAGAGCCTCAGTCAAAACCCTAATTTACTTGTGAATGCACTTGAATGATCTCTGATGATCTTGCTTATTCAATCTCTTTTAAGACTCATAGATGGTCTCTAAGGATGTCTATTACCACAGGGAGTCATGTCCCAGGGCTTGAGAACAACTCTTGATCAAAATCAAAGGCCATGGTTGTCTTGTCATAACAAAACCCTAATTGGAGGCAGGGTGAACTTGTGACTCTTTGTGCTAGTGATGAAAGCCAGATGATCTTGATTTCTTGTTGAATAAGACCTCTTGAATGTAGGTAAGTTCAATTGGTTGATGAACCAATCAAAACTTGATTGATCATGACGAACTTCCTTAGTGATTCTTCAAGTTAAAACCCTAATTCCACAATTTGGTCTGATGGTCTTTTGTTGACTTGATTTGATTCAATGTCTTGAGATCCTAGTTTCAATCAACTGGTGAATCTTTGTGATGATTGTATGGAGCCATAGGATGCCTTAGGAAGCCTTGCCCTCTTTTGTGTAAACCCTAGTTTTCAACACAAAAGAAACAAACTTGCAAGATGTGGGTTAGTTAAACAATGCATATATGATTGGTCCTAAATGTCAATGCCAGATGTTATGACATCTAAGAGGTAAAATTTGGGGTACAATAATTGCCCCTATTTGAATAGCTTTACCAGAGGGCACGAGGAAAGGAAATCCTTGGGGCCTCAAGGTGAAAGGTATTTAAATATAGCGAACCGAAAATTTTGCCCTTAGATGGAATGCAGATGCTGTCATGCCATAAACTTCTAGCATGATGATATGATGCCATGATAGTGCAAAGATGCAGACAGACCTGACACCAGAGATAAAGGGCAAACAACCACAGGTGATTATCACCGAGGAAGGATGAAGGTTAGTATCCATGAGGCAAACTCACTGGGGATACAGGTTAACCAACAAAAGAGGCTCACTCCGAGACTCTGAGGAAACATTGGGGATAGAAAGATAAAGCTGAGGGGAAACCCTACAGGTCCTGATAGGAGCCAGAAAGGTATTCTCCACTGGGGAAAGATCCAGGGAGATGGACGACAAGTTCATATGTGATCGGACGACACTGGGGAAATAAATACATACTCTTACTGGACGTGAAACCAGAAAGAATACATGATCTCCACTGGGGATCAATTTGAAATAAAGGGATGAACATCTGCAAAAGATTTTTTGGGGATTTCTTATATTGAAGAGTTCAAACGGGATCTTCAAGAAAAGCCAGAAAAGATAGAGACGAACTCTGCGCGCGCCAAATGGTGAAAGATATTGGTATAAGATTGAGCCATTAATGATTGGACTCGGGTACCAATATGAGTTGGGTTTTGAATACCAGTATGAGCTGGATTTTTTTTTAATTTTAGGTTCATATCTGACTAGGGTTCATATTTGACCTGAAGTTTTGGTTCATATCTGACCAAGGTTCATATTTGACCTGACGTTTTGGTTCATATCTGACCAAGGTTTATAGTTGACCTAGAATAAACAATGCCAGCGATTACTGGACTTAGGGTTCATAGGTGACCAAATGTTTAGGTTTATAGTTGACCAAGGTTCATAGTTGACCTGAAAATTAAGGTTCATAGATGACCTAAAACAAACAATGCCAGCGATTACTGGACTTATGGTTCATAGGTGATCAGAGTTCAAATAATGCCAGCAATTACTGGACTTTAGGTTCATAGATAACCAAATGTTTAGGTTCATAGTTGACCTAAGGTTTTGGTTCATAGGTGACCAAGGTTTTGGTTCATAGTTGACCTGGTGTTTAGGTTCATAGTTGACCTGATGTTTTGGTTCATAGGTGACCAAGGTTTTGGTTCATAGGTGACCAGAGTTCAAACAATGCCAGCAATTACTGGACTTTAGGTTCATAAATGACCAAATGTTTAGGTTCATAATTGACCAAGGTTCATAGTTGACCTGAGGTTTTGGTTCATAGGTGACCAAGGTTTTGGTTCATAGTTGACCTGATGTTTAGGTAGTGCCAGCAATTACTGGACTTTAGGTTCATAGATGACCAAATGTTTAGGTTCATAGTTGACCAAGGTTCATAGTTGACCTGAGGTTTTGGTTCATAGGTGACCAAGGTTTTGGTTCATAGTTGACCTGGTGTTTAGGTTCATAGTTGACCTGAGGTTTTGGTTCATAGGTGACCAAGGTTAAGGTTCATAGTTGACCTAATGTTTAGGTTCATAGTTGACCTGATGTTTAGGTTCATAGTTGACCAAGGTTCATAGTTGACCCGAAATAAACAATGCCAGCGATTACTGGACTTAGGGTTCATATGAGGAGATTAAGTATCAGATAAGTCAGTATCGGGGTTGCATAAATGAAGATTAGACTTCCTGGGAAATACCAATTATGGTTGAAAAGGTTGGATAGCACCAGAGATAGATAAGCTTCTCAGAAGAGACTTCCACTTATCACCATACAAAAACAAGCTTCTCCAAGAGATTGCTACTTGTGGTTGGGTATAAATTCCAAAGAAATGTTAATATCACAACACTGTTGGAGAAATAATTTATGTCTTCAACGAGGATCTGCAAAAGATTCTTCCTGCAAGACACGGTGCAAAATAAATCCACGTTTCAAATTAGGTTTAGCAACCCGAACAGGCCTAGGGACCAAAGATCGATCTAGAAAGATACGGTCAAACAAGACTCCAACCATTGAGGAATGAGCTCAAATGGGAATTTATCTTATCCAGATGTGGAAAAGGCAATTGAACCAACCATCATCCAGGAGGATAAAACTCTGTGGGGAATTCAGAAAAAATGGGCACTTTATGCCTAAGGCTGACAACTCTATTGGAGAGAATAGACAAACCCAGTCACTTGGGGAGATAAACGCCAAAGTGAACAAAACAGGTAAACACCAGAAAGGAAGCAAAAAAAGCTAAGATGCTACGCATATGAGTGCATGTACGCCATGCTTATGCTTATGCTGACAAAGCAGACAAAAGGCGAAACTGGAGATGAAATAAACATCTCGACAAGGATACCCAGCCAAACTCAACAGATTGGACCATTACTGGGGATGAACTTGCTGAATTAGTAGCTCTGCTTCGAGATTACGACTTTCTCTGGTAAGAAGAGTACTCCACTTGGTATAGCATCATGACTTCACTAGGATTTCCATCATTAGCTTGATTTCTCTGCTGGAGGGAAAGATCCGTGGAGAATTGCCAAGATTTGCTGAAGTAACAGCTTACTGGGGAGTTGGCGAAGGATATCACAAAAGCTGAGTAGTTCTGCACAACTCATCTGCCCCAGACTTCATGATCTGTTAGAATAAAATAACAAGAGGATTTTACAGAAGAATTGGCATACAAAGTGTTTCAATATCTTCAAACTCTTGGAGAGATTAATTAATTTTGACATAACTGCCCCAGATTAACTGCATTTACACGACAAGGTCCTTGAACTTTGTGCTTCAGACTGGTTGTTGATATCTGGAACAGACTTGCACCTGTCAGCTTGGTTGGTCTGTGGAGGAGATGTCCTTGACTTTTTATAGATTTACCAAATCTTGACTTGACTGCTTCTGATTAATTGCTCTTGTGAGAGTAAGTCGTCAAAAGGATTTTACAGAAGAATTGGCATACCAGATGCTTCAATATCTCCAAACTTTTGCAGGGAAATGAACCTCGACATAACTGCCCCTGTTCAACTGTATTTGTAAGACAAAGTACTCGGACTGTGGTAGAAACAACTGGGGAACAAACTTGCCTCTGTTGGTAGGTCATTAGAGTCCAAACTTGAAACAAACTTGTCATAAGATGACCTCAAGAAGGCTTGCCCCAATATTCCAAACTTTGAAGAGTTCTGTCCATAATTCAATAGCTCTTAGAATGGTGAAATGGCATATCCTTCCGTTTGGTTGCCCCTGGTTGAGCTTCCTTTATCAAGTCAAATTCCATAGCTGGTTGTATTTGTTGGGATTCCTTTGATATTGAATTGTTTTGCATACAAGCATTGTTCATTAAAAATTGGCAGTTTCAATGCAAAATTCATGCAATCTTTTGAAATCAAATTTTATTGATGAAACACACACAGCGGAATGATTAAATAATCAATACAAGGTGGATCTCGTCATTTACGGAATGAAAGATGAAGTGATCAACACACGTAAATAGAAAAGATCATTAGGAGTCAGGTTAATCAACCGTGCTGTAGTATGCTTTAAAAACAACCTTACCTCAATTAGGTCTTTTAAGGGTTGTAACGTGGCTTGGTTCACGGTTTATGAAACAAAAGATAAAGGATCAAAATTTGTTTGTACCCACCCCATCTTCGTGATGAACTCCAATCCCACACTCAGTTAACTCAAGCTATACATTCAGATTTCCATAGGCTAGGGAATGAATTGATGATAGTTGACGATGATTCAGACACCTTTGTAGTCATTACTCCCTTGCAGAATTTGGTTATCCTTTATTAGTGAGGTTTCGAGACCTCCTCTTGTCTTTGCTGAGGTTATGAGACCTCTTCTTTCCTTTACTGAGGTTATGAGACCTCTTCTTTCCTTTACTGAGGTTATGAGACCTCTTCTTTGGCTTCACTGAGGTTTTGAGACCTCTTTTTTTTCTTTGGTGAGGTTTTGAGACCTCTTTTCTTTGTTGAGGTTATGAGACCTTTTTTTTTGTCTTTGGTGAGGTTATGAGACCTCTTTTTCTTCATTGAGGTTATGAGACCTTTTTTTCTTCATTGAGGTTATGAGACCTCTTTTCTTTGTTTTTGTACAAGCCTTCTTGTATAAGGCAAAGTTCGGGCTTCCCATATTTCTTGGCTTTTTCCTTGAAAGGGACTCGGCTTATTCTTTGATAAAGGATTTCTCAACGATCCTTCCTTATTTATCGCTTTGGGAGCAACTTGTACAATATTTATTCACTTGACTTGAGAGAGATGACTGGCGTCTTGTATGAAGCGCTTGCATTCGAATGCGTAACCAAGTTAAACTGAGAACTACCTCGCCCCAAGGTTGAGATTTTAAGGGTTTTTTGTGTAAGGAAAGAAAACTCCTACTTCTAGGCTCGAAGGGTTAACGAGGGATTATCTTCCTTATTTCTCCAGTGTTTGGTAATTGAAACAATGCCTTACATCATCAGCAAGGTTTAATCGAAAGCATACCACAGCAATTATGGATAATATTTTCATCATCCTCCCCAATCTTTGCTTAACAACAATTTGATAAGTGGAGTGAAATAAGATAAAGACATATTTTTGTTTTTTTTATGAGCATAAAAGTAAATGAGTGAAACGAATGGACTTAATCAAAAAGTGCACAAACATTTCATTAATCTTGCCAATTTGAAAGGACAACAAAACTTATAAGCGAAATACAAATTCAAAGTGCAAAGGATATACAATTGAAAACACTAAAATGAACAAAATACAACCAGCTTTGGCGAATTGATTTTAGAAGATATCAGTTTTCGGGCCCAAACGTTGGAACACCTTCGCCATCGATCACTTGTTCTTTGTGATACAGAACTTTGAGAGGCCTAGCAAGTCTTTTCCCTTTTGCTTCAAAAGTTGAGACATTGACACCTGACGTACCTTCCTGAGGTTGCAGTGTCTTTAGCAGGTTTAGCAGTCTTACTTTGAATTCTTTGCATTCTTCAATGGGATGCCCCATTGTCCCAGTGTGGAATTTGCATTCCATCTCTGGATGATCTTCTTCAAAGATCAAATCCTTGTTATGGATCAGATTTTGCACAATAGCCTCTAAAACCAGGCAACCATCCAAATTATGTCCTTCAGCCCCTTTATGAAAGTCGCAAGTCAGATTTGCATTATGCCAAGGTCCTAGCATAGGGTTGTAAGGTTGAGGAGTCACCAGCTTGTTCTGAATCAGCAGTGGGAACAGTTTTCTTAGTGGCACCGGGATAGGTGTGTAGTGAACCTTGCCTCTTTTGACAAAGCACTTCTTTTTATCTTGGTTTCAAGAACCTCGAGGAGGAACAACAGTTAAAGGCTGAAACACCCTTTCAGTAGACACCTGATGATGATTACATCCTGGTGCAAGACCAAGACCGAAGGTTGGCTGGTGTGAAGTTTCCCCAAAAGCAGATCCTTGGCATGGGAGAACCACAGGAGATGGAAAAGGATTGTTAATTTGAATGCCTTGAGGCATGAACGAGAACTTCTCAGAGTCTAACAGATTCTGAACCTGACTCCTGAGCATCTTACAATCTTCAGTTGAATGCCCCTGTGCCCCAGCATGGTAGTCACATCGGGCAATGGCGTCAAAGCCTGGTGGGTATGAAAAAGGCACTGGCTTTATTTCCTTTGGTACTATCAATCCTCCTCCGATCAAAACTAGCAACCTCTAACTGTATGTCAATGGTTGCGGAGACAAGTGCCTCTCTGGCTTTCTTGGCCTTGGTCGTGCATGTTGACGTGGTTGACGATGGTCCGACCCTTGATACTAAGGAGGTCCTTGAGTTGGAGGAACCACAAGAGACGATGAACTAACAACTTCTCTGGGAGTAATAGGGTGAGCATGCTCCTCTTTTTTCATCAGAGCTCTCAAAGTTTCCAAAACCCAATTCATCTGGCATTTGAGGATTCTGACCTCCTCTTTCAAGTCTACCTGGTTCTTCAGAATTTCATTCATTGTTGCCATTGTCTTGAATAGGTGCTAGGTATCCTTCAGACATCAAAGAGGAAGAGAGACTCAAGACTGAGAAGTGCAAATGAGATGTGAATGCGCAAAATGCTGATGCAAGTGACAGTTTCATGGGATTTAGACATGTGTGAAATACCAAGGGATGTCAAAAAGTCTCATTCTCATTAATAGCAAAGTGGATTACAAAAGGTCAATACATTTCCAAGAGTCTTAAACGTGATGCTAAATAAAAGCTAAAAGACTAAAGGAGATTCCCCTAAGAGCCTCATGTTAAGCTTTTTGATTTCCTTCTCCATCTGATCCCTTTTCATGACAAGATTGTTGACGATTGACTTCCATGCAGTAGGTTGAGTGGTAGAGGAACTTGGTCCTTCATGGGTCTTTCTCTTCTTGTATGAAAGAAGCTCTTCGTTCTTGGCTAGTAGTTTCTTTTGGAGCTCTAAGTTCTCTTCAACAACCACTTGGTATTAGAGCTTTCAGGCTTCTCCTGACTGCTGGGCTTGGCTCAATGAAATCTCCAGCTCTTCTCCCTTTGACATGAAATACAGAACAGGCTCTTCCTTCAAAGAAATTAGTTATTGTCTAGAGTATGGCATCTTCAACTCAATGGCTCTTCTTCGGACCCATTGGAGATAGGGCTCCAAGGACACACAATTAGGTTTTCCCAAAGAACTTCTCCCCCTCTTGTGTCTGCTACCCCAAGCACTCAAGATCAACTCCCTCTGTTCTTCTTTTTCATCATATCCCTCAAAGAAGATGTTTTCCAGATGAATACCAAGAAGTTTATCCTTCAGGGGATACCCCAATTGTCGTCGAGCCAACACAGGGTTGTAACTGATTCCTCCTTTTGTACCAAGAAGAGGTACCTTGCCAAAGTTTTCGTAACTATCTGTGATCAATATCCCATCATACACACGGTTATACCAATCAATGCCTGAATGAGAAAGGGCTATAATCTTTTTAGACCACCATCCTTTCTTGAGATCCCAAAATGAACTTGCCTTCGGTAGATGCGAAATAAACCATCCATACAACACAAGGGCACAACAAGTGAGTTGACCTCCATTATGAGAATTCCTCAAATGGACCGAATGATAGGCGTCAGCGAGCCAAGTTGGTACAGGATTTTTCTTCATGAAGATCTTAATTACATTCAGGTCCACAAAGTTGTCAATGTTCGGGAACAAGAAGAGTCCATAGATGAGCAATGCAAAAATGGCTTCGAAGGCATCCCTATTCAAGTGTTTAGCATAGTACTGAGCTTTTCCAAATAAGAACTTAGCAGTCAATCCAAAAATTCCTCCCTTGGAAGTCAAGTTGTTTTTGATGTCAACCAACTCCAAGCGAGTTTTCTTAGCTATTTCTTCTTCTTTGGGGTTCCTCTCGAAGATAGAAAAAGGAGACTCATCCTTAATAGATAAACCAACTATCTGAGAATACTCTTCAAGGGTAGGCAAGAGTTGATAATCAGGGAAAGTAAAACAATGATACTTTGGGTCATAGAACTGAAGCAATGTAGACAGGAGTCCTTCATCAACATTCTTCCTCAACAAGATCCATAATTTCCCATATATGTCTTTGAATCCCTCGGGGTCTGTCAGCAAATCACCCAACCTCCTTAGGTCATCCAATTTAGGACTCTTGAAAGTGTATTTCACGGTATTCCTTCTTGCATCCTCCATGATATCCCTATGATATTGACAAAAAGAAGGTCTGAGTTCCATGAAACTGATATGAAATGAATGTTTATAATGTATGAATGCAAAAGCAAGCACATAGATGCACACATATTCACAAATGTATAAGCACATAAGCAAGGGTCTGGGTTTAGGTCACGAGCATGGAGCCATGGTTTACCCTCCCATTGGTATGTACTATTGGTTTATTACCTGTAGAACAAGGTTGTAAGAAGTTCCCAGAGTCGACAATCCATTTTTCGGATATTATCAATTTCCCGAATTACTCGGTAGTCAATAATATTCTCAAGAGAATCTCGTCTGAGTGTAGTATTGCGTGGCAACCAATTCGGGAATAGACTCCCTCATAGTCCTCACACTACATCCTAAAAGGCCAAGTGGAGTTTGGAGATAACTACGGTTCTCAGTATCGATGGCACCTATGTCGAGAGTAGCACATTTTCACGAATGGACTCGTTCAACATGACTAGACTCTCAAAAGGGCCTAAACTGAGTGATAGTGTCTCAACTGAACTTTTTCGGGATTCGACTCCCTTAAAGCCTCCTTGAATATACCATTGTCCTATCATAAGTGCACTCAAGTCCGGGTTCGGACTTATCTCACCACTCAATAGTAGCAACCCTGCATACAGAAGAACCCAAGCAAGTATATATATATATATATATATGTGTGTACAAATATAGCAAACAAGCATAAACAACATAAGCAAAAACAAAGTGGGCTTAACCCTCAAACCTATCCCCAGTGAAGTCGCCATTTCTTCAAGGGTAGAATCGGATAATAAGCTATTAATTAACTTACATCACAAAACTTTGAATTTCACCACCGAGCTTTGATTTATCCAAAGGAAAGGGTAAAGATCGAAAGAAAACCCTTTTGCGCCATGTGAAGACACAGCTAAGAGATCTGGGATTCGGGGGTCGGTTATACTAAGGGAAGTTATTAGCACCCTAAGTATCTGTAGTACTCTACAGGAACCTCTTGTTAATATTTGTGTTATGTTAATGTTTGCTTGATAAGGGAACTGTGCTAAGGTAAAGGCCTAAGGGTATATACACTAAGTATGCTCGCCAAGACATCGCATCTTGTGCCTACATATCTGACTAAAGAATCAGAGCAACCGTAGTTCACCTAACTAAGGGTGAGAGAGGAACCATTGACTATGGCCAAAGTTCCAATGGGGAATGAGTATGACCTCATATAGAGTTTAAAAAACTCTCTAAGTCTAAGTTGTGAGAGCAGTGAATACTCATGATGATGAGTATCACATAGAGTTCAAGAACTCTAACTTAATTCTAAAATTGTGAGATAAGTGGCTATGAGGCCAAGAGAGAATGGCCATGACTATGAGGTCAAGGCTGGTAATCCTATGACTATGAGGTCAAAGGGAAGGACTTTCCTTTGGAAGGAGGGGATTAAGGAGGGTTAAGGATAAGAGCTAACAAGCTAGTCTCACTTGAGGGGGATAACTTGATAGAGTTGATGATTGTTTGTGACATGAATGAAGTTCACACATGAGATTAATGATATTGACAAACATAAAGATATGGTACATGAATTGATGGTGAAATGACATTTAAGAGTGGACATTTAAGAATTGATAAACATCCAGTTAACATGGAGAAATGTACAATCATGGATAAGGTAAAGACCTAAAGAATATTTTACAAGCTCAAAACATCAAGCAAATGAATGGTAACCTATCATGGAGCTAAAATTCCATCATATATTTTATGTAAAGTAAACATCACAAAATTGTATTAGAATCAACCAAAGAGGTTATGTGTGAAGACACAAGATTATACATGTTATGGCATAACTTAAAGGTTCAATGGATACCTTAGGGGTCATACATACAAAGGGAGGATTGCAATCATAGGCGAAGACCTATTGAGGTGATGAAAGAAAACTACATGCTCATTTCATACAACATACATTCAAACATGCTTTCTCAAGCTCACAATCATATACAAACAACAATTTATGAAACAAATGTCAAAACATGTTAGAACATGTTCATATTGACTCAAAAGTAGTAAAAGGAACAGGAATCATCACCAAAGGGAAACATAATTTCTTTAATAACCCTAAAACATTTGACATATTGCACATAGACAAAAAGCCTATAAAAATAAATATTTTTGGTATTTTTTAATATCATGTGGAAATAGATAAAAAATGGTGAAGGATGCAAAAAGAATGGCTTTAAAATCATGAATTATGAAGAAGTTATGTCCATTTAAAAATGGTGAAGACAAGTAAAAATATGAAAGAAAAAAAGTATTAAAAAGATAGGTAAAGGTCCCTAAGGGTGTTGAACCCGTGACCTTAGGATTACAACCTAAAACGTTCACCAATCCAACCACTACATGCATGTTAAAAAATAATGACCAAAGTAAAATATATATGAAAGCAGCGCGTTTCAGAAAATAAAAACAAAAGGACTGGGGCGAGGGGGATTCGAACCCAGTCCTTGTGGTTTCAGCGCATGAGTTATACCACTGGGGTGGCCATACATCCAATGTATGAGCCATACCTATAAGTATTTAAACCCTCAGGCGAGGTAAATGAAATTTCCAAGGAGAAAGCATGCGCATGCCAACAGACCAAACTCAATGAATCCTCTTCACCATAGAAAACTTTCGCTGACCAAATCATGTAACATACTTCCTTATACACTCATGCAAACACACAATTCCAACTTGAAAAGAAAAATGGAACAACTGCAAAGTGGTTAGTACATCCATCCCAACTTGACTGAAATTGGTGAGGCAAAACAAATGAATCATGCTACTCAAAGCAAGGAAGATTAATGAATCTCAGATGGCCTAAATCAAGAACCTGATTAATGTGAAAACAAATGGGGACAGGCTGCACAGAAATGGAGATACACTTCTACTGTATCAAACAAAATCAAGCAAAGCTTTCACACATTAAATCCAAACTGAAGTATATCAATCACTTTGAAAATAAACTACACTTCAAGCTTTCAACATGGAAATTCACATGACAAGTTCAGAAGATAAAAGAGCAAACTTGCATCCTGTCCTTATCAGTGCAGGTTCAAGCAAATGTCCTTATACCACACTACCAATTATTCAGACTATTGGCATGAAGGCAAATTAACAACCTAAGAAAAACAACAGCAAGTGATTCATGTGTATGACAGTATCATGACAACAATAAGCTTTTGACATATCAAACATGGAATTGTGAGTTTAACAGCTATTGGAGGCAAAACTTATCATGCCAGCTGTCGCACCTCAAAAATTCATCGAAGACACGACCCTTCGCGCGAAAGGCGCGGAAAACGGTTCGACAGAGTCGCCACTGAACTTTATATATCCCAAAAGAGGGAAAGGAAAATATCGAGAAAACCTTTAAGGAGAAAGATAAGAACATGGTCATCGCAACCACATTCTGGGTTCGGGAGTCGGTTACGTGAGGGGAAGGTACGCGCACCCTCTCACGTCCGTTATACTCAACGGGAACCTCTTGATTCGAATCGCGATACTCATTAGCTAAGTTTGTCTATTTTCTTCTCTAAAATAAATGCGGAAATGTAAAGGTAAAAGGAAAAGATACTAAGGGGAAATGGGTTGTTTAAGGATAGGGTGCTCAGTAAGATCATCGCGACCTCGGGCCTATGTATGCTCATTCGGACGAGAATGAGAAATCAGAGCAATCGTAGTTCGACTACGGGAAGGGATAGAGGGAAGACGGAAAATGGAGGGAAGGTAGACGCAAATGGTGGAAAAAGAAAAAGTGTGCTCGCCAAGATCATCGCAATCTTGTGCCTACGTATCTTTACTCGGGCGAGAGTAAAGAATCAGAGCAGTCATAGTTCGTGGTACGCCCACGAAACAAGGGGGTTGGTTGATTTTAAAGAGAGGCGCCAATTGCTCACACACGAGTAAGAGAACTCGCACCCAAACAATCGAAGCGAGATCAAAGACTTGAACCCCCATTTTTCACCTTAAAAGAGTTTCGATAGTTGTTAGTTGTTTTGAGGTTTGATTTTGAAAGTCTGCTTGACGTGGGATTAAGGGTTTATTGTATGCGCTTGATTAATTTGAAAAGGATTGGATTTGTTAAAAGAAGAGGCGTCAATTGCTCACACACGAGTAAGATAACTCGCACCCAAACAATCGAAGGGAGATCAAAGACTTGAACCCCCATTTTTCACCTTGAAAGTGTTTCGATAGTTATTAGTTGTTTTTGAACTTTGATTGTGAAAATCCGCTTGACGTTGGATCAAGGGTTTATTGTACGAAAAGAGTTTGATTTGAAGATGACTCGACGACGAATCGAGGGTTTGGTTGAAAATGGCTCGACGACGAATCGAGGGTTTGGTTTGAAAAGAGGTTTGTTTGAAAATAGCTCGACGACGAATCAAGGCTTTGGTGTGAAAATGGGTTGTTTGAAAAATGTCCGACGACGAATCGAGGTTTTGGTTTGAAAATGGTTGCCTATGCTAGTCCCTAGGGGTGCTCCTAGTAAACAAACCACAATCAAAACAATATTAAGTGCGTACATCGGAATGGGGGAGGGATACATGTAAATTACAAGTGTTGACAGAAATAAATGGTCTCATTGTAAGGTAGCCCAAGAGGAAGCCGTGTGTGTGCAAAGTGTCCTAAACTAAGCCTTGAACGTGCGTCGAGCAAATGATCATAACCAACAGTCCGTTCATATGATTGTTTTTAGAGTTTCGATAGTTGTTAATTATTTTCAATTAAGATGAACAAATGAAAATGGTTAGATAAATAAATATGAATATGAACAATATGATAAGAGTATGAATATGAACAAGATAATAATCAAGATAAAATGGACAAGATATAATATTGACATAAAACAGTAAAGTTGGTCTCGTCTTAATCGGAATTTAATCGAGAAATCGATAATCGACGACTTTTGACTTTCATTGACCAAAAACGAAAATAAAAGAATACAAAGTGAAAAATAAGAAATTAAATCGAAAATATGAATACAAAGCATAAAGGTCTCACCTTTATCGAGATTTAATCGAGAAATCGATAAATCGATCGATATTTAGTTTTCATTGACCCAAAATGAAATAAAATCGAAAAGGTGAATACAAAGAGTAAAGGTCTCACCTTTATCGAGATTTAATCGAGAAATCGATAAATCGATCGATATTTGGTTTTCATCGACCTAAAATAAATAAAAATAGTGAATAAATTGAAATAAAAATAAATAAATAGGTAGGCCTCATATAAATCAAGATTTGGTACCGATTTTAAAGAATCACCCAATATCAAGATGTTTTTGATATCATTGGCCCCAAAATAAATATAAATGAAACAAAAATGATAGAAATAAAATAAAATTGAAAATGACATGAAAAATAATAAAGGTCTCGCCTTTATCGAGATTTAGTCGAAAAATCGACAAATCAATCGATATATGGTTTTCATTGACCCACAAAATAAATAAAAGTGAAATAAAAATAGCATTATGAACAAGAATCGAAAATAAATATAAATAAATTGTAGATAAATTGTAAATAAATTGTAGGCCTCAAATAAGTCAAAACTTAATCGATTTGATTAAGTCATGAATATTTTTATATCATTGGCCCCAAATCACATAATAATAATAATAATAATAATAATAATAATAATAATAATAATAATAATAATAATAATAGTGAGAAATAATAAAAAAAGATATGAAAGATTAACTTCATTCAAACTCTTTTTTCAATAACAAATGATAAAAGGAAAGAAGAAATTAAATAAAAAAAAATTGAATGGACATAAAACGTGGAAAGAAAATAGCTTTAGGATTCCATCAAGATCTTGACTTTTTCAAAAAGAAATTAAATTCAGCCAACTCATTCCCAAACATGTAATTAAAGATAATAATTATATAAAAAAGTAAATAGTGAAAACGTAAAAAAAACAAGAACACATGTACATTTGTTTCACGTAAAAAAACTTTCTCCTTCCATCTTGAAAACAAACTCGGCTCTTCTCTCTTGTCTCTCTCGCTTTCTTTCATCTCTCGATTGTTTCTCCTGATTCAACGAAAAAATGGAAGAGAAAAGCTTGCTCGATCGACATTAATTTCAAACTTGTTCTTCCCTCTCTGTGCGTGATTTCTGGACCTGGTTTGTGATTTCTGGGTTTGAGGTTTTGTGTACGAAAAAGGGTTTGATTGGGATTGGAAGATGGGTTGAACGAAGAGGTTTCGAACTGAGACGGCTGAAGAGGGTTTTCGGATTGGAGATTTGTGGTTGTTTGATTCTCACTCTTTCATCTCGAATTCTTTCTGGTTTGGATTTTTTTCTAGGATTTGGTTTTGAGAAGATTGGGTTGTTTACGGTTTGAAGATTGAAGAATGTTTTTTTTATTTGCCGAGAATGGTTTTGATAACAGAGGTATTGGTTTTGGTATCTCCTTTTCTTGTTGATAATTTTTCAATCCCTTGTTCTGTTTTTGTTTTGTAGAGATTTTTCATATTACTTCCCCTTTTCTCCTCATTGTCGCTAATCCTCTTTAAAAACAAACAAATCTCTTATTTTTTTCAAATTTTTTTGCTGTTGAGTCCTGTTGCTGTCATAGCAGGTTGAGCAGAGGTTTAAGGTCCTTTTGAAGCTCTAGTAGTGATCTGTTTTGCAAAGTGTGTAGCGCAAGCTTGTGGATCTTGTAGAAAAGAGGAAAACGTGGGAGCATTGTTGCAGGTTGACAAGTCCCTCTCTTGGTTCTGCAGGATGATGTGGTACGAATGGAGCAGGATTTGGCCATTGGACTTATACAAAATATTTTTTTAAAAAAAGAAAAAATAAATCTGTGATTATAATTATAATTAAAATAAAAGTAAGATTAAACTAAATTAACACAATTTAAACTAATTAAATTTAGACTTAAATTTGCTAAATTAAAGAAATTGGAGTCTCTATATATTTTAAATGATTTTTTTTTACAAAAAAAAAAATGAGAACTAAATAAATTAATAATAAATAAACTTAAACCTAAAAGTGAACTTAAATAATAATTAAAATTAAAAATAAACTAAAATTGATAAAAATTAAGCTAGTTAAATCAAATTTGGACCAAAATCAAAAAATAAATTAAAATTTAATTAAAATATAAACTAAGCTAAAATGTTAACTAACTAAATTAATTCAAGATCAATATTTAACTAAAAAAAAATCGGCTAAAGTACATGATTAAAGATCAATAAAATGCGAAAAGGCCAAATTAAAATGACATGACAAAGGCCAATGAATCTGGGGGTAAAATTTGGGGTACAACACCACACATCATTTGGATCAATGCATCTTGACCATGATTAAGAACAAACTCTTATCTGACCAACTGAAAACACCAATGCGCATACTCTTGTCCTGATAAGCCTCAAATGAACCTTTATTCCCTTCAACTCAACCTTGTGATACCCTGAGTTTGGACAACTAGCAGGAGAAACATATTTTTTGGATTTTTGAATGATGGTTAGTGAATGGATGTACAGATGAAAATTATATACAGGTAGGACAAATTTGGGGTATGACACCAGCCACAGAGCAAGATGTTGCTAACCCTCTGTCAATATAAAGTGAGCTCCCTAGGACCAGTTAGACATGCAAACTCTTGACATAATGGTGATGCAGGCTCCAAACAAAATCAACAAGGTGTCAGGCCTATGCACATGGTCCAAGTTAAGGGAAACAAGAATGATGCTACACTTATCCTGGCAACATGGAAACCAAACTACACATTTCTTCATGGCTCAAGCCAAAAACAAACATCAAGGTAAAAAAAAAGGTTTGGCAAGGGTGCAAGACATAAATGAGCTAGAGCAATACAAATTTAAGCAGTGAAAACCATGCCAACTCATATGTTAATATTCACAATCACCTATTGATTTAGACACATAGCAGTAAGTGAATTTAGAACAGTTGAGGCAAGCATATGAATAAGCATCAAGACAGCATCAAAACAAGTGTACTCATAAAAAATCTTTCACCAACAGATGCATATTCAACAATCATGAATTTAGACAACATGAGTAGCTTTAGACACTCAAACTTATCATGAAAAGGTAAGACAATGTATCTTTACATACAGGCAGTATTAAGAATGCATTTCCATATTTCTACACCTTTGGACATGAACAAGGACTCAAGGTTATCAGGCTTTGAACAAACCTCATCATATGATACCAACATGCTGCTATCTAATCTTGATATGAAGTGTACATAATGAAACAATCCAGGCATGACATGAATAATGGCAGCACTGTGATCAACTTAAAATTATATACAGGCATAAAATGGGGGCAGTAGAGATGCCACTTATCACCATCATATTTCAAAACTAAATCCAAATGTTGTCAACTAATAAAGGGTAAACAACTTGAACAAAACTACAGGTTATAACATGAAAATATGAATATTGCAATTTAACAACAGTAGATACCAAAGCAATGCACACCCTTAACAATCTCATGGCCTTGAGTGACACATAAGACAAATGATGGTAGCATGAAGATATTGCAAATACAAAGTTATGTGTTAACAGTATGAGAAGAAAAAAAAGAAAAAAAGACAAGTAAGAACAAGAGCTTGGCAACAACATATTCAAGTAGTTTTTTCTTGGGGAAATTACCTGAAGCTTATGCTTTTTTGAATCCAATTGTAGATTTTATGCCAGTAATACACTTACTCTTTTTTCTCTTCGGTTTTGTTTGGCAAGCTGCTGTAAGTTTTCGATAAGATCTTTAATTTGAATAATATCCTAAAAAAAGTCAGATATTCGATTGGAGTCTACCACCAATACGTGGATCCTTATTATAGATATGAAATAAAAGGCTCAACCCTAACTTTTATGCTTTTCCAACTAACACAACATTGATATCTCAAGAACAGTTTCAAACATGTAAATCTTAACATGAGCATTTCTGAATTATGGCAGTGCATGTCCAACAAAATAACAGCTATGCATATGGTCTGGAGTAAACAAAGCAATATATATATTCCCCATATCAACCCATATCAGATCTTACATGTTGTTCATGGATAGTTTCAAGCACACGATTATGAAAACAATAAGTTCAATATTATGAACAGATGAAAAAATGCCAAAGGATGCTACATAAACATTCAGAATAAAGACATGATGACAGTGGTAATGTGCATGAGCATGATCTTTGAATAGGGAGTGTGAGAAAGAAAGTTACCTAGTGGAATATGTCCATTGCACCCTCAAAATATGATTTGTCTTCCTTCTTCTCCAAACTAGTAGCAGCCTCCAATGTATTCCTCTTTTCCTCCTCACTTGCCAAACTAAGACTCAGAGTTTTCTTAAGCTTTTTTATTGAATTGTTGGTGAGAAAACAAGTGAGAACCAGGCCCTATATATAGAAAAGTGTTGAGACTTGAAGCATGGGTAGAATTGCACATTTGCCAAATTTGCCCCCTCCATCATGTGAGTTGTTTCTTTTACTAAACCAACATCTGAAAGATCCCTGCTAACTGATAGGATTAGGTCTGAGCAAATGGTGTGATGGGATTGGACCAAGGCTCAAGGAGAGGAAAAAGAATAAACAATGTTTTGTTTTGGAAAGTTTCTCTCACATCCTACCAAGTTGCACAAGAATGACATAAACCATATTAAACCACTTGCAAATTCGTGGCAGAGGTCTAACTATCACTAACCCTACCTTTAGAACTCAGAAATGTGAAGCTTTGGTGATTAGAAGAGGTTTTGTATCATTATGCAAAAGTTGGTTGCTTAAAATTCAAGAAATGAACCCCTAACTTTGAAGCTTCGAATCTTTCAGCTCACTTAATGGATTGAAGAGTTATAGTACTTTTTGGAAAGCCCCAAATGTCCTCTACAACTTTCATGTTTGACCCAAGTTCTAAATCACAAGGAATCTTGGTGAAAAATGGAGTTGAAGTTAGCTGGTTCTTAAGGCAAAATCTGGGCTTGAGAATAACTCTTGATCAAAATCAAAGGGCGTGATTGTCTTGTCATAACAAAACCCTAATTGGAGGCAGGGTGAACTTGTGACTCTTTGTGCTAGTGATGAAAGCCAGATGATCTTGATTTCTTGTTGAATAAGACCTCCTGAATGTAGGTAAGTTCAATTGGTTGATGAACCAATCAAACCTTGACTGATCATGACGAACTTCCTTAATGATTCTTCAGGTTAAAACCCTAATTCCACAATTTGGTCTGATGGTCTTTTGTTAACTTGATTTGATTCAATGTCTTGAGATCCTGGTTTAAATCAACTGGTGAATCTTTGTGATGATTGTTTGGATCCAGAGGATGTCTTAGGAAGCCTTGCCCTCTTTCTGTGTAAACCCTAGTTTTCAACACAAAAGAAACAAACTTGCAAGATGTGGGTTAGTTAAACAATGCATATATGATTGGTCCTAAATGTCAATGGCAGATGTTATGACATCTAAGAGGTAAAATTTGGGGTACAACACGGACATGTTGTCCAAACTGGCTAGCACCAGGAAGAAAGGCGGCAATAAATCCATCGTACAAGAAATACTCGCCGACCCAGCATCGAGAAACCGTTACAGCTGCCCAACATCAACGCCATCGGGGACAGTCACTGTTGGATGACCCCCGTGTACGATTACCTCACCAAAGGGGAACTGCCAGGGGATAGCAATGAGGCCAGCGTGACTAAACGATGAGCTTGCTCATACGTGCTGATTGAGGACAAACTCTACCGACGAGGATTTTCCATCCCCCTCCTGAAATGTGTCGAAGAGAGAAAAGTCCCCGAAATCCTCCAAGAGATCCACGAGGGCATCAACGCACAACATTTGGGAGGAAGAACATTGGCACACAAATCCCTGCGAGCAGGATACTATTGGCCGACCATGCAGCACGACACCAAAGAGCACGTCCAAAAATGTGACCGATGCCAGCGCCACGGGGACATGCACTTGGCACCCCTCAACGAGTTGAAGACTCTATCCTCGCCTTGGCCCTTTGCCTGGTTGGGGATGGACATACTCGGCCCCTTCACAATGGGGTCTTATCAAAACAAATTTCTGATCGTGGCCGTTGACTAATTCACCAAGTGGATTGAAGCCTAAGCCCTCGCTAAGATCACAGCCTTCAACATACTCCGCTTCTACAAAAGGAACGTCCTCGCGCGATTTGGGGTGCCCTAGGCCCTGGTGACCAACAATGGAACCCAGTTCACGGACAGAAAGTCCCAAGACTTCGTCGCCAAATTAGGCACGAAGCAGCACTTCACCTCCGTCGAGCATCCCCAAACTAACGGGCAAGCGGAGGCCGCGAACAGGGTAATCCTGCGTGGCCTAAAGCGAAGGCTGGGCGAAGCCAAGAAAAGATGGGTCGGGGAGCTACATAGCGTGCTCTGGGCCTACAGAACAACACCACATGAAACCCCTTTCTGACTATCTTACGGAACTGAGGCGGTGATACCGGTGGTGATCAGGGAACCTTCCAGACGAACGGAGGCTCCCCTCGATAAGGAGATGAACGACGAAGCCTTGAGAGAAGAGCTCGATCTGGTCGAAGAGATACGGTCGGTAGCAGCTCTCCGCGAAGCTTCGCTGAAACAACAAATAACCTTATGCCACGATGCTAGAGTCATAAAGCGCGACTTCCTCGTTGGCAGCTTAGTCCTGTGCAGAAACCAGAAGGATTTGCACGAAGGAAAGCTGGCCGCGAACTGGGAAGGACCCTACAGGGTCAAGTCCAAAACGGGCACCAGAGCCTACAATTTAGAAACTCTGGACGGAGAACCATTTGCTCGACCATGGAATGCTGAAAAGCTCAAACAATACTACAGTTAGAACCAACTACGAGGTCGGACTAACTGCCGATGAGATCTCCCCTAAACAGGGAGACGGCTCGACCATAGGATCGTGCCCTGGTGTAGGCACGATCCATTTTACAACGCCAACCAATTTTTACTTATGGGACGAGCAGACTCTGTGCACAAAGGGGATACCTCAATCGAGCTTCACCATTGCCACACCAATTAGGCAGGACACGTAGCTCGCGATGAGAACCGTCCAAGCCTATGAGATTAGTACCTCAACCGAGATCCAAGTCTCATCAAGGGCGAAACCACTTCCCCGATCGTTCGACTAGTTCCCCTCACTGTTGAACACATCTACGTCGAGCAATTCTCTAAATCGTAAAACAAATCAGTGACCCCTGTTGCGGGCACAAAAGCTTACCGAGCAACAATGAAACACTTAGAAAAAAAAACAATGAAAGCCATCCATACAAAATCGACCATACTGACCGGACAAATAAATAAAAAAGGTAAAGTGACCACAAAGGCCATAAGCTGTGCATGTTACAAAACAAGGGGGTCGTGCCCCCAAAGAAAATAAAATACATCAAGACACAACACGCAGGCCGGATACATTACAACAAGATAAAAACAAATCATTCTTCCATCTGCTCCGTCTGATCCTGGACAAACTCGGACTGCTCAGGGATAGGCTGCGGCGACTGGGTTTCCTCGGGACGGGCGTACTCAACACCAAGGTTGAGAAACTCAGGGAGAGCTATCTTGCCATTCTCCACACAGCCGAGAAATTTGGTACCCTCGCTGGAAATTTGGACGTCGGGGTTCACCAGCCTGAGCTGGGCCACACTATTCTCGAACGATTCCTCCCCAATGGAAAACATGTCCTCTTCCGCCCGAAGCATACGAGCAACTATCTCCGCCCTAGTCTTCAGCGCCTTCACCTCTTCAGGCTCATCCTCGGCTGGAGCGCTTACTGACCTCAGCTGTTCGATCAGCTCCTCAGCTGCCTTCTTCTCCACCGCCAGCGTGGCATTCTCCCCCTTCAACCTAGTAGCCTCCCCGTCTGCCTTCTTCCCGATGTCACCATCAACCTTGGCTTCTTCCTTGGCCTTCCTTGCCGTCTCTTCCAGAGATGCTATGGTAGCCCGAGCAGCTTTGAGTTCAGACTTAGTTGTAGAATCCCCCTCGGCATAGATCGTCGCCATTTCCAAAACTCTGACCAGTGCGGAGGCATCTTGTGCCACCAGCGCCCACTTGCTCAGACGATCCATGCCCTCCAATTGGAGAGACTCTGCCTGCGGCACAACCAGGGACGTCCCCTCGAAGAATTTTCTATCAAGAATACAAGGAGTAAGCTCGAACTTCCCTTTCTCTGATGCCCAGCTGATATCCACTATTTCATTGGCCCTGGACTACTTAAACCTTGAGGCCAAAGGCAAGGGGGATCCTTGGGAAGGATTAGGCAAAGAGCTCCCCGTAGCTGGATGAGGAGGAGGAGGAGCACGCTGGGCAAATCAAGTATTTGGAGCAGCCGCTCCGGGCTTGTTCCTCGCAATAACATTTTTCACCATTCTTTCTTGGGCGGAGGACATCTCACCTGCGAAAACACAACAAATATATTAGAAGACGAAGAAAATATAATTCGGGCAAGTTAAAATAACTAAGACTACCGAGCAGCTTATAAGCATCCACAGGAGTCTTGCACTCCAAAATCGCCTTTGTGTTGATGTAATGGTACTCTACCCATTGGCTACCATCCTCCTCAAAGATTGGGGACCCCTTCTTCGTCCAGCACTCAGCAAGCCGAAAAGAATTAACATAGTTCACCAACTTATCGTAGCCGACCAGATCCTGCCCGTCCAGCATGTTCGGCTGAGCAACGTAACCTTTGGGCTCCTTAGAACCGTGAAAATGTTCCTGGTGAAGGTCGCAAAGATAGATTCGTGCTCGGCAGGTTCAGCCACCAACCACTCCTCAGCAGAATTCTCCTCGAGCTCCTCCCCGACTTCGCTGGGGACGGTCGAGCTTCCGTGCTACTGCTCTCCGAGGAGCTCTCCTCGAACGAATCTATTAAAATTTTCCCGTCGGGCCCTGTCGCCATCACTTGAAAAGCAGAGGACAAAAGTGAATTCGATGCAAAATCAAATCCACCCTTCCACCGCTGGTCAAGTGAAAGGGCGCGCAAAGGGCTGAGGACGGCGTCCCCAGCCTAAGCCATAAATTAAAGAAAAATATAAGAGTCTCCCACGAGGAGGCGCTCGGGGCAAATCCCTCACACAACGAGGAGCTTCCTCGAGTCACTTCCCAGTTTTCGTTTGAAGCTTCACCGGAAACTTCAAACGTTCATCGGAAACTTCATTAAAGCACCGAAAACTGAGTAGCCACGACGGTTACTTATGCGTCATCATCGCAACGATGCCAGAAATTGCCCTACTCCTAGTTCTCTAAAGGACTCCGGCGGCCACGTCAACAGCAGAGGATGGCCCAACCACTGTTCGCCACCAACAACCGCCAGGAAAACACCACTATGTCTCCTAAATCTAACCTAACCGCTTGCATTCTAAAACGAAAATGAAAAATCTGGAAGAAAACAAGGAGTTGGATAACTTACGTGGTCGAAGAAGTTGAAGGAAATTGTTCGAAGCCTTCAGGGTGGCTGCGGCGGCAGACGACGACGGCGGCGAGCTAATTTCTCTGAAGAAGACGAAGAAAAAGAGAGAGAAACAAAAATGTGAAATGACCAGACTCTCTCTTCTTTTATACTGCTGAGGAGCACGTGTAGAGGCACGCCCAACTAGGTCATAATGGCTACAAACTAGCCAGCATTGCCTAGTTACTGCATCATAGGGCTCGAGGCACACGTGGCGCCCCAACGTTTCAGTTCCTCCTAACCGTTGGTCTCCCCGTACGACGGGAAAACCAGACGCGGTCACGAGCCTTAAGAACACCAGGGCCCACGGGCACAATGAGATAACTCCCTTCGTCACCAAACGACGACTCCGTTACAGCTCCCCAGAACAACGGGCTATCCTTAAGTCATCACTCCCATGCTCGGGAGTAACGACTTGAGGGGCTCCTGTTCTGGACTGGACCAATGGCTAGGCATGGGCCAATCCACTTCTGCTCCCAGAACGGCCCAATTGCCTAAGCCCAATCCGCGAAGGGCAGAGTTTACCTTTCTGCCCTCCAACCGGGCAAGGATTACATCGCTCCTCCCTGGTACTGCTACCCGTCATGCACGGCTTCATTAATCCCAGGACAGCTATGGGCAGGTGCCTGGAACCATGCCTTTGCCCGACATAACGGCTAGTTTTGGGCACCCTGCCCGACATAATGGCTAGTTTTGGGCAGTTACCTATTCTTCGGGAAACAGTTATTTCGCCTCAAAAATAGGGACCGTTGGCAACGCGCTGGGGGCATTATATAAATCCTCCCACTTGAGAGGGCCAGGTATCCAATTTTCATCCTAAGAACACACTTTGTACTTGCCCCTTTTCTTTGACCTTTTCTTACTTGAGCGTCGGAGTGCCTTGCAGGTACACCCTCCTCCTCTTCTACAAACATCATCATTTGCCCCACGTAAAGGCCACGACGATCCAGTCTGATCACCTCCGATCATATATATATATATATATAACAATTTAAAAAAAACGAAAGTGTTTTAAACATATTATAAAACAAACTAAAAATTTAATATAAACTAACCTATGTTTTTTTAAAAAGAAACAAACAGTATAAAAAAGGTAAAGTAAAACAATATATATATATATATATATATATATATATATATATATATATATATATATATATATATATATATATATATATATATATATATATATATATATATGTGTGTGTGTGTGTGTGTGTGTATGTGTGTGTGTGTGTGTGTCAAAAACGAGACAATCAATATATACATAAGATGCGGTGGAAATATTTACGAAATTAGAACAACAACATGTATATACTATATGAATAAAACAAAAGGACTATATAAGAATCTACCAATTTAAATAAGACAAACAAATAGGTACCACAAGCATATAATAACTGAAAATGCATAAGAAAAGAAAGCATCAAGAGCAATAAAAAAATTAAGAGATCGAAAAATAGATCCGAAGAAATAGTACCACAACTCAATGTTCCGTTTTTTCTTTTTGTCTCCCTTTTCTTTCCTTTCTTTCGGTTCCTTATGATTAGTGTTAGCACATGTATATACAGTGGTATGATAGCCATACAAAAGAAATATTTTTCCAAAACATTGTGGACAAGTATATTAAAAGAATTATGACAAAATGTTTTTGTGTTTTCATAAATAAGGAAAGAAAGACAAGAGTACTAAAATAATAGTTTTGTGTTTTTTTATTAGTAGACAAAAATAAAATGAATTAAATACGATGTCTTTGTGTTTTTTTAAGAAAAAAAAATATATTAATAAACAAATAAAAATAAAATTAATTAAATAAATTTAAACTAAATATCTACAATAAATTAAATGATTAAAAATAAAAATAAAATAGTTTAAAAACTACTAAAAGGTTGGGCACCCAAATGCTCGGGAATAAAATGAATGCACCAAAATTATCGGCGTGGAATAAAATCACTCGGAAAAATACAACATTTTGTCAGGTTTTGAAATTAATCGGAACCGACTTTTAGTTTGACTGACTCATATGTAAATCCAACAAGTTCGTTCTAGTTGATAAATTGGGATATGCAAGATGATTGGCCTAGAATGACATGCGAAAGATCAAAGAATTTGAGGGTAAAATTTGGGGTATGACAATTGCCCCTATTTAAATATCTTCACCGGATGATATGAACGATGAAAATCTTCATGAAATCATGGTGGAAGGTATTTAAATATAGATAACCAAAATTTTTTCCCTTAGATGAAATGACATGCAATGCTATGGAAGAAGCGACTATCCTACAAATGCTGACATGCAATGAGTTCTAATATGATGAAAATGACAGGATGATAAATGCAACATGCAAACGAAAACAAGAGCAAACATGGATGAAGTCCACACAATGGGCAACCACTCACTGAGGATGACCTAACACTGGGGAACAAGAATAAACTAGGGAAATCCAAAGTGACAAATCTACAAGTTCAGGCATGAGCGGCTCACACTTTATACACAAAGATCCTCATTGGAAATAGAACCAAGACAGATGGCCTCCACTGGGGAATCAACATTCATCATCCATGGATGGAACCGGATGAAAAAGAGTCATAACATTCAGAAGATCCTTGAATTAGGTGAGGAGAAAGTCTGGGAAATACATGAGGGACATTCAAGCAAAAATCAGAGGTATTCAGAAAAGCATTGAATATACTCTGGAAAATAACAGACGACAGAGACATCCAGAAAAGTATTGAATGGGCTATGGAAAATATTAGAGATATTCGGCAAAGCATCGAATAAACTCTGTAACAACTTCAGAGATATTCGGAAAAGCATCGAATAAACTCCGGAATACATCAGAGATATTCAGAATAACATCGAATAAACTACGGAACACATCTAGAAAAGCATTGGATGGAAAATGGAAATAGACTTAAAAACAATCAACAGCTATTAACCACGGTTAGAAATAAATTGAAGACATCTAGAAGAGCATTAGATGAAGACAAATATTCTGAAGATACATCCGAAACATTTAGAAAATCATTAAATGTACGAGAAAAGGTTTTGAAGACATATTTGGAAGAACGTCAAATAAGCAATATCATATCTGGAAGAACATCGGATAATCAAGGTCATATATGGAAGAACGTCAGATAGACACAAAGGAGATTCTGGAAGAACATCAAAATAAAAGACACATCTGGAAAAACGTCAGACGGACATATCCAGCAAAACCTCAGATAGATTCTAGAAAAGCATCAGAATCACAGGAATATCTGGAAGAACATCAGATAAGTTCTGGAAGAGCATCAGAACAAAAGACTCAATCTGGTAGAATAACTCAGAGAGAGACATATCCGAAAAAAATCGGATAGATTCTGGAAAATCATCAGAATCAAAAGGGTATATCTGGAAAAACATCAGATAGGTTTTTGAAGAACATCAGATAAGTTCTAGAAGAACATCAGAAGAAAAGACTCATCTGGAAAAACATCATACGCAAAGTCATATCTGGAAGAACGTCAGATAGACACAAAGGAGTTCTGGAAGAACATCAGAACAAAAATACATATCCGGAAGAGTATCAGATAGGTACAAATGAGTTTCTAGAAAAACACCAGAAACAAAGTCTTATCTGGAAGAACATCAGATAGAAACAAAGGGGTTTTGGAAGAACATCAGAAAATATACATATCTGGAAGAGCATCAGATATGTACGACAATATCTGTTTGGTAGGTGCCAAGTAAGTTGGACTTTGATCACAAGGTAAGACGTGGATAACAACACGACCTGTGGAGAAATGCAAATAAGGATGAAACACTCTTGCTATGCATATGTACATCAATTATGCCATGATATATGATCAAATGCAGATACAGATGTAATGCAGACGTCGATAACATGGCTCGACTCTTTTGAGGAGAAGACAAGACTGGAAGACTGATTCCTCAACACAAAGATCACTGCCATTCTGCTTTAGGACTAAAGACGCTGCTACTAAGCACATCTCTACCACACTTGTAAACTGTATCAAGTTGACGATCCTTGTAGGAGAGGTGGAGAGCTTCTTGGGGATTCTTCAAGTAAACTGCCCCAGATTAGCTTAATGTTGTAGATGGAGTGATCATTGTTTCAACTTGTCTGATTCTGAAATGACTGAATTAATGTGCTCTTAGAAAGCTTTCCCCAGTCTGAGTCATGAAAAATCTTTTGTATAAACCAATTCTGAGAAGGACTTGCCCCTGAACAACAAATCTTGAACTGATTCTTCAACAGGATTTGGAAAGAACTTGCCCCTGATAGGATCACCGACCAAGTTTCTTAATTGTTTGAACATTCCTTGAGAGGATAGCAAGTTTGCAAACAAAAGTACTTGTACAAACATGGTAATTTCAAAGCAAAATAATGCAACCTTTGAACTCAAAATCATTTATGAAAGATACAAAACACATGAGTCATTGGTCAGAACACGGCGGTTCAAGACATCAAAGTGAAAAGTTTAAGCAAAAGGTGTAATGCCCAAAATAGATGATCTGCAAAGATCTTTTGGAGTCAGTTTACGCAACCTTGTTGTAGTATGCTTTCAAAATAACCTTGCTTCAGTTAGGTCTTTTGAGGTTTGTAACGTGGCCTGGTCCACGATTTAAGAAACAAAGGATAATGGCTCAAAGTTTATTTGTACCCACCCAATCTTCGTGATGATCTCCAGTCCTACACTCAGTTAACTTAGACTATACGCTTAGGTTCCCAAAGGTTGGAAATTATACTGATGATGGTTCAGAAGTCGAGGGACTTTGAAATAATAGTCACTGCTTCCTTACAACTTTTGGTTGTCATAAAAGCTTGTTCTTATTTCTCTTTGTATAAGGTAAGGTCATGATCTTCCCATCTTTATTAAATTTTGCCTAGAAAGGGACTCGGCTCATTCTTTGAGTAAGAATTTCTTGACGATCCTTCTTTATTTATCACTTTGGGAACAACTTGTACAACATTTATTTATTTAATTTGGAAGAGTTGAAAGTTTGTGACTTTCTGGCTTAATGATTATAGTGAACCATCATTGACTTCTGATTTGAAAGACATCTTCGACATTTGCTTGCTGTGTGCGAAAGGACGACTTATGAATGTAAACTTCGGTTGAAAGGTGTCTTGAACGAATGCATGTCATACCCCAAATTTTGACCACTAAGATTTCCCATCATTGTGAAAATCATCATCACAATATGGGGGAACCATCTTGCCTCATTAGTCTCCCTAAAGATGGGTGAGCATCCACTGCAATCAAATTTAGGGTTTATAGCCCTCTCAGAGTTTTAGACAAATGATCAATCAAGCAATGACATGATCTTCAACTTGTCTAACCTCTCAAGTAGCTACAAAGGATCAAAAGGACTCCCACTCCAAGGATTAAGCACAAAGCTGCTCCCTTCTAGGTGGATCAAGCCTCAAGATCGCCGGTATCACCAAATTAGGGTTTTGGTCGATCAGGGCCTCCAAAGGGAAATTTTCCTCTGGGCATGAGCCAAGGATCCAAAATACAACCTAATATACTCCATGGAACCTCATGGACCCAACCATCAAGTCAATTTTGCCTCAGGGGATGCATTCATCAAAAATCAGGAATTAGGGTTTCTTGACCTAATTCACCCCTAAGTTGACTTTTAGGGTAAATCATGAGCCAGGACCTCAAGAGAGGGTTTAAGGGTCTCTAATTAACTATATTGATCCATTTGGAACAATGGATTAATCCAAGAAGTTTGAGCAACAAGTCTCAATTTCATCTGCACCACAATTAGGGTTTCGCGGGAAAAGTCAACTGTAACTTTGAATTTTGACCTGGACATGCTCCCAAATCCTAAGACATGATTCAATATACCCTATGACACCCATGGAACATGTCCATCAAGTTTGATTTAGGTCAAGGACATGATTTCCTGAAGAATTGCACAGTTTGGAATTCATCTGATAAAAAGTCAACTGTGCACAAAAGTCAACTTTGACTTTTTGAGATTTTTCACCAAAATAGATTTTTTACCCTAAAATGATGTTAATGTATGATTTGAATCATCATTCATCAAGAAAAATCAAAGAAAATGGGATAACTTGTAAAAGGGGTAACCATAAAAACTTAGAAAATTTTCTAAGTTATGGAAAAAGTGACACTAATGTGCCAACTTTAGAGGACCATAACTCCTAAACTACAAGGCCATTGTTCCTCATTCAAAGCTTGATTTGTAGATCTCATTCCCCTCTACAAAAGCTTCATACTGACCTATGTCCAAATTCCTCATGGATTTTGAGTTATGGAGTGATCAAAATCAAGAAAAGTCACTTTGTTCCAACAATTAGTGAAAATTTCACTAAGTCAGAATTTGCCTTACTTTTTTCCAAATGTAGGGGGATTTTTCACTTGGATTCAAAAGAGATCAAAACCAAACATGTTTAAACAATTTTTGTATCATGTAAGGGCTTTCCAAAATGGCCAAGAACATTACCAAATTCAATTTGAGTCATGAGATATGACATTGGCAAGTTGCCTTGTTGAAATCTGTCAAGGCAAGACAGAATTTGCATTTTTGCTCGATTTGCCAAAATTGTGCAAATCCAAACACTCCTATCCACTTGGACACATCTGAGGATTGAATCTAGAGGGGACAATCACTGAGCCAAGCCTCCAAAGTCTTTGGAACAAGAAATAATATGTTGAACCTAGAATTGCCAAAATAGGGACAAGACTCTAATTTTGGATTGGAGCATTTAATGGATGCGCCAAGGTGGCATGGACTGAGCCATTTGCAACTGAATTCAGTCAAGACTTATCCAAGACCAAGGGAACCAGCAGCCTGTTCCCTAACCTCTAGTCAATGGCTAGAGGAGACTTGGATTTTCATTTGCCAACATTGGCCAAACCTACTCAGCAGTTGCCATTCACTATTCCTTGCAAAACAAACTTGCTCTACTATAAATAAAGCTCAATTGTGATCAGTTTAAGTACACCAAAGGCCTACAACACTTGCCTTTCTCAAAATCTCTTTCTCTTGGCAAAAATGCCTTTCTTAGCAAGGTAGCTATCGGGTTTTGAGCTAGAGGGAAATTCCACTTAAACCAATCACACACACACCTCATATACATCACATATGAGCTTATCAAACACTTAAACAACAACTGGAACACTGATTTCTCAGAATCACCAGTCAATTGCTCAAGGTTTTAACCAAAATGCAGTTGAGATGCCATGAAGTGATCCAGCCAATTTCAATCAAGTCCAAGCATTCAAACACACTCCATAGGGTGTAGGGAAGCTGTTCAGATCATCACCACTTATCTCTAACACCTCCAAATCAAAAATCACATTGCACTTGCTGTCACGGCCTAGAGGTCAATACTTAATTTTTGAAGCATTAATCCAAGATCACAATTTGTTTTCCATATGTTAAACAATTTTGATCATTTTAATTGAATTTTTATTCAATTAAGTACATTTTTGAAAACAAATTAGGGTTTTGGATTAATTCAACCCTCATAAATCATTTTCAAAACACATTTGGGCCTCTATTAGAGTGTAAGACCCAACCCCCTTTGTACAGAAAACTTTTTGGGCCTCACTCATTGTATAAGTCCCTCTGTACATTTCTAAATAAACGGCACGATCGTCACTTTTTTAAAATCAACTGGGCCTACCCTCGAGTAGTAAGACCCATTTCTTTTCTTTAAAACTTTTTGGGCCTCTAATAGAGTGTAAGACCCAATCCCCTTTTAACCAAAACAACTCTGGGCCTCAGAGATTGTATAAGCCCCTTTACGTTAAAAGAAAATCTCGGCGCGATCGCCATTTCAAACGAAAAATCAACTGGGCCTACCCTCGAGTAGTAAGACCCATTTCTAAAACCTTTTGGGCCTCTTGATAGAGTGTAAGACCCATCCCTTTGTACAGAAAAACCTTTTTTGGGCCTCAGTCACTTGTATAAATCCCTCTGTACAAATTCAAACAGTGTGCTCACTGATAAAACCCTGGGCCTCCCCTTGAGCTGTAAGCCCCAAATCTTTCTTTTTCAAAGCACTTTCTCCTTTGATTTTGAAATATACTGTTGTTTTTAATCTTTCTTTGTTGAACAACTAACCAAACAACATGGAAGCTCTACAACCGAGTAAGTGTTTATATGCTTTCATTTACCGCTTTCATATACATATAACTGTATTGTGGGGATGTTTCGCTGTAAGTCTTCTTTCATAAACTCATATCAACTGTGTAATAATAGTATAGATATTTAGAGTTTCCCCGACAACTATGTCTAGCATTAAGCCCGTTGATCACTCTTAAATAGTCAATACTAGATCCCCATAGGACTACCAGACACAGTCTTCCCTCCTCTTGGGGTTAAACAATATGGAGACATGAAAGGCAACATTCTCTGTGAACCCTTTCATAGACTGTCACTCGTAGAAGTTGTCAAGAAACTCTACTCCCCAGAGATTATCTCTTCTCCGTGAATGGCATCTCTTGAGTTTCTTCCAAATTCTCGAACTTTCCTGGCTTGATCTATTCTCGGTGAATGGCATGTCTTGAATTTCTCGGGGTTTGGGGACCCACAGGCTTCTTAAAAGCACTTGTCAAGAAACTCTACTCCCCAGAGATGATCTTTTCTCCGTGAATGGCATCTCTTGAGTTTCTGTAGCGAGCGATTTTGGACACGGTTCTTAAGCGCTGGTCGCTCTCTGCGGTTGAGCTTAAACTACAGGTCGATTCATTTTTTATCCTATTGTGAGCTGAATAAGGAAGGGAAATAGATGTCTCCAATTAACCCTGCTTTGCATACTGAGTTTAAACAACGGTCTGTTAGGTTACGGATGCGATCAATGTGGGGGGCCTTGTACTGGTTATTTGTATTTTCGCCAGTACGGTTTTCTTTCTTTCTAGGACTTTCTAGCGGGGAACAAGAATTAGGATATTAGGACTGATGCTTTTTGATAGATACATGAGAGTATGGGATTTTGGGTTTTTGTTTAGTGTGCTCGCTAAGATTTTTCTTTCAATCTTATGCCTACGTATTCCCGTTTACCGAAACAGGGAAATCAGAGCGCTCGTAGTTCCTCCTATTCTATGGGAGGAAATGGGTGTTTTGGTGTCTTGTTCAAAGCCTAAGACGTGAAGCGAAAGGTAGTTTGTATCTTGATCAAAGCACAAGATGTGAAGCTGAAAAGTCTATTTGTATCTTGTTCAAAGCCCAAGATATGAAGCTGAAGGTGTTGACTTTAGAGAGAATTTGTCATCTCTAAAGAGGTCTGTTTGTCACAACTGTTGGGTGACTGACTGTAAAGGAGGATTACTTTAACCGGGATACGCTGATCCTAGCAATACCATAATTTCCTTTATAGGGGATTTTAACCTGAAGAAGAAGACTTTAACTCAGTGTAGAGCAATGTTATCTTTCCTTAGGAATTTCTCATGCTAAAAGAGGGACAGTGGCATGGATGTAGATGATCCAGAGGCTTGCCGCTTACAGCGATTAGATGAAGGGGAAGGAGTTGTTGACGTTTGTGTACTGTGAACGAGGCACAACTTTTGATGCTAAAAGGTTGATTGGATCAACCAGTGGTTTTCTTATATGAAGCCTAAGAGGAGGCTGATATGTGTCTCGTACAAAGCCCGAGAGAGAGGCTAAAAGGTTTTGACTCGACGAGGGAATCTTTTCGTATCTCGCATAAAGCCCGAGATGGAGGCGATTTTGACTCAACAAGAGAATTTTTTGTATCTCGTACAAAGCCCGAGATGGAGGCTGTTGTTTGTTTGGCTCAATAAGAACCTTTTTTGTATCTCGTATAAAGCCCGAGATGGAGGCTAAAAGGGTGATTGACTCAACGAGGTAGTCTCTTATGTGTCTCGTATAAAGCCCGAGAGAGAGGCTAAACGTTGTTTGACTCCGCTAGGGAGAATCATTGTACAAAGCCCAAGAGGAGGCTATGGTGACTGTTTCAGTTAAGTGACAGGTCCAATATACTAATTTTGAAAGAGAAAATCAATTCTTATATGAGCAACACTGTACTCATGAATTTGATTCAAGGATCCGAGTTATTCTTATTCTTTAAGGAAGCGGGAAATTCGAAGGGTATTGAGACTGTCCGAGTCTACGGGTTTTCTTCCTATTTAACGAAGGGGTCACTTGAGAATGTCTTTGAGACTCAAGGAAATTAGACTGTCCAAGTCTATAGTTTTATCTTTTGTACTATGCTTTGAGAAACAGTAGTAGACTCTTTGAAAGGACTATTCTATGAAGATGACTAGGTTCTGTTCCTGTACCTCTAGGAGGTCGTCGGGACAATTTGTACGAAGCCCAAGAGGAGGCTGGAAACTTTTAAGAAGCCGACGGGTCCTTGTACTAAGCCCAAGAGGAGGCGGGGTTGCTTTTAGGAAGCCTGTGGGTCCTTGTACGATGCCCAAGAGGAGGTCGATGCTTTTAAGAAGCCCGTGGGTCCCCAAACCCCGAGAAATTCAAGGCAAGCTATTCACAAGGAATAGATCAAGTAAGGAAAGTTCGAGAATTTGGAAGAAACTCAAAGATGCCATTCACGGAGAATACATTCATCTTGGGGAGTAGAGTTTCTTGACGATTCCTAATGAGGACAACCGAAGAGAAGATTGTATCTGGTGATCCTATTGGGGATCTAGTTGTCTATTTATATGAATAAATGAAACGGCGTCACCTAGTTCTAGACGTAGTTGTCGGGGAAACTCGAAATATCTATACTATTATTACACAGTTGATATGAGTTTATGAAAGAAGACTTACAGTGAAACAGCCCCACAATACAGGTATATGTATATGAAAGCGGTAAATGAAAGCAATAACCACTTACTCGGTTGTAGAGCTTCAATGCTGTTTGGTTAGTTGTTCAACAAAGAAAGATTGAAAAACAACAGTATATTCAAAATCAAAGGAGAAAGTGCTTTTTAAAAGAAAGATTTGGGGCTTACAGCTCAAGGAGAGGCCCAGGGTTTTATCAGTGAGCGCACTATTTGAATTTGTATAGAGGGACTTATACAAGTGACTGAGGCCCAAAAAAGGTTTTCTGTACAAAGGGGTGGGTCTTACACTCTCTCAAGAGGCCCAAAAAGTTTAAAGAGAAAGAGTGGGGCTTATAACACGAGGGTATGCCCAGTTGACTTTTCGTTTGAAACGGCGATCGCGCCGAGGTTTTCTTTTAACACAGAGGGACTTATACAATAAGTGAGGCCCAAAATGTTTTGGTTAAAAGGGGGTTGGGTCTTACACTCTAATAGAGGCCCAAAGTGTTTTGAATGGGTCTTATAGCTCAAGGAGAGGCCCAAGGTTATTTTTAAAAGGCGACGATCGCACCGTTTATTTTTTACGGTATCGGGACTTATACAATACACTGAGGCCCAAAAATGATTTGGTCAAAAAAGGATTGGGTCTTACACTCTATTAGAGGCCCAAAGTGTTTTGAAAATGATTTATGAGGGTTGAATTAATCCAAAAACCCTAATTTGTTTTCAAAAATATATTTTATTGAATAAAAATTCAATTAAAATGATCAAAATTGTTTATCATATGAAAAAACAAATTGTGATCTTGGATTAATGCTTCAAAAATTAATTATTGACCTACAAAATAATTAGAAAGCATTAAAAGTTGCAAAATCAATGTAGAAAAAATATTTAAAATGTCAAAAACAATTAAAACATTAATTCTTTGCAAAAATATCAATTATACAAAATAAATAATATTTTTGGGATTTTTTGGGAAAATAAAATATTTTAACATTTTTGTGAATTATTAAAAAAAGAATCAACTCAAAATCATTAAAACTCAGAGAGAAATTAATTTTTGAATCAATTAAATAAAATCACAAAATTCAAATATTTGAAAATTCAAAAAAAGGCGCCAAGAACAGCTGAAGAACACGCGCGTGTTCTGGGTTTGGCTGATTTGCATTTTCTATCCAATCTCCTTGAATACTTGATTATAACATGCAATCCACATATCATTATGCTCGTCTCAACCTCACGATCATGTCTATGTCCATTAATTTCATTTAAATTAAACATATAACAAGAAATCATGAAAAATCCTCAAGAACCCTAATTTCTGCATAAAGGCTAGGATTTTTGATACACGATTCAAACAATGCAATTAATTGAGGGGAAACATTCCATGCATGATTATGAACATATGGCCAAATTATTCTGCAGCAAAAATTGTGTGGATCATAGAGTTAGAAGAGCTTATGCTTACCACTTGCAGCTGGTGATCGTGATTTGTGTTGGAGGTGTTACAGCTAGGTTCCAATGGTGTGGATAGCTTCCCTAGGTACCAAGTGACGTGTCGGAGTGCTTGGAATGGATTGAAATGGTTTGGAATTGAAGATGGCACCTCAACTGCAAAACTGTCAAGAACTTGAGCAATTGGCTGGTGATTTTGTGAAATCTATGTTCCAGATGTTATATGAGTGTTTGGATCACTTCTATATGATGTATGTGAGGTGTGTGAGTGATTGGTTTGATTGGAAAAGCTCTCAAACTCAAAACCCGATAGCTACCTTGCTAAGAAAGGCATTTTTGCCAAGAGAAAGAGATTTTGAGGAAAGCAACTGTTAGATGGATTTGGTGTACTCAAACTGATCACAATTGAGCTCTATTTATAGTAGAGCAAGTTTGTTTTGCAAGGAATAGTGAATGGCAGCTGCTAAGTAGGTTTGTTCAATGTTGGCCAATGGAAGTTCAAGTCTCCTCTAGCCATTGACTAGAGGTTAGGGCACAGGCTGCTGGTTCCCTTGGTCTTGGATAAGTCTTAACTGATTTCAGATGAGAATGGCTCAGTCCATGCCACCTTGATGCTTCCATTGAATGCTTCAATCCAAATTTGGAGTCTTGTCCCTATTTTGGCCATTCTAGGTTCAACATGCTATTTCTTGTTCCATGGACTTTGGAGGCTTGGCTCAGTGATTGTCCCCTTTAGATTCAATCCTCTGAGGTGTCCAAGTGGATAGGAGCATTTGAATTTGGCTGATTTTGGAAAATCGAGCAAAATTGCAAATTCTGCCTTGCCTTTGACAGATTTCAGCAAGGCAACTTTCCAATGTCATATCTCATGACTCAAATGGAATTTGGCAATGTTCTTGGTCATTTTGGAAAGCCCTTACATGATACAACAACTGTTTGAACATGTTTGGTTTCGATCTCTTTTGAATCCAAGTGAAAAATCCCCCTACATTTGGAAAAAAATGAAGACAGATTCTGACTTAGTGAAAATTTCAATAAGTGTTGGAAAAAGTGACATTTTCATTTTTCAGCCATTTTGATCACTCCATAACTCAAAATCCTTAATGAATTGGACTTAGGTCTAGTTGAAGTTTTTGTAGAGGGTAATGAGGGCTACAAATCCATCTTTGGATGAGAAAAAATGGCCTTGTGGTTTAGGAGTTATAATCCTCCAAAGTTGGTACCCTTGTCAATTTATTTTTAACTTAGAAAATTTTCTAAGTTTTTATGGTTACCCCTTTTACAAGTTATCCAACTTTTCTTGATTTTCCTTGATGAATGATGATTCAAATCATACATTGACATCATTTTAGAGTTAAAAATCCATTTTGGTGAAAAATCTCAAAAAGTCAAAGTTGACTTTTGTGCACAGTTGACTTTTTATCAGATGAATTCCAAACTGTGCAATTCTTCAGGAAATCATGTCCTTGACCTAAATAAAATTTGATGGACATGTTCCATGGGTGTCATAGGGTATATTGAATCATGTCTTAGGGCTTGGGAGCATGTCCTGGTCAAAAGTCAAAGTTACAGTTGACTTTTTCCTTAAAACCCTAACTGTGGTGCAGATGAAATTGAGACTTGTTGATCAAGCTTCTTGGATTAATCCATTGTTCCAAATGGATCAATATAGTTCATTAGAGACCTTCAATTCCTCTCTTGAGGTCTTGGTTCATGATTTGCACCAAAAGTCAACTTAGGGGTGAATTAGGTCAAGATACCCTAATTCCTGATTTTTGATGAATGCATCCCCTGAGGCAAAATTGACTTGATGATTGGGTCCATGAGGTTCCATGGAGTATATTAGGTTATGTTTTGGATCATTGGATCATGCCCAGAGGAAAATTTCCATCTGGGGGCCCTGGTCGACCAAAACCCTAATTTGGTGACACTGTCGATCTTGAAGCTTGATCCACCTAGAAGGGAGCAACCTTGTGCTTAATCCTTGAAGTGGGAGTCCTCTTGATCCATTGCGAATGTTTGAAAGGTTAGACAAGTTTAAGATCATGTCATTCCTTGATTGATCCTTTGTCTAAGCACTCAGAGAGGGCTTGAAACCCTAATTTTGATTGTAGTGAATGCTCAACAACCCTTGAGGCATTTGATGAGGCATGATGGTTCATCCATATTGTGATGATGATTTGCACAATGATGGGAAATCTTAGTGGTCAAAATTTGGGGTATGACAGATGCCCCTATTTAATCTTCTTGGACACGAAGGTGTGAATGACGAAGGTATTCGGGCATTCGGGGTGCAAGAGGATTAAATATCGGAATACCCGAAATTTTGATGGTGGTTATGAATGGTAGCTTACGCATTCATCTTCTTTAGCTAAGCAATGATGCTTAGAAAAGGTAAAACCTCCCCTCGATCCTGGTCTTCAGCCAAGGAATTGGTCTCAATTTCTGAATTAAACTTTCCCTCGATCCTGGTTTCCTACCAAGGAACTGGTCTTAGTTTCTCTTGTTAACTTCCCCTCGATCTTGGTTTCCTACCAAGGACCTGGTCTTAGTTGCTGAAATAAACTTCCCCTCGATCCTGGTTTCTTACCAAGGAACTGGTCTCAGTTTCTTTTGTCAATAAACTTTCTTGACAAGGAACGCTATTAGTAGTGGTTTTCCTTCAAACTTCTTGCTGAATTTTCCTGGGGAGATGCCATTTTAGTGGAAAAAGTTTTGACGTCAGACTTGCTGGGGAACCCAGTCGTCTGAGTTGTAGAGTTGCACAAACTTCTCTGTTGGAGACGCCATTTGTCGACTCTACTTGGGGAAAACGAGTCTCTTGAGAGGCTGCTTCTGCGTGGGATCTTACATCATACTTTTCTCGGAATCTTCCCGGAGAAATGCCATATGAAGGGGTCCAATTTTGAGGTGCTGATGACCTTTTTATCAGTAGTTTTTTTTTTCAGAGAATGGCAGCTGTACTGCCAAATCTCTGCTTAGGAGGCTTTCTCTGTGGATTTTCCTTAATCCGGGAAATCAAGGATATCATCTTCAATGGTGAAGAGTGACATTTATAGAAAGCTTCTCTGGCTTTTCAGAGGTTCAAGTTATCAAAGTGGCCAAAGGCCAACTTCCTCCCAGAAATAAATTGTAGGCGAGGTTGTCCAAACGCAGCGTTTCCTGACGAGGCAAGAACTGACAACTCGATTGAGAGAACTTCTATCACTAAGGGACAAAACCGACTAGAGTGATAGTGATGCAATATGAAATGTGAATGCAAATCAATAATGCATGATGCATGTATGTTTATGCTGACAAAACTGACGCGACACACAAACTAAAAGATGAACATGACTGGATACTCGGTCATCGCGGGGCGTGTAGAGATATCGCTGGTTCAAGATAGCAATTCCACCTTGCTTAGGAGAGATAGTCCCTGCAGGGAATATCCCTGATCGGGCTTAGGAGATAAGTACTCGGCCGAGGTGTGTCAGACGAAACAAGGTCTCTGACACAATTGATCCCTTCATTCAGGCGTACTCGGCCTAGAAGGAGTACTTTGATTCTTCACTTTGAGGTTCGAACACCTTTGGAGACGCAATTGATGTTCCTTCGATGTTTAACAGTCAAAAGAAATTGTCGTCTCTTATTAAAAAGTAGAAAAAGTTTTAACAAGTAAATTCATTTTTGTTTTATTTCAAGAATCGTTAATCACGTTAACAACATCGTTCTGTAAAGCTAAAACAAATAAGAATTACAAACAAAAGCACAAGGGCTCAAATTTTATTGATAAGATGGAGATTAGCCAAACGCGTGATTCCAAAGAGTATATACAAAGTTTGAAAACGGTAATTTACAGGGAAAAGGGCTACGTTGAAACATAATGACCACTGTCCTTCTACCAACTTTGAATTTGGGACATCCTGAGCTTCTGTCGAAGATGACCTTGACTGGAGTTTTCCTGACAGATGATGTAACTGCTGCTGCTAAGGGACTTGCCTCTGTTGAACATAGTTACTTGCCATTATCCCTAATTTTTGTCTGGATTGTACTATGAGATTTCCAATCCATCGGGATGATGATTTTTTTTCATGTCTCTAACTTTTGCCTGGACCGCCCTTTTGGGTTTTCAATCCACCGAGACATTTTTTTTAGGCGAAGTATTTCTTGACTACATCAACATTTGTGGGGTAGGCAAATTCCTCTCCATCCATGGTTGCAAGTCTCAAGGCGCCGCCTGAGAAAGCTTTCGTGACCACATAGGGGCCATCATAATTCGGAGACCACTTGCCCCGGGAATCAGTGAGAAATGATTGTATCTTTTTGAGCACAAGGTCTCCTTTTCTGAAGATGCGAGGTCGGACCTTTTTGTCAAACGCCCTCTTCATTCTCTGTTGATACAACTGACCATGGCATAATGCCGTGATTCGCTTTTCTTCGATCAGATTCAGTTCGTTGTGTCGACTTTGACACCATTCAGCTTCTGTGAGCTTAGCTTCCATCAATACCCATATTGATGGGATCTCTACTTCTATGGGGAGCACTGCTTCCATGCCATATACTAGAGAGAAAGGGGTTGCCCCTGTGGAAGTGCGGACAGATGTTCGATAACCGTGAGGAGCAAAGGGTAGGATCTCGTGCCAGTCTTTGTAGGTTACAACCATCTTTTGAACGATCTTCTTGATGTTCTTGTTAGCCGCTTCTACCGCTCTGTTCATCTTGGGTCGGTAGGGAGATGAGTTATGGTGTTCAATCTTGAACTCTGTGCACAACTCTTTCATCATCTTGTTGTTCAAGTTAGATCCATTATCAGTAATGATCTCGCTTGGAACACCATAAAGGCAGATGATATTATTTTTTATAAATCGGACCACCACTTGTCGGGTCACATTGGCGTACGACGCTGCTTCGACCCACTTGGTGAAGTAGTCAATGGCTACCAGGATGAATCGATGTCCGTTTGAAGCCTTGGGCTCAATCATGTCAATCATGTCAATTCCCCATATGGAAAAAGGCCACGGGGAAGAAAGAACTTTGAGATATGATGGCGGTACATGAATTTTGTCGGAGTATATCTGACACTTATGACACTTCCTCATGTACTTGTAGCAGTCGGATTCCATGGTCAACCAGTAGTACCCTGCTCTTAGAATTTTTCTCGCCATTGCGTGTCCATTGGCATGAGTGCCAAAGGATCCTTCATGAATTTCTTTCATCAGCATTTCTGCTTCTGGTCTGTCTACGCATCGGAGCAAGACCATGTCAAAATTTCTCTTATAGAGAGTGTCACCGCTCAGGAAGAAGTTTCTAGCCAGTCTTCTGAGGGTTTTTCTGTCTTTCCTGGATGCCCCAGGTGGGTACTCTTGTTTCTGAAGGAAGCATTTGATATCATGATACCAAGGTCTGTCGTCTAGGACTGCTTCAATCGTGAAGATGTAAGCGGGCCATTCAAGGTGCATTATGTCAATCTTAGGTATGTTATTCAAATGACCTACACTAATCATGGAAGAGAGAGTGGCTAATGCATCAGCCATGTGATTCTCATCACGAGGGATGTGATGAAACTCGACTCTGTTGAAGAAAGGTAGCAACCTTCTTGTGTAGTCTTTGTAAGGAATCAACCCTGATTGGTATGTGTTCCAATCTCCTTTTATTTGATTGATAACCAAGGCTGAGTCGCCATATACGTCCAAGTTTTTGATCCTTAAATCAATTGCTTCCTCGAGACCCATAATACAAGCTTCGTATTCGGCCTCGTTGTTCGTACATTTGAATGTAAGTTTGGCGGTGAAAGGAATGTGGGTACCCTGAGGGGTAACAATGATTGCCCCAATTCCGTTTCCATAATGATTAACTGCTCCTTCAAAGATAAGTCCCCACTGGGAACCTGGTTCTGGCCCTTCACTGGGTAGCGGTTCATCACAGTCTTTCATCTTTAGATACATGACATCTTCGTCTGGGAAGTCAAACCCGATTGATTCTTGATCGTCAATCGGTTGATGAGCCAAATGATCGACTAAAATACTTCCTTTAACGACTTTCTGAGCGTGATACTCTATGTCATATTCTGATAATAGCATCTGCCAACGGGCAATCCTTCCCGTAAGAGCAGGTTTTTTGAAAACATACTTAATTGGATCTGAAATTCTGGTATCAGACGTGTGATGTTAAGGTGTGATGTCACAACAACACACTCTGCACAATGGACAGCAATAACAGTAAAATAACACCAAGAATTGTTGACCCAGTTCGGTTACAACCAACCTACTCTGGGGGCTACCAAGCCAGGGATGGAATTCACTACTTGTAGATATAATTTACAGACTCAACGACCCGTTGACAATCTCCTAAACTTATACTCTACTAATTACTTCCTACCTAAGAAACCACTTAGGTATGAGAACACCACTCAATCCCTTACAAACACTCAAAGAAACCACTTTGAGTACCCTTGATCTTACTTCACAGCTTCGATCAATTCAAACATCTCTCTTTGTTTCACAGCTTTAGAGAGGACAGATCACCAATTCAACCTTGAATGGTTTACTCACGATTCGTACAAATATCTAAGACACTCAGCCTCTGCTCTTGATCTTCAATCTGTACTTTTTCCTTTGGTCTTGTGCGCTTTATATAGCTCCTGAATTGGGCTTGGACTTGTCACAATATTTGATCAGATTTGTAAATTAAAACTGAATCTTCAAAACAGATTTTATCCCCAAAATCTATTTAAATCTTCAACCTTTTAATTCTCCAACAGACCTGCAATCAAATCTCCCATGTAACAGAAAATATCTATCCCAAGATATTCTCATCCAATGAGTCAACCACTCTCCACAATTCCAGCTAATACGCGTTCCCTAATAACCTGCTGTTATTAATTCTGCAGGTCTGATGTTACAACATCACCTGTGTGACATCAGACATCCAACTTCAACAATTAACTACTTAACATAGCCCAGTGTTAAGACTTAAATGTTACAACATCAGCACCTTGACATCAACATTGAATAACATTTGTTTTACCAAAATTCCAGCCAATCCAGGAACTATCAATCTCCCCCTTTGGCTAATTTTGGCTAAAACAATCTCTGCACTCTGCAATCAACTTCTGCACTATGCACCTTCAGAGATTTCAGCAGCGGAATAATCTTCAGAAATTTGAAACTCATTAGCAGCAGTTTGACACTTTACATAGTCTTCATTACTTGATCTGCTGCAGCACCATCTTCATTATTGACAACAGCCAATTGGTGCTCCTTCTTGAAAACATGAACCAGCATCACAGCTGTTCAGTAGCTCATAATGTGCAGCAATTTACTCCCCCTAGATGTCTGCTTGGTTGCACTCTTTAAATGTACCCTCTTCACAAGTTCAGTCAAAACTCCTCCTCACTGCAGCAACAACTTTTCAACTAAACACCTTTTAGCAGCATCAATTTATCTCCCCCTTAATATCTGCATCACATTAGCAGCATATGGCAATAATACTCTTTGATACACTTGACTCTCTTGGCTATTTTCTCCCCCTTTTTAGCCACAATTAGGCAAGTTTCTATAAGAAGCCCTATTAACTATAGTCAGTAAACCCTAGTTCTCATTGTTAGCCTCTCAGTTAGTAAACAGGCAAAACAAATCATAGAAGGAAACTAAAAACATAACCAATGCATAAAACAGCACAATATTCAAATTACAAAACCAACAAAAAAAACTAAACTAATAATGAAACTACTAAAGGCAAGAGAAGATAAGCTAGTCTTCTTCTGAACTAGATTGTTCTCCAGGATTCTCTTCCTCCTCCTCAGAGCTATCCCCACTGGCATTTTCACACTCATCAACTTCATCTTCCTCATCAACATTGTTCTCAACATCATCACCATACTCTTTATCATTTCTTCCTAGATACTTATTGATAGTACTAGGAGAGAAATTAATGCATTTTCCTCTCACATAAACTTTCATGAAATCAATGCTCTTTTTATCAGTAATATTTCTAGAAATGTTGACAACAAATTCTTTGACAAGACTTTCATAGCACTTAGGAAACTTGGTCACAGTCTTTACCAATCCAGCCTCATTAATCAGCTCCATGATATCCTTCATTTCTAAGGCTTCTTTTCCAAGCTCCCTCTCTAGGGCCAATCTTCTCGGACATACAAATTTCCATAATGATGCACTGCTGGCATAATGAAAGGAAATGTTGTCGACTGGAACTTCAGGGACTTTGTCAGAGATTCTCTTCAAAATTGTCCTTCTAATAGGTGTGATGTCATGAACTTCATCCTCATCATCACGGTCAGAATTAGAGTCTTCCCTTATTTTCCTCTTTTTGGATTTCACAGCTACTTTGCTCCATGGCTTGGTTGGACCAACAGTAGTTTTCTTCTTGCCTTCAGACTTCCTTGGAGAGGTTTCAACAGTCTTTCCTTTCCTTGTCTTCAGCCTCTTAGCAATACTTGGAATCGCTTTTCCAATGACTTCATCATCAGATAAGTCCACCACATTGATCACATCCTCATTCTTTTCTTCCCCAGGAGTAGTTTCAGTAGGTGAAGTTCCAACATCTTTCTTAACATTAGCTTCCTCCTGCACATCTTCTTCTATTCTTGCTTCAGAATCTTCAATAACAGACATAGCAAGTCTATGAAGATTTGTAGTTGCACTTTGCATGTCGCTCTTTTCCCTTTCAGAATGTTCCGCAGGCATTTGTCTCAGTGGTCTAGATATACCCTTTAGAGGAAGCCCTTTCTCAATCATCTGACCTAAGCTTTTATCCACGTCAACCCTTTCCTTAGCAGTTTGAGAAGTGGATGACCTAGGTGTTGTTTTATTACTAAATAGCACACTCGTAACAAGCTTTTTCGTTTCATTATCTCTAAAAATAGTCCCAGCCCTTTTTGGAACAAGTTTAGAAGGCCTAGATTTACCTGATTCAGGAAGAATGGTTGAGAGGGGCTCAATGTCCAAGGGATTGAATGCTGAACCTTCGTCAGTGGAAACCCTAGCTCTTTCTTTTGTGGAACTCTGACACTCAGATTTCTTGGATGGAGATGCCATGACTCTGTTTAGTGAGAGTTGATTCTTGACTTCGAAGGAGCTGATTCGTTGTGAGAGCAGAGCTTTGAAGACGCGTGATGTTGCAGTACCGGGAAAGGGGGTTCTGAGGCTAGGAGCTTGATTTGGAGTGTCAATGACTTTTTCCCTCCATAAAAACTTTCCTTTTAAAACATTCACATCACAACTTGTTAACTCTGAGTGACCTTTCAACATCCTGATGTCATAGTCTGATGTTATAACATCAACTCGAACATCACTAGTTGAATCTCCTTCAAGAGAGGTCCACTGATAGCAGTTGTCTTTTGTTCTGGAACCCTTCATAACAATCTGATTATGCTCATCAGAAACCACACACTCATGCTTAGTGTAGTTTACCTTGTAACCTTCATCACACAACTGGCTTATGCTGATCAAATTTGCACTTAAGCCACTGACAAACAGAACATTGTCAAGTTCAGGTCTACCATTACCTTGCACTTTCCCAACTCCTGCAACACACCTTTTTCTCCATTGCCAAATATGACCTCATGAGAGGGGCAAGGTCTAAGATCATCAAACATGGATCTACATCCAGACATGTGCTTGGAACACCCACTGTCAAAATACCATGTTCCTTCTTTATCACCCATGTGAGCCAATAAGCACTTCACCTTCTCCTTAGGTACCCATTGTTTAACAACTTTGGGCCTGTGCTCTCTCCATCTGTTTTGAGGTTGAGGGTATCCATGAAGCTTGTAGCAAGAGTACTATATATGTCAAAATCTTCCACAATAATAGCATCTCACCCTTTCATCTCTGAATCTTCTGCCATGATGAGATTGCTTATGCTGCCATCCATAATGTGGTCTCCTCCTACCATAACTGCCCTGCCATCTATTATATTGATATCTTCTCCCATAAGACGGCTGAGACTGCTGTTTCTTGGATTGTCTCCCATGATGGTGTGGCTTTCTTCTTCCATATATATAAGGAACAACATTGGTGTATCCATAACTATAACCATACCAGTTGTCCTGATGTTGAGACATCTGATGAGACATGTGCTGTTTGAACTGAGCAGCTTGCATGTTCTCATGGTATTGTGGGGGCATATATTGGCTAGCTCCCTGTGGCTGCTTTCTCTTCTGATAGGGACCAGTCTTCTTCTCTATCTTCTTAGGTTGTGAAACATCAGCTTTCTTAGGGGTAGGATCCTGCTTCTTTGGCTGATGTTGAGATGAAAGTTGTGACACTTCCTTCTTTGAACCTGAGGTGCTTCCTTCTGAAGTTCCCTTGTCCTCAGCCACATAACGTATCACAGCTTTGTCTCCAGCAGCTTTTTCTGACTGAAGGATCTTGTCGAGTGTTTCTATACCACAGCTCAGCATCCTAACAGACTTGGTCATTTGATCAAGGTGAGCTCTAACTAGCACCACTTCATTTTCCAGATCTGTTTTTTCATTCTCTAGCTGAGCAATCTGTTGCTTGTGGCACTTGTTTTCTTGACAAATTTCAGCACTCTTTAAACACAGCTCTTGATAGGTAGATGCCAACTCCTCATAAGTTACTTCTCCATCACTAGAATCATCATCAGATACCACAGCTCCTGTTAAAGCTCTTACATGCTTTGCTGACTCGCTTTCACTTTCACTATCAGAGTCAGACCAGGAAACTGTCATGCCCTTCTTCTGCTTTTTCAAGAAGTGGGACATTCTTTCTTGACATGTCCATACCCTTCACACTCAAAGCACTGCACTCCTTTATCTTGGGCAGTTTTCTCTTCATCCTTCTTGCTGGCGTCAGAAGTCATGTTCTTGACATTAGGCTTGGAGTTATTATTCATTCTCTTGAATACTTTGGTGAACTGTCTTCCCAACATCATTATGGCCTGAGACAGATCCTCCTGGGATTCAGATTTCTTCCCTTTCTCTTCTTCACCATTTGTCACCAGGGCTATACTCTTTGGCTTCTTTTCTGGTTCTTCCTCATTCAACCCAAGCTCAAAGGTTTGAAGAGATCCAATGAGCTCATCAACTCTCATCTTGCTGATATCTAGTGATTCTTCAATGGCAGTAACCTTCATCTTATACTTCTTAGGTAGGGACCTAAGGATCTTCCTTACAAGCTTTTCATCTGACAACTTCTCTCCAAGAGCACTAGATGCATTGGCCAGCTCAAGAACACTCATGTGGAAATCATGAATAGTCTCATCTTCCTTCATCTTCAGGCTTTCAAATTTTGATGTTAAAATCTGAAGTCTTGACATCTTGACTCTAGATGTTCCTTCATGAGTAGCCTGCAAGATATCCCATGCTTCTTTAGCAACTTCACAAGTATTGATTAACCTGAATATGTTCTTATCCACTCCATTGAAGATAGCATTCAAAGCTTTGGAATTTCCAAGGGCAAGCTCATCTTCCTCCTAGGTCCACTCTTCTTCAGGCTTTGGCTTAGAGGTGCCTTCTTTATCTTTGCCAGCATCATCCTTCTCACACATGACAGGAGCTTTCCATTCTTTAATAACAGCTTTCCAAGCCCTACTGTCCAAGGATTTTAAGAAGGTGGTCATCCTTGGCTTCCAATAGTCATAATTGGATCCATCCAAAATAGGGGGTCTGTTGACGAATCCTCCAACTTCTTTGTCCATCTTTTCACCAGAAAGTAACTTCCCTAGATCTCACCCAGAGACAGACAGGATGCCTGCTCTGATACCAATTGAAATTCTGGTATCAGACGTGTGATGTTAAGGTGTGATGTCACAACAACACACTCTGCATAATGGACAGTAATAACAATAAAATAACACCAAGAATTGTTGACCCAGTTCGGTTACAACCAACCTACTCTGGGGGCTACCAAGCCAGGGATGGAATTCACTACTTGTAGATATAATTTACAGACTCAACGACCCGTTGACAATCTCCTAAACTTATACTCTACTAATGACTTCCTACCTAAGAAACCACTTAGGTATGAGAACACCACTCAATCCCTTACAAACACTCAAAGAAACCACTTTGAGTACCCTTGATCTTACTTCACAGCTTCAATCAATTCAAACAACTTTCTTTGTTTCACAGCTTTAGAGAGGACAGATCACCAATTCATCCTTGAATGGTTTACTCACGATTCGTACAAATATCTAAGACACTCAGCCTCTACTCTTGATCTTCAATCTGTACTTTTTCCTTTGGTCTTGTGCGCTTTATATAGCTCCTGAATTGGGCTTGGACTTGTCACAATATTTAATCAGATTTGTTAATTAAAACTGAATCTTCAAAACAGATTTTATCCCCAAAATCTTTTTAAATCTTCAACCTTTTAATTCTCCAACAGACCTGCAATCAAATCTCCCATGTAACAGAAAATATCTATCCCAAGATATTCTCATCCAATGAGTCAACCACTCTCCACAATTCCAGCTAATACGCGTGCCCTAATAACCTGCTGTTGTTATTAATTCTGCAGGTCTGATGTTACAACATCACCTGTGTGACATCAGACATCCAACTTCAGCAATTAACTACTTAACACAGCCCAGTGTTAAGACTTCAATGTTACAACATCAGCACCTTGACATCAACATTGAATAACCTTTGTTTTACCAAAATTCCAGCCAATCCAGGAACTATCAATCTCCCTCTTTGGCTAATTTTGGCTAAAACAATCTCTGCACTCTGCAATCAACTTCTGCACTCTGCACCTTCAGAGATTTCAGCAGCGGAATAATCTTCAGAAATTTGAAACTCATTAGCAGCAGTTTGACACTTTGCATAGTCTTCATTACTTGATCTGCTGCAGCACCATCTTCATTATTGACAACAGCCAATTGGTGCTCCTTCTTGAAAACATGAACCAGCATCACAGCTGTTCAGTAGCTCATAATGTGCAGCAATTTACTCCCCCTAGATGTCTGCTTGGTTGCACTCTTCAAATGTACCCTCTTCACAAGTTCAGTCAAAACTCCTCCTCACTGCAGCAACAACTTTTCAACTAAACACCTTTTAGCAGCATCAATCTATCTCCCCCTTAATATCTGCATCACATTAGCAGCATATGGCAATAATACTCTTTGATACACTTGACTCTCTTGGCTATTTTCTCCCCCTTTTTAGCCACAATTAGGCAAGTTTCTATAAGAAGCCATATTAACTATAGTCAGTAAACCCTAGTTCTCATTGTTAGCCTCTCAGTTAGTAAACAGGCAAAACAAATCATAGAAGGAAACTAAAAACATAACCAGTGCATAAAACAACACAATATTCAACTTACAAAACCAACAAAAAAAACTAAACTAATAATGAAACTACTAAAGGCAAGAGAAGATAAGCTAGTCTTCTTCTGAACTAGATTGTTCTCCAGGATTCTCTTCCTCCTCCTCAGAGCTATCCCCACTGGCATTTTCACACTCATCAACTTCATCTTCCTCATCAATATTGTTCTCAACATCATCACCATACTCTTCATCATTTCTTCCTAGATACTTATTGATAGTACTAGGAGAGAAATTAATGCACTTTCCTCTCACATAAACTTTCATGAAATCAATGCTCTTTTTATCAGTAATTGATGACACTGAATTTCACTGTATTTTTGACTCCGATTTCGCATGTATTCTTAGTCTTTTAATGTCATTTTATTATGTTATTATTATGTTTTTCTTTGTTTTCAGGTTTTTAGTCTAATCGGAGCCCCGAGCGAGAAAAGGAGCGAAAATGGAGCCGAAATGAGCTAAAATAGAGAAAATCAGCATTTTGCACTTATGGCATCCACTCTGGCGGCCGCCACAGGGTCTTCCATGACGTGGCCATGTCTCAAACTCCTCCCAACTGTTTTTCCCCACGATCTCCAACTGCCCAAGCAATTTTACACTCATGGCGGGCGCCATGGTGTTGTGGCGGGCGCCACAAGAGCAAAACAAGTTCCCGCCCAAATTCAAATGCTAGGGGCATCCTTGTCTTTTCCACATGTTTCCTTGCCTATAAATAGGACTTTAGATTTTCGTTTTTCTTCATCCATGTTTAGTTGTTCATAGGCATATATCAGTGTAATAGTGGTAATCGCTTCACATCGAGGTGTTACTACATTCGAGAGATCGAGTCTGTAAGAGCCTGTGAGATTGAGTCTTGGAGCACTCTGGAAGGAAGTTAATCCTGCCGCCATTTTACTTTCAGTTCGCATTTTATTCAACCACTCCGATTGGAGCAGGTTTTTATTACTTTACCTTTTGTCAACTTTATTTCTTGCACTGTCTTTTAATTTCATTTATTTTCCGCACTGCTTTACTTTCATTTACTTTCCGCACTCGCACTACTTTCATTTACTTTCCGCACTCGCACTTAAATACTTTTTTATGAAAAATCTAAAAATGAACTTTTACTTTACCATGTCTGGCTAATTTTATAAAGGTTAGAGTGTGAAGATCATAACTGAACCGATAATCTGTACAATTGTTAGTGGAAACACTTAAGGGCTATTTTAACTTTCAATATATGTTTTCCTGTTCTTAAATTCCGTTGGGTAAGATCGAAAGCCGTCCAACGCCTATCTAATCTTAATTGTTTTTAAACTATTTCAAAAACAGCGAAAGTGCTTTGTTTAGTTTATTAGGAGTTTTTAATTTAAAAGGAAAAGAGATTTTAAAACCATTTTCGGACGCGTTAAGAAGTTTAAAGTCTGGTTCGTAAGAACCTCTTTTTTTTAGAAAATCCAGGTTAAAATACTTTTCAACTTGGTCAAGATACTATATTTCTTAAAAATAGGTTTACTACTCTAACGCAATGCGCGCCTTTTTATCCGTGACAATAAGAGGGTTTGATTAGGGGGTACAACTCGGTTCTGAATACGCGAAAGCGACAGTTCCTGTCAAATTAGTTCTTTTCAAAGTAGAAAACATTGCCCGTAAGTAGTTCTATTAGCAAGTACTTGGATTATCAATTGGTTGTGTGAATTGCATTCGAACCTGTCTTTATCAATTAATTTTAATTACTTTATTTACTACCGTGCACTCTTTAAAACTACTATTTTCAATCACCTTAGATACACACCTTAACAATAGATAGCGATAGATTGACACTTGGTCTCTGTGGATACGATAATCTTTTATATTACTCTGACGCGTTCGTACACTTGCAAAAAAACACGCATCAAGCTTTTGGCGCCGTTGCCGGGGACCAATTTCGTCAAATTTCGTACCCTGTTGTTATACCGTTTAGACTAAGGAAGTTACCCGCCGGTCAATGCGAAAAACTCGTAGTACCGGAAGTTTAGTAGACCCTCTAGCTGAACCAGAACGTTACGCTCGCGCACGTTTATATTTCCGTAAACTTAGGGAAGCTATGGCCGAAGATCAAAATCAAAGACCTCTTACGGATTTCGCCCAACCATCCAACGAGGAACCTAGTTCTAGTATAGTAAATCCAGCCATACCAGCTAACAATTTTAAACTTAAACCATCCCTGCTGCAGTTAGTACAGCAGAGACAATTCGCAGGTCTTGCTACAGAGAACCCAACCCAACATTTGAAAAAATTTCTCCAACTAGCAGACACCTTTAAAACCAATGGAGCCCCTCCTGAGGCGATTCGCTTAAGATTATTTCCTTTTTCCCTCAGAGATAAGGCCCTATCTTGGTTAGATTCCCTTCCACCAAATTCCATAACAAGTTAGGAAGACCTTAGAAAAGTATTCCTTGCCAGATATTTTCCCCCGAGTAAGACCGCTGTTCTTCGAAACCAAATAACTAGATTTACCCAAAACCAAGGAGAATCGTTGTTCGAAGCCTGGGAGAGATATAAAGAGCTGTTAAGAGCATGCCCACATCATGGCTTAGAAAATTGGTTAATCATTCAAACCTTCTATAATGGACTTCATTATAACACTAAGATGACCATCGACGCAGCCGCAGGTGGCGCACTGATGAACAAACCTTACCCTGAAGCTAGTGCCCTTATCGAAGATATGGCCCAAAACCATCAATCATGGGGAGTAGAACGAGCGACAGTGGAAAAGAAGGAAGCCCAAGGAGGAATACATGAGTTAAGCTCTATAGACATGATGCAAGCTAAAATGGACGCATTAGCCCTAAGAGTTGAGCATATGTGTACAACCCCGAATACTGCAGCTGCAGTTTCGTCAGATTGTGAGATATGTGGGACGAAAGGACACCAATCCGCAGAATGCAGTCTGTTAAATGAGACCAGCTCTGAACAAGTGAACTACACCCAAGGGAACCCATTTTCAAGTACCTATAACCCTGGATGGAGGAATCACCCAAACTTTTCCTATAAGAATAATAACCCTATCCAAAATACTGCCCCTCCGAGACAATCAAGTTATCAAGCCCCAAGATCAAGTCAACCTATGCAACCTGTACCACCAAAACAGAGCCTTGAGAAAATCGTGGATAATTTTGTCGCTGCTCAAATCCAACAAAACAAGGAGTTCATGAACCAAAACGTTCATGTTAACGAACTAATTACCCAGTTAGGAACCAAGGTTGATCAAATAATCACTCACAATAAGATGCTTGAAACCCAAATCTCGCAGGTAGCTTTAAACCAAGCCCCTCAGACCACACCTGGAGGACAATTCCCTGGACAACCTCAACAAAACCCGAAAGGACAAGCAAATTCCATTACCCTACGAAGTGGGACCGCTTATGATGAACCTTGTAACCCAAGGTTGAGTGATCCCAAAACTTCTAAGGAAGATGACAACATCCCAGATAAAAAGAAGAAACCAGAGGAATCTGTAAACCAGGAAAGTCAAGAAAAAGGAGAAGAACCCAAAGCCAAAACCTATATACCACCCCCGCCATACAAACCACCAATACCATATCCGCAAAGACTTAAACAAACCCAGATCAATAATCAGTATCAGAAATTCATTAAAGTTATATAAAAACTTCACGTAGAAATCCCGTTCACAGAAGCCATTACCCAAATACCATCCTACGCAAAGTTTCTCAAAGACATCCTTACCAATAAACGTAGACTTGATGATCCGAAACCCTTGGAATGTAATTCTATTGCCGAAAATAAATTAGCAAAAAAGGATAAAGATCCTGGAAACTTTTCCATTCCTTGTATTTTGGGGAGTCATGTCATCGAAAAAGCTTTTCTAGACTTAGGAGCTAGTGTGAGCTTAATGCCCTTAGCGGTTTGCGAAAGGTTAAACTTAGGAGAGTTGCAACCTACCAAGATGTCACTTCAATTAGCCGATAGATCTGTTAAATATCCGATAGGCATACTTGAAGACGTCCCTGTTAGGATAGGTCAGCTGTTTATCCCTACTGATTTTGTTGTCATGGACATTAAAGAAGATGATGATATACCAATTCTTCTAGGTAGACCATTCTTATCGACTGCTGGAGCCAAAATAGATGTCAAAAAGGGGAAGCTAACCTTTGAGGTAGGGAACGAGAAGATAGAATTTATACTTTCAAAATTTCTTATGGCACCTGTGATAGGAGACGCGTGTTATGCGATAGATATCATTGATGAATGTGTTAGGGAGTTAGAGCAAGAAGAAGTCATTGAAACAATTAAGCTGCCATCAACTCTTATTTTGGAAGATGACAATTATAAGAAACCCTACATCGATGATAACCTTTACAAATGTTTATCCCTTACCCCAGATCCTATGCCTTGCCCTATTAAACCAGCCTTGGAACCTAAGGAACTGCCTAAGAACCTGAGATATGAGTTTCTTGATGAAGAAATGAATCGTCCGGTTATAGTTAGTGCTGCCTTGAGACAAAAAGAAACAGATCAACTCTTGGACGTTTTACGAAGATATCCCTCAGCCTTAGGATATAATATCTCTGATCTGAAAGGTATAAGTCCATCTGTATGCATGCATCGGATTTCGCTCGAAGTAGATTCAAAACCTTCCAGAGAACACCAGAGAAGGATAAACCCTATACTGAGTGATGTTGTCAAGAAGGAAGTTCTGAAGTTGCTAAAAGCAGGTATAATATATCAGATCTCGGACAGTAAGTGGGTGAGCTTTGTGCATGTGGTACCCAAGAAGGGAGGCATCACAGTTGTGCAAAATGAGAAAGGTGAACAAATAGCAAAGCGGATAGAAGGAGGTTGGCGTATGTGCATAGACTATAGAAAGTTAAATAAAGCAACTAGGAAGGATCATTTCCCTTTACCGTTCATAGACCAGATGTTAGAACGTCTTGCTAGACATTCTTACTTCTGCTATCTAGACGGGTATTCGGGATTCTTCCAAATACCTATACATCCAGAAGATCAAGAAAAAACTACCTTTACATGCCCTTTTGGAACTTTTGCCTACAGACGAATGCCTTTTGGACTCTGTAATGCCCCTGCTACTTTCCAACGTTGCATGATGTCAATCTTTGCAGATTATCTAGATGGAATCATGGAAGTATTTATGGATGATTTCTCGATTTGCGGTTTTGATTTCCAAAATTGTCTTATCAACCTTGAGAAAATCCTGGAAAGATGTGTGGAGGTGAACCTTGTGCTGAATTGGGAAAAATGCCATTTCATGGTGACTTAAGGAATTGTTTTAGGACATATAATCTCCGAAAGAGGTATAGAGGTAGATAAAGCAAAAATAAAAGTTATAGAGAACCTAAAACCACCCAAGACTATCAGGGAAGTTAGAAGTTTCCTTGGACACGCTGGATTCTACCGCCGTTTCATCAAGGACTTCTCCAAAATAACAAAACCTTTAACTGGCCTGTTAATGAAAGATGCTGAATTCATCTTTGATGAAAAATGCAATGAAGCATTCAACCTTTTGAAGCAAGCATTGATTTCAGCACCCATTATGAAACCCCCTGATTGGTCTGAATCGTTTGAGATAATGTGTGACGCCAGTGATTATGCTGTAGGAGTCGTTCTAGGTCAGAGAAAAGATAAAAGATTACATGTAATATATTATGCCAGTAGAACCCTAGACGCCGCCCAGCTCAATTACGCAACAACCGAGAAAGAACTCCTAGCGGTAGTTTTCGCTATAGACAAATTTAGATCATATCTAGTAGGAGCCAAAATTATAGTTTACACCGATCATGCTGCCATCCGTTACCTACTAAGTAAAAAAGATGCTAAACCCAGGTTACTTCGGTGGATTTTGTTGCTACAAGAGTTCGACTTAGATATCCGAGATAAAAAAGGCACAGAAAATGTAGTAGCCGATCACCTATCTAGGCTAGAATACCTGAATCCTGAATTAGTACACATAAATGATGATTTTGCCTATGATAGACTGATAGCCCAGTTGGAAACCATTGAAGATAAAAAACCAGACCCTCATGAGCACTTTCAAAAATCCTTAGCTGTAAGTAACATGCCCTGGTACGCTGATTTTGTTAATTACCTAACTGCTGATATCATACCCCCTGATCTCGATTACCCCAAGAAGAAGAAGTTCTTAAGTGATGTTAGAAACTTCTATTGGGACGAGCCACTTCTTTTCAAGAGAGGTAAAGATGGCATTTTCCGCTGTTGCGTTCCAGAAGACGAGGTAGAAAGTATAATTCAGCATTGTCACTCTGCGCCTTATGGTGGACATGCAAGCACCTCTAAGACCTACGCCAAGATTCTTCAAGCTGGCCTATTCTGGCCTACCATGTGGCGTGATGTCCATGCTTACATTGTCAAATGTGATAGATGCCAACGCACATGAAATATTTCAAGACGCGACGAAATGCCTTTAAGAAACATCCAAGAAGTAGAACTCTTCGACGTATGGGGTATAGATTTCATGGGACCATTCCCACCATCTTTAGGAAACAAGTATATCTTAGTTGCTGTAGACTACGTGTCTAAATGGATTGAAGCGATAGCTGCACCCACAAACGACACTAGAGTAGTGATTAAATTATTTAAAAATTATATATTCCCCAGATTTGGAACACCCCGTTTAGTTATAAGTGATGGAGGATCTCACTTCATATCAAGAATATTTGATAAGCTTTTAAGCAAGTATGGAGTTAAGCATAGAGTAGCAACACCATATCACCCACAGACTAGTGGCCAAGTGGAAGTATCTAATAGGGAGATTAAACAAATTTTAGAAAAAACTGTCTCTGTATCCAGAAAAGATTGGTCGCAAAAGCTTCAAGAGGCTTTATGGGCCTACAGAACCGCTTTCAAAACCCCTATAGGAACAACCCCCTACCAACTAGTCTATGGAAAATCTTTTCATTTACCTTTTGAGTTAGAGCATAAGGCCTATTGGGCCATTAAAACTTTGAATTTGGATTACCTAACTGCTGGTGAGAAACGTATCCTTGACATCCACAAATTGGAAGAACTCAGACAGCAAGCCTACGAGAATGCCATAATATACAAAGAAAGAACAAAAGCTTGGCACGATAAAAGAATCGTAAGAAAAGACTTCAACTTAGGCGCCCCTGTTCTCCTGTTCAATTCTAGGCTACGGCTCTTCCCAGGAAAGCTCCGTTCAAGATGGACTGGCCCCTTCAAAGTATCAAAAATTCTGAGGTCTGGAGCTGTTGAAATAAAAAATGAGACATGTAAACCATTCATCGTCAATGGACAAAGACTGAAGCTCTACGAAGGAGGAGACATTCCAACAACCTACTCCAGCCACACTCTAAGTGATCCACCAATCCCGATAAGAGATGTATAAGTTCCAGTCGTCAAGCTAACGACGTTAAACAAGCGCTGCATTGGGAGGCAACCCATGATTTTCTTACCTTATTTACTTTTTCTACATTTTGTTTTATTTTATTTCTTGTTATATTTTGTCAGGACTAATGTTTGAAATGTTTGTGTTTTACAGGACCTACTTCCTAACTCTGTGCAGAATGCAGAATTTTGACGACATGCATGTGACTTTCAGGAATGACGCCCAGAGAGAGCGTTACTTTGTCCACTTCAGGCGTCCTATGGCACCTACGAGGTACCCAGATCAGGCTTGCATGGAGGCTTTAGGCATTGAGCCTAGTGTCAGATTCTTATGCCACCAGCTTCAATGGGACCAGTTCGACGACATGAACAACACCTATAGGAACCTCACTTTGGAGTTCCTCAGCTCGTTTTCTTATGACCCCTGGGCCGGACCAGATGGATGTGCTATTTTCAGGTTATTTGGGACTGAGTACTCCTTCACTCATAAGGAGTTTGGTGATTTATTAGGTTTTCAGACGACCCCTGATGCTATTCCTGAGACACCTATGGGATACTTTCTGAGTAGGGAAGTGGAGAATTTCTGGAGTGATATCTCTGGTGGAGGGAGTCAGGATCCTTCCACCCAGTTCTCACATGTTATCCACAACCCTGCATTGAGGTATTTTCAGATGATCATAGCACACTCTTTCCTTGGATTGCCAGATGCTGAGACCTTGCTTAGTGAGGAGGAGATCTTTCTACTCTTTTGTGCGACCCAGTCACGTCCTGTGGCATGTGGGAACTTTCTGCTGAAAGGTCTTAGCAGTATTGCCAGGTCATCAGTAGGTATTATTCATGTGGGAGGTATTGTTACCCAGATTGCTGCTGCTTTAGGCCTATCGCGTAAGTTGTTACATCTCAGGGTTTTCAGTGAATACACCACCATGGACGTTGATTTCTGCCTAGACAGAGGGTTGATGAGGAGAGCCTCTGTAAACCCCAACCAGTTCAGATTGTTGATCGACAACGAGGCTGTTCATTACTTTTTGCTGCCTGATCCGATGATGACCAGTGTTCATGACCCAGCTAATTGGAGATATGCCTTGGAGGGTTATGGAGAGACTATTGAGGAGCCTAGATCGCCTCCTATTACTGAGTACACCCCTACACCTCCGTCTCCCAAAATCACTGTATTATCTAATAATTTGTCTTTGCAGCCACCCGATTTATACACCCAGGTTGTTGAGCTCCGCAGAGAGACTGCCAAGCTCAAACAGGAGGTAGCTGATCTTGCTTTACAGATTGAGGTATCTGATCTCACTCATGCTACTGAGGCAGACTCTTTATACCAGGAGATCGGAGAGCTTCGTCGCGAGATCGCTGAGCTTCGTGGATCCAGCCAGGCAGAGGAGCCAGCTGATTGATCATATTGCCCTGACTTACTACTCTATTATTTAGTATTCAGTATTTCTGCGTTTTCTTTACTTTTTAGCATATCTGGACACATTTTGTATTTTCGCATTTCCTATATTTCCTATGTACTTTGATTTTATATATATATATATATATATATATATATATTATGTGTGTTTTTTATTTTTCCTTTTATATATATATATATCCAATAATAATTTTATTTTTCTTAATATTTGATTTTTATTTCCACAAAAATTGTGCAAGTCCCGTGTTGAAGAGGAAAACAAATGAGAACGCTATCCGGACCCCCAAGACGCAAAAGGTAAGAGAGGCCCATTCCAAAATTCAAAATTTTGGCCCAGGTCCGAAAATGACCTTATGGCGCCCGCCATAGCCTTATGGCGCCCGCCACGGCGTCCTGGTGTATACGGGGGAAAACTTCATCTTCCACCATTTTTGAACCTCTAAACTCCCAAAACCCATTTTTCTCCTCTTCCAAAACTCCATTAAAACCCATAAAAGCTCCCACCTTTATTTAATACCCACTATCCATTAACCCTTTCAAACTTCCATTTGAAATTCCACCAATTAAATTCCATAAAAATCTCACCTTTACCAACTTAAACCCATCTTCACTATCTTCAAATCAATTCAAGGAGCAAGCTATGGAGTTCGAAGGATATATTTTGCGAGAAGGAAAACCCGGGGATAGGCAGAGGAGGAATATTCAAAGGCTTCAAGGTCGAGAAATTCTCTCGACGAGGTACGTGGACGACAACTGTCTCTATACTATGGGTATCTATCATAGTGTTTATCATTTACTTGATTTTTTGGGACTGCACTCTATTTTTGAAAACCGAGAACCAACCTTTGAGAAACTGACAGTTGAGTTTTTAAGTTCTTTGTTCTACACTGTCTACCCTAACACTGCTAGCACAGTCGGTACTGTCCAATTTAGAATGTTTGGAATAGAATATGAGTACAGTACCGACGAACTAACAAGTCTGTTAGGGATTCCTCTTTGGGAAGGTGCTATTTGTGAGACCCCTTTGGATGACGGATGGTCGGTCGATGCATTTCCTTTTTGGCAGAGATTGTCAAATAATTTAATAACTTCTTTTGAAGGAATTCTCGCATCGACCATCCACAACCCGACCATCAGAGTTTTTAGATACCTGTTGGCATGTACTATTTTTGGCCGGGATAATCCAAATAAGGTTAATGCTAAAGAGCTTCTGTTTTTACAAGGAAGTCTCACAAATAGAAGAATCAATCTGGTCCCGTTTATGCTTTCTCACATGTCTGTTACTATTAATAAAGCAGGACCGATTGTTTTTGGAGGACTGATTACGTCTATTGCTCGGGCCCTTAACCTGAACGATGAGATAGCCACACTAGAGCCCTTAACTCCTCGCACAATCAACCTAAAATTTCTAAAAGATATGAAATTGTGCCGAGCGAGAAGAGAGGGTGGTTTTGTATTGATGATCCATGGTGTAGCTATCCCATCTGTTGCCTTACCCTGCAGTAGACGTATCGATGTACGTAATGAAAGGAACTGGACCTATGATTTAAATGCTCCACCTGTTCTAGGTCCACTTCCTCCTAATATTCCTGATACGGAGGGACACGACACTGACGAAGAATTTGAGCGGAGAGATCAGTCTCCCATACCTCATGTGTCCCCCCATCATCCTTCACCACCACACACCGCACCCTCTTCCTCTAACCCTTTTGCAGGTTCAGTCCCTGGATCCTATGTCACTGAGGAGATGTGGCGTGACCACATGGCTAGAGAAGAAAGGCGAGATGACCTTCTCTCTACCATTCAGCAACAACTGACGGATAATATGAGCTTCATGGAAGAATCACGACGGAGGACAGATCGATCCTTCGAGTCCGTTTCTCGCACCTTGCTTGCGATCACAGACGAGCAATCCCGTCAGCAAGGCTTCAACCGCCGGCATTACCAGCTTATGGAGGCTACTCAAGGTTCCGTTCTAGGTAACCTTCAACAGGTCAGAGATGCCCAGGCGGCCTTATCAGCCTGATTGGACCGGAGAGACCAGCATCGTAGCAGATCCCGTCATCCCAGGCATTCCCAGCAGGACGACGAGGGCACCAGTGGTCCACATCAGTAGTTTTACAGGTTACTCTCCTTATCTTATTTCGAAACATTGGGGACAATGTTCGATTTAAGTGTTGGAGGGGATTTTATTGCTTTCTATTTTATTGCTTTCTATTTCCATTTTTAGTTCGTTGTTTATTTCTTGTTTTTGTCTATGTCTTTTTTCTAGAAAATGCATGAGTCTGACGAGTCACCAGTACAGTGTATCCCTAGTGCACCCTCATTTTTCCCCATTTCTTTAGCCCTAAAAAATTTTTTTTGCAAAAAGAAAACATTGTTGTTCTACACATTTTTTTGGGCTTTAAGACAGGTTTGGATTAGGATGTGGTGACTTAGGTGAACTTTTTGAAACATTAGTATCGTTTTAGCACCGTAGACTTCACGAATATAGGAATCATTCCAAAACCCCATGTACCATGGCCTTAATTATCATTTCCAAATTTGTCCTAAGTAGTTTATTTCAGTAGTCAGCTCCGGCCTAAGCATGTTCTACGTAGGGGACCGATGAACATAAGTGAATGATCCAGTAAAATAAATAAAGAAAAAGGCAAACTCCGGATAGATGACCCTCACAAGGTCATTTAAACCAAAAAGTTGAATTTTTGTCAAAAAAAATATATATATATATATATATATATATATAATTTTAGCTCACCCATTGTTAGTTGGTTCAGAGGTATCTGGCGCTGAACTCGGTAGGGCGGATTACGATCCGATCCCCCACAACTGCATTTGGGTTAAATAAAAGGGTTTACACAGTCTTATGTGCCAGAAACCCTATGTTTTGGATCAGAATCACTAACAGGTCACTCTACTATGAAACATGTACGGATAACGGGCTTAATGTGATTGCGCCTGAATGAAAAGGACCCAAAAAGAGATGAAGAGGTAGGCCTAGTTATTGTGGGATGATACGGTTGATTAATATAAGAATGAAGTTTATGTCCGCCTCTGTGGATAAGTGTCATTACGATACCCTTGGTTCACTTAGTACCTGTCACTACATCCTGACTTGAACTTAGAAGCCCTTTTTGCCCGAATCACGTGTCAGCACTAGTTTTCTTACTTTGAGCTTTAAATGTTTTGCTTGAGGACAAACAAAGGTCTAAGTGTGGGAGAATTTGATGACACTGAATTTCACCGTATTTTTGACTCTGATTTCGCATGCATTCTTAGTCTTTTAATGTCATTTTATTATGTTATTATTATGTTTTTCTTTGTTTTCAGGTTTTTAGTCTAATCGGAGCCCCGAGCGAGAAAAGGAGCGAAAAAGGAGCCAAAATGAGCTAAAATAGAGAAAATCAGCATTTTGCACTTATAGCATCCACTCTGGCGGCCGCCACAGGGTCTTCCATGACGTGGCCATGTCTCAAACTCCTCCCAACTGTTTTTCCCCACGATCTCCAACTGCCCAAGCAATTTTACACTCATGGTGGGCGCCATGGTGTTGTGGCGGGCGCCACAAGAGCAAAACAAGTTCCCGCCCAAATTCAAATGCTAGGGGCATCCTTGTCTTTTCCACATGTTTCCTTGCCTATAAATAGGACTTTAGATTTTCGTTTTTCTTCATCCAAGTTTAGTTGTTCATAGGCATATATCAGTGTAATAGTGGTAATCGCTTCACATCGAGGTGTTACTACATTCGAGAGATCGAGTCTGTAAGAGCCTGTGAGATTGAGTCTTGGAGCACTCTGGAAGGAAGTTAATCCTGCCGCCATTTTACTTTCAGTTCGCATTTTATTCAACCACTCCGATTGGAGCAGGTTTTTATTACTTTACCTTTTGTCAACTTTATTTCTTGCACTGTCTTTTAATTTCATTTATTTTCCGCACTGCTTTACTTTCATTTACTTTCCGCACTCGCACTACTTTCATTTACTTTCCGCACTCGCACTTAAATACTTTTTTATGAAAAATCTAAAAATGAACTTTTACTTTACCATGTCTGGCTAATTTTATAAAGGTTAGAGTGTGAAGATCATAACTGAACCGATAATCTGTACAATTGTTAGTGGAAACACTTAAGGGCTATTTTAACTTTCAATATAAGTTTTCCTGTTCTTAAATTCCGTTGGGTAAGATCGAAAGCCGTCCAACGCCTATCTAAACTTAATTATTTTTAAACTATTTCAAAAACAGCGAAAGCGCTTTGTTTAGTTTATTAGGAGTTTTTAATTTAAAAGGAAAAGAGATTTTAAAACCATTTTCGGACGCGTTAAGAAGTTTAAAGTCTGGTTCGTAAGAACCTCTTTTTTTTAGAAAATCCAGGTCAAAATACTTTTCAACTTGGTCAAGATACTATATTTCTTAAAAATAGGTTTACTACTCTAACACAATGCGCGCCTTTTTATCCGTGACAATAAGAGGGTTTGATTAGGGGGTACAACTCGGTTCTGAATACGCGAAAGCGACAGTTCCTGTCAAATGAGTTCTTTTCAAAGTAGAAAACATTGCCCGTAAGTAGTTCTATTAGCAAGTACTTGGATTATCAATTGGTTGTGTGAATTGCATTCAAACCTGTCTTTATCAATTAATTTTAATTACTTTATTTACTACCGTGCACTCTTTAAAACTACTATTTTCAATCACCTTAGATACACACCTTAACAATAGATAGCGATAGATTGACACTTGGTCTCTGTGGATACGATAATCTTTTATATTACTCTGACGCGTTCGTACACTTGCGAAAAAACACGCATCAGTAATATTTCTAGAAATGTTGACAATAAATTCTTTGACAAGACTTTCATAGCACTTAGGAAACTTGGTCACAGTCTTTACCAATCCAGCCTCATTAATCAGCTCCATGATATCCTTCATTTCTAAGGCTTCTTTTCCAAGTTCCCTCTCTAGGGCCAGTCTTCTCGAACATACAAATTTCCATAATGATGCACTGCTGGCATAATGAAAGGAAATGTTGTCGATTGGAACTTCAGGGACTTTGTCAGAGATTCTCTTCAAAATTGTCCTTCTAATAGGTGTGATGTCATGAACATCATCCTCATCATCACGGTCAGAATTAGAGTCTTCCCTTATTTTCCTCTTTTTGGATTTCACAGCCACTTTTCTCCATGGCTTGGTTGGACGAACAGTAGTTTTCTTCTTGCCTTCAGACTTCCTTGGAGAGGTTTCAACGGTCTTTCCTTTCCTTGTCTTCAGCCTCTTAGCAATACTTGGAACCGCTTTTCCAATGACTTCATCATTAGATAAGTCCACCACATTGATCACATCCTCATTCTTTTCTTCCCCAGGAGTAGTTTCAGTAGGTGAAGTTCCAACATCTTTCTTAACATTAGCTTCCTCCTGCACATCTTCTTCTATTCTTGCTTCAGAATCTTCAATAACAGACATAGCAAGTCTATGAAGATTTTTAGTTGCACTTTGCATGTCGCTCTTTTCCCTTTCAGAATGTTTCGCAGGCATTTGTCTCAGTGGTCTAGATATACCCTTTAGAGGAAGCCCTTTCTCAATCATCTGACCTAAGCTTTTATCCACGTCAACCCTTTCCTTAGCAGTTTGAGAAGTGGATGACCTAGGTGCTGTTTTATTACTAAATAGCACACTCGTAACAAGCTTTTTCGTTTCATTATCTCTAAAAATAGTCCCAGCCCTTTTTGGAACAAGTTTAGAAGGCCTAGATTTACCTGATTCAGGAAGAATGGTTGAGAGGGGCTCAATGTCCAAGGGATTGAATGCTGAACCTTCGTCAGTGGAAACCCTAGCTCTTTCTTTTGTGGAACTCTGACACTCAGATTTCTTGGATGGAGATGCCATGACTCTGTTCAGTGAGAGTTGATTCTTGAATTCGAAGGAGCTGATTCATTGTGAGAGCAGAGCTTTGAAGACGCGTGATGTTGCAGTACCGGGAAAGGGGGTTCTGAGGCTAGGAGCTTGATTTGGAGTGTCAATGACTTTTTCCCTCCATAAAAACTTTCCTTTTAAAACATTCACATCAGAACTTGTTAACTCTGAGTGACCTTTCAGCATCCTGATGTCATAGTCCGATGTTATAACATCAACTCGAACATCACTAGTTGAATCTCCTTCAAGAGAGGTCCACTGATAGCAGTTGTCTTTTGTTCTGGCACCCTTCATAACAATCTGATTATGCTCATCAGAAACCACACACTCATGCTTAGTGTAGTTTACCTTGTAACCTTCATCACACAACTGGCTTATGTTGATCAAATTTGTACTTAAGCCACTGACAAACAGAACATTGTCAAGTTCAGGTCTACCATTACCTTGCACTTTCCCAACTCCTGCAACAACACCTTTTTCTCCATTGCCAAATATGACCTCATGAGAGGGGCAAGGTCTAAGATCATCAAACATGGATCTACATCCAGACATGTGCTTGGAACACCCACTGTCAAAATACCATGTTCCTTCTTTATCACCCATGTGAGCCAATAAGCACTTCACCTTCTCCTTAGGTACCCATTGTTTAACAACTTTGGGCCTGTGCTCTCTCCATCTGTTTTGAGGTTGAGGGTATCCATGAAGCTTGTAGCAAGAGTACTGCATATGTCCAAATCTTCCACAATAATAGCATCTCACCCTTTCATCTCTGAATCTTCTGCCATGATGAGATTGCTTATGCTGCCATCCATAATGTGGTCTCCTCCTACCATAACTGCCCTGCCATCTATTATGTTGATATCTTCTCCCATAAGACGGCTGAGACTGCTATTTCTTGGATTGTCTCCCATGATGGTGTGGCTTTCTTCTTCCATATATATAAGGAACAACATTGGTGTATCCATAACTATAACCATACCAGTTGTCCTGATGTTGAGACATCTGATGAGACATGTGCTGTTTGAACTGAGCAGCTTGCATGCTCTCATGGTATTGTGGGGGCATATATTGGCTAGCTCCCTGTGGCTGCTTTCTCTTCTAATAGGGACCAGTCTTCTTCTCTATCTTCTTAGGTTGTGAAACATCAGCTTTCTTAGGGGTAGGATCCTGCTTCTTTGGCTGATGTTGAGATGAAAGTTATGACACTTCCTTCTTTGAACCTGAGGTGCTTCCTTCTGAAGTTCCCTTGTCCTCAGCCACATAACCTATCCCAGCTTTGTCTCCAGCAGCTTTTTCTGACTGAAGGATCTTGTCGAGTGTGTCTGTACCACAGCTCAGCATCCTAACAGACTTGGTCATTTGATCAAGGTGAGCTCTAACTAGCACCACTTCATTTTCCAGATCTGTTTTTTTATTCTCTAGCTGAGCAATCTGTTGCTTGTGGCACTTGTTTTCTTGATAAATTTCAGCACTCTTTAAACACAGCTCTTAATAGGTAGATGCCAACTCCTCATAAGTTACTTCTCCATCACTAGAATCATCATCAGATACCACAGCTCTTGTTAAAGCTCTAACATGCTTTGCTGACTCGCTTTCACTTTCACTATCAGAGTCAGACCAGGAAACTGTCATGCCCTTCTTCTGCTTTTTCAAGAAGGTGGGACTTTCTTTCTTGACATGTCCATACCCTTCACACTCAAAGCACTGCACTCCTTTATCTTGGGCAGTTTTCTCTTCATCCTTCTTGCTGGTGTCAGAAGTCATGTTCTTGACATTAGGCCTGGAGTTATTATTCATTCTCTTGAATACTTTGGTGAACTGTCTTCCCAACATCACTATGGCCTGAGACAGATTCTCCTGGGATTCAGATTTCTTCCCTTTCTCTTCTTCACCATTTGTCACCAGGGCTATACTCTTTGGCTTCTTTTCTGGTTCTTCCTCATTCAACCCAAGCTCAAAGGTTTGAAGAGATCCAATGAGCTCGCCAACTCTCATCTTGCTGATATCTTGTGATTCTTCAATGGCAGTAACCTTCATCTTATACTTCTTAGGTAGGGACCTAAGGATCTTCCTTACAAGCTTTTCATCTGACATCTTCTCTCCAAGAGCAATAGATGCATTGGCCAGCTCAAGAACACTCATGTGGAAATCATGAATAGCCTCATCTTCCTTCATCTTCAGGCTTTCAAATTTTGATGTTAAAATCTGAAGTCTTGACATCTTGACTCTAGATGTTCCTTCATGAGTAGCCTACAAGATATCCCATTCTTCTTTAGCAACTTCACAGGTATTGATTAACCTGAATATGTTCTTATCCACTCCATTGAAGATAGCATTCAGAGCTTTGGAATTTCCAAGGGCAAGCTCATCTTTCTCCTTGGTCCACTCTTCTTCAGGCTTTGGGTTAGAGGTGCCTTCTTTATCTTTGCCAGCATCATCCTTCTGACACATGACAGGAGCTTTCCATTCTTTAATAACAGCTTTCCAAGCCCTACTGTCCAAGGATTTTAAGAAGGTGGTCATCCTTGGCTTCCAATAGTCATAATTGGATCCATCCAAAATAGGGGGTCTGTTGACGAATCCTCCAACTTCTTTGTCCATCTTTTCACCAGAAAGTAACTTCCCTAGATCTCACCCAGAGACAGACAGGATGCCTGCTCTGATACCAATTGAAATTCTGGTATCAGACGTGTGATGTTAAGGTGTGATGTCACAACAACACACTCTGCATAATGGACAGTAATAACAGTAAAATAACACCAAGAATTGTTGACCCAGTTCGGTTACAACCAACCTACTCTGGGGGCTACCAAGCCAGGGATGGAATTCACTACTTGTAGATATAATTTACAGACTCAACGACCCGTTGATAATCTCCTAAACTTATACTCTACTAATAACTTCCTACCTAAGAAACCACTTAGGTATGAGAACACCACTCAATCCCTTACAAACACTCAAAGAAACCACTTTGAGTACCCTTGATCTTACTTCACAGCTTCGATCAATTCAAACAACTCTCTTTGCTTCACAGCTTTAGAGAGGACAGATCACCAATTCACCCTTGAATGGTTTACTCACGATTCGTACAAATATCTAAGACACTCAGCCTCTGCTCTTGATCTTCAATCTGTACTTTTTCCTTTGGTCTTGTGCGCTTTATATAGCTCCTGAATTGGGCTTGGACTTGTCACAATATTTGATCAGATTTGTTAATTAAAACTGAATCTTCAAAACAGATTTTATCCCCAAAATCTTTTTAAATCTTCAACCTTTTAATTCTCCAACAGACCTGCAATCAAATCTCCCATGTAACAGAAAATATCTATCCCAAGATATTCTCATCCTACGAGTCAACCACTCTCCACAATTCCAGCTAATACGCGTGCCCTAATAACCTGCTATTGTTATTAATTCTGCAGGTCTGATGTTACAACATCACCTGTGTGACATCAGACATCCAACTTCAGCAATTAACTACTTAACACAGCCCAGTGTTAAGACTTCAATGTTACAACATCAGCACCTTGACATCAACATTGAATAACCTTTGTTTTACCAAAATTCCAGCCAATCCAGGAACTATCAGGATCCATTTTGGAGATTAACCAAGTAGTGTGATGAATCATGTATTGGCGAAGACGTTTGGCTGCCCAAGCCAAAGCACATCAAGTTTTCTCGAGCATCGTGTACCGAGTTTCGCAGTCGGTGAATTTCTTGCTTAGATAGTAAATGGTAGACTCTTTCCTTTTAGTTTCGTCTTTTGGCCAAGTACACATCCCATTGAGTCCTCTAGGACTGTGAGGTAAATGATCAGTGGTCTTCCTTCCACCGGAGGTGATAGAATTGGTGGATTCAACAGATATTCCTTAATACTATCGAAGGCGATTTGGCAATCTTCTGACCAAACGCAATCCTGGTTCTTTTTAAGTAATTTGAAAATCGGCGCACATGTCGCGGTCATGAGGAATATGAATCTGGAGATGTAGTTCAAACGTCCCAGGAATCCTCTGACTTGTTTTTCAGTTTTCGGAGAAGGCATTTCTTGAATGGCCTTGACCTTGTCAGGATCAACCTCAATTCCTTTCTAGCTGACGATGAACCCTAGTAGTTTCCGTGAACGGACACCGAAGGTGCACTTGTTGGGATTCAAGCGGAGCTTGTACTTTCTCAACCGCTCGAACAGTTTTGACAGATGTTCAACATGCTCACTCTTTGTTTTTTATTTTGCAATCATATCATCAACATATACCCCGATTTCTTTGTGTATCATGTCATGAAACAGAGTAGTCATGGCCCTTTGATAGGTTGCCCCGGCGTTCTTCAAACCGAACGGCATAACCTTGTAACAAAAGGTGCCCCATGGGGTAATGAACGAAGTTTTCTCCATGTCTTTCGGCGCCATTTTGATTTGGTTGTAGCCCGAGAATCCATCCATGAAGGAGAATACTTTGAACTTTGTTGTGCTGTCTACCAGCATGTCAATGTGTGGTAAAGGAAAGTCATCCTTTGGACTTGCCTTGTTCAGATCTTTGTAATCAACACACATTCTGACCTTTCCGTCCTTTTTGGGAACATGTATGATGTTGGCTAACCATTGAGGATATTCTGATGTGGCGAGGAAACCTGCGTCAATCTGTTTCTGTACCTCCTCTTTGATTTTGATGGCCATGTCCGGGTGAGTCTGTCTCAACCTCTGTTTTACTGGCGGATATTCCGACCTCAACGGTAAGTGATGTTCCACGATGCTGGTATCCAACCCTGGCATATCCTGATAGGACCAAGCAAACACATCGGGGAATTCTTTGAGAAGCTTTATCAAACTCTCTCTGGCAGTTGGACTGAGCAATGCTCCGATCCTGATTTCTTTTCTCTCTTGCTCCGAACCCAAGTTTACCGTTCCCAACGGTTCTTTGTGAGGTTCAATGGACCTGTCCTCTTGTCTGAGTAGTCGAGCGATCGGTTCTGGAATTTTGTTGTCATTTTCTTCTTCAGCCTCGAATACCGGGAACTCAAAGTTGGGAGAAGGCATCGGATCGTATGTTTCAACTGGGTTTAAAACAAGCAATCTGCATGACGTGATGATTCGTGTTTAGAAGAGATAGAGGAAAATGCAAGTGTGTGCAGTGTTTTATTTTACTGCTTGTTTTTATTATTGAATTGTTTTTTAGGATTACCATTTTCTGAAAAAGCAAAAAGAGAAAACAACAATTAATGCAGAAATTACAGAACGACGTTATTTTATTAATAAACAAGTCGATCCTTGAAACTACAGCCCTATAAAACAAAACTCTCTCGCTTTGGGCTAAGCGAAGAGGGAAATTTACAGAAAGTGAGCCTTATCAAAACATCCGTTTCACCTGGGCAGGGTGAAAGGCTAAATGATGGCAATAACTTTGACTGATGAATAATCTTCGGAATATCGACAGCGACCCATTGGCGGCGAACTCCTCGGTGATTCACAAAGTCTGGCACCTTCCTCGATTTGTCTTCAGAAATAACACTGATTTCTGGTGGAGCAGGATCATTGGAATCTGTCTCCCAGGCAGAATTGTCGTAGGAGAATTCCTCTGTTGCATTTTGCATAGCATTTGTGCTCTCAGCTATATCTCCCCATCCAGTTGGCTGGATGTCTTTGAGCCTGATACTAGAGCTTTCGGGAGCAGTGTACTTGACTATAAAGTCGTATTTTCCACTTGGTTCTCCCAGAGCATCCCAATCTTCTTTGGAACTGGAGGAGTCATCCCTCTCGATGACGTTGACCTCGGGAAAAGCATAGTTGATGAATTCAAGTCCTGCAAACGTTACGAATTCATCTTCATGTTGAGTAGTTTCTGAATGACCTGAGTGTTGATCCCATGACATGGTGGGGACACAGGTATTCTGTTTAATGACGGTCAGCTAATTTTCATTGTTCGGCTGACTTTCTTGCCCCAAGTTTCCTGGATAAGGTTGCCACATTGGCAGACCATCCATTGGGCCATAGTAGTTGTGGTCAAAGTTTTCTTTCATCAGAGTGTCCTCCTCTAATGAATTTGGCGGAGCACGACATCCTTCCGGATCACAATCTCTGTATATCATTTCGACGTCTGACCTTGGTATAAATCGCGGACTCTGTGTGGGATAGCAAAATGGTATAGGCACCTCTTCCTGAGACATATAACTGTCCTCGTTAAGATATGACTTCCATTCTTCATCCGTGTCAGAGGTATCTTCCTCATTGATAGCATGTACCGCTTGAGACACTGGGTGAAGGAAACCTCCACTGTGGAAGAAGTTTTGAAGAGGATGAAGACTTTCATCGTTGGCAGCTGTCTGGGTACAGGTTGCAGAAAAACCAAGACCCTTCTTTGTTTTATTGCCAATAGGAATGACAAGTTGTCCCCATCCTGTCGTATCGGTACTCTCGACCGCTTTAATAGCATCGTTGTATGAGGAAATTGAGGTTCCTCCTTTGAAATGATTATCCTTGTTCACCGACAGTGCTTGGAACTGCGTTCCAATAATCTCCTCGGGTTCTACACAAGTAGATGATGATAAGTTGCTTACAAGCAAGGCTTGTTCTCCACAGACTGTGACAAGTTGATCGTTCTTGATGAACTTTAGCTTTTGGTGGAGGGTTGAAGTAACCGCTCCAGCCTGGTGTATCCAAGGTCCTCCTAATAAACAACTGTATGTTGCCCGGATGTCCATGACCTGGAAAGTGACTTAGAAAGTGTGAGGACCAATAGTTATGGGAAGATCAACTTCGCCAATAACCATTTTTCTGGATCCGTCGAATGCTTTGACGACAACCTCGCTGATTCTCATCGGAGGTCCTTTGAATGATAACTGCATCAAAGTATACTTCGGCATAACATTCAGGGCTTACCCTGTGTCTACCAGTACGCTGGCTAAAGCATCGTCCTGGCAGTTAACTGTGATATTGAGCGCCATGTTATGGCGGCGACCCTCTTCAGGTAATTCCTCATCACTAAATCCCAAATTATTGCAGGAAGTGATGTTAGAGACAACACTATCGAACTGTCTGATTGTTACATCTTGTTCCACAAAGGCTTGCTCCAAGACCTTCTGTAGAGCCTCCCTGTGGGCTTCTGAACTGAGTAACAGTGATAATACTGAGATCTTTGAAGGAGTCTGTAACAGTTGATCAACAATGTTGTATTCACTTCTTTTGATGAGCTTCAGCATCTCATCATTATTTTTCGAAAGGTCGGGATTACTGGAATGACCGACTGGTGGATCGGGAGCTTCCATCTGAAGTTCCTTTTCTTTGTTATGTTCCCTAACCCCTCTGTTGAAGATTCTACCACTCCGTGTTACTCGACTGATGTCTGTAATATTCACGACGGAGGGTAATGGAATTTCTTTTCCATTTTCAATGGTTGTTGCACCGTATTTATAAGGGATAACCTTAGTTGATTCATACGGTAATGGTCCTGGTAGATAGATGACTATGGGAACCTTCTGATTTTTCTGACCATTATAAGTAATCTCGATTCGTTCCCGGTTGGGAACTTTAGATTCGTCAAGTAGAGGGATGATGGCAAAAACATCCCTGGTCCTGTGATGACCAGAGATTGTGACAACATCCTCGACTTGATCGGCAAGGTAATTTGGCGACCAGTTGGTGGGTCCAGAACCCGGATATGGACGAATTTCTCCACGATCCACCTGACCTTGAAGAGCCGCTCGCATAAGGTAACACCCTTGGTTACTTTCCGAACAGATGCCACAACGGTCGTAATTGTGTAGTGGCACCTGGCCACGCCCACTTTGAATACAATGTAACCTCACTAGGTTAGCTTCCACAGATTGGACATCCTGAATTTGACGCCGAGTGGGATTCCTGTTATTGATACTAATTTGTTGAGTATCTTCATCCATGTAGATTGGCATCCACCAATGATTTAACAAGTGCTGAAGTGCCTCTTGGACAAGGGTACAACCTTGATCGTTTTCGCAACCCGCTTTACAGCTTTGATAGTCATGTGATATTAAGAATCCCAGTCGGACCTGCTTAGCATGTAACTCTACCAAGCTGGTATTCATTACGCGAATATCAAATATTTGAACCATATTAATCTGATAAGGGTTCCTATCCTGGTAGTCTTGGATCCATCCAAGATCCATCTGATGCTGGAGGGCCTCTTGTATGAAAGAGCATCCCTGTTTATTTACCGAGCAAATCAGACAGGAACTGTAATCGTGTCGCGACAGATTATGATACTGGCTTTGCCTTGAGTGCATTTCCACCAAGTTGACATTCATCGCACAGATGTCGTGGTTTTGAATGACGTTAGAATTCATGTAGACCATGTTAACTCCACGAACTCGATGTTCTTGGATCCATCCGAGATCCATTTGTTCCTGTAGAGCTGCTTGCACCACATAACATCCTTGATTGTTTTTAGAGCAGATATCACATTGATGAAAGTTATGAGATGGTACATGGCCATATCTACTCTGTCTACAATGCATCTTGACCAGATTGGTCTTCAACAAGAGTACATCATGAATTTGATAGACATTGTTAGTCTCTTTCTCAATCAGATTGACTACAACTTTCTCATGTTGAGGCAGCGGGTTCGTAAGAACATTGGGATTTGTATCCTTGAAAGATAAGAGCCCGCTCCTAACAAGTTTTTGCACGTCGGATTTGAAATTGAGACAATTCTCAATGTTATGCCCTGATCCTCCTTGGTGATAAGGGCAAGTTTGATCCACCTTAAACCAAAAAGGCGGATTTTCCGGTACTGCAAGAGGGGACTTAGTCTGAATGTGCCCTTGGCTAGCAGTAATGGAAACGGCTCTGCGTATGTTATGGGTATAGGATCAAATCCTGGTGGCCGTGTTGTTCGGTTGTTGTTATATGGAGGATGAGCCGGCTGAAGAGGCTGTTGTGTCCTTTGCTGATCAGGTTGGCTCTGCGCAACCTGAGGTTGATACGTAGGAATAGGCGCAGGGCTGATAGCAGGAGTTACAGCTGCTACCGACTGATATCGTCGCCTTTGCTTTCCGAGAGAGATATTCCCAATATCTTGCTCTTTTTTCTTAGGGAGAGCACTACCGTATTTTTTAGTACCGTTCGTCGATCCAGTGTCTTTTACCAAACGTCCTTCTCGGACGGCTTCCTCAAGACGTACACCCATGCCCACCATCTCGGTGAAATCACTCGGCGCACTGGAAACCATTCAGTCATAGTAAAATGAGCTTAAGATCTTTAAGAATATTTTTGTCATCTCTTTTTGCTCAAGAGGTGGACAAATTTGAGCGGCAATTTCACGCCACCTTTGAGAATACTCCTTAAAGGTTTCCTTGTCCTTTTGCGACATTGATCTGAGTTGATCTCTGTCGGGTGCCATGTCCAAATTGTATTTGTATTGTTGGACGAAGGCAGTACCAAGATCTTTGAATGTACTAATCGTAGTACGGTTTAAACCCATGTACCATTTGAGTGCGGCACCGGTTAAACTATCCTGGAAGTAGTGAATCAGTAGGTCCTGATTCTCCGTCTGAGCTGACATTCGCCGAGCGTACATCACCAGATGGCTTTGAGGGCAAGAGTTACCCTTGTACTTTTCAAAGTCGGGCACTTGAAATTTGTGCGGGACTTTCACATTGGGAACCAAGTAGAGGTCTGCGGCGTCCTTTCCAAATAGATCCTGACCACGAATGGCTTGCAGTTCTTTCTGCATTTCCAAGAACTTTTCCTGGAATTCATCCATTCTATCGAACATAGTTTCCTTTTTACCAGAAGGTATAGGTGGAATCTGTCCTTCCGGGACAGCGTGCACCACAGGGGGTGGTACCGTGACTACGGTAGCGAATCTTGGCATCTCCTGAAGTTTGTAACCTTCAGGAGTCTTCAGTATGCCCCTGGCATCTTCGCTTTCCCAAAGTTTGTAACCTTCAGGCCCAGCGGCTTCTGTTGTGATTCCCTGATCTTCAGTGATCGGTGGAACATATCCTTCCGGGATATAGTTAACAAGCATGCCCCAAGGACGATCTTTCGGTATTTGATACCTAGGATCATACTTCTCCACTATGGGCGTTGAGGTGATCTCCGAGATCACAGTCCTTTGTAGCTGAGCTTCTGCCATGGCTTGCATGTCGTTACGAAGCTTTCTCATATCTTCTCTCAGAGCGTCGATCTCTTCTTTCAACTCTCTGTTTTCTTCCTCAAGATCATCCATCTTTTTCTGACGATTGCCCCGAGTATTATACGAATGAGACAACTTAACTCTAGAACCGAGACACAAATGTGAGATTCATAGGTAAGAAGAATACGCGACGTGAGAATGATGAATGCAATGATTTTATTAATTGTTTAAGGTTTAATCAAAATAAAATTCGACAATTAAATTGCAAATATCAAACGGTGGGGAAACCCCTTTTTATTGAATTCAAAGGATTACAGAAATGGAAATACAGTAGATTACAAGGTGCAGAAACAGAAACCTAAGCTAATGGGTCCCGAGTCCTCTCTGAAGAGAAATCGGGTGCTGATTCTGGTATCTTCCTTTTCTTTGACCGGGGCTCTTGGGCCGTTGTTGGGTTGTCATTCCTTTTCCAGGTGAAAGGACTGAGCAAATTCCTTTGGTCATCTTGATTTTCTACAGCATGTTGCTCTAAAATCTCAATCAGACCATATTTCTCTTTCAGTAATTGTTGTATTTTGATGCACTCTATGTCGAGGGTGCGATACTTGTTCTTCCAAGACCTTCTTTCCTTTTGAACTTTGTTGAGAGTAACCTGAAGCTTTTCAGTTTCCGTCATGAAGTACATGACAGATTCCCTCGGCGGAAGAATTCCGTAACGAGGATAAGGCATTTTTAGCTTGAGAGCTCTAGTTTGTACCCAATGGAGGTAAGGCTCCACCGAGACACAGTCTGGTTTTCCCAGGGACTCTCGTCCTTTCTTATGAACGTGTTTCCAAGCTTGCACTATTTCCATCTTTAGTGCTCTGTCGTTTTCTCCTTCTTTGAAGAAAAGACCTTCCAGATGAACACCCCGTGGGACGTGTCTCATCGGGTATCCAAATTGACGGCGAACCAATACCGGATGGTAGTTGATTCCTCCCTTAGTTCCTATGAGGGGTACGTTGGGGAAGTTTCGACAACGATCAATGATTATGATTCCATCATAGATCCTATTACACCAATCTATATCAGAGTTAGTAAGAGACATGATCTTCTGCGACCAACGTAAGGCACTCTTGCAATCCCAAAAAGCAGCAGACTTGGGCAAGTGAGAGATAAACCATTTGTAAAGTAAAGGTACACAGCATGTGATCTCCCCTCCGCTGTACAAATTCCCCAAGTGTACAGAATGATACGCATCTGCGAGCAAAGTCGGCACAGGGTTTCCAATGAGAAAAACCTTAATGGAATTGATATCGACGAAGTTATTGATGTTGGGAAACAAAAATAACCCGTAGGTGAGCAAGACAAAGATGCTTTCAAAAGCAGTCACGTTTCCTATACTGGCAAAATACAGGGCTTTCTTCGTCAAGAACTGGGCTGGCAAACCTTGGATGCCACCCTTAGTAGTTAGGTGAGTCCTGACCTCAGACTCGTCCAAATGAATTGCTCTTGTAATGGTCTGATTCTTTGGAATTTCTTCCAAGCCAGAAAATGGAGCTCGATCTGTAATGTGTAGATCAATCAGGTGAGAATACTCCTCCAGTGTTGGTGCAAGCTGGTAATCCGGGAATGTGAAACAGTGATAAACCGGATCGTAGCATTGAATGAGCGCATCCATGATTCCCACAATCACACGGACTCTTTACAATGGTAGCAGACCTCCGTGCTTGGCTCTGAAAGCCTCAGGGTTTGTGATTATCCTCACCAACCTTCTCAAATCCTCTAGTTTTGGAACCTTGAAGGTGTACTTATGCGTTCTTCTTCTACCGAAATCCATTAGTACAATCCTTTTCTCTGATATTTGCAATCACAGTCTTAGTTTAATTTGAAAAACAGAGAGACTAGAAGAGAAGTTTTTTTTTGAATGTTTTAATGTTTTTTAAATGAATGCAGCACACAAAACATAGAAAAAACATGGGGTCAAAGGGTCGTTGTCATAAAGTCAAGGCTCTACCCATCCCCAAAGGTTTATACTAGGGTGATTTTTGTACCTGTACTCATTATCATCAGCTCCTCCCAGGAAAGCAAAACAACAAGCGGATCACCAGCGAGTTGTAGAGTAATCTTAGAGTAAGTGCCATTCACCGAGAATAGATCACCAGCCTCAAATGAGGGTAGTATCGCGTAACAACTATTCCTGATAGTTTCCGCACTATGAAAGGGTTTGGCTCATCAGCTTCTCAGACTTAACAACCGGCCCATTGTCTAGGTGAGAGAATGGGTTGCGTTGGTCAGCCTCCACTGAGGTTGATGGTCGACCTCGTCGCCATCACTTATCTTAAGTGTATACTCAATCTTTCCTCATACGGCAAATCCCGCATTCCCATTAGCAGAAAAATAAACACGTATAGCAATTAGGAAAAGCAGTATATATATTTGTCCTAAACATCCTAGACCTCAGTTACATGTATAAGTCCCACTGTACAAATTCAAACAATGTGCTCACTGGTAAAACCCTGGGCCTCCCCTTGAGCTGTAAGCCCCAAATCTTTCTTTTTCAAAGCACTTTCTCCTTTGATTTTGAAATATACCGTTGTTTTCAATCTTTCTTTGTTGAACAACTAACCAAACAGCATGGAAGCTCTACAACCGAGTAAGTGTTTATATGCTTTCATTTACCGCTTTCATATACATATAATTGTATTGTGGGGCTGTTTCGCTGTAAGTCTTCTTTCATAAACTCATATCAACTGTGTAATAATAATATAGATATTTAGAGTTTCCCCGGCAACTATGTCTAGCATTAAGCCCGTTGATCACTCTTAAATAGTCAATACTAGATCCCCATAGGACTACCAGACACAGTCTTCCCTCCTCTTGGGGTAAAACAATACGGAGACATGAAAGGCAGCATTCTCTGTGAACCCTTTCATAGACTGTCACTCGTAGAAGTTGTCAAGAAACTCTACTCCCCAGAGATGATCTCTTCTCCGTGAATGGCATCTCTTGAGTTTCTTCCAAATTCTCAAACTTTCCTGGCTTGATCTATTCTCGGTGAATGACATGTCTTGAATTTCTCGGGGTTTGGGGACCCACAGGCTTCTTAAAAGCACTTGTCAAGAAACTCTACTCCCTAGAGATGATCTTTTCTCCGTGAATGGCATCTCTTGAGTTTCTGTATTGAGCGATTTTGGACGCGGTTCTTAAGCGCTGGTCGCTCTCTACGGTTGAGCTTAAACTACAGGTCGATTCATTTTTTATCCTATTGTGAGCTGAATAAGGAAGGGAAATAGATGTCTCCAATTAACCCTGCTTTGCATATTGAGTTTAAACAACGGTCTATTAGGTTACAGATGCGATCAATGTGGGGGGGCCTTGTACTGGTTATTTGTATTTTCGCCAGTACGGTTTTCTTTCTTTCTAGGACTTTCTAGCGGGGAACAAGGATTAGGATGTTAGGACTGATGCTTTTTGATAGATACATGAGAGTATGGGATTTTGGGTTTTTGTTTAGTGTGCTCGCTAAGATTTTTCTTTCAATCTTATGCCTACGTATTCCCATTTACCGAAACAGGGAAATCAGAGCGCTCGTAGTTCCTCCTATTCTATGGGAGGAAATGGGTGTTTTGGTGTCTTGATCAAAGCCCAAGACGTGAAACGAAAGGTAGTTTGTATCTTGATCAAAGCCCAAAATGTGAAGCTGAAAAGTCTGTTTGTATCTTGTTCAAAGCCCAAGATATGAAGCTGAAGGTGTTGACTTTAGAGAGAATTTGTCATCTCTAAAGAGGTCTGTTTGTCACAACTGTTGGGTGACTGACTGTAAAGGAGGATTACTTTAATCGGGATACGTTGATCCTAGCAATGCCATAATTTCCTTTATAGGGGATTTTAACCTGAAGGAGAAGACTTTAACTCAGTGTAGTGCAATTCTATCTTTCCTTAGGAATTTCTCATGCTAAAAGAGGGACAGTGGCATGGATGTAGATGATCCAGAGGCTTGCCGCTTACAGCGATTAGATGAAGGGGAAGAAGTTGTTGACGTTTATGTACTGTGAACGAGGCACAGCTTTTGATGCTAAAAGGTTGATTGGATCAACCAGTGGTTTTCTTATATGAAGCCTAAGAGGAGGCTGATATGTGTCTCGTACAAAGCCCGAGAGAGAGGCTAAAAGGTTTTGACTAGACGAGGGAATCTTTTCGTATCTCGCATAAAGCCCGAGATGGAGGCGATTTTGACTCAACAAGAGAGTTTTTTATATCTCGTACAAAGCCCGAGATGGAGGCTGTTGTTTGTTTGGCTCAATAAGAACCTTTTTTATATCTCGTATAAAGCCCGAGATGGAGGCTAAAAGGGTGATTGACTCAACGAGGGAGTATCTTATGTGTCTCGTACAAAGCCCGAGAGAGAGGATAAACGTTGTTTGACTCCGCTAGGGAGAATCATTGTACAAAGCCCAAGAGGAGGCTATGGTGACTGTTTCAGTTGAGTGATAGGTCCAATATACTGATTTTGAAAGAGAAAATCAGTTCTTATATGAGCAACACTGTACTCATGGATTTGATTCAAGGATCCGGGTTATTCCTGTTCTTTAAGAAAGTGGGAAATCCGAAGGGTATTGAGACTGTCCGAGTCTATGGGTTTTCTTCCTATTTAACAAAGGGGTCACTTGAGAATGTCTTTGAGACTCAAGGAAATTAGATTGTCCAAGTCTAGAGTTTTATCTTTTGTACTATGCTTTGAGAAACAGTAGTAGACTCTTTGAAAGGACTGTTCTATAAAGATGACTAGGTTCTGTTCCTGTACCTCTAGGAGGTCGTCGGGACAATTTGTACGAAGCCCAAGAGGAGGATGGAAACTTTTAAGAAGCCGACGGGTCCTTGTACTAAGCCCAAGAGGAGGCGGGGTTGCTTTTAGAAAGCCTGTGGGTCCTTGTACGATGCCCAAGAGGAGGCCGATGCTTTTAAGAAGCCCGTGGGTCCCCAAACCCCGAGAAATTCAAGGCAAGCTATTCACAAGGAATAGATCAAGTCAGGAAAGTTCGAGAATTTGGAAGAAACTAAAAGATGCCATTCATGGAGAATACATTCATCTTGGGGAGTAGAGTTTCTTGACGATTCCTAATGAGGACAGCCGAAGAGAAGACTGTATCTGGTGATCCTATTGGGGATCTAGTTGTCTATTTCTATGAATAAACGAAACGGCGTCACCTAGTTCTAGACGTAGTTGCCGGGGAAACTCGAAATATCTATACTATTATTACGCCGTTAATATGAGTTTATGAAAGAAGACTTACAGTGAAACAGCCCCACAATACAGTTATATGTATATGAAGCTGTAAATGAAAGCAATAACCACTTACTCGGTTGTAGAGCTTCCATGCTGTTTGGTTAGTTGTTCAATAAAGAAAGATTGAAAAACAGCAGTATATTCAAAATCAAAGGAGAAAGTGCTTTGAAAAAGAAAGATTTGGGGCTTACAGCTCAAGGAGAGGCCCAGGGTTTTATCAGTGAGCGCACTGTTTGAATTTGTACAGAGGGACTTATACAAGTGACTGAGGCCCAAAAAAGGTTTTCTGTACAAAGGGGTGGGTCTTACACTCTCTCAAGAGGCCCAAAAAGTTTAAAGAGAAAGAGTGGGGCTTATAACATGAGGGTAGGCCCAGTTGACTTTTCGTTTGAAACGGCGATCGCGCCGAGGTTTTCTTTTAACGCAGAGGGACTTATACAATAAGTGAGGCCCAAAATATTTTGGTTAAAAGGGGGTTGGGTCTTACACTCTAATAGAGGCCCAAAGTGTTTTGAATGGGTCTTATAGCTCAAGGAGAGGCCCAAGGTTATTTTTAAAAGGCGACGATCGCGTCGTTTGTTTTTGAAGGTATCGGGACTTATACAATACACTGAGGCCCAAAAATGATTTGGTCAAAAAAGGATTGGGTATTACACTCTATTAGAGACCCAAAGTGTTTTTAAAATGATTTATGAGGGTTGAATTAATCCAAAAACCCTAATTTGTTTTCAAAAATGTATTTAATTGAATAAAAATTCAATTAAAATGATCAAAATTGTTTATCATATGAAAAAACAAATTGTGTTCTTGGATTAATGCTTCAAAAATTAAGTATTGACCTACAAAATAATTAGAAAGCATTAAAAGTTGCAAAATCAATGTAGAAAAAATATTTAAAATGTCAAAAACAATTAAAACATTAATTCTTTGCAAAAATATCAATTATACAAAATAAATAATATTTTTTGGATTTTTTGGAAAAATAAAATATTTTAACATTTTTGTGAATTATTAAAAAAAAAATCAACTCAAAATCATTAAAACTCAGAGAGAACTTGAGCAATTGGCTGGTGATTTTGTGAAATCTGTGTTCCAGATGTTATGTGAGTGTTTGGATCACTTCTATATGATGTATGTGAGGTGTGTGAGTGATTGGTTTGATTGGAAAAGCTCTCAAACTCAAAACCCGATAGCTACCTTGCTAAGAAAGGCATTTTTGCCAAGAGAAAGAGATTTTGAGGAAAGCATCTGTTAGATGGCTTTGGTGTACTCAAACTGATCACAATTGAACTCTATTTATAGTAGAGCAAGATTGTTTTGCAAGGAATAGTGAATTACAGCTGCTAAGTAGGTTTGGCCAATGTTGGCAAATGAAAGTTCAAGTCTTCTCTAGCCATTGACTAGAGGTTAGGGCACATGCTGCTGGTTCCCTTGGTCTTGGATAAGTCTTGACTGATTTCAGATGAGAATGGCTCAGTCCATGCCACCTTGATGCTTCCATTGAATGCTTCAATCCAAATTTGGAGTCTTGTCCCTATTTTGGCCATTCTAGGTTCAACATGCTATTTCTTTTTCCATGGACTTTGGAGGCTTGGCTCAGTGATTGTCCCCTTTAGATTCAATCCTCTGAGGTGTCCAAGTGGATAGGAGCATTTGAATTTGGCTGATTTTGGCAAATCGAGCAAAATTGCAAATTCTGCCTTGCCTTTGACAGATTTCAGCAAGGCAACTTTCCAATGTCATATCTCATGACTCAAATGGAATTTGGCAATGTTCTTGGTCATTTTGGAAAGCCCTTACATGATACAACAACTGTTTGAACATGTTTGGTTTCGATCTCTTTTGAATCCAAGTGAAAAATCCCCCTACATTTGGAAAAAAATGAAGACAGATTCTGACTTAGTGAAAATTTCAATAAGTGTTGGAAAAAGTGACATTTTCATTTTTCAGCCATTTTGATCACTCCATAACTCAAAATCCTTAATGAATTGGACTTAGGTCTAGTTGAAGTTTTTGTAGAGGGTAATGAGGGCTACAAATCCATCTTTGGATGAGAAAAAATGGCCTTGTGGTTTAGGAGTTATGATCCTCCAAAGTTGGTACCCTTGTCACTTTATTTTTAACTTAGAAAATTTTCTAAGTTTTTATGGTTACCCCTTTTACAAGTTATCCAACTTTTCTTGATTTTCCTTGATGAATGATGATTCAAATCATACATTGACATCATTTTAGGGTTAAAAATCCATTTTGGTGAAAAATCTCAAAAAGTCAAAGTTGACTTTTGTGCACAGTTGACTTTTTATCAGATGAATTCCAAACTGTGCAATTCTTCAGGAAATCATGTCCTTGACCTAAATCAAACTTGATGGACATGTTCCATGGGTGTCATAGGGTATATTGAATCATGTCTTAGGGCTTGGGAGCATGTCCTGGTCAAAAGTCAAAGTTACAGTTGACTTTTTCCTTAAAACCCTAACTGTGGTGCAGATGAAATTGAGACTTGTTGCTCAAGCTTCTTGGATTAATACATTGTTCCAAATGGATCAATATAGTTCATTAGAGACCTTCAATTCCTCTCTTGAGGTCTTGGTTCATGATTTGCACCAAAAGTCAACTTAGGGGTGAATTAGGTCAAGAAACCCTAATTCCTGATTTTTGATTAATGCATCCCCTGAGGCAAAATTGACTTGATGATTGGGTCCATGAGGTTTCATGGAGTATATTAGGATATGTTTTGGATCATTGGCTCATGCCCAGAGGAAAATTTCCATCTGGGGGCCCTGGTCGACCAAAACCCTAATTTGGTGACACTGTCGATCTTGAAGCTTGATCCACCTAGAAGGGAGCAACCTTGTGCTTAATCCTTGAAGTGGGAGTCCTTTTTATCCATTGTTAATGTTTGAAAGGTTAGAAAAGTTGAAGATCATGTCATTCCTTGATTGATCCTTTGTCTACGCACTCAGAGAGGGCTTGAAACCCTAATTTTGATTGTAGTGAATGCTCAACAACCCTTGAGGCATTTGATGAGGCATGGTGGTTCATCCCTATTGTGATGATGATTTGCACAATGATGGGAAATCTTAGTGGTCAAAATTTGGGGTATGACAGTTTCTTCCAAATTCTCAAACTTTCCTGACTTGATATATTCCTTGTGAATAGCTTGCCTTGAATTTCTCGGGGTTTGGGGACCCATCGGCTTCTTAAAAGCATCAGCCTCCTCTTGGGCATTGTTCAAGGACCCACATGCTTCCTAAAAGCATCCCCGCCTCCTCTTGGGCTTAGTACAAGGACCCGTCGGCTTCTTAAAAGTCTTCACAGCCTCCTTTTAGGCTTCATATAATGATTTCTTCCTCCGAGAATGATAGCCTCCTCTTGGGCTTCATACAAGGGCCACTCGGCTTCTTAAAAGTTTCCAGCCTCCTCTTGGGCTTCGTACAAATTATCCCGACGACCTCCTAGAGGTATAGGAACAGAAATCAGTCATCTTAATAGAACAGTCTTTCCAAGAGTCTACTACTGTTTCTCAAAGCATAGTACAAAAGATGAAACTCTAGACTCGGACAGTCTAAGACCCTTGAGTCCCCAAATACGTTCTCAAGCACCCTTCAAGTAAGGAAAAACACCAGTTGACTTAGACAGTCTCAATATCCTTTGGTTTTCCCACTTCCTTAAAGAACAGGAAATATCCCTGATCCTCGAATCAAAATCCCTGAGTACAGCATTACTCATATAAGAACTGTTTTTCTCTTTAAATCAGCATACTGGACCTGTCACTCAACAGAAACAACAACCTAGCCTCCTCTTAGGCTTTGTACAATGATTCTCCCCAGCGGAACTAACAATTTTAGTCTCTATCTCCGGCTTTGTACGAGATACAAAAAAAACTCTCTTGTTGAGTCAAAATCGCCTCCATCTCGGGATTTATGCGAGATACGAAAATAATCCCTCGTCGAGTCAAAACCTTTTAGCCTCTCTCTCGGGCTTTGTACGAGACACATATCAGCCTCCTCTTAGGCTTCATATAAGAAAACCACTGGTTGATCCAATCAACCTTTTAGCATCAAAAGTTGTGCCTCGTTCACAGTACACAAACGTCAACAACTCCTTCCCCTTCATCTAATCGCTGTAAGAGGCAAGCCTCTGGATCATCTACATCCATGCCACTGTCCCTCTTTTAGCATGAGAAATTCCTAAGGAAAGATAACATTGCTCTACATTGAGTTAAAGTCTTCTCCTTCAAGTTAAAATCCCCTATAAAGGAAATTATGGCATTACTAGGATCCGCGTATCCCGGTTAAAGTAATTCTCCTTTATAAACAGTTGTGACACACAAACCCCTCTTTAGAGATGACAAATTCTCTCTAAAGTCAAACCCTTCAGCTTCACATCTTGGGCTTTGAACAAGATACAAACCACCTTTAGCTTCATGTCTTGGGCTTTGAACAAGACACCAAAAACACCCATTTCCTCCCATAGAATAGGAGGAACTACGAATGTTCCGATTTCCCTGTTTTGGAAAAACGGGAATACGTAGGCATAAGATTGAAAGAAAAATCTTAGCGAGCACACTAAACAAAAACCCAAAATCCTATACCTCCCACCAATCGATCGAATGATATTTTAACAAAATAACCTAAGAGAGACCCCGAATCTTTGTAGCATCTATAAACCAACAGTTTTGACTGTTTAACCTCAGTATGCAAGCAGGGTTAGTTGGAGACATCTATTTCCCTTCCTTCATCAACTTCAATAGGATAAAAAATGAATCGAGCTGTAGTACCAGAGCGATTGTGCTTCGCAACCACATCCAAAAATCACTCGCTACCAAAAAATGGCGACTCTGCTGGGGAGATTACAGATCTTGTTCTCTTCACATCTCCTAGGTAGAAACCTTAAAATTTCATTTTTTTCTTTTCTGGGATAGGACTCGTTTTTGACCTCACTAGGATCCTAGGTCAAAAACCTTTAAGTAGGGAAGGAACCACAGAATGGTGACTCCGCCGGGGAGCCATTTTTGTCAGGAACATAGGATTCATAGCTCTTTAAAGTCTAGGACCTTAGGATAAATATATATATATTGCTTTTCCTAATTGCTATTTGTTTATTTTTCTGCTAATGGGAATGCGTGTGATGCCGCATGTTGAAAGATTGAGTATACACTTAAGATAAGTGATGGCGACGAGGTCGACCATCAACCTCAGTGGAGGCTGACCAATGCAACCCATTCCCTCTCATAGGCAATGGGCCGATTGTGATGTCTGAGAAGCTGAGGAGCCAAACCCTTTTGTAGTGCGAAAACTATCGGAAATAGTTGTTACGCGATACTACCCTCATTTGAGGCTGGTGATCTATTCTCGGTGAATGGCACTTACTCTAAGATTTCATACAGCTCGCTGGCGATCCGCTTGCTGTTTGTTATCCTGGGAGGAGCTGATGATTTTGAGTACAGGTACAAAAACCACCCTAGTATAAACCTTTGGGGATGGGTAGAGCCTTGACTTCATGACAAGCACCCTTTGACCCCATGTTTTTTCTATGTTTTTGTGTGCTGCATTCATGCATTCATCTAAAAAACATTAAAACAAGAAAAAAAATTTTCTCTTCTAGTCTCTCTGTTTTTCAAATTAAACTAAGACAATGATTGCAAATATCAGAGAAAAGGATTGCGCTAAAGGATTTCGGTAGAAGGAGAACTCATAAGTACACCTTCAAGGTTCCAAATCTAAAAGATTTGAGAAGGTTAGCGAGGATGATCACTAACCCTGAGGCTTTCAGAGCCAAGCACGGAGGTCTGCTACCACTGTTAAGAGTCCATGTGATTGAGGGAATCATGGATGCGCTCATTCAGTTCTACGATCCGGTCTATCATTGTTTCACATTCCCGGATTACCAGCTAGCACCAACGCTGGAGGAATATTCTCATCTGATTGATCTACACATCACTGATCAACCTCCATTTTCTGCACTGGAAGAAATTCCAAAGAATCAGACCATTGCAAGAGCAATTTATTTGGACGAGTCTGAGGTCAAGACTCACATGACCCCTAAGGGTGGCATCCAAGGTTTGCCAGCCCAGTTCTTGACAAAGAAAGCCCTGTATTTTGCCAGTATAGGGAATGGGCCTGTTTTTGAAAGCATCATTGTCTTACTCATCTACGGGTTATTTTTGTTTCCCAACATCAATAACTTTGTAGATATCAACCCCATTAAGGTTTTTCCCATTGGAAACCCTGTGCCGACTTTGCTCACAGATGCATATCATTCTGTACACTCAGGGAATTTGTACAGCGGAGGAATGATCACATGCTATGTACCCCTGCTATATAAATGGTTTATCTCCTATTTGCCTAAGTCTGCTGCTTTTTGGGATCACAAGAGTGCCTTACGTTGGTCGCAGAAGATCATGTCTCTAACCAACTCTGATATAGATTAGTGTAATAGGGTCTATGATGGAATCAGAATCATTGATCATTGTGGAAACTTCCCCAACGTACCCCTCATAGGAACTAAAGGAGGAATCAACTACCATCCGATATTGGTTCGTCGTCAATTTGGATACCCGATGAGACACGTCCCACGGGGTGTTCATCTGGAAGGTATTTTCTTCAAGGAAGGAGAAAATGACAGAGCACTAAAGATGGAAATAGTGCAAGCCTGGAAGCATGTTCATAAGAAAGTACGAGAGTCTCTGGGAAAACCAGACTGTGTCTCGGTGGAGCCTTATCTCCACTGGGTACAAACTAGAGCTCTCAAGCTAAAGATGCCTTATCCGCGTCACGGAATTCTTCCGCCAAAGGAATCTGTCATGTATTTCATGACAGAAACGGAAAAGCTTCGGGTTACTCTCAACCAAGTTCAAGAGGAGAAAAGGTCTTGGAAGAACAAGTACCGCACCCTCAGTGTAGAGTGTACCAAGATACATCAATTACTGAAAGGTAAGGACGCTCTGATTGAAATTTTGGAGCAACATGCTGTAGAGAATCAAGATGACCAAAGGAATTTGCTCACTCCTTTCACCTGGAAAAGGAATGACAACCCGACAATGGCCCAAGAGCCCCGGTCCAAGAAAAGGAAAGTACCAGAATCAGCACCCGGTTTCTCCTCAGAGAGGACACGGGACCCCTTAGCTTAGGTTTCTGTTTCCGCACCTTGTAATCTACTGTATTTCATTTCCGCAATCCTTTGAAATTCAATAAAAGGGGTTTCCTCACTGTTTCATATTTGCAATCTAATTGTCGAAGTTTATTTTGATTAAAAAAAACAATTAATATAATCATTGCATTCATCATTCTCACATCGCGTATTCTTCTTACCTATGAATCTCACGTTTGTGTCTCGATTCTAGAGTCAAACTGTCTCATTCGTACAATACTCGGGCCAATCGTTAGAAAAAAATGGATGATCTTGAGGAAGAAAACAGAGAGTTGAAAGAAGACATTGACGCTCTGAGGGAGGATATGAGAAAGCTTCGTAACGACATGCAAGCCATGGCAGAAGCTCAGCTACAAAGAATTGTGATCTCAGAGATCACCTCGACGTCCATAGTGGAGAAGTATGATCCTAGGTATCAAATGCCGAAAGATCGTCCTTGGGCATGCCTGTTAACTATATCCCTGAGGGATATGTTCCACCGATCACTGAAGATCAGGGAATCACAACAAAAGTCGTTGGGCCTGAAGGTTTCAAACTTCGGGAAAGCGAAGATGCCAGAGGCATACTAAGGACTCCTGAAGGTTACAAACTTCAGGAAACGCCAAGATTCGCTGTCGTAGTCACGGTACCACCCCTGTGGTGCACACTGTCCCGGAAGGACAGGTTCCACCGATACCTTCTGATAAGAAGGAAACTATGTTCGATAGAATGGATGAATTCAAGGAGCAGTTCCTGGAAATGCAGATGGAGCTGCAAGCCATTCACAGTCAGGATTTATTTGGAAAGGACGCCGCAGACCTTTGTCTGGTCCCCAATGTGAAAGTTTCGCACAAATTTCAAGTGCCCGGCTTTGAAAAGTACAAGGGTAACTCTTTCCCTCAAAGCCATTTGGTGATGTACGCTCGGTGGATGTCAGCTCAGACGGAGAATCAGGACCTACTTATTCACTACTTCCAGGATAGTTTAACCGGTGCCGCATTAAAATGGTACATGGGTTTAAACCGTGGCACGATCAGCACTTTCAGAGATCTTGGCACTGCCTTCATCCAACAATACAAATACAATTTGGACATGGCACCCGACAGAGATCAACTCAGATCAATGTCGCAAAAGGACAAGGAAACCTTTAAGGAGTATGCTCAAAGGTGGCGTGAAATCCCCGCTCAAATTTGTCCACCTCTTGAGGAAAAAGAGATGACAAATATCTTCTTAAAGACCTTAAGCTCATTTTATTATGACCGAATGGTTGCCAGTGCGCCCAGTGACTTCACCGAAATGGTCGGCATGGGCGTACGTCTTGAGGAAGCCGTCCGAGAAGGACGTTTGGTAAAAGACACTGGATCGACGAGCTGTACTAAAAAATACGGTAGTGCTCTCCCTAAGAAAAAAGAGCAAGATATTGGGAATATCTCTCTCGGAAAGCAAAGGCGTCGATATCAACCAGTAGCAGCTGTAACTCCTGCTATCAGCACCGCGCCTACGTATCAACCTCAGGTTGCGAAAAGCCAACCTGATCAGCAAAGGACACAATAGCCTCTTCAGCAGGCTCGTTCCCAATACAACAACAACCGTACAACACGGCCACCAGGATTTGATCCTATACCCATGTTGTACGCAGAACTATTTCCGTTACTACTGGCTAAGGGGCACGTCCAGACTAAGTCTCCTCTTACAGTACCGTAAAATCTGCCTTTCTGGTTTAAGGTGGATCAAACTTGCCCTTACCATCAAGGAGGACCGGGGCATAACATTGAGGCTTGTCTCAATTTCAATTCCGACGTGCAAAATCTTGTTAGGAGCAGGGCCTTATCGTTCAAGGATACAAATCCTAATGTTCTCACGAACCCGCTGCCTCAACATGACAAGGCTTCCGTCAACCTAATAGAAGGAGAGACTAACAATGTCTATCAAATTCACGATGTACTCTTGTTAAAGACCAATCTGGTCAAGATGCATTGTAGACAGAGTGGATATGGCCATGTGCCACCTCATAACTATCACCAGTGTGATATCTGCTCTAAAGACAACCAGGGATGTTCTGTGGTACAATCAGCTCTACAAGAACAATTGGATCTCGGATGGATCCAAGAGCACCGAGTTCGTGGAGTTAACATGGTCTACATGAATTCCAATGTCATTCAAGACCACAACATCCGTGCGATGAATGTCAACTTGGTGGCAATGCACTCAAGGCAAAGCCAGTATCATAATCTGCCGTGGCATGATTACAGTTATTGTCTGACTTGCTCGGTAAACAAACAGGGCTGCTCTTTTGTACACGAAGCACTCCAGCATCAGATGGATCTTGGATGGATCCAAGACTACCATGATAGGAACCCTTATCAGATCAACATGGTTCAGATCTTTGATATTCGCGTGATGAATACCAACCTGGTAGAGTTATATGCTGAATAGGTTTGACTCGGATTCCTGGTATCACATAATTATCACAGCTGTAAGGCGGGTTGCGAAAACGATCAAGGTTGTACCCTTGTCCAGGAGGCACTTCGGTACTTGTTAAATCACTGGTGGTAGCCAATCTATATGGATGAAGATACTCAGTAAATTAGTATGAGTAATAGGAATCCTACTCGGCGTCAGAGTCAGGATGTCCGATCAATGGAAGCTAACCTAGTGAGGTTACATTGTATCCAAAGTGGGCGTGGCCAGGTGCCACCACACAATTATGACCGTTGTAGCGTCTGTTCAGAAAGTAACCAAGGGTGTTACCTTGTGAGAGCAGCTCTTCAGGGTCAGGTGGATCATGGAGAGATTCGTCCATATCCGGGTTCTGGACCCATCAACTGGACGCCGAACTACCTTACCGATCAAGTTGAGGACGTTGTCACAATCTCTGGTCATCATAAGACCAGGGATGTTTTTGCCATCATCCCTCTACTTGACAAATCTAAAGTTCCCAACCGGGAACGGGTCGAGATTACTTATGATGGTCAGAAAAATCAGAGGGCTCCCGTAGTCATCTATCTGCTGGGACCATTACTGTATGAATCAACTAAGGCTATCCCTAACAAGTACGGTGCAACAACCATTGAAAATGGAAAGGAAATTCCATTACCCTCCGTCGTGAACATTGCAGACATCAGTCTAGTAACACGGAGTGGTCGAATCTTCAACATAGGAGTTGGAGAACTCAGCAAAGAAAAGGAACCTCACACAGAAGTTCCTAATCCACCAGTCGGTCAATCCAGTAATCCCGACCTTTTGAAAAACGATGATGAGATGCTAAAGCTCATCCAAAGGAGTGAATACAACATTGTTGATCAGCTGTTACAAACTCCTTCAAAGATCTTGGTGTTATCACTGTTACTCAGTTCAGAAGCGTATAGGGAGGCTCTACAGAAAGTCTTGGAGCAAGCCTTTGTGGAACAGGATATAACAATCAGACAGTTCGATAGCATTATCTCTAACATCACTTCCTGCAACAAATTGGGATTTAGTGATGAGGAATTACCTGAAGAGGGTCATCGTCATAACATGGCACTCAATATCACAGTTAACTGCCAGGACGATGCGTTGGCCAGCGTACTGGTAGACACAGGGTCAGCCCTGAATGTTATGCTGAAGTCCACTTTGATGCAATTATCATTCAAAGGCCCTCCGATGAGAATCAACGAGGTTGTCATCAAAGCATTCGACGGATCCAGAAAAACGATTATCGGCGAAGTTGATATTCCCATAACTATCGGTCCTCACACTTTCCAAGTCACTTTCTAGGTCATGGACATCCGAGCAATATACAATTGTTTATTAGGAAGACCTTGGATACATCAGGCTAGAGCGGTCACCTCGACCCTCCACCAAAAGATCAAGTTCGTCAAGAACGATTAACTTGTCACAGTTTGTGGGGAACAAGCCTTGCTTGTGAGTAACTTTTCATCATCAACTTGTGTAGAACCCGAAGAGGTTATTGGAACTCAGTTCCAAGCACTGTCAGTAAGCAAGGACAACGAGTTCAAAGAAGGAACTTCCATTTCTTCATACAACGATGCTATCAAAGCGGTCGAGAGTACCAATACAAAAGGATGGGGACAGCTTGTCATTCCTATTGGCAATACAACAAAGAAGGGTCTTGGTTTTTCTGCAACCTGTACCCAGACAGCTGCCAGCGATGGAAGTCTTCATCCCCTTCAAAACTTCTTCCATAGTGGAGGTTTCATTCACCCAGTGTCTCAAGAAGTACACACTATCAATGAGGAGGATCCCTTTGACCCAGATATGGAATGGAAGTCCTACCTCAACGAGGACGGTTATATGTCTCAGGAAGAGGTGCCTACGCCATTTTGCTATCCTATACAGAGTCCGAGATTTATACCATGGTCAGATTTCGAAATGATATACGGAGACTGTGATCCGGAAGGATGTCATGCTCCGCCAAACTCATTAGAGAAAGACACTCTGATGAAAGACCAATTTGACTACAACTACTATGGCCCAATGGATGGTCTGCCAATGTGGCAACCGTATCTAGGAGATTTGGGGCAAGAAAGTTAGCCGAACAATGAAAATCAGCTGAGCATCATTGAACAGAATACCTGTGTCCCCACCATGTCATGGGATCAACACTCGGGTCATCCTGAAGCTACTCAACATGAAGATGAATTTGCAACGTTTGCGGGACTTGAGTTCATCAACTATGCTTTTCCCGAGATCAACGTCATCGAGAGGGATGACTCCTCCAGTTCCAAAGAAGTTTGGGACACTCTGGGAGAACCAAGTGGAAAATACGACTATATGGTCAAGTAGACCGCTCCCGAAAGCTCTCGTATCAGGCTCGAAGACATCCAGTCAACTGGATGGGCAGATATAGCTGATAGCACAAAGGCTATGCAAAATGTAACAGAGGAATTCTCCTACGACAACTCTGCCTGGGAGACAAATTCCAATGATCCTGCTCCACCAGAAATCAGCGTTATTTCTGAAGACTAATCAAGGAAGGTGCCAGACTTTGTGATTCACCGGGGAGTTCGCCGCCAGTGGGTTGCTGTCGATGTTCCGAAGATTGTTCACAAGTCAAAGTAATTGCCATCTTTTAACCTTTCACCCTGCCCAGGTGGAATGGATGTTTTGATAGGGCTCGCTTTCTGTAAATTTCCCTCTTCGCTTTGTCCAAAGCGACAGAGTTTTGTTTTATAGGGCTGTAGTTTCAAGAATCGACTTGTTCATTAATAAAATAACGTCGTTCTGTAATTTCCGCATTAATTGTTGTTTTCTCTTTTCGCTTTTCTCAGAAAATGGTAATCCTAAAAAACAATTCAAAAATAAAAACAAGCAGTAATAAAAAAAATACACTACACACTCTTGCATTTTCTCTATCTCTTCTAAACACAAATCATCACGTCATGCAGATTGCTTGTTTTAAACCCCATTGAAACATACGATCCGATGCCTTCTCACAACTTTGAGTTCCCGGTATTTGGGGCTGAAGAAGAAAATGACGACAAAATTCCAGAAGAGATCTCCCAATTACTCAGACAAGAGGAAAGGTCCATTGAACCTCATAAAGAGCCGTTGGAAATGGTAAACTTGGGTTCAGAAAAAGAGAAAAAAGAAATCAGGATTGGGGCACTGCTCAGTCCAACTGCCAAAGAGAGTTTGATAAAGCTTCTCAAAGAATTCCCCGATGTGTTCGCTTGGTCCTATCAGGATATACCAGGGTTGGATACCAGCATCGTGGAACATCACTTACGATTAAGATCGGAATGTCCGCCAGTAAAGCAGAGGTTGAGACGGACTCACCCGGACATGGCCATCAAAATCAAAGAGGAGGTACAAAAACAGATTGATGTGGGTTTCCTCGCCACATCAGAATATCCTCAATGGTTAGCCAACATCGTACCCGTTCCCAAAAAGGACGGAAAAGTCAGAATGTGTGTCGACTACAGAGACCTGAACAAGGCTAGTCCAAAGGACGACTTTCCTTTACCACACATTAACATGCTGGTGGACAGTATAACAAAGTTCAAAGTTTTCTCCTTCATGGATGGATTCTCGGGCTATAATCAAATCAAAATGGTGCCGAAAGACATGGAGAAAACTTCGTTCATCACCCCATGGGGTACCTTTTGTTACAATGTAACGCCGTTCGGTTTGAAGAACGTCGGGGCAACCTATCAAAGGGCCATGACTACTCTGTTTCATGACATGATACACAAAGAAATTGAGGTGTATGTCGATGATATGATTGCAAAATCAAAAACAGAGAATGAGCACGTTGAACATCTGTCAAAATTGTTCGAACTTCTGAGAAAATACAAGCTCCGCTTGAATCCCAACAAGTGCACCTTCGGTGTCCGTTCAGGGAAACTCCTAGGGTTCATCGTCAGCCATAAAGGAATTGAGATTGATCCTGACAAGGTCAAGGCCATTCAAGAAATGCCTTCTCCGAAAACTGAAAAATAAGTCAGAGGATTCCTGGGACGTCTGAATTACATTTCCAGATTCATATTCCTCATGACCGCGACATGCGCTCCAATCTTCAAATTACTCAAAAAGAACCAGGACTGCATTTGGATAGAAGATTGCCAAACCGCCTTCAACAGTATCAAGGAATACCTGTTGAACCCACCGATTCTATCACCTCCAGTGGAAGGAATACCACAGATCATTTACCTCACAGTTTTAGAGGACTCAATGGGATGTGTACTTGGCCAACAAGACGAATCTAAAAGGAAAGAGTCTGCCATTTACTATTTGAGCAAGAAATTCACCGACTGCGAAACTCGGTACATAATGCTCGAGAAAACTTGTTGTGCTTTGGGTTGGGCAGCCAAACGTCTGCGCCAATACATGATTCGTCACACTACTTGGTTGGTCTCTGAGATGGACCCAATCAAGTATGTATTTGAAAAACCTGCTTTTACGGGAAGGATTGCCCGTTGGCAGATGCTGTTATCAGAATATGACATAGAGTTCCATGCTCAAAAAGCCGTTAAGGGAAGTATTTTAGTCGATCATTTGGCTCATCAACCGATTGACGATCAGGAATCAGTCGAGTTTGACTTCCTAGACGAAGATGTCATGTATCTAAAGATGAAAGACTGCGATGAACCGCTACCCAGTGAAGGGCCAGAACCAGGTTCCCAGTGGGGACTTATCTTTGACGGAGCAGTCAATCATTACGGAAACGGAATTGGGGCAATCATTGTTACCCCTCAGGGTACCCACATTCCTTTCACCGCCAGACTTACGTTCAAATGTACGAACAACGGGGCCGAATACGAAGCTTGTATAATGGGTCTCGAAGAAGCGATTGATTTAAGGATCAAAAACTTGGATGTATACGGCGACTCAACCTTGGTTATCAATCAGATAAAAGGAGATTGGAACACATACCAATCAGGATTGATTCCTTACAAAGACTATTCAAGAAGGTTGTTACCCTTCTTCAAAAGAGTTGAGTTTCATCACATCCCTCGTGAGGAGAATCACATGGCTGATGCATTAGCCACTATCTCTTCCATGATTAGTGTAGGTCAATGGAATGACATACCTAAGATCGACATCATGCGCCTAGAACGGGCCGCTTACATCTTCATGATTGAAGCAGTCATAGACGACTAACCTTGGTATTACGATATCAAATGCTTCCTTTAGAAACAAGAGTACCCACCTGGGGCATCCAGGAAAGATAGAAAGACCCTCAGAAGATTGGCTGGAAACTTCTTCCTGAGCGGTGACACTCTCTATAAGAGAAACTTTGACATGGTCTTGCTCCGATGCGTATACAGACCAGAAGCATACATGCTGATAAAATAAATTCACGAAGGATCCTTTGGCACTTATGCCAACGGACACACAATGGCGAGAAAAATTCTGAGAGCAGGGTACTACTGGTTGACCATGGAATTCGATTGCTACAAGTACATGAGGAGGTGTCACAAGTGTCATATATACTCCGACAAAATTCATGTACCGCCAACACATCTCAAAGTTATTTCTTCCCCATGGCCTTTTTCCATATGGGGAATCGACATGATTGGCGTGATTGAGCCCAAACCTTCAAACGGTCATCGGTTCATCCTAGTAGCCATTCATTACTCCACCAAGTGGATCGAAGCAGCATCGTACGCCAATGTAACCCGACAAGTGGTGGTCTGATTTATCAAAAACAATATCATCTGCTCGAAGCAGCATCGTACGCCAATGTAACCCGACAAGTGGTGGTCTGATTTATCAAAAACAATATCATCTGCTGTTATGGTGTTCCGAGCCAGATCATTACTGATAATGGATCTAACTTGAATAATAAGACGATGAAAGAGTTGTGCGCTGAGTTTAAGATCGAACACCATAACTCATCTCCCTACCGACCAAAGATGAACGGAGTGGTAGAAGCGGCTAACAAGAATATCAAGAAGATTGTTCAAAAGATGTATGTAACTTACAAAGAGTAGCACGAGATGCTACCCTTTGCTCTTCACGGTTATCGCACATCTGTCTACACTTCCACAGGGGCAACCCCTTTCTCTCTATTATATGGCATGGAAGTAGTGCTTCCCATAGAAGTAGAGATCCCATTAATCCGGGTATTGATGGAAGCTAAGCTTACAGAAGCTGAATGGTGTCAAAGTCGACACGACGAACTCAATCTGATCGAAGAGAAGCGAATAACGGCACTATGCCATGGTCAGTTGTATCAACAGAGAGTGAAGATGGCGTTTGACAAAAAGGTCCGACCTCGCATCTTCAGGAAAAGAGACCTTGTGCTCGAGAAGATACAATCATTTCTCACTGATTCCCGGGGAAAATGGACTCCGAATTATGATGGCCCCTACGTGGTCACGAAAGCTTTCTCAGGCGGCGCCTTGAGACTTGCAACCATGGACAGAGAGGAATTTGCCTACCCCACGAATGGTGACGTAGTCAAGAAATACTTCGCCTAAACTAAAAAAAAACGTCTCGGTGGATTGAAAACCCGAAAGGGCGGTCCAGGCAAAAGTTAGAGACAAAATAAAAAAAAAACATCATCATCTCGATGAATTGGAAACATCACAGTACAATCCAGGCAAAAGTTAGGGATAACGGCAAGTAACTATGTTCAACAGAGGAAAGTCCCTCAGCAGCAGTTACATCATCCGTCAGAAAAATCCAGTCAAGGTCATCTACGACAGAAGCTCAGGGTGTCCCGAATTCAAAGTTGGTAGAAGGATAGTGGTCGTTATGTTTCAACGTAGCCCTTTTCCCTGTAAATTACCATTGTCTAACTTTGTAAATACTCAATGGAATCACGCTTTTGGCTGATCTCCATCTTATCAATAAAATTTGAGCCCTTGTGCTTTTGTTTGTAATTCTTATTTGTTTTAGCTTTACAGAACGACATTTTAACATGATCGACGATTCTTGAAATAAAACAAAAATGAATTTACTTGTTAAAATTTTTTCTGCTTTTAAAATAAAGTTGGCAATTTCATTTGACTGTTGAACATCAGAAGAACATCAGTCGCTTCTTCAGAAGTAATCGAACCTCGAAGTGCAGAATCAAAGTACTCCTTCTACGTCAGTACGCCTGAATGAAGGATCAATTGTGTCAGAGACCTTGTTACATCTGACGCACCTCGGTCGAGTTCTCATCTCCTATGCCCGACCAACATAGTTCCCCGCGAGGACTACTTCTCCTAAGCAAGTTAGAATTGCTATCTTGAACCAGTGATACTTTTCATCCCCTGCAATGGCCGAGTATCCAGTCATGTTCATCTTTTAGTTTGTATGTCGCGTCAGTTTTGTCAGCATATATATACGTACATCATGCATTATTGATTTACATTCACATTTCATATTGCATCACCATCACTCTAGTCGGTCTTGTCCCCTAGTGATAAAAGTCCTCTCAATCGAGTTGTCAGTTCTTTCCTCGTCAGGAAGGGTTGCGTCTGAACAATCTCGCCTCCAGTTTTTTTCTGGAATGAAGTTGGCCCTTGACCACTTTGATAACTTGGACCTCTGAAAAACCAGAGAGACTTTCAACAGATATCACTCTTCGCCATTGAAGATGATATCCTTGCTTTCCCGGATTAAGGAAAATCCCTAGAGAAAGCCTCGTGATCAGAGATTCGGCGGCATGTCAGTTTCGCTCCAAAAAATCCACTGATGAAGAGGTCATCGGCACCTCAAAATTGGACCCACTCATATGGCATTTCTCTGGGAAGATCCCGAGAAAAGTATGATGTAAGATCCCAAGCAGAAGCAGCCTCTCAAGAGAATCGCATTCCCTAAATAGTAGAAACAAATGGCATCTCTAACAGAGAAGTTTGTGCAACTCTACAACTCAGACGACTGGGTTCCCCAGCAAGTCTGACATCAAAACTTTTTCCGTCAAATGGCATCTCCCCAGGAAAATTCGGTGAGAAGTTTAAGGAAAAACGCTATGCATAGCGTCCCTTGTCAATTAAGTTTATTGACAAAAGAAACTAAGACCAGTTCCGTGGTAGGAAACCAGGATCGAGGGGGAAGTTTACAAAAGAAACTGAGACCAGTTCCTTGGTAGGAAACCGGGATCGAGGGGAAGTAAAAATCAGAAACTTAGACCAGTTCCTAGGTAGGAAACCAGGATCGAGGGGAAGTTTACCTTTTCTAAGCATCATTGCTTAGCAAAAGAAGATGAATGCGATCTGCCGTTCATAACCACCATCAAAATTTTGGGTATTCCGATATTTAATCCTCTTGCACCCCGAATGCCCGAATACCTTCGTCATTCACACCTTCGGGTCCAAGAAGATTAAATAGGGGAATCTGTCATACCCCAAATTTTTACCACTAAGATTTCCCATCATTGTGAAAATCATCATCACAATATGGGGGAACCATCTTGCCTCATTAGTCTCCCCAAAGATGGGTGAGCATCCACTGTAATCAAATTTAGGGTTTATAGCCCTCTCAGAGTTTTAGACAAATGATCAATCAAGCAATGACATGATCTTCAACTTGTCTAACCTCTCAAGTAGCTACAAAGGATCAAAAGGACTCCCACTCCAAGGATTAAGCACAAAGCTGCTCCCTTCTAGGTGGATCAAGCCTCAAGATCGCCGGTATCACCAAATTAGGGTTTTGGTCGATCAGGGCCTCCAAAGGGAAATTTTCCTCTGGGCATGAGCCAAGGATCCAAAACACAACCTAATATACTCCATGGAACCTCATGGACCCAACCATCAAGTCAATTTTTCCTCAGGGGATGCATTTATCAAAAATCAGGAATTAAGGTTTCTTGACCTAATTCACCCCTAAGTTGACTTTTAGGGTAAATCATGAGCCAGGACCTCAAGAGAGGGTTTGAGGGTCTCTAATGAACTATATTGATCCATTTAGAACAATGGATTAATCCAAGAAGTTTGAGCAACAAGTCTCAATTTCATCTGCACCACAATTAGGGTTTCGCGGGAAAAGTCAACTGTAACTTTGACTTTTGACCTGGACATGCTCCCAAATCCTAAGACAAGATTCAATATACCCTATGATACCCATGGAACATGTCCATCAAGTTTGATTTAGGTCAAGTACATGATTTCCTGAAGAATTGCACAGTTTGGAATTCATCTGATAAAAAGTCAACTGTGCACAAAAGTCAACTTTGACTTTTTGAGATTTTTCACCAAAATGGATTTTTAACCCTAAAATGATGTTAATGTATGATTTGAATCATCATTCATCAAGAAAAATCAAAGAAAATGGGATAACTTGTAAAAGGGGTAACCATAAAAACTTAGAAAATTTTCTAAGTTATGGAAAAAGTGACACTAATGTGCCAACTTCTGAGGACCATAACTCATAAACCACAAGGCCATTGTTCCCCATTCAAAGCTTGATTTGTAGATCTCATTGCCCTCTACAAAAGCTTCATACTGACCTATGTCCAAATTCCTCATGGATTTTGAGTTATGGAGTGATCAAAATCAAGAAAAGTCACTTTGTTCCAACACTTAGTGAAAATTTCACGAAGTCAGAATTTACCATACTTTTTTCTAAATGTAGGGGGATTTTTCACTTGGATTCAAAAGAGATCAAAACCAAACAGGTTCAAACAGTTGTTGTATCATGTAAGGGCTTTCCAAAATGGCCAAGAACATTACCAAATTCAATTTGAGTCATGAGATATGACATTGGCAAGTTGCCTTGTTGAAATCTGTCAAGGCAAGGCAGAATTTGCATTTTTGCTCGATTTACCAAAATTGTACAAATCCAAACACTCCTATCCACTTGGACACATCTGAGGATTGAATCTAGAGGGGACAATCACTGAGCCAAGCCTCCAAAGTCTTTGGAACAAGAAATAACATGTTGAACCTAGAATTGCCAAAATAGGGACAAGACTCTAATTTTGGATTGGAGCATTTAATGGATACACCAAGGTGGCATGGACTGAGCCATTTGCAACTGAATTTAGTCAAGACTTATCCAAGACCAAGGGAACCAGCAGCCTGTGCCCTAACCTCTAGTCAATGGCTAGAGGGGACTTGGATTTTCATTTGCCAACATTGGCCAAACCTACTCAGCAGTTGCCATTCACTATTCCTTGCAAAACAAACTTGCTCTACCATAAATAGAGCTCAATTGTGATCAGTTTAAGTACACCAAAGGCCTACAACACTTGCCTTTCTCAAAATCTCTTTCTCTTGGCAAAAATGCCTTTCTTAGCAAGGTAGCTATCGGGTTTTGAGCTAGAGGGTAATTCCACTCAAACCAATCACACACACACCTCATATACATCACATATGAGCTGATCAAACACTTAAACAACAACTGGAACACTGATTTCTCAGAATCACCAGTCAATTGCTCAAGGTTTTAACCAAAATACAGTTGAGATGCCATGAAGTGATCCAGCCAATTTCAATCAAGTCCAAGCATTCAAACACACTCCATAGGGTGTAGGGAAGCTGTTCAGATCATCACCACTCATCTGTAACACCTCCAAATCAAAAATTACATTGCACTTGCTGTCACGGCCTAGAGGTCAATACTTAATTTTTGAAGCATTAATCCAAGATCACAATTTGTTTTCCATATGTTAAACAATTTTGATCATTTTAATTGAATTTTTATTCAATTAAGTACATTTTTGAAAACAAATTAGGGTTTTGGATTAATTCAACCCTCATAAATCATTTTCAAAACACATTTGGGCCTCTATTAGAGTGTAAGACCCAACCCCCTTTGTATAGCAAATTTTTTGGGCCTCACTCATTGTATAAGTCCCTCTGTACATTTCCAAATAAACGGCACGATCGTCGCTTTTTTAAAATCAACTGGGCCTACCCTCGAGTAGTAAGACCCATTTCTTTTCTTTAAAACTTTTTGGGCCTCTAATAGAGTGTAAGACCCAATCCCCTTTTAACCAAAACAACTCTGGGCCTCAAAGATTGTATAAGCCCCTTCACGTTAAAAGAAATTCTCGGCGCGATCGCCATTTCAAACGAAAAATCAACTGGGCCTACCCTCGAGTAGTAAGACCCATTTCTAAAACATTTTAGGCCTCTTGATAGAGTGTAAGACCCATCCCTTTGTACAGAAAAACCTTTTTTGGGCCTCAGTCACTTGAATAAGTCCCTCTGTACAAATTCAAACAGTGCGCTCACTGATAAAACCCTGGGCCTCCCCTTGACCTGTAAGCCCCAAATATTTCTTTTTCAAAGCACTTTCTCCTTTGATTTTGAAATATACTGTTGTTTTCAATCATTCTTTGTTGAACAACTAACCAAACAGCATGGAAGCTCTACAACCGAGTAAATGTTTATATGCTTTCATTTACCACTTTCATATACATATAACTGTATTGTGGGGTTGTTTCGCTGTAAGTCTTCTTTCATAAACTCATATCAACTGTGTAATAATAGTATAGATATTTAGAGTTTCCCCGGCAACTATGTCTAGCATTAAGCCCGTTGATCACTCTTAAATTGTCAATACTAGATCCCCATAGGATTACCAGACACAGTCTTCCCTTCTCTTGGGGTTAAACAATATGGAGACATGAAAGGCAGCATTCTCTGTGAACCCTTTCATAGACTGTCACTCGTAGAAGTTGTCAAGAAACTCTACTCCCTAGAGATGATCTCTTCTCTGTGAATGGCATCTCTTTAGTTTCTTCCAAATTCTCAAACTTTCCTAGCTTGATCTATTCTCGGTGAATATCATGTCTTGAATTTCTCGGGGTTTGGGGACCCACAGGCTTCTTAAAAGCACTTGTCAAGAAACTCTACTCCCCAGAGATGATCTTTTCTCCGTGAATGGCATCTCTTGAGTTTCTTCCAAATTCTCGAACTTTCCTGACTTGATCTATTCCTTGTGAATAGCTTGCCTTGAATTTCTCGGGGTTTGGGGACCCATCGGCTTCTTAAAAGCATCGGCCTCCTCTTAGGCATTGTTCAAGGACCCACATGCTTCCTAAAAGCACCCCCTCCTCCTCTTGGGCTTAGTACAAGGACCCATCGGCTTCTTAAAAGTCTTCACAGCCTCCTCTTAGGCTTCGTATAATGATTTCTTCCTCCGGGAATGATAGCCTCCTCTTGGGCTTCATACAAGGACCACTCGTCTTCTTAAAAGTTTCAGCCTCCTCTTGGGCTTCGTACAAATTGTCCCGACGACCTCCTAGAGGTATAGGAACAGAAACCAGTCATCTTAATAGAACAGTCTTTCCAAGAGTCTACTACTGTTTCTCAAAGCATAGTACAAAAGATGAAACTCTAGACTCGGACAGTCTAAGACCCTTGAGTCCCCAAAGACGTTCTCAAGCACCCTTCAAGTAAGGAAAAACACCAGTAGACTTGGACAGTCTCAATATCCTTTGGATTTCCCACTTCCTTAAAGAACAGGAAATATCCCTGATCCTCGAATCAAAATCCCTGAGTACAAAATTACTCATATAAGAACTGATTTTCTCTTTAAATCAGCATACTGGACCTGTCACTCAATTGAAACAGCAACCTAGCCTCCTCTTGGGCTTTGTACAATGATTCTCCCCAGCGGAACTAACAATTTTAGCCTCTATCTCAGGCTTTGTACGAGATACAAAAAAAAACTCTCTTGTTGAGTCAAATAGCCTCCATCTCGGGCTTTATACGAGATACCAAAAGACTTCATCGTCGAGTCAAAACCTTTTAGCCTCTCTCTCGGGCTTCGTACGAGACACATATTAGCCTCCTCTTAGGCTTTGTATAAGAAAACCACTGGTTAATCAAATCAACCTTTTAGCATCAAAGTTGTGCCTCGTTCACAGTACACAAACATCAAAAACTCCTTCCATCTAATCACTGTAAGCGGCAAGCCTCTGGATCATCTACATCCATGCCACTGTCCCTCTTTTAGCATGAAAAATTCCTAAGGAAAGATAGCATTGCTCTACACTGAGTTAAAGTCTTCTCCTTCAGGTTAAAATCCCATATAAAGGAAATTATGGCATTACTAGGATCCGCGTATCCCGATTAAAGTAATTCTCCTTTATAAACAGTTGTGACAGACAAACCCCTCTTTAGAGATGACAAATTCTCTCTAAAGTCAAACCCTTCAGCTTCACATCTTGGGCTTTGAACAAGATACAAACCACCTTTAGCTTCATGTCTTGGCCTTTGAACAAGACACCAAAAACACCCATTTCCTCCCATAGAATAGGAGGAACTACGAACGCTCTGATTTCCCTGTTTCGGAAAAATGGGAATACGTAGGCATAAGATTGAAAGAAAAATCTTAGCGAGCACACTAAACAAAAACCCAAAATCCTATACCTCCCACCAATCGATCGAATGATATTTTAACAAAATAACCTAAGAGAGACCCCGAATCTTTGTAGCATCTATAAACCAACAGTTTTGACTGTTTAACCTCAGTATGCAAGCAGGGTTAGTTGGAGACATCTATTTCCCTTCCTTCATCAGCTTCAATAGGATAAAAAATGAATCGAGTTGTAGTACCAGAGAGATTGTGCTTCACAACCACATCCAAAAATCACTCGCTACAATGCACAACCAAGTTAACTGAGAACTATCCATCCTAAGGTTAAGATTGCGGGTTTTTTTGTAAGAAAGAAACTCCTACTTCTAGGATCGAAGGGGTTGACAAGGGAATAACTTCCTTATTTATCCAGTGTTTAGGGATTGAAACAATGCCTTACACCATTAGCAAAGTTTTGATTTGAAAGCATACCAACAGCAATTATGAGCATTTTGCGTTTTCATCATCCTCCCTCCAATCTTTGCATAATAAAAAAGAAAGTGGAAAATATTTTTTTTTTTAAATAAAGAATAAAGATGTAAATAATGGACAAAATGGATTGAATCAAAAGTTGCAATGCTCATTTTATTAATTACGAAAGTACAAACATAATTTGAAAGCAAACAGCTAATACAAAATAAAGGAAAATGCAAACAATAAGAAACATGGCCTAGTGACTAATCAGAAACAAAGATGAGTTGTCCTGTCTAAAACACTGGCTTTTTGGAAGATAGTCTGCTAAAGTTGACTGAAGCTTCACTTGGTGTGCCCTGGCAGAGAATTTTTCTGGACATTAGGATTGGTGTCACAAAAGCTAAGAATTCCGCCCTTAATCAAGTCACGTACTCTAGCCTTTAGTGCATAGCAATTTCCCAGATCATGGCTTGCGGCACCCTCATGGAATGCACAGTGGAGATCAGATCTAAATCCAACTGGAAGAGGATTTGGAGGAGGAAGCAGAGTCCTTGTGGTAATCAAACTTTTTTGAACCAGACCAGGATAAAGTTCAGTGTACGTCATGGGAATATGATCAAATTGATTCCCATTATAGTACTGCTTCTGCCCTACAGCCGGACGCTGGGGAGCTTGAGCTGGTCGTGGAGCAGCAACCACAGGAGTAACAGCAGTAATGGTAGGGTGATTAGCATGCTGAGGCCTAGGATGAGGCCTTCTCACTTCAGTCATGACACCATTGATATGATCTTCTCTCTTCTTCTGGAAGTTCCCATAGGATTTCATCACACCATTAGAAGATTCAGCAGTCTTGGAACTTTACCATTCTTGAGTCTTTCCTCAAGTCTTTGACCAATAGTTACCAGATCAGTGAAGTCATAAGAAACACTTCCAATCATCTTCTCCCAATAGAATGGAGACAAGGTGTCCATGAACATTCCAGTCAGCTCCTTTTATGCTAGAGGGGGTTCAAATTGAGAAGCGAGTTCTGTCCAACATTGAGCATATTCCTCAAAAGAATCTTTCTCATTCTGAGACATATTTTGAAGTTTACGGTGGTCAGGAGCCATGTCGAGGTTATACTTGTACTGCTTCATAAAAGCATTAGCAAGATCCTGGAAGCAGTGGATATTGTTCTGTTTAAGATTCATATACCATTTGAGAGAAGCTCCACTTAAGCTATCTTGTTGGTATAAGCAACCATCTTTCGAAAGAACATGACCAAATGAGCCTTGGACAAGAGTGACCCTTATATTTCACAAACTCATGAGTTTTGGACAAACAGACGCATGCAATGAATCATGCAACAATGCAAATGATATGCGATGCAAATGCGAGATAAATGATTTCAAGGAATTCAAAAGTAAGTTGCAAATATTTTGAAAAAAACTGAAAAGTTTCATTTCATGATCTCTATTGATTTTTGCAAAGGAATAAACAACTGAATTCCTTGAAGCCAAAAGGGTTATTCATGAATGCATGAATGTATGGATGGATGTATGCACACGTATACAGATATTCACATATATGCTGACAAACAAACAAGGGCCTAGGTTTGAAGATCACGAGCATGGAGCCATGGTCTACCCATCCCAAAAGGTGTGTACTAATGGTTCTTGTATCTGCATAACGGGGTTCTAAAAAGTTCCCAGGGTGAATAACCCTTCTTTCGGATATTATCAATTTCCCAAATAACTCGGTAGTCAATAATATTTTCAAGAGAGTCTCGTCTGAGTGCAGTATCGTGTATCAACTATTTTGGGACTACTCCCTTATAGCCATTGCACTACGTCCTAACAAGGCCAAAGTGGGGTGAAAAGGTGACTAAAGGTCATCAGTGTCATGGTCTCCTAGGTCGAAATTAGCAATGTTTTCACGAATAACTCATTCAACACGACTGATTACGACTTTATGAGTCTATCGGGGGTTACTAACTGCAAGTGCACAGTCTAATCGCGTAGTTTTAAAAGATATCGAACCCACAAGGACTGATAATCAAACTAATGCTATCGGATTGTTACTATGTTTAGCTAAGGCTGATGATTTTATAGGTTAAGGTGCAAATGGGAAACTAATGGTAAACTAGAATTTAGATTCAAATAAAATATAACGGAATATCGGTACGTAACTCATCTACCATCGGGGATTCAACAAATCGTCGGCGTATAAATAAGTCAAAATATTCTTCAGTAGAAAATATTAATTTAAAAGTCTTTATCTCACACTCTCGTATTTATTGACTCTGACTATACTCCTAAATCAGAATGTTTGCTCTCGCTAAACCATTTGAAATTAAAAGTACTTTTTGAAAACTAAAAAGTCCTAATTGATTTTAAAGTGCTCTCGCTGTGTTTAAAATCAATGTCCAATTTCAGCTATCCAGTTAAAACCTCAAACTCTCGTTGTATTGATCGTAACCTTTGTTACCTTTTTACTCTCGTAACAAAAGTCCATTTAATTTAAGAAATTGAAACCAGAGAAATAAATTTTTAATAGTTAGCCACGACCGATCGAATCCTTTTCCGGTCGACTTAATTACATACCGATATAAACAGTTTAGCTGTACATTTTAACTAGTACAGACATACACAAACAAAAGCAGTAAAACATTAATTCATGCATGGTATTTAAAATTAAAGGCAATTCTATTAATAATAACCTGGAAAATAATTGAATCTTGAAGTTTAACAATCCTCCACAGGTCGGTAGGATTTGCTTGCTCGAACAATGAAAATGAAAACAAATGAAAATCTAACTAAAGTGCAATAGCTCCCCGGTGTAGGAAACTATTGCTATTTGGGTGTTTGGAAAATAAAGTGGAAAAATGAAATAAATCAAAAGCTCTGAACAAAAATAATCTCTACAGCAAAAGTTCGTCCCCCCTGCACGTTACCAACTGCCTCTCATTTATAGTGCTCAGCAGAAAGTATGGGAGAGAAAAATTCGGAAGTGGAAGTTATTTTCGTCGATAAAATTGGAGAGTCTTTGTTGAGTTGAGAGATTTCTGGAAGACTTCAACTGCTCTGAACGTGTGCGGGAACGTGCATTGAATTAATACTGATGTTGAGTGATCCACGTAATTTAAGTTTACTGAGTAAACAAGTCGTGTTGGTTGCCATACGCCTTGTGACGAGGGTCACACTTTGAAGGCGTTACGGTCTCCATATGTTGTGTGACGGTTGCCACGCTAATCAAGTGCAGTTTCCTATTTTTCTGTCATATGTCTTCTTTTCTTCTTCTTCTTTCCTATTCTTTCTTCTTTTCTCATGCAAGATGTTTGGGACAAAATACCTGTAAATGACCTTGAACACTTACAAAATAAAATGTAAATAAACGAAAATGATGAAATAATTTAATGTAAATCAAGGCAAATATGTAATGTAATATCGCATTATCAAACTCCCCTACACTTGAACCTTTGCTTGTCCTCAAGCAAATAATCAATTCGGAAACATTGATCCAACACATATCCAAGACATTTCCAAATCGTACGTGGTTGTGCGGCATTTTGTTAAAATGACAGATACTCAAATCAAACATCAAAGATACATTAATGACACAAAAATATGAAACATGATCATAAACCCCTTTTATACAAACCAGTCCGAATCATTATACTATAGCTCAACCTAATGCTTCTCGTTTCTATTTCACCCGTTTTCATTCTGACGCAATCACATTTAACCCTTTGCCTTTGCACGCACGTAGTAGAGTAGCCTGTTAGTGATTTTGATCCTTTAAACACGGGGTCTGATACAAAAGTGTGGTAACCCTTTGTATATATACTGATTGCAAGTTGTGGGGGATCGAACCGTAGTTCGCCCTACCGAGTTCAGTACCAGGTACATCTGAACCAACTAACAACAAGTTTCTCTTGCCTTTTGCATATCTTGCATCCTTTAGATTTGGTGTATTTTCTTTTTATTTTCCACAGTCAAGGGCGTGAAATTTTTCAATTTTGGCATCTTTAGGGATCAATCACTTATTTGCATCGGCTCTCCATGTAGCTTGTGCTTAGACGGTGATGACTGATAATATAAACTACTTGGGGCTAGTTTAGAAATTAAGCTTAAGGTCTCAGTATAAAAGGTACTCAAACTGATCACGCATATTCGAGGGGTCTAGGGTGTCAAGACGGTATCAATTTTGTTTAATCTTTCTCAGGTTTCTAACGTAGCCGGCGTGTAAAACAACCTATATACTCTAAGGGCGTGTCATGTTATGTATCGAATCCCACAAATTTTTTTTTGTTAAGGTTAAATAAGGTGGGGGGAATTAAATAATACGGAAAACATACGCATATAATAGCTTGTTGTTACATTAACGTTGATGAAGGGAAATAACAACAAAAACTAGAAAAATAACTAAAAACTAATACTTCCTCTCCCACACTAGATTGGACATTGTCCTCAATGTTTCGAGATAATGTAAAAGAGAAAGGAATAACTAAAATAGAAAAGTAAGCTACTGGGGTCCACGTGATCTGCCTCGTGCTCATCCACGTCCGTTCTGTCCAAATTGATGTGGCATACCCACATGATAGATGTAGTCTTGCAAGCCATCCACTCGCATAGTCAAGGCACCCATCTCATCGATGACGCTTGACATCCTTCGCTCCATCCTTTCGCCTTGGTCGCGCTGATCTTGTTGGATTTAGTTCAGGAGACTCATCATGTCAGTGTGCTGTGTCTGTAAAATTTGAGGTATTTCTCTCTTTGATGTTCACCAGCTTCTCCATCACTGAAAATGATTGTTGAAAGGTTTGGTTCTTAGGCCATGGTGCATGCAAGAGGATTGGAGGATGTGTTTGTGTTTACGGTACAGAGGGAGGAATTTGTGAGTTTGGAATGGGTTTCTGTATTTAAATAGAAGGGAATATGGTAAATGGAGGGATTAGTGAAAAATAAATGGGAATTTTGAACGGATTTGTAACTGGTATGGAGTTATGGAGGTGAAGGGTGAGTGGGACGGTGAGAAGAAAAGAAGAAAATGGGAGAATAGCGGTTCTGTTTTGAATAAAACAGAGAGCGCGTTTTTCTCTATGACGGTTGTCACATATGGCCTCACGATCGCCACACTTAAAATGCCTGTGACGGGCGTCACAGGTGTGTTACGATCACCATACTCCAAAACCTCAAAAAAATTAAAATTAAAATTAAAACATCCAGTAACGCATAACACTTTACACATTTGGCATATTTGCACCACAATATTAAATGAGTATTAAGATTGAATTATTAATATAAATATACTGCAAAATGGAAATTTCATTTAATGCTGCAAACACAGCAAACAACGAAACATAAAATTAAAGAGTGGTGCTGCAAACACAGCTAATGGCAAAACAGATAATAGTGAAATGAATATCCATTAACAGCAACAAAGTAGTGCTATATCCATAGACTAGCAGTAGCAGATGCAAACACATGGAGTTCCAGTAAGTTTAATTTTAAAACCCAAAAATAACAATTAAAAACTAAAGTTAAAATTAAAGGAAAATGCGGTAAATATTGAAAAATAAAATCAGCCAATATTGCGTCTCAGAGACTCCACTTCTTGGTTCAGATGATCGAGATGTTCGACGGTAATGTCCCTTAAACTAATGACATCAAGATGAATAGTACGGAGCTTGTCTCGCATGCCATTCAGTTTGATAAGAAAGGCTTCCAATGTGGCATGAATGTTGGCAGGAGGAGTGGCATTGGTATCATTGATCGGGTGGTCTAGAAAATCATGGTAATGTGGAGGTGTTTCGGGATCTATTTCAATATCGGAGGTATGGTCATCAAGTTCTTCCTCAAATTGTGGTCCGTCCAAATCATACAACCAATTATGGCAGTTTTGCACACTTGTACACTCATGGTTAGGTAAGGTAAAGTGGGGTACAACCTCATTATTAATCAGTAGCTGGAAATGGTGTGGACCAAGGTTTCTGATTAATCCTCTATTAAAGCATAAGGTGATGTTGATGGGGCAATAACCTCCTAAAGGGTTTATTCGAGAGAGACGTGCCCTAAACTCCAAGGCTTCAGCAATAATAGTAACGAGGCCACCAATTAGAATGAGACCATGATTGGCTTGAGCAATCCTAAAGAGGTTGTCAAATATAAAGGTAGCCCCATTGATGGGTCGAGACTGAAATACACAAAACAGGATAAAGAGCTCGTCTCTAGACACAAGGGTATCGTTTTCAGATTTTCCAAATAGGGTGAAGGCTAAGATCATGTGGAAATATCTGATGGTCGGGTTATGAATATCAGTGGAGTTCATAGGGTGTGGATCATGGTGTGATCGCCCAGAAATACTACTCCAGAAAAAGTTAAACTCATTTTCCATAAACAAATCCTCTTGTGCCATGGTGAAAACATCAGGGCCATTAGGAAAACCTAATAGCTCCGCGATCTCACGGTGGTTAAAGAGGAAAGTGCATCCAAACAGCCTGAAGGTTATCCTTCCTTTGTTAAATCCCATCCCATGATTAGGGTTATAAGTCAGTGAGCTCAGGAATTCGAAGGTTAACCTATGGTAGGTTGAATGTTTCTTCCTAGCAAATCCTTCCCAGCCAATCTGGTTAAACATATAGTCAATGTTGTCCCTAATATCTAAAGCAGTCATGGTAGGCCCATGACCGAATTTGGTCAAAGCTATCGGTCTATGGAAAAGGGTCTCATAGCGGTGCCATTGGGCTGCGTTTTCAAAAAACACAACCATGGTATCTTCTTTATCCATCTCTAATGTTAGTAGGAAGAATAAGTCAGAGGAGAAGGAAGAAGGTAGAAGGAAGATAAAGTCCTGGAAACATAGAGTAAGACAATTAGCACTGATTTTAAATTAATTAAAAATACTGGATTTATTAGTGAAGAAAATTTAAAACAAAAGATAAAAATAAAAATAAAAACAAAAATAAAAATAAAAAAACAAAGTAAAATGAATGAAAGAAAGGTCGTGGGTTGCCTCCCACGCAACGCTTCATTTAATGTCGGGAGCTCGACACAGTTTATCAGAAACATCAGCTTAAAGAATTTGCAGGCATTTCTGCAAGTTTTAGACCAGTTGAATAGTCTCTATTGTCTATACAATGATAGTGTTTTAAACGTTGCCCATTTATGATAAGCGATTCACTAGATCTACCCTTTATTTCTATTGCACCGCTTGACATAACTTTAGTAACCTCAAAGGGACCGGACCACCTAGAACGAAGTTTTCCTGGAAAGAGTCTAAGTCTTGAATTGAACAGAAGTACAATGTCTCCTACATTAAATTTTTTCCTTGCTATACGTTTGTCATGCCATCTTTTTGTTCTTTCTTTATAGATTCGGGCATTTTCATAAGCGTCTAATCTAAGTTCCTCTAGTTCATGTAGATCTAAAATTCTCTTTTCGCCAGCAGCAGTATAATTTAAATTAATGGTTTTGATAGCCCAATAAGCCTTGTATTCTATTTCTACCGACATGTGACATGATTTACCATAAACTAGCTTAAATTGTGTGGTTCCTATGGGAGTTTTGTAAGCTGTCCTATAAGCCCATAAAGCTTCGTGTAATTTAGAAGACCAATCTTTCCTAGAAGTGGCAACGGTATTTTCTAAGATCTGCTTAATTTCTCTATTCGAGACTTCTACTTGTCCACTAGTTTGGGGGTGATAGGGTGTCGCTACACGGTGTATGACTCCATATTTTGTTAGAAGTTTCTCAAAGATTTTTAAGATAAAATGGGAACCTCCATCACTGATTACCAGTCTCGGAACACCGAATCTAGGAAAAATTATATTCTTAAAGAGCTTATTTACTACTCGTGCGTCGTTTGTTGGGGCGGCTACAGCCTCGATCCATTTTGAAACATAATCAACAGCAACGAGTATGTATTTGTTACCAAAAAAAGACAGAAACGGTCCCATGAAGTCTATTCCCCACACGTCAAAGACCTCTACTTCTAAAATGCCCTTTTGAGGCATTTTGTCGCGTCTAGAAATGTTCCCAGTGCGTTGACACCGGTCGCAGTTTATAACCGCGATATGGACATCTTTCCATAGAGTAGGCCAAAAGAGGCCAGCTTGTAAGATCTTAGCACAAGTTTTCGAAATGCTCGCATGCCCACCATAAGGAGCGGAATGGCAGTGAGAAATTATATCTTCTACTTCATCTTCGGGTACACAACGATGGAAAATACCATCGGCGCCCCTCTTGAAGAGCAGTGGTTCATCCCAATAATAGTGTTTAAGGTCATGGAAGAATTTCTTCTTTTGTTGGTAGGTTAGATCAGGTGGTAGTACTCCAGCTGCTAGATAGTTAACAAAATCAGCATACCATGGCAGCGTGGTCTTAGTGTAAACAGCTTCTACAACTTCATTGGTTTCTGTATCATTATAAATCAGAGATTGTTCAATTGTATTACTCTCCAACTGAGCTAAGAGTCTTTCATAAGGGAATCGTCATTAATAGGTACTTGGTCAGGTTGGATGCCTTCCATTCTTGACAGGTGATCAGCTACTACATTTTCAGTGCCTTTCTTGTGTTTGATTTCCAAATCAAATTCTTGTAGGAGCAGAATCCACCTCAGAAGTCTTGGTTTGGCATCTTTTTTACTTAATAAGTACCTAATTGCGGCGTGATCGGTATAGATAATTATTTTTGCTTCTACTAGGTAGGAACGAAATTTATCCAAAGCGAACACGACAGCCAAAAGTTCCTTTTCTGTGGTAGCGTAGTTCATTTGTGCAGGATCTAAGGTTCAACTAGCGTAGTAAATTGCATGAAGCTTTTTATCCTTTTTTTGTCCTAAGATTGCACCTACAGCGTAATCACTAGCGTCACACATAATCTCGAATGGTTCATTCCAATCTGGGGGTTGCATAATGGGCGCTGATATTAATGCTTGCTTAAGTGTTCGAAATGCGTCTAATCATTTATCATCAAAGACGAATTCAGCGTCTTTCATCGGTAGCTCAGTTAGAGGCTTGGTTATTTTAGAGAAATCTTTAATGAAACGTCGATAAAAACCGGCGTGTCCTAGAAAGATTCTTATTTCTCTAACTGTTTTTGGCGGTTGGAGATTTTCTATAGCTTCGATTTTTGCTTTATCAACTTCAATCCCCTTATTGGATACTATATGTCCAAGTACAATTCCTTTTCGGACCATGAAATGGCATTTTTCCCAATAGAGCACTAGGTTGACAATTACGCATCGTTCAAGCACCATTTTTAGGTTCAATAGACATCCTTCAAAACTTTCCCCACAGACAGAGAAATTGTCCATAAATACTTCCATTATACCATCTAAGAAGTCAGAGAAGATTGACATCATGCATCTCTGGAATGTTACAGGTGTGTTGCATAATCCGAACATCATTCGTCGGTAGGCAAAGGTACCATAGGGACATATGAAAGTAGTCTTTTCTTGGTCATCAGGATGGATAGGAATTTGGAAAAATCCTGAATATCCATCTAAATAGCAAAAATGGGAGTGTTTAGCCAGACGTTCAAGCATTTGATCTATGAAGGGTAAAGGGAAATGATCTTTACGAGTGGCTTTGTTTAGTTTCCTATAGTCGATACACATTCTCTATCCGGTTTGAGTACGTTGTGCTACGAATTCGCCTTTTTCATTACTGATAACTGTAACACCTCCTTTCTTGGGTACAACGTGAACTGGGCTAACCCATTCACTATCAGATATTGGGTATATGATTCCTGCTTCTAACAACTTCTGCACTTCTTTCTTAACGACATCACTCAGAATGGGATTGATTCTCCTTTGATGTTCTCTAGAGGTTTTACAGTCTTCCTCAAGCATGATGCGATGCATACAGATAGAGGGACTTATTCCTTTTAAATCCGAGATGTTATATCCTAAGGAAGTTGGGTATTTTCTCAGGAAATGTAATAATTTTTCAGTTTCTATTTGTCCTAAATCTGTGTTGACTATAACTGGTCGTTCGAGTTCTGCATCTAGGAATTCATACCTTAGATCTTTGGGTAGTGTTTTCAGTTCTACAGCTGGTTTCTTTTGGCAAGGCATAGGGTCAGGAGTAAGTGCGAGACATTCACTTAGATTATTATCTTGGTATTCACCACACCAATTATCATCTTCAAAAACTTATGGCATTGGAATTTTCAGCACTTCAGAATACGTATTTTGTTGTTTCTCCATTTCTTTAACGCATTCATCGATAACATCTAAGAAACAACATGAATCCTCTATAGCAGGTGCTTTGAAGAATTGTGAGAGGATAAATTCTACCTTTTCTTCGCCAACCTCAAAAGTTAATTTTCCTTTTTTCACATCTATGATGGCTCCGGCTGTGGCTAGGAATGGTCTTCCTAAAATGATAGGGATGTTGGAATCCTCCTTAATGTTCATAATTATGAAATCTGTAGGAATATAGAATTGTCCTATACGTACTGGAACGTTTTCTAGCATACCTAAAGGAAATTTCACTGAACGATCAGCTAGTTGTAGGGACATTTTTGTTGGTCTCAGTTCTCCCATGTTGAGCCTTTTACAAATAGATAAGGGCATTAAGCTAATACTGGATCCTAAGTCGCACAAGGCTTTGTCTATGACAAACTTTCCAATAACACATGGTATATAAAAACTACCAGGGTCTTTTAGCTTAGGAGGCATGTTGTTTTGGATTATAGCGCTACACTCTGCAGTAAGCATAACGGTTTCAGTATCCTCGAGCTTTTTCTTATTAGATAGAATTTCTTTTAAGAACTTAGCATAGGAGGGCATTTGCATGATTGCTTCTGTAAAAGGTATTGTAACTTTCAATTGTTTCAGAAGTTCAACGAATTTCTTAAATTGCCCTATGTTTTTAGATTTAGCGAATCTTTGAGGATACGGGATAAGTGGTTTATAAGGTGGCGGAGGCACATATGGTTCTTCTTTCTCTTCGGCCTTTTTGACATCATCTTCTTTTTCATTTTCCTTTGGTCCATCTTCCTTTTTAGACTCCTTACTAGGCTTTTGATACATGGCTGGTTTTTCGATCCTTGGGTCAGTTGGTCCATCTAGTTCTGTTCCACTTTGAAGTGTTATAGCATTTTCATGCCCTTTTGGATTAGGTTGAGGTTGTCCTGGAAAATTACCATCTGGGGCAGCAGTAACAGCTTGTTGTTGAGCCACTTGTGAGATTTGTGTTTCTAACATTTTGTTGTGAGTGGCTAGAGCGTAAACCTTGTTGGCTAATTCTTTAATTTGCTCACTAGTGTGAACATTTTGGTTAAGGAACTCCTTGTTTTATTGAGCTTGTGCAGTAATGAAGTTCTCCATCATTATTTCAAGGTTAGACTTTCTAGGAACATTAGGAGCAGCTACGGAAGCCTTTTGATAACCTGGTGGTACAGCAGGTGCTTGTCCAGGCGCATACAAAGCGTTGTTGTTTTTGTACGAAAGGTTCGGATGGTTTTTCCAACCTGGATTGTAGGTGTTAGAGTAAGGGTTTCCTTGAGCATAATTCACTTGGTCCGTGGAAACTCCTGTTAAAATTTGACATTCAGGGGAAGCATGCCCAGGAACTCCGCATAACTCGCAATTTGGAGCTACGGCAGCCACGATGGTTGTAGGTGTTAGGGTCAAACTTTCAACCTTTTGAGTAAGAGCATCTACCTTAGCATTTACTTGGTCAAGGCCACTTATCTCGTACATCCCGCCTTTTGTCGGAGGTTTCTCTACGGAGGTTATTTCACTTCCCCACTGATAGTGATTTTGACCCATACTTTCGATAAGTGCATAAGCCTCATCGTAGGGTTTATCCATTAGTACGCCACCCACGACAACGTCTATTGTCATTCTTGTGTTATACAAGAGACCATTGTAAAAGGTATGGATGATCAACCACTCTTCTAGACCGTGATGTGGACAAAGCCTCATCATGTCCTTATATCTTTCCCATGCTTCGAAAAGAGATTCGTTGTCCTTTTGTTTAAATCCATTAATTTGGGCTCTTAGCATAGCCGTCTTGCTTGGTGGGAAATATCGTGCTAAGAATACCTTCTTCAACTCATCCCACGTAGTGACAGAGTTGGACGGTAGAGGCTGGAGCCAAGCTCTAGCTCTATCTCTTAATGAGAAAGGGAAAAGACGTAGTCTTATTGCTTCGGGGCTGACACCATTTGCTTTCACTGTGTCTGCATATTGCAAGAACACTGACAAATGTAAGTTCGGGTCCTCCGTGGGACCACCAGAAAATTGGTTCTGTTGTACAACTGACAACAACGAAGGTTTTAGCTCAAACTTATTTGCCTCGATGGCAGGGGCAGCGATGTTGTTATGTGATTCAGCCTGCGAAGGAATGGCATAGTACTTAAGAGGACGGTTTGGAGGTCCTTCGGCCATGTCTTGTTTAGTTTCAGGTTTAGATTCAGATTCTGATTCTGAGTCAGGAAAAGGAATTTCATGTTCTAAACAGTATTCTCTAATTCGTCGTCTTACACTAAGAAGACATTCAGGTTTGTCTGTCGGTTGCGTTAGGTCTTCGCCTTTTGAGCGAGTACTTGGCATACAACCGGCAAATTAGGGAATTTGTTGCCTTAGTCTATACGGCGCAACAAAGGAATCGCATTATTGACTAAATCAGTACCCGACAACGGCGCCAAAAACTTGATCGTGACTTTATATCGGGGGTTACTAACTGCAAGTGCACAGTCTAATCGCGTAATTTTAAAAGATATCGAACCCACAAGGACTGATAATCAAACTAATGCTATTGGATTGTTACTATGTTTAGCTAAGGCTGATGATTTTATAGGTTAAGGTGCAAACGGGAAACTAATGGTAAACTAGAATTTAGATTCAAATAAAATATAACAGAATATCGGTACGTAACTCGTCTACCATCAGGGATTCAACAAATCGTCGGCGTATAAATAAGTCAAAATATTCTTCAGTAGAAAATATTAATTTAAAAGTCTTTACCTCACACTCTCGTGTTTATTGACCCTAACTATACTCCTAAATCAGAATGTTTGCTCTCGCTAAACCATTTTAAATTAAAAGTACTTTTTGAAAACTAACAAGTCCTAATTGATTTTAAAGTGCTCTCGCTGTTTTTAAAATCAATGTCCAATTTAAGCTATCCGGTTAAAACCTCAAACTCTCGTTGTATTGATCATAAACTTCGTTACCTTTGTACTCTCGTAACAAAAGTCCATTTAATTTAAGAAATTGAAACCAGAGAAATAAATTGTCAATAGTTAGCCACGACCGATCGAATCCTTTTCTGGTCGACTTAATTACATACCGATATAAATGGTTTAGCCGGACATTTTAACTAGTATAGACATATACAAACAAAAGCAGTAAAACATTAATTCATGCATGGTATTTAAAATTAAAGGCAATTCTATTAATAAAAATCTGGAAAACAATTGAATCTTGAAGTTTAACAATCCTCCACAGGTCGGTAGGATTTGCTTGCTCGAACAATGAAAACGAAAACAAATGAAAATCTAACTAAAGTGCAATAGCTCCCCGGTGTAGGAAACTATTGTTATTTGGGTGTTTGGAAAATAAAGTGGAAAAATGAAAGAAATCAAAAGCTCTGAACAAAAATAATCTCTGCAGCAAAAGTCCGTCCCCCCTGCACGTTACCAACTGCCTCTCATTTATAGTGCTCAGCAGAAAGTGTGGGAGAGAAAAACTCGGAAGTGGAAGTTATTTTCGTTGATAAAATTGGAGAGTCTTTGTTGAATTGAGAGATTTTCGGAAAACTTCAACTGCTCTGAACGTGTTCGGGAACGTGCGTTGAATGGATACTGATGTTGAGTGGTTCACGTAATTTAAGTTTACTGAGTAAACAAGTCGTGCCGGTCGCCATACGCCTTGTGACGAGGGTCACACTTTGAAGGCGTTATGGTCGCCACATGTTGTGTGATGGTCGCAACGCTAATCAAGTGCCGTTTCCTGTTTTTCTGTCATCTGTCTTCTTTTCTTCTCCTTCTTTCCTATTCTTTCTTCTTTTCTCATGCAAGATGTTTGGGACAAAATACCTGTAAATGAGCTTGAACACTTGCAAAATAAAACGTAAATAAACGAAAACGATGAAATAATTTAATGTAAATCAAGGCAAATATGTAATGTAATATTGCATTATCAACGACTACTCCCAAGAGGGCCTCCATTGAGTGATGGTTTCTCAAGTCAACTTTTTCGGGAATCAACTCTCTCAAAGTCTCCTTGAATATACCATCATCCTATCATAAGTGTACTCCCATGTCCGGGTATAGGACTTATCCTCACCACTCAAAGTAACCACCCTGCATACAAAAGACCCATGCACAAATAAATATATATACAGATATAAATATGTACAGATATACAAGCAAGCAAACATATAAATAACACAAATGCAAATAAGGTGGGCTTAACCCTCTTAGGAGAATGGATATTCACCAGTGAAGTCACCATTTCTGTTGCGGTGAGAATAGGATATCAAGCTATTGAATTAACTTGAATCACAAATCTTAATTCACCGCCGAACTTTGATTTATCCAAAGGAAAGGGTAAAGGTCGAAAACCCTAATTGCGCTATGTAAGAACAAAGCTAGAGATCTAAGGTTCGGGGGTTGGTTATACTTAGGGAAGGTGTTAGCATCCTAAGTATCTGTAGTACTATACAGGAACCTCTTGTTTTATTGTGTTATGTTGTCGTTTGCTTGCTAAGGAAATGTGCTAAGGGAAAGACCTAGGGGTTTTATTTCTAAGTATGCTCGCCAAGATATCGCATCTCATGCCTACGTATCCTGACGGGAATGGAATCAGAGCATTCGTAGTTACCCTCAATAAGGGTGAGGAACTCTTGACTATGGTCAAGGTTCCAAGGGAAGTAAGTATCCATGGCAAGACACTTACATAGAGTACGACGACTCTAAACCTAAGGCTAGGTTGAAAGGGAAAGGAAAGAGGGAGTAAATGTCCATGACAGGACACTTACACAAAGTAGAGCGACTCCGATCCTAAGGCTAGGATAAACAGGGAAAGAAGTGTTTGTGGCAGAACACACTTACATGGAATGCGGCGACTCTAATCCTAAGGCTAGGGAGGTAGTGTTTTTATTAAGCTTTCTGAAACAGATTAGAAATATGATTAAAGTATTTTTTAGATTTTTTGATTAGGTAAAGGTTTTAATTTTAAAGGGAAAAATACTCGATAAAAGATTGAGGTTTGAAAATCGCGTGATGGCGATTGCAAAAGGCAACCGACTTATGAGAGAAGTAGCCACTTGATGTTGGATCAAGGGTTTTGAGAAAAAGTTAGGTCAAATCCTAGTCCCTAAGGGTGCTCCTAGTAAATGAAACTGCAACCAAAGGGAGAGAGAAAGTATTGGCATTAGGTTGATGGTGATGCTAAAAAAGCAGTCGACTTACAAGTTCGGTTATGGCTTGATATGAATCAAGAATGCTTTGGGTTTGGTTGATGGCGATCGTAGAAACAATCGACTTACAGGGTTTAAAATGGTGGCAAGATATGAGCAAAATAAAGGAAAGCGATAAAATTATTTTACACCTCATGAGAATTGGGATACACTTTGCCAATGGGGATAAAAATGAGTGATAAACTCACAATCCAAACGAGCAAGAATTCAACGGTCATCAAGATTAGCAAAAGTTTTAATCCAAACTTGATAACCAGATTAATCAAAAAATTGATATCAATATTCAAATCTAAATTCAATCAAGATCAAGATCAAAATTTAAACAAAATGAAAATTAATGTCTAATAAAAAAAGGACCAGGATCAATGTCAAAATAATATCTACTCCAATCAAAATCAAAATAAAGATTTAAACAAAATTAACATCAAGAATTAAGAAAATTTGAAATCAAAATTATTCGAGAATTAATAAGAGAATGTTGCTAACGCAAAAATGCGATCATCGCAACCGGATCAAACAGACACTAATGCCATGCATCATGTACACCAATGTGCAAACAGCGTATCGACATGATTCAATTCGAATAACCTTAATAAAAATAGAATCAACAATATATATATATATATATATATATATATATATATATATATATATATATATATATATATATATATATATATATATATATATATATATATATATATATATATATCAACTTCAAAAAAAACCGAAATTGTTTTAAACATATTATAAAACAAACAAAAAATTTAATATAAACTAACCTATGTTTTTTTAAAGAAACAAACAGTATAAAAAAGGTAAAGTAAAATAATATATATATATATATATATATATATATATATATATATATATATATATATATATATATAAGTCAAAAACAAGACAATCAATATATACATAAGATGCAGTGGATATATTTGTGAAATTAGAACAACAACATGTATATACTATATGAATAAAATAAAAGGACTATATAAGAATCTACCAATATACATAAGACAAACAAATAGGTACCACCAACATATAATGACCGAAAATGCATAAGAAAAGCAAGCATTAAGAGCAATAAAAAAAATTAAAAGATCGAAAAATAGATCCTAAGAAATAGTACCACAGCTCAATGTTTCGTTTTTTCTTTTTCTCTCCCCCATTTTCTTTCCTTTCTTTCGGTCCCCTATGATTAGTGTTAGCACATGTATATATAGTGCTATGATAGCCAGACAAAATAAATATTTTTCCGAAACATTGTGGACAAGGATACTAAAAGAATTAAGACAAAATGTTTTTGTGTTTTCATAAATAAGGAAAGAAAGACAAGAGTACTAAAATAAAAGTTTTGTGTTTTTTTATTAGTAGACAAAAATAAAATGAATTAAATATGATGTCTTTGTGTTTTTTTTATAAAAAGAAATATATTAATAAACAAATAAAAAATAAAAAATAAAATTAATTAAATAAATTTAAACTAAATATCTACAATAAATTAAATGATTAAAAATAAAAATAAAATAAACGACTAAAAGGTCGGGCACCAAAATGCTCGGGAATAAAATGAATGCACCAAAATTATCAGCGTGGAATAAAATCACTCGGAAAAATACAGCATTTTGTCAGGTTTTGAAATTAATCGGAATCGACTTTTAGTTTGACTGACTCATCTGTAAATCCAACAAGTTCGTTCTAGCTGATAAATTGGGATATGCAAGATGATTGGCCTAGACTGACATGCGAAAGATCAAATAATTTGAGGGTAAAATTTGGGGTATGACACCAAGCATCCAAGAAGTTTCTCTGAGGTTCATTTGAGGTGTCCAAGGCATTGGTTTGCTTTTGTCACAACTATCTTGAAGGTTGGCAAGTTGATCTTCAAGAGGTAAGTGCATAAGAACTTGAACTTTGCAAAATATGTATTTCTTTGATGTTCCTTGACCATGAACATGTTTTATATATCATACTTGTTGTGTTTGGATCATTTTGAAGTGCTATTATTGACTGTGTATAGCTTTAGCATAAAACTTGCAAAAAACATGACATTTTATGGACCACTATCGGATTTTAAAATAGAGACATCCTTATAAAAACTACCACCACCATTGGATTCCTTAGGAAATTTCAAGCAAGTTTCATCTTTATTTCATCCATTTTCATGGAGAAATGAGAAAGTTACAATGCCTTTTGCATTTGGTAAGAAACTTAGCATTCTTGGGCAAGAACCAGGTCATGGCGCCTTTGTTTTGGCCAGGCCTAGGTCACACTTAGGCATATCAATTAATGGGTATGGTTTGATACACGGATGTATCACCACCCCAGTGGTTAAACCTGCGCGCCTTTGAGTACTTATGCCTACCAGAACTGGGGTTCGAATCCCCCTCGCCCCAGTTCTTTTTAATTTTTCTGAATTTCAAATGAATATCACATATAATTAAATGCTTCCCTCAAAGGTTCAACCTACACGCGTTGGCTAGTTGGTCTAGGTTTTGTGTTGCAAGCGAATGGTCATGGGTTCAACACCCATGGGGATCATTCTCCATTATTTGTAGTATTTAATTTCTTCACTTTCCTTTGCAATTTCAAACTATCATAACTTTCTTTTTTTTTATCATTTTGAACCCATTCTTTTTGAAAATTATTCATGATAATGTCTATTTTTTGTTTTTGAAAATAAATTGCCAAAAATAATTATTTTTGATGCATTTATGAATGTTAAAAGTGTGTGGTATTTTTAGGGTTTCTTATGGATTTCTTTAATTTTTCTTGATTGTTTCCTTGCTTGAAAAGACTTGTTTGCACCATGTGTAACTTATATGATCTTTGTGTGATGTTTTGATATTATACATCCTTGTTTCCACTTGTTTTTAATGCATTTTTCAAAGTGTATGTTCATATAAAAGTGTATGTTGAACTTTGTCTATACCATGAACTTTTGCTTGACTATTTTTGCCTTAAAATGTGATGTTCCCTCCATGTTTATACCACTTTGATATGTACATATGTCTTTGTTTGATTATACCATGTTTATGTATTCCTAAACACTTGAATTTTGTCTTGAAAATGCCTTTGTATACATGTTTGTTTGTATGGACCTTTGTGATATTCTTACTTGCTTATGACCATGTTTGAACCCTAATATCCATGTTTGGTTGTTACCAACTTGTCTTAACATGTTCAACTTGTACCCATGCTTAAATGTTCAAGTAATGCCTTAACTTGTTCACATGATGTTTAAACTTTAAACTTGTCATCTTTAAGTATTCTCACATGCCATCTCTTGTATGTTTACATTATTCATCCCCATGTTGTTGTCATAAACATGTCCTCATATTCAAGTATTTCCTTCATAAACTCTTACCCTGATAAACATGTCTCTTGGTGTGATGCACATCATAATTTAAACTCCACGGGCCTCTGTTAGAGTGTAAGACCCATCACATTTTTAATTACATTTTTTAATACCTTTGGGCCCCTATTAGAGTGTAAGTCCCTCCCCTCCTCCTCAAACTTTCTTCAATTTCTCAAAGCTTTCAATCTTTCAAATCTCAATCTTCAACTCTCATCAAACACAACCTTAGTGGCTTTCAAATCTCAAAACTCCATGGGCCTCTGTCAAGAGTGCAAGACCAATCACAATTTAAACTCCATGGGCCTCTGTCAACAGTGTAAGACCCATCACAATTTAAAATCCATGGGCCTCTGTCAAGAGTGTAAGACCCATCACAATTTAAACTCCATAGGCCTCTGTCAAGAGTGTAAGACCCATCACCTTTTGCAATTCATGACTATATTTGCCACTTATTTCATATTAAGTTTCTCTTGACATTTATAACACCTCATCCTTAGTTTATACTTATTTCAAACATTAGGGTTCCCTTAACTACAACTTAGTTCAAATACTAGTTCCCCTTTTGTGAAGGCAACTTCATCATAGCCTCATCTTGGGCTTTATCCAAGCATCATAGCCACCTCTTGGGCTTCATCCAAGCATCCTAGCCTCCATCTTGGGTTTCATACAAGATACCATCAATTCAAAACTCCTCCTAGTTAAGTCAGACTCCTCTCAGGCTATAAAATTTTTAGTTTCACATCTTGGGCTTTGAACAAGATATTACAAACAAACTTTTTAGCTTCACATCTTGGGCTTTGAATAAGATACAAACAAAAATTTTAGCTTCACATCTTGGGCATTGAACAAGACACTCAAATAATTCAACTTCTCCCCAGAGATGAGACATTAAGTCATCTCTGTAGGAAGATATCTCTTCTATACACCACAATTCAAAAATCAAACATTACAAACTTTTTTCCATATAAGTGATGTAACTGGCACACTTGTTGATCCAATATCCAAGCTGGAGTCCTTCTCTTATCATGGTCCAAAATTTTTCTTTCATCTAAGTGATGTAAGTGGCACACTTGTTGATACTATATCCAAGTTAAGGTCATTCTCTTAGCATGCAAAGACTCATAAAGAAAGATGTGGCATTGCTTAGAATTATTTAACATCCAAGTTCAAAGCTTCTTCCCTTATGTCATTATTCTCAAATGTTTGTGATGAATAGGTGGTATATCTCCCTTAAGAGATGACAATATGTCTTTTCTTTCAAACCGACAAAACTTTTAGCTTCATCATCTTGGGCTTTGAACAAGATACAAATTCCACCCATAGTTAGGTGGAACTACGAATGCTCTGATTTCCCAAAGTCTCTTTTTAGGAATACGTAGGCATAAGATTGCGAGATCTTAGCAAGCACGCCTTTAAATAAAATCCCTTAGGTCCCCGTACCTTTCATAAAACAAAAACTTCCAAAAACATCTCACATTCTCATTCTCATTCTCATCCATAAGTTAAAACTTTCCCAATCAAACAATAAACATTGTAAGTAGATAAGATAACTAATAGTAAAAAATGTACAAAAGGTTCTTATAGAGTACTATAGATACTTAGGGTGTTAATAGTTTCCATTAGTATAACTGACCCCAATTCCAGATCTCTTCGTATTTGTTGGAAAAACTTTTGCACACAGGGTTAGTTTAGATTTCTTCCCCTTCCTTTTGAGCATCATAGTATAAATATTAGAAATTCGAAAGTGCCACAAGCACGGTTCACGAGAGTCCCACCATCTTAGGATGGGTGGGGGAAATCGGTCCACAGAAAAATAGCGACTTCATTAGGGAACTCTCAAATCCCCTAAAAGGGTCAAACCTATTTTGTACCTTTTTTTTACTATTACTGTCAATATCATTTCATTCTTCATATTGTCTATTTACTTGCCATATCTGTTTAAATGTGCTTGTTATGGGAATGTGATTAATACACACGTGGTGAGGAAAAGTCCTAACTTGGACATACTTTAAGATAGGAGGTGGTATAATCAAGAAGGCTTATAGGGAGTGAATCCCGAACAAGCTAACTTGAAAATCCGACAGCTCAGTGGAGGTACCCTCTTGGAATTACTGATGTTGAGCGAGCAAGTCGTGACCAGTTTCTTGCCAGGAAACTCTCCAGAGATCACATGCTTCTGTCACACCAGACTGAAGCCAATTCTTAGGTCAACACCCAAGACTAAAACAGATGCTAAAGCGTATGCAGTACCCCTCCCATGATTCTGCACAAACTCTGATGATGAGGTGTTCCAACATCTTGTTGAACATCAGCAATGTTGACTTCGAAGGATAATCAATTAAATACTTGTGAATTCCACAAATAGAAATTGATCTTAAATCCTTGTCCAATAACCCTTCTTCACTGTTGTAGCTAAGCTCCACTAGATCACTTCATGAGCACTTATCAAGCATTCAATCTTTTGCAAGTATCTTCTTTGACAAACAGTGTTGAGATACCAAGGCTGCCACCCTTGACTCAAGTAACTAAGATTCTCTCTGAACGAATCCTATTTACCTCAACAATTCTGAGAACTTCAATCAGATTGGATCCACCCTTAGGGTTAAGAGAGATGAATCCTTTCTTGCTGTTTTGGATAGTGAAACTAAATCACCTCCACTTTCTTTAGGTTGTGTTTCATAGAAACACCTTCTAGTCAGAAGAATAACTAGAAGACTCCAGATGCACGACTGAGATGCCTTTATGAGTGGACTTGAGAGAATTCTCAAGTATCTTTGACAACCTAGCCAATCAATAATTTATCAAACTCCCAGAGCAAAAACTTGATAAACTTAAACTCAACTCCTCTCCTCTTCTACTGACTTCACATTGTACCATGGAACCAAGCTTCCAAGTACCAAGTCACCATAACAGACATCTTCCAACAACTCTTTCCATTACATCGCTCCCGACTTTGGAATAAAAGAATACAGATATCTTCACATATAGAGGTCGACGATTGAGATCTTCCACCATCTGTCTTCAGCAACAACTCCAGAATCCCATAATTCTAGAGTTCTTCCTTCAGAAACACATGCAGCGGAACCACCAAGGAACAAATTCAACTTGCCCTAATAAGATGTCAAAACATCTTATAAGACACCCCAACAAGAGAACTAGCCACTTCTCGTGCAGTTGTTGTAGAACCTCCTTAGCAACATGAACAACCACCGGGTTGTTACCTTCGATCTAGAACATCCATCCCATGCTTTAATACCCTTGAGTATGTCTGAGTTGATTGATCTGATCTTCAAAACTCCTCCTTGTTTAAACGCCAGAAAGTATCTCCCAAAGATCTCATCCAGAAACAAACATGATGCCTGCTCTGATACCAATTGAAATTCTGGAAATGCAGAAAGCAGATTGCTTAACACATGTCAAGACATTGTTCTGCATAAACATTTAAACGCAGAGGAACAACAACAGACTGATACCTTGAATATCAGAACTGCCACAATACAGATGTTACAACATCTGATCCAACATGTTTATCATGAACCCTAACAGAAAAGTAAATTTGTAGAATGATAAAGAACACAACAATTATTAACCCAGTTCGGTGTAACTCACCTACATCCGGGGGATACCAATCCAGGAAGAAGACTCCACTATCTGTAGAAAGGTTACAAAGCTAAAATCTCTCGTTTACAAATTTATATCCTAATATCTACCCAATAAAAGCTTTATCAAAGAACAACTTCTTCGATATAAGATACCCCACTCACTTCCCTTAATCACCAACTGTGTTTTCTACATCATCCCTGTCAATACAGAATTCTGTCAAGCATACTTGACAAACAAGCTAACTCGGATTTGCTTAAAAGCTTCATACAAGAACAATACACAATCCAATACCTCAAGGCTTATGGATCTGTGCAACACCTATATCTGCCACAATGCATCAACTGATACAAAGGGGGACTTACAACCTAGAGAGCCAACGACTCTCAAAACCTTAAACCCTTGTTTCTTACGCAAGAGAACTAGGTAACAAAAGGCATATAAAATCCTAGGTCTAAGTCTTCTTTTATAGAGTCTTCTGTTGGGCTTCAAATCTTTAAACAAATCTTTCCTTGATCCACTACTAAACACGCCTAGAAACCTGGAACAGATTTGAAACAGATTTAAACAATCTGTTATAGCAGTCAAGATGTTGAGTCTTCATGCTATGACATCTCCTTCGACATCTTTGTGTTTGGCAGATTTCTTGATGTTGAATCCTTTTGTTTGACAATGAGTTTTACCAAAATTTAAGTTAAATCTTTAGAGTCTTCAGGTAGAAACTAGAGCCATCAAGTTGAGGATGCCTTACCCTCGTCAGGAAGTGTTTCCCCTAAAGGAATATATCCCCTACTTCATGAACGACACAGAGAAACTTCAGGTCGCCTTTAACAAAACTCAACGTGAAAAGAACTCTTGGAGGAACAAATATCAAATTGTCAGCTTGGAGAACACAAAGATCCAAAAACAACTAAAAGAAAAAGATGCTCTTATTGAGATACTAGAGCAACATGCTATGGAGAGACAAAAAGAACGAGAAAGTTTACTCTCCCCTTTCACTTGGCAAAAGATCGTCAATCCACCAACGATTGAGGAAGCTCGACTCAAGAAGCAGAAGAAAAGTCAGCAACAAGTGTTTTGAGCCTCATCAAAGAAGGTTCCTTAATAGCTATAGGCTTAGTTTCCCTTTTTTACATGGTAAATATTGTACTTTTGTAACCTTTCCAGTTTATCAAATAAAAAGTGTTGGTATTTATGTTATCCATTAAATGATATTTGCAACATAATTGTTGAAAGTTCTTTTAAAAGAAGAAAAAAACAAAACAAAAGAGCATTTGCATCCTTTGCACATCATGCATCATTCTAGCATTTCACATCTTTCCTAAAATATAAAACTTACACATATTTTTCACACTTTAGAGTCAAACTGTCTCATTCATACAATACTCGGGCCAATCGTCAAAAGAAAATGGACAATCTTGAGGAAGAAAATAGATAACTAAGAGAGGATGTCACTACTCTGAAAGAAAGTATGGAAAGACTCAACATCATGATAGAAACAATGGAAGCGGCTCAGGATTAACCGTCTCAAAGGACTCTGATCTCAGAAATTGTCTCCGCACCAACCTTTGAAGTACCTATCAGTCTTCTTCAGTACACCATGCCTAAAGGCTTTCCCTGGGGCATGCCTTTCAATTTTGTGCCTGAGGGATATATACCTCCGGTCACTGAAGACTCAAGGGCTACAGCCGAAGTCTCCAGGCCTGAAGGTTACAAATTTCAGGTAAATGAAGATGCAAGAGCCACGATAGAGATTCCTATACATGAAGGTTACAGACTTTAGGTCTCCGAAGCACCAAGAGTTGCAGCAATAATGTATGTACCGCAACCTATGATACATACTACTCCAGAAGATCAAATCTTTCACGCCGCTCCAAGTAAAGATATGAGATTACATAAAAGGATGGATGAATTCCAAGAGCAGTTCTTGGAAATGCATAAAGAACTTCAGGCTATTCGTGGACAGGATTTGTTTGGTAAAGATGCCGCCAACCTCTGCTTGGTCCCAAATGTTAAAAACCACACAAATTCAAAGTGCCTGACTTTGAAAAGTACAAAGGCAACTCCTGCCCTCAAAGTCACTTGGTGATGTATGCTCGAAAGATATCTACCCAGATGGAAAATCAACAGTAACTGATCCATTACTTTCAAGACAGTTTAACTGGTATCGTACTCAAATGGTACATGGGGTTAAACCATACAAAGATCAGTATCTTCAGAGATCTCAGAATAACTTTTGTTCAGCAATACAAGTATAATTTAGATATGGCACCTGATAAGGATTAACTCAGGGCGATGTCTCAAAGGGATAAAGAAAACTTCAAAGAATATGCTCAGAGATGGCATGAAATTTCCGCCCAGATTTGTCCTCCTCTCGAGGAGAAAGAAATGACAAAAATCTTCTTGAAAACTTTGAGCTCGTTCTATTATTACCGAATGGTCACAGGTGCACCTAGTGACTTCACCGAGATGGTGAACATGGGAGTACGCCTTGAGGAACCAGTCCGAGAAGGGTGATTGGTCAAAGATACAGAGCCATCTAGTAGTGGCAAGAGGTATGGAAGTGCTTTCCAAAAGAGGAAAGAGATAGATATCAACACTATCTCACAGGGTAAACAAAGACGAAGATACAAACCTTGACAAATAGCAGTGATATCTCTTGTTATCAACTCAACGCCAGTTCCAGCATATCAACCACAAATTTCTCAAAATCAGCAAATACAGTATCAGTAAAGGCAGAAACAACCTCTTCAGCAGGCTCGCCTGCAATACAACAACAACAATCGTATCACAAGGTCACCAGGTTTTGATCATATACCAATTCCATATGCATAACAGTTCCCATTTCTGCTAGCAAAAGGACACATTCAAACCAGGACTCCTCTTGTCATTCCTGAGAATCCCCCTTATTGGTTCAAGGTTGACCAATTATGTGTTTATCATCTAGGAGTACCGGGGTACAACATCGAGAATTGTTTCAGTTTTAAATCTGATGTACAAAGACTTGTCAAGAATGGAGTTTTGTCTTTCAAAGACACTAATCCAAATTTTCATATGAATCCGCTACCTCAGCATGAGAAAAATTTTGTAAACATAATTTACAAAGTTCCTGAAAGCAGTTACCAAATTCATGATGTGCGCTTACTAGAAACAAATCTGGTTAAGATGCATTGCAGACAAAGTGGATACGGCCATGTGCTACCTCACAACTATCATCAATGCAACATTTGTTCCAATAACAACCAAGGGTGCAGCATCATACAGGTAGCCCTCCAAGAGTAAATGGATCTAGGTTGGATCCAAGATCACAGAATTTGTGGAGTAAACATGGTTTATGGATGCCCGAGCATTTTTCAAAATTTTGACATTCGCTTAATGAATATAAATTTGGTGGCAATGCACTCCAGACAGAGTCAACACCATTAGCTACCATTGCACGATTACAGTGCTTGTTCAATTTGTTCAAAGGATAATCAGGGGTGTTCTTTCATGCAAGAGGCTCTCTAACGTCAAATGGATCTAGGGTGGATTTAGGATTATCATGGAAGGAACAACTATCAAATCAACATGATTGATGAAGGTTCAGACTGGGTTCAAATTTTTGACATTCGCATGATAAACACCAATTTGGTAGAATTACATGCCAAACAAGTAAAACTTGGATTTTTAACATCACACAAATATCAAGATTGCAAAGTCTGCTCTGAAGATAATCAAGGTTGTCTAGTCATACAAAGAGCTCTTCAACATCTGTTGGACCATTGGTGACTTCCAGTATATCGTAACATGAATACAGATCAAATCAACATAATCGATGGGAGCCCGAGTAGACATAAAAGTTGTGATATCCGCTTGTTGGAAACAGACTTGGTAAAGATGCATTGCATATAAAGTGGACAGGGTCGTATACCACCCCACAATTATGAACGTTGCGGGATATGGTCAGAAAATGACCAAGGATGCTACTTTGTGCGAGCATCTCTCCAGAATCAGATAGACCGAGGAGAGATCATACCATGCAAAATGGAAGATTATCAGTCAATCAATATGGTGCAAGGTTACCCACAACAACCCTCAATTTATAACAAAGAATCTTCAGTCAAAAGCTTGCATAAACCTGATTGTGTTAGTCCAAATCAACATGATCACTCAACTTGCAAAAAGCGCCGTAAAAGCTGACATGGTAGCTTCCTCATCCAGGATGAGATTCAAATACTATTAGATCAAAAGGCCGTCACAGTATTCTGGAAAGGAGAGCCCATTGATTTTGGAATTGATAAAGATGTTTACACCATAATTCCTCTACTCAGTGAACCAAAGCGCATTGAAATCTCTTTTGATGGTGGAAAGATTCCTGATATCCCCAAGCTGGAACCAATAGAGGTCACCGATGATAGTAGTGTCACACCCTCATTTTCACCCAAACCCTAGCCTTGCATATTGTATCATTTTCATCATCTATGCATCCCTTTAGGTCATAATCATTCATGTTTGGCTCTGTTTCTAAGGCATCTTGGGTATCATCAATCAAGAAGGAAGGCTTGATTTTCAAGGCAATGAACAAAAAGATATTCTAGAGGATATGACTCTCCCAAGCTACAAGGTCCTCACACACCACAAAGTATTTCAAAAAGATCACATGTTCACCTGGCAACTAGGGTTTCAGAAGATTGAAGAATGATCATAGTGTCACACCCTAATTTTTAAACCCTAAGATCCCACCTCACGTCGCATCATCTAGGTCGATCATTCATGCATGACTAACCAATTCCAAAGACATTGTTGTGTTTGTTCGTATGTAAGTTAGGGTTGGGCATCAAGAAGTTCAAGCAAATGATCAAATCAAGGATTTGTGTGATTCTCTACTTCTCAAGAACCTCCACTCATTCATGGTGATTTAGAGTTTCCCTCCATCAATAATCAAGTTTGAGTGTGTATTAATTCAAGTTCACCAGGATCTCATGGCTTAGAACATGATTCAAAGGTTTCAAATGCATTTTTGTGGCCCATTCATGTGTTTAAGATGGCTCGAGAAGTTTAATCTATTAATAGTCGAAGAATTTTGATTCAATTGTTAAAAAGTCAATAGATGCTCAAAGTCAAAGTTTAATTTTTGACATTATTTGGTCGACTACGGACTTTTTGAGTCAATAATCGAGAAAGTGTGGGAAATAATTGAGTTTGGTTAAGTTAAGCCAAGAAAATCGAAGAAAGAAAATCATATGTTCGAAAGAAACACAAAAAGGAATAAAAAATAAGGCAATGGCAAAATTGTAATTACCAATGGCAAAGTTGTAATTATCAAAAAGAAGTTGAGGATCAGGTGAGGATCAGCGTGAGCGTGAGGATCAGCATCACTCAATGGCAAAACGGTAATATTTATGCATGCTTGGGGATCAAGGAAGGAATATGCCAAACGTGGGCACCAAGCAATGGCAAAGTTGTAATTATCAAAAAGCAATTGAGGATCAGCGTGAGGTTCAGCATGAGGATCAACATTGCTCAATGGAAATTCTGTAAATAGTGATCCTTTCATTTACACTGCTAATAACAGTTTTGTAATTACTGGTGGCAAACTTGTAATTAAAAGCTGGTACTCAAGAATGGAGAGGATCTAGAATCCTATATATAGCCCATTTGTTTTATTCATTGGGGGGGGGGGGGGGGGGGGGGGGGGAGAGATTCAAGGATTCATGGAGGATAAATTCAAGAAAAATGGTCTTGAAATTCTTTCACACATCATATTCTCACTAAAATCCATTGTCACATAAGAGTCGAAACATCGGATCTCCCGATTTTTCCACTTCCTTTATCAAATATAACTCATCCAATGCATTGAAACCAAACATTTCATCACACTCCTGAGGGCTCATTGAAGCTGCAGAAGGTGCATTGGACACACTCCAATAGGTAAACTTTCTTGATTTCAAACCCTCATTAAGGCTTCATTTTCATCCATTCAAGTTGCTATTGTGTTTGCCTTGATATGTTGAGTGAAAACCCCATGAAAATGGGCATTGGTTAATCATTTTTTATAATCTTGTTATTTTAGTTAATATTCTTGTTAACTCACTTTTTTTAATTTAACCATTTTTGTTAATAATCATTTTTTATTTATTTTTTATTAAAATAAATTGGCCTTAATTATTGATTTTATTAGTTTATTTTCCAAATTTTTGATTAATTATTTTGTTGGTTATTTATCTTTATTATTTATCTTTGGCTAATTTTCTTGTTAATAGTTTTTAACAGTTTTGTAATCATCTTTGTTACTAGTTTTGTTTAAATCATTTTTATTTTTTCTCAAACCTTTCAATTATAGTTTGGTTGTCATTTGGTTTAGATCTTATTGCATCTTCACTTTTCATTTCTACTTTGATTTTCACCTTCGATTTTCTTTTCGATTTTATCCTTATTTTGACTTATGGATTGATGAAGTCTTTTGAATTGCGAATGTTGATTGTCGAAGTTTTTAACCTTCATTATTTCAAATCTGTAGAAAATGATCATCGAGATCATTTCCTATACTTTGGGATAGTGATAGGTTACCTTAGATTAATTGACGGAAGTTTGTGATTAAGACGAGATCTTCACCTTTTCTTTTTGTGTGGAATGATTCCATTGGAGAATGATCCTCAATATCATTTCTCTATCGTGTCTTAACACAAACATCATTCTTGCGCGGCCTCCTATAGCATGATCTTCCTCATAGATCATGTTATGATGGTTTAGCGATATAGTCGACCCGATTAATCCGATTAGTTAATCACTAACAACTAACTTTAATTTCTGTTAACATATCACTGTTCATATTATTATCGTTGTTCATATTCATACTGTCATCTTATTTTGTTCATACCTCTTCCATTAAACTCCACACTAACCTTGTACGTTTCTCATCCTTGTAAGTCGATTACCTTGTGTATCGCCATCAACCTATCTTAATCTATTCATGACCCTTTCATTTCATTCCACTTCTTTCATCATCTTTTCTTTTTGAGTCAAAAACCTTGGTTTTGTACCAAGCGCATTTTCAAACCTTTTCTTAATAAACTTAGATAGTCGTGGAGTGGTTAGGCGAAGGCATTCTCCTATCCCGAGTGCTTGACATTACCTTTAGGGTTCACTGTCGTAAAGCACTTACCATCTAACTCAAAACACCTTAAATAAGAGAATAAAGTTCTCTTTGTATTGAATTAAAGAGAGAGGATTGTGTGAAGACCCCTTCCACTTCGAGTATTAGGATGCTCACTTTTGAGTGTGTGGTCTCGATACTCATCTTTCAATACGAAGACGTGACTATATTCGCCACACAACTTTCACAATAAATCTTTTGAGATAAAGAATTGAGTACTACCCGAAGGGGTTCCTATCCGAGGACTTATTTCACCCCTAAAAACAATCTCAACAAATCAAATGAGACATCTTGCCTTGACGGCGAAAATCAACCTTTTCCAAAAGGGCATGTTACGTCCGTTCTACCGCAAACAGGTAACGCATAAGACTCCACGAGCGAGCCGTAAAACACCTAACTGCTAGAATGCGCACGATAACATCGTCCATAAAAAACACCAACAAACCATAGGTCGAACTACGATTGCTCTGATTCTTCATTCACGTCTGAATGTAAGATACGTAGGCACAAGATTGCGATGATCTTGGCGATCCACCTTCTATCCATCTTCCGTTTTCCACACCCTTCCATTTTCTTCCCCCAAAAAGGACATGTTACGTCCATTCTACCACAAGCAGGTAACGCATAAGACTCCATGAGCGAGCTGCAATACACCTAACTGCTAGAATGCGCACGTTAGCATTGTCCACCAAACTTCCCATTTTCTTATCCGTAGGCCGAACTACGAACGCTCTGATTCTTCACTTTCTTAAGTGAAGATACGTAGGCACAAGATCGCGATGATCTTGGCGAGCACCTTTCCATCTTATTCATCCGTAGCCCTCCGAACTACGTTGACTCTGACTTTCTCATTGCATGAGGGAATACGTAGGCATAGGACTGTGAAGTCCTATTGAGTCTCCTTTCCTTTTCCCCACCTTTTCTTTTTTCTTATTTTCTTTCACATTCTTTGTTTCTTATCCCTCTTTCTCCCTTCTTAGAATACTCTTAGAAAGTAATACCTTTGGCAAACATCCTTACACATAGACAAGCGAATGGTTCCCATCGAGTACGATGGACGTGGTGGGTGCTAATACCTTCCCCACACATAACCGGCTTCCGAACCCATAATTTGGTTGTGAGACCATCTTATCCTTTTCTCTTTGGGGTTTTCTCGATGTTTTCCTTTCCCCTCATGGGATAAATAAAGTTCAATGGTGACTCTTCTGTTCCTTCCTCTTTCGCCTCCGATCGACTATTTTTTTAGTAGCGACAGCTGGCGACTCTGTTGGGGACATGAGTTCACCCTAGCAAGCCAGGCCTAGTTTGTTTGACGTATGTGTGATTTGTTTGCTTATTTATTGCTTTATTGCTTTGATTGTATTCTCTTATCTGTTGGGTTTATTGGGGATGGTTTGTGAGGAGAAAGTTTTTCTACCCAAACTTTTCGAGTATACACTAAGCTAGAAGGTGGTTGCATTCTGATTTGCGAGACTTAGGACTCGTTGAGTTGGTTTGACTTCCACCGCTCAGATGAGGCCCCTTTGGGAATGATTATATCTTACGATTAGTCGTAATGGCGTCTTTGTTTCCGACCTAGGAGTCCGTGATTTTGAGGACCTTTAGAACCCTATTCCAAAGGTTACTAAGGCATAACTATGTGCTCATCCTTTGAAGGGACTACCGTCTTACGAATCGTCGTTATAATGGAAAACTTTTGAGGGCTAGTACATGGGACCCTATTTGAAAACCTTTGGGATGCCTTGTTGTAACCCAATAGATTAACTACCCAAGGTGAGAGATATCCAATTGTGTGGTCCTCAAAACCTGTGACCTTGATACCTGTGGTGTGAACTCCTGATTCAGCGATCTTTGACCCCATGTCTTATTGCATTCATAACATTGCATCTGCATAAGCATCTTTGCATCATTTTGCATATCATTCTCCGACCAAACACCAGAGCTCATCCATCCTTTGTCCTTAACCCACAGTTGACTTCCCAACGCTCGTATTGGACTCAAAACAGCCAGAAGTTGATCATGGAACAATTACAAGCGAATTTGGTGGAGATACGTACCTAGATGGGGGACCCAGATGGGGTAATTTATGGTAGACCCGCAGGCTCTGTCCCAAGATCAAAAATTGCTAAGGGAGGAAGTTAGCCAACTGAAGACTCAGATGAGCCTGATCATGGAACTCCTGAAGAAAGTGTTAAGGAAAGAAGGTAATCCTACACCTGATGCTACAACAGAAGTTGTTATTCGTCCTCTTCTTATGGAATCTCTCCCTAGTTACGAATTACCTCGTGGGTCTACTTCGCAAGCCAGGGTTCCAGAATCACCCTGTCATCAGCAGCCATTTCCTGTTCCCCAATGGAACGCTGAGAGTAGAGAATTTGAACAGAGGTCGAGGGAGCCTGAGAAGAAAATTGATCCAATTCCAATGCCATATGCGCAGCTACTCCAACACCTGCTCAAGCTTCAGCTAGTTAAGCTCTGTACTTTGGAACATCCTCACACAAAAGTTCTTCTAGGCTATAATGTCAACACTAGGTGTGATTTCCATTCTGGAGCACCTGGACATAGCATTGAAGACTGTAAGAAATTCAAATACAAGGTCCAAGAGCACATTGATTTAAAGATAATCAAGTTTACACCAGGTGGCACAAATGTGCAAGGAAATCCTACTCAAGATGCTGCAAAAAGGATGGACGCCCATTCCCTATCTCCTGGATCTACCTCAAGACAGGGACATATTCCATGATCGTAAGTTCCAGAACCTCCGCGTCAGCAACCTTTGTGTGTTCCCCAACCAAATCTGAAGAGAAAAGCGTATGGACAGGGTGGACGCCCAAATCAGTATTCACAACAGAGCTTCTCCCAGAAGAGGCAACAAAGGCCGAGAAGGCCAGGGAGACAGTTCACTCCACTACCAATGTCCTACAGTCAGGTGTTTCCAGATTTTATCAAACGAGGACTGTTAGTGCCAAAAGAGTTGAAACCAATGCCTTTTCCATACCCACCTGATTTTGACGCTAATGCCCGATGTGATTTTCATTGTGGCGCAATGGGGCATTCAACTGAAGATTGTAAGATGCTAAAGCACAAGATTCAAGATATGATTGAGTCCAAGTTGATCTCAGTGACACCTCAAGGCCTTCAAGTCAACTCTTCATCTGGTCAGGCGGGTTCGTCCGTTTTGGTTATGGAAGAAGCTTCTAGGAGTATGTGAAGGAGGCTATCATAGTGGACTCGATGAATAAGAAAGTTAGCCCAATGGCAACTCAAGAGAGAAAAGCCTAGTTCCTCAATGCTGGCAATTTTAGATCATGTCATTACTTTGCATTTGTAGTTTCTTTTTTGTTAAGTGCTATTTTCTTTTAGACATTGTGCTTTATTAATGGTATTGTTAATGTAATGAACACGCATTTTCTGAACAAGTCCATTCATATTCACTCATATTTTCTCATTTATTAAAAAAAATCACAAAAATATTTCTCCAATTTAATTCCTTTATCATGTTGTTTCTTTGGCAAAGATTTGAGGGAGGATGATGAAAACGAAATACCCATAATTGTTAATAGTATGCTTTTAGATAAAATCCTGCTAATGATGTACATGCATTGTTTCAAATCCCCCAAACACCGGAGAGATAAGGAGTTAGTCCCTAGTTAACCACTTCAAGCCCAGAAGTAGGTATTTCCTTCGGATTTCTAAACCCTTACGCTTAACCTGGGGCATGGGTAGTGTTCAGTTATTCTGACTACACATTCGAACTTCAAGATGAAACCTCCTGTTATGGCGATTGTCCTTTAACGACCAAAGACTTGGCAGTCACACCCCTTCAAAAAAAGAGAAGAAAAAAAGGAGAATGCCTGCTAAGTCCACCACCCAAAAAGGCGACTTAGGCAAAAGTTAGGGATCAAAAAATGAATAAAGAAAAAGAGGCCCTCAAATCCTCAAGGAAAACAAAATAAGATTCAGTGACCATTATGTCAAAAATTAGAAAGGTCACTAACATCCATGGCCAAAATAACAAAATAAGGTGATTGCCATTTTAAGCAAACCTTGAATCTTCGCCCTTACACCGTCAACCCTTTTGGAAGACAAATGTGTGTAGTATAACTGAAGGTAGGACTGGAGTTCATCATGAAGAAGGGGTGGGTACAAATCAAAATTTGAGCCTAATATCATTTATTTCAAATAACTGTGAACCACACCACGTTACAACCCTCGAAAGACCTAATTGAGGCGGGGGTTTATTCTAAAAGCATGCTACAACAAGGTTGCGTAAACTGACTCCCCACATATTTGCTAATTTTTAGCATTTGTGTCATTCTTCTTGCTATATCTTTCATACATCGGTGAATCATCAAAACGTTCGGACTAATGGTCCACTCATCACACACCTTCACATCATTCCAATAAGCTATTTCCTTTAAACACTGCATGAATGTCGCATTAAAATTACCATTTCTAAGGAAACAATTTTAACTGCAAGCAAGTACCTGACATAAAAAAGATTCTTACAAGTGCAATAGGAGAGAAACTTGATCATTCGTTGGTGCTGACTCGAATCAAGACCTTCTCATAACCTTGTGAATCTGGGGCAAGGCATTCAAGAGTCAGTTGAGAAGAGAATCATCTCAAGACTCCACCAGCCAAAGGCAGACCACCCAGAGGTTCATGTGATTAAAGGCAAATCCCTCCAAGGCTTAATCAACACAAGTTAAGTCGCTTCAACGCTCATTCTGGGGCAAGTCCTTCAGATGATTCAGGCAAGGGCTGACCATGGCAGATTTAGATATTGAGGCAAGTTATCTCGGGCCATGTCATGGTATGGTCACCTCCAAAACTTCTGTTCGAGGAGGATTTATTTGAAAACCCTACGAACTGGGGCAGATAAATTGCAAAGCGGTATTTTCCTTCTACACTTTACAGATTGGTAAAATATACCTTATCAGGCACTAGCAAATGTTAAGATCACAACAAGTGTCAAAAAGCCCTGGGGCAGAGCTAAAGCGTAACCAACATGCATTAGTCACGTCGCTATGCTCATATTGTCGTTTACAAAGCCATAATGACATCTCAGTTAGAAGAGAGGTCCTCTTAGGAGCTAGCACAACTTCTGCAAAGGGCCAAGCTTGGAACATCAGGGGCATCCACATCTGCCATCTGATCGTAGCATCGTCAGATTTCGAGTGTTGGGAAGTTAAGCTCATTCCCCATCCAACCCAAAGGCCAACCATACTTGGCAAGCCAACCTAAGCCCAATTATACATGGCACCCTTACCCAATTACAAAATCCTCCTTGCCGACATAGCTTTAAAACCAGTTCTCCTCTGGTAAATCACCTCAAAATACCAATTCCCATCTGGTAGACAACTTTGAAGCCAGTTTCCGTCTGGTCACTTATTCTTTAGCCAACTTTTAAACCAGTTCTCATCTGGTAAACACCGTTTTTAAGTCCAGTTCTCGTCTGGCAAACCCTTTCAAAGTCCAGTTCTCGTCTTGCAAACCATAAATTCAGTTCTCTTCTGACAACTTAACCTTTTGCCACCAGTTCTCGTCTGGTAGTCTACCCATTTTAAAACCAGTTCTCGTCTGGTGACCCTTTTAAAAGCCACATTCGGTTGGTATCCTTCGCCTTACCCATTTCCTTTCCCCAGCAAGTATTTCAACTAATCCCCAAACCAAAGCCCAACCATACTTGGCACGACCGTCACTCCAGACTCTCATATCCCCAACATTTTGCCTACATTTCTGCATCATCTGCATGTCTACTTAGCCAGTTCCTGTAGAGGGTAGGGTATTTCTGTGGACATTTTTTTCCCCATCACTTACTACTTGTAACTTCTTTTCTTGATTCCTCTCTACCTTTCGTAGGAGGAATATCTCATTCTTTATTATTGATTCCTCTTTACCTTTCGTAGGAGGAGTATCTCGCAATCTTTTATTTCTTTAGTTCTCTTTACCTTTCGTAGGAGGAATATCTCATCCTTTATTTCTAGAGTCCTCTCTACCTTTCGTAGAAGGAATATCTCACCTTTTTATAGAGTCATCTCTACCTTTCGGAGAAGGAATATCTCAACCTTTTCTATGTCCTCAGGATCCTATAGGGATGCCTCCCCTTTCAAGACTGGCAAAAGCACGCATGTTCATTTCTCATTGCATCTCAAGCATATCATGATATTCCTCATAGCCAACTCCTTGTTTCCACTGACAGATGCATTTTCAAGCCATCCCACTGAATTATTTACTTGCGTTTCATCCCTCTTCGGCTGAAATTTTTAATTATTCTTATATTTAATCTCCTTGTACTTTGACTGTAAGAAAGCCTTTTGTAGCGAGCGATTTTCGACGCGGTTCTTAAGCGCAGTCGCTCTCTGCGGTTGAGTTTTAACTACAGGTCGATTCATTTTTTATCTTATTGTGAGCTGAATAAGGAAGGGAAATAGATGTCTCCAATTAACCCTTCTTGCATACTGAGTTTAAACAGCGGTCTGTTAGGTTACGGATGCGATCAGTGTGGGGGGGGCCCTTGTATTGGTTATTTGTATTTTCGCCAATACTGCTTTCTCTCAGGGATTTTGTTAGGATACTGCTTCAGATTAGGATATATGGGATTTTGGTTTTTTGTTTAGTGTGCTCGCTAAGATTTTTCTTTCAATTTTATGCCTACGTATTCCCGTTTACCGAAACAGGGAATCAGAGCGTTCGTAGTTCCTCCTATTCTATGGGAGGAAATGGGTGTTTTTGGTGTCTTGTTCAAAGCCCAAGACATGAAGCGAAAGGTGATTTGTATCTTGTTCAAAGCCCAAGATGTGAAGCTGAAGGTGATTTGTATCTTGTTCAAAGCCCAAGATGTGAAGCTGAAGGGTCTATTTGTATCTTGTTCAAAGCCCAAGATATGAAGCTAAAGGTTTTGACTTTATAGAGAATTGGTCACCTCTAAAGAGGGGGTTGTATGTCACAACTGTTTATAAAGGAGAATTACTTTAACCGGGATACGCGGATCCTAGCAATGCCATAATTTCCTTTATAGGGGGTTTTAACCTGAAGTGGAAGACTTTAACTCAGTGTAGAGCAATGCCATCTTTCCTTAGGTATTTCTCATGCTAAAAGAGGGACAGTGGCGTGGATGTAGATGATCCAGAGGCTTGCCGCTTACAGCGATTAGATGAAGGGGAAAAAGTTGTTTAATGTTTGTGTACTATGGACGAGGCACAACTTTGATGCTAAAAGGTTGATTGGACCAACCAGTGGTTTTCTTATACAAAACCTAAGAGGAGGCTAGTGGCCCAACAAGAGGGTGTTTTTATGTGTCTCGTACAAAGCCCGAGAGCGGGGATAAACGTTGTTTGACTCCGCTGGGGAGAATCATTGTATAAAGCCCAAGAGAGAGGCTAACTTCACTGGAGAAGGATCATTATACAAAGCCTAAGAGGAGGCTATGGTGACTGTTTCAGTTGAGTGACAGGTCCAGTATGCTGATTTTAAAAGAGAATATCAGTTCTTATATGAGCAACACTATACTCAGGGATTTGATTCAAGGATCCGAGTTATTCCTGTTCTTTAAGGAAGCAGGAAATCCGAAGGGTCTCGAGACTGTCCGAGTCTACGGGTTTCCTTCCTATTTAACGAAGGGGTCACTTGAGAATGTCTTTGAGACTCAAGGAGATTAGACTGTCCAAGTCTAGAGTTTCATCTTTTGTACTATGCTTTGAGAAACAGTAGTAGACTCTTTGAAAGGACTGTTCTATGCAGATGATTAAGTTCTGTTCCTATACCTCCAAGAGGTCGTCGGGATAATTTGTACGAAGCCCAAGAGGAGGCTGGAAACTTTTAAGAAGCCGATCGGTCCTTGTACGAAGCCCAAGAGGAGGCTATCATTCCCGGAGGAAGAGATCATTATACGAAGCCTAAGAGGAGGCTGTGAATACTTCTAAGAAGCCGACGGGTCCTTGTACTAAGCCCAAGAGGAGGCGGGGTTGCTTTTAGGAAGCCTGTGGGTCCTTGAACGATGCCCAAGAGGAGGCTGATGCTTTTAAGAAGCCGATGGGTCCCCAAACCTCGAGAAATTCAAGACAGGCTATTCACAGAGAATAGATCAAGCCAGGAAAGTTCGAGAATTTGGAAGAAACTTAAAGATACCATTCACAGAGAAAAGATCATCTCTGGGGAGTAGAGTTTCTTGACAAGTGCTTTTAAGAAGCCTGTGGGTCCCCAAACCCCGAGAAATTCAAGACATGCCATTCACCGAGAATAGATCAAGCCAGGAAATTCCGAGAATTTGGAAGAAACTCAAGAGATTCCATTCACGGAGAAAAGATCATCTCTGGGGAATAGAGTTTCTTTGACAACTTCTATGAGTGACAGTCTATGAAAGAGTTCACAGAGAATGCTGCCTTTCATGTCTCCATATTGTTTAACCCCAAGAGGAGGGAAGACTGCGTCTGGTAATCCTATGGGGATCAAGTTTAGACTATTTCTAAGAGTAATCAACGGGCTTAATGCTAGACGTAGTTGCCGGGGAAACTCGAAATATCTATACTATTATTACACAGTTGATATGAGTTTATGAAAGAAGACTTACAGTGAAACAACCCCATAATACAGTTATATGTATATGAAAGCGGTAAATGAAAGCAATAACCACTTACTCGGTTGTAGAGCTTCCATGCTGTCTGGTTATTTGTTCAACAAAGAAAGATTGAAAACAACAATATATTCAAAATCAAAGGAGAAAGTGCTTTGAAAAAGAAAGATTTGGGGCTTACAGCTCAAGGAGAGGCCTAGGGTTTTATCAGTGAGCGCACTGTTTGAATTTGTACAGAGGGACTTATACAAATGACTGTGGCCCAAAAAAAGGTTTTCTGTACAAAGGGGTGGGTCTTACACTCTCTCAAGAGGCCCAAAAAGTTTAAATAAAAAGAGTGGGGCTTATAACTCGAGGGTAGGCCCAAAGTTTTGTTTTGGAAATGGCGATCGCGCCGAGATTTTCTTTTAACGCGAAGGGACTTATACAATAAGTGAGGCCCAAATTGTTTTGGTTAAAAGGGGATTGGGTCTTACACTCTAATAGAGGCCCATGAGTGTTTGAAAATGATTTGTTTGAGTGAAAATCAAAGAAACCCTAATTTTTATCCTTTAAAAGTAAATATTTAAAGAAAATCAATGAAAAATACCAAATAGGTTTGAATAAACCACTTGTGAATTTTGTTTAAGGTTTGAAAAATGAGGTATAAATCACAAGAGATATTAAAACTCATTTGGTCTTGATTTTTCAAGATGAATATTCATTTTAAAATGTTTACAAACAAATAAAAATGAATTTATTCACAAAAATACTAATTATATTAAATAAATAATATAAACTCAATTTTTTTGTGGAATAAAATATTTCAACATTTTTTTTGATTTTTTGCAAAAAGAACCAATCAAAAATAATTAAAATTGAAAGAGTTATTAATTTTCCAATTAATTAATAAACCATGAAAATATTGGAAAAAATGACAAAATGTGAAAAAAAACAAAAAATGGCATAGGTGGGGTTTGAACCCAAGACCTCAAGGTTACAAGGCGCGCACCTTACCACTAGGGTGGTGATACATCCATTGTTCGAAACAAAACAACAAATATACAAGTCATGCCTTGGTATTAGGCCTGACCCAAGGCAAGTTTTGGCAAGTTTTGGCTCAGAAACGTGAAGGCCATAACTTTCTCAATTCTTAATGGTTTGAGACAAAATTTATATGCATCTGAACCAGAATTTCATAAGGAATCCAATGGTGGTGGTAGTTTTTTCAGATCACACTCCCTCCTCAAAATCCGATAGTGGTTTTGAAAATGACCTATAATTGAATTTTCTATGCCACAACTTGGTACAAGCATGGATTACATGGTGAATTAGCTCAAACACAACATATACAACATGTATGAGATGTTTATGATCAGTGGACTTCAAAGCATGGCATGATTCAAAGATTCCAAGTTGTGAGGCTTACCTCTTTTTTGAGATTTTGGAGCTTTTGTGCAATCTGTCAAACCTCTTATTCCAGAAATGATTTGATGCTTTAGACACACTAAAATGATCCCTTAGAAGCTTTTAGGATGATTGGAATTAACTGGTACCTGCAAAAACACAAACAGTCCCTTTCTTGCAAAAGGGGTTAAAAATGACCAAAATAGCAACTTTCTCAAATGGTGTTCCCGATGGGGGGAACCATTTGGGACAGTTCAAGGATGATATTTGGAGTGCGTTTAAGGTTTTATCTGGTTTGGAAAGTGACTGAATCAAGACATGGCTTGAAAAATGCAAAAAAAGCCTATTTTGAGGTTTTGAGAGGTGACTTTGTGATTTTGTGATTACAGGTCACTTGTGATAGTTTGTACAGCTTACATATGATATATATGAGGTGTGTGTGTGTGATTGATTGTGATGGAAAAGCTCTCAAGCTCAAAAACTCAAAGTTGCCTTGCTAAAGAAGGCATTTTTGCCAAGAGAAAGAGGTTTTGAGGAAAGCATCTGTTTGATGGCTTTGGTGTACTCAAACTGATCACAATTGAGCTCTATTTATAGTAGAGTAAGTTTGTTTTGGGATCCACAGTGAATGGCAACTGCAGCAGAGGTTTGGCCAATGTTGTCCAATGGAAATCCAAGTCTCCTCTAGCCATTGACTAGAGGTTAGTGCACAGGGCTGTGGTTCCCTTGGTCTTGGATAAGCCTTGACTGAATTCAGTTAAGAATGGCTCAGTCCATGCCACCTTGATGCTTCCATTGAATGCTCCAATCCAAAATTGGAGTCTTGTCCCTATTTTGGCCATTCTAGGTTCAACATGCTATTTCTTGTTCCAAAGACTTTGGAGGCTTGGCTCAGTGATTGTCCCCTTTAGATTCAATCCTCAGAGGTGTCCAAGTGGATAGAAGCATTTGGATTTGGCTGATTTTGGCAAATCGAGCAAAAATGCAAAATCTTCCTTGCCTTGACAGATTTCAGCAAGGCAACTTTCCAATGTCATATCTCATGGCTCAAATTGAATTTGGTAATGTTCTTGGCCATTTTGGAAAGACCTTACATGATACAACAACTGTTTGAACATGTTTGGTTTTGATATATTTTGAATCCAAGTGAAAAATCCCCCTACATTTGGCAAAAAGTAGGGTAAAATCTGACTTAGTGAAATTTTCACTAAGTGTTGGAACAAAGTGACTTTTCTTGATTTTGATCACTCCATAACTCAAAATCCATGAGGAATTTGGACATAGGTCAGTATGAAGCTTTTGTAGAGGGCAATGAGATCTACAAATCAAGCTTTGAATGGGGCACAATGGCCTTGTGGTTTAGGAGTTATGGTCCTCCAAAGTTGGCACATTAGTGTCACTTTTTCATAACTTAGAAAATTTTCTAAGTTTTTATGGTTACCCCTTTTACAAGTTATCCCACTTTCTTTGATTTTTCTTGATGAATGATGATTCAAATCATACATTAACATCATTTTAGGGTTAAAAATCCATTTTGGTGAAAAATCTCAAAAAGTCAAAGTTGACTTTTGTGCACAGTTGACTTTTTATTAGATGAATTCCAAACTTTGCAATTCTTCATGAAATCATGTCCTTGACCTAAATCAAACTTGATGGACATGTTCCATGGGTGTCATAGGGTATATTGAATCATGTCTTAGGGCTTGGGAGCATGTCCTGGTCAAAAGTCAAAGTTACAGTTGACTTTCCTCTTGAAACCCTAATTGTGGTGCAGATGAAATTGAGATTTGTTGCTCAAACTTCTTGGATTAATCCATTGTTCCAAATGGATCAATATAGTTCATTAGAGACCCTCAAACCCTCTCTTGAGGTCTTGGCTCATGATTTTCCCTAAAAGTCAACTTAGGGGTCAATTAGTTCAAGAAACCCTAATTCCTGATTTTTGATGTATGCATCCCCTGAGGCAAAATTGACTTGATGATTGGGTCCATGAGGTCCCATGAAGTATATTAGGTTGTGTTTTGGATCCTTGGCTCATGCCCAGAGTAAAATTTTCATCTGGAGGCCCTGGTCGACCAAAACCCTAATTTGGTGACACTGTCGATCTTGAGACTTGATCCACCTAGAAGGGAGCAGCTTTGTGCTTAATCCTTGGAGTGGGAGTCCTTTTAATCCTTTGTAGCTACTTGAGAGGTTAGACAAGTTGAAGATCATGTCATTCCTTGATTGATCATTTGTCTAAGAGCTCTGAGAGGGCTAGAAACCCTAATTTTTTATAGTAGTGAATGCTCACCCATCTTTGGGGAGACTAATGAGGCAAGATGGTTCCCCCATATTGTGATGATGATTTGCACAGTAATGGGAAATCTTAGTGGTCAAAATTTGGGGTATGACAGATGCCCCTATTTAATCTTCTTGGACCCGAAGGTGTGAATGACGAAGGTATTCGGGCATTCGGGGTGCAAGAAGATTAAATATCGGAATACCCGAAATTTTGATGGTGGTTATGCATGATAGCTTACGCATTCATCTTCTTTTGCTACGTAATGATGCTTAGAAAAGGTAAACTTCCCCTCGATCCTGGTTTCCTACCAAGGAACTGGTCTTAGTTTCTGATGTAAACTTCCTCTCGATCCTGGTTTCCTACCAAGGAACTGATCTTAGTTTCTGAAATAAACTTCCCCTCGTTCTTGGTTTCCCGCCAAGGAATTGGTCTTAGTTTCTGAAATAAACTTCCCCTCATTCTTGGTTTTCTACCAAGGAACTGGTCTCAGTTTCTTAAATAAACTTCCCCTCGTTCTTGGTTTCCTACCAAGGAACTGGTCTTAGTTTCTTTTGTCAATAAACTTTATTGACAAGGGACGCTATTCGTAGCAGTTTTCCTCAAACTTCTCGCTGAATTTTCCTGGAGAGATGCCATTTGACGGAAAAACTTTGATGTCAGAGTTGCTGGGGAACCCAGTCGTCTGAGTTGTAGAGTTGCACAAACTTCTCTGTTGGAGACGCCATTTGTTTCTACTGGGGAAAGCGAGTCTCTTGAGAGACTGCTGTCGCTTGGGATCTTACATCATACTTTTCTCGGGATCTTCCTGGAGAAATGCCATATGATGGTGTAGTGAGCGATTTTGGACGCGGTTCTTAAGCGTTGGTCGCTCTCTGCGGTTTGAGCTTACTACAGGTCGATTCATTTTTTATCCTATTGTGAGCTGATGAAGAAAGGGAAATAGATGTCTCCAATTAACCCTGCTTTGCATACTGAGTTTAAACAGCGGTCTGTTAGGTTATGAATGCTATCAATGTGGGGGGGCCTTGTACTGGTTATTTGTATTTTCGCCAATACGGTTTTCTTTCTTTCTAGGATCTTATAGCGGGGAACAAGGATTATGATGTTAGGACTGATGCTTTTGATGAGAGTATGGGATTTTGGGTTTTTGTTTAGTGTGCTCGCTAAGATTTTTCTTTCAATCTTATGCCTACGTATTCCCGTTTACCGAAACAGGGAAATCAGAGCATTCGTTGCTCCTCTTATTCTATGGGAGGAAATGGGTGTTTTTAGTGTCTTGTTCAAAGCCCAAGATATGAAGCGAAAGGTGATTTGTATCTTGTTCAAAGCCCAAGATGTGAAGCTGAAAAGGTTAACTTTAGAGAGAATTTGTCATCCCTAAAGGGGGTCTGTTTGTCACAACTATTGGGTGACTGACTATAAAGGAGGATTACTTTAACCGGGATACGCGGATCCTAGCAATGCCATAATTTCCTTTATAGGGGGTTTTAACCTGAAGGAGGAGACTTTAACTCAGTGTAGAGCAATGTCATCTTTCCTTAGGAATTTCTCATGCTAAAAGAGGGACAGTGGCATGGATGTAGATGATCCAGAGGCTTGCCGCTTACAGCAATTAGATGAAGGGAGTTGTTTGATGTTTTATGCACTGTGAACGAGGCACAACTTTGATGCTAAAAGGTTAATTGGATTAACCAGTGGTTTTCTTATACAAAGCCTAAGAGGAGGCTGATATGTGTCTCGTACAAAGCCCGAGAGAGAGGCTAAAAGGTTTTGACTCGACGATGGAGTCTTTTGGTATCTCGTATAAAGCCCGAGATGAAGGCTATTTGACTCAACAAGAGAGTTTTTTGTATCTCGTACGAAGCCCGAGATGGAGCCTGTTGTTTGTTTGGCTCAATAAGAACCTTTTTGTATCTCGTATAAAGCCCAAGATGGAGGCGAAAGGGGTGATTGACTCAACGAGGGAGTCTCTTATGTGTCTCGTACAAAGCCCGAGAGAGAGGCTAAACGTTGTTTGACTCCGCTGGGGAGAATCATTGTACAAAGCCCAAGAGAGAGGCTAACTTCACTGGAGAAGGATCATTATACAAAGACTAAGAGGAGGCTATGGTTACTGTTTCAGTTGAGTGACAGGTCAAGTATACTGATTTTCAAAGAGAAAATCAGTTCTTATATGAGCAACACTGTACTCAAGGATTTGATTCAAGGATCCGGGTTATTCCTGTTCTTCAAGGAAGCGGGAAATCTGAAGGGTACTGAGACTGTCCGAGTCTACGGGGTTTTTTCCTATTTAACGAAGGGGTCACTTGAGAATGTCTTTGAGACTCAAGGAGATTAGACTGTCCAAGTCTAGAGTTTCATCTTTTGTACTATGCTTTGAGAAACAGTAGTAGACTCTTTGAAAGGACTGTTCTATGAAGATGATTAAGTTCTGTTCCTATACCTCTAGGAGGTCGTCGAGACAATTTTTACGAAGCCCAAGAGGAGGCTGGAAGCTTTTAAGAAGCCGATCGGTGCTTGTACGAAGCCCAAGAGAAGGCTATCATTCCCGGAGGAAGAGATCATTATACTAAGCCTAAGAGGAGGCTGTGAAAACTTCTAAGAAGCCGACGGGTCCTTGTACTAAGCCCAAGAGGAGGCAAGGGTTGATTTTAGGAAGCTTGTGGGTCCTTGTACGATGCCCAAGAAGAGGCCGATACTTTTAAGAAGCCGATGGGTCCCCAAACCCCGAGAAATTCAGGGCAAGCTATTCACAAGGAATAGATCAAGTCAGGAAAGTTCGAGAATTTGGAAGAAACTCAAGAGATGCCATTCACGGAGAAAAGATCATCTATAGGGAATAGAGTTTCTTGACAAGTGCTTTTAAGAAGCCTGTGGGTTCCCAAACCCCGAGAAATTCAAGACATGCCATTCACCGAGAATAGATCAAGCCAGGAAAGTCCGAGAATTTGGAAGAAACTCAAGAGATGCCATTCACGGAGAAAAGATCATCTCTGGGGAATAGAGTTTCATTGACAACTTCTACGAGTGACAGTCTATGAAAGGGTTCACAGAGAATGCTGCCTTTCATGTCTCCATATTGTTTATCCCCAAGAGGAGGGAAGACTGTGTCTGGTAATCCTATGGGGATCTAGTTTAAACTATTTCTAAGAGTGATCAATGGGCTTAATGCTAGACGCAGTTGTCGGGGAAACTCTAAATATCTATACTATTATTACACATTTGATATGAGTTTAGGAAATAAGACTTACAGTGAAACAACCCCACAATACAGTTATATGTATATGAAAGCGGTAAATGAAAGCAATAACCACTTACTCGGTTGTAGAGCTTCCATGCTGTTTGGTTAGTTGTTCAACAAAGAAATATTGAAAACAACAATATATTCAAAATCAAAGGAGAAAGTGCTTTGAAAAAGAAAGATTTGGGGCTTACAGCTCAAGGAGAGGCCCAGGGTTTTATTAGTGAGTGCACTGTTTGAATTTGTACAGAGGGACTTATACAAGTGATTGAGGCCCAAAATGTTTTCTGTACAAGGGGGTTGGGTCTTACACTCTAATAGAGGCCCAAAAAAGTTTAAAGAAAAAGAGATGGGTCTTACTACTCGAGGGTAGGCCCAGATGATTTTTCGTTTTAAAATGGCGGTCGCGCCGAGATTTTCTTTTAACGCAGAGGGACTTATACAATAAGTGAGGCCCAAAATGTTTTGGTTAAAAGGGGATTGGGTCTTACACTCTAATAGAGGCCCAAAATTTTTGAATGGGTCTTATAGCTCAAGGAGAGGCCCATGGTTATTTTTTTTTTAAAAAGGCGACGATCGTGTCGTTTGTTTTTTACGGTATCGGGACTTATACAATACACTGAGGCCCAAAACTGATTTGGTCAAAAAAGTATTGGGTCTTACACTCTATTAGAGGCCCAAAGTGTTTTGAAAATGATTTATGAGGGTTGAATTAATCCAAAAACCCTAATTTGTTTGCAAAAATGTATTTAATTGAATAAAAATTCAATTAAAATGATCAAAATTGTTTAAAATATGGAAAACAAATTGTGATCTTGGATTAATGCTTCAAAAATTAAGTATTGACCTACAAAATAATTAGAAGGCATTAAAAATTGCAAAATCAATGTAGAAAAAATATTTAAAATGTCAAAAACAATTAAAATATTAATTCTTTGCAAAAATATCAATTATATGAAATAAATAATATTTTTAGGATTTTTTGGGAAAATAAAATATTTTAACATTTTTGTGAATTATTAAAAAAAGAATCAACTCAAAATCATTAAAACTCAGAGAGAAATTAATTTTTGAATCAATTAAATAAAATCACAAAATTCAAATATTCAAATTTTGAAAAAAGGCGCCAAGAACACACCAAGAACACGCGCGTGTTCTGGGCTTGGCCAAATTTGCATTTTCTCTCCAATCTCTCTGAATACTTGATTATAACATGCAATCCACATATCATTATGCTCGTCTCAACTTCACGATCATGTCTATGCCAATTAATTTCATTTAAATTAAACATATAACAAGAAATCATGAAAAATCCTCAAGAACCCTAATTTCTGCATGAAGGCTAGGATTTTTGATACACGATTCAAACAATGTAATTAATTGAGGGGAAACATTCCATGCATGATTATGAACATATGGCCAAATTATTGTGCAGCAAAAAATGCATGGATCATAGAGTTAGGAGAGCTCATGCTTACCACTTGCAGCTGGTGATCGTGTTTGGTGTTGGAGGTGTTACAAGTTGGTTCCAATGATGTGGATAGCTTCCCTAGGTGCCAAGTGATGTGTCTGAGTGCTTAGAATGGATTGAAATGGTTTGGAATTGAGGATGGCATCTCAACTGCAAAACTGTCATGAACTTGAGCAATTGGCTGGTGATTTTGTGAAATCAGTGTTCCAGATGTTATGTGAGTGTTTGGATCACTTCTATATGATGTATGTGAGGTGTGTGAGTGATTGGTTTGATTGGAAAAGCTCTCAAACTCAAAACCCGATAGTGACTTGCCTTAGAAGGCAAAATTGGAGTGAAAGAAGAGATTTTGAGGAAAGCATCTGTTTGATGGCTTTGGTGTACTCAAACTGATCACAATTGAGCTCTATTTATAATAGAGCAAGTTTGTTTTGCAAGGAATAGTGAATGGCAACTGCTGAGTAGGTTTGTTCAATGTTGGCCAATGGAAGTTCAAGTCTCCTCTAGCCATTGACTAGAGGTTAGGGCACAGGCTGCTGGTTCCCTTGGTCTTGGATAAGTCTTGACTGAATTCAAATGAAAATGGCTCAGTCCATGCCACCTTGATGCTTCCATTGAATGCTCCAATCCAAATTTGGAGTCTTGTCCCTATTTTGGCAATTCTAGGTTCAACATGCTATTTCTTGTTCCAAAGACTTTGGAGGCTTGGCTCAGTGATTGTCCCCTTTAGATTCAATCCTCATATGTGTCCAAGTGGACAGGAGTGTTTGGATTTGCACAATTTTGGCAAATCAAGCAAAAATGCAAATTCTGCCTTGCCTTGACAGATTTCAACAAGGCAACTTGACAATGTCATAACTCATAGCCCAAATGGAATTTGGCAATGTTCTTGGCCATTTTGGAAAGCCCTTACATGATACAACAACTGTTTGAACATGTTTGGTTTTGATCTCTTTTGAATCCAAGTGAAAAATCCCCTACATTTGGAAAAAAATGAAGACAGATTTGGACTTAGTGAAAATTTCACTAAGTGTTGGAAAAAGTGACATTTCCATTTTTCAGCCATTTTGATCACTCCATAACTCAAAATCCTTAATGAATTGGACTTAGGTGTAGTTGAAGTTTTTGTATAGGGTAATGAGGGCTACAAATCCATCTTTGGATGAGGAAAAATGGCTTTGTGGTTTAGGAGTTATGATCCTCCAAAGTTGGTACCCTAGCTACTTTATTTTTAACTTAGAAAATTTTCTAAGTTTTTATGGTTACCCCTTTTACAAGTTATCCCACTTTTCTTGATTTTTCTTGATGAATGATGATTCAAATCATATATTAACATCATTTTAGGGTTAAAAATCCATTTTGGTGAAAAATCTCAAAAAGTCAAAGTTGACTTTTGTGCATAGTTGACTTTTTATCAGATGAATTCCAAACTGTGCAATTCTTCAGGAAATCATGTCCTTGACCTAAATCAAACTTGATGGACATGTTCCATGGGTGTCATAGGGTATATTGAAGTATGTCCTAGGGTTTGGGAGCATGTCTTGGTCAAAAGTCAAAGTTATAGTTGACTTTTTCCTTAAAACCCTAATTGTGGTGCAGATGAAATTGAAACTTGTTGCTCAAGCTTCTTGGATTAATCCATTGTTCCAAATGGATCAATATAGTTCATTAGAGACCCTCAAACCCTCTCTTGAGGTCTTGGCTCATGATTTGCCCTAAAAGTCAAATTAGGGGTGAATTAGGTCAAGAAACCCTAATTCCTGATTTTTGATGTATGCATTCCTTGAGGCAAAATTGACTTGATGATTGGGTCCATGAGTTTCCATGGAGTATATTAGGTTGTGTTTTGGATCATTGGCTTGTGCCCAGAGGAAAATTTCCCTTTGGAGGCCCTGGTCGACCAAAACCCTAATTTGGTGATACTGGCGATCTTGAGGCTTGATCTACCTAGAAGGGAGCAGCTTTGTGCTTAATCCTTGGAGTGGGAGTCCTTTTTGATCCTTTGTGTATGTTTGAGAGGTTTAGACAAGTTGAAGATCATGTCATTCCTTGATTGATTCTTTGTCTAAGGCTCTGAGAGGGCTTGAAACCCTAAGCTTGATTGTAGTGAATGCTCAACAATTCCTTGAGGAGATTGATGAGGCACAAAGGTACATCCATATTGTGATGATGATTTACACAATGATGGGAAATCTTAGTGGTCAAAATTTGGGGTATGACAGATGCCCCTATTTAATCTTCTTGGACCCGAAGGTGTGAATGACGAAGGTATTCGGGCATTCGGGGTTCAAGAGGATTAAATATCGGAATACCTGAAATTTTGATGGTGGTTATGAACGGTATCTTACGCATTCATCTTCTTTAGCTAAGCAATGATGCTTAGAAAAGGTAAACTTCCCCTCGATCCTGGTTTCCTACCGAGGAACTGGTCTCAGTTTCTTTTGAAATAAACTTCCCCTCGATCTTGGTTTTCTACCAAAGAACTGATCTTAGTTTCTTAAATAAACTTCCCCTCGATCCTGGTTTCAAGCCAAGGAACTGGTCTCAGTTTCTGAAATAAACTTCCCCTTGATCCTGGTTTTCTACCGAGGAACTGATCTTAGTTTCTCTTGTCAACTTCCCCCCGATCCTGGTTTCCTACCAAGGAACTGGTCTTAGTTTCTTTTGAAATAAACTTCCCCTCGTTCTGGGTTTCCTACCAAAGAACTGGTCTTAGTTTCTTAAATAAACTTCCCCTCGATCCTGGTTTCAAGCCAAGGAACTGGTCTCAGTTTCTGAAATAAACTTCCCCACGATCCTGGTTTCCTACCGAGGAACTGGTCTATGTTTCTTTTGTCAATAAACTTTATTGACAAGGGACGCTATGTGTAGCGGTTTTCCTCAAACTTCTCGCCGAATTTTCCTGGGGAGATGCCATTTGATAGAAAAATTTTATGTCAGAGCTACTGGGGAACCTAGTCGTCTGAGTTGTAGAATTGCACAAACTTCTCTGTTGGAGACGCCATTTATTTCTACTGGGGGAAAGCAGGTCTCTTGGGAGACTGCTGTCGCTTGGGATCTCACATCATACTTTTCTCGGGATCTTCCCGGAGAAATGCCATATGATGGGGTCCAATTTTAAGGTGTCGATGACCTTTTCATCAGCAATCTTTTCGGAGCGAAACTGGCATGCCGCCGAATCTCTGATTACGAGGCTTTCTCTGTGGATTTTCCTTAATCTGGGAAAGCAAGGATATCATCTTTAATGGCGAAGAGTGATGCTGACTGAAAGTTCCTCTGGTTTTTCAGAGGTTCAAGTTATCAAAGTGGTCGAGGGCCAACTTCCTTCCAGAAACAAACTGGAAGCGAGGTTGTTCAAACACAATATTTCCTGACGAGGCAAGGACTGACAACTCGATTGAGAGGACTGTTTATCACTAGGGGACAAGACCGACTAGAGTGATGGCGATGCAATATGAAATGTGAATGCAAATCAAATGCATGACGTATGTATGTTTATGCTGACAAAATTGACGCGACACACAAACTAATGGATGAACATGATTGGATACTCGACCATCGCGGGGCGAACAAGTACCGTTGATCAAGATAGCAATTCCGCCTTGCTTAGGAGAGATAGTCCCTGTTGGGAGCTACCGTTGGTCGGGCTTAGGAGGTAAGAACTCGGCCGAGGGTGTCAGGCGGAACCTGGTCTCTGACACAGTTGATCCTTTATTCAGGTGTACTGGCGTAAAAGGAGTACTTTGATTATGCACTTTGAAGTTCGCTTACTTCTGGAGAAGCGGTCGATGTTCCTTTGATGTTCAACAGTCAAAAGAAATTGCCAAATTTATTTTAAAAGCAGAAAAAGTTTTAACAAGTAAATTCATTTTTGTTTTATTTCAGGAATCGTTAATCATGTTAACAACGTCGTTCTGTAAAGCTAAAACAAACAAGAATTACAAACAAAAGCACAAAGGCTCAAATTTTATTGATAAGACGGAGATCAGCCAAACGCGTGATTCCAAAGAGTATATACAAAGCTAGAAAATGGTAATTTATAGGGAAAAGGGCTACGTTGAAACATAACGACCACTATCCTTCTACCAACTTTGAATTCGGGGCATCCTGAGCTTCTGTCGAAGATGACCTTGGCTGGAGTTTTCCTCCAATGGATGGTGTAACTGCTGCTGCTGAGGGACCTGCCTCTGTTGAACATAGTTACTTGCCATTATCCCTAATTTTTTCCTGCATTGTACTTTGATGTTTCCAATCCACCGTGATGATTTTTTTTACTTTGTCTCTAATTTTTGCCTGGACCGCCCTTTCGGATTTTCAATCCACCGAGACGTTTTTTTCTTTTTAGTTTAGGCGAAGTATTTCTTGACTACATCAACATTTGTGGGGTAGGCAAATTCCTCTCCGTCCATGGTTGCAAGTCTCAAGGCGCCGCCTGAGAAAGCTTTCATGACCACGTAGGGGCCATCATAATTCGGAGTCCACTTGCCCCGAGAATCGGTGAGAAATGATTGTATCTTCTTGAGCACGAGGTCTCCTTTCCTGAAGACGCGAGGTCAGACCTTTTTGTCGAACTCCTTCTTCATTCTCTGTTGATACAGCTGACCATGGCATAGTGCCGTGATTCGCTTCTCCTCGATCAGATTCAATTCGTCGTGTCGACTTTGACACCATTCAGCTTCGGTGAGCTTAGCTTCCATCAATACTTGAATTGACGGGATCTCTACTTCTATGGGGAGCACTGCTTCCATGTCGTACACTAGAGAAAAAGGGGTTGCCCTTATTGAAGTGCGGACAGATGTGCGATAAGCGTGAAGAGCAAAGGGTAGCATCTCGTGCCAGTCTTTATAGGTTACAACCATCTTTTGAACGATCTTCTTGATGTTCCTATTGGCCGCTTCTACCGCTCCGTTCATCTTGGGTCGGTAGTGAGATGAGTTATGGTGTTCGATCTTGAACTCAGCGCACAACTCTTTCATCATCTTATTGTTCAAGTTAGATCCATTATCATTAATGATCTCGCTTGGAACACCATAACGGCAGATGATATTGTTTTTGATAAATCGGACCACCACTTGTCGGGTTACATTAGCGAATGACGCTGCTTCGACCCACTTGGTGAAGTAGTCAATGGCTACTAGGATGAACCGATGTCCGTTTGAAGCCTTGGGCTCAATCATGCCAATCATGTCGATTCCCCATATGGAGAATGGCCATGGGGAAGAAAGAACTTTGAGATGTGATGGCGGTACATGAATTTTGTCGGAGTATATCTGACACTTGTGACACTTCCTCATGTACTTGTAGCAGTCAGATTCCATTGTCAACCAGTAGTACCCTGCTCTTAGGATTTTCCTCGTCATTGTGTGTCTGTTGGAATGAGTGCCAAAGGACCCTTCATGAATTTCTTTCATAAGCATGTCTGCTTCTGGTCTCTCGACGCATCGGAGCAAAACCATGTCAAAATTTCTCTTATAGAGAATGTCACCGCTCAGGAGGAAGTTTCCAGCCAATCTTCTGAGGGTCTTTCTGTCTTTTCTGAGTGCCCCAGATGGGTACTCTTGTTTCTGAAGGAAGCATTTGATATCGTGATACCAAGGTTTGGCTTCTATGACTGCTTCAATCATGAAGATGTAAGCGGGCATTTCAAGGCGCATGATGTCGATCTTAGGTATGTCATTCCAATGACCTACACTAATCATGGAAGAGATAGTGGCTAATGCATCAGCCATGTGATTCTCATCACGAGGGATGTGGTGAAACTCGACTCTGTTGAAGAAAGGTAGCAACCTTCTTGCATAGTCTTTGTAAGGAATCAATCCTGATTGGTATGTGTTCCAATCTCCTTTTATCTGATTGATAACCAAGGCTGAGTCGCCGTATATGTCCAAGTTTTTGATCCTTAAATCAATTGCTTCCTCGAGACCCATAATACAAGCTTCGTATTCGGCCTCGTTGTTCGTACATTTGAACGTAAGTCTGGCGGTGAAAGGAATATGGGTACCCTGAGGGGTAACAATGATTGCCCCAATTCCATTTCCGTAATGATTAACTGCTCCGTCAAAGATAAGTCCCCACTAGGAACCTGGTTCAGGCCCTTCACTGGGTAGTGGTTCATCGCAATCTTTCATCTTTAGATACATGACATCTTCGTCTGGGAAGTCAAACCCGATTGATTCTTGATCGTCAATCAGTTGATGAGCAAAATGATCAGCTAAAATACTTCCCTTAACAGATTTCTGAGCATGGTATTCAATGTCATATTCTGATAACAGCATCTGCCAACGGGCAATCCTTCCCGTAAGAGCAGGTTTTTCGAAAACGTACTTGATTGGATCCATTTCAGAGACTAACTAAGTAGTATGACGAATCATGTACTAGCGAAGATGTTTGGCTGCCCAAGCCAAAACACAGTAAGTTTTCTCGAGCATCGTGTACCGAGTTTCGCAGTCGGTGAATTTCTTGCCTAGATAGTAAATGGCAGACTCTTTCCGTTTAGTTTCGTCTTGTTGGCCAAGTACACATCCCATTGAGTCCTCTAGAACTATGAGGTAGATGGTCAGTGGTCTTCCTTCCACTGGAGGTGATAGAATCGGAGGATTCAACAGATATTCCTTAATACTGTCGAAGGCGGTTTGGCAGTCCTCTGACCAAACGCAATCCTGGTTCTTTTTGAGTAATTTGAAAATCGGCGCACATGTCGCGGTCATAAGGAATATGAATCTGGAGATGTAGTTCAAACGTCCCAGGAATCCTCTGACTTATTTTTCAGTTTTCAGAGAAGGCATTTCTTGAATGGCCTTGACCTTGTCAGGATCAACCTCAATTCCTTTCTGGCTGACGATGAACCCTAAAAGTTTCCCTGAACGGACACCGAAGGTGCATTTGTTGGGATTCAAGCGGAGCTTGAATTTTCTTAGACGTTCGAACAATTTTGACAGATGTTCAACGTGCTCACTCTCTGTTTTTTATTTTGCAATCATATCATCGACATATACCTCGATTTCCGTATGTATCATGTCATGAAACAAAGTAGTCATGGCCCTTTGATAGGTTGCCCCGACGTTCTTCAAACCGAACGACATTACCTTGTAACAAAAGGTGCCCCATGGGGTGATGAACGAAGTTTTCTCCATGTCTTTCCGTGCCATTTTGATTTAATTATAGCCTGAGAATCCATCCATGAAGGAGAAAACTTTGAACTTTGTTGTACTGTCTACCAGCATGTCAATGTGTGGTAAAGGAAAGTTGTCCTTTGGACTAGCCTTGTTCAGATCTCTGTAATCGACACACATTCTGACCTTTCCGTCCTTTTTGGGAATGGGTACGATGTTGGCTAACCATTGAGGATATTCAGACGTAGCGAGGAATCCCGCGTCAATCTGTTTCTGTACCTCCTCTTTGATTTTGATGGCCATGTCCGGGTGAGTCCGTCTCAACCTCTGCTTTACTGGCGGACATTCCGATCTTAATGGTAGATGATGTTCCATGATGCTGGTATCCAACCCTGGCATGTCCTGGTAGGACCAAGCAAATACATCGGGGAATTCTTTGAGAAGCTTTATCAAACCCTCTCTGGCATTTGGACCGAGCAATGCCCTAATCCTAATTTCTTTTCTATCTTGCTCTGAACCCACGTTTACTGTTTCCAACGGCTCTTTGTGAGGTTCAATGGACCTTTCCTCTTGTCTGAGTAATCGGGAGATCTCTTCTGGAATTTCGTCATCATTTTCTTCTTCAGCCTCGAATACCGGGAACTCAAAGTTAGGAGAAGGCATTGAATCGTATGTTTCAACGGGGTGTAAAACAAGCAATCTGCATGACGTGATGATTCGTGTTTAGAAGAGATAGAGAAAATGCAAGTGTATGCAGTGTATTTTGTTACTGCTTGTTTTTATTTTAATTTTGTTTTTTAGGATTACCATTTTCTGAGAAAAACAAAAAGAGAAAATAGCAATAACTGTGGAAATTACAGAACGACGTTATTTTATTAATGAACAAGTCGATCCTTGAAACTACAGCTCTATAAGACAAAACTCTGTCGCTTTGGGCTAAGCGAAGAGGGAAAATTTACAGAAAGTGAGCCCTATCAAAACATCCATTTCACCTGGGCAGGGTGAAAGGTTAAAAACAGCAATTACTTTGACTGGTAAACGGCCTTCGGAACATCGACAGCAACCCACTGGTGGCGAACTCCTCGGTGAATCATAAAGTCTGGCACCTTCCTTGATTTGTCTTCAGAAATGACGCTGATTTCTGGTGGAGCAGGATCATTGGAATCTGTTTCCCAGGCAGAGTTGTCGTAGGAGGATTCCTCAGTTGCATTTTGCATAGTATTCGTGCTCTCAGCTGTATCTCCCCATCCAGTAGGCTGGATGTCTTCGAGCCTGATACGAGAGCTTTCGGGAGCAGTGTACTTGACCATAAAGTCGTATTTTCCACTTGGTTCTCCCAGAGTGTCCCAAACTTCTTTGGAACTGGAGGAGTCATCCCTCTCGATGACGTTGACCTCGGGAAAAGCATAGTTGATGAATTCAAGTCCTGTAAATGTTGCAAATTCATCTTCATGTTGAGTAATTTATGAATAACCTGAGTGTTGGTCACATGACATGGTGGGGACACAGGTCTTCTGTTCAATGACGGTCAGCTGATTTTCATTGTTCGGCTGACTCTCTTGCCCCTAGTTTCCTGGATAAGGTTGCCACATCGGCAGACCATCCATTGGGCCATAGTAGTTGTAGTCAAAGTTGTCTTTCATCAGTGTCTTCCTCTAATGAATTTGGCGGAGCGCGGCATCCTTCCGGATCACAACCTCCATATATCATTTCGACGTCTGACCATGGTATAAATCTCGGACTCTGTGCGGGATAGCAAAATGGCGTAGACACCTCTTCCTGAGACATATAATCGTGTCCTCGTTGAGGTAGGACTTCCATTCTTCACCTGTGTCAGAGGGATCTTCCTCATTGATAGCATGAACTGTTTGAGACACTGGGTGGAGAAAACCTCCACTGTGGAAGAAGTTTTGTCCGGGTACAGGTTGCAGAAAAACCAAGACCCTTCTTTCTTTTATTATCAATAGGAATGATAAGTTGTCCCCATCCAGTTGTATCGGTACTCTCGACCGCTTTGATAGCATCGTTGTGTGAAGAAATGGAAGTTCCTTCTTTGAATTGATTATTCTTACTTACCGACAGTGCTGGGAACTGAGTTCCAATAACCTCCTCGGGTTCTATACATGTAGACGATGACAAGTTACTCACAAGCAAGGCTTGTTCTCCACAGACTGTGACAAGTTGATCGTTGTGAACAAACTTTAGCTTTTGGTGGAGGGTCGAGGAGACCGCTCCAGCCTGATGTATCCAAGGTCTTCCTAATAAACAACTGTAAGTTGCTCAGATGTCCATGACCTGGAAAGTGACTTGGAAAGTGTGAGCACCAATAGTTATGGGAAGATCAACTTCGCCGATAACCGTTTTTCTGGATCCGTCGAATGCTTTGACGACAACCTCGCTGATTCTCATCGGAGGGCCTTTGAATGATAATTGCATCAAAGTGGACTTTGGCATAACATTCAGGGCTGACCCTGTGTCTACCAGTACGCTGGCTAAAGCATCGTCCTGGCAGTTAACTGTAATGTTGAGCGCCATATTATGACGACGACCATCTTCTGGTAATTCCTCATCACCAAATCCCAAATTATTGCAGGAAGTGATGTTAGAGACAATGCTATCAAACTGTCTGATTGTTACATCCTGTTCCACAAAGGCTTGCTCCAAGACTTTCTGTAGAGCCTCCCTATGCGCTTCTGAACTGAGTAACAGTGATAATACCGTGATCTTTGAAGGAGTTTGTAACAGTTGATCGACAATGTTATATTCACTCCTTTAGATGAGCTTCAGCATCTCATCGTCATTTTTCGAAAGGTCGGGATTACTGGATTGACCGACTGGCAGATCAGGAGTTTCCGTCTGAAGTTCCTTTTCTTTGTTAGGTTCCCTAACCCCTCAGTTGAAGATTCTACCACTCTGTGTTACTCGACTGATGTCTACAATGTTCATGACGGAGGGTAATAGAATTTCCTTTCCATTCTCGACTATTGTTGCACCGTATTTGTAAGGGATAACCTTAGTTAATTCATACGGTAGCGGTCCCGGCAGATAGATGACTATGGGAACCTTTTGATTTTTCTGACCATCATAAGTAATTTCGATCCGTTCTCGGTTGGGAACCTTAGATTCATCCAACAGAGGGATAATGGCAAAAACATCCCTGGTCCTGTGATGACCAGAGATTGTGACAACATCTTCAATTTGATCGGCAAGGTAGTTCGGCGTCCAGTCGATGGGTCCAGAACCCGTATATGGACGAATCTCTCAACGATCCACCTGACCCTGAAGAGCTGCTCGCACAAGGTAACACCCTTGATTACTTTCCGAACAGACTCCACAACGTTCATAGTTGTGTGGTGGCACCTGACCACGCCCACTTTGAATGCAATGTAACCTCACTAGGTTAGCTTCCCCTGAGCGGACATCCTGACTCAGACGCCGAGTAGGATTCCTGTTACTGATACTAATTTGCTGAGTATCTTCATCCATATAAATTGGCATCCACCAGTGATTTAACAAGTACTGAAGTGCCTCCTGGACAAGGGTACAACCTCGATCGTTTTCGCAACCCGCCTTACAGCTGTGATAATTATGTGACACCAGGAATCCGAGTCGGACCTGTTCAGCATGTAACTCTACCAGGTTGGTATTCATCACATGAATATCAAAGATCTGAACCATGTTGATCTGATAGGAGTTCCTATCATGGTAGTCTTGGATCCATCCAAGATCCATCTGACGCTGGAGGGCCTCCTGTATGAAAGAGCATCCCTGTTTGTTTACTGAGCAAGTCAGACAAGAACTGTAATCGTGCCGCGGCAGATTATGATACTGGCTTTACCTTGAGTGCATCACCACCAAGTTGACATTCATCGTACGGATGTCATGGTTCTGAATGACGTTGGAATTCATGTAAACCATGTTAACTCCACGAACTTGGTGCTCTTGGATCCATCCGAGATCCATTTGTTCCTGTAGAGCTGCTTGCACCACAGAATATCCCTGGTTGTCTTTAGAGCAGATATCACACTGATGATAGTTATGAGATGGTACATGGCTATATCCACTATATCTACAATGCATCTTGACCTGATTGGTCTTTAACAAGAGTACATCATGAATCTGATAGACATCGTTAGTCTCTTTCTCAATCAGATTGACTGCAGCCTTCTCATGTTGAGGCAGCGGGTTCGTGAGAACATTAGGATTTGTATCCTTGAAGGATAAGACCCCACTCCTAACAAGCTTTTGCACGTCGGTTTTGAAATTGAGACAACTCTCGATGTTATGCCCAGGACCTCCTTGGTGGTAAGGGCAAGTTTGATCCACCTTAAACCAAAATGGTGGATTTTCCGGTACTGCAAGAGGGGACTTAGTCTGAATGTGCCCCTTGGCTAGCAGTAATGGAAACAGCTCTGCGTACGATACGGGTATAGGATCAAATCCTGGTGGCCGTGTTGTACGGTTGTTTTTATATGGAGGACGAGCTTGCTGAAGAGGCTGTTGTGTCCTTTGCTGATCAGGTTGGTTCTGCGCAACCTGAGGTTGATACGTAGGAATAGGCGTCGGGCTGATAGCAGGAGTCACAGCAGCTACTGGTTGATAACGTCGCCTTTGCTTTCCGAGAGAGATATTCCCAATATCTTGCTCTATTTTCTTAGGGAGAGCACTACCGTATTTTTTAGTGCCGCTCGTCGATCCAGTGTCTTTTACCAAACACCCTTCTCGGACGGCTTCCTCAAGACATACACCCATGCCTACCATCTCAGTGAAGTCACTGGGTGCACTGGCAACCATTCGGTCATAGTAAAATGAGCTTAAGGTCTTTAAGAAGATCTTTGTCATCTCTTTTTCCTCAAGAGGCGAATAAATTTGAGCGACAATTTCACGCCACCTTTGAGCATACTCCTTAAAGGTTTCCTTGTCCTTTTGCGACATTGATCTGAGTTGATCTCTGTCGGGTGCCATGTCCAAATTGTATTTGTATTGTTGGACGAAGGCAGTACCAAGATCTCTGAATGTACTGATCGTAGTACGGTTTAAACCCATGTACCATTTTAATGCGGCACCAGTTAAACTATCCTGGAAGTAGTGAATCAGTAGGTCCTGATTCTCTGTCTGAGCTGACATCCGTCGAGCGTACATCACCAGATGGCTCTGAGGGCAAGAGTTACCCTTGTATTTTTCAAAGTCGAGCACTTGAAACTTGTGCGGGACTTTCACATTGGGGACCAAGCAGAGGTCTGCGACGTCCTTTCCAAATAGATCCTGACCGCGAATGGCTTGCAGCTCCTTCTGCATTTCCAAGAACTGCTCCTGGAATTCGTCCATTCTATCGAACATAGTTTCCTTTTTACCATAAGGTATCGGTGGAATCTGTCCTTCTGGGACAGTGTGCACCACAGGGGGTGGTACCGTGACTACGGTAGTGAATCTTGGCGTTTCCCAAAGTTTGTAACCTTCAAGAGTCTTCAGTGTGCCCCTGGCATCTTCGCTTTCCCGAAGTTTGTAACCTTCAGGCCCAACGGCTTCTGTTGAGATTCCCTGATTTTCAGCGATCGGCGGAATATATCCTTCCGGGATATAGTTAACAGGCATGCCTCAAGGACGATCTTTCGACATTTGATACCTAGGATCATACTTCTCCACGATGGGCGTTGAGGTGATCTCTGAGATCACAGTTCTTTGTAGCTTAGCTTCTGCCATGGCTTGCATGTCGTTACTAAGCTTTCTCATATCCTCTCTCAAAACGTCGATCTCTTCCTTTAACTCTCTGTTTTCTTCCTCAAGATCATCCATCTTTTTCTGACGATTGGCCCGATTATTATACGAATGAGACAGTTTGACTCTAGAACCGAGACACAAACGTGAGATTCGTAGGGAAGAAGCATATGTGATGTGAGAATGATGAATGCAATGATTATATTAATTATTCATTGGTTTAATCAAAATAAACTTCGACAACTAGATTGCAAATATCAAACAATGGAGAAACCCCTTTTTATTGAATTCAAAGGATTACAGAAATGGAAATACAGTAGATTACAAGGTGCAGAAACAAAAACCTAAGCTAATGGGTCCCGAGTCCTCTCTGAAGAGAAATCGGGTGCTGACTCTGGTACTTTCCTTTTCTTTGACCGGGGCTCTTGGGCCGTTGTCGGGTTGTCATTCCTTTTCCAGGTGAAAGGAGTGAGCAAATTCCTTTGGTCATCTTGATTCTCTACAGCATGTTGCTCCAAAATTTCAATTAGAGCATCTTTTTCTTTCAGTAATTGTTGTATTTTGATGCACTCTACGTCGAGGGTGCGGTACTTGTTCTTCCAAGACCTTCTCTCCTTTTGAACTTTGTTGAGAGTAACCTGAACCTTTTCCGTTTCCGTCATGAAATACATGACAGATTCCCTCGGCGGAAGAATTTCGTAACGAGGATAAGGCATTTTTAGCTTGAGAGCCCTAGTTTGTACCCAGTGGAGATAAGGCTCCACCGAGACACAGTCCGGTTTTCCTAGAGACAGTCATCCTTTCTTATGAACATGTTTCCAAGCGTACACTATTTCCATCTTTAGTGCTCTGTCATTTTCAACTTCCTTGAAGAAAAGACCTTCCAGATGAACACCCCGTGGGACGTGTCTCATCGGGTATCCAAATTGACGACGAACCAACACTGGATGGTAGTTGATTCCTCCTTTAGTTCCTATGAGGGGTACGTTGTGGAAGTTTCCACAACGGTCAATGATCCTGATCCCATCATAAATCCTATTACACCAATCAATGTTAGAGTTGGTGAGAGACATGATTTTCTGCGACCAACGTAAGGCATTCTTGCAATCCCAAAAAGCAGCAGACTTGGGCAAGTGGGAGATAAACCATTTATAAAGCAAAGGTACACAGCATGTGATCTCCCCTCCGCTGTACAAATTTCCTAAGTGTACAGAATGATACGCATCTGCGAGCAAAGTCGGCACAGGGTTTCCAATAAGAAAAACCTTAATGGAGTTAATATCGACGAAGTTATTACTGTTGGGAAACAAAAATAACCCGTAGGTGAGCAAGACAAAGATGCTTTCAAAAGCAGTCACGTTTCCTATACTGGCAAAATACAGGGCTTTCTTTGTCAAGAACTGGGCTGGCAAACCTTGTATGCCACCCTTAGTGGTTATGTGAGTCCTGACCTCATACTCGTCAAAATGAATTGCTCTTGCAATGGTCTGATTCTTTGGAATCTCTTCTACTCCAGAAAATGGAGCTCGATCAGTGATATGTAAATCGACCAGGTGAGAATACTCCTCCAGCGTTGGTGCGAGCTGGTAATCCGGGAATGTGAAACAGTGATAAACCGGATCGTAGAACTGAATGAGCGCATCCATGATTGCCTCAATCATATGGACTCTTAACAGTGGTAGCAGACCTCCGTGCTTGGCTCTGAAAGCCTCAGGGTTAGTGATCATCCTTGCTAACCTTCTCAAATCCTCTAACTTTGGAACCTTGAAGGTATACCTATGGGTTCTCCTTCTACCAAAATCCATTAGTGCAATCCTTTTCTCTGATATTTGCAATCACAGTCTTAGTTTAATTTGAAAAACAGAGAGACTAGAAGAGAAGATTTTTTGAATGTTTTAATGTTTTTTAAATGAATGCAGCACACAAAAACATAGAAAAAACATGGGGTCAAAGGGGTCGTTGTCATGAAGTCAAGGCTCTACCCATCCCCAAAGGTTTATACTAAGGTGATTTTTGTACCTGTACTCATTATCATCTGCTCCTCCCAGGAAAGCAAAACAACAAGCGGATCGCCAGCGAGTTGTAGAGCAATCTTAGAGTAAGTGTCATTCACCGAGAATAGATCACCAGCCTCAAATGAGGGTAGTATCGCGTAACAACTATTCCCGATAGTTTCCGCACTACAAAAGGGTTTGTCTCCTCAGCTTCTCAGACATCACAATCGGCCCATTGTCTAGGTGAGAGAATGGGTTGCATTGGTCAGCCTCCACTGAGGTTGATGGTCGACCTCGTCGCCATCATTTATCTTAAGTGTATACTCAATCTTTCCACATGCGGCATCACACGCATTCCCATTAGCAGAAAAATAAACACGTATAGCAATTAGGAAAAGCATTATATATATTTGTCCTAAACATCCTAGACCTATAACGCTATGAATCCTAAGTTCCTGACAGAAATGGGTTCCCTGGAGGAAGCCCCAATCTGTGGTATTCTCACAAGAGATGAAAAGGAAGAAGAAAAACAGAGACGGGCCCCACGGTGGGCGCCACTTTTCTGTAGCGAGCGATTTTGGACGCGGTTCTTAAGCGCGGTCGCTCTCTGCGGTTGAGTTTTAACTACAAGTCGATTCATTTTTTATCCTATTGTGAGCTGAATAAGGAAGGGAAATAGATGTCTCCAATTAACCCTGCTTGTATACTGAGTTTAAACAGCGATCTGTTAGGTTACGGATGCGATCAATGTGGGGGGGCCCTTGTATTGGTTATTTGTATTTTTGCCAATACTACTTTCTCTCTGGGATTTTGTTAGGATACTGCTTCAGATTAGGATATATGGGATTTTGGTTTTTTGTTTAGTGTGCTCGCTAAGATTTTTCTTTCAATCTTATGCCTACGTATTCCCGTTTACCGAAATAGGGAAATCAGAGCGTTCGTAGTTCCTCCTATTCTATGGGAGGAAATGTGTGTTTTTGGTGTCTTGTTCAAAGCCCAAGACGTGAAGCGAAAGGTGATTTGTATCTTGTTCAAAGCCCAAGATGTGAAGCTGAAGGTGATTTGTATCTTGTTCAAAGCCCAAGATGTGAAGCTGAAGGGTCTATTTGTATCTTGTTCAAAGCCCAATATATGAAGCTAAAGGTTTTGACTTTAGAGAGAATTGTTCACCTCTAAAGAGGGGGTTGTATGTCACAACTGTTTATAAAGGAGAATTACTTTAATCGGGATACGCGGATTCTAGCAATGCCATAATTTCCTTTATAGGGGGTTTTAACCTGAAGGGGAAGACTTTAACTCAGTGTAGAGAAATGCCATCTTTCCTTAGGTATTTCTCATGCTAAAAGAAGGACAGTGGCGCAGATGTAGATGATCCAGAGGCTTGCCGCTTACAGCGATTAGATGAAGGGGAAAGAGTTGTTTAATGTTTGTGTATTGTGAACGAGGCACAACTTTGATGCTAAAAGGTTGATTGGACCAACCAGTGGTTTTCTTATACAAAGCCTAAGAGGAGGCTAGTGGCCCAACAAGAGGGTGTTTTTATGTGTCTCATACAAAGCCTGAGAGAGAGGCTAAATGCTGTTTAACTCCGCTGGGGAGAATCATTGTATAAAGCCCAAGAGAGAGGCTAACTTCACTGGAGAAGGATCATTATACAAAGCCTAAGAGGAGGCTATGGTGACTGTTTCAGTTGAGTGACAGGTCCAGTATGCTGATTTTGAAAGAGAAAATCAGTTCTTATATGAGCAACACTGTACTCAGGGATTTGATTCAAGGATCCGGGTTATTCCTGTTCTTTAAGGAAGCGGGAAATCCGAAGGGTCTCGAGACTGTCCGAGTCTACGGGTTTCCTTCCTATTTAACGAAGGGGTCACTTGAGAATGTCTTTGAGACTCAAGGAGATTAGACTGTCCAAGTCTAGAGTTTCATCTTTTGTACTATGCTTTGAGAAACAGTAGTAGACTATTTGAAAGGACTGTTCTATGCAGATGATTAAGTTCTATTCCTATACCTCTAAGAGGTCGTCGGGACAATTTGTACGAAGCCCAAGAGGAGGCTGGAAACTTTTAAGAAGTCAATCGGTCCTTGTACGAAGCCCAAGAGGAGGCTTTCATTCCCGGAGGAAGAGATCATTATATGAAGCCTAAGAGGAGGCTGTGAATACTTCTAAGAAGCCGACGGGTCCTTGTACTAAGCCCAAGAGGAGGCGGGGTTGCTTTTAGGAAGCCTGTGGGTCCTTGTACGATGCCCAAGAGGAGGCGGATGCTTTTAAGAAGCCGATGTGTCCCCAAACCTTGATAAATTCAAGACAGGCTATTCATAGAGAATAGATCAAGCCAGGAAAGTTCAAGAATTTGGAAGAAACTCAAATATGCCATTCACGGAGAAAAGATCATCTCAGGGGAGTAGAGTTTCTTGACAAGTGCTTTTAAGAAGCCTGTGGGTCCCCAAACCCCGAGAAATTCAAGACATGCCATTCACTGAGAATAGATCAAGCCAGGAAAGTCCGAGAATTTGGAAGAAGCTCAAGAGATGCCATTCACGGAGAAAATATCATCTCGGGGGAATAAAGTTTCTTTGACAACTTCTATGAGTGACAGTCTATGAAAGGGTTCACAGAGAATGCTGCCTTTCATGTCTCCATATTATTTAACCCCAAGAGGAGGGAAGACTGCGTCTGGTAATCCTATGGGGATCTAGTTTAGACTATTTCTAAGAGTAATCAACGGGCTTAATGCTAGACATAGTTGCCGGGGAAACTCGAAATATCTATACTATTATTACACAGTTGATATGAGTTTATGAAAGAAGACTTATAGTGAAACAGCCCCACAATATAGTTATATGTATATGAAAGCGGTAAATGAAAGCAATAACCATTTACTCGGTTGTAGAGATTCCATGTCGTTTGGTTAGTTATTCAACAAAGAAAGATTGAAAACAACAGTATATTCAAAATCAAAGGAGAAAGTGCTTTGAAAAAGAAAGATTTGGGGCTTACAGCTCAAGGAGAGGCCCAGAGTTTTATCAGTGAGCACACTGTTTGAATTTGTACAGAGGAACTTATACAAGTGACTGTTGTAACACCCCTTCTATACCCCGTACAAAAACGGAATAAACTAATCTTATAAATAAAACATCAGAGCAAAGAATAATTCATTTAGATATAAACAGAGATGTCACATCAACGTGAACTAAAAATAACCTGCTCATAAAGATATATAACACCTGGATAGTTTTTATAAACAAAGGAACTCCGTTCCAAAATATCAGCATTCAGTTACAGAATTAAAGCGGAACATCCATAACTGATGTCATCACAAAATATAAGTATGTCATATACATATCCATACAAGGCCACTATATACAATCTAAAAGAAACATCTACACTCGAACCCCGACTACCCGTGTTACATATCAGAGCCGACGGAACGACAAAAAGACGAAGACACTAATCTTCGCAAAAGATCTCCAGCGTCTAATCTGCAATGCCATTACAGCATTAAACCACAGCAGAAGGGTGAGAAACAGGATTATAATATAATTGCATATCATTATATAACACTTAGCAAAATATGCACAATTATTCTCACCACACAAATACGATACTTGTAAACAACACAAGACATATTAAACCCATCTCACATATCAATCACATAAGCATATACATTAACACAATGCATAACAAATCCTTCTCAAAATTCAACGCATAAACATTTATGTAATGAATTATGCAAATGCACAGAGACCGACACAACGACTCTATGCATGCGGTACCATTAGTCCCCCAGGAACTCTTGGAATCATCGCTCGTTACTTAGGGTAACTCCCCGTCGGGCATACGATGTTCCCCGTCGCTACCACTTATCAACAAGCATACGACGTTATGGATCGTTTTTAGTCCTTTATAATAGGCACACGATCAATACAACAATTGCTTACACCCATACGGGATCTACAATTCAACATGCATTGTTTACACCCACAAAGGGATCTACAATGTCTAACTGCATTGTTTACACCCACAAAGGGATCTTACAATGTCTTCATGCATTGTTTACACCCACGAAGGGATCTTACAATGTCTTTAACATGATGCATGTCATATAATGACCCATGGAAATCGAGGCTCATATATTAAATCATGCATTTCAAGTACATATAATACAATGCACATAATTGCCAAACGGCCACAAATCTTCACCACAACATCATATACCCATCAAACATCCCTCACACAAGTCATACGTTACATATCATATCCTCTCGCACAATATAGAAAATAATTCAAAATTCCATTTTTACGGTTTCTCAGAAAAGTCGGCTAAAAGTCGGCCAAAAATAATATTTTCTATCATCATCAAAAATTACTCATCAACAGCTTCGATTCGGTATAAAGAACTCTTAAATACGATAAACGGTTAACAAGATATGAATATTTCAAAATAACGCAAAAACATAAACCGGACGCCCGACACTACGAAACGGTTCGTAAAAACTGTACCGATTGGACCAAGTTCAGACCTCAAAACTATTTTTCCCAGAAAGAACATCTCGTTAGCTTTCCAACGCTTCGAACGGGGGTTAAAACCGACTTACGGTTCAAGAGATATGAATTTCGTAAGTTTCCCCGACAAACCAGAATTTTATGGTTCAGCACAGTATGTATCGATACATAGGCTTATGTATCGATACAAAAAGCCACATGTATCGATACATAGCACGCATGTGTCGACACATGCTGTAGTGAAAATGCTGTTTTTCCCAATTTCTTCAGTATGTATCGATACATAAGGGTTATGTATCGATACATAAACCATTTCGTATCGATACATAGCTGTTATGTATCGATTCATAACTCTGTTTTTCCTCAAAAACCAGATTTTCTCAAAATACACCTTTGCTGTCCCTTTTCCAAAATGCACGAAAACTCGACTAAATCGAACATTTTCACCGAATCAAACATATACGCGCAACCACCAAATACATAAGAACAATTTAGAACACATAAACGAAATTTCTACGACGTTCGATTTTTCGATTAAATTTCAACCTTTCAAAAACCAGAATTTTCAAACATCACCAAATCGAATAAAAAGCACGATATACGACGACCTAACCTTACTCGATACAACTACGTAATTTATTTCGAATTCTAACCGTGAAACCATCGGTTTTTATCGATTTCCTACAATTCGACCTAAACGGACAAAACAACGGAAACATAACGAAAACTAACCAAAACATAACCAAACTTCATGAAACTTTAAACAGTAGCTCACATACACATAACCAACCAACACATGTATTTATACGACTTTTCGACCGTAAAATCATCGATTTCTATCGATTTCGTCCAATACGGCATAAACGGAAACATGTGAAAAACCAACCAAAACATCCACACAAAACATACATAATCATACACAATGATATAATAACCGAGTTTCGCACCCTTACCCGATTTAATCGTGTTCTAGAAAGTCGGGAGATTGATTTCTTCCTTCACAAGTTTTTCCTCTCTTTTCTTCTTTCTCTTCTCTTTTCTTCTTCTCTACTTTTCTTTTCTCTCTTCTTCTTTCTATTCTTTCTATTTCTATTTTTCTTTTCTTTTCTTACTAACTTAGTGAAATTAAATGTGAAATGTCCAAAATACCCCCACACTCAAATATCTCGCAAACGTTCCCAAAACGCGATAAAATATATTCCCGCCGAAAATAACATATTTTCACATAAAAGTCGAAATTAGAATAAAATAATAATAAAATAATCCAAAAAGACTCAATACAATAAAACTGGCAAAAACTGGGGCGTTACAACTCTCCCCCACTTAGAAATTTTCGTCCTCGAAAATAATACCTGATACAAACAACTCCGGATACGACTCCCGCATCCGACTTTCCAATTCCCAAGTCAAATTGCCCTCAGCAGCGCCTCCCCACGCCACTTTCACAAGTGCAATCTCCTTGCCTCTTAACCTTTTCAACTCGCGATCTAAAATCCTCACCGGTAAAACCTCAACCGTAAGATTATCTCTTACCTCAACCTCATCTATCGGAATCACATGAGACGGATCTGGAACATACTTCTGTAGCTGTGAAACATGGAAAACATCATGTAGATTCGAAAGATTCGGTGGCAATGCTATCCTGTAAGCCACTGCACCAACTCTTTCGGATATCTGATATGGACCAATAAAACATGAAGTAAGCTTCCTCGACTTCAAAGCACAACCAACACCAGTCACCGGCGAAACCCTCAAAAACACATGATTACCCGCTTGAAACTCAAGATCTCTTTTCCTTTTATCATGATAACTCTTTTGCCTACTCTGAGAAGCTTTCATCTTCTCCCGAATAAGTTTCACCTTTTCCGTCGTTTGTTGAACTAACTCAGGTCCAACTACTGCACTTTCACCAGATTCATGCCAACACAAAGGTGTTCGACATCTTCTTCCATAAAGTGCCTCAAAAGGTGCCATTCCGATACTAGAATGGAAACTATTATTATACGTAAACTCGATCAATGAAAGAAAACTGTCCCAAACTCTACCTTGCTCAAGAACACAAGATCTCAGTAAATCTTCCAATGACTGAATTGTTCTCTCCGTCTGACCATCAGTCTGTGGATGATAAGCAGAACTCAATCTCAGCTTAGAACCTAACGCCTTTTGCAAACTTTCCCAAAATCTGGAAGTAAACCTCGGATCACGATCAGAAACAATACTCAACGGGACGCCATGCAACTTCACAATCCCACGGATATAAATCTCAGCCAAACGCTCCATAGAATAACTGATATCAATCGGAATGAAATGCGCAGATTTAGTCAGCCTATCAACGATCACCCAAATAGCATTATGCCCACTCGGAGAATTAGGCAAACCCGTCACAAAATCCATCGATATACTATCCCATTTCCACTCCGGAATATCCAACGGTTGCATTAATCCTGCAGGCCTCTGATGTTCCACTTTCGACTTCTGACAAGTCAAACACGCATAAACAAACTGAGCCACATCTCGTTTCAAACCAGACCACCAAAATATTTTCTTCAAATCTTGGTACATCTTATTAGCACCAGGATGTATACTCATACTACTCCGGTGTCCTTCCTCAAGAATCATCTTTTTCAACTCTGCATCATCCGGTATACAAATTCTACCACGGAATCTCAAAATACCCTGATCATCCACTTTAAAGTCACCGTTCACTTCTTGATTTCCAACTAGCAACAAATCAACAAGTTTCAAGTCCAACTTCTGTTTCTCTATAACAGACAACAGAAAATCATTAGTGATCTTTAACATACCAAGCTTCACACTCTCTTGTGAAAGCTCACAAACCAAACTCAAGTCTCAAAATTGTTCCAGAAGTTCCCACTCTTTCACCATCAAAGCAGATATACGCAAAGATTTCCGACTCAAAGTATCAGCTACCACATTAGCCTTACCAGGATGGTAATTCAAGCTAAAGTCACAGTCCTTCAGAAGTTCCAACCATCTCCGTTGCCTCATATTCAACTCTTTCTGATCAAACAAGTATTTTAAACTTTTATGATCACTAAAGACTTCGAAAATAGCACCGTAGAGATAATGCCTCCAAATCTTTAATACAAAAACCATCGCAGCTAATTCCAAATCGTGAGTAGGGTAATTCTTCTCATGAACTCGTAACTGCCTCGAAGCATAAGCAACCACCTTACCATCTTGCATCAAAACACCACCTAAACCAATTAGAGATGCATCACAATACACAACGAATGATTCATTAGGATTCGGTAAGATCAAAATCGGAGATGTAGTCAATCTCTTCTTCAGCTCGTTGAAACTTTCTTCACATTGAATATCCCAAATAAATGCCTTACCCTTACAAGTCAGTTGAGTCAACGGAAGTGCCAACTTGGAAAAACCTTCGATAAACCTTCGGTAATATCCAGCCAAACCCAGAAAACTTCGAATTTCAGTAACAGATCTAGGAGCCTCCCATTGTAGAACTGCCTCTACTTTGGATGGATCCACAGCAATACCATTACCTGAAATCACATGCCCAAGAAAACTCACTTCTGACAACCAAAACTCACATTTGGACAGTTTGGCATAAAGTTCCTTCTCCTTTAGAATCTGCAACACAATACGCAAATGCTCCGCATGTTCCTCCTGAGACTTAGAATAAATCAAAATGTCATCAATAAAAACAACAACAAAATGATCTAAATGCTCATGGAATATACGATTCATATACTCCATAAACACACCCGGCGCATTAGAAACCCCGAACGGCATCACAGAAAACTCGTAATGTCCGTATCGTGTCCTAAAGGCCGTCTTCTGAATATCCTCCTCTTTAACCCGAATTTGATGGTATCCTGACCTCAAATCAATCTTACTAAACACACTTGCACCCACTAGTTGATCCATCAAGTCATCGATCCTTGGAAGTGGATACTTGTTCTTAATCGTCACTTTATTCAACTGCCGATAATCGATACACAGACGCATACTTCCATCTTTCTTTTTGACCAACAAAACAGGAGCACCCCAAGGTGATACACTAGGCCTTACAAACCTCTTTTCCAACAACTCATTCAATTGTCTTTTCAACTCCACCAACTCAGATGCTGACATCCGATATGGTGCCATAGATACAGGTCTAGTACCAGGAACTAGGTCTATAGAAAACTCCACCTCTCTTTCTGGCAGCACATCTGAAAAATCATTCGGAAACACCTCCTGAAAATCACACACAATAGGAAAACTTCCAATTGCAACTTGACTCTCCACAGACAACGATGTAAACAATCCAAACAACTGAGCTTCCTCCGCCAAAAGTTTCTTCAACTCTTTGGTAGATAAGAAACCAGATTCCCTTTCTTCTTCAAGAGAAGGAAATCTCACCCGCTTAAGATAACAATCAAGATGAACATGATTGAACTCTAACCAGTTCATTCCCAGAATCACGTCCAAACCCTTCAATGGCAAACATACCAAGTCCATCACAAAATCTCTACCAAAAATTGTCAAAGGACAACTTAAACAAACGAAAGAAGTAGTTACCGACCCCGAAGCTGGAGTATCGATAACCATCTCTCCATCCATCTTAGACAACACCAAATTCAAACGTTTTGAACAATCAATCGAAATAAACGAATGAGTCACTCCAGTATCAATAATAGCAATTAAAAGATTACTATTAATAAAACAAGTACCTCTGATCAAACGATCTGCATTAGTAGGCTGAGCTCCTGCCAATGCAAATACTTTCCCTCTAGGTTGAGCTTGCTTCGGTTTCGTGCACTTTGTACTATAGTGACCATTCTCCCCACAATTATAACACTTGATCGCATTCCTCCTACAATCAGCAGCCACATGACCCGTCAAACCACAATTAGAACACTTGTTCATATTCCTCTTACATTCCGATATACGATGACCTAAACCACCACAATTATAACATTTCACCGAAGAATTCATTCCTCCTCCACTAGGCTTCCTATCAAAAGTAAGCTTCTGTTTCCCTTTATCGACAGGGGTAGCATAAGGCCTACCTCTGAATTGCCCCTTTCCTTTCCTATCATTCAGATTCTTGTAATGAGTAGCACGTGCCTTACAATCTTCATCAAAAATCTGACTCTTGTTCACCAACACTGAAAACTGTCTTATCTCCTGATAACCGATACCCTGCTTGATTTCTGGCCTCAAGCCATTCACAAACTTCAAACACTTTGACCTCTCAGAACCAGCCGTATTATAATTAGGACAGAACTTCACAAGTTCCTCAAACTTAGCAGCATAATCCGCAACAGAGGAATTCTCCTGCTTCAGTTCAAGAAATTCAATTTCCTTTTTACCTCTCTCATCTTCAAGAAAATACTTTTCAAGAAAAGCATCTTTGAACACAGCCCATGTAACCACTATCTCATCCTCCTCAAACCTCTGAGAAGCATTCGCCCACCAGTCTTCAGCTTCCTTTTCCAACATATGAGTACCAAACTGCACCTTCTGATCCTCGGAACACCTAATGAAACGGAAGATCTTCTCAATCTTCTTCAGCCAAATCTATGCTCCCTCAGGATCATGAGTACCCTTGAAGCTCGGTGGATTATTCTTCTGAAACTTATCCATACTACGCGATTCCTCGTCCGCCGCAGCATTGGGTAAATTCTGCATCGCTTGCGCCATAGCTTGCATGGCCGCAGTCATAGCAGCAGCACCTCTTCCAGCCATAATCTGAACATTCCCAATGATAGCAAATTATGGTTAAACAACCACTCAACAGAGTGCAACAGTCCAACAACGACACAAAGACGCGGTCGGACAGACCAAACAGACACTGGCTCTGATACCACTTATTGTAACACCCCTTCTATACCCCGTACAAAAACGGAATAAACTAATCTTATAAATAAAACATCAGAGCAAAGAATAATTCATTTAGATATAAACAGAGATGTCACATCAACGTGAACTAAAAATAACCTGCTCATAAAGATATATAACACCTGGATAGTTTTTATAAACAAAGGAACTCCGTTCCAAAATATCAGCATTCAGTTACAGAATTAAAGCGGAACATCCATAACTGATGTCATCACAAAATATAAGTATGTCATATACATATCCATACAAGGCCACTATATACAATCTAAAAGAAACATCTACACTCGAACCCCGACTACCCGTATTACATATCAGAGCCGACGGAACGACAAAAAGACGAAGACACTAATCTTCGCAAACGATCTCCAGCGTCTAATCTGCAATGCCATTACAGCATTAAACCACAGCAGAAGGGTGAGAAACAGGATTATAATATAATTGCATATCATTATATAACACTTAGCAAAATATGCACAATTATTCTCACCACACAAATACGATACTTGTAAACAACACAAGACATATTAAACCCATCTCACATATCAATCACATAAGCATATACATTAACACAATGCATAACAAATCCTTCTCAAAATTCAACGCATAAACATTTATGTAATGAATTATGCAAATGCACAGAGACCGACACAACGACTCTATGCATGCGGTACCATTAGTCCCCCAGGAACTCTTGGAATCATCGCTCGTTACTTAGGGTAACTCCCCGTCGGGCATACGATGTTCCCCGTCGCTACCACTTATCAACAAGCATACGACGTTATGGATCGTTTTTAGTCCTTTATAATAGGCACACGATCAATACAACAATTGCTTACACCCATAAGGGATCTACAATTCAACATGCATTGTTTACACCCACAAAGGGATCTACAATGTCTAACTGCATTGTTTACACCCACAAAGGGATCTTACAATGTCTTCATGCATTGTTTACACCCACGAAGGGATCTTACAATGTCTTTAACATGATGCATGTCATATAATGACCCATGGAAATCGAGGCTCATATATTAAATCATGCATTTCAAGTACATATAATACAATGCACATAATTGCCAAACGGCCACAAATCTTCACCACAACATCATATACCCATCAAACATCCCTCACACAAGTCATACGTTACATATCATATCCTATCGCACAATATAGAAAATAATTCAAAATTCCATTTTTACGGTTTCTCAGAAAAGTCGGCTAAAAGTCGGCCAAAAATAATATTTTCTATCATCATCAAAAATTACTCATCAACAGCTTCGATTCGGTATAAAGAACTCTTAAATACGATAAACGGTTAACAAGATATGAATATTTCAAAATAACGCAAAAACATAAACCAGACGCCCGACACTACGAAACGGTTCGTAAAAAATGTACCGATTGGACCAAGTTCAGACCTCAAAACTATTTTTCCCAGAAAGAACATCTCGTTAGCTTTCCAACGCTTCGAACGGGGGTTAAAACCGACTTACGGTTCAAGAGATATGAATTTCGTAAGTTTCCCCGACAAACCAGAATTTTATGGTTCAGCACAGTATGTATCGATACATAGGCTTATGTATCGATACAAAAAGCCACATGTATCGATACATAGCACGCATGTGTCGACACATGCTGTAGTGAAAATGCTGTTTTTCCCAATTTCTTCAGTATGTATCGATACATAAGGGTTATGTATCGATACATAAACCATTTCGTATCGATACATAGCTGTTATGTATCGATTCATAACTCTGTTTTTCCTCAAAAACCAGATTTTCTCAAAATACACCTTTGCTGTCCCTTTTCCAAAATGCACGAAAACTCGACTAAATCGAACATTTTCACCGAATCAAACATATACGCGCAACCACCAAATACATAAGAACAATTTAGAACACATAAACGAAATTTCTACGACGTTCGATTTTTCGATTAAATTTCAACCTTTCAAAAACCAGAATTTTCAAACATCACCAAATCGAATAAAAAGCACGATATACGACGACCTAACCTTACTCGATACAACTACGTAATTTATTTCGAATTCTAACCGTGAAACCATCGGTTTTTATCGATTTCCTACAATTCGACCTAAACGGACAAAACAACGGAAACATAACGAAAACTAACCAAAACATAACCAAACTTCATGAAACTTTAAACAGTAGCTCACATACACATAACCAACCAACACATGTATTTATACGACTTTTCGACCGTAAAATCATCGATTTCTATCGATTTCGTCCAATACGGCATAAACGGAAACATGTGAAAAACCAACCAAAACATCCACACAAAACATACATAATCATACACAATGATATAATAACCGAGTTTCGCACCCTTACCCGATTTAATCGTGTTCTAGAAAGTCGGGAGATTGATTTCTTCCTTCACAAGTTTTTCCTCTCTTTTCTTCTTTCTCTTCTCTTTTCTTCTTCTCTACTTTTCTTTTCTCTCTTCTTCTTTCTATTCTTTCTATTTCTATTTTTCTTTTCTTTTCTTACTAACTTAGTGAAATTAAATGTGAAATGTCCAAAATACCCCCACACTCAAATATCTTGCAAACGTTCCCAAAACGCGATAAAATATATTCCCGCCGAAAATAACATATTTTCACATAAAAGTCGAAATTAGAATAAAATAATAATAAAATAATCCAAAAAGACTCAATACAATAAAACTGGCAAAAACTGGGGCGTTACAACTGTGGCCCGAAAAAAGGTTTTCTGTACAAAGGGGTGGGTCTTTCACTCTCTCAAGAGGCCCAAAAAGTTTAAAGAAAAAGAGTGGGGCTTATAACTCGAGGGTAGGCCCAAAGTTTTGTTTTTGAAATGGCGATCGCGCCGAGATTTTCTTTTAACGCGAAGGGACTTATACAATAAGTGAGGCCCAAATTGTTTTGGTTAAAAGGGGATTGGGTCTTACACTCTAATAGAGGCCCATGAGTGTTTGAAAATGATTTGTTTGAGTGAAAATCAAAGAAACCCTAATTTTTATCCTTTAAAAGTAAATATTTAAAGAAAATCAATGAAAAATACCAAATAGGTTTGAATAAACCACTTGTGATTTTTGTTTAAGGTTTGAAAAATGAGTTATAAATCACAAGAGATATTAAAACTCATTTGGTCTTGATTTTTCAAGATGAATATTCATTTTAAAATGTTTACAAACAAATAAAAATGAATTTATTCACAAAAATACTAATTATATTAAATAAATAATATAAACTCAATTTTTTTTTGGAATAAAATATTTCAACATTTTTGTGATTTTTTGCAAAAAGGAACCAATAAAAAATAATTAAAATTGAAAGAGTTATTAATTTTCCAATTAATTAATAAACCATGAAAATATTGGAAAAAATGACAAAATGTGAAAAAAAAAACACAAAATGGCATAGGTGGGGTTTGAACCCAAGACCTCAAGGTTACAAGGCGCGCGCCTTACCACTGGGGTGGTGATACATCCATTGTTTGAAACAAAACAACAAATATACAAGTCATGCCTTGGTTTTAGGCCTTCCCCAAGGCAAGTTTTGGCTCAGAAACGTGAAGGCCATAACTTTCTCAATTCTTAATGGTTTGAGACAAAATTTATATGCGTCTGGACCAGAATTTCATAAGGAATCCAATGGTGGTGGTAGTTTTTTCAGATCACACTCCCTCCTCAAAACCTGATAGTGGTTTTGAAAATGACCTATAATTGCATTTTCTATGCCACAACTTGGTACAAGCATGGATTACATGGTGAATTAGCTCAAACACAACATATACAACATGTATGAGATGTTTATGATCAGTGGACTTCAAAGCATGGCATGATTCAAAGATTCCAAGTTGTGAGGCTTACCTCTTTTTTGAGATTTTGGAGCTTCTGTGCAATCTGTCGAACCTCTTGTTCCAGAAATGATTTGATGCTTTAGACACACTCAAATGATCCCTTAGAAGCTTTTAGGATGATTGGAATTGACTAGTACCTACAAAAACACAAACAGCCCCTTTCTTGCAAAAGGGGTTAAAAGTGACCAAAATAGCAACTTTCTCAAATGGTGTTCCAGATGGGGGAACCATTTGGGACAGTTCAAGGATGATATTTGGAGTGTGTTTGAGGTTTTATCTGGTTTGGAAAGTGACTGAATCAAGACATGACTTGAAAAATGCAAAAAAAAAGCCTATTTTGAGGTTTTGAGAGGTGACTTTGTGATTTTGTGATTACAGGTCACTTGTGATAGTTTGCACAGCTTACATATGATATATATGAGGTGTGTGTGTGATTGATTGTGATGGAAAAGCTCTCAAGCTCAAAAACTCAAAGTTGCCTTGCTAAAGAAGGCATTTTTGCCAAGAGAAAGAGGTTTTAAGGAAAGCATCTGTTTGATGGCTTTGGTGTACTCAAACTGATCACAATTGAGCTCTATTTATAGTAGAGCAAGTTTGTTTTAGGATCCACAGTGAATGACAACTGCAGCAAAGGTTTGGCCAATGTTGTCCAATGGAAATCCAAGTCTCCTCTAGCCATTGACTAGAGGTTAGGGCACAGGGTTGTGGTTCCCTTGGTCTTGGATAAGTCTTGACTGAATTCAGTTGAGAATGGCTCATTCCATGCCACCTTGATGCTTCCATTGAATGCTCCAATCCAAAATTGGAGTCTTGTCCCTATTTTGGCCATTCTAGGTTCAACATGTTATTTCTTGTTCCAAAGACTTTGGAGGCTTGGCTCAGTGATTGTACCTTTAGATTCAATCCTCAGAGGTGTCCGAGTGGATATGAGCATTTGGATTTGGCTGATTTTGGCAAATTGAGCAAAAATGCAAAATCTGCCTTGCCTTGACAGATTTCAGCAAGGCAACTTTCCAATGTCATATCTCATGGCTCAAATTGAATTTGATAATGTTCTTGGCCATTTTGGAAAGCCCTTACATGATACAACAACTGTTTGAACATGTTTGGTTTTGATCTCTTTTGAATCCAAGTGAAAAATCCCCTACATTTGGCAAAAAGTAGGGTAAAATCCGACTTAGTGAAATTTTCACTAAGTGTTGGAACAAAGTGACTTTTCTTGATTTTGATCTCTCCATAACTCAAAATCCATAAGGAATTTGGACATAGGTCAGTATGAAGCTTTTGTAGAGGGCAATGAGATCTACAAATCAAGCTTTGAATGGGGCACAATGGCCTCGTGGTTTAGGAGTTATGGTCCTCCAAAGTTGGCACATTAGTGTCACTTTTTCATAACTTAGAAAATTTTCTAAGTTTTTACGGTTACCCCTTTTACAAGTTATCCCACTTTCTTTGATTTTTCTTGATTAATGATGATTCAAATCATACATTAACATCATTTTAGGGTTAAAAATCCATTTTGGTGAAAAATCTCAAAAAGTCAAAGTTGACTTTTGTGCACAGTTGACTTTTTATCAGATGAATTCCAAACTGTGCAATTCTTCATGAAATCATGTCCTTGACCTAAATCAAACTTGATGGACATGTTCCATGGGTGTCATAGGGTATATTGAATCATGTCTTAGGGCTTGGGAGCATGTCCTGGTCAAAAGTCAAAGTTACAATTGACATTCCTCGCGAAACCCTAATTGTGGTGCAGATGAAATTGAGACTTGTTGCTCAAGCTTCTTGGATTAATCCATTGTTCCAAATGGATAAATATAGTTCATTAGAGACCCTCAAACCCTCTCTTGAGGTCTTGGCTCATGATTTGCCCTAAAAGTCAACTTAGGGGTGAATTAGGTCAAGAAACCCTAATTCCTGATTTTTGATGTATGCATCCCCTGAGGCAAAAATGACTTGATGATTGGATCCATGAGGTCCCATGAAGTATATTAGGTTGTGTTTTGGATCCTTGGCTCATGCCCAGAGGAAAAGTTTCATCTGGAGGCCCTGGTCGACCAAAACCCTAATTTGGTGACACTGTCGATCTTGAGACTTGATCCACCTAGAAGGGAGCAGCTTTGTGCTTAATCCTTGGAGTGGGAGTCCTTTTGATCCTTTGTAGCTACTTGAGAGGTTAGACAAGTTGAAGATCATGTCATTCCTTGATTGATCATTTGTCTAAGAGCTCTGAGAGGGCTAGAAACCCTAATTTTTTATAGTAGTGAATGCTCACCCATCTTTGGGGAGACTAATGAGGCAAGATGGTTCCCCCATATTATGATGATGATTTGCACAGTAATGGGAAATCTTAGTGGTCAAAATTTGTGGTATGACACCTTTGCCAATCTTACTTGTAAGTCCAAGAAGATTAAATATGGGCATCTGTCACACCCTCATTTTCACCCTAACCCTAACCTTGCATATCATATCATTTTCATTATCTATGCATCCCTTTAGATCATAATCATTCATGCTTGGCTCTGGTTCTAAGGTATCTTGGGTATCATCAATCAAGAAGGAAGGCTTGATTTTTCAAGGTAATGAACAAAAAGATATTCTCGAGGATATGACTCTTCCAAGCTACAAGGTCCTCACACACCTCAAAGTGTTTCAAAAAGATCACATGTTCACCTGGCAACTAGGGTTTCAGAAGATTGAAGAATGATCATAGTGTCACACCCTAATTTGTAAACCCTAAGATCCCACCTCACGTCGCATCATCTAGGTCGATCATTCATGCATTACTAACCAATTCCAAAGACATTGTTGTGTTTGTTCGTATGTAAGTTAGGGTTGTGCATCAAGAAGTTCAAGCAAATGATTAAATCAAGGATTTGTGTGATTCTCCACTTCTCAAGAACCTCCACTCATTCATGGTGATTTAGAACATCAAGAACCTTCAACAGGGGCACAAAATGCTACAATCAATAATCAAGTTTGAGTGTGCATCAATTCAAGTTCACCAGGATCTCATGGCTTAGAACATGATTCAAAGGTTTCAAATGCATCTTTGTGGCTCATTCATGTGTTTACGATGGCTCAAAAAGTTTAATCTATTAATAGTCGAAGAATGATTCAATTGTTAAAAAGTCAATAGATGCTCAAAGTCAAAATTTGACTTTTGACATTTTTTGGTCGACTACGGACTTTTTGAGTCAATAATCGAGAAAGTGTGGGAAATAATTGAGTTTGGTCAAGTTAAGTTGAGAAAATCGAAAAAAGAAAATCATATGTTCGAAAGAAACACAAAAAGGAATAAAAAATAAGGCAATGGCAAAATTGTAATTACTAATGGCAAAGTTGTAATTATAAAAAAGAAGTTGAGGATCAGCGTGAGCGTGAGGATCAACATCACTCAATGGTAAAACGGTAATATTTGTGCATGCTTGGGGATCAAGGAAGGAATATGCCAAACGTGGGCACCAAGAAATGGCAAAATTGTAATTATCAAAAAGCAATTGAGGATCAGCATCGCTCAATGGCAATTCTGTAAATAGTGATCCTTTCATTTACACTGCTAATGGCAGTTTTATAATTACTGGTGGCAAACTTGTAATTAGAAGCTGATACTCAGGGCAGTGCTGGTACTCAAGAATGGAGAGGATCAAGAATCCTATATATAGCCCATTTGTTTTCTTGATTGGGCGCCAGGGGGGGGGGGAGATTCAAGGATTCATGGAAGATAAATTTAAGAAAAATTCAAGAGAAATGGTTATGAAATTCTTTCAAATATCATATTCTCACTAAAGTCCACTGTCACATAAGAGTCGAAACGTCGAATCTCCCGATTTTTCCACTTCCCTTATCAAATATAACTCATCCAATGCATTGAAACCAAACATTTCATCACACTCCTGGGGGCTCATTGAAGTTGCAGAAGGTGCATTGGACACACTTCAATAGGTAAACTTTCTTGATTTCAAACCCTCATTAAGGCTTCATTTTCATCCACTCAAGTTGCTATTGTGTTTGTCTTGATATGTTGAGTGAAAACCCCATGAAAATGGGCATTGGTTAATCATTTTTGATAATCTTGTTATTTTAGTTAATATTATTGTTAACTCACTTTTTTTAATTTAACCATTTTTGTTAATAATCATTTTTTATTAAAATAAATTGGCTTTAATTATTGATTTTATTAGTTTAATTTCCAAATTTTTGATTAATTATTTTGTTGGTTAATTATCTTTATTATTTATCTTTGGCTAATTTTCTTGTTAATAGTTTTTAACAGTTTTGTAATCATCTTTGTTACTACTTTTGTTTAAATCATTTTTATTTTTTCTCAAACCTTTCAATTATAGTTTGTTTGTCATTTGGTTTAGATCTTATTGCATCTTCACTTTTCATTTCTACTTTGATTTTCACCTTCAATTTTCTTTTTAATTTTATCCTCATTTTGACTTATGGATCGATGAAGTCTTTTGAATTGCGAACATTGATTGTCGAAGTTTTTAACCTTCATTATTTCAAATCTGTAGAAAATGATCATCGAGATCATTTCCTATACTTTGGGATCGTGATAGGTTACCTTCGATTAATTGACGAAAGTTTGTGATTAAGACGAGATCTTCACCTTTTCTTTTTGTGTGGCAGGATTCCATTGGAGAATGATCCTCAATATCATTTCTCTATCGTGTCTTAACACAAACATCATTCTTGCGCGGCCTCTTATAGCATGATCTTCCTCATAGATCGTGCTACGATGGTTTAGCACTATAGTCGACCTGATTCATTCGATTAGTTAATCACTAACAACTAACTTTAATTTCTGTTAACATATCACTGTTCATATTATTATCATTGTTCATATTCATACTGTCATCTTATTTTGTTCATACCTCTTCCATTAAACTCCACACTAACCTTGTACGTTTCTCATCCTTGTAAGCCAATTACCTTGTGTATCGCCATCAACCTATCTTAATCTATTCACCACCCTTTCATTTCATTCCACTTCTTTCATCATCTTTTCTTTTTGAGTCAAAAACCATGGTTTTGTACCAAGCGCATTTTCAAACCTTTTCATAATAAACTTAGATGGTCGTGCAGTGGTTAGGCGAATGCCTTCTCCTATCCTGAGTGCTTGACATTACCTTTAGGGTTCACTGTCGTAAAGCACTTACCATCTAACTCAAAACACCTTAAATAAGAGAATAAAGTTCTTTTTGTATTGAATTAAAGAGAGAGGATTGGGTGATGACCTCTTCCTCTTCGAGTATTAGGATGCTCACTTTTGAGTGTGTGGTCTCGATACTCGTCTTTCAATACGAAGACGTGACTATATTCGCCACACAACTTTCACAATAAATCTTTTGAGATAAAGAATTGGGTACTACCCGAACGGGTTCCTATCCGAGGACTTATTTCACCTTTAAAAACAATCTCAACAAATCAAATGAGACATCTTGCCTTGACGGCGAAAATCAACCTTTTCAAAATGGGCATGTTACATTCGTTCTACCGCAAACAGGTAACGCATAAGACTCCACAAGCAAGCCGCAAAACACCTAACTACTAGAATGTACATGATAACATCGTCCATTAAAACACCAACAAACCGTAGGTCGAACTACAATTGCTTTGATTCTTCATTCTCGTATGAATGTAAGATACGTAGGCACAAGATTGCGATGATCTTGGCGAGCCACCTTCTATCCATCTTTTGTTTTCCACACCCTTCCATTTTCTTCCCCCAAAAAGGACATGTTACGTCAGTTCTACCGCAAACAGGTAACGCATAAGACTCCACGAGCAAGCTGCAATACACCTAATTGCTAGAATGTGCATGTTAGCATTGTCCACACAAACTTCCCATTTTCTTATCCGTAGACCGAACTACGGACGCTCTGATTCTTCACATTCTTAAGTGAAGATACGTAGGCACAAGATCCCGATGATCTTGGCGAGCACCCTTCCATCTTCTTCATTCGTAGCCCTCCGAATTATGTTGACTCTGACTTTCCCATTGCACGAGGGAATACGTAGGCATAGGACTGCGAAGTCCTATCGAGTCTCATTTCCTTTTCCCCACCTTTTCTTTTATCTTATTTTCTTTCACATTCTTTGTTTCTTATCCCTCTCTCTCCCTTCTTAGAATACTCAAAAAGCAATACCTTTAGCAAACATCCTTACACATAGACAAGCGAATGGTTCCCATCGAGTACGATGGATGTGAAGAGTGATAATACCTTCCCCTCGCATAACCGGCTTCCGAACCCATAATTTGGTTGCAAGACCATCTTATCCTTTTCTCTTTGGGGTTTTCTCGTTATTTTCCCTTCCCCTCATGCGATAAATAAAGTTCGATGGCAACTCTTCTGTTTCTTTTCTTTTCGCCTCCGGTCGACTATTTTTCGAGTTGCGACAAGTAGTACGACCAACTTGACTCCTTTGGTCATTTACTTGTCAGGTCCAGTACCATACAAATCAAAGAAAGCCATTCCTTATAAGTACGACACCACCATGATAGAAGATGGAAAGGAAATTCCACTGTCATCCATTGTCAACATCGCCGATATATGTCAGGTCAGCCGAAGTGGTTGGGTATTCAATAGAGGAATTGAAGAAATTGCTGGGTAGAAGGAACCCCAAATTGAAGTCCCCGATAAGCAGATAGGCCAATCAAACGGTACAGAGCCTGTAAAGAACAATGATGAGATTTTAAAACTAATTCAAAAAAATGAATACAACATTGTGGATCAGTTGTTGCACACTTCTTCCCGGATATCTTTATTATTACTCCTACTGAGTTCATAAGCTCACAGGGAAGCTCTGTAGAAGGTTTTGGAACAAGCCTTCATGGAACAAGACATAACAGGGAATCAGTTCGATAGCATCGTTGCTAACATCAGTGCCTGTAATAACTTAGGCTTCAGTGATGAAGAGCTCCCAGAGGAGGGTAAAAATCATTACATGGAACTCAATATCACAATCAAATGTATGGACGATGCTCTAGCTAGAGTACTAGAAGACACTGGCTCATCCCTGAATGTCATGCCAAAATCGACTCTTGTATGATTATCCTTTCAAGGCATCCCCACGAGAGGCAGCGAGATTGTAGTTAAGGCTTTTGACGGATCCAGAAATATAGTTATTGGCGAAGTTGACCTTCCCATAACCATTGGTCCTCACACTTTTCAAATCACCTTTCAATTAATGGATATCCTAGCAGCATACAGTTGTTTATTAGGACGTCCTTGGATCCATGAAGCAGGAGCAGTCACCTCGACACTTCACCAAAAGCTAAAGTTTGTAAGAAATAACAGATTAGTTACAGTATGTGGCGAACGAGCTTTGATTGTAAGCAATCTGTCATCATTTTCCCACTTGGAACCAGAAGAGATCATCGGAACTCAATTCCAGGCACTTTCTATGAATAAAGAGGACAGTCTAGAAAAAGGAGCATATATTTTCTCTTACAAGGACGCTCTCCGGGTAATGGAAAATGGGACCACTAAAGGATGGGGACAAGTTGTGATTCCTATCGATAACAAAGCAAGAGAAGGCCTCGGTTTCTCTCAAGCATTCACCAAGACTACGAAAAAGGACAAAGCCATTCGTCCTATTCAAGATTTCTTCCGCAACATAGGTCTCTTCTACCCCATTTCTCAAGAAGTGGACACCATCGAAGGAGATGATTTTAAGAACACTTCTTCTGATCCAGATGAAGAATGGAAATCATACTTCAACAATGATGGTTATATGTCACAAGAAGAGACATACATTCCCTTTTGCAGTTCACAGCATAACTTCAGATATATACAAAAGTTAGACAACAGGATAGCCAATGGGGATCACGATACTGAAGGATGCATTGCTCCTCCTGATTCATTTAAAGTTGATGCTGTGATGAAAAATAAATTTGACTACAACTCGGATGATCCCATGGACGATTTACCCATTTGGGAGCCTAACATGGAAAATCCAGGGTATCAAAGCCAGCCAGAAAATGCATATCTCCTGAATAGGCCTGAAAAAGATTCATCTGTTCCTCCGAAAGAATGGAGGCCTTATCTGAAAAATCCTGAATATGTCGAACGACGTCTTGATGAAGTTACAAGAACTGCTGAACAAGAATTTATCAACTTTGCAATACCAAAAATCAACGTCGTTGAAGAAAATGATTCCTCAGTTTCATAAGAGAAATAGGATACCTTGGGATAGCCAAGCGGCAAGTTTGACTTCCTAGTAAAGTATACTTCCGCTGAAAGTTCTCACATCTTGTATGAAGACATCCAACCAACTGGATGGGGAGATTCTCCTGTACATGAAAATACGTACAGGAAAGCAACATAATGCTTCTCTTCTAATAACTCTGCATGGGAAGAAGACTCTACTGACCCAACTCCTCTAGAAGTTAGCACCATTATTGAAGATAATCACAGGAGGGATGTACCAGACTTTTTGATACATAGAGGAGTTCGCCACAATTAGATAGTTGTTGATGTCCCGAATGTTGTTCACATCTCAAAGTAAATGCCTCATCTTTATTTTGACTTCTCACCTTTCCCGGAAGAAGAGATGTTTTATAGGGCCTCCCTTGTCTATAATTTCCCCTCTTTGCTTTGCCCAAAGCGGAAGTGTTTTGTTTTATAGGGCCTGTGTTTCAAGAATCGACAAATCATAAATAAAAGATGCCATTCTGAATTCCAGCATTTATTGCTATTTTTACTTTTTTTTTCTTTTTCAGAAAATGGTAATCCTAAAACAAACAAAAATGAATAACAAACGTTTTCCAAAACACACACACACACACACACTTTTGCATTTTTTATATTTTTTCTAAAGAAAGAAAAATCACGTTGTGCAGATTAATCATAAAAAAAACCCCATTGAAAGATATGATCCAATGCCTTCTCCCAACTTTGAGTTCCCAGTATTCGAAGCTGAAGAAGAAGAAGACGGAGAAATCCCAGATGAGATTTCCCGACTACTCAGACATGAGGAAGAGTCCATTCAACCCCACAAAGAGTCGTTGGAACTGGTCAATTTGGGTTCAGAAGAAGAAATGAAAGAAGTTAAGATTGGAGCACTGCTCAGTGCAATAGTTAGAGAAAACATGATAAAGCTTCTCGAAGAATTTCCAGATGTGTTTGCTTGGTCCTACCAAGATATGCCAGGGTTGGATACCAACATTTTAGAACATCATTTGCCGTTAAAGCTAGAGTGTCTGCCAGTCAAACAATAGTTAAGAAGAACTCACCCGGATATGGCCATCAAAATTAAGGAAGAAGTTTAAAAGCAGATTGATGCAGGCTTCTTTGCCACATCAGAATACCCTCAATGGCTAGCCAACATAGTACATGTTCCCAAGAAGGATGGAAAAGTCAGGATGTGTGTAGACTACAGAGACTTAAACAAATCCAGTCCAAAAGATGATTTTCCATTACCACATATTGACATGTTGGTCGAAAGCACCGCAAAGTTCAAAGTGTTTTCCTTCATGGATGGATTCTCAGGTTATAATCAAATCAAAATCGCACCAGAGGATATGGAGAAAACTTCATTCATTACACCCTGGGGAACCTTTTGCTACAAATTGATGCCATTCGGTCTGAAGAATGCAGGTGCAACCTATCAAAGGGCCATGACGACTCTGTTTCATGACATGATACACAAGGAAATTGAAGCATATGTCGATGACATGATTACTAAATCCAGAACTGAAGAAGAACACGTTGAACACTTATCAAAGTTATTCCAGCATCTGAGAAAATACAAACTCTGCTTGAATCCCAACAAATGCATATTTGGTGTTCGTTCGGGAAAACTCTTAGGTTTTACCATTAGCCAGAAAGAAATTGAAGTTGATCCCGACAAAGTCAAGGCCATTCAAGAAATTCCTTCACCCAGAACTGAAAAACAAGTAAGAGGATTCTTGGGGAATTTGAATTACATTTCAAGGTTCATATTCCTCATGACTACGACATGCGCACCAATTTTTAAACTCCTCCGAAAGGATCAAGGTTGTGTATGGACGAAAGATTGCCAAAAAGCTTTTGAAAGTATTAAGGAATATCTGCTTAAGCCGCCCTTTCTTTCTCCTCCAGTGGAAGGAAAACCCTTGATCATATACTTAACGGTCTTAGAAGATTCCATGGGCTGTGTACTTGGCTAACAAGACGTAACGGGAAGGAAATAGTATGCCATTTACTACCTGAGTAAGAAATTCACATACTGTGAGACTCGATACTCTATGCTCGAGAAAACACGTTACGCTTTAGCTTGGGCTACGAAACGTCTTTGCCAGTACATGATTTGTCATACCACTTGGTTAATCTCCGAAATGGATCTGATCAAATATGTCTTTGAGAAACCTCCTTTAACTGGAAGAATTGCCCGTTGGCAGATGTTACTATCAGAATACGACATCGAGTACCACGCTCAGAAAGCTGTCAAAGGAAGTATCCTAGCTGATCATTTGGCCCACCAACCCATTGATAATCATGAATCTCTCAGATTTGACTTCCCCGATGAAGACGTGATGTATCTAAAGATGAAAGATTGCGATGAACCGTTACCAAATGAAGGGCCAGAGCCAGGATCCGGTTGGGGACTAATATTCGTCAGAGCTGTTAACACTTACGGAAATGGAATTGGGGCAATCATTGTTACGCCTCATGGTACCCACATTCCTTTCACAACCAGATTAACATTCAAGTGTACAAACAACGAGGTCGAGTATGAAACTTGTATCATGGGTCTCGAAGAAGCCATTAACTTAAGGATAAAGAATCTGGATGCGTATGGAGACTCTGCTTTGGTTATAAATCAGATCAAAGAAGAATGGGACACACGTCAACCTATTTTAATTCCTTACAAGGACTACGCAAGAAGGTTGTTACCTTTCTTTAACAAAGTTGAATTTCACCACATTCCTGGTAAAGAGAACAACATGACTGATGCACTTGCTACCTTATCCTCCGTGATTAGGGTGAACCAATGGAACGACGTACCCAAGATTAATGTGGCACGCCTTGATAGGCCCGCTTACATATTCGCAATGAAGGCAGTCATCGATGACAAACCATGGTACCATGATATCAAGTACTTCCTTCAAGAACAAGAATACCCACCTGGGGCATCAAAGAAAGATAGGAAAACGCCCAGAAGACTGGCTAACAACTTCTTCCTAAAGAATGATGTGTTATACAAAAGAAACTTCGACATGGTTTTGCTCAGATGCGTGGATAGACACGAAGCAGACATGTTAATGAAGGAAATTCATGAAGGCTCCTTTGGTACTCATGCCAACGGACATGCAATGTCAAGAAAGATGTTAAGAGCATGATATTATTGGATGTCAATGGAATCCGATTGTTACAAATACATGAGGAAATGTCATAAGTGTCAGATCTATGCCGACAAGATTCATGTGCCTCCAACTCTTCTCAAAGTTCTATCCTCTCCATGGCCTTTTTCTATATGGGGGATTGATATGATCGGCATGATCGAGCCTAAGGGTTCAAATAGACATCACTTAATCTTGGTCATTATTGATTATTTCATCAAGTGGGTCGAAGCAGCATCATACGCCAATGTAACCAAACAAGTGGTGGTCCAGTTTATCAAGAACAATTTCATCTGCCATTACGGTATCCCAAGCCAGATCATTACTCATAATAGATCGAACCTGAACAACAAAATGATGAAGGAATTATGTGCTGAATTCAAAATTAAACACCATAACTCATCTCCCTACCGGCCTAAAATGAATGGAGTGGTGGAAGCAACTAACAAAAATATCAAGAAGATCATTCAAAAGATGGTCGTGACTTACAAGGATTGGAACAAGTTGCTCCTGTTTTCTCTTCATGGATATTGCACATACGTCCGCACTTCAACAGGAGAAACCCCTTTCTCTTTGGTATATGGCATAGAAGTTGTGATCCCCGTAGAAGTTGAAATTTTGTCAATAGGAGTCTTGATGGAAGCCAAGCTAACAGAAGCTGAATGGTGTCAAAGCAGATACGATGAACTGAATCTAATCGAAGAAAAGAGGATGACGGTGTAACACCTCAAAATTTTCCCTCTTACTTTTAGCACTAACTGGCTTATGCTTCATTTCATTTGCATCCTCATTTCTGCATTTGCATGGTTCTTCTGGGCATGGGATCAAGGTATTTTCCAGCAGCTCATGGCGTCATTAGTTCCAGTATCATTTTCCATAATGTTCAGAGCCAAGAAGATAGCTTTCAAAGTCTTTTAGAGCATTTATTTTGCTTACTAGATGATTTGATAATCAGAAGCTCCGACAGCCATTTTTTTATCAGCGATTCAGCACCAGACAGTTGTTTTCAGCAATTTATTCCGAGTGCGAAACACATTTCACAACATATTTCAAGAGTGTATCAGTGGTGATATCCAATTGCAAGCTTCAGAGGTCTAATGTAGCTCAGAACGGGTGGAATCAGGCAATTCTCCAAGTTTCCCTCCAAAAGGCGCCAAATTCAAATTTTCCTTGTGTTAACCGGTTAACACATTTTGTACTAAAAGTGATTAACCGGTTAACCATTATAAATTTTTCCCAAATACTTCATTTTCAGCATTGTTTCTTTGGGGTTCAAATTTTAATCACCAAGTTTGATTTTTGCACCAGTGGAAGGATCTAGAGAAAATGATTTTCCATCCAAATTCAAATTCTTCCCACTTTAATTCCTCATTCCCTTTCCTAATTCATTTTTCACTCCCATTTCCACCCACTAAACCTCACTCCAAACCCAAACAAAACTCCTAACCTAGGGGTTATTTAAACCAATTCAGTCCAAACCTCTAGGACCCTAGATCATTTTTCACTCTCATTTTTCAGAATTTGCTCTCAATTCTCTCTCACTTTTTCATTCTCCATCTTCATCTTCAACCTCTCACCAAAGCTCCATATTCATAGATTCACAAATTTTTCATTGGAATTTGTGAATTCTTGAGCTAAACCTCCATCACATCATCATTCTTGGTTCAATTTTGCAGTAGCAACTGGTTTGGATCTTGGATTAAGTTGTTGGAATCACTTTTGGAGGAAATTTTGCTTATTTGAAGGTTTCTTGCTTGAATCTTCAAGTGTTCTTGATAAAGCTTCATAGATCTCTGGTTTTCTTGCTTGGATTCATCAATTTTCATTTACAACAATCACCAAAGCAAATCTCAGCTTTGTAGGTTGGTTTTCCTTAGATTTATACTTGTTTTAGCTTATTCACAACTTATTCAATGTAGATCTTTGGTATTTTTGATTTGGATCCATTGCGCTTGAATTTGATTCTTGATGTTGATGATTATTGGATTCAATTAATGTTTGATTGCTGTTATTCGATGTGAATTTCGTGATTAATTGATTGCATGATCATTTGGAAGTTTGGAGAAGTGATTTGCTGTTGAAAAGTGCTTTTGCAACAGGTTTTTTGGCTATTGTCCCAAAGTAACCGGTTAACACCCATGCGTTAACTGGTTAACATGTTGTTTTCTGCGTGATTTCTGGCTTTTTGAACTAAGTAACCGGTTAATGTGTGGTAGGTAACCGGTTAACACTGCTGCAGAATGTGATTTTCTTGCATTTTCTTGTTTGTTTGAGATCCTTTGCATGTCTAAACTTCATGGATTAATATGTTGATGATTTGTGGACTATTCTTGAGCTATTTCACCTCACACTATTGCATGAGCATGATTTGCCGACACGCGACTCTTGGATTTTTATCGTTTATGATCATATTTGCGTTGTTGCGTTCTTGATACGATGAACACATAACACACACTCCTTGAGCATGCTAATTGTGAATTAATGTGCATGTTGCTGGAATTGTGTTGTGCATGCTTGTTTGTTTTCTATTCATACTTGTTTCAACTTGTTCACATGCTTAATGTTATGCATCCTTTCATGATGTACATTTTTCCATGATGTCTTCAAGTTTATTCAACATGATGTATGATGTGTTTATGATCATGATTAATTGAGGAATGCATGATGTTGGATACACGTTTGTTATGCCATGATTGAATTGTATTCAAATGCATTGCATGCTGCCCTGTTTCTACTGCTGACTATGTGCATAGGTGTTGTTGTATGTGCTGCTGTTTGGCCTTTTACACCTATTTTTGTGCTAAATATGAGCTGTTGAATGTTGTTTAGTGTGTTGGCTGGAATTTACTGCTGTATTGGTACAGATGCGCTGTTGTAGCTGTTGTTCTTGTTCATTCGTATCTCTCATTTCTTCTACTTCTCTTTCTCTCTGATGTGTTGGATTACATGATATAATGCTTGATTGTGTAGAACTTTTTCACATCCCTTTGGGATCCTAGCTCATCCATAATTTTTTATTAAGGTGAGGTAGGATAAGCATTAGATAGTGCTATCCCTCTCTCTTCTTTAGACTTAGGTTGTTCTTGAACCTCCCCTTAGGGCCATCTTTTGCATGACAACTTTAGGATAGAATTTTCCTTAGTGTTTTCTTTTCCTTGAGTCTTCTCTTCTCATCTCATAATCCTTCTAAAACACTTAATAAAGGTTAATGTGTATTGTGCATGAGCCTTGTATATGGGAAGTGAAGGATGAGGGGTCTCCCTTCATTCTTCTAGGATGCTTAGTGTACGTCCTGTTGGGGACGATATGCGACGTATTCGTTCCTATGTTGTAGACTTGGGTGCAATGAAATTTATGAACTAACTTCAATCCATTTCTATCTAAAAAACACAAAACAAACTCAAACCTTTTTTATCCTTCAGGATTGTTAAGTTTCAAACTATTTTCAGAAAAGGGCACGTTACTTCCGTCTCGCCGCAAACAGGCATCGACCCTAACTGCCGGACGCGAACTTAACGTCGCTCATAAAAAACACAGACTTGGTTAAGTCGAACTACGACTGCTCTGATTTCCTCCTTCTGGTTAGATTGAGGATACGTAGGCACGAGACGACGATGTCTTGGTGAGCAACCTCCTCCTAGTTCGTGTCCGAACTACGTTCACTCTGACTTTCCCATTACACGAGGGAATACGTAGGCCTAGGACTCTGAGGATGTCCTACCAAGTCACTTCTTTTCCTTTTCTTCCCCGTTTCTTCGTTATTTCCTGTACCTGTTCCTTTTCCTTTCCAGTAGCAGCGGAGCTCCGGATGACGACACCCTTTGATCGAGACAGCAAGCATGGATCCCATCGAGTACGATGGACGCGTGGGGGTGCTAATACCTTCCCCTCGCGTAACCGACTCCCTTACCCGTTTCTCTTGGTTGTGAGACCATGCTCTTTTCCGTTCCCTCGGGTTTACGCAGTGTTTCCTTTCCCTCTCTTGGGATAAATACACATTGCTGGCGACTCTGTTTCTGCGCCACTTTTGTGTTTGTACTTGGATGAAAATCCCGGGAGCAACGGCTGGCGACTGTGCTGCAGACAGATTGACCTCTTGCTGGTCCATCCCCTTTGCGAGTCAATCCTAGCGCTTTGTTGTTTACTTTCATTGGGTGTTTATTGTTGTGCTTTATTTGTTGTATATTACTGTATTAATGTATTACTGTTTTTACCACATTTATTGCATTGCATTTCATTATTATGCTGGACTGTGTTGTGCTGTACTAGATTTTCTGGTTGGCAGGTTGGGATTTCTGAGAGATAAGCCCACTACCCAGGCTTGAGCATACACATAGGTATTCGCGTGGGCAGGCGTGTCGCTCCTGTGATGTTGGCCACGTGAGGGTGTTCATGAGACCCACAACCAGACGAGGTTCTATCGGGAGATATCTGCTACTGTATGTTGATATAATCCAGTAGTTATTCTCCTGAGGAACTATCGACTCTGGTGACCATTCCAGAGGACTCAGTTGCGGCACTCCTCCCGAGATGTGATAATGGCAGACCAGAAATGGCAAACCCATTACGCATTCTTGATCCGAGGACCCAATGCTAGGAACTTGCTATAGGATATCCTTTTTTAGGGGAATCGGTTGAGGCCTCCTCGATTGATGATGATGCCAAACCAGAAATGTTGAACGTATCATCATTTCTTGACCTGAGAGTCCGTGATATTGAGGATCCTCGGTTTTCTAGAACCCACGTGTGAGAGGGGTTGGGTGTTAGCAAGTTTGTAGGTGACCTTGGCCTTCAACCTACCTGATATTCTGGTCTTCTTATTAGTGTGGACTTATCAGCCTGGCCTTCTGGTATTATGATTATTCGGGTATTCTGGTATTCCGATTATTCTGGCACCCTGATTATTCCGGTGTTCTGATTATCCCGGTATTCTGGTTATGCCGATATTCTGGCATTCTGGTATTCTGATTATTCGAATATTCTGGTATTCCGGTATTCTCTTTAGAGCAGACCTATGAACCTATTCAGACAGTAGCCCAACACTTATCCAAAATTTGTGGAAGCCTTGATCCCATTTGTCTACATCTGTATCATCATAACATGTTTGCATACATGTTCTGGTATTTCCAAGGATCTTAACTTTGAGACTCGTTGCTGATCATTTCCATCTATTTCTTGTTGTTCTTATGTGGAAAACTTGAATCAAAGCAGAATGATTCCTTGGAAATATTTGAACATGGCATTTGCATAGCATTTTCATACTCATTTGCATAACAGGTGTTTGAAGCTGGTTATTCTCATCCTGATCTGGTTCTCTTCATAATTTCAGACTTAACTTTTCAAAGAAGCTGGAAGTGGACCATGGATCAAGTTCAAGCAGAGTTAAGGGAAATGCGAAACCAAATGGGGCAGTTTGTGGGGGACATGCAAGCTTTGAACCAAAACCCGAAAATGCTGAAGGAGGAGGTTAATCAACTGAAGACTCATATGAGCCTGGTTGTGGAGGTCACGAGAAATATGCTTAGAAAGGATGGTAATCCTGTGCCTGAGGCTGCAGCAGAAATTTTCATTCCGCCCTTGCATGTAGGATCTCTTTCAAAGTGTGATCTACCTCACGAATTTTCTGCACAACCTGGGGTTCCGGAGTTTCCTCGTCAGCAGCTACCTCCTGCCTCCCAAGACAATCCCAAGGCTAAGCAGTACGAACAGAAGCTGAAGAAGCCTGGCCGGCATTTTGATCCACTGCATATGTCTTATGCCATGTTGTCTTAACAGTTGCTCAAACTGAATCTGGTAGAACCTCGTGCAATGGGCCCCCCAGTAAAGCTCCCAGCTGGATATGATGTTAGTGCCTGGTGTGAATTTCATTCAGGTGGACCTGGACATACTATTGAGAGGTGTCGAGCCTTTCATCATAATGTGCAAGATTTAATAGAGGCTGGGGTCATTACATTCACTGCTGATGGTTTCCACATCAACTGAAACTTCCCGAGTGAGCACTCAGACTGCGAGTATGTCGTCAAAAGTAATAAGTCCAGACGGAGTCAAGTCTCCTCAACAATGGCAATCATCAATTTCTTTACTGCATCTTCATATGTAGCTTTCATTTGTTTGTTTAAACATTGTTTGCATGTAAAAATTTGTTTGTTCTTGAATGACAATCATAATACAATAAGCACATTTTTCTTGATGTAATCCATTCCTGTGCACTCTTAAATGTTCATGTGCATTGCAATACTGACTCTCTGGCTTCAACTCTTTGAGGGAGGATGATGATTTGAAAATGCAAAAATCTCTAGGGGTGTGCTTTTGAATAAGAAACCTGTTGAGGATGTACAGGCATTGTTTCGAATCCCCAAACACTGGAGATATAAGGGAGATATACCCTCTTTAACCTTTTTGAGCCTTGAAGTAGGAGTTTCTTTTCGTATGAAAAAACCCTCACACTTCATCCAGAGGCAGGGTAGGCGTCAGTTAGTTTGACCGAGCGTTCAAATTTTGAAAGGAGTGTGCATCTGAGGATCCTTTACCTTTTATTCAACCATCAAGAGGTCAAGAGATGTGAAACCACAATGGTTATCCATCAACAATCAAGGAGTGAGGCAGTCACAACCCTTTCAAACAAGTCAATCAACCAGTGTCGCACGATTTGTTCAATAAAAAAGAAAAAAAGGAGAAATAAAGCCCGCTAAGTCGAAACTTGAAAACAAGCGACTTAGGCAAAAGTTAGGGCATCCCGCTGGACTTCAAAATCTAAAGATTCAAAAGAATCAGTCCAGGCAAAAATTAGGGATCAAAAAAAAGCAAGAGAATGAAAAAGTGAAAAACAAAAGGATTACAAAAGAAAATCCTCGAGCAAGAACAAAATCGTGCGACCACGAACAAAAGACAAAAAGGGGTGACTGTCACTCCAAAACCTCATCAGGTGTCAAACCATCAGATGCATGGGTTCCTTAAAGATCATAAAACCTTTTTCAGAGATGAGCGCTTGTGCAAATTAGCTGAATGTAGGACAAGAGAACATCACGAAGAGTGGGTGGGCACCAATAAACTTTGAGCCATAAACCTTTTTTCTTAAAATCGTGAACCGGGCCACGATACAACCTTCAAAAGACCTAATTGAAACAGGGTTTGTTTCAAGAGCGTACCCCGATGAGATAGCGTTCCTGACTCCCATGAGTGATGCTAAAAGATCTTATTGGTATTGTATGTGCATGTTTTCTTTCATTCAAAAATCAATGTCGTATCCTAAGCAGTGATTCGTTCACATGGCTTTGTGGCATCTTTTCAATAAAGACTTCAAGATTAACATGTGTGTTACATTTGAATAATCATTTTCAGAATAAATATTTTCTGCTTGCATAAAATTGTGTGACATCAAAGAAGCTTACATGATAAAAATCAGTCGAGGAGCTTGATCCTGCCAGGTTGAAATGCTTAAGGACTCCAGAGGACATGTTGCTGAAAGACTATGTGGGGCAAAGGCGTTCCCAGCCAATTGTGTCGAGATGTAACTAATCTGGGGCAATCGCATCAGGAAATGTGTTCGAGGTTCAACCAAGTTGGGGAAGTCAAGTTGAGAAAGTCTTTTCAGAGAGCAGTGTAATCATGGGCAGTCACGTCGAGAAATCTCTTCAAACTTTAGCCAAACTGGGGGCAACCACGTTGAGATCCGTTGAATCTCTCCAAAAGCGTTTAGTATGGGGCAATCAGGTCGATTTGGAAAATCTCTCAAGGATCAGCCAGTCAGGGGAAAAGTCACTTCAAGGCTCGTACTGGGGCAGGCCACCTCAAGAGTACGAGAAGTTATCCTTTCCAAAAGATGACTAGTCAGAAGCACCTCTCAAATAATTTGAAGACACTGGGGCATTTTGAATGTTACGTCTTCTGTAAAATCCTCTCGAGGCAAAATTCTTTCATAGACCTTGTTGTCTGGGGAAAATGGAGAATTAAATGAAATCTTGTTCACTCATGACGATCAATGAGCAATTAATCAACTCAGAAGCTTAAAACAGAGGTCATTTCTAGCATGAGGTTTCTTTGATCTCTTTTCCCCAGCAGGATTCAGTATGCTGCCTCTCTCCAACAGAGTATCTGAATATCCCTCTTCCTAACAAGACATCAGGGAGTTTGATTTCCCCAGTAGAGTCCATAGTCGTGGCTCTCCCCAAGCAGAAGTGGGTCCCTCAACAAGAAATTTCTTCCTCGAGGTTGTCATCCCCAGCAGTATATAAGAATTCCTCACTCCCATGCAATGTGAAATGATGGAATGTTCCCAAGAAGTTTTGAAAATGGTGGAAAGTTAGAATATTCTCCTCCTCTAGCATATCAAATCGTTGATGTGGCCTGCAATTAAAGTCCATTGGTTATTGACAATTCAGACCCATCGGTTGTTTAGAGGTTATCCCCAGCATGAGTTTTGGTCGATTTCAGTCCCCTAGCAAGTGTTTCTTCCTTTAGCAAGAAATATGGTTGATCTCAGTCCCTCAGCAGGTATTTCCTTCCTCAGTAAGAGTTCGTTTGATCTCAACTCCCTAGCAGCCAGGTCAGAAAGTTGTCATTTCCTCAGCGGAGTTCTATGGTTATAGTTCTTCCCCAAGCAGATTGGTTCAGATGATACCTCCATTGCAAGGTCATCATTCCTTACAGCAGTCAGCAGCAAGGTTGGCAGTTCAAAACCAGATTGTGTCAATGTCCTCCCCAGCTGAGTTGATATTTTCCCACAGAGAATTAGAAGATCAGATCAGTGGTTATTTCCTTAGCAATTGCTATTGTTATCCCCAGCGGAGTTGACTTCATTTTCCTCAGCATTTATTTTGCTGAGGAGCCTCATTACATTTTGCATATAGTAATCATTGCATCCTCAAAATGCGTAGCATTTCCATTTGAGATGGAGCATTACGCCATGGAAAAATTCAAACATATGCATGTGAAGCATAAGCCAGTTTTGATGCCTCGTGCGAAAGCCCAAAACTATTTCTCTTCAATCACATCGACAAAACTAGAAAAAATGCGTCTTTCATTCCCCAACAGACATTTCAAAGCAGTATCAGGGTTTCACCTCTTCTCTTCACCAGAGTCCCAGTTTTTTGGTTTGTAGGTCTTTTAGATCTTACATTTTAACCGTATACTTCATGAACCATTCCCGATAGGATAATTTCAGCCGTTCCCGACAGGCCAAACTTCAGCCGTTCCCGATAGGCGACCTTTGAGTTTTAAACTTAGTCATTCCCGATAGGCCCATTTACCATACCCGATAGGTAACACATAGGTTTTTAACTTTAGTCGTTCCCGACAGGCGACCTTTGAGTTTTAAGCCTAGCCGTTCCCGACAGGCCCATTTACCGTTCCCAACAGGTATACCATAGGTTTTCAACTTTAGCCGTTCCCGACAGGCACCCTTTTAGTTTAAAACCTAGCCGTTCCCGATAGACCCATTTACCATTCCCGATAGGTAACATATAGGTTTTTAACTTTAGCCGTTCCCGACAGGAGACCTTTGAGTTTTAAGCTAAACTGTTCCCGACAGGCCTATTTACCGTTCCCGATAGGTAACCATAGGTTTTCAACTTTAGCCGTTCCCGACAGGCACCCTTTGAGTTTAAAACCTAGCCATTCCCGATAGGCCCACTTACCATTCCCGATAGGTAACACATAGGTGTTTAACTTTAGCCGTTCCCGACAGGAAACCTTTGAGTTTTAAGCCTAAACGTTCCCGACAGGCCCATTTACCATTCCCGATAGGTAACCATAGGTTTTAAACTTTAGCCGTTCCCGACAGGAACCCTTTAAGTTTTAGACCTAGCCGTTCCCGACTGGCCCATTTACCATTCCCGATAGGTAACCATAGGTTTTAAACTTTAGTCGTTCCCGACAGGCACCCTTTAAGTTTTAGACCTAGCCGTTCCCGACTAGCCTATTTACCATTCCCGATAGGTAACCATAGGTTTTAAACTTTAGCCGTTCCTGACAGGCACCCTTTAAGTTTTAGACCTAGCCGTTCCCGACTGGTTCATTTACCATTCCCAATAGGTAACCATAGGTTTTAAACTTTAGCCGTTCCCGACAGGCACCCTTTAAGTTTTAGACCTAGCCGTTCCCGACTGGCCCATTTACCATTCCCGATAGGTAACTATAGGTTTTAAACTTTAGCCGTTCCCGACCGACGACTGTTAAGCTTTAGACCTAGCCATTCCCGACAGGCCCATTTACCGTTCCTGACAAGTAACCCACAGGTTTTAGACTTTAGCCATTCCCGACAGGAGACTTTTGAGTTCAAGCTTAATCGTTCCCGACAGGCTTACATTGACCGTTCCCGACAGGCTTACCTTGACCGTTCCCGACTGGCCCATTTACCATTCCTGATAGGTAACCATAGATTGTAAACTTTAGCCGTTCCCGACAGGCGCACCTTAACCGTTCCCGACAGGCACAATCTAGACTCCAATCGTTCCCGACGGGCCTTCTTTGAATTTCACTTGTTCTAAACTCTTTTCCACAAATACCTCTCCATCATCACTGTAACGCCCCGAATTAATTAAAATATTTATTTAATTAATTTTATTATAGAATAGTGTGAATATTATGATTTTGGATGACTTTAATGAAAAGTTATAACCTAAGTGAAGTTGGAATTATTTTGAGAATTTTGGGACAATTTAGATTAATTAAATTAGATTTGTTTAATTAGAAAATTAGAGTAGAATTGGAGTTGGATGAGAGTAAGGGTATTTTAGTCAAATGTAGAGGTTTAGTGAGGGCAATAGAGGAAAGTCATAAAAGAGACTTAAGGGTTTATACGGAGGAATAAGGGTTTTGGAAAATTCACTGTTGCATTGCGTTTTGGAAAAAAGACAGAGAGAAGAGAGAGGCAGTTAGACTTTGAGAAGTACAGTGGAAAGATCGAAGAACACGAAGAGGATTCAAGGCCAAGGAATCATATCAGGTATGGGGAGTGTAATTGTGTTATTATGATTGATTTAAGTGATAGGTAATTGTAGGGTGATTAACTGACTAATCGATGATGAATTGTGATGAGGGTTTAAGTAGATTAACCAGAAAAATTTCGATTGGTAGAAAATATCGATGACCTGATAAATGATTGACAATGTGTGAGTAACTGAGAAATGAGAGATTGTGATAAATTATAAACCTTGGATGATAGATGAATCAAGGGAAATGTGGAAACTCTGTACTGGAATTGTTATTAGGAATTGTCTTGAAATTATTGACGGATTGAAGAGGGGAAGAAATAGTAAGGAACAGTACAAAAAAAAAGAAAAAAGGGGATTTAGAAGGGTGGCGCAAGCCACTAGCAATTGGTGGCGCCAGCCACATGGTGGAAAGAGTGGCGCAAGCCACTATGCAGGGTGTGGCGCCAGCCACCCTTGTTTTAGTGAAATTTTTATTTTAAATTTTAGAAAAAAAATCATAACTTTTGTTTTATAAATTCGTTTTCGATGCCGTTTGAAGCTATGGAGAGGTAATGGAACAAGTTATAACATAATAAAATAAAATAAATCATATAGTGTAATCCTATAATGGAAACTGATAGGTTAAAACGATGAGTATCCTGGGTTGCTATACCTGTAAGTTACATGTCTGCGTGAAATTGCAGTATTTTATCTAGCTGTGATTTAGTGGATATTAGTGATAATGAAATGATAATATTATGATGATGATGGAGAGATTATGAGGTTTGAATATGCTATCATATTGTATTGATGTTTTGTGATGAATTTGTCAGTGAGTGGGTGTGTTGTGTGTGAAATCTCTGATTTATGCCTGGAAGTGGCTTTTGGTGTGGATTATATTAACATGCTACTGTTTGATCATGACATGTGTGTTATGATATATGCGAAGAGTATATGATAGTTTTGATGATGATGATGTTGTGTTGACTGTGATGATGATGTTCTGCTGTGTGTGATGAATTGTGTTGATTGACTAGCAGTGGTCGTGTTTTTGTGAATTATTATGCATCATGCATTCATAGCATATTTTTAGGACGAATTGTCCAGTGAAGTTTGCAAGATGATATCCAGTGAAGCTGTAGGACTTATAGTCCAGTGATGGCCTTAATCCCATAGTGTGGATTAAGTGCAAAGTATGATGTGCTCTGGTTCCAAGCAGGAACCGATCCTATTGGTGGGGATCCTTGGAGTTTGAAGATGACTAAGTCATTAGTGAAGTTTCGGTACCGCATGCATATTGCATTTCATGACTGGTGGCATTGCATCATATTTGTTTCCGTGATGATTTTTGGGATGATTTTGACTCGTGCAACATTTTATGATTACATGCTGTTATGAATAAATGTGTTATGAATAAAATGACGTGATGAATTATATGCTACCATGAATACATGCTTCTGTGTTATTGTTGTTTCAATAGTTATAACTACTATATCTCTTACTTATATATTTTATAATGATTACGATTTACTCACTCTGCCTGTTGAATGTTTCCCCTATCTGGGCAACGCGCAGGTGATCCGGAGTAGTATTTAGACGCATTGAAGATTTAGCTTTGGAGTCAATTGTTTTTATTTCGGTGGATTAGGAGGTGTCTTGCTCTGATATATGTAACATCGGGGTTTGGGATCGTCTGATCGGAACAACTGCGTTATTTTCCTCCTGTTTGGTTATTATTGGAGATTTATGTATTGTTTCCATGAATTTTATTTAAATGCTGAATTTTGAGTTACTGTTTAATGAAGTTATGATGAAGTATTCTAATAAAGAACTTGAAACTAAATTTTCTGCTGTGGAGTTTTTAATGCTGAATTTTCTTGGAGAATAATAATTATGGAATTTTTGAGAACCCGTGTTACGGAGCAGGAACAGATTATGATGTGATTTTATGAAATGAAGTGTGACACCTTTTTTCTTTTTGTGAAGATACTTGATTATTTATTTAAATTATTGTGTGAACATGTCGTGGGGTAGAAGGGTGTTACATTAGTGGTATCAGAGCAGGTCGGTCTGTCCGGCCAGGTTGTTGAGTCTTTAGTGTCTAACTGTAGAATTATTATGGAATTAATTCAAACCATTGTGAATGTTCTTATGTTGAACAGAACAATGTCTGGAAGGAATGATGATGCACTTGCTGCTGCTATGCAGGCTGTTGCTCAGGCTGTGCAACAACCCCGTGCTGGTGAGAATGATGGGTCCCGTGTGTTGGAGACGTTTCAGAGGAATAAGCTGCCTACTTTTGAAGGTCGATACGATCCCGATGGAGCACAGGATTGGCTTAAAGAGATTGAGCGGATCTTTCGACTCATGGATTGTTCTGAGGCGCAGAAAGTGCGTTTTGGGATGTATATGCTAGTGAAAGAAGCTGATGACTGGTGGGTCGAGACTCGTCATAGGTTGACGGCAGCAGGTGAGGCTATTACTTGGGCTGTGTTCAGCAGGGAATTTCTGAGGAAATAATTTCCTGAGGATGTACGTGGAAAGAAGGAAATCGAATTCCTAGAGCTGAAGCAAGGGAATTCAACTGTGACTGAATATGCTGTGAGGTTTGTGGAACTAGCAAAGTATTATCCACATTACAGTGAGGCAACTGCTGAATTTTTGAAGTGCATCAAGTTCTAGAGTGGTTTGCGTCCGGAAATCAAACAGGCAATTGGGTATCAGAAGATTCATAGGTTTGCAGACTTGGTGGATAGCTGTAGAATCTATGAGGAAGATAGCAAAGCTCATTCGGCTCATAACAAGAGTTTGAGTGTGAAAAGAGGAAAGCAACATCAAGACCGTAGGAAGCCTTACGATGCTGATAAGGGAAAGAAGAAAGCACACGAGGAGAAAAGAACAAGTGGGGGAGGAGCTCCCGCTTCTATCATGTGCAACAGGTGTGGTGAACGAGGTCACCGTTCCAATGAATGTGAGAACAAGGTGCTGAGGTGCTACAAGTGTGGCAAAACTGGTCATCGTGCTCCTGAATGCAAGAATGATGGTCCAACTTGTTTCAATTGTGATGAACAAGGTCATATTAATACCCAGTGTCAGAAGCCAAAGAAGGAGGTTGCTGCTAAAACCAATGGTAGAGTGTTTACTCTGAGTGGGACAGAGAACTCCAAGAAGGACAACTTGATTCGAGGTACTTGTTTCATTAATGATGTTGAGTTAGTTGCTATTGTTGATACTGGTGCTAATCATTCGTTTATTTCGCTTGAGTGTGTTAATAGGTTGGGTTTGAAATTATCTGATATGAATGGTAGTATGGTGATAGAGACGCCTGCTAATGGTTCTGTTACTACTACCCGTGTGTGTTTGAAATGCCCTCTGACCATTTATCGGAGGAGTTTCTGGATGGATTTGGTGTGCTTGCCTTTACACCAAATTGATGTCATCCTTGGGATGAACTGGTTGGAATTCAACTACGTTTATATCAATTGTTATGCTAAGACGGTGGAGTTTCCTACATTTGGTGATAACGGTGAGTTGATGTTTTTGTCTGCTAAGCAAGTGGGTGAACTTCTAGAAGATGAAGCCTTGATGTTCGCAATGTTTGCGTCATTGCAAGTTGATCATGATGTTACAAATGTTGAACTACCTGTGGTCCGTGAATTTTCTAATGTATTCCCGGATGACATAAGTGATTTGCCTCCAGAGCGTGAAGTAGAGTTTGCAGTGGATTTGATAGCAGGCACAAGCCCGGTGTCGATGGCTCCATATCGGATGTCAGCTTCCGAGTTAAGTGAATTGAAGAAGCAACTAAAAGAGTTATTAGAGAATAAGTTTATTCGACTAAGAGTTTCTTCGTGGGGTACTCCGGTGTTGTTGGTTAAGAAGAAAGATGGTAGTATGAGATTGTGTGTCGACTACAGACAACTAAATAAAGTAACTATCAAGAATAAGTATCCACTTCCGAGGATCGACGACTTGATGGATCAGCTAGTGGGAGCTTGTGTATTCAGCAAGATTGATTTGAGATCTAGTTATCATCAGATTCCTGTTAAACCAGATGATATTCCGAAGACAGCTTTTAGGACGAGATATGGTCACTATGAATACACTGTAATGCCATTCGATGTGTCCAATACACCTGGTGTGTTCATGGAGTATATGAATCGAATTTTTCATGAGTATCTAGATAAGTTTGTGGTGGTTTTCATCGATGATATTTTGATATACTCCAAATCAGAAGAAGAGCACACAGAGCATTTGAAGATTGTACTGCAAGTGTTAAGAGAGAAGAAGTTATATGCGAAACTGTCGAAATGTGAGTTCTGGTTGAAGGAAGTAAGTTTCCTTGGCCATGTAATTTCAAGTGGTGGAATTGTTGTGGATCCCGCGAAGATTGATGATGTGTTGCAATGGGAGACTCCGAAATCTGCTATTGAAATCCGAAGTTTTCTTGGATTGGCAGGTTATTATCGCAAGTTTATTGAAGGCTTTTCTAAGTTGGCTTTACCTTTAACGCAATTGACGCGGAAAGGTCAAGCATATGTGTGGGATGTGGCTTGTGAGGAGAGTTTTGTGGAATTAAAGAAGAAGTTGACAACCGCGCCAGTATTGATTTTACCTAATCCAAAGGAGTCCTTTGTGGTTTACTGCGATGCATCGAAGATGGGTCTTGGTGGAGTGCTAATGTAGAATGGACAGGTTGTTGCTTATGCGTCGAGACAACTAAGAGTTCATGAAAGGAATTATCCTACACATGATCTAGAGTTGGCAGCTGTAGTGTTCGTACTGAAAATTTGGCGACACTATCTTTTTGGTTCGAGGTTCGAAGTGTTCAGTGATCATAAAAGCTTAAAGTACTTGTTTGATCAAAAGGAGTTGAATATGAGACAGAGAAGGTGGCTTGAATTATTGAAGGATTATGATTTCGATTTGAATTACCATCCTGGGAAGGCAAATGTAGTGGCTGATGCGTTGAGTAGGAAGTTGCTGCATATGTCAATGCTTATGGTGCGTGATTTGGAATTGATTGAGCAGTTTAGAGACATGAGTTTAGTGTGTGAAGCCAATTCTGATAGTGTAAAATTGGGAATGTTGAAGCTGACTAGTAATATTCTGGAAGAAATTCGAGCAGGTCAGAAATCCGATTTGAAGCTGGTGGATCAGTTGACATTGATTAACCAAGGTAATGGTGGGGAGTTCAAAATTGATGAAAATGGTGTGATGAGATTCGAAGATAGAGTGTGTATTCCAAATATTCCTGAACTTAAGAAGAGTATTCTTAAAGAAGGACATAGAATTGGGTTGAGTATTCATCCCGGTGCTACGAAAATGTATCAAGACTTGAAGAAGTTGTTTTGGTGGCCTGGAATGAAAAAGGACGTTGCAGAATTTTTTTATGCTTGCTTGACTTGTCAGAAGTCAAAAATTGAACACCAGAAGCCTTCGGGTTTGATGCAACCGCTGAGCATTCCCGAGTGGAAGTGGGATAGCATTTCGATGGTCTTCGTGACGGGTTTGCCGAGGACTGCGAAGGGTAATGGTTTTATTTGGGTAATAGTAGATAGGTTGACTAAGTTGGCTCATTTCTTGCCGATGAAGATTAATCATCCTATTAAGAGGTTGGCTGAGATGTATATCGATGAGATTATGAGGTTGCATGGAATACCGTCGAGTATCGTATCGGATAGAGATCCGCGGTTTACGTCAAAATTTTGGAAAGGTTTACAAGATGCTTTGGGTACTAAGTTGAGGTTGAGTTTTGCTTATCATCCGCAGACAGATGGACAGACTGAGAGGACTATCCAATCTTTGGAAGATTTGTTGAGAGCTTGTGTGTTAGACCAAGGAGGAGCTTGGGACGACCATTTACCTTTGATTGAATTTACTTACAACAATAGTTTTCACGCCAGTATCGGTATGGCACCGTATGAGGCGTTGTATGGACGAAGGTGTAGGACACTGTTGTGTTGGTATGAGTCGGGCGAGAGTGTTGTGCTCGGACCTAAAATTGTGCGAGAGACGACTGATAAGATTAAGATCATTCAAGAGAGGATGAAAGCTTCGCAGAGCCGTCAGAAGAGTTATCATGATAGGCGAAGAAAGGAACTAGAATTTCAAGTGGGTGATCATGTATTTCTGAGAGTTACGCCGATAACTGGTGTCGGTAAAGCTTTGAAGTCGAGAAAACTTTCACCGCGATTTATTGGCCCATATCAGATTTCAGAGAAGATCGGTGAAGTGGCGTATCAGATTACTTTACCACCGTCACTTGCGAATCTTCATGATGTGTTTCATGTGTGTTGTACCCCAAATTTTGACCCCTTAGATGTCATAACATCTTTTGCATGAGCATCATAGATCAATCACCTATGCATTGTTAACTAACCATTTTATCAGTTTTTTTTTTGTTTTTTTTCACTTGTAAATCAGGTTTTGTTTCAAGAGACCTCCTCTCCTCAATAATCCAAGGTGATTTGTTTCCATCACAAGTTTTTCCTCAAGGACCAAGCAAGGTCGTCAGGACAAGGGTCTGTGTGGTGTGGTTTGAGATTCAGTGGAAGTTTGACCTAATCTTGGTCAAACAAGTGGTTTATACCAGTATCAGGTTATCAGGTTGTGGCAGAGATTCTGAATCAGGGTTTTGGTCCTCATCCAGTCATTTGTTTCATAAGTGTGCACTCAAGGCATGAAAATTAAGGTTTCTCACCCGTGAAAGAGATCAGAGCAGTTCGTACATTTCAAGTTGTGTGCAAGTGTTTGGTCATGTAGTTCAGGATTTGTGGCAGTCAAGTACAGTTGTCAAGGTTTAGGTGTTGTTCAAGTGTGGAAGTGCATATCCATTCCCTTAACCATCTTTTATCCACTTTGTTATTTACCCATTTTTCAATCCAGTTTTCATTAACCATTTCTCAAAATCCATTCTCTAAATCAAGCCATCGTCCATTTTATCCATGATATCCATTATTTACATTTCTAATCCATTTTTATCCATAATACCCATCATTCATATTTATAATCCATTCATATCCAAACATATCTATTGTCCATTTTCCTAATCCATTTTATTCACAAATCCATTTTTATCCATAAATTCATTTTTTTTGTTTCATATCCATCACAATCCATAAAGCTCATTTTCTATCATCCACCTTTTTATTTTATTTATCCAAATAGTTTGATATCCCATTTCCATTTTTATTTCATTTGCGCAAAGGTCCAATTCACTTTTTATTTACAATCCATTCACACAAATCAAATTCAAGGCCCATCAAACATTTCATTTTAATCCCATTACCACAAAATTCTCCAAATAAAATACACATTTCATTAATCCATTTAGTTACAATATACTAAGGCCCATTGTCTAGCCAAAACCGTAACAAATTTAATACCATCATTTACGCCTTGCAAAAACCGGCCCACAGCAAGCTCGTATGACCAAGGACAACAATTACCACCCTTTGCCTACAATCCTTCAAAACCTGCTACATCCTTTGCACCAAAATGCTAAATGACAAACTTGACCAAACAGAACCTGCTTCCCACACCGATCAACACGCCCAAGAAACCTGTGAATTCCTTGTACCAAAGTGGAAGTCTGCTACAAGCCTGCACTCTGCATACTATCTCCATGCAACAACAACAGCAACACAACCTGCAAGGTGAAAGGGACACATCATAGCAACAAGACAAGAGGTTTGTACTAGAAACTTAGTGAGCAAGTTGTTTTTGGTTTTAAAATGAGAGGAGAAACAGTGGAGAGGAGGACAAAAAAATAAATCTGAAATTCTGGTACCAGACGTGTGATGTTAAGGTGCGATGTCACAACAACACACTCTGCAACAATGGACAGAATAAGCAACAGGAAAAACACAAGGAATTGTTCACCCAGTTCGGTCTAACTACCTACGTCTGGGGGCTACCAAGCCAGGGATGAAATTCACTACTTGTAGATATAATTTACAGACTCAACACACCAGTTGACAATCTCCTAAACTTATACTCTACTAGTGACTTTCTACCTAAGAAACCACTTAGATATGAGAACACTACTCAATCCCCTAAAACACTCAAAGAACAACCTCTTTGAGATCCCTTGATCTTGCTTCCTAGCTTCGATCAATCAACAACTCTCTATTGCTTCACAGCTTCTAGAGAGGACAGGAAATTCAACACCTATTCAAACCTAGAATAGTGTGATTACAAGTACTCTAAACAAACCTTAGACTCTAAGCCTCCATCTCTTGATCTTCAATCTGTTTTCTGTACCTTCTTCCTTGGTCTTGTGCGCTTTATATAGCTCCTTGAATTTGGATTGGATTTGTCACAATATTTGATCAGATTTGTTAATTAAAAACTGAATCTTTTAAAACAGATTTTATCCCCAAAATCTTTTTAAATCTTCCACCTTTTAATTCTCCAACAAACCTGCAATCAAATCTCCCATGTAACAGAAAATATCTAGCCCAAGATATTCTCATCCAACGAGTCAACACTCTCCACAATTCCAGCTAATACGCGACCCTAATAACAACAAGCCCATGATGTCATTAGCTTCAGTTCTGCAGGTCTGATGTTACAACATCACCTATGTGACATCAGACATCCACTTCAGCAACTAGCAACCTTAACACAGCCCAGTGTTAAGTGCAATGTTATGACATCAAGCCCATGACATCAAACATAGTTAACCTTCACAACTTAGTACAGCCCAGTACTAAGACTCAATGCTGCAACATCAACACCATGACATCAGCATTGAACACCTTGTTGTTTTACCAAAATTCCAGCCAATCCAGGAACTTACAATCTCCCCCTTTGGCTAATTTTGGCTAAAACAATCTCTGCATCTTCAGAGACTTCAGCAGCGGAATATCTTCAATATTTTGAAACTTCAACTTGCAGCAGTTTGACAATCTTCATATAGTCTTCATTACTTGATCTGCTGCAGCACCATCTTCATTATTGACAACAGCCAATTGGTGCTCCCCCTCAAAAACTTGAACCAGCATCACAGCTGTTCAGTAGCTCACAATGTGCAGCACATCTCCACCTTGATGTCTGCTTTGCTGCACTCTCCAATTGCTATGACTTCTTCACTAGCAGCTCTACAACTATGCTGTCTATACTCCCCCTCCACAGCTGCATCATTACTTTTCAACTAAACACCTTTTATTTTTTATTCTTTTAGCAGCAACTACTCTTCTCCTCATGGCAATTTTTAACTCTCCCCCTTTTTAGCCATAATTAGACAACTATCCCAAATCAAATGCCCTACAAGGTGACATAATACTAGTCCCTATGTAGTCTCTAAGCACAATGTTCTGACATAATTAATGACACAGTCAAAAACAACTTCCAACCCCTTGACTGGTCGGGCGATACAACCCAAGCAATTGAACAAACCATTATAAAACCACTCTTTCTCCTATGCTCAGCACAACACACCAATAAAGCATGAGTCAATCAAGCTCCAAGAACCTCAAGCATGAGGATACCCAACCAGACCCTTTGAAGAAGAAGATCAAATCTCAGACGACATCAGGTCCTTCTACAGGAGCAACAAAAACTGGCAGGACTTCAGTGACCACTATGAAGCCTGGTAAGAACCATTCTGCTCAACAACAGCCTTCAGAAGATGAATGGGATGTAGATTGGAAGGCTTTTCTGGATGCAGGAGATTGGCATGAGGATGTAGTCTAATCTTGTATTTTCAACTATTGAATAAAATTCTATTTTTAGATTTTTCAGTTGCCATGCCAAACACTTTACAGTACTATTCTAAACTGCTGAAATTTGTACTGCATTAAACAGAACCAGAGCACCAAGATGAGTTTCTTAGAGAGACTACACTAAAAAATTGAACAGACTATTTTATGTACCATACTATCTGCAGTTGAATAACCATTATCTTATAGGCCAACCGCACCATAAAACATCTTTCAATTAATTTTGAAGTAATACGCTCCCCAATTTTAAGCTCTCAAATTGGTTAGCATACATGACCTCATCATCTAATTTCTCTTTATTTACCGAATAATCTGAGTATTTAACCAGATCTTTTCTATCAACCTGCTCATCAACTCGTTGATGAGTAACATTCTGCAATGTTGTAACATCTTTCTTGACATGGTGATTGCCCACCAGTCGTTTCTTCCACAAGAGTTGATAGCATGAGTTCTTTCCACATAACACTGATCTACTACTGTTCTTCTTCTTAGATCTGAGAACTAATCTGATTTTGCCCCTCTTTATTCTTCTTAGTCTTCCAAGATCAGTTTGTATCTTTTGACCAGCATGATTCCATCCTAGAGGATATGTATTGATTCTTGACATTTTAATCCAGGATCTGATAGACCCAATATCAGAGGTCCTCTGCATGTCAATTTTCATATTGGGATCAGTCTTAGACTCTAGTCTATTCTGAATCATTTTTGCACTTTTCTCATCATCCTTCTTGAGGCTAGAAATACTCTTCTTGTCTCGAGATGTTTCAGCATCTGCTCTGACATCTGTATCTTTCGACACAGAGCTATTCATCCAGGGGAGGTTTTCTTCTGAGACATCGATCTTCTTCAGATCTTGATGATAGAATTTTTTATAGTTACCACTGGTATCTCCCACAACTTCAGTGAGTTCTTCCATCTCTAGCCTTTTAGACTTACTCACAGTCAGGCCACTGATGATTCGTTCAGATGTCAAGACATCAGCATCTTTCCTCTCGAGAGATGTTGCTCTATTCAGCTCCTGAGAACCTTTAATCCTTCCATCAATGGTGAGGACTGATGTGTAACATTTGCCCTTGACTAATTTCAGATCATCTTTTCTTTTGACCTTCATCAACTTGAGGGACCCTTCATCATTTTGTTGTCTACACCTGATATCTTCTTTATCATCACCAGACTGGCTTTCAGTTTGAGGAATCCACTGATAACAATTGTCTTTGGATCTTGCACCAGTCATTACAGCCTCACCCTTCTCATTCGTTACAACACATTTGTCTTTGGTGTAGCTGACTAAATAACCTTCATCACATAATTGGCTGATGCTTATCAGATTAGCATTCAAATCATTGACAAGATAGACATTGTCAAGTTCAGGTCCTCTTACTTTTCCAATACCTTCTACAATTCCGTTATTCCCTTTACCAAACACCACTTCAAGAGAAGGACACGGTCTACATTCAGCAAACATGGATCTATATCCAGACATATGTTTGGAACACCCACTGTCAAAATACCATGTTTCTTCTTTAGCTTCTTTGTCAGCCAGGTGAGCCAATAAGCACTTCATCTTCTCCTTAGGTACCCATTGTTTAACAACTTTGGGCTTGTCCTCCCTCCATCTGTTTTGAGGCTGAGGGTATCCATGCAGCTTGTAGCAAGAGTACTGCATATGTCCAAACCTTCCACAATAGAAACATCTGATTCTATCATCTCTGAAGTGGTTAAACCTTCTCCCACCTTGATGATAAAGCTGTGGCTGCCACTCATAATGTTGTCTTCTCCTTCCAGAGTTGGCTTGTCTTCTATCGTGCTGATGTCTTTTATCATAGGTAGAATGTCTCCTGAACTGACGATGCTGTCTTCTAGGCTGTCTTCCATGGTGATGAGGCTTCCTTCTTCCATAATTATACGGCACATCATTGTTAAATCTAAAGCCATGACTATACCCGTTGACCCGATGTTGAGACATCTGATGTGACATGCCCTGTTTGAACCTAGCAGCTTGCATGCTCTTATGGTATTGTGGGGGCATATACTGACTAGCTCTTTGTGGCTGCTTTCTCTTCTGATAAGGACCAGTCTTCTTCTCAATCCTCCTAGGTTGTGAAACCTCAGCTTTCTTAGGAGTAGGATCCTGCACCTTTGGCTGATGTTGAGACAATGGTTGAGACATCTCCACTTTGGTTCCTGAAGTGCTTGCTTCAGTAGATACTTTTCCCTCAACCACAAATCCTAATCCAGTCCTTTCTCTAGCTATCCTTTCCGTCTGAAGAATCTTGTCAAGAGTGTCTGTATCACTGTTCAGCATCCTAACAGACTTGGTCATTTGATCAAGATGAGCTCTTACTAGCACCACTTCATTTTCCAGATCAGCTTTTTCATTCTCAAGCTGAGCAATCTGTTCCTTGTGACACTTGTTCTCTTGACAAATCTCAGCACTTTTAAAACACAGCTCTCTGTAGGTTGAAGCTAGCTCATCATAGGTGACTTCTCCATCACTATCATCATCAGATTCAACAATTCCTGTCAAAACTGTAACATGCTTTGCTGACTCACTTTCACTTTCACTGTCAGAGTCAGACCAGGAAATTGTCAAGCCTTTATTCTGCTTCTTCGAGAATGTGGGACACTCCTTTTTGACATGTCCATACCCTTCACATTCAAAGCACTGGACACCTTTATCTTGGGCAGTCTTCTCTTCACCTTTCTCTTTTGACTTACTGATGTCAGAGGAGATGTTCTTGACATTAGGCCTGTAGTTATAGTTCATCTTCTTGAACACTTTGTTGAATTGCCTTCCCAACATAACTATAGCCTGAGGCAAATCCTCCTGGGACTCATCATCTTTAGCTGCTGCAGGAGTGGAGACTAAGGCTATACTCTTGGGCTTCTTTTCTGGTTCTTCCTCATTCAGCCCAAGTTCAAATGTTTGAAGAGATCCAATAAGCTCATCAACTCTCATCTTGCTGATGTCTTGAGATTCTTCAATGGCTGTTACCTTCATCTTATACTTCTTAGGGAGGGACCTAAGAATCTTTCTTACCAGCTTCTCTTCTGTCATCTTCTCACCAAGAGCACTGGATGCATTTGACAGCTCAAGAACACTCATGTGGAAGTCATGAATAGTTTCCTCTTCCTTCATCTTCAAGCTTTCAAACTTAGATGTTAAAAGCTGAAGTCTTGACATCTTCACTCTAGATGTACCTTCATGAGTAGCCTTCAAAATATCCCAAGCAGCCTTAGCAGTTTCACATGAGTTGATCAGCCTGAATATGTTCTTGTCAACCCCATTGAAGATAGCATTTAGGGCTTTTGAATTCCCAAGGGCAAGCTCATCTTTTTCCTTGGACCATTCTTTTTCAGGCTTTCACTTAGAGGTGCCTTCTTTATCCTTGCCAGCATCATCTTTTTCACACACAACAGGAGCTTCCCATTCTTTAATGACAGCCTTCCAAGCTCTGCTGTCTAATGACTTTAAAAAGGTAGTCATTCTAGGCTTCCAATACTCATAGTTTGAGCCATCCAATATAGGGGGTCTGTTGACAAATCCTCCAACCTCTTTGTCCATCTTTCACCAGAAAGTACTTCCCTAGATCTCACCCAGAGACAGACAGGATGCCTGCTCTGATACCAATTGAAATTCCGGGTACCAGACGTGTGATGTTAAGGTGCGATGTCACAACAACACACTCTGCAACAATGGACAGAATAAGCAACAGGAAAAACACAAGGAATTGTTCACCCAGTTCGGTCTAACTACCTACGTCTGGGGGCTACCAAGCCAGGGATGAAATTCACTACTTGTAGATATAATTTACAGACTCAACACACCAGTTGACAATCTCCTAAACTTATACTCTACTAGTGACTTTCTACCTAAGAAACCACTTAGATATGAGAACACTACTCAATCCCCTAAAACACTCAAAGAACAACCTCTTTGAGATCCCTTGATCTTGCTTCCTAGCTTCGATCAATCAACAACTCTCTATTGCTTCACAGCTTCTAGAGAGGACAAAAAATTCAACACCTATTCAAACCTAGAATAGTGTGATTACAAGTACTCTAAACAAACCCTAGACTCTAAGCCTCCAGCTCTTGATCTTCAATCTGTTTTCTGTACCTTCTTCCTTGGTCTTGTGCGCTTTATATAGCTCCTTGAATTTGGATTGGATTTGTCACAATATTTGATCAGATTTGTTAATTAAAAACTGAATCTTTTAAAACAGATTTTATCCCCAAAATCTTTTTAAATCTTCCACCTTTTAATTCTCCAACAAACCTGCAATCAAATCTCCCATGTAACAGAAAATATCTAGCCCAAGATATTCTCATCCAACGAGTCAACACTCTCCACAATTCCAGCTAATACGCGACCCTAATAACAACAAGCCCATGTTGTCATTAGCTTCAGTTCTGCAGGTTTGATGTTACAACATCACCTATGTGACATCAGACATCCACTTCAGCAACTAGCAACCTTAACACAGCCCAGTGTTAAGTGCAATGTTATGACATCAAGCCCATGACATCAAACATAGTTAACCTTCACAACTTAGTACAGCCCAGTACTAAGACTCAATGCTGCAACATCAACACCATGACATCAGCATTGAACACCTTGTTGTTTTACCAAAATTCCAGCCAATCCAGGAACTTACAAAATCCCTTAAAGACCAAAACCTTCTTTTTTTTTATATCGGCCAAAAACCAAGAGAAGAAGAAGTTAGAACCAAAAAACTTTTGAAAACAACTCTTCTTCACAACCACCAAGTATCAAACACAGCCAACAACTACCTCCATCACCGAGTCAACAACAACTTCAAAAGCCTTCCTCTGTTTTCAACCCAGCTCTCCTTCAACCAATAAACCCGTTCTTCCTCAATCGCCACCATCGCAGAACCAACAACAATAACCTTCAATAACTCACCTTCTTCAAATCTCCTAAAATCTTCCAACCACAAAACCTGACATCAAACATCATCCGCAAAACAACCCACAGTTACGCGACCAATCACACTTTTGCTTCCACCCGAAACCACTTTACATAACATCACCGGCGAATAACCACCCTCAATCACGCCCTTGCTTCAACATCATTAACAACAACCTCCATAAAAACTCAACCTTTCCTTCAACCTCCGTTCTTCTTCACGCACCCATTTTCTTTTCTTAATACACAGAGACGAATACTAAATCAAACCCATTCAGAACCCCAAATCAATCCAGAAATTGATAATCAAAAGAAAGAGATGAAGGAGAAATCAAAAGCTAAAATCACAAGCTAGCCCAAATCTGGATTCGAAACATAACAGAATAAGGGAAGAGGAAAGAGGTAGAGAGATTGAGTGTCGATTCACCAAACGAAAGAAACCAAATCGAACCTGAATCGTAGAATAAAACAAAGAACGAACCCGAATCTGAACGGAGAAGTTTCGTCGCGAGAAGGTTGGAGTTTGATTTTCGCTCTCATTCTTTCCTTCCTTGGCCGTCGGAGATTTCGCGCGATGATGACAATCTCTGAGCGGCATCTCTTTTCTTCCTTTCCCAAAAGTCGTTGTTGATGTGAACACGCTGATGATGATGATGGTTTAACTGATGGATTTTGTTGGTGAACCATTTTTTTTTTGTTTATTATTTTTGTAACAACCCAGCTTGCTTTTTTTTCGTTTTAAAGTGAAAACGCGTTACTGCCCTTTTTTTTTATTATGAAACAATGTTAAGCTGGTAATTATGTTAGCCATCAGCCCTTTTGTTTTGAGATGGGTCTTTGGGCTTTGAGGCCCTTGTGCGTATATCATCTTAACCTCATATTTTGTTTCCACTATTTTTGTAATGATGGGGCTTTAAAGTCCAAATGACCCTATTCATTTCCATGCACTCGGATTCCAATCAGTACACCCCTCCTCTTTTGTTTTAATTTAATTTGTTACAAAAACATTTTCTAAAATTTTAGTTTTGGAAATTGTTAATACTCATTTTGATTTGGTTTTGTTCCTTCTTTATTTTCTTTATTTTGGCCGATGATATCATAAAAATCATGACTTGGTTAATTTATTCAAAATCACTAAAGTCTTGATAAATATGAGGCCATTCTATTTTTTAGTTTGTTGGTCAATGAAAGTCAAAAATCAAGGATTATCGAGTTCTCAATTAAATCATGATTAAGACGAGACCATTTTGATTTTCACTTCATTTCGCATCTATTTATATCTTCATTTTCATTTTTGATCGATGAAGTCTTTCTATTGGCGAACGTTAATTGTCGAAACGATCAACCTTCACTATTTCAAATCTGTAGTGAGTGATCATCGAGATTTCTTTCTATACTTTGGGATCGTGATAGGTTACCTTCGACTAATCAACGAAAGTTTGTGATTAAGACGATCTCCACCTTTTCTTTTCGTGTGACACGATTTCTTTGGAGAATGATTCTCAATATCACTTCTCCATCGTGTTTTAGCACGAAGATCAAATTGTGCATCCTCCTATAGTATGGTCTTCCTCATAGACTGTGCTACGATGGTTTAGCACTACATTGGACCCGATTCATCGATCCAATAATTAATCATTGACCACTAACTTTACCTTCAGTCAATATATCTATATTTATTTTATGTCAATATTATATCTTGTTCATATTATCTTGATTATATTATTGTTTATATGGTTCATATATATATCATATTCATACTTGTTCATCTGACCCTCCCTTCCAAAGGAAAGTTCTTTTAGTTTGACTTCTAAGTCAATAAACCACTCACATTTCACCTTGGCCTCATAAGAGCCATTTTCCTCATAGTTTAGTAATAGGATAGAGTTATCGTGAACTCTATGTGATTCTCACCATCATGAGAACTCACTTTCCCTTTACTTAGACTTATAGAGTTATCGTGAACTCTATGTGATTCTCGCCATCGTGAGAACTCACTCTCCCCTCATAACTTAGACTTAGAGAGTTATCGTGAACTCTAAATGAGCTCGTACTCATTTCCCTTTGGAACTTTGACCATAGTCAATGGTTCCTCTTTCACCCTTAGTTAGGTGAACTACGGTTGCTCTGATTCTTTAGTCAGATACGTAGGCACAAGATGCGACGTCTTGGCGAGCAAACTTAGTGTACATACTTAGGTCTTTACCTTACCTTAGCATAGATATCCTAGCAAGCAACATAACATAACGCAAATTAAAACAAGAGGTTCCCGTAGAGTACTACCAACGTTTAGGATGCTAATACCTTCCCTAGGCTTAACCAACCCCCGAACCTTAGATCTCCCCCATTTAGGTTTTCTCGATCTTGAACCTTTCCTTTGGATAAATCAAAGTCGGTTGTTAAAGAAATATGATGCAAGTTAATTAATAGCTTATTATCCGATTTTCACCGCAACAGAAATGGCGACTTCACCGGGGATATAATTCTTTTTTAGGGTTAAGCCCCCCTTGTTTCATTTATATTATTTATGATTGCTTGCTATACTTGTACATATATCTGTATATATCTGTATACCTGTTTTGTTTGGGTTCTTCTGTGTGCAGGGTGCCATTATTGAGTCGTGAGATAAGTCATAACCCGGACTTGAGTGCACTTATGATAGGATAGTGGATATAGTCAAGGAGACTTTGAGGGAGTCGAATCCAAAAAGAGTTGACTTGAGATTCCACACTCAGTTGAGGCCCTCTTGGAGTTGGTATATGTTGAATGAGCAATCATGAAGGCGTTGCCACTTCGACCTTGGTGCCAGGGATACTGATGACCTTTTGTTACCCTTACCCCCACTTGGCCTTTTAGGATGTAGTGCGGTGATCATGAGGGAGTCTATTTCTGAAATGGTTGTCACGCGATACTACACTCAGACGAGATTCTCTTGAGAATATTATTGATTACCAATTTAATTGGGAAGTTGATAATATCCGAAAGATGGATTTTCGACTCTGGGAACCTTTTTAGAACCCTGTTCTACAGATGAAAACCCATAGTACATACCTTCTGGGATGGGTAGACCATGGCTCCATGCTCGTGATCTTCAAACCTAGGCCCTCTCTTGTTTGTGTGTGCATATCTGTGAATATATGTATATGTGTGTTTGTGCATACGTTCATCCATGCATGAGACCCCTAAATCTAGGGCTTGTGTGCTGTTGTGTGTACATATATCTATGTTTTTGTGTGCCCGTGTTTTGTACATTTCATACATCTCATCACATCCATTGATGGTTTCAAGGAACTCAGACGTTCTTTTCTTTGCAAAGATCCTTAGAGATCACGGATTTTTAAAACAAAACTCTTCAGTTTTCCAAAATGTTTGCAGCTCGCCTTTGAGTTCCTTGAAACCATTTAGCTTGCATTAGCATTACATTGCATTTGCATTGCATTTGCATTTCTCAGCCTCGAGTCTCATCCGTCCTTTATCTGTAACCCAGTTGACTTCCCGAAACCATCATTGGACTTGAAGTAGCTTTTGAAGGAGCATGAACTCAGAAGAGCAGAACCAGTTTGTGACCAGAGAGGAATTTCACTCCATTGCCAGTACCATATAGTCAGTTCCTACCAGATTTAATCAAAAGTAGACTGATAGTGCCAAAGGAGATGGATCCAGTGTCTTTTCCAGACTTGTCCGTTGTGACCACCATGCTGGGGCATAAGGGGCATTCAACTGAAGATTGTAAGGTGCTCAGGAGCAAGGTTCAGACACTGATTGACTCTGAGATGATCTCATTCACACCTCGAGGCATCCGAATCAACAATCCTTCACCTAATCAAACAGGTTTATCAGACTCTGAGATGGAAGAAATTTCCAAGAGTGTATGTGAAGATGATTCTCAGATGGATTTCGACAATCAACTCTAAAGACGGATATCTCAACTTGGCAAATCAAGAAAGGAAAGCCCAGTTCCCTGAAGCTGGCAATCTTTTGGTTATTTCAGCATTTTTGTTGTAGTTTTCTTTGCATGTTTGAATTATTTTTGCTTATAAGCATCGTTGTACTTTCAAATTGGCAAGATTAATAAAATGTTTGTGCATCTTTTGATTAAGTCCATTCGTTTCACTCATTTACTTTTGTGTTCATAAAAACAAAAAAAAAACAGACAAATTTTTTATCATATCAATTCTTTGTTCAAGCAAAGATTGGGGAGGATGACGAAAATATTATCCATAATTGTTGTGGTATGCTTTCGATTAAACCTTTCCGAGGATGTAAGGCATTGTTTCAATTCCCAAACACTGGAGAAATAAGGAATATAGTCCCTTGTCAACCCTTCGAGCCTAGAAGTAGGAGTTTTCTTTCTTTACACAAAAAACCCTTAAATCTCAACCTTGGGGTGGGTAGTTCTCAGTTTAACTTGATTATGCATTCTAATGCAAGTGCTTCATGCAAGACACTAGTCAGCTCTCTCAAATCAAATGAGTAAGTGTTGTACAAGTTGTTCCTCTAAGCAACAAATAAGGAAGGATCGTTGAAGAATCCTAAATCAAAGAATGAGCTGAGTCCCTTTTAAGGCAAAAGCCAAGAAAGATGGGAAGCCCAAAACTTTACCTTATACAAAAGAACTTGTACAACAGCCAAGAAGAGGCCTCAAAACCTCAATCAAAGACAAGAAGAGGTATCATAACCTCAACCAAATCAAAAGTAGAGGTATCATAACTTCAACCAAAAAGAAGAGGTCTCAAAATCTCAATGAAGACAAAAAGGAGACCTCATAACCTCAAAACCTCAAAGGTGACTAAATTCTGCAAGGGAGTAATGACTACAAAGGTGTCGGAATCATCGTTAGCTATCATCAATTCGTTCCTACTCCGTGGGAACTTGAATGTATAACTTGAGTTAACTGAGTGTAGGACTGAAGTTCGTCACGAAGATGGGGTGGGTACCAAATAAACTTTGAGCCTTTATCTTTTGTTCCATAAACCGTGAACCAGACCACGTTACAACCCTTAAAATACCTAATTGAGGTAAGGTTGTTTCGAAAGCATACTACAGTAAGGTTGATTAACCTGACTCCTAATGATCTTTGCTAATTGCATGTGTTGATCACTTCATCTTCCTGGCATCAATGGCTAGATACACCTTTGTTTTAATCATTTAATCATCCCACTGTGGGTTTTTCATTCAATAAAACTTTGATTTCAAAAGCTTGCATGGATTTTGCATTGAAATTGCCAATTTTTAAATGAACAATACTTGCTTGCAATAAAATTCAATGTTAAAGAAATCCCAACAAATGGCAGCCAGCTAGGGAATTTGACTTGATAAAGGAAGCTCAGTCAGGGGCAACCAAGCGGAAGGATTTGCCAATCTACCGAATCAGGGGCAGAACTCTTCAAAAGTCAAAATATTGGAACAAGTCTTCTCCAGGTCATTTATGACAAGTGTGGACTCCAGTGACCCATCAGCAGGGGCAAGATTTGTTCCCCAGTCGTCACTATCACAGTTTGAGTACTTTGTTTTGCAAATGCAGTTAAATAGGGGCAGTTATGTAATTTCCCCTTCAAAAGTTTGAAGACATTGAAGCATCTGGTATGCCGATTCTTCTGTAAAATCCTTTTGATGACTTATCCTCACAGACCAATTAATCAGAAGCAACCAGGTCGAGATTCGGCAAATCTCTCAAAAGTCAACTAGTCTGGGGCATCTCCTTCACAGATCAACTTGACAAGGGCAAGTTTGTTCCCCAGTTGTCAACAACCAGTCTGGATAACTAGTTCAAGGACTTTGTCGTGCAAAGGCAGTTAATCAGGGGAAGTTATGCTGAGATTCATGAAATCTCTCCAAGAGTTGGAAGATATTGAAACGCCTTGTGTGCCAATTCTTCTGTAAAATCCTCTTGATGTATTCTTTTGGCAGACCATGTACTTTGGGGCAGATGAGTCATGCAGAATTACTCAGCTTTTGTGGCGTCTCTACTAGCTCCCCAAAAAGTTGTCTCTTCAGCTAATCTTGGTAATTCTTAATGGATCTCTTATCTCCAGTGAAGAAATCAAGCTCATGATGACAATCCTAGTGAAGTCATGATGTTATACCAAGTGGAGTACTCTTTCCCCAGAGAAGGTCATAACCTTGAAGTAGAGTTGCTTCATCTGCAAGTTCATCCCCAGTAATGGTCCAATCTGATGAGTTTGGCTGGGTATCCTTGTCGAGATGTTTATTTCATCTCCAGTCTCGCTTCTCATCTGTTTTGTCAGCATAAGCATAAGCATGGCATAAGCATAGCATCTTAGCATTTTGCTTTCTCTTTCTGGTGTTTACCTGTTTTGTTCACTTTGGTGTTTATCTCCCCAAGTGACTGGGTTTGTATTTTCTCTCCAATAGAGTTGTCAGCCCTAGGCATAAAGTGCCCATCCTTTCTGAATTCCCTACAGAGTTTTATCCTCGTGGATGATGGTTGGTTCAGTTATCTTTTCTACATTTGGATAAGATAAATCCCCATTTGAGTTCATTCCTCAATTGGAGTCTTGTTTGACCGTTTCTTTCTAGCTGGTTCCTAGATTGAACTTTGGTCCCTGGCAAGTGTGGTTCTCAAACCTATCTTGGAACGTGCATTTATTTTGCACTGTGTTTCGCAGAAGAGCCTTTTACAGATCCTCATTAAAGACATGATTATTTCTCCAGCAGTGTTATAATATCAACATCTCTTTGGAATTCATACCCAACAACAAGTGGCAGTCTCCTTGAGAAGCTTGTTTTGCTATCATTACCTCTAAAACGATAAGTGGTAATCTCTCTCCTGAGAAGCTTTTCCGTCTGTAGTTTTATCCATACTTCCACAGTTACCAGTGGTGTTACAATTAGTCATCTTCTATCAACTCGTTTGATGTGATCCCTATTTGAGAAGTTTCCTTGTTGTCAATATGTTTGATGAGGAATTCAAAAATCCAGCTCATACTGGTACCCAGAGTTCATCTCTGTCTTTACTAGCTTTTCTTGAAGATCCCGTTTGAACTCTTTATTATAAGAAAATCCCAGGAAATCTGTTGTTGAATGCTTATCCTTTTGTTTCACACTGATCCCCCAGTGGAGATCATGTCTTCTTTCTGGTTTCATGCCCAGTAAGAACGTATCTTTATTTCCCCTAGTGAAGTAAAGACATTCCCGATTTATCTCCAAAATTTTTGTCTAAGCTAGGCTTATGTCCAGTCTTCACCCTCATGCGTCAGATTCCAACTCTTTGTGCAGTATTCCCCAGGAAGTTTAGTTTGCAACTCTGGTACTGACCTATTCAATACTTAATCACCTCATTTGGGAACCTAAAGTCCAGTCATCACTGGCATCTTTTCTTTTTCAGGTCTCATTTGAACCTAAAGTCCAATCATCATTGGCACCGTTCTTGCTTGAATTGAGTCAAACCTGAACCTGAACCTCGAGTTATCGTGAGCTCGTTGTTCACTCTTTTTATTCCAGTTTATATCTATTCTTGTTTGAATCGAGTCAAACCTGAACCCAAACTTTGAGTTATCGTGAGCTCGTCGTTTATCCTTTGTTAACTTCAGATTATCGTGAGTCTGTTGTTTAAAACCGTTTTTGTTTGAATCGAGTCAAGCAAACCTAAACTTCGAGTTATCGTGAGCTCGTTGTTTAAATCTAGGTCATTAGAACCTTAACTTTAGATTATCGTGAGTCTGTTGTTTTAACACGTTCTTGTTTGAATCGAGTCAAACCTGAACCCAAACTTCGAGTTATCGTGAGCTCGTTGTTTATCTTTTGTTAACTTCAGATTATCGTGAGTCTGTTGTCAAAAACCGTTCTTGTTTGAATCGAGTCAAACCTGAACCTGAACCTCGAGTTATCGTGAGTTCGTTGTTCATCTTTTTTATTTCAGTTTATATTTGTTCTTGTTTGAATCGAGTCAAACCTGAACCCGAACCTCGAGTTATCGTGAGCTCGTTGTTCATTCTTTTACTTCAGTTTATTTGTGAGTCTGTTGTTTTAAAACCGTTCTTGTTTGAATCGAGTCAAACCTGAACCTAAACCTCGAGTTATATCCTTTGTTAACTTCAGATTATCGTGAGACTTTTGTTTAAAACCATTCTTGTTTGAATCGAGTCAAACCTGAACCTAAACCTCGAGTTATCGTGAGCTCGTTGTTTATCCTTTGTTAACTTCAGATTATCGTGAGTCTGTTGTTTAAAACCGTTCTTGTTTGAATCGAGTCAAACCTGAACCTAAACCTCGAGTTATCGTGAGCTCTTTGTTTATCCTTTGTTAACTTCAGATTATCGTGAGTCTGTTGTTTAAAATCGTTCTTGTTTGAATCGAGTCAAACCTGAATCTAAACTTCGAGTTATCATGAGCTCGTTGTTTAATTCCTGGTTATCGTGAACCTTTTTGTTTACTTCAGATTATCGTGAGTTTGTTGTTTAAACCGTTCTTGTTTGAATTGAGTCAAGCATAAACCTAAAACTTCGAGTTATCGTGAGCTCGTTGTTTAAATTTTGGTTATCGTGAACCTTTTTGCTTGCTTCAGGTTATCGTGAACCTAAGCTTTTCGGTTATCGTGAATAGTTTGTTATCCAAACCAACTTAATTTGGTATCTTATTCAACTCAAATTGGTGTATACTGACATATCACTTCTGAGTCCAATCCTTGTTGGCACTTTAATCTGGTTCCAGCAGAAGTTCAGTCATTATCATTACCTCTTTGAAAGTCCTTGTGATTGATCATCATTTGGCGCACGCAGAGTCTGTCTTGTCTTTTCTGGATTTTCTTGAGGATCTCGTTTGAACTCTTCAGTATAAGAAATCCCCAGAAAATCTTTGTAGGATGTCTATCCTTTTATTTCAAACTGATCCCCAATGGAGATCAGGTCTTATTTCTGGTTTCATGCCCAGTAAAAATGTGTCTTCATTTTTCCCCAGTGTCGTCCGGTCACCTATGAACCTGTCGTCCATCTCCCTGGATCTTTCCCCAGTGGAGAATACCTTTCTGGCTCCTATCTCTAGTGAGGATCTGTAGGGTTTCCCCTCAGTTTTTCTATCCCCAGTGTTGCCTCAGAGTCTCCCCAGTGTGTCTTGTTTTTTGTCGGTCTGCCTGTATCCCCTTTAAATTTTCCTCGTGGATACTAACCTTCATCCTTCCCAAGTGAAGCTCACCTGTGTTTGGTAGCTCTTTATCTTTGGTGTCTTGTTTGTCTGCATCTTTGCACTACCATATCATCATATCATCATACTAGAGTACATGGCATGTCAGCATCTGCATGTCTGTTGCTTGTCCTTAGCATCTGCATTCCATCTAAGGGAAAAATTTTTGGTTTGCTATATTTAAATACCTTTCACCTTGATGTCCCGAGGATCTTCGTTCCTTGTGTCATCCGGTAAAGCTATTCAAATAGGGGCAACTGTTGTACCCCAAATTTTGACCCCTTAGATGTCATAACATCTTTTGCATGAGCATCATAGATCAATCACCTATGCATTGTTAACTAACCATTTTCTCAGTTTTTGTTTGTTTTGTTTCACTTGTAAATCAGGTTTTGTTTCAAGAGACCTCCTCTCCTCAATAATCCAAGGTGATTTGTTTCCATCACAAGTTTTTCCTCAAGGACCAAGCAAGGTCGTCAGGACAAGGGTCTGTGTGGTGTGGTTTGAGATTCAGTGGAAGTTTGACCTAATCTTGGTCAAACAAGTGGTTTGTATCAGTATCAGGTTATCAGGCTGTGGAAGAGATTCTGAATCAGGGTTTTGGTCCTCATCCAGTCATTTGTTTCATAAGTGTGCACTCAAGGCATGAAAATTAAGGTTTCTCACCCCTGAAAGAGATCAGAACAGTTGGTACATTTCAAGTTGTGTGCAAGTGTTTGGTCATGTAGTTCAGGATTTGTGGCAGTCAAGTACAGTTGTCAAGGTTTAGGTGTTGTTCAAGTGTGGAAGTGTATATCCATTCCCTTAACCATATTTTATCCACTTTGTTATTTACCCATTTTTCAATCCAGTTTTCATTAACCATTTCTCATAATCCATTCTCTAAATCAAGCCATCGTCCATTTTATCCATGATATCCATTATTTACATTTCTAATCCATTTTTATCCATAATACCCATCATTCATATTTATAATCCATTCATATCCAAACATATCTATTGTCCATTTTCCTAATCCATTTTATTCACAAATCCATTTTTATCCATAAATTCATTTTTTTTGTTTCATATCCATCACAATCCATAAAGCTCATTTTCTATCATCCACATATTTATTTTATTTATCCAAATAGTTTGATATCCCATTTCCATTTTTATTTCATTTGAGCAAAGGTCCAATTCACTTTTTATTTACAATCCATTCACACAAATCAAATTCAAGGCCCATCAAACATTTCATTTTAATCCCATTACCACAAAGTTCTCCAAATAAAATACACATTTCATTAATCCATTTAGTTACAATATACTAAGGCCCATTGTCTAGCCAAAACCATAACAAATTTAATACCATCATTCACGCCTTGCAAAAACCGGCCCACAGCAGGCTCATATGACCAAGGACAACAATTACCACCCTTTGCCCACAATCCTTCAAAACCTGCTACATCCTTTGCACCAAAATGCTATATGACAAACTTGACCAAACAGAACCTGCTTCCCACACCGATCAAGACGCCCAAGAAACCGGTGAATTCCTTGTACCAAAGTGGAAGTCTGCTACAAGCCTGCACTCTGCATACTATCTCCACGCAATAACAACAGCAGCACAACCTGCAAGGTGAAAGGGACACATCATAGCAACAAGACAAGAGGTTTGTACCAGAAACTTAGTGAGCAAGTTGTTTTTGGTTTTAAAATGAGAGGAGAAACAGTGGAGAGGAGGATAAAAAAACAAATCCCTAAAAGACCAAAACCTTCTTTTTTCTTATATCGGCTAAAAACCAAGAGAAGAAGAACTTAGAACCAGAAAACTTTTGAAAACAACTCTTCTTCACAACCACCAAGTATCAAACACAGCCAACAACTACCTCCATCACCAAATCAACAACAACCTCAAAAGCCTTCCTCTGTTTTCAACCCAGCTCTCCTTCAACCAATAAACCTGTTCTTCCTCAATTGCCACCATCGTAGAACCAACAACAATAACCTTCAATAACTCACCTTCTTCAAATCTCCTAAAATCTTCCAACCACAAAACCTGACATCAAACATCATCCGCAAAACAACCCACAGTTACACGACCAATCACACTTTTGCTTCCACCCGAAACCACTTTACATAACATCACCGGCGCATAACCACCCTCAATCACGCCCTTGCTTCAACATCATTAACAACAACCTCCATCAAAACTCAACCTTTCCTTCAACCTTCGTTCTTCTTCACACACCCATTTTCTTTTCTTAATAAACAGAGACGAATACTAAATCAAACCCATTCAGAACCCCAAATCAATCCAGAAATTGATAATCAAAAGAAAGAGATGAAGGAGAAATCGAAAGCTAAAATCACAAGCTAGCCTAAATCTGGATTCGAAACATAACAGAATGAGGGAAGAGGAACAAGGTAGAGAGATTGAGTGTCGATTCACCAAACGAAAGAAACCAAATCGAACCTGAATCGTAGAACAAAACAAAGAACGAACCCGAATCTGAACGGAGAAGTTTCGCTGCGAGAAGGTTGGAGTTTGATTTTCGCTCTCATTATTTCCTTCCTTGGCCGTCGGAGATTTCGCGCGATGATGATAATCTCTTAGCGCCATCTCTTTTCTTCCTTTCCCAAAAGCCGTTGTTGATGTGAACACGCTAATAATGATGATGGTTTAACTGATGGATTTTGTTGGTGAACCATTTTTTTTTGTAACAACCCAGCTTGCTTTTTTTTCGTTTTAAAGTGAAAACGTGTTACTGCCTTTTTTTTTTATTATGAAACAATGTTAAGCTGGTAATTATGTTAGCCATCAGCCCTTTTGTTTTGAGATGGGTCTTTGGGCTTTGAGGCCCTTGTGCGTACATCATCTTAACCTCATTTTTTGTTTCCACTGTTTTTGGAATGATGGGGCTTTAAAGTCCAAATGACCCTATTCATTTCCATGTACTCGGATTCCAATCAGTACACCCTTCCCCTTTTGTTTTAATTTAATTTGTTACAAAAACATTTTCTAAAATTTTAGTTTTGGAAATTGTTAATACTCATTTTGATTTGGTTTTGTTCCTTCTTTATTTTCTTTATTTTGGCCGATGATATCATAAAAATCATGACTTGGTTAATTTATTCAAAATCACTAAAGTCTTGATAAATATGAGGCCATTCTATTTTTTAGTTTGTTGGTCAATGAAAGTCAAAAATCAAGGATCATCGAGTTCTCAATTAAATCACGATTAAGACGAGACCATTTTGATTTTCACTTCATTTCGCATCTATTTATATCTTCATTTTCATTTTTGATCGATGAAGTCTTTCTATTGGTGAACGTTAATTGTCGAAACGATCAACCTTCACTATTTCAAATCTGTAGTGAGTGATCATCGAGATTTCTTTCTATACTTTGCGATCGTGATAGGTTACCTTCGACTAATCAACAAAAGTTTATGATTAAGATGATCTCCACCTTTTCTTTTCGTGTGACACGATTTCTTTGGAGAATGATTCTCAATATCACTTCTCCATCGTGTTTTAGCACGAAGATCAAATTGTGCATCCTCCTATAGTATGGTCTTCCTCATAGACTGTGCTACGATGGTTTAGCACTACAGTGGACCCGATTCATCGATCCAATAATTAATCATTGACCACTAACTTTACCTTCAGTCAATATATCTATATTTATTTTATGTCAATATTATATCTTGTTCATATTATCTTGATTATATTATTGTTCATATGGTTCATATATATATCGTATTCATACTTGTTCATCTGATCCTCCCTTCCAAAGGAAAGTTCTTTTAGTTTGACTTCTAAGTCAATAAACCACTCACATTTCACCTTGGCCTCATAAGAGCCATTTTCCTCATAGTTTAGTAATAAGATAGAGTTATCGTGAACTCTATGTGATTCTCACCATCATGAGAACTCACTTTCCCTTTACTTAGACTTATAGAGTTATCGTGAACTCTATGTGATTCTCGCCATCGTGAGAACTCACTCTCTCCTCATAACTTAGACTTAGAGAGTTATCGTGAACTCTAAATGAGCTTGTACTCATTTCCCTTTGGAACTTTGACCATAGTCAATGGTTCCTCTTTCACCCTTAGTTAGGTGAACTACGGTTGCTCTGATTCTTTAGTCAGATACGTAGGCATAAGATGCGACGTCTTGGCGAGCAAACTTAGTGTACATACTTAGGTTTTTACCTTACCTTAGCATAGATATCCTAGCAAGCAACATAACATAACGTAAATTAAAACAAGAGGTTCCCGTAGAGTACTACGGACGTTTAGGATGCTAATACCTTCCCTAGGCGTAACCAACCCCCGAACTTTAGATCTCCCCCATTTAGGTTTTCTCGATCTTGAACCTTTCCTTTGGATAAATCAAAGTCGGTTGTAAAAGAAATATGATGCAAGTTAATTAATAGCTTGTTATCCGATTTTCACCGCAACAATGTGTCTCAATTGAGGAAATACATTCCGGATCCTTCGCATGTGATCAAATGGATGACGTACAGGTGCGAGATAACTTAACGGTCGAAGCATCGCCAGTGCGAATCGAAGGTCGGGAAATGAAGCAATTGCGGGGCAAGGATATTGCCTTAGTGAAGGTACTGTGGGGTGGACCAGCTAGAGATAGTTTGACTTGGGAACGCGAGGATCAGATGAAAGAGTCCTACCCGTTCTTGTTTGCATCAGGTAATTTTCGAGGGCGAAAATTCTTTTAAGTGGGGGAGAGTTGTAACGCCCCGAATTAACTAAAATATTTATTTAATTAATTTTATTATAGAATTGTGTGAATATTATGATTTTGGATGGCTTTAATGAAAAGTTATAACCTAAGTGAAGTTGGACTTATTTTGAGAATTTTGGGACAATTTAGATTAATTAAATTAGATTTGTTTAATTAGAAAATTAGAGTAGAATTGGAGTTGGATGAGAGTAAGGGTATTTTAGTCAAATGTAGAGGTTTAGTGAGGGTAGTAGAGGAAAGTCATAAAATAGACTTAAGGGTTTATACGGAGGAATAAGGGTTTTGGAAAATTCACTGTTGCATTGCGTTTTGGAAAAGAGGCAGAGAGAAGAGAGAGGCAGTTAGACTTTGAGAAGTGCAGTGGAAAGATCGAAGAACACGAAGAGGATTCAAGGCCAAGGAATCATATCAGGTATGGGGAGTGTAATTGTGTTATTATGATTGATTTAAGTGATAGGTAATTGTAGGGTGAGTAACTGACTAATAGATGATGAATTGTGATGAGGGTTTAAGTAGATTAACCAGAAAAATTTCGATTGGTAGAAAATATCGATGACCTGATAAATGATTGACAATGTGTGAGTAACTGAGAAATGAGAGGTTGTGATAAATTATAAAACCTGGATGATAGATGAATCAAGGGAAATGTGGAAACTCTGTACTGGAATTGTTATTAGGAATTATCTTGAAATTATTGATGGATTGAAGAGGGGAAGAAATAGAAAGGAACAGTACAAAAAGAAAAAAAAAAGAAAAAAAGGGATTTGCAAGGGTGGCGCAAGCCACTAGCAATTGGTGGCGCCAACCACATGATGGAAAGAGTGGCGCAAGCCACTATGCAGGGTGTGGCGCCAGCCACCCTTGTTTTAGTGAAATTTTTATTTTAAATTTTAGAAAAAAAACCATAACTTTTGTTTTATAAATCCATTTTCGATGCCGTTTGAAGCTATGGAGAGGTAATGGAACAAGTTATAACATAATAAAATAAAATAAATCATATAGTGTAATCCTATAATGGATACTGATAGGTTAAAACAATGAGTATCCTGGGTTGCTATACCTGTAAGTTACATGTCTGCGTGAAATTGCAGAATTTTATCTAGCAGTGATTTAGTGGATATTAGTGATAATGAAATGATAATATTATGATGATGATGGAGTGATTATGAGGTTTGAATATGCTATCATATTGTATTGATGTTTTGTGATGAATTTGTCAGTGAGTGGGTGTGTTGTGTGTGAAATCTCTGATTTATGCCTGGAAGTGGCTTTTGGTGTGGATTATATTAACATGCTACTGTTTGATCATGACATGTGTGTTATGATATATGCGAAGAGTATATGATAGTTCTAATGATGATGATGCTGTGTTGACTGTGATGATGATGTTCTGATGTGTGTGATGAATTGTGGTGATTGATTATATGAATGATGATGCGTTTGACTAGCAGTGGTCGTGTTTTTGTGAATTATTACGCATCATGCATTCATAGCATATTTTTAGGATGAATTGTCCAGTGAAGTTTACAGGATGATATCCAGTGAAGCTGTAGAACTTATAGTCCAGTGATGGCCTTAATCCCATAGTGTGGATTAAGTGCAAATTATGATGTGCTCTGGTTCCAAGCGGGAACCGATCCTATTGGTGGGGATCCTTGGAGTTTGAAGATGACTAAGTCATCAGTGAAGTTTCGGTACCGCATGCATATTGCATTTCATGACTGGTGGCATTGCATCTATTTGTTTCCGTGATGATTTTTGGGATGATTTTTACTCGTGCAACATTTTATGATTACATGCTGTTATGAATAAATGTGTTATGAATAAAATGTTGTGATGAATTATATGCTACCATGAATACATGCTGCTATGTTATTGTTGTTTCAATAGTTATAACTACTATATCTCTTACTTATATCTTTTATAATGATTACGATTTACTCACCCTGCCTGTTGAATGTTTCCCCTATCTGGCCAACGCGCAGGTGATCCAGAGTAGTATTTAGACGCATTGAAGATTTAGCTTTGGAGTCAATAATTTTTATTTCGGTGGATTAGGAGGCGTCCTGCTCTGATATATGTAACATTGGGGTTTGGGATCGTCTGATCGGAACAACTGTGTTATTTTCCTCCTGTTTGGTTATTATTGGAGATTTATGTATTGTTTCCATGAATTTTATTTAAATGCTGAATTTTGAGTTACTGTTTGATGAAGTTATGATGAAGTATTCTAATAAAGAACTTGAGACTAAATTTTCTGCTGTGGAGTTTTTAATGCTGAATTTTCTTGGAGAATAATAATTATGGAATTTTTGAGAACCCGTGTTACGAGCAGGAACAGATTATGATGTGATTTTATGAAATGAAGTGTGACACCTTTTTTCTTTTTGTGAAGATACTCTGATTATTTATTTAAATTATTGTGTGAACATGTCGTGGGGTAGAAGGGTGTTACAATCACAACCGCTTTGTTTGTCATATATCTTTTCTCTTCCACCCACAGAGTGCAAATTTTCCTATTTGTTGTATTCAATCCCTATGTACCTTAAATTCCTGATAGTCGTTCGCTCTCATCCTTTCAGGTCCACAGTTGATTGAATAGGGGCAGCTGTAACACCTCAAAATTTGCCCTCTTACTTTTAGCACTAACTGGCTTATGCTTCATTTCATTTGCATCGTCATTTCTGCATTTGCATGGTTCTTCTGGGCATGGGATCAAGGTATTTTCCAGCAGCTCATGGCGTCATTAGTTCCAGTATCATTTTCCACAATGTTCAGAGCCAAACAGATAGCTTTCAAAGTCTTTTTGAGCATTTATTTTGCTTACTAGATGATTTGATAATCAGAAGCTCCGGCAACCATTTTTTATCAGCGATTCAGCACCAGACAGTTGTTTTCAGCAATTTATTCTGAGTGCGAAACACATTTCACAGCATATTTCAATAGTGTATCAGTGGTGATATCCAATTGCAAGCTTCAGAGGTCTAATGTAGCTCAGAACGGGTGGAATCAGGCAATTCTCCAAGTTTCCCTCCAAAAGGCGCCAAATTCAAATTTTCCTCGTGTTAACCGGTTAACACAGTTTGTACTAAAAGTGGTTAACCGGTTAACCATTATAAATTTTGCCCAAATACTTCATTTTCAGCGTTGTTTCTTTGGGGTTCAAATTTTAATCACCAAGTTTGATTTTTGCACCAGTGGAAGGATCTAGAGAAAATGATTTTCCATCCAAATTCAAATCCTTCCCACTCTAATTCCTCATTCCCTTTCCTAATTCATTTTTCACTCCCATTCCACCCACTAAACCTCACTCCAAACCCAAACTTGACTCCTAACCTAGGGGTTATTTAAACCAATTCAGTCCAAACCTCTAGGACCCTAGATCATTTTTCACTCTCATTTTTCAATATTTGCTCTCAATTCTCTCTCACTTTTTCATTCTCCATCTTCATCTTCAACCTCTCACCAAAGCTCCATATTCATAGATTCACAAATTCTTCATTGGAATTTGTGAATTCTTGAGCTAAACCTCTATCACATCATCATTCTTGGTTCAATTCTGCAGTAGCAACTGGTTTGGATCTTGGATTAAGTTTTTGGAATCACTTTTGGAGGAACTTTTGCTTATTTGAAGTTTTCTTGCTTGGATCTTCAAGTGTTCTTGATAAAGCTTCATAGATCTCTGGTTTTCTTGCTTGGATTCATCAATTTTCATTTACAATAATCACCAAAGCAAATCTCAGCTTTGTAGGTTGGCTTTCCTTAGATCTATACTTGTTTTAGCTTATTTACAACCTATTCAATGTAGATCTTTGGTGATTTTTGATTTGGATCCATTGCGCTTGAATTTGATTCTTGATGTTGATGATTATTAGATTCAATTGATGTTTGATTGCTGTTATTCGATGTGAATTTCGTGATTAATTGATTGCATGATCATTTGGAAGTTTGGAGAAGTGATTTGCTGTTGAAAAGTGCTTTTGCAACAGGTTTTTTGGCTACTGTCCCAGAGTAACCGGTTAACACCCATGCGTTAACCGGTTAACATGTTGTTTTCTGCGTGATTTCTGGCTTTTTGAACTAAGTAACCGGTTAACGTGTGGTAGGTAACCGGTTAACACTGCTGCAAAATGTGATTTTCTTGCATTTTCTTGTTTGTTTGAGATCCTTTGCATGTCTAAACTTCATGGATTAATATGTTGATGATTTGTGGACTATTCTTGAGCTGTTTCACCTCACACTATTGCATGAGCATGATTTGCCGACACGCGACTCTTGGATTTTTATCGTTTATGATCATGTTTGCGTTGTTGCGTTCTTGATGCGATGAACACATAGCACACACTCCTTGAGCATGCTAATTGTGAATTAATGTGCGTGTTGCTGGAATTGTGTTGTGCATGCTTGTTTGCTTTTTATTCCTTGAGGTGCATACTTGTTTCAACTTGTTCACATGCTTAATGTTATGCATCCTTTCATGATGTACATTTTTCCATGATGTCTTCAAGTTTATTCAACATGATGTATGATGTGTTTATGATCATGATTAATTGAGGAATGCATGATGTTGGATACACGTTTGCTATGCCATGATTGAATTGTATTCAAATGCATTGCATGCTGCCCTGTTTCTACTGCTGACTATGTCCATAGGTGCTATTGTATGTGCTACTGTTTGGCTTTTTACACCTATTTTTATGGTGAATATAAGCTGTTGAATGTTGTTTAGTGTGTTGGCTGGAATTTACTGATGTATTGGTACAAATGCGTTGTTGTAGCTGCTGTTCTTGTTCATTCGTATCTCTCATTTCTTCTACTTCTCTTTCTCTCTGATGTGTTGGATTACATGATATAATGCTTGATTGTGTAGAACTTTTTCACATCCCTTTAGGATCCTAGCTCATCCTTAATTTTTTATTAAGGTGAGGTAGGATAAGCATTAGATAGTGCTATCCCTCTCTCTTCTTTAGACTTAGGTTGTTCTTGAACCTCCCCTTAGGGCCATCTTTTGCATGACAACTTTAGGATATAATTCCCCTTAGTGTTTTCTTTTCCTTGAGTCTTATCTTCTCATCTCATAATCCTTCTAAAACACTTAATAAAGGTTAACATGTATTGCGCATGAACCTTGTATATAGGAAGTGAAGGATGGGGGGTCTCCCTTCATTCTTCTAGGATGCTTAGTGTACGTCCTGTTGGGGACGATATGCGACGTATTCGTTCCTATGTTGTAGACTTGGGTGCAATGCATGTTATGAACTAACTTCAATCCATTTCTGTCTAAAAAACACAAAACAAACTCAAACCTTTTTTATCCTTCGGGATTGTTAAGTTTTAAACTATTTTCAGAAAAGGGCACGTTACTTCCGTCTCTCCGCAAACAGGCATCGACCCTAACTGCAGGACGCGAACTTAACGTCGCTCATAAAAAACACAGACTTGGTTAAGTCAAACTACAACTGCTCTAATTTCCTCCTTCTGGTTAGATTGAGGATACGTAGGCACGAGACGGCGATGTCTTGGCGAGCAACCTCCCCCTAGTTTGTGTCCGAACTACGTTGACTCTGACTTTCCCATTGCACGAGGGAATACGTAGGCCTAGGACTCGGAGGAAGTCCTACCGAGTCACTTCTTTTCCTTTTCTTCCCCATTTCTCCGTTCTTTCCCGTACCTGTTTCTTTTCCTTTCCAGTAGCAGCAGAGCTCCGGATGACGACACCTTTTGATCGAGACAGCAAGCATGAATCCCATTGAGTATGATGGGCGCGTGTGGGTGCTAATACCTTCCCCTCGCGTAACCGACTCCCTTACCCGTTTCTCTTGGTCGCGAGACCATGCTCTTTTCCGTTCCCTCAGGTTTACGCAGTGTTTCCTTTCCCTCTCTTGGGATAAATACACATTGTTGGCGACTCTGTTTCTGCGCTACTTTCGCGTTTGTACTTGGATGAAAATCCCGGGAGCAACAGACGGCTTCATGCCATAGTCAGTTATATCAACAAATGATGAAAAAAGATTTTAACAAAAAGTTCCGACCCCAGGTATTTAGGGAAGGCGACCTCGTACTCAAAAGGATCCAATATTTCCTCACCGACTCCAGGGGAAAATGGACTCCAAGTTATGATGGCCTATATGTTGTTAAGAAAGCCTTCTCAGGTGGTGCCTTAATGCTTACAACTATGGATGGTGAAGAGTTCACTCGTCCTACAAATGTTGATGTAGTCAAGAAATAATTCTCCTAAAATAAAACAAAAGAATAACTTGCTAAGTCGAAAACCCGAAAGGGCAGCATAGGCAAAAAAGAGCGTCTCGGTGGACTGAAAACCCAAAAGGGCGGTCCAGGCAAAAATTAGAGACATAAACAAAGAATAATTATCTCAGTAGATTGAGAACCTGAAAAGGCAATATAGGCAAAATTTAGGGATTTATGGAAAGTAATTACATCCAACAAGATTGGACCATCTAAAGCAACGTCATGTGTCAAAGAATCCTCAATCAAGTCACCTTCAAGAGAACCTTAAGAATACTCGAAATTCAAAGTTGTTAAAAGGATAGTGGTCATTATATTTCAATGTAGCCCTTTCCCTTTAAATTACCATTTCCTAACTTTGTAATGCTTCATGGAATCACACTTTTTGTTGATTACCATTCTATCAATGAAAATTTGAGCCTTTTGCCCATTTGATCACAATTTTTATTTTTTATCTGCCTTGTAAAATGACATTTTGTTGATATTCATTCTTGAAACAAAAAAATGTATTTTTACTTTTGCTTTCAAAATAAAGATGACAACTTACTTTGGTTTATGAACATAAGAAGGAATATCAACATCTACTCTCAGAGCGATCAAACCCCGAAATACAAAATCAAGTGCTTTTGTGACCAGACTCACAAACATCTCCAAGTGACAGGTCATTATTTCAGATTAAGGTGCTCAACCCATCGCCCCCAATAAGGAGTGAACTTCCTTTTTCATCTGATGAATGTAGGAATCAAGATAAGATTTGGTCCCTTTTCCCAGTAAAGTGCTGCCTTCAAAATCTCCAGTGTTGCCTCCATCTATGCAAGATTGGCCGAGCATCCGGTTTTGTTTATTTTCATCACCAGTTCTTGTCTCGTGTTTGTTTTGTCAGCATAAACATAATATTCATTCATACATCATGCATAGTTAAATTCATATTTCGTATTCATATGCATCTCTTAACGTGGTGCACTCACTTTGGTCATGTTTTTCCCCCAAGTGGTAAGTTCTTCTCTCTCCAATAAAGCCTGTCAACTTTAAGCAAAAAGTGTATAACCTTTCCAACTCCCCAGTGAGTTTGATCCTCGTGGAATTTTTGCTTTAGTTCTCCTCTCCACACTCGGATAGGATAAATTCCCGGTTTGAGTTCATTCTTCATTGGGAAGTGTCTCTCCAGTTTATTCCTGGATTGAATTTGGTCCTTGACCAATTTGATAACTTGAACCTCTAAAGAATGAGAAGGAATTTATTTTTACACTTAATAAACCCCACTCTTCCCAGCATAGGCGCACTTTGCTTTCCAAGATAAAAGTAAATTCCCCAGTGGAAGCCTCTCAGCAGAACCTCATGAAAAACAAAGGACATCACATCCCCATGAAGCCTCTACTAATCAATAAACGGCAGTCTCCTTCCGAGTAGTTTGTCTATCACCTTTAAAGATAAGTGTGTCCCTCTTTGGAATCTACACCTCACAAACAAGTGGCAGTCTCTTAAGAAGCTTGTTTTTGTCCCAGAAATTCCCGGTGGATCGACAAATGGCAATCTCTTCCTGAGAAGTTTGTCCCTCTTTCAATAAAAATCATCAGCACCTCAAAATTGTCTTACATCACATGGCATCTCTCCGAAAAAGTCTCGAAGGGAAGTATGATGAAATTTTTCCCGTAAATGGTATCTCAGCAGAGAAGTTTGCAAAACTCTACATTTCAGACAATGGTATTCCCCAGCAAGTCTGACATCAGATTATCAGTCATCCTATGGCATCTCTCGGAAGAAGTCTGGAAGAGAAGTATGATGAAGTCTATTTTCATCAAATGGCTATCTCCCCAATAAATCTCGGCAAGGAGTTTGGTGAACACCACCACAAGTTGTGTCTCTTTATTTGAGAAATTTGTCCCGCAAGATAACTAGTCTGCATCTCCTCGAAGATTCCAGGTGAAGTTATTGATCCAGCAAGTGATCACCTTTTTCAGAGCTTGTTATCTCAACCTTTTCAAGAGAAAGACTTGATAAGAAGAAACGAAGACCAGTTCCATGGCTAAAAACCAGGATCGAGGGGAAGTTTATTTCAGAAACGAAGACCAGTTTCGTGGCTCATAACCAGAAACGCGAGGAAGTTTTACCCTTTCTAAGTAGGATTACTTAGTTAAAGAAGATAAGTAAGCATGTTCCAACGGTAGGAGCCTATTACCATTCAAATTATCAGAATCATAGTCGTGTCCCCCCCGGTGGAGTTGTCATCTCCCCAATCAATTAAGATACTTCTTTATTTCCTAACAGACTACATCCTTAGTCCTAATTTCTTTCCCCAGTGAATAATTCTTTAATCCCCAGCGGCTCAAATTATTATTAGTCTTCTGTGGTATCATCCTCACAAGTCTCATATCTTGCATTCACAAGTATCACATCATTTATGGCATCTTAGAATCCAAAATTCGTGCTTTCTTATTTGTATTTAAGTCTCTCCTATCTAGGTCGAAATAAAGATGTCAATCTTCACCTCTACAGATAGGAGAACCTTAAATAGGTGCATCTGTCATACCCTAATTTTTTACCCTAATATCCCTCATCATTTTCATTTCATTAGCATCATATATATATATACTTTTATGCATCACTAACCCATTTGGAGACACAAAGATTGTTGTTTGTTTCATTTGATTACCAATTAGGGTTTTGAGCCTCCAAAGGATACTCAGGCAAAGAATCAATCAAGAATTGGCATGATATTCAACATCTCAAGTCCCTTTTTCATCCATGAAGATCAAGAGGTCTCCTCCAAGAATCAAGTACAATTCTACATCATTTCAAGTCAATCAAGCCCCAAGTTCATCTAGTGCACCAATTAGGGGTTTGGTTGATCAGGGCCTCCAAAGTGACTTTTTTATCTGGGCATGATCCAATACCTCAAGATATGTTTCAAGGACCTTAAATACACCATATTAGTCCATTTACATGATTGGATTGATCCAAAGAACTTGATTCATAAGCAATGCAAGAGTTCAAATTCATCTGGACCACAAACTAGGGTTTTGATGAAAAGTCAACCATACCTTTGACTTTTAAGCAAGGCATGATCTCAAATCTTGGGACATTATTCAAGACACTCAAAAACACCATTGTAATCTATCCATGATGTTTAATTTAGCCCAAGGATTTGACTTCATAAAGGATCACAAGGTTCAAAATTCATCTGATACAAAAAGTCAATTATGGTCAAAATCAAGTTTGACTTTTAGAGTTTTTTGGTCCAACATGGTCTCTTCAAGCCAAGAATAATGTTAATATGTGATTTGGATCATGATTGATCAAGAAGAATCAATAAAAGTGAGGTTACTTGTAAAGAGGGCAGCCTTAGAAAACTTAGAAATTTTTCTAAGTCATAAAAAACAATGATTTTTGCCCTACTTTGCAAGGTCTTAACTTCCAAACCAAGTCACCATTTTCTTTGATCAAAAGATCAAATTGAAGAGCTTGTTACATACTAAGACTTTGTCACTTAGGGTGAATTCCCAAAAAGTGCATAGATTTTGAGATATAATGCCAAGAAGTTAGGGTTTCAAGACTTTTTGAACTTTGACACTTAGAAAATTTTTGGACATAATCTGTTTTGTATTTTAGCCAACTTTGAGGCAATTTTTCACCATGATCCAAGATGAATCAAGACCAAATTCAAACATCAAAGTTGAAGTATGATATACCAGATTTCCAAAATGTCCAAGAACACAATCTAATTCCATTTGAGCAAGGAGATATGGAGTGCACAATATGCCTTGATGCAACTGTTTTGGCAAGACAGTTTGAGCATTACTTGGAGTGCACGATTTTGCGAGTCCAAGTGTGATGATCAAACAATTCTCATTCAACAATAATTTGAATGAACCACCCAAGACCTGCAAGATAGAGCCACTAAGTCAAGAGGAATCCCTTTGAAATGATGAGACATCATCACTTTAAGCATTGAATTCAAGAGGCGTATATGTGGAATAGTGCATTGTCAAAGAAATCACTCCGGCCAGTCAAGATGCACTCTTAAACAACATTAAAAACATCTGCAGAATTTGGAATTGGTCAAAAGGAGAGCTAGGCTAGTGGAAGAGATAAGGTACATTGAGTTGGAAGTAATGATGCATTTCGAAAACCATTGAACATTGAGCTCATCCTTCAAACCAGCATTATTCCTCCAAAACAAATCTTTTCCCCTATAAATAGAGACCACATTTGATCATTCAAAAGACACCAAAACAATCACAACACTTGTTTTCTTATTCTTCCTCTTTCACTTCAAATTTTCAAACTTCCAAAGAGTGAGAATCAAATCTTCAAAACCAGAGCTTAAACCACTCAAACAACCATCCAAACACATCACAAATCATCCCTTGAAGGTGTTCAAACCTTTATCTTCCTCTCTAAACACCAGAATCAAAAAGTCAATTGTCAAAACCTCATATCTTTGACTTTTTATATTTCACAAGCCATGTCTTGATTATGTCCATTTCAAAACCATCCAACACTTCAAACACACTCTAAATAACATCCCTAAGTTATTCCAATAATAGTTTCTCAACTTTAACTCCATTTGACCAAAGTTCCATTTTGGTCACTTTTTACCAATTTTGCAAGAAGGAGCTAGTTTTTGTCCTAAAAGTCTTCCTCTTGTTCCAAGCATCCAAGAAGTTTCTCTGAGGTACATTTGAGGTGTCCAAGGCATTGGTTTGCTTCTGTCACAAGTATCTTGAAGGTTGGCAAGTTGAGCTTCAAGAGGTAAATGCATAAGAACTTGAACTTTGCAAAATATGTATTGCTTTGATGTTCCTTGACCATGAACATGTTTTATATATCATACTTGTTGTGTTTGGATCATTTTGAAGTGCTATTATTGACTGTGTATAGCTTTAGCATAAAACTTGCAAAAAACATGACATTTTAGGAACCACTGTAGGGTTTTAAAATAGAGACATCCTTAGAAAAACTACCACCACCATTGGATTCCTTAGGAAATTTCAAGCAAGTTTTATCTTTATTTCATCCATTTTCATGGAGAAATGAGAAAGTTACAATGCCTTTTGCATTTGGTAAGAAACTTGGCATTCTTGGGCAAAAACCAGGTCATGGCGCCCTTTGTTTTGGCCAGGCCTAGGTTACACTTAGGTATATCAATTAATGGGTGTGGTTTGATACACGAATGTTTCACCACCCCAGTGGTTAAACCTGCATGCCCTTGAGTACTTATGCCTACCAGAACTGGGGTTCGAATCCCCCTCGCCCCAGTTCTTTTTAATGTTTCTGAATTTCAAATGAATAAAACATATAATTCAATGCTTCCCCCATAGATTCAACCTACACGCGTTGGCTGGTTGGTCTAGGTTTTGTGTTGCAAGCAAATGGTTATGGGTTCAACACCCATGGGGATCATTCCCCATTTATTTTAGTATTTAATATCTTCACTTTCCTTTGTATTTTCAAACTATCATAACTTTCTTATTTTTTATCATTTTGAACCCATTCTTTTTTAAAATTGTTCATGATAATGTCTATTTTTTGTTTGTGAAAAGAAATTGCCAAAAATAATTATTTTTGATACATTTATGAATGTTAAAAGTGTGTGGTATTTTTAGGGTTTCTTAAGGACTTCTTTGATTTTTCTTGACTATTTCCTTGCTTTCTCTTGCTTGCAAAGACTTGTTTGCACCATGTGTAGCTTATATGAACTTTGTGTGATGTTGTGATATTGTACATCCTTCTTCCCACTTATTTTTAATGCATTTTTCAAAGTGTATGTTAATATAAAAGTGTATGTTGAACTTTGTCTGTACCATGAACTTTTGCTTGACTATTTTTGCCTTAACATGTAATATTCCCTCCATGTTTATACCACTTTGATATGTACATATGTCTTTGAGTTGATTATACCATGTTTATTTGTTCCTAAACACTTGAACATTGTCTTGAAAATGCCTTTGTATACATGTTTTTTTCTATGGACCTTTGTGATATTCTTACTTGCTTATGACCATGTTTGAACCCTAATATCCATGTTTGGTTGTTACCAACTTGTCTTAATATGTTTAACTTGTATACATACTTAAATGTTCAAGTAATGCCTTAACTTGTTCACATGATGTTTAAACTTTAAACTTGCCATCTTTAAGTATTCTCACATGCCATCTCTTGTATGTTTACATTATTCATCCACATGTTGTTGTCATAAACATGTCCTCATATTCAAGTATTTACTTCATAAACTCTTACCCTAATAAACATGTCTCCTAGTGTGATGCACATCACAATTTAAAATCCATGGGCCTTTGTTAGAGTGTAAGACCCATCACATTTTTAATTACATTTTTTAAAACCTTAGGGCCTCTATTAAAGTGTAAGTTCCTCCCCTCCTCCTCAAAGTTTCTTCAATATCTCAAAGCTTTCAATCTTTCAAATATATCAATCTTCAACTCTCCTCAAACACAACCCTAGTGGCATTTAAATCTTAAAACTCCATGAGCCTCTGTCAAGAGTGTAAGATCCATCACAATTTTAACTCCATGGGCCTCTGTCAAGAGTGTAATACCCATAACATTTTAAACTCCATGGGCCTCAGTCAAGAGTGTAAGACCCATCATAATTTAAACTCCATAGGCCTTTGTCAAGAGTGTAAGACCCATCAACTTTTGCAATTCATGACTATATTTGCCACTTATTTCATATTAAGTTTCTCTTGACATTTATAACACCTCATCCTTAGTTCATAATTAGTTCAAACATTAGGGTTCCCTTAACTACAACTTAGTTCAAATACTAGTTCCCCTTTTGTGAAGTCAACTTCATCATAGCCTCCTCTTAGGCTTTATCCAAGCATCATAGCCTCCTCTTGGGCTTCATCCAAGCATCCTAGCCTCTATCTTGGGCTTCATACAAGATACCATCAATTCAAAACTCCTCCCAGTTAAGTCAGCCTTCTCTCAGGCTATAAACGTTTTAGCTTCACATCTTGGGCTTTGAACAAGATAATGCAAACAAACTTTTTAGCTTCACATCTTGGGCTTTGAACAAGATACAAACATAATTTTTAGCTTCACATTTTGGGATTTGAACAATACACTTAAATAATTCAACTTCTCCCCAGAGATGAGACATTAAGTCATCTCTGTAGGAAGATATCTCTTCTATACACCACAATTCAAAAATCAAACATTACAAACTTTTTTCCATATAAGTGATGTAAGTGGCACACTTGTTGATCCAATATCCAAGCTGGAGTCCTTCTCTTATTATGGTCCAAAACATTTCTTTCATCTAAGTGATGTAAGTGGCACACTTGTTGATACTATATCCAAGTTATGGTCCTTCTCTTAGCATGAAAATACTCATAAAGGAAGATGTGGCATTGCTTAGGATTATTTAACATCCAAGTTCAAAGCTTCTTCCCTTATGTCATTATTCTCAAATGTTTGTGATGAATAGGTGGGATATCTCCCTTAAGAGATGACAATATGTCTTTTCTTTCAAACCAACAAAACTTTTAGCTTCATCATCTTGGGCTTTGAACAAGATACAAATTTCACCTATAGTTAGGTGGAACTACGAACGCTCTGATTTCCCAAAGTCTCTTTTTGGGAATACGTAGGCATAAGATTGCAAGATCTTAGTGATCACACCTTTAAATAAAACCCCTTAGGTCCCCGTACCTTTCATAAAACAAAAACTCCCAAAAACATCTCACATTCTCATTCTCACCCATAAGTTAAAACTTTCCCAATCAAACAGTAAACATTGTAAGCAGATAAGATAACTAATAGTAAAAATGTACAAAAGGTTCCTATAGAGTACTATAGATACTTAGGGTGTTAATAGCTTCCCTTAGTATAACCGACCCCAATTCCAAATCTCTTCGCATTCGTAGGAAAAACATTTGCACGCATGGTTAGTTTAGATTTCTTCCCCTTCGTTTTGAGCATGATAGGATAAATATTAGAATTTTGAAAGTGGCACAAGCACGGTTCACAAGAGTCCCACCATCTCAGGATGGGTGGGGTCACGGAAATCGGTCCACAGTAACCCAATTTGGTGGAATGTTAAGTCCCTCAGGCAAAATTGAATGTTGAGCCTGATTAATGAGACCTCGAGACCTTCAGGCAAGGCGTAGAGCCCCTCAGGCGGGACTTCAATCAAGACCTAAGACAAGACTTTAAGCAGGGTTTCATGCGCCAGAATTCGGTCGCGCTACTTAGCTTAGAACTTAGGTTAGATCCCACCTTATGAAACTCAAAGCCACTAATGAGGGTCATTTAGATAATCCCAATTGCTGGGAGTCCCAATCCGTCATGCAGAATTGTATGATGAACCTGACCGATAAGACCTCATGTCCCATAAGCGAGGCATTGAGCCCCTTGTGTGGGACTTTAAACCTCAGACAAGACTTTAAACCGTGTCTCTTGGGCCAAACTTTGGTCGCACCCCTTTGGATAGACTTTAGGCTAGATCCAGCCCGAGGAAACTCAAAGTTAGTCAAACGGGTCATTTAGACAAGCCTGTTTACTAAGACTCTTAGTCCCTTAGGCGAGAATGTATGTTGATCCTGACTAATGAGACCTCAAGTCCCTTTGGCGAGGCCTTGAGCCCCTTGGGCGGGACTTCCATCAAACACTCAGACAAAACTTTATATAGAGTCTCTCAAGCCACAATTCGATTGCGCGTTTTAGGTAAGACTTTAGGCTGGATCCCACCCAAGAAAAGTCTAATTCACTTAGGTGGATTTTTTAGATAAGCATGTTTTCTAGGACTCTCAGTCCCTCAGAAGAGATTGTATGTTGAGCCTGACTGATGAGACCTCAAGTCCCTCAATAGAGGTATTGAACCCATTGGGTGGAACTCTAATCAAGCCCTCGAACAAAAACATTAAAAAAAAGTCTCTTGGGCTAGACTTTGGTCGTACCCCTTGTGCTAGACTTTAGGTTGGATCCCTCCATAGAAAACTCTAATCACTCAGGCGAGTCATTTACAAAAGATTGCTTTTCGGGACTCTCAGTCCCTTAAGCGAGATTGTATGTTAAGCCTCACTAATGAGACCTCAAGTCCCTTAAGTGAGGCATTGAGCCCCTCTGGAAAGACTTTGATCAAGCCCTCACTACTAGAAAAACTAATTTTTATGACAATGATTTCATATCACATATCGAAAAACTGAAGTATAATTCCTGGATACGCCATTTTTTTCTTAAAAAATATACAAAATATTCCGTCATTTTTTTTAAAACCGAGGTGTAAACTTATTTAGTATACATGCTTTGAATCTCAACATCTTCAGATTATGTTTTTATTTCATTAAAATCGGCGCCTTCCTGAATATTTTATTTCTAATCTAAAAAATACACCACTTTTCACCTCGATTTTGTTTTCCAACAAAGGTGAATTTGTTTCTCTGATATATATATATATATATATATATATATATATATATATGGATTTAGCTTGTAGCCTTCAGTTTCACTGTCTAAAAAAAAGACGGAACCAAGAGTCATTAACAAGATAGCAAATAAGAGAGCCCTAAACAACGAGAGACATAACCACATATACTCTTCAATACAAAGATGATATGTGTTTAGGGCTCTCGTTTCTTCTTCAGAGATCCAAATAATTTTCTTTCACTTCTTCTTCAGAGATAAGGTACGTCAAACATCACTACTCATATTTTTGTTTTTGTTATTGTTGAGATCTGAAAGCCTAGAGGTTTTACCATGTTGTTATTTATGTTTAAACATATTTATGTTATAGGTTTATTGATGTTGTTGTTTTTGGTATTGAGACCTTAAACCCTAGAGGTTTAATATTGTTTTTTCTATTCTTTAAACAAATTTATGTTATAGGTTTATTGATGTTGTTGTTGTAATTGAGACTCGTTGTTGAGACCCTAAACCCTATAAGTTTAATCTTCTTGTTGTTGTTGTTTAAACATATTTATGTTATAGGTTTATTGACGATGTTATTGTAGTTTTGTTAAGAGATTATTTCTTTAGTTTTTATTGAATGTGAGTTGTTGTATTTAATTTATTGATGTTATTGGTTTTGTTGTTTAGTTGTTCTACTTACCAAAGTTATGAAAAAACTATATGTTATAGTTTAGTTGTTGTTATTGAGTTTATGTTTGTTGTGATTCTTTGTGCACCTCTCATTTTTTTTGTCGAGTTGAGTTTATTATATCTAGTGTCGATTGTTTATTTCACTAACCCGTCTTTGAACATATAACCTATTAAATTGATTTTGGAAATAATCATATGAAAAATTATGTTGTATCCGAAACTTATCTTACATTGATTATTGATTTTCTAGCATTCTGAAACTCATCATTTATTTCATGCTTTTTTATCGTTAAAATCTCTCCAATACTTCTAGTTTTCGTTAAACTTTCTTCCATAACTGTTCATTTTTTAAAGCATCAAATATCATGCTTTTGAGAATGAATTAGTAGAAAATGAAGTGTTGAATAAAGAACTTGAAACATTGAAGAGATTTTGACCATAAAAGAGCGTGAGATGAAAGATGAGTTACATGATGCCCGAAAATCATTGATAAGTGTAAGTTGATCTTCAAATATAACACATTTGTTCATATAATTATTTTCCTGGCCAAATTTGAGAAGTTATATGTTCAATTAGAGTTTAGTGAAATAAGCAATCCACATTAGATTTTATAAACTCAATCGTGTTTTACCTGTCGATTTCATGTCAAAATTGAGGTGAAAGGTGTTTTCGTTATTTAAGAATTCCAAAAAGGACTCCCCAAGGATCGCACCCATGACCATTAAACATTTCTATCGGTTGAGTTAAAACCAAGAGGTAAAGTGGCACACGTTTCATGTGCACTATGCTACGTTGCTTGTGAAACTGAGGTAATACCTCTTTTTCAACCGAGGTAAAAGGCGTTTTACGTTGTAGTGCCTTCGACAAAAATTTAAATAAAGTCTCATAGGCCAGACATTTGTCGCACCCCTGGGTTAGAATTTAGGCTGGATCCCGCCCGAGGATACTCCAAGTCACCCGGGCAAGTTGTCTAGATAAGCCTGTTTGTTGGGACTCTCAGTCCCTCGGGAAAGATTGTATGTTTAGCATAACTAATGAGATCTCAAGTCCCTCATGGGAAGTGTTAAGCCCCTATGGTGAGACTTTAATCAAGCCCTTAGACTAGACTTTAAATTGAGTCTTTTAGGTTAGACTTCGAACGCGTCTTTTGGGCTAGACTTTAGGGTAGATCCATCCCTAGGAAACTCCAAATCACTCAGGAAGATCATTAAGATAAGCATGTTTTCTAGGACTCTCAGTCCCTCAAGAAAAATTGTACGTTGAGTTTGACTGATGAAACCTCAAGTCCCTTAGACAAGGTGTGAGCCCCTCGACAGAACTTTGATCAAGCTCTCAAACAAGACTTTAAATAAAGTTTCTTGGGCCATACTTTGGCCGTGCCCCTTAGGCTAGACTTTAGGCTAGATCCTGCCCGAGGAAACTCCAAGTCTCTCAGGCGGGTCGTTTAGATATGCTTATTTGCCGGGACGCTCACTCCCTTAGCCAAGCTTGTATGTTGAGCCTGACTGATGAAACTTCAAGTCTCTCAGGAGATGTGTTTGTCCTCTCAATTGAAACTTTGATCAAGCCCTCAAACAAGACTTTAAACATAGTCTCAGAGGCCATACTTTGGTCGCTACCCTTGGGTTAGACTTTAGGCTAGATCCCGCCTGAGGAAAATCTAAGTCACTTAGGCAAGTCATTTAGAAAAACCTATCTGTTGGAACAAGATTTGTTTATGCCATTAAAATATTTTGATGATAACAAAGTATTGAAATAAAAATAGGGTTTGCTAACATATGTTCAAGTGTGCAGGACCATAAACTAAAGAATTCATCATTAATGATGTTGAAAGCATAAGTGAAGAAGTAATACTCAGATTCTGGCTTATCAGAATCTGAATATGTTCATTAGATTATGAAGGAATCAGACTCTAGTCTCATGACCCAACTTCTGATGACAGCTCAGTTTCTGAAGACATGGAGAGCAGTTGATCGGTACACTGCACAAAAGCAAACTTACCTTATCAGAGCCATAGATTTCTGGACAGGGTGAACTAGGGTTTGGTTTTGCAAGGCTCAAGGATGGTGATGTGACTTCTTCAGTCTGTACTACCTTTTGGTAGATACCTAGTTACTTAAAAGGTTTTGTGGACAATGTTATTATTCAATGGACAAAACTTCTGACCACATACTAGTCTCCAACGTATCTCTTGGCATACTTCTTCACTAAGTTTGATGTTGTTCAAACCTCTGACGACTCTTTTTCTATCTCTATAAAAGGAAGATGAATACTCAAAGGAAGGTTACAACATCACAACATATAGAAAGATCTTAGCATAACTCTGAGTTATTATTGTAACTGTTATAGCATAAGATCTTATTATTTATCATCTTAGAAATATTATAAAGGTTGTAAACCTTTGTGATTGTTGCACAACTATTTACACTTTTGATTGTCTATCAAATTATAGTAGTTATCTTTTCTACTAAACAATTTGTTTAAAGTAGAAAAAGTCTCCTACATGTGTGCTTGAGCAAGGAAGTCTTAAAACAATGGTTTAAGCAGGAAGTCTCATTCAAGGTTAATTGACTAAGAAAGTCTTGAACCAGAGGGTTTAAGAAGGAATTCTTCAGCAGTGTCTTAAGCAAGGAAATCTCATTCAGAGTTGATTTAGCAGGAAGTCTTGAGTTGTGGCTTAAGCATTTGTAATCAGTTTGGTTATAGTGAAAATTTGTTGTGGAGGCAAGGGGAGTGGACTACTCTTAGTTGAGGAGAGGAACCAGGATAACGTTTGTGTGTTGATTGCATTTACTTCTGAACTTTATTTTTCGCTGCTAGTATGCATTATGTCAACAGACTCTGAACCTCTAAGTTCAGAAGCGAAACGATTTTTTAATCACACAATTCAACCCCCCTTTCTTGTGTATTTTTCTCACCTTTAGTTGGTATCAGAGCACGGTCTATGCATTAATAATTAATAGTGGTGAGAAAAGATCCTGAGAAATTTAATAATCTCATCATGCCTAGTACTTCCTCTTTTATTAATGAAGATTCATCTCGTGGCGGCAACAATAACAACCAAAGTACATCTGGTTATATTGTTTGACCACCAACATTCAGTGGTGATTCCACTGAATTTAAATGGTGGAAGAGCAAGATGTACACTCATATCATTGGGTTCACTACAAGGAAAAAGGAGATTTACGACACTTGAGTTGCGACAGTTATCACAAAACCGTCCTTATTCCTGGAATGCGACGCTTGTCACGACAGTTAGGGTCAACTGTCGTAGATTTTTTGCGACAATTATCAAAAAATCGTCCTTATTCCTGGACTACGACAGTTCTCACGAGGGTTTGAGCCAACCGTCACAGATTTTTTAGGCATGTTGTATAAAATAATTGCGACAGTTACCAAAGAACCGCCCTCTTTCCACACTCGCGACAGTTAAGGCGAACTGTCGCGATTACTTTAGCCAATCATTATCACTATTTTTTTTATTCCTTTAATTTCCCAATTTTTTCTTTCATTTTTATTTTCCAACCTTTTCAATTTTATTAATTAATTTTAATAAATAATAATTATAATTATTTATTTACAATATAATAGCAATATTTATACTACAACATTCTATAACCAGTGACAAATCTAAAATTATTTGTTTGTGGGGATTAAAAATTAATCTATATATTTTAAATAAATAAATTACTATAAAAATATATAAAATATAATTATAGTAATAAATTAAACTCAAAATACATAAATTTTTTAGAAATTATAGTTAATTTTATTAAAATATTTTATATATCAAAATTAAACTATAGAATTTAAAATACTATATATACTAAAAAAACTTTAATTTAAAAAAAATTAACTTAAAATATTATACCCAAAATTAAAGTATTTAAATTAAACTATATATCAAAAAATTAAACTCAAAACTATATACCCAAAATTTATGTTTCACGACGATGAACCTTCCCGTCGTCCTCCCATTCCCTTCACAAAGGCCGCGACGGTGATTTCACCCGTCGTCCTTCATAATATCTTTCGCGCTAAAACATAATATTCATTCCTTTTTTATGTTTTTTTTCTCTTCTTTTTCACTCGCCGCTTAAGCCCTTGGAGAAAGAGGGAAACTAACATTTTACTCAGCCACTCACGCCGTCACTGGGAATCACCGTGAAAGCAACCACCATCAATTCAAATCAGGTTTGTCTTCTCAAACCCTAATTTTGAAAAATGTGAAATAACTCGCTTTTTAACACACTACAAGAAATTTTCCATATACCAACGGACACCTTTAGTGACTGTAAAAAAAGCGTTGGTATAGATAGTATTTAGAGACCGGAATTATAAACCAACTGTTGGTATAGAGTCTGCAAGTAAAGGCACCTAATTTTCACCAAATGCGCTCAAATTTCCACTTTAGTATTTTTTTCATTTCTTTTCCTCAATAATAACAAATAATAAAAACCTCTTCATTCTTCACACATGAGCGAACACCCATTTCTCCATAACCGATCGATCTTCTTTATCATGTAACCTAACACTCCTTCTGCCGCAACTCCGAACATTCGCTCCTTCCGCCACAACTCCAAACATTATCTCCCCGACTTCAGGTAACTTCTGCTCTTCTTTTAGATCAGGTTTCATTTTTTGCATCTCCGCCTCTGTATTGTGATTTAGGGTTTTAGTTTTCATTGGTTATCGATATATGTTCGTTTTGTGCGTTTGTTATGCTTGAAGAAATGCTTGAATCTGGTGTGGTTTGTTAACGAAAACTGTGTTGTTGCGGTGTTTTGAGTTTGAATATGGAATTATATTTGATTGTGTTCTGTAAAATTTGTGAAATGTTCGGTGAAGCTCAAATTTCTATTAGTGTCTTCAAAAGGATTTCCTCTACTGTCGGATTTAGTTTTTGTTTTTTGAAAAATCACAGGAGATTTTTAAACCTAAAAATCAGTGTTAATCAGTGGTTCTTTCGTACAATATAAAATTGTGCATAATGACTGATACAATTTTGTAATTTTCAGCATATAACAAGGCTTTGGAAGATGTTATCATTGCCATTCTCAAAGTTGCAATGCCAATTGATGTTTAGGATCGTTAGTTTTATTATCCTTTTCAATATTGCCACTTTTCTATAAATAAAATGAAGAGAAAGAAAATTTATGAAGAACTTTTTTGTTTCAATGCAAGTTTAAATGTTTCCACTGTCCATTGTCCAATTCACATGAATAATATACTAGAGGTTTTAGGTTATGTGCATTTCATAGTTTGATCTTTCTTGTTATTTTTGTGATGTTGTTAAATGGATTAACTGATAAGATGAAGTTATGTTCCCTATTATTATGGGTTTTAGTGTTTCAAATAATTGGATATATAATGAGTTTCTTTATCTAAAATCGCATATTAATTCCCAATGGATGCTCTTTTACTGGTATATAATATGATCATTTATCTTTCCAGGTTAAGGAGGAAATTGAATTGACCCTAAAGAAGCAGTTTGAAAACATAATTTCTTTCCCTCACTTTACAGGATTCTGAATTGAAGGAGATGACGGCTCGAACTTAAGGATACTTTTAGTTGTTGCCATAATAGGGAAGGTTGTTTATACATGACCTGAATCTTCAGCTGAGGCTGAAATTGTAGTCCTCGAAGGTGATTTTGAAGAAGAAAGTGACATTTGGATGCCTGAAATAATCTCATTTTGTATTTTTGTTTTTGAAGCTTTTCACTCACTTGTTGAAACAACAAAAGAAATTTTACTTTAACATCTGATTTTTATCACTACAGAGTACAAGAAACACCACCCTCCAAGTCTTTTGGATGAAATTTGGAGACTGGAAAAGATAGGCAAAGACGGAGCTTTCCACAGATGTGTGAGTCGTGAAAAAATCCATACCGTTAAAGATTTTCTCACACTAATCAATCTCAAGCCACCAAAGTTGTGAACTTTATATGACACAATTAGGTACACATAAAATTTTATCTTTGATTTGATTTTGTTTCTCAAATAAAGTGATAATACCCTTATTTTGAAATCTGGTATTTTATAAAAGTTTTACCCTGTTCGAGTTTCAATCTTGATTTGTGAATAATATAGGTAATAGAAAGGAATCCCTTGAAATGTTCACATTTAGAATACAAAATAAGTGTTTCACTTATATTTTGTTGAATTAAATCATTTCTAACACTGTCGGTTACGTGAACAACTTACCATTGAAGGAGGGACTGCATTTGTAATATTTTTCAGGTGCTTTGTGGATAAGACATGAATAGAAAGGGAAATTCATAGAAAGCTTTTTGTAGAGTTTCCAAGAGGATCTCTAGCCACTTATGTGTAATTCTCTTTTACTGATGTTACTGATTCAATAGTATGAGTTATTTTTTTACTCTTAAAATTAAGAGTACTTATCTTTTAAAAAAAATAAGCTTAATTTTTTACTTTGACCAGTTTACTAACCTATTTTTCATTTCTTGAGTTTCTAATTCTTGATTTTGAAAAAATATATTGACCTAATTCTATATTATTGTTGTTCAATGTAGCTGAACACAAAATTTTATTATTAGTATTTCTACGACAATTACATCCTAATTCACTCAAAGTTATCTCTAGCCACCTTATGTGTAATAGCTATCTGAAATGTTTGTGAGAAATTTGGATTCTGTCATCTACTTTTGAATCTTTAATTTAACATCAATTATGTTTTTATTTGAACTTTTTGGAATGCTATTGATATTTCTTCTGGTATTGACATCTTATAGCTTAGTTTCACCAAGTATCTATTATTCTATCACGTGCTCCAAATAAGAAAGGTAGTTTTCTCTACTCATTTTTTCTCACTATGCCTTTAAACTTTGATTGTTCTCCATTGTGATGTATGTGTAGGATTAAGATTATTGAGTCTGTGTAGGATAAAGCTTGTCATTTTTCCTCAAACACTGCTTGACTTAGTGTCCTTGTGTGTGTGTGTGAGTTTGTTTTTCTCTTTTTTGAATTGACAGTTGTTAGTTTTTAGATATTAGAAATGTTAGTGGGGAAAGTTGAACCCATAACACCTTATTCTTATTCCAACCCGTGTGAGGGACACTAATAATCTAGCATTGTGCCATATATGCAGGTTCACCAGGAAACTGTTGGTTGCTATCAGGGATAGATGGGATAGTAATGTCCCTGTTATTAATAAAGTTATCCCACCAAATTGGCAGGTACAAGAAAATGTAATAACTGTTGGTCATATGTTTCTTTTTGTTTCAATTTTTAGAAAATTAATTAATGATACATGGAATCATTTTAAGCTTTAGATTTATCTTGTGGTTCATAAAATCCGGTGACTACCCCTTTCTCTGAAGTTTTAGAACATCAGCAGCCGCCTGTTTCAACGCTCCAGGTTCACCGGGGAAATTGTTCAAAGCTCCAGGTTCAGTAAATTACAGAAGGCTAATGGAGATTATGGGAGATGATTTTGGTAATTGTTTTATGCAGAAAATTCATTATTATTTATTGATGGCATAAGCATAGGTCATGATTTAGCTTGATATGCGTGATGAAACCAATTATGTTGCAGGTATTTTGTTTATGTGAATTATGTTTTGCGTATTTTTGTATGTATACTTCTAAAACTATATATCTTGCATTTAGCTTCCTTATGTAGACAATCTAAATTCCTGTGTTATAAATTTGTCTGAGGAAAGCTTAATTTTGCAGGGAGGAATGATTTTAGCTCACTTCTGTGAAGAACCAAAGGGCTTAAAAACTGGAATGTGCCTGGTATTAAGCTGTTTTATTTGGATGTTACTTTCTAAAAATCTTTTTAAGATGCCTTTTTTTCTTTCCATATTGGTATATAGTGTAGCTTTAAATTTAAATAGTCTTTCATTTGATCCATGTTTTTAATCCCACCTAGTGAGAAAAAACTTTGTTATTGTTGTTTTCATATATCATAATTTAATGCAGAAATGTATCTTGCATTGTACAATAATAGTCATATTATTATAATATTATTTAGAGATGCACCATTCATAATGAGTCCATCGATGATGGAATGACAATGAACATGTTAAATTACGCACTTTGATTTTACATTCTAAATTACGTTGATAGATGTGGTTTATGTGGATTTATGACTATCACATATTTACATTTTTGGCAGGGTAAAACTACTTTTCTTTTCTTTTCTATAAAAAATAGTAATGTAACCAAGTGATTGAACTGAAGTGGTTAATGAACTATAGTCAAAGACGAATCGATCGCAGAAATCTGATATAATTAAAAATATATAGCAGTATCTGAATGACCGAGTTTTAAATAAAAGCTTAATTTAATTTCTCTTGGTTGATAATTCTGTTTCTGAAAACACAGGATCACTATACATGCATTTCGCAACATTTGTCATTTGCGAAATTACAGACGCACTCGGAATATATTGCTTCAGGTATATATTACTAGCATTATATTATTTATGTTATTGAGAGCAATGTGTTGATTATAAGTGTCTTGGCTTTTGTTTGATTGCAGGATAACTAGGAAGGAAGCTTGAAATTACCGAAGATTTCTTTTGGTTTTTTTCTTACAGGAGTTGTGTCCTAATGCTATTGTAAACTAACATTTTTATCAAACACGTGTGTTTGTTTCAAGAAATCTAGTTACATTTGTGTTATTTGTGCGTGCAATGCACACACTTTTCTAATATTTTAGTATAAAATTTAATATTTTCAACAGACTTTGATTGAAGATGAACCAGAGAAATATCAGACTTATTTCAATGAGTATATTAAGAAAGGAATCGAGGCTGATGGACTTGAGGAGCTTTACAAGAAGGTTCATGCTGCCATCCGTGCAGACCCGACCATTAAGAAATCAGAGAATAAGCCTCCAACACAGCGCAGGTGCTTCAAATGACTGTGTTCCTATGGATGGTAGTACATGTGATTCTGGTTCTCAGAAAGAAATAGAGTCGCAAGCTTGTGATTCAAATAATGATAGTTCAAGCCCAAGATCTCAACTACCAGATAAACAAATCCTATCAAATATATTTGACTCTTTATCTGAATGTAATTGTAATATGATAAGCTTCTAACATATAAAGTGACATGGTGCTTGTATAAATGTAATATGATATATATGTTTAGTTGAATGAAGAATACCCATTATGTTCATATTTCTACAAACAATTTTTTTTTTAATTTTAAAAATAAATTACCTGCGGATTTACCCACGGAAAGGAAAATTTCTACGGATTTACCTGTGGATGCACCTGTGGAACAGAAAGTTGCGACAGTTGGAACCGTCGTAATCAACAATAAAAACAAAAATCAAATATAAAGTTACGACGGTTGGAACCGTCGTAATCAACAATAAAAACAAAAATCAAATGAAAAGTTACGACGGTTGGTAACCGTCGCAATATGCAATGACGGTTGGTGTGACGGTTTTGACAACTGACACGATACGACCTCACGACACACTTTTCTACAACGGTTATGGAACCGCCGTGACTTGCAAATTACGGCGGTTTTAACCGTCGTAACCTGCCAAAATAACCGTCGCAATCTGCCAATTTTCTTAGAGTTGTTGGATGATGAGTTGTGGGACATCCTTGAAGATGGCATTGGCTTTCAGATCAATGGTGTTGGGATGGTTGCTGATAAGAAGTCTCTTACTCCTAATTAGAAAAGTATTTATAGAAAACATCATAGAGTGGAAGGAATTCTTGTTGATTCCTTACCTCATTCTGAGTACATATAGATTATTGACAAGTTTACTGCTCAGACCATCTTTAAATCTCTATGTGCTGCCTATGAAGGTAATCAACAAGTGCAAGAGGTTGAAGTTAACCTTCTGGTTCAGCAATATGAGCTGTTCAGATGAAGGAAGATGAGAACATTGAATCTATGTTCTAAAGATTTCAAGTTCTTGTGTCTGGACTTCAGGTCTTGAACAAGAGCTATACTAATGTGAATCATGTCAAGAAAAGCTATAGACCCAAAGTAACTGATATTAAATAAGCTAAAGATTTAAACACTATAAGTCTTGAGAGTCTTGTCAGCAACCTCCAAAGTCATGAAACAGAGTTAAATGGAGATGAACCTGAAAAGCAAGTTAAAACCTCGGCTTTTAATTCTTTTAAGAAATTTGAGAGATCCTCTCAAACTAAAAATCTCAAAGAAGCCACTGATGATTAAACTTTTGATGAAGAATTTGATGATGATGAACTAGCCTTTATCATTAGAAGATTTTAACAATTGGCTAGAAAGAAGAATAGATTCTCTGGTAAGATAGATCACTTTAAAGGGTCGGGATCTGGAAGTAAAGATCTGGATGGCTGTTTCAATAGAAACAAGCCTGGTCACTTCATTGTTGAATATCCTTATTTGCACAAAGACAAAAGCAAGAAGGAAAACTTCCAGAAGAACCAATTCAAAGCAAAGTTCAAAAAGAGTCTCATGACAACATGGGAAGAACTTGAAAATGAAGGAGAAGATGAAGAAGTCAATCTCACCCTGATGGATTTAACCTTTTTAGATTGAGAATCTAAAGCTAATTTTGATTCAAAATCTGAAGTTGATTCTGATTAAGAGTCAGAAGACACAAAGCAGGTACTTTCTAAACTCTCTATATCTGATTTGGGTGCTCTTTGTCATGATTTCATGTAAAGATGCCAGCAGAAAGCCAGACATGTGAAAATGCTAACAAAGCAACGTGATCTTTTGAAAGATGAGTTAAAACTTTCTAAAGAAAAATCTGAAAAACTTGAGAAAGATCAAATTACTTTAGCACAAGAAATGTCTGACAAACTCTGGATAAGAATGAATTAGCTCTTCAAAATTTCATTATATCTGGGCTTGAAAGAACCAAACTTGCTTACATGATCTATGGAGTAAGTAAGAGCAAATGAGAAGATCTTTGATATTGTCAAAAGCCTTATAATCCAAGGACTAGTGTTTTGATAAAACCATCAAACCCTTCTTCCTCAAGCACTGCCCAAAAGGGGTTGTATTCTTACTTCATGCCTGTTGCTGAAAAAGGTAAAATTCTAAATCAAATAGAACCCATGATATGCAATTCTTTAGCTCTAAGAGAACCAAGATCTCAAACTCAAGAGTCAAAATATATAAGTAAATTAGAATCTAAGACTCCCAAGTTTAAGGTTTTGAAGAATTCAGAAGCAAATACTGCTGCATCTAAGGTTTTAAGAAATTCAGAAGTTAAGGTTAAAACTTATCCTAGACAAGATGTCATGAATGAGTCTAAACCTTACTATAAGGCTATGGCATGAAGCAGGAAGAAACTCTGCAAAACTAACCTCAGTGGACCAATAAGAGTATGGGTACCAAAGAATGAAATTGTTTTATTGTAGATATGCTTAAAGGAAAGAACAAGACAACAACTGCTCCAGGACAATGGTTGCTCAAAACCTTTAAAAAGAAGAAGGCATGCATTCCTAATCCTAACTCTAAAAAAGGAAGGAGATGTAGAATCCTGAAGATACCAGAAAGACAAGCTCAAAGGTACTGGGAAGACTAATGTCCTCATATAGTGAACTGGTGCTTCAGACTTGTGGTTTTATCTTTGAAGATTATCTATTTATCTTTAGAAGTCTGAAATGACTTCTAGTTGTGTTAGAAGAGCATTGTTTGAACAAGAAAGTTCCCCTTGGATAATCTCAAAAAATGATACTGCTAATTCTGAGGCATGTTTATCTTTGTCTTTATTTAATAGTTTCTAATCCCAACATTTGCTAATGTTTGTCAGAAGATCTTCATATTTATGAAAGAAGAATTACACGTTATAATGATAATTGTACTTCTATCAAATGGGCATAAAATCTTACTCTATCAGAGTCTGATGATGTTCAGAAGCTACCTTGATCAGAATGCTCTGAGTCAGCTTCTAGTGTATACATAGCCTCTAAAGCATCTCAGCTTTTGATACCATGAATAAGGTTAACTGCCTCTTATATTCACACAAGTGGACATTCTTTGGTAACTGCCTCTGGAATCTGTCTTCTTATGTGTCATAAATTTGAAATTCTTTATGACACGTTGATTATAACTATTGAGAAAAAACTCATCCGTTCTTGGTGATTTGCATTTACTTCCTTGTTGTCTGTTTCTTTTGCATTTATGTTGTTTGTTGGTTGAAATTCCTTTTTCACTCAAAAACACTTTATATCAGAAACACACACTTCACTTCCCACTACTTACACTTTTCTTTTTTCTAGTCTTATCTGAAAAAGCCCTTTTCAAAAATTAAACCCTAGAAACCCTATGCAGAGTATTCACTATCCTTTCTCAGTTGAATTTATGGATGTTTCTCAACAGAGTCTTCATTACCCCCGGAAATGATTGTAGAAGTGATATCAATTTCCTCAGCAGATCTTTTATCCCCTATTCAAAATGGTTTGATATCCCCAATAGAATTTGCTTTGTGTGCATCCTTACCAAGTTTTTATCCTTTCTCAGTTGAATATGTGGATGTTTCTCATCCCCAAGAAGAGTTTGGAAGCTTTAGTTTGGCTGTGTTTCCCCAGTCGATGTTGTCACTCCCGGGATTTTCATCCAAGTACAAACGCGAAAGTGGCACGGAAACAGAGTCGCCAGCAATGTGTATTTATCCCAAGAGAGGGAAAGGAAACACTGCGTTAACCTGAGATGAAGGATAGAGCATGGTCTTGCAACCAAGAGAACTGGGTTCGAGAGTCGGTTACGCGAGAGGAAGGTATTAGCACCCCTCGCGTCCATCGTACCCGATGGGATCCACACTTGCTTACTTCAATCAAAGGGTGTAAGAAAAGATACTGGAAAAGGAACTGCTAACTGGAGAACTGGAAAGGGAAAGGAGAGAGAAAGAGAAACAAATGTAGGGAAAATAAAAGAAGTGCTCGAATGGGCCCTACCCCACTGCCTACGTATCTCATCGGGAACATGAGAATCAGAGCGACGTAGTTCCCCTCAGCTAAGGGAAAATTGTTTGTGTTTTTTAGTGGAATACGTCAACGTTCGCGTCCTAGAAGTTAGGTGTTGCAGCTCGCTGTATGGAGACTTAGGCGTTACCTGTTTGCGGTAGAATGGCAATGACGCGTCCTTAAGGAAGGAGTGAATGAGATGAGAAGAGAATTCCCTAAGGAAAGACATTATTGTTTGTTTGAAGTTTTTTAGAAAGAAGTGTTTTTCAAGTTATTTGTAACTTGCATTGCACCCAAGTCCACAACATAGGAACGAATACGTCGCGTATCGTCCCCAAGAGGACGTACACTAAGTACCCTAGAAGAATGAAGGGAAACCCCCCATTATTCACTTCCCATATTTAAGGCTCATGCGCAATACACGTTTAACCTTTATTAAGTGTTTTTTACTTTTGTTTTGAGATGAGAAGAAGAGACTCAAATGGAGCAAAGGTGAAAACTAAAGGGGACTAAGACTCACCCTAATGTTATAATGCTTGGAAATATTATGGTTAATGTGGTTTAAGAAACCTAATCCTAAAAGAAAGGAGAAAAAGATTGAATTAAACAACTCACTTCTAACGTAGAAGATGAGTTGTAACTCAAAAGGAAGAAGAATGAAGTTATTCAAGGAAAGCATATAAATGCTTATCATGATCACAAGTTGAATTATTAAAAGAACTAAGAGAAGATGAAAGAAAGAAGTGCATGTGGAAGCATGTCCACACACTTACTTACCATTTGCACCTACATGAAAAGGTTAGTTCAAAAAACTATTTACAAGTAGTGAAATAAGGAAAAGATGGCAAGTAATGATCAAGCTAATTAAGAACCAATGAGTCAAGATCCAAAGAGATGAAATCCAATCAAGGTCAGAACCTACATCTAAAGGTGTTCTCTAATGTTGAGATATTAAACACACACCAACTATGCACAACCAAAGTCTTAAACATCAAATAAATGCACCTATGAAAAAAATAGATGAAAGATGAGTGGCAATGCAAAGTGATCATGCAATAATGCTTCACAAAATATCAAAGTCAGAATCATATATCATTTACAAATGGCTTAACATGTATATGAATTGTCATACCAATCATGGATGCAATGATGCAAATAAAAGAAATAAGATGAAGGGGAAGTAAAGGGAAGAAACAAGCTTCAATTACATACACAAAATGACATACCAAAAGTGAATAACATGTGAAATGATTAATGAATGCATAAGGGCAGTGGCATATCATTAATGAGATGCAAATGGAAGAGGTGAAATGGCATACAAAATGCACATATGAAACATGTAGCTCATGAGAGGAGAAGATGCAAGAATTCATGTCAAACTTTCAAGTTACAATGTATAAACTCAAGTCAAATGCAAACACAAGTCAAAGTGACCTATAATGAAACTAAGATGACCTATAATATCATGCAAATGACATACAAAAGATGCCTAAACAATCATCAAATGAACACTAAAAAGTGGCACAAGTGCCTCAACAAAACATATAAGAATGAGGTACAAAAAGGTGCACACAAGTAACTTCCAATGCAAGGCATTAACCATTATCAAAGCACATGATAAAATTGTAAAATTAATTCCTAAACAATCCAAGTCAGAGGAAAAACATGTGCAAAAGATTCATGGCAAACACTCAAGAGAACACATACCTCAAAGAAATCACAAAATCACATTGATCAAACCAAAAGAATGCTCAAATAAGAATATCAAAACATATGATGAAATATCTTTAAAAATCAAATGAAAATTGTATTACATGCTTCAATGGGTTATCTAACAAATGAAAAAAGAATGGATGAAAAATATTGTGTTAGATGAGAGAAATAAAATATACAAATTTGAGTATCAATGAAGAACATTATTCAAAAAGGAATTAAAAGAAAAAAATGGAATAATATGCAAAAATCCACAAAGTCAGAATTAAAAATAAAAGAAAATTATTTAAATGTGTTAAGAACACACATGAATTAATTTGGGAATTTTATAGTTTATTTGCTATTTTTAAAATAAGAAAATGGAAACAATATATGAAATAAAGATGAAAATGTGAAAGAAATGGGAGGGGGTGCAGTGAAAGCAATTTTCATGTTCAAAAATATTTGGGGCCCAACAGAGAGGTGTGCAAGTAGCAATCAAAAACCCAAGTCTATTATGAATGTGCGCGTGTGTGGTATGGTGCACGTTCATTTAAAATAAGATGTAATCAGAGCCACACAATCATGTTAATCATAATCAATCCACAAAGTCACCCAATCCAATGGTCCACAAGGCACTCACATGATAACTAATACGCACGCATTCACATGCTAACAACCAAAGTCAATAATCAGAGAGAGAGAAGATCACGTGAAGGAGAGTGTATTCATTAATGTGGTGGCACAATATGGTGCGTTGGATTAATTCCATGATGATCAAACATACAAAATGAGTGAATCAGATGTGAGGTATATGATAACGACCATGATGCACATGCACACAAGCCTTCAGGTCACAAAATCAAACACGTGAGATGCCCATGGGATTTAATGCGTTGGCAACTTAATAACCACACGATGCACATGATCAGACGGCCATGATTTAAAAATTGCAAAACCCTAACATTAAACCTCACCGGCCGGAGAATGACCTTCGGTCATCTTCTCTGGCCACTCTCCGCCACCTGCAAATTCCAAATATCCCAGAAATACGCAAACTATATACCAAAATGAAGCTGAAGTCATGTACATTCCAAATCTACCACTGAAAATCACATATCATGCACACATAGAGAGATTCGAACACCAACAGTTTTGCCCTAATTTTTAGTCTAAACTCCTAAGGAGCTCTATCAACTAGCCGGATACTCAGGAGCTTCTACTAAGCTCAAATCATCATAAAAGTAGCAAAATAGACAAGAAATCATGCAAGAAAGGTTTGGAAATTATGTAACTTGAAACTTGCAGAACTTGGAATTATTGAGAAAACCAGAGAACTTGTGAGATCTTGAGCTTGTAGAACTTCAATTTTGAGCAAAATAAATGCTATTGATCTTGAGTATAAGAAGAAAATTGATGGCTGCAGTGATGTTGAGCTTGAAGAGATGAAGTTGTTCTTGAGTTTTCTTGCTCGATAATCAACAAATGATGAAGATGATTGAGGAAAATGATGAAATCGTGTGAGATCAGAGTGAGAGAGTAGAGAGAATTTGAGAGAAAAAGTGAGAATGATTTTGAAGTCAGAGTGAAAAAAATGAAGTTGAAGTTAAATTGTGAGTGTGTTTTCAATATATATGTTGAGTTAGTTGTTTAACCCGTGGTCAAATGAGTTGATTAAGTGAGTTCAAGGTGAGTTAAATGAGTCCACCCTAACTAACTGAGTCAAGTTAGTTAGGGGCGATTTGGAGAGTGAAGTTAGGGTGTGGTTGAATTCATGATGTTGTATGGTGAGGGTGAGAATGAATGGTGTTGATGTTACTGATGTAGCAGCAAGGAAACTTGTAGTGCAAGTTTGTTTTTCTTCTTTCATGTATGATGGGGAGCATGGCATAGTATGTATAGAAGAATGTTTGTCCAAATGAGGCAAGAGTGATGATGTGAAGCATGCGTGTAAGATGATGAAGCAATAACAAACATGACATAACATTATGCTTTTTGGCAGCCACAACCACTCAATGGAAAAGTGCAAGTTTGTGGAGAAATTTCTTCATGTGTGGTGCACGGTTTAATAAGATTTGAATGTCATTGGAAAGAGGAAATTTGATAGAACAATGTTGTAGTTAATATCAAATTGAATTGAGACTTTTAACACCTTTGAAAATGACTTGAAACAAGAGAGATCCAATCTGTGTTCATGGGCGTGGTAGGATGAGGCCTGGCATGGCAATGTGACCTATGAATTTTCAGCATGAAACCATCAACTTGGGGCTACCATAACTATCTCATAACTTGCTCAAATTAAAAAAATATCCAACATGAACATTGTAGAGGGCATGGAAAGGAACAACTTTGATGTCGGAAAGTTTTCCATTTGAAGCTTCCTTGATGGATAAAAATGGCTTGACATCTTGCCCACCATGTGTTTGACAAAATTATGGCGCATGGGCCTGGTCTTGCTTGGTCATGACTTGGTTTTTGACCTAGTTTTGTCAAACCTTGATTGATCATAACTCCCTCAATTTTGATCCAATGGAAAAGTTCTTTATATGGATTTGAAGGTTAGAGTGTGAACTTTAATTGGCTCAACTTGGGCCTGAAGTTTGGAGCTTTTATCATGGTAAAAGAATGCTTCAAAGTGTGGTGCAAAATGGTCCAAACTTGCCATTTTTGGAAACCCTAAATTTCCAAAAAAGGAAACTTTGTACATTTCTTGATTTTCCATGATCCCTCCATCATTTCTTGATCAAATCTTGTCCCATGAACATATTTAACTTGAATTTCATGAATTTGACCTTAAAAAGTCAGGAGTTGACTTTTTTCACTGCACAATTGACTTTTTCCCCAATTTCTTGATTTTGAATCTTCTGACCAATTGAAACCTTTCTGAAACCAATTGATGGGCAATTTTCCCTCCCTATACACTTAGGAATATAAGGAATACCATGAGATCAAGTCTTGTCCAAAAAATCAGAAATAAACTGATTTTATGTCAAACCCTAATTTTGGCACTCTCTGGTTAGGAGGAAATAACACATCCTCCAAATCCAAATTCCTCTGAATATGATGTATATCCTATCTAACAAAGATGAGATATGACATTAGGAGGTGATAAAAACTCAAAGAGCTTGCCCATTTGAGGGTCAGATCCCCATTTTAGACTGTTTTGTATAGGAGATGATGCCCTGTCCAATCTTCTTGATGAATTCCCACCTTCCAATGACTTGTGAGATCAATTGGGATGATATATGATGTAAGAAACCTTTAAGACTTGTTGGGAGACCCTAGGCTCTTGTTCCCTTGCTTTGGATGATCCACACCTACAAATCACTGATCCCATGCCCTTATGCAAGATGTCATGCAATGCTTTATGTTTTATTTTTCTATGCTTGAATGCAATGCAATGAAATGAAAGCTCATGCTAAATGCTATGAAAAATGAGAGGGAAAATTTTGGGGTATGGCAGATGTTCCCCTCAAAATGGAGTTCATATTTGTTCCCTCAATAGGAGTACTGTTGATGCACACATGAATATTTTCTCTGGAAAAAGTATGACCATCAAGCCTAAGGCCATGACTTTGAATCAAGATGATCTAAAGCTATTGGTGGAACAAATGGTTGATTTTGATTCATTCAGTCAGAATGGGTATGGTCTGTGGATTTTCTTCAGAGTTCAAGAATGGGCTCCTTGCTTTGAAATGCTGAATGGACCAACCTATCCTCATCTTTTGAAGGATTTATGGGTCAGGGCGGAAATGTTTGATAAATCTACTGCATCTGAGGAACTTAGACTTCTGGTGGTGATAAATAGTTCTTTGAAGGGGAAGAGTAGAGAAGAAGTTGGTCTGAAGAAGATTAAAGAAGTTGAGACCTGGTCTTTTATGATGGGTATTGATGTGGTTATCACTCAAAAGACAATTGCCAAAACTTTTGAGAGCTCCAAACTCTGGAAGTTTTGTGGTGGGTACCAAAGACAATAGTCTGATAGGTGTCTGGTTTTAAATGAATTTTAGATCAATTTACTGCAATTTTAAGCTCTTTTCCAAATGCCTGAATGTGAAACAGCTTATTTTTAAGTGATTTTTGAATCAATGTCTATATTTGGTCTCTTTGATGTTTTTATTAGTTTTACAACATTTTTCGTAAAACGGACGCGACAAAAATTGGAAGAAAACACGATGAAACGAGCAAAGTCGCGTGTCTGCAACCTACAGTACCTTCGCCAGGCGAAGGGGTGGCAAAAGGAGAGATTTGTCAGGCGAAAGTCTGGCGAGTCAACTGGCGATTTTGAAGTTCAATTCCAGTAGCTACTAGAAGTGCTTCGCTGGAAGATTCGCCAGGCGAAGATGCAGCGAAAGAGACTCGCCCGGGGAAACTGAATTTCGCCTGGCGAATTCAGATATTTTCCCCAACTTTCTCTGCACTGTTCTGTCACGTGGCTGAGCTTAAAGGTTTCGCCAGGCGAATTTTGGAGCTCGCCTGGCGAATTTGTCTGGGCAGAAAGTGGTATTTAGGGTGTTTTGTAGATATTTTTAGAAATAACACTTTTAGAAAGATCATTGTAACCTAGAAACTTCTTTGGAGGATAAAAACTTCATCTTTTATTATTTTTCTTAGGATCCAAAGCTTTTATGCTTCAATCCTTGAATCTTTGAAGATTGATGCAACAAAAGCTTTGTCCATTACTTGTTGATCAAGCTTCCATGACAATGGGTAGCTAAGCATATCTTGTGTCGAGATTAGAGGTAGTTAATCTTGCTTATATGTATTTCTTTTGATCTTTTGTATATGAACAAGGTTGATGATCAATATATGATGAAGTTGTTTGCTTTTAATGGTATATTTTTGGTTTGAATCACTCTAGACATAGATTTTCCAAATCTCGACCTAATATCTTCATCTCTTAAAAACCAAACTCTAGATATAGATTTGGGGTTTAATATTCGCTTTGTATTGATCTTAACGTTCGTTGTTTTGATTGTTAGCGTGAGACATCATCTAACGATTTAAACAACGATACTCGTGAATTTGCTTTAGACATAAACTTATTCGCGGATACGTGATTGTATTGATCAAAACTAAGTTCATATGCTTGATTAATCGGATACGTATGAAAAGGATTAGCGAAATCTATTCTTGACATGCTTTTCTAAAACTTACATCATCTTTGTTCTAATTTACTTCTTTGCTACAAACTTGTTACAAAACCAAGAATCATTTGAAAACCCTTTACTTAAAACGGTAAAACTATTGAACGGCAAGCATCGATAACACACAATCCCTGTGGATACGATAAAACACCCCCCGAATTGCTCTTCAACAGAGTCCTGAAGCATATGAAATCAAATGGAGTCTGTTTAAGAATGCTGATAAACTTTGCTCCTCTGACTTTGGAAAAGTCAAGAATTTGAAGGATGATTTCAGGGTTTTGTTCAAGATTCTTATTGATTGTCTGATTCCTAGATAGGGAAGTACTGGTCAAATCTCATGGGATCACAAACACTTCCTCTTCTACTTGAAGAATGAAAATAAGATAAATTTGTCTTCCTACATTTTCCATCATTTGTGTAAAATAATCAGAGATAGCACAAAGCTTTGCAAGAATAATGTGCCTTATGATAGACTGCTATCAAAATTGTTCTTCTAGGGTCGTTTAATTGATGCCCTCAAAAACATGCCTGATAATGGGAATCTGGAGGAGACTTATGGAAATATTTTATATGCTTCTGTTCTTGGTAACATGAAGCTTTTGAAGAAAAGAAGTATTATTGATTCAAAGGTACCTCTTTGTGTTAGATGTACCAATCCTAAATATCTTGAGGATTATCCCATCATCACCAAGTTGGATAATCCTGAAGTAATAAAAAACTTCATTATTCAATATTTCAAGGAAGGAAAGGCAATCAAACTCAAGGATATTCCTGAAAATCCTATTGAAGTGTTTAAGGCGTCAAACAAGAGAAAGCAAGTGAGTTCAGATGTTTATAAACCCTCCAAGAAGAAATCAGTTCATCAGAAGGAAATTAAGAAAGAAATTGAGGAAGTAATTAATCTACTAAAATAATGCCCTCCAAAACTAGGAGTGGAAAGTCCCATCAGAAGGTTGCTTCTGTGTCTTTCATATCAGAAGGTCCTAGAAGGAAGAAGAGATTGAGGAAATTGGCTGAGTTGGAAGTACATGAAGAGGAAGAAGATGCATGCACATCCTTGATTAGAAAGAAAAGACTACATATGTCCCTGTTCAAAAAGATTCATTTGGACCTAGCTTTATGTGTTCTCAACTTTTGGCATCTATGATGCTGGATCAATCTTTGAAACCTGTAGAATTCACGATTGTTAAGAACTAAGAGGCTGCTACTGCTGGTGGGTTAGAATCTGCTGAAGTTCAAGTTGTGGAGGTTATAGTTGGTTTGAAGTGTGTTGTGTCTGAAGCTCCTAGTGCTCATGAAGAAATTGTCTTAGAAGCCGTGAATACTTCAAAAGCTCTCAATGCTAGTGGAACAGGCATTAATCTGAATATACTATTAGAATATGTTTTTTATTACTCCACCCTTAATAGAAAATCACTAACACCTTTACCAATCCCCTCACCAATTCACTCTCCTATACAACCTTCACCGCCCATTATTGAACCAATGGGAGATCAGAACCAGTTAGCTCTTCAAAATATGTCTGATCAACCTACTCCATCCATCCCTATCAGAACCTTCTCCCCCAAAGATCAACCATATTCACAAACATGTTTTGCTTATGAAGCTAAACATGTAACTTCTGTCCAACCAAAAATTACCCCTCCTTCAAGAACACCTCAACCATCTTCTATACCACCACCTCAACCTTTAACTATATTGTCACCTCAGCCTTCACCCTTTGCATCCCCTTAAAGAGAACTTACCCATGTTCAAAGTCAACCTGAGAATGAAGTTGTATCTGAAATTCAAAGTGAAACTGAACAAATTGTTCAGAATTTATCTTTGATTCAGTTTGCTTTATATTCTGGTGTTGAATCTGAACAGATTCCAATTGACTATCTTCATCCTGAAATAGCCATTAACTAGCATGTCCAATTAAATTAATCCTCTAGACCCGAGCCATCTCAAATAGCTCATCCATCAGCCTCACAGACTATCCAAACCAATTTGGTTGTAATAAAAAATGTCTTAGTGGATGATATTCAGAATCTGGTCCTTCAAAAGTCCTTTGTTTCAACCCTATAGCATACTCTGCTAAATGGGATTCTATTTTGACTTCTACAGCTACAACCACTCAGAATATGAAGGAAGCAACTTCTGAGACATCATGTTCTAGACACGATGCTTTGGAGAAAAATCTGAATTTAGTTGCTTCATCACAACAAATAATGGCTGATAAGCAAAAGAGAATGGATGGCAGAATGAGGTATATGGATGCCAAACAAGATTCAATGTGTGCATATCTTAGAGCCATTTTGGGTTTATTGAAGAAACCTTAGTTTTAGGCATCTAGAATCTTTGTTCTTTTTATCTTGTCTTTTTATCATGTCTTCTAAACTATCTTCTTTTTATGCTTATTCTATATATGCCATTTTGTGTTCATGTTATTCTTGGCTTATCTGTCTTGTGGTTGATCGTGAATGCTTATGTTTTATCTCAAGTTAAATTTATTTGAGAATTTTTTTTCTTCTGATAAAAGTATGATATACTCTTTGCATGGTCATTCTTTGGAAAAAAAATTGAGAACTTTTGATGAGCAAATGTATTCGGTAAAATATCAAATATTCATAGTCAAAATCATTGCAGACTAAAAAGAAACTTTTCCACTAATTTATGAGGAAGATTATATTGTTCTATATTACATAATATTGTCTAAATCAGAACAATAACCCCTTGCTTTTACAAAATCCTCATAGTCAGGCACACGCTTCTCACTCCCTTCTTCAGAATCATAATATTATGTCCTCTTTGGAACTCTTCTTTTCTTCTTCTTCTTCTTCTTCTTCTTCTTCTTCTTATGCCTCCTCAACTGCAATGCTTCTCAGGAGATGACCAACCCAGACAATTGGGCTTCTTCCACCGGTTGCTGCGGTGGTGGTGCTAAAACTTCAGTGGGAATGATGCTTGTCATTGTCTTGCAAAGATAACTCATTGTACTTAAGAAGAAAAGAGTTGGATGAAAAAAATGAGAAAAGTGGTTCTGATAGTCTGCTTTTATAGTAGAGGTTGAGTGTCTTGAACGTTGCAATGGGAAAGTGAAACATCCTAGCTTTTAATGCTTGCAATGATGACTTCTGATGGTTGATATTCTTGAATGAAGTGTGACATCTTGAGAAACGCATAAAAATAGTTTAACCATTTTAGAGGTTTCTCAGTATTGGGAAGTGTAAAGGGTGTTCATACTATGTTTTTACCAAAATTAATTCTTCCCATATATTTCTGTGTTAAGTAAATATTTTTTGTCTTCTTCTATGCTGACATGTCTAAACTTACTTTTTGTTGATGACAAAATGGGGAGAAAGTCATGGAAATATTTAAGAAGGATAAAAGTATTTTCTATTGCTTGTAATTTACCTGAACCCTAAATTATTCGTTATTTTGGGTAAATGCTTTCTACTGAACATATTATTATTTTTAAGTGATACATTTAATTAACTTAGATCGGACTTAAGGGGTGCTTACAAATCTCAACTTAATAACTATCAGGCTAAAGAAAAAGCTTACAAACCTCAACCTAAGGTTTGTCAAACTCAAGGGGAGCTTACAAACTTCAACCTGATATTAGAATATGTTAATTAAGTTATAAGGTTCAATTAACATAGATAAGGAGTTAATGGGAACTTACAAACCTCACCTTAATGGACTATCAGAGTTAGGGGGAGCTTACAAACCTCACCTTAAAGTATTGTCTAACTTGGGAGGAGCTTACAAACCTCAAACTCTGATGTTAGACTGTGTTAATTAAATCATCAACCATTGTTCTTAAATACATTTGTTTGTCATCATAAAAAAGGGAGAGATAAATGGAACAAGTATTGTTTATGCTCTTAAAAAGGTTTGATGATAACAAAGTATTGAAAGAATAATAGGGTTTGCTAACATATGTTCAAGTGTGCAGGATCATAAACTAAAGAATTCATCATTAATCATGTTGAAAGCATAAGTGAAGAAGCAATACTCAAATTCTGGCTAATCAAAATCTGAATATGTTTATCATACTCTGAAGGCATCAGACTTTGGTCTCATGACCCAGCTTCTGATGACATCTCAGTTTCTGGAGACATGGAGAGAAGTTGATCCATACACAACACTAAAGCAGGCTTGTCTTATCAGAGCCCTAGATTTCTGTACAGAGTCAAGTACGTTTTGGTTTTGCAAGGCTCAAGGATGGTGATGTGACCTCTTCAATCTGTACTACCTTTTGGTAGATACCTAATTACTCAAATGGTGTTGTTGACAATGCTATTATTCAATGGACAATGCTTCTGACCAGATGCAAGTCTCCAACGTCTCTATTGGAATACTTCTTCATTAACTTTGTTGTTGTTTAAACCTCCAACGACTCTTTTTCTGTCTCTATAAAATGAAGCTAAAGACTCAAAGGAAGGTTACAATATCACAAAATTTAGAAATATCTTAGCATAACTCTGAGTTGTTATTGTAACTGTTATAGCATAAGATCTTAAGATTTCTTATCTTAGAAATCTTAGAAAGGTTGTAAACCTTTATGATTATTGCACAACTGTTATAATTTTGATTGTGTATCAAAGTATATTAGTTATCGTGTCTACTAAATAGTTTGTTTAAATTAGAAGAAGTCTCTTGCCTGCGTGCTTGAGGAAGGAAGTCTTAAACCGAGGGTTTAAGCAGGAAGTCTCATTCAGGGTTGATTGAGCAAGGAAGTCTTGAACCAGAGGGTTTAGTAAGAAGTATTGAGTAGTAGCTTAAGCAAGGAAGTCTCATTCAGAGTTGGTTGAGCAGGAATTCTTGAGCAGTGGCTTGAGAATTTTTAATCAGTTTGGTTATAGTGAAAAGCTCTTGTTGAGGGAAGGGGGCTGGACTATTCTCAGTCGATGAGAGAAACCATGATAAATTTTGTGTGTTGATTCCATTTAATTCTGAACTTTATTTTCCACTGCTATTATATATTCTATCAACAGACTCTGAACATAGTTCAAACTTTGAACCTCTGAGTTCAGAAGCGGAAAAATCTTTTAGTCACACAATTCAACTCCCCTTCTTGTGTATTTTTCTCACCTTACTTATTTGCTAGGACTCTCAGTTCCTCAAATGATATTGTATATTGAGTCTGTCTAATGAGAGCTCAAGTCCCTCCGGTGAGACATTTATCCCCTCAGGCGGGACTTCTATCGAGACCTCAGACAAGACTTTAAACAAAGTCTCTTAGGCCAGACATTGATCGTGCCCTTAGCCTAGACTTTAGGTTGGATCTCGCCGAAGGAAACTCTAAGTTACTTAGGCGGGTCGCTTAGATAAGCTTGTTTGCTTGGACTCTCAATTCCTCAAGCAAGATTGTATGTTAAGCTTGAGTGATGAGACCTCAAGTCCCTTATGTGATGCGCAAATCCCCTAGGGCGGAACTCGATCAAGCCCTTAGACAAGACTTTAAACATATTCTCTTGGGTCATACATTAGATGAGGTGTTCTCCGGTGGATAGTACGATCGTATCACCCTTAGGTACAATAAGGATCTTCCTTTGGAAGTCAAGCATATTCATGCTTCCTTAAGAGGCGACAAGGAATTTCCTATGGAAATCTATCATTTATGTATTTCCTAGAAATTTGGAAAGGTTCTTCTTATGGAAGTCCAACATGGTTGTATTTCTTGGAAATGAGACAAGGATCTTCCTATATAAGTCCAACATACATGATATTGTGGCAAATATTGTTCCTCCTGCTTATAAACATTCTAAAGTTTTTACATAAACAGGTGACGCACCCCCTCAAAAATTACAAATAGTCTAACTCTAATAACATTTTAAATGAATATAATTCCAAGTTATAGGTATGAGTTGCCCGTCCAACTTTTTCATCTTGTATGCTCTGTGTGGGAGCATCTAGAATATGTTGTACGGTCCCTCCCAATTGGTTGTAACTTTCCCTGCTGTGTTGGAAGAACCACTTGTCTCAACACCAGGCACCTTCACATATTTATTGTGGCATAATCTTGGAATTTTATCTTCTAGCAGCTTTGTGTTTGGCAGTGAATTCATGGATGTAGGCAACGTCTCTCAACTCATCGCCCAAATTCTTTTTGTATTTTAGTCCTGCATTGTTCACCTTCTGGTTGAATTTGGGGTGTCTCCATGAGGGCGTGTCGATCTCCATGGGCAGCATAACATCCACCCCATATTCCATGGAGAAAGGAGTCTTCTTGGTGGTTAAGTGGAGCATGGTATGGTATGACCATAATATCTCATGGAGTATTTCGAACCACAACCCCTTGGTGTCGTCAAGCTTCTTCTTGATTCTCTTCAGGATCCCCATTTTTAATGACTCTGCTTGGCCATTAGATTTTGGATGGACAACATAGATGAAATTTGTTTACACTCCTAACTCACGTCGAAATTCGGGGAGTGTGGTGCTAGAGAATTTGGTTCCATTATCGTAGATGATAATTCCAGGTAGTTCGAACCTGCAGATGATCTTTTTCCAGTAGAAATGGAAAACTCTCATGGCTGTGAATTTGGAGACAACTTCCGCCTCTATCCATTTTGTGAAGTAATTGACTCTCACAATAAAAAAATTTATTGCCCCGGTGCTAGGGGAACGAGCCTATGATGTCAACCCCCCACAGGTAAAAAGGCCAAGGGTGATGTCATGGAATGAAGAAGTTTAGCTGGAGCATGATGAAGGTCAGTATGTCTCAAACATTGATCATACTTCTTGATGAAGGCCACGGTGACCCTTAGCAAGGTATGTCAATAATATCCCACCTAAGTATCTTGTGGGAAAGAGATCTACTGCCAATATGACTATCGCATGCCCCTTGATGGGCCTCGGCAAGGACTAAGAAGGTCTCATGCTCCCCCAAACAACGTAGCATCGGGGAGGCTCTCCCCATCTTATAAAGTTTTCCAAAAAGAAGGGTGTACTTTGCAACTTGCTACCTAAATTTTGTTGCTTCCCCTTCATCTAGAGGGAGTCTGTCATCCTACAGGTAGTGCAGTATAAGAAACATCCAACTTAACTCGGGGGTGACTTTTAGAGTGCAGACTTCTCCCACATCAATATTGGGGTCGAGGAGATTCTCCTAGATTATTATTCGATTAAACCTCGCAGTCTTTGAACAGGCGAGCTTGGACAGGAGACATGCTCTATAATTCTGCTCCCTATGAACATGATATACTTTAAAAGATGTAAAGCATGCTAATAAACTTTGTACCTTATGAATATATTTTATCAGTTGATGTTCTTTGACTTGGTACTTTTTGGGACTTGGTTGGAGATTAGCTAGGAGTCGCTTTTGGATTTTAATTTTGAGGCACCAAATTCTACGGAAAGAACCATGTCAGTGATGAGAGCTTCGTATTCAGCCTCGATATTGCTAGCTTTGAAGTCAAACTTCAGTGCTTGTTTGATCAATATGTCACCAGGCCCTTATAAGACTATTCTAGCATTGTTTCTCTTTATGTTCAAGACACCGTCAATCGATAGTGTCCACCCTGAGGGGGTCTCCTCATCTACCAGTGAGCTAAATTCTACCAAAAAAATGCTAGAGCTTGATACTTGATGAGTCCTCTTGGTACATATTGGATGTCATACTCTGAGAGTTCCACTGCTCAAGATACCATTCTTCCCACCAAATTTGGTTTCTTCAAGACTTACCAGACATGATAGTTAATTTTTATGGGAACTTTACGACTATAAAAAAATGGCCGAATCTTTTTCAATGTGACGACAACAACTAGAGCTAGCTTCTTAATCTTCTGATAACGTGTTTCTACACCTTTGATCATCATTCTTAAGAAATACACGGTATGTTCTACCTTATACATCTCATGGACGAGTATTGAGCTCATCATCTTATGTGTGACTCAAAGATAAAGGAGCATTGATGATTCTTCCCTCGGGCGAATGAGGATGGGCGGAAACACGAGGAAGTTTTTTATTTTTTTAAAAGCCTCGTCACATTCTTTGGTCCACTCAAACCTCTCCTTCTTCTTTAGGGTGGAGAAGAAGAGGAAAACCTTGCTGCATGCAAAAGAGAGGAAACAGGATAGGGAGGTGAGGTGACCTGTAAGCTTTTGAACTTCTTTGATGTTGGTAGGGCTTCTTATGTTGATGACAACCTAACATTTATCTGGAATTGCTTTAATGCCTCACTTTCTCAGCATGTAGCCAAGGAACTTCCCCGCCTGTACCCGAAGGAACACTTGGCGGGATTCAGGCGCATGTTGTACTTCCTAACCGATTTTAGGATAACTTTCAAGTCCACTGCATGGCTACACCCTTTGATAGTTTTCAATATCATGTTGTCAACATAAACCTATGGTGGAAAAACACAGAGGCCATGAGTCCTTTCTAGGTGGCGCCATCATTCTTGAGGTCGGGGGCATGACATTGTACATTGTAGTAGTAGTTACCATGATTCAACATGAACAAAATCTTGGGCGCGTCTATGGGATCCATTATAATTTGGTTGTACCCTTAGTAGGCATCCATAAAGCTTAACATATGATGACCTGAGAACCCCTTGATCAAGTGGTTTATATTCGGCACGGAATATGGGTCCTTAGGGCAGACTATGTTGAGGTCGATGAAGTCCACGCTCATGCACGACTTGTTTGTCGCTTTCCACACCAGCACTATGTTGGCTAACTAGATTGGATATTTTGTCTCTATTATAAATCCATCGCTTGATAGCTTTCCTACTTCTTAATTGATAACGATTCTCTTCTCCTCGCCGACTTTCAACTTTCTCTACACCACTGGTTTGGCAAAAGGGTTGACGGCGAGGCAATGGCACACCACTCAGGTGTCTATTCCTGGAATGTCTGAAGGAGCCTAGGTATACAAGTCAACGTTTCTAATGAGCTGGTCTACTAGCTCGCACTCTTCTTCTTTGGTAAGCGAGGTGTCTATCTTTGTCACCTGGTGGGCCGAAAGACTTATTCGAACTTCCTTTTGGTTCTCCAGAGGCGTGAGTCTCTCAGTTTCCACGCTCACTCTAGGATCCCAACTATCATTGTTTGCATCCAGTACTTCGGGGAGGGGGATGTCCCCAAGGGCAAAGTCTTATTTTCCTATTGTCAGACTACTATAATAACATTCTTGGGAACTTAGATAGTCTCCCCGAACTATCCCGACTTGCCCATTAGGTAGTGGGTATTTTAGAACAAGATACTAGTTGAAATAATCTCCCCTAACACATTGATGACGGGTTTACCAAAAATGATTTTATAGGTCGACAAAGCATCCATTATGATGTAGTTGACTTCAATCACCCTAGAATTTGATCCCATGTCGCAAGTTGTTTCGAGGGCTACGTCAAACAACCTTGGAATGCCTTGATGTCGCTAGGATCGCACTAGAGCTTTTGGAAAGTGTCCCAGAATAGGATGTCAATTGTGCTTCCGGGGTCTATCAAGACTCGTTTGATATCCTAGTTGTTGTGTTGCACAATGGTGGCCATGGGTCGTTATTTTGAAAGAGGATTATGATGACGCCATAGCTATAAAAGTGATTTCGACCCCTGGTTCTCCATTGTCAGCTTTAGAGAACCATGTGGATATCACGTTTGCAATCAGTGATTCCCTGGCATATTTCCTTTGTGAGGAGTTGGAGCTTCCTCCACCAGAGAAACCTTCGGCTACGGCGTTAAACACAAAGTGTGGAGCTTTGTTGGACATCATCAAAGGAAGACGGTGAGGATGATAATGACAATCCCAGGTTAGTTTTACCGAAGCCTAACAATGGGTACCACTGTACTTGTCAAAAAGTACAGGATTGCATGGTACCCCTAGATCGGTAGGGATAACTAAAGGCCTTAGTATTTTTTTGATGGCTTAGGGCTTGACTGCGGAGGAGAGAGGCCCTAACTTATGGTGTTTAAGGTGAAGAGAGAGAAAGCTCGCATGAGGTGAGAAACTCTATAATATTATGGTGTATGGCATGTATTTTCGATATGTCCTCATCAACCCTAAGGTTGAGGTATTGATAGAGGCGTACGAGCATAGGGTTTCCTTGGGAATGATAACCACTTAGCTATTTAGTGGTGGACTGTTGAATCCTTATTTTCTATGGAGACGTGGATTGATTTGTTGACCCTGACTTCTCTCTAACCGATGAATGTCTTTTCCCACGCTTTCCTTGTCTGAGCGAGAGGGATCACTCAAAACGAGGTAATCCTTAATGGCGAGCGGCAGATAGGAGTTGACCCTTAAAGACGCTTTATGACCCCCTCCCCTCCTGCCCTTAATAGTCCTTTTATAAATACTCATTCCGGTCACTATTATAAGCAAAGATTCTTTTTTCAAATTCATTCAATAACCGATGTATCTGGTCTACATTAAAATCAGATGCATTTGTTATTTAATGAATTTAAAAAGAAAATATTTACTTATAATAGTGACCAGATAGAGTATATCACTACATAAACAAATGCAGTGTAAAATACATTAAACATAATTTAGCCTACCCAATTTTAAAGGGTGTGAAAAAATCCACATACAAATTTTTTATAAATTCGGTGTCCATGCAAAACCGTGCCAGATGTTTTTTTTTTATAAATAAATTCGTATAAACACGTATGAGAATTATGACTTTACCATAAATATCAGGCATAATGCCGATCTTTTTGCCAGCAAATACAATAAACTATATCAGATATTTTCTTATAACTAACGCATTTTTTATTTCTTTACAAATGTTTTGAGTAATTTTTTTTTTTATAAAAACCTGTAATACTTTATAAAGATAAGTTATGAGAGGGGAAATATTAAAAATTTTAAAATATCTAGGAGTGCTAAGTAGTGACATGAGGTGCCAAACATAATCCTCCAAAGAGAAGCCCTGCAGGCTGCAGCCTCCGATCAGTATTAGTGCCATTCAAAACATTGTTGGGCTGGACCATAAGTTTTTGTTCGCTGTATTTTTTTCATTAGAAAAACAAATTTGTTTATACCCATATATCTCGCCTTCACCCCACAAAAATTTAAATAGACAAAACTATTCTAAATTTTTTCTTCTTTTTTATAATTTTTACCTTCTAATTGTGATACTTTCAAATTATGTTAAAGTCGTTTAAATAAATATTTAATCCTGTATCTATAGCAAATTTCAATTTTAATCAAATCACATTTTTATAATATAAATTGAGGTAGGTGAATAGCAATAATCATCTCAAATAGAAAATTCTATAAATATTTTTTTATTTCTTTTTACGTGTTGCACTTTCTCATTGCAAAATTAAGTGTTATTCTTCTTAATTACTTTCTCCTTATTAAATTATAAGGCGTTTTCGAGTATTTCATTTTAATTAAAAAATTATAATTAATTTTATATAAAAAATATAAATTATATATGATTTTACAATAATATTTAACCTATTACAAATTGATGGTGAAGATGTTTTGGGAGGTGAATGGAAACTTCTCAAAACGCTCATAGAGAATAAGAATAATGATATGTTCCATAAAGCTCCTAATGATTTGAATCTATGACTTGATGATAAGGTCCTTAGAGAGGTTTTAAAGGAGGAAACAACTGTTGCAATTTGGCACAAATTGGAGAACTTGTTTATGATTAATCATTGGCCATTAGGTAATATTTGAAACAGAAGTTTTGCTTTCAAGTTATCATCAGAAAGAGCTTTGAAAGATCATTTAAGTAAACATCATTCTTGATCTTGAAAATATATTGAGATCGCAAGTGATGTTCCAAGGTGATGTGCATATTTTTGCTAATTTGGAATGTGATATTTTTATGAGCAACTTTTTGTCTTGATTAGTTATCGTAAGATCGAATAGTTATCAATTTTTAATTTAAAATATTTTGTAATAATTTTTATTCATTTATTATTATTATTATTATTATTATTATTATTATTATTATTATTATTATTATTATTATTATTATGTATTGAGGTATTTTATTTTTGTTAGGAGATTATTTATTATATAAGAATTTTCATTTTAGAAATTATGGCCTCTATTGCGAGAACAAAATTTAGTGTTATAATTATTGTATTTATAGAGATGGTTAGTTTCAAAAATTATTCAACCGTTTTTAAGATGTTGAATAGAAAAGGGTTTTATAGTTTGAAATTTTATTCTTCTGATGAAAAGATGTCTAACATAATGTCTGAGACAATAGTTATGACAAGTTAATTGCGTAGCAGACAGAATGAAAGCAAAATATAAATAACACAATAATTGATAACAAAGTTTGGTGCAAAGTCACCTACATTGGGATCACGTTAACCCAAGAAAGAAAATCTACTCTTAATAGTAAAAGTACAAATCGATGTTAGTTGAACCTGTGAGAGCAAGAGTTGTCTCTACAAGTTAATATATGTTTTGATGATAACAATACGTATTTGTGAAAGAACTATTTTATGTTCTAACTGTCAGGAAGAAGTCCCACATTGATTAGAAAAGGGAAGATTGAACACTATATAAGTGAGAGAACCCACACACCTATTACCTTAAGGTTTTAGGTGAGTATGTGGTGTCTCTCTCACAAAGGTGTGTCCCAAATAAGAAATGCTCCCTCGCTGACCCCCTCGATTATTCCTCCAACAATGGTATCAGAGCTCCGGTTCGGATCCACGGGGAAACACGGGAAACACGAGTGAAACGTGAGGCGCTGTGTGATTGATTTTTGGTTCTTGAATCGTGTTGAATCTTGAACAAAAATCTGAACAGAATCACATTTTCTAATTCTGTGGGATTGGGAAACACTGTGTTTGGTGAGATCTGAGTGACTGTACAAGGTTGAAGATGAACGGAAACGGCGATATGAACACCAAGCTTCCAGTATTTGATGGCAAAAACTGGACTCGTTGGATGATTCAGATGCGTGTACTATTCGGTGCTCAAGACTGGATCTTGTCACTGAAGGTTGCGTTCCAGTAGCAGCAGATGCAACGGAGGAACAAAAGAACGCACAGAAGGATACAAGGAAGAAAGATCAGAAAGCATTGTTTTACATCCATCAGTGTGTGGATGCAAATGTGTTTGAGAAAATCGTTGATTCAACGACGACAAAGGCTGCGTGGGACACACTGGTAAGATGTTACGGTGGTGAAGCATCAGTGAAGAAGGTGAAGCTTCAGTCTCTACGAAAGCAGTATGAGAATCTCAACATGAAGAACAATGAGAAAGTTTCTGAGTACATCTCCAGAGTGATTCTGATCACTAATGAGATGAAGGCTTGTGGAGAAACTCTTTCTGAACAAGTAATCATTGAGAAGGTATTGAGATCCCTTACCCCTTAATTTGATTACATTGTAGTAGGAATAGAACATTCTAAAGATCTGAGCACCATGAGAAATGAAGAGCTGCAAAGCAGTCTAGAGGCGCAAGAGTTGCGTCTGACTGAGAGAACTTCTGAAAGGGAAGTAGAGCAGCAGACTCTGAAAGCAGTTTCTGATAAGAAGCATCAGAAGCAGTCTTGGTCAGAAGCTAGGAGAAGATCTGATGGTGGTCAGAAGTCAGAAACCTCAACTTCTGATAGGCAAAAGAATGCTCAGAAGGGAAAAAAGAAGTATGACAAGAAGAAGATCCAATGTTACTGTTGCAAGAAGTTTGGTCACTTTGCTAAAGATTGTTGGTCAAACAAAGAAAGGAAGTCAGAAGAAGCAAATATAGCCAGAAGTTCTGATGATGAATCTGTGCTACTGATGGCTTTTGAATCTGATGATACGAATTTGACAGACTAGTGGTATATGGACACTGGCTGCTCAAATCATCTTACTGGCAATAAGAAATGGCTGGTTGATTTTGACTCTGAAAAGAGGACAAAGATCAGATGTGCTGATGACAAATATCTTAACGCTGAAGGTATGGGAAATGTCAGAGTCGTTCTGAACAATGGGAAAATAGCATTGATTCAGAAAGTGTGGTATGTACCTGACATAAAAAGCAATCTGATGAGCGTGGGATAATTAATTGTGAAAGGTTTTTCAGTTACCATGAAGGACAATCTTCTGAAGCTGTATGACTGTAATCAGAAGTTGATTATGGAGTCAGAACAGGGAAGGAATAGAACATTCAAGGTGAATGTCAGAACTGCAGACTCTGAATGCCTCAGTGCAACAAGTGTTGTGGAGGAAAGTGAGCTGTGGCACAGAAGATTTGGTCATCTAAATTTCAGAAGCTTAGGGAATCTAAATTCGAAGAAGCTGGTACATGGAATTCCTGCAATTAAGAAGCCTGAGAAGTCATGCAAAGTGTGCATGGAAGGAAAGCAAACAAGATTGCCATTTGCGTTAGAAGTAGCTCCAAGAGCAAAACATTCCTTGGGAGTAGTGCATTCTGATGTGTGTGGTCCATTTCCAGTAGCATCGATCGGAGGGAATAAATACTTCGTGTCATTTGTTGATGAATTCACGAGAATGACATGGATATCCCTTATTAAGTTCAAACACGAGGTGTTTGCTGAATTCAAGAAGTTCAGAATGAAGGCTGAGAATCAAAGTGGTCAGATTCTGAAGATTCTCAGAACCGATGGTGGGGGTGAGTATAACTCCAAAGAGTTTCAAAAGTTCTGTGAGGAGAATGGAATTGAGCCTGAGATTACTGCTCCTTATACTCCTTAACACAATGGTCTTGCTAAAAGAAGAAATCGTACTTTGCTTGATATGACAAGAAGCATGCTGAAGGAGAAGAAGCTTCCTCACAACTTGTGGGGAGAAGCTGTTGCCACCGCAACATATGTGCTCAACAGATGTCCAACGAAGAAGCTGAAGGAAATAGTTCCTATTCAGAAGTGGACTGGAGAAAAGCAAAGTGTTATTCATCTGAAGGTGTTTGGTTTTGTTTGTTACAAACATGTTCCAGAAGCCAGAAGACAGAAGCTGGATGATAGAAGCAAAGTGATGTTACTGGTGGGGTACCACAGTACAGGTGCGTACAAGCTTTATTGTCCAGAAACTAATTAAGTTGAATTCAGCAGAGACGTTATTGTGAAGGAATCAGAAGTTTGGAATTGGAATAAGTCTCAATCTGACTCTGATGTGAGAACTTCTGAAGAAAGGTCAGAACTAAGAGTTTCTGAAACTGATGGTGATTCTGACTCTGAAGGAGACTCAGAAGATGAAGGTGACTCTGATGATCCAGATTCTGATGATGATCCAGATTCTGATGGTGATTCAGACTCTGGGAATATGCCATACTCTGAAGATGGTCAAGGTTCTGGAGGAAGTCAACCTTCTGAAGCAAGAGCTTCTGAAGGAGAAACTTCTGAAGAAGAAACTTCTGGGGTTCAAGCATCCGAACGAGATTCTGACCAAGGTCAGAGGCCACAAAGAATCAGAAGCATTCCGAGAATATTTGCAGAGTTTGACATGCTGCAAGACACTGAAGTAGATTTTGAAGGAGAAATTATTCAGTGTGCCATGCTAGTAGACTCTAAACCCGTGAGTACAGAATAGGCTCTTAAGCAGAAAGTCTGGCTGAAGGCCATGAAAGAAGAACTTGATGCCATAGAGAGAAACAAGACCTGGAAGCTGACAGAACTTTCAAAGGACAAGAAAGCCATCAGCGTCAGATGGGTTTTCAAGCAGAAGCTAAAGCCAGATGGATCAATTGGAAAACATAAAGCGAGGTTAGTAGCAAGAGGATTTCTGCAGAAACCGGGGCTGGATTATTCTGAAGTGTTTGCACCTGTAGCGAGACATGAAACAATCAGACTCGTGATTGGCATAGCTGCTAACAGGAATTGGCCTCTGATGCATTTAGATGTGAAATCTGCATTTCTGAACGGTCCATTACAAGAAGAAGTTTACGTGTCACAACCTCCTGGATTTGTGAAAAAGAATCAGGAAGGGATGGTGTACAGATTACATAAAGCTTTGTGTGGATTGAAGCAAGCGCCCGGAGCTTGGAATCAAAAGATTGATTCATTTTTCAAGAAGCAGGGTTTTCAGAAATGTGAGATGGAATACAGTGTTTATGTTTAACATATCTCTGAAGGCAATATGATTCTGGTGTGTTTGTACGTTGATGACATACTGCTGACAGGAAGTTCTGAACAAGAACTAGCTATGTTCAAGAAGGTGCTGATGAATGAGTTTGAAATGACTGATCTCGGGAAAATGACATACTTTCTAGGGATGGAGTTTAGATACTCTGAGAAAGGTATCATTTTGCATCAGCTGAAGTATAAACGTGAGATTCTGAAGAGATTTAAGCTGCAGAATTGTAAGGCTGCTATCACACCTGCAGATACAAATCAGAAACTAGATTCAGATTCTGATGGTGAGGATGTGGATGCTACAACCTTCAAACAGTTGGTTGGTTCTCTGAGGTATTTGTGTAATACCAGACCTGATATTTGCTATGCAGTTGGAATGGTTAACAGATTCATGAGTAAACCCAAGTGGTCCGATTACCAAGCTGGTGTCAAGATTCTGAGGTATATCAAGGGAACTCTGAAGTATGGAGTGTTATTCCCTTCTGGAAGAAAGATTGAATAAGAACTTCTAAGTTATTTAGATTCTGATTGGTGTGGAGACAGAGTTGATAGAAGAAGTACTTCTGGGTACTTGTTCAAGTTCCTGGGTGGCCCTATTTCTTGGTGTTCTAAGAAGCAACCTGTTGTTGCGTTGTCAACCTGTGAAGCTGAATATATTGCAGGTGTTGTTACTGCATGCCAAGTTGTGTGGATTCTGAACTTGCTGCAGGATCTAAAGATCAAGGTAAACAAGCCTCTGAAGATGATGATTGATAATAAGTCTGCAATCAATCTTGCCAGAAACCCAGTGTTGCATGGGAGAAGCAAGCATATTGAGACAAAGTATCACTTTCTGAGAAGTCAAGTTCAGAGTGGAGTGTTAGAAGTTGAGCACTGTAGCACCCAGAAATAGTTGGCAGATGTTCTGACGAAGGCTATCAAGACTGATCAATTTCTTCGCTTAAGGGATGGAATTGGTGTTGTTAGTTTTTAGGAAATATAAATTAAGGGATGGTATTAAAAATAATAATTTATATTTACAAACTTAGTCATTAAGTTTGTTAGAGGGTATTTTAGTATTTTTTTTGTTGCTTTTGTAGCCCTAGTTTTTAGCTTATAAATAGACTAGTGGTAGATGTCATTGAGTGTGACTTTTATCCTTTTTGTAGCCGTCATTCTCTTATAATATATTCTACTCTTTTTCATACTTGTATCGAAATGTCCAGGAAGTGCCTTGGAAAAAGGTGTCAACGGCAGTACAAGTATAAAAAAAAGGGGAACATTTGGACTCACACTTGAGGGGAGTGTTGGAATAATATAAGCAAGTGTGAGTAAGTGGGAAAATAGTCCCACATTGGATAGAAATGTGGTGACTGAGAGAACTCATAAACCTATCACCTTAAGGTTTTAGGTGGACAAGTGGTGTGTCTCTCACAAAAGTGTCTATTCCTACATTATGTATCAATGCTCCCTAGTGTAAAACTCCTCCAACAAATGGTATCATGAGTCAGCCTTTGGTTCGAGAAAGGGACCGGGGTGTATCAAAATGCCCAGGAAGTGGTGTTCCGTAGAAATCAAAACGCCCAAGGAAGAGGTGTATTCGAAATACCTAATAAGAGGTGCCTAGTAATAGGTGTCAACAGTGGTACAAATATATGTGGACAAAAGAGTTCCACCAAGTGAGGGGGAGTGTTGGAATAATATAGTGGGGAAATAGTCCCACATTGGATAGGAATGTGGTGACTTGAGCATTTATAAGTGGGAGAATCCACTCACCTATCACCTTAAGGTTTTAGGTTTATGAGTTCTCTCAGTCACCACATTCCTATCCAATGTGGGACTATTTTCCCACTTACTCACCCTTGCTTATATTATCCCAACACTAACGTGTGTTATGTGCAGATCATAATCATAGAAGATATCAGATCCAACAAGCACCAGCCAGATGTGCGTAATTGATAATATGCGAAGTTACTATGTGTGACACAAGTCGCAAGAAGCAAGAACGCTTCTGTATCTGATCGTGATCAGTCAGATCAAAGGATGCTGATATTACTGTTGCAATGCTCTTGTGGATGCTCTCTGAAAGTGGTCGAGATTCTGAAGATTGCGAAGCTTCTGAAGAAGAGAACCGAAGTGTTGAAGACTCTCATGACTTGAAGTTCTGAAGGCGGAAGGCTCTGAAGACCAATTGCAGAAAGACTTTGAAGACTTATGTGTTCTGAATTTTACGGTTCCAAAAGTCAAGTGCAGAAGACTCTGAAGACGGATTCCTAATGGACAAGTTCTGAAGTTTCGAAAGACTTGAAGAAGTAAAAGATAATGTTCTTAAAGACAAGTGCTGAAGTTCTGAAGACTGGTTCCTAATGGACTTCTTCAAATGACTGAAGACTTGACGTATCAGATATCTTGTTAAGAAGGCTCTACTCATGCTTCGTCAAATTACCATCAGAAGCCTCTGAAGTTTGGAAGTCAAATATTACTGTTATGAACAACTGTACACACTGCCCAAGAAAGATATATCCCATCACTTCTCCCACAGCAAAAGGAGATGTGTCAGTACAGCTAATTATTACACAACGTCTCTTTTCCAATAGCCAACAGTATTTCAAACGGCTATATTCCTACTGGTCTATTTAAAGGAAAGAGTATTCGCTTCTGAAGGTATCGATTCAGTCCATGAATAGTGAATTGATCAAAGTCATTGTGTGAAGATAGCAACAACGATGAGTTCTCGTTGTAACACTTAGAATATCCAAAGCTATCATTAATTTACACAAGGCCATTGTTGTTGAAGCTTAAGATCATAAATCAACACAATAACAATGAATTGGTACAGAAGCTGTTGATGAAGAAGACAACATTGAAGATCAGTCAAGTCATCAACCACCTTCTCGTCAGCACTACATTGAAGATCTGAAGCAAGGAGTTGTTGCTCAAAGCTTGCTCACCCAAGAAGACGAAGAAGAAGAAGATCTACAAGATGTAAACAAACTGTCAAATCATTATACATCTTTGTAGTTTCTTAGGATAACAAAGAGATATTGCTCACACCTTGCTTGAACACTTGTTTGTTCCTTGTACTTAAACTTAGGAGTAATCTGCTTGTTAAGAAGCATTATTGTAATCTTCTGTTGAACTAATTCTTGGTGAATTAGGATTCCTTGAGTGGTCAGTGTGACCGGAGACTCGAGAAGACAATGGTGAGATGTCATTGTGGGAAAAGCCTGAAATAGGATAAGTAGCGTTATATTCATTGCGATGAATCCCTGAACGTCTAGCTATGAAAGCCTAGCAGTAGATCTTGCGAGATTGGAACCTGCTGGTCAATGTTTGTTATATTCATTAAGTTGAATCCCTGAACGGTTCATTGCATGTTAGTCACAGTGCGGCTGTGCAAGTGGTTAGTCACCGGCTATTGCCCGTGCATATGTAATCGAGATTGATTATAGTGGATTAAGCCCTTGTGTTCAAGGCAAAATCACCTGAGGAGGATGGACTGGATTAGACTTTGTGGTGAACCAGGATATATCGTGTGTCCTTTACTCTTATGCTTAATGTCTTTGTTTATGTTTCTATATTGAGTATCAGAACCCTACATAAGCAAGTCAGAACCTTGCAACTCTTATAAGCTTCCGCTCTGCAAGTTCTGAATGATGTACACAGTGTTCAGACTCTCGTTGGTTCTTATGCTTCATGCAAGACAAGTCTGAAAGTTACTTTGCAAGTCAGAGTCTCTCAATGAACTCTGATGTTATCTCAGTGTCTTAACGACAAGAAGCGAAAAGTTATTAAAGAGTAAATACACAATTCAAACCCCCCTTTCTTGTGTCTTTCTCACACCTTCAGAACCTTTCTAGTTCAAAGTCTCTTTCGATAATACTACCTGTGAATTTCTATTCAGGACTCATCCAGAATATAAGACTCATCCCACTTTTTCACAATGATTTTTCCAAGTGTTTGGACAGTTACAATATAGAGGGAATGATGAAACCAATTACAGCTCAAAACAAATTATATTTGTCTATATATAAATGACACTAGCTAATAGAGTTTCAGAACACAAAACAAAAACAAACAAAAAAAACTCAACTAAAACTCTTTGACAGAGTAGATTTTATTCTCTTAAGTTCTGAGTCTTCACAAAGTATATTTCCTCTTTATATCGCAACAACGATCCAGCTAGAAAGCCCATTAGGGTTTAGGAATCTTATGCGTCTGGCCTCTAAAAAGTGTATGAGACCAATCTTCATTATTAATGATTGCCAATCTTGATTAAAATCTTATTAAAATCTTACATGCTTTTTCTAGACTAGGCACAATCTAACCTACCTAAATACGTGTATAAAAATCACTTCTCTCTGTCAAAAAAATTCACTCTCAAGTCCCTCTATCATAGAACCTTAATTGTCAAAATTTTCATTGTCAATCTGCTATCATGCCTCCACTAGCTTTTCTTGGAAATCAAGATCTTCTTGAGATCATTCCTGAAAAACAGTTTGTAATCAACACCCCTCCTCTTTCAAGTAACATTGCTTGCAGTATAGCAGATGTGTTTTACACTCAACAATGGACTAGATACTGCACCATGTTAGAAAAACCTATTTATGTAAACCTAGTCAAAGATTTCTGGAAGCATGGCTTCCTTGATCATCAAACTGGACATATCTCCTCCTATGTCTTTGAAATTCCTATCACTATCACTCCCTTCTCAGTCACCCTAGCAACTGGATGTGAGAATGTCAGAATCACTATCGATCATGACCTAAACAAATTCTTTGTTGCTAGAAGACTTGCCTTCCTTCACAACCTGTCATCTAGCTATGAACCATCCAATCCGGAAAACCTCCTACCCATTCCCAAAGCCTGGTACAAACTAGTTGTGTCAAACTTTCTTCCCCCAGGAGAATGCCATGACATACTAAGGTTTCATGATCACCAATTCATTCATTTACTAATGAACGGTTTTCAGATAAACCTTCCACACAGTGTCTTCAACTGTCTCTGGGACTCCATCTCTCTGTCCAGAAACCTTACCAAATCTTACATTCCCTATGAAAGAGTCTTATCTGAAATTTTCTTCAGAGAAGGTTTTGTGGACATGATCAAGGAGAAAATTAACGAAGATGGTCCCGAAAGCCTTCCAGAGAACTTCTTGTTGAAGACTAAATGTGAAATCTTTAGCAACTAGTAAACCAGATCCCTCTCTGTTTAACTTGTGTCTGCTGTGTGTCTGTATTATGTAATGGTTTAAGTTTCGCCTAATCTCGTGTACTTGTGTAAGTTTGTCTTTTGAATTATTAAGGATTAATGCTTCAACAAGATTATGTCCTATAAGCATCTTAATTAATGAAATATAGTTTTTTTTAAATTATGTTAGAATTAAGCAAATTAAAATCTGACAAGCATTAAAAGAAGATTCATGCTATCTCTTGAAAGATATCTAAGTGATGGTCGTGTGGCTCAAGAAACCATCATTATTAAAATACATCAGCTACGGTCGCCACGTACTAAAAAGTAGTTATTATCCAGAACTAGTTAATAAATAGGTAACTGATCAGTTTTCTTCTCCCACACGGTTACAACCTTTAGTATACCCTAAGCAATCATGACTCACCTAGGAACAATAAACACAAATCCTTAGTAACAATCCAAATTATTACTCTTCATCTTCACTCGTCTATAAGTAGCAGAATCCCTTCTCAACTTAATTCATTCTCAAACCTAAAATATCATCCTCCAAATTTGTTTTTCAAATTAATGGCTCTTCAGAGAACCGGTCCAACCTTCCTAGGAGGAAAAGAAAACTTAGATATCATCACTGAGAAAAGGCCAAACCTTGCTCGTCTCAGAAACGATGGTTTGGAAATAATCAGAAGCATGCAAGCTCAGTCTTGGCAGTGCTATTACTCTCTCCTGTATGGTCCCATCTTTAAAAACCTTGTTAAAGAATTCGGGAATTATGCCAGGATCAACAATGATGGTAAAACCATCTGGTCAGAGGTCCACTATCAACCCATTGCTATCTCTATCTCCTCGATAGAGAAAATCACTGGTTGCGTCTCCTTTGGAGCCACGATTGATGACTATCAATCAAACTTAAGCATGGTTGAGAGATGCAAAATTCTGTTTGGCGATTCAGTTCCTTATGAACCAAACAACCCAGAGAAGCTTCTTCCTTCTCCAAAAACCTGGTTCAAATTTTCCTTGACCAACCTTCGTCCACGTGCATATGCAAGAAGCACTATGACTCATGACGATAGAATCTTCGTCTTCCTCTTAACACATCACGTTACAATAGACCTTCCTAAGACCATCTTTAACCACATGAGACATTCTATCAGAGTCTCAAGAAACAAGATGCATGCCTTCATCCCATATGCAAGAATAATATCTGAAATACTTCTAAAAGAAAAGGCCTGGGGATTAATTAGCAGGCTTGAACCAGGATCCTCGCCGGCTAAAACTAGATGTGAGAGAGTGGACAATGTCGAGGATTTTGATGAATAAGTTTTTTTTAAACCCTGATGTATTTCCAGTAGTTGTTATGTTTAGTTGATTATCATTTTATGTCATTCTGTGTTGCTGTATCTATCTCTGCTTCATGTATGGTTACAAATTGATCAATGAAATTGCCTTAATCTCTAAAGATGTTTATCATTATATTGCTCACTATCATATTGATCTACATATGCTTAAATGCTAAGACGCTCTAAACTTTTTGATGATGTCAAAAAGAGGGAGAAATATAATATGATTTTGATTGGAAAGAAAGAAATCTTAAAGGAAAAGAATGCAACTCAACAAGTAATCAATCATAAAATGCGTTACTACTAACGTTTGTTGTTTGATGTTTAACCGAGGAACTCTGAACAAGTTCACTAGGCATTCTAAGACAGGTTAAGAAAGAAAAACAGAGAAGTTCTTATGAACTGTTGGCCATATGATAGAAGTTGTACACTTCGTGAACATGTGTTCAGAATCAGATCTACCCAATACTGTTCAGAAGTTGAGAACTATCTGAAAGTCAAAGTTATTATTGATCTCTGTCTCACATGGTCCAGAAGCTGTAAGCTGTCTAAGAATATGAGATTCAGAACATAAGAATCAGAAGAAGAAAACTCTGAAAGCAGTCAAGACAAAGTATACATCTCAAGATGCTTATTCAGAAGAACTATGCAAATCAGAAGTCAAAGAACTGTCTGAAGATCCAGATTGAAGATCCAAGAAGAAGTAGTTCTGACATCTACCAAGAACTTAATTAAGAAGAAATTATTTGGTATCAGACTAAGTCAACAAATGGTAATCAGAGTCAGTATACACAAGGATTGGTATCAGACTCAGTCTGCAGTAATATTAATCAGAACAAAGCTGTGAATTATTGTCAAAATACATTCATTGGTATTAATTTTAGCACATTAAGGAAATACTCTTCAAATGGTATGAAAAGAATTCCCTCACTTGGTATCAGACTCAACATACTCTGGTATAAAACTCAGCACATCACTTGGTACAATACTAAAATCAAATCATGTGTACCAGATTCAGAATCAAGCGTTGATTGATCACAAAAATTAACCTTCAATTGGTATCTGATAAAAAAATCAAGCTTTGATAAACCACTGAGTTGTGACAGCAACAAGGTTCTGAGATGAAGACCTGTGTTCAAAAGTCAAACTCTGGAAAAAGTCATGATCTAAATTGGCGATTAAAAACTTACCATTCTGAATTACGATTCTGAAGATCCCAATATCTGACTTATAGATATTAGGGGGAGACTACACAGAAGATTCAATTGCAAAATCTAAAATCTTCACATAGTCTGAAACTCACGGGGAGTTTCTTAAAAAGACAGTGTCTATCTCTGATGAATAGCGAGGCTATGTTATCAGATAAGAACTGATCTGTTTGTGCTTAAATGAATCTGCTGAAAAGTAGAAATGCTTCAGAAGTCTCTGAAGATTACAAGCTCTGATACGACTACAAAGGAACTGAGTTCTGAAGATCTGAAGATGGAAGTTTTGATGAACTAGTCCAGATGCTAAAGACTTTTGTCTCCTTAAAGACAAGATAGAGAAGTAGTCCTTTTCTATTCTTTGTTCTGGAAACTTAAGTTGTTATTTTGTATATCTTTGGATCATATAAGATTTTAGATGATCACAGATAAAACTTTGAGGATAATACATTCAGGGGGAGCTGTTGTTCCAGACTCTGAATATGTTTGTTTTGGTGATTACCTTGTATAAAATGTTCAATCAAAATATTTGGTTTTGTCATCATCAAAAAGGGGGAGATTGTGAGAGCAAGAGTTGTCTCTACAAGTCAATCTATGTTTTGATGATAACAATACGTATTTGTGAAAGAACTATTTTATGTTCTAACGTGTGTTGTGTGCAGATCATAATCATAGAAGATATCAGATCCAACAAGCACCATCCAGATGTGCGTAATTGATAATATGTGAAGTTACTATCTGTGACACAAGTCGCAAGAAGAAAGAACGCTTCTATATCTGATCATGATCAGTCAGATCCAAGGATGCTGATATTGCTGTTGCAATGCTCTTGTGGATGCTCTCTGAAAGTGGTCGAGATTCTGAAGATTGCGAATCTTCTGAAGAAGAGAACCGAAGTGCTGAAGACTCTCATGACTTGAAGTTCTAAAGGCGGAAGGCTCTGAAGACCAAGTGCAGAAAGACTCTGAAGACTTATGTGTTCTGAATTTTATGGTTCCAAAAGTCAAGTGCAGAAGACTCTGAAGACGAATTCCTAATGGACAAGTTCTGAAGTTTCGGAAGACTTGAAGAAGTAAAGGATAATGTTCTTAAAGACAAGTGCTGAAGTTCTGAAGACTGATTCCTAATTGACTTCTTCAAATGACTGAAGACTTAACGTATCAGATATCTTGTTAAGAAGGCTCTACTCATGCTTCATCAAATTACCATCAGAAGCCTCTAAAGTTTGGAAGTCAAATATTACCATTGTGAACAACTGTACACACTACCCAAGAAAGATATATCCCATCACTTCTCCCACAGCAAAAGGAGATGTGTCAGTACAGCTAATTATTAAACAACATCTCTTTTCCAACAGCCAACAGTATTTCAAATGGCTATATTTCTACTGGGCTATTTAAAGTAAAGAGTATTCGCTTCTGAAGGTATCGATTCAGTCCATGAATAGTGAATTGATCAAAGTCATTGTGTGAAGATAGCAACAACGATGAGTTCTCGTTGTAACACTTAGAATATCCAAAGCTATCATTAATTTACACAAGGCCATTGTTGTTGAAGCTTAAGATCATAAATCAACACAACAACAATGAATTGGTACAGAAGTTGTTGATGAAGAAGACAACATTGAAGATCAGTCAAGTCATCAACCACCTTCTCGTCAGCGCTACATTGAAGATTTGAAACAAGGAGTTGTTGCTCAAAGCTTGCTCACCCAAGAAGACGAAGAAGAAGAAGATCCATAAGATGTCAACAAACTGTCAAATCATTATACATCTTTGTAGTTTCTTAGGATAGCAAGGAGCTGTTTCTCACATCTTGCTTGAACACTTGTTTGTTCCTTGTACATAAACTTAGGAGTAATCTACTTGTTAAGAAGCATTATTGTAATCTCCGGTTGAACTAATTCTTGGTGAATTAGGATTCCTTGAGTGGTCAATGTAGGCGGAGACTCAAGAAGACAATGGCAAGATGTCATTGTGGGAAAAGCCTGAAATAGGGCCAGTAGCGTCATATTCATTGCGATGAATCCCTGAACGTCTAGCTGTGAAAACCTAGCAGTCGATCTTGCGAGATTGGAACCTGCAGGTCAATGTTCATTATATTCATTAAGTTGAATCACTGAACGGTTCATTGCATGTTAGTCACAGTGCGGCTGTGCAAGTGGTTAGTCACCGGCTGTTGACCGTGCATCTGTAATCGAGATTGATTATAGTGGATTAAACCCTTGTGTTCAAGGCGAAATCACCTAAGGAGGGTGGACTGGATTAGCCTTTGTGGTGAACCAGGATATATTGTATGTCCTTTACTCTTATGCTTAATGTCTTTGTTTATGTTTCTATGTTAAGTATCAGAACCCTACATAAGCAAGTCAGAACCTTGCAACTCTGATAAGCTTCCGCTCTGTAAGTTCTGAATGATGTACACAGCGTTCAGACTCTCGTTGGTTCTTATGCTTCATGCAAGGCAAGTCTGAAAGTTACTTCGTAAGTCAGAGTCTCTCAATGAACTCTGATGTCATCTCAGTGTCTTAACGTCAAGAAGCGAAAAGTTGTTAAAGAGTAAATACACAATTCAAACCCCCTTTTCTTGTGTCTTTCTCGCACCTTCAGAACCTTTCTAGTTCAAAGTCTCTTTCGATAATACTACCTGTGAATTTCTATTCAGGACTCATCCAAAATATAAGACTCATCCAACTTTTTCACAATGATTTTTCCAATTGTTTGGACAGTTACAATATAGAGGGAATGATGAAACCAATTACAGCTCAAAACAAATTATATTTGTCTATATATAAGTGAAACTAGCTAATAGAGTTTCAGAACACAAAACAAAAACAAACAAAAAAAACTCAACTAAAACTCTTTGACAGAGTAGATTTTTTTCTCTTAAGTTCTAAGTCTTCACAAAGTAGATTTGCTCCTTATATAGCAACAACGATCCAACTAGAAAGCCCATTAGGGTTTAGGAATTTTATGCGTCTGGCCTCTAACAAGTGTATGAGACCAATCTTCATTATTAATGATTGCCAATCTTGATTGATTACCTTGAATAAATTTCAATCTATTGATTATAACAACTTAAACCTTGTTGTAATTGATTCATATCATATCTACCAAAAACACACATAATCAATCAAATCTTTATTATAAAGATTGAGATCCTTTGATTGAGATAAATCTTGAACAAATAAGATCCAAATTAAATCTTTCCTTAATCTAAAAAGCATAAATACATTCTTGAAAAATTCTTATTCTCATTGTACATAAAAAAAGAAACACTTCACCAAAAGCGCGATAATTATTTCAGAATACTTGCGCGTGAAGCAACCAAAAACAATACAAGATGTCTCACAGATCGTGAAACATTTTTCTTGATAGCTTTCCACATAAAATAATTCTGAATCTTGAACAAATAAAAAAAATTACTTGATATAAATAATAATTCCAACTTCTTAAGTCAAGGATTCAAAATAAAGTCTCTTAATTTTAGAAAATTTAATCCTGTTTAATTTGACTAACATCAAATCTTCTTTTATACTCCCTCGGTTTTTTTTATTATAAGTTGTTTTTTACTTTTCACACGTATTAAGAAATGTAATAATTGTGGTATAAAAAAGAGAAATTATGAAGGATTTTTTACAAAATTGTCATTCATTAATAGTATTGGAAAGACAAATTTATATAATTAAAAGGAGAGAGAATAATAAATATTTAAGGGTATAATAGGAAAAATAACATTAATTATACATTGATATTATAAAATGACTTATATTATAGCACAAAATATTTTTCCAAAGGGACTTATAATAAAAAAAGGAGGTAGTACCAAATAGCACAAAATTAATTAAATTTATGATTGAATATAAAAGGAAACAACTTTGCTTTAAATGAATCAGCTTCATCTCCTTTTAATAAATCAACTCCAACTCTTTTAATTAAATCATGTCCAATATCATCTCATCATCCAGATGGAAACTTTTTCAAACTGATTTGATTTATAACTATTCTTCTGAACACAATCTTTACGGACTTTTGGAAGAATATTAAAACCGAAACAAATATTAAATGAAATATGAAGAGAATCATAACCCAATCCGTGCAACACGTGTGCCAGGATGACACACAATATGTTCAAGACATCTTGCTCAACAAGTTTTCTACAACCATTAGCCGATCAAATTTCTTTCAAAGTAACTTCAACAGAATCTTGGACTGAAAAAAACCTTAACCAAATCTTGTAATAACCTCTAGAATCAAACACTAGATCAAATGCGCCAAGATTCTCTTAACAACTTTCGAAACATCTTGCTTTCTATTTTGCCTATAAAATTAATCCAATCCAAATGTTTTAACAATTTCCCCCTTTGACTATTTCTTAGGAAAAGCACAAATAACACAGATTAAACACTTCTTCATAGAAATGCACCACATATAGTACACAAGAAACTCAAAGAGAAGTGTGTTGTGCCTTTTTCTCCCCTATTTGCCTAAAAAGAGACAAAGGAAAGACTATAACCAACAATGAATCAGTGGAGAAATGACCAAAGAGAGCCAGAACATAAAAACATCAGATAAACCAAAAACATTAGCAAATCCTACCAACAGGCAAGATCTTATGCACATTCTTCCCCACATTCTTCCAGATTAAATTGTCAAGGTGAACAGAAACCAAAAACATGTTACCAAAATTACGACCAAATGCATGAGCTTATAGATAACAGGAACATACAACTTCTTATGAACACCTTATAGAAGCAACATCCTTTCTTGCATGTCATTATATCTTCATCTCTCCCTAATTGTTTCAAAATGAGTAAGGGGTAATAGAAATACCCAACCCCCTGAATGGGCAAAAGTACAAAAGAAACACCAAAATAACACTAGCAACAACCACATGTTGAGATGAAGAAGCTCCAAAAGATTTGGGAGAGCACACAATTTTTAAAAAATAAGACATGACTATGTCTCTCGTGAATCAAAGCCTTTGAGAATATAATTTCTCATAGGCTCATACAACATTTCTTCATCAAAAAACACATTAGTTTCATCAATAGGAGTAATAATGTGTATCATAATGTTAGCAACATGTTTTCCAACAATAAACACATAACTCAAAATCAACACATATGAGGCAACACCATTCTCATCATCACAAATAACAATTTATTTCTTTTTTATCACTCAAAATACCACAAATTTAAAGGGAACACCAATAGGTGGCTGGATGACATGATACGCGCCATGTTTAACAAATTGATAAAGACAAAATTCTCCACATTCTAAAGCAGCATGAGCTCTTACCTGTTACAGAAAACCAATGATGTAAGGCAAATTACATTTGATTGCATACTTAGCATTTTAACAAGACATTCACAAACACTTTTTCTAATAGTGGATATGACAAGGATTTCTTGCAGAACCTTAAATTCATGGATAAGTGCCTCAATAATGGGACTTTTCACAGGCCTAGACATAGGTTCCATATTGGGCATATCTACATCACCAACTAAACCAGATTCATCAATGACAGGAATATTGGGAATATAAATGTCAGGCACATTTTTCCTAACAAATAATTCATAACTAGAATTCAACAACCAATGAGCAATACCATAATTCTTTACGCCACAAATTTAAGAGAGGAAACTAATAGGAAAATTAACCACAAATTCCTTCACCAACTTAGGATAACAAAATCCAACATTCAGCATTGTCTTCAACAATGAACATCACTAATAAGCTTCATAACTTCACTGTACTTTGGTGCTTCAACGTAGAATTCATTATCAAGAGCCATCCTTCTATTTTAAACAAAATTCCATTTGATTGTAATTTCTTCACAATGAAAAGGAATAAATGAGAGTTCTTGAAAAACTTCTTACCTTCAATAAACATTTTAACATTTGTAACACCCTTAACATCATTCTCATTAATTTTCTCATTGTCATCAATTTCATGCAATATGTGAGTGACAAGTTCATTGACATAGAACTCTGCAATTCTAGGAGCAGTCTTCTTTCCTTTTCTGGGGAATTTTATAACATCGAAAATCTCATCAGCAAAGTCATCATTGATAGCCTCACTGTCTTTAACATTTTCTCTTACAAAATCATCCCCATTAACATTTTGAGCATCCTTAGGCTTGACGAGAGAAGAAATACTTTCAGACTTATGATTGACATTTCCTTTAATCAATATGACTTTCATAACTAGGACATCTTTTTCATGCCTTTTCTTTGATGTCTTCTTTGGAATGCCATAATTATTTAACCCAAATTTCTTCACAAAGTTTTCATCATATATACTTTGGGAGTCAAAGATGTCATCCTTTATTTGCTTCACTTGAAAATCAATACAGTAGGTAAGTTCTCCTACCATGCTCATCTCGAGTTCAGCCTGCCTTTGTTGAATAAGATGATCTAACAACTTATTTGACATCCTCGGTAACACAATGTTGTCAACATAAATCTGAACTATCATAAGAATTCCATTGTCTTTCACAATTACATCCTCTATGTTGTTAACATCCTTACTAACATCTTGACTGACTTCCACTTTCAAGTACATATTAAGGAAGGCACTTTTTACATCCATTTGGTAGAGTATGAACTTAAGAAGACAAAATAATCCTAGTAACAATCCGATAGCTTCAAGAAGTGTAGTAGGAGCAAAAGCTTCATAAAAGTCAACCCCTTTGATTTGATCACGGTCTTGAGCTACAAGTTGTGCCTTCTTTCTAGTAACAATTTCATTACTTTTCATGTCCAAGGCCACCTCTATGTCATTCAGGTTTTTGTTAACATATTCCTCCTCATCTTTAACTACATAACCCTTCTTTCTTTTGAAGAAGATTTTATTTTAGCCACAGATTTTTCAGTAACAACTTTCTTAACTTCAACTGACTGTAATTTGTTCCCTATGTTTTCAACAACAACTTTCTCAACATTATGACTTGTGAGATTAGAATCTTCATCTTCATGGGGAGTCACTTCAATTTAAAATCATTAACAAATACTTTTATGAATCCCATCATAGATTTTGTGTGCTTTTTAAACATTGTAAACACCTTGCTACTAATGAAACACCCCATAAATATTCCTTCATCACTACTTACCACATCTTCACCCAATGTCTCAACATATTTCCCAGCATCTCAAATAATAACTTTATAAAATAACACACCAGCTACCTTTGGATTCAACATTTGATTAAGGCTTTATAATCATACCCTTTCTAGTAGTGGATGTAGCGATTATTTCATGCAATGCTTTAGCCTCTTTCCTAGGAACCTTGAGAAGATGACTTCTTACTTGCCCATTCATGGGCAGGACATCAAGAACATTTATAGCAGCTAGATCAGACTCAACAAAATGTGGAATAATGTGAAGAACAATGCATGAGACATGTTTCTCGACAAATAATTTATAATTAAAATTCAACAAACTAGGAGGAACTCTAATTTCATCTTTAGAAAACATAATATCTTGATTTTGATTAATCAAAATATCTGAAATAAGATAAAGAAAACCAATAAGCAGTTCCATGTCATAGTGCATTACTTTCTCCATTACCTGAAAGAGGATTCTTCCTTTCGAAAATCCCAATTCGCTGGGGAGAGATGAAAGTAGAAAAATCATGAGTAATCCCTTTAGTAGTGCAAAAAAAGTGGAAGTTGGAATTCTCAAATTATATGCCATGTTGACTTTGAGTTCAAATGATCTTTCCAATTTGTTATCCCTTTTCATGTTGTAAACGATGACAAAGAGCTTCAAAATCAAATAGGGTGTCACGCATCTTATGAATAAACTCAACTCTAGAGTAGTCATCATCATAGTCAAAGATAAATATATGTCCTCCAAACTATCATCTTGCATGGGTCCAATAATACTCATCTGAAGTAATTCAGGAACACGAGTAAGATGTTGAAATATCTTATGAGACATTTCAGTTTGCTTCCCAACTTGACATTCACCATAAAATTTACCTTCTTTAGTTTTGAGATCAGAAAGACCAATGACATCCTTTTCTACGGCAATCTTCCTCATACTTCTAAGCTTTCTATTCCACAACTTAGTTTTTGCAATGTCATTCATGATATCAGTAGTGTGATCTTCAAGATTCGGCTTTATAGTGTTAACATCAATCATCTTCCTCTCTACAAATTTCTTTCTCTTATAATTATCACCAAACATAACAAAGTTTCTTTCTCTTGTCACGTATCTAGTACATCTACTATCAAAATAATAATTTTCACGAGAAGGGGCTTTGAGGGAGGTATAAGAAATATAAACAAGAATATTAAGCTTGCCACGCCAAACTTATTGATGATACATTTTAGACTTCTCATTCCACTAGGGATACATATGTTGATGATGTGGTTGTCTACCATATAATTTATAACAATACAGTGGAATGGAGTAGACAAAATTAATGCGATGGTAATCATGTTTGATAGGATGTTGAGACTTGGTACCTAACATTGTGCATTCTAGTTTCTGAATACGTGTAACACACATAATTTTTTGAATTGGATGGCTTACAAGTATATCTAACACCTTTCATGTATTTGATGTTCGTATGGAAAGTCACAACAATGTTTGCTTGATTAGATCCACCTTCTTCATCTATCTTATCATTGGTGGAATTGTATATTTTTTCTTTGTTTCCTTAGAAAACTTGAGCATTCAGCTGGAATATGTCCAAAGCCTTTTCATTTAAGACATTGGTGGAATTGTATATTTTAAGTTGAAGGTTACACCTCTTGAAGTTGTGATGTCGGTTGTCTTTGACATTGGTAGGGACATTATTCCCATATCTCAAGTCCAGTCTTCTCATGACATTACTCAAGATCTTAGCAAACTTGAGATTTTCTTTAATATCATATTCTACTTAGTCTTCATAATCTCTGTAATTGTTTCCAGTTATAATCTTTGGAGGATTATTAGCAGTATCAAGAATTTTTCGTCATTAAATCGACTGTCCTTCTTTGGCATTATCCATCTAGAACAGAATAAGAACCATGAAACTCACCAAAACAGAACAGGTTGCCTTCTCTGATACCATTTGAAATTCTATTCTTCTAATGGAAAGATGTCAGACATAATGTTTGGGATAATGCGTATGAGAAGTTAATTATGTAGCATACACAATGAAAGCAAAATATAAATAAAAAAGTAATGTATAACCCAGTTGGATGCAAAGTCACCTATTTCTGGAGGGCGGTAACCAAAGAAAGGAAATTCACTCTTAATAATAAAAGTACAAATTTCTCTTAGTTGAACACTTCTAGTTCAATGCCTTTTTTCTATTACTACCCGTGAATTTCTATTCAGGACCACCCCTTGAATATGATACCCCTCTCACTTTCGCTCAATCATTTTCCCAAGTGTTTGGTCAATTGCAATATAAATTGAATGATGAAACCAATTACAACTCAAAACAAACTTTATTCCTCTATATAGGAATGACACAAGCGAATAGAGTTTCAAAACACAAAATAAAAAAGACTCAACTAAAACTCTCTTATATAGTAGATTTTTTCTTTCAAGTTTTGAGTCTTGACAAAGGAGATTGCCTCCTTATATATCAACAACGATCCAACTTGAAATCCCATTAGAATTCAGGTCTTGAATGCGGCTGGCCTCTCAAAAGTACATAAAATCAATCTTCATTAATGATGATTGCCAATCTTGATTGATTACCTTGAATAAGTTTGAATCTCTTGATTATAACAACTTAAATCTTGCTGCATTTTTTTCAAATCATATCTTCCAAAAACATAAATATTCAATCTAATCTTTATTATGAAGATTAAGATCCATTTATTGATATAAATATTGAACAAATAAAATTCAAGTTACATATTTCCTTAATCCAAAAAGCACAAATACAATCTGGGACAATTCTTTTTCTAATTGTATATAAAAGGAAACACTTCACTAAATGCATGATAATGATCTCATAATACTTGCGCGAGAAGCAACCCTAAACAAGACAAGATGTCTCACAGATCGTGGAACATTTTTCTTGATATCTTTCCACGTAAAATAATTTGGAGTCTTGAACAAATAAAAAAATATTTACTTGATATAAATAATAATTCCAACTTCTCAAGTAAATGGTTCATAATAAAATCTCTTAATTATATCAAATTTAATATTGTTAAATTTGTTTCACATCAAATATTCCTTTAAATTAAATAGCACAAAATCAATTAAATCTATGAGTTGATATAAAAGGCAACAAATTTTCTTTAAATGAATCAACTTCATCTCCTTAAATAAATAAACTCCAACACTTCTAATTAAATCACATCCAATTTGATCTTTACCATCCAGACATCTTCAAGATATCTTGCTCAACAAGTTTCCTACAACCATTAGTCGATCAAATCTTTCTTTCAAAGCAACTTCAACAGAATCTTGGACTAAACAAACTTGAACCAAATATTGTAATAACCTTTAGAATCAAACACAATATCAAATACAAGAAGATGTTGTGAACAACTTTCGAGTCATCTTGTTTTCCATTTTGCCTATAAAAATAAGTCACTCCAAATGTAATAACATAGTTGTTTTGATATGTCAAAGTAAATGACAAAAATAAGATAGAAAGTAAAATGGAGATTTCGGTGTTAACAGCAAGAAAGCTTGTTAGGGGTGGATTTAATCATTATGTATTTATCTGGCATAACCATGGGTCAGTAATATTTTCCTCTACTCAACTATTAATATTACCATTGATTATGGGTGTTTGCGGTTTGGTTTGGATCGGTTTTGAGACAAAAAGTCATATGATCCAAAAATACAAAGAGCATGCGGTTTAGTTCCATTTTTGGATGACAACAAAAAAATTCAATCCAATCAGATCCAATTTATGCAGTTTACTTCAGTTCAGTTGATTCGATTTTATTCGATTTTTAAACAAACACTACTTCCAAATCTAAAATAATTTAAATTTTTATTTTAAAAATAAAAATCCTGCAAAAACATTTAGCTATTGTAGCCGTATTATCCTGCAACAATATTTTGCTACATATTGTAGCCATATTTATTAAACAACAGTTCTAAGAATTTAAATTTTTATTTTTAAAAAGAAATCATGCAAAAACGTTTTCTATATAACACACTTTAGATATCATATAATGACATATATATCTTAGAAACCAATTCAATTTAGAAACCATTCATTATGATAGTACATAAGAAATCCTGTAAAAAGATAATTTCAATATATATATATATATATATATATATATATATATATATATATATATATATATATATATATATGACGAGAGAAATCAATTCACTTTAGAAACCATTCTTTATGACAGTAGATATAATGACACACTTAAGATATCATATAATGACATATATATCTTAGAAACCAATTATATATGAAAATACATAATTGCAGCAAAATTGCATCAAAGGATAGGCCTTTCATGCTTTAAATTCAAATAAAAATCTCAACAATCATTTTAACATAATGGCAACCATCAAATAAATTTTATAGCCGAATATAGTTATTCATGCTTTAAGTTTACTACCAAAATTGAAGAAAAAAATTGATGTGAAAACATATTTTCTAGCACAATTCCAGTTTGATAATCAAAATCACCATTCTTTCTAATTATCCTACAACAGTTTCAGCTTGATAATCAGAATATCCATTCTTTCTGATTGGCCTGTAAAAACAAAAAACACAAACATGTCAATAGAGTGAATCATGTGCAACAACTAAACAAGCAATATGATCATATTAGGATAAACAATACAATCATACCATATCAAGAGTAGCTCAAAATACACTAGCTAATCAGAAACAATATTAGACATATCTTTATTCAATTCTGGGATTGGAGCAAGTTCTGCAAAAGTAAACCATATTTCATATAAAAACAAAGATAAATATTAACTAATATGAATTAATAACAATGTTCAACAAAAAAAAAATACAAGCTATAATTAATTTACCTAATTCCAGATTTTCTAACTCATTCACAAGCTCTTCAATATCAACTGACATCGGGGAGGCTTTACACCAATTTTGTGTACAAATTAAAGCTTCAACTGTATTTGGCAAAAAAGAGCTTATATAACAAGTAAGCACTCAACCTTCAGTAGAGAAAGCGGACTCTGAAGCAACAGTTGACACATGCATGTCCAATACATCTCTAGCCATTTGACCAAGAATAGGATACTTGTTGGAATTCACCTTCCACTAGTTCAAGATATTAAAACCTAGACTTTTCTTCTCCAATTTCTCCATGAGATACAAATCCACTTCATTTTTTTTTCTCTGCATACTCTCATTAAGATTCATGTCAATCTCAACCTCCAAAGCAAATGTATCCTCTGGTGCTTTAAGATCTATCAAATCTAATTCATGAGAATAATGTGTTGGAACTTCAGATTGACCTTGACCAACGAAAATCCTATAACTATCAAATATTTTGAATAATGTCTCCTATGTTTTTTTATACAAAGATTCAGGAACATCCTTCTCATATACCCTGTTCAAGCCCCACCTAACAAACTGCATCTTATATCGAGGATCAAGCATAGCAGATCATCATATTCATTTTTTTTAACATCACCTCAATAAATATCATATTTAGCTTTCATATTTTCAGCCATCTTTCCAAGCAAGTTGTCTGAACTTGTTAATCCTATCCAGCCCTTGAATATATTCAATATTATAATGTATTCATTGAAATACTAAAAAGAGGTTGCAAAAGTATAACCTGGCACCTTCTTTGTGATATCAAAAATATTTTCAAAAAATTAAAACATTTTGCATTATCCCAATCCTCATTATTTGGAATACCACCTTGAATCAACACAAAATCAGCACACTTCCCACTCAATCTCTTAAATGCCTTCTGAAACTTCAATTCACTTTCAAGCATAACATATGTGAATTTTCACCTAGTGGAAACATCGAACTGAACAATAGAATTTTCTTGTAACTTATCTTCCCTAATACAAGTTTTATTCCTATCCATATGACTTGTAGAGGCATGAACATATCTAACAGTATTCCTAATCTTACTGGTTGAAGAATCATAGTCTTTTAGTCCATCTTGGACCACAAATTCATAATATGTGCATAACAACGAACATGCATATGTCCCCCTTTCGGTGGATGTGAATTCCAATCATCCATTGTATTTTTCAAGTAAGTGATAGCAACATCACTAGAACTAGCATTATCAACTATAATGATGAAAATTTTACCTATTAGCCATTCCTCCAAACATTTTTCAAATTTGTTGCCTATGGTTACTCTTCGTGATTCACAATTGGACAAAATTAAGAATCCTTTTATGGATTTTCCAATCATGATCAATGAAATGTGCAGTAAGACAAAGATAGCTCAAATTTTGCATAGATGTCCAACAATTAGTTGTAAGACAGACACATTGATTTGATTTATTTAAAACATTGTTTAACTTATATTTCACACTCATGTATAAATCCCAACAATCTCTAGCAATTATAATCCTTTTAGGAATTGATAGTTTAGGTTGCACAACACTCATAAAATTCAGAAACCCCTCTCCCTCCACAACCTTAAAAGGCAACTCATCAACAATTATAATCCTAGCTAAAGCTTTCCTACCCGCCTCAGCATCAAAATAGACACTAGTGAGAACACTACCAGATCCATTCCCATCTTCTTTTTTCAATTGTTGAAGAATGAGAGTCTGTTGAGTGGGATCAAGAGACTATTTGGGAAACTTCTTACATTGGCACGACAAATGGTGTTTCAAATTACTAGTGCCATTTCTATGTGAACGAACAACATATGATACATCACACCAATTACATTTAGCTCTTGATCCTATTTTTGTAAAATGTTCCAAAGGCCAAGATCCAGGCTTAATAGGTTTTCTATTACCTGAATCTCCAACTGCAACATTAGGATCATTGGATTTGGTCAATGTTGAAGCTTCTCAAACTTTGCTTTTCTTATTAGCATTTTCTTCATCATTGTTCACTTCATTACTTTGTACCAATGGAGGTGAAGGTTCAACTATTTCACCCTGCAAAATGTACAAAATAGGAAACAGATGAATAAATTGTAGAACATCAATTGTTTCAACATTGCATCATTCCTAAGGTAAAACAAAGTAATTAAAATTAAATTGTGATATCTGCATGCGGTTGCTAATATGATCAGATTGAGTAGATGAAGCAATAGGATCAGAGAATTTTGCTTGGCTCATTCATTTAAAATAGAAAATAGACAATTTATCAAAATGGGAAAATTAGAAAATAGATCCTAAAATCAATCACATAAAAACTATAAATTAGAAAACATAAAAGATAAAAACTTACTGATAAGAGAATGAGGGTTCGAAATAAGAAAATAGATTAAGATGAAATGAGAGAGTGAGAGAGAACTCTGAATCAGATAAATTTGAATTGAAACGAGAAAACCAGTTTGAATTGAAGAAGGTTGGCGGCAGATTGCATGTGGTTACTGAGAAACATGTTTTTCCAAGAAATAATGACATTCATTGTTTTTAAATTTAGGGACGATTGAGATTGGGAGGACGATTGAGAATCTGAGATTGAGATTGAGGAGATATTAGGGACGATTGAGTTGCTAAGTGGTGGCGGCTACTAAACCTAGTAAATATATTTCAATAATAGTATTTAATAGTATTTAATGTAAATAATAGTATTTAATCATTGTATTTAAATAATAGTGTAATATTACAGGTTATGCAGGCGGCTAAACCAATATCCAAATTTGCATTGCATTGTATTTAATAAATGAGAATAAATGGGAATAAAATAGGAATAAATACCTGTTCGGTTTTGATCGGTTCGGTTCTCATGCATCCAATCGAAAACCGAACCGAACATGTCGGTTATGCTACAAGGTGGTCCAAACACATCCAGAAAAAATTGGTTTTTTGTTTTTAGTTTTTTCGATTTGGTTTTAAGCTTTTTATTGGATTGGATCTGAACACCCCTACCACTCATTGCTCTCATTCCTATTTCATCTCAGTCTCTATGTCGTGAGATCAATGCATTACCTAATGGGTGATATCTCTGTCTATTAACCAATATAAAGTATTAAGTTCCAAATTTTATAAAACATCAATTTTCCACACCGATCCTACTATAGTACTTGCAGATATTGAACATAACCATATGACTAGAATTTCCATCCAATAGATGATAATCTTGGATCTAGTAATGACAAACACCTTTCAAATTTCAAGTAACACAATGAAAACAAGTTTTAGGTAGTAAATAAAAAACATACGTTAAGATTAAAGATTCAACAATATTAAATATTGAGAAAACTTAAATAAAACACAATGACGTATTTATTAAATGAATATAATGATTACATCTAACCCCCAACAAAGATATTTTTAACTACGCTTACTCATGGTAGTTATATTGGTAATCCCGTGAAGACGATCTTGGAAGTTTATCTGCCCTATCAATTGACCAGCGCTTCCGCCTTCTATCTCCCTCTCTTATTCTCCTGTTGTAGACCAAGGTGAATCTACTCCAATTTTGTACTACCTCATCCAACAAAATTCTCTTTGCAATGAACTGGAAACTTCTATTTATAGATGCAGATTAAAGCCTTTGCAAGGTGCACCCCCTTTCTAGGTTAATCAATTCCAGGTAGTCCTAGATTCCATGCTTCGCTAGGCGCCTCCCATCCCTGCCTAGTGAGCATATTATCTTCTAGGTTAAGAAATGCTAGTTGTCTGACAAGTGGCCCTAGCCGCCTTGCTTCGTTAGATGCACCGCCCCTTCGACTAGCGAGCAACCCCTTTCTTAACCATGAATTACTTTAGTCTTGAAGTGCCATATAGCTTCCTGAGCTCTCTTAGTGCACCTAAGATCATGGCCTAGTGAGCCTTGCTTTGTAGGGAATTTCTCTAGTCTGGTCTTTGTATCCTGAATTTTGGTTTTTTAGTCCTTTTACCTGCTTTTAGTTAATACATGCCAGAAAATTCCAAACATATGTTCTATCACTTTTTATAGACAAGTTGAGGGTTTTTATATTGATTGCTTGTAAAATAAGTTAATAAGTGCTTACATATTTTACGCAAATTTGGCACTTACTAACTCTACCCAACTTACCTTTTTGTTTGCCCTCAAACAAAATCGTTTCAAATGGTTCATAAATCTTTTGAATGCATGTTTTATTGAAAGGTTGACTAACTTAGGTCAATAATTTTTAAATTGTTTTTATGGCATGGTATTCTTTCAAATGTAAGTTCATAATCAATATCATGATTATCCATACACCATAACATAAAGATGAATCATTTTCTTGACCAAAGTAAGATTTTAAAACATGTCTAAATCAACAGTTAATCATTCATCAGAATCATAGTCTCACTGAGTATTTATCAATAGTTAGTGTTTCCCTCAAAATCATACAATGTCTGAACTATATAAACATTTTGTATTTTGTCTAAACAATATCACCAGATATATCATCAGTCATGGATCACTAAGGTCTTTCTTTTGGTTATAACGGGGTTGGGTTTTACAAAAATAATGATTTTTCTTTGGATTCAAAAGCCTAAAGATAAGAGGGCATACATTATTTCTTTCAAAAATTCTATTTCTTTTACGTCTACATTCTTACAACCACTTTCTTTTGGTGTTTCTTTTTGTATGCTTGACTTTGATTTTTGGACTGTTTATGTAAAAGAATTTTCTTTTTCTTTCATTTCACCAGTACTACTTGAATTTTCTTTTTCAAAACATTTATTTTTTCTTTTTCTCCCAAACTTTTGTTTTTGAATTAACCTTGCTTTTACATGCACTCCTATCATTAAGATAAGGCCGTGAACGTTGTTTTTATTTTAAATCGGCTAAGTGTTGTAACATTCAAAAAGAACAAAAAATTTCATTTAAAATCTCAAAAGGGGGTTTGTCAAAGGATTCACACCCTCACAAGGTAGTTTTTAGGTCAAGTGGTTTTTCACTTAATAACAAACAATGCATTAATCATATCCATGACTTTCAAACATACCAAGTAATAGGAAGACAAATACAAAGTCTACCTAGTTAGAATGCATGTCTACTCTTATTATTTATGTAAAACTTGAGGTTTCACACATCTTACTTGGGTTAGCTTATGGTTCTTGACTTTGTCATGGGGCGGAAAAAAACTCGAGCGCACAGAAGCTTGAAATAACAACGGAGAGGCCACCGAAGTTTAGTTTTTAAAGGGAACCATCGATTAAACCCTAAGAGAACAAAAAGATGGTCATCATAACCAAATTCAGGTTCGGGAGTCAGTAATGCGTGGGGAAGGTATTAGCACCCCACACACCTGTTGTACTCAACGAGAATCGTTTAGTTAACTTTGCGAATAAGAGTGCTTAGCTTACATGATTTGATTTCTTCTAATTATTGAATGTACTTATGTGAAATGAAAAGGACTATAAAACAAGTCTTTGTAGAAAAAATTTATTTGTTGATTGATTTTAGTGAACAATGGGAGGATGAAATGTTTGTTTGTATGTCGTATCAAAATGGATTATGGTTGATCTCATTCGAGTGGTTAAACATTACTTGTTGCTCATGCATGAGAGGTTGAAGTGTTTGTTTGTATATCGCGTCAGAATGTATAAAACATCGTTAGTGTGTGAAAATGCTTGATTTTTATATGCACTTGGGCAAAAATGAGTTTGATTGGTTGAGTTTGTTTTTGGGTGGATGACGATTATTCGAACGACAAGCTAATTATCGCTTGTATTTAAATATTCGGGGACTAGGATGGATACTACATCCAATTATTCCTTTTTCATCCGATTTTAATTGAGAAAAAGATTTTACTAAGAATTGAGTCGAGATCCCTCAAAGATGACAGATACTTAAACAGCAAGCTAATTATGACTTTTATCCAAATACTCGGGGATTGTGATGGATATTACGTCCAACTAATCCTTTTCATCCACTAAAGATTTGACTAAGTTCGGTTGATTATTTTGTTTTGAATGAAAGACGAGTATTTGAACGACAAGCTAATTACGACTTGTATCCAAATACTCAGAGACTAGTATGAATATTACATCAACTAATACTTTTTCATCCGATTATATTGAGAAAAGGAGGTTTGAATAAGAATCGAGTCGATTTCCCTTAAAGATGATGAGTACTCGAACGACACGCTAATTACGGCTTGTATCCAAATACTCGGGGACTAGGATGGATATTACGTCCAACTAATCCTTTTTCATCAGTGAAGAAACGAGTTGAAATCGATTGTGTTATTAAGTTTATAGAGGAAGTCAAACACTCGAAAGGTAAGCTATTACGACTTGTATCCAAATTCTAGGGGACTAGGATGTATATTATGTCCAACTAATCATTTTTCATCCAATTTTGTTATGAAAAGGTTTTGGAAGTGTTTTTAATTAGGCTTAATATCCTTTTTGGTCCCGTATGTTAATCTCGGGGTCACTTTAGTCCCTTAACTTTAAAAAGGCCCATATCGGTCCCTTAACTCTTTAAAGCGCAATGTGTTAGTCCTTTTTGTCTAATTAGCAACAGAAAAATCACAAATTGGTCGCTAAATTCATCGCTAATTAGATGAAAATGACTAACATGGTACATTTTGAAGAGCTAATGGATCAACATTGACCTTTTTAAAGTTAATGACCAAAATGAATCTCGAGGTTAACATACAGGTTTTAAAAGGATATTAAATATTTTAATTAAGTTAGAAAAAGACTTGATGTTGATCAAGTTTGGAAATAGTTTGATTTTTTATTTGAAAATGATTTTTTGTTTTATTGTTAAAATAAAATTTAGTTTAGTTGTGATAAATTTATTTCTTATTCACTTATTTATAGCATTTATGAATTAGTCAAATTAATAAAGGAAATAACATGGGGTTGCATATATAAGCAGAAAAACAAAACACAATGGGCTTGGGGCCCAAACTAAAAATAAAATAAAAGAAAAAGAAAAGGGGGTGCAAAAATTAAAAATAAGGGGGTGGCGCCCAGCCAAAAGGGAAGGGCGGTGCAGCAAATTGGTCAAAGCCTAATTTTGGCAGCCTAATTAGTCAACATGAGGGAAAAAACACTCTAACACAAAGGAAAGAGCAACAATAGGATCGAACCCAAGAATATGCCATCTTCCTCGCATGTTCATACATGGAAACAATAAAACCAAACAAAATGAAAATTGTATCGAACAAAGTCGAAATCAACATGAAAATCACTTGGAAACCGTAGAATCATGAATCACGAACTAAAATCTAACACAAATCAAACATCAAAACGCACAAACTAATGTATTTCGGCCAAATCCGAAAATCACCCATCAAAAATAAAAAATTCCAATCCGGCCATTTGAGAGTTTTTTAGACAAAAATGATGGTGGAATCGTGCTTAGAACATTCTTACAAATTTAATTTCATATTTATTTGCTTAAAATGGGCTAGAATTCACAAATATGGGTTTGTGTTTTTGAGCGTTCAAGAATACTCATGAACATTCAACCCTTAATTTTCCGGAAATTCGAATTTCAAGTGATTTTATTAAATTGATTGAGGGATATGATTCATATTAGGTCCACAAACAATTTTTTACCAAAAAATCAAGCATCAAGTGAGGATCGAGGCTAACCTAAGCAAAAAAGCTCAAGAACACGAAGAGCACTGATGAGTTTTCCGGTGAACAAACCCGGATTTCGATCAAGCTCCCATCAAGCTTCGACAAGGCTCATTTTCCACTTTTATTTACAAATTTGGACTCCTTGTAACTTCCTCTTCCTCAATTTAGAATTATTTCCCAATTCGGACAACTTTTTTAAAACCGAGTTCAAATTGAACTTGAGTGAATTTGAGTTTTTTGTGTGGTTTTTTGTAGGGATTATGATGGTAATGATTTTGGGCAATAATTTGAGGGAAATGGATGGAGATTGGATTAAGATGGAAGTTTTTATTTTCTCAAATTCAAAGTTTCTTCAAGATTAATAAACTTGAACTTTCACGATGAATTTGATGCAGAGTTTTGGCTAGACTAGTAGTGAATTGTTGTTGTTATTTGCTACTAAGAATGGTTTGATTTATAGGCTTAAAGATTAGGTTAAAGGTTATTCTAGGGATTATGTAAAAATTCACCAAATGTGAGTGAATTTTGAATGAAAGGCTTCTTTGGGTCTACTTTGATGTCCAGTATCACGATATCCACAGGAAATGAGAACTGATTAATCTGTATATGTACATTTTTAATCGTTTCCACTGGTGTCCTACATGTTTTGTATGTCATTTGCAATGTTGATGAACTAGGCTCTATTTGCAAATACCTAATCCTTTCTACCACTGATGTTGGTATTATATTCACACTTGCACCTAAATCAATAAGTACATTTCCAGCCTACATATTACATATGGAAACATATAGTATAACTACACTACGGTCAACTTCTTTCTTACGTATATCTTGCTATTAACTTTACAGGCTTCATCCTGCAATTCTCCTTCTTCTGGTCCTTCTGCTAATTATTTTCTAGATTTGACAACAATTATTTCATCCACAAGAACATAACTACAATGATCCTTTGGATTGTTCTTCTTAATTGTATCAAATTTGTTACTCAGGAGATATGATAACTACTTATCTAGTTGGCTCACTTGTATTTCAAGGTTTTTAATGGAGGCTTCAATATTTTTGTGACTGGCCATTGACACCTGCATAAAGTGATTGAGTGTATCCTTCAACATTTTTATCTTTTCATGTTGTGCAGGTGTGTTATACCCCAAAATTTACCCCTTAGATGTCATAACATCTTGCACTTGCATTTAGGTTTCAACCATCTATGCATTGTTAACTAATGACATATCCTTATAGTTTGTTTCCTTTTTGTGAAAGCTAGGGTTTGCCTGAGGAAGAGGACAAAAATCAATAAGCGAAGCTCTCACATGTTTCAAGGTCTCCTAAGGCACTCCTTGACTACATACAACCACCCCAAGTGTTCACTAGGTGATTGAGATTAGTGTGTGAAGTCATCTGTGCAAGAAAGCCGACTGAGGCTCCCAGGGCTCAAACATTTGGTCTTGAAGACTAATCTTGAGGTTCTCAAATCATATGCCATGGTCTCATGAGATTGGATCAAGAGAAATAAAAAAAGACCATCACATCAAGAGTTGTGAAATTAGGGTTTTAACCTGAAGAATCACAAGGGACCTTGGTGTGATCAGTAAATGCCTTGATTGGTTCATCAACCAATTGAGCTTACATACATCCAAGATGTCTTATTCAACAAGAATCAAGTGCTAATTAAAGTTATTGCAGGATCGGTGAAGCATTGCACTGGTTAACCCTAAATTAGGGTTTTCTCTAGGAGAAAGTCGACTGTACCCTAACCCATGGTCAAAGCATGATCCTAAGTCTTGGGACATGAGCCAACATGTTCACATATATCCTTGGAACCTATCTTGGTGTTTGGAAAAGTTCAAAGTTGCAAGTTCATTGAGGATCGCTCTGTGGAATTCATATGACCTAATTTTCATCTGACAAAGTCAACCATTTGACTTTTGATATATTGACCCAAGATGAGGCATTCAAGATATATTCCATAAATACATGCTTGATTCTTGAGTTAGAGAATGAGAAATCACCATTTGAAAGGTTTCTTGCAAAAAGGGCAAGGTTTGGTTTTTAAATTTTTCTAAGTGTGGAAGAATTCACTACTTATGCAAACTTTGAAGAGTTATAACTTTCAAACCACACATCCAATTTTTGTGACTCAAAGCTCAGATTGAAGCTCTCATCATAAATTTCAAAACATATTAGAGGGTCCTTCTTCAAAAGATTATTGGATTTTAAGTTAGGAGGCTTGGAAGTTCAAGGCAATTAAAGACTTAGTGAAATTTCATCACCATTGCCTTAAATTTCAGCCAACTTCATCTCTAGTTTTCACCATGATCCCTTTAGATCTAGGACTTAGAGTGAACATGAACTTTTTAGAGGACATTTGGGGCTTTCCAAAAAGTACAAAAACTCCCAAATCCGTTGAGTTAGCTAGGAGTTTCGAAGGATTGAATATTGATGTTCATTTCTTGAAATGTAAGATTCCAACATATGCATAATGATGCCTAACCATTCCTAATCACCAAAGTTCTCATATTTCTGATGTTTAGAGGTGAGATTAGTGTGTTTGGGACCTCTGCCACAAGCTACACAAGTTTCCACATTAAAATATAGTAATTTTATGCAAAGTTGATACAAGTGGATTCATGAGAGAGAAACTTTTCAAAAGGCATGGCCATTCCTACTTTCTTGCAGCATGGAAGCTCAGACCAATCCCATCAGCACACCTCAACAGTACAAACCCTATTCTGACCAATTATTAGAGTGCTTGAAGCCTCATGACTCAGCACATTGCTTGGCACGAAGAAAAGTTACAAAAAGGGCAATCTTGGCAAGTTGTGAAATCTGACCATGCCTTCACTCCTCAACTTCTCCTATAAATAGGACATCAATCCTCAAAGAAAAACACACCAGAATCACCCCTAAACAAAGGATGATACTCTCTGAATTCTCTCAGTCACCCATTCTTGCAAATTTGCAAGAACACTGCTCCAGATCGTTCCACTCGCGCACTTCTCAAATAAACCTCACAACCCACCTCTATATATCCATTAGAACTCATTCCAACACTTGGAAAAGTTCTATAACTCCTCAAACCTCATCCACCATGTTTGCACTCCACATTTCAAGAAGGATCGGGTTTCACTTTTGAGGTATTTTCCAAAGCTGCTAACCATCTACATATCCTCTCCTAGCATCAACAAGGCAAGGCAGGCCATCATTTCCATTCTGTAAGCACCACAGAAGAAGCCTTGGACTTTCTCCAAGAGGTAAGATTCCTGCTCCTTTGAAACTCAGTTTTCATGCATTGTTATGTTCCTATTCTCATAGCAAAAATGTAGTTCATAACGTACTTATATGTGTTGGACCATGGCTGGTTTGTTTTACTTTGAATATATGTTGATGTAGCTTGCTGAAACTTTTTGATGTTGCACTATTGTTGGTTGTTTTGCGTGTTGTACATTTGTTTTTAAGATGAACCATTAGTGTATTTAGATTCTTGGTGAAATTTGCTTCAAGATTGGTTTTTGTAGTTTTGATTTTAGTTAAGAATCGAGTGAGATAGAGGGAGAGGACGTTCTAGCCATGGTGAGTTTTTAGGGCACGAGCAAGAGAGAATAATGAAGAAGATGATGTTGAGATGGCACCCAGTCAGCCCAACGTGGCGCTGAGGTGGCCATTCTGGTTGTTCCTTAAAATAAAAATAATTGGAAGCGTATTATATTTGGATGTAATAGCCACCCCAGTGGTAGAAACCTTGCCTTGCATTTCCTCTCTTCGCTTGCCTTGCCTGGGTTCGATCCTGCTGATCAACCCTTTTGCATTTTTTTGATTTATTCACTTGCTTTTATATTTTATTTTATGTTTGCATTACTAGTTCACCACACACGCGCAGCTCAGCTGGTGAGAGTTTTGGAGGGCGAGATTCAGGACGTGGGTTCAACACCCATGTGGTGCATTCCCTTTATTTTTATTACCTTGTTTTATTTAAATTTTTTAGAGTTAAATATACAAAACCCCCCTACAATGTTAGTGAATTCTCATTTTAGCCCCTGTAAATTTTTTTTTTTAAACACCCCATCGTAATATCCAGATTCCCTCACTTAGCCCCCTGGCTGCCACATGGCAGCAAAGATTCCTTTCTCTTTGCTTGCGTGGCAGCCAGGTGGCATTTTTAATATTATTTTATTATTTTTATTTATTTATTTTTATTTTTTTTAATTTTTTTTTAATTTTTTAATTTTAATTTTTAATTTTATTTATTTTTATTATTTTTATTTTTTTTTAATTTTTTTTTTAATTTTTTATTTTTAAAATTTTTTAAAATTTTTTTTTTTAAGAGGGGGTGTTTAAAAAAAAAAATTTTACAGGGGCTAAAATGAGAATTCGCTAACATTGCAGGGGGGTTTTGTATATTTAACCCTAATTTTTATAATTTTTTTTCTTTTTTTTTTATTTCTTTTTCGCCTTGCAACCGATGTAAAAACATACATTTTAAGAAAGATAGCATACATTTTACATCGGGCCAGAAAGGAAACCGATGTAAAAAAAAACATTTTACATCGGGGCAGAAAGGCAACCGATGTAAAAACATACATTTTACATCGGGTCAGAAAGGCAACCGATGTAAAAACATACATTTTACATCGGACTTAATAGTCAATCGATGTAGTAGATGTATTTCACATCAGACTTAATAGTCAACCGATGTAGTAGATGTATTTTTCACATCGGACTATGGCCCGATGTAAAATGTCTTTGATTTACTACATCGCTTGGCTTTACATCGGACCCAGAACCGATGTAAAATGTGTTTTTCGCCCGATGTAAAAAGTCTTTTCTGCACTAGTGTAATTTTTAAAATAAAAATTTGTTTAAAATAGAATTAAAAATAAAAATTAGGTCCAAAAACGAAAAAAAAAAAAATATATATATATATATATAAATAAAAACGAAAAAGAAATAAAAAAAAGAAAAAAAAATTATAAAAATTATAATAAAAACAAATAAAACAAATAAAACAAAATAAAACAAAAAAGTAAAAATAAAATTAAAAAAAATAAAAAAAAGAATTAAAAAAAATTAAAAAAATTAAAAAATAAAGTAAAAAAAAATAAAAAAAAATAAATAAATAAAAATAAATAAAAATAAAAATAAATAAAAAAAATAAAAAATAAAATAATAATAAAATATTAAAAATGCCACGTGGCTGCCACGCAAGCAAAGAGAAAGGAATCTTTGCTGCCATGTGGCAGCCAAGGGCCTAAGTGAGGGAATCTGGATATTACGAGGGGGTTTTTAAAAAAAAAATTTTACCAGGGGCTAAAATGAGAAATCGCTAACATTGCAGGGGGGTATTGTATATTTAACCCAATTTTTTATGGTTTGTACCTCCATTGCATTTGACCATAACTTGCTCATTTTTTATCCTTTTTGACCCATTCCTTTTGCATATTGTTCATTAAAATGTCTATTTTCTGATGGTGAAAAGAACTTGTCCACAATAATTATTTATGGGACATTTGTAAGTGTTGAAAGTGAAGGACCGTTTTAGGGTTTTTATGAAAACTTCTTTGCTTCTTTTGTTTTTTAACATGAATCCTTGGTTTGCCTTGATTGTTTGAAACCTAAAACATGTTGTTTGAACCTTGTATGGTGTTGTGACATTATGTGCCATTGACTCACCATGATGCCTTGATGTTTAATATGTTGTTTACATGTGAATGTCTTTGCAAATATCTTGTTCATACCATGAGATCTTGTTAGATCACCTACCCTTTTAACATGAAATTGTTTGACCAAGCATGTACACATGTATGCCTTGAATCTTGGATGCCATGTTTGAATTGTTCTTAAGTGTTTATATGTCTTGGATTGTAATCTTTGAATACATGAACCTTATGATATTGTCACCTTCTTCTTGTTAACCCATGTTTTATACCATGAGAACTTAATTCATGTTTTGCTTAGGTGTTGTAACATCTTTGTTTCATATATTCTTTGGTTGTCACCATGATATGTTCATCCCCATGTGAAGATTTTGGTTGTTACCCTAGACTCTTATGAATTAATCCTTGCTTTGAATTTCATCACATTCATCATCCTTATTCATGAGTTGTATTCATGTATCTTGCCATCATCCATGTGTGAATACATTTGTCATGTTTATTATCTTAACTTCTTTAGGTTATTCCCTTAAGTGAGGCTAGCTCACTTCTCCTTTACAACTTAGACTTAGAGAGTTCTTTAACTCTATATGAGTATCATATTCATTTCCTTTGGAACTTTGGCCATAGTCAATGGTTCCTCACCCTTATTTAGGTGAACTACGAATGCTCTGATTCTTTAGTCAGGATACGTAGGCACAAGATGCGACATCTTGGCAAGCTTACTTAGTGTACATACCCCTAGGTATTTACCATTAGGTCTTTACCTTTAGAACTTTGGTCTTCACCTTATCCTTAGCAGATTCCTTAGCAAGCAAACATAACATAACACAAAATACAAACGAGAGGTTCCTGTAGAGTACTACAGATACTTAGGCTGCTAATACCTTCCCTTAATATAACCAACCCCCGATCTCTTAGTTGTGTCTTAACATAGTGCAGTTAGGTTTTTCTTCGATATTTACCCTTTCCTTTGGATAAATCAAAGCTCGGTGTTGAACTCCTTGATTTGTGATTCAAGTTAATTAATAGCTTGACATCTGATTCTCACCGTAACAGAAATGGCGACTTCACTGGGGAGCATACATGTTGAGGGTTAAGCCTACCCTGTTTGTGTTTGCGTTATTTATATGTTTTGCTTGCTTGCTTGTATATATGTATGTATATATTTGTGTACATGTTTGGGTTTTTATGTTTGGCAGGGTGCTACTTTTGAGTGGTGAGATAAGTCCTAACCCGGACTTGAGAACACACATATGATAGGATTGTGGTGTAATCAATAGTCGGCTGTTGGGAGTAGTCCTAATAAGTTTGGCATATGATGACCACGTTCAGTTGAGGCCCCTTTGGGATTAGTGATGCCTGATGTGAGTAGTCGCATTGATGTCACTCTTTCCGACTTAGGAGTCCGTGAGACTGAGGACCGTAGTTACCTTTACCCCCCCCCCACTTGGCCTTTTTAGGACGTAGTGCGATGACTATGAGGGAGTAGTCCCAAATGGTTGATACACGATGCTACACTCAGAAGAGTTTATCTTGAGAATATTATTAACCCGCGTGAGTAGTCACGTAGGCCGATAATATCCGAAAGATTCATCAATGACTCTAAGAACTTTTAGAACCCTGTTCTACGGTTGGTGAACCCATAGTACATACCATTTTGGGATGGGTAGACCTTGGCTCCACACATATGACTCTTCAACTTAGGACTTGTGTGCTTTGATGTACGTGCTTGTGTTTTGTGCATTGCACACATCTCATTGCATCCATTGTTGGTTTTAAGGAACTCAGTTGTCTTTTCCTTTGCAAATCCTAGGTATCATGGATATTGAGAAAAGGAACACTAAGAAGTACAATTTCAAGAAGCCCAATTTGGTAGAGTTGAAGAAGCTAGCAGCCTTGGTATCTTGCCCTGGAGACTTCAGAAAGCGTTATGGAAGGTTGATTGGTATTCTTAGAACCAAGATGGAAGATGGAGTTCTCGACATGTTGGTGCAGTTTTATGACCCTCTTTACCATTGTTTCACCTTTCCCGATTACCAACTTATTCCGACGTTGGAAGAGTATTCTTATTGGTTTGGTTTACCTGTGAAGGAGCAAGAGCCTTTCAGTGGTCAAGAGAAGATTCCTTCACCAAAGGAGATTGCTGATTCTATCCATTTGGAAATATCTGAAGTCAAGCCTCACCTCACCACTAAGAATGGGATCAAGGGTCTACCTTCCAAGTTCTTGTTTTGTAAAGCCTTCTACATAGCTAAGATGAACAATATGGATGCCTTTGAAGCAGTCTTTGCTTTGCTTGTTTATGGCTTGGTCTTGTTTGCTAATGTTGAGGAGTTTGTTGATATCAACGCCATTCGGATCTTCATAAGCGGGAATCTTATACCTACACTGCTTGGTGATACTTATCACTCTATCCATCATAGGACTCGCCAAGGAAAGGGTACTATTTCATGTTGTGCACCTTTGCTCTACTAGTGGTTTGTGACGCATTTGCCTCGAACATCACACTTCAAAGATAATCCTGACAAGCTTCGTTGGTTTTAGAGAATCATATCTCTCACCCACAATGATATGTTTTGGTACGATCTAGCTTACGATAAAGGGTTCATCGTTGACCAGTTGTGGCCCATTCCCCAATGTGCCACTCCTTGGTATCAGAGGTGGAATTAGCTACAACCCCATCCTTGCTAGACGTCAGTTTGGATTCCCTATGAAAGAAAAGCCTAAGAGCATTCTCTTGTCCGATTTCTTTTATCTCAACGAGGAAGCCAGTGCAGAAACCAAAGATAATTTTTTGCATGCTTGGTAAAAGCTCCACAAAAGAACTAAGAATGATTTAGGAAAGAGAAATTGTGTGGCCTTGGAACCATTTCTTCAGTGGGTTCGATCTCGAGCTCGCGACCTTAAGATGCCGTATCTGCCCGAGAGACCTCCACAGCCTACTGTTGTATCTCCCTCTATCATTCCTATTGAGCGTATGGAAGAGTATCAGGAAAATCTGGCGAGGATGAAGCTTGAGAGGGACACGTGGGAAGGGAAGTACCACGCCATCTATGATGAGGAGGTAGAGATGAAGAAGAAAATGAAAGAGAAAGATGATTTAATTGAATAACTTGAGAGACGTGTGATTGACAGACCTGTGGCGCAAGAAAAATTATTTTTCTCTAGCGTGCAACCCACTTCTAGTACTCATGAGTATGAAAGTATTCCTCCAAAATCTGGCGTTTGGAAAGGGATCGTCGACAAGTTGATTCTGGAAAATGACAAGCTGAAAAGACAGAAGAGGATGCGTGGAGTGGAGCCTTGCTAGATAGGGTTACTTTTTAGGCCTAGTTGTTGTTCTTATCTCTTTGTATTTTGAGCTTTTTGAAATATACTGTGAAAGTTGTAACTTTTCTCAATATTTAATAAAATGAAGCTTGTTTTGAAATTGTCTCTCTTGAGTTCCTTAAAACCAATTGCATTCGCATTGCATTTTGCATTTTTTGCTAAACTATCAAGGAATTAAATTTGTTTTGCATTGTAGAAATGGATTTTGGAAAGAAAGGAAGGTGGATGTACACCTTCATGGTTCCCAATGTGGAGCAGCTAAGGGAACTAGGGGGATTGATTGAAGATCCATTGGCTTTCTCTGAAAGGTATGGAAGGATTCTTCCGCTATTATAGTTGCAAATGGTTGAAGGACTGTTGGAAACTTTGGTTCAACTCTACCACCCTCTTTAACATTGCTTTATGTTTCCAGACTACCAGTTGATGCCAACTCTTTAAGAATACTATGCTTTGATGGGCCTCCCTGTCAATGATATTCCTCCTTTCTCTGGATTAGAAGATGAGCTAAGCACGCAGGATATTGCGAGAGGAACAAGGCTAAGGTTGTCTGATATCCGAGCCCATATGACCATTAAGGGGGGAATTTCTGGATTTCCCGCTCAGTTCTTGTTCGAGAAAGCTCGTTACTTTGCTAATAGGAAGAATACCCTGCTCTTTGAGTCTACTTTTGCTTTGCTAGCTTATGGACTATTCTTGTTTCCCAACGCTAAGGACTTCATCGACGTCAATGCTATTCAAATCTTCATGCTCAGGAATCCAGTTCCTACTCTATTGGCTGATACTTATCATGCCATTCACGCAGCAAACATGCGAGATGGAGGACAAATCGTCTGTTGCATGGCTCTCATTTATAGGTGGTTTATTTCACACCTACCAAGGACCGCAACCTTTTGGGATGTGGAGGACCGTACAGTCTGGTCCAAAAGACTTATGGAGCTTACTCATGCTGATATTAAGTGGTACAACCTAATCTATGAAGGGATTCTCATGATTCACAGCTGTGGGGACTTCCCCAATGTACCTCTTATGGGCAGAAGATGATGTATCAACTACAACCCCGTTCTCGGTCGCCGACAACTAGGCCATCCAATGGAGGAGATACCTAATCTTAGCGATCTGAGGAGGCTGTTTCTTGGAGAAGGAGAGAATCTTGATTTCATGGTCAAAGTCGAACGTGCTTGGCGTTGCATCAACAGACAAAGATGGACTGCTTTGGGAGATCCTGGCTGTAGCGTCACCGAAGCTTGTTTGGATTGGTCTCGTGAAAAAGCTCTTGTGATGAGGATGCCTTATCTGCGTCATAAGCCACCCACTGATGAAGAGCTGAAGTTGAAGAAAGCGCTGGAAAAGATGACCCTCGAGAAAGCAAGGATGCAAGAGCAAGTCAACGAACTCGTGAGGGAGCTCAATGGAGGGGAAGGGCCATCTGTAAGAGGATTTGATTCCTAGTTTCCTTTTATGTTGTATTTTCTATCTGTTTATGTAATGAACTTCGAAGGTGTACTGCCCATGTTTTGTAACATTTGAAAATTTGCTAATGGATAAGCTTGTTTTAAGAACTATTCTATTGTCTACAATGTTTGCAATTTTCTTTCTTTGATAGTTCTGCTTGCATTTGCATGTGCATTTTGCATTATCCGCATGTCATAACATGTACATTCCTTCCTGTCATGTCTCATTCTGTCTTCTTCTCTTCAGTACCGTCACACTGAGTCTTCGACATCAATATAACACACGAGCCCGAGCTCGCCAGAGAATGTCCGAACAAGATTTTGAGATGGAAAGAGTCAACAACAAGGAGAAAGATCTACAAGGAAGTATGGGGCAGATTATGGAAGCCTTCCAGGTTATCAAAGCAAAGATGGATACTCAGACCACCGTGGTCTCTGAAATTGTCACTCCAACCATGAATCCTGCTACAAATATTAACACTACCTTTGTACCATCTTTGGGTATGCCTTTTGGTTTTGTACCTCCTTCGATCTCTACAAATACTCAGCAAACTGTTCCCTTGGGTAATGGGAATCTCCAAGCTATCCCAACTTTTACTCAGCCAGCTGTGCAGACTCAGGTACATCCTGTTTTCCATAATCCGCAGCCAGTTTATGACTACCCCGAAATGTCCGAAGATGGGGACGAATGCCTTGAGAGATTGAAAGAAAGTGTGGAGACTATCCAAAGGAAGATGAGGGTGATGGAAGGAAGCAATATCTTTAGTACTAACGCTAGAGATATGTGATTGGTTTCTGGTTTGGTTATTCCACCAAAGTTTAAAATGCCAAGTTTTGACATGTACTCGGGTGCGACCTGCCCAAAGTCGCACTTGATCATGTATTACCGAAGAATGGTTGCGTATATGGACAACGACAAGTTGATGATCCATTATTTCCAGGATAGTTTGAAAGGAGCTTCCGCAAAGTGGTACATGAGCTTAGACTAGTCTAGAATCCACAATTTTCAAGATTTGTCAGACGCCTTTTGTAATACCCCAAAATTTGCCCTCTCATTTCTTCATATTATTTAGTATGAGCTTTCATTTCATTGCATTGCATTCAAGCATAGAAAAATAAAACATCAAGCATTTAGCATTGCATCTTGCATAAGGGCATGTGATCAGTTGTTTCTCTAAGGTGTTGATCATCCAAAGCTAAAGAATAAGAGCCAAGTGTTTCTCACAAGAGCCAAGGGTTTCTTAAGCCATATGTCATCCCTACTTGATCCACAAGGCATGGGAGGAGGAGAATTCATCAAGAAGATTGGGCAGTGCATGATCTCCTACACAAGGCAGTCAAAATTGGGATCTGACCCCCTAATGGGCAAGCTCTTTGAGTTTTTATCATCTCCAAATGGCATATCTCATCATTGTTTGAGAGAATACACATCATATTCAGAGGAAGTTGGATTTGGAGGATGTGTTATTTCCTCCTAACTAGAGGGTGCCAAAATTAGGGTTTGATCTAAAATCAGTTTATTTCTGATTTCTTGGGTAAAACTTGATCTCATGGTATTCCCTATGTTCTTAAGTGTATATGGGTGGAAAATTGCTCATCAATTGGTTTCAGAGGAGTTTCAATTGGTCAGTTGCTTGATAATCAAGAAATTGGGGGAAAAAGTCAAATGTGCAGTGAAAAAAGTCAACTCTTGACTTTCTAAGGTCAACTTCATGAAATTCATGTTGTATATGTTCAATAGACAAAATTTGATCAAGAAATGATGGAGGAATAACGGAAAATCAAGAAATCACAAAATTTCCAAAAATGGAAACTTTAGGGTTGCTAAAAATAGTAAGTTTGGACCACTTTGCACCCTACTTTGAGGCTCTCTTTCTCCAAGATAAAAGCTTCAAACCTCAGGCCCAAGCTGAGCCAATTAAATTTCATGTTCTAAGCTTCAAATCCATATAAATAACATCTCCATTGGATTAATATTGAGTGAGATATGATTGGTCAAAGTTTGAGAAAAGTAGGTCCAAAATCAAGTCATGACCAAGAATGCCCAGGCCCACGCACCATAATTTTTACAAACACTTGGTGTGCCAAATGTTCACCCATTTTTCTTAATGATAAAAGCTTCAGATGTAAAACTTTTCAACATCAAAGTTGTTCCTTGCCATGCCCTCTTCAATGTTGATGTTGGACAAATTTTGAATTGATCAAGTTATGATGGAGATATATTGGTCTCAAGTTAGGGTGATCATTCTGAAATTCCATGTGCCATGCTTGCCTTGCCAATCAACCACTTGACCCGCCCACAAGTCAGTTCCAAATCTTAGTGTTCTAAACTATTTTTTACTAACTTCCAAGCCTTAATTCAATCCAAAATCAACATCAATCATGTTCTATGATGTGCTAGCTTTCCATTGACCTAAAAAACTCATCAACCCATCCACTGAACATGGAGAAACTCATCCCCAAACCACCATGTTTCCATTGGAACCAAGCTACCACAAAATCAGAAAATGAAATGTTGTTGGTGTTTACACGCATACACACCCTATATTCCTTTCCACTTTTAACCAAACATTTTTCTTACACAATTCATATCATGCCTTCTCATACATCAAAGGAGAAAAGAATAAAAGCTTACATTGCAAGTTTCTTGGCTGCAGTTCACCACCAGCCTTGCCATCATCACCATTCTTTTCACTCTACCTCACCCTATGTACCATGAACATCTCCACACCATAACCAAGCTCACTAACCGCCCCTAACTAACTTGACTCAGTTAGTTAGGGTGAACTCAGCTAACTCAATAAACTCACCTTAACTAACTCATTTAACCACCTCTGGTTCACATTTAACTCACACTATAAATCAAAGTTTCACTTCACAAATTCAACTTCAACTACATAAATAAAAATATCTCTCATTTTCTCACGATTCACCTACACCAAACTCTCTGATTCTCTCTTGGAATTCTTCAAGAACTCATTCATTGTTCTTCAGTTTTCTTCAAAGTTTTGCATCAAGATTCTCCATCTTCATCCATAATACATTGAAGTTGCGTAGATCTTCATCTTGTTCTCCAATTGTTTCAATTAATTTCTCACTGATTTCAAGCTTTTCTCAGCCTTTATTTGGCCAATCGAGACTCAAGGAAGAAGCACATTCCTCTGGTATTCTTGTATATTCAAAGCCTCGCCAGTTTCAGGTTTGATTTCTTCAACTTTGATTGCACATTTTCTCTTCAGTATCACTTGTTTCTTGTTGATTTTAGCTCATTAGGAGCTCTGAAGTATCCGGCTAGTTGATAGGCCTCTTAGAGGCATAGTTTCAAAACCTAGGGCATATCTTAATCTCCTCTGTTCTCTATGTATATGTTTGTTATGTGAAAAATAATGGTGGATTCATGATGTATGCAACTCCAGCTTCATTTTGATATCACGTTTGTGCATTTCTGGAGATTTTGAGATTTGCAGGTGGTGGTTACTCACCGGAGAAGATGACCGGAGGTCCTTCTCCGGCCGGTGGTTGTAATTGCTAGGGTTTTGGTGAGTTTGAATCCTGGCCGTGTGATTTGTGCATCGTGTGGTTAACATGTTGCCACATATTTTAAATTTTGTGTTTATTTTGTGATTGTGTGTTCTCCATTCCACGTTTCTTATTGTGTGCATCTAATGTGGATCTTTGATCTTGCATGCTTGGTGATCAGTTGACTTGATATGGTGCATTGATTTGATCTGAGGGTTGTGTGTGTGACAACACATTAATGAAAAGTGTCCACCTCATGTGTTATTCTTCTTGAATTCTGATGATTGTGTGTGTGTGCGTGCAAGGGAACTATCATGTGCCTTCATTAGGGACTGTTGGATGCGCGTACTTTAATGATTAATTCATGTTGACTGGATTGTGTGGCCATGATTGCATTTGATCATTAATTGCATGTACACTCATCACACACGATCACACGCATATTGGATTGGACCATAATTGATAAGTGCACCCCCTCTCTGAGCCCATTTTCATTTTTTTTAACGTGGAAGTTACTTATCTGCACCCCCTACTTGTTTTTCTTTTTTTTTTCTTTTTAATTTCTTTTTATACATGTTTCATGATTGAGTTTTAAAAATACCAAAACGTCATTAAAAATTCTATAAAAATTCATGAGATATCTTAGAATATTAAAATAATTTTCTATATTTTTTAATTGTGATTTTGTGAATATTTACATATTAATCCATATTTTTCTTTTATTTCTTTTGAAATTGGTTTCTATTTTCACACCTTTATTTCAAAAATTTATTTCTCATAGATACTTAAACATTTTTGCATCAATATTTTGGAATATTTTCAACAACATCCACAACTTAATAAAAATATTTTTGTTTCATTTTTAGAACTTTCTCTTATTGCCTTTAGGTCCCTCACTTTTACACTTTGGTTCATGATTCATAAGTGATTATTGCTTGATTGTTTGAGGTCCTTTCTTTCTGAATTTCTGTATGAGTTTTTGGTATGATGTTTGCCTCTGGTAGAGGTCTCTTGAGACGTAATTTGGTGATTTTTAAATTGTGTTTGGTATTTGTTTGATGACTCTTATTTGATGTCCCTTTTCATGAACTTCTTTAATCATTTTTGTTTACTTGCTTGATAAGGCACTTGTTCCATTGTATGAGATCACTCTTCTTGACTTCTTGAGCTATGTTTAGATCATTATAGGTTTGTTGATTGAAATTATAGGTCATTGGTTTGAAGTTGATGTCTTTTTTTTTGTGTACATATTCAATACTTGTTTTACATGTTTCCTTTTGACCTATTTCCTCTTTCTTTTGCATCTAAATGCCAACTTGAATTGTAATTGGTTTGTAATTGGTTTGTTGATGCCATGCCATATTATCCATTTGCATTTCATATGAGGTATCCCTCTGACCTTAAAGCATTACATTCCTTCCATATGCTATTCCTGTCTTACTTTACATACTTGTACATGTTTCATCCCAATGCATGTTCCTTTTACTTCTAACTTCTAAATAACTTGTAATTGCTTGAATGTGTTTGTCTTGTGCATCTTATATTCACATTAACATGGCACATCACTTCTGACCTTGATACTTGAGTTTCATATTGATTTCTTTTTGAGTTTGACTTTTGCCTTAAGTGTTTTCTTTCCATGTTAAATTCATGTTCATGTGGTCTCACTTCTTCTCCTAATCACTCTTAATGTTTGGATGCTTGATTGTATGCCTCATATGACATTGTACATCATGTTTAGGCACATGTTTAGGTCATCCAAATTCTGACCTTGACATTACTTGAAGTATAAATGCATGACCACTTTGTATAACCACTCATTCTTCATCTAATTCTTTCATAGTGCATTTCTTTGTGATTTAAGGGAGTGTGTGGGTGCATTTGACTTGTGTTTGCTCTCATATTATTGGAGAACATTCTTATGATATACATTCTGACCTTGTGCTTCCTTTAACCTTTAAGATGCTTTTACTTTGATTCTTGATTTGTTTAAGTTTCATTTGTTCATCTTAACTAGTTTCTTCACTTGTAAATAATTGTACTAACCATTTCAGGGGCTAATGGTAAGTCATTTGAGTGTGGATATGCATCCACATTCTATTTTATTTTCTCATCTTTTGATCATTCAATTTGTGTTGTTTAAGCATTCAATAATGCTTTGCTTTCATAATCTTTCTTCTTCCCTCTTAGAAACAACTTAACTTCCATCTTGGAAGTAATTTGCTTTCTTTCTCTCTTCTTCTCCTTTCTTTTAGAATTAAGTTTGTGAACCACATTAACCATAGGATCTCCAAGCATGCTAACACTAGGGTGTGTCTTAGTCTCCCTCATTAGATTTTCACCTTTGATCCTCTTCTTGAGTCACTTCTTCTCATCTTCAAACAAAAGTAAAAACACCTAATAAAGGCAAAACAAACATTGTATTTGGGCCTTTCATGTAAGAATGAGATAGTGAGGGATCTTCTCTCATTTTCTTAGAATGTTTAGCGTGCGTCCCATTTTGGGTCGACATGCGAGGCATTCGATCTTACATGAGGGACTTAAATACAATGTGCGTTACAAAACATAAAAGCAACCAAAACATTTCTTTCTAAAAAAGACAAAAACAAACAATGACGTATTTCCTTCGGGAATTCTTTTCTCATCTCACTCATTCTCAACGTACGAACGTGCTTCTCCTCGTTCTCTTGCAAGATGGTAACGCACTCGAACCAGCGAACCTGCAGCACCTGAGCTAGAACGTTAGCCGTTCCCTAAAAACACAAACAATCCATCCCTAATGAGGGGAACTACGTCGCTCTGATTCTCATGTTCCCGATGAGATACGTAGGCAGTGGGGTAGGGCCCATTCGAGCACTTCTTTTATTTTCCCTACATTTGTTTCTTCATTCCTTTCCGTTCTCGTTCCTTTTCCTTTCCAGTAGCAGCGGAGCTCCAGACGACGACACCCTTTGATCGAGACAAGCAAGCATGGATCCCATTGGGTACGATGGACGCGTGGGGGTACTAATACCTTCCCTTCACGTAACAGACTCCCGAACCCAGTTCTCTTGGTCGCAAGACCATGCTTTTTCCTTTCCCCCCAGGTTTACGTAGTGTTTCCTTTCCTCTCTAGGGATAAATACACATTGCTGGCGACTCTGTTTCGGTGCCACTTTCGCGTTTGTACTTGGATGAAAATCCCGGGAGCGACAGCTGGCGACTCTGCTGGGGATCGAACCCAGAATCTCTGGCTCCTTAGCGAGTCAATCCTAGCACTTATCTGTTTTCTTTCATTAGGTGTTTACTGTTGTGATGTATTTACTGTTACTGCATTACTATTTACTGTATATTACTGTATTTACTGCATTTTAGCATTTTCATTTCATATATTATGCTATACTGGACTGTGCTGTTTTCTGTTTGGCGGGATGGGGTATTCTGAGAGATAGGCCCAATACCCAGGCCTGAGTGCACTTATGATTAGTGTGTTTCATGTCCTCTCGCGTTCCATCTTGGTTCGAGGAGGGAATATGAAACACAATCTGGATGTGGTTCTCTCTAGAGAATTCGGCGTTGTGGATTTCCCACGATGGTAGAGCTATCTGGAAGAGCTGTCAAGTCTGGATGACCTTTTAGGATGACCCCTCTTTATTTTGAGGTGAATCAGAGGACAATCTCTTTGTTTGGCGATAGCATTGTATCCTTCAGGCTGAATGTGCTATTGCTTCTCATTCCGAGACCCGAATTTGAGGATCCTCACCTTCTAGTACATACATGTGAGATTGGGGGGATTGTTTATAGGTGTACAGGAACCCTTGACCTTCAGAATACCCAGTTTTCTTATGAGTTTTGGATTTGTTACTGAATCTGTGGTTCTGACCAGCTCACATTTTGTTTTGGATTTGTTATTGGACTTCTTATCCTGGTGTTGTATATCTCACCAGACTCAGATTGCAGTACAGTGGATTCAGCTTTATTTGTGCAGCACTGATCATATGCCCTTGCATACATATCATCATTAGCATTCTTGCATTTAACCTTCATGTTTATTCATTTGCAGGGTATACTTCCTTTCGGTTCCAGTTGACAATTCCCTTGTTCAGTTATGGAGACTCCCAGGAAGAACAATGTGCATTATACTTTCTTTGACACAAAGGTGGGACAGTTACGAAAGATGATTTCTCTTATTACTCCAGATCATGTGGGTATGTTTCGAAAGGCTTATGGGGAGATTATGATTGTGGTTGTTGCCTTGAATGCTTCAGAAAGGAGTGTCATCCATACGTGCTTACAGTTTTACGACCCACAGCTAAGGTGTTTCACTTTCTCAGATTTTCAATTAGCCCCGACGTTAGAAGAGTATGCCCTGCTGCTAGGTGTGCCTCTCAAGTACCAGATTCCTTTCAACTCTGACATGCGCCCTCCAAAGCCTGAAGAAATAGCTAAGGCCCTCCATTTGAGTGTACCTGTGATAGCAGATAACCTCACCACCAAAGGAGGTTTATCTGGTTTTCATTTGGATTTCTTGGATGCCAAAGCTGAAGAATGTGCTGCTAAGTCTCAGTGGGAAACCGTTTGCGCAATCTTGGCTTTGAGCATCTATGGAATTATGTTGTTTGCTGATGAACGTAAGTTTGTGGACATGAGCGGAATCCATATTTTTGTAATGAAGAATCCTATACCTACACTCCTGGGTGATTTATACTACTCTGTGCATTTTAAAAATGAGAAGAAACGAGGAGGTTTGGTTAGGTGTTGCGCACCTCTGTTCCATAAGTGGCTCATGAGTCATTTACCAAATTCAGAGGCCTTCTTGAATCCTCATCCTGCAAAGAATTGGGCTAAGAGGATGATTCAGTTGACAGCAAAGGACATTCGTTGGTTTAATCAAAGGAAGATGGGGGGAGATTTTGTCAGTAGCTGCGGAAGACATCCTAATGTGCCACTCTTGGGAATAAAGGGTTGCATCAATTATAACCCTGTTATTCTCAGGAGACAGTTAGGATTTGCCTTAATAGAGCCTCCGAGGGACAGTGATTTGGAAGAATCCTTCTTTTTCCCTGTGAAGGATAATCTTTTGCTGGTAAGACAAGCGGCTGGAGCTTGGGGCAATTTGCAAACGAAGGGTAAAGTGGTCTTCGGCAAGTGCAACAATGTGTCTTCTTCTTAATATGATGCCTGGTTGAAAAGAAGGGTTCAGATCACTCTTTTGCCATTTTCTCAGGAAAGACCGTCAGATTCAGTTGCTGAAGAACCGGTAACCATGGTAAGCATTGTTGAATATAACAAGCTTAAAGCGGAGATGGATAAGACAGTCAAAATGAATGAGAAACTAAGCGAAGGACTCAGAAAGACGCTTTATGAAAAACGTAATGTTGAATATGAACTGCAAAAGCCGACTGAGCGTCATGAGGCCAATGAGAAAAGAATGGCTGAAGACACCATCTACATTCGCAAGGTCAAACAGAATGAGATGGCACTAAAGGAGGCGTTCAAGCGCATCAATGAGCAGTTGACCAAGTCTGAGAATGCCCTGGCCAAAGGACAACAAAGATGGGATGAGTTTTCTGAATGCCGGAGGGAGATCGAGGCGAGAATCAGGGCTGAAAATGACGAGTTGAGGAAAAATTTGAAGAGCAAAGAAAGTGAATTTCTCCAGCAACTAAGTGCAGCTAATCAAGAGATCGAAGATCTGAAGATCCGAGCTGGAATAAAGAGAGCCAAAGAGTTAGCTGTCAAAGATCAAATCCAAAAGCTAGAAGAAGCTGTCAAGTTAAGGAGTCAACTGCTCAGAAGTCTTACCGAGCGCCCAAATGATCCAGTTACTGAAGCGCTTCTCAAAGAGGTCCGAGAAGATTTATATGGGCTCAATGTCTGAGTTGTTGTTATTCTAGGGAATCACCATCAGGCTTGTTGATGGGTTTTCTTTTATTTGTATTCATGCTATTCAGTTGTATTTGTTCAAGAACAATTTGTATTTGACTGTTCCACACCTGGCTGTGGGTTTTTCATTTATGCTATTGGCTTTGTTTGGTAATTATCGAGGTGGATTCTTCGTCAAATTATACAATAATTCACACACTTACTGGTCCGTATGATGGGTATTCTGAGTTATTAATATGCACCTCTGATGATCTATTAGCAATTGCAGGAGTATGCACTGTTCCCTTTCGTTCAAACTGGAATCGAAGGAAGGAATGCCTCAAAATGAATAAACATTGCATTGCATTGCATATCATTTTGCATTTTGTTGTTTGCTTTTTCAGGTACTTGTTGCAGGAGATCTCTAACCTTTATTTGGTTTCAGGCACTATAGTGAGAATCACATTCACCGATAGTCAACTCCAAGAAATCAAGCAAGGATTATAGATCAAATGCAGAATGATTTGGCTGAAATGAGGGCACACATGGACCTGTTCATGACTCTCATGACTGGTATGGCACAAACTCAAGAGAGATTGAGGTTTCTGGTCGAGTGTCCAGAGACTACGCCAGGAGGTAATCAGAATGACAATTCACAGACTCATGGCACTCCTCCTCCTGTTGGCAATCCTCCTCCTGTGGGCAATCTGGGTAATGGAAATGTCAGAAATGCTGGTGTTGTTCAGGAAGATGCCCAGGAAGACCAATTTACCCTACTGGATGCTGATATGGGTAACCCTGGTGACCGAAGGTATGATGAGTTAGCTGAGAAGATCCGGGCCATAGAGTGCAAGAATTCTATGGGTATTGATGTTACTAGTCTGGGTCTGGTACCTGGAGTCAGAATTCCTCACAAATTCAAGCCGCTTACTTTTGACAAATATCATGGCAATACGTGTCCCCAGACACATATCCAAGCTTATTTTGGGAGAATTTCAGCCCATACAGATGATGAGAAGTTATGGATGCATTACTTTCAAGACAATCTAGCTGGAGCTTCCTTGACCTGGTATATGAAATTGAACAGAGCTGCTGTGAGAAGTTGGAAGGATCTGGCAGAAGCATTCCTAAAGCAGTACCAGTACAATATTGACATGGCGCCCAACCGCACTCAATTGCAGGGGTTGTCGCAGAATGCTAAGGAAAGTTTCAAGGAATATGCTCAAAGGTGGAGGGAGATGGATGCACAGGTTCAACCTCCTTTGCTAGATAGAGAAATGGCAGATATGTTTATGGGCACCTTGCAAGGGGCGTTTCTTGAAAGATTGGCTGCTTGTCCATCAATCGGATTTGCTAATATCGTGATTACTGGAGAAAGAATAGAGAGTCTGTTGAAACTCAGAAAGATCCAAGATGTAAGTGGTGCTGGCTCTTCTGGGACGAAGAAACCATTTGCTAGTGGTCAGAAAAGAAGAGAAGGTGATACAAATGCTGTATATAGAGGACGAGGAAGAGGACGTTCTCAGGGTTACCATCAAGTAGGTGCAATGACAATCCCAGCACCATCTGTTCAATAACAACAACCCCAACAGCAAACTCAGCAGCAGCAGCAACAACCTCCTTTCCAACAGAGGTCTAGGCAGAGGGATCGTAAGATTGACCATCTCCCTATGACTTATGCAGCGTTGCTACCACAGTTACTCAAGTTGAAGTTGGTTGAGCTTCATACTATGAGACCTCCTGCCACTGGCAACTTGCCACCTAATTTTGATGTTAACGCTCACTGTGAGTTCCACTCAGGCGCTCAGGGGCACACCATTGAAAAATGTTGGGCGTTTCATCATAAGGTGCAAGAATTAATTGATGCTAAAGCAATCAATTTCTCGTTGCCTCCTAATGTTCTTCAGAACCCCATGCCTGATCATGGTGTGGCAGATGTGTGTGCTATTGAAGACGGAAAGAGGTTAAATTTGGTAACAGATATCAGTCAGGTGAAGACTCCGTTGCCAGTGGTGAAGGATCATTTGTTGAAGGGACAGGTGTTCCCGGGTTGCGATCAAATTTGTTCTGAATGTATGAGTCAGAAGAATGGCTGTGTTAAGTTGAGAATTGGTTTGCAAAGTCTGATTAACGAGGGACGTCTATAGTTTGACCGGGTTGTGAAAGAAACTGATGAGGTGTCAACTGTGACCATCTATTATACTCCTGCGGAGATTCAGGTGCCTGCCAGTACAGCTTCTGTAGCAAGTGTTGTGCAAGAAAGACCCAGTCCTGTTACCATCACGGTGCCAAGACTAGTTTCGTTTACAACTACGAAGGCAATCCCATGGCACTATGGGACAGACGTGTATTATGAAGGGAAAAAGCAAGAAGTTGGGACATCAGCCAGTTCAAATATTGATAATGTGGGTGGTGTAGGTGGCTTCACAAGAAATGGAAGATTGTTTGCTCCCCAAACTTTGCGCAGTGATAAAGAAGCTGAAGTTGCAGCAAAAGTTAAAGGAAAACAGGTCGTCGAGAGTGTGCCTGTGCTTGAAACAGAGACAAAGATTATCTTTGACAATGAGGTGGAAGAGTTCATGAGGATAATAAAGAAAAGTGATTATAAGATTGTCGATCAGTTGAATCAGACCCCCTCGAAAATTTCAATTCTGTCATTATTGATGTGTTCTGACGCGCATCGGGAGGCTTTATTGAAAGTGTTGAAGAGAGCATATGTTCCCCAGGAAATCACTGTTAATCAACTTGAGGGTGTAATTTCCAATGTCAATGTCAGCCACGAATTGGGTTTCACAAGCAGAGATTTGACTTCTGAAGGGAGAAACCACAATAAAGCTTTGCACATTACAACGGAGTGCAGGGGTGCAGTGTTGTCGCATGTACTGGTAGACACTGGTTCCTCGCTCAATGTCTTGCCTAAGAAGGCGCTAATGAAGCTAGAAGTTGATGGTTTGATTTTAAGGCCCAGTGAGTTGGTTGTCAGAGCGTTCGATGGAACGAAAAGATCTGTGTTTGGTGAAGTGGAACTGCCCGTGCAAATTGGACCGCAGGTGTTCAAATCCACATTCCACGTGATGGACATACAGCCTGCGTATAGCTGCTTATTAGGCCGCCCTTGGATTCATGCGGCCGGGGCTGTTACATCCACCTTGCACCAGAAGCTAAAGTACGAGTTTGAAGGACAAGTCGTGACAGTGTGTGGTGAAGAAGATATCTTTGTTAGTCATTTGTCCACGTTTAAGTATGTTGAGATGGATGGGGAAATTCACGAGATGCTTTGCCAGTCGTTTGAAGCGGTAAATATTGACAACGTGCCTGAATCTTCCTCTGCACCAGATAGAACCGGTACATCCATTTCGTCATATAAGCAAGCTGTCGAGGTGGTTAGAGCAGGCAACGCCTAGGGCTGGGGCAAGCTGATAGAGACGCCAATGAAGGAGGACAAGTTTGGTATTGGTTATCATCCCTCTATGACTTCTGCTGCAGAGAACAGTGGGCCTATCACTTTCAGTAGTGGGGGAATCATTTACCCAGATCAGTCTTGTGCAGCTACAGAAGACGGTGTTGATAGTGACTGTGACTTGGACAACTGGGTACGCCCACGTGCTCCGGGACAACCATTGCAGAATTGGTCCGTTGAAGAAGTCATCCGGGTTACTCTCCAGACAGAGTAATTTTCTTTGTTTTTCTAACCATAATGCATGTTAAAATATTGCGCTCTGCCCAAGGCGTATAGATTCATTTGTAGGGCCACCCTGTTTGCATTTTCAATTTTAATCATAAATAAAGGACGTTTTTGCACTCAAATTTTGTTCTCTGTCTTTCATTTTTTTTATTTTTGCACAAATAATAAAATGGCAATGTTTCGTTTCTTTTTGTTTTAAAATAAATTCTAAAATAAAGCATGAACCCGTTTGTGCAGACTTGATCCTCCGGACTTCATTGATAACGGTTCTGCTATGGCTATGTATGACTTTGACAAACCAATTTATCAAGCCGAAGAAGGGGATGAGAAAGGCTGTGAACTCCCCGAGGAACTGACCAGATTGTTGAAACAAGAGGAAAGAGCCATCCAACCTCATCAAGAGACCATAGAGATCATTAATATTGGTACCGAGGACGCTAAAAAGGAAATCAAGATTGGTGCCAGCCTGCAAGTAGATGTGAAGAAAGCTTTGACTGAGATGTTGTGTGAATATGTTGATATCTTCGCCTGGTCGTATCAAGACATGCCAGGGTTGGATACTGATATTATTGTACACAGGCTGCCATTGAGAGAAGAATGCCCGCCAGTCAAGCAGAAACTTCTTCGGACTCATCCCGATATGGCTATAAAGATCAAAGAAGAGGTTCAGAAGCAGTGGGTTGGGTTTCTTGCTGTGACTAATTATCCTCCCTGGGTTGCGAACATCGTGCCAGTGCCAAAGAAAGACGGAAATGTGAGAATGTGTGTGGATTATTGAGATCTTAACAAAGCTAGCCCAAAGGATGATTTTCCACTGCCCCACATCGATGTACTGGTTGACAATACATCTCAGTTTTTAGTGTTCTCGTTCATGGATGGTTTCTCTGGGTACAACCAGATCAGGATGGCACCTGAGGATATGGAGAAGACCACGTTCATTACTCCGTGGGGGTACATATTGCTATAAAGTTATGCCTTTTGGGTTGAAAAACGCAGGGGCAACGTACCAGCGGGCAATAGTAACATTATTTCACGACTTGATCCACAAGGAGATTGAATGTTATGTGGATGACATGATTGCTAAGTCAAGAACAGAAGAAGAGCATCTGATTAACGTGAAAAAGTTGTTCGAAAGGCTGAGAAAGTTCTGTCTAAGGTTGAATCCTAACAAGTGCACTTTTGGGGTGCGTCTTGGAAAGCTGCTGGGTTTCATTGTGAGTGAAAAAGGGATTGAGGTTGATCCTGCCAAAGTGAAAGCAATACAAGATATGCCTGAACCAAGAACGAAAAAAGAGGTTCGTGGTTTTCTGGGTAGATTGAACTACATTGCAAGGTTCATATCTCACCTAACAGCCACGTGCGAACCAATATTCAAGCTGCTAAGAAAAGATCAAACGGTCAGGTGGAATGACGATTGCCAATTGGCATTCGATAAAATAAAAGAATACTTGCAGGAACCTCCAATCCTCATGCCTCCAGTTTCAGGAAGGCCGTTGATAATGTATTTGACAGTGCTTGAAGGTTCTATGGGTTGTGTTCTCGGTCAACATGACGAGACAGGTAGGAAGGAGCATGCTATCTACTACTTGAGCAAAAAGTTCAATGATTGTGAGTCCCGGTACTCAATGCTTGAAAAGACATGCTGTGCACTTGCATGGGCCGCTAAGCGATTAAGGCAATATATGATTAGGAACACAACCTTGTTGATTTCCAAAATGGATCCTATCAAATACATTTTTGAGAAACCAGCGCTAACGGCCAGAGTTGCACGGTGGCAAATGGTTTTGACAGAGTATGATATTCAGTACACTTCCCAAAAGGCCATCAAAGGAAGTATCTTGTCAGACTATCTTGCGCAACAGCCGATTGAGGATTATCAACCCATGAAATTTGATTTCCCTGATGAGGACATCATGTTTCTCAAAGCTAAAGACTGCGAGGAACCACTCTCGGAGGAGGGGCCAGACCCTGAATCCAAATGGAGTTTGATGTTTGATGGGGCCGTCAATATGAATGGATGCGAAGTTGGAGTAGTTCTTATCACGCCGGAAGGTGTTCATATGCCTTTCACTGCCCGAATAACTTTCGGATGCACCAACAATGAAGCAGAATATGAAGCTTGTATAATGGGGATTGAGGAGGCGATTAATTTATGAATTAAGACCCTTGATATCTTTGGTGATTCAGCTTTGATAATCAATCAAGTGAAAGGGAGTTGGTACACGCACCAAGCAAATCTGGTTCCGTATAGAGATTATACAAGGAGATTGCTGACATTTTTCACAACGGTGAAGCTGTACCATATTCCTCGAGATGAGAATAAGTTTGCAGATGCCTTGGCTACTTTGTCTTCCATGATCAAAGTGCAAAGATGGAACCATCTACCTAAGATCGAAGTGTCTCATCTTGACAGACCTGCATTTGTGTTTGCTGTTGATGCAACGTCTGATGACAAGCCATGGTTTCACGACATCAAGTGTTTCTTGAAAAGACAAGAGTACCCGCCAGGGGCATCTATTAAAGATAAGAAGACGTTGAGAAGGTTATCGGGTAGCTTCTTCTTGAATCAGGATGACGTGTTGTACAAACGGAATTTAGACATGGTTCTGCTCAGATGCGTGGATAGACACGAAGCAGACCTGTTAATGTAGGAAGTACATGAAGGCTCTTTCGGTACCCATGCCGGAGGACACACAGTGGCAAAGAAATTATTGAGGTCGGGGTATTATTAGTTGACCATGGAAGCGGATTGTTGTAAGTACGCCCGCAAGTGTCACAAATGCCAAATCTACGCAGACAAAGTACATGTTCCTCCAAATCCGTTGAGTGTCATGTCCTCTCCTTGGCCCTTTGCCATGTGGGGCATTGACATGATAGGAAATATTGAGCCTAATGCTTCAAACGACCATCGCTTCATCTTGGTCGCCATTGATTATTTCACTAAATGGGTTGAAGCAGCATCTTATGCCAACGTCACTAAGCAGGTGGTAGCTCGTTTCTTGAAACGGGACATCATTTGTCGCTATGGAGTGCCCGAGAGAATCATTACTAATAATGGTTCTAATCTGAATAACAAAATGATGGCTGAGCTGTGCCGGGACTTCAAAATTGAACACCACAATTCTTCTCTGTATCGCCCGAAGATGAATGGCGCGGTGGAGGCGGCCAACAAGAATATTAAGAAGATTGTGCAGAAAATGGTTGTCACATACAAAGATTGGCATTAGATGTTACCGTTTGCTTTGCATGGGTACCGAACGTCAGTACGCACATCCACTGGGGCAACACCATTCTCACTGGTATACGGTATGGAGGCAGTACTATCGATTGAAGTTGAAATTCCATCCCTCAGAGTCATGATGGATGTCAAGTTAGACGAAGCTGAGTGGGTTCGCGCCAAATTTAATCAGTTAAGCCTCATTGAGGAGAAACGACTAGCAGCTGTATGTCATGGGCAGTTATACCAGCGGAGGATGAAGCAGGCATTTGACCAAAAGGTGCATCCTCGGGTTTACAAAGTGGGAGATGTGGTACTCAAAAGGATCCTTCCTCCTAGTACAGATCACAGGGGCAAATGGACTCCCAACTATGAAGGTCCATTCGTGGTTAAGAAGGTCTTCTCGGGCAGAGCCTTGTTACTTACAACCATGGACGGCGAGGACTTTTCATCCCCTATCAACTCAGACGTAGTCAAAAAATACTTCGCATAAATAGACCCGCCGGACAAAAAAGAAAAGTCCGGGCAAAAAAGGGCATCCCGGCGAACCACAAAAAATAGAATAAAAAGGTTCGGGCAAAAATTAGGGATACAAAATAAAAAAAATGGTACACCCGGTGAGTTGAAAATCCGCAAGGACAACTCAGGCAAAAAAGGGTATCCCGGTGGATTGAAAACCCGAAAGGGCGGTCCATGCAAAAGAGGGATTTAAGTGAACGACTACGGTCTGGGTTATCTGTACTCCATCACCGTTTGAACAACTGACATTCCAAAGGGTAGGAATCGGTCTGATCATTCCTCAGAAGGCAAGGTTGGGGAGTCTTGAAGACATACTGGCCATAGCAGAATTGAAACTCAGTGGAATGCCGTTTTCACATTGCCATTAGGATAGTTTCTTTTCTCAATTTTCAGCGATCACCTCTTTCCAGGGATCGCTTCCTGATGTAATTGCCTATTCTGGGCTTTCCTTCAATAAATTGAATTTCAGTAAAAAGCTTCTTATTTTGTTTTTATTGCTTTGTTTGCAAAAACGTCCTAATTTTTGATAAAACACTGCATTTGAAAACATGGTGGCTTTACAATAACATGCGCAGAAAAACATTTAAAATTACTTTGAATGTTGAACAATCCTGGATGGTGGATTCAAACCACGCAATATTCTGGGGCATGTATGTGTATGCTTTTGTTGCAGGTAACAGGTCCGGGTGATTTCAAGCACAAGACGAGTAATCACTTATTCCCACGCAGGATGCTGGGGCAACCATGTTCAGGGAAGGGTTCACCTGACACCCTTTTGTCACAACGTTTACTGATCGAGTCCATCATTCGGTCAACGGTCGTTCACGACGTCTCGATATCAGTGAATTGAGTTCAACGGGGTATCGTTGTATCTTATTAAGTCGATTATCTCATTCAGTACTTCCAATAGTTACAAGCTTTTCTGTGTAGATAACGGTTGTGAATCCCCAGTAGAGTTGCTTCGTAGATACCGAAGTTGATGGTTAATCCCCAGTGAAGTCGTCAGGAGTTTGAAGATGCTTAATCTCCTGTAAAATCCTCTTATGACGTTGGAGCAGGAAGCAAGTTGGTGACCTTCCCAAGCATGGGGCATTTTGAATTTCCCCAGTAGGAGATGTTCCAGATCTATTATCCCCAGTAGAGTTGGGAGACGTTTGGTCTTCTATAAAATCCTCTCAAGAGACATTCCCCAGCACGAGACGCTTGGAGGCAGTCTTCCCCAACAGAGTTTGTTATAAACTCATTATCCCCAACGGAGTCGTCAAACGGAAAGTTTGCCTAGCATGGGGCATTGTGGTACTTATCCTAAGCTTGACAGTCGTATTCCTCAGCAGACTACAGTGGAGTTGCTTTGGGTTTCCCAGCAGATGTCTAGGGACTCTTTCCCAGCAAGTTGCAGTGAAATGTTCTAACCAGGATTTGCATATCCCCGGCAGAGTAGCCCTGATTCCCAACAAGATCGTATCCCTAGTTGTATTCCCCACAGAGTTCAGCATGGAATCTTGTCAACAGTACTCCCCAGCTGAGTTGTTTTCTCCCGCAGAGGCTTATTGATCAACAGAATCTATTCCTCAGCAAGGTGATAATACATGTTTTCCCCAGCCGGGTTAGCAGGTTGATTCTCCCCGCAAAGGATCTCGGGTTTGGTAGATCCTCATGTAGAGTTTTAACGACTTTTCTTCCCTAGCAGGATGTCATTCAACAATACTTCCCAGCGGAGTTGCTGTGACTAGAATTCATCCCCAAGCAGATGAAGTAATTCTTGGCAGAATCATCATTTCCCCATATTCCAAAGTCCAATTTATTTTTGGCAAGCCTGACAGTTCGAAGCAGACAGATTGTTCATTCATTCTCCAGCAGAGATATTATCCTTTCAGGAGTCTCCGAGATCAAATCATTGATCGTTGTTCCTCAGCAGAGTCAGCAGAGATGTCTGACACGGATGCAGAGTGTAGTCCAATATTGGAATTCTTAAAGTCCAACCGTAGATTTGCAAAAGGTCCATCCAAGGGTGGCAAATTCTTAAAGTCTAACCGTAGATTGGCAAAAGGTCCATCCAAGGGTGGCAAATTCTTAAAGTTCAACCGTAGATTGGCGAAAGTCCACCTGTAGTGTGGCAAGTCAGTAGTCGTCTGACTCCCTTTAAAAGACCGCAGCTAAGTCCAACCGTAGATTGGCAAAAGTCCATCCAAGGGTGTCAAATTATCAGTAAGTCCAACCGTAGATTGGCAAAACTCCCCCGTAGTGTGGCAATTCAGCTGCAAAGTCCAACCGTAGATTGGAAAAAGTCCACCTGTAGTATGGCAAGTCAGTAGTCTTCTGACTCCATTCAAAAAAGACAGTCCGCCCGTAGTGTGGCAAGCCAGTAGTCATCTGGCGTTGTACAAAAGATGTTGCCAATGTCCACCCGTAGTGTGGCAAGCTAGTAGTCGTCTGGCGTTTTGCTAAAAGACATCGTTAAAGGCACCGTAGTGGGGCAAGCCAGTAGTCGTCTGGCGTTGTCCCAAAAGACATTGCTAAAGTCCACCTGTAGTGTGGCAGGCCAGTAGTTGTATGGCGTTGTTCTAAAAGACATCTCTCTAGTGTTATTCTTCATCATCAGAGTTTTATTCAAGCAGAGTTCATTTGGTTGGGTTTATATCCCTTTTCTTCTTCTCTACAGAGTGAAAATTTTCTGGTTATTTTCGGTATTCAATCCATCCATACCTCGAAAGTCTGACAGCAATCGCTATCATCCGTTCAGGTCTACAGTGATTGAATAGGGGCAGCTGTAATACCCCAAAATTTTCCCTCTCATTTATTCATATCATTTAGTATGAGCTTTCATTTCATTGCATTGCATTCAAGCATAGAAAAACAAAACATCAAGCATTTAGCATTGCATCTTGCATAAGGGCATGTGATCAGTTGTTTCTCTAAGGTGTTGATTATCCAAAGCTAAAGTATAATAGCCAAGTGTTTCTCACAAGAGCCAAGGGTTTCTTAAGCCATATGTCATCCCTACTTGATCCACAAGGCATGGGAAGAGGAGAATTCATCAAGAAGATTGGGCAGTGCATGATCTCCTACACAAGGCAGTCAAAATTGGGATCTGACCCCCTAATGGGCAAGATATTTGAGTTTTTATCATCTCCAAATGGCATATCTCACCATTGTTTGAGAGAATACACATCATATTCAGAGGAAGTTGGATTTGGAGGATGTGCTATTTCCTCCTAACCAGAGGGTGCCAAAATTAGGGTTTGACCTAAAATCAGTTTATTTATGATTTCTTGGGTAAAACTTGATCTCATGGTATTCCCTATGTTCTTAAGTGTATATGGGTGGAAAATTGCTCATCAATTGGTTTCAGAGGAGTTTCAATTGGTCAGGTGCTTGATAATCAAGAAATTGGGGAAAAAGGTCAACTGTGCAGTAAAAAAGTCAACTCTTGACTTTCTAAGTTCAACTTCATGAAATTCATGTTGTATATGTTCAATGGACAAAATTTGATCAAGAAATGATGGAGGAATAATGGAAAATCAAGAAATCACAAAACTGCCAAAAATGGAAACTTTAGGGTTGCCAAAAATAGTAAGTTTGGACCACTTTGCACCCTACTTTGAGGCTCTCTTTCTCCAAGATAAAAGCTTCAAACCTTAGACCCAAGCTAAGCCAATTAAAGTTCATGTTCTAAGCTTCAAATCCATATAAAGAACATCTCCATTGGATCAATATTGAGTGAGATATGATTGATCAAAGTTTGAGAAAAGTAGGTCCAAAATCAAGTCATCACCAAGAATGCCCAGGCCCACACGCCATAATTTTTACAAACACTTGGTGTGACAAATGTTCACCCATTTTTCTTAATGATAAAAGCTTCAAATGGAAAACTTTTCAACATCAAAGTTGTTCCTTGCCATGCCCTCTTCAATGTTGATGTTGGACAAATTTTGAATTGATCAAGTTATAATGGAGATATATTGGTCTCAAGTTAGGGTGATCATGCTGAAATTCCATGTGCCATGCTTGCCTTGCCAATCAACCACTTGACCCGCCCATAAGTCAGTTCCAAATCTTAGTGTTCTAAACTATTTTTCACTAACTTCCAAGCCTTAATTCAATCCAAAATCAACATCAATCATGTTCTATGATGTGCTAGCTTTCCATTGACCTAAAAAACTCATCAACCCATCCACTGAACATGGAGAAACTCATCCCCAAACCACCATGTTTCCATTGGAACCAAGCTACCACAAAATCAGAAATTGAAATGTTGTTGGTGTTCACACGCATACACACCCTATATTCCTTTCCACTTTTAACCTAACATTTTTCTTACACAATTCATATCATGCCTTCTCATACATCAAAGGAGAAAAGAATAAAAGCTTACATTTCAAGTTTCTTGTCTGCAGATCACCACCAGCAGTGCCATCATCACCATTCTTTTCACTCCACCTCACCCTATGTACCCTGAACATCTCCACACCATAACCAAGCTCACTAACCGCCCCTAACTAACTTGACTCAGTTAGTTAGGGTGAACTCAGCTAACTCAATAAACTCACCTTAACTAACTCATTTAACCACCTCTGGTTCACATTTAACTCACACTATAAATCAAAGTTTCACTTCACAAATTCAATTTCAACTTCATTTTTCAATCTCTCTCATTTTCTCACGATTCATCTACACCAAACTCTCTGATTCTCTCTTGGAATTCTTCAAGAACTCATTCATTGTTCTTTAGTTTTCTTCAGAATTTTGCATCAAGATTCTCCATCCTCATCCATAATACATTGAAGTTGCGTAGATCTTCATCTTGTTCTCCAACTGTTTTAATCAATTTCTCACTGATTTCAAGCTTTTCTCAGCATTTATTTGGCCAATCGAGACTCAAGGAAGAAGCACATTCCTCTGGTATTCTTGTATATACAAAGCCTCACCAGTTTCAGGTTTGATTTCTTCAACTTTGATTGCACGTTTTCTCTTCAGTATCACTTGTTTCTTGTTGATTTTAGCTCATTAGGAGCTCTGAAGTATCCGGCTAGTTGATAGGCCTCTTAGAGGCATAGTTTCAAAACCTAGGGCATATCTTAATCTCCTCTGTTCTCTATGTATGTGTTTGTTATGTGAAAAATAATGGTGGATTTATGATGTATGCAACGCCAGCTTCATTTTGATATCACATTTGTGCATTTCTGGAGATTTTGAGATTTGCAGGTGGTGGTTACTCGCCGGAGAAGATGACCGGAGGTCCTTCTCCCGCCGGTGGTTATAATTGCTAGGGTTTTGGTGAGTTTGAATCTTGGCCGTGTGATTTGTGCATCGTGTGGTTAACATGTTGCCACGTATTTTAAATTTTGTGTTTATTTTGTGATTGTGTGTTCTCCATTCCACGTTTCTTATTGTGTGCATCTAATGTGGATCTTTGATCTTGCATGCTTTGTGATCAGTTGACTTGATATGGTGCATTGATTTGATCTGAGGGTTGTGTGTGTGACAACACATTAATGAAAAGTGTGTACCTCACGTGTTATTCTTCTTGAATTCTGATGATTGTGTGTGTGTGTGTGCAAGGGAACTATCATGTGCCTTCATTAGGGACTGTTGGATGCACGTACTTTAATGATTAATTCATGTTGACTGGATCGTGTGGCCATGATTGCATTTGATCATTAATTGCATGTACACTCATCACACACACGATCACACGCATATTGGATTGGACCATAATTGATAAGTACACCCCCTCTCTGAGCCCATTTTCATTTTTTTGAACGTGGAAGTTACTTATCTGCACCCCCTACTTGTTTTTCTTTTTTTTCTTTTTAATTTCTTTTTATACATGTTTCATGATTGAGTTTTAAAAATACCAAAACGTCATTAAAAATTCTATAAAAATTCATGAGATATCTTAGAATGTTAAAATAATTTTCTATATTTTTTAATTGTGATTTTGTGAATATTTGCATATTAATCCATATTTTTCTTTTATTTCTTTTGAAATTGGTTTCTATTTTCACACCTTTATTTCAAAAATTTATTTCTCATAGATCCTTAAACATTTTTGCATCAATCTTTTGGTATATTTTCAACAACATCCATATCTTAATAAAAATATTTTTGTTTCATTTTTAGAACTTTCTCTTATTTCCTTTAGGTCCCTCAATTTTACACTTTGGTTCATGATTCATAAGTGATTATTGTTTGATTTTTTGAGGTCCTTTCTTTCTGAATTTTTGTATGATTTTTTGGTATGATGTTTGCCTCTGGTAGAGGTCTCTTGAGACCTAATTTGGTGATTTTTAAATTGTGTTTGGTATTTGTTTGATGACTCTTATTTGATGTCCCTTTTCATGAACTTCTTTGATCATTTTTGTTTACTTGCTTGATAAGGCACTTGTGCCATTGTATGAGATCACTCTTCTTGACTTCTTGAGCTATGTTTAGATCATTATAGGTTTTTTGATTGAAATTATAGGTCATTGGTTTGAAGTTGACGTCTTTTTTTTTTGTGTGTGTACATATTCAATACTTGTTTTACATGTTTCCTTTTGACCTATTTCCTCTTTCTTTTGCATCTAAATGCCAACTTGGTTTGTAATTGGTTTATTGATGCCATTCCATATTATCCATTTGAATTTCATATGAGGTATGCCTCTGACCTTAAAGCATTACATTCCTTCCATATGCTATTCATGTCTTACTTTATGTAACGCCCCAGTTTTTGTGAGTTTTATTTAATCGAGTTTAATTGATTATTTTATTATTATATTATTTTATTTTCGACTTTTATTTAGAAAAATGTTATTTTTCATCGTTATTATGTTTTATCGCATTTTGAGAGCGTTTGCGGGATATTTGAGTGTAGGGGTATTTTGGTCATTTGGGTAGATATTTTGTTTAAATAGAATAGAAAAGTTGAGAGAAAAAGAGAGAAGAGAAAAGAAAACAGAAAAAAAGTAGTAAAGAGAAGAGAAGAGAAGAGAAAAGAGAAGGAAAGAAGGGAGAAGAGAAAAAGAGGAAAATCGAGTATTCATCCGTTTCGAGCGCGATTAATCGGGTAAGGGTGAGAAGTTTCAATTATATCTTGCTTGTGTATGTATATGTGTTGTTTGTGGTGAATGTTTTGGTTGTTTTCCATATGTTTCCGTTTATGCCGTAATTGACGAAATCGATAGAAACCGATGTTTCTACGGTCGGAAAGTCGTATAAATACATGTGTTGGTTGGTTGTATGTATGTGAGCTGCTGTTTGCAGTTTCACGAAGTTTGGTTAGGTTTCGGTTAGTTTTCGGGATGTTTCCGTTGTTGTTTACGTTTAGGTTGAATTGTAGGAAATCGATAGAAAACGATGTTTTCACGGTTAGAATTCGAAATAAATTACGTAGTTGTATCGAGGAAGGTTAGGTCGTCGTATGTCGTGCTTTTTATTCGATTTGGCGAGGTTTGAAAATTCTGGTTTTTGAAAGGTTGAAATTTAATCGAAAAATCGAACGTCGTAGAAATTTCGTTTAAGTGTTCTAAATTGTTCTTATGTATTTGGTGTTTATGAGTATATGTTTGTTTCGGTGAAAATGTTCGATTTAGTCGAGTTTTTGGGTGTTTCGGAAAAGGACAGCATAGGTGTATTTGAAAAATCTGGTTTTTTGTGAAAAACAGGGTTAGGGATCGATACCTAATCCCAGGGATCGATCCCTACTGTGAAAATTAGGAAAAATGGCATTTTACTACAGCAGGGATCGATCCCTGCGAGTTAGGGATCGATACCTACTGTGCTGAAACAGAAAATTCTGTTTTTCGGGGAAACTTCGGAAATTCATATCTTTTGATCCGTAGCTCGGATTGGGACGTTCTTTATACCGTTGGAAAGCTAACGAAAAGCTCTTTCTATTAAAAATGGTTTGGAGGGTAAAAGATGATTTAATTAATTCGTGTTTTTGGAAAATAGTCGGGTGGTCGGGTTTTTATCGCGTACAACGTGGGCGATTGATGTGTTATCGTGTTATATGCTTTTGATATGTAATGTGTAGCTGGTGTGTTGTTATATGATGTGAATATACGTGATGAGTTGTTGTGATATGGTGTCGATGTTGTGATAATGTGGTTGTTGTGCGGTAAATACATTGTTTGATTTAATATCAATGTATGTTGTTATGGTGTATTGTGGGTAGCCTTTGTGGTGTGAATCCCTTGTGGAAGTAATTGTGATTGCATGATTGTTGTGGTTTGTGGTTTGTGATGAAATGCATTGTTATGTGAAATTCAATGTATGTTGTGTGGTGGCCTTTATGGTTTGAAATGCATTGTTTGAATTGTGTTGCAATGCATGAATGTGTTGTTGATTTGTGGCCTAAGGGCAAGAATATGCAATGTGTGGTATTTGATTATATATGCATGATTATGGATGTGTATGTGGGTGCAATGTGAATGTCATGAGTCATTGTATGCCAAACATCATAATATGCATTGTTGAACGTCCTGAGTGACGGTTTGATTCCAGAGGGAATCTGCTATAACACCGTGGGCCTCGAAAATATGAGGCGCTGCCTGAGGACTTAAAGCGGTGGTTATAGACGATTGTGGGCTCCTTTGGAGACTTAAAGCAATCCTTAACGTCGTGGGCCTCGAAAATACGAGGCGATGCCTGAGGACTTACAGCGACGGGTGAACATCGTAGACCCGACGGGGTGTTATTGGCTACGTCCCAGTAACGAGCGATGATTCCAAGAGTTCCTGGGGAACTAATGAATTACAAGGTTGGAAGTCGGTACCGCATGGCATGTGCATAGAGTCGTAGTGTCGATCTATGTGCATTGCATAAATCATGAGTCATTTGTGCATGAAATTGTGATTGTGATTGATGAGATGAAATATGTGCAATTGTATTGAATGGTATATGTTTGTTTGACATATGTGATTGTGAATGGATGCATGATTGGTGGAAAATCATGATTTGATGACTATGTGTGGAAATTGTGCATTGATTTGTTATGTGTTGAGGTTGTGATGGCCTTGGTAATTGGATGTGCATATGTGATACATGCTATGACTTGGTATGCTTTATGTGCAAATGTGTAGTTATGTTTTTAAGTGTGATGTGTGAGGTGAGAATAACTGTGTATGTGATTTTATGTGTTTTTGCATATTATTATGCAATCTTGCTATAGTTGTTATTTCTCACCCTTCTGCTGGAATATGCTTTTTATGGCATAGTGCAGATTGTCAGCTTTAGAGGCTTGGAGGCTTTTGTGGAGATTAGTCCTCCGTTCCGTTGTCGTTCGTGGTGTCTGCTCTGATACGTAGCACGGGAGTCGGGGAACGTTTTGTTATATGTATATAATTGTTGAATATATTTTGTATTTATATTTTGATGTTCTAAAACAGTTTATTTTGTAAAACAAGTCGGTTATGGATCTTTCCGCTTTATTCCATAATTGACCATCCTTTTGTAAGGAAAAGTTTCCCTTTGTGTTATGTATCAAAAATGTTGAGCAGGGATTGTATTTTATTTCTTTAAATGTGGCATCCCTGTTTCTGTCGGAAAAATAAATTTTTAGTTACTCTGATATTTATTATGTGTTATTTATTTCGCGATGGGAATTGGGGTGTTACATTAGTGGTATCAGAGCAGGTCGGTCCGTCCGGCCAAGTTGTTGAGTCAGTTGGTATGACAGTTGAATACTGTCGTTGTTGTTATCCCTTAGTACGTGATAGGTGTGTGGAACACTGTCAGTACTTTCTGGGTTTTCTAATCCTTTGTTTTCAGGATTGAGTTTGAGATAAGTGGGGGAGAAGTTGGTACTTCTCCATGTTGCTTCAGGTGTGGAGCGTTGGCTCAGTGTACCGTTGGTTGCAAGATTGTAAGTGTTGTTCTCAGTTCCGAAGGGGATGCGGAGGTAAGGTTTATGTCAACTAAGGATTTGTGCCTTAGGTAGTTTTGTGTACAGGATGTAAGAAATGTTATTATAGTTTGGTAAAGACGGTTTATGCCCCATCATGATTGTCGGCTGTCTATTGACAAATTGAGGAACTGATCACCCTTAATCTCTTGTTGATAGCAGACGGAAATTATGTTGGATGGAATAGACGTGTCTTTCCAGTTTTGATAGCGTGTGAAATGAGTGTTTGGAATTTAAGGAAATGATTACAGATTATTTTGACGAGTCGATGAAGATGCTAATATCGGAAGATGAAACGGATTAGAGGCTTTGGTATGTTGGTTCAATTGGGAAGTTTTGAGAGCGAATGATTGGGCATCGTTAATGGTGGTTCTCGGAGAGAATAATGTGAACTCAAATTGGACGAAGGTAAGGATTTCAGGTTTGGATCTGCTAAGTAAGTAGAAGAACTGTTAGGATGTGAAACTAAGATGTTGTTATGTTCGTGATGATAGTTTTCTAGAAATTGGCAAGAAGGACACAGCGATGAGCTACCGGTTGTGCGTGATTTTCAGATGTATTCCCGGATGGAATATTGGATGTTAGCATTAGAGGTACCCGAACTGATAGAGTAGTTGGAAGATTTACTGGAAAGGAGAATTGTGAAGCCAAGTGTGTCATCTTGGAGAGCTCCAGTATTGTTGGTAACAAACGGAAGGATGATATAATGGAATAACAAGTATAATGGTATTGAGACTAAGGGAAGCCAAACTTAGAGTTCCGAAGAGGTTTGGAGTTTTTGGAATTTTAGAGCATTAATGGAAATTTTGAGAAAACCTTAAGTGTGGATGTACTATTTAAGAGTTCTTTTTGGTTGATTGTTGCTACATGTTGGGATTTATGGAATTTGGACGGTTAAGAGAAGGACTTGTGTATGGATTACTAACAGTTGAATAAGGTAACGATAGAGAATAAGTGTCCACTTTCATGAGCGGATGACTGTAATGGTTTGGCTGAGTTTGAGTGAACTTGCAATTGTTTGGAATGTTTGATAAGAGTGGTGAATTGTGCGAGTTAAGACTTTGATCAATTTGATGTGACTGGTTATGTTGTTATCATCGGAATAGACTGGTAATTACTCGGTTAAGCTTGTGTGTGAGTAGCCAGTTACCCAGTGCAAGGTTTTGCAAAAGCTTTAAGAATTTATATCTTTTGGAATTTGGTTGGACATTACGAAGTACGGTGATGTTGCTTGGTGTTAGTAATGCGTCCGTAATGTTTGTGGAGTATATGGATCGTATCTTCCATATTTAATTGGATAAGTTCGTAGTGGCTCTGATTGAGAACGTTCGGATCTGTTATAATCTCGAAGGAAGAACAGGTAGAGTGCTTGAGATTTGAATTACAAGTATGGAGAAGAGACGAAGTTTTATGCTAAGTTATTCGAGTGAGAATTTTTGGTTGAAAAGGTTAGTCTTCTTGGATATGTTATTTTTGAGGATGGTATTTGTTGTGAATTCATCGGAAGTAGATCTGGTTTTGCAATGAGGGGTTCCGAAGTTGGTTAAGGAGATTAGAAACTTTTGGGCTCAGTCGGTTGTTACGAAAGGTTATGGAAGACTTTGCTAAGTTCGTACTTCTGTTATTTCAGTTGGCTTGCAAAGGATGAGTCATTTGTTTTGGATGTTCGTTGTGAGTAAGTTTTGGGTGAGCCGAAGTAGAATTTGTCTACGGCTGCAGTTTTGATTCTGTGTGATCCGGTTCAACCGTTTGTGAGGTGTCTTTGATGAGTTAGTCAGTGTGTTAATGTAAGGGAGTAAAGTCGTGGCTTATGCTTTACGACCTTTGAGGATTCATAGAAGGATCTATACTATTCAGGATTTGGAATTAGTCGCGGTTGTATTGTGTTGGAAAATTTGGAGGTATTATTTTTATGGTTCTCGGCTCGGAGTGTTTGGTAATCGCAAGAGTTTAGAGTACTTGGTTGGTTTGAAGGAATAGAGTATGAGACAATGAGGATGGTTGGAATTTTTGATGAGTTATGACTTTAGTTGGAATTATCCTGTTGGTAAAGGTAAGGTCTTGCTTGGAAAGTTAAGTCGAAAGTTTCAGGGTATGTCTGTTTTGATGGTCAGAGAATTAGGATAATTTGAGCAGTTCAGAGACTGGTGTCTGGTGTGTGAGATAACACAGGAGAGTGTGAGGTTAGGAATATTAAAAGTGAACAGTGATTTTTGGTGAATAAGAGAAAGAGTTAGACCTTGGACGTGAAATTGGTAGTTTTGATAGTTGCGAGTAATCAGAGTGCGCAGCGGATGCGTGGTGTTGCACAATTTGTATTTGTGTGTGTGTGACTTGTAAGATTTCGTAGGTTGAACGTTGGGAAACGGTAGGAATGATGAGACCGTGGGATGTTCTATAATGGAAGTGATAAGTGAAAGGTTTAAATGTTATCCATGGGCTACTATGTAGATGGATGTTTCGGTTATATGTTCGATTGGTGAATCGTAGCATTGTTGTGGTATGATTGTGTGACAAGGATGTTAGTATTATGGTTGTGTGGAGGTTGTTTAATCGGTGTTGTGTCGTGGAACTTGTGTTCTTGTTTGTGTTGTTGCCTCGTTTCCATGGTGATGGTTCGAGCGTGTGTAGCTAATTCCTGTGTGGGGAATTAGGGGAGTGTTACCTATGGTAGGGTAACGATCTTGTTGTGTTTCGGTTCTAGAGTGAACCTGTGTGTTGGTATCGTGGTTTTCCTTGAGTTGTGAGTTGGTCGTCAAGTGCATTGTATGGGCTTTGCATCTTGTCGTTGTAGTTGTCGTCGTATCGTGTTGTTGTAATTACGGTTAGCAAGGGTTTGTCTGTTGTGTTATTCGTGGTGTGCCTTTTGTTGGCATGTTGGTTTGTTCGTCGGATGCGAGAGTCGTGTCCGGAGTTGTTCGTCTCGGTTATATTTTCGAGGACGAAAATGTCTAAGTGGGGGAGAATTGTAACGCCCCAGTTTTTGTGAGTTTTATTTAATCGAGTTTAATTGATTATTTTATTATTATATTATTTTATTTTCGACTTTTATTTAGAAAAATGTTATTTTTCATCGTTATTATGTTTTATCGCATTTTGAGAGCGTTTGCGGGATATTTGAGTGTAGGGGTATTTTGGTCATTTGGGTAGATATTTTGTTTAAATAGAATAGAAAAGTTGAGAGAAAAAGAGAGAAGAGAAAAGAAAACAGAAAAAAAGTAGTAAAGAGAAGAGAAGAGAAGAGAAAAGAGAAGGAAAGAAGGGAGAAGAGAAAAAGAGGAAAATCGAGTATTCATCCGTTTCGAGCGCGATTAATCGGGTAAGGGTGAGAAGTTTCAATTATATCTTGCTTGTGTATGTATATGTGTTGTTTGTGGTGAATGTTTTGGTTGTTTTCCATATGTTTCCGTTTATGCCGTAATTGACGAAATCGATAGAAACCGATGTTTCTACGGTCGGAAAGTCGTATAAATACATGTGTTGGTTGGTTGTATGTATGTGAGCTGCTGTTTGCAGTTTCACGAAGTTTGGTTAGGTTTCGGTTAGTTTTCGGGATGTTTCCGTTGTTGTTTACGTTTAGGTTGAATTGTAGGAAATCGATAGAAAACGATGTTTTCACGGTTAGAATTCGAAATAAATTACGTAGTTGTATCGAGGAAGGTTAGGTCGTCGTATGTCGTGCTTTTTATTCGATTTGGCGAGGTTTGAAAATTCTGGTTTTTGAAAGGTTGAAATTTAATCGAAAAATCGAACGTCGTAGAAATTTCGTTTAAGTGTTCTAAATTGTTCTTATGTATTTGGTGTTTATGAGTATATGTTTGTTTCGGTGAAAATGTTCGATTTAGTCGAGTTTTTGGGTGTTTCGGAAAAGGACAGCATAGGTGTATTTGAAAAATCTGGTTTTTTGTGAAAAACAGGGTTAGGGATCGATACCTAATCCCAGGGATCGATCCCTACTGTGAAAATTAGGAAAAATGGCATTTTACTACAGCAGGGATCGATCCCTGCGAGTTAGGGATCGATACCTACTGTGCTGAAACAGAAAATTCTGTTTTTCGGGGAAACTTCGGAAATTCATATCTTTTGATCCGTAGCTCGGATTGGGACGTTCTTTATACCGTTGGAAAGCTAACGAAAAGCTCTTTCTATTAAAAATGGTTTGGAGGGTAAAAGATGATTTAATTAATTCGTGTTTTTGGAAAATAGTCGGGTGGTCGGGTTTTTATCGCGTACAACGTGGGCGATTGATGTGTTATCGTGTTATATGCTTTTGATATGTAATGTGTAGCTGGTGTGTTGTTATATGATGTGAATATACGTGATGAGTTGTTGTGATATGGTGTCGATGTTGTGATAATGTGGTTGTTGTGCGGTAAATACATTGTTTGATTTAATATCAATGTATGTTGTTATGGTGTATTGTGGGTAGCCTTTGTGGTGTGAATCCCTTGTGGAAGTAATTGTGATTGCATGATTGTTGTGGTTTGTGGTTTGTGATGAAATGCATTGTTATGTGAAATTCAATGTATGTTGTGTGGTGGCCTTTATGGTTTGAAATGCATTGTTTGAATTGTGTTGCAATGCATGAATGTGTTGTTGATTTGTGGCCTAAGGGCAAGAATATGCAATGTGTGGTATTTGATTATATATGCATGATTATGGATGTGTATGTGGGTGCAATGTGAATGTCATGAGTCATTGTATGCCAAACATCATAATATGCATTGTTGAACGTCCTGAGTGACGGTTTGATTCCAGAGGGAATCTGCTATAACACCGTGGGCCTCGAAAATATGAGGCGCTGCCTGAGGACTTAAAGCGGTGGTTATAGACGATTGTGGGCTCCTTTGGAGACTTAAAGCAATCCTTAACGTCGTGGGCCTCGAAAATACGAGGCGATGCCTGAGGACTTACAGCGACGGGTGAACATCGTAGACCCGACGGGGTGTTATTGGCTACGTCCCAGTAACGAGCGATGATTCCAAGAGTTCCTGGGGAACTAATGAATTACAAGGTTGGAAGTCGGTACCGCATGGCATGTGCATAGAGTCGTAGTGTCGATCTATGTGCATTGCATAAATCATGAGTCATTTGTGCATGAAATTGTGATTGTGATTGATGAGATGAAATATGTGCAATTGTATTGAATGGTATATGTTTGTTTGACATATGTGATTGTGAATGGATGCATGATTGGTGGAAAATCATGATTTGATGACTATGTGTGGAAATTGTGCATTGATTTGTTATGTGTTGAGGTTGTGATGGCCTTGGTAATTGGATGTGCATATGTGATACATGCTATGACTTGGTATGCTTTATGTGCAAATGTGTAGTTATGTTTTTAAGTGTGATGTGTGAGGTGAGAATAACTGTGTATGTGATTTTATGTGTTTTTGCATATTATTATGCAATCTTGCTATAGTTGTTATTTCTCACCCTTCTGCTGGAATATGCTTTTTATGGCATAGTGCAGATTGTCAGCTTTAGAGGCTTGGAGGCTTTTGTGGAGATTAGTCCTCCGTTCCGTTGTCGTTCGTGGTGTCTGCTCTGATACGTAGCACGGGAGTCGGGGAACGTTTTGTTATATGTATATAATTGTTGAATATATTTTGTATTTATATTTTGATGTTCTAAAACAGTTTATTTTGTAAAACAAGTCGGTTATGGATCTTTCCGCTTTATTCCATAATTGACCATCCTTTTGTAAGGAAAAGTTTCCCTTTGTGTTATGTATCAAAAATGTTGAGCAGGGATTGTATTTTATTTCTTTAAATGTGGCATCCCTGTTTCTGTCGGAAAAATAAATTTTTAGTTACTCTGATATTTATTATGTGTTATTTATTTCGCGATGGGAATTGGGGTGTTACACTTTACATACTTGTACATGTTTCATCCCAATGCATGTTCCTTTTACTTCTAACTTCTAAATAACTTGTAATTGCTTGAATGTGTTTGTCTTGTGCATCTTTTATTCACATTAACATGACACATCACTTCTGACCTTGATACTTGAGTTTCATATTGATTTCTTTTTGAGTTTGACTTTTGCCTTAAGTGTTTTCTTTCCATGTTAAATTCATGTTCATGTGGTCTCACTTCTTCTCCTAATCACTCTTAATGTTTGGATGCTTGATTGTATGCCTCATATGACATTGTAAATCATGTTTAGGCACATGTTTAGGTCATCCACATTCTGACCTTGACATTACTTGAAGTATAAATGCATGACCACTTTGTATAACCACTCATTCTTCATCTAATTTTTTCATAGTGCATTTCTTTGTGATTTAAGGGAGTGTATGGGTGCATTTGACTTGTGTTTGATCTCATATTATTGGAGAACATTCTTATGATATACATTCTGACCTTGTGCTTCCTTTAACCTTTAAGATGCTTTTACTTTGATTCTTGATTTGTTTAAGTTTCATTTGTTCATCTTAACTAGTTTCTTCACTTGTAAATAATTGTACTAACCATTTCAGGGGCTAATGGTAAGTCATTTGAGTGTGGATATGCATCCACATTCTATTTTATTTTCTCATATTTTGATCATCCAATTTGTGTTGTTTAAGCATTCAATAATGCTTTGCTTTCATAATCTTTCTTCTTCCCTCTTAGAAACAACTTAACTTCCATCTTAGAAGTAAGTTGCTTTCTTTCTCTCTTCTTCTCCTTTCTTTTAGAATTAAGTTTGTGAACCACATTAACCATAGGATCTCCAAGCATGCTAACACTAGGGTGTGTCTTAGTCTCCCTCATTAGATTTTCACCTTTGATCCTCTTCTTGAGTCACTTCTTCTCATCTTCAAACAAAAGTAAAAACACCTAATAAAGGCAAAACAAACATTGTATTTGGGCCTTTCATGTAAGAATGAGATAGTGAGGGATCTTCTCTCATTTTCTTAGAATGTTTAGCGTGCGTCCCATTTCGGGTCGACATGCGAGGCCTTCGATCTTACATGAGGGACTTAAATACAATGTGCGTTACAAAACATAAAAGCAACCAAAACATTTCTTTCTAAAAAAGACAAAAACAAGCAATGGCGTATTTCCTTCGGGAACTCTTTTCTCATCTCACTCATTCTCAACGTACGAACGTGCTTCTCCTCGTTCTCTTGCAAGATGGTAACGCACTCGGACCAGCGAACCTGCAGCACCTGAGCTAGAACGTTAGTCGTTCCCTAAAAAACACAAACAATCCATCCCTAGTGAGGGGAACTACGTCGCTCTGATTCTCATGTTCCCGATGAGATACGTAGGCAGTGGGGTAGGGCCCATTCGAGCACTTCTTTTATTTTCCCTACATTTGTTTCTTCGTTCCTTTCCGTTCTCGTTCCTTTTCCTTTCCAGTAGCAGCGGAGCTCCAGACGACGACACCCTTTGATCGAGACAAGCAAGTGTGGATCCCATCGGGTACGATGGACGTGTGGGGGTGCTAATACCTTCCCTTCGTGTAACCAACTCCCGAACCCAGTTCTCTTGGTCGTAAGACCATGCTCTTTCGTTTCCCCCCAGGTTTACGCAGTGTTTCCTTTCCCTCTCTTGGGATAAATACACATTGCTGGCGACTCTGTTTCGGTGCCACTTTCGCGTTTGTACTTTGATGAAAATCCCGGGAGCAACAGCTTGTGAAGCATTATAAGTACAATATGGACTTGGCCGCAGATCAAAGGAAACTTTTGAGCATGTCTCAAAACAATTCTGAGTCTATCAAAGAATACGCGCAACGCTGGAAGGATACTGCTTCCCAGGTTAAGCCTTTATTAGCTGAAAAGGAACTGGCTGCCTGGTTCGTGGACACCGTGAAACCAGAATTTTATGAAAGAATGATTAGCAGTGTTAGCGCCAACTTTGCTGACATCGTTGCCGTGGGTGTAAAAGTAGAAGCTGGTCTAAAGAGTGGAAAAGTGGTCAGTGCTTTGAGCAGTTCAAACAGTGGTAACAACAAGAAGCCTCCAAGAAACTTCCATAAAAATAAGGAAGGGGAAATCAATGCTGTCATGACAGCTAGGAAAAAGAATCCAGTTTGGAAACAACTGGTTTATCAACAGCAGTCAAATTCAAGATTTGTTCAACAACCAATGTATCCTATGCAGTTTGCCCCTCAACCTTATGTGGCAGCTGTGACTCTAACCTTTAATCATCAGTCCGCGTAGCAGGTGCCTGTTTATCAACAACAGCCCAGTTACTAGCAAGCACCTAGTGCTCCTGGCTACCAACAACAACAACAGAAGCCACAAGCTTCTCAGTGAAGTGCTCCCTACAGAAGACCCGTGTCAAAGCCTTCATTTCCTCTGATTCCAATGACTTACACAGAGCTGTATCCCTCTCTAGTCCAACAAGGTTTGATTGTCACTAGACCTTTGGGCCCACATACAGAAAAGTCCATGTCGTTCCATAATCCTAATGTTAACTGCGCATTCAACCAAGGTGTCGCCGATCATGACCTAGAAGGATGCCTTGCAATGAAATATGTTGTGAAGAGTTTGATGGAAAAGAAGATTTTGTCCTTTGGAGATAACCCGCCAAATGTGAAGAATAATCCACTGCCTACACATGGGACTACAAATGCTATTAAAGATGAGAATGATGAGGTGTTGATTTTGGATGCATTTAAGATTAAGACTCATGTCAAAGTTTTTCATGTAAAGTTGTTCGAAGCTGGTTTAGTGAAAGTTTCCCATCATGATTGTGAAGACTGTGAGCCCAGTGTCGGAGGATGCAAGTTAGTTCAAGATGATATTCAGCGGTTGATCGATGAAGGTTTTCTGCAAGTAGTTAGTAAAGTGAAAAAAGAGGAGATTGCGGTAATTGAGCCTATTTTCAATTTGCCTGAAGAAAGGAAGAAAGTACCCATTTTCAATGCGCCGAAGTCTGGTTCCGTGGTCCTTATTTTCAATAAACCATAGCCAATATTCAATACATCAGAATCAGTTATCGCTTCTGCGGCCAATCAATCAAAACCAAGGGTCCTCAGAGAGCCTGTTCCATTTCGTTTCAGAAGTACAAAAGTTGTGTTGTGGAAATATGAAGAACCTGTAGTTAACAAAGGGTCTGGAAATGTGGTTCCAAGGAAAGAGGTTGGAACCACTAGTGAAGAAGTAACCAATATGATCTGGGAAAATGACATGAAGTGGTCGAGTTTACACTCCTCTTTTCAAAGGGACTGCGCCCAAATAAACTGTTACTCATGTGCTCGCAAAGGACAAGGAAAAGGAAGTGATTACTAGTGATGAAGATACTGAGTTTCTAAGAATCATTAGAAGAAGTGACTATAAGGTGGTGGATCAGCTTCACCAAACTCCCTCCAAAATCTCCATATTGTCTCTATTGTTGAATTCACCTACTCATCGAGCCGCCTTGCAAAAGATATTGGCCCAAGCCCATGTTGCTCGAGGTATTACCGCCGGTCAGTTTGACAGTGTAATTGCAAATATCACTGCTTGCAATACCCCCAGTTTTAGCAATGAAGAGTTACCTCGAGAGGGTCGAAATCATAATCTTGCTTTACACGTATCTGTGAAATGTCAAGAAGAAACTTTGGCAAGAGTTCTTGTGGACACAGGTTCCTCTTTGAATGTTTTACCAAAAAGGACTCTCAAAAAATTGGCTTACAAGGTAGCTGAGATGAAACCTACTTCCCTAATTGTCAAAGCTTTCGATGGCTCGAGAAGATCTGTAATGGGTGAGATTGAGTTACCAATCCTGATTGGCCCACATGTTTTCAACATCACTTTTCAAGTGTTTGATATTAATCCTGCCTATAATTGCCTACTTGGAAGGCCTTGGATCGATAGAGTTGGTGTTGTAACTTCAACATTGCACTAAAAGATGAAGTTTGTGATTGATGAGAAACTGGTCATTGTTCATGGTGAAGAGGACTTGATGGTCAGTAATCTGTCTTCCTTCCGCTATATTGAGGCTGATGAAGATGCTTTGGAAACTTCTTTCCAAGCTCTTGAGATAGCCAATGTTGTCATGCTAGACATTGAAGAACTGGTGGTCCCGAGTAATCCATCTTTTGGTTCCTTCAAGAGTATACGATTTGGCCTGAAAGAAGGAATTCTTGAAGGCTAGGGCAAAGTCATTAAAGTTCAAGAGAGGAAGAAATACCAAGGGTTGGGTTACAAACCAACTCTTGATGAGACATCTGCTTCTACAATAGTGCGACCAAAGACAATCCATGAAGTGTTCGTCATCAAAGGATATCAGGTCAATGCCGTGATAGAAGACGCAAAAGATGAAGACATCAGTTATCTGGTTTTTTAGTGCGACGCTGCACTAGATAATTGGGAAGCTATTGAGATTCCTGTGTTGTTCCCTGTGCCAGAGTAATATGTTTGTTTTTGTTGTTTGCTTTCAATTCCGTAGCCGTGCCCAAGGCTATTGGACTATTTTGTATGGGCCACTGCTTTCAACTTTTATTAATTAATGAATGATGTTTTGTTAAACTCGTTGTTCCCATTTATTGTTTTTGCTTTTAAATAAAAATGGAAATATTTTCAAAACTACCAGAAACATTTTCTCCTTGCATCTAATTTTGTGCATTTTAATAAAATAAGTCCCTCCATCATGCAGAATATTCAACAAACCTGTTGTATTCAATGACCCTACTCTCACTATTGACTTTGACTCACCCATCTATTAAGCTGAAGATGAGTGAGAGAAAGATTATGAAGTCCCAGATGAGTTGGCAAGAATGTGTGAGTACGAGTACACGGCTCTTCAGCCACATGTAGAACAAGTTGACACCATCAATCTTGGTACCGATGAAGACAAGAAGGAAGTCAAGATTGGGGCAACACTTGGGGCAGAGATCAAACAACGGTTAGTAAAGCTTCTTGAAGAGTATGTGGATGTATTTGCATGGTCTTATCAGGACATGCCTGGTTTGGATACAGACATAGTAGTTCATAAACTACCACTCAAGGCTGAATGCCCGCCAGTGAAACAGAAACTCCGAAGAAGTAGACCTGACATGGCTCTCAAGATCAGAGATGAGGTCAAGTGACAACTTGTTGCAAGATTCTTGGCAGTCTCAAAATACCCCGAATGGGTGGCTAACATTGTGCCGGTGATGAAGAAGAATGGTAAAGTGCGAATGCGTGTGGATTACAGGGACCTTAACAAAGCCAGTCCGAAGGACGATTTCCCTCTGCCACATATCGACACTCTTGTGGATAATACAACCTGTTTTACAGTTTTCTCCTTTATGTATGGTTTCTCAGGTTACAACCAGATTAGAATGGATTCGGCCGACATGGACAAAACTACGTTCATCACTCCTTGAGGAACTTATTGCTACAAGGTCATGCCCTTCGGTTTGAAAAATCCAGGGGCAACCTATCAGAGAGCTATGGTAACCCTTTTCCATGACATGATACATAAGGAGATTGAAGTGTATGTTGACGACATGATTGCTAAATACCAAAGTGAGGAGGACCATTTGGACCACCTTCTGAAGCTGTTCAAAGGACTTCGCAAATATCAGTTGAGGTTGAATCCTGCCAAGTGGGCCTTTGGTGTCAGATCAGGGAAGCTGCTCGATTTTATCGTTAGTCAACGGGGAATTAAGGTAGACCCTGACAAAGTGCGAGCTATTCAAGAGATTCCAGCTCCGCAGACTGAGTCTCAAGTACGAGGTTTTCTGGGTCGTTTGAATTACATCACCAAGTTTATCTCCAACATGACTCCCACTTGTGAACCGATCTTCAAGTTGCTTCGCAAAGACCAAACTGTAGAGTGGAATCCCGACTGCCACCAAGCCTTTGACAAACTTAAGAGCTACTTGCAAGAACCACCGATCTTTGTCCCACCTGTTCCAGGAAGACCCTTCTTCATGTATATGACTGTATTGGAAGGATCAATGGGCTGTGTTTTGGGCCAACGTGATGAATCTGGTCGCAAAGAACATGCCATCTATTACCCGAGCAAAAAGTTCACTGATTGCGAAAGCCGTTATTCACTTCTAGAGAAAACATGTTGTGCTTTAGCATGGGCCGTTAGACGTTTGAGGCAGTACCTGATATGTCACACTACTTTGGTTATCTCAAAAATGGATCCAATAGAGTACATCTTTGAAAAACCTGCTCAAACAGGAAGACTAGCCCGTTGGCACATGCTCTTGTCAGAATATGATATCCAGTACGTCACTCAGAAGTTCATCAAAGGAAGTTTCTTATCAGACTACCTCGCAGATCAGCCTGTGGAAGACTATGAACCACTTAAGTTTGATTTCCCAGATGAAGACATTATGGTTTTGAAGAATTGTGAAGAGCCAGGCCCCGATGAAGGCCCTGAACCTGGTTCCCGATAGAAAATGATGTTCGATGGTTCTTCCAACTACAGTGGACATGGTGTAGGTGTTGTGTTGATGAACCCTGATGGCGGTTATACCCCGTTTACAGCAAGACTTTGCTTTGAATGCACAAACAACATTGTTGAGTATGAAGCATGTATCCTAGGTCTGGAAGCGTCAATCGATCTTAGAATCAATATTTTAGAAGTCAGTGGTGATTCTGCTCTGGTTATTTATCAAGTCAAGGGCGGGTGGTGAACTAAAGACAAGAAATTATTCCCGTATCGTGACTACATTGTGGAAATGATCCAATACTTTGACGAAATTACTTTCCGTCATGTTCCGCGATTAGAAAACCACATGGCTAATGCTCTAGCCATGTTAGCTTCAATGTGGAAGGTTAATTTTGTTAATGAAGCTCCACTCATCAGTATCGAGCGTAAGACTGAACCCGCCTATTGTCAGTTAATTGAAGAAGAGGTGGATGGGAACCATGGTTTCACGACATCAGAAATTATCTGAAGGATCAAGAGTATCCTGCCAATGCTTCAACTCTTGACAAGAAAACTTTGAGGAGGTTATCGTCCAAGTTTTTCCTCAGTAATGATGTGCTCTACAAAAGGAATCATGACATGGTTTTCTAAGACGTGATGATAAACGAGAAGCAGACCTGTTGATTTACGACATTCACGAAGGAGCATTTGGCACTCACGCCAATGGGCATGTCATGGTTAAGAAGATCTTGAGGGCCGGTTATTATTGGTTGACTATGGAGACTGATTGCATTTAATTTTCCAGAAATTGTCATAAATGCCAGATCTATGCTGGCAAGGTGCATGTACCTCCTACGTTGTTGAATGTTTTGTCGTCACCTTGGCCTTTCTCTATGTGGCGCATCGATATGATTAGGGCTATTGAGCCAAAAGCTTCTAATGGTCATCGATTCATCTTAGTGGCTATTGACTATTTCACAAAATGAGCTGAAGCTGCCTCTTATGCCAACGTGACCAAGCAAGTGGTTGCCATTTTATCAAAAACCAGACCATCTGTCGTTATGGAATCCCAAATAGGATTATAACGGACAATGGGACCAATCTGAACAACAAGACAATGAAGGAGTTATGTGACAATTTCAAGATTGAACATCATAATTCTTCACCTTATCGTTCCAAGATGAATGGAGCTGTCAAAGCTGCTAACAAAAACATAAAAAAGATCCTGCAGAAAATGGTCACGACTTATAAGGATTGGCATGAGATGTTACCGTTTGCTTTGCATGGATATAGAACTTGGTTCAGACTTCGATAGGGGCAACTCCCTTTTCTTTGGTATATGGAATGGATGTTGTCCTTCTCGTGGAAGTGGAAATACCATCTTTAAGAATTCTGATGAAGACCAAGCTTGATGAAGCAGAATGGGTCCAAGAGAGATATGACCAGCTGAACCTCATTGATGAAAAACGATTAACTGCCATGTGTCATGGTCATCTGTATCAGAGGAGAATGAAAAGGGCATTTGACAAGAAGGTCCGTGTTCATGAATTCCTTGAAGGAGAACTTGTACTCAAAAAGATCTTGCCATCTCAAAGGGATGTACGTGGAAAATAGGCGCCCAATTATGAAGGCCCATTTGTGGTGAAGACAGTGTTCTCCGGAGGTTCCCTAATTCTTACAACGATGGATGGTGAACAACTCTTACACCCTGTGAATGCTGACTCAGTAAGAAAATATTACGACAAAAAAGCCTACTAAGTCAAAAACCAGAAATAGCGACTTAGGCAAGAAATGGGTATCCCGGTGGGTCATAACCTATGAAGGAGACTCAGGCAAAAGTTAGGGATTAAAATAAAAAGAAAAGAGCTCGCTAGGTTGAAAACCCGAAAAGGCGACCTTGGCAAAAAAGAGCGTCCCGGTGGATTGAAAACCCGAAAGGGCGGTCCAGGCAAACGTTAGGGACAAAAGGCGTTTCACTGAGTCAGAAAGGGTTGTCACCCATACCAAGGAAGTTCAGGAAGAAGTGCAGACACATCACTCTCATCATCAGCGAGGTTTTGGAGGGATTCTTAGTCACTAGGGATAGTTGTGGTTATTGAATATGATGTAACCTTATTCCCAAATTGCCATTTTTCTAATTGTAATGATCCATGGAACTTTGCCATTGGCAAGTTATCATTCTAATGAAATCAGATTTTTTACCATTCTTTGTTTGATATTTATCATTTCTTTACTGTTTTCTTGTTATGCAAAACTTCACTTATTCATTAATAATGGTTTTGAAAGCGGAAATTTTGAAAAAAAAAACAAATCTTTTGAGAAAACACAATGGAAACATAATCCACTTTGGCTCTTGGGACGATTTAGCAAAATCATATGCCTTCACCAGTGACTCTTGTTGTAATGAAAGCACCGTAAAACCATTTGGTGTATAGTTCCCCATTGAAACATATTCAAAATTAGCAACAGTTTATGGATTGGATATCTCAGCTATGACTAACCACCGTGATACAAAAGACTTCTCCCCAGTATCTTCCACAGATGTTTGTTGAATGTGGAAGATTTTTATCTCCCCAAGTGAAAGAAGGATGTTCCCTATTTTGACTCCTGAGCTGCTGTTCTCTTTAGATTCAGTGTGGCTCTTTGCACTGGATATGTTATACATCGCTCATCTTCCCCAGTCTTTCATCTCTTGTCAGGATCGTCTCTTGCATATCATTTGAGCATTCGCATCATACCGTATCATGGTGCATTTTGCATTAAGTGTTTTTTTTCCTGTGGGTTTTACCGCCTTTGCCCTTAACCTGCTTGTGGTTAGGTGTTCTTTTGAGTTCGTGGATCGTTATCCGTGTCCTGCTTGCGTCTGGTTGTCACCTGCTTGATTATTACCCTTTTTCCCCAGGAAGTTTAGTCATCACTATGCAACCCCGGTAATGCCCTCTGTCTTCAAGCCAATCGTTATTGTTGTTTGTTAAGTCCAATGTGTACTGGCATTGTTTTTCATATCGCTCCTCATCGATATCGTAAAGTCCAGTGTTTACTGGCATGTTTCGTTTATCCAATCATAATTGGTGTCTGAGTCTAGTGTTTATTGGCATTGTTTCAATATCGGTCTTCATCAATATCGTAAAGTCCGGTGTTCACTAGCATGCTTTTAAAAAATCCAATCTTAATTGGTCAGTCTTAACTGTATATTTGAAGTCCAGTATTCACTGGCATGTTTCTATATCTGTCATCATCGGTATCATGAAGTCCAGTGTTCAGTGGCGCGGTTCTAAATCCAATCCTCTTTGGTATTGTAAAGTCCAGTGTTTACTAGCATCTCCTGAAGACTTTGTTTCTTTGATATCCAAAGTCCAGTCGTGGCGGGCAGTTGTTTAAATCCAATGTTAATTGGTCAGTCTTAACTGTTTACCTTTAAAATCCAGTGTTAGCTGGTCAGTCTTAACTGTATGTGTGAAGTCCAACATTCACTGACATGTTTCTATATCGGTCATCGTCGGTATTGCGAAGTCCAGTGTTTACTGGCATGTTCTCCCCCAATCATTATCGGTATCTCGCAATCTATCCCCAGCAGGGGTTTAGTCATTACCAATACCCCTTTTGAAAGTCCTTGTGATTATTATCATTTGGCGCACGCAGAGTTTGTGTTTGTCTCTATCTTTTCTGGCTTTTCTTGAAGATCCCGTTAGAACTCTTCAGTATAAGATATCCCTAGAAAATATTTAGTTGGTATCCTTTTCTTTTTACCCAAATTGATCCCCAGTGAAGATCATGTCTTCTTTCTAGTTTCATCCCCGGTAAAGAGTTTGTCTTCTTTTTCTGTTGTCCCCGATGTAGCCGGTCATATTTGAACCTGTCGTCCATCTCCCTGGATCTTTCCCCAGTGGAGAATGTAACACCCCCAATCTATACCCCCAAGCTATTAAAGCGATAAATAAAAATTCAAAATTGCATCAGAGTATATTTAAATTATCATGGCATAGACAGGGAGAATCACATTATATTGAAACAAAACGTACAACACCTACTCATAAAGATATGCAACAGTGGGGTAGCAATCAACAGAGGAACTCAGTTCCTTACACCCACATCTCAGATTTTAGAATAAAAGCGGAAAATCTAAAACTGAATATCATATATATATATATATATATATATATATATCACATAAAGGTTTATCTGTTATCAACAGAATCATGTATATATACAACTACAAAGGACCAAGATGCATATACACAACATCACAAAATAATCCTAATCGATCTCCCGACTACCCGGTGTCACATATTAGAGCCGACCGACAAAAGAATGAAGACCTAAGCCTCACAAAAGACCTCCAGCAACTAATCTGCAATGCCTCATAGAGCATTATAAAATAGAAGAAGGGTGAGAAAAACAATCATAATACAGTTGCATACAATTATATATTAACACAGAAATGCACAAATAGAATATTCTCACCACAAATGTACCACAATCCAATATAACACACACAGTGCAAATACCAGGTATTCATCACCAATGCACATCAATCATACACAATGCACTCATCATCAATACAATTATACATGTTTCGTCTCATCAATCCCATTCCCAATTATCACACGCCAACACCTAGAGCACATATAGATTATATTCACATATTCACATATTCGCGCATAATGCATATGTTTATACACAAAACATATCATTCATAATTCAATGCATTTAACACGAAGGTACATCAATTCACAAATGTTATCACAAGCTCAATCACGTAATTATTCCATTCCCAATTGCATATTAATCATGCACAATACATTTGTCACAAATGCATATCACAATGTCTCACACCTAATCAACCAAATCATGAATTTTCACATATAAACAATGCAATCATAACCCATGCAGATGCAAAGAGACCGACACAACGACTCTATGCAAATGCACATGCGGTACCGACTTCCTCAAATCTCATCACCAGTTCACTCAGGAACTATTGGAACCATCGCTCGTTACTGAGGGTCGCTCAAATAACACCCCGTCGGGCCTACGATGTTCACCCCGTCGCTTTAGGTCCCCACATGGGCACACGACGTTTATGGATTGCTTTAGGTCCCCACATGGGCACACAACCCGATTGCTTTAGGTCCCCACCTGGGCACACGATCCGATCGCTTTAGGTCCCCACCTGGGCACACGATCATCTATAACCATCGCTTTAGGTCCCCACCTGGGCACACGATGTTATAGCAGATTCCCTCTGGAATCGAACCGTCACTCAGGACGTCACAAGAATGCATATCATGATGCTCAGCATACAAGAACTCATGACAACCAATGCATCTTCACACATATATGCAACCATAAACATGCATATATAACCAAATACAACACATTGCATTTATTTACCTTTCAGCCACAATTCATCACCACAACATGTCATCACATGCATTCACCTCATATAGCATCACACAAGCTACACGTTACATATCAAAAGCATATAAAATGATAACACATCAATCGCACACATTGTACGCGATAAAAACCTGACAACCCGACTATTTTTCCAAAAACACAAATTAATTAAATCATATTTTACCCTCCAAACCATCTTTAATAGAAATAACTTTTCATTAGCTTTCCAACGCTTCAAACGGGGGTTAAAACAGACTTACGGTTCAAAAGTCATGAAGAAAACAAAATCGGACATTTTGGAAAATTCTGTGATGCACGGGTCAGCGCACGACAATCATGCGTCGACGCACAGTTGCAGGGGTTAGCGCACGAATGCGCAGATTTTGCTAAAAATTCAGTTTTCGGCCGTTAAATGCCTTCCGGACCTCCGATTTCGATTCCGTAAAAAGCTGCGATCTCAGAATTCAATATACTACAATATTTTCACCATTAAAAAGCCATCCAACACATTTTCCATTTTTGAAATATTTTAAAACATAATTTTATCAATTTACTCAACTCCAAACTCGCTCAAAACCACTCGAAAACACAAAATCAACCACTCCCGATTAATTCCTATCCTTACCCGATTAAATATCAACGTATACCAATGTTACCAGGCATATCCAAACACTTTTACTCGATCACAACATCAATTGCACAAAAACATCAATATATATCAAAAACTCAAAAGTTACAAATTCAACTCGATTCAATCAAACGATCACACTAAATCACGACCCAACATCACACGACTCTACTACGCGATTTATTCCGACTTTCGTCCGTAAAAACATCGATTTCTACTCGTTTATCTCATTTCGACCTATATTTGAACAAACAACAAAATTTCCACACAAACATACATAATCATACACAAATATAGTATAATTGAGTTTCGCACCCTTACCCGATTAAATCGCGTTTGAAAAGTCGGTTGAATCGGTTCCTAAATCCACAAGTTTTTCCTCTTTTTCTTCTTTTTCCTCTTCTCTTTCTCTTCTCTTTTTTCTTCTTCTCCTTTCTCTCTATTTTTCTGTTTTCTTTCTTTTCTCTCTTTCTTACTACTTTTTTTCTATTTTAAACAAAAAATCAAAATATCTAACCACCCAAAAGGCCAAAATACCCCTACACTCAAATTTCTCGCAAACGTTCCCAAAACGCGACAAAATATATTCACGATGAAAAATAACATATTTCTAAATAAAAGTAAAAAATAAAATAAAATAATAATAAAATAATCAAACGACTCGATTAAATAAAACTCACACAAAACTGGGGCGTTACAAAGAATATCTCTCTAACTTCCTTCTTATCCCTAGTGTTTTGTTAGTCTCTCCTCGATGAGTCCTGTTCTATTGGTTGTTAACCTGCATCCCTAGTGAGTCTTGCTTGTGGATACTAAACCTTTATTCTTCCCTAGGGAGGCTCACCCGTGTGTGTTTGGGTTTTTTCCCTTGGGTGTCTTATTTAGCATGCATTTTTGCACCATCATGTCATCATACCATCTTATTAGAAGTTCATGGCATGTCTGCATTTGCATGTCGGTTGCCTGTCCTTAGCATATGCATTCCATCTAAGGGAAAATTTTTTGGTTTTCTATATTTAAATACCTTTCACCTTGATCTCCCGAGGATTATCATTCCTCGTGCCATCCGGTAAAGCTATTTAAATAGGGGCAACTGTTATACCCCAAATTTTACCCCTTAGATGTCATAACATCTTGCACTTGCATTTAGGTTTCAACCATCTATGCATTGTTAACTAACCACATATCCTGCTAGTTTGTTTCCTTTTTATGAAATCTAGGGTTTGCCTGAGGAAGAGGGCAAGGTCAATAAGCTAAGCTCTCACATGTTTCAAGGTCTCCTAAGGCACTCCTTGACTCCATACAACCATCCCAAGTGTTCACTAGGTGATTGAGATTAGTGTGTGAATTCATCTGTGCAAGAAAACCAACTGAGGCTTGAAGACTAATCTTGAGGTTCTCAAATCATATGCCATGGTCTCATGAGATTGAATTAAGAGAAATCAAAAAGAGACCATCAGATCAAGAGTTGTGAAATTAGGGTTTTAACCTGAAGAATCACAAGGGACCTTGGTGTGATCAGTCAATGCCTTGATTGGTTCATCAACCAATTGAGCTTACATACATCCAGATGTCTTATTCAACAAGAATCAAGTGCTACTTGAAGTTATTGCAAGATCATTGAAGCATTGCACTGGTTAACCCTAAATTAGGGTTTTCTCCAGGAGAAAGTCGACTGTACCCTAACCCATGGTCAAAGCATGATCCCAAGTCTTGGGACACGAGCCAACATGTTCATATATATCCTTGGAACCTATCTTGGTGTTTGGAAAAGTTCAAAGTTACAAGTTCATTGAGGATCGCACTGCGGAATTCATATGACCTAATTTTCATCTGATAAAGTCAACCATTTGACTTTTGATATCTTGACCCAAGATGATTCATTCAAGCTATATTCCATCAAGACATGCTTGATTCTTGAGTAAGAGCATGAGAAATCACTATTTGAAAGGTTTCTTGCAAAAAGGGCGAGGTTTGGTTCTTAAATTTTTCTAAGTGTGGAAGAATTCACTCCTTATGCAAACTTTGAAGAGTCATAACTTTCAAACCACATATCCAATTTTTGTGACTCAAAGCTCAGATTAAAGCTCTCATCATGAACTTCAAAACATATTATAGGGTTCTTCTTCAAAAGAAGCTTGGTTTTTAAGTTAGGAGGCTTGGAAGTTCAAGGCAATTAAAGACTTAGTGAAATTTCATCATCTTTGCCCTAAATTTCAGCCAACTTCATCTCTAGTTTTCACCATGATCCCTTTGGATCTAGGACTTGGAGTGAACATGAACTTTGTAGAGGACATTTGGGGCTTTCCAAAAAGTAAAAAAACTCCCAAATCCATTGACTGAGCTAGGAGTTTCGAAGGATTGAATATTGATGTTCATTTCTTGAAATGCAAGATTCCAACATATGCATAATGATGCATAACCATTCCTAATCACCAAAGTTCTCACATTTCTAATGTTTAGAGGTGAGATTAGTGTGTTTGGGACCTCTGCCACGAGCTACACAAGTTGCCACATTAAAATAGAGTAGTTTTATGCAAAGTTGATACAAATGGATTCATGAAAGAGAAACTGTTCAAAAGGCATGGTCATTCCTACTATCTTGCAGCATGGAAGCTCAGACCAATCCCATCAACACACCTCAATAGTACCAACCCTATTCTGAGCAATTGTTAGAGTGCTTGAAGCCTCATGACTCAGCACATTGCTTGGCACGAAGAAAAGTCGCAAAAAGGGCAATCTTGGCAAGTTGTGAAATTTGACCATGCCTTCACTCCTCAACTTCTCCTATAAATAGGACATCAATCCTCAAAGAAAAACACACCAGAATCACCCCTAAACAAAGGCTGATACTCTCTGAATTCTCTCACTCACCCATTCTTGCAAATTTGCAAGAACACTGCTCCAGATCGTTCCACTCGTGCACTTCTCAAATAAACCTCACAAACCACCTCTATACATCCATAAGAACTCATTTCAACACCTGGAAAAGTTCTGTAACTCCTCAAACCTCATCCACCATTTTTGAACTCCATATTGCAAAAAGGATGGGGTTTCACTTTTGAGGTATTTTCCAAAGCTGCTAACCATCTGCATCTCCTCTCCTAACATCAACAAGGCAAGGCAGGCCATAATTTCCATTATGTAAGCACCATAGAAGAAGCCTTGGACTTTCTCCAAGAGGTAAGATTCCTGCTCCTTTGAAACTCAGTTTTCATGCATTTTTATGTTCCTATTCTCATAGAAAAAATGTAGTTCATAACATACTTATATGTGTTGGACCATGGTTGGTTTGTTTTACTTTGAATATATGTTGATGTAGCTTGCTGAAACTTTTTGATGTTGCACTGTTGTTGGTTATTTTGCGTGTTGTACGTTTGTTTTTAAGATGAACCATTAGTGTATTTAGATTCTTGACAAAACTTGCTTCAAGATTGGTTTTTGTAGTTTTGATTTTGGTTAAGAAACAAGTGAGATAGAGGGAGAGGAAGTTCTGGCCATGGTGAGTTTTTAGGGCACGAGCAAGAGAGAATAATGAAGAAGATGATGTTGAGATGGCACCCAGTCAGCCCAATGTGGCGTTGAGGTGGCCATTCTGGTTGTTCCTTAAAATAAAAATAATTGGAAGCGTATTATGTTTGGATGTAATAGCCACCCCAGTGGTAGAAACCTTGCCTTGCCTTTCCTCTCTTTGCTTGCCTTGCCTGGGTTCGATCTTGTTGATCAACCCTTTTGTATTTTTTCTGATTTATTCACTTGCTTTTATATTTTATTGTGTGTTTGCATTAATAGCTCACTACACACGCTCAGCTCAGTTGGTGAGAGTTTTTTTAGGGCGAGATTCAGGACGTGGGTTCAAAACCCATGTGGTGCCTTCCCTTTATTTTTATTACCTTGTTTTATTTAAATTTTTTATGGTTTGTACATCCATTTCATTTGATGATAACTTGCTCATTTTTTATCCTTTTTGACCCATTCCTTTTGCAAATTGTTCATTAAAATGTCTATTTTCTGATGGTGAAAAGAACTTGTCCAAAATAATTATTTATGGGACATTTGTAAGTGTTGAAAGTGAAGGACATTTTTAGGGTTTTTTTATGAAAACTTCTTTGCTTATTTTGTTTTTTAACATAAATCCTTGGTTTGCTTTGATTGTTTGAAACCTAAAACATGTTGTTTGAACCTTGTATGGTGTTGTGACATTATGTGCCATTGACTCACCATGATACCTTGATGTTTAATATGTTGTTTACATGTGAATGTCTTTGCAAATATCTTGTTCATACCATTAGATCTTGTTAGATCACCTACCCTTTTAACATGAAACTGTTTGACCAAGCATGTACACATGTATGCCTTGAATCTTGGATGCCATGTTTGAATTGTTCTTAAGTGTTTATATATCTTGGATTGTAATCTTTGAATACATGAACCTTATGATATTGTCACCTTCTTCTTGTTAACCCATGTTTTATACCATGAGAACGTAATTCATGTTTTGCTTAGGTGTTGTAACATCTTTGTTTCATATATTCTTTGGTTGTCACCATGATATGTTCATCCCCATGTGAAGATTTTGGTTGTTACCCTAGACTCTTGTGAATTAATCCTTGCTTTGAATGTCATCATATTCACCATCCTTATTCATGAGTTGTATTCATGTATCTTGCCATCATCCATGTGTGAATACATTTGTCATGTTTATTATCTTAACTTCTTTAGGTTATTCCCTTAGGTGAGGCTAGCTCTTTAGCTCTCCTCTTTAACCCTCTTTGTTCCCCTCCTTCCAAAGGAAAGTATCTCTATTGACTTTTAAGTCATAGATAGCTCATTACCCTCTTGGCCTCTTTAGAGCCATCCCTTATCCTCATTAGGATCATCCCTTGGCCTCATTAGAGCCACTTACCTTACAACTTAGGATCCACCTAGAGCTATTCAACTCTATGTGAGCATCATCATAATGATGTTCCTCTCTCCCCATGGCCTTATTAGAGCCATTCACCCCCTTAAACTTAGAACTAGGTTAGAGTTCTTAAACTCTATGTGATTCTCATCATCACGAGTATTCACTTCTCCTTTACAACTTAGACTTAGAGAGTTCTTTAACTCTATATGAGTATCATACTCATTTCCCTTGGAACTTTGGCCATAGTCAATGGTTCCTCACCCTTAGTTAGGTGAACTACGAATACTCTGATTCTTTAGTCAGGATACGCAGGCACAAGATGCGACGTCTTGGTGAGCATACTTAGTGTACATACCCCTAGGTCTTTACCATTAGGTCTTTACCTTTAGAACTTTGGTCTTCACCTTATCCTTACCAGATTCCTTAGCAAGCAAACATAGCATAACACAAAATACAAACGAGAGGTTCCTGTAGAGTACTACAGATACTTAGGGTGCTAATACCTTCCCTTAGTATAACCAACCCCCGAACCCCCGGTCTCTTAGCTGTGTCTTTACATAGCGCAATTAGGTTTTTCTTAGATCTTTACCCTTTTCTTTGGATAAATCAAAGCTCGGTGGTGAACTCCTTGATTTGTGATTCAGGTTAATTAATAGCTTGACATCCGATTCTCACTGCAACAAGGTGCTTATAAGTAATGCTGAAAAGTTTGTTTGTTGGATGGACTAACTTTAAATCTCCATCATTGATTAAAATTGTTGTTCTATGGGAAATCGTTGTTATGATATTGCCCAATCCTTTGGTTACCTACATAGTTTACTACTTCATCATTAAGGTCAAAAAAATTTGGATGATCTCTGCTGCAATGTTCGCAAAACGCAATCAACCTTTGTTGTGGTACTTCATGCATTTCTTTCAGTTGTTGTTGCAACTTTGTCAGTTGTTTGGTCACTTGATCCAGCGTATGGGTACTTCATGCATTTCTTTCAGTTGTCGTAACATCGCAGGTGTTTATTTATATAATACCATTCTTTCTCTATGAATGGTTTATGTTGTGTTGTCCTTGATGATCACTAATTGTCATTCACTCAATGATTGCTATTGCATTTTCTGCACTTTTGGACATTAGAGAAACCTCAACAGTAACATCTAGCAACAACTTTGGTTGTTGTTAGAGTCCATTTTTGAAGATGTGTATTTGCATGAGTTCATCAAAACTGTAATTTGGACATCATCTCAACATGGACTTGTATCTTTCCCATGCTTCACAGAAAGTTTTCGTTGCACCCTAGAAAAACACCGTGATGGTTGTATTAGGTGCCATGAATTTGTTGGGGGAAGAATCTGTTTAAGAACCTTTCTCCAATAAGTTCCAATTTATAATCATTGATGTGAGTTGATCAAGATACCACTCTTTTTCTTTGCCAATTAGAGTGTGTGAAAATAATCTTAGGAGTACCACTTCTTCCTCATCTTCTGGAGCTTCTAGCGTACCAGAGATTTCGTAAATATTGTGAGGTGTGTGTAGAAGTCTTCATGATATAAAACTGCAAAAGGGTTAGCATACATAATTTATACTAAGCCTGTTTTCATTCCACTTTGTAAGATATTGCTTTGTGTTCTAGCAAGGTGAGCTAGACGTCTAGGACATGGTGGGCCACCATTGTTGTTGTTGGTTATGATAACTTCATCCATGGTTCTTTGTTTTCATATAAAAAAAACCTTCTAGATCTAGCCTCTTGGATTTGGTTTCTTTTTCCTGTTATTACTGTTGTTTTAACGTATGGTTCTTTCGATTTCGAGATTAAAAAAAAATTAATTATTCTACGGGAACATTACCTCGCACAAAATAGTAATAACATAACTAATTATAGATGTTAATAGGTTAGTAACTATAAACAAAATATTAAAATTTTATCAGATATATACAGATATAAAACAATACTTAAAAAAATAATAATTATTGCAATGTCTTTAAAAAATAGTACAACTCATCGACGACGACACCATTTTGTTGTGAGCACAAATATAAGTTTTATAATTATCAAATCCACGAAGACCGGTAATTTTAAACACCATTCAACAATTTTTAAGATCTTAAGTAGAGAAGGGTTTTATAGTTGTTTTGATGCGTGAAAGTAAATGCCATAAAATAAATGATAAAAAGTAAAATGGAGATTTTGGTGTAAACAATAAGAAAGCTTGCTAAGGGTAGATTTCATCATTACGTATTTATCATACATAACCATAGGTTAATAATATGCTCCTCTACTCGGCTATTAATATTACCACATGTTGCTTTTATCTCTGATTGGTCTAAACACCATTAGATTAGTGCATTATCTAGTAGTCGATATGTTGGTCTATTAACCAACACAAAGCAGTATGTTCCAACATTTATAAAGCAGCAATACTATACACCAATCCTACTAAAGTGTATGCGAATATTAAACCTAATCCTATGTTTAGGAATTAGCATCCAATAGATGATAATCTTGGATTATTAATGACAAGGACCTTTCGAATTCTGAGTCACACTAAGAAAACAAATTTTAGGTAACAAATCTTAAACATGCATTAAGATTAAAGATTCGTCCATATTAAATCATGAGTAGACTTACATAAAACATCATGACCTATTTATTACGTGAATATAATGACTACATATAACCCCTAACAAAGATATTTTTAGCTATACTTACTCATCATAGTTGTATCAGTAATCCCGTGAAGACGAGCTTGGAAGTTTATATGTCCTGCACTTGAGCCACACTTCCGCATTCAATCTACCTCTCTTATACACATGTTATAGAACAAGGTGAACCTACCCAATTCTGTACTACCTCACTCCTGATAACACTAAAACACATAGTTTATTTTGACTCAATTTGCACATGTTTTAGTGTCACTTTATCACATTCTGTAGTGTTATACTGGTGATTTATGTACGTTTCAGGTACTTTACAAGTGGAGATCGACATTGAAGAAACCGGATGAAAATGACACAAAGCGGAGAAAAATGGAAAAAAGACACTAGTGGCAACCCACATGGCGCCTGCCATGGAACCTGCCATGACTAGGGAGTCATGGAGCCCAACAGATAGAGAGAAGGAACAAAGAAACACTGTCAAAGGAGTGTAGCGACCGCCAAAAGAATATCATGGCATCCTCCATGCAGTGCAACTGCCAGAATCCTCAACTTTCACTTGTGGCGACCGCCATAAGCTTCATGGCGTCTGCCATGTAGTGCGCTTCCTAAAAAATAGCAACAAAAAGAACTCAGCCTTCCCCCATTCTTCCATATTTTTTCCCACGTCTTATACACGATTAGGGCTGCAGTTTCAGCATATGTAACACTATTCATAGTTAGTTTTTATCAGAATTTGGTATCTAAGTTGTATCAGAGTTATATTGACGCTTTTTGCAAATTATAGAGTTCTAGTTTTCTACCATTGTAGCTTGCTTGGATCAACAATCTTGCCTTCAATTTAATTTCAGGTTTTATTTCACGTTTATTTAATTTACAATTGCCTTTAATTTTCTGCTTTTACTTTGAGTCTTTTAAATTCCTGCCTTATTATTGCATTCTTATTGTTTTTACTCTGCATTCTTGTTTATTCCGTTAATTCATATGAAAAACTTCTTCATCAATTGCTTTAAATTATTTATGATGTCCTTGTTTTAAGGGAATATTGAAAATTTCATTTTCGTTTCCGAAACCATGTCCGGCTAAATTACTAGAGTCTGGATGTGAGGACCGTCATTTCGACGGGACTCTGTGAATTCAATTGGTGTATAATTTTAACATTAAAGTATTTTTCTAGTTCTAATTTTTAAGGTTTAATATTTAAAGATTTTGCATGACAGTGAAAACGTTCAGATATTGGTCAACGAAACAATAGTCTGAGATCAATATCCGGTAAATTTTATGCATTTGTAATTTTGATACGTTCAGATACCATTCCACAAAATGACTGTGTGAGATCGGTGTCTAATCAGTGTCAGCATTTGCGATTTCAAAACACTAAGGTACTGATTAACAACACGAAAGTGTGAGATCAGTATCCGATCTAAATATTGGATTTAATTTCTAAAAACAGCGAAAGTGCTTTAGAGATTAATTAGGATTTATTAGTTTTCAAAAAATGTTTCGAAAATGTAATCGTGAAAGTGACAGCAAAGCGTTTACATTTTGAAACATAACACGGGCCGCGCGAAAGTGAGCAGTATTTTTAAGTTGATACTTCCTTTCTGAAAACTATTGTATAAAACTCAAAACAATCGCCAAGAATTTATTGAGTCCCAGAAGTGCGATTGGAAATTACATTTTGGTCTCGTTTTTATTATTATTATCTAAAGTCGAGTTTAATTTCTTTGTTTTGTTTTCTTTCTAAAAATCCAAAAAAATAAAATCCGATTAGCCTTAGATTTACATAGCGATAGCTAGTAACGATAGGATTGACTATTGGTCTCTATGGGTTCGATATCTTTTATATTACTCTGATAATATATCTGTCGTTCGGATAAGCTACCACACGTAGACACACATCAAAGTTTTTGGCGCCATTGTCGGGAACCAATTTAGTCAAATATCGTAACTCCTTTATAGCGTCATACAAACTAAGGCAGCTTTTCCTTTTTATTTATCGGTTGTATGTCAAGCACTCGCCCACGAGGAGAGGAGTTAGAGCAACTGATTGATGAAGTAGAGTGATTCCTACGTATATGATGCAAGATCGAACAATACTGAGCCATATTCTTACCCATGGCTGCACCTGATACTAAACCCCTTAAAGATTACTGTAGCGAGCGATTTTTGTCGGTGACGCGACCACCTTATCGCCGAAGTTTGGGTTTTCCTCCTCAAGGAGAAAGGGTGCTACTTTCTGATTTCTTATTTATCCCGTGAAGCTGGAAGGGAAAGGGAAGCTATCTAAAACTAACCTTGCACGCGAATGTTTAACTGAACAAACGCTTTAAAGAGATTGGGGGGTCCGGGGTCAGGTTATACAATGGGTAGTTGTCAATTACCCATCCTATATGTGGTTATCCATAGGATGTTAGCTTTTAGGTTTCGCTTTATAATTGATAGTGTTTATCTGCTGATGGGTTGGGAAAGTTTCTTGGGAAGTATGAGTGAGTGGGTGAGTTTTTGTTGATGTTTTTGGTAAGGTACTAGACCTAAGTTTTGATTGATATGAAGGTGCTGGACCTAGGGTTTTTTATTAGTATGCAATGAGTTTGAAAGACGTTTTGATTGATTGATGTGTCTTGTACAAAGCCCAAGATTGAGGCTGCAATGAGTTTGACTCTGCTTAGGGAAAATCATTCCTCAAAGCCTAAAAGAAGACTGGGAGGAAATGACTCGGCTGGGGAAGATATATGTCCTAAGCTCAAGAGAGGGAAATTTATGTCTTGTACAAAGCCCAAGATTGAGGCTAAATGGGTTTGACTCAACAAGAGAGTGCATTTATCTATCCTGTATAAAGCCCAGGATTGTGGCTAAATAAGCTGGAGAAATGCTTCTGCACAGCTTGAGAGGAGGTTAACTCCTGCTAGGGGAATCTTTATACCAAGCTTTGGATAAAGATCGACTCAACAAGAGAGTATTTTTATCTGTCTTATATAAGGCCCAAGATTGAGGCTAAAAGGGTTGACTCAACAAGAGAGTACTGAAAGGTGATTGACTCAACAAGAGAGTCTGAAAAGGTGATTGACTCAACAAGAGAGTTTGAAAAGGAAATTGACTCAACAAGAGAGTCTTTTATACTCAACAAGAGAGTGATTTGCTGTCTCGTACGAAGCCCGAGATTGAGGCTAAAAGGCTATTGACTCAACAAGAGAGTCTGAAAAGGTTAGCTCCTTTGGGGAGAATCATTGTACAAAGCCCAAGCGGAGGCTGACTGTGTTGAGGAAAGATCATTATACAAAGCCTAAGAAGAGGCTATCTTTTTCCCGGGATTGTTGAGATCCCGAGGCCGGTCCAAGTGGGGAGTCAACTCTTGCTGAGGATTGTAGAAGAGTTGAGGTATCAGATACCTTGAGGTTCTTATTTGGTATAAGCTGGCCCTGGTTGGGGAACTCTCATGAGAGAGACTGGGTTTCTGCTGGAGATTGTTCTAGAGTGACCGAGGTTCTTCCTATATTTATAAGGAACTTGAGAATGTCTTTGAGACTCAAGGGGATTAGACTGTCCAAGTCTACTAGTGTAGGAGAATTTTATCTTTTGTATGATGCCTCCCAGAGGAGGCACGATCATTAAGGGATGAGACCAACATTAAAATGGCTGGAGTTTTAACACTGGAAAGACTTCTCTAGCAAAGGATGACTAAGTTCTGTATTATACCTTTAAGAGGTCGTCAGGGTCCTTGTATTAAGCCCAAGAGAAGGCATGAGATCTTCTAAGAAGCCGAAGGGTCCTTGTACAAACCCCAAGAGGAGGCGGGGATGCTTGTAGGAAGATCGTGAGTCCAAAACCAAGAAAAGTTCAAGAAATGTAATTCACAGAAGGAAAGTTCGAGGTTTGAAGAAACTCAAGAGATTCTATTCATAGAGAATAGATCAACTCCGGGGAGTAGAATTTCTTTGACAATTTCTAGGGGTGACAGTCTGAGAAAAGGTTCACCGAGAATACTGCCTTTCTTTTTGTTCCATATTGTTTAACCCCAAGAGAAAGGAAGACTGTATCTGGAAATCCTATGGGGGATCTAGTTTTGTTTGTATTTAAAAGTGACCAACATGGCTTTACCTAGTTCTAGACCTAGTTGACGGGGAAAACTCTAAATAATTATACTAGTATATATACAGTTGATATATGACAAGTATTTAAAAGAGTATGAAAGAAGACTAACCATGTTCTGTTTCCCACAATACAGTTATATATATTAAAGCAGGTAAATGAAAGCGGATAAAATTTACAGGTGAGCAAGCTTCCATGCTGTATTGTTAGTTGTTCAAAGAAATTAAAGAAAGTTTTGATAACAATACATATATTTGAACCTAAATCAAAAGGGAATTATTTTGAAAAGATTATGCGGCTTATACTCAAGGAGAGGCCCAAGGTTAAACATTGATTGCACCGCTGTTTTGAAAATCGTATCGGGACTTATACAACGACGGAGGCCCAACAAAGGTTTATTTACAAGAGGGTTGGGTCTTAAAACTCAAGGAGAAGCCCAAAGATTATTTATGTACAAGTGGTGGGGCTTACAACTCAATGAGAGGCCCAGACGATTTGTTTGAAAACGGCGATCGTGCCGAGGTTTTTGAAAGCACAATGGATCTTATACAATGACTGAGGCCCAAATTATTTTGGTTTTCAAAAAGGGGTTGCGTCTTACACTCTATTAGAGGCCCAAAGAGTTTGAAAATGAATAAAGATGGGTCTTATAGCTCAAGGAGAAGCCCAGGGATTCTGTTTAAAAAGGCGACGATCGTGCCAAACTTTTGAAAATATACAAAGGGACTTATACAATATGTGAGGCCCAAAATTGTTTATTTACAAAGGGATGGGACTTACACTCTATCAAGAGGCCCATGAGTGTTTGAAAAAGATTTGTTGGGGTGAAAATCAAAGAAACCCTAATTTCATTTTCTTTTAAAAGTAATCCTTTTAATAAAAATGAATAAAATGACAAAAATACCAAATAAGTCTAAATAAACTACTTGTGATTTTTGGTTAAGGTTTGAAAAATGAGGTTTTAATCACAAGATGATTTAGGACTCATTTGATTTTTATTTGCAAGATGAAATGTTCATTTTTAAAAGGTTTAAAAACAATAAAAATGAATTTATTTACAAAAATACCAACTATATTAAATAAATAATATAAATCTGATTTTTTGTGGACTAAAATATTTCAACATTTTTGTGATTTTTTGCAAAAAGAACCAATAAAAATTAATTAAAATTGAGAGAGTTATTAATTTTCCAAATCATTTAAAAAATAACATAAAAAATAATAAAATGTGGAAAAAGTGATAAAAGAGAGGATCTGGGGTGAGGGGGATTCGAACCCCAGACCTCTAGGGTGCAGCGCGCGCCCTCTACCACTGAGATGATGATACATCCGTGTATCAAAACCACCCGATGAATATATGAGGCATGCCTTGTTTTTGTCCTGACCAAGGCAAGGCAAGGCAAGGTTTTGGCCAAAAACGTGAAGCTTGTAACTTTCTCATTTCTCTATGGATTGGGACAAAATTTAGGTCCATCCTGCCTAGAATTTCACAAGGAATCCAATGGTGGTGGTGGTTTTTTCAGATGAGGCTCCTATTTCAAAACCCGATAGAGTTCTTGAAATAGGCCTATAATTGCATTTTCTATGCTACCTCTTGTTACAGGCATGAATTACATGATGAATTCGTTCAAACACAACATATATAACATGTATGAGATGTGCATAATCAGTGGACTTCAAAGCAATGCATATTTCAAAGAGTTCAAGTTGTGATGCTTACCTCTTTAGGAGCTTTTTGGGCTATCTGCCAAGTTTCTTGTGCCAGAAACAATTTGATGCTTTGGACACCCTCAAATGATCCCTTAGAAGGTTTTAGAATGGTTGGAACCAACTGGAATCCTCAGGAACAAGTTTGAGCTCTTTCTTGTAAAAGGAGCAAAAGTGACCAATATAGCAACTCTCTCAAACGGTGTTCCAAATGTGGGGAACCATTTGGGACAGTTCAAGGATGATATTTGGAGTGTGTTTGAGGTCTTATCTAGTTTTGAAAGTGACTGAATCAAGACATGGCTTGAAAAATGCAAAAAAGTCCAATTTTGAGGTTTTGAGAGGGGACTTTGCGATTTTGGTGTTACAAGTCACTTATGAGAGTTTGGACAGCTTAGATATGACATATTGGATGTGTTTGGATCATGAGATGTGATGGAAATGCTCTCTAACTCAAAAACTTCAGAGTTACCTTGCAAAAGAAGGCATTTTTGCCTAGAGAAAGCGATTTTGAGGAAAGCAAGTGTTGTAGTGCTTTGGTGTACTTAAACTGAGCACAAATGAGCTCTATTTATAGTAGAGCAAGTTTTTTTTGCAAGCAATAGTGAATGGTGGCTGCAGCAGGCCTTTGGCCAATTGGATCACTTTGGAATCTTAAGTCTCCTCTAGCCATTGACTAGAGATTAGAGCACATGCCTATGGTTCTTTGGTTCAGAGCTTATCATTGACTCATTCAGTTGGAATAGGCTCAGTTCATTCCACCTTGGTGCATCCATTGAATGCTGGGAAACAAAATTGGAGTCTTAACCTCTTTTAGGCTTTTTAGGTTTGGCATGGTACTTGTAGATTCATGGACTTGTGAGGCTTGGAGATCAGATCACCCCCCTTGGATTTGATCCTCAGATGTGTCCAAAATGATGACAAGGCTTGGATTTGTCAGATTTGATCAAATCGAGCAAAATGCATCAAATCTACCAAATCTGTCTTGGAGTAAATTAGTTCATGAGGCCATGTTTCAAGGGTTGTATCTCCTTGCTCAAATGGAATTTGGAGATGATCTGGTACTTGTTCGAAAGCCCTCATGTCATACTTTAACTTTGATGTCCATCCCTAAACCTGGTTTGACTTGGATCAAGGTGAAAAATGTCCCTACATTTTGGAAAAAGTAAGGCAGATTTTGACTTAGTGAAAATTTCACTAAGTGTTGGAAAAATGTCATTTTCATGTTTTCAACCATTTTGATCACTCCATAACTTAAAATCCACGAGGAATTGGAATGAGATGTAGTTGACACTTTTAAAGTATGTCACGAGAGCTACAAATCCATCTTTGGACCATCCAAAATGGTTGCTTGGATCTCAAGTTATGATCCTTGGAAGTTGGTACCCTAGCCACTTTGTTCCATAACTTAGAAAAATTCTAAGTTTTTATGGTTACCCCTTTTACAAGTTATCCCACTTTCTTTGATTTTTATTGATGAATGATGATTCAAATCACATATTAACATTGTTTTAGGGTCAAGGAACCATAATTGTAAAAAATCTCAAAAAGTCAAATTGACTTTTGTGCACAGTTGACTTTTTATCAGATGAATTCCAAACTGTGCGATCCTTGGTAAAATCAAGTCCTTGACCTAAATCAAACCTAATGGACGTGTTCCATAGGTGTTGTAGGGTGTATTGAATCATGTCCAAAGGTTTGGGAGCATGTCCTGATCAAAAGTCAAAGGTACAGTTGACTTTTTCTACGAAACCCTAACTGTGGTCCTGATGAAATTGAAACTTGTAGATCAAGCTTCTTGCATCAATCCATTGTTGTAAATGGATCAATGTGGTTTATTAGAGTCCCTCAAATCATACCTTGAGGTCTTGGCTCATGTTTTGTCCCAAAAGTCAACCTTGGGGTGAATTAGGTCAAGAAACCCTAATTCCTGATTTTTTTATGAATGCATCCCCTGAGGTCAAATTGACTTGATGGTTGGGTCCATGAGGTCCCTTAGAGTATTTTGGGTTATGCTTTAAAGTATTGGCTCATGCCCAGAGGAAGATTTTCATCTGGAGGCCCTGGTCGACCAAAACCCTAATTTGGTGACACTGGTGATCTTGAGGCTTGATCCACTTGGAATGCTGCAATCTTGTGCTTGATTCTTGATGTGGGAGTCCTCTTGATCCTTTGTGGGTGTTTGAGAGGTTAGAAAAGTTGAAGATCATGTCATTTCTTGATTGATCCTTTGTCTAAGGCTCTAAGAGGGCTTAAAACTCTAATGCTTGATTGCAGGGAATGCTCAAGCATCTCTGACGAGATTGATGAGGCATAAAGGTACATCCATATTGTGATGATGATTTGCACAATGATGGAAAATATTAGTGGTAAAAATTTGGGGTATGACAATTACGTTATTCCATCAGAGGAAGAGCCACATTCAAGCATTGTTCCACCTGCAATGCAAGCGAACAATATTGAATTGAAGATATCTCTGTTGCAGATAGTGCAACAAAACCAATTCTCAAGAAATCCCACTGAGGACCCACATCTTCATTTATCAGTGTTTGTGCAATATGCAGACACATTAAAGACTAATGGTGTAAATTCCGAAGCCATTTGTCTATGTCTATTTCCATTTTCCCTTAGAGATAGATCCAGAGCATCGCTACAGTCTCTACCTTCGAATTCAATTACTACTTGGAATGAATTTAAGAAGGTATTCTTAGCCGGATATTTCCCACCAAGCAAAACGGAAGTATTAAGAAATTGCATAACCACATTTAAACAAGTCGAAGAAGAATCACTCTTCGAATCATGGGAAAGATACAAGGATATAATGAGACTATGTCCTCATCATGGTTTAGAATAATGGGTGATCATCCATAACTTTTATAATGGTCTACTTTACAACACAAAGATGACCATAGACGCGACTGCTGACAGAGCCCTAATGTATAAACCTTTTAACGAAGCTTATCAGCTTATCAAAAACATGGCTTAAAACCTTTACATTGGGGAATCAAATGAGCTCAAGTCGAGAAAGCCCAAACGAAAGGAGGTATGTTTGAAGTTAATGGGATTGATCACGTGAATGCCAAGGTCAAGGCACTTACCAAAATATCAACAATCTAACTATCACCGCTCCAACCATCGTGGCTGCTGTGGCTCCAAATTGTGAGATTTGTGGAGTCCAAGGGCACATTGCTACTGATTATGAAGTATTACTAGGGACCATCCCTAATCAAGTTAACTATGCCCAAGGTAACCCATATTTGAACACATACAATCATGGACGAAAGAATCATCCTAATTTATCCTACAAGAAAAATAACGCATTGTTTTCTCCAAGTCCTCCACCTTCTAATTCTCAAAATTTTCCTAAAAGGAGCCCATTCTGCTCCTCTTTCACCTAGAAAATCGAATCTATAGCTCATGATGAAAAACTTCATCGTATCCCAGACCCAGTAGAACAAAGAATTCATGAACCAAAATGTTCACACTAACGAGCTGGTGAAATAATTGGCACTCATAACAAGATGCTTGAAACTCAAATAACTCAAGTTGCCTAGCAACAGGCGGCCATTGTTGCTCCTGCTTGAACATTTCCTGGCCAACTTCAACCAAACCCCAAGGGCAATGCAAATGTTATCACATTGTGATGTGGGGCAGAGTTGGATGGGCCTGTAGATCCAAGAGTTGAAAACCCTATGATGTATAAAATAGTAGAGGAAGAATCTAAAAAGACAACCGAGGGAGATCAAGTTGGAAAAACAACTAATGAGAAGACTACACCTACTACTGAAGAGGTTGTAGAGTGAGAGAAACCTTACGTGTCTCCACCACCTTATAAACCTAAGATACCATATCCTCAAAGACTCGCAAAAACCAAGAATGAGGGTCAGTTTAAGAAATTTATCTAGCTCCTAAAGAAACTCCATGTTACTATACCCTTCAGTGAAGCTATTACCTAGATGCCATCATATGCGAAGTTCCTGAAAGAGATCTTGTCCAATAAAAAGAGACTTAAAGATGACGAGACTGTGATACTCATTACAGAGTGTATTGCCATTATCCAAAACAACATGCCACCCAAATTGAAAGACCTTGGTAGTTTTTCTATTCCCTGTGTTATTGGAAAGTTTGTCTTCGACAAAGCCTTGTGCAATCTAGATGCTAGTGTCATTTTGATGCCTCTTTATATCTGTGAAAATTTGAAGTTAGAAGACTTGAGACCTAGTAGAATGTTACTTCAATTTGCAGACCGTTCTGTTAAGTACCATGTGGGAATGTTGGAGAACATCACAGTTCGCATTGGTCATTTTTATATCCCTGCGTACTTCATAGTAATGGATATAAAGGAAGACTCGAACATAATGATTATACTAGGGAGACCTTTCTTAGCCACAGCCGGTGCGATAATTGATGTGAAACGAGGAAAGTTGATATTTGAGGTGGGAGAAGAGAAAATCGAATTTATTTTGTCCCAATTTTTAAAAACCCCATCTATAGATGATACCTGCTGCTTTATAGATATCATTGAAGATTATATTAAAGAATTAGTTTCTGAAACAACTCTGATTGCTGATTCCATAATAATTCCAACACCACCTATATTGGAGGACGATGCATTTCGCCAACATTACCAAGATGACGACCTGAGTCAATGTTTAGAACTTACACCAGATCCAATGCCAAGCCCGAAGCAACCAGTAGTAGAACTTAAAGTACTTCCTAAGATCCTAAGATATGAGTTTATTGATGAACGAATTGATCGCCCGATCATAGTCAGCGCCGATCTTGATAGAGGGGAAACAGAGAAACTCTTGAAAGTACTAAAGAAATATCCTATAGCCTTAGGATACTATATTTCTGATCTAAAAGGAATAAGCCCCTCTATATGCATGCACATAATTATGCTCGAAGAGGACTCTAAGACCTATAGAGAATTCTGGAGGAGAGAATAAACCCTATTATGAGCGATGTAGTTAGGAAATAAGTGCTCAAGTTACTTGATGCTGGAATAATTTATCCAATCTCCGACAATCAATGGGTTAGCCTCGTGCACGTCGTACCTACGAAAGGAGGGCTAACAATTGTTAAGAATGAGAAAGGAGAGTCTGTAGCCAAAAGAGTTGAGAGTGGATGACATATGTGTATAGACTATAGAAAGCTAAACAAAGCAAACCGGAAGGACCATTTTCCACTTCCGTTCATTGATCAAATGCTTGAACGTTTAGGTAGAAATTCATATTTCTATTATTTAGACAGTTATTTAGGTTTTTTCCAAATTCCAATTCATCCAGATGACCAGGAGAAAACCACCATAGATGTCCTTATGGAACGTTCGCCAATCAACGAATTCCATTTGGATTATGCAATGCTTCCGTAACCTTCTAAAGATGCATGATGGCAATATTCACAGACTTCCTTGATGATATCATGGAAGTGTTCATGGACGATTTATATGTCTGTGGATCCACCTTCGAAGGATGCCTATATAACTTAGAGAAAGTGCTAGAAAGGCGTTTCGAAGGATGCCTATATAACTTAGAGAAAGTGCTAGAAAGGCGCTGAAAGTTAACTTTGTGATTAATTGGGAGAAATGCCACTTCATGGCCAGGGAAGGCATAGTCCTTGGACACATAGTGTCTTAAAGAGGAATTGAGGTTGAAAAGCAAAAATTGAGGTCATTGAAAATCTGCAACCGCCCAAAACGGTTAGAGAAGTTAGAAGCTTTCTGGGACACGTCGGTTTCTACCGAAGCTTTATCAAAGACTTCTCTAAGATTACTAAACCATTAACTGGTCTTCTGATGAAAGACACTGAATTTAATTTCGATGAAAAATTCCTGGAGACTTTTAATCTACTTAAGCAAGCACTAATCTTTGCACATATTATGCAACCTCCTAATTGGAGTGAACCTGATTACGTGTGACGCTAGTCACTATGTCGTAGGCGCTAATTTAGGACAGCGAAAAGATAAAAAACTTCACATTATATACTATGCGATCATAATCCTAGACACTTCTCAGATGAATTATGCCACTATTGAGAAAGAACTCTTAGATGTAGTGTTCACAATATACAAATTCCATTCTAATTTAATAGGATTCAAGATCATTGTATACACAGACCATGCGGTTATAAGATACCTCTTAACCAAGAAGGACGCGAAACCCAGATTACTTCGATGGATCCTATTGTTGTAGGAATTCCATTTGGAAATCTGAGACAAAAAGGGACCGAGAACGTGGTAGCTGACCACCTCTCACGACTAGAGAACCTAAAACCAGATCATGTACCGATAAATGATGACTTCACCTATGATAGCCTAGGCACATCCGTTGACATCTAAGAAATGAGCTATAATTATTATCACAATTATCTCAAAGAACAATACTCAAACATTCAAAACAAACCTGGAGAGGAGGCTTCCTTGGTACATGCAACTATGCCATGGTATAATGCTGACTACGTAAACTACCTAGCAGCTAAAATTCTACCTCCTGACATGACTTACCAACAGAAGAAGAAGTTCTTTCATGATTTCAAACATTTTTATTGGGATGAACCCATTCTCTTCAAGAGAGGATCCGATGTCCTATTCCGCCATTGTGTTCCTGAGGAGGAAATTGAAAGCATTATGAACCATTGTCATTTCTCTCCTTATAGAGGACACACAAGCATTTCTACGACATGTGCCAAGATACTTCAAGTTGGTATTTATTGGCCTAGAATGTGGTGTGATGTTCATGCTATGATCGTGAATTGTGACCGGTGCCAACACACTGGAAACATTTCTCGACGAGATAAAATGTCCTTAAGCAACAGATTAGAAGTAAATGTCTTTAACGTGTGGGGAATCGATTTCATGGGTTCTTTTCTGTCCTCAATGGGAAATAAATATATACTCGTAGTTGTCGACTATGTGTCTAAATGGATAGAAGTTATATCTTCTCCCACAAATGATGCACGAGTTGTCATTAAAATGTTTAAGAACTACATTAGCCTGAGGTTTGGAATACCAAGATTAGTCATAAGTGATGGAGGGTCCCATTTTTTATCTAGAATATTTGAAAAGCTCTTACGTAAGTATGGGGTGCGACATCGTATTCATACGCCTTATCACCCCCAGACGAGTGGGCAAGTAGATATTTCCAATAGGGAAATTAAGCAAATCTTAGAAAAGACTATTGCAACCTCTAGGAAAGATTGGTCATCTAAGCTAAATGAAGCACTGTGGGCTTATAGAACAACCTATAATAAACCCATAGGGACAACACCATTCAAACTTGTGTACGAAAAATTGTGTCACTTACCGGTCGAGCTAGAGCATAAAGCTTATTGGGCCATTAAGTCCCTAAACATGGATTATGAAGCTGCTGGTAGTAAGAGAATATTAGATATTCACGAGTTAGAATAACTTAGGTTAGACGCTTATGAAATGTTGAGATCTACAAAGAGTGAACGAAAAGATGGCATGATAGGCACAAAGCTAGAAGAAAATTTTTGATAGGAGAATTAGTACTCCTTTTTAACTCTAGACTAAGACTGTTCCCAGGAAAATTAGTTCCCGATGATCAGGACAATTTGAAATAGTAAAGATTATGCGGTCTGGAGTAGTTGAAACTTGAAGTCAGTACCGGGCCATTTATCGTAAACTGGCAGAGCCTCAAACACTATCACAGTGATGCAATGATAGAAAATTATCCAAGTTGGAAGCTGAGTGAGCCAGCTTCTAGTCTGGCCGAAGAATGAGTTTAACAAGTGCGTCGAGCTAACGACGTAAAACAAAGCGTTGTGTGGGAGACAAACCACAAATTTCAATTTCATTTTTCCTTATCCAAATAAATAAATAGTGAAATTACAGATTTACAGATTCCTTATCCAATTTTGTTTACTAGCGAAATTACGATGCCCATAGAAGGCGCTACGAAGTACTTCCTGAGAGGATCATATCACCTACCAGATATCCTGACTTCCCTTGCCTTGTAGCCTTAGGACTCAGAGACAACGTCCGTTATATATTTAGCCATATGAGTTAGGATCGCTTCTCAGTTGCGAAGCACCCCACTTACAAGAACCTAACTCTAGAGTTCCTAAGCCCTTTTCAATACCTCCCTAACGTAGGTTTAGGAACAGCTAGAGGCATAGCTTCATTTAGACTTTTTGGACGAGACTACCAACTTAACCATAAAGATTTAGCCCAACTCTTAGCATTCCAGCATGGCCCTCATGTTTATTCTGAAGTACCCACTGATGATGACATGTAGGCTAAGTTAGACTTTTTCTGGGGTGGGATCATAGAGGATTATCCACCAGACTATGAGAGAATGAATTCCATCTTCATCCATAACCCAACCATTGGGTACTTCCAAATGGTTACTGCCTAGCATTCTTTGGGAAAGCTGAGAACATTGAGCCGATTAGCAAAGAAGAATTATTCTTTATATTCACTGTTTTCCAGTTTCCCCTATAAATTTTGTTTCCTTCTTACTTGTTGGTTTGGATTAAGTATCTAATAAGAAGATAAAGAACATTTATGTATGTGTAATGTTACCCATAAAGCCATAGCTTTAGGCCTACGTATCCAGGTAGCTCACTTGACCCCCTAGTATGGATACAACTTGCTGAATATAGACCACTTCCTGAATAGAGGTTTAGTGAGGCGAGAGGGACCCAATAAGTACAAGATAGTTATCCTAAGAGATGTTGTTCACCAGTTTACCCTGCCAACCCCTGAAAAAAATAGTGTGCACAATCATGATAACTGGCGTTACCCACTAGAAAATCAGGACGAGAATACTACACCACCCGAGACTCCTCCAGCTCCTGAATACCACCCTACTCCTCCTTCAGATGTATCTTATTCATCCTCTTCTGCAGATCCTACTGACAGGTGCAATGTTGACTATGAGCTTAACAGACTACGAAGATAAGTAATAGCTCTCCGACATGGCATTCAAGATCAATCTGATAGATCGGGTGAGCAGATAGATCGCCTATTCTAAGAGATACAATCCTTGAAGAGAGCATTGGATCACCAGGCCAGACACAGAGACGCATGAGTTACAGAGTTCTTCATCCTTTACTCTCCCCCACTTAGGTGCAAACATTGTGGAAAATGTTCACTTTAAGTGTGAGGGAGGCGAAGAAACATTTGTTTCTCGTTTTGATTATTTGTTTCCCGTTTTGATTGAGTTTTCATTAAAATTTTCAATTTTTAGCTTAGATTATTTCCCCTTCATTAATTTTTCAATTATTTATTCATTCTCTAAATAATTTTTCCATTTCAGTTGTCGAGCTATTGACATTAAACAAAGCGCTGCGTGGGAGGGAACCCACGGAATTTTCAATTTTTTTTTGCATTTGAAATCTTCATTATTTAATTTTAATTTTTTCTTTTTACTATCTAATTTTACTATAAAAATTTTGTGCACCACTAACCATGATGCAGGCCCAAAAATAGAGTGAGAATCCTAAAAGAGTAAGTCCAACACTGAAAAATCACAATAACAAGTAAAAATTCGCTTCTGCACTACGTGGCGCTCGCCAAGATCTACATGGTGTCCGCCATGTACTTCAAAATTTCAAAGCTCAACTTTTCTCAATGTGCCCTTCCACCATGGTTCTCTCCCTCTTGGTAGCAGCAACAACAATACTCAGCCTGGTAACCACGTGGTTGGACTCTGCCACCATGGGCTATCCCTCAATGCTTGTATCCCACCTCTCAGTGGGCACGCCTCACTGGTCCTCTGAAATAGAAAAACATTCTTGGACAGATTCCTCAGGCATATGCAACTATTGCATCATCTCAGACATCGCCTGACATTGAGGCTGTTATGCACATCATGTCTCTCTACACTCCTGACAATCAATGGTACATGGATACTTATGCAACATCTCACACAGAAGCATCACAAGGTAATCTCTCATCTTATTCTCTTTTAAGTAAATTAAATCATAAAGTTATTGTTGGCAGTGGCCATGAAATTCCAATTCATGGCACCTGACACACGTAAATAACCACCTATCACCAACCCCTTCAGTTAAACTATGTCCTGCGTGCCCCAGAAATTATTAAAATTTTAATTTCTATGAGACAGCTCACCACTGACAACACTGGTTCTATTTCCTTTGAACCTTTTGGTTTTACTATATCCTTTCACCACTCCCTTTAGTTTTTCCTGTCTTATATCTAGTCTTTGGAACAGTCGCCTTGGTCACCCTAACATGTAAATTTTAAATTTCCTTCGCAATAATAAATTCATATGTTGTGAACCTTTTAATTCTTTTGTTATTTGTGACTCTTATGTTTTAGGAAAACAGGTTAAATTGCCATTTTCTAATTCTCAAACTACAACTTTGATGTCATTTGATATTTTACATAGTGATTTATGGACGTCTCTAATTTTAAGTTCTGTCGTTCATAAATATTATGTATTATTTTTTGGATAATTTTACAAATTTATTATGGACCTTTCCTCTTAGCATAAAATCTCAAGTATTTGAAACGTTCAAGTCTCTCACAAAACTTATTCAGACACAAATTTTGCAAACTATGACATCTTTTCAATATGATAATGGCGGTGAATATAATAATAAGCTATTTCGAAGATATTGCACTGATCATGGCCTTATTTTTCGTTTCTCTTGTCCTAACACATCCTCACAAAATGGGAAAGCAGAAAGCAAAATAACAACTCTTAATATTATGATATGCATTATGCTAGCTCATTCTCTCGTTCCCATATCGTTTTGGAATCATGCCCTTCACATGGAAACTTATCTTTTAAACATTCTTCCCTATAAACACTTCAAAATCAGTCACCAACACAACTCTTATATCACTGAAATCCCACCTACACACATCTACGAGTTTTTCGTTGTCTATGTTATCCTTTATTCTCATTCTCTAACAGTCATAAGTTATAGCCTCGCTCTACTCTGTGTGTCTTCTTGGATTATTCGTTGAATTATAGAGGCTAAAAGTGTTATGATTTGTCAAACAGAAAATTAATAATTTAGACACATATTATCTTTGATGAAACCCAATTTCCCTTCACCAAGATACACCCTCATTTCCCTCACTCTTATAACTTCCTAAATGATGGCCTACACCTTTATCTTGTACATCAGTGGCAAAAAAAAAATCACCACATGTTGCACATACCCAACCAACACCAGCAACCGCAAATGACCAACCACCCTCACCCAGAAACCAACAATCATTATCTCATAACTCTCAGATCAACTCGCACACTACAACCTTCTCTCCCTCTCCACCACCAACCCAACCACATCCACCTCCACCAATACGAACCATCACCACTCGTATTATGAAAGACATCGTTATACCCTGCAAGATATTTACACTATCATTCTGTCAACCTGACTAAACCATATATCCCATACCTAAAAAACCCAAACTAGCCTTATCCGACCTAAATTGGAAACCCACAATACAATTTTAATTTGATGTTCTTATTAGAAATAAGGCATGGGGTTTACTTTATCGTCCTTATGATGCTAATCTTATTCAATCTATGTGGATTTTTAGGCATAATAAAAATTCTAATGGATCCTTTAAGTGTAACAAGGCTCGTCTTATACGTGATGGCATATCGCAAGTTGCATGTGTGGATTGGGATGAAACTTTCATCCCCGTGGTGAAAACACTACCATTCACTCAGTGCTCATAATTCCTCTATCAAAATCCTGGCCCATTCATCAACTAGATATACATAATGCATTTTTATATGGTGATCTCCATGAGACTGTTTACATGCATTAACCATTGGATTTCCACATCCCTCGTCATCCAGATTATGTTTTTCATCTGAAGAAGTCACTTTATGGTCTCAAGCAAATTCCCAGAGCATGGTACCAATGCTTTGCTGATTATGTCGCCACCATTAGTTTCCACCATAACATATCATACCACTCCCTTTTTATATGTCAAAAAAGTTCCAACATAGCCTACATTCTTATATATGTAGACAATGTCATCCTTATCACCTCTACTCATGCCCTTTATAAATCAATTATGTCACTCTTAGCATCTGAGTTTGCGATGAAGGATTTGGGTCCCTTGAGTTATTTTTTGGGTATTATTGTATCTCATCATCCTAGTGGCATCTTTCTTAGTCAAAGCACTTAATACTCAGATATCATCAAACATGTTGGCATGGTATCCTGTGGAGAGTCTCCCTTGTTGACACTAAGAAGAAACTTAGCACCTCCACTGGCACACCTTATAAGGACCCCTCTCTATATCGGAGTCTTGAAGGGACTTTACAGTATCTCACCCCTATGTGTGTGTGTGTGTGTATTTTGTTTGTATATTGTGAATCTTTTACTACTATTGGGGACTAGGCTAAATGCCACATATCTTTAGCAGTTTATGATATTTGGATATCATGATGTCCTCATAAGCATAGTAAAACAATGACTTGATTTGGTGATCAAAAGCAATGAGACTCGATGACATTGTATATCCTTGGTTGATAGTCATTTTTGGCTTAGAGTTCAAGATTAGCATGGTCATATTTTAGAGTGATTTTGCTTTCATTTTAGAACTATGTTACTATAGTCCGAAATATATATATATATATATATGTGTGTGTGTGTGTGTGTGTGTGTGTGTGTGTGTGTGTATGTGTGTGTGTGTGTGTGTGTGTGTGTAAGTTGTATGGACTCTTATTTAATGTCAAACGTTTTGTAAAAAAACATATTCTCGTGATAAAAATATCTTAAAACTATTCCATTCCGCACTAGAAATGTGTAGGGTTGCGGAAGATACGATGGAGGAGAGCTTTCTATGCGACACAATGGAGGGTGTACCTATAAGGTTAGCACTCTGATGCTCAAGTCAGTTTATGAATGATGAGAGACTATTCAAATTTTGTTTGAAACTTGTTACCAGAAATGACGATGTCCCATATATACAGGAAAGATAAATAAGTGTCTTTCTATTATTCCGGTATGGAATACAGCAGACCATTGGATGTATTGGAGGTACAAATCTCTTGATTCCAGATCATTGAAGGTATATTGGTTAGAGAATATCCAAGAAGCTCGGTAGATACCTAGTTTGAATATGGGACGTCACGTCTCGTGGTGGTAGGACTGAGGGGCAATATGACTGGCTTAGAGCAGTCTAGGAAGTTCTCTTCTTATGCAGGTTGGATCTCTGGAAGTGTGGCCAGATCAAGATGGATATAGCCTGCTCTTAATAGTTACTCCCAAAGCCCTCTTGTTTAAGGAATAAACCCGAGGGTTTGAAGGATTCGAGATAATGGTTACTGGTTGTACTTTCTTTTCTTCAACTATTTTTTAACTTTAAATTTCTTTGAAGGAGTTATTGTGATCTTTCTAGGGAACTAAAATACTAAAGTATTACATGCAATAGCAGTGACTTTTGATTGGACACATTTCGTTTCATAAGGTCAGTTCATAAATGTAGGAAGAACTAAAGTCACTCCTCTTCTAGGTTTTCTTTCTCCATATTTCTGAACTGTTATTTATTTTTCTCCCCTGAAACATTTCTTCTCTATTCTTGAATTTAGCACCGCAATATGGCGAAAAGACATCGGAAAAATGTGAAAAAGAATTTGGTGAGCCCATCCTCTATGTGGGAAGGCTCCACATTTTCATCAATTGTCTTGATATTTACCAAATAGGGGAACTTAAGTGGAGCCTTTTACGTTTTGGGTGAACCTTCACTTTGGGGGCTTACTATTCCTCGTGATGAAGACATGATTTGTATTGAGTATGGTAACTGTATCATTCCTCTGTATGAATATCTCTTTTCATATTTGGGGTTTCATTTTCCCTTTGCTGCTTTTGAAGTGGGTGTTTTTAACTATTTGATGGTGGCTCCATCTCAACATCATCCCACTAGTTAGGCGTACATTAAGGCCTTTCTGTACTGGTGTGAGTATCTAAATGGAAAACCTTTTGTTATTTTGTTCCTTCATCTCTCCCACCGCAATCGGAGCACTTTAGCCCTCCCAAAGGAGCGGGAGTTGGTTTTTTTGGTGTCGACAGTTCAGGTTTATGAAGTTTCTCCTGAGCCATCGTATGTTGTGGACCGTTTCTTTTTTGTTACCCCTTCATCCCCGGGCTCACGCAACTGTTTCCAAGATTGAGATGGGGGTGGAAGGTAAATGTAAGTCGATATTTCCTCATTGATGATCAGAGAAACATTTTCTTTTAGAGAATAACTCCTATGTTTATGTAGAGAGTGAATTTAGCGTCAAGGATTCTTTTAAGACAAAGAAGAATTTGTTGGATTCTGTTAACCATTTAGGTTATGACGGGGGTGTAGTCCCCTTGGTCGAGGCTGATAAGAAGCATAAGAAGCTTTTGATAGACATCTCCCTGTTGATGGGGACTCGTTCGCGTGAGGGTCGCCGAATTGCCTTAGGTAAGCTCATAATTATTTTACTCTTCAATGTTGGTTTCCCTTCGTTGTGCTCGTTTTGGAATAACGATAGTATTTTATTGTATGTACAATGGAGGATAAAGTGAGAGTCTAGGTTTTAAAGCAGGGAAAACAACCACCATGCCATATTGTGGGTCTTTTCCTTCCCCAGAAATTTCTCGAAATATTGCTCTCCTGGGTTTGCATGTGGATTCTGACACTCGCCCCGACCCTTCTCGCGATTTTCGTGATTCACCCTTCGGTGATGAATGGTCATTCTTTGATGGCCTCTCTAGGAAGTCCTTATGGGAGGAATTGACCACCCTTTCGCTTTATCCTTGGATGGATTCAGATGCTAGGAAGCTCTTTGGATAGACCGAGCGCTTGAGGAAGGACCTGATTGGAGAGGAGTGTAAACAGTTTGGCATTTCAAAATGATAGTTATTTAAGGGAATTAGAGGAAGTTCATGCTTCTCTGCTAGAAGTACGTAAAGCTTTGGCTCCGTTCAACCTTCCTGGTACTGATGGTCGTAAGGTGATACATCTCTAGAGAACGTTGGAGGAAAGTACCCAAGCTCTTGAATCTTCTCAGTGAGAGTTATACTTATTATGCGAGCAGAATGCTTCCCTGGATTATTACATCTCTGTGAATCTTAAGGAGGTTGTAGAGTCTTTTGAAAATGTGTTGCAATAAGTGGAGCATTTTCATCGCCCACTGGTTGTTTCAAGGGGGAAAATCCGCCCGGTTCAGGTTGTCCAAGATGGTCATATTGTCTCTATCCTTGAATAGGGATTCTATGCCCATCTATGTGTATTTTTGTTTTTGCAAAATATTGATGCGTCTTCGTTGTTACTGGAGTTATTCATCATTCTTGTTTAATAACGTGTTTGTTCTGCTTCACATGTGGTTTTACCTCGAAGTGTTTTGGTCCGCTTGTAAGCCCGTGATTTTAAAAAAAAACTTTCTACCATAAACATTGGGGAAAAAAATACCAAAATGTATATAACCTTGTGTTGTGCCATGCATTTAATTTCTGGGTGAACTGTGTTAAGGTTTGTACACTTTACCCCCCCCCCCCCCAAGCGTTAATCTATCTCGCCATGATAGTTTTTGTAATTGGGGACTAAAGTAGGTGGTGGGATTAGTGCTTCAACACTTTAACAATATTTTAATATCTTTTCCTATTTGTCAGTTGTTATTGGCCGATCGGGACCCGAGGATACTTAGGACCTGAGAGGACTTAAGGCTTGCTTTTGGTCCATACGATTTGCATAGTTTATTTTCTATAAAGAGTAGTAAATGATATTTTCTTAAAGTGTAAATGGCCTTAAGTCTTTCGTTTAGTCGTGCATGGGTACTTCTTTTGAAAGTGCCTCATGTTAAGGCGTATGCACTGCCTTGATGGAATGTTGAGGTATTAGCACATAGCTGGACTCAAAATGTGCTCGCGCAGAGGAAGGATTGGTGTAGTTTTATATGTGTGTGTGTCGGATAAGAACTGACAAAATATGAGCTCGGATCTGGTAGTTCATGCTCGCAATTGTACTTGTAAGTACTTCATGCCGGACCAGCTAGACACGACTATGTCTTAATCATGTTTATATGGATAAGTCCGGTTAATTATGATTATGTTTTGAATTATACTTACAGACGAGAGGCATGAAGTGGCTAGATGCATCTATGCTTTGAACTATGCTCAACATCATAGAGGATCATATTCGGCCAAATATAGAGGATCTTCGTCCCTGCCCTTGACGTGAAAGCTCAGATCGAGGTGGACATCTCCAGGCTTCGCCACACTCGCCCTTGGATTGGATAGATCCAAAGGGATGGGTACGCTAGCTACGTGTGAAAGTGTGTATTTCTTTGATAGGGGGTATTTGAATGTTGTATTCAGACGTGCAAAGCGTCTCTGATAGTACCCTTGGGGGAATTGGTTGTTGTAGTTGGACGTGCAAAGCATCTCCGATAGCTCCCCTGGATTCTGAAGACACACGAGGTGTTGTGGGGAATTGATTGATGTTCATAAGTGTACTAAGTGTATCCAACAACACCCTTGAATTCTGAAAACACACTAGGTGATGTGGGGAATTGATTGTTGTGGTCGGGCGTACTAAGCGTATCCGACAACACCTCTAAACTTCATATGGGAAAAGTGTCGAGGGGTTTTAATTGCTACCATTAAACGAGCAAAACATCCATAACAGCACCCCAAGACCTTTAACACCCACGTCAGTTAAGTTGGTTGTGCCTCGTTCTCAATGTTATTGTTAATAATCACAAAGGATCAAATAGTTCAGACTTCTGGTGACTGTATTTGTAATAGGGAATGGTATGTCTAAGTTACATTCAATCTTATACATGCGAGTTTTCATATATGAATATGATAAAAGAATACAGAGAAACATAACCAATGGGTATCCCGCTACTTATTTCTTGGGATGGGGTTCTATTTTCTTAGCCATATATTGGAGTACGAAGGTCTAGGTTTCAGAGTTACCATATAAGGGAGGTCATGTTGATCTTCATGGTTATACTTTCTCATGGATCTCATTGAAGTGCATTGTGTATCTTTTTGGACACTTCAAGATCAGTGAGCAAGACAGTCGACTCTTCCTGAAGGTTGTGGTATTTGTGTTTTAGGTTCACATGCAAGGCCACACCGTCCAATGCTGTAGTGAAGGGCCTGCCCACGATGAAATTATAAAGGCTCTTACATGGGATAACTAGGAATTGGGTATTGATAGCTTGAATGTCTCTATCTTCCCCCACGGATACCATCAATTCTTTATAGCCCCAAGGACGAGTAGTTGTCCAATTAAACGCTTGTAAATATGAACCATAGTACAATATCAAGCTTCTTCGGTCCATGCCCGTCTTCTCGAATAATGATGAGTAAAGGATATCACATGAGCTTTCTCCATCTATCAGAATTTATGAGACTTCAAATTGTCTCACTGTAGTTGTGATTACTAAGGGGAATAATTCGTTGGGAATCCCTCTAACTTTTTTGAAGTCTCAAAACCCTAGAATGGGTTGGTTAGGGATGCCATATGGCGAGTTACATCCACCTTTGTAAATAACCATCATCTAAGCTATATTTCTCTTAATCGTGCCTTTGCAAGAGGGATTTTCTAGTGGTGCCATATCTGTGATGGCGACAATAAATGGCGTTTTCCCTTACTAGTATCTCCTTTTTCAAAGCTGGGACCGGATTTGGGAATTTTTGCAGGGGATTTAGTCTTTGGGGAATCTTCTCGGTCCCTGTTACCGGCTTCGACATATTCGGTCAGTCGGCCTTTCTTGGTCAAAGATTCAATCGCATCCTTAAGTTGAATGCAATCATTAGTGTTGTAGTCATGTCCCCTATGGAAGCGGCAGTACTTTGACCTATTCTTCTGGACAGATCCTCATACGGTATTAGAGGGTCGGATTCCTACTTTTCTAAACTCGATATTAGCACACTCTTGGTAGATTCTTCCCCAGGAAGTGTTCAGAGAAGTATACATAACGTATTGACCATATGTTCCTTTATCAACATCCTCTCTTCGCTTGCGGGAATCCTTTCCCAACACACGTTGAGAGCGAGCATCGATTGATGAGGCTAGATTATTGAAGTGGGTGTTCACCTTCTCCTCCAATGTGATGAAGCGTTGAGATAGGTTTAACATCTCTTGAGTTGTTCTCACCATTTTATTCCCCTAGCTTGGTACAAAAAGGATGATCATGAAGGAGGCCATTCTCGAAAATCCAGCATTGGAGAGATTTTTAGCTCCTTCTGCTTCTATCACAACTTGGGTGAATCAATCGATGTACGATCACAAGCTTTCTTTCGCTCGTTGCATGATGAAGCTAATGACGACTATAGTAACTGGTTGCCTTTTCCGTACGGTGAAATATACAGTAAGTCAATTGCAGAAATTTATCCATGATTCGGTGCACCCGTCATGAAGGCTGATGAACCATAGCCTGGCTAGTCTGACTAGCGTCATCGCCAATAAATTGAATTTAGAGGCATCATCGGTGCAGTAGTAGTTAAGCTGGTCATTTACAAGTTGCACATGTTCGTTGGGATATCCTTTTCCTTTATATTCCTCCAGTTTGGGGGAGGGTGCATGGATTTGAGTATTTCACTTTCTAAAATTCTAGCACATAAAGGATGTTTAGGTTGCATTTTACTTAGTTGACATTCATTACAGTCTGGGGAGGGAAAGTAACATCTTCGATCTCTACTGGACTCTGAGGAGAGGAATTAGGTTTCCCACGTTCAAAACGTTCTTTTTGTTTATGGATTTTCCTCAGTTATTTCGATGTAGACAACTTTGGCCATTCGAAATGGTTTCTTCTCGAGTCGGCTTGTTGTGCCGTATTCACCAGGGGTTAGATGTCCTACAGACTTTCTTCTAGACGAAGAAACCTTTCTTCAACTGCTTGGGAATTTGGTTGTTGAACGACATTCTAAATGTCGTTTATCAACTCATTTGCACCTTGATATCCAAGGCTCGCATCTAGAATGTCAAAACCGCGGGTGATCTTAGGTTGTTCCATAGGAATAAGAGATTAAATTCGAAGCGGCGATGTTTGGATATTCCTTGCCTGCGATGGGGGGTGGGACTAGGTCTGGTTATTGAAGAGCGTTGGAATCGAGGTTTATATTGCCAATAGAAGGAGTTGCATTCAGTCAAGTGGTGGTTGATGGCGATACTCCAACAACAGCTAAGTAGCTTCATGTGCGGTGGAGGAACGAGTAGCTTTTGATCCCCTCATTTCTATGGATCAACGAAGTTTAGAAGCACCAGAGATCGTAAGTTTATCGGTGTAGAATTTGATTTAGTTGAGCGCAACTAAACTTATTTGATTCGTCGAATCATTCGTTTCGAAGTTGAAGAGGACTACACACTGGAAGATCGAACACAGAGATGGAAAATTGTAGAGTATGCGGGAATCAAGAATCGTTTCCCACTGACGATGCCACTGTTCCATTCTGGAACAAAAAATGTTTAGAGTTGCGGAAGCTACGATGGAGGAGAGCTTCCTATGCAACAGAGCGGTGTACCTAGAAGGTTATCACTCTAACACTTAAGTCAGTATGTGAATGATGAGAGAGTATTTAAATTGTGTTTGAAACTTGTTACCTGAAATGGCATCATCCCATTTATATAGGGAAGAGAAATAAGTGTCTTTCTACTTTTCTGTTGTGGAATGCAGTGGAATGTTAGATGCATTGGAGGTATGGATCTCCTATTTCCATATCACTGAAGTTTTGGTGGTCAGGAGAATATCCAAGAAGCTTGGTAGAAATTTGGTTTGAATCGGGGACGTCATGTGTCGTGGTGGTCGGGGCAGTCTGGGAGTTCTCTTCTCATGGTGGTTGGATCTATAAGAATGTGCTCAGATCGAGATGGATATGGTTGACCTAAAACAAAAGTCTTGTACAAAATTTTAATTATAGTTTTGAAAAATGTTTTTCAATGGAAATTATTTTACTCTGCCTGTATTTAATTCAAAAAGACAATCATGAATGTTGTATTGTTGTTGTTTAAAAAAATAATCCACTCCCTTTGTTAAAAATTGGGGTGTTACTTGATACATCTAGATGTGAAGATCATAGTTGAGAATATTTAAGAGCCTATGATGACTCTTTTGGCAAGTGACTTGAATTTATTGTCAGATAATAATATTCTTACAAATAAATCAAATTCAAATGAGTGTTCTAATTCCAAAATGAAAGGACTAATCAATTTAGTCTAATTAAAGATAAATAAAAGGTTAATCATAACTATTAGGGTACGCAAAGCATTTGGTTGATAAGTGAGATACTAGGCCTCCATTTGAATCCTATGTCTATCTTTGTGTCATAATTCTTTTTGACACCATATGACGGTCTCCAAAAAATTCCCGACTATTTTAACAAAATCATTATGCATAATAGCTTGCTATGCAACCCTCTTCGTTAGATTATAATCTCCTAATATTCTTGGGCAAAGTTGCAATTGATGAAAGTCTAAACGAATGTTAAAATACTTATGTAAGAACCAATAATACCTTATGTCTCACAATATTAATAGTTTCTCAATAATATTGATTACATTCACTTTATATATGGTTAGCTCTCAAACATAATTTAGAATTAAACTATTCGTCAATAGTTCATAAACATTGAGCACAAATATTATTGAATAATAAAAAATCTACAATGACCACGATCAATACTCAATAAATTATATGTGTCATACAAATTTAGGACAAGATCATATAATGGGCATAACCTAAGGAAACTAGTGACTCATAATGTCAACAATCATAGCAATATATCAGAAAGAAAGATGGAATAACATTACAATCAACAATTATCTTGATCATTAAACCTTTAGTTCCTAGCCTCCAAAAGTACTTTTTCTTCTCTTAAAAAAGTAACCCTTATTTTAAACCAAAATGTGGAACAAAATTAGAACCCTTGATCTCTTGTCTTGCTTCTCGTTGAATAGGTGTTGATAGTGAACTTGTAGGATTCATGCATAAAATATTAAAAAAAAAAAAAAAAAAAAAAACTTAGTTTTAGAATTCAACATGGAACAATGTTAACATGTTACTTGTTGTTTTTCGTTATTTTAAAATTTGTATTAGACTTGTACTTTTTCTAAAAAGTTATAGTCTTAAATATTTTCTTTCATTTTCCATTGTTTCACCTTAATCTGATTTAGGAAACTCGAAATATTGTCAAAATTAGTGGCGGAGCCAAAAAAAATTTGAAGCCTGGAAAAAAATTTAAAAACTGCAAAAATTTGTATGAAATATGACGGTTTTAAAATTGCGTTTAATAAAATCGCCACTATTTACATTAAAATATGACAGTCTTATAAACTGACGTAGTGTTAATAGAAAAATGATAGTTTTGACCGCCTTTATTTTGACACGTCAGATCCTTTACAGTGAATTTTTTTTTTTTTATATCGAATATTTTTTTTTATAATTGTAGAAATTGATCTATAGAATTGTATAGAGTCCTAATATATTTTTTATATATTTGAGGATAAAATTTATTCTTTTCTACTTCTTTTTTACAACACTGTACTTGTTTTTATTTTAATTTTAATAATTGCTACATTTATGTTAATTTTTATTTCTTCTACGTATTCATTTTTAATTTTTGGTTAATTTAGTCATAAATTACAACTTTAATCTTTATTTTAATTCTTGCACTTTTTGTAATGTAGTTGAATCTAAATATTATAATATCAAAAAAAAATTGATGTAATGTATACTAAATTGCATAAAAATATTTTTTTTTGCATAATTTATAATTTTTTGGTTTAAACCTGTATTTTTATGTATAAAAATATAAAAATTTTGGTATAAACCATAATTTACAACATTATACATGTATTTTTTTTTTCATAATTTATAATTTATAATTTAATTTTTGGTTTAAATTTGTCTTTTTCTGCATTTTCATTAATTATAGCGGTTTAAACCCGCCATAATAACACTTTTATAATTTAATTTTAGGTTTAAATTTGTATTTTTCTGCATTTTCATTAATTATGGCAGTTTAAACAGCCGTAATAGCACTTTTATAATTTAATTTTTGGTTTATATTTGTATTTTTCTGCATTTTCATTAATTGTGGCGGTTTAAATCGCCGTAATATTACTTTCATAATTTAATTTTTGGTAGAAATTGTATTTTTCAGCATTTTCGTTAATTGTGGAGGTTTAAACCGCCGTAATAGTACTTTTTAATCGCCGCAATTTTCAAAATTGTGGTGTAAAGAAAGAAATTTTTTTGGCCAGAACCTGGGCACATGCCCAGGCTGGCCGTACCTTAAAACCGCCCATGGTCAAAATATTACACAATTGTAAAAATTAGAATCGCACAAACGCATCAGATCCTAAATGCACCACATTCCTTCTTAAACTTCCTATAACACAGTGCACTCATACACACCACATTTTTTTTAAATAGCAAGGCAAAGATGATTTCTTCATGAAAACATGTTGTGACTTATATCATGTGCGCCGCCTTTTTTTTCTACAATTTCTTTATCTTTTCTCTATCACTATAATTTCACCGTACAACTATTATAGAATTTGACTAATTAAAGAGTTTTTATCTTGAATCGATCTTACCCTTTTTGGTCCCTTATCTTTATCTCAGGGTCCATTTTGCTTCCTTAATTTTCAAAAGTTCCAATTTGATCCTTTATCTTTTCAAACAGCACCATGTTAGTCCTTTCTATTAGGTCTGTTAGTCAAAGTCAAATTCATGATCCATTTGGCATACACGCGACACTGATTTGGCATATTCTCATTAAAAAAGTCACCAAAATTTTGTATACACGACAGAATCGAACTTGGGTCCACTTGGTTACTGGCCACAATACTTTACCACTAGTTCACTTTGCCTTTTTTATTGAATTTACACATTAAATATAATTTAAATCTCAACAATTTGCAAAATGTTAGATAATGCTCTAACAGTTAGCATGCACCCGGTGAAGCTTAATCTTCTCAACACTTCTATCCTTCTCAGATTCCAATTCCTTCAAGAACAATGTTCATCAAGAATTTCTGGAAACCCTAAATCCAATCTCATTTCAATTTCTATATTAATACTAAATTTTCTTCGGAAACCTAAATTCTCTTCTTAAACCCATTCTCCCTCAATTTCCCGACGCTTTCTTCTAGGGTTTGTGATCAGAAAAATGTATGTGTCATAACAGAGGATTATGTTTACAAATGGAAGAGTGACAACTCTTGTCTCAAGGTCTCTCAACTTGTTCTAATGCTTGGTAGTTCAAGTAGGTTTAGAGGAAGAAGAAGAAGAAGTTGGTTCATCTTCTTAGAAATTCCTCATTCCTATTTATCATCTTTACCATCCACTTTCGTGTTCTGTTGATGATTTTCTTCATCTTCGTTGGCGAATCGAGAAAGAATCGAGTCATAGCCAACATAACGTTAACCCATTGCCAACATAGTTATAAAATAACAATTATAAAAACTAACAATATGAATGATATTTTGTAATACGAAAAAATATATTTTTATTTAAAATTTAGCTTTGGATTCTTTATAACTTCAACTACTAAATGTATTTTTTTTTAATTACTCATATCTAAAAAAATAAAAGGAAAAGAAGTAGAGCACCCACGTATCTTCCTATATAAGAAAATCTAAGGTCTTGGATTTGACCATACTACCCCACTCCTACTAATTGCCACATAACCATTTTTGCCCTCACTTTTGTCTTTTCACCACCATTTACTAACTACTCTTTACACTAACCACTCTTTACCACTTTTTTACTATATTTGAATTACTATGGTTATACATATTACATTAATGCCACACATCTACTAATTACCATATACCAATATTTGCCAATTTTTTTGTCTTTTCACCACCCTTTCCTAACCATTGTCACGAAAAGCAAAAGAAGTGAATACATTTTGACAGTAAGCTCCGCTCATGCACCTTAAACACACTGCCCAATGAAGTGAAGAGACAGCTATAACAACTGTAGACTCTCCCATTTCATTTCGTCTGTGTATTTGCAGTCTCCATTTTCATTTCCTTCGTCTCTTCCGACTTAGGCTCCTTCGTCAACAGCTCCTCAACAATGGCGCGACCTTTCGAACTCATCGCCAATATCAACGACCGTAAAGAGTTGTGGAAGATCGCTGTAAAGGTTCACCACAAATGGACAGTCAAAACTTCAGCAAATGAGCATTTCGAAATGGTCGTTGGCGACACAAACGTGAGTTAGTTACGTTTTTTCTGTAGTATACATGATAGTTTTACACAGATCGCTCATTCTTGCATATTTGTCCATCTCTGCATCTTCATCCGCTTTCTGAACGTCGGTGTTGCAAGTTTGGTCATCGTGTTGTTTATGTTGTTTTAATACGCATTTATTTATCTCTTGCTTGTGTTGTTCAGGATGTTCTTTATGTTGTTGTAGATGGTGTTGTTCAGCAACTGAAAGTTCTTATTTGACTTTTAACTTCAACCCGTTGCTCATGGTGTTGTTTGTGTTGGCATAAATAACCAGTTATTTTTCTGTGTTGCATAGACTGAAATGAATTTTGACAAATGTTTTTCATTGCAGGGACATAACATTCACATCGTTGTTCCAACTGTGTTTAAAAAAGCATTTGACTCGGTGTTGTCGGTTAACGTCACCTGCACGATATCAAACTTTCAGGTCCACCCTAACGATTTGCTATTCAAACCTACTAGCCACAAATATCTCCTCAAGTTCACAGGTGGAACAACCATTGGGGATATTGGCAAGCACAACATTCCTGACAAGATTATCAACTTGACATCCTTTTCTGACATAATTTCTGGCAAATGGCAGACAAATCTTCTCTGTGGTATATAGCTTTTCCTTCATGCTGTTGTTTGCTTCTCCTTGTATTTTTCTTATGTTTTCGCGAAATTTATGTTATTTGTAGATGTTGTTGGTGTTATTGATGAGGTGGGATACTCCCAACCAAAGATTGGGGGAAAGAAGCCTCAAGTCAACCTGGTGTTGCGCGATTTAAGGTATTTCAATAGCTAACGATAAGGTTTCCTGGTGGTTGAACGTTTGTTTTCCAACTGACTGTGTTTCTTGAACGTTTACGCGATTTAGTGACCAGACATTGCTGTGTACCCTCTGGGAGGACTATGCTATCAAGTTCTTTGAATATAAAAAACATCAACATGAGATTAACACCCCAACTGTTATTCTTCTGAAGTACGCAAAGATTAAGGAAGAAGGTATTCCCGTAACCCGCGTCAGTCTGCTCTTTAATATCCCTTACCAATTTTGATGTTCTTGCTTAATTCCATAATATAATATATTCCGTTTTGGTCGTGCGGGAAAGTACCCCCTAGCTGTGACAAACACTTACAACGTGACAGAGTTACATATTAACGATGATTTGCCTGAGATCAAATCGTTTCTGAATAGGTCAACAACTATGGACTTTCTTCCATTCATATTATCTGCCATTACTATTTTATAACAGAATTTTCATCTACAACTTGCCCAAAGGGACTGACTATGGGAAAGCACTCTCCACGGCTAGCAACCAAACACGTGATTCGTCTCATATGTCGTTTGGTTCTCAACAATCTGCAAGTGAAGCTTTTATAACAAAATCTGTTCAGTTACCACTGCGAGAAATCATCCAACTGTACCAGGTAACGCATGTTGGCAATGATATTCTTACAATTTCACGCAATTCAATAGACCTGAGACATCTTTGAATCCCATTCAGGCAACTGTATCCGTCACGATTGCAACAACCGACAAACTTATCGCTTCGCCAAATGGGTGGTGCGACAGAGCTTGCCACCAATGTCCTCAAGTTTCCAAGGACTCCATGCCTCCTTTTGTCTGCAGAGATGGCCACCGCACTGAGGCAGAAATATGGAGGCTGACCTTTCATAATCTTTATCGTAGTTAATGTTGTTTAGAAATTTACGTTTTCCATGTCTGAATTTGGTTGCATCTGTAGGTATAAAATAGAGGTGTTTGCAGTTCATGAGGGATGTCCGGCAATATTTGTTTTCTGGGATGAAATTGCAGCACAGCTTTTGGCAACATCTGCTGCTGACTTACGAGCCACAATGATTGAGGTGAGTGAAAACTATAATCAACAACATTTCTAACTGTTTCTGTTATCCAATTCAAATTCCATCTATATTATTGGGTTTAAACGTGATGGCAAACAGGCTGGAATCACTGACCCGATTGAGTTCCCACTAGCTCTTGATAAAATGTTGGGAAAGAAGTTGGCATTCAAGGTGAAGTGGAATCCTCGGTTTAAGAGTTGCTCCGTCATCCACTATCTTGACGATGCCCAGTTGATCAACAAACTTGAAGGACCGCTTGCAATTACTCAGGTTACTATTGTGTAAAATTTCGTATTTTGTCTATCACAAATGTTTTGTTCAAAATTTGTTCTAACAGTATTTTACCAATGGCAGGATGACAAGCTCATTCAAGACAGCGACCACTTTGTTGAGGCCTCCTCTAATTCAATGCAGGTAGCTTAATTGTCCTTTATAACGATTCCTTTAGGAATGATGTATTACACGAACCATAAGCAAATACCAACTAATGACTCTAACAAGATGCCAATGCATTATGATTTACACAGGTTGTGGAGAGTGTTGGTGAGGATGTACCGTTTGTAAAACTAACTCTTCCTACGGTAATCTGTTCTTATATGTCATTCCTAAATTTACTGGGAGTATTTACCACAGCCTGCAATTGTAAGCCTTTCTGTGTTGTTGTCAAATTCAGGATGGTGAAATCACATCCACCCACGCTCCTGATCCTTCAACCCCTAAGGCTAATGCTAAGCGGATGTCTACGGAACCAGCCGGTGAACCGTCGATCAAAACTGAACCAGATGGGGACCTTTCGTCCACAAAAGCCAAGAAACTTAACAAGCGGGGTAAAAGACCACTGCCGGGACAATTAACATGTTGTTGGACTCTTTTTTGAAGTTTCACTTGCCACTACTACCGTGTCTATTTATTACAACAAATTTGTGTATATGTTTTGAAGTTTTTTTATCTTTGTTTGATCAAATCACTACAACAATAGGACAACTGAATATATGTTGTAATATATGTTGACCTGTATTGTTAACATATGTTGTAATATATGTTGTATTCTATTAATGTGATATGTTTTCTCATTCATGATATTTTGATCTGTATTGTTAAGATACATTGATACAAGCACCCTAATCTACAGCTTCAATGCATTTGTATTATAACAACTGAACCATAACGGATAAACATAAGCTAATGATATACATTTTACTATTAACGAGACAGAAAAGCATTGGCAGCCACCCCTTACTAAGTCATGCCATTAGCATTATATTTACCACATCAGTCGATTTACTTGACAATATCAGCACAGATTTTGTTATTAAACAGCAGAAAACCATGTATGTCCTACTAACCATGTTACAATAATATTAAAATATTGATCCTACCAACTTTTGTACATTGTCCAGTAGCTAAACACATCTTCTCAGTAGGTAGCACTGCAAAGCACTCAACCACCACCTCTGTCATATGTCACGTCGCCGTTTCTTCCTGCTTCATGTGAAAAAACAAGTACAAACTTAATGATAATTCCTACTTGCCTTCCCAGCATATTATAATAATAATAAAAAGAACAATACAAAGTTGGCATTAAAATATTAGTGCTTTGCTGCATCTATTTGGAGGGGTTTTTAAAATTTCAAATTTTTAGTGGGAAATGAATTACAACACACAGCCAGTCCATCATCACCTCAGCAAAGCAAGCAACCTGTATTTCTTCGGTCCCACTGCCCATGTGATTGCTTACGATTTCAGACTTTCTCCTTCAAATTTTATGGTGCCAAATCTTTACTAGGTGTTCCTTTTGCACGTCCAAGGTTTTGCGACAGCCTTCCCATGGATGGTGACAGTCATACGCCTGCCATTATTGCAAGATAGAAAAGAAATTTATTCTTGAGTAATAAGAGACAACATAATTTGCGACCCAACAAGGAGAACAATGTTGCTTCACCATCAACACCTTTGCTTCCTAATGAAAAACACTCCCAAACTCAACGTACATCCCCCCACAGTAATGTCGATGATACGACACACACTGGACCGTCTATTTGGCACAATCTTCCTACTTCCCCTCCGAAGCATAGACAAATCGATATTAGTTCTGGCATAAATCTATTTCCCATGTTAAATTCTACCGTGCCTAAGTCAGTAAGAAACTTTAATTCTCCCTTGGATGCGTCCTCATCAACCAACACAGGCACTTTTGCATCTACAAGCTATACTTCCCCACCACCCTCATTCATGCCCTGTAACTCCTCGCGGACGGTCCTATGCCAAATCTTGCCTCCTGTCGGAAGTAATGCACATTTACCATGTAATGCTTATGCTTCTGGCACTCCATAACGCAACGCACCTACACATTCATCTTCTGAGGAAAACTCTGATTCAAATTCTGATCATACGGTTGTAGATTCTTCAGACTCTGACATTGAATCTGGTGTTGAAGATGTCGAAGATCACCTACAAGGTAATTTCTTTACCAATTTAACTAACATAATTTCCATTTGTTTCTTAGTCGCGTATTATGGACATCTAATTGTTACATGCACAGAATACTTCGATATCGGAGCTCCTACTTGGGAATGCCAGCATTGCAAGGCATGTATGTGGTACCAGGAACATAAATCCAAACATAGACACACAACTGCACCTAAGCTTCACATTTGCTGTAAGTCTAGAAGAGTCGTGCTACCACTGATGCGGCAGCCGCCACCTTTATTAGCTAAGCTCCTTTTCGATGGAAATTCCCCCTGTAGTAAAAACTTCCAGGCCAACATACGAACATACAACGCTATGTTCTCTTTCACTTCTCCTGGGATGAAATTTGACACAACATCACAGAGAGGGAACGGTCCTCCAACTTTACGACTACACGGTCAGGTGTGTCACCGGATAGGTACTATGCTTCCCGATATCGGTCAACCTCCGCAATATGCTCAGCTATACATCTTCGATACAGACAATGAGGTTGAAAACAGGATGGATTGTTTCAGGTAGCTCAACTCTCTTTTCTCATATGTACAACTAAGTGTCTGTCAATCTCTTTGAAATGAAAATCGTATGTGGACTAATATATGTTCTTTCTGTTTATTGTAGGGACAACAAAAAACTTGAGAGGGAATTGGTCAGGGACTTGAAGGTGATGTTGGATTCTGTCAATGTCCATGCCAAAGCGTTTAGAAATGCTAGGGATCTGTTGAGGGATAATTCTTTTCTAGACTTGAAGTTGAAATTGATATCCAGTAGACCCCACGACGGTCGTGTCAATAATATGCCAAATGTTGCGGAAGTTGCTGCTCTCATTGTCGGCGATATTGATTCTGCAGAAAAAAGGGACATAATAGTCCAGCCACGCGATGGAGGGTTACAACGAATTGATGAATTCCATCCGGCATACCTTGGATACCAATACCCACTCATTTTTGTATATGGCGAAGACGGTTACAGAGATAATATTCTTCAAAAATATAGTCACCAAAGACAGGTCACGAACAAAAATCGTCAAACAATCAAGGATTAGTTGTGCTTCCGTCTACATGAGCGCCTCTTCGAACCTAAGACTTTACTTTATTCGCGGCGCCTTTTCCAACAGTTCCTGGTTGACGGTTATACTATGATGGAATCCGAGCGTCTAAACTAGTTGCGGAAAAATCAATCTAAATTAAGGGTCGATAAATATAGCAACCTACAGCAGGAAAATGCTGCTGGTACTTCTAATCAAAGTACAAAATAGGGCAAGCGTGTTGTTTTGCCTTCGACCTTTGTCGGAAGCAGACGATACATGGACCAGCTCTATTTTGATGGAATGGCGATTTCAAGTAAACTTGGCTTCCCTAACTTGTTTATAACATTTACCTGCAACCCCGTATGGCCTGAAATAAAACGTCTGTTGCATAGCAACAATTTAAGTGCTATTGATCGTCCGGATATTGTAGCAAAGGTCTTCAAAATTAAGTTCGACGAACTTATGCGTGACATAACAAAGAGACATGTCCTAGGACGCGTTTTGGCATGTAAGTCTACGTTTGGAACTCTACCTCTATTTTATGTTCACTTATATTACGTACAAGTATTATGCTTATGCTGACTTCTGTGCTATTCCATTCAACAGTTATGTACACCATTGAATTCCAGAAACGAGGTCTACCTCACGCTCACATTCTTATCTTCTTGCATCCTCAGAGTAAATACCCCACACCCAATGATATTGACAGAATTATTTCCGCCGAGATACCTGACCCGGACATTCATCCTACGTTGTACAACTTGGTAAAGTCGCATATGGTGCATGGACCTTGTGGTATGGCTAGGCAATCATCACCGTGTATGAAGAACAGAAAGTGCACAAAATTCTTTCCAAAAAAGTTCATTGAGAATACCATTGTTGATGTTGATGGCTACCCTCTATACAGACGACGATCAACTACGCATGTCATACACAAGAACGGCATCCCTCTGGACAATAGGCATGTCGTCCCGTACAACACAAAATTGCTCTTGAAGTACCAAGCCTATATTAACATGGAATGGTGTAATCAAAGTACTTCAATTAAGTATCTTTTCAAATATATACATAAAGGCCATGATAGAATTACAGCTTCTATTGTACATAGGTCTCATCCTTCCTCGAATAGTGTCGAACCCGTAGACGAAATTCAATAATATCTTGATTGTAGATACATCTCTCCGTGCGATGCGAGTTGGAGAATCTTCTCTTACAATATTCATGGTCGTAAACCCGCTGTGGAACGCATGTTTTTCCATCTTATAGGTGACAAAATTGTCTACTACACCGATCATGACCGGATGGAGAATATATTAGAGAAGGCGAGCATAACGGAGACTATATTTTCTTCGTGGTTAATTGCCAACCAGACTTACGAAGAAGCCAGAGAATTAACTTTTGGTCAGTTCGTCACACGGTTTGTTAACCAAAAAAGAAATTGATTGTGGAAGCCTCGAAAAAAGGGGTATACAATTGGCCGATTAATTTGGGTACCACCGTCTACTGGCGAGTTGCTTTATCTTCGTATGATGCTGACTGTCGTGAAAGGACCCACGTGCTATGAGGATATTTGCAAGGTCGGCAATAGACAGTGTGATTCCTTTAGAGATGCATGTTTTGCTATGGGTTTCCTCGAAGACGACAGGGAATACATCGGAGGCAAGCGAGTGGGAGTCCGATCATTTCCTACGCAAGCTTTTCATTGTTATGCTTATGTCCGGCACCGTCAATCGCCCGGCGTATGTGTGGACACATACATGGCCTTTACTGTCCGACGGTTTATTGCACCAACAAAGGCTCTTGGTTAATAACACAGGTTAGGTTTTAGATTTCATCCATTTCAATTACTTTAGCATTTACCTTTCTAATATGGGTTTTAAGTGGCAAAACTATACAACCCTTCAATTATGGCCATACTGCATAGTTAAGTGTTGTGCATTCAAATAGTCTGTCCATACTGACCACATGGGTATTTTCGTTTGACAGAACTAATATTGAATGACCATGAGCTGAAAAATCTCACGTTGCATCACATTGAGACTCTCCTTCAAAAGAATCGAAAAAGCCTCCATGACTTCAAACCTATACCATACCCCGACAATTATGTGTTGGAGCAACTGGGGAACCGTCTCATATATGAAAAACGTAGTTACGACATACAAACCATGAAAAACAAATTCTAATCACTACATTATGCTCTTACAGGTAGTTACCAGGAAACTGAATGCCAATCCTCATTTAATACTTAGGCGTTGCTTTGATCGTATACTTTTGTTATTTGTTTTAGACGAGCAGCACAGAATCTATGAGAAGATTATGATCGCCATAACAAATCAGAAAGGTGGAGTTTTTTTCCTGCATGGGTATGGTGGAACCGGGAAAACTTACATGTGGTGGACGATGGCAAGTGCAATTAGATCTAAGCACGACATTTGTTTAACTGTCGCCACCAGCGGAATCGCATCGTTGTTGTTACCGGGTGGGAGAACGGCTCACTCAAGATTCAAAATACCTGTCCCTACTTTATCCAACTCTACTTGTAATATCACTCACAAAGATGAGGTCGCGGAACTACTTCGACAAAAAAAACTAATCATTTGGGATGAGGCGCCCATGGCTAATAAATGGTGTTTCGAAGCACTTGACAAAACATTAAAAGATGTGATGAGTACTGATGGGAACTCGGAAGAACTCTTTGGTGGGAAGGTTGTCGTGTTTGGTGGGGATTTCAGACATATATTGCCGGTAATACCAAGGGGTAGTCGTTCCGAAATTGTACATCCCACCATCAACTCTTCCTACATATGGCATTCGGTACAGGTATTGAACTTAACTAAGAATATGCGTCTTAATTGTGGTCCCACCGAACATGACAGGAAAGAAATGGCGGAATTCTCCGATTGGCTACTCAGAATTAGAGAAGGAAAGGTCGGAGAACCAAATGATGGGACTACTGAAATTGAGTTCCTTCCTGAGATACTTATCACCGATTTTGATGATCCTATCCTTGTTGTCATAACGAGTACGTATCCTGATTTTCTCGCTAATTATACGGACTTCAACTAACTAAAGAGCAGGGCTATATTGGCATCAACAATAGACATAGTTGACAAGATTAAAGATCATGTGTTGTCCATTATGCCAGGTACTCTCACTTTTTATTTGATAAGCTCCTTAACACAATACAATTGGTGATGCCTTTCTTGATATACGGTGACTCATGTTGAAAATGCAGGTGACTTGAGAGATTACTATAGCTGTAATACAGTCGATCGATTGGAGATACATGACATCTCATTAAAAACTTCTTGTTGTTCTTACAGCGGAGTTTCTCAGCTCATTAAAAACTTCTGGCTTGCCTAACCATCATATCAAACTTAAGGTCGAGGCACCCATTATGTTGATGCGAAACATCGATCATTCCGAAGGCCAATGCAATTGTACTCGCCTAATCGTGACCAAAATGGCTACACATGTGCTTGAGGCACATATCATGGGGGGAAAACACCATGGCAACGTCGTATACATTCCCAAGATGGATATGTCCCCGTCACAGTCTCCTTGGCCTTTCAAACTAAGCCGGAGACAATTCCCCGTCATTGTCTCCTACGCAATGACGATTAACAAATCACAGGGTCAGTCATTGGATTGGGTCGGGCTATATATTCCACGAGACATTTTTACTCATGGCCAGATTTATGTCGCACTTTCAAGGGTTACAAGAAAAAAGGGTATCAAAGTATTGATACACGATGAAAACAACAATGCCAAAACATGCACATCCAATGTTGTTTACAAGGAGGTTTTCAACAATGTTTAGTTATATGAATTTAACTCCGTATGTAACCTTAATATGACGACTTTAACATTGTTGTTTAGGTGTCAGGTTTTTTGTTGCACTTTGTGGGATATCCGTAGGTTTTTTTGTTAAGTGACAACCGACTAATGTATTTTCACCTTCTGTATAAACAGTACAGAATTACATTACCTGCAGTCATACCTATTTTGCATTTCTGTATATAAGTATAATACAGAAACATACATTAATCTGTAAAGCATATCAACAGAGAGGCAGAAAGTTTTAATATCAAGTGCAAGCTTACCTGTGTCATATCTTATACACATGACACCCTTTGTTTTCATCAGTTGTATCCAAACGGAAGCGTATTCGGTATCCACCTTTGAAATTGTTTAACACGCAGAATGCATCCCAGTCTTTTCCTAACTTGGTGCGTATGCATCATCGATGTTCAATATCGACAGCATTTTACAACGTTCATTGTCCCCATAAAGCAGCAGATCTTTGTAACCGAATTTTTGTAGAACACCGGCAAAATCAGGCTGTAGCTTCTGAATGTGTATAAAAGATCACCCAATTTATCAGCTATTCAACTAATTTGCAACTATATCACAACTGGCTTAAACATAAAAAACAGAACTCAACTAATTTCGGTGAGATCTCACTCAGTGGTGGGAGCACGACGTCAAAAGCATATATCGATTCGTTATACAGATACCTACTATGGAACCTGGGTAATTCCTGTTTTGCATGAATCTCTTTAAACCCACATATCCCAAAGTTATTGTCCTCATAGTAGCCTAACCAAACAACGACGTTAGCTGGTAGTGAGTAGTAATCTTCAATACCCTTCCACCCACTGATTATAAGTGGTTGAACCTCCCAATTATTGTATACTAAAGTATGATGAATACCTTGGTAGTTCAGTACTGTCCACATTTTGTTTAAGTCTCCCCGGTACGCTCGAACGAATACAGGCTCGATCTTAGGAAAGGCCTACACACATAACTTTCTTATGATTTAGTTCATGAAATTAATATATAACACCCTATATTCAGTGATAAACATATATAAAAACCCAAACCACATATGTTTTACAGCCACATGGTTATACTTACTTGGAAGGATAACTTTGCTATTACAACTGTGTCATTCACCTCTTTATGCAGCAGAGGACCAACCCTTTCCATTGCAACTCTATGAATTGTTAATTTGAAGAGGTGGTTGCAGGTATGAAGTGGCTATTTTTACTAACGAGTGGATGGTATTTATTGCTTCAACTAATGTTTCCTCTACCCTATCAAAATCACATGTCAACAGTATGATTAATATTTTATATTTTCTCCTGCAGTGCGCCAGTGCCCATGTGAAGTGAGGGAATAATGTGGTCCTTTTAAAGTTATTTCACTTGCTTTACACCTGTGTTGTATTTGTGTGCTCATTGTGTGGTCTAAAAAGCATGCATTACTTCTGTTTTCTCCACGTCTATTTTGTGTTTTTCCAACTATGTTTTAAATACATTACACAAACACTGCTAATAAAAACACGAACCATATTATATTTCCACACTTGGAAAACTCTTGGATGAAGATAGAAACAACAACATGAAATATAAAACTCCACAACCAGAAGCATTCTCAATATTTCCATTGCAGCAGTCAAACATTACATCCTTTTACAGGGTGTTATAAAATAGAATCAAAATATAGTAGCTACAAATGCTGCATATTGTTACTGATAAAAGTTACAAAACTATTACAACTCATGACAGAGACAAAACAAAACTACACCACCAGACAATTTAAACTACACCTAATTCCCACGCTTCTTGAACCACACCGCAGCATATTTCAACCCCACTTTCTCTACAAATTTCCAAACACCACTGTCAGAAAATTCACCGCCTCACATTCCCACGCTTCACAGACACCAATATTTCACTGGCTGGTGGGTGTCTGATGCAGAAATGCAGCACATCTCCATCCTGGATGTCTCGGTCTTTCATAAAGTCATACCATCCACCGAGGAGATACTTCTCCATTTGTCCACGCCTCTTCTTCAATTCACAGTAGTAAGCACATGACCTATCTGTATCATATAGGTTGATAGAGTCTTGTCATTTGCATAGGCACCTCTTGATCACCAGCCGCGGTATTTGCTGTACAACCAATAAGCCAACGGAAATAACATCAATTCATGCATGAAATCATTACATGATAACAAACATAAAATATATATTACTTACGTATACATTCGAACGCAAGGCCTTCGCATCTTTCACTACACGAACCCAATTTTCTTCAGACTCTTCACAGTAAATGGGTGTAACCTCCCTGCATTTCAGAATAACTCATATCAATATCCCAATACCTCCATACGAACCAAACCGTATTGTACCTGCACCAATATATCAGTTGCAGTGAAGCTGCCATCGTAAATACTCACCCATCGCTATTAGACGATATACAAATATAGTCCGGCTCTGTTTTAACTTCCACAAAGCCAACCCCAACCTTGCTTTTCCCCTTGACGTCTTTCCCGACTGCCACGGCTTTAGCTTTACCCTTCCCATTCGAAGGCTGATCATCAGCATCGTGTATAACAATGCCCTTCTGTTTCTTCATCCCTTCAGTAGCCAACGATGTACTGTAGCTACAGAATAACAAAAACACATGACTCCTGGATTCCAACGACGACCCTTATGCATGCAAACGGAGAAATATAACTTAAATGAGTGATGTTTAACAAATTTGACCTACCCAATCTATATATTCTTTCAATCTTACTGTACTCTACAAAAACCAACACCATGTTTTACCATTAACAAGTTCTGATCGAAGTCTTACCGTGATCTGCGTTCCGGTTTCGTGTAGGGAGAGACAAAATGGGCACCCATTGTGTCTTTCGCCGCCTGCCTCATCGTGAAGGACTTTGTTGGAATGCCATCGTTGCTTCTCCTGTGACATTTGAAGTGGGCAGCCATTGTGTCTTTCACCACCTGCTTCATCTCCTTTGCATGCGTCCGGTTGGTTGCTATGAAGAACACGGTGACACTTTTGAGAAACAAGGGTTGTCAAATAAGTCTCCCAAGGGCATTTCTGGGTTTTCATGCTTACTATTAATTTATTTTTGGTTTTATTTTTTTTAGTTTTATTTCTATTACTATTTTTCCAAGCAATATTAAATATTTTATTCTCAATTATACCTTTTAATTTTTTTAGGTGGGCTCATACACCTAAAATTTTTATCTTTATAATTTAACTTTTTCTCTATCTCAACTTTTGTGATTTAACACTCTTTCATATTACATTTTTTTTGCACACTCCTTTAAAACTTGCAAATTTATATTTTGGAATTTCAAAATATATTGGTCCAATTTCATAAGCCCGCCGCGGAACCCGTGCATCCGCACGGGTATCCCACTAGTTAAATAATAAAACAACTTGCGATTTTTTTTCCCTTGACAAAATGGGCCCTTATTCATAAAAAAGAAAGAACAACAATTTGTGTGATTCTCATTATTTGTATAAAGTCCGCTCAAATAAGAGGTGCCGCGTGTCTTATTATTGTCAAAGTCGTTCCCAAAAACCTATTACTAATTATAAATCTCTTAAAAAAATTATTAATGAATAAAGTAATATTAGTAAATTGACTTCTGTCTTTTACGGCTAACTTATGATTTTGTGGTTCCGTCAAACCAGTTCAGTTAGTAGCTGTGTAGGGCATCTAATATAGAGACGTGAGTTTAAACTCACAACATCCTATTTATTCATATTTAAATGGTGAATTTCGGTTACTAAACTATTTGAAAAAAAAAACACTTATGCCTTCTTGAGGGAAAAAAAGTTAAAATTACTATGTTGTATAAAGGGTGTTTTTATCCTTTTGTCTTTCAAAAAATTTCTTTCATCATGTTTATTAATGTGTATTGATTGTATTATGCAATTTGTGTCTCATATTTACATGATCTAGGCATGTGAAAAGTCTAATAAGATAAAGTCACACATTTGGTTAAGTATATGGACACCTCAATCAACTTTACGTGAAGGAAAATGCATAATTCAAAATTCATTTTCACTCTTATTTTACTCTTCATTCTTGTACTGATTTGGACATTGGAACAGTTGACTTACTATTTTCTTTCTGAGAGGGAAAAACAAGAGGACTGTAAACGTACATTTTCTCATAGTCTCTTGTGAGAGCATCTACAAAGATTTTCTTGAAATATAATTCATGGCAATGTTATACCATGTGGCTTCTACGGTCCATCTGAAAACGAAATACCATAACGATTCGGGTAACCAATCATTGTTAAAGTTGACCTACATTGAGCTCATTTTATACACGAGACCATACTAAAGAACCCCTAGAAACCGCTATCACCTTTAGGAAAATAAAGAATGTGAGGGCAAGTTGTCTCTATACTCGGTTTTAATGATGTCAAAACATTTATGTGTAGAATGGTATATCATGTCAAGCATATATAGAATACGCATGTAGGTTCATATAGAAGTGCATACTATGTGTTTTTAAATGTGTTTGATCAAGTTGATAATGGTGTATGTGCATTAGGTGTTATTAGGAACCTTTAGAAATGTAAGAATATTGAGTTTTGCAAGTTTCAAGGGTTTGAGTCGACTCACAATCCTCTTCTGGCCGACTCAAAGATGTTGCATTTCTTAGAATTAGCAACTGGAGGGCTCGCGTCGACCCTCCGGTCGACCCATACTGATTGCATTTCTGATTATCAAAAACTGGGAGGTTTGCATCGACGCATGTCCTATTTCGGTCGACGCAAACATGCTTCTTCTGCGTAGTTTTGTTAACGGGATCTCTCAGGTCGACCCCCCATTTGTATAGGTCGATCATTCGCTCGTTATGCACTATTTTTTCTGCTGTGTTTTGATTTCAAATGTTTGTTATTCTTGTTACTTGGTTCTAGCATAGTATATATATTGTTTTTGGCTCATTTTTACAAATGAACAAGAAACGTGAAATAGGCACTGATTTTTCTCTTCATCTTCATCTTCAATCTTACATTCTCTAACAACTACACATAACCATTTTTGTTAGTGTTGTGTATTTTGTGAAGTGATAAACTCTAGACTTAGGTGTGTTGTATCCTTTGTGTTAGGTTGAGAATCAGTGGGTGTTTCTTGAATAAAAGAATCTTGGTGATTTTGGGGGTTTTTACACAAATCGTTTCTCTACAAGGATTCAGCCGTGCGAGGGTGACTGAAGAACGGAGTGTTCTTTCAGTCTAGTAGCAACAATCGGAGAATCGTAGGAGAAAGATTTGGGATCGAATTATGGAAGATTGAAATCGACCGAGTGAAGTGGATTTAAGAGCTGCGGGTTCTTGCAATCGAGTAGCGTGAGACGGTGATTTGTTCGACTAAATTTGAGGCACTTGATTCATCTTGAATCAAGGGGAGAGAAGACTTTGCATCGACATCAAAGACGTTTGAGGGTTTGGTGTATCTGTTTTCTCTTGTACAAACAATTTGCAACCGTAATTTATACATATCTCAATTCCATTTTCGGAATTGGGGGCAGAGATACCCTTAGCGAGGACGAAAGGGGAACTACCTAAACAAATCGTGTTTGTTTTCTCTTTCCCTATCCTTTTATATTTTTGATATTGATTGAACTTGTGAATTATCAATTGATTGAAAAATTTCTGGTGTAGTGTAGTATAGAGCTGATTAATTGATTTTTAAAAACACTACAATCCTTTGGATTGTTTTTAGATTAGCTATACACTTACATTACTTTGAAATATACACTTGGAGTGCCTCGCACGCCAAGTGTTTGATAAATTGATTAAGCACAAGTTTCTAAAGCGCTTTGTGAATTAAGTTTGTTGTATTCACTCATTGGTAATTGGATAATATCAAGTGCATATATTTGAGTTGATTACATTGTGTATTGTTGATTCAGTTGTATTTTTCTCCTCCATCACATCATTCTTAGTGGCTTTACGCATATCCAATTTTTCTAGTAGCGGTTCGTTGTAGACGAATTGATTCAGTGGTTGCTTCCGCATTAAATTTTTTTAAACCAATTTTTGGAACACCATAAGCGTGTAATAAATTGTGGGATCTATTCAACCCCCCTTCTAGATCCAAGCCATCGTCTAACAAGTGGTATCACGAGCTCCGGTTTATCTGGTGCTTCGATATAATTTCTTAGAAAATGGCGAACGAACCTAAAGGGGCTTATAATAGAGCTCCAGTTTTTACAGGCGAGAATTATAGCTACTAGAAAGATTGTATGCGCGTGCATATAAATTCCATTGACCGGAAGGTTTGGAATGTTATTTTAAACGGTCCTATGGAAATAATCATGACCGATGAAAATAATGTTGTGCCCAAGCCGGAAGCACAATGGAATGATGAGGATGAGAAAAAGTACAGCTATGACTAGAAGGCTAGAAATATTCTGATCTCCTCTTTGGGAGTTGACGAATATTATAGAGTCTCTCACTGTACAACGGCCAAAGCCATGTGGGATGCTTTACAAGTAGCCCACGAGGGCACTAATGATGTGAAATTGGCCCGAATCAACACATTAACGCAAGAGTTCGATCTCTTTTACATGAAGCAAGGGGAAACCATTGCCGACATGCAAAAGAGATTCACTCATATAATCAACAAATTACATACACTTGGTAAACCAGTTCCCAACGAGGTTGCTACTAATAAAATCTTGAGGTGTCTTAACAGGGAGTGGCAACCATAGGTCACCGCGATCAAGGAGGCCAACGATCTAGCTACTCTAGACCTGATGACATTATTTGGCAAACTCGATGAACATGAGCAAGTGCTCATCAACTTGGAAAAACATGATAAGAGTGTGAAGAAAGAGAAAACAAAGGAAACGGAAAAGAAGTTGATAGCTCTTAAGGCTTCTTGTTCAAAGTCCACATCTCAAGAGCAAAGTGAAAATGAAACTAACAATGATGAAGATGATGGCTCGAGTGATGATATGGGGCTGTTTGTGAAAAGATAAAATAGGTACATTTGAAAGAATGATATTCAGCACTCGGATAAAAGTCTCGTCAAATTTAGAAGGCAATCAAGAAATGAAGGCAACAAGACTGGAAAGTCGAAAGGATCTTGTTTCAATTGTGGAAAGTTCGGGCATTACAAGCCGGATTGTCCATCACTTAAGAAAGACATGGATAAGGATAAGAGTCGTCAACACAAAAAGTCAAATAAATCTAGACGAGCATACATTGCTTGGGAGAGCGATAGCGAGTCGGAAAAAGATGACAGCTTACGTGACGAAAGTAAATCCGTCAATCTTTGTCTTATGGCACATCGAAATAAAAAGAAAGAGGTAAAACACTCTAAATAAGATCACTCTAATAATATGTCTCATTTAGAATTACAAAAAGCTTTTGATATGTTACACCATGAGGCTAAGGAAGCTTTTCAACGCTTAGCCTCGAACAAAAAGATTTTTTCATATTTGGAGAAAAAGATTTCTGATTTCAAAAGGGAATTGGAAGCTCTTAAAAAATCTATGGTGGATACATCAAAAGCTGAGATTGAAGAGGACAAGTCTCCTTGGTTCAATTGGGGCTGTGATACTTGTCGTATTTGGCAAAAAGAGGTGAGAACTCTTAAGGTCAAATTAGACAAGTCTCTAAAGCCTAAAGTTACTTTTGCTATTGATCAATCACACTATCGAGAAAGTATGAATAATTCGTATCAAAGGTATATGTATGTGATTCGAGATAGAGATAGCAAAGGTAAATCTCAACTGAACCGCAATTGCCTATATTGTTGCAAACAGGGTCATACTATTGCTAAATGTCATTTTAGAAGATTTCTTGTTCAAAAAGGCATTTATCAATGGTTGCCCAAATGCAATCCTAGTTTCACTCACAACAAAGGACCCAATAAGAATTGGGTACCTACTTTCCCTTGATTGACTATGTAGGTACAACGTCTTGAGACCACCGAAAGAAGATGGGTTCTGGATAGTGGCTGCTCAAGACATATGACAGGAGACATATCTCTTTTCATCGACTTTGTGGCGAAGAAAAAGGGGTTTGTTACCTACGGAGACAACAACAAGGGACAAATTCTTGGCAAAGGTAGTGTAGGTAACCCCTCATCTACTACTATCTCTAATGTGCTTCTAGTTGAGGGCCTTAAACATAACCTTTTAAGCATTAGTCAATTATGTGACAAGGACTATAAAGTATCTTTTTCTAAGGATTGTTGCATAATTAAGAATAATGATAAAAAGGATGTGTTTAAGGGCTTGAGGGTGAATAACGTCTATATGCTAGACTTAAATGAGGTATCGTTGAGTAGCGATAAGTGTTTACTCACCATGAGTGAAGATTCATGGTTGTGGCATAGACGGTTGGCGCATATCAATTTTGATTTGCTTAATAAAATAGTCTCTAAAGACCTAGTTATCGGCTTGCCCAAAATCAAATTTGCAAAGGATCACTTATGTGATACGTGTCAAATGGGGAAGCAAACAAGGATCTCGTTCAAATCTAAAAACATTGTTTCAACTACGAGACCCCTTGAGCTCCTCTGTATGGCCCTCTTTGGACCATCTAGGATTAAAAGCCTAGGTGGTAACTATTATGGTTTTGTGATAGTCGATGACTTTTCTCGGTTTTGCTGGACAATTTTCTTAGCAAACAAGAGTGATACCTTTTCGTCCTTTGAAAGATTTTCCAAGTTATCCCAAAACAAATTAAACACGAACATTATATCAATTAGAAGTGATCATGGGGGTTAGTTCGAAAATCATCTTTTTGAAGCATTTTGTGAAAGCCATGGAATTGATCATAATTTTTCCGCACCACGTACCCCTCAACAAAACGGGGTTGTGGAGCGTAAAAATAGAATTTTGGAAGAATTAGGAAGGACTATGATTAATGAGAGTGGACTTCCAAAATACTTTTGGGCCGACGCCATAAGTACGGCTTGTTACGTTTTGAATAGGGTGATCATCCGTCCTATTCTAAATAAGACACCATACGAGCTTTTAAAAGGGAGAAACCCCAATGTCTCTCACCTTCACGTTTTTAGTTGTAAGTGTTTCGTGTTGAATAATGGTAAAGAAACACTTGGTAAGTTTGATGCTAAGGCCGACGAGGGTATTTTTCTTGGATATTCTCAGTCAAGTAAGGCATATAGGATTTACAATAAGAGGTTACATACAGTTGAGGAGTCGATTCATGTTACTTTTGATGAGTCTTATCCAAAAAATGTCAGAAAAGGTAGTTCTTTTCATGGTGCAGGTGTATCTTCTGAAGACATACTCAAGGACACTGATAAAGGGACTGATCAACCTGAAGTAGTGCATGTTGAGGAGGAAAAAGATCACCAACCAGTGAAGAATGAGGAGGATCATCCATCAAATAAAGATGACCTTCCTCCATCTTGGAAATCTTCTAAAGAGCATCCCATCGACAACATTCTCGGTGACATCTTAAAGGGAGTAACAACTCGCTCCAAGCTAAGTAACTTTTTGTTATTACTCCGCTTTCGTTTCGCAAGTTGAGCCTAAAAACTCTAAAGAGGCCTTACTCGATGAGCATTGGTTTTTATCAATGCAAGAAGAATTAAATCAATTCAGGAGAAATGAGGTTTGGGACCTTGTCCCCCCTCCGCGAGGCCATCGAGTAATCGGCACCCGATGGGTGTTTAGGAACAAGCTCGACGAAAATGGAGTTATAACTCGAAACAAAGCGCGGCTTGTAGCGCAATGGTATAACCAAGAGGAAGGAATCCACTATGAGGAAACTTATACCCCGGTTGCCTGATTCGAGGCTATACGTCTTTTACTTGCTTACGCTTGCACTAAAAATTTCAAATTATTTCAAATGGATGTGAAATGTGCTTTCCTTAACGGATACATCAATGAAGAGGTTTATGTAGCCTAACCTCCGGGTTTTGAATCCCATGAATATCCCGATCATGTTTACAAACTTAAACGTGCTTTGTACGGACTTAAACAAGCCCCTAGGGCTTGGTATGAACGTCTTAGGAAATTTCTACTTGATCAAGGGTATTCAAGAGGCAAGGTTGACACAACCCTCTTTATTAAACGTCAAGGAAAACATTTAATTTTGGTACAAATTTATGTTGATGATATCATTTTCGGGTCTACTAACATGACCTTGGTCAAAGAGTTTTCTAGTTTGATGCAGGGAGAGTTTGAGAGGAGAATGATGTGGGAACTTAACTATTTCCTCAGATTGCAATTCAAACAACTCGAAGAGGACACGTTTGTGAGTCAGACAAAATATTGTCTTGAGCTTCTCAAACGTTTTGACATGCTAAACTGCAAGGCAATTGATACTCTGATGCCTACTTGTGCTAATCTTGATCGTGACGAGAATGGTAAGGATGTAGAGGTAAAGAAGTATAGAGGTATGATTGGTTTTCTCCTCTATCTTACCGCATCATGAACCGACATTATGTTTAGTGATAGCATGTGTGCGAGGTATCAATCATGTCCCAAGGAATCTCATTTGAAAGTCGTTAAGCACATACTTAGATATCTCTCCGGTACTCCAAAGTATGGGATGTGGTAATCCAAGGGTAGTGATTATTCCTTGGTTGGCTATTCCAATTCTGACTTTGCCAGGTGCAAATCGGATAGGAAAAGCACTAGTGGCACATGTCATTTTTTCTCAAATTCCTTAGTGAGTTGGCATAGCAAAAAGCAAGTTTCCGTTTCTTTGTCAACAACCGAGGCATAATACATTGCAGCTGGTAGTTATTGTGCTCAATTCCTATGGCTTAAGAAACAATTGCTCGACTACAATTTAAAACTTAAGTGTATTCCTATTTTATGAGATAACGCTTTAGCGAGCGATTTTGGACGCGGTTCTTAAGAGCTGGTCGCTCTCTGCGGTTGAGTTTTAACTATAGGTCGATTCATTTTTTATCCTATTGTGAGCTGATTAAGGAAGGGAAATAGATGTCTCCAATTAACCCTGCTTGCATACTGAGTTTAAACAGAGGTCTGTCAGGTTACGGATGCGATCAATGTGGGGGGCCTTTGTACTGGTTATTTGTATTTTCGCCAATACTATTTTCTCTTTGGGATTTCTTGTGTTATTTTAACAGACAGGTTTCTGGCGGGGAACAAGGATTAGGATGTTAAGACTGATGCTTTTTGATAGATATATGAGAGTATGGGATTTTGGGTTTTTGTTTAGTGCGCTCGCTAAGATCTTTTCTTTCAATCTTATGCCTACGTATTCCCGTTTACCGAAACAGGGAAATTAGAGCGTTCGTAGTTCCTCCTATTCTATGGGAGGAAATTGGTGTTTTGGTGTCTTGTTCAAAGCCCAAGACGTGAAGCGAAAGGTGATTTGTATCTTGTTCAAAGCCCAAGATGTGAAGCTGAAGAGGTTTGACTTTAAAGAGAATTTGTCATCTCTAAAGACGGTCTGTTTGTCACAATTGTTGGGTGACTGACGGTAAAGGAGGATTACTTTAACCGGGATTTATGAATCTGGCAATGCCATAATTTCCTTTATAGGGGATTTCAGCCTGAAGGAGAAGACTTTAACTCAGTGTAGAGTAATGCCATCTTTCCTTAGGAATTTTTCATACTAAAAGAGGGACATTGGCATGGATGTAGATGATCCAGAGGCTTGCCGCTTACAGCAATTAGATGGAGGGGAAGGAGTTGTTGATGTTTGTGTACTGTGAACGAGGCACAGCTTTGATGCTAAAAGGTTAATTGGATCAACCAGTGGTTTTCTTATACAAAGCCTAAGAGGAGGCTATTATGTGTCTCGTACAAAGCCCGAGAGAGAGGCTAAAAGGTTTTGACTCGACGATGGAGTCTTTTGGTATCTCGTATAAAGCCCGAGATGGAGGCTAATTGACTCAACAAGAGAGTTTTTGTATCTCGTACAAAGCCCGAGATGGAGGATGAAAGTTTGTTTGGCTCAATAAGAACCTTTTTGTATCTCATATAAAGCCCGAGATGGAGGCGAAAGAGGTGATTGACTCAACGAGGGAGTCTCTTATGTGTCTCGTACAAAGCCCGAGAGAGAGAGGCTAAACGACTTTTGACTCCGCTGAGGAGAATCATTGTACAAAGCCCAAGAGGAAGCTAACTTCACTGGAGAAGGATCATTATACAAAGCCTAAGAGGAGGCTATGGTTACTGTTTCAGTTGAGTGACAGGTCCAGTATGCTGATTTAAAGAGAAAATCAGTTCTTATATGAGCAACACTGTACTCGAGGATTTGATTCGAGGATCCGGGCTATTCCTGTTCTTTAAGGAATTGGGAAATACGAAGGGTATTGAGACTGTCCGAGTCTGCGGGGTTCCTTCCTATTCTTGAAGGGTGCTTGAGAATGTCTTTGAGACTCAAGGATATTAGACTGTCCAAGTCTAGAGTTGCATCTTTTGTACCATGCTTTGAGAACAGTAGTAGACTCTATGAAAGGACTGTTCTATGCAGATGACTAAGTTCTGTTCCTATACCTCTAGGAGGTCGTCGGGACAATTTGTACGAAGCCCAAGAGGAGGCTGGAAGCTTTTAAGAAGCCGACGGGTCCTTGTACTAAGCCCAAGAGGAGGCTATCATTCCCGGAGGAAGAGATCATTATACGAAGCCTAAGAGGAGGCTGTGAATACTTCTAAGAAGCCGTAGGGTCCTTGTACTAAGCCCAAGAGGAGGCGGGGTTGCTTTTAGGAAGTCTGTGGGTCCTTGTATGATGCCCAAGAGGAGGCTGATGCTTTTAAGAAGCCCGTGGGTCCCCAAACCCCGAGAAATTCAAGGCAAGCTATTCGTAAGGAATAGATCAAGTCAGGAAAGTTTGAGAATTTGGAAGAAACTCAAAGATGCCATTCACGGAGAATACATTCATCTCTGGGAGTAGAGTTTCTTGACAATTCCTAATGAGGACAGCCGAAGAAAAGACTGTATCTGGTGATCCTATTGGGGATCTAGTTGTCTATTTCTACGAATAAATGAAACGGCGTCACCTAGTTCTAGACGTAGTTGCCGGGGAAACTCTAAATATCTATACTATTATTACACAGTTGATATGAGTTTATGAAAGAAGACTTACAGCGAAACAGCCCCACAATACAGTTATATGTATATGAAAGCGGTAAATGAAAGCGGATAAACACTTACTCGGTTGTAGAGTTTCCATGCTGTTTGGTTTGTTGTTCAACAAAGAAAGATTGAAAACAACAGTATATTTCAAAATCAAAGGAGAAAGTGCTTTGAAAAAGAAAGATTTGGGGCTTACAGCTCAAGGAGAGGCCCAGGTTTTATCAATGAGCGCACTGTTTGAATTTGTACAGGGGGACTTATACAAGTGACTGTGGCCCAAAAAATGTTTTCTGTACAGAGGGATGGGTATTACACTCTCTCAAGAGGCCCAAAAAATTTTAAAGAAAAGAAATGGGTCTTACTACACGAGGGTAGGCCCAGTTTGTTTTTCCGTTTGAAATGGCGATCGCGCCGAGGTTTTCTTTTAACACGAAGGGACTTATACAATAAGTGAAGCCCAAAGTTTTTGGTTAAAAGGGGGTTGGGTCTTACTCTCTATTAGAGGCCCAAAAAGTTTTGAATGGGTCTTATAGCTCAAGGAGAGGCCCAAGGTTTGATTTTTGAATTGGCGAGCGCGCCGAGGTTTTTGAAAATACAGTGGGACTTATACAATAAGTGAGGCCCAAAATGGTTTACATTTACAAAGGATTGGGTCTTACACTCTATTAGAGGCCCATGAGTTTAAGAAAAGAAATGGGTCTTACTACTCGAGGGTAGGCCGAGGTTCGTTTTGAAAAGGCGACGATCGCGCCGTTTGTTTTTGACGGTATCGGGACTTATACAATACACTGAGGCCCAAAAATGATTTGGTTAAAAAAGGATTGGGTCTTACACTCTATTAGAGGCCCAAAGTGTTTTGAAAATGATTTGTTTGAGTGAAAATCAAAGAAACCCTAATTTTATTCTTTAAAAGTAAATATTTAAAGAAAATCAATGAAAAATACCAAATAGGTTTGAATAAACCACTTGTGATTTTTGTTTAAGGTTTGAAAAATGAGGTATAAATCACAAGAGATATTAAAACTCATTTGGTCTTGATTTTTCAAGATGAGTATTCATTTTAAAATGTTTAAAAACAAATAAAAATGAATTGATTCACAAAAATACTAATTATATTAAATAAATAATATAAACTTAATTTTTTTTGTGGAATAAAATATTTCAACATTTTTTTGATTTTTTGCAAAAAGAACCAATAAAAAATAATTAAAATTGAAAGAGTTATTAATTTTCCAATTGATTAATAAAACATGAAAATTTTGGAAAAAAGGCAAAAATGTGAAAAAACACAAAATGGCATGGGTGGGGTTTGAACCCAAGACCTCAAGGTTACAAGGCACGCGCCTTACCACTGGGGTGGTGATACATCCATTGTTTGAAACAAAACAACAAATGTACAATTCATGCCTTGGTTTTAGGCCTGGCCCAAGGCAAGTTTGGCTCAGAAACGTGAAGGTCATAACTTTCTCAATTCTTAATGGTTTGAGAAAAAATTTATATGCATCTGGACCAGAATTTCATAAGGAAACCAATGGTGGTGGTAGTTTTTCCAGATCACACTCCCTCCTCAAAACCCGATAGTGGTTTTGAAAATGACCTATAATTGCATTTTTTATGCTACAACTTGGTACAAGCATGGATTACATGGTGAATTAGCTCAAACACAACATATACAACATGTATGAGATGTTTATGATCAGTGGACTTTAAAGCATTGCATGATTCAAAGATTCCAAGTTGTGAGGCTTACCTCTTTTTTTGAGATTTTGGAGCTTTTGTGCAATCTGTCAAACCTCTTGTTCCAGAAATGATTTGATGCTTTAGACACACTCAAATGATCCCTTAGAAGCTTTTAGGATGATTGGAATTGACTGGTACCTGCAAAAACACAAACAGTCCCTTTCTTGCAAAAGGGGTTAAAAGTGACCAAAATAGCAACTCTCTCAAATGGTGTTCCAGATGAGGGGAACCATTTGGGACAGTTCAAGGATGATATTTGGAGTGTATTTGAGGTTTTATCTGGTTTGGAAAGTGACTGAATCGAGACATGGCTTGAAAAATGCAACAAAAGCCTATTTTGAGGTTTTGAGAGGTGACTTTGTGATTTTGTGATTACAGGTCACTTGTGATAGTTTGCACAGCTTACATATGATATATATGAGGTGTGTGCGTGATTGATTGTGATGGAAAAGCTCTCAAGCTCAAAAACTCAAAGTTGCCTTGCTAAAGAAGGCATTTTTGCCAAGAGAAAGAGGTTTTGAGGAAAGCATCTATTTGATGGCTTTGGTGTACTCAAACTGATCACAATTGAGCTCTATTTATAGTAGAGCAAGTTTGTTTTGGGATCCACAGTGAATGGCAACTGCAGCAGGTGTTTGTTCAATGTTGGCCAATGGAAATCCAAGTCTCCTCTAGCCATTGACTAGAGGTTAGGGCACAGGGCTGTGGTTCCCTTGGTCTTGGATAAGTCTTGACTGAATTCAGTTGAGAATGGCTCAGTCCATGCCACTTTGATGCTTCCATTGAATGCTCCAATCCAAAATTGGAGTCTTGTCCCTATTTTGGCCATTCTAGGTTCAACATGTTATTTCTTGTTCCAAAGACTTTGGAGGCTTGGCTCAGTGATTGTCCCCTTTAGATTCAATCCTCAGAGGTGTCCAAGTGGATAGGAGCATTTGGATTTGGCTGATTTTGGCAAATCGAGCAAAAATGCAAATTCTTCCTTGCCTTGGCAGATTTCAGCAAGGCGACTTTCCAATGTCATATCTCATGGCTCAAATTGAATTTGGTAATGTTCTTGGCCATTTTGGAAAGCCCTTACATGATACAACAACTGTTTGAACATGTTTGGTTTTGATCTCTTTTGAATCCAAGTGAAAAATCCCCCTACATTTGGCAAAAAGTAGGGTAAAATCTGACTTAGTGAAATTTTCACCAAGTGTTGGAACAAAGTGACTTTTCTTGATTTTGATCACTCCATAACTCAAAATCCCCAATGAATTGGAATTAGGTCTAGTTGAATTTTTTGTAGAGGGAAATGAGATCTACAAATCAAGCCTTGGATGGGAGAAAATGGCTTTGGGGTTTAGGAGTTATGACCCTCCAAAGTTGGTACCCTAGCCACTTTATTTTTAACTTAGAAAATTTTCTAAGTTTTTTATGGTTACCCCTTTTACAAGTTACCCAACTTTTCTTGATTTTTCTTGATGAATGATGATTCAAATCATACATTAACATCATTTTAGGGTTAAAAATCCATTTTGGTAAAAAATCTCAAAAAGTCAAAGTTGACTTTTGTGCACAGTTGACTTTTTATCTGATGAATTCCAAACTGTGCAATTCTTCAAGAAATCCTGTCCTTGACCTAAATCAAACTTGATAGACATGTTCCATGGGTGTCATAGGGTATATTGATGCATGTCATAGGGCTTGGGAGCATGTCCTGGTCAAAAGTCAAAGTTACAGTTGACTTTTCCCTTAAAACCCTAACTGTGGTGCAGATGAAATTGAGACTTGTTGCTCAAACCTCTTGGATCAATCCATTGTTCCAAATGGATCAATATAGTTCATTAGAGACCCTCAAACCCTCTCTTGAGGTCTTGGCTCATGATTTGCCCTAAAAGTCAACTTAGGGGTGAATTAGGTCAAGAAACCCTAATTCTTGATTTTTGATGAATGCATCCTCTGAGGCAAAATTGACTTGATGATTGGGTCCATGAGGTTCCATGTAGTATATTAGGTTATGTTTTGGATCATTGGCTTGTTCCCAGATGAAAAATTCCCATTTGGAGGCCCTGGTCGACCAAAACCCTAATTTGGTAACACTGTCGATCTTGAGACTTGATCCACCTAGAAGGGAGCAACTTTGTGCTTAATCCTTGAATTGGGAGTCCTTTTGATCCATTGTGGATGTTTGAGAAGTTAGACAAGTTGAAGATCATGTCATTCCTTGATTGATCCTTTGTCTAAGGCTCTGAGAGGGCTTGAAACCCTAATTTTGATTGTAGTGAATGCTCAACAACCCTTGAGGCAATTGATGAGGCATGAAAGTACATCCATATTGTGATGATGATTTGCACAATGATGGGAAATCTAAGTGGTCAAAATTTGGGGTATGACAGATGCCCCTATTTAATCTTCTTGGACCCGAAGGCGTGAATGACGAAGGTATTCGGGCATTCGGGGTGCAAGAGGAATACCCGAAATTTTGATGGCTATGAATGGCAGCTTGCGCATTCATCTTCTTTTGCTAAACAATGATGCTTAGAAAAGGTAAACTTCCCCTCGATCCTGGTTTCCTACCAAGGAACTGGTCTCAGTTTTCTTTTGAGATGAACTTCCCCTCGATCCTGGTTTCCTACCAAGGAACTGGTCTAAGTTTCTGATTTAAACTTCCCCTCGATACTGGTTTCCTACCAAGGAACTGGTCTGAGTTGCTGTTGTAAACTTCCCCTCGATCCTGGTTTTCTACCAAGGAACTGGTCTCGGTTTCTTCCGTCAATAAACTTAATTGACAAGGGACGCTATGCGTAGCGATTTTCCTCAAACTTCTTGCCGAATTTTCCTGGGGAGATGCCATTTGATGGGAAAAAGTTTGACGTTAGACTCACTGGGGAACCCAATCGTTTGAGTTGTAGAGGTGCATAAACTTCTCTGTTGGAGACGCCATTTGTCGACTCTATCTGGGGAAAGCGAGTCTTTTGAGAGGCTGCTTCTGCTTGGGATCTTACATCATACTTTTCTCGGGATCTTCCCAGAGAAATGCCATATGATGGGGTCCAATTTTGAGGTGCCGAGGACCTTTTCATCAGAGGTGTTTCAGAGATAAACTGTCGTATTGCTGAATCTCTGTTTAAGAGGCTTTCTCTGGGGATTTTCCTTAATCCGGAAAGCAAGGATATCATCTTCAATTGCGAAGAGTGACATTTGTAGAAAGGTTCTCTGTCTTTTCAGAGGTTCAAGTTATCAAAGTGGTCGAGGACCGACTCTAATCCAGAGATACACTGGAAGCGAGATTGTTCAAACGCAGCATTTCCTGACGAGGCAAAAACTAACAACTTGACCAAGAGGACAACTATCACTAGGGATAAGACCGACTGGAGTGATAGTGATGCAATATGACTGTGAATGTAAATCAATAATGCATGATGTATGTATGTTTATGCTGACAAAGCTGACGCGACATACAAACTGACAGGTGAACACGACTGGATACTCGGCCATCGCGGGGCGAAGAAGTATCGTTGGTTCAGAATAGAAATTCCACCTTGCTTAGGAGAGATAGTCCCTGTTGGGAGTTATGTTGGTCGGGCTTAGGAGATAAGAACTCGGCCGAGGCGTGTCAGACGAAACAAGGTCTCTGACACAGTTGATCCCTTCATTCAGGCGTACTGGGTTAGAAGGAGTACTTTGATTCTGCACTTTGAGGTTCGATTACTTCTGGAGAAGCGACCGATGTTCTTCTGATGTTCAACAGTCAAAAGAAATTGTCGTCTTTATTAAAAAGCAGAAAAAATTTTAACAAGTAAATTCATTTTTGTTTTATTTCAAGAATCGCTAATCATGTTAAAACGCCATTCTGTAAAGCTAAAACAAATAAGAATTACAAACAAAAGCACAAGGGCACAAATTTTATTGATAAGATGGAGATCAGCCAAACGCGTGATTCCAAAGAGTATATACAAAGTTAGAAATTGGTAATTTATAGGGAAAAGGGCTACGTTGAAACATAACGACCACTATCCTTCTACCAACTTTGAATTCGGGACATCCTGAGCTTCTGTCGAAGATGACCTTGACTGGAGTTTTCTGACGGATGATGTAACTGCTGCTGCTGAGGGACTTGCCTCTGTTGAACATAGTTACTTGCCATTATCCCTAATTTTTGCCTGGATTGTACTGTGATGTTTCCAATCCACCGGGACGATTTTTTCATGTCTCTAACTTTTGCCTGGACCGCCCTTTCGGGTTTTCAATCCACCGAGACGTTTTTTTTTTAGTTTAGGCGAAGTATTTCTTGACTACATCAACATTCGTGGGGTAGGAAAATTCCTCTCTGTCCATGGTCGCAAGTCTCAAGGCGCCGCTTGAGAAAGCTTTCGTGACCACGTAGGGGCCATCATAATTCGGAGTCCATTTACCTAACGAATCAGTGAGAAATGATTGTATCTTTTTGAGCATGAGGTCTCCTTTTCTGAAGACACGAGGTCAGACCTTTTTGTCAAACGCCCTCTTCATTCTCTGTTGATACAATTGACCATGGCATAGTGCCGTGATTCGCTTCTCCTCGATCAGATTCAATCCGTCGTGTCGGCTTTGACACCATTCAGCTTCGGTGAGCTTAGCTTCCATCAATACTCGGATTGACGGGATCTCTACTTCTATGGGGAGCACTGCTTCCATGCCATATACTAGAGAGAAAGGGGTTTCCCCTGTTGAAGTGCGGACAGATGTGCGATAACCGTGAAGAGCAAAGGGTAGCATCTCGTGCCAGTCTTTGTAGGTTACAACCATCTTTTGAATGATCTTCTTGATGTTCTTATTGGCCGCTTCTACTGCTCCGTTCATCTTTGGTCGGTAGGGAGATGAGTTATGATGTTCGATCTTGAACTCTGCGCACAACTCTTTCATCATCTTGTTGTTCAAGTTAGATCCATTATCAGTAATGATCTGGCTTGGAACACCATAACGGCAGATGATATTGTTTTTGATAAATCGGACCACCACTTGTCGGGTTACATTAGCGTACGACGCTGCTTCGACCCACTTGGTGAAATAGTCAATGACTACCAGGATGAATCGATGTCCGTTTGAAGCCTTAGGTTCGATCAAGCCAATCATGTCGATTCCCCATATGGAAAAAGGCCACGGGCAAGAAAGAACTTTGAGATGTGATGGCGGTACATGAATTTTGTCGGAGTATATATGACACTTGTGACACCTCCTCATGTACTTGTAGCAGTCGGATTCCATTGTCAACCAATAGTACCCTGCTCTTAGAATTTTTCTCACCATTGTATGTCCGTTGGCATGAGTGCCAAAGGATCCTTCATGAATTTCTTTCATAAGCATGTCTGCTTCTGGTCTGTCTACGCATCGGAGCAAGACCATGTCAAAATTTCTCTTATAGAGAGTGTCCCCGCTCAGGAAGAAGTTTCCAGCCAATCTTCTGAGGATTTTTCTGTCTTTCCTGGATGCCCCAGGTGGGTACTCTTGTTTCTGAAGGAAGCATTTGATATCGTGATACCAAGGTTTGTCATCTATGACTGCTTCGATCGCGAAGATGTAAGCGGGCCTTTCAAGGCGCATTATGTCGATCTTAGGTATGTTATTCCATTGACCTACACTAATCATGGAAGAGATAGTGGCTAATGCATCAGCCATGTGATTCTCCTCACGAGGGATATGATGAAACTCAACTCTGTTGAAGAAAGGTAGCAACCTTCTTGCATAGCCTTTGTAAGGAATCAATCTTGATTGGTATGTGTTCCAATCTCCTTTTATCTGATTGATAACCAAGGTTGAGTCGCCGTATACGTCCAAGTTTTTGATCCTTAAATCAATTGCTTCTTCGAGACCCATGATGCAAGCTTCGTATTCGGCTTCGTTATTGGTACACTTGAATGTAAGTCTGGCGGTGAAAGGAATGTGGGTACCCTGAGGGGTAACAACGATTGCCCCAATTCCGTTTCCATAATGATTAACTGCTCTGTTAAAGATAAGTCCCCATTGGGAACCTGGTTCTGGCCCTTCACTGGGTAACGGTTCATCGCAATCTTTCATTTTTAGATACATGACATCTTAGTCTGGGAAGTCAAACCCGATTGATTCTTGATTGTCAATCGGTTGATGAGCCAAATGATCGGCTAAAATACTTCCTTTAACTGCTTTTTGAGTGTGGTACTCTATGTCATATTCTAATAATAACATCTGCCAACGGGCAATTCTTCCCGTGAGAGCAGGTTTTTCGAAGACGTACTTGATTGGATCCATTTCGGAGATTAACCAAGTAGTATGACAAATCATGTATTGGCGAAGACGTTTGGTTGCCCAAGCCAAAGCGCAGTAAGTTTTCTCAAGCATCGTGTACCGAGTTTCGCAACCGGTGAATTTTTTGCTCAGATAGTAGATGGCAGACTCTTTCCGTTTGGTTTCGTCTTGTTGGCCAAGTACACATACCATTGAGTCCTCTAGGACTGTGAGGTAAATGATGTAGTTCAAACGTCCCAGGAATCCTCTGACTTGTTTTTCAGTTTTTGGAGAAGGCATTTCTTGAGTGGCCTAGACCTTGTCAGGATCAACCTCAATTCCTTTCTGGCTGACGATGAACCCTAGTAGTTTCCCTGAACGGACACCGAAGGTGCACTTGTTGGGATTCAAGCGGAGCTTGAATTTTCTTAGACGTTCGAACAATTTTGACAGATGTTCAACGTGCTCACTCTCTGTTTTAGATTTTGCAATCATATCATCGACATGTACCTCTATCTCTTTGTGTATCATGTCATGAAACAGAGTAGTCATAGCCCTTTGATAGGTTGCCTCGGCATTCTTAAAACCGAACGGCATTACCTTGTAACAAAAGGTACCCCATGGGGTAATGAATGAAGTTTTCTCCATGTCTTTCGGCGCCATTTTGATCTGGTTATAGCCCGAGAATCCATCCATGAAGGAGAAAACTTTGAACTTTGTTGTACTGTCTACCAGCATGTCAATGTGTGGTAAAGGAAAGTCGTCCTTTGGACTAGCCTTGTTTAGATCCCTGTAGTCGACACACATTCTGACCTTTCCGTCCTTTTTGGGAACGGGTACGATGTTGACTAACCATTGAGGATATTCAGATGTGGCGAGGAAGCCCGCGTCAATCTGTTTCTGCACCTCCTCTTTGATTTTGATGGCCATGTCCGAGTGAGTCCATCTCAACCTTTGCTTTACTGGCGGACATTCTGATCTTAACGGTAAGTGATGTTCCACGATGCTGGTATCCAACCCTGGCATATCCTGATAGGACCAAGCGAATACATCGGGGAATTCTTTGAGAAGCTTTATCAAACTCTCTTTGGCAGTTGGACTGAGAAGTGCCCCAATCCTGATCTCTTTTCTCTCTTGTTCTGAACCTAAGTTTACCGTTTCCAACGGTTCTTTATGAGGTTCAATGGACCTTTCCTCTTGTCTGAGTAGTCGGGAGATCTCTTCTAGAATTTTGTCGTCATTTTCTTCTTCAACCTCGAATACCGGGAACTCAAAGTTGGAAGAAGGCATCGGATCGTATGTTTCAACGGGGTTTAAAACAAGCAATCTGCATGACGTGATGATTCGTGTTTAGAAGAGATAGAGAAAATGCAAGTGTGTGCAGTGTTTTATTTTACTGCTTGTTTTTATTTTTAATTGTTTTTTAGGATTACCATTTTCTGAAAAAGCAAAAAGAGAAAATAGCAATTAATGCGGAATTTACAGAACGACGTTATGTTATTAATGAACAAGTCGATTCTTAAAACTACAGCCCTATAAAACAAAACTCTGTCGCTTTGGCCAAAGCGAAGAGGGAAATTTTACAGAAAGCGAGCCCTATCAAAACATCTGTTTCACCTGGGCAGGGTGAAAGGTTAAAGACGACAATTACTTTGACTGATGAACGATCCTCGGAACCTCGACGGCAACCCATTGGCGGCGAACTCCTCGGTGAATCACAAAGTCTGGCACCTTCCTTGATATGTCTTCAGAAATAACGCTGATTTCTGGTGGAGCAGGATCATTGGAATCTGTCTCCCAGGCAGAATTGTCGTAGGAGGATTCCTCTGTTGTATTATGCAGAGTAGTTGTGCTCTCATCTGTATCTCCCCATCCAGTAGGCTGGATATCTTCGAGCCTGATACGAGAGCTTTCGGGAGCGGTATACTTGACCATATAGTCGTATTTTCCACTCGGTTGTCCCAAGGTGTCCCAAGCTTCTTTGGAACTGGAGGAGTCATCTCTCTCGATGACGTTGACCTCGGGAAAAGCATAGTTGATGAATTCAAGTCCTGCAAACGTTGCGAATTCATCTTCATGTTGAGTAGTTTCTGAATGACCTGAGTGTTGATCCCATGACATGGTGGGGACACAGGTATTCTATTCAATGATGGCCAGCCGATTTTCGTTGTTCGGCTGACTTTCTTGCCCCAAATCTCCTGGATAAGGTTGCCACATTGGCAGACCATCCATTGGGCCATAGTAGCTGTGGTCAAAGTTGTCTTTCATCAGAGTGTCTTCCTCTAATGAATTTGGCGGAGCACAGCATCCTTCCAGATCACAATCTCCATAGATCATTTCGGCGTCTGACCTTGGTATAAATCTCAGACTCTGTGCGGGATAGAAAAATGGTGTAGGCACCTCTTCCTGAGACATATAACCATCCTCGTTAAGGTAGGACTTCCATTCTTCATCTGTGTCAGAGGGATCTTCCTCATTGATAGCATGTACTGCTTGAGACACTGGGTGAAGGAAACCTCCACTGTGGAAGAAGTTTTTAAGGGGATGAAGACTTTCATCGTTGGCAGCTGTCTGGGTACAGGTTGCAGAAAAACCAAGACCCTTCTTTGTTTTATTGTCACTAGGAATGACAAGCTGTCCCCATCTGGTTGTATCGGTACTCTCGACCGCTTTGATAGTATCTTTGTATGAGGAAATCGAGGTTCCTCCTTGGGATTGATTGTTCTTGCTCACCGACAGTGCTTGGAACTGAGTTCCAATAACCTCCTCGGGTTCTATACCAGCAGATGGTGACAAGTTACTCACAAGCAAGGTTTGTTCCCCACAAACTGTGACAAGTTGATCGTTCTTGACGAACTTTAGCTTTTGGTGGAGGGTCGAAGTGACCGCACCCGCCTGATGTATCCAAGGTCTTCCTAATAAACAACTGTACGTCGCCCGGATATCCATGACCTGGAAAGTGACTTGGAAAGTGTGAGGACCGATAGTTATGGGAAGATCAACTTCGCTGATAACTATTTTTCTGGATCCGTCGAACGCTTTGATGACGACCTCGCTGATTCTCATCGGAGGGCCTTTGAATGATAATTGCATCAAAGTGGACTTCGGCATAACATTCAGGGCTGACCATGTGTCTACCAGTACGCTGGCTAAAGCATCGTCCTGGCAGTTAACTGTGATATTGAGCGCCATGTTATGACGGCGACCCTCTTCGAGTAATTCCTCATCACTAAATCCCAAATTATTGCAGGAAGTGATGTTAGAGACAATGCTATCAAATTGTCTGATTGTTACATCCTGTTCCACAAAGGCTTGCTCCAAGACTTTGTGCAGAGCCTCCCTGTGGGCTTCTGAACTGAGTAATAATGATAATACCGAGATCTTTGAAGGAGTTTGTAACAGTTGATCCACAATGTTGTATTCACTCCTTTGGATGAGCTTCAGCATCTCATCATTGTTTTTTCGAAAGGTCGGGATTACTGGATTGACCGACTGATGGATCAGGAGTTTCCGTCTGAAGTTCCTTTTCCTTGTTAAGTTCCCCAACTCCTCGGTTGAAGATTCTACCACTCCGTGTTACACGACTGATGTCTGCAATATTCACGACGGAGGGTAATGGAATTTCCTTTCCATTTTCAACTATCGTTGCACCGTATTTGTAAGGGATAGCCTTAGTTAATTCATACAGTAGTGGTCCCGGCAGATAGATGACTATGGGAACCTTATGATTTTTCTGACCATCATAATTAATCTCGATCCGTTCCCGGTTGGGAACTTTAGATTCGTCAAGTAGAGGGATAATGGGAAAAACATCCCTGGTTCTGTGATGACCAGAGATTACAACAGCTTCCTCGACTTGATCGGCAAGGTAGTTCGGCGTCCAGTTGATGGGTCCGGAACCTGGATATGGGCGAATCTCTCCACGATCTACCTGACCCTGAAGAGCTGCTCTCACAAGGTAACACCCTTGGTTACTTTCTGAACAGACACTACAACGTTCATAATTGTGTGGTGGCACCTGGCCACGCCCACTTTGAACACAATGTAACCTCACTAGGTTAGCTTCCATTGATCAGACATCCTGACTCTGACGCCGAGTAGGATTCCTATTGTTGATACTAATTTGCTGAGTATCTTCATCCATATAAATTGGCATCCACCAGTGATTTAACAAGTGTTAAAGTGCCTCCTGGACAAGGGTACAACCTCGATCGTTTTCGCAACCTGCTTTACAGCTTTGATAGTCATGTGATATTAGGAATCCGAGTCAGACCTGTTCAGCATGTAACTCTACCAGGTTGGTATTTATCACACGAATATCGAAGATCTGAACCATGTTGATTTGATAGGAATTCCTATCATGGTAGTCTTGGATACATCCAAGATCCATCTGACGCTGGAGGGCCTCCTGTATGAAAGAGCATCTCTGTTTGTTTACCGAACAAATCAGACAGGAACTGTAATCGTGTCGCGGCAGATTATGATACTGGCTTTGCCTTAAGTGCATCATCACCAAGTTGACATTCATTGCACGGATATCGTGGTTCTGAATGACGTTAGAATTCGTGTAAACCATGTTAACTCCACGAACTCGGTGCTCTTGGATCCATCCAAGATCCATTTGTTCTTGCAGAGCTGCTTGCACCACAGAACATCCCTGATTGTTTTTAGAGCAGACATCACACTGATGATAGTTATGAGGTGGCACATGGCCATATCCACTCTGTCTACAATGTATCTGGACCAAATTGGTTTTCAACAAGAGTACATCGTGAATTTGATAGACATTGTTAGACTCTCCTTCTATCAAATTGACTGCAGCCTTTTCATGTTGAGGCAGCGGGTTTGTGAGAACATTAGGATTTGTATCCTTGAAGGATAAGACCCCGCTCCTAACAAGTTTTTGCACGTCAGACTTGAAATTGAGACAAGTCTCTATGTTATGCCCTGATCCTCCTTGATGGTAAGGGCAAGTTTGATCCACCTTAAACCAAAAAGGCGGATTTTCCGGTACTGTAAGAGGAGATTTAGTCTGAATGTGCCCCTTAGCCAGTAGTAACGGAAATAGTTCTGCGTATGACACGGGTATAGGATCAAATCCTGGTGACCGTGTTGTACGGTTGTTGTTGTATGGAGGACGAGTCTGCTGAAGAGGCTGTTGTGTCCTTTGCTGATTAGGTTGGCTCTGCGCAACCTGAGGTTGATACGTAGGAATAGACACAGGGTTGATAGCAGGAGTCACAGCTGCTACCGGTTGATAACGTCGCCTTTGCTTTCCGAGAGAGATTTTCCCAATATCTTACTCTTTTTTCTTAGGGAGAGCACTACCGTATTTTTTAGTACCACTCGATGATCCAGCGTCTTTTACCAAACGTCCTTCTCGGACAGCTTCCTCAAGACGTACCCCCATGCCAACCATTTCAGTGAAATCACTGGGCGCACTGGCAACCATTCGGTCATAGTAAAATGAACTTAAGGTTTTTAAGAAGATCTTTGTCATCTCTTTTTCCTCCAGAGGTGGACAAATTTGAGCGGCAATTTCACGCCACCTTTGAGCATACTCCTTAAAGGTTTCCTTGTCCTTTTATGACATTGATCTGAGTTGATCTCTGTCCGGTGCCATGTCTAAATTGTATTTGTATTGTTGGACGAAGGCAGTGCCAAGATATTTGAATGTACTGATCGTAGTACGGTTTAACCCCATGTACCATTTTAATGTGGCACCGGTTAAACTATCCTGAAAGTAGTGAATCAGTAGGTCCTGATTCTCCGTCTGAGCTGACATCCGCCGAGTGTACATCACCATATGGCTTTGAGGGCAAGAGTTACCCTTGTACTTTTCAAAGTCGGGCACTTCAAATTTGTGCGGAACTTTCACATTGGGGACCAAGCAGAGGTCTGCGGCGTCCTTTCCAAATAAATTCTGACCGCGAATGGCTTGCAGCTCCTTCTGCATTTCCAAGAACTGCTCCTGGAATTCCTCCATTCTGTCAAACATAGTTTCCTTCTTACCAGAAGGTATCTATGGAATCTGTCCTTTCGGGACTGTGTGCACCACAGGGGGTGGTACCGTGACTACGGTAGTGAGTCTTGGCGTTTCCCGAAGTTTGTAACCTTCAGGAGTCTTTAGTATGCCCCTGGCATCTTCGCTTTCCCGAAGTTTGTAACCTTTAGGCCCAGCGGCTTCTGTTGTGATTCCCTGATCTTCAGTGATCGGCGGAACATATCCTTCTGGGATATAGTTAACAGGCATGCCCCAGGGACGATCTTTCGGTATTTGATACCTAGGATCATACTTCTCCACAATGGGCGTTGAGGTGATCTCTGAGATCACAGTCCGTTGTAGCTGAGCTTCTGCCATGGCTTGCATGTCGTTACGAAGCTTTCTCATATCCTCTCTCAGAGCGTCGGTCTCTTCTTTCAACTCTCTATTTTCTTCCTCAAGATCATCCATCTTTTTCTGACGATTGGCCCGAGTATTATACGAATGAGACAGTTTGACTCTAGAACCGAGACACTAACGTGAGATTCGTAGATAAGAAGAATACGCGATGTGAGAATGATGAATGCAATGATTATATTAATTGTTTTTTTTGGTTTAAAAATAAACTTCGACAATTAGATTGCAAATATCAAATGGTGGGGAAACCCCTTTTTATTGAAATTCAAAGGATTACAGAAATGGAAATACAGTAGATTACAAGGTGCAGAAACAGAAACCTAAACTAATGGGTCCCGAGTCCTCTCTGAAGAGAAATCGGGTGCTGATTCTGGTATCTACCTTTTCTTTAACCGGGGCTCTTGGGCCGTTGTCGGGTTTTCATTCCTTTTCCAGGTGAAAGGAGTGAGAAAATTCCTTTGGTCATCTTGATTCTCTACAGCATGTTGCTCCAAAATTTCGATCAGAGCATCCTTATCTTTCAGTAGTTGTTGTATTTTGATTCACTCTACGTCGAGGGTGCGGTACTTGTTCTTCCAAGACCTTTTCTCCTTTTGAACTTTGTTGAGAGTAACCTGAAGCTTTTCAGTTTCCGTCATGAAGTACATGACAGATTCCCTCGGCAGAAGAATTCCGTAACGAGGATAAGGCATCTTTAGCTTGAGAGCTCTAGTTTGTATCCAATGGAGGTAAGACTCCACCGAGACACAGTCCGGTTTTTCTAGAGACTCTCGTCCTTTCTTATGAACATATTTCCAAGCTTTCACTATTTCCATCTTTAGTGCTCTGTTGTTTTCTCCTTCCTTGAAGAAAAGACCTTCCAGATGAACACCCCGTGGGACGTGTCTCATCGGGTATCCAAATTGACGACGAACCAATACCAGATGGTAATTGATTCCTCCTTTAGTTCCTGAAATTCTGGCCTATATATCAGATGTCCTATCGAGATGTCGAGACACTGATATACAACAACAATGAACAAGTTCAAAATAAAAGTGTGCAGAAAATGTAAAGAACACCAGAAATTGTTAACCCATTTCGGATCTAACTATCCTACATCTGGGGGCTACCAAGCCAGGGATGAAATCAATATTCGATAGTATCAATTCACTGATAACCACACCTGGTTCAATCAGCTCACTTAATCACTACCCTTCCTATGACTTCTACCTAAGACTCCCCTAGGTATGAGGCCCTCCTCAAATCCCTCTTCAATCACAACCCGTGACTGGTTCCTTACAAGACAAGTAACAATGGTCGAAACACAAATTCTCAATACTTCACAGCTTATGAGAATTAACACACAGCTACTCAATGCTTAAAAGCTTATGAGCAGCCTTACACAACTTACACTACAGTCCTTATACTGTTATCATAAGATACCAGTTAGGCTCACAAAACACAAGCACATAACCCTAAAAATACATGTAAGTTCGACACCTAAAACTAGGTTTACATCAGTCTATTTATAGCTTGTAATCTGGACTAAATTGGGCTTCAAAAATGCAGCAATTAGGCTGCTCACAAATCTGCAAAATTAACTCCAATAAAATAGGTCTTCAATCCAAAGTTTCCTATTATGTCTCCATAATTAGAAACAGCAGCAAATCCGAAAACCAACAAGTAACCCTAATCCAAAAATGCTTTGGATGCCACATAGGATAACCAAATATTCACAGAATATTCAGTTACAAATCATAGTAACAGAATCTGCATTAAAAACTGACTTCACAACGCGATGTCCTATGAGCTGCCATGGAACATCTTCATACGACATGTTGAACAAAGAGTAATGAAACATATTATTAGACATCTTCATTCAACATCTGCTGCTACATGAGTTTTAGCAAAATAATGCCAACCATAAAACCAAGGAAATAACAATCTCCCCCTTTGGCTTATTTTTGGCTAAAACTCCACACACACTTAAATACCATCAGTATCAGCAGCGGAAAAAAAACACCATTAATAGCAGCAAAAAAAACTCCCCCTCAGCTGCACACAGTACCACAAGAACACTCATCATAGTAAACTGGCAAAACTCCCCCTCAACAGCAGTAACACACCATCCACCTGCAGCACACTGAATCTACCTGCAACAGCACAAGCACATAACAATGCTGCTCCCCCTCACACTTACTGCTCCCCCTTTTTAGCCACAAATATGACAAAGAGAGGTCGTAGACAAATGTAACCAAATCACATAGTAGTAAATTGTTCAACACCAAAACAGAATTAAGTTGTCAAAAAAAACAAACAAAAGCAGAAAGTAAACTTGCAGATAGCCTATAGCTATTCAGCACTGTCCTCTTCAGCGACCTCCTCACTTTCACACTGCACTACCAGAACCTCCTTCAGTCTTTTCAGTCTGGCAGCCAGAAAGCACATTGATTGCTATAGGTCTTCATGAATGCACACCCCAAGTCTGCTCCTCAGGTTTTCAAACCAAACTGCATCCAGAGCCTTGGTAAATATGTCAGCAAGCTGATTTTCTGTGCTCACATGCTCAAGTGTTATGACTTTGTCCTCCACAAGTTCTCTGATGAAGTGATGTCTGATGTCAATGTGCTTTGTCCTGCTATGTTGGATGGGATTTTTGGAAATATTAATAGCACTCAGGTTGTCACAAAATAGTGTCATGACATCTTGTGTGACATTATACTCTGACAACATCTGCTTCATCCATACCAGTTGCGCACAACTACTACCAGCTGCTATGTACTCAGCTTCAGTAGTAGAGAGGGATACTGAATTCTGCTTCTTGCTAAACCATGAGATAAGATTATTTCCTAGAAAGAAGCATCCACCTGAAGTGCTTTTCCTATCATCTGCACTTCCAGCCCAATCAGCATCACAGTATCCTCTTAAATCAGTCCCAGAATCATGGCTATATAGCATCCCATAGTCACTTGTGCCATTCACATATTTCAGAATCCTCTTCACTTGATTCAAGTGACTTACCTTAGGATCAGATTGATATCTGGCACACGCTCCAACAGCAAAGGAAATGTCAGGTCTGCTTGCTGTGAGATACAGTAGACTTCCAATCATACTTCTGTACAAGCTGTGGTCCACACTTACTCCATTCTCATCCTTGGATAACTTCAAATGGGTGGGAGCAGGTGTCCTTTTGTGATTAGCATTATCCAGGCCAAATTTCTTTACTATACTCTTAGCATATTTGCTTTGAGAAATAAAGATAGAATCCTCCATTTGTCTGACTTGTAACCCAAGAAAGTAGCTAAGTTCTCCAACCAAACTCATTTCAAATTCTGATTGCATTTGTTGAACAAACTGTTTCACCATAGCTTCTGTCATTCCCCCAAATACAATGTCATCCACATAAATTTGGGCTACCATTAATTTTTCGCCTTCTTCCTTGACAAAAAAAATTTTGTCAATCCCTCATTTTCTATAACCATTTGCTACTAAGAATTCTGTCAGCCTCTCATACCAGGCCCTTGGAGCTTGTTTCAAGCCATACAGCGCTTTCCTCAGTTTGTACACATGATTGGGGAAGTTAGGATCAGTGAATCCTTTAGGTTGATCTACATAGACTTCTTCATTCAGATAGCCATTCAGAAAAGCACTCTTCACATCCATTTGGAACAACTTGAATTTTTTATTACAAGCCATCCCCAAGAGTAGTCTGATGGATTCTAATCTAGCCACTAGAGCAAAAGTCTCATCAAAGTCAACTCCCTCAACTTGAGTATAACCTTGTGCAACAAGTCTCGCTTTATTTCTTGTAACCACTCCAAGCTCGTCAGACTTGTTTTTGTAGATCCACTTTGTTCCAATAACATTCACCCCTTCTGGTCTTAGTACAAGATCCCAGACAACATTTCTTCTGAACTGCTCCAGTTCTTCTTGCATAGCATTTATCCAAAACTCATTTGTCAGAGCTTCCTTGACATTCTTTGGCTCGATCTTTGACACAAAGCAAGCATTTGACACAATCTCCCTTCTTCTGGTTCTCACACCTTCATTCAGATCTCCAATAATTAATTCCCTAGGGTGATCCTTCTGAATCCTTATAGAGGGTCCCCTGTTAGCATCCTCTACCTCCTCATTCTCAGGTCTGGTGTTGATTTCTTGAGCACTATCTTCTACAGACTCACTGTCTGGAGAGTTTTCATTGTTCATGGGTAGACATGCTCCAACATCATCTGGGACATCTTCATCGTTGCCAGAATCATCAACCACCACACCATTCTGCTGAGGAGTGATTGGTGATGAGAATTCATGAGTGATTCCCTCAGATAGGCAGAACTCTTCAAACCTGCTATTTTCGAATTCTTTCCCATGGTCACTTCTGATTCGAACAACACCACATTCCTTTTCCCGTTGAATTCTTTGACACAATTCTTTAAAGGCTGCAAATACTTCAGACTTTTCTCTGATAAAACTTATCCAAGTGAATCTAGAGTAGTCATCTACGACAACATAGGCATACTTCTTCCCACCAAGACTTTCAACCTGCATAGGTCCCATTAAGTCCATGTGAAGAAGTTCCAGAACTCTAGAAGTTGTGGTAAGATGTTGAAGCTTCTTGTGTGACACCCTTGTTTGCTTCCCAACTTGACATTCACCACATATTTTGTCCTCATCAATCTTCAGCTTGGGAATACCTCTAGCAGCTTCACTTGACATAACCTTCTTCATCCCTTTCAAGTGTAAGTGACCCAATTTCTGATGCCACAGTTTGGTTTCATCTTCCTTTGACATCAAACATGTAGACAGATTTTCAGGTTCTTGAGGATTCCACAGATAGCAGTTATCCTTAGACCTGGTACCCTTCATAACAACTTCACCTTTCTCATTGGTTACCAGACATTCAGATTTGGTGAAATTTACCTTGAGCCCTACATCACACAATTGGCTTATACTGATCAAGTTTGCGGCCAGTCCTTTGACAAAGAGAACACGATCCAGATTTGGTTGTCCTGTGTATTCCAGCTTTCCAACACCTTTTATTTCACCCTTTGATCCATCCCCAAAGGTGACATAATTGGTGGAGTGAGGCTTAATGTCAGACATGAACTTCTTCACACCAGTCATGTGTCTTGAACAACCACTGTCAAAGTACCAATCTTCTCTGGCAGATGCTCTAAGAGAAGTATGTGCTATGAGGCCAGCCATCATTTGTCTAGGAATCCATCTTCTCTTCACTTTACCCCAACTCTGTTCTTTATTTTGTTGCTGAGCAGTTTTGGGATAGCCGTGCAGCTTGTAGCAAAAGGATTTTAAGTGACCAATCTTGCCACAGTAATGGCATCTCCATGGTTTATACTTTGATCTACAAACTCTTTTCTGATGCTTCATCTGATGTTGAAACATGTGATTTGACATCTCCACTTCTTGCTTTATTTTCTGAGGAACAAACTTCAATACAGTCTTCTTGGAAGTCTCTGTTTGATCGTTAAAACCAAGGCCTTGCACATTTCTAGCTTCTTTCCCATTCTGAAGGATCTCATCCAGCTGCGTGGTACCATTGTTCAGCATTCATATAGATTTGGTTAAATTGTCAAGTTTTGACTTTTGCCATTCAACCTCCTCCTTCAGATCTGCAATGGTTGATAGATGTTCTTCCTTCTCAGCTTCCAGTTGAGCTATCAAGATCTTCTGCTCCAATATAATCTGGCACCTTTCTTCATTCTTGATACACAATTCTGAAAACCCTGAGAATACTTCTTCCTTAGTGAGTTCTCCAACATAAGATTCTTTGTCAGAGTCAGATTCACAAGAAGTTTCTCCATCAGCCTTACAGACTCCAGTCAAAGCTGTCACCAATTTTGCTGATTCTTCTTCAATATCACTCTCAGACTCTCCTTCTGACCAAGACACGGATAGGCCCTTCTTCTGCCTTTTGAGATACGTGGGACACTCAGTCTTTATGTGCCCATATCCCTCACATTCATAGCATTGAACTCTCTTCCCTTGATTAGAGTCTTCTCCAGTTCTGGATCTTCTGCCTCCATCCTGGTTCTTTCTGATGTCGAGTGACTTGTTCTGAGCATTTGCTCTCGACTTCCAGATAATCCTTTTCAACACTTTGTTAAATTGTTTACCAAGTAATACCAGATCTTTAGACACATCTTCATCTTTGACCAGTTCTCCTTCATCATCTGAGTCATCAGCATTTGACACAAATGCTATACTCTTCTTCTTTTCAGCTTTTTCACTGAATCCTAGCTCAAAAGTTTGGAGTGATCCCATAAGCTCATCCACCTTCATCTTGTCAATGTCCTGAGCTTCCTTTATAGCAGTAACCTTCATATCAAATCTCCTAGGAAGTGACCTGAGAATCTTCCTGACCAGCTTGCTGTCAGACATCTTTTCTCCTAAGGCACTAGAGGCATTAGCTATCTCAATAATGTTCATATGAAAATCATGAATGCTCTCATCCTCTTTCATCTTCAAACTCTCAAACTTGCTAGTGAGAAGCTGAAGCTTTGACATTTTCACCTTTGAGGTCCCTTCATGAGCAACTTTCAAGACCTGCCAAGCCTCTTTGGCAATAGTACAATGTTCAATCAGCCTAAAGATATTTCTGTTGACACCATTGAACAATGTATTCATGGCTTTAGAATTTCCAACAGATCCTTTGTAGTGAGCATCATCCCAGTCCTCTTCTTCCTTCAGAACATCAGTAAGATTTCCTTCTCCATCTCTTACCTTTGGAGGCTCCCAACCTTGGAGAACAGCTTTCCATGCTTGATCATCCATGGACTTGATGAAAGCTATCATCCTAGGTTTCTAATACTCATAGTTAGAACCATCCAACAGAGGTGGTTTATTCAGAGCTCCTCCATCCTTGTCCATTGTACCAGAAAGTACCTTCCCTGAATCTCACCCAGAAACAACAAAGGGTGCTTGCTCTTGATGCCAAATGAAATTCTAGCCTATATATCAGATGTCCTATCGAGATGTCGAGACACTGATATACAACAACAATGAACAAGCTCAAAATAAAAGTGTGCAGAAAATGTAAAGAACACCAGAAATTGTTAACCCAGTTCGGATCTAACTATCCTACATCTGGGGGCTACCAAGCCAGGGATGAAATCAATATTCGATAGTATCAATTCACTGATAACCACACCTGGTTCAATCAGCTCACTTAATCACTACCCTTCCTATGACTTCTACCTAAGACTCCCCTAGGTATGAGGCCCTCCTCAAATCCCTCTTCAATCACAACCCGTGACTGGTTCCTTACAAGACAAGTAACAATGGTCGAAACACAAATTCTCAATACTTCACAGCTTATGAGAATTAACACACAGCTACTCAATGCTTAAAAGCTTATGAGCAGCCTTACACAACTTACACTACAGTCCTTATACTGTTATCATAAGATACCAGTTAGGCTCACAAAACACAAGCACACAACCCTAAAAATACATGTAAGTTCGACACCTAAAACTAGGTTTACATCAGTCTATTTATAGCTTGTAATCTGGACTAAATTGGGCTTCAAAAATGCAGCAATTAGGCTGCTCACAAATCTGCAAAATTAACTCCAATAAAATAGGTCTTCAATCCAAAGTTTCCTATTATGTCTCCATAATTAGAAACAGCAGCAAATCCGAAAACCAACAAGTAACCCTAATCCAAAAATGCTTTGGATGCCACATAGGATAACCAAATATTCACATAATATTCAGTTACAAATCATAGTAACAGAATCTGCATTAAAAACTGACTTCACAACGCGATGTCCTATGAGCTACCATGGAACATCTTCATACGACATGTTAAACAAAGAGTAATGAAACATATTATTAGACATCTTCATTCAACATCTGCTGCTACATGAGTTTTAGCAAAATAATGCCAACCATAAAACCAAGGAAATAACAGTTCCTATAAGGGGTACGTTGGGGAAGTTTCCACAATGATCAATGATTCTGATTCCATCATAGATCCTATTACACCAATCTATATCAGAGTTGGTAAGAGACATGATCTTCTGCGACCAACGTAAGGCACTCTTGCAATCCCAAAAAGCAACAGACTTGGGCAAGTGGGAGATAAACCATTTGTAAAGCAAAGGTACACAGCATGTGATCTCCCCTCCACTGTACAAATTTCCCAAGTGTATAGAATGATACGCATCTACGAGCAAAGTCGGCACAGGGTTTCTAATGAGAAAAACCTTAATGGAGTTTATATCGACGAAATTATTAATGTTGGGAAACAAAAATAACCCGTAGGCGAGCAAGACAAAGACGCTTTCAAAAGTAGTCACGTTTCTTATACTGGCAAAATACAGGGCTTTCTTTGCCAAGAACTTGGCTGGCAAACCTTGGATGCCACCCTTGGTAGTTAGGTGAGTCCTAACCTCAGACTCGTCCAAATGAATTGCTCTTGCAATGGTCTGATTCTTTGGAATTTCTTCCAGTCCAGAAAATGGAGCTTGATCAGTAATGTGTAGATCAATCAGATGAGAATACTCCTCCAGCGTTGGTGCGAGCTGGTAATCCGGGAATGTGAAACAGTGATAAACCGGGTCGTAAAACTGAATGAGCGCATCCATGATTCCCTCAATCACATGGACTCTTGACAATGGTAGCAGACCTCCGTGTTTGGCTCTGAAAGCCTCTTGGTTTGTGATCATCCTCGCTAACCTTCTCAAATCCTCTAGCTTTGGAACCTTGAAGGTGTAACTATGAGTTCTCCTTCTACCAAAATCCATTAGTGCAATCCTTTTTTCTGATATTTGCAATCACAGTCTCAGTTTAATTACAAAAACAGAGAGACTAGAAGAGAAATTTTTTGTTTTAATGTTTTTTTAAATGAATGCATGAATGCAGCACACAAAAACATAGAAAAAACATGGGGTCAAAGGGTCGTTGTCATGAAGTCAAGGCTCTACCCATCCCCAAAGGTTTATACTAAGGTGATTTTTGTACCTGTACTCATTATCATTAGCTCCTCCTAGGAAAGCAAAACAACAAGCGGATCGCCAGCGAGTTGTAGAGCAATCTTAGAGTAAGTGCCATTCACCGAGAATAGATCACCAGCCTCAAATGAGGGTAGTATCGTGTAACAACTATTCCCGATAGTTTCCGCTCTACAAAAGGGTTTGGCTCCTCAGCTTCTCAGACATCACAATCGACCCATTGTCTAGGTGAGAGAATGGGTTGCATTGGTCAGCCTCCACTGAGGTTGATGGTCGACCCCGTCGCCATCATTTATCTTAAGTGTATACTCGATCTTTCCACATGCGGCATCACACGCATTCCCATTAGCAGAAAAATAAACACGTATAGCAATTAGGAAAAGCAGTATATATATTTGTCCTAATCATCCTAGACCTTTAAAGCTATAAATCCTAAGTTCCTGACAGAAAATGGGTTCCCCGGCGGAAGCCCCAATCTGTGGTTTTCACACAAGTGAAGAGAAAAGAAATCGGGCCCCACGGTGGGCGCCATTTTTTCTGTAGCGAGCAATTTTGGACGCGGTTCTTAAGCGATGGTCGCTCTCTGTGGTTGAGTTTTAACTACAGGTCGATTCATTTTTATCCTATTGTGAGCTGATTAAGGAAGGGAAATAGATGTCTCCAATTAACCCTACTTGTATACTAAGTTTAAACAGCGGTCTGTTAGGTTACAGATGCGATCAATGTGGGGGGGCCTTTGTACTGGTTATTTGTATTTTTGCCAATACTGTTTTCTCTCTGGGATTTCTTGTGTTATTTTGACAGACAGGTTTCTGGCGGGGAACAAGGATTAGGATGTTAGGACTGATGCTTTTTGATAAATATATGAGAGTATGGGATTTTGGGTTTTTGTTTAGTGTGCTCGCTAAGATCTTTTCTTTCAATCTTATGCCTACGTATTCCCGTTTACCGAAACAGGGAAATCAGAGTGTTTGTAGTTCCTTCTATTCTCATACTAAAAGAGGGACATTGGCATGGATGCAGATGATCCAGAGGCTTGCCGCTTATAGCAATTAGATGGAGGGGAAGGAGTTGTTGATGTTTGTGTACTGTGAACGAGGCACAACTTTGATGCTAAAAGGTTGATTGGATCAACCAGTGGTTTTCTTATACAAAGCCTGAGAGGAGGCTATTATGTGTCTCATACAAAGCCCGAGAGAGAGGATAAAAGGTTTTGACTCGACGATGGAGTCTTTTGGTATCTCGTATAAAGCCCGAGATGGAGGCTAATTGACTCAACAAGAGAGTTTTTGTATCTCGTACAAAGCCCGAGATGGAGGCTGAAAGTTTGTTTGGCTCAATAAGAACCTTTTTGTATCTCGTATAAAGCCCGAGATGGAGGCGAAAGAGGTGATTGACTCAACGAGGGAGTCTCTTATGTGTCTCGTACAAAGCCCGAGAGAGAGGCTAAACGACTTTTGACTCCGCTGGGGAGAATCATTGTACAAAGCCCAAGAGGAAGCTAACTTCACTGGAGAAGGATCATTATACAAAGTCTAAGAGGAGGCTATGGTTACTGTTTCAGTTGAGTGACAGGTCCAGTATGCTGATTTAAAGAGAAAATCAATTCTTATATGAGCAACAATGTACTCGAGGATTTGATTCGAGGATCCGGGCTATTCCTGTTCTTTAAGGAATTGGGAAATCCGAAGGGTATTGAGACTGTCCGAGTCTGCGGGGTTCTTTCTTATTCTTGAAGTGTGCTTGAGAATGTCTTTGAGACTCAAGGATATTAGACTGTCCAAGTCTAGAGTTACATCTTTTGTACCATGCTTTGAGAACAGTAGTAGACTCTATGAAAGGACTGTTCTATGCAGTGAAAAATCCCCCTACATTTGGCAAAAAGTAGGGTAAAATCTGACTTAGTGAAATTTTCACTAAGTGTTGGAACAAAGTGACTTTTCTTGATTTTGATCACTCCATAACTCAAAATCCCCAATGAATTGGAATTAGGTCTAGTTGAATTTTTTGTAGAGGGAAATGAGATCTACAAATCAAGCCTTGGATGGGAGAAAATGGCTTTGTGGTTTAGGAGTTATGACCCTCCAAAGTTGGTACCCTAGCCACTTTATTTTTAACTTAGAAAATTTTCTAAGTTTTTTATAGTTACCCCTTTTACAAGTTACCCAACTTTTCTTGATTTTTCTTGATGAATGATGATTCAAATCATACATTAACATCATTTTAGGGTTAAAAATCCATTTTGGTAAAAAATCTCAAAAAGTCAAAGTTGACTTTTGTGCACAGTTGACTTTTTATCAGATGAATTCCAAATTGTGCAATTCTTCAGGAAATCATGTCCTTGACCTAAATCAAACTTGATAGACATGTTCCATGGGTGTCATTGGGCATATTGATGCATGTCATAGGGCTTGGGAACATGTCCTGGTCAAAAGTCAAAGTTACAGTTGACTTTTCCCTTAAAACCCTAACTGTGGTGCAGATGAAATTGAGACTTGTTGCTCAAACCTCTTGGATTAATCCATTGTTCCAAATGGATCAATATAGTTCATTAGAGACCCTCAAACCCTCTCTTGAGGTCTTGGCTCATGATTTTCCCTAAAAGTCAACTTAGGGGTGAATTAGGTCAAGAAACCATAATTCCTGATTTTTTATGAATGCATCCTCTGAGGCAAAATTGACTTGATGATTGGGTCCATGAGGTTCCATGGAGTATATTAGGTTATTTTTTGGATCATTGGCTTATGCCCAAATGAAAATTTTCCATTTGGAGGCCCTGGTCGACCAAAGCCCTAATTTGGTGACACTGTCGATCTTGAGACTTGATCCACCTAGAAGGGAGCAACTTTGTGCTTAATCCTTGAAGTGGGAGTCCTTTTGATCCATTGTGGATGTTTGAGAAGTTAGACAAGTTGAAGATCATGTCATTCCTTGATTGATCCTTTGTCTAAGGCTCTGAGAGGGCTTGAAACCCTAATTTTGATTGTAGTGAATGCTCAACAACCCTTTAGGCAATTGATGAGGCATGAAAGTACATCCATATTGTGATGATGATTTGCACAATGATGGGAAATCTAAGTGGTCAAATTTTGGGGTATGACAAACACAAGTGCCATTAATCTAACCATGAATCTCGTATTACATTCACGCACCAAGCATATTGAAATACTCCATCACTTCCTTAGGGATCATGTAGAGGAAGGTGATGTGGTCTTCGAGCATGTTGACACTAAAAATCAACTTGCTGACATTTTTACAAGACCACTCGCTACAGAGCCTTTCTTTCACATCCGTAGGAAACTAGGCATTCTCGACATCTCGAATCGTGCTTGAGAATTCATAAATATAATGGCTCTCCATATATATGTGCTTGTTTATGTCTTTGACTAACAATATAAAGAATTATTGAGCCATATGTGAGGGCATTCATCGTCAATCGTGATTAAGGTAATATCGTTCCTCTTAACAAGTTTCTTTTAAGTGGATGTACCATGTTAAGTGTTGAAATTGATGTTTATTGAACAATTAAGCATATTTTATCCATTTAAATGTTTAATATTTGTGTTGGCTTCTTATTTATCCAAAATTGTTGCATAAATGACACATAAATATGGTTTTTACATTGTTTCACTGGTTGAGTCGACCTAAACAGGACTCCGGTCGACTCACCAAGATGGTAATTGTTCATGTTTAGAATCTGGGAAGCTCATGTCGACCCTTTGGTCGACTCAAACCATTAATATTTGTTATTGTTAAAAACACAACAGTATGCATCGATGCACACAGACCAACGGTCGACGCGTTGCTGATGGATCCTGAAAAATTTCTTGGGTCTTTCAAAATACTTTGACCCATTTATTGAGTTCATGCATTTTATGATTCCTTTAATTGTCATTATCACATTGTGTCCATTGCATCAAGTCATTCTCCTCATCTTCTTCTTTTCCCTAAAACTCCATAAATAAACCCTAACCCCAAGTCTCTCAACAACCACATTTGGGGTTCTCATCAAATTGATACAAGTCAGTCTCTATTCATCCTTCTCAAGCATCTATCTCAATGGCTTCTCGAAGAATCACTCGCAAAAGAATCACAAGGGACCCATCATCTCAAGCTGGTCCGTCTCAACCTCCTCCTAGTTCACCGGTAACACTTTTATCTCTTGTATCAGATGAATTCACTACTCTATATGAGAACAATTTGAGCAAACGCTCTATTGTTAAGCAATTTGTTTACTACCGTCGTACGACTGAAAGAATGCATATAGAGGAAGTCATTGCTCTGTTGGACTTTCAAAATTTCAGAAAGTTTTTAGAATGTGATATTAAATACAATGAGGACTTAGTTCGCATTTTCTACACTGGTTTGATGGGTAAGTTTTTAGGTTATGTGTTTAACTGTAAGATAGGGGATAAAGTTGTTGCAATTAACGATTCTAATTGCAGGGATTTGTTTAGTATGCATGTGCTCAATGTTGGTCCTGCAGAACATGCAACTGATACGCAGACTGTTGAGGGTTATAACTTTAAGCGAGCTTTAAATAGTGATCTATTTCCGAAATTGGTGACAACCGGGCGTTTAAATCCCGTTGACAGGATCCTGCTGTGGATTGTATCACATATCCTTCGACCCAAGAAAGGCAGATATTCTAGGGTTGATCAGGCTGAGGTCCACTTGATGTATATTCTGAAAAACAAAATCAAAATCAGTTGGCCTTATTATTTTGCAAGCAGGATGTACGCTCTGCATGGTTCCGGTATAGGGACCGCGTTATCTTACGCCTCCTTCATCCAAACTGTGCTCAACCATGCAAAAATCAGTGTTCCCAATCTTTCATACCAATCTCTCACCACCGACTAAGAATTTAGTTAGAAGACGTTGACCATGATGGGGCATGTCTGGGATGTTAAAGAGAAAAGGTATCGGTATATTATGAAATCAACCACCTCAATTTTGTAGGAATCTGATGAGAGTGATGAAGCAGAAGACGAAGAAGAAGAACAAAGTGACGAAGAAGAAGAAAATCAGATGGATACAGGTGTTGATGATCAAGATCAAGATAATAGTGCTTGGATGCCTCAATCATCTACCTTGGAATCTGAGGAAGACCAAGTTTGGGGTCAATGGCAACATACCAGTGCATGGATGCCTCAATCATCTGCCATGGAATCTGAGGAAGACCAAGGCTGGGGTCAATGGCAACATACCGGTTGGACCTCTCTTGGTCCTAATTATATGCCATCGACTCATAGTTGGGATCAGCAAGACTCCTACTTTACACATCCATCACCTCCGCGTCCTCAACAAAATAATGAGGAACTTCTGTTCCAACGGCAACAATTTGCCTTAGATCAAGATGAATGCTTCACGGCACTGCACGATGAGCTTCACGCGCACGCCAACAACTTTGAATCTTTTTCCAACAATGTAATGGGAAGGTTCAACACCATGACTGAGATAGCTACTAGCCAAAACCGTGCCCTTCCAACTAGTTTCGACATTCTGAACCGAGCTGTGTTGGAATTGACTGAGCACTTGGACACACAACCTCCACCACCACCTCATGATCATCATTTTCGCGGAAGAGGCCATCACTTTAGGGGGAGGAGGCCTTGAGGATTTTCTGTTGCATCTCATATCATCTATGCTTTTGTTTTGTTTTTCGCATTTCATCTTAATGACTATTGGTTTTGTATTTTTTTTGCATGTTAATCTTTCCTATGACAATGTATTGCACCATATTATGTGTTTATTAAGCATTTTGGCTTGTTCTGTTTATTGTCATGATTCTATTCTTCTTACTATGTTTTTTATTAACAATCATTTTATGTGAATGTGTGTTAATGGTTACGTGTTGCAAATTCTGTAAAAATGCCAAATTCGATATTGTATCTTTGACCTATTATTTCTTTCTTTCTTTTTGATGTTGTCAAAGGGGGAGAAGAAACCGCAAGTAATAACACCTAATGAGATTGATCAAACATCAACAGATGCATGAAGTTAGGGGGAGGATGACACTCCAAACGTGACTTTTTGCTACTGTTTTGCCATCATAAAAAAGGGGGGTATGTGAGGGCAAGTTGTCTCTATACTCGAGTTTAATGATGTCAAAACATTTATGTGTAGAATGGTATATCATGTCAAGCATATATAGAATACACATGTAGGTTCATATAGAAGTGCATACTATGTGTTTTTAAATGTGTTTGATCAAGTTGATAATGTTGTATGTGCATTAGGTGTTATTAGAAACCTTTAGAAATGTAAAAATATTGAGTTTTGCAAGTTTCAAGGGTTTGAGTCGACTCACAACCCTGTTCTGGTCGACTCAAAGATGTTGCATTTCTTAGAATTAGCAGCTGGAGGGCTCGCGTCGACCCTCCGGTCGACCCATACTGACTGCATTTCTGATTATCAAAAACTGGGAGGTTTGCGTCGACGCATGTCCTGTTCCGGTCGACACAAACATACTTTTTCTGCGTAGTTTTGTTAATGGGATCGCTCAGGTCAACCCCCCTCCCCCAATTTGTATAGGTCGACCGTTCGCTCGTTATGCACTATTTTTCTTCTGTGTTTTGATTTCAAATGTTTGTTATTCTTGTTACTTGGTTCTAGCATAGTATATATATATATATATTGTTTTTGGCTCATTTTTACAAACGAACAAGAAACGTGAAATAGGCACTGATTTTTCTCTTCATCTTCATCTTCAATCTTACATTCTCTAACAACTATACATAACCATTTTTAAAGTGTTGTGTATTTTGTGAAGTGATAACGTCCAGACTTAGGTGTGTTGTATCCTTTGTGTTGGGTTGAGAATCAGTGGGTGTTTTTTTAATAAAACCCTAGGGTTTTGTCCTCCAAGAATTTTGGTGCTTTTGGGGGTTTTTGCACAAATTGTTTCTCTACAAGGATTCAGTCGTGCGAAGGTGACTGAATAACGGTGTGTTCCGTTAGTCTAGAAGCAACAATCGGAGGATTGTAGGAGAAAGATTTGGGATAGAATTGTGGAAGATCGAAATCGACCGAGTGAAAGGGGATTGAAGAGCTGCGGGTTCTTGCAATCGAGTAGCGTGAGACGGTGATTTGTTCGACCAAATTCGAGGCACTTGATTCATCTTGAATCAAGGGGAGAGAAGACTTTGCATCGACATCAAAGACATTTGAGGGTTTGGTGTATCTATTTTCTCTTGTACAAACAATTTGCAACCGTAATATATACATATCTCAAAAAAATTCCATTTTCGGAATTGGGGGCAGAGGTACCCTTAGCGAGGACGAAAGGGGAACTTCCTAAACAAATCGTGTTTGTTCTCTCTTTCCCTATCCTTTTATATTTTTGATATTGATTGAACTTGTGAATTATCAATTGATTGAAAAATTTCTGGGGTAGTGTAGTATAGAGCTGAATAATTGATTTGTAAAAACACTACAATCCTTTGGATTATTTTTAGATTAGCTCTACACTTAGATTACTTTGAAATTTACATTTGGAGTGCCTCGCACGCCAAGTGTTTGATAAATTAATTAAGAACAAGTTTCTAAAGCGCTTTGTGAATTAAGTTTGTTGTATTCACCCGTTGGTGATTGGATAATATCAAGTGCATATATTTGAGTTGATTACATTGTGTATTGTTGATTCAGTTGTATTTTTCTCCTCCGCCACATCATTCTTAGTGGCTTTACGCATATCCGATTTTTCTAGTAGCGGTTCGTTGTAGACGAATGGATTCAGTGGTTTCTTCCGCATTAAATTTTTTAAAACCAATTTTTGGAACACCATAAGTGTGTAATAAATTGTGGGATCTATTCAACCCCCATTCTAGATCCAAGCCATCGTCTAACAAAGAAGAAGTCCTATAAAGGAATTGACGTACAGGAGGACAACATCTTGCAAGATGACGAGCTTAACACATTGTCCCAGAGCAAGATGAAAATCTTAAGGCCCACTCTAGATGCCTAGTTTGAATTTGTCTAACTTGATGACAATTTGAAGCGGTCAGTTTAGGTAGGGGCTAATATACCAGTCGAGGTGAAGAAATAACTTGTTGAATGCCTAAGAGCTAATGTCGACCTCTTTGCAATCTCTTAGTGTGATATGTCAGGCTTAGACCCGAGTGTGGCATGTCATCAACTAAACATAGATCCTTGTGTCTGATATGTATCCCACTTAATGAGTCGATTGTCCCCCGAAAAAGCCAAAGAAACCATGAACACCGTCCAGGGCTTGCTCGATGCTAACTTGATCTCTGAAGTGATATAAGTCGAATGGCTCTCCAATGTTTTATTAATTACACAAACCTCAATTGTATGTACCTCAAAGATTTGTATCCCTTTCCGAATATAGACAAGTTGGTAGACGATTCGACGACTACAAGCTTTTTCTATTAATGGACCCATATTCTTACTACAACCACATACCCATGTATGAGCTTGATAGGGAGAAAACATCTTTCATAACCGAATAAGCCAATTACTAGTACAACATGATGCATTTTTACCTGAAGAATGTAGAAGCGGTGTGCCAAAGAATGATGAACAAGGTCTTCAAGGAAGAAATATGTGAAACACAATAGGTATAAATGGATGACATGATCGTTAAATTTGGCGAAGAAAAGTTGCATGACAAACATCTTGTCTGCATGTTCCAAAGACTCTGACAATACAATACGAGGCTCAATCCAAATAAGTGTACCTTTGGGGTCCAAGCCAACTAATTTATGGATTTTTATTTGACGGAGAAAGGCATATAAGTAAATTCAGATAAGTACGAAGCAGCCATCTAGATAGCAACACCAAATACAAAGAAGGAAGTGAGGAGATTGAATAGAATGTTTACGAACCTAAATAGATTCATCTTGAAATTGACTCAACACGCTCTACCTTTTTACAAGCTGTTGAAAAAAGAAGCACAGTTAGAGTGAACTCTAGAATGTGAGCAAGCATTCATATCCTTGAAAACGGACCAGTCAACTCTGCTAGTATTATCACGACCTTCCACTAGGGAGGTTTTGTTCCTTTATTTAGTTGTCTCAGATGAATCAATTAGTGTCGTCCACATGCAAAAGCCAAATTCTAATCAAAGTCCAATTTACGTTATCTCCAAGGCCTTAGCTAGGCCATATGATACTATAAAAAGATAGATAATGCATCGTTGGCATTAGTGACCGCATCCAGGAAGCTGCGACGATATTTTATTGCGCATGCCATCATAGTCCGGATAGATCTACCCTTGAAGCAAGTACTCCACTGCCCAGATTTAGCAACACTGTTTACAAAGTGGTTTATCAAATTGTCTGAGTTTGACATCTCCTTTGATGCAAGGTTAGCCTTGAAAGCCTAACTATTTGCAGATTTCATTTTAGAAATGACTAAAAGAATATTAGAATTGTCCCACACCTCGGTCGTGTTCATGAATAGATCATCTAATAGTCGAGGAAGCAAGGATGATCTCATTTTGTAGAATGAAGTCATACTAGTTAATGAGGTCTCCTTACATTTTGAATTCCCTATAACTAATAATACAGACCAAATACTAGGTTGTTATTGCTGGTCTCACATTGAATGCCAAGATGGGGACAAAAAATGTAAGATTACGAACGAATTCCTAGATCGTGGTTGTAACTATGAGATGTAACCTAAGAAGGGGTGAATTACGGTTTCTCGATTTTTCTTGATTTAGAGCTATGTTCTTAATTTTCTTTGGATATGAAAATGATATTTTCCTTGCAATATAAAGTGTTGAAAAATAAATGAACACAAGGAATTATCCTAGTTCTCCTTATAAATTAAGGGTACATCTAGTTCCTTCACACCTTGAAGGATTTTCCACTATGTTAGATCTTTGTACAAGCCTCAGAATAATATCTCTCTTACAATCTTCTAACATAAACACCAAACACTATGGTGGGCTTTGAATCTCCCCAAATCAAAGAACCTTTTACAACAAACACCAAACACTATGTGTTGTTAAAATTTGTTGGTATCTTTGGTAATGATTAACAATTTTGTAAATTATGTAGTAAATCAAATTGTAAAAAAAAAGTTGGCGGGCCGGTCCCCCAACCCGCCAACCCGTTAGTAAATGGGGCGGGCTTGACGTTTGAGCTTCGTCTCCTAAGTTGGCCCGCCCCACCCCGCTTTTAGACGGGCTTAAATGGGGCAGGCCTAAACGGGGCGGGCCGCTCGCTCTGCTACCCCTATCTGTGTCGGCCAAAGACTCGGGACCCATTGCTCTATGTTATCCAAAGACCCGATAACACAAGGCCCATTATCCAACCTACCCCATCAAGCCCAAGGTATAAATACCTTCGTAAAAGGTTTTCAGGTACTCAATCTCTAATCTCCACTTTCACTACCACTATCTTGAATCCTAAATTGACTTGGACATCGAAGTGCTAACCATGTAGGTACTTTTATAGGTCAATCGTATAGAAGCAACAAACACTAATTAACGACATCGCATCAAGACCGATACCTATGGTTCAAGAAGCATCGTGATCGCAGCCTTCGATCCAAAATGTCACATTGTTTTAGTGCTTCTGAAGCTTCACTCGAACGTAGTTTCTACAATCCCTTCATTTTTTGGCTCCACAATGGAACATTGGCGCCATATGTCAGAAAAGACTTCTGATTCCTATGATTTTAGATCCAGACCTCTATGTTGAATTGCAACGTCCGCAGAGCATCGAATTAGATATGTATTAAACCATACGATCCAAACGATTTCTTTGAATCTTCTCAAGCCATTCAATTTCTTAGCTCGCCCCTCTCCAGATCTAAAAAATGGAGCTGCTCGAAAACGGACCCATAAATTCACTGCAGGTGACCCGCTCGGTCACTACCTCATCCACCTCTCCAATGCCAAGGTCTAAAACTCTCTCAACAACTTCTACAATCAGTGGGGAAATTATCTCAGATCTGACTTTAGAATCGTGCACGCCTCTTAAGTTCATCTCTAAGAAGATTTGACTCCAAGGATACCCGTCCACATCAACTTAGATACTAGAACTGGATAATGCATAATATAGGTCGTACATTCCACCAGCCAAGGGCCCGACCCTCCAGACCTGCCGAACATTAAGCTACCCGATCAACACATCTGAGGTCGAGCGTTCGATATACACTTGCGATCAACTGCAAGATTTCATTAATGTATTTGTAAATTAATTATATAATTCTGATATATATATATATATATATATACACACACACACACATTACTATTATACTTTTGTTATTCTGCTTTCTGCCCTGTCGGCGATATTTTGCACGTATGACTACACCAATCAACACCTCCCAAAACATTGCCTATAAGAAGATCCATAGGTACTGTGGAATACGCTTAGTACGACCAACTATAACAATCAATTTCCCGTAGTGCCTCATGTGTCTTCAGAATTCACAAGTGTTGTGGGATACGCTTAGCACGCTCGGCTACAACAATCAATTTCCCATAGCGCCTTGTGCATCTTAGAACTTAGGGCGCTATCAGATACACTTATTACGTCCGGCTACAACAATCAATTTCCCACAGTGCCTCGTGCGTATTTAGAACCCATGGGAGCTGTCGAAAACTCTTATTACGTCCAACTATAGCAACCAGTTCCCCCAGGGGTGCTATCAAAGATGCTTTTCACATCTGAATACAACATTCAAGTACCCCATGTCAAAGAAATACAAGCTTTCACATGTAGCTGGTGCACCCCTCCCCCTTCGGATCTAGCCATTCCAAAGGCGGATGTAGTGAAGCCTGGAGACGTCAGCCTCGACCCAAGATTTCACCCGGGGGGTAGGGACGGGGTTCCTCTATCTTGGTCGGGTATGATCCTTTGTGACACGGAGCGCAATTCAAAGTATGGTCTCATCTAGCCGGGGGATTTCCAACCGTGATGTCGGCTTCAGTCACAACGTCGACGATGTTCAAGACAAAAGGAGTCCCATCTATTTCAGTGGCTACCAAATGGTATCTATTAGAATTGGCCGACTCTATTAATCGAAAACTCTTACTAGCCAATATGTCAGCTCTATGATGGTCACCAGGACTGATCCAAGACACAACATCATGATGCTGCTGGCACTCCATATGAAAGGCGATTTCAGCATCACTTGTGTCATGACCAGTTACTCCTTGGTATGTTTTGACAAAGTGACAACCATGTTCCCTCCTTTGAAGGGCATCCTCTATTTATACCTCTTTCAAGATAGAAGGAAGCATAGGTCTCTCGACAAGGTTTTCACCCCGTCGGACTTCGTCATGAACAAAGTCTCTGAAGAACCCCTAGAAAATATGTCGTTGGGAAGAGATTCTCCAGACAACCCTTCCATGTTTGAATCATCACTTAAAAAGATAACTTTTGATCCCAAATCCCCAGTGACAGAGGGGAAGGAATGCAATTCAGACTCCATTCCCATTTTCAAAGATGAAGAAACACTACCCTCCGAGTCATTCACGACGGTAATAGGGTTACCATTCATCATAATAAAAATTCGAAAAATACTTGAGTAAAAGCTAGGGTGAAGAGAAGGTAACTTGAAATATGAAGGTGAAAACCGAGGCAAGGAAAAGGGCCAAAAGTCATAACTTTAATGCTTTAAAGTTATGAACATGCAACGAGTCACTCTAGAAGAAAAATGCTCTCAAATAAGAGAGAAGGACTCAAAGAGACAAGGGAAACTCAATCTACAAGATGGCTAAAAAGTTTCTCCATGATCCCTCTCCATCTTTATATAAACAAAGGCAATCAAACAGATTAGATCGAAAGCAGGAAACAAGGGTATATCAACGGTCAAAATTCATATGGGGAAGACAACCATAATTAAGTACATGGAAAGATGCATCACATTACCCCATATCTTTTCAATTCAAACGTCAAAGAAAAATGGCGAAACATTTCAATAATGGGATTGCATTTAATGCTCACATCCCCGTCATGCTTTGGAAAAACCAAAGCAGCACATGCCAGCCGACGTCTGGATAAAAATCCTTAAAGGCCGACCACGACTACTAGAAGACTCCTCTAGCATCAAACATGTCTGCAAGTCTTGGGGGAAATTGTTTTGCGTCAGCCAAAGACTTGAAACCCACTGTTTCGGGCCGAACAAAAACCCGAGACCCATTTTTCGCGCCAGCCAAAGGTCCAATAACTCGAGGCCCATTATCGAACCTACCCCCGTCAGTCCCAAAATATAAATACCTTCATAAAGTATTTTCAAGTACATTCTCTCTAATCTCCACATTCACTACCACTATCTTGAACCCGAAACTGACTTAGGCATTGGAGTGCTAACCATGCAGGTACCCCTTATAGGTCCATCGTATGGGAGACATCAAACAACAATTAATGGCATCACATCAAAACCGATACCTCTGGTTCAAGAAGCACCGTGATTGGAACCTTTGATCCACTGTGTCACCTTGTCGTAATGCTTCAAAAGCTTTGCTCTACCGTAGTTTCTGCAATCCCTTCCATTTTTGGTTATGCAACTGAACAAATTTTAATACATAAAATTGATCTTCTGTTTCAATGTACAATTCAAATATAATATATAAACCTTAAGTGCTCATAACATATTATGAAACTTTTTGAATGATTTGAAAGTTATGCCAATGTTTCAATATTTTAAAAATGAATGAACACTTAGAAAACTGATTTGAATTGTATTAATATTGTTATGAAAGAGTTAATTTGAAAATTTGATGTATCTAGCCTTAAATACACCCTAAGAAGTCTCTATAAATAGATTCATAAGTTTGAGACATTTCCATAAAGGCTTGCAATGGTTTAGAATGACAATGGTCATGAAAAGACACAATTCTCCATTTTGTACCCGATTTCTTAAATTAGGTAAACGATTACCTGATTTAAAAAGTTCAAAATTAATTTTAGATTTCAAACACCAATAGTCATGTAACTGGTTTCTTAAATAAAGTAGCTGGTTACCTGACTTAAAAAGTGCAAAACATTTTTAAAAATTTCAAACAGAATGAACCTATAACAGGTTACGTGATTTATGTAACCGGTTACTGCCCTATAAAATTTGAAAAATACGCTTAAAAAATGCTTGAATTGAGTGGTTTTAATTCATGAATGCTTAGAAACTTTAGAGATGCATAAATGAGAGTTTTTCTGAGCATCTAAAGTTTATACATAATGAATTGCAATTAAGTACCTTAGCATCAAGATAAATTTCCTTAAATCTAAAACATCCAATAGCTTATGCACTCTTGATATTTGATTAAGTTAGACTTCAAACTTTTTCTTCTTTGATAAGCTTTTGTCTCCATCAAAATTAAACTAAGATAGATGATGAATATCTTCTTCACATCGGTGTCACAAGTTAAGAGGGAGGAGAAGACCAAAGACTCATTATTGCAGTGGTATGTCACCTTGACCAGGGAAAGACTAGAAAAGTTCAAATGATATGAAATATTGCACGTCCCAAGGGAGTAAAACGCGATAGCAGATGTCATTTCCAAACTTGCTAGCACCAGGTCCTCTATTGTGAATAATTCCTTCATTTATGAGACATTGAGAGACCCGAGCATACAAACTCTAGGAGTGACGAAATTGATCATATAAGACATCTCATAACCTTCTTGGATATTGCCTAATGTAGAGTATATTGAGGAACACTTCCCTCTGATCCGGCAAAAGTCGCCCTGGTGAAAAAAAGGCCATATCATATTTTGTAATAGAAGGAACCTTGTATATAAGAGGCTTATCGACCCATATGCTAAAATTTATGGAAGGGGAAGAAATCACCTACACCCTCGTCGAAGTACACGAAGTGATAGCCAAACAACATTTATGTGTTTGGAATTTGGCAAAAAATGTTCCTCAGAACCAGATATTTTGTACATCTATTATCTAGGATGCCAAGGGCTATATGAAGAAGTGAGACCAATTCCATGAGGCACGAGGACATCTACAATGCCCATCCATCTGAATCGCACGTGTTAACACCACCTTGTACTTTCTTGTAATGGGGCATGGACATTCTTGGCCATTTTCCTTAGTACCATACTAGCTTAAATTTCTCATAGTGATAATTGATTACTTCACCAGTTGGGTTAAAACAGATGTCTTAGGAAGATTAATTTCTCCAACATACTCAAATTCTTCAAGAGGAACATTTTAGCTAGATATGGAATCTCATAGTCCACAGTAACTGATTACGAGGCACAATTCTTAGATAAGAATTGGAAGAAACTGTTGGAAGATTTGAAGGTCAATAAACATTCACCTTAGTGGAACATCCTCAAATGAATAGGAAACCTAAAGCGAAAAATTGAATTCTATTTAGATGACTAAAGAGAATACTAGAGGAAGTCAGGGGAAATTGGGTGGATGAGCTTCCATATGTTCTTTGGGAACATCGCACCACACCCACTCGACGAAAATTGAAAATATCTTCCGACTTATCTATGGAACCAAATTTTCCATCCTTATTGAAAAAGTGGAGCTTAGCTAGTGAATGGAACATCCCTTATTAGAGGAAGATAACACCTAGGCCATCACGGAAATGGTATTCTTTTTAGAAAAATGAGAGCATCTATTACCCTTATGAGTGTCATGGTGAAGCAAGCAACCGAATTTAGATACAACAAGTGAGTTCGACCTTGAAATTTTCAACCCGAAGACCTCGCACTAAGGCAACCCGGCGTCAGAAAAAATAAATTTAGGGATGAAAATCTTGCAACTAATTGGGATGGAGTGTACATGATCAAGGCTATCATTGAGAACAAACCATACACTCTGAAAACCCTGACTAGGGAGCCAATCCCCTAAGACGTGGAATGCATCCAAACACAAATGGTATGTTAGCTTAATAGTTTTCCCAAACATGGCAGACCAATTATTGTTTGATGTAATGCTTTTGATATAAATAATACAATGATATTTGTTAAAATCTGCAGTATTGTCTCCCTTAAGAAAGCAGGACCAAAGACAAATTAGGCGCATGAAGCCATAACTAGCATACCTCCCTCTTGGTAGTTAGCCACTCCATAGCACATGCGGTGAAGCCCAATATATGTCGACCTCAAATCAGGTCTTCACATGGGGGAATATGTCGTAACCCTAAATTTTTCCTTCCCTTTTGCCTTTTTATATAAGCATGTGCACTTGCAATCTCAGCATACGCATCGACATTTTTATCTGTGAATTCATTACAGGCATATACTCAAGTCCCCACAGAATCTCAAGGCTATGAATATGTTCCTCACTGAGTCATCAAAGCATCAATATAATTAAAACGGAAGGGTTTCTATGCCTATATATCAAAGCACAAGGTTAAAATGCAGAACCACGGCCAAAGCACTCCACTTCAAGCCAAAAAATGAAATTTTGCCTAAGGTAACCGGTTACATGGTGAGGTAACCGATTACATCATCATTTTCAGTCTAGGAAGTCCAGTTCTGCGTGAGATAATTGGTTACCTCATGATGTAACCGGTTACCACTGACATTTTTTTTGCAGAATTCCACTGTTTTTCAGCACTGCAATAACTCCTACCATATTCCTTTGGACTACATTGCTCTAGCATTATGTAGAAGGTTCTAGACACTTTAAGATAGCATTTGCAATTGCTCCAATACATCACCAATAATAAAACTCATCATACACCCTCATTTCCAAGCATGTGAACCATTTGATCTAGTGAGTTGCATTAGGATTCTCCAACCGAGTTAACAAATAACTAACCGAGTTAGACTCCAACTCAGTGAGTTGAGTCTAACTAACTCCTAACTAAACGCCAAACCACCCTTAGCTAAATCCAAACCAAATTCCAAGCCTACCTCACTCCAAACCTACACTCTATTTAAGCAAACCTTCACATTGTTGCAAAAGACCCTTGATCATTATCTCATTTTGCTCTGAAATTTCACTCTCACTCTCTGAATTTTCTGCAACTTTCTCTCTCAATCATCTTCATCTTCTTCACCAAGCCTCACTAGAGATCTTTCCACCATTAAAGCTTAGCAAGCTTCACCTTTAACTTGCTATTCTTTGAGCTATACCTCCATTCATATCCATTTCATCTCTGAACTCTGCAGTAACATCATCATCAACTTCAATTTAAGCTTTGGAAGTTGATCATTACAAGAGTTTTGGTGAAAATTCAGATTTGAAGCATTTATCGCGTTTTCTTTGGTTTTTGCTACGGATTACAAAGGATCTTTGAATTCTCTGGTTTTCTTTGCTTATTTGCATCACATTTCGTGCTCAACAATTACCAAGGCAAACCTCAGCCTTGTAGGTTGGTGAATTTCTGCTTGATTTCCCGCTTCCGAACCATTTCGCATTTTCGCAATGTAGCGCTTAATTGCTTTTCCGCTATTTGAACGATTGATTTGCATGCTTGATTTTAGTAATTCCTAATTGCTATGAATTAACATGAACTTTGCATCTACTTCCATGATATGTTACACTGCGATTGCATGCAATAAGTGATTCTGAAAAGTGCTTTTGGAAACTTTGTTTTGCTATTTTTTGCTGAGGTAACCGATTACATCATTAAGTAATCGGTTACATCACCCTTTCTGTTCCCCTGGAAGTCATGTTTTATATGATGTAATCGGTTACATCATGAGGTAACCGGTTACCACTGACACTTTTTGCCAAAAACTTGTTGTTTGGGGCTGTTTTGCATACTTTATTCATCTACTTTCACATGCTTACTTGTATTCATGTACATGCTACTGTTTTAGCTCACCACATGCTTACAATAATTTTTGCTCGATTAATGGCATGATTTTCTTCGATTATTTTGCAATTTCATCACATGTTTGAGGTATTTTTGCTCATCTTTGCTTATATATTAATGTGAATAAATGCATGCTAGCTTGTTCTTGTTAATGCTTTGCAATTCAACTCAATGCATTATATTTGTTCTTCATTGAGAAAATTTAATATTGTTCAACATTATTCCAACACTTGCTTTGATAATCTTTTGACTTGTTTGGAAGATTATTGGCAATTCCCTCCCTTCGATTAGTTGATCGAAACCTTGTTTCGATTAATTAATTGTCTCCTGCTCTTCTTTTCAGATCTCTTTAGAGTCTCTCTTTCTTGATCCCTTATTGAGTGAGACGTCTGCACACTAAGCTGGAGCATTGTACAAATTGTGTTGTTACTCTATCGGTTTCAATTCCCGCACTATGCTTTGAGTGCTAAAGAAGGAATGAGAGTGGAAACTTCCTACACTCATTCTAATTATTTTGGGTAGGGGACGAATGACCCTGTGCTTGGAATAGTCATCTCTATCCTCAGACTGTGGTGTCTCTTGAGTCGATCCTTGGTCACTCATTCTTGCCCCGAAGCTCCCTCTCTCAATTTGGGTTAACAACCTTCTTTTGGTTCAATACCCTTTCTTTCGGTCGATCATCGTCCGTTGGTTCCCCAGAAGAGTCGCATCCACTCGTTCTTTTGGTTAATCACAGTTCGTCTGTTAAAACCAATCTCCTTCATTGGGTTAATCACATTCTCTTGATTAATCACCCGTTCTTTTGGTTAATCGCAATCCGTCTGTTAAAACCAATCTCCTCAGTTGGGTTAATCACCTTCTCTTGGTTAATCACCTGTTTTTTTGGTTGATCACAGTCCATCTATTAAAACCAATCTTCCTCCTTGGGTTAATCACCTTCTCTTGGTTAATCACAATTTATTTGTTAAAACCAATCGATCTCTTTGGGTTCGTAACCTTCTTTTGGTTCAATACTCTTTTCCTCGGTTAATTACTGCTTGTCAGTTAATATATCGAGTTCTTTTGGGTTCTTAACCTTCTTTTGGTTCAATACCCTTTGTTTCAGTTAATTATAATCCTTCGGTTAGTGTACTGAACCCCCTTTGGGCTGGAAATCTTTGCTTGGTTCCATACCCATCCTTTGGTTGATCACAGTCCTTTTGTTAAAACCAATATTTCCCTTTCTTGTTGAGTTAATCACCTCTTGGTTAAATACTCATTCCTTTAGTTGATCATCGTCCATCCGTTAAACACCAATTTCCTTCTTCCTCATCAGGGTCGCACCCTCTCTTTTCTTCGGTTAACCACTGTTTATTAGTTAACATACTGAATCCCCAGTGGGTCCAACACCTTGTCTCGATTCAATATCCTTGCTCTTACTCCTTACTTCCTTGCTTCCTTATTCTCTTAGTTTGGACACCATTTCTTTGCTTTTCGCCCTTGGTTTTGAAACCATTTCCCTTTCTTTCTCCGTCTTGGTTCCCCGAACTATGGAGCTATGAATTCCTCATTGCACTATGAGGGTACGTAGGCACGAGATCGCGAGATCTTGGCAAACAACCTTCCTTTGTTTTCACCTTTCTTCCAATCTCCTTCCTATCTTTTTCTTTTCTTTTTCCTGGTTCCATGAACTACAGAGCTCTGAATTCCTCATTGCACTATGAGGATACGTAGGCACGACGGCCCCAATCCTTTGCAAGCACTTTTTTCCTTTTTTTCCTTCCCTTTTTATCTAGTGTCCTTTAGATAGATAACCAGTCTGAGCCTAGAAGCAAGCAGAATGGTTCCCTTCGAGTACGACGGATGTGTGGGGTGATAATACCTTCCTCTCGCATAACCGACCCCTTTGAGGACTAAATAAAGTTCACTGGCGACTATGTTGTATCTTTGAGTGTGCGATTCACTCAGGTATAATCCCGCTAGCTTCATAAGGGAAGAGCATGACCCCCATAGAGGTCGAAGTGCACTTTAGCCCACTTATCGTGGATGACTAAATGATGAAATAAAATCATGAAATATTACACAATGAAACAAAATCTTTAACGAATGAATGATGAAATAAAATCATGAAAGATGATACTATGAAACAAAATCCTAGATGACTAACCGATGAAATAAAATCAAGAAGGATGACACGATAAAATAAAATTGTAGAAAACTAATTGATGAAATAAAATCACACAAGACAAAATAAAGAAGTATGTTAAAGTACTTAAGAAAAAGAAAGTGATGACTTCTTGGTAACTATACCGATAATGTCAAAGTAACAATTAAGATTCAATCCACAAGGACTGCGTTCGAATAAGACAAATTTGTGCAGTATATAAAAAAATAGTAAATGGGGGCGGGTTCAGTTTGCAATGTGAAAAATAAAATAAAGTATTTAAACAGAATTACGAAAGCGGTCAGATTGTGTATTGAATCCCCTATTTCTCTATTGTTGATGTTTGATGTCTTATATGAATGATCTTATCACTATAATCCCACGACGAATTAACAAGGCCACGATAACCAATCTCTTGCGAAGTAGCTCACTAATCACTACTTGAAGTTTCCTATCCCTAGTCCACCAGCGTAAGCATGATTAGGCGATGCACAAAATGTTAATTCCCTATGCCACTACTCGAGGTCTCCTATTCCTATTCAACCAGTGTAAGTAGAACAATTGACCTAGGTCCAACACATAAACTAATGGTCATTATTCCCTATGTGACCAAAATTAATTTAAAAGAGCATCTCACATAAAAAGCATTAAGAACAATAAGAAATTGCACATAATTATAGATCAAAGGATTCATACAAAGTCAAATCAACATGTTACACAACAATATTGAAACAGGTTCATCACACACAAACTAACCTATAGGAGTTTAACTACTCATAATTCAAATTACAATACCAATTGAATAAAGAAAAATATCATATAATTTCCCTTGAAGGATTAGACTCTAATGGCTTGAAATGCTCTCTAAATCACCCTTGATGTTGTAAAAATCGTGCTTGCAGTGCCAACTTTCGTCACCCTTGCAAAATTGTAGAAATTCCCCTTAAATAGAGCTCAGAAAGGATCAGACGCGTCAGAAAAAGCCCAGAAAAGGGGTCATCGTGCGTGTGATAACCTGTATCACGCGTGCGATGCAGCTAGTATAAATCTATCGTGCGCGTGATTATTCTAGAACCTGCACGCTTTTGCTCCCTTTTTCACCTGATTTTCACTAAGTCCAATTTCTTCATGCTTAAATATTATTTCCTCATACTTTGGTATTTTTTCTTCATTTTAGCTCCTCTTTGACTCATTTTTCTCCGATTCTTCACCTAATTTCATGCAATGATGGAATGTCACCACAACCCCAAACTTGAATCATTGCTTGTCCTCAAGTAACTCGCCTGCAGCTGCACATTTCAACAAAAAACAAGACGCACAATAATAATTGAACATCGCCATATATAATTTTGTTACCTGACCATTATTCTTGCTTCCAACTTTCATCTAGAAAATTCAGAAAACTTCTACAAACATTGACGATTACTCAATCTGTCTCTAAGCTCACTTTGACTCACTTAATGGATAAGATTATCTCTCAATCAAAATGAAAAATAAGTTATGCTTAGCTTGATCATGTTCGAATATAATTCATCATAGAAATTACAACACACACACATTTGAGGTCTTTTTAGGCTGTATTTTGGCTTATGTTCGGGTAGGATATTTTTAGGAAAATAGGTTTAAACCTTTGGAGTTAGGTTCCTAGTTCTCCTTATACTCTCATACCCCTTTGTTCCTTCTTGACTGTACTAGAGATTTGGTCCTTATTTTTAATATCTTTTTTTTAAGAAGTGTCTTTTTCCACTTCTTATTTTTATAAAAAATTTGAATTTTTGACCAATTTTCTCTAGTACCCCAGTCCCAAACTTAGAACTTTGATCACTTCCAAGAACAACCCCAAACATAATCTTTTTCATATAACTTTAGACTATACTTCTACCTAACTCCAAAGAGAGGGTGGAAAGAAAAGTTCTTTCAAGTAAGAATTTTAGGCTACGTCACCGAAAGAAAGACTCAACTCAAAGTGGTTAGCAAATGGATATTCCTATTACTATAGGGTGGTTACAAAGGCTTAAAGTTATAAACAAAGAACTGCCTTAATGTGTGTCAATCAAACCAAGTAAACTTAATCGGAAATAGATCAGACCAGATAAAATAATAATGCATGTATACATTCAAAAAGAAAGAAAAGTGAACACTGGAATTTATTTTGCTCAAACCTTACTAGATGATGTATCTGAAGGTTGAGTACAAGTCCTTTGAAGATTTTCTCATCCTTTGCCTTCAAGTTGTCAGTTACTTTCTTGATGATCAAGTCCTCCTTTTTTTCGTGGATCACTTGTTCAATGTTAAAGTGATAAACTTGTAAATCTGAAAAAAGAAACAATTATAAACTTGTTTATTAAAGACAATTAACTAAATAATACAATGGGAGATGAAGAGCACTTATAGTAACTATTGCTTTTCTCTAGGTACATATTTGAAAATAAAAATGAAAATAAAGTCTTCTTAAAAATTAAAAACAAACTACATGTCTTTTCACATGTTATCATTTTGAAAAAGATCGTGCATATCATTCATTGTGTTATTGAAGTCATCGTTCTGCCTAGTCCATTATGCACACATATGGTCTCTCCTCCTTGCTTGCTCTTGATCTTTATTGGTGAAGTAATTCTCCATATCCTCAACTGATGCAAATGAGGCTCTTAAGCTTTGAGCTGGCATATGGCCTTCTTGCTGATTATAGAAGTCTCTTAACACCGGAGCGAATCTAGGAGGGTCAGCATACAAAGTAGGTGAAACTTCTGTAATCCACCTTGTAACCTCCACGGTGTGAGCTTCCATTCTTCTTTGAAATTCTGAAGTTTGTTGACCTTGGATTTGCTGTGGTTGATTTTGCATTTGTGGTTCGTAGGATTCTTCATTAATGGCTGCTTGATTTTCCTCTTGATCATGCTGAGCAGATTCTCCGTGATGCATATGTTCCAACCTCCTTATAGCTAAAGTGTTGAAAGGTGCCTTTGGACTAATTATCCCATCATTGGGGTACTCAAGTACACATGCTCTCCTTCACAATTCATTTATACAAAAAAAAATGCACACAAGCTCGTTGTACAGCATTAGCTATATATATTTTATTTTCAGTAATTAAGCGCCCTAAGTCAATAGTTTCCCCCCTCAAAAAAGATAAAAGACATAGACACCGCTTCACAATTAATTGTGATTGATTAGATGTGACTTCTGAATTTTGCTCAAAATATGATGCCCATGCCCTAGGAGTTTGGATGAATTTAGCGGTTTTGAGACGCATCATTAAGCCACACTCCACCACCCACTCTGCCCTAGGCCTACAAAAAGTTTCAACTATTTCTTGGCCTAATGCCTCGTTTATCACTTTATGCTCATGTCTATAATTCCTAAGGGCACATGTAGGAAGAGGTTACAAATTAAAAAGAGAATTTATAGCAGAAGAAGAGTAATATATATACTTACCTCACACATAGGAGGTGTAGGTGTCTACCTCTCCAAATGCCACATTAGCGTAAAAATCTAGGCCTATTATTTTGTTTGTTCCACAAATTAAATTATTAAAGCTTACTCATCGCCTTTGTTGAAGCATCTCGACCACCACATCAAAACTTTGTAAGTCCTCACAAGAAAAGGCTTTTTCCCTCACAATGTGGTAATCCACCATCTTAAGGTATTTTTCAGCATGAGCCTTGGAAAGGAACTTGAGGTTGGTGAAGGTAGGAGCATTTGGAATCGGGGCAACCCTTGAAGATGATCCTCTTGCCATTCGTGCTCTTTTTGAAGCCATTATACCTACAACAACACAACAAAAAATAGTACTGCACAAAGAAAAAGAAGAAAAAGGCACAAAGATTACTCAGATGAATGAGTAGAAATCAGAAGGAGTGGAGAAAGAATGATGAGAAAAAGATTTGAACCACAACACTATTTACAGGCAAAGTGACTATTGATCATTGCACGCATTATACATCCATCGCGCGCGTAATGGCAATGGTCTTCTCCAACGTTCATATCGCGTGCGTTATGTATTCATCATGTGTGTGATGCTAACAGCCCACACATTCTCCCCAACGTCTCTATCACGCGCATTATGAATATATCACACGTGCGATCGAGATTTATCACGCGCGTGATAGCCTGCGTGATTATTCCATGGGCTTTACTTTTTTCCTTCTCTTTTCTTTTTCTCTTCTTTTCCCTTGTTTTTTCTTTGTTCTCTTCTTTTACCTGTTTTCTCTTCTAACATAATAACACACAATTTGACCTGTTACCAAATAAAATTTAAATTAAAATAAAAATAAATTCTTACTGATGGGTTGCCTTCCATCAAGCGCTTCTTTTTCGTCACCAGCTTGATGGTTTATGCCTAATGCACGTCAAGCTCAAGGGACACCCTCACGCTGGTTAATCCACTGGTTGCATTCCTTTGTCAACCTTTCTACCCTTATCTTCTAGATGGTAGCATGTATCCAAGTCCTCCATATATGGTGTCCAGTCATACACCTTGAAAACCACTTTTTCATTGTTTAACTTCAAGATAAGTTCACCCATCTCCACATATATTTTTGCCTTTCCGGTTGCCAAGAATGGGCGTCCGAGAATAACTGACCCTTCATAATCTCCTTTTATGTCAAGTACCACAAAATCTATAGGAAACACTAAATCATCGACATGCACTAACACATCTTGTAAGATACCAATTGGATGGGTAACAGATGAATCAGCTAAAGTAAGAGTCATATTACTCGGTATGATATATATGAAGGCAAACTATTTAACCTTATCCAGTGGCATAACATTTATACTAGACCCTAAATCACATAAAGCGTGTGGGATATCTACTCCACCAATAGTACAAGATATAGAGAACTTTCCTGGACCCTTTAGCTTTGGTGGCAATGTTTTAGGCACGAAATTGTCATCCTTTTCAGTCATGTTGACTTATTCCTTGACCACTTTTTGCTTCGTACCCTTTAGTAATGCCTTCATAAATTTAGCAAGCTTTGGCATTAGTTCTAAAACCTCATGAAACGAGATACTTACCTGGAGTGCATTCAACATCTCCTTAAATTTTGCAAACATTCCTGCCTCATCTTCATGAATGGCTTTCCTCTTTATTATTGGATATGGTGGTTTGATATAATCAGGTAATTATGGATTGGGGTCATTGAGTATTTGCTTCTTGGTTCTTCTCCAAGGGAATTTTTTATCTATTAATTGGTCAATGGTGACTCCTCTCTCTTCTTGGTCACCCAGAATTTCACTATCCTCCATTTCGGTCCTTAATTCTCCTTTTTCCATCATCACCTCTTAAACTATTTCATCCTTATCTTTGTTAGAAATCACTTCAAAACATGTGTTCACAGTCTTGCATGACTCATTCTTAGGATTGTCTATCGTATTACCTGTGAATCCTTCACTCGAGCTCGGTAAAGAAGTTATTTGTCTTGACAACTAACCAATCTGCATCTCCAATTTTTTTATGGATGCATCATGGTTTCTACTCTTGGTCTCATGATTCTTATTTACCTGATCAAAGTTACTTTAAGTGAACTTGATAAAGCTTTGTAGGGTTTCTTCCAATTGTGAAGGTTTTCTTTGGATGGGGGCTTGTTAGTTTTGTTGCGTAGCTTCATTTCCACTTGGGTTTTGGTTATTGTTCCATCAGAAATTCGGGTGATCCTTCCATCTCGGATTGTAAGTGTTGGAGTGAGGATTATTCTTTTGGAAATTGGAAAATTTAGCTTCCTCACTTGGTTCTTCCAACAAATATCTTCTGTTAGGTTGTCTTCCTCCATAAAAATCACACCTAAGTGCTTGTAACTGCCTCACGTTTGCTTTATTTAAGTTGCTTTAAGCTAACTGCTTATTTAATAATTCCATTTGAGCTAAAAGTGCGGTTTGAGTATCAACAACTAACATACCTTTAGGGGTGCCTACCGTTTCAGTTTTTATTGACCTTTCGCTCTTGGAAAGGTACTCATTCAAGCACATCTTCTCAATTAGATCTTTAACTTGAGGTTTGGACATTGATTTGATCGTGCCTTCCATGGAAGCATCTAACAACATGTGTGTCTGACTCTTGAGGCCTTTAATGAAATATTGCATTTGCTCCATATTATGATTTGGATAACTGTGTAATGATAATTTAAACCTCTCCCATGAGTCATACATTGATTAAGTGTCTTGTTGCTCAAAATTCACAATTTTTGCTCTTCTCTCAGTAAACTGCATGGTGGTGAAAAATATTTCTAGGAACTTTCCGACTCCTTCCATGTTCAAATGGTTCCATTTGGAAGGCAAGGTAACTAGTCCTTCTCCCTTCCAATGAGTGAGAAACCAAACAACCGTAGCTTAACTTGGTCTTCCATCACATCATCTGGTTTGCACATCGAAGCAGTTTCATAGAAGCGTGCAATATGATGCCACGAATCTCTTATAGCATTCTTGTCAAACGAATTGGCTCTTAAACACGAAAGCATAGAATTATTAATATCAAAGTTAGTAGGGTCTGCCAGTACAAACCCTCTAGAAACCTGTCCATCGTTTGTTCTTTTACAGTAATCCCCCATGGTTTGGGGTTCTGGTGCTGCCATGGTATCTTCCTCTTCAATGTCCGAAGAAAGCAGTTGTGGATCTTCTACTGGGATACCTTCGGCCATAGTTACTTCTATATCTGTTTTTCTGAGAACACATGTAGTCCTTTCGATTTCTAGATCAAATGGTATTATGTCGACTCTTGGTTGTGCATACGCATACAGAAAATACCTCAGTAGCACTATGATAAACAAGAAAATAAAACAAAAAGCAATAAAACTACAATATAAAGCATTGCACAAGCGTTGTCCTATTGAAAATCAACAGTCTCCGGCAAAGGCACCAAAAACTTGATGACTTCTCAGCATGTGTACTAATAATGTTGAATTAATAATTAAGATTGAATCCATAGAGACTACGTTCGAACAAAACAAATTTTTTCAATGTATAAAAAATGATAAATGGGGGGTTAGTTTGCAATGCGAAAAATAAAATAAAGTGTTTAAACAGAATTACGAAAGCGGCCCGGTTGTGTATTGAATCCACTATTTTTTATTGTTGATGTTTGATGTTATATGAGTGATCTTATAACTATAATCCCATGGCGAATTAACAAAGCCACTATAATCAATCCCTTGCGAAATGGCTCCTAATCCCTACTTGGAGTTTCATATCCCTAGTCCACTAGCATATCCCTAGTCCACCACCATATCTTTGTGGGTCCTTTAATGTTAGTTTTGAAAGGCTCTCTTTTACTTTGTGCCTTAATCTGATAGTAGTGCCTTGATTCATTCTAGAATTTAAATTTAGGATGAGTTTTGGCTCTAACAAAACCTGTTCTTAGCAGAGTCTTTAATTTCATTATCTTGGATTCATCTATTATCAAATCTTTTGACTTTAAATCCTTGATTTTGAAATCTCCGAATGACATAGATTTAGTTAATGTTTGATAATAGAGTTTAGCATAAAATACGTTGTCAGCACTGTCTGAGTATTGTCGGAATAAAAAGAATTGAAAAGTTTCTCAAGGAATTGTTCTTTAACACAAATTCTATGATAGCCTTCATCTTCCTTAGGAGCCATGGAGTCACTTAAGATTTGATCTTGTAAAGAATACTCCTTTTTATCAAAGTGATAAACAATATTTTCAAGAGACTTGATTTTCTCTTGAGAGATTTTTAGATTATCAATCTCTAGCTTCATGATTTCAGCACTGTCTGAGTATTGCCGGAATAAAAAGAATTGAAAAGTTTCTCAAGGAATTGCTCTTTAACACACATTCTATGATAGCCTTAATCTTCCTTAGGAGCCATGGAGTCACTTAAGATTTGATCTTGTAAAGAATTCTCCTTTTTATCAAAGTGATAAACAATATTTTCAAGAGACTTGATTTTATCTTGAGAGATTTTTAGATCTTCTTTTAGATTATCAATCTCTAGCTTCATGATTCCAGCTTGTTTGTTAACACAACTTGAGAGATCATGAGCACATAAAAAATTATTGAAGCAAGATAGATTAGGAATTACCTTTTTCTCTTCAATATTTGATTCACTCCTGGATTCGAATGATTCTTCAGAAGATGTAATGGCCAGCAGTGCCAGATTACTCTTTTCATCTCTTTCTGAATCCTCAACTTTGTCAGCTTCATCAGGATATGCTTTGAAGCTCTTTGACATTCTCTTTTTGGGTTTTTCTGTTTGGTAGATTTTATCCTTGCTCTAAAGGTTGGGATAATCAGTTGAAATGTGATTATTTTCGAAGCTTCTGAAGTTACTCTTTCCATCAACATATTTCTTATTCCTTTTTGCCAGCTGATAGAATCTTTTGATAAGGAGGGTCATTTCCTCATCAGCATACATTCCATAGGAATTTTATTTAACAGGATTGAGGGAAGTTGATTTCTTTGAAAGCTCATCTTCATCCAATTCCATTCCATGACTTTGAAGATTGCTAATCAAACTTTCAAGACTCAAAATATTCAAATTTTTGGCCTCTTGAATAGCTGTGACTTTTGGTCTGAATATAGCAGGCAGACGTCTCAGAATTTTCTTGGCATTATTAGATGAAGTGTAACTTTTGTTAAGCACTTGAAGACTAGATACAAGAACTTGAAACATGGTTCCAATATCTTCATCGTCCTTCATTCTGAACATCTCATATTGATGTACCAAAAGATTGGCTTTAGCTTCTTTAACTTGCTGACTCCCTTCATATGTTGAACATAAGGATTCAAAGATAGCCTTAGCAGTAGACTTATCAATGATTTTGATATACTCAGAATGAGGTAGAGCATCTACCAGAATGCCTCTAACTTTATGATGATTTCTATATAGATTATTCTGAGTTGGTGTGAGATATTTTCTATCTTTGATCATCCTAACACCATCAACTTTTATAGCAATACCTTCTTCATGGATATCCCATATCTCTTCATCAAGACCAATGATATATGTGTATGTTTTGCTTTTCCACCATTCAAATTCATCGGAGTTACCACTGAAGATGAGAGGAATAACAGAGTAATATTTTTTTTCATATGGTACTTGATTCCTTCTTGAAAAATCTTCAGCAGGCATATTTTTCTCTTTGGATCTTTATTTGCACCGTTGTTAAGTGTTACGTACAGACCATACTCTGATGCCAACTGAAGGTGAGAAAAATACACAAGAAGGAGGGTTGAATTGTGTTCTCCAATTTACATTGCTTCTAAACATAGTTCAGATTCTAAACAACATTTCAAATTCTGATGATGTGGATGCAGCAAAATAATAATCAGAAGAAAGTAAATGACAAATGAACACACGAGATTTTTCCTGGTTCCTCTCAAACCGAGAGTAATCCAGTCCCCTTGCAGTACAAGAGATTTTCCACTATAATCAAAACTGATTACAATTGCTTATGCCCTCGAGCATAATACTTTCCTTTGCTCAGACCTACGGCCTAAGACTTTCTTGCTCAATCATCACTTAATCGAGACTTCCTGCTTAGATCCTTAGATCCTAAGACTTCCTTGCTTAAATCCCACGGATTCAAGACTTTCTTGCTTATACCCTCAAGTATAAGACTTCCTGCTCATACTCACATTCCAAGACTTCCTGCTTATATCCCACGGATTCAAGACTTCCTTGCTTATACCCTCAAGTACAAGACTTCCTACTCAGACTCACAGTCCAAGACTTCCTACTTAAATCCCACGGATTCAAGACTTACTGCTAAGATCCCTCGAATCAAAGACTTGATGCTTAAACTCAATAGTTTAAGACCTTCTTGCTTAATCAACAATTTGATCAAGGCTTCAATTCTCAAGAACACAGTAAGAGACTTACTTGGCTCAAGCACACATCAAGATACTTTGATGCTCAAGCACACAACAAGAAACTTTCTTTTTAAACTACTAAACAACATGTTTAGCAAAATAGATAACAAGGAGTACCTGATATACAATCCGAGGTACAGGGCAATATCTTTAACAAAGATCATAACACTTAAGATTTCTAAGATATACATTGTTTAAGAAATCTTGAGGCTTTGTGTAATTTACAACAGATGACAGAAACTATGCATACTCGATGCTGCTGTTATTGTTGATCTTGTTATTCTTCCATTTTGATATAAGCGTGAAACGCTTCTTTTTCTGCTTGGCCCTTTTGTTATTTTTTTTTATTCCTTGTTGATTCTTCATATTGAATCTTCAGCTACTTAACTAGAAGATACAAAAGAGTAGTTGTTGGAAGAGATAACTTGCACAAGTGTCTTTGTCAATCCATAGTACTAAGAGACATTAAAGATAGATACACAAAAAAATATTTATCCATTGTGTAACACATTTAACCGTAGTGTCTTTTTAGTGAGTTATACTATAGATCCGTTGAGAGTGGATATCCTTAAAGCATGTCAACTCTCCTTGAGCCATGTGAACACATAATCTAGTTGACAAACTGATTTGACAATGTAGCTTGCTTTATGCAGTATGGATCACTTAGCTTTGTCTATGGTTCTGAAAGATCATTAGAAGCTGATACATTCAATAAGTGTAAATATAACATATTGATCTTCTGATGTTAATACATTCAGCTTCAAAGTCTACGCAATCATATATCATCATACTTCACTTAAGAACATCCTTCAGTTCTGAACCATCAGAAGCCAAGAACTCAGCTTCTCTAAAATGCATTCTCTTAACAGATTCTGAATAGATTCTCTTTAAGCTTTGGAACTTGCATACTTAGAACACACATTAGATAACACCATTGTTCTTTTAATACTTTGTTACCATCAAAACCTAAAGGATATATGTCATGAACAAATCTTGTTCTAACAAGTATTTCCTATGTGCCCAAAATCAATTTAAAAGAGTATCTCACATAAAAAGCATTAAGAACAATAAGAAATTGCATAGAATTATAGATCAAAGAATTCATACGAAGTCAAATCAACATATTAACCAACAATATTGAAACAGGTTCATCACACACAATCCAACCTAGAGGGTTTTAGCTACTCATAATTCAAATTACAATACCAATTGAATAAATAAGAATATCATGTGATTTTCCTTGAAGGATTGGCCTCAAATGGCTCCAAATGCTCTCTAAATCACCCTTGATAATGTAAAAATCGTACTTGCAGTGCCAATTTTCGTCACCTTTGCAAAAGTGCAGAAATTCCCCTTAAAAAGAGCTCAAAAAAGATCAGACGCGTCCCAAAAAGCCAAGAAAAGGGTCATCGCGCGCGTGATAAACTGTATCGCGCACGCGATGCCGCTAGTATAAATTTATCGCATGTGCGATGCTGCGCGTGATTATTCCAGTAGCTACACGCTTTTTCTCCCTTTTCACCTGATTTTTCACTAAGTCCAATTTCTTTATACTTAGCTATTTTTTCCCTATTCTTTGGTCTTTCATCTTCATTTTAGCTCCTCTTTGACTTGTTTTTCTTTGACTATTCGCCTAATTTCATGCAATGACGGACTGTCATCAGAAAGGATGAATTGTCAATTAAAATCACAATTTGTTCATTACAAATATGTTACAATTGGCATAAACGACAGCAAAATTACAAACATTCACTATAGAAGCTACAAAGCTTACTCCACAAAAATAATTATCTTACCATCCACGACTTCCTTCTCAGGGTCCATCGGCTCCCTCAGAATTGGATGCCCAAGAACAAAACTTCTACTTGGTTGACACCATTTTGGAAGGCTTCAAAAGTAGCTCGGATGCTATTATCAACAGAGTCTTAAAATTCCTTCCTCACTGCAGCCAAGCTATATTCAGAGGCCTTCACCTTTTCCTTATCCTCCTTTAGCACACCCTTAAGTTCCGCTACTTGAGAACTTAGTGTTACCATGGCCACTTCAGATTTGGCTAGGGAAGTTCTCACGTCTTCGATGGCCTTCTTCTTCTAAGACAAAGATGCCTTTAAAGTCGTTACCTATGAAGCCAGTTGAGAATCAAGCCACACGGATCTCCACATCCTTCTGGAAGACAACTAAATTTTCTATGAGTTGGTTCCACTAATGGGAAACAAGGTCGTATTGAAACTTAAAATTCTCTTTCTCCTTCGAAGGATTTACAGAAGCCATTACCTCACCATGGCCAGTCGCAGCCAAAGACATTAGGGGAGCAACCCAATACATATGATATGTCATCTCCCCCATCAGCTCTAGCTTTTCAGTGTCAACGAGGTTCTGAATGTAGACATAATCCCCCTCGAAAATGAAAAACCATACACCCTTGTAAGTGTGAGGCCTCTAGGATAAAAAGACTTGAGGAACTTGAAAATATGAGGAGCTGTTTCATCGCCACCTAAGACAATACCCCAGGGGAAGATCTTGATATTCTAAACTTTTTGGCTAGGGATCCTTCTTGAGCTTTATCCTTTCCCTGGTCCCTTTTTGTATTCTCCTTGACATCAATGGCAAAATGATTGTTCAAAATATTACTATGAGTCTCAGAGGATGGGTACCTTAGTTCCATCACATTAACTTTCCCCCTGGGTGAATCCTCACTTCCCCCATATCCATTTCGGTGACCGTCTTGGTTGGAGTCGGAGTGGGAGTTAGAGAGGTGGGCGTGTGCATATCTTTTGAAAATAGGGCTTTCCTCCTCTTGAAGAGATTATTGAGGGACAACACATTATATGCAAAATAGATCAAACGGTGGTCAGCCATCAGCATAATATTATGACAAAGAAAAAAATCAAACATAAAAATAGTTGCTCTCTTCACCAACGAGATTTTTCTTCTCAAAAGAGGTGATTGCATCCAAAACCACTGTGTATTAATAAATAGCCTCTTCTGCTAAGTAGGTGGTACGTGCGAAGGGCCTACTCCCTCTTCGTAACCCAGTCTCTCCAAGAAAGATACCAAGTTTTCCTTCAACGACTCTTCCTATGAGGTCAGAGAGTCACACGAGTAGGAATAAATCCTCGATCCCATGTTGAAATGGTTTTGAACCTAACATCTCTAGATTATATCCTTGTATTTCACTAGCTCCAAGCCCGAGGGGCCAGACAAGGAAGTGCCACCCTCTGGAACTTTGTAAAATATAAAGTGAAGCTCTGGGGTCAGAGGGGTCACCAAGAAATAACAAAGTGAGAGCAACCCCTGTCCTAATCCCTGGTTGTAAGGGTTTGCGTCATTTTCCTGGTACAAACACCAATACTAGAACATCTTGACGAAGGCCCACGTTACTGGGTGTAGTTGAGACAGTGCGATTTGTAGATGCTTTAACATACCCTCCTGAAAATCAATGAAAGGCAGTCTAAACTTCAAATTGGAGAGCAAGCATTCATAGAATATAATTGAACATTCTTCGAATGAGCTACATATCCTCTTGAAAGTATCAAAGTGAGAGCATGTCTAGTTAAAAGTTGGTCCTACATCTCTGTAGGCGCCCTTCAAACGGGCATAGCTGTTTAAAAATGAGACCATGCCCGCTGATTCTACCTCCCTCTAATGGTATTGAGTAGCATCAATAAGCAGCACCAGAACGTGAAGCTTCTTTCAAATCAAGTGTTCGCAATTGTCATGAAAAATGTAATATTGGTCATGAATCCCTAAATGGCTTTGGAAATCAATGTGGTCCCTAACCTTTCTATCACTAGGAAGCCTCAAGTGGTTCTAGATCTATAGAAGGTCGTATATAAAGGAAAAAACCTACATTGTACCCCTAACAACGGAACTACCAATGTTCATCCCTTCGTCTCCTTTAGAGGAATCATTTGTATTTTTGACGAGATGAGAACTAGAAGGTTTACTACCATCTTCAACAAAATCTCTGCCAGACCCAGAGTTATGACTAAACACGATAAAGTTTGCAATAGGTTGGTTAATCTCTAAAGGGTTAATGTTTGGCATTCCTAGATTCATTATCCCACTAGTAGAAGAATCATCATCGCTATTGGGTATATCTATTTTACTTACAGGGACAGCTCCTATGTTGGTCATAACTAAAACGAAGAAAAGGAAACAGTGAATTGTAAACAAGGAAGAGAGAAGTGGTACATGAAAGAGCCGAAAATGAAGGTAATAGTTAAAGAGAGGTGACTAAGAAGTTACGATGAACTAGGAAATATAGGCCTGGAGAAGAAAAGATATTGACAGAATGAGTGTTATCGAAACTCAGAGAAGAAAATCAAAGTTTGTAGAAGAGAAGAAATGTATGGTATGCACAAAGAGTGAAAAAATGTTTGAAACACTAAGTGACCCTTATATATGGGAACAAGACAGGCTAATTGTTAGCTGGAAGATTTCGACTAAGCAAGAAAGATAAAGAAATGATGAAAAGGCCAACGTGTAGGTCGACGTCAGAAGGAAAATGGTGAGGAAGCCAAGGCGCTAGTCGACATCCATAGAGGAGGCGTCGAAGGTCGACCAAGAGGCCATGTCATCGAAGGGTTTCCGACCGATGGCCAACGAAACCAAGCTGAGAAGTCTTTGAGCGGGAAAATTTGAAGTATTGAGAACGTGGGGAAGTTTCAAAGATGGTGGGGAGACACGTGTCACAACCCGGGCCAACATTGAGAGAAAAACAATTATTTTCCTTTCCTATTTAAAGCAATGTCCATTTCCATTTTTGGGGGTCAAATTTGTAACATTGTAGAAAGGATACACTCTAAGTAGCAAGCGTTAAGAGAAACGAGTTTACTCCCACAAAATGTATGATAGCGTCCACATTTTTGTTTAAAGCAATTTACATTACCAAATTTCAAGATATCTTTCCATTTATTTACTTGTTTGCTTATTTATCAGTCCGCGTACATTTATTTTTCAAGTTGTTTCCAATTTCCTCCAAATAAAAAACCATCCTATCAACAAGACTTACACTTCGACCAATTTGTTTTGGGATTCCGTGGCCGATCCCGCAAGTAAACCTGCGATAGGAGGCCAGCGGTTGTTCGTGCGAGAATCGCGTGCAAACAAATTGGCACACCTGGTGGGACACGTTTGAGTTGAGTGTATACATTTACATAGTGGTAAGATGGTGACACCACGTCCGAACGAAGAACCGTCTTCGGCGGAAAGTACGGTTGTAACGCAAATAATTGATGTTGGCTCTGGAACTGTGTCTGTGGTTTTGACCGTCCATAGTGGGCCAGCCGCAACACCACGTCGGTCTGAACCTAGGCCGGCGATGATAGGGACTACAAGGCAACATGTGCCTAGTTTCACAATGCCCATACCTCGAGCTTTTGGGATGCCAACAGAGTTCATGTCGAGTATACATTCTAGTGGTCCAGTGTTTGGGGAAAGTTCGTCTCCAATTTTCTCACCATACCAAGGAATAGGACCTTTGGCAAACTAAGTTAATCGACCCCCGGGGTTCGATATTTTATCCCAATCAATACCAACTTTCACCTCAAGTTCCGTCGCGGTCATGAGACAGCAGATGGATGAGAGTAATCACGAAATGGTTCACATGTTGACTCAGTAAATGGGCACCATATTGAAACCATTAATACAAGATTCGACCCAGAGTTACCAACTATTGGCAACTCAGATGACATGGATAGGTGATTTCCTAGGCGCTCCTAGGACACTGGGTCGACAGACTCCTCCGCCTCGATCGGAGACACCAGTTCGTCAGGATGAGGTCTTCGAAGAAACAATTGACCAACCCATGAGGTTGAACAAACCTCTAGGGTGGCCCAAAGGCCTCCCGTCGTGTTATTTCATAGGAACCAAGATCTAGACTACGTGGTCAGGCAAGTTCGACATGATGCCATGGCTGGCGAACCAAACTTAGAAGCGATGGTTGAACGAATCATGGTTTGAAATAGGCCAAATTCAGGCCTTCCACTATCAGATTTTGTCTTGAAGACAAAATTGCATAGGGGATGGAAAGTTCCAAAGTTCACCAAGTTCCCCGGAGAGACCGAAGAGTCCATCGTCGAACATGTTGCCAGATATCAAACTGAAGCTGGTGACATAGCCAATAATGAGGACTTGAAGATGAAGTACTTTCCAAGTTCCCTCACAAAGAATACGTTTACATGGTTTACCATATTTCCCCCACAGTCTATCTATACCTGGGCACAATTAGAGAGGTTGTTTCATGAACAATTTTACATGGGACAATCAAAAATTAGTCTGAAAGAGTTAGCCAGTGTCAAACGGAAGGCCACAGAGTCGGTGGACCAATATCTCAACAGGTTTAGACTTTTGAAAGCACGGTGCTTCACTCAAGTCCCTGAACATGAGCTAGTCGAGATGGCGGCTGGCGGCTTAGACTATTCCATCAGGAAAAAGCTAGACACGCAATATCTCAGGGATATGGCGCAGCTAGCCGATAGGGTTCGACAAGTCAAACGATTGAAAGCTGAAAAAACTCATACTAACAAATACCGTAAGAAGGAGAAAGTTTCGTACATAGCCGCTGCCGAGTATTCTTCTGGTGATGAAGAGCTCGCCGACGAAAGCGAGGTTAATGTGGCTGAACTTAAGCCAGGGCCTCCGTATACGTGTAAATTATTAAAGCCATCAAACGGGAAAAATCTCGTCGAAACTGAAAAAACTAACAAATTCGATGCTAAAACTTATACTTTTGATGTATCTAAGTGTGATAAAATATTTGATTTATTAGTTAAAGATGGTCAGATTATTGTTCCTCTTGGTTTGAAAGATCCCCCATTAGAACAAAAAAAGAAAAGGGGATTTTGTAAATTTCATAATTTCCTTGGTCATAAAACAACTCAATGTGTTCTTTTCAAGGATCTGGTGCAGAAAGCTTTGAAGGAAGGTCGGCTTCAATTTGGCGAAAGGCCAAAGATGCAAGTTGACACGGACCCTCTGAAGGTCGAAGAAGCCTTATACTCTGAGTTGTATGACTGCATGATGGTTAAGGCTACTGAAGGTCTCAAAAAACAGTTGACAACTGAATCCTTTGAATGCATCATGGTTGAGACTACTGACGGTTCCGACAAAAAGACTGAGGAAGGACTCGAGGCAGTTTACCCTCAAGTTAGCGAAAGCCTGGCGGATTTCCAAGAGAAATGCAGGGTGAGTGGGTCGAAGGTTATGTTATGCCCAAGATGCAACGTTGTCTTTAATGAAAAAGCTATTGAGAAATTCAAAGCAGGCAAGAATGAGACGCCGTGAGATGGTAAGCTACCTGTCCCAAGGTTTGTGTTCGACCGGAATGGTGCCCCTCGTCGAAACGAGGAGTACAGGAAGTTGTTCCAGCAAGCACGACCCAAGACTTTTGTGCCACCATTAGATATTCCACGGGAGAAGTGGATGGAACCCGTGAGTTAGAAGGGGAGTAAGAGGCCAAAATGAAAGGTGTTGGATCTAGAGAAAGAGGCAATGGTCTCCGACAAAAGGGCTGAACCTAGGGGTTATGTGGTGTCTCCTAATTACAAAAGGAAGAATCCTATGACAAGGACTTGTCATACCCCAAATTTTGACCACCAAGATTTCCTATCATTGTGAAGATCATCACCACAATATGGATGTACCTTCATGCCTCATCAATCTCCTCAAAGATTTAACATTCACCACAATCAAGAATTAGGGTTTTGAGCCCTCTCAGAGCACTTAGACAAAGAATCAATCAAGGAATGACATGATCTTCAACTTGTCTAACATCTCAAACACCTATAAAGGATCAAGAGGACTCCCACATCAAGAATCAACCACAAGGTTGCAACATTCCAAGTGGATTAAGCCTCACGATCTCCAGTGTCATCAAATAAGGGTTTTGGTCGACCAAGGTCTCTAGATGAAAATTTTCCTCTGGGCATGAGCCAGTTCTTCAAAGCATAACCCAAGATACTCCAAGGGACCTCATGGACCTAATCCTCAAGTCAATTTAGCCTCAGGGGATGCATTCATAAAAAATCAGGAATTAGGGTTTCTTGACCTAATTCACCCCTAAGTTGACTTTTGGAGCAAGACATGAGCCAAGACCTCAAGACATGATTTGAGGCCTCAAGTACACTACATTGATCCATTTACAACAATGGATTGACCCAAGAAGCTTGATTCACAAGTTTCAATTTCATCTGGACCACAATTAGGGTTTTGAAGGAAAAGTCAACCGTACCTTTGACTTTTGACCAAGACATGCTCCCAAACCTTGGGACATGGTTCAAGACACCCTAAAACACCTATGTAATCCATCCATTAGGTTTGAATTAGGTCTAGGACTTGATTTCACAAAGGATCGCACAGTTTGGATTTCATCCGATAAAAAGTCAACTGTGCACAAAATCAAGTTTGACTTTTTGGAATTTTTCACAAATATGGTTCCCCTAAGTCAAAAATAATGTTAATGTATGGTATTGATCATCATTCATTAAAAAAATCAAGAAAAGTGAGGTTTCTTGCAAAAGGGGCAACCATAAGAAACCAAAATTTTTCTAAGTTATGGAACAAAAGTGATTTTGGTGGCAACTTCCAAGGATCATAACTTGAGATCCAAGCAGCCATTTGGGTGATCCAAAGCCTGATTTGTTGGTCTTCCTACATTCTACAAAATCTTTAACTACAAGAAACTCCAATTCTTCATGGATTTTGAGTTATGGATTGATCAAAATCACAAAAACATGAAAATGACACTTTTTCCAACACTTAGTGAAAATCTGCCTAAGTTGCCAGCCTTGAACATCAATGTTCATGAGGATTTTTCAATGGGATCCAAATAGTTTCAAAACAAACTATGATCACACATATTTTGTATCATATGAGGGCTCTTTAAAAAGCACAAGAGCCTCCCATAACTCAACCTGAGCATGGAGATATGATCCCCTCAAAAACACCATTTCCAACTGCCTTGTACAAGGCAGATTTTGGCATTTTGCTCGATTTGGCAAAATTGGACAACTCCAAGCCTTGTCATCCATTTGGACACATCAGAGGATAAAACAAAAGGGGAATGATCTAATCCTCAAGCCTTCCAAGTCCAAGAATCTACATATAGCTATAACAAACCTAAAAAGGCTAAAAAGTGCAAAAGACTCCAATTTTGTTTCCAAGCATTCAATGGATGCACCAAGGTGGCATGGACAGAGACATTCCTAACTGAATGAGTCAAGATTCAGCTCTGAAACAAAGGACCATAGGCTTGTGCCCTAACCTCAAGTCAATGGCTAGAGGAGACTTGAGATTCTTTTTGATCAATATTGGCCAAAGGCCTGGTGCAGCTGCCATTCACTATTGATGCCAAAAAAACTTAACACACTATAAATAGAGCTCAATTATGATCAGTTTGAGTACACCAAAGCACTACAACTGATGTTTTCCTTAAAATCTCTCTCTTTAGGCCAAAATGCCTTCTTTTGCAAGTCATCTCTGAGTTTTTGAGTTAGAGAGCAATTCCACCACAGCTCATGATCCAAACACATCCAATATGTCATATCTAAGCTTTTCAAACACTCACCTTTGATCTGAAACACCAAAATCAGAAAGTCAACCTCCAAAACCTCAAAAATTGACTTTTCTGCATTTTTCAAGCCATGTCTTGATTCAGTCACTTCCAAAACCAAACCAGACCTCAAACACACTCCAAATATCATCCTCAAACTGTCCCAATTGGTTTCCCTCATCTGGAACACCGTTTGAGGGAGTTGCTATTTTGGTCACTTTGCCACTTTTGCAAGAAAGAGCCTAATACTTGTTCCTGAGGATTCCATCTGGTTTTGATCATCCTAAAAGCTTATAAGGGATCAATCAAGAGTGTTCAAAGCATTGAATAACTTCTGGCACAAGGAACTTAGCAGATAGCACATGAAGCTCCAAGAGGTAAGTGCATCACAACTTGAACTCTCTAAATCATGCATTACTTTAAGGTCCATTGATCATGGACCTCTCATACATATCATATGTGTTGTGTTTGAACCAATTTATCATGCTATTATTGCCTGTAACATGAGATAGCATAGAACATGCAAAATTAGGCCTATTTTGAAATCACTATCGGATTTTGAAATGGAGACATTTTTTGAAAAATTCCAAGGGCACCATTGGATTCCTCATGAAATTCTAGGTCAGATGCACCTAAATTTTGTCCCAATTCATGAAGAAATGAGAAAGTTAGAGCCTTCACGCAAATTGCCAAAAATAGGCCTTGCCTTGGGCAAGGGCCAGCCATGGCGCCTTGGCCAGGCCTAGAACATGGCACCCCTTATGTATTAATGGGGTGGTTTTGATACACGGATGTATCACCACCCTAGTGGTAGCACGCCTGTGCGTTTGGCATGATGGTCGTGGGTTCAACACCCACCCAGACCATTTTTTTCACTTTACCATATTTTGATATTTTTTCTATTTTTATGGTTTTTGTTAATTAATTCTAAAATTAATTTCTCTCTCAATTTTAATTATTTTTTATTGGTTCTTTTTTTTTAAATTCTAAAAAATGTTAAAATATTTTATTCCATAAAAATTTCACAAAAATATTATTTATTTCATATATTCAGTATTTTTGTAAAGAATTATGTTTTATTTGTTTTTTTTTAACATTTAAAAATATTTTTTTCTCTTGATTTTTCAAATTCAAATAATTTTCAAATCATTCTATGAATGAAACATGGTTTTTCAAACATTAATCCAAGATCACAACTTGTTTTTTATACATGTTTGATAATTTTGATCATTTTAATTGAATTTTATTCAATTAAAATGCATTTTCAAATCAAATTAGGGTTTTGATTATTTTCACCCTCGCAAATCTTTTTTTCAAAATACTTTGGGCCTCTTTGTAGAGTGTAAGTCCCATCCTTTTGTAAATAAAATTTTTTTGGGCCTCAGTCATTGTATAAGTCCCGACGCGATTTTCAATATCTCGGCGCGATCGTCGTTTTCAAAACATTTTCATATGGGCCTACCCTTGTGTTGTAAGTCTCATTTCTTTTATTTTTCGAAACCTTTGGGCCTCTCCTTGAGTTGTAAGACCCATCCCTTTGTACAAACCATTTTGGGCCTCAGTCATTGTATAAGTCCGATACAATTTTCAGATCAACAGTATGATTACTGTTTTTCATCTGGGTCTCTCCCTGAGTATAAGCCCCAATAATCTTTTCAAAAACAATCTTCCCTTTTGATTTAGGTTCAAACTCATAGTTGTTATCGGAAATTTCTTTAATTTCTTGAACAACTAACCATACAGCTGTTACAATGGAAGCTTACTCGCCTGTAAGTTTTAAACAACTTTCTTTTACATAATTGCATATATATATATATATATATATATGTGTGTGTGTGTGTGTGTGTGTGTGTGTGTGTGTGTGTGTTGGAAGCTTGCTCACCTGTAAGTCCTTTTACCTTCTCTTTTACATACAGTATATATTTCATCTGTATATATATGCCTGTATATTATCTTGCTTAGAGTTTTCCCCGGCAATTAGGTCTAGAACTAGATAAAGCTAGTGGCCACTCTTTCAACAATCAAAACTAGTTCCCCATAGGAATTCCCGATACAGTCTTGCCTTCTCTTGGGCTTATACAATATGGAACAAAGATAAAAGCATTATTCCCGGTGAAACTTTTCTCAGACTGTCACTATTAGAAAAATTGTCAAAGAAGTTCATTTCCCCAGAGAGGATTAATTCCCGGTGAAACCTCTCTTGAATTTCTTCAAACCCTAGAACTGTTCACTAAAGAAAAGATTATTCCTGGTGAAACTTTTCTTGAACTTTTCTTAAGTTTGGACCCACAGGTTTCCTAAAAGCATCCCCGCCTCCTCTTGGGCTTTGTACAAGGACCCTCCGGCTTCTTAGAAGTTCTCATGCCTTCTCTTAGGCTTAATACAAGAACCCTGGAGACCTCTTAATGGTATAAGACAGAACTTAGTCATCCTTTGTTAGAGCGGTCTTTCTAAAGAGTCATAATCTCCGACCAATTTTAGGGTTGATTTTCATCCCTTAAAACATCAGCCTCCTCTTGGGCATCATACAAAGATAAACTCTTCCATACCAGTAGACTTGGACAGTCTAATCCCCTCTTGGATCTCAAAGACATCCTCAAGTTCCCTACAAATACAGGATAAGCCCTGGTCATTTAACCAATCTCCAGTAGAGTTAAAACCTCTATAGGTTTTCAAAACTCAATCTTTAAACTCTCACTTTAAATTTCCCCAACCAGGGTCAGCTTATCATCAGTATAACACTATCCCAAAATCAGAACCTCGAGGCATCTGATACCTCAACTCTTCTGTAACCCTCAGCAAGACTTGATCCCCTGACTTGGAGTTGCCTCTGGATCTCAATAATCCTCAGCAGAAGCCAGCCTCCTCTTAGGCTTTGTATAATGATTTTCCTCAGCAGAATTAGCCCCAACAGCACCCTTTTGTTGAGTCCATCTTCTTTCTTAAAAAACTCTCTTGTTGAGTTAACCCTTTTCAGCATCAATCTTGGGCTTTGTACAAGACAAACAAAGTACTCTCTTGTTGAGTCAATCACATTTCCACACTCTCTTGTTGAGTCAATGGTACAAAACATAAACACTCTCTTGTTGAGTCATACCTTTTAGCCTCAATCTTGGGCTTTGTATAAGACACCCATAAATATCCTCTCACTAGTAGAGTCAACATCGTTCAGCCTCAATCTTGGGCTTTGTACAAGACACCTAAAATATCTTCAGCTGAGTCAGTCAAATATCTTTTAGCCTCAATCTTGGGCTTTGTACAAGACACATATAAAATCTCCCTAAGCAGAGTCAACCCTCTTTTTTAAGCCTCAATCTTGGGCTTTGTACAAGACACATATAAAATCTCTCTAGCAGAGTTAATCCCTTTTTTAGCCACGATCTTGGGCTTTGTACAAGACAGATAAAACCTCTCACCAGTAGAGTCAGTTTTCCCCTTTAGCCTCAATCCTGGGTTTTGTACAAGACAGAAAAAATATTTCCTTGGAAAGTCAACCTTTAGCCTCCTCTTAGGCTTTGTATAATGATATCCCCAAAAGATTCAGTCTCTTTTTAGCCTCAATCTTGGGCTTTATACAAGACAGATAAACACTCTCTTGTTGAGTCGGCCTTTTCCAGCCTCCTCTTAGGCTTTGTATAAGGACTCCCCAGGGAGTCAATCAACCTTTTAGCTTCAACCTAGGGCTTTGATCAAGGAACGCAAAAATCAACTTCCCCTCAGAGGAAATCAAAATCTCTCTGTAGGAAGACATTTCTCTGTGTTATCACACATCAAAACAAACAAATCAAACAAACCCTAATCCCAGATAGCCGCTGTAAGTGGCACACTTGTTGATTCAAATATCCAAGTTGTCGTCCATCTCTTATCCTGGTAAAAATCCTCTCTTTCATCTAATTGCTGTAAGTGGCAAGCCTCTGGATTATTTACATCCACGTCACTGTCCTTCTGTTAGCATGAAAGACTCCTAAGGAAAAATGGCATTGCTCTACACTGAGTTAAAGTTTTCTCCTTCATAACAAATCCCTCATAAAGAAAATTATGGCATTGCTAGATTCTCACATCCCAGTTAAAGTAATTTTCCTTTATAAACAAGTCACCCAACAGTTGTGATAAACAGACGAGATGTCTCCCTTTAGAGATGACAAATTCTCTCTCAGTCAAACCTTTTAGCTTCAATCTTGGGCTTTGAACAAGACACAAATACTCCTTTAGCTTCAATCTTGGGCTTTGAACAAGACACCAAAACATCTTTTTCCTCCCATAGAATAGGAGGAACTATGATTGCTCTGATTTCCCTGTTATCTTTAACGGGAATACGTAGGCATAATATTGCGAAATCTTAGCGAGCATACCAATCAAAAACTCTAGGTCCAGTACCTTCACATACAAATCAAAACTTAGGTCCAGTACCTTACCAAAATCATCAAAAACTTTCTCTCTCTCTCTCTCTCTCTCTCTCTCTCTCTCTCTCTCAAAAAAACCTCCCAAAGGAGAAACTTTCCCAACCCACGACAGATAAACACCATCAAGTATAAAAGCAGAACCTATCGCTAACAGCCTGTGGATAACCACATATAGGATGGGTAATTGACAACTCCCCATTGTATAACCTGACCCCAAACTCCCCGAATCTCTTAAGCATTTGTTCAGTTAAACATTCACGTGCAAGGTTAGTTTTAGATAACTTCCCTTTCCCTTCCAGCTTCACAGGATAAATAAGAAATCAGAAAGTAGCACCCCACTCCTACCATTGCGGTGAGGAGAAACCCATGGCGATAAGGTGGTCGCGTCACCGACAAAAATCATACGCTACAGTAAAATGGCGACTCTGCTGGGGAGTGCCATTAGGATCTGTCTTACTTTAGTCATCATTCGTCCCTACTTTCCAATAGGAAAATGGTGACTCTGTTGGGGAGCCAGACTAGGACTAGGACTAGAAATCCTAAGAGGTCTAGGATGTTAGTTTTAGGAATTACTATATATATATATATATATATATATATATATTGCTTTTCCTACTTTATATTCATGTTTATTTTTCTGTCAATGGGAATGCGAGTGATGTCGCACATATATATATATATATATATATATATATATATATATATATACTGCTTTTCCTACTTTATATTCATGTTTATTTTTCTGTCAATGGGAATGCGAGTGATGTCGCACGTGGAAAGTATGAGAGAACCCTAAGATATATGATGCCATAGACGGGTGGTCTTACAGAGAGTGATTCCCGAATAAGCGATCCCGGTAGACCATCAAATCAGTGGAGATACCCTTTGCGGATTCAATGTTGAACGACTTCATCGTGAAAGCAGATTATCCCAATGTGGTATCCGTGAAACTGAGGATTTAGTAGACATTAACCATGTGGCCACTTGGTAGTGCGGTAGCTATCAGAAATAGTTGACATGCGATACTACACTCAATTGAGATTACCCTAGGATGTTACAGCTCACTCGGGTGAACCAGCTTGCTGTTGATATCCCTAGGGGGGTCAATGATTTTGGGAACTTTTAACCCGTTCTACAGGTACAAAAATTCGCCAGAATACAACCTTTTAAGATGGGTAGAGCCATGACTCCATGCTCGTGACGTTGAACTATTAAACCCATGTTTTTTCAATGTTTTTGTGTGTTGCACTCATCTAAAAAACTCTTAAACAAAGAAAAAAAAATTCTTTTCTCTCCTCTCTTTTTTTTCAAATTAAACTAAAACACTGATTGCAAATATCAGAGAGAAAGATTGCGTTATGGATTTCGGTAGAAGGAAGACGCATAAGTACACCTTCAAGGCTCCAAAACTAGAGGATTTAAGAGGGTTGGCAAGGATGATCACCAACCCTGACGCTTTCAGAGCTAAGTACAGAGGGTTGTTGTCTCTGTTAAGGATCCATGTAGTTGAAGGAATCTTGTCTATGCTGATTCAGTTCTACGATCCGGATTATCACTGTTTCACATTCCCGAATTATTAACTAGCACCGACGCTAGAAGAATACTCTCACTTGACTGATTTACCCATCACTGACCAAGCTCCCTTTTCTGGACTGGAAGAAATTCCAAAGGATCAAACCATTGCAAGAGCAGTCTATTTGGACGAGTCAGAAGTCAGGACTCACATAACCACTAAGGAAGGAATCCAAGGTTTATCGGCCAAGTTTTTGGTAGAGAAAGCCCTATACTTTGCCAGTGTAGGAAACATTGCTGCTTTCGAAGATATCTTTGTTCTACTCACATACGGGTTGTTCCTCTTTCCCAACATCGATAATTTCGTTGATACCAATGCCATTAAGATATTTCTGATTGGAAACCCTGTACCGACCCTGCTCGCAGATGCTTATCATTCTGTACACTTAAGGAATTTGTACAACGGAGGATCTAAACAACGCTACCCCAAAATACGAGTATTCGATGCCTGTGGCAGAAATGCTAGTTGACTCAGCGGCAGGTTTGAATATTTGAGTATGCTCGACATATTCTGGCTATAATCAAATTCTCATAGCCGAAGAGGATGTCCCCAAAACTGCGTTTCGATGCCCTGGGGCTTTGGGAACCTACGAATGGGTTGTAATGTCGTTTGGGTTAAAAAATGCTGGGGCAACCTATCAAAGAGCCATGAATGCTATATTCCATGATTTTATTAAGAAATTAATGCAGGTGTATATTGACAACATTGTGATAAAGTCCTCATCGGAGAATGGTCACTTAGACCACCTTCGACGTTCATTTGAAAGAATGAGAAAATATGGATTAAAAATGAATCCACTAAAGTGTGCTTTTGGTGTTCACGCAGGGGACTTCCGGGGATTTGTGGTCCACAAGAAAGGCATCGAGATAAACCAAAACAAGCAAAAGCAATTTTGGATCTCAAGCCTCCTTCGACAAAGAAACAGCTCCAATCTTCGTTGGGAAAGATAAACTTCTTGAGAAGGTTTATATCAAATCTAAGTGGCAAGACGAAGGTGTTCTCACCATTGCTCAAGGCCAAAAAGGAAAGTGATTTTCACTGGGAACAGGAGCAGCAGGAGGCTTTCGACACCATCAAAGAGTACCTCACAAGGCCTCCCATTTTATTGCCACCTAGTGTGAATAAAAGCATGAAGTTGTACATTGTTGCATCGGATACGACCATAGGAAGCATGTTAGCACAAGAGGATAGTAGTGGCGTCGAAAGACCCATTTATTACCTTAGTCGAATGTTAATAAATGTTGAAACTAGGTACACTGTGATTGAAAAGTTGTGCCTATGTTTGTACTTCTCATGTATGAAATTAAAGCAATATATCAAACCAGTTGATGTTTATGTTTCATCGCATTTTGATGTTATTAAGCATATGTTGTCTAAGCCCATTCTGCATAGTCGAATTGGGAAATGGGAACTAGCATTAACTGAGTTTTCCTTGAAATATGTCCCTCTAAGGGCTATGAAAGGTCAAATAGTGGCAGACTTTATTGTCGATCACGCAGTAGTCGAACCGTCGATATGTAGTGACGATGTTGCCCCTTGGAAGTTATACTTCGATGGGTCGAGCCATAGAAACGGGGCAGGTATTGGAATTTTAATAGTATCCCCACAGGGTATTCCGACTAAATTCAAGTGTAAGGTCGACGAAATATGTTCCAATAATGAAGCAGAATATGAAGCTTTAATCACCGGTCTCAAAATACTCAAGGATTTGGGGGCCATGAAAATTGAAATAAAGGGTGACTCGGAACTGGTGATTAAACAGATCAATAGGGAATATAAATGCGTCAAAGATCATCTTTTGGTGTACTTCGCACTAGCGAAGCGACTGTTGGAATGCTTCGAGGTGGTTAACATTATGCATGTGCCCAGAATAGAGAATCAAGAGGCAAACGATTTAGCACAGATTGCCTCCGGGTTCAAGGTGTCGGAAGGGAAGTTGAAAGACTTCATTGAGGTTAAGGAGAAGATGGTGTCAAACTTACTACCACCATCAAGCTTGTCAATCCCAAAAGCTGGTGGGGTAAACGCCCCGACAGAGAGCTTAATCGAAAGTTTGGGAAATTATGAAGTTTTCACTATCAGCAATTTATCACCGTCTGATTGGAGAAGACCAATCATCGAGTATTTGGAGAATCCGGTGGGAAACACTGATAGAAAGACAAAATACAGAGCTCTAAGTTATGTTTTAATGGGTAACGAGTTGCTAAAGAATACTCCAGAAGGAGTGTTGCTCAAGTGTTTGGGAGACACAGATGCATACTTAGCAATTTCTGAAGTCCATATTAGGGCATGTGGAGCTCACCAAGCTGGCCATAAGATGAAATGATTATTATTTCGAAAAGGAGTCTATTGGCCAAGCATGCTCAAGGATTGCATAGACTTTGCAAAAGGATGTTGAAATTCTGGCCTATGCAGACAGCAGATGTCCTAACACATGTCAAGACATTGTGCTACATAATCATTTAAACTCAGAGGCGTAACAGCAGACTGATACCTTGAATATTAGAACTGCACAATCACAGATGTCACGACATCTGATCCAACATGTCAGTCAAGAACAATAATAAAATGGTAAATTGCAGAATGTTAAATAAGGCAGTATGTGTTAACCCAGTTCAGTGCAAATCACCTACATCTGGGGGATACCAATCCAGGAAGAAGTAATCACTATCAGTAGTATAGTTTTATGTAAACAACCTTAGGTTTATAGAAAGCACCCACGCTAACATATCACTACCCAATGAAGACTTTATCATTAGAAGTCACATCTAAAGATAAGAGAACCCCCTCTCACTTCCCTTAATCACAACCTGTGATTATCTAACAGTTACTACACCATAATTGTATCTACCCTATTAAAAGACACCCCTTCCAATACAAAGTTTAGTCAGCATCCTTGACCAACAAGTTAACTTGGATTTGCTTAAAAGCTTCATCCAAGAACACTCACGATTCATTGCCTACGGGCTTCTGAATCTATACAAGTTCCTATGTCTACCACACTGCATCAAATCGATACTGAGGGAGACTTACAAGAGAAACCTACGACTCTCAAACCTAAACCCTACTTTACAAAATAGGATTCCCAAGTCTATGTCATCATCTCTCACCACCTTTTTGTCTAGGTCTTAGTCTTCTTTTATAGTCTTCTGCAAAGTTGGGCTTTATATCTTTGATCCTTGATCCACTGCCAATCGCCTTGAATCTTGGAACATATTTAAAACCAAAACCTGTCGTAACAGTCATGATGTCGAATCTTCATGTTGTGACATTTTACTTGACATCTTTTGTCTGGGGCTGAAAACCTCCATGTTGAAACATCTTACACAGTAGTAATGTTTTACCAAAATTTCGTAAACAACCTCAGGTTTACAGAAAGCACCCACGCTAACCTATCACTACCCAATGAAGACTTTATCATTAGAAGTCACATCTAAATGATAAGAGAACCCCCTCTCACTTCCCTTAATCATAACATGTGATTATCTAACAGTTACTACACCATAACTGTATCTACCCTATTGAAAGACACCCCTTCCAATACAAAGTTCAGTCAGCATCCTTGACCAACAAGTTAACTTGGATTTGCTTAAAAGCTTCATCCAAGAACACTCACGATTGATTGCCTACGGGCTTCTGAATCTGTACAAGTTCCTATGTCTACCACACTGCATCAAATCGATACAGAGGGAGACTTACAAGAGAAACCTACGACTCTCAAACCTAAATCCTACTTTACAAAATAGGATTCCCAAGTTTATGTCGTCATCTCTCACCACCTTTCTGTCTAGGTCTTGGTCTTCTTTTGTAGTCTTCTGCTAAGTTGGGCTTTATATATTTGATTCTTGATCCACTGCTAATCGCCTTACATCTTGGAACATATTTAAAACCAAAACCTGTTGTAACAGTCATGATGTCGAATCTTAATGTTGTGACATTTTACTTGACATATTTCGTTTGGGGCTGAAAACCTCCATGTTGAAACATCTTTCACAGCAGTAATGTTTTACCAAAATTTTGTCAAACACTCAGAGCTTTCAATCTCCCCCTTTTGACAAATTTTGGCTAAAACATTTTGTTCAGCCTGATGGTGCATGCAGTGGAAAAGTACTTGAAGCAAGTGCTCAGGAAGAGGAAAAAGATAAAATCTAGTAGCCTTCTTCATTCCCTTGTGATATCTGATACATATATTATGTAACTCAGATCACAAGACACAACTTGCTTCGTAACTATGATCACAAAACACAAATGTGCATAAGAATGTCGAGACATCCTTCGAGACAAATTTTGCATATCAGTAGCATAGTAGCACAAATACACCATACACATCTAGATAGTAACAAGCCATTCTCCCCCTTTTTAGCCAAAAATTGACAAAAATGGCCCATGCAAACCCAGATCCAAATAATGCTTACCCACACACAAACAAAACTCATTTGGTCTTACCCTAAGTAAGATGTTCTAGCTCGATCTTCCTTAAATATGAAGAGGTTATGTGGATAGAGAAAATCCAGACAAAAGACTAGCCAAGGAGTGCAATAATTGCTGGTCAAGTTAGTTTTGAGGGAATCCACTTTTTCTTACTTGTCCTTGAAACCACTTCTGAACAGTGTTCAGATGCCTTCCCTTCCTTTGTCAGATTTATGGTCCCCACCGCTAGAATTTGTTAAATCCAAATTTAGCAGCATTGATTACAACAGAATTTATTTATCTTCCTTTCCATTCGCAAAAAACCAATTTCTTCCAGATGGTAGTCAAGACACTTTCCAAAGAAACTTGTACCAGTAGTGCAATGTCATGATATCTCATATGATATCTCAACACCAGTTGAGGCTATCTATCACAAACCGCTTGAGGCCATAAAAAATCTTGACATAAAGTCTGCACCACTGCAACAAAAACATCTTAGATCAAGGAGAAACTCCCCTTATCTAAGGTAACCAGTGCTCCTCCTAGAACACCTAGCTAATGAATGGAAAACATAAGACGCATCTTCATGTCTTCAAGAGAGCACCCTCAGTTCAAGCCACTTGCTGAACACAATCATCAACTCTCTTATTGCTTCTTCTGACAAGAACCAATAATCACTCACACATGATCACCATCATGCTACCCGTGAGGAAATAATAAAAGGATAACAATCCTACCATAACAAACTCTTGGCTTAAGATCAAAGTCCCATTGATCCCCCCATCCTGCAACCATCTACACACCACACGAACTCCTCCTGAATTCTCATGTATAGACCTCCAGCTGCTTGAGGCACGAACCAATTGAATCATAATGCTTCACATTCCTTAAAGAGACGCGCATGGCCCTTTAGTTTGTTATAACGATGTCAGATATCGTATGCATGCTCCAGAACTTCACAGCTGCCAAACTGATCCACTACTAGCATGACTTGCATCCAGAGGCAATATCCCCTTCGCAAGATTTTCCACTGACTTTACCAAGCTAGCAATAGAGATAGACACCCCACAATTCAAGACAGTCATTCCTTCATCATGCTCCTGTATGATAACCTGGAATACTTATGATTTTCTGGTGAATATCCACTTCTGAACACATCAGAAACCAGGCCTTCATGCAATTAACATATGATCCACTCCAGTCTTCTCAAAACCTTACATCAACCTTCCAAGACAGTTCTTCTACTCCATCATTTTCCCATATGACAATGTAGATACTTCTTAGACACGATGCAAGTAACCAGTTCGTCACAGAACCTGAAATCCTCCACCAAGGATAACCAACCCAAAGATGTTCTAACATCAGTTAGGACATCTTCCACACATCATAGACACCACACGCCATGGTTCTTGATATGCTCCACCACTGGACTTACTATCACATAGTAATCCAAACTGAAGATCTTTACACAACACTGCGCCACTAGTTTGAACAAAGAGAAATTCAGAAACCCAGAGAGAAATAAACTCTCATCCACTAAAAGAAGGTATACTTCCATCTTCAACTTAGAACTTTTACCACAAGCTCCAAGAGAACCATAACCTCCTTACGTTTTCAACTAACTACTCTTCTGCATAAGAGCAGTCAGTTTCAAGCATCCTGCTTGAATGCACATTATGAGACCAACTAAATGCCACTTTTTGATTGATATCACTCTTCTCCAGAATTCCCACAAGATACACTGATCCACCAATGAAATCAGATCTTCAAGTCACATGAACTACTTGTTCCATTGCAAGACATTTTGGATCCACCAAGCCTCTTAGTCATGTAACATCTTCCCATCCACAGCTCCCGCAAACTGCATGAGATAGACCTTTTTGAAGCATTCATAACTTCCATTCTCCTGTAGATCACCTTATCTTAAGCTGATGTGCCACAACACCAGCTGGGACTTCTGATGTTAAGCTAGATTTCAGAACATTTTGATATGACATCCAACTGTTGAATTCAGCTCCTCCTTCTGCCACTTAGAAGAACCTCCTCCCTTTGCAGAACAAGAGTTCCATGCTCTCATAGACTTAATTCAACAACCAAGTTTGAGTAGACAACCTCCTTCCTGCTTTACAACTCCAAAGACTTCACATCTGCCACGTCTGAATCTTCAGAAGATAAGTAGTCCTAGACTACACCATAGCCATACCAAAAAATGCCACTTTCCTTGGTAGAGCAGACTGTAGAAATTCAGAGATAACTGCCACTTAACTTTGACTTCCAAGAAGAGCAAGATCATGCTCCAAAGCACCTAGATCAGAAATAAACTGATCCAAGCTGTAACCATCAAGATTATGATGTCTCCATCTTCATCTTCAACAGCATCAAAGTCCAAACTAGTTTCTTTCTAGGAAACTCTCCAGAGAATGCATGCTTCTATCACACCCGACTGAAGCCACTTCTTAGGTCACCACCTAAGACTAAAACAGATGCTAAAGCGTATGCAATACCCCTCCCATGATTCTGCACAAACTCTGATGTGAGATGTTCCAACATCTTGTTGAACATCAGCAATCTTGACTTTCAAGGATAATCAATTAAATACTTGTGAACTCCACAAATAGAAATTAATCTTAAATCCTTGTCCAATAACCCTTCTTCACTGTTGTAGCTGAGCTTCACCAGATCATGTCATGAACACTTATCAAGTATTCAATCTTTTTGCAAGTATCTTCTTTGACTAACAGTGTTGAGATACCAAGATTTTCACCCTTGACTCAAGTAACTAAGATTCTCTCTGAACGAATCTTATTTACCTCAACAATTCTTCAATCAGATTGGATCCACTCTTAGGGTCAAGAGAGATGAATCCTTCCTTGCTGTTTTGGATGGTGAAAATAAATCACCTCCACTTTCTTTAGATTGTGTTTCAAAGAAACACCTTCTAGTCAGAAGAGTAACTAGAAGACTCCAGATACACGACTGAGATGCCTTTATGAGTGGACTTGAGAGAATTCTCAAGTATCTTTGACAACCTAGCCAATCAATAGTTTATCAAACTCCTAGAACAAGAACCTGATAAACTTAAACTCAACTCCTCTCCTCTTCAACTGACTTCAACTGCACAAATAAACCAAGCTTCCAAGTACCAAGTCACCAAACCAGATATCTAACAACAACTCCCTTCACTCCACCGCTCCCGACTTTGGAATAAAAGAATGCAGATATCTTCAAATATAGAGGTCGACGATTGAGACCTTCCACCAACTGTCTTCAGTAACAACTCCGGAATCCCATAATTCTATAGCTCTTCCATCATAAACACGTGCAGCGGAACCACCAAGGAACAGATCATGCTTGCCCTAATAAGATGTCACAACAACTTATAAGACACACCAACAAGAGAACTAGCCACTTCTCATGTAGTTGTTGTAGAATCTCCTCAACAACAAGAACAACCTCCAGGTTGCTCCCTTCGACCCAGAACATCCATCTCATCCATTAATACCCTTGAGTATGTCTGAGTTGATTGATCTGATCTTCAAAACTCTTCCTTGTTTAAACGCCAGAAAGTATCTCCCAAAGATCTCATCCATAACCAGATAGGATGCCTGCTCTGATACCAATTTAAATTCTAGCCTATGCAGACAGCAGATGTCCTAACACATGTCAAGACATTGTGCTACATAATCATTTAAACTCAGAGGCGCAACAGCAGACTGATACCTTGAATATCAGAACTGCACAATCACAGATGTCACGACATCTGATCCAACATGTCATTCAAGAACAATAACAAAACGGTAAATTGCAGAATGTTAAATAAGGCAGTATGTGTTAACCCAGTTTGGTGCAAATCACCTACATCTAGGGTATACCAATCCAGGAAGAAGTAATCACTATCAGTAGTATAGTTTTATGGTTTACAGAAAGTACCCACGTTAACCTATCACTACCCAATGAAGACTTTATCATTAGAAGTTACATTTAAATGATAAGAGAACCCCCTCTCACTTCCCTTAATCACAACCTATGATTATCTAACAGTTTCTACACCATAACTGTATCTACCCTATTGAAAGACGCCCCTTCCAATACAAAGTTCAGTCAGCATCCTTGACCACCAAGTTAATTTGGATTTGCTTAAAAGCTTCATCCAAGAACACTCACGATTCATTGCCTACGGGCTTCTGAGTCTGTACAAGTTCCTATGTCTACCACACTGCATCAAATCGATACAGAGGGAGACTTACAAGAGAAACCTACAACTCTCAGACCTAAACACTACATTACAAAATAGGATTCCCAAGTCTATATCGTCATCTCTCACCACCTTTCTGTCTAGGTCTTGGTCTTCTTTTATAGTCTTCTGCTAAGTTGGGCTTTATATCTTTGATCCTTGATCCACTGCCAATCGCCTTGAATCATGGAACATATTTAAAACCAAAACCTGTTGTAATAGTCATGATGTTGAATCTTCATGTTGTGACATTTTACTTGACATCTTTCGCTTGGGGCTGAAAGCCTCCATGTTGAAACATCTTTCACAGTAGTAATGTTTTACCAAAATTTTGTCAAACACTCAGAGCTTTCAGATGTCAAGATTGTCAAAAGCATGCAAACATCCAGCACGTGTCAGCCAGCGAATTAATTGCCATCAACAAGCCATGGCCCTTTCGTGGATGGGCATTGGATGTCATAGGGGAAATTCGACCAGCCTCGTCGAAACAACAGATATTCATCCTTGTGGGTATAGACTACTTCACAAAATGGATAGAGGTTATGCCTCTAGTAAAAGTAGATCAGGAGGTTGTGATCGAATTCATCCAGAATCATATTTTGTATTGATTTGGGGTCCCTGAAACTATCACTACAGATCAAGGTTCCGTATTCGTTGGCCAGAAAATGCAAGAGTTTGCAGCAGAAATGGGTTTCAAGTTAGTTACTTTGACACCGTATTATGCTCAAGCAAACGGTCGAGTCGAAGCTGAAGGGAAATCGCAATTAAAAAATGCAGCGGAAATTAAAATTTCCCTTTAGCGATCCTTACGAAAGATCATGATCAGTGATAGAATGGTTACCTCTTGTGGCGATGAAACCTTTGATTCTGAATCGAAGGAATGATCACGAGTGATGTACGATGAACAATGCCTCTACTCAGTCCACACGAACACCTTCCTTCAGTCTCAGTGCTAGCTGTTACGATTGAAGGCTTTGAGTGAGAGATAGAGAGAAGGAAACTACGGCTAGGGTTTCACAGCTGAATTTTCATCAAGTGTTTATGCTTTTGCACAAGGGTTATATTTATAGAACCACTTGTGTGGGCTGCAAGCTAAAAAGCCCACTTAATTGCATACACACCATATCTTATGATGTACCGTATATCACTTAAGCACACGGTACCTTACCACAATTCGTATTCCACTTAAGTGCATTGTATCTTACGGTGTTACATATTTACTCTACCTCTTATCAAACTGTCCTTATATGTGTGACCCTATAGGATTTCGCGACGTTGGCAATTATATTAAATCATGCATTTAACATAATAAACAGTGAGCAGTATCTAGCAACACATCACTGCTACCCAAGTTACGAAATTGTCATGTGATCTTACAAAACCTTTTGTGATAGTGCTTATGTGTACAATTACCTTTTTGCTCTTATGTCTATATTAAACACAAGGCATACACCGTGTCATCCTTGTTCAGTTCAATATTGGGCCCTTATACATTTATCCTGTTATGCAGGATGGGCAAATTCCATCTAGGTCACTCATGTCCCTCAGCATGCTTTATGAAGTACCCATCAACTGTCTTTATAGTCATCCAATTACGGACAATGTTTGATCAACAATAAAGTAATTGACTCTACATCTAGGGTCCATAGTGGGTTCAGGTCGAAGGGTGGTACATCACTATCACCATGAGAGTAACTTATGACACTTTGCATAACATTCTATGTAGTACTCTCATAGTGGGTCAATCCAGTATAAATATTACTCCTAATATTCATACCTATGTTAAGACTTGATAACTCCTTATCCGTGATCCATGAGATGTTATCATCAGTCTATCTACATAATAGTCTTAATGCTTTAAGGTTATTCCATTTCACATTAAAGCTCGACTACGGGTACTTTAAGAATAGTGTCCTTATGTTTAATGGAATCTCATGATTAAGTCACACTTAATATTTCATTAAACGAACTAGCTATTCTAGGGACTTTATCACTTTGGAAAAACAAACATAATAAAGAAACGCCTTTTATTATTAATAAATAATTTGATACAAGTACCAAAAGTTCGCAGCAGAAACGGGTTTCAAGTTAGTTACTTTGACACCGTATTATGCTCAAGCAAACGGTCAAGTCGAAGCAGCCAATAAAGTAGTGATCGGACTCATCAAGAAACACGTGGCTAGGAAGCCGAAAAATTGGCACAATACACTAAATCAAATTTTATTGTCTTGTCGAACAGCCCCTAAGGAGTCAACTAATTCGACTCCGTTTCATCTGACTTTCGGCCACGACGTCGTATTACCAGCGGAGATTTGTCTATAATCGATTAGGGTGCAGCGCCAAAATGAGATTCCGTCAGAGCAATACTGGAACTTGATGCTAGACGAAATCGTGGATTTAGACGAGGAAAGGGTGGCAACGTTAAATATGTTTCTACGATAGAAGGCGCGAGTTGCCAAAGCCTATAATAAGAAGGTTAGAGAAAAGACCTTTGAAGTCAATGATTATGTGTGGAAAGCAGTGTTGCCTATGGATCGACGGGATCGAACGCTAAGGAAATGGTCACCAAATTGGGAAGGACCATTCCAACTAACCCAAGTGTTCAGCAACAATGCATATGAAATTCAAGAAATGGGTATGGACCAACGAGTCTTAAGAGTAAACGGGAAATATTTGAAAAAATATAAACCTATGCTACAAGAGATTCGAATCAAAAAGTAACTTTTCATTAATAATTTGCCAAAATGGGCGGAGGACCAAGATGGCTTACAAAATATCCAAATAAAGTTACAAAATTTCGACAAATTAAAATACAAATTAAGATGAAGCAGGGAATCTGGATTTAAAGTCTTCAAAATGGGTCTTCTCATAAACAACCTTGATGTCGAGAAGGGCTTTCTTTTTCCGCATTTGGCCGATTGTATCCTTTTTTTGAGAGCCGTTTCGACATGAGCGATCCCTTGGGTGACTTCTTGATTGATCGCCTCTTGAGCAGACAAAGGTTCAACAAAATCCAAAGAGGCCTTTTGCTTCTCGACCTCAGCAATTTTTCTTGTAAGTTCAGCTATCTAAGCCTGATAGTCAGATATTTACTGGTCGAAAGCACGGTGCTTATCAGAACGCTCTTGCTTTCTGACCTCGAAGTCCCCAAGTTTCTTCTCACAAACTGAACTGAGGTACCACTCACGGTTTATCTCGTTGGTCTTCATCCTGATCTGAGCATCAGCTTGCTTAAAAATAGAGAGGTCTTTAGCTAGTTGCGTAAAGAATGCCTCAAATTCGATTAAGTATTTGGCCATGGGAGCAGGAACTTGAAACTGAGAAAGTTCATCCAATATCTTGAAAACGTCACAAGCTACAGCAGTTTCCTCTGCGACGGCCGCCAGAAATTCGTCCTCAAATAGGTATGTCTTCAATTGTTGGAGCTTGAGGGTGAAAGAGGCATCTATTTCTAGGATTGGTATGGCCGTCGAACTAGCAGGTCGAACATCCATAGACTCTTGGTGAAGCCTGTGTAGTTCTTTCAAAGTTGCTGCTGGATTTGTCTGCTTCGTTGCCAGAATCTCCTTCGGAGTAAGAGCTTTGTCGACAGTGGGCGTAGGTGTGTTGGAACCTCCTTCAGCATGAGCCTTAGGATTCATGTTATCCTCAGCAGCAGCAGCAATAGTCAAGGGGTCCTCAATACCACTGGTGGTCGCGCCGTCCCTGCCAGCTTCAGTGGTGGTGTTTTGAATGGGAGGCGTCTTCGTCACTGGATCATCTTCTGTTGACGCTCCCTGAAATTCATCAACTTTTTGGGGACTGAAGAGTGTGGCCGTCTCAGGAGGATTTCCAGCGGCAGCCATGACATTGTTAGCATTCGCAGCAATGGTTGAGTCAACCAAAGTTTCCTGCAAGAGGAAATTTCAGTGTAAAAAAAAAAGAACCCAAGTAACATATGCGTCAATAGAACAAGGATGATGAATACCTCAGCAGGGTGTTTTGGAGGAGGTGATTCAGCATCGACAGGCTTGAAGACTTCAGCAAGATTTCTAGGGACAACAGGGTTCACAGTCGAAGCAACCGTTTTGGAAAGCGTTTTCTTGACTGGGGCTTTCTTCTTCTTCGCCAATGGAGTAGCTGAAGGGGATGTTGGGGGCCTCAGAGGGAAAGATCTGGGATTGGGTACTTTCATCCTACACATCTCTCTCAGGAGATGGTATTTTCTCAGAAACCTAGCAAATAACTAAGTCAGAGACACAGTAGAAACAAGTGCAAAGGAACGTCGAAACAAGTTATACCTGTGGTTTCAGAATTTTCAGTTTCTTTGCGAGCCTTGTGGAGGTCGATGCAGCAACTGGTTCATGTTTTCAACCCTGGGAGATAAGAACGAATGATTAGCTAAAGACAACTGATGAAATAAAATTGAAGAGATCAGGAGTTACCTTCTTTGGTGGGTCTTCTGTGGCATTAGCCTCTTGGGTGTTCTCGACAAGCACAACAACTATCAGAGTGGGAACTTCGCCAGCAAGGGCAGCAAAAGCATCGACCATATTTTCCAGAAAAAGGTCACATTGAAAATTTTGAGTTTGGTATTCTGACCACCAGACGTCAAAGTCTTCTGTAGTGAAGAAGGATAGTTGGGACGCAAAGATAGGCAACTCAAGATGTTGTGTCGACCTGGAAAATTTAAGGCAGGCCTTATGACCTGCCAAGTTCAGCCGTCGACCAGCTCGTACAATGTTAGAAGAATTCCGCACTAAGGACTTAGGCAGCATCTGGCTCAGGCCAAATTGACGGGCCACCAAGTTGGGTTGGTAGTTCATAAACCCATAACCTGTGTTCCCCACCTCAATTTGGAAGGATATCATGGTCGGAGTTAGAAACGCCTTCCATATAGAATTCGATTGTGCTGTTGCTTTGGGGGAAACACCAGGGAACAGATTTTTGAACCACGACGGACCAAACTTTTGATCCACAAAGGGTTCCATGGTTTGGACGAAAGACGTGGTTTCCACAAACATATTAAGATACTTCATAAAGAGATTTTTATTGGGGGTTTCTTGAGTGGTCATCAGAGCGAGTCGAATGCCCTCTATGGGACGCTCTGTGTTTAAACGCTCTATCATCGCAGATGCAGGGTAGCCCAGTTCGAAGGTGGCGTTGAGCCAATGTTGCAACAACCACATAGGCCCTGAATATTTAATGCTTTGGTAGTCTCATGGAGGAGTTTTAGCCGCAAGGCTGATAGACCAAGGGAGTGATAGAGGGAGGCTAGTAAGAGCTTACCCAAACACGCCTGTCGACCTTCGTGTATTTGGATCGCCATGTTGATGTAGCTTTTGGCTATCTGCAGAGAGCCAGGGCAGAATAGATAATACGACAGCCACAGAGTTAGAAAAGAAACGTGTTCTTCATCAGACACTTCTTTAGAGTCTTTGTCGTGATGATCTTTGATGTAGTTATGGAAACCAACATGCTCGAAGTCGAAAGTGTTGGTCGTTTCAAGAGTTGGGTCGAAAGTTTCGCCCAAGGGTGAAAGGCCAGTGATGGCCGCCACATCGAAGAGTGTCGGCGTGAACATACCACAAAGGACATAGAATGTGTTGGTCGACCCTTCCCAGAAGTACATCGATGCCAGCAGTAAACAAGGGTTAACCCTGTGAGCATTCTGTTGGTGCAGTAAAGCGGCAAGCAAAATTATTATTTTCAGAAGAATTCCCTCTGAGATTTATGTCGTGTCCACAGAGATCGGTGCTATTGAACTGCCGTTCGACAATTTAAATGTTAATGAGTTTGGGTTAAAATGGCTTTAAAGTAAATGCAGAAAAGTAAACATTATCACAAAAAGAATTCATTCTTCAGAGAGAAGAAACTTATCTGGCATGCACATAATCGACTCGTCACAAACTTAAACCTATCGACCAGCTATACTTAACCTACAATACTCCTCAATATCATTCAGCATCGCTAACAACAGTGTCCATCTCTGACACACTGAGCTGAGAGAACAACCGTGTTACCCTTGTCGACACTCTCGCACCCGATTCAAGATACGGAGGCATTAAGCTTCGACACCCATAAAGATTGTTAGCTCTAAATCTATCTCTAGCATCCAGAAACTAATAGATAATTATTCATAATCAAAGTTTGCGATGTTTATCTCTAACACAACCCAAACCCCGAGCATAAAGCAAAAATCAAGAAGAATCACCGATAAAGATTTGTAAAGCGGATTTTATACAACGCCATGCGCAACAAATATACAAGAGTTCAAAGTAAATACATGTACAACAACCCAACAAAGAAGAAATACACAAAGAAGAAAAGAAATAAACCAAACATCTCGCGGTTTGTCAACGCCGGTCGATGATCAATCCAACCCGGATCATCCGTGTGCAAGCTTCAATATTGTTTTCTAAGCTAATACTACTAAAAAGTGAGTTTGATGGAGTTGGGAGCAAAAATCTCCAAAACCATAACTTAAAAAATGAATGAAATGACTTAAATATCATTTCAAAAATTAGTCCAGTTCGCAAAGCAAACTTTTATTCGCTGAGCGAACATCAATTTTGGCACCTAAGTGCCTCAAGAACAGTTAAACCGACTCTGCAATTCTGCAAAAGTTCGCAAAGCGAACTTTTATTCGCAAAGTGAACTTTTATTCACAAAGCGAATATTCACTGGAAAGTTCTCAAAGCAAACTTTGGTCCCATTTTCTACTGCCATAAGTCTGGGAGCATTCACTAGAAAGTTCGCAAAGCGAACATGACAGCACACCAGCCCTTATTTTTTACCACAACTTCTGAAACGTAACTCCATTTGATGCACGGTCGGAAGCGTTGGAAAGCTTATTCAATGCTCTTTATGAATATGACAAGATATACTTGCTTGAATACCTACAAAAATGAGAGAAAATCAATTAAACTCAATGATATTTACACGATGCGCAATATATACACTATAACGTAAAGTAAACGTATTTACAAACAAAGCGGGGTTTATTCGAACAATATTAACAAAAAGTATCGATAAGTGCAATAAAATTTATATACCAAAATAGATATAATTTGTACTTATCAAACTCTCCCCAACTTAAACTTGTTTGTCCTCAAACAAGAATCAAACAAACTTAAAAAAAACAAAAGCAATAACCAAAGAATGATGAATGAATAAGTTTTGAAAAATGGAAACAAATGTATGGTTCAAATGATAAATGGTACACACAAAGTAAATACTTACCACTAAACTACGACGATAACATAGTCACGAAACAAATGCAAAATACAAAAATCATGCCAAACATCCTAAAACAACGCAAGTTCAAACGTGAATCACACCTAGCAAAAACAATCATCGGTAGATGAAAAACACAAAATGAGGTACTTTTCACTCACACGACAATCTTGCAAACAAAATACTAAATTATGCATTCATCCAAAAATTCACATTGAACATACAAAGGCAAGAATCACAAGGGCTTTTCAAGGTTGTAATGTGGTCAGGCTAACAAACAAGAGGCAATTTCTAAAGGTAATTGAAACAAAAACTTGCCTAAACCTAAGGGAGTGATCAATTCACAAAGGCTCAAGAACCAAAATTTCAATCAACTTCTTCTCTTATCCCGATTGCTACACCAAAACACGTAACTTATTTAGCATAATTATTTGATACTCTTTTTGTTTCCTTTCTCAAGGATTTTCTTTTTTTTTTTCTCTTATTTTCTTTCTTTTCTTTTTCATATTCTTCTCTTTTTTTTTCTTTTTCAACCTCATTCATAGAAACCAATCAATGAGTAAACAATCATTCTCTCCCCAACTTGAATTCAACCACATCATCATGCGAATACTCCCTACTTTCTAAAGCAAGGTAAAAATTCATACAACAACACAAAGTTGAGGGTTCAAGAAAAAACAATCAATCAAAATCTATACAAAAAGTGAATTCAATACTCATAGACAAGCATTAAGTTCAAACAACATGGATAATGATAGAAAAGCACAAACAGGTTTAACAAATGCTCACACACTCACAGGGTGAATGACTATTTGGCTAGGTAGTTGTGCTCAAAATGAAACAAAATGCCTTGATCCTTTTCATGCTTTCATATAATCAATACAAACAAAAGATTAAGCATAATAAAATCCAGTTAGAACAAGAATGTTGGTACTCCGCGCATATATGAACAATGGAAAGCTACCTCACAAAAAGGGTGGGAACTAAAGTGATTCACATCAAGAACAAGTATACAAAAGAATGAATGACATGGAAGTTTGTAAAAAGCCTAAGTATCATGAATATGCTAAAGTCTAGAAAGCGATAAACACATACCTTGGACGTGTACAAAACTTAACAATATCATTACCATACATCCGCAAGTTGAAACGATCAAACTTTGAACATCACCTTAAATTTCCTCAAGCTACTCAAAACAAGCTCTTAGACAAACACAAAAACTATTAATATAAACAAACTAAAAGACCGGCAGAAAATTGATTAAACAAGTTGTAAAGTGAAGATTTGAGAATTTTACGAACAATCCGAGTACAACTTGTTTAATGAATGTTCACCACACCACCTAAGCTAGAATGAAAAAGTAATAACGAAACAAAAGACGATAAAACATGCTTGTTTTACGTTGTAAGCTCGACGCCTGTTATTTAAGAACGCTCCTCCAAGTCGCTCACATCCGGTTATTCCTAACCAACACGCAAGCAAACGTGAAAAGAAACAAACAATGATATAACAAATTCAAAAGTATAAGTATCAATATAAACAAGTAAAAATATACAACATGTGCGATATCTACACAACTCAAAAACAAAGAAAATATCGCAATGCGATCCAATAAAAACACCAATCCCAGGCAACAGCGCCATTTTGTTGGTGCGGTAAAGCGGCAAGCAAAAATATTATTTTCGGAAGAATTCCCTCCGGGATTTATGTCGTGTCCACAGAGATCGGTGCTATTGAAGTGTCGTTCGACAATTTAAATTTTAATGAGTTTGGGTTAAAATGGGTTTAAAGTAAATGCAGAAAAGTAAATATTAACACAAAAAGAATTCATTCTTCAGAGAGAAGAAACTTATCTGGCATGCACATAATCAACTCGTCACAAACTTAAACCTATCGACCAGCTATACTCAACCTACAATACTCCTCAATATCATCCAGCATCGCTCACAACAGTATCCATCTCTGACACACTGAGCTGAGAGAACAACCGTGTTACCCTCGTCGACACTCTCGCACCCGACTCAAGATACGGAGGCATTAAGCTTCGACACCCATAAAGATTGTTAGCTCTAAATCTATCTCTAGCATCCAGAAACTAACAGATAATCATTCCTAATCGAATTTTGTGATGTTTATCTCTAACAAAACCTAAACCCCGAGCATAAAACAAAAATCAAGGACAATCACCGATAAAGATTTGTAAAGTGAATTTTATACAACGCCATGGGCGACAAATATACATGAGTTCAAATTAAATACATATACAACAACCCAACAAAGAAGAAATACACAAAGAAGAAAAGAAATAAACCAAACATCTCGCGGTTTGTCAATGTCGGTCGATGATCAATCCAACCCGGATCATCCGTGTGCAAGCTTCAATGTTGTTTTCTAAGCTAATACTACTGAAAAATGAGTTTGATGGAGTTGGGAGCAAAAATCCCCAAAACCATAACCTAAAAAATGAATTAAATGACTTAAATATCATTTCAAAAATCAGTCAAGTTCGCAAAGCAAACTTTTATTCGCTGAGCGAACATTAATTTTGGCACCTAAGTGCCTAGGAACAGTTAACCCGACTCTGCAATTCTGCAAAAGTTCGCAAAGCGAACTTTTATTCACAAAGCGAATATTAGCTGGAAAGTTCACAAAGCGAACTTTGGTCCCTTTTTCTACTACCATAAGTCTGGGAGCATTCGCTGGAAATTTCGCAAAGCGAACATGACAGCACACCAGCCCTTGTTTTGACCACAACTTCTGAACCGTAACTCCGTTTGACGCACGGTCAGAAGCGTTGGAAAGCTTATTCATTGCTCTGTATGAATATGAAAAGATATCCTTGCTTGAATACCTACAAAAATGAGAGAAAATCAATTAAACTCAATGATATTTACATGATACGCAATAAATACACTATAACGTAAAGTAAACATATTTACAAACAAAGCGGGGTTTATTCGAACGATATTAACAAAAAGTATCGATAAGTGCAACAAAACTGATATACAAAAATAGCTACAATTTGCACTTATCACATTCCTTGAAAGTTTTATGGTGTCGAAGATGCCAGCTGTCTTCCATTGTTCCCGACGCTGGCCTTCGACCTTGTTGAGCCAGGAGATGTAGTCCTTGTTTCCAGGTGTAGGCATCGATCGAAAGACCCTAGATTTGGGCGCAATGAATTTGAGGTCTAAGGTGCCATCTTTCTCAAAAGCAGGTGGTATGGTAGGAGTGAAACAGGGAAATAACGCTTGAAGTTCTTGATGATTTGGTTTCTTATCCGGATACAGCCCATGGAAAGCATGTAGTTTGCCGGCCACCACAAAGGGAATGATCATCTGGCGTTGCTAGTTCGCTATCACTGCATCATCAGCGGATGTTGGTTGAGGAAGGGGTCTGAGAGATTCTTTTTCAGAGAGGACGAAGGCAATGGGGTTATTTTCGGTGGTGTGAGTAGCAAAAGCGTGGAATGTTGAAGAAGACATTGAAATGAAGATTAGGATCAAGAGAGCTTTGAGAGCAAGAAAAGTCTGGAAGAAGAGGAAAATGTGGGAAGATGTGGAAAAGAGAGCCAAACGTGTTCAGGGTGTATTTATAGGCAAACCACATGCAACTGAAAGGTCAAGAGGAACAATTGTTCCGATTCTGCAGTTAATGGAAGTAGTTTCAAAACCCATAACTTGGGACAAGACTAGCCATCATTACGTTTCTTGGAAATCGTGGCGCAGAAAGGCGCCATCATCACGTCAGATCATGTGGACACGTGGTTGAGATGCGACAAAAGACAAAGTGATTGAGTTGGTGGGTAGAAACACAGGTACAGTCGAAATCTTGCAAGGAAAAAACAAAACGCCAAGTTTCTCGGTCGACATGGTGCTTAGTCGAAACTGGCCTTTTGGGGGGGGGGGGCAATTTGTTAGTTGGAAGATTTCGACTAAGCAAGGAAGATAAAGAAATGATGAGAAGGCCAACGTGTAGGTCGACGTTAGAAGGAAAATGGTGAGGAAGCCAAGGCGCAGGTCGACATCTATAGAGGAGGCGTCGAAGGTCGACCTAGAGGCCATGTCGTCGAAGGGTTTCCGACCGATGGCCAGCGAAACCAAGCTGAGAAGTCTTTGAGAGGGAAAATATGAAGTACTGAGAACGTGGGGAAGTTACAAAGATGGTGGGGCGACGCGTGTCACAACCAGGGCCAACATTGAGAGAAAAATAGTTATTTTTCTTTCCTATTTAAAGCAATGTCCATTTCCATTTTTGGGGGTCGCATTTGTAACATTGTAGAAGGGATACACTCTAAGTACCAAGCGTTAAGAGAAGCGAGTTTACTCCCACAAAATGTATGATAGCGTCCACATTTCTGTTTAAAGCAATTTACATTACCAAATTTCAAGATATCTTGCTATTTATTCACTTGTTTGCTTATTTATCAGTTCGTGTACATTTATTTTTCAAGTTGTTTCCAATTTTCTCCAAATAAAAAACCATCCTATCAACAAGACTTACACTTCGACAAATTTGTTCTGGGATTCCGTGGTCGATCCCGCAAGTAAACCTGCGATAGAAGGCCAGCGGTTGTTCGCGCGAGAATCGCGTGCGAACACTAATCAATGGCTCAAAATGAAATAAAATTGGTAGACAAAAAACAACAATTGGATTTCATCTCAGAAATACAATAGCATTTGAGTGCACTTGAGCATCCTGAGAGGAAGGGCTATAGTCTAGTTCTGAAATCTATGGTCACGTGTCAGGAAGATCGTGTAAAACATCTCAATGATGAGGCTAGCATTTAATGCACCTGTTCGCTAGGTTATGCACAACGACTACCAAATCTTTTCAACTTCTCCAAGTAGGGACCCCGATACGAGGAACCCGACTCAATTCTATAAAAGACTTCTCGCTGCTATATCACGAGAAGTCTTGGGGGCAATTGTTTTGGGCCCATCAAAGACCCAATAAGAGAAAGCCTCGCATCTTATATAGGTCATGGGCACCTTAACCAACTTTCATATATAAGGTACCTCGTGTGAAGGAAAATGTATGATTCAAATTCATTCCCACTCTAACTTTACTCTTCATTCTCTCATTGGCTTGTACGTTCGAGTGATAATCTTACATGTCAACCTCCTCTTTGTTGTACCATAACATGCTCTACCGATTCACCAATCATTTATGATTTTTGAATGGAATAAAATATAATGAGATATTTGTGTATACCATACTAAAAGATTTTGAATATTATGAATTATAGATGTTAATGTTTTTTTTTCATTTTATCTTCTAATAAACTTTCTCCACTTATGTATATCAATATGCATTGATTCTATTATATGATTTGTGTCCTATAAATAGACATATATTAGGGTAATGCTAACTTGTACCCTAAGAGCATCTCCAACCGTGAACTCATTTTTGGGTTCTTTGTGGAACCTATTAAGGCACATCAGCTTGAAGCAACTCAACTAGTTTTTCACTCCAATAGTGCAACTCTGAAGAACTCATATTGGGTCTCACAACTTTACTTTATATATTAATATTTTATTCATATTAAATTTTATATTAATTAAAATAATAATTTTAATTATTTAAATTAAATTTGATATAAATTAAATAAAATTCAAATTAAACTTATAATTTAAAATGATAATTAAAATTAATCTCACGATTGTAATTTGAAGTAAAAAGATGAAATTTTGAGTTAAATATTTTGTAAAAAAAATGCTAATGAGAAAAAATTGTTGAAAAAAATTAAAAGTTTAAGAATAAAATGATGAAATTGTGAGAGAGAAATTTCAAATTGAAGAGAAAATAAAAGTGAGAGAAATTTGTGTTGGTAAATTTTTTGAAACCAAAATTATATTTATAATAAAAAAAATTGAAAAAAAAAAAGTAACTAGCATTTACCCATTATTTACCATTTACGCGTTTGCCACGTTCGGAAAGGAAAATGAGAAAAAGTTGGGTGCCAGCTGGCGAACCCATTCAACAAACCACCATTGGAGGTGGTCTAAGAGCACAAGTTAAGAAACACATTTATGAAAAATTTGTATTGAAAATATAAAAAAAATTAATTTTTTTATTTTTATTAAAAACAGTACACAATTGGCAATATATTACTTTTACATTTAGTTCTTAATTTGTGACCCTAGAACACAAGTTAACATTTCCCTCCCTTTAGTTTATGACAATATATTTAATTTAAATTTAAATCAAATATATTAATTTTATTCAACTTATTTTTACTTATAATTCGTTAAGAAGTAGTAAGTATTTTGTTGTTGTTGCAAATTGCAAAGAAACTTAGTCATCTTTTTCTGCTCTGGAATCAAAATCTTCATATGTATGGAGTAGCTTTCCCTTTCACAATTAACAACAAATAACCTAATTATCCAAAATCACCTGAACAAACAGAAGACATAATTATTCAAAATCAAAACTAAAGTGTCCTTAACCATGAGACAATGACCTTAATCATAATCAAGCAATTCAAATTACAATTTCTTATCAATTATTACATGCTAATTAGCACATGCTTTGCTGCTTAATTAGGCTCACTGGCCACTGAGTTGGACTCTAATCAACCAAGTCCACCCTACCGAATCATTGCCTATAAACCACCCTTAATAATATAATAATAATTAAACAAATTTACTAATCAACAACCACCAAGTGGAATTTGATTAATTAACCATAATAATATTATTAATAACAATAACAACAATTAAACTAAAATTACAATTTACAAACAAGGCGAAGCGAGAACTATTCAAGACACAAAATAAACCACCTGAACCGGAGAATCAACCATCGAACCCGGTCTGACTCCACACAGCATCACGAACCCGGCTCAAATCACGACCTTTCAAAGTTCTACCCACACCCTCAAAAACCGATTTCGCCGCCGTCTTACGGCTACGCGCTAAGTACTCGTGTGGCGGAACCATCCCCAAATCGTCATCGTCATCAAGACTATCATCGTGCAGCGACTCAACCGAGTCAACTCGGAGTATCTTACTCCAATCCGGCACGTTCACCGGCAGCGATGTTGCCATCTGACGTCCACGTGGCGACGGCGCCACACTCTCGTGCGTACGGAACTGATGCACGATCCTCGCCGTCACCGTCGCGGAGTTATCATCCTCTGGATCTTCAAACGCGAGTGACAAACCACCTAATTGGCGGCTCCCGTCGCCGTTCTGAGTAATCCGACGCCGGTCACGATACGACGATCCGCCGTTACTCACAACAGTGTCAGCGTTTGTCGATTCCCACTCGTCGGAGAAATTCAAGTCATGTTCACCGCTATCACCACCGCCGGTTGACCAGACATCCTCTTCTCGAAGCTCCGACGGATCGGCGGCAGTGGAGCCTTGGTTCTGAGAGTAACAGTATGTTCCTAAGAAACGCTCGCTCTGGCTGGTAGTTAATTTCCGACCTTTCGCCATCTACGGCGGCGGAAATAGATTAGGCCGCCGCGAATTCAGAAACTATGAGATTTAATTAAAAAGTTGAAAGAGACAAAAAGAATTATTCACAATTTTTTTTAATATTTCTACTACTAATGTTATGAGTCCATTGCTCTTAAGCTTGAGCTGAGGAAAAAATGGTTGCAACTTGCTCTCTATATATAAGGATGGAATTTCATTTTAATTTGAATTTGAGTTTAGTGTTCATTTTATCTGAATTTACTCTTTTCTGGTGTAGTAATATTAAACTTACTGCACTGTAAATTTAGGTTTTATTTGTAATTTAATCCCTCCCTTGGAAACCGCTCCAATAATCTAGAATTCAGTTGAGAAATTAAATACAAATAAATTCTGTAATTTAAATTTGATTTTTTTAATATATTTATTTGTAATTAAATCAAATTTATTAAAAGTAAAGTTAATTCTCGATTGTTAGTTGATTTAATGGTATTTGATAGAGAAGCTCACAGTTCAATTTTTAAAATTGTAATCGAAATTTTTTTTATTTGATGATAGAAGTATCTCCAAACTGCATTAATCGTCTAATAATCGAGATACTAATGTGGTAAAAAGAAGAAAAAAAATATACTTTTGTTAATAAAACAAAAGACTTTAAATTTAGGTAATGACAACACACGAGATTTATTTAAAATTAAACGAAACATTATAACACAAGAATTTGTTGTTAATTGCACGTGGTGGTGTGTGAGATAATAACTTGTTAATTTTGAAGCAATATAGAGAAGATAATGGAAATGAACCCAAATGAAACATTGGAATCTTAATGGGACTTTCCATTTTGACACTTTCATCTCAAGTCATGCCTACCACTGAAACTAATGAAAACGATTTTAATGCTTTTGTTTTTTGACCGTGGGTGAATATTGCGGGGGTAAAAAAGGACAAATCGCAGTTATGGTCTTGTAGTTCAACGGTTTTATTTATTAAGGTCTTCTACCATAATTAGAGAGATTTTGGAAGAAGAAATAGGTTGATTTTGTTGAGTAAACATGCAAATTGGTCTACAAAATTTGATGTGACCCTATTTAATTCTTTTTAGTTAGATGTAAGGGCGGACAATTACCAAACAAATTTAAAAATAATTTGAGATTTGATTTGATAATTAATTGTTTGAATTTATTTTTGTATTTATGTTAATAGAATAGTATAGATCATTCTGTCCGAGATATACCGGATAAAAAATTTTGTTCACTACTATGTAAATATCATCCATTTTTTCCTTCTGGTATCATGTATTTATAGCTTTAGCTCTTTTAAGAGGGATTGATTTTTTTTATCTCCTACGTTTATTAGATTTGACCTATTAATAAGGAAAACGAAGTGAGTTACTCCTTGAATCTAGAGAGTGTGACAATGACTGAGAAATTCTAATAAATTTTCTAAAATGCATTCAATACATCACTATTATGTTTGGCTTGAGCTCGCTCGTGTTGGGCTTGAACTTTTTTATGTTAGGCTTAACCATTCACTAGGTTCTTCTTTAAAGACTAAGTTTTCGCCATATCTTTGATTATAAACCTCTCGTTCCTACCTTTTCTCCTTATGAAAATGTTCTGCATTGGAACTAGAGTTGATCGAAAAGAGTGGATTCACAGTCTGTTACGATGGTTCACAGCTTCCAATGCGGTGGATAGGGGGTTGATCTGCAAAGTTATCACTCCAACGTCAAAGTCAATAAAAGAGTGAAACGTGAAATTTAAAGAAGAAAAAGAATTAGAGAAAAACTAGGAACATAAAAATAAAAGTATGAGTGAAATAAATTGGTATTTACATTTGAAAGAAAAATGTAAGAAGTGAAGGTAGTTTTCTAAATTTAAAAAATAAAGTTCATCTAAGTACAGGTGTTGCGGTGGGAATCGGATATCAAGCTATTAGTTAACTTGAATCACAAATCTTTGAAATTCACCACCGAGCTTTGATTTATCCAAAGGAAAGGGAAAAGATCGGAAACCCTAATTGCAATGTAAAAACAATGCAAGAGATCTAGGTTCGGGGGTTGGTTATACCTAGGGAATGTGTTAGCATCCTAAGTATCTGTAGTATTCTACAGGAACCTTTTGTTAGTATTTGTGTTACGTTATTGTTTGCTTGCTAAGGAAAAGGTGCTAAGAAAAAGACTTAGGGTATATACACAAAGTATGCTCGCCAAGACATCGCATCTCGTGCCTACGTATCTTGACTCAAAGAATCAGAGCATTCGTAGTTCACCGCACTAAGGGTGAGGAACTCTTGACTGGTCAAGATTCCAAGGGGGAGAGTAAGTATCCATGGCAAGATACATTCGTAGAGTACGACGACTCTAAACCTAAAACTAGATTAAAAGGGAGAGATGAGTAAGTGTTCATCACCATGACACTTACATGGAGTGCGGCGACTCCAATCCTAAGGCTAGGATAAAAGGGAAAGGAGTGTCCATGGCAGAACACAAAACAAAAGAGCACGACGTCTCTAATCCTAAGGTTAGGATAAAAGGGGAAGAAAGGGAAAAGTTAGGTTAAGTTATCCTAAACATGACATAGAGTCAATGGAGGGAATCCTTTCCTTTGGAAAAATGCATAAGCAACAGATGGACGAAGAGATAAACCTCAAGTATCAATGAGTGCATAGCAACATGTATAACAAATGCTTAAGGTAATCAAAAGCTCACAGGATGGAACATCAAAAATCAGGACTTATACACAATATAATGCATCAAGGATTAAATTCAACATGATAAAAGAATAAGCAAAGTGCCAACATTAGAATAAATAAAACCTAATTAAATTAAGGCTAATCAACTAACTATTCTAACTAAACCAAATAATTAATCCTAAGTAAACAAAACCTAAATTAAAAAAGTGATTAAATACATAAGTTTAATTAAATTCCAAATTAAACTCTAATTAGAAGAACTATATAATCTAAAAAAAACTAATTAATCCTAATTAAAAGTTAATTAAATAATTAAGCTCTAATTAAAAACTAAATTCAAATCAAACAAAATAGTTAAATTAAAATTAAAAACTAGTTAATTAATTCTAAATTAACCTAAAACTAACTAATTGATTTAATCAAAAATAAATTCTAATTTAAAAAAAAAAGTTAGATAGTTTACTCCATAATTTCTAATTAAACCTGTTAGTTCTTGTGTTGGCTGGAATTTTGGTAAAACAAAGTTGAACAATGTTGATGTCATTTGTCTGATGTCATAACATTGGTTCTTATCATTAGCTGTTGCAGGGTTGGAAGTTTTGTATGCTGATGTTATAAGTGATGTCTTGACATCAGTATACCAGAACATCAGTTTGTGATGTTGCGCGTGTTAGGAGGTTTTGTTGTTAGTGAGATTTTCTGCTAAGAGATAGAGAGATTGCAGGCGAATTTATTGGAGAAGATTTATTCTGATACAATTAATTCTGCATATCTTGTGGAGAATAGTTTATTACTATTTTTGTGCAAATAGACATGGAGAATTGTTCCTATTTGTGTGGAGAAGATCTTGAAGCTAAATTAAAAGGTGAAGATTTAAAAGATACATAATATCCTGGAAATATTATGTGGAGCTGATTTAAAGGTGTGGAAGATTAAAGATAAAATCTAGCAAAGATTGCGTATTTAAAATATGAAGATTTGATTGAAGATTTAATTGAAGATCTATTGAAGAGCAGAATCTGTTGGAGATTTGTAGCAGAAGATTTGATATGATTTGAAGGCCCAAATCCAGTGGGAAAAAGTTATAAATAGAATGCTTTTAATCTAGAATTGGTACGGGTCCAAGATGTAGATCATTAGGGCTTTGTCTAAGTGAATCACTCGGGTTGTGAGATGGTCACTGTGTTATTACTCAGAAACCTGTAGGTAATGAGTACTGTATTGTTCTTGGAGGAAGCTGTTAAGCAACTCCAATGTGAGTCATGGAAGTGTGTCTTCTAGGTTTTTGTGTTAGAAAAGTTGTTGGTAAACAAGCTGTCGATGCAGTGGCGGAGTTGTTGACTGCTAGACATCATTGCGATGATTGGGAGTGAGATGGAGTCTCTTACCTAGGGAGGACTTAGGTAGAAGGATCATTGGGTAGTGATTGAATTAGGTAGATTGTCAACTGGTCTGTTGAGTCTGTAATTTGATACTACTAATAGTGGACTTCCTTCCTGGCTTGGTATGCCCCCAGATGTAGGTTGTTGAATCGAACTGGGTGAACAATCCTTGTGTTGATTTACTGTTACTATTATTGCCTTGTTCATACAGCAGATTGCGATGTTGTGACATTCCACGAGACATCACACATCTGTACCAGAATTTCAATTGGTATCAGAGCAGGCATCCTGTCTGTTTCTGGATGAGATCTAGGGAAGATACTTTCTGGTTCATGAGCAAGGAAGATAGCTTTGCTGTGCAAGGATGTTTTGTCTGTTATGGACTTGGTCAGTTCATATAGTTGCTTGTGTGATCCCTTTGAGTGAAAGATTGGACTATTCAGGATAAAGATTTGTTAGCACGTGGTTTATACTGATAGTTTGGAAGGATCTTTGAGTAGTGCCTGAAGGTTGTTGAGGAGTTGGTATGTGTTCCGCTGCATGGTATCTATAGTAACCCTGATTGGTCCCTGTTTCTCTGGTGGTGAGATAGTGTCTTGGAAAGACATTAGGGTTTGGTCTCCTCAGCAGGATATTCTATGAAGATTATCTCATATCCTTGTTTGGAGAGAAGTGTTCATAAGGTGAATGGATCTTCTAAAGCTGGTTGACATGGATGGATTAGAAGAAGAATATATTTCAAGTCAGACGTTGAAGACCAATCTGTTCAGAACAGTGATTCCTTCTAGATGATGAAAGAAGAGGGTAGAGCCAAAGCAAAAGAGTATCACTGTCAAATCTTTCATGCGGGAGTGAAGATCTTGATAAGTTATCTCTTAAGCTTAGGAGAAGGAAGTTTCATCAAGAAAGAAGTTGAGCTTGATTTGCTCTCATGTGTTCCCTACAAGAGATATGTGTGGATGTAATCTCCAAAGCCATAGCAGTTGTTTGATGTGATGTCAGAACTGATGTTGAAACATCATTTCTGTTCTTTGTTTTCTCAACCAAAGAAAGTTAAGTGTGCTCATGGTGAAGTATCAGGTCAAGCCACTTGCCTAATCTGAAGTGATCAGTGGTGTGGATTAGAAAAAGAAGGATCAACTAGTGCCTCAAGTCTGCAGGAAAAGGATGTCAGACCAGATCAAATGGTGTTTCTTGTGATAAATAGCTGGACAATTTTTGATAAGGTTGTGCATTCAACTAATGACAAAATACATTGACGGGAGATTGTGTATACGTTTGAGGTAAAAGTGCAGGACTGCAGAAGTGTTGAGAATTTACTTCTCTCTATTTGGCTGTTTTGGAAGTATTTTCAAGGGTTAAGTTCTTGGGAGTTGATTCAACTGGTGGGGTTGATTGGTGACTATGGATTATCATCCAAATTGCCTAGGATGAGTTTGGATTATGAGAGGCAGATTGATTATGGAATGTTGATAACATCCAACATCTCAAGTCAGACAAGTTGTTGGCTTTAAGGCTGAAAGATATGAAGACATCACATCTTGGTGGTTACAGCTTGGATCAGGTTGGAGAATGGTGTTTGCCCTGGTTGTGAAGGTCGAGGATAAGTGGCAGTTATCTCTGACTTTCTACTGACGACTCTACTAAGGGAAGTGACTTTCTTTAGTATTGCTATGGGGTAGTCTTGGACTACTTATTTTCTGAAGATTCAGATGTGGGAGGTTTGAAGTCTTTGGAGTTTCTACGCAGGATGAAGGTTGTCTACTCAAACTTGATTGTTGAATCTTGTCTATGAGAGCATGGAAATCTGTTTCTGCAAAGGGAGGAGGTTCTTCTAAGTGGCAGAAGGAAGAGCTGAATTCAACAGTTAGATATCATAATGTTTTGACATCTAGCTTAACATCAGGAGTCTCAGCTGGTGATGTGGCACATCAGCTAATGATAGGGTGATCTACAGGAATGAACAAAAGGATGCTTCAAAAAGATCGTTCTCATAAGCAGTTTGCGGGAGCTGCAGGAAGGAGAAGATGTTACATGACCATGGCTTAGGGAGTCTAAGTGTGTTTGCTTTTGAGCAAGTGGAACATGTGACTTGAAGATCAAGTTTCCTGGGTGGATCAAGATATCTTTGTGAAGAGTTCTAACAAACGTGAAAAAGGTCAAACCGTGGCATTTGGTTAATCTCAGAAGTGGATTCGAAGAATCAAGATAATCAGAGTGTGGCAGCTGGTTATTATTGAGGATTGTCTTGGAACACGTTACTCTTGGGCAGAAGGGTGATGGATTGAAGACTCAAGGAGATTATTCTTCTTGAAGGTGGATGAGAGTTTATTTCTCTAGTTCTTTGGATAGTAAGTCCAGTTGGTGGAGCATATCAAGAATCATGGTGATGATGTCTTGGTGTATGGCAGATGTTCTAACCTGTGTTGGAACATTATCTGGTTAAAGATCCTTGGTGAAGGATGATTATGCTATGGTTCAGAAGCGTGGTGCCTACAGTATGCCTAAGGAGCGTCTACATAGTCATACGGGAGAATGATGAAGTAGAATGACTACCTTGGATGGAGAATGTAGAGAAGACTGAAGTAGATCAGGAAGTCTGAAGATGAAGAGTATGATAGGGACAATGGTAACAAAATGCATGTGCTAAGTAAGTGTGCTCAAATGTTCATCTTCATATAGAGCATTGGTTAACCATGACAGGGGGAGTATTAGTCTATGGATTCTGCAGAAAAGGTACATATATTGGGAAGATTGCAGATTGGTTGAATCTTATGAGGATATGATGTCAGATAACATGTTATGACATTAGGCTGTTGGATGACATGTTGGTGTGGACATCAATGGTTCTAGCCATGTGAAGCTAATTGTTTGAATTATATGCGCACATGCTTCTGAGGAGATGTCTGAAGGACAACTTTGGTTGTGTATGGGAGAAATTATTTTTTCTCTGCAGATTTTGGAAGAGCTTTGTGAGGGTCCTTATTGATGGGAGGTGTCACACTTGTCTTGGTGTGTGAGTTCAGTGGAAGGCATTGTCTGGTTTTTCCAAATGTTATGATCAAGGAGTTCATTGTGATCATTCCTGTGGATATTACAGAGAGAAGTTGATCAGCTTGGCAAGATGTGAGTTTTGGAGCATGAGAAGATAACAAACCAAGAGGGAATCATGTGAGTTTTGGTATTTGGTTTGTTTGAGGATTAAGCATTAAGTGAATGCTTTCAGCAGATGTGTTGAACAGAGGGTGCGCTCTTGAAGACATGAAGATGAGTCTTATGTTTTCCATTCATTTAAGGTGTTCTTCTTGCAAAGGAGCACTGGTTATCTTCGATAGGGAGAGTTGATCTTTTGTTGAAGAAGTTGTTTATCCAGATTGCAATGTCAGACAAGATGTCGTGACATTGTGTTACTGGTGAAGTTCATGGTGTACTTGACAGTTTAGACCTGGTTCTATAGATTTGTGTGTCAATGGATTGAATCAGAAGTATACATTTACACCAATGTTTGTCAATTTTTGGCCATAAAGGGGGAGAGAATGTACAGTAGTAGCTGCTGAGTCTGGATTTTGTTCTGAGTATATTGGATGCGATGTTCAGAGTTTGTCCAATTGTGGCTAAAAAGGGGGAGAGAGTTGCCAAGGTGTGGTTGTGAAGCCTTTTCTGACATGGTGCAGCAGCTGAGGGGGAGAGTGTATGAATAGTTGTGAGCTGGTTCTTGGTTTGAGGGGGAGTTTTCCTTATGCTGATGTGAAAGTGAGTTTATGTAGCTTGTTGGTTTTTGTTGCTGCTGGTTAGTGAGTTTGTGCAGCTTGTTGAAGAGGTGCTGCTGGGTTCTTTGATGATGGCAGAGTTTGTTTTAGCCAAAATTAGCCAAAGGGGGAGATTGTTAGTTCTTGTGTTGGCTGGAATTTTGGTAAAACAAAGTTGAACAATGTTGATGTCATTTGTCTGATGTCATAACATTGGTTCTTATCATTAGCTGTTGCAGGGTTGGAAGTTTTGTATGCTGATGTTATAAGTGATGTCTTGACATCAGTATACCGGAACATCAGAACATCAGTTTGTGATGTTGCGCGTGTTAGGAGGTTTTGTTGTTAGTGATATTTTCTGCTAAGAGATAGAGAGATTGCAGACGAATTTATTAGAGAAGATTTATTCTGATACAATTAATTTTGCATATCTTGTGGATAATAGTTTGTTACTATTTTTGTGCAAATAGACATGGAGAATTGTTCCTATTTGTGTGGAGAAGATCTTGCAGCTGAATTAAAAAGTGAAGATTTAAAAGATACATAATATCCTGGAAATATTATGTGGAGCTGATTTAAAGGTGTGGAAGATTAAAGATAAAATCTAGCAAAGATTGCGTATTTAAAATATGAAGATTTAATTGAAGATCTATTGAAGAGCAGAATCTGTTGGAGATTTGTAGCAGAAGATTTGATATGATTTGAAGGCCCAAATCCAGTGGGAAAAAGTTATAAATAGAATGCTTTTAATCTAGAATTGGTACGGGTCCAAGATGTAGATCATTAGGGCTTTGTCTAAGTGAACCACTCGGGTTGTGAGATGGTCACTGTGTTATTACTCAGAAACCTGTAGGTAATGAGTACTGTATTGTTCTTGGAGGAAGCTGTTAAGCAACTCCAATATGAGTCATGGAAGTGTGTCTTCTAGGTTTTTGTGTTAGAAAAGTTGTTGGTAAACAAGTTGTCGATGCAGTGGCGGAGTTGTTGACTGCTAGACATCATTGTGATGATTGGGAGTGAGATGGAGTCTCTTACCTAGGGAGGACTTAGGTAGAAGGGTCATTGGGTAGTGATTGAATTAGGTAGATTGTCAACTGGTCTGTTGAGTCTGTAATTTGATACTACTAATAGTGGACTTCCTTCCTGGCTTGGTATGCCCCCAGATGTAGGTTGTTGAACCGAACTGAGTGAACAATCCTTGTGTTGATTTACTGTTACTATTATTGCCTTGTTCATACAGCAGATTGCGATGTTGTGACATTGCACGAGACATCACACATCTGTACCAGAATTTTAAAACCTAATAAGCAAATTAAATAAAATATAATTAACTAAGGCTAAAGTTAGTTAAAGAAGAGGTCAACTAATAAAAACAAACACGGTGGTGCAGACAGTAAGGTTTTTAGAAGAAAAAGAATGTGGGTCTGGAAGAGGGGTGGAAAAAGCAAGTCTGAATCCAGCCCAGAATAGATGGCTCGCTGATCTAGTGGGTGGATTCAAGAGAGACTCCACCGTATGCCTCATATCACAGCCGTCGGATCTTAGATCTGACCAGGTGGAAGGAAAAACCAAAATCTAAACGGAAGGACCACGGTGGGCTACCCTAATACACGCTACACAAGAACATGGAAAAAACATAAACCGGTGACACATGTCACCGATGGGACGGTCCACATACATAAAATGCACAACGTGGCCAAGGTGATAAAACAAGGGAAGATGGAAATCACAAACATTTCATATCAAACCTTCTCTCTCTACGCTCACTTTCTCTCCATCTCTGAAACCTAACCACGCCGGAAAACCCACAAAAGCCGCCGGTGAAGACGAAGCACGGCGGCGACCGCCGTCTTCTCCGGCGAGGAACCGTCAGCTCAACTCGAACCCAAAAGCGACCCTTACCCAAATTTCATCCTAAACACGATTCCACACTCTGTTTTCTCAAAAACCCAACGAAAACCCATAAATCACATCGTTCCTAAAATAAACCCTAACCCTAAATCAAAACAGAAATAAGTAAAACAGAGCAAAAGGAGAGCAAAACGGTATAAGTAAGCATACAACAACAAAGGCTCAAAGAGGAAAACAAAGGCCCAGAAGAAACCTCTTGAAGATTTCGTATGAAGAGCTCAATGATAACTTCAGGTAACTCTTTCAATCTCTCATTCTTTTGTTCGTCTTTTCCTTCCTCTTCAGTGTTGTGTGAATGTTTCTGGAGTTTCTTAGCTCAGGTTTGTCTGAGTCCAGATGTGAGACTCAGTAAACCTTTGAAAAAAAGAGCTTTTAGAGGGTTTAGGGTTTTTTAGGGTTGTTGCTGCTGTGTAGATCAATTAGGTTTTTTTGTCTCTTTTGAAGAATGAACAGTGGTCTCTATATATGCTCAGAATCAGGTGTTGCGGTGAGAATCGGATAACAAGCTATTTATTAACTTGCATCACATTTCTTTGAATTCACCACCGACTTTGATTTATCCAAAGGAAAGGTTCAAGATCGAGAAAACCTAAAGGGGGGAGATCTGAGGTTCGGGGGTTGGTTATACTAAGGGAAGGTATTAACACCCTTAATATCTGTAGTACTCTACAGGAACCTCTTGTTTAGTTTGTGTTATGTTATGCTTGCTTGCTAAGGACATCTGCTAAAGGTAAAGGTAAAGACCTAAGGGTATGTACACTAAGTTTGCTTGCCAAGACGTCGCATCTTGTGCCTACGTATCTGATTAAAGAATCAGAGCAACCGTAGTTCACCTAACTAAGGGTGAAAAGAACCATTGACTATGACCAAAGTTCCAAGGGGAAATGAGTGTGAGCTCATTTAGAGTTTAAGGAAACTCTCTAAGTCTAAGTTATGGTGGGGAAGAGTGGATACTCAATGTGATGAGCCCACATAGAGTTTAGAAACTCTAACCTAGTTCTAAGTTATGATTAAATGGCTATAATGCCAAAGGGAAGATGGCTATGACTATGAGGTCAAAGCCTACCTATGACTATGAGGTCAAAGGTATAAGAGATGACTCTATGACTATGAGGTCAAGAGGGGATCCTATGACTATGAGGTCAAGGATTGATTATGAGATATCTATGACTTAAAAGCCAATAGAGAGACTTTCCTTTGGAAGGAAGGGAGATCACATCTTATGAGCAAGAGAATATTATAAAGGAAATGAGGTTTACGTGCACAAAATGAATTCAAGAACCCAAAGAGAATGTACAACAACCAAGCAAGATCAATCTCATAAGTATGATTCAATATTCATGTATGGCATAAGATAGTGAGATAATTCACAACAATCATAAGCAAATGAGCACATACACATATGATTGAAATAACACTTCAGGTTGAAATCAAAGGTAGGATGGCCAAGGTGAGGGATTAACAACAAAATTAAGAAGCACCACTAAAACCCTAGGGGAATGACTCATATCCAAAGTCAATGAACACTTTCAAGATAAATCTCTCATGTACTAAGAAACCTCACAAAGACTCTTCATGAAACTCTCAAGAATTAAGTATTCTTTTAGGAATATTAAAAATTAAATGAAAAAGTCTACATGTTTTGTAAGTTAGAGTTTAGAGTGAAAATAAAATAAATAAATAAATAAAAGAAAAAAATTAAATTCTGGAAAGTTAAATCAAACATTGAAAAAATCTTTATGAACTTTTTTAGGATTTTTTTAAATAAAAGTAAGCATTTTAAGTTAATTAAAATTGAAGAAGAAAGAAGAAAATATAGTTATTTGAATTTAAATAAAAGGGAGGTGTTTTAGAAATTCTAGTCACAACAAGGACATACTGGCAGCGCCTAGGCCTGTTTCTTTGGGGTTGTGAAAAGCAAAATCCGTTTGGCCCAGGTTGGAAAAAAAGAGAGGCGAAATAAATAAAAAGAACAATAGAATGTCTGGGACAAGAGGGATTCGAACCCCAGACATCCTTGTTACAACGCGCAAGTTGTAGCACTGGGGTGGCCATACATCCAATGTATGAGCCACCCCTACAAATACTTAAGCTGACAAAGTGCTCTAAATTTACAGGTTTAGGAAATGAAATAAAGAACAGACCAACCAACATACCATTTCCGTGTATAAATCAAGTGGCGCATATAGCATTAATTGACCATTCATTTTCTTTTTCTTAAAAGTCATAAAACGACAAAAGGAGGCATACACCACCCCCACGCTGCCACCTCCCCTTTTCTCATGCAAACATGCAAGTGACTCTCCAATGATGTCATAAACTACCAGGAAGAAGTATAGTGCAACTTCATCTTGTTCAATTACTGTCGCCCTCCATTTTCCATCAAGAACACAAACCCGCACACCACTTCATAGTTTTCAAAACATAGATCATCCACGAACCAAAGATAGCTCAAAACAAATGCTTAATCAAAGTGAAAGAACACGTGGAATAGGGGTGCTTAATTCTGAAACCGAATCATTATCATGGCCAGTACCCCAACACGATTTCAAGCAAAACATTAACATCTTCAAAAACAAGTTGATGTTTAAAACAGGTGTAGTAAGAACAACAAACTTGCAGCGAACAAAGCAACATAACAAGTCATATAGATATTAGATTCAGTATGGATTCACAACCGAAACGCAACCAACAATATTTAACGTAATCAGTTTCAACAGTCTCAGAAACAAGCTAAAAAAGGTACGAATCATTATCGCACAAATGGAAATCGACATACTCCAAATGTTAACGTGTTCACACGAATCCAAAAGGGACTTAATGCAGGTGCATGGTATTCAGACTTACTACATGATTCATGACTAGAGTGAACAATCATATCATCATCTCAACTTAAAAGAGGTGTAAACGTTCGTAAACCACTTACGACTAATCAACAAGCTGCGACGCAAATTATAAACGTCACGAACCGCATGCCACACACAATAGCATTATGATTCCAAACAGTTGTACTCAACCGAGGAAGACACATGCGCAGACTACACACGCATGGAGGACACATAAGCTGGTAGAACTCAACTTTGCTCAACTCAACATTTTCATTCTTTCACTAAAAATGGCAAAGTAAAACACTAGATTGTAGGGTTTACAGAGTGGATTCACAATACATCCCAAGCTACTTGAAATAACAACTGAATTTAGAAAAGAAAGACACAAAGATCATGTGCTCTAAACTGACATAATCAACAGTTTTATAATGCATAATTCCAATTCATGCTTCTACTCACACTATCATCCAAAACTGACTTGAATATAAATGCTAGCATAAGGTAACAACACAGTGATATATTTGAATCTATGTACAGGTATAAAATCGTGAATGAAGAGAGTAAGGATACAACTTGTCACCAGCACAACTTCAAACCAAAAACTAATATGTTGTCAACTAACATGAAAAAAAAAAACAAACTCAAGATAACCTACAGGTTACGACATAAAGATATGCGCATTACATCCTCAGGAATAGTCATCACTAAAACATTGCATGCCCTTAATAACATCATGGTCATTGACTTGAGTGCAACACAAACCAACATGATGGCAGCATGATCACAATAGAGTTATGAGCTAGGGGGTGAGGATAAATGCTCCTCATGCCATGAGAATTTCAAACAGTTTTACATGTTTTTAACCTAGCATACCATAAATCACTTGAGAATATTTCCACCGTGCAAGTTTTGACATATGAATGTGGAAAGTTCCAAGTTATCAGCCATAAACAAAACTAGCAGCTACATCATGCATACATATTTGAGTAGTAACATTCAAACAACAATATGACAGTTATATGATCACGGTGCCAAAGGTTAGGTGCGCACAGCAGCAGGAAAGCAACAAGTTCATGATACTTTAAAGTATGGAATCGTGAGTTAGCAATGCATAAAAAGAAAGAGGACAAAATTTGTCACAGCAATATGACTTTAACCAAAAAGCTTATGTTATTCAATCTATCTTAGCACAAAAATGAACAATATGAGTATCTCTATATGTTCATATTACAACAAGAGACATGGACATTATACCAAGAACACCCTATCTTCCTAACATCACTATTCATTGATCACATAAGATTTGGCTTAAACACATGATATGGTAATGATGACAGCATTGCAATCAAAAAAATCACAGTGTTATAGATTAAAAGACAGTGATAATAACTACAAATCGTGCCATCAAAACTAACATGAGATGAACCACTTAAAACAAACTCAAACCCTTACGTCAAAACATGAGGGTATTCAACATGAGAATATTCCAAACCAATAACTAACAGTGCCTCAAAACCAGATTCCAGAAACATTCCAAAGAGACTCATGATGACAGTATGGATAATATGAACATAGTTAATGAAAGAAGATGATGTTTACCTAGTGGAATAAGTCCACTGCACCCTGAATCCTCCTTGCTCCTTCTCACTTGCACCAAGCTTCCAAGATGATTCCTTCATTCTCCTCACTTTGTAAAACCAAAACTCACAGATATGTTGGAGTTTTTGTTTGGAATGTTGTGAGAAATGAAGGAACCAGGCCTGCTATTTATAGGGAAAGTATGAGAAACCAAGGCATGGTCATTTTTACCACAAATGCCAACACTACCCTTTTCCATCGTGTGAACTATGCATTTGCTGAACAAAATCCTCCAATATCTTCTGATCATCTGAGCCAGAACTGGTGAGAAGTGATTGGTGAGAGGCTCAAGGAATAAACAATGTTATTTTGCCTTGTAAAGTTTCTCTCACCTCCTCCTACTTGTATAACTATGACACAAATTCATATTTTAATGGAAATCAAGTGGAAATTCGTGGAAAAGCTAGGATTAAGGTTAAATTCCTCATTAGAACTCAGAAACAAGAAGATTTGGCGATTAGAGAATGGTTTGAGCAAATATACAAAAGTTGGTTTTTTGAACTTTAAGGAATGGAACCTCCAACTTTGAGGATTCGAAACTCCCAGCTCACTCAATGGATTGAGGATTTCTAGTACTTTTTGGAAAGCCCTCCATGTCCTCTACAACTTTCATGTTGGAAGATTTGTAAGTTAAGGCTTGGAACTTCATGAAAATTTGGGTTAAAGTCAGCTGGTTATTAAGGCAAAAAGTGCTGAAATTTCTCCAAGTCTTGGGGTAGTTTAGCTTCTAAGTCTCATAACTCACAAACCATGCATTTTTTGGTAAAACTTCATATTTAACACTTTGAAGATCTTGGAAAGAGCCTCCATTTGGGCTTTGAGTCACTCAATTTGGATGTGTGGTTTGGAAGTTATGACCATTTCAAATTGGCACAAGAGGAAATGGTGGTTTGGATGTGTGGTTTAGGGTATAAGGTTGTGAAATGGTGACCCTGTTTTAGTGAGCTGGCAGAGTTGTACTATCAAAACTTGGTGGCGAAGGAAATCGTGATAGTACCTTTCTCAGGATTGTGGAATTTGAGTGTTTTGTCTGTAGTGTAAAGTTTTGTGGCCCCACTGATGATTATTATTTTTTCCGCTGTTACCACTAGGAAAATAAATGATTTACCGTTGTAAACTTTAACATGATTTAGTTCCTTGATTAATCCTGAAACTTGAGCTTTATTTCTAACACCTTTTCACACTTTGGAACGCATATGACTTGCTGTCTCCAAAAACCATTTGTTTTCTCCTGATTTACTGATGCTTCCATGATATATTCCTCGTATGCATTTTGTTTTGCTTTCCCTTGACAAGGAATGTGTGCATTTCTGGTGCAGGTTGAGCAGCAAGGCATCTACAACAGCTTGCTTCAGTTGTTGGTGAGGATAAGCAAAGTATTGATTCTAGGTAAGATATTACTGGGAAATTCTTGGCTTAACATCAATTCCTTGTCTCAACTTCATGTTATTTACATCAATCATTTGCTGGAATTGTTATATGAAATGAAATGTTTGCCTTGAACTGAAAATGTGCTATGCCCACTGATTATACTCTTGGTATGAATTGAATCATGCCTTGTCAATGATGAATTTAGATTGAACATATGACCTGAACTTGGATGTATGTGGGAATAACACTTGAATTGAATGATGGAATTGAATAGCATTTGAGCTGTTTGTCCTGAGTTCAAATTGAATGGAAAAGATTAGACATTTGACATTAGGAATTGACACATGAAATTGATTTGGAACCTTTTGAATTCTGTAACTGATGACAACTTGAAATTTTGTCTGGTTTGAATTTTGTGACATGGTTTGAAGTGATTTATTTTGAGTGAATGGTGTATTTGAACAAATGACTTGAAATTGAAATTTGATTGAAATTTGATCTTGAAACTTTGAAAGGAATTGAAACAATGATTCTTGAATCACATGGTTAGAAAATGTTTAGATCTTGGTTTGAATTGGATTGAATTTTGTTTGAAAATGGATTGGGTTTAGTGCTTATGACTTTGGTTGAAATGATGTTTGAAGTGAAATTGTCTTGGTTTGTGAATTTGGTCTTGAATGAATTTTGTGAATTTTGTTTTGTTATGAATTTGAGATGATTGTGGTTTGGGTAGGTGGCTTGGAAATTCTGTCATACTCAGGGTAAAGGTGTCCAATGGTCTCCATTATGTAAGTGGAAGCATAAGACTTTGTAGGGCAGTAACTCTTGGTAGTGTCATATGTTGGATTTATTAATCCAGTGTCACCCTTCAGATTCATTGGGCTTAACATCCCAACCCATAGCGCTTAACAGGTGCAGACTCTAGAGGTCTCTATACTATGAGGAAAAAAGTTGCGCCTTCACTAACAGCAATTGCTTTTAGCACAGTGGTAAGCGCTTGATCCTATTGAGTGGTATCAGAGCCAGGTCATGGGTTTGAATCCCCCGGCTGACACTGGGGGGGGGGGGAGATTGTTGGATTTATTAATCCAGTGTCACCCTTCGGATTCATTGGGCTTAACATCCCAACCCATAGCGCTTAACAGGCGCAGACTATAGAGGTCTCTATACTATGAGGAAATAAAGTCGCGCCTTCACTAACAGCAATTGCTTTTAGCGCAGTGGTAAGCACTTGATCCTATTGAGATATTTTGAGAACAAGATTTGGTTATGCAATATTATCTCTAAGTTTTGATGATAACAGATGAATATTTGTATGAACAATTTTGTGCAGCTAATGTTGTTATTTGTGAGAACCTAGCAAACAGAATCTGCTTCCGTGAATTGGCGTAATGCTTAATGAAAGATGCTTCGATTAACTGAACTTAATTAGAAGATAAGACAAGATTCACATAACTCTGATACGAAAGGAAAAGAGAATGAATTCTGAAGATCAAAAGACAAGGGTTCTGATGGAACGAAGTCCAGGTGCTGAAGCCTCACGATTTCCGATCAAGGTTCTGAAGACCTACCCAAAGTCGACTCTCATGCTTCAATCAAATATTATCAGAAGCCTCTGAAGATATGAAGAAAGTGGATTAAGAGAACAAGGCTCCAAAGACAAGTTCTGAAGATTCTGGAAGCGCATAGCTGATGATTCAAAGACTTGATAATCTCAAGAACCGAGCAATGTTTTCCCTTACTCACGCTCACAAAAAGCCTCTAAAAGTTGAGAAGCCAAGAAAACCCGCTACACTATACAGCTGTACCACATTACAACGTTAATATTCTTGAAGACTGTGCGAAATACAAACTAGATAATCTGACACAGACAGGACGCGCAACATGAAGAAGATTTTGTACCTGTCCTCACGCTTCTAGCCGTAAGCCTACATAGCCTTCATGATTTCATCTTAATGGCTCTTTTCACTCGACTATAAAAGGAAGTTCAAAGACTTGAAGAAAGACACACATGCGAACAACGACAATACTTTCTAACTCTATTATTTCTTAAGTCATTCCTGGTCTAAAAACTTGTTTACATTATCAGCTTGATAAGAAGCAATTCTCTGTAAACCCATTGTATTTGAACTAAAAGTTGTATTCCTTAAAAGAGTCTCAGTGATCAGATCTCTTGAGAAGTCTAGGACGTGTGTCTTAGAGGTTGTGCCTTAAGTAAGACCTGTGTGGTTGGATTACTTGAGAAGTCTAGAACGTGTGAGTTCTAGAGGTTGTTGTTAGTCACCAGCTGTGTAGCTTGTGCAGTGTACTATTTTGTTGAATAATGGATTAAGACCTCGTTGAGAGAGGCGAAATCACCTTGGCGGGTGGACTAGATTAACTTGAGAGATTCTCAAATGAACTAGTATAAACATAACGTGTTTATATCTCTGTGTTTAACTAAGCTGTTGTTCTTTAGAAAAGGGTAAACGTTTTAACAAGAAAGTTATTTAAAAGAAACGATTATTTTGAAAAACCAATTCAAACCCCCTTTCTTGCGTTTTCACACCTTTAATTAGCATCAGAGCTCCGGTTCTGAGGTGATAAAAAGATTGAATTTTTATCAAGCACTTAACAGTGTTCAGTACCGATCTAAGTGTGAAAAACAATGACTACACCACCACCAACAACTTCCGAAACAAATGTTATTGAAAGAGAATCTTACACTGCAAAACCTCATATCTTTGATGGCAAAAAGTTTGATTATTGGAAAGATATAATTGAAAGTTATTTCTTATCATTTGATCTAGATCTATGGGATCTAGTACTTGATGGCTATAGTCATCCTGTAGATTCTGTAGGTAAAAAAATTGAAAGAAGTGAGTTTATAGATGCTTAGAAGAAAACTTACAAAAATCATCACAAAGCAAGAACCATTCTGTTGAACGCAATTTCTTATACCGAGTATGAGAAAATCACAAACAAAGAAACTGCAAAGTCCGTCTTTGACTCTCTTCGTATGACTCACGAAGGAAATGCTCAAGTCAAGGAGACGAAGGCTCTTGCGCTAATCCAAAAATACGAAGTCTTCAAAATGGAAGAAGATGAGTCTGTTGAAACCATGTTCTCAAGGTTTCAAATGCTCGTTGCCGGACTCAGAGTTCTGAATAAAGGCTATTCTACTGCTGATCATGTCAAGAAGATCATCAGAAGTTTTCCAGCAAAATGGAGACCAATGGTGTCTGCCTTGAAACTTGCAAAGGATTTGAATAATATCAGTCTTGAAGAACTTATTAGTTCTTTAAGAAGTCATGAAATAGAGCTTCAAGGAGATGAACCTCATAAGAAAAACAAATCCATTGCACTAAAGGCAAAGCCAGAAAAGAAGAAGGCGTATCAGGCAGAAGAAGAAATGGAAGAATCTGAAGGAGATTCAAAAGAAGATGATATATCACTCATATCAAGAAAGATAAGTCAACTTTGGAAATACAGAAGGAACAAGTTCAAAGGACCAAGGAGAAGATTTAAATCTACATCTGGTCAAAGAAGAAACTATGGAAAAGCTGTTACGTGCTTTGAATGCAAAGAATCTGGACATCTCAAATATGACTGTCCAAAGGCCAAGAAAGAGGAAAAACCTAGGAAAACCAAAAAGGGTCTCATGGCACCCTGGGATGATTCGGAATCTGAAGATGATGCTGATAATGGTCGGGTCAACATGGCTTTCATGGCAGAGACCAGAAGTGACTCGTCAGAGGAAGAACTATCAGACTCCGACGATGAAAGAGAGGTACTTTCTTCCTTATCACGATCTGAACTTGAATTAGGATTAACTAAACTTATAAAAAGATATCAAAACCTTCAAAGTAAATTCAAAATCTTGAAAAAGAGTTTTATAGTTTCTTCAGATGATCTTACTATAAACAAGAAAACCATTTCTGAACAAAATGAGAAAATATTTGTCTTTGAAAATTCAAACACTGTCCTGAAATGTAAAGTATCTAAGTTAGAAGAAGAAATTGTTTCAAACTCAACTAACACTAGTAAAGAAGACAAATATGATAACGCATTCAAAAATTTTCTTGCCAAAAGCGCAAATAGAAGCAAAATGGCTTCACTAATCTATGGAGTCAGTAGAAATGGCAGTAGAGGTCTAGGATATTCAGGACCATCTAAACCATATGATGAAACCAAAAACATCAAAATAATACCTCTATTCAAACTGTTCATTCCCTCTGGAACTGGCCTTAAGCATTCAGAACCAAAAGGCTCAAACACTGGGATTACACAAACACACACACTAAGGAAATATCCTAAACACGAACACTATGCACAAACTCAACACTGGTCCACTAACGTACGGAAATCTAAAGGGATCAGAACCTTTAGAAAAACTAATGTGAAAGGACCCACAAAATGGGTACCTTAAAACAAGATAATCTATGTTGCAGATATCCTTAATAGCTCCATTGAAACACCAGTCATGGTACCTGGACAATGGGTGCTCGCGACACATGACGAGAGAAAGGCTTATGTTCCAAGATCTGAAACTTAAACCTGGAGGCATCGTCGGTTTCGGAGGAAATCAGAAAGGAAGAATCATTGGCTCCGAAACTGTTGGAAATGGTAAGCTTCCTTCCATTAAGAATGTCCTATTAGTAGAAGGTCTAATGCATAATCTGTTGTCAATAAGTCAACTTAGCGACAGTGGCTATGATCTCATTTTTAATCAAACATCTTGTAAAGCTGTAAGTCAGAAGGATGGATCTGTCCTATTCAACGGAAAGAGGAAAAACAACACTTACAAAATTAAGTTATCTGATTTAAAACATCAAAATGTAAAATGTCTTCTTTCTGTAAACGAAGAGCAATGGGTCTGGCACAGACGTCTTGGCCATGTCAGTCTGAGAAGAATCTCTCAGCTTAACTAGCTTGGTCTTGTTAGAGGCTTGCCAAATCTGAAATATTCGTCAGACGCTCTTTGTGAAGCATGTCAGAAAGGAAAGTTTTCAAAAACTTCTTTCAAAACTAAAAATGTTGTTTCTACCTCTAGACGGTTGGAACTTCTTCACATTGATCTATTTGGCCCTGTAAAAATGGACTCTCTCAATGGTAAGAAATATGGACTAGTCATCGTTGATGAGTAAAGCAGATGGACATGGGTAAAATTCTTACAACACAAGGATGAATCACATTATGTGTTTGCTTCCTTCTGCACTCAAGTACAAAATGAGAAAAGTTGTAAAATAGTCAGAGTCAGAAGTGATCATGGTGGAGAATTTGAAAATAAATACTTTGAAGAACTTTTTGATTCACATGGAATATCTCACGATTTTTCTTGCCCTAGAACTCCACAACAAAACGGAGTTGTAGAAAGAAAGAATCGAACTTTACAAGAAATGGCTCTCACCATGATCCAAGAAACTGACATAGCTAAGCACTTCTGGGCAGAAGCAATTAACACAACATGTTATATTCAAAATAGAATCTCTATAAGACCTATCTTGAATAAAACTCCATATGAATTGTGGAAGAATAAATTACCCAACATTTCTTATTTTCATCCATTTGGATGTGTCTGTTTTATGCTTAACACTAAAGAGAATCTTAGCAAGTTTGATTCCAAAGCACAGAAGTGTCTGTTGTTGGGATACTCTGAATGCTCGAAAGGCTACAGAGTTTACAACACAGAATCAAGAATTGTGGAGGAATCTATTCATGTTAGATTCAATGACAAGCCTGACTCAGAAAAGTCAGAGCTAGTTGAGAAACTTGCAGATTTGGAAATCAGATTCACCGAACCTAAGGAAAAGACAGATGAAGTTAAAGAACAACAAGATCCTACACAAGAAACCATTGAAGTAACTCCAAATACCCCATCTCAACGAAGAAGAAGACTGTCTACATTACATCCTGAGGAACTGATTCTGGGTAACAAAGATGCTCCTATCAGAACCAGATCAGCCTTTAGACCATCAGAAGAGACACTTGTAGGATTAGTATCATTGATAGAACCAGCTACAATTGAAGAAGCCCTCATGGACAAAGACTAGGTTCTGGCTATGGAAGAAGAACTCAACCAGTTCTCCAAAAACGATGTTTGGGATCTAGTTCCTAAACCCAAGAATGTTCACGTAATAGGAACCAAGTGGATATTCAGGAACAAGCTAAATGAAAGGGGAGAAGTTGTCAGAAACAAAGCACGACTTGTTGCTCAAGGATACGGTCAACAAGAATGAATCGACTACAATGAAACATTTGCTCCAGTTGCAAGACTTGAAGCAATACGTTTGCTAATATCCTTTTCAGTAAATCATGACATCACTCTATATCAAATGGATGTTAAGAGTGCATTCTTAAATAGTTATATATCAGAAGAAGTTTTTATCAAACAACCTCCTGGTTTTGAAAATTCAGAAAAAGCAGACTTTGTTTTTAAACTTAAAAAATCACTCTATGGTTTAAAACAAGCTCCCAGAGCTTGGTATGAAAGATTGAGCAAGTTCTTACTAGAAAACAATTTCACCAGAGGAAAGGTTGACACAACTATTTTCTGCAAGACATATAAGAATGACATTCTCATTGTTCAAATCTATGTTGATGACATTATTTTTGGTTCTGCTAACTCTTCTCTATGTCAAGAATTTTCAAAGTTAATGCAGGCCGAATTTGAAATGAGCCTTATGGGAGAACTGAAGTTCTTCCTTGGAATTCAGATTGATCAAAGATCAGAGGCCACTTACATCCATCAAACCAAGTACACAAAAGAACTTCTGAAGAAGTTCAATATGACGGATTGCAACATTGCTAAAACACCAATGCATCCAACGTGTGTCATGGGAAAGGAAGAAACATGAGTTAAGGTTTGTCAAAAGCTATATCGTTGTATGATAAGTTCTCTCTTATATCTAACTGCTTCTAGACCTGATATATTATTCAGTGTACATCTATGTGCTAGATTCCAATCAGATCCAAGAGAATCACATTTAACCGTTGTCAAGCGAATTCTAAGGTATCTGAAAGGAACAACTAACCTTGGCCTGATGTATAAGAAAACATCAGAGTATACTCTTTCTGGTTACTGCGATGCAGATTATGCTGGAGACAGATTAGAAAGAAAAAGCACATCGGGGATATGTTAGTTCTTAGGAAGCAATCTAATCTCATGGTCAAGCAAGAGACAATCTACAATTGCTCTCTCAACAGCTGAAGCAAAATACATATCGGCTTCCCTATGCAGTACTCAAATGCTATGGATGAAAAATTAGCTGGAAGACTATCGGATATATGAGAGTAACATTCCTATCTTCTGTGATAATACTGCTGCTATCTGCTTAAGTTAAAATCCAAATTTGCATTCTAGGGCTAAACACATTGAAATAAAATATCACTTTATTAGGGACTATGTTCAAAAGGGAACTCTATGCTTAAAATTCATTGATACAGACCATCAGTGGGCTGATATTTTCACAAAACCCTTAGCTGAAGATAGATTTCTAATCATTTTAAAACACCTGAATATGAAATACTGTTCAGAATAAAACATTTTCAGAACCTCATGTGTTTAGTCAGAGAAAAGCATTTTTCAAATCATCAGAACCATTTTTTTAACGCATCTCAAGTTCTGATAATTTTGTGACATGTCATATTTTCGAAAAATTATTTTTGCACGTGATTTAAATAAAATTAAGTCATTTTAACTGTTCAAATCAAACGAACAACATTTTTCTCGAGATTGACTCAACTTTATCACATTTATTAGCTTATCCCCTCAAGAGTGTATCTGTCCTTTAAACCCTCGAGAATTTTTTTTCTCTCACAAACCCTAAAAAGTTAATCAACTCTCATCTAATTCTCTCTCTCTATCACTCCCTCGTAATCAACTCAAAGATCAATCCTCATTCCTTCTTACCACCGTACGGATGAACACTCATCAACAAGACACTGTTTAAATCTTCCAAGAACTACCATCCTCATCCATCACACCCACTACTACTCTCTCAATGGCTGAACCAGTTGGTTCAGATCCATTAAACCTTCCCTCAATTGATGCAAACCATGTTACCTAGAGAACTCGCTTTGTGACATGTGTGACACATGCAAATGACCTAACTGTTCTGAAAGAGCTAGATGTTGATTTCGACAACCTCTCTGATATGGGTTTAACCTAATTGATCAATTGGGTGCTCAAGAATGGAAGATTTACTTTGATAGACTAAGAGGTCCATGCTTTGACGATCTAGTGAAAGAATTCTGGAGACATGCAGATACAGACGAATTCCATGTGGTATCTTTTGTTCTGGAGCAGAAGATTATCATCACTGAGAGATCTATCTCCGAATTGCTAGGAATGAAGTTCTTGGAAGGAAAGAGGTTGTACGGAAAAACTGAGAAATCTGAGTCAATCATCAACAAAGCTATCTTCAAGAGCTGTCAATCAGGAACAACGGACTACAAAAGCAAAAACTTGCGTGACAACCTAAGGATCTGGCACAAGATCATTCTTGGATGCATCAATCCAAGACCGGCAAAGAGTGCTACAGATTTTGCCAACGCAAATTAAAAACACATCATGTACTACCTGCACAAACATGAGAAAATGTGTCTTCCCTCCATTCTGTTCTACTACTTTCGTTATGATACAATTTGTTGTGTTCATTCTGTTTGCGATGACCGCACTTTGCGCTAGAAACTTGTTATCTGATTCGTGTTGGCACGCGAAATTTGAATTTTATTGCAATTAAAATGTATTTAATTTTTGCGTTGACAACTTTGTATTACAGGTCCTCGCGTTACGTGAACTCAATTTGCATCCTCGCGTTGCATTTATTAAACACGCACAAGTTTACTTTTCGATTCGATTTTGATGAATGCGTGTTGGATATAATTATTATATGCACTTTATTTCTCTTGTCATTCTATTGTGTACTTATGTGTGGTATCACGTTTCCTACTATTTGTTGTGTTAGGTTACGCCCTCGTATTAAAGTTCACACTCTTGCGCTAGAATTTGCACCCTCGCGATAGAACTTGCGACCTCGCGTTACAACTAGCATCTTTCAATTATTTTTCAACCATTTTCAACATCGATTCAAAACCATTTCAAAATCAATTCAAAACATTTTCAAACTAACGCGAATAAAATACTTGAACAACATCAAGTTTCTTTTTTCCACTTACTCGAAGTGCGCTGAAAATATTTTTCTCAAATAAACTGGATCAAAAAGGATTAATTGGCGTAGGCCTCTTTTTTCCCAGATTGTTTGGACACTGGTTGTAGAGCTTGTTGTTCAAAAACTTGTCTTCCACATTAAAATACAATTATTAACCAAATTTGGTTCGTTCTTTCATAGAAGAAAAAGGGCTAATTAGGCGTAGGCCTCCTTCTTCCATGAATATTTGGATACGGGATGTGGAGCTCGTTGTATGAGTACTCGTCTTCTGTTAAGGAACCATTACTCAATTTACCTCACATCTTATACAAAAAAATTGGACGAAAAAGGATTAATTGGATGTAGACCTCTTTCTTTCCCGAGTATTTGGACACTGGATGTAGAGCTCGTTGTGGGAATACATGTCAACCACCTAAAAACAATATTAACCAATCGAAATCATTTTCCGCCTTAGCGCGATGTCAAAACATTTCATAAACGAAAGATGCTTCATCAATGCCGAGACGATGCAAACCAAGATTTTTCCATACCATGCGTAAGAAGCTAGAATGCTTTCTGTTTGAAGGCATTGAGAACATAATTCTATGAATTCCAAGTTATGTTGTCCATTCTGACACGATGATAGTGTTCACTTCTTCATATTTTGGGTAGCAAGCAATGGTTTCCACTCGAATGCGACTAAGTACCTTTCGTTAAAATCGATCAACCCATAAACATTTGCTACCCAGAACTACATAGCCTTGAGTTCCCCATCGTACCTGGGGATACGTAGGAGCGAGGTTCAATGTCTCATCAGGAACCCTAATAAAAAAACTTATTTTTTAGTCCTCTCCTTTTTCCCTTTTAATCACTAGAAGAAATCAAATACCGAAAGCTAACATTCACATTCTCAAAGCTAACTAAACAGTTCCCATTGAGTACAACAGATGTGATGGGTGAAAATACCTTCCCCTCACATAACCGACTGTAGCAGGGAAAATTGAGATTAAGCTATTAGTTAACTTAACTCATAAAGCAAGAGTCGTCACCGCACTTTATTTTTTCCAAAGGAATGGGAAAAAAATGAATAAAACCCACAGAAGTTTTAAAAACAAAACTAATAAAACAAAGAGACAAAGGGTAAGAGGGTTGGTTATGCAATGGGAAGGTGTTAGCACCCAAAACATCTATAGTACTCTATAGGAACCTCTTGAAAATCTATGTTTGGCTTAAAAAGGTGTTGTTTGCAAAAGAGTGAGGAGATGAGAAGAGAAATATTTTTTAAGATTTTTGGTGTTTGACAAGACTTCCCAAGTCTCGTGCCTACGTACCCACAAAGTGCAATGGAGGGTCAAAACCTCGTAGTTCGTGGTAAAAATAACAAAAGAGTTTGTTTTGATTAATTTTGAATGGAAAGACAAGTTGTCATTTTAAGGAGAAAAATCAACTAATCACCCACAAGTATATGAAAATGGACTTTTGCATCACTATTGAGAACAACTCCAACTTGGATAGAAATCAACAAGTATGCCACTAACTCTCTCAAGTGGAAAAGAATCAACCTCAAACATCACTATGGGGATATGAGAATTACATCTCAACTATGAATATGACTCATGTCTAATCCTTGAGATAAGGTTTTAAAAGGAAAAGTGCACAAATGGCATAAAATAGTTTGAATGAGTTGTGTGTTTTTTAAGTCTTTTGAAATGGTTTTGATATGCTTAAGATGAATTAGCATTTATTTAAGAAAAAAAGTTTTAAAACCACTTGACAGAGTTAAGTTTTATTAAGAAAGTGGTTCAAGTTTAAAAACAAGAAGGTTTTGAAAAAGGGAGAAGATTTGGAAAATTAAAGAAGGGGAGGAGATGAAGAGACTATCCTAATAAAAGTAATAAAGTGAAAGTGTGTGCAAGTGAACTAACCAGAACTTGACAAGAGTCAAGACCAAAGTTCCATTCCTTTGGAGTAAGCCACAAGCAAGCCAAGTAAGCAAATCACTAACCAATGTATCAGATGAAAGAAAATCTAAGGCCAAAAGGTCAAAACCAAAGTATCAGAGCCAAGTCTTCAAGAAGTTAACCCAAGGTCAAAGGTACCATATGAATTCCAAGGTCTCAAATCACAACCCCAAAACAAAGGATCAAGAACCTAAATCTAAGTCAACAAGTCCAACACCCAAGCTTGGGATAGTAACCAGTAGTTCAAGGTAGCAATTAAGTCTTTTAGGGCTTTTTCCTTTATTAATATCTTTAAAAGAAAAAGAAAAGTCCAAGTGGACAAAGGAAAAAAAAAGAAGCATAGACATAAATAATATGAAATGTAAATGATGAAATAAAAGCATAATGTAATGAGCAAGAAATTAAATGACATAAAAGTAAAGGTGCAAGAAAAGTAAATGGCATAAAGTAAAAGTTAGCATAATAATATTGTTAGTGTCGATGTTAGAGTTAATAATTCGATTCGGGGAAAATTTAGCGCTATGTTAAGCAATCATAGCACAATCTATAAGGAAGATCATACTATAGGAGGCCAATCAATAACAATTTATGTACCATACATGTTAGAGATATGATGGAAATCATACTCCTAAAACATGTAGCACAAGTACAACCAAGGAGGGATCAAGCACTAAGGTAAGGAGATTGGCCCATTACATCAATCAATCCTTCATGACAACTTAGAACAAACTTATGCATAAATCTGAAGTACTTCCAATGATCATTGATAAATTGAATAATAGATTTAAAATGATGAAAGTTCATCAAGCATCAATCCAAACATCATGAACAAGATGGACAACAAATCATCCAATTGATCAAGAGAAAAGGAAAAGAAAAAGAATGAGAAAGAAAGATGAAGAGAGAACCAAATTGAATCAAGATTCAAGATCTATTCATCATCAATTTCAATCACCTTTCTTGGTGGATTAAGGCACTAAACCTATCATCAACTCAAAGCACCAAAATTGAATCAAATGATTCATTTAATGATAGATTTGAATTGATGAAAATCCATCCAACCTCATCAACACCCAAAGTCCATTGAAATTGATGAGAACTTTGATCAAGGAGTTATGATTCAAGACAACAACCAGCAAACAAGCCAAAATACAATATAAAGCAATTAAAAATGCATGAAAAATAGTTTTTTTAAAATGGTTTTTAAATGAAAATAAAAGGGAAAATCAAGATGAAGCCTCTAAGCAAATATTAAATGATCAAGAAAATTAAGACAAGTTAGAAACAAGTCAAGGAGCACATAAGTTTTTTTGGAGAATTTAAAAATGCATAAAAGTATTTTTAAACAAATTAAAATGCATGAAAAATGTGAAAAATAATGAAAATATCAAATCATGAAATAAAAATATGAAAAAATGTACATAAGATAGAAAATATTTTTAGAAAATTATAGAAAAAATTTGGAGTGAAAAGACCGAGGGAGCTGTTTTTAATGAGTTTTTCAAATAAAATTGAATTTAAAAAAGATAAAAATGAAATAACATAAAAGCAAAAATATTTGGACCATTAGATCAAATCCACACATCAGATTGCAAGGCACTAAGGTCATTGGATCAAAATACTAAGTCCAAGTCACCAGATCCAACATACCAGATCTAAAGTCAAAATGCGCTCACATTGAGGTCATAACACGTGATTACAACTGCCAAAACAAATTAAAAAAAAAGCGTGGCAACCTCTGATTGGCCAGGATTTGAAATTTCGCTCCAAACCATGGGAAGCTTCACTTCGTCTTCAACCTTGGGACAATTTGTGAAATTCCTGAACTCAGTGTTTTAAACTGAAATAAAGCATGTTTTATGTCTAACATTCCTCATCGTTCAGGTCTCCATGCTTTAGAGCAATTGATTTACTCTAAGCATGAAGAATTTCAAAGAAAACAAGAAGAACCCTAGAACTTGAAAGTAAAATTAAATTCTCAAAAGGAAATATAAATTCCAGATAAGAGAGGGTTATCACTTAGTGAAGAAAGATGAAGCTACTGGTAACTAGTTTGAGGAGTAATTTTACAGTTATCTACCATTTCAGTTGAAGCTCAAAGGTTCAACAATGGTGAAATGAAAAGCTTGGATTCAAGTTGTTTCCAGTCACAACAATGCTTCAGTTAGCTTCAGATAAGGCCGATGATGGATTCTTGGCAAAGAAATAAAGAGAAACGAGCTTGATTTTGAAAAATGAAGATCTATTTTGAGAGAGGTTTCAGGTTCTATGGAAGCAGAGTTTCTTTGGCTATTCAAGCTTGCAAATGAAGGGGAATTGATCCTCTATTTTTAGGGAAGTGAGTAAGGTCATTGCTTGTGTGAAATTCTCTCTCAATCGTGCCAACCAAATCAAGAAAACTCTAGATCTAAAACGTGTGAAAAGTTGGTATGAAAAGTGTGATCCTGAGCTTATTTAAGCCGTTTCAATTTGTACCAAATGTGTTTTTACCTTTTAGAATGATTTTCCACATGTGTTATGGTCCCCAAGTTGAATTTGCACACGCTTTCTAAAATTGTAGGTCACGGTGTGAGCAGAGTTCATGCCACCTTGTTCCAATTGAGGCCAAATGAAATGCCTTTGTGCATTATGTGATTTTTCTTGAGCCAAATATTCCTTTCATGGCAAGGAAGACAATGCAAAAAGAATCAATTCAATTGGATGTATCATGATGAAATGGTAAAAGAATCAATTCAATTAGGCCTGGCATTAGGTCAAACAGGTCATGACCTAGTTTTGTGCACAAATGGCCTTCAAGATTTGAGGTCCTTGGAGCATGAATTGATGTTTGACCTCTAAAGCAAAGTTGTAGAGGACATAAATAAGGATATTTGGAAAAAAGAAGCGGCCATAAAAGTTGAAAATTGAAGAAGTTATGATCTTTGGAACATAGGCATGCCATACTTGAACTTTAGGTCAAATTTCACTAAGTCCACAAAATGACCTTTAATGTTTCCTCACTTTTGATGGCCTTCCAAGAATAATTAGCTCTTGACTTGTAAAGAGAAGTTGGAGGGGATGTCAAGAAAAGTCATTTTCCTAACGAATAACTCAAAAATACTGAAGTATGAAGAAGTTATGAAGTCTTGAACTTAGGCTTGAAATGTTGACTTTTTGGTCAAACCTCCTTGTACAAACTTGCAACCTTGGACTTTTTCTTGCATTTCAAGGCACATTGATGATCATATAAACTCAAAAATACATACTCTTGATTGTTCTCTGATGAAGCTTCCAATGGCTTGAGGAAACTTGTTGATGAAGGCATGGAAATGAACACATAAACCTTTGAAAATTCTTGAGAAACAAGCCACTAAACCTTGAGATATCTTTGATCAAATGAAGTTGAATCATGCTTGAGACTTTATGATTTGAGATTAGAGTTTATGCTTTAATGAATAGCCGTTTAAAATCAGTGATTGATCACACTTTGACTTGAGGACCTTAAACCCTAGCTGAGGATGCAATCACTTGATGCTCTTGATTCCAAACTGTTAGCTCCTAATTTCAACGCCTAGTATTGGATTAAGAGAATTAATCAAGGAAATAGGATTTCAGAGAAGACTTGGGAGACTTCGACTGGAATAGCATTCCCAGGAATTCTAGTCGAAAGTGTCCTTGTGCAAGAAAGAAGTATTTTGTGGACTTAGAAATATTTCCAACAATTTGGAAATATTGTTCAATGGAAGCATTACTGATGACATTCGATTCAACATTTGAATTCAAATAAAGGAGGCAACTTTGTTCTTATCCTAATGCTGGCAAGAGACACGTGGAGCGTATTTAGGAGACGAGGACATGCAGAATACCATTTGTCATTCTCTACTTTGTAGGCCGTTAGAGGTAGTTATTTTCGACTATTATAAATAACAAGTCTTAATGTTAGTATTTGTGTGTGTTCAAGTTTGTACAAATTCCTCAATTACTCAAAGTACCCGCGTGTAGAGAAACGAGTGTGTGAGAAATGTACGTTTGATGTAACACCATACTTTTCGTTTAATATAATTCAGTTAGTTTTTGCCTAGAACTTTATCTTTTACTTTCGTCAATTATTTTCCAACGCAATTCCGATTATTTCACTGCATTACATTTTCTTTAATATTGTCGAAGTAAACTTTATTTAAACCATGAATACTATCGAGGTGCTCATCTTTTTCCAAATATCATTTTAAATTATTTAGCACATGTCCTATGATTTAGTATGGCCGATCCTGCAAGTTACCCAATTTCTCATTGATTTGGTAGACCAGAGGTTGTTTACCAATTTTCACGGTAAACAAATTGGCACACCCAGTGGGACAATACTAAGTAAATTTCGAGAACAAAATTTCTGCATTTTTGAAAATTTATAATTCTGCATTCAATTGTCTTTTCTCTTTCAAAAACTTCGTTGCATGTTATTAAGAAGTGGTAAAGTAGCCACCACTAACGAAGATAGACCAAGGAGAAGATACACGAGGAAAACGGCGAGTGCAAACCAGACAAATAATTCGAACCCTCAGCCAAATAGTTCGAATCCCCAAACAACGTCCAGTATTAATGTAGAACCACCCCAGGATCTTCGACTAGGGGACCAACGGTTTCAACGCCTGTTTCTGAAACAATACCATCTATGGTGAGTTTGATCCCTACGCATTCGATTTCCCATACTCAATCCATTCTAAATTATGTTGTATCAAGGGGGCCACCGAGGACTCCCCCACCAGTCGGAAATTCTAGTTTCCAACCATTTGTTCCCCCTGGATTTTTGATGCCTTTACCTAGTCGAGAACCGCCTTTTGGGATGCCAACTTCGATGATGGTAAACTTACAGAATGCTCCTCCAACATTTTCGGAACCCATAGTAACATCGATGTTATAAGGGTCAGGATCTGGGGTAAATATAGGTCGAAATAGCCAATCTTTAGTAATGGGATATTCAACCCAAATACCAAACTTGATAAATAGTACTGCAGCATATTTGAGGCAACAAATGGACGAGAGTAACCATGAAATGGTCCAAATGATGTCCCAAACTATGGGAGAAATTTTTAAGCCTCTCATTCAAAATACTTCCCAGACTAATCAGCAAATGGCGGCGTAAATGACACGCCTTGCAGATTTCTTTTGTGTACCAAACCCTCCTCGACATCCACCAAGGGAGCATATGATAGAAAACCAATGGGCAGTTTTCAAAGAGGACCCTACTATTAACCAAGCACAAAAAAAACCCAGGAAACATACCCCAGGCGAATATAGCAAACCAAGGAATATTCGAACGACCTAGAGTCGAACCCCCTAGGAATCAACCACAAATTCCTGTAGGAGACGAGCCAAGGGTAGTTTTGGTAAATAGAAACCAGAATGCTGACAATGTTGTACAACAAATTCGACGTAACGACGTGGCAGCAGATAACAATTTGGCAGCCATGGTCGAAAGGATTATGGCACGGAATGGAGTAAACTTTGGTCTTCGAAGGCCAAATTATACATCATTGTTGTCAGAATATATCCTTCACTCAGATTTACCCCTAGAACAAAAGTTCCTAAATTCACTAAGTTTTCTGGGGATACCACTGAGTCCACTGTCGAACATGTTGCTAGGTATTTGATAGAATCCGAAGAGATTTCGAATAATGAGAACCTTAGGGTAAAATATTTCCTAAGTTCCCTTACAAAGATTGCCTTCACATGGTTCACAACCTTGCAACCAAATTCGATCCATAATTGGACCCAGTTGGAAAGTTTAATTCATGAGCAGTTCTATATGAGACAAACCAAGATCAGTTTAAAGGAATTGGCTAGTATAACGCGGAAATTTACTGAGCCAATAGATGATTATTTGAACAGATTATGGCTGCTCAAAGCTAGGTGTTTTACTCAAGTACCAGAACATGAGTTTGTCTAAATGGCCGCTGGAGGTATGGATTATTTCATTAGGAAGAAACTAGATACTCAATAATTGAGGGACATGGCCCAGTTGGCTGATATGGTTCGACAACTAGAACGACTAAAAGATGAGAAGGCTAGGGCAAATAAGAATAAAAGAATACCTACGTCGAATTCAATGAAGAAGACGAAAGACCTTATAGTGAGTCATCGAGTTTCGACGAAAGCGAGATTGACCTTGCTGAATTGAAACAAGGTCCACCTTACTCTTGTAAGGTCTTGGCCCCTTCAAACGGAAAAATCCCCGTCGAACCAGAAAAAGCGATAAATTTCCTAAGAAAACTTACATTTTCGACGCTACCAAATGTGAAAAATTTTCGATAGTGCCTCCTAGTGCTAAAATACCTCCTTTAGAACAAAGGAAAAAGAGAGGTTTTTGTAAGTATCACAATTTCTTGGGTCATAAAACTTCTCAATGTTTGCTTTTCATGGATCTTGTTCAAAATGCTATCAAGGAAGGAAGACTGAAATTTGGAGAGAACTCAAAGAACCAGATGAAGATTGACTCTGATCCTTTGCAAGTGGTTGACGCTCATTACACAGAGCCAACTGAAGTCAACATGATCGAGATTGCTGAAGATCTCGACAATAATTTCAACATGGTCGAAGTCACTGAGGACTTCAACAATGGAGCTGTTATGGTCAGGATTACTGAGGATCTCGACCAGGAGTTTATGAAGAATTTTGCCAGTGAGCCTGCTCAAGGCTTCACCAAAGAAACTACTGATGGTTTCGATTTGGGAGTCACTAAAGACTCTAATGGAGGAATCACTGAGGATTCCAATTTAATGATGATAACAAAAGAAACTGCTGATGGTTTCATACGAATGAACAAGGCTGCTGAAGGCCTTCAAATGAAGTTACACAAGTTGGACATCACTGATGATGTCAACATGGATATCAACATGGTGGAAATATCACAAGAAACCCCCATGGAAGTCGACGAGGAGCGTCGACAAAAGGAGCATAACAAAATAGCCTATCCAAATCAAGAGGAGACTCTGATGGATTTCCTCCATAGGTACCAAAAGAAAAAAATCAGAAGTGATGTTGTGATCTCGACGCAGTGTTGGGTTTGATAAAAAAAGCAGCCCAAAATCTTGAAGGAGTCAGGAAAGCCAAACAAAGACATGAAGAGAGAGCCCTTCATGGTCAACGAGGCTTCGACCTGAAGAGATCCTCTTCGAAGCAGGAACAGACTAAGCCAAGAGCCCCAAGAGAAAGACCTACCACTTTCAAGCCGTTTGTAGAGCTCTCTAATGGAAAGTGGACAAGACCAAACGAAAATAAGGGAAAAAGCCAGCAGAAATGACAAAGCTTCAACGTAGATAGAGGCTCATCAATGGCATACTGTAGAGAATTCCAGACTTCGAAGCAGTCAGCCTACATCTTAGAAAATTATAAGGGAAAGAATCACATGTCCATATCATAATGGAGAAGGGAACAAAGAAGAAAAGCTCAAAGAGAGGCTGAGGCAAAGGCGGAGTCAAGTATCAACGTATCGACCGAAAAGAATGATAGGGAAGAGCCAAAGCCTTTCTAAAAGATGCAGGTGGGAAGAAAGTTATTTGCCACACAGGAAGAAGAGGCCAAAGAGAAGCGTGATCAAGCAATTGCTGAGGATGAGATGCTTACTGACAATTTTGACTCAGGTTCGGAGCAGTCTTTGGACATCATAGTGAATGTGGTGTCAGTGCTCCCCAGAGAATTCGACCAAATAACTGAGGTCGAAGAGACGGATAATAATACTGAAATTGAAATGGGCACACATAAACCTGTGTGTTATTATGTGATGAACAACGACTGCGTCGAGGAACAGAACGCGTTCTTCGAATGCCCAGACGAGGCAATGAAGAGTCATTTAAAGCCTTTATTCATTACAGGAAAGGTCGAAGATGTTCCTGTCAACAAAATCTTAGTGGATTGTGGTGCGACGGTGAACCTAATGCCACATTTCATGCTGAGTAAAATCGGAAAATTCGACACCGATACCAAGCCCCATAATATGGTACTCTCCAACTATGAAGGAAAGGTGGGTACTACTTTGGGGGTGATTCAGGTCGATTTGACCATGGGTACTGTTACAAGACCAACCATGTTTATGGTTGCTGAAACAAATGCCAATTAAAACCTATTACTTGGCCGTAAATGGATACATGGGATATGGGATGTACCTTTATCCATGCATCAGAAGATTACTATATGGCACCCAGACGACATTGTGGAAAACATTGAAGCATACCAAGGTTATTTCCAAGCTGCAATCAATCATGTCGACAAACGCCATTTCGAAAAGCACCTGGCCAACATTGCTCCATGCAACTCGACCAACTTTGCATTTACTCCGGATGACAACGCATATTGTTCGTTGTATTTGAATCCCACAAATGGCTTTCAATGGGACCGTGAGGCCGTGGGAGAAGATGGCCTTGCATATGAAGGGACATCTGGAGTCGACCCTACAGGATGGGGAAGCGAATTCGGCGATGATGTCTGAGTTTGAAGCACTTAAAAGGATTTTGGCTTATATAGCCAAAAACAAACTACAAATGGCCTTGGAGGTTGAATCGAAACATATGGCTATCGATGCCAACAATATATTACACCAAGAAGGTCCTGGTAAGGACTTCGATCCAGAACCACCTGATAAGGTTCAGGATGAAGTAAAAGGCCAGAGGCTTAATGCCATCTATGATGACGAGCCTTTGGGTTTTGAAAAGGATCTGTTCGCAGGCAACATTAAAATGCTAGTGCAAGATCCACTGGAAGAAATCGACTTGGGAGAGGGGCAACGAAAAGGCCAACATACATCAGCGCCAATATCAGCCCACAATTCAAGGTCGAAGTCATCCAATTGTTAAAGGAGTTTAAAGACTGCTTTGCATGGGATTACAATGAAATGCCTGGTTTAAGCAGTGATTTGGTCGAATTAAAGCCGTCAATTAAGCATGGGAATTAGCCAATCAAGCAGAATCCAAGGCAGTTTACACCGGCAGTTCTCTCGAAGATCAAGGAGGAGGTCGAAAGGCTTCTTCGTTGCAAATTCATTCGAACAGCCAGGTATGTCAAATGGTTAGCAAATATTATACCTGTTATAAAAAAGAATGGTACTTTGAGGGTTTGCATAGATTTTAGAGATTTAAACGCTGCAACCCCAAAGGACGAATACTCAATGCCTGTGGTGGAAATGCTAGTCGATTCTGCTGCAGGCCATTAATACCTTAGTATGCTCGACGGGTATTCTGGATATAAACAAATATTTATTGCTGAAGAGGATGTCCCCAAAACGGCATTTCGATGCCCTGGTGCCTTAGGCACCTATGAGTGGGTAGTCATGCCTTTTGGTCTAAAGAATGTTGGGGCAATATACCAAAGAGAGATGAATTCGATCTTCCATGATTATATAGAGACTTTTATATAAATTTATATTGATGATATTGTTGTTAAGTCCGTTTCAGAGAAGAATCACATTGACCATCTTCGACAATCTTTCGAAAGGATGAGGAGATATGGTCTGAAAATGAACCCTCTCAAATGTGCTTTTTGTGTGCAGGCGGGGGATTTCTTAGGCTTTGTGGTCCATAAAAAGGAAATCGAAATAAACCAGAATAAACCAAGGCCATTATGGAGGCGAAAGTGCCATCAACAAAGAAGGAACTACAGTCACTGCTGGGAAAGATCAATTTCTTAAGGAGATTCATCTCGAACCTTAGCGGAAAAACTCAAGCCTTCTCATCTCTCCTTCGACTCAACAAGGAAAGATTCGAATGGGGGCAAGCTCAACAAGAAGCTTTCGACAAAATCAAGGAGTACTTGAGTCACCCTCCAATTCTAACACCACCTTGTAGAAATAGGAGTATGAGATTGTACATATCTGCGTCGGATAAAACTTTAGGGAGCATGTTGGCTCAAGAGGATGAAAATGGTGTCGAAAGAGCCATTTACTACCTTAGTAGGGTTTTGAACGATGCAGAAACTAGGTATAGCATAGTTGAAAAATTGTGTTTATGCTTGTATTTTTCTTGTACAAAGTTGAAGCATTATATAAAACCTGTTGATGTTTATGTTTCGTCTCATTTTTATATCATTAAACATATGTTGTCTAAGCCAATTTTGCATAATCGAATTGGTAAATAGGCATTAGCTTTAACTGAATATTCCCTAACTTATATGCCTCTGAAGGTTGTTAAAGGACAAGTGGTAGCAGACTTCATCGTCGACCACTCTATAAAAGAAAATACGTTAAACTATCTTGAGCTCGAACCTTGGAAATTGTATTTCGACGGTTCTAGTCATAAAGATGGTACATGCGTAGGAGTTTTGATTATTTCTCCTAATAAAATTCCAACAAAATTCAAGTATAAAGTCGAAGGTCTTTTCTCGAATAATGAGGCTGAATATGAGGCTTTAATAGCCGGACTTGAGATATTGTTGGAATTGGGGGCAACTTGAGTCGAAATAATGGGAGACTCAGAGTTAGTCATAAAACAAATCACAAAGGAGTACAAGTGTGTTAAAGAAAATCTCATTATGTACTTTGTAATAGCCAATCGATTACTGAAAAAGTTTGAAGTGGTGAGCATTCGACACATACCTCGACTGGAGAATCAAATGGCTAATGACTTGGCTCAAATTGCTTTTGGGTACAAAATTTCGAAAGAAAAATTACAAGATGCAATCAAAGTCAGAGGAAGAGTTGTGTCAGCCAGATTGTCCCCATCAGATTTGGAAACAACAAAGCTAGGGTACGCTGATAAAGAGAATTTCAAAATCTAGGTAATAGATAGCTTGACGAACGAAGACTGGAGAAAACCAATAGTGGAGTATCTGCAAAACCCAACGGGGTCCACATAACGAAAAATTAGGTATCAAGCTTTAAGTTATGTTCTTTTGGGTAATGAATTATTTAAAAAGACTCCTGAGGGAGTTTTGCTTAAATGCCTTAGTGAGTCAGAGGCGTATCTAGCCCTTTCGACTATCCAAAGTGGGGCGTGTGGGGCTCATCAAGTAGGCCATAAGATGAAATGGCTTTTGTTTCGACAAGGGATGTTGATAAGTGCATATTGTACCTATTTTTGTATATAAGTTTTGTTGCACTTATCGAACTTTTTGTTAAATATCGTTCGAATAATCCCCTATTTGTTCATAAATACGTTTACTTAACATTTTAGTGTATATATTGCGTATCGTGTAAATATCAATGAGTTTAATTGATTTTCTCTCATTTTTCAGGTAATCAATCAAGGATGTCTTGCCATTTTTGTATAGAGGATTGAATAAGCTTTCCAACGCTTCCAACCGTGCGTCAATCCGAGTTACGGATCAAAAGTTATGGTCAAAACAAGGGCTGGGAGAAAAAAGGGACCAAAGTTAGCAAAGCGAACTTCCCAACGAACGAGACAGTAGAAACATGGACCAAAGTTATCAAAGCGAACTTCCCAGCGAATGTTCGTGCAGAGTCAGTTTAACTGTTTAATAGGCACTTAAGTGCCACTTTTTGAGGCTCGCTTTACGAGTAAATCGTTCGCTTAGCGAACGTGACAGAATTTGTAATGTTCATAAGTTCATTTTTACCATTTTTTAGGTTATGGTTTTGGGAATTTTTGCTCCCAACTCCATCAACTTCATTTTTCAGTAGATTAGCTTAGAAAACAACATGAAAGCTTGCATACGGTTGAACCGGGGTGGATTGATCGTCGATCGACTCTGACAAACTGCGAGATGTTTGGTTTATTTCTCTTCGTCTTTGTGTTTTTATTCTATGGTGGGTTGTTGTATATGTATTTACTTTGAACTTATATATTTTTGTCGCCCATGGCATTGTATGAAATTTGCTTTACAAATCTCTATTGGTGATTGTCTCTGATTTTTACTTTATGCCCGGAGTTTGAGTTGCGTTAGAGATAACCCTCGCAAACTTTGATTAGGGATGATTATCTGTTAGTTTCTGGACTCTAGAGATAGATTTAGAGCTAACAATCTTCAATAGGCGTCAAAGCTTAATGCCTCCATGTCTTGAGTCGGGTGCGAGAGTGTCGACGATGGTAACACGGTTGTTCTCTCAACTTTGCATTAGACATAACCTTTGTTGTGAGCGATGCTGGGTGATATTGAGGAGTATTGTAGGTAGAGTATAATTGGTTGGTAAGTTTAAGTTTGTGAAGAGTGGATTATGTGCACGCCGGATAAGTTCGTCTCTCTGATTAGTGAATTCTATTTATGTTAATGTTTACTTTTCTGTTTTTACTTCACCCATTTTAAACCCAAACTCATAAACGCGAGAGATTGTCGAACGAAATTCTTTCCCTCGAACCGATCTCTATGGACACGATATAAATCCTGGAGGGAATTCTTCCAAAAATAAATAATTTTGCTCCTTGTCGGTTTTTCGCAACCAACAAAATGGCGCCGTTGCCGGGGATTGGTTTTGATATTGAATAGCATTGCGACAGTTTCTTTGTTTTTGAGTTTTGTAGATATCGTATATATTGTCTATTTTCACATGTTTATATTGATACTTGTTTTGCTGTTATTTTTCATTATGTTTGTTTAAGTGTTGTATACATTTTGTTCTCGTAACGTTTGTTTAAGTGTTTGGTTAGGGCACTTGCTTTTGGTTTGCGCGGTGAGGCATCACCATGGCATGAATGAAGGAAGTTGCTAGCTAAGTACTGTAAAGGCGTCGAGCTTACGACGTAAAACAAGCATGTTTTTATTGTTTTTAGTTTCTAATGTTTTTGTTTGTTGTTTGGACGCAAATTTTGGTCAACATTTGAGGATGCATTTTGTGATTTTCCAAGTTTGATCGTTTCAACTTGCGGATGTATGGTAATGATATTGTTAAGTTTTGTACACGTCCAAGGTATGTGTTTATCGCTTTCTAGACTTTAGCATATTCATGATACATAGGCTTTTTACAAACTTCCATGCCATTCATTCTTTTGTATACTCGTTCTTGTTGTGAATCACTTTAGTTCCCACCTTTTTGTGAGGTAGCTTTCCATTGTTCATATATGCGGAGTACCAACATTCTTGTTCTAACAAGATTTTATTATGCTTAATCTTTTGTTTGTGTTGATTATATGAAAGCACGAAAAGGATCAATGCACTTGTTTCATTTTGAGCACAACCACCTTGGCCAAATAGTCATTCACCCTGTGAGCGTGTGATCATTCGTAACCCCTTTGAGCTTTGTTGGAATACAAATAGAGTTAGGGTTTTGTTATCATTTCACAGAGATTGTTAGAGATATCACTGCCTTTCTACAGTTGAAAAGGTTTTAAACTTTAATTGGAACAAAGGGTTTTAGTTGTTTTCAGTCGGAACGTTTGCATTCAAAGTTAAGTAATGAACGGTAAAAAGATTTGTTTTAACGATTTATAAAAACATGTCAAGATTAGTAGCCGGTAATCCGCTTTCGTACGTATATCTTTGAAAAAGCGTGTGAACTTTCTAACAATAAATAAACTCACATATCCTCTCAACAAGTTTCTCTCGAACACTTGTTGTGGGATTTATGATATTGATCCTTTATTGATCTCTCACACAAACTATCAATATGACAACATTTAAGAACAATATTTATGAACATCAACATTCAAAACTATCTCTAGCCTCATGAATAATTGATGGATTGAAACCTAGGTCAAGTTTTAACACATATCTCTCAATCATGAATCAAAACAAAAGATGAACCATAAAAACAAAGTTTCTTCTCTATATTTATCATTAACAAAGTTCACAAACTTAATACAATATCAATACATACAAAAATGATGGATTACCTCCACTAATCTTGACATTAGAAGTGCTTAGCTACCCATTGTCATGGTAGCTTCACAAACAAGAGAAATGGAGAAGAGAAACAAGCATCAACGACGATCTCTCGACAAATGATGCTTCAATTCTTAGAAAATAGGATACTACAGTATTTACATTATTTTTGCTCTAAGAAAATGAATAGTCCTCTACAAAAAATCTGATCTAATCTATTTATAAGGGGGCTGAGTTACGCAGAGCGCGCTAAGCGCGCTGTCATTAATGATCAAACCGTCCTTGACCGCGCTTAGCGGGCTACAGACCGCGCTAAGCGGGTTACTCTCTGGAAAATACTCCCAGTCCGCACTAGGAGCGCGCTAAGCGCGCTTGCAGCATGCTTCAAAAATCCAAATTCTTCAAAACTGCTCCTTAAGAGCCTTCCATGCTGCAAGCTTCCATTGAAATGCTAAAACCTACAATTATAAACAGAAAAGTTAAATAAATAAGTCTAATAATGCAATTAAACTATACTACGATTATTTACCGGAAACAACGGGAAAAAGCATCGATTAACAATTAAAGATCTCAAAAGGTACCAAAAAGTAAACTAAATATTAACACATTTTAGCACCTAACAACTCTCCCCAACTTGCTTCTTTGTTTGTCCTCAGACAAAGGTAAGATAGAATAGAAACAAGAGGAATATCGGATAAGCAAACACAATCAAAAATCAATGGTTCAAACTAAATTGAGGCGCTCGCAAGTACTGCTCAGCTTCACAAAGAATCAAAACATGTCTATGAACTAATTTCTAAACAGAAATAACAAGCACTCATCAAAAGCAAACAAATGTTCAAACGGGAATCACCTACTTATTTAGACGAGCCATGCTCAATATTTACAAGGGACAAAACACACTCAAAAGCAATTGTGCCACATCCAAAACAATTTATGCAATCATCTCACAACTAATGAAAACAATGGAAACAAAGATCATAAAAGGACTTTTATCGGTTGTAACTTGGACGGGGTTAAGAAACAAGGGGCATATGTACACGGCCATTGAAATAAGAAAGGGAAAATTTCATGAAGAGCATTTTCTTTTCTAAACAACCATTCTTGCTCAAACTTCCAACTTATTCTCACAATGCATTCTATTTATTTCTTTGATTCCCACAATTTTTCCTTTTCTTTCTTTTTCAATCTATTTTTATTTTTCTTTTTCTTTCTTTTTCAATCTATTTTTGATTTTTCTTGAGAATGCATTGTCCACAATTCCTTCTTCTCTTTCCTCAATGAACCAATCTCCCCAATTTCAACAATACTATAAACTTAAATCAAAATGCTCTTCAAAACGGTTAAAGTCCGGGTTCATGCTTCGAAAATACAAAAATTTTCGCATTTGGCTCAAGAGAGGTTTCTAATGTTCACACTCACAAGCTGACTTGAAGTGGCTTTTGGAAAAGTGGTTCTACTCATAATACTCAAAAATTGCCTTGATCATTTCAATGTTTCCAAAATTTCAAACTATAAGCAAGATTAAACATAAACCATTTAAGTAAGCAACAACTACTTGAATCCCTCAATAATTTGTGAACAATGGAGGAAACTCACATATGTGGCAATGTCCTAATTGATTCCCACATGAACATACATGCTAAATGAAGTAAAGCTTGAAATTTATGTAAAGCAAAAAGTTCATACACATGCTAACATTCTACAAAGCACAAATAGAGTACCTTTTTGTGCAACAATCCAGAATTATATCATCACCATCAATGATTGGTGTAACACATCACTTTTGTTCAAAGAAACTAAAACTTGCTTCATCAATCAACTACCTTAAATAGAGAACAAACACAAATTTTTTTTTGTACCAAAAATTCACTAATAATAAGAAAATATTTTAACAATTATCCAAAAATCAACATCCGCCCGGATGTGAACTACAACAATATCTTAAACAAAAGTAAAAAAAACTAGCAACAAACTAAACATAACAAAATACAAAGGTGGAACAATCAAACCCATAATTCAGAACTTGAACTCGAAACTCCATCATCACCACCATCATCATCATCAGCTGCCCCCTCCGCAAAACCTGGCCTGCCCTCAGGCCACCTAGCATATGCCACGAGGTCCTCTCTCGACCTCAAAGGGTGATCAATATGCGACTCTCGGATGTGAAGCTACAGCTGCATTATAGACTCATGCATAAACAAAAAGGCACACTGGTGAGCCTCGTGCATGGCCCAATTGGCCTCAGCACTCGAATCACCAACACGCCCTGCAGGGGAAGCAGTAGCAACAGGGACAACTTCATTGTGTGCCTTTAAACAATGACGGGTAATAAAATTGTCATCCAAAATAGCCAACTTTACATTCCCATGGGTTGGAAGGGTGACTCGCGCCTTATGGCACAATGCCATAATAAGCCTAGGATAAGTCAAAGTACAAGCCACCCTATCACCAAACGGAGTAGCACTCACAACAATCCTCTTCAGCTCATTAGAAATGATATGTGCTAAATCCACGGTCTTCTCGTCGTCAAGAATATAAGCTAAGAGGCCAGCTGTCTGCATGGGAATGGAGGATGTGTGACTCTGAGACTTTAGGTTGTGCAAGACAACCGACATTACAATTTGAGTCTGTATAGTCAACACCCCTCACATGAACTTCAGAGGGGCACCGGTAGCACTTAACTGATAGGACTGACCAGGCACACACAAAACCTCTCTTAACTGCTCGACATTCCATCTTCCTCGAGCTAACATTCTTCCATAGTCACACAACTCATCCTCAGCCAACTCTAAATGGTTCCCAAGGTAGGTGTTAATTGCATCCCTAGAAACATCAATCTCCCTGCCCCTTACCCATGTTTTAAAATTGAACGCCTCATCACCCGAAGGCAAGGCATTAGCAAAAAATTCTCGAACAATATCCAGATGATATTCGGGGTAAGGTTCATAGAGCTTGTCCCAGCCTCCTCCTTGCACCAGAGAAGCTGTGCGTTGATAACTTCCTAAGGGATCAATCTGAATAATTCTATCAGGCCAAACAGTTCTTCTCTCAAGTTGCTGATATCTCAGCTGCTGTTCAAGACCAAGAAACTGATTGTGATCAAATTGTCCTGATGGAGGTCGTCTGGCTGGGTTTGATGTCGAACCGACACGCTGTTTCTTCCTTCCAGCATCTAAAAAAAGAAACACACAAAACATCCACAAAAACAGACAAATACATTAACAAAAAATACATTAAAATATGTTTAAATTCCTAAACAATTACAACAAATAATCCATGGGATCAAAACAGAATTCTGGAAGAGGGGAATTTTTCTGAAAATCCCAGACCGCGCTAAGTACGCAGGACCGCGCTAAGTGGGCTCTGCGATTTGTAGAAAAATTCCTCTCTGCAACAGACAACATCCAATGGATAAAACCCTAATCCTGGCACAGAGATATTCACAGAGATATTTACAATCACAAATACATGAAATTAAAACCCTAATATCTACAAAAAACCTAATTTCTACATTCAAAATCCCTAATTTCTAAAATCAAAGTTCCTATCCACATGCAATTACACTAATCTAGTGAGAATAATGGAAAATGACAACCAAAAAGAAGAACAAATTAACAAGAACTTTGAACATTAAAGCTACAACCCAAAATGGGTTTGAACATTGAACAAGAACATTAAAAATATAATGAAGAAATTACATTTGCTAATGAAGATAATGAGCAAGAAAATGACAAAGATGAAGCTAAGGCACAAGAAATCCAAGGAACTCTCAAAATTTTGGAGAAAAATGAAATTGGGAGGAAGAAGAGAGAACTTGAGATTTTTGAGAAAAAAGGGGGAAATGAGGCACAACCTCAGAACCCTAGATTCTAAAGCCAAATCTGGGTCGGGTCAGCACAAATGGGCCCAGACAAAACCACTTTTTTTTTCAAAATTTCGCAGACCGCGCTAAGCGCACTGCTCACTGGAAGTGGGGGTGACTTTTTCTTCAGAGCGAGCTAAGCGGGCTCTGCAACAACAAAAACACTACCAGTTGCTCCAAACTTGGTTCCAGCAGCACAAAATATCATTCCAAGCAGCAAAATCACACCAACTTACAAAAAACATGATTAAACAACAAATTGACCAAAAAATGATAAAAACTTACAGAATTAGGGTGCCTCCCAATGAGCGCTTGTTTAACGTCGGATAAGCTCGACGGTCCAAGACGATCAATGAAGAACGTCTAGGAGAATGGAAAAATTTTCGCGATCGAAATTACCTCCACGGTAGACTTTTAAACACTGACCATTTACGGTCCAACAGTCTTTTTTCTGCATATCTTCGATCACAATTGCTCCAAAATTTTAACTTCTTTAACAAGGAAGGGTCCTGACCACTTCAATTTCAACTTTCACAGGAAAAGTTTCAACCGGGAATTGAACAGTAACACAATTTGGCCAACCTTGAAATCCTTTTGCCGGATCTTCTTATCATGATACCCTTTCACCTTCTCCTTATACAACCAACTAGAATGATATGCGGCATTCTGCATTTCCTCCAATTCATGCAGTTGTATTTTCCTTTTTTCTCCGGCCAAGTTTTTATCAAAATTTAACAATTTCAGGGCCCACAATGCTTTGTGCTCCATTTCAACGGGTAAATGGCATGTTTTACCAAAGACCAATTGAAACGGAGTTAAGCCAATTGGAGCCTTGTAAGCGGTACGGTACGCCCACAATGCCTCGTCCAATTTTTATGACCAATCTTTTCTTGAACTTGACACGGTTTTTTCTAGAATTTTTTTCACCTCACGGTTGGACACCTCAGCTTGACCGTTCGTTTGTGGGTGGTAAGGGGTCACCACTTTATGCGTTACACCATAATGTTTCAAAACACTTTCAAGGGATGTATTGAAAAAGTGTGACCCGCCATCACTAATAAGAATCCGAGGAGAGCCAAAACGGGCAAAGATGTTTTTCTTTAAAAAATTTATTACCATTTTGCCATCAGCCTTAGGTGAAGCAATCGCTTCAACCCACTTCGAAACATAATCAACCGCCACTAAAATATACTCATTTCCAAAAGAGGGTGGGAATGGACCAACAAAATCTATGCCCCAACAATAAAAAATTTCAACCGCTTGGATATTTTGAAGGGGTATTTCATCTCCTTTTCCATTTCCACCAATTCTTTGGCAAGTATCACAACTTTGCGCATGGACATTTGCGTCTTTAAATAGAGTAGGCTAATAAAAGCCTGATTGCAAGACTTTCGTGGCCGTTCTCGAACCATTAAAATGGCCTCCATAAGGCGAGTTGTGACAGTGCCAAAGAATACTCTGAGCTTCATCACTCGTGACACACCTTCTCAAAAGGTTGTCACCTCCTAACTTGAACAAGTAAGGGTCATCTCACATATAATAATTAGTATCCGACAAGAACTTCCTTTTTTGATTCTAAGTTAGGTCTTCGGGTATCCAACCGGTTGCTTTGTGGTTAGCAATATCCGCAAACCAAGGCCTAACTTGGACTCGAAACAATTTTTCATCGGGAAATTCCTCTCGGATTTCCTTTTCTGTTTTGGTTACCTCCACATTGATCAAGCGGGACAAATGATCCGCCAGCAAATTCTCTGAACCCTTTTTATCCTTTATTTTCAAATCAAATTCTTGAAGTAAAAGGATCCAACAGATAAGCCTTTGCTTCGAATCCGGTTTAGTGAGCAGATATTTGATTGCCGAATGGTCAGTGTAGATTACCACTTTTGACCCTATTAGGTAAGAACGAAACTTCTCAAGTGCGTATACAATCGCAAGCAATTCTTTTTTGGTTGTGGCGTAATTTACTTGCGCCTCATTTAATAATTTGATTGCGTAATGTATAGCATGAAAGGTTTTGTCCTTCCTTTGACCTAACACCGCTCCAACAGCGTAATCACTCGCGTCGCACATTAGTTCAAAATTTAAAGTCCAATTTGGCGCGATGATTATTGGAGCGGTAATTAGTTTTTCTTTCAAAATTTGAAAAGCAATAAGACATTCATCACCAAAGAGAAATACCTGATCTTTGTTGAGCAAGTTGCTCAGTGGCCTTGCTAGTTTTGCAAAATCTTAGACGAATCGCCTATAAAATCCCGCATGCCCCAAAAAGCTTCTGATTCCCTTGACGTTGGTAGGAGGAGGCAACTTTTCAATCACTTAAATCTTCGCTTGATCGACTTCAAGGCCTTTGGAAGAAACTTTGTGCCCAAGCACAATTCCCTCTGTCACCATAAAGGTACACTTCTCCCAATTCAACACCAAGTTTGTCTTTACACACCTCTCAAGGACGGCTTCCAAATTCTTCAAGCACAAATCGAAAGATGCTCCAAACACGGAAAAATCATCCATAAACACCTCCGTTGTCTTTTCTATGAGGTCGTAGAAGATAGCTTGAACACACCTTTGGAAAGTTGTCGGCGCATTACATAAGGCAAAAGGCATATTTCGATAAGCAAAAATGCCAAAAGGATAAGTAAAAGCCGTCTTCTCGTGTTCCACCAGGTCAACCGAATTTTGATTGTAGCCTGAATAACCGTCCAAAAAACAATAGAATTGTTGTCCGGATAACCTCTCGAGCATTTGGTCCATGAATGGAAGTGTAAAATGGTCTTTTCTAGTTGCGATGTTCAACCTTCGATAGTCAATACAAATTCTCCACCCCGTCACAATCTTTGTTGGGATTAACTCATTCTTCTCGTTTCGGATAACGGTCATGCCACCCTTTTTAGGAACAACGTGCACGGGGCTTACCCACGGACTATCAGAATTCCCGCATCCAAAAGCTTCATAACTTCTTTCTGAACAACCTCTTTCATAGTAGGATTCAAGCGGCGTTGAGGTTGAGCAACCGCTTTGAAATCCTTTTCCATTAGAATCTTGTGCATACAATACGATGGGCTAATTCCTTTAAGATCGGAAAGAACCCACCCTATAGCTTCTTGATTTCTTTTCAACACTTGAATCAAACGGGTTTCTTCTTTGTCGGACAAATCATTGCTAATAATTACCGGCTTGTTCCCACTTTCATCAAGGAATGCATACTTTAAATTAGAAGGAAGCACCTTCAATTCAAGTTGAACTTTCTCATCACTTGGTTCTTTCTTCAACTATTCATTCTCAACTTCCCATGGTTGTAATTCTTTGAGAGATTCAAGCTCTTTCAAACATTCTTCAAGCGCTCTTTCTTCTTCATCTGAAAATACTTCAAAATCATCATCAAGAACCATTTCTAAAGGAGACACTATATGAACATGCATAGAAACCTCCAAATTTGCTTCTTCTATTGCATCGAGATGAAAGCTATCATGTTTGTCTTTTGAATGCTTCATTGCTTCGAATAGATTAAAAGACACCTCTTCATTTAGAACCCGCACTTTCATAAGGCCATCATCAACATCTATCATCATGCGAGCGGTCTTCATAAAAGGGCGACCAAGAATTAGAGGAGCATCATCATCCTCTTCCATATCAATAACAATGAAGTCCACCGGAAAGAAAAATTTATCAACTTTCACCAACACATCTTGCGCCAACCCAATCGTATGAGTGGTCGATTTGTCGGCCAATTGCAATGTCATCCGGATGCCCTTAATTTCAATGTTCCCAAGCTTTTTCACAATAGATAATGGAATGAGATTGATTCTTGAGCCCAAATCAATAAGGCCATTTCCAACAAAGACATTACCAATTGTAACGAGTAAGGTAACTCGCCCCGGGTCGGTTTCCTTCTTCGGGAGAGTTCTTTGAATAATAGCGCTACAATTTGCCGCAAGAACAATGGTTTTTGGTTCCGAATATTTTTTCCTCTTTGTAAGAATATTCTTCATAAATTTGGTGTACTTCGACATTTGCTCTAGAGCTTCGGAAAAAGGGATGTTGATTTGTAGTTGCTTAAAGATATCCATGAATCTTGAGTATTGCCTAGCATTTTCTTTCCTTGTCGGCACATGAGGGTAAGGCATATTTTGAGTCGGTATCGGATTCATCTTCTCCTTCTTAACTCTCATATGTTTCTCTTTTTTCTTCACTTCCTCCACACTCTCATTTTCAACTTCAACAATTTCATCATTTTTCTTTTCAACCACAACCTCATTATCATCTTTCTTTTCAACTTCAACATTATCATTTTTCTTTTCAACTTCTTCTTCCTCATCACTATCCTCCTCAACAATACCATCAATTTTTTCTTCTTCCACCCTCTCATTTTCTTTTGCTAACTCCTTCCCACTTCTAGTAACGATTTCTTTGCAATGCTCCTTCGGGTTTACGTGAGTATTTGCGGAGAATGAAGGACCCGCTTGTTGCTCGGCTATTTGTTTGGCAAGTTGCCCAACTTGATTTTTGAGATTCTTTATCGCCGCATCGCTACTCTTTTGGTTGGCCATAGACATTTGAATGAATTTATTCAAAGTGTCTTCCAACTTAGAGCTAGGAACCGGAGGTGGTGGAGGTTGATAAGGATTTTGCCGGCTTGAAGAACCGCCACCATAACCTTGATTATTTTGATAGTCCCCCCTCCGTTGATATCCTTGATTGCTTTGGTAATGTTGTTAAGGATTGTTTTGATAAGGTTGTTGTTGTCTTCCTTGATAATCCCGTTGATTGTTCATGTAGTTCACTTCTTCAAATCCCGGTGGAGGACAAAATCAGGTGTCATGCTCTCCTTTGCAAAGTTCACAACACGCAACTCACTTACTCTTGCTCGGTTGCTCATGTATTTCCTTCAATTGTTGTGGAAGCTTCGACATTTGTTGAGTCAAAAGTTCCACTTGTTGAGATAAAAGCTTGTTTTGAGCTAGGATAGCATCATTCGTTCCCAATTCCAAAACTCCCAGGGTCCTTTGAGAAGGACCATGATTGTGGCTTCCTTGATGGTCATTCAAAGCCATCTTATCAATTATGGTAATGGATTCTTTGGCACTCTTGCTCATCAAAGATCCAGCCGCGGTGGCATCCAACAATGTTTTCTGCACTAACTGAAGACCAATCCTAAAAATGTGAACTTGAGTCAACTCGTCGAAACCATGCCCTTTACATTTCCTCAACATAGATTTGAATCTCTCCCACGCTTTGTTGAGAGATTCGTTTGCACCTTGCGTGAACACTGCTATTGCGGTCTTTGCCTCCATGAAACGATTATGTGGAAAAAATTGCTCCAAAAATTTTTCTTCAAGTAAATTCCAATCAGTCATTATTACCGTCGACTGATCAAGATACCATTCCTTAGCCTTCCCAATGAGGGAATGCGGGAATAGTCTCTTAAACAGAGATTCCTCTTCAGCTTCGGGCGCACCAGTTGCTCCCGCAATCTCATAGAGCTTTGTCAGATGTGTAAAAGGATCCTCATGATCCATACCAGTAAAAGGAGTCTGATATAGAAGCTGAAGAATACTAGTCTTCATTTATGAATGCCGACCGTTGTGAGCATTGCGAGCAAACTGTGCATTATGTCTTGGACTGTTGGTACACGGTCTAGAAGCAGGTGGTGGTGGTGGTGGATGTTCCATAGTTTGAAGTAACTGTGGAAATGGTGGTGGTGCAGAAGTCAAATTTCCCTCTTGTTCTTGCCTTTGTCTAGCTAGTTGCCTCCTTCGTCTCGTTCTGCTATTGATTCTACGAGCGGTTCTTTCAATCTCAAGATCAAACAGAAGTTGGTCCGCCGGTAGTTTCCCTCGCATAAAATAAAGTCTGCACACTAAACAAAACAAATCAACAAGCTCAAGAAAAAGTTAACAAGCTTAAAACAAAACAACTATTGCAATGCTTGCAATATCAATAAACAATCCCGGGCAATGGCGCCAATTTGTTGGAATACAAATAGAGTTAGGGTTTTGTTATCATTCCATAAAGATTGTTAGAGATATCACTGCCTTTCTACAGTTGAAAAGGTTTTAAATTTTAATCGGATCAAAGGGTTTTGGTTGTTTTCAGTCGGAACGTTTGTATTCAAAGTTAAGTAATGAACGGTAAAAAGATTTGTTTTAACGATTTATAAAAACATGTCAAGATTAGTAGCCGTTAATCCGCTTTCGTACGTATATCTTTGAAAAAGCGTGTGAACTTTCTAACGATAAATAAACTCACATATCCTCTCAACAAGTTTCTCTCGAACACTTGTTATGGGATTTATCATATTGATCCTTTAATTGATCTCTCACACAAATTATCAATATGACAACATTTAAGAACAATATTTATGAACATCAACATTCAAAACTATCTCTAGCTTCATGAATAATTGATGGATTGAAACCTAGGTCAAGTTTTAACACATATCTCTCAATCATGAATCAAAACAAAAGATGAACCATAAAAACAAAGTTTCTTCTCTATATTTATCATTAACAAAGTTCACAAACTTAATACAATATCAATACATACAAAAATGATGGATTACCTCCACTAATCTTGACATTAGAAGTGCTTAGCTACCCATTGTCATGGTAGCTTCACAAACAAGAGAAATGGAGAAGAGAAACAGGCATCAACGACGATCTCTCGACAAATGATGCTTCGATTCTTAGAAAATAGGATACTACAGTGTTTACAATGTTTTTGCTCTAAGAAAATGAATAGTCCACTACAAAAAATATGATCTAATCTATTTATAAGGGGGTTGAGTTACGCAGAGCGCGCAGCACCGCGCTAAGCGCACTGTCATTAATGATAAAACCGCCCTTGACCGCGCTTAGCGGGATACAGACCGCGCTAAGCGGGTTTCTTTCTGGAAAATACTCCCAGTCCGCGCTAGGAGCGCGCTAAGCGCGCTTGCAACATGCTTCAAAAAACCAAATTCTTCAAAACTGCTCCTTAAGAGCCTTCCATGCTCCAAGCTTCCATTGAAATGCTAAAACCTACAATTATAAACACAAAAGTTAAATAAACAAGTCTAATAATGCAATTAAACTATACTACGATTATTTACCGGAAACAACGGCAAAAAAGCATCGATTAACAATTAAAGATCTCAAAAGGTGCCAAAAACTAAACTAAATATTAACACATTTTAGCACCTAACAAGCTTTTTTATCCATGATTTATTTGAACTTAATGCTTGTCTATGAGTATTTAGTTCACTTATTTTTGAATGGATTTTGTTTATTCTTGAACCCTCAACTTTGTGTTGTTGTATGAATTTTTGCCTTACCTTAGAAAGTAGGGAGTATTCACATGATGATGTGGTTGAATTCAAGTTGGGGAGAGAATGATTGTTTACTCATTGGTTGGTTTCTATGAGGATGAAAAAGAAAAGAAAAAAGAGAAAAATATGAAAAAGAAAAGAAAAGAAAAAAGAGAAAGAAAAAGAAAATCCTTGAGAAAGGAAACAAAAAGAGTTCAAATAATTGTGCTAAATAAGTATTGTGTTTTGTGTAACATTTGGGATTTTGGAAGAAGTTGATTGGAATTTTGTGGTTGAGTCTTTGTGAGTTGATCACTCCCTTAGGTTTTGGCAAGTTTTTGTTTCAATTACCTTTAGAAATTGCCCCTTGTTTGTTTACCCGACCACGCTACAACCTTGAAAGTCCTTGTGATTCTTGTCTTTATATGTTTAATATGATTTTTGGATGGTTGCATAATTTAGTCTATTGTTTGCATGATTGTTGTGTGAGTGATAAGTACCTTATTTTGTGTTTTTGATCTACCGATGATTATTTTTGCTAGGTGTGATTCACATTTGAACTTGTCTTGTTTTAGGATGGTTTGGCATGATTTTTGTCTTTTGCATTTGTTTCGTGACTATGTTATCGTCGCAGTTTAGTGGTAAGTATTTACTTTGTGTGTACTGTTTTTCATTTGAACCATACATTTCTTTCCGTTTTTCAAAACCTGTTGATTCGTGATTCTTTGGTTGTCACTATGTTTCTTTGAGTTGTTTGATTTTTGTTTGAGGACAAACAAGTTTAAGTTGGGGAAAGTTTGGTAAGTGTAAAATATAACTATTTTTGTATATAAGTTTTGTTGCACTTATCGATACTTTTTGGTTAATATCGTTCGAATAAACCCCTATCTGTTAATAAATACGTTTACTTTACATTTTAGTGTATGTATTGCGTATCGTGTAAATATCAATGAGTTTAATTGATTTTCTCTCACTTTTTCAGGTATTCAATCAAGGATATCTTGCCATTATTGTATAGAGCATTGAATAAGCTTTCCAGCGCTTCTGACCGTGCGTAAATCCGAGTTACGGTTCAGAAGTTGTGGTTAAAATAAGAGCTGGGAGCAAAAAGGGACCAAAGTTAGCAAAGCGAACTTCCCAGCGAACGAGACAGTAGAAAAAGGGACCAAAGTTAGCAAAGTGAACTTCCCAGCGAATGTTCGCCAGAAACTTCGCAAAGCGAACTTTCCAGCGATGTTCGTGCATAGTCGGTTTAACTGTTCAATAGGCACTTAAGTGCCACTTTTTGAGGCTTGCTTTTCGAGTAATCGTTCGTTTAGCGAATGTGACAGAATTTGTAATGTTTATAAGTTAATTTTTACCATTTTTTAGGTTATGGTTTTGGGGATTTTTTCTCCCAACTCCATCAACTTCATTTTTCAGTAGATTAGCTTAGAAAACAACATGGAAGCTTGCATACGGATGAACCGGGGTGGATTGATCGTCGATCGACTCTGACAAACCACGAGATGTTTGGTTTATTTCTCTTCGTCTTTGTGTTTTTCTTCTATGTTGAGTTGTTGTATATGTATTTACTTTGAACTTATGTATATTTGTCGCCCATGGCGTTGTATGAAATTTGCTTTACAAATCTCTATTGGTGATTGTCTCTGATTTTTGGTTTATGCCCGGAGTTTGAGTTGTGTTAGAGATAACCCTCACAAACTTTGATTAGGGATGATTATCTGTTAGTTTTTGGACTCTAGAGATAGATTTAGAGCTAACAATCTTCCATAGGCGTCGAAGCTTAATGCCTCCGTGTCTTGAGTCGGGTGCGAGAGTGTCGACGATGGTAACACGGTTGTTCTCTCAACTTTGCGTTAGACATAACCTTTGTTGTGAGCGATGCTGGGTGATATTGAGGAGTATTGTAGGTAGAGTATAACTGGTCGGTAAGTTTAAGTTTGTGAGGAGTGGATTATGTGCATGCCGGATAAGTTCGTCTCTCTGATTAGTGAATTCTTTTTATGTTAATGTTTACTTTTCATTTTTTACTTCACCCATTTTAAACCCAAACTCATAAACGCGAGAGATTGTCGAACGACATTCTTTCCCTCGAACCGATCTCTGTGGACACGATATAAATCCCGGAGGGAATTCTTCCAAAAATAAATAATTTTGCTGCTTGCCGCTTTTCCACAACCAACAAAATGGCGCCGTTGTCGGGGATTAGTTTTGATATTGAATCGCATTGCGATAGTTTCTTTGTTTTTGAGTTTTGTAGATATCATATATATTGTCTATTTTCACTTGTTTATATTGATACTTGTTTTCCTGTTATTTTTCATTATGTTTGTTTAAGTGTTGTATACATTTTGTTCTCGTAACGTTTGTTTAAGTGTTTGGTTAGGGCACTTGCTTTTGGTTTGCGTGGTGAGGCATCACCATGGCATTAATGAAGGAAGTTGCTAGCTAAGCACTGTAAAGGCATCGAGATTACAACGTAAAATAAGCATGTTTTATTATTTTTAGTTTCTAATGTTTTTGTTTGTTGTTTGGACGCAAATTTTGGTCAACATTTGAGGATGCATTTTGTCATTTTCCAAGTTTGATCGTTTTAACTTGTGAATGTATGGTAATGATATTGTTAAGTTTTGTACACGTCCAAGGTATGTGTTTATTGCTTTCTAGACTTTAGCATATTCATGATACATAAGATTTTTACAAACTTCCATGCCATTCATTCTTTTGTGTACTCGTTCTTGTTGTGAATCACTGTAGTTCCCACCTTTTTGTGAGGTAGCTTTCCATTGTTCATATATGCGGAGTACCAACATTCTTGTTCTAACTGGATTTTATTATGCTTAATCTTTTGTTTGTGTTGATTATGTGAAAGCATGAAAAGGATCAAGGCACTTGTTTCATTTTGAGCACAATCACCTTGGCCAAATAGTCATTCACCCTGTGAGCGTGTGATCATTCGTAACCCCTTTGAGCTTTTTGATCCATAATTTATTTGAACTTAATGCTTGTCTATGAGTATCTAGTTCACTTATTTTTGAATGGATTTTGTTTTTTTTTAACCCTCAACTTTGTGTTGTTGTTAGAATTTTTTCCTTGCCTTAGAAAATAGGGAGTATTCACATGATGATGTGGTTGAATTCAAGTTGGGGAGAGAATGATTGTTTACTCATTGGTTGGTTTCTATGAGGATGAAAAAGAAAATAAAAAAGAGAAAAATATGAAAAAGAAAAGAAAAGAAAAAAAAAGAGAAAGAAAAAGAAAATCTTGAGAAAAGAAACAAAAAGTGTTCAAATAATTGTGCTAAATAAGTATTGTGTTTTGTGTAAAACTTGGGATTTTGGAAAAAGTTGATTGGAATTTTGTGTTTGAGTCTTTGTGAGTTGATCACTCCCTTAGGTTTAGGCAAGTTTTTGTTTCAATTACCTTTAGAAATCGCCCCTTGTTTGTTTACCCGACCACGCTACAACCTTGAAAGTCCTTGTGATTCTTGCCTTTGTATGTTCAATGTGAATTCTTGGATGGTTGCATAATTTAGTCTATTGTTTGCGTGATTGTTGTGTGAGTGATAAGTACCCCATTTTATGTTTTTCATCTACCGATGATTGTTTTTGCTTGGTGTGATTCACTTTGGAACTTGTGTTGTTTTAGGATGTTTGGCATGATTTTTGTATTTTGCATTTGTTTCGTGACTATGTTATCGTCGTAGTTTAGTGGTAAGTATTTACTTTGTGTGTACCTTTTTTTTCATTTGAACCATATATTTATTTTCGTTTTTCAAAACTTGTTGATTCGTAATTGTTTGGTTGTCACTCTGTTTCTTTGAGTCGCTTGATTCTTGTTTGAGGACAAACAAGTTTAAGTTGGGGAGAGTTGATAAGTGTAAATTGTACCTATTTTTGTATATAAGTTTTGTTGCACTTATCAATACTTTTTGTTAAATATCGTTCGAATAATCCCCTATTTGTTTATAAATATGTTTACATTACATTTTAGTGTATATATTGCGTATCGTGTAAATATCAATGATTTTAATTGATTTTCTCTCATTTTTTCAGGTATTCAATCAAGGATATCTTGCCATTGTTGTATAGAGCATTGAATAAGCTATCCAACGCTTCCGACCGTACGTCAATCTGAGTTACGGTTCAAAAGTTATGGTCAAAACAAGGGCTGGGAGCAAAAAGGGACCAAAGTTAGCAAAGGGAACTTCCCAGCGAACGAGACAGTAGAAAAAGGGACCAAAGTTAGCAAAGCAAACTTCCCAGCGAATGTTCGCCCGAAAGTTCGTAAAGCGAACTTTCCAGCGAATGTTCGTGCAGAGTCGGTTTAACTGTTCAATAGGCACTTAAGTGCCACTTTTTGAGGCTCGCTTTACGAGTAATCGTTCGCTTAGCGAACATGATAGAATTTGTAATGTTTATAAGTTCATTTTTACCATTTTTAGGTTATGGTTTTGGGGATTTTTACTCCCAACTCCATCAACTTCATTTTTAGTAGATTAGCTTAGAAAACAACATGGAAGCTTGCATACGGATGAACCGGGGTGGATTGATCGTCGATCGGCTCTGACAAACCGTGAGATGTTTGGTTTATTTCTCTTCGTCTTTGTGTTTTTCTTCTATGTTGGGTTGTTGTATATGTATTTACTTTGAACTTATGTATATTTGTCTCCCATGGCGTTGTATGAAATTTGCTTTACAAATCTCTATTGGTGATTGTCTCTGATTTTTGCTTTATGCCCGGAGTTTGAGTTGCGTTAGAGATAACCCTCATAAACTTTGATTAGGGATGATTATCTATTAGTTTCTGGACTCTAGAGATAGATTTAGAGCTAACAATCCTAAATAGGCGTTGAAGCTTAATGCCTCCGTGTCTTGAGTCGGGTGCGAGAGTGTCGACGATGGTAACACGGTTGTTCTCTCAACTTTGCGTTAGACACAGGGCTGGAAATGAGTCGAGTCGAGTCGAACTCGCCTTAGCTCAGTTCAACTCGTTAAGAATTAGCTGAGTTCGAGTTCATCACGAACTTTTTTTTCAGCTCAAACTCGACTTGTTAAGAATTGGCCGAGTTCGAGTTCGAGTTCGAGGTCATCACGAACTTTTTTTTCAGGTCAAACTCGACTTGTTAGAAGTTCACAAATATCTCGGTTCAACTTGTTAGGTTTATCTTGTTAGATTCCACTCGCTTATTTTACAGACTTAAAAGTAATTTTTTAAAGTCTATTTTTTATATATATATATTTGACATTTTAAATTAATATTTTTTAAATAAAAAATATAGAAATAAAATAAAAGTTATGAGATTGGAATTTATACGATGTTAATTTTATTTGTATAATTATTCGTAGAAATATTTTACTCATTTGAGAATATAAATTATCAATTAAAACCGTTAGATTAAAAGAAAATATGAGACTAAAATTTAGAACAAATCTTTAAACCTACTCTTAAATACAATATAATATATCTCATATACATGGCCGTCTTTAAGGGCGTGCAAAGCGGGCTACCGCACAGGGCCCAAAATTTTCCAGGATTAAATCGTGGCTAAAAAGGGCCTCACAAAATATTTCTTACGATTTAAACATAACAAAATAGTGCCCATATTAATTATTCCGTAGTCAAACCATGACAAACCTACACAGGGCCTCCAAAATTTTGTGACGGCCCTGCTCATATATAATCGAATTGACTCATGAACCTAACGAGTCGAACTATGTATAGTTCAAGTTCAGATCATTTAGTTAACGAACTTAGTTTTTAGCTCATATTCAGCTCATTTGGTTCATGAACCTAGTTCAACGGTTTAATTTTCGAATCGAATTTCGAACAATTTTCGAGTTGGTTTGGTTCATTGCCAGCCCTAGTTAGACATAACATTTGTTGTGAGCGATACTGGGTGATATTGAGGAGTATTGTAGGTAGAGTATAACTGGTCGGTAAGTTTAAGTTTATGAGGAGTGGATTATGTGCACGCCGGATAAGTTCGTCTCTCTGATTAGTGAATTCTTTTTATGTTAATGTTTACTTTTCTGTTTTTACTTAACCCATTTTAAACCTTAACTCATAAACGCGAGAGATTGTCGAACGACATTATTTCCCTCGAACCCATCTCTGTGGACACAATATAAATCCCGGAGGGAATTCTTCCGAAAATAAATAATTTTGCTGCTTGCCGCTATTCTGCAACCAACAGATGTATCGGCCTACTATGTTGAAAGATTGTATCGAATTCTCTAAGGGATGCTAAGAGTGACAAGTCCACGCAGGCATACAACATGTTCCCGCAAGTGAATTACACTCTATAGTCAAGCCATGGCCCTTTAGAGGTTGGGCTTTGGATTTGGTTGGGGAAATTCGACCAGCGTCATCTAAAAATCAAAGGTACATTTTGGTAGGCATTGACTATTTTACGAAATGGATTGAAGCTATACCATTGCCAAATGTTGGCCAAGAAGACATAATCGAATTCATTAAAAAAACACATTATCTATAAGTTTGGAACTACAAAAACCATTACAACAGATCAAGGATCAATATTCACTGGTCGAAAGATGCAATAATTTGCTAAGGAAATGGGTTTCAAATTATTAACCTCCACACCTTATTACGCTCAGGCTAATAGTCAGGTCGAAGTAGCAAACAAAGTGGTGATTATTTTAATTAAGAAACATGTGGGAAATAAGCCTAGAAATTAGCACAAGACTTTAGACCAGATTCTTTGGGCATGTCGAACCTCCCCCAAAGAAGCTACTAATTCCTCGCCATTTCGATTGACCATTGGTCATGATGCGGTGTTACCAGTTGAGATCTACCTTCAGTCGACGAGAATTCATAGGCATCATGAGATCCCATCTGAGACATGTTAGATGAATTAGTGAACTTAGATGAGGAAAGGCTCAATGCTTTAAAGTTATTGAAAAGACAGAAGAAGAGAATAGAAAAGTCTTATAATAAGAAAGTCAAAGTTAAGATGTTTTCGCCTGAAGAGTTGGTTTGGAAAGTAATCCTGCCTATGGATCGAAAAGATAGAGCCTTGGGGAAATGGTCCCCTAAATGGGAAGGCGGACTTGGTCGACCTCATAACTTCTAGCTCTGCTTCTAACTTTTCGTCCTTATTAGCAAAGCTCAGCCCAACATCAAGCTCTTTAGCCACTTTAGAATTGTCAAACTTCAGAAGCTCAGCATTTTGTTTCTTGGCTTTTGAAATCTCGGTCTGCAGATATTTTATTTTTTCCTCCCAAGAACTGATATTTCGATTATTGGTTTCGATCTCGGCCTTGTTATGTTCTTGGGCTTTCTCTAAATTAGCCAAGCGGTTGGCCGACTCCGAGGCAACATCCCATGCAGCTGCTACAGAGCTAGTATGACTTTCGACATCTTTAGAGCTTTACTTGATTTTGGCAACATCAGCAGCAACATGATCGATCATTGAAGTTTGCTCCAAGATGACATTTGCAACTTCGGGAGAAGCGGTCAGAATGTCAACCTTTTTTAGAAGACTTTTCAAGGCAATAAGAGAAGTAGGGTCAGACTCTATAAGTCGAAACAGGTCACCTTTAAAAACCTTTTCCTTTATTTTTGAAAGTATTTCGCTGGCAGGATTGTTAGTGGATCGGCCACCAGATACTGAAGAGGAACTAATACTCTTCTCAGACGAACTCCCTCTAGAGCCAATCAAATCTTTCAGGTATTCACGAGGGTTGCTCTTTCTCAAAGCCTCCAGTTCTTCTATAGAAAGGGTCACAAAGGTCTTGCCTGAATCCTTCGCAATCGACGGATCTGGATTAGTTGTTGGTTCGACGATTGTCTCATCATGAGTGTCTTCCTCCTCTTCTTCGTCCTTGTCATCATTTTCTTCTCCATTTTCTTCGTCATCCACAAATTCCTCAATAGGCATCGAATAATGCTGAAATGCAGAGCAATTTTCCCTTTCTTCCATATCATCATCCTGATCTTGCTGAATGGCATCCAAATGTTTGACTCTTGGGGAGCCATCTTCAGCTTCATCTTTGACAGGGACTTCAGGGTGATCCACCTCCATATCATTCTTAGTTGCTTCAGCTTGCATGTCCTTTTCTTGGTTACCTTCGTGTTCAGACCCACTGGTATGAGAATTCTGGGTGGTAGTCTTGGGCGGCGAAGTTTCGCGATGTTCCTCGACTGTCTGATCTATTTCGCTCATCAAGCTTTTCTCAGAATCCTTTGCAGAAGTGGGATGATACGTCGGTTCACCTTCACTATTAAGGAGTGTGGTGTTGGTTGATTTGGCAGCCGATTGAGTAGAAACTTCTGCATTGTCCTGAAAAGAGTAATCGAAGTCAGTAGTTGAAAAAGATTACTAAGAAATAATAAGGTATAAAATTTGGTACCTTAGGAGCATCACCCCCAAGGCTTTAGTTGTCACTTTCAGGCTGGTCCGCAGCTTTCTTCGACATCTCTGCAGGAGTTGGTTCCATTATTGTTAAGGTAGTGGGTTTCTTGTCGAGGCCTTTACACCTTTTGTTTGAGATTGGGCCAGAGCTTTGCTCATTTTGAGCTGCCTCTTCTTTTTCTTGAGGGGTTGTTCGGCAGTTGGAGATAGATCTTCATCATCCGATTCAACCACCACAACTGCATCTTCCTTGGCTTTCCTTTTTTAGGGAGTTGAGGGTAGCTTTAGAGTGCCCTGTAAGGGAAATGTTAGAAAAATAATGGAATAAATAGGAAAGCGACAAAATTAATAAGGGATACGAAATACCTTAGTTGTTGTTGCTGCTTTACTTCCTCCTTCCTCTTTTACCTTGACTGGTTTCCTAGCTGTTGGTTTCTTTGGTGGAATTTTCACGGTTAAAGTAAATTAGAAACAATTATTACAGGTAAAAGAAAATAAATAAGAAAAATGTTGGATCGAAGTCCTCCCATTCCACACCTTCATATATTTCAGATTCGATGCGAACATCTTCGATCCCAATATGAATATGCCCTTTGAAACTGTCTAGTGTATGTTTCATTGGAACCACCCGCTGCGCTTTTAGTTTTGATTGTTGGCGAAGGATTTTGATAAAATCCCCACATACGAACCAATTTTGAAATGGAGGGACAAGGGCCACTCCAAAATCAGCATTTGACAGTCGAGGGAATTTGGGAGGAAACATGTTAAAAGCCGTTTTGTATCGTTTCTCAGGAGGAACGTACGAAGGGATCTTTAAGTTCTCCATTTTCTTTAAAAAGAATTCCTTCAAAGTAATAGCTGCGTCGCGGGCAGTTCGACCAAGATCATCTGGTCGATAAATAGTTTCAAAGTATTTCTGCAAGGCTTTGATTTCTTTGATATGAGTCGAAGTACCTTTCTTGACTCTTTCCTGCACAAAGAGGAAAGCCTTGTTAATGTGTTGTGTAAAAGAAGCCACGTCAAAACATTCTTCCGCATAATAAGCTTTCCACCAGTCATCAAATTGTTGGTTGCAGAGAAAGCTTGGTTCGAAAGCAACAGGAAGAAGTTGTGTTCGACTAGCATACCGCGCGATTTATTTGATAGTCACGACTTTGGTATGAACTGCGTTGTAGAGGAGGGGAAGTTTTTTCTTGTCATAGAGGGGTTTGGGTAAAACCTGAACAAATCCAAATTGTCGGGCGGCAAGATTTGGCTGATAAGCAATCAAAGTAACCAGACTCTTCGAGAGATTGAACCTGAGGGTTAAAACCCTATAAGTCAGGAATGCTTCCCAAATTGCAGTAGATTCTGCTTCTTAAGCCTTTGACGGTGATCGGTGGTTTTCATACGTTATTTCACTATTTGTTTTATTTAATATTTTGTTATTGTTTATTTGTTTTATATCTCTTTTACTGCATTTTATGCCTTGGTTGTGTTCTTTAGTGTTTTCAGGTTCATATAAACATTCAGGAGGAATCATAGCAAAAAAACGAGAAAAAATCGCAAGATTCAGAATGAAATTGGAATGAAGACAGTGGCCTAACACGGCCACCCGTGTCACCTGACACGGGCTGTGTGTTGCACCCCGAAATTTGCCCTCCTTACTTTATTACTAACTGGCTTATGTTTCATTGCATTTTTGCATTATCATGTGTGCATATCATTGGTTCTTAGCATGGGGTCAGGGTGCCTGAGGCATGTTCAAGAGGAGAAGATATTCTTCAAAGGGTCAAGCAAGAGAGTTCAAGTGAATCACTTCCTCCTAACCAGTGCATAGATTAGGGTTTTGAGATTCTTGGGTTTATTGCTTCAATGGGCAAGCTCCTTGGGTTTTTATCATCAGCAAAGGGCATATCTTATCTTTGTTGGAGAGGATACACATCATATTCAGAGGAACTGGATTTGGAAACTGTGCTATTTCCTCCTAGACTGAGGGTACCACAACTAGGGTTTGCTATAAAGTTAGTTTATTTCTGATTTTTTGGGCAAGACTTGATTCTATGATATTCCTTGGGTCCCCAAGTATCTAGGGATGGGAGGTTGTCCATCAATTTAGTTCAGGAGAGATTTAATTGATCAGAAGATTGAGAATCAGGTGAATTGGGTAAAAGTCAAGAGTGAGAGGAGAAGTCAACTGTGGAATTCTGAGGTTCTCTCCAAGGTTTTCAAGGTCTCACATCCTCATATGGTCCTCAGAAGTCAAGTTTCATGCCATTCATCAAAAATCAGGAGTTGGTACAAAAGTTACTAAATTTGGAAATTACCTATAATTTGAAAGTTTCCTTTTTGGGCAAGTCCCTGCACTGCATTCAACTTGACTTTTCATCATCAAGAAAGCTTTAAATGATTTTTTCTCCAACATGAAAGTTGAAGATCTTTTTATCCTCTTTCCAACAACTACTAGTGGGCCTCCATATCATTTGTGAAACTCCAGTTATGATCAAAAGAAGGCAAAGTGGTTTTTAGGGTTTCTCATGGCTCCATTTTCACAACTTTGGGCCTAATGACCTATAGTCAATTCCATTGCTTCATGTCACTTTCCAACATCAAAGGGCACTCCTCAAGAATCATTATAGGCCTTTTAATCAAGTGGTTTTATGGTTTATTCTTCATTTATCCTCCATTATTCAAAATTCCCAAATTATTTAAAAGTCATGAATCAAATGGTTTCAAGGCCCAATGTCAATATGGGTGTAATTAGCAATTCAAATGCAAGTGATCTATCATGAAACTTTCAAATATCCATGCATGAAGGAGGCGTACTTAACATTATGTGATTTTCCAAAATAATTCAAAAAATCATTAAACAAGGAATTGCCCAAGCCCAATTCATCATCAGAGGAAAACCCTAGTCTATATAAGCTCATTCATACACTGGTTAGGGTTCACACACGTGACATTTGGAGGATTGGAGAATTTGAACCCTAAAGCTCTCTTTCAACAAATCTCACGAATCACAAGGTCTTTCTTCAAAGTTCTTCCACAAAACTCCTCCTGGTGATCTCTAGAACACAACCCAACCACCATTTGCAGCCAAAAGCAAGGATTGGAGTTGCACCATCTCAGGTTGATGGATTTTTCGTGATCCTAAAACTCTCCTTTTTTATATGCATATTGAAGTGTGATGAATGGTGATTATCCTGATCTATTTATTTTTAATTTTGGACGTGTGGTTTGCTTGTAATGTGGATTTAAAGTTTTGTGCCCTAATTTATTTCTCTTCGTATTTCATCATGCCTTGGTTATTTGACCTTTTTGACTGCGTATTTGGATTCCTGACAAAAGTCTGGGTGGGATAGTGTATTCGCACGTTTGTTTTGGTGTTGTTTTGGTCGCAGGTGGCCGGAGAAGGGAGCGGAGCCCTAGCTCCGGCGGGTGGCGGCCGGCGAACCAGTCCGGCGAGGGTTTGAATGGGGAAGATGACTTCCCAGCCGTCTGTTCCTTCCATCCAACGGTCCAGACGAGGCCACATGTTATTTCTTTTTATTTTTTTTCTGAATTATAATTATTAATCCCATGTTTATTACCCCACCGTTACTATCATGTACATCCAATCATATGCTTGCAATTCGTTTACTTTTAATTTGGTTGACTTAGTGCAGCGCGTCCGATCAATCCAATGGCCAGCAGCCAGTCAACTGGGTTGACTGAAGGTCCATACGTGGGCCATTTTTATTTTTGTTATTTTTCTGATGAGTTAATGGGCTGGACTACTCACACCCCACCTCCCAGGCCCACTTCAATTTCCACTTCATTTCCTTACTAACGCACAACCCCCCTCCCCCCAACATTGTATTTCATTTTTTATTTTATTTAATTTATTATTTTCATTTTTAATTATTAAAAATATATTCTTGCATTTAAAAAATTCCCATAAAATTCATACATCATCTTTATTATTTTACAAAATTTTTGCAAATTTTATTTTTTATTTTTATTTTATTCTTATCATCTAAACTAATTATTTAGTTAATTTCTTTTTGCATTACTCATATCATGCATACATAAATTTCTTTATTTTACTTCTCTGCAACCATAAAATATTTTTAATCCGTTCTTTTTGCATTTGTTCACCAACATTCTAAAGTGCATTAAAACATTTTTCTTTCATTTTTAAATTTATTTCATATTGCATTTTTGTCCTTCCCTTTGGCACACTGAACCCTACTTCTAACCTGAACTTTGCCCAATTGTTTGAATGACTGACACTTTGAATTTTTGCAGGAAATTTTGATGTGTTGTTTGTCTCTGGTTGAGGAACCTTGATATTTAATTTGGGAATTTTGGGAGTTATTTCTCTAATTGTTTGATTTGCTTTCACTTGAGATCTGCTTATATGTGTATTTCTGATCATGCCTAAGTCCTTGTTTGAAAGACACTTGTGCCATTTGCTTTGGGGTTGTTTCTTTGATTTTTGAGTTCATGTTTGGATTATTATCACTATTGTTTGCCATTGTTTGATATTCACTTGCCTTGATGTTATTTATGTCCGTTTCGTACTAACCTTTTATGCAGGGACTAAGGTAAGTTCTTTAAGGGTATGGATAAGTATCCATGGTCACCCTTATTCTTTCTTTCTCTCCTATCTTCTTCCTTTAGGATTTAGGTTGTCGTCAAACCTCACTAACCGTAGGTCACCCATGCATGATAACTTTAGGACTCATAGTCCCCCTTAGAGTTACCCTTGTGTCTTATCTCTTCTCATCTCAAATTTCTTTAAAACACTTAATAAGAATAAAGTGTATTGCGCACGAGCCTTAAGTGTGGGGAATGAGAAATGAGGGGCTTCCTCTCATCTTTCTAGAGTGCTTAGCGAGCGTCCTGTCTTGGGACGATGCGTTAAGTATTCGCCCCTGTACCCTAGACTTTGGTGCAATGCAATTTAGGAACTAACTTAAGCCACTTCTGTCCTAAAAGATACAAACCAACCTCAAACTTTTTGTCCTTCGGGATCTTCAAACTAAAGGCTATTTTCAAAAAGGGCACATTACTTTCCATCTGAGGGGCAAACAGGCATCGACCCTAACTGCCGGACGCGAACTTAACGTTGCTCATAAAAAACACAAAAAGAACTTGGTCCGAACTACGTTGACTCTGAATTCCCCATTGCACAAGGGGGGTACGTAGGCCTAGGATGTTGGCATTCTACCGAGTCTGTCTTTGTCTTTCCCCTCTCTCATTTTAGCACAGCCCTAGATGATAGGATAACTCGCCCTTAGAATAGACAACAAGCGTGGATCCCATCGAGTACGATGGACGCATGGGGTGCTAGCACCTTCCCCTCGCGTAACCGACTCCCGAACCTAGGTTATGGTTGCGATGACCATTCCTTTCCCTCTTCCTCAGGTTTATGCGGTGTTCCCTTTCCCTCTCTTGGGATAAATTTACACGGCTGGCGACTCTGTTTTTCCCCGCCACTCTCGCGTTTGTACCTGGATGAAAATCCTGGGAGCGTCAGCTGGCGACTCTGCTGGGGACTTGGTTGACCTATGCTGGTCCATCCGTAAGCGAGTCAATCCTAGCGCTTGCTTGTCTTTGTTCTCTTTGGGTGTCTTTGTGTTTGTTTTATTTGTTGCATTTTATTTTTACAGCTTTTCTGCATTGTATTCCATTTTTATTACTATCATACTGCTGTGTTGTGCTGGCTGTTCTTGTTTTGCAGGTTGGGTGGGTCTGAGAGATAAGCTCAATACCCAGGCTTGAGTATACCCTAGGACTAGAGTGGAAAGTAGTGGGACCTACGTGCCCGCTTGGTACGTTTGCGTGTTAATGAAATTCACAATCAGACGAGGCTATCTTGGGACGCATTCTAACGTGTGTGTCTTGCGCATGTTGGGGTGTTGATCTAGAGAGCTATCGACTCTGGTGACCGATCATTGAGGACCTTAGTGGAAACATCCCTCTTTAACGGTGACAGTGGCAGACCACATCCTGTGGCAAACCCATTCGCACCCGAGGGCCTGCTTTGGAACTCGCATAGGAAGGCCCTTACATTTTGAAGAGAATCAGTGGAGGCACTCCTCGATTGACGATAGTACTGTACCCCGAGGGATGAATGTACTATTGTTTCTCGACCTCAGTGCCAAAGCTGAGGACCTTCCACTTTGGAGAATCAGTTGAGGCCTCCTCGATTGATGATGATGCCAAACCATAAATGGTGAACGTATCATCGTTTCTCGACCTGAGAGCCCGGGATACTGAACATCCAAGTACCCACACGTGAGAGGGGATGGGCATTTGCAGGTTTGCAGGTAACCGAGACCTTCAACCTACCCGGTTTTCTGGATTTCTCATCAATGTTTGATTATTTGGGTTCCTGGTTATCTCAGTGGTTCAGAATTTTGGTCTTCTGGGTTGTGGTTCTCGTTCAGCTAACAGCACCGCACATCCAGCAGTGTGCCTTGACCCCATGTTTGCATGAGCATATCATTTTCTTGCATTCTAACATGTTTGACATTTTTCAGGGTTTGCATCTTACTCTTGATTCCGGTTTTCTGAGGTTACTTCAGCATGGATGTCCAGAGAAAGAAGACTGTTGCCTATTCATTCCTAGATCCGACTTTGACATTGATTCACAAGCTAATTAATATGGCTGGTCCTGGAGTTCGTACAGAGTTCAGTGGAATATATGGGAGACTTTTGAAGTTTGTTTATAATATTTCCAAGTATGAGAAGGACGCCATTCATACACTTCTTCAGTTTTATGATCCGTCTTTGCGTTGCTTCACTTTCCCAGACTACATCTTGGCCCCAACGTTGGAGGAGTTCTCATTTATTTTGGGAATCCCCATCAGGCATGATATAGTTTTCTTTTCTGAAGAACACCCCGGGGTAGAAGAGATGGTTGTTGCTCTTCATGTTAGTGAGTCTGTTCTGAACAGTAATATTGAAGAAAAACAAGGAGTTAAGGGTTTCTTGTTGAAGTTCTTGTTTGATCAGGCTTGCATACATGTCAAAGAGAAGAACTGGATGCTTTCCAAGTTATTCTGGCTATGTGTATCTATGGGATTGTTCTGTTCCCGAACATTCCTGATCTGGTGGATATGCACGCCGTCAGAATCTTTATTTCGAAGAACCCTATACCTACCTTGCTAGGTGATGTGTATCACTCAGTCCACTACAAGAATTAGAATAGGCATGGAAAAACTGTAAGTTGTTGTGCACCGCTCTTAGCTACTTGGTTTCTGAGTCCTCTCCCCGAATCTGGCGCTTTCGTTGATACGAAAGATTCTCTGAAGTGGTCAAAGAGGGTTATGGGCTTGACTGCTGACAACATTGTTTGGATCAATCATGACTTGCTAGGAATGGAGATTATCTACAAATGCGGAGAATTCCCTAATGTACCCTTGATAGGGAGAAAAGGTGGAATTAACTATAATCCCTCCCTAGCTATCAGGCAGTTTGGTTATCCTTTGAAAAATCCACCTGAAGAGCGAGATGCTCGAGAGTCCTTATTCTTCAATGGTATTGAGGATCAAGGGTTGATAAGGAAGGTTGTGAATGCTTGGAAACAGGTGACCAAGAAGGGTAAAATTCCATTCGGGAAAAGTAATAATCGGGCCTTCCCTTCCTATAAAGAGTGGATTAAGAAGAGAGCAGAAGAGGAGCTTCTTCCATTCTCGGTGGAACCAGCTTTGTATCCTTTGGTGATCGAGCCTCCTACCACCGTTGAGTTGGAGAAGTATAACAAATTATGGACTGAAAAGGAAAGGCTGCGGGAAGAAAATAGTGAGCTAAAGAGAGAGATTTATCAGTGGAAGCATGAGCGGGGTGAAGCTGTTCATACCGCCAAGTTGAAGACAGAGCTCCTTGCTAAAGCAGAAAAAGAGCTTGCTGACATGGTCGCATCCAGACAAAGGATGAAGGAAGCTTTGGATGGTATCAGTAAGGTTCTCAGGTCCAAGGAGGAGGAATTAGGCAAGGCTTTGTTGAGGATTCACAGATTTGATGATCACCGAGAAACTGCCATGGCTGAGAATAAAAGAAAGGAAGACGCTTACCTAGCTAAGATTGATCGGTTGAAGTCAACGCTCAAGAAGAAAGACGCCGAGATCTTATCAGGGATATTCAAGAGACAAGTAGTCGAGGGTCGACTCAATGAAGCCATAGCCTCCATGGAAGAACTGAAAGTCCAAGTTGGAGTAAAGAGATCTAGACATGAGGGGCCTAGCATGAAGGGTGTTTCTGGAGAAGACGCTTGGGAATTACATTGCAGATACTTGGATGGGATCATACACAGGAGATACCTTCTCATTCAAGGACTAATTCAGAGACCCAAGCATCCCGACACCAGAAAGCTGTTCGAGGAAATTCAAGACTGGTGCAGAAAGCATAGTGGATGGGGAGGATTAACTCTTGTAAACTTTAATGATATGCCGTAGTCCCCTTTTCTCTTTTATTGTATTGGGATCACCACCAGGCCTGTTGGTTGGGACCTATGTGTTGTGTTCAAACTTATATCTTGGATTGATGATTATTGACATTTGGCTTTTCTATGGGTTTCTTAATATGTGAGCAGAGGTTCCACTATATCTTGTTGTTAAACTGGAATCAAGGGGTGGATCGCCCTGCGAATTTTCAAACATGTCCATTTGCATTTGCATATTCATAATCATTTTGCATAATCATTTTGCATGACAGGTGTTTATCTCCGGTATTCTTATCTTGTTCTTACCTCAGAATTGCAGACTTAACTCCTCAGGCCATTCAAGAGTTGATTATGGAGCAAGTTCAAGCTGAGTTGAGGGATTTACGAAGCCAAATGGGCCAATTCATGGGGAAGATGCAAACCTTGGCTCAAGAGCAGAAAGTGCTGAAGGAAGAGGTCAACCAACTGAAGACTCAGATGAGTCTGGTTATGGAGGTCGTGAGAGGTGTGCTAAGCAAAGATAATACTCTCATGCCTGAAGCTGCGACTGGAATTGTGTCTCCCCCGTTGTTCAAGAGATCCCTCCCTAAGGGTGAGCAGATTGCCACTGTGACTGTCCCGGCTGTACCTCAACAACAACAGAATCGTGCTCCACGCCAGCCACAATTTACGCCTAAGCAGAATAGACATTTTGAGACTCCACCAGTGCCATATTCTCAATTATTCCAGCATCTTCTTCAGTTGCAATTGGTACGAAAAAGGACTCTGGCTCCTCCCTCTGGTACTCCCCCACCAGGTTATGATGCAAGAGCCCACTGTGATTTTCACTCTGGCGCGCCGGGGCATAATGTGGAAGATTGTAGGGCATTTCAGCATGCTGTCCAAGATCTGATAGATTCGAGGAATATTGAATTTACACCGAGCGGCGTAAGCATACAAGGTGGTCCCACTCTAGCTGTTGAAAAGGAAGTGGGTATCCCCGTTGCTTCTCCCAAAGCCACATCAAGTCAGGGGCATTTCTTGCAGTCCTTGGTCTTAGAATCCCCACATCCGCAAATGCTGCCTACGCCTCGACTAAGTCTGAAGAGAAAAGTGCCTGAAAGGATTATGCGCTCGAATCAGGGTCAACAAGAGAACTGCTCTGGAAAGAGACAACAAAGGTCACGAAGGCCTGAGAGAAGGTTTGATCCACTCCCTGTTCCTCACAGCCAGGTTCTTGCCCGTCTACTTGAAAGTTCTTTGGTTCAACTAAGGGATGCCAAGCCTGTCCCCGACCCTATTCCTCCCGACTATGATCTGGATGCCAGATGTGAATATCACTCAGACACACTGGGTCATTCAATTGAAAACTGCAACGTGTTCAAGCACAAGGTGCAAGACCTAGTAGACTCAGAGATCATTGTATTCACTGAAGATGATATGTACATCAATGGAAGCCTCCTTTCTCAAATGAACACACAGTCTGCAAGTACGTCCAGACAGAATTAAGCTTCCTCAGCAATGGCAATCTTCAGCTTCTTTACTTGCATTTTCATTTGTAGTTTTTCATTTCTTGTTAAAGCATCGTATGCATGTAAGACTTGTTTATTTTTTTATGGTGATATTAATGCAATGAGTATGTTTTCCTTGAAGTAATCCATTCGTGTTCACTCTTAAATGTTTATATGCACTGCAATACCAGTTTTCTTTGTTTAGAACTCTTGAGGGAGGATGATGAGACGAAAACGCAAAATCTCTGGTCGTATGTTCAAGGATAGAACCCTGTTAAGGATGTAAAGGCATTGTTTCAAACCCCTAAATACTGGAGAGATAAGGAGATAAACCTTCGTTAACCCCTTTGAGCCTTGGAGTAGGAGATTCTTTCGTACGAAAAGACCCTCATACTTAACCCAGGGGCAGGGTAGGCGTCAGTTAGTTTGACCGAGCGTTCCAATTTCAAGGAAAGTGTGCATCTGAGGATCCATTACCTTCTATCCCACCGGCAAGAGATGTGAAACCCCGATGGTTATCCGTCAACAACTAAGGAGTGAGGCAGTCACGACCCTTTCAAGCAAGTAAGACAACCAGTGTCACACGCTTTGTTCAAAAGGGGAATAAAAGAGGAAAGCCCGCTAAGTCGAAATTTGAAAACAAGTGACTTAGGCAAAAGTTAGGGCATCCTGCTGGACTTCAAAATCGAAAAACTCAAAGGAGTCAGTCCAGGCTAAAATTTGGGATCAGGAAAAGAGAAAAAGAAAGAAAAAGCGAAAAGCATTACAAAAGAAAATCCCCGATAAGAACAAATTTGTGTGATTACAGACACAAAAGATAAAAAGGGGTGACTGTCATTAGTGGCATAGGTTCCTTAAAGATCATAAACCTTTTGAGAGATGAGCGTTTGGGTCAGATTAACTGAACATAGGACTGGAGAACATCACGAAGAGTGGGTGGGCACCGATAAATTTTGAGCCATAAATCCTTTTTTCTGAAACCGTGAACCAGACCACGCTACAACCCTTAAAAGTCCTAATTGAAACAGGATTCATTCCGAAAGCGTACCCTAACCGGATGGCGTTCCTGACTCCTATGAGTTGTGCTAATAGGATTTGTTGGTATTGCATGTGCGCATTGTTTTACCATTCAAAAAAATCAAGGTTGCATCCCAGCAAGTGATTCGTTCACAAGGCTTTGCGACGCATTTTCATTAAAAATTTCAAGGTTAACATGAGTGTTGCATTAGAATTATCATTCTCGTAAATAACTTGTTCTGCTTGCATACATGTGCCTAAGCATCAATGAAGCTTACACAGTGAAACTCAGTCAAGAAGCTTGATCCTGCCAAGTTGAGACGCTTGGAAATTCTGAAGGACAATCATATCAAAGGGCAGGCTGCCAAGAGACTCAGTGTAGAGTGGGCTCTCCCCAGTAAGTCGTGTTATGATGTAGCCAATCTGGGGCAATCACGTCGAGAAATCTCTCCGAAATTTAGTTATTCTGGGGCATTCATTCTAAGATCAGGAGCAAAGTCACTTCAAAGCTCATATTGGGGCAGGCCGCCTCTAGAGCGTGGGCGATTGTCCACTCCTGAAAGCGGTTAATTGAAAGCACCTCCTCAAGGTACCAAAGCAGAGTATTTTTAAGTCATTACGATCCCTTTCGAGGTAATGTACATCATGGATTATGAAGACTGGGGCAATTATGTCGAGATATGATAAATCTCTCCAAGAGTTTGAAGACCCTGGGGCAGTGCGAACGCCCGATCTTCTATAAAATCCTCTTGAGATGAAAAGTTCAAAGAGCCGCTTATGACCATAAAGACAAGTCAGGTTGCAAGGCAACAAATTGTACATCCCCAGCAGTTGGCTCTCCCCAGCATTGGGATTGCTCCTTCCCCCAGCAGGACAAACTTTCCTCAGCAGAGCAGACTTTCCCCAGCAGGAGACTTGGGAAGCATTTTCTCCGGATCAAGACGTTATTTCCCCACAGAATCAGGGTGTTCATCTTCCCCATCCAGTCAAGAAGCGTGCTGCCACCGACAATGTCATATTCTAGTCCCCAGCAAGAAGGGAGTAAAGTCATTTTCCCCATCAGCAGGCTAAGTTCAGCAGTACCCCCAAGCAGTCTGGTATCATAGACTATTTTCCCCAGCAGGTTCTGAGCCAATTGGATATTATCAATCTTCAGTAACAGACGCCCGGTTCCGTTATTGGCGTTCATTCTCAACTCCCCCAGCAGAGGAGAAATCTCAGGTTGGATGTTACCTTCAGACAGGTGTGGCCCCCGGTAGTTCTCTCGGGACTTCATCTCCAGCAAAAGTTGTTGATCTGAAGAGTCGATTAGTAGGACACTTCTCAGCAGAGTTCCTAGATTCAGAGGACAATTTATTTTTGTCATCCCCAGATGAATTGGTTTTTTCTCTCCGGCATTTATTTTGCTGGAAAGACCCTTTTTGCACATCATAAGCATTCGCATTGCATCCTCAAACGCGTAGCATTTCCATGTCGTATGGAGCATTACGGCAAAATTCAAACATTTGCGTTTGAAGCATAAGCCAGGTTTGATACTTTCCTTGCCAGTTCTCTTTCTCAGCAGAGATGGCATAACTCAGGAGATTTTGGAGAGATGCGTTCCTCATACTTGTGCTCCCCGACAGAGTCTTTTATTTAGACTTCTCCTTTCCCCGACGGAGTCATCTTGTCTGTGGATCATGGGTCCGTTAGAAGTTTGTCTGGCCTTTCTATTTTGTGAAAACCCATTCTTGCTTGACATATTGCGGTTTAAACCAGAAGTTTTGTCTCACGTTATCCCCAGTGAAGTCGGCATTTATTTTGCTAGTTTCTCTTTATCAGCAGAGATAGCAATCTTTTGAAGATTTTCGTCCGTCAGTTTCCCTTTATCAGCAGGGATGGCATTTATTTTGCTAGTTTCTCTTTATCAGCAGAGATAGCAATCTTTTGAAGATTTTCGTCCGTCAGTTTCCCTTTATCAGCAGGGATGGCATTTATTTTGCTAGTTTCTCTTTATCAGCAGAGATAGCAATCTTTTGAAGATTTTCTTTGGTCAGTTTCCCTTTATCAGCAGGGATGGCATTTTTTTTGCTAGTTTCCCTTTATCAGCAGGGATGGCATCAGTTTGCTAGTTTCTCTTTATCAGCAGAGATAGCGATCTTTTGGATAGTTCTTCGTCAGTTTCCCTTTATCAGCAGGGATGGCATTTATTTTGCTAGTTTCCCTTTATCAGCAGGGATGGCATCAGTTTGCTAGTTTCTCTTTATCAGCAGAGATAGCGATCTTTTGGATAGTTCTTCGTCAGTTTCCCTTTATCAGCACGGATGGCATTTTTTTTGCTAGTTTCCCTTTATCAGCAGGGATGGCATCAGTTTGCTAGTTTCTCTTTATCAGCAGAGATAGCGATCTTTTGGATAGTTCTTCGTCAATTTCCCTTTATCAGCAGGGATGGCATTTATTTTGCTAGTTTCCCTTTATCAGCAGGGATGGCATCAGTTTGCTAGTTTCTCTTTATCAGCAGAGATAGCGATCTTTTGGATAGTTCTTCGTCAGTTTCCCTTTATCAGCAGGGATGACAGTTATTTTGCTAGTTTCCCTTTATCAGCAGGGATGGCATCAGTTTGCTAGTTTCTCTTTATCAGCAGAGATAGTGATCTTTCGGATAGTTCTTCGTCAGTTTCCCTTTATCAGCAGGGATGGTATTTTGCTAGTTTCTCTTTGTCAGCAGGGATAGCGATCTTTTGAAGATTCTTTTCGTCAGTTCCCTTTATCAGCAGGGATGGCATATTTCGAGATTCCTTTGTCAGTTCTCTTTATCAGCAGAGATGACGTAACTTGGGAGAGTTTGTTTCACTTTATACCCAGCATAGCTAGCACTCGTCCGTATTGTGACAGTATAGCTAATTCTCCAATAGAGGATTGCAAATTTTCGGGTTCTTTGGTATTCAATTTCCATGTATCCCGATTGTTTGAAAGCCGTCGCTATCATACCTTCAGGACCAAGTTGATTGAATAGGGGCAGTTGTTGCACCCCGAAATTTGCCCTCCTTACTTTATTACTAACTGACTTATGTTTCATTGCATTTTTGCATTATCATGTGTGCATATCATTGGTTCTTAGCATGGGGTCAGGGTGCCTGAGGCATGTTCAAGAGGAGAAGATATTCTTCAAAGGGTCAAGCAAGAGAGTTCAAGTGAATCACTTCCTCCTAACTAGTGCATAGATCAGGGTTTTGAGATTCTTGGGTTTATTGCTTCAATGGGAAAGCTCCTTGGGTTTTTATCATCACCAAAAGGCATATCTTATCTTTGTTGGAGAGGATACACATCATATTCAGAGGAATTTGGATTTGGAAACTGTGTTATTTCATCCTAGACTGAGGGTACCACAACTAGGGTTTGCTATAAAGTCAGTTTATTTCTGATTTTTTGGGCAAGACTTGATTCTATGGTATTCCTTGGGTCCCCAAGTATCTAGGGATGGGAGGTTGTCCATCAGATTGGTTCAGGAGAGATTTAATTGATCAGAAGATTGAGAATCAGGTGAATTGGGTAAAAGTCAACAGTGAGAGGAGAAGTCAACTGTGGAATTCTGAGGTTCTCTCCAAGGTTTTCAAGGTCTCACATCCTCATATAGTCCTCAAAAGTCAAGTTTCATGCCATTCATCAAAAATCAGGAGTTGGTACAAAAGTTACTAAATTTGGAAATTACCTATAATTTGAAAGTTTCCTTTTTGGGCAAGTTCCTGCACTGCATTCAACTTGACTTTTCATCATCAAGAAAGCTTCAAATGATTTTTTCTCCAACATGAACATTGAAGATATTTTTCTCCTCTTTCTAACAAGTACTAGTGGGCCTCCATATCATTTGTGAAACTCCGGTTATGATCAAAAGAAGGCAAAGTGGTTTTTAGGGTTTCTCATGGCTCCATTTTCACAACTTTGGGCCTAATGACCTATAGTCAATTCCATTGCTTCATGTCACTTTCCAACATCAAAGGGAACTCCTCAAGAATCATTATAGGCCTTTTAATCAAGTGGTTTTATGGTTTATTCTTCATTTATCCTCCATTATTCAAAATTCCCAAATTATTTAAAAGTCATGAATCAAATGGTTTCAAGGCCCAATGTCAATATGGGTGTAATTAGAAATTCAAATGCAAGTGATCTATCATGAAACTTTCAAATATCCATGCATGGAGGAGGTGTACTTAACATTATGTGATTTTCCAAAATAATTCAAAAAATCATTAAACAAGGAATTGCCCAAGCCCAATTCATCATCAGAGGAATACCCTAGTCTATATAAGCTCATTCATGCACTGGTTAGGGTTCACACACGTGACATTTGGAGGATTGGAGAATTTGAACCCTAAAGCTCCCTTTCAACAAATCTCATGAATCACAAGGTCTTTCTTCAAAGTTCTTCCACAAAACTCCTCCTGGTGATCTCTAGAACACAACCCAACCACCATTTGCAGCCAAAAGCAAGGATTGGAGTTGCACCATCTCAGGTTGATGGATTTTTCGTGATCCTAAAACTCTCCTTTTTTATATGCATATTGAAGTGTGATGAATGGTGATTATCCTGATCTATTTATTTTTAATTTTGGACGTGTGGTTTGCTTGTAATGTGGATTTAAAGTTTTGTGCCCTAATTTATTTCTCTTCGTATTTCATCATGCCTTGGTTATTTGACCTTTTTTACTGCGTATTTGGATTCCTGACGAAAGTCTGGGTGGGATAGTGTATTCGCACGTTTGTTTTGGTGTTGTTTTGATCGCAGGTGGCCGGAGAAGGGAGCGGAGCCCTAGCTCCGGCGGTGGCGGCCAGCGAACCATTACGGCGAGGGTTTGAATGGGGAAGATGACTTCCCAGCCGTCCGTTCCTTCCATCCAATGGTCCAGACGAGGCCACATGTTATTTCTTTTTATTTTTTTTCTGAATTATAATTATTAATCCCATGTTTATTACCCCACCGTTACTATCATGTACATCCAATCATATGCTTGCAATTCATTTAATTTTAATTTGGTTGACTTAGTGCAGCGCGTCCGATCAATCCAATGGCCAGCAGCCAGTCAACTGGGTTGACTGAAGGTCCATACGTGGGCCATTTTTATTTTTGTTATTTTTCTGATGAGTTAATGGGCTGGACTTCGCTACTCACACCCCACTCCCAGGCCCACTTCAATTTCCACTTCATTTCCTTACTAACGCACCCCCACCCCCCCCCCCCCCCCCCCCCCACACACACACACACACACACACATTGTATTTCATTTTTTATTTTATTTAATTTATTATTTTCATTTTTAATTATTAAAAATATATTCTTGCATTTAAAAAATTCCCATAAAATTCATACATCATCTTTATTATTTTACAAAATTTTTGCAAATTTTATTTTTTATTTTTATTTTATTCTTATCATCTAAACTAATTATTTAGTTAATTTCTTTTTGCATTACTCATATCATGCATACATAAATTTCTTTATTTTACTTCTCTGCAACCATAAAATATTTTTAATCCGTTCTTTTTGCATTTGTTCACCAACATTCTAAAGTGCATTAAAACATTTTTCTTTCATTTTTAAATTTATTTCATATTGCATTTTTGTCCTTCCCTTTGGCACACTGAACCCTACTTCTCACCTGAACTTTGCCCAATTGTTTGAATGACTGACACTTTGAATTTTTGCAGGAAATTTTGATGTGTTGTTTGTCTCTGGTTGAGGAACCTTGATATTTAATTTGGTAATTTTGGGAGTTATTTCTCTAATTGTTTGATTTTCTTTCACTTGAGATCTGCTTATATGTGTATTTCTGATCATGCCTAAGTCCTTGTTTGAAAGACACTTGTGCCATTTGTTTTGGGGTTGTTTCTTTGATTTTTGAGTTCATGTTTGGATTATTATCACTATTGTTTGCCATTGTTTGATATTCACTTGCCTTGATGTTATTTATGTTCGTTTCGTACTAACCTTTTATGCAGGGACTAAGGTAAGTTCTTTAAGGGTATGGATAAGTATCCATGGTCACCCTTATTCTTTCTTTCTCTCCTATCTTCTTCCTTTAGGATTTAGGTTGTCGTTAAACCTCACTAACCGTAGGTCACCCATGCATGATAACTTTAGGACTCATAGTCCCCCTTAGAGTTACCCTTGTGTCTTATCTCTTCTCATCTCAAATTTCTTTAAAACACTTAATAAGAATAAAGTGTATTGCGCACGAGCCTTAAGTGTGGGGAATGAGAAATGAGGGGCTTCCTCTCACTTTCTAGAGTGCTTAGCGAGCGTCCTGTCTTGGGACGATGCGTTAAGTATTCGCCCCTGTACCCTAGACTTTGGTGCAATGCAATTTAGGAACTAACTTAAGCCACTTCTATCCTAAAAGATACAAACCAACCTCAAACTTTTTGTCCTTCGGGATCTTCAAACTAAAGGCTATTTTCAAAAAGGGCACGTTACTTTCCGTCTGAGACGCAAACAGGCATTGACCCTAACTGCCGAACGCGAACTTAACGTTGCTCATAAAAAACACAAAAAGAACTTGGTCTGAACTACGTTGACTCTGAATTCCCCATCGCACAAGGGGGGTACGTAGGCCTAGAACGTTGGCGTCCTACCAAGTCTGTCTTTGTCTTTCCCCTCTCTCGTTTTAGCACAACCCTAGATGATAGGATAACTCACCCTTAGAATAGACAACAAGCGTGGATCCCATCGAGTACGATGGACGCGTGGGGTGCTAGCACCTTCCCCTCGCGTAACCGACTCCCGAACCCAAGTTATGGTTGCGATGACCATTCCTTTCCCTCTTCCTCAGGTTTATACGGTGTTCCCTTTCCCTCTCTTGGGATAAATTTACACGGCTGGCGACTCTGTTTTTCCGCGCCACTCTCGCGTTTGTACCTGGATGAAAATCTCGGGAGCGACACTGTGTCAGGAAGAAGCCAAGAGAACGAAAACATGAAGAAAAATAGTGGGCTGACATGGGTGCTCGTGTCACCTGACACGGCCCATGTCAGCAAGTCTGGCACTGAAGAGTTTTTAATCAGGATAACAGGGAGCCAACACGGCCGCCAGTGTCACCTAACACAGCCCGTGTTAGCTTGGACGCCTCATCTTCGTATTTTCTTGGATTTTTGACCTTTGTGTTCCATGAGGGTATTTTGGGCATTTCCCCATTAATGTATTGGACCTGAGAGTACTTTAGACATTTTCTGAGAAGGAGAAGAGGACTTTTGATACTACGAAAGATTTTACATGAAAGTTTGGATGCTACCAAGTGATCGGGGGAAGGAAGATTTTTCATGAGCCATCATGATTGAAGATCGAATTCATCCGTTATTCTTGTAATGTCTATCTCTAGGTTTGTAATTTCTTTTAGTACTATGAGCGGCTAAAACACCCAATGCTAGGGGGTGTCCCTGAATTGCATTTATAATGACTCTAATTTCCATTGTTCTATGAGATATTGCTTTTTCCTTAATCTTTTGTTATGTAATGTTTTTAATGCTTTTTCGATCGGACAAATTGAAATTGATTTACGGTTAGGGTTTAGGTCGGACCAACCAACCTAACGCTTTTGCATAATAATATTACAGTAGATATTTCCTAGGAATGGGGATACCCTGTAATAACCGAATTATTCTTGATAAAATATAATGCTTGTGATTATTTATTGACCTCTAAGGAATTAGGGTAGAGACATAATCTCAAAGGTTTTTCTGCTAAGGAATTAGGGAAAAATAATCTTAAGAATCAGTAAGGTTTGTTTAGAGTAATGTCTCCTAGAATAAGGATTGAGGGTTTTTGCAGTGCAATTCATACACTTTCCTCTAGCATGCCTTCTCATATCTGTCTTAAGTAAAGTTTATAATTTTGTTCACTTTATTATTATTAGTCATAATTTCTCAACAATCAAACCCAAAGGAAACTTTTGCTTAATTGAATTAGCATCTACACTTACAATAAAGCACAGTCCTCGAGATCAATTCTGGGGATAACCCCTATTATTACTACATCGTAAAAATAATACACTTGTTATTTTAACGATCAAGTTTTTGGCGCCGTTGTCGGGGACTGCCAAATTATATGTTTTTGGTGTTAATTCAATTGGAATTTTGTCACTCTGTGACTATACTTTTATTCTTCTGTTATTTTTATTTTTATTTTGATTTTTTTTTATTTTATAACTTTTGGATTATTGCTATTACTACTAATCTGCGTCTAACATTTTTAATCGAGGAGAACCCTAAGATAATTTCAATTTTGACGCAGAAATCGAAATAACTTTACATGCAAGGCGTAGACAAGCAAGACTGGCAGCTTCAGAAGCAGAACCGTTAGTTCAAACACCAGAAGAAGAAAGAGTTTTTGTTCATTCAGAGCAATTAGATTCAGGTTCAGAAACAGGTTCAGACACAGATAGAGATACTGTGATTATGGCTGGAAATCAACCAGTGGAGAGACTTCTGGGAGATTACGGTGGGGTAAATGCACCGGATGGTAGATTAACAATTGTGAACCAACCGGTGGATGTGCCGAATTTCCAGTTGCATCCGAGCACCATCACTCAACTTGAAAGGAGACCTTTCATCGGAAAGGTTAATGAAGATGCCAACAAACATCTGCAAAGATTTCTGACTATGAGCACCACTCTCAAGATTGAGGGGCACACCGAGGAAGCAAAGAAGTTAAGAATGTTTCCTTTCACTCTTGCGGAAGATGCTGAGGAGTGGTTCTACTCGTTACCTGCTGGGAGTATTACCACTTGGCAAGAGATGGAGACAACATTTCTGAATGAGTATTTTCCTGCTTCTGTGTACATCCGTAAAAGGTATGACATTGTTAATTTTAAACAGAAGGCGGGAGTGTCACTCAGAGATGCATATAAGAGATTTAAGAGATTGTTGGTTGCATGTCCTACTCACAACATGGATGCAACTGAACAAATGCAGAATTTTATAAATGGTCTGAAGATGAAAACCAAGCAACTCATTGATACAGCTGCCGGTGGCTCATCCAATTTGTCAACAATCACTGGTATCAAAAGGATCATTGAAGTTATTGCTGCAAATGAGCATTTGGAACTGTATGACCGTAGTGTCAGTCAACCAGAAAGGATAATTGACTTGAAGCTTACTAAGCAAGTGGTTAAGATGGAAGACCAGATTGCAGTTGAAGTAGAAAGAAGGTTAAAGGCCATGAAAGTGGGTTCTCAAAATGTGGCACAAGCTCAAACTGGTCAATCCATGAGTTGTGAGATTTGTAGTGGACCCCAATATACTGCACATTGTGTTACGACTCTACAACAAATTGAGGAGATAAAATTCCTCAAGCAGAATAATCCCTACGCTCAAACGTATAATCCAGGGTGGAAGAACCATCCTAACTTCTCCTGGAAAGATCAGAATCAACACAATTACCCACAGCAGCAACAGGCTCCCCAAAAAGCACAATGGGAGATTGCCATTGAGAAGATGGCAACTCATAACATGCAATTTCAGGAAGAGACCCAGAATAGCTATAGAAATACCACAACCTCCATAAAGAATCTAGAGGTTTAATTGGGTCAGATAGCTCAACAAGTTGCGAATTCTCAAGCACCAGGCTCCCTCCCAAGTGCCACAATAACCAATACGAAGAATCACAAGAATGTCAATGTTGTCACCACAAGGAGCCAAAAAGTTGCTGAAGAAGAAGAAAGGGCAGCCAATGAGTATCAGTGTATATAGGTGGATCTGGAAGTGCGAGAAATTCAGAGAGAGCCAGAAGAAGCCAGGCCAACCGAAGAGAAAATAAAAGAAGCGGTTAAACCTAAGATCAAGTTACCATACCCCTCAAGAGTGACAAAGAAGGAGACACAAGAAAAAGACTTTGAGAAATTCAGCTCATTGTTCAAAAAGTTAAAGATTAATATGCCCTTCTTTAAAGCACTTGAACAAATGCCTCTATATAAGAAATTCATGAAGGAGGTCATTGGGAAAAAGAAACCTAGTGGAGAGGAGCTAAATAGTATAATTGAAGAGAGCAATGGGGGATCACAAGGTAGGAGAATTCCAATCAAACGAAAAGATCCTGGTTCTGTATCAATCCCCTATACCATAAAAGACAAAACTTTTAAGAAAGTCTTGATTGATTCGGGTTCTAGTGTGAGTCTCATGCCCCTCTCAATTTTCAAAAAGCTGGGTATACCAAAAATAAATGAAACAGGAACAAATCTGAAGTTTGCCGACCACACAACCAAGCGGTCATACGGCTTAGCAGAAGATGTGCTTGTGACCATTGATAACTTCACCTATCCAGTAGACTTTGAGATCATTGATCTACTTGAGGATGAGGAGATAACTATCATACTGGGTCGACCATTCTTGATGACTAGTCGGTGCAATGTGAATATTGAGGTTGGTACTTTAACCTTGAAATATTTTGAGGAGGAAATAACCTTAAAAGTGTTGGAGCTCGAGAAGCAAGGTAGAAAGGAAAGTAATCACCCCTCAGTTGGAATTATCCGAACAGTGGGAAAAAGCAAAAGCTCAAAACCACTTCATGAAAAAGTCTTTGGAATAATCCATCAGGTTGCAGCATCTGAGTCATCTATTGCACATAGCAAGACTCCAAAATCCAGTCGAGAAGTCAATAAGAAGAAAAAACATCAAAGGAAGAATGTGGAAGTTGGATGTGAGTTGAATCACAATGTAGCTCTTATTTCTGCATCTGACCAGTTCTCTGTTGCGGAAAGGTCAAGCAACAAAACATGGAAGCTGAAGTATCCCTCATAACATTGGGGAGTGATACGTCAAGCCAGACAACGTTAAACGAAGCGCTACGTGGGAGGCAACCCACACTTTTAATGATTGAGCACCTTCTTTTTGTTATTTTTTTGTTTTGTTTGCAGGAAATAAATAAGACCTTACGGGTGCGAGCTTTGATGTAGCAATTGATGTTGCGTTACCGTCCGCCTCCTCAGTAAGGATATTTGCGAGTAACCTCTCTCGCTCTTGTTCTAACACATTGGGGCAATGTGCGGTTCAAGTTTGGGGGAGGATTTACTATTTTTAGTTCTTCCGTTTAGACTTGTTTTTTTTTTTTTGTGTTTTTGTATGATGTTTTATGGAAACCACTTTGAATACCCCTCGAATTAGAGCCGAAAATTTTTCTTGTGAATTCTGTGATGTGTGAGGTAGTCAAAAAAGTATATAGAGTTCGAGGGAAGAGAAGTTAGAACTAGGGACATTGGGAAAGTTTAGGAATGACCCGAACACCCTAGATTCCCTGAACTAAGAAAACGAGTCCAACGTGTAAATTTGTGCTATAGTACATAGATTTGAGAAGTATTCCCCGATTAGTTCATAGTGATAGTCCGACATAATTAATAAGAATTACATGTATAGGGTTGATTGAGAGAAGGACTTAAGGCACCAAAAAAGTGAATTATGGCGATAAAGACAACTAGTCCTTCTAAGTTGGGTAACCCTCACCCCGTTACTTAGCCTAACGGCGGTTGAGTCTCAATTGTCGTCCCAAAGTGGACTAAGAAACGCCAATGCGCGAGAAAAAAAAAGAAGAATAAATGTGCTTAGAAAAAGTCTTGATCAATCTTGTACATGTGAGGGAAAACGAGAAAAATGCCTTAATATAATTATCCGAATGAAAGGGGTTGAAAATCGAAGAAAATACTTAAGCCCAAAGCATAGTTGGAGAGGTAACCGAAATGGGGCTTTAGGTCCGTGGTTTTACCGCGGTATGTGCTTGTGTAATACCTTCGTTAACGGACGATTACCAAGAAAACTAGTTTTAGCCGATCGGAGCAAAAGCTCACGTATGAGTATCGACACACCTTACCTTCACAAGTTTTTCTTTTGAGGTGGACAGTTTGATCTAGAAAGTCTGTATGCAAGCTTGTTACTTGAGGTCAAGCAACAGTTTAAGTTTAGGGGAGTTTGATCAGTGGTTTTCATATGTTATTTCACTATTTGTTTTATTTAATATTTTGTTATTGTTTATTTGTTTTATATCTCTTTTACTGCATTTTATGCCTTGGTTGTGTTCTTTAGTGTTTTCCAGGTTCATATAAACATTCAGGAGGAATCAGAGCGAAAAAACGAGAAAAAATCGCAAAATTCGGAATGAAATTGGAATGAAGACAGTGGCCTGACACGACCACCCGTGTCAGGAAGACGCCAAGAGAACGAAAACATGAAGAAAAATAGTGGACTGACACGGGTGCCCGTATCACCTAACACGGCCCGTGTCAGCAAGTGTGGCACTGAAGAGTTTTTAATCAGGATAACAGGGAGCCAACACGGCCGCCCGTGTCACGTGACACAGCCCGTGTTGGCTTGGACACCTCATCTTCTTATTTTCTTGGATTTATTTGCCTTTGTGTTCCATGAGGGTATTTTGGGCATTTCCTCATTAATGTATTGGACCTGAGAGTGTTTTAGACATTTTCTGAGAAGGAGAAGAGGACTTTTGATACTACGAAAGATTTTATGTGAAAGTTTGGATGCTACCAAGTGATCGGGGGAAGGAAGATTTTTCATGAGCCATCGCGATTGAAGATCGAATTCATCCGTTATTCTTGTAATGTCTATCTCTTGTTTTGTAATTTCTTTTAGTACTATGAGCGGCTAAACCCCCTAATGCTAGGGGGTGTCCCTGAATTGCATTTGTAATGACTCTAATTTCCCTTGTTCTATGAGATATTGCTTTTTCCTTAATCTTTTGTTATGCAATGTTTTTAATGCTTTTTCGATCAGACAAATTGAAATTGATTTACGGTTAGGGTTTAGGTCAGACCAACCAACCTAACGCTTTTGCATAATAATATTACAGTAGATATTGCCTAGGAATGGGGATACCCTGTAATAACCGAATTATTCTTGATAAAATATAATGCTTGTGATTCTTTCTTGACCGCTAAGGAATTAGGATAGAGACAGAATCTCAAAGGTTCTTCTGCTAAGGAATTAGGGAAAAATAATCTTAAGAATCGGTAAGGTTTGTTTAGAGTAATGTCTCCTAGAATAAGGATTGAGGGTTTTTGCAGTGCAATTCATACACTTTCCTCTAGCATGCCTTCTCATATCTATCTTAAGTAAAGCTTATAATTTTGTTCACTTTATTATTATTAGTTATAATTTCTCAACAATCAAACCCAAAGGAAACTTTTGTTTAATTGAATTAGCATCTGTACTTACAATAACGCCCAGTCCTCGAGATCGATTATGGGGATAACCCCTATTATTACTACATTGTAAAAATAGTACACTTGCTATTTTAATGATCAGACGACACTAGGAATGGTCTGGTGAACCACTCAGGACCACATTTCCTTACAGCGAAGGGAGCCATATTGGGTGTGAAGTCATAACATTTAGCAAGCATCATGATAAAGTTAGTGAAGGTATGTTGAACAGGTCGACCTTCATAAAAATGAGTTAGCTTCGCCAGGCGTGGACCTTCTACCTTCCTATTCTTCATTTCGTCAGTGTCCTCGTCGATTTGATTCTTGTGGGGAAGACGGGCTTCAAATGAAGCGTTCAACCATAATTACAGAAGCCAGAAAGGTCTAGAAAGGAGGAGATTTCCTTTGTCACCCAGACATTTGAGTTGGGTAACTCCTTTTCTCAAAGATTCATATAAGCTAGCTAGGATTAGTTCGCTTAAACAAAGGTTATGTCCAGAATGGAGTTGGTTCGCCATAGTTAGGAATTTCCTAGAAACTTGTAGTGACTTCGAACAGAAGACACAACGAGACAGCCATAGTGCTAAGAAAGTTATGTGTTCTACATCCAAAACCTCTTCTATGTCCTTATCGTGATAATGTGCGATGTAGGTTGAATACGGTGCCCTAGAGGTCAAAAATCTAATACTATCATCAGACATAATATCAGGGTCATAGGTATTCCCAGTTGGTTTGAGCCCTGTGATAGCAACTACATTGAATAAAGTTGGTGTCATCATTACACATGGAAGATGGAGAGTGTAATGGGTGTTGTCACAGAAATACAAGGATGAAACAAGCATGTTCGAGCAATAGTCAGGTCCTACTTTCAACAGCATTATCAAATCATAAATACTCATGTCTTTCCGGACTTCACACTTTGTTTTCTCTAATTTATTCAACCATCCTAAATAGTCATAGGGATCCTTAAAGGAGGGACTAGATCTAAATACCCTAAAGTTGTTCATATACCTAAGACCAATGGCCTCTTCAGTAGAAGGGTTGTTCTGGTTAGCAGGATTGGAATCCTCGTTACTAGCCTTAGGTTTCTTAGCTTGACCTATGAGTTTGTATTTGTGGTAAGTGGGGAAAAAATCCATAAGCTTGCTAGGATCAACATTAGGATCATACAGAGGACTAAACAAAACCAGAGGCTTACCAGCAATAGTCAAAGGGATGAGTACCTATGAAGCGTAGATTCTTCTTTTCTCTTCAGCAAGCGGTTCTGGCAGGTACTGCTGATTTCCTACCGTGGTCGGACCAGTGATTAAATCAAATGGGAGAAGTTGAGAGATCTTCTTAGGAGCTCTTATAGGTTTGCTAGACTCTTTGGTAGTTTTGTTAGTGTCCTTGGTAGATCGTGTGGATGAAGCCATTGTTGGAATGTGAAGAAGGAGACTGAGTTTTTGAGTGTGAGAAGTTTTTTTTTTCTTGAGAGTATAGGGAGCGTAAAAAGTGAAAAGAGTTGATGAAAGGGGTATTTATAAGGTTGGGAGTGGAAACGGTTTCAGAAATAACCTTAATGGTAAAAATGGAAGTGGGACACGTGTCCTCCCCACTATCTTTGATGGAACGGTGGCAATTAATGCCTACCCCCATGATTTCCTAGACTCTAGGAAACGTGATGATGATGGAGATTCTCGCGTGGCTTGAGGAGACGTGTCAGAGATTGTAATAATGGCTATGATGTCATAGGCATGCTAAAGGGAAAGGGAACAATTTTGTAACATTGGAACCATAAGCAACATCGAAACCATGCAAGGACTAAATGAGGCGTCGAACGACATTATCGAAAAATGCCTTTTTCTTCAATGGTGTCGAAAATGCATTTTTGGGGGGCAATTTGTTAGCTCCTAATTTCGACGCCTACTATTGGATTAAGAGAATTAATCAAGGAAATAGGATTTCAGAGAAGACTTAGGAGACTTCGACTGGAATAACGTTCCTAGGAATTCTAGTCGAAAGTGTCCTTGTGCAAGAAAGAAGTATTTTGTGGACTTAGAATTATTTCCAACAATTTGGAAATATTGTTCGACTGAAGCATTATTGATGACATTTGATTAAAGATTTGAATTCAAATAAGGGAGGGAACTTTGTTCTTATCCTATTACTGGCAGGAGACACGTGGAGCGCATTTAGGAGATGAAGACATGCAAAATGCCATTTATTTTTCTCTAGTTTGTAGGCCGTTAGAGGTAGTTATTTTCGACTATTATAAATAGCAAGTCTTAATGTTAGGATTTGTGTGTGTTCAAGTTTGTACAAATTCCTCAATTACTCAAAGTACCCGCGTGTAGAGAAACGAGTGTGTGAGAAATGTACGTTTGATGTAACACCATACTTTTCGTTTAATATAATTCAATTAGTTTTTGCCCAGAACTTTATCTTTTACTTTCGTCAGTTATTTTCCAACACACTTTCGATTATTTCACTGCATTACATTTTCTTTAATATTGTCGAAGTAAACTTTATTTAAACCGTGAATACTGTCGAAATGTTCATCTTTTTCCAAATATCATTTTAAATTATTTAGCACATGTCCTAGGATTTAGTATGGTTGATCCTGCAAGTTTCCCAATTTCTCACTGATTTGGTAGACCAGAGGTTGTTTACCAAAGAACCAAAGGGACAAGGCTTATATTTTGTATTTTGATTAGAGGTTTGTGTAATATAAAGCATATAAGTGAAAAAAAGAAAGATACACAAAGAGGTGTTTGGTGATCTCTGCATAGACAAACCCAAAGGTGAGAGGGTTAGGGGCAACCAAGTCTGTGATCTTAATGCATTATAAAGATTCAAATTAGGTGGGATCTTATAGGTAAAAATTAGGGCATGACACCGACAACCGAACCTGAATTTGATCGTGACGACCATTTTCTTTTTCTCTTAAGGGTTTTATCAATATTTTCCCTTTCCTTTTGGAATAAATAAACTTCGGTGGCGACTCTATTGTCATCTCGAGCGTGCGAGCGCTAGTGGTCATTTTTCATGTAGTGACAGCTGGCAACTTCACTAGGGCTTATTAGAGAGTCAAGCCTAATTTAGCTAACTTTGCGATGAATGTTATCTTTGTTTTTTGTTTTCTTCTGCTTTATTTTCATCTTCTATCTCTTATGTTTTTTTATTGTTATTTATCTATCTACTGTATGTTTCGTATATGTTGTGGATTGGGTTTTCTGGTTGTTGGCACTTTGAGAGGAGCGCTATACCCGAGCTTGGAAAAAAACCTAAGCTTAAGATGGTGGTTGTGTAATGTTTGACCTTCGAGATGTATTAGTTGCTTGGTTAACACAAAAACCCCAACTAGAGTAGATATTATTAAGAGTATTATTATTTAATGAGTAGTCATTATGGTAACAATATATTTGGTTGGGGTCTATGACTCTAGCGACCTTTTTTTCCAGAGCCCTAAACTCGTTATTAGGAGTTGATGGTTGTATAATATTGACTTGTGAGACTTAGGAATCATTGGGTTGATGCAAAGACCTCACCCTGAGTAGATCCTCTTGAAGGTATTACTATCTAACGAGTTGTCGTTATGGCAAAAATATTTCTGAGTTGGATTTGTGACTCTAGGAACCTTTAAAACCCTAGAGCCTACTTTTAAAGGTACTACTGGTTAATTAGCACCAATAATCTTTCTACCATAAGAAACCATACATGGATCGTTCGGAATTTCATCGTGCATTTCTTTCTGCATCCACACATGACATTGCATTGCAAACATGCATAGCATGGCATTGCATTTTTTGCATAGCAAACATTTTTTTTTGCATATGCATTCATCAGCATGCATAACTACTTTCAAAACCAAAAAAACTCAACCCACCTTGCTCCATAACTCGTAAGCTGACCTTCCGGCACACATATTGAACCCTTGGTAGCTACCGAAGGACAATGGATCGGTTAGAACAAAAACAAGTGAACTGAGAGAGGATATGGATGCCGTGAAAGGTAAGGTGGACTAGATGTTGGAAACTCTTCTAGCTAGGTCAAAGAACAATCTTCAACATCCAGTTATGGAGAATGTCACTCCCATAGTAGTCTTTACTATAGTGACTAACCCAATGTACGGTCTTCCCCCTGACTATGCTCCTCTACAAGTTGGTGATCCTACTCAACCTCAACATCTGCATGTAACGATATCAAATGAGGTCCCCATTATGCAGGAGAACCTCACTTTTCATATTGATGAAGGGGGTCCTCAATTTACAAGGTACGTGTCAAGTTCTCAGGGTGCCCACCATATCACAAATATAGAGCGACCTCAATATGTTGAAGCTATAGAAAAATGTTATGATGTGGAGAAACGATTGAGGGTTGTGGAAGGATTTAATGCATTGGGTCTTGATGACATGTGTTTGGTTCCATACTTGGTTATACCCCCAATATTTAAAGTACCGACTTCGAAAAGTACAAAAGGGATAGCTACCCAAGACACCATTTGGTGATGTTCTGCCAGAAAATGGCCTCTTAAACCCACATCGATATGCTGATGATTCATTATTTTCAAGACAATTTGAGTGAGGCATCGTTAAGTTGGTACATGAAGTTAGAAAGGAGCTACATTCAGTCATGGTTGGACTTATCTAATGCCTTTTTGAAGCAATACAAGTACAATTTGGACACGGATCCTAGTCGCAAGCAGTTGCAAAACTTATCTCAAAAGAGCAATGAATCCTTCAAGGATTATACACAACAGTTGAGAGAATTGGCAGCACAAATGCAACCACCACTCTTAGAGAAGGAACTAGTCAACATGTTCATGGATACCCTCCAGAGTCCCTACTTCAAAATGATGATAGGCATTATGTCACCAGGCTTCTCTGACCTGGTGATAATTGGAGAACGCATCGTGAGCAGCCTCAAATGCAAACAAATTTAAGGCATCTCGAGTAGCCAGACTAGTGAGAGTGAATCCCATAGCAATTTCCAAAAGGAAGAGGAGGATGAAATTGATGCAATATGGGAAAGTCACCAAGCTCTGAAAGCTCCGTCTTTGGTGCCTTATTATCAATATTCGTATGTAGCGATTGTTCATTGCCAGCAACCACTACTTCCCAGTTTTCAATACCAACAACATGGACGACTCCTCATTCAAATCAGCAAGCCCAGGGCCAAAAATATCAAAATCAGCATCAGAACCAGCCTAGGCCTCAAAATTATCTAGAAATAAGGAATTCTCCCCTAGACCTGATTCCTATGACATATAGTTAACTTCTACCACATCTGATCCAAAACTGCTAATGGTTCCTATATCTCTCAAGTTGGTGCCACAACCTTTCCCACTTGGGTATGATTGTGATGTTTAATGTGAATATCATGCTAGATCAGTAGGGCACTCGACTGAGGACTGCAGAGCTTTCAAAGCTAAAGTACAACAATTGATTAACATCAAGTACATAACATTTCATTAAGGAAACTTGTTAGTGAACGGAAACCGCTCGATTGAATAAGTGCAAAAAATTCAAGGAACGCCTTTTAAAAGTCCATTTGATCAGACAGGAAGTCATCCTTGATGTTGACGATGATTATGATATTTTTATCATTTGCATTTGTAATTTCTTTGTCTATTAAATGCTACTTGCTTCTAAACATTGTTGTTTTTTAATGGTAAAATTAATGAAGCGATCTTGCATTTTCTGAATCAATCATTTCGTACTCACTCTTTTTTCTCTTATATAAAAACAAAAAAGAAATATCAATTCTTCTCCCAATCACTTATCTTTATTAAACTTTTTGTATTAGAAAAGATTTGAGGGAGAATGATGAAAATGAAATATCCAAAATTGATGACAATATGCTTTCGAATAAAACTTTGTTGATGATGTAAGACATTGTTTCGAATCCCCAAACACAGAGGAGTTAAGGAGTCAATCCCTAGTCAACCACTTTGAGCCTATAAGTTGGTGTTTCTTTCGGAATTAAAAACCCTTAATCTTAACCAGGGGCAAGGTAGTTTTTATTCAGATTAATTTAACTGTGCATTTAAATTTCAAGAGAATCAATCCATCTGTACACCTTCCAATAAGAGGTTTAATCACATGCTTTTTCACACACATCATGAAGTTTCGAAGAAATCGTGAAAAGCCAAAAAAGTTATATTGGTAACTCCTCAATAACTAATAACATGATAGCCACAATCTTTCAAACCAAAAGAACAAATTCCATAAATATTATTCCAAAATAAAGGAAAAAGTGCCTGCTAAGTCGGGCACTAGAAAATACGACTAAGGCAAAAATCAGAGCATCCTAGTGGACTGAAAGCTTCAAAGAAGATGTCAAGACAAAAATTAGGGATAAAAAAATCAAAATAGGTCATCAAAATCCTCAACAAAAAAACAAGATTAGGTGACCACCATATCAAGGATCAAAAGGTCACCAAATTCATGACAAAAACAAAATTTTGTGACTACTAAGCAAAAATAGGTGACTTCCACCTCAAGAAAAAAACCTCACTAGTTCTCAAACCATCACATTTTCACATTCAAAATTCTCTTCGAAGATCAATGCGTGTGTCGAATTAACTGAACGTAATACTGGAGATCATCAAGGAGAATATGTTGGGCAAAAATTAAATTTTGAGCCTTATATCCTTTTGTTTCAAAATCCATGAACCAAGACACATTACAACCTTCAAAAGACCTAATTGAAGCAGGGTTTATTTTGAAAGCATACTACGGAAAGGCTGCGTTAATGTGACCCCAAAGTTATTTGTTAATCATTTGTATTGATCATCCTATTTCAAACTTTGAATGTCTAAATCAACACTGACTCATTCACTGTATATCAAAACATCATCTCAATAATGATTTCGATTTTAAAACTTGCATGAGCATTGCATTAAAACTACCATTTTGGAGGAAAAATTTTATTTACAAGTCAGCGCTTAGCATCAAGAAAGTTCTAACAATGAGCAATCAGTGAGGAATTCGATCATTCGTAAAGGATCAAATCAGGGGCAAACCACCTCAGGGGAAAATCCCTCTAAAGATCGATCATTCTAGGGAAAATCATTTTAAAACTCATATTGGGGCAAGCCACCTCAAGAGCACAGTGAAGCTAACCACTCTAAGAGTTGGTTAGTAAAAGAGAAATAACTTCAAGGCTCGATGAGCCATTCAAATAATTTTTCAATCAAGGGCAGACTGCTTCAAAGTTTAAAATTCTGGGGCAAACCATCTTGAGGTCATATTATGATAAATGCTTCCAAACTCCTCTCGATGCGAAGTTCTTCAAGGACCCAATAGACTGGGGAAATATGAGATACATATGGGCAAGTTCTCTCCATACTTTCAAACTACTCAACTAAACCCTGCCGTGCATCAACAATCGTTGAGTTCAAAACAAGTGGCGAAAGATCATGCTAGACTCCATTCAATAACCTTTTGCCCTTTAACAAGAAACCTTGATGTAAAATAACCCTTCCATCCATTACCCACCACAAGGGATATCTTGGAAACCTCAAGACATTGCATAAATCATCCTCATGCATTAATCATGTCGCTTCACTCTAGCATCATACCATGCATATCATCTCATTCATCGAGCATATGCCCATAGCATGAATCTGACATCATCAAATGCCTTGCAGCACAAGCATAAAATATAAAGAAATAAAGGTCCAATATTGCTTGCTGCCTCACAAAATCTCAACCTTCAGTGGAACAACCCAAAATCAAGACACTGCGTGCATTGATCATTCATACATCATAGATTATGCATAACTCGAAATGTGTTTCGTGCTCATCTGCATTTCCCAATGACTTGTTACATTCAAATTTAAACCCTTTGGTTAAAGTCCAACTTCGTTGGCTCCTACAAAGAAAGATATTTTTCCGTTAAGGTTCAAATTCTCTTGTTTTTATGATGCATTTCCATTTGTTTATTTATATCTCTGATGTTTTCCTGAAAGAGTATTAGGTTTTGATGTATTTCCATAATTTATCTGATGCATTTTTGGATGTTTCTTTGTCTCTCCAATATATTCCGGGATGAGTATTGTGTTTTGATGTATTTCCAGAACTTATCCAATGCATTTTTGGATGTTTTTTTTGCTATTCAATGAACTTACGGATGTTACCTTTATTGTTATGTGAGAAACCATAACATATAATTTTTTGTTAAATGAGAATCCGTAACTGCCATTGTTGTTATGTGAGAATTCAGAACCTTTTATTGATACGTGAGAATTCGTAACTCTCCATGTTTTTCATTCTGATGGATTTCCAAAACATACCTTTGTTTATTCTAAGTGAGTCTCTTCACCTTATCTCATTTAGTCCCCAACAAATCTCCTTTACTAGTCATCTTAGTAATCCCCAAAGACAAGTACTTATATGGAAAAGTGGGAACTCTTTCAGAATCTGATGCTTGTTCGGAATTTGTCAAATTTAAAATCCAATTCTCGTCGGGAAGTTCAATTTAAAAACTAGGTCCCTTCTGGTGATTTAATCCAGTACCCGTCTGGAACTTGAACCATTTTCATGTGTAAGACTAGTTCATGTCTGGTAACCTATTTCAAAGTTAGTTCCCGTCTGATATTTAAAACGAGTTCCCATCTGGTGGCCATTTTCTAAAGTCAGTTATCGCCTGAAATTTAAATTAAAGTCAGTTCTTGTCTGACAGTTACATCAAGACCAATTCCTGTCTGGTAGTCGAATTTCAAAGCCAAATCCCTTCTGACAGTAAATTAAGACCAGTTCTCATCTGGTAGTCAAATTTCAAAGTTAGTTCCCATATGACAGTAAATCAAAATCAGTTCCCGTATGGTAGCCATTTTCAAAGTCAGTTCTCATCTGGAGATTTAATCCAGTTCTCGTATGGCAGTTAGTTTTTCAAAATCAGTTCCCGTCTGGTAGTCATTTAGTTCACATCTGACAAGAAAAAAATAGTTCCCGTGTGGCATTAAATCAAAAACCAGTTCTCGTCTAGTAGACTATTTTAAAGTCAGTTCCCGTCTGACAAGAAAAAAACCAGTTCGCGTCTGGTAGTCTTTTTTAAAGATAGTTCCTATCTGACGACTTAAACTTTTTACTTCTTCCCGTCTAGTATCCCATACTTCAAGTCAAGATCTCATCCCGCAGTTTAATTTCAAAGTCCTAATTTCATTGGCACACACATCTAGCATCTCATCACATGCATTGACCATGCATTATATTTCATGCATCATTCCATGCATCAGCATAAAGCATGCATGCATATCATAAGCTATGATTCTGTGACAACTCATGGAAGTTCAGATTAATCCCCCAGCAATCCTACATTGCAGATTTCATCCCCCGGATGAAGCATTATGCCAAAACTCATTTCATTCCATTTTATTTTCATTTGATGGACAAAATTTGAATCCTTTGTATTTAATTATCTTCTACCACGACCATATGAAGACCGTCATCACTCATATTCTCGGTTTAATGGTAATTAAATATGGGCAATTGTCGTACCCCAATTTTTTCCAGGAATTTTAAATTTCTAGGCAATTAACTTTATCTTGTTTTGTCCAGAATAAAATTTCGGTTTTACGAGCAGACCGATTGAATCGATTTCTTAACCACACTATCATACCCTACTTTTTATCCCTAAGATCTTGCCTCTCATTGCATCATCTGCATAGCCTATCTTGTCTTTCGTCATGCATAATTCCCAATTTATTAGCCAGAATAAACTTGTCGGATTTACAGACGAATCGATCAAACTATAAGTCAAATGTGCGTAAAATCAGTGGATGAAAAGTTTCAAAATCGAGCGTGCAGACGTCAATTACATTAATCTATTTTCCGCATAGTATAACCTGGCGTGCTCATTTTAATTTTTCAACTACTTTTCGGTCGCATTTTGATCAATTTGGGCCTTTTAACCGAGATAAATTTATTTCGAAATTTGACCAAACGCTGTATTTTTCCGAGTTGTTTATTTCGCGTTGATCATTTTGGCGCATTCATTTTATTTTTTCGAGCACTTCGATACCAGTTCGATTATTCATTTTTTAACCAATTTTATTTTAATCTTTTTAGTTTAATTTAAATAGGTTAATCAGATTTTTAATTTTAGGTTTATTTTTAAATAGTTAGTATTTTTTATTCCATTTATTATTTTCTTTTTTCATTAATATAATTTTTTTTTGTCTTTTTTAGTAAAACATAAGTATTAAGTTTTAGAAAGCTACTTTGTTTTGTATAACTTAATATGCATTGTTAGGGCTACTCACGTAAGAAAGAAGGGCATCTTTCATAGGCATGCATGCGTTGAACTCACCCTCACTTTTTCATTATCCTCTCCCTCTCACAACACAAAAAAAAAACACAACACATAGCCCTCTCCACACATACGAGACACACTCCTTCATCATCTCATACAATACTCCCTTCGCTTGTTTTTCTTTTAAAAAGAACCACCATGTAAATTATTCCTCATCTTCTTCTACCTTCAACCTTTTCCTACTGATGACAACAACTTGAAACCACGTCTAAACAACCATACAAACCACTCTGCTCCCTCCATTCTACTTCTTTCTTCATATCACAAACAAAATGTTCATACCCGCATATCAACTATTACAACATAATAACCTCTATCGAGAAACCACTCGTACTCATGGATCTACCACCGTAAAACACATATCCTCCACCAATAAATTTCTTCATTCATAAATCCATCCACCCAAAGACAGTGTAACCATAACAGATTCAACTTCCAAAATACACCTTTGTGCACATGTTGTGACTGCCGCAGAACATCGATTCACCACCATTTCCAGCAACACGTACAAACAAGGGAGGTCCAAATAATGAGAAGACCAAAGCATCCAAATGTTGTTTTCTTCATGGAAGCTATAATACTACCTCCACGTCTTTCAACACCGACAACAACATCGTAGCTCAGATTTCGGTAACATTTCGAATCGCCGTCACTTTGTATACGTATGAAGTTTGTTTCTTTATTACTTTGCTTTGGCTAGTAATGTATGCTTATTGCTAGTTTGTTACATATCATGAAGTGATTTATTAAGTTTATGTGTGATGAAAATCATTTTTGTTAATCATAAAAAACAAAAACCAAATTTTATATTTTTAATTATTTGTTTTTAATAATTTTTCTTTGAATATTCTAAAAACAACAAAAAACATTTTAATCATTTTTTTAATATTTTCATTTTATTTTAATTAGATATTTGTATATTCTAAAAAAAACAAAAAAAAAACATTTTTAATCATTTATTTTTAATATTCTCATTTCTAGTTTAACTAGTTATTTGATATTATGTAAAAAATGCAAAAATATGTTATTAATTATTAATCACTTTAAATGTTTTTATTTAATATTGATTAATTAAGTTATTAATTAATTTTATTAAATATTTATACTTAAATTTATTAATAATTCACTTGTTTCCCGATTCTATTTTGCGACTTGTTTGCTTCCATGTTTTGGGTTTGTTTTCCACGATTAATTCTTGATGTTTTTCCTTGATTAATCTGATTACCATGATGCTTTTCCATGTGCACGTTGATTCTATTTGTCGTTTTATCACCATGATGCTTTGCCATGTACCTTTGTTGATTTTTCGTTGTTTGATCATACATGATGTTTTGCCATGTACGTTGTTGATTATAGTTGTTGTTTTATCATACATGATGCTTTGTCATGTGTGCTTTGTTGGTTCTATTTGTTGTTTTTGTCCTACCATGATGCTTTTCCATGTGTACTTTATTGATTATAGTCGCTGTTGACTACATTATGATTTACCATGTGTCTGTGGATTTTATTTGATGCCATATACTTATTGATTACATGATTATTTGCCATGTATATGTTGTTTTCTTTTGATGATTTGACCTAATCCAAGGGAAAGGGAGTGTATGGTGACTCATTGTCATGTGCATGTCCATTGTATATTTGTTGCTTTGCCTTGCCTGTCATTGTCTTTCTTTGCCTACCTTTCATCTTTAGCAAATAATTTTAGCCAAAACACAAATATTTCAAGAGGTTCCTGTAGCATATTACAGATGCTTAGGATGTTAGTACCTTCCCTTAGTAAAACCAACCCACGTACCTTTGATCTCTCTTTGCTTAGCTTTAGACCTTGCTTTTTGCTTTGCATGTTTAGTTAGGGTTTTTTGTTCAATATTTTCTCCTTTCCCTTGGAAAAATAAAAGTTTGGTGGTGATATCTTATCTTTTGCGAGTCAAGTTAATCGATAGATTTGGTCTATGATTCTCACCGCGACAGAAAATGGTGACTTCACTGGGGAACATTGTTCAGAGGATTAAGCCTAACTTGATCTATTTGTGTTACTATTATTGTTTGTTATGTTGCTTGGGTTCTTCCGTTTTTCAGGATGTTTAATGATCTATGTGTGGTGAGACAAGTTCTAACCCGGACTTGAGTGTACACTAAGATAGAATGGTGGTATAATAAAAAATTAAATGCCTGGAGTAATCTTAAACATGATTAACATATGATATAACCACACTCAGTGGAGGCCCCTTTGATGGTAGTCTTTGTCGTTGCGAGTAGTTGTAATGCCATTATTACTTTCGACCTGGGAGCCTGAGAAGATGAGGACCTTTAGAACCTCGTTACCCATCTTGGCCTCTTAGGATGTAGTGCGGTGATTATCCAGGTGTAGGGCTGAGGTAGTTGACTCGTGATACTACACTCAAACGAGTTTTTCTTGCGAATATTATTGGCCAATGCAAGTAGTTGTGCAAGCTGATAATATCCAAAGGAGGATCGATGACTATAGGAACCTTGTTAGAACCCGTTGTGTAGGTACTTTACCCCTAGTACACACCCTGTGGTTAATTCTTTCACCCAGACTCCATGCATGTGATCCTGTAACCCGTGATCTGCTTCCTGTGTTGCATGACATCGCATATCATTTGCATCCTTTGCATGATTCATGCATACATCCAGTTTGTCCAACAACTCATTCCTACTGTCTCTATCTTCCAGCATCATCTGTCAGTCGTCAAGATGATTCCTCATCACTGATATAGGACTAGAGCTAATATCAGACACAGAATGTCAGAGCAAGAACAACACAATGCAGAGATCAGAATGGAGATTGATGATCTAAAGTCAGGCATGACTAAACTTACTGAGATGCTCCAAGTCCTGATTTCCATAGGGGAGAGACCTCAAAGACCTGTTATCCAGGAGGTTTCAGGCGTTGTTACTGATCTTCAACTTGTTCAGATGCCATCTTCTACATGCCCGGAGTTTGGTTTACCCCATAACTACTTTCCACCTCTTGCTACTATTTCTATGATTGGTCAAAGTGTCAGACCAGTGTTTCAAGCTCCTGTTTTCTCCGAACCCAGGCCTGTGGTTCATACTATTGCCCAGACTGCCAGATCTCCCTACGAGAATCCTTTCTTTGAGTATAATGTGGCTAGCGTCGGAACTGCGAAAAAACAACCGGCGAGAAACTAGAACAGAAGAGTCGCCACCGAACGTTATTTATCCCGACGCAGGGAAAGGGAACGATCGAAGAAAACCTGAAAGAGGGAAAAACATGGTCATCGCAACCATAGTCCGGGTTCGGTAGTCGGTTATGCGAGGGAAAGGTATTAGCCCCCCCCACGCGTCCATCGTACTCGATGGGATCCAAGCTTGTTGTCTAATCAAAGGGTGAGTTATCTAAAGTCAACTGCTAAACGGAAACGAGAAGGGAAAAGAAAAGAAAAAGTGACTCAGTAGGACATTGTCGTCCTAGGCCTACGTATTCCCTTGTGCAATGGGAAAGTCAGAGTTAACGTAGTTTGATGGACTACGGGTGGATGGGGGGAGGTTGCTCGTCGAGATATCGCATCTCGTGCCTACGTATCCTCAATCGGACAATAAAGAGGAATCAGAGCAAACGTAGTTCGAGCGACGGGTCGAAAGGGGGGGAAGAGTCTCGATTGCACTAGGGCAAGAGAAAATGTTTGGTTAAAAGGTTAGTCTCGATCGCAAGGGTGCGAGAGAAAAGGGGAAGTTATTTGCTAGTGTGCTCGTCAAGATATCGCATCTCGTGCCTACGTATCTCATCTGGAATGAGAATCAGAGCATCCATAGTTCATGGGACTACAAAATAAAGGTGGAAGGGTGCTCACCAAGACATCACCGTCTTGTGCCTACGTATCCTCAATCTATCCAGAGAGAGGAAATCAGAGCGTCCGTAGTTCGTGGCAACGACCACGAATGGTTAAGTGTTTTTTATGAGCGACGTTAGGTTCGCGTCCGGCAGTTAGGGTCAATGCCTATTTGCGACTGAACGGAAGTGACGTGCTCTTTTCTGAAAATAATTTGAAACTTAACAATCCCGAAGGATGAAAAAGACTTGAATTTGTTTTTGTGTTTTTTAGACAGATCTGAGTTGAGTTAGTTCGTAACCTACATTGCACCAAAGTCTATGACACGGGAACAAATGCATTGCATGGTCACCCCCAATGGGACGTATGCTCAACACTCTAGAAGAATGAAGGGAGACCCCTCATTCTTCATTTCCTATGCTTAAGGCTCGTGTGCAATGCAATTTATCCTTATTAAGTGTCTTAGAATTGTTATGAGAAAGAAGAGAGAGACGCACACACGCTCTAGGGGAAACTGAATCCTACATGTTATCATACAAAGTGGCCCTAAGGTCAGGATTATGAGGGAATTCTACCTAATGTTAGCATGCTTGGATTGAGAGCCTAATGTCTATCCTACTCCGAGCTTAATCAGAAATTAAGTCGGACTAGGAGCCTTAAGGGAGCATGTGAATACAGAGTAATCAACAAGTAAACACCAGACGACTCAATCACAAAGGAAAATCGAACAAGAGGCAGTCAAGTATTTAATCAGGAATTAATCAGAATATGCATAAAAAATCAAGATCAAGAATATCCAAGATAAAATAAAGTGCAAATTAAAATCATGATTAAATTCTAAGGTCTAATTAAAACAAAGTTAACTTCTAATTAACAAATCAAAACGAAATTAATTTCTAATAAAAACCTCTAATCTAATTAATAGAACTAAGAGTTAAAACTAATATTCAAATCAAGATTGATATCCAATTAAAAATTAATAACTAATATAATTGTCTTAAGTCAAAATTAATGGTTAATAAAACTAATTATCTAAGCCTAATTAACTAAAACCAAAAACAAAAACAACAATTAATCAAAAGGGGTACAGTCAGTGTTTGTGGTGGTGTAAATAACACCCAGGCGCATGGGCCTGAGATCAATGGCCCAATGGCCTCTTCACAGCCACAGAGGGGGGGTACGAGTGAAAAAACTGGGGTGCGGATAGTGTTTGGAGCGTGATCAGCTATCAGGGCGAGTGGGCTTGGTGTTCTGAGGCCTAATAATCCTTCATTAGGAGGCCAAGGGGGGTGTGTTCAGTGAATACAGGGCGTGTGAAATGGAAAAAACCTCTATGGGCCTTAGAGCCCGGTCCGAACATAGGAACAAAAAGACTAAAAAAAGGAACCCTAAATCCTCAGCAAACAAGATCTCACTCTCCTCTCTCCCCTGTTCGCCATCATACTCCATCATCACCGTCCTCTGCTCTTCTATCCAAACCGCACCCTAACTTCAAACTTCTCCGCTCGTTCATCTCTCACACTTAACCAATCACAACAACAACTTCCTCCGTCCGCCTCTCAAATCGCCACCATCTCCCTCACTTTCGTCATTCTCAACTCTCATCTTCTTATTCAAAATGCTTCGCCGTTGCACCATCACCTCCATTTCATTCTCGCCGTAAAACAAAACCACACACTCTCACAACCGTGACGGATTCAGATTCAAGTAAGAAACAATAAACAAACCACACACATCTTACTCAAGAATAAATCAAAACAAAAATCAGAGTTCGATCAAGATTACAAGAAAGAACTCACAAGGTCGGAGCCAGTCCGACTATTCTGACTTTGGCAATGGTAAGCTCGATCATTTCTTCTCCTAGTTCTGCTTCGTGCGTGTTGTTGTTATTACTTTGACTAATCCTTTTCCGCGTGTGTTATTGTTGCATTTTTCCGTGTGTGTTATTGTTGCGTTGAGTTCTTGTGAGTTCTTGTTGTATTCGTAGATTCAACTCATGAGGCTTGTCGATGGATTTGTTGCAGGTTGTTGCTTGACTTCTGCAGGAAGCTTTGTAAATTGAAGGCGATGAGAATTTCTATAGATCTGGAGAGTTGAATTCGCCGATGGAATCAAAAGGAAACTAAAGGAACATTTGGTGTTGAAGGATATTGAAGCTGATGATTGATGAAATGGAAATGGCGAGAGGAGCATAAAGAAACTCGCTCTCTCTATTCAGCTGCAGTGATAGAAATGAAGATGAAGTTTGGAGAACTCAACGCGTGAGTCCCCCCTGAAGATTGGTTGCAGCTGCTCTTATATGGAGTGAATTGGGTGAGGGTAGAATAGTACTTCATCTATGAAATTCAGTTAGGATATTTGTGAAATCAGAGTGAGCTATGAATTCTGTTGAGCTCATGGTGCAATCGATCATGCGTTTTGCACTGCTTTTGTAACTTTTTCTCTGCTTTTTGAATCTCATGTGCTGAGGTGTATTATTGACTTGTGGAGTTGATTTGTGTGTGCAGGTACGTGAGGTTTTCAAGATATGCAGTGCGTGACGGGTTTTATGAACCATGTGGCTGGGTAAAGTAAATCATGCCAAGTTATTATTTCATGACTGCAAGGGGATATTTGAAGCACGTGCAGAGGCTGCAAAGTCTGATGGAAAAGTTGCGTAAAAATTGCCTTTTGCACCTGAGTATCTTTTCTGTAATTTGCACTATTGTACTCTTTGTTATATAAATTTTCAATGAATTTTGGTTTGAAGTGTAATCTTGGAAAAAGGATATGAAAAATGGTTATTAGAATTGGGTAATTGGTTGGAAAAAAAATGGACATGGATATAGAATTTGGATTTAGAATTTGGGTTAAAGAAAAGTGATATATGGATTTTTGGATATGGCTTTAAAGAGAAATGATAAAAATATAAAAAATAATGAGTTTGGATATGGGTTAAGGAAAAATGGATTTTGAATAAAAATGGATATGGATATGGATATTTGTAATGGGAAATTGGCTAATGAATGGATATTATGGAAGTCATTAAAAATGGATAGAAAATGGACAAAAAATGGATAAAGAAAAAAGGTTCTAAAAGTGGATAACTACATTACACCAATTTCAAAATTTTCACAACATCACGATTAAATGCACATAACCCTTTATGAACGACTTGCAACAACAACCATCTGAGAGAATCATCTTATGAATTTCTGATCTTCTGGACTAAACCTCACATGAATCGCTGCTTGTTGACCTGATGAGTTCCACACACAACACTTTGACCTTGAATACACACCGCCAGAGAAATAGCCATTGATGCGGGTAACTTGAGATTGAAGCAAGCTCCTTGATAGTTTGACCAAGAGTAGGTCAAACATCCATCTGAAATGGATCATGAATGACCCAACTAGGCTTGACTTGAAGCTAAACCTTTATCTTTGAATGCACACTGATACTCCTCTAAATACGGAAGATTCGAACCACATGAGAATGCCTTGATCCCATGTCTTAGAAGACCAATGCAAATGAATAATTATGAATTGTATGACCTAATGAAGATGCAAATGAACACGAAGCAAAAGCCAGTTAAGGTTAGAAAAAAGGTATGGCAAATTTTGGGGTGCAACAACTGCCCCTATTCAATCGACTTGAACCTGAAGGGATGATAGCAACAACTTTCAGACGTTCAAGGTAGAAGGTGATTGAAAACAAAAAGAACCCAGAAATTTGAAAATTGCGGGGAGAAAAGATGATTGGAGCCCAGTCACACCTCGTCAAAAGGATTTGACGGAAAGACAACATGAAACACAAGAAACACCTCGTCAAAGGGATTTGACGGAAAGAAAAACATACCCAACGAACCACATCGTCAAAGGGATTTAATGGAAAGACAACATGAAACACAAGAAACACCTCGTCAAAGGGATTTGACGGAAAGAAAACACCTGAAAACCCGACCAAAGGGACACATCGTCAAAGGGATTTGATAGAAAGAAGATGGAACCCATATCCGAAGAAACACATCGTCAAATGGATTTGACGGAAAGAAAAACATACACAACGAACCACATCGTCAAAGGGATTTGACGGAAAGACAACATGAAACACAAGAAACACCTCGTCAAAAGGATTTGACGGAAAGAAAACACCTGAAAACCCGACCGAAGGGACACATCGTCAAAGGGATTTGACAGAAAGAAGATGGAACCCATATCCGAAGAAACACATCGTCAAAGGGATTTGATGGAAAGAAAAACATACCCAATGAACCACATCGTCAAATGGATTTGACAGAAAGACAACATGAAACCCAAGAAACACCTCGTCAAAGGGATTTGACGGAAAGAAAACATCTGAAAACCCGACCGAAGGGACACATCGTCAAAGGGATTTGATGGAAAGAATATGGAACCCATATCCGAAGAAACACATCGTCAAAGGGATTTGACGGAAAGAAGATGGAACCCATATCCGAAGAAACACATCAAAGGGATTTGACGGAAAGAAAAAGATACCCAACGAACCACATCGTCAAAGGGATTTGACGGAAAGACAACATGAAACCCAAGAAACACCTCATCAAAGGGATTTGACGGAAAGAAAACACCTAAAAACCTGACCGAAGGGACACATCGTCAAAGGGATTTGACGGAAAGAAGCTGAACATATCCGAAGGTACAAAACCTGAGCTCGGAACACATTGTCAAAGGGATTTGACGGAAAGAAACTGAACATATCCGAAGGTACAAAACCTGAGCTCGAAACACATCATCAAAGGGATTTGACAAAAAGAAACTAAATGCTGGGGGATGGATATGTCACTGTCTTGACTGAAATTGATCCGGGCTTCTGAACAAGGTACCAAATCTGGCTTATGCTTCGCATGCCTATGCTTGAATTTTCTTTCTATGGCGTAATGCTCCATACGAAATTGAAATGCTACGCGTTTGAGGATGAAATGCAAAATGCTTATTATATGCAAAAAGACCCCTCTAGTAAAATAAATGTTGAAGAGACGAGGCCAACTCCGCTGGGGATGACAAACTGAACTGTCTTCGAGGTCACGAACCCTGCTGAGGAAGTCACACTGAACAGCCTTCCTAATATAACCTCTGCTGAAGATGAAACCCGAAAAGAACTCCCACTCCGTTGGGGATCAAGAATAACAACTACTGAGGATGGAACCCAAAGATCTTCCATAGAATAGGTGCCAATAACCATTGGACTTAAAATCTGTCAGGGATGTCAACCACTGTTGACCTAGCCACTGAGATGACTAGCACCCAAACTCTGCTGGGGGAATGAAGTCAATAGCACCGAACCTGCCGAGGAATATCATTGAACTTAACTTATTGTTTGGGAAATGCCCTTAACCTGCTGGGGAATACCAGCCACCACCTCTAACCTGCTTGGGGAACGATGATTGACGACATGAACTATGCTAAGGGACAACATTGAGTGTAATCCTCTGTTGGAGACTTACCTTCTACCCTTACTCTGTTGGGGAGAGAAACTCTTATGGGGACGTCACGTGTTAGCTATCAACATGAACCCTGCGGATGTGATATGACCAAAATATGCCCTGATACAGCACAACCCATAAAGAAAACTGTCTTCGAGAGGTCTCACGAAGATCTGACATATCTTGCCCCATGATCTTGATTAATCGTTCTCCGAATAGAAAATAACTTCTTGTGCTCCTGAAATGACTTTGCCCCTGACTAACTAATCTCTGAGAGATTTTCTAAATCTCGACTTGATTGCCCCAGATTAACCAAACTGCAGAGATATTTCACAATGTAACTGCCCCGGATTGGCAACTTCTCAACACGACTTAACCGGGAGAGCCCACATTCCACAGAGTCTTCTGGTAACATGCCCCTTATCACGCTTATCCCTCGGAGTTTTCAAGCATCTCCTTTTAGTGGGATCAAAATTCTCGACCGATGTTCACCATGTAAGCCTCACTGGCGTCAAATACATGTAAGTAAGTAAAAAATGCTTATTCTGAGAATGAGAATTATAATGCAGCACATATGTTAATCTTGAGGTTTTATTGAAAAGATATCGCCAAAACCCGTGAACGAGTCACTAGGTAAGGCGCGACACAACTTTTTGAACGAAAGAAAGCATGCACATGCAATACCAACAAAAATCTTTTAGCACAACTCAATGGGAGTCAAGAACGCTATCTCGTTGAAGTACGCCTTCAAAATAAACCATGCTTCAATTAGGACTTTTTGAGGGTTGTAACGCGGCCTGATTCACGATTTTAGAAAGAAAGGATATAAGCCTCAAAGTTTTGTTTTTACCCACCCACTCTCCTTGAAGTTCTTCAGTCCTACGTTCAGCTAACTTGACACAGGCGCTCACCTTTCAAAAAGGTTACTGAATGACAGGAGTGATAGTTACGAAACCCACACGGTTTTCAGAGTGGCGGTCACCCTTTTTGTCTTTGGTGTCTGTAGTCACACGACTTGTTCTCTATCGAGGATTTTTTCCTTATTTTCTGCTTTTTATTTTTTTATTTTCCCTGATTTTGCTTGGACTGATTCTTTTTGAATTTTTTTTTTCAATTTTGAAGTCCAGCGAGGATGCCCCAAATTTTGCCTAAGTCACTTGTTTTCAAGTTTCGACTTAGCGGGCTTTCCTTTTTTCTTTTTCTTTATTTTTTTTGAACAAATCGTGTGACTCTGGCTTGTCTGACTTGTTTGAAAGGGTTGTGACTACCTCACTCTTCGGTTGGTGAGGGATAACCATAGATGCAATTGATCCTCGAATGGGACACTCCTTTTGAAATTTGAACACTCGGCCAAGTTAACTGACACCTACCCTGCCCCGGGTTAAGATTGAGGGTTTTTCATTTTCGGAAAAGAAACTCCTACTTCTAGGCTCAATGGGGTTGACAAGGGATTATCTTCCTTATATCTCCGGTGTTTAGGGATTTAAAACAAGGCCCGTACATCATCAACATGGTTTTATTCCAAAAGCATATGGCTAAAGATTCTGGTTTTTTACTTCATCATCCTCCCTCAAAGAGTTTAAGCAAGAAAGTTGGTATTGCAATACACATAAATATTAAATGAGTGAACACGAATGAATTACTTCAAGAAAAACATATTCATTGCATTAAAATCATCATTCAAGAACAAACAAATTTTTACATGCAAAACATTAACTAGTACGGAAAAATACAAATAAAACAATGCAGTAAAGAAAGTTGACGATTGCCACTGTTGAGGAGGCTTAGCTCCGACTAAACTGACTGCTTTTGATAATATCCTTGCAGTCCCAAGTGCCCACTCGGGAAGCTTCAATTGAAATGCATACCATCTGCAGTGAAAGTAACGACCCCTGCATCAATCAGATCTTGCACCTTGTGCGGGAACACCTTACAATCCTCAGTTGAATGCCCCTGTGCTCCAGCATGGTAGTCACAATGGGCATTGGCATTAAAACCTGGTGGATACGGAAAAGGCACTGGCTTCAGTTCCTTCGGCACTATTACTCTACCATTGATAAAATCTGGCAACATCTGACTATACGACATTGGCAGTTGAGTGAAATGCCTCTCTGGCTTCCTTGGTCTCTTTGCGTACTTCTTAATCATGGGCTTCTCTTGGGAGACAAGACCTGGCTGCTGTCGGGAAAGTTCTGGAACCTTGGGTTGTGCAGAAAATTTGTGAGGCACATCACTCTTTGGGAGGGATCCCTCAAGCAATGGAGGAGAGACAATTTCAGCTGCAGTACCAGGCATGAGAGTATTATCTTTGCTTAGCACACCTCTCATAACCTCCATAACTAGGCTGATCTGAGTCTTCAGTTGGTTGACCTCTTCCTTCAGTATTTTCTGGTCCTGGATCAACGCTTGCATGGCTCCCATAAACTGCCCCATCTGGCTTCGTACTTCCCTCAATTTCTCTTGAATTTGCTCCATGATCAACTTCTGAATGGCTTGAAAAGTTAAGTCTGAAATTCGGAGAGAACCCGATCAGTACAAGAATAACCAGCCTCGAACGCCTGCTATGCAAATGAGAATGGAAATGCAATGTAAAATGCCATGTTCGAATATTTCCAAGGAATCAGTCTGCTTTGATTCAAGTTTTTCACAGAAGAACCACAAGAAATAGATGGAAGTTCTCAACAGTGAGTCTCAAAGTTAAGGTCCTTGGAAATACAAGAACATGTATGCAAAAATGATGATGCAGATGCAATAGACATGGGATCAAGGTATTCATAAAACTCTGTATAACTACTGTGCTGCTGACTGAATAAGATCCATATTCCACTGAAGATAATACCAGAAACCCAGGAATCTAGAATGATAAACCAATCAAAATACCAGAATACCGGGATGATAAGTGCACACTGATAGATGTCGCACCCCAAAATTTGCCCTCATGTTTTAGCTTTAACTAGCTTATGTTTCATTGCATGCTTTGCATTATCATCTTTGCATATCATTGGCCTTAGCATGGGATCAAGGTATCTCAATCAAATCCAAGGAGCCTTGAGCCTCAAGAGATCTTAATTGATTCATCTCCTTATCATATGCTCAAGCTTGACAAGAAATTTCAAGGAAATCACACTCTCCTAACCAGTGCAAAATTAGGGTTTTAGTGAAAAGTCAGTGCAAGTGAATTTTTGAGCCAAAGTTTGATTTCAAGGTTTTCCATACGCTCTCAATTGTCCAAGGATGAAGTATTGCCCATTGGTTCATTTCAGAAGATCTTCAATTGAACAATTGGTTGAGAATTAGGAGAATTGGGGAAAAGTCAACTGTGCAGAGGAACAATTGGATCTTATCCTTCGTTCGTAACATCAGTGAGTATGAATACAATGGATTGCACACCTTGATGCAGTTCTATGATCCTTCCCTGAGATGCTTCGTGTTGCCAGACTATGTCTTGGTCCCTACTCTAGACTCAAACATCACGGGGATTTACATTAAAGAAGGTGCTCCATTCTGTGCTTCCAAGGCAGACCTTGACTTCAAAGTTGTGGCTGAGGCTCTTTATTTGAGCATATCAACTTTGGAAGCTGACATCACCAACAAGGGAAAATCCCATGGCTATCACTTGGCGTACTTGGTAAAGAAGGCTCAAGAAGCGGCTAAGGAGAAGGGGTGGACACCTTTCAATGCAATACTGGCTCTCTGTGTATATGGCATTGTCCTTTTTCCTAATGAATCTGAGTTTGTTGATACGGATGCTATCCGGATCTTTACAACTCAGAATCCAGTGCCGACCTTGTTAGGAGATCTTCACTATGCCTTGTACAACAAGAATGAGAAGAGACGAGGCGGGATAGTTCATTGTTGTGAATCTCTTTTCTATAAGTGGTTTGCAAACCGTTTACCCCGGTCAGGTGCTTTCGTGGATACGAAGACTTCTCTGGATTGGAGTAAACGTCTGATGGGTCTAGCTGCTGAGGATATTGTTTGGGTTGATCAAGGATTGCTTGGCAAAGACATTTTTCATAGTTGTGGTGAGTACCCTAACGTGCCATTGATAGGGAGAAAAAGGGGGTATTAATTACAATCCTTCTTTGGCTATCAGGCAGTTTGGATATGCTCTGAAAGATCCTCCGGTTGAAAAAGATTTGAAAGAGTCTTTGTATTTTCATGTAGCTGATGGTTTAGCTGTGGCGCAGAAGGCTTCCGAAGCATGGCTCAGTAGACAAAAGAAAGGAAAAGCCGCTTTGGACAAACCCAACAATCAAGCTTTCCCTCCGTATACAGACTGGGTAAAGAGAAGAGTGGAAGACTTCTACTTGCCTTTTGATTGGGCGCCTCCCTTGTATCCTGAGACTGTGGAGGAAAGGCTCACTGTACCCATTGAAGAATTCGATAAGCTGCGAGAATTGGTGCATGATTTGAGGATGGAGAATGCTGGTATGAGTAGTCAGCTGCAAGGTGCTTTACATGACAACTTGGAGTTGAAATGGAAAGTTCAAGATGTGACAGAACGCCTAGAAGAGAAGGAGAAGGATCTCACTGAAAGAGCTCAGCACTTCAGAAAGGTCAGTATGGCTACTGAATCCTCTGGCAAGGCCTACAGGAAAAACAAGAAGCTCTTGACCGAGACTGAAGCCAAGCTTTCCACGTATCATAAAATGTGGGAAGAGGTCAAGATTGAGAATAGGGAGTTGAAAGAAGAACTTCAAAGGATGAAAGCAAGGAAAAGGCATTTCTCTGGCAAGTGGAGAGAGGGTCAGAAGGAAATTGAAGAGCTCAAGTTGCAAGCCGAGGTCAAGAAATCAAGGCACAGGGGCAATAATGTTGATGAACAGATTGCTAAGCAGAACAAGATATTGAAAAGAGAAACAGACTGATCAAAGGGCTGATAGAGCAACCTACACATCCAGACACTGTGGATCTTCTTGAGGAAGTTAAGGCCAGCTTGTTTGGAATTAATTTGTAGTGATCTTGTTGGTATATTTTGTTGTGATTACCATCAGGATTGTTGATGGAATCGCCTTTGATTGTATCAGACCCGTCTGTATGACTTCTTTTGACATGGTATAAAATGCTTGGTTTAATCATGCATGTATTAGCAGCTCTCAGTTTTTGAAAGGATGTGCTTCCTTTATGTTGATTCTGCAGTATTTCTGGGTTCGGATTTATTTTTCGATGATGTGTCTAATCCCTTGCCCGGTTTCAAAGACCGGAATCAAAGCAGATACGTCCTGGGAATGTTTAAATATGATGTTTGCATTTGTATTTGCATAACCATAATTATTTTGCATTTCGCATAGCAGGTTTATCTCTGGTTTTCTTATCGCGTTCTTCTCAGACAGGATTGCTGACCAGCAAATTCATCAGTATTCTACCAGCCTCAATCAGAAGATAGCCATGGAACAGCTCCGTGCAGAAGTAATGGAAATGAAGATTCGGATGAGGAAGTTTGGGGAAGATATGCAGGCTATGTCCCAAGGTCAGAAACTGCTAAGAGAGGAAGTCAATCAGATGAGGACTCAGATGGGTCTGGTTATGGAAATCTTGAATAAGGTGTTAAAGAAGGAAAACGATCATGTGCTCGCTTCCACAATAGAGGTCCTTACTCCTCCCATCTCTTTGGGGTTTGCTCTAGATCATGGATTGCCTCGTGAATCCCCTCCACGAACTGAAGTTTCAGAGCTTTCTCATCAGCAATCACTTCCTGCTCTCCAAGAGGATCCTAAGTCAGAGGGGCCTAAGAGGAAGTTTGATCCCATTCCAATGTCGTATGGGCAGTTGCTTTCTTATTTACTCGAGCTCAAACTGGTTGAACGTGTTAGTTTGGGACCTCTTTCAACAAAGATTCCTCTGGGACCTAATGCCAATGCTAGAAGTGAGTTCCACTATGGGGCACCTGGTCACAATGTTGAGAATTGTGCAAGGTTCAAGCATAAAGTCCAAGAGCTCAATGATTCAGAGGCAATCAAGTTTACGTCAGTTGACACTGGTAAACAAGGTGATTCTACTCCCATTGTTGTAAAGGAAGTGGGGTCTCCTTCCCTTTTTGGAGGATCCACCTCATGTTATGGATCTCGTCAGCAACCCTTATTTGTACCTCAGCCGAATGCGGAAAGGAAAGTGCAGGGCCAGATTGGGCGCCCGAATCAGCATCAGCAGCAGAACTATCCGCGGCAGAGGCAACTCAGACCAAGAAGGCCCAAGAGGATATTTGATCCTATTCCTATTCCTTATAGTCAGTTGCTTGCTCGCTTGCTCAAAAGCTCTCTGATTTAGCTGAGGAATGCCATGCCAGTGCCATACCCTATTCCTCCAGAATATGACATGAATGCTAGCTGTGAGTTCCATTCTGGAACGTTTGGGCACACACTTGATAACTGTAATACGTTCCAGCATAAGGTGCAAGATTTGATTGACACAAAGGTCATCACCCCAGATGGTACCCCCACAAGGTGAAGCTTCTTTATCAGAGTGAGCACTCGAGGCTGCGTAGATATCATCAGAAGCAATAAGTCCAGATGGAGTCAAGTCTCCTCGACAATGGCAATCATCAGCTTCCTTTACTGCATTTTCATATGTAGCTTTCATTTGTTTGTTTAAACACTGTCTGCATGTAAAAACTTGTTTGTGTGTTGAATGATACTTTTAATGCAATGGATGTGTTGTTCTTGAAGTATTTTGCTTTTATGCACTCATATCATGTTTATATGCACTGCAATACCAATTTTCTTGCTTAAACTCTTGGAGGGAGGATGACGAAGTAAGAACGCAAATTTCTAATGGTATACTTTCGAATGAAACCCTGTTGAGGATGTACATGCATTGTTTCGAATCCCTAAACACTAGAGATATAAGGAAGATAGACCCTCATTAACCCCTTTGAGCCTTGGAGTAGGAGTTTCTTTCTGAAAACGAAAACACCCTCAATATTAACCTGGGGCAGGGTAGGTGTCAGGTAATTTGACCAAGTGTTCAAATCTCGAAAGGAGTGTGCATCTGAGGATCCATTGCCTTCAAGAGGTCAAAAGGTGTGAAACCACAATAGTTATCCATCAACAATCAAGGAGTGAGGCAGTCACAACCCTTTCAAGCAAGTCAGACAAAACGGTGTCACACGATTTGTTCAAAAAAAAAAGAAAAAGAATCAAAAGAAAAAGAAAAGAAAGAAAGCCCGCTAAGTTGAAACTTGAAAACAAGCGACTTAGGCAAAAGTTAGGCCATCCCGCTGGACTTCAAAATCCAAAGATTAAAAAAGAAACAGTCCAGGCAAAAATCAGGGAAATGAAAAAACAAAAGAATGAAAAAGTGAAAAGCAAAAGGATTACAAAAGAAAATCCTCGATAAGAACAAAGTCGTGTGGCTACAGACACAACAGACAAAAGGAGTGACTGTTGCTCCAAAACCTCATCTGGTCTCAAACCATTAATTGCATGGGTTCCTTAAAGATCACAAAATATTTTTGAGAGGTGGCGCTTGTGTCAGATTAGCTGAACGTAGGACTGGAGAACATCACGAAGAGTGGGCAGGCACCGATAAACTTTGAGCCTTAAATCCCTTTTTCACAAAACCGTGAACAAGGCTACGTTACAACCCTTAAAATTCCTAATTGAAGCAGGGTTTATTCCGAAAGCGCACTTCAGTGAGATAGCGTTCCTGACTCCTATGAGTTGTGCTAATAAGATTTTTGTTGGTATTGCATGTGCGTATTGTTTTCCATAAAAAAATCAATGTCACATCCCAGCTAGTGATTCGTTCACAAGGCTTGGCGACACATTTTCAATAAAACTTCAAGGTTAACACGAGTGTTGCATTAGGACTGTCATTCTCACAATAAACATTTTCTGGTTGCATGTGTTTGACATCAAAGAAGCTTACACAATGAACGTCAGTCGAGAAGCTCGATCACGCCAAGTTGAGATGGTGAAAACTCCGAAGGACAGTCATGTCTAGGGGTATGGGGCCAAGAGGCTGTGCGTAGCCCAGATGTTCCCGGTGAATGGTGATAAGATACAGTTAATCTGGAACAGTCACATTGAAAATTTTCCCTGAAGTAGCTAACAGGGAGCAATCACGTCGAGATTCGACAAATTTCTCGAAGACTAGTCGGTCAGGGGCAAATTCACTTCAAGGCTCGTACTGGGGCAGGCCACCTCAAGAGCACAAGAAGTTATCCAATCCTGAAGATGGTCAGTTGAAAGCATCTCGTCAAGGCACGAGATACTGGGGTAAAATATTTCTAGTCATTGCAAACCCTTTCGAGGCAACTTACTTTGTAGATATGCAGTCTGGGGCAGTTATGTCGAGATCTGATAAATCTCTCCAAGAGTTTGAAGACCCTCGGGCAGGGTGAATGCCCGGGCTTTTATAAAATCCTCTTGAGATGATTTCTTCCATTAGACCTTGTGGTCTGGGGCAAGTGGAAAGTTCAAGGGGCTGTTGGTCGGGTATGGAGACCAATAAGTAGTTGATCAGCAGAGGCGTGAAGCACCCAATATTGTTTCTCCCCAGCAGAGCTATTCTCCTCGGTATTGAAATTTCATCATCCCTGTCTCTCCCGAGATTTTCATCCTGGTACAAACGTGAAAGTGGCACCGAACAGAGTCGCCAGCAATGTGTATTTATCCCAAGAGAGGGAAAGGAAACACCGCATAAACCTAAAGAGGAAGGATAGAGCATGGTCTTGCGACCAAGAGAACTGGGTTCGGGAGTCGGTTACGCGAAGGGAAGGTATTAGCACCCCAACGCGTCCATCGTACCCGATGGGATCCATGCTTGCTGCTTCAATCAAAGGGTGTAAGAAAAGGATACTGGAAAAGGAACTGAAAGAAATAAAGGAGAAAGAATGGAAAAGGAACGAGAAACAAATGTAGGGAAAATAAAAGAAGTGCTCGCATGGGCCCTACCCCACTGCCTACGTATCTCATCGGGAGCATGAGAATCAGAGTGACGTAGTTCCCCTCACTAGGGATGGATTGTTTGTATTTTTTAGTAGAATACGTCAACGTTCGCGTTCCAGCAGTTTAGGTGTTGCAGCTCGCAGTAGGGAGACTTAGGCGTTACCTGTTTGCGGTAGAACGTAAATGACGCATCCTTACGGAAGGAGTGAATGAGATGAGGAAAGAATTCCCGAGGGAAAGACGTTATTATTTGTTTTTGTCTTTTAAGAGTTTTTTCATGTTTGTTTGCATATGATAGTGTATCTGAATCTAAGCCATTGGAATATGTACATTCTCAAATTCCAAGATGGAATGGATAAGAATGCACACTAAGAGTGAAGAAGACCCCCACACTTAGTTCCAATTATCAAGGTTCAAACACACTAGCATACTTGTGTTTATTAAGTGTTTTTGTTGATTATGAAATGAAGAAGTGTTTTTTATTTGTACCTTCAACAAGTATTGCATTTAAGTCCCTCATACAAGATCAAATGTTTAACACATTGACCCAAGATGGGTCATATGCTACACATTCTAAGATTATAAGAGAAGACCCCTTATAATCTTTTCTTTATATGAAAGGCCTAAATGCAATAAATGCCTACCTTTATTATATATTTTGAATTTTCTTTTGAGATAAGAAGAGAGACTCAAGAGAGGAGAAAAGGTAAAAATCTATATGATCTAAGACTCAATCCTAATTGAAGATTAAAGGGAGTGATCCTAATGGTTTGTGAGGTTTCAACCTAAAGTCTAAAGAAAGCATGAATTAAACAATTCACTTCTAAGTTAGAAGATGAATTGTAATTCAAAAGGGAAAGTGATGAGTTATTAACAAAGGAAGCACCTAAGTGCTTAACAAACACAAAATGGAATTGTAAAAGATGAAGGGATAGAAGCTTGAATGTGGATTCCTTATCCACACTCAATTACAACTTACCAAAGCCCCTACATGGTTAGTAAACATGTATAAGAAGTATAAGAAGTAAAAGAGCATTTAATGCACCATAAAACTCAAAAGAATTAGATGAGAAATCAAATCCTATTGGTCACAACCAGAATGTGCATCATATGGAAAACAAATGATTATTATCATGCAAGTCCAAGTGGATAGGCAACAAACATCATCCATGACATTAGAACATGCTACCATAAGAAAAGGGAGAATGAAAGATGAAAAGAAATGAAAAAACATGCATGAATGGAACATGTAATCTAAGGATCAGAATTGAAATGAAATGAAAAATGATTCACAAACATCTCACAAATGTTCATGCATGACACATCAAGACATTTAAGAAGTGATAGAAGAAGTAGAATTGAAATGGAAGTTCAAAAAAGGAAAGTACAAACACAACATGTTAAAGGTGCATAAGGTTCAAATGACCATCAACATGCAAAGATGACATATAATATGTATCAATGACCTATTATGTCACATGAATGGTTCACCAAATATGCAAATGATCATGCAAGTATGTACAAAAGAAATCATGTAAACATGCACAAAAGTTAAGATGATATGACATGTTATTATGCTTCAAAGGTAATGCATTAAACAAAAATTAGATGGACTCATGGAAATTAAGCAAACATGTTTTAAAGATACACAAATCAGAAGTGAATCATATACCAAAATAGCATGCAAGAAATCAAGGCAAAAAGGCTTTACACAATGCACTTAAGTCCAATTGGATGCACATGCAAAGTAATGCAAAGATGGACATCCAAACATGTCATAAAATGATCTAAAAAAATAAGATAAAAATCATAGGACATACTTCAAGATACTAATGACTCAATGCAAAAAGAAGCAAATCAAAACCATTTTTAATGATCAAGAACAAAAATGCACAAAATCATGTACCACATTAAGAATGCACACAAAAGAAAATCAAAGAAAATTGTGGAACAGGGGCAAAAAGGTCATAAAATCAAGAAATAAAATCATGAAAAAAATTCTAAATGTTTCAATGAGATTCATGAATTTTTGTAGAATTTTATGATGCTATTTGATATTTTTAAAAATTGAAAAGTAAACGTGTAGAAAAATGGAAAATTAAATTAAATAGAAATGCAATATGAAGGGGAGGTGTGAACTTAGCAAAATATCAGTTCAATATTGATTGGGCTTTCAAAAATGGAGGTGTGGATAGAAATCTGATTAGGTCCATTTACGCGCAAAATACATTAGTAACCATGCACTTCAGTCAACAAAAATTGACTCATTAACAGCCATTAGATCAAGTCAAGGTCAAGATTCAGTCAAAGTAATTTGAATCAACACACATGCGTGAAGGACCACACAACACACCATGCACCACACCACATAACGTTTAAATGAAATCAGAAAAGATGCACATGACATGCACATGCGTTTTAATGCGTTGTCATGCTCTTAGCCACACGATCATGCAAAATGAACGGACACGATTAAAACATACATAAACCCTAGTCATAACAGTCACCATCCGGAGGGAACCTCCGGTCACCTTCTCCAGCCAACAGCCACCACCTGCAACTCTCACCTTTCACCAAAACACACAATCCGCATACCAAAATGAAGAGGAAGTTATGGAGATCACGAATTCAACATTATTTTTCACATACCACACATACACATAGAGAACAGAGAAGATTAAAGTAAGCCCTAGGTTTTGCAACTAAGCCTTTAGGAGGCCTATCAACTAGCCGGTTTGAGCAGAGCTTCTAGCAAGCTTAAAGCACCAAAAACAAATGAAAATAACCGAAGATTGTGCAATTTAATTTCAAGAGTTCAAACCTGAAAGTTATGGAGCTTTGAATACACAAGAATACCAGAGGAAACTGCTTCTTCCTCAAGCTTCGCCTGGCCAAATAAAGGCTTAGACGCAAAAATAGATGATGATTCAGTGGAATTGCAGTGTATTTGCTTCAACAATCTAGAGCTGCTTCAAGCTTGATGATGATTGAAGATGAAGCTTGAAGAATGAATCAGAGGAGAATGATAAGAAACTTCGTGCACCTTGGAGAGAAAGAAACAGAGATGAAGGGATATAGAGATTGAAGTGTTTTGGAGTGAAATGTGAAAATGAAAACTGAAAATTAAAATGGAGTGTGGGATTTTCTTTTATAGTGTGAGCTGACCACGGTTTAATGAGTTGAGTTAGGGTGAGTCAAGGTGGTTAACTGAGTCCACCCTAACTAACTGAGTCAAGTTAGTTAGGGGGCGAGTGGTCAAGGCTGGGTTATGGTGAGGTTAAGCTTATGACAGTTATGGTGAGGATGAGAGTGAAGCTGAGGTGATGAGGTTATGTTGTGCAGCATGTCATGGCATTGATTATGGTACAAGTTTCTTCTTTGAAAACCTTCCTCCACAATGTATGATGACTGATGTGCATAAGTATGGTCATAAGGATGTTTGTTCAAATGAGGAAATAAAGTACATGAAGTGTTCGTTGTGTGACTTAACCAAAAACAATGTGTGAATTACTATACAAGACAGTCAATGCATCAATGCAAATGGTGATGTTTGAACATGGATTTCTTTATGACCAATGCATGAAAATGGATCATCTTGGTGTCAATGGATTGAGGATGCATAATAGAACATGTTTGATGTTTGAATCCAAGTGAAACAATGCCTTTAAAGTGATGGAAAATGACTTAGAACACAAGGATGTGAGACTGCATCATGGGCGTGTGAGGTTGTACTGCGCATGGCAAGAATGGCCTACGAAATTTCAGTGTGATCACGCCCACTTGGAACCAATATTTCTCCCTTATAACATGATCAAATCAAAATTTGTTCAACATGAACATTGAAGATGACACTACAAGGAACAACTTTTATGTTGAAAATTTTCTCATTTGGAGCCTCTTACCATGAGAAAAATGAGTGCACTTCTGACCCACCAACTGTTTGTTGAAATGACTACGCGCGTGCCTTGAAAATCCTTGGTCATGACATGGTTTTGGCCTACTTTCGTCCAACTTTGATCCATCATATCTCCCTCAATATTTATCCAATGGAGATGTTCTACACATGGATTTGAAGCTTAAAGCAAGACCTTTTGTTGTGGCAGAGTGGAATTTTCATTTGGTGCTTCAATTTTAAATGGCCTTGGTTCAAACTCTGATGCAAAATGGCCAAAACTTGCTATTTTTAGTAACCCTTCTTCCTCCAAAAATGGTAACTTTCCACATCTTGATTTTTTTATGATTCCTTTGGATTTTCTTGATCAAATTTTGTACATTGGACACATATAACATGAATTTCATGAATTTGGCCTCAAAAAGTCAAGAGTTGACTTTTTCCTCTGATTATTTGACTTTGCCCCAATTTCTCTGATTTTTTATCTTTCTTCCAATTGAACCACTTCTAAAACCAATTGAGAGGCAATTTTCCACATACATACACTTAAGGACATATAGAATACCATGACATCAAGTTTTGTCCAAAAAATCAAAGACATCCTGATTTTATTGTAAACCCTAATTTTGACCCCCTCTGGTTAGGAGGGAAAAGTGCAGCCTTCAATTTCAAATTCCTCAGAGTATGTTGTGTATCCCTTTAAAGGATGATGAGATATACCATTTGAGATTGATTTTGGATAAATGAGCTATCTCTTTTGAGGGTTTTCCTTTAATTTTTGGATCTCTTGCATGATGAAGTATGTATGGTTTCAATCTCCCATTGGATCTCACTTCCTTGAGATTGTGGATGATCAATTGAGATGGTATGAGACATGAGAGACCTCTTAGCTTGCCTTGAGTGAACTTGTTTGACCTTTTGTGCCTTGAATTATTGCTTGATTGACCACCTTTCACCTGATCACATGCCCTGATGGTAAGAAGGATGCTATGATTCATTTTTCTATGTTAAATGCAATGCAATGCTAATGAGATGGATATGATATGATATATGATAATGCTATGCTAAGATGACAAAAAGGGAGAGCAAATTTTGGGGTATTACAGCTGCCCCTATTCAAACACTGTAGACCTGAATACCTGAAAGCGATTGCTTTCAGACTTTCAAGGTATATAGTGATTGAATACCAAATATAACCAAAAATTTGCTCTGGATGATGAAGAACAAAAGGGATATAAACCCAACGACACTGCTGGATTGAATCTTCAATGAACGTTGTCGGAGAGATCTGTCTTTTGAACGATGCCAGACGACTACTGGCTTGCCATACCGTCGATGGACTTTCAACAATGTCTTTTTGAACGACGCCAGATGACTACTGGCTTACCATACCGTCGATGGACTTTCAACAATGTCTTTTTGAACGACGCCAGGCGACTACTGGCATGCCATACTGTCGATGGACTTTAGCTGCTCTGCCAATCTGTCGTTGGACTTTCTGTCAAACTGTCGTTGAACTTTCACCAATTTGCGCTGGATTTCTGCCAATCTGTCGTTGGACTTCGGCCAAACCGTCGTTGGACTTTCACCAATTTGTGCTGGATTTTTGCCAATCTGTCGTTGGACTTCAAAGATTACCAAACTGGCGTTTGGGATCTCAAACTTGCCATCTTCAGATGGACTTTTGCAGCTTTTACCAAACTGTCGTTGGATTTCAGTGCTTACCAAACCGGCTTTGGAAGCTTTGCCAAACTGTCGTTGGACTTCGGTGCTTACCAAACTGTCGTTGGAAGCTTTGCCAAACTGTCGTTGGACTTCGGGGTTTACCAAATTGTCGTTGGAAGCTCAAAATTGCCAAACTGTCGTTGGACTTCGGGGCTTACCAAACTGTCGTTGGAAGCTTTGTCAAACTGTCACTCCACCTGCTGGAATAACATGAACAAACTATACGCATGCCAAAAATAAATTGGACTTTGGATTATAAATGAACACTACTGAGAATTACACCATCTGCTGGGTAATATCATATGTTGACACCTTGCTGAAGGAGAGATTCTGTCGATCTCTTTAAACCTTGCTGGGGAAATTACCGCGACTCGGCTGGGGAGTATAACAGACAAGATTCAATGCTGAACTCTGTGGGGGTACCATTACCAGAGATACAACCTTGCTAGGGATCAGGGCTACTCCGCTGGGGACATGCAAATCTTGGTTGAAAGACAACCCGCTGCAACATGCTGAGAAAGAGTCCCTATAGATCTGTTAGGGAAACCCAAAGCAATTCCTCGGTAATCTGCTGAGGAAGAAGACTGTCGAGCTTAGGATAAATGTCACAGTGCCCCATGTTGGGCAAACTTTCCCTTTGACGACTCCGCTGGGGATAATGAGTTTACAACACACTCTGCTAGAGAAAATTGCTTTAAAGCGTCTCTTGTTGGGGCTGCCCTTCGAGAGGATTTTACAGAAGACCAAATGTCCTCAAACTCTACTGGGGATTATAGATCGGGAATATCTTTTGCTGGGGAGATAACATGCCCCATGCATGGGATGGTCAATAACTCCGCTGGGGATTGATCTTTGACAAATTTCACATGCTGAAACCTGCGGGATATATGATATTACCACTTGCTGGTACATCCTGCCAAGAGTAAACTCCACGAAGGATGTTAGTACTAAAAGTTTGGTCTCTTAAGAGGATTTTATAGAAAACCAAGCGTTTTCAAATTCTTAGACAAACACTCTGCCTTGAACCACTCTTCACATCGTCTGCAAGGTACCAGAGGATTGACCCGGAGTATTCACTGCATTAATAACCGTTATCAACACAGAAGAAATCCATCTTCGACCACCGTTGCCGTCACGAACTCGGTGGGAACTCTTGAATGGAAGAATCGACTTAATAAGATACAACATTATCAAGTCATAGCAAATATCTGCTCGTGGTTACGATCATGCTACTTAGATCGATCGTGCTCATTACCTGCAACAGAAAAAGAATATGCACATGCCCCAGGATATTGCGTGGTCTTTTGAGTCTACCATCCAAGGCTGTCCAACAAGCAAAGTAATTTTAATTGTCTTTGTGCATGCTTTTGCAAGGCCAAGATATTTTCAAAATAACGTTTTATTATAAAAAATCGGACGTTTTTGCAAACAAAACAGTAAAATGAAAATAAAAGCTCGTGACTGAATATTCAATTTTATTGATGAAATGCCAAAATTGGCGGATTTACAATCAGAAGCAAACCCCTGAAAGAGGCGATTGCCATAAAATTGAGAAAAGAAATCTATCCTAATGATAATGCGAAAATTGGATTCCAACTGATTTCTGATTCTGTTATAGCCAGTATGTATTCCAACTCTCCTAATTATCTTCACCTTCAGAAGCTCGTGATCGGACCAATTCCTCCTTTGGAATTTTTCCAGTTCGTTGAAGAGTAGAAAACGTACATATTAATTCAGACTGCAGTCATTCGCTTTAATCCCTCTTTTGCGTGGATCGCCTTTTCAGGTTTTCAATCCACCGGGATACCCTTTTTTGCCTAAGTTGCCCTTTCGGGTTTTCAACTTACCGGGTGTACAATTTTTTCCAATTATATCCCTAATTTTTGCCCGAACCTTTATTCTGTTTTTGGTTCGCCGGGATGCCCTTTTTTGCCTGGATTCCTTTTTCTTTTATCCAGCGGGTCTCCTTATACGAAGTATTTTTTAACTGCATCTGAATTAACAGGGGATGAAAAGTCTTCACCATCCATGGTTGTCAGCAATAAGGCTCCACCTGAGAAAACCTTTTTAACCACGAATGGACCTTCATAGTTAGGAGTCCATTTGCCCCTGTGATCTGTACTCGGAGGAAGTATTCTCTTGATTACCACATCCCCGACCTTGTAGACTTGAGGTCGAACTTTTTGATCGAATGCTCTCTTCATTCTGCGCTGGTATAGCTGGCCATGGCATACTGCTGCTAGTCGCTTCTCCTCAATAAGGCTCAGCTGATCAAATCTGGCTCGTACCCATTCAGCTTCATCTAGCTTAACATCCATCAATACTCGGAGAGAAGGAATCTCCACTTCTATCGATAGAACTGCCTCCATACCGTATACAAGTGAGTATGGCGTTGCCCCAGTGGACGTGCGGACTGATGTTCGATACCCATGCAAAGCCAGTGGTAACATCTCATGCCAATCTTTGTACGTGACAACCATCTTCTGCACAATCTTCTTGATATTTTTGTTGGCCGCTTCGACCGCGCCATTCATCTTTGGGCGGTACGGAGAAGAATTGTGGTGCTCGATTTTGAAGTCTCGGCATAGCTCAACCATCATCTTATTGTTCAAATTAGAACCATTATCAGTAATGATTCTTTCGGGCACTCCATATCGACAAATGATATCTCGTTTCAAGAAACGAGCCACCACTTGCTTGGTGACATTGGCATAAGACGCTGCTTCAACCCATTTAGTGAAGTAATCAATGGCGACCAAGATGAAACGATGGCCGTTTGAAGCAGTAGGCTCAATTTTTCCGATCATATCAATGCCCCACATCGCAAATGGCCACGGAGAAGACATGATACTCAACGGATTGGGAGGAACATGCACTTTATCTGCATAGATCTGGCATTTGTGACACTTGCGTGCATACTTGCAGCAATCTGACTCCATTGTCAACCAATAATACCCCAATCTCAACAATTTCTTAGCCATCGCATGTCCCCCGGCATGGGTACCGAAAGAGCCTTCGTGCACTTCAATCATCAACAGGTCTGCCTCGTGTCTATCCACACATCTGAGCAGAACCGTGCCAAAATTCCTTTTATACAGCACGCCATCTTTGTTCAAGAAGAAACTACCAGCTAGCCTTCTTAATGTCTTCTTGTCATTGGAAAATGCCCCAGGCGGGTATTCTTGATTTTTCAAGAAGCATTTGATGTCATGGTACCAAGGCTTATCGTCAGACACTGCATCAACCTCAAACACAAAAGCAGGCCTATCAAGACGAGATACATCAATCCTGGGTACAAAGTTCCAACCATGCACTTTGATCATCGAAGATATAGTGGCCAAGGCGTCTGCAAACTTATTCTCATCTCTAGGAACATGGTACAACTTGACAGTTGTAAAGAATGTCAGTAATCTCCTCGTATAATCTCTATACGGAATCAAATTCTGCTGATGTGTGTGCCAAGTTCCCTTTACTTGATTGATTACCAGTGCTGAATCACCAAAGACATCGAGGGTCTTGATTCGTAAGTCAATAGCCTCCTCAATCCCTAGTATGCAAGCTTCATACTCTGCTTCATTGTTGGTACACCCGAAAGTTACTCGGGCAGTGAAGGGCATGTGAACACCTTCTGGCGTAATGAGAACTGCACCAACTCCGCACCCATTCATATTAACCGCCCCATCAAACATCAAACTCCATTTGGATTCAGGGTCAGGCCCCTCCTCCAGAAGTGGTTCCTCGTAGTCTTTCGCTTTGAGAAACATGATGTCCTCATCAGGGAAATCAAATCTCATGGGCTGGTAATCATCAAGAGGCTGTTGTGCAAGATAATCTGACAGTATACTTCCTTTGATTGCTTTTTGCGAAGTAAATTGAATATCATACTCTGTCAGCACCATCTGCCACCTTGCAACTCTGCCTGTAAGTGCTGGTTTCTCAAAAATATACTTGACCGGATCTAATTTTGAGATCAGCAGGGTTGTATGTGTGAGCATGTATTGTCTCAAGCATTTGGCGGCCCATGCGAGTGCGCAGCATGTCTTCTCAAGCATTGAATAACGCGATTCATAATCTGTAAATTTCTTGCTCAGGTAGTAGATAGCATGTTCTTTCCTACCTGTCTCGTCGTGCTGACCGAGAACACAACCCATGGATCCTTCGAGCACTGTCAAGTACATAATCAGTGGTCTCCCTTGAACTGGAGGTATCAGAATCGGAGGTTCCTGCAAATATCTTTTTATTTTATTGAAAGCATTTTGACAATCATCATTCCACCTGACCGTTTGATCTTTTCGTAGCATTTTGAATATCGGTTCGCAAGTGGCAGTTAGGTGAGATATGAACCTTGAAATGTAATTCAATCTCCCTAGAAAGCCGCGAACTTCTTTCTCAGTTCTCGGTACAGGCATATCTTGTATAGCTTTCACTTTAGCAGGATCAACCTCTATCCCTTTTTCACTGACAATGAAACCAAGCAATTTTCCGGACCGCACGCCGAAAGTACACTTGTTAGGATTCAGTCTCAACCTGAATTTCCTCAGCCTCTCAAACAACTTCTTCAAGTTGATCAGATGTTTCTCTTCTGTCTTTGATTTAGCAATCATGTCATCCACGTAGCACTCGATCTCTTTATGAATTAGATCGTGGAATAACGTCACCATTGCTCTTTGATAAGTTGCCCCTGCGTTCTTCAACCCAAAAGGCATTACTTTGTAACAGAAGGTACCCCACGAGGTAATGAATGTCATCTTCTCCATGTCTTCAGGCGCCATCTTTATCTGATTGTACCCGGAGAATCCATCCATAAATGAGAACACTGAAAACTAAGCGGTATTGTCAACCAGCACATCAATATGAGGGAGTGGAAAGTCATCTTTAGGGATCGCCCTTTTGAGATCTCTGTAATCCACACACATTCTGACTTTCCCATCTTTCTTCGGCACCGGTACTATGTTGGCCACCCAAGGAGGATAGTTAGTTACTGCCAGAAAACATGCATCCAACTGTTTCTGTACTTCTTCCTTGATCTTCAAAGCCATTTCTGGTTTTGTTCTGCGCAGCTTTTGCTTGACCGGTGGACAATCCTCTTTCAACGGTAGTCTATGCACAACTATGTCTGTATCTAAACCTGGCATATCCTGATATGACCAAGCAAAGATGTCAACGTATTCCCGTAGCATGACTATCAGCTCTTGCTTTACATCAGCCCGCAGACTTGCACCAATCTTGATCTCTTTCTTGCTTTCCTCTGACCCAATATTGATAACCTCGAGAGCTTCCTGATGAGGCTGAATGGCCTTTTCTTCCTGTTTCAACAATCTAGCCAATTCTTCCGAGAGTTCATAGTCTTCATCACTTTCTTCCTCGGCTTGATAGATCGGATTGTCGAAATCATACGTGGGCATAACAGAATCATTTTCAGAGGAATTCACAGAATCAAGTCTGCATGATTGGATTTATGCTTTATTTTAGATTATTTTGCTTGAAAACAAAAGAAAAGAAAGTGCATTATCATTTTTATTTTCTTTGTGCAAAATAAAAATAAAGAAAGAATAAAGGAACACAAATTTGTAAACAAAAACGTCCTTTTATTGATATTTGAACATTATTTGAGAAAATATGGTGGCCCTACAAATGGATCCTCACACCTTGGGCAGAGTGTGGGATTTTATGCATTATGAAAGACAAGAATTATTACTCTGAATGGTGTACAACATGAACGATTTCTTCACTAGACCAGTTCTGCAATACTTCGCCCGGAGCCAGTGCATATACCCATCTGTCCAAGTAAGCTGAGCTTTCAGAGTCATCTTCTATTGCTGAGCAGGACTGATTGGGATTGATAATTCCTCCACTGTTGAAATTGATTGGCCCACGGAATCGGGGAACTGGCGTCCGGCCCGGCTGGTATCCAATGCCAAACTTGTCTTCTTTCATAAATACATCAATGGCTTTACCCCAACCCTGGGCATTTCCGCTCTCGACCACTTCTCTGGCCTGCTTGTATGATGTAATTGATGCACTAGGCCCACCTGGCACATTCAACACCACCGCTGCTGAAGTAGACTCCGGTAAGTTATTGATGTTTAGGGCTTCAAAAGATTGGCACAAGGTTTCATGAATTTCTCCATCCATTTCCACATATTTGAAAGTGGATAGATGACTCACAAATATATCTTCCTCGCCGCAAACAGTAACCACTTAACCCTCGAACACATATTTGAGCTTCTGATGAAGTGTTGAGGTAACTGCGCCCGCTGCGTGAATCCATGGTCGGCCTAACAAACAGCTATAAGCAGGCTGAATATCCATAACATGAAAGATCATCTTGAATATCTGTGGACCAACCTGTATTGGTAGTTTAACCTCCCCAAACACCGATCTTTGGGATCCATCGAAAGCTCTCACAATCAGATCGCTGGGTCTCAGAACCAATCCATCTACTTCAATTTTCATCAGGGCCTTTTTGGGTAACACATTCAAGGAAGAACCTGTGTCAACCAACACATGCGATAAAACAGCCCCTTTGCATTCAAGTGTGATGTGCAACGCCTTGTTGTGATTACGTCCGTCTGGAGTCAAATCCCTATTCGTAAACCCCAACCCGTGGCTCACATTCACATTCGAAATTACTCCCTCCAACTGATTCACTGTAATCTCTTGGGGAACGTATGCCATATTCAGAACCTTCAACAAAGCGGCCCGGTGTGCATCTGAGCTCATTAGCAGGGATAATATCGAAATTTTAGAGGGTGTCTGATTAAGCTGGTCAATGATCTTGTAATCACTCTTTTTGATAATCCTCATAAATTTCCTCAACCTCATTGTCAAAATTGACTCTAGGGTCCTCTTCCTGAGCAGACACCTTGTCATCAACAACCTGTTTTCCTTTTACTCTTGCAGTGGCTTCAGCTTCTTTATCACTCCTTAGAGTCTGGGGAGCGAACAGTCGACCACTCCTAGTGAAACCACTTGGTCCACTGACATTCTCAACACTGGTACCAACAACCTCTGCTCTCTGTCGGCTTCCTCCTTGATGAGTATCAATTCCATATTGCCAAGGAACTGCTCTATTAGACACATAAGCAGCCAATTCAGGCACTATAATCGTAACTGGTCTCGCCCTATCGGGCACGATGATAGCAACAGGATCCTCAACAGGCACCTATATCTCAACTGGATTATAGTAAATAGTAACGGCAGAAACATCTTTTTCTCTCTCTATCTTATCAAACTGAAGTCTTCCTTCATCCATAAGATCCTGCAGTCCAACTTTCAACTTACTGCAGCCATTAATCTATCTTGAACAATCTTCACAATCAAAGCCACATCCAGGAAACACTTTTCCTTTTAACAAACGCTCTTTTACAATCAACAGCGGAGTCTTTACCAAATTCACATCAGTAATCAGATTCAGTTTCTCACCATCAGAAATAGCATTCATACTTGCACCTCCATGATGGGGCATTGGATTATCACGAACATTCGGCGGCTTAGAGAAATTAATAGCTTTTGCGTCAATCAGGTCTTGAACCTTATGGTGAAAAGCCCAGCACTTCTCTATCGAGTGACCTTGCGCGCCAGAATGAAATTCACATCTAGCGTTGGCATCATAACCTTGAGGCAATTTTCCGGAGTCTAGTGGTCTCATAGTCCGTAGTTCAACCAACTTCTCTTTGAGCAGTTGTGGTAACAAAGCAGTATATGACATAGGCAAAGGATCAAACTTACGGTCCCTTGGTCTGTTATTCTGAAATCGGGGTCTACCTTACTGATCTGGAGCTTGCTGTCCAGCGGGAACCGGAATGGTTACAGCATCCACCTGATGATAGGACTGATTCCTACCTCTGCCCCCTCCTCTATGCACAACACTAGACTCCCCTTCTCTTTTCCTTGATCCGTTGGCAAAGGGTTTCCTCGAACTCGAAGCACCAGTCCCACCGACGTCTTGAATCTTACCCAATTTCAGCAGACTCTCTATTCGTTCCCCAGCAACAACAATATCAGCAAACCCTGTGGAAGGACACGCAGCCAATCTATCCAAATACGACCCTTGGAGTGTGCTCATGAACATATCAGCCATCTCACGATCACCCAAAGGTGGTTGAACTCGTGCAGCCAACTCCCTCCATCTTTGTGCGTATTGCTTAAAGCCCTCCTTAGGATCCTGAGTCATACTCTGCAGCTGAGTACGATTAGGTGCCATATCCAAGTTATATTGATACTGCTTCAGAAACGCAGCGCACAAATCTTTCCAGCTCTTGATATGAACCTTGTCCAGCTTAACATACCATTCCAGGGAGGTGCCTGACAGGCTATCCTGGAAAAAATACATCCAGAGCTTCTGGTCATCAGTATAAGCAGCAACCTTGCGATTGTAAGCTTGCAAATGTGTTTTGGGACAGGTACTGCCGTTGTACTTATCCAAAGCAGGAAGTTTGAACTTGGGAGGGATTCGCACACCTTGCACGAGACCCATGTCTTCTACATCAATTCCCCAAGGATTTTGGCTCTCAATAGCCTTAAGCCTTTCATCTAACCCTTCGTACTTCCGGTCGTCATTATAGAAACCCATGTCATTGTTGAATGCAGTGAACTGGTCATCTTGACCATCCTCATTGTTATCAAATCCCAAATGTACCCCACCAGCAGGGATTGTGCCAACAGGAGGAGTGCGCACAGTGCGATTTGGGATTTCAGTTTCCAGCCTCTGGATAGTGGTTCTCATAGCTTCTTGTCCAATCCTCATGTTTTCTTGACCTGTCCTCAGCTCCTGTTGACCTTGAGCAATCCCCTGTAAGAGGTTCATGAACTGTTCCATCCTTCCCCTCAAATCAGCTAACTCCGTCTGAACTTGCTCCACTACTCTTGCTTGATTGCGTCGGGTAGAATATCGGTGAACTGGGGTATCAGCTATCGTGCCTGAAAACCAAATAAAGGTTAGCAGGCGCCTGCAAAAGAAGAAAACCTGCAATGCAAAAATGATATGCAAATGCAAATGCAAAGTTATGTTTGTCATTTCAAGATACTTTTCATATCCTGATTCCAATCGTAACCATGAATTCCTGAAGACCAGGAGTCATGATTACTGAGTTTTGCCATGCAGAGATATTCATATACATCGATCACAAATATCTGAAGACCAGAAATAGTGACTTTGTAGTGTGCCAGTGTGCAGATATCACATCACATATATCTGAAGACCAGAAATTGTGAACAAAAATAGCTCATTTCATACAAATTCCCAAAAACTTTCAAGCACGTTTGTCATAGTTTCAGCAACAAAATAAGAAACAAGCAGTCAAATGGATCCATCAACAATTCTGATGGTAACCATTGCAAATTACAAAGAAACGGCGAAATCCTTAATCTGATAGCTCTACATCTTTCAGCTTCTGGCTGGGGTACTTAATCTCTTCAAACAGGATGCGGGTACGCTGATGATGCAGCTTCTCAATTAGCTCTTTGATTACTACGTCCCTTTTTTCCAATGCATCCTCTAATGACCCCACGTGCATCAGCAAGGCTTCATCTTCATTGGCTCCTTTGCGCCTCTTGATTCCAGCTTGAATTTTAACCAGTTTCAGCTCTGCTGTGACATCTTCAAGCTCCTTGTTGGCGATTTTCAGCCTATCTTCAGCATTTCTTACTTGTTCTTGACTTTTGCCAAGATCTTCTCGATACTTTCTTCTTTCCACGTGTGCTTTCTTCAGCTCTTCATCTTTATCTTTTAGCTGGGCCTGCAATTCAGAGTTCTCAATTCTGACCTCATCCCAAGCTTGACGGAGTTTAGCTAACGAGTCCTTGCTTCGGGCTAGCGCCTGCTTTGTAGCCTTATGAGCCTGACTAGTATCATCTGCTCCCAAGGTAAGCTTCCGGAAGTATCGAGCTCTCTCATCAAAATCTTCTTCTTTGTCCGCCAGGGTTTTTTCCGCTTTCAACGCTCTCTTCTCCAAATCTTTGTTATCAGCTAGAGCTTTCTAAAGACATCTGCTCATTCCAGAGTTCTCTATCTGTAGCTCTCTAACCATTTTCTTCAATTTCTCGTACTCTTCGGCCGGTACCATGGAATGTTGATCTGGACATAAGAGAACTTCTCTGGAGAAGGGTAACAACAACTTTTTGACCTTCATCTCAACCCAAGCATCGTAGTCAGGGTATGATCTACAGTCACCTTTGCCGAAAGTCACCTTTCCCTCTCTTTGCCTAAATTTCCAAGCATTTATTACTTCCGGCACTCTTTCATTCTTGGTTCCCATGAAAAACAGAGAAGCGCTAACCTCTTCATCAGCAGGAGGATGTCTCGAGGCATAACCAAATTGTCTGACTGCCAATACCGGGTTGTAATTAATCCCACCTCTTCTTCCAAGTAGAGGAACATTCGGAAAACTTCCACATTTGACAGTAAGCTCTATCGTCAGTAATTTGGGATCAAACCAAATGATATTATTGGCAGTCAAACCTATCAGTCTCTTGGACCACTTCATTGTCTCAGTAGTTTCTACAAACGCACCAGTCCGAGGTAAATGTTTGAAGAGCCAATGACATAACAATTGGGTACAACAACTAAATAAACTCCCTCTTGCCTTCTCATTTTTGTAGTGTACTGAGTAATAAAAATCCCCTAGCAAGGTAGGAATCGGATTCTTCGAGACAAACACTTTCAACGCCTGCATATCAACAAAATCAGGCTGACCGGGGAAAAGCACCAAGCCATAGATACAAAGAGCTAACACAACGTTGTAAGTAGTCCAATTGTTAGCCTTGGCAGCTTCCTGAGCTTGTTGAAAAAGAAACTCCAAATGAAATCCTTCATCTTCTTTGAGTCTGCTTAGGCCACTTTTCACAACAAACAGGTCTAGATGTAGAACAGCAGCAATTACTTCAGGGGCAAGAGCACCTTCAGAAAAATACGGTATAGCAGACGTGATTGGAATTCCCAAAATAAATGAGAATTCCTCCAGAGTGGGCATCAGAATGTAGTCAGGAAATAGGAAACATCTCATTGATGGCTCATAGAACTGTAAGAAAGTATGCAACCCATCCTTCTCATACTTTGTGAATGCACAGACCATCTTAATCAGCTCTCCATACTCCTTCTGAAAAGTGCTGAGAACATCAGAACCAGCCATACCTATCATCTTGTTCAATAAATCCAGCTTAGGGTCAGGGAATTTGTATGACACATTATTCTTCCTTTTGACCTCAACTTCTTGGCAACTCATGATTGGAATCAGACAATATGGTAAGTACCTGAAAATGACAAACATAACCTATTATGATATGATTATGCAAATGCAAAAGGCATGTGATCAGGTATCCAGGTGTCTGTGTCTGTGTAGAACTGTGTGCACTGTGTCTCTGCACTGAATCTGGCAATATATATCTGAGATGAATACTCAAACCACTGTCATAGGATACACTGTCTGTAATAATCATAGAATCACAAGTAAGGTATGTAGGAGGCTGGGCTACCTGCAAACCTGTAAACATCCCACCTATACTCACATGTGGTTCCTAGAAAATAAGGCTTGTCAGCTTCGGAGGTTTGAGAAGCGATAGCACATTCAGCCCGTAGGATACAATGCTATGCCAATCAAAGAGGTCGTCCACTGACTCACCTTAGAAAATAAAGGTCATCCTATGCAAGTACCAAAGTGGGCCCTCGGGTGCGAGTGGGTTTGCCATAGAATGTGGTCTGCCACTGTCACCGCTAAAGAGAGATGTTTCCACTAAGGTCCTCATGATCGGTCACTAGAGTCGACATCTCTCTAGATCGACATCCTGGAATACGCAAGATGCGCACGCCATGATGGGTCCCAAGATAGCCTCGTCTAGCTGTGAATTTCGTGATTACCCACGTACACAGATGACACGTAGGTCCCACTACTCTCCACTCTAAGTCTAAGTGTATACTCGAGCCTGTGTACTGAGCTCATCTCTCAGAAATCCCATCCCGCCAAATAGACAGAACAGTGCAACACAGTATAATATATGAAATGTAAATGCTAACATGCTGTAAATATGGTACAAGTAATAAAATACAGTAAATAGCAAATACAATACAACAGTAAGCACCCAATGAAAGAAAAGCAAACAAGCGCTAGGATTGACTCGCTTAGGATGGACCAGCAATAGGTCAACCTGTCCCCAGCAGAGTCGCCAGCTGTCGCTCCCAGGATTTTCATCCTGGTACAAATGCGAAAGTGGCACCGAACAGAGTCTCCAGCAATGTGTATTTATCCTAAGAGAGGGAAAGGAAACACCGCATAAACCTGAAGAGGAAGGATAGAGCATGGTCTTGCGACCAAGAGAACTGGGTTCGGGAGTCGGTTACGCGAAGGGAAGAAAAGGATTAGCACCCCCACGCGTCCATCGTACCCGATGGGATCCACACTTGCTGCTTCAATCAAAGGGTGTAAGAAAAGGATACTGGAAAAGGAACTGAAAGAAATAAAGGAGAAAGAATGGAAAAGGAACGAGAAACAAATGTAGGGAAAATAAAAGAAGTGCTTGCATGGGCCCTACCCCACTGCCTACGTATCTCATCGGGAGCATGAGAATCAGAGCGACGTAGTTCCCCTCACTAGGGATGGATTGTTTGTATTTTTTAGTAGAATACGTCAACGTTCGCGTTCCAGCAGTTTAGGTGTTGCAGCTCGCTGTAAGGAGACTTAGGCGTTACCTGTTTGCGGTAGAACGGAAATGACGCATCCTTACGGAAGGAGTGAATGAGATGAGGAAAGAATTCCCGAGGGAAAGACGTTATTATTTGTTTTTGTCTTTTAAGAGTTTTTTCATGTTTGTTTGCATATGATAGTGTATCTGAATCTTAGCCATTGGAATGTGTACATTCTCACATTCCAAGATGGAATGGATAAGAATGCACACTAAGAGTGAAGAAGACCCCCACACTTAGTTCCAATTATCAAGGTTCAAACACACTAGCATACTTGTGTTTATTAAGTGTTTTTGTTGATTATGAAATGAAGAAGTGTTTTTTATTTGTACCTTCAACAAGTATTGCATTTAAGTCCCTCATACAAGATCAAATGTTTAACACATTGACCCAAGATGGGTCATATGCTACACATTCTAAGATTATAAGAGAAGACCCCTTATAATCTTTTCTTTATATGAAAGACCTAAATGCAATAAATGCCTACCTTTATTATATATTTTGAATTTTCTTTTGAGATGAGAAGAGAGACTCAAGAGAGGAGAAAAGGTAAAAATCTATATGATCTAAGACTCAATCCTAATTGAAGATTAAAGGGAGTGATCCTAATGGTTTGTGAGGTTTCAACCTAAAGTCTAAAGAAAGAATGAATTAAACAATTCACTTCTAAGTTAGAAGATGAATTGTAATTCAAAAGGGAAAGTGATGGGTTATTAACAAAGGAAGCACCTAAGTGCTTAACAAACACAAAATGGAATTGTAAAAGATGAAGGGATAGAAGCTTGAATGTGGATTCCTTATCCACACTCAATTACAACTTACCAAAGCCCCTACATGGTTAGTAAACATGTATAAGAAGTATAAGAAGTAAAAGAGCATTTAATGCACCATAAAACTCAAAAGAATTAGATGAGAAATCAAATCCTATTGGTCATAACCAGAATGTGCATCATATGGAAAACAAATGATTATTATCATGCAAGTCCAAGTGGATAGGCAACAAACATCATCCATGACATTAGAATATGCTACCATAAGAAAAGGGAGAATGAAAGATGAAAAGAAATGAAAAAACATGCATGAATGGAACATGTAATCTAAGGATCAGAATTGAAATGAAATGAAAAATGATTCACAAACATCTCACAAATGTTCATGCATGACACATCAAGACATTTAAGAAGTGATAGAAGAAGTAGAATTGAAATGGAAGTTCAAAAAAGGAAAGTACAAACACAACATGTTAAAGGTGCACAAGGTTCAAATGACCATCAACATGCAAAGATGACATATAATATGTATCAATGACCTATTATGTCACATGAATGGTTCACCAAATATGCAAATGATCATGCAAGTATGTACAAAAGAAATCATGTAAACATGCACAAAAGTTAAGATGATATGACATGTTATTATGCTTCAAAGGTAATGCATTAAACAAAAATTAGATGGACTCATGGAAATTAAGCAAACATGTTTTAAAGATACACAAATCAGAAGTGAATCATATACCAAAATAGCATGCAAGAAATCAAGGCAAAAAGGCTTTACACAATGCACTTAAGTCCAATTGGATGCACATGCAAAGTAATGCAAAGATGGACATCCAAACATGTCATAAAATGATCTAAAAAAAATAAGATAAAAATCATAGGACATACTTCAAGATGCTAATGACTCAATGCAAAAAGAAGCAAATCAAAACCATTTTTAATGATCAAGAACAAAAATGCACAAAATCATGTACCACATTAAGAATGCACACAAAAGAAAATCAAAGAAAATTGTGGAACAGGGGCAAAAAGGTCATAAAATCAAGAAATAAAATCATGAAAAAAATTCTAAATGTTTCAATGAGATTCATGAATTTTTGTAGAATTTTATGATGCTATTTGATATTTTTAAAAATTGAAAAGTAAACGTGTAGAAAAATGGAAAATTAAATTAAATAGAAATGCAATATGAAGGGGAGGTGTGAACTTAGCAAAATATCAGTTCAATATTGATTGGGCTTTCAAAAATGGAGGTGTGGATAGAAATTTGATTAGGTCCATTTACGCGCAAAATACATTAGTAACCATGCACTTCAGTCAACAAAAATTGACTCATTAACAGCCATTAGATCAAGTCAAGGTCAAGATTCAGTCAAAGTAATTTGAATCAACACACATGCGTGAAGGACCACACAACACACCATGCACCACACCACATAACGTTTAAATGAAATCAGAAAAGATGCACATGACATGCACATGCGTTTTAATGCGTTGTCATGCTCTTAGCCACACGATCATGCAAAATGAACGGACACGATTAAAACATACATAAACCCTAGTCATAACAGTCACCGGCCGGAGGGAACCTCCGGTCACCTTCTCCAGCCAACAGCCACCACCTGCAACTCTCACCTTTCACCAAAACACACAATCCGCATACCAAAATGAAGAGGAAGTTATGGAGATCACGAATTCAACATTATTTTTCACATACCACACATACACATAGAGAACAGAGAAGATTAAAGCAAGCCCTAGGTTTTGCAACTAAGCCTTTAGGAGGCCTATCAACTAGCCGGTTTGAGCAGAGCTTCTAGCAAGCTTAAAGCACCAAAAACAAATGAAAATAACCGGAGATTGTGCAATTTAATTTCAAGAGTTCAAACCTGAAAGTTATGGAGCTTTGAATACACAAGAATACCAGAGGAAACTGCTTCTTCCTCAAGCTTCGCCTGGCCAAATAAAGGCTTAGACGCAAAAATAGATGATGATTCAGTGGAATTGCAGTGTATTTGCTTCAACAATCTAGAGCTGCTTCAAGCTTGATGATGATTGAAGATGAAGCTTGAAGAATGAATCAGAGGAGAATGATAAGAAACTTCGTGCACCTTGGAGAGAAAGAAACAGAGATGAAGGGATATAGAGATTGAAGTGTTTTGGAGTGAAATGTGAAAATGAAAACTGAAAATGAAAATGGAGTGTGGGATTTTCTTTTATAGTGTGAGCTGACCACGGTTTAATGAGTTGAGTTAGGGTGAGTCAAGGTGGTTAACTGAGTCCACCCTAACTAACTGAGTCAAGTTAGTTAGGGGGCGAGTGGTCAAGGCTGGGTTATGGTGAGGTTAAGCTTATGACAGTTATGGTGAGGATGAGAGTGAAGCTGAGGTGATGAGGTTATGTTGCGCAGCATGTCATGGCATTGATTATGGTACAAGTTTCTTCTTTCAAAACCTTCCTCCACAATGTATGATGACTGATGTGCATAAGTATGGTCATAAGGATGTTTGTTCAAATGAGGAAATAAAGTACATGAAGTGTTCGTTGTGTGAATTACTATACAAGACAGTCAATGCATCAATGCAAATGGTGATGTTTGAACATGGATTTCTTTATGACCAATGCATGAAAATGGATCATCTTGGTGTCAATGGATTGAGGATGCATAATAGAACATGTTTGATGTTTGAATCCAAGTGAAACAATGCCTTTAAAGTGATGGAAAATGACTTAGAGCACAAGGATGTGAGACTGCATCATGGGCGTGTGAGGTTGTACTGCGCATGGCAAGAATGGCCTACGAAATTTCAGTGTGATCACGCCCACTTGGAACCAATATTTCTCCCTTATAACATGATCAAATCAAAATTTGTTCAACATGAACATTGAAGATGACACTACAAGGAACAAATTTTATGTTGAAAATTTTCTCATTTGGAGCCTCTAACCATGAGAAAAATGAGTGCACTTCTGACCCACCAACTGTTTGTTGAAATGACTACGCGCGTGCCTTGAAAATCCTTGGTCATGACATGGTTTTGGCCTACTTTCGTCCAACTTTGATCCATCATATCTCCCTCAATATTTATCCAATGGAGATGTTCTACACATGGATTTGAAGCTTAAAGCAAGACCTTTTGTTGTGGCAGAGTGGAATTTTCATTTGGTGCTTCAATTTTAAATGGCCTTGGTTCAAACTCTGATGCAAAATGGCCAAAACTTGCTATTTTTAGTAACCCTTCTTCCTCCAAAAATGGCAACTTTCCACATCTTGATTTTTTTATGATTCCTTTGGATTTTCTTGATCAAATTTTGTACATTGGACACATATAACATGAATTTCATGAATTTGGCCTCAAAAAGTCAAGAGTTGACTTTTTCCTCTGATTATTTGACTTTGCCCCAATTTCTCTGATTTTTTATCTTTCTTCCAATTGAACCACTTCTAAAACCAATTGAGAGGCAATTTTCCACATACATACACTTAAGGACATATAGAATACCATGACATCAAGTTTTGTCCAAAAAATCAAAGACATCCTGATTTTATTGTAAACCCTAATTTTGACCCCCTCTGGTTAGGAGGGAAAAGTGCAGTCTTCAATTTCAAATTCCTCAGAGTATGTTGTGTATCCCTTTAAAGGATGATGAGATATGCCATTTGAGATTGATTTTGGATCAATGAGCTATCTCTTTTGAGGGTTTTCCTTTAATTTTTGGATCTCTTGCATGATGAAGTATGTATGGTTTCAATCTCCCATTGGATCTCACTTCCTTGAGATTGTGGATGATCAATTGAGATGGTATGAGACATGAGAGACCTCTTAGCTTGCCTTGAGTGAACTTGTTTGACCTTTTGTGCCTTGAATTATTGTTTGATTGACCACCTTTCACCTGATCACATGCCCTGATGGTAAGAAGGATGCTATGATTCATTTTTCTATGTTAAATGCAATGCAATGCTAATGAGATGGATATGATATGATATATGATAATGCTATGCTAAGATGACAAAAAGGGAGAGCAAATTTTGGGGTATTACAATCCCCAGCAGGTTGTTGCTCTCCCCAGACAGAGTACGGAGGATTATTTCCCCAGCTAGAGTTGTAGTTGATTTACTCTCTCGACAAGCAGCCAGAAGTTGATGTTGTTACATCCCCAGCAGGAGACTAATGGAATATATTCTTTGGACAAAGAGGTTATTTTCCCCACAGAGTCTTGGCACCCATTTTCCTCAGCTAGTCAGGAAGTGTTTTTCTCATCAGCAACGGTATAATCTAATCCCCAACAGATGAGTAAGCTTGATGGTATCCCCTAGCAGAGTTGATGTCGTCAATCACCATTCCCTAAGCAGGTTTGCTAATAGTGGCTGATATTCCCCAGCAGGGTGAAGGTAAAGATTTCTCCCAGCAGCAGGTTAATTTCAGTAATATCCCCAAGCAGGTTCGGTATTATTGACTTGTCTCCCCAAACAGAGTTTAGTGATGATCTTCACAGTGGTTTGTTCAACGGCAGTTGACATCCCCAGCGGGTTTTAAGTCCAATTGTTATTGGCATATTTTAGATCCAGGTTTTGGGTTCTGTCTTCGGTAGAAGTCATTGGTAATCCCCAGGGAGAGAAATTCTCTTTGGGTTCCACTTCAATAGTCTTTTTTATCCATCTCCAACAGAGTGGAAGTTCTTTCGGAGTTTTCATCTCCAGGAGAGTTGGTGATCAGGAAGTCGTTTAGTGAAATCTTCCTCAGCAGGATCTTTTAATTCAGAGGACAATTTAGTTTGTCATCCCGGTGGAGTTGCCTTTGTCTTCAGCATTTATTTTGCTGAGGCGCCTCTTTTGCACTACACAAGCATTTTTGCATGGCATCCTCTCAAACGCGTAGCATTTCCATTTCGTATGGAGCATTACGCCATAGAAAAATTCAAACATATGCATTCGAAGCCTAAGCCAGGTTTGATATCTTTTGCCAGATTCTTTCCCCAGCAGAAAGGGATGTGACTCGGGAGATGTTGTTTAACATTATACCGCAACTAGTGGATTCGTCCTTTTTAGTGTTGTCCCTCCTATACTCCCCGACAGAGTTGTCTGTTTAGATTTCTCTTATCCCCAGCAGAGTCATCTTTGTAGATCTGTTGATTCTACTAACCTTTGTTTGAAAGTCCATCTTCGGCTTGGTCTTTCTTTTTTGAGTCCACCTTCGGCTTGGTCTCGTATTCCTTCGTTTGGAAGTACTACCTTCGGTATAGTCTTTCTTTGAAAGTCCACCTTCGGCTTGGCCTTTCTTTTCGAGTTCGCCTTTGGCCGTCCTCGTATCATTTGTTTGAAAGTCTACCTTCGACATAGTCTTTCTTTGAAAGTCCACCTTCGGCTTGGTCTTTCTTTTCGAGTCCACCTTTGGCTTGGTCTCATATTCTTGGGTTTAAAAGTCCACCTTCGGCTTGACCTTTCTTTTCGAGTTCGCCTTCGGCTATCCTCATATCCTTTGTTTGAGAGTCTACCTCCGGCTTAGTCTTTCTTTGAAATTCCACTTTTGGCTGGTATTTCTTTTCAAGTTCTCCTTCGGCTGTCCTCATATCCTTTGTTTGAGAGTCTACCTTCGGCTTGGCCTTTCTTTTCGAGTTCGCCTTCGGTCGTCCTCGTATCCTTTGTTTGAGAGTCTACCTTCAGCTTAGTCTTTCTTTGAAATTCCACCTTCGGCTGGAATTTCTTTTCGAGTTCGCCTTCAGCCATCCTCGTATCCTTTGTTTGAGAGTCTACCTCCGGCTTAGTCTTTCTTTGAAATTCCACCTTCGGCTGGAATTTATTTTCGAGTTCACCTTCGACCGTCCTCGTATTCTTTGTTTGAGAGTCTACCTTCGACTTAGTCTTTCTTTGAAATTCCACCTTCGGCTGGTATTTCTTTTCGAGTTCGTCTTCGGCCGGCCTTGTATCCTTTGTTTGAGAGTCTAACTTCGCCTTAGTCTTTCTTTGAAATTCCACCTTCGGCTGGTATTTCTTTTCGAGTTCGTCTTCGGTCTTCCTCGTATCCTTTGTTTGAAAATCTACCTTCGGCATAGTCTTTCTTTGAAAGTCCACCTTTGGCTCGGTCTTTCTTTTTGAGTCCACCTTCGGCTTGGTCTCTCTTTTCGAGTTTGCCTTCGGCCGTCCTCGTGTTATCTTGTTGTTGGAAAGTCCACCTTCGGCTTGGCCTTTCTTTTTGAGTTCGCCTTCAGCCGTCCTCCTATTATTTTGTTGGTTAGTCCCCCTTTGGCCAGTCTTCCTTTTCGAGTTTGCCTTCGTCCGTCCTCGTATTATTTTGTTGGTTAGTCCGCCTTCGGCCGGTATTCCTTTTCGAGTTCTCCTTTGGCCGTCCTCGTATTATTTTGTTGGTTAGTCTGCCTTCGTTCGATCTTCCTTTTCGAGTCAGCCTTCGGCCGTTCTCGTATTCTTTTGTTGGGTAGTCCGCCTTCGGCTGGTCTTCCTTTTCGAGTTCGCCTTCGGCCATCCTCGTATTCTTTTGTTGGGTAGTCCGCCTTCGACCGGTCTTCCTTTTCGAGTTCGCCTTTGGCCGTCCTCGTATTATTTTGTTGGTTAGCCCGCCTTCGGCCGGTCTTGTCTTCCCATCATAGTCCACCTTCGGTTGGCAAACACTCTATTTCATTATCCCCACAATTTGACAATTTTTGGGTTCTTTTGGTATTCAATCTCCGTGCTTTGCATTATCATCTTTGCATATCATTGGCCTTAACATGGGATCAAGGTATCTCAATCAAATCCAAGGAGCCTTGAGCCTTAAGAGATCTTAATTGATTCATCTCCTTATCATATGCTCAAGCTTGACAAGAAATTTCAAGGAAATCACACTCTCCTAACTAGTGTAAAATTAGGGTTTTAGTGAAAAGTCAGTGCAAGTGAATTTTTGAGCCAAAGTTTGTTTTCAAGGTTTTCCATATGCTCTCAATTGTCCAAGGATGAAGTATTGCCCATTGGTTTATTTCAGAAGATCTTCAATTGAACAATTGGTTGAGAATCAGGAAAATTGGGGAAAAGTCAACTGTGTAGAGGAAAAACTTTTTGAGGTCAAATTCATGTTCCTCATGTTCATTATGATCATTGGTGAAGGTTTGATAAAGAAATATCAAGGGATTCATCAAAAAGCAAGAAATGTGCAAAGTTGCCAAAAATAGAAATTAGGGTTTCCATTTATGGCAAGTTTTGGCAAGGTGAGCACCCAACTTTAGGGCATTCTTTCTCTATGTTCCAAGCTCCAAATTGAAAGTTTATGGAGGCCTATCAAAAGTTCACACTCTAAGCTTCAAAACGATACCAAGAACATCTCCATTGGATCAAAATTAAGAGAGATATGATGCTTCAAAGTTGAGAGGAATCAAGGTAAAAGTGGCAAGTCAGGCAAGTCATGACCAGCCAGCACACAGTCATTTCATCAAACACTTGGTATACATGACATGTCAATTTTCCAAGGCCAATTTCTCTATGATGGAGACTTCAAATGAAAAAATGTTCAACATGAGTTTTGTTCCTCTCAATCTCCTCTACAACTTTAATGTTGGGGAATTTTTCATATGATCAACCATTTGGGAGATATGGTGAGTCAAAATTGGGGCCTCAACCTGAGTCATTCACATGTATATGGGCTGGGCACGAGCAAGGCAAGTTGGCATGCCAACTCAGTCATGACCAAGCATCTTTATTGTCATTTTCAAGCATCTTGGAGGCTTTTAATGTGATTGTTCTTAACTACAATCTTGTTCTCCACCATGAGATCTTTCCAAAGAGCCCATTAACTTGTCATTTCATCCATTATTCTTAGAGATAATCCTTGTCAAAGTCATCCATGAATATGTGTATCAAAGGAGGAATTCTTGATGTTTCATTCCAAAAGAAACATGATGTATGTGCGTGTTATTACATTCAGCCATGCATCATCAAAACATTGACATTTCAAGACAAACAAAACCTTTCCATCCATGCACACTCATGTACCCCCTTTGCTTAAAATGGCCAAACCAAGAAAAAGAGGAAACTTGGTGTACAAGTTGTTGCTGCTGCATGATACCATACTACATCACCACCTTTCATCATGATCATACCATAAGCTTCATGCTCCCTCTACACATGAACAAACCCGTGCCACATGTCACTCTCATTCTCCATTTTTCATTTTCATTTTAACTTCACTCACTTCATAGCTAACCTAACCATACTTCTAACTGTAAACCATGGCAGTTAGATATTAACTCCACATATAAAAGCAAATCCATAACAGAATTGCAACTAACTAGTTTATTCTTCACTCTCTCTTTTTCACCTCTCATTGCTCACTTCTTCGAATCTCTCTCCACAAGCATTTTCTCTGAAAACTCTTCCTGGTTTCTTCATCTACACCATGTGTAGGATCTTCTGTGTGCAATAGAGTGGAACCGTGTGAATCTATTGGTGAATCCAAGTTTCAAAAATCAGCTTCATCGGTTCAGTTTTGCGCAAGATTTATTGGATTACACATGTTTATTTCGTGTTCAGAAGCAACTTGGAGGAGATTGGAAGCTTTCTCAAGGTTTCTTGACGGATTTGTGGCATTCTCCGTTGAAGGTTAGTCACTTTCTGTCAAGCTCATTTTTATGTAATAGCAAGTGGTTAGAACGATGGAGGAGTGATTGTTTTAAGTCCTATGGAGTGTCGGCACTGATATCTGTTGAAAGATGTAGCTATGGCTTGATTTCCAGTTGTAGATATCATTTTTGTGTGCTTCGATTTGCTTTGTATGTGCATGATACGTAAAAAATAATGGTAGATTCAGAATCTACGTGAAAAGCCGCGCGAAATGATGTGCTCATATGACATTTTGGGTTAGGGTTTCAGCCAACTCCGGCGAGGCTAGTCGGAGAAGACGACCGGAGCTAGGGCTCCGGCGTCTGAGTTCTTAGTCAGGGCATACGTGTTATTTTCTGGTTTGGTCATGAGACTTGTGCATCAACCAATAAGAAGGCGCCACTGAAAAAATGCTCCATATCACACGTGCTCTATTCCAGAATCAATAAATTGGTTGATGCGCATGAGGTACACGTGGAACACAGTGTTCGTTCGCTCCTAGCCATTTGATTAGAATACTTGTGACTTTGACCAGATCATGTGGTATGCATTGAGTCAATTAAATTGACTAGTATTCATGTTGTGGACCCTCAGACCTCAGGCGCATTGGGACTGGTACAAATATAATCCACAACCCCAGTCCTGGGCCCAATGTGCATTTTGAACTGAATTATTGCTTTCATTGCACCCCTTGGCATTTTTTTTTTATTTTCTTTTCATAATTGTTTGCTTTTTAATCTTTAAAAATACTTGTGAACCTTCTAAAATTCCAGAAAAATTCATGAGGCATCCTAATACATTTAAGTAATTTTTTGGCATTTTTATTTTCTATTTTTGGATTCTTTTGCCATTTTTTATGAATTTTTCATTGTTTTGCATTTTGTTTGAGCTTTGTTCATGACACATGATGCATTGAGGAATTGTTTGACATACTTATGAGTTGATTTTTCACATTAAAATGGATACATACTTTTATGACATCTTGAGATACCTTATTCATTTTTTGTAGATTTTTAAAAGCATTTTTGGTTGATGTTTGAATGCCATGTTTGTGCCTAATCCTTGTGTCACTTATGTGAACTTGTGAAGTATGTTTGAGCATGGTCCCTAATGATTTTTTATCCATTCTTTTGAGACATGTTTACTTGCTGTTTGAAATTTAATTCACTTGCCCTTTTCCAATTTTCATGGCCTCTTAACATGTTCTTTGTGAATTGATAAATGCACCTTTGTTGTGTGAATGTTAGAGATCATTTGATAGGGTTTTGATGTGCATTTTATGCAACCCTCTTTGATACTTGTTGAGACCTTTTGATACATGTTGTGTGGACATTATAGGTCCTCTTTCTCATATTATAGGTCATTGCTTATCCATATTGAATTGACTTATGTGCACTTGTTTAAACTTGAAATGTTTTGTGCACTTGTGTTTCTTTTGTTGCGTGACTTTGTTGACTTGTTTTCATCAATGCTTGCATGAACTTAAACATCCATTTAAATGTGATTTAACTTCTGTTTGTGATCCTTCTCAATCATATTCCATGAATTCTAACATCATCTTGCATGTTTCTAAGTTCATAAACATTTGAATGTTTGTTTGACCTAACTTGTACATGTTTGCTTCTAATCTTGAACTTGCATTAACATGATACTTGTGTGAACTTTGTATGCTCATTCTTGCATTTTAAATGTCATTCCAAATTCCATATGCTAATGACTTGCATTCATTTCCAAGTATGTCCATCTTGCATCTTCATTCTTTACTTGCATTACAAGTGTGCTTCCTTGTATGAACTTAAGTGATGTTTGTTCTCACTTCTTCTTACTTAATCAATACTTGCATTCATGAATTACATGCTATCTTAATGACATCCCTATGCATTCTTAAATTTCATTAACTTCTGACTTCGATGTTTACATATGCATATATTCATGTTTAGGATTCATATGATTTCATCATGCATAGTTATTGCTTAACTTGCATTTGTATGATCTTTTGATGCATAGTTTGACATTGTTTGGTTTCATTTGGCATGTTAACCATAGTAGGATACCTTGACCTATACCTACTGACCTTGGATGTTCCTTAAACCTTAGGACCCTTCCCTCTTAGTTCAAACCTTGGTTGCTTCTTAAGTTGTATTCTTAAGACAACTAGCATTGTTTGGTTTACTTTTTGTCACTTGTATTCATTACTTGTGTTCACATGGTACTAAACTTTTGTGTAGGGGAAGAGGTAAGGCATTTAAACATGTGGATGCTTATCCATGTTCATCCCTTCTTTCATCTCTCATCTATCTTACTTCTCTTTCTCTTTTATGGATTACATGATATAATGCTTGATTGTGTAGAACTCTCTCACATCCCTTTGGGATCCTAGCTCATCCTTAATTTTTGATTAAGGTGAGGTAGGATAAGCATTAGGTAGTGTTATCCCTCTCTCTTCTTTAGACTTAGGTTGTTCTTAAACCTTGACCTTAGGGCCATATTTTGCATGGCAACATTAGGAGACAATTCCCCTTAGTGTTTTCTTCTTCCTTGAGTCTTCTCTTCTCATCTCATAACCATTCTAAAACACGTAATAAAGGATAACGTGTATTGCGCATGAGCCTTATATGTGGGAAGTGAGGTATGGGGGGCCCCCTTCATTCTTCTAGGATACTTAGTGTACGTCCTGTTGGGGACGATACGCGACGTATTCGTTCTTATGTTGTAGACTTGGGTGCAATGCAAGTTACAAACTAACTTCAATCCATTTCTGTCTAAAAAACACAAAACAAACTCAAACCTTTTTCATCATTCGGGATCGTTCGATTTCAAACCTTTTTTCAGAAAAGGGCACGTTACTTCCGTCCCATCGCAAACAGGCATCGACCCTAACTGCCGGACGCGAATCTAACGTCGCTTATAAAAAACACCAACAACGTCTTCCCTAGTGAGGGGAACTACGTAGCTCTGATTCTCGCGTGCGAGCGAGATACGTAGGCAGGAGATCGGGCAAGATCTCTCCGAGCACATTTCTTTCACAACCTTTCTTTATCACCTCTTTGTCTCTTTTTGACCCGTAGGTCGAACTACGACTGCTCTGATTTCCTCCTTATGGTTAGATTGAGGATACTTAGGCACGAGACGGCGATGTCTTGGCGAGCAACCTCCTCCCCTTTAGTTTGTGTCTGAACTACGTTGACTCTGACTTTCCCATTGCGCGAGGGAATACGTAGGCATAGGACGACGATGTCCTATCAAGTCACTTCCTTTTCTTTTCTTCCTCGTTTCTTCGTTCTCCTCCGTTCCCATTTCTTCTCCTTTGCAGTAGCAGTGGGGCTCCGGATGACGACACCCTTTAATCGAGACAACAAGTGTGGATCCCATCGAGTATGATGGACGCGTGGGGGTGCTAATACCTTCCTCTTGCGTAACCGACTCCCTTACCCATTTCTCTCGGTTGCGATGACCGTGCTTTTCCTTTCCCTCAGGTTTACGCAGTGTTTCCTTTCCCTCTCTCGGGATAAATACACATTGCTGGCGAATCTGTTTCCGCGCCACTTTCGCGTTTGTACTTGGATGAAAATTCCTGGAGTGACAATAGAAAACTAGAATACCAGGTAGGATGAAGGTTATGGTTACCTGCAAGCCTGTAAACACCCGCCCCTCTCACATGTGGGTACTAGGGGTGGGAATAGGCCAGGCCAGCCTATATGGGCCTATAGCCTAGCCTACTTAAGGCTAAGCCAGGCCAGACTTTTTTAATAAAAAGGCCAAGCTTAGGCTTTTTTAAAAGCCTATTTAATTAAATAGGTCAGGCTTAGGCTATTAAAAAAGCCTATGAAGCCTTATAGGTCGGCCTATATTTTCATATATATTAAAAATATGCTAAATAGGTTGTCCTGTATATGCATATATATTAGAAAAAATGATACTTATATATGCATATATATTAGAACAAAGGCTAAATAGGTCGGCCTATATATGTATATATAGGTTAGCCTATAAAGCTTCTTAAGAAATATGGAATAATTGAGAACCATAATGAGAATAAGACTTATAAATAGGCTTTCAGGCCAGGCCAGGCTTTTAAAAAGGCCAGGGCAGGCCAAAAAAGAGAGCCTATAATAGGCCATAGGCCAGGCTCAGGCCTTTTAAGTTTATCGTAGGCCAGGCCCAGGCCTTATAAAGCCTAGCCTAGCCTAGCCTATTTCCACCCCTAGTGGGTACTATAAAATCGAGGGTCCTCAGTATAAGACTCCCATGTCGAGAAATGATGATACGGTAACCATTTCTGGTTTGGCATCATCATCAATCGAGGAGGCCTCAACTGATTCCCCTCAAAAAGGTCACCCTATGATAAGTTCCCAGTTTCGGGTCCTCGGATCAAAAAGTATAATGGGTTTGCCATTTTTGGTCTGCCATTACTACCTCTTGGGAGGAGTGCCTCAACTGAGTCCTCGGGGAATGGTCACCAGAGTCGACAGTTTTCCAAGTTACATCCCATCATCTGCACCAATGCGCGGGATAAAACATTACCAAAGAAAACCTCGTCCAGATGTGGAGTTTTCGTGTAAACTACGTCTGGACAAATGCCACACAAGTCACACTACTTTCCACGCTAATCCTAAGTGTATGCTCAAGCCTGGGTATTGGGCTTATCTCTCATGAATCTAGCCCACCCAACAGAACAACAACAGCAGAACAGTATGATAACCATAATTACAAATGCAATAAAATACAGTAAAACAGTAATATAGTAATATACAACAAATAATGCACAACAGTAAACACCCAATGAGAATAAACAGACAAGCACTAGGATTGACTCGCATAGGGAACCAGGGTCCCTAGCAGAGTCGCCAGCTGTCGCAATTGCGAAAAAACAATTGTCGAGAAAACTAGAACAGAAGAGTCGCCACCGAACGTTATTTATCGCGACGCAGGGAAAGGGAACGATCGAAGAAAACCTGAAAGAGGGAAATACATGGTCATCACAACCATAGTCCGGGTTCGGAAGTCGGTTACGCGAGGGGAAGGTATTAGCACCCCAGCGTCCATCGTACTCGATGGGATTCACGCATGTTGTCTAATCAAAGGGTGAGTTATCTAAAGTCTACTGCTAAACGGAAACGAGAAGGGAAAAGAAAAGAAAAAGTGACTCGGTAGGACATCGCCGTCCTAGGCCTACGTATTCCCTTGTGCAATGGGAAAGTCAGAGTCAACCTAGTTTGACGGACTACGGGTAGATAGGGGGAGGTGTCGAGATATCGCATCTCGTGCCTACATATCCTCAATCGGACAAGAGAGAGGAATCAGAGCAAACGTAGTTCGACCGACGGGTCGAAAGGGAGGGAAGAGTCATGATTGCACTAGGACAAGAGAAAAAGTTTGGTTAATAGGTTGGTCTCGGTCGCAAGGGTACGAGAGAAAAGGGGAAGTTAGTTGTTAGTGTGCTTGCCGAGATATCGTATCTCGTGCCTACGTATCTCATCTGGAATGAGAATCAGGGCATCCGTAGTTCGTGGGACTACGGAAGAATGGTGGAAGGGTGCTCGCCAAGACATCGCCGTCTTGTGCCTACGTATCCTCAATCTATCCAGAGAGAGGAAATCAGAGTGTCCGTAGTTCGTGGCAATGACCACGGATGGTTAAGCGATTTATATGAGCGATGTTAGGTTCGCGTCCGGCAGTTAGGGTCAATGCCTGTTTACGACTGAACGAAAGTAACGTGCTCTGTTCTGAAAAGGATTTGAAACTTATTAATCCCAAAGGATGAAAAAGACTTGAATTTGTTTTTGTGTTTTTTAGACTGAAGTGAGTTGAGTTAGTTCGTAACCTACATTGCACCAAAGTCTATGACACAGGAACGAATGCATCGCATGGTCGCCCCCAATGGGACGTATGCTCAACACTCTAGAAGAATGAAGGGAGACCCTTCATTCGTCATTTCCTATGCTTAAGGCTCGTGTGCAATGCAAGTTATCCTTATTAAGTGTCTTAGAATTGTTATGAGAAAGAAGAGAGAGATGCACACACGCTCTAGGGGAAACTGAATCCTACATGTTATCATACAAAGTGGCCCTAAGGTCAGGATTATGAGGGAATTCTACCTAATGTTAGCATGCATGGATTGAGAGCCTAATGTCTATCCTACTCCGAGCTTAATCAGAAATTAAGTCAGACTAGGAGCCTTAAGGGAGCATGTGAATACAGAGTAATCAACAAGTAAACACCAGATGACTCAATCACAAAGGAAAATCGAACAAGAGGCAGTCAAGTATTTAATCGGGAATTAATCAGAATATGCATCAAAAATCAAGATCAAGAATATCCAAGATAAAATAAAGTTCAAATTAAAATCAAGATTTAATTCTAAGATCTAATTAAAACAAAGTTGACTTCTAATTAACAAATCAAAACGAAATTAATTTCTAATAAAAACCTCTAATCTAATTAATAGAACTAAAAGTTAAAACTAATATTCAAATCAAGATTGATATCCAATTAAAAATTAATAACTAATATAATTGTCTTAAGTCAAAATTAATGGTTAATAAAACTAAGTATCTAAACCTAATTAACTAAAACCAAAAACAAAAAAAATAATTAATCAAAAGGGGTACAGTCAGTGTTTGTGGTGGTGTAAATAACACCCAGGCGCGTGGGCCTGAGATCAATGGCCCAATGGCCTCTTCACAGCCACAGAGGGGGGTACGAGTGAAAAAACTGGGGTGCGGATAATGTTTGGAGCGTGATCAACCATCAGGGCGAGTGGGCTTGGTGTTCTGAGGCCCAATAATCCTTCATTAGGAGGCCAAGGGGGGTGTGTTCAGTGAATACAGGGCGTGTGAAATGGAAAAAAAACTCTATGGGCCTTAGAGCCCGGTCCGAACATAGGAACAAAAAGACTAAAAAAAAGGAACCCTAAATCCTCAGCAAACACGATCTCACTCTCCTCTCTCCCCTGTTCCCCGTCACACACCATCATCACCGTCCTCTACTCTTCTATCCAAACTGCACCCTAACTTCAAACTTCTTCGCTCGTTCGTCTCTCAGACTCAACCAATCACAACAACAGCTTCCTCCGTCCGCCTCTCAAATCACCACCATCTCCCTCACTTTCGCCATTCTCAACTCTCATCTTCTTATTCAAAATGCTTCGCCGTTGCACAATCACATCCGTTTCATTCTCTCCGTAAAACAAAACCACACACTCTCACAACCGTGACGGATTCAGATTCAAGTAAGAAACAATAAACAAACCACACACATCTTACTCAAGAATAAATCAAAACAAAAATCAGAGTACGATCAAGATTACAAGAAAGAACTCACAAAGTCGGAGCCAGTCCGACTATTCTGACTTTGGCAATGGTAAGCTCGATCCCTTCTTCTCCTGGTTCTGCTTCGTGCGTGTTGTTGTTATTACTTCGTAATCCTTTTCCGTGTGTGTTATTGTTGCATTTTTCCGAGTGTTCTTGTGAGTTCTTGTTGAATTCGTAGATTCAACTCATGAGGCTTGTTGATGGATTTGTTGCAGGTTGTTGCTTGACTTCTGCAGGAAGCTTTGTAAATTGAAGGCGATGAGAATTTCTACAGATCTGGAGAGTTGAATTCGTCGATCGAATCAAAAGGAAACTGAAGGAACATTTGGTGTTGAAGGATATTGAAGCTGATGATTGATGAAATGGAAATGGCGAGAGGAGCATGAAGAAACTCGCTCTCTCTATTCAGCTGCAATGATAGACATGAAGATGACGTTTGGAGAACTCAACGCGTGAGTCCCCCCTGAAGATCGGTTGCAGCTGCTCTTATATGGAGTGAATTGGGTGAGGATAGAATAGTACTTCATCTGTGAAATTCTGTTAGGATATTTGTGAAATCAGAGTGAGTTGTGAATTCTGTTGAGCTCATGGTGCAATCGGTCACGCGGTTTGCACTGCTTTTGTAACTTTTTCTCTGCTTTTTGAATCTCATGTGCTGAGGTGTATTATTGACTTGTGGAGTTGATTTGTGTGTGCAGGTACGTGAGGTTTTCAAGATATGCAGTGTGTGACGGTTTTTATGAACCATGTGGCTGGGTAAAGTAAATCATGCAGAGTTGTTATTTCATGACTGCAAGGGGAGATTTGAAGCACGTGCAGAGGCTGCAAAGTCTGATGGAAAAGTTGCGTAAAAATTACCTTTTGCACCTGAGTATCTTTTCTGTAATTTGCAATATTGTACTCTTTGTTTTATAATTTTTCAATGAATTTTGGTTTGAAGTGTAATCTTGGAAAAAGGATATGAAAAATGGTTATTGGAATTGGGTAATTGGCTGGGAAAAAAATGGACATGGATATAGAATTTGGATTTAGAATTTGGGTTAAAGAAAAGTGATATATGGATTTTTGGATATGGCTTTAAAGAGAAATGATAAAAAAAAATAAAAAATAATGAGTTTGGATATGGGTTAAGGAAAAATGGATTTTGAATAAAAATGGATATGGATACGGATATTTGTAATGGGAATTTGGTTAATGAATGGATATTATGGAAGTCATTAAAAGTGGATAGAAAATGGACAAAAAATGGATAAAGAAAAAAGGTTCTAAAAGTGGATAACTACATTACACCAATTTCAAACTTTTCACAACATCGCGATTAAATGCACACAACCCTTTATGAACGACTTGCAACAACAACCATCTAAGTGAATCATCTTATGAATTTATGATCTTCTGGACTAAACCTCACATGAACCGCTGCTTGATGACTTGATGAGTTCCACACACAACACTTTGACCTTGAATACACACCGCCTGAGAAATAGCCATTGATACGGGTAACTTGAGATTGAAGCAAGCTCCTTGATAGTTTGACCAAGAGTAGGTCAAACATCCATCTTAACTGGATCATGAATTACCCAACTAGGCTTGACTTGAAGCTAAACCCTTATCTTTGAATGCACACTAATACTCCTCTGAATACGGAAGATTCGAACCACATGAGAATGCCTTGATCCCATGTCTTAGAAGACCAATGCAAATGAATAATTATGAATTATATGACCTAATGAAGATGCAAATGAACACGAAGCAAAATTCAGTTAAGGTTAGAAAAAAGGTAGGGCAAATTTTGGGATGCAACAGCTAGTGCTCAAGGTGAAGATCATGAGGAAGTTGTTGAACCTGAAGATGCCCGTGAATAGTTTCAGACTATAGACAACAGACTCAGAGCCGTGGAGGGTACTGATTTCTTCAGTGTTGATGCAGACAACATGTGCCTTGTTTCTGACCTTGTCATGCTTTCCAAATTCAAGATTCCTGAGTTTGTGAAGTACAAAGGTCACTCCTGTCTAAGAGCTCATTTGGTTATGTACTTCAAAAAGATTGCTGCATATACCAACAACCAGAAATTGCTTATCAATTTCTTTCAAGACAGTCTGAGTGGAGCTTCACTCAAGTGGTACATGAACCTTGAAAATAACGCCATCCAGTGCTTCCAAGATCTTGGTAATGCCTTTATGAAGCAATACAAGTACAATCTTGACATGGTTCCAAACCGTCGCCAACTTCAGAATATTTCTCAGAATGAGAGAGAATCTTTCAAGGAGTATGGTCAACGTTGGAGAGAACTAGCTTCTCAGGTTGAACCCCCTCTGGCAGAGAAAGAACTCATAAGAATGTTCATGGACACCTTGTCTCTCTTCTATTGGGAAAAGATGATTGGTAGTGTCTCCTCCAACTTCACAGATTTGGTGACCATTGGTCAAAGACTTGAAGAAGGTGTCAAGAATGTTAAAGTGTCTAAAGCTGCTGAATCTTCTAATGGTGTGAAGAAATCCTTTGGGAATTTCAAAATGAAAAAAGAAGACCAAACCAATGTTGTCTTGACTGAGGAGAGAAGACCTCGTCACAGATCTAAGTGTGTTAATCACACTTCTGTTGTTGTTGTTACTCCCGTGGTTGCTGCTCAACCAAATTGAGTTCCTCAACATCCGGCTGTTGGACAAAACCAGAACTGCAATTGGACTCACTTTGATCCTATTCCCATAACATACATTGAACTGTACCCTACTATGGTTTAGAGAGGCTAGATGACTACTAGGACTCTACCTCGTCCTCCAGATCCTCTTCCAGTTGGTTTCAGGTCTGACCTCCATTGTGCATTCCATCAAGGGGCCGCAGGCCATGATTTAGAAAATTGCTACACACTAAAGGCTAGAGTGCGGGATTTAATTAGAGACAAGATTATCATTTTCCACGATGTTGCTCCTAATGTCCAGAACAATCCTCTGCCAGGGCATGAGAAGTGAAGCTTCAGTCAACTTCAGCCAAGCTATCCTTCTAAAGCCAGTGTTTCAGACAGGCCAGCTCACCCCTGTTGCTGATTAGTCACTAGGCCATGTTTCTTTTTGTTTGTATTTTTCTTTAATTGTATTAGATGTTTGCTTTCAAATTCTATTTGTACTTCCATGTTAATGAAATACGCATTGCAACATTTTGATTCAATTCATTTATGTCTACTATTTACACCTTTGTGCTTTCTTTTTCAAAATATATATTACTTGTTCACTTTCTTTTGATTATGTAAAGATTAGAGGGAGGATGATGAAAACTAAATACCCATAATTGATGTCGGTATGCTTTTAGATCAAAACTTTACTGACGATGTAAGGCATTGTTTCAATTTCCCAAACACTGGAGAAATAAGGAAGTTAGTCCCTCGTCAACCTCTTCGAGCCTAGAAGTTCGAGTTTCTTTCTATACAAAAATTTGCATTCTTAACCTAGGGATGGGTAGTCCTCAATTAACTTGGTTGTGTGTTCAAATACAAGAGCTTCATGCAAGACACCTTTCAATAAAGGTTGCATTCACAAGTTTTCATTCACACAACGCAAGCAAGTGTCTAAGATGTCTTTCAAGCTAAAGGCCGATGTTGGTTCACCGTAATCATTAAGCCAAGCAGTCACCTTCATTCTAAAAAAAATCAAAAGAAAAGGCCCGCTAAGTCAAAACCTATGAAGGAGACTTAGGCAAAAAAACTAGGGCATCCCGCTGACTGTAAGCCTCAGAAGCAACAGTTCAGGCAAGAGTTAAGGATAACAAAAAAGAAGAGATCTTTAAATCTTCACCATGAAAGTCTTCAATGGAAAAAACAAATAAATGTTGTAAGGAAGTAGTGACTGCCATCTCAAGGGTCCCTTAACTTCTAAACCATCATCATTACTATCATCAGTACAATTCCCGACCTCTTGGAACCTGAGCACATAGTCTGAGTTAACTGATCGAAGGATTGAAGATTGGGTGGGTACAAATAAACTTTGAGCCTTTATCCTTTGTTTCATAAACCGGGAACCAGGCCACGTTATAACCCTCGAAAGACCTAACTGAAGCAGGGTTATTTTGAAAGCATATTATAGCAAGGTTGTGTAAACTGAATCCAAAAAGATTTTTGCAAATCATTTGTTTTGGTACCACACCTTTGCTTTACCTTCCACTTTGAATGTCTTGAACCACTGTGTTTTGACTAGTGACTCATAAACTTTGCATCATTCCAAAAATGATTTCGATTTCAAAAGTTGCATGAATATTGTATTAAGATTACTATGTTTGAACGAATACTTTTGATTGCAAACTGACTTTCCTCTCGAGGAATTCTCAAACAGTTGAGAAAAGTGGTCGGTGATCCTATCAGGGGAAAGTTCCTTCCATATCCTATTGAGAATCAGTTCAAGATTTGTTGTTCAATGCAAGTCCTTCTCAGAATTGGTCTATCTAGAAGATCTTTCAAGACTCATACTAGGGCAAGCCTTCCAAGCGCACAGTAAAGCAGTCGTTTCCAAAATCAGTTAAGTTGAAGCAATGATTAGTTCATCTACAACAATCAGCTAATCTGGCGGAAATTTACTGAAAGAATCCTCAAGCAGCTCTCCATCCTTCCTCCAAGGACCACCAACTTGATACAAATTACCAGTGTGGTAGAGATGTGTTCAGTAGCAGCATCTTTAGTCCCCAAGCAGAAAGGAAGTGACCTCCGTGTTGAGGAATCAGTCTTCCAATCTTGTCTTCTCCCCAAAAGAGTCGACCCATGTTATCAACATCTGCATTTGATCATACATCATATCATAATTCATATATCATGTATAGCAAGAGTGTTTCATCCTCATTTTCATTCACTAGAGGTCGTGTTGTCCACGTCTTACCTTATGGTCAAAGTCCAACCTACTTGGCACCTACCAAACATATACTTTTATGTCTTATCTGACGTTCCACTAGGTTTGACTGTCCCCATCCGATTCTTTCTTCCGAATATGTTTTATATGTTCTGACGTATTTCCAGAACTCTCTTTTTGTGTTATCTGATATATTTCCAAATATTCCTTTTTAATTCTGATGTATTTCTAGAATTCTTGTACTTTATACCGGAGGTATTACTGGATGTGTTTGTCTCTCTGATGTGTTTCCAAGTTGAGTCTTCTTTTCTGACGTATTTCCAGAAATCTCTTTTTGTGTTATCTGATGTATTTCCAGATATTCCCTTTAATTATGATGCACTTCCAGAATTCATTTTTTCACTCTCCGATGAATTTCTAGATTATTCCTTTGTCTCTTTGATGAACTCCCAAATTGAGTCCTTTGTTCTGATGCATTCCCCGAACCCGTCTGATGTATTTCTAGATATTCCTTTGTAATTCAGATGCATTTCCATAATTTCATTTCTTTTACCATCTGATGAATTTCTAGATTTTCCTTAACCTATCTCACGTATTTCCAGATATTCTTTGTGATTATGATGCATTTCCAGAATTTCATTTCTTTTACCGTCTGATGAATTTCCAGATGTGCCTTATCTCTAACCGATACACTTCCAGAATTTGATTTTCACTCTCCGATGTAATTTCGGAATACCTATTTTGTCTCTCTAGTGTATTTCTAGATTGTGTCTTCTCTTTTGACGTATTTTCAGAACCCCTTTGTGTCTATCTGACGTTCTTCTAGATATGACTTTGATTATCTGATGTTCTTCCGAATATGTCTTCAAAACCTTTTCCCGTACATTTAAAGTTTTTCTGAATGTTTCAGACGTAGCTTCAAAATCTTTGTTTTCATCTAATGATATTTTGGATGTTTTCAATTTATCTTTGACTATGGTTGTCTTTAAGTCTGTTTCCCTTATTCATCCAATGCTTTTCTAGATAGGTTACGGAGTTCATTCAATGTTTTCTTGAATGTCTCTGATGTTTGCTTGAATATCTCTAATGTTTGCATATGTACCGGAGTTCATTCAATGTTTTCTTGAATGTCTCTGATGTTTTTCTGAATGTCCCTAATGTTTTCTTGATTACCTCTGATGTCTGCTTAAGTTCCAAAGTTTCATTCAATATTCTCCTGAATGTCTTTGATGGCTGATATTGTTCCTTTCCAGGGTTTGTTCAATGCATTTCTGAAAAACATCTGATGATTGTGACCCTATCCCCAGTAAAATTATTTTTGCTTTCTGGATGTTCCTGAGTATTCCACAGTGAAGTTAAGTGCTCTCTAGGAAGTTTATGGTCATATCCTCAGATTTGGTCTCATTCCACATCTAATGTTTTCCTAGATGTTTCTGATATGTTTTCCAGAGTGTGATACTTTCTACACATGATGCCTTCTCGGATGTTTGTATCTCTATTCAGGGTTTGTCCTTCACTTTCCAAGAATTACTGGATACACTTTGTCACCTTGATGGATTTCCATAATATCTTGCATTCCTCAGTTGTGTCTCTTCGAGATCTGTTATTTATTCTCCTGTGGTGTTCCCTTCATTCTCTGCTTAGTTTTTCTAGTAGTAGTTTGTCTCTTATGGTTTCATTCCCCATAGAACTCAGAGTCTTGCATTCATATCATATCATAAGCATCATTGTGGTATCTTAGGGCTAAAAATCGTGCATGTTTGCATTTAAGTCTCTCACATCTTGTCGAGACGAAAATTTCAATCTTCATATCTCCGGATTGAAGAAACTTAAATAGGGGCATCTGTCATATCTTAATTTTTATTCCTAAGATCTCACTTTTCTTTGCATCATTTGCATAGCCTATCATGTCTTTCGTCACTCATAATGCCCAAATTATCAGCCAAAATAAACTTTTCGGATTTACAGACGAATCGGTAAAACTAAAAGTCAACTGTGCGTAAAATCGGTGGACGAAAATTTTCAAAATCGAGCTTGCAGACGTCAATTACATTAATCTATGTTCCGTATAGTTAAACATGGCGTGCTCATTTTAATTTTTCGACTACTTTTTGGTCGCATTTTGGTCAATCTGAGCCTTTTAACTGGGGAAAATTTATTTTGAAATTTGACCAAACGCTGTATTTTTGCGAGTCGTTTATTTCGCGCTGATCATTTTGGCCCATTCATTTTATTTTTTCGAGCATTTCGATACCAGTCTGATTATTCGTTTTTAACCGATTTTATTTTATTTTATTTAGTTTAATTTAAATAGGTTAATCAGATTTTTAATTTCAGGTTTGTTTTTAAATAATTATTATTTGATTTTTTATTCCATTTATTATTTTCTTTTTTTATTAATATAAATTTGTTTTTTGTCTTTTTTAGTAAAACTTAAGTATTAAGTTTTAGAATGCTACTTTGCTTTGTATAACTTAATATGCATTGTCTGGGCTACTCACGTAAGAAAAAAGGACACCTTTCATAGGCATGCATGCGCTGAACTCACCCTCACTTTTTCATTATCCTCTCCCTCTCACAACACAAACCAAAAAAAAAAACACACAACACATAGCCCTCTCCACACATACGAGACACACTTTTTCATCATCTCATACAACATTGCCTCCGCCTGTTTTTTTTTAAAGAACCACTATGTAAACTATTCCTCATCTTCTTCTACCTTCAACCTTTTCCTACTCATGACAACAACTTGAAACCGCGTCTAAACAACCATACAAATCACCCTGCTCCCTCCATTCCACTTTCTTCTTCATTTCACAAATAAAACATTCATACCCACATATAAACTATTACAACATAATAACCTCCATCGAGCAACCACTCGTACTCATGGATCTACCACCATAAAACACATCTCCTCCACCAATAAATTTCTTCATTCACAAATCCATCCACCTAAAGCCACCATCACCATAACGGATTCAACTTCCAAAATACACCTTTGTGCACATGCCATGAATGCCGTAGAACATCGATACACCACCATTTCCAGCAACACGTACAAACAATGGAAGTCCAAATAATGAGAAGACTGAAGCATCCAAATGTTGTTTTCTTCATGGGAGCTATAATACTACCTCCACGTCTTTCAACACCGACAACAACATCGTAGCTCAGTTTTCGGTAACATTTCGAATCGCCATCACCTTGTATACGTGTGAAGTTTATTTTTTTATTACTCTGCTTTGGCTAGTAATGTATCCTTATTGCTAGTTTGTTACATATCATGAAATGATTTATTAAGCTTATGTTTGATGAAAATCATTTATTTTTCTTTGTATATTCTAAAAACACCAAAAAATATTTTAATAATTTTTTTTAAATATTTTCATTTTTTTTTAATTAGTTATTTGTATATTCTAAAAAAAACAAAAAAAAACATTTTTAATCATTTATTTTTAATATTTTCATTTCTAGTTTAATTAGTTCTTTGATATTATTAAAAAAATGCAAAAATATGTTATTAATTAATAATCACTTTAAATATTTTTTAATATTTATTAATTAAATTATTAATTAATCTTATTAAATATTTATATTTAAATTGATTAATAATTCACTTGTTGTCTGATTCTATTTTGTGACTTGTTTGCTTCCATGTTTTGGGTTTGTTTTCCTCGATTAATTCTTGATGTTTTTCCTTGATTAATCTGATTACCATGACGTTTTGCCATGTGCACGTTGTTGATTATATTTTTCGTTTTGTCACCATGATGCTTTGCCATGTACCTTTGTCGATTTTTCGTTGTTTGATCATACATGATGCTTTGCCATGTACGTTGTTGATTCTAGTTGTTATTTTATCATACATGACACTTTTCCATGTGCACTTTGTTGATTCTATTTGTTGTTTTTATCCTACGATGATGCTTTTCCATGTGTACTTTATTGATTCTATTCGTCTGTTGACTACAGGATCATTTGTCATGTGTCTGTGGATTTTATTTGATGCCATGTACTTGTTGATTTCATGATGATTTTCCATGTATCTGTTGCTTTCTTTTGATGATTTGACCTCATCTAAGGGAAAGGGAGTGTATGTTGACTCATTGTCATGTGCATGTCCATTGTATGTTTGTTGCTTTGCCTTGCCTGTCTTTGTCTTTCTTTGCCTACCTTTCATCTTTAGCAAACAATTTTAGCCAAAACCCAAATATTTCAAGAGGTTCCTGTAGGATACTACAGATGCTTAGGGTGTTAGTACCTTCCCTTAGTATAACCAACCCCCGTACCTTTGATCTCTCCTTCCTTAGCTTTAGGCCTTGATTTTTGCTTTATATGTTTACTTAGGGTTTTTCTTCGATCTTTTCTCCATTCCCTTGGAAAAATAAAAGTTCAGTGGTGATATCTTATCTTTTGCGAGTCAAGCTCATCGATAGCTCTGGTGTCCGATTCTCACCGTGACACACGCGTAAATTTAGTGAATAGTATTTTCAAATTTTGGTCTGCAACTGTCTGTTTTATTGATACACATTACGCGTAGTTTAATCCGGCCTGCTCATTTTATTTTTCACATCCTTGTGCATTCGCTTTTTGATCAGTTTAAGCCTTTTCATTCGAGTATTTTAACTGCTATATTTGATCTGCGACTGTCTATTTTATTGAACTATATTTTGTGTAGATTATTTTAGTGGGTTCATTTTATTTTATTTTTTAAAAAATTGTGTGTTTGATTTATATGCATTTTTATTCATTTTTATTTTGGGCTTTAATCAAAATAATTAAGATAAATAAATAGAGATAAATAAAATGATTTAATTGTTTTATTTATTTTTATTTAAAAATATGTGATTTTACTTCATTAGTTTTGAACTAATTTTGATCACTTAACAAATATTCCAGAATAGTTTTGGAATAAAATTAAAATGAAACCCTAAGAGTGTCATTATAAAAGCTTAAGTTTGTGACTTGAAATTGGCATTAGTCGCCCCACGTTCTAAGAGCTCTCTCTCTCTCTCTCTCTCTCTCTCTCTCTCTCTCCCTCTCTTTTCATTTTTTTTAAAAAAGAGAGAGAAAAATGAAAAGAAGAAGCCAAATGTTGAAGAAGGATTTTCTTCTTCTAGCTTAGTTCATCACCTTTCCGTCACACTCTCTCTCCTCTCCCTAAACCAAAATCACGTAAAACACTTACTCCCAACAACCTCACAAAAATTCAACCCTCTCTACACCTTCCTCTACCAATTCCCCTTATCTCATCCATTTTCACAACAAAATCAACTGTGCATTTTCCACTTTCCACTTTCCATACTCAACCGTCCTCATCTAAATTATTTTCGTCCAACCAACAACATTAAAGCCTCCACCCTCCCTATGTTTCTCCTCCACGCACCACCCTTCTTCTTCCACACGCAAACCCTTAAACCACTATATTCGACCACCCTACACCACCTCTGTTGTAACACAACATCGTCGTTCAACCATCTCTAAACACAACAACAACACAATTTTATCCCTCCGATCTAACACTACCTTCTATTCCGACAACATCAAGTTTCACATCTTTCACCTCCCTCCATTTTAAAACTCTGACCGACAACAACCATGAAACCTCTATTTTCCTCACTACTCACCCTTACTTCATAACAACCGCCTACGAGATAACAACAAACTCGTTTTCACCACCACCAGCAGCACCAACAACAATTTTGCATCTGGTAAATGATTCGGTTCGATAGTGTTGGTGCATCATGCATATATTTTGTTTTAATAGAGTTGTACATTGTATATATATTCTATTGCGATAGTGTTGTTGCATTGTTGATATATTCTGTTGCGATTTTGGTTTCTCGTTGTATATTCTGTTGCAACGTTATATATCTGCTCAACTTGTATATGTTTTGTTGTTTTTGCGTGATGCGTAACTGCTGTTTTTACCGTGTATTTACTCTTCAGTCATTGGTTGCCCCGCGTATACTATACTTATCTGTAATATTGGTGAAATATTGTTAATAATTTGGAACTGTGTGTGCTGTTTTTATTTCGTTCCCTACTGGCTGGTTTTCTTTTGCTTACGTGCGACATTTCAATCCTGTTGTCGTCGCGTTTAACTCAAATTTGTACACGCTTTCAGTAGTTCGACATAGTGTCAATTCACATTTGTTTCCGCTACTTTGTGTTTCATCACATGACATTGCTTTCGTTATGATACAATTCGTTGCATTCGTTTTATTTGCGATGATCGCGCTTCATGCTAGAAACTTGTTATTTGATTCAAGTTGGCACGCGACATTTCAATCTTATTGCATTTAAATCGGATTTAAATTATGCGTTGGCAGCTTTGTATTTCAAATCCTCACGTTACGTGAACTCAATTCGCATCCCCGCCTAACCCGTCATCCACCTTAAAACAATCTCAACCAATCAAACTCATTTTCCGCCTTAGCGGGATGTCAAAACCTTTCATAAACGAAAGATGCTTCGTCCATGCCTAGGCGATGCAAACAAAGCTTCATCCCTACCAGGCGCAAGAAGTTTGAACGTTTTACGCTCGGATCCAATGAGAACATAATTATATGAGATTCCAAGTTATGTTGTCCATTCTAACACGACGTCAATGTTCACTTGTCCATGTTTTAGGTAGTAAGAAAAATTTTCTGCTCGAATGCGACTAAGTATCTTTTGCTAAAATCAATCAACCCATAATTGTTTTCTACCCAGAACTATGTAGCCTTGAGTTTACCATCGCACTTGGGGATATGTAGGAGCGAGGTTTAACGTCTTGTCAGACACCTTAGTAAACAAAAACTTATTTTTTGTCCTATTCTTTTTCCCTTTTAATAACCAGAAGAAAGCAAATAACGAAAGATAATATTCACATTCATAAAGCTAACTAAACGATTCCCATTGAGTACAACGGATGTAAGGGGTGTTAATACCTTCCCCTTGCATAACCGACTCACAAACTCGAATTTGGTTGCGACGATCATTTTCTTTTTCTTTTAAGGATTTATCGATATTTTCCCTTTTCGTTGAGAATAAATAAACTTCGATGGCGACTCCGTTATCATCTGGAGTGTGCGAGCGAACTTGTTCATTTTTCGCGCAGCAACAATAGTTAAATCTAGAGAGTTGTTAGATGCACTTGCAATTGAGATCTCTCGTGATCATTAGAACGTCAATTATCGTGTGCTGAGAAGATTTTGAAAGGAGTGAGACTCTTTTCTAATAATCGGTCAAGGTCGACGTAGTTGGCCCAGAAATATATATATATATATATATATATATATATATATACCTCTATTTATTTTTATTTTCTTTTCTGTTTTACCATCTATTTATTATAAGATTTCTAAAAAATTAATGACAGTAAAAAATAGTGGATTATTTTATTTTTAAATTAAAAAGTAACTGCACTTTCCTGACAAATTCATCAGATAAATACTTTAAATTAAATAAAAGAATTCTTTTATATCTTCACATGTGAGCATATTAAAAAAGTTTGTGTTCGTATGAATTAGTTAAAAATAAAAGTAATTTAATTTAAGTTTTTAATTTAATAAATAATAAGTATATATTTTTATTTAATATAAAAAATATTTTATTGATAAAATATTTTAAAGTTAATAACCTTAAACATACAATAAAATTTATTATATTTTATTAATATTTTAGACCATTAAATATGTCTTGTTTTAACTTATATTTGATTACGAACTAGAAGATCAAATATAGTGTCATCTTTAGGAGTATAAATCGTTATCAGCTTTCTTCTCAAATCGATTATAATATTAATAATACAAAATAAAAAATTACAATCTGTCATTGTTTACCAACGCTGCGCAGATAGAGAAAGCTTACGTATATAAATAAAATGGCTCATATGATTCAAAAAATACTTTATGCTGACATACGTGAAGTTGTAAAAAAATAAAAGAGCTGGCTTACGTCTCTAATTCATATGTTTGCGTGTCTAAATCCATTTTTCCCCACAAGTTAGCAATGAGTTTATTGAAGTTATTTATATTTTTTTACGTAAAAATTAGTGTATAGGAATAGGATAGTAGATTTAACATCTCAATTAGGTTTACATTTTAAGACTACTATTTAATAACAATTTAATAAATATTATTCAAATTAAAAAACATTAAAATAAAGTAAAAAACAAATTCGGAGACTAGACCAAAAACCTAAGATAACATAAAGGAGGGAAACAACAATTGACTCTTTAAAAACCTTATTTGAAAAACCTAAAAGAATAAAATATTGGTGAAGGAAAAAAAAAAAAAAAGAGTATAGTGCAATTAATAATGAATAAGATCAATAGATTTTCTCACGTGTTCCTAGAGAGAGAAGCTCCAACCTCTCTCTAGAACTCAACGTGTACCACCTATTTCTTATCCTTTTAGGGTTAGAAATTTCTCCCCAGATTACCTTTTTGGTTTTTCCCGCTTCAATAGCGCCTCTCTATCCCCTTCATCGTGAAGGTCCTCAAGCAAACCGTACCCTCAATCTCTCAGTTTTTCCCTCGAAACCCACCACCGAAACTTCCACAAATCCTCAGATCCGGCCGTCTTTCCCTTTTGAGTATGGAGAAATGAAAAAATATTCAGCTATCAAAGGAAGAAGAAGAAGGAATAACAGTAGCAGATGAAGAAACGTGCGAAGAGGAACCCTTCCAGAGAACATTAGCAGGAAAGTTATGGACTGAGAGCAGTTTTAACACAAAAGCTTTTGTCAACTCCATGAAGGGAGCATGGAAGCTCAGGAATCCGATCGAAGTTCAAGAGTTAAATAAGAATCTTTTTCTCTTCCGATTTGCAACACGCAGGGACCTTGAAGGAGTTCTAAAAAATGGTCCTTGGAGTTTTGATAGAAACATCCTAATCTTAAGAAGAATCTCAGGAGAGGAACAACCATCCGATCTCAACATGCATTTTGGCTTATTCTGGGTGAGAGTGTATGAATTGCCGTTAATGCTCCGGACAGAAGCAATGGCAAAAAAACTGGGAGCAATCATGGGTGAGTTCGAAGAGATGGATCAGAAAGAAGCTTATAGGAACGGAAGATTCCTGCGAGTAAGAGCTAAGATTGACCTCAAAAACCCTCTCAAGAGAGGCACAGTCGTTCGATTTAAGGAGAAAAACTTGAGAGTACATTTCAAATACGAGCGACTTCCGACTTTCTGCTTCGTGTGCGGAAGAATTGGGCATCAGATCAAAGATTGTGAATCCACTGGTGAACTTAGTGAGGAAGGCTTTGAAGAGTTGGATGAAAATGAACTCTCTTTTGGAAATTGGCTGAGAGCGTCACCGTTGCCAAGGATCCAAGAGGAACACAAAGTGAAAGAAACAACCTCAAGCTCATGCAACAGGAGTTTATTTAGCACATCATCTGGTCAAAGTAGGTACGAAGAAAAGAGTAAGGGCAAGGAATCTGAAGAAGGAGTAGTAGATCAAAGAAAGGAGAATCCAAGGCTAGAAATGGTCGTTCGTGAGCAGGAAACCCATGACACTCAACAGCAGAAGCAAACTGGGAAAACAGTCTTTGAGATTGAGGCAATGGCGGAGTCACTGGGAGCAGTTGATATATCGAAGGTTGAAGGCAGTCAGAAATCAAAGAAGGAGGAAGGTAAAGGAAAAAGGAGGAAATGGACAAGGCGCCAAACAACCAAAAAGACCCATCATTCGGAGCCAAAACCAAGCGAAGTTGAGTGTGGTAAGAGGAATCTAGTCGAAGTCATGGTAATGGAAGGAGACTTGGAAACGTATGGAATGGGTGAAAAGAAGTTGAAATGCCAGGGAGTCCCCCCTCCAGAATTCTCAAAACTACCAGAGGTGGTGTTGGAAGACCAACACCGCCTGAAACAATGAAGCTTCTTTGCTGGAACTGCCGGGGCTTGGGGAACCCTCGTGCAGTTCGAGCCTTAGTCAGGCTCATAAGAAAGGAAAACCCCAACCTGGTATTCCTCATGGAGTCCAGGCTGAAACAAGAAGAGATATCAAGAATAAAGTACAAGACTGGTTTTGGTAATGGTCTGGGTGTGGAGTGCAAGGGACAAGGAAGAGAGAGAGCAGGAGGCCTCTTGCTAATGTGGAAGGAAAATGTCCAAGTCAACATTCAATCCATGTCTTTAAACCATATCTGTGGATCTGTAGTTGACTCTTTGGAGGAAGAACCTTGGTGCTTCATAGGAATCTATGGGCATCCAGAAGAGCAGAATAAAAAACACACGTGGAGTTTGCTGGCGGACTTGGTAAAAGAGGGAGGAGACAAAGTGATTTGTTGTGGTGATTTTAACGATATTGTGGCAGAAACGGAAAAGAAATGGGGGGTGCCTAGATCCAACAACCAATTGTCGCTGGGCAGGAGTTTCATGGAAACAAATGGTTTGGAGGACCTGGGTTTTGAAGGGTACCCATACACATGGTCGAACGGTAGGAAAGGGTCGGATAATGTCCAATGCAGACTTGACCGAGCTATAGCATCCACCAGCTTCATCAGCAGATTTTCGCCAATCAAAGTTCATCACCTTCCAAGAGTTGGATCAGATCATTCAGCTATCACAATTTCGCTTGAGGAGCAGATGGAAACAAGGCAAAGAAGAAGACAGTATATGTTTCGTTTCGAAGAAGTCTGGAGTAAAGACCCTAATTGTGAACCCCTCATCTCCCAAATATGGAACAACAGCCCGTCACACACAGTTCAAAAAATCAATCATCTACAGGAGCTGAGTGAATACTTCAAGAAATACAAAGCAAATGAAATAGATAAAGAGCTGAAAAGGATTGAAGAGTTGTTAAAGAAAGAAGAGAGTTGGGACTATGATGAAGAGGCCTTAAGATCTCTAAAAGCCACTGAAGCTCAAAGGGACCGGTTACTTCGCTTGCAAGAGATTATTTGGAGACAAAAAAGCAGGGCTGTTTGGTTGCAACATGGTGACAAAAACAACAAGTTCTTCCATAAGAAAGCTGAGCAACGAAGAAGGACAAATAACATCAATAAGCTGAAAGATGATGAAGGAAGATGGTGGAGGGGGGAGGAACAATGTGAAGATCTGCTAACAGGTTACTTTTCAAAACTTTTCTCTTCATCTAACCCGACTGATGTGGAAGATGTGTGTAGCATAGTCAAAGGGAAGCTGAAGAATAATCACTTGGAATGGTGTAGTAAACCTTTTTCTATGCAAGAGGTCAAAGATGCTCTAGACCAAATGCACCCCCTTAAAGCCCCAGGGCCGGATGGTCTACCAGCTATATTCTACCAGAAATATTGGTATATTGTTGGAAACGAAGTTGGCAGTCTGGTGTTGGAAATTCTGAATCAAGGAAAAGATCCAACTTTGATAAATGCCACACATATTGCCATCATACCCAAGATCAAGAACCCCACGAATCCAAAAGATTTTCGACCGATAAGTTTATGTAATGTTGTGATGAAGTTGGCCTCAAAATCAATTGCAAACAGGATCAAGAAAATTCTTCCCGACATAATTGATGAAGAGCAGAGTGGATTTGTGCAAGGCAGGCTAATTACAGATAATGCTTTGATTGCCTTGGAAGGGTTTCAGTGGCTGAAGAAAAAAACCAAAGGAAAAAAAGGCCATATGGCACTTAAGCTGGACATGTCGAAAGCGTATGATCGAATTGAATGACGCTTTGTTGTCAAAACACTTTCACTGATGGGTTTCCCTATGAGCATGGTCAATCTCATTGAGAGGTGTATTTCCACAGTATCCTACAGAGTGCTCCTCAATGGGCAACAATGTCAAAAATTTGTTCCAGCTAGGGGGCTCCGCCAAGGGGATCCCCTCTCACCTTATCTTTTTATTATCTGTGCTGATGTTTTTTTAGGTCTGTTAAAGAAGGAAGTCATGGAGGGCAGAATTCATGGTTTGAAAGTTGCGAGGAAATCTCCACAAATCTCCCATTTATTTTTTGCAGATGATAGTCTTCTTTTCTTCAGGGCAAACTGGATGGAAGCATCAAGAGTGTTGGAGATCTTAGACAAGTACCAGAAGGCCTCAGGTCAAGTGGTCAACCTAGACAAATCGGCGGCGTCCTTTAGTCGAAACGTGGAGGAAGCAGTAAGCATGATGATCCAGACTAGGATGGGTATAAAGACAGTCGACGGCCATCAGAGATATCTAGGTTTGCCAGTGGTGCTGGGAAGGTCTAAAAAGGAAGTGTTTAATATGGTGCTGGAGAGGATTTGGAAGAAGATAAAGGGTTGGAAGGAGAAGTTTCTATCGAGAGCTGGTAAGGAGGTTCTGATTAAGGCAGTGGCACAAGCAATCCCGACGTACGTCATGAGCTGCTATAGAATTCCAGATGAGATCTGTAGGGAGATTGAAGGAATGATTGCAAAGTTCTGGTGGGGCTCAAGAAACGGTGAAAGAAAGATCCATTGGTGCAGGTGGGATAAAATGTCATCTCCAAAGTCAGAGGGAGGGATGGGGTTCAGGGGAATTAAAGAGTTCAATATCAGTCTTTTGGGGAAGCAGTACTGGAGGCTGCTGGGAAATGAGGATTCCTATGTGGGAAGGGTGCTTAAAGGAAGGTACTATCCAAAGTGCAGCATTGATGACTGTTCCATTGGCAACAATGCAAGTTATGCTTGGAGAAGTATAGTTGGAACTAGAAAGCTCATTCATCAAGGCTCCAGGTGGAGGATCGGTAACGGGAGAAGGGTGTCAGTTTTGAACGATAGATGGATCCCAGGAAACCCTGGTTTTAAACTACTGCAGAATTATCCTGATTTGAACGTAGACTTGACAGTTAGTGACCTAATAGACTCAGACCTTGGTTGCTGGAAGGAACAATTCATTTTTTCCAATTTTGGTCTATCTGATGCTCTACAAATAGCAGGCATTCCCTTATCACAGAGATCAGTGGAAGATGAACTGATTTGGCATTTTGAAAAGAGTGGCACCTACTCAGTAAAATCGGCTTACCAATTATGCTTGAAGGAGAGGACCCTCTCAAGACCTGGACCTTCATCTGTCTCCCATCAAAGGCTCTGGAAGGTAATTTGGCAGATCCCCACACAGAATAAAGTAAAGAATTTCCTATGGAGATTGAGCAAAAACATCCTCCCCACTCGTGCAAACCTCTTAAAGAAAGGTATCACTCTTGATCCATCTTGCCTTTTCTGTAATCTGGAGCCTGAAACGGTCCAACACATATTTCTTGATTGTTTTTTCGCGAGGCAAATTTTCTTCTCCTCCTGTCTCAGTCTGAGAGTTGAGTCAAACAGGGACATTTGTACTTGGTTGGAGGAATACCTAATCAATAAAGACCCCTTTGTTTGTCAGCTGATCAGTGCTATGTTGTACAAGATTTGGCACGCAAGGAATTCCTTGGTTTTTAAGGCAAAACATATTCCGCCCCTACAAGTTGCCCATGAAGCCTGCACTATGGTTCAGGAGTTTGATCATTGGAATAACCAACAGGAAGGTAAAGAAATTCATGAAAAAAGCTGGACTAATTTGCGTGATGCTGTTACGACCATTCAGGTGGATGCGGGGGTCTATGAGGAAGGTCTGACGGCCTATGGCTGTGTCATCAAAGATGGTGAGAACATAGTTCAACTTTCAGCTTGCAAATTGGAAAGAAGATTGATGGATCCTACTGCTGCAGAATGTTTAGCGATTAGATGGGGTATCCAACTTGCCTCACTGCTCAATTTAGAAAAGTTTTTGCTCCAATCAGATTCTCTAATATGTGTTGATAGCTTGAACCTATGTCATAAGGTTGCTAGTATTGATCATATAGTGGAAGATTGTAGAATGCTGCTAAGAAATGTGGCTGATGTGTCTATCATGTATATCAGTAGAAGCTTGAATGTTGTGGCTCATGGCCTTGTTCAGGTAGGCAAAGCTGTAGGCTCTAAAACTTGGCTTGGTGAATGTCCTTTGTTGGAACACCATAGGCCGGCTGTATCTTTTTTCCCGTCTTAATGGAAATGTTGGCTTATCAAAAAAATAATAATAATAATGAATAAGATCTAATGACATGAAACTCGTTTCTATTAAGAAAAAAAATCAGCCATAATGCAATGAGAAATAGTGTTCAACCTAATAAAATCATTATATTGAAAAGCATAATTGCTAATTTATCAACACAATTATTATCTTTTCTATAATTGTAAAAGACTCTAATTCCTTATGAAATTCAAATAATTTGACCATCTATTATGGAATTGTTAAGGTAACCAATAAAAAACTATAAAAGCCCTTAATAGTGACAAGTGAATGTATAATCACATTTTATTTTGTTGTGAAAATTGTCGAACTAAGAATAAAGCAATGATGTGAGAAAGATAGATTTTCTTAAACAAATATAAGAAATCCTTTCAGTTTTATGAGAGAGAAGAAGAAAGAAGAAGAACAAGAATTGGTTAAACCCTTTCAGTGAGGGCAATATATTCGATTTCAGTGGTTGATAAGGTAACAACCTTTTGAAGGGAAGCTTTCCAACTAGTTGATGTACCAAACATAGTGAAAACATATCCACAAAGAGATTTTCTTGTATCCACACATCCTGCATAGTCAGAGTTGACAAATCCTTCGACTCCGGCTTCTCCATCACTCATGGCTCCACCATAAACCAATACCCTACTAAAGAATCCTTTTATGTATCTCAGAATCTACTCCAGAACTTGTCAGTGTTTCTTCCCAGGATTGGCCATATACCTGCTTACAAGGGTCACTCTGTACGTTGGGTCTGGCCTCGTACAAACCATAGCATACATCAAAGAACCTATTATACTAGCATACAAAATGCTATTCATATAGGCTCGTTCGACTTCAGTATTAAGACTTTTAGGCATACTCATCTTGAATTGAGGATTTATTGGTGTTACAAAAGGCTTTGAATTCAACATACTAAATTTGTTGAGAATCTTCTTCAGGTATATCTCTTAAGATAAGCATAATCTCGTCTGCTTTCTATCTCTCTGTATGTCCATCCCAAGAAACCTGATGGCAGCTCCTAGATCCTTCATGTCGAACTCCTCATCGAGTTCAATCGTCACCTTTATTACATCCTCAACACTGTTGCTTTCTATGAGCATGTTGTCATACCCCAAATTTTGACCCTAGATTTCATCATCATTCTAGGAACATCATGCATTGCATTGCTAACCTAACCTTGTGCAGATGTTTTTTTTTTTTTTTTTTTCATCTGTGAATTAGGGTTTTGAACCAAGATAATCAAGAGGATCTTAATTTGATCAGTCAATGTGTTAGATTGATCATCAACCTACCAAGTGTGCATACAATCAAGAAACCTCTCTCCATCAAAAATCAAGTGCAAATTGATCTCATTACAAGTTCATCAAGGCTCAACTTCATCTGACCCCAAATTAGGGTTTCATCAGACAAATTCAACTATGCCTTTGACTTTTGATCAAGACATGATTTCAAGCCTTGGGACATGATTCAAGATACTCAAATACATCCTTGGAGTCCATCCATGATGTTTAAAAGACTCAAGAGTTCAAGATCATTGAAGATCACACAGTCAATTTCATTTGATACACAAGCCTTTAACTGCAAAGTCAACTCTTTGACTTTTGAGATTTTTGGTCACAATTGAAGTCCTAAAGCTAAATTCCATGGAAACATGTTTGATCATTAAAAATCAAGAATTTGATGGTTTCTTGCAAAAGGGGTAAAGTGGAAGAAATTGAATTTTTTCTAACTGTTGTAAAAAAACCCTAAGTTTGGTGCCAATTTTGGAAGGTCATAACTTTCAATCTAGACCACCATTTTGTGTGTTCTAAAGATCAAATTGAAGCCCTTACAACATACTACAACTTGGTCAATGAGGGTTGATCTCCAAAAAGTGAAGGGATTTAGAGTTATGAAGCCATCAAGTGAGTGAAAAAAGTTCCACACTTAGAAATTTTCAAGGCAGTTTCTAACTTCCAATAGTACCAAACTTCCAATAGTACCAAACTTGACAACCAGTTTTCACCAAGATCCATTGTGAATCAAGAGATTCTTCAAACATGAAAGTTGTAGAGCATGTTTGGTGCTTTTCAAAAAGTACAAGAACTCAGTGATACCATTCTTGAGCTGAGATATTCAAAGGGATGAAGTTGGTGTCTCAAAGTTGGATTTCATGCCATTTCCACAACTTGTTTTTGATCAAATCTTCAAGCCATGCCTTGTAATATCGCTTTTCAGGCCACATTATCTCTAAATCCTTCCATAATCAGAAGATTACACGAAATAATGAAGCATTATCCAGTTGTTTAAGCTTTTGTTCAAGAGATTTTGCCAGTTTTGGAAGAAAGGTCACACTTCCAATTTGATAAGGGTACTTTAATCACCAAAGTCAACTTCTTGAGCATTGCATTTGTTCCTTCTGCACTCAAAAAGTTTTGTACAAAGAAGCAAGACCTCAAGACACTTTCAACCACCCTAGAGGCATGGTACTTTGCTTGGAAATGACACAAACTTCATGTAACTCCAAGTTGCAACTCAACTAAGCCAAAGGATGGAGAACTTTGTAATCTGACCAGATCCAAATCCCATGAATTCTCCTATAAATAGAGGACTCCCTTAAACCATAAAAGACAACAACCTCACTTGAAACCTCTGAAAACTTCCCCACCCTATAAAATTTGCAAATAAGCTCATTTTTGCAAATTCTCAAGCCAAACACTTTTCCCTCGTGCATTTCTCAAAGTAACCTCATAAACCATCTCTAGACACTTAATAGAACTTGTTCCAACCCTTGAACAATTTCTATATCACTCCATACACCGTTCACCATTTCTCACCTTCATTTTGCAAGAAGGGTCGGGTTTGAACTTTGAGACCACTTTCAATCCATCTAAGCACTCAATTTTTCTCTCCAAGGATCAATAAGCCTAGGGAAATCCTCTTTTCACTTCTGTAACAGTATTTGAAGAAGCCTTAGACTGCCTCCAAGAGGTAAGGTTCTTGTCTCACCAATCTCTTGATACACGCATCATTGTTGGTTTATTTGTGAAGCAAAAATGTAGATAGTATCATGTGTTAGCTGTTTAAACCATTGTTTGCATTGTATGAGTTGCATATGTAATGTTTTGACATGTGATAACTTTGGTGTGTTGCACTGTTGTTGAGCTTTGTGTGTGTTACACAGTCAGTTTTAGGGCAAGATAATGGTACCTTTGGAATCCTTGTGAAAAACACTCCAACTTTGGTTTTTATAAAATTGAAAATGGTTGAGAGATGAGGGAGATATTTTGAGTTGAAATTATGAAGAAGATGATGAATTAGGGCATGGGGAGAGAGAAAAAGAGAGAAACGAGGGGAATAAGATGAAGCTGAGGTGGCGCTGATGTGGCCACTAAAGTTGAAAACCAAAAATATATATTTATCTGGGTGATTTAATCAACGGATGTATTGACCACCCTAGTGGTGGCGCGCCTTTGGCTTTCATTGTTTCCTTGCCTCATGACCTAGGTTCGAACCATGCTGAACCACCCTTTTGCCATTTTGTGCTATTTTTGCTTTATGTTCATTTCTGAAGCTAATTTTAAATATATTATTCTGTTTCCACAATTGTTCACATGCGCGCCTTAGCTCAGTTGGCCTAATTTTGAGTTACAAACCAACCAGACCTGGGCTCAAGTCCCACCAAGACCATTTTTTTTAACACTTATTTCTTTGTTTTTCTTCACAACTTAAAAGTTTCATAACTTAATGATCCCAAAAGCTTTTGAACCCATTCTTTTTGCCTTTGTTCATGAAAATGTTTATTTTCTGTTTGTAAAACGAAATCCTCAAAAATATCTATTTTTAATGAACTTATACTTGTTCAAAGTGAGTGGCTTTTTTAGGGTTTTTAAGGTTTTATCTTGATTACTTTGGTTGATCCTTTGATTTTCTTTGTCCACAATGACTTGTATGAACCTCATATACTTTGTGTAGACCTTGTGTGATGTTGTTAACTTGTGCATCTTTGTTTTGACTTGTGTGTAACACATTTTTTTGGTGTATGGTTACATGTTAAGTGTATGTTAAAACTTTGACTATGCCTTTAGTTCTTACTTTGTCATTTTGTCTTTGATACATGAGTTTCTTCCATGTTCTATTTGAACTTGATGTGCATATGTGCCCTTGTGTGGATTATACCATGATTATGTGTTCATAAACATTTAATTTTTGCCTTAATATGCCTTTGTATACATGCTTGTATGTCAAAATTCTTGTGATGTTTTCATCTTCTTTAAGACCATGATTGAACCCACAACATGTATGTTTGGTTGTTACCTCTATTTGTCCTAAGCATATCTAACTTGTTTTCATCATTAAATGTTCATGTAATGTCTTAATTTGCTTTCATGACAAAGTAATGTTTAAACCATATCTTGTCATCTATATGTATGCTCACATGTCATCCTTTATGTGCTTGCATCCTCTACCTACATGTTATTGTTATGGATATATTTCTTTTTTTCAAGTATACCTTGGTTGTTACCTTTGTTTTCCTTGAAACATCTTAAATTGTATTTATGATTAAGTGGTGTTTAACTTATACTATGTCTCAGTATGATTCCTTAGCTTGTATGTGTCATGTTGGAACCATATTTTAATCCATTCATGTTGATTGATCTTATCCATGTTTGATATTCATATCAATGCTTGTTTAAATTTGTAACTTGTATCCATGCTTAAGTGTTGTAATGACTTATCCATGTTTTAATGTTTAAATTGCATTCATTATTAATTATTGTTACAACTTGTCCATGGTTGTCTTGTATTCATGATTAAGTGGTGTTAGTAAACCCTAAGTCATGCTTACCTTAGTTGTGTACTTCAACCTGTCATCCATGATACCATGTTGATATTGATTTATCCATGATTGATTTGAACTCTTGTTTACATCCATGATGCTTTAGTCTTGTTAGAACTATGTTTCATGTATGCTTAGGTGTTGTAACATATTTGTTTGTATATGTTTTCCTTGTTTGTTACCTTGTTTATTTGTAACTTCATTAAGCTTTGAATGTGTTCATGGTTGTTACCTTGATCTTGTGTGACTTTGTTAAGTCCTTGTTTTAGATGTTGTTACATCTACCTTTCTGCTTTGGTTGCTACCATGTGTATTTGAATATTGTCATACCTCATATGATTCCTTGATTAATATCATGTTTGAATGTTACCTTTGATTACTTACAATTGATATCATGTTTGAGTATCATCCTTTCTTATCTCATCCATATTGTTCATGCTTACTATTAACTTTGTCAAGTTATTCCTCAAGTTATGTTAGCTTGTTAGCTTTCATCCTTTTTTGTTGCCTCTTATGTCCAAATCCAAGGGAAAGAACACTTCATTGACTTAATGTCATAGGTAGTTTAGCAATACCCAACTTCCCTCTTGACCTTGCTAGAGTCATTAAGTCTTACAACTTAGACTTAGGGTAGAATTTACAACTCTTTTGACTTTGTTAAAGTCATGTAAGTGTTAAGGCTATAACACTTACCTCCCCCCTTTTAACCTTGATCATAATCAAGTGTTCATCCATCCCTAGTGAGGTGAACTACAAATGCCCTGATTCCATCCTTGTAAGGATATTGTCATACCCTAAATTTTGACCACTAATATTTCCCATCATTATGCAAATCATCACCACAATATGGATGTACCATTATGCCTCATCAGTCTCCCCAAAGATGGGTGAGCATTCACCTCAGTCAAGAATTAGGGTTTCAAGCCCTCTCAGAGCCTTAGAAAAAAGATCAATCAATGAATGACATGATCTTAAACTTGTCTAACCTCTAAAACACCCATAGAGGATCAAGAGGACTCCCACATCAAGAATCAAGCACAAGGTTGCAACATTCCAAGTGGATCAAGCCTCAAGATCGCCAGTGTCACCAAATTAGGGTTTTGGTCGACTAAGGCCTCCAGATGGAATTTTTCCTCTGGGAATGAGCCAATGCTTCAAAGAATAACCAAAGATACTCCATGGGACCTAATAGACCCAATCATCAAGTCAATTTAACCCAGGGGAGGCATTTATCAAAAATCAGGAATTAGGGTTTCTTGACCTAATTCACCCCTAAGTTGACTTTTGGGACAAAGCATAAGCCAAAACCTCAAGACATGATTTGAGGGTCTCCAATACACCACATTGATCCATTTTCCATAATGGATTGATCCCAAGAAGCTTGATCTACAAGTTTCAATTTCATTTGGATTACAATTAGGGTTTTGAAGAAAAATTCAACTGTGCCTTTGACTTTTGACCAAGGCATGCTCCCAAACCTTGGGACATGATTCAATACACCCTACAACACCTATGGAATCCATCTATTAAGTTTGATTTAAGTCAAGGACTTGATTTCATAGAGGATCGCACAGTTTAAAATTCATCTGATAAAAAGTCAACTGTACAAAAAGTCAAAGTTTGACTTTTTGATTTTTTGGTCAACCAAGGTTCCTTAACCCTAAAACAATGTTAATTTGTGATTGGAATCATCATTCATCAAGAAAAACCAAAGAAAATGAGTTGACTTGTAAAAGGGGTAACCATAAAAAACTTAGAATTTTTCTAACTTATGGAACAAAGTGGCTAGGGTACCAACTTTCAAGGATCATAGCTTGAGATCTAGGCATCCATTTTGGATGATCCAAAGATGGATTTGTAGCTCTCATGTCATACTTTAAAAGTGTCAACTACACCTCATTCCAATTCCTCATGGATTTTAAGTTATGGAGTGATCAAAATGGCTGAAAACATGAAATGTCACTTTTTCCAACACTTAGTGAAATTTTCACTAAGTCAGAATCTGTCTTGCTTTTTTTCAAAATGTAGGGCATTTTTCTCTTGGATCCAAAAAGTTTCAAGACAAACTATGATCATACATGTGTTGTATCATATGAGAGCTTTCTAAAATGTCCAAGAACCTCATCAAACTCCACCTGAGCTAGGAGTTGTGACAGCTGCAACATTCGTTGCTACAAACTGTCTTGGCAAGGAAGATTTGTGCACAAGAGCTCGATTTATCTAAATTGTGCAATAACAAGCATGGTTATCCATCTGCACACCTCAAGGGGGAACAACCAAGGGACAAGCCTCCCAAGTCCAAGATTCCACAAGTAGCATGCCAAACCTAAAAAGGCTAAAGATGCTTCACGACTCCAATTTTGTTTTGAAACATTTAATGGATGCCTAGAGGTGGCATGTATCAGAGCAAGAATGCACACTTCAGCCAAGCCTTATCCTTGAATCAAAGAACCATAGGCCTGTGCTCCAATCCCAAGTCAATGGCTAGAGGAGACTTGAGATTCCATTTGATCACAATTGGCCAAAGGCGTGCGGCAATTGCCATTCCCTATTCCTTGCAAAACAAACTTGCTCTACTATAAATAGAGCTCAATTGTGATCAGTTTGAGTACACCAAAGCACACAAACTGATGCTTTCCTCAAAATCTCCATTTTCACTCCAAGTTTTCCTTCTAAAGCAAGTCACTATCGGGTTTTGAGTTTGAGAGAAATTCCAACCAAACCAATCACACACACACACCTCATAAACATCATATGTGAGCTGATCAAACACTAAAATCACAACTGGAACATCAATTTCACAAAATCACCATCCAACTGCTCAAGTTCTTGACAGAGTTGCAGTTGAGGTACCATCTCAAGTTCCAGCTTGTTTCTAACCATTCCAAGCATTCAGACATATCAGTTGGCACCTAGGGAAGCTGTTCAGATCATTGGAACCAGCTTGTAACACCTCCAACTCAAAACACGATCACCAGCTGCAAGAGGTAAGCCTCAACTTGGTCATCTCATGATTCATGCATATTTCCTCATACAATAATTTTGCCATATGTTCATAATCATGTATAGAGTGTTTACCCTCAATCACTTACTTTGTATGAATTGTGTATGGAATTTCTGAACCTTCATGCAGAATTTAGGGTTCTTGAGGTTTCTCTTTGATTTATTATTTCATGCATAAAATAAATGAAATTAAAGACAATAAACATGACCGTGAGTTGAAAACGAGCAGATTGATATGTGGTTTGTGTGATTTCATCAAGTATTCAGTGAGATTGATGAGAAAATGCAAATCAGCCAAGAACGGGGCACGCGGGCAAAACCAATGTGTACTTGGCGCCCTTTTTCAAATATTAGAATTTTTGAATTTTGTTATTTTATTTAATTGATTCAAAAATTAATTTCTCTCTGAATTTTAATGATTTTGAGTTGGTTCCTTTTTTAATAATTCACAAAAATGTTAAAATATTTGATTTTAAAAAAATTTCCCAAAAATATTATTTATTTCATATATTTGATATTTTTACAAAGAATTAATTTTTATTTGTTTTTTGACATTTAAAATATTTTTTCCTTCTTGATTTTCCAAACTTGAATGGTTCTTAATCATTTTTTGGGTAGAAACATGATTTTTGAAACATTGATCCAAGATCATCACTCATTTTTCACATGTTTTCATTAATTTTTATTAATTTTTAATCAAAATTAATTCCATGTTAAACAAAATTAGGGTTTCGATTGATTTCACCCTAACAAATCTTTTTCAAACACTTGTTGGGCCTCTAATAGAGTGTAAGACCCATTCCTTGTAAATAAAAAAAAAAACCTTTTTGGGCCTCAGATATTGTATAAGTCCCTCGGCTATTTTCAAAACGACGATGCGATCGCTATCCACCACTTGGGCCTATCCTTGGATTGTAAGCCCCATCTTTTGTATATAAACACTTTTTGGGCCTCTAATAGAGTGTAAGACCCATTCCTTGTAAATAAGATACCTTGTTGAGCCTCAGATATTGTATAAGACCCATTGTGTTTTCAAAAACCTCGGCGTGATCGCCGTTTTCAAACAAACCAGTTGGGCCTACCCTCGTGTTGTAAGTCCCATCTTTCTTTTTTCAAAATATTCTTTGGGCCTCTACTAGAGTGTAAGACCCAATCCTTTTTTAACCAAAACCCTTAGGCCTCAAACATTGTATAAGTCCTAGTACAATCTTTTCAAAACAATTTCCCTTTTGATTTAGATTCAAGTATACAGTTATTATCAAAACTTTCTTTAATTTCTTTGAACAACTAACAATACAACATGGAAGCTTGCTCGCCTGTAAGTTTTATCCGCTTTCATTTACTTGCTTTAATATATATAACTGTATTGTGGGAAGTTGCGCATGACTAGTCTTCTTTCATTCTTTTAAATACATGTCAAATATATATAACTGTATTGTGGGAAGCTGCACACGGTTAGTCTTCTTTCGTACCCTTTTACATACTTGTCATATATCAACTGTATATATACTAGTATAGTTATTTAGAGTTTTCCCCAACAACTAGGTCTAGAACTAGGTAAAGCCCGTTTGGTCACTCTTAAATACAAACAAAAGTAGACCCCCATAGGATTTCCAAATACAGTCTTCCCTTCTCTTGGGGTTAAACAATATGGAACAAAGAGAAATGCAGTATTCTTGGTATACCTTTTCTCAGACTGTCACCCCTAGAAATTGTCAAAGAAATTCTACTCCCTGGAATTGATCTATTCTCGGTGAATAGTATCTCCTGAGTTTCTTTAAATCACAGAACTTTCAATAAATGATCTATTCTCTGTGAATAGAATTTCTTGAACTCTTCTTGGTTTGGGACCCACAGGCTTCCTAAAAGCATCCCCGCCTCCTCTTGGGCTTTGTACAAGGACCCGCCGGCTTCTTAAAAGTTCTCATGCCCTCTCTTGGGCTTCGTACAAGGACCCTCGCGACCTCTTAAAGGTATATGACAGAACTTAGTCATCATTTGTTAGAGTTGTCTTTCTAAAAGGAGTTACAAAAGCCCTCAGACCAATTTTAGGGTTGATACTCATCCCTTAAACGAGTCGGCCTCCTCTTGGGCGTTGTACAAAGATAGACCTTCCAAATAGACTTGGACAGTATAAATCTCCTTGAGTCTCAAAGAGATTCTCAAGTTCCTTATAAATATAGGAGAAACCCCGGATTCTGGATTACTCTCCAGCTGAGTTAAAACCCATAGGTTCTAAAACCCAGTCTCTCTCCTAAAAACTCCCCAACCAAGGTCAATTTATCATCATATAACACTATCTCAAATTAGAACCTCAAGGTATCTGATTTATCAACTCTTCTGCATTCCCCTACAAGAGTTGGTTTCCCCATTTAGACATGCCTCGGGATCTCAAGAATCCCCAGCATAAGCTAGCCTCCTCTTAGGCTTTGTATAATGATTCTTTCCTCAAGAAAGTCAGCCTCCTCTTGGGCTTTGTACAAATGATTCTCCCCATCAGAGTTAACCTTTTCAGACTCTCTTGTTGAGTCAATCAATTACTTCCCAGACTCTCTTGTTGAGTCGATCACCTTTTCAGACTCTCTTGTTGAGTCAATCACTCTTGTAGACTCTCTTGTTGAGTCAATCACCTTTTAGCACTCTCTTGTTGAGTCAATCCTTTTTAGCCTCAATCTCGGGCTTCGTATGAGACAGATAAAAAAGCACTCCCTTGTTGAGTCAAACCCTTTTCGCCTCAATCTTGGTCTTTATATAAGACAGATAAAGACTTCCCCAGTGGAGTCAACTAACCTTTTAGCATCAACCTTGTGCTTTGATCAAGGTACACAAAAATCAACAATCCTCTCTTTCATCTAATTGCTGTAAGCGGCAAGCCTCTGGATTATTTACATCCACGCCACTGCCCCTCTCTTAGCATGAAAGAGTACTAAGGAAAAATGGCATTGCTCAACACTGAGTTAAAGTTTTCTCCTTCAGGACAAATCCCCTATAAAGCAAATTATGGCATTACTGGATACACATGTCCCAATTAAAGTAATCCTCCTTTATAAACAATCACCCAATAGTTGTGATAAACAGACCAGATGTATCCCTTTAGAGATGACAAGTTCTCTCTTAGTCAAACATTTTAGCTTCAATCTTGGGCTTTGAACAAGACACAAATACCCTTTTAGCTTCAATCTTGGGCTTTGAACAAGACACCAAAACATCTCTTTCCTCCCTTAGAATAGGAGGAACTACGATTGCTCTGATTTCCCTGTTTCGTTTAAACGGGAATACGTAGGCATAAGATTGCGAAATCTTAGCGAGCATACTAATCAAAAAATCTAGGTCCAATACCTTCATACATCAATCAAAACTTAGGTCCAGCACCTTCCCAAAAACATCAACATCAACTCACTCTCCCTGTCACATTTCCCAAGAAACTTTCCCAACCCATTAACGGATAAACACCATCAAGTATAAAGCGAAACCTAAAGCTAATATCCTGTGGATAACCACATATAGGATGGGTAACTAATAACTGCCATTGCATAACCTGACCCCGAACCCCCCAATCTCTTTAAGTGTTTGTTCAGTTAAACATTCGCATGCAAGGTTTGTTTTAGATACCTTCCCTTTCCCTTCTAGCTTCACGGGATAAATAAGAAATCAGAAAGTAGCACCCCCTTTCTCCTCGAGGAGGAAAACCCAAAATCAGCGATAAGGTGGTCTCGTCACTGACAAACATCACTCGCTACAGTAAAATGGTGACTTCACTAGGGACACATTTTATTGTTTAGGAATAAGATTATTATAACTCCTAAGCGGTCAAGGATGTTAGCTTTAGGAATGAATATATATATATATATATATATATATATATATATATATATATATATATTGCTTTTCCTACTTGATATCCATGTTTATTTTTCTGCTAATGGGAGTGCGGGTGATGCCGCATCTGGAAAGTTTGAGATCTACCTAAGATAAGTGATGGCATGAGACGGGTAATCTTACAAGGAGTGACACCCAAATAAGAGGTCCTGGTAGACCATCGAATCAGTGGAGATACCCTTTGCGGATTCAATGGCTATACGACTTCGGTTATTGAAAGCAGATAGTTCAATTGGGCTGTCCATGAAACTGAGGATTTTAGTAGACTAAGACCATGTTACTATTTTGTAGTGCGGAAGCTATCGGAAATAGTTGTCACACGATACTACCCTCATTTGAGATTACTCTAAGATACATCAGCTCGCTCGGGTGAACCAGCCTGCTGTTGTTATCCCAAAAGGGGTCAATGATTTTACGGACAGGTACAAAAAATCACCAGTACAACCTTTGGGGATGGGTAGAGCCTTGACTTCATGACACCGAACCTTTGACCCCATGTTTTTTCTATGTTTTTGTGTGTTGCATTCATGCATTCATTTCATCTAAAAAACATTAAAACAAAGAAAATTTTCTCTTCTAGTCTCTCTTTTTCAAATTAAACTAAGACAATGATTGCAAATGTCAGAGAAAAAGTTTACGTTATGAATTTCGAAAGAAGGAAGACTCACAAGTACACCTTCAAGGTTCCAAAATTAGAGGATTTAAGAGGGTTGGCAAGGATGATCACCAACCCTGAGGCTTTCAGAGCTAAGTATGGAGGACTGCTGTCTCTGTTAAGGGTCCATGTAATCGAAGGAATCCAGTTTCATATTCTCGGATTATCAGCTAGCGCCAACATTGGAGGAGTATTCTCACCTGACTAATTTACCTATCACTGACCAAGCTCCCTTTTCTAGACTGGAAGAAATTCCAAAAGATCAAACCATTGCAAGAGCAATCTATTTGGATGAGTCAGAAGTCAAGACTCACATGATCACTAAGGGTGGAATCCAAGGTTTACCATCCAAGTTTCTGATAAAGAAGGCCCTGTACTTTTCTAGTATAGGGAACATGACTGCTTTCGAGAGTATCTTTGTTTTGCTCACATACAGGTTATTTCTGTTTCCCAACATTGATTGCTTCGTTGATATCAATGCCATTAAGATTTTTCTGATTGGAAACCCTATACCGACCTTGCTCGCAGATGCTTATCATTCTGTACACTTAAGGAATTTGTACAGCGGAGGAATGATCACATGTTGTGTACCCCTGCTATACAAATGGTTCACTTCCCATTTGCCGAAGTCTGCCGCATTTTGGGATCAAAAGAGTACTTTATGTTGGTCGCAGAGAAACATGTCTCTTACCAACTCTGACATCGATTGGTACAATCGGATCTACGACGGAATAAGGATCATTGACCATTGTGGGAACTTCCCTAATGTACCCCTCATAGGAATTATAGGAGGAATCAACTATCATCCAATTTTAATTTGTCATCAATTTGGATACCCGATGAGACATATCCCACGTAATGTTCTTCTGGAAGGTCCTTTCTTCAAGGAAGGAGAAAATGACAGGGCACTAAAGATAGAAATAGTGCATGCCTAGAAACATGTTCACGGGAAAGGAAGAGAGTCTCTAGGAAAACCAGACTGTGTCTCAGTGGAACCTTATCTCCACTGGGTACAAGCTAGGGCTCTCAAACTGAGGATGCCATACCCTCATCAAGAAGTTCTTCCGTTAAAGGAATTTGTCCTTTATTTTATGTCTGATACGGAAAAGCTTCAGGTTACTCTCAACAAAGTTCAACAAGAGAGGAGGTCTGGGAAGAACAAGTACCGCATTCTCAATGTAGAGTGTAAGAAAATACAGCAACTGTTAAAAGAAAAGATGCTCTGATCGAGATTTTAGAGCAACATACTGTAGAAAATCAAGAAGACCAAAGGAATTTGCTCGCTCCTTTCACTTGGCAAAGGAATATCAACTGACAACGGCTCAAGAGCCCCGGTCAAAGAAGAGGAAAGTACTAGAACCAACACCTGAGCCCTCCTCATAGAGAACTCAGGATCCATAAGTTTAGACATTTCCTTTTACAGCACTTTGTAAACTACTGTATTTCCATTTCCGCAATCTTTGAATTCAATAAAATGGGGTTTCCCCACTGTATGATATTTGCAATCCAATTGTCGAAGTTTCTTTTGATTAAACGAAAAAATTATTAATATAATCATTGCATATCATTCATCATTCTCACATAACGCATTCTTCTTACCTACGAATCTCACGTTTGTGTCTCGATTCTAGAGTCAAACTGCCTCATTCGTACAATACTAGGGCCAACATTCAAAAGAAAATGGATAATCTCGAGGAAGAGAACAGAGAGTTGAGAGAAGAACTCGACGCTCTGAAAGAAGATCTAAGGAAACTTCACAATGACATGCAACCTCTGGCAGCAGCTCAGATACAAAGGACTGTGATCTCAGAGATCACATCTACTTCCATAGTGGAAAAGTATGATCCTCGGTATAACATGCCAAAAGATCGTACCTGGGGCATGCCACTCAACTATATTCTGGAAGGATATATTCCGCCGATCACTGAAGATCCGGAAACTGAGCAAGAACCGCTGGGCCTAAAGGTTACAAACTTCGGGAAAGAGAAGATGCAAAGGGCATAACAGTAACTCCTAAAGGTTACAAACTTCGGGATAGGGAAGCACCAAGAGTCACTACCGTAATGACTATACCACCATCCGTGTTACACACTGTCCCGGAAGGACAGATTCCACAGATATCTTCTGGTGGAAATGAAAGTATGTACGACATAATGAATGAGTTCCAGGAGAAATTCCTGGAGATGCAGAAGGAACTGCATGCCATTCGCGGCCAGGATCTATTCGGTAAGGACGCCGTAGACCTTTGTTTGGTCCCCAATGTGAAAATTCTGCACAAATTCAAGGTGCCCGAGTTTGAAAAATACAAGGGTAACTCTTGCCCTCAAAGTCACTTGGTGATGTACGCTCGGAGGATGTCAACTCAGACAGAGAACCAACATCTATTGATCTATTACTTCCAAGATAGTTTAACCGGTGCCGCACTCAAATGGTACAAGGGTTTAAACCGCACTAAGATTGTCACTTTCAGAGATCTTGGCGCTGCCTTCGTTCAACAGTATTTGTATAACCTGGACATGGCACCAGACAGAGATCAACTCAGAGCCATGTCGCAGAAGGACAAGGAAACCTTTAAGGAATATGATCAAAGATGGCGTGAAATTGCCGCTCAGATTGGTCCACCTCTTGAAGAAAAAGAGATGACAAAGATCTTTTTGAAAACCTTGAGTTCGTTTTATTACGACCGAATGGTCGCCAGTGCGCCCAGTGACTTCACTGAGATGGTGAGCATGGGAGTTCGTCTTGAGGAAGCAGTCCGAGAAGGACGTTTAGTTAAAGACGTTGGATCATCAAGCAGTACCAAAAGATACGGTAGTGCTTTCCCTAAGAAAAAAGAGCAAGATATTGGCAATATCTCTCTCGGAAAGTAAAGGCAACGATACCAACCAGTAGCAGCTGTAACTCCTGCTATCAACCCTGCACCTGTTCCAACGTATCAACCTCAGGTTGCTCAAAGCCAACCGCATCAACAACAATATCAACAAAGGACACAATAGCCTCTTCAGCAGGCTCGTACTCAGTACACCTACAACCGTACAACGCGACTGTAACGCCCCATTTTCTTTTTATTATTATTTGCGAATAATTATATGTTGTTGTGATCGATTATGTGTTGTTGTACTTTCGTTGTGTTTTGTGTACCCGTAGTGGGGGTAGTGGCCTTAAGAATAAGTCTTGGGGTTAGTAGGGGGTGTGCGACAAAAAGTGTAGAGAATTGGTGGTGTAGAGTATAAAATTAATTAATCTATTTTTTAATTAATTAGAATGGTGTAAAGTTTGATATTAGTGGAATTATGTGAGTAATGTGAATTATTATTGTTATTATTATTATTATTTGATAATATGGATCAAAAATATTAATAATAATATAATGGGATAATATAATGGGATAATATAATGAGATAATTAGATGTGTAAAATTGTGAAGGACATTGTGGTAATTGTAGAAGGATGAGTGAGGGCAAATTAGGTAAATCATAGTTGGGGGGTTATATAAGGAGTTAGAGAATGAGAAGTTAGATTCATTCTACGTAAAAGGAGAGAAGAAGGAAAAGAGGTGAAAGGAGGTTAGGGCAAGAAGAGAGGAAGAACCCATTGGAGAAGAGGAAAGCTCATCGATACAAGGTAAGGGTGGGATTTCTTTAATCACTCAAGGGTTAGATGATGTAGGTGTGTGGGTAGGAATCATTAGGTTGATGCCATGGATTGTTGTTGTGGATTAATTGGGGTTTTTGGAAAGAATCTATAACTAAAATGTTTGGAATTGATGAAATTGTTGTATCCTAATTGTTGTGATTGTTGTGAATATTGAATATGTGGTATAAATAGGTTTTGATGACTTAAACTGGGGTTATTGGGGTTAAAAATGCAATTTAAGGGTGTCAAATCGTAGTGGGAGAAGTGTTGTCATCGCATGCATTTTTGGCTGAATCGCAGAGCGGGCTTAGCCCCGTTTTTCGCGCTTAGCGCGGTCCCCTCGGACAGCTGATTTTAAAAACTTTGAAAATTCATAACTTTTGACCCATGAGTCCGTTTGGGTCGCTGTTCGAACCGTTGGAAAGCTGAATTTATGTACTTTATGTTAAAATTATTTTCAATGACAGATTTTCAACTATTCGACGCGCCATATGTGTTTCCGTGCGGGTTCCGATGTGTTGAAATGTGAAATGTGGGAGTTAGTCGTAGGAATGTGTGTTGTGATTGTTGCTTATGATGTTGCGTGATGTTGTTGATAAGTTATTGTAGCATACCATGTGATTGTAATCGTTGTTGCTTATAATGTCGTGTGATGATATTTTTGATTAGTTATGGTATGATGTGTTGTGACTTAACTGATAAATGCAATAGTTGTTGTTTATGAAGTTGCATGATGTTGTTGTCGAGTTGTTGTGGCGTAACTTGTAAATGCACTAGCTGTTACTTATGTGTTAGTATGATGATGACGTTGAGTTATTACGGCATGCTATGTGGCTGTTGTCGTATGTAGTTGTTGTTGTATGTAGTCATGGTGATGGTGATGTATTATTGTTGTTGAACTATTGTATTCGTTGTTGTTGCATGGTGACCCTTAAGGGGTATTGTGTGACATATTGTATGTTGTTGTTGAGTTGTTGTATCGTTGTATTATGATGTATTGACGTGTTGATGTTATATGCATGTAATTTTTGTAGTTGTCGTTATATGTTGTTGTTGTTGAGGTAATCGTGTGCCCATGTGGGGTGTGAGCGATTACGAGTGCTGCATTGCATGACATGTTGCATAGTTGTAGGATAGACGTGTGCCCATGTGAGGTGTGAGCGTCTTATCCGGATTCTTAAACTAGAATCGTTGTTGAGGTAATTGTGTGCCCATGTGGGGTGTGAGTGACTATTATGACGTCCCGACGGGGATTGTGACCATGAAACAGGGGTCGATTGGTACCAGATGCATTGAGTCTAGTTGGTGTCTCATTGCATTCGTTGATAGTTGCGTTGCATTATGCTTTGTGTGATTATCTGTGTTTGTGTTGAAGTGTGTGATTCTTATTGGAAGTTGTGATTGGGTGAATTACTTGATGATTTATACTCTTATATTTATATCATCTTCTTTTGTTGATTTGAGAATCTCATCCCTTCTGTTTGAATGTTGCCTCCACGTGGGTCGGTGAAGACGAGGTGCTTCACTTTAGTTGGCGTCTGCTATGATATGTAACATTAGGAGTCGGGAACGCTTTATGCATATTTTAATTTGTAAAAGAATTATTAGTTGTTTATAATACGAAAACTAGTTTTGATTAATTGGAACCGTTATATTTCGTTGATCACAACGAAGAATTTTCGCTTTGTAATAAAGATGATTTTTGGATTAAAGATGCATTAATATTTATTATATGTTACATGTCTTATTTATGAGCAAGTTCTTGTTGAAAGTAATACCCTTTTATTCCGAGTTGTTTTGTTTTACTCTGATTTTCGATTAAATTATTCGGGGGAAATTAGGGTGTTATAGCGACCATCAGGGTTTGACCCTATACCAATGTTGTACGCATAACTATTTCCACTATTACTGATCAAGGGGTACGTCTAAACTAGGTCACCTCTTACAATACCGGAGAATCCGCCTTTTTGGTTCAAAGCGGATCAGACTTGCCCTTACCATCAAGGAAGACCAGGGCATAACATAGAAAATTGTCTCAGTTTCAAATCCGATGTGCAAAAGCTTGTTAGGAGCGGGGTCTTATCCTTCAAGGATACAAGTCCAAATGTTCAGACGAACCCGCTGCCTCAACACGAGAAGGCTGTAGTAAATTTGATAGAAGAAGAGTTTAACCACGGTTATCAAATTCACGATGTACTCTTATTAAGGGCTAACCTAGTCAAGATGCATCGCAGACAGAGCGGATATGGCCATGTACCATCTCATAATTATCACCAGTGTGATATCTGATCTAAAGACAATCAAGGATTTTCTGTGGTGCAATCAACTCTACAGGAACAGTTGAATCTCGGTTGGATCCAGGATCACACAGTTCGTGGGGTCAACAACACTTACACAAATTCCAACATCATTCAGAACCACGACATCCGTACGATGAATGTCAACTTGGTGGCAATGCACTCGAGGCAAAGCCAACATCATGATTTGCCACGACACAATTACAATTCCTGTCTGATATGCTCGATAAATAATCAGGGATGCTCTTTTGTACAAGAGGCCCTCCAGCATCAGATGGATCTTGGATGGATCCAGGACTACCATGATAGAAATCCCTATCAGGTCAACATGATTCAAATCTTCGATATTCTCTTGATGAATTCTAGCTTGGTGGAATTACACACTAAGCAAGTCCAGCTCGGTTTTTTGACTTCGCATAATTATCAGAACTGCAAAGAGTGTTGTGAGAGTGACCAAGGATGTGCTCTCGTTTAAAGGACACTGCAACACTTGTTGAACCACTGGTGGCTTCCGATCTATCTAGATGAAGACACACATTAAGTCAGTATGATTAATGGAAACCCTACTAGGCATCAAAGTCAGGATGTTTGATCAATGGAAATAGATCTAGTGAAGTTGCACTGCATACAAAGCGGACGTGGTCGGGTACCACCACACAATTATGAGCACTGTAGAGTTTGCTCAGAGGATAATCAAGGAAGCTACCTTGTGCGAGCATCCCTTCAAAGTCAGTTGGACCACAATGAGATTCAACCATGGTCAATTTCTTGTTCAATGTCATACTATCACCCTGATCGAGACCAAAAGGTTGTCTTGATCCCTAAACAAGAAGTGGCCAAGGATGTATGCGCCATAATCCCTTTACTCTGTAAATCAAGAGTTCCTCTTGATAGTGGAAGGATTCTCAACCTCGAACCAATTGAGCCATCTATGATGGTCAGAAAAATCAAAAGGCTCCTGTGGTTATCTATCTGCCGGGACCATTACCGTACAAATCCGATAAGGCGATCCCTTACAAGTACGGTGCAATAACAATTGAGAATGGAAAGGAAACTTCATTAACCTCTATCGTGAATATCGCAAATATCAGTCGAGTAACACAGAGCGGTCGAATCTTCAACCGAGGAGTTGGAGAACCCAGCAAAGAAAAGGAACCTCAAGCAGAAGTTCCTAATCAACCAGTCGGTCAGTCCAGTGATCCCGAACTTTCAAAGAACGACGATGAGATCCTGAAGCTCATCCAGAAGAGTGAATACAACATAGTAGATCAACTGTTACATACTCCTTCAAAAATCTCAGTGCTGTCTCTGTTACTCAGTTCCGAAGTTCACAGGGAAGCTCTACAGAGAGTCTTAGAGTAAGCCTTTGTGGAATAAGATGTGACAATAAGACAATTCGATAGCATCATCTCCAACATCACTTCCTGCAACAACTTAGGGTTTAGTGATGAGGAACTTCCGGAAGAAGGCAAAAGTCACAACATGGCGCTTAACATTACAGTCAACTGCCAGGACGATGCTTTAGCCAGCGTACTGGTAGATACTGGATCAGCTCTAAATGTTATGCCAAAGTCTGCATTAATGCGACTATCATTTAAAGGATCTTCGATGAGAGGCAGTGAGGTCATCGTCAAAGCATTTGACAGATCCCGAAAAGCAGTTATCGGCGAAATAGATCTTCCTATAACTATCGGTCCACACACTTTCTAAGTCACTTTCTAGGTCATGGACATCCGGGTAGCATACAACTATTTGTTAGGAAGACCTTGGATACACCAAGCTAGGGCAGTTACTTCGACACTTCACCAGAAGCTGAAGTTTGTCAAGAACGACCAACTAGTCACAGTTTGTGGAGAACAAGCCTTGATCGTGAGTAACCTATCAATGACCACTTGTGTAGAACCAGAGGAGGTTGTTGGAACTCAGTTCCAGGAACTTTCGGTGAGCAATGAAAATCAATCAAAAAAAGGAACGTCGATTTCCTCGTACAAAGATGCTCTCGAAGTGATCAAAAGTAACAGTACAAAAGGATGGGGACAACTTGTCATTCCTACTGACAACAAGGCAAAGAAAGACCTTGGTTTTTCTTCAACCTGTACCCAGACTGCTACTAACGATGAAAGTTTTCATCCCATTCTGGACTTCTTCCACAGTGGAGGTTTCCTTCACCCAATGTCTCAAGAAGTACATACCATCAACAAGAGAGACCCCTCCGATACAAATGAAGAGTGGAAGTCCTATCTTAACGAGGACGGTTATATATCTCAGGAAGAGGTGCCGACGCCATTTTGCTATCCCGCACAGAGTCTGAGATTTATACCGAGATCAGATGTCAAAATGATATACAGAGATTGTAATCCTGAAGGATGTCGTGCTCTGCCAAACTTATTAGAGGAAGACACTCTAATGAAAAACAACTTTGACTATTATGGCCCAATGGATGACCTGCCTATCTGGCAGCCGTACCCAGGAGACTTGGGACAAGAAAATCAACCCAACAACGCTTATCAACTGAGCATCATTGAAAAGAATACCTGCGTCCCCACCATGTCATGGGATTATTACTCGGGGCATTTAGAAAATATCCAGCACGACGATGAATTTGCAAAGATTGCAGGGCTAGAGTTCATCAACTATGCTTTTCCTGAGGTCAACGTCATCGAGAGAAATAACTCTTCCAGTTCCAAAGAAGTGTGGGACACCTTAGGAAAACCGAGTGGCAAGTACGACTACTTGGTCAAGTACACCGCTCCTGAAAGCTCTCGTATCAAGTTCGAAGACATCCAGCCTACTGGATGGGGAGATTTACCTGAGAGCACAAACACTATGCAAGATATAGCTGAAGAATCCTCCTGTGACAACTCTGCCTGGGAGACAGATTCCAACGATCCTGCTCTGCAAGAATTCAGCGTCATTTCTGAAGACAAGCCAAGAAAGAAGGTACCAAACTTTGTGATTCACCGAGGAGTTCGTCGCCAATGGGTTACTGTCGATGTTCCGAAAGTCGTTTATAAGTCTAAGTAATTACCGTCCTTGTTTTAACCTTTCACTTTGCCCAGGTGAAACAGATGTTTTGATAGGGCTCACTTTCTGTAAATATCCCTCTTCGCTTTGCCCAAAGCGACAGAGTTTTGTTTTATAGGGTTGTAGTTTCAAGAATCGACTAAATCATAAATAAAATAACGTCGTTATGTAATTTCCGCATTTTATTGTTGTTTTCTCTTTTCATTTTTTCACAAAATGGTAATCCTAAAAAATAATTCAATAATAAAAACAAGCGGATTTTCAAAAAAAAAAATACACTGCACACACTCTTGCATTCTCTCTATCCCTTCTAAAAATCAAATCATCACGTCATTACAGATTGCTTGTTTTAAACCCCATTGAAACATACGATCCAATGCCGTCTCCCAACTTTGGGTTCCCGATATTTGAGGCTGAAGAAGAAAATGACGAAGAAATTCCAGAAGAGATCTCCCGATTACTCAGCCAAGAGGAAAGGTCCATTGAACCTCACAAAGAGCCGTTGGAAACGGTCAACTTGGGTTCAGAAGAAGAGAGAAAAGAAGTCAAGATTGGGGCACTGCTTAGTTCGACTGTCAAAGAAAGTTTGATAAGGCTTCTCAAAGAGTTTCCCGATGTATTCGCTTGGTCCTATCAGGATATGCCAGGGTTGGATACCAGCATCGTGAAACGTCATCTACCGTTAAGACCAGAATGTCTGCCAGTAAAACAAAGGTTGAGAAGGACTCACCCGGACATGGCCATCAAAATCAAAGAGGAAGTACAGAAATAGATTGATGCGGGTTTCCTCGCCACGTCAGAATATCCTCAATGGTTAGCCAACATAGTACCAGTTCTGAAAAAGACGGAAAGGTCAGGATGTGTGTAAACTACAGGGATCTGAACAAGGCCAGTCTAAAGGACAACTTACCTTTACCACACATTGACATGCTAGTTGATAGTACAGTGAAGTTTAAAGTCTTCTCCTTCATGGATAGATTCTCGGGCTATGATCAAATAAAAATGGTGCCGAAAGACATGGAGAAAACTTCGTTCATCACCCCATGGGGAACTTTTTGTTACAAGGTAATGTCGTTCGGTTTGAAGAACACCAGGGCAACCTATCAAAGGGCTATGACTACTCTGTTTCATGGCATGATACACCAAGAGATAGAGGTGTATGTCGATGACATGATTGCCAAATCCAAAACAGAAGAGGAGCATGTGACCCACCTGTCAAAACTATTCGAGCGGTTGAGAAAGTACAAACTCTGCTTGAATCCCAATAAGTGTACATTCGGTGTCCGTTCAGGAAAACTGCTAGGGTTCATCATCAGCCAGAAAGGAATTGAGGTTGATCCTGACAAGGTCAAGGCCATTCAAGAAATGCCTTCTCCAAAGGCTGAAAAATAAGTCAGAGGATTCCTGGGACGTCTGAATTACATTTCCAAATTTATATTCCTCATGACCGCGACATGTGTGCCGATCTTTAAATTACTCAAAAAGAGCCAGGACTGCGTTTGGACAGAAGACTGCCAAACCGCCTTCGACAGTATCAAGGAATACCTATTGAACCCACTGATTCTATCACCGCTAGTGGAGGGAATACCACTGATCATCTATTTAACAGTCATGGAAGACTCAATGGGATGCGTACTTGTCCAACAAGACGAAACAAAAAGGAAAGAGTCTGCCATTTACTATTTGAGCAAGAAATTCACCGACTGCGAGACTCGGTACACTATGCTTGAGAAAACTTGCTATGCTCTGACTTGGGCAGCCAAACGTCTTCGTCAGTATATGATTCGTCACACTACTTGGTTAATCTCCGAAATGGATCCAATCAAGTATGTCTTTGAAAAGCCTGCTCTCACGGGAAGGATAGCCCGTTGGTAGATGTTGTTATCAGAATACGACATCGAATACGATGCTCAAAAAGCCGTTAAAGGAAGTATTTTAGCCGATCATTTGGCTCATCAACCGATTGACGATCAGGAATTAATCGGCTTTGACTTCCCAGACGAAGATGTCATGTATTTAAAAATGGAATATTGCGATGAACCGCTTGTAATACCCCAAAATTTGCTCTCTCTTTTGTCATCATAGCATAGCATTATCATATACCATATCATATCCACCTCATTAGCATTGCATTTCATTTTTAACATAGAAAAATGAAGCATAGCATCCCTCTTACTATCAAGGCATGTGATCAGGGGAAAGGTGGACAATCAAGGAATCATTCAAGGCACAAAAGGTCAAACAAGGTGTCTCAAGGCAAGCCAAAAGGTCTTTCATGACTCATACTATCTCAATTGATCATCCAAAACCTCAAGAAAGTGAGATTCAATAGGAGATTGAAGCACTACATACTCCACTATGCAAGAGGTTCAAGAAACTGAAGAAAAACTCTCAAAAGAGATAGTTTATTGGTTCAAAGTCATCCTCAAATGGCATATCTCATCATCCTTTAAGAGGATACACAACATACTCTGAGGAATTTGAAATTGAAGACTGCACTTTTTCCTCCTAACCAGAGGGGGCCAAAACTAGGGTTTCCAATAAAATCAGGGCATCTCTGATTTTTTGGTCAATACTTGATGTCATGGTATTCCATATGTCCTTAAGTGTATGTGTGTAGAAAATTTCCTCTCAATTGGTTTTAGAAGTGGTTCAATTGGAAGAAAGATCAAAAATCAGGAAAATTGGGGCCAAGTCAAATAATCAGAGGAAAAAGTCAACTCTTATTTTTTGAGGCCAAATTCATGAAATTCATGTTATATGTGTCCAATGTACAAAATTTGATCAAAAAACTCCAAAGGAATCATGAAAAAATCAAGACTTGGGAAGTTGCCATTTTTGGAAGAAATAGGGTTTCCAAAAATAGTAATTTTAGGCCATTTTGCATCAGAGTTTGAACCAAGGCCATTCAAAATTGAAGCATCAAATGAAAATTCGACTCGGCCACAACAAAAGGTCTTGTTTTAAGCTTCAAATCCATGTGTAGAACATTTCCATTGGATAAGAATTGAGAGAGTTATGGATGATCAAAGTTGAGGGAAACTTGGGCAAAATGCAAGTCAGCTTGGTCAACTTTCAGGTCACGCGCGTGTCATTGTCACAAACACATGGTGGGCCAAATGTTTTGATCAATTACTCATGGTTAGAGACCTCAAATGGAAAATCTTTCAACATGAAAGTTATTCCTCTATGTGAGATCTTCAAAATTGGTGTTAATGGTTTTTTCATTTGATCAAAGGTTAAGAAGTTATGTTGAGTCCAATTTGGTGTGATTATGCTGAAAACCTAGGTGCCATGTTGCCTTGTCAACCAACCTCTTTGCCACGCCTTTGACCAGTCCCAAACTTGTGTGTTCTAATCTATTTTTCAACCTATTCCAAATCTCATTTCAATTCAATTTTCATACCAAAGTTGTTCTACTACAATCCCTCTTTTCAATGACTCCAAAACACCATCCAACCATGCATTAATAAAAGAGAAATCACCATTAAACATCCATGTTTGCATTATTTCCAACTGTCATAAAAATCAGAAATGAATGTTGTTGTTGTTGTTGTTCTACCAGCTTGCACGTGCAATGATCACATTCTCCAACCTTTTCTTCATTTATCCAAACATTTATCAAATTCATAATAGCACGTGTTTCATTATACATAGAAGTGGAAAATTAGAAGCTTGTAGAATAAGTTTTGTGCTGCAACAAGCCGTGCCATTTCACTTTCTTTTCAACTCCACCATAACCCACCATGAACTATCATCACCATATTAGTGCTCTCCCTAACTAACTTGACTCAGTTAGTTAGGGATGACTTACCTAAACCATGCTAACTCACTTGACTCACTCATTAAACCATGGTTAAGCTCACACTATAATTAGAAATCTCACTCTCAAATTTCATTTCTAACTTGATTTTCTCTTCTACATCTCAAAAACTCTCTCCACTCTCTCTCTGATTCTCTCATTCTTCTTCCATTTCTACATTCGTCTTCCATATTCAACTCAGAATCACTCTTCTTCTCTCTCAATTTCTCCACATGGCAACTGGTGTTTGAAGCTTGATCTCAATTTCTCTCCACTGAACCATACTCAATTACTTCATCTAAGCCTTTATTTGGCCAAAAGCGGATCAAAAGTAGCTTGGACCTCTGGTTTTCTGAAGAACACATCAAAGCCACAAATCTTCAGGTACGAATTTCCACCATTATAGACATGATTTGAAGATGTTTTCAGGTTCTTGAAGCTTCTTATAAGCTCAAGAACTTGTCTGGCTAGTTGATAGGCCTTTAGAGGCATAGTTCAAAAGCTAGGGCAAAACTTCCTCTGTTCGATTCTCTTATTTCATGAGTATTTTGTGCATTTCATCACTGGATTCATGATCTCCATTACTTCAGCATCATTTTGGTATGTGCATTGTGTGTTTTGGTGAGCATGTGAGAGTTGCAGGTGGTGGTTCTCGCCGGAGAAGGTGGCCGGAGGTCCCTCTCCGGCCGGTAGCTTTGATGCTATGGTTTTATTCCAGTTTTAATCGTGGCCTTTGATTTATTTGCATCGTGTGGATAAAAACATGCCAACACATAAAAAAAATGTACAAGTCATGTGCCATTTTTCTGAATTCAATTAAACATGATGTGATGCAGTGCACGATAGTTAGTGTGCTCATTCATGTGCGTGTGTTGGATGTAGCTACTTTGACTTGCCTGTTGACTTGACCTGATCTAATGGCGTGGATTGATTGACTTTTGTTTGACTGAGTGTGCATGGTTGCTAGTATGGATTGCGTGTAATTGGACCAGGCTTGGTATTGATACTTGCACCCCATGTTTTAAAGCCCAAACCAATTTGAACTGTTAGTTTGCTATGCATGCACCCCCTGTTTGTTTTCTATTTCATTTTTATTTTTTCATTTTGTGCAAGTATCCTTTTTATTTTTTAAAAATACCAAACAATATTAGAAAATTCTATAAAAATTCATGAATATTGAAAATACATTTAGGAAATTTTTGATATTTTCATTTCATGATTTTATGACATTTTTACCCCTGTTTCATAATTTCTTTTGAATTTTCATTTGTGTGCATTCCAAATGTGATACATGAGTTTGTAGAATTTTGTTCTTGATCATTATAAATTGTTTTGATTTGATTCTTTTTGTATTGGTTCACTAATACATTGAAGTATGTTAGATGATTTTTGTTTGATTTTATAGGTCATTTTATGACATGTTTTGATGCTTATCTTTGCACTACTTTGCATGATGTTTCCACTTGACCTAAGTGCTTTGTTTGAAGTCATTTTGCTCTGAATTTTTACATGCTATCTTGATGTATGATTCACTTCTGACTTAGGCCTTCTAATACCATGTTTGCATAATTTTCATAAGTCCTTTTGACTTTTATTTGATGCATTACATTTAAAGCATAATGCATGTCATATCATTCTAAGTTTGGTACATGTTTGCATGATTTCTCTTGTGCATATTTGTATGATCATTTGCATATTTTGTGAGCTATTCATGTGATGTTATAGGTCATTGTTGCACATTATAGGTCACTTTTACATGTTCATTTCAATTTGAACTTTGTGCATCCTTAGCATGTAACTGTTTGCATTTTCTTTTTGAACTTCCATTTCATTTCTTCTTCTAATACTTGTTGAATGTCTTGATGATTGATTCATGAATACTTGTGATATGTTTATAAACCATTTTCCATTTGGTTTCAATTCTGATCCTTGGATTACATGTTCCATCTTTTCATTTCTTTTCATTTTACTTCTTATACATGTTGCTTTGTTTACTAACCATGTAGGGGCTTTGGTAAGCTGAAATTGAGTGTGGATAAGGAATCCACATTCAAACTTCTTTCCTTTCATCTTTTACAAGTCAATTTTGTGTTTTGTTAAGTACTTATGTGCTTACTTTAATTAACTCATTACTTTCCCTTTTGAGTTACAATTCATCTTCTACTTTAGAAGTGAATTGTTTAATTCATTCCTTCTTTAGATTTTAGGTTTTGATCAATTACTCATGGTTAGAGACCTCAAATGGAAAATCTTTCAACATGAAAGTTATTCCTCTATGTGAGATCTTCAAAATTGGTGTTAATGGTTTTTTCATTTGACCAAAGGTTAAGAAGTTATGTTGAGTCCAATTTGGTGTGATTATGCTGAAAACCTAGGTGCCATGTTGCCTTGTCAACCAACCTCTTTGCCACGCCTTTGACCAGTCCCAAACTTGTGTGTTCTAATCTATTTTTCAACCTATTCCAAATCTCATTTCAATTCAATTTTCATACCAAAGTTGTTCTACTACAATCCCTCTTTTCAATGACTCCAAAACACCATCCAACCATGCATTAATAAAAGAGAAATCACCATTAAACATCCATGTTTGCATTATTTCCAACTGTCATAAAAATCAGAAATGAATGTTGTTGTTGTTGTTGTTCTACCAGCTTGCACGTGCAATGATCACATTCTCCAACCTTTTCTTCATTTATCCATACATTTATCACATTCATAATAGCACGTGTTTCATTATACATAGAAGTGGAAAATTAGAAGCTTGTAGAATAAGTTTTGTGCTGCAACAAGCCGTGCCATTTCACTTTCTTTTCAGCTCCACCATAACCCACCATGAACTATCATCACCATATCAGTGCTCTCCCTAACTAACTTGACTCAGTTAGTTAGGGATGACTCACCTAAACCATGCTAACTCACTTGACTCACTCATTAAACCATGGTTAAGCTCACACTATAATTAGAAATCTCACTCTCAAATTTCATTTCTAACTTGATTTTCTCTTCTACATCTCAAAAAATCTCTCCACTCTCTCTCTGATTCTCTCATTCTTCTTCCATTTCTACATTCGTCTTCCATATTCGACTCAGAATCACTCTTCTTCTCTCTCAATTTCTCCACATGGCAACTGGTGTTTGAAGCTTGATCTCAATTTCTCTCCACTGAACCATACTCAATTACTTCATCTAAGCCTTTATTTGGCCAAAAGCGGATCAAAAGTAGCTTGGACCTCTGGTTTTCTGAAGAACACATCAAAGCCACAAATCTTCAGGTATGAATTTCCACCATTATAGACATGATTTGAAGATGTTTTCAGGTTCTTGAAGCTTCTTATAAGCTCAAGAACTTGTCTGGCTAGTTGATAGGCCTTTAGAGGCATAGTTCAAAAGCTAGGGCAAAACTTCCTCTGTTCGATTCTCTTATTTCATGAGTATTTTGTGCATTTCATCACTGGATTCATGATCTCCATTACTTCAGCATCATTTTGGTATGTGCATTGTGTGTTTTGGTGAGCATGTGAGAGTTGCAGGTGGTGGTTCTCGCCGGAGAAGGTGGCCGGAGGTCCCTCTCCGGCCGGTAGCTTTGATGCTAAGGTTTTATTCCAGTTTTAATCGTGGCCTTTGATTTATTTGCATCGTGTGGATAAAAACATGCCAACACATAAAAAAAATGTACAAGTCATGTGCCATTTTTCTGAATTCAATTAAACATGATGTGATGCAGTGCACGATAGTTAGTGTGCTCATTCATGTGCGTGTGTTGGATGTAGCTACTTTGACTTGCCTGTTGACTTGACCTGATCTAATGGCGTGGATTGATTGACTTTTGTTTGACTGAGTGTGCATGGTTGCTAGTATGGATTGCGTGTAATTGGACCAGGCTTGGTATTGATACTTGCACCCCATGTTTTAAAGCCCAAACCAATTTGAACTGTTAGTTTGCTATGCATGCACCCCCTGTTTGTTTTCTATTTCATTTTTATTTTTTCATTTTGTGCAAGTATCCTTTTTATTTTTTAAAAATACCAAACAATATTAGAAAATTCTATAAAAATTCATGAATATTGAAAATACATTTAGGAAATTTTTGATATTTTCATTTCATGATTTTATGACATTTTTACCCCTGTTTCATAATTTCTTTTGAATTTTCATTTGTGTGCATTCCAAATGTGATACATGAGTTTGTAGAATTTTGTTCTTGATCATTATAAATTGTTTTGATTTGATTCTTTTTGTATTGGTTCACTAATACATTGAAGTATGTTAGATGATTTTTGTTTGATTTTCTAGGTCATTTTATGACATGTTTTGATGCTTATCTTTGCACTACTTTGCATGATGTTTCCACTTGACCTAAGTGCTTTGTTTGAAGTCATTTTGCTCTGAATTTTTACATGCTATCTTGATGTATGATTCACTTCTGACTTAGGCCTTCTAATACCATGTTTGTATAATTTTCATAAGTCCTTTTGACTTTTATTTGATGCATTACATTTAAAGCATAATGCATGTCATATCATTCTAAGTTTGGTACATGTTTGCATGATTTCTCTTGTGCATATTTGTATGATCATTTGCATATTTTGTGAGCTATTCATGTGATGTTATAGGTCATTGTTGCACATTATAGGTCACTTTTACATGTTCATTTCAATTTGAACTTTGTGCATCCTTAGCATGTAACTGTTTGCATTTTCTTTTTGAACTTCCATTTCATTTCTTCTTCTAATACTTGTTGAATGTCTTGATGATTGATTCATGAATACTTGTGATATGTTTATAAACCATTTTCCATTTGGTTTCAATTCTGATCCTTGGATTACATGTTCCATCTTTTCATTTCTTTTCATTTTACTTCTTATACATGTTGCTTTGTTTACTAACCATGTAGGGGCTTTGGTAAGCTGAAATTGAGTGTGGATAAGGAATCCACATTCAAACTTCTTTCCTTTCATCTTTTACAAGTCAATTTTGTGTTTTGTTAAGTACTTATGTGCTTACTTTAATTAACTCATTACTTTCCCTTTTGAGTTACAATTCATCTTCTACTTTAGAAGTGAATTGTTTAATTCATTCCTTCTTTAGATTTTAGGTTTTGATCAATTACTCATGGTTAGAGACCTCAAATGGAAAATCTTTCAACATGAAAGTTATTCCTCTATGTGAGATATTCAAAATTGGTGTTAATGGTTTTTTCATTTGATCAAAGGTTAAGAAGTTATGTTGAGTCCATTTTGGTGTGATTACGCTGAAAACCTAGGTGCCATGTTGCCTTGTCAACCAACCTCTTTGCCACGCCTTTGACCAGTCCCAAACTTGTGTGTTCTAATCTATTTTTCAACCTATTCCAAATCTCATTTCAATTCAATTTTCATACCAAAGTTGTTCTACTACAATCCCTCTTTTCAATGACTCCAAAACCCCATCCAACCATGCATTAATAAAAGAGAAAATCACCATTAAACATCCATGTTTGCATTATTTCCAACTCTCATAAAAATCAGAAATGAATGTTGTTGTTGTTGTTGTTGTTCTACCAGCTTGCACATGCATTGATCACATTCTCCAACCTTTTCTTCATTTATCCAAACATTTATCACATTCATAATAGCACGTGTTTCATTATACATAGAAGTGGAAAATTAGAAGCTTGTAGAATAAGTTTTGTGCTGCAACAAGCCGTGCCATTTCACTTTCTTTTCAGCTCCACCATAACCCACCATGAACTATCATCACCATATCAGTGCTCTCCCTAACTAACTTGACTCAGTTAGTTAGGGATGACTCACCTAAACCATGCTAACTCACTTGACTCACTCATTAAACCATGGTTAAGCTCACACTATAATTAGAAATCTCACTCTCAAATTTCATTTCTAACTTGATTTTCTCTTCTACATCTCAAAAACTCTCTCCACTCTCTCTCTGATTCTCTCATTCTTCTTCCATTTCTACATTCGTCTTCCATATTCGACTCAGAATCACTCTTCTTCTCTCTCAATTTCTCCACATGGCAACTGGTGTTTGAAGCTTGATCTCAATTTCTCTCCACTGAACCATACTCAATTACTTCATCTAAGCCTTTATTTGGCCAAAAGCGGATCAAAAGTAGCTTGGACCTCTGGTTTTCTGAAGAACACATCAAAGCCACAAATCTTCAGGTACGAATTTCCACCATTATAGACATGATTTGAAGATGTTTTCAGGTTCTTGAAGCTTCTTATAAGCTCAAGAACTTGTCTGGCTAGTTGATAGGCCTTTAGAGGCATAGTTCAAAAGCTAGGGCAAAACTTCCTCTGTTCGATTCTCTTATTTCATGAGTATTTTGTGCATTTCATCACTGGATTCATGATCTCCATTACTTCAGCATCATTTTGGTATGTGCATTGTGTGTTTTGGTGAGCATGTGAGAGTTGCAGGTGGTGGTTCTCGCCGGAGAAGGTGGCCGGAGGTCCCTCTCCGGCCGGTAGCTTTGATGCTAAGGTTTTATTCCAGTTTTAATCGTGGCCTTTGATTTATTTGCATCGTGTGGATAAAAACATGCCAACACATAAAAAAAATGTACAAGTCATGTGCCATTTTTCTGAATTCAATTAAACATGATGTGATGCAGTGCACGATAGTTAGTGTGCTCATTCATGTGCGTGTGTTGGATGTAGCTACTTTGACTTGCCTGTTGACTTGACCTGATCTAATGGCGTGGATTGATTGACTTTTGTTTGACTGAGTGTGCATGGTTGCTAGTATGGATTGCGTGTAATTGGACCAGGCTTGGTATTGATACTTGCACCCCATGTTTTAAAGCCCAAACCAATTTGAACTGTTAGTTTGCTATGCATGCACCCCCTGTTTGTTTTCTATTTCATTTTTATTTTTTCATTTTGTGCAAGTATCCTTTTTATTTTTTAAAAATACCAAACAATATTAGAAAATTCTAGAAAAATTCATGAATATTGAAAATACATTTAGGAAATTTTTGATATTTTCATTTCATGATTTTATGACATTTTTACCCCTGTTTCATAATTTCTTTTGAATTTTCATTTGTGTGCATTCCAAATGTGATACATGAGTTTGTAGAATTTTGTTCTTGATCATTATAAATTGTTTTGATTTGATTCTTTTTGTATTGGTTCACTAATACATTGAAGTATGTTAGATGATTTTTGTTTGATTTTCTAGGTCATTTTATGACATGTTTTGATGCTTATCTTTGCACTACTTTGCATGATGTTTCCACTTGACCTAAGTGCTTTGTTTGAAGTCATTTTGCTCTGAATTTTTACATGCTATCTTGATGTATGATTCACTTCTGACTTAGGCCTTCTAATACCATGTTTGCATAATTTTCATAAGTCCTTTTGACTTTTATTTGATGCATTACATTTAAAGCATAATGCATGTCATATCATTCTAAGTTTGGTACATGTTTGCATGATTTCTCTTGTGCATATTTGTATGATCATTTGCATATTTTGTGAGCTATTCATGTGATGTTATAGGTCATTGTTGCACATTATAGGTCACTTTTACATGTTCATTTCAATTTGAACTTTGTGCATCCTTAGCATGTAACTGTTTGCATTTTCTTTTTGAACTTCCATTTCATTTCTTCTTCTAATACTTGTTGAATGTCTTGATGATTGATTCATGAATACTTGTGATATGTTTATAAACCATTTTCCATTTGGTTTCAATTCTGATCCTTGGATTACATGTTCCATCTTTTCATTTCTTTTCATTTTACTTCTTATACATGTTGCTTTGTTTACTAACCATGTAGGGGCTTTGGTAAGCTGAAATTGAGTGTGGATAAGGAATCCACATTCAAACTTCTTTCCTTTCATCTTTTACAAGTCAATTTTGTGTTTTGTTAAGTACTTATGTGCTTACTTTAATTAACTCATTACTTTCCCTTTTGAGTTACAATTCATCTTCTACTTTAGAAGTGAATTGTTTAATTCATTCCTTCTTTAGATTTTAGGTTTTGATCAATTACTCATGGTTAGAGACCTCAAATGGAAAATATTTCAACATGAAAGTTATTCCTCTATGTGAGATCTTCAAAATTGGTGTTAATGGTTTTTTCATTTGATCAAAGGTTAAGAAGTTATGTTGAGTCCAATTTGGTGTGATTATGCTGAAAACCTAGGTGCCATGTTGCCTTGTCAACCAACCTCTTTGCCACGCCTTTGACCAGTCCCAAACTTGTGTGTTCTAATCTATTTTTCAACCTATTCCAAATCTCATTTCAATTCAATTTTCATACCAAAGTTGTTCTACTACAATCCCTCTTTTCAATGACTCCAAAACACCATCCAACCATGCATTAATAAAAGAGAAATCACCATTAAACATCCATGTTTGCATTATTTCCAACTGTCATAAAAATCAGAAATGAATGTTGTTGTTGTTGTTGTTCTACCAGCTTGCACGTGCAATGATCACATTCTCCAACCTTTTCTTCATTTATCCAAACATTTATCACATTCATAATAGCACGTGTTTCATTATACATAGAAGTGGAAAATTAGAAGCTTGTAGAATAAGTTTTGTGCTGCAACAAGCCGTGCCATTTCACTTTCTTTTCAGCTCCACCATAACCCACCATGAACTATCATCACCATATCAGTGCTCTCCCTAACTAACTTGACTCAGTTAGTTAGGGATGACTCACCTAAACCATGCTAACTCACTTGACTCACTCATTAAACCATGGTTAAGCTCACACTATAATTAGAAATCTCACTCTCAAATTTCATTTCTAACTTGATTTTCTCTTCTACATCTCAAAAACTCTCTCCACTCTCTCTCTGATTCTCTCATTCTTCTTCCATTTCTACATTTGTCTTCCATATTCGACTCAGAATCACTCTTCTTCTCTCTCAATTTCTCCACATGGCAACTGGTGTTTGAAGCTTGATCTCAATTTCTCTCCACTGAACCATACTCAATTACTTCATCTAAGCCTTTATTTGGCCAAAAGCGGATCAAAAGTAGCTTGGACCTCTGGTTTTCTGAAGAACACATCAAAGCCACAAATCTTCAGGTACGAATTTCCACCATTATAGACATGATTTGAAGATGTTTTCAGGTTCTTGAAGCTTCTTATAAGCTCAAGAACTTGTCTGGCTAGTTGATAGGCCTTTAGAGGCATAGTTCAAAAGCTAGGGCAAAACTTCCTCTGTTCGATTCTCTTATTTCATGAGTATTTTGTGCATTTCATCACTGGATTCATGATCTCCATTACTTCAGCATCATTTTGGTATGTGCATTGTGTGTTTTGGTGAGCATGTGAGAGTTGCAGGTGGTGGTTCTCGCCGGAGAAGGTGGCCGGAGGTCCCTCTCCGGCCGGTAGCTTTGATGCTAAGGTTTTATTCCAGTTTTAATCGTGGCCTTTGATTTATTTGCATCGTGTGGATAAAAACATGCCAACACATAAAAAAAACGTACAAGTCATGTGCCATTTTTCTGAATTCAATTAAACATGATGTGATGCAGTGCACGATAGTTAGTGTGCTCATTCATGTGCGTGTGTTGGATGTAGCTACTTTGACTTGCCTGTTGACTTGACCTGATCTAATGGCGTGGATTGATTGACTTTTGTTTGACTGAGTGTGCATGGTTGCTAGTATGGATTGCGTGTAATTGGACCAGGCTTGGTATTGATACTTGCACCCCATGTTTTAAAGCCCAAACCAATTTGAACTGTTAGTTTGCTATGCATGCACCCCCTGTTTGTTTTCTATTTCATTTTTATTTTTTCATTTTGTGCAAGTATCCTTTTTATTTTTTAAAAATACCAAACAATATTAGAAAATTCTAGAAAAATTCATGAATATTGAAAATACATTTAGGAAATTTTTGATATTTTCATTTCATGATTTTATGACATTTTTACCCCTGTTTCATAATTTCTTTTGAATTTTCATTTGTGTGCATTCCAAATGTGATACATGAGTTTGTAGAATTTTGTTCTTGATCATTATAAATTGTTTTGATTTGATTCTTTTTGTATTGGTTCACTAATACATTGAAGTATGTTAGATGATTTTTGTTTGATTTTCTAGGTCATTTTATGACATGTTTTGATGCTTATCTTTGCACTACTTTGCATGATGTTTCCACTTGACCTAAGTGCTTTGTTTGAAGTCATTTTGCTCTGAATTTTTACATGCTATCTTGATGTATGATTCACTTCTGACATAGGCCTTCTAATACCATGTTTGCATAATTTTCATAAGTCCTTTTGACTTTTATTTGATGCATTACATTTAAAGCATAATGCATGTCATATCATTCTAAGTTTGGTACATGTTTGCATGATTTCTCTTGTGCATATTTGTATGATCATTTGCATATTTTGTGAGCTATTCATGTGATGTTATAGGTCATTGTTGCACATTATAGGTCACTTTTACATGTTCATTTCAATTTGAACTTTGTGCATCCTTAACATGTAACTGTTTGCATTTTCTTTTTGAACTTCCATTTCATTTCTTCTTCTAATACTTGTTGAATGTCTTGATGATTGATTCATGAATACTTGTGATATGTTTATAAACCATTTTCCATTTGGTTTCAATTCTGATCCTTGGATTACATGTTCCATCTTTTCATTTCTTTTCATTTTACTTCTTATACATGTTGCTTTGTTTACTAACCATGTAGGGGCTTTGGTAAGCTGAAATTGAGTGTGGATAAGGAATCCACATTCAAACTTCTTTCCTTTCATCTTTTACAAGTCAATTTTGTGTTTTGTTAAGTACTTATGTGCTTACTTTAATTAACTCATTACTTTCCCTTTTGAGTTACAATTCATCTTCTACTTTAGAAGTGAATTGTTTAATTCATTCCTTCTTTAGATTTTAGGTTTTGATCAATTACTCATGGTTAGAGACCTCAAATGGAAAATATTTCAACATGAAAGTTATTCCTCTATGTGAGATCTTCAAAATTGGTGTTAATGGTTTTTTCATTTGATCAAAGGTTAAGAAGTTATGTTGAGTCCAATTTGGTGTGATTATGCTGAAAACCTAGGTGCCATGTTGCCTTGTCAACCAACCTCTTTGCCACGCCTTTGACCAGTCCCAAACTTGTGTGTTCTAATCTATTTTTCAACCTATTCCAAATCTCATTTCAATTCAATTTTCATACCAAAGTTGTTCTACTACAATCCCTCTTTTCAATGACTCCAAAACACCATCCAACCATGCATTAATAAAAGAGAAATCACCATTAAACATCCATGTTTGCATTATTTCCAACTGTCATAAAAATCAGAAATGAATGTTGTTGTTGTTGTTGTTCTACCAGCTTGCACGTGCAATGATCACATTCTCCAACCTTTTCTTCATTTATCCAAACATTTATCACATTCATAATAGCACGTGTTTCATTATACATAGAAGTGGAAAATTAGAAGCTTGTAGAATAAGTTTTGTGCTGCAACAAGCCGTGCCATTTCACTTTCTTTTCAGCTCCACCATAACCCACCATGAACTATCATCACCATATCAGTGCTCTCCCTAACTAACTTGACTCAGTTAGTTAGGGATGACTCACCTAAACCATGCTAACTCACTTGACTCACTCATTAAACCATGGTTAAGCTCACACTATAATTAGAAATCTCACTCTCAAATTTCATTTCTAACTTGATTTTCTCTTCTACATCTCAAAAACTCTCTCCACTCTCTCTCTGATTCTCTCATTCTTCTTCCATTTCTACATTTGTCTTCCATATTCGACTCAGAATCACTCTTCTTCTCTCTCAATTTCTCCACATGGCAACTGGTGTTTGAAGCTTGATCTCAATTTCTCTCCACTGAACCATACTCAATTACTTCATCTAAGCCTTTATTTGGCCAAAAGCGGATCAAAAGTAGCTTGGACCTCTGGTTTTCTGAAGAACACATCAAAGCCACAAATCTTCAGGTACGAATTTCCACCATTATAGACATGATTTGAAGATGTTTTCAGGTTCTTGAAGCTTCTTATAAGCTCAAGAACTTGTCTGGCTAGTTGATAGGCCTTTAGAGGCATAGTTCAAAAGCTAGGGCAAAACTTCCTCTGTTCGATTCTCTTATTTCATGAGTATTTTGTGCATTTCATCACTGGATTCATGATCTCCATTACTTCAGCATCATTTTGGTATGTGCATTGTGTGTTTTGGTGAGCATGTGAGAGTTGCAGGTGGTGGTTCTCGCCGGAGAAGGTGGCCGGAGGTCCCTCTCCGGCCGGTAGCTTTGATGCTAAGGTTTTATTCCAGTTTTAATCGTGGCCTTTGATTTATTTGCATCGTGTGGATAAAAACATGCCAACACATAAAAAAAACGTACAAGTCATGTGCCATTTTTCTGAATTCAATTAAACATGATGTGATGCAGTGCACGATAGTTAGTGTGCTCATTCATGTGCGTGTGTTGGATGTAGCTACTTTGACTTGCCTGTTGACTTGACCTGATCTAATGGCGTGGATTGATTGACTTTTGTTTGACTGAGTGTGCATGGTTGCTAGTATGGATTGCGTGTAATTGGACCAGGCTTGGTATTGATACTTGCACCCCATGTTTTAAAGCCCAAACCAATTTGAACTGTTAGTTTGCTATGCATGCACCCCCTGTTTGTTTTCTATTTCATTTTTATTTTTTCATTTTGTGCAAGTATCCTTTTTATTTTTTAAAAATACCAAACAATATTAGAAAATTCTAGAAAAATTCATGAATATTGAAAATACATTTAGGAAATTTTTGATATTTTCATTTCATGATTTTATGACATTTTTACCCCTGTTTCATAATTTCTTTTGAATTTTCATTTGTGTGCATTCCAAATGTGATACATGAGTTTGTAGAATTTTGTTCTTGATCATTATAAATTGTTTTGATTTGATTCTTTTTGTATTGGTTCACTAATACATTGAAGTATGTTAGATGATTTTTGTTTGATTTTCTAGGTCATTTTATGACATGTTTTGATGCTTATCTTTGCACTACTTTGCATGATGTTTCCACTTGACCTAAGTGCTTTGTTTGAAGTCATTTTGCTCTGAATTTTTACATGCTATCTTGATGTATGATTCACTTCTGACTTAGGCCTTCTAATACCATGTTTGCATAATTTTCATAAGTCCTTTTGACTTTTATTTGATGCATTACATTTAAAGCATAATGCATGTCATATCATTCTAAGTTTGGTACATGTTTGCATGATTTCTCTTGTGCATATTTGTATGATCATTTGCATATTTTGTGAGCTATTCATGTGATGTTATAGGTCATTGTTGCACATTATAGGTCACTTTTACATGTTCATTTCAATTTGAACTTTGTGCATCCTTAGCATGTAACTGTTTGCATTTTCTTTTTGAACTTCCATTTCATTTCTTCTTCTAATACTTGTTGAATGTCTTGATGATTGATTCATGAATACTTGTGATATGTTTATAAACCATTTTCCATTTGGTTTCAATTCTGATCCTTGGATTACATGTTCCATCTTTTCATTTCTTTTCATTTTACTTCTTATACATGTTGCTTTGTTTACTAACCATGTAGGGGCTTTGGTAAGCTGAAATTGAGTGTGGATAAGGAATCCACATTCAAACTTCTTTCCTTTCATCTTTTACAAGTCAATTTTGTGTTTTGTTAAGTACTTATGTGCTTACTTTAATTAACTCATTACTTTCCCTTTTGAGTTACAATTCATCTTCTACTTTAGAAGTGAATTGTTTAATTCATTCCTTCTTTAGATTTTAGGTTTTGATCAATTACTCATGGTTAGAGACCTCAAATGGAAAATATTTCAACATGAAAGTTATTCCTCTATGTGAGATCTTCAAAATTGGTGTTAATGGTTTTTTCATTTGATCAAAGGTTAAGAAGTTATGTTGAGTCCAATTTGGTGTGATTATGCTGAAAACCTAGGTGCCATGTTGCCTTGTCAACCAACCTCTTTGCCACGCCTTTGACCAGTCCCAAACTTGTGTGTTCTAATCTATTTTTCAACCTATTCCAAATCTCATTTCAATTCAATTTTCATACCAAAGTTGTTCTACTACAATCCCTCTTTTCAATGACTCCAAAACACCATCCAACCATGCATTAATAAAAGAGAAATCACCATTAAACATCCATGTTTGCATTATTTCCAACTGTCATAAAAATCAGAAATGAATGTTGTTGTTGTTGTTGTTCTACCAGCTTGCACGTGCAATGATCACATTCTCCAACCTTTTCTTCATTTATCCAAACATTTATCACATTCATAATAGCACGTGTTTCATTATACATAGAAGTGGAAAATTAGAAGCTTGTAGAATAAGTTTTGTGCTGCAACAAGCCGTGCCATTTCACTTTCTTTTCAGCTCCACCATAACCCACCATGAACTATCATCACCATATCAGTGCTCTCCCTAACTAACTTGACTCAGTTAGTTAGGGATGACTCACCTAAACCATGCTAACTCACTTGACTCACTCATTAAACCATGGTTAAGCTCACACTATAATTAGAAATCTCACTCTCAAATTTCATTTCTAACTTGATTTTCTCTTCTACATCTCAAAAACTCTCTCCACTCTCTCTCTGATTCTCTCATTCTTCTTCCATTTCTACATTCGTCTTCCATATTCGACTCAGAATCACTCTTCTTCTCTCTCAATTTCTCCACATGGCAACTGGTGTTTGAAGCTTGATCTCAATTTCTCTCCACTGAACCATACTCAATTACTTCATCTAAGCCTTTATTTGGCCAAAAGCGGATCAAAAGTAGCTTGGACCTCTGGTTTTCTGAAGAACACATCAAAGCCACAAATCTTCAGGTACGAATTTCCACCATTATAGACATGATTTGAAGATGTTTTCAGGTTCTTGAAGCTTCTTATAAGCTCAAGAACTTGTCTGGCTAGTTGATAGGCCTTTAGAGGCATAGTTCAAAAGCTAGGGCAAAACTTCCTCTGTTCGATTCTCTTATTTCATGAGTATTTTGTGCATTTCATCACTGGATTCATGATCTCCATTACTTCAGCATCATTTTGGTATGTGCATTGTGTGTTTTGGTGAGCATGTGAGAGTTGCAGGTGGTGGTTCTCGCCGGAGAAGGTGGCCGGAGGTCCCTCTCCGGCCGGTAGCTTTGATGCTAAGGTTTTATTCCAGTTTTAATCGTGGCCTTTGATTTATTTGCATCGTGTGGATAAAAACATGCCAACACATAAAAAAAATGTACAAGTCATGTGCCATTTTTCTGAATTCAATTAAACATGATGTGATGCAGTGCACGATAGTTAGTGTGCTCATTCATGTGCGTGTGTTGGATGTAGCTACTTTGACTTGCCTGTTGACTTGACCTGATCTAATGGCGTGGATTGATTGACTTTTGTTTGACTGAGTGTGCATGGTTGCTAGTATGGATTGCGTGTAATTGGACCAGGCTTGGTATTGATACTTGCACCCCATGTTTTAAAGCCCAAACCAATTTGAACTGTTAGTTTGCTATGCATGCACCCCCTGTTTGTTTTCTATTTCATTTTTATTTTTTCATTTTGTGCAAGTATCCTTTTTATTTTTTAAAAATACCAAACAATATTAGAAAATTCTAGAAAAATTCATGAATATTGAAAATACATTTAGGAAATTTTTGATATTTTCATTTCATGATTTTATGACATTTTTACCCCTGTTTCATAATTTCTTTTGAATTTTCATTTGTGTGCATTCCAAATGTGATACATGAGTTTGTAGAATTTTGTTCTTGATCATTATAAATTGTTTTGATTTGATTCTTTTTGTATTGGTTCACTAATACATTGAAGTATGTTAGATGATTTTTGTTTGATTTTCTAGGTCATTTTATGACATGTTTTGATGCTTATCTTTGCACTACTTTGCATGATGTTTCCACTTGACCTAAGTGCTTTGTTTGAAGTCATTTTGCTCTGAATTTTTACATGCTATCTTGATGTATGATTCACTTCTGACTTAGGCCTTCTAATACCATGTTTGCATAATTTTCATAAGTCCTTTTGACTTTTATTTGATGCATTACATTTAAAGCATAATGCATGTCATATCATTCTAAGTTTGGTACATGTTTGCATGATTTCTCTTGTGCATATTTGTATGATCATTTGCATATTTTGTGAGCTATTCATGTGATGTTATAGGTCATTGTTGCACATTATAGGTCACTTTTACATGTTCATTTCAATTTGAACTTTGTGCATCCTTAGCATGTAACTGTTTGCATTTTCTTTTTGAACTTCCATTTCATTTCTTCTTCTAATACTTGTTGAATGTCTTGATGATTGATTCATGAATACTTGTGATATGTTTATAAACCATTTTCCATTTGGTTTCAATTCTGATCCTTGGATTACATGTTCCATCTTTTCATTTCTTTTCATTTTACTTCTTATACATGTTGCTTTGTTTACTAACCATGTAGGGGCTTTGGTAAGCTGAAATTGAGTGTGGATAAGGAATCCACATTCAAACTTCTTTCCTTTCATCTTTTACAAGTCAATTTTGTGTTTTGTTAAGTACTTATGTGCTTACTTTAATTAACTCATTACTTTCCCTTTTGAGTTACAATTCATCTTCTACTTTAGAAGTGAATTGTTTAATTCATTCCTTCTTTAGATTTTAGGTTTTGATCAATTACTCATGGTTAGAGACCTCAAATGGAAAATATTTCAACATGAAAGTTATTCCTCTATGTGAGATCTTCAAAATTGGTGTTAATGGTTTTTTCATTTGATCAAAGGTTAAGAAGTTATGTTGAGTCCAATTTGGTGTGATTATGCTGAAAACCTAGGTGCCATGTTGCCTTGTCAACCAACCTCTTTGCCACGCCTTTGACCAGTCCCAAACTTGTGTGTTCTAATCTATTTTTCAACCTATTCCAAATCTCATTTCAATTCAATTTTCATACCAAAGTTGTTCTACTACAATCCCTCTTTTCAATGACTCCAAAACCCCATCCAACCATGCATTAATAAAAGAGAAAATCACCATTAAACATCCATGTTTGCATTATTTCCAACTCTCATAAAAATCAGAAATGAATGTTGTTGTTGTTGTTGTTGTTCTACCAGCTTGCACATGCAATGATCACATTCTCCAACCTTTTCTTCATTTATCCAAACATTTATCACATTCATAATAGCACGTGTTTCATTATACATAGAAGTGGAAAATTAGAAGCTTGTAGAATAAGTTTTGTGCTGCAACAAGCCGTGCCATTTCACTTTCTTTTCAGCTCCACCATAACCCACCATGAACTATCATCACCATATCAGTGCTCTCCCTAACTAACTTGACTCAGTTAGTTAGGGATGACTCACCTAAACCATGCTAACTCACTTGACTCACTCATTAAACCATGGTTAAGCTCACACTATAATTAGAAATCTCACTCTCAAATTTCATTTCTAACTTGATTTTCTCTTCTACATCTCAAAAACTCTCTCCACTCTCTCTCTGATTCTCTCATTCTTCTTCCATTTCTACATTCGTCTTCCATATTCGACTCAGAATCACTCTTCTTCTCTCTCAATTTCTCCACATGGCAACTGGTGTTTGAAGCTTGATCTCAATTTCTCTCCACTGAACCATACTCAATTACTTCATCTAAGCCTTTATTTGGCCAAAAGCGGATCAAAAGTAGCTTGGACCTCTGGTTTTCTGAAGAACACATCAAAGCCACAAATCTTCAGGTACGAATTTCCACCATTATAGACATGATTTGAAGATGTTTTCAGGTTCTTGAAGCTTCTTATAAGCTCAAGAACTTGTCTGGCTAGTTGATAGGCCTTTAGAGGCATAGTTCAAAAGCTAGGGCAAAACTTCCTCTGTTCGATTCTCTTATTTCATGAGTATTTTGTGCATTTCATCACTGGATTCATGATCTCCATTACTTCAGCATCATTTTGGTATGTGCATTGTGTGTTTTGGTGAGCATGTGAGAGTTGCAGGTGGTGGTTCTCGCCGGAGAAGGTGGCCGGAGGTCCCTCTCCGGCCGGTAGCTTTGATGCTAAGGTTTTATTCCAGTTTTAATCGTGGCCTTTGATTTATTTGCATCGTGTGGATAAAAACATGCCAACACATAAAAAAAATGTACAAGTCATGTGCCATTTTTCTGAATTCAATTAAACATGATGTGATGCAGTGCACGATAGTTAGTGTGCTCATTCATGTGCGTGTGTTGGATGTAGCTACTTTGACTTGCCTGTTGACTTGACCTGATCTAATGGCGTGGATTGATTGACTTTTGTTTGACTGAGTGTGCATGGTTGCTAGTATGGATTGCGTGTAATTGGACCAGGCTTGGTATTGATACTTGCACCCCATGTTTTAAAGCCCAAACCAATTTGAACTGTTAGTTTGCTATGCATGCACCCCCTGTTTGTTTTCTATTTCATTTTTATTTTTTCATTTTGTGCAAGTATCCTTTTTATTTTTTAAAAATACCAAACAATATTAGAAAATTCTAGAAAAATTCATGAATATTGAAAATACATTTAGGAAATTTTTGATATTTTCATTTCATGATTTTATGACATTTTTACCCCTGTTTCATAATTTCTTTTGAATTTTCATTTGTGTGCATTCCAAATGTGATACATGAGTTTGTAGAATTTTGTTCTTGATCATTATAAATTGTTTTGATTTGATTCTTTTTGTATTGGTTCACTAATACATTGAAGTATGTTAGATGATTTTTGTTTGATTTTCTAGGTCATTTTATGACATGTTTTGATGCTTATCTTTGCACTACTTTGCATGATGTTTCCACTTGACCTAAGTGCTTTGTTTGAAGTCATTTTGCTCTGAATTTTTACATGCTATCTTGATGTATGATTCACTTATGACTTAGGCCTTCTAATACCATGTTTGCATAATTTTCATAAGTCCTTTTGACTTTTATTTGATGCATTACATTTAAAGCATAATGCATGTCATATCATTCTAAGTTTGGTACATGTTTGCATGATTTCTCTTGTGCATATTTGTATGATCATTTGCATATTTTGTGAGCTATTCATGTGATGTTATAGGTCATTGTTGCACATTATAGGTCACTTTTACATGTTCATTTCAATTTGAACTTTGTGCATCCTTAGCATGTAACTGTTTGCATTTTCTTTTTGAACTTCCATTTCATTTCTTCTTCTAATACTTGTTGAATGTCTTGATGATTGATTCATGAATACTTGTGATATGTTTATAAACCATTTTCCATTTGGTTTCAATTCTGATCCTTGGATTACATGTTCCATCTTTTCATTTCTTTTCATTTTACTTCTTATACATGTTGCTTTGTTTACTAACCATGTAGGGGCTTTGGTAAGCTGAAATTGAGTGTGGATAAGGAATCCACATTCAAACTTCTTTCCTTTCATCTTTTACAAGTCAATTTTGTGTTTTGTTAAATACTTATGTGCTTACTTTAATTAACTCATTACTTTCCCTTTTGAGTTACAATTCATCTTCTACTTTAGAAGTGAATTGTTTAATTCATTCCTTCTTTAGATTTTAGGTTTTGATCAATTACTCATGGTTAGAGACCTCAAATGGAAAATCTTTCAACATGAAAGTTATTCCTCTATGTGAGATCTTCAAAATTGGTGTTAATGGTTTTTTCATTTGATCAAAGGTTAAGAAGTTATGTTGAGTCCAATTTGGTGTGATTAGGCTGAAAACCTAGGTGCCATGTTGCCTTGTCAACCAACCTCTTTGCCACGCCTTTGACCAGTCCCAAACTTGTGTGTTCTAATCTATTTTTCAACCTATTCCAAATCTCATTTCAATTCAATTTTCATACCAAAGTTGTTCTACTACAATCCCTCTTTTCAATGACTCCAAAACACCATCCAACCATGCATTAATAAAAGAGAAATCACCATTAAACATCCATGTTTGCATTATTTCCAACTGTCATAAAAATCAGAAATGAATGTTGTTGTTGTTGTTGTTCTACCAGCTTACACGTGCAATGATCACATTCTCCAACCTTTTCTTCATTTATCCAAACATTTATCACATTCATAATAGCACGTGTTTCATTATACATAGAAGTGGAAAATTAGAAGCTTGTAGAATAAGTTTTGTGCTGCAACAAGCCGTGCCATTTCACTTTCTTTTCAGCTCCACCATAACCCACCATGAACTATCATCACCATATCAGTGCTCTCCCTAACTAACTTGACTCAGTTAGTTAGGGATGACTCACCTAAACCATGCTAACTCACTTGACTCACTCATTAAACCATGGTTAAGCTCACACTATAATTAGAAATCTCACTCTCAAATTTCATTTCTAACTTGATTTTCTCTTCTACATCTCAAAAACTCTCTCCACTCTCTCTCTGATTCTCTCATTCTTCTTCCATTTCTACATTCGTCTTCCATATTCGACTCAGAATCACTCTTCTTCTCTCTCAATTTCTCCACATGGCAACTAGTGTTTGAAGCTTGATCTCAATTTCTCTCCACTGAACCATACTCAATTACTTCATCTAAGCCTTTATTTGGCCAAAAGCGGATCAAAAGTAGCTTGGACCTCTGGTTTTCTGAAGAACACATCAAAGCCACAAATCTTCAGGTACGAATTTCCACCATTATAGACATGATTTGAAGATGTTTTCAGGTTCTTGAAGCTTCTTATAAGCTCAAGAACTTGTCTGGCTAGTTGATAGGCCTTTAGAGGCATAGTTCAAAAGCTAGGGCAAAACTTCCTCTGTTCGATTCTCTTATTTCATGAGTATTTTGTGCATTTCATCACTGGATTCATGATCTCCATTACTTCAGCATCATTTTGGTATGTGCATTGTGTGTTTTGGTGAGCATGTGAGAGTTGCAGGTGGTGGTTCTCGCCGGAGAAGGTGGCCGGAGGTCCCTCTCCGGCCGGTAGCTTTGATGCTAAGGTTTTATTCCAGTTTTAATCGTGGCCTTTGATTTATTTGCATCGTGTGGATAAAAACATGCCAACACATAAAAAAAATGTACAAGTCATGTGCCATTTTTCTGAATTCAATTAAACATGATGTGATGCAGTGCACGATAGTTAGTGTGCTCATTCATGTGCGTGTGTTGGATGTAGCTACTTTGACTTGCCTGTTGACTTGACCTGATCTAATGGCGTGGATTGATTGACTTTTGTTTGACTGAGTGTGCATGGTTGCTAGTATGGATTGCGTGTAATTGGACCAGGCTTGGTATTGATACTTGCACCCCATGTTTTAAAGCCCAAACCAATTTGAACTGTTAGTTTGCTATGCATGCACCCCCTGTTTGTTTTCTATTTCATTTTTATTTTTTCATTTTGTGCAAGTATCCTTTTTATTTTTTAAAAATACCAAACAATATTAGAAAATTCTAGAAAAATTCATGAATATTGAAAATACATTTAGGAAATTTTTGATATTTTCATTTCATGATTTTATGACATTTTTACCCCTGTTTCATAATTTCTTTTGAATTTTCATTTGTGTGCATTCCAAATGTGATACATGAGTTTGTAGAATTTTGTTCTTGATCATTATAAATTGTTTTGATTTGATTCTTTTTGTATTGGTTCACTAATACATTGAAGTATGTTAGATGATTTTTGTTTGATTTTCTAGGTCATTTTATGACATGTTTTGATGCTTATCTTTGCACTACTTTGCATGATGTTTCCACTTGACCTAAGTGCTTTGTTTGAAGTCATTTTGCTCTGAATTTTTACATGCTATCTTGATGTATGATTCACTTCTGACTTAGGCCTTCTAATACCATGTTTGCATAATTTTCATAAGTCCTTTTGACTTTTATTTGATGCATTACATTTAAAGCATAATGCATGTCATATCATTCTAAGTTTGGTACATGTTTGCATGATTTCTCTTGTGCATATTTGTATGATCATTTGCATATTTTGTGAGCTATTCATGTGATGTTATAGGTCATTGTTGCACATTATAGGTCACTTTTACATGTTCATTTCAATTTGAACTTTGTGCATCCTTAGCATGTAACTGTTTGCATTTTCTTTTTGAACTTCCATTTCATTTCTTCTTCTAATACTTGTTGAATGTCTTGATGATTGATTCATGAATACTTGTGATATGTTTATAAACCATTTTCCATTTGGTTTCAATTCTGATCCTTGGATTACATGTTCCATCTTTTCATTTCTTTTCATTTTACTTCTTATACATGTTGCTTTGTTTACTAACCATGTAGGGGCTTTGGTAAGCTGAAATTGAGTGTGGATAAGGAATCCACATTCAAACTTCTTTCCTTTCATCTTTTACAAGTCAATTTTGTGTTTTGTTAAGTACTTATGTGCTTACTTTAATTAACTCATTACTTTCCCTTTTGAGTTACAATTCATCTTCTACTTTAGAAGTGAATTGTTTAATTCATTCCTTCTTTAGATTTTAGGTTTTGATCAATTACTCATGGTTAGAGACCTCAAATGGAAAATCTTTCAACATGAAAGTTATTCCTCTATGTGAGATCTTCAAAATTGGTGTTAATGGTTTTTTCATTTGATCAAAGGTTAAGAAGTTATGTTGAGTCCATTTTGGTGTGATTACGCTGAAAACCTAGGTGCCATGTTGCCTTGTCAACCAACCTCTTTGCCACGCCTTTGACCAGTCCCAAACTTGTGTGTTCTAATCTATTTTTCAACCTATTCCAAATCTCATTTCAATTCAATTTTCATACCAAAGTTGTTCTACTACAATCCCTCTTTTCAATGACTCCAAAACCCCATCCAACCATGCATTAATAAAAGAGAAAATCACCATTAAACATCCATGTTTGCATTATTTCCAACTCTCATAAAAATCAGAAATGAATGTTGTTGTTGTTGTTGTTGTTCTACCAGCTTGCACATGCAATGATCACATTCTCCAACCTTTTCTTCATTTATCCAAACATTTATCACATTCATAATAGCACGTGTTTCATTATACATAGAAGTGGAAAATTAGAAGCTTGTAGAATAAGTTTTGTGCTGCAACAAGCCGTGCCATTTCACTTTCTTTTCAGCTCCACCATAACCCACCATGAACTATCATCACCATATCAGTGCTCTCCCTAACTAACTTGACTCAGTTAGTTAGGGATGACTCACCTAAACCATGCTAACTCACTTGACTCACTCATTAAACCATGGTTAAGCTCACACTATAATTAGAAATCTCACTCTCAAATTTCATTTCTAACTTGATTTTCTCTTCTACATCTCAAAAACTCTCTCCACTCTCTCTCTGATTCTCTCATTCTTCTTCCATTTCTACATTCGTCTTCCATATTCGACTCAGAATCACTCTTCTTCTCTCTCAATTTCTCCACATGGCAACTGGTGTTTGAAGCTTGATCTCAATTTCTCTCCACTGAACCATACTCAATTACTTCATCTAAGCCTTTATTTGGCCAAAAGCGGATCAAAAGTAGCTTGGACCTCTGGTTTTCTGAAGAACACATCAAAGCCACAAATCTTCAGGTACGAATTTCCACCATTATAGACATGATTTGAAGATGTTTTCAGGTTCTTGAAGCTTCTTATAAGCTCAAGAACTTGTCTGGCTAGTTGATAGGCCTTTAGAGGCATAGTTCAAAAGCTAGGGCAAAACTTCCTCTGTTCGATTCTCTTATTTCATGAGTATTTTGTGCATTTCATCACTGGATTCATGATCTCCATTACTTCAGCATCATTTTGGTATGTGCATTGTGTGTTTTGGTGAGCATGTGAGAGTTGCAGGTGGTGGTTCTCGCCGGAGAAGGTGGCCGGAGGTCCCTCTCCGGCCGGTAGCTTTGATGCTAAGGTTTTATTCCAGTTTTAATCGTGGCCTTTGATTTATTTGCATCGTGTGGATAAAAACATGCCAACACATAAAAAAAACGTACAAGTCATGTGCCATTTTTCTGAATTCAATTAAACATGATGTGATGCAGTGCACGATAGTTAGTGTGCTCATTCATGTGCGTGTGTTGGATGTAGCTACTTTGACTTGCCTGTTGACTTGACCTGATCTAATGGCGTGGATTGATTGACTTTTGTTTGACTGAGTGTGCATGGTTGCTAGTATGGATTGCGTGTAATTGGACCAGGCTTGGTATTGATACTTGCACCCCATGTTTTAAAGCCCAAACCAATTTGAACTGTTAGTTTGCTATGCATGCACCCCCTGTTTGTTTTCTATTTCATTTTTATTTTTTCATTTTGTGCAAGTATCCTTTTTATTTTTTAAAAATACCAAACAATATTAGAAAATTCTAGAAAAATTCATGAATATTGAAAATACATTTAGGAAATTTTTGATATTTTCATTTCATGATTTTATGACATTTTTACCCCTGTTTCATAATTTCTTTTGAATTTTCATTTGTGTGCATTCCAAATGTGATACATGAGTTTGTAGAATTTTGTTCTTGATCATTATAAATTGTTTTGATTTGATTCTTTTTGTATTGGTTCACTAATACATTGAAGTATGTTAGATGATTTTTGTTTGATTTTCTAGGTCATTTTATGACATGTTTTGATGCTTATCTTTGCACTACTTTGCATGATGTTTCCACTTGACCTAAGTGCTTTGTTTGAAGTCATTTTGCTCTGAATTTTTACATGCTATCTTGATGTATGATTCACTTCTGACTTAGGCCTTCTAATACCATGTTTGCATAATTTTCATAAGTCCTTTTGACTTTTATTTGATGCATTACATTTAAAGCATAATGCATGTCATATCATTCTAAGTTTGGTACATGTTTGCATGATTTCTCTTGTGCATATTTGTATGATCATTTGCATATTTTGTGAGCTATTCATGTGATGTTATAGGTCATTGTTGCACATTATAGGTCACTTTTACATGTTCATTTCAATTTGAACTTTGTGCATCCTTAGCATGTAACTGTTTGCATTTTCTTTTTGAACTTCCATTTCATTTCTTCTTCTAATACTTGTTGAATGTCTTGATGATTGATTCATGAATACTTGTGATATGTTTATAAACCATTTTCCATTTGGTTTCAATTCTGATCCTTGGATTACATGTTCCATCTTTTCATTTCTTTTCATTTTACTTCTTATACATGTTGCTTTGTTTACTAACCATGTAGGGGCTTTGGTAAGCTGAAATTGAGTGTGGATAAGGAATCCACATTCAAACTTCTTTCCTTTCATCTTTTACAAGTCAATTTTGTGTTTTGTTAAGTACTTATGTGCTTACTTTAATTAACTCATTACTTTCCCTTTTGAGTTACAATTCATCTTCTACTTTAGAAGTGAATTGTTTAATTCATTCCTTCTTTAGATTTTAGGTTTTGATCAATTACTCATGGTTAGAGACCTCAAATGGAAAATCTTTCAACATGAAAGTTATTCCTCTATGTGAGATCTTCAAAATTGGTGTTAATGGTTTTTTCATTTGATCAAAGGTTAAGAAGTTATGTTGAGTCCATTTTGGTGTGATTACGCTGAAAACCTAGGTGCCATGTTGCCTTGTCAACCAACCTCTTTGCCACGCCTTTGACCAGTCCCAAACTTGTGTGTTCTAATCTATTTTTCAACCTATTCCAAATCTCATTTCAATTCAATTTTCATACCAAAGTTGTTCTACTACAATCCCTCTTTTCAATGACTCCAAAACCCCATCCAACCATGCATTAATAAAAGAGAAAATCACCATTAAACATCCATGTTTGCATTATTTCCAACTCTCATAAAAATCAGAAATGAATGTTGTTGTTGTTGTTGTTGTTCTACCAGCTTGCACATGCAATGATCACATTCTCCAACCTTTTCTTCATTTATCCAAACATTTATCACATTCATAATAGCACGTGTTTCATTATACATAGAAGTGGAAAATTAGAAGCTTGTAGAATAAGTTTTGTGCTGCAACAAGCCGTGCCATTTCACTTTCTTTTCAGCTCCACCATAACCCACCATGAACTATCATCACCATATCAGTGCTCTCCCTAACTAACTTGACTCAGTTAGTTAGGGATGACTCACCTAAACCATGCTAACTCACTTGACTCACTCATTAAACCATGGTTAAGCTCACACTATAATTAGAAATCTCACTCTCAAATTTCATTTCTAACTTGATTTTCTCTTCTACATCTCAAAAACTCTCTCCACTCTCTCTCTGATTCTCTCATTCTTCTTCCATTTCTACATTCGTCTTCCATATTCGACTCAGAATCACTCTTCTTCTCTCTCAATTTCTCCACATGGCAACTGGTGTTTGAAGCTTGATCTCAATTTCTCTCCACTGAACCATACTCAATTACTTCATCTAAGCCTTTATTTGGCCAAAAGCGGATCAAAAGTAGCTTGGACCTCTGGTTTTCTGAAGAACACATCAAAGCCACAAATCTTCAGGTACGAATTTCCACCATTATAGACATGATTTGAAGATGTTTTCAGGTTCTTGAAGCTTCTTATAAGCTCAAGAACTTGTCTGGCTAGTTGATAGGCCTTTAGAGGCATAGTTCAAAAGCTAGGGCAAAACTTCCTCTGTTCGATTCTCTTATTTCATGAGTATTTTGTGCATTTCATCACTGGATTCATGATCTCCATTACTTCAGCATCATTTTGGTATGTGCATTGTGTGTTTTGGTGAGCATGTGAGAGTTGCAGGTGGTGGTTCTCGCCGGAGAAGGTGGCCGGAGGTCCCTCTCCGGCCGGTAGCTTTGATGCTAAGGTTTTATTCCAGTTTTAATCGTGGCCTTTGATTTATTTGCATCGTGTGGATAAAAACATGCCAACACATAAAAAAAATGTACAAGTCATGTGCCATTTTTCTGAATTCAATTAAACATGATGTGATGCAGTGCACGATAGTTAGTGTGCTCATTCATGTGCGTGTGTTGGATGTAGCTACTTTGACTTGCCTGTTGACTTGACCTGATCTAATGGCGTGGATTGATTGACTTTTGTTTGACTGAGTGTGCATGGTTGCTAGTATGGATTGCGTGTAATTGGACCAGGCTTGGTATTGATACTTGCACCCCATGTTTTAAAGCCCAAACCAATTTGAACTGTTAGTTTGCTATGCATGCACCCCCTGTTTGTTTTCTATTTCATTTTTATTTTTTCATTTTGTGCAAGTATCCTTTTTATTTTTTAAAAATACCAAACAATATTAGAAAATTCTAGAAAAATTCATGAATATTGAAAATACATTTAGGAAATTTTTGATATTTTCATTTCATGATTTTATGACATTTTTACCCCTGTTTCATAATTTCTTTTGAATTTTCATTTGTGTGCATTCCAAATGTGATACATGAGTTTGTAGAATTTTGTTCTTGATCATTATAAATTGTTTTGATTTGATTCTTTTTGTATTGGTTCACTAATACATTGAAGTATGTTAGATGATTTTTGTTTGATTTTCTAGGTCATTTTATGACATGTTTTGATGCTTATCTTTGCACTACTTTGCATGATGTTTCCACTTGACCTAAGTGCTTTGTTTGAAGTCATTTTGCTCTGAATTTTTACATGCTATCTTGATGTATGATTCACTTCTGACTTAGGCCTTCTAATACCATGTTTGCATAATTTTCATAAGTCCTTTTGACTTTTATTTGATGCATTACATTTAAAGCATAATGCATGTCATATCATTCTAAGTTTGGTACATGTTTGCATGATTTCTCTTGTGCATATTTGTATGATCATTTGCATATTTTGTGAGCTATTCATGTGATGTTATAGGTCATTGTTGCACATTATAGGTCACTTTTACATGTTCATTTCAATTTGAACTTTGTGCATCCTTAGCATGTAACTGTTTGCATTTTCTTTTTGAACTTCCATTTCATTTCTTCTTCTAATACTTGTTGAATGTCTTGATGATTGATTCATGAATACTTGTGATATGTTTATAAACCATTTTCCATTTGGTTTCAATTCTGATCCTTGGATTACATGTTCCATCTTTTCATTTCTTTTCATTTTACTTCTTATACATGTTGCTTTGTTTACTAACCATGTAGGGGCTTTGGTAAGCTGAAATTGAGTGTGGATAAGGAATCCACATTCAAACTTCTTTCCTTTCATCTTTTACAAGTCAATTTTGTGTTTTGTTAAGTACTTATGTGCTTACTTTAATTAACTCATTACTTTCCCTTTTGAGTTACAATTCATCTTCTACTTTAGAAGTGAATTGTTTAATTCATTCCTTCTTTAGATTTTAGGTTTTGATCAATTACTCATGGTTAGAGACCTCAAATGGAAAATCTTTCAACATGAAAGTTATTCCTCTATGTGAGATCTTCAAAATTGGTGTTAATGGTTTTTTCATTTGATCAAAGGTTAAGAAGTTATGTTGAGTCCATTTTGGTGTGATTACGCTGAAAACCTAGGTGCCATGTTGCCTTGTCAACCAACCTCTTTGCCACGCCTTTGACCAGTCCCAAACTTGTGTGTTCTAATCTATTTTTCAACCTATTCCAAATCTCATTTCAATTCAATTTTCATACCAAAGTTGTTCTACTACAATCCCTCTTTTCAATGACTCCAAAACCCCATCCAACCATGCATTAATAAAAGAGAAAATCACCATTAAACATCCATGTTTGCATTATTTCCAACTCTCATAAAAATCAGAAATGAATGTTGTTGTTGTTGTTGTTGTTCTACCAGCTTGCACATGCAATGATCACATTCTCCAACCTTTTCTTCATTTATCCAAACATTTATCACATTCATAATAGCACGTGTTTCATTATACATAGAAGTGGAAAATTAGAAGCTTGTAGAATAAGTTTTGTGCTGCAACAAGCCGTGCCATTTCACTTTCTTTTCAGCTCCACCATAACCCACCATGAACTATCATCACCATATCAGTGCTCTCCCTAACTAACTTGACTCAGTTAGTTAGGGATGACTCACCTAAACCATGCTAACTCACTTGACTCACTCATTAAACCATGGTTAAGCTCACACTATAATTAGAAATCTCACTCTCAAATTTCATTTCTAACTTGATTTTCTCTTCTACATCTCAAAAACTCTCTCCACTCTCTCTCTGATTCTCTCATTCTTCTTCCATTTCTACATTCGTCTTCCATATTCGACTCAGAATCACTCTTCTTCTCTCTCAATTTCTCCACATGGCAACTGGTGTTTGAAGCTTGATCTCAATTTCTCTCCACTGAACCATACTCAATTACTTCATCTAAGCCTTTATTTGGCCAAAAGCGGATCAAAAGTAGCTTGGACCTCTGGTTTTCTGAAGAACACATCAAAGCCACAAATCTTCAGGTACGAATTTCCACCATTATAGACATGATTTGAAGATGTTTTCAGGTTCTTGAAGCTTCTTATAAGCTCAAGAACTTGTCTGGCTAGTTGATAGGCCTTTAGAGGCATAGTTCAAAAGCTAGGGCAAAACTTCCTCTGTTCGATTCTCTTATTTCATGAGTATTTTGTGCATTTCATCACTGGATTCATGATCTCCATTACTTCAGCATCATTTTGGTATGTGCATTGTGTGTTTTGGTGAGCATGTGAGAGTTGCAGGTGGTGGTTCTCGCCGGAGAAGGTGGCCGGAGGTCCCTCTCCGGCCGGTAGCTTTGATGCTAAGGTTTTATTCCAGTTTTAATCGTGGCCTTTGATTTATTTGCATCGTGTGGATAAAAACATGCCAACACATAAAAAAAATGTACAAGTCATGTGCCATTTTTCTGAATTCAATTAAACATGATGTGATGCAGTGCACGATAGTTAGTGTGCTCATTCATGTGCGTGTGTTGGATGTAGCTACTTTGACTTGCCTGTTGACTTGACCTGATCTAATGGCGTGGATTGATTGACTTTTGTTTGACTGAGTGTGCATGGTTGCTAGTATGGATTGCGTGTAATTGGACCAGGCTTGGTATTGATACTTGCACCCCATGTTTTAAAGCCCAAACCAATTTGAACTGTTAGTTTGCTATGCATGCACCCCCTGTTTGTTTTCTATTTCATTTTTATTTTTTCATTTTGTGCAAGTATCCTTTTTATTTTTTAAAAATACCAAACAATATTAGAAAATTCTAGAAAAATTCATGAATATTGAAAATACATTTAGGAAATTTTTGATATTTTCATTTCATGATTTTATGACATTTGTACCCCTGTTTCATAATTTCTTTTGAATTTTCATTTGTGTGCATTCCAAATGTGATACATGAGTTTGTAGAATTTTGTTCTTGATCATTATAAATTGTTTTGATTTGATTCTTTTTGTATTGGTTCACTAATACATTGAAGTATGTTAGATGATTTTTTTTTGATTTTCTAGGTCATTTTATGACATGTTTTGATGCTTATCTTTGTACTACTTTGCATGATGTTTCCACTTGACCTAAGTGCTTTGTTTGAAGTCATTTTGCTCTGAATTTTTACATGCTATCTTGATGTATGATTCACTTCTGACTTAGGCCTTCTAATACCATGTTTGCATAATTTTCATAAGTCCTTTTGACTTTTATTTGATGCATTACATTTAAAGCATAATGCATGTCATATCATTCTAAGTTTGGTACATGTTTGCATGATTTCTCTTGTGCATATTTGTATGATCATTTGCATATTTTGTGAGCTATTCATGTGATGTTATAGGTCATTGTTGCACATTATAGGTCACTTTTACATGTTCATTTCAATTTGAACTTTGTGCATCCTTAGCATGTAACTGTTTGCATTTTCTTTTTGAACTTCCATTTCATTTCTTCTTCTAATACTTGTTGAATGTCTTGATGATTGATTCATGAATACTTGTGATATGTTTATAAACCATTTTCCATTTGGTTTCAATTCTGATCCTTGGATTACATGTTCCATCTTTTCATTTCTTTTCATTTTACTTCTTATACATGTTGCTTTGTTTACTAACCATGTAGGGGCTTTGGTAAGCTGAAATTGAGTGTGGATAAGGAATCCACATTCAAACTTCTTTCCTTTCATCTTTTACAAGTCAATTTTGTGTTTTGTTAAGTACTTATGTGCTTACTTTAATTAACTCATTACTTTCCCTTTTGAGTTACAATTCATCTTCTACTTTAGAAGTGAATTGTTTAATTCATTCCTTCTTTAGATTTTAGGTTTTGATCAATTACTCATGGTTAGAGACCTCAAATGGAAAATCTTTCAACATGAAAGTTATTCCTCTATGTGAGATCTTCAAAATTGGTGTTAATGGTTTTTTCATTTGATCAAAGGTTAAGAAGTTATGTTGAGTCCATTTTGGTGTGATTACGCTGAAAACCTAGGTGCCATGTTGCCTTGTCAACCAACCTCTTTGCCACGCCTTTGACCAGTCCCAAACTTGTGTGTTCTAATCTATTTTTCAACCTATTCCAAATCTCATTTCAATTCAATTTTCATACCAAAGTTGTTCTACTACAATCCCTCTTTTCAATGACTCCAAAACCCCATCCAACCATGCATTAATAAAAGAGAAAATCACCATTAAACATCCATGTTTGCATTATTTCCAACTCTCATAAAAATCAGAAATGAATGTTGTTGTTGTTGTTGTTCTACCAGCTTGCACATGCAATGATCACATTCTCCAACCTTTTCTTCATTTATCCAAACATTTATCACATTCATAATAGCACGTGTTTCATTATACATAGAAGTGGAAAATTAGAAGCTTGTAGAATAAGTTTTGTGCTGCAACAAGCCGTGCCATTTCACTTTCTTTTCAGCTCCACCATAACCCACCATGAACTATCATCACCATATCAGTGCTCTCCCTAACTAACTTGACTCAGTTAGTTAGGGATGACTCACCTAAACCATGCTAACTCACTTGACTCACTCATTAAACCATGGTTAAGCTCACACTATAATTAGAAATCTCACTCTCAAATTTCATTTCTAACTTGATTTTCTCTTCTACATCTCAAAAACTCTCTCCACTCTCTCTCTGATTCTCTCATTCTTCTTCCATTTCTACATTCGTCTTCCATATTCGACTCAGAATCACTCTTCTTCTCTCTCAATTTCTCCACATGGCAACTGGTGTTTGAAGCTTGATCTCAATTTCTCTCCACTGAACCATACTCAATTACTTCATCTAAGCCTTTATTTGGCCAAAAGCGGATCAAAAGTAGCTTGGACCTCTGGTTTTCTGAAGAACACATCAAAGCCACAAATCTTCAGGTACGAATTTCCACCATTATAGACATGATTTGAAGATGTTTTCAGGTTCTTGAAGCTTCTTATAAGCTCAAGAACTTGTCTGGCTAGTTGATAGGCCTTTAGAGGCATAGTTCAAAAGCTAGGGTAAAACTTCCTCTGTTCGATTCTCTTATTTCATGAGTATTTTGTGCATTTCATCACTGGATTCATGATCTCCATTACTTCAGCATCATTTTGGTATGTGCATTGTGTGTTTTGGTGAGCATGTGAGAGTTGCAGGTGGTGGTTCTCGCCGGAGAAGGTGGCCGGAGGTCCCTCTCCGGCCGGTAGCTTTGATGCTAAGGTTTTATTCCAGTTTTAATCGTGGCCTTTGATTTATTTGCATCGTGTGGATAAAAACATGCCAACACATAAAAAAAACGTACAAGTCATGTGCCATTTTTCTGAATTCAATTAAACATGATGTGATGCATTGCACGATAGTTAGTGTGCTCATTCATGTGCGTGTGTTGGATGTAGCTACTTTGACTTGCCTGTTGACTTGACCTGATCTAATGGCGTGGATTGATTGACTTTTGTTTGACTGAGTGTGCATGGTTGCTAGTATGGATTGCGTGTAATTGGACCAGGCTTGGTATTGATACTTGCACCCCATGTTTTAAAGCCCAAACCAATTTGAACTGTTAATTTGCTATGCATGCACCCCCTGTTTGTTTTCTATTTCATTTTTATTTTTTCATTTTGTGCAAGTATCCTTTTTATTTTTTAAAAATACCAAACAATATTAGAAAATTCTAGAAAAATTCATGAATATTGAAAATACATTTAGGAAATTTTTGATATTTTCATTTCATGATTTTATGACATTTTTACCCCTGTTTCATAATTTCTTTTGAATTTTCATTTGTGTGCATTCCAAATGTGATACATGAGTTTGTAGAATTTTGTTCTTGATCATTATAAATTGTTTTGATTTGATTCTTTTTGTATTGGTTCACTAATACATTGAAGTATGTTATATGATTTTTGTTTGATTTTTTAGGTCATTTTATGACATGTTTTGATGCTTATCTTTGCACTACTTTGCATGATGTTTCCAATTGACCTAAGTGCTTTGTTTGAAGTCATTTTGCTCTGAATTTTTACATGCTATCTTGATGTATGATTCACTTTTGACTTAGGCCTTCTAATACCATGCTTGCGTAATTTTCATAAGTCCTTTTGACTTTTATTTGATGCATTACATTTGAAGCATAATGCATGTCATATCATTCTAACTTTGGTACATGTTTGCATGATTTCTCTTGTGCATATATGTATGATCATTTGCATATTTTGTGAGCTATTCATGTGATGTTATAGGTCATTGTTGCACATTATAGGTCACTTTTACATGTTCATTTCAATTTGAACTTTGTGCATCCTTAGCATGTAACTGTTTGCATTTTCTTTTTGAACTTCCATTTCATTTCTTCTTCTAATACTTGTTGAATGTCTTGATGATTGATTCATGAATACTTGTGATATGTTTATAAACCATTTTCCATTTGGTTTCAATTCTGATCCTTGGATTACATGTTCCATCTTTTCATTTCTTTTCATTTTACTTCTTATACATGTTGCTTTGTTTACTAACCATGTAGGGGCTTTGGTAAGCTGAAATTGAGTGTGGATAAGGAATCCACATTCAAACTTCTTTCCTTTCATCTTTTACAAGTCAATTTTGTGTTTTGTTAAGTACTTATGTGCTTACTTTAATTAACTCATTACTTTCCCTTTTGAGTTACAATTCATCTTCTACTTTAGAAGTGAATTGTTTAATTCATTCCTTCTTTAGATTTTAGGTTTTGATCAATTACTCATGGTTAGAGACCTCAAATGGAAAATCTTTCAACATGAAAGTTATTCCTCTATGTGAGATCTTCAAAATTGGTGTTAATGGTTTTTTCATTTGATCAAAGGTTAAGAAGTTATGTTGAGTCCATTTTGGTGTGATTACGCTGAAAACCTAGGTGCCATGTTGCCTTGTCAACCAACCTCTTTGCCACGCCTTTGACCAGTCCCAAACTTGTGTGTTCTAATCTATTTTTCAACCTATTCCAAATCTCATTTCAATTCAATTTTCATACCAAAGTTGTTCTACTACAATCCCTCTTTTCAATGACTCCAAAACCCCATCCAACCATGCATTAATAAAAGAGAAAATCACCATTAAACATCCATGTTTGCATTATTTCCAACTCTCATAAAAATCAGAAATGAATGTTGTTGTTGTTGTTGTTCTACCAGCTTGCACATGCAATGATCACATTCTCCAACCTTTTCTTCATTTATCCAAACATTTATCACATTCATAATAGCACGTGTTTCATTATACATAGAAGTGGAAAATTAGAAGCTTGTAGAATAAGTTTTGTGCTGCAACAAGCCGTGCCATTTCACTTTCTTTTCAGCTCCACCATAACCCACCATGAACTATCATCACCATATCAGTGCTCTCCCTAACTAACTTGACTCAGTTAGTTAGGGATGACTCACCTAAACCATGCTAACTCACTTGACTCACTCATTAAACCATGGTTAAGCTCACACTATAATTAGAAATCTCACTCTCAAATTTCATTTCTAACTTGATTTTCTCTTCTACATCTCAAAAACTCTCTCCACTCTCTCTCTGATTCTCTCATTCTTCTTCCATTTCTACATTCGTCTTCCATATTCGACTCAGAATCACTCTTCTTCTCTCTCAATTTCTCCACATGGCAACTGGTGTTTGAAGCTTGATCTCAATTTCTCTCCACTGAACCATACTCAATTACTTCATCTAAGCCTTTATTTGGCCAAAAGCGGATCAAAAGTAGCTTGGACCTCTGGTTTTCTGAAGAACACATCAAAGCCACAAATCTTCAGGTACGAATTTCCACCATTATAGACATGATTTGAAGATGTTTTCAGGTTCTTGAAGCTTCTTATAAGCTCAAGAACTTGTCTGGCTAGTTGATAGGCCTTTAGAGGCATAGTTCAAAAGCTAGGGTAAAACTTCCTCTGTTCGATTCTCTTATTTCATGAGTATTTTGTGCATTTCATCACTGGATTCATGATCTCCATTACTTCAGCATCATTTTGGTATGTGCATTGTGTGTTTTGGTGAGCATGTGAGAGTTGCAGGTGGTGGTTCTCGCCGGAGAAGGTGGCCGGAGGTCCCTCTCCGGCCGGTAGCTTTGATGCTAAGGTTTTATTCCAGTTTTAATCGTGGCCTTTGATTTATTTGCATCGTGTGGATAAAAACATGCCAACACATAAAAAAAACGTACAAGTCATGTGCCATTTTTCTGAATTCAATTAAACATGATGTGATGCATTGCACGATAGTTAGTGTGCTCATTCATGTGCGTGTGTTGGATGTAGCTACTTTGACTTGCCTGTTGACTTGACCTGATCTAATGGCGTGGATTGATTGACTTTTGTTTGACTGAGTGTGCATGGTTGCTAGTATGGATTGCGTGTAATTGGACCAGGCTTGGTATTGATACTTGCACCCCATGTTTTAAAGCCCAAACCAATTTGAACTGTTAATTTGCTATGCATGCACCCCCTGTTTGTTTTCTATTTCATTTTTATTTTTTCATTTTGTGCAAGTATCCTTTTTATTTTTTAAAAATACCAAACAATATTAGAAAATTCTAGAAAAATTCATGAATATTGAAAATACATTTAGGAAATTTTGATATTTTCATTTCATGATTTTATGACATTTTTACCCCTGTTTCATAATTTCTTTTGAATTTTCATTTGTGTGCATTCCAAATGTGATACATGAGTTTGTAGAATTTTGTTCTTGATCATTATAAATTGTTTTGATTTGATTCTTTTTGTATTGGTTCACTAATACATTGAAGTATGTTATATGATTTTTGTTTGATTTTTTAGGTCATTTTATGACATGTTTTGATGCTTATCTTTGCACTACTTTGCATGATGTTTCCAATTGACCTAAGTGCTTTGTTTGAAGTCATTTTGCTCTGAATTTTTACATGCTATCTTGATGTATGATTCACTTTTGACTTAGGCCTTCTAATACCATGTTTGCGTAATTTTCATAAGTCCTTTTGACTTTTATTTGATGCATTACATTTGAAGCATAATGCATGTCATATCATTCTAACTTTGGTACATGTTTGCATGATTTCTCTTGTGCATATATGTATGATCATTTGCATATTTTGTGAGCTATTCATGTGATGTTATAGGTCATTGTTGCACATTATAGGTCACTTTTACATGTTCATTTCAATTTGAACTTTGTGCATCCTTAGCATGTAACTGTTTGCATTTTCTTTTTGAACTTCCATTTCATTTCTTCTTCTAATACTTGTTGAATGTCTTGATGATTGATTCATGAATACTTGTGATATGTTTATAAACCATTTTCCATTTGGTTTCAATTCTGATCCTTGGATTACATGTTCCATCTTTTCATTTCTTTTCATTTTACTTCTTATACATGTTGCTTTGTTTACTAACCATGTAGGGGCTTTGGTAAGTTGAAATTGAGTGTGGATAAGGAATCCACATTCAAACTTCTTTCCTTTCATCTTTTACAAGTCAATTTTGTGTTTTGTTAAGTACTTATGTGCTTACTTTGATTAACTCATTACTTTCCCTTTTGAGTTACAATTCATCTTCTACTTTAGAAGTGAATTGTTTAATTCATTCCTTCTTTAGATTTTAGGTTTTGAAACCTCACAAACCATTAGGATTCCCCCCTTAACTAATCAATTAGGATTGAGTCTTAGCTCATATAGATTTTACCTTTCTCCTCTCTTGAGTCTTTCATCTTCTCATCTCAAAGAAAATTCAAAATATGTAATAAAGGTAGGCACTTATTACATTTAGGCCTTTCATATAAAGAAAAGATTATAAGGGGTCTTCTCTTATAATCTTAGAATGTATAGCATATAGCCCATCTTGGGTCAATGTGTTAAACATTTGACCTTGTATGAGGGACTTAAATGCAATACTTGTTGAAGGTACAAATAAAAAACACTTCTTCACTTCATAACCAACAAAAACACTTAATAAACACAAGTATGCTAGTGTGTTTGAACCTTGACAATTGGAGCTAAGTGTGGGGGTCTTCTTCACACTTAGTGTGCTTTCTTACTCATTCCATCTTGGAATGTGAGGATGTACACATTCCAATGATTAAGATTTAGATACACTATCATATGCAAACAAATGAAAAATTTCTAAAAGACAAAAACAAACAATCACGCCTTTTCTTCGGGAATTCTTTTCTCACCTCATTCACTCTTAGCGTACGAACGCGCTCCTTCTCGTTCTCTTGCAAGATGGTAACGCACTCGGACCAGCGAGCCTGCAACACCTGAGCTAGAACGTAAGCCGTTCCTTAAAAAACACAAACAATCCATCCCTAGTGAGGGGAACTACGTCGCTCTGATTCTCATGTTCCCGATGAGATACGTAGGCAGTGGGGTAGGGCCCATTCGAGCACTTCTTTTATTTTCCCTACATTTGTTTCTCGTTCCTTTTCCATTCTTCCTCTTTTCTTTCTTTCAGTTCCTTTTCCAGTATCCTTTTCTATTACCCTTTGATCGAGACAAGCAAGCGTGGATCCCATCGGGTACGATGGACGTGAGGGGGTGCTAATACCTTCCCTTCGCGTAACCGACTCCCGAATCCAGTTCTCTTGGTCGCAAGACCATGCTTTTTCCCTTCCTTCAGGTTTATGCGGTGTTTCCTTTCCCTCTCGTGGGATAAATACACATTGCTGGCGATTCTGCTTCGGTGCCACTTTCGCGTTTGTACTAGGATGAAAATCCCGGGAGCGACAGCTGGCGACTCTGCTGGGGACAAGTTGACCTATTGCTGGTCCATCCTAAGCGAGTCAATCCTAGCGCTTGTTTGCTTTTCTTTCATTGGGTGTTTACTTTTGTATTGTATTTCCTGTTTACTGTATTTTATTACTTGTACCATATTTACAGCATGTTAGCATTTACATTTCATATATTATACTATGTTGTACTGTTCTGTCCGTTTGGTGGGATGGGATTTCTGAGAAATGAGCCCAGTACACAGGCTCGAGTATACACTTAGATTTAGAGTGGAGAGTAGTGGGACCTACGTGCCATCTGTGTACGTTGGGTAATCACGAAATTCACAGCTAGACGAGGCTATCTTGGGACCCATCATGGCGTACGCATCTTGCGTATTCCAGGATGTCAATCTAGAGAGCTATCGACTCTAGTGACCGATCATGAGGACCTTAGTGGAAATATCCCTCTTTAGTGGTGACAGTGGCAGACTACATTCTGTAGCAAACCCATTCGCACCCGAGTGCCCACTTTGGTACTTGCATAGGATGACCTTTATTTTCTAAGGTGAGTCAGTGGACGACCTCTTTGATTGGCATAGCATTGTATCATACGGGCTGAATGTGCTATCGCTTCTCAAACCTCCGAAGCTGACAAGCCTTGTTTTCTAGGAACCACATGTGAGCATGGGTGGGATGTTTACAGGTTTGCAGGTAACCCAGCCTCCTACATACCTTATTTGTGATCCTATGAGTATTACAGACAGTGTATCCTATGACAGTGGTTTGAGTATTCACCTCAGATATATTGCTAGATTCAGTACAGAGACACAGTGCACACAGTTCAACACAGACACAGACACCTGGATACATGATCACATGCATTTTGCATTTGCATACTCATATCATAACAGGTTATGTTTGTCATTTTCAGGTACCTACCATATTGTCTGATTCCAATCATGAGTTTCCAAGAAGTTGATGTTAAGAGGAAGAATAATGTGTCATATAAATTCCCTGATCCTAAGCTGGGCTTATTGAACAAGATGATAGGTATGGCTGATTCCGGTGTTCTTAGCATTTTTCAGAAGGAATATGGAGAGCTGATTAAAATGGTATGTGCATTCACAAAGTATGAGAAGGATGGGTTGCACACTTTCTTACAGTTCTATGAACCATCAATGAGGTGTTTCCTGTTCCCTGACTACATCTTGATGCCTACTTTGGAGGAATTCTCATTTATTTTGGGAATTCCAGTCACGTCTTCTATACCGTATTTTTCTGGAGGTGCTCTTACCCCCGAAGTAATCGCTGCTGTTCTACATTTGGACTTGTCTGTCGTGAAAAGTGGCCTGGGTAGACTTAAAGAAGATGAAGGATTTCATTTGGAGTTTCTTTTCCAATAAGCTCAGGATGCTGCCAAGGCTAAGAACTGCAATACTTACAATGTTGTGTTAGCTCTTTGTATCTATGGGTTGGTGCTTTTCCCCGGTCAACCTGACTTTATTGATATGCAGGCGATGAAAGTGTTCGTTTCGAAGAATCCGGTTCCTACCCTGCTAGGAGATTTTTATTACTCAGTACACTACAAAAATGAGAAGGGAAGAGGAAGTCTGGTTAGCTACTGTACCCAATTGTTATGTCATTGGCTCTTCAAACATTTACCTCAAACTGGTGCTTTCATAGAAACTATTGAGACAATGAAATGGTCCAAGAGGTTGATAGGTTTGACGGCCAATAACATCATTTGGTTTGATCCCAAATTACTGGTAATAGAGCTTACTGTTAAATGTGGAAGTTTTCCGAACGTGCCTCTACTTGGAAGAAGAGGTGGGATTAATTACAACCCGGTGTTGGCTGTTAGACAATTTGGCTACGCTTCGAGATATCCTCCTGCTGATGAAGAGGTAAGTGCTTCTCTGTTTTTCGTAGGAACCAAGAACGAAAGAGTGCCAGAAGTAGTAAATGCCTAAAAATTTAGACAAAGAGCGGGAAAGTTAATGTTCGGCAAAGGAGACTGTAGATCCTACCCTGATTATGATGCTTGGATTGAAATGAAGGTCAAAGAGTTGTTGCTACCCTTTTCAAGAGAGATTCTCTTATGTCCAAATCAACATTCCATGGTACCGGTTGAAGAGTGCGAGAAATGGAAGAAAATGGTTAGAGAATTGCATATAGAGAACTCTGGAATGAGCAGATGTCTTCAGAAAGCTTTGGCTGACAACAAAGAGTTGGAAAAAAAAGCATTGAAAGCGGAGAAGACCTTGGCAGCCAAAGAAGAAGATTTTGATGATAGAGCTCGGTACTTCCGGAAGCTTACTTTGGGAGCAGATGATACTAGTCAGGCTCACAAGACTACAAAACAGGCTCTAGCCCGAAGCAAGGATTCATTAGCTAAACTTCGTCAAGTTTGGGATGAAGTCAGAATTGAAAACTCTGAATTGCTAACCTAGTTAAAAGATAAAGATGAAGAGTTGAAGAAAACACATGAAGCAAGAAGAAAGTATCGAGAGGACCTGGGCAAAAGCCAAGAACAGGTAAGAAACGCAGAGGATAAACTGAAAATTGCCAACAAAGAACTTGAGGATGTCACAGCAGAGCTGAAGCTGGTTAAAATTTAAGCTGGGATTAAGAGGCGCAAAGGAGCCAATAAAGATGATGCCTTGCTGATGCACATGGGTTCGTTAGAGGATGCATTGGCAAAAAGGGACGTCGTAATCAGAGAGCTGATTGAGAAGCCACATCATCGGCGTACCCGCATCCTGTTCGAGGAGATTAAGTATTCCAGCCAGAAGCTGAAGGACGTAGAGCTGTCAGATTAATGTTGTTGTCATTTCTTTGTAATTTGCAATGGTTACCATCAGGATTGTTGATGGATCCATTTGACTGCTTGTTTCTTATTCTGATTGCTGAAACTATGACAAATGTACTAGAAAACTTTTGGGAATTTGCATGAAATGAGCTATTTCTGTTCACAATTTCTGGTCTTCAGATATATATGAAATGAGCTATTTCTGCACACCGGCACACTACAAAATCACTATTTCTGGTCATCAGATATTTGTGATTGGTTTATATGAATATCTCTTCAAGGCAAAACTCACTAATCATGATTTCTGGTCATCAGAAATTCATGGTTACAATTGGAATCAGGATATGAAAATTATCTTGAAATGACAAACATAACTGTGCATTTGCATTTGCATTAGCATATCATTTTACATTGCAGGTTTTCTTTTTTGCAGGCGCCTGCTAACATTTATTTGGTTTTTAGGCACGATAGCTGATACCCCAGTTCATCGATATTCTACCCGACGTAATCAAGCCAGAGTAATGGAGCAAGTTCAGGCTGAGTTAGCTGATTTGAGGGGAAGAATGGAGCAGTTCATGAACCTTATGCAGGGGATTGCTCAAGGTCAGCAGGAACTGAGGGCCGGTCAGGAAACCATGAGGATTGGTCAGGAAACAATGAGGGTGGGTCAAGATGCCATGAGAGCCACTATTCAGAGACTGGAGACTGAAATCCCAAATCACAGTGTGCGTACTCCCCCTGTTGGCAACATCCCCACTGGTGGGGTACATCTGGCATTTGATGATAATGGTTTGGAGGATGGTCCGGAGGATCAGTTTACCACATTTAACAATGACCGGAGTTTCAACCATGAGGACCGGAAGTATGAAGGGTTAGATGAGAGACTCAAGGCTATTGAGAGCCAAAATCCTCTGGGGATTGACGTAGAAGACATGGGTCTCGTGCAGGGTGTGAGAATCCCTCCCAAGTTCAAGCTTCCTACCTTGGATAAGTACAATGGCAGTACCTATCCCAAAACACATTTGCAAGCTTACAATTGCAAGATTGCAGCTTATACTGAAGACCAAAAACTATGGATGTATTTCTTCCAAGATAGCCTGTCAGGCGCTTCCCTGGAATGGTACATTAAGCTGGACAGGGGTCATATAAAGAGCTGGAAAGATTTGTGCGTTGCGTTTCTAAAGCAGTATCAATATAATTTGGACATGGCACCCAATCGTACTCAGCTGCAGAGTATGACTCAGGACCAGAAGGAGAGCTTTAAGCAGTACGCACAGAGATGGAGGGAATTGGCTGCTCAAGTTCAACCACCTTTGGCTGATCGTGAGATGGCTGATATGTTCATGAGCACACTCCAAGGGACGTATTTGGATAAATTGGCTGCGTGTCCTTCTACAGGGTTTGTCGACATTGTTATTGCTGGGGAACGAATAGAGAGTCTGCTGAAGTTGGGTAAGATTCAAGATGTCAGCGGGACTGGTGCTGCGAGTTCAAAGAAGCCCTTTGCTAATGGACCAAGAAAAAGAGAAGGGGAGTCCAGTGCTGTGCATAGAGGACAGGGCAGAGGCAGGAATCAATCCTATCATCAGGTGGATGCTGTAACCATTCCGGTCCCAGCAGGACAGCAAGCTCCAGATCAGCAAGCTAGACCCCGATTCCAGACTAATAGACAAAGGGACCGTAAGTTTGATCCCTTGCCTATGACATATGCTGCTTTGTTACCACAATTGCTCAAGGAGAAGTTGGTTGAACTTAGGACCATGAGGCCGTCAGATACGGGGAGATTGCCTCAAAATTATGATGCTAATGTTCGATGTGAATTTCATTCTGGTGCGCCAGGTCACTCGATAGAAAAGTGCTGGACTTTTCATCATAAGGTTTAGGACTTGATTGACGCAAAAGCTATTAACTTCTCCAAGTCGCCGAATGTTCGCGATAATCCAATGCCTCATCATGGAGATGCAGGCGTGCATGCTATTTCTGAGGGCGAGAAACTGAATCTGATTACTGACATTAATTTGGTAAAGACTCCGCTGTTGATTGTAAAAGAGTGTTTGTTAAAAGGAAAGGTATTTTATGGATGTGGTTCTGATTGTGAGGATTGTTCGAGACAGATTAATGGTTGCAGTAAGTTGAAAGTTGGACTGCAGGATCTTATGGATGAAGGAAGCCTTCAGTTTGATAACGTAGAGAAGGGCAAAGATGTTTCTGCCGTTACCATTTTTTATAATCCAGTTGAAATACAAGTGCCTGTTAAAGATCCTGTTGCTATCATCGTGCCGGAGAGGCCGAGACCAGTTACGATTATAGTTCCTGAATCTGCTTCTTATGTGTCTAATCGGGCAGTTCCATGGCAATATGGAACTAATACTTATCAAGGAGGGAGTCAACAGAAAGCAGAGGCTGTTGGTACCAGTGTTGAGAATGTCAGTGGACCAAGTGGTTTCACCAGAAGTGGTCGACTGTTCGCTCCCCAGACTCTAAGGAGTGATAAAGAAGCTGAAGCCGCTGCAAGAGCGAAAGGAAAACAGGTTGTTGATGACAAGGTGCCTGCTCAGGAAGAGGACCCTAAAGTCAATTTTGATAGTGATGTTGAGGAATTTATGAGGATTATCAAAAAGAGCGATTACAAGATCATTGAGCAGCTCAATCAGACACCCTCTAAAATCTCAATATTATCCTTGTTAATGAGTTCAGATGCGCACCGGGCTGCTCTGTTGAAAGTTTTGAATATGGCTTATGTTCCCCACGAGATTACGGTGAATCAGTTGGAGGGAGTAATTTCTAATGTCAATGTGATCCACGGGTTGGGGTTTACAAATAGGGATTTGACCCCAGATGGACGTAATCACAACAAGGCGTTGCACATCACACTTGAATGCAAAGGAGCTGTTTTGTCGCATGTGTTGGTCGACACAGGCTCTTCCTTGAATGTGTTACCCAAAAAGGCCCTGATGAAAATTGAAGTAGATGGATTGGTTCTTAGACCCAGCGATCTGATTGTGAGAGCTTTCGATGGATCCCAAAGATCGGTGTTCGGGGAGGTAGAATTATAGATACAGGTTGGTCCACAGGTATTCAAGACAATCTTTCACGTTATGGACATTCAGCCCGCTTACAGCTGTTTGTTGGGCCGACCGTGGATTCACACAGCAGGCGCAGTGACCTCCACACTACACCAGAAGCTCAAGTATGTGTTCGAGGGTCAAGTGGTTACCGTTTGCGGTGAGGAAGATATATTTGTGAGTCATCTATCCACTTTCAAATATGTGGAAATGGATGGAGAGATTCACGAGACCTTGTACCAGTCTTTGAAGCCCTGAATGTCAACAATTTCCCAGGATCTACTTCAACAGCAGTGGTGTCAAATGTGCCAGTTGGGCCGAGTACATCAATTGTATCCTACAAGCAGGCCAGAGAAGTGGTTGAAAGCGGAAATGCCCAAGGTTGGGGTAAAGCCATTGACGTGTTCGTGAAAGAAGATAAGTTCGGCATTGGATACCAACCGGGCCGGGTGCCAGTTCCCCGATTCCGTGGGCCAATTAATTTCAACAGTGGAGGAATTGTCAACCCCAATCAGTCCTGCTCAGCAATAGAAGATGACGCTAAAAGCTCAGACTATCTGGACAGATGGGTATATTCACTGGCTCCGGGCAAGGCATTGCAAAATTGGTCTAGTGAAGAAGTCATTCATGTTGTACTCCATTCAGAGTAATAATTCTTGTCTTTCATAATGCATAAAATACACTCTGCCCAAGGTGTGTGGATCCATTTGTAGGGCCACCATATTTTCTCATATAATGTTCAAACATCAATAAAAAGGACGTTTTTGTTTACAAATTTGTGTTCCTTTATTCTTTCTTTATTTTATTTTTGCACAAAGAAAATTAAAAATGACAATGCACTTTCTTTTCTTTTGTTTTCAAGCAAAAAATAATATATCTAAAATAAAGCATCAATCCAATCATGCAGACTTGGTTTTGTGGATTCCTCTGAAAATGATTCTGTTATACCTACGTATGATTTCGACAATCCGATTTATCAAGCTGAGGAGGAAAGTGATGAAGAATATGAACTCCCGGAAGAGCTGGCTAGGTTGTTTAAACAGGAAGAAAAGACCATTCAGCCTCATCAGGAAACCCTTGAGGTTATCAATATGGGTTCAGAGGAAAGCAAGAAAAAGATCAAGATCGGTGCAAATCTGCGGGCTGATGTAAAGCAAGAGCTGATAGTCATGCTACGTGAATATGTTGACATTTTTGCTTGGTCATATCAAGATATGCCAGGTTTAAATACAGACATAGTTGTGCATAGACTACCATTGAAAGAGGACTGTCCACCGGTTAAGCAGCTGCGCAGATCAAAACCAGAAATGGCTTTGAAGATCAAGGAAGAAGTACAGAAACAGTTGGATGCAGGTTTTTTGGCAGTAACCGATTATCCTCCCTGGGTGGCCAATATAGTACCGGTGCCGAAGAAAGTTGGCAAGGTTAGAATGTGTGTGGACTACAGAGATCTCAACAGGGCGAGCCCTAAAGATGACTTTCCACTCCCTCATATTGATGTGCTTGTTGACAATACTGCTCAGTTTTCGGTGTTCTCATTTATGGATGGATTCTCCGGGTACAATCAGATAAAGATGGCGCCTGAAGACATGGAGAAGACGACATTCATTACCCTGTGGGGTACCTTCTGTTACAAAGTAATGCCTTTTGGGTTGAAAAACGCAGGGGCAACTTATCAAAGAGCAATGGTGACGTTATTCCACGATCTAATTCATAAAGAGATCGAGTGCTATGCGGATGACATGATTGCTAAATCAAGGACAGAAGAGGAACATCTGATCAACTTGAAGAAGTTGTTTGAGAGGTTGAGGAAATGCAGGTTGAGACTGAATCCTAACAAGTGTACTTTTGGCGTGCGGTCCAAAAAATTGCTTGGTTTCATTGTCAGTGAAAAAGGAATAGAGGTTGATCCTGCTAAAGTGAAAGCTATACAAGATATGCCTGTACCGAGAACTGAGAAAGAAGTTCGCGGCTTTCTAGGGAGATTGAATTACATTTCAAGGTTCATATCTCACCTAACTGCCACCTGTGAACCGATATTCAAAATGCTAAGAAAAGATCAAACGGTCAGGTGGAATGATGATTGTCAAAATGCATTCGATAAAATAAAAAGATATTTGCAGGAACCTCCGATTCTGATACCTCCAGTTCAGGGGAGACCACTGATTATGTACTTGACAGTGCTAGAAGAATCCATGGGTTGTGTTCTCGGTCAACACGACGAGACAGGTAGGAAAGAACTTGCTATTTACTACCTGAGCAAGAAGTTTACAGATTGTGAATCGCGTTATTCAATGCTCGATAAGACATGTTGTGCACTCGCATGGGCCGCAAAGCGATTGAGACAGTATATGCTCACGCATACAACCCTGTTGATTTCAAAAATGGATCCGGTCAAGTATATTTTTGAGAAACCAGCGCTTACAGGAAGAGTTGCAAGGTGGCAGATGGTACTGACAGAGTACGATATTCAATTTACTTCGCAAAAAGCCATCAAAGGAAGTATACTGTCAGATTATCTTGCGCAACAGCCTCTTGAGGATTACCAGCCCATGACGTTTGATTTCCCTGATGAGGACATCATATTTCTCAAAGCGAAAGACTGCGAGGAACCACTTCTGGAGGAGGGGCCTGACCCTGAATCCAAATGGAGTTTGATGTTTGATGGGGCAGTTAACATGAATGGGTGTGGAGTTGGTGCAGTTCTCATTACGCCAGAATGTGTTCACATGCCCTTACTGGCCAAGTAACTTTCGGGTGTACCAACAATGAAGCAGAATACGAAGCTTGCATACTGGGGATTGAGGAGGCTATTGATTTACGAATCAAGACCCTCGATATCTTTGGTGATTCAGCACTGGTAATCAATCAAGTAAAAGGAACTTGGCACACACATCAGCAGAATTTGATTCTGTATAGAGATTATACGAGGAGATTGCTGACTTTCTTTACAACTGTCAAGTTATACCATGTTCCTAGGGAGGAAAATAAGTTTGCAGACGCCTTGGCCACTATATCTTCAATGATCAAAGTGCATGGCTGGAACTTTGTGCCCATAATTGATGTATCTCGTCTTGATAGGCCTGCTTTTGTGTTTGATGTTGACGCAGTGTCTGATGACAAGCCTTGGTACCATGACATTAAATGCTTCTTGAAAAATCAAGAATACCCGCCTGGGGCATCTTCCAAAGACAAGAAGACATTAAGAAGGCTAGCCGGTAGTTTCTTCTTGAACAAGGATGGCGTGCTGTATAAAAGAAATTTTGACATGGTTCTGCTCAGATGCGTGGATAGACACGAAGCAGACCTGTTGATGATTGAAGTGCACGAAGGCTCTTTCGGTACCCATGCCGGAGGACATGCGATGGCTAAGAAATTGTTGAGATCGGGGTATTATTAGTTGACAATGGAGTCAGATTGCTACAAGTATTCCCGCAAGTGTCACAAATGCTAGATCTATGCAAATAAAGTGCATGTGCCTCCAAATCCGTTGAGTATCATGTCTTCACCCTGGCCGTTCGCCATGTGGGGCATTGATATGATCGGGAAAATTGAGCCTACTGCTTCAAATGGCCATCGTTTCATCTTGGTCGCCATTGATTACTTCACTAAATGGGTTGAAGCAGCATCTTATGCCAATGTCACTAAGCAAGTAGTAGCTCGTTTCTTGAAACGAGATATCATTTGTCGATACGGAGTTCCCGAAAGGATCATTACTGATAATGGTTCTAATTTGAACAACAAGATGATGGTTGAGCTATGCTGGGACTTCAAAATTGAACATCACAATTCTTCTCCGTACCGCCCAAAGATGAATGGCGCGATCGAAGCGGCCAACAAAAATATCAAGAAGATTGTGCAAAAGATGGTTGTCACGTACAAAGATTGGCATGAGATGTTACCATTGGCTTTGCATGGGTATCGAACATCAGTCTGCACGTCCACTGGGGCAACACCATACTCACTTGTATATGGTATGGAGGCAGTTCTACCGATAGAAGTTGAGATTCCCTCTCTTCGAGTATTGATGGACGTTAAACTAGATGAAGCTGAATGGGTACGAGCTAGATTTGATCAGCTGAGCCTTATTGAGGAGAAACGATTGGCAGCAATATGTCATGGCCAACTATACCAGCGCAGAATGAAGAGGGCATTCGATCAAAAGGTTCGGCCTCAAGTTTACAAGGTTGGAGATGTGGTAATCAAGAGAATACTTCCTCCGAGTACAGATCACAGGGGCAAATGGACTCCTAATTATGAAGGTTCATTCGTGGTTAAAAAGGATTTCTCAGGCGGAGCCTTATTGCTGACAACCATGGATGGTGAAGACTTTCCATCCCCTGTTAATTCAGATGCAGTTAAAAAATACTTCATATAAATAGACCCGCTGGATAAAAAAAAAGAAGAAAAAAAATCCAGGCAAAAAGGGGCATCCCGACGAACCAAAAACAGAATAAATGTTCGGGTAAAAATTAGGGATATAATTGAAAAATCGTACACCCGGTAAGTTGAAAACCAGAAAGGGCAACTTAGGCAAAAATGGGTATCCCGGTGGATTGAAAACCTGAAAAGGAGATCCACGCAAAAAAGGGATTTAAGCGAATGACTGCAGTCTGAATTAATCTGTACGTTCTCTACCCTTCAGCAAAATAGCCAAGTCTCCGAAGGAGGAATTGTTCCGATCACGAACTTCCGAAGGCGAAGATAATCAAGAGAGTTGGAATACATACTGGCTATAACAGAATCAGAAATCAGTTGGAATCCAATTTCCGCATTGTCATTAGGATAGATTTCTTTTCTCAATTTTATGGCAATCAACTCTTTCGGGGGTTTGCTTCCAATTGTAAATTCACCGATTTTGGCATTTTATCAATAAAATTGAATATTCATTCACAAGCTTTTATTTTCATTTTGCTGTTTTGTTTGCAAAAGCGTCCGATTTTGATAATGAAACATTGATTTGAAAATATCATAGCCGTGCAAAAACATGCGCCAAAAGACATTTAAAATTACTGTGATTGTTGGACAACCTTGGATGGTGGACTCAAGAAACCACACAATATCTTGGGGCATGTGCATATATTTTTCTGTTGCAGGTAATGAGTATGATCGATCTGAGCGGTGCGAAAGTTATCTCTCAGCACCAACGGATATTTGCTATGACTTGATATGTTGTATCTTATTAAGTCGATTCTTCCATTCCGGATTTCCCATCGGGTGGTGTGACAACAACAGTTGTCGAAGATTGAATTATTCTGTGTCGATAACGGTTGCGAGTTCCCCAGTAAAGTTGCTTCGCAGACACCGAAGTTGAGGGTCGATCCTCAGTGAAGTCACCAGGAGTTTGAAGATGCTTAATCTTCTGTAAAATCCTCTTATGGCGTTTCTTCAGATAAGTCTGGTATCACAGGGCAAAAAGCAATTTGTTGACTTTCCCAAGCATGGGGTATCTGAATTTCCTTGGCAGGAGATGTTCCAGATCTATTCTCCCCATAAGAGTTTGAAAACGTTTGGTTTTCTATAAAATCCTCTTCAGGGATGAAGCTTCTCGCAGTAATATCCCTGTGGAGTTTAGTCTCAGCATGACATACCAGCAAGTGATAGTGCCAACAAGGCATATTTCCCGCAGGTTTCAACATGTGAAATTTGTCAAAGGCCAATTCCTGGCTGAATTGTTTCCTCCCCAGCGAAGTCCCCACAGAGTTCAACATTTGACAGTAATTTCCCCAGCAGGTGGTGTAATTCTCAGCATCGCTCATGCACAACTCAAAGTCCAATTTATTTTTGGCATACAGACAGTTTGTTCATATTATTCCAGCATGTGGGATGATGATAAATAACTATATTCTCAGCAAAGTCCAACGACAGATTGGCAAAAGTCCATCTTAGGGTGGCAAATCAGCAAAGTTCACCCTCAGTGTGGCCAGCCAGTAGTCGTCTGGCGTCGTACAAAAGACATTATTAAAGTCCACCCTCAGTGTGGCCAGCCAGTAGTCGTCTGGCGTCGTACAAAAGACATTATTAAAGTCCACCCTCAGTGTGGCCAGCCAGTAGTCGTCTGACTTCATTCAAAAAGACATTATTAAAGTCCACCCTCAGTGTGGCCAGCCAGTAGTCATCTGGCTTCGTTCAAAAAGACATTATTAAAGTCCACCCTCAGTGTGGCCAGCCAGTAGTCGTCTGGCGTCGTACAAAAGACATTATTAAAGTCCACCCTCAGTGTGGCCAGCCAGTAGTCATCTGGCTTCATTCAAAAAGACATTATTAAAGTCCACCCTCAGTGTGGCCAGCCAGTAGTCGTCTGGCTTCGTTCAAAAAGACATTATTAAAGTCCACCCTCAGTGTGGCCAGCCAGTAGTCGTCTGGCTTCGTTCAAAAATACATTATTAAAGTCCACCCTCAGTGTGGCCAGCCAGTAGTCGTCTGGCTTCATTCAAAAAGACATTATTAAAGTCCACCCTCAGTGTGGCCAGCCAGTAGTCGTCTGGCGTCGTACAAAAGACGTTATTATGAAAGTCCATCCAAAGAGTGGCCAGCCAGTAATCGCCGGGCGTCGTTCAAAAGACAGATCTCTCCGGCAACATTTCATTTGAAGTTTCAATCCAGCCATTTCGTGGGGTTTATATCCCTTTTGTTCTTCGTCATCCAAAGCAAATTTTTGGTTATATTTGGTATTCAATCACTATATACTTTGAAAGTCTGAAAGCAATCGTTTTCAGACATTCGGGTCTACAGTGTTTGAATAGGGGCAGCTGTAATACCCCAAAATTTGCTCTCTCTTTTGTCATCATAGCATAGCATTATCATATACCATATCATATCCACCTCATTAGCATTGCATTGCATTTTTAACATAGAAAAATTAAGCATAACATCCCTCTTACCATCAAGGCATGTGATCAGGGGAAAGGTGGCCAATCAAGGAATCATTCAAGGCACAAAAGGTCAAACAAGGTGTCTCAAGGCAAGCCAAGAGGTCTTTCATGTCTCATACTATCTCAATTGATCATCCAAAACCTCAAGAAAGTGAGATTCAATAGGAGATTGAAGCACTACATACTCCACTATGCAAGAGGTTCAAGAAACTGAAGAAAAAACCTTAAAAGAGATAGTTTATTGGTTCAATTTCATCCTCAAATGGCATATCTCGTCATCCTTTAAGAGGATACACAACATACTCTGAGGAATTTGAAATTGAAGACTGCACTTTTTCCTCCTAACCAGAAGGGGCCAAAACTAGGGTTTCCAATAAAATCAGGGCATCTCTGATTTTTTGTTCAAAACTTGATGTCATGGTATTCCATATGTCCTTAAGTGTATGTGTGTAGAAAATTGCCTCTCAATTGGTTTTAGAAGTGGTTCAATTGGAAGAAAGATAAAAAATCAGGAAAATTGGGGCCAAGTCAAATAATCAGAGGAAAAAGTCAACTCTTGATTTTTTGAGACCAAATTCTTGAAATTCATGTTATATGTGTCCAATGTACTAAATTTGATAAAAAAACTCCAAAGGAATCATGAAAAAATCAAGACTTGGGAAGTTGCCATTTTTGGAAGAAATAGGGTTTCCAAAAATAGTAATTTTAGGCCATTTTGAATCAGAGTTTGAACCAAGGCCATTCAAAATTGAAGCATCAAATGAAAATTCCACTCGGCCACAACAAAAGGTCTTGTTTTAATCTTCAAATCCATGTGTATAACATTTCCATTGGATAAGAATTGAGAGAGTTATGGATGATCAAAGTTGAGGGAAACTTGGGCAAAATGCAAGTCAGCTTGGTCAACTTTCAGGTCACGCGCGTGTCATTGTCACAAACACATGGTGGGCCAAATGTTTTGATCAATTACTCATGGTTAGAGACCTCAAATGGAAAATCTTTCAACATGAAAGTTGTTCCTCTATGTGAGATCTTCAAAATTGGTGTTAATGGTTTTTTCATTTGATCAAAGGTTAAGAAGTTATGTTGAGTCTAATTTGGTGTGATTACGCTGAAAACCTAGGTGCCATGTTGCGTTGTCAACCAACCTCTTTGCCACGCCTTTGACCAGTCCCAAACTTGTGTGTTCTAATCCATTTTTCAACCTATTCCAAATCTCATTTCAATTCAATTTTCATACCAAAGTTGTTCTACTACAATCCCTCTTTTCAATGACTCCAAAACCCCATCCAACCATGCATTAATAAAAGAGAAAATCACCATTAAACATCCATGTTTGCATTATTTCCAACTGTCATAAAAATCAGAAATGAATGTTGTTGTTTTTGTTCTACCAGCTTGCACGTGCAATGATCACACTCTCCAAACTTTTCTTCATTTAACCAAACATTTATCACATTCATAATAGCACGTGTTTCATTATACATAGAAGTGGAAAATTAGAAGCTTGTAGAATAAGTTTTGTGCTGCAACAAGCCGTGCCATTTCACTTTCTTTTCAGCTCCACCATAACCCACCATGAACTATCATCACCATATCAGTGCTCTCCCTAACTAACTTGACTCAGTTAGTTAGGGATGACTCACTTAAACCATGCTAACTCACTTGACTCACTCATTAAACCATGGTTAAGCTCACACTATAATTAGAAATCTCACTCTCAAATTTCATTTCTAACTTGATTTTCTCATCTACATCTCAAAAACTCTCTTCACTCTCTCTCTGATTCTCTCATTCTTCTTCCATTTCTACATTCGTATTCCATATTCGACTTAGAATCACTCTTCCTCTCTCTCAATTTCTCCACATGGCCACTGGTGTTTGAAGCTTGAACTCAATTTCTCTCCACTGAACCATACTTAATTACTTCATCTAAGCCTTTATTTGGCCAAAAGCAGATCAAAAGTAGCTTGGACCTCTGGTTTTCTGAAGAACACATCAAAGCCACAAATCTTCAGGTAAGAATTTCCACCATTATAGACATGATTTGAAGATGTTTTCAGGTTCTTGAAGCTTCTTATAAGCTCAAGAACTTGTCTGGCTAGTTGATAGGCCTTTAGAGGCATAGTTCAAAAGCTAGGGCAAAACTTCCTCTGTTCGATTCTCTTATTTCATGAGTATTTTGTGCATTTCATCACTGGATTCATGATCTCCATTACTTCAGCTTCATTTTGGTATGTGCATTATGTGTTTTGGTGAGCATGTGAGAGTTGCAGGTGGTGGTTCTCCCCGGAGAAGGTGACCGGAGGTCCCTCTCCGGCCGGTAGCTTTGATGCTAAGATTTTATTCCAGTTTTAATCGTGGCCTTTGATTTATTTGCATCGTGTGGATAAAAACATGCCAACACATAAAAAAACGTGCAAGTCATGTGCCATTTTTTTGAATTCAATTAAACATGATGTGATGCAGTGCATGGTAGTTAGTGTGCTCATTCATGTGCGTGCGTTGGATGTAGCTACTTTGACTTGCCTGTTGACTTGACCTGATCTAATGGCGTGGATTGATTGACTTTTGTTTGACTGAGTGTGCATGGTTGCTAGTATGGATTGCGTGTAATTTGACCAGGCTTGGTATTGATACTTGCACCCCATGTTTTAAAGCCCAAACCAATTTGAACTGTTAATTTGCTATGCATGCACCCCCTGTTTGTTTTCTATTTCATTTTTATTTTTTCATTTTGTGCAAGTTTCCTTTTTATTTTTTAAAAATACCAAACAATATTAGAAAATTCTAGAAAAATCATGAATATTGAAAATACATTTAGGAAATTTTGATATTTTCATTTCATGATTTTATGACATTTTTACCCCTGTTTCATAATTTCTTTTGAATTTTCATTTATGTGCATTCCAAATGTGATACATGAGTTTGTAGAATTTTGTTCTTGATCATTATAAATTGTTTTGATTTGATTCTTTTTGTATTGGTTCACTAATACATTTAAGTATGTTAGATGATTTTTGTTTGATTTTTTAGGTCATTTTATGACATGTTTTGATGCTTATCTTTGCACTACTTTGCATAATGTTTCCACTTGACCTAAGTGCTTTGTTTGAAGTCATTTTGCTCTGAATTTTTACATGCTATCTTGATGTATGATTCACTTATGACTTAGGCCTTCTAATACCATGTTTGCATAATTTTCATAAGTCCTTTTGACTTTTATTTGATGCATTACATTTGAAGCATAATGCATGTCATATCATTCTAACTTTGGTACATGTTTGCATGATTTCTCTTGTGCATATTTGTATGATCATTTGCATATTTTGTGAGCTATTCATGTGATGTTATAGGTCATTGTTGCACATTATAGGTCACTTTTACATGTTCATTTCAATTTGAACTTTGTGCATCCTTAGCATGTAACTGTTTGCATTTTCTTTTTGAACTTCCATTTCATTTCTTCTTCTAATACTTGTTGAATGTCTTGATGATTGATTCATGAATACTTGTGATATGTTTATAAACTATTTTCCATTTGGTTTCAATTCTGATCCTTGGATTACATGTTCCATCTTTTCATTTCTTTTCATTTTACTTCTTATACATGTTGCTTTGTTTACTAACCATGTAGGGGCTTTGGTAAGTTGAAATTGAGTGTGGATAAGGAATCCACATTCAAACTTCTTTCCTTTCATCTTTTACAAGTCAATTTTGTGTTTTGTTAAGTACTTATGTGCTTACTTTGATTAACTCATTACTTTCCCTTTTGAGTTACAATTCATCTTCTACTTTAGAAGTGAATTGTTTAATTCATTCCTTCTTTAGATTTTAGGTTTTGAAACCTCACAAACCATTAGGATTCCCCCCTTAACTAATCAATTAGGATTGAGTCTTAGCTCATATAGATTTTACCTTTCTCCTCTCTTGAGTCTTTCATCTTCTCATCTCAAAGAAAATTCAAAATATGTAATAAAGGTAGGCACTTATTACATTTAGGCCTTTCATATAAAGAAAAGATTATAAGGGGTCTTCTCTTATAATCTTAGAATGTATAGCATATAGCCCATCTTGGGTCAATGTGTTAAACATTTGACCTTGTATGAGGGACTTAAATGCAATACTTGTTGAAGGTACAAATAAAAAACACTTCTTCACTTCATAACCAACAAAAACACTTAATAAACACAAGTATGCTAGTGTGTTTGAACCTTGACAATTGGAGCTAAGTGTGGGGGTCTTCTTCACACTTAGTGTGCTTTCTTACTCATTCCATCTTGGAATGTGAGGATGTACACATTCCAATGATTAAGATTTAGATACACTATCATATGCAAACAAATGAAAAATTTCTAAAAGACAAAAACAAACAATCACGCCTTTCCTTCGGGAATTCTTTTCTCACCTCATTCACTCTTAGCGTACGAACGCGCTCTTTCTCATTCTCTTGCAAGATGGTAACGCACTCAGACCAGCGAGCCTACAACACCTGAGCTAGAACGTTAGCCGTTCCTTAAAAAACACAAACAATCCATCCCTAGTGAGGGGAACTACGTCGCTCTGATTCTCATGTTCCCGATGAGATACGTAGGCAGTGGGGTAGGGCCCATTCGAGCACTTCTTTTATTTTCCCTACATTTGTTTCTCGTTCCTTTTCCATTCTTCCTCTTTTCTTTCTTTCAGTTCCTTTTCCAGTATCCTTTTCTATTACCCTTTGATCGAGACAAGCAAGCATGGATCCCATCGGGTACGATGGACGTGAGGGGGTGCTAATACCTTCCCTTCACGTAACCGACTCCCGAATCCAGTTCTCTTGGTCGCAAGACCATGCTTTTTCCCTTCCTTCAGGTTTATGCGGTGTTTCCTTTCCCTCTCGTGGGATAAATACACATTGCTGGCGATTCTTTTTCGGTGCCACTTTCGCGTTTGTACTAGGATGAAAATCCCGGGAGCGACACCGCTACCCAGTGAAGGGCCAAAATCAGGTTCCCAATGGGGACTTATCTTTGACAGAACTGTCAATCATTATGGACCGGAATTGGGGCAATCATCATAACACCTCAGGGTACCCACATTCCTTTCACTGCCAGACTAACATTCAAGTGTACAAATAATGAGGCCGAATACGAAGCTTGTATCATGGGTCTCGAAGAAGCGATCGACTTAAGGATCAAGAACTTGGATGTATATGGAGACTCAGCCCTGGTTATCAATCAGATCAAAGGAGATTGGAACACATACCAATCAGGATTGATTCCTTACAAAGACTACGCAAGAAGGTTATTACCTTTCTTCAACAGAATCGAGTTTCATCACATCCCTCATGAAGAGAATCACATGGCTGATGCATTTGCCACTCTCTCTTCCATGATTAGTATAGGTCAATGGAATGACGTACCTAAGATTGACATAATGTGCCTTGAATGGCCCGCTTACATCTTCACGATTGACGCAGTCATAGATGATAAACCTTGGTATCACGATATCAAATGCTTCCTTCAGAAACAAGAGTACCCACATGGGGCATCCAAAAAAGACAGAAAGACCCTCAGAAGACTGTCTGGCAGTTTCTTCCTGAGCGGTGATACACTCTATAAGAGAAATTTTGACATGGTCTTTCTCCGATGCGTAGACAGACCAGAAGCAAACATGCTGATAAAAGAAATTCACGAAGGATCTTTTGGCACTCATGCCAACGGACACACAATGGCGAGAAAAATTCTGAGAGCAGGGGACTACTGGTTGACCATGAAATCTGATTGCTACAAGTACATGAGGAAGTGTCAAAAGTGTCAGATATACTCAGACAAAATCCATATACCGCCAACGCATCTCAAAGTTCTTTCTTCCCCATGGTCTTTTTCCATATGGGGAATTGACATGATTGGCATGATCGAACCCAAGGCTTCAAACGGACATCGGTTCATCCTGGTAGCCATTGACTACTTCACCAAGTGGGTCAAAGCAGCGTCATACACCAATGTAACCAGACCAGTCGTGGTCCTTTTTATAAAAAACAATCGCATCTCCCGTTATGGTGTTCCGAGCCAGATCATTACTGATAATGGATCTAACTTGAATAATAAGATGATGAAGGAGTTGTATGCTGAGTTCAAGATCGAACACCATAACTCATCTCCCTACCGACCCAAGATGAACGATGCGGTAGAAGCGGCTAACAAGAACATCAAGAAGATCGTTCAAAGTATGGTTGTAACCTACAAAGACTGGCACGAGATGCTGCCTTTTGCTCTTCACGGTTATCGCACATCTGTCCGCACTTCAACAGGGGCAACCCCTTTTTCTCTAGTATATGGCATGGAGGCAATGCTCCCCATAGAAGTAGAGATCCCATCAATCCGGGTATTGATGGAAGCTAAGCTAACAGATGCTGAATGGTGTCAAAGTCGACACGATGAACTGAATCTGATCAAAGAATAGCGAATAACGGCACTATGCCATGGTCAGTTGTATCAACAAAGAATGAAGAAAGCATTTGACAAAATGGTTCGACCTCGCGTCTTCAGAAAAAGAGACCTTGTGCTCAAGAAGATACAATCTTTTCTCACTGATTCCCCGGGCAAATAGACTCCGAATTATGATGGCCCCTATGTGGTCAAGAAAGCTTTCTCAGGCGGCGCCTTGAGACTCGCAACCATGGATGGAGAGGAATTTGCCTACCCCACGAATGTTGATGTAGTCAAGAAATATTTTGCCTAAATATAAAAAAAAAATGTCTCCGTGGATTAAAAACCCGAAAGGGCGGTCCAGGAAAAAATTAGAGACATAATCAAAAGTCATCCCGGTTGATTGGAAATCTCAAAGTACAATCCAGGCAAAAGTTAGGGATTAATGGCAAGTAACTACGTCTGGTCAGTTCAACTCCTCACTAGTAATGCCATCCATCAGAAGAAACTCCAGTCAAGGTCATCTTCGACAGAAGCTCAGGATGTCCAGAATTCAAAGTTGGTAGAATGATAGTGGTCGTTAGGTTTCAATGTAGCCCTTTTCCCTTAAATTACCATTTTCTAAACTTTGTAAATAATCTATGGAATCACGCGCTTGGCTGATTTCCATCCTATCAATAAAATTTGAGCCCTAGTGCTTTTATTTGCAATTCTTATTTGTTTTAGCTTTACAAAACGACGTTTTAACATGATTAATGATTCTTGAAATAAAACAAAAATGAATTAACTTGTCAAAATTTTTCTGCTTTTAAAATAAAGATGGCAACTCTTTTGACTGTTGAACATCGGAAGAACATCGATCACTTCTCCAGAAGTAGTCGAGCTTCAAAGTGCAGAATCAAAGTACTCCTTCTAAACCAGTACACCTGAATGAAGGATCAACTGTGTCAGATGTGAATACTCCATCTGACATCCCCGACAGAGTTCTTATCTCTTATGCCCGACCAACGGTGTTCCCCACAGGAACTTTTTCTCCTAAGCAAGGCATAATTGCTATCTTGAACAAATGATACTTCTTCGTCCCCTGCAATGGCCGAGTATCCAGTCGTGTTCATCCACTAGTCTGTATGTCGTGTCAGTTTTGCCAGCATAAACATACATACATCATGCATTATTGATTTACATTCATATTCAAATTGCATCACTATCACTCTGGTCAGTCTTATCCCCCTAGTGATAAAAGTCCTCTCAATCGAGTTGTCAGTTCTTTCCTCATCTGGAAATGTTGTGTCTAAACAATCCCTCCTCAAGTTTATTTATGGATTGGAGCCGAGCCTCGACCACTTTCATAACTTGAACCTCTGAAAAGCAAGAGGGTCGTTGACAAACGTCATTCTTCGCCATTGAAGATGATATCTTCGCTTTCCCGGATTAAGGAAAATTCCCAGAGAAAGCCTCTTAATCAAAGATTCGGCAATACAACAGTTTTTCTTCGGAAAATTCGCTGACAAAAAGGTTATCAGCACCTCCAAATGGGATTACATCAAATGGCATTTCTCCGAAAGGATCTCGAAGAAAAGTATGATGTAGTATCCCCAAGCAGGAAGCAGTTTCTCAAGAGACTCGTTTTCCCCAGTAAAGTCAACAAATGGCGTCTCCAATAGAGAAGTTTGTACACCTCTATAACTCAGACGAATGGGTTCCCAAGCCAGTCTGACATCAACACTTTTTCCCATCAAATGGCATCTCCCTTTGTAGAAAACTCGGTGAGAAGTTTGATGAAAACCGCAACACATAGCGTCCCTTGTCAAGAAAGTTTATTGACAAAAGAAACTAAGACCAGTTCCTTGGTAGGAAACCAGGATCGAGGGGAAGTTTATATCAGAAACTTAGACCAGTTCCTTGGTAGGAAACCTGGATCGAAGGGAAGTTTATATAAGAAAATTAGACCAGTTCCTTGGTAGGAAACCAGGATCGAGGGGATGTTTACATCAGAAACTGAGACCAGTTCCTTGGTAGGAAACTAGGATCGAGGGGAAGTTCATTTCAGAAACTAAGACCAGTTCCCTGGTAGGAAACCATGATCGAGGGGAAGTTTTACCTTTTCTAAGCATTATTGCTTAGCAAAAGAAGATGGATGAGCAAGCAACCATTCATAACCACCATCAAAATTTCGGGTATTCCGATATTTAATCCTCTTGCACCCCGAATGTCCGAATATCTTCGCCATTCACACCTTCAGGTCCAAGAAGATTAAATAGGGGCATCTGTCATACCCCAAATTTTGACCACTAAGATTTCCCATCATTGTGCAAATCATCTCCACAATATGGATGTACCATTATGTCTCATCAGTCTCCCCAAAGATGGGTGAGCATTCACCACAGTCAAGAATTAGGGTATCAAGCCCTCTCAGAGCCTTTGACAAAAGATTAATAAAGGAATGACATGATCTTCAACTTGTCTAACCTCTCAAACACCCATAGAGGATCAAGAGGACTCCCACATCAAGAATCAAGCGCAAGGATGCAACATTCCAAGTGGATCAAGCCTCAAGATCGCCAATGTCACCAAATTAAGGTTTTGGTCGACTAAGGCCTCCAAATAGAATTTTTCCTCTAGGCATGAGCCAATGATTCAAAGCATAACCTAAGATACTCCATGGAACCTCATAGACCCAATCATCAAGTCAATTTAACCTCAGGAGAGGCATTTATAAAAAATCAGGAATTAGGGTTTCTTGACCTAATTCACCCCTAATTTGACTTTTGGGAAAAAGCATGAGCCAAAACCTCAAGACATGATTTGAGGGTCTCCAATACACCACATTAATCCATTTGCCATAATGGATTGATCCCTAGAAGCTTGATCTACAAGTTTCAATTTCATCTGGATCATAATTAGGGTTTTGAAGAAAAAGTCAACTGTGCCTTTGACTTTTGACCAAGGCATGTTCCCAAACCTTGGGACATGATTCAATACACCATACAACACCTATGGAATCCATCTATTAAGTTTGATTTAAGTCAAGGACTTGATTTCATAGAGGATCGCACAGTTTAAAATTCATTTGATAAAAAGTCAACTGTATAAAAAGTCAAAGTTTGACTTTTTGATTTGTTGGTCAACCAAGGTTCCTTAACCCTAAAACAATGTTAATTTGTGATTGGAATCATCATTCATCAAGAAAAACCAAAGAAAATGAGTTGACTTATAAAAGGGGTAACCATAAAAAACTTAGAATTTTTCTGAGTTATGGAACAAAGTGGCTAGGGTACCAACTTTCAAGGATCATAACTTGAGATCTAGGCAACCATTTTGGATGATCCAAAGATGGATCTGTAGCTCTCATGTCATACTTTAAAAGTGTCAACTACACCTCATTCCAATTCCTCATGGATTTTAAGTTATGGAGTGATCAAAATGGCTAAAAACATGAAATGTCACTTTTTCCAACACTTAGTGAAATTTTCACTAAGTCAGAATCTGTCTTGCTTTTTTTCAAAATGTAGGGGAATTTTTCACTTGGATCCAAAAAGTGTCAAGACAAACTATGATCATACATGTGTTGTATCATATGAGAGCTTTTCAAAATGTCCAAGAACTCCATCAAACTCCACCTGAGCTAGGAGTTGTGACAACTGCAATATTCCTTTCTACAAACTGTCTTGGCAAGGCAGATTTGTGCACAAGAGCTCGATTTGTCCAAATTGTGCAATAACAAGCATGGTTATCCATCTGCACACCTCAAGGGGGAACAACCAAGGGACAAGCCTCCAAGTCCAAGATTCCACAAGTAGCATGCCAAACCTAAAAAGGCTAAAGATGCTTCAAGACTCCAATTTTGTTTTGAAACATTTAATGGATGCCTAGAGGTGGCATGTATCAGAGCAAGAATGCACACTTCAGTCAAGCCTTATCCTTGAATCAAAGAACCATAGGCCTGTGCTCTAATCTCAAGTCAATGGCTAGAGGAGACTTGAGATTCCATTTTATCACAATTGGCCAAAGGCGTGCTGCAATTGCCATTCCATATTCCTTGCAAAACAAACTTGCTCTACTATAAATAGAGCTTAATTGTGATCAGTTTGAGTACACCAAAGCACACAAACTGAGGCTTTCCTCAAAATCTCCATTTTCACTCCAAGTTTTCCTTCTAAAGCAAGTCACTATCGGGTTTTGAGTTTGAGAGCAATTCCAACCAAACCAATCACACACACACCTCATAAACATAATATGTGAGCTGATCAAACACTAAACTCACAAATGGAACATTAATTTCACAAAATCACCATCCAACTGCTCAAGTTCTTGACAGAGTTGCAATTGAGGTACCATCTCAAGTTCCAGCTTGTTTCAAACCATTCCAAGCATTCAGACACATCAGTTGGCACCTAGGGAAGCTGTTCAGATCATTGGAACCAGCTTGTAACACCTCCAACTCAAAACACGATCACCAGCTGCAAGAGGTAAGCCTCAACTTGGTCATCTCATGATTCATGCATATTTCCTCGCACAATAATTTTGCCATATGTTCATAATCATGTATAGAGTGTTTACCCTTAATCACTTGCTTTGTATGAATCGTGTATGGAATTTCTGAACCTTCATGCAGAATTTAGGGTTCTTGAGGTTTCTCTTTGATTTCTTATTCCATGCTTAAAATAAATGAAATTAAAGACCATAGACATGATCGTGAGTTGAAAACGAGCAGATTGATATGTGGTTTGTGTGATTTCATCAAGTATTCAGTGAGATTGATGAGAAAATGCAAACCGGCCAAGAACAGGGCACACGGGCAAAACCAAGGTGTTCTTGGCGCCCTTTTTCAAATATTTGAATATTTGAATTTTGTGATTTTATTTAATTGATTCAAAAATTAATTTCTCTCTGAATTTTAATGATTTTGATTTGGTTCCTTTTTTAATAATTCACAAAAATGTTAAAATATTTTATTTTACAAAAATTTCCCAAAAATATTATTTATTTCATATATTTGATATTTTTACAAAGAATTAATTTTTATTTGTTTTTTGACATTTAAAATATTTTTCCTTCTTGATTTTCCAAACTTGAATGGTTCTTAATCATTTTTTGGGTAGAAACATGATTTTTGAAACATTGATCCAAGATCATCACTCATTTTTCACATGTTTTCATTAATTTTTATTAATTTTTAATCAAAATTAATTCCATGTTAAACAAAATTAGGGTTTCGATTGATTTCACCCTAACAAATCTTTTTCAAACACTTGTTGGGCCTCTAATAGAGTGTAAGACACATTCCTTGTAAATAGAAAAAAAAACTTTTTGGCCCCCAGATATTGTATAAGTCCCTCGGTGATTTTCAAAACGACGGTGCGATCGCTATCCACCACTTGGGCCTATCCTTGGATTCAAAAATTAATTTCTCTCTGAATTTTAATGATTTTGATTTGGTTCCTTTTTTAATAATTCACAAAAATGTTAAAATATTTTATTTTACAAAAATTTCCCAAAAATATTATTTATTTCATATATTTGATATTTTTACAAAGAATTAATTTTTATTTGTTTTTTGACATTTAAAATATTTTTCCTTCTTGATTTTCCAAACTTGAATGGTTCTTAATCATTTTTTGGGTAGAAACATGATTATTGAAACATTGATCCAAGATCATCACTCATTTTTCACATGTTTTCATTAATTTTTAATCAAAATTAATTCCATGTTAAACAAAATTAGGGTTTCGATTGATTTCACCCTAACAAATCTTTTTCAAACACTTGTTGGGCCTCTAATAGAGTGTAAGACACATTCCTTGTAAATAGAAAAAAAAAACCTTTTTGGCCCTCAGATATTGTATAAGTCCCTCGGTGATTTTCAAAACGACGGTGCGATCGCTATCCACCACTTGGGCCTATCCTTGGATTGTAAGCCCCGTCTTTTGTATATAAACACTATTTGGGCCTCTAATAGAGTGTAAGACACATTCATTGGAAATTTGATACCTTGTTGGGCCTCAGATATCGTATAAGACCCACTGTGTTTTCAAAAACCTCGACGTGATCGCCGTTTTCAAACAAATCAGTTGGGCCTACCCTCGTGTTGTAAGTCCCATCTTTCTTTTTTCAAAATAATCTTTGGGCCTCTACTAGAGTGTAAGACCCAATCCCTTTTTAACCAAAACCTTTGGGCCTCAGACATTGTATAAGTCCCAGTACAATCTTTTCAAAACAATTTCCCTTTTGATTTAGATTCAAGTATATAGTTGTTATCAAAACTTTTTTTAAATTCTTTGAACAACTAACAATACTGCGTGGAAGCTTGCTCGCCTGTAAGTTTTATCCGCTTTCATTTACTTGTTTTAATATATATATATAACTGTATTGTGGGAAGCTGCGCATGGTTAGTCTTCTTTCATTCTTTTAAATACATGTCAAATATATATAACTATATTGTGGGAAGCTGTGCATGGTTAGCCTTCTTTCTTACCCTTTTACATACTTGTCATATATCAACTGTATATATACTAGTACAGTTATTTAGATTTTTCCCCGGCGACTAGGTCTAGAACTAGGTAAAGCCCGTTTGGTCATTCTTAAATACAAACAAAACTAGACCCCCATAGGATTTCCAGATACAGTTTTCCCTTCTCTCGGGGTTAAACAATATGGAACAAAGAGAAAGGCAATATTCTCGGTGAACCTTTTCTCAGACTGTCACCCCTAGAAATTGTCAAAGAAATTCTACTCCCCGGAGTTGATCTATTCTCTGTGAATAGCATCTCCTGAGTTTCTTCAAATCACAGAAATTTCACTAAATGATCTATTCTATGTGAATAGTATTTCTTGAACTTTTCTTGGTTTAGGACCCACATGCTTCCTAAAAGCATTCCCGCCTCCTCTTGGGCTTTGTACAAGGACCCGTCGGCTTCTTAAAAGTTCTCATGTCTTCTCTTGGGCTTCATACAAGTACCCTTACGACCTCTTAAAGGTATAGGACTGAACTTAGTCATCCTTTGTTAGAGCTGTCTTTCTAAAAGGAGTTACAAAAGCCCTCAAACCAATTTTAGGGTTGATACTAATCCCTTAAATGAGTTGGCCTCCTCTTGGGCATTGTACAAAGATAGACCTTCCAAATAGACTTGGACAGTCTAAATCTCCTTGAGTCTCAAAGACATTCTCAAGTTCCTTACAAATATAGGATAAACCCCGGATTCTGGATTACTCTCCAGCTGAATTAAAACCCATAGGTTCTAAAACCCAGTCTCTCTCCTAAAAACTCCCCAACCAGGGTCATTTTATCATCAAATAACATAATCTCAAATCAGAACCTCAAGGTATCTGATCTATCAAATCTTCTGCATTCCCCTGCAAGAGTTGGTTTCCCCATTTGGACATGTCTCTAGATCTCAAGAATCCCCAGCATAAGCTAGCCTCCTCTTAGGCTTTGTATAATGATCCTTTCCTCAGGAAAGTCAGCCTCCTCTTGGGCTTTGTACAAATAATTCCCCGCATCAGAGTTAACCTTTTCAGACTCTCTTGTTGAGTCAATCAATTACTTCCCAGACTCTCTTGTTGAGTCAATCACCATTTTAGACTCTCTTGTTGAGTCACTCACTCTCGTAGACTCTCTTGTTGAGTCAATCACCTTTTAGCACTCTCTTGTTGAGTCAAGCCTTTTTAGCCTCAATCTCGGGCTTCGTACGAGACAGATAAAAAAGCACTCTCTTATTGAGTCAAACCCTTTTCGCCTCAATCTTGGGCTTTATACAAGATGGATAAAGACTTCCCCAGTGGAGTCAATTAACCTTTTAGCATCAACCTTGTGCTTTGATCAAGGAACACAAAAATAAAAAATCCTCTCTTTCATCTAATTGCGGTAAGCGGCAAGCCTCTGGATTATTTACATCCACGCCACTGCCCCTCTCTTAGCATGAAATATTCCTAAGGGAAAATGGCATTGCTCAACACTGAGTTAAAGTTTTCTCCTTCAGGACAAATCCCCTATAAAGGAAATTATGTCATTACTGGATACACATATCCCAGTTAATGTAATCCTCCTTTATAAACAGTCACCCAACAGTTGTGATAAACAGACCAGATGTCTCCCTTTAGAGATGACAAGTTCTCTCTCAGTCAAACCTTTTAGCTTCAATCTTGGGCTTTGAACAAGACACAAATACCCTTTTAGCTTCAATCTTGGGCTTCGAACAAGACACCAAAACATCTTTTTCCTCCCTTAGAATAGGAGGAACTACGATTGCTCTGATTTCCCTATTTCGTTTAAAAGAGGAATACATAGGCATAAGATTACGAAATCTTAGCGAGCATACTAATCAAAAACTCTAGGTCCAATACCTTCATACATCAATCAAAACTTAGGTCCAGCACCTTCCCAAAAACATCAACATCAACTCACTCTCCCTGTCACATTTCCCAAGACACTTTCCCAACCTATTAACGGATAAACACCATCAAGTATAAAGCAAAACCTAAAGTTAATATCCTGTGGATAACCACATATAGGATCGGTAACTGACAACTGCCCATTGTATAACTTGACCCTGAACCCCCAATCTCTTTAAGCATTTGTTCAGTTAAACATTCGCATGCAAGGTTAGTTTTAGATACCTTCCCTTTCCCTTCCAGCTTCACGGGATAAATAAGAAATCAGAAAGTAACACCCCCTTTCTCCTAGAGGAGGAAAACCCAAAATCAGCGATAAGGTGGTCGCGTCACCGACAAAAATCGCTCGCTACAGATATGTAGGCACAAGACCGCGAAGTTTTGGCGAGCATACTTAGTAATAAACCCTTAGGTTCCTATCATCACCAATAAAACCCAAACATAAGACATTTCAAAACAATAGAAAACAATAACACAAATATATTCAAGAGGTTCCTATAGAGTACTATAGATACTTAGGGTGTTATCACCTTCCCTAGGTATAACCAACCCCCGAACCTTACAATCTCTTAGAATTATTGTTACATTGAAATTTAGGGTTTTATACGATCTTTTCTATTTCCCTTGGATAAAATAAAGTTCGGTGGTGGATTTTAAAAGATTTATGATTCAAGTTAATACAATAGCTTGATATCTGATTCTCACCGCAATAGAAATGGTGACTTCACTAGGGAACCCCAAGAGGGTTGAGCCTAACTTACGTATATTTGTGTTTGCTTGCTTTGCTGTTTTTCATGGGCGGTTACCTTGTATGTGGTGAGATAAGTCCCAGCCTAGACTTGAGCATAAAAATAAGATAGGAAGGTGGTATATTCAAGAAGGCTTATAGGGAGTTGATTTCCGACCAAGCTAACTTGAGAAATCACCACTAAGTGGAGACACTTTTGAGAATAAGTATTGTTGATCAAGAGATTGTGAAAACGATACTATTCTTGATTGAGCCTACGAAGCTGAGAACCTTTAGTCACCTTTAACCTCACTTGGCCTTGTTAGGAACGTAGTGCGATGACTATGAGGGTGTAGACCAAAAATAGTTTATACGCGATACTACACTCAAAAAAGGTTCTCTTAAGAATATTATCAACTACTGAGTAATTGGGAAATTAATAATATCTAAAAGATGGATTGATGACTTTGAGAACTTGTTAGAACCCGTTGTACAGGTACACAATAAACCCTAGTACATACTTAATAGGAGGGGTAAACCTTTGACTTCATGCAAGCCTTTAAACCTTGTTTGTGTGTAACCTTGTTATGTTTGTGCATACATGCATTCATCCATAAGCATTATTTTATCAAAGTTTCAATGGAACTTAGGAACTTTTGTTTGCAAACATCATAGGATTGTCATGGATTTTGAAAGAAAGGAGACTTTGAAGTACACTTTCAAGAGTCATAAGCTGGATGGTCTAAGGAGATTGGGAGCTTTGGTTACAGACCAAGAAGGTTTCAAGAACAAATATGGAAGGCTTTTATTTCTGTTAAAGACTAAGATGGAAGATGGACTTTTCTCTACACTACTTCAATTTTATGATCTGGTCTATCATTGTTTTACCTTCTCTGACTACCAACTTGTGCCTACATTGGAAGAGTATTCTCATCTAGTTGAGTTGCCTATCCTTAATGAGTTTCCCTTTCCTATCTTGGAGACTGATCCGAAGGAATAAGACATCGCCAAAGCCACACATTTGGGATTGTCCGAAATCCAAGCCAACATGACCACCAAAGGAAGGGTCTTTGGGTTTACCACAAAATTCTTGATAGACAAAGCTCAATACTATGCTGATAATTTGAACATGGATGCGTTTGAGGCTATTCTTTCCTTACTCATCTATGGTGTGTTTCTCTTCCCTAGCTTTGAGGACTTCGTCGACATCAAAGCTATCAAGATCTTCCTAAAGAAGAACCCAATGCATACCTTGTTAGCAGATTCTTATCACTCCGTTCACCTAAGGAAATTCCATAGAGGGGTGATGATCACATGCTGTGTACCCTTATTGTACAAGTGGTTTATTTCGCACTTGTCTAAGTCTAGCTTTTTTTGGGATATCAAGAATGGTTTGTGGTGGTCACAGAAAATTATGTCTCTTACTCACTCTGATATTGATTAGTATAATCGTGTCTATGATGGGGTAATGATCATTGATAGCTGTGGGGACTTTGCTAATGTACCTCTTCTTGGTATCAAAGGAGGGATCAGTTATAATCCAGTCTTGGCTCGCCGTCATCTAGGTTATCCTTTGAAAGACAAACCCAATGGTGTCCATGTGGAGAGTATCTTCTTCAAGGAAGGTGAAGATAGCAAAGAGCTTAAGGAAAAAACTGTGTTTGCTTGGCGTCACTTGCATAGGAAGGGAAAGAAAGACTTGGGAAAGCCTAATTGTGTTTCTTTGGAACCCTATCTCCAATGGGTACGAGATAGGGCCATCAAGCTGAAGAAGCCTTATCCTCGTCAAGAGCCCATGTCTCTAAAGAAAGAGCCCACTCTGATCTTCATGTCTGAAGCAGAGAAGTTGAAGATCTCTTTAAGCAAAGTGCAACGAGAAGGAAATGCTTGGAAGAACAAGTATCAAATTGTCTTCGACGAGAATGTAGAACTCCAAAGACAGCTACAGATGAAGACTGAAGAAGAACTCTTTAGTAAGAAAAGGAAGGCGCAAGAGGATTTATTTTCCTCTCGCCCTCAGTCAATTCCTTGGAAGTTGATCGTGGATAAGCTAATACTCGAGAAGACTCATATGGAGGAGCAGATCAAGAAGCTCAACATGAGGTTGCTAGGAGAATCTCCTTAGAACTTTTGTTAGCTTTTATTTAGCTTTTGTTTAGGACTCTTGTAAGAAGTACTAAATTTGTAATCCTCTATTTTGACTAATGAAAATGAGTTTCCTTTGATATTTCTTGATGTTTGAAAATATTTATTAAGTTCCACGAAACTTTTAGATTTGCATTGCATTTCACATTCATGCATCTGTTGTCACATTTGAATTGCGTTTCTTCAATAAAACTAATTTCGTCTTATCATCTCCAGTTTTCACACTGAATCCTCCACATCAGTACAACACCCGTGCTCAGGCCAGAAGAAGAATGGTAGAACACGAGCAAGAGATAGACCGTGTCAACACTAAATTGGAAGACCTAACGTAGGACAAAACATGGAAATACTGCAGGTAATTCGTGCCAAAATGGACACTCAGCCGACTGTCGTCTCTGACGTAGCAAATCCTGTGATAGACTCTCTGCCTGCTACTACTACTACTGTTACTTGGCCTTCATATGGTCTTCCCCCAGGCTTTGTACCCCAGCCACAAGTGCCTGTTACTACTCAATAAACTGTTCTATTGACCGCTGATGTTCCCAACATAATTCCTACCTTTGCACCTGCTGCGGTGCATACTCGAGTGAATAAGGCTTACTTTGATGATCACCAACTGATTTATGATATACCTGATGGATCCGAGTACAAAGATGAAAAGCATGATAAATTGAGGGAAATTGCGGAAACAATTGAGAAAATTTTAAGGACCATGTAGGGTGATCAAATATTTGGAGCTGCTGCCCGAGAGATGTGCTTGGTGTCTGGATTGTTAATTCCAGCCAAGTTCAAAACTCCCAACTTTGACCAATATAAAGGGGCCTCCTGTCCTAAAAATCACCTTATCATGTACTACCGCAAAATGGCTGCCTATATGGATAACGACAAGTTGATGATCCACTGCTTTCAGGATAGTTTAAAGGGAGTTTCTTCCAAGTGGTATCTGAGTTTAGACCAATCACGCATCCGCTGTTTCCAAGATCTTTCTGATACTTTCATTAAGCATTATAAATACACTATGGATTTAGCACCAGATAGAAGACAACTGTTGAGTATGTCGCAGAAAAATTCCGAATCCTTGAAGGGATACACACAAAGATGGAGGAAGACTGCCTCTCAGGTAAAGCTTCCTTTGTAAGAGAAAGAGTTAGCCGACTGGTTCATCGATACTGTACGTCCATAATTTTATGAGAGAATGGTGGGTTGTGTCACTGCTAGTTTTTCTGATTTGGTGGCTGTGGGAATCCAAGTAGAGTTGGGTCTGAAAAATGGAAAAATAAGCAGTTCAGCTGGAAGTTCCAATGGTGCAACTAACCATGCGAAAAAGCCTCCTAGTAGTTTTCATAAGAAGAAAGAAGGAGAAACTAATGTTGTAATGTCTGTCCGTAGAATAAAATCATCCTGGAAGCATCAATAGCAACGTCAGCAACAACAACAATTCTTGTAACAACTAGCGGATTAGTTTTCCCCTCAACCATATGTGGCAGCTGTTACCCCTACCTTCAATCAACTTGTGCCTGTGTTTCAACATGCTCCACCAGTTCCTCAGTATCAACAAGCATCAAACACTCCTCAAAGGAATCCAGTTCAATGCCAGAACAATCAAGGTTAGAATAGAAGGCAGGGAGGGAGGCCTCCTATAGCCCCTATCCCTATGACTTACACAAAATTGTATTCGTTCGACATTGAGCAAGGCTTGGCAACTCCAAGGCCTTTGGGTCCTCCTCCAGATCCACTTCCACCTTATTACCACCCTAAAGCCCACTGTCCTTTCCATGAGGGGGCTGCTGGACATGATCTTGAAGGTTGTTATGCTTTGAAACATATTGCAAGGGAATTGGTCGAGAAGAAGATTATGTCCTTCAATGATACAAATCCAAATGCGAAGAGTAATCCTTTTCCCGCCCATGGGGCATCTATTAATACCATAGAAGAGGAAATTGATGAAGTCTTAATCTGTGATGTGAAGGACATCAAAACTCCGTTGCTAGAATTTCATGTGAAGTTGTTTGAAGCAGGTTTAGCCAAAGTGTGTCACAAGAATTGTTTCGAATGTGCTGTTCAGCCAAAGGGGTGTGAGGGAGTCCAAAGGGATGTCTAGATTTTAATTGACCAACGTGTACTTCAGATTAGCAAATGTGTGAAGAAAAATGAAGTAGCTGTGATTGAGCTAGTGTTCAATTTACTAACTCCTGTGTTCAATCTGGCCGAGCCTACTCACAATAAGGTTGAACCTATCTTTAATTTGCCTACACTAGTTTCCAATCTTCCAGATCCAGTTGTGACTCCTATTCAAGGTAAGAAGATTGCTCATGTTTCCAATCATCCGAGATCATCTGTTAAGTGAAGACCCACTCCTTTTCCTTTCAAGAGTACAAAAGTTGTGCCTTGGAATTACAAAGTGGTTATTGGTAATCAGAAATCTGTGAATCCAGAAAAATGGCTGAAGGTTGTTAATAATGAGGTAACAAATATTGCAGGGCCGAGCAGAATGACCCGCAGTGGTCGAATTTATAACCCTCCAATTTGTGTGATACGTCAGATGTCAAAAGAAACCACTATTATTGTTCCTTCAAAAGACAAGGATGATGTCACTTTCAATAAGACGAGGAATTCCTCAAAATCATCAAGAAAAGTGATTATAAGATTGTTGACCAATTACATCAAACACCATCAAATATCTCAATATTGTCTCTCTTTATGTGCTCCCCCGCACATCGCAGTGCTCTGCGGAAGCTTCTTACTCAAGCTCATGTGACACAGGATATCACCGTTGAACAATTTGATAGCGTGATAACTAACATCACCGCCTGTAATTCATTAAGCTTCGATGGAGGGGACTTGCCCAAAGAAGGCCACAATCACAACCGTGCCTTGCACATTTCTGTTAAATGTCAAGAGGACACTTTGGCTAGGGCATTGGTAGACACTGGATCATCCCTCAATGTGTTACCCAAAAGAACTCTTGCAAAGCTTGCATATGAAGGAGCGGAAATGAGACCTAGTGCTCTTGTTGTAAAAGCATTTGATGGTTCAAGAAGGGCCGTTATTGGTGAAGTGGAGTTGCTCATTCTTATTGGTCCTCACGTTTTTTATATAACCTTTCAGGTTATGGATAACCCCAATTATAGCTGCTTATTGGTAAGGCCATGGATTCACGCTGCTGGGGCAATGACATCAACCTTACATCAGAAAATGAAATTTGTTGTTGACAACAAGCTGGTGACTATATTTGGAGAAGAAGATCTCATGGTAAGCAATGTTTCTTCATTCCGATACATCGAGGCAGATGAGGATGCGTTGGAAACTTCTTTCCAAGCGCTTGAAATTGCAAATGCAGTCTTATTGGAGGTAGAGGAGCCTGTGTAGAGGGTCGTTCCATCTTTTGCATCTTTAAAAATCACCATTTCCACTATTGAGGAAGGTAAATCAGAAGGCTAGGGTGAAGTCATCAATGTCAAAGTCAAGATGGACCGCTTTGGGTTGGGTTTCAAACCAACTGCCAATAAAGCGTCAACTCAAATCAAGGGTCATCCAAAAGAAATCCAAGAAGTGTTCGTCAATGCTGGCTTCCAAGTGAACGCAGTTGACGAAGATTCTGAAGATGAAGACTTAAGCAATTTGGTGTACCGCTCTGATGTGGCTTTGAGCAATTGGGACTCTATGGAGATCCCCAAAATCTTTCCTTTATCAAAAATCATTGATACCCATATTGAATCTGATGACTCTCCAATCTCTCCTAACTTTGATGCACCCATCAACCAAGCTGAAGAAGAGGGTGAGGAAGATTGCGATGTCCCGGATGAATTGGCTAAGATACTTTAATATGAGTATACAGATATCCAACCTCACAAAGAGCAGGTTGAAACCATCAACTTGGGCAGTGAAAAGGAGAGAAAGGAAATAAAAATTGGCACCACACTTGGACCAGATATCAAGGTAAGGTTGGTCAAGCTTCTCCAAGAATATGTGGATGTGTTTGCATGGTCGTATCAAGATATGCCCGGTTTAGACACAGACATCGTTGTTCATAAGCTACCACTCCGACCCGATTGTCCTCCTGTGAAGTAGAAACTCCGAAGGACAAGACCAGACATGGCCTTGAAAATCAGAGAAGAAGTAAAAAGACAAATTGATGTTGGATTTCTTGCTGTTGTAAAATACCCTCAGTGGGTGACCAACATTGTTCCTGTATAAAAGAAGGCTGGAAAGGTTCGAATGTGTGTCGACTATAGAGACTTGAACAAATCCAGTCCAAAGGATGATTTCCCTCTTCTGCACATTGATACCTTGGTGGATAATACTGCTAGATTCGCTGTCTTTTCTTTCATGGATGGCTTCTCCGGTTACAACCAAATCAAAATGGATCCTGACGACAAGGAGAAAACTATATTCATCGCACCTTGGGGGACCTATTTCTATAAGGTCATGCCATTTGGTCTTAAGAATGCAGGTTCCACCTACCAAAGAGTGATGGTTATACTCTTCCATGACATGATGCATATGGAGATAGAAGTCTATGTTGACGACATGATCGCTAAATCCCAAAGCGAATAAGACCATGTGGATCATTTGTTTAAGCTGTTTGAGCATCTCAGAAAGTTTATATTGCGACTAAATCCAGCTAAGTGTACTTTGGGGTTCGGTTTAGAAAATTGGTTGGATTCATTGTTAGCCAGCGAGGGATTACAGTTGACCCAGATAAAGTTAGAGCCATTCAAGAAATTCCTGCTCCGCAAACCGAGAAGCGAGTTAGAGGTTTTCTTGGAAGACTAAACTACATCTCCAGATTCATCTCCAATATGACTGCTACTTATGAGCCCATCTTCAAGCTGCTCCGAAAGGATCAAGCAGTTTAATGGAATTCCGATTGTCAGCTAGCTTTTGAAAAGATCAAGGGTTATCTACAAGAACCTCCAATCTAATTCCACATGTGCCAGGGAAACCTCTTTTCATGTATCTGACTCTGCTAGAAGGGTATATGGGTTGCGTACTGGGACAATATTATGAGACTGGATGAAAAGAGCACGCCATCTACTATTTGAGCAAGAAGTTTACCGACTGTGAAAGCAGATATTCACTCTTAGAGAAAACTCGATGTGCTTTAGCATGGGCTGCTAAGCGTCTCAAGCAATATATGATTGGTCACACTACTTTATTGATTTCAAAGATGGATCTAATAAAGTACATTTTTGAAAAGCTGGCTCTGACTGGAAGGCTCGCCCGTTGGCATATGTTGTTATCCGAATACGACATCCAGTACGTAACTCAGAAGTCTATTAAAGGAAGTATCTTGTCAGATTACTTTGCAGAACAACCAGTTGAAGAGTATAAGCATCTGAAGCTTGACTTTCCTGATGAAGACATTATGTTGGTAAAGAAAGATTGTTTAGAACCAGGTCCAGATGAGGGTCCCGAGCCAGGCTCCCATTGGAAGTTGATGTTTGATGGTTCCTCTAATGACAGTGGGCAAGGCATAGTTGCTATTCTGATAAATTCGGATGGTGGTTATACTCCATTCACAGCGAGGTTATGTTTTGAGTGCACAAACATCATTGCCGAAAATGAGGCGCGCATTCTAGGCCTTGAAGCAGCCATTGATCTCCGAATCAAAATTCTTGAAGTAAGTGGAGATTCAGGTCTAGTGATCTACCAAGTTAAAGGTGAATAGGAGACGCGTGACGAAAAGCTGATCTCGTATCGTGCTTACGTTGTGGAATTAATCAAATACTTTGATGAGGTCACTTTTCGACATGTCCTGAGGACTGAAAACCATATAGTTGATGCTTTGGCTATGCTAGCCTCGATGTGGAAGGTCAGATTCGTTAATGAAGTGCCGCTCATCTGGATTGAACGAAAGACCGACCCTACCTACTGCCAATTAGTTGAAGAAGAAACTAATGGAAATCCATGGTTCCACGACATCAAGATTTATCTGCAAAACCAGGAATATCCAGCTGATGCTACAGCTCTTGACAAAAAGACTTTGAGAAGACTAGCGTCCAAATTCTTCCTCAGTAATGATGTGTTGTACAAAAGAAATCACGACTTGGTTCTGCTAAGATGTGTTGACAAACGTGAAGCAGACCTGTTAATTCAAGAAATTCATGAGGGACCATTTGGAACTCACGCCAGTGGTCATGCTATGTCTAAGAAGATCTTGAGAGTTGGGTATTACTAGTTAACCATGGAATCCGATTGTATCCAATATGCCAGAAAATGCAGTAAATACCAAATTTATGCTGATAAGGTGTACGTGCCTCCAGCGTTGTTAAATGTTTTATCATCGTCGCGACCTTTCTCTATGTGGGGCATAGACATGATTGGAGCAATCGAGCCAAAAGCTTCCAACGGCCATCGTTTCATCTTGGTTGCTATCAACTACTTCACAAAATGGGTAGAAGCTGCTTACTACACCAACGTGACCAAGCAAGTGGTTTCCCGCTTCATCAAGAAGGAAATTATTTGTCGTTACGGAATTCCAAGCAGAATTATCATAGATAATGGAACTAATTTGAACAATAAAACTATGAAAGAACTGTGTGAATCCTTCAAAATCGAGCACCACAATTCTTCACCTTACCGTCCGAAGATGAATGGAGCTGTTGAAGCCGCCAACAAGAACATCAAGAAAATCCTGCAAAAGATGGTTAAGACTTACAAGGATTGGCATGAAATGCTACCCTTTGCTTGGCATGAAATGAGATTATCCGCACTTCAACAAGGGCAACCCTATTCTCCTTAGTGTATGGCATGAAAGTCGTTCTCCCAATGGAAGTGAAGATACCATCCTTGAGAATCCTAATGGAAACCAAGTTGGAAGAAGCAGAATGGATCCGAAGCAGATACGACGAGTTGAACCTCATCAACGAAAAGCGGATGACAGCCATGTGCCATGGGCAGTTATACCAAAAGAGGCTTAAGAGAGCATTCGAGAAGAAGGTTCGCATGCGTGAATTCAAAGAGGGAGATCTGGTACTCAAGAAAATCTTGCCATCACAAAAAGATGCCCGAGGGAAATGGGCTCCTAACTATGAATGCCTATTTGTTGTGAATACAGTCTTCTCATAATGATCCCTAATTCTCACAACAATGGATGATGAACAGCTTGCACATCCCGTAAACTCCGATGCATTCAAAAAATATTATGCCTAAATAAAACCTGCTAGGTTGAAAACCAGAAATGGCGACCTAGGCAATAATGGGTATCCTGGTGGATCTAAACCTATGAAGGAGATCCAGAAAAAAGTTAGGAATAAAATAAAAAATGATAGCTCGCTAAGTTGAAAACCCGAAAGGGCGACTTAGGCAAAAAAAAAAGCTTTTGACTATATCAGATGGTGTTTACCAATACTGAAGAATCAGCAGGAGATTAATCCAATCGCTCTCGTCAAAAGCAAGGATCTGGGGCATCTTAGTTATTAGGGATTGTAGTAGTTATTGGATTCAATGTAAACCTTTCCCTATTGCCATTTTCAAAATTGTAACACTCCATGGAGCTTTTTCTATTTGCAAGCTACCATTCTTGAATAAAATACAGACTTTTCCTGTCATTTGTTGTCATTTATGTTTATTCTACCTTTTTTCTTGTTATGCAAAATGTCACTTATTTATTAATAATGAATTTTAAAAATAAAAAGGTTTTTGGAAAGAAAACGTTTTGAAAACATTCTTGATAAAACATAAAATCTCTTAGACATTTGGGAGGATAAAAAGGAAATCCAAGGTATCCCCAAGAAGTCTCAAGGTTGCAAAAGCATTGTCATACCATTTGCAATCGAAAGTCCCCACTGAAGACTAAACAGATAACACTCTTGGATCGATCCATTGATCAAATGTGACCATCAAGTTTGAGGATGTTTCCCCAATGTCCATCCCATGGCATTTTGTTTGAGTTACTGATGTTGAGGTTTCATTTCCCCGCGAAAGTCCCTAACCAAAATCTTTGTCTCTTTAGGAGTCAACATTTGCATGCCATGATCATTCATATCATGTTCAATCATGCACATTTAACATAACTTCTTGTCTTGGATGTTGGTTATCACCAGTTTTATTTCCCCATGAATTCCAATCACCACTTTTGCTTCGTGGTTGTTAAATCTATTCCTCAGGTCGTCGTAAAATGTCTTTTCCCCAGTTGTCACTGGCGTTCACCAGTCCGTTTATTCTTGGTGTCTTGAAATATTATTTGTTACCAATATTTCTTTCCCCAGTAGGTCTGCTTGAAATCTAATTGGCATTGGTAGTTGTTTTTGTTATCACCAATTTTCCCTTGAAGTCTAGTTGTTACTAGCACCAATCCGTTGAAAGCTGGTCTTGATACCTTTGCAAACGTTCTAAGTCCAATTGATTTGGTATGTACAGAAGAGTTTAATTACCCTGTACCTTTCCTGATGGTTCCTGAAGATCATGTTTGAATTCTCCGTTTTAAGGAATTTCCATAAGATTGGATGTTTGAAAACTCCAATAACGTGCGTTGTTGACCCTGTGGTTATAAGGATCCTATTATGCTCGGTAATCCTATTGTTATGAGAATCTTGTTTCCCACCCTATTGTTATAAGGATTTTACCCCGCTTTGTATCCTATTGTTATGAGGATTCTTTTCCATTGATCCTATTGCTATGAGGATCTGGTCTTCTAATCCTATCGTTATGAGGAACCTGTTTTGTTGATTCTATTGTTATAAGAATCTATTTTGTCTCCTATTGTTATGAGGAACTTTGTTTTATCTCCTATTATTATGAGGAACGTTGTTTATTCACCCTATTGTTATGAAGGTTCTTTTTGTTCAATCCTATCATTATGAGGATCTTGTTGCTCACCCTATTGTTATGAGGGTTCTTATTGTTCAATCCCATTGTTATGAGGATCTTGTTCTGTTCGATATCCTATTGTTATGAGGATTACATCTTGTCATTGATCTCTTGTAAGAAGGTCTTACTTTTGTCTGATATTCTTGGTAGCACCCGGTCATGTCTGAACCTGCTGATCAATCACTTAGAATATCCCTAGTTATCTTCTTGTTACCAGTATATGTTATCCCCAGCGAGTCTTTACTCATTATTGTCTTTGTCTGCGTTGTGCAGTTATCATTCATCATAAATCATCATACTAGAGTTCATTCCATGTTAGCATTGTTCCTAGCATTTCCAGAGAGAGACAGTTTTGTCCATAGCATAACATGTCATTGCATCTAGGGGCAAAATTTCCGGTTATTTTTATATTTAAATACCTTTCACTTTGATTCCATGAGAGTTGCCACCTCTCATGTCATCCAGTAAAGTTATTTAAATGCAACTGTTATACCCCAAATTTTGAACCTAGATTTCATCATCATTCTAGGAATATCATGCATTTCATTGCTAACATAACCTTGTGCGGATGTTCTTTGTTTTGTTTCATGTGTGAATTAGGGTTTTGAACTAAGAGAATCAAGAGGATCTTTATTTGATCATTCAATGTCTTGGATTCATAATCAGCCTACCAAGTTTGCATACACTCAAGAGACCTCTCTCCATCAAAAATCAAGTGCAAATTGATCTCATTACAAGTTCATCAAGGCTCAACTTCATCTGACCCCAAATTAGGGTTTCATCAGACAAAGTCAACTCTGCCTTTGACTTTTGATCAAGACATGATCTCAAGCCTTGGTACATGATTCAAGATACTCAAATACATCCTTGGAGTCCATCCATGATATTTAAAAGACTCAAGAGTTCAAGATCATTGAAGATCACACAGTCAATTTCATCTGATACACAAGCCTTTAACTGCAAAGTCAACTCTTTGACTTTTGAGATTTTGGGTCAAAATTGAAGTCCTCAAGCTAAATTCCATGGAAACATGTTTGATTATTGAGTTTGATCATTAAAAATCAAGAATTTGAAGGTTTCTTGCAAAAGGGGTAAAGTGGAAGAAATTGAATTTTTTCTAAGTGTTTTAAAAACCCTAAGTTTGGTGCCAACTTTGGAAGGTCATAACATTCAGTCTAAACCATCATTTTTTGTGTTCCAAAGATCAAATTGAATCCCTTAAAATATAATACAACTTTGTAAATGAGGGTTGACCTCCCAAAAGTAAAGGGATTTTGAGTTATGAAGCCATCAAGTGAGTGAAAAAAGTTTCATACTTAGAAAATTTTCAAGGCAGTTTCTAACTTCCAAAAGTACCAAACTTGATAACCAGTTTTCACCAAGATCCATTGTGAATCAAGAGATTCTTCAAACATGAAAGTTGTAGAGCATGTTTGGGGCTTTTAAAAAAGTACAAGAACTCATTGATACCATTCTTGAGCTGAGATATTCAAAGGGATGAAGTTGGTGTCTCAAAGTTAGATTTCATGCCATTTCCACAACTTGTTCTTGATCAAATCTTCAAGCCATGCCTTGTAATCTCACTTTTCAGGCCACATTATCTCTAAATCCTTCCATAATCAGAAGATTACACAAAATAATGAAGCATTATCCAGTTGTTTAAGCTTTTGTTCAAGAGATTTTGCCAGTTTTGGAAGAAAGGTCACACTTCCAATTTGATAAAGGTACTTTAATCACCAAAGTCAACTTCTTGGGCATTGTATTTGTTCCTTCTGCACTAAAAAAGTTTTGTACTGAGAAGCAAGACCTTAAGACACTTTCAACCACCCTAGAGGCATGGCACTTTGCTTGGAAATGACACAAACTTCATGTAACTCCAAGTTGCAACTCAACCAAGCCAAAGGATGGAGAACTTTGTAATCTGACCATCTCTAAATCCCACGAGTTCTCCTATAAATAGAGGACTCCCTTAAGCCACAAAAGACAACAACCTCACTTGAAGCCTCTGAAAACTTACCCACCCAACATAATTTGCAAATAAGCTCATTTTTGCAAATTCTCAAGCCAAACACTTTTCCCTTGTGCATTTATCAAAGTAACCTCATAAACCATCTCTAGACACATAATATATTTTGTTCCAACCCTTGAAAAATTTATGTATCACTCGATACACCGTTCACCCTTTCTCACCTTCATTTTGCAAGAAGGGTCGGGTTTGAACTTTGAGACCACTTCCAATCCATATAAGCACTCAAGTCTTCTTTCTAAGGATCAACAAGGCTAGGGAGATCCTTTTTTTCACTTCTGTAACAGCATTTGAAGAAGCCTTGGACTGTCTCCAAGAGGTAAGGTTCTCACCTCATCAATCTCTTGATACATGCATCATTGTTGGTTTATTTATGAAGCAAAAATGTAGATAGTATCATGTGTTAGCTGTTTGAACCATTGTTTGCATTGTATGAGTTGCCTATGTAATGTTTTAACATGTGATAACTTTAGTATGTTGCACTGTTGTTGAGCTTTGTGTGTGTTACACAGTCAGTTTTAGGGCAAGATAATGGTACCTTTGGAATCCTTGTGAAAAATACTCCAACTTTGGTTTTTACAAAATAAAAAATGGTTGAAAGATGAGGGAGATATTTTTATTTGAAATTCTGAAGAAGATGATGAATTAGGACACGGGGAGAGAGAAAAAGAGAGAAGCGAGGGGAAGAAGATGAAGCTAAGGTGGCGCTGATGTGGCCACTTAAGTTGAAAACCTAAAATATATATTTATCTGGGTGATTCAAAACATAGATGTGTTGACCACCTCCGTGGTAGCGCACCTTTGCCTTTCTTTGTTTCCTTGCCTCATGACCTGGGTTCGAACCATGTTGAACCACCCTTTTGCCATTTTGTGTTATTTTTGCTTTATGTTCATTTCCGAAGCTATTTTTAAATATATTATTTTGTTTCCACAAATGTTCACATGCGCGCCTTAGCTCAGTTGAGCTAATTTTGAGTTGTAAACCAACCAGACCTGGGTTCAAGTCCTATCAAGATCATTTCTTTTTTCTAACACTTATTTCTTTGTTTTTCTTCACAACTTAAAAGTTTCATAACTTGATGATACCAAAAGCTTTTGAACCCATTCTTTTTTACATTTGTTCATGAAAATGTCTATTTTCTGTTTGTAAAAATAAATCCTCAAAAATATTTATTTTTCTTGCACTTATACTTGTTTAAAGTGAGTGACTTTTTTAGGGTTTATAAGGTTTTCTCTTGATTACTTTGGTTGATCCTTTGATTTTCTTTGTCCACAATGACTTGTATGAACCTCATATATTTTGTGTAGACCTTGTGTGATGATGTTAACTTGTGCATCTTTGTTTTGACTTGTGTTTGACACATTTTTTTGGTGTATGTTTACATGTTAAGTGTATGTTGAAACTTTGACTATGCCTTGAGTTCTTACTTGGTCATTTTTTCCTTGATACATGAGTTTATTCCATGTTCTATTTGAACTTGATATGCATATGTGCCCTTGATTGGATTATACCATGATTATGTGTTTATAAACATTTTATTTTTGCCTTAATATGCCTTTGTATACATGCTTGTATGTCAAAATTCTTGTGATGTTTTAATCTTGTTTAAGACTATGATTAAACCCACAACATGTATGTTTGGTTGTTACCTCTATTTGTCCTAAGCATGTCTAACATGTTTTAATCATTAAATGTTCAAGTAATGTCTTAACTTGCTTTCATGACTAAGTAATGTTTAAACCATATCTTGTCATCTATATGTATGCTCACATGTCATCCTTTATGTGCTTACATCCTCTACCTACATGTTATTGTCATGAATATATTTCTTTTTTTTCAAGTATGCCTTGGTTGTTACCTTTGTTTACCTTGAAACATCTTAAATTGTATTCATGATTAAGTGGTGTTTAACTTAAACCATGTCTCAATATGATTCCTTAGCTTTTATGTGTCATGTTTGAACCATATTTTAGTCCATTCATGTTGATTAATCTTATCAATGTTTGATATTCATATCAATGCTAGTTTAAATTTGTAACTTGTATCCATGATGCTTTAGTCTTGTTAGAACTATGTTTCATGTATGCTTAGGTGTTGTAACATCTTTGATTGTATATGCTTGCCTTGGTTGTTACCATATTTATTTGTAACTTCATTAAGCTTTGAATGTGTTCATGGTGGTTACCTTGATCTTGTGTGACTTTGTCAAGTCCTTGTTTTAGATGTTGTCACATTTACCTTTGTACTTTGGTTGCTACCATGTGTATTTGAACATTGTCATACCTCATATGATTCCTTAATTAACATCATGTTTGAATGATACCTTTGATTACTTAAAATTGATATCATGTTTGAATATCATCTTTGCTCATCTTATCCATATTGTTCATGATTACTTTTAACTTTGTCAAGTTATTCCCCAAGTGATGTTACCTTGTTAGCTTTCATCCTCTTTTGTTGCCTTTTGTGTCCAAATCCAAGGGAAAGAAAACTTCATTGACTTATTGTCATAGGTAGTTTAGCAATACCCAACTACCCTCTTAACCTTGTTAGAGTTATTAAGTTTTACAACATGGACTTGGGGTAGAATTTACAACTCTTTTGACGTTGTTAAAGTCATGTAAGTGTTAAGGCTATAACACTTACCTCCCCCCCCCCCCCCCATTGAACCTTGATCATAATCAAGTGTTCATCAATCCCTAGTGAGGTGAACTACAAATTCTCTGATTCCATCCTTGTAAGGATATGTAGGCACAAGACCGCGAAGTTTTGGCGAGCATACTTAGTAATAAACCCTTAGGTTCCTATCTTCACCAATAAACCCCAAAAATAAGACATTTCAAAACAATAGCAAATAATAACACAAATACATTCAAGAGGTTCCTATAGAGTACTATAGATACTTAGGGTGTTAACACCTTCCCTAGGTATAACCAACCCCCAAACCCTACAATCTCCTAGAATTGTTGTTACATTGCAATTTACGGTTTTATACAATCTTTTCCCTTTCCATTGGATAAAATAAAGTTCGGTGGTGAATTTTAAAATACTTGTGATTCAAGTTAATACAATAGCTTGATATATGATTCCCACCACAACACATGTCATCCACATAAAGCAACAAAATAACAAGAGAACTTCCAAGTCAAAATCTTATGTAAACACCGTGGCCGAACTGGTTCCTAGTGAAACCTATGTGTGCCATGAATTTGTCGAATATCCTATTCCATTATCTAGGAGATTGTTTCAGGCCATATAACGACCTATTTAGCATGAACACATAATCTTCCTTTCCTCTTTCATCACTTCTTTGGTTCCTTCTTTAACCTTGAAAATCCACTTACAAATGACTAACCTGGCCCCCTGCATTTTTCTCGGTTAGCTTCCAAGTGTCGTTATCATGAAGAGATTTTATCTCCTCATCCATGGATTTCATCCATTCAGTATTATTTTGAATCCTCATAGCTTACTTGTAATCTATAGGTTCTTCATCAAAAACCTCACATGAAGAGATTAAGGCAAAAGCTTGAGATATGCATTACCAAGTCTCTGAGACGGCTTGATGACTCTTCTCGACCTGTCTCTTGCCAACAGGCAGTCATTAACAATTTCCTCAGTTTCTTCAGCATCATGTGCTTTTTCCTCGACTTCATATGAGTTATGCAATTCAGCATCAATATGCTCCACCTCAACAGGAATTTCCAACTCCTATACAGAGATCTTTGAACTTTGACCAACATCATCTATTTTCTTGAAAGTCATCTAAGCTTTATTGAAAACTACATCTCGAATTGTGATACATATTCTGTGACCTGGATCTAGGAACCATAACCAATAAGATTTGAATCCTTCATGGTATCCAAGAAACATACATCTCAGAGCTCTAGGTTCGACCTTGTCTTGCATAATGTGAGCATAGGCTAAACAACCAAATACTCTAAGCATGTCGAGTTTGGGTGGATGTCCTGATCAGACTTCTTTAGGTGTCTTTATCCCCAAGGTAGTCTAGGGAAACAAATTTATCAGGTATATTGTACTCACAACAGCCTCATCCCAAAATACCTTCTTCAATCCAACAATAACCAACATGTATCTAACCCTTTCCAAGATTGTTCGATTGAATCCCTCACCCATGCTATTTTTCTGAGGAGTACCCACAGTAGTCTTGTGCCTTGCAATACCAGATATACTACAATAAATGTTGAAAACTTCATTGCAGAACTCAAGGCAATTATCAGTTTTCAACATCTTAAACTTCATGCTAGTCTGATTTTCGACAAGAGTCTTTCAACTTTGAAATTCTCGAAAGTTTCATCCTTAGTATTTTGGATGAATACCGATAACTTTCAAGAATAATCATCAACTATGGATAGAAAATACCTTTCACCTGAGTGTGAAAGATTCCTTGTAGTCCCCCAAAGATCTTCATGAATGTAATCCAGGGATCCATGTGTTCTTTATTTTCCTTTGTTAAACTTTACTCTTCAGGATTTACCGAACACGGAAGGTTCACAGAATTCCAGATTTTCGACTTTGTCACCACCTAGCAGACTCAATTTCCCTAGTTCGACAAGACCCCTTTCACTGACATGGCCCAATCTCATGTTCCAAAATTTTGTCCTTGACACGGATTTTGTGGAGGCAAAATCTGTTGATCCACTTACAACCTCAGCCTCAAGGGTGTACAAACCTTGTTTCTTCATGCCTCTCAAGAATTCCTTCGACCCCTTCATGACTTTTAGGATACCTTGCTCTCCTATGAAAACATATCCTTTCTTGTCGAATTCACCAAGAGAAATCAAATTTCTCTTTAGATCAGGTACATACCTGACACTGGTCAAGAAATTTAGCTTGAATCTTACAGATCCAATACCTGAAATTTTGTAGGTTTCGTTGTTTCCCAACAGCACTGATCCACCATCTTGATCATATAATTCAACAAACACGTCTTTGTTTTGAGTCATGTGCAATGTACACCTTTAATCCATAATCCACTCCTTGCTAGAGTTGCAACTTGAAACCACAAAAACATCAGACGATTCAAAATCATCTTGCATAATAGTTGCATTGCCATTATCCTTACCTCCATGATTATTCAGGCTTTAAGGGCACACCTTTCTTGTGTGACCCTCCTTCTGATCGTCTGACACTGACAGCTAAATCTGTAAGTATACAGTTTATCATGTAGTCTTAAAAAGGTTGTCGAACCCACAGGGACAGATAATCAAACTAATGTTATCCAAGGTTGTTGTGCAAAGCTAAGGCTGAAGGGAAATAGGAATTAAATGGGAAATAAAGGACATAATTTAGAATCTGAAATTTAATACTAAAACGAGCCCGAAATATGATTTTCGTGCACCTACGGGACTTATATAATATGAGTACTAACTACGACTATACTGTCATTCCGTAGAATAAACCGACTTAAAAGCTCCGTCTCACGCTCTCGTGGTCTTGACAAAAGCCATGCCTCCTAATCCCAAGATTTTGCTCTCGCTCGCCCGGTAACTAAGAAACACGATTTGGAAACCGATAATATCCTAAACAATATCTAAAGCGCTCTCGCTGTATTTAAATATGTTGCCTTATTTCCACTATCCGGTTCACTCCTCACACTCTCACGGTCTCGGCCTAAACCTTAACTTACTTCACACTCTCTTGTCAAAATAAGAAAAATTAAACTTGGAAATTAAAACCAAATTGACATACAATCATAGTTTCGAACCTATTGTTTCTACAGAGTCCCGCCGAATATGACGGTCCTCACATGTCGGTCTCAAATTATTTACTCAGACATAATTAATCCTAAGTCTACTATTTTTAAACATACATTTTCTAAGTTTAACATGTTAAACAATTTTAAAATAGCAAATATATTGAAAATACGGTAAAGTAAAGAAACTTGTAAAATTCTTGCGGTAAAGTAAATCGGGACGGAACGGAAATAACACTTGTATAAATCTCAATCCAAAAAGTACAGCAAAAGTAAGTCAGTACATAATTTGCAACAATTCCTCAATGCGAGTAATTGTTGCTTTTATCGGTAAATTTGTGCCTAAAATTTTAATGAGATTCCGGCAGAGCTACCGCGCATTTTTTTGACCCTTTTTCACTGCTCCAAGAGGCCCTATATATAGAAGATCTCTTTCGAATTTGGAGGGAAAGGAAGTTAGAAAACTTCCCAAAACTGCCAGAAACGGATTCTGCAGTGAAAAACTGTTCTCGCGAATGTACGGCGAACGCCATGGGGGCATGGCGAACACCATGCTCTGAATTAAAATAGGGGCGCCATCAGGAAGCAATGGTGAACGCCATATCATCTGGGAATGCAGAATTTGATGCTCTGCTGGATTTTGCTCTTTCTTTCGCTTCCTTTCTCCATTTCTTCCGGGATCTTGATTATTATTCTTGCAAACACAAAACATAATAAAAACGAAGTAAGTATAGCAAGACTCGATAAAAACACGGACTAAAAATGCGCATAGTGAGCCTAAAAATACAATATAAATTCGTGTCGTCACCTTCTTACAATGATAATACTTCATTGTATGAGCATTACCACCATAAGACTTATGTTAACCTTTACCCTTCTTTTTCTCAAACCTACCATATTTCTTCAAGAATTTCCTCTTAACGGACAAACCTTCACCAATAGACGATGACTTGTGCTCCTTTCGTTTGTTCAAATCCTTAGAGTACAAAGATGATTGAACTTCTTCAATGGATAATGAATCTCTTTTATACTAGAGAGTTTCTTTGAAATGAACATGAGATTTAGGTAAAGAACGCATCAATGACATTGCTTGATCTTCATTATCGATACTAACCTCTATTTTCTCTAGATCAAGAATCAGCTTGTTGAATGTATCCAACTGCTCCGTCAAGACTCTATCTTCACTAATCTTGAATTAATACAAAGCACACTTCAGGTACATATGATTTACTAGGGATTTAGTCATGTACAACCCTTCGAGTTTTCTCCACACACCTACGGCGGTTTTCTCCTTTGATACTTGTCGGAAAACCTTATCACAAAGGCTCAAGATGATTACATTGTGGGCTTTCTCCACCATCGTCGTCTTCTCTTTATCCGTTAGCACAACATCCATCCTCACTGATCCTTTCAACACTTCTAACAAACTCTGCTAAACCAGTAGGCCTTGCATCTTCAAGCGCCATAAACCGAAATCATTCACATTGGTGAATTTCTTAATCCCATACTTCGTTGATAGCATCTTGATCCAAGCTCACCACACCAGTTTTTTGATCCAACTCTCTAGCCATCAATGTCGACATAAGCATAGTCTTGCGACTTAATGCTTCAGCTACGATGTTGGCTTTACCAATATGGTAATTCAAACCAAAGTCATAATCCTTCAGAAACTTAAGACATCTTCTTTGTCTCATATTCAACTCTTTCTTGTCGAAAAGATACTACAGACTCCTGTGATCACTTAACACCTCGAATCTCAAACCAAACAAATAGTGCCTCCAAATCTTCAGCACAAACACAATTGCAACTAACTCTAAGTCGTGTGTCAGATAATTCCTCTCATACACTCTGAGTTGCCCTGAAGCATAAGCTACAACCTGACGATTCTGCATCAACACACCTCTAAGACCAATCAAAGAAGCACCACCATACACAACAAAAGACTCAGTCGGGCTTGGCAAAATCAAAACATGAGTCGATGTTAACTTATTATTGAGCTCTCAAAAAATTTCTTCGCATAAAGAATCCCAGACAAAAGCTTGACCTTTTCTCGTTAGATGAGTTAACAACAAAGCTAACTTAGAAAAACCTTCAATAAACCTAGGATAATAACCAGCCAACCCAAGAAAACTATGAATCTCAGTAACAGACTTCAGAGTCTCCCACTGTAACACAACATCAACCTTTGAAGGATCAACAACAATCCCTCAACTAGAAATCACATGACCAAGGAAACTCACTTCCTTCAACCTAAACTTGCACTTAGACAACTTAACATATTACTTCTTCTCTTGCAAAATCTCCAACAGCAACCTCAAATGCTTTACATGCTCTTCATCTGTCTTCAAATAAATCAGGATGTCTTCGATAAACAAAACCACAAACTTGTCTAAATACAGATGAAAGATCCTGTTCATATACTCCATGAACACACCTGGAGCATTAGACACACCAAACGACATCACTGAATACTCGTAATAACCATATCTCGTTCTGAAAGCAGTCTTTGAAGTATCTTCAGACTTTACACAAATTTGATAATAACCGGATCTCAAATCAATCTTGCTAAAAACACAAGCACCTACTAACTGGTACACTAAAGCATCAATCCTTGAAAGTGGATACTTGTTCTAAATGGTTACTTTGATCAACTGTCGGTAGTCGACACACAACCTCATACTACCATTTTTATTTCTGACTAACAACATTGGTGCACCCCACGACAAAACATTAGGACGAATAAATTTCTTATCAAGCAACTCCTCTAATTTCTTCTTCATCTCACTCAACTCTGAAGCTGACATTCGATAAGGAGCCATTGACACCAGACTCGTATCTAGTACCAAATATATAGCAAACTCAACTTTGTGTTCATGCGGTAAGTCACTAATGTCTTCAAGAAACACTTATGGGAAATAAAAAACAATCGGAAGATCGTTAACTACTCCCTTGCATTTGGCTTCTAACAAGGCTAACATCCCCAACACTGGCGCACCATCCCTTAAGGACTCTCTTACTTGTATAGCCGATACAAACAACTCATCACTAACATCAAACTCCATAAATAACACTAACTTGTCCACCAATCTGCGCTCTTGTAATCAACGGTACGCTGAACCATTCCTCCACACCAAAAACATCTCAGAGAATCACAAGCTTCTCCCCCACTTATATCAATCCCGTCTCCTGCAGGTAAACGGTTAGAAAAACAAACGAGTACCGATAGTGTTTCACACACATGTCACATACCAGGGAACAACAACATTACAAAAACTTGGCTGGATGGACCGACCTGCTCTGATACCAACTATATAACACCTTATTTTCCCCTCGCATAAATATACGAAAATCAGAGTATTCATCAAAACAAACCCGAGATGTCACACATTCTCAAATCAGAACATACATGCCCTGTAACACTTTATCAAATAAAAACAAAAATCAACACCTTCACTTAGGGTGTCATCGCATGCTCCTATTCACTTAGGGTATCATCGCAGCAGAAATTCTAATAATAAAGCATGCATTAACTAAATTATTTAAACTTCAAATGCACTACATGGCATAATCAACCTCATAAATGAAATCTCCTTAAAACATAAAAATATCAAACATGAGAGTGTACATTAACTCTCTAATGAAAATACAAGAAAAGAATTCACAAATGTTCCCTAGTGTTACATATTAGAGCATGTAAACTAAAATGCAGAAAGAAAAAGAAGAAACAACCTCATGTCATCCTCCACTTTAAGCAGCTTCTCAGTTACCTGCTTATCTGTACACTGAAGAGGGTGAGAAATCACAAACAATAATAACAGTCATATATTGCAAGGTAAGATATCAAACACAACATGTTATACACAAAATCATTCACAGTATATTTCATCACAATCTCACACCGAAACTCATAACTTAATCACAACTCAACAAGTATGCATATAACTCATTATGCAATGCAACTCGACTATGCAACTCTATGCATATTCTGTTAGAACAAGATTTGGTTCTGCATCTGGCCTTATGTTTTGATGATAACTGTAACACCCATCTATACCCAAAACAATAATCATATATTTTAATTAGAAAACATAACCACAAGGGTGTCACACACATCAAAACACATAACCTGCTCCATAACATGGGTTACCACAAAAATAAATTCGAATTCACATGTTTATACCTGGGATGTTACAGGACATCCAACACATCAGATTTGGGTCAATCACTTGTATAATAAGGCATTCAATACCTGTCCTCGCATGCTCACCCAAGAATTTATGGTATCATCACATTGGAATCACTAATAAACATACAACAATAGCATTGTAACTAAAGACATTAAGTCTCATGAATTTCAACTTAATAGCATAATCAAAAGAGTATGACAATCAAATCAAAACAACTTAAAAATCTCAATAACACAAAAAGTTTATAACTTCGACAATAATAATACAAAAATCAAATCAAGCATTTATCCCAACCCGATGTTACATGATCAGAGCAAGGAACCACTAAATAAAAGAGATAAACTACGAAATTAACTCCAAGGCTATTGAAATTCTGGCCTATGCAGACAGCAGATGTCCTAACACATGTCAAGACATTGTGTTACATAATCATTTAAACTCAGAGGTGTAACAGTAGACTGATACCTTAAATATTATAATTGCACACTCACAGATGTTACGACATCTGATCCAACATGTTTATCATGAACCCTAACAAAAAACGTAAATCTCCAGAATGATGAAGAACACAGCAATTGTTAACCCAGATCGGTGCAACTCACCTACATCTGGGGGATATCAATCCAGGAAGAAGACTTCACTATCTGTAGAACTGTTACAAAGCTAAACTCCCCCATTTACAATTGTATACCTAACATCTACTCAATGAACATCTTTACCAAAGTTAAACTCAAACGTTTAGAACTCTGATATGAGATACCCTACTCACTTCCCTTAATCACCACATATGATATCTACATCATCCCTGTCAATACAGAAATCTGTCAAGCTTTCTTGACAAACAAACTAACTCGGATTTGCTTAAAAGCTTCATCCAAGAACAATACACAATCCAATACCTCAAGGCTTATAGATTTGTGTGACACCTATATCTGCCACAATGCATCAACTGATATAAAGGGAGACTTACAACCTAGAGAGCCAACGACTCTCAAAACCCTAAACCCTTGTTTCTTACGCAAGAAAGCAAGGTTACAAAAGGTGTACTAAAAGCATTACAAAACCTAGGTCTAAGTCTTCTATTTATAGGCTTCTGCTTCCTTGGGCTTCAATCTTCTGTCCTTGATTCATGCACATTAACTCTTGGCTGATTTGTTACAGATTTAACACTTGCTAAATCAATGATGTACTTCAGGATGTCATGACTTCATGTTAAGACATCTTCTTTGACATCTTTGTTCAGTCCAGATTTCTTCATCTTTATCATCAATGTGTTTTACCAAAATTTAGTCAAACCACAGGAGCTTTCAATCTCCCCTTTTTGACAAATTTTGGCTAAAACACTTTTTGAACGTCTCTTCACCTTGAGTGGAGGATATGATTGGAATACTGTGCAAACCCAGTCTATGTTGGTGTGCATGAGGAAGAATATAACTCAGCCTCCCCATTAACCAATGAGGCAGTACTGCCACACTTGAGGAAAGTAGTAAACCAGAATGAGCGAATTTGAAAAATGTCCAGGCAATAAAAACTTCTAAAGAAGCTAGTAGGACGTTTGAAACCAAAGAACAAAGGAATTCTGTTCAAACACACTCCCCCTCCAGAGATCAGTCGTAGTCTTCTTCAATTTGAGTACATAAAGCATGTAACTCAGGTCACAAGACACAACTTGATTCTTAACTCAAGTCACAAGACACAAATGAAACTGACACACAGACAGGATGTTAGAACATCTTGTTTATCATCCTTGCAAAGCAACTGCAAGAACAACCCATGCCTCCCCTGACCTAGTGACCCATACTCCCCCTTTTTAGCCAAAAATTGGCAAAAAAGAAACCAAGACATTCCCATACCCAACCAATTCTTATCCAGATTTGAACAAAAGACATTTGGAACATACCACACAGCCTGATCCAGGACTCCTTTAAATACCCCAAAAATTTCCTTTGGAAGATACGAACCAAGAAATAAACAAAGGACAATTCAATGAGGTCATAAATTCAAGAATGTAACTTCACCAAAACCCAATGTGAACCGGCCAAGAATGCTTTGACTGTTTCTTCTTCAAGATAACAGTCCAACAATAATGCAAGTTATGATGAACACATTTAGCACGTGCATGTTCTCCACAATCCAAGGCCCACCGACCAAGAGACCAATTACTCGTGAAACATGTCTTTAACAATGTTCTGACATCATGTCAGACACTGTCCACCAAGAAAACTTCTGTATTGACCAATATCTTCACAGTTTTGTGATCACAATCTATAGAAAAAAATAAATTCCCCCAGACCTAACCAATGATTCTTAAGCATCCAATAAGAACCATGTAACTTGCACTGCCAAGTCTCACCCAACTTGCAACAATACAAAATGTCAAGACATCCTTCTCGATACCTCATCCTCCCAGGATGGACACATAATCACAGCTTGCTTGATGCATAATACAAACTGGCACTCCACTGCACCCCTGCAGTAAAACATCTTAGATCAAGGAACAAGTCCCCCTATCTAAGGTAACTAGTGCTCCTCCACAGAATACCTAAGCTGATGAATGGAAAACACAAGACGCATCTTCATGTCTTCAAGAGTGCACCCTTAGTTCAAGCTACCTGCTGAACACAATCATCAACTCTCTTATTGCTTCTTTTGACAAGAACTAATAATCACTCACACATGATCACCATCATGCTACCCGTGAGGAAATAATAGGATAACCATCCTACCATAACAAACTCTTGGCTTAAGATCAAAGTCCCATTGATCCCCCTCTTCCTGCAACCATCTACACACCACACGAACTCCTCTTGAATTCTCATGTATAGACCTCCAGCTGCTTGAGGCACAAACCAATTGAATCAGAATGCTTCACATTCATCAAAGAGATGCACATGGCCCCTTAGTTTGTTAACGATGTCAGATATCATATGCATGCTCCAAAACTTCACAGCTGCCAAACTGATCCACTACTAACATGACTTGCAGCCAGGGGCAGTATCCCCTACGCAAGATTTTCCACTGACCTTACCAAGACCAGCAACTGAGATAGACACCCCATAATCCAAGACAGATATTCCTCCATCATTCTTCCGTATGATAACCTGGAATACTTCTGATTTTCTGGAGCATATCCACTTCTGAACACATCAGAAACCATACCTTCATGCAATCAACCTGTGATCCACACCAGTCTTCTTCACACCATCCTCCTAAGGCAGTTCTTTTACTTCATCATTCTCCCGTATGACAAGATAGATACTCCTTAGACATGATGTAGCCAACAAGTTCCTAGACCAGAACTTAAGAATCCTCCACCAAGGATAACCAACCAAAAAATGTTTTAACATCAGTTAGGACATCTTCCACACATTATAGACACCACACACCATGGTTCTTGATATGCTCCACCACTGGACTTACTATCAGCATAGTAATCCAAACTGAAGATCTTCACACAACACTGCGCCACCAGCTTGAACAAAGAGAACTTCAGAAACCCAGAGAGAAATAAACTCTCATCCACCAAAAGAAGGTATACTTCCATCCTTAACCCAGAACTTCTGCCACAAGCTCCAAGAGAACCAGAACCTCCTTACGTTTTCAACTAGCTACTCTTCTGTACAAGAGCAATCGGTTTCAAGTATCCTGCTTGAGTGCACACTATGAAACCAACCAGATGCCACTTTTTGATGGATCTCACTCTTCAGAATTCCCACAAGATACACTGGTCCACTAATGAAAACAGATCTTCAAGTCACATGAGCTACTTGCACCATAGTAAGACATCTTGGATTCACCAAGCCTCTTAGACATGTAACATCTTCCCATCCGCAGCTCCCACAAACTGCATGAGATAGACCTTTTTGAAGCATCCATAACTTCCATTCTCCTGTAGATCACCTTATCTTAAGCTGATGTGCCACATCACCAGTTGAGACTTCTAATGTTAAGCTAGATGTCAGAACATTCTGATACAACATCCAACTGTTGAACTCAGCTCCTCCTTCTGCCACTTAGAAGAACCTCCTCCCTTTGCAGAACAAGAGTTCCATGCTCTCGTAGACTTGATTCAACACCAAGTTTGAGTAGACAACCTCCATCCTGCTTTGAAACTCCAAAGACATCACACCTGCTACGTCTGAGTCGTCAGAAAATAAGTAGTCCAAGACTACACCATAGCAAAACCAAAGAATGCCACTTTCCTTAGTAAAGTAGATTGTAGAAAGTCAGAGATAACTGCCACTTAACTTTGACTTCCAAGAAGAGCAAGATCCATGCTCCAAAGCACCTAGATCAGAAATAAACTGATCCAAGCTGTAACCATCAAGATTATAATGTCTTCATCTTCATCTTCAATAGCATCAAAGTCCAGACTAGTTTGTTGCCAGGAAACTCTCCAGAGAACACATGCTTCTGTCAACACCCGACTAGAGCCCATTCTTAGGTCAACACCTAAGACTAAAACAGATGCTAAAGCGTATGCAGTACCCCTCCCATGATTCTTCACAAACTCTGATGATGAGATGTTCCAACATCTTATTGAACATCAGTAATCTTGACTTTCAAGGATAATCAATTAAATACTTGTGGAGTTCATAAATAGCAATTGATCTTAAATCCTTGTACAATAACCCTTCTTCACTGTTGTAGCTAAGCTCCACCAGATCACTTCATGAACACTTATCAAGTATTCAATCTTTTGCAAGTATCTTCTTTGACAAACAGTGTTGAGATACCAAGGCTGCCACCCTTGAATCAAGTAACTAAGACTTCCTCTTAACAAATCTTATTTACCTCAACATTTTTGAATGCTCTAATCAGCTTAGATCCACTCTTAGGGTCAAGAGAGATGAATCCTTCCTTGCTGTTTTTGTATGGTGAAAATAAATCACCTCCACTTTCTTCAGATTGTGTTTCAAAGAAACACCTTCTAGTCAGAAGAATAACTAGAAGACTCCAGATGCATGACTGAGACGCATTTATGAGTGGACTTGAGAGACTTCTCAAGTATCTTTGATAATCTAACCGATCAATAATTTATCAAACTCCCAGAGCAAGAACTTGATAAACTTAAACTCAACTCCTCTCCTCTTCAACTGACTTCAACTGCACCAAGAAACCAAGCTTCCAAGTACCAAGTCACCATACCAGATATCTACCAACAACTCCCTTCATTCCATCGCTCCCGACTTTGGAATAAAAGAATGCAGATATCTTCACATATAGAGACCGACGATTGAGATCTTCCACCAACTGTCTTCAGTAACAACTCCAGAATCCCATAATTCTATAGCTTTTCCATCAGAGACAAATGCAGCGGAACCACCAAGGAACAGATCCTGCTTGCCCTAATAAGATGTCAGAACATCTAATAAGACACCCCAACAAGATAACTAGCCACTTCTCCTGTAGTTGTTGTAGACCCTCCTGAGCAACATGAACAACCTCCGGGTTGCTCCCTTCGATCCAAAACATCCATCTAATCCATTAATACCCTTGGGTATGTCTGAGTTAATTGATCTGATCTTCAAACTCTTCCTTGTTTAAACGCCAGAAAATATCTCCCAAAGGTCTCATCCAGAACCAGACAGGATGCCTGCTCTGATACTAATTGAAATTCTGGCCTATGCAGACAGTAAATGTCCTAACACATGTCAAGACATTGTGCTACATAATCATTTAAACTCAAAGGCGCAATAGTAGACTGATACCTTGAATATCAGAACTGCACACTCACAGATGTCACGACATCTGATCCAACATGTTTATCATGAACCCTAACAGAAAACGTATATCTGCAGAATGATAAAGAACACAACAATTGTTAACCCAGTTCAGTACAACTCACCTACATCTGGGGGATACCAATCCAGGAAGAAGACTTCACTATCTGTAGAACTGTTACAAAGCTAAACTCCCCTGTTTACAACTTTATACCTAACATCTACCCAATGAACATCTTTACCAAAGTTAAACTCAAACGTTTAGAACTCTGATATGAGATACCCCACTCACTTCCCTTAATCACCACCTGTGATATCTACATCATCCCTGTCAATACAGAAATCTGTCAAGCTTTCTTGACAAACAAGCTAACTCGGATTTGCTTAAAAGCTTCATCCAAGAACAATACATAATCCAATACCTCAAGGCTTATGGATTTGTGCAACACCTATATCTTCCACAATGCATCAACTGATACAAAGGGAGACTTACAACCTAGAGAGCCAACGACTCTCAAAACCCTAAACCCTTGTTTCTTACGCAAGAAAGCAAGGTTACAAAAGGTGTACTAAAAGCGTTAGAAAACCAAGGTCTAAGTCTTCTATTTATAGGCTTCTGCTTCCTTAGGTTTCAATCTTCTGTCCTTGATCCATGCACATTAACTCTTGGCTGATTTGTTACAGATTTAACACTTGCTAAATCAGTGTTGTACTTCAGGATGTCATGACTTTAGGTTAAGACATCTTCTTCGACATCTTTGTTCAGTCCAGATTTCTTCATCTTTATCATCAATGTGTTTTACCAAAATTTAGTCAAACCACAAGAGCTTTCAGCTATCTTCCACTTACTTCAGCAATGCTACTCCTGAGTATCTGCACGATGCCCATGTAAAGGCAACATTCAAACAGACGGGATGAGAATACGATTCAAGAATAACGGTAAAAGACAATCGGAAGTAGATTAATCTAACAACTTCACACACCAAATACAACCACATAAGCATATCAAGTATTCTTATCCACACAACATAACATCCATGAAATCACCAAATGCAACTCAAATGCAATGCATCCAACAACTGACTCAACATGTATATGGTACCAAATTATGAACGCACGGGTTTATTTCACTCCATGATCCCCACCATACCCTTTTTGAACCGGGGCACACCAAATCTCTACCATCACCATAGGTAACACTTCACTAATCCCCCTTAATAGGAATTAGCTACTCGCACCCGATCTATCACAATGGGATCGAGGCTCACCAAAACTCGTTACCATCACCATAGGTAACGCTTCACTAATCCCCATAATAGGAATTATCTACTCGCACTCGATCCATCACCATAGGATCGAGGCTCACCAAAAAGAACAAAGTCCCGACAACATGAATTCATGGACTCTCAACATGCAACAACAACACATATACATTGGCCCCTCTTCTGACCGTGTATGCCCCTAACAACATAATCACCATCAAAATAGTATGCATATATTTGAATATAAGACATCATTAACAACATCCACATAACATCATACACCATACATAACATTAATTAATATTACTACAACCAACAACAACATCAACTTCAGCAACTCGCATATGCAAACTTATAAACATACAATCTTGTAACAACAACACATAATTATCACAAATTGATAGTCATGTTCCACACCACATCAACATCACAACCACATCATCAACACATTAACAACATTATCATGACATCGTCAATATATCAACATCATTATCACACGACACTATCACAATAATGCATTGATTCATCAATCGAACATATAAACAATAAAATCCACAAACATAATAGATATAGTAATAATATTTAAACCTTTTACCTATCACTGTTATGCTACGACTCTAAGTGTTATATTTCTAACGCTCCAAACCGGGCGTCATTTAGACTTACTGGTCAAAAGTTATGAGGTAAAACGTCAAAGCATGTCATAATTAAGCAACATATGAACAATCAAATACAATTATGGTACAATAGGTACTTGGATAATATTAAAACATCTCACCAACCACTACTATGTTATAGCCCTAATTATTAGCTTTCTAAAGCTTCGAACAGGGTGTTATATGGACATACGGATCAAAAGTTATGATCAAAATATTAGATGGGTTTTCCAAATATTCCAATTTTTCAATGTTACGGGATTTTCATCCAAATCTCATCTTCAACCCCTAAACCAAACCTATTTTTATTCAAAATATTCTTTATAAGTTTTCTAACAAGAAAAACACATATATCATGGTAATTAACATCAATCTATCAAATTTTCTCATGGTTCAACTACTTAGATTCATGCCCTAATTCACCCAATATTCTATCAATTTTCATGGATTCACTTGATCTCAAGGACACAACAACAACACATCATCACAGACAATTTCAATTCATATCATGGCACATGAAAACAGAATTATCATCACAATTGCATCAACAATTCATCATAACACAAAGAATATTAAACCTTAATCTACCCCTCAATCCATACCCCTATTATTGAACCCCATTCTCACCCTTACCTTAGATTTCTTGCAAAATTCTGAATTGGAACCTTCACTCTCCTCCCTTGATCACCTTGCCTCTTGCCTCCTCTTACCTTAGCACTCTTTCTCCTTTCTCCCCATTTTTCACGTATGATGCAACTGACTTTTCTTATTCCAATTTTCCCTTTTTCTAATAATAATATTCCTCCTAATTATGTTTTCCCTCATTTACCCCAACTAACCCTCATGTAATTACCTCCTTGTCCCTAAAATCTCTACACATACTTTTTATTTTATTTTCACTAATTAATATAATAGAACAAATAAAACATTATTTTTAATTACCAAAACAACTCTAAATTATTCTACTCACTTCTATCATCTTTCTATACCCCTAACTCAAGAACACATACCCCGCCAACACCCAACCATAAAATAAATCATCAAAATGCATAATTCAAATAATTAAAATATAATAAAATATCTAATAAAAAATGGGTTGTTATAACAATACATAGTGTTTGAGAGAACAATTTTGTACCCTAATAATTTTGCTCAGTGTGCATATTTTATATTCAAATTCTGACTCTGACTAAATGACGTGTGACGTCATCAGACTTTAAACTAGTCCACTCTGACTATGGGTTATATGCTTACAAAGTTGATCAAGCTATGGATTCTATACTCAATGCTTTTGATATCTACTGATCCAAGGTTTTGATACTCTGTAGCTTCTAAAGTTGTTACGCTCTGAAGCCCTGCACTCAACTCAACTCTGAACTGTGTCAAAAGACTCTAGAGACCAGGTTCTGAGGGACTAGATCAAGATTGTGAAGACCAAATTTATGAATATTTTCTCATCCAGATTCTTACTCTTCTCTTATGCATGCTTCATCACCAACTTTTCAGAAGCCTCTGAATATTGAAGATAAGATCAAAAGATTTTACGTGAGAAAAATAGTACACAGTACAAGATCAAATATTTCTTCCTCTACATTGATTTTGTGGGCTAAGGACTATACTATTGTACCACTTTGTCTCCCATTTTCACAAATTGTTATGCAAGAATACAACTGCATTTTGGTATTTCAATTTTACCTTCCAACAGATCTCTTCATTTCCTATATAAAGAAGACTTGGAAGAATAGAAAAGCACGAACTCTTACTACGCTATTATCATACGTGAACAATGCTATTTGTGAATACTTTGAGAGAAAATAAGCACTCACACAAGAACTTTTGTTTATACTCTTCATTATAAATATTTTGTGTGATACTTGTATTTCATTTTTGTATTCTGCTTTCTTAGAAGCATTTTGTAAACACACTTTGTATCAATTTGTTTGATTGTATTTTTTGTTCCTTGAGTGACAAGGGTTTAGTTTGTAGACTCAAGAAGACATTAAATGTTTGTCTTTGTGTTTTAATCAAGTTTGATTATAGTGGATTAAGTCCTTGTTGATAAAGCAAAATCACCTTGGCGGGTGGACTGAAGGTAGCTTGTGTTATAGCCAATCAGCATAAAAAATAAATGTGTCATTATTTTTATTCTTCGTTCTCTATTTGTTGTCTTGGGTTGAAGAAGTTTTCATTTTTAGAAACCCAATTCAAACCCCCATTTCTTGTGTTTACCATCACATTCAATAGGCATCAAAGCTCTGGTTCTGGTATTGATTTCGTATCAAACACTTCACCGTGTTAGATAAAAATCCAGTTTTTGAAACACAATGACAGAAGTCCCTCCACCAGCTGCACCTACTAATAGAGATCACTATAGTGCAAAACCTTCAGTTTTTGATGGAGAGAAATTTGATTATTGGAAGGATATAATAGAAAGCTTTTTTCTTGGTCATGATGTAGATATATGGGATATGGTAGTTGATGGCTACGTTCGTCCTGTAGATGCTAGTGGTAACAAGGTGAAAAGAAGAGTGATGACTGATCAACAAAAGAAAGACTACAAGAATCATCACAAAGAAAGAACCATCTTGTTGAATGTTATTTCATACACTGAGTATGAAAATATCACTAACAGAGATACAACAAATTCTATATTTGATTCTCTGAGAATGACATGTAGGAAACACTCAAGTTAAAGAAACCAAGGCACTTGCCTTGATACAGAAGTATGAAGCGTTCAAGATGGAAGACAATGAAACTATTGAGAACATGTTTTCAAGGTTTCAAATTCTTGTTGCAGGACTGAAGTTTCTGGACAAAGGTTAATCTACTACAGATCATGTGAAGAAAATTATCAGAAGCTTACACAAGAGATGGAGGCCTATGGTAAATGCGTTAAAACTTTCAAAGGATTTGAACAACATAACTCTTGAAGAACTTGTAATTTCTTTGAGAAGTCATGAGATAGAGCTTGAAGAGGATGAGCCTAAAATAAAAGTCAAGTTTGTGGCTCTGAAATCCATGGGAAAGTCTGAGAAGACTAAAGCATTTCAAGTTAAAGAAGAAAATGATTCTGAAGAAGATTAAGAAGAAGAAGAAGATGAATTATCTCTTCTAGACGTGTTAATCAACTCTGGAAAAAAAGACAAGGAAAATTCAGAGGCTCTAGAAGGGCGGGTGTTCGTTCTGAGTCTACATTTGTACTGAAGAAGTCAAGTGCTGGCATGGACGTCATTTGCTTCGAGTGCAAAGAGCCAGGTCACTACAAGAATGAGTGTCCCAAGATGAAGAAAGACATACCAAATAAGAAGGACTTCAGAGGAAAGAAGAAAGGTGTGATGGCTACCTGGGATGACTCTGAATCATCAGGAGATGACTCTGAGGAAGAGCAAGCTAATATGGCACTGATGTCAAGCACAGAAGCATCTAATGAAAAGATTCAATCAGAATTTGAGTCAGACCCTGAAGATATATGGGTACCTAAGGATAAGATAATATATGTTGCAGACATCCTTAGTAGCTTAATTGAAACACCATTCATGGTACCTGGACTCTGGGTGCTCCCGACACATGAAGAGAAGAAGGAACAGATTCCAAGACCTGGAACTTAATCCAAGTGGCTTCTTAGGTTTTAGAGGTGATTAGAAAGGGAAGATCATAGGCTCCAGAATAGTTGGTAACGATTATTTCCATTCTATTACTAATGTTTTATTATTTGAAGGAATAATTCATAACTTATTGTCCATAAGTCAATTAAGTGATAGTGGTTATGATATAATCGTTAATCAAAAGTCATGTAAAGTTATTAGTCAGAAGGATGTTTCTATCATTTTCAATGGCAAGAAGAAGAACATCATTTATGAGATTGGACTTTTTGGCCTTAAAAATCAGAATGTGAAATGTCTTATGTCTGTTAATAAAGAGGAATTGGTCTGGTATAGACGTTTGAGCCATGTTAGCATGAGGTGGATTTCTCAGCTAAATAAGCTTATTCTAGTAAGAGGTCTCCCAAATCTGAAGTTCTCTTCAGATGCTCTTTGTGAATCATGTCAAAAAGGAAAATTTTCAAAAACTTCTTTTAAAGCAAAGAATGTTATTTCTACCTTTAAGCCTTTGGAACTTCTGCACATTGACCTTTATGGACTAGTGAAAACTGCTTCTGTCAATGGCAAGAGGTATGGTTTAGTCATTGTAGATGACTACAGCAGATGGATATGGATTAAATTTCTAAGACACAAGGATGAGTCACATTCTGTGTTTTCTAACTTCTGCTCTCAAGTGCAAAACGAGAAAGACTTTAGAATTAAAAGTGATCATGATGGAGAGTTTTAAAATAAAGATTTTGAGAAACACTTTGATGAGAATGGCATTTCCCATGATTTCTTCTGCCCTTTAACTCCACAACTGAATGGATTTGTATAGAGGAAGAAAAGGACTTTACAAGAGATGGCAAGAACTATGATCAATAAGACTAATGTTGCTAAGCACTTCTGGGAAGAGGCGGTCAACATAACATGTTACATTCAGAACAAGATCTCTATAAGACCTATTTTAGGTAAGACTCCTTATGAATTGTGGAAGAACTGAAAACCCAACATTTCATATTTTCATCCTTTTGGTTGTGATTGTTTTATGCTGAACAGTAAAGACAATCAGAACAAGTTTGATTCTAAGGCACAAATGTGTATTATGTTAGGATACTCTAAATGCTCTAAGTGCTATAGAGTATACAGTACAAAAACACTAATTGTTGAGGAATCAATTCATGTTATATTTGATGATAAGCTTGACCCTGAAAAGTCAAAGCTAGTTGAGAATTTTTCAGATATGAAGATCACTTATTTAGGCTCTGAAGGTAAAGAATAAGAAGCCAAGAAGTATGAGACTAAAGAATCTGAAACAATTCAACCAGAATCTGTTGAAGTTCAGACTCTGAGGAAGCACAGACAAAGATCCTCACATTTTGAAGAATTGATTATGAGAGATAAGACTGAACCAGTCAGAACCAAATCCTCATTCAAACCTTCTGAAGAGACACTTATGGGCTTGGTGTCCCTCATGAAACCTACATCTGTTGATGAAGTCCTTTAGGACAAAGAGTGGATTCTAGAAATGCAAGAAGAACTAAACCAATTCTCTAGAAATGACGTGTGGACTCTTGTGCCTAGACCCAAAGGAACTTATGTCATTGGGACAAGATGGGTCTTTAGAAACAAGCTGAATGAACAATGAGACATGGTAAGAAACAAGGCTAGATTGGTTGCACAAGGCTATAGTCAGCAAGAGGGAATTGACTATACTGAGACCTTTGCACCAGTTTCCAGGTTAGAGTCTATTCGTCTATGAATTTCTTTTTCCGTTAATCACAACATCATCTTGTATCAAATGTTAAGAGTGCATTTTTTAATGGTTACATAACTGAAGAAGTGTATGTACACCAACCTCCTTGTTTTGAAAATCATAAAAACCCATATTTCTTTTTCAAACTTAAGAAATACTGTATGGTATGAAACAAGCTCTTAAAGTATGGTATGGAAGACTAAGCAATTTTCTTTTAGAAAATGATTTCACCAGAAGGAAGGTTGATACAAGATTGTTTTGTAAAACATTCAAAAATGATATTCTTGTTGTTCAAATTTACGTAGACGATATCATATTTGGTTATGCTAATGCTACTTTGTGCAAGGAATTTTCTAAGTCTATGCAAGAAGAGTTTAAGATGAGTCTGATGGGAGAACTCAAGTTCTTTATGGGAATCCAGATAATCAAAGTCCATAAAGAACATATATTCATCATAATAAATATACCAAAGAACTTCTAAAGACGTTTGACATGTCAAAATGCAAGAAAGCTAAAACTCTTATGCATCCTACATATATTCTTGAGAAGGATGAGGTAAGCGCTAAGAGAGAGCAAAAGGTATACAAATGTATGATATGCTCTCTCTTATACTTAACTGCTTCTAGACCTGACATTTTATTTATTGTCTATTTATGTGCTCGCTTCTAATCAATTCCTAGAGAATCCCACTTAACAGCTGTTAAGAGGATCTTCAAGTATCTGAAAGGTACTATTAACCTTGGCTTGTGTTATAGAAAATCTAAAGAGCACAAGCTAGTAGGTTATTGTGATGCTGATTACGCTGGAGACAAACATGAAAGAAAAAACATTTCTGGAAGCTTTCAATTTTTGGGAGACAACTTGATTCCATGGTCCAACAAGAGGCAATCAAATATAGCACTATCAACTACAGAAGATGAGTACATTATCGCTTCTAGATGCAACATTTAGATGCTCTGGATGAAAAGTCAGCTAGAAGATTTTCATATATATGAAAGTACCATTCCTATACTTTGTGATAATGTTTCTGCTATTTGTTTATCTAAGAATTCCATTTTACACTATAGAGATAAACATATTGAGATTAAACATCATTTTATACGTGACTATGTTCAAAAGGGAATTTAAAATTTAAAATTTATTGATGCACACCATCAATTGGCTAATATCTTTACAAAAACCCTTGCTAAAGATAGATTTGTTTTCATTCTGAAAATTTTGAAACTGGATTTATGTCCAAAATGAAAAAGATGATTATCTCATAATTTTTATTTTCTCAGAATGATTTAATGATACTCTGAGGTTTACTGACTCTGAACATTGAGTCTTTTGAAGTGTGAATAATTTCAAAGTTCAGAAGTATCCAGTCAGAACCTCTTTATTAAACATTATGTATTCTGGGTATTGAACAGTTATTGCATTAATTAGTTGTCAATTAGTCTTGGATAATGGATTAGTTTTAAAGACAATTGTCTCAAAAAATGAAACGCTTCTAACGGTTGATTAAAGCATTGGGTGATGAGATTTCTTGGGAATAAATAAAATCTCTCTAAGCATTCCCCCTTGTTAGGTTTTTGCATTGTTCAAGATTCTGTCATGATTGTAGAACCCTTTATAAAACCCACTTCACACACTTACGTTACTTTCACTTCCTACATTTTCTCTCTTTCAAGCTAAAATTTCTCTGCAACTCTTAAACCTCGTTCTTCATCCTCAATGGCCCGATCTCAATAACAAGATCTATAACAACAATAATCTACTCAATTAGAACAACAATCTGCACAACAACAAGAACAAATGAAAAAAGGAATTCATGAACTTACTCTTTCTACCCCTATGAATCACTCGAAAGTTCTATGTGAGTTATTGGTAGACTTTGAAAACTTGAAAGTAAATGGGTATGATTTGACTGAAGGAGTTAAATCTCAAGGCTAGGAAGGTTACTTTGATCGTCTCTAAGGACCTGTCTATACTGATTTAGTAAAAAAGTTTTGAATCTTTGCTCAAACTACAAACCTTCAAATCACTTCGTTTGTGTTAGGGCACAATATTACTATTATCAAGAAATCATTCGCAAAACTTTTAAACCATGATTGTTCTGGGAAGAGATACTTTAAGATGCCTGACAAGAAGGATATGATGGATGTTATTGCTAAGGTTATTTTCCAGGATGGAAAGAACTCCTCCAACGCCAAGAACTCGCACAAACATCTTAGAGGTTGGTTCAAGATTATTCTGGGCAACATACATAACAGGCCCTCAACAAACTCTTATGATTATATCAACACTGACCAGAATTACATGTTGTACTACCATTCTTCTGGCACAAAGATGAATATGTCCTCCATACTTTTCAAGAATCTGAGGGAGCTGATCAGAGAAACAAAAAATGGTTGTCCAAAGCCCAGAAAGTGGATACCTTTGGGAAGATTTATTTATGATATTCTTTTTGAAAGCAAGTTGTTGCTGATGGATGTAGGTTTGACCAAGGAAGTGGAATTTGATGTTGGTAAGACCTTCAATGGAAAGAATATAAAGAACATGTCACTGATCTCTACTATTATTGACCCTTCAGAACTTTTGGATAAGACTGTTGATTCCATAAGAATTCCCATTGATGACTACCCTCTATTCACTAAGGAAGATCCTCATGGAGTTCTGAAATTATACATTGTTGATTTTTTGGCAACAAGTGCAACTCCTACTTTATATTCCTTTGATGAGTTGGAAGAAACAACTCCTGATGTTTACTATTTGAAGAGGAAGAGAAAGTCCAAGTCTATTGGTGATGGACCCTCTAGAGCTACTGAGCCCCTAACCAAGATTTTCAGAACTTCTGACATCTTGAAGAACACCATGAGATCTGGAGAAGTTATTAGTTCTGGGAACTCTAGGCCTGCTGAAGTTGCTACACCTTAGATCAAGCCTAATGGTAAGTCTCATATGACTGAGACTTCTTTCCATTCTGCTCATTCTACCTTTACTAGTTTATCTACTCCTTTTCAACCATCTTCCATTTCAACTCCAACACCCAATTACACTCCCTTTGGAACTATTACAACTCCCATCTCAAAACAACCATCAATATTTGTTACAATCACCACTCCAATACCTATTGTATCTGTTACTATCCCAATGCTAATTACAACAATATCTAAATCAACCATCACCACTACTGTACCAATAATTTATGAAACAACGACAACCGCTGCTCTAATAACCACAACAATTGTACCACCACAAATTACACCAACTATTGATCAACCAAATAAACATACCATTATTACAACTGAACAACCAATTAAACTATCAACACCACCATCCACTGAACCAATCCCCACTAATCCTCGATCAAATATTCCAAACAACTCATCTTCTGACACAATCAACTCTACCCCATTTTCAGTTCATTTCCCAACACCAAAGGCTCGCGCCTTTCCAAAAGACACCCCAACTCTACTAACTCCACCCCTACAACCAAACCCAGTTGATGAACCTGTCATTGGCACTTTCTAGGAACGCCTTAGAAACAATGAACCATCAACTCTTGACTCTTATGACCAAACCATTCACATCTCCTCTGACCATGAAATTGAACCAGAACCAGAACCAATCATTAACCTTGAGGAAATAGATGTTCTAGTTAGGCAGTTTGAGGAATAAGTGAATGAGCATCTTCACTCTCTATTGGAAGAATGCATTGAGTGCTTCAACGCAGCTCAAAGTGATTCTGCTTGGTCAAAGTTTAGAAGGTGGATAAATTCCCGCTATTAGGATCTGAAGGAACTCAGCTACAAGGCTGTTGAGAAGAGGTTCCATGATAAGCTGGCTAGAGTTATTGAGCCGCTTGTGGAGTTGTTTACTCCAAAGCCCCCTCCTACTCTTGAACCTGAACTTATGGAAGAAGCTGTTGCTGAAGCTGATTCCGAAGTCCCTCGTTCTCCTTCAGAAACTGATATGGAAACCATTTTTAGAACAAAGACTATTGTGGAAGCTGAAGACTCTGGTTCTGAACTTTCCTTGGCGCTGAAGACTCTTCAAGAGTTGAAGACTGAGAATCAAGCTGTTAGAACACGCCTGGATAAGCAAGATAAAATGTTCAAGGAACATGTTGAGACTAACACCAAGATTGAAGGGATGCTTCAAGTCATTCTGTCAAAATTTCCACTCCCATCTTAGAAACCTTTTTATTTAAAACTTGTTTCTTTCTAGATTTCGCTTAAGTATTTTATCATTTATGCTTTTGATAATGTACTTTTCCTTGCTTTTTGGATTCTTAATGAAATGAGTTTTTTGTGTCTTTTACTTTGTCTCTTTTATTTCTATTTATCTTTTTGACTGATGACAAAGGGGGAGAAGAATGGATACGATTTTGATACACTTATTTCCTTTCTGACACCCAAACATTTGACTCTGAGTTTGCTAATTTTTTACTCTGATAACTAATCCGGAAAATTTGAATAAGTTCACCATTTTTTTAAACTTTTTCAATTAAGTTAACCAGGTTATTCAGAAGTTGAGAACTATAGTCAAAAGAAATTAACCAGGTTTATATGAGTTAACCAAGCATGTATCTGAAGAATAGTCACCTTGATGATAACCAGACTTTCTAATACTTGAAGCCAAGTCAATTCCAAAGACTTTTGTAACCATGCTTCTTTTGTTCAGGGAAGTTATTTCTTTCATGTTGATTAAGACATTTTATGTGTTAGGATTATTTTAAGTATTAAACTTAGGGGAGCTTGCAAACCTAACTCTAAAGTCCTAAGCTGGAAAATAATTTTAATGGCATAAGATTCAGGGGGAGCCAAAAACCTCACTCTGATACCTTTATGTGATTAAACCATATAAAAATTGTTCATCAAGATATATGGTTTATTTTATCATCATCAAAAAGATGGATTGTTAGAACAAGATTTGGTTCTGCTTCTGGCCTTATGTTTTGATGATAACAATACATGATGTTTTAGAGAACAATTTTGTACCCTAATAATTTTTCTCAATGTGAATATTTTATATTCAAGTTCTGACTTTGACTAAATGACGTGTGATGTCATCAGACTCTGAAACTAGTGCACTCTGACTCTAGGTTATGTATTAAAAAAGTTGATCAAGCTCTGGATTCTGTACTCAACGCTTCTAATATCTACTTATCCAAGGATTTAATACTCTAAAGCTTCTAAAGTTGTTACGCTCTGAAGCCTTGTGTTCAACTCAACTCTAAACTGTGACAACAGACTCTGAAGACCAGTTTCTGAGGACCTGGCTCAAGAATTTGAAGACCAAGTTTCTGAAGATTCTCTCAACCAGATTCTTAATCTTCTCTTATGCATGCTTCATCATCAACTTTTCAGAAGCCTCTGAATATTGAAGATAAGATCAAAAGGTTTTACGTGAGAAAAATAGTACACAGTACAAGACCAAATATTCCTTCCACTACAGTGATTTTGTGGGCTAAGGACTATACTATTGTACCATTTTATCTCCCATTTTCACAAACCGTTATGCAAGGATACAACTGCATTTTTGTATTCCAATTTTACCTTACAACAGATCTCTTCATTGCCTATATAAAGAAGACTTGGAAGAATGGAAAAGCATGAACTTTTACTACGCTATTATCATATGTGAACACTGCTATTTGTGAATAATTTGAATGGATTAAAAAGAAGAAATTGACTATTGGTTTTTGTGTTGTAATTAGGTTTGATTATAGTGGATTAAGTCATTGTTGATAAGGCAAAATCACCTTGGCAGGTGGAATGAAGGTAACTTGTGTTATATCGAACAAGTATAAAAATAATTGTGTCATTATTTTTATTCTTCGTTCTCTATTTGTTATGTTGGGTTGAAGAAGTTTTCATTTTTTGGAATTCCATATCAAACCCCCCTTTCTTGTGTTTCCCCTCACCTTCATATACATGTGGTACCAACTCAACATTTGGTTCTTCATACGAACCGGGTTCCAATCCCTGTGAACCCCATTTGGTTCTTCATACAAATCGGATTCCAATATCTGTGAATCTCGAGCCCCGTCTCTGAGCTCTAACTCCCCTCTTTGAGCTTGGGACAAGCCACTACTCCCTTCTCCGAACTAGTAGACATGTCTCTTGGCACAACTCTTATGATGCATGAGCATACATTAAATCAATTATGTTAAGACCCCTCTCTGATCCTAACATAAATGCATTGATGACTCTAGTAATCCCCTCTCTGTATTACATCACAATCACGATCATAAAATGCACAACATAATATAGTGCAACTCAAGGATAAAATCATTCTCCTCAGTCAGTTTATTACTCATACATGAAACAACACAATTATAAAAAATATCACCCCAAAATATAATGACATCGTCACACTCTCAATTCACACAACAACATCATTCATCATACTCAACAATTGATCCATATCACGATATCACTGAACAACAACAAAAATCAGTAACTCGACAAATGTAAATTCATAAGCATTTATTCATGTTACTCCATCAAACAACAACACAACATTGTATAGCCATAACGATTTGCTAACTGATCATACAAGTCATCACAAATATTGTCACAATAGGCACATTACTACGTCTCATATATCTCACCAAGCACTACCATGATATACCTCTGAGTGTCAGCTTTCTAACGCTTCAAACAATGTGTCATTTAGAACTACGGATCAAACGTTATGACGTATATCATCGGGTAACTACACATGTAATTTTATTCAATTATTTAGGTCATCCCCTCACATTCAGCCACTGAAACCATTACCATTTGATATTATTTCGCGTAAGCTTCCCAACACTTCAAATGGCGTCTCATTTAGACTTACGGAACGAAAGTTACAACCAAAATCGTCAAACAGTGCAACAAAAGACAAAACATGCATTCTGGCAGCCAGAGGTTGCCTCACATGGTTATATGTCGACGCATGGGCAATTCTGCAAACTACACGTCGATTCTTAGCACGTATGCATCGACGCATAATGTACATTCTTTTGAAAAATTCCAATTTCGTTGGTGTGAGGTCGACGCATAAGGTTATAGGTCGACTCATACTACAATTTTTTTGTGTGCAAAAAATTAGGTTTTAACGCATTTTGAAAATCATTTAGTGACGATAAACCATCCAAACACTTCCTAACACCAAAATAGCTTATTTCAAACATCTATTTTCTACGAATAAACCCCCACTCCTATTAAGCCCTAATTCTACCAATTAACATACCAATTCAATCACCAATTCATCAAATCACATCTCTAAAATCTTCACTATTGCAATAATGGTGGCAACACATATACATACACAATTCAGAATTTCAAACATCATTCATATGAAATTCACATCAAGCTAATTAGAAGAATATCACTCCTCAAGAACACACGTAGGAATTTCACAATCATCATACCTATTATAGGTTAATGACTCATCTACCCTACCCCTCATTCATAAGCCCTTATTAAAGGTTATTCTCCCTATTACCTTATTTTCTTAGCAGCAATGGTTGGTTATGTTCTTGGTTTTCCTCTCATACTCTAGCTTTTCTCTTTGCCCTAGCGCTATCACTCTTCCAATTCACGTACTGTCAAAAAAGCCTCTAACTCTCTAATTTTCTTTTTATAATAACAAAACTCCTAAATTTTGGATTTACCTTTCTATCCTCACTTACTCATAGAAACCCAACAATGTCATTCCTCTTTTATTTTCTATATTTAATTATTCTATTCTTATTATTTTATCTCTAATAACAAAATAATTAAGTTCACTAAAAATACTACTACTCATATTATTTCATTTAATAATTAAAACACTATTATTTGAATTATTCTACCACTTCTACACTATCACCATACTACTCTATTCTTCCCAACCATCTCACTACACCACACACACATAAATCAAATATTCAATTTAAATCAATATGCAACATCATATAATCATGCTAAATCACTCAAATACACAAATTAACTTAATTAAATAATTAAACGGAAAATAAGGGTGTTACTGTAAGCACAAATAGCCCCGTGCCAAGATGATGTAGTATCTACAAATAATTCTAAGGTTCAAGAGATTGTTTGTTAATGTAAATGACACATAATATTGTATGACATGCAAATAAAATAAAATGTGATGAAAATATTCGCCATGTAGTTGATTATTTGTAATGGAAGAAAATTGATTTATTGTTTTTAGAATTTTGAATATGATACAAGAAACATTAGACTTGAACTTACCACTAATGGAATGAACTCGTTTGTTATATTAGTACTAACCATCTTAATGAGTTTTTCTTCCCATAATTTACAACTTATCTTCTTGGTTATGCATGAAGCGCAAATATATTATGGTATTTATGATGATTTTTGTGCCCAAAACAACAACAAAATGACACAGATGTTTATTTAGTTCCATTTATTGAAGATTTAAAAGTTTTATGGGAGGAAGACATTGACGTTGATGATATGTATTAGTGAAAATTTTAAGATGTGTGTCATGTTATTTTGCACCATAAACGACTTTCCTGCATACAGTAATTTTTCATGTACAATGTTAAGGGGAATAAAGCATATCCTATATGTGAAACATATGCATGCTACCACCAACTACGTAATGAAAAAGACTGATTACCTTAGGCATCAGAAATATCTAAGAATCAATCATCTATATCATACATTGCGGAAGGATTTTAATGGACAACCAGAGTTTGATATCGCTCTCAAACCCTTAACCAAAGAGGAAATTTATCAAATACATCAACACATTAATGTTGTCTTGGAAAAGAAACAAAAAATCATGCTGAGAAAAACATATAGAAAAATAGGTCGATGTTCTTTCATCTTCCATATTAGTTTAGTCTCAATGTAAGATAATGTTTTAATGCATGTGGAGAAAAATGTGTGTGATGATGTAATTGAAACACTTGTCAAAATTCAAGGTAAGACAAAAGATGGTAATAATAATCATCTAGATATGGTGGAATCAAGTATACGACAACAGTTATATCCCCAAAAGAAATAGGTAAAAGAATATATTTACCCCCAACATGTCACACTCTACCTAGAAAAGAAAAAATATATTTTTGCGAGTTGTTGGAGCGCATCAAAGTGCCGCATGGGTACTCATCAAATGTCAAAAGGCTTGTATCAATGAAATATCTCAAATTAATTGGCTTAAAATCTCATGATTATCATGTCTTAATGCAACAACTTCTACTAGTGGCTAACTTGTGGCATCTTGCCCAAAATGGTTAGGCAAACTATAACTAGATTGTGATTATTCTTCAATGTTATATGTAATAAAGTCATTGATTCACACAATTTAGATGAGTTATAAAATGAGGATGCAATTATCTTGTGTCAGTTGGAGATGTATTTCCCCATCATGTTTTGACATTATGGTTCACTTAATTGTTCATCTAGTCAGAGAGATTAGATTTTGTGGCCTGGTTTATTTAAGTTGGATGTATCCAATACAACTATATATGAAGATCCTTAAAGGGTATACAAAGAATCATCACCACCCGAAAGCCTCGATCATTTAAATATACATCACATAAGAAGCTATTGAGTTTTGTTCAAAGTAATTGTTAGAAGAGGATTCTATAGGAATTCTCGAGTCTAGTCATGATTGAAGATGTGAAGGTAGCAGTACGCAAGGTTTAAATGTTAGGTCAATGACCCAAGATGTTGTTCTTCAGGCACATTTGTATGTATTGAATAACATTGGTGAAGTTCATCCTTACTTATCAGCTCATAAAAGACTTATCAAGGAAAAGTTTTCTCGGATGAATGAAAAATGATTGTTGAAAGAGCATAACAAGAGTTTCATAAATTGGGTTAATGAAAGAATTGTTAATGATGAGAGTGCATCTGATACAATTAAATGGATGTCATATTGGCATAAATATAATGTAATAAATTTTAGTGCATATGATATTAATAAATTTTCCTAAGGATGAGCACAGTACAATGAAAAATAGTATGGTTATGGTTAAGGAGAAATCCATGTACTTCTCTATTTTCCTAAGATAAGAATCATGTAATGACATCTACATCGTACTTTATACTCATTGAAGAGATTTGAGAAGTTAAATATGTTATATTTAAAGTGTTTTTATTTAAATGCAAGTGAGTTGACAATAATATTAGTGTACAAATCAATAAATTAAGATTCATGAGTTGACATTTGCAAGACAACTTATATGAATGAACTTTTCATCATGGATCCCATAAAAAAATAAGTGTTTTATGTCACGGATCCTTATTACAATACGTGGTGAGTGGCTCTCCAAGAAAAACACATGAGAAGAGCAAAATTTAACTCTTAGTATTTATGAAACTCATTCTTTCTCATAACACAAGCATACCTCATATGATGAAATAGACAAAGATGATATGCATGATATTTGTTACAATTATCAAAAATTAATATGAAAAAATTAACAAGTTAATATTTTTATTGATTATCCTTAATTTATTGTTATTTTTTAATTTTAACATTTATATTTAATATTATTATGAATATTCATTTTAATTTTAATTTTTTTTAACACATAAAGGGATAATTCATCCAACATCGCTAATTTAAAAAGGGACTTAATTGTTATTGAGTCTAATTCAACTTTAAAAATCTACTCCTTCCGTTCCTTTTTAATGGTCATTTTCATGATAATTTTTTATTTCATTTTAATTGTCACTTGTAAAGTTTAAGTAAGTATTAATTGTACTATTGTCAAAATTACCCTTATATATTTATTGTAGAGAGAAAAAAGATAAAATGAATGTAATATATAATTAGAAGTATTATAGGTAAAAGCAGAATTATGATTTAAAAAGTAAAATATTGATTAGATTTATTAATATATGTAAAAGAAATGAAAAAATGATATTAGTACTTAAAAAAAAGAATTGAGGGAGTAACTTGTAATTGATGATTAACTCCTTTTATAAAAACACAAAAGTAAATAACAATGATGCTTCCTTAAGGGTGTGTTTGGATTGGAAGAGAAGTTGTGAAGAGAGAAATGGATAAGAGAGAGTGTAAGAAGAGAGAAAAAGATGAGAAATAAAGTAGATCTTAAGTATTGTTTGGTTTAAGAGAAAGAGAGAAAAAATAGAGAAGAGAGAAGTGTTGCATGTTTTTAAAAGTACTATAATGTCCTTATGATAAATAACATTTAAAAAATATATATTTATTATTAAATGGGCAAAATAGTCATTTTTCTATCTAATTTTGTTTCTTCTCTTTCTCTTCACAATTGAAGAGAAATATAAAAGATGTGGGACCCACTCTTTTTTAATCTCTCTTTTTAATTTCTCTTCTTCCCAAACAAGAGAAATTATCAATCTCTCTTCAACTTCTCTCTCACTTATTTGTCTCTTTTCTACTTCTACTCTACCAAACACACCCTAAAAGAATACATAAAACTTTTAAAAATGGCGGAGTGGCTGAGGAATATAATGATTTGTATCAAAAGTCTGTCTTAATAATTCTTAGCAGAGAAACCTTTTATTGTTGTCAGGAAGGACAAAAGCTTTTGCAGAACAACAAAGTATAGGATATCCTTAGTTGGTTGGTTGTGCTCTCTCTTAGGTTGGAGAGGTACTGTAATTATGGTATTTTTGCAAGTACACTGTTAATGTTAGGCAAAAACACAATCTCAATTTTTATCAATTGAATGGATTAAATTGACAAACATTGGATCCTTATATAATTGTACATCGAAAAGAGAGAAAATAATATGAAAAAATTCGTATTAATACTATATGATTTTATGTTGAAAAAACAAGAAAAAGAAAATGTATTTATAAACCTTTAAAATTATTATTATAAATAATTATGATGTATTGATATTATTTTTTTAAAATAAAAAATATATTTGTGAATATGATAATAGATGGCTTTAAAGTACAATTAAACATTTTTATTTTTTCAGTTTGATGTAAAAAAATGTCATTGTTTATGATTAGTATTGATATTACGAAAACAAGAAATATTTTATAAACATAATCTCAATTAGCCTTTGTAGGATTACTTTTTATTCCTTAGCCTATTAGTAATTGATTATTGAATTATGAGTTTCTGACAAATTTATTTGAACCTTAGATTGTGGATTTTTTCACTGTTTTACTCTATTTTGAAAATTTAAATACCAATATATCTCTTTTGAAAAAATATTTTTAGGATATCCTATTTTTTGAGGGTGCTCATTATCTGAGATCACGAGTATGTGAAGGGAAAAGCACAAAGAAGGTGCTCGCTAACCCTGATCACAAGCATGTGAAGGACCCATTTTTTTTCGTTTTTTAATTTTTTTAATAATTTGTATGTTTTAATAAAATCATTTAATTAATTACAATAATATATATTAATTAAATAATAATATAATAATAAAAAAATTATTATTTCCTACCTTCACATGCTCGTGATCTGGATTAGCGAGCACCTTCTTAATGTTTTTCCCTTCACATACTCGTGATCTCAGATAGCGAGCACCCTAAAAAAATAAAGTATTTTAAAAATTTTTTTAAAAGAAAATATATTAATATTTAAATTTTCAAAATAGAGTAAAACAGTAAAAAAGTCTAGATTGTGGAGTAGGCAGTAAAGTGGGGCACAGACTCTCACCAAACTTTCACTATTTGGCAGAATGGTCCATGGCCCAACTCTACCTATAGGTGGGACCTACTCTAGCAACACAACCATTCTATACTTTTTTTTCTTTCTAATGCTTCTATAGTTTTACATTTATTTCAAGTAATTTTTCATGTGGACCACTTTAATAGATTTCTTGTGAAATTGGTATATGAAAATTATTTTAATTTTTTTGTCTTAACTCTTCGATTATAGATAGGTATAGATCTCAATTATTTGAAGATTGATTGAGAAATAAATAAAATCCAGCAAAAATGTGTTTGAATAAAAATGAGGTTTTAATGTGGCTGCATAACAATCATTCAGGGGTGGACAGTCGAGCTACAGTGGGTTATCAAGGCGAGTAAAGGGAAAAGCTCAAAAGCTTAGTTGCTAAAAATTGCTTTTTGCTAAAACAATATATAAAAGCTGGAAATCCGGAAATGAAATTAGTTATGGTTGTAATGTAAGTAATACAAAAATAGAGCAAAATATTATAGACAATATAATTCAGAGTAGTGGTGTTCGTGGTTCATGAACTGAATTGAAGCGAATCATATTAATGGTTCAGTGCAATTTTTAAAAACCACTTTAACAAAAAAGTGGTTAATCTATTAAATTAATTCAATTCGGTTCAGAACCAGTTCAAAACCAGTTTATAATTTAGAACCAGTTTATAACTAGTTCATAATTTTAAACCAGTTTAATTTAGTTTAACCAGTTTAAAACCAATTTTTTGAAAAAACTAAATTATTTTTTTCACCAAATTTCAAACTGGTTTTCAAACTGATTTTCATATATATTAACAAAACTGTTTTTTATGATTTTTTAAAATAAAATTGAATTCAAATCTGGATTTTTTTTAAATTTTTTGGTTTATACAACATTAGTTTGACCTTCTTGTCATATACAGCATCGCCAAAAAAGCTCGATGTTTCGTATTTTTAAAAAAAATTAAAATTTTCAGACAAAATCGATATTAGTTTTTTTTAGGAAAAAAAATTATTTTCAGAATTTTTTTTTACTTTCCATTAATTTTTTATTCCTTTTATTAAAAACTTATTAATTTATATAATTAAATCAGTTTATAAAAATAAACTGGTTCTGAACCGGTTTTAAACTGAATTTGAATTGTTTTAATTAAATGGTTCAGTTCATTAACCATTTAAATGGTTCAGTTTTTTTATGGTGCAATGCAATTCAATTCAAATATACAATTCAGTTAACCATATTTTTGAATACCCCTAATTCAGAGGGCATGGATCAAACCTAAATCGAGAGAGTTATGAGTGGTTTTTGGACTTTTTTTTTTGTGCTGCATCTTTGAATCGCCGTTGTATACTTATTTTTGGTTATATGAAAGTTGATTGATTAAAAAAAAAAAAGATATTGTGTTTTAATAGGAATTTGAATTCAAATTTTCTCTAAGTGATTCATCTTTGGTTTAAATTTGTTAATTATTTGAGTTGATTATTTGAAAGAGTTAGTTGAAAAATTCAATGCCCGAGTTTTTTTGAAAACCAATAAACTTTTTTGAAACCTTCATCACCTTTACTTCTCCCCCTTTCAATTTTCTTTCCGACAAAATGTAGCCTAACATCAATATGTTTTGTCTATTCATGATAAGTTGAATTCTTCAACACATGTATGTCACTTTGACTATCACATTTAATAGTGATTGCTTGACCTTGAAGTTTTAGCTCCTTGGCAAAACCTTTAAGCCACAATGCTTCTTTCACAACTTCAGTGAGGGCAATGTATTCCGCTTCAGTGGTTGATAAAGCTACAACATTTTGAAGTGTTGCTTTCCAACTAATTGTTGTGTTGAACCTACTGAAAACATATCTAGACAAAGATTTTCTCGTGTCCATACATTTTGCATAGTTAGTGTTCTGGACTGGACCAATGGCTAGAATTGGCCCAATCCGCCCCTGCTCCGTAGCGGCCCAAATTGCCTAAGCCCAATCCACAGAGGGGCAAAAACGACATTTTTGCCCCTCCAACCGGGCAAGGAACGCAGCGTCCTCCCCAGCTTTCATGCCCGTTACGCACGGCTTCCTCGCTGCCCGAACAGCAAGGGACAAGTGCCCGGAAATGCGTTTATGCCCGACATAACGGCTAGTTTCTGGCACCCTGCCCGACATAACGGCTAGTTTGGGCAATTACCTATTCTTTGGGGAAAACAGTTATTTCGCCCCAAAAATAGGACCGTTGGCCACGCGCTGGGGGCTCTATATAAACCCTCTCGCTTGAGAGGGTCAGGTATCACATTTTTTACCCTAAGAATACACTTTGTACTTGCCCTTTTTTCTCTGACCCTTTCTTACTTGAGCGTCGGAGTGCCTTGCAGGTACACCCCATTTTCTCCTCACCATCATCCGTCCGAGCACCTTGCCATCCGACGACCAGCGTACGTGGATCTGATCGAACACTCGAGATCAGTGGCACCGTTTGTGGGAACTCCTTGTTCTCCCCTTCATTATTTCCTCTTCGGAAACTAAAAGATCAAAACATACTTTCTTTAATCCACCCACCTATGGCCGCTCAGAACTCCGCGCAAGGTGCTGATATTACAGTCCTCGTTCCCGTTAACAAGATGGACGTGGACGGAAGATCTCCGTTACTTTCTGATCCCCGTTTCCTTCGAGACTGGGCCCCTGCATCTCCAACTCCTCCTCCCACCGAGCAAGGAGGCAAACAGCTACCGTTGGGGGATCGACCAATTCCTGGCCCTCCCAGCGCTGACCTGGCCGTTGCAGCCCTTCTGGAAGCTGTCAACTGCACAAACCTCCTTATCTTGCAGCAAGGAGAAAGGATAGGAGCTCTCGAGGAAGCATCTCTTCCAAGATCCTCTCCTCAAGAGGAAACACCAGAGATCAAGAAGCCCGCCACCTAGGCGCGAGGAAGACCGTATGACGAGGCGTGAGCCTGAACCACAACGCGTTCGCAAGCGCGACCAGATCTCCCCGCGGGATCAGTCACCACCAAGACACAAGAGAACGAGGCAAGACAGGCATGCTCCACCGGTCAGACCTCGCGACCGGCCACGTTCACCCTCACCTCGCAGAGACCGCCGTCGCGGGCGCAAACAATAGTCACCATCAACTTCAAGTTCGGATAGCGACGACGAGCCTCGCGGCCTGTTGTCCCGCCGGATCCTGGCCACCCGTCTCCCTAAATGACTAGAGAAGCCTCCGTCTCTAGGGACTTATGATGGAACCACGGACCCAGACGAGCACATAGAAAACATAGATGCTTTTTTGGACTACAGAGGTGTACGAGGAGCCATCAAATGCCGCCTGTTCCCAACCACGCTCCGGAAGGGAGCAATGACCTGGTACAAACAGCTGCTAGAGGAATCCATCACATCTTGGAGGCAGCTCGGGAGGATTTTCTCCCGCCACTTTACCGCATCACGACGCCATCCAAAGACTGAGGCGTCCCTCGGAGCTGTCGTGCAGGGAAGAGATGAGCCTCTTCGGGACTACATTGAGCAGTTCAACAAGGAGGCCGTCCAAAGGGCCAACGACCGACGAGATGAAGAAATTCCTGCTCGAGCAGGGATTACGTCCTGGCTCAGACTTCGCGAAAGCCATCGGCCTCGATCCACCGAGGAACCTCAACGCCCTCCTCCACCAAGCCCAGTCGCATATACAGTACGAGGAGAAGGTCGCTGCCCACTCTGTCCGGGTCTCCCGACACCAAGAAGGTGCCCGGTCATCCAGAGCTGAAGAGCCCCCGACATCCCGTCGATGAGATAAAAGACGCGACGATCGGCCTCGCGATGCACGCGAACAGAAGGGACCTTCTGGGCGCTTCCATGACTATACCCCCCTCACTACCTCGAGGGAGAAAATCTTGTCCGAATGTGCCAACTCAGAGTTCAAACAGGCAGGAGTCTGTTTCCCCAAACAGCTGCCGGCCAGGCCGGGTGTAGACAAGTCCAAGTATTGCCGCTTCCACCAGAGTCACGACCATACGACGGAAGAATGCATCCACCTCAGAGATGCCATAGAGATTCTCATTCGCGACGGCCACCTGAAGCAGTTCGCGAAAAAGAAAGAAGCTCCCCGGCAAGAAACCCAAGAGAGCAAGAAGGTTGCAGAAGAGACTCCGCCCTCGGATGACACCAACGTGTAAGTCACCATGTCCGTAACTCGGCCAGAGGACTTCCACATCCCTTATAGTCTGCCCGTCTCCACGTACCTCGCTGCTCACAGCCCGTGGGAGGCATTCCCGTCAGCCATGGTCATTTCTGGTGGTGGGTACAACAAAATCACGGTCGGCTCAGTCAAGAGGAGATTCGACCAACTGATCAGCAAGAGCTCCAATGAAGTCACTACGCTGGACACCACTCGTAAAGGATCCGTTCCTATTTCCTTCTACAAGGAGGAGCTCCTCGGCGGATCGCCAAACTCAAGCATTCCGCTGCTTATCCGAGCAAGGATGGCAAACTTCGACGTTCGCAGGATACTCGTGGACCAGGGCAGTTCGGTTGATATAATGTATAACCACCTGTTCGAAACGCTGCAGCTGAATAACTCTCACCTTACTCCATACGTTGGATCTGACCTGCAGGGATTCAACGGAGCGGTGACAAAGCCCTGGGGTTACGTAGAGCTCATCGTAACATTCGGTTCAGGAAAGACAACCCGAGCAATTAAAGCACAGTTTCTGGTAATCGATTGCCTGTCACTATACCAGTGCATCTTTGGAAGGCCAACCCTGGCAGAGTTGATTGCAGTGCCTTCCACCGTACATCTCAAGATGAAGTACTACATTTCTGAAGGGATGGTCGCCACCCTCCACGGAGACATCGAAGTTGCCCGTCGGTGCTTTGAAGCAGCATCAAAAGGACTAAGCACCATCTCAGCAAAACCGAGGACTTCTAGTCGTCCCCATCTGCCCAGCAGCTCCGAGCAGCCAAAACCGCTCCCCCAGGTCGAATCTATCGACTTGGACAGCCGTTTCAGCGAGGAAGATCACACCAAAGGCCCAACGACTTCGGGCAGCCAGTCCGACAACGGCGGTCCGCTCCTACGCCCTGTCCTAGATGGCAACTTCGAGATCGTTCCATTCGGAGAAGACCCCCAACGGGGAGTGAAGATCGGAGCAGACCTCCCCGACCTGGCCAGAAGACAACTAAAAGCGTGCCTCCGGGAGAACGCAGACTTGTTCGCATGGAGTGCTGCTGAAATGCCAGGATTGGACCCGTCCGTCGCTTGCCACCAGCTTACAATTGATCCGACCGTCAAGGTCGTTGCCCAGCGCAGAAGGAAACAGTCCTCGGAGAAGACGGAAGCCGCGGAGAAAGCTGTCAAAGACCTTCTAGAAGCTAGGTTTATTTCTGAGGCCAAATACACTACATGGCTCTCAAATGTTGTACTTGTAAGAAAAAATAATGGCAAATGGAGAATGTGCGTTGATTATACTGATGTCAATAAGGCCTGTCCGAAGGACGCCTACCCCCTCCCCAATATAGATAAGCTCGTAGATAACTCAGCAGGTTTTAAGCTTTTATCATTCCTCGACGCCTACTCGGGCTACAATTAAATCCCAATGGTCGCGAGCGATAAAACATACACGGCCTTGCCCTTCGGGTTGAAGAACGCCGACGCTACGTACCAACGAATGATGAACAAAGTCTTCCAAGGACAAATAGGCGACATGTTCGAAGTATACATGGACGATATGATCGTCAAGTCCCACGAGGAACTAGATCATGTCGCCCATCTTCGCAAAATTTCCGAGCAAGCCAAAAAGTATCAAATGCGTTTTAACCCAGAGAAGTGCACGTTCAGTGTACGGGCAGGTAAATTCCTTGGCTTCTACCTAACGGAACGAGGAATAGAAGCTAATCCCGACAAGTGTCGGGCATTCTCTGAGTTCCCAACGCCCACGTCTAAAAAGAACATCCAATCCCTCAACGGGGTACTTACTTCGTTATCATGTTTCGTTGCAAAGTCCGGCCAACACGCCCTTCCTTTCTTCAAGCTCTTGCGAAAAGAGGCAGCGTTTGAATGGACGGAGAAATGTGAAGCATCCCTCCGTCACCTGAAGTAAGCTCTGTCGAAACCGCCCGTATTATCACGACCAAATGCCGGGGAAGTCTTGTTTCTATACCTCGCCGTCACGGCCGAGGCCGTCAGCGCCGTTCTCATTCGCGAGAATCCTAGCGGGCAAAAGCCAGTGTACTTCACGAGCAAAACGTTGCAGGATGTAGAGCTGCGGTATCAACAGATAGAAAAGGTAGCATTGGCCCTCGTCAACGCGGCCAGACGATTGAGACACTATTTCTTGGCCCACACGATCGTGGTAAGGACGGATCAACCCATCAGGCAATTGCTGGGACGACCAGACATGGCGGGCAGAATGCTCAAATGGTCGTTAGAACTGTCCGAGTTCGACATCTAGTACGAAAGCAGGAAAACTCTTAAAGCCCAAGTCTTGGCCGATTTTATAGCGGAATTAACCTTCTCAGAATCCTCGCCCCACATAGCAAACAGGTGGACCATCTATGTAGACGGAGCATCCAGCTCGAGCGGCAGCGGGGCAGGGGTCATTTTGGAAAACGACGAAGGGACCATAGTCGAGGCTTCTCTCACATTGTCCTTTCCCATGTCGAACAACCAGGCCAAATACGAAGCCTTCCTCGCCGGTTTGCGTCTAGCCGAAGACCTAGGGGCTGAAGAAATCATCATCTGCACAGACTCCCAACTCATAGCCCACCAGGTATTAGGAGAGTATCAGACCAAAAATGATAGTCTCTCTGAATACCTAACCCTAGTCAAGGGAAAAATGTCGAGATTCAGAACAGTAGAAGCGAGACACGTTCCACGCGAACATAACGTGCGAGCAGACGTCCTGTCCAAACTAGCGAGCACCAAGAGGAAAGGCGGAAACAGATCAGTCATCCAAGAGATACTTCCCCGGTCCAGCATCGATAAGGGATCCTCGACCCTACACGTGCACGCGATTGGGGACAGCGATTGCTGGATGACGCCCGTGTACAACTACCTCACCAGGGACGAACTTTCGGATGACCCCAAGGAAGCCAGCACCATCAGACGAAGAGCTTGCTCGTACGTCATCCTTGAAAACAAGCTCTATCGACGAGGCTTCTCCATCCCACTGCTCAAATGCATAGAGGAGGAAGTTGTCCCCCACGTATTGCGAGAGATCCACGAGGGCATTAACGCCCAGCACCTAGGAGGAAGGTCCATTGCCCGCAAGGCCCTCCGGGCAGGGTATTATTGGCCAACCATGCAGTACGATGCCAAGGAACATGTGAAGAAATGCGACAAATGCCAACGGCACGGGGACATGCACCTAGCTCCACCCAATGAACTGAAGAGCATGACTTCCCCGTGGCCATTCGCCTGTTGGGGCCTAGACATTGTCATACCCCAAATTTTGACCACTAAGATTTCCCATCATTGTGCAAATCATCAGCACAATATGGATGTACCTTTGTACCTCATTAGTCTCCCCAAAGGTGGGTGAGCATTCACTACAAACAGGATTTAAGGTTTCAAGCCCTCGTAGAGTTCTTAGACAAAGGATCAATCAAGGAATGACATGATCTTCAACTTGTCTAGCCTCTCAAATATCCACAATGGATCAAAAGGACTCCCACTTCAAGGATTAAGCACAAGGCTGCTCCCTTCTAGGTGGATCAAGTCTCAAGATCAACAGTGTCACCAAATTAGGGTTTGGTCGACTAGGGCCTCCAGATGGAAATTTTCCTCTGGGCATGAGCCAATGCTTCAAAGCATAACCTAAAATGCTCCATGGAACATCATAAACCCCATCATCAAGTCAATTTAGCCTCAGGGGATGCATACATCAAAAATCAGGAATTAGGGTTTCTTGACCTAATTCACCCCTAAGTTGACTTTTGGGACAAAACACGAGCCAAGACCTCAATAGAGGATTTGAGGATCCCTAACACACCACATTTATCCATTTGCAACAATGGATTGATCCAAGAAGCTTGAGCAACAAGTTTCAATTTCATCTGAACCACAGTTAGGGTTTCGCGAGAAAAGTCAACTGTAGCTTTGACTTTTGACCAGGACATGCTCCCAAGCCGTGGGACGCGATTAAATACGCCCTATAACACCCATGGAACATGTCCATCAATTTTGATTTAGGTCAAGGACATGATTTCCTAAAGGATCGCACAGTTTGGAATTCATCTGATAAAAAGTCAACTGTGCACAAAAGTCAAACTTTGACTTTTTGAGATTTTTCATAAAAATGGTTTTTTAACCCTAAAATGATGTTAATGTGTGATTGGAATCATCATTCATCAAGAAAAATCAAAGAAAGTGGGATAACTTGTAAAAGGGGTAACCATAAAAACTTAGAAAATTTTCTAAGTTATGAAAAAAAGTGGCAAGGGTACCAACTTTGGAGGATCATACCTCCTAAACCACAAAGCCATTTTTCCCCATCCAAAGATGGATTTGTAGCCCTCATGGCCCTCTACAAAAGTGTCAACTACACTTCATCCCAATTCATCATGGATTTTGAGTTATGATTGGATCAAAATGGCTAAAAACCTAAAATTGACATTTTTCAGCACTTAGCCAAAAATCTGCCTTGTAATTTCAGCACAATGTCCCAACTTCAAGGCTGTTTTTCTCCATGATCCAAGTTGAACCAGGTCTAATGTCAAACATCAAAGTTGAAGTACGTCATCTAAGCTTTCCGAAAAGTCCTAGAACGTCCATGTAGCATACTCGAGCAGGGAGTTATGGATCTTACAAAAGGCCTTGCTGAAGCTGAATTTTTCAGGGCAGATTTGCATATTTTTTGTGCCACACGAATTTTCAAGCTTTTTCATCAGTTTGGACACATCTAAGGATCAAATCCAAGTGGGATGATCTGATCCATGAACCTCCCAAGTCCAAGGAACAAAAAAAAGCATGCCAAAACCTAGAAATCCCTAAAAGAGGGACAAAACTCCAATTTTGGTTTGGAGCATTTAATGGATGCTTAGAGGTGGCATGGACTGAGCCATTCTCATCTGAAATCAGTAAAGACTTATCCAAGACCAAGGGAACCACAACCCTGTGCCCTAACCTCTAGTCAATGGCTAGAGGAGACTTGCATTTCCATTGGCCAACATGGAACAAACACCTGCTGCAGTTGCCATTCACTGTGGATCCCAAAACAAACTTGCTCCACTATAAATAGAGCTCATTTATGTTCAGTTTGAGTACACCAAAGCCATCAAACAGATGTTTTCCTCAAAATCTCTTCTTTCACCTCAAATTTGCCTTCTAAAGCAAGTAATTCTGAGTTTTTGAGATAGAAAGCAATTCCACTCAAACTAATCACACACACACCTCATATATATCATATGTAAGTTGTGCAAACCATCAAAAGTGACCTGTAATCACAACATCACAAAGTCACCTCTCAAAACCTCAAAATGACACTTTTTTGCATTTTTCAAGCCATGTCTTGATTCAGTCACTTTCCAAACCAGATAAAACCTCAAACACACTCTAAATATCATCATTGGACTGTCCCAAATGGTGCCACACATCTGGAACACCATTTGAGAGAGTTGGCATTTTGGCCACTTTTGACCATTTCGCGAGAAAGTGCACAAACTTGCTCCAGAGGTTTCCAGCCGATTCCAACCATCCTAAAAGCTTCTAAGAGGTTATTTGAGGTTGTCCAAAGCATCAAATCATTTCTGGAACAAAGCACTTGGTAGGTTGCCCAAAATCTCCAAAAAAGAGGTAAAATCCACAACTTGAATTCTTTGAATCATGCTTTCCTTTGTTGTCCACATACATGCATCATATTGAACAATTCTTGAGGTAAAAATGTAGTCCTTAATGTGTATGTTGTGATCTTCCCATTGTTTGCATTTTAACATGTTTATATGTGGAATTTTGGTTTTAAAATCATATCCAGTTCTGGTTTTTTTTTATTGGTGTGTTCTGTACATTAAGTTTTAGTGTGCATGAGTAACACCATTGGATTCCTTGCGAAAAATTGGTCAAGATATGTTTTTACGGATTTCAATTTCGATGAAAATTGAGAGAGTTACGCGCGTTGGAAATTTGACGCGAAACGACGTCGAATTAACGATAACAGTTTTGGTTTTTTAATTTCTGCATTTTGTGTGTTGATTTTCCATGTGCGTGAGTAATACCATTGGATTCCTTGCGAAAAATCGGTCAAGATAGGTTTTTACGGATTTCAATTCGGTTAAAAATCGAGAGAGTTACGCGTGTTGGAAATTCGACGCGGAACGATGTTTTCACAACAGTGCAGTCTGTTTTTTTTTATTTCTGCATTTTGTGTGTTGATTTTCCATGTGCGTGAGTAATACCATTGGATTCCTTGCGAAAAATCGGTCAAGATAGGTTTTTACGGATTTCAATTCGGATAAAAATCGAGAGAGTTACGCGTGTTGGAAATTCGACGCGGAACGACGTTTTCACAACGTAGCAACTCTGGTTTTTTTGTTGCTGCGTTTTGTACGTTGAGTTTCAGCATGTATGTGCGATACCATTGGATTCCTTGCGAAAAATCGGTCGAGATAGGTTTTTTCGGATTTCAATTCGGATAAAAATCGAGAGAGTTACGCGTGTTGGAAATTCGACGCGGAACGATGTTTTCAAAACGATAGCAGTTTTGGTTTTAATTTCTGCATTTTGTGTGTTGATTTTCCGTGTGCGTGAGTAATACCATTGGATTTCTTGCGAAAAATCGGTCGAGATAGGTTTTTTCGGATTTCAATTCGGATAAAAATAGAGAGAGTTACGCGTGTTGGAAATTTGACGCGGAACGATGTTTTCAAAACGATAGCAGTTTTGGTTTTAATTTCTGCGTTTTGTGTGTTGATTTTCCGTGTGCGTGAGTAATACCATCGGATTCCTTGCGAAAAATCGGTCAAGATAGGTACTTCCGGATTTTGATTCCGATAAAAATTGAAAGAGTTATGAGTGTTTGAAATTTGATAAAAAACGTGTTGAAAATTAAAGTTTCGGTACTCGTTTTTACCCCAAAAGAAATGTCGGAGATGATATTTTGATATCTTTCCTCTTTTTCTTACTTTTTATTTTCAAAACTCAACCAATTTTTTTTACATAGCAAAAAATCATCATTTTCCAATTCATACCCCATAATATTTTAATTCACAAAAAATCACAAAAAAAGTATTATTTTTAATATATTTAAAAATAGTGTTTTAAATGCTTTTAAAATGATTTTTTTTTCTTGATTTTTAAAACCAAAATGATTTTAAATATTTATGTTGATAAAATATTTTTTCATAAACTTTAATCATTATTTAATGATTTTATTTGATATTTTTATCATTTTTTTACTTAATTTTTCTTGAAAAAATGCCTAATAAAATGAAATTGGAGTTTTCTTTGATTTTCACCCTAACAAATCTTTTTCAAACATTTGGCCTCTATTAGAGTGTAAGACCCAATCCCCTTTTAACCAAAACTATTTGCGCCTCTCCCTGAGTTGTAAGCCCCGTCTTTTGTACAAAAATACACTTTTGGCCTCTAATAGAGTGTAAGACCCAACCCCTCTTTTTCATATTTTCTCATTTTTCATATTATTTTTTAATGATTTGGAAAATTAATAACTCTCTCAATTTTGATTATTTTTTATTGGTTCTTTTTCTGAAAAATCACAAAAATAGTAAAATATTTTATTCTACAAAAAAACCAAATTTATATTATTTATTTAATATAGTTGGTATTTTTGTGAATAAATTCATTTTTAATTATTTTTAAACATTTTAAAAGTGAACATTCATCTTGAAAATCAAAACTAAATAAGTTTTAAATCATCTTGTGATTAAAACCTCATTTTTCAAACCTTAACCAAAAATCACAAGTGGTTTACTTAAACTTATTTGATTTTTTTTGTCATTTTTTATTAATTTTCTTTGAAAAATTACTTTTAAAAAGTGAAAATTGGGGTTTCTTTGATTTTTAAGCATACTCATATGTTTCAAGACTCTTTGGGCCTCTAATAGAGTGTAAGATCCAATCCCTTTGTAAATACCAAAAATTTGGGCCTCAGTCACTTGTATAAGTCCCACGGTGTTTCCAAAAACTCGGCGCGATCGTCGCCCTTTTCAAAATTAACCATTGGGCCTACCCTCGAGTAGTAAGACCCATTTCTTTTCTTAAAACTCACTTGGGCCTCTTGAGAGAGTGTAAGACCCATCCCTTTGTACAGAAAACCTTTTTGGGCCTCAGTCACTTGTATAAGTCCCTCTGTACAAATTCGACAGTGCGCTCACTGATAAAACTCTGGGCCTCTCCTTGAGCTGTAAGCCCCAAATCTTTTTATTTCAAAGCACTTTCTCCTTTGATTTTGAATATACTGTTGTTTTCAATCTTTCTTTATTAAACAACTAACCAAACAGCATGGAAGCTCTACAACAGAGTAAGTGTTTACCCGCTTTTATTTACCGCTTTCATATGTATATAACTGTATTGTGGGGCTGTTTCACTGTAAGTCTCCTTTCATAAACTCATATATATATAACTGTATTGTGGGGCTGTTTCGCTGTAAGTCTCCTTTCATAAACTCATACTAACTGTGTAATAATAGTATAGATATTTAGAGTTTCCTCGGCAACTACGTCTAGCACTAGGTAAAGCCATGTTGATCACTCTGAACTTACAGTCAAAACTAGATCCACATAGGATTACCAGACACAGTCTTCCCTCCTCTTGGGGTTAAACAATATGGAGATGTGAAAGGCATATTCTTTTTGAACCCTTTCTCAGACTGTCACTCTTAGAAATAGACTGAACTAGATCCCCAATAGGATCACCAGATACAGTCTTCTCTTCGGCTGTCCTCATTAGGAATTGTTAAGAAACTCTACTCCCAAAGATGAATGTATTCTTCGTGAATGGCATCTTTGAGTTTCTTCCAAATTCTCGAACTTTCCTGACTTGATCTATTCCTTGTGAATAGCTTGCCTTTACATTTCTCGGGGTTTGGGGACCCACGGGCTTCTTAAACGCATTGGCCTCCTCTTGGGCATCGTACAAGGACCCACAGGCTTCCTAAAAGCAACCCCGCCTCCTCTTGGGCTTAGTACAAGGACCCTACGGCTTCTTAGAAGTATTCACAGCCTCCTCTTAGGCTTCGTATAATGATCTATTCCTCCGGGAATGATAGCCTTCTCTTGGGCTTCGTACAAGGACCCGTCGGCTTCTTAAAAGTTTTCAGCCTCCTCTTGGGCTTCGTACAAATTGTCCCGACGACCTCCTAGAGGTATAGGAACAGAACCTAGTCATCTTCATAGAATAGTCCTTTCATAGAGTCTACTACTGTTTCTCAAAGCATAGTACAAAAGATGAAACTCTAGGCTTGGATAGTCTAATCTCCTTGAGTCTCAAAGACATTCTTAAGTGACCATTTCGTTAAATAGGAAGGAAACGCGCAGACTCGGACAGTCTCAATACCCTTCGGATTTCCCGCTTCCTTAAAGAACAGGAATAACCCGGATCCCTGAATCAAATCCTTGAGTACAGTGTTGCTCATATAAGAACTAATTTTCTCTTTCAAAATCCGCATACTGGACCTGTCACTCAACTGAAACAGTCACCATAGCTTCCTCTTGGGCTTTGTACAAATGATTCTCCCCAGCGGAGTCAAATAACGTTTAGCCTCTCTCTCGGGCTTTGTACGAGACACATAAGAGACTCCCTCGTTGAGTCAATCACCCCTTTAGCCTCAATCTCGGGCATCGTACGAGATACAGAGACTCTCTTGTTGAGTCAAACTTTTTGCCTCCATCTCGGGCTTCGTACGAGATACAGAAACACTCTCTTGTTGAGTATAAAAGATTCTCCTGTTGGGTCAACCCTTTTAGCCTCTCTCTCGGGCTTCGTACGAGACACATAAAAAATCCTCTTGTTGGGCCAATAGCCTCCTCTTAGGCTTTGTATAAGAAAACCACTGGTTGATCCAATCAACCTTTTAGCATCAAAGTTGTGCCTCATTCACAGCATACAAACATCAATAACTCCTTCCATCTAATCGCTGTAAGCGGCAAGCCTCTGGATCATCTACATCCACGCCACTGTCCCTCTTTTAGCATGAGAAATTCCTAAGGAAAGATGGCATTGCTCTACACTGAGTTAAAGTCTTCTCCTTCAGGTTAAAACCCCCTATAAAGGAAATTATGGCATTGCTAGGATCCGCGTATCCTGGTTAAAGTAATCCTACTTTACAGTCAGTCACCCAACAGTTGTGACAGACAAACCCTTCTTTAGAGATGACAAATTCTCTCTAAAGTCGAGGTCCTTCAGCTTCACGTCTTGGGCTTTGAACAAGACACAAATAGACTTTTCAGCTTCACATCTTGGGCTTTGAACAAGATACAAATCACCTTTCGCTTCACGTCTTGGGCTTTGAGCAAGACACCAAAAACCAATTTCCTCCCATAGAATAGGAGGAACTACGAACGCTCTGATTTCCCTGTTTCGGTAAACGGGAATACGTAGGCATAAGATCGAAAGAAAAGATCTTAGCGAGCACAATCAACAAAAAACCCAAATCCCATATCTCCATCAATCAAAAGCAGTAATTCAAAAGTATCAGTCCTAACATCCTAACCCTTGTTCCCCGCTAGAAAGTCCTAGAAAGAAAGAAAACCGTATTGGCGAAAATACAAATAACCAGTACAAAGGCCCCCCCCCCCCACATTGATAGCATCCGTAACCTAACAGACCGCTGTTTAAACTCAGTATGCAAGCAGGGTTAATTGGAGACATCTATTTCCCTTCCTTAGTCAGCTCACAATAGGATAAAAAATGAATCGACCTGTAGTTTAAGCTCAACCACAGAGAGCGACCAGCGCTTAAGAACCGCGTCCAAAATCGCTCGCTACAGAAAAATGGCGCCCACCGTGGGGCCAAATTCTGATTTCCTTTTTCTTCACTTATGTGAAAACTACAGAGTGGTAATTTCGTCGGGGAACCCATTTCTGTCAGGAACTTAGGATTCATAGCTTTAAAGGTCTAGGATGTTTAGGACAAATATATATACTGCTTTTCCTAATTGCTATACGTGTTTATTTTTCTGCTAATGGGAATGCGTGTGATGCCGCGTGTGGAAAGATTGAGTATACACTTAAGATAAGTGATGGTGTGACGCCCCCAATCTATACCCCCAATTAACACGCAATTAAAGCGGTAAAAAGAAAATTCAAAAATTGATCAGAGTATATTTGAAACATCATGGCATAGAAAGGGGGAATCACATCAAAGTAACCAAACAACTAACATGTAACACCTGCTCATTTAGATATGCAACGTGGGGTAACAATCATACAGAGGAAACTTCGTTCCTTACACCCACTTTTCAGAAATTAGAATTAAAGCGGAAAGATCTAAAATCTGAATAACACATATACATATATACATATAAACTTGGCTGTCATACATCAAGTTATAACTGTACAACCAAAATATAATCATCAGATATACAAAACAATCACAAACGGCCACCCTATGCTACCCGGAGTCACATATCAGAGCCGACCGACCAAAATAATGAAGATGCAACGCTTCACAAAAGAATACCTCCAGCAACTCTAATCTGCAACGCCTCATAGAGCGTTATAAAACAGCAGAAGGGTGAGAAAAACAACCATAATATAATTGCATAAGATTATATATTAACACCAAAAATGCACAAGTAACGTATTCTCACCACCAAAGCACACAGATAAATTATAACAACACACAGTACAATTCACACGTATCAATTACCACTGCACATCAATCATTCACAATACAATCACACATATTCCATTTCATTAATCACATTCACAATTCCATGCACAAATGACTCATGATGAATGCAAATGCACATAGATCGACACAATGACTCTATGCACATGCCATGCGGGTACCGACTTCCATTGTCTCATGTCTCATCATCAGTTCACTCAGGAACTATTGGAACCATCGCTCGTTACTGAGACTTAGTCAAGTAACTCCCCGTCGGGCCTACGATGTTCACCCGTCGCTTTAGGTCCTCAGGCATTGCCTCATATTTTCGAGGCACACGACGTTAAGAATTGCTTTAAGTCTCCAAAGGAGCCCACAATCGTCTATACCCATCGCTTTAAGTCCTCAGGCATCGCCTCATATTTTCGAGGCACACGATGTTATAGCATATTTACCTCGGGAATTAAACCGTCTCTCAGGACGTTTCCACAATGCACATTATGATGCTTGGCATACAATGACTCATGACACTCACATTGCATCCATGCACACATTCATAATCATGCATAAATCATCAAATACAACACTTAGCATTTCTTGCCTTTCGGCCACAACTTATCCTCACAACAGCATATAAGGCATACATATCCAAAGCGCAACATATAGCATAATACATGACAATTATGCACCATTAAAACGACAAAAGTCGACCATTGACACTATTCACATTTACCGACAAAATAAAATCGGCCAACAAATTCTAAACCATCATAATAAGAAAGTACAGCTCAATGGCTTTCCAACGCATCAAACCACGCCTCAAACCGAAACACAGATCAAAAGTTATGCAGAAAACAAAATTACACGAACAGCTCTGTTCACTGGGCGAATCTCCCTCGCGAGCATTCGCTAGCTGCTTCGCTAGGCGAACATCCGTCGCGAGCATTCGCTAGCTCCTTCGCTAGGCGAATGTTCCAGCGAACCAACTGTTAGCTAAAAACAGACACAAAGTTCGCTAGGCGAGCACTTGGCAAACCAAGTCAGAACCAAACAGAGCCAAAAACACCCAAAGTTCGCTAGGTGAACACTCTAGCGAACCTTCGCTCATGCCTTCGCTAGGCGAATACCCGTAGCGAACCTTCGCTACCCTTCGCTGAATGGTTCGCTAGGCGAACCTGCGAAAACTCAGAATCCTTCAGCGCTGTTGAAAACCCAAAAATGATATTTTCCAACCCAAACCATTTCCAAATCAACATATTTCAATCAGAACCTATTCTAATCATGTCAACAAGCAAACTACCACCTTTACATCGATTTCCAACCGTTAAACCATCGATTCTACTCATTTTATCGTTTCGACCTAAAAGTGAAAAACATGGAAAGCAAGAGAATCATCCAAACACATACATACATAATCATATACAAGCATAGTATAATCGAGTTTCGCACCCTTACCCGATTTAATTCGATTCTAGGAATTGATCTTGATGATTTTCACACTTTTTCTCCAATTTTCTCCCTTCTCCTCTTTTGTTCTCTTTTCCCTTCTTTCTTCTTTCTTTCTCTCTATTTTTCTTTCCCTTTTCTTTTCTATTTTCTTTTCTTACTAACTTAGTAAAAATATCTATGAAATGTCCAAAATACCCCCACACTCAAATATCTCGCAAACGTTCCCAAAACGCGATAAAATATAATCACGACGAAAAATAACATATTTTCACACAAAAGTTGAAATTACAATAAAATAATAATAAAATAATAAAAAACGACTCAATAAAATAAAATTGGCAAAACAGGGCGTTACAATTCTCCCCCACTTAGAAATTTTCGTCCTCGAAAATCTTACCTGATACAAACAACTCCGGATACGACTCCCGCATCCTACTCTCCAATTCCCACGTCAAATTACCCTCAGCAGCGCCTCCCCACGCCACTTTCACAAGTGCAATCTCTTTACCCCTCAACCGCTTCACCTCGCGATCCAAAATCCTAACTGGTAATGCCTCGATCGTAAGGTTATCTCTTACCTCAACCTCGTCCATCGGAATCACATGTGAAGGGTCCGGAACATACTTCCGAAGCTGTGAAACATGAAAAACGTCATACAAATTCGACAGATTCGGCGGTAACGCCACACGATACGCTACAGCACCCACTCTCGCAGATATCTGGTAAGGACCAATAAATCGAGAAGTAAGCTTCTTAGATTTTAAAGCACGACCAACACCCGTTACCGGCGTAACCCTCAAGAATACGTGATCACCCTCTTGAAACTCAAGATCCTTCCGTCTCCGATCATGATAACTCTTTTGTCTATCCTGAGAAGCCTTCATTTTCTCACGAATAAACTTTACCTTTTCCGTCGTCTGTTGCACTAATTCCGGTCCAACCACAGAACTCTCACCAGTTTCGTGCCAACACAACGACGTTCTACATCTTCGTCCATATAAGGACTCAAAAGGTGCCATTCCGATACTAGAATGGAAACTGTTATTATACGTGAACTCAATCAAAGCAAGATAACCGTCCCACGCACCACCTTGTTCCAAAACACACGCTCTCAACAAATCCTCCAACGACTGAATAGTTCTTTCGGTCTGACCATCTGTCTGCGGATGATAAGCCGAACTCAACCTCAATTTAGAACCCAAAGCCTTCTGTAAACTTTCCCAAAATCTCGATGTAAACCTAGGATCTCGATCCGAAACAATACTTAAAGGAACCCCGTGCAATTTCACCACCATACTGATATAGATCTCAGCTAACCGTTCCAAAGAAAAACTGATGTCAATCGGAATAAAATGCGCCGATTTAGTCAGCCTGTCCACAATCACCCAAATAGCATTATGCCCACGCTGAGTGTTCGGTAATCCCGTCACAAAATCCATCGAAATGCTATCCCATTTCCACTCAAGAATATCCAACGGTTGCAGCAACCCACTAGGTCTCAAATGTTCCACTTTCGATTTCTGACAAGTCAAACAAGCATACACAAACTGAGCCACATCTCTTTTCAAACCAGACCACCAGAAAATCTTCTTCAAATCTTGGTACATCTTATTCGCACTCGGATGTATACTTAAATTACTCCGGTGTCCTTCCTCCAAAATCATTCTTTTCAACTCCGCATCATCAGGTATACAAATACGACCACGGAATCTCAAAACACCAATATTATCAACCTTGAAATCCACATTCTCATTCCTCATCAAATCAACGAATTTCAAATCCAGCTTTTGTTTCTCACTAACCGACATCAAAAATTCATTCGTAACTTTCAACATTCCAAGCCTCACACTAACCGATGTCACTTCACATACCAAACTCAAATCTCTAAACGATTCCAAAAGTTTCAACTCTTTCACCATCAATGCGGACATATGCAACGATTTCCGGCTCAATGCATCGGCTACCACATTAGCTTTACCAGGATGGTAATTCAAGCCAAAGTCGTAGTCTTTCAAGAATTCCAACCATCTCCGCTGTCTCATGTTCAACTCTTTCTGATCAAATAAATATTTCAAGCTTTTATGATCACTAAAGACCTCGAACCTTGCACCATAGAGATAGTGCCTCCAAATCTTCAACACAAAAACTACCGCCGCTAACTCAAGATCATGAGTAGGATAGTTTTTCTCATGAACTCTTAACTGCCTTGAAGCATAAGCTACAACTTTACCTTCCTGCATCAGAACACCACCCAAACCAATTAAAGAAGCATCACAATACACAACAAATGGTTCATTAGGATTAGGTAAAATCAGAATAGGAGCTGTCGTCAATCTCCTCTTCAGCTCACAAAAACTTTCTTCACATTGAATATCCCAAATGAATGCTTTGCCCTTACAAGTCAACTGCGTCAAAGGAAGAGCTAGCTTAGAAAAACCTTCAATGAACCTCCGGTAATAACCAGCCAAACCCAAAAAGCTTCGAATTTCAGTAACGGATCTAAGAGCCTCCCATTGTAGAACTGCTTCTACTTTAGATGGATCCACAGCAATACCATTACCTGAAAATACGTGCCCAAGAAAACTCACCTCAGACAACCAGAATTCACACTTGGACAATTTGGCAAAAAGCCTCCTTTCCTTCAAAACCTGCAAAATAATACGTAAATGCTCTGCATGTTCTTCACGAGACTTAGAATAGATTAAAATATCATCAATAAACGCCACCACAAAACGATCCAAATGCTCGTGGAAAATCCGATTCATGTATTCCATAAACACACCAGGCACATTAGAAACCCCGAACGGCATCACTGAATATTCATAATGACCGTAACGTGTTCTAAAGGCCGTCTTCTGAATATCCTCTTCCTTCACCCTTATCTGATGATACCCCGATCTCAAATCAATCTTACTAAACACACAAGCACCAACCAACTGATCCATCAGATCATCAATCCTTGGAAGCGGATATTTGTTCTTAATCGTCACTTTGTTCAACTGGCGATAATCAATACATAATCGCATACTCCCATCTTTCTTTTTCACTAACAAAACTGGAGCACCCCAAGGAGAAACACTTGGCCTCACGAATCTCTTTTCCAACAACTCACTTAACTGCTTTTTCAACTCCACCAATTCAGATGCCGACATTCTATAAGATGCCATAGAAACATGGTCTAGTACCAGGAACTAGATCTATAGAAAATTCAACCTCTCTCACCGGCGGCACATCTGAAATATCATCAGGAAACACCTCAGGAAATTCGCACACAACAGGAAACACATCAAGAGACACTTGACTATCCACGGTCAATGAAGCAAACAAACCAAACAACTGAGCTTCATCCGCTAAAAGTCTCTTCAACTCTTTAGTAGACAAGAAACTCGAGTCTTCATCTTCCTCAAGAGAAGGAAACCTTACAAGCTTATGATAATAATCAATGTGCACCCGATTGAATTGCAACCAATTCATTCCCAACACCACATCTAAACCTTCCAACGGTAAACACACCAAATCCATCATAAAGTCTTTACCATAAATGGCTAAAGGACAACTCAAACACACCAAAGAAGTAGTTACTGACCCCATCGCTGGAGTATCAATAACCATCTCACCATCCATCGAAGACAACCCAAGATTCAAACGTTCCGCGCACTCAGACGAAATAAACGAATGAGTCGCTCCAGTATCAATAATAGCAATTAAAGGCATATTATTAATAAAGCAAGTACCTATTATCAGACGATCAGCACTTGAAGTCTGAGTTCCTGCCAACGAAAACACCTTCCCACTAGTCTGAGCCTTCTTCGGATTAGGACACTTCGAAATAATGTGACCAGGTTCCCCACAGTTATAACACTTCACTACATTCTTCCTTTTACAATCAGCTAAAACATGTCCGCTACCACCACAATTAGAACACTTATCCACTTTCTTCCTACATTCCATCTGGCGATGACCCAATTCACCACATTTAAAACACCTAGGAGCATTAGACATACCTCCTCCACTTGACCTTCGATCAAAATTACCCCTTTGTTTACCTTTATCAGCCGGTGACACATACGGACCACCACGAAACTGTTGTTTCCCTTTCCTGTCACTTACACTTTTATAGTGAGCCGAACGAGCCTTACTATCTTCATCATAAATCCTACAGCATTCCACCAAATCAGCAAACCTTCGAATCCTCTGATATCCAATAGTCTGCTTTATCTCAGGACGCAAACCACTTTCATACTTCACACACTTTGAAAATTCAGTAGTCGCTTCCACATAATGAGGGTAAAACTGCACAAGTTCCACAAACTTAGCAGTATAGTCAATAACCGACATATTACCTTGTTTTAGCTCTAAAAACTCAATCTCCTTCTTTCCTCGGACATCCTCGGGAAAATACTTCCTTAGAAACTCTCGGCTAAACACCTCCCAAGTAATCTCTTCTTCCTCCTCCTCGGCTTCCAACACCTGACGAGTACTGACCCACCAGTCATCAGCCTCTTCGTGTAACATATGAGTGCCCAACCTCACCTTATCATCATCGTCATCACAATCCATTACCCTAAAAATCCTCTCAATCTCTTTCAACCACAACTGCGCACCACCCGGATCATGTTTCCCTTTAAAGACCGGCGGCTTATTCTTCTAAACTCATCATTTCCTGCAGCATTCGGCGCCCCTGCACAGCTCGTGCCATCGCTTCCATCGCAGCAGCCAAAGCAGCATCATTACGACCAGCCATATTCTGTTCGTCCAAAACAGAAACTATGGTTAAACAACAACTCGCTCAACACAACTCGCCCAATATGCCAGACACAACAGACACAAACTACACAACTGACACGGACTGGCTCTGATACCACTTAATGTGACGCCCCCAATCTATACCCCCAATTAACACGCAATTAAAGCGGTAAAAAGAAAATTCGAAAATTGATCAGAGTATATTTGAAACATCATGGCATAGAAAGGGGGAATCACATCAAAGTAACCAAACAACTAACATGCAACACCTGCTCATTTAGATATGCAACGTGGGGTAACAATCATACAGAGGAAACTTCGTTCCTTACACCCACTTTTCAGAAATTAGAATTAAAGCGGAAAGATCTAAAATCTGAATAACACATATACATATATACATATAAACTTGGCTGTCATACATCAAGTTATAACTGTACAACCAAAATATAATCATCAGATATACAAAACAATCACAAACGGCCACCCTATGCTACCCGGAGTCACATATCAGAGCCGACCGACCAAAATAATGAAGACGCAACGCTTCACAAAAGAATACCTCCAGCAACTCTAATCTACAACGCCTCATAGAGCGTTATAAAACAGCAGAAGGGTGAGAAAAACAACCATAATATAATTGCATAAGATTATATATTAACACCAAAAATGCACAAGTAATGTATTCTCACCACCAAAGCACACAGATAAATTATAACAACACACAGTACAATTCACACATATCAATTACCACTGCACATCAATCATTCACAATACAATCACACATATTCCATTTCATTAATCACATTCACAATTCCATGCACAAATGACTCATGATGAATGCAAATGCACATAGATCGACACAACGACTCTATGCACATGCCATGCGGTACCGACTTCCATTGTCTCATGTCTCATCATCAGTTCACTCAGGAACTATTGGAACCATCGCTCGTTACTGAGACTTAGTCAAGTAACTCCCCGTCGGGCCTACGATGTTCACCCGTCGCTTTAGGTCCTCAGGCATCGCCTCATATTTTCGAGGCACACGACGTTAAGGATTGCTTTAAGTCTCCAAAGGAGCCCACAATCGTCTATACCCATCTCTTTAAGTCCTCAGGCATCGCCTCATATTTTCAAGGCACACGATGTTATAGCATATTTCCCTCGGGAATTAAACCGTCTCTCAGGACGTTTCCACAATGCACATTATGATGCTTGGCATACAATGACTCATGACACTCACATTGCATCCATGCACACATTCATAATCATGCATAAATCATCAAATACAACACTTATCATTTCTTGCCTTTCGGCCACAACTTATCCTCACAACAGCATATAAGGCATACATATCCAAAGCGCAACATATAGCATAATACATGACAATTATGCACCATTAAAACGACAAAAGTCGACCATTGACACTATTCACATTTACCGACAAAATAAAATTGGCCAACAAATTCTAAACCATTATAATAAGAAATTACAGCTCAATGGCTTTCCAACGCATCAAACCACGCCTCAAACCGAAACACAGATCAAAAGTTATGCAGAAAACAAAATTACACGAACAGCTCTGTTCGCTGGGCGAATCTCCCTCGCGAGCATTCGCTAGCTGCTTCGCTAGGCGAACATCCCTCGCGAGCATTCGCTAGCTCCTTCGCTAGGCGAATGTTCTAGCGAACCAACTGTTAGCTAAAAACAGACACAAAGTTCGCTAGGAGAGCACTTGGCGAACCCAGTCAGAACCAAACAGAGCCAAAAACACCCAAAGTTCGCTAGGCGAACACTCTAGCGAACCTTCACTCATGCCTTCGCTAGGCGAATACCCGTAGCGAACCTTCGTTACCCTTCGCTGAATGGCTCGCTAGGCGAACCTGCGAAAACTCAGAATCCTTCAGCGCTGTTGAAAACCCAAAAATGATATTTTCCAACGCAAACCATTTCCAAATCAACATATTTCAATCAGAACCTATTCTAATCATGTCAACAAGCAAACTACCACCTTTACATCGATTTCCAACCGTTAAACCATCGATTCTACTCATTTTATCGTTTCGACCTAAAAGTGAAAAACATGGAAAGCAAGAGAATCATCCAAACACATACATACATAATCATATACAAGCATAGTATAATCGAGTTTCGCACCCTTACCCGATTTAATTCGATTCTAGGAATTGATCTTGATGATTTTCACACTTTTTCTCCAATTTTCTCACTTCTCCTCTTTTCTTCTCTTTTCCCTTCTTTCTTCTTTCTTTCTCTCTATTTTTCTTTCCCTTTTCTTTTCTATTTTCTTTTCTTACTAACTTAGTAAAAATATCTATGAAATGTCCAAAATACCCCTACACTCAAATATCTCGCAAACGTTCCCAAAACGCGATAAAATATAATCACGACGAAAAATAACATATTTTCACACAAAAGTTGAAATTACAATAAAATAATAATAAAATAATAAAAAACGACTCAATAAAATAAAATTGGCAAAACGGGGCGTTACAGATGGCGACGAGGTCGACCATCAACCTCAGTGGAGGCTGACCAATGCAACCCATTCTCTCACCTAGACAATGGGCCGATTGTTAAGTCTGAGAAGCTGAGGAGCCAAACCCTTTCGTAGTGCGGAAACTATCGAAAATAGTTGTTACGCGATACTACCCTCATTTGAGGCTGGTGATCTATTCTCGGTGAATGGCACTTACTCTAAGATTGCTCTACAACTCGCTGGCGATCCGCTTGTTGTTTTGCTTTCCTGGGAGGAGCTGATGATAATGAGTACAGGTACAAAAATCACCTTAGTATAAACCTTTGGGGATGGGTAGAGCCTTGACTTCATGACAACGACCCTTTGACCCCATGTTTTTTCTATGTTTTTGTGTGCTGCATTCATGCATTCATTTAAAAAAACATTAAAACATTCAAAAAACTTCTCTTCTAGTCTCTCTATTTTTCAAATTAAACTAAGACTGTGATTGCAAATATCAGAGGAGAGGATTACGCTAATGGATTTCGGTAGAAGGAGGACTCATACGTACACCTTTAAAGTTCCAAAACTAGGGGATTTGAGAAGGTTAGCAAGGATGATCACTAGCCCTGAGGCTTTCAGAGCCAAGTACGGAGGTCTGCTACCACTGTTAAGAGTCCATGTGATTGAGGGAATCATGGATGCGCTCATCCAGTTTTACGATCCGGTTTATCACTGTTTCACATTCCCGGATTACCAGCTTGCACCAACGCTGGAGGAGTATTCTCATCTAATTGATCTACATATCACTGATCGAGCTCCATTTTCTGGACTGGAAGAAATTCCAAAGAATCAGACCATTACAAGAGCAATTCATTTGGACGAGTCTGAGGTCAGGACTCACATGACTACTAAAGGTGGCATCCAAGGTTTTCCAGCCCAGTTCTTGACGAAGAAAGCCCTGTATTTTGCCAGTATAGGGAACGTGACTGCTTTTGAAAGCATCTTTGTCTTGCTCACCTACGGGTTATTTTTGTTTCCCAACATCAATAACTTCGTCGATATTAACTCCATTAAGGTTTTTCTCATTGGAAACCCTGTGCCGACTTTGCTTGCAGATGCGTATCATTCTGTACACTTGGGAAATTTGTACAGCGGAGGGGAGATCACATGCTGTGTACCTCTACTTTATAAATGGTTTATTTCCCACTTGCCCAAGTCTGCTGCTTTTTGGGATTGCAAGAGTGCCTTACGTTGGTCGCAGAAGATCATGTCCCTCACCAACTCTGATATAGATTGGTGTAATAGGATTTATGAGGGAATTAGAATCATTGATCGTTGTGGAAACTTCCCTAACGTACCCCTCATAGGAACTAAAGGAGGAATCAACTATCACCCGGTATTGGTTCGTCGTCAATTTGGATACCCGATAAGGCTTGTTCCGCGCAACGCTCATCTGGAAGGTCTTTTCTTCAAGGAAGGAGAAAGTGACAGAGCACTAAAGATGGAAATAGTGCACGCTTGGAAACACGTTCATAAGAAAGGACGGGAGTCTCTAGGAAAACTGGATTGTGTCTCGGTGGAGCCTTATCTCCATTGGGTATAAACTAGAGCTCTCAAGCTAAAAATGCCTTATCCTCGTTACAGAAATCTTCCGCCGAGGGAATCTGTCATGTACTTCATGACGGAAACAGAAAAGCTTTAGGTTACTCTCAACAAAGTTCAATGGGAAATAAGGTCTTGGAAGAACAAGTACCGCACCCTCGGTGTAGAGTGTACCAGAATACAACAATTACTGAAAGAGAAAGATGCTCTTATTGAAATTTTGGAGCAACATGCTGTAGAGAATCAAGATGACCAAAGGAATTTGCTCGCTCCTTTCACCTGGAAAAGGAGTGACAACCCGACAACGGCCCAAGAGCCCCGGTCAAAGAAAAGGAAGATACCAGAATCAGCACCCGATTTCTCTTCAGAGAGGACTCGGGACCCATTAGCTTAGGTTTCTGTTTCTGTACCTTGTAATCTACTGTATTTCCATTTATGTAATCCTTTGAATTCAATAAAAAGGGGTTTCCCCACTGTTTGATATTTGCAATCTAATTCTCAAAGTTTATTTTGATTAAACCAAGAATAAACAATTAATATAATCATTGCATTCATCATTCTCACATCGCGTATTCTTCTTCCCTACGAATCTCACATTTGTGTCTCGGTTCTAGAGTCAAACTGTCTCATTCGTACAATACTCGGGCCAATCGTCAGAAAAAGATGGATGATCTTGAGGAAGAAAATAGAGAGTTGAAAGAAGAGATCGACGCTCTAAGAGAGGATATGAGAAAGCTTCGTAACGACATGCAAGCCATGGCAGAAGCTCAGCTACAAAGAACTGTGATCTCAGAGATCACCTCAATGCCCATAGTGGAGAAGAATGATCCTAGGTATCAGATGCCGAAAGATCGCCCTTGGGGCATGCCTGTTAACTATATCCCGGAAGGATATGTTTCGCCGATCACTGAGGATCAGGGAATCACAACAGAAGCCGCTGGGCCTGAAGGTTACAAACTTCGAGAAAGCGAAGATGCCAGGGGCATACTGAAGACTCCTGAAGGTTACAAACTTCGGGAAATGCCAAGATTCGCTGCCGTAGTCACGGTACCACCCCCTGTGGTGCACACTGTCCCGAAAGGACAAATTCCACCAATACCTGCTGGTAAAAAGGAAACTATGTTTGACCGAATGGAGGAATTCCAGGAGCAGTTCTTGGAAATGCAGAAGGAACTGCGAGCCATTCGCGGTCAGGATTTATTTGGAAAGGACGCTGCAGACCTCTGCTTGGTCCCCAATGTGAAAGTCCCGTACAAATTCCAAGTGCCCGACTTTGAAAAATACAAGGGAAACTCTTTCCCTCAGAGCCATCTGGTGATGTACGCTCGGCGAATGTCAGCTCAGACGGAGAATCAGGACCTGCTGATTCACTACTTCCAGGATAGTTTAACCGGTGCCACATTAAAATGGTACATGGGTTTAAACCGTGCCACGATCAGCACTTTCAGAGATCTTGGCACTGCCTTCGTCCAACAATACAAATACAATTTGGACATGGCACCCGACAGAGATCAACTCAGATCAATGTCGCAAAAGGACAAGGAAACCTTTAAGGAGTATGCTTAAAGGTGGTGTGAAATTGCCGCTCAAATTTGTCCACCTCTTGAGGAAAAAGAGATGACAAAGATCTTCTTAAAGACCTTAAGCTCATTTTACTATGACCGAATGGTTGCCAGTGCTCCCAGTGATTTCACCGAGATGGTCGGCATGGGCGTACGTCTTGAGGAAGCCGTCCGAGAAGGACGTTTGGTAAAAGACACTGGATCGACGAGCAGTACTAAAAAATACGGTAGTGCTCTCCCTAAGAAAAAAGAGCAAGATATTGGGAATATCTCTCTCGGAAATCAAAGGCGACGTTATCAACCAGTAGCGGCTGTGACTCCTGCTATCAACCTTGGGCCTATTCCTACGTATCAACCTCAGGTTGCGCAGAGCCAACCTGACCAGCAAAGGACACAACAGCCTCTTCAGCAGGCTCGTCCTCCATATAACAACAACCGTACAACACGGCCATCAGGGTTTGATCCTATACCCGTGACGTACGCAGAGCTATTTCCATTACTGTTAGCTAAGGGGCACATCCAGACTAAGTTTCCTCTTACAGTACCAGAAAATCCGCCTTTCTGGTTTAAGGCGGATCAAACTTGCCCTTACCACCAAGGAGGATCAGGGCATAACATAGAGACTTGTCTCAATTTCAAGTCCGACGTGCAAAAGCTTGTTAGGAGCGGGGTCTTATCCTTCAAGGATATGAATCCCAATGTTCTCACAAACCCGCTACCTCAACATGACAAGGCTGCAGTCAATTTGATAGAAGAAGAGACTAACAATGTCTATCAAATTCATGATGTACTCTTGTTAAAGACCAATCTGGTCAAGATGCATTGTAGACAGAGTGGATATGGCCATGTGCCACCTCATAATTATCACCAGTGTGATATCTGCTCTAAAGACAATCAGGGATGTTCTGTGGTGCAAGCAGCTCTACAGGAACAGATGGATCTCGGATGGATCCAAGAGCACCGAGTTCGTGGAGTTAACATGGTCTATACGAATTCCAACGTCATTCAAAACCACGACATCCGTGCGATGAATGTCAACTTGGTGGCAATGCACTCAAGGCAAAGCCAGTATCATAATCTGCCGCGGCACGATTACAGTTCCTGTCTGACTTTCTCGGTAAACAAACAGGGATGCTCTTTCATACAAGAGGCCCTCCAGCGTCAGATGGATCTTGGATGGATCCAAGACTACCATGATAGGAATCCCTATCAGATCAACATGATTCAGATCTTCGATATTCGCGTGATGAATACCAAGCTGGTAGAGTTGCATGCGGAACAGGTCCGACTCGGATTCTTAATATCACATGACTACCAAAGCTGTAAAGCGGGTTGCGAAAATGATCAAGGTTGTGCCCTTGTCCAGGAAACACTTCAGCACTTGTTGAACCACTGGTGGCTTCCAATCTATATGGATGAAGACACCCAGCAAATTAGTATCACTAACGGAAATCCTACTAGATATCAAAGTCAGGATGTCCGATCAATGGAAACAAACCTCGTAAGGTTGCACTACATTCAAAGTGGACATGGTCGGGTGCCACTACACAACTATGAGCGGTGTGGAGTTTGTTCAGTGAACAATCAAGGGTGCTACCTCGTACGAGCAGCCCTTCAAAATCAGTTGGACCGCAAAGAGATTCAACCATGCTCAAGTTCTGGATCAGTTAATTATCTCGCTGATCAAATCGGGGTTGTTGTCGTAATCTCTGATCATCAGAGGGCTGGGGATATTTGTGCCATCATTCCACTACTTGACGAATCTAAAGTTCCTAACCAGGAACGGATTGAAATTACTTATGATGGTCAGAAAAATCAGAAGGTTCCCATAGTCATCTATCTACCAGGACCATTACCGTATGAATCAACTAAGGCTATCCCTTACAAATACGGTGCAACAATCATTGAAAATGGAAAGGAAATTCCATTACCTTCCGTTGTGAACATTGCAGACATCAGTCGTGTAACGCGGAGTGGTAGAATCTTCAACAGAGGAGTTGGAGAGTCCAACAAAGAAAAGGAACCTCACACAGAAGTTCCCAATCCATCAGTCGGTCAATCCAGTAATCCCGACCTTTCAAAAAATGACGATGAGATGCTCAAGCTCATCCAAAGGAGTGAATACAACATTGTTGATCAACTGTTACAGACTCCTCCAAAGATCTCGGTATTATCGCTGTTACTCAGTTCAGAAGCCCACAGGGAGGCTCTACATAAAGTCTTGGAGCAAGCCTTTGTGGAACAGGATGTAACAATCAGACAGTTCGATAGCATTGTCTCAAACATCACTTCCTGCAATAATTTGGGATTTAGTGACGAGGAATTACCTGAAGAGGGTCGTCGTCATAACATGGCGCTCAACATTACAGTCAACTGCCAGGACGATGCTTTAGCCAGCGTACTGGTAGACACAGGGTCAGCCCTGAATGTTATGCCGAAGTCCACTTTGATGCAATTATCATTCAAAGGCCCTCCGATGAGAATCAGCGAGGTCATCGTCAAAGCATTTGACGGATCCAGAAAAGCGGTTATCGGTGAAGTTGATCTTCCCATAACTATCGGTCCTCATACTTTCCAAGTCACTTTCCAGGTCATGGACATCCGGGCAACATACAGTTGTTTATTAGGAAGACCTTGGATACATCAGGCTGGAGCGGTCACCTCAACCCTCCACCAAAAGCTAAAGTTCGTTCAGAACGGCCAACTCATCACAGTCTGTGGAGAACAGGCATTGCTCGTGAGTAACTTGTCATCATCTACTGGTATAGAACCCGAGGAGATTATTGGAACGCAGTTCCAAGCACTGTCGGTGAGAAAGGACAATCAGTTCAAAGGAGGAACCTCGATTTCCTCATACAACGATACTATCAAAGCGGTCGAGAGTACCGATACAACCAGATGGGGACAGCTTGTCATTCCTATTGACAATAAAACAAAGAAGGGTCTTGGTTTTTCTGTAACCTGTACCCAGACAGCTGCTAACGATGAAAGTCTTCATCCCCTTCAAAACTTCTTCCACAGTGGAGGTTTCCTTCACCCAGTGTCTCAGAAAGTTCATGCTATCAATGAGGAAGATCCCTCTGAAACAGATGAAGAATGGAAGTCCTACCTTAACAAGGACGGTTATATGTCTCAGGAAGAGGTGCCTATGCCTTTTTGCTTTCCTACAGAAAGTCCTAGATTTATACCAAGATCAGACGTCGAAATGATATACGGGGATTGTGATCCGGAAGGATGCCGTGCTCCACCAAATTCATTAGAGGAAGACACTCCGATGAAAGACAATTTTGACTACACCTACTATGGCCCAATGGATGGTCTGCCAATGTGGCAACCTTATCTAGGAAACTTGGGGCAAGAAAGTCATCAGAGTAATGAAACTCAGCTGAGCACCATTGAACAGAATACCTGTGTCCCCACCATGTCATGGGATCAACACTTAGGTCATTCAGAAACTACTCAACATGAAGATGAATTCGCAACGTTTGCAGTACTTGAATTCATCAACTATGTTTTTCCCGAGGTCAACGTCATCGAGAGGGATGACTCCTCCAGTTCCAAAGAAGTATGGGACACCCTGGGACAACCAAGTGGAAAATTTGATTATATGGTCAAGTACACCGCTCCCGAAAGTTCTCGTATCAAGCTCGAAGATATCTAGTCAACAGGATTAGGAGATACAGCTGAGAGCACAAATGCTATGCAAAATGCAACAGAGGAATTCTCCTACGACAATTCTGCCTGGGAGACAGATTCCAATGATCCTGCTCCACCAGAAATCAGCGTCATTTTTGAAGACAAATCAAGGAAGGTGCCAGACTTTGTGATTCACGGAGGAGTTCGCCGCCAATGGGTTGCCGTCGAGGTTCCGAAGGTCGTCCGTCAGTCAAAGTAATTGCCATCTTTAACCTTTCACCCTGCCCAGGTGAAACAGATGTTTTGATAGGGCTCGCTTTCTGTAAATTTTCCCTCTTCACTTAGCCCAAAGCGACAGAGTTTTGTTTTATAGGGCTGAAGTTTCAAGGATCGACTTGTTCATTAATAAAATAACGTCGTTCTGTAATTTCCGCATTATTTGATGTTTTCTCTTTTTGCTTTTTCAGAAAATGGTAATCCTAAAAAACAATTCAAAAATAAAAACAAGCAGTAAAATAAAACACTGCACACACTCTTTCATTTTCTCTATCTCTTCTAAACACGAATCATCACGTCATGAAGATTGCTTGTTTTACACCCCGTTGAAACATACGATCCGATGCCTTCTCCCGACTTTGAGTTCCCGGTATTTGGGGCTGAAGAAGAAGTTGACGACGAAATTCCAGAAGAGATCTCCCGATTACTCAGACAAGAGGAAAGGTCCATTGAACCTCACAAAGAGCCGTTGAAAATGATAAACTTGGGTTCAGAGCAAGAGAGAAAAGAAATCAGGATTGGGGTACTGCTCAGTCCAACTGCCAAAGAGAGTTTGATAAAGCTTCTCAAATAATTCCCCGATGTATTCGCTTGGTCCTATCAGGATATGTCAGGGTTGGATACCAGCATCGTGGAACATCACTTACCGTTAAGATCGGAATATCCGCCAGTAAAGCAAAGGTTGAGACGGACTCACCCGGACATGGCCATCAAAATCAAAGAGGAGGTACAAAAACAGATCGACGCAGGTTTCCTCGCTACATCTGAATATCCTCAATGGTTAGCCAACATCGTACCTGTTTCCAAAAAGGACGGAAAGGTCAGAATGTGTGTAGATTACAGAGACCTGAACAAGGCTAGTCCAAAGGATGACTTTCCTTTACCACACATTGACATGCTGGTAGACAGTACAACAAAGTTCAAAGTCTTCTCCTTCATGGATGGATTCTCGGGCTATAATCAAATCAAAATGGCGCCGAAAGACATGGAGAAAACTTCGTTCATTACCCCATGGGGTACCTTTTGTTACAAGGTAATGCCGTTCGATTTGAAGAACGCCGGGGCAACCTATCAAAGGGCCATGACTACTCTGTTTCATGACATGATACATAAAGAAATCGAGGTATATGTCGATGATATGATTGGCAAATCAAAAACAGAGAGTGAGCACGTTGAACATCTGTCAAAATTGTTCGAACGTCTAAGAAAATTCATGCTCCACTTGAATCCTAACAAGTGCACCTTCGGTGTCCGTTCAGGGAAACTACTAGGGTTCATCGTCAGCCAAAAAGGAATTGAAGTTGATCCTGACAAGGTCAAGGCCATTCAAGAAATGCCTTCTCCGAAAACTGAAAAACAAGTCAGAGGATTCCTGGGACGTTTGAACTACATCTCCAGATTCATATTCGTTATGACCGCGACATGTGCGCCGATCTTCAAGTTACTCAAAAAGAATCAGGATTGCGTTTGGTCAGAAGATTGCCAAACCGCCTTCGACAGTATCAAGGAATATCTGTTGAATCCTCCGATTCTATCACCTCCTATGGAAGGAAGACCACTGATCATTTACCTCACAGTTCTAGAGGACTCAATGGGATGTGTACTTCGCCAACAAGACGAAACCAAAAGGAAAGAGTCTGCCATTTACTATCTGAGCAAGAAATTCACCGACTGCGAGACTCGGTACACGATGCTTGAGAAAACTTGTTGCGCTTTGGCTTGGGCAGCCAAACGTCTTCGCCAGTACATGATTCGTCATACTACTTGGTTGGTCTCCGAAATGGATCCAATTAAGTACGTTTTCGAAAAACCTGCTCTCACGGGAAGGATTGCCCGTTGGCAGATGCTACTATTAGAATACGACATCGAGTACCATGCTCAAAAAGTCGTTAAGGGAAGTATGTTAGCCGATCATTTGGCTCATCAACCGATTGACGATCAGGAATCAGTTGGGTTTGACTTCCTAGACGAAGATGTCATGTATCTAAAGATGAAAGATTGCGATGAACCGTTACCCAGTGAAGGGCCAGAACCAGGTTCCCGATGGGGACTTATCTTTGACGGAGCAGTTAATCATTATGGAAATGGAATTGGGGCAATAATTGTTACCCCTCAGGGTACCCACATTCCTTTCACCGCCAGACTTACGTTCAAATGTACGAACAACGAGGCCGAATACGAAGCATGTATCATGGGTCTCGAAGAAGCGATTGATTTAAGGATCAAAAACTTGGACGTATACGGCGACTCATCCCTGGTTATCAATCAGATCATAGGAGATTGGATCACATACCAATCAGGGTTGATTCCTTACAAAGACTATGCAAGAAGGTTGTTACCCTTCTTCGACAGAGTTGAGTTTCATCACATCCCTCGTGAAGAGAATCACATGGCTGATGCTTTAGCCACTCTCTCTTCCATGATTAGCGTAGGTCGATGGAATGACTTACCTAAGATTGACATCATGCGCCTTGAACGGCCCGCTTACATCTTCACGATTGAAGCAGTCATAGACGACAAACCTTGGTATCACGATATCAAATGCTTTCTTCAAAAACAAGAGTACCTACCTGGGGCACTCAGAAAAGATAGAAAAACCCTCAGAAGATTGGCTGGAAACTTCTTCCTGAGCGGTGACACTCTCTATAAGAGAAATTTTGACATGGTCTTGCTCCGATGCGTCGACAGACCAGAAGCAGACATGCTTATGAAAGAAATTCATGAAGGATCCTTTGGCACTCATGCCAACGGACACACAATGGCGAGAAAAATCTTAAGAGCAGGGTACTATTGGTTGACCATGGAATCCGACTGCTACAAGTACATGAGGAGGTGTCACAAGTGTCAGATATACTCCGACAAAATTCATGTACCGCCATCACATCTCAAAGTTCTTTCTTCCCCGTGGCCTTTTTCCATATGGGGAATCGACATGATTGGCATGATTGAACCTAAGGCTTCAAACGGACATCGGTTCATCCTGGTAGCCATTGACTACTTCACCAAGTGGGTCGAAGCAGCATCGTATGCTAATGTAACCCGACAAGTGGTGGTCCGATTTATCAAAAACAATATCATCTGCCGTTATGGTGTTCCAAGCGAGATCATTACTGATAATGGATCTAACTTGAACAATAAGATGATGAAAGAGTTGTGCCCTGAGTTCAAGATCGAACACCATAACTCATCTCCCTACCGACCCAAGATGAACGGGGCGGTAGAAGCGGCTAACAAGAACATCAAGAAGATTGTTCAAAAGATGGTTGTAACCTACAAAGATTGGCACGAGATGCTATCCTTTGCTCTTCACGCTTATCGTACATCTGTCCGCACTTCAACAGGGCTACCCCTTTCTCTCTAGTATATGGCATGGAAGCAGTGCTCCCCATAGAAGTAGAGATCCCGTCAATTCGAGTATTGATGGAAGCTAAGCTCATCGAAGCTGAATGGTGTCAAAGCCGACACGACGAATTAAACCTGATCGAAGAGAAGCGAATCACGACATTATGCCACGGTCAGTTGTATCAACAGAGAATGAAGAGGACGTTTGACAAAAAGGTCCGACCTCGTGTCTTTAGAAAAGGAGACCTCGTACTCAAGAAGATACAATCATTTCTCACTAATTCTCGGGGTAAATGGACCCCAAATTACGATGGCCCCTATGTGGTCACGTAAGCTTTCTCAGGCGGCGCCTTGAGACTTGCTACCATGGACGGAGAGGAATTTGCCTACCCCACGGATGTTGATGTAGTCAAGAAATACTTCGCCTAAAAAAAAAAAAAAAAAACGTCTCGTTGGATTGGAAACCCGAAAGGGCGGTCCAGGCAAAAATTAGAGACATGAAAAAATCATCCCGGTGGATTGGAAACATCACAGTACAATCCAGGCAAAATTAGGGATAATGGCAAGTAACTATGTTCAACAGAGGCAGGTCCCTCAGCAGCAGTTACATCATCCGTCCGAAAACTCCAGTCAAGGTCATCTTCGACAGAAGCTCGGGATGTCCCGAATTCAAAGTTGGTAGAAGGATAGTGGTCGTTATGTTTCAACGTAGCCCTTTTCCCTGTAAATTACCATTTTCTAACTTTGTATATACTCTTTGGAATCACGCGTTTGGCTAATCTCCATCTTATCAATAAAATTTGAGCCCTTGTGCTTTTGTTTGTATTTCTTACTTGTTTTAGCTTTACCGAATGACGTTTTTAATATGATTAACGATTCTTGAAATAAAACAAAATGAATTTACTTGTTAAAACTTTTTCTGCTTTTAAAATAAAGTCGGCAATTTCTTTTGACTGTTGAACATCAGAAGAATCTCGATCACTTCTCCAGAAGTAAGCGAACTTCAAAGTGCAGAATCAAAGTACTCCTTCTACGCCAGTGCGCCTGATTGAAGGATCAATAGTGTCACATGCGACTAATCCATCTGACATCTTCGGCCGAGTTCTCATCTCCTAAGCCCGAGCAGCGTCACCCCCAACAGGGACCGTTTCTCCTAAGCAATGCATAATTGCTATCTTGAACCAGCGATATTTCTTCCATGCCCCGCGATGGCCGAGTATCCAGTCATGTTCATATTTTAGTTTGTATGTCGCGTCAGTTTTGTCCGCATATACATACATACATCATGCATTATTGATTTGCATTCACATTCATATTGCATCACTATCACTCTAGTCGGTCTTATCCCCTAGTGATAAAAGTCCTCTCGATCAAGTTGTCAGCCTTTTCCTCATCAGGAAGTGTTGCGTCTGGACAATCTCTCTCCCGTTTATCTCTGGATTAGAGACGGTCCTTGACCACTTTGATAATTTGAACCTCTGAGAAACAAAATAAACTTTCAACAAATATCACTCTTCGCCATTGAAGATGATATCCTTGCTTTCCCGGATTAAGGAAAATCCCCTGAGAAAGCCTCTTAATCAGAGATTCGGCGGCACGCCAGTTTCGCTCCGAAAAGATTACTGATGAAAAGGTCATCAGCACCTCAAAATTGGATCACATCATATGGCATTTCTCCGGGAAGATCCCGAGAAAAGTATGATGTGATACCCAAGCGAAAGCAGTCTCTCAAGAGACTCGCTTTCCCCAGTAGAATCGACAAATGGCGTCTCCAAAACAGAGAAGTTTGTGTACCTCTACAATTCAGACGAATGGGTTCCCCAGCAAGTCTGACATCAAAACTTTTTCCGTCAAATGGCATCTCTCCAGGAAAATTCGGTGAGAAGTTTGAAGGAAAACCGCTACTAACAGCGTTCCTTGTCAAGAAAGTTTATTGACAAAAAAACTGAGACCAGCTCCTTGGTTGAAGACCAGGATCGAGGGGAAGTTTACCTTTTCTAAGCATCTTCACTTAGCTAAAGAAGATGAATGCGTAAGCTACCATTCATAACCACCATCAAAATTTCAGGTATTCCGATATTTAATCCTCTTGCACCCCGAATGCCCGAATACCTTCGTCATTCACACCTTCGGGTCCAAGAAGATTAAATAGGGGCATCTGTCATACCCCAAATTTTGACCACTAAGATTTCCCATCATTGTGCGAATCATCAGCACAATATGGATGTACCTTTGTACCTCATTAGTCTCCCCAAAGGTGGGTGAGCATTCACTACAAACAGGATTTAGGGTTTCAAGCCCTTGCAGAGCTCTTAGACAAAGGATCAATCAAGGAATGACATGATATTCAACTTGTCTAGCCTCTCAAATATCCACAATGGATCAAAAGGACTCCCACTTCAAGGATTAAGCACAAGGCTGCTCCCTTCTAGGTGGATCAAGTCTCAAGATCGACAGTCTCACCAAATTAGGGTTTGGTCGACTAGGGCCTCCAGATGGAAATTTTCCTCTGGGCATGAGCCAATGCTTCAAAGCATAACCTAAAATGCTCCATGGAACATCATAAACCCCATCATCAAGTCAATTTAGCCTCAGGGGATGCATACATCAAAAATCAGGAATTAGGGTTTCTTGACCTAATTCACCCATAAGTTGACTTTTGGGACAAAACACGAGCCAAGACCTCAAGAGAGGATTTGAGGATCCCTAACACACCACATTGATCCATTTGCAACAATGGATTGATCCAAGAAGCTTGAGCAACAAGTTTCAATTTCATCTGAACCACAGTTAGGGTTTCGCGAGAAAAGTCAACTGTAGCTTTGACTTTTGACCAGGACATGCTCCCAAGCCGTGGGACACGATTAAATACGCCCTATAACACCCATGGAACATGTCCATCAATTTTGATTTAGGTCAAGGACATGATTTCCTAAAGGATCGCACAGTTTGGAATTCATCTGATAAAAAGTCAACTGTGCACAAAAGTCAAACTTTGACTTTTTGAGATTTTTCATAAAAATGGTTTTTTAACCCTAAAATGATGTTAATGTGTGATTGGAATCATCATTCATCAAGAAAAATCAAAGAAAGTGGTATAACTTGTAAAAGGGGTAACCATAAAAACTTAGAAAATTTTCTAAGTTATGAAAAAAAGTGGCAAGGGTACCAACTTTGGAGAATCATAACTCCTAAACCACAAAGCCATTTTTCCCCATCCAAATATGGATTTGTAGCCCTCACGGCCCTCTACAAAAGTGTCAACTACACTTCATCCCAATTCATCATGGATTTTGAGTTATGGTTGGATCAAAATGGCTAAAAACCTAAAATTGACATTTTTCAGCACTTAGCCAAAAATTTGCCTTGTAATTTCAGCACAATGTCCCAACTTCAAGGATGTTTTTCTCCATGATCCAAGTTGAACCAGGTCTAATGTCAAACATCAAAGTTGAAGTACGTCATCTAAGCTTTCCGTAAAGTCCTAAAACGTCCATGTAGCATACTCGAGCAGGGAGTTATGGATCTTACAAAAGGCCTTGCTGAAGCTGAATTTTTCAGGGCAGATTTGCACATTTTTTGTGCCACACGAATTTTCAAGCCTTGTCATCAGTTTGGACACATCTAAGGATCAAATCCAAGTGGGATGATCTGATCCATGAACCTCCCAAGTCCAAGGAACCAAAAAAAGCATGCCAAAACCTAGAAATCCCTAAAAGAGGGACAAAACTCCAATTTTGGTTTGGAGCATTTAATGGATGCTTAGAGGTGGCATGGACTGAGCCATTCTCATCTGAAATCAGTCAAGACTTATCCAAGACCAAGGGAACCACAACCCTGTGCCCTAACCTCTAGTCAATGGCTAGAGGAGACTTGCATTTCCATTGGCCAACATGGAACAAACACCTGCTGCAGTTGCCATTCACTGTGGATCCCAAAACAAACTTGCTCCACCATAAATAGAGCTCATTTGTGTTCAGTTTGAGTACACCAAAGCCATCAAACAAATGCTTTCCTCAAAATCTCTTCTTTCACCTCAAATTTGTCTTCCAAAGCAAGTAATTCTGAGTTTTTGAGCTAGAGAGCAATTCCACTCAAACTAATCACACACACACACCTCATAAATATCATATGTAAGCTGTTTAAACCATCAAAAGTGACCTGTAATCACAACATCACAAAGTCACCTCTGAAAACCTCAAAATGACACTTTTTTGCATTTTTCAAGCCATGTCTTGATTCAGTCACTTTCCAAACCAGATAAAACCTCAAACACACTCTAAATATCATCCTTGGACTGTCCCAAATGGTGCCACACATCTGGAACACCATTTGAGAGAGTTGGCATTTTGGCCACTTTTGACCATTTCGCGAGAAAGTGCACAAACTTGCTCCAGAGGTTTCCAGCCAATTCCAACCATCCTAAAAGCTTCTAAGAGGTCATTTGAGGTTGTCCAAAGCATCAAATCATTTCTGGAACAAAGCACTTGGTAGGTTGCCCAAAATCTCCAAAACAGAGGTAAATTCCACAACTTGAATTCTTTGAATCATGCTTTCCTTTGTTGTCCACATACATGCATCATATTGAACAATTCTTGAGGTAAAAATGTAGTCCTTAATGTGTATGTTGTGATCCTCCCATTGTTTGCATTTTAACATGTTTATATGTGGAATTTTGGTTGTTTTAAAATCATATCCAGTACTGGTTTTTTTTATTGGTGTGTTCTGTACATTAAGTTTTTGTGTACATGAGTAACACCATTGGATTCCTTACGAAAAATCGGTCAAGATAGGTTTTTACGGATTTTAATTCCGATGAAAATTGAGAGAGTTACGCGCGTTGGAAATTTGACGCGGAACGATGTCGAATTAACGATAACAGTTTTGGTTTTTTAATTTCTGCGTTTTGTGTGATGATTTTCCATGTGCGTGAGTAATACCATTGGATTCCTTGCAAAAAATCGGTCAAGATAGGTTTTTACGGATTTCAATTCGGTTAAAAATCGAGAGAGTTACGCGTGTTGGAAATTTGACGCGGAACGATGTTTTCACAACAGTGCAGTCTGGTTTTTTTTATTTCTGTGTTTTGTTTGTTGATTTTCCATGTGCGTGAGTAATACCATTGGATTCCTTGCAAAAAATCGGTCAAGATAGGTTTTTACGGATTTCAATTCGGATAAAAATCGAGAGAGTTACGCGTGTTGGAAATTCGACGCGGAACGACGTTTTCACAACGTAGCAGCTCTGTTTTTTTATTGCTGCGTTTTGTACGTTGAGTTTCAGCATGTATGTGCGATACCATTGGATTCCTTGTGAAAAATCGGTCGAGATAGGTCTTTTCGGATTTCAATTCGAATAAAAATCGAGAGAGTTACGCGTGTTGGAAATTCGACGCAGAACGATGTTTTCAAAACGATAGCAGTTTTGGTTTTAATTTCTGCGTTTTGTGTGTTGATTTTCCGTGTGCGTGAGTAATACAATTGGATTCCTTGCGAAAAATCGGTCGAGATAGGTTTTTTCGGATTTCAATTCGAATAAAAATCGAGAGAGTTACGCGTGTTGGAAATTCGACGCGGAACAATGTTTTCAAAACGATAGCAGTTTTGGTTTTAATTTCTGCATTTTGTGTGTTGATTTTCCGTGTGGGTGAGTAATACCATCGGATTCCTTGCGAAAAATCGGTCAAGATAGGTACTTCCGGATTTTGATTCCGATAAAAATTGAGAGAGTTATGAGTGTTTGAAATTTGATAAAAAACGTGTTGAAAATTAAAGTTTCGGTACTCGTTTTTACCCCAAAAGAAATGTCGGAGATGATATTTTGATATCTTTCCTCTTTTTCTTACTTTTTATTTTCAAAACTCAACCAATTTTTTTTACATAGCAAAAAATCATCATTTTCCAATTCATACCCCATAATATTTTAATCCACAAAAAATCACAAAAAAAGTATTATTTTTAATATATTTAAAAATAGTGTTTTAAATTGTTTTAAATGCTTTTAAAATGATTTCTTTTTCTTTTTCTTGATTTTTAAAACCAAAATGATTTTAAATATTTATGTTGATAAAATATTTTTTTCATAAACTTTAATCATTATTTAATGATTTTATTTTATATTTTTATCATTTTTTACTTAATTTTTCTTGGAAAAATGCCTAAAAAAATGAAATTGGGGTTTTCTTTGATTTTCACCCTAACAAATCTTTTTCAAACACTTGGTTCTCTATTAGAGTGTAAGACCCAATCCCTTTTTAACCAAAACTATTTGGGCCTCTCCCTGAGTTGTAAGCCCCATCTTTTGTACAAAAATACATTTTGGGCCTCTAATAGAGTGTAAGACCCAACTCCTCTTTTTCATATTTTCTCATTTTTCATATTATTTTTTAATGATTTGGAAAATTAATAACTACCTCAATTTTGATTATTTTTTATTGGTTCTTTTTCTGAAAAATCACAAAAATAGTAAAATATTTTATTCTACAAAAAAGCCAAATTTATATTATTTATTTAATATAGTTGGTATTTTTGTGAATAAATTCATTTTTAATTGTTTTTAAACATTTTAAAAGTGAACATTCATCTTGAAAATCAAAACTAAATAAGTTTTAAATAATCTTGTGATTAAAACCTCATTTTTCAAACCTTAACAAAAAATCACAAGTGGTTTACTTAAACTTATTTGATTTTTTTTGTCATTTTTTATTAATTTTCTTTGAAAAATTACTTTTAAAAAGTGAAAATTGGGGTTTCTTTGGTTTTTAATCATACTCAAATGTTTCAAGACTCTTTGGGCCTCTAATAGAGTGTAAGACCCAATCCCTTTGTAAATACCAAAAATTTGGGCCTCAGTCACTTGTATAAGTCCCACGGTGTTTCCAAAAACTCGGCGCGATCGTCGCCCTTTTCAAAATTAACCATTGGGCCTACCCTCGAGTAGTAAGACCCATTTCTTTTCTTAAAACTCACTTGGGCCTCTTGAGAGAGTGTAAGACACATCCCTTTGTACAGAAAACCTTTTTGGGCCTCGGTCACTTGTATAAGTCCCTCTGTACAAATTCGACAGTGCGCTCACTGATAAAACCTTGGGCCTCTCCTTGAGCTGTAAGCCCCAAATATTTTTATTTCAAAGCACTTTCTCCTTTGATTTTGAATATACTGTTGTTTTCAATCTTTCTTTGTTGAACAACTAACCAAACAGCATGGAAGCTCTACAACCGAGTAAGTGTTTACCCGCTTTTATTTACCGCTTTCATATGTATATAACTGTATTGTGGGGCTGTTTCACTATAAGTCTCCTTTCATAAACTCATATATATATAACTGTATTGTGGGGCTGTTTCGCTGTAAGTCTCCTTTCATAAACTCATACTAACTGTGTAATAATAGTATAGATATTTAGAGTTTCCTCGGCAACTACGTCTAGCACTAGGTAAAGCCATGTTGATCACTCTGAACTTACAGTCAAAACTAGATCCACATAGGATTACCAGACACAGTCTTCCCTCCTCTTGGGGTTAAACAATATGGAGATGTGAAAGGCAGATTCTTTTTGAACTCTTTCTCAGACTGTCACTCTTAGAAATAGACTGAACTAGATCCCCAATAGGATCACCAGATACAGTCTTCTCTTCGGCTGTCCTCATTAGGAATTGTCAAGAAACTCTACTCCCAAAGATGAATGTATTCTCCGTGAATGGCATCTTTGAGTTTCTTCCAAATTCTCGAACTTTCCTGACTTGATATATTCCTTGTGAATAGCTTGCCTTGAATTTCTCGGGGTTTGGGGACCCACGGGCTTCTTAAAAGCATCGGCCTCCTCTTGGGCATCGTACAAGGACCCACAGGCTTCCTAAAAGCAACCCCGCCTCCTCTTGGGCTTAGTACAAGGACCCTACGGCTTCTTAGAAGTATTCACAGCCTCATCTTAGGCTTCGTATAATGATCTCTTCCTCCGGGAATGATAGCCTTCTCTTGGGCTTCGTATAAGGACCCGTCGGCTTCTTAAAAGTTTTCAGCCTCCTCTTGGGCTTCGTACAAATTGTCCCGACGACCTCCTAGAGGTATAGGAACAGAACCTAGTCATCTTCATAGAACAGTCCTTTCATAGAGTCTACTACTGTTTCTCAAAGCATAGTACAAAAGATGAAACTCTAGACTTGGACAGTCTAATCTCCTTGAGTCTCAAAGACATTCTCAAGTGACCCTTTCGTTAAATAGGAAGGAAACCCGCAGACTCGGACAGTCTCAATACCCTTCGGATTTCCCGCTTTCTTAAAGAACAGAAATAACCCAGATCCTTGAATCAAATCCTTGAGTACAGTGTTGCTCATATAAGAACTGATTTTCTCTTTCAAAATCCACATACTGGACCTGTCACTCAACTGAAACAGTCACCATAGCCTCCTCTTGGGCTTTGTACAAATGATTCTCCCCAGCGGAGTCAAATAACGTTTAGCCTCTCTCTCGGGCTTTGTACGAGACACATAAGAGACTCCCTCGTTGAGTCAATCACCCCTTTAGCCTCCATTTCGGGTATCGTACGAGATACAGAGACTCTCTTGTTGAGTCAAACTTTTCGCCTCCATCTCGGGCTTCGTACGAGATACAGAGACTCTCTTGTTAAGTCGAACTTTCAGCCTCCATCTCAGGCTTCATACGAGATACAGAAACACTCTCTTGTTGAGTATAAAAGATTCTCCTGTTGAGTCAACCCTTTTAGCCTCTCTCTCGGGCTTCGTACGAGACACATAAAAACTCCCTCTTGTTGGGCCAATAGCCTCCTCTTAGGCTTTGTATAAGAAAACCACTGGTTGATCCAATCAACCTTTTAGCATCAAAGTTGTGCCTCATTCACAGCATACAAACATCAACAACTCCTTCCATCTAATCGCTGTAAGCGGCAAGCCTCTGGATCATCTACATCCACGCCACTGTCCCTCTTTTAGCATGAGAAATTCCTAAGGAAAGATGGCATTGCTCTACACTGAGTTAAAGTCTTCTCCTTCAGGTTAGAACCTCCTATAAAGGAAATTATGGCATTGCTAGGATCCGCGTATCCTGGTTAAAGTAATCCTCCTTTACAGTCAGTCACCCAACAGTTGTGACAGACAAACCCTTCTTTAGAGATAACAAATTCTCTCTAAAGTCGAGGTCCTTCAGCTCCACGTCTTGGGCTTTGAACAAGACACAAATAGACTTTTCAGCTTCACATCTTGGGCATTGAACAAGATACAAATCACCTTTCGCTTCACATATTGGGCTTTGAACAAGACACCAAAAACCAATTTCCTCCCATAGAATAGGAGGAACTACGAACGCTCTGATTTCCCTGTTTCGGTAAACGGGAATACGTAGGCATAAGATCGAAAGAAAAGATCTTAGCGAGCACAATCAACAAAAAACCCAAATCCCATATCTCCATCAATCAAAAGCAGTAATTCAAAAGCATCAGTCCTAACATCCTAACCCTTGTTCCCCGCTAGAAAGTCCTAGAAAGAAAGAAAACCGTATTGGCGAAAATACAAATAACCAGTACAAAGGCCCCCCACATTGATAGCATCCGTAACCTAACAGACCGCTGTTTAAACTTAGTATGCAAGCAGGGTTAATTGGAGACATCTATTTCCCTTCCTTAGTCAGCTCACAATAGGATAAAAAATGAATCGACCTATAGTTTAAGCTCAACCGCAGAGAGCGACCTGCGCTTAAGAACCGCGTCCAAAATCGCTCGCTACAGACATCTTAGGACCCTTCGTGACGGGGTCCAGCCAAAACAAATACCTGATAGAGGGCGTGGACTATTTCACAAAATGGATAGAAGCAGAAGCCTTAGCAAAGATAACAATACTTAACATTCTGCGCTTTTACAAGCGGAACATCCTTGCCCGTTTTGGGATTCCCCAAGCAATTGTCACGGACAATGGAACACAATTCACGGACAAGAAGTTCCAAGACTTTGTCGCCCATCTCGGAACGAAGCAACACTTCGCTTCTGTAGAACATCCCCAGACCAACAGGCAGGCAGAAGCGGCCAACCGCGTCATTCTTCGTGGCCTCAAGCGAAGACTGGATGAAACGAAGAAAGCCTGGGTCGAGGAGCTCCACTGCGTCTTATGGGCCTACCGCACTACTCCCCAATCCACCACCGGGGAAACACCTTTTCACCTAGCATATGGCACGGAGGCTGTTCTACCCGTCGAAATCCACGTGCCGTCCAGGAGGACCGAATCACCTCTAGATGAGGAAATGAATAACGAAGTAATAAGAGAGGAGCTCGACCTCGTCGAGGAAATCCGAACAGGAGCAACCCTCCGCGAAGCATCCCTTAAGCAAAAGATAGCAATCAGGCACAACGCCAAAGTCTTACGATGAGAGTTCGATGTGGGCAGCCTTGTCCTGCGAAGAACCCACAAGGACTCTCGCGAAGGTAAACTAGTAGCCAACTGGGAAGGACCATACAGAGTCCGTGCCAAAATGGGAAATTGTGCGTACTTCCTCGAAACCCTTAACAGGGATGCGCTCCCTCGACCATGGAACGCTGAGAAACTTAAGCAATACTACAGCTAAAGTAACTATAGGCTTCCTCGCATCAAGTGACCACCTAACGGTCATCGTGTTCGTCCAGGTACAAACGACGCACACGCACAAAGTAGAATCCCGCTCAAATGAATGAGTCGGAGCTCTGCTCGTCGGCGGTCCTCAACCGAGCATCGCCTTCGCCCAAGTACCATGATTGGCAGAACCCCAGCTCGCGATGGGACGTTCACGCCGCGACCTCAGGCCTCGATCACGACCTGAGATCCGCAACCTTGCCGGGATCATCCCCGGTTATTCGACCAGTTCCCCGCACTGACGAATCAACACACAACGAGCTATCTTTCAAAAAGAAAACTCCGTTAACAGACACACCCTCCGACGGGCAGTCATACATGCACAACTAATGTAAAGTACAACAATACGAACAAAAAATTGCAGAAATAACGTTAACCGAGCATTAAATAAAAAGGTCACAAGGGCCAAAAAATTGTGCGTATTACATAAAAAAATGGGGCCACACCCCCCCAAAATCAAATAAAGTTACAAGTGAATCAACGGCACGCAGGCCGGACAAAATAAAACAACAACAAAATAACCAAAGCTCCTCATTCGTCCGCTTGCTCGGTTGTTTCCGGCTCGGGTCTCTGCACCTCCTCGGGCTGAACCTCAGGGGTATCAAGGACAAGGCCTGCGGGCAAGACGATGTGATCATCCTCTACTCGTGCAAGGTAGTGGATACCATTGGTCGAAATGTCGAGCCTAGGGTTCACCACCCGCAACTGGGCCACGCCACTTTCGAAGGACTCCACTGCCACAGCGATGCCGTCATCCTCGGCCTGCAGAATGCTGGCGACCAGCTCAGCTCTAGTTTTCAACACTTTTATCTCGTCAGGTTCATCAGCACCCGGGGCACTGGCCGCCATCAGCTCCTTGTTCAACTCCTCGGCAGCCTTCTTCTCCGCCTTCAGCTTGGCGACCTCCTCTTTCAGCTTGGTCGCCTTCTCTTCGGCCTTCTCCCTAGCCTCACGAGCACCCTTGACTTCTTCCTTTAGGGACGCCTCGGAGGCCCGGGTAGTAGTGAGTTCAGCCTCAAGCACGGAGTCCCCTTCCGCATAAACGGCCACCATTTCCAGCATCCTCACCATGGCATAAGCATCCTGGGCCACCAGTGCCCTCTTGCTCGCTCGGTCCATGCTTCCCAGGTTGAGTGATTCTGCCCGCGGAACGACCAAAGTGTTGCCCTCAAAGAACCTCCGGTCGGGGACGCAAGGTGGGAGCTCAAACTTCCCTTTCTCAGGCGCCCGAGTCAGGTCCACAGCATCCGACGACCTTTTCCGCTTCGCTCGCCCAGACAGAGCCAGTGGGGAGTCCCGGGGAGCTAGAGTGGGAGAAGCAGAGGTCCCCGCCGCAGTTTGAACAAGAGGAAGAGCACGAGCACCACCAGTAGGACGGGTCTTGGGAGGAGCCGCTCCAGCCTTACCCCTCGCCATGGCGTTCCTCACCACACGGTCACGAGCTTGAGGCATCTCACCTGCACGAATGAAAACAAGCACGTTAGTTACGGGGAAAGAAAATAACACAAACAAAATCGAAGTAACTATGACTACCGAGCAGCTTCTCAGCATCCGCGAGAGTCTTGCACTCCAGCAGTGCCTTCACGTTGATAAAACTACGCTCAACCCTCTGGCTACCATCCTCCTCGAAGATGGGGTTACCCTTGCTCGTCTAACTGCTTGCGAGCTGGAAGGAGTTGACCCACTTCACCAGCGTCTCATAAGACACGGCATCCTGCCCGCGTAGAGCGCTCGGCTCGTAGACATAGGCACTGGGCTTCTTTGAGAAGTGGTCGGGTGTCCAGCGGATCGGGAACTTGTACAACCTCTCCCCGATATACTTCCCCTCCTCGTTGAGCAACTCCTCTCCATTCTTATCCACCTCTACCTCCCAGACGTACACGCTGTCCTGGGCGGCCTCAGACAATGGCTCGACGATGAAGTACCGTCCCTTGAACGTTCTGATGGACTCCGAGAACGGCTTGAACAACTTTTTGGGCTGCTTCAAAGAGACCCATTCGTACCTTTTCCCCGCCAGCTGCCGCTGTACGTGGAAAACAGCAAAGAATAGAGGAATAATTGTCCCCAGTGAAAGGTGCTCGCACACCAACTCAAAAGCCCGTATAAAGGCCAGCGAATTAGGATGGAGTTGGGAAGGCGCCAACTTCAGATGCACAAACACCGACCGCTGGAAGTCAGTGAAGGGCAACCTCAGCCCCAATTCCTTGAAAGCATATTCATACATCGAGAAGCAGTCCCCGAAGCTCGAGCAGACCCGCTCGTCCGAATTAGGAAAAAGCACTCTCCATTCACCCGCTGGTCCCATCTCGGTAAAGACGTCCGTCGGAGACCTCGCGAATGTGGAAATATGCTCGGAGGGCTCGGCCACCTCCCACTCATCCGGACAGAATCCTTCAACGTCTTCCTCCATGATGTCCACCTCTCCTTCCCCCTCAACTTCGCTCGTTTCCCCCTCGACTTCGCTCGAGGAGTTCGATGTCGTCGAACTCGAAGACACAGAACTCGAGGCCGTTGCGTTGCTACTCTCCTCGGAGACAGTTTCCTCCTCGGATGTAACTGGGATAACTTCCCTCTCTGGCTCCATCGCCACTACGATCACCTGAAAATGCAGAGAAAGACAGTGAATTCGACAGGAAATCAAATCCACCCTTCCACCGCTAAGTCAAGTGAAAGGGCGCGCAGGAGGCTAAGGACAACGTCCCCGGCCTAAGCCCTAACATCAAACGAAGAAAGAAAACCTCCCCGCGAGGAGATGCCTGAGGCATACCATCTTCCTACGAGGAACCTCCCCGCGCTCGTGCCCAGACTCCGTACGAAGCTCCGCCGGGAACTGCAAAGCTCCACCAGAATCTGGAAACGTTCTATCGGAAAATTCACCAATCCATCCGAAAATGGTAAGACGCGGTGGTCACGACTCACAACCACGACGTGGACCACTATGTTCACCGAACGCGCTACTTACTCCGGCGAGATGCTTGATGCAGCAGGAGGGCAGAACCGCCGCCCACCACCAACACTCGCCGGAAACCTACCTATTTCGTCACCTAAAACTAACCCTAGCCGCATGCAATCTACCAATAACAATGAGAGAAAGTAAAACAAGCTGGAAATCAGAGAACTTACTTGATTTGAGTAGAAGAGAAAGACCGCTCGAAACTTAGCACGGTGGTCGGTGGCTCTGAAGACGGCGACGGGCAAGAACGCTGATGACGACGAAGAAAAATCAGAAGGGAAAAAGTGCAAAATAGGACAACCTTCCCCCTTTTATACTAAGGGGCACGTGCACACACGCGCTCGTAGGCAATGATGACTGCCCACTAGCCATAATTACCTATTAACTGCTACACAGGGCTCGATGCACACGTGGCGGCCCAACGTTTCCCATTCTGTCAGACGCTTTGTCTCCCCACATACCGGGCAATAGAGTCACGACCACGAACATCACGGACACAGAGGGCCACGAGCACCTCGAGACAGTCATCCTCATCTCCAAACGACGACTCCACGCTAGCTCCTTGAGCGACGAGCAATCCTTAAGTCATTACTCCCATGCTCGGGAGCAACGACTTGGGGGGCTCCTGTTCTGGACTGGACTAATGGCTAAAATTGGCCCAATCCGCCCCTGTTCCGTAGCGGCCCAAATTGCCTAAGCCCAATCCACAGAAGGGCAAAAATGACATTTTTGCCCCTCCAACCGGGCAAGGAACGCAGCGTCCTCCCCAGCTTTCATGCCCGTTACGCACGGCTTCCTCGCTGCCCGAACAGCAAGGGACAGGTGCCCGGAAATGCGTTTATGCCCGACATAACAGCTAGTTTCTGGCACCCTGCCCGACATAACGGCTAGTTTGGGCAGTTACCTATTCTTTGGGGAAAACGGTTATTTCGCCCCAAAAATAGGACCGTTGGCCACGCGCTGGGGGCTCTATATAAACCCTCTCGCTTGAGAGGGTTAGGTATCACATTTTTTACCCTAAGAATACACTTTGTACTTGCCCTTTTTTGTCTGACCCTTTCTTACTTGAGTGTCGGAGTGCCTTGCAGGTACACCCCCTTTTCTCCTCACCATCATCCATCCGAGCACCTTGCCATCCGACGACCAGCGTACGTGGATCTGATCGAACACTCGAGATCAGTTAGAGTCCACAAATCCTTCGATTTCCCTTTGTTCATCTTGACCTCTAGCTCTGCCATAAACTAGGACCCTGCTCAGGGATCCTTTTATGTATCTTAGGATCCATTTCAAAGCTTGCCAATGGGCCTTTCAAGGATTTGCCATGTACCCATGATAACCCACATTTATTGAGTTATTATACAACCTAATATCTTGTTTAAAGCTAGTAGATTTGCCATTTTATATTTATTTTAATGCATTATGGATGTTTCTGCAGTATCTAGCGTAGAGCATAATAGGTGCTCTCACTTGTAGTTTTGATATGTTTGTTGCTTGCTTTAAGTAGTGTTTTGAAGAGTTGAGGCAAGACACTCGAGGATAAAACCTAGGAGATCAAGCTGGAACAAAGATGAACTCAACTAAGGAATGAAATGAAGCAATTAACTTAATCTCTAGGGCATACGTGGAAAAAGAGCCGCATTGGGAAATAATATTTGTTTGTATGTTTATGGAGCTCCCTTGAGCTAAGTGGATAAGATTCATGGCGCTAAAAGACAAAAAAGGTACAATAGTACGTCCAACAAGGAGCAAGCACTACAGAAAAGACAGCGTCGCCTGCGCCCCTGCCACTGCTAAAAAATCACATTACACCTTGTCCCCCCCACTACAGTCTCTGTACCTGATTTCTTGCAAATAAAGCTGAAGGAAAGAAGAGCATATGTGGATTTTCATATTGGGCTTGATGTGATACAAAAAAAGGCCCATGATCCAAGACAAAGGAAAGGAAACCCAATTTGAAGGCTTATAAATAGAAATCGTTGAAGTTTGTTGGGGAAGTTCAAGACCTTAGAGAAAAATAACATAAACTATTATTGTAAGGAATAGTGGAGAGAAAAGAGAGCTTCTTCTTCTCATCATTTCTAGTGCTAACTATTAAAGCCTAGCGCGACTGGAGTCATCACTTGCTGATTAGCCATCACAAGGACGCTTCATGTTACTCATATGTTGCTATTTCTTTTTCATCTTTTGCTTAAAAATGTTTCCTTTCAAAACCGTTTTTGTAAGTTGTGCTCAGCTCATTATGAGCTAAACCTTTTGTTTGTTGACCAATGAAAAGTTAATATGAAGTTGTTTTTATGTTAAAATGGTGTGTGGATAGTGCCTTGTTTTATTATGTGTTAACATATTTAAATCTAATTCTTTAAATCATCAACTTAGAAGAAGATAAAAGCTTATTGTTGTGAGAGATCCAACAACAAGTGGATTTCATAATAAAAGTAGTTGCATGAGTAGGATAGAGATATTCACTCATTTAGTTTTCTTAGAGATAAGAAACTATAATTATAATAGGATATGAGACAGACAGACATATCCTAGGGTTATAAGTGTTACATACATCAAAGAACCTACTATACTAGCATATGAAATGCTATCCATATAGGCCTTTTCGACTTTAGTACTAGAAATTTGAGTTATACTCAACTTGAATTATTGAGTTATTGGTGTTATAATAGGTTTTCAGTTCGACATACCAAACATGTCGAAAATCTTCCTTAGATATGACTTTTGAGATAAGCATAATGTCGATTGCTTTTGACTTAGAGTTCATGATCCCTACTCTGACACATTCATATGATCCTTTCACTTATATTATGAGAATTTCGACACGGTTATATAAAATAGATAAATGTGGAAAACGCCTACATTCGTCAGCACGTTGTCCTATTTGAGGCGAATAATTCGTCTGCTTTCACACGACCTAATTATTTGTCAGAGAAAATTTTCCTTGCACAACTATAAAATATGGAACATTTATCAAGCGCGTCTAGGCACTTTCGTTGTATCAAACTTAATTGTTTAAAAACTCGATCTCAGGTACCGATGCATATCCTTTCAAATTACGATCGGTGTCTGAAAACTCCTTACTTTCGTACAAGTGTTAGAATGAAAAACTCGGGTTTTAAAATAACTCAAATAAAATTAGCGTAATCGATTAGTGATGGATCATACTAATAGTCATGAGATAGGTCTTATGACCCTTAGTCCCTAGTTGACTACTCACTCATGGCGAGGAACAACACAAACAGAGCAATTTTCATAATCGAAAATATGATTAAATGTAAAAATGCAAATTGATAATGATAAAGAAAGATAAAATTAATCTTACTGACAAGAAAATAGATTGAACTGATAAACGATCCAGGTGCTCCAATGGAGACTTGAGTACAGAGCAAAAACTTAGAAAAACATATAAACTTCAACAAAAATATAAAAAATTGAATCCCCTAAAATTCAAGACTACCTATGAGTTTTATGGAAAATTATTAAGGTGGAATAAATCTATGTGATCAATTCTCATTAAAATCATAAAATTGAATAAAATCAAAAGTTACAAAGATCCCAAAACAACGTAGGAAAGCTGGAAAAGGAAACAAATCGAGGGAATTCTCGTCTGCCTGCTTCGGTCATCCGTCGTAGCTCCCTGATATTTGTACTGGGTGTGAAAAATGGTGGCGGCTAGGGAATTAGCTACTACGACCCGTAGAAGGTGCTACAGTCGCCTGTAGTAGCCATCTGGTCAATGTATGGAGAATTCTTGATTTTTCGCCATTTTCTGCGCTTTGTTTCATTTTGGTTCATTTTTTGCCTAGTATACTTCTTAAAGCCTGAAATTACCAAAAAAAAATTATATCAAAGCATAAAATACAATGAAGCAAAGTAAAACCTAACAAAAACCTAGGAAAATAAAAAGTAAAACAACTATTAAAAGTGATACGAAAACCACATATCATCTTTCTATCTCTCTTGTTGTCAATACCCAGAATCCTGGTTACAACTCCAAGGTTCTTCATTTTGAATTCCTGGTTGAGTTCAACCTTCACCCTTATTACTTATTTAACGAGGTTGCTTGATATGAGGATTTCATCTACATAGATCAATAATATGACAAATGAATTTTCAAGTGAGAACCTGAAATAGACAGAATGATCGAAGTTTCTCCTTATGAAACCTATGTGTGCCATGAAATTGTCGAATCTCCTGTTTCATTCCCTAGGAGATTATTTCAAGCTATATATCCACCGTTTTAGGTTGCACAGATAATCCTCCTTAATGTTTTCTTCATACCCTTCAGGTTGTTTCATTAAGATAGTTTCATCGAGATCGCCATATAGGAAGGCAATTTTCACATCCATATGCTCCAATTCTAGGTCGAATGTAAACACCATGGCAAGAAGCATTCTAATGGATCTATGCTTCACAATAGGATATAATACATCATTGAAATCCAATATTTATTTTTGAGTGAAGCCCCTTGCATCCAGTCTCGCCTTGAACCTTTTTGACACAATTCCTTCAAGCCCTTCCTTTACTTTGAAAATCCATTTACAACTGACTAGCTTGGCCCCTTTAGTTTTTTCGACTAGCTTCCAGGTGTAGTTATTGTCACACCCCAATTTTGTCATACCATCTATGTATCTTTCAATTTGCATCTTTTGCACTTTTAGACCTAGATCTAATTGGAATTTAGGAACCGTCTGATCAAGGTTCATAGTGCATTTCATTATGTTATCCCAATTACATTCATGTTACTTAGGCATTGCATCCATAATAAGCCATTTGGCCTATGACTATGGACAATCATGTTTAGACCTTATGTATGGCATTGTTCTTTGAGTCCTTATTTCATCATAGGTCATATGTCATTTACATTATTCTTGCATTGTTTAATATTTGTCCTCTTCCGTTCTTTCTTTTGGTCAATTCTTGCATTTATAATTTTATGTCCATTGAAACACCATCTTATTGCATTTTCATTATTGGGTTGGCCATGTCCTTTATTACATCATTGCATTCTGGCTAAGGTTATAAGATTGGAAATTGAGTTTTGAAAGTCTTGTGAAAATCATTACATATCTTCAGCACATGTTTACCTCTATTTTAATTGCATAAGTAAGTTTTGTTTGAAACAGAATAAAAATAAGGGGTACTCTTTTATTTTTTTCAAATGATTTATCACGTGTACATATAGTTTTCATTTAGATCTATATAATGATACAGAAAAGAATTTAAAAAATACAAAAGAATTGAAAATTAAATAAGAGGAGCTAAGTCATTGCCCTACGTTTTCCCCTTATCTCATATCATCACCATCATCCCCATGTCCTTCATGTCATCACTTCAAACCATCATCTTGCGCCTATTCTCACCATCAACAATGTCACTAACACATTCACACTTTGCATCATAGCATGCATATTAATTGGAAAAACGGATAAAAATTACTCATCACATTTCAATCATTACTCTTTCATGGTCACTCACCATGAAACAACAATTTCCAGAAACAACAACGTCAAAAGGAGCGATTTCCACTATAGCTCTAGTTTTTGTGACGCGACCACTACCGCTTTTAACGCTACTTTCTGATTTCTGTATTTATCCTATAAAGCTTAAAAGGAAGGGGAATATATCTTAAACTAACCCTGCGCGCAAGTGTTTTCTTTAACAGATGCGAAGAGATCTGGAATCGGGGTTTGGTTATACAAAGGGAAGCTATTAACACCCATCGTATCTATAGTAATCTATAGGAACCTTCATTTAAACATATTTCTTATTGCTTGGAATGCTTTCTTAAGTCTATCTGCTATTGATTGGAGAAAGTTTCTCCTTTGGGAGGACTGAGGAAATGTTTTCGTTGTTTTTGTTTTTTCTATTGTTTTTGGGAAGGTGCTTGACCTAAGATTTTTTATTTCTATGCTCGCTAAGATTTCACAATCTTATGCCTACGTATTCCCGTAAAGAGATTTGAGAAATCAGAGCAATCGTAGTTCCTCCTATTCTATGAGAGAAAAAATGTTTAGTGTCTTGTTCAAAGCCCAAGATTGAAGCTAAAAGAGTATTTGTGTCTTGTTTAAAGCCCAAGATTGAAGCTAAAGTTTGACTGAGAGAGAACTTGTCATCTCTAAAGGGGGATATTTCACCTATTCATCACAAATATTGAGGAATTGATTATAAGGGAAGTTACTTTAACTGGGATGTGTGGAATCCAACAATGCCATATATTCCTTTATAAATCTTTGCATGCTAAGAGAGGGACATTGGCTTGGATGTGTAGAATCCAGAGGCTTGCCACTTACATCAGTTAGATGAAAGAGAAATTTTAGCCATGATAAATGAGGGACTCCAGCTTGGATTTTGAATCAACAAGTGTGCCATTTACCTCAATTATCTGGAAAATAAGTTTTGATTGTTTGTTTTGATATATGATGTATAGAGGAAATAACCTCCTACAGAGACGACTCAAAGTCTCATCTGTGGGGATGTTGAATTTTGTGCCTTGATCAAAGCCCAAGGTTGAAGCTGAAAAAGTTGAAAACTGACTCAACTGGGGGAGTAATATATCTGTCTTGTACGAAGCCCAAGATTGAGGCTGACTGGGAAAATCATTATATGAAGCCTAAGAGGAGGCTGACTCTTGCTGAGGATTATTTAATCTAGGAGAGAGTCCAAATTGTTTTTGAGGAGTCAAAAGAGAAACTAACTCTTGCTGGGGGATTAGGGAAGAGTTGATTTAATAGATACCATGAGGAATTGATACTTTTGGGGATTTGTTGATGGTTACCTGATCCTAGATGGGGATTTTAAAGATGAAAGCCAAACCTTGTTGAGGATCAGAAGAGACTTAGAGATGAGTTTGAATACCTTATAGGTTTTTACTCTTCTAGGGATTGATGTATTGGCAAAGATGATTAGGAGCCTAGGGGTCCTTGTATGAAGTCCAAGATGAGACTATGAGGGTGAGAATTTCCAAGTCTACTTGTATGAAGGCAGAGAGGAGGCTGAGACTACCCAAGTCTCTTAAGAGGAGGCAGACTCTAGTTGGAGAAAGATCTTTGTATGATGCCTAAGAGGAGGCTGAGGGTTCTAGAGATGAAGATCAACTCTTGAATGATTGGATTGTTCTAGAAATTTTGACTTTCTTGAGGATTAAACTAACAAAGATGACTAAATTCTATCCTATGCTTTTAGAAAGCCCGTGGGTCCTTGCACTAAGCCTAAGAGGAGGCTAAGGGGAACTTCTAAGAAGCTTGTGGGTCCAGGCCTAAGAAAAGTTCAAGAAAGGTTTCACCGGGAAATAATCCTTTCTTTGTTGAACAATTCTAAGGTTTGAAGAAATTCAAAAGAGGTTTTACATGGAATTAATCCTCTCTAGGGAAATGAATTTCTTTGTATAAGAATAAACTAGTTGATTAAACTGAGTTATAAGTATCCTACTGTTTGACCTAAGTGTGAACTGAGGATGACATAACTGCTAACGGGACCCTAAACATATAAGCACAGGTATATATACAAATATATGAACAAGCATATAAACAAGTATGAATTGAATTTAAAAGGGTATTGGGTCTTACTCTCAGAGAGAAGCCCAAGTGTATTGTGATTGGTTGTATTGATTATTACTGTATGATTAGGGTTTTGAGAAATTGAAGAAAGTTTTGAGAAAATTTTGAATTTGAATTTGAATTCGAATTAAAATAATGTTGTTGTTATTTGAATGAATTGAAAAAAAATTGGGGCTTATAACTCAAAGAGATGCCCAAGTGGTCTAAGAGCAGTTTCACCGGGAATAATGCTTCTGTTAGTACCAGTGTAATTTGAATCTTCTTTTTATTATAAAAAAATGGAAAAGGATGGGGCTTACACTCTATTAAGAGGCCCAAGTTAATGTATGAAATTCTGGCCTATGCAGACAGCAGATGTCCTAACACATGTCAAGACATTGTGCTACATTATCATTTAAACTCATAGGCGCAACAGCAGACTGATACATTGAATATCAGAACTGCACACTCACAGATGTCACTACATCTGATCCAACATGTCAGTCAAGAACAATAACAAAACTGTAAATTGCAGAATGTTAAATAATACAGTATGTGTTAACCCAGTTTGGTGCAATTCACCTACATCTGGGGGATACTAATCCAGGACGAAGACTTCACTATCTGTAGAACTGTTACAAAGCTAAACTCCCCCGTTTACAACTTTATACCTAACATCTACCCAATGATCATCTTTACCAAGGCTAAACTCAAACATTTACAACCCTGATATAAGATACCTCACTCACATCCTAATCACAACCTGTGATATCTCTGTCTTCTGCCAATACAGAACCTGTCACGGTTTCTTGACCTCCAAGTTATCTTGGACTTGCTTCAAAGCTTCGTCCAAGAACAATAAAATAACCATTACCTACAGGCTTCTGGTTGTGTCCCTGTACCTATGCCTTCCACTTTGCATCCCATATTAAAGAGTGGAGACTTACAACTCCTAAGAGAGCCAACGACTCTCAAACCCTAAACCCTTATTCAACACAAGAGAACTAGGTTACAAAGTTATAAGTGATACAAAAGGAACATTCGATAACCCTAGGTATAAGTCTCCTTATATAGTCTTCTGTTGTCTTGGGCTTTCTATCTTTTCTCCTGTGATTCCTTGATCCGCTCCTTAATTCTTGCAATATATTAAAACCTGCTGACTTAGTAAGTCAGTCAGGATGTCGAGACATTTCCTTCGACATCTTTTTCTTCTGCAGATTCTTCAAGTTTATTATCAGAATGTTTTAGCAAAATTTAGTCAAACTTCAGGTGCTTTCAATCTCCCCCTTTTGACAAATTTTGGCTAAAACATTTTCTTCTGCATTCTGCAATTAGCAAGACTCCTTCATCTTGAAAATTGATTGGAGCTAAGGTCTGAGAGAGTCTCCCCCTCAACATATTCCCCATCCTTTCAAGAGAGGTCTTGAGACCCAGAAGACTCCTCTAGAAAAGAAACAGCAGTTGTAGGCTTTGTAACACTGAGAGCATAGATTGCATAACTCAGGTCACAAGACACAACCTGCTTCACAACTCAGATCACAAGACACAAGGCACACGAAAAGATTGTTAAGATGTCAGAACATCTTAACCAATATTCTTGCAAAATAACTGCAGGAATGTACCCAATCCCAGACCATATCAGAAAACCATTCTCCCCCTTTTTAGCCAAAACTTGGCAAAAGTGACCAACACAGCCCCAAACCCAGACGCAGCATACCCAGATTTTGAAGAACCACATCTGCCACCATCCAAAGAGAGAGTATTGAGACTAAAGAAGATCAAAGCAATCCTATTTATAGCCGAGCCATTTTCTTAGAAAGTAACGATCCACAGAAAATAACGCTAGTCAATTCAAAGGGCCATTAATCGGAGGCAATAACTCCACCAGTACCGCACTGACCAAGACTGCTTTGACTGTTTCTTCTTTTAAGACCACCGACCAAAGAACCTATTACATGCACACATGTTATATAACAATGTCCTGACATTATGTCAGACGTTGTCTATTCTTCCTAGATTCTTCTTCTGATTTGACATTGCAAAGATTTCTTCACAAAATTATGATCACAGTCTGCAGAGAAAAATAAATTCTCCCAGACTCATCAATGATTCTTAAGTATCCAATAAGAACCATTACACATGCACTGCCAAGTCTCCCCCAACTTGCAACAATACAAAAAAAATGTCAAGACATCCTCCTTGACATCTCAGCTTGTTTGACGCACAAATGAAAACTAGAACTTCAACTGCATCCTCGCAGTAATTCATCTTAGATCAAAGGGCATCTCCCCCTATCTAAGGTAACTAGTGCTCCTCCCCAGAACACCCAAGCTAATGAATGGAAAACATAAGACGCATCTTCATGTCTTCAAGAGTGCACCCTCAGTTCAACTTACCAGCTGAACACAATCATCAACTCTCTTATTGCTTCCTCTGACAAGAAATAATAATCACTCATACATGATCACCATCATGCTACCCGTGAGGAAATTTATACCAACCATAACAAACTCTTGGCTTGAGATCAAAGTCCCACTGATCCCCCCATCCTGCAACCATCTACACACCACACGAACTCCTCCTGAATTCTCATGTATAGACCTCCAGCTATTTGAGGCACAAACCAATTGAATCAGAATGCTTCACATTCCTCAATGAGACACGCATGGCCCCTTAGTTTGTTATAACGATGTCAGCTATCGTATGCATGCTCCTGAACTTCACAGCTGCTAAACTGATCCACTACTAGCTTGATTTGCAGCCAGGGGAAACATCCCCTTCGCAAGATTTTCCACTGACCTTACCCAGCCAGCAACAGAGATAGACACCCCACAATCCAAGACAGTCATTCCTTATCATTCTCCCGTATGATAACCTGGAATACTTCTGATTTTCTAGTGAATATCCACTTCTGAACGCATCAGAAGCCAGACCTTCATGTAATCAACCCATGATCCACTCCAGTCTTCTAAAAATCTTACATCAGACCTCCAAGACAGTTCTTCTACTCCATCATTCTCCCATATGACAATGTAGATACTTCTTAGACATGATGCAAGTAACCAGTGCCTCACAGAACCTGAAATCCTTCACCAAGGATAACTAACCCAAAGATGTTCTAACATCAGTTATGACATCTTCCACATATCACAGACACCACACACCATGGTTCTTGATATGCTCCACCACTGGACTTACTATAAGCATAGTAATCCACACTAAAGATCTTCACACAACACTGCACCACCAGCTTGAACAAAGAATACTTCAGAAACCCAGAGAGAAATAAACTCTCATCCACCAAAAGAAGGTATACTTCCATCCTCAACCCAGAACTTCTGCCACAAGCTCCAAGAGAACTAGAACCTCCTTACATTTTCCACTAACTACTCTTCTGCACAAGAGCAATCATTTTCAAGCATCCTGCTTGAATGTACACAATGAAACCAACCAAATGCCACTTGTTGATTGATCTCAATCTTCTTCAGAACTCCCACAAGATATATTGATCCACTAATGAAATCTGACTTCAAGTCACATGAACTACTTGCTCCATAGCAAGACATCTTGGATTCACCAAGCCTCTTATTCATGTAACATCTTCCCATCCACAGCTCCCGCAAACTGCATGAGATAGTCCTTTTTGAAGCATCCATAACTTTCATTCTCATGTAGATCACCTTATCTTAAGCTGATGTGCCACATCACTAGCTGAGACTTCTGATGTTAAGCTAGATGTCAGAACATTTTGATATGACATCCAACTATTGAATTCAGCTCCTCCTTTTGCCACTTAGAAGAATCTTCTCCCTTTGCAGAACAAGAGTTCCATGCTCTCATAGACTTGATTCAACAACCAAGTTTGAGTAGACAACCTCCATTCTGATTTAAAACTCCAAAGACTTCACACCTTCCACGTCTGAATCTTCAAAAAATAAGTAGTCCAAGACTACCCCATAGCCATACCAAAGAATGTCACTTTCCTCAGTAGAGCAGACTATAGAAAGTTAGAGATAACTGCCACTTAACTTTGACCTTCAACAAAAAGAGCAAGATCCATGCTCCATAGCACCTAGATCAGAAATAAATGGATCCAAGTTGTAACCATCAAGATTATGATGTCTTCATCTTCATCTTCAACAGCATCAAAGTCCAGACTAGTTTCTTGCCAGGAAACTCTCCAGAGAACACATGCTTCTGTCACACCCGACTGAAGCCACTTCTTAGGTCACCACCTAAGACTAAAATAGATGCTAAAGCGTATGCAGTACCCCTCCCATGATTCTGCACAAACTTAGATGATGAGATGTTCCAACATCTTGTTGAACATCAGCAATCTTGACTTTCAAGGATAATCAATTAAATACTTATGGATTCCACAAATAGCAATTGATCTTAAATCCTTGTCCAATAACCCTTCTTCACTGCTGTAGCTGAGCTCCACCAGATCAAGTCATGAATACTTATAAAGTATTCAATCTTTTTGCAAGTATCTTCTTTAAAGAACAATGTTGAGATACCAAGGCTGCCACCCTTGACTCAAGTAACTAAGACTTTCTCTGAACAAATCTTATTTACCTCAACAATTTTTCAATAATATTAGATCCACTCTTAGGGTCAAGAGAGATGAATCCTTCCTTGCTTTTTTTGGATGGTGAAAATAAACCACCTCTACTTTCTTCAGATTGTGTTTCAAGAAACACCTTCTAGTCAGAAGAGTAACTAGAAGACTCCAGATACATGACATAGATGCCTTTATGAGTGGACTTGAGAGAATTCTCAAGTATCTTTGACAACCTAGCCGACCAATAATTTATCAAACTCCTAGAGCAAGAACCTGATAAACTTAAACTCAACTCCTCTCCTCTTCAACTTACTTCAACTGGACTAAGAAACTAAGCTTCCAAGTACTAAGTCATCATACCAGATATCTAACCACAACTCCTTTCACTCCATCGCTCCCGACTTTGGAATAAAAGAATGTAGATATCTTCAAATATAGAGGCCGACGATTGAGACCTTCCACCAACTGTCTTCAGTAACAACTCCAGAATCCCATAATTCTAGAGCTCTTCCATCAGAAACACATGCAGCGGAACAACCAAGGAACATATCCTACTTACCCTAATAAGATGTCACAATATCCTATAAGACACGCCAACAAGAGAACTAGCCACTTCTCCTGTAGTTGTTGTAGAATCTCCTCAGTAACATGAACAACCTTCGGGTGCTCCCTTCGATCCAGAACATCCATCTCATCCATTATTACCCTTGAGTTTGTATGAGTTGATTGATCTGATCTTCAAAACTCCTCCTTGTTTAAACGCCAGAAAGTATCTCCCAAAGATCTCATCCAGAACCAGACAGGATGCCTTCTCTGATACCAATTGAAATTCTGGCCTATGCAGACAGTTGATGTCCTAACACATGTCAAGACATTGTGCTACATAATCATTTAAACTCAGAGGCGCAACAACAGACTGATACATTGAATATCAGAACTGCACACTCACAGATGTTACTACATCTGATCCAACATGTCAGTCAAGAACAATAACAAAACTATAAATTATAGAATGTTAAATAAGACAGTATGTGTTAACCCAGTTCGGTGCAATTCACCTACATCTAGGGGATACCAATCCAGGACGAAGACTTCACTATCTGTAGAACTGTTACAAAGCTAAACTCCCCCGTTTACAACTTTATACCTAACATCTACCCAATGAACATCTTTACCAAGGCTAAACTCAAACGTTTACAACCCTGATATGAGATACGCCACTCACATCCTAATCACAACCTGTGATATCTCTGTCTTCTGCCAATACAGAACCTGTCGCTGTTTCTTGACCTCCAAGTTATCTTAGACTTGCTTCAAAGCTTCATCCAAGAACAATACAGCAACCATTACCTATAGGCTTCTGGTTGTGTCCCTGTACCTATGCCTTCCACTCTGCATCCCATATTACAGAGTGGAGACTTACAACTCCTAAGAGAGCCAACGATTCTCAAACCCTAAACCCTTATTCAACACAAGAGAACTAGGTTACAAAGTTACAAGTGATACAAAAGGTACATTCGATAACCCTAGGTCTAAGTCTCCTTATATAGTCTTCTGTTGTCTTGGGCTTTCTATCCTTTCTCATGTGATTCCTTGATCCGCTCCTTAATTCTTGCAATATATTAAAACCTGCTAACTTAGTAAGTTAGTCAGGATGTCAAGACATTTCCTTCGACATCTTTTTCTTCTGCAGATTCTTCAAGTTTATCATCAGAATGTTTTAGCAAAATTTAGTCAAACTTCAGGTGCTTTCAATGTATATTTGAATGAAAGAAAGAAAGAATAGTATTGGGTTATACTCGAGGAGAGGCCCAGGTGGTTTTCAAAATGTTTAAAACAGACAGATGATTTTGAAAACAGAGGTACGGGGCTTACAACTCAAGGAGAGGCCCATGGAGGATGTTTATTGTTTAAAACAAAATTTATGTACCGAAAAATTGGGGCTTATACTCAAGGAGAGGCCCAGATGATTTATTTGAAAATATTGATCGCATCGCGATACCGAAAGATGTTGTGGGACTTATACTCTAGTACAAGCCCAAATTTTATTTATGTACATAGGGGGTTGGGTCTTACACTCTAATAGAGGCCCAAGCGTGTTTGAAATGAAGTTTTGAAAGATTGAATCAAAGAAAACCCTAATTTCATTTTTTAAAGATATTTTTCAAAGAAAAATCAATTAAAAATGATAAAAAAAATATACCAAAAAATTCAATAAACATGTTATGAATCAAGTTTAAGATTTAGAAAATGAGGTTTTGTTCAAATGATGATTAAAAATCAAATTGGTTTTGAAAAATCAAGAAAAATAAATTATTTAAAATGCTTAAAAACAAATTAAAATAAAATTCTTAAAAATATTCAAAAATATATCAAATAAAAATATTTTTTATTTTCTTTGAGGAATAAAATTTTTAAATATGTAAAGGATTTATGTTTAAAAAATCATTTGAAAAAGATTAAAATTGAAAGAGAAATTAATTTTTGAAAATAATTAAGAAAATTATTAAAAATTCAAAAATTTGAATTAAATTTGAAAAAAGGCGCCAACGGTCATCTTCTTCCTCGCGCATGTCCTCCATTGCTGTTTTACAAAATCTCTCATATCTCTCTCAATACGTAATGATTTTGCACGATGTAAACATGAAAGTTGTGTCTTTTTGAACTAGGATTTCAATGATACCAATTAATTGCATTTCTTTTAAGTGTAAAGTGGGATATCATGTGAAGAACAAATGAACCCTAATTTTTGCAAGAACACTATGAAATCCTATACACGATTGATACATAGTAATTGATTGAGGGAAAAAATTCTACATAAGTGTAGAAACATGTTGGTAACTTGAAAACACATTTATGATGCATGAATCATAGAGTTTGAGAAGTTCAGGCTTACCTGTGCAAGAGGAATTCGAATCCTCAGTTGTAGGTGTTAAGTAGTGTTTTGATGATCTAGACAACTTCCTTGGACCTCAAGTAGTGTGTTGGGATGCTTGGAATGGATTGAAAACCTTTGGATTGGTGGGCACGACTCCAACTGCAGATGGTTTTGGGATGAGGTATGAACTTGATGAATCTGGTGTTACCGATGTTGTTCAAGTGTTTAGATCACTGATATATGATGTATGAGAGGTGTTAGGACCATTAGTTTGAGTTGCATTGCTCTCTATCTCAAAACACGATTCTCACTTCTTTGGAAATGGATTTTTGATGCACAAGAGGGAAATGGTGGAAAACATATGCTGTGATGTTTTGGGGTGGTTTGATCAACCATAAATTACCTCTATTTATAGTAGAGGAAGTTTATTTTTGTAAAGAATAGTGAATGGGGGCTGGATCACCCTATTGTCCAATGGATAGGGCTATGTGTTCAAAGTCTCCTCTAGACAGGGACTTGAGTTATACTTTGCATGTTTAGGTCTTCTGATCCTTGGCTAAAGCTTGACTCATTTGTACTTATATGGCTTAGTTCATGACACCTCAATGCATCCTTTCAATGCCATATGACAAAACTGGATTTTGGATTTTCAACATTGATGATCACATGCCAAAGGGATAAGGTTCTTGACTTATTGGCCTTATGGTTCAGATTTCTTATTATTTAGGTTGATATTGGACTGAAATACAATGATGCAAGTGTCCAAAATTGGCTCAAGAAATCGTGGGATACAAGTTATGTGCCAATACTGTCAAAAAAATAGTTTGTATCAAGGCATGTTGAGAGGTCCATAACTCCTTGCTCAAGTTGAATAAATGGATGTTCTTGTACTCTTTGGAAAACTTGTATATCATACTTCAACTTTGATGTTTAATTTTGGTCTTGATCCCTCTTGGATCATAATGAAAAATGCCTCCAAAGTTGGACAAAACATGAGACAGATTTTGCCTAAAATTTTTCCAAGTATCAAAGTTCAAATCTTATGAAACCCTAACTTTATGGCCTTACAACTCAAAATCCATGCATTTTTTTACCATGGACCAGTAGGAGACTTTTGTAGTATGTAATGAGATCTTTCATTTGAGCTTTGGATGGAAGAAAATGGTTGCTTGGCTCACAAGTTATGGCCTGGCAAAGTTGGGTAAAAATCACTTTTTCCATAACTTTATGAAATTCAAGTTTCTCAATATTGCCCTTTTTGCAAGTAACCTCACTTTTCTTGATTTTTTTTTATTGATCATGATCCAATTCACAAGTTAACATTGTTCTTGCCCTAAAGAGGCCATGTTTGTCAAAAAAATCCAAAAGTCTAACTTGGTTTTGATCACAGTTGACTTTTTGTATCAAATGATTTTTGAACTTTGTGATCCTTTATGAAATCAAGTCCTTGGGGTAAATTGAACCTAATGGATGGATTCCATAGGTTTTTTAGAGTGTCTTAAATCATGTCCCGAGGTTTGAGATCATGTTTTGGTCAAAAGTCAAAGGTATGGTTGACTTTTTCTCAAAAACCCTAATTTGTGGTCCAGATGAATTTGAATCCTTGCATTGCTTATGAACCAAGTTTTTTGAATAAATTCAATCTTGTGAATGGATCAATATGATGGATTTGAGGTCCTTAAAGCATATCTTGATGTCTTGGCTCATGCCTTGCTTCAAAAGTCAACTTGGGGACTGAATTAGGTCAAAACCCTAATTCCTGATTTTTTATAGATGCATCCCCTAAGGCTATTTTGAACTTATGAATGAATTAATGAGTTCCTTTTGAGCTTTTTGAATCATGTTTTGAAGTATTGGTTCATGCCCAGATGAAAATTTCTCTCTGGGGGCCTTGGTCGATCAAAACCCTAATTTGGTGACACTGATGATCTTGAGGCTTGATCAACTTGAAATGTTGCATTCTTGTGTTAGATTCTTAATATGGGAAACCTCTTGATCCTTAATGGATGTTTGAGAGGCTTGACAAGTTGAAGATCATGTCAATTCTTGATTGATCCTTTGCCTGAATGCTCTGAGAGGGCTTGAGTGAACACTCAACAATATTTGAGATGACTGATGAGGTGTGAAAGTTCATCCATATTGTGGTGATGATTTGCGCAAATGATGTGAAATTTTGTGGTCAAAATTTAGGGTATGACAGATCCCCCTATTTAATCTTCTTGGACCTGAAGGTGTGAATAACGAAGACATTTGGACATTCAAGGTAAAAGAGGATTAAATATCAGAATACCTGAAATTTTGATTGTGGTTGTGAATGGTAGAAAAGTCCCAATTTTACTGATCTATCTTCTTTTACTAAGTAATCTTACTTAGAAAAAGGTGTAACTTCCCCTCGATCCTGGTCTTCAGCCATGGAACTGGTCTCAGTTTCTTTGAAATAAACCTCCCCTCGATCCTGGTCTTCAGCCATGGAACTGGTCTTAGTTTCTTTGAAATAAACCTCCCCTCGATCCTGGTCTTCAGCCATGGAACTGGTCTCAGTTTCTTTGAAATAAACCTCCCTCCGATCCTGGTCTTCATCCATGGAACTGGTCTCAGTTTCTTCTTGTCGAGTTCTTCTCTTGACAAGGGATGCTATCCATGGGGATTTTTATCAAACTTCTCGCCGAGATTTACTGGGGAGATGCCATTTGATGGAAAAATATTTGATGACAGACTTGCTGGTGAGAACCATTGGTCTGAATTACAGAGGTGTGCAAACTTCTCTGTTGAAGATGCCATTTGCTGAAGAAATTACATCATACTTCCCTTCGAGACTTTCTCGGAGAGATGCTGTAATACCCCAAATTTTTACCACTAATATTTCTCATCATTGTGCAAATCATCATCACAATATGGATGACCCATTAGTCTCCCCGAAGATGGGTGAGCATCCACTACAATCAAAATTAGGGTTTCAAGCTCTTTTTGAGCCTCAGCCAAAAGATCAGATCAAGGAATGACATAATCTTCAACTGGTATAAACCTCTCAAACATCCACAAAGGATCAAGAGGACTCCCACTTCAAGGATTAAGCACAAGGCTGCTCCCTTCTAGGTGGATTAAGCCTCGACATCGCCAGTGTCACCAAATTAGGGTTTTGGTCGACTAGGGCCTCCAGATGGAATTTTTCCTCTGGGCATGAGCCAATGCTTCAAAGCATAACCTAGGATTCTCCAAGGGACATCATAAACCCAATCATCAAGTCAATTTAACCTCAGGGGATGCATTCATCAAAAATCAGGAATTAAGGTTTCTTGACCTAATTCACCCCTAAGTTGACTTTTGGGACAAATCATGAGCCAAGACCTCAATACATAGTTTGAGGGTCTCTAGCACACTACATTGATCCATTTGCAACAATGGATTGATCCAAGAAGCTTGAGCAACAAGTTTCAATTTCACATGAACCATAGTTAGGGTTTCGCGAGAAAAGTCAACTATAGCTTTGACTTTTGACCAGGACATGCTCCCTAACCCTAGGACATGATTCAATATACCCTATAATACCTATTAAATCAATCCATCAAGTTTAATTTAGTTCAAGGACTTGATTTCATAGAGGATCGCACAGTTTGGAATTCATCTGACAAAAAGTCAACAGTGCACAAAAGTCAAACTTTGACTTTTTGAGATATTTCATAATTATGGTTCCTTAACCCTAAAATGATGTTAATGTGTGGTTGGAATCATCATTCATCAAGAAAAATCAAGAAAAGTGGGATAACTTGTAAAAGGGGTAACCATAAAAACTTAGAAATTTTTCTAAGTTATGGAACAAAGTGGCTAGGGTACCAACTTTAGAGGATCATAACTCCTAAACCACAAGGCCATTTTTCCCCATCCAAAGCTAGATTTGTAGCTCTCATTACCCTCTACAAAAGATTCAACTACACCTAACTCCAATTCATTATGGATTCTGAGTTATGATTGGGCCAAAATGACTAAAACATGAAAATACATCATTTTCCAACACTTAGAAAAACTCTGACCAAGGCAAATATTGTTGAAAACACTAAAACTTGTGAGGACTTTTCACATAGTTGCAAGCTGAATCAAGTCCAAAGGTAAACATCAATATTGTTGCATATGTTTCTAAGAATCCAAAGAGCCTCTCAGCATGAATTAATTCAACTTGAGCCAAGAGAAATCCATGCCCAAAGTCATGCTGCTGCAAGCTATTTTGGAAAAATCAGTTTGCATGTTTGCTTGCCACACACGATTTCTGAATCAAAACCAAGGATCATTATGCCACATGTACTCAAACCAATCACAATACATCTGATCCAACCTACAAAGCTGAGTCACAAAGCCAAGGAATCTTCCAACTTGAAGTTCATGCATTTTGTCACATTTTACCTTGAATTCAAAGGGCATTAATGTGGAATAGTGCATTGTCAAGATTCTCACTCTCCTCAGTCAAGTTCTCTGATTAAACAACAATTAAAATGACTGAGGAATGTGATTTCAGTTAAGGCATAGCTGATCTATTTGGAGCAGCTGTTACACCTAATGCAAGAGGCATTTATGCCCAACCAATCCCTTTGAAGGTGATCTGATCCAGCAGCCATTCACTATTCCTCCAAGACAAGAGTTGATCACCTATAAATAGAGGTTCCAATGGATCATTCAAGGCACACCAAAGCAAGTTATAGCACTGCTTTCTCTCAATCTCAAGTGCCAATTTTCTTTGTTTTTGAGCAACCACCATCGGGTTTTGAGTTGCAGCCCTAAGCAATCCATTCCAATTGTTCAAACACATCACATATGATGTATTTGAGGTGTCCAAACACTTAAACACCAACTGTAACACCCCTAGCTCAAAATCACCCTTCAACCAAGCCATTATGCCTCAATTATGCAGTTGAAGTTCTCCAGCTTGATCCAGAAGTTTTCAGAGTGTTCCAAAGCTTGCAACACACTCCACAACATCCATTAAAGATGTAGGGATCATCAAATCACATCTGGAACACCATCTGTGTAGAGTTCCATTTCAGCTTGCATCAAGGTAAGCCTCAAAACTCCATCTTCATGATCCATGCATATTTCCTCGCATGATATTTTCTCCAATTGATTGCCATCATGTGTTGAGTGTTTCCCCTCAAGAAATTTGACCATAGCCCTCATAACCATGTCTGCACGACTGCTTTTGCAAAATTAGGGTTCATATGGTCGTGATGATATAACTTGCTATATACTGAAAATAAATAAAATCAAGTATTGCCATCTTGTTCCTTGTTAAAAAACACACGAGTTTGGTGTTTGAATCATGTCAAATGGTTGAGAGATGAGTGAGTTAGGGGGCTTCATGCACGAGCTCGGGGAAGAAGATGGCCATGGCGCCATTCTTCAGGTTTTCCAACCAAGTTATCTATATATTTTTCACTTGCCATATGTTTAATGAATTGACATTGCGCCCTAGTGGTTGATCAGCTAGTTTGTGAGTATTGGCAAGCGAGAGGTCTGGGGTTCGAATCCCCCTCGCCCCAGACCTCTTTTTTACCACTTTTTTCCTATTTGTTGTTATTTTTCATATTTATTTTAAATGATTTGAAAAATTAATAACTCACTCAATTTTAATTATTTTTTATTGGTTCTTTTTGCAAAAAATCACAAAAATGTTGAAATATTTTATTCCACAAAAAAAATAGATTTAAATTATTTATTTAATATAATTAGTATTTTTGTGAATAAGTTCATTTTCATTGTTTTTTAAACATTTTAAAATGAATATTCATCTTGAAAAATCAAAACCAAATGTGCTTTAATTCATCTTGTGATTAAAATATCATTTTTCAAACCTTAACCAAAGATCATAAGTTATTTATTAAAACTTATTTGGTATTTGTATCATTTTAATTAATTTTCTTTGAATAATTACTTGAAAAATGATGAAATTAGGGTTTTCTTGATTTTCACCCTAACAAATCTTTTTCAAACACTCATGGGCCTCTAATAGAGTGTAAGACCCAACCCTTTTTAAAACCAAAATAATTTGGGCCTCGGTCATCATATAAGACCCACTGTGCTTTCAAAAACCTCGGCACGATCTCCGTTTTGAAAAACAAAACCTTTTGGGCCTCTCCTTGAGCTGTAAGCCCAATCACTGGTACAAAAACAATTTTTGGGCCTCTAGTAGAGTATAAGACCCAACCCTTTTTGAAAAACAAAACATTTTGGGCCTTAGTGTATTGTATAAGTCCCGTTGTATTTCAAAAAGTTCGGCGCGATCATCGCCCGTTTAAATAAAACCCTTGGGCCTACCCTCGTGTTATAAGCCCCATTTCTTTTCTTCAAACAATTTATGGGCCTCTAATAGAGTGTAAGACCCAATCCTTTGTAAATACACACCTATTTTGGGCCTCAAATGTTGTATAAGTCCCGTGGTATTTCAAAAGTTCGGCGCGATCATCGCCCGTTTTAAACAAACCATCTGGGCCTCTCCTCGAACTATAAGACCCATTCAAAATCATTTTGGGCCTCTAATAGAGTGTAAGACTCAATCCCCTTTTGAAACCAAAAACTTTTGGGCCTCATTCATTGTATAAGACCCACAGCGTTTTCAAAACCTCAGCGCGATCGTCGCCCTTTTTAAAATAAACCCTGGGCTTCTCCTTGAGCTATAAGACCCATCTTTGTTCACTTCCAATCATTTTGGGCCTCTTGAGAGAGTGTAAGACACATCCCCTTTGTACAGAAAACTTTTCTTGGGCCTCAGTCACTTGTATAAGTCCCTGTACAAAACGACAGTGCGATCACTGATTAAACCCTGGGCCTCTCCTTGAGCTGTAAGTCCCAACAATATTTTCAAAGCACTTTCTCCTTTGATTTTGAATATAATATTGTTATCAAAGCTTTCTTTGTTGAACAAACTAACCAAACAGCATGGAAGCTCTACAACCGAGTAAGTGTTTACCCGCTTTCATATGTATATAACTGTACTGTGGGGCTGTTTCACTGTAAGTCTTCTTTCATAAACTCATATCGACTGTGTAATACTAGTATAGATATTTAGAGTTTCCCCGACAACTACGTCTAGAACTAGACAAAACCTCGTCTCCTTACCTCCGACGTTCTCCCGGATATTTCAACATAACCTAAACCATGAGAATTTTCTTTTACAACAATTTTAGATAACTAGATCTAAGAAATCTCCCTCTTGAACAGTTCATATACAGAAGGCCAATGTTCCAAGTGAAACCCCTTCTGGAACTGTTCATCAGCCTCCTCTTGGACTTAGTGCAAGGACCCACTAGCTTCCTAAAAGCATCCCCGCCTCCTCTTGGGCGTTGTACAAGGACCCGTCGGCTTCTTAGAAGTTTTCACAGCCTCCTCTTAGGCTTCGTATAATGATTCTTCCTCCGGGAAGATAGCCTCCTCTTGGGCTTCGTACAAATTGTCCCGACGACCTCTTAAAGGTATAGGAATAGAAATTAGTCATCTTAATAGAACAGTCTTTCAAGGAGTCTCGATCTTTCTACCACAAATGTGTTGTCTCTTAATTTCTCTTAAGCATAGTACAAAAGATAAAAATCTAGACTTGGACAGTCTAATTTCCTTGAGTCTCAAAGACATTCTCAAGCTCCTTTCAAAAATGGTAAGATAAAACCCGTAAGACTCGGACAGTCTAAAGCTCCTTTGGATTCCCTGTTTCCTTAGAGAATATGAAATAATCCCGATCCTCAAATCAAATCCATGAGTACGACGTTACCATATAAGAACTAATTTTCTCTTTTAGCCAACATACTGGACCTGTCACTCAACTGAAACAGTAACCATAGCCTCCTCTTAGGCTTTGTATAATGATCCTTTCCTCAGGAAAGATAGCCTCCTCTTAGGCTTTGTATAATGATCCTTCTTCAGTGAAGTTAGCCTCCTCTTGGGCCTTTTACAATGATTCTCCCCAGCGGAGCTAACCTTTTCAGACTCTCTTGATGAGTCAGACCTTTTAGCCTCCATCTCGGGCTTTGTACGAGATACAAAAACACTCTCTTGTTGAGTATAAAAGACTCTCTTGTTGAGTCAAACCCCTTTTTAGCCTCCATCTCGGGCCTCGTACGAGATACAAAACACTCTCTTGTTGAGTATAAAAAGACTCTCTTGTTGAATCAATCTTCCAATAGCCTCCATCTCGGGCTTCATACGATATACTAAGTCACTCTCTTGTTGAGTATAAAAGACTCTCTTGTTAAGTCAACTCCCTTTTAGCTTCCATCTCGGGCTTCGTATGAGATACCAAAGCACTCTCTCATTGAGTCAACCATTTTAGCCTCTCTCTCGGGCTTCGTACGAGACACATAAAAACACCCTCTTGTTGGGCCAATAGCCTCCTCTTAGGCTTTGTATAAGGAAACCCCGTTTGATTCAATCAACCTTTTAGCATCAAATCATGCTTTGGTCGCAGCATCCAAACATTAACAACTCCTTTTCCCTCATCTAATTGCTGTAAGCGGCAAGCCTCTGGATTATTTACATCCACGCCACTGTCCTTCTTTTAGCATGAGAAATTCCTAAGGAAAGATGACATTCCCCTACATTGAGTTAAAGTTTTCTCCTTGAGGTTGAAAATCCCCTATAAAGGAAATTATGGCATTGTTGGATTCACAGATCCCAATTAAAGTAATTCTCCTTTATAATCAGTCACCCAACAGTTGTGACAAACATGCCCTTCTTTAGAGATGACAAATTCTCTCTGAAGTCAAAACCCTTTAGCTTCACATCTTGGGCTTCAAATAAGATACAAATAGACCATTCAGCTTCACATCTTGGGCTTTGAACAAGATACAAACCACCTTTAGCTTCACGTATTGGGCTTTGAACAAGACACAAAAACAACCTTTTTCCTCCCATAGAATATGAGGAACTACGATAGCTCTGATTTCCCTATCCCGAGAATACGTAGGCATAAGATTGAGAAATCTTAGCGAGCACACTAATCAAAAACCCAAAATCCCATATATCAACCGAATAGCATCGGTCCCCAACACCCTACCCCGACACTGTTTTTAACAAAATAACCCCAAAGGGCGAACCCCCTATTTTGATAGCATCTATAAATCAACAGTTTTGACTGTTTAACCTCAGTTTGCAAGCAGGGTTAATTGGAGACATCTATTTCCCTTCCTTCACCAGCTTTAATAGGATAAAAAATGAATTGAACTGTAGTACCTAAGCGATAGTGCTTCGAAACCACAAAAATCGCGCTACAGATGCCGTGTGATGCAATCCAATTTTGAGGCACTGATGGCTTCTTTGAAAGCAGAACAAACTTCTCAGAGAGAGACTGTCATTTGTTGGCTTATCAAAAATCTATGAGGGAAAAAACAAACTTCTTTGTTTGCCAATTGGTAGAGATTTCTTGGAGGATGCGATGCCCGTATTGCCAAGAGTCTTTTGTTGAGAAGCTTCTGCAAGGGATTTTCTTTAATCCAGGAAAGCAACATATCATCTTCAATGGCGAAGGGTGAAGTTGCAAAATGTATAACCAAATGCCTTTTTGACTTCCAGAGGTTTAAGTTATCAAAGTGGACAAGGACTGAATTCAATCCCGGAATGAACTGGAGAGAGATTGTTTAGTCAAGATATTTCTTGATAAGGAAAGAACTCAAACTGGGGTGTCGTCCTATCCAAATATGGAAAGGAAACTGAAGAAAAATCTTCCACGAGGATCAAACTCAGTGGGGATTTAGAAAAAAAAGGTACATCCTTTTTGCCTAAGGTTGACGAATCTAACTGAGAGAGGACATTTATCACAACCAGAGCGAATGACGTAACTTATGCATTATGAATATGAATATGAATATAAATCAAATATGCATGATGTATGTATGAATGAATGCTTATGCTGACAAGACAGACATAACATACGGAATGGTGATGATCACGATTGGATACTTGGCCGTTGTGGAGGATAAAAAGTATCAATGGTGACGAGTATTGAGGGACACAAAGCTCTACAGCTGATCTTCAACTACTCTTAGTAGTAACAAGATGCGACTCCTGAGGAGTGAAGACTTTTACCGGTGTTTTCTGAAGGTAGCAGCTTGTCGAAGGAAGGAAATATTTTTCCTACCTTTATTCCTGGGGATAGAAACCCTACTGGGGATGGCAGATGGGACACTCTATCTGAAGAAATTTTTCCTTCATTCGGGGTATACTGATCACAAGTAATATTTTGATTCTGCATTTTGAAGTTTGATTATTTTCGAAGAAGCCGTCGATGTTCCTTTTTGTGTTCATTAATCCATAGGACGTTAATCAAAGGTAAATTCATTTTCGTGTTTCAAGAACGTTAATTAAATAAACATGTCATTTTGCAAATCAAAATAAATGAGAATTGCAAACAAAAGGCACAAGGGCTCAAATTTTCATTGATAGAATGGTAATCATCCAAATGCGTGATTCCATGGAGCATTACAAAGTTTAGAAAATGGTAATTTAAAGGGAAAGGGTCTACATTGAAACATAATGACCACTATCCTTCTACCAAATTTGAATTCTGGGTATTCTACGCCTTTGCTGAAGGTGACTTCTGATTGAGGATTTCTCGACAGATGACGCTATTTTCGATGACCCAATCTTGTCGGATGTAGTTACTTGCCATAAATCCCTAACTTTTGCCTAGATTGCCTTTTCAGGTTTTCAATCCATTGGGATGATTATTGTTTATGTCTCTAATTTTTTCCTTGACCGCCCTTTCGGGTTTTCAGTCCACCAAGACGCTCTTTTTTGCCTAAGTCTCCCTTTTAGGTTTTCAACTTAGCGAGCTGATTTTTTTATTCAGGCGAAGTATTTCTTGACTGCATCAACATTTGTGGGGTAGGTAAACTCTTCTCCATCCATGGTTGCGAGTTTCAAGGCACCGCCTGAAAAGGCTATCTTAACAACATATGGGTCATCGTAATTCGGAGTCTATTTGCCCATGGCATCAGTGAGAAATAATTGGATCTTTTTGAGCACGAGGTCGCCTTCCCTGAATACACGAGGTCAAACCTTTTTGTCAAAAGCTTTCTTCATCCTTTGTTGATATAACTGACCATGGCATAAAGTCGTCATTCTCTTTTCTTCGATTAGATTCAGTTCATCGTATCTACTTCGACACCATTCAACTTCCGTTAGCTTGGCTTCCATCAATACTCTCATTGATGGGATCTCTACTTCTATGGGGAGTACTGCCTCCATGCCAAATACTAGAAAGAAAAGGGCTGCCCCTGTTGAAGTGCAGACAGATGTGCAATAACCGTGAAGGGAAAATGGTAGTATCTCATGCCAATCCTTGTACGTCACAACCATCTTCTGAATGATTTTCTTAATCTTTTTGTTAGCTGCTTCCACTGCTCCATTCATCTAAGGCCGGTAGGGAGACGAGTTATGGTGTTCAATCTTGAACTCAACACACAACTCTTTCGTCTTCTTGTTGTTCAAGTTCGATCCATTATCAGTAATGATCGGGCTTGGAACACCATAACGGCATATGCGATTATTCTTGATAAATCGGACCACCACTTGTCTGGTCACATTGGTGTATGATACCGCTTCGACCCATTTGGTGAAGTAATCAATGGCTACCAGGATGAACCGATGTACGTTTGAAGCTTTGGGCTCAATCATGCCAATCATGTAAATTCCCCATATAGAAAAAGGCCATGGAGAAGAAAGAACTTTGAGAGGAGTTGGCGGTACATGAATTTTATCAGCGTATATCTAACATTTATGACACTTCCTCGTATACTTGCAACAATTATATTCCATTATTGGCCAATAATATCCTGCTCAGAATTTTCCTTGCCATTGTGTGTCCATTGGCATGAGTACCAAAGGAGCCTTCATGAATTTCTTTCATCAGCATGTTTGCTTCGTGTCTGTCTACGCATCTGAGCAAAACCATGTCGAAGTTTCTTTTATATAACACATCATTGTTTAGGAAGAAGTTGCCAGCCAGTCTTCTGAGAGTCTTCCTATCTTTTCTTGTGCCCTAAGCGGGTACTCTTGTCTTTGAAGGAAGCATTTAATGTCATGTAACCATGGCTTGTCGTCGATGTCTGCTTCCACTGCAAACATGTAAGCGGGCCTATCAAGGCGCATTATGTCAATCTTGGGTACGTCATTCCATCGAATCACACTAATAATTGAGGATAGGGTAGCTAGTGCATCAACCATGTTGTTCTCTTCACGAGGAATGTGATGAAAATCATTCTTGTTGAAGAAGGGTAACAATCTTCTTGCATAGTCTTTGTAAATAATCAATCCTAATTGATATGTGTTCCACTCTCCTTTGATCTGATTTATAACCAGGGCTGAGTCTCCATATACATCCAAATTCTTTATCCTTAAGTTGATAGCTTCTTTGAGACCCATGATGCAAGCTTCATATCTGACCTCATTGTTTGTACACTTGAATGCCAGTTTGGCGGTGAAAGGAATATGGGTACCCTGAGGTGTGACAATGATTTCCCCAATTCCGTTTCCATAAGCGTTGACAGCTCCGTCGAAAATTTATCCCCATTGGGAACCTGGTTCTGGTCCTTCGTCTAGTAGAGGTTCATCGCAATCTTTCATTTTTAGGTACATTACATATTCGCCTGGGAAGTCAAATTTGATTGATTCCTGATTGTCAATCGGTTTATGAGCTAAATGATCAGCTAGAATACTTTCTTTGACGGCTTTCTGAGCATCGTACTCGATGTCGTATTCTGATAACAACATCTGTCAACAGGCAATTCTTCATGTTAGGACAGGCTTTAAAAAGACGTACTTGATCGGATCCATTTCGGAGATTAACTAATTAGTGTGACAAATCATGTATTGGCGAAGACATTTAGCTGCCCAAGCTAGAGCGCAACAAGTTTTCTCGAGCATAGTGTATCGGGTTTCACAGTCCGTGAACTTCTTGCTTAAGTAATAAATGGCAGATTCTTTTCTTTTTGTTTCGTCTTGTTGGCGAAGCACACAACCCATGGAGTCTTCCAGGAATGTTAAGTAAATGATCAGTGGTCTTTCTTCCACTGGAGAAGGCAGAATTGGTGGATTCAACAGATATTCTTTGATGTTGTCGAAAGCCTTTTGGCAGTCTTCTGTCCATATACAGCTTTGGTTTTTTCTGAGTAGTTTGAAGATTGGCGCGCATGTCATGCTCATGAGGGATATGAATCTTGAGATGTAATTCAGACGTCCCAAAAATCCTCTTACTTGTTTTTTAGTCTTTGGAGCAGGCACTTCTTGAATGGCCCTGACTTTGTCGAGATTAACTTCAATTCCTTTTTGGCTGATGATGAATCCCAAGAGTTTTCCTGAACGAACACCGAATGTACACTTGTTGGGGGTTCAAGCAGAGTTTGTATTTTCTTAGACGCTTGAATAGTTTTGAAAAATTCTCCACATGTTCTTCTTCTCTTTTAGATTTGGCAATCATGTCATCGACATACACTTTAATTTTTTTGTGCACCATGTCGTGAAACAGAGTTGTCATAGCCCTTTGATAAGTTGCTCCTGCGTTCTTCAGACCGAACGACATTACCTTGTAGCAAAAGGTGCCCCATGGGGTGATGAACGAAGTTTTCTCCATGTCTTCTGGCGCCATTCTGATCTGATTATAGCCCGAGAATCCATCCATGAAGAAGAATACTTTGAATTTTGCTGTGCTGTCGACTAGCATTTCAATGTGTGGTAGAGGAAAATCATCCTTTGGAATTTCTTTGTTTAAATCCCTCTAGTCTACACACATTCTGACTTTTCTGTCTTTCTTGGGAACTGGCACTATGTTGGCTAGCCATTGAGGATATTTTGAGGTGGCAAGAAAACCGGCATCAATCTGCTTCTGCATTTCTTCCTTAATTTTGATGGCCATATCAGGGTGAGTCCTTCTCAACTTTTGTTTGATCGGAGGAAATTCTGGTTTCAGTGGTTAGTGATGTTCCACGATGTTGGTATCCAACCCAGGCATGTCTTGGTAGGACCAAGCAAACACATCTAAAAACTTTTTGAGCAGTTCTATCAGGCCTTCTTTGACAGTTGAACTGAGTTGTGCTCCGATTTTAACTTCTTTTCTCTCTTCTTCTGAACCCAAATTGACCGTTTCCAATGGTTCTTTGTAAGATTGAATGGATTTCTCCTCATTTTTGAGTAATCGAGAGATCTCATATGGAATTTCTTCGTCCTCTTTTTCTTCAGCTCCAAATACTGGGAACTCAAAGTTGGGAGAAGGCATTGGATCGTATGTTTCAATGGGATTTAAAACAAATAATCTGCATAACGTGATGATTCCTATTTTAGAAAAGACAAAGAGAATGCAAGAGTATGTGCAGTGTATTTTTTTTTTTAAAACATTGGTTTTTATTTTGTTATGTTTTTTAGGATTATCATTTTCTGAAAAAGCGAAAAGTGAAAATAGCAATAAATGCAGGAATTCAAAATGAAATTCTTTATTTATGATTTGTCGATTCTTGAAACACAACCCTATAAAACAAAACTCTCTCGCTCTGGGCGAAGCGAAGAGGGATATTTACAGAAAAGCAAGCCCTATAAAACACCATTTTCACTCGGGCAAAGTGAAAGGTCAAAACAAAGATGAGACAATTACTTTGATTTATGAACAATATTCGGGACATCGACCGTGACCCAATGGAGACGAACTCCTCTGTGGATCATAAAGTCTGGTATTTTTCTTCCAGGATTGTCTTCAGTAATGACACTGATTTCTGGCGGAGTTGGATCACTAGAGTCTTCTTCCCATGCAGCGTTATCATAAGAGGACTCTTCCGTTGTATCTTCAACAGTACTTTCATTTTCAAGAGGATCTCCCCATTCAGTTGGCTAGATGTCCTTATATCTGATGCGAGAGCTTTTGGGAGCAGTGTACTTCACTAGAAAGTCGTGCTTGTCGCTTGGCTGCCCCAAAGTATCCCAAGTTTCTAAGGGGATAGATGAGTCATTTTCTTCAATGACATTTACCTCAGGAAATGTAAAGTTGATAAATTCTTGTCCTGCGATCCTTGCAACCTCATCAACTTGACGTTTGACATCTTCGGAATGTTATGGGTAAAGATTCCATGACTCTGGGAGAACAGGTGTATTTTTCTCAAAGTCGCTCAGCATATGCATTCTCTGGCTTACTCTTTTGCCCCGAGTCTTCCATGTAAGATTTCCAAATGGGCAAGTCATCCATGGGATGATATGAGCTGTAATCGAAGTTGTCTTTCATCAGAGTATCTTCTTCTAATGAGTTGGGTGGAGCAGGGCATCCCTCGGGATCGCAATCTCCGTAGATCATTCTGACGTCTGATCTTGGTATATATCTGGGACTTTGCTTCGGAGAGCAAAATGACATGCATGTTTCTTCCCGAGATATGTATCCTTCATCGCTGAAATAGGATTTCCACTCTTCATCTGGATCAGAGGAATTATTTTCCTCGATGGTGTGGACTTCTTGAGAAATCGGGTGTCGGAAGCCTCCACTGTGGAAGAAATCTTGAATGGGACGAAAGCTTTCATCCTTTTTTGTAGCCTTGGTAAGTGCTGATGAAAAACTGAGACCTTTTCTTGTCTTGTTATCGACAGGAACCACAACTTGCCCCATCCTTTTATGTCACCGCTTCCCATTACTTGGAGAGCGTCTTTGTATGAGGAAATTGACGTTCCTTTTTCTTGGTGATTCTCATTGCTCACCGAGAGTGCTTGAAATTGAGTTCCAACAACCTCCCCTGGTTCTAAATATGAAAATGATGATAGGTTGCTCACAATTAAAGCTTGTTCTCCGCATATTGTGACCAACTTGTCATTCTTGACAAACTTCAGCTTCTGGTGAAGTGTCGAAGTGAATGCCCATGCTTCATGTATCCAAGGTCTTCCTAATAAACAGTTGTATGCTGCTCAGATGTCCAAGACTTGGAAAGTGACCTGGAAAGTGTGCGGGCCAATGGTTATGGGAAGGTCGACTTCACCGATAACTGTTTTCCTGGATGCGTCAAAGGCTTTGACTATGATTTCACTGCCTCTCATGGGAGTATCTTGAAAAGATAGTCGTACCAAAGTTGACCTTGGCATGACATTTAAGGATGAACCTGTGTCTACCAGTACGCTGGCTAAAGCCTTATCCTGGCAATTGACAATGATATTGAGTGCCGTGCTATGATTCTTGCCTTCCTCAGGAAATTCTTCATCACTGAAACCAAAATTGTTGCAGGAAGTGATGTTGGAAATAATGCTGCCAAACTGACCCACTGTCACATCTTGTTCTACAAAGGCTTGTTCCAAGACTTTCTATAGAGCTTCTAAACTGAGCAAGAGAGATAACATGGATATCCGAGAAGGATTTTGTAATAATTGATCCACAATGTTGTACTCACTTCTCTGGATGAGTTTTAACATTTCATCGTTATTTTTCACAAGCTCCGTGCTGTTGGATTGACCAATTTGTTGATTAGGAACTTCAGCTTGAGGTTCCTTTTCTTTTGCAAGTTCTCCAACTCCTCTGTTGAAGATTCGACCGCTTCGGGTGACTCGAATGATATCAGCAATGTTGACAACAGATGGCAGTGGAATTTATTTTCCATCTTCTATTGTAGTCGCACCATACTTGTACGAAATAGCTTTCTCTAACTTGTATGGTATTGGTCTCGGCAAGTAGATGACCACATAAGTTATTTGGTTCTTTTGACCGTCATAAGTAACCTCAATCGGTTCTAGATTGGGAACGTTGGAAGCTTTTCTACTGTCGAGAGGGATTTCCATGCGTTCGGTTCCTTGAGCAAAGGAATTATGGTGAAAACATCCTTGTTAATTCCATAATTAACAGGTTCTTTTTTATTGGAAACTGTGATAGTCCTTTTGTCCTGTAGTCCTTAGATCTTGTTTTGGACAAGGAGGCAACCTTGCACCATGTTGATTGATTGAGAACTCATGCGTAGTTGGATTTCCCTTTGGTCTACCTAATTTTGGAGAGTTGCCCGCACAAGGTAGCATCCTTGGCTATTTTCTGAACATATTCCACAGCGTTCATAATTGTGAGGTGGCACTCGGCCGTACCCACTCTGTATGCAGTGCATCTTTACCAAATCCGTTTCCAGCAAGCGGATGTCACAGCTTTGGTGTCTTCCCGAATTTCCGGTGGTTATGCTAACTTGTTGTGTGTCTTCATCCTGGTAAACTGGGAGCCACTAGTGGTCCAACAGATGTTAAAGAGTTCTTTGTACAAGCGCACAACCTTGATCGTTTTTAGAGTAATCTTTGCAGTCCTGATAATTATGTGAGGATAGAAAACCGAGTCTGACTTGCTTGGCATGCAATTCTACTAGACTGGTATTCATTAAATGAATGTCGAAGATCTGAATCATGTTGACCTGGTGATTATTCCTTTCATGGTAGTCTTGGATCCATCCAAGATCCATTTGACACTAGAGGGCCTCTTGTACAAAAGAGCATCCCTGATTGTCTTTCGAGCAAATCGGACAAGCGTTGTAGTCGTGCAGCGGCAAATTGTAATACTGACTTTGTCTTGAATGCATTGCCACTAGATTGACATCCATTGCGCGGATGTCATGATTTTGACACACCCTTGATTGGTTTTGGAACAGATATCACATTGATGATAGTTGTGAGATGGTACATGGTCGTACCCGCTTTGCCTACAATGCATTTTTACCAGATTTTTTCCTAGTAGGTGTACATCGGGAATTCGATAACTGCTGTTGGGTTCTCCTTCTATCAAGTTTACTGAAGTTTTTTCATGTTGCGGCAGCGGATTTGTATGGACATTCGGATTCGTATCTTTGAAAGATAAAACATCGTTTCTGATGAGCTTTTGTACATCAGATTTAAAGCTGAGGCAATTCTCAATGTTATGTCATGGTTCTCCATGATGGTAAAGGCAAGATTGATTGGCTTTAAACCAAAAAGGCGGATTGTCCGGTATTGTAAGAGGAGTCCTGGTTTGAACGTGTCCATTAGAGCTGTCAAATTAGGGGGTTGGGGCCTAAATTTTAAGGCCCTAAAAATTCAGGGGGCCCAAAATATTAAAGATAAATGAGTCCTAAAATTAGTAAGCCCCTAAATTAAAGGCGCTTAAAACTTAAGAAAGGCCTCAAGGCCCCTAACATTTTCAAAAAGTTGATTCTTTTGAAGAAAAAAATAATATTTAAAAAAAATGAAATATTTTTATTATTAAAAAACATTTTTTTTTGAAGAAAAACGATTTCATTTTTATTTTCGAAAAAATTGACTATTTTTATCTTCGATAAAAATTGACATTTTCTTTAGAAAAAAATCAACTATTTTTAACTTTTGGAAAAAATCGATTATTTTGAATTTTCGAAAAAAATCGATTTTTTTTATTTGTCGAAAAATCAATTTTTTTCCCAAAAAAATGATTTTATTTAAAAAAAAACTAACTTTTTTTTCGAAAAAAAATTGGATAAAAATCGATTTTTATTTTCGTAAAAATCGGCTATTTTTAACTTTCAAAAAATTGACTATTTTGAACTTTTGAAAAAAAATGACTTTTTTAATTTTTTAAGAAAATCTATTTTTTTCCGGAAAAATCGAAACGATTTTATTTTCGAAAAAAATCAACTTTTTTTCAATTTATGAAAAAAAAACAATTTTTATTTATATTCGAAAAAACTGACTTTTTTAATTCTCGAAAAAAATCGATAATTTTTAACTTCCGAAAAAAAATTTTTTTTTTTTTTGAAAATACAGACTTTTTATTTCGGAAAAAATCAAATTTTTTCGAAAAAAGTTGACTTTTTTATTTTTGAAAAAAATTGTTTTTTTCGTTAAAAAATCATATTTTTTCGTAAAAAAAATCAATTATATTTTTTTATTTAAAATAAAAACACATTTTTTAATTTAAAAAAAATCAATTTTCTTAAATTTAAAAAATATTGACTTTTTATTTTTAAAAAAAATCAAAATTTTTAAAATATTTTTTATTTATTTTTTTTAAAAGATTATTTTTAAAATTAATATTCAAAAATATTTCTTTTTTAAAAAAAGAATAATTAAAAAACAAATTTTTTTTTGTTTTCAAACTAATTAAGAAGCAAAAATATAAGGGGGCTTATAAATAAAGGGTAAAAAAAATATTTATGTAGTAGGGGGCCTAAAAAAAGGGGCCAATGAGGGGCCTAAATGTTAGGGCTTTGTTATATAGGGCTTTTTTGACCCCTCTAGTGCCCATTGGCTAGCAGAAGTGAAAATAATTCTGCATATAACATTGGTATGGGGTCAAACCCTGGCGAACGTGTGATACGATTGTTGTGATTGTATTGCGGGCGAGCCTGCTGAAGAGGCTGTTGCTGCCTTTGGTGATACTATTGTTGATTTGGCTGGCTCTGAGTAATCTGTGGTTGATATGTCAGAGCTACTGCTGCTACCTGACGCGGTTGATACCTTCGCATTCGCTTACCCTGAGAGATATTACTGATATCTTGCTCTTTTTTCTTTTGGAAAACACTCCCGTATCTTTTAGCACAATTGGATGGCTCTGCATCTTTGACTAACCGGCCTTCTCGGACTGCTTCCTCAAGGCGTACCCCCATGTTCACCATTTCAGTGAAGTCACTAGGTGCACTTGCAACCATTCAGTCATAATAAAATAAGTCCAATGGTTTTAGGAAGATTTTTGTCATTTCCTTCTCCTCGAGAGGAGGACAGATCTGGGCGGCGATTTCACGCCATCTTTGAGCATATTCCTTAAAGGTTTCTTTATCTTTCTGGGACATTGCTCTAAGCTGGTCCCTATTTGGTGCCATGTCCAAATTGTATTTATACTGCTGAACAAAAGCTGCCCCAAGATCTCTGAAAGTACTGATCTTGGTATGGTTTAAACGCATGTACCATTTGAGTGTGACACCGGTTAAACTGTCTTGGAAGTAGTGGATTAGTAGCTGTTGGTTTTTTGTCTGGGTAGACATTTTTCGGGCGTACATTACCAAGTGACTTTGAGGGCAAGAGTTGCCTTTGTATTTTTCAAAGTCAGGCACCTTGAATTTGTGCGGTATCTTTACATTAAGGACCAAACAGAGGTCAGCGGCGTCCTTGCCAAACAAGTCCTGTCCGCGAATGGCACGCAGTTCTTTCCGCATTTCCAAGAACTGTTCTTGGAATTCATTCATCCTTTCGTATACTTCTTCATTTCTACCAGAAGTGGCCTGTAGAATCTGTTTCTCTAGGATAGTATGCATCACAAGTTGGGGTATAGACATTACTGCGGTAACTCTTGGCGCTTCAGTGGCCTGAAGTTTGTAACCTTCAGGTACAGGAGTCTCCGTTGTAACCCTTGAGTCTTCATTTACCTGAAGTTTGTAACCTTCAGGTTTGGAGGTTCCTGCTATGGCTTCTAGGTCTTCAGTAACCGAAGGTATATATCCTTCATGTACAACATTGAAAGGCATGCCCCAGGGAAAACCTTTAGGCATATTGTACTGAGGATGACTGCCAGGTGTCTCAAATGTTGGTGTAGACATAATCTCTAAGATCGCAGTCCTTTGAGGTGGTTGATCCTGAGCTGCTGCCAGGGATTCAATCGTGTTGTGGATGTCAAAAATATCGAGTCGCCGCCATATTTTTTAAGGAAAATAATGATAAACATAAAATCCTAATCCTAAGGGTAGAGATTCCTACGGTTCGGGAATCGGTTAAGTGAGGGGAAGGTGTTAGGCACCCCTCACCTCCATTGTACTCAATGGGATCCTCCTTAAGTTCTAGGGTATGTTTGTTTGTTTGTCTAAGTTTTCTATTTACAAAAGAATCCTAAGTTTTTTTATTAATTATACTCACTAGGGTTTACAACCCTATGCCTACGTACCTTCAATTTTGAAGGATCAGAGTAACCGTAGTTCACCTTCCTTATTCCTACCCCCTAATCTTATCCCAAAACCTAATCCCAAACTTAATCCACTATTTATACTCTTGGATAAAGAGTTCTATCCCTTAAATCTATTATTTATACTCCTAGATAAGGAGTTCTATCCCTTAAATATATTATTTATACTCCTAATCCCGATCCTTTTATTTATACTCTCGGAGGAAGAGTTTTATCCCTTATCCATTGTTTATACTCTCGGATGGAGAGTTCTATCCCTTATCCATTGTTTATACTCTCGAATGGAGAGTTCCATCCCTTATCCATTGTTTATACTCTCGGATGGAGAGTTCTATCCCTTAAAATACCTTATCCTTTGGCCTATATTTATACTCTTGGAACCGAAGAGTGCTATCCCTATATCCCATCCCTTATTTAGGCTCTCGGACAAAGAGCTTTATCCCTTGTTTTAAATCCTTAAAAAATCCCTTATATCCCAAATTTAAAAACAGTGAAATCCTCAAATTCCACAGAATTTAATAAAAACCCAAAATACCATTTATGGTAAAAATATAGCAAAAACAAATCCCCAAATTATCCCAAAAAATGATTTTTAAAATCAGTATAAATCCTAAAATAACAGAAATTTTAACCCCCAACATTTTCCTCTGCTTTTCCCTCCTCGATTCCTCTCGAACAATTGATGGAGGCTAAGGTTTAATTGTTGTTGTTCTTCGATGTGAAGAGCAACAACTTTTGGATACTATTTTTTGTGAATTTGTGGGTGAGAAATAATGTGGAAATCAAGCTCTATTTATAGATAAAATTAGGTCAAGAAAATTGAATGTGATTTATCAGTTTAGGAAAGATTTAATTTGACCTGATTTTATTTATTTCTTAGAGCCCAAGCCAATGAATCTGGATGGATTCATGGCTTGGTGAATTTAAATAAATAAAGAATTAATTTAAATAATAATAATGAGAGAAAAAATTTTATTAATCATAATGAAAAAAGATTTGATTTTTATTTATTTCTATGATTTTTTTGAGATTTTTTCATAAAATAATGATTTTAATGAAAAAATCATATTTTTTAAAAATGCATTGAATAAAAATATGAAAATTAAAAATTAAATATTAAAATACGATATTTTTATGATTTTATTTATTAAAAATAAAATAGAAAAAGTTAGTAATAAAGAAAAAACAAATAAAACAATAAAAGTGAGGAAGGTGGGATTCGAACTCACAACCTCTCACACTTATAACCCTTATACCGCTCTTTCTACCAATTGTGCCATTTTACTTATTCGAAATAAAGTGGCACTAGAAATCGTATAAAACGGGTCAAAATTTAGGGTACGACAGCTGCCCCTATTTAATCGTCTTTGAATCAGAAAGAGGATGTTGATGAGTCTTCCTCTTTTGAAGAGGAGACAATTAAATACAAGAAGGACTCAAATTTTGACCACGGAGTCCGACAAGTGTGGACCCAATTATGGTGCTCCGCTAATGTCCTAATATCCCTATGTAATATCCCTGAGTACAGAAGTTAAGTAAGACTATGGCAATCTTCCAATTCCGTAGTAATAAACTCTTATAGAACCCCTGATGAAATCCTGAATTTGTTAGAACCCCTGTAACGCTTCTCGATGGAACCCCCAATAAACCTTGACGAGGTTGTAAAACCCGGTGGAACCCCTTAATTAACCCCGATGATTTGTTTCAACCCTTCCGGGTGGATCTTGCATACGATTCCTATGATCCTCCGATCATGCTACTGGAATCAGGTAGGACTTTAGTGATGCCCTGATTCCTCTAAATGAAACCCCGGGATGGAACCCCTTTAAAAATCCTGATTAAAACCCCTCTGATAAATCCCTTGGATAAAAATCCGATAGAACCCCTTGATACAATCCCTTGAAAATCCCTTTAATCCGGTAAGACCCTTTTTTTGATATAACCCCTAGTATACAATTCCGATATAACCCCTTGGATAAAGATCCGATAGAACCCCTTTTTAATGAACCCTCTTGAGACAATCCTTTAGTACAACTCCTAATAATAACCCTGGTATGTTTGGTGGCACACCCTCCGTGGGTGAGATAAGTTGCTTGAGTGTAAGGTGAAGACCTACTCACTGAGGGTGATAATCCTGAAAGTTCCTTTACTGATGTGTTATTCTCGCGATATAATCGAGAATTAAATCCTTAATGGTGATTATGAACCTTACGCATGTATGCATGTTTGCGTATATAAGTGCATGTATGCGTGTTTTTATGTATGATGCATTATTTGGGCTAACGCCTCTTTTTATGTAGTGCAATGTATGTGTTTGTCTGAAATAATACTTTCCATAACATCCTGACTCCCTGACCCTTGAGACTTTGATAATTGTAGTAAGCCATGATACACTTGATTCCTGTTTAATATGCCATTAAAAAAACTCCCATGTTGGTTAGATTGTAACGTATATTCCTGTCAGTGTATAGCCCCTATATCCTGCTTTGGAAGAATATGATCCCTTTGATGACTCTAAAAATCGAAGTAAAATCCATTTTCCCTTTTCAAAGCTTTTATTTATACCCGATATTTCAATGCATTATTTCACAATTAATCGACACCTTGTAATCAAGCGGAATAATTTAGGAGGCAAAGAAATGTATTTGGAAAGCAAATTTATTGAGAATTGGCCCGAAAATGGGCAATGATAAGTAAGGAGGGTAATTCTCATAAGGAGATATTACCGTAAATCCAGAAAAATGTAAAATGGCAATAAGAAAACAAATTTATTTATGTCCCTATTAAATGTAACACCAGCTAATATCCCTAAGTCTCCAAGATCACGACACTTCGCTTCTGACGATGACGGCTGGAATGATCGTTCCCTTCTGAATTCCTGTTACGGGGTGACTTGAGTGTTTTCAGTCATATGCCTTTTGGATATCCCTAACTTTTTCCTGAACCTCTCTTTTTAGAGTCTTAGTCCACCGGGATGATATACCATTTTTTTCGACTAAGCCGCCCTTTAGGGTTTCCGACTTGTCGGGTATCATTTTTTGTTCAAGTCCCTAATTTTTGCCTGGATTGCTCTTTCGAGTTTTCAATCCACCGGGACGCCCTAATTTTTGCCTAAGTCGCCTTTTAGGGTTTTCGCCTTAGCGGGCTTTTATCCTTTTTTTCTAGGCATAACATTTTTTACCGAATCGGAGTTCACCGGTCGCGGTAAATCCGCTCCATCCACGGTTGTTAATATTAGTGCTCCGCCAGAGGAGGCACTCTTCACGACACATGGCCCTTCATAGGGTGGGGTCCATTTGACGTGGTGGTCTTTATGGATGGGCAATATTTTCCTTAACCCCAAGTCTCCCTCTTCGCGTAGGCGAGGACTAATTTCTTTGTCAAACACTCTCTTGATTCCTTGTGGATATAGCTGCCCACAGCCACACATTTCCGTTATACGAGGTTTAGCTGATCGAGCCTAGTTTGCACCCATTCTGCCTTATCCAGTTTAGCTTCCTTTAAGGTCCTAGATGATGAATTTTCACCCTAATTGATAGCCCATATCCTTATGCAAATAGAAGTTTCCATCGAGATCCAGGTCCAGGTCCTTCATAGGAGTCTGGAGTTCCACAATCCTTTATAATCACGACACCCTTGTCCGGGAAGTCCATCTGCCAGAGTTTAATAGTCGTCCACGGGTTTAGGAACGAGAGGTACTTCCTTTAATAGCCTTTGGAGTGACGTATTGGATGTCACATTCAGTTAATAACATATACCCCCTAGCTATTCTCCCTGATACGTCATATTTTCCTAGTTCACAACCCATTGAATTCTCAAGTTTGTTAAGTACATTATGAGTGGTCTCCTTGGGACTGGTAGCACCAATATAGGTGGCTTTCATTTTGTCCTTTATTCCCTTTTGACTGACCATGGACCCTGATATTTTCCAGATCTGATTCCATAGGTACACCTTGTGGGCTTTAGTTGTAACTTGAATTTCCTTAACTGATCCAACAACTTTTGCAAGTTAGTTATGTGATCTTCTTCCTTTTGTGACTTGGTAATCGTATCATCCATATGAACCTCTATCTCCTTGTGCCCCATATTACCATAGTCCTTTGATAAGTTACTCCTGCGTTCTTTAACCCAACAGGCGTTACCTTGTGACAAAAAGTCGAATTGCTTCTTGACTTCTTCCCTGATCTGGAGGATCATATCTGATCTAGTCTTCCTCAGCTTTTGCTTTATTGGCGTGCATTCTAGTTTGAGTAGTGGTTTGTGCTTGAAGATGCTTGTATCAAGTCCTGGCGTATCTTGGTATGACCATACAAACACGTTGGAGTATCCTTGCAATAGCTCGATCAACCTTTCCTTTATATCCTTATTCGGAGGAGCACCGACTTTGACCTCTTTCCTCAGTTCCCAGATTGATCACCTCCACTGGTTCCGGATGAGGTTATATTTCCTTGTCCTTCTGCCTCCACGGTCTGGCTAACTCTTCGGGAAGCTCACACTCGTCCTCATCACCCTCTTCCGCTTGGTTAATCGGTAATTCGAAGTCATTCGAGATTATATCGGTGTTATTTTTAATAGGTTCATTTTGAATTTGCATGAGGAAGAATATTTTTTTTTGTTTTTTTTCCTTTTGGAATGAAGTGCTAGAAATGAAAATATTGAAAGGAGGTATATTGCCATTTTGAATAAACAGAGAATGAAAGAAAAAGATCTTGATTGAAAACAAAATGCAATTTTATTGATAGAAATAATGAAATGAAATAAAAGGTGGCCCTACAAAGCTTTGTCCACTTGCCTTGGGCATAGCAAGGGACTTATTATTATTTTAAGAAAAAGGTAAATTACTTCGAAACAGAAATCATCTCAGAAATCCCGATGGCCCTCCAATTGTTGAGAACTGTACTTGATGAGCAACGACACATAAAACTAGGCATTCCTTCCTTCTTCCTCTTCTATTAAGGCCATATGATCCTCAATTCCGAATCCCACACTATGGAAATTTTCCTTTATCCCTTCATTTATTGGTTGGTAACCCAGCCCGAACAAACCTTCCTCCTCAGGTGACTCCCATTTTTTTCCCCAGTTTGTTATGCCTCCCTTCTTAATAAGGAGTTCGTCTTCCACATCTTCCATGGCGTTCACTGTTGCCCCAATGTGCCCCAGTAATGCATTATCTCTCATATTTGGACTTTCAGGGTCCACATCACTGACATCGCTTTTCCTTGAATGGTTTATGGAATACCTTTCATTGTTATGTTGATCGGAGTATGACTGCCCAATCTTTCCTGTCTTTAAACCATTCTCAATCCTTTCTCCGATGATAACTAAGTCAGCAAATCCTGTTGAGACTGCCCCAATCATCCTCTTGTAGTACGTTCCTTGTAGGGTATCTATAGACATATCCACAAGTTCACTTTCCAATAAGGGAGGTTCCGCACGAGAAGCTAGTTCCCTCCATCTTTGGGCATATTCTTTGAAGGACTCATTCCCTTTTTGAGACATGTTCTGCAAATGCGTGCGGTTAGGATCCATGTCCACGTTGTATTGGTATTGCTTCAGAAAGGCGCTTGCAAGGTCTTCCCAAGTCTTAATGTGAATCCTCTCCAATTGCACGTACCATTCAAAGGATGCCCCACTAAGACTGTCTTGTAAAGTGTGCATCATCAGCTTCTTATTAGCAGCATGGGCACCCATTTTTCGAGCAAACATCCTAAGGTGATTCTAAGGACAACTAACACCCTTGTATTTCTTAAAGTTCGGAGCCATAAACTTGGGAGGCATGACCACATCAGGCACCAGACATATTTCCAAAGCATCCACTCCAAAAATATTGAGTCCCTCCACGACCTTTAACCTTTCCTCAAGTGCTTTGTACTTATCATCAATCCCTCTCCTTTACCTAACAGTGGTTCCTTTATTCTCGAGGGCCACTTGTCTCGGATTTTCACCCTCGCATGCGTAGTTCTCACGTGGAGTAGGTCTATAAGTAGTACGAGGTGCCCCATTGGAAATATGTGGAGAAACGGCCCCCTCAAGAGGTTGGTTAACAGTTTTGTGCTCGCGTTCCAGATCATGGGCAAACCCTAGTAGAGGGCCATTGTCTCCAACATGGGGGGAAGGAGTAGGAACCTTCCTTTGAGGACTTGACCTGGTTCCTCTGGCTATCAAACTCTGGACGGTAAGTGTAAGTTGATCAATCTGGCTTTTCATACCTTCCACGTTCTCCTTGACAGTATCCATTTCTCCTCTTAGAGTAACCAGCTCCTCCTCCATCTGATCCAAGCTTCCCTTTGGTATGCTCGAGTGTGAGGTCGGGAAGTCAGATTGTTATGCTTAACGACTCTGAGACAAAGTTTGTAAAAGAAAATGATTTTTTATTCCTTTTTCCTTATTTTGAATGCATGTTGATGATGAATGTATGGATATGCATGATGTATGCTAAATAATTTTAAAATTTCATTTGGGGGGAATTCCAAAATCCATTGTAGTTAGAGATGAATATATCCAAAGGATGAAACCCATACACATAGAATGTAAAATCCAAATCCATCAGCCAATCCCAAATCCAAAATGACTTCCAAACTTATAACAATAATTTCTCGGGAATAACCCATCACAATCCCAAAACTGGAAAATCCTGAACTTAAAAAGGCGAAAACTACATAGATGCCCCCAATGCCTTCTTCAAATGAGCTTTAAACTCCTCCAAGTATCCTTTCTTGAGACCTTGCACTTCCCTATCCTCCTTGTAGTGAGATGATGGACCTTCAACAGGTAAGCTGAGTTTTTTAGGCTTGACCCTTTTTCTTTTTTTCCCTTTTTTTATGTTTTTTTTTACCCCATGCCCCTTGTGAGGTTTTTCCTTCTCCTTGTAAATCCGAGTATAGTCCAAATTGCTCCAGCGTAGGAGTTAGTTGAAAATCCTTGAAGAGGAAGTCACATAGAGGAGGATCATAAGATTGTGCAAAAGCGATTACGGCCTCTACCTTCATAAGGATCCCTAAGAGGTCGAGGATCCTTCCACCCTTGTGTATAAACATCCTTTGAGCAAATTAAGTCTTGAAGGTCTTTGAGACATCGTAAATCAAGCACCTAGCATTCTGATGCGTAGGGTAGCCCTTTCGTTTGAATCCATTTTCCTAATGTTCCTACAACACATCTTGAAATTCCCCACAAAATTGTATATATGCAAAAAAATGTTTTTAAATGCATGAGGACATGGAAATTTTTGTTTTTTTTTAATGTTTTTATTTGGGTTAGGGTAAGGTAATATGCAAGCATGCCCTAGTAAAGGTAGGCTCCTATGATAGGTTAGGTCTATGTTTTGTCTACCCAATCCCCTCACATGTAGGATATAAAGTTTAGACAGCATAACAACCCTATAATGTACAAACTATACTCTTGTTTTAACATGAGAAGGAGCAAGCCTTCCTATGGTAATCCTTCGGGATAAGTCTCATCTGGGTAGGACCCTAGTAACAGCCGTTGAGGGTTGAATACATAGGGTCTCCATGAGTTGGCAAGGGGTAGGCTAAAAGTTCTCAGAGTCTCGGACCACATCCAAATCATCCTCTACGTTAGGGGCTAGCCCTTCCATGAGGACACCTTTGGAAGGATTTATTCTGAGTGTGGCATCAATGAATTATTGGGGATGTTACATCCCCCCCAAAACATTTCCGTTCCACGTCCTAATCTAGGGTTATACTCCAAGCTTGGGCTTTAGCTTCACACATCATATGCCCCAATCCAAAGTATGATGACAAAAATAAAAATAAAAATATAACAAATATAATACAATAAAAAACAAAATATAAAACAAATAAAGAACATGAGAATAATAAAAAACAAATAAACACCCAAGACAAACAAACAAAACCCTAAAGCCTAAGGTTAGGAGGGACTCTCTTTAGGGAAACGTCCCTAGCAGAGTCGCCACCATATTTTTTAAGGAAAATAATGATAAACCTAAAATCCTAATCCTAAGGGTAGAGATTCCTACGGTTCGAGAGTCGGTTAAGTGAGGGGAAGGTGTTAGGCACCCCTCACCTCCATTGTACTCAATGGGATCCTCCTTAAGTTCTAGGGTATGTTTGTTTGTTTGTCTAAATTTTCTATTTAAAAAAGAATCCTAAGTTTTTTTATTAATTATACTCGCTAGGGTTTACAACCCTATGCCTACGTACCTTCAATTTTGAAGGATCAGAGTAACCGTAGTTCACCTCCCCTATTCCTACCCCCTAATCCTATCCCAAAACCTAATCCCAAACTTAATCCACTATTTATACTCTTGGATAAAGAGTTCTATCCCTTAAATCTATTATTTATACTCCTAGATAAGGAGTTATATCCCTTAAATCTATTATTTATACTCCTAGATAAGGAGTTATATCCCTTAAATCCCGGTCCTTTTATTTATACTCTCGGAGGAAGAGTTTTATCCCTTATCCATTGTTTATACTCTCGGATGGAGAGTTTCATCCCTTATCCATTGTTTATACTCTTGGATGGAGAGTTCTATCCCTTAAAATCCCTTATCCCTTAGCCTATATTTATACTCTTGGAACCGAAGAGTGCTATCCCTATATTCCATCCCTTATTTAGGCTATCGGACAAAGAGCTTTATCCCTTGTTTTAAATCCTTAAAAAATCCCTTATATCCCAAATTTAAAAACAGTGAAATCCTCAAATTCCACAGAATTTAATAAAAACCCAAAATACCATTTATGCTAAAAATATAGCAAAAACAAATCCCCAAATTATCCCAAAAAATGATTTTTAAAATCAGTATAAATCCTAAAATAACAGAAATTTTAACCCCCAACATTAAATTAAATTTACTTTAATTTATTTTTGCCCCAAAAACCCCAAAATTCCCAAATAAAAAACCTATACTAAAATGACAAATAACATTCGATCCCTATTTTCTTTAAAGAAAGAAAAACCCAGTATGTTGAATATATGAAATATAAATTTAAATCCAACCCCACTATTAACCCAAAAATTCCTAGATAAAAATCCTAAACAAAATTAAATCCTTATAAAAAAAATAAATTGTTTTAAATATATTAAACTATTTATCAAAACCCTAATAAAAACTAAACAATTAAATTAAGTTATTAATTTAATTGATAAAAAATCCTAATAAAAAAATTTAACCCAATTAAACAATTAAATTAAGTTATTAATTTAATTGTATAAAAAACCCTAAATAAATAAAAAAACCTAATCAAACAATTAAATTAAGTTATTAATTTAATTATATAAAAAACCCTAAAATCATATTTCTAAATCCTAATTAACTATTTAAAACCTAATTAACTAATTAAATTAAGTAATTAATTTAATTAACTAAAATGGTACCCCGTTTTTGAAATTTGAAATAATTAAACAAATTTTATAAACGGTTTACACCGTAGTTAATACCCTTCACACACACAATCACAACAAACACTAATAACATGTTAAAATCCCACGATTTTATGATAACAATAATTTAATATACTTCAAACACACGAATAAAACAAGCATCGATGGCATTTTAAGACAACCTAAAATAATAATATATGAGGATGGAGGACCAACCTACGGGAGCGAGGTTTCTCCCGGTGAGCTTAGATAATCCATTTTGTTTCTCCTTGCTTTTTCCTTTGATTCCTTTTCTGTTGTATTTTTCCCTTCTCCTTTGTGTTCTTCGTGTTCTCCCTTTCCTCTCCTTTTCCCTCCTCGATTCCTCTCGAACAATTGATGGAGGCTAAGGTTTAATTGTTGTTGTTCTTCGATGTGAAGAGCAACAACTTTTGGATACTATTTTTTGTGAATTTGTGGGTGAGAAATAATGTGGAAATCAAGCTCTATTTATAGATAAAATTAGGTCAAGAAAGTTGAATGTGATTTATCAGTTTAGGAAAGATTTAATTTGACCTGATTTTATTTATTTCTTAGAGCCCAAGCCAATGAATCTGGATGGATTCATGGCTTGGTGAATTTAAATAAATAAAGAATTAATTTAAATAATAATAATGAGAGAAAAAAAGTTTATTAATCATAATGAAAAAAGATTTGATTTTTTTTAATTTCTATGATTTTTTTGAGATTTTTTCATAAAATAATGATTTTAATGAAAAAAATCATATTTTTTAAAAATGCATTAAATAAAAATACGAAAATTAAAAATTAAATATTAAAATACGATATTTTTATGATTTTATTTATTAAAAATAAAATAGAAAAAGTTAGTAATAAAGAAAAAACAAATAAAATAATAAAAGTGAGGAAGGTGGGATTTGAACTCACAACCTCTCACACTTATAGCCCTTATACCCCTCTTTCTACCAATTGTGCCATTTTACTTATTTGAAATAAAGTGGCACTAGAAATCATATAAAACGGGTCAAAATTTAGGGTACGACAGTGGAGTTTCTCCAAACTCTCCTTCAAAGTGTTGATTTCCTATCTTAGTTCTCTGTTTTCTTCCTCGAGATCGTTCATTTTCTTTTGCCGATTGACCCGAGTATTGTACAAATGAGACAGTTTGACTCTAAAGCGCGACACATGTGTGAGACTCAATGACAAAGATGTGTAATGTAAGAATGATGAATGATATGCATAGAATGAGAATGACATTTTTATTTGTTTTTTTAAAAGAACTTTTAACAATTATGTTGCAAATATCACACAGCGGTGGAAACCTTTTTATTGAACTCAAATGATTGCAGTATCTTACAGGGAAAAGTACATTATTTTACAAAGTGCGAGAAGGAAAACTAGGCCTATGGATACTAAGGTATTCCTGAGGAATCCTTTGATGTTGGTTGCTGAATTTTTCTCTTCTTTGATCGGGCCCCTTCAATTGTTGTCGGGTCGATGATCCTTTGCCATATAAAAGGAGAGAGCAAATTTCTTCGTTCCTCTTGACTTTCTATAGCATGCTGATCCAATATCTCAATCAAAGCATCCTTTTCTTTCAATATCTCTTGGATCTTTGTGCATTTCAAGCTAACAATCTGGTACTCGTTCTTCCAAGAGTTCTTCTCACGTTGGACTTTGTTGAAAGCGACCTGAAGTTTTTTTCGTGTCATTCATGAAGTAAAGAATGAACTCTTTCAGGGGAAAAACTTCCTAACGAGGGTAAGGCATCTTCAATTTGATGGCTCTAGTTTGTACCCATCGGAGGTAAGGCTCTGCAGAGATGAAGTTTGGCCTTCCTAAGGACTCTCTTCCCTTCCTATGAACATGTTGCCAGGCATGCACAATTTCTTTCTTTAGTGCTCTGTCATTTTCTCCTTCCTTGAAGAAAAGACCTTCCAGATGAATGTTATGTGGCACATTCTTCATCGGGTATCCAAGTTGACGACGAGCTAAAATTGGATGATAGTTGATCCCTCTTTTAGTACCAATGAGGGGTACATTGGGGAAACTTCCACATTTCTTAATGATTTTTATTCCGTCATAGATCCGATTGTACCAATCTATGTCAGAATGAGGGAGAGACATAATCTTCTGCGACCATCGCATACCATTCTTGAGATCCCAAAAAGTAGCGGACTTGGGTAAGTGGGAAATAAACCATTTGTAGAGTAATGGTACACATCATGTGATCATCCCTCCACTGTACAAATTTCTTAAATGTATTGAATGATAAGCATCCACGAGCAAAGTTGGGAGTGGATTCCCAATTAAGAATATCTTGAAAGCGTTAATATCGACGAAGTTGTCAATGTTGGGAAAGAGGAATAACCCATATATGAGCAGAACAAAGACATCCTCGAAAGCAGTTATGTTTCCTATGCTGGCAAAGTATAGGGCTTTCTCCATCAGGAATTTAGCTGGTAAACCCTGGATTCCTCCCTTGGTGGTCATGTGAGTTTTGATATCTGACTTTTCCAAAGAGGTAGCTCTTGGAATGGCTTGATCTTTTGGAATTTGTTCCAGTCCAAAAAATAGATCTTGATAAGTGATAGGTAAATCAATTAGATGGAAGTACTCTTTAGTGTCAGTGTGAGCTGATAATCGGGAAATGTGAAGTAGTGGTATACTAGATCATAGAACTGAACTAATGTAGACAGGACTCCTTCCACCATGTTGACCTTTAAAAGAGACAATAGTCCTCCGTGCTTAGCTCTGAAAGCTTCGAGATCAGTAATCATTATTCCCAATTTTTGTAGATCTTCCAATTTTTGAATTTTGAAGGTGTACTTGTGCGTTTTTCTTATACCGAAATCCATAGCACGTCTTCTGATATTTGCAACGATTGTTTTAGTTCTTACAAAAAGATTTTTTTTAATTTAATAATTTTTTTAATGAATGAAATGCATGGATGCATGAATGCAGCAAACAAAAATATTTGAAAACATGGGTTTAGGGGTTCATCGTCACGAGCATTTAGCCATGGATCTACCCATCCCCAAGGTGTGTACTAGGGTCCATTTTTTGTACATGTAGAACGAGTTCTAACAAAGGTTCCCAAAATCATTGACCCCTCTTAAAAATATTAACAACAAACCGACTGACTCATGAGAGCTGTAATATCCCCAAGTTGAATCTCTTTTGAGTGTAGTGTCGCGTATCAACTATTCCTGATAGTCACCGCACTACTTCCTAATAATGGTCAGGTGGTTAAATATCTACTAATCCTCAGTTTCACGGGTGCCCATTGGAAAAAGTAATGTTTTCACGACTTGCTCGTTCAACATCAGTAATTCCAAAAGGGTACCTCCACTGAGTCTGTCACCACTTATCTTAATGTGCTCTCGAACTCACCACATGTGTATTAATCGCATTCCCAGATAACTGTAATTTAAACAAGTATAGCAGATAAACAAATAGTATGACAGCAAATGATATAAAATGAGAAAGCAAATAAAACAGCAGAAAAATAAATGTAATGCAAGGCTTAAACCTCTTAAGGGATATAGTCTATAACTCTTTTCTAAGACAGATAAAAATCCCCAGCAGAGTCGCCATTTTTCTGTAGCTCCGGTTCTTGTGACGCAACAACTACCGTTTTTAACGCTACTTTCTGATTTATGTATTTATCCTAATAAGCTTAAAGGAAGGGGAAGATATCTTAAACTAACCCTGTGTACAAGTGTTTCCTTTAACAAATGCGAAGAGATCTAGAATCAAGGTTGGTTATACAAAGGGAAGCTATTAACACCCAGAGTATCTATAATAATCAATAGGAACCTTCATTTACACATACTTCTTATTGATTGGAATGCTTTCTGAAGTCTATATGCTGTTGATTGGGAAAAGTTTCTCCTTTGGGAGGATTAAGGAGATGTTTTCGTTGTTATTGTTTTTTCTATTGTTTTTGGGAAGGTGCTTGACCTAAGATTTCGCAATCTTATGCCTACGTATTCCCGTAAAGAGATTTGGGAAATCAGAGCAATCGTAGTTCCTCATATTCTATGGGGGGGAAATGTTTAGTGTCTTGTTCAAAGCCCAAGATTGAAGCTAAAAGTGTATTTGTGTCTTGTTTAAAGCCCAAGATTGAAGCTAAAGTTTGACTGAGAGAGAACTTGTCATCTCTAAAGGGAGATATTTCACCTATTCATCAAAAATATTGAGGAATTGATTATAAGAGAAGTTACTTTAACTGGGATGTGTGAATCCAACAATGTCATATCTTCATTTATAAATCTTTCCATGCTAAGAGAGGGACATTAGCTTGGATGTGTAGAATCCAGAGGCTTGCCACTTACATTAGTTAGATGAAAGAGAAATTTTATCCATGATAAAGGAGGGACTCCAGCTTGGATTTTGAATCAAAAAGTGTGCCATTTACATCAATTATCTGGAAAACAAGTTTTGATTGTTTGTTTTGATATGTGATGTATAGAGGAAATATCCTCCTACAAAGAGGACTCAGAGTTTCATCGGCGGGGATGTTGAATTTTGTGCCTTAATCAAAGCCCAAGGTTGAAGCTGAAAAAGTTAAAAACTGACTCAACTGGGGGAGTAATATATCTGTCTTATACAAAACCCAAGATTAAGGCTGACTGGGAAAATCATTATATGAAGCCTAAGAGGAGGTTGACTCTTGCTGAGGATTATTTAATCCAAGAGAGAGTTTAAATTGTATTTGAGGAGTCAAAAGAGAAACTAACTCTTGTTGGGGGATTAGGGAAAAGTTGATTTATCAGATGCCATGAGGCATTGATACTTTTAAGGATTTATTGATGGTAACCTGATCCTAGATAAGGATTTTAAAGATGAAAGCCAAACCTTGTTGAGGATCAGAAGAGACTTAGAGATGAGTTTGAATACCTTAGAGATTTTAACTCTTATGGGGATTGATGTATTAGTAAAGATGATTAGGAGCCTGAGGGTCCTTATATGAAGTCCAAGATGAGACTATGAGGGTGAGACTTTCCAAGTCTACTTGTATGAAGCCCTATAGGAGGCTGAGGCTACCCAAGTCTCTTAAGAGAAGGCAAACTCTAGTTGGAGAAAGATCTTTGTATGATGCCTAAGAGGAGGCTGATGGTTTTAGAGATGAAGATCAACTTTTGAATGATTGGATTATTCTAGAGTTTTTGAATTTCCTAAGGATTGAACTAATAAAGATGACTAAATTTTATCCTGTGCATTTAGGAAGCCTGTGGCTCCTTGCACTAAGCCCAAGAGGAGGCTAAGGGAAACATCTAAGAAGCCTGTGGGTCCAAGCCTAAGAAAAGTTCAAGAAAGGTTTCATCGGGAAATAATCCTTTCTTTGTTGAACAGTTCTAAGGTTTGAAGAAATTTAAAAGAGGTTTCACTGGGAATTAATCCTCTATGGGGAAATGAATTTCTTTGTATAAGAATAAACTAGTTGATTGAACTGAGTTATAAGTATCCTACTGTTTGACCTAAGTGTGAATTGAGGATGACCTAACTGCTAAGGGGGTCCTAAACAGATAAGCACAGGTATATATACAGATATATGAACAAGCATATAAACAAGTATGAATTGAATTGAAAAGGGTATTGGGCCTTACTCTCAGAGAGAAGCCCAAGTGTATTGTGATTGGTTGTATGGATTATCATTGTATGATTAGAGTTTTGAGAAATTGAAGAAAGTTTTGAGAAAAATTTGAATTTGAATTTGAATTAAAAGAATGTTGTTGTTATTTAAATGAATTGAAAAAAAAGTTTGGGGCTTATAACTCAAAGAGAGGCCCAAGTGGTCTAAAAGCAGTTTCACCGGGAATAATGCTCTTATTAGTACCAGTGTAATTTGAATCTTCTTTTTATTATAAAAAAAAGGAAAAGGATGGGGCTTACACTATATTAAGAGGCCCAAGTTAATGTATCTTTGAATGAAAGAATGAAAGAATAGTATTGGGTCTTATACTCGGGGGGAGGCCCAGGTGGTTTTCAAACAGTTTAAAACAGACAGATGTTTTGAAAACAGAGGTATGGGGCTTACAACTCAAGGAGAGGCCTATTGAGGTTGTTTATTGTTTAAAACAAATTTTATGTACAAAAATATTGGGGCTTATACTCATGGAGAGGCCCAGATGATTTATTTGAAAACAATGATCACACCGCAATACCGAAAGACGTTGTGAGACTTATACTCTAGTAGTGGCCCAAAATTTATTTATGTACATAGGGGGTTGGGTCTTACACTCTAATAGAGGCCTAAGTGTGTTTGAAATGAAGTTTTGAAAGATTGAATCAAAGAAAACTCTAATTTCATTTTTTAAAAGATATTTTTCAAAGAAAAATCAATTAAAATGATAAAAAAAATACCAAAAAATTCAATAAACATGTTATGAATTATGTTTAAGGTTTAAAAAATGAGGTTTTGTTCAAATGATGATTAAAATTCAAATTGGTTTTGAAAAATCAAGTAAAAGAAATTATTTAAAATGTTTAAAAACAAATTAAAATAAAATTCTTTAAAATATTCAAAAATATATCAAATAAAAATATTTTTTTGACTTTCTTTGTGGAATAAAATTTTTAAATATGTGAAGGATTTATGTTTAAAAAATCATTTGAAAAAGATTACAATTGAAAGAAAAATTAATTTTTGAAAATAATTAAGAAAATAATTAAAAATTAAAAAATATGAATTAAATTTGAAAAAAGGCGCCAACGGGCATCTTCTTCCTCGCGCGTGTTCTCCATGGCCATTTTGCAAAACCTCTCATATATCTCTTAATACGTAATTATTTTGCACGATGTAAACATGAAAGTTGTGTGTTTTTGAACAAGGATTTCAATGATACCAATTAATTGCATTTCTTTTAAGTGTAGAGTGAGATATTATGTGAAGAACAGATGAACCCTAATTTTTGCAAGAACACTATGAAATCCTATACACGATTGATACATAGCAATTTTTGCAAGAACACTATAAAATCCTATACACGATTGATACATAGCAATTAATTGAGGGAAGATATTCTACATAAGTGCAGAAACATGTTGGTAACTTGAAAACACATTTATGATGCATGAATCATAGATTTTGAGAAGTTAAGGCTTACCTGTGCAAGAGGAATTTGAATCCTCAGTTGTAGGTGTTAAAGAAGTGTTTTGATGATCTGGACAACTTCCTTGGACCTCAAGTAGTGTGTTGAGATGCTTGGAATGGATTGAAAATGTCTGGATTGGTGGGCACGACTCCAACTGCAGATGGTTTTGGGATGAGGTATGAACTTGATGAATCTGGTGTTACAGATGTTGTTCAAGTGTTTAGATCACTCGTATATGATGTATGTGAGGTGTTAGGACCATTGGTTTGAGTTGAATTGCTCTCTATCTCAAAACACGATTCTCACTTCTTTGGAAATGGATTTTTGATGCACAAGAGGGAAATGGTGGAAAACATATGCTATGATGTTTTGAGGTGGTTTGATCAACCAGAAATGACCTCTATTTATAGCAGAGGAAGTTTGTTTTGCAAGGAATAGTGAATGAGGGCTGGATCACCCTATTGTCCAATGGATATGGCTATGTGTTCAAAGTCTCCTCTAGCCATTGACTTGTGTTAACTTTGCAGGTTTAGGTCTTCTGATTCTTGGCTAAAGCTTGACTCACTTGGACTGATATGGCTTGGTTTATGACACCTCAATGCATCATTTCAACGCCATATGACAAAATTGGATTTTGGATTTGCAACATTGATGATCACATGCCAAAGGGATAGGCTTCTTGACTTATTGACCTTATGGTTCAGATTCCTCATCATTTAGGTTGATATTGGACAGAAATCCAATGATACAAGTGTCCAAAATTGGTTCAAGAAATCGTGGGATGCAAGTTACTCCCTCCGTCCCAAAATATAAGAGAAAAAAATGCAATTTTCTTGTCCCAAAATATAAGAGAAAAAAATAACTTTCATTTTTTTCAAGATAAAATTAAATGCAAGTTACATTTAATTTGCTTTCTCTCTCATCTTTTCTATAACTAACAACCAATTAGAAGTGTTTTTACATCTTTCAAGGCAAATTTTTTCAACAAAATTTTAGTCAAACTATTATACTTTTTACTTTTCTTAATAAGTGTGTTTTTTATTTTTTCTCTTATATTTTGGGACGGAGGGAGTATGTGCCAATGTTGTTCAAAAACAGTTTGTATCAAGGCATGTTGGGAGGTCCATAACTCCTTGCTCAAGTTGAATCAATGGATGCTTTTGTACTCTTTGGAAAGCTTATATATCATACTTCAACTTTGAAGTTTACATTTGGTTTTGATCCCTCTTGGATCATAATGAAAAATGCTTCCAAAGTTGGACAAAAAATGAGACAGATTCTGCCTAAAATTTTTCTAAGTGTCAAAGTTCAAATTTTATGAAACCGTAACTTTATGGCCTTACAACTCAAAATCCATGCATTTTTTGACCATGGATCAGTAGGACACTTTTGTAGTACGTAATGTAGCTTTCATTTGAGCTTTGGATGGAATAAAATGGTTGCTTGAATCACAAGTTATGGCCTTGCAAAGTTGGGTAAAAATCACTTTTTCCATAACTTAGTGAAATTTCAAGTTTCTCAAGATTGCATTTTTGCAAGTAACCTCACTTTTCTTGATTTTTCTTGATTGATCATGATTCAATTCACAAGTTAACATTGTTCTTGACTTAAAGAGGCCATGTTTGTAAAAAAATCTCAAAAGTCAAACTTGATTTTGAACACAGTTGACTTTTTGTATCAGATGAATTTTGAACTTTGCGATCCTTTATGAAATTAAGTACTTGGGCTAAATTGAACCTAACGGATGGATTCCATAGGTGTTTTAGAGTGTCTTGAATTATGTCCCAAGGTTTGAGATCATGTTTTGGTCAAAAGTCAAAGGTATGGTTGACTTTTTCTTAGAAACCCTAATTTGTGGTCCAGATGAATTGGAATCCTTGCATTACTTATGAACCAAGTTCTTTGAATCAATTCAATCTTGTGAATGGATGGATATGATGGATTTGAGGTCCTTAAATCATATCTTGAGTTCTTGGCTCATGCCTTGCTTCAAAAGTCAACTTAGGAGCTGAATTAAGTCAAAACCCTAATTCCTGATTTTTGATAGATGCATCCCCTAAGGCTATTTTGAACTTATGAATGAACTCATGAGGTCCTTTTGAGCTTCTTGAATCATGTTTTGAAGTATTGGCTCATGCCCAGATGAAAATTTCTCTCTGGAGGCCTTGGTCGATTAAAACCCTAATTTGGTGACACTGATGATCTTGAGGCTTGATCAACTTGTAATGTTGCATTCTTGTGTTAGATTATTGATGTGGGAGACCTCTTGATCCTTCATGGATGTTTGAGAGGCTTGACAAGTTAAAGATCATGTCAATTCTTGATTGATCCTTTTCCTGAATGCTCTGAGAGGGCTTGAGTGAACACTTTTTAGCACAACCAATAAGAACAACAATTTCTAGAATTAATCAGATTAGTTTACACAAAATTGACATGCTCGATGAAAACTCGAGTTTGCACAAGACCGATGAAAAATCGAATGTAGGGAAAAGTGTTTGGAATTTTAGTGAAGAGAATGTATATTTTTGTTATGTTTTTCTGAATCCTGAATGAAGTATTTATAGGTCATATTGGTGTTGTTTCACAAGGTTGCGACCCTTGGTGAAACAACTTCCTTTTACCAAGAGTTACAAGCTTTTGCCAAAAGTTACGTACTTTTACCAAAAGTTACATTGTTTCACTACTGCAACATTATTCAAGAGTTGCATACTTTTATTCTTCAATACTTCACAAAGTGTTGCCTACTTCTGAATTCAAACCTATTGCAACACTTTACAAGTGTTGCATATTTTTTGAATTCAAAATTAATCTTCACTTGAATATTTTCTTGTCATATTAAAACACTCCTATGAGCATTGATTGTCCATAATTTCCAACAATCCCCCACTTGTTCTAATAATGACAAGTCTAATTCCAAAAAAGGAGGTATAAATAATATTAATACAGTTAGGTATCTTTCGATTTAAAACATAACCTTAGTGAGGACAACACAGAGTCTAATCGGAATGTTAGTTAGCAGTGCTTTTAAACTGTTAATCCATATGATTAGGATGGTGTTACCTTATACACATTCTTTAATGGTTCTTCCCTTACATATCTCTCTTAGCACTTATTTATGGCCATATGCTTTCCTATTTCATGAATTTTTCGTGAGAGAAACTCCAACTCTCACTTTGAGACAACACCATCTCGAAGTTCACATAGGTGAAGTTCATATTTTATCTTTTTCCATGAGACACATACCCTCGGTATTGAACTTCATTAAGATTTTAAATAAAAACTCAACCCTCATTTTAAAGGTCAACATTATCACGAAATGTTGGACAAACATCCAAATCAACGACTTATTGTTACCCATTGAATCTTGAGGTTAATGTTCTATTAACGTAAGATTGGGTTGTCGCCGATGTCGGAACTCTTGCTCAAGTTGTTTCAACCCCGTGCCTCTCGGGGTTGTTTTTACTAAGTTTTTGCCTAGTGGCTTAGTAAATGGATCAAGAAAATTATAGCTCGATCGTATATATGTGAATGATTACATCCTTAATTAATTTTCTCACGAAAAAATGTCTAAGTCCTACTTGCCTAGACTTTCTGATATACAGTTTTTGTATGCTCTAATTAAAGTTGTTTGACTACCACAATGTATTAACACCTTTGAAACATTGTCTTTAGCCAATGGAAATTCCAACAGAAGGTCCCTCAACCATTCAACTTCTTCACCAGCGGAAGCAAGATCCTCGACTCTGATTCTATGGTTGAGAGAGTTATCCATATTTTTTTCTTGCTCTTCAAAGAAATTGCACCCCGGCTAGTGTAAATATCCGCCCAAATACAGATTTTTGATATTCAACACTCAATATCCAACTCACATAGGTATATCCTTCTAATATTATAGAAAATCTACCATAATGGATACCAAGATTTTTGGTTTTTATAAGATATCCAAAATTCCTAATGACGGCCTCTCAGTGCTCACCATTTGAATTGCTAGTAAAATCTACTCATTTTACTAATTGCAAATTGAGCCACAACTCTTCCATCATTTTTTTTTTGAAGTTTGACACTAGGATCAAATGGAGTGTCACTTCCTTAAAGCGTAAGTGTGTGAACTTATCAAGCACTTTCTCACGATAATGTGTTTGACTAAGTTCATAACCCCCACTATTTTACTTTACTTTGATCCCCAAAAGTGTGTCAACTAGTCCAAGATCATTCATCTTGAATATGGAAGTTAGAAACCTCTTTGTTTCTAAAATTCCATTTATCTCGTTGCTAATGATTAATCATATAATCAACATGGAGACAAATGAATATCACAATATTCTCACACAACTTTGTGTACAAACAATTGTAACAAGAATCAGATGAAGAAGATTTTAACACAATCATACATGATGATGCAAGAAGGTTTTTAGATAATCATACATGATGATGAAATAAGGTTTTTAGATGAAGTGAAAGATATAATTATGAGCAATTTAAAGCATTATAGTATAAATTGAAATGAGCACCATAGTTACTTGTCTCAAATCTTCACTTGACTTTCTATGTTAAACCTTCATGGTCGACTTCATCATTGATGTGCATGACACTTTTGAACCTTTTCTTCTTTGATAATATTTGTCTTCATCAAAATTGAACTAGATATACAATGTATTCCTCACAATCTCCCCTTTTAATGATGACAAAATATTTGAATTTCCGAATTTATTTTTTGATAAATTCTAGATTCTTGATACACAAGCCTCGGTTGTCATTGCTTGACTTACTTTTAAGATTGTTGAAAAAATTAATTTAAATCAAAAGGATCGAGGATAGAATCGTGAACGAAATCACTTTCCTTAAAAGTATTTCAAGCATTCTCAAATGTCTTAGAGTTGGAACGCAGGAATGCTCAGGATAATTCAGCTTATACTCGAGTTTGCACAAGACATGAAAACTCGAATGTAGGGAAAAATGTCTGGAATTTTAGTGAAGAGAATGTATGTTTTTGTTATGTTTTTCAGAATCCGGAATGAAGTATTTATAAGTCATATTGGTGTTGTTTCACAAGGTTGAGGAGACCCTTGATGAAACAATTTCCTTTTACCAAGAGTTGCAACGTTCTTCAAGAGTTGCATATTTTCATTTTGCAACACTTCCTACTTCTGAATTCAAACCAAGTGTTGCATATTTTTTTTATTTCAAAATTAATCTTCACTTGAATATTTTCTTGTCATATTGAAACACTCTCATGGGCATTGATTGTCCATAATTTCCAACATTAAGGTATCTTTTATATTATTTCTTAATACATTTTTTATTATAAAAAATGATAATATTAATGAGTTTTCAAATTTTATATATATTAATATTTTATATAAATACTACATTAATTTTGATAATTTAAAAATGCACATGAAGTATTTCTATTTTATAATATCAAATGCTATATAGTAACTCCAAGCTTGGGGGCATAGCGGATATGCATAAATAAATATTTGCTATTTTTTAAAATTTATAGAACTAATTCTTTTATTTTAAAATGACATAGCATTTATAAAATGTGACAAATTTTAAATATAAAATAAATAAGTTATAAGTCATTGAAAATATACATAACATCAATTATTTCAATATGAATATGTGTAATGAAATCAAAACTATATAAGTTTAAAATATTGGACTAATTTTGAGATAAGATAAAGTATGAGGATCAAAATCCTAATTAAACCTTTAAGAAACAAATAAATAATGATTGAAAAACTATAAATATTAAATAATTTTCTTGCCTAAACTTCTTTTTTCCACTATTTTGATAGAAGATATTATATAGATATAAATGTAATTCGAGTAAGGTTTCTTATATGTATTAATTGAATTAGATGAATTTAAACTTATAGCAAATTAGAATTTGGGTTGCTTTTGTGAATGATGGGTTGAGAAATAAGTGTGAGTTGTATGGAGAAAAAAGTGTGAGTATTAATTTCCAAATTGTTTAGAAAAATGGTGGTTAAGCATTTTACAAGTAAGAAGACTCATACACCTATCATCTTAAGATTTTGGGTGAATATGTGGTGTCTCTCTCATTTGTTTGGGTCAGTTTTTGACCTTTAGACAAAAGTTTGACCAATGTGAATGTTTCCCTCTCACGATGACTCATCCGTGGTATCAGAGCTCGATTAGCGTAAGGAACTGGCTCCTTGTGTCGAAAGTCTTCCTGACATGTTGGTCAGGTGGCATGTCTCGTTGAAGTGCTTATGACGAGGTAAGGGTGTCTCTCAACGGCGGTACAAGCACGTGGATAAAAGAGCTTCCGCTTCAGGGGGAGCATAGTAGATTGACTCACACTTAAGTGGGAGATTGTTGGGAAATAAGTGTGGGATGTGTGGAGAAACAAATGTGAGTTCTAACTTCCACATTACTTAGAAAAATGGAGGTTAAGCACTTTATAAGTAAAAGAACTTATACACCTATCACTTTAAAATTTTGCATAAATATATAATATCTCTCTCACTTATTTGAATGAATCTTTGATTTTTAAATCAAAGTTTGACCCAATATAAATATTTTCCCTCCTAATGACCCATCATGACCCACTTGTTAAAAAGTAATCCCACATCATAGGACACTCCCTTTGTTTCTTAGGGAATAAAATTGCAAGTGGAATGCTTATAAGCATTATAAGAATCCCAAAGACTTGACCCACTTATTATGTTGCGTCAGCCATTACGATATTTGCAATCATAGTATTATTCTCTTTCGAATGAATATTTTCTGGTTTTATTACTTATCTAAAGTACTATCAATTAAAAATATATATATAGTTAGGTTAAGGCTTTTAATTTGCAGAATAAGAATCAGAATCTCATATGTTGTTTGAGGCACCGCCAACAAAAATTATGATTTTCTTCCATGTGATACAATGCTTTCTAGTTGAGTTGGATATATTTGTTTGTAACAAGGTGACAAATTTAGGTTAGATGTATAGCCATAGAATTATTTTCATACTTATCACAATATTTTATATTTGAATTAATTGGATCGACTGCAACTTGAATACATGATTGTACTAAAGGTGGAATCTTCTGTTTTATATTATGAATCTATTTAAATCTTCAACTTTAAAATTATCTTGTGTATGAGATTTATTACCCCATGCCCATATTATTTATTCTAGTTAACTATACATTAATTTTATACTTTAGATATTCTTGAAATGTTTGATTTTATTTAATAGTGTGATTCTCTAACTTGAATTCTAGCTTATACTAATACACTTTATTTGTTAAGTCAAATTTCTGAAATATTTCATTTCCTTATAATATAAGAGAGTCGGGATACTCAATTAGGACTTCTCTTCTATGGATTATATTTTATGGCAAAGCACCACACCACATGCCTACAAAGTGCTTGGAAAGCAATGGCCCCTACTGACACTTGTGTGGTTGAAAATATTTTCATATCATATGAATCTTAAATGCATCGTCGTAAATAAATTGTATATTAATTAGCTCACAAAATTGAGCAAAAGGCTTGTTTTTTTCTTTTAATAAAGATATGTATTACTAACAAAAAAAAAACACAATACAAACTTGCCGATCAATAGATCCAAACCCCTAAATGACAAAATTACAAGCTAGCACACGCTAAAATTAGTTTCTATTACAATATATTAAGAGTTTTATATTAAGTTCAACTCTTCTAAGGACCATTTCAATGATCTCTTCACTATGAAGCTCTTCCTTTTTTCTTCCTGGAAATATGATTTTGTTTCTCACATTCGAAATCTTGTAAACAGTTTCAACAATTGCTATTCTCAAGAGTTTTCTCTTGCATTCTTATTGATCCAATTTAATTCCATGCCCCATGCCCCTGGGCTATGGCTGCAGCCCATCCAATTCAACATGTTCATCTAAATCTTCTTGGTTACCTCGCATTCAAAGAAGAGGTGTTGGCAGCTTCCATACATTCCACAATACACACACAACCCATTTATCACCAGACCAAATTTATGCATACGATATTTAGTTAGCAGGCGCTTTTGGCAAGTCATCCATAATGTAAAAATGGCTCGAGGTCTGGCCAAGTTCCCACTGATCAGCTTCCTCCAATCGAAGATAGGCTTCTTGCCTCTGGTCATTTGATATATTTTCCTCGTGTTGTATCTACGAGTTTCTTGGAGTTCCTTCCAATCATGGTACCTGGACAATGGTTGCTCGCGACACATGACGAGAAGAAGGCATATGTTCCAAAGTCTGGAACTTAAGCCTGGAGGCTTCGTTGGTTTCAGAGGAAACCAGAAAGGAAAAATCATTGGCTCTGGAACTGTTGGTAATGGTAAACTTCCTTCTATTACTGATGTTCTTTTGATCGATTGTTTGATGCATAATTTGTTGTCAATTAGTCAACTTAGTGACAATGGTTATGATATCATTTTTAATCAAAAGTCCTGTAAGGCTGTTAGTCAGAAAGATGGCTCAATCTTTTTTATCGGAAAGAGGAAAAACAACATTTACAAGATTAGACTTTCTGATCTCTGTGAACAGAATGTCAAATGCTTAATGTCTCTTAATGAGGAGCAATGGGTATGACATAGACGTTTAGGCCATATTAGCATGAGGAGGATTTCTCAGCTAAATAAGCTTGAACTAGTCAGAGGCTTACCTAATCTGAAGTATTCTTTAGATGCTCTTTGTGAAGCATGTCACAAAAGAAAGTTTTCTAAAACTTCCTTCAAAGCAAAAAATGTTATGTCCACCTCTAGACCGCTAGAACTTCTACACATTGATTTGTTTGGACCAGTGAAAACTGCTTCAATCAGTGGAAAGAAGTATTGATTAGTTATCGTTGATGACTATAGTCGTTGGACATGGGTAAAATTCTTGAAACACAAGGATGAGTCACATTCTGTGTTCTCTATGTTTTGCTCTCAAGTGCAAACAGAGAAGGATTGCAAAATAGTCAGAGTAAGAAGTGATCATGGTGGAGAATTTGAGAACAAATACTTTGAGAATCTTTTTTATTCTCATGGAATTTCCCATGATTTCTCCTGTCCCAGAACTCCACAACAGAATGGAGTAATGGAAAGGAAGAATAGGACTTTGCAAGAAATGGCTCGTACTATGATCCAAGAAACTGACATGGCTAAGCACTTCTGGGCATAGGCATTAAATACAACATGTTATATTCAGAACAAGATTTCTATCAGACCTATTCTGGATAAGACTCCCTATGAATTGTGGAAGAATAGAAAACCCAACATATCATATTTTCATCCTTTTGGTTGTATTTGTTTTATGTTGAACACTAAAGAGAATCTTGGCAAGTTTGACATCAAAGCTCAAAAGTGTTTACTGTTAGGATACTCTGAACGCTCTAAAGGCTACATAATCTATAACATAGAAACATAGATTGTTAAGGAATCAATTCATGTCAGATTCGATGATAAGCTTGACCCTGAAAAGTTAAAGCTAGTTGAAAAGTTTGCAGATTTGAAGATTACTTTATCAGAATCCAAGGAGGAAGATTCTAAGGAAGGAGACAAAGATGCAGATTCTCCAGAATCAGATACAACCTTACCAGAAGCAGCGAATAGTCCATCTCATCAGAAGAAGAATAAACTAAAGACTTCTTATTCTGAAAAATTGATTCTGGGAGACAAAGCTGATCCAGTCAGAACTCGCTCATCATTCAAACCTTCTGAAGAAATTCTTCTGGGTTTGGTGTCTCTGATAGAGCCAACATCAGTTGCTGAAGCTCTTAGGGAGAATGAGTGGATTCTGGCCATACAAGAAGAGCTGAATCAATTCACCAGAAATGAAGTCTGGGATCTTGTTCAGAAACCAAAAGGTGTCCACGTCATTGGAACAAAGTGGATATTCAGAAACAAGTTAGATGAGAAAGGTGAAGTCGTAAGAAGCAAAGCACGACTGGTAGCACAAGGTTATAGTCAGCAAGAAGGGATAGACTATACAGAAATCTTTTCACCAGTTGCCAGGTTAGAATCTATTCGTCTTTTAATTTCCTTTGTTGTGAATCATGACATTACTTTATATCAGATGGATGTAAAGAGTGCATTTTTAAACGGGGATATTTCTGAAGAAGTGTATGTACACCAACCTCCTGGTTTTGAAAGTTCTGAAAACCCATATTTTGTTTTCAAACTTAAAAAATCGTTATATGGTATGAAACAGGCTCCTAGAACTTGGTATGAAAGACTAAATAGCTTTCTTTTGGAAAATGACTTTACCATAGGAAAAATGGATACAACACTTTTTTGCAAAACCTTTAAAAATGTCATTCTGGTTGTTCAAATATATGTTTATGATATTATATTTGGTTCTGCTAATACTTCCTTGTGCAAGGAATTTTCTAAGTTAATGCAGGCTGAACTTGAAATGAGGCTAATAGGAAAACTCAGATTCTTTCTGGGAATTCAGATTGATCAATGCCAGAAGGAACGTACATTCATCAGAGCAAGTATGCAAGAGAACTTTTGAAGAAGTTCAATATGTCAGAAAGTAAACCTGCAAAGACTCCTATGCATCCGACATGCATTCTGGAGAAAGGAGAAGTAAGTAAAAATGTTTGTCAGAAGCTCTATCGTGGTATGATAGGCTCTCTTCTGTATTTGACTGCTTCTCGTCCAAATATTTTGTTCAGCGTATGTCTTTGTGCTCGTTTCCAATCACATCCAAGGGAAACTCACTTAACAACTGTTAAGAAAATCCTAAGGTATCTAAAAGGAACAACTAACCTTGGTTTGATGTATAAGAAAACATCAAAGTACAAGCATTCTGGTTATTGTGACGTAGATTATGCTGGAGACAGATTGGAAAGGAAAAGTACTTCTGGAAACTGTCAGTTTCTGAGGAACAACCTTGTCTCTTGGGCAAGCAAAAGACAATCAACCATTGCACTTTCAACTGCAGAAGCATAATATATCTCAACATCACTGTGCAGTACTCAGATACTCTGGATGAAGAATCAACTAGAATATTATCAGATACACGAGAGTAACATTCCTATCTTCTGTGATAATACTTCTGCTATTTGTTTATCTAAGAATCCTATTTTGCATTCTAGGGAAAAACATATTGAAATAAAACATCACTTTTTACGTGACTATGTTCAAAAGGGTACTTTTCAGTTAAAATTTATGGATACAGACCACCAGTGGGCTGATATTTTCACAAAACCCCTTGCTAAGGATAGATTCGTATTCATTCTGGAAAATCTATTTATAAAACTATGTCCCGAATGAGTAGATGATATTTTGATGGGTCAAGTTACCAGAACTTCTGAAATAAGATTCTGATGTTAAGCAGATTGTTTAATTGTTTTATTTAATGTCTTTTTGATTAATGATACTTCTACATGTTAGAAGATGTCCTGATCAGAAACTTGTATAGTCTGATACCTCTTGGTATTCTTGACTTAGGGAATATCAAACGTGTTATCTTGAAACAAATGGCTATGATATTTGTGACACCTGTCCAAAATCAAATCATATCTTACTATTGAAGAGACACCTCGAGCGTTGTGATTTCGTGAGACTAGGTTTCAAGTAATTATTTCCTATTACTCCCACCTTTTCATCATCAATTTTTTTGTTATAAATACTCACTTTCTCACCATCATATACTACACTACTTTCACTTCCCACACTTTTTCTTAGAAACCCTAAAACCCTTTTGTGCTCTGTAAACTCCATCATCTTTATCAATGGCTGAATTATCTCGAACTCTCTCTCAATCTCAACTACTTGGACATCAGGTCACTTTTCCAGAGAAATGTCCTATCACTCTTGACATGCTGGTAGCTGATCTTCGTGTTCTTTGTGAAACCATGGTGGACTTCAAAAATCTAAAGGATAATGGATGTGATCTTACTCAAACACTTTATTTCCAAGGCTGAAACGGTTTCTTTAAAAGATTGCAAAGATCCACCTTTCCTATCTTGGTTAAAGATTTTTGGATTCATGCAACTACTGGTAGAAATGTCATTGGTTCCACTATGTTTAGAAGACGAATCATCATTACAGAAAATACTATATGTGATTTAATCTCTCATAATGGAAAAGGGCTAAGAATCTTCAATGTTCAAGCTGATAAGCAAAGGGAAGCCAAAGTCATCGCTTATATCTTTAAAGAAGAAACTGTTCTGGATTCTAAGAAGGGTCCTTCCTCATCGTTCTTAAAAGATTCTCTAAGATTTTGGTTCAAAATCATGTTGGGAAGTATTTACCACTGTTATCCTACACATTTGTCTGATTACATTAATCTGTCTCAGAAGTATGTTCTATACTTCCTATTGAAAGGAAAGAAGATACATCTCCCATTTATCCTGTTCAGTTTTCTGAGAGAGTCAATAGTAAACTCAAGGATTGGCTCTACCAAAAAGGGAAATCATATCCCTTACGGCAGACTCATCTCCGATATTCTTATTGAATCTGGATTAGTTAATGATCGGTTAGTTGTTGGGCACACTAATGAGCTAGCAAAGGATTCTGGAAACATTTTCTAGGCTAAGAATTTGAAGAATATGAAGCTTATTAAAAAGATCACCCATCAAACTGCTCTACCAACACAATATGAACTTAACACTGTTAGGTTTCCAATTTCTGGATTTCCATCCTTATCAAGAACTTATAATCCAAATGAGCTTTCAACCTACCTTACTGGATGCAAAGATGAAGCACTAGATGTGTGGATTGACATGGGTAATCTGCCAGATGCTCTTCCTGAAATCTTACAGAGACAGGGGAAAGGCAAGAAAAAGAAGAGTGATGATGATGAAGGACCATCATCTAAGAAGATGAAGATGGCATTTACATCTGCTTCTCCTGCTGACAAATTGAGTAAGTCTTCTGAAGCTTCCTCTATAACTGTATCTGTTATTACTAACAGAAATTTATCTTCATCTCTTCCTACTCCATCTACACCTCCTTCAACATAACCACCAATATTCTCTACACCACAAGTATTTTCAACTGTTGTCACCACTTCTCCCATACCCATTTCTGAACCACCAACTAAAATAATTCCATCCTCTGCACCATCTACACAACTTCCACCACAAATACTTCAAATCACCTCAACTCAACCATCTTTCACCATATCTATACAACCAACCCCCATCATTTCTGAACAACCATTTCCAACCATCTCCTTACCATTAACCACTCAATATTTTTCTGAAGAACTTCTTACTGAACTTCTTCAAACAACCAACTCTCCATCAAACACACCATTAACTGCTCCACAAATAATACCAGAACCCATTCCATACAATCCTGAACCTTTTTCAAATAATGATATCACCAATTCGGGTGATTCTGCTAAAGAAACTTAACCATTCCCTGAGAATCAACCTTCTGACCTTCCTCCTAACCTAGATGAAGTTATTTCTGCTTTTAAGGACAATGTGGTTATGAGATTCAAGACACTCTTTGATGAATCGAATTCTAACGAAGACCCTTATGCTTTGGGTGCTTCATGGGATCAATTCAATCAGTGGATGTCCGAGGAATTTCAGAAGATTCAAAATCTCTCTATTCAGACAAAAGACTATTTTGTCCAGCAAGCTGAAAAGAGGTTGAAAGATAAGAAGGAAGCTAAAGCAAAGCTAGCTGCTGAAAGGGAATTGGCTGAGAAGTTAGCCAGGGAAGCTCTAGACAGAGAAGCTGAAAGGTTGGCTAAGGAAGCTCAAGATCAAGCTGAGAGAGAAGCTGCTGAAAACTCTACCTCTGATCCAGTGTTGAAGACTCTGGCTAGCATTCATAAGGAGCAAGAGTTGTTCAGAACAAGGATGGACAGGCAAGATGAAGTCACTTCCATCATTCAGAATGCACTTGCTTAGATCTTTCTGAGGCTCCCTCCTCCTTCTCAACCTTAGGCACCTTTCTTGGCTACCCCTTAGTTTTCTTTGTCTATTTGTTTATCTTATTTTGTATTATGGATTACCTTTCTGGATTACCCTTTTTTATTATGACAAAAAGGGGGAGTATATTAATGGAAGATTATTTTGATAAAAATATCTTATCTCTGAATCATAGCTCTAACATTCTAACACTTTAATTGCACAATTTTCTTCTTAGAATGCTTTTCAGGAACAATATTTATGTATTGGCAATCAGGCTCTAATCTAACCAATCAGGCTCTGTTATCAGACTCCATTACCACTATAATCAAGCTCTGATATTCTGGATCTGACTAGATCCATGTAATCAGGCTCTGGTATCCCTAATCTGATAAGATTTTATTTTAAGTCATAGATTCAGGGGGAGCTTGATAAAGGGAAGTTAATTCTAAACTTATCTGTGTCATTTCCTACTAATCATCTTCGTACAAAATTGTTTTATCAAAATACATTGTTTTGTCATTATAAAAAAGGGAGAGATTGTTAGAACAAGATTTGGTTCTGCCAGATATCTCTAAGTTTTGATAATAACAAAGTAGTATTTGTGTGAGAATAATTTTGGCACTCTAACGTTTGTTTTCTGTAGAATTAACAAACAGGATCTGACTCTGATAAAGAAAGCTCTGACTCTGATAGAGATCACATGCAACATCACTCTATTTTGACCAAAAGTTGTTTCTACGCCAAAGAAGCAAGTTTGCTTCTGATCTACTCACTTCCAGAAAGATTCTAAGAAGATAATATGTTGCTACTGCAATGTTCTCTTGGATTCTACCTCTGAATATGACTCTGATAATTATCTTCTGAAGACTCTGAAGACAAAGTTCTGCTGAACAACGTTCTGAAGACTCTAAAGACTTAAGTTTCGGAAGACTAAGTGCTGAAGACTCTGAAGACAAGGTTCTGCTGAACAACGTTCTGAAGACTCTGAAGACTTAAGTTTTTGATAACCAAGGGTTTTGAAGACCGAGTGCTAAAGACTCTGAAGACAAGGTTCTGGTGAACAAGTTCTGAAGACTCTGATGACTCAAGACTCTGAAGACCCAGTGATTAACTCATATACTCATGCTTCAATCATCTTTATTCAGAAGCCTCTGATGAACAAAAGAAGATGAAACGTTTGTGAGGGAAAATAGTACATAGTGCGTATCAAACACGTTCTTTTCCACTACCATTCCACTACCCTGATTTGGTGGTACAAAGGACAACCTTTGTGTATGATTTTCATCCCTGCATAACGACATTATGTCAAGTCACCAACAATCTTAATGATATTCCTGATCTGCCCTCCAACGGATCTCTTTCTGGCTATATAAAGACTTGATCACTTGAAGAAAACAAGAGAGATACACATGCGTGAATAGTAAAACACTACAATACAAAACAAGAAACATTGTTCTTACTGTATAGATTTTATTTAAGTAATTTAAGCTATTCAAAGAGTTTATATCAGCTTGTGCAGAAGCAATATTGTAAACATTAAATTTGTTCAAACAGTTGTTTGTATTCCTTAAGGGACCAGTTAGGTCAGAATCCTTAAGAAGAGACGGTTAGTCTTTGATTGTTAGTCACCAATAGTTGTTAATGTAGTGTAATAAGTTGATTATAGTGGATTAAGTCCTTGTGTATAAGACGAAATCACCTTGGCGGGTGGACTGGATTAACTTGATAGTTTTCAAGTGAACTAGGATATATCGTGTGTCTTTCTCTCTTGTTAGTTTATTTGTGATCTTTGTTTGAGTTTCATTTTGAAAATCCAATTCATCTTCTAGGGTCTAAGATTCTCTATGGAAGGGTCACCACCCACTCAGTAAATGATGGACCATTGGATACCTATTTTTTAGGAGATTGTGGGCTAGTTAATGACCCTCACTTCTCTCTTCCATAGGAATATATCTTCCCACGTTTCCCATCCTTGGGTGATATGAAGACTTTTGGGGGCGTGGGGATACCTCCCATTTGGGTGACATGTTATCGGCGACTCTCCTTGGGCAGCCTATAATCATCTCCCTAGTATAGTCTTTTTTACAAATATAACACTACATAGTCCCTCAAGCACGAGACTTATTGGTAGAGGATAAAGTGTTTTAGATTATGACTCAGGGGAGTATGCCGAGTACATGGGCTTCTCAAGGAAACATTTCATTAGGTGAAGTTACATGTAGCCAGACTAGAGAGACTATAAGTATCTCAGGCAAGGTGTTTTACCTCTTAGGCGGGACTTTTATAAATTCCTTAAGAAAGACTTGTAATCAAGTCTCTTAGATTGGATATAAGCCGCACCTCTTAGGCATGATTCCTTATTCTGATCCCGATCGAGGAAACACTAAGTCCCACAAGCAAAAGTTTAGTTAGCTTGGGGAATATAAGTCCCTCAAGCAAAATTTTATGTAGTATGATTAACGAGACTATGAGTCCCTCAGGAAAGCCATTTGACCCTTAGGCGGAATTTCCATCGAGTACTCAAGAAAGACTTGTGATCAAGTATCTTAGACTAGATATCAATTGAGCTTCTTAAGCATGAATCCATATTCAGACCCAGCATGAAGAAATACTAAGTCCCTCTGGCGAGAGTTTAGTTAGCTTGGGGAATCTAAGTCCCTTAGGAAAAATTATATGTAGCCTGACTTTTGAGACTATAAGTCCCTCAGGAGATGCATTTGACCTCTTAGGATGGACATCCATCGAGTCCTCAAGCAAGATTTGTGATCAAGTCTCTTAGACTGTATATTGATCGCACCTTTTAGGCGTGATTCCTTATTCTGATCCTTCCCAAGGAATCATTAAGTCCCCCAAGCGAGAGTTTAGTTAGCATATGGAATCTAATTCCCTCATGAAAAATCATATGTAGCCCTGTCAACAATAATATATGTCCCCCAGGTGAGGTGTTTGACCTCTTAGGCGAGATTTCCATTGATTCCTCAAGCAAGACTGGTGATCAAGTCTCTTAGACTTGATATTGGTCGCGCCTCTTAGGCATGATTCCTTATTCTGATCCTGCCTAAGGAAACACATCAATTGAAATTTTAGTTAGCCTGGGGAATCTAATTCCCTTGGGAAAATTTAAATGTATCCTGACTAACAACACTATAAGTCCCTCAGGCGAGATGAAGATGGGGGGTGACGTGAGGAAATTCTTGACCTTCGTGAAAGCCTCCTCGAATTCGGTGTCCATTTAAACCTCACATTCTTTTTTAAGGCGGCGAAGAAGATGAAGGCTTTACCTCCTACGCATGAGAGGAAACGAGACAGGGTGGCAAGGCGACTTATAAGTTGTTGTACTTGTGAGAGGAAGAATTGCCTCTACAAGTCAATATATGTTTTGATGATAACAATAAGTATTTGTGAAAGAACCATTTTATGGTCTAACGTGTGTTGTGTTCAGATCATAAGAACTAAAGACATCAGAACCAACATACACCAGCTAGATGTACTATGATTGAATATATATATATATATATATGCGAAGTTACTATGTGTGACTAAAGTCGCGAGAAGCAAGAACTCTTGTTTATCTAGTCATGATCAGCTAGATCCAAGGATGCCAAGATTGCTGTTGCAATGCTCTTGTGGATGCTCTCTTAAAGTGATTAAGATTCTGAAGATAGCGAAGCTTCTGAAGAAGTACACTCAGAAAGAACCAAAGTTCTGAAGACTCCTATGACTTGAAGTTCTGATAGCTGAAGGCACTGAAAACCAAGTGCAGAAAGAATTTGAAGACTGACGAGTTCTGAAGATCAAGTTTCAAACAAGAAGTTCTGAAGACTCTGAAGACAGGCTCTGAAGATTCGGAAGACTTAAAGCAGAAAAGGATAACGCTCTTAACGACCAAGTGCTGAAGTTCTGAAGACTGATTCCTAATGGACTTCTTCAATTAACGGAAGACTTGAAGCATCAGATATTCTGCTATAAAGACTCCACTCATGCTTCATCAAATTAACATCAGAAGCCACTAAAGTTTCGAAATCTAAATATTAACGTTGTGAGTTAAATGTACACACTGCCCAAGAAAAGATGTCTGGTCACTTCCTCCTATGCAAAAAGAAGATGTGTCAGTACAACTCATTATATCACAACGTCTCTTTTCCAAACAGCCAACAGTATTCTCTAACGGATATATTTCTACTGGCTATTTAATGGAAAGAGTTTTTGCTTCTGATGTGTCAATCACTTGTAGAGTTATGAACTGAATGTTCATCTACAAAATTGACCAAGTCATTGTGTGAAGATAGCAACAACGATGAGTTCTCATTGTAACACTTAGAATATTCAAAGCTGTCATTATTTCACTCATGGCAATTGTTGTTGAATCTCCAAAGAACAAATCAATACAACAACAACAACAATTAAACAGAAGTTATTGATGAAGAAGACAACATTGAAGATCAGTCAAGTCATCAACCTACCTTCTCGTCAAAGCTACATTGAAGATCTGAAGCAAGGAGTTGTTGCTCAAAGCTTGCTCAACCAGAAGACGAAGAAGAAGAAGATCTACAAGATGTCTATAATCATAATATCAAATACATCTTTGTAGTTTCTTAGGAAAGGAAGGAGCTGATTGCTCAAAACTTGATTGAACACAAGTGTGTGTTCTTTGTACTTAAATCTAGGAGAAACTTGCTTATTAAGAAGCACAATTTGTAATCTCCAGTTTTCCAATTCAACTAGATGAATTGAGACTCCTCAAGTGAACGTTATATCCTGATGGGATCCCTGAACGGTTCAACTGTGAGTTGAGGCCCTTGAGTAGATCACGTGGTGATCAGATACTTGAGATGACAATGGCTGAGGGTCATTGTGGAAAATCCTGAAATATGGTCAGTAGCGTTATATTCATTGTGATGAATCCCTGAACGACTAGCTGTGAAATCCCAGCAGTGGGTCTGCTCGGTCAATGAACGTTATATCCTGTTGGATCCCTGAACGGTTCATTGTGTTGTTAGTCACAGTGCGGCTGTGCAAATGGTTAGTCACCGGCGTGGCCCGTGCAAGTGTAATCATGATTTGATTATAGTGGATTAAGTCCTTGTGTTCAAGGCAAAATCACCTGAGGAGGGTGGACTGGATTAGTCCGCGTGGTGAACCAGGATATATCGTGTGTCCTTTACTCTCTTGCTTAGTATCTCTATTTATGTTTCAGCATTGAATATCAGAACCTCATATTAAGCAAATTTAGAACCTTGCAGCCTATCTCTGATAAGCTTCCGCACTGCAAGTTCTGAGTATTGTATCTTATGATCAGAACCTATACGGTTCTCATACTCTATAGTTAATATATTAGAATCTCTCAACGAACATTGAAGGTTCTTGAGCGTCAAATCAACAAGATGCGAAAAGTTACAAAAAGAGTAAATACACAATTCAAACTCCCCTTTCTTGTGTCTTTCTCGCACCTTTAATTGGTATCAGAGCCCCGGTTCTGTTATTGATTTACATCAAAAACTTAACAGTGTCAGAAAAATATCCAGATATGGTGCGTAGAAGTACTTTTGGTGAGATTGAAATCCACTTACAATTTCTGTAACAGTTCAGCAGTTAACTGTGTACAAAATTATAATCAATCTGATTACTTCGTGAGCAATTCACTAATTCTAGATGAAGCCTCACTAAAGATTGAAGAATCAGTTGATAAGATAAAATCATCAGATGAAAGGCAGTATCTGTTGAATGCTCATTCTGGAAAATACGTGTGGATAAAACCATGTATATGATTAAAAGATGAATCGTCAGAAAGCAAGAAATCTTGTTTGCTGAAGATTAATTCTTTATGAGTTTTTGAGATGTTTTCAAGAAACGGATTAGGTCCACCCTTGACTTTCTCGTTTAAAAAACTCATTCTGGATCTCTTCATGTAAAGAAGGAAGATTGATGTTCTAAGACTTTGAATTTCAGAAATAAATCTGTTAAACTCAGAATCTAAAAAATTCAAATTATTAGAAATGATTCAATGTCAGAATCTGGAATGATCAAAAGATTCAATGGAGAACTGAATCCCAAAGATTCAGTAATTACTTGATTCCGAACGAACTCTTAAGATCTTAACTGGTTCAGTGATCAAGCTCCAACAACCTGAAATCATCCTAGTAAAGATCAAATGTTGATAATCTGATTTTCAACAGATCAAGTGTTCTCAGAACCATTTGTGCTATGAAATTAGATGCTATCATTTCAGGTATCTAGGTTCTCCAACTAAGATGACGTTAATGATGTTCGTTTGAAGAAATTAGTCAACTCATAGATATGTGTGAAAAACCCCAAATAAGTTGATCATCATTATAAGAACAAGAGGTTCATGTAAATTATGTCTAGTAATGTACACATGGGGCATTATGATGTTTTGGTTCTGAACAAGTTCTGAAACAACCTTGAGGAACAAGTCAGATGCTGATATGATAATTCCCCCTCGTATAACCTCTCAAAGGTTCTTACTGAACTGGTGAAATCAATCATCTTTCAAAGAAAAGAAACTCTCACAAACGGAAACTGAATTCAGGCTTTGAAAGGAAAACTCAACCAATTCTTGAAGTTTTTCGTTTAAGATTCAGATCCATATCTTAGGAACTGTATCAGAACTAAACAGGTTCTATGGACCAAGGAAATGAGAAGTGAGAAACATTCAAAACAGATGTAATCTGCTATTTATGAATGGGGTCATCAAATGAAATTTACTGTTCACTTAGTATTGCTCCCACGCATATGAGTGTCACCTTATAAAAAAGGATCGCATGGAATTAGATAAGTTCAAATAAAATGGTCACTCTGATCATGTTAAGTCCTAATCTCGGTTACTGTAACCTAGAGAACTAAAGGACAAGGTTGAACAGAAAAAGAGAGAGAAAGCTACAATCCAACTAGGATCACCTTCCAAGAAAATATTCTCTTCAGAAGTCAGAAGACAAGCTTATCTTGAAGAATCCAAGAAACATCTAGAGCTTACTCGAAAATAGGCAGAATCAAAAAGATGCTCAAAGCTTCAGGAGTCTGAAAGGAATGATTTCACGAAAAGTTTTAGCTAAAAGATTTTCTTCAAAGAGGTTAAGCATCCCTAAGGTGTATCTTGAAGAATCTCAGAACCTTTAACTCTCTCTCAGAAGCAAGCCAAGTCTGAAAGAAGTCGATCAAAAGCTCAGAAGAATGCACTCACGAAAAATTACGAGGATTTCAAAACTCATCAGAATAAAAACCAAAGTCAAGACAAAAAGCACTCAGTTAAGTCTGAAAAATCTAAGGTACACTTTTCTTTTCACTAATAATCTGTTAAACTCATGAGATGCCTTAATTAGAATTCTTTCAAACTTGTCATAGCATGTTTTACTAGGTAATTATTTAGGAATCCTTACATGTTTCTTTAGGAAAATATTCAACCAATAAAAAATATGTTAAGCATAGATGAAAGAAATTGCTAAATACAAGAAAACCCTTTAACAAAAACTACACGCAAAAGAATACAATAATAATTGCGAATCTATTGAAACCACAACATATCTCTGACAACTTAATAAGATCTTACTAAAATCTTTTGAACTGTCCTCTAGTAAGAGATTTCCTCCATCAGCGTCTAGTCATATCCTATTACCCATAGGTATGCTTCAGTCAACACCTCTCTAGAACCTAATCCCTCTCTCTATCTAACAAGAGTATATGTTCATCCTAGCTAACCCTACTCATCAATAATACAAGTCTTATTCTATATATATATATATTATCCTCAGTTTCAAACTTATTAAAACTCAAACCTCTCTAACTCCTGACTTGATTTCCTCAAAAGACTTCCTCACCATTCTCATGGCAAACCAATCATTGACTCCAAGAACCTTCTTTGGCGACAACAACTCTCTTGAAATCATTAGTGAAAAACAACCTAAGCTAATGGATATTGATCATAATTTCCATCTAGGCATTCATTCGCAAAATTGGAACGGGTACATTCATATGCTTAGAGGTCCCATTTACCCAAACATCATAAAAACTTTTTGGATCAATGCTGATGTCAGCCATGACGGTCTGACCATTTCTTCAGACATCTATGGTATTCCTCTCTCCTTCAACGCTTCAAAAATCACTGAAGCCATTGAATGCCCACTGGAAGGCATCACTCCCAGTCATGCATCCATTCGATGCACTTCTGATGCAAAATTACACTACTTGTTTGATAAAGATTCTACCTTCGAACCTACTAATCTTGAGAAACTCCTGCCCCATGCCAGAGACTGGTTTAAATTCATTCTGACAAACATCAAACCTCAAAGCACATACAAAAACCTTTTGTATCATGATGACAAGCTCCTAATCATGTGTCTCCTTAAGCAAACTAGTATAAATCTGCCCCAAATTATATTTGACCATCTCAAGGACACCATTCTCGTGTCAAGAACTACCCTTGAAACTATGATCCCTTATGGAAGAATCTTAATTGAAGTGTTTTTCAAAACAGGAGTTATGCAGACAATTAGCAGGACTGGATGCGGTCCTGATATTGCCCTTATTGAAAACTCTTGTGAAACATTTGACAGTGACTGGTTCTCAGAAAACAAATTAGTTGACAATCTAAGATAGATTAGGATACTAGATGGTTAAGTGTATGCCTGTGTCATTTATGGATATATATCTATGTTATCTTTTGTATCGTGTTATTTATAATATCTGGTACCCACTAATAAAAATTCTTAATAAACCATTAAAATATTGCATAAATGAAGTGTCCTGTTTTACAGCCCAAGAAATCTTCAGTAATAAAGTCTTTAGCTTCCCAATAAATGAGTAACTGCTCCGTTTTCTTTTCCCACACGTTCACACCTTTTAGCATACCCTAATTAATCATGACCACCTAGGAAATAGTAAACCCAAATCTTGGTGTACCAATTTAGTCATTACACTCCTCACTCTCTTTTCGCCTATAAATAATAGGATTCTACTTCGTCCTCGCTCATCCTCATCTAAACCAATTTTCATTCAGAATCTTCTGTGTGTTAACAAATGGCTTCTCCAACATTTATAGGAAACGGAGAAGCTCTAGAAGTTATCCCAGAGAAAAGACCAAACCTAGCTAGACTTCAAAATAATGGTCTGGAAATTGTAAGAAGCATGTAGATTCAATCTTGGAATAGTTATTATTCACTGCTAAACGGCCCAGTCTTTCCAGTTCTTGTGAAAGAATTCTGGAAATATACCAGAATCAGTAATGATGGAAACACTAGCTGGTATGAAGTATATAGCTTTCCAATCACCATCTCCATTCCCTCATTAGAAAAGCTCATAAGTTGTGTAGCCTCTGGGGTCACTGTTGAAGACTTTCAATGTGACCTGAGCTTGGTGAAGAAATGCAAGGTTTTATTTGATGATTCGGTTCCTTATGAACCAAACAACCCTGAGAAACTTCTTCCTTCACCCAGAACATGGTTCAGATTCTCTCTAACCAATCTTCGACCTCGTGCAACTGCAAGGAGCACGCTGTCCCAAGATGACAGAGTATTCGTTTTCCTCCTAACACACCACTTTAAAATCAATCTTCCCAAAACTATTTTCAATCACCTAAAACATTCTATCAGAGTTTCAAGAACTCAGTTGAACTCTTATGTTCCTTACGGGAGAATAATATCTGAAATTATGCTAAAAGAGAAATTTTGGGGGTTAGTAAGGAGACTCGGACCAGAACCTTCAGTAACTGAGACAAGATGTGATAGGGTAGACAACGTTGAAGATTTTGATGACTAAAATTTTAAAATCTGATGTAGTGCAATGCTATGTTTTGTTGCTTATCGCTCTATTTTGTGCTGATGTTTTTCTCACTTAGTCAATGAAAATATGACGTCTTCTATTTTGTTGCTTATCTGAGAAGTTCACTTTACATCTATTAACCTTCAATTAATCTTTTGGCTTCCATCTATCCACCTTCATTTAAATACATACTGAGTATAGATGTGTTTCCCTAAAATAAGTCTAATTGCTTCTGAATGTTTAAATGACTATGTGACTCTGTAACTGAATATAAATGACTACATGCTTAAATGCTCATATGCCCTGAAACTTTTTGATGATGTCAAAAAGGGGGAGAAATATATTTGATTGATTTTGATTGAAAGAAGGAAATCTGAAAGAATGCAGAACTCAAACAAAGTATTCTTATAGAATGCAGAACTCAAACAAAGTATTCTTATAAAATGAGTTACTACTAACGTTTGTTGTTTGATGTTATCTGAGGAACTCTAAACAAGTTCACTAGGCATTCTAAAGACAGGATAAGAAGAAGAACTACGATCATAGAATAAAGAATCAGATTAAGTAAGAAAACTCTGAAAGCAATCAAGGCAAAGTCTACATTTCAAAATGCTCACTCAAAAGTTTTGTGCAAATCAGAAGTCAAGAACTGTCTGAAGATCTGGATTAAAGATCCAAGCAAGAAACCATTCTGATGTTTATCAGGAACCAATTTGAATTAAAGACGATTGGGTATCAGACTAAATCATCAATTGGAAATCAGATTCAGTACACAAAGATTAGTATCAGACTCTCAATCAAAACAAAGTTGTGGATTACTGTCAAAGTACCTTCATTGGTATCCTATCAGCACACAAAGGAAATACTCTTCAAAGTAATATCAAAAGAACTCCTTCAGCATCAGAATCAACAAACTCTGGTATAAGATTCATCACATCATTTTTACATCCGACTAAAACAAGATGTACCAGATTCAGAATCAAGCGTTGATTGATCACAAGTTTTAACCTTCAATTGGTATCTGATCAAAAATCAAGCTTTGATAATTTAATTGAGTTGTGACAATAACAAGGTCTGAAATAAACCTTTGTTCAAAGTCAAACTCTGAAAAGTCATGATCAACACTGGTGATTAAATTTAGAAACTCTGAATTTCAATTCTGAAAGATCCCAATATCTGACTTATGGAAATTAGGGGGAGATTACACAGAAGACTAAAATGCAAAATATAAAATCTTCATATAGCCTGAAACTCAAGGGGAGTGTCTCAAAAGACAGTTTCTAATATACAACGAAGCTATGTTTATCAGTCAAAGAACTGCTCTAATTCTGTGCTCAATTGAATCTACTGAAAAGTAGAAATGCTTCAGATGACTCTGAAGATAACAAGCTGTGATATGACAACAAAGGAAACTGAGTTCTGAAGATCTGAAGATGGAAGTTCTGTTGAACTAGTCCAGATGCTAAAGACTCTTCGTTTTCCTAAGGACAAGATAGAAAAGTAACTCTTTTCTATTTTCTGTTCTGGCAACTCAAGTTGTTACTCTGTATATCTTTGGATTATATAAAATCCTAGATGATCTCAGATAAAGCTTTGAGGATAACTCATTCAGGGGGAGTTGTTGTTCCATACTCTGAATTTGTTTGCTTTGGTGATTACCTTGTATAAAATGTTCAATCAAAATACTTGGTTTTGTCATCATCAAAAAGGGGGAGATTGTGAGAGCAAGAATTGTCTCTACAAGTCAATCTATGTTTTGATGATAACAATAAGTATTTGTGAAAAAACCATTTTATGGTCTAATGTGTGTTGTATGCAGATCATAAGAACTAAAGACATCATAACCAACATACACCAGCTAGATGTACTATGATTGTGTATATATATATATATATATATATATATATATATATATATATATATATATATATATATATATATATATATATATATATATATATATATATATATATATATATATATATATATATATGCGAAGTTACTATATGTGACTAAAGTCGCGAGAAGCAAGAACACTTGTTTATCTAGTCATGATCAGCCAGATCCAAGGATGCCAAGATTGTTGTTGCAATGCTCTTGTGGATGCTCTCTGAAAGTGATTAAGATTCTGAAGATAGCGAAGCTTCTGAAGAAGTACACTCAGAAAGAACCAAAGTTCTGAAGACTCCTATGACTTGAAGTTCTGATGGCTGAAGGCGCTGAAGACCAAGTGCAGAAAAAATCTGAAGACTGACGAGTTCTGAAGATCAAGGTTTCAAACAAGAAGTTCTGAAGACTCTGAAGACAAGCTCTGAAGATTCGGAAGACTTAAAGCAGAAAAGGATAACGCTCTTAACGACCAAGTGCTGAAGTTCTGAAGACTGATTCCTAATGGACTTCTTCAATTAACGGACGACTTGAAGCATCAGATATTCTGCTATAAAGATTCTACTCATGCTTCATCAAATTAACATCAGAAGCCACTAAAGTTTTGAAGTCTAAATATTACCGTTGTGATTTAAATGTACACACTGCCCAAGAAAAGATGCCAGGTCACTTCCTCCTCTGCAAAAAGAAGATGTGTCAGTACAACTCATTATAACACAACGTCTCTTTTCCAAACAGCCAACAGTATTCTCTAACGGCTATATTTCTACTGGCTATTTAATGGAAAGATTTTTTGCTTCTGGTGTGTCGATCACTTGTAGAGTTATGAACTGAATGTTCATCTACAAAATTGACCAAGTCATTGTGTGAAGATAGCAACAACGATGAGTTCTCGTTGTAACACTTAGAATATTCAAAGCTGTCATTATTTTACTCATGGAAATTGTTGTTGAATCTCCAAAGAACAAATCAATACAACAACAACAACAATCAAACAGAAGCTGTTGATGAAGAAGACAACATTGAAGATCAATCAAGTCATCAACCTACCTTCTCGTCAAAGCTACATTGAAGATCTGAAGCAAGGAGTTGCTGCTCAAATCTTGCTCAACCAGAAGACGAAGAAGAAGAAGATCTACAAGATGTCTACAATCATAATATCAAATACATCTTTGTAGTTTCTTAGGAAAGCAAGGAGCTGATTGCTCAAAACTTGCTTGAACACATGTGTGTGTTATTTGTACTTAAATCTAGGAGAAACTTTCTTATTAAGAAGCACAATTTGTAATCTCCAGTTTACCAATTCAACTAGATGAATTGAGACTCCTCAAGTGAACGTTATATCCTGATGGGATCCCTGAACGGTTCAGCTGTGAGTTGAGGCCCTTGAGTAGATTACGTGGTGATCAGATACTTGAGATGACAATGGCTGAGGGTCATTGTGGAAAATCCTGAAATATGGTTAGTAGCGTTATATTCATTGTGATGAATCCCTGAACGACTAGCTGTGAAATCCCAGCAGTGGGTCTACTCGGTCAATGAACGTTATATCCTGTTGGATCCCTGAACGGTTCATTGTGTTGTTATCACTGTGCGGTTGTGCAAATGGTTAGTCACCGGCGTGGCCCGTGCAAGTGTAATCATGATTTGATTATAGTGGATTAAGTCTTTGTGTTCAAGGCGAAATCACCTGAGGAGGGTGGACTGGATTAGCCCGCGTGGTGAACCGGGATATATCGTGTGTCCTTTACTCTCTTGCTTAATATCTCTATTTATGTTTCAGCATTGAATATCAGAACCTCATATTAAGCAAAGTCAGAACCTTGCAGCCTATCTCTGATAAGCTTCCGCACTGCAAGTTCTGAGTATTGTATCTTATGATCAGAACCTATACGGTTCTCATACTCTATAGTTAATAGATCAGAATCTCTCAATGAACATTAAAGGTTCTTGAGCGTCAAATCAACAAGATGCGAAAAGTTACAAAAAGAGTCAATACACAATTCAAACCCCCTTTCTTGTGTCTTTCTCGCACCTTCAATACTTCCTTTAGGTTAGTGGGACTCCTCATGGTGATAACTGATTGACACTTATATGGGTTATCCTTGATGCCCCTCCGTGTCAGCATGAGCCTAGAAATTTTCCTGCCTGAACCCCGAAAGAACACTTGGTGAGGTTTAGGCGCATATCATACTTCTTGACTGACCGCAGGACATCCTCCAAATCTTCTACATGGCTGAACTCTTTGATAGTCTTAATTATCATGTCGTCAATGTAGACCTCAGGGTTTCTCCTAATCTTGTGAACGAAGAAAGCATCCATGACCCGCTGGTAAGTGGTGCCAGTGTTCTTGAGGCTGAAGGGAATGACGTTGTAGTAGTAGTTGCCATGATTCGACACGAAGGCTATTTTGGGTGCGTTCAAGGGGTCCATCTGAATTTGGTTGTACCCTAAGTACGCATCCATGAAGCTCAATGTGTGGTAGCCTGAAGACCCATCGATGAGGCGGTCGATGTACGACAACAGACATGGGTCTTTAGGACAAGCGACATTTAAATAAGTGAAATAAACACATATACGCAACCTGTTGTTAGCCTTTCGGACCAGAACCACGTTGGCCAACCTTGTGGAGTATTTTGTTCCCGTGATGAGTCTGACATCAGATAGTTTTCCCACCTTTTCACCAATGACGGACCTTTTTTCCTGGTCTACTTTTCGCTTCCTCTGTGCCACTGGTCTGGCGGAAGGGTGGATGGTGAGCGATGACTTACCACTTTGGTGTCTATTCCTGGCATTAGGCATGACAACATAACCTGTACCCGCCTCAAATTTGACGGCGAAAACCCGTTTTGACTGTTTTGGGGTTTTCCTCGATTACAAAATATGGCGACGGGTTGGGTAATAGGGACATTAGTACTCGCCCTAAATCTGTCATCGAACCCGTCCCATTTATTTTATTATGTATTTTATTACTTATTTATGATAATTTAAAATATTAAATATATGTCAACGTTTTGATATTTTGATTTGTATTTATTATTTAAAATATTTGAAATGTGTTTATGAAATTTTTTAAGATTGTTTTATTTTATTATTTGCAATGTAATTTTATTTTGGAAAAAATAAATATTTCTATTAAAAAATGTTGAATTCACTAAATGGATGGTGGCGGGGCAGGAATACCCGAACTCAACCCGAACGCGTTTGAGACGGGTTTGAGTTTTATTTTCCCATCCCCGTTAGAGATCGGGGAGGGGAACGAGGATTGTTTGTGAATTCAGATTTAAGTTTGGGGGAGATAAATACCGTCTCCGACCCGCCCCATTGCCATGCCTACCTAGCATGTTGGAGAAAGTCCATGCTAGCAAGTCGACATTTTTAATGAGTTGGTCGACTAGTTCTTGTTCCTCCTCTGCGGATAAAGAAGTGCATATCTTCGTCTTCTAATGGACATGAAGACCTGTATGTACCTCCTTCAAATATTTTGTTGACGTGAGCCTTTCTACTTCAGTGTCAAGTTTGGATCAATCCCAACACTCAAAATCAGTATTTAGAATTTTAAAAGGAGGGACATTAACAAAAGCAAACTCTTCTTTAGTTGTTTCCATAATACTTTAGTAGCACACTCGAGCGCCTTATTGATTCTCTCGAATTGTACCGACTCAGCTGTTAATAATACGTGACTGTATTTACACTCTAACTAACAATAAACCGCTAAGGAAATATCACTTGATACTAAATGGATATTTTAAAAGAAGACGTGTCAAAATCAATTAAATTGAATTACCAGTTGATCGCTACTCCATACACTCCATCGTATTCATAACATAATGACCGTAGAAATCTAATGCTATTTTGGTATATGGAATCCAAATTTCATGTCCTTCTCATGCATCTAGCTATTTGGAGATTCCATATATCTCTCTTTCTCCCTCTTTTTGACTCTATATCCTGACAAAACATGAATTTGGCTCAACACATCCAATAAACTATAGAAGATTCTAGAGGCATAACCTATCATGCTTTTGATGATATCACAATATAAAATAAAAACAATGGGCCATATTTCTTTATCAAACATGGCCAGATGAGTCCTTATCATTGGACTCCACCATTCTATACTAATTTTGTGAACATAATTAAAAGGTAGCTGTTATCTATGCAAGTGATTCTATCATATTTACGTTTGTCTCAAGATAGGTAACTCTCAATTACCCTCTTTTTTGAATTGTTATTTTCAGTTGAGGGAAATTGAGACAACCATCACTTAGTGCCCTTCAATGTCTTGTAACTATCCATGTACAACTTGATCATTTATTTACCTATTTGTAGGACATGTCCAATTTTCTAGTTCAATTCAACCAATATACCTAAGACTTCAATGAAAAAAAAATAGTTTCATTTTTCTATTTTCATCAAATATCATGTGACTGGGGCCGTATTACTAATATTTTGGAGGTGCTGAAAATTTAAATATAGATGTTGAAAATTTAAATATAGATGTTATTCCGTCATGATTTAGTTGTGATAAATATTTTATAAATTTTTTTAATTATAGTTTACACATGTTAAATTTCGAATCTGATATTTAAAAATGATTTTAAAAGACGACTCTTAATTATATTCCTTAAATACGTCATTAGAGATACTCTTAAAAGATTCTAATAATATTTTTGTCTTATTATTAATAAATGAAATACATCTCAATTATATTCACCATGGCCCCATTGACAAACTCCAATTGGTTGATATAGCACATCAGATATAGTAGTAGCTAATTTACACCACTCTTCACTCCACTATTACATAATAAAAGATCAAATCAATGGCTATTAATTAATTCTAACCTCCAAATAATTTCTATTTATTTAACTAGTCAAAAGAGATTCCCTTCCTCATCAATTATTTCCCCTAACTACTACCAATTCAACACAAACTATGCAATTAATAATTCACCTTAATCTTTCCCTTCAAAATTCCAAGGGACATAATCAAACTTTTTTTTTCATGCATGTTAATGATTATAGTGGTAAATTTGGTCCATTTAACTTCGTTTCGCCAAAATTCGTCAAAAAACGAGGCAGAATCAAATTATAGAGTGGACGTGAAACTTTAGCTCAACCCAAAGAAAATTATAAATTAAATGGACAAGCCCGACAGATCTACTCTATTTTATGACTCATACAATGCATTTGAATGATAAGAACATGTTTGTTCCGTTTAACTTGCCCTAACAAAGTCCGTTTAAAAGTAACATGGAACATAAGAGTTAAATTAAAAAAACGACCGTTTAATACCTTAATTTAAATAACCAAATATAACGTGTTAAACAGATCAAAACCTAATTTGACCCAACTAAATATAATGTGTTAAACACACTAAAAAATTACTATCCCCATAACATTTATAGATATATTTCTTAGAGTCTTAGCTATACCTAATAAATTTTAGATGAAAAAAAAAATCCAATCAAGTTTACTTTCTTCAAAAGCAATCATTCTAAACCTTAACCACACATCATCACTCCATTATCACATTATTAAGATAACATTGAAAGAAGAAGAAACAAAAAGCCAAAAATCACATCTTGTAATTAATATTATGAAAACCATGTTCTAGTAGTAGCTAGTAGCATTAAATATTCACATGTAGACGTGTGTGAGGCACAGGAGAATGGTTACCAACTGACCCATTGTTGAATCAAGGATACTCATAGTTTCAACTTTCATGGTATCAAATAACTATTTCTGAAAATATGTGCACTATTGTTTGGTGCAATATCACTTTCAATTTATCATATAACATTGTAATGCTTCATGTAGGTGTGTCAGTTAACAGTTGCTACTTTTATTTTATTTTTTTGCTGCAACAGTTTACATAAAGCTAAACAGTTTTATGACCTTCACGCATGGAGCATGCAAATTGCTGTAGAAATACTGTTGAAAAATATAAAAAATATTAATCGGATACATAATATAAGTCTCAATTATGTCACAAAATATAATATATCAAAGTTTTATTTGGATTTGGATCTAATCTTATATACTCCAAATCAATATTTTAATTCCGGACTCATCTTTCAATCTAACGAGGTGACATGATTAAGAGATATGTAGTCGAATAAAAGAATTCTGATTGAACTGCATAACTAACTTAAATATTATCGAATTCGAATAGCTCAATCATATAACTCAGTCTCTCTAACAAAATTGTAAAAATATTGAATTTTGAATTGAATGATATGATATCTAAAAAGTAAAAAAAAAATAAAACATGACATCTAAAAAATGTAACGAATGAGATTTTTCTTTTCAAATAATTTTAGCTTTTAAAATTTTGATTTTTTTCTATTTTAAAATTTTATTCATTTTTTAAAATAAAAATAATTTTTAGAAAATTTAATTTTTAAGACGAAAAGAAACAAACATTACCCTACGGATCACAAAACCTCTTATTCGTCGATTTTTTTCCTTCAAGTTTTTCATGGTTATGTCCGTTTTCAGCCGTTTAATTACAAGATCGATTTAATAATTAGTATTTCTCGATTTGTTCGTTACAACTCGCTAATCGAGCCAAATTTAAGGCACTTTTTGTAGGTACAACAACATCTATTCAAATTTACTAAAGCTTAATCACAATTTTTATCACACTTTCATTAAAACTATCGTTCAATTGGAGAGATTGTTTTCGATGTAAAATTTTCTAGAGAGAGTCGTCGAGATCTTCACTCTTAGAACTCCTACTCTATGTGTTTTTCATATTTTTATTTATTTTTAACCAACATTTTATAGAAGACAATCATTTGCCATTGTTGGAGGTTGAGCTCAATTCAATTATCAAACATATTTCAGAATGATTAATTTATGTATTAATAAATCTAAAGTTAATATAGTGCTACTTATATTATAGAATACTAAAACATTTTCCACCATCAATCATTTCTCTGTTTTCTCATCACTCCCTAGAGAGTCCCACTAACTTAGTAGCTAGTATCTACCCATTTGATTATTGTGAAAGGTAAGACTTTGTGGATATGGTGTTCGTGGCAAGTGAATTTTCTATGTCAAATTGAGTTTTGGATACAATCATGACGAAAGCACTTTGATTTTTCTAATGCTTAGCCAAAATGAGTGAAAATGAATGATGTGCTTGGCATCTCCTTAAAAAAAAAATAAGTGTCGCAATAAATCAGTGTCACTAAAAGGTCCCATGTCATATCAAATCAAGATTTTAATAGGCTATTTGTTGTGTCTAGAAGTACAAGTTAAATGGCTTTAATTATGATGGGTTGGTCCCCTCATGAAACATGTTGTAAGTCATCTTATAATTATGTTGGAAATTAGAATAGTTGGGTGCTTAGGGTTGTTTGTGTTTATCCCTTTTATAGTTTCTCTATGTAAAGGAATTAGAAGTTAGTATTTCTTAATCATCTATATATGGATCATATATGTTTATTATCTATATGTGGATCAACTAAAATAGTTTTGTTCAAAAATTGAATTAGATTATGTTTTATGGCCCAATATATGATACAAGTTGACTCTAATATGAGTACGAGGAGGGACAATGGGTATTAAGGGCCAAGAGGATTAGAGTCAAGTCCAAATTGTTGTAGGACTAGCACATGTCTACCGGACTAGCACATGTCTACGGTAGATTATATTCTGTCCTATAATGAATGATCTATTTGAAATAAAAGAGTATTTTAAAATGAATAATCCATCTCAATATCTAATGCATCTTTTCTAATTTTACCCTCTAATTAATATTATTTTCATCATTCCCAATACATGATAAGAGTACACTACTACAAAATACACATTTGGTAACATTATATTACCATGGTCATTCCATCCACCGTTGTAATATATGAAACTTGATGCGACTTATTTTTTTGAAAGACATTTTATCACGGTTGATAGACACAACCGTTGTGATAGAGTAAGTGATACACGGTTCGAATCCTGACTTTACTATTTTTTCATTTTTTTCATATTACAACAAGCGTGTGTCACTTAAATTCATAAAAAATAAAAAATTGACGATTATTTAATCACGGATTTAATAATTAACCGTTGTAATATTATTTGTACAACCTTCTTATTCTTCCCTAAAGAGAGAAACGTTCTTCCCAACTATAATGATGATTGAAAATTTTCTTCAGGTTTCAAGACGGTCACAATGTCATTCAAAAATATCAACAATTGAAAGTAATCATTTCAAGCATTAAATCATCTGATCTTTCATCTTCAATCTCCTCTATAAAGGCATCGTTTCATATAATGAATTTCCACTTCTTCACAACTATTCTTCTTAACTACATATAGCAACACGAGTTCTCCATCTGAAAATGCTAACAGAAATATCTCAACTGAAGTCACCAGAGTACAACACCATGATCAGCAGTCAACTGAGGAGGTCCAACCATCTGGATCGATTGCTGTCAGGGATACACTTAGGGTTAGGAAGGCCAAGAAGAAGAAAAAGAAGAAGCTGAAGAAGAAGAAGAAAAAGATGCCCAGGAAGTTTTGTTACTATGATTCTGACGAGGGTAGTGAGGAGAGAGTCATAGATTATGAAGATTCCTTTGCTGGTAGGGGTTATTGTTCTGACATTGACAATATGTAATGAAATAATTTATGTACTCCGCCCTCTTGACCCTCTTAATGAAAATTTTTATTATTGTTATATATACTCTTTCATTTATATCACTATATATTATTGTTTTACCAAAAAAAATAGTACAAGCCAACAAAAATAAAAAGAACAATCGCAACAATAATGAAAAATAACTATAACAATAATTAATACCTCTCTAATAATTGTGTTCATAAATAATAAATAAATAAATTATGAGAGATTTAACCACTGTTTTAATAAAGAACCATTGTAAAAATTTAAAATTATATCACGGTTTTTCTTTCTAACCGTGATGAAAAGTGATATATTATATCACGGTTTTTCTTTCTAACTGTGATGAAATGTGATTTTTTTTACTATATAAGCGAAAATATCTATCTTTCAGTACATAATAATCGTTTCTCTCAAATGAAAACCCTAACATATTTCACTCTTCTCTCTCATATCGTAACCCTAACATCCGTGTCACTCGTTAAACTTTCTTAAACCTTCAGATTCGTCTTCACCTATCTTTATGATACTCTTTTATCATATTTCAGGTTCGTTCATTAAACTTATGTTTCGATTTCGTTTACATTTTTTGTTAAAAATGGGTTCTCATTTTTTTATATGGTGAATGTTCTCATTTTTTAAGATTCGTCTTTACCACCTTAACAAAGCGTATACTTTGGCTATGATACATATGGTTTATGTAGCTATGAAGAAAAATACAAGAAGTGTAAAGTTATTGTGTTAACTTCATTCACTTTGTACTTCTTCTTCATAGCTTCATAAACTAGATGAAAATCATAATTTGTTCCAGATCCACGATTAGTTTAAAAAAAGGTGCGTTCTTTTAACATTACATAATATCTTATGTTGTTGTATGTTGTTGTATGTTGCTATTGTTGTTTCTGAACCTTATTTTGTTGTATGTTGTTGTGTTTTTGATAAATATTGTTGTATGATGTTGATTAATGTTTTAAGAATTTAAAGAACAAAGCATTGCTAAGTCACAGGAAAGAAGCTTCTTGTGACTTAGAAATGTTTTATTCTTTATAAAATTCTCAAAACATTACATAATATCCTGTGTTGTTGTATGATTTGTATGAAGTTGAGTTTATTATATGCTATGTAGATTGTTTGTTTCACTAACCCTTCACTTAAAATACATTTCATTTAAATTGACATAGAAATATGAAAATTAAGTTGTATTTGAAAACAAACTTATATAAATCAATATTTTCCGAATCGCATTCGTCTCATTATTCATCTCCCGTTCTTTAGCATATAGGATCTGGTTCAATGACCTGATTCCTTCAACACATCCATATCTTCTCTTATAGTTTATTAAAATTAAACTAAAATGGAAGGAATTGATGTGATGAAGGAATTAGACCATTGAACAACATTCTATATGTTAAAGAGCGGGAAATGAATGATGAGACACACGCAATTTGGAAAACAGTGGTTTGTGTAAATTGGTTTTCAAGAATAGTTTAATTTTTAGATTATATATTTCTTCATCAATTTGAATGGATGTATGTAGTTGTGAGGTTTATTGAAAAACAAGCAATATACATATTATATAATAAATCATAGGAACTTTCAACAACGGTTATTTATAATAACCGTTATAAAATGTTATTTGCCTAAAGGTATATACCACCACGGCTAATGAAAGAAACTGTGATTATATAAAGCGCGCATTCAGGTTTTCTACAACGGTCGTAAGACCGTGATTGTAAGTTGTGCATATACAACCACGCCCTACGACAACGGCAGGTCACGCGTGATGTTATTCCTTTTCCAACTGTTGTTGTATATGTTTTCCGTAGTAGTGATACTTTAGTAAAAATATCATTCTCTCTCTTTCATTTATTCCTTTTTCTTAATCTGTGTAAAATGGTCAACTGAATCACTCATTATGAAATAGAAGAAGTAGTATTCGTTATAGTTGGATATTCCTAGTAATGATAATAGATTCAAGTGAGATAGACTTTGTTAAATCTATGTCTAATTTATTAAAATATTATAATTTAAGTGTGATATGCAGTTGATTAAATGTTTATTTTTAGGTTTGATTATGACCTTTTCAAATGTATGAATAGTATATTAATCTATTTAAAAGTTTATTTTATTTGAATATATATATATATATATATATATATATATATATATATTAAGGTATTAAATTAATATTTAATTAGATTATTAAAGTAAAAGACTAATAAAACTAAATGTTTGATTGTATTAATTTATTCGACTTTATCTAATAACATAAATTGTATTAATTTTAAAAAGAAAGTTTATGTCTTTTCTATTTTAATTAATTATAGTTTGGTCCGAATCTATGTATATTAGGTTGTAGGTCTCTATTAGTATATCTGACTTATTTTCACTCTTAGGTATACAGATTGACACTCTGTTTGATCGACTGTGCATATATCAACATGTTAGACGGTCTAGACTAAACCATATGGAATTATTAATAAATTGGGATCCGATAGATTGATATTCGATCCACATTAATTCACGGATAATTTGTGGGTTTTAATGAAACAAATTAAAAAAAAAATACTTTTGTTAACTTTTTTAGGATAGTAAAATAAATTAAGTATTTTCTTAAAACTTTGAAAATTATTATTATTAATAATTTTAAACTAAAACATAGTTATTAATAAATAATATTTAAAAAACATTTTTAATATATCCTCCTAACAAACTTAAATATCATTTGTAGTATTTTAGTATTTGATAGGTACGCTTTTAACAAAGAATTATCATAAATAAAATTTTTAAAGATAAATATGTAGTTAATTTTAAAAATGATTTTTAGACGTGTTGAAGTATGACTTAAAATTTTAAGTGATAAAAAGAAAATTAATTTTTCTAAGATTCTAGGAATTAGAAAGCTGAAGAAAAAAGTAGCCAAGAGACTCGCGAAAGGTCGTCGCAGGAGCGGGCCCGGTGGCCCAATTTGCAGAAGGATAACGATGAAGGTGCATGATGGTCTGGAAGGTGTTAGAAAATAGGCTTCGATCTAGAGGGAGTGAATAGATCAAAAGTTAAAAACTTTTGGCAAAAACTGTTTTGAAAAGTTTTATGGCAACGAAAACAACCCGAATCGAATCGACTAAGCGAAGCTCTATCAAAAACCTCGGATATGCGTAAAGGTATACAAACGAATGATAATGAACACAAATTGTTCAACAACTAGTAATCACAAATAATTGAATGCACAAAAAGACAATAAAGCAATTTATCGAACACCTCGTGTGCAATCCATATCGTTTGGAAATTTGCTTTGTTTTGTTATTCTTAAAAACCAATCACAATCAAATAGATTATAATTATATCAACAAAACCTATTTCAAAATGTGATTATGTGTAATTTGATAGTGTGTATACATAGAAGAGAGGTTGAAGATGATAAGAATGCATTGAAATCCTAATTTCGTATAGGTTTTTTCTAGAACCTTACTAAAAATGATGTATGTATCAAGTATATATATATATATATATATATATATATATATATATATATATATATATATATATATCAAGCAAAAGGAATTAAAAAGAAATAGAAAAGAAATGCAAAAAATAAAAATTTTGGTCTATAGGTCGACCTATCAAAGTCATGTGTCGACCTATAAAAGTCAGCACATGGACAAAGTCTACAAGCTTTAATATTAAAGCATGTGTATCGACCTTTGCATTCTATGTGTCGACCTGTTGCTGACAAATTCTTCTATAGGTTGACCTATAATCATATGTGTCGACCTATAGAGTGTTTTTCACACACAAAACAAAGTTTTTTATGCGTAAAATAATTTATTGATTCTTGAATGTTTTCTAAACCATATCTAACATGTTGACATGCTACCTAATGCTAAAATGCACAACAAGACTCAAATGATACGGTATAGTGTTCATAGCTGCAGGTTCTTCCCCCCTTTGACAACATTAAAACGAGATAATGCAAGCTATTAGCAGTATCACATAGATACACGGTTCACATATATAATAAACTATGTAGAGGTAATTTGCAAAGATAAGACGTGCACTCACATATACTTAACATACATGATAATACACAAGATTAATAAACACATTAATATTACACTTTAATCATCCAACACAATAATCATTACACAATCATTGTCTTAAATTCAAACAAGTAGGTAATATTATGAATACATAAACCACAACAAAAATAAACCAAACAAAATAACAATGCATAATTACACAAAATGAGACTCAACAAAATGCATGATGACATATGAGACAACCAGACACAGTCCAAGGCAGCAACACAACACTCCATCTTCTTCCACGTCTGCTAGGAACCGGTCTTATACTCCTAAACCAACCTTGATTGTCATTTCCATAGTAATAATCTAAAAACTCATACATCTAGCGATAAAATCGATCATAATGATCATAATCCTCTGCTTGGGCCGAGATCATGTAATTAATTTTAGCCAAAACAACATCATGATTAACATTCATATCACTTCGTGAAAACATAAGACTCTCCGTCACATATGCAGCAAACGCCTCAAAGTTGGAATCCTGAGTAGACATATGTTGTTGCATCAGACGAAATCTCTCTTCTTGAGCAACTTCAGAGGCATATCGCCTCCTACAATCCTCTGCATACCTCTCATCTTGCCTCATTTGCATATTCTGGAGCATTGTCATGATATAGAAAGTATCAGTAAAATTAGTACCAACACCGGTACCATGATCATCTCCATGAGGAACATCTTGCATTGTAGCATCTCCCTCAGAAACATCATGAGGAACATCCATAGGCTTCTCATCATCTATATGAGCTTCATTTGCATCATCACCAAATTCATCGGGATCATCAAACTTGTAAATCTTCCTGTCATGCTTACCCATGCGAAGATAGTACGCCCGATGTTTGATATCCCAAAAGTAGTTTATATTTGTTAGGGCATGTTGAGAAAACTCTTGAGATGGGCCTGGATATTTATAGGTATGATTCAACAAACCAACGTCGAAGTAGTTCAGAATCTTAGCAATCATAAAGGCATAGCATAATTATGTTCCTCTGTTGCATTCTTTAACAGCAAACATGCGAGATACAAAGTAGTGAGGCCAATTAATTTTGACCTTGTGCAAGAGAATATAGACCAGATGAATTTCAGTAAACTTCATTATCGAGAACCCGTCATTCTTTGGTCGCAAGATATGAGACAAATCCCAAAGCAGAATCCTTGGCACCATCTTCAATTGGCCATTGGAAATAGGATCATAATAATCATTGGCACGAGGGGCTTTGAGTAGCCCATTCACATGAATACCCCAATCAAAGTTTACATGAGTATTGCCATCTATCACCAACTGGTCAACCTCATCATAAATATCAGCATCAACCACAGTAATACCAAATAAGGATTTCCACAGATCATCTGTAAATTGATAAACCTTGTTACCTATAGAAAACATGGAGCAAGAACCTTGCATATCGTGTAACCCTGAGTAGAATACATGAATAAGGTCCTCATTATAATCCTAAGAAATCTGCAGGAAATAGTCAATCTCTTGATTCTCAACAAGCTTGGAAACATCAGGTATATCCAAACAACCAACCGTAATCGTCTTCCACATATATTGTCTCGCAACAAGTCAGTTTTGAAGTTTTAGCCCAAAATCCTTGACATGCTTGGTTGAAATAAATGCAAATGGATTTTCAATAGCAGTGGCAGAGGTAGTTGCCTTATATTTACCTTTAGCACCAGCTTTGGTCTTGGAGAGCTTAGGAGCCATGGAAAATATGTAAACAAAGTATGCACATCAAATGTTTGATGAAATTTTTGAATGAAAAATGAATGAGTAATAGAGATATTTGAATACTCACACACTCAAACAAGACATACAATCACAGAAACACATTTATGTAAGGCCAATGATTCACCCTAATACACATTTATGTAAGACCGTTTCTGAGTTATGCCTTTTTTTTACTTTATTTAGGAGATACATCTCTAGAATATCTTTGTAGTTACATTTCCGAAGACACACCAGTAGTAGATTCAACACCAAGTAATATTTCAAAATGAAATTAACATTCATAACATAAAATAAGCATTACATAGATCATTTCAACAAAAAAAAGCAACATTAAACTTCAATATCCAAGTGGACGCTTCAACATCTTCGTAATATCTTCGACCGATCTTGAAACCGTCGCTTCCAAATCGAGCAAAAATTTTGTTTCGAAATGGAATCATGTATTCCACATAGCCCTTACATTTGCCTGCGTCTTGAGCTCAAATTTGTTGAACTCAATCTCCCATTCGTTGTCAATCAACGGTGAACGGTACTCGAGCTTCACAATCTTTCCATTGTCTCCGTAAGGCATGAGCCGACACACACTAGGATGACCGGCTAATTTTCCATACAAATCATAGTTATGCAAACCACATATCACATTAAATTTCCAGTTTTTGTTTGCGAATATGTAACCACACACCTTAAATGGACACTCACATTTTTTAGAACCAGTGTCGTCTCTTTTAAAATTCCAGAGAGGAGTTCTATATTTCCTGCTTCTTTCGCACGTCATTGTCACAAAAGTGCATCTTCTATCCGAACCATTATCGGACCTTTCGATAATACACCAAATCCATGTTTAGAGGCCTCCATACGAATCCATTGAAGCATTTGATCACGAGATTCAAACTCTTGCTTGTTTTTAAATTGGTTGCCAACATCTACCGCCTTCACAACAACACCTTGGACATACAAAGAAACAACATGTTTTGGAAAAACATCAGGGTGCACCATATCTAATGAAAATAATTAAAACCATAACAGTATATAAGCGCTACTACTGAATGACAGACTTAGAAATCAAACACAAACAACTTTCAAAAATGCATCTTCGGAAAAGTTCATACACGTTCCAGAGATACATTTCTGGACAAAACGCTACATTTTTTTTTCAAAAAAAAAAGAATGATTAATGTGAGCAATACAGAGGGAAATGAAAGATCTTTACCTGGAATTCTATTTTCTTTTGCTCCCTATGATGTGATGAACCAAAAGAATGGAGATTTGGAGTGAAAAAAATGGATTGAGAATGGAGTATTTGTTTGTGAAGGGTTTGGTTAAAAACTAACTATGGCAACAATGGTTGTGTGATCATGCAGCTGCTTCTTTTATCACATATTTTCGGAGATGCATCACCGAAAATATCTGACATTCAAAGATGATAGAAATTTTCAAAATTCCGCCCATAATTTCGGAGATGTAACTCCAGAATTTTTACTGAACTGGTAAATAATTAAGGTATTTCTTAAAATGTTTCAGGGATGTATCTTCGGAATAAAAATAACCCAACTTATGAAGCGCCTCTCAAAATGGATTTTGTTGAGTGTGTAAGAGGTGCGTCCAGAGATGCATCTTCGAAAACAGGGAGCATTTTTGAAAATTTGTGTGGTGCAGTAGAAACGTATATGGTGTTTTAAGAAATTGTCTTGGTGTTAAGGGCCAAGAGGGTTATAGTCAAGTCCAAATATTTGTATGACTACTACATGCCCACGTTAGATTGTCCTAGTGTTCATTATACTTCATCCATTTTAAAATAACTATCGTTTAAAGTTTTTACACACGAATTAAGAAATGCAATACTCCGGCCTGATTTATAAAGAAAAAAGACAAATTTAAAGCTTATTAAGAAATATAGTTAAGTGCATTTATTTTCTTGACTTCATATGAAAGAGATAACACAATTACTAGTATACCCTCAATTAAATTGTCTTTCACTAACAATATTAAGTAATTAATACAGAGATACTTTTGGAATAAAGGCATTAAATACACATAGATTTGTTGACATTTGTTTATATTTAAGGGAAAAAAATAGAAGACTTTTGCTTATATAATACAAAGTAATAATTAAAGAAAACAAATGGAAAAATAACAATTATTTCTATATTAAAAAATTAGAATGACATTTATTTTAAAACAATTTTTTTCTTATAAAACGACAGTCATTAAGTAGTTGAGTATTCCTAAAAATGATCATAGATTCAATTGAGATAGACTTTGTTAAATCTATATCTCATTTACTTAAAAAAATTAAAATTTAAGTGTGATATGCAGCCGATTAAATGCTTACTTTTAGATATGATTCTGAATTTATAAGTAGTCTATTAATTTATTTAAAAATCTATTTCAATTGAAATATATATATATATATATATATATATATATATATATATATATATATATATATATATATATATATATATATATATATATATATATATATATATATATATAATTAAGATACATTAATAAATTAAAAGATTAACAAAATTAAATATTTATTTGCATTGATTTATTCAAGCTTACCCAATAACATAAGTTTCACGAGACTATTTATTTTTGAAAACTTATAAAATTAACTTATGACATTGTTTTTATAAATTTGTTCAGTTTGTTTATTTTCTTAAGTTATTTAAATTTTACTTATGTACTTTAATTTAAATTACAAAATACAATATATTAATATAAATGGTTAAATATGTTTGTGATCCTCCTAAATATCTTAAATTTCGTTTTTAGTCCCTCAAAATATTTCCTTTAAAGAATTGTCCTCCTAAAATTTTCATCCCCGCTTTTGGTCCCTGATACTATAACCGTCACTAAAATTATCTTTAAACTTTTAAATTTTTGAATAATTTTTTCCATACATGTTTAAAATACTATACTATGTTTCTTTATCAAAATTTAGAATTTTTAATTTTTTTAAAATGAGAAGAATTAAATATGAATTTTTAAAATTTTTAAAGATAATGATAAACGCAATGGAAAACTCGACTTAGACATTAAATTTTGAATTTCTTTTTTTTCAAGAATCTTTTTATAACGTTCTGAACATGTCTGCAAAATAATCATTCAAAAATACACATTAGTTTAACAACAGAGATTAAAACTACATGCATAATAATTTTGTAGGGACTAAAACATATTTTTTTGTAGGGACTAAAAACAAATTTTGTTAATTTTATAGAGATAAAAAACATATTTAACCTTTTTTTTAATATATCAGTCAGATAAATTTAGGGATTTATACCCGCCCCCGCCCCAAATCCAACCGGGGGTAAACATTTACCGCTCAGACCCGCCCCTAGTGGAGAACGGGTGCACCCGCACCCGCCCCGCCCCCACCCGCAAAAATTAATTTCTTTTTAATTGCAATAAAAATTAATAATTTAATTAAAAAATTGATTATTTTAATAAATTAATTAATTATTTAATTAAAATTTTAATTAGTAAATTAATATCAACTTGATTAATTTTATTATTTTAATTGTAATAAGAGTATTAATAATTTAATTAAAAATATAATTAATAAATAAATATTAAAATAAATAAAATAAGGGAATTAAAGTAAAATGCATTATCTGAGGGCGGGGGCGGGTGCGGGCGAATCTTAGTATCTTCCCGTTCCTGCACTCGCACCAGTAATTAAGAACCGGGTTTCCCCCGCACCCGCACTCAAGTAAATTAGATTTTTCCCGTTAATTTCGGAGTGGGTCCGGGTGGGTGCGGACGGATCCGAGTTTGTTTGTTATTCCTAGATAAATTTAAAAGAATTTTTTATGATATATACCTTTTTAATTAAATAATTTTTTAAAATTTTAATTTTTTTTATGTTTTTTCTATTTTAAAAAATTCTAATTTGATTTGAGTGTGTGTATATTAGGTCGTAGGTGTGTATTAGTTTATTGGACCTAATTTCACCCTTAGATGATATACAAATTGACACACTTTGTTTGATCGGCTATTCATATATCAACATGTTAGACAATTTGAACTAAAATCATTAATAAATTGTGATACGCTGATCCAAATTTGATCCACATTAGGTCACGGGTAATCTACGAGCTTTAATGAAACAAGTAAAAAAAATATTTTTGTTAACTTTTTTAATATTGTAATACAAAAATTAAGTATTTTCTTAAAACATTAAAAATTATTATTGTTAATAATTTTAAACTAAAACAGAGTTATTAACAAATAATATTTAAAAAATAATTTTAATATATCCTCCAAATAGCATTTTTGTATTTTGTAGCTACACTTTTAACCGAAAGAATTGTCATAAATAAAATTATAAAAGATAAATATGTAATTAATTTTTAAAATGATTTTTAGATGTGTTGAATTATGGCTTAAAATTTAAGTGATGACGAGAAAAATAATTTGTTTTAAGATTGTAGAAATCAGAAAGCTAAGGAAAAAAATAGTCAAGAGATTCACGAAAGGTCGTCGAAGAAGCGGGCACGGTGGCAATGCACAACAGGACAACAACGACGATGCATGGCGATCAATGGGTCCATATGGCAGCGGTCTACAACGGAACTCTGACGAGCTTTAAGTGGCGGCGAACAGCATGTCGACAACGTTCAGGTTAGGTCATTTATGTGCGAGTGATTCATGTTTATCGAGTATTAGATTCAGTCTAGACAATTTTTTGTGTATCAGACTTAGTTGTTTAGGCATGTGGATCAGTTTGTTAATGGATAGTATTTTGGGTTTGTTAAGTATCTATTAGGTTTTAAGGGTTATAAATATATATTTTTTGTTATTTTTGTCTTCACAAACTTTAGAGCTTTGAGAGTTGTCTTATTGCAAAAGAGAGTTATTGTTGTTGCAGATCATTTATTTTGGTTGATATTATTCTTTATTCTCATACATCATTTTAGTATGATTGAACATTTCAATTTCACAACAAAACGAGTCACAAATAAACCCACAAATTCTCAAACTTAACTCGTACATTCAACAATTTAAATGGTCTAACTTACACGAACTAAAATATGTGGTCTAAAACTCGCGTCGAGACAGGATCTCCATTCATATACTCAGTATTCATAATATGTTGTGTTTAATATTAAAGTACTGATTTTAAGTGATATAATATGTTGTGTTTAATATTAAAGTACTGGTTTTAAGTGATATATACATTAACTGAATTTAATTGATTACGGATAAAGTACTCTCAATTTTTCAAATACAACTTATGCCTAGCCTTGAATGAAATATAAAGATAAGATTGTCCCTACTATTTCAATTAGATTGTAACATAACAGATTCATCCTATCAATGAGCAAATTGAGCCGTACCATTTGCCCAATATTTTGCTATGATGTTTACAAATGGAATCCTATAATACAACGAGGATTTAATCTGTCTTCTCCCAATTAAATCTAGCATTCCATACAGTGGTTGCATGTCTTTATTAAAAAAAATTGGAATTTTTTATTGCGTTTATCGAAATTTAAAAAAAAATTGAAAATTTTTTAAAATTTCTCATAAAAATCAATAATTTTCAAATATAATTGGAAGAATTATCGGAATTTTTGAAAATTTTTTTTGATACTTCGAATAAAATCTTTTTACACTATCGAAAATTTTAAAATTTTTTATAAATTTTTATATTTTTCAAAATTTTTGATAAATTACATTATTTTTTGAAAATTTTGATTTAAAAAAAAAACAATAAAAATTTCATACCAACTATTTAAAAATTATATATTGAAAATTTCGTCAGTTACTAAATTTTTTAAATGAGTTATAAAAAATTTCGCCTGTATTTTTTACTCAAATTTATCCATTAACTATTTGAGAATTATGAAAATAGGTAAAGGGCTATTTTTAATTTAGGAGTGACAGTCAGGTACCAACCTACAATCATCTCAAACCATGAAAGTTGGCAAAATCCTTCCCACCCACACAGAAACTGATAAATAAATAACATAGTAAATCAAAATAATGCATGCTCCCCCACATGCCAAAAATTTGGCGTACATACCCTAAATAACTTTGGATATTTTCGTTTTTAAATATAAGAACTTTTAGAATAGATTACGAGAATTAATAAAGTTAGTTTAAATATTAATGTGTTGACTATTTATAAAATTTTACAATTTTTTTTATAATATTTGCTTATGAGAGTCATTTCATTTTGAGTTAGAGCCAGGAGTAGAGTGATGGTTTAAAAATAATATTAGAGAGTATTAATAGTACACGTCCTCTAATATATATTGGCTTGTACTTTCAATGTAAAGCTTCATAAAATTGAATATTGGGCTCTGTTTTCTAGTAGGTCATAATACATGGCTCTAAGTATGGACTTGTATTCAAGTTGGGCCTGTACAATATAGTACAGAAGTTAAGGGTTACTCATTGCACCCAATATATTACTCATCTGGCAAAATTTCATAAGTAATCTTAGATTTTGTATTTTAGAATTCGAAAGTGCTTAACATAGACCATTTTTAAAGATTGAAAATAATTCCTCAAAGTTAGATATAAAAAGCTCTGGAGATTGGTATTCGGATGCGTCTAATTTATCACACCCAGATTGAAATTAGGACCACACAATTTTTAAACTAATTCAATTCTAAAGCTCGGATTTAATTGAGAGATGAGAATCATGACGCTTCTATTTAAGTTAAATCTCACATTTCCCTCTCTCTTCATATTTCCATTTTAGCAAAATAACAAAAACAAAGAAGAGAATTTTTTATTGCACCCTAGATGTTTCTGATACACCGTATGAATTTCCACACATGTCCTCTGCATACCCAATCAATGTTATTCTGAATTACATCATTTCTTTTGATTTAATTTATTCTGGAAATGCATCTCCGGAATAATTTTGTGGTTACATCTCCCGATTCACACCAGAAACAGATTCAACTTGGTGAACTGAATCTTCTCTCCGTTGTCAATCGAAGGTGAACGGTACTTGACCTTCACAATCTTTCGATTGTCTCTGTAAGGTAGGAGATGATGAATTTCGTCTTTGATATCTTCGAGGGAGGTGAAGTCGATGAGCTTGAATGTTCGCCCGTTTGTAGAGTCTGAGAATGACATATTTGCGGCATACCATTAGATTTTTATTTGTGACATTTGAGACATTTTTAGTTTTTGTGAAATATAACATTATAGCACCTAAATTTATAGATGGCAAAGATCAATTTGGACCACTCATCAACTGACACATTAATTCTGGAGATATATCTTCGGAAATGCACCCTATTATCTTGTTCCGGAGATGCATCTCCGGAACTTCTCCTGAACTAGTTTCAAAACAGAATACAAACATAACCTATTTTTTCCACTGAACAAAAGCACACATGTTGTTATGGGGTAGATAAAAAATGCATAAAGATAAAATATGAACAAAAGATGAATATATAACACTTCATTTATATAGAGACACAATTTCATACAATTATTTGTCTGGTTAAACAAGAAATTAAAATGAATTAAAATATGTGTCGCCGACTAAATCTATAGGTGGTACCCCTTTAGACTTTTGTACATTTGATTCTTTTTCAATGTTATTCAATCTCTCGAATTCTTGCATCCTTTCCATAAAATGATCAGGCCACGTCTCGACTTTTGCAGTTGAATGAGTCGTCCACTCCGGTGATGTAAGTGGTATAGGGCATTCCAGTTTCAAGTAAACTTTAACAAAATGACTTGATTTTGAAAGTCATCCAATACACATGATTCGATCATTTGGATTTTGAGGTGGGGCAGTGCGAAGTGGGAAAAAAGTTTAAACAAAACCGTAGCATGTCATGTCAACACACACTCTATCATATGCACATGCTATTAGGTGACCCATATCAGGAAAGCGCATCCATTTTGCCTCCGGTGTCGGGCCGTTCAAGCAAGGAACAAGAGACTAATACACCACATCAAAAAAAAATTCTTTTCGAACAACCGCGTGTACGATTCTTTATGCGTCTTCAACTTTTTGATAAGTTGATATTGGACAAGTGTATGACTATCTTCTCATTTACCGAGTAATGCCAAAACGGCTCGGTAACCACAATTACCGCCCCGCATAACATTGACGATCCGCTTGATATATTTGTGCATGAAAACTGACAACTCGTCAATGAAAGGAATATTCGGTGGAAGTGGCGTCAGAGGTGGTTTGTGTAACGCCCCGTTTTGTCTTATTTATTTAATCGAGTCGATTTATTTATTTTCATTTTTATATTATTTTATTCTTGACTTTTATTTGACAATATATTATTTTTCATCGTTATTATGTTTTATCGCGTTTTGAGAGCGTTTGCGAGATATTTGAACTGAGGGGTAAAATGGTCTTTTGAGAGGTTAGATATTTTAGAAAAACTAGACATTTTCAATAAATAGAAAATGGAGAGAAAAGAAAGGGAAAAGAAAAGAAGAAAAAGAAAAGGATAAGAAAGAAAGAGAGAAGAGGAGAAAGAGGAAAATCGAGGAAACCTCCGTTTCAATCGCGATTAATCGGGTAAGGGTGAGAAGTTTCGATTATATCTTGCTTGTGTATGTATATGTGTTGTTTGTTGTAATTGTTTTGGTTGTTTCACAACTTTTTCTTATTGATAAATCGATGAACAATTGATAGAAATCGATGTTTTCACGGATGAATTTCTATATATACTGCGTAGAATACTTGTTGATTATGTTGGAACATGTTTTGGTTGATATATTGTGATTTGAGAATGTTTGGGTGGAGGAATGAGGAATTTTTGGCCTAAATGACCTATAACAGCGCTGCTGCGAATCCCAGAATTCGCAGGTTCGCATTGCGAACAGCAGCGAAGAGGAAAGCGAAGGCTCGCCAGGGCTTCGCAGTGCGAATGGGTGGGCGAATGTTCGCCAGTAGTTCGCAAAGCGAACTTTATGCTGTTTTTTCTCTGTCACGGTTCGTTGGAGCTTCGAAGCAAATGCTCGCTAGGAGATTCGCATAGCGAACATGACAGATTGTTTCGTTTTGTTTTCTTCATAACTTTTGATCCGTAACTCGGATTGAGGCGCGGTCGGATGCGTTGGAAAGCTTATGGGATGTTCTTTCTTATAAAAATGGTTTTGGGATTAGTGGTCGATTTAATTGTGTCGGGGATTTGGAAACGTGTCGTTTGGTCGACTTTTACCGTTGTAATTGTGTGCGATTGATGTGTTATCATGAGACATGCTTTTGATGAATAACGGATAGCTCGTGTGCTGTTATATGAGGTGAATATATGTGATGAAATGTTGTAATGATGGTTTGTGGTCTTGTGGAGAAATAAATGCATTGTTTTGGGTGTGATTACAATGCATGTGATAATGATGTTGTTGTGTGGTAAAATGCATTGTTTGATTGAATATCAATGTATGTTGTTATGATTGTTGTGGTTTGTGGATTATGATGAAATCCAATTTGTGTTAATTTGTGGCCTTATGGCATTTAAATGTATTGTTTGAATTGATTTCCAATGCATGAATAATGATGATGAGATAATCCATATTGTTGATTTGTGAAGATGCATTTGATTATCATGAGTCCTTGTATGCCAAGCATCATGATATGCATTCTTGTGATGTCGTTTGCCCTAGTGGGTGTGAGCGACGAAACGATTCCCGAGGAAATCCTATTGTAACGGTCGTGTGCCTTATACAAAGAGGACCGAAAGCGACGTTATGGACGATCGTGTGCCTTATACAAAGAGGACCGAAAGCGATCGGGTCGTGTGCCTTATATAAAGAGGTGTGAGCGATCCATAAACATCGTGTGCCTTATACAAAGAGGTGTGAGCGACGGGAGAACATCGTTTGCCCAACGGGGAGTTACGCTAAGTAACAAGCGATGATTCCAATAATTCCTGAGTGAATTAATGATGAGAATGATGGATTAACGGTACCGCTTTGCATTTGCATAGAGTCGTTGTGTCGGTCTCTTTGCATTTGCATAAATCATGAATGGATTGATTATGTGTGGAAAATCATGAATGGATTGATTATGTGTGGAAAATCATGAATGGATTAATTATGTGTGGAAATTGTGATAGCATTGGTGATTTGATATGCAATTGTGATAAATGCATTAGTTATGGATGATATGTTTTATGTATAGAGATATGCTATGTATTGTGGGGATGTTGTACATTACAATGATTGTATTAATTATCTATGGTATGCTATATATGAATATATGTGATGTGGTGGTGTGTTTTCATATCTCATAACCTTGGTATGCCTTATCTGTGAATATGTGATTATGTTGGTATAATCGATATATGCTATATGTGTTGGTATATGATGCTTGTGGTGAGAATAACTATGCCTGTGAATTTATATGTGTTTGCATTTTATTATGCAATCTTGATTTAGTTGTTATTTCTCACCCTTCTGCTGTGGTTTGTTGCTCTATGAGGCAATTGCAGATTAGTAGTCTTGGAGGCTTTTGTGAAGATTAGTTCTCCATCCGTTTGTCAGTCTGTCTGCTCTGATACGTAACACGGGAGTCGGGGAAGGCTTTTGTTATATATGTATACATTTGTTGGATATATTTTGTATTACCTTTATATGAATATTTTGATGTTATAAATAATTTATTTTGTAAAACAAGTCGGTTATGGATCTTTCAGCTTTATTCCATAATTGAACTTTCCTTTTTTATGGAAAAAGTTTCCCTTTTAGGTTTATTCCATTTTGTGCTATGTATCAAATTTATGAGCATGGATTGTGTTTTCTTTCTTTAAATGTGGCATCCTTGTTTCTGTCTAAGAATAATAAATTTTTATTTACTCTGATTTATTTATGTATTATTTATTCGCGATGGGAATTAGGGTGTTACATAAGTGGTATCAGAGCAGGTCGGTCCGTCCGGCCAAGTTGTTGAGTCAGTTGGTGTGACAGTTGAATACTGTCGATGATGTTTGTTCCTTAGTATGTGATATTTATGTGAAACACTGTCAGTACTTTCTGGTTTCCTAATCCTTTGTCTTCAGGTGTGAGAATGAGATAAGTGGGGGAGAAGCTGGTGCTTCTCCAAGTTGCTTCGGTTGTGTGTCGTTGGTTGCAAGAGTGTAAGTGTTGTTTGGACAGTGTTGTTCCCGATTCCAGAGGGAATGCGGATGTAAGGTTTATGTCGACTAAGGATTTGTGCCGTAGGTAGTTTTGTGCACAAGATGCAGGAAATGCTATTATAGTTTGGTAAAGACGGTTTATGCCCCATCATGATTGTCGGCTGTCTATTGACAAATTGAGGAACTGATCACCCTTAATCTCTTGTTGATAGTAGACGGAATTATGTTGGATGTAATAGACGTGTCTTTCCGGCTTTGATAGTGTGTGCAATAAATTGTTTGGAATTAAGAAAATGATTACGGATTATTGTGATGAGTCGATGAAGATTCTTATATCGGAAGATGAGGCGGATTAGAGGTTTTGGTATGTTGGTCCAGTTGGGAAGTCATTGAGAGAGAATGATTGGGTAATATTAATGGCTGCTTCTCAGAGAGTAGAGAGTGAACTCAAAATTGGACGAAGGTGAATAGTTGAGGTTTATATCTGCTAAGTAAATGGAAAACTCTTAGGAGATGAGACTAAGATGTTGTTATGTTTGTGATGATAGGTTCTAGAAATTGGCTGAAGGGCCACAGTGATGGGCTGCCAGTTGTGCGTGATTTCCAGATGTGTTTCCGGATGGAATATTGGATGTTAGCATTAGAAGTACCCGGACTGAAAAAGCAGTGAGAAGATTTACTGGAAAAGGGATTTGTGAGACCAAGTGTGTCGTCTTAGAGAGCTCCAGCTTTGTTAGTAGCAAAAAGGACGGATGATTGAACGGAATAACAAGCATGATGTGTGTAAGGGTATTAAGACTATGGAAAGTAAAACTTAGAGTTTTGGTGAGTTTTGGAGTTTTTAAAGTTTTAGGGCATTAATGGAAATCTTGAGAAAACCCTTAGGTGTGGATGTAATATTTGAGAGTTCTTTTTGGGTTGGTTGTTGCTACATGTTGGGATTTATGGAATTTGGACTGTTAAGAGAAGAAATTGTGTATGGATTACTACCAGTTGAATAAGGTAACGATTGAGAACAAGTGTCCACTTTCATAAACAGATGTCTGGAATGGTTTGGCTGAGTTTGAGTGAAATTACAATTGTTTGGAATGTTTGATAAGAGTGGTGAATTGTGTAAGTTGAGGCTTTGATCAATTTAATGTGACTGGTTATGTTTGTTATCATTGGGATAGGCTGTTATTTACTCGTTTAAGCTTGTATGTGAGTAACCAGTTACCCAGGGAAAATTTTTGCAAAAATTTTAAGAATTTATATCTTTTAGAACTTGGTTGGGCATTATAGTGGGCAATGATGTTATTTGGTGTTAGTAATGCATCTGTAATGTTTGTGGAGTAGAGGAATCGTATCTTCCATATTTATTTGGATAAGTTCGTAATGGCTTTGATTGAGGATATTCAGATCTGTTATAAACTCAGAGGAAGAACAGGTAGAGTGTTTGAGATTTGAATTACAAGTGTTGAAAAGAGGTGAAGTTTTATGCTAAGTTATTCAAGTGAGAATTTGGGTTGAAAAAGGTTAGTTTTCTTGGATATGATATTTCAGATGAGAGTATGGTTATGGATCCATCGGAAGTAGATGCAGTTCTACAATGAGAGGCTCCGAAGTTGGTTAAGGAGATTAGAATCTTTTTGGGACTTTAGTTGGTTATTACCGGAGATTATGGAAGGCTTTTTCAAGTTAGCATTTTAGTTACTTCGATTGACTTGCAAAAGGTAAGTCGTTTGTTTGGGATGTTCGTGGTAAGGAAAGTTTCAGAGAGCTGAAGTAGAAGTTGTCTACGGCTCCAATTTTGATTCTGCCTGATCTTGATAAACCATTTGTGAGGTATTGTGATGTGTCTATGACGAGTTTAGTTAGTGTGTTAATGCATGAGGGTAAAGTCGTAGCTTATGCTTTACGACAATTGAGGATTCATAAAAGGGTCTATACTATTTAGGATTTGGAATTGGTTGCGGTTGTATTGTGTTGGAATATTTGGAGGTATTATCTTTATGGTTCTAGGTTCGAAGTGTTTAGTAATCACAAGAATATTGAGTACCTGTTTGGTCGGAAGGAATAGAGTATGAGACAACGAGGATGGTTAGAATTCGTGACGAGTTATGAATTTGGCTTGGATTATCATCGGGAAAAGCTAATGTTGTGCCTGAAGAGTTAGGTCGATAGTCTTTGCATACGACTGTCTTGATGGTCAGAGAATTAAAATTATTTAAGCAGTTCAGAGACTTGTGTCTGGTGTGTGAGATAACACAGTAGAGTGTGAGGTTGGGTATATTAAAAGTGAATAGTGATTTTTGGCAAATATGAGAAAGAGTTAGACTTTAGACGTGAAATTGGTAGACTTGATGGTTGCGGGTAATCAGAGTGCGCATCAGAAGTGTGATGTGGCACAATTCGTATATGCGTGTGTGACTTGTAAGAGTTCATAGGTTGAACATTGAAAACGGTATGAATGATGAGACCATTGGACGTTTTGGAATGGAAGTATTAGGTGAAAGGTTTAAATATTATCCATGGTTTACTATTTAGATGGATGTTTTGGTTATATGTTCGATTAGGGAATCGTAGCATTGTTGAAATATTATTGTGTGACGAGGATGTTGGTATTATGGTTATGTAGAGGTTGTTGAAACGATGTTGGGTCGTGGAACTTTATGTTCTTGCTTGTGTTGTTGCGTCATTTCCATCGTGATGGTTCGAGTGGGTGAAGCTAATTCCTGTGTGGGGAATTAGAGAAGTGTTACCTATGGTGAAGGTAACGTTCTCGTTGTGTTTCGGTTCAAGAGCGAACCTGTGTGTTCGTAACTTGGGTATTCTTTGAGTTGTGAGTTGGTCGTCAAGTGCATTGTATGGGCTTTGCATATTGTCGTTGTAGTTGTTACCGTTGTCGCGTCGTTGTGGTAATTGCTGTTAGCAAGGTGGTTTGTCAGTTTGTGTTATTCGTGGTGTGCCTTTTGTTGGCATGATAGTTTGTTAGTCGGATGCGAGAGTCGTATCCGGAGTTGTTCGTATCAGTTATATTTTCGAGGACGAAAATGTCTATGTGGGGGAGAATTGTAACGCCCAATTTTGTCTTATTTATTTAATCGAGTCGATTTAATTATTTTCATTTTTATATTATTTTATTCTTGACTTCTATTTGACAATATATTATTTTTCATCGTTATTATGTTTTATCGCATTTTGAGAGCGTTTGCGAGATATTTGAGCTGAGGGGTAAAATGGTCTTTTGAGAGGTTATATATTTTAGAAAAACTAGATATTTTCAATAAATAGAAAATGGAGAGAAAAGAAAGGGAAAGGAAAAGAAGAAAAAGAAAAGGAGAAGAAATAAAGAGAGAAGAGGAGAAAAAGGAAAATCGAGGAAACCTCCGTTTCAATCGCGATTAATCGGGTAAGGGTGAGAAGTTTCGATTATATCTTGCTTGTGTATGTATATGTGTTATTTGTTGTAATTGTTTTGGTTGTTTCACAACTTTTTCTTATTGATAAATCGATGAACAATTGATAGAAATCGATGTTTTCACGGATGAATTTCGATATAAACTGCGTAGAATACTTGTTGATTATGTTGGAACATGTTTTGGTTGATATATTGTGATTTAAGAATGTTTGGGTGGAGGAATGAGGAATTTTTGGCCCAAATGACCTATAACAGCGCTGCTGCGAATCCCAGAATTCGCAGGTTCGCATTGCGAACAGCAGCGAAGAGGAAAGCGAAGGCTCGCCAGGGCTTCGCAGTGCGAATGGGTGGGCGAATGTTCGCCAGTAGTTCGCAAAGCGAACTTTATGCTATTTTTTCTCTGCCACGGTTCGCTGGAGCTTTGCACGGCGAATGAGGAAAGCGAATGCTCGCTAGGAGATTCGCATAGCGAACATGATAGATTGTTCTGTTTTGTTTTCTTCATAACTTTTGATCCGTAACTCGGATTGAGGCGCGGTCGGATCCGTTGGAAAGCTTATGGGATGTTCTTTCTTATAAAAATGGTTTTGGGATTAGTGGTCGATTTAATTGTGTCAGGGATTTGGAAACGTGTCGTTTGGTTGACTTTTACCGTTGTAATTGTGTGCGATTGATGTGTTATCATGATATATGCTTTTGATGAATAACGAATAGCTTGTGTGCTGTTATATGAGGTGAATATATGTGATGAAATGTTGTGATGATGGTTTGGGTGTGATTACAATTCATGTGATAATGATGTTGTTGTGTGGTAAAATGCATTGTTTGATTGAATATCAATGTATGTTGTTATGATTGTTATGGTTTGTGGATTATGATGAAATCCAATGTGTGTTAATTGGTGGCCTTATGGCAAGTAAATGTATTGTTTGAATTGATTTCCAATGAATGAATAATGATGATGAGATAATCCATATTGTTGATTTGTGAAGATGCATTTGATTGTCATGAGTCCTTGTATGCCAAGCATCATGATATGCATTCTTGTGATGTCGTGTGCCCTAGTGGGTGTGAGCGACGAAACGATTCCCAAGGGAATCCTGCTGTAACGGTCGTGTGCCTTATACAAAGAGGACCGAAAGCGACGTTATGGACGATCGTGTGCCTTATACAAAGAGGACCGAAAGCGATCGGGTCGTGTGCCTTATACAAAGAGGTGTGAGTGACGGGAGAACATCGTTTTCCTGACGGGGAGTTACACTAAGTAACAAGCGATGATTCCAATAATTCCTGAGTGAATTAATGATGAGAATGATGGATGGACGGTACCGCTTTGCATTTGCATAGAGTCGTTGTGTCGGTCTCTTTGCATTTGCATAAATCATGAATGGATTGATTATGTGTGGAAAATCATGAATGGATTGATTATGTGTGGAAAATCATGAATGGATTGATTATGTGTGAAAATTGTGATAGCATTGGTGATTTGATATGCAATTGTGATAAATGCATTGGTTATGGATGATATGTTTTATGTATAGATATATGCTATGTTTTGTGGGGATGTTGTACATTACAATGATTGTATTAATTATCTATGGTATGCTATATATGAATATATGTGATGTGGTGGTGTGTTTCCATATCTCATAACCTTGGTATGCCTTATGTGTGAATATGTGATTATGTGGTATAATCGATATATGCTATATGTGTTGGTATGTGATGCTTGTGGTGAGAATAACTATGCCTGTGAATTTATATGTGTTTACATATTATTATGCAATCTTGATTTAGTTGTTATTTCTCACCCTTCTGCTGTGGTTTGTTGCTCTATGAGGCAATTGCAGATTAGTAGTCTTGGAGGCTTTTGTGAAGATTAGTTCTCCATCCGTTTGTCAGTCTGTCTGCTCTGATACGTAACACGGGAGTCGGGGAACGCTTTTGTTATATATGTATACATTTGTTGGATCTATTTTGTATTACCTTTGTATGAATATTTTGATGTTATTGATAAGTGCAAAATGTACCTATTTTTGTATATAAGTTTTGTTTCACTTATCATTACTTTGTGTTAAAATTGGTTGAATAAACCCCACTTTGTGTGTAAATACGTTTACTTTACGTTTTCGGTGTATAGTGCGTTACCGTGTAAATATCATTGAGTTTAATCGATTTTCATTTATTTTTGTAGGTGTTCCAGCAATGGGATTTTTCCATATTCATAAAGAGCATTGAATAAGCTTTCCAACGCTTCAAACCGTGCGTCAATCGGAGTTACGGTTCAAGAGTTATGATCAAAACAAATTCTGGTTTTCTGTCATGTTCGCTAGGCGAACCCCCGTGGAGAGCACTCGCTAGCGAGTTCGCTAGGCGAGCCGGGGCGAATAAAAAGTTCCAGAATCGTGAAAAAACTCAACTTTAAGGCGGTTTACGTTCGCCTAGCGAACGGGGACTCGTTAGGCGAACCTGAAAAGTCAGATTTGCCTATTTTAGCCATTTTTCATCATTTTTAAGGTTATGTTTTTGGGGGAACTTTCTCCCAACTTCATCAAACTTCATTTTTTCAGTAGATTAGCTTAGAAAACATCATGGAAGCTTGCATGCGGATGATTCGAGGTGGATTTCTCATCGATCGGCACCGACAAACCGCGAGATGTTTGGTTCATTTCTGATTTTCTTCATGTCTTTCTTCTTTGTTGGGTTGTGTATATGTATTTGCTATGAACTCATGTATATTTGTCGCCCATGGCATTGTATAAAACTTGCTTTACAAATCTTTATTGGTAATTGTCTCTGATTTTTGCTTTATGCGCGGGGTTTGGGGTGCGTTAGAGATAACCGTCGCAAACTTCGATTAGGGATGATTGTCTGTTAGTTTCTAGATTCTAGAGATAGATTTAGGGCTAACAATCTTCAATTGGCGTCGAAGCTTAATGCCTTCCGTGTTTCGAGTCTTCGCTCGCGAGAGTGACGAAGAGAGTAACACGGTTGTTATCTCAACTTTGCGTTAGACATAACCTGTGTTGTGAGCGATGCTAGGTGATATTGAGGAGTATTGTAGGTGGAGTATAACTGGTCGGTAAGTTTAAGTTTGTGAGGAGTGATTTGTATGCATTGTCGGACGAGTTTTTCTCTCTGAAGAATGATTTCTTTTTGTTTTAATATTTACTTTTCTGTTTCTATGTTTAAACCATTTAAACCCAAACTCATAAACGCGAGAGATTGTCGAACGACATTCTTTCCCTCGAACCGATCTCTGTGGACACGACATAAATCCCGGAGGGAATTCTTTTCGAAAATAAATATTTTTGCTTGCTTGCCCTATTCTGCAACCAACAAAATGGCGTCGTTGCCGGGGATTGGTTTTGATATTGAATCGCATTGCGATAGTTTCTTTGTTTTTGAGTTTTGTAGATATCGTATATTTTGTATATTTTCACTTGTCTATACTGATACTTGTACATTTTTGTTTCTTTTAACGTTTGTTCAAGTGTTTGGTTAGGACGCTTGCTTTTGGTTGCGCGGTGAGACATCACCATGGCATGAATGAAGGAAGTTACTAATTAAGCACCGTAAAGGCGTCGAGCTTACGACGTAAAACAAGCATGTTTTTATTGTTTTTCATTTCTAATGTTTTTGGTTGTCGTTTGCTCGCAAATTTTGATTGACTTATTTGAGGATGCTTTGGTGATTTTCCAAGTTGGTTCGTTTCAACTTGCGGATGTTTGGTAATGATATTTGTTAAGTTTTGTACACATGCGAGGTATGTGTTTATCGCTTTCTTGACTTCAGCATATTCATGATACTTAGGCATTTTACAAACTTCCATGTCATCCATTCTTTTGTATACTTGTTCTATTGTGAATCACTTTAGTTCCCAACCTTTTTGTGAGGTGGCTTTCCATTGTTCATATATGCGCGGAGAACCAACATTCTTGGTATAACTAGATTTTATTATGTTGAATCTTTTATTTGTGTTGATTATATGAATGCATGAAAAGGATCAGGGCAATTGTTTCATTTTGAGCACAACTACCTTAGCCAAATAGTCAATTCACCTTGTGAGTGTGTGAGAATTCGTAACCCCATTGAGCTTTTTGATCCATGTTTTTTATTTTTATTTTTGAACTTAATGCTTGTCTATGAGTATTTAGTTCACTTATTTTTGAATGGATTTTGTTTTTTTCTTGGACCTCAACTATGTGTTGTTGTATGGATTTTTTCCTTTCCTTAGAAAGTAGGGAGTATTCACATGATGATGTGGTTGAATTCAAGTTGGGGAGAGAATGGTTGTTTACTCATTGGTTGGATTCTATGAGGATTGAAAAAGAAAAGAAAAAAGAGAAAAATATGACAAAGAAAAGAAAAGAAAAAAGTGAAAAAGAAAGAAAAAAGAAAAATCCTTGAAAAAGGAAACAAAAAAAGTTGCAATAATTGTGCTAAATAAGTATTGTGTGTTGTGTAGCACTTGGGATTTTGGAAGAAGTTGGTTGAAATTTTGTGTGTGAATCTTTGTGAGTTTTCACTCCCTTAGGTTTAGGCAAGTTTTTGTTTCAATTACCTTTAGAAATTGCCCCTTGTTTGTTTACCCGACCACGCTACAACCTTGAAAAGCCCTAGTGATTCTTGCCTTTGTATTTTCAATGTGAATTTGTGGATGTATGAATAATTTAGTCTTTTGTTTGCAAGATTGTTGTGTGAGTGAAAGAACCTCATTTTGTGATTTTCATCTATCGATGATTGTTTTTGCTAGGTGTGATTCACATTTGAACTTGTGTTGTTTTAGAATTTTTGGCATGACTTTTGTACTTTGATTTTGTTTCGCGACTATGTTATCGTTGCAGTTTAGTGGTAAGTATTTACTTTTTGTATGTACCGTTTTCATTTGAACCATTCATTCGTTTCCGTTTTTCAAAACCTGTTGATTCGTCATTCTTTGGATATTTCTTGCACATTTTCAAGTCTGTTTAATTCTTGTTTGTGGACAAACAATTATGTAAGTTGGGGAGAGTTTGATAAGTGCAAAATGTACCTATTTTTGTATATAAGTTTTGTTGCACTTATCATTACTTTGTGTTAAAATTGGTTGAATAAACCCCACTTTGTGTGTAAATACGTTTACTTTACGTTTTTGGTGTATAGTGCGTTACCGTGTAAATATCATTGAGTTTAATTGATTTTCATTTTTGTAGGTGTTCCAGCAATGGGATTTTTCCATATTCATAAAGAGCATTGAATAAGCTTTCCAACGCTTCAAACCGTGCGTTAATCGAAGTTACGGTTCAAGAGTTATGATCAAAACAAATTCTGGTTTTCTGTCATGTTCGCTAGGCGAACCCCCGTGGCGAGCACTCGCTAGCGAGGTCGCTAGGCGAGCCGGGGCGAATAAAAAGTTCTAGAATCGTGAAAAAACTCAACTTTAAGGCGGTTTACGTTCGCCTAGCGAACGGGGACTCGCTAGGCGAACCTGGAAAGTCAGATTTGCCTATTTTAGCCATTTTTCGTCATTTTTAAGGTTATGTTTTTGGGGGAACTTTCTCCCAACTTCATCAAACTTCATTTTTTCAGTAAATTAGCTTAGAAAACATCATGGAAGCTTGCATGCGGATGATCCGAGGTGGATTTCTCATCGATCGACGCCGACAAACCGCGAGATGTTTGGTTCATTTCTGATTTTCTTCATGTCTTTCTTCTTTGTTGGGTTGTGTATATGTATTTGCTATGAACTCATGTATATTTGTCGCCCATGGCGTTGTATAAAACTTGCTTTACAAATCTTTATTGGTAATTGTCTCTGATTTTTGCTTTATGCGCGGGGTTTGGGGTGCGTTAGAGATAACCGTCGCAAACTTCGATTAGGGATGATTGTCTGTTAGTTTCTAGATTCTAGAGATAGATTTAGGGGTAACAATTTTCAATAGGCGTCGAAGCTTAATGCCTTCCGTGTTTCGAGGCTTCGCTCGCGAGAGTGACGAAGAGAGTGACACGGTTGTTATCTCAACTTTACGTTAGACATAACCTGTGTTGTGAGCGATGCTAGGTGATATTGAGGAGTATTGTAGGTGGAGTATAATTGGTCGGTAAGTTTAAGTTTGTGAGGAGTGATTTGTATGCATTGTCAGACGAGTTTTTCTCTCTGAAGAATGATTTCTTTTTGTTTTAATATTTACTTTTCTGTTTCTATGTTTAAACCATTTAAACCCAAACTCATAAACGCGAGAGATTGTCGAACGACATTCTTTCCCTCGAACCGATCTCTGTGGACACGACATAAATCCCGGAGGGAATTCTTTCCGAAAATAAATATTTTTGCTTGCTTGCCCTATTATGCATCCAACAGTTATAAATAATTTATTTTGTAAAACAAGTCGATTGTGGATCTTTTCGCTTTATTCCATAATTGAACTTTCCTTTTTTATGGAAAAAGTTTCCCTTTTAGGTTTATTCCATTTTGTGTTATGTATCAAATTTATGAGCATGGATTGTGTTTTCTTTCTTTAAATGTGGCATCCTTGTTTCTGTCTAAGAATAATAAATTTTTATTTACTCTGATTTATTTATGTATTATTTATTCGCGATGGGAATTGGGGTGTTACAGTTTGCTAATGCGGGTTCCTTTCAAAACACTTTTTTTTAGATTTTGGAGTCGGTGTGTCGGTAAAAACTTTTTCAACTTGTTCAAAATATGAAGGAGACCGTGTAGTCGAGTTGTCATTCAGTGTAAGCTTCATTTTCTTTGGAGCACCTTTTGTTTTTACCGGTTAAGAAGGCGGTTTCATGTTGGTGGTTTTGGGATAGACAATCTTTCTTAATTTTTCTTTGATGAGGAGTTTCATGTTGTCATCGGTAGGGGTGTGCATGGTTGGTTATTTTTAGAAATCAAACCATAACCACTTTTAAACCAGTTAAATGGTTTGGATTCATAACCATAACCATATTTCAATCAAAACTGGTTATAAAACCAATTATAAATTTAGTTATGGTTATATAACCGGGTTTAAACCGGTTATTAATTTTATTTTTCAATTTTTTTTCTATAAAACAAAATAATTTTTTTTTTCACAAAAATTAATGTTATATGTTGATGGTATTTATGGCTCACTAAATCAGGACCAATTTACGATTTTGGCAACCTCTTTTAACAAACCAAAACATTGATACTAGTAAACTATTATAAACCAAAGTAGTGGAATGTGATTCGTGAAGTGTTAGTTGACAATAAAAAATACAATTAACAATAAAATGTCAATAATAAGTGATAGTCCAACAAATTGGTAGTAACAGAATTGGAATATTTTTATCTTAAACATTAAAAAAGGAAAATGTAAAATTAATTAACTCTACAACAGAAACGGGCGGTTGGTTTGGAAAAGTAAATATTCATCCAATAAATCTGGTCATGCATCTGAAATGGAACATGTATAATTTAAACATTAAAAAAGAAAAATATATCATTTAATATATGTTGTAATACAAACAGACGATAGGTTTGGAAAATTCAAATAACCATCCAATAAATCTGAGCCATGCATTTGAAATGTATATCTAAATTGAATGCTTTTAATTTTTGACTTAAACATTGCAATTATTTTCCACCAGTATTGTGATTTGTTGAAAACATATAGACCCCATAACTAGAGTGAAAGAGAGTAATGTACATGTTTTTTCATTCAACAATAGAGAAATAACCAGTGTGTTTTCACATCAGTACAGAAGGTCTTTTCAATTATTGCAATTGTTCCAATATGAAACATTGAGTATAAATACATTAAGAGTGAGATTTTTAAGTTAAAGTATGAAGGAAGTTACAGTCTGATTAAAATATTGACTCACATAACAATTTCATCTGGTTCTTTCAGGTAGAAAATATGTAACACACTACTACAAAAAACACATACAACAATGATTAAAAAATATATATTATTACGCAGGACCGACCGTTGTTACGTAACGTGTGGTTACATATGCGTTACTTATAATTAAAAAATATTTTTTTTTCAAAAAAATTAATTTCTTTTTTCTAAAAATTTATTATTTTTTCGAAAAAATTATTTTTTTTTTCAATTTTTTTTTCAAAAAGAATATTTTTCTTTCTAAAAAAATTAAATTTTTATTCAAAAATAAAAAAAATTATAATTGAATTGAAACATTTGAATTTTGGATAATAACCAGATTATAATCGGATTCAAAAATAAAATTGGGATGGATAATCAACCATTAATAATTAAACTGGTTAATAACCATTTAATTATATCTGGATATTTTAAATGGATTTGGATTTGGTTATGGATTTGGATCTCAAAATCGGATATTTTGCATACCCCTAGTCATCGGCCTACGAAAATTTCTCTTGTATCACTTCCCATACGGTCAAAATAGAGATATTCGATTTCCCATCATCCATGCATCCATCATTATCAAACTTAAGTCTCTTTCAATGAGAGCAAACCTCGTCCATTCATATTGGTTCACCAAGTTTCACCTTTTTAGCAATAGTACAAGCACATGGAGACCATATGTTTTGAGGTGTGGTATGAGTAATTGAGGTGTATTGATGTAATAGTTGTTTTGCATAATGAAATAATAAAAAACTTTCATCACTTTGGTGGTTATGGAGCATGCACCAATAATGGCGTGGAGATGGTTAAAGATAGAATCTAAAGATGATTACTATCCTTATTATTTTGGTTCACATACCCTATTGCTTTTTTGGCGTCTATTGATAAATGACAGTATGGAAGAAGAGTTGGAGTGATGATTTAGTAATTTAATTGAAATTAAGCTGTAGTGGCTTAGTATTCACTTACATTACTGAGCTTGTAATAACTATTACCTCATTTTGTGTGGTTGGCTTTAGTCTCTGTTGATGGGTATTTTGTTTGGGGAGTTAATCTTATGCATAACATTCTGACACTTGTGAATTTCTAAGAATGGAAGTGTGGAAAGACTAGGAGGTGACTAGCAAGTAATTCGAGTTGGAAGTATTAGGCTGTTAGAAAATAGTTGTTCCACAGAAACGTTCTTACCTGTTATAAGGCTATGTACTTGCCTATGTTAATATCATTATACAATGCTTGTATTTTTGGTTGGTAGACTTCTCTCCCTACCTTACCAATTTGTGCTTTTGTGTTAGGGTATTTTAATAAATTCCATTTGCCTTTTGAAAAAATGTGTCTTATTTTGATTTGTTTAGCTTCAAAATTCTGTGTAATATTGGAAATTGCTTATTATGTATGTTGTAGTTGTTCCTTGTAACACCTCCAATCTATACCCCCAATTAAATAAAACAATAAAAATTTCATCAGAGTATAATTAAATATTAATGGCATAGACGAAGGCGTCACATCAATTGAGACAAAACACAATAAACCTGCTCATAAAGATATGCAACAATTAGGTAGCAATTAACAGAGGAACTTAGTTCATACTACCCACAAATCAGATACAGAATAAAAGCGGAAAATCTGTAACTGAATCTCATATATATATATATATATATATCACATAAAGAGTTTCTCAGCTATATACAAAGTCATACAAGTACAATCCAAAACATGCGTATACATAATACAAATAATCGCATAACGATCTCCCCGACTACCCGGTGCTACATATCAGAGCCGACCGACAAAAGAATGAAGACCTAAGCTTCACAAAAAGACCTCCAGCATCTAATCTGCAATGCCTCATAGAGCATTTAAAACAGCAGAAGGGTGAGAAACACAATCATAATATAATTGCATAAAATTATATAATAACACAAAATATTTCACGTAAAATATTCTCACCACAACTTACACCAGAATTCAAATACAAAACAACATAATACATATTTCATATATCCATCACCAATGCATATCAATCATGCACAATACAATTATCACCAACACAAATATATATATATATATATATATATATATATATATATATATATATATATATATATATATATATATATATATATATATATATATCTCAACTCATAAATTCCAATCATAATTCCACACAAAATTAATCCATTCATGATTTATGCAAATGCACAGAGACCGACACAACGACTCTATGCAATGCAATGCGGTACCACCCATCCATTATCTCAACACTAGTTCACTCAGGAACTATTGGAATCATCGCTTGTTACTTAGTGTAACTCCCCGTCGGGCAAACGATGTTCCCCGCCGCTTTAGGTCCTCTTGGTATAAGGCGCACGACGTTTATGGATTGCTTTAGGTCCTCTTTGTATAAGGCACACAATTCGATCGCTTTATGTTCTCTTTGTATAAGGCGCACAATCCGATCGCTTTTGGTCCTCTTTGTATAAGGTGCACGATCGTCTATAATCATCGCTTTAGGTCCTCTTTGTATAAGGCGCACGATCGTCTATAATCATCGCTTTAAGCCCTCTTTGTATAAGGCGCACGATGTTATAGCGGATTCCCTCTGGAATCATTTCGTCGCTCACACCCACTAGGGCACACGACATCACAAGAATGCATATCATGATGCTTGGAATACAATGACTCATGACATTCAAATGCACACATATATGCAATCATCTCACTCAACAATAATCATGCATTGCACTCAAGCCCAAAACAATGCATTTAATTGCCATAAGGCCACAAACCCTCATCACAACATTTAAACACATGCATTCACCTCATATAATCAGCACACAAGTCATACAACAGATATCACCAGTACATTGCATGGCAACACATCAATTACGCACAATTAAACCGGTAAAAGTCAACAACACGACACATTTCCGAATTCCTGACATAATTAAATCGGTCAACAATCTCAAAACCATCATCATAAGAAAGTACAGTTCAATAGCTATTCAACGATACCAAGAATGTTAAAAACGGATAATCGGAGCACAAGTTATGGACTGAACAAGAAAAGTAATCGCGAAAAACACAATTCTGCAATCTTCCTGGCCATACGCGTATTGCCCTGAGCCATACACGTATTTCCCAGCTCCCTCGCCCAATCCATACGCGTATTGCCCAACTTGATACGCGTATGGGCAGAGAGCAATTCCTCCTCAAAATCCCTCTAAAAACTCCAATATGCGTATTGCCTCACTTCATACGCATATTGCCCTCAACCTTACGCGTACCATTACGCAAATGGGCAGATGGCCGAGAAAAATGGAACTCCATATGCGTATTTCCCTCACTTCTTCAATGCCATACGCGTATTGCCTTAACCAATACGCGTATTGCCTTGAGTGATACGCGTATGGGCAGTGGAAAAACCATAAATTTCCTGCATAATTTTTCTGCGAAATTTGCCCAAAAATCACTCCTAATCTCACCTAAACACCAGAAAATTACCAATTGAATGCCTAACAACATGTATCTATCATGTATCAACAATAAGGGACACTAAAACATGATTTCAAACATAAATTATATCAATTTCTAACAATTCCAACATATTATAGGTTTTACTCTATATTTCAATTTCAATCCAATATCCACCAAAAACATACATACATAATCATATACAAGTATAAGATAATCGAGTTTCGCACCCTTACCTGATTTAATCGTGTTTTTGAAAGTCGGTTGATTGATTTCTTAATCCACAAGTTTTCTCTCTTTTTCTTCTCTTCTTTTCCTTCTTTCTCTTTTTCTTCTTCTCTTTTTCTTTCCTTACTATTTTTCTCTCTTTTCTTTCTATTTTCTAACTTAAGGAAAATAAAGCAAAATGACCAAATTACCCCTACACTCAAATATCTCACAAACGCTCCCAAAACGCGATAAAACATAACAACAATGAAAAATAATATATTTCCAAATAAAAGTCAAAAATAAAATAATATAATAATAAAATAATCAAAACGACTTGATTAAATAAAACTAACCAAAACTGGGGCGTTACAACTCTCCCCCACTTAGAAATTTTCGTCCTCGAAAATATTACCTGAGACGAACAACTCTGGATACGACTCCCGCATCCGACTCTCCAACTCTTAAGTCAAATTACCCTCAACAGCGCCTCCCCACGCTACTTTCACAAGTGCAATATCCTTGCCCTTTAACCGCTTCGATTCGCGATCCAAAATTCTCACTGGTAATGCCTCCACCGTAAGGTTCTCCCTTACCTCAACTTCATCCACCGTAATCACATGCGACGGATCCGGAACATACTTCCGAAGCTGTGAAACATGGAACACATCATGCAAATTCGACAGACTCAGCGGCAACGCCACCCGATAAGCCACAACACCCACTCTCGCGGATATCTGGTAAGGACCAATAAACCGAGAAGTAAGCTTCTTCGACTTCAATGTATGACCAACACCCGTTACCGGCGTAACTCTCAAAAATACATGATCTCCCTCTTGAAACTCAAGATCTTTCCTTCTTCGATCATGATAACTATTTTGCCTACTCTGAGAAGCCTTCATTTTCTCACGAATAAGTTTCACCTTGTCTGTAGTCTGTTGAATCAATTCGGGTCCAACCACCGTACTCTCACCAGATTCATGCCAACACAACGGTGTTCGACATCTTCTTCCATATAACGCTTCAAAAGGTGTCATTCAAATACTTGAATGACAACTATTATTATAGGTGAATTCCACCAACGCAAGATAACTATCCCACGCACCACCTTGTTTAAGAACACAAGCCCGCAACAAATCTTCCAATGACTGAATCGTTCTCTCCGTCTGTCCATCCGTCTGAGGATGATATGCAGAACTTAATCTCAATTTAGAACCCAACGCCTTTTGCAAACTTTCCCAAAATCTCGAGGTAAACCTCGGATCTCGATCAGAAACAATACTCAACAGAACACCATGCAACTTCACAATCACACTGATATAAATCTCAGCTAACCTCTCCAAAGAAAAACTGATGTCAATCGGAATGAAATGCGCCGATTTAGTCAGTCTGTCCATAACCACCAAATAGCATTATGCCCCCTCAGTGTATTCGGCAACCCTGTTACAAAATCCATAGAAATGCTATCCCATTTCCACTCAGGAATATCCAACGGTTGAAACAAACCACTAGGCTTTTGATGTTTCACTTTCGACTTTTGGCACGTCAAACACGCATACACAAACTGAGCCACATCTCTTTTCAATCCAGACCACCAAAAGATCTTCTTCAAATCTTGATACATCTTATTAGCTCCCGGATGTATACTCAAATTACTCCGGCGTCCTTCCTCCAAAATCATCCTTTTCAAGTCCGAATCATTAGGGATACAAATTCTACCACGGAATCTCAAAACACCATTATCATCCACTCTAAAATCACCATTCGCATCTTTTTCTCCAACCAACATCAAATCCACAAATTTCACATCCAACTTCTGTTTCTCACTTACGGTCAACAGAAACTCATTAGTAACCTTTAGCATACCCAGCCTCACGCTGTCGGATGTCACTTCACACCCCAAACTCAAGTCTCTAAAAGCTTCCAAAAGTTCCCACTCTTTAACCATTAAAGCGGACATATGCAACGATTTCCGACTCAACGCATCGGCTACCACATTAGCTTTACCAGGATGGTAATTCAAGCCAAAATCGTAGTCCTTCAAAAATTCAAACCATCTCCGTTGCCTCATATTCAACTCTTTCTGATCAAACAAATATTTCAAACTTTTATGATCACTAAAGACATCGAATCTTGCACCAAAGAGATAATGCCTCCAAATTTTCAACACAAAAACCACCGCCACTAATTCCAGATCATGCGTAGGGTAATTTTTCTCATGCATCCTCAACTGCCTCGAAGCATAAGCCACAACCTTACCTTCTTGCATCAGCACTCCACCTAGCCCAATCAAAGACGCATCACAATACACCACAAATGGTTCAGTAGGATTCGGCAAAATCAAAATCGGAGTTGCCGTCAATCTTCTCTTCAGCTCACTAAAACTTTCCTCACACCGAATATCCCAAATGAACGTTTTCCCATTACAAGTTAACTGGGTCAAAGGAAGTGCTAATTTGGAAAAACCTTCAATAAACCTTCGATAATATCCAGCCAAACCCAAAAAGCTTCTAATTTCAGTAACAGATCTAGGAGCCTCCCATTGTAGAACTGCTTCTAGTTTAGATGGATCCACAGCGATACTGTTACCTGAAATCACATGACCAAGAAAACTCACTTCTGACAACCAGAAGTCACACTTGGACAATTTGGCAAAAAGTCTCTTTTCCTTCAAAATTTGCAACACAATGCGCAAATGCTCCGCATGTTCCTCCCGAGACTTAGAATAAATTTAGATATCATCAATAAACACAACAACAAAACGATCCAAATGCTCGTGGAAAATACGATTCATATACTCCATAAACACACCTGGCGCATTAGAAACCCCGAACGACATCACAAAATATTCATAATGACCGTATCGTGTCCTAAAAGCCGTCTTCTGAATATCTTCCTCTTTCACCCTAATCTGATGATAACCTGATCTCAAATCAATCTTACTAAACATACACGCACATACCAACTGGTCCATCAAATCATCAATTCTTGGAAGAGGATACTTATTCTTAATCGTCACTTTATTCAGCTGGCGATAATCAATACACAGTCGCATACTTCCATCTTTCTTTTTCACCAATAAAACTGGAGCACCCCAAGGCGACACACTTGGCCTCACAAACCTCTTTTCTAACAATTCACTCAACTGCTTCTTTAACTCAACCAACTCAGATGCCGACATACGATAAGGTGCCATAGAAACAGGTCTAGTACCAGGAATTAGATCTATAGAAAACTCCACCTCTCTCTCTGGCGGTACATCTGAAATATCCTCAGGAAACACCTCAGGAAATTCACACACAACTGGAAACACATCAAGTGAAACTTGACTATCCACAGTCAACGATGCAAACAACCCAAACAACCGAGCTTCATCCGCCACAAGTTTCTTAAACTCTTTGGTAGATAAGAAACTCGAGTCCTCGTCTTCCTCAAGAGAAGGAAATATTACCAGCTTATGATAACAATCAATATGAACCCGATTAAACTGCAACCAATTCATTCCCAGAACCACATCTAAACCCTCCAACGGCAAACACACAAAATCCATCTCAAAATCTTTACCATACATGGTCAAAGGACAACTTAAACAAACCAAATAAGTAGTTATTGACCCCATTGCTGGAGTATCAATAACCATCTCTCCACCCATCGAAGACAACACAAGATTCAAATGCTTCGCGCACTCAGACGAAATAAACGAATGAGTCGCTCCAGTATCAATAATAGCAACTAAAGGCATACTATTAATAAAACAAGTACCTCTAATCAGACGATCTGCACTAGAATTATGAGTTCCTGCCAATGCAAAAATTTTCCCACTAGCTGGAGCTTGCTTTGGTTTCAGACACTTTGTACTAATATGACCAGGTTCACCACAGTTGAAACACTTCGCCACATTCTTCCTCTTGCACTCAGCCGCTACATGTCCTAAACCTCCACAATTGGAACACTTCCTCGTATCTTTTCTGCATTCAAACTGACTATGTCCTAATTCACCACACCTAAAACATCTCGGAGAATTAGACATACCTCCTCCACTTGACCTTTTCTCAAAATTCCCCTTTTGCTTACCCTTATCAGCTGGTGTCACATACGGACCACTACGAAACGGTTGTTTCCCTTTCCTTTCGTTCACACTCTTATAGTGAGTAGAACGAGTTTTGCTATCTTCTTTATAAATCCTACAACAATCCACCAAATCAGAAAACCTTCGAATTCTCTGATAACCAATTGCCTACTTAATCTCAGGACGCAATCTGCTCTCAAACTTCACACACTTAGAAAACTCCGCAGTCGCTTCAGCATAATGTGGATAAAATGGCACAAGCTCCACAAACTTAGCAGTATAATCAACAACAGACATATTACCTTGTTTCAATTCCAAGAACTCTATCTCCTTCTTTCCTCTAACATCTTCGGGAAAATACTTTCTCAGAAACTCAACACTAAATAAAGCCCAAGTGACTTCTTCCCCTGCAGCTTCCAACACCTGACGAGTACTAACCCACCAGTCATCCACTTCCTCCTGCAACATGTGAGTACCCAGTCTTACTTTCTGATCCTCAACATAATCCATCACTCGGAAAATCCTTTCAATCTCCTTCAGCCAAATCTGAGCACCATCAGGATCATGTCTCCCTTTGAAGATAGGCGGTTTGTTCTTCCTGAACTCATCATTCCCAGCAGCATTAGGTGCACCCTGCACAGCCCGAGCCATAGCTTGTATAGCAACAGCCAAAGCAGCGTTATTCCTACCAGCCATATTCTATTCGTATCCAATAACAACAACTATGGTTAAACAAACAGCTCACCCAAACACAACGACCAACAAGGACTGACACAAACTGACTCTGATACCACTTAATGTAACACCCCCAATCTATACCCCCTAATAAATAAAGCAATAAAAATTTCATCAGAGTATAATTAAATATTCATGGCATAGAAGAAGGCGTCACATCAATTGAGACAAAACACAATAAAACTGCACATAAAGATATGCAACAATCAGGTAGCAATTAACAGAGGAACTTAGTTCCTACTACCCACAAATCAGATACAGAATAAAAGCGGAAAATCTGCAACTGAATCTCATATATATATATATATCACATAAAGAGTTTGTTTGCTATATACAAAGTCATACAAGTACAATCCAAAACATGTGTATACATAATACAAATAATCGCATAACGATCTCCCCGACTACCCGGTGCTACATATCAGAGCCGACCGACAAAAGAATGAAGACCTAAGCTTCACAAAGAGACCTCCAACATCTAATCTGCAATGCCTCATAGAGCATTTAAAACAGCAGAAGGGTGAGAAACACAATCATAATATAATTGCATAAAATTATATAATAACACAAAATATTTCACATAAAATATTCTCACCACAACTTACACCAGAATTCAAATACAAAACAACACAATACATATTTCATATATCCATCACCAATGCATATCAATCATGCACAATAAAATTATCACCAGCACAAATATATATATATATATATATATATATATATATATATATATATATATATATATCTCAACTCATCAATTCCAATCACAATTCCACACAAAATCAATCCATTCATGATTTATGCAAATGCACAGAGACCGACACAACGACTCTATGCAATGCAATGCGGTACCACCCATCCATTATCTCAACACTAGTTCACTCAGGAACTATTGGAATCATCGCTTGTTACTTAGTGTAACTCCCCGTCGGGCAAACGATGTTCTCGTCGCTTTAGGTCCTCTTGGTATAAGGCACACGACGTTTATGGATTGCTTTAGGTCCTCTTTGTATAAGGCGCACAATCCGATCGCTTTAGGTCCTCTTTGTATAAGGCGCACAATCCGATCGCTTTAGGTCCTCTTTGTATAAGGCGCACAATCGTCTATAATCATCGCTTTAGGTCCTCTTTGTATAAGGCGCATGATGTTATAGCGGATTCCCTCTGGAATCGTTTCGTCGCTCACACCCACTAGGGCACACGACATCATAAGAATGCATATCATGATGCTTGGCATACAATGACTCATGACATTCAAATGCACACATATATGCAATCATCTCACTCAACAATAATCATGCTTTGCACTCAAGCTCAAAATAATGCATTTAATTGCCATAAGGCCACAAACCCTCATCATAACATTTAAACACATGCATTCACCTCATATAATCAGCACACAAGTCATACAACAGATATCACCAGCACATTGCATGGCAACACATCAATTACGCACAATTAAACCGGTAAAAGTCGACAACACGACACATTTCCAAATTCCCGACTTAATTAAATCGGTCAACAATCTCAAAACCATCATCATAAGAAAGTACAGTTCAATAGCTATTCAACGATACCAAAAATGTTAAAAACGGATAATCGGAGCACAAGTTATGGACTGAACAAGAAAAGTAATCGCGAAAAACACAATTCTGTAATCTTCCTGGCCATACACGTATTGCCCTGAGCCATACGCGTATTGCCCAGCTCCCTCGCCCAATCCATACGCGTATTGCCCAACTTGATACGCGTATGGGCAGAGACCAATTCCTCCTAAAAATCCCTCTAAAAACTCCAATACGCGTATTGCCTCACTTCATACGCGTATTGCCCTCAACCTTACGCGTACCATTACGTAAATGGCCAGATGGCCGAGAAAAATGGAACTCCATACGCGTATTGCCCTCACTCCTTCAATGCCATACGCGTATTTCCTTAACCAATACGCGTATTGCCTTGAGTGATACGCGTATGGGTAGTGGAAAAACCAGAAATTTCCTGCATAATTTTTCTGCGAAATTTGCCCAAAAATCACTCCCAATCTCACCTAAACACCAGAAAAATACCAATTGAATGCCTAACAACATGTATCTATCATGTATCAACAATAAGGGACACTAAAACATGATTTCAAACATAAATTATATCAATTTCTAACAATTCCAACATATTATGGGTTTTACTCTATATTTCAATTTCAATCCAATATCCACAAAAAACATACATACATAATCATACACAAGTATAAGATAATCGAGTCTCGCACCCTTACCCGATTTAATCGTGTTTTTGAAAGTCGGTTGATCGATTTCTTAATCCACAAGTTTTCTCTCTTTTTCTTTTCTTCTTTTCCTTCTTTCTCTTTTTCTTCTTCTCTTTTTCTTTCCTTAATATTTTTCTCCCTTTTCTTTCTATTTTCTAACTTAAGGAAAATAAAGCAAAATGACCAAATTACCCCTACACTCAAATATCTCGCAAACGCTCCCAAAACGCGATAAAACATAACAATAATGAAAAATAATATATTTCCAAATAAAAGTAAAAAATAAAATAATATAATAATAAAATAATCAAAACGACTCGATTAAATAAAACTAACCAAAATTTAGATGATATTTGTTTCCTAAACTATATTCAAACTTCAAGAATTAACATTAATATTAGACAAGTTTTTTAAGTAATATTTTCTTCTTTCAAAATTTAGATCATGGGAAAAGAACACACACACACACACACACACACACACACACACTCACACACACGCACACACGCACACATATATATATAGCGTATCATATGAGAATGTCATTTTTATGTGAGAACATGAGAATGAATTTGAACCATTAGACTTTAAATTAAATGGTGGAGATTATTTGTCAGTTTTTTTTCTCTCTCCTCCATCATTTATTTTAATAATGGAGGAGAGAGAAAAACAAAAACCACACATAATCTCCATCATTTATTTTAAAATCTAATGATTCAAATTCATTCTCATGTTCTTACTTAAAAATAACATTCTCATAGGATATGAACTATATATATAATTTCTATTTAATGTGGATATTATATCATTTGAAGCAAACATTGCGACAACATCTACTTATATTATGTTTGCTTTGTGGCAAGGTTTGCAATTTGCAGAAGCAATCTAAATTAACAAATTATTTACATCCTGGAGACAATACATGTTTCTCTGTGTTTGGACCCTAACACTACTTCACTTATCTTCTCATCCCGTGATTTTATCTATTTTCCTCATCATTGATTTGCTTGCTCCTACTGATATTATAAAGGTTTGGATAACTTTTCAATTAACATAAGTCATTTAATTTTACATCTTCCAATATTTTGTGTTCGTTTGGGCCCTTACTCTTAAACACAATAGCTTCATGTGGATTTAGTTTCCCTTAGAATATTAGTCATCACTGACTGCTGTTCATATACATCACCTGGTGTGTTTTATAAAAGTCATCATCTAATGATCGTTATATTATGTTGTAATTTGTTGTTTCTTTCTTATTTTAGATGGGAATGTTCTAATAATCGAAATTGCACCTAAGTCTTTGCTTCCGATACACACTACCTATGAGTTTCATCTATGCCAAATTATATAATTGTAATCAATGTTACTGGGTTAGTCTGTTATTGATTGTGCCTCTCAATTTCTATTTGTCACTTTTTCTAATGATAACAAGCTCTAAGACAGAAGCTTAACAGATTGTTCAAAAATGTGAAAATAGTATCAAACAAGATGGTTTTTATTGATGATGGTCAACTTGTATCTTTAAAAGGTGATTCTATGTTGCCAACATTTTTTTTTTGTTGCATATTTGTTTGCTTTCTATCTTGATGTTCGTGTCCAAATTCATCTTTGAGAGGTTGAGGCATTGCATAATTGCTCTTAGGTTTCACTATTATTAGAGAGAAGCACATTTATAGTACAATGTAATACCCCATATTTTATAACGCTCTAGATAATATTAGTTGAGATCAGTTGAGATCCAGTATGCTCTGAGTATTTTATCTGATAAGATAATTAGAGCAACTGATGAACTCAGAGCTGATCAGATTAATATTATCTAATTCTAAGGTTTTATTAATTGGTGCGTTTGAGATAATTTGGACTTTTAGTAGTGTTACTAATTGATGATATTTTCCTATATCATTTCCTTTTCCCTCATTTGCCAAAGATAGTAACATTGGAGAGAGAAAGTAGAGAGAAGAAAGAAGAAAGGAAAGAAAAAGGGAGAAAAGGAAAGAAGAGAAAATCCAAGAGTTCAAGAACAAAAATCATCCTCTCATCTTCATCAATTTATCTCAACTTCTTCATCATCATCTTCTAATCCAGGTGGGTTCTAGATAGAGACTTTAGAGTAGAATTTCTTGAGGTTTTAGAGTTAGGTTGGATTTTGGGAAAAATGGATGTTTTTGCAAAATCAAAGAATCTAATGGTTGAAGTGTGTTATAAATTGCGTAGCATGATCAAAATGTGTGTAGAATCATCTATTGATAATTGTTATGAAGTTTGGATTGGTTTGATTTGGTTGAAAATCTTAGGGTTTTGTATAGAAACTATGCATTAATGTTGGATATCATGTTTTATGAAGTTTGTTGGATAAACCATGATAGAACCATGATAATATACCTCTATTGGTTGTTTGGGTATGGTGTTGAGGATGCATTTGTAGGTTAGAAGTTGTTGTCAAAGAGTTTATTTTTCTGCATAACGCAGAGCGCGCTTAGCGCGGTATGCCCGCTTAGCGCGGTCTAGAGAATTTTCACCCCTTCCAGGCAGCGAGGAGCGTGCTTAGCGCGGGTGGGGTCCGCTTAGCGTGACCTGGAACAAAAGAAAATATTTTCTAAAATTCATATCTTTTGACTCGGGTGTCTGATTTAAGTGTTCTTTATATTGATGTGAAGCTATGAAAGAGTTCTATGCTATGGAAAGTAAAAATATTATTTATGAGATGGAAATTATTCTATTGTGGTAATTAATCGGTTTTTTTTGTGGTTTATGGAAAAAAATATATATAACTTTTGGAAATTTAAAAGCTTCAAGTTGTGAGCTAGTGAGGAAACCATTAGTACAATAAATGACTAGAGAATTGTGTGATAATGCTTATGCATCGATACTAGAAGTGTATCCTTGATAAGTAGTTATGAGTGGAGGTTCGAGGATTGATCTTGTGATCTCCTCCGATGTTAAGCGTGTGTTATCTCCTGATAAATATTAGTGACCCGTGTTGAAGTGCTCTGTGTGTGGGCTGGCCGGGGAAAGTATTTATTAGGTAAGTAATCGTGACCCGTGTTGAAGTGCTCCTGGTGTGGGCTGGCTAGGGAAAGTTACTTAGTGGATGGTACCGTGACTCGTGTTGAAGTGCTCCGTGTGTGGGCTGGCCGGGGAAAGTACCAGTTGTAGATAACCGTGACCCGTGTTGAAGTGCTCCGTGTGTGGGCTGGCCGGGGAAAGTTATCTACGTTAAGGATTCCATGACCCGTGTTGTAGTGCTCCTGGTGTGGGCTGGTCGGGGAAAGATTCCTTAACTAGATATCGTTGTGTGTTTTGCGATGGTTTCTCTAGTCAGATATGGTTGAACTCAAGGTCTAGTCCCTTTTCCCCCGACTTGAGTTAGGTTTTGGTTATAGCCTTGTAAAGCCGAGAGAATCCATAAGATAGAGAACTCACTGAGATTTGATGTATCTCACTCCACTATTGTTGGTTATTTCAGGTACTTCAGGTCCCGCGAAGGGTAAGGATAAGGCCGTGTGATTATCCTTACTTGGTTGATGGCGTAGCTTCCGTTGTGGAGTTTTTGTGATCGTTGTTGATCTAGTTCTTAGTATTTATCTTTGGAACATCTTGTATATATTTATGTCATAGTTTTTTTGTATTAGGCTATTTGAGCATGTATATGTATAATGTGTTTACTAGGGACTTATTGGTATTTCAGTATCAAACGTGGAATTCATGTATAATATATACTTTGATGTATGTATTTATATATGGGCGTTACATACAATGTTTATTTATCTGTTTTTGATTAAGCCCCGACGAATGAGTCTGGGAAAAAATATGACAAGATCTACAATGTCTTTCATTATGAGTTATGACTTCCTAACAAACAAGGAGGTTACTTGATGAAATGTCACTTAGGATCCGTTGGAAAATTTTGAAGCATGCGAAGGTTAACTATTTACTTTGATATAGAGTGGCTTGTCTTGGAAGAGAACAAGATTGTGTGGTTTTTCCCGTTCACATTCGAAAGGTTTTCCACCTTTAATTTTTTTATGACACTATTTTTCTTTACTATGTGTTTTTTCCCTTATTAATTAATAAATGTCTAACCGTAGTTCTGTAATTTGATATTAGCCTTCACATATCCCTAATTGGAACTTCGAAGCTTATGACTGAATTGAAAAGAAATATTTCATATACCTGTGTTTGTTGATAATTAGAATGGAATTGGGGTATTTAAGATAACGTACTTGAGAAGAACCAGTTAATTTTTTCTTCTAAATTTTAATTACATGAAAATTGATTCACAGCTTAAATAAAAATGAACATGCTCTTGATATGGCTGCGCCCGTTCACAAACACTTTGGTAATATCGATGGTCCAACTAATGACAATGATTTGCTCAAGAAGAGAACCAATGTTCTTCTTATCGGTGATCACACTGGAGACTTAGGAATGCCCGATGTTTTAAATTACGATACTCGAATTTTTGTGGGATTTTTGTAAGTAAAATATTTGCTATACTCAAGTTAATTGCTGGGATAACATGTAAATTTGAGCTCAATTAATATCTTTAAGACATTTATGAATGTGACCTGATCCCTGCTTCTTCCTTTTTTCTGCCATTTTGAATTGTCGCAGGAACCACAACGTTGAGAACTCGCTTAGCATCTACAAAGAAGCCAATGATCGAAACCATCAAATTTGTTTTCCTTGTCCTTGTGTACCCCCTAGTAGTATTTACAGTGGAACCTATAATAATTATTATATCCTACATATTAGGTGATAAGAGTGGAGCATGGAAGACCGAGACAACAAAAATAGCAATGCAGTACCTGTCAGCCCTTGGTGGTGGAAGTGGATTTGGTCTTTAATGTAAACTAAAGTATTTTCTACTTTGATTTTTTGTGTTAAACTCTAATGTTTCTTGAGTGAGTTTTTATTATGTTAGTTTAATTTCTAATGTGTTTGAACTTTTATTAATAGTGATGGATTGATTGTACTTATACCATTTTATAGTTTTATTAGTCAAACAATATGCAGCTTACTTCGAGATGTATTATTTCATCGTGTTAAACAAAAGCTGCTTTATGCATTTTTTTTCTGCTAAAGTTGTCCTATTTATCTTTAACTTCACATCCTATGGGTTTTATATCATTAACACTTTTACATAATGTAACTAGCCCAGTTAACTTGAGTTATAAACAAATAATTAACAGTGAACACTGGTCAAATATTGCTTTCAAAATTTCAATCGAAACGTGAAAAGTGATGGAGTGGACCAGAGTTCGTAAGCGAGGCGATTACCGTTTCAAAGGGTTGAAAAAGATTTTTACCCTAGAGGATTTAACGTTTCCAAGGTGGAAGAAGATAAGTTGAAGTCGTTCTATTTTTCAGAGATACCAGATAGAGCTAGAGCTGAAGAGATTTTCAAGGTTTTTCGAGAGTATGGAGATGTCAAGGAGGTCGTCATCCCCCAGAAACGAAATAAAATTGGGAAAAGATTTGGGTTTGCTCGTTTTGCTGGGGTGGAGTAGGATAGAAGGCTAGCCGTGAAATTGGATAATATTTTTATTGATGGGGTAAAAATTCATGCAAATGTACCTCGTTTCAACAGAGGGATTAAAGGTAATTGTTTGGGAGCTGAAGAAGGTAGGAGGTTTGAGAAAGGGGAGAATCTGAGGAATGAAACTAAGAGGAGTTTTTATGCTCAAGCGAAATTTAGAGGGAGATCTTTCGCCGAAGTCGCAGGAGGGTACCATCAGAAAGGTAACTCAGGTGACAAGATCAGAAGAACGCCTGGTGGGCTTAGCTTTCAAACTGAGGAAGATGAATTGAATAGATTCCAAAAAGATTATGTGGGTGTGGTCAACAATCCGGGTATGGCTTTTAACATTCAGAATAGGTTAGAGTTGGAAGGTTATTTTACTATTAAGGTTACTCCTTTGGGTGGTAATCTGTGTTTGTTAGAGGAGAGTGAGGAGGGCGAGATACAAGGTATCATCGAAGAAGCGATGTCCTGGTGGAGCCAATGGTTCAAAGAGATAAGGAAGTGAAGAGAAGGAGATGTGGATAATACAAGAGTAACGTGGTTGAGGTGTTTTGGGATTCCATGTCACGCGTGGAATTTCAGGTTTTTTGATCTTATAGCAAAGACGGTTGGCTAGTATGTTTGTGTTGATGAGAATACTCTGAGTGGGCGAAGTATGGATGTGGCAAGAATTATGGTTCGAACTAATTATGCAATGGTTTTGAATGAAGTGATTAGAGTGCAATTTAATGAGTTGGTTTTTAGTATCAAAATCGTTGAAGATAGTCACGGTCCCCTCCGGATTATGACTGGAGATGCTAATGGAATTGGTAAAAGGCAGGAATCTTCTTCTTCTTCAGCAGTATCGAAGAGTTCGTGGAGTAAGTTTAAAGGTGATGATGAGGATGAAGATTGGGTAGTCGAAAAGGAATTAGAAGAAGGGGAGATAGGGGAACGAGATGGGATTAATGCAACCTTATCAGTTACGGATTCGTTAGAAGTCAACAGGGAGTTTGGTGGACCCGTGATGGATTCATTGTTGGGTAACGAGGTAGCGTGTGTAGAGGGAAGTGTGCAGGAATTATCTGGTTTTGACCAGGCAATTTTAGCAGTGAAAGGGCCTTTTTGTAGTAGTGTAATGCCAACAGTGAATAAGGTTAGGTCTGCTGAAGAAACTGGTGCAGAAACTATAAAGTTGGTAGGGTCAGTAGCTGATGTAGGTACTGCAATTGAAGTTCCCAATAAAGGTGGAGATTTTAGTAAGCAGAGAAAATTTAAAGTCAAAAGAATGGTAGATTTAATTGGGCCTTCTCGTAAAAACAAATTGAGGCCCAAGAAGAGAATGTTAGGTATAGTTCCATGTGAGTCTAGAGGTACCCAAGATACCATTGAAAATTTTTCTTAGGCTTCTTATTTTAAAGTCCTAGAGGCGAGAAACCTATCTGTTGGGCCTGATAAGCCCAAGCCTGTAGCTCGAGGTGATTCTATCAATAGTAGTCTTTTTTCTGCTGGAACTGTTTTTTGTTGTGATAGTTTTTCAGATGGAGATGTTCGTTTATGTAATACCAAATTTGTGAATCATCTGGAGTCAAATGTTGGAGCTAGAATTGGGAGTTCCATCAAGAAATTTGGGGTGGTTTATAAAGAAGGTGATCTGAATCAGGCCAATAGAATTGAGGAATTGGAGTCTTTTGATATAGCTATATTAAATAGAAAGAAGGAGTTAAACAAAGGTGACAAATGATTGTGGGATCCATTAATATCAGAGGAGGAGGAAACTCCATTAAATGTAAAAGAGTAAAGAATTTGATTCATTCAGGTCAGGCTCAAATTTTTCTTATTCAAGAGTCTAAGCTTTCCTTTGTCGATGATAAAATAGTTGCTAGTTTCTGGGACAATAAGAATGTAGGCTGGTCTTTCAGCAAGTCTGTAGGGAGGTCTGGTGGCATCATTTCTCTATGGGATGAGAGGTTCTTTTCCTCAGATTTTTCATTCAAGGGAGATGGTTTTTTGGGTGTTCAATTGAGGTCGAAGGAAGACGTGTACATAGTGGTTAATGTTTATTCGGGGTGTCCCCTTTTTGCTAAAAGGAAGTTGTGGAAGAATATTGAAGACTTGAAGAAGAAGTGGCCCAATGTAATGTGGATTATAGGTGGCGATTTCAACTCTATCTCCGATTTGGCAGAAAGAAAAGGTGTGCAGCACTGTTTCAGGAACATAGAAATTAAAGAATTCTGTGATTTTATAGCTAGAACTGAGTTGGTGGACCTTACGGTGTCGGGGAATCATTTCACTTGGTTTGGAGGTGAAGGGTTATCTATGAGTAGATTGGATAGATTTTTAGTTGATTCTAATTTCATTAATAGATGGGGTTTGATGCAGCAGCAGATTGGTAGGAGGGAATTTTCTGATCATTGCCCGATATGGCTTAACATTAGGAAGCGGGACTGGGGTCCGAAACCATTTAAAACGAATGACAATTAGTTTGGACATGACGATTTCATCAATTTTGTTGAATCTAAGTGGAAGGATTTTAGTGTATCAGGTAGAAGTGATTATGTTATTAAAGAAAAATTGAGAATGTTGAGAAATTCGTTGAGAGATTGGAATAAAGATGTTTTTGGTTGGTACGATCTAAAGGTGGAAGAAAATGTGGTTGAGTTGAATAGATTGGACCAAGTTCTCATTACAGCAGCAAGGGAAGATGTAGAAGGTTTGGTGAGAGATAGATCTGAAGTCTGCAAGGAAGTTTGGAAGAACATCAAGATTAAAGAAAAGCTGATTTCTCAAAAGTCTTGTGTAAAGTGGATGGTAGAAGGTGAAGATAATACTAGGTTTTTTCATAATATTATGAGAGGTCGAGCCAAAGAGAAATTTATAGGAGAAGTTTCTACTCCTTTGGGTTATGTTGATTCTGTCAAGGATGTAAAAGAAGCAGTTAAAAGTCTTTTTGAACAGAAGTTTGATGATTCTGAGTTGGTTAGACCTGGCCTTGAGGGTCTTGACTTCAACAAGCTTTCCTTTAGTGAAGCAGCCAGTCTGGAAGTTCTATTTGAGGAGGAAGAAATTAGGGAGGCTTTGTGGTGTTGTGATGGGTCAAAGAGTCCGGGGCCGGATGGTTTTAGTTTGGGTTTCTTGAAAAAGTGTTGGTATTTCATGAAAACGGATATTTGTAACTTTGTTAAAGATTTTCATCAGCATGCCTATCTTCCCAAGGCGATCAAATCCTCTTTCCTGACTTTAATTTCTAAAGTGGTGAATCCTGTTTCGTTGAGTGATTATCGACCAATTTGCTTGGTGGGAAGTCTGTATAAAGTCTTGGCAAAACTGCTTGCAGGGAGGATAAAGAAAGTGACTGGGGGTTTGATCTCACCGAATCAGTCAGTTGTTGTGCCTGGAAGAAATCTATTGGATGGAGTAGTGGTTGCAAACGAGGTTTTCGACATTGCAGTAAGAGATAAGAGGGAATGTGTTCTGTTTAAAGTAGACTTTGAGAAAGCTTATGACTCGGTTAATTGGAACTTTCTTAGAGCATTAATGTCCAAGATGGGATTTGGGAACCGATGGCTCAAGGGATGGATGGGTGTGTTTTCTCGGGTTTTTTGTCTATTATAGTTAACGGCAGCCCCACAGGTGATTTTGTCATTAAAAGAGGTCTGATGCAGGGTGATCCTCTATCACCTTTTTTGTTCGTTATCGTGGCAGAGGGAATGACCAAAATGATTCAGAAGGCAGCTGCCTTAGGTGAGTATGAAGGTTTCGAGGTAAAAGAAGGTTTGAAAGTCGAAGTAGTCCAATTTGCCGATGATACCCTTTTGATGTGCAATGGAGGATGGAAAAACATTTGGGCAATAAAATCTATTTTGAGAGGTTATGAGATTGTATCAGAATTAAAGATCAATTATCACAAGAGTCGGCTGAACGGAGTAAACGTAAGCAATCACTTCTTGTTGGCAGCTGCTACCTTTTTGGCTTGTAAAGTCGAATCCGGTGGTTTTAATTTTCTGGGGATTCCATTAGGATGTAATCCTAGGAGAGTAGAGACTTGGAAACCTTTGATTGAAAGATTCAAGGTCAAATTGGCTAAGTGGAAAAGCATATTTCTCTCTTTGGCAGGCAAGGTTGTGTTAATTAATTCAACTCTCTCGAGCCTTCCGATTTTCTTATTCTCGTTTTATAAAGCTCCTGTCGTGGTTTGGAAGATGATAGATAAGATTAAGAGAGATTTTTTATGGGACAGCACTGAAGAGAAAACCAAAATTCATTGGCTGGACTGGGCTTTGGTTTGTAGACGTAAAAATGACGGAGGTTTGGGGATTAAATCTATTAAAAAATCCAACTTAGCATTGCTTGTCAAATGGAAGTGGAAGATGTTAACTTCAACGCAGGGGCTTTGGAAACAGGTGTTAGAGGCCAGATACGGAAACGTCAATTCTTGGGTTTTGAAGGAGGAAGTGTGCAAAAGAAGATCTCAGTCTTATTGGTGGTCGGATATTTTAAAAACTAACATTTTTTCTTATGCAGGTAACTTTAACTTTAACGCTTCAGTTGGTATTGTGTTGGGTAAGGGAGATAGTGTGCCGTTTTGGGATGCTGGCTGGAAGAGCTCTGTTTCACTGGCGAAATTGTATCCGAATATCTATAGGATTAGCAAGGCGAAGTATGCGTCGGTGAAAGACATGGGATTGTGGATTAATAACGTTTGGCAGTGGAGTGATTTAGGGGTGAAGATCACGCAGGTGGATGATCAGTGGGAAGAATACCAGGATCTGCTTCTTTTTATTACCGATGGAGTTCCTGCTGTGGATAGTGCAGATCTGTTCTTTTGGAGAGGGGAGCAAACTGAATCGTTCTCGGTCAAAGTCGTCTATGAAGGAATGGTTGGTTATCAAGTGAATGCTGTGTACCTAGAGAGGGAGGAAGATCTCAAAAAGGCTTTTGATTGGCTTTGGAAAATTAAAATCCCTGCGAAAATCAAGTCGTTTGGCTGGAAATTTTTATGGAATAGACTTCCTACTAAAGATCAACTCTTAAAATGGGGAGTAGGTGTCGATCCTTCATGTGTGAATTGTAACAATCATCATGAGAATTTATTTCATCTGTTTTTTTCTTGTAGCATAGCTATTAGAGTGTGGGATATCATTATGGCTTGGAGTGGTATTATAGTTCCTTTTAGAGGAGATGTTGTGGATCATTTTTTGGCATGGAGTGGGGAAGGGACTGATTCTAAGAGTAGGAATGTTAGAGCTGCTATTTGGATGGGGGTTGTTTGGGCTATTTGGCTTGAGAGAAATGATTGCATTTTCAAGGAAGGAAAGTGTTGTATAGATGATATCTGTTGGAATGCCAAACTTTTGGCTTGGAAATGGGGCAATTGTTGGAAGATTTCTAAATCCAACTCTACTTTTTATGATTTTTGTTTGAATCCCATTTAGCTAGTAGGTAGAGTTGGTGGGGAATTCTTCCTTCCCTTTTCTTTGTAAGGATTGGAATACTCATAGTATTCTTTTTTTAATTCCATTGGCTTTTAAAAAAAAACAATTAATAGTCAAATAAAAAGTATTCAAAAAATTTAAGGGTGTAGTTTGTAATATAAAGTAGCTTATAGTAACAGCAATATAGGTAAAGAATAAACGCACAACACACATTTTATAGAGAGAATGACATAACATAATAAATATATTAGTTCAAGAGAAAACAACATGAACTGAAATTGTACATTCTTCTCAAATTATTTTTGTTTATATTTGTTCTTCTACATGGTGAAATTTGTTTTCTCATATTGTGCAAATATTTTGAAACAGGAAAAATGAAACTACTAATTCAATTATTGTTATAAACGAGAACAATTTTACTATCGATTCAAATATTTTATAAATAATGTCAAAACAAAATTAATATTTATGTACAGGAAAAAATACATTGTTGATAAAAATATTTTTATATAGGGGAGAAAATACTATTGTTATAAACGAGAACAACTTTAGTATTGATTCAAATATTTTTATAAATGTTTTCAAAATAAAAATAATATTTTGATTCAAATATTTTTATATACAAGAACAACTTTACTATTGATTCAAATGTTTTTATAAATACTGTCACAACAAAACTAATATTTATATACTTGAAAAAGACATTGTTGATTAAAACTTTTTATATAAGGGAAAAAAATACTATTGTTATAAACGGGAACAACTTTACTATTGATTCAAATATTTTTATAAATATTTTTAAAACAAAAATAATATTTTGATTCAAATATTTTTATATACGGGAACAAATACTATTATTATAAACGAGATCAACTTTACTACTGATCCAAATATTGAATAATACAAATTTATCGATCATATTTTTCAAATATGTGAAAAAGGTTAAGGGAACTTATTAAAAAAGATTGAGTAGATATTTCAAATATGAATGTGACCTGATTCCTGCTTCCTGCTTCTTCCTTATTTCTGCCATTTTGAATTGTCGCAGGAACCACAAAGTTGAGAACTCACTTAGCATATACAAAGAAGCTAATGATCGAAACCATCAAATTTGTTTTCCTTGTCCTTGTGTACCCCCTCGCTTAGTAGTATTTATAGTGGGACCTATAATAATTATTATAACCTACATATTAGGTGATAAGAGTGGAGCATGGAAGACCGAGACAACAAAAATAGCAATGCAGTACCTATCAGCCCTTGGTGGTGGAAGTGGATTTAGTCTTTAATGTAAACTAAAGTATTTTCTACTTTGATTTTTTGTGTTGAACTATAATGTTTTTTGAGTGAGTTTTTATTATGTTAGTTTAATTGTTAATGTGTTTGAACTTTTATTAATAGTGATGGATTGATTGTACTTATACTCCCTCCGTCACACAATGAGTGACACAGTTGACTTTTCACACAAATTAAGAAAAAGAGAATAAATGAAGGAGAGAGAATGATATTTTTACTAAAGTACCCTTGTAATGTATTGAGAATGATGAAAGTAATATTAATTAGAGGGTAAAATAGCAAAAGTTGCATTGGAAATTGAAATGGGTCATATATTTTGGAACATCATTTTATTTCAAATAGATCACTCATTGTGGAACGGAGGAACTACCATTTTATAGTTTTATTAGTCAAACAACATGCAGCTTACTTGGAGATGTATGTTTTCATTGTGTCAAACAAAATCTGCTTTATGCATATTTTTTTTTCTGCTAAAGTTGTCATATCTATCTTTAACTTCACATCCTAAGGGTTTTATATCATTAACACTTTTACATAATGTAACTAGCCCAGTTAACTTGAGTTACAAACAAATAATTAACAATTAACAGTCAAATAAAAAGTATTCAAAAAATGTAATGGTGTAGTTTGTAATATAAAGTAGCTTATAGTAGCAGCAATATAGGTAAAGAATAAAAGCACAACACACATTTTATAGAGAGAATGGCATAACATAATAAATATATTAGTTCAAGAGAAAACAACATGAACTGAAATTATACATTCTTCTCAATTTATTTTTGTTTATATTTGTTCTTCTACATGGTGAAATTTGTTTTCTCATATCGTGCAAATATTTTGAAACAGGAAAAATGAAATTACTAATTTAATTATTGTTATAAACGAGAACAATTTTACTCTCGATTCAAATATTTTATAAATAATGTCAAAACAAAATTAATATTTATATACGGGAAAAAATACATTGTTGATAAAAGTGTTTTTATATAGAGAAGAAAATATTATTGTTATAAACGAGAACAACTTTAGTATTGATTCAAATATTTTTATAAATGTTTTCAAAATGAAAATAATATTTTGATTCAAGTATTTTTATATACGAGAACAACTTTACTATTGATTCAAATGTTTTGATAAATACTGTCACAACAAAACTAATATTTATATACTTGAAAAAGACATTGTTGATTAAAACTTTTTATATAAGGGAGAAAATACTATTGTTATAAACGGGAACAACTTTACCATTGATTCAAATATTTTTATAAATATTTTTAAAACAAAAATAATATTTTGATTTAAATATTTTTATATACGGAAACAATCTTACTATTGATTCAAATATATTTATAAATAATATCAAAACAAAAATGATATTTATATATGGAAAAAATACATTGTTGAGAAAAAATATTTTTATATACAGAAACAAATACTATTATTATAAACAAGATCAACTTTACTACTGATTCAAATATTTTTATATACGGGAACAATCTTACTATTGATTCAAATATATTTATAAATAATATCAAAACAAAAATGATATTTATATATGGAAAAAATACATTGTTGATAAAAAATATTTTTATATATAGAAACAAATACTATTATTATAAACGAGATCAACTTTACTACTGATTCAAATATTGAATAATACAAATTTATCGATCATATTTTTCAAATATGTGAAAAAAGTTAAGGGAACTTGTTAAAAAAGATTGAGTAAATATTTAAAAATTGTATTCTCCCTTATAAAATAATGTCTTATTTGTAAAAAAAATCTAAAACGATAATCTATCTAATACAAATTTCAGTAGTTTTTATTTTTATTCATATTATTTTTGGTATTGTTGTTTAACTTTTAGCTTCTGTATTTATTACTATTTCAACTTAAATTTAATATTATTCTTAATTTTTTTTTCTTTTTTTCAACTTTCAATTTTTATAACAATTTGCAAACAAATGCACATCCAAAACCATACTCACCCAAAAATATACCTCGTGCGTAGGCACGAAAATAATTTTACTATTAATTCAATTTTTTTTATAAATAGTGTTAAAATAAAATTAATATTTATATACGGAAAAAAATAGTGTTGATTAAAATGTTTTTATATAAGAGAGAAAATACTATTATTATAAACATGAACAACTTTACTATTGATTCAAATATTTTTATAAATACTGTAAAAAAATATTTTGATTTAAATATTTTTATAAACGGGAACAACTTTACTATTGATTCAAATATATTTATTAATAATGTCAAAACAAAAATAATATTTTGATTTAAATATTTCTATAAACAGGAACAACTTTACTATTGATTCAAATATATTTATAAATAATGTCAAAATAAAAATAATATTTATACACAGGAAAAAAATATATTGTTGATTAAAATATTTTTATATACGGAAACAAATACTATTGTTATAAGCATAATCAACTTTACTACTGATTCAAATATTGAATAATAGAAATTTAGAAATTTATCGACCATTGTATTCTCTCTTATAACATAATTGTTTTATTTGTTTAAAAAACTTAAATGATTCATTTATCTAATACATGTTTCAATAGTTTTTTAATCATATTATTCATAATATTATTGTTTACATTTCATATTCTACATTTATTACTATGTTAATTTAAATTTACTATTATTCTTAAATTTATTCTTTTTTCAACTTCCAATTTTTATAACAGTTTGTAAACAAATACGCGTCCAAAATCATATTCCACTTAAAAACGTACCCCGTGCGTAGGCACGGGTTTGTTACTAGTTTTCATGGTGCACAGATCCTTAGATCCATCAGTGGTATCAGAGCTCGGTTCGAGTAAGGGACTGGCTTCTTGTATCGAAAGTCTTCCTGACCTCGTGGTTAGGAGGCGTGTTCCGTTGAAGTGCCCATGACGAGATAAGGGTGTCTCTCAACGGCGTTACAAGCATGTAGATGAAAGAGCTTTTGCTTGAAGGGGAGCATGGCAGATGGACTCACACTTGAGGGGGAGATTATTGGGAAACAAATGTGAGTTGTGTTGAGAAACAATTGTGAGTTCAAAGTCCCACATTGCTTAGAAAAGTGGAGGTTAAGCACTTTATAAGTAAGAGGATCCATACACCTATCACCTTAAGGTTTTGGGTGAATATGTAGTGTCTCTCTCACTTGTTTGGGTGATTCTTTGACCTTTAGGTGAGTGTCTGACCCAATGTGAATGCTTCCCCTCATGATGATCTATCAGTGGTATCAGAACCCGGTTGGAGTAAGGGACCGGCTCCTTGTGTCGAAAGTTAGGAGTCGAAAGTCTTCCTGACATGGTGGTCAGGCGGTGTGTTTCGTTGAAGTGCCCATGACAAGATAAGGGTGTCTTTCAACGACGGTAGAAAAAGTGGAGGTTAAGCACTTTATAAATAAGAAGACCCACACACCTATCACCTTAAGGTTTTGGGTGAATATGTGATGTCTCTCTCACTTGTTTGGGTGAGTTTTTTATCTTTAAGTGAGTATTAGACCCAATGTGTATGCTTCCCCCTCATGATGACTATACAGAATGTTCAATTGCTACAACAATGTAATCAAACTGAGGAGTAAGTGATCTTAGTACTTTTTCAATGATTACTTGTTCAGAGAGAGTCTCTCCATAAGATTTCATCTTATTTGTGATCAAAATCACTCTGGAGATGTAATCAGGTAGCTTCTCAATGGTTACTTTTTCAATGATTACATGTTCAGATTGAGACTGAAGCTTCACCTTCTTTAATAATGCATCACCGCCGTAGCACCGTAGCAGTGTGTCCCACACCGCCTTCGTCGCCGTGTAATCAACGATCTTCTCAAATACATTCACATCCACATACTGATGAATGTAGAACATAGCTTTATGATCCTTATTCCTCATCTCTCTATACGCGTTCCTTTGTGCTTCAGTTGCATCTTCTGCAACTGCTGCGTAATCTTTGTTGACTTGATCAAGAACATCTTGAGCGCCAAACAACACACGCATTTGAATCATCCACTGATTCCAATTCTTTCCGTCAAAGATTGGAAGCTTCATGTTCAAGATATCGTTTCCACTGTTCATCTTCGATCTTGTGCAAGAATTCACTCAAATCTCACTAAATACTCGTGTTTCTCAATTCTTCAGAATCAAGAAATGTGATTTTGTTATGTTTCAGAACTTCAATTCACTGTGAATTTCAGAACCGAAATCAATCACACACACCTCACGTTCACTCGTGTTCCATTGGTGTTTCCCATGGATCCGAACTGGAACTCTAGATACCAATTGTTGGTGCACAAGAAGGAAGAAGATGAAGATGATGGAAATGGAAGAGAGAAGAATAGAGAGAAGTTGTAACTAACTCTTAAAAGAAAATAGATTACCCTATTAATTTTGTTACAGCCTTTTTGGTTTTATACACCAACCCTAACCAAATGAAATTCAAATGCTAATCAAATTAAACTCAAAATAAAAATTAGAATAAATTACAACTAACCACTACTACAAAACGCGTAAACAACAACGCCATGCTCACCACGATTCTTCCCTACACCGTGGTGACATCTCTAAACTAAGGCGCTATCATATTATTTTTATTTTTTGATTAAAAACTATTTGTATATAACAACAGTTGAGAAGCCAATCATGGTGATACCATCAAGCTTTCATGGTATCGAACCTCAGCGCCCTCATATATATTATTCCTTTAATGTTAGGGCACGCCTTTTCTTTTTTATTTATTTTTAAATAAAAAACTTAAAGGGTTATGACTACGGTTGGTGAGTTCCACCGTTGTGATATATTTTGTTTTTTTTTATTTAAAATTTTTAATTGTAAATTAAACTATGGCGCTTCTTTATGAAATTTCACTATGAAAGTAGTATATTATAATGATTGCTGGTATTGACCATGGTGGTAGCTTTATAATATTATACACTCCTAGTTAGTTTATCTCTTCAGTATCCTTTTTTCCATTGAAAATAGAAACTAGACGAAACAATACCTGATTTCAACCTTAAACCCTAACGTTCAATACTGTGAATCAACACACGATTCAACCAAAACACCATCGTTCACCCTAGCTTGTCTCTTTAGTATCCATTCATCACTGTGTATTTTTCATTTTCATCATCATCGTCAAGGAGGTTAACAAGATCATCACGATCGTGACGTCGAGAAGGAAGAGTACACCAACCAAGTTGTCACCATCGAGAAAGAAGACAACAACAACATCGCCGTTGTCGTAAGGAAGGAAGATAAGACTAACACCAACATAATTTACTTAGTCATCACGTTTAGGATACGTAAAATATTTTCCCCATGCATCTACAGTGAACTTCAGTTGCCATTGTTGTGGTTGTTGTTGTTTATGTTGTGGTTGTTGTTTATGTTCTTGTTATTCATGTTATTGTTGTTTTTTATGAACATAGATGTTGAACTTGTCGAGTTCTACATCAGATACTAGCGAAGAAACTCAAACAAATGAGAGTTGTGTGAATGAAACTCAAACAAATGATACTCAATCAAAAAGATAACAAAGATGTGTCATAATGATGCCCCAATTCACATTAGTCTGCAACTCATCAAGTGAAAAAATTTCGATCGAGTTTGATTCGTTCTACAGAGTAGTGGATTATGAACATTACTCTACTTTTAAGAGTTATGTTGTGTTCCTTGCACGTAGAAAAGTTAGTATACTGATAGATGATTGGAAATAAGTGGATGATAAAGTCAAAGAAAGCATATAAACAGACGTTAAGGTATTACATGTGAGAGCAAGAATTGTCTCTACAAGTCAATCTATGTTTTAATGATAACAATAAGTATTTGTGAAAGAACCATTTTATGGTCTAACGTGTGTTGTGTGCAGATAATAAGAACTAAAGACATCAGAACCAACATACACCAGCTAGATGTACTATGATTGAATATATATATATATATATATATATATATATATATATATATATATATATATATATATATATATATATATATATATATATATATATATATATATATATATATATATATATATATATATATATATATATATATATATATATATGCGAAGTTACTATGTGTGACTAAAGTTGCGAGAAGCAACAACGCTTGTTTATCTAGTCATGATCAGCCAGATCTAAGGATGCCAAGATTGCTGTTGTAATGCTCATGTGGATGCTCTCTGAAAGTGATTAAGATTCTGAAGATAGCGAAGCTTCTGAAGAAGTACACTCAGAAAGAACCAAAGTTCTGAAGACTCCTATGACCTGAAGTTTTGATGGCTGAAGGCGCTGAAGACCAAGTGCAGATAGAATCTGAAGACTGACGAGTTCTGAAGACCAAGGTTTCAAACAAGAAGTTCTGAAGACTCTGAAGACAGGCTCTGAAGATTCAGAAGACTTAAAGCAGAAAAGGATAACGCTCTTAACGACCAAGTACTGAAGTTCTGAAGACTGATTCCTAATGGACTTCTTGAAGCATTAGATATTCTGCTATAAAGACTCCACTCATGCTTCATCAAATTAACATCAGAAGCCACTGAAGTTTTGAAGTCTAAATATTACCGTTGTGAGTTAAATGTACACACTGCCCAAGAAAAGATGTCTGGTCACTTCCTCCTCTGCAAAAAGAAGATGTGTCAGTACAACTCATTATATCACAACGTCTCTTTTCCAAACAGCCAACAGTATTCTCTAACGGCTATATTTCTACTGGCTATTTAATGGAAAGAGTTTTTGCTTCTGATGTGTCGATCACTTGTAGAATTATGAACTGAATGTTCATCTACAAAATTGACCAAGTCATTGTGTGAAGATAGCAACAACGATGAGTTCTCGTTGTAACACTTAGAATATTCAAAGCTGTCATTATTTCACTCATGGCAATTGTTGTTGAATCTCCAAAGAACAACTCAATACAACAACAACAATCAAACAGAAGTTGTTGATGAAGAAGACAACATTGAAGATCAGTCAAGTCATCAACCTACCTTCTCGTCAAATCTACATTGAAGATCTGAAGCAAGGAGTTGCTGCTCAAAGCTTGCTCAACCAGAAGACGAAGAAGAAGAAGACCTACAAGATGTCTACAATCATAATATCAAATACATCTTTGTAGTTTCTTAGGAAAGCAAGGAGCTAATTGCTCAAAACTTGCTTGAACACATATGTGTGTTCTTTGTACTTAAACCTAGGAGAAACTTGCTTATTAAGAAACACAATTTGTAATCTCCAGTTTTCTAATTCAACTAGATGGATTGAGACTCCTCAAGTAAACGTTATATCCTGATGGGATCCCTGAACGATTCAGCTGTGAGTTGAGGCCCTTGAGTAGATCACGTGGCGATCAGATACTTGAGATGACAACGGCTGAGGGTCATTGTGGAAAATCCTGAAATATGGTCAGTAGCGTTATATTCATTGTGATGAATCCCTGAACGACTAACTGTGAAATCCCAGCAGTGGGTCTGCTCAATCAATGAACGTTATATCCTGTTGGATCCCTGAACGGTTCATTGTGTTGTTAGTCACAGTGCGGCTGTGCAAATGGTTAGTCACCGGCGTGGCCTGTGTGTAGCGAGTGATTTTTGGATGTGGTTGCGAAGCATGATCGCTGTAGTACTACAGTTCGATTCATTTTTTATCCTATTAAAGCTAATGAAGGAAGGGAAATAGATGTCTCCAATTAACCCTGCTTGCATACTAAGATTAAATAGTCAAAACTGTTGGTTTACAGATGCTACAAAGATTCGGGGTTTGTCCTAGGTTATTTTGTTGACGAGGGGTGCTTTAGGGTATCGGTTGAGATGTTAGGACGTATATATATGAAAGTATGGGATTTTGGGTTTTTGTTTAGTGTGCTCGCTAAGATTTTTCTTTCAATCTTATGCCTACGTATTCCCGTTTACCGAAACAGGGAAATCAGAGCGTTCGTAGTTCCTCCTATTCTATGGGAGGAAATGGTTGTTTTGGTGTCTTGTTCAAAGCCCAAGACATGAAGCGAAAGGTGAATTGTATCTTGTTCAAAGCCCAAGATGTGAAGCTGAAGGGTTTATTTGTATCTTGTTCGAAGCCCAAGATGTGAAGCTAAAGATGGTGTCTTTAGAGAGAATTTGTCATCTCTAAAGAGGGGCTTGTCTGTTACGACTGTTTATAAAGGAGAATTACTTTAACCGGGATTTGTGAATTCGACAATGCCATAATTTCCTTTATAGGGGATTTCAACCTAAAGGAGAAGACTTTAACTCAGTGTAGAGTAGTGCCATCTTTCCTTAGGAATTTCTCATGCTAAAAGAGGGACATTGGCATGGATGTAGATGATCCAGAGGCCTGCCGCTTATAGCAGTTAGATGGAGGGGAAGGAGTTGTTGATGTTTGTGTATTGTGAACGAGGCACAACTTTGATGCTAAAAGGTTAATTGGATCAACCAGTGGTTTTCTTATACAAAGCCTAAGAGAAGGCTATTATGTGTCTCATACAAAGCCCGAGAGAGAGGCTAAAAGGTTTTGACTCAACGAGGGAATCTTTTGGTATCTCGTATAAAACCCGAGATGGAGGCTATTTGACTCAACAAGAGAGTTTTTTGTATCTCGTACGAAGCCCGAGATGGAGGCGAAAGGGTGATTGACTCAATGAGGGAGTCTCTTTATGTGTCTCGTACAAAGCCCAAGAAAGAGGCTAAACGTTGTTTGACCCCGCTGGGGAGAATCATTGTACAAAGCCCAAGAGAGAGGCTAACTTCACGGGAGAAGGATCTTTATACAAAGCCTAAGAGGAGGCTATGGCGAATGTTCAGTTAAGTGACAGGTCCAGTAGAGAGAAAATCAGTTCTTATATTAGCAATGCTGTACTCGAGAATTTGATTCGAGTATCCGGGTTATTCCTGTTCTTTAAGGAAGTGGGAAATCCGAAGGGTATTGAGACTGTCCGAGTCTACGGGTTTTCTTCCTATTTAACGAAGGGGTCACTTGAGAATGTCTTTGAGACTCAAGGAGATTAGAGTGTCCAAGTCTAGAGTGTCATCTTTTGTACTGTGCTTTGAGAAACAGTAGTAGACTCTATGAAAGGACTGTTCTATGAAGATGACTAATTTCTATTCCTATACCTCTAGGAGGTCGTCGGGACAATTTGTACGAAGCCCAAGAGGAGGCTGGAAACTTTTAAGACGCCAATCGTTCCTTGTACGATGCCCAAGAGGAGGCTATCATTCCCGAAGGAAGAGATCATTATACGAAGCCTAAGAGGAGGCTGTGAATACTTCTAAGAAGCCGATGGGTCCTTGTACTAAGCCCAAGAGGAGGCATGGTTGCTTTTAGGAAGCCTGTGGGTCCTTGTACGATGCCCAAGAGGAGGCCGATGCTTTTAATAAGCCCGTGGGTCCCCAAACCCCGAGAAATTCAAGGCAAGCTATTCACAAAGAATAGATCAAGTCAGGAAAGTTTGAAAACTTGGAAGAAACTCAAAGATGCCATTCACGGAGAATACATTCATCTCTGGGAATAGAGTTTCTTGACAATTCCTAATGAGGACAGCCGAAGAGAAGACTGTATCTAGTGATCCTATTGGGGATCTAGTTGTCAATTTCTACGAATAAACGAAACGACGTCACCTAGTTCTAGACGTAGTTGCCGGGGAAACTCTAATTATCTATACTATTATTACACAGTTGATATGAGTTTATGAAAGAAGACTTACAGTGAAACAGCCCCACAATACAGTTATATGTATATGAAAGCGGTAAATGAAAGCGTATAAACACTTACCCGGTTGTAGAGCTTCCATGTTGTTTGGTTAGTTGTTCAACAAAGAAAGATTGAAAACAACAGTATATTCAAAATCAAAGGAGAAAGTGTTTTGAAAAAGAAAGATTTGGGGCTTACAGCTCAAGGAGAGGCCCAGGGTTTTATCAGTGAGCGCACTGTTTGAATTTGTACAGAGGGACTTATACAAGTGACTGTGGCCCAAAAATTGTTTTCTGTACAAAGGGATGGGTCTTACACTCTCTCAAGAGGCCCAAAAAGTTTTAAAGAAAAAGAGTGGGGCTTATAACACGAGGGTAGGCCCAGATGATTTTTCCGTTTGAAATGGCGATCGCGCCGAGATTTTCTTTTAACGCAAAGGGGCTTATACAATATCTGAGGCCCAAAGTGATTTTGGTTAAAAGAGGGTTGGGTCTTACACTCTATTAGAGGCCCATGAGTGTTTGGCAATGATTTGTTTGAGTAAAAATCAAAGAAACCCTAATTTTATTATTTAAAAGTAAATATTTAAAGAAAATCAATGAAAAATACCAAATAGGTTTGAATAAACCACTTGTGATTTTTGTTTAAGGTTTGAAAAATGTGGTATAAATCACAAGAGATATTAAAACTCATTTGGTCTTAATTTTTCAAGATGAATATTCATTTTAAAATGTTTAACAACAAATAAAAATGAATTTATTCACAAAAATACTAATTATATTAAATAAATAATATAAATTCAATTTTTTTGTGGAATAAAATATTTCAACATTTTTGTGATTTTTTTCCAAAAGAACCAATAAAAAATAATTAAAATTGAAAGAGTTATTAATTTTCCAATTAATTAATAAACCATGAAAATATTGGAAAAAATGACAAAATGTGAAAAAAAACAAAATGGCATGGGTGGGGTTTGAACCCAAGACCTCAAGGTTACAAGGCGCGCGCCTTACCACTGGGGTGGTGATACATCCATTGTTTGAAACAAAACAACAAATATACAAGGTATGACTTGGTTTTAGGCTTGGCCCAATGCAAGTTTTGGCTCAGAAACGTGAAGGTCATAACTTTCTCAATTCTTAATGGTTTGAGACAAAATTTATATGTATCTGGACCAGAATTTCATAAGGAATCCAATGGTGGTGGTAGTTTTTTCAGATCACATTCCCTCCTCAAAACCCGATAGTGGTTTTGAAAATGACCTATAAATGCATTTTCTATGCTACAACTTGGTACAAGCATGGATTACATGGTGAATTAGCTCAAACACAACATATACAACATGTATGAGATGTTTATGATCAATGGACTTCAAAGCATTGCATGTTTGAAAGATTCCAAGTTGTGAGGCTTACCTCTTTTTTTGAGATTTTGGAGCTTTTGTGTAATCTGTCAAACCTCTTGTTACAGAAATGATTTGATGCTTTAGACACACTCAAATGATCCCTTAGAAGCTTTTAGGATGATTGGAATTGACTGCTACCTGCAAAAACACCAAACAGTCCCTTTCTTGCAAAAGGGGTTAAAAGTGACCAAAATAGCAACTCTCTCAAATGGTGTTCTAGATGAGGGGAACCATTTGGGACAGTTCAAGGATGATATTTGGAGTGTGTTTGAGGTTTTATCTGGTTTGGAAAGTGACTGAATCAAGACATGGCTTGAAAAATGCAACCAAAGCCTATTTTGAGGTTTTGAGAGGTGACTTTGTGATTTTGTGATTACAGGTCACTTGTGATAGTTTGCACAGCTTACATATGATATATATGAGGTGTGTGTGTGATTGATTGTGATGGAAAAGCTCTCAAGCTCAAAAACTCAAAGTTGCCTTGCTAAAGAAGGCATTTTTGCCAAGAGAAAGAGGTTTTAAGGAAAGCATCTGTTTGATGGCTTTGGTGTACTCAAACTGATCACAATTGAGCTCTATTTATAGTAGAGCAAGTTTGTTTTGGGATCCACAGTGAATGGCAATTGCAGCAGGTGTTTGTTCAATGTTGGCCAATGGAAATCCAAGTCTCCTCTAGCCATTGACTAGAGGTTAGGGCACAGGGCTGTGGTTCCCTTGGTCTTGGATAAGTCTTGACTGAATTCAGTTGCAAATGGCTCAGTCCATGCCACCTTGATGCTTCCATTGAATGCTCCAATCCAAAATTGGAGTCTTGTCCCTATTTTGGCCATTCTAGGTTCAACATGTTATTTCTTGTTCCAAAGACTTTGGAGGCTTGGCTCAGTGGTTGTCCCCTTTAGATTCAATCCTCAGAGGTGTCCAAGTGGATAGGAGCATTTGTATTTGGCTGATTTTGGGAAATCGAGCAAAAATGCAAATTCTGCCTTGCCTTGGCAAATTTCAGCAAGGCAACTTTCCAATGTCATATCTCATGACTCAAATTGAATTTGGTAATGTTCTTGGTCATTTTGGAAATCCCTTACATGATACAACAACTGTTTGAACATATTTGGTTTTGATCTCTTTTGAATCCAAGTGAAAAATCCCCCTACATTTGGCAAAAAGTAGGGTAAAATCTGACTTAGTGAAATTTTCACTAAGTGTTGGAACAAAGTGACTTTTCTTGATATTGATCACTCCATAACTCAAAATCCATGAGGAGTTGGAATTAGGTCTAGTTGAAGTTTTTGTAGAGGGTAATGAGATCTACAAATCAAGCTTTGGATGGGAGAAAATGGCTTTGTGGTTTAGGAGTTATGACCCTCCAAAGTTAGTACCCTAGCCACTTTATTTTTAACTTAGAAAATTTTCTAAGTTTTTTATGGTTACCCCTTTTACAAGTTACCCATCTTTTCTTGATTTTTCTTGATTAATGATGATTCAAATCATACATTAACACATTTTAGGGTTAAAAATCCATTTTGGTGAAAAATCTCAAAAAGTCAAAGTTGACTTTTGTGCACAGTTGACTTTTTATCAGATGAATTCCAAACTGTGCAATTCTTCAGGAAATCATGTCCTTGACCTAAATCAAACTTGATGGACATGTCCATGGGTGTCATAGGGTATATTGATGCATGTCATAGGGCTTGGGAGCATGTCCTGGTCAAAAGTCAAAGTTACAGTTGACTTTTTCCTTAAAACCCTAACTGTGGTGCAGATGAAATTGAGACTTGTTGCTCAAGCTTCTTGGATTAAACCATTGTTGCAAATGGATCAATATAGTTCATTAGAGACCCTCAAACCCTCTCTTGAGGTTTTGGCTCATGATTTGCCCTAAAAGTCAACTTAGGGGTGAATTAGGTCAAGAAACCCTAATTCCTGATTTTTGATGAATGCATCCACTGAGGCAAAATTGACTTGATGATTGGGTCTATGAGGTTCCATGGAGTATATTAGGTTAGGTTTTGGGTCATTGGCTTGTGCCCAGATGAAAAATTTCCATCTGGAGGCCCTGGTCGACCAAAACCCTAATTTGGTGACACTGTCGATCTTGAGACTTAATCCACCTAGAAGGGAGCAACCTTGTGCTTAATCCTTGAAGTGGGAGTCCTTTTGATCCATTGTGGATGTTTGAGAGGTTAGACAAGTTGAATATCATGTCATTCCTTGATTGATCCTTTGTCTAAGCACTCAGAGAGGGCTTGAAACCCTAATTTTGATTGTAGTGAATGCTCACCCATCTTTGGGGAGACTGATGAAGTATGATGGTTCCTCCATATTGTGATGATGATTTGCACAATGATGGGACATCTTAGTGGTCAAAATTTGGGGTATGACACCGTGCAAGTGTAATCATGAATTAGTTATAGTGAATTAAGTCCTTGTGTTCAAGGCGAAATCACCTGAGGAGGGTGGACTGGATTAGCCCGCGTGGTGAACCAGGATATATCGTGTGTCCTTTACTCTCTTGCTTAGTATCTCTATTTATGTTTCAGCATTGAATATCAGAAACTCATATTAAGCAAAGTCAGAACCTTGCCGCCTATATCTGATAAGCTTCCGTACTGCAAGTTCTGAGTATCGTATCTTATGATCAGAACCTATACGGTTCTCATACTCTATAGTTAATAGATCAGAATCTCTCAACGAACATTGAAGGTTCTTGAGTGTCAAATTAACAAGATGCGAAAAGTTACAAAAGGAGTAAATACACAATTCAAACCCCCATTTCTTGTGTCTTTCTCGCACCTTCAATTGGTATCAGAGCTCCGGTTCTGTTATTGATTTACATCAAACACTTAACAGTGTCAGAAAAAGATCCAGATTTGGTGCGTAGAAGTACTCTTGGTGAGATTGAAATCCACTTACAATTTCTGTAACAGTTCAGCAGTTAACTGTGTACAAAATTGTAATCAATCTGATTACTTCATGAGCAATTCACTAATTCTAGACGAAGCCTCACTAAAGATTGAAGAATCAGTTGATAAGATAAAATCATCAGATGAAAGGCAGTATCTGTTGAATGCTCATTTTGGAAAATACGTGTGGATAAAACCATGTATATGATTAAAAGATGAATCATCAGAAAGCAAAAAAATCTTGTTTGCTGAAGATTAATTCTTTATGAGTTTTTGAGATGTTTTCAAGAAACGGATTAGGTCCACCCTTGACTTTCTCGTTGAACAAACTCATTATGGATCTCTTCATGTAAAGAAGGAAGATTGTTGTTCTAAGACTTTGAATTTCAGAAATAAATATGTTAAACTCAGAATCTGAAAAATTCAAATTATTAGAAATGATTCAATGTTAGAATCTGGAATGATCAAAAGATTCAATGGAGAACTGAATCCCAAAGAGTCAGTAATTACTTGATTCAAAACGAACTCTTAAGATCTTAACTGGTTCAGTGATCAAGCTCCAACAACCTGAAATCATCCTAGTAAAGATCAAATGTTGATAATCTGATTTTCAACAGATCAAGTGTTCTCAAAACCACTTGTGCTATGAAATTAGATGCTATCATTTCAGGTATCTAAGTTCTCCAACTAAGATGACGTTAATGATGTTTGTTTGAAGAAATTAGTCAACTCATCGATATGTGTGAACAACCCTAAATAAGTTGATCATCATTGTGAGAACAAGAGGTTCATGTCTAGTAATGTACACATGGGGCATGATGATGTTTTGGTTCTGAACAAGTTCTGAAACAACCTTGAGGAACAAGTTAGATGCTGATATGATAATTCCTCCTCGTATAACCTCTCAAAGGTTCTCACTAAACTGATGAAATCAGTCATCTCACACAGAAAAGAAACCCTCACAAACGCAAACTGAATTCGGGCTATGAAAGGAAAACTCAACCAATTCTCAAAGTTTGTCATTTAAGATTCATATCCATATCTTAGGAACTGTATCGGAACTAAACAAGTTCTATGGATCAAGGAAATGAGAAGTGAGAAACATTCAAAATAGATGTAATCTGTTATTTATGAATGGGGTCATCAAATGAAATTTACTGTTCACTCAGTATTGCTCTCACGCATATGAGTGTCACCTTATCAAAAAGGATTGCATGGAATTGGCTAAGTTCAAATAAAATGGTCACTCTGATCATGCTAAGTCCTAATCTCGGTTACTATAACCTAGAGAACTAAAGGACAAGGTTGAACAGGAAAAGAGAGAGAAAGCTACAATTTAACTAGGATCACCTCCCAAGAAAATATTCTCTTCAGGAGTCAGAAAGGAATGATTTCACGAAAAGTTTTACCTAAAAGATTTTCTTCAAAAAGGTTAAGCATCCCTAAGGTATGGTCTCACTCATTACTCCTTTTATAATGGTAAGATTATCAAATATTTATGATTTCCAAGACAATCATAATTATGCATGTGTCAGCTACCTTATCTTTAACCTTAGGCATACGGTAACTTAAGTCCATCATATGTCCTGTCAACTGACCGTCATAGCTATTCATAGCTTGTCTAGGAAATGATAACCTCGCGTGTGCCAAAGCGTGATAAATAATCATCACTCATAAGCTCACCTCACAACACTACTCCTCTTCTAGAAAGAATCACTATCTAGTAGGTTAGAACTCCCTCCTTCGTTTCCTGCTCGAAATGTCTTCATACAATATCAGAGGAGAAATTTCCGATCTAGAGCTTCTAAAGGAATTCACATTGGATCTAAACCTTTTACCACAACTTAATAAAACTAGTATTTTCTCTGGTATTATATTTCAGAATTGGGAAAACTACTTTGACATGCTTGTTGGACCTGTCTTCCCTTCTCTTGTAACTGAGTTCTGGGTAAATGCATGTGTACTTGAATATGACTATGGCAAAAATATTATTTTGTCCGTAGTTACTGGATATCCAGTCTTGATCAACCCCACCATCATAGCTAAAGCTATTAGGTGCGTTGAAGATGGTGTGACTGTGGAAATAAATTCCAACAACCATAGCTTCGACAGACATCTGCACGTCATTTTCAAAACAGAGGGGGCATCCCACTCAACCTTGCACTCTCACTCCAGTTGCTAAAGATTGGTACAATCTGATGGTAACAAATTTTAGACTGAGAGAAAGAGGAGGAGGATGGTTATCTGACATGGAGATATTGTTTATTTTCTTTTTAATTTCTAGAATCAAAATAAACCTACCTCAATCCATGTACAATCATCTAAAGGAAGAAATTAACCTGTCAAGGGAAGACACTATCTACCAAATTCCCTATTGCAGGGTCATCTCTCATATTCTTGATCTTAAAGGAGTGGTTAGTCATTGCAGAAGAAATGGAATGACTGAGAAGATTCTTCCCGAGTTCTGTCAACCTATAACCTTCTTTACCTAGATAGAAATTAAGTTTCTCTTAAGATCACAAGTTTTTCTAGGATCCCTCTTTGTATGCCCTTATGATCTAAACTTGATATATATTCTCTTGCCTAAATTACTGAAGTATTCTAATTAAGAAATGCTTTTATGATCAATTTAAATTCACAATATCCTTAATTAAATTTCATTACTTATCTACCAATAGACAGACACATTTTTTTTTACTTAGGACTAACTAGAAATTATAAAACCGTTCACCGGTCATAATTAAGTAGCGGCTTCGTCACTCCATTTTAGGGTTATGATTCTTGATTAATCATTAACTTTCTTTCCCACACTACTTAATGCTTCTAGGAAAATCAATCGGTGTGGTTTCAAACTCTCCACAAAATTTACCCTAGTTTCCCATCTATAAAAGCACAAGACAACTACACATCCCTTACTCATCCAAATCTTCAGCCTAATTACCTTCTAACTCCTCATCATCTCTAAAAATGGCCTTCGTCTCACAAAATGCTTCAACTCTCACAACCATACAAAATCCAGTTGATCATCTTGTCGTTTTGTCAGAAACGATTGTAAACTTCAACAACCTAAAGTCCAACTGATGTAATATTACTCCCTCAATGGAAGCACAAGGATGGAGTAACTACTTCAAGAGGTTGGAAAGACCAACCTATGGATGTTTGGTTAGAGAGTTCTGGATTCATGCTAATGCAGGCTCGACTCTCATTAGTTCTTCGGTCTTTTGAAGAAGAGTCCACATATCTGAAAAGACTATTGCAGATCTCTTGGAGCATAAGAATAATGGATTCAGAATTACCAAGGATCTACTCAGTGAGGAGAGAGAAGCCAAAGTTATAGCCGTTATTTTCAAAGAAGGAATAACAGTTGTGAACCAGGTATTCTCAAACTTGAAAGAACCACTACAAGTTTGGTTCAGAATCTTGCAGGGAAGCATTTTTCATCATCTTCCTGCAAATCAACTCAATGACACTCAGATGTGTGTCTTGTTCCTTTTCCTAAAAGGAATTAAGCTCAATCTCCCCTCCGTTCTCTTCAAACTTCTGAAGGAAGCCATAAGAAACTCCAGAAGTGGTTCTAATCCGAAGACCAAACTTATTCTGTACGGAAAACTCATCTCTGACTTTTTAGTTGAATCTGGGGTAGTGGATGACATTTTAATCGATGAAAGTGAATCAAGAAAGCTGCTTAAAGGTGCTGGGAAGATTCTCAAGTTTGAGGATCTTATGAAGGAAGACACCACTCTGGACAATACATTCTTTAGGGAACTAACTCTGTCTCCCAGGGTTTCAGTTAAAGGTTTTTCAAAATTTTCCACTTACAATCAGGTAGAAATCAGAAACTATCTGAGTAGATTTAAGGATGAAGATATCAATGTTTGGATCAACATGAAGAATATTACTGATGTACTTCAAGAACTCAGAAATTGGAAAGAAGGAAGTAAGAAGCAGAAAATGGTTGACGATGAGGAACCCTCATCTAAAAGATCAAAAACCGTGAATGATGCATTAAAATCCTTTAAGGATAATGTAATCACAAAAATCCAAAGCATAGTAGAAGCTTCCAGTTCCTGTGCAGACTTCATGGAAATAAGAACTATCTGGATTGAGTTCCATGAATGGATCTCAGTAGAAATTGTGAAGAGCAAGAAGCTGGCAATTACTCAAGCAGAAGAAAAACTGCATGCCTCAAGAACTGACAGTTCTGAAAGCTTGTTCTCATCTTCATCATCTCTAGGCTCGCTCTAGTCTAACTCAATAGGACCCATGAAAACCCAGCTTTATTAGGACTACGAGTACTTAAAATGTTTTTCATTAGGAATCTGCGTTTAAATTATCTATGATTTGATTATCGTGAACTCGTCTAGATTAAGCTCAACCTATGCTCAGAATTATAAAACCAAAACGAAATGATGAAATACTGAGATATTGTTACTTCTATCTGTTGTTCACAAATGAAATGATGTAATTTCTACAGATGCTTTAATCCTTCAATTAAGTAATCAGTTGATTCCATCTATTAACCTTCAATTGAATTTTTAACCTTCAATTAAATACATGCTGAGTATAGATCTGTATCCCTAAAATGAGTCTAATTGCTTCTGAATGTTTAAAGTGACTTTGTGACTCTGTAACTGAATATAAATAACTACATGCTTAAATGTTCATATGCCCTGACACTTTTTGATGATGTCAAAAAGGGGGAGAAATATATTGATTGATTTTGATTGAAAGAAGGAAATCTGAAAGAATGCAGAACTCAAACAAAGTACTCTTATAAAATGCGTTACTATGAACGTTTGTTGTTATCCGAGGAACTCTAAACAAGTTCACTAGGCATTATAAAGACAGGATAAGAAGAAGAACTACGATCATAGAATAAAAGCTGTCTAAGAAGAATCAGAATCAGGAAGAAAACTCTGAAAGCAGTCAAGGCAAGGTCTACATTTCAAGATGCTCACTCAGAAGATCTGTGCAAATCAGAAGTCAAGACTGTCTGAAGATCCGGATTAAAGATCCAAGCAAGAAACCATTCTGATGTTTATCAGGAACCAATTTGAATTAAAGACAATTTGGTATCAGACTAAATCATCAATTGGAAATCAGATTCAGTACACAAAGATTAGTATCAGACTCTCAATCAAATCAAAGTTGTGGATTACTGTCAAAGTACCTTCATTGGTATCCTATCAGCACACAAAGGAAATACTCTTCAAAGTAATATCAAAAGAACTCCTTCAGCATCAGAATCAACAAACTCTGGTATAAGAGTCAACACATCATTTTTACATCCGACTAAAACAAGATGCACCAGATTAAGAATCAAGCGTTGATTGATCACAAGTTTTAACCTTCAATTGGTATCTAATCAAAAATCAAGCTTTGATAATTTAACTGAGTTGTGACAATAACAAGGTCTGAAATAAACCTATGTTCAAAGTCAAAATCTGAAAAGTCATGATCAACACTGGTGATTAAATTTAGAAACTCTGAATTTCGATTCTGAAAGATCCCAATATCTGACTTATGGAAATTAGGGGGAGATTACCCAGAAGACTAAAATGCAAAATCTAAAATCTTCATATAGCCCGAAACTCAGGGGGAGTGTCTCAAAAGACAGTTTCTGATATACAGCGAAGCTATGATTATCAGTCGAAGAACTGCTCTATTTCTGTGCTCAATTGAATCTACTGAAAAGTAGAAATGCTTCAGACGACTCTGAAGATAACAAGCTCTGATATGACAACGAAGGAAACTGAGTTCTGAAGATCTGAAGATGGAAGTTCTGTTGAACTAGTCCAGATGCTAAAGACTCTTCGTTTTCCTAAGGACAAGATAGAAAAGTAACTATTTTCTATTTTCTGTTCTGGCAACTCAAGTTGTTACTCTGTATATCTTTGGATTATATAAAATCCTAGATGATCTCAGATAAAGCTTTGAGGATAACTCTTTCAGGGGGAGCTGTTGTTCCATACTCTGAATTTGTTTGCTTTAGTGATTACCTTGTATAAAATGTTCAATTTGAATACTTGGTTTTGTCATCATAAAAAAGGGGGAGATTGTGAGAGCAAGAATTGTCTCTAAAAGTTAATCTATGTTTTGATGATAACAATAAGTATTTGTGAAAGAACCATTTTATGGTCTAACGCATTTTGTGTGCAGATAATAAGAATTAAAGACATCAGAACCAACATACACTAGCTAGATGTACTATGATTGAATATATATATATATATATATATATATATATATATATGCGAAGTTACTATGTGTGACTAAAGTCACGAGAAGAAAGAACGCTTGTTTATCTAGTCATGATCAGCCAGATCCAAGGATGCCAAGATTGGTGTTGCAATGCTCTTGTCGATGCTCTCTGAAAGTGATTAAGATTCTGAAGATAGCGAAGCTTCTGAAGAAGTACACTCAGAAAGAACCAAAGTTCTGAAGACTCCTATGACTTGAAGTTCTGATGGCTGAAGGCGCTGAAGACCAAGTGCAGAAAGAATCTGAAGACTGGCGAGTTCTGAAGATCAAGGTTTCAAACAAGAAGTTCTGAAGACTCTGAAGACAGGTGTCGCTCACGGGATTTTCATCCAAGTATAAACGCGAAAGTGGAGCGGAAACAGAGTCGCCAACAATGTGTATTTATCCCAAGAGAGGGAAAGGAAACACTGCGTAAACCTGAGGGAAAGGAAAGCATAGTCTCACGACCAAGAGAAACGGGTAAGGGAGTCGGTTATGCGAAGGGAAGGTATTAGCACCCCCACGCGTCCATCGTACTCGATGGGATCCACGCTTGCTGTTTCGATCAAAGGGTGTAAGAAACTGGATATCAACTGCTAACTAGAAAACCGAAAATGAAAGGTAGAAAGGAGAAGGGGAAAAAGGAAAAAAGTGACTCGATAGGACATTATCGTTGTCCTAGGCCTACGTATTCCCTCAGTGCAATGGGAAAGTCAGAGTCAACGTAGTTTGACGGACTACGGGGAAAGGTTGCTCGTCAAGACATCGCCGTCTTGTGCCTACGTATCCTCAATCGAACGAGAAAGAAGAATCAGAACAAACGTAGTTCAGCTCAATAAGGGTTGCTTTGTTTGTGTTTTTTAATGGAAACGCCAGAGTACGCGTCCCAGCAGTTAGGTGTTGCAGCTCGCTGTATGGAGACTTAGGTGTTACCTGTTTGCGGTAGAACGGACATGACGAGTCCTTAAGGAATATAATGAAGGAGATGAGAAGAGAATTTGTTTGTTTTTGTATCTTAGAAAGAAGTATTTTGATTATTGGTGTGTATAACGCATATTGTATTTAAGTCTTTCACGTAGGATCGAATGCCTCGCATATCTACCCAAGACGGGACATATGCTAAACATTCTAAGAAAGTGAGAGAAGACCCCTCACTATCTTATTCTCACATGAAAGGCTCAAATGCAATATATGTTATGCCTTTATTAAGTGTTTTTGCTTTTGTTTTGAGATGGGAAGAAAAGAGACTCAAAGGTTAAGAAAGGTAAAAGTCTAAAGGGAGACTAATAATCCTATTTATTATCATGCATGGATGTTCCTAATGGTTAAGTGTGGTTTAGAAACCTAAGTCTAAAAGAAGAGAGAAGAAGAGTGAGTTCTAACTTACTTCAAAGCTTGAAGTTAAGTTAAGAACTCAAAGGGGATGAAAGCAATGAAATGTCAATGATGCATAAGATGCTTATCACAATCACAACTTGAAAGCTTAAAAGAAATAAGAAAAGAGGTTGCATGTGGGTGCACACCCACACACTTGACTTACCATTAGCCCCTGAAAATGTTAGCAAGAACAATTTACAAGTAAAGAAATAAGGAAAGAATAACAAGTAAAGATCAAACAAGTTAAGAACTAAAGAAGAAAGATTCTAAGGGTTGAGAAGTACTCAAGGTCAGTATGTACACCATAAGGAATCATACCAATGGATACATGTCTTATGAAATCAAATAAAAGCTAACTATGTGCCAAACAATTGCATAAATGTAAGTAATGTGCTACTAATGTAAACTAGGGGCATAAGAAATGTAAACATGTACAAATTCAAGAACATAGCTCAAGGTCAGAATTAAGAGTCATTAAAGGATGCATATGAATGTCATGGAAGTATCATACAAGACATGAGTGCAATGATTCAAGAAGAAAAGACAAGATGAAAAGAAGTTCAAACAATGTTCAAGTTCAAACGATTTGACATACTTGTAATGCAAGTTATGAATGAGGAATGAAACATGAACATGAATAAGAATGGATGCAAGTCAGTAATGTATGATATTCTTGATCATATTAGAATGCAATAATGATGTCACAAAGATGCGCATAAAACATGTTAAGCCACATAAAAGAAGATGCACACAAATAGGTCAAACTTAGTTCATATAAGCAACAAACATTCATGAACCAAAACCAAAAGGTAAGTGACCTATAATCTAACATGAATGACCTGTAATTTTTATGAAATGACCTATAATATGATCACATAAGTCCTAATACAATGGCACAAGTGCCTCCTAATCAAACAAAGTTTGCAAAGTTGAGAGAACATTCACAAATGTGACTTATAATAATCAACAATGAAAAAATAGAAAGTGACTTGGAAAAAATATGAGATTACATCACAAAGCACTTAAGTCAGAAAAAAATCAAGCATCAAATGCTCATGTCAAGATTCAATAAGAAACAAGTTCAAACAAGCTCACAAATTCATATTATGGCAAGGAGAAGGATGCACAAAGAAATGGTTCAAATGCTATGCAAAAATGATTTTAAAAATATGAGGAAAATTTTTCTAGATGCCTTAAGATGTTACCTAAACATGACAAAAATATTGGACGAAAAATAGTTTTGGAGCTATGCAAAACAATTATCTAAAGTAGAGGTATCAAGGAAGAAACACTTTGAAAAAAGAAATAAAAGAAAATCCACAAAATATGATCAAATATTCACAAAATCATAATTAAAAATCATACAAAATTATTTTGACATCTAAACATGGTACATGAATTTTTGTATAATTTTTAGATGCATTTTGGTATTTTTAATAAAAGGAAATCAAACATGTATAAAAATAAAATTAAAATGCAAAAGAAATAATGCAGGAGGTGCAGAGATAGCAAGTTTTCAGTTTAAAAAGATGGTTGGGCTTAAAATGAGGTGTGTAAATAGAATTTATAATCCAGTCCAAAAACTAGCGTATGTGTGTGGAATTATGGTGCACCTCAGTCAAACGTTGACTCACTCACAGCCAAGGATGAATCACACGCACACAAATCAATCAAGCATATGATGCACACACGTGGTGAGGTACAGTGGATATGCTACACACAATCAAACAGAAAACAAAAGTAAAAAAAAGCGCACATGACCTCTACCCTCTCTTTTTAATTCGCTGGCAACATCTCACCCGTCCATTGCCTAAGATCTAACAGCCATGTTTTAAAGTTCCTAAACCCTAACTGAAACCCTCACCGGCAGGAGAATGACCTCCGGTCATCTTCTCCGGCCACCTGCAAATGTTCACATGTTCCAGAAATTGACAAAAATTATACCATTCAAAAGTTGAAGTTATGTAGAACACAGATCCACACTTAGATTTCACACAACATGCATGTACAGAGAGAATCGAGCACAAACATTTTGCCCTAGCATTTGAATCTAAGCACTTAAGGTGCCTATCACTAGCTGGATCAGTCACATTGCTTCTATTAAGTTATATTAAACATAAAACAAGCTAAAAAAATAATGAAATCGTGCAAGAAAAATTGAAGAAGTTCAAACCTGGATTGAAGCTTCTTGATGATTGTTGAGAAAACCAGAGGTGTAGGCTTGTTCTTGAGCTTCCAAGGAGCAAAATAAATGCTATGGAGCTTTGAATCTTGATGAAAACAGAATGAAATTCGAATTTCAATGAAGCTACACTTGAGGAGATTGATCCTGATTCTTCCTTGTTCTTGATCAGAGAGTTACAATGATGAACAATGGATGAAGATGATAATGAAATCGTGCAGAGAGAGAGAGAATTCAGAGAGTGGGGTTTGTGAAATGTGAGAAATGAGAGAGTTCCCTCCAAAATTATGTTAGAGAAGCTTTTATATGTTGAGTTAGATCCTAACTAGTGTAGTTAACAGTTAGGATCATGGTTAGGTTAGATGTGGTGTGTGGAGATTGTTAAGGGTGTGAGAGGCAATGGAAGCTCCAGCTGACTCGTATATGGCTATGTTGTTGTTATTGTGTGATGTTGAACATGGTAGCTTATGGTGAGTTGATAATGATGGATAGTGGTGATGACATGCTACCACATAAAACTTGTTATGCAAGTTTCTCATTTCCTCTTTGGTGTATGGCTCTATGTATGGAGCATGTATGTGTAAGAATTGTGTTTGTCTTTTAATGGCAATATGGATGGTATGAAGGCATGCGTGTGAATGTGTGAATCTGAACCAAGGCAATCATCATTCTTTCTATCTTGGCAAAAAAACCCTGGAAATGATGATGTTTGAAGATGAATTTATCTCATGTTGATGGATGAAATTATGAGCTTTAGGATGTAATGGAAAGAGGAAATATGGTAGAACAAGATTGATGTTTGGTTTGGATCCAATGGAGGCTTGTAACACACTTGAAAATAGCTTGGAAGTCAAGGAATCACAACTGGTGTATGGGCGAGGCGAGTTGTGACATGCATGGCAACATGGCCTATGGAAATTTCAGATGGAGACCACCATGTTTGAGCTCTCATATTTCTCAATCCCTTGATCATATGAAAAAATGATAAACATGAACATTGTAGAGGACATGGAGATGAACAAGATTGGTGTTCAAAATTTTTTCATTGGAAGCCTTCTTGAGGGAGAAAAATAGCTTGACATTTGGCACACCACATGTTTGATGAAATGCATGCGTGCCAGCCCAATTTTGCTTGGTCATGACTTGGAATTTGCCTTGATTTTACCAAACTTTGATTGATCATAACTCCCTCAATTTTGATCCAATGGAAGAGTTCTTTATATGGATTTGAAGCTTGGAATGTGATCTTTAATTGGATCCACTTAGGCCTGAAGTTTGAGACTTTTATCATGGAGAAAGAATTCCTTGAAGTAGAGTGCAAAATGGTCCAAAAGTTGCCATTTTTGGAAACCCTAAGTTTCTATTTTGGGCAGTTTTGTGATTTCTTGATTTTTGATGATTCCTCCATCATTTATTGATAAAATCTTGTCCATTAGACATATTTGACTTGAATTTCATGAATTTGACCTAAAAAAGTCAGGAGTTGACTTTTTTTCCTTTGCATAGTTGACTTTTTCCCCAACTTCTTGATTCTCAAGCAACTGACCAATTGAACCACTTCTGAAATGAACCAATGGGCAATCCTCCATCCTTAGATACTTGATATCATGTAGAAAACATTGAGATCAAATTTGAACCAAAATTTCATCAGGAGACTGCTTGAATCGCAAACCCTAATTTGGACTGCTTTTGCTAAGAGAGGATGAACTGTCCAACTTCTTGATGAATTCCCATCTTCCAATAACTTGTGGGATTAAATGAGATGATATATGATGAAAGAGACCTTTGAGGCTTGTTTGAAGACCCTTGGCTCTTGTTCTCTTGCTTTGGATGATCAATACTCTAAAAACCACTGATCACATGCCCCAATGCAACATGTATGCGATATGGGATAAAATGAGGTCTAAATGCAATGCAATGAAACATAAGCTAGGAAATAAGAAGAGGGAAAATTTTGGGGTGTTACAGCTGCCCTATTCAATCATCTGTTAACCTGAGCAGGATGAAAGCAACGGCTGTTCAGACAATCAAGGTGAATTGTGATTGAATACCAAAACAATCAGAAAATTTGCACGCTGAATGAAGAAGAAAAGGGATATAAACCCTTCTGGAAGTATCAGAAAATAACTGCATAGATTGATACGACGTGTATCAAAATAGGGCTACGGACGATTATCAAGGACCATACGGACGAGTATTGGCTAGAAAGTTCAAACACGGACGGGTGCTGAAAGGACAAAGACGAGTGTCAAAGGTCAATACAGACGAGTATTGAAGTAAGATTCAAACACGAACGAGTGCTGAAAGGACACGGACGGGTGTCAAAGGTCAATACGGAAGAGTATTGAAAAAAGAGTTCAAACACGGACGGGTGCTGAAAGGACACGGACGAGTGTCAAAGGTCAATACGGACGAGTATTGAAATAAGAGTTCAAACATGGACGGGTGCTGAAAGGACACGGACGAGTGTCATAGGTCAACGATGCGGACGAGCATCGGACAATCATCAAAGGAACACTTTGAGTGCCCAAGTCGACGATACGGACGAGTATCAGACGATGATTAATAAGGGAACACACACAAGTGTTCGAGTCAATGATACGAACGAGCATCGGACAATCATCAAAGGAACACGACGAGTGCCCAAGTCGACGATACGGACGAGTATCGGACGATGATTAATGAGATACGGACGAGTATCTCGAAGGTCAATACAGACGGGTATTGAAACAAAAGTTCAAACACGGACGAGTGCTGAAAGGACACGGACGAGTGTCACAGGTCAATACAGACGGGTATTGAAAAATGAAAGTTTGTAAAGTGATCTCACTGGGGATTAAAACGCTAAAAGGACACAGACGGGTGTCTAAGAGGTCAATACAGACGGGTGTTGAGAATAAGGGGTTCAAGCACGGACAAGCGTTGAAAGGACACGGACGGATGTCCAAAGTCAATACGGACGGGTATTGAATTAACATTGTACGATCAAGTGTTGTAGTAAGCTTTGCTGGGGTTGCATTGGTAGACCATCAACTCTGAGGTTGAGGAAAAATGGCATTCTCTCTGAGATTGAGAAAATTTTCAGTAAACAATAACACTGAGGTTGAGGAAAAGGTAGAAATCAACTCTGGGGTCAGAAGAAGGATATACGTCAACTCTGAGGTTGGAGACGAAAGGCATCAACTAGGAGTTTTGGGAAGAAAGGGACGTTCATCAACTCTGAGGTTGAGAAGAGGTACACGACAACTTTGAAGTTGGTAAAGGGGCGTCAACTCTGAGGTTGGACGAAACACGCGTCAACTCTGAGGTTGGAGATCACTGCTTTGATTGAGGGTTGATCTGGGGTTTCGCACAAGGTACCAAATCTGGCTTATGCTTCGATGCATGTTTGAGTTTTGCCGTAATGCTCCATATCAATGGAATGCTACGCTTTAGAAAATTCTATGCAAACTATATGCAAATGCAAAAGAGACTCCGGACGAGAAATCCAACTTTGCGGGGAAAAGATCATTGTTCGATCCTTCAACTGCTCTGTGGGGATTAACCCCTCTGCCGGGGATAACGCTTGCCACAAATTGCCAAAAATACATTGGCTTGCAGATGCACTGAGGTGTGATGATCCTGTTGAAGAAATTTCCACTGGAAGGACTCTGCCCTAGAGAGAGATTATTCTGCTCATGGAACTCCGCTGAGGATGAGAACTTTCTGAATGACGTTCTGCTGAGGAAAAAGAGTCATTAAAACTCTGCTTAGGGATCTATCAAATAGGGATGGCAGGCAGACCCAAACCCCGGGGCCCATCCGCACCCGAACCCGAGTCAACGGGTGAAAACCCGAGTTGACTGGGTTCTGGTTCGGGTTCGGGTGCCACCCGATATTTCGGGTGCGGGTTTGGGTAGTGTAAAACCCGTGCCCGAAACCCGAGACCACGCCCGATATATATATATATATATATATATATATATATATATATATATATATATATATTTTTTTTTTTTTTTTTTTTTTTTGAGTTTTTGCTACGGGTTTGGGCTTGGGTGAAAAAACCCGAACCCAACGGGTGTGGGCGTGGGTGTTATTTTGCCACCCGAATAGCCTTTGGGTTCGGGTTCGAGTTCGGATGGTGATTTCGGGTGCGGGTTTGGGTAGTGTGAAACCCGCACCCGACCCGACCCGTTGTCATCCCTACTATCAAACCCAAGATCCTTTGCTAGAGATAATCAGTCTTCTAACTTAGCTGGGGAATCAACTACTATTATCGACACAGAAAAGCTTGTAGCTGCTGGAAGTACTGAATGGGAGAATCGACTTAATAAGATACAACGACATTGCCGGAGTTGCTTGTCAATATCAAGCCTTGCGAGCGACCGCTGATTAACCGGTGGACTTAATCAGTAAAAGTTGTGACAAAAAGGTGATATGGGAACCCTTTCATGAATATGGTTGCCCTGGTATTCTGCATAGGGATAAGTAATTACTCATTTGGAAGACACGGCCCATGCTCTCGTGTTCATGAAACCGCTTCAATCTTGCTTTTGAGCCTTATACGAGGCTGCTACCTGCAAGCAAAAGATATGCACATATGCCCCGTGCTGGGTATGACTTCTGCAACTGAAAAAATCTAACTCTGAACCACCACTTGTTGGGGAGAAAGGTTTTGATGCATCTCTTGCTGGGAACATGATTAATGAAACCTGCTGAAGACAGGGGACCACAAATGCCTTGGGTTGGAATGCCCCTTTGTTTCAAGCCTTTTGGCTAATTCACTGCATATGCGTGAACAACAGTTTTTTTTCACTTGCCCCAAACCAACATGGTCCACTAAAAGAAAATGTCTCAAGAGAATTTTACAGAAGACTTGACATCCAAAGCGCCTCAATGTCTTCAAACTCTTGGAGAGATTCGTCGGATCTCGAAGTAACTGCCTCAGACTGTACGGTCTACAAAGAAATTCGCCTCGAGAAGATTCATGAACAATCTCATATCACCGTGAGATATTTTGCCCCAGTATTCTGAACCCTAGATAGGCTGATCAGTCGTCTGGATGGACTAACTTCTCATGCTCTTGGGATGGCCTGCCCCAGTATGAACCTTGAAGTGGTTTTGCCCCTGACTACTGATCTTCGAAGGAAGACCCTGAATACCTGCCTTTGGAGAGATTTGAATCTCGAAGTAATTGCCCCATTTTGGCTGAACTCTGAAGAGATTTCTCGACGTGATTGTCTTAGGTTGGCTACACCTTAAAGAGATGATTCAACGTGATTGCCCCAGATCGGCTACGTCTTAACACAACTTGTTGGGAAAGCTCCTGCTCAACAAAGTTTCCTAAGGAAGTACCACTGGATGTGACTATCCTTCGGGAGTTTCAGGATTCTCAACTCGGCAAGATTAAGCTTCTGGACTGAATTTCCATATGTAAACTTCTTTTGATGTCAAACAAAAGTATGCAAGCAGAAAATATTTTAGTCTGAGAATGAAAATTCTAATGCAACACACATGTTAATCTTAAAGTTTTACTGAAAAGATGTCGCAAACCCTTTGTGAGCGGATCACGAGTTAAGATACGACATTAATTTTTGAATGAAAGAATGCAATGCACATGCAACACCAACAAAGATCTTTTAGCACAACTCACAGGAGTCAGGAACGATATCTCTTGGTAGCATGCTTTCAAAATAACCCTGTTTCAATTGAGGAATTTCGGTTTTGTAACGAGGCCTGGTTCACGGTTATTGAAATAAAGGATATAAGGCTCAAAATTTATTAGTGCCCACCCACTCTTCGTGATGTCCTCCAGTCATACGTTCAGTTAGTTCGGCACTAGTGTTCACCTCTCAAAAGAAACCTTTATGATGGTTGAGGAACCATTGACTTTTAACAGTTTAAGCACCAATCAGTTTATTGGAGTAACAGTCATCCCTTTTTGTCTTTGCGTCTGTGTCATACGACTTTGTTCTTTCGCTTGAGGATCTTTCTTGGGTAATCCTGTTCACATTTCGCTTTCACATTCTTTTGCTTATCCCTAACTTTTTCCTGGACAGATTCTTTTGAATCTTTGATTTCGGAGTCCAGCGGGATGCCCTAACTTTTGTCTAAGTTGCTTGTTTTCAAGTTTCAACTTAGCGGGCTTTTTCATTTTTTTTTTATTCTCTTTTTTTTCTTGAACACGTCGTGTGACACCGGCTGTCTTGATTTCTTTGGAAGGGTTGTGACTGTTTCACTTCTCAGTTGATGAGAGATAACCATTGTGGTTTCCGCTCTTTGGACCTCTTGATGCGGTAGAGTGAAAAGTAATGGATCCTCAGATGCACACTCCTTTTGAGGTTTGAACGCTTGGTCAAACTAACTAACGCCTACCCTGCCCCGGGGTTAAATGTTAGGGTTATTTTTACTAAAAGAAACTCTTACTTTAGGGCTCCTATTTGGACGAGGGTCTATCTCCTTATATCTTCAGTGTTTGGGATTTGAAACAATGCCTTTATACATCGTCAACAGGGTTTTATCCAAGAGCACACAATTAGAGATTTTTGCGTTTTCAACTCATCATCCTCCCTCAAGAGTTTAAGCACGACAGTTGGTATTGCAATGCACATATACAAACTCATGAGTGAATACGAATGGATTACTTCAGGAAAAACATGTGCGCTTTATTAGGATTAACATAAAAAGAAAAACAGATTTCATGCATGCATACAAATGTTTTGACAAACATAAAAAGCTACACATGAGAATGCAGTAAAGAAGCTAAATGATTGTCCTTGTTGAGGAGGCTTGACTTCGTCTGGACTTATTGATTCTGAAGACCTCTTTCCAAACTAGGTGCTCTATCTGACGAAGAAAGTTCAATTTATGGGCCACCCGTCTGGTGTGATAACCTTTGAGTCAATCAAGTCTTGCACCTTATGTTTGAACACTCTGCAATTGTCAATTGTATGTCCAAATGTTCCCGAGTGAAACTCGCACCTGGCATCCATGTCATAATCCAGAGGAAAAGGAAACGGCACTGGCGTTACCTTGCCCAGCTGAATCAAAGAGCCTTGGAGAAGGCGAGCAAGAAGCCGACTTTGAGAAATAGGAATTGGAACAGACACTCTTTCAGACCTCCTGAGTCCTCGTTGCCTCTGTTGCTGACGGTTTTGCTGCCAATGTTGATTATGGTGCCTAGTCTGCCCCTGTACTTTCCTTTCCATATTTGGCCGAGGAACAAACAAAGGTTGCTGACGTGATGACTTTGAAACCTGAAGCTGAGGAATACACCCGTGACCTGAGGTAGACCCTAGAGAAGGGGAAGGAATACTCACTTCCTTTGCAACTACTGGCGTAAGATCACCTGATACCTTCATGCCATCCGGTCCGAACTCGATTGCTTTGGAGTTAATTAAGTCTTGTACTTGGTGCTGGAATGCTTTACACCCCTCAATATCATGGCCTGGTGCCCCTGAATGGAAATCACAATGAGCATTAGCAGCCCATCCTTTTGGAAGCTCAGCAGGAGGAGGAGTCAACTTTCGGAGCTCAATCAATTTTAACTGAAGCAGTTGCTGAAGTAATTCGGTATGGCACATAGGTAGAGGATCAAAAACCCTTTCTTGCTTCTGTTGATGATGAAAGGATGCAACCGGGAGGGTCCCAGCTATGATTTACTGATGCAGTAATTTCGGAACACAAAGTTTATGGATTGAGGAAGGTCCCTGAGAGGAGGGAGGAATATCCACCTCTTTAGCAGCAGTTGGAGGAACATCTCTTCGCTTGACAGTGCTGATAGGCGCAAACTCGATTGCCCCTGCATCAATAAGCTCTTGGACCTTGTGCTTGAACCTTGTACAATTCTCAACATTGTGACCAGGTGCCCCAGAGTGGAACTCATATTTAGCATTAGCATTAGGTCCCAGAGGAAACTTTGTGAGAAGAGGTCCCAAACTAACACGTTCAACCAGTTTGAGCTCGAGCAAATAAGAAAGCAATTGCGCATACGGAATTGGAATGGGATCAAATTTCCTCATAGGCCCCTCTAACTTAGGATCCTCTTGAGGAGCAGGAGGTGATTGCTAATGAAGGAGCTCTGAAACTTCAGTTTGCAGAGGGGATTCATGAAGCAATCCATGATCTAGAGCAGACCCCAAAGAATTAGGAGGAGTAAGGACTTCTGTTGCGGAAGCGAGCACATGACTGTCTTCCTTCTTTAACACCTTATCCGAGATTTCCATGACCAGGCCCATTTGATTCTTCCTCTGGTTGACTTCCTCTCTCAGCAGTTTCTGACCTTGGAGCATGGCTTGCATATCCTCCCCAAACTGCCTCATCTGAATCTTCATTCCAAATGCTTCTGTACGGAGTTGTTCCATGGCTATCCTCTGATTTTCACAGGTTGAGTAGTGGCGGTAGGTCAAGCTGTCACTTCTGGAGATAATACCAAGTCAGAATGAGAAATCCGCTCCTGAGCACCTGTTATGCGCATGAATATGCAAATGCAATGCAAAATGCCATGTTTGCATATTTCCAAGGAATCATTCTACTTTGATTCACAAAATTTTTTTCCAGAAGAAACATAAGAAATTGATGGAAATGCTTAGTAGAAAGTCTCAAAGTTAATATCCCTTGGAAATACAAGAACATGTATACGAAAATGATGATGCAGATGCAACAGGCATGAGATTAAAGCTTCCATATAATCTGGATAACTGCTGTGCTGGTGACCGAATAAGGTCATAGGTCGGCTCTGAAGAGAATACCCGAATACCAGAATATCCGAATAACCAGAATACCAGAATAACCAGCATATCGGCATAAACAGAATACCAGAATGCCAGGGTGCCGGAATAATCAGAATACCGGAATACCAGAATATCGGCATAATCAGAATCGCAGAATACTAGGCTGATAAGTTTGCACTGATAAGAGAACCAGAATACCAGGTAGGATGAAAGTCAAAGTTACCTGCAAACCTGTAAATAACCCGCCCCTCTCACATGTGGGTACTAAGATCCCCAGTATCCCGGGCTCTCAGGTCGAGAAATAATGATACGTTCACCACTTCTGGTTTGGCATCATCATCAATCGAGGAGGCCTCAACTGATTCTCCAAAACAAAAGGTCTTCAGCTTCTGGCACTGAGGTCGAGAAGCAATAGTACATTCATCCCTCGGGGTACAGTACTATCGCCAATCGAGGAGTGCCTCCACTGATTCTCTTTCAAAAAGGATATCCTATAGCGAATTCCCATCATTGGGTCCTTGGATCAAGAAGTGTAATGGGTTTGCCATTTCTGGTCTGCCATTATCACATCTTGGGAGGAGTGCCGTTACTGAGTCCTCGGGAATGGTCACCAGAGTCGACAGCTTCCTAGGTTAACACCCCGAAATGCACAAGACGCGCAAATCGGAACACCTCCTAAGAAAACCTCGTCTGGTTGTGGATTTCGTATAAACCATACATAACAAGATGCTACGTAGGCCACACTACTTTCCACTCTAATCCTATGTATGTACTCAAGCCTGTGTAATGGGCTTATCTCTCAGAATACCCATCCCGCCAAACAGAAAACCAGCACAACACAGTCCAGTATAATAATGAAATATGATGCAGTAAATGCGGTAAATACAGTAATGTACAGTAAAGCCGTAAAACAGTAAAACAACAAAAACATCATCAAAGTAAACACCCAATGAAAGAAAAACAAACAAGCAGTAGGTTTGACTCGCAAAAGGGGATGGACCAGCAAGAGGTCAACCAGTTCCCCAGCAGAGTCGCCAGCTGTCGCTCCCTGGATTTTCATCCAAGTACAAACGCGAAAGTGGCGCAGAAACAGAGTCGCCAGCAATGTGTAGTTATCCCAAGAGAGGGAAAGGAAACACTGCGTAAACCTGAGGGAAAGGAAAGCATGGTCTCACGACCAAGAGAAACGGGTAAGGGAGTCGGTTACGCAAAGGGAAGGTATTAGCACCGCCACGCGTCCATCGTACTTGATGGGATCCACACTTGTTGTTTCGATCAAAGGGTGTAGGAAACTAGATATCAACTGCTAACTAGAAAACCGGAAATGAAAGGTAGAAAGGAGAAGGGGAAAAAGGAAAGAAGTGACTCGATAGGACATTATCGTTGTCCTAGGCCTACGTATTCCCTCAGTGCAATGGGAAAGTCAGAGTCAACGTAGTTTGACGGACTACGGGGAAAGGTTGCTCGTCAAGACATCGTCGTCTTGTGCCTACGTATCCTCAATCGAACGAGAAAGAAGAATCAGAACAAACGTAGTTCAGCTCAATAAGGGTTGCTTTGTTTGTGTTTTTTAATGGAAACGTCAGAGTGCGCGTCCCAGCAGTTAGGTGTTGCAGCTCGCTGTATGGAGACTTAGGTGTTACCTGTTTGCGGTAGAACGGACATGACGAGTCCTTAAGGAATAGAATGAAGGAGATGAGAAGAGAATTTGTTTGTTTTTGTATCTTAGAAAGAAGTATTTTGATTATTGGTGTGTATAACGCATATTGTATTTAAGTCTTTCACGTAGGATCGAATGTCTTGCATATCGACCCAAGATGGTACGTATGCTAAGCATTCTAAGAAAGTGAGAGAAGACCCCTCACAATCTTATTCTCATATGAAAGGCTCAAATGCAATATATGTTATGCATTTATTAAGTGTTTTTGCTTTTGTTTTTAGATGGGAAGAAAAGAGACTCAAAGGTTAAGAAAGGTAAAAGTCTAAAGGGAGAGAGAAGAAGAGTGAAGAGAGAAGAAGAGTGAGTTCTAAGTTACTTCAAAGCTTGAAGTTAAGTTAATAACTCAAAGGGGATGAAAGCAATGAAATGTCAATGAAGCATAAGATGCTTATCACAATCACAACTTGAAAGCTTAAAAGAGATAAGAAAAGAGGTTGCATGTGGGTGCACACCCACACACTTGACTTACCATTAGCCCCTGAAAATGTTAGCAAGAACAATTTACAAGTAAAGAAATAAGGAAAGAATAACAAGTAAAGATCAAACAAGTTAAGAACAAAAGAAGAAATATTCTAAGGGTTGAGAAGTACTCAAGGTCAGTATGTACACCATAAGGAATCATACCAATGGATACATATCTTATGAAATTAAATAAAAGCTAACTATGTGCCAAACAATAGCATAAATGTAAGTAATGTGCTACTAATGTAAACTAGGGGCATAAGAAATGTAAACATGTACAAATTCAAGAACATAGCTCAAGGTCAGAATTAAGAGTCATTAAAGGATGCATATGAAGGTCATGGAAGTATCATACAAGACATGAGTGCAATTATTCAAGAAGAAAAGACAAGATGAAAAGAAGTTCAAACAATGTTCAAGTTCAAAAGATTTGACATACTTGTAATGCAAGTTATGAATGAGGAATGAAACATGAACATGAATAAGAATGGATGCAAGTCAGTAATGTATGATATTCTTGATCATATTAGAATGCAATAATGATGTCACAAAGATGCACATAAAACATGTTAAGGCACATAAAAGAAGATGCACTCAAATAGGTCAAACTTAGTTCATATAAGCAACAAACATTCATGAACCAAAACCAAAAGGAAAGTGACCTATAATCTAACATGAATTACCTGTAATGTTTATGAAATGAACTATAAAATGATCACATAAGTCCTAATACAATGGCACAAGTGCCTCCTAATCAAACAAAGTTTGCAAAGTTGAGAGAACATTCACAAATATGACTTATAATAATCAACAATGCAAAAATAGAAAGAGACTTGGAAAAAATATGAGATTACATCACAAAGTACTTAAGTCAGAAGCCAATCAAGTATCAAAAGCTCATGTCAAGATTCAATAAGAAACAAGTTCAAACAAGCTCACAAATTCATATTATGGCCAGGAGAAGGATGCACAAAGAAATGGTTCAAATTCTATGAAAAAAATGATTTTAAAAATATGAGGAAAATGTTTTTAGATGCCTTAAGATGTTTCCTAAACATAACATAAAGATTGGATGAAAAATAGTTTTGGAACTATGCAAAACAATTATCTAAAGTTGAGGTATCAAGGAGGAAACACTTTGAAACAAGAAATAAAATAAAATCCACAAAATATGATCAAATATTCACAAAAATAGAATTAAAAATCCTACAAAATTATTTTAATGTCTAAACATGGTACATGAATTTTTGTATAATTTTTAGATTCATTTTGGTATTTTTAATAAAAGGAAATCAAACATGTATAAAAATAAAAATAAAATGCAAAAGAAATAATGCAGGAGGTGCAGAGATAGCAAGTTTTCAGTTTAAAAAGATGTTTGGGCTTAAAATGAGGTGTGTGAATATCATTTATAGTCCAGTCCAAAAACACGCGTGTGTGTGGAATTATGGTGCACCTCAGTTAAACGTTGACTCACTCACAGCCATAGGATGAATCACACGCACACAAATCAATCAAGCATATGCCACTAATCATGATGAACAGCTATGATGCACACACATGGTGAGGTACAGTGGATATGCTACACACAATCAAACAGAAAACAAAAGTAAAAAAAAAAAGCGCACGTGACCTTCACCCTCTCTTTTTAATTCGCTGGCAACATCTCACCTGTCCATTGCCTAAAATCTAACGGCCATGTTTTAAAGTTCCTAAACCCTAACTGAAACCCTCACCGGCTGGAGAATGACCTCCGATCATCTTCTCCGGCCACCTGCAAATGTTCACATGTTCAAGAAATTGACAAAAATTATACCATTCGAAAGTTAAAGTTATGTAGAACACAGATCCACACTTAGATTTCACACAACATGCATGTACAGAGAGAATCGAGCACAAACATTTTGCCCTAGCATTTGAATCTAAGCACTTATGGTGCCTATCATTAGCCGGATCAGTCACATTGATTCTATTAAGCTATAATCAACAAAAAATAAGCTAAAAAAAATAATGAAATCGCGCAAGAAAAAATGAAGAAGTTCAAACCTAGATTGAAGCTTCTTGATGATTGTTGAGAAAACCAGAGGTGTAGGCTTGTTCTTGAGCTTCCAAGGAGCAAAATAAATGCTATGGAGCTTTGAATCTTGATGAAAACATAATGAAATTTGAATTGCAATGAAGCTACACTTGAGGAGATTGATCCTGATTCTTCCTTGTTCTTGATCAGAGAGTTACAATGATGAATAATGGATAAAGATGATAATGAAATCGTGCAGAGAGAGAGAATTCAGAGAGAGTTTTCAGAGAGTGAGGTTTGTGAAATGTGGGAAATGAGAGAGTTCCCTCCAAAATTCTGTTAGAGAAGCTTTTATATGTTGAGTTAGATCCTAACTAGTGTAGTTAACAGTTAGGATCATGGTTAGGTTAGATGTGGTGTGTGGAGATTGTTAAGGGTGTGAGAGGCAATGGAAGCTCCAGCTGACTCGCATATGGCTATGTTGTTGTTATTGTGTGATGCTGAACATGGTAGCTTATGGTGAGTTGATAATGATGGATAGTGGTGATGACATGCTGCCACATAAAACTTGTTATGCAAGTTTCTCATTTCCTCTTTGGTGTATGGCTCTATGTATGGAGCATGTATGTGTAAGAATTGTGTTTGTCTTTTAATGGCAATGTGGATGGTATGAAGGCATGCGTGTGAATGTGTGAATCTTAACCAAGGCAATGCATCATTATTTCTATCTTGGAAAAAAAAAACCATGGAAATGATGATGTTTGAAGATGAATTTCTCTCATGTTGATGGATAAAATTATGAGCTTTAGGATGTAGTGGAAAGAGGAAACATGGTAGAACAAGATTGATGTTTGGTTTGGATCCAATGGAGGCTTGTAACATACTTGAAAATAGCTTGGAAGTCATGGAATCACAACTGGTGTATGGGAGAGGCGAGTTGTTACATGCATGGCAACATGGCCTATGGAAATTTCAAAGGGAGACCACCATGTTTGAGCTCTCATATCTCTCAATCCCTTGATCATATGAAAAAATGATAAACATGAACATTGTAGAGGACATGGAGATGAACAAGATTGGTGTTCAACATTTTTTCATTGGAAGCCTTCTTGAGGGAGAAAAATAGCTTGACATTTGGCACACCAAATGTTTGATGAAATGCATGCATGCCAGCCCAGTTTTGCTTAGTCATGACTTGGAATTTGCCTTGATTTTACCAAACTTTGATTGATCATAACTCCCTCAATTTTGATCCAATGGAAGAGTTCTTTATATGGATTTGAAGCTTGGAATGTGATATTTAATTGGCTCCACTTAGGCCTGAAGTTTGAGACTTTTATCATGGAGAAATAATGCCTTGAAGTAGAGTGCAAAATGGTCCAAAACTTGCCATTTTTGGAAACCCCAAGTTTCTATTTTGGGCAGTTTTGTGATTTCTTGATTTTTGATGATTCCTCCATCATTTATGGATCAAATCTTGCCCATTAGACATATTTGAATTGAATTTCATGAATTTGACCTTAAAAAGTCAGGAGTTGACTTTTTCCTTTGCACAATTGACTTTTTCCCCAACTTCTTGATTCTCAAGCAACTGACCAATTGAACCTCTTCTGAAATGAACCAATGGGAAAGCCTCCATCCTTAGATACTTGATATCATGTAGAAAACATTGAGATCAAATTTGAACCAAAATTTCATCAGGAGACTGCTTGAATCACAAACCCTAATTTGGACTGCTTTTGCTAAGAGATGATGAACTGTCCAACTTCTTGATGAATTCCCATCTTCCAATAACTTGTGGGATCAAATGAGATGATATATGATGAAAGAGACCTTTGAGGCTTGTTTGAAGACCCTTGGCTCTTGTTCTCTTGCTTTGGATGATCAATACTCTGAAAACCACTGATCACATGCCCCAATGCAACATGTATGAGATATGGGATGAAATGAGGTCTAAATGCAATGCAATGAAACATAAGCTAGGAAATAACAAGAGGGCAAATTTTGGGGTGTTACAACAGGCTCTGAAGATTCGAAAGAGTTAAAGAAGAAAAGGATAACGCTCTTAACGACCAAGTACTGAAGTTCTGAAGACTGATTCCTAACAGACTTCTTCAATTAACGGAAGACTTGAAGCATTAGATATTCTGCTATAAAGACTCCACTCATGCTTCATCAAATTAACATCAGAAGCCATTGAAGTTTTGAAATCTAAATATTACCATTGTGAGTTAAATGTACACACTGACCAAGAAAAGATGTCTGGTCACTTCCTCCTCTGCAAAAAGAAGATGTGTCAGTACAACTCATTATATCACAACGTCTCTTTTCCAAACAGCCAACAGTATTCTCTAACGGCTATATTTCTACTGGATATTTAATGGAAATAGTTTTTACTTCTGATGTGTCGATCACTTGTAGAATTATGAATTGAATGTTCATCTACAAAATTGACCAAGTCATTGTGTGAAGATAGCAACAACGATGAGTTCTCGTTGTAACACTTAGAATATTCAAAGCTGTCATTATTTCACTCATGGCAATTGTTGTTGAATCTCCAAAGAACAAATCAATACAACAACAACAATCAAACAAAAGCCGTTGATGAAGAAGACAACATTGCAGATCAGTCAAGTCATCAACCTACCTTTTCGTCAAAGCTACATTGAAGATCTGAAGCAAGGAGTTGCTGCTCAAAGCTTGCTCAACCAGAAGATGAAGAATAAGAAGAGCTACAAGATGTCTACAATTATAATATCAAATACATCTTTGTAGTTTCTTAGGAAAGCAAGGAGCTGATTGCTCAAAACTTGCTTGAACACATGTGTGTGTTCTTTGTACTTAAACCTAGGAGAAACTTGCTTATTAAGAAGCACAATTTGTAATCTCCAGTTTGCCAATTCAACTAGATGAATTGAGACTACTCAAGTGAACGTTATATCCTGATGGGATCCCTGAACGGTTCAGCTGTGAGTTGAGGCCCTTGAGTAGATCACGTGGTGATCAGATACTTGAGATGACAATGACTGAGGGTCATTGTGGAAAATCCTGAAATATGGTCAGTAGCGTTATATTCATTGTGATGAATCCCTGAACGGCTAGCTGTGAAATCCCAGCAGTGGGTCTGCTCGGTCAATGAACGTTATATCTTGTTGGATCCCTGAACGGTTCATTGTGTTGTTAGTCACAGTGCGACTGTGCAAATGGTTAGTCATCGGCGTGGCCCGTGCAAGTGTAATCATGAATTGGTTATAGTGGATTAAGTCCTTGTGTTCAAGGCGAAATCACCTGAGGAGGGTGGGCTTGATTAGCCCGCGTGGTGAACCAGGATATATCGTGTGTCCTTTACTCTCTTGCTTAGTATCTCTATTTATGTTTCAGCATTTAATATCAGAACCTCATATTAAGCAAAGTCAGAACCTTGCAGCCTATATCTGATAAGCTTCTGCACTGCAAGTTCTGAGTATCATATCTTATGATCAGAACCTATGCGGTTCTCATACTCTATATTTAATAGATCAAAATCTCTCAAAGAACATTGAAGGTTCTTGAGCGTCAAATTAACAAGATGCGAAAAGTTACAAAAAGAGTAAATACATAATTCAAACCCCCATTTCTTGTGTCTTTCTCGCACCTTCATTACATACTATAATTTTCATATATTCGATATCACTACCTATAATTTCTAATACATACTTATATATTGATTTAAATGTACTTGAATTTTGAGTTTATCGATGACTCAAAGTTGAAAACAAGTGGATATGTTATGCCGGTGCTCATTAGAGGGGATTTAAGTCACAGCTCACGCTGACTACATTAGGAAGCCTAATAGCGGTCTTGCTCGTCCATGGATTCGATATAGTTTTATATCGAAGAAGAAATGGAACAAGTTTGCGAAGATACGTCGTTATGAGAAATTCAAGGTTAGTACTAGTCTTATGTAACCGATAATGTTATGCTAATGAGTTATAGATACTAATCATATATATTTTTCATTATGTTAATAACAGGTTAAAAGCGAAGTAGGAATACAAAACAATGCAAAGAACATGTACCCCTATAGATTGTCTCGTGGGGGTTACAAGAAACTTGAGAAAAGAATCATGCTTAAAAAACAACCAGAAACAAGAGATGATCGCATCCCATCTCCACCGTTAAGACATGAGAAATGGAAGATGGCTTGATTAAGACCAAATGGAGAGTACACCTCTGAGGCGTCAAGAGTAGTTGCTGAGAAAATTGTAAGTATGATTTGTTTTGCTTATGTTATTTGTTATTTAAATGTGTTAGTAACAATATATGTAAGTTGCTCATGTTGTGTAGGATAAGTTGGTTGAGGCGGTCCGTGAAGCACATTTGTTCCAAAAGCACGACATGACATATTAGTAGAAGCTATAGGAACAGATGAACATGATGGGCGTGTACGTGGTGTTGGAGAAGGTGTCAGCTTGAGGCCATTCTTTGGGTCTCAAAGAAAAAGTACAAAAAACCCAGAATTTAATGCACAAAGACAAAAGATTGAGAATATTGAGAAGCAATTAGAAGAACAAAGGAGGATGTTAGAAGATGAGAGGGAAAAAAGGGAGAAAGATATGGAAAGGTTTCAAGAGTTATATTCGGTATGTGCTTTACTTGAGATGTTAGTGTGTTATCGGAAATGTATGATATATATTGTGCTTATTTTTGTTTTATGTTCTAATTGAATATTATGATGTAGAGATTAAGTGAAAACCTCGAACAACGTACAAATGAAGATCACTGTTATGTTGATGGTGATGATGATGATGATCAAACTCCAAGTAGAAGTGTTGTACATCGTGCTTCTACAAAAGGGAGTAATTGTTCAGCCCCACCCCCCTCCAGATAACCGCAATGAGATAATGGACCCTAACGCAAATGAAATCACCACGCTATACTTGAACGTTGCGGTGATAAATGATATGCAACCTCTCCCGCTAGAACATTGTCCATGTTTGGAGTTATTCTATTACAATCGTGATGATGTAAGGGATTTTCTTGGTGGATATAAGTGGCTGGACGTAGGGATATTGCAAGTTTGGTGCACGTAAGTATATAGTTGAATATACATGTCATTATAGAACATTATCATTTTTTGTATTTCCTTGCTTAATTTATTCATTTTCTTTAACCATTTAGGTACATTCACCGTGTTTGTATAGAGTTAAATAAATCGAGTATTTATGGAATCTTGGATCCGCTTTTTATTCGATGGGTGTTTAATCAACCAAAAGACATTCGAGAGTACTTGAAAAAATGGTTAAATAAGGGAGGAAAAGAATGGTACTTAGCACCATTTCTCTGTTCGTAAGTATTTTTGTAATTGATGTTAATGTGTTCTATATTTAGTTTTGTTTTAGCAAATACTAATAATATGTATGCTCGTGTGTATTCAGTGGTCATTGACAATTGATCATCATATCATTTAAGACGAATACGGTAAATGTATTGTGTTCCTTAAATGATCCACTCGAAAAGAAAATGAAAGAGATTATTAATTTGTAAGTGTATGTTTAATTCATTTTCTTTGACATTGTAATTAGTTTATCATGTAATATGTTTAATTCATTTTCAATGTACAGTGTTGTGGAGCAAGTGAATATGATGAACAATATTAGAAGAAAGCCCTCATGGATCTTTCCTAAAGTAAGTGGCCCGATTACATGTTTCTTTCATTTACATTCATGTGTGGTTATATTCATGTAATTATTACTTAAATTTGTAGACAAGGAGACAACCTGGGACTTACGAGTGTGGGTATTATGTCATGAAACACATGTTAAACATTGTCCTTGTCGGCATTGTTGATTCATGGTATAAGGTATATATGTCATAAAATGTTTACATATATTAATAAATAAGTTGATTATTGAATTATTATCATGCATGATATTCAATTTTTTGCTCTTTCTTATGTAGATGTTTAACGACGAAACCCCATTCCCCGTTGAGGACTTTGTAGATCTTCATAAACGTTGGGCGTATATCTACAATGTGCTTAAGGGTCCCGCTGATTGATTTATTGAGATGTGCTAATGACTTATTTTCTGTATTGATGATGTGAATATTACTTTTGACTTAAACATAATGTGTTTGATGTAAATATTAATTTTGGCTTTTGATGCACAATGTTAGCTGTTTTTTATGCTCTTTATGCATGGTTATCAAAAATACAGGTTGTTGTAAATTCTCTGATATGATTATAATAGTTACAGGATAAAAACTGGAAAGAATTTGAAAAGCAGAGAATTGCATATTTAAAACAAAGGAAGTTTTGAAAGCGGTTATAAAATTTAACCGTGGTTGTATATTGAACGCTGACCAGAATAATATAAATTACAAAATGTTGATGCTGAGAATCGAACCTGAGACACTTAGTTCTATCACAATGGTTGGGTTAACTAAGCGTTGTGATATGGTGCACGCTTTCTAGAATACAACAACGGTCTCATGACCGTGATTATAAGTATCATATATACAACGACACGCTACATAACAACGTCTGGTCTCGCGTAGTTATATATCTATCTTTCCCAACCTTTGTTAAATGTCGTTTCCGTAGTAGTGAACAAACACAAACACAACATAAGAGTTCAGTTTGGATAAGTGTTTGTGACAAGGCAAACCTCTTTCACCTTTTTCTATTCTTGTAAGTAGCGGGAGATCTCAATGTCATGTTTCGTGCAACATAAGATAGTTATTAGTCAGATTTACACTACAAGTTATGAGTATTGTATCTTCAATTCACGTATGATAATTTAATTCTAAAAGTAGGAGTTGAGATAACATAAGAGCCATTAAGGCCAAATTATTTTTTTCTGAAAGCTCACATGGTCAACTAAGTTCTTTGGAACAAAGAAGGCTTAGAAAGTGTTAATTCGTGGCCAATGAAGCCATTTTCTTCATGATAAAACACGCAAATAAAAAGAAAAAAGATAGTTTGTAATTAATGGAAAATCAACTCAATTTGTATAAGTGGCTTGACAAGGTATATATACATGTTAGTGTAACAAAGTTAGAGAAAATTGTTCTAGTTGTTTTCTAACTAACTCAAATGTCTATAAAAGATAAAATAAAATAATTATATGCTTATTTAGAATTTAAGATAAAAACTAAGGTGATCTAGTTGTTCGAAGAGTGAATGACTCTTATTTTCACCTCTAAGAAAAGTAGTGTTGGAGGTTTAAATTTGATAAAAAAGATTATTGTTTAAGGTGTTATTTTAGAAATATGAAGTTGAACATGTTAGTGATATATAATATAGTATAGATGATGATTAACTTTAGGTAATTAATCACTCTAATTAATTCTCTTAGTTTTGTAACTTCCAGCTAAGCTTCTTATTGCTGAGTCACTTGCTTATATAAGCAGCCTCTTGTACAGTTGGTAAATCATCAATAATATCTCAACAATTTTCTTCTGTTTCATCTTCACAGAGTGAAGATTTCTTCTAGTTGCAATAACCCTCACAAAGTGTAGGATGAAGAATATGCAACTCACAAAGCTCAGAATTCAACATGTTTCAGGAGACATCCAACTTGCTGATTAGCTTACAAAACCACTTGAAATTAGGGGTGTGCAAAATATTCGGTTATGTGATCTAAATTTATAACCAAATCCAAATCCAATTAAAATATATAGATATGTTTAAATGACTATTAACCAATTTAATTATTAATAGTCGGTTATCCAATCATATTTTATTTTTGGATCTGATTATAATTCAGTCAGTTATTATCCAATATCAAAAGGTTTGAATTTAATTCTTTTTTTTAGGAAAATAAATTATTTTATTTTATTTTTTAAAAAATATTTTTCTTTACGAATAAAGTTAATTTTTTTTGAAACAAATCTCCTGATAAATAATCAGATGCATAATATTATTAAGATAAATGTCTTCTTATGGTGTATTCACGTTTTTCCCTCATAAATATATAGCAATTTTAAGCGGTATTGGAAAATTGTACACTATGGGAATACACATCATGCAAAATAAGATTCTACATTTGATCTAAAATGGTTAGTGTTGTCAATTGCGAATCACGAAATATTATTATTTGTTCAGTTTTACTACACAACAATGTTATAGCCCCGCTCTAGTTTCTACTAGCAATTTTCCATCAAATAACAATATTATTATTATTATTCCATATGCATATGACCTTCTCTTATTCCGAGATTTTACACGTTACTTCTACATGTAAACAATATTATTTTTTAGTGTATTTATATGGTAATTTAATTTACATATTGCTTGAATGTGTGCTGCTATATTTAACATGGAATATGACATTGGAAATTTTACCGTTAGAGTTGTGGATGGTCGAAGAACATTGAACAAGGTTGGAGAGAGAAAATATGTCTCACAAAAATCACTTGTTGTGTTATATTGAGCAGCGGATCTAGTAAGTTTTGTTTTGATTGTATTTCGCTAAAACATGTAGCTCTCTATTAATAAATTTATCTTATTTTTCCAATGTGAAACTCTTGTTCAGATAAATTGTATTATCATTTTAAGCATCTCTGATCAAGTAAGTATTGTGTGCCTTTCTTCATTTATTTTGAGAAGCTTAAGAATAAGGAATCAAATGGTTAATACTTTAATTTCTTATTATGAAAATTCAATAATGGCATGATTATCATTGTAGAATGAAGTGTATAAAGTTGTTAGATAAAATTGAATAAAATATGATTGATTTTAATATTAAGCTCACAGTACCTTTTAATTAGCCAAAAAAATTTTAAATAAATTTATAAGAAGAAGTCACACAAGAGATTCGTATATCTACCGTTGGATGAAAATTTGAGGTAGACTAAGCTGCACAAAATATAGTTCCTACTTAAACTCCCTTATAAACACTCATTAACAATGTTGTCACTTCCTCTTGTCAGATCAAATAAATTTTAGTGTCAAATATGAAAAAAAAAAAAAAAAAAAAGATGGAAAAAAATTACAATTTTTGAAAAAATTTAATTTTTTAATATAAAATTAAATTTTTTGAAAAAAATCAATTTTTTTTAAAAATTTTTTGGAAAAACAATTTTTATTATTTTTTAAAAAAAAATAATTTCTTTGAAAAAAAAATAATAACCGGTTTAAAACCGGTTATATAACCGTAACCAAATTTATAACCAATTTTGATTTAAATGTGCTTATGGTTATGAATCCAAACCATTTAACTGGTTTAAAAATGATTATGATCTAGTTTCTAAAAATAACCAACCATGCACACCCCTATTTGGAAGATCTGCGTTTCAGGATATTCGTAGCAAACTCAAGGTGGTGCGTAACTCTTCCCACTCTTCAGTTTGAGGGGGTGTTAGTGATATATAATATAGTGTGGATGATGATTAACTTTAGGTAGTTAATCACTCTTGTGTAACTAATTTTGTTAGCTTTGTAACGGCCAGCTAAACTTCTTATTGCTGAGTCACTTTGCTTATATAAGTAGTCTCTTGTACAGATGGTGAATCATCAATAATATCACAATAATATTCTTATCCTCTTCTATCTACTTACATTATTCTGTTTCATCTTCACAATGTAAATATTTTTCTCTAGTTGCAATAACCCTCATAAAGTGTAGGATGAAGAATATGCAACTCTAACAGAACACGACTCTATGTTGAGTGGAGGTAGAAAAATATTTATATGGTGGAGGGACTTACATTCATTTAAGAATGGAAGGTGCGGGTATAGTTAAATGATTAACTTTTTAGGGTGGAAGAAAATGGAAAGTGAACCTCATTTTGGCATGATCAATGGCTTAATGAAGGTCCTTTTTCTTACGAGATTTAGTTAACTTTATAACTTATCATGGAAAAATATGTTTATTATGGAAAAATATGTTTATTGCGACTTGCGATTATGTTTTAATCAGGGTGTCTAGCAAATGGAGGCAGGTGAAGCTAGAAAACACACTTGTTTGCAAGAGGAGAAACACATATTTATAATGTTAAATATGTAATTCATTGTTTTAGAAAGATTAGATTTGATTTAGATAGATCAGATTTGATTTAGAAAGATTATATTAGATATTTTTTGGCTTTTATAGTTTGGGCTTTAGCTTGAGATGTAAGTTAACCTAAATCTATAAATAGGGAGGAACCCTTATCATCGTAATAATCAAGTTTGATAATTCACAATTTGTAGTTGCAAGTGAATATTGAAAGTTTCCTCAGTTTGTGGGCAGAAAGAATTCTGCAGTTTTTCATCTTCTTCTCCAACACTACTTTTTCTTTTCTTTCTTTCTTTATCAATTTTTATTTTCGTTGCCATTGCGTGTGATTATTCAGTCAACGAATCTTATCATTTTCTTACTTAAAATATAATTATGGATCCACTACCTCTTTAGGATTTAGTTTGGAACAAACTGGTTCCTCAAAGATGTCAGTATTACCTTGGAAAATAATTTAAAATATACTTCTAAGGTAACTTCTATGGTGAAGTTTTAGAAATTATAACTTTGAAAAAGTCATTCGATGACGAATTCAGTATTATATTAGAATGTATAATTTGTATTCTTTTGATTAATCTAACGGCGAATTTATTAAATTTATTTTATTTATAATAAAAAAAATTGTAATCATCATCTTCAACCTTTAGTCGGATCACTTCAACCCTATTTCAGACCCATAATACTAGCATGAAATCTGACGGTTTCAGATCCATTTAAACATCGATAATTGTTAGGAATAATTTATATTTTACAAAACTTAGTGACTAAGTTTTGTTAGAGGGTATTTTAGTACTTTAGTATGTTACCTATGTGACCCTAGTTTTTTTGTGTATAAATAGACTAGTGGTAGATGTCATTTATTATCATTTTTCTTATAACTTTGTAGCCGTCATTTGCAGAGTAAAAATATATTCTCTCATTCTATTCAAATATATTCTCTCATTCTATTCATCTCTTTTAGCTTTGTGCACCAACAATTGGTATCAAGGCTCCGGTTAGGATCCACGGGGAAACACGGGAAACACGAGTGAAACGGTGAGGCGTGTAAGAGCAAGAGTTGTCTCTGCAAGTCATCTCTATGTTTTGATGATAACAATGAGTATTTGTGAAAGAACTATCTTATGCTCTAATGTGTGTTGTGTGTAGATCATAATCATAGAAGATATCAGATCCAACAAACACTAGCAAGATGTGCGTAAATGATCATATGCGAGTTACTATGTGTAACACAAGTCACAAGAAGCAAGTATGCTTCTGTATCTGATCATAATCAGATAGATCCGAGGATGCTGATATTGCTGTTGTAATGCTCTTGTGGATGCTACTCTGAAAGTTATTCTGATTCTGAAGATAGCGAAGCTTCTGAAGAGATAATCTTGTGGAGAATCGAAGTGCTGAAGATTCTCATGACTTGAAGCTCTGAAGGCTGAAGGCTCTGAAGACCAAGTGCAGAAAGACTCTAAAGACTGAAGTGTTCTAAAGGTTATGGTTCTAAAGGTCAAGTGCTGAAGACTCTGAAGACAGCGTTCTGAGTGAACAGGGTTCTGAAGATTCTGAAGACTTGAAGCAGTGAAGATAATGGGTTTCAAGACAAGTGCTGAAGCTCTGAAGACAGATTCCTAATGGACAAGTTCTAAAGACGGAAGACTTGAAGTTTCTGAAGACCCAGTTATAAAGTCTCTACTCATGCTTCAATTAATTACCATCAGAAGCCTCTGAAGATTTGAAGACAAATGTTATTGTTAGCAATGGATGTACACCGTGCTAAAAAGATCTATCACATCACTTCAATTACAATAAAAAGAAGATATGGCAATACAACTTTCATCATTGCATAACGACTCTTTTCAAACAGCCAACAGCTCTTCAACGGCTATAATTTACTTAGCTATTTAAAGGAAAGGAGAATGTGCTTCTAATGGTATCGATATGATGATAGCCGCAACGATCAGTTATCGTTGTTACACTAAACATTCAAAGCTATCACCATTAACACACGACCATTGTTGTTGAAGCTCAAAGATCATCATTCAACACAACAACAATCAATTGGAACAGAAGCTATTGATGAACAAGACAACATTGCAAATCAGTCAAAATCATCAACCAACTTCATCATCTAAGGTATATTGAAGATCTGAAGCAAGGAATTATTGCTCGAAGTTTGTTCAACAAAGAAGATGAAGAAGATCTACAAGATGTCATCAAACTGTCAGATCAACATACATCTTTGTAGAATATAAAATTAGCAAGGAGTTGTTGCTCATATCTTGCTAGAACACTTAGTGTTCTTTTGTACTTAAATTTAGGAGTTATCTGCTTATGAAGAAGCAATTTATGTAATCTCCATCACAACTAATTCTATGTGAATTAGGATTCCTCAAGTGACCAGTGTGATCGGAAACTTGAGAAGACAATGGCTTGGTGTCGTTGTGGAAATCCTGAAATATGGTCAATGATAGTCATATCTCAAAGAGGACCAGTTGTAGGTTAGACTCTTGTGAGATCACTGATGGAACTCATTGAAAATCCTGGAAGAATGGTCAGTAAACGTTATACTCGTTAAGTCGAATCCCTGAACGTTTAGCTGTGAAATCCTGATAGTAGATCTTGCAAGATTGGAACCTATTAGGTTAATGTTCATTATATTTATTAAGTTGAATCCCTGAACGGTTCATTGTTGGTTAGTCACAACTGCGGTAGTGCAGGATGTTTGTCACCGGCTGTTTCCCGTGCATCTGTAATCGGTTTTGATTATAGTGGATTAAGTCCTTGTGTTCAAGGTGAAATCACCTTGGAAGGGTGGGTTGGACTAGCTTGAGAATGGCTCAAGTGAATCAGGATATGTCGTGTGTTCTATACTCTTGCTTATGCTTTGAATTATCGTTTATGTTTCTGTATCTGTTATCAGAAACTTGCATGGCAAGTCAGAACCTTGCAACATATCTCTGATAAGCTTTCGCATTGCAAATCTGATTCAAACATCACTTATTCAGATTCTCCCTGTCGCTTATGCTTCATGCATAACACAATCTGAATGACGCATCGCAAAGTCATAGTCTCTCAACGCAACTCCGATTTTCTATAAGCACGAGAATAATAAGTTTGCAAAAAGCTCTTAAATAGTTAAAACACAATTCAACCCCCCTTTCTTTTGTCTTTATCGCACCTTCAATTGGTATCAGAGCTCTGGTTCTATTATTGATGGATATTAAACACTTAACAGTGTCAGAAAAAGATCTAGTCATGGCGTGTAGAAATACTCTAGGTAAGATTGCAACCCACTTACAATTTCAGTATCAATTCAGAAGATGACTGTGTACTAAATTGTAATCAATTGGATTACCGGAGCAAGTCACTGATTCTTGAAGTTTTGTTGTTGTCAACAATAGAATCTTCCTCTCTAAAACTTAAGAAATGATTGAAGAATCAGCTAACAAGATAGATTCATCAGACATGTAGTAATATATGTTGAATGCTTATCTTAGAAGATACGTTTGGATAAACAATGTATATGCTCAAGATTGAATCATCAGAAGACAAGAAATCTTGTTTGCAGAAGATTATCTCTTTATGAGTTTTTGAGATGTTTTCAAGAAACGGATTAGTCCACCCTTGACTTTCTCTATTTAGAGCTCATTAAGAAATTCTTCATGTAAAGAAGAAAGATTGTTGTTCTATGATTTTGAACTTCAGAATTAAGTCTACAGAAGAAACCTTGCAGAAAACTGAAGAACCTTTAGAAAGAGGAAATCTAGAGATTCATCTGGAATCTGATTAAGAACAATGTCTGAGTCTTGGTTAAAATGACATAGACGACCGAGTTCTGCTCTATCTCAGTTGAACTAACTATAATTGGTCAGAATGTTATATGATATTTCTCTCAAAAGTTCATGTTGCATAAATTCAGGTGGAAATCATAAAGATACTTGACTAGATGCTAAGACAATGGTCATCTACTCGAAGCCAAAAAGGATTTAAGTCTCTGATGTTTCTCAAATGAAGAAATCAGTAGACATTCCTTTCAGAAGCAGATATACTGTTAATCCCTGATGGACTAACTCTAAATAAGTTAGATCAGCACTGCAAGAACAAGATTGTCATGCAAAATTTGTCATGTGTTACTCACGGGCTTTGATGACACTTGTATCTGAACAAGCCCTGCATCTGTTTGAAGAAACAGAGTCAGAAGATGGTATGAAATAATCTCTGAAGGTTGCTCTCAGAAGTAAGATGATTATTTCTGAACAGAAAAAGGGAAGGATCATCTGAAGAAAAGATTGATTCTAGTTTTCAGACTAGAAATCCGAGTTCAGAGGACATCGATATTCTTCAAACTACAGATTACAACGTCAGAATACAAAGAATTTCTAAAGAATACATGTGTCAGCAAATGGTTGATAGATCACTCTGAAGAAAGCAGATGCACCACTATGACAATTAGAAGCCTTAGTATGGAACACTCCTATCAAACTCAAGAGAAACCAGAATGAAAAGAATCTGAGAAAAGTCAGAAGCTTAAACACAAGACAACTCATGTCAGAATGGAATACACTCAGATATAGAGTCACTGTGAAAAAGATTTCAGAATCTCTAAGGTATGCTTCTTCTTAACTATGACTAATTAAATAATAGTGCAAGTCCAAACTGAAAATTGTCTGGTAGGTAAAAATATCAATGATCTAAAATATTCTCTCCTTCTAAGAAAAATCTTTTGATCAAATCTCTGGATAATATGTATGCACTCAACACACCTCAGTCATAATTGCTAATCTTGAATATTTGTGATATCTAAATAATAGGATCTCCATTGCGTGTAACCTTGGTTTTGCCTTAAATTACTCGCATCTACTAATCAGGCGTGATTATAAACTGACAAACTAAGATTCGTCTTCTTAATAGTAAAATATTCTTTGATTACCTCTATGTTTGTGCACTTATTAGACATATCTTCTTGAAACTAGGCAATGTGCCTCCCTGTTTTCACTTGCAGTTAATGTTTTCCAAAGCCACTCTTACATATGCCTTTATTGCGACTTCTGTCAAGAATTAATAGTAAAACTCTATGCATGATCTCTTGGTTTTTCAAAGACTGAGAGACTGTTAGACCTAGTGCTATTATCCATCCTTTACCCTACTCATATCTTGTCTAAAGTATAGGATATGATGAATCTGTCGTTTGGAGTCACAAGCATTTAATAACTCACTCTATTCGTCGCCTATTTAAGGCACCATGTTTACTTCTCCATCCATCCGTCTAGCTCATCTCAATTAGTCTCTCTCTCTCTCTTACCCTCTCACCTTCAGAATGTCTAACTCATATCCAAAAGCTGCTAAGGTTGAATTTTCTGAGTTAAAAGTTCTAAATGAACTTACCTTTAACACCAATTCTCTCAAAGAACTTGGTATGTTAAGAACCTCTTCTGAGTTACAATGTCAGAAATGGGAAGGTTATCTCAACATGCTCCCAGGCCTCATTTACACTAACTTAGTCAAAGAATTCTGGGTAAATGCTGGTGTCTTTTCAAACGCATATAATCAACACATCATTCAGCCAGTCATCTCCGGAATCCCTGTAGTGATTAATCCCTCTGTCATTGCACAAGCCATCAAATGTGATGAAATCGGTGATACCACTGAAGATTACAAAGAAAGAAATATCTTCAATGATCTCATTCACAAAATTAATTATGGTAATGGTCCTTCAAACTATGCCTCCACACTCACTCAATCAGCTAAAGTCTGGCACAAGATTATGGTAACAAACTTACGACCTAGAGAAATAGGAACAGGATTACTGTCCCACTCGGACCGATTATTTATTTTCCTTCTGATATACAGAAGAAGAATAAACCTTCCTCAAACCGTGTTCAATTACTTGCAAGAACAAATCCCCTTATCTAAAAATAAGTCCTCCTCTAGTATTCCTTATGGAAGAGTCATATCTCGTGTCCTTGAGATTCAAGATGTGATCACTAGGTTAGAAAACATTGGGGCAACCGAAGAATGTTCACCTATGAATTATGTGGAATTCTCTGGGAATCCCTAAAGGATCATAGAATAGGGTTACAGTTATTTTGCTCTCTGTTTTGATGCCTTATCTTTTGCACTATGTATTATCTTCAAGATTATGAATGAAATATCCTTTGAATCTAAAATCATGAATGGTTTTACTTTAGGATTTTATTCTTAAGAAGAATTGCATTATCATACTCTAATAAGTATTCTTACTTGATCTGACCATGGAAAGAAATGTGTCATCAAAGCTGATTAATACATATCATAATGATTGTACATCAACTACTAACCATTGCGTAGTTATGAACTGACTAAATAAGAATAGGAACACCTATGCTCAACCCTATATCTGTGTACTTTCTCGTAAGTAATAAGTTCTCTGTTGTGACTTTACACAAGTAATCAAGTACAACTCACCAGTATGCATTTATTGTAAGATTTAACTTCAGTCAAAAAGTAGATAAAGAAATCGTATGCGTGATCCTTTGACCAAAAGACTGTTATACTTCTTGCTTATCCTTGTCTTTTACACTATTCATACCTACTCTCGTATCTAGGTAATAATGAATCGGTCTTTTCAAGTCACTCTCGGTTATTAACCCATTCACTCTAGTTTCTTCCGTTGCTTATTTAAAGTCACATCTCATTCCTATATTTCGTCACTGTCTTTTGTTCAAAACCTTCTCAGAATATGAAAAACACCAAGAATGACTCCAAGAACCTTTCATGGCAACGATGATCTCTTAGAGGTTATCAATGAAAAATGACAAAATCCAGCAGATTCTAACCAAGACTTTCTTCTTGTGATTCATTTTCAAAATTGGAATGGATACTTGTCCATGTTAAGAGGTTCAATATATACAAACATCTTAAAATCCTTTTAGATCAATGCCTCTGTCAGTAGTGATGGTCTGTCTATCTCTTCAATCATCTATGGTTTTCCAGTTTCCTTCAATTCTTCAAACATTGCTGAAGCCATTGACTGTCCCAAAGGGGGTATCACAACCCATCACGACTCCATTCGATGCACTTCCAATGCTGAAATGCATCACATGTTTGACAAAGGCTCTGCCTTTGAACCGACAAATTCAGAAAAACTTCTTCCTACTGCAAAAGGATGGTTTAAGTTCATTTTGACAAATCTTCGCCCTCGAAATATTAACAAAAATTGTCTGTATCATGATGATAACCTTCTCATCATGGTCTTCTTAAGCCAGCCTCTATAGATCTGTCCCAAGTAATCTTTGATCATCTTAAAGTATCAATCCTTCTGTCAAGAACTATGAAAAAATCGTTCATTCCCTATGGAAGAGTCTTATCTGAAGTCCTCTTCAGAGCAGGAATCGTGCAAACGATTTGCAGAGTTAGAGGTGGTCCAGACACTGCTCTTGATAGAAAATTTTGTGAAACCTTTGACAGCAGATGGTTCTCATAAAATAAGATGATTGTTTGTTAGAACTAGGCTAAGTTATCAATTTGTAATGTTTCTTTATGTTGTTCATACCTTGTATTTATGATTAATGAAGTATGTGTTTCTTTCTGTTCTATTTTTGAACTATCCTTTACTCATCCCTGCACTGCTCTATCTTCTGTATTGAATGAAATTAACTCTAAATTTTTGGTGATGTCAAAAAGGGGGAGAAAATAGAATATATGATTTTGATATATGTTAAAAGAATGTTGAACATCAACTCTGATGTAAAATGCGTTCTTAACACTAACGATTGTTTGATGATTAACCGAGGAACTCTGAACAAGTTCACTAGGCATTCTTAGAATAGGTTAAACTGAAAGAACTCTGTTTAAAGTTCTTATGAAATGTTTGTTCATACTCTCGAAATTGTATACTTCGTAAACATGTGTTTAGAATCAGATTGACCCAGTACTGTTCAGAAGTTGAGAACTTTCTGAAAGTCAAAGTTATCGTGATTCCTGTTTCACTTTGTTCAGAAGCTGTAAGATGTCTAAGAATATGATACTTAGAACATAAGAATCAGAAGAAGAAAACTTCTTGAAAGCAGTCAAGATAGAGTTTACAATCCAATATGTTTTTCAGGAGAACTGAGCAAATCAGAAGTCGAAGGCTGTCTGAAGATCTGGATAGAAGATCCAAGAAGAATTCAACTCAGAAGAAAATGATTTGGCATCAGACCGAATCTACAGTTGGTATCAGATTCAGAATCAAGCTTTGATTGATCACAAAAATATTTTTTAATCTGATCAAGTATCAATCTGTGATCTTCCAACTAGTTCTGATAGAAACATGGTTCTAAGATGAAGGCCTGTTGTCTAGTCAAACTCTGAAAAGTCAAGATATTAAATGATGATCAGAACTGGTATAACCAAATCAAGAATCTGAAGATCATCAAGTTTGAAACTCAGGGGGAGTTTGTTACGTCAAAAGACAAGTTCAATTCTGATAAATAGCGTGGCTAAGTTATTAGAAGATAATTAATCTATCTCTGTGCTAAAATGATTCTGCTGAAAAGTAGAAATTGCTTCAGAAGACTCTGAAGATTATGAGCTCTGATACGACGACCAAAGGAACTAAGTTCTAAAGATCTGAAGACAAAGGTTCTGATGAACAAGTCCAGATGCTGAAGACTTTTGTCTCCTTAAGACAGATAGGGGAGTAGTCATTCTCTATTCTATGTTCTGACAACTCAAATTGTTATTTTGTGAGTTTTTGGATCAGATAAGATTCTAGACAATCACAAATAAAATTTTGGGGTTAACACATTCAGGGGGAGTTGTTGTTCCTGACTCTGAATATGTCATGTTTGGTGATTACCTTGTATAAAATGTTCAATCAAAATACATGGTTTTGTCATCATCAAAAAAGGGGAGATTGTAAGGGCAAGAGTTGTCTCTGCAAGTCATCTCTATGTTTTGATGATAATAATGAGTATTTGTGAAAGAACTATCTTATGTTCTAATGTGTGTTGTGTGCAGATCATAATCATAGAAGATATCAGATCCAACAAACACTAGCAAGATGTGCGTAAATGATCATATGTGAGTTACTATGTGTAACACAAGTCGCAAGAAGCAAGTATGCTTCTGTATTTGATCATAATCAGATAGATCTGAGGATGCCTATATTGCTGTTGCAATGCTCTTGTGGATGCTACTCTGAAAGTGGTTCTGATTCTGAAGATAGCGAAGCTTCTGAAGAGATAATCTTGTGGAGAACCGAAGTGCTGAAGATTCTCATGACTTGAAGTTCTAAAGGCTGAAGGATCTGAAGACCAAGTGCAGAAAGACTCTGAAGACTGAATTGTTCTAAAGATTATGGTTCTAAAGGTCAAGTGCTGAAGACTCTGAAGACAGCGTTCTGAGTGAACAGGGTTCTGAAGATTCTGAAGACTTGAAGAAGTGAAGATAACGAGTTTCAAGACAAGTGCTGAAGCTCTGAAGACAGATTCCTAATGGACAAGTTCTGAAGACGGAAGACTTGAAGTTTCTGAAGACCCAGTTATAAAGTCTCTACTCATGCTTCAATTAATTACCATCAGAAGCCTCTGAAGATTTGAAGACAAATGTTACTGTTAGCAATGACTATACACCGTACTAAAAAGATCTATCCAATCACTTCAATTACAGTAAAAAGAAGATATGGCAGTACAACTTTCATCATTGCATAACGACTCTTTTCAAACAGCCAACAGCTCTTCAATGGCTATAATTTACTTGACTATTTAAAGGAAAGGAGAATGTGCTTCTAATGGTGTCGATGTGATGATAGCCGCAACGATCAGTTATCGTTGTTACACTAAACATTAAAAGCTTTCACCATTAACACACGACCATTGTTGTTGAAGCTCAAAGATCATCATTCAACACAACAACAATCAATTGGAACAGAAGTTGTTGATGAACAAGACAACATTGCAAATCAGTCAAAATCATCAACCAACTTCATCATCTGAGCTATATTGAAGATCTGAAGCAAGGAGTTGTTGCTCGAAGCTTGCTCAACAAAGAAGATGAAGAAGATCTACAAGATGTCATCAAACTGTCAAATCAACATACATCTTTGTAGAATATAAAATTAGCAAGGAGCTGTTGCTCATATCTTGCTAGAACACTTAGTGTTCTTTTGTTCTTAAATTTAGGAGTTATCTACTTATGAAGAAGCAATTTATGTAATCTCTAGAACAACTAATTCTATGTGAATTAGGATTCCTCAAGTGATCAGTGTGATTGGAAACTTGAGAAGACAATGGCTTGGTGTCGTTGTGGAAATCCTGAAATATGGTCAATGACAGTTAGACTCTTGTGAGATCACTGATGGAACTCATTGAAAATCCTGGAAAAGTGGTCAGTAAACGTTATATTCGTTAAGTCGAATCCCTGAACGTTTAGCTGTGAAATCCTGATAGTAGATCTTACGAGATTGGAACCTATTAGGTCAATGTTCGTTATATTCATTAAGTTGAATCCTTGAATGGTTCATTGTGGGTTAGTCACAACTGCGGTTGTGCAGGATGTTAGTCACCAGCTGTTGCCCATGTATCTGTAATCGGTTTTGATTATAGTGGATTAATTCCTTGTGTTCAAGGTAAAATCACCTTGGAAGGGTGGACTGGACTAGCTTGTGAATGGCTCAAGTTCATCTTCTAATGATGTATTCATTTGCTTGAAATAGTTAAGAATCATGATTTTGACATTTTTGTGTTCTTGAGTTCACGAGAGTTTTTGAACAGATTTTCCGAAAATCTTAATTAAATATGTTTTCATGCAATTAATGATTGATATAGAGATTTATGGATGTACAAGATGATCATAAAAATGTGGATTTAGATGAGAAGATGAAGATTGAAGATTTTGATATATGAGGTACATATAGGGTACACAGTAATGGTGTGCACCATATAATTCTGTGTAACATTAACTAAGTCAACACTGCTTTCTGATTGGACAAATTTATGACTTTACTAAAAAAATTAATTTGATAACTTCACCTTAGAATTTTCCTTCTAATAAAGGTCAATTAGTTCATTAGAACATCCTTAACTCAGTTTCATCCTTTTATTTACATGGGTACGAGGTAGAGGAATAATATCGATATCTATCTGTTGAATTCTCTCTTTTTTTGGAAATGTGTGAAATTGTGTTTTACTTTGGTTAAAAATAACTACATTATCAAATAAATTAGTCGCTCATGCTCATCAATTTTATGGTCTCCACGCTCTTTAAAGGAATCTTGTGTCGTTTTCCACTTCATTTGGTTGGTGTTTCTTCGATTGTGTGGTTTGAGCACAACAACAAATCTTTGAATGGGAAACCTTATTCTCAGATCAAATCCTTAATCATATAAAAATTCAGGTTAAATGGAGGAATAATGTCAAACTCAAAATCTTTTTTTATGATTTAAATCAATTGTAGTTACTAGATTGTCTTGGCCATACAACCTCTTGAAGTTGCTTGTCTAAATGTATTTTATTTAGACTTAAATGCACTTTCGTTCTCCTTATTTTGATAATTTTAATTTTTTTAGTTTCTCGTGTTTAAAATTTGAATTTTTCGTCCACATATTTCACAATTATTGGGATTTTTTTGTTTCCCTCCATTTTTACAGATATGGCATTTTCATTTCAGACGTGACACTTACATAGAAATCAGCGTGGCGCCATGTAAGTAGACTTTGCCATGTAATGTGCCATATAAGCAAGAAGTATACCATCTAAATGAATCTTTTACCCTTTGGGACACATGTTGCCTTTTCAACCCATCCACCTCAACTACTTCTTCTCATTCCTATTGGTTCACGGTTTGGTTCCTTCACGTTTAACAATCTATTTGGTCCACTTTTAAATTACAGCTTCTGTCATTTCCACTACTAATCACAATGATAACAATCTTTTTTCCCTGAACACACCATCTCAAACAGTGCAACTCTTTCATGTCTTGAACACGTTACCATCATTCACGGAAGCTACAATCTATGCTCTGTCTCTTTCTTTCAACTTCCGCTCCATTTCATATTCTTCCAAGCCAGTAGGAAATGGCGCGACCGTATGAGGCCGTCTCCGACATAACCGATAGCAAGGACCTCTGGAAGCTTGCTGTGAAAATACATCACAAATGGAAAGTGACGACTGCAAACAAAGACCACTTTGAGATGGTTGTCGTCGACAAACATGTGAGTTCCCTCTTTCATATGCTTTTCTTGTCTGTGTTTGTTATGAGAAAATCTTTGTTTTTCTCTATTCGAAGCATGTTTAAGATGTTGAGTTTTTTTTTTGAGTTTGAATGAATTTGTATGTGTTGCGTTTGAGTGTTGTGTGTTTCGTGTCATTGCTTTGTAGCGTCTGTGTTTTGATTGCTACCTAAAGGACCTGGTCGACTATATGCTAACGTTTGTGTTTAATCTAAGATAAGGCTCACTTTTAGTATCTTGATATGCTTTTGAGTGTCCGTGTTTGTTTTACTATTGAGAAAATATTTGTTATCCTTTGTTCGAAGCATGTTTTAGATTAATTTATCCTTATTTTTAGTTTGAATGAATCTGTACGAAAAATAGTGTTAACAACTACCACGCTGTCTGTTTGTTTTGTGTTTGAGTGTTGTGTGTTTCGTGTCATTATATGCTAACCTTTGTGTTCAAGCTAAGATAAGACTCATATTTAATAACTTCATTTTTTCAGGGCCATGACATCCATGTCGTTGTGCCTACAATTTTTCGACAAGTATTTAACTCAACTTTGCCCGTTAACGCAACTTGCACGATGTCAAACTTTCATGTTATGCCCAATGACCTGATTTTCAAACCTACTTCCCACAAATACATGTTGAAATTCACCGGAGGGACAATAGTTGGAGATGTTGGAAAACATGAAATCCCTGACAAGAAACTACGCCTAACACCTTTTGCTGACATAATCTCCGGCAAATGGCAGAAGAATCTTCTCATTGGTATTATTTCCATCCTTTTCATTTTCATGACTCCATTTCATTTTGCCTTTTTTAACAATCCTTTTTATCTCTTAACAACGTTGCTTCCGTTTTCTGTAGATGTTATAGGTGTTGTTGATGAAATTAGATACTCCCAATCTCAGTTCGGCGGAAAGAAAGCCCAAGTCAACTTAAAATTGAGGGACTTAAGGTGCCGCTGTCGAATGACAGTATTTTATCAGTTTTTAATACCTTCATGTTTTTTTCCTAATATATACTAAATCATATGTTTGTCGTGGATTAGCGACAACATGGTTCATTGTACTCTGTGGGAGGCCTATGCCTTGGAGTTTTTTTATTACAAACAAAAGCATCAGGACCCTTCAAAACCAATTGTTATGTTGTTGAAATATGCTAAAGTTAAAGAAGAAGGTTAGACAATACCCACCACTTTGTTTTTTTATTGTCTGCCTATCTCTACTTTCTTTTGGACTTCCACAAACATTTATAATTTACTCTTTCTTATTGTAGGCAAATACCCTCTGGCAGTTACTAACACCTACAACATAACCAAAATCCATATCAATGACGATGTGCCCGAAATCACTGCCTTTTTAATAAGGTTTATCCAATGTTTACCTTTACCTCTGTTTGAATGGCTCCTTTTGCCCTTTGATTTCTAACAATTATTACACTACTGCAGTATGCCTGAAGATTTTAAATTTGGAGATTCTTCACCATCAGGGGCCAACAATCGTTCTTGGTCTCAACAATCATCCGGGTCTCAACTTACACCCACTAAAAAGTTTTTGTCAAAAGCTATCCCACTTCCATTATGTGACATCGTCACATTATATGAGGTGATCCACTTGGGACCATATTTTTTTTCGTCTTTCATATTCAATCACCAGGTTTTTTTAACATTCTGTCTTTCTAATATTCAGAATACTTTCTGTGTTACGGTTGCAAGGATTGAGAAACTGATTGCATCTCCTAACGGTTGGCATTATAAAGCCTGCCATCAGTGCCCGCAGGTTGCTAAGGGTGACAAACCACCTTTTTTTTGTCGGGACGGGCATCGAACCGAAGCAGAGATCTGGAGGTTGATGTCTACTTAAATTCATTGCGGTATTGTTATCAATGCCTGTTTTTTGATACTGTTTGTTGGTCCCTCCTTCTGTAGGTATAAAATCGAGGTAGGGGTCAAGCAAGATGGTTGTAGTGCTAGCTTCAATTTCTGGGATCGCGAAGCCACAGAGCTTTTGAAGACTTCTGCTGCCCAGATGCGTGCAACCATGATAGCGGTATGTGTTGCCTAACATATGTTTCTTCCATCATACGCCATCTATGACAAGATTCTGTTTGGTAATCATACTTTGTTTCTGACTACCTTTTATGTTTTTAATAATAGGCCGGGATCACTGATCCACTGGAGTTTCCGCTTGCATTGGATGAAATCTTGGGCCTCAAATATGCGTTCAAAGTAAAGTGGTGTCCGAGATACAAGAGTTGCTCTGTTGTTGAATATCTTAATGATACGGAACTGATTAAAAAACTCGAGGCTTCACATACCACAACTGAGGTTAATATAGTTCTTTTTTAAGTGCTTGTGACTTCCATTTATTCTCACCATTTCTCCAGTGTTGACGTTGTTTTCCTATTTTTCAGCCTTCGTCTTTCATTAATATCGGTTCCCAGTCTAACCATGTAACTTTTGGTTCTTTGGAACACACTTTATCTGTAAGATATTACGTACAAATTATATGATTCCACCACAACGTCTACTAATTCCCTCTTTTTTTTTACAGTTCTTGGAAAGTGTCGACGAAGACTCCCCGTTTGACAAGCTTATTCCAATCAAGGTACGCATAAGCTTACGACATACCTATATCAAACTACATTCTTTATGTTTTATGCCAACTGCAACCACATTCTTTGTGTGTTTTCCGTTGTATGCTCTACACATATTGAATTTCAATCTCAGGGGCATAAAACCATTGCAGTGTTTAAATTATATTCACGTTTCAAGTATTACGGTACTCCTTCAATGTCTTTCTGAAATTGTTGTGGTTCAGCCTTTAATAGTTATTTTTAAAACTATTCTTATGTCTCATGCAGGATGCTGAGATTACCTCCAACCACGTTCCCGATCCCACCACACCTACAGCTCAAGTCAAGCGAATGTCTCCAGATGCTTCTTTTGAGTCATCCCACAAGATTGATGGTGATGGGGATCTTTCTTCAACCAAACCTAAGAAAGCCATGAAACGCGGGAAAAACAAGGCGGCTTGACTATACTTCTTTGTGGCTTACCGGATAATTAAGTTCCTACTCATTAGTTCAAACCAACCAACATCTTTTGGTCACTGCATTATGTAATATATTACTGAACTACGTTCCTTTGTTTTGAACAATGTGTTTCCTCCCAACACAACTTATGGGATGTATTTTGAATTGATAACAATGACTTCAGCTGATTATGATTACTAAAATCACCCATACAAGGGGAACTATATTATTTCAATTTGTTTCTAAATTTGCTATTCATATCTTCATATCACATTTCTTTCTTTTTCCTGTTTTTTAACATTATGCATATTACGCAACAAACTAATGGTTCCATAACTCAACAACTTACGTCGATACGTCTGTATTATTTTTTTTCACACCTTCAATTACTACCTTCTCAGACTACCTTTGAACTCTTATTGTAACTTTTGGTACTTATATCTGCTGATACACTCTCACATCTTCAATTACTACCTTCTCAGACTACCTTTGAACTCTTATTTTAACTTTTGGTACTTATATATGCTAATACACTCTTAACAATCATATAACTTATATCAGGGTGGCCCACTTTATTATAAAATTCACTACTCTACAACACCCAAAGTTTACTTTTACACGATTTTCAATTAACCTATCAACCTATTTTTAATAATTACTTTCTGCTGCACTTTAAAATAATTGCAACATGTCAACTCACTGAGGCTGACCCTATGTATCTACACTATTTAGCCTTTTACTCAGCCTTCCACACAATCTGCACGGGTATATGGTTACATTACAGACACTCATCATTTCTTATTGGATAATGACTTTTGTTCACCCCAAATGTGTGCCCCTTCTATGTACTGTATTTTATGAGTTCATTTATAAATTTGTGACTGCTCATCTTCCAGCCACTTTTAATATCCTTCTTTCAAATTGCAACATTTTTTAAAACCGTCCTACTTTTCGGGTTGTTTTCAACTTTAGAAAACTAACACATTTTGAAACAAGTACTTGCTACAACAGGTTTTACAACCTCTTTAATAACTTCTTTCACTTTCATGCAGTTAGGAAGAAAGTTATATTCACTGAAAATTCTATTACCTTCTGCAGCTAAAACGTCATCATGGCCGATACTGATGAAACGAATGCATCCCTTGCGAGGAGAAGGAGGAGATCATACATGCTACAGAGGAAAAATAGGCATTCCTTGGTTGGGAACGAAAATTCTGTTGGATCACCTTCGACACCTGCATCAATATCATGTCTATAATCCAATGCAACGCATTCTGGTCCATTGTGTGATGTTATCAACACCATTCATACTGCACCATCAACAAGACATGTATTGCCAACATGTCCGACAAAGCGAAGACATTTACATATCCATTCTGGCGTTAATTTGTTTCCCACTTTCAATTCAACAAACTCAAGTCCAATCTCATCTGAGGTTAATTTCAACGAAAACCATGACCCACAGGCAACAAATCTTTTAACACACGATATTAATCCTATCCATTCCAACTCGCAACGACCACCTTGCATGTCTACCAACGGTACTGATTTACACTGTAATTCACAAACTATATCATTATGTCAAACCAAGGCATCTGCACCATTGCCTCAACCTTCTATGGCTGTTGGTTCTTCGCGAATTCAAACCTCAAACCATTCAAGGACGCAGAACGGAAACACATCGTCCATATACTCAAATGCAATGCCAGGGACTTCTGATGCTTTACCGCCCCATCGACCATCAACCGTTAACATTAACTCTGTTAGTTCACCATCGACACCTGCATCAACATCATGTCTACCATCCAATGCTTCTCATTCTGCTCCATTGTGTGATGTTAGCAACACCATTCATACTGCACCATCAGCCAGACATGGATTGCCAACATGTCCGACAAAGAGAAGACGTTTAGATTTCCAACCTGGCGTTAATTTGTTCCCCACTTTCAATTCAACAAACTCAACTGGAATCTCATCTGAGGTTAATTTCAATGAAAACCACGTCCCACAGGCTACACATGTATTAACACGCGCTGTTAATCCTATCCATTGCAAGTCGCAACCACCACCTTTCATGACTTCCAACAGTACTGCTTTACACTGTAATTCACAAACTATATCATTAAGTCAAAACAGGGCTACTGCACCATTGCCTCAGGCTTCTATGGCTGTTGGTTCTTCGCGATTTCACACCTCAAACCATTCCAGTGCGCTGAACGGAAAAACATCGTCCATATACTCAAATGCAATGCCAGCGACTTCTGACGCTTTTCTGCCCCCTCGACCATCAACCGTTAACATTGACTCAACAATGAATCACCTTTATATGGATGCTTCTTATTCGTCTTCTGAAGAGGACTCAGATGATGAATCGGGCAGTAATGTAGGAAATTCTTCAGAGTCTGATGACAACGCCTACCATGACATACTTGACTCGCAAGTTACAGGTTTTTGTTCTTCTAATTTCTTTATCCAATTGAATATATTTTTTTGTGTCTTCGATGCCTCAATACATAATTTTTTTAATTAGAGTATTTTGACATCGGCGAACCTGTTTGGGAATGCGAGCATTGTAAGGCTATGATGTGGTATCAGGAACGTAAGCAAAAGGCTAGACATGCCGCCGTTGCAAAGTTTCATATTTGTTGCAAAAGCGGAAAGGTTGTGCTGCCTCTGATGAAGCAGCCTCCTCAACTCCTACATCAGCTCCTGTTCGATCGAACCTTAGGGAATAGTAAAATTTTCAACAAAACATTAGAACATACAACGCAATGTTCTCATTCACTTCTCCTGGGATGAAATTTGACACAACTTATTCTGGTGGTAACGGTCCTCCTACTCTGAGACTACATGGTCAAACTTGCCATCGAATAGGAACCATGCTTCCCGAGATAGGTTCACCACCCCAGTATGCACAACTTTACATATTTGACACCGATAATGAGGTCGATAATAGAATGGATTGTTTCAGGTCGTATTACAGTTTTTGTCTTCATAATTACATATTGTATTCATGTTACGAGTTCTTTTTAGCACTTTCCTTTTTTAAAACTTGTATTATTTTCTTTTCATTGTAGAGATAACAAAAAGATTGAAAAAGATGTTGTCACCAACTTGAAGGTAATGTTAGATGAGTGAAATGTTCATGTCAAAGCCTTCAGAATGGTACACGATGTGTTGAAGAATAATACTTATCAAGACTTACGGTTGAGACTGATTTCGAGTCGCCTCGGCGATGGTCGGGTATATAACACGCCTTCTGTTTCGGAAGTTGTTGCGCTAATTGTGGGTGATGTTGACACTACTGAACTAAGGGACATCATAATACATGAGCGTGACAGTGGCTTGTAGAGAATCTATGAGTTTCACCCGGCCTATCTTGCGTACCAGTATCCCTTGATTTTCGCATATGGGGAGGACGGTTACAGAGATAACATACTCCACAAGTACCAGCATGAAATAACTATTACCAAGAAAAACAAACAAACTATTAAAGATTGGCTCTGTTTCCGGCTGCAGGAGCGCATTAATGAACCGAAAACATTGCTCCATTCGAGGCGTCTTTTCCAACAATTTTTGGTTGATGGTTACACTATGATGGAAACCGAACGTCTTAATTGGTTGCGCAAGAATCAATCAAAATTAAGGGTTGGTAAGTATAGCAACATACGGCAGCCGTCCACTCCAGGTACTTCACAACCAAGTAAGAAGGAGGGAAAACGTGTTGTGTTTCCGTCGAGTTTTGTGGGAAGCAAGCGTTACATGGACCAACTATATTTTGACGGGATGGCCATTTCAAGTAAATTGGGATTTCCTGACCTCTTTATAACCTTTACCTACAACCCAAATTGGTTAGAGATCAAACGTCAATTGGAACCCAATAACTTAAATGCAAGCGATCATCCCGATATTGTGGCTAAGGTGTTCAAAATTAAATTTGACCAACTCATGCGTGACATAACAAAGAAACATCTCCTTGGCCGCGTTATTGCATGTGAGTCTTACTTTTGATGTATTGCTTTTTAATTTCTCTCATTTTTAAGTTTCTAATTACTTTCTGAACTTTTTCCTGTCACAGTTATGTACACTATAGAGTTCCAAAAACGACGTCTACCCTACGCCCACATTTTGATTTTCTTGCATCCTGACAGTAAATATCCCAGCCCTTCTGACATTGATCGAATCATTTGTGCTGAGATACCTAACCCCCAAACCAGTCATACTTTGTACAACTTGGTCAAATCACATATGGTACATGGACCTTGCGGTTTGTCAAGGGAATCATCACCGTGTATGAAGAATAGAAAATGCACTAAGTTCTTTCCAAAGCGATTCATAGAAAACACAATAGTCGATGCCGAAGGGTACCCTATGTACAGGAGGAGATCATCTACACACATAATTGAGAAAAATGGCATCCCTTTAGACAATAGACATGTCGTCCCTTACAACCCTATGTTGCTCTTGAAGTACCAGGCTCATATTAACATGGAGTGGTGTAATCAGAGTACGTCGATCAAATATCTGATCGAATTACCGCTTCGGTTGTGCAGGCTAACCATTCCAGCTCAACGGATACTGACGATGTTGATGAAATAAAACAATACCCTGATTGTAGATATATCTCTCCTTGCGAGGCAAGTTGGCGAATATTTGCTTACAACATTCATGGAAGGAAACCGGCCGTTGAACGTATGTTTTTCCATCTTATCGGAGAGAAGCCTCTGTACTACACTGATTATGACCGCATGGAGAACATTCTAGAAAAGGCTAGCGTTACGGAATCCATGTTTTCTACCTGGTTGGTTGCAAATCAGAATTACAAACATGCAAGACAATTAACATACGGCCAGTTCGTTTGCATGTTTGTGTACCACAAACGAAGTAGAGCCTAGAAGCCTCGCAAGAAGGGGTTTACTATTGGTCGTTTAATTTGGGTACCACCGTCTACAGGCGAATTATTTTTTCTAAGAATGATGCTTACGGTGGTTAAGGGACCTACAAGTTATGAAGACATAAGAAAGGTTGGTGATACACAATACGATTCATTCAGAGATGCGTGTTTTTCTATGGGTTTCCTTGAAGATGACAGGGAATACATCGGGGCTATTAAGGAAGCCAGTGAATGGGGGTCAGGTCATTTTCTTCGGAAGCTTTTTGTGGTTATGCTTATGTCGAGGAACGTTAACAGGCCTGCTCATGTGTGGAATGAGTCATGGGTGTTACTGTCCGACGGACTGTTGCATCAGCAGAGACAATTGGCACAAAAAAATGGTAAAAATTATAATTTTTAATACTATTTTGCTACTCCGATTAAGTGTCTGTTATTTCAATACACTGCATAACTCAAACTCATGAAACTCATAAAATCTTTGCCTTTTTTAGATCTTTATTTGACTGATTCGGAGATTCAGAATCTTACACTTATTGAAATTGAAAAACTGCTTCAAACCAACAAGAAAACGCTTAAAGATTTCAAACCAATACCATACCCTGACGGTTATGTTTTGGAACAACTCAGGAATAGGTTCATATACGACGAACGGAGTTACGACATTCCAACCATGCAGGCAGAATTTAACTCACTCCATTCTGCTCTCACAGGTTAAAATTTTGACGAATGTTTTCCTTTATTGTATTCTTTTCCTGCTAACACATTCACTTCGTCTATCGTTATCATTTCAGATGAGCAGCGGGGTATATTTGACACAATCATGTCTGCTGTTGCGAATCAGACTGTGGGGTTTTCTTCCTTCATGGTTACGGGGGTACAGGGAAAACTTACATGTGGAGAACACTCGCAAGTGCACTTAGGTCCAAGTACGATATTTGCTTAACGGTGGCAACGAGTGGGATAACACCATTGTTATTACCCAGTGGGAGGACTGCTCACTCAAGGTTTAAGATACATGTTCCTACGGTGGATAATTCGACTAGCGACATTGGTTATAAAGAAGATTTGACAGAGTTACTCAGACAATCAAAATTAATAATTTGGGATGAGGCACCGATGGCAAACAAATGGTGTTTTGAAGCTCTTGATAGAACATTAAAGGATCTCATGAGTACCAGTAGCAACTCCAGTCAGGTGTTCAAAGGCAAGGTTGTGGTATTCGGAGGGGACTTCAGACAGATTTTTTCGGTTATACCAAGGGGTAGTCGTTTTGACATAGTTCATGCCACCATCAACGCTTCCTATATATGGCATTCAGTAAAGGTGTTAACACTAACCAAAAACATGCGTCTGAGTTACGGTTCCACCGACCAAGAGAGGACCGAAATATCTCAATTCTCGGATTGGTTACTCAAAATTGGAGAAGGTCGAGTTGGTGAACCAAACGATGGAACAACTGAGATCAAATTCCCCCCTGAGATGCTCATTACTGAATTTGAAGACCCCATTGTTGCAATTGTGACGAGTACTTATCCGGAATTTCTCAAAAATTTCCGTGATTACAACTACCTTCGAAGTAGGGTAATACTTGCTTCTACCATCGAAATGGATGACAAAATCAATGATCATGTTTTGGACATCATGCCAGGTATTGTTGCTTCAATTCCCATTTGCAATACTACCCACCCTGATCAATGTTTTGTAGACTAAATGTTTGTCATTAATTTTTTAACAATTTCGCCTTTACTTTTTTTAGATAACCATAATGCCGCCTATTCAAACTCAACTATGTAGAGGTTTTCGACGGAACTAATGATTTTCATTTTTTACTTAGGTGAGTTGAGGGACTTCTTTAGTTGTAACTCCGTAGATCGGTCTGAAATACACGACCGGGACATGCTTGATGTTCTGACTCCTGAATTTCTAAGCTCTTTGAAAACCTCCGGTTTTCCTAACCATCACATAAAATTGAAGGTTGGAACACCCATTATGTTGATGCGCAACATCGATCAATCGGAAGGGTTATGTAATGGTACACGTCTTATCGTTACTAAGATGGCTACGCATATTCTTGAAGCACGTATTATGGGGGGCAAAAATCACGGCAACGTCGTCTATATTCCAAGGATGAATATGTCGCCTTCTCAATCTTCGTGGCCTTTCAAGCTTAGTTGGAGACAATTTCCAATCATTGTCTCCTACGCAATGACGATAAAAAAGTCGCAAGGTCAGTCGTTGGATTGGGTTGTCCTTTACATTCCTCGAGACGTTTTTACTCATGGACAAATATATGTAGCGCTTTCAAGGGTTACAAGCAAGACTGAAATAAAAGTTTTGGTCCACGATGAAAACAACGTGGCCAAAGACACAACTACAAACGTTGTTTACAAAGATGTTTTCAACAATGTTTGAGTTGGGAAGTTTTCTACATCGATTTAAATGTTCACTTTTTAACTGCGTAACTGAAAATCACCATCGTCCAAATTACGATTCTGGATTTCATGTTACACTCATGTGGAGACAACCTATATATTCATGTTAATTGCTTGCCTTGTACAACGTTGTATGGATTTTTTTGTATTATGGAAATACCTCAAGCATGTTTCAAGAATAATGTCATATTCTTTTAAGTCGTTGAATTTTACAACTTCCGTTAATTTTCTTCCTAACCGTGGTGACATAAAGCATATCATAGTTATAACTGGTGAATTAAAACATGTCATAATCATACCAGATAATTAGTCTCCCACTCTTCACCGTATTGGAAAAAACAGATCCATTTCCGGGAAAATACGACAACTTTATCGATCTTTCACCCTACAATAACATACCTATATTACCAAACATATTCAACAAACAACTTTTACTAAACAACAATGAACAATACTAGTAAGCATTTCAACAGAAGTTACAAGCTTCAATGTCTAAATAAAGATAATACAACCACGACTTCCTTTTACCCGTACGGATGCAAGTAAACATGACATTTCTTGTACACCGATGTTGTATCAAATCGAAATTGGACTTTGTCTCCCGCTTTGAAATGGTTGTAATTGCAAAACTCATCCCAACCATAACCCAATTTAGTTCTTCGTATATCTCCAACGTGAAACAGTTTCTTCAATTCCACCTTGCCATTATCGTCGCACAACATAAGATCTTCGTATTCATACCGTCTTAATACTTCGGAAAAATCCTCCTGCAACTTCTATAAATCGAAGCACAGACATTAAGATATTTATCCCGGTTAAACATTAGAAATATCATTTATGACATTTGATGATTAACAATCCAAAATACTCAACTATTCTTGGCAGATCCAAGCCCATCTCACTTAGTCTGTGGTCAAAAGCATAAATCTCACGCTTATATACATATCTACTATGGAAATAAGGTAGATCCATGTAATTCTTAACCTCTTTGAAACCGTTGATTGCGAAGTTGTTGTTTCTATAGTAACCGAAAGTTACAACAACATCATTTGGTAAGTTGTAGTAGGCTTCCAGAATTGGCCAGCCGCTCATAATCAGTGGATGAATCGGTTGTTGGTTATAGATAACATCATGGTGGACACATTTGTTCATTAAAATCGTTGATGTCTTGCTTATTTCCCCATCGAATAATTTCAGAAACTGTTCGTCAATTTCAGCAAATTTCTGAAATCAAACAAGTACAATAGCATTTAAAACGTTTTTAGTTTTGTGTCGCTTCTGTTTTGCACATCAAAGTATGACAATGTTTAACTTATTTCTTACCTGTGATGATACTTTGGCCACCTCAAAGAAGTGGAGGGCTTTTATGTGTTTCAGTGGACCACAATTTCCATGGAGCTTCTTCAATTTTTCTAAGAGGGAGGACAGTGGATGAGTAAAGAGAAGGTGACGGTTGTAATTTCTTCTTTTGCGTTTTCCACCCAACAAAATGACAAACTCCTATTTAATACCAATTACAACTCACCTACCTATCCATTATTCACATGGGCACATTATTGATGTTTGGCTTTACCCATCACATGTTTCTCTTGGGGCCAAAGTATTCCATCTGTTTGCACGTGTCATTAAAATCCCTTGTGGATTTGTTCTTTCAGCTTTTGAAGGAATATGATTCCATTTCGCAAATGTTACAACACAACCAGACAAATAAAAGCCTGCCCACTAACTCTGTCAACAAAGCATCCAGTGCTGTTGGACATATATTCAACCATAATATAATTTTTGCATTACTTCAAATATCTTACACGGTGGAATATCCTCACCCTGCTATTTTTACCAACAGTATAAAAAAAATATTTCCATACACCTGCCATGCAATTTTAAAGGCCATGCAGTCTACGTAAATACCATAAGCATAACATTATACAACTAATAATAACTTTTACATGCCATTGTCAAAAACCAAATAACAAACACTTTTCAAAACACAAACTAAACCCTGATGTTCAGCAAATTTTTAACACCTACTTCGCAACAAAACATGATACCTATCCAACACCCTAAACTACCTCCCATCCCAAGCCTTTCAAAACTTCCCTATACAACAGAAACTGTATATCATCTTCTTTCAAACCGAGACTTCGAACTACGACCTATGGCTTCTTTGAAGCTTTGTACAACTTCGCTTTGATGCGTCGAGCAGGCGGGTAACTTAGCTTGAACTGAAGTATGTCGCCATTGGCGACATCTCTGTCCTTGGCAAAACTATACCATCCTTGACCTATATGCTGCTCAACGCAGTGGTCCCTTTGCCGAGTAGTAACAACACTCACATATGTCTTGTCTGTGTCAACGTCGTGCATCTCGATGTCCTTGACTCCTTCTAAACATCCTGTTTTGATAACGCGCTGTGGAAGTTGCTGCATAAGGGTTTAGGTTTAATAATGTACTATATCAGAAAATGAACATAACTTAATAATGACTATACCAACTTAGAGATATGAGACTTACAAGTACGTTATTCTTTGCTGTTTTTCCATTTGTAATCATCTTCTCCCAAGCAATGTACTTTGATCCCTCGCGTTGGTTAATGTGACAGCCACCAGTGACATCGTCTTCCTCTTCGTAACTGAAACCATCCAATCAAGTTGTCTATCAATTTTAGTATAACACAATACTTACTCAAGCTAATATATAACAACTAATTTAAGGTATTATTTAGTATTCTTCTAACTTGTCCGATCGTTTTATTTCTCAACTTATACGTACATTATTTGTATAAAATCCGTACACCACAGTAAGTGTTACTTCAGTGTACCAAAAATAGTTATCATAACACATTTCATATAACCAACACAAATGTGTCATGTTTTCATGTAAGAGTCACAGTCGTATTACCTTGACGAATATGAGGAAATCATTACGACCTCCGGAACGGCCAAACTTCGACTGTCTTCTCCAACCACAGCAGCTTTGCCCTTTTCTTTTTCTCCCCCCATTGCAACAGTCTTGTCCCCCGCCAGGGATGTACATTTGTCACTGTAATTTTTACACATACACAACACATATCATTTAACATAACTTATAACAATTCAAACAACGTCATTTCCACCTACCATTACGATTCACTCACAATATAACTGAATCATTATAATGACAACATTACAAGAATCAACCAATGATCATTATAAATGCTTGTTTACATACCTGCTGGCCACATTCGACGACATCAGTACGTTGGCAATCGTTAACTTCACTCTTTTCTTCGCCATATGCAGATAGTCTCTCGCAGTTAAAAGCTTCAGTTTCCCTTTCTTTTCTAGCCTTTTTTCCTCGGCCTTCAACAAATCATAATACATCTCCTCTGCTGATTTCTTTGCTCTGTAAAACAAATGTAAAAACAAACAATGAGTAAACGGTTGTCTATGCAATTCATTCTTTTCTTTCAGATCATGCAACAAACAATATACTCTGATAAACAAACATATCTGAAATTTAGCATTAACAATTACAAACTGATTTCTTTATTTTGGATCATCAGTTTTCCCAGATTTCAATCGCATGCATTACGATGCTAATGAGTATGACTTCATAACCGTATATCGATTAACCATGAATATTATACAACACCCTTAACCATACCTTTTTTCCCGCTCGACGACAGAACGGTCGCCGGTGTCACCGTGGTCGTTTCTTCCGTCCATTACGCAAAGAGGTGCCACTTCCCTGATCAGCATTTTCACGGTTTGCTGCAAAATCTTTTGGTCAAAGCTGTTTCAATACGTTACGGTCTGAAGGGTTACTGGTTTTTGGTCCCACTGTGTTTCATAAGTATCCGCACGTGTGGGAAGACATGCCGTTTCCTTCACCTTTAATACCCGCACATTACATTATTTTTTATTTTCTTTATGTTTCATAACCAACACAATTACCAACAACTTTCAACAATATACATTTTTTAATACTATATAAATCCTATTGTTTAGGTTTTTTAATTTCTTTTTATTTTTTATATCACAATTAATTTTTCCTTTTTTTTTTATACAATACAATATTTCTTTTTTTTTTTTATTTTCTTTTTCCTTCTTTAAATTGGTGACATTTCGCCGGAACGAACCAGAACCCGTGCGGACGCACGGGTTACCCACTAGTATAATTAATTGGTTAATAATTTAAAGATAAAAATAATCTTAAATTATATTTCATTTTAGTTTTTACATTCTTAATGTCTAATGTAGTCAGTTTCACTATCCCCGTTTGTATGAACCCTGCTTTTCTAAATGAGCATCCCTGAAAAATTGTTCTTCCTCGCTTAATCCTCCATGTTATTTGTTTGTTTATGGTTTTCACTACTTCTGAAGTATTATGTTTGTTATGTATTTGTGGTCCCTGTTTTGGTTTGTTTATTATATGGTCTCACTTGTTTTATGGTGCATGTAGTGGAGGTAAGTTGTTGCAGTTGTTTATAGTTTCTTGTGGTTCCACTAGTTTTCTTTTCTAATAATTATGTTGGGGTTCAAATCTGGTTAAGTAAATCAATTTAGTTTTTATGGTTTCCGAGTCCACTTCAAAGTATTATGTTAAGGATATACCATAGGGACAACTAGTTGACACACTTGTTAAATGGTGTGTTAATGAGGGTAATTGAAATGAATTGGAATTGAGATGTTCATCATACACCATATAGGATAAACAAGACCAATGATAAACCTAGAAATTCACATGTACTGCTAAGGAAACTACCAATAGTTACATGTAAGAAATATGGAATAATAAGGCATAATATAATAAGTTGTACTTCCTCCGTCCCACAATGAGTGACTCATTTAGAATAAAAGAATGTCCCAAAATGAATTATCCATTTCAATTTACTATGCATCTTTTTCTATTTTACCCTCTAATTAATATTACTTTCATAATTTCTAATACATGATAAAGGGACTTTAGTAAAAATATCATTCTCTCTCTTTCATTTATTCATTTTTCTTAATATGTATGAAATTGTCAATCGAGTCACTCATTGTGGGATAGAGGAAGTAAGAGAAAAATGGAAACTGACATGTCCACTCCAAAGGGAGGAAACAAATCAAAAAAAAGCTAAGGTGTTCTGACACTAGTAATTTGTTATTGGTTTTACTTTGAAACATGTCTCTATTTGGTCATCTATTAGATGTCCTGTTTTAGAACAAGTTATTGCCCAAATATGGTCATCTTTTATATGTCACACTTTAAGTTTATGTTATAAAATGGGTTATACATAAATATTTTCATATGTTATAGGTCTCATTTTATTATAGGTTATGCATAAATCTTGACATCAAGTAATTGTGACAGAAACTAAAATTTTGGGACAAATCTAAAATTTTGTCATTCATAACTTAAATTTGTTATAACGACACTTGATTAACATCAAATCAACACATAGTTAACACATGATCTTTTAATCTATACCTAAAAAACTATTCAACACCTAAACACTTAATCAACAACTAATCTCTTAATTAACACTTATTTCATGAATTTTGAAGAAACTATGACAAACAACATGAACCAATTGAACTTCATCTTCTTCTTCATAAACTTCATATTCATTTTCATTTCATCATTTTTGACTTTGAAACCATTAACCTTTTTTCTTTTTGTTTAATTTTTGAAGTAATGAAGAGATTGCTTACTTTGCCTTGTGATTCATTTTTTCATCAAATCAAGCAAAACAACTACATTTCTTATAGCCTTGTAGCCGAAAACATCAATGAATATGAAAGAAGATTAATGAATTGAAAAAATCAGGACCATTAATAAATCAAAATCTAAATAAATGTAAAACATTACGAACCCGCTTTATGTTGTTTTATGTGTTGTATAGATAATGTCTTCCAATGGCTTTGATAATGACAGCTGAACAATAAATAATATATCTAAAGTCTCACCAATAAAGAAGAAATCACAAGATAAAGTGTCTCAAGTTCTAGTTGAAAGTGGTAGACAAAGTTTAGTCAAGCAAAAGAACTTGAATGTGTGAAGATGTGAAAGCTCGTCTGATCTTGTGCTTAGTGTTTCATCTTATAGTTTTGATTAGTAAATTTAAATATATGAAGCAAGCACACATGCGCGCACACACACACATACGCGCGCACACACACATACACGCGCGCGCGCACACACACACACACACACACACAAAGTATTTCAAACCTCTAACATCTTTTTTATAAAACTTCTTAAAACCAATACAAGCTAGTTCTTAAACAATCAAGCATGTTTGATTAATTAGGAAGAAAAAATACATTACAAAAAAACACATTTCCTAATAAGATATCATATCGGTCCAATAAACCACCGATGTAAAAACAAAATGTAGTGGTATTTTGAAATTTTGAAAAAAAATTATGATATCCCATCGATTGAAAATTAAACCGAAAGGAAATTTATTTATTTTTATTTACATTTTTTTATCTTTTACCTATTCTCTCGATTGATTTTTTGACTGATAAGAAAACTAAATCCTATTTTACATTTATTTTCTGAGAAAACAAGACATGCACTGACAGTGTAAATTAATTTTATATTATTAACCAATCACCTTCGTGTATTATGCTAAGTCAGTAAATTTTAAGTTAAAGGTATGACATTGCTGAATGTTGAATTTTTATTGGTCGATAGTGTAAAACTATTTTACACTATCAGTGCATAAGCATTAAACTCTTGTTTTATTTATTTGGTTATCCCCTAGATTGGTTATTTGACCGATTAGAAAGTTTTGGAAAATGTTTGACTTATCCCATCGATTGATTTGTTGGAACAATAGAAAAACTACACACTATTTTATTAATTATTTTAAATATTTTTATTCGGTTGAGATATCCCCTCGGTTAATCTATTAAACCCATAGGAAAGTAATCCCTTCTCTTTCTAACTTTTTTTCTTGTAACGAAACACATTCAAATTGAAAGACACTCATTCTTAATACTTCCCTTTCTTTTGAAACACACACCTTCACCCCATGCCATAACCATTCACCCCATGCCATCACCGGTCACCCTTCACCGTACATACCAACTTCATTTATCGGTCACCCTATATTGCCACTGGTCATGCTGTCACCGATAACCCCATGCACTTCTTCATTCTTGTTTTGTCGACCTCTATGAGTCGATTGATACATGATGATCCTTCATTTATATGTATCTTTCTTGTTATTTTATGTCTCTTTCTTTTGTTTCTCTTCACTACCAACACTACCGCAACCACAAAAGACAACAAGTATTGTTCTTGTGAGTTCTCTATCTTCTCTTCTCCACTTTCGTTGGTTTTTTTATATGTAATTTGATGGTTTTTGTGAAGCAGAAAGTGGCTAGGTTCGATGGAGAAAGAAAGGGAGAAAGAGTTGGCAGTGACAACATAACAAATATGCTGACATGGCATGCCACGTCACTTAAGGTCAAAAACATAATTGACTATAAAAATGCAATAGATTGCGAGGGTTACAAACCTGCATAAAATAACATAGTTTCTTGTCATTTCTATTGTTGCTTATCCACTTGTCTAAGTAGACTATTACTGTCATGCCTTACTTTAGTGCACCTTTTGAGATAGGTTGTTACTTAGGAAAGAGAAAAGTGAGTTCAACTAAAAAAGGTATACGGACAGTGATATGAAATAGAAGGGAAAAATAAGTAGACTATTATTGCCATGTGTCTTACTTTAGTGTTTCTTTTCTGATGAATTATATACTATATTTCATCAGGGTGGACCAATAATAGCCTGCCCTTAGTAGTTTATGGACAAGAGCTCAACCTACAATGTGTATGTCACATGTTCCTTAGTAAACCTATGTGAGGACCAAGGCGGTCTCTTTTTCCTCTAGACATCTTAGCATCAGGGAGTCCTTCCCAAACTTATAGAGCTTCCTATAAACCATGGTGTATTTAACTGTGTGCTTTTGGACCTTCATCGGTTCTGATTGTCAGAAGGGAGTTCATTCATCGTCAGATAACGTATTATGGGTGCCATCTAACTTATGGGTTGGAGGACTTCAACGATGTTGATTTCTTCTATTTCAATGGTTATGGAGGCTAGATTTTCTTGTATGATAGTTCGATTATGCTCTGATTTCTTGGTACTAGTGAGCTTTGAGAGGATGTCTGCTCAAGAGTTTTGTTTTATGGGCACATATGTTATCGCAAAATATTTAAAATATTATGATAATTCGTGTACCTTTTTTAGATGATTGGTCAGCTGGGCTTCCTTTGCATGATACTCCCCGACGACGTGATTGAAAATCAGCAACGAGTCACTCTTGGACTTGATACTCTAAGCCCTGATTTTTATTGTGAGATTCATGCCAACAATAAGGACTTCATACTCAACTTGGTTGTTAGTGGCCTTGAACTTGAATCTCAAGTATTACTCTATAAGGAGGTTGTTTGGTCCTTCTAACACTATTTTGACACTACTTCCTTTCAACTTTCAAGCACCATTCACTGATAGTATCCATATGTGGAAGGGGTCTCATGTCCCACTAGTAAACAAATTTGTGCCAAAAAGTAGGCTAACACTTGCAACTTGATGCTTCCTATGGGTGTATATTGGATATCATACTCAAATTGCTCAATCGAACAAGATACCATTCTTCCTGCGACGTATGGCTTGCTCAAAACTTGGAGAATGGAATAGTTAGTTTTTACCATTAGGCATTGCCCTTGGAAGTATGGTCTAAGTTTCCTTACAGTTATCAAGACCTCAAAATCCATTATATTGATCTCCAGGTACCTTGCTTCATCGTATTTGTAAACTTTTCTCATGAAATGGATAGGTTGTTCACCTTTGTTCTTCTCTTAGATTACCACAAAGTTGATCACTTGATCGATGAGTGACAGGTACAAATAGAGGGGTGTGTTTGCTTCTGGATGCGTCAGTATGGGTAGCTTCGCTAGAAAGACTTTCATCTTAACAAACGCCTTCTCGCATTCACTTGTTCACTCGAAATTATCCTTCTTTTTCAAAGTGGTGAAAGAGTGGAATGTTTTGTGATTTGCATAGGAAATAAAACGAGCTATGGCGGCTAGGCTTTGAATTAGTTATTGAACCTCTTTGATGCTAGAAGGGATCCTCATGCCGATGATAGTCTGAAATTTGTATAGGTTCGCTTCCATCCCCTGTTTGGTTAATATAAATCCAAGGAATTTACTTTCCTGGACGTTGAAAGAGCATTTGGCCGAATTTAAGCGCATGTTATATCTCCTGATTGGCCCTAAGACGTCTTCCAAGTCAGCGAGGTGGCTTTTCCTCTTTGAAGTTTTCACAATCATACCATCGATGTAAACCTCTATATTTTGCCCTATTTGCTTAGAGAATACTACACCCATTAGTCTCTAATATGTGACACCCACTTTCTTAATTCCAAAAGGCATGACATTGTAGTAATAATTTCCATGATTGGACATGAACGTTGTTTTGGGCATGTCCAAAGAATCTATTTTTATTTGATTGTATCCAGAGTAAGCATCCATGAAGCTCAAAGTCTTATAGCTTGAGGGCCTATTAATCAGTCTGTTAATATTGGGTGACGAGTATTGATTGTTAGGGCAGACAACATCTAGGTCGGTGAAATCAATGCACATGAAATGTTATCATCATTATGAAAAGAACCATCATCATCGTGAAGTGAATCATCGCTATGATCGGATTGATCCATTTACTTATAAAAATGAGAATAACATTATAATCAATAATAATGAAAGTAATACAAGATACCAATATAACAGTGCATCACACTTGAGTTTGACTTAGAGTCACGCTTATATAAGTGTGACAGTTATAACAGTTATTAGTAATTCTGACGTCAAAGGCAGGGAGCCGTTGGATGAATTCCAACTATTTAAATTGAGACAAGGAGTTGCTTTTGGGTTATGCCTTTATGTGAATGCCTACATGTTCCTCAATTATGTGGGTGCTTGGTGTTAGACTGAACCTATGGATTAGGTTCAGGACCGTCTTTGAGGACGTGCAAGGCGACCTACAACCCAAGACCACACATTTTTTCATGAATAAATTATGACAAAAAGAGTCTCCATACATATTATTCACAGTTAAATAGAACCTCTTAAAAATAACTTATGACTCAAATGAAATTAACTGGAAAATTTTACCTAGAACCTCTCAAAAGTTTGAGACGTCCCTGATAGGCATGGCAACGGGGCGGATCGGGGGCGGGTTTAGCTAGTCCCGCACCCGCACCCGCCTCCCTGTTATAGACCCACCCCCGCCCCCAAACCCAGTCGGGGGTAAAAATTTAACACCCAGACCCGCCCCCGATAGAAACGTGTTTGCCCGCACCAGCACCCGCACCCGCCCGCAAAAAAATATTTTTTTTTAAATAGTAATAAAAATTAACAATTTTATTAAAAACTTAACCATTTTAATAATAAACTTGTTTCTAAAAATGTGAGTTTGAGTGAATGGTGAAAAATGACTAATGAGGTTTTTTAATTACTTGTTCAAAAGTGAATAAGTGTGATATAAAATAATTTAAATATGGGTATTAAAGTAAATATTAGTAGCGTCCCCCCACTCCCACACCCGCAATTACAAACCGGGTTTTACCCGCACCCGCACCCAATCAAATCGGATTTTCTCCGTTAATTTCGGGCCGGGTCCGGGCGGGCCCGGATTTTCTTGCCATGCCTAGCCCCTGATTGGGTCCGTCATATTGGGTCTTTAGCTAGTCCGGAACATGCCTAAAAAACAATTTAACTTTCAACATGTTCTGGCCTCTCAATATTTATCTAAGCAAAAAAATATAGTTTATTGGTTAAAGAAAATTCATAAAACATTACAGAACACCACTAAGTACTAATTACAAAACAACCTTCAACATTAATTCAGGTATACATTTCATTCTCTGACATGTAGGTTATTGTATAACCTATGCTTTCTAAATTTCATATATATACAAAAAAATTATCGCACAAACCACATAATAATCATTAATCAATAAGATCAGAAACACATCAGGTTTCACCTCCAACTCGGGTCTCTCTGTCACAAAACCAGCTATATTTGAATGACAATTAGCCTTTGACATTAACATCTATCCAGCCGAAAGCCCTTATCATCGAAGGACTAGTAAATCTGCGTCTAACTAACAAGAAAGCTCTCGCAAGTTACACGAGTGCCATAACGAGAAAGAATAAACTGACAAGAAGGAATATCAGCACGTTGTGACTGTAGAGACCTGCATAACATGAAAAATAAAATCGTTAATATCAATAAGGTACGATAAACAGTGTTTAAAAACTTCGTAAATTACTGGAATAAACAGAATGAATTGAAGAGGTTCTCTTACAACTTTGACCAGATGCAGCAGCAGCGGGAAGAGCAGGTATGTTAATGATAGCTGCAGTTACAATAAGGTAGAGCTGTGAACAAAAAAACTTGATGATTAAAAAGTAGTTTTCTACTTGAAGAGGGTATATGCGTACATTTATTGCACGCCGATGAAGATGATCCTTGAGATGTAGAAGGCCAGGGAGCTGGGATATTGTCGTTTAGATCACAAAGGAAGCTAACTCCAGAAGTTTGGTCAAAAACAGCGTCTGAAGGCAAGCTAGGTAATAGACAACCGTATTCTGTTTCGGGAATATAGTGCAACAAGTCAATTCACAGCATTACATTAAATGAAAGTGTACAATAAAGAGTCAGCAAATCGTTAATCTTTTGCCATAATGTTCTATATCGAGGACTATGCTTCCATCCAAAGTACGCGCAGATCAATTAAATTTCACAGAACCTTCTTGATAGAAGGATTAAACATACAGATTTCGGGTGATAATAGTACATATTGACACAATAATAGACAGCATTATGTAATTACCTTGATTTGCAACTGAAGCATCCACATTGTTGATTTTCACACCAAGTTGAACAAGCAGGGTGAAAAAAATGAAAACATTAACATGAGACACGAAATATTATAGGCATTAAGTGTTATTGTGTTGCATAGTGATGAGAAGAGAGAAGAAAAACAAACCTTGGAGTGAAAAATCCTTAAGGCTTATGTGACAAAGACTATAAACATCATCAATAATTTTCGACTTTTTTAATTTCATAGCCAAAGTTTCTGCACAGCCCAAAGCTTGTAAGTTAGTGATGAAACTCTGCTTCTGCAAGTGAGACACGTAGCTTAACATGGCGTCACAGCAGGCTGTTTTGTTACTTATCCCGTTGCCGCACCCCTTGGCAACATGCTTTGCGTCAGGTAAAACGAGTGGACAAACTGCGGCCGAAAACATAAAAGATTTAAGCAAAAGTTATGCATCAACAAGCTAGAAGGATTAGCATCACTAGGAAAAGTATAACATTTTCATCAAACGAATTACCTTTGTTGATATTGCAATTAGATAGTCCTCTGAGAACTTTCTTTCCGTGAGACGGGTCAAGCTTACTAGCTATCCACCGGAGTACTATATTTCTACAATCATTGACCCGAATTGAATGTTCGGGGAGAATACGTGATGCGTCTGAGTCCAAAACATTAGAACCTTTTGTTGCAATTTTTGTAGCTGCTTCTAGTATAGCACTGTGACAATATTGGTAGCAGCATTCTTTCACGGGATCGATGTTCTCACACGCTTTAAGCAGCTTAGAAGTATTCACCATGTCGTAAAAATCATTCACATGTTTTACCGGGCAAGATGCCTCCGTGAGATTCAAAGAATTAACCGAACATATTTGCTTCAGATCACCATTTGCACCCTGCCCCATTAAAATTTGCTCGACGTCCGAAAGGCAATGTTTAGCAGCGGTCCCGTTTAAGGCAAGTATGTCGGTATGTTTACTGGATTGACCTATAAGAACAGTGAGAGTGGCTTCCAATTGCGGACAGCATATTACGTTAGCCAGAACAGGCGCAAAAGATCCCCAGCAGTCAATTGCTGTCACACTTAGCAAACTTTTGGCAGCGGTGAAGTTCAACGTGCAGAGTCCTAAAAGATACATCGATAAAGACAGTGAGAAAGCGAGATCGTTGAAACTTGAAAATCCAAAACGATGACAGAAATTATTTAGAAAACGACCTGATAACTTTGGCGTGGAAATATTGGTGAATGGAGTCAACGGCGAAGGCGCAATAAGCGGAAGAAAGGGTTGCAGTCCTTGCGGAGAACCAACTGGCGCGATTTGGGGGAACATGGAACCCACACGGTTATCCAATTGAATGTAACCTTGAGCATGATCAACTCTACTGCCATAGGAATCACACGAACCTGTGCCGAAACACAAATAACAGAAAATAAATTTCATGAATGACTAAACTAAACTTCAATATACATCATGATAACCTCTTAAATGTTGCCGCAATACGGCCTAGATCATAGAAGCTCCTTTGTCAATATAATCAAACATCAACAATAACTACACTAAGGCCTGTTTAGATAAACAACTTATCATGATAAGCACTTTTATAAGCTATTTTCATCGGCTACCCTGAGAAACTTATGGAAAAAAGCTGATAACAGCTTATAAACAATGTCAAAAGTTATTTTCATAAGTTCGTCCAAACAGTTTCACAGATAAATTCAAATAAGTCAATCTAAACAAACCCTAAAATAATTCCAAAACCCTAACTATGGCCATCCCACCTCATAAAAACAAACATCATAAATTAACAGCAGGAGAAACACAAACATAGAATAATGCAAGTAGTAGTGTTGATGAAACCAAGAACCAAATAAAGCAACACACAAACAGATCAATAACAAAACATCCATTTATAGCATCAATCAAGTAACAAGGACTTACAAAGAAGAAGAATGAACAATAGCAACATGTTAAAGCTCTTCCTATCCACAAGAGTTAAAAGGTGAGTGTATCCAATTGAAGATGAAAAATGAGCATAATTTGAGATAAAAAAGGAAGAGTGAATCAAGATTCAAAAGTAAGTGGGGACTATTGCAGAAGGTTTCTCTCTCTCTCATTGATAATAGCTGTAGAGAGAGAGAGAAAGAAAGAGAGTAGACCCCACCATTAACAATGATCTGAGCTTACCATAACTACCGCATTTACACACTTTTGACACAACTAGTTATCTCGCACGAGGCAAGCGTGTGAGAGAAGTAGAAACAGACATGATGTGTTGTGTTTGTGTTTAGTGTTTATGTTGTGTTGTTGGCGCTAACTCATGTAGCAGTTGGTAGATGGAGACATTTATTATTGAGACAGAGGTGTTACTCCTACCGGCTGTGTTTTGGTTATTTATCACCCTCTAGTATTTAATTCAAGGGTGTTCTTTCTAGTTAATGACCTATTTTAAGTATGATGAAATTTTTAATCAACATCACTTCCTATTAATACATTTTTCATGTGTTTTATTAACTTAACCACGATATAAAGTTTGAAAATACTCAACTTAAATAAATCTATGATTTTTTTTATTTGTTTGGTACCACTCCATAATTTTTTTGTCATCGGCTTATATTTGGAGTTAGAGAGGTATCACATCACATGGCATAAGAGTGTGTGTTTTTAATGGAATAAGAGTGTTGAATAAAGGTTTATGCATAATATTACTATGAAATATCCTTTAAAATCTTAAGTGATAAAAAAAATGTTGGAGATTGCATAAACAAAAAATTAGTCTCGAGGCGGAGCCAATGGCGGCGGCACGATAATGGGTTGGACTTTGGCCCGACTTTTTTGGTCTGTTAGAGTTTGGTTTAATTTTTCAGTTCATTTATATTGAGCTTTGTTGTTTTTTTTTTAATTTGTTTGTTAATGGATTATGTTTTGAGTTTATTATAAATCTATTGAGTTTCAGCAATTATAAATATGTATTTTTATTATTTTTGTCTTGAGAAACTTCATAGCTTTAGAGTTGTAGACAAAGATAAGGGTTTGAGAATCCTAGTCATAATTTTATAGAGGTAATGGAAATTTTTTAGAGCGTATTCTTTGAATTTGGAAAACTTTTGGAGACACTTAAGGGAATTGAAAAACACTTCTAAATATTTTTCCCTTGAGAGATTCATATATAAAAAGTTAGAGATATTGGAAAACACTTCGATAGAAAATAGGGTTTGTTCTTGAGAATTCGGGTGAGTATTTTTTGTAACTCATTTGTAACATTTTGTAACAAGTCTTGAAAGTATAGAGATTCAGAGAACTTTTCTCTTCCCTAGAAAAGATCGTTTGATTGAACTAAGTAAACAAGTTATTGTGTTTTTTTCTTTTATCTTCTTCTGCCGAGTAAAGTTGTGGTCTTATTGCATAGAGAGTTATTTTTTGTTGAATACCATTTATTTTGGTTATAATTGTTCTTTGTCTTCACACATCAAATGTTTAGGTTTGATCAAACCTTTCAATTTTACAACAAGTGGACCCTACCATGGGGCAAAGGGATTCTGTTTACAAGTGAGCGTCATGGGTTCCAAATGGTAGATTAAGAAGTTTTTTGAGACAACGATTTTGGGGTGTGGAAAGTGACTATACAAGCAATTTTAACTCAATAAATTTGTATTGAAGCATTGAAGGTTGAAGCATTGATGCACGTACACGTAACACAAGCAGAGAAGATCAAGATGGTGGATAATACCAGAAGCGTAGAGGTATGTCCAAATAAAATAGGTTCGACAAGTCAAGGTTAAAATATTTTATTTATAAGTGTAGTGGTCAAAAAGTACAAGTTTTCATGTCACCCGTACAAAGGGCATGGGTGCTCAAATGGCTTAGTGGGTATATTATGATGTGTGATGGTAAGGGTTTACCCGCGGTGGCAAAAAACCTTGTACAATGGTGTTTTTGGTAATTTAGATGTCCTACTCACATGAGGTGAGAGGCTCTGTATATGACTAATGGCATGACATATGTTATCAATTTCAAGGGCAAACCCTCTATTCTTGTGGGGACACCGCCTAGGCAAAACTACTTATGGGTGAGGGCACCCTTGTTTAGAATACTCATAAATATAACACTACATAGTGTCTCAAGCACGAGGAATTTTTTAAGGACTAAGTGTTTTCAAAACGTCTTTCATTTGTGGGATATGCCACTTGCCCTTAGGCGAGTCCCTTAACTGATGGCGAGTCATTCATCTAACAATGACTACTTATTTTAGCAGCGAGTCCCTCAGTTGAAGGTGACTATTTATTTTAGGGTTGAGTTCTTCGACTTTGTGTGTTTCCCTCGGCTGGAGGTGACTACTTATTTTAGGGGAGAGTCCTTCAGCTTTGGGCAAGTCTCTCAGTTGAAGGTTACCATTTATTTTAGGGGCGAGTTCCTCAGCTGAATATGACTATTTATTTTAGGGGTGAGTGTAACGCCTTAAATTCATATTTAGTTAATTATTAATTATTTGTGAATATAAGGTAATTTGATGACATATTGTTGTGTTTCATGAGCATTGTGGTGGAATTATATTAATAATATTGATGGTAAGAATAATTGTATCACATTATTCAAATTATTATTATTTAAAATAAGAGTGTTAGAAGCCTTGAGGGTTTGATGTTCATTGGTGAGGGATAAGTGAGGGTAAGATGGGAAGAGCACATTTAGGGGTATTTTGAGTTAAAACAAGGAATAGTGAAGAGAGTTTTCATTATTCGTGTTATTTTGGTGGAAAGAAAGAAAAGAGTGCTCTGAAGAACACAAGAAGAGTGGAGGAGGCTAGGGCATAGAGGAATTTCCGGTGAAACTTCAAGAGAAGATCGAAAAAATCAAGACTCTAAGGTATGGGGAGTATCACTTTGCAATATTTTGATATAAAGATTAGGTGTTGGTGGGTAATTGGGGTTTTGGGGGAAAACCTAGGAATTGGAGGTTAGAGATGATGGATTTCGATGATTTGCTATGTGATGATTGTTGTTATTGACGTATATGTGATAGTTATAGGTTATAATAACATAATCTGTGGTAATTTAAGGATAAAATCTGGTTTAGGGGTGTTGAATTGCAGATGGAGAAGTGCTGTTATCGCAGGGTTTTTCTGCCAAAATCGCAGAGGACGCTTAGCGCGATCTAGCGCGCTTAGCACGGTCTGGAGAAATTTTGCCTCTTCGAGGCAGAGAGCTGCGCGTTTAGCGCGGCTGGGGCTGAAAATTATTATTTTTATTGACTTAAAATTCATGGAAAATATATGTTTTATATATTATTAATGCTGTGATGTTGCTGTAAGTTGCTGTTATGTGTTGACGTGTTATATGATGATTATTTAGTGATGAAAATGATGACAGAAGTAGGATGCGTGAGAACTTGTAGCTAGTATGAATTATGTGATTGATTGAATAGATGTTGTATTGATGAGTGCGAGGAATATTGATATGAATGTTGATGCAAACGATGATTTTAATGATGATTATGACGACGTTGTTGCATCATGCATTCATGACATTCTATGATGGGACTTCGGTCCGTTATGATTTGTATGATAAAAACAACTGTTGCCCTGTTAAAGTCTTTTCTTTATATGATTTGTATTGAATTGTGATTACTCACTCTGCCTGTTTGAATGTTACCTCTACGTGGGTAACATGCAGATAACCAAGATTCGTTCGCGGTGCGTGAAGAGTTAGCTTTGGAGTCAGTTTCTTTTCAGTTGAGTAGAGGGTGTGTCTTACTCTGATTATGTAACATCAGGTCGGGAACATTGTGAACCTCTGAGTTCTATTTTACTTGGTTTAATGGATGTTATTATCGTTTTCTTTATGATCTTTTGAAGTTTGATTTAATTGAAATAAAGTTATTCCGCTGCTATGTTTTGAATTAAATTGTTGAAAAATTCGTATTACGGAGCAGGATTGTTATCAAGATGTTTTAAGACGAAAATGTGACGCCTTTCTACGTTGTAATATGATTTTAAATGATTATTTTACCGCGTATTGTATGTGGGGTAGAAGGGTGTTACATTAGTGGTATCAGAGCAGGTCGGTCCGTCCGGCCAGGTTTTTACGTGATGTCAGTCCCCTGTCAGTCGACGAGTGTGTGTACATTGTCGATGTTTTAGTTCTTCTAACCTTGTTGGTGGTGTGCAGGATGGCTGGAAGAAATGATCGTGCAATTGCTGATGTATTGGAATCTGTTGCTAATGTGGTGGCGCAGCTGAATCCAAATGGTGGAGCTCCTGATGAGTTTCGTGCTTTAGGGAAGTTTCAAAGGAACAATCCACCGACTTTTGTGGGTACGCATTATCCATCAAGTGCACACAAGTGGCTGAAGGCGATCGAGAAGATTTTCTGAGTGATGGGGTGTTCTGATGAGCAACAGGTTCAGTTCGAAACGCATATGCTGGAATAGGAAGCTGAGGACTGGTGGGATAACACCCGTCAGAGATTCACGGATGTTGGCACTGTGATAACTTGGGCTGTGTTTAAGCAGGAGTTTCTGGGGAAGTATTTTCCAGAGGATGCTCGTGGCAAAAGAGAAGTGGAATTCCTTGAGCTGAAGCAAGGAGATATGACTGTGGCAGAGTATGCCGAAAAGTTCGAGGCTTTGGTGAAGTTCTGTCCGCATTACAATCGTGTTGATGCTGAGGCGTCCAAGTGTCTCAAGTTTGAGAATGGGCTGAGACCAGAGATTAAGCAGGGTATTGGGTATCAGCAGATCCGTAGGTATGCTGAGTTGGTTGACAAGAGCAGAATCTACGATGAGGACAGTCGAGCTCGATCTGCTCACTACAAGCAGTTGAGTGAGAAGAAAGGGCAGTATAGGGGTAAACCTTATACAACTTCAGCTGACAAAGGGAAGCAGAAGGCTTCAGATGGGAAAAAGACAAGTGGGGGAGCAGCTCCCACTTCTGGAAAGTGTCATAAGTGCGGCGAGCAAGGCCACCGTTCTGATGTGTGTACCAATAATGTGGTGAGGTGTTATCGATGTGGTAAGAAGGGGCATAGAGCTACTGACTGCAAAGATGAGGGTCCGACCTGTTTCAATTATGGTGAGAAAGGTCATATCAGTACTCAATGTCAGAAGCCAAAGAAGACTGTGACTGCTGCTCAGACCAGTGGCAGAGTGTTTGCTTTGAGTGGTGCAGAAGTGCCAGAGAAGGACAACCTGATTCGAGGTACTTGTTTTATTAATAATATCGAGTTGGTTGCTATTATTGATACTGGTGCTACTCATTCTTTTATCTCGTTTGAATGTGCTAATAGATTGAGTTTGAAGTTATCTGATATGAAGGGGAATATGGTAATAGAAACTCTAGCTAATGGTTCTGTTACTACTACCCTTGTGTGTTTGAGATGTCCTGTGACGATTGTTTAGAAGAGTTTTGTAATGGATTTGGTGTGCCTACCCTTGCACCAAATTGACGTGATCTTTGGAATGAAATGGTTGGAGTTCAACCGTGTTCATATCAATTGTTATAACAAGACTATAGAGTTTCCTGAAATTGATGATAGTGGAGAGTTGATGTTACTGTCTGCTAAGCAAGTAGACGAACTTGTGGAAGATGAAGCACGAGTGTTCACAATGTTTGCATCGTTGCAAATTGATCGTGAAGCTACGAGTGTGGAGTTGCCTGTTGTATGTGAATTTCCAGAGGTGTTTCTAGATGACATCAGTGATTTTCCTCCTGAGCGTAAAGTAGAGTTTGCCGTGGACTTAGTACCAGGTACGAGTCCAGTGTCGATGGCTCCTTATCGGATGTCAGCCTCTGAGTTAAGTGAATTGAAGAAGCAGTTGGAAGAGTTGCTTGAGAAGAGGTTCGTTCGACCAAGTGTTTCTCCGTGGGGTGCTCCTGTGCTATTAGTGAAGAAGAAGATGGAAGTATGAGGTTGTGTGTGGATATTCGGCAGTTAAATAAGGTGACTATTAAGAATAAGTATCCACTTCCGAGAATCGACGATTTGATGGATCAGCTAGTAGGTGCTTGTGTGTTTAGCAAGATTGATTTGAGGTTTGGTTATCATCAAATTCGAGTTAAGCCTGGTGATATTCCGAAGACAGCCTTCAGAACGAGGTATGGTCACTATGAATACACTGTGATGCCGTTTGGTGTATCCAATGCACCTGGTGTGTTCATGGAGTACATGAATCGGATTTTCCATGAGTATATGGATAAGTTTGTGGTGGTGTTTATCGATGATATCTTGATATATTCTAGATCTGAAGAAGAACATGCCGAGCATTTGAGAACTGTGTTGAAAGAGAAGAAGTTGTATGCAAAGCTGTCCAAGTGTGAGTTCTGGTTGAAAGAAGTGAGTTTCCTTGGCCATGTGATTTCTAGTGGTGGTGTTGCAGTTGATCCTTCTAAGATTGATGCTGTATTACAGTGGGAGACTCCGAAGTCTGCTACTGAGATACGAAGTTTTCTGGGTTTAGCGGGTTATTACCGCAAGTTTATCGAAGGCTTTTCTAAGTTGGCATTACCGTTGACTCAGTTGACTCGAAAGGGTCAAACTTTTGTGTGGGATGTAGCTTTTGAAGAGAGTTTTATAGAATTGAAGAAGAGATTGACTACTGCTCCACAGTTGATTTTGCCTAATCTGAGTGAATCTTTTGTGGTGTATTGTGATGCGTTGAAGATGGGTCTTGGTGGAGTATTGATGCAGAATGGACAAGTTGTTGCCTATGCTTCAAGACAATTGCGAGTTCATGAAAGGAATTATCCTACACATGACTTGGAATTGGCTGCGGTGGTGTTTGTGTTGAAGATTTGGAGACATTATCTATTTGGCTCTAAATTTGAAGTGTTCAGTGATCATAAAAGTCTGAAGTACTTATTTGATCAGAAGGAATTGAATATGAGGCAGAGAAGGTGGTTAGAGCTGTTGAAGGATTTTGATTTTGCTTTGAGTTATCATCCGGGCAAAGCAAATGTAGTGGCAAATGCATTGAGCAGAAAGACATTGCATATGTCGATGCTTATGGTGAAAGAATTGGAATTAATTGAACAATTCAGAGATTTGAGTTTGGTATGTGAAGCGACTCCAGACAGTGTGAAGTTGGGAATGTTGAAGTTAACTAGTAGTATTCTAGAAGAAATCAAAGTAGGGCAGCAATCTGATTTAAACTTGGTTGACCAATTGACTTTGATTAACCAAGGTAACGGAGGTGACTTCCGGATTGACGAGAATGGTGTAATGATGTTCAGGGACAGGGTGTATGTTCCATATGTTCCAGAAATCAAGAAGAGTATTCTAGAAGAAGGACATCGAAGTAGACTGAGTATCCATCCTGGTGCTACGAAGATGTATCAGGATCTGCATAAGTTGTTTTGGTGGCCAGGTATGAAGAGAGACATTGCCGAATTTGTGTATGCATGTTTTACTTGTCAGAAGTCAAAGATTAAACATCAGAAGCCTTCAGGTATGATGCAACCGTTGACTGTTCCGGAATGGAAATGGGATAATATTTCCATGGATTTTGTGACGGGATTACCGAAGACTATGAAAGGGAATGATTCGATATGGGTGATTGTAGATAGATTAACAAAGTCGGCTCATTTCTTACCGATGAAGATTAATCATTCCATGCAGAAGTTAGCGGAGTTGTACATCGATGAAATTGTGAAGTTACATGGGGTGCCTTCGAGTATTGTGTCGGATAGAGATTCGAGGTTTACATCGAGGTTTTGGGAGAGTTTGCAAGATGCTTTGGGTACTAAGTTGAGGATGAGTTCTGCCTATCATCCGCAGATGGACGGTCAGACAGAAAGGATCATCCAATCTTTAGAAGATTTGCTGAGGGCTTGTGTGTTGGATCATGGAGGATCGTGGGATAGCCATTTGTCGTTGATTGCGTTTACGTACAATAATAGTTTTCATGCTAATATTGGAATGGCGCCTTATGAAGCTTTGTATAGGAGAAGGTGTAGGACTCCGTTGTGTTGGTATGAGTCGGGCGAGAGTGTTGTACTCGGACCTGAAATTGTACAAGAGACGACTGAGAAGATTAGGAAGATCCAAGAGAGGATGAAAGCTTCATAGAGTCGTCAGAAGAGCTACCATGATTAGAGGAGGAAAGCACTTGAATTCCAAGAGGGAGATCACGTGTTTTTGAGAGTGACGCCAGTGACTGGTGTGGGTCGAGCTTTGAAGTCTAGGAAGCTCACTCCACGTTTTGTTGGTCCATATTAGATATCGCAGAGGATAGGAGAGGTAGCCTATCGAAATGCTTTACCGCCGTCACTTGCGAATTTGCATGACTTGTTCCATGTGTCTCAGTTGAGGAAGTACATTCCGGATCCGTCGCATGTGATTCAGATAGATGATGTACAAGTGAGGGATAATCTGACTGTGGAAGCATTACCTGTGCGTGTCGATGGTTGAGAAATGAAACAACTGTGAGGTAAAGAGATTGCTTTGGTGAAAGTTTTATGGGGAGGACCAGCTGGTGAAAGTTGGACTTGGGAACGCGAGGATCAGATGAAGGAGTCATATCCGACTCTATTTGCTTCAGGTAAATTTTCGAGGACGGAAATTCCTTATGTGGGGGAGAGTTGTAACGTCCTAAATTCATATTTAGTTAATTATTAATTATTTGTGAATATAAGGTATTTTGATGACATGTTGTTGTGTTTCATGAGCATTGTGGTGGAATTATATTAATAATATTAATGGTAAGAATAATTGTATCACTTTATTCAAATTATTATTATTATTTAAAATAAGAGTGTTAGAAGCCTTAAGGGTATGATGGTCATTGGTGAGGGATACGTGAGGGTAAGATGGGAAGAGCACATTTAGGGGTATTTTGAGTTAAAACAAGGAATAGTGAAGGGAGTTTTCATTATTCGTGTTATTTTGGTGGAAAGAAAGAAAATAGTGCTCTGAAGAACACAAGAAGAGTGGAGAAGGCTAGGGCATAGAGGAATTTCTGGTGAAACTTCAAGAGAAGATCGAAAGAATCAAGACTCTAAGGTATGGGGAGTATCACTTTGCAATATTTTGATATAAAGATTAGGTGTTGGTGGGTAATTGGGATTTTGGGGGAAAACCTAGGAATTGGAGGTTAGAGATGATGGATTTCGATGATTTGCTATGTGATGATTGTTGTTATTGACGTATATGTGATAGTTATAAGTTATAATAACATAATCTGTAGTAATTTAAGGATAAAATTTGGTTTATGGGTGTTGAATCGCAGATGGAGAAGTGCTGTTATCGCAGGGTTTTTCTGCCAAAATCGCAGAGGGCACTTAGCGCGGTCTAGCGCGCTTAGTGCGGTCTGGAGAAATTTCGCCTCTTCGAGGCAGAGAGCTGTGCGCTTAGCGCGGGTAGGGCTCGCTTAGCGCGACCTGGGACTGAAAAATATTATTTTTATTGACTTAAAATTCATGGAAAATATTTGTTTTATATATTATTAATGCTGTGATGTTGCTGTAAATTGTTGTTATGTGTTGACGTGTTATATGATGATTATTTAGTGATGAAAATGATGACAGAAGTAGGATGCGTGAGAACTTGTAGCTAGTATGAATTATGTGATTGATTGAATAGATGTTGTATTGATGAGTACGAGGAATATTGATATGAATGTTGATGCAAACGATGATTTTAATGATGATTATGACGACGTTGTTGCATCATGCATTCATGACATTCTATGATGGAACTTCCGTCCGTTATTTTGGTGGCTTCAATCCCATTGTGCGGATTGGAGTATTTTGTGACGTGCTCCCTTGTGGAGGGTTGATGGTGTAACACCCTAATTTTCCCCCGCGTATTTTATAATATAATTATCAGAGTAAAATTAAAATAAAATTCAGCATTTAGGATGTTACTTCAACCATTCACTTGCTCATATATACGACATGTAACACATACCACTTGAAAATTATTTATAATTAATAATATAGTAAATTATGTCGGAAATCATCTTCATTAAAACAGCGGAAAATATACTTCATATTAGTAATAAAACATAATATCAATGTAAGGAAATAAAACCAAATAATCCTTAATAATCAAATAAACATAAACGCGTTCCGACACCCCAGTGTTACATATCAGAGCAGACACCGACACTAAAGCATAAACGGAAGACTTCATCTTCCACTCACATCCGATCTCCTACTGCGGATCACCTGCGCATCGCCCAGATAGGGGGGACATTCAACATAAGGGGTGAGATATCATAACAATATAAAAAGAGATATAATAATAAGTATACGAAATTATATCATGCATAGCTATTCATTCCACATCTCACACCTTCACAACATCAACAAACATCATAGTACATGTTATCATAGGACATGCATAATTATCAACACCAATCATCATCAACTATACAATTCAATGTCATGTCATCAACAACAAAATAACAATGCGACTCTTTGCTGTGCAAATGCATGTGGTACCAACATCATGGTTCATTCAATCGAACCCGGATAGATCACATACACCCCTACTTGGCAATGATCTATCTCCACCATTCTCCATATCGGAGTACGGATGAATCACATACACTCCTCCTGAGCAATGACTCATCCCACCAACACCATGAAATGCATGACACAATATGCATATAAATCACATGTACAATAACATATATGTAGACATGTTCACGATCCTCCTGATCACACCTGAATCACACATCAACAACAACAACGTCACACAACAACAAGGCATAAGCCCTCAACAGTCGCCATTACAGGCCATCATCATCATTATCAGCAACATACAATGCAATTCAATCATACAAGTTCATACAACATTCACACGATTAATAGCGTACACCCGGTTCAACAATTACACAACTTTACACACGGAAAAGTATATCGATTCGACAAAATTCCTCTACTGTGTTTGAAAATATTTTTATAAGTTAGAACATAATTTTAGCTTTCCAACGGTCCAAACGGCGCGTCAAACGGACACCGGAGTCAAAAGTTATGGAAGTTCTAAGTTTTTCAAAATTGCTGTAAAAAAATAGTAAAATTATTGTAGCGTAAATGCTACTGTCCAGCACGAATTTGCACCATAAATCCACCTTAATTCATCATTTTTCATGAAATAAATAGTTATACAACCTATATATATCATATAGCAACTATTTGGATCATAAAAACTAGATTATAAGCTTCACTAATTTTCACCAAAATCTCAAATCAAGCATTTCAAGTGAAACTCAAACATACATATATGCACTAAATCATGTTCTATACACATACCCATTCATGGAAATCAATATAGAAACATCATAACATATATAAATCATCAATTTCATAGATTGAAACATAGATTCATGTTAGGGTTTTCAAGAATATAACAAATCCCCAAATCCTAAGTTCATGATATCTAACTCATACATTACATAGATTATACAACAACCCAAACAAAATTATAACATCAATTTTCACATTATATAACACAATCACAACAACAATTGTAACAATTACAACACAACAATATTCAACCCACAACAACACAATCAAGACAATCATAAACAACATCACAAGAACCATAGCAAGCAAAATCCACATACCCATCATTATATCATCCCGTTATAGAGTTAGAATCCCACCCTTACCTTAGATTTGACGATTCTAAACCTCTTACGGTGAAAAATCCTTGCCCTAGCCTCTTCGCATTCTTTGATAGATTTAAAATTAGGTTAAACTTAGATCTATATTGCAAAAGAGAAAATAATAAAACAACTTTTCATTTATTAACATTCAGCAGCACAATCATACAATATATATATGACTAGGGTTACTACTAAAAGGGCCATGGGCCAACATACAAATTAAACTACCCAATTAATATAAACTTGAGGACAGCACCCCCTTTAATTTGAATAAAAGTCTTTTAATAAAACTGATTGTCTTTTTTTTTTCTTGTGGGCCTAGGACTCATCTTAACAATACTCACAGTCCCAAAAAAAACCTTGTCCTCAAGCTTTAAAGGTGGAGAGGTTAATAACGGTAATGGGCCAGGCTTTGTGGTAATTATTTTTGAAGGAATGGGCCGGTTTGTGAGAGGGCCCGAAAGTGTGAGTTTATTGGTTTGTGGAGAATTGAAATTAGGGTTTGCAACAAGGGTGGGCGGCGCAGAGTGGGGAAGTGGGAAAGGTTGATGTGAAGTGGGGCAGGTGGAGGATTTGGTGTTGGATTGTGTGGAGGGAAGCGTGTCTTGGGAAGAGGATATGGCTTGGGGACTTGCAAGGCACGTGGGCTGGGGTGAGGTGTTGTCAGAAAAAGTTAGTGGGGTTTGGTTGGCAATTGTGATGGGTATTTGACCGTTGTGGGAAGGGAGGGTAAAACGAGAATTTGGAATGGAGAGGGAGTCACGTGTGGGCAAGTGCTTACATGGTACTTTTGCTGAAGTGAATTGAGTTAAAGTCTTGGAATCATTTATGTTGCTCATATTTTCCACAACACTTCTCTTACCACCCAAAATGTCCAAATCCATTTTCTCTTGTTCATCCAAAACACAAATCGTCCTCTTTGTCTCCTGTTCTTCCAAACCACAAACTGTCTTCTCTGTTTCACCCTTTGCTTTTGTAAAGACTTTCTTTGAATGGATAATCTGAGTCATTTTTTTTTGTCGCACCTTCTTCACCGTTTCTTGTGCTTGACTATTTCCGATGGTTGCATGTGGAGATCCCGTGGAATCAGCCTGATTAACATGCATGGAGCGATCTTGAACCAACGGTGGAGGTTTGAAATCCTGGCCAACATTCGCACCATGGTAGGGTTTGAGGAGAGAAACATGGAAAACTGGGTGCACACGGGAGGACGACGGTAGATCCAACATGTAAGCGACGGATCCAACCCGTTTGATGATTTTAAACGGCCCAAAGTAACGCTTTGAAAGTTTTTGTAAGGTGCGGTGAGCTATGGTCGCTTGTCGGTACGGTTGGAGTTTTAGCCAAACAAACTCGCCTTCCTTAAAGGTATACTCCCTTCTCTTTAGATTAGCTTGCTTTTCCATTTGAATACGACTTTTTTTTAAGTGATTCTGCAACTGACTGAAGATCTTTTCTCTGTTTTGCATGTTGGTGTCCAAGACGTCATCAGAGACCGTATCGGCTAGATAGTTCGTGAGGTTGGGGGGATCCCGTCCGTACAAGGCTCGGAACGGTGTCATCAAGATTGCGGTGTGGAAAGATGTATTATACCAGTATTCAGCTAAATGAAAAAATTTGTACCAAGAGTCGGGGTTATCGCCGGCCAAACAACGAAGGTAAGTTTCAAGCGACCTGTTGACAACCTCTGTTTGTCCGTCCGTTTCCGGATGGTAGGCTATACAGTATTTTAACGTGGTTCCTTGTATTTTGAAAAACTCTTTCCAGAATGAGCTAAGGAACACAGGGTCGCGGTCAGAGATTATCGTTTTAGGGATTCCATGGAGTCTGAAAATCTCAACTGCGAATCTGGATGCAAGATCTTTTGCCGAGAACTTAGAAGGTAGTGCTATGAAGTGGACAAACTTGGACAAACGATCACAGATAACCCAGATCATCGTATGGCCAAAGGAGTTAGGTAAATACGTGACAAAGTCCATCGTCAAATCTTCCCAGACCTTAGAAGGAATCGGTAAAGGTTGTAATAAACCCTTCTTTTTCTGGGTGTCATACTTATTTTCTTGGCAAATGCTGCAAGTTCTAACCAGATTTTTAACTGCAGGTACATCCCTGACCAACAAAAAGATGACGCGATCCTAGCTAGAGTGGCTTTCACGCCTGAAGGGCCAGCTGTTGGAGTAGAGTGATACTCGTAAAGGATCTGTTGACGGAGCTGGAGAATATCTGGTATGTACACCCTATCCTTGTAATAGAGGAGGCCTTTTGTGAACTTGTATAGAGCCGTGTCCTTGTTTTGAGAGAACGTCTCCTTTACTAACTGCTGGCCTGTATCATTACTAGCATAGAACTCACGAAGGACATGGAGGATATCTGGAATTGGGGAAGACAAGGCGAAAAACATGGGTTCCTCCGGGCTATACTTGCGACTCAAGGCGTTAGCCACTTGATTGGATTTACCAGGTTTATAGAAAATTTCGAAGTTAAATCCTTGCAACTTGAAAGCCCATTTTTGTTGTTCTGGAGTTTGGATCTTTTGCAAAAGTAAATTCTTAAGGCTCTTTTGATCTGTGTAGATGTGGAAACACTGGCCTATGATGTATTGGCGCCACTTCTTCACAGCCTCAGTAATAGCAAACATTTCACGGACATAAGCAGAAGCAACTTGAAGTTGTGGACACATCTTCTTGCTGAAGAAGGCGATGGGGTGACCTCCTTGCTAGAGAACTGCACCAACAGCCACACCAGAAGCATCTGTCTCAATTGTAAATGTCTTAGTGAAATCTGGTAGGGCTAGGACCGGCATGTCGGTCATTTTTCTTTTCAATTCTATAAAGGCGGTATCAGCCTATGTACTCCATCTGAACTTAGTGGAACGCAACAGGTCGGTGAGAGGAGCGGCGAGAGTGGCATAATTACGCACAAAGCGTCGATAGAATCCTGTGAGGCCCAAAAATCCACGTAGTGTCGTGAGTGAACGCGGTGGGGGCCAATCCAAAATGGCTTTCACTTTTTCCGGATCTGGTGCAACACCACCAACAGAAATCACATGACCCAAATAATCAATGGTATCCACTGCAAACACACACTTAGATAGCTTGACGAAAAAAGAATTGGACTTCAACAAGTCAAAAATAACCTGCAAATGAGATAACTGATCCTGAAAATTTGAACTCTAAATTAAAATATCATCAAAGAAAACCAAAATGAATCGCCTTAGATATGGTCTCAAAAGATCATTCATAGCAGATTAAAAAGTTGAGGGAGCATTTGTAAGGCCGAAAGGCATCACAAGAAACTCGTAGTGTCCATCAAAAGTACGAAAAGCTGTTTTATGTGTATCTTCTTTTGCAACACGGATCTGGTGATAACCGGATCTCAAATCTATCTTGGAAAAAATGCTTGCTGAACCTAACTCATCGAGCAGCTCGTCAATGGTAGGTATAGGAAATATGTCCTTAATTGTAACTGCGTTTAGAGCTCGGTAATCGACACAAAAACGCCAAGTGTCGTCCTTCTTTTTAACTAATAGGACCGGGGATGAAAAAAGGCTGTTACTAGGGATAATAGTGCCTTCTTTCAGCATTTCCTGAATAATAGAAGTCATGGCATCTTTTTGGGAATGAGGGTAGCGATAAGGCTTCACATTGATGGGGGAGATGTTGGGTAAGAGGGGGATATGGTGATCATGAGGTCTGTTTGGAGGTAGGCTGGTTGGGGGTTGAAAAAGAGACGTGTACTAATGAAGAAGGGCGGAAAGCTTGGGGTCAAGGTCAGTTTAGAGTGTGGTTAAGGGACATGGGGGTTGATCAGCAATGTTTTGGGGGGTGGAACATGGTTGCATGAACATTAAATGGAATTAAGCAACTGAGTTTGTATGAATGAGGTGGCGAAGTTGGTGAAATGTAGTGTGAATAGGATGGGCAGATGTGTCACCTGTTAGAGTAATTTCACTCTTTTGGTGGTGAAAAGTTATAGATGGTATGGAGAAGTCTGCCTGAATGGGGCCTAACGTACGCAACCAAGCCATTTCCAACACTATGTCCGCACCCTCAATAGGTAAGAGATAAAATGGGAGTGTGAAAGGTTTGTCTTGAAGGGTAATTTGGACATTCTCGCAAATTCCTTCACATTGCAAATGAGAGCCATTTCCAACCATAACCGAAAATTGGGAAATAGGTGTAGTAGTAAGATTAAGGTGGTGGGCAATTCTTGGTTGCATGATGTTATGAGTACTGCCTGTGTCCACCAAAACCATAACAGAAAGTCCACCAATAGTCCCTTTGAATTTTAAAGTTTGTGGAGAGAATAGGCCTGTCAAAGCTTGTGTAGATAATTGAAAATAGGTGTCTCCAAGGTCAAGAGCAACTTCAGATTCTTGCGCAGCTTGTTTATTTTGAGGATCCTCTAAAATCTCATCTTCAGCCAAAAGAAGTAAAAATCTGTTTGTGGTACATTTATGACCGGGAATAAACTTTTCGTCACAATTAAAACATAGGCCTTGTGCACGTCTCTCTTGAAGTTGGGCTTGAGAAAGACGCTTGATTGGGAATTTGGAAGGGGTTGGGCTGGTTTGGGTTTTAGAAGCAAAAGCTACTTGTGGTTGAATTGGGGTAGTAACTTTGGAAGGTTGGGTGTTGGTATTGGAAGGGTTTGGCTTAGAAAAATAGGGTGTGAAGGGTTTGGGTTTGGGTTTAGAATCCTTAATTTTTGCTTCAATCAGCTTTGCAAGCCCAATAGCTTGAGAAATTGTTGTAGGATGATGAATAGCCATTTCATTCTGAATTTCGAGTGCTAGGCCTGAAATAAAACAATTTAATATTGCATCCGGAGGTAGGCCGAAAACTTGGTTACCAAGGGTTTCAAACGCTGCTTGATATTCAGCTACTGTTCCCACTTGTTTCAATTTGAATAACTCAGCCTGATGGTTATCATAAGTAGAAGGACCAAATCTTAATTCTAAATCCCTAGTAAAAGAAAACCAATCACTTAAAAATTGATTTTGGTGCATCCATTTGAACCATCCCAAAGCTCCTCCCTTCATATAGAATGAAATTAAAGGTAATCTACTTTCAGGTGGGATATTGTAAAATAGAAAAAATTGGTCAGCTTTAAATAACCAATCTAAGGGGTTTGAGCCATCAAAAAGTGCTAGTTCAAGTTTAGGGGTTCTGAATGAGGGTAATGGTGACATGTGAGGATATTAAGGATATGGGATTTGGGAGTAGAGTGGGGGGTTGTAATGTTGGGTTGAGTGAAAAACCGTTTGAGGAGTTTGAGTGGAGTGAAGGAAAGGTGGGGATGGCAAGTGGGATGTGCGTGGTTGGAGAGTGACGGAAGTGAGGGGGGGGGGGGGGGTTTGAGACAAAATCGTTGGTATTCGGATGAGTGTATTCAAGGGTGTAATGGAATGGGGCGTATGTATAGGGGATGAAGAAACTAAAGGGGGGTTGTGTGTTATACCTGAAGAACTTGCTGCCATTGAAACTTGTGGAGGTGGCTGGACCTTTAGTGAAGACATTTTAATGGCAGCCATGACTTGTTCAAATCTTGAATCTTCCAAATGTTTATCATTCTCCAATCTGGTGTGAATATGGCAAATTTTTTTTTCCAAATCTGCAGCAACCCTTTCCAATCTCTCATCCAGGAGCTACTGATTTTGAGCCATTACATTATCAATGTGAATTTGGGCTGTTTGAACAGCTTCTTCCACAATTTCTTTGGGTGTGGGATTAGGTGGTTCAGGGGGAGCCATGAATTCAGCAAGATGAAAGCACCAATGATAGATTTAAAATTAGGTTAAACTTAGATCTATATTGCAAAAGAGAAAATAATAAAACAACTTTTCATTTCTTAACATTCAGCAGCACAATCATACAATATATATATGACTAGGGTTACTACTAAAAGGGTCATGGGCCAAGATACAAATTAAACTACCCAATTGATATAAACTTGAGGACATCACCCCCTTTAATTTAAATAAAAGTCTTTTAATAAAACTGATTGTCTTTTTTTTTCTAGTGGGCCTAGGACTCATCTTAACATTCTTCCCCTTCTCTCTTCTACGATTGCTCTTCTCTTTGTTCTCTCGTTCCAAAATGTTACGATTAAAATCCCAATTCTCTCTTTTCCCTACTTTAACCCTTGGACCCTTATTAGGTTATTCCTCATTTACCCTCACTTACTCCACCAGACATTACTATAATGCCCTTAATTTCTCTACACTCTTTATTTTTTCCAATTCTAATAAAATAATATTATAACTATTATTTTACTAATAACAACAAAATAACTAGTATAGTTTCTAAACTCCAATAAATTCCAACTAATTATTTTAAATCAAAATAATTCTAATTAAATTATTTAAATTACCATAATTTCTCAACACCACTAAATTCCAACACTACCCCACATATAACATCACCATATCCTCAAATGCACCCCATAATTCCACGAAAATTCACAAATAATTCATAAATAATTAATTAAATAATTAATTATAATTTCGGGGTGTTACAACTCTCCCCTACTTAGAATATTTTCGTCCTCGAAAATCTACTCGATACTACCACTCTTACGCGAATTCTGCATCTAACTCTTTGATCCCCAAGTCACATTTGGCAACACTTCGACCACTACTTTCCCGACATAACAATAACTCAACACGATTTAAATCAAATACACACATGCTAATCATTCATCACCCTCGCGACATAATCGTTAATAACTTATCAACCACTTCAACAATATTTTGACATATCAACATTTAAAGTAGTGACACACTTATACTTGGATATACAACATCACATTATCATCTTTAACATCTTCAACACCGAAACACTTACACAATTTCATTCCCGTATATATATATATATATATATATATATATGCATGTCAATTATCAACAAAATATCAACAACTCTATCCATATCGTCGTATCGCCCTTATAGTGACATCAACATAGCCAACATAATCAATTTCGTCATATTATGGAGTATTATTCATCATTTACGGTAACCAACAACAACATCACGACAACGGGAACAAAATCATTATAACGTCAACTTAACAGTATAACTCAACAAATATACATACAACTTACCATCAACCAACAACCACAATAATATCCTTATAAAATCAACAAATATTTACGAGAAAACACAATATCCTGTCACACCATCCTTATATCAACAATCCACCAAATTAAGCATGTAGATCAAGGCATATCATTCCCATAGGCTTCTGATATTTAGTCCTTCGCTTCTAACGAGTCGTACACGCATAGCAACTGCGCCACATCACGCTTCAGCTGCGCACTCTGAGTACTTATAACTATCTAATCTACCAAGTTTACATCAAACTTCCGACTATCAAAGCAGACATAAGAAAGGACTTTCGACTTAACTCATCGAAAATTCCAACCAACAGGCATTCTATACTCTTGTGATTACTGAATATATCGAACTCTGATTTCATAAAAATAATACCTCCGAATATTCAACACAATTACAACTACAGCCAATTCCAAATCTTGAATAAGATAAATACTTTCATGAATCCCCAATTATTGTAAAACATAAGCTACAACTTTACCATCTTGTCTTAACACGTTGTACAAACTCATCATAAACACCTACCAATGCCATAACAGCAACAATATAGCATTCCAACAGCATAAGCTACATGTGTCCAATTAATCTCAATAAGATAAATCATCTCTTTCACTCCCAGACCGCGCCAAGCGGGATCTGTGAATTCTGCAGGAAAGCCCTGCGAAAACACATATCCTGCTACGACTTAACACTTTCCATTTACTTCCTCCTTGGTTCATCTCTATAATGCTTCAAGTCTCATGTCAATCGAATTCTCGATTCATCACAAATCAAAACTCAAGTTATCCCGAATACAACTGGGAGTTCCCATACTACTCACTGATCAACTCGCAACCTCGCGCTATCATCCTCGAGTCCGCCTCCTCTTCCTATATAGGAATTTGCATTTACTAATCAAAACAATCCTTAAGCACTTGGCTCAACTCCGATCAATTCACTGTACATACAATCTCAGTTGGCAAGACACGTCTATTCCATCCAACATGATTTCGTCTACTATCAACAAGAGATTAAGGGTGATCAGTTCCTCAATTTGTCAATAGACAGCCGACAACCATAAAGGTGGCATAGATCATCATTACCCAACTACAATAGTGTCCTTTACCTTGTGCTCAAAGTTACCTAAGCATAATGCTCCACCATCTCTCTAAGGCTTACAAACGTTTTCTTAATTTTCTTATTTTCCACCTCGTCAATGATACAAAAAGTCCAAATTCAGTACATATTCTCCTATACACGCTCGTAACACAACACATTTGCTGAATATTCTCCCAATACCGGAACTACTACGACACCAAGTACAATCCAAATCGGTTTGCTCCAATCGAAACCTTTATTCAAGTTAAGAACTTCAACAACACTAACCAATCCTTCGTCTTTCCTTTAATCTCAGAACCTCTATAATCCATATATTTTCACACTTGATTCTCATTCAAATCACACTCTCAATAGTACCACCTCATCATCTGGTTGGTGATACAAACTTCCAAAATTTTCCCGACACATGTCGACACCATATCAACAATAACACACAGTCCACTTTACTATTTAACCTTCCTCAAAGAAATCTATATTCTAATAATTCTCCACTGGCATACGCCGCATCTCTATGTGCTCCTTCGATATCCTTACCTCCTTCCTATTTCCAAACATTTTTCACTTGATCTTATCTTACTTGTCTCTAGTAATAATCGTTCAACTTCTAACACAACTATCTCTTTCAATACAGACCTCCTAAACAAAAAATTATATTCCAAAATGAAGGGAATTTCATGTAGATTTCGCAACTTCAAGAATCGCTTAAATCCGAGTTACGAGTAAAAAGTTATCGCCTGTGCAATGGCGGCTGATCCAGAAATTCCGTATACATACTTCCGCCAAAATCAGCATCCGACCCAAATATTCAAATGTGTTTTTCTCTCTCTTCAAAAACATGCCGAAGACAAAATTTATATGGAAACTGTAGGGAATTTCGTAAGCTTTCCAAAAAATCCAGATTCACTTCCATCGGAGTTACGAGTGAAAAGTTTTACTCCTTTTTCTGAAGGCTGTTCCATAATTGCGAAAATGAAAATTGAAATTGGTGAACATGAGTTCTACCTCTCTCTCTCCTACTTCCGAGATCCTCCAACTATCCTTGCTTTTCACCCAACTCTGAAAATCATCTGACTTCAATCCAATTATACTCAAGACATACTAGTCTACCAGTTGATCCATCAAATTATCATTTTCTTTGGAGTGGATCCTTATTCTCAATCATCTCTTTAATCTACCGTCAGTAGTCTACACACCTCTCAAATAACCGTTATCACCCACATGCGCTCATATAAGCTCCATTCTGTAAGAGTTATCTTACTCGCTTAGCAGGTAAAAACATCATCTCCTAACTGTCTCCAAACTCTGATCTACACTCCAGAGGCAAATCGCAATTATCGGCTCGTCCTCCATCAAAGGCATCTCAAACTTGACCGATAAGAATCATGAGTCCATACTCTCGTCGGTTCGCAACACAGTTCCAACAACATTTGCACTCTTGCAGTCAATATCACCTTGATCAAACTTCACATACCATTAACATTTTCGGGAAGCAAGCTTCTCCCCCACTTGTTTCAAACTGACTCCTGGAGACAAACGGTTAGAAAACTAATAAGCAAGTACCGACAGTGTTTCACACACATGCCACGTACTAAGGAATAAACAACATTAGACAACTTGGCCGGACGGACCGACCTGCTCTGATACCACTTTGTAACACCCTAATTTTCCCCCGCGTATTTTATAATATAATTATCAGAGTAAAATTAAAATAAAATTCAGCATTTAGGAAGTTACTTCAACCATTCACTTGCTCATATATACGACATGTAACACATACCACTTGAAAATTATTAATAATTAATAATATAGTAAATTATGTCGGAAATCCATCTTCATCAAAACAGCGGAAAATATACTTCATATTAGTAATAAAACATAATATCAATGTAAGGAAATAAAACCAAATAATCCTTAATAATCAAATAAACATAAACGCGTTCCGACACCCCAGTGTTACATATCAGAGCAGACACCGACACTACAGCATAAACGGAAGACTTCATCTTCCACTCACATCCGATCTCCTACTGCGGATCACCTGCGCGTCACCCAGATAGAGAGGACATTCAACAGAAGGGGTGAGATATCATAACAATATAAAAAGAGATATAATAATAAGAGTACGAAATTATATCATGCATAGCTATTCATTCCACATCTCACACCTTCACAACATCAACAAACATCATAGTACATGTTATCATAGGACATGCATAATTATCAACACCAATCATCATCAACTATACAATTCAATGTCATGTCATCAACAACAAAATAACAATGCGACTCTTTGCTGTGCAGATGCATGTGGTACCAACATCACAGTTCATTCAATCGAACCCGGATAGATCACATACACCCCTACTTGGCAATGATCTATCTCCACCATTCTCCATATCAGAGTACGGATGAATCACATACACTCCTCCTGAGCAATGATTCATCCCACCAACACCATGAAATGCATGACACAATATGCATATAAATCACATGTACAATAACATATATGTAGACATGTTCACGATCCTCCTGATCACACCTGAATCACACATCAACAACAACATCACGCAACAACAAGGCATAAGCCCTCAACAGTCACCATTACAGGCCATCATCATCATTATGCAGCAACATACAATGCAATTCAATCATACAAGTTCATACAACATTCACACGATTAATAGCGTACACCCGGTTCAACAATTACACTTTACACACAGAAAAGTATATCGATTCGACAAAATTCCTCTACTGTGTTTGAAAATATTTTTATAAGTTAGAACATAATTTTAGCTTTCCAACGGTCCAAACGGCGCGTCAAACGGACACCGGAGTCAAAAGTTATGGAAGTTCTAAGTTTTTCAAAATTGCTGTAAAAAAAACAGTAAAATTACTGTAGCGTAAATGCTACTGTCCAACACGAATTTGCACCATAAATCCACCTTAATCCATCATTTTTCATGAAATAAATAGTTATACAACCTATATATATATATATATATATATATATATATATATATATATATATATATATATATATATATATATATCATATAGCAACTATTAGGATCATAAAAACAAGATTCTAAGCTTCACTAATTTTCACCAAAATCTCAAATCAAGCATTTCAAGTGAAACTCAAACATACATATATGCACTAAATCATGTTCTATACACATACCCATTCATGGAAATCAATATAGAAACATCATAACATATATAAATCATCAATTTCATAGATTGAAACATAGATTCATGTTAGGGTTTTCAAGAATATAACAAATCCCCAAATCCTAAGTTCATGATATCTAACCCATACATTACATAGATTATACAACAACCCAAACAAAATTATAACATCAATTTTCACATTATATAACACAATCACAACAACAATTGTAACAATTACAACATAACAATATTCAACCCACAACAACACAATCAAGACAATCATAAACAACATCACAAGAACCATAGCAATCAAAATCCCCATACCCATCATTATATCATCCCGTTATAGAGTTAGAATCCCACCCTTACTTTAGATTTGACGATTCTAAACCTCTTACGGTGAAAAATCCTTGCCCTAGCCTCTTCGCGTTCTTCCCCTTCTCTCTTCTACGATTGTTCTTCTCTTTGTTCTCTCGTTCCAAAATGTTGCGATTGAAATCTCAATTCTCTCTTTTCCCTACTTTAACCCTTGGACCCCTATTAGGGTATTCCTCATTAACCCTCACTTACTCCACCAGACATTACTATAATGCCGTTAATTTCTCTACACTCTTTATTTATTCCAATTCTAATAAAATAATATTATAACTATTATTTTACTAATAACAACAAAATAACTAGTATAGTTTCTAAACTCCAATAAATACCAACCAATTATTTTAAATCCAAATAATTCTAATTAAATTATTTAAATTACCATAATTTCTCAACACCACTAAATTCCAACACTACCCCACATATAACATCACCACATCCTCAAATGCACCCCATAATTCCACGAAAATTCACAAATAATTCATAAATAATTAATTAAATAATTAATTATAATTTCGGGGTGTTACATATGGCCTAATGTCCATTATTATGATGATTTGGTACCGCATGCATTTTTATGATGTTGCATTTCATTCTTGGTGGCATTGCATGATTGCATATGAGTGATATTGGTGATGTGATGTTTTATATGATGTTTTGGGTGAGTCGCTGTAGTATTTGATAAACACAACTGTTGCCCTATTAATGTCTTTTCTTTATATGATTTGTATTGAATTGTGATTACTCACTCTGCCTGTTTGAATGTTACCTCTACGTGGGTAACATGCAGATAAGCAAGATTAGTTCGTGGTGCGTGAAGAGTTAGCTTTGGAGTCAGTTTCTTTTCAGTTGAGTAGAGGGTGTGTCTTCCTCTGATTATGTAACTTCGGGTCGGGAACATTGTGAACCTCTGAGTTCTATTTTACTTGGTTTAATGGATGCTATTATCATTTTCTTTAAGATGTTTTAAAGTTTGATTTGATTGAAATAAAGTTATTCCGCTGCGATGTTTTGAATTAAATTGTTGAAAAATCCGTATTACGGAGCAGGATTGTTATCAAGATTTTTTAAGACGAAAATGTGACGCCTTTCTACGTTGTACTCTGATTTTAAATGATTATTTTTCCGCGTATTGTATGTGGGGTAGAAGGGTGTTACAGTAAGTCCCTCAGTTTTGGGTGAGTCCCTTAGTTAAAGGTGATTATTTATTTTAGTGGTGAGTCCCTCAACTTTGGGCGAGTGTTTGTTCTTACGCGAAAGCCCATTAAATAACTAGACGGTATAGGGATATGCCTCATTTCCTTTTGATTAAACTTCAATCATTATTGAAATCTTAAGTGTTTTAGTGTAAAAAAGCATGGGTGGTATTTAATGCACCTCATGATAGCGTTTCTTGGAAAAACCAATTTATCCTCTTATTCTTACACACGTCTTCCAGATGTAGAGATTTTCCCTCTTCTTTTGGCAGTTACCCTATTGGGTGAATGTATGACTTGCAGTATTGGTTTTTTTTCATATTTTGTTTTTGGGAAAACCCTTTATTTTCTTTTTCTATCCCATTTCTCTTTTTCTAGAAAAATATACTAGTCTAAGGTAACAGTGGGAAAGTGAAGAGCTTGCTCTTTTTCTCAGGGTGGAAACATCTTGCCTCATGTTTCTCTACCCCTGGCGATAATAGAAAAGAAATCTAAACGTGTTCACGTTCAAGATATTGCATCCTTGTATTCTACTACGAATATGATCAGCAGGTTTCATCATGACATTAGGTTTTTTAGCACAGGAAGTGAAAAGGATGTAGTGATGAAACCTTGTTCAGAGAGAGATGGCTAACATGGATACCTTCAGTGAGTCATTTGCTCCCTATTTTTACCTTCATCTTCCCATTAATCATGAGCTGAGGGTTTTGATTTCGTTCACTTCTTTCGAAGTGGATTTTTTTAATTCTATCAACAACGCCCCTTCTCAGATCACCCTGAATGTGTAGGGCATTCTCAAGGCTTTTCAGATAATATGTTGCAACCTGTGCATGTCCCTCTCTGTGAGGGTGTTCCTTTCTTTCTTTAAGACGAATACCCTATGTTACTACAGACCATCAATCGTGGTTAAATGACTATTCCAACCGTTCTGAAATGTATATTTTATAGTAGTGTCTTCCTATATAGCTGAAGAAACCGACCATAACTCAATTATCCATTGAAGACACGTCTCAAGACTTTGATGTTCCTAGAAAACTTGAAGATGATGGTAATCATCATGACACAACTGAATTCACTATGGACCATCAAAAGGAGAAGCTAACTCTTCTTCATCAAAGTCCAGTTTCTTCAATACCAAACTTTTAACTAATAATTGTACCCTTTGGCACAATAGATTAGGCCACCCTTCTCATGAGGCCATGATTCAAATTAATAAAAAATTTCCTTTAATAATTTTTCTAAAAACTATAATCCTTATGATACTTGTTTCTATGCCAAGCAAAAAAAGACTACCCTCTCAAGACAACAAAATTGTTTCTCTTAACTTTTTTGACCTCATACACATGGATATTTGAGGCCAATTTTCCACCTCATCCATGTTAGGTCACAAATACTTCCTTACTATTATAGATTACCATTGTTGTTATTGTTGGATTTTTAAATGAAGCTTAAATTTGAGACTTCCAAAATAGTAAAGTCTTTTGTTTCTTTTGTTCAAACTCAATTCAAACAACTATTAAAACCATTAGGTCTGATAATGGCCTTGAGTTCACTCTTAATGAATTTTATTTAACTCATGGAATCCATCATCTGACCTTAAGCATTGATAGCCCTCAACAAAATATTTTGGTTGAAATGAAGCACCAACATCTCTTAGGATTAACCTATACTCTCTTATTTCAATCCAAGCTCCCCAAAAAAAATTTGGTGCTTTATCTTATGTTGTTTTTCTTATTAATTATTTGCCTACCAGGATGTTGAATTTTAAATGTCCATTGAATCTACTTTACCACAATAACCATAACTACTCTCATGCATAGAAATTTTTAGTTGCCTAACTTTCGCTTGTAGTTCCAAACATAATAGAAACAAGCTTCACCCTAGGTCCCTTAAATGCAATTATCTTGGAACCAAGAATGGTGTCAAATTCCATATTCTATATGACATTCATAGTAGAAACCTTTTTATCTATAGACATACTATTTTTTTTTTAGTTTTACCTTTTCTTCATAACCAACATGCACCCAAAACCATACCTTTTATCCATTTATCATCCTGCAAATTATTTCTCATCAGATTACAACCGTACTCCACATATTCATCCTATCACCACATAACATCTACCATACATGACGCTCCCCCTCATAACTCCAACACTAAGGATCACAATCCCAATAATACCCGCCAAATCCTTCATCATCAACCAAAAAATCCTCTAATTTTAAGAAAAACAGGCAGAATTATCAAACCTCCAACACACTTTCAAGATTATTATTGTGCTCTCATAAGGTGCTGACTTTACTTCTCCTATATATGACATGGATACTCTTCTTTAACCTTTATCTCAATTTATATCTTATGACAACCTATCAACTCACCGTAGAATTTTTAACTTAAAGATATCCACTATTAAAGAACCTCAATCTTACACCTCTGCTATTAAAGATCCTAATTAGAAACAAGCCATCAATAAGGAAATTAAGTCTCTCACTAACACACACTTTGGATGTTGTTACTCTCCCCCTTCACAAAAATGCCATTGATTGAAAATGGATCTTCAAATTAAATTTTTTAGCCAATAGTAACATTGAGAGATATAAGGTTCGTCATTTTGCTAAAGACTGAAGGTTTAGATTATTTAGAAACTTTTAGTTCAGTGATAGAAATAACAACAATTAGGCTATTGTAATTTATTGCTTCCTCTCTCTAAACTAGCATCTTCAAAAATTAGACATAAACATTGTTTTTCTCTATCGAGATTTAGATAAAGAAGAATGTATGCAATGTCCTCATGGATTAAAAGTTCCTAATAACATATTTTTCAAATTAAAAAAATCAATTATGAATTAAACACAAGTCAGTCACCAATGGATCAAAAAACACACTTACACTTTATTTACCTTGGGTTAAACTCAATCCAAGTTTAAATATTTTTTGTTTGCCAAACAATTTGATGGTTTTTTCACTACTATTCTCATATATATTGATGATCTCATCCTTGAAGGAAATAATATCACAAAAGTTTCTAACATTAAATCTATTTTGGACACAAAGTTCAGCGTCAAAGACATAGGAAATCTCAAATACTTTTAAAACATGTTTGCACTCACATGAATCAAGTGTTAGAATTTTAGGTCATAAATGTAACATTTAAAGTGTTAGTGTCTTTATTTAATTAGTCAAGACTTAAAAGAGTCTAATTAATATAATATTAAGTTTGTGGCTAAAATCATAAATGTCATGAAATGTCAGGTTATTGTATAAATACCGTAAGTCAGTATATAATTTGATGAGGGGTCAAATTAGAATATTGAAAACTAAAAAATAACCCTAGAGTTATTTAAATGGGTTATAGTCCCCATTTGTAGAGTACGAACAAAACAAGGTTTATCAGGTTTTCTCTCTTCATCCCTATCAGAGGAGATTCAAGGAACCCTAAGGAACTCTACAAATTGGAAGATCACATACCCGGAACCTTCAACGATTTCAATGGCAAATTCAGGTACGCTTCCGCCTTCGTTCTCTAATTGAATACTAATATGGGTTTAAGAGTTTAGAGTTCTGTTGTTGATTTCTATATCGGTAGAAATCATAAGGTCATTAACAGATCTAACAAGTGGTATCAGAGCCACCCATATCTAATTCAATTTGCTTTTGGGTTATTTAAGATCCTTTGATCTTCCAATTATATAAATCAATATATGTTGTGTTTATGAGATCTTTTTATTAGGGTTCTAAAATTGAGATCCATTTTGATCTTACAAAAATTTTGTGCTCAAAATCTTGAAGCTGAAATTAAATGTCAGGTTGAATTTACCGTCAATTTTATTTGCTCTTATACGAAATTTTTTTTGCTCTTACACTTTTTTGTTATTATTATAATAGTGTATTTTGTTGGTTTTGACTAGAATACTCTTTGCCACTTATAATCTCCAAAAAATGGTCATTCTGTTGGACGACTAGATTCATCCCTGTCTCTCTGTTTTCTTCTGCTTATATTCTAACCATTATTAAATATTATATTTTTGATCAAATAAATATTTCATATGTAAATTGCACTTAGATGCATATCAAAGGATAATCCTATATATAGAGTTGTTGTACCTAACAACCAACACTTCTGCAGTTAAAGGTAATAAAACTGATGATATAGTTCCATCTTCTATTCGTAATGAAACTGTTCATAATTTTGTTGAATTTTTTCTCCAAGTCTTTCTATACGGTGTATAAGGATAAAAATAAGGATCAATTTTCTTTTTAATAACTGCATTATTTATTTATTTTTTGTTTAAAAGAATTATATGTTTTTTTTATATTATTTATTATTTATTATAAATAATATATGTGATTTTATATTTTGAAATTAAACTTAGTATAATGTCGTAACAGTACAACAAAATGCATTGGTGTTTTTGATTTGGATTTAATTTCAATTTTTTCTTTGGTTCAATTTTGTTCGAATTTGGCTGCGGAATGTATTTTTATACAGTAATTTAACATTTTTTAGGTAAGTAGTTGAAATGAAAAAGTCGTCAAAGTGACTGCTTTTATAACAATTGCTTATGAAAAATGTTAAATATTTTTTGTCCATGCGAGTATCAATTGACCCAAATGACAATTGGTGGTTGGCCGATTTTCATACGCGCCTGTGATGGTAAACATGTGATAATTATCAAGTCCTACATGTGAATAATAAATCAATCCAAAGAGGGTTTATTATTTAACATGTTTTTATTAGGCAAAAATACTGTTTTAGTCCTTTAAATTATTTTAAAATATCAAGTTAGTCCTTTAAGTTTTTTTTTGTAACTCTTTGGTCTTTTATGTTAAGTAATGTTTACATCGTTGACCTTTTTAAAAATCTCCGTTACAATAAATTGCAAACTCATATACCATTTGAACTGGTTTTTTGCACTGATCACGAATATGTAATTAGTTTTGCGTTTGATTGTGTATTTTGGTAGGATCGAACGATTTTTCATTATGTATTTGTCTAATTTTTTCCCTGATTCTCATGAACCGTAACTTGTTTGATAAATTTTATTGCATATTCGTGATCAGCGCGAAAAACCAGTTCAAATGGTATATGAGTTTGCAATTTATTGTAACAGAGATTTTTAAAAAGGTCAACGACACAAACGTTACTTAACATAAATGACCAAATCGTTACAAAAAAACTTAAAGGACTAACTTGATATTTTAAAATAACTTAAAGGACCTAGACAGTATTTTTGCCTTTTTATTATCAATGTTTGATCGTTACAATAAGAGTACCACTAGCAGTCGATATTACTGTCCAAAGACTTGATATTGGTGGTGCACTGGGTATCTTGAGATGGGTTATGTCTTTATTTGAACAACATTAATGATTCGGTTTTTATTTATGTGAGTATATTTTAAATGTTTGCTTTTTGTTCTTTTTTTCAGCTACAATTGCTTCAATATCTGCTAATATGAATAAGGTTTAGGTCCTGAATGGGATAGATTTTAAGGATTGGAATGAGAACATGGAAATTGTTCTTGGCTGCATGGATCTTAACCTTGCATTAAGGATGAGGCAACCTCCTTCTCCTATGGAATTTGGTACCTCTGAACAGAGAAAAGATTATGAGAAGTGGGATCGCTCCAATCGCATGAGTCATGGTTTGGTTTATTCTGAGGTCAATTTAGCTTTAGTACCTGGAAACACTTGGTGGTTAGACTCTGGTGCAACTACTAACATTAGTGTTTCAATGAGGGGTTTCCTGAACTACCGGAAGCCAAATGATGTTGAAAGATACATCTATGTTGGAGATGGCAAGTCGGTGGAGGTGAAAGCTATAGGGCATTTTAGATTATTAATGTGTACCGAATTTTATTTGGATTTGAAAGACACTTTTGTGGTTCTGTCATTTAGACGAAATTTGATTTCAGTTTCTTATTTGGACAAATATGGTTATTTTTGTTCATTTGGAAACAATATGTTCAAGTTGTCTTTCAATTCAAATATTGTTGGGACTGGTTCACTTATGGGTCATGATAATCTATATTTCTTGACACAATAGCTACCTATGGAGAATCCTTGAATGTGGAATCACGTGGTACTAAGCGTAAAATTGAGGATAACAATTCAGGAGCATTATGGCACAAACGCATAGGTCACATCTCTAAAAATAGAGTTGAGCGACTAGTGCCAGATGGAATTTTGGATTCCATCGACTTCACAAACTTTGATGTTTGTGTTGAATGCGTTAAAGGAAAACAGACCAAAACAAAGAATTTGGTACATCTAGAGCTACGGATGTCTTAGAATTGATACATACATACATTTGTGGACCATTTTCGACACCGTCTTGGAATGGTCAACAATATTTCATATCATTCATAGACGATTATTCTAGACATGCATATATATATTTCTTATACATGAAAAGTCTCAGTCATTGGATGTGTTCAAATCGTTTAAGAATGAAGTTGAGAATCAAGTTGACAAAAGAATTAAGAAAGTCAAATCCGACCGTGGCGGTGAATATTACGGTAGATATGACGGTTCAGGTGAACAACGTTAAGGGCCTTTTGCCAAATACCTAGAGGAATGTGGAATTGTCCCACAGTACACCATGCCAGGATCTCCTAGAATGAACGATGTTGCTGAAAGACAAAATCAGACTCTTAAAGATATGGTAAGGAGTATGATTTGTCATTCTACCTTGCCATAGTCACTCTAGGGAGAGACACTAAAGATTGCAGCTTATATTCTAAATAGAGTACCAACAAAAGAGCTGCCAAAACACCTTATGAGCTTTGGACCGGACGAAATCCTAGTTTCAAACATTTTCATGTGTGGGGATGTCCAGCTGAGGCAAGGCTTTAGGCCAAATGAAAAGAAATTGGACTCCCGAACAGTGAGCAGTTACTTTATTGGTTAGTCTGAAAGATCTAGGGGCTACAAATTTTATGATCCCAAATTAAATTCAATTTTTGAGACGGGAACAACCACATTCTTTGAGGATATTGAGTTTGGGGGAAGAATAAGGTTAGAGACTTTGTCTTAGAGGAAAAATCGATAACAATTCCAGAACCGATTCATATAGATGCTTTTGATCAAGCAAGTATTGAACCTGCACAAGACATTGTTGCAATTCCTCAAACTCAAGATGATTTGTAATTCATGAAGGATAAACTCAAAATCCTCAAGAACAAGTGTTACAAGAACCAATACCTTTGTGGAGATCCACTAGAGAAAGGAGAAATGTTATTCCAGATGATTACATAGTCTTTCTCCAAGAACATGAGGAAAATAATGGTATGCTGGAAGATGATCCAATCAAATTCCGTCAAACCATGCAGGATTCCAACTCGGAAAAGTGGATTGAAGCAATGAAGGAGAAGTATAAGTTCATGCAAGACAATAAAGTTTGGGAACTTGTCCCTTTACCAGAAGGTGTGAAATCCATTGGTTGCAAATGGATTTTTATGACCAAACGAGATTCTAACAGTAATGTGGAGAGGTATAAGGCTCATCTTGTGACTAAGGGGTATACTCAAAAGAAAGGGATTAACTTTAAAGAGATTATCTCTCTGGTTTCATCGAAAGAATATTTTAGGACAATCATGGCTCTTGTTGCACATTATGATTTGGAACTCCATCAAATGGATGTCAAGACAACTTTCCTCAATGAAAACATTGATGAAACAATCTATATGATGCAACCAGAAAACTTTGTGTCAGGAGACTCAAAGAATATGGTTTGCAAATTGACAAAATTCATTTATGGACTAAAGGAGGCGTCTCGTCAGTGGTATCACAAGTTTCACGAAGTAATTCTCTCATTGGTTTTGAGGTGAATGTTGTTGAAGATTGTGTGTATCACAAATTCAGTGGGAGCAAGTACATTTACTTGGTCTTGTATGTATATGACATAGTGCTTGCCACAAATGATATAGGAATGATGCACAAAACTAAGAAATTTTTATCAAGAAATTTTGAAACGAAAGATCTTGGTGATGCCTCCTTTGTATTAGAAAAGAGTTATATCACAAAAGAGCTATATCGAAAAGGTACTTAAAAGGTTTGGCATGTAGGAATGTAAATCAGGAGATACTCCAATTGCTAAGGGAGACAAATTCAGTCTCAGTCAGTGCCCAAAAGGAAACTTAGAAATTCAAGAAATGCAAAAGATTCCTTATGCGTCAGCAGTAGGCAGTCTGATGTATGTGTTTGCTTGGAAAATTCGCAAACAACCGCTGATCTCCTAATTTATGAAAAATTAGTTTACTTACAGGACCGATCAAACAAATCCTAGGACAATGTGCTTTAACAATTTTGACAATTTGTGTTAGAAAACCTTTTGTTTATTGAATTCATCATGATTTTCACTAACTTTTGTATTGTTCGACAGAAATGATAAAACTTTGCTTCTTGAAATAAATGGCGAAATGCAAATAACTTGCAAGTAAGAAAATGGTAGAAATGTAAAGGAAATTGTAAATGAAGAACTTAAAAACTTTTTATTAAAATGCAACGAATGAAAACTGGTGTTTTTCAAATGTACATTTTCTCAGTAACTACTCTTTTCTCTCTCACGGTTACTTTGAGTATTTCTTGGGTGATTTGTACAAATTCTAAACACACACGGAAATCTAGCACTAAGACTCCCTATTTATACACAATCGAAATAACCACCAATAACAGCTATTTCTCCTAATGGCGACAAATGGCATCCTGCATGCATTCGTCTATTAGATGCGTCCCACGCGTCCAACTTCAAAATGAAACTCCCTCCTAAATTTGAATTTCAAACACCTATCAAAGTTGATTATTCTTCTGTCGAAATATTCCTCATACTTAGAAAGATCTGCGGAAAATGCTTTCCCTAAGTACCATTTGTCTTCGACTTGCTTTTTTCCCATCAGAAACCTTCTGGTCGAAATGTCCTGGCGAATTTTCGACTTTGCTCTTGATAAATTATCTTGGCGTCGAAATTAGCAACCTACAAATTGCCCCCCAAGAAATGCATTTTCGATAAAGGGAGAAAAGCATTTTTTGCCAATGCAATTCGACGCCATCAATAATTCGACCAGTGACTGTTCATATGACTAGACGTTGGAGATGTCAGAATGATCATTGGACTTTTCTCAAATGTCTTTTCAGCCCATGTTTTTAAGACCTTCCATCATCACTACTCTAGCCCCTAGCAGATCGTGGGTCAAAACGTAACTGCCACCGTCTGAAACCATCCACTTCATAACCTCCACGTGTCCCACAATCTTTTCATTACTTTTCCACCTGTCAACAAGATCCTTGGGCCAAAGGTGGTGGGGAACCAACAGTACATACCGGAGCCTCCAAATGAAGAGGAGAAACGTTGCATTTATCAGTCTCAGGTACCCATTCCTATCTTAATTTCTGGTAAATCCCATGCAATTCTAGGACCTTTACCTGATTTCAAATTAGACCCGGTGAAAGTAAAAGAATTTTTCCCAGCTTATCACCGTTACAAACCCATAGCTAGTGGGGTCAGGCCTAGAACTGAAAAAAGAAAAAGCCATAGACGAGAAATCCACCATTGATGGTCAAGGTTCACCTTCTGAAGAACCCATAAGTTTAGAATACCTGAATCATGCTAGAATTTTTAGATCTTGTCCCCTGTCAAAAGATCCTTCTGACTATTTAGCTTGGCTGGCGAAGATTGAAAAAGTTAAAGCTGGCTTTTGGAAAGATATAGGTATAATCGACTTAATTCAACTGTCGAAAGTAGGACCAGGTTATTGTCCCAATATACTCTTGGCTTCCCTCTACTTCTGGGACAGCACCTATAACAATTTCCAACTTCCTTGTGGGATGGTTACTCCTACCCTTTTCGACGTAGCTGCCAATACCGGCCTCAGCCCTTTAGAAGTAGATTATGACCCCCAACGTGTTGTCTGAAGATTCTATAGGATTCGACACAAACAAATCCACCTTCACAACTTATATTGCCAATTATCATGATCAAGAGACTAAGGAAGTTTCCGACCAAGAACATGTAGCTTTCCTGGCCCTCTGGCTGTCGAGATGTGTCTTTTGCTCCAGGTCACTCCAAGTAGCCAAACGCTACATCACTATAGCTAATCAGCTTCATGATGGGCGTCGATTGTGCCTGAGTGAGATGTTCTTAGCCAATCTTTACGAATCCCTGGGCGAAGTTGTTACTTTCCTGAAGACTACCAAGAATAAAGGCAACCTTCTTTTGTCAGGACCGTTTTGGCTTCTGCAATTATGGCTCAATGCCGCCTTTGAAACCTCTCTCCCTATCAAAAATGCTGTGAAGGAGGATTCGTTGAGGGACAGGAGGGTCGAAGGGACCGGATTGGTGCAATTAACTCCCACTGACAAAGGGCTAAGCCTCCAACAAGCCTTTACTAGCTACGTCATGATGTTCACCAAACGCTACAACTTCACTCCCAGTATGGCCCCTTTCACCAACAGGGTGATTGGACCAGAATGGTTCACCAAAAAACTTCCTGTGGAGTCGAAGACTGAAGAAGATGACTTCCTCAATGTCTGGGACTTCCTCAATGTCTGGGAATCCTTTCTGACACCTAGACTTCTGGCTTCCAGGATTAGTCCTGGGAAATCAAAGATCTCTTTGGTTGCTTACCAGCCCAACTGTGTCTCTCGACAGTTTGGGTTAATTCAGATACAACCTAAACCCCTCTTTTCCAGAAAAGGGTCCCTCATTCACTACAACATGTTTCAAAATAAAGACAAATGCTCAGAATTACTGGAGAAGTATTCTAATCTGGTTGAGATTCAACCAGTGGTCTTCCGACCATCCTTTCTTTGTACTCAAGAATTCGACGAATGGTGGAAAGATTACTACACCACCCAGTTTTTCGACGTGCCTTCCTTCAACACCCTTCTAACTAAAGCTTTTACACTTGTGCAGGACAGGACCAAAAAAGGTATTTCGACACACGTCAAAGAAATCCAAGCATTCCAAAGGTACTTTGAAACTGCCTATAGTCCTAATGAACTTAGTCGGACCATACGCGAAGCAGCAGTCACTTTGAAACACAAATATACCAGAAAACTGGATGAGTTAAAACTACCTGCATATGTTCGACCAGAACAACATTATGAGGTAGCCTTTAAACTCTATCGACCAAAATTTCCCCCTCTACCGTCTGCTGAATTTGGCGTGGCTTTTAGCCCTCAATTTCCAGATTGGTTCACTTGCGGGGATTCTATGAAACTTCTTCGCCAAGCATACCAAAAACGTGCTAAGCGAGTGGTTCCGACTAAGTACACCTTGGACAATTTCAAAGGCCACCTTCATATTGGCATAGAACACGTTCGCGTGGAAACTCCTATATATGAAGGTGTGGAATGGGAAGATGTTCTACCTCACTTTTCATTTATCTACACACGTATATGTTAATTTACGTTTGACCCTTTTCTTTCTTTCTTTTCTAGCTATCAAGATTACGACCAAGAAGTCAGCTACTGGCGAAGCGTCAACTGCCGGAGATGCAGAAACCCAAAAAGATACTACCAAGACACCTTTGGCGAAGGTATTACTATACTTCTCTTTTAGGTCAACACATATTTTCTCATTTTATGACATACTAATAAAATCTCTTTTGTTCCACAGGGAAGTCGAAGACCTCCATCGGCGCCAAAGAAAAGAAAGAAGAAAGAACCTGAAGTCAAAGCTGTCGGCACCGATGATGGCGACGAATCACCAGACCAAGTGAAGCCTTCAAGGAAGAAAAAGAAAACAACCAAACCTTAACCACAAAAACCTCCTGTTTCCAGAACATTGGAAAAAACTCCCCTCAAAAATCCTGACGAGAAAGTTACCCCTGCTCCAGCAGAAAGCGAAAGCTCTAGTCTTAGGACTAAGATTCCCAAGGCATGGTTTTTTTCTTTTTATAGTTCGGCACTGAAAGGCAGTTTACTTATGTTACCTCTCTTAATTCATTTATCTTCCAGGTCCTTGTCGATACTCACGGGCATCCCATGGTCCAAGTTCTCCCAAAGACTAGTAGTGATCCTACCTACAAGCCAACCAGTGTCTCTAAACCTTCTCCTAAGGATTCGACAAAGGAATCAACCACTAAAGTGAATCAGCCCACCGCTGTCTCTAAACAAATTCAAGACGTAGTGGAAGAAGAAACTGGTCCCGAGGCTGACGACTTAGTCGACATCGGTGGGGACACTGTGATGCCTACTGCAGCGCTCACCACAGATAATGATCCTGAAGACCATTCTCCCCTCAACTTACAAGGTGCTGACAAAGAGAAGGATGAGGAGGTTGAAACTGATGGCGAAGAGGAGGAAGAGAAAGTAGATGAAGGGTCACCAACTCCCACAGCTGCTACGGACGAAGAAGGAGACAGCGACAAAGAGGACCTTGGTGAACCAAACAAAACTGCTTCGACCGCTACAACTTTGACCCGACTCTCTTAAGAGGAGCTTGATAATGTGAAGGTGAAAAGACCATTTGAGTACCTAAAGGCCATGCTTAGTTCCCGCTATAATTTTGTTGATACTACCGTCAGTAGTTCGACCACCTCAGGAACTACTTCTGACGCCAAATCCATGGACGAAACGCTGACCCATATTCGACAAAAAATCCTCAACATTGACTTATTTCAACTTTTGGAGAATGACTCTTCTGCTCATTTTGACCTAAAAAAGATCTAAAAGCAAATTAATGTTCTGGAGGCTCCTCCTGAAGTTACTGATGTTGTGCTGGACCTAACTACTCTAATAGATCTTGTAGTGACAGACTTTAACCGGCTTTGAGATTACTCCATGAAGCTCGAAAATAAGACAGAAACCCAACTTGCTGAGTGGGATGCTGCTTCAAGTTCGTCCAACGAAGTAACTGAACTGGAAAGAGCGCCTGAGCAAAACAAGAAAGAAGCAACTTTGTGTGGCGAAAACATCCTCAAGTGGAAGAAGCAGATTGTTGTTTTCAAAACAAAATTTCTCAGGTGGAGAAGCACCAAGAAGAACTGCAACAAATCAATCAAGAGGAAATAACTAAAGAGCTTGAAGTTGGGGTGCACCAAGTTGATAGGGCCCGAAAACTTGGTGAGGAAATCAAGGAGCTTTCGAAGGGCAATGCCCTTTGTGAGCGCCGTCTTCAAATTCAGAAATCCAAATTTGAAAAGCTGAAAGAATCTTTCCCCGTTTAAATATTTGTAATTTTTTTATTTGGCCTTTTTAAGGCCTTTTTTGTAATGGCATTGGAGCTACTTTATTTGGCGAAAAGAATTTCAATCCACCATGTTGCTTATTTTTTCTGCGTGACTATTCGACTGCTATTTTTACTTCTTGTAATGTGGGCTTGTATTTTTTCAAATATTTCCCGTTTATTTTTAATATTCGCTTATCTTTATCTAATTCTTCGATTTCATAAGCGCCATTGGAAAATACTTGTGTAATTTGAAAGGGCCCTTCCCACTTAGGGGACCATTTTCCCATAAGTCTATCTTTTCGATCCATGGGAAGAATTACTTCCCACACAATGTCACCAATCGAAAAGGATTTATTTTTCACTCTTTTATTGTAGAATTTATCCACTCTTTCCTTTTGCCTTTTCAATAAGTCTAACGCGTTTAATCTTTCTTCTTCTAAATCCACTAATTCATCTATCATCATATTCCAATATGCATCTGATGGAATTTCATGATGTCTTTGAATTCTTATTGACTGCAAGTATATTTCGACGGGTAAGACTGCATCGTGGCCATACGTTAGTTGGAAAGGTGTAGCATTTGTAGCTTCCTTAGGAGAGGTTCGACAAGCCCATAGAATTTGGTCCAAAGTTTTGTGCCAACTCTTTGGTTTTCTTCCCATATGCTTCTTTATTAAACCAATTATAACCTTGTTTGCTGCATCGACCTGACCATTGGCTTGAGCGTAGTAAGGAGTTTATGTGAGAAGTTTGAAACCCATTTCCTTCGCGAATGCTTCCATATTTTTACCAATGAAAACAGATCCTTGATCCGTTGTTATTGTCTCTGGGATACCAAACCTATATATGATGTGTTTTCGAATGAATTCGATTACTGCTTCTTGATCCACGTTTACTAAGGGTATGGCTTTGATCCATTTCGTAAAATAATCGATCCCAACCAAAATAAACTTCTGGCTTTTTAAAGAAGCCGGTCTAATTTCTCCAATCAAATCTAAAGCCCAACCTCTGAAAGGCCAAGGCTTTATTATAGAATGTAGTTCACTCGCAGGAACATGTGGTATCCCTGCGTGTACCTGGCATTCTTGACATCCTTTCGCGTATTCAACGCAATCTTTTAACATAGTTGGCCAATACATTCCCCGTCGGAATAATAACCACTTCATCTTATGGCCTGCCTGATGTGCGCCGCATGCCCTGCTGTGTACATTCGACAAAGCTATGTACGCCTCAGACTCTCCTAAACACTTAAGTAGTACCCCTTTCAGAGATTTATTAAATAGTTCATTCCTCAAAATCACATAACTCAAAGCCCGATACCTGATTTTTCGTTTGACTGGTCCTATTGGGTTTCGCAGGTACTCTATTATAGGTTTTCTCCAATCTCCAGTGAAATTCTGGTATCAGATGTGTGATGTTGAGTGTGATGTCAAAACAACACAATCTGCTATATGAACAAGGTAATAACAACAATAAATCAACACAATGAATTGTTCACCCAGTTCGGTCTAACTACCTACGTCTGGGGGCTACCAAGCCAGGGAGGAAATTCACTATAAGTAGTATTAAATTACAGACTCAACAATCCCAGTTGACATCTACTAATCTTAATCACTACCCAATGACACTTCTACCTAAGAGACCACTTAGATATGAGAAACCACTCACTCTCTAAATCACTTCAGTGATACAATTCAAAGATTACACTTAAAACCCACCTTGATTCTGCTTAACAGCTTTGATCAAGAACAACACACTCTTGCTTAAAAGCTCTAGAGTGAATACACTTACAACTCAAAATAGTACCACCAATTCAAACATGAATGGTTTATAAAAACACACACGAAAACTCAAATTGACTCTCAGTCTATGCTCTCTGTCTTCGTTATCTTCCAACAAGGGTTGAGGCTGTTTTTAAATATAATTCTGAATTGGGCTTGGACCTCCTCCAAAAATATCTGATTTGATTTGTTATTAAACAGAATTTAAAACAGATTTGATCTTCTAATCTTTTTAAATCTTTTCAAATCAGCCCTAATGTTAGTTCCAAGATTTGCTCCATATCTGATTGAAAATATCTTCTCCAAGAAATTCGCATCCAATCTCTCTAACAGATCTCCTCAAAACAAACTAACACGCGCAGCCCTAAAACATCACAACCTGATGTTCTGATGTTCTGATAACTGATGTTAAGACATCAAGTATAACATCAACACATAAAACTTCAACCCTGCAACAACTAATGTTAGGAACCAATGTTAATACATCAGCCATATGACATCAACATTGTTCAACTTTGTTTTACCAAAATTCCAGCCAATACAAGAACTAACAATCTCCCCCTTTGGCTAATTTTGGCTAAAACAATCTCTGCCAACATCAGAGGTACCTGCAGCGGAAAAACTTTATACTCACAACCAGCAGCAATCACATTTTATCACATCCAAAATCTGCACAAAGCTCCCCCTCAAAACGAGAACCAGCATACCAGCTGTTCAAAACAGCACACTCCCCCTCAAGCCTAGAACCACATCAGACAACTAGGCAACACAAAGGCTAACTCTCCCCCTTTTTAGCCACAATTGGACAACTTCTTCATCAAACCCAAAGAACTGACAGCCATTAAGACATGTTCAAATAACAAGCTTCCCAAGGACCACACATTCCAAAAACTTTGACTGGTCAGGCGATACAAACAATGGATTCTTATACAACTATAAAATCCAAGCCTTCTTCCTTTTAACAGTACCAGACAGCAACCAAGAATGAGTCAGTCTAACAAAGATGCAGGGAAGAACCACATGCAGGAGGTCAAAAAACCAGATCCACTGAAGAATAAGAATCAACCTATGACAGCAGCTGGGACTTCTTCAGGAGCAACAAGAACAAGAAAACCATCAGAGACAAGGATGAACAACATCAAAAAACCTCCAGTGCAACTTCATGCTTCTGATGATGAATGGGATGAAGATTGGAAAACTTTTCTTGATGCAGGGGGTTGGGATAATCTTTAGACCATTTATATGTTGCTTTTGATGTACTAAAAACTAATCTTGTAGCTTTCAGCAGTTGAATAAAATTCTGTTTCCTTTGCAATAAAGAACACAACTGCACAAGACACTTCCCAACACATTTAATCCTCATATATGCAAATTCCTAATCTGCTTCTTAATTTTTCAAATTGATTTGCATCTAAGGCCTTGGTAAAAATATCTGCTAACTGCTTTTCAGTAGCAACATGTTCCAGAGCAACTACTTTGTCTTCAACCAAATCTCTTATAAAATGATGACGTATATCAATATGCTTAGTTCTGCTATGTTGAATAGGGTTCTTAGAGATATTGATATCACTCAGATTATCACAGTATAATGTCATGACATCTTGCTTGACATTGTATTATGTTAACATCTGCTTCATCCAAACAAGTTAAGAACAACTACTCCCTGCTGCTATGTACTCAGCTTCAGCAGTAGAAAAAGACACACAGTTCTGCTTTTTACTAAACCATGATATCAGATTATTCCCTAAGAAGAAGCACCCTCATGAAGTACTTTTTCTATCATCAGCACTCCCTGCCCAATCAGCATCATAAAAACCACATAACTCAGTGCCTGATCCATGACTGTAAAGCATTCCATAGTCACTAGTCCCATTCACATATTTCAAAATCCTCTTCACTTGATTCAAGTGACTAACTTTAGGCTCGGATTGATATCTGGCACACACTCCAACAGCAAAAGAAATATCAGGTCTGCTAGCTGTGAGATACAATAAGCTACCAATCATGCTTCTGTATAGACTTTGATCCACACTCACCCCATGTTCATCCTTGGACAACTTTAAGTGAGTAGGAGCAGGTGTCCTCTTGTGATTAGCATTTTCCAGACCAAACTTCTTAACAATGTTCATTGCATACTTGCTCTGGGATATAAATATGGAGTCTTCCATTTGTCTAACTTGTAGACCTAGAAAATAGTTGAGCTCTCCAACAAGGCTCATTTCAAACTCAGACTGCATCTGTTCCACAAAATGTTTCACCATTGCATCTGACATCCCACCAAATACTATGTCATCAACATATATTTGAGCTATCATCAGTTTTCCTCCTTCCTCTTTAACAAACAAAGTCTTATCAATCCCTCCTTTTCTGTAGCCATTTACTGCCAGGAATTCAGTAAGCCTTTCATACCAAGCTCTTGGTCTTGCTTCAAACTATAGAGAGCTTTCCTTAGTTTGTAAACATGGTCAGGAAATGTTGGATCAATAAATCCTTTTGGTTGATCAACATACGCCTCTTCATTTAAGTAACCATTCAAGAAGGCACTCTTAACATCCATCTGAAAAATCTTGAACTTGAAATTACAAGCCACCCCTAAAAGTAATCTGATAGATTCCAGTCTTTCCACAGGAGCAAAGGTTTCATCATAATCAATTCCTTCAACTTGAGTGTATCCCTGAGCAACTAATCTGGCCTTGTTTCTGGTGACCACTCCTTGTTCATCAGATTTATTCTTGTAAATCCACTTGATGCCTATCACATTAGCTCCATCAGGCCTTGGAACAAGATCCCACACTTCATTCCTCTTGAATTATTCCAGCTCTTCATGCATGGCATTAATCCAGAATTCATCAGTTAGAGCTTCTTTGACATTCTTGGGCTCAATTTTGGACACAAAACAAGAATTTGACACAACCTCTCTTGATCTAGTGCTAACCCCTGATTTAGGATCACCTATGATAAGCTCCTTTGGATGGTCCTTTTGCACTCTAATAGATGGTCCTTTATTAGATTGTTCAGGTTCGGGCTCAGCATCAACAGGACTGGGAGACCCACTTCTGTCTTCAGTTTCTACTGTGACTTCTTCAACTGATGTTTCAACATCATCCAGGACATCAGCATCTTCCTGCTTATCAATGTCATTAATCACCACATTTATAGACTCCATCATAACCTTTGTTCTGGAGTTGAAAACCCTGTAAGCTCTGCTATTTGTAAAGTATCCTAGAAATATTCCCTCATCACTTTTAGGATCCAATTTTCTCCTCTGTTCACGATCTGACAAAATGTAACATTTACTTCCAAAAACATGAAAGTACTTCACAGTTGGCTTTCTCCCTTTCCACAGTTCATACAGAGTAGCTGAAGTGCCCCTTCTCAAAGTAACTCTGTTGTGAATATAGCAAGCAGTGTTCATGGCTTCAACCCAGAAATGGTAAGGAAGCTTTTTGGCATGAATCATTGCTCTAGCAGATTCTTGGAGAGTTCTGTTCTTTCTTTCAACAACTCCATTTTACTGAGGAGTAATAGGAGAGGAAAACTCATGACTGATGCCTTCAGCAGAGCAGTAATTAGCAAACTTGCTATTTTCAAATTCCCTTCCATGATCACTCCTTATTCTGATGACATTTCTCTCTTTCTCTCTTTGGAGTCTTTGACATAAATCTTTAAATACATCAAACACCTCTATTTTGTCTTTGATGAAGCTTACCCAGGTGTACCTAGAATAGTCATCTACAACAACATAAGCATACTTCTTCCCACCTAGACTTTCTACCTGCATAGGTCCCATCAAGTCCATATGAAGAAGTTCCAAAACTTTGGAGGTGGTGTTATGTTGAAGCTTCTTATGTGACATCTTGGTCTGCTTCCCTATTTGACAATCCCCACAAACTCTTCCTTCTTCAATATTGAGTTTAGGAATTCCTCTGACAGCTTCTGAAGATATGATTCTCTTCATTCCCTTCAGATGAAGATGTCCCAACTTTTGATGCCAGATTTTGACTTCATCATCTCTAGCAAACACACATGTTGAGGTACTTGAGTCTTGTTGCACCCATAGATAACAGTTGTCCTTAGACCTAATACCCTTCATGATGACTTCTCCTTTCTCATTTGTGACATTGCACTCAGATTTAGTAAAGTCTACTTTGAATTCTTGATCACAAAGTTGACTAATACTGATCAAATTTGCTGTCAACCCTTTGACAAGTAGAACATCATCCAGTCTAGGAGCACCAGCATAATTCAGCTTTCCCATCCCCTTGATTTCTCCTTTGACACCATCACCAAAGGTTACATGACCTGAAGAATGGAGCTTAACATCTACCAACAAATTCTTAACTCCTGTCATGTGTCTTGAACACCCACTATCAAAGTACCAGTCTTCTTTGGTAGAGAACCTAAGAGAAGTGTGAGCTATTAAGCTGGTAACTTTACCTTTTGGAACCCATTGCTTCTTAGAATTGAAGGCCTGATTACCTTTGTGAAACTTCTGTTTGGGAGTATACTGATGTGTCTTCTGAGGATACCCATGTAGCTTATAACAGTAAGCCTTTATGTGTCCAAAACGCCCACAGTTATGACATCTCCGGCGCCTGAATTTCTTCCTAGAAGGAATCCTGTCAGGATGTTTAAACATCTATTTTAACATCACTGGTTTGGAACTGGTAATAACATCATTAGAAGCTGCTCCATTGTTGAATCCCAACCCACTTTTGTCTCCAGCAGTTTTTCCAATACTAAGAATGTTGTCTAGAGCATCTGTACCATTGTTCAACATTCTGACAGTTTTGGTCATAGAATCCAGTTTAGAGTTAAGCATACTGACTTCATTTTCTAGTTCAGTTTTTTCAGCTTCTAACTGCACTATGATTTTCTTTAGCTTTTCTCTTTCAAGACATACTTGTTCACTTCTCATGCACAGTTCTTTATAAGAGGCAGCAAGCTCTTCATAAGAAACCTCATCATCACATGAATCATCATCTGACTCACAAACCCCAATCATAGCTCTAACAAGCTTAGCTGATTCTTCTTCAGCTTCACTCTCACTATCAGTATCAGACCAGGAAGCAGATAACCCCTTTTTCTGCTTTTTTAGATATGTAGGACATTCTTCCTTGACATGACCATACCCTTCACACTCAAAGCATTGAACTCCTTTGTCATTATTGGTCTTTTCTTCATCTCTAGTTTTCTTTCCCTGATCTCCTGATCTGTTGGTGACAAATGTGATGTTCTTGACATTAGGTTTGTAGCTCCTGTCTATCCTTTTTAGAACCTTGTTAAACTGTCTTCCCAGCAGAACAATAGCATTTGAAAGCTCATCCCCAGTCTTAGGATCACACTCTTTCTCTTTAGACACCAATACTATGCTTTTAGTCTTCTTTTCAGATTCCTCATTCATCCCTAATTCAAATGTCTGAAGAGAACCAATTAACTCATCAACTCTCATCTTGCTGATGTCTTGAGCTTCTTCAATAGCAGTCACCTTTATTTTGTATCTCTTAGGAAGGGATCTGAGAATCTTCCTTACCAGCTTCTCTTCAGTCATTCTTTCTCCTAGAGCACTAGAAGCATTGGACAGCTCAAGAATGTTCATGTGGAAGTCATGAATGGTCTCATCCTCTTTCATCTTTAGATTTTCAAACTTTGTTGTCAGAAGTTGAAGTCTTGACATCTTAACCTTGGATGTTCCTTCATGAGTAGTCTTCAAGATATCCCATGCTTCCTTAGCTACTTCACAAGTGTTGACCAACCTAAAGATGTTCTTATCAACACCATTGAATATGGAATTCAAGGCTTTAGAATTCCCAAGGGCAAGTTCATCTTCTTCCTTGGTCCATTCTTCTTCAGGTTTCAGTTTTGAGCTACCCTCTACTTCCTTCCCATTCTCATCTTTTTCCACAATAACAGGATGTTTCCATTCTTTCAAAATTGCCTTCCAGGCCCTACTGTCTAAAGACTTCAAGAATGTAACCATACGAGGTTTCCAATAGTCATAATTTGATCCATCTAGAATAGGGGGTCTATTCACAAATCCACCACATTCCTTATCCATTGCACCAGAAAGTATCAGCCCTAGATCTTACCCAGATGCGGAGCAGGATGCCTGCTCTGATACCAATTGAAATTCTGGTATCAGATGTGTGATGTTGAGTGTGATGTCACAACAACACAATCTGCTATATAAACAAGGTAATAACAACAGTAAATCAACACAATGAATTGTTCACCCAGATCGGTCTAACTACCTACGTCTGGGGGCTACCATGCTAGGGAGGAAATTCACTATAAGTAGTATTAAATTACAGACTCAACAATTCCAATTGACATCTACTAATCTTAATCACTACCCAATGACACTTCTACCTAAGAGACCACTTAGATATGAAAAACCACTCACTCCCTAAATCACTTCAGTGATACAATTCAAAGATTACACTTTAAAACCCACCTTGATTCTGCTTAACAGCTTTGATCAAGAACAACACACTCTTGCTTAAAAGCTCTAGAGTGAATACACTTACAACTCAAAATAGTACCACCAATTCAAACATGAATGGTTTACAAAAACACACACAAAAACTCAAATTGACTCTCAGTCTATGCTCTCTGTCTTCATTATCTTCCAACAAGGGTTGAGGCTACTTTTTAATATAATTCTGACTTAGGCTTGGACCTCCTCCAAAAATATCTGATTTGATTTGTTATTAAACAGAATTTAAAACAGATTTGATCTTATAATCTTTTTAAATCTTTTCAAATCAGCCCTAATGTTAGTTCCAAGAATTGCTCCATATCTGATTGAAAATATCTTCTCCAAGAAATTCGCATCCAATCTCTCTAACAGATCTCCTCAAAACAAACTAACACGCGCAACCTTAAAACATCACAACCTGATGTTCTGATGTTCTGATAACTGATGTCAAGACATCAAGTATAACATCAACACATAAAACTTCAACCCTACAACAACTAATGTTAAGAACCAATGTTAAGACATCAGCCATATGACATCAACATTGTTCAACTTTGTTTTACCAAAATTCCAGCCAATACAAGAACTAACATCCAGTCATTGAATCATCTATATTAAAAATTTCAAAATTTTCTTCATCAGCGTACCCAAGCTTTAACGTCTCCAAATCTGACGGGGATAACCTGGCTGACACGACTCTTCCTCTAACTTCGATGGCTTTCTGCAACTTTTTCTTCGATACTTTGTACCCAGAAGCTATCTGCACTAAATCATTTGCTTCATGATTTTCTATTTGTGGAACATGTCGAATCGTAACCATATCAAACTTTTTTAAGATTCGATTAGCTATTACAAAGTACATGATTAAATTCTCCTTAACACATTTGTATTCCTTTGTTATCTGCTTTATGACTAACTCAGAGTCGCCCATTATTTCGACCCGAGTTGCCCCCAATTCCAACAAGATTTCAAGTCCTGCTATCAAAGCCTCATATTCTGCCTCGTTATTTGAGCAGAGGCCTTCGACTTTGTACTTGAATTTTGTTGGAATTTTGTTAGGAGAAATAACAAGAACCCCTATTCCAGTTCCATTTTTATGTCTAGAACCGTCGAAGTACAACTTCCAGGGTTCCAGTTCAATATAGTCCAAAGACTTTTTGTTTAGTGCGTGGTCGACTATAAAATCAGCCACTACTTGTCCTTTGACAGCCTTTAAAGGCAAATATGTCAAAGAATACTCAGTCAATGCTAATGCCCATTCAATTCGACTATGCAAGATTGGTTTAGATAACATGTATTTTATAACGTCGAAATGAGAAGAAACGTAAACATCAACTGGTTTTATATAGTGCTTCAATTTCATACAAGAAAAGTATACACATAAACACAACTTTTCAATCACACTATACCTAGTTTCCGCATCGTTCAAGACCCTACTGAGGTAGTAAATGGCTCTTTCGACGCCATTCTCATCCTCCTGAGCCAACATGCTCCCTAAAGTCTTGTCCGACGCAGATATGTACAACCTCATACTTCTACTTCTACAAGGTGACACTAAAATTGGAGGATGCGTCAGGTACTCCTTGATCTTGTCGAAGGTATCCTGCTGCTCCTGCCCCCATTTGAAGTCTTCGTTCTTTAGTCAAAGTAGAGGGGAAAAGGCTTGCGTCTTCCCACTAAGGTTGGAGATAAACCTTCTGAGAAAGTTGATCTTCCCAAGTAAAGACTGCAACTCCTTCTTTGTAGATGGCGCTTTCGCCTCCATTATTGCCTTGGCCTTGTTTTGATTGATTTTGATCCCTTTCTTGTGGACCACAAAGCCTAGGAAGTCTCCCGCCTGCACACAAAATGCACATTTGAGAGGATTCATCTTCATACCAAACTTCCTCATCCTTTCAAAGGATTGTCAAAGATGGTCTATATGATTTTTCCCTGAAACAAACTTAACAACAATATCGTCAATGTAAATCTGCATAAAATCCTCAATGAAATTGTGAAAAATCAAATTCATTGCTCGCTGATATATTGCCCCAGCATTTTTTAAACCAAAAGGCATTACCACCCATTCGTAAGTGCCTAATGCTCCAGGGCATCGAAATGCCGTTTTTGGAACATCTTCCTCAGCAATAAAAATTTGATTATAACCAGAATACCCATCAAGCATACTGAGGTACTCATGGCCTGCGGCAGAATCGACAAGCATTTCCGCCACTGGCATAGGATATTCATCCTTTGGGGTAGCTGAATTCAAGTCTCGAAAATCAATGCATACCCTTAACTTGCCATTTTTCTTTATTACAGGAACTATGTTAGCAATCCATTCGACATACCTGGTTGGACGGATGAACTTGCACATGAGAAGTCTTTCGACTTCTTCTTTAATTTTCGAGAGGATTTCTAGGGCGAATCTCCTTAGAGTTTGCTTAACAGGTTTCCTCCCAGGTTTTATTGGCAACCTTAATTCGACCAAGCTCCTATCCAGCCCGGGCATTTCGTCGTAATCCCATGCGAAACAATCTTTGAATTCTTTCAGCAACTGGACTATTTCGATCTTGAGTTGGGGGCTTACTTTCGCACTGATATAAGTTGGTCGTTTCTCTGCCCCTGATCCCAAGTCGATTTCTTCGAGTGGATCCCGTGCCATCATCTTGATATTTGCTGCTAAAGGATCCTTTTTGAAACCCAATGGCTCATTATCATAAATCGCGTCAAGCCTCTGGTTGTGCAAATCTCCTAGATCTTTATCTGGGGGATCCCTATTAGAATCCTTTTTAAGACCTTGTTGATCTGCTTCGATTTGGTTGGCTTCGACAACCGTATACTTTACTTCGGCCTCCAAGGCTGCTTTGAGTTTGTTCTCAGCTATATAAGCCGCGATCTTTTCGAGAACTAGTGACTCACTCATTGTCACTGAATTCGCTGCCCCAGCCAGTTGGTCGGATGTGTGAGGTTCCAAAAATGTAGTCTTCTTCGCCAACTACCTCTCTATCCCACTGAAACCCGTGGGTAGGATGAAGGTATAATGAGCAAAAAGCATTATCCGTTGGCATCATGTCGAAGGTGACTGGGCTACAAGGAGCTATGTGAGCCAGATTCCTGTCGAAACTTCTCCTATCCACCTGGTTCACTTTAGCCAAAAAATAACTCTGGTCAGCCTCTATATTTTCGACAATCCCGTCTGCGCGCCAAATTGTTATTCGCTGATGCATTGACGAAGGGACGACACCAATGCCGTGTATCTACTCCCTACCTAAAAGAAGGTTATAATTCGCTTTTGACGCAATCACCGTAATCATTGTCGGCCTCGTGATGGTTCCGACAGTTAAATCTACCTGCATCACACCCATAGTGGTTCCTACTTTCCCTTCATAATTCGACAACACCATATTGTGAGGTTTAGTGTCGGAATCATCTTTTCCAATTTTCTTAAGCATATAATGCGACATCAAGTTAACAGCCGCTCCTCCATCGACCAGAATCTTGTTCACCCCTACGTTACCCACTTTTCCTTTTATAAATAGGGGTTTTAGGTGGTTCCTCATTGAGTCATCTGGCCTTTCGAAAAATGTGTTCTGTTCTTCAACGCATCCATTATTCATGATATAGTAGCAAACGGGCCTGTGTCTGGCCGTTTCGACCTCCAAAGCTTCCTCTTCCTCTTCGACTTCCATTATTTGATCATACTCCCTAGGGAGCACTGAAACGACATTACATGTTACATCAAATGATGCCTCTGATTCTGAGTTAAAATCGCCTGTCATTTCATCATCCTTGGTCACTTCCTCCTTTGAAGCTTCTTGCACTAGAGCAGTAGGTGGCTTATCAGACTTTACTTCTTCCATCTGAGTCAAAGTTTGAACGTTGCTGCTAGTTTTTGGCTTGTCTTTTCCTGCAGCCTCCTTCTCAGCCTTCTTTCGACGTTGGTATCTCCTCCATTGTGACTTCGTCATAGGATTCTTGCCCTTATAATTTTCAGAAGGGTAAGTCACCTTTTTGGACTTCTGGAATTTTTTTCTGTATGACATAGAGGATCCCCGCGGTACTTCGAAGTCCTTCCATTTTCCTTGCCCCTGGGCTTGTCGGATTGGATTGACCCACCTGTCGTCTGGAGCTTTGGTTGTTGGTTTGAATGTGTTGGGGCATCTTTCGCCTAACCTTTCCTTGTTTTGGTCCCCTCTTCTGGGGTCGAATCTTTCTCCAGAAGGCCTCCAATTTCCTCTTCTCCTTGCCCTCTCTATTCCCTCTAAGTTTTGTGTTGCCTTTTTGTCGAAGACGGCACTACAGCGAGGGCAAAGCATCACCTCAGACCTTTTCCTCTGGCATCTATGAATAAAACCTGCCAGATTCTCTTCCTCCTTAGGGTAAGCCACTTTCTGGTACTCCTCCCGTCGATGTTCTTTGTCAACTTGCATTGACGCATTCTGAGTTACTTCGACCATGTTTATATTGGCAGGTGACTCTGCGTCCATGCTCAACTTATTCAATTTCAAGCTGAGGCCCTCATTGACCTCATGTTCCTTCTTCATTCGATTGAAATCCTCAGAGATTTTCTTTGTTAGAACCTTTGGGAGGGGATCCTTGGCAACTTGTGGGCTGACGAATTCAACAGTTTTGCCCTTTGGGTCCTCCATGGTTCTTCGAAGAATACCAACAACAGCTTGTTTACAAGAACCTTCAGCAGTTCCTTCGTTGATTTTGGCGAAACCATCAGTGGTTTCATTGTTGACTTTGTCGAAACCCTCAGTAGTTTCGTTGTTGATGCCCTTAATGGCCTCAGCAATGTAGTTCTCGATAACCCTTGCATCAAGGCCTTCAGAAACCTTGACCATAACTGGCTGATCCACGCAGTCAGCTATAACTTCGACCACAACACCTTTGTTAGTGGGGTCTTCAGCAACCTCCACCATATTCACGTTGTGATCGAAACCATCGGCAACCTTCATCATGTCCATGGCATCGTCGAAGCCTTCAGCAACCTCGACCATATTTACTATGGATGGCTCAGCATAGTGGGCCTCCACCACCTACAAGGAGTTTGAATCCACCTTCGCCTGGGATTTCGACTTGTCGCCGAATTTGAGCCTTCCATCTCTTATTGCATTCTGCACTAGATCCCTGAAAAGGAAACATTGAGATGTTTTATTACCCAAAAAATTGTGATATTTGCAAAAACCTCTCTTTTTCTGTTGTTCTAAAGGAGGCACCTTAGTACCAGGAGGTACTATCATTTGGCCATCCTTGACCAATAAATCAAATATTTCGTCCCATTTCGTAACGTCGAACGTATAAGTTATTTTAGGGAACTTGTCGTTCTTCTCCTATTCGATTGGAGTTTTTCCATTCGACGGAGCCAAGACTTTGCAAGCATAAGGTGGACCCTACTTTAACTTTGCCAAATCTACTTCTTGTTCGTCGAAATTTGACGATTCCTCTTCGTCATCATCCCCACAAACTCCGACATAAGCTACCCTTTCTTTCCTATTTTTATTAACCCTAGCTTTTTCGGCTTTTAGTCGTTCAACCTGTCTAACCCTATCAGCTAATTGGGCCATGTCTCTTAAATATTGGGTGTCTAATTTCTTTCTAATGGAATAGTCAAGGCCACCAGCGGCCATTTCGACTAACTCATGCTCTGGAACTTGTGTGAAACACCTTACCTTGAGCAATCTGAACCTATTCAAATAATCATTAATTGGTTCTGAGAATTTTCTCTTTACGCTAGCCATTTCTTTCAGACTTATCTTCGTCTGCCCCATGTAAAATTGTTCATGGAATAACCTCTCCAACTGGGTCCAAGTATGTATCAAATTCGCGGGCAATGTGGTGAACCAAGTGAAAGCATTCTTCGTCAAGGAACTAGGAAAATATTTTATTCTCAAATTCTCATTTTGCGCTATTTCGCCTGCTTCAATTAAGTATCGCGCCACATGTTCGACCATCGATTCACTGGTATCCCTTGAAAATTTTGTGAACTTGGGAACTTTCCATCTATGGGGCAATTCTTGCTGCAAAATATATTCCGATAAAGGGGAGGTATAACAGGGTCTTTGTAATCCCAAATTAATACCATTTCGTGCCATAATTCTTTCGACCATGGCAGCCAAATTATTCTCTGCCAGCATATCATTACAATGCATTTGTTGTATAATATTGTCAGCATTTTGGTTTCGATTTATTAGCAACTCTCTTGGTTCTTGTTGAACAAGGATTTCGATCCCAGGGGGTTCGAGTGTCCCTCCTTGGTTCAGAACTTCCGCCTGAGGGACGTTTGGTTGCCTTTGGTTTATGGTAGGTTCTTCTTCGACCGCTACCCTTGGGTTCTGAACTACTTGTTCCCTTGGGGGAGGTTGGGGGACACCGAAGAAATCAGCAATGCGCGTCATCTGTGCTGCTAATTATTGATTCGTTTGTGACGTGTTTTGGATCAAAGGGTTGAATATAACCCCCATTTGTTGGGCTAACATCTGGACCATATCATGGTTACTCTCATCCATTTATTACCTGATCACTTGTGCAGAGCTATTGGTAATGTTTGGCATGTAAGTTTGATACCCCGTTCCTAAAGGCTGGCTAATTCGACCCATATGGTTCACGCCAGAACCGGACCCTTGCAAGGGCGAAGTTATGTTCATTGTTGGATCCGTAAATGCTGATGGCGCGTTATGCAAACTTGCCATTACTGAAGTTGGCATTCCATATGATTGTTCTCAATTTAGAGGCATCGAAAACCCAGATATAAAGGGTCTGTATATACCACCTGAAGGGGGAGGAGTCATTTGAGGCATTTGGGGTCCCATAGTTGAAAAACTAGGCGCACTCTGGGGAATTGAAAGCACATGCGTCGAACCCGCTGTTGATGGATTAGCCTCTGACACTGATATTGACGCCGTATTGCCCCTAGTCGAAGGATTAGGGGGTGGTATTTCATTATTTGTAGGATTCTGATTGTTAGGCGGATTTGGATTCGCCATTCTGCGTACTCGTCTTCTTCTGGGTCTTTCTTCGTTATTTATGGCTATTTTACCACTTCTTAGTCTCATACAACAAAACGAATAGTTTTTTTTTAGTACAGTATAAAATGAAGGTTTTCAAATGTTAATAGCACAAGGTCCCACTGGGCATGCCAATTTGTTTGCTTGGAAAATTCGCAAACAACCGTTGATCTTCTAATTTATGAAAAATTAGTTTACTTACAGGACCGATCAAACAAATCCTAGGACAATGTGCTTTAACAATTTTGACAATGTGTGTTAGAAAACCTTTTGTTTATTGAATTCATCATGATTTTCACCAACTTTCGTATTGTTCGACAGAAATGATAAAACTTTGCTTCTTGAAATAAATGGCGAAATGTAAATAACTTGCAAGTAAGAAAATGGAAGAAATGTAAAGGAAATTGTAAATTAAGAACTTAAAATAATTTTATTAAAATGCAAGGAATGAAAACTGGTGTTTTTCAAACGTACATTTTCTCAATAACTACTCTTTTCTCTCTCACGGTTACTTTGAGTATTTCTTGAGTGATTTGTACAAATTCTAAACACACACGGAAATCTAGCACTAAGACTCCCTATTTATACACAATCGAAATAACCACCAATAATAGTTATTTCTCCTAATGGCGACAAATGGCATTCTGCATGCATTCGTCTATTAGATGCGTTCCACGCGTCCAACTTCAAAATGAAACTCCCTCCTAAATTTGAATTTCAAATACCTATCGAAGCTGATTATTCTTCTGTCAAAATATTCCTCTTACTTAGAAAGATCTGTGGAAAATGTTTTCCCTAAGTACCATTTGGCTTCGACTTGCTTTTTTCCCATCAGAAACCTTCTGGTCGAAATGTCTTGGCGAATTTTCGACTTTGCTCTTGAAAAATTATCTTGGCGTCGAAATTAGCAACCTACAGTATGCCCAAGTGTGCACGCGTTCGGATATTGCGTTCATAGTTGGGATGTTAGGAAGATATTTGAGCGATCCAGGAATGAATCATTGGAAAGCAGCCAAAAAGGTTATGAGGTATTTAAAGAGAACAAAAGACAATATGCTCACATATAAGAGGTCAGACCAGTTAGAGATCACTGGATACCCTAACTCAGATTTTGCTGGATACCAAGACAGTAAAAGATCCACTTCAGGCTATATTTACATGTTGGCTGGTGGTGCAGTTTCTTGGCACAGTGCTAAGCAAACTCTTACGGCTTCATCCACCATGGCAGTAGTGTTTATAACATGTTATGAGGCATCCAACCATGGGATTTGGCTAAGGAATCTTGTCATTGAGCTGCGAATTGTAGAAGGAATTGAAAGGCCACTTAAGTTATACTGTGACAACAAATCAGCCGTTCTGTATTCCAACAATAATAGGAGCTCGACTAAGTCAAAACATATTGACATCAAGTTCCTGGTTGTTAAGGGAAGGGTACAAAGTGGACAAATTTCCATAGAACACTTGGGGACAAACTCCATGATAGCAGATCCTCTTACAAAAGGTCTTTCACACAAGGTCTTTCATGAGCACACTGCTCGCATGTGTGTTTTATCATTAGAGGAGTCTTTGGTTTAGTAAGAGTTAGTCGATTATGAATTTTATGTTTTGTGTTTGGATTTATGTATGCATACTATGATTTTAGATATTTTCCAATTAATAAAGTTTGATATTCAGTAGTTTATATTTTGTACAATAAAGTTATTGAATGATCTCACTACAGTAAAGTAGGACCAGTTGAAAATCGACATATAAAGACCAACTTCATGTGATTTTCATGCTACACATTTTATGATGGATCTATGTCATTTAGTTGTGTCACTATCGGTGATCATTGATGAGTTTAGTTATTATTGATATAATGAAAATTACCTTGATTCTGTATATTGACATGGCTAATGGACATGATACTTTGGATATGCTTAAATAATATAATCGCAAATTTTGAGCTCATAAAGTCTAACACGTGTGTAAAGTTACATATGTGACCAGTGGGAGATTATTAGAATTTTGGGTCACAAATGTAACACTTAAGGTGTTAGTGTTATTAATATAATATTAAGTTTGTGGATAAAAGCATAAATGTCATGAAAGGTCAGGTTATTGTGTAGATACCGTAAGTCAATATCTAATTTGATGAGGGGCCAAATTAGAATATTGAAAACTAATAAATAACCCTAGGGTTATTTAAATGGGTTATGGTCCCCATTTGTAGAGTACGAACAAAACAAGGTTTATCAGGTTTTCTCTCTTCATCCCCATCAGAGGAGATTCAAGGAACCCTAAGGAACTCTACAAATTGGAAGATCACATACCCAGAACCTTCAATGATTTTAATGACAAATTCAGGTACCCTTCCGCCTTCATTCTCTAATTGAATTCTGGTATGGGTTTAAGGGTTTAGAGTTCTGTTGTTGATTTCTATATCGGTAGAAATCATAAGGTCATAAACAGAAGATGGGGATGAAGAGGAGGGAGGGATATTTTATAATTATATATATGTTTGGCTCAAAAGATGGGAGGGGATGGGAAAGGAGAAATTTTAATTGAAAATATGTTTTGTTCACTAGGGTACGAGAGGAAGTTTATTAATAATTTATAGTTTTATCCTTATGATTATATATAGGATATACGATATTTAAAGGTAAAAATTTTGTAAATATCTTTTGTTAATAAAATATGCATAAATAATTAAACACAAATTCTAATGTTGATTGTTTAAAAGAGTTATAACTTACCACATAATGTTTAAAAAAATGAGTACACTTGATTCAAATTATAACTCTCCGACACAAATTAAATTATGTGTTGATAATAATTTTTAAATCGTGATGAACGATCTAACAAAACAAACAAAAAATAACAATGTAATAATAGAAAAATATTAATAATACGTCTAGAATGAGTTTGTACAGAAATAGAAGGTAAACATGCAATAAAAATACGTCTTTAAAATAATAATAATGTAATAGACACAAATAAATAAAAGGATTGGTTTAAAATTTTATATACAAGAAAACACAATAGAATACATAACAAAATTAGGGAAAAACAAACATAAATAAAAATTAAAAAAGTGTATTTTCTGTTGGAATTAAACCCAAGACTTTCAGTAATTCTGAATCAATATTGATGAACAAGATTCAATCAACCGATTGAATTCTCTTCTTGTTATTCACTCTTCACTCGAGTGAATCAATCACACCTTGATTTCAAGATGATTATGCTGCACAACAATAATGGAGAAGAAGAAAACAAAACTGAATTGGGAAGAAAGGAAATTAAGGATTCAAAACAAAATAGGGGAAAAGAAGAATTTCTGCAGAGTAACTCTATGCTCTCAAAACTGCAATTTTATTCAAGTGAATCACATTACAATAATAGGGGTTATTCTCTATTTATAGATTTAGCTTGCTTTCTCCCTAAGCAAAGCCCAAAAACAAAAGGCTCAAAATACTAATTCTGCCAACATTACAAAATTGGGTTTAAGAAAAAATTCATGTCAAGGCTAAGTCCTCGACCCTTCGACAACTAGGTGTTTTGACAGCAATATGCTTCGACACCATGAATTACATTCTCAACACACCACCTAATTCATTGTGTCTAAGTTATCTACATTTATCATAGACCTTAATTTCTTGAACACTTTGACCTGCACACCCTTCGTCATGATATCTGCAATCTGATTCTCAGTTCTACAGTGTTCCAAGTTCAGCTTATTAGCTACCTTCTCTTGAAGATAATGGAACCTTATTTTGATGTGTTTGTTGCGTCCATGTGCTTTCAGATTCTTCGCCAGATTGATAGCAAACATGTTGTCAATCTTCATGGTAATTGCTCCATGATTCTTCCATGTAATCTCTTCGACCAAATTCACCATCCATGTTGCTAGACATGCATAAAGGGAAGCAGCTATTTATTTTTCTTCACACAAAGATAGTGCCACTACTGGTTTCTTTCTCGAACTCCAAGTAATTGGTGCACCACCTAGCATAAACATATAGCTAGCTGTGAATTTTCTCTCCCCAACATCACTACACTAATTTGAGTCAGTGTAACCCACTAACTTGTATTCTTTTCCTTCATCAGCTGCAGGAAATAAAATGTTATAGTCAAAAGTTCCTTTCAAATGCCTTAGTATCCTCTTCATCGCTGCTACGTGTGATACCTTTGGATTCTGCATGAATCTGCTCACCATACCTACATTGTATGCTAAATCAGGCCTTGTGTGACAAAGGTATCAAAGTGATTCAATGATTCTTCTATATTGAGTTGGGCCGACATCATTTTCATCTGTGTCTTTCGACAGTTGCAATCTGGGCTCAGCTGGAGTCGAAGATGGATTGCAATATTGCATCTCAAATCTCTTGAGTATTTCACCTGCATATCTTCTTTATTGCATAATCAAACCTCTACCACTCTTGCAGAATTTGATTCCAAGGAAATATGAGAGATTTACCAAGTCTGACATTTCAAACTCCTTACTTAGGTCATGTTTGAAATCTTTGATCTTCTTTTTGCAACTTTCTACTATCAATAGGTCATCAACAAAGAGACATAGTATGAGAAACAACCAACAACCAACCTGATTGTTACAACCAACAAAGAGACATAGTATGAGCAACAACCAACAACCAACATAGTATCAATTGGTACACTATACTTTTTGCTAGACCAACAACCAACCTGATTGTTTCGATCCTAGCAACAGGTGCAAAAACCTCATCAAAGTCGCTTCCTTAATTCTGAAGAAATTCTTTCGCCACAAACCTTACCTTGTGTCGAGTTACTTCTCCTTTGGGATTCAAATTCACCTTGTATACCCACTTCACATCGATTTCCTTCTTATCTTGAGGCAATTCAAAAAGTGACCAAGTGTTGTTGACTTCAATGAGCTTCAATTCCTCATTCATTGCTTTCACTAACTTAGAATCCTTCAATGTCTCAGCTGTATTGACTGGTTTGACATCTGCATAGAAAGTATAGTGTACCAACTCACCTTCATCATCGACCACATCATCTAATGTAATCACACATTCTTGCAACCTTGCAGGCATGTGTCTTGTTTTTTGAGGTCTGCTTGTACTTGCTTGACCTCTGACTTCTTCTTATCAAACTTCTCTTTTGACTTCACCACCATTTGTCCTCAAAATCTTGAGCTTTCGACCACTTTGTCTTTCGACCATAGATTTAAACTTGGAAAATACCTCGATCACTTAACTTTTCTTCTTGATCAGGTAAGTCCAGAGTTTTCGACTAAAATCATTTATAAATGTGACAAAGTATCTGCTACCTCCAATAGAATCCACCTAGATGAGACCACATACATCAAAGTATATGGCTTCAAGGATTGCCTTTGACTTGCTTCCTGAATCCTTGTTAAAGTTGTTCTTGTGCTGCTTTCCTTGCACACATTCTTCACACACTTCATTTGGAATGTCGATTTATGGTAACCCTAAAACCATATTTCTTATTTTCAGATCTCTAATGTCTATGAAATTGAGATGGACAAGTCTATAGTGCCATATCCATTCATCCCTGCTAGCTACAGTTGCAAGGCACTTGTGCTCCATCACATTTAGTTCAATCCTGAAGGTTCTATTTTGAGACATATGAGCCTTCAAGATTAACTTTCCTCATGAGTCAAGAACTCTTATCATCTTGTCTTCAATCGACACTTTGTAGTTCTTTTCGACCAACTGCCCTATGTTGAGCAAATTACTTTTCTTGCCTGGTATGTATAGTACATTGGAAATTACAGACCTATTATCATCTTTTCTCATAATCAGAATATCACCAATACCTTTAGCTACTAGAGTAATGTCATTACCAAATTTCACCACGTTCTTTATTAGGGGTTTTATGTTGACAAACTAATCCTTCCTACCAGTCATGTGTGATGAGCATCCCGAGTCCAAGTACCATTGGTCTTGGAATCTTTCTTCATCTCTTGTAGTGACCATCAACAACATCTATTCTTCTTCATGCTTTGTAAACTTTGCATCATTATCTTGGTTCTTTTGTTTTTTAGGATAACCACTAGAGTAGTGACCATACTCCTGACAATTGAAACACTGAATGTGACTTTTGTCAGCTTTTTAACCACCACCTCTTTCTCTAACTACTGCACCACCTTTTTGGTTGCTTTGGTATGATAACTTTCTCTTATTCAACCATCCACCTTCTTGCTGATTTCGACCAGTCGAATTGTTGTAGCCTTTTCTACCTTTTTTGTCGAACCACTTCCCTTTGCCTTTCTTTTCTCTTGCTAATTGCGCCTACAAAGCCACATCACTCTTCGACTTGCTTGCAGCTGTTTGAGCCATTCTTTGTTCATGAGATTCAAGTGTCCCTTGAAGCTCTTCCTTTGTCAATGTTGACAAATTTTTTGACTCTTCTATGGCTACCACCTCGTGGTCAAACTTTGGAGCCAATGACCTCAAGATCTTTGCATCAACTGATCTTGATGTCAACACTTCTCCACATAGCTTGATTTGACTCACCAGCTTTTTAACCCTAGTGAAAAACCCATTATGCTTTCATTGTCTTCCATCTGAAGCAATTCATACATTCCTTTGTGAGTTTGCAACCTCACGTCTTTCATCTTCTCTGCGCCTCTAAACGATCTGTCCAAGATTTCCCATGCTTCTTTCGCTAATTCTACATCACTGCCCTTTTCGAAATTTTCTGGATCAACACATTGATGAATTATAAAGAGAGCTTTATAATCATTCTTATTCAATTCCTTGTATGAAGCTTTTTCTTGATCCGACGCATTTTTTGTAAGTGGTGTTACTCCTTCCTTCACGAGATCCCAAAGATCTTGACAACAGAAAATAACTTTCATCTGTTTACACCAATTCTTATAATTCTGACCCTTCATAATTGAGAGACTCGTTGGAAAATGTCCATTCGGATGATTCATTATCATTGCTATCGTATTTTGCTTCCCACGAATCCCTCAGCCAGTGCTCTAGATACCAGATGTTGGAATTAAACCCAAGACTTTGAGTAATTCCGAATCAATCTTGATGAACAAGATTCCATTAACCGATTGAATTCTCTTCTTGTTCATCACTCTTCACTTGATTGAATCAATCGCACCTTGATTGCAAGATGATTCTACTGCACAACAATAATGGAGAAGAAGAAAACAAAATTGAATTGGGAAGAAAGGAAATTAGGGATTCAAAACAAACAAAATAGGGGAGGAAAAAGAATTTCTGCAGAGTAACTCTATTCTCTCAAAACTGCAATTTTATTCAAGTGAATCACATTACAATAATAGGGGTTACTCCATATTTATAGATTTAGCTTGCTTGCTCCCTAAGTAAAGCCCAAAAACAAAAGGCCCAAAATACCTAATTCTACCAACACTACAAAATTAGGTTTAAGATAAAATCCATGTCGAGGCTAACTCCCCGACCTTTCGACAACAAAGTGTTTCAACAACAACATGCTTCGACACCATGAATTGCATTCTCAACATTTTCGAGGGGTTTTGCTCCTCTCCCCTCCTAAAATTTGAATCAAACAGATTTAATTAGAAATATTCACTCCCTTCTCCTCCATCTACTCCAAACCAAACACACCGTAAATGTAACCGACACATAATTATTGTCATTAATTGTCTGTCTACTTGTCTAAGTTTGTGTGATCTGAAACATTATACGAGTCATATCTAAGTCAATAAAGATAAGTTAATTCATTGACCTAGGCTCAAGCTGACCCCGTGGTCATAGAACTCGCCATTTGTTTTGGCGAGTTTAGGCAATATAATTAGAAATTGGCGTATAACTCACCCAAGTTCTTCTAAGCACTCCTCTTTAGTGGCTTAATGAGTTGTAGATTTAGAAGATTGAAACTAATTAACATTAAACAGCCTTATAGTTCATGGTTATATCACAGTTTCTCAAATACGAGATCTATAAAGGAAGTGATTAAGTGAGAAAATCTAACGGTACAAACACAAAAAAAAAAAAAAAAGTAAAATACATTGTAAATTTTTTAACAAAATGATTAATTTTTTCTCTTAAAGAATTAGTAATTGCACTTTTCCCATGACTAAACTTGGTTTGTGAATTAAAAATAAATGTTGATTCTATTTACACTTGACACCACAATGACAAAGTCAGTAATTATCCTTTAACAATAGTGAATTGGCAAATAGATAAACACTCCATGTATATAAAATAAGAAAAATCAAGATTTTCTCTCCTGAATAATTTGAGGATTTCTTAACACACCACCCATGTTTCTTATACACCACGTGAAATTTCCATTTTGCCCCCAGATTTCGGATGTGCACATTCGGACGCACCGTTTTTTCAAAAAATGCTGATGTGTTCCGGATGTGCACATCCGGAAGCATGGAATAGCTTTATTTTTAACAAATACCGGATCTGCAGATCCGGAAAAAAGTGTAACTTAATTTTTTTTCTTAAAAATCGGTTTTGTCAGTCGGTCGCAAACGTTAATATATCAACGCAATTCAATATACATTTGAATAGAAAACTCTGTTCTCCGTATCTGTACAATAGAAAACTTTGTTCTCCGTATCTGTACAATAGAAAACTTTGTTCTCTGTATCTGTACAATAGAAAACTTTGTTCTTACCATTTTTAATTGTTGAAATAACTTATCCATGCTTTGAAATGTTAATTTGTATTCATGATTAAGTGTGGTCAAAACTTATCCTCTTTTGTTTTGTATTCATGATTAAGTGGTGTTATTAAACCTAAAGCATGCTTTACCTTTTCCAAGATAAATGGCAGCATAGTCGACACAAAGTTGGTGGTACTCCTATTACCACTTGGAGAAGCAGAATTAGAATTTTCTACTTCACTTATGTAGTATCGAGCGCGGAAAGCTAGCAAGTGTGCATAATAAGCAGGAGAAACTGTGACCCAAAGTCAGTCCATTGGTTATACTCAGGTTCATTGCGAGGAGATAATTCAAGATCTCTTTAAAATAACAGTGGATCCTTAGAAGGGAAACAATTCCTCTGTATCTTTAGAAAAACTCTAGGGTTGTATTCATGATTAAGTGCACACTTGTTATCTTTAGAAAAACTCTGGACTGACTTTGGGTCACAGTTCCTCCTGCTTATTATGCACACTTGCTAGCTTTCCGCGCTCGATACTACATAAGTTAAGTAGAACATTCTGATTCTGGTTCTGCAAGTGGTAATAATAGTGCCACCAACTTTGTGTCGACTCTGCTGCCATAAGTAATGTGGCTGATGCACTTGTAGCAGTAATGTCATCGGAAGTTATAACAAACTCTAGGGTTGGAGTGTCTCAGTCAGCATAATGGTTGTCTTCGGCATTTCAATAAGTAATGTGGCTGGTGCACTTGTAGCAGTAATGTCATCAGAAGTTATAACAAACTCTAGGGTTGGAGTCTCTCAGTCAACATAATGGTTGTCTTCGACATTTCAAAAAGTAATGTGGCTGGTGCACCAGTAGCAGTAATATTATCAGAAGTTATAACAAACTCTAGGGTTGGACTCTCTCAGTCAACATAATGGTTGTCTTCGGCATTTCAATAAGTAACGTGGCTGGTGCACCAGTAGCAGTAATGTCATCAGAAGCTATAACAAACTCTAGGGTTGGACTCTCTCAGTCAACATAATGGTTGTCTTCGGCATTTAAATAAGTAATGTGGCTGGTGCACCAGTAGCAGTAATGTCATCAGAAGTTATAACAAACTCTAGGGTTGGAGTCTCTCCGTTAACATAATGGTTGTCTTCGGCATTTAAATAAGTAATGTGGTTGGTGCACCAGTAGCAGTAATGTCATCAGAAGTTATAACAAACTCTAGGGTTGGAGTCTCTCCGTTAACATAATGGTTGTCTTCGGCATTTCAATAAGTAATGTGGTTGGTACACCAGTCGCATAATGTCATCAGAAGTTATAACAAACTCTAGGGTTATAACTTCTGATGACATTTGCGACTAGCCGACAAAACAGATTTGTAAAAAAAAATTACGCTTTTTTCCGGATCTGCAGATTCGGAATTTAAAAAAATAATGCTATAATATGTTTCCGGATGTGCACGTCCGGAATGCATTAGCGTTTTTTAAAAATTTGGTGCGTCCAGATGTGCACATCCGAAATCTGGGGGCAAAATAGAAATTTCACGTGGTATATAAAAAATTTGAATGGTGTATTAAAAAACCCTCACTAATTTTGTCGTGTCAAGATTTGTAGGTTGAAACGAGTTTTCCTTAAAATATTTACCTCCTTTTAGGGTGAGGTTCGTAACCATTTTTCATGACTATTTGTAAATCTAAAAATAGAAGCTTCGGGACAACATACCTCTCAATGTGCATAGAATCATTTAAAGAGCTAAAGAAACTCTAAACGAATGGATTTAGGCAAAGAAAATAAAGTCATTCTGCACGGTATCACCACTTGGTCAAAGCCTTCCCTTGGAGATTTGAATTGTAATAATGATTTGGCTTTTTTTTTTGGGGTTATGATGAGAAGAGTCTTAAGTATCACCACATTGTATGATGGGTTCGATTACTCATAAATAGGACCCACGCACTAAAAAAAACAAATAAAAATGGTGAAATTCCTTTCCTCACCCAAATCCTCTTACAAACCACTTGATAATAATCTAAGAATTCTCTTTGAATTATAAGATTTAGAGCATATTTTTAAAGGGTTCGGATTTAGAATCTGAATGTGGTAATTCTAGCAAACAAACATAATTTATATTAACACTTATTAAATCAAATCAAATTCAAACACATAATACACTAACAACACATCAATATAAATTAAAACAATCAATTAAACATAAGCAAGATCATAAAAGAGACACATTAGTTACTTCTTCACTGGTTTTAAGAATACTTGCTACGATTTTATCAAATATTGTATCACGAATCAAACTTGAATAGATAATATAAACAAATCTAATCATGGTAATAGGGGTGGGTGTTTATTGGTTCAGTAAAATTCGAACTAAACTGCAATTTAAACCAAACCATAGTGTTTGGATTGGACATTTTTTAGTTCAGACCAAAACCGAACCAAACTAATGAAATCAGATGTTTAATGATTCGGGTAACAAATTTTTAAAATTCTACCTTTGAGTCTGTCTACCTGAACCAACCATAATTAATTCATACAATTTATATCATCATTATCATGAAAACTAATATAAGGTATTCAACTTCAAGAAGAAGAAAAAATGAAACGCCGTTAGTGACATTCACACCATATGTGGAGAAACAAAAAAAAGAATTTTATATTAGGCTTAAATAGTCTGTTGATCCTTGTAAGTTAGCGAATTTGTGAGTTTGGTCCCTATAATTTTTTTTTTGTTTGAGTCTCTATATTTCTGTTAGGTTTAGCTTGGTTAAAAATTAAATCTAAGTTGCATTGAAAGAAAAGAACACAAGACAAATAAAATTCAGAACTTTCATTAAGAAACCCTAGCTTCCAAACTTACAATTAAATAGTCAAGAGAAATTGCTAATTGGGCCTGACCCAACAAACCAACAGAATTGAAATTAAAACAAAAGAAGATATTACTAATGGAACACCCTAATAATAATAATAATAATCTTTAAGCCAAGATGGGCTCTTCCTTTCTCTATTGGGCCTGAAAGTTTTCTTATCAATACTCAGTGGCCCATTAAGAACCTTGTCCTCAAGGTTCATATTGGAGGCAGCTTGGGTGATGAATGGAAATGGGCTGACAGACGCATCATATGGACCGGATGAGCGAACATGAGATGTAGTGGGCTTTTGGCTGGCAGTGTATGGAGGGCCCACGTGGGAGAAATTAGTGGAGGCTGATGCAACGGTTGGCGTGTGGAAAGAGGGATGGCACATGGGTTGCACAGTTGAATTGATGGAAGCCTCTCGAGCCTTGTGCTTTTGGGAAAGTTCAGACAAGTAAGTGGGGTAGTTGGATGCATGCGTATCTTGGGAAGCGTGGGAAGCAGTCAAACCAACGGCTGTATTGGACTTTAAACTATTCCCCATGTACTTTTTTATTGGTATCCGGCTGGCATCACAAAGGCGTGTCCCATTTGAATTAAAGTGATTCAGTGCAGAGTTATCAATACACTTTATGGGGTCACGTGGAGGGATAGGGGCGGGTAGATTTAGAGGCCCATTTGGAGCGAGCTTCTTATCTTTCTTCGCATATATAACACCGGTGTTGGTTTCCAATTCATTTTTCCCATTCGCTTTTCCTAACCTTTGTTTTGCGTCTGAAAAAATTTTCCCAGTCGCTTTTCCTAATCTTTGTTTTTCGTCTGAAACATTTTTCTCATTCGCTTTTCCTAACCTTTGTTCTTCTTCTGAAAATTTTTGTTGTACCTCCAAAAAATCCTTTTCTTCCGCGGTGCAAGGCAAGACGGTGGGGTTTTCTGAAACAAATTATGGCTTTAGAAGAGAGACATGAAATACTGGGTGTACTCGGGAGGATGATGGAAGATCAAGTAAATAGGCTACTTCACCAACTCTCTTGATGATTTTGAAAGGTCCAAAAAATCTTTGAGCTAACTTCTAGGAAACACGGTGGTTAACAGATTGCTGTCGGTGGGGTTGTAACTTCAACAAAACTAAATCACCAGGTTTGAAAGAAAAATCCACCCTTTTTGTATTAGCTTGTTTTTCCATCTGTTTGCGACTCTTCCTTAAGTTCTCTTTTAGCTCACTGATAATTTTCTGTCGTTGTTGCAGGGAGGTGTCTAGGGACGGTTCCTCTACAGAGTCGGCCACATAGTCATGAATGTTCGGTGGATCCCGGCCATAGAGCACCTTGAAAGGAGTCATCTGAGTAGCAGTGTGAAAGGAGGAATTATACCAAAATTCAGCGAGATGTAAAAACTTGTACCAGTGGCGCGGATGAGTGCTTGAGAAACATCTGAGGTAAGTCTCAACTGATATGTTGATAACTTCCGTTTGACCATCTGTCTCCGGATGGTATGCTGTGCTGTATTTTAATGTTGTTCCTTGTGCTTTGAAAAACTCCTTCCAGAAGGTACTCAGGAATAAAGGATCGCGATCTGAAATGATGGACTTAGGAACCCCATGAAGTCGAGTTACGTCCACAGAGAACCACGACGCCAGGTCCTTAGCGGTGAACTTTGACGGTAAAGCAATGAAGTGAGCAAACTTCGTCAGGCGATCACAGATGACCCATATAACAGTGTGGCCAAAAGAGGAGGGCAGGCGGGTGATGAAATCCATAGTTAGGTCGTCCCAAACTTGAGTTGGAATTGGTAATGGTTGGAGCAACCCTTTTTTTCTTTGAGTGACATATTTGTTATGTTGACAGGTATCACAGTATTTAATCATTTGTTTGACTTCTTTGTGGATGCCAGGCCAAGAGAAGGAAGCTGACACTCTAGCTAGAGTGGCTTTGGTACCAGAGTGGCCTGCGGTTGGGGTCGTATGGAACTCCAGAAGAAGATTTTGTCGCAGGTTTTGAAAGTCAGGTATGAAGAGTTTTTCTTTGTAAAACAATATCCCGTTGGAAAACTTGTACTGATTCTGTTCTCCACTGTTTTGAGTGGTCTGACTAACTAAGTGTCTTCCTACTCTATCTTTTGCATAAAACTCTCGTAATCTGGACAAGAGATCTGGGATTGGTGAAGATAAAGAGAATAGTAAGGAGTCATCAGAAGAGTATTTCCTACTCAGGGCGTCTGCAACCATGTTAGACTTGCCAGGTTTGTAAAAAATCTCGAAATTAAACCCTTGTAGTTTTGCTGCCCATTTCTGCTGTTCTGGTGTCTGTATTTTTTGGAGTAACAAATTTCGAAGGCTTTTCTGATCTGTGTATATATGGAATTGTTGACCTATTAAGTATTGACGCCACTTCTTGACTGCTTCTGTAACATCATACATTTCGCGGACATAGACAGACGCAGCTTGCATCCTAGGACACATCTTTTTACTAAAGAAGGCAATGGGATGACCCTCTTGAGAAAGTACAGCGCCAATAGCGACCCCTGAAGCATCAGTTTCCACAATGATTTTTTTTGTAAAGTTAGGCAAAGCTAATACCGGCATGTCGGTCATTGCTCTTTGTAACTCTGTAAAGGTTGCGGCCTGATCAGTACCCCACACAAAATTAGTGGAACGTAATAAATCGGTGAGCGGAGCGGCGAGAGAGGTGTACTGTCGAACAAAACGACGGTAAAAACCAGTGAGTACCAAAAAACCGCGGAGAGCAGTGAGATTACGTGGTTGAGGCCAGTCCAACACTGCCTTAACCTTCTCTTGATCAGGCGCGACCGTACCCATACAAATCATATGACCTAAATAATGAACTCTGTCCACTGCAAAAACACACTTTGACAATTTCACAACATAAACATGAGACTGTAATAATTCAAAAACAATCTTTAAATGAGTAAGATAGTCATTAAAATTGGAACTGTAAATAAGGATGTCATAAAAAAAAAAACAAGAACGAATTTGCGTAAGTAAGGCCGCAAAAGATCATTCATTGCTGACTGAAAAGTAGAGGGGGCATTAGTCAACCCAAAAGGTATCACGAGAAACTCGTAATGTCCATCGAAAGTTCTAAATGCTGTCTTGTGTGTATCTTCCGATGCAACTCGGATTTGGTGATAACCAGAGCGTAAATCTAACTTGGTATAGACTTTGGCTGAACCTAGTTCATCCAGTAGTTCATCTATGGTGGGTATAGGAAATCTGTCTTTGATGGTCACAGCATTCAAGGCACGGTAGTCCACACAAAACCGCCAAGTGCCATCTTTCTTTTTAACTAAAACAACAGGGGAGGAGAAAGGGCTAGTACTAGGGACAATTGTGCCAGTTTGTAACATATCCCTAATAATAGTTGTCATGGCATCTTTTTGGGAATGAGGGTATCGGTAAGGTTTAACATTGATGGGGGGAGTGTTTGGTAAAAGATTTATGTGGTGGTCGTGGTGTCTAGGTGGGGGAAGACCCTGTTGGGGCTGGAAAATAGTATGGTATTGGTGCAAGAGGTTTGAAAGTTGAGGGTCAAGGTGGGGCGGAAAATTCTCTAATTGCAAAGTGTTTGGTTGTTTGGCTGGTTCAAAAAGCATCAAGTGGAGGGACGAAATTGAGTTGGTGTGAATCATTTGTTTAAGTTGGTGGAAGGTAGTATGAATTGGGTGAGTGTTAGGATCTCCCTTTAAGGTCATTGGGGAGTCTTTATGGGAAAAAGTGATAGATGGGATTGAAAAGTCAGCTTGTATATGACCTAGTGTGCCCAACCATGCCATGCCAAGGACGACATCGGCCCCTTCAATGGGCAGTAAGTAGAATGGGAGATGAAAGGATTTGTCTTGGAGTACAATTTGAACATTGTGGCATATACCTTCACATTGTAAGTGAGAACCATTTCCAACCATAACTGAAAATTGAGGAATTTGGGTGGCTGTAAGATTTAGATGGTGTGCAATGCGGGGTTGCATTATGTTATGTGGGCTACCCGTGTCAACCAAGACCATAACCGGTAAGCCACCAATGAGTCCTTTAAATTTGAGGGTTTGTGGTGTGAATTGACCAGTTAAAGCTTGAGTGGATAATTGAAAGTAGGTATCATCACTAGATTGCAGAACTTCAGAATCTGTGTTGTCCTCAACATCTATTGATTCGTTGGTCGAATCCTCCTCAACCATTAGAAGTAAAAATCTGCCAGAAGAGCATTTGTGGCCAGGGATAAATTTCTCATCACAATTAAAACATAAACCTTGGGCTCTTGTCTCTTGTAATTGGGCTTGGGAAAGGCGTTTGATGGGCAGTTTTAAAAATGTAGGTGTGTTTTGAGGTTTGGGTTGTTGTGGCCCTTGCGATGTAGGCCCATTGGGTGGGGTTTGGGTGATAGGTTTAGTGTAAAAGGTAGTTTGGGTTTGGAGTATTTGGGCTTTGAGTCTTTAAGTTTGGATTCAATGAGTTTAGCAAGTCAAATTGCTTGTGAGATTGAGGTAGGTTTGTGAATAGCCATTTCGTTGCGAATTTCAAGTGATAAACCAGAAATGAAACAATTTAAAATTGCATTCGGCGGTAATCCCACCACTTGGTTGCCAAGTCTTTCAAATTTAGTTTGATATTCCACAACTGATGCATCCTGTTTCAATTTAAATAACTCAGCTTGATGGTTATCATATGTAGAGGGACCAAAACGTAATTCCAATGCTCTAGTAAAAGAGACCCAATCTGTAAGTAATTGGCTATGATGCATCCACTTAAACCAGCCTAAAGCATCACCCTTCATGTAAAAAGAAACTAAAGCCAATCTATTTTCTGGTGGTAAATTATAAAATGAGAAAAATTGGTCTGCTTGAAATAACCATTCTAATGGATTAGACCCATCAAACATGGCAAGTTCAAGTTTTGGGGTTCTGAATGGGGGTAATGGGGGTATTTGTGTCATTTGCGAGTACGGATTTTGCTGGAAATAAGGGATGTTGAAATTTTGATTTGAATGGAATGTTGTTGTGGCAGAATGGAACGGTTGGAAAGAGGGTGGGGGCTGGGTAGGGGTTGGGCGTGATGGTATTGTGAAAATGGGTGGTGGAGGAAGGTTAGAAAAAACAGTAGAGGTTCTAAGAGGTGTATTAATGGGAGTGGGGGTCTGAGTTGAAGGGGTTGTAATAGTGGTTGATATAATATGAGGGTTTTGTATGATACCTGAAGAGGAAGCTGCAGAATGTATAACCCTAGGCTGCTGGTCATTTTGTAGCACCAGTTTGTTGATGAAGGACATGAGAGATTCAAATCTGGATTCAGCAAGTTATTTTTCATTGTCCAATCTGGTGTGAATCTGGCCAATGTGTTGTTCCAAATCTGTTGTAGCTTTATTAAACCTCTCATCCATTTGTTGTTGGGTTTGAGCCATAGCATTATCTAGGTGAAAATGAGCTGTTTGGACAGCTTCTTCTACAATATCCTTAGGGTTAGGTGGTTTAGGGGGAGCCATGAGAGCAAAGGATGAAAGCACCAATGTTAGGTTTAGCTTGGTTAAAAATTAAATCTAAGTTGAATTGAAAGAAAAGAACACAAGACAAATAAAATTCAGAACTTTCATTAAGAAACCCTAGCTTCCAAACTTACAATTAAATAGTCAAGAGAAATTGCTAATTGGGCCTGACCCAACAAACCAACAGAATTGAAATTAAAACAAAGGAAGATATTACTAATGGAACACCCTAATAATAATAATAATAATCTTTAAGCCAAGATGGGTTCTTCCTTTCTCTATTGGGCCTGAAAGTTTTCTTATCAATTTCACTTTTTGTGTGTGGTTTAATCCCTAAAGCCAAAATCCGCAGGAAAATCCGTAGTCCTCAAATTTTCCTACGGATTTTAGCTTTATGATTAAAACGCACGCAAAAAGTGAAATTTAGGGACTCAAAAAAAAATGACAGGAACTAAACTCAAAATCGCTAATTTATAGGGACCAAAAGTGCATTTAAACATTTATATTATTATGAAATATTAGTTTATGTAAATTAAATATTTTTTAAAAGTATTTGTGCAGATATTTTTCTAATATATCTGATTTATCAGAATTTATGACACTTTAACTCAGTCGTTATACTCAATCTCTTGGTGTATAACTCATTATTCTATACTACAACTCACTAATTCCTTAGGCTTGTTCGCAGTTAAAGCAAGCAATTTGAAACGTTAAACCTTTAAGTCACAACTTATAATTTCTTATTCCTAAGCATAACATATGTTTTGACGAGTGCACTTTTTAATAAAATTGTTAAGGACATGGATGTATGTTTAACATGACCACAAGTTAAAAAACAATTGACCTAGGCTCAAGCTGACCCCGTGGTCATAGAACTCGCCATTTGTTATGGCGAGTTTAGCCAATATAATTAGAAATTGGCGTATAACTCACCCATGTTCTTTTAAGCACTCCTCTTTAGTGGCTTGATGAGTTGTAGATTTAGAGTATAGAAACTAAGTAACGTTAAATAGCCTTATAATTCACAGTTATATCACAGTTTCTCAAATACAAGATATATAAAAGAAGTGATTAAGTGAGAAAATCTAACGGTACAAACACAAAAAATAAAAATAAAAAAAATAAAATACATTGTAAATATTTTAACAAAATGATTAATTTTTTCTCTTAACGAATTAGTAATTGGACTTTTTCCATGATTAAACTGGGTTTGTGAATTAAAAATAAATGTTGATTCTATTTACACTTGACACCACAATGACAAAGTCAGTAATTATCCTTTAACAATAGTGAATTGGCAAATAGATAAACACTCATGTATATAAAATAAGAAAAATCAAGATTTTCTCTCCTAACTAATTTTGTCGTGTCAAGATTTGTGGGTAATTATACATTAATACACTAACAACACATTAATATAATCAACATTTTTTTCTCGTATCTTATTAGTTTTCTTTATGTTAAATATCCGAGTATTATTTTATACAATTTATACATATATTATATTTAAAAACACATTATATTATTGATAAAAAATAATATAATATTTAAAAATGTATTATGTTTAAAATAATATAATTTTTAATTTTTTTATAATAAATATTATGACATTTTTATTTTTATTTTTTTATTTAAAAAAAAATCATTTATGGCTGGGTAGCCTGAAGCCCATTTAGGGCCAGACTCAGATAGTATATTTTTAGCTCATATTAAAAATGAGTTTTTTTTGCCTAGCCTTAAAAAATCCGAGCCCATTAAAGTCGACCTGTTTAGAGTCGAGGAACCCATTTTAACAACTCTACGTGCAAGTATCACCACATTGTATGATAGGTTCGATCACTCATGAATAGGACCCACGCACTAAAAATAAACAAATAAAAATGGTGAAATTCCTTTCCTCACCCGAATCCTCTTACAAACCATTTGACAATAATATAAGAATGCTCTTTGAATTATAAGATTTAGAGCACGTTTTTGAAGGGTTGGGATTTTGAATCTCAGTGCGGTAATTCTAGCAAACAAACATAATGTATATTAACACTCAATTAAATAAAATCAAATTCAAATACATAATACACTAACAACACAGCAATATAAATTAAAACAATCAATTAAACATAAGCAAGATCGTAAAAGAGACACATTAGTTACTTCTTAACCGGATTTAAGAATACTTGCTACGATTTTATCAAATATTGTATCACGAATCAAACTTGAATAGATAACATAAACAAATCTAATCAAGGTAATAGGGGTGTTTATTGGTTCAGTAAATCCGAACTAAATTACAATTCAAACCAAATTATAGTGTTTGGATTAGACATTTTTTAGTTCAGATCAAAACCGAAGCAAACCAATGAAATCAGATGTTAAATGATTCAGGTAACAAATTTCCAAAATTCTACCAGTGAGTCTGTCTATCTGAACCAATCATAATTAATTCATACAATTTATATCATCATTATCATGAAAACTAATATAAGGTATTCAACTTCAAGAAGAAGAAAAAATGAAATGCCATTAGTGACATTCACACCATATGTGGAGAAAAAAAAAGAATTTTAATTAGGCTTAAATAGTCTGTTGATCATTGTAAGTTAGCGAATTTTTGAGTTTAGTCCCTGTAATTTTTTTGTTTGAATCTCTATATCTTACTTTTTGTGTGTGGTTTAATCCCTAAAGTCAAAATCCGCAGTCCTCAAATTTTTCTACGGATTTTGGCTTTAGGATTAAAACGCACGCAAAAAGTGAAATATAGGGACTCAAACAAAAAAATTACAGGGACTAAACTCAAAAATTCGCTAATTTACAGGGAACAAAAGTGCATTTAAACATTTATATTATTATGAAATATTAGTTTATGTAAATTAAATATTTTTTAAAAATATTTGTGCAGATATGTTTCTAATATATCTGATCAATTCAACTCAAATTAACCCGTTGTTTCTCGGTTTGATTCAGTTTGGACTTTATTGCAAAAATGTGCAAATCTAATGCAAACCAATCCATATATTTTTTTTGGGTTTGGAAATCAGATTCTCTCAAAACCGAACCAAACCAATCCGCGAACACCTCTACAAGGTAACATCTAACTCAATCAGTCTCTTGATATAATATTGACCAAATATTAAGAACATAGTCCTCACTTTGTTGTCATCTTTAAGCTGCATGTCAGTGAGACAAACACATATATCATTATCGATTGACAGAAAAGGATACTCGATAGTAGCCTCATTTATTGTGTTGTGATGATTGGCACAAAGATTTAATTAGTCCAGTTGATCCTTCAGATTACATAATATAACGTCGACATTGATCCTAAACAAATAGGGAATAATTCCCTTGTTGTAACAAATGTAATAAATGACAACTATGTTATAATTCATTTGACAAGGCGATAGGTATTTATCAAGTGTATTTAATCTCGTTGCAAGTAATAAAAATTGTTCGCATCCACAAGGATTGTTTTATTTTTAACAAAACAATTAATGTGCTATAATAATAAAATCGAGGGGATTTTCAAGGTTTGAATTAATATAAATTGCATAAAGGAAATAATAGAAAATCTATCAGATTAAAGGCGATTAAAATTTGTTTCAAATCCCATGTATGTCGATGTTGATGTCGGTGTCTATTTGTTGTAAGTTGATTTATTAGAAATTATGATGGTTTAACTCAGCTGTTATACTCAATATCCCTTGGTGTATAACTCAATATTTTACACTACAATTCCATAATCCCTTAGGCCAATTCGCAGTTAAAACATGCAATTTGAAATTTTAAACCTTTAAGTCACAACTTATAACTTCGTATTCCTAAGAAATTACTAAGTTTGAACAGATAATCTAGATCAGAATCACAGAGCTATGGTCAATAATCCCTAAAATTATAAGTTCGATATATGAGCTTTTCAACACATACAAAGCAATGAAAACAAGATTTAACTGAATAACAAATATTTATTAATAAAAATTTGTAAATAGTACAAAACTCAACATATGGCCCAATAGGTTCATACAAGTTTATCTAACAAACCCTTACAAAAAAACTTAGCTACTCATTTTGAAATAATTAATAACAATATAAGTATGTAACATTACATGAATTTTTGGTAGAAATTTGACTTCTGATGATGAAAACCTATGTCCTGGAGCTTCATTTTAGTCTCTACTGTCAAAACGTGTCATATTGCAGGTCAAATCTTGCCATGATCACTTTATATAGTGTCACGATGCTCTTTCTAATAACTGGACCGGGTCGCGATCTCTTGATATCGTGGCGCGATCTGTACCTTTGGCAACATTTTGTGCGACAATCTAGGCACGATTTTTCAAAGGATGAATTTTCCTTTTTCTTCAAAATTTTCTGGATTTTCTTCATAAGTTCACCTAACTCCATACCAATAAAAGCTCTACCTGTTTCCATGAAAGGTCTTCCAAGAATCAAAGGTATTTTTGCATCTTCATGCATGTCTAGAATAAAAAAATCACTTGGGAATAGAAAATCATCCACTTTAACCAACACATCTTCAAGCACACCATAAGGATAAACAATGAATCAATCTTTCAATGTGAGGGTCATTTGAGTTAGCTTAACTTCACCACAATCAAGTTTCTTCAACATGGATAAAGGCATCAGGTTGATGCTTGCCCCTAAATCATAAAGTTCATGTTGTATCTTTAGCTTTCCTATGGTACAATGAATGGTAAATCCCCATGGATATTTGAGATTTTGTGGTAGTTTACTTCGGATGATTTCACTATGCTCATCTGTCAAACCTATATTCTCATCATACCTCGGCTTCCTCTTTTCAGTTAACAGATCTTTTGTGAAATTTGCATAAACCAAAATTTTCTCAACAATTTCACCACAAGGGACGTTGACTTAATGCTTGTTGACATTCTCTATTAACCTCTTGAGCTCACCATTTTCCTTTTCCTTCTTCAACTTTTTCTTCAAGATGGGATAAGGTGACTTCACATAATAAGAGAGTTAGGGGTTTGGATCATTGAGAATTTGTATCTTGGTTCTCCTTAGATGTGAGCTCATATCAATTAGCTCTTCAAGGGTGTATCATCTCCTAGTGTCTTCCTTTAGTTTCTCACTTTTTCCCTTATATATTTTCATTTTTCTCTTTTTTTGACTACTCTCTCATTTACTACTTCCTCCACTCGATTTTTCTTCTCACCCCTAGGACATTTATTATGGAAACTAATATGTCTCTCATCTCGATATCATTGCAACTCTCATTCTTAGGATTATCCAAAGTATTTCCGTTGAAACCTCTACTTGTTTGAGATGACATTTGAGATAACTATCCAATTTGCATTTCCAAATTTTTTATCGATGCTTCATGATTCTTTCTCATTGACTCAAAATTACTTTATGTAATCTTTATGAATTGGGCCATATCTTCTTCTAACTAAGATGCCTTCTTTTGTGTTTAATATTAAGGAACTTTAAGAACTCATTCGCTTGCATTCAAACTCTGGTTATTACTCCATTTTAAGTTTGGGGTGATCCTTCCAACCTGCATTATAGGTATTAGATTAAGAATTACATCTTTGAATTTTTTTAACAAATTAAGTTTTTTCAGTAAGTCCTTCTGGTACACGGTTTCCATTAGCATGCCCTTTCACCATAAAAATCACACTGTAATAATTGAACTTGAATGACATTAGCTGGAATGATAGGGGCTCCCACTAACTTCTTAGTAAGAACCTCCAATTGAGCTAACAAAGTTGTGTGAGCATCCAATTCTAGTACTCCTTTTTTATTTTCTTCATTTTCAAACCTTTTTTACTTTGAGAAAGATATTCATTCTGACACGTTTTTTCTATAAACTCTTTCACCACATCTTCATTCTTTATTTTGATTGCACCTTCAGCTGAGGCATTCAAAAGCATTCTTGCTTAAGCTTTTATAACTCTTGTGAAGTGTTTCATTTGCTCCATGTTATCCATGTTATGATTCTTACATCTTATGAGTAACAACTTGAATCTTTCCCATGCGTTATAAAATAATTTTGAATCGCTTTGTGAGAAATTTGAAATTTTGGCCCTTCTTTCAACAAACTGAGCATTGGAGAAAAATCTCTCGAGAAACTTGTCTTATAACTCTGTCCATGTCTGAATTGTACCACTTGGTAGACACTATTATCAATCTTTTGCTCTTCAAGTTAATGAAAACTCGAAAATTCTCAGCTTGATTTGACTTTCAATTACCCTATATGGCTTGCAAGTAGAGCATGTCTTGTAAAAACGAGTTTGATGCTCCCATGGGTCTCTAATGGCACTTCCATTGAAATATTTGTGTCTTAAACCTGCAAGAAAAACATTTTTAATCATAAAATAAATAGGGTTTTCCGGTTGAAACCCGAGAGAAATTTTCCCTGCATTTGTCCTCTTGCAATAGTCACCCATGTTCCTTCTCGGTGTTGCATTAGCCATAACTTCTTCTTCTTTCTAACTTTCTTGACCTAAAGAATTTGGAGAATGTTACTTTTCTACTATTTCATGTGCTGCTCATTCTTCTCTAGCTTCTTTCTGATTTTCTCTAGTTGTTTTTCCAATCTTTGAATCAAACGACAATAAGCTCTATTCCTGAACCTCGCATACACAAAAAAAAAACCTTAAAAGCATTGTACCAAGTAAAAAGTAAAATAAGAATAGAAAATAAAAAGGAACTAAAACAAATATTTAAAAATAAAAAAAAACAAGAAAAATCAAAAAAAAAAAAAAAAATAAAAACTTTCAAAACACTCAAACTTCCTTGTCGAAATAATTCAACATTCCCTAGTAACAATGCCAAAAACTTTATAGGTATTTAGCAAGTGTACTAAATCTCATTGCAAGTAGTAAAAATCATTCGTATCCAGAGAGATTATTTTATAACATGTTATAATAATAAAAGCGAGGGGGGTGCCAAGGTTTGAATTAATATAAAATTGGTAAATGAAATAATAGCAAATTTATCAGATTAAAGGAAATTAGGATTTGTTTCGAATCCCTTATATGTCACTGTTGATGCCGACTTCTATTTGTCTTATGTTGACTTATCAGAATTTATGACACTTTAACTCAGTCGTTATACTCAATCTCTTGGTGTATAACTCATTATTCTACACTACAACTCACTAATTCCTTAGGCTAGTTCGCAGTTAAAGCAAGCAATTTGAAACGTTAAACCTTTAAGTCACAACTTATAATTTCTTATTCCTAAGCATAACATGTTTTGGCGAGTGCACTTTTTAGTAAAACTGTTAAAGAAATGGATGTAAGGTTTGACATGACCACAAGTTAAAAAACAATTTTTGGTTGTTTGCAGGTCACACATGCTTAGAACTTTCTCCTTGCTATTCTTATTGATGGGCAAGGTAATGACCACGAGATTTAATTGAATAACAAATATTGATTAATCAAAATTTGTAAATAGTACAAAACTCAACATATGATCCAACATGTTCAAACAGGTTCATCTAACAAACCCTAATCAAAGGAAATTAGCCACCCATATTGAAATAAGTATTAAAAATAGAAGTATGTAAATAATACATGAGTTTCTGGTAGAAATTTGGCTTATGATGATGAAAACATTTTTTATGGAGCTTCACTTTAGTCTCTTCCGTTAAAATTCTTGTGCCAAGAAAAATATCCCCTTAATTATATGTGTTTTCCCCTTTTATAGAAGTTAAAACGTGTAAGATTGCAAGTCAAAGTGTCACGATGCTCTTTGTAACAACTAGATCACACCACGATCCTTTTATATCATGGCGTGATCTGTACCTTTGGCAGCATTTCGTGCCACGATCTTTCAAAGGATGCATTTTCCTTTTTCTTCACAGTTTTGTCATTTTTTCTATGTTTCTCACACTTTTTTATATTTTTTCATTTTCTTCACAAAACATGCACAAATTAATCTAAAAGATAAATTAAACAAATGGAAATGCTTAATAAAATTACATGATGATAAGGTGTCATCACAAGGTATTTGTAAGAGTTTGTTGTTTTATATTGTGAACTTCAAATGAACCAAATACATAAACTTATACTAGCTCTTAATACATTCTAGTTCACAGAAATTGACGGTGAATTCTAGACCACACAATAAAAGTTTATGGGTCGACAAATTTCATATTCTACAATCCATACATACAAAATACACCCCAACATATGTCTGTATTATTGAATTTGAACCACTTTTTTTACTACAAAATGTATGTTATACTTATATTTGAATATTTAGTTTACATAATATAAAACCAAAAATACTAAAAAAAACATAATATAACATGTAATTTAAAAAATATAAATATATATTATCATGTACAAAATCTTAAACAAATAGATATACAAAATACATCATACTATGCCTCATTCAAATTACTCATTTTCCTCTTCAACCTTCTGCGTCACAAATTATTATTAGCCTCCTTCAAAATATATTGAACAACACCATGAAATGTAGTGCATTCTTCTATACCTCTATTATATAATAATAAATATGTCAAATCTCGGTTGCTCTCACATGTCAGGACTAAACTACTTGCATTGTTGATTTCCTCATCTTCCTCCTTTGAAAGTACTTACTCTTTACTAGTAATCGATGCTCTCTTTCGAGAGTCAAAATCCAGTAAGGATATGATATCTAAAAATACTACTTCACGTATCTGATAAGTCATATTTTTATCATTTGCAAGAATACATGTCAGATAAGATGTCACAACACGATGTTAGGACATTGTGTTTGTTACTAACAGCAGAATGTTTGCAGACCAGTTGCAAGATTTAAGGAGCAATCAGAACGTGGATAAAGGAATCAGCCAACAGAAAATTGAAATCCCAATGCAGCAAAAGACTATTAAAGAAGACCAAGACCTAGGCAGAAAAGAGAGAGAACGACATTGACTTAGGAATCCTATTTTGTAAAGTAGGGTTTAGGTTTTGAGAGTCGTAGGTTTCTCTTGTAAGTCTCCCTCTGTATCGATTTGATACATTGTGGTAGACATAAGTACTTGTACAGATTCAGAAACCCGCAGTTAATGAATCGGGTATTGTTCTTGGATGAAGATTTTAAGCAAATCTAAATTAACTTGTTAGTCAAGGGAGCTTGACTGAATTTTGTATTAAAAGGGGTGTCTTTCAATAGGATGATACAGTTGTTGTAACTATTAGATAATCACAGGTTGTGATTTAGGGAGTGAGATGGGTTTCTCTTATCTAGGATGGAATACTTGGATAAAGTTTTTATTGGGTAGTGATAGGTAAACGTGGGTGTTGTTAGAACAAGATTGGTTCTGCAAGTTATCTCTTTGTTTTGATAATAACAAAGTTGTATTTATGTGAGAACAATTTTGGTACTCTAACGTTTGTTTTCTTAAATATTGACAAACATATGTTGGCGCTGATATAGATAATTCTGACTCTGATAAAGCTAGCTCTGACTCTGATAGAGATCATGTGAAACGTCACTCTCAAATTCTCAAAAGTCACTTCTGTGTCAAAGAAGCAAGATTGCTTCTGATCTACTGTGCTTCAGAAAGACTCTAAGATGACAATATGTTGTTGCTGTAATGTTCTCTTGGATTCTGGCTCTGAATATAACTATGATACTTATCTTCTGAAGACTAAGTGCTAATGACTCTGAAGACAAGGTTCTGATGAACAACGTTCTGAAGACTCTGATGACTTAAGTTTCTGAAGACCAAGTTCTGAAGATTCTAAAGACAAGGTTATGCTGAACAAGTTCTCAAGACTCTGAAGACTTGTGTTTCTGATAACCAAGGGTTCTGAAAAAGGAAAGCTGAAGACTCTGAAGACAAGGTTCTGCTGAACAAGTTCTAAAGACTGTGAAGACTCAAGACTCTAAAGACCCAGTGATTCATTCTTCTGATCATGCTTCAATCATATCAATTCAGAAGCCTCTGGTGGATAGAAGAAGATGAAATGTTTGCGAGGGAAAATAGTACATAGTACAGATCAAACACGTCCTTTTCCACTACCATTCCACTACCCTGATTTGGTGGTACAAAGGACAATTTCAGTTTACCATTTTCATCCCAGCATAACAACATTATTTCAAGTCGCCAGTATTTTATTGATATTCCTGATCTGCCCTTCAACAGATCTTTTTCTGGCTATATAAAGACTTGATCATTCAAAGAATCATGTGCGACACCAAGTGTGAAAAAGAGAGATATACAAAACACTGATTCATACGAAAAAGAACTCAAGAAATAGAGAAATCCATGAGTGAACAGTAAATCACCACAATACAAAGAAGAAGATTGTTCTTACTGTATAGATTCTCTCTAAGTTAGATAGAGCTAGAAGTTGTGTTTATATCAGCTTATGTAAGAAGCATTTCATTGTAAACATTTTATTTGATCAAAGAGTTGTTTAAATTCCTTAAGGGACCATTTGGGTCAGAATCCTTAAGAAGAGACGGTTAGTCTGTGTATTGTTAGTCACCAGCTATTGTTAGTGCAGTTGTAATCAGTTTGGTTATAGTGGATTAAGTCCTTGCGTATAAGGCGAAATCACCTTGGCGGGTGGACTGGATTAACTTGATAGTTTTCAAGTGAACTAGGATATATCGTGTGTCTTTCTCTATTGTTAGTCTATTTGTGATTTTTGTTTGAGTTTCACAAAAAGCTTTCATTTTGAAAACTCAATTCAAACCCCCGATTTCTTGTGTTTTTCTCACACCTTCAATTGGCATCAGAGCTCCGGTTCTGATTGTGATAAAATGATTTATCAACACTTCACCATGTTTAGTACCGATCCAGTATTTGTGTGAGATATCATGGCTGCTGCAGCTAATGTTAATACTGCCGTAGAAGAGAAAGATCATTACAGTGCCAAACCACCAGTCTTTGATGATGGAAAGTATGACTACTAGAAAGACAGAATAGAAAGTTTCTTTCTTGGTTATGATGTAGATCTTTGGGATCTGGTAGTCGATGGCTACACTCACCCAGTTGATTCTACAGGTGCTAAAATATCCAGAAGTGATATGACTAACCAACAAAAGAAAGATTATAAGAATCCTCACAAGGCAAGAACCATATTTCTAAATGCTATCTCTTATACTGAGTATGAGAAGATAACAAATAGAGATACCGCCAAATCTATCTATGATTCTCTAAGAATGACTCATGAAGGAAATGCTCAAGTTAAGGAGACAAAGGCGCTGACTCTAATCCAAAAATATGAGGCATTCAGAATGGAGGATGATGAAACAGTTGAGACCATGTTTTCAAGGTTTCAAATGCAAGTCGCAGGACTTAAAGTTCTGGACAAAGGTTACTCAACTGCTGATCATGTTAAAAAGATTATAAGAAGTCTTCCCAAGAAATGGAGACCTATGGTAACAGCTTTAAATTTATCCAAGGATCTTAACAGCATAAGTCTTGAAGAGCTTGTTATTTCTTTAAGAAGTCATGAGATAGAGTTGGAAGAAGATGAACCTCAGAAGAAAAACAAATCTATCGCTTTTAAGTATAAACCTAAAAAGGCAAAGGCTTATCAATCTGAAAAAGAATAAGAAGATTCTGGTGAAGAGTCAAAAGATGAGCTGTCGATAATCTCTAGAAGGATCAACAAACTCTGGAAGCATAGGTAAGGAAACTTCAGAGGATCAAGAAGAAACAAAGGCCGCTCTGAGTCATCATTAGGACAGAAGAAGCAGAACTCTGGAAAGGAAGTTATCTGCTCTGAGTGTAATGAGCCAGGTCATTACAAGAACGAGTGTCCAAATATCAAGAAAGACAAGAAGCCTAAGAAGAATTTTTCCAAAGCAAAGAAAGGACTAATGGCAACTTGGGATGACTCTGATTCTGATTCTGAAGACTCTGATGAAGAACAAGCAAATGTTGCACTAGTAGCAACAATTGACGATGAAGTTTTTGGAGAACCAGAAGACATAATATCATCAGAACCAGAATCAGACTCTGACTCGACTCAGAAGTATTATCTAAACTCTCTTATTGCAAATTAGAGTCTTGTCTTTCGGAAATGCTGGAAAAGTATCAAACTCTTCAGAGTAAATACAAAGATCTTAAAAGATCACATGTAATTGCTTCTGAGGAAAAAGATAAGCTTGAGCAGAATAATTTTTCTCTAAATGAAAACATTTTTTCCTTAAAAAATAGTAATTATGCCTTGAAAAGCAAAGTTGCTAAATTAGAAGAAGAAATAATCTCCAATGTCTCTGACACAAGATGTATCAACAAGTATGATAGAGCATTCCAGTATTTTCTAGGCAAAAGTATAGATAGAAGCAGAATAGCTTCCATGATCTATGGTGTAAGAAGAAATGGTAAGAAAGGTTTGGGATGTAAAGAATTATCTAAAATTGATGAAAGTTAAACTGTTAAACCAAAACCTCTCTATGACCATTTGTGCCTTCTGGCACTGAGATTGTTTGCTCTGAGCTTGCACAAGAACCCCCACTGACACAGAAATCTGTTTCTAAAGTTAAATATCATGCACAAATTCCACTTGATTATCCTGTTGCACAAAAGCCCAAAGTTGTGAAACACTCTAGGAAAGCTGACAAGAGAGGACCCAGAAAATGGGTACCTAAGGACAAGATAATATATGTTGCAGATATCCTTAGCAGCTCAGTTCAAACACCAGTCATGGTACCTGGACAGTGGTTGCTCGTGACACATGACGAGAAGAAGGCATATGTTCCAAAGTCTGGAAATTAAGCCTAGAGACTTCGTTGGTTTCGGAGGAAACCAGAAAGGAAAAATCATTGGCTCTGGAACCGTTGGTAATGGTAACCTTCCTTCTATTACTGATGTTCTTTTAGTTGATGGTTTGATGCATAATTTGTTGTCAATTAGGCAACTTAGTGACAATGGTTATGATATTATCTTTAATCAAAAGTCCTGTAAGGCTGTAAGTTAGAAAGATGGTTCAATCCTATTTTTCAGAAAGCGGAAAAACAACATTTATAAGATTAGACTTTCTGATCTTCGTGAACAGAATGCCAAATGCTTAATGTCTGTTAATGAAGAGCAATGGGTATGGCATAAACGTTTAGGCCATATTAGCATGAGAAGGATTTCTCAGCTAAATAAGCTTGAACTTGTTAGAAGCTTGCCAAATCTGAAGTATTCTTCATATGCTCTTTGTGAAGCATGTCAAAAAGGAAAGTTTTCTAAAACTTCCTTTAAAGCAAAGAATGTTGTGTCCACCTCTAGACAGTTAGAACTTCTACACATTGATTTGTTTGGACCAGTGAAAACTGCCTCAATCAGTGGAAAGCAGTATGGATTAGTAATTGTTGATGATTATAGTCGTTGGACATGGGTAAAATTCTTGAAACACAAGGATGAGTCTCATTTTGTGTTCTCTACCTTTTTCTCTCAAGTGCAAACAGAGAAGGATTGTAAAATAGTCAGAGTCAGAAGTGATCATGGCGGAGAATTTCAGAACAGATACTTTGAGAATCTTTTTGATTCCCATGGCATTTCCCTTAATTTCTCCTGTCCTAGAACTCCACAACAAAATGGAGTAGTGGAAAGGAAGAATAGGACTTTGCAAGAAATGGCTCGTACCATGATCCAAGAAACTGACATGGCTAAGCACTTCTGGGCAAAGGCAGTAAATACAACATGTTACATTCAGAACAGGGTTTCAATAAGACCTATTATGGGTAAGACTCCTTATGAATTGTGGAAGAACAGAAAAACCAACATTTCATATTTTCATCCTTTTGGCTGTGTTTGTTTTATGTTGAACACTAAAGAGAATCTTGGCAAGTTTGACTCCAAAGCTAAAAAATGTTTACTGTTAGGATACTCTGAACGCTCTAAAGGCTACAGAACCTATAACACAAAAACACAAATTATTGAGGAATCAATTCATGTCAAATTCAATGATAAGCTTGACCCTGGAAAGTTAAAGCTAGTTGAAAAGTTTGCAGATTTAAAGATCACCTTATCAGAATCTAAAGAAGAAGAAGATTCAAGAGAAGCAGTAAAGATGCAGATTCTCCAGATTCAGATACAACCTTACCAGAAACTGAAAGTAACCCATCTCATCAGAAGAAGAATAGATTAAAGACTTCTCATTCTGAAGAATTGATTTTGGGAGATAAAGCTGATCCAGTCAGAACTCGTTCATCATTCAGACATTTTGAAGAAACCTTTTTGGGCTTGGTTTCTCTGATAGAACCAACAACAGTTGATGAAGCTCTTAAGGAGAATGAGTGGATTCTGGCCATGTAAGAAGAACTGAATCAATTCACTAAAAATGATGTCTAGGATCTTGTTCAGAAACCCAAAGGTGTCCACGTCATTGGAACTAAATGGGTATTTAGAAACATGTTAGATGAGAAAGGTGAGGTCGTAAGAAACAAAGTACGACTTGTTGCACATGGTTATAGTCAACAAAAAGGGATAAACTATACAAAAACCTTTGCACCAGTTGCCAGGTTAGAATCTATTCACATTTTAATCTCATTCGTTGTGAATCGTGACATTACTTTATATCAGATGGATGTAAAGAGTGCATTTTTAAATGGATATATTTCTGAAGAAGTGTATGTACACCAACCTCCTGGTTTTGAGAGTTCTGAAAACCCATATTTTGTTTTCAAACTTAAAAAATCGTTATATGGTCTGAAACAGGCTCCTAGAGTTTGGTATGAAAGGCTAAGTAAATTTCTTTTGGAAAATCACTTTACTAGAGGGAAAATGGATACAACAGTCTTTTGTAAAACCCTTAAAAATGTCATTCTGATTATTCAAATCTACGTTGATGATATTATATTTGGTTCTGCTAATATTTCCTTGTGCAAGGAATTTTCCAAGTTAATGCAGGCTGAATTTGAAATGAGTCTGATGGGAGAACTCAGATTCTTTCTGGGAATTCAAATTGATCAACGATCAGAAGGAACATACATTCATCATAGTAAGTATGCAAAATAACTTCTGAAGAAATTCAATATGTCAGAAAGTAAACCTGCTAAGACTCATATGCATCCGACATGCATTCTGGAGAAAGAAGAAGTAAGTAAAAAGGTTTGTCAGAAGCTCTATCGTGGAATGATAGGATCTCTTCTGTATTTGACAGCTTCTCGCCCAGATATTCTGTTCAGCGTATGTCTTTATGCTCGTTTCCAATCAGATCCAAGGGAAACTCACTTAACTGTTGTTAAGAGATTTCTTAGGTTTCTAAAAGGAACAACTAACCATGGCTTGATGTATAAGAAAACATCAGAGTACAAGCTTTCTGGTTACTGTGATGCAGATTATGCTGGAGACAGATTGGAAAGGAAAAGTACTTCTGGAAACTGTCAGTTTTTGGGAAGTAACCTCGTCTCCTGGGCAAGCAAGAGACAATCAACAATTGCTCTCTCAACTGTAGAAGCAGAATACATATCAGCATCTCTGTGCAGTACTCAGATACTTTGGATGAAGAATCAACTTGAAGATTATTCGATACACGAGTGTAACATTCTTATCTTCTGTGATAATACTTCTGCCATTTGTTTATCTAAGAATCCTATTCTACATTCTAGGGAAAAACACATTGAAATAAAACATTAGACTTTACGTGACTATGTTCAGAAGGGTACTTTTCAGTTAAAATTTGTGGATACAGATCACCAGTGGGCTGATATTTTCACAAAACCCCTTGCTGAAGATAAATTCGTATTCATTATGGAAAACTTATTTATCAAACTGTGTCTAGAATGAGATGATAATATTTTAATGTGTCAGGCTACCAGAACGTCTGATATAAGATTCTGATGCTAAGCAAAGTGTGTTAATTAATTTTTTATTGACTTTCTGATTCATGATACTTCTACAAGTTAGAAAATGTCCTGATTAGAAATTAGTCCATTCATATATCTTTTGGTATTCTTGACATTGGGAACATCAAAACATGATCTCTTGATAACAAACGACTATGATTATTTGTGACACGTGTCCAAAATCAAATCATAACTACTGTTGAAGAGACACCTCGAGCGTTGTGATTTCGTGAGACTAGGTTTTAAGTAATTATTTTCTATTACTCCTTAATATCTCTATAATCATGTTTAACACATTGGATTTGAAAATTTACTTGATAACTGTTTAAATCTTTATGTCTTCCTCCCATATTATGCATTCATAAAGATGTGTGTAAGACAAAGATTTCTTGGAACTAAACACTTGTCTACCTTCCTTTATTCTTTTTCAGTTTATGCTCTCTCTCTCTCTTTCGAGTATACATTTATTTGTATTTATTGACTGATGTCATAATATTAATAACGTATACTAATCTGTGATCTTTTGGAGACTGATACACTCATTTATCATTCTTTGTTCTTGTTTGTATCCCTTGTATTAGAAATGATGAATTACTCATCTCAATTTAGCTTGTATTTATTTCTATTTATTTCTATCACTCTTAGTTCTCTTTATATACCACACTTCTCCTCATAACCATTCATCCATTTCTAAACTTGCTTTTCACTCCTATCCTTCTTGCTTTCACTATGTCATCTAAAACCATTAAGGGAGAAATCTATGACTTAGATCTCTTGAAATAATACTCTATTGATTTCAACAATATTTTTGACAATGGTCACACCAATATTCTCTCAGACATCTTCTACCAAAATTGGGATAAATATCTTGAAATTCTCAATGGACATATCTATCCAGTTCTTGTAAAAGAGTTCTGGGCTAATGCTCACATCCTTGCATATGAGTCTGATACTTGTTGCATTCTGTCTACTCTGTGTGGCTTTCCTATCATGATTAAATTCACACTCATCTCTCAAGCTATTGAATGTAAAGAGGATGGCGAATGTGTTGAATACTACAAAGGAAATAACTAGTTTGCTAAACATATTCACATCATCTATCTTCAAGAAGGACCTGCTGACAGTCCCTCTTCTCTAACCCCTGAGGCTAAAGTCTGGTACCAAATCATGGGAACGAATCTTAGACCCAGGGAAAAGGGAACAAGAAGGCTCTCTGCAATGGATAGGCTCTTCATTTTCTTCTTAATCTCAAAGATTAAGATAAACCTGCCTCAATCCATATTCAACTTCTTGAAAGGAGAAATTCTTTCATCAAGAGTGGAGTTATCATCTTAGATTCCCTACAGTAGAGTTATTTCTCACATTCTTGATCTTCAAGGAGTTGTTGCTCACTTAAAACAAATTGGAATGAATGAGAAACTTGTTACTGATTGGTGTTCTCCCATGAACTATTCTGAAACAATCATCAGGGAATGAGATAGCTGGTTGGTGGGTGTTTCATCATTGTTGGTCTCTTGGTTTCTTGGTCTCTCTTTCTTTTATCATTGTTGTTTCTGTCTGTTGTCCTATTGTTAGTTTATTTTCCTATTTTGTGATTATGTTCCTGTACTACGCCCCTGGCGTTTTGCTTTTATCAATGAAGAATTTTCCTTATTTGCATTTATCTTGTCTTACTGCATTCAATTATGATTTCCACAAAAGGAAGAAAAGTATTGAATTTAACTTATCTAAATTCTCTCAAATCAAAATGCTTAAGTTAATCTTTTGATTACCCTTTTTTATTATGACAGAAAGGGGGAATATTAATATGGAAAAGTTATTTTGATAAATATCTTGTCTCTAATCATAGCTCTAACATTCTAACACTTTAATTGGCATATCTTTTTAGAATATTTTTCAGGAAACATATTTATATTGGCAAAATGACTCTGATATTAATCAGGCTCTGATTTACTTAATCAAGCTCTGTTATCAGAATGCATCACCACTATAATCAAGCTCTGATATTTTGGATCTGTCTAGATCTTTGCAATCAGGCTCTGTATCCCAAATCTTATAAGATTTTGTTAAGTCTTAGATTTAGGGGGAGCTTGATAAAGGGAAGTTTACTTTGAACTTATCTGAGTCAATTCTTATTATCTTCGTACAAAATTGTGTTATCAAAATACATTGTTTTGTCATTATCAAAAAGGGGGAGATTGTTAGAACAAGATTTGGTTCTGCAAGATATCTCTTTGTTTTGATAATAACAAAGTTGTATTTGTGTGAGAACAATTTTGGTACTCTAACATTTGTTTTCTTAAGTATTGACAAATAGATGCTGACGCTGATATAGATAATTCTGACTCTGATAAAGCTAGCTCTGACTCTGATAGAGATCATGTGAAACGTCACTCTCAAATTCTCAAAAGTTGCTTCTGCATCAAAGAAGCAAGATTGCTTCTGATCTACTGTGCTTCAGAAAGACTCTAAGAAGATAATATGTTGCTGCTGCAATATTCTCTTGGATTCTGGCTCTGAATTTAACTCTGATACTTATCTTCTGAAGACTAAGTGCTAACGACTCTAAAGACAAGGTTCTGATGAACAACGTTCTGAAGACTCTGAAGACTTAAGTTTCTGAAGACCAAGTTCTGAAGATTCTGAAGACAAGGTTCTGCTGAACAAGTTCTCAAGACTGTGAAGACTTATGTATCTGATAACCAAGGGTTCTGAAGAAGGAAATCTGAAGACTCTGAAGACAAGGTTTTGCTGAACAAGTTCTAAAGACTCTGAAGACTCAAGACTCTGAAGACCTAGTGATTCATTCTTTTGATCATGCTTCAATCATATCAATTCAGAAGCCTCTGATGGATAGAAGAAGATGAAACGTTTGCGAGGGAAAATAGTACATAGTACAGATCAAACACGTTCTTTTCCACTACCATTCCACTACCCTTATTTGGTGGTACAAAGAACAATTTCAGTGTACGATTTTCAAGTCGCCAGTATTTTACTGATATTCCTGATCTGCCCTTCAACGGATCTTTTTCTGGCTATATAAAGACTTGATCATTCAAAGAATCTTGTGCGACACTAAGTGTGAAAAAGAGAGATATACAAAACACTGATTCATACAAGAAAGAACTCAAGAAATAGACAAATCCATGAGTGAACAGTAAAGCACCACAATATAAAGAAGAAGATTGTTCTTACTGTATGGATTCTCTCTAAGTTAGATTGGGACTAGAAATTGTGTTTATATCAGCTTATGTAAGAAGCATTTCATTGTAAACATTTTATTTGATCAAATGGTTGTTTGAATTCCTTAAGGGACCAGTTGGGTCAGAATCCTTAAGAAGAGACAGTTAGTCTGTGTATTGTTAGTCACCAGCAGTTGCTAGTGCAGTTGTATTCAGTTTGGTTATAGAGGATTAAGTCCTTGTGTATAAGGTGAAATCACCTTGGCGGGTTAACTGGATTAACTTGATAGTTTTCAAGTGAACCAGGATATATCGTGTATCTTTCTCTATTGTTAGTATATTTGTGATCTTTGTTTGAGTTTCACAAAAAGATTTCATTTTGAAAACCCAATTCAAACCCCCAATTTCTTGTGTTTTTCTTACACCTTCAGGTGTTTACTGTAAACCTGAGGTTGTTTACATAAAACTATACTACTAATAGTGGATTCTTCTTCCTGGATTGGTATCCCTCAGATGTAGGTAATTTGCACCGAATTGGGTCTTTATATTCTGTGTTGTTTATCATTTTGTAATTTACAGTTCAGTTTTGATTAACATGTTGTAACAGATGTCGAAACATCTGTCTTTCTACAGTTACTGATATTTTGGATATCAGTTTTCTGTTTTGTTCCTTGTTTATTAATTATGCAGAACAATGTCTTGACATGTGTTAGGACATCTGTTGTCTGTTATGCCAGAATTTCAATTGGTATCAGAGCAGGCATCTTGTCTGTTTCTAGATGGGATCTTTGGGAGATACTTTCTGGCGTCTTAAACAAGGAGGAGTTTTGGAGATCAGATCATTCACTCAGACATACTCAAGGGTATTAATGGATGGGATAGATGTTCTGGATCGAAGGTAACAACTTGGTGGTTGTTCATGTTTTCTGAGGTTCTACAACAACTGTAGAAGAAGTGGCTAGTTCTCTTGTTGGGGTGTCTTATAAGATGTTCTGACATCTTATTAGGGCATGTTGAAGATGTTCCTTGGTGGTTCTGTTGCATATGTTTAATATGGAAGAACTCTGGTACTTATGGGATTCTGGAGTTGTTACTGAAGACAGATGGTGGAAGATCTCAACTGTTGGCTTCTATATTTGAAGATATTTGCATCTTTCATTCCAAAGTCGAGAGCGATGGAATGGAGGGAGTTTTTGGTAGACATCTGTTATGGTGACTTGGTACTTGGAAGCTTGGTTCCATTGTGCATTTTGAAGTCAATTGAAGAGAAGGGGATGTGAGATTAAGTTTATCAAGTTCTTGCTCTTGGAATTTGATAAATTATTGATCGGCTAAGTTGTCAAAGATACTTGAAAATTCTCTCAAGTTCACTCATAAAGGCATCTCAGTCGTGCATCTGAATTCTTCTAGTTACTCTTCTGACTAGAGGGTGTTTCTGTGAAACATAAACCTGAAGAAAGTGAAGGCGATTTATTTTCACCATCCAAAAGTGCAAGGAAGGATTCATCTTTCTTAATCCTAAGGATGAATCTAATCTGAATGGAGATTTCAGAACTGTTGTGGTAAATAGGGTTCATTCAGAGAGAATCTTAGTTACTTGAGTCAAGGGTGGCAGCCTTGGTATCTCAACAGTTGGTTTGTCAAGGAAGATACTTGCAAAGATTGAATACTTGATAAGTGTTCATGGAGTGATCTGTTGGAGTATGGGTTCAACAGTAACACAGGGTTATTGAATAAGGATTTAAGATCAATTGTTATTTGTCATACTTACAAGTATTTAATTGATTATCCTTGTATGTGAAGTTCAAGATTGCTGATGTTCAACAAGATGTTGAAACATCTCTTTATCTGGGTTTGTACAGAATCATGGGAGGGGTACTGCATACGCTTTTGGATCCATTTCTCTTGGGTGTTGACCTAAGAATTTGCTTCAGTTTGGTGTGGCAAAAGAATCTGATCTCTGGAGAGTTTCCTGGCAAGAAACTGGTCTAGAAAATGGTGACGTTGAAGATGAAGAAGAAGACATTATAATCTTGATAAACATTTCTTGGATCAGATTATTTCTGATCTAGGAGTATTGGAGTGCAGCAGGTGTGTTCCAGTTATTACTAGAAGCATTTTATGTGTATCTGGAAAGTGTCCTGGCAAAAGACTTGTCCAGAATATGGTGCTGGTGATGGCACAACTTGGATCAGTTTATTTATGATCTAGGTACATAGGAGCATGTGATCTTGCTCATCTTAGAGGTCTAGGATAAGTGGAAGTTATCTCTGACTTTCTGCAAACTACTCTACTTAAGGAAAGTGGCATTCTTTGGTATAACTGTGGTGTAGTCTATGACTATTCCTTTTCTGAAGAATTAGACTTGGCACGTTTGAGTTCTTTGGAGTTGTGAAGCAGATATTTATCTAGGTGTGAGATTGAATTGAATACCTGTGATATGATTAAGCAGGATGTAGGTTGTCTACTCAAACTTAGTTGTTGAATCAAGTCTATGAGAACATGGAACTCTTGTTTTGTTATAGGTAGGAGGTTCTTCTAAGTGGCAGAAGGAAGGGCTGAATTCCTCAGCTGGATGTCTGATCATATGTCATGACATCAAGCAAAAACTTCAGGGTCTTAGTTGATTTTGTGGAGCATCATTGTAAGAAAAGTTGATCTTCTCAGAAATAAATGGAATTAATGCTTCAAAAAGGTCTATCTCATTCAGTTTGCGGGAGCTGTGGAATGAGAAGATGTTACATGCCTAAGGCTTGGTGTATCCAAGATGGCTTGCTATGGAGTAAGTAGATCATGTAACTTGAAGATTAGGTTTCATTGGTGGATCAGAAGATTGTTTGAAACTCTGAAGAAAAGTTAAAATTAACCAAACAGTGACATTTGGATGATCTTTATCGTACATTCAAGAACGGTGCTTGGAACTAATTACTCTTGGGCAGAAGGGTAGTTGGTTGAAGACTTAAGGAGGATCTGGTTCAGTTCTATCTTGGAGCTTGTGGTAGAAGTTCTAAGGTGATTATGGAAGATTGCCTTCTTTTGGTGGATGAGAGTTTATTTCTCTCTTCGGTTATCTGGAGTTCTTGTGGATCAAGCTGGTGGCATAGTATTTTTTGAAAATCTTCAGTTGGAGTACTATGCAGATAGTAAGTCCAGTGGTGGAGCATATCGAGAACCATGTTGGTTGGTGTCAGTGATATGTGAAGGATGTCCAAATTGATTTTAGAACATCTTATGGGTTGGTTATCCTTGGAGTAGCATTCTAAGTTCTCTGTGTGGAACTTGACACTCACATCTTATTTAAGAGGTATTTATCTTGTCATACGGGAGAATGATGGGTAAAGGACTATCTTGGAGGTCTGATGTGAATGTGGTATCAGACTGAAGTGGATCATGGGTTGATTGCATGAAGGTCTGAATTCTGATGTGTTCAGAATATGGAAGCTGATATTCACTAGTTGAATCCGAAGTATTCTATCTTATCATATGGGAGAATGATAGATTGAAGACTGTCTTGGATCGTGGGGTGTTTATCTAGAATACAGACTCTTGCTGAAGTCAGAATACTTGTGGAGAGGTGGTTTCTTCTGTTACAAGTCATGCTAGAGAGAAGTGGATCAGTTTGGTGTTTATGGAGCAAATGAGCTGAGGATTTCTGGAGCATGTGTTTGATGTCCTTCAAGGGTGAAGAACATCTGGGTGAGCTAGCAAACTAAGGGGCTCTGTATGTCTCTTTGAGGAATGTGAAACATTCATATTCAATTGGGTTGTATCTCAGGGAACAAGGAGATCTATACATGAGAATTCAGGAGGAATTCATATGGTGTATGGATGGTTTCTGGACTAGAGGGATGAATGATGTTTTGGTCTCAATCCAAGAGTTTGTTGGTTATGGTACAAGGATGCGTTCCTGGTACTCTCACTATATGATCATGAAATTGTTATGGGATATCATGTGGTTATTTTGGGTGTTTCTTATTGAAGAAGCATCATTTGAGAAAGATAGGGGAGAACTTCTATTTGTTAAATGTACTAGTGTGGTACATGGATTACTTGAGGTTCAAGCATTAGGTGAATGCATTCAGCAGGTGTGTTGAATAGAGGGTGCGCTCTTGAAGACATGAAGATGCATCTTATGTTTTCCATTCATTCAGGGTGTTCTTCTTGCGAATGAGCACTTGTTATCTACGACAGGGGGAGTTAGACTTCTGTTCTGGATATATTGCTGCAGTAGTGCAGTTTATTATCAACATTGTTTGTGGTTTCAAGCAGTTCGTGATATATTGCCTCAGTTGAGGATGATATGTCAAACGAGATGTCGTGACATTGCTCTACTGGTTAAGTTCTAGGTGAACTTATCATGTTGTTTTGATTTTGTCATTGGTGTCAATGGATTGAATTAAAAGTGATACAAGTACCTTATGAGTTTTCTGGGTGTCATTGCTTGTTTCTTAGAGAATTTATTTTTCTCTGCAGAAGCAGATAAGGTCTTTTGAGAGTCTTTGTTGCTAACTGAGAGATGTTTGAAAAAATGTCTGAACATCTTGATCAGTTATTCTTGGTCTTCTGATTAGTCTTGGGGCCCTGTTGAAAGGGAAGGTGACTATGCTTCAGGTGGGTTAGACAAAGCCTGACAAGGTATCAGGAAATTATTTAGGACATGTGGGTGCGCCTTAATTAGCTGACTTGGACAGTGGAGAGAATGTGGCTTAAAAACAGGTGTTAAGCATGTGTCGTGAGACATGAACATTCCTTGGACGGTTCCCCTTGAAAGAAGAAACAGTCAAAAGAGTTTTGGCCAATGCACATTTATCTTTGGAAGTTTCATTCCTCATTTAATTTTCGTCTTGAATTGACTTGCGTTATTTTTAGTGGTTCGTTACATCCTATGGAATTGGCTCGGATATATAAAGGGTGTTTTGACTTCTTCGTATCTCAAGCTGTTGTGCTGAGTATTCATGAGATTTATCAGCTTTTGGGTGTGTTTCAGCTGGGTTTGGTTCTGTCTTGGACATGTTTGTCAATTTTTGGCTAAAAAGGGGGAGTAAAGTACAGGGGTTGAGTCTGTGCTTGCAATTGGTTTGCAAGGATGTTGGACAGAATGTTTTGATATTTTGTCTGAGTCTCAGGTTTCCAATATGTTCTGAATCCTTCCTTGTGTCCTGTGATCTGAGTTATGAACACAGTCGTGTCCTGTGTTCTGAGTTACCCGGAGTAGTAGTCTGTTTCCCCATGAGAAGAGTGTAAGCTGTCGGCTGAAATAACTTCGGGACTTTCTACTCTATATGGAGCATCCTGGGTTTATTGTGCAAAAGGAGTTTTAGCCAAAATTTATCAAAAGCGGGTGATTGAAGATGTAACGCCCCAGTTTTAGTTAGTTTTATTTAATCGAGTCAATTTGATTATTTTATTATTATATTATTTTATTTTTGACTTTTATTTGATAATATATTATTTTTCGTCGTGAATATGTCTTATCGCGTTTTGGGAACGTTTGCGAGATATTTGAGTGTAGGGGTATTATGGTCATTTCACTTTATTTTTCTTAAGTTAGTAAGAATAGAAATAGAAAGAGAGAAAATTAGAGAGAAAGAAAAAGAGAAGAAGGAAAAGGGAAAGAAAAGAGAAGAGAAAGGAGAAAAGAGAGAAAAACTTGGAAAAGAAGAAAATCGATCAACCGACTTTTCAAACACGATTAAATCGGGTAAGGGTGCGAAACTCGATTATGTTATACTTGTGTATGATTATGTATGTTTTTATTTGTTTGTTTTTGAGTTGAAATTGAATGTAGAACAAAAACCATATTATGTTGAAATTGTTAGAATTCGATTAAATTGTGTCGGGAATCATGTTTTCAGGTCCCTTATTGTTGATACATGTTAGATATATGTTGTTGTGCTATCTATTGGCAATTTTCTGGTGTTTAGGTGAAAAAATGGGAGTGGGTTTTGGATGGTTTCGCAGAAAAATTCTGCAGAAAAAATTATGGGTTTCCACTACCGTTACGCGTATCAGGCATGTCCATACGCGTATTGGCTTGGGCAATACGAGTATGGGAGGTGCATTTGAAGGCAATACGCGTAATGAATTTCATTTTTCTCGGCCATCTGCTGAAACGCGTAATGGTACGCGTAAGATTTTGGGCAATACGCGTATGGCTTAGGGATATACGCGTATGGCCAGCAAGTGTACAAAATGTTGTCTTTTCGCGATGTCTTTTCCGTTTACGTCCGTAACTTGTGTTTCGATTATTAATTTTGAACATTCTTGGTATCGTTGGAAAGCTAATAAAATGTAATTTCTTATTAAAATGGTTTTGATATTGTTGGCCGATTTAATTATGTCGAGAATTTGGAATAGTGTTGTTTTGTCGACTTTTGTCGTTGTAATTGTGTGTAATTGAGGTGTATTATGCAATGTGTTGTTGATATGAATATTGTATGACTTGTGTGCTATTGTGTGATGAAAATGCATGTGATAAAATGTTGTAATGATGGTTTGTGGCCTAAGGGCAAGAAAATGCAATGTGTGGTATTTGATTATATATGCATGATTATGGATGTGTATATGTGTGCATTTGAATGTCATGAGTCATTGTATGCCAAGCATCATGAAATGCATTCTTGTGATGTCGTGTGCCCTTGTAGGGTGTGAGCGACGAATCGATTCCAGAGGGAATCCGCTATAACATCGTGAGCCTTATACCGAGAGGACCTAAAGCAATGATTATAGACGATCGTGCACCTTATACAAAGAGGACCTAAAGCGATCGGATTGTGAGCCTTATACAAAGAGGACCTAAAGCAATCCATAAACGTCGTGAGCCTTATACCAAGAGGACCTAAAGTGACGAGGAACATCGTTTTCCCGATGGGGAGTTACACTAAGTAACAAGCGATGGTTCCAATAGTTCCTGAGTGAACTAGTGATGAGATTGACGGATGGATGGTACCCGCATTTGCATAGAGTCATGGTGTCGGTCTCTTTGCATTTGCATAAATCATGAATGGATTGATTTTGTGTGGAATTGAGAATGGAATTAAGGAGTTGAGCTACATATATTTATGTTGATGATAAATGCATTGAGCTTGATTATATATGCCTTGGTGATGAATATATGAGATATGGATTGTGTTGTTTTGTGTTTGAATTCTGGTATAAGTTGTGGTGAGAATATTTTACATGTGTATTTTTGTATTATTATATAATTGTATGCAATTATATTATGATTGTGTTTCTCACGCTTCTACTGTTTTGAATGCATTATGAGGCATTGCAGATTAGATGCTGGAGGTCTTTTTGTGAAGCTTAGGTGTTCGTTCTTTTGTCGGTCGGCTCTGATATGTAGCACCGGGTAGTCGGGGAGATCGTTGTGATTTATGTGTATATGTATATATATCTTTTTGATTGTATATGTATGGATCTGTGTATGACAGACAAACTTCTTATGTGATATATATTTATATATATATATATATATATATGAGATTCAGTTGCAGATTTTCCGCTTTTATTCTGTATCTGATTTGTGGGTAGTAGGAACTAAGTTCCTCTGTTATTTGCTACCTGATTGTTGCATATCTTTATGAGTAGGTTTATTGTGTTTTGTCTCAATTGATGTGATGCCTTCGTCTATGCCATGAATGTTTAATTATACTCTGATGAAATTTTTATCGCTTTATTTATTTGGGGGTATAGATTGGGGGTGTTACATTAAGTGGTATCAGAGCCAGTCCGTGTCAGTTTGTGTCAGTCCTTATTTGTCGTTGTGTTTAGGTGAGCTGTTTGTTTAACCATAGTTGCTGTTATTGGAAATGAACAGAATATGGCTGGTAGGAATGACGCTGCTTTGACTGCTGCTATGCAAGCTATGGGTCGGGCTATGCAGGGTGCACCTAATGCTACTGGAAATGATGAGTTCAGGAAGAACAAACCGCCTGTCTTCAAAGGGAGACATGATCCTGATGGTGCTCCGATTTGGCTTAAGGAGATTGAAAGAATCTTCCGAGTGATGGATTGTGCTGAGGATCAGAAGGTGAGACTGGGTACTCACATGTTGCAGGAAGAGGCTGATGATTGGTGGGTTAGTACTCGCCATGTGTCGGAAGCTGCAGAGGAAGAAGTCACTTGGGTTATGTTTAGCATTGAGTTTCTGAGGAAGTATTTTCCTGAAGACGTAAGAGGAAAGAAGGAAATAGAGTTCTTGGAGTTGAAACAAGGTAATATGTCTGTTGTTGATTATACTGCTAAGTTTGTGGAGCTTGTCCAGTTTTATCCACATTATGCTGAAGCTACTGCAGAGTTTTCTAAGTGTGTGAAGTTTGAGAGCGGGTTGCGTCCTGAGATTAAGCAGGCAATTGGTTATCCGAGAATTCGAAGGTTTTCAAACTTGGTGGATTGTTGTAGGATTTATGAGGAAGATAGCAAAGCTCGTTCTACTCACTATAAGAGTGTGAACGAAAGGAAAGGGAAGCAACCGTTTCGTGGTAGTCCTTATGTGACACCAGCTGATAAGGGTAAGCAAAGGGGTAGTTTTGAGAAAAGGCCAAGTGGGGGAGGAATGTCTAATTCTCCGAGATGTTTTAGGTGTGGTGACTTAGGACATCGTCAGTTTGAGTGTAGGAAAGATATGAGGAAATGTTCTAATTGTGGAGGTATAGGACATGAAACAGCTGAGTGCAAGAGGAAGAATGTGGTGAAGTGTTTCAACTGTGGTGAACCTGGTCATATTAGTATGAAGTGTCTGAAACCAAAGAAAGCTCCAACTGGTGGGAAAGTTTTTGCATTGGCAAGGACTTAGACTACAAGTGCAGACCGTCTGATCAGAGGTACTTTTTTTATTAATAGTACGCCTTTAGTTGCTATTATTGATACTGGAGCGACTCATTTGTTTATTTCGTCTGAGTGCGCGAAGCGTTTGAATCTTGTGTTGTCTTCGATGGGCGGAGAGATGGTTATTGATACTCCAGCAATGGGGTCAGTAACTACTTCTTTGGTTTGTTTAAGTTGTCCTTTGACCATTTATGGTAAAGATTTTGAGATGGATTTGGTGTGTTTGCCGTTGGAGGGTTTAGATGTGGTTCTGCGTATGAATTAGTTGCAGTTCAATCGGGTTCATATTGATTGTTATCATAAGTATGTGAGATTTCCTTCTCTTGAAGAAGGCGAAGAGTCGAGTTTCTTATCTACCAAAGAGTTGAAGAAACTTTTGGCGGAGGAAGCTCAGTTGTTTGGGTTGTTTGCATCGTTGACAGTGGATAGTCAAGTTGTACTTGATGTGTTTCCAGTTGTGTGTGAATTTCCAGAGGTGTTTCCTGAGGATATTTCAGATGTACCGCCAGAGAGAGAGAGGTGGAGTTTTCTATAGATCTAGTTCCTGGTACTAGACCTGTATCTATGGCACCTTATCGTATGTCGGCATCTGAGTTGGTTGAGTTAAAGAAATAGTTGAATGAATTGTTAGAAAAGAGGTTTGTGAGGCCAAGTGTGTCGCCTTGGGTTGCTCCAGTTTTATTGGTGAAAAAGAAGGATGGAAGTATGCGATTGTGTATTGACTATCGCCAGCTGAATAAGGTAACGATTAAGAATAAGTATCCTCTTTCGAGAATTGATGATTTGATAGACTAGTTGGTAGGTGCTTGTGTGTTTAGTAAGATTGATTTGAGATCAGGTTATCATCAGATTAGAGTGAAAGAGGAAGATATTCAGAAGACGGCTTTTAGGACACGATACGATCATTACGAATATTCTGTGATGCCGTTCGGGGTTTCTAATGCGCCGGGTGTGTTTATGGAGTATATGAATCGTATTTTCCATGAGCATTTAGATCGATTTGTTGTGGTGTTTATTGATGATATCTTGATTTATTCTAAGTCTCGGGAGGAACATGCAGAACATTTGCGTGTTGTGTTGCAAATTTTGAAGGAAAGGAAACTTTTTGCCAAGTTGTCTAAGTGTGAGCTCTGGTTGTCAGAAGTGAGTTTTCTTGGGCATGTGATTTCAGGTAATGGTATAGCTGTGGATCCATCTAAAGTAGATGCAGTTCTACAATGGGAGGCTCCTAGATCTGTTACTGAAATTAGAAGCTTTTTGGGTTTAGCTGGTTATTATCGGAGGTTCATTGAAGGCTTTTCTAAGTTAGCACTTCCTTCGACCCAGTTGACTTGTAAAGGTAAAGCGTTCATTTGGGATATTCAGTGTGAGGAAAGTTTTAATGAGCTGAAGAGAAGATTGACTACAGCTCCAATTTTGATATTACCGAATCCTAGTGAACCATTTATGGTGTATTGTGATGCGTCTTTGATTGGATTAGGAGGAGTGTTGATGCAAGAAGGTAAGGTTGTGGCTTATGCTTCGAGGCAATTGAGGATTCATGAGAAAAATGATCCTACTCATGATTTGGAATTAGCGGCCGTGGTTTTTGTATTGAAAATTTGGAGGCATTATCTCTATGGTGCAAGATTCGAAGTCTTTAGTGATCATAAAAGTTTGAAATACTTGTTTGATCAGAAAGAGTTGAATATGAGGCAACGGAGATGGTTGGAAATTTTGAAGGACTACGACTTTGGCTTGAATTACCATCCTGGTAAAGCTAATGTGGTAGCTGATGCGTTAAGCCGAAAATCTTTGCATATGTCCGCTTTGATGGTTAAAGAGTGGGAACTTTTGGAAGCATTTAGAGATTTGAGTTTGGTGTGTGAATTGACATCTGGTAGCGTGAGGCTTGGTATGTTAAAGGTCACTAATGATTTTCTGTTAACCGTTAGCGAGAAACAGAAGTTGGATGTTAAATTTGTGGATTTGATGACGGTTGGAGATCAAAGTGTGAATGGTGACTTTAAAGTGGATGATAAGGGTGTTTTGAGATTTTGGGGTAGGATTTGTATTCCTGATGATTCGGACTTGAAAAAGATGATTTTGGATGAAGGACACCGGAGTAATTTGAGTATACATTCGGGAGCTAATAAGATGTATCAAGATTTGAAGAAAATCTTTTGGTGGTCTGGATTAAAGAGGGATGTGGCTCAGTTTGTGTATTCATGTTTGACGTGTCAGAAGTCTAAGGTAGAACATCAGAAGCCTAGTGGATTGTTGCAACCGTTGGATATTCCCGAGTGGAAATGGGACAGTATTTCTATGGATTTTGTGACAGGGTTGCCGAATACACAGAGGGGACATAATGCCATTTGGGTGATTGTGGATAGGCTGACTAAATCAGCGCATTTCATTCCGATTGACATCAGTTTTTCTTTGGAGAGGTTGGCTGAGATTTATATCAGTGTGATTGTGAAATTGCATGGTGTACCATTGAGTATTGTTTCAGATCGAGATCTGAGGTTTACTTCTAGATTTTGGGAAAGTTTTCAAAAGGCGTTAGGTTCCAAGTTGAGATTGAGTTCTGCTTATCATCCGCAGATGGATGGTCAGACCGAGAGAACTATTTAGTCGTTGGAAGACTTGCTGAGAGCTTGTGTTCTTGAGCAAGGTGGTGCTTGGGATAGTTATCTTGCGTTGGTGGAATTCACGTATAACAACAGTTTCTATTCGAGTATTGGAATGACACCTTTTGAAGCATTGTATGGAAGGAGATGTCGAACGCCTTTGTGTTGGCATGAATCTGGTGAGAGTTCGGTGGTTGGGCCGGAGTTGGTGCAACAGACTACGGAAAAGGTGAAACTTATTCGTGAGAAAATGAAGGCTTCTTAGAGTAGGCAAAAGAGTTATCATGATCGAAGGAGGAAAGATCTTGAGTTTCAAGAGGGCGATCACGTATTTTTGAGAGTTACACCGGTGACGGGTGTTGGTCGTGCATTGAAGTCGAAGAAGCTTACTTCTCGGTTTATTGGTCCTTACCAGATATCTGCGAGAGTGGGTGTTGTGGCTTATCGGGTGGCGTTGCCGCCGAGTCTTTCGAATTTGCACGATGTGTTCCATGTTTCACAGCTTCGGAAGTATGTTCCGGATCCGTCGCATGTGATTCCGATGGATGAGGTTGAGGTAAGGGAGAACCTTACGGTTGAGGCATTACTAGTGAGAATTTTGGATCGCGAGTTGAAGCGGTTAAGGGGCAAGGACATTGCGCTTGTGAAAGTAGCGTGGGGAGGCGATGCTGAGGGCAATTTGACTTGGGAGTTGGAGAGTCGGATGCGGGATTCGTATCCGGAGTTGTTCGTCTCAGGTAATATTTTCGAGGACGAAAATTTCTAAGTGGGGGAGAGTTGTAACGCCCCAGTTTTAGTTAGTTTTATTTAATCGAGTCTTTTTGACTTTTATTTGATAATACATTATTGTTCGTCGTGAATATGTTTTATCGCGTTTTGGGAACGTTTGCGAGATATTTGAGTGTAGGGGTATTTTGATCATTTCACTTTAGTTTTCTTAAGTTAGTAAGAATAGAAATAGAAAGAGAGAAAATTAGAGAGAAAGAAAAAGAGAAGAAGGAAAAGGGAAAGAAAAGAGAAGAGAAAGGAGAAAAGAGAGAAAAACTTGGAAAAGAAGAAAATCGATCAACTGACTTTTCAAACACGATTAAATCGGGTAAGGGTGCGAAACTCGATTATGTTATACTTGTGTATGATTATGTATGTTTGTATTTGGTTGTTTTTGAGTTGAAATTGAATGTAGAACAAAAACCATATTATGTTGAAATTGTTAGAATTCGAATAAATTGTGTCGGAAATCAAGTTTTCAGGTCCCTTATTGTTGATACATGTTAGATATATGTTGTTGTGCTATCTATTGGAAATGTTCTGGTGTTTAGGTGAAAAATGGGAGTGGGTTTTGGATGGTTTCGCAGAAAAATTCTGCAGAAAAAATTCTGGGTTTCCACTGCCGTTACGCGTATCAGGCATGTCCATACGCGTATTGGCTTGGGCAATACGCGTATGGGAGGTGCATTTGAGGGCAATACGCGTAATGAATTTCATCTTTCTAGGCCATCTGCTGAAACGCGTAATGGTACGCGTAAGATTTTGGGCAATAAGCGTATGGCTTAGGGCAATACGCGTATGGCCAGCAAGTGTGCAAAATGTTGTCTTTTCGCGATGTCTTTTCCGTTTACGTCCGTAACTTATGTTCCGATTATCCGTTTTGAACATTCTTGGTATCGTTGGAAAGCTAATAAAATGTACTTTCTTCTTAAAATGGTTTTGAGATTGTTGGCCGATTTAATTATGTCGGGAATTTGGAATAGTGTCGTTTTATCGACTTTTGTCGTTGTAATTGTGTGTAATTGAGGTGTATCATGCAATGTGCTGTTGATATGGATATTGTATGACTTGTGTGCTGTTGTGTGATGAAAATGCATGTGATAAAATGTTGTAATGATGGTTTGTGGCCTAAGGGAAAGAAAATGCAATGTGTGGTATTTGATTATATATGCATGATTATGGGTGTGTATATGTGTGCATTTGAATGTCATGAGTCATTGTATGCCAAGCATTATGATATGCATTCTTGTGATGTCGTGTGCCCTTGTGGGGTGTGAGCGACGAATTGATTCCAGAGGGAATCTGCTATAACATCGTGAGCCTTATACCGAGAGGACCTAAAGCGATGATTATAGACGATCGTGCGCCTTATACAAAGAGGACTTAAAGCAATCGGATTGTGAGCCTTATATAAAGAGTACCTAAAGCAATCCATAAACGTTGTGAGCCTTATACCAAGAGGACCTAAAGCGACAGGGAACATCATTTGCCCGACGGGGAGTTACACTAAGTAACAAGCGATGGTTCTAATAGTTCCTGAGTGAACTAGTGATGAGATTGACGGATGGGTGGTACCGCATTTGTATAGAGTCGCTGTGTCGGTCTATTTGCATTTGCATAAATCATGAATGGATTGATTTTGTATGGAATTGAGAATGGAATTGAGGAGTTGAGCTACATATATTTATGTTGATGATAAATGCATTGAGCTTGATTTTATATGCCTTGGTGATGAATATATGAGATATGCATTGTGTTGTTTTGTGTTTGAATTCTGGTATAAGTTGTGGTGTGAATATTTTACATGTGTATTTTTGTATTATTATATTATTGTATGCAATTATATTATGATTGTGTTTCTCACGCTTCTACTGTTTTGAATGCATTATGAGGCATTGCAGATTAGATGCTGGAGGTCTTTTTGTGAAGCTTAGGTCTTCATTCTTTTGTCGGTCAGCTCTGATATGTAGCACCGGGTAGTCGGGGACACTACTACAAAACGCGCAAACAACAACGCCAGGATTACAACGGATTGCCTATACACCTTTGTAATAGATGCGCGCTTTTTTTTAATCTCGTTAAAAGGCTTTTAATGACGGTTAATATTCAAACCGTGGCAAAATGTGAGGCCTTTCACGACGGGTATGTTTTCAACCGTCATTATAGGTAGCGCATGGTCATGGGTTTAATTCCCAGCACCAACATTTATGGTTTTTTACATATTATTTCAAAATGCCCACATCCTTTCACAACTGGTATGTTTTCAACCGTCATTATAGCCAATAATTTAGTTTTAGGTCTTGCACTTCAAAAAATCGGTTTTAGGGAAAATCGTCTCCTTTTTTAGATCTGTTTCGTGCATCTGAAGCAGAAAAATCGTGCGGTCATCTTTTTTCAAAACCCCAAATTCATCTTTTTTCTATTTTTAATGAATTTTTTACTGTTTTCATAGTCTCAAAAAATTCTAAAAAAAATCTCAAAATTCTTATTTTACCTAATTAGATTAAATTTCGTGTTTTTAGATTTTTCTGAATTTATTTTAATCATTTTTTTCCTATTTTTTCAAAATGCTGACAGACCTTTCACAACGGGTATTTAAACCAACTGTTGTAATAGGTAGCTTTTTTTACTTATTTTTTCAAAATGATGACAGACCTTTCACCACGGGTAATTTAAACTAACCGTCATTAAAGGTAACGTCTTGTCATGGGTTCAAGTCCCAGCACCAGCATTTTTAGTTTTTTACTTATTTTTTCAATTCTCATTACCAACATTATAGGTGGCGCGCATATTGAGTTTATTCACTATCCTTAAACAAATCTTGGTCGTCCATTTAGTGATTATCAACGGCCAAGACACTACTATTAGTGATCCGCGTGAAACCTAAAACTCAGACGAACTACATCTTCTACCTCCAAACATCATCTTTCAGTTACGATACTTTATTTCTCCACTAAACCAAATTTCAGAACTCGAGTTAGCAATGTTAGTTATTGGTGTTCTTTTTAAATTATTTTTGTTCTTGTTATTCTTTTTTATTATTGTTGTTCTTGTTGTTATTATTGTTATTATTGTTGTTTTTTTGTTGATGTTGTTGTTCTTGTTGTTATTATTGTTATTGTTGTTGTTGTTGTTGTTGTTGTTCTTCTTCTTCTTCTTCTTCTTCTTGTTCTGATTCTTTTTCTTGTTCTTGTTCTTGTTGTTGTTCTTGTTGTTGTTCTTGTTGTTGTTGTTGTTGTTGCTCTTATTGTTGTTCTTGATGTTCTTACTATTGTTGTTGTTCTTATTGTTGTTCTTGATGTTCTTACTATTGTTCTTGTTCTTATTATTGTTCTTGATGTTCTTGCTATTGTTCTTGTTCTAATGCTGCAATTTTTTTTATTTTATTAAAAGACATACAACAACGGTTTTTTTAAAATAACCGTCATTATAGGTAGTGCTAATGCTATATTTTATTTTATTTTATTAAAAGACATACAACAACGGGTATTTAAAATAACCGTCATTATAGGTAGCGCATTTTCCATTTTTTTACAACGGTTACTGAGCCGTCATTGTACGTACCGCATATACAACAACACTCTACATAACAACTCCTTCTCCCGCGTCATTTTATGTCATTTTCAACCGTTGTTAAATGAGTTTTTTGTAGTAGTGGGAGATCGTTGTGATTTATGTGTATATGTATATATATCTTTTGGATTGTATATGTATGGATCTGTGTATGAGAGACAAACTTCTTATGTGATATATATATATATATATATATATATATGAGATTCAGTTGCAGATTTTCCGCTTTTATTCTGTATCTGATTTGTGGGTAGTAGGAACTAAGTTCCTCTGTTATTTGCTACCTGATTGTTGCATATCTTTATGAGCAGGTTTATTGTGTTTTGTCTCAATTGATGTGACGCCTTCGTCTATGCCATGAATGTTTAATTATACTCTGATGAAATTTTTATCGCTTTATTTATTTGAGGGTATAGATTGGGGGTGTTATAGAAGACTCTAAATATTTGAGCAAATTTTGGTAAAACAGGTTGCTGTACAAGATGTTCCAACAACAAAGAAGAATCCTGCTAAAAGAAGACATGTCAGATAAGATGTCACAACACGATGTTAGGACATCATGTCTGTTACTAAAAGCAGGATGTTTGCAGATCAGTTACAAGATTTAAGGAGCAATCAGAACGTGGATCAAGGAATCAGCCAACAAAAAATTGAAAGCCCAATGTAGCAGAAGACTATAAAATAAGACCAAGACCTAGGCAGAAAAGAGAGAGAATGACATAGACTTAGGAATCCTATTTTGTAAAGTAGGGTTTAGGTTGTGAGAGTCATAGGTTTCTCTTATAAGTCTCCCTCTGTATCGATTTGATACATTGTGGTAGACATAAGTACTTGTACAGATTCAGAAACCCGTAGGTAATGAATCGTGCATTTTTATTGGATGAAGCTTTTAAGCAAATCCAAGTTAACTTGTTAGTCAAGGAAGCTTGACTGAACTTTGTATTGAAAATGGCGTCTTTCAATGTGAACTTTTAATTTATCCCATAACGAGGGAAATGGAAAAATCTGAATAAACCCGTGAGTGGTACAAAGTGTAAAACAATGCAAATAAGAGATCGGGAATCAGGATTGGTTATACTGAGGGAAGGTACTAGCATCCTAAGTATCTATAGTATCCTATAGGAACCTTCTGTATATATTTGTTCTACTATTGATTAGGTCATTTGCTGTGTATTGGGAATTTGTTGACTGTTTTGAGTGATAAGAGTGGGAAATATTTTGTTGTTTTGTAGTGTAAGTTGACATAAGCTAAGACAAAGGTGTATGAACCTAATGGTTTTATTTATTATTGTGCTCGCTAAGATCTAGCAATCTTATGCCTACGTATTCTCAAAAGAAAATTGAGAAATCAGAGCATTCGTAGTTCCACCTACTAATGGGTGGAAATGAGTTTGTTAGCTTTGAGAGAAGAGACAAGTTGTCATCTTAAGGGAGATATGTCACCTATTCACCACAAACATTTTGAGAAAGAAGATAATAAGGGAAGAAACTTTAAACTTGGATGTAGAAAATCCAGAGTAATGCCACATCTTCCTTTAAATGAGTGTTTGCATATTAAGAGAAGAACCTTGACTTGGATATAGAATCAACAAGTGTGCCACTTATATCACTTAAATGAAAGAAGTGTTTTTGTACCATAATAAGAGAAGAACCCCAACTTGGATTTTGAATCAACAAGTGTGGCACTTACATCACTTAAATGGAAAAAAGTTTAAAATGTTTGATTTATGTTGTGGGGAATAGAAGAGACATCTCTTCTACAGAGATGACTCATCTCTGGGGGGAAAAGTTTTGAATTTGAAGCCAAAGGTTGACTTGGGTTTGAGTTGAATTTTGAGGTTTGAAGCCACAAGGGGCTAGGGTTTGACTTGAATGAAGTTGACAACTTCAAGGGGAATCCTAAGGTTTTATTAAGGTTGAGAACCTCGAAGGGGATCCCAGGGTTTGAACTAGGTTGTAGTTTGAATCCCGGAGTTTGGACTAAATCTAAACTAAGGATGAGTATTGAAATGCAACAGTTGTATGAATGCAAGTGTTATAAATGTCAAGAGAAGCTTAACAAGACAAGATTATCTAAATTTTTAAATAAGTGTAGTTATCGAGGATGACATGAACATGGTATGATTAAGCTTGATATATCAACATGTGAATGTGCATCAGACAAGGAGATATGTTCATTATTGTAAGAGTTTATGAAGGAAATACTTGAATATGTGAGCAAAGGTTTAATCCAGGGAAGCAATCAAAAAGAAGTTCAAGTAAGCCATATATTCAAGATGAATCGAGGATCAGGTAAAGGGTAAACAAAACCCTAATGGAAATTGATGGAGATGAGCACATAAACAAGACATTCAAACAAGGTTGAATCAAGGGCTTTGGGGAATCCAAACTCAAGTGGAAGCCCTAGTCATGTATCAAGATGTTTTTAAAAGATTAGTTGAACAAAACCCTAAGGTTTTAACTAAACAAAAATTTAATCGAGGTATTTTTCAAACGAAATAACACCTAATTAAGGTATCTATGAGTCAAGACTACATGTTATGTATATCAACAAGACTTTAAATAATGTGTATCATGACCATAAAGACACATAGGTGTAATTAGGTCAAAAAAAGAATCAAAAGAAATCAAGAAAAGGTATGAAAAATACTTAAAAAGTACTAGTTTTCATCCTAATAAAAATGTCAAAAATAAATAATATTTTTGGGATTTTTTGATGGATACTTAAAACAGAGGAGATAAATGAGGAGTCTGCAAAAAATTTGCTCAAAAAAATTATTTTTGCTTGGTGAAATAATTAGGTGAAATTGTGAAGAAAAATGAAGAAAAATATTGTTAAAAAAATAGGAATGGCCCCCATGGGTGTTGAACTCACGCCCTCCATGTGATGGGTTTAAAATATTACCATCTAAGCCATTGCGTGCGTGGTGATGAATAACACATACAATAAATAATATATGAAGTTTAAGTTTTGAAAATTCAAAAAAAAATAACATCAAAAGGTCTGGGGCGAGGGGGATTCGAACCCCAGACCTCACACACTCAAATCCTTAAAACGCAAGCTTTAACGATTGGGGGGTGATACATTCATTAATTAAAATGGAATGAAATAATAATATATTAAAAACACATTTTATATTAAAAAATGGCCCCATGGCCATCTTCTTCATCCACGAGCTTCATCATCATCTTCCTTATTTTCAAATTCTGATCTCTCTTAATATGTAATGAAACAACATGATGTAAACATGAAAGTTGCTAGAATTTTAATAAGGAATTCAATGGCATTATCCAATTTCATGTATCTTAAATGTATCAAGCATAATTAATCTGACCACCATATGAACCCTAACTAAACATTTTGATATGAAATCACATGTGTTGATGATATACAACAATTGATTGAGGGAAAATGATCCTCATATTGCCATAAACAAGTTGATAACTCAATTGATCATTTATGATACATGAATTATTGAGTTAAGTTTAGAGAACTTACCTTGCTTAAGGGGAAATCGAATTCTTGCTTGGAGGTGTTACAGAAGCAATTTTTTGATTCTAACAGCTTCCTTGACCTTCAAGGAATGTGTTGCAATGGTTAGAATGATTTGAAACCTTATGGAACTCTTTGGTCAAATCAATCTGCAGCCTTGGAGCAAATGGTATATGACTTAATGATTCTGGTGTTACAGTTGGGAGATGAGTGTTTGGATCACTTACACATGATGTATGTGAAGTGTTTTGATCACTGGTTTGGTTTGAAATGGATTGGAGAGGAAGTTTTAATTTCTCACTTCTTTAGACTTTAAATTTTGGAGAAGAGAAAGGTTTCTTAGAAAACAAGCTTCTTGCAATGTTTGGTGTAATTTGAATGTTCAGAATGAATCCTATTTATAGGGAAATACATCAGATATTTTGAACAAAGTTTGGATGAGGAGCAACCTATTATCCAATAGGTGATGTCATGCACCTATTTCTTAAATTCTTGCATTGCTTATGAATCAAGTTCTTTGAATTAATCCAATCATATGAATAGATTAATATGATGTATTTGAGTTCCTTGAAACATATCTTGAGGTTTGGGATCATGCCTTACTTCAAAATTCAACCTAGGGACTGAATTAGGTCAAAACCCTAATTATGGTGCACTGAGGATCTTAAGGCTTGATGAGCTTGTCATGATGCTATATTGCACTTGATTATTTATGAATGAAAGCTCTTGATATTCATGGATGACAAAGGGACTTGATATGTTAAATATGATGACCATCCTCTGATAATTCATCTACTTGAGCCCTTGGGGGAACACCTAACTTATAAAGTAAACAAACACACACATCTTGCATTTGTAATGGGATAGTGATGCATAAAGATACACACATATATGTTATGATGAATGTCATACAAAATAGGTAAATGAGGTGGCATCTTAGGGGTAAAAAATTAGGGTATGACAACAATATTAAGAGTTAAATAACCATGAAAATCGGTGCTTGGTATAAGGTTAAATATGATGAATAGTATCTAAAGGACCTATCACAACACAACTACAAACTTCTCACACTCTCAACATTCTAGGAAGTTTTTCACAAGTTTGAATCATGAAGATGGTTTGTTTATGAATGAAGAAAACTTTTTAAAAGGTTTCTACCAAGGTTATTAACAAAGAAAGATTGGACTCTTGATCAATATTCTGAGTTCGGAAAAATAATGATTCAACAACTTATCAAAATAGTTTCTCTTTACTTGACATCACTTGATGTTCATAGAATCATCAATGTGATCATCATGCATCATCACTTGTAAAGATAAAAACAAAAGGTTTAAATAGGTGCTAGAGATAAGGCATAAGAGGTAGGAAAATAACAATGTAATTCAATTCAAATCATGAGTTTGTGGTTTGAAACAAACAAATAATGTGTTGAATCAAAGATACTAAAGTCAAAATTGTGATTCGAATCATGTCCGGTGTGATTCAAGTTTGACAAAGTGTGATTTAAATCACACTTATTTTTGAAGAAAGATTGACTTTCATGATTCGAATCAACATGTATGTGATTTGAATCAAGAGCTACTGTTATTCAAATCAAATATTTCTCTGATTCGATCAGACTGACAGAGGCAAATTCTTCACTTCCAACTAGGTGTTTGATTCTAATCACAACTTGTCTGATTTGAATCATGCCTTACAAAAACTTTGATTTAAGACTTAATTCTAACTTGTGATACAAGCTACACCTAATATTTTGACTTATATCAAATTTCAAAGGCTAAAAACACATTTTATGGGTCTACTTCTAATGGATTAATTGTAGAGGTGTCTCAAGGTACATGTCTAACAAATGAGGTGATAAGATTACAATCAAATTACAAACGAATTATACGAATGCGATACATCAAATTACATACATAAAAAGATAAAAAAAACTTGATAGAACATGAAAATAAATGATACCGACTGCAATGCAATTTCAGTTCCCCTCTTTTTTATGTTTAGAAAATTTAAGATATTATTGATATTTGATTTGAGCGGATGTTGAAATTGTCGAAATTTGTAATTTGTATTCCATGTTAAAATTGATTCCAAGTTTATTTGAACAACACACAACAAATGATACAACATGTGGAATGATTGACTATTGAGCTCTCAAGCTCCCTCTATATTAAACACTTAATGCATATAAATACAATGATAATATCTCATAACCTTCTCCACTTTGACAAATATAAAAAATAGAAAGGTTAAAACATATTCAACACACATAAATGAACCTAAAATAACATATAAGCATCTACGAAATGCCATACGATAGCACACCAATTTAAAACTAGAAAATCACATTCAAGCACCTAAGCACTAGCAACGCAACTTCAAAAAATATTCAATATAAGAGAATTTAGCAGACAATATAACATAGATAAACATCATAAATATGATCAAAAATGGAAAAACCATGTCATACATAACATTATCCAAAATTCTTAAACGCATGATATTAAAAATATCATATTAAATAAACTAAATAGAAAAGATACAAATGATGTTATGACATGCATGAACAACTAGGGCATGTTAGATGGAAATGGGCCAGCAACAAAGTCAAAATAAAAATCAAAGCCAAATCCCAAACCCTTTAAAGCAGCAACAACTTCCTTGATGCTTCCAACTAAAGCTACAATTCAGTCTTCCCCAACTCTTGCTTCAGCAACCTCAACATCAAAACAAGAAATCATAAAATCCAATATGATCTGAGTTATTATCAGAATCCGATCCACACAAACATCCAAGTATGCATTCACAGTTGGAGGAAGACCATTTGTAGAAGAAGGTGGAGCAGATGCGCTTGATGGAGCAGAAACCCTTCTTGGAACATAACTTTCAGGAGCATCCTTATTTGTCATGAACTTGTCAACATAAAACTTACTGTGAACATCCATGTAATACCAACCATTATCGTCCTGATAATACTTCATCATCTTCACAACTGTAGAATCAGAAAGCTTTGGAGCTTCAACCATGTCTTACTTAACTTGACAAACATTGTGCAAATCCAATACATACTGAACAAAGGAGTTGTAAAACAATGGAAGCTTCTAAGAGTTCCCTCAGATGTGCATCTGATCCATGGTAAAATTCACCTAATTGAATTCCTTTTGTGTAAGGAGAAGCCACATTAAATAAAGATCGAACCCACTAACCCTTGCCAAATTCCTAGGTATGATCTATAGGATTTTCACTGCAACCCAATGCAACATGCACATTCCACATTTCATATGACTGATTTGGAAATTTGTAGAGTCAAGATGATCCATGTGTAAAGATTTATAAATCACCTTAAAAAACTAAGTGTAGTTGAAATTGGGAGCATCGGACAGACAAACCTTCATACCTTTATTCTCTAAACCAAAGCAATTCTTAAAATCTTCAAAGTGACACTTTATGAGTTTTCCACAAAATTAACATTTATTTCCAACTTGAGTTTATTTCATGTTACAATAGAAAACATTCACATGATAGAAATTGCACTTCTTGTGAAGGCCAATGAATTTCAACAGATAGTGGTTCTCAACTGGTTGCAGAAAACCAATACCAATATCAGTTTTAGCAGATTTTTCCACATATTATTCAGTTTCAATATATTTTTTTTTTTACAAAATATTGGGTGTATGATTTGAAATGATGGTCACCAATTAGGTGGTTCACTTTCAGAGCTCATGCGACCATATTTAGGGTTTGAGCATCATCAACGGGGAAACTGAGATTCTGGCACGCAGATACCAGATGTCGAGACAGATGTCACAACACTGGGATCAAAACACAGTTTGAACACACACAACCAAAAACTGTAAATTGCAGAAAGTAAATAACACCAAAGTTGTTAACCCAGTTTGGTGCAACTCACCTACATTTGGGGGTTACCAAGCTATGAAGGAAATCCACTATTAGCAGTGTTAATTCGAAGCTAAACAATCCCAGTGTACAACTCCTCACTTAATCCCTACCTAGTGCAGCTTCTACCTAGATATCACCATCTAGATATGAGAATCCCCTCTCACTTCCTAAATCACCTCAGTGATATCAAACAGTCCCAATCCAAGTGACTGTGTGCAAAATAAACAATTGAAGATCACACTTCCAAAAAAATAATCAGTTTATCTTAAAAGCTTCAACCAAGAACAATACACTCTTTGCTTAAAAGCTATGAGTAAATAATGAACAATCAGTCAAACTCAATGCATCATAAAACACACGAGTGACATATAATTAACAAACGAAAACCCTAGAGACCAATCGAAACAATGGCTAATCCTAATTACATACAATTCTCACGTTATGCTCTCTTATTACAATAGGTTTTTCTTCTCTTTAAATTGCCTTCAGACCTACTAGACTTGGGCTTCTTAAAGCGCACAAATAGCAGCAATCAGTATAAACTGGATGCAAATCAACCTACATCAAAATAGAAGGAAATTACAAACTTTCCTAAAATGGCTCAAGGATCCTTTTTACGAAAAGTAACAGAATCTGCAATAACAGAAATCCCCACAATATTCTCCCACAACATTCGCCCACGTGTGCATCAGAACACACTCAAAATTCACACTAAAATTACTAAACTAGTCATGCCCTAACTATCTGGTATAACATGTCCCAACATCATGTAGAGCATAATGCCTGACTGACATGGCAGAACAACTGGTTCAACATCTTGCTAACAACATGTTGTGTTACCAAAATGCAGCCAATCCAAAGACCACAAGACTTACAATCTCCCTTTTGGAAAATTTTGGCTAAAACAATCTTAGCGCATACCAGAGGTACACAGCGGAAACAAAAACAAAAACACAGAAACCCAAGTACCATAACTCTGTCCCACCAGAAAAACAAGTGACAACATAATGTCAAGACATTAGGACTGACATAATAAAACAACACAAGCTGCATGTTTAAGCTCTGTACAAACTAAAATCTTGCAGCAGCAAACTAGACAGGTACACCACTCCCCTTGTCTCACATAATCAATTCTCCCCTCGAAAGAGAAAATCAAAAACAAAAAAAACTTGATCAATTAAAGTTCCCATAAGATGAACCAACACCCACAGCCACCTCAGCCTCACTCCCATTGAAGACTACATCCTACTGCAGAGAATAATAACTTCTCTCATACACAACAGAGAGTTCCACATACACAACTACAGCCACTTAAGCAGTAGTGCACACATGACATAAAGTCATGACATCTGATCTAACATAAAAAAAAAAAAACAATCAAAACAACACTTTACTCCCCCTTTTTAGCCAAAAATTGGCAAAAATAGAGTAAATGTAAACATGCACATGATGGAAGCATAAAAGAAACAAAATGCATACAACACAAGTTCACAAAACAACCAGATGGAAACAAAAAACAAAAATCCAGAAAGAACCAAAAACATATCACTTTCAAATGAGCCTCTAACGCTTGCCTCTATCAAAGATCCTTCTGTACTCCTTGTTGCTGAGACCAGTTTCAGAAAGAGTAACAATGGATTTCACATTCTTAGAATCTATCCTCTGTACACCAGCATTCTTATCTTCCACATTAGCTTTCCTAGTCCTACCAAGCATCAGATTATAGAGGAAAGATGCAGTATTTATCGCATTCATCCATATATGTATTTGCTACAATTCTTCAACTATGCAAATTCCAAGTTCGCCTCTTAATTTATCAAATTGGTTTGCATCCAAAGCTTTAGTGAAAATATCAGCCCGTTGCTTCTCAGTGGCTACATGCTCAAGACTGGTCACTTTTTCTTCAACAAGGTCTCTGATTAAGTGATTTCGGATGTCAATATGCTTTGTTCTACTATGTTGAACATGATTCTTGAATATATTGATAACACTCAAATTGACGCAGTCCAATGTCATGACATCTTGCATGATATTGTACTCCTTCAAGATCTGCTTCATCCAAAATAGCTGAGAATAGCTGCTTCCTGCTGCAATATAATCAGCCTCAGCAGTGGAAAGAGATACACAATTCTGCTTCTTACTAAACCAAGAAATCAGGTTGTTTCCCAAGAAGAAACATCCTCCAGAGGTGCTTTTCCTATCATCAGCACTACCTGCCCAATCAGTATCACAGTATCCAATCAGCTTGGCATCATCACCATGTGAGTACAACATTCCATAGTCACTAGTACCATTTACATACTTAAAAATCCTATTTACTTGATTGATGTGACTAAATTTTGGCTTAGCTTGATATATAGCACAAAATCCAACAACAAATGTGATATCAGGTCTACTAGTAGTCAAATATAGTAAACTTTCTATCAAACTTTTGTAAAGACTTTGATCCACACTAATCTCATTTTCTTCCTTAGAAAGCTTCAAATAAGTAGGTGCATGAGTCATTTTATGACTGGCCTTCTCCATGCCAAACTTCTTTACTATGTTCTTGGCATACTTGCTTTGGGATGTGAAAATAGAATCCTCCATTTGTCTAACATGTAGTCCAAGAAAATAGGTCAATTCGCCTACTAAACTCATCTCAAACTCAGACTGCATTTGTTTGACAAAGTGTTGGATCACCTGGTCTGACATTCCATCAAAAACAATGTCATCAACATATATTTGAGCAACCATGAGCTTGCCATCCTTTTCTTTTACAAACAATGTCTTATCTGTTCCTCCTTTTTTGTATCCATTTTTTACCATAAATTTTGTCAGTCTTTCATACCAAGCCCTATGAGCTTGCTTTAGACCATAAAGAGCCTTCTTTAGTTTGTACATGTGATTTATAAAGGTGGAATCCACAAATCCTTTTGGTTGTTCAACATACTCTTCCTATTGTAAGATCCTATTTAGAAAGGCACTTTTTACATCCATTTGATACAACTTAAATCTCAGTAAACATGCTACCCCTAGTAAGAGTCTTACAAATTCAAGACGAGCAATTAGTGCAAAGATCTCATCAAAGTTAACTCCTTCAATTTGAGTGTACCCTTATGCCACAAGTCTGGGCTTATTCCTAGTTACCACTACATTCTCATCATACTTATTCTTATATACCCACCTTGTTCCAATGACATTTGTTCCCTCAGGTCTAGGAACCAAATCCCAAACTTCCTTCCTTTTGAACTGCTCCAATTCATCTTGCATGGCATTGATCCATAACTCATCAGTCAGAGCTTCCTTCACATTTTTAGGTTCTATTTTTGAAACAAAACAAGCACTGGATATCACTTCTCTTGACCTTGTAACAACCCCTTCATTTGGATTTCCTATTATGAGCTTCTTGGGATGATCCTTATGAATTCTGATAGAGGGCCCTTTATATTTTTTATTGTCATCATCTTCCACAACAACAGGATCATTGTTGATGTTATTGTCAGCTTCATTTTCTTCTGTGACAATCTCCTAGGTTGTGTTTCAACAAAATCTTCGACATTTGTATGCCTCTCTTGAGTTGAGTCATCTATTACCACATTAATAGACTCCATCATTGTCTTGGTTCTTGTGTTGAAAACTCTATAGGATATACTGTTCGTGGAATAGCCAAGGAAAATTCCTTCATCACTTTTAGGATCCATTTCCTTCTTTGTTCATGGTCAACGAGTATATAACACTTGCTTCCAAAGACATGGAAGTACTTAACAGTCGGTTTTCTTCCCTTCCATAATTCATAAAGAGTTGTTAAAGTACCAGTTCTTAAGGTAACTCGATTATGAATATAACATGCAGTATTTATAGCTTCAGCCCAAAAATGATATGGCAGGTGCTTAGCATGAAGCATAACTCTAGCAAATTCTTGTAGAGTTCTATTTTTCCTCTTAACTATCCCATTCTGCTGAGGAGTGATAGGGGATGAAAACTCATGACAGATCCCTTCAAAGGAACAAAAATCAACAAACTTGCTATTTTTAAATTGCTTTCCATGATGACTTCTAATTCTGACAATTTTGCTTTCTTTCTCTCTTTGAAGCTTTTGGCACAAATCCTCAAAGACTTCAAAGACATCAGACTTTTCTCTTATGAAATGTACCCAGGTAAATCTTGAGTAATCATCAACAACAACATAAGCATACCTTTTTCCGCCAAGGCTCTCAACTTGCATTGGACCCATCAAATCCATATGAAGAAGTTCCAACACTCTTGAGGTGGCCAGATGTTGGACCTTGGGATGAGACAGACATCTTGGTTTGCTTTCAAATTTGGCATTCCCCACAAATTTTTCCTTCTTATATCTTGAGCTTGGGAATTCCTCTAATTGACTCTTCTGAAACAATTTTCTTCATTCCTCTAAGATGCAAATGACCAAGTTTCTGGTGCCATAGCTGAACTTCATCTTCTTTAGATAGTAAGCATGTAGGAGAGCTATTTGTTGAAAGTGGTGTCCATAAGTAACAATTGTCTTTAGATCTTACTCCTCTCATTAGAACTTCATCCTTCTCATTCGTGACCCTACATTAAGACTTAGTGAAGTTGACCTTCAATCCTTGATCACATAACTAGATGATGCTTATCAAGTTGGATGTCAATCCTTTTACAAGTATTACATCTTCAAGACTAGGAGATCCTGCACAGGCTAGTTTTCCAATTCCTTGAATTTCTCCTTTTGTACCATCCCCAAAAGTGACATAACTAATAGAGTGTGATCGAATGTTGACCAGAAAGTTCTATATATTGGTCATGTGTCTAGAACACCCATTATCAAAATACCAATCTTCTTTGGCAGAAGCTCTGAGAGAGATATGAGCAATAAGAGATTTGACAGTCTTTTTGGGAACCCATCTCTTGGTATTTTGTAAAGCCTTATGACTAACCTTGGGTTGAGCAAAAGACCTAGGATATCCATGCAGTCTGAAACAGAAAGGTTTGATATGACCAAACCTGCCGCAGTAATGACACTTCAACTGCTGGGTCTTGCTACCCTTTTTGCCAACCTGATGTTTGCCTTGATGTTGAGACACTTGTTTTAACATCCTTGAATTTTTTACCTTCCCAGAACCTGGTTTTATATCCTGAAAGGAGACCTTTCAGGAATTGATTATTAAACCCCATGGCTCTCAGGTCACCACCTCTTTGTCCAACTTGAAGGATTTCATCTAACATGTTAGAACCATTCTTCAACATTCTTATAGACTTGGTCATATTTTCAAGCTTGGAAGTCAGTATGGTTACTTCATTCTACAGACTGTAGATGTTTGGCATGCATTCTTCTTTCTCATAGTGTAGTTGAGCAATAATTTCATGCTCTTTCTCACTCTAGTGCACAGATTTTTGTAGGAAATAGCCAGTTTAGAATAAGAAGTCTCTCCATCTCTGGACTCTACATCATATTCCCATCTTCTAGTCAAGACAGTCACACGTTTTGCTGTTTCACCATCACTTTCACTCTCCTCTTTAGGCCACAAATCTGCCAATCCCTTAGATTGTTTCTTCAGATACGTGGAACACTCTGCTTTAAAGTGTCCAAATCCTTCAAACTCATGACATTTTACCCCTCAATTCTGGTTAGTCTTCTCGTCAGTTCTTGCTTTTCCTTGAGGATTATAGCTGAAGTCAGAACTGATGTTTTGGACATTTGGTTTTGATTTCCTCTCCATTATTCTCAGCACTTGATTGAACTGTCTTCGTAGTAACACAATGGCATTGTTCATTTCTTCATTTGTGTCAAGACCGCTTTCTTCCACTTCATTTCCTGAATTTGAAACAAAGGCAATGCTTTTGCTCTTTTTCTCAATTCTATCATTTAAGGTCATTTCAAATGTTTGAAGTGAGACAACTAGCTCATCAACCCTCACACTGCTGATGTTCTGGGCTTCCTCTATGGCAGTGATCTTCATGTCTAACTTCTTAGAAAGAGACCTAAGAATCTTTGTCACCAGCTTCTCATCTGAAATCTTCTCCCCTAATGCACTAAAGGAATTAGCTATTTCAAGTATATTCATGTGAAAGTCATGAATACTTTCATCTTCTCTCATCTTCAGATTCTCAAATTTGGTGGTGAGAAGCTGAAGTATTGACATCTTTACATTGGATGTCCCTTCATGAGTTGTCTTTAGAATTTCCCAAGCATCCTTAGCCACAATACATGTGTTGATCAGCCTAACCATATTCTTGTCAACTCCATTGAATAAAGCATTCAAGGCTTTGGAGTTTCCAAGGGTTGTCTCATCTTCCTCCTTTGTCCAATCTTCTTCTGTCTTCAAGATTTATTTTCCATCTTTATCTTTAATCACAGGGTGCTCCCAACCCTTGATAATAACCTTCTAAGTTCTGATATCCATAGATTTCAAGAAGACCACCATACGTGCCTTCCAATAGTCATAATTTGTGCCATCAAAGATTGGAGGCCTATTAACATTTCCTCCTCCTTCCTTGTCCATAGTACCAGAATACAAACTCCCTGGAGCTCACCCAAAAATAGAACAGGGTGACCTACTATGATGCCAATTGAAATTCTGGCACGCACATACCAAATGTCGAGATAGATGTTATAACATTGGAATCAAAACACAGTTTGAACACACACAACCAAAAACTGTAAATTTCAGAAAGTAAATAACACCAAAGTTGTTAACCCAGTTTGGTGCAACTCACCTACATCTGGGGGTTACTAAGCCAGAAAGGAAATCCACTATTAGCAGTATTAATTAGAAGCTAAACAATCCTAGTTTACAACTCCTAACTTAATCCCTGCCTAGTGCAACTTCTACCTAGAAATCACCATCTAGATATGAGAATCCCCTCTCACTTCCTAAATCACCTCAGTGATATCAAACAGTCCCAATCTCAGTGTTTGTGTGCAAAATAAACAATAGAGGCTCACACTTTCAAAACAATACTCGGTTTTACTTAAAAGCTTCAACCAAGAACAATACACTCTTTGCTTAAAAGCTTAGAGTGAACAATGAACAATCAGTCAAACTCAATGCATCAGAAGATGCATGAGTGACATACAATTAACAAACGAAAACCCTAGGGACCAACCAAAACAGCGACTAATCCTAATTACATACAATTCTCATGTTATGCTCTCTTATTATAATAGGGTTTTTCTTCTCTTTAAATAGCCTTCTGACCTACTGGACTTGGGCTTCTTGAGGCTCACAACTTGCAGCAATCAGTATAAACTAGATGCAAATCAACCTGCATCAAAATAGAAGGAAAATACAAAATTTCCTAAAAAGGCCTCAAGGATCCTTTTCACGAAAAGTAATAGAATCTGCAATAACAGAAATTCCCACAATATTCACACTAAAATTACCAAAATAGTCATGCCCTAACTATCTGGTATAATATGTCCTGGAACATGTCTCAGCATCATGTAGAACATGATGTCTGACTGACATGGTAGAACATCTGATTCAACATCTTGCTAATAGCATGTTGTTTTACCAAAATGCAGCCAATCCAAAAACCACAGGACTTACAGAAACGAGTAAGAGCAGAGGCATAAGTGGCTTTAGATGATTTTGATGTACTGCCTGGAGCAGTAATCATAACTTGAGGACCCTTAGTCGCTTGCATTTTTAGTCTTTTGACTTTGGGGATTTTTGGATGATTTGAGGTTGAGGTTGACTTGCGCTTGCCTTTTTGCTTCTCACAGATGTTTTATTAGTTTTCCATTGTTGATGAAGGTTGAATTGGATGATGGTTGATGATAGGTTATGAGATGTTGAATGAATGGATTTGGATGAAATGATTTCTGGAAATGATTTGAAAATGTGAATAAATGAAAATATGAAGTAATATGTAATGATATGGAATGATATACATGTAAGTTTTGAGGAAATTTTAATGATTGAAAGATGAAGAGTTACAGGCAAAAGCGGTAAATTTGAAATGCTATGATTCGAATCAGGGATATGTGATTCAAATCAGGAATAAACTTTTGGTATTTAATTCAAATAAGATTACTTTGTGGTGTAAATTAAGTGGCTTAGGTTTTGTTGAAAAGCATGCTCAAATTTGAATCAAGAAAAGTTGTGATTTGAATCAGACGTCCATGGGCAAAATCAATTAAAAACTGGAAAGCTTTATTTGAGTTGGAGTCTTTGTGATTCGAATCACATACCAAAGTTTAAAAATATTAAAATTTTGATTTTAATGCAAACACTTTGATATATAGTGGTTGAGTAATTCACCTCGTTATGCCTACTCGACTCTTCGATGATATTCATTATCAAAATAGTTACGTCTTCCACTATTTTTAAAGTTAATTATACAAGTATTTTGGTACAATGAATTATTATCAACCCACACACTAACATCCCAATGCTTTAGCCAACACAGATCTAAAAATAATAATTCCTTTTGTTGATGAAAATTACTCAATTGTTAATACTCAATATCTTCAAGAATCTTGATCTAAAAAACTAGACAGACAAAATAATACTATTACAAGCTTCAATTATGCAGCACCATTTACTCATATCTGACGAAGACTTGTTTGATCGATTATTCTAACAACGAATAAGGACAACTCCTACTTTGTTTGCGGCAACCATTACTTAGATTCACCAAAGTCTTCCTTGGAGTACGAAGAAAATTCTTCTCTTGCTTGATAAGCACCAATTAACAATGTGAACAAGAAAAAATCCTTTTCCTATTACAAACAACAAAACTTCACACACACAAAAAACATTAGATTCCCTAATGTATCTTAATCTACCTTTGACATTAAAATTTTAGAGTTGAGCACCATAACAATGAGTTTTTGGTATAAGGTTGAAGATGATGAGTAATATCTAATGGAACTCCTACAAAACAACTACAAACTTCTCACACTCAATATTCTAGGAAGTTTTTCACAAGGTTGAATCATGGAGATAGTGTGTTTGTGAATGAAGAAATTTTTTCAAGATTTCTCTCAAGGTTCTTGACAAAGGAATATTAGTTTGTTGATGAATATTATGGGTTCTCACACAGAAAGATTCAACAACTTATCAAAAGAATCTCTCTTTACTTAACATCAATTGATGTTCATAGTTTCATCAATGTGATAATCATGTATCATCAATTGTAAAAATAAAAACAAAAGGTTTAAATATGTGCTAGAGATAAGGAACAAAAAGGTAAGAAATAACAATGTGATTAGAGTCAAATCATGAGTTTGTTATTTAAATCAAAGAAAGGATGAGTTGAATCAAAGGTAGTAAAGTGAAAAGTTTGTAATTTGTGATTTGAATCATGTCTAGATGTGTGATCCGAGTCAGACAAAGCGTGATTTGAATCACTTAATTTTGAAGAAAGTTTGATTTTCATGATTCGAGTAACCATGCATGGGATTCAAAATAAGAGGTACTGTGATTCGAATCACATCTCTAATATGAATTAGACTGATAGAGGCAAATTCTTCACTTCTAAGTAGGTGTATGATTCGAATCACAACTTGTCTGATTCAAATCAAGCCACACTATAACCTTGATTTGACTATCCTAACTTGTGACTCAAGCTTTAACCAATATTTTGACTTAAATCAAATTTCAAATGCTAAAAGCACATTTTTATGGGTGCACTTTTAATAGATTAATTATAGAGGTGTCTCAAGGCACATGTCTAATAAATGAGGTTATAAAATTACAATCAAATTACAAACGAATTATACAAATGCGATAAATCAAATTACATACACACAGAGATTAAAAATTGATAGAACATGAAAATAAGGGTCACCGGCTACAATGCAATTTCACTAGATATTCAGGTTATACTCACCCTTAACCATAACTGCTTAATACATGCATCCTTGGTTGGTTACTTTCTGCTCTTCTCAACTAAGTTCGTCTCATAAGGACCCCATCATTAGTTTTGCATGATGGGTCTTACATGCACTTCATACTTTGCACATTCAATCAATTGTTCCATTCTGCTCAATGGGAGCACGAGTCATCCGGCCGACCCGGTGGCTCGTCCCAACACTGCTAGGTTGCCTCCACTTATTGCTAACTTGTTAGCTCTCCCTAAGTTGCAGATTCCTCAAGAATTTGGTGCATCTCTTCCCAAAACCGTGATTCGAACTTCAGGTCCTTTACTAAGATAATGCTTATTTACACACCATGAACATATCATCTTGATCCGACTTATTCTACTACCACTCATATGATCTGAACCATGCACAATTTCCTATGACTGAGTATAGATTCGAGAGTCCAACCATCCTCTATAAATCGTGGGCCATGGTCTATACAGGTTAGTACTCATTTGTATAAAATGGTACCCAGGTTATTGATCGACCTATTTCAACTCATGAGAGTTCATTCCTTTTATATTCTGACATACATCTGGAATTATAGGTTGCGACTGGGACAATCACATACCTTCAACTAACTAACATGATAACTTACACATCTCACGCCCTACAGAGATGATGTGGTACCGCATAAGTCTGGTAACACTCACATGTCCACGCATATCATAGGTAAGATACATAATGAGTACGAGTTTACAGTTTTGTGCTTATCCAAGTGAATCATCTAAAATTCCATATTGTGACCCACTTGTCTTCTATAGGTGAAACAACTACTCAACTGGAGATGTCTCCTTGAATTCGTCACTCCGTACCACCTTACCATTTTGCGATAACCCTCTTATTTTCAGAGGTGCCTTACCGATGGTCTCAACTGGTAGGAATAAGTTGACTTTGACAATCCTTATACTCATACCTCATTTGAATCGCATTTGTCATATGTTTAAGATAGTCCAACCTTGCGATTCACAAAAACATATTCCCACTTCGACTCTTCCACTCTTAATGATTACAACATGCCACCTTGCCTTGATCCTTGATTTTTCACCCGTATCATATTAGGCATTATGTCCCGAGTTCTCCCATCATTACTTTTGTGCTCACCTACCAACAATTTCTCACCAACTCGCAAAATTTCTTGCTAGGTACTCCCTCAGTTCCTTTTTAAATGTCACCTTTTTATTTTTCACACATACCAAGAAAACTAATCAATATTGTTACTTTTCATATAATAATTTTCTTTTTACCTATAATACCCCTAATTATTTATTACATTTATTTTACTTTTTCTCTCTGTAATAATTATCAAAGGATAATTTTGACAAAAGTACATTTAATACTACCTTGAACTTTGCAAGTAACAATTAAAAAAAATAAAAAATTATTCAAAAAGTGACACTTAAAAAGGAACGGAGGAAGTAGATCAGAATACTTCTTCTTCTCAATTGCACCGCTCTCTAGAGTTTGGACGCTCGCTAAAAGTCCCATTATTTCCCTTTCATTATTGAATTTCCGTAATTATTCCTTTCCATTAATCACACAATCCCATTCCTACAAGTCACATGATTCTTCCTTCCCTCTTTGCAATAAGTTAATTTTTTTATGACTAAGCTTATTTGCCTTTTAACAAACACTTCATTAGAACAGAAAAAAAAATACATTTAAGTTTATTATATTTTTTTCTTGTAAGCAAGTTATATATTCAAAGCGAGTACAAAGGGTACTCAAACCTGATTACAAAAGATCGAAAACTCAGTTTGATAAGACAAAGAAATTACCAACCAATTGTAACTTAAGACATTTAAAACAAAGGGCCTTTGTCAAACTCAAACAAATTACAATTGGAATGGGTAATATCTCCTATAAAAGACCAACACCAAACCGTATACTTAATCGACCAAACAGTATCTATGACATTCCATCCGAGGTTCCTGAAAATGATTCTGTTTCTGAGAGTCCACAAGTTCCAGCAAACTGCTAACCAAATACACCCTTCCCTCCATAGCAGGTAGAAAAACTTCCTCATCCAAAACAGAAAAATAAGTTGCATTGGGATGGGATAATACCGCCTCCAATTCTGCATTGCCTGTCCCAACCGCAAGGTCAGCAACATCATCGTTGCAAGTAGCCCCATAGAGTGGTGCGCTGCTGTTCGCATCATCAACAACACCAGTACCAGCAGTACCTGCAATCAAACGGTTAGTTAAAAAACATTGGCCGCAGCAGAAAAATTCCCCTGCCTATAAGATTGTGTAGTGTTGGATCCAGCACCAACTTCAACGTCACTTCCGCCTACTGCTTTGATACCGTAATCCCCCCACTCCCATTTACTGTCCACCCAACCACCTAAAGCCGCGACAACCACATTCTTAAGGCTCGAGGCTTTGTAAAGCCGGGGGTAAGTGGTTTTAAAACAATCCAAACCAATCCACCTAACACACCAAAAGGAAGTAGAGAAACCATCTCCAATGTGGTACACACAGTTGTTAATGAAAACATCTTCCGGATAATATTTTGAAAGAGATAAAATATCCTTCCACCAAGTTGAGCATGACCTTCCCCGTGGCAAAACAAAATCCCGATTCGACAACATCATTTTTATGTCCCCGTAACGTGCTTGCAAAATTTTGAACCACAAATTATCCGATCCAACAAGTATTCTCCATCTCCACTTGTTGAGGAGGGCCATATTAAAATCACCAATCCTTTTCAAATTTAGACCTCCTTTATCAAAAGGCAAGCAAAGAGAATCCCACTTGATCCAATGAGTTTTTCTCTTTCCTTTCGAGCTACCCCAAAGGAAACCACTTTGAATTTTGATAATCTCTTTCCGAAACTTAACCGGTGCTTTATAAAAAGAAAGTTGAAAAATCGACAAACTATTGAGCACCGATTTAAGAAGAGTGATTCTACCTCCGAAACTCAAAAATCTACCATGCCAACAAGATAACCTCTTTTCGATCTTTTTAACCAAAGAGGCCCAAGAAGAAATCTTCCTCGGATTAGATCCAATAGGAATACCAAGAAAAGTAAAATCTCTCGATTCCGATCTACAAGAAAGGAATAAAGTTCCCGCTTCAAGAAAGTTTGGCGGAACATTAATTCCTATTAATTTGCTCTTATGGAAATTAATGCCAAGACCCGAAACTAACTCAAATCCACGGAGAACTGCTTTAAGAGCCCAAAGATGCTTCTAACTACCATCACCCAACAAGAGAGTATCATCCGCAAATTGGAGAATATCAATGAAGCATTTCCCATTAACACAAAAATTGGAGAAGTCACCATTCAACACCGATCTCTTTACCAAGTCCGTCAATCCCTCCGCCACCATAACAAAGAGAAACGACGATAGGGGATCACCTTGTCTTAAACCTCTTTCTACCACAAACTCACTAGTAGGACTACCATTGACTAATACAGACATCTTACTAGAGAATATGGTAGCCTCCATCCACTTCATCCAACACTCCTCAAACCCTATTCTCCCCATCATATACCTAAGAAAATCCCAACTAACTTTATCATAAGCTTTCTCAAAGTCCACCTTGAAGAGAGTACACTCCTTTTTTCCTTACAAGCAAAGTCCACCACCTCATTAGCAACCAAAACACCATCAAGTAATTGTCTCCCCGGAACAAAAGCACTTTGACACGAGGATATTAAAGAATGCAAGACCCTCTTTAACCTTCCCACCAAAAGCTTGGATAAATCTTTGTATAAGCACCCAACCAAGTAAATAGGTCTAAAGTCATCCAATCCCATAGGACTCTCGCACTTTGGAATCAAAGTAAAAAAGGAGGACACTATCGCCTTGGACAAAATGGCCCCTTCATGAAAAGCTTTGAAAAAACTAATGAAGTCATCTTTAATAAAGTACTAACATTTCTTAATGAACATAAAAGAGTATCCATCCGACCCCAGACTTTTGTTACCTTCACATCTCCAAATCTCCTCTTTAATTTCCTCCTCCGTAAAAGATCTTTCAAGCATCTCCCTCTCCTCTTGTTTAAGGACATTAAAGTGAATTCCATCCAAGATAGGCCTCTCTCTAATCACTTTGACAAACTTGTTAGCGAAATGATTCCTCACTTCCTCTTTTACCTCTTTAACCGAAAACAATACACCTCTAGGCGAATTGATATAACCAATATGATTACGCCTTCTTCTCTCCTTCATAACACAATGGAAATACCGACTATTATTATCTCCATCATTAAGCCACTTTAACTTTGACTTTTGAATGAGCATGTTCTCTTTGATTCTCATGTTCATCCAAAATCGACTCGTCAACTTCTTCCGGTTATTAATGGATTCGCTCGACAAATTACCATTAGCAAAATCCGGCATCACATCATCCTCGTTAATCTCCCTCACACTATTCTCAACCTCCAAATCTAGTTTACCAAACACCTCCAAATTCCATTTTCTAAGAATACACTTGAGAAGTCTAAGTTTTTCTTTAAGAACGTAATCGCTCCTCCCTATGACACGCAACTCCCCCCATTCCTTTTCAACAAAAGGTAAAAAAAATTGTTGGTAAACCATTCATTATTGAACATGAACGGTTTAGGACCTCAATCGGAATAGTCCACGACAATCCACATCGGAAAGTGATCAGATAGATCCCTTGACCCGATGAATTGGCCAATCATTCTCCATCTATCAATAGCCTCTTCCGAGATAAAAAAGCGATCAATTCTACTCATTGATGACCCATCACCACTAAACCAAGTGAATTTCTTCCCTTTACAAGGAACGTCAATCAATTCACTCTCCACCACAAACTCCGAAAACTCTTTCATCTCCAAATTACGACTACAAGCGCTCCTACCCTTCCTCTCCCAAGAGTTACAAATAGCATTAAAGTCTCCGCCGCCCATAGCATTAAAGTTTATTATATTATTCTTCACTAAAAATTAACTAAAATAGTCACTAATTCCCTCCAGCAATTTTTATGGGTCTAAATATTTTTTTTAATATTTTAATTTTCTAGTGATGAACCTAAACTTTATCTAAATTTTATCATATATAATCCCAAAAAGAATAAAAATAAACATTCTTTGTTTTTTTTCCTCATAAATATAAATAAACATTCTCAACCTCTATATGTATATCTTACAACAAAATACAAGGTGAAAACAGAGAAAAAAATGAAATAAAAAAATTTGCTGAGTACATATAGCTTAGCTGATTTTGTACAAGTAAAAACTTCCCAAACTTTTCCTCAACCAACTTCTACTATACATACCCCACCTCCACCAACAACACCACCAACATTAATCCTAATCAATTAGCCTCAGGAATACTCTGCAACACAGGCTTCCATGTCCTATGATGAACATCATGGTTAACATGATCTCTTGCATTTAACAAACCAACCAAAACCTGTTCAGCTGAAGCATGTCCTGTTCCTCCAACACCTTGCTTCTTTCTCTCTCCCAACAACACCGCAAGCTCTTTCTTTGATATCTTAATCTTCACTTTCCCATTAGCATCCGAAGAAGCTCTTAATGCACCTAAAAGCTTTTCTTTCTCTTTGTTCTCTGAACTCATTCCATGATCTTCGTCAAACACCTTGCTTGAATTCATCCTAGGATTATGTTTTGATGTCAATGAACCCCAATCGTCTCCGGCCCATTCCATCGACGAAGTTGCACAACAATTTCCCATATATATATATATATATTTTTTTTTCGTGTTGTTCAACAATATTTTCAAACTAAAAAAACTTAAAAAATTTATACAAAATTTATCGGTATAAAATCAGACATCAGATACAATACAGATACAGATAAGACACAAACACGAAAAAAATAGAAAACCTTATTGTATGAAAGATGAAGATACATATGAGAATGTTGAAGTTTTCTGTAAAGGGATGAGAAGAGAGAATTATGAGGGTGATAAGTTTTGATATTTATAAGGTTGATGTAATATAAGATACATATAATTAGGTAATATAGAAAATTGACTTTAGAATATTTTGAATTAAAGATTAAATTAAATAGTAATCCATGTGGCAGCTAGATCTGGTCGCATGCATATGTGTATAATGATAATTGGTTTAATTTCATTGACAAAATTAATTTTTATGAATTTAATTAATTAGGTTAATAGATATATGACGTGTAGGACCCATGATGAACAAAAGTACTTGATTTGGTCTCTTTTCTCTTTTTGGTTAGTGTGTGAAATGAGAAGGAATAGCATCTTTGGAAATGCTAAGCACAAGTGAATGTGAACATGAATTTGTGATTGGAATCTTAGACTTAATCAGGATATATATATTTTTTGATTTAAAAGATTGCTAATTCTATTTATTTACCTTCACGTGTGGGCTTGGTATAATAATTACTTTGCGTAATCTTGTGGAAATTATCCGTTTTTGATTAAGAATATTACTTTGCGTAATGTTTTAATCTTCTAGAGTTTAGACCATAAATTGCTAATTTGTTAGTTGCGACATTTTAGATTATTACATTCCTTTAACTATTTAAATCTTGTTATAAATTTTTTTTTTTCGGAAAGCAATTCAATAATGGCAGCATAAGGGGTGCTGCAACCCAATACAAGGATCACTAAACATTACTTAAGACAGCACCACGGAACAGTATACCAATCATAAAACGGACAGACGAAATTAACAATAAGAGTGGAAAGCCACCTCCAACTTAAAAACTTAATGGAGTTTAACAAATCAGAGACAGAAATCGACTTATTTTCAAAACTGAAACTGTTCCTAGCAAACCACAAGAACCAGAGAGTCGCTGCCCAGATCACCAACCCTTTAGAACTACCAGCCCCTTTCTGCAAAGAAGCCTCAAACTCCAACAAAGAGTCTATGCAGGAAGAATTGTGCGAAATATGGATGCCCAGCCAAAGCTCTATTTCATCCCAGACAGCTTTCGCAACCTCGCAGTCGAACAAAACATGAGTGGCGTCCTCGTGATAACCGCATCTAGGACAAGCCACACCATCATCAGTCGAAATATTCCTCTTTTTCAGGAGAGACTTAACAACAATCCTATTCCACAAGGTTCTCCACAGAAAAATAGCTACTTTCGAGGGGATAGCCAAGGACCAAATTGTTTTCAAACAGAAAGAACACCAGAACTCAAACTAGACTGACATTTGTTGTTCCATAACACACTGTAAGCAGATTTAACAGAGAAACCGTCATTGAGAAACAAAGTAGCAGAACTCCCTGGCTTCCACTGGAAAATATCATCTGCCATATATTCAGGAACGAACGAACTGAGCAACTCTAATAACTCTTGATGCTCCAACGCCATAACCATCTCCTCTTGGAAATAACTAAGAGGTATCTTCCATGTCCAACCCGAATCGTCCCAACTATCGTGTTCAGAAACAACCCCGTAATTGTTCCTAGAAAAAAGATATAGATTAGGAAAAATCTCCTTGAGAGGAGAATCTGAAGCCCAGCAAGAGTGCCAAAACGCAAATTGTTATAATGATTAAAAGATGTTAATGATTAAAAGATGTTAATTTTAAAGATTTTGAAGAAATTCATTAATTTATATGCTTAAATAGTATATAGGTTTCTGTATCTTAGCGAATTTCTTATTTTGTAATTTTTTTGTTTGAGTTTTTATATATTATTTTTTGGGTTCGTTTTAATTTTTAAAGTTAAAATTTGTAGGTTTTTTCTGAATTTTGGCTTTAAGAACTACAACAAGTGCAAAGGATAAAATATAAGAATTAAGACAAGAAAAATTACATGAACCAAAAAAATAATACTATGATAAATAACTAAATTTCTACCGTTTTTCTTTTAACATTTTTGTTTTTCACCTAATTTCTACCGTTTTTATTTAAGTTTTTCTAGTACTTGAGACAGTTAGTCTTTTATATATAATCGAAAGGCTCATGCATATATAATATTGTAGTAACTCTTGATATAAATATTGATTTTTGTTTATTTTTTATTTATGTGAGAATATTAGATTTTTTCGTGAAAATATTAGTATAATTTAAGATGATATCTTATTTAATGAATTGAATTATTTTTTCTATGAAATTATCTGTGTGCGGATAACTATGAATCAAGATCAAGTGAGAAAAAATTACAAGAATATGACGCATTGATTGTTACAGTTAGTGGATAATTGTTTGGGTGAAATCATATATAGATAACTTTGAAATATTAATTGAAAAAGAGAGTTCAATATCAAAGTTTCGTCATCGATAGTAATTTATTTATAAGTTACGTAAGTGTATTTTGTAATCGTAAGAATGTTATTGGAATTGAACCAAAGAGAATAATCAACCATGCATTAATTATTCTAATTTTGTAGTCTAAATATCCAAAGATTTTTAATGTTTCAACTTTGTTGATGCTTGCATATGAATTAAAATATCTTAATGATTTGTGTATAAGAAAATAAAATAAAATAAAAGGGTGTAACTAAGCTGGCTAGATAGCTATAGTGTTCTGTAGAGCACTATGTGTCTCTCTGGTGGTTGAACCCCATGTGCAATTTGTCTAAACTTTGTGAACGGAATATTTGTAGTTTCCTAGAAGGAGGATTCATCAATTCATTATCTAATGGTTTCAATTTTTTTTCTTCCTAAAAGCCATTCATTATATATCAAAGAAAAAGAACATAAAGTTTCTGTAGGATCAAAACTAAAACAAAATCAGACAGAGCTTCAGCTGCAAAGACAACAAACCAGTCCCTAAAGAAGGAAACACCCCAATAGAAAATTTCAATCCCAACTCTAAAACAATAAGTTAATCTCCTAAAGGATATATATAAAAGGAGAAAAAAATCAGAGTTGGGGAAAGAAATTTTTCCAAAAATTGACCATTTCCAAACCAGAAGTTTGATAGACCAGCAAATGTCGTCAAAAATAAAAGCTCATTCCGAGAAAATTATGTTGTTTCTATTCCTCCATATGTGCCAAATTATGATTAACCAAACATATCCATTCTTCAATTTACCTTCTTCACTAAGTCCAGCTCCACACCAATCCAAAAAGAAATGGACAATGTCTCCACCAAAAAAACTGTCTACTCCTATCCAATCACCCATCCTCTCCCAAATTGCTTTCACCTGATCGCAATCAAAAAATGAGTGCACCAGATCCTCCTCATGAGAATGACAGAAAACACAATTTTGATCCAAATTTTCACACCCCCTCTTAAATAGTTCCTTCTTAGTTGCAAGTTTAGACCACAACACTTTCCAACAAAAACATTTCATCTTAATAGGAATCCTAATTTTCCATAAAAAGCTGAAAGCTTTTCTAAGATTATCGCTTATCACCTCGTCATTGGAAAAAGATAAAAGGGACTAATAAACACCCCTAACCTGGAAGCCTTCATTGATTCCACTATTCCAATCGACCATGTCCTCGCAATCCAAACCAGGACTGCTATCACTCACCCACCTTCTCATTTTCTCAATTCTGTGCAGTTTTTCTTCTAGATCCTGTCCACTGAAACCCTTCAAAATCCAAGTTCATCCCTTACTAGCAGCAAAAGAACCACTATAAATAATGTCTTTCCACCACTGCAAAGCCGATCTTTGAAAATGTTTGTTGTCGTTGATAATTTGTTCTTCTATGAATCCGTATCTATCTTTGAGGATTGACTTCCAAAGGGCTTCTGAGGTATTGAGAACCCTCCATCTCCATTTGGATAATAATGCAACATTGAATTTTTCCAATCTTCTGATGCCTAAACCCCCTTTCTCCTTAGGAGAACAAACCTTTTCCCATTTAACCCAATGGATCTTCGCTTTCTCCTCTGTGCCACCCCACAAGAACCTGCTTCTATACTTATCAATCTCCCTTAATACACCCTTCGGAGCCCTGTAAAAAGATAGCCAAAAAATGGGCAAAGAAGAGAGAACCGAATTAATAAGTGTGAGTCTTCCAGCCATGTTGAGCATCTTAGCTTTCCACACATCCAACTTCTTCTTAATTCTGTCAACTAAAGGTTTCCAACCAGCAACTCTTCTAAGGTTGAAACCTACAGGAATTCCCAGAAAAGTGAAAGAAGGAATGCCTGTTCTACATGACAGAAACACCGCAGCCGCTTGAAGGAAGTGAGGGTTATTATTAACACCAATCACCCTGCTCTTTGAGAAATTTACTTTCAACCCAGAAACAAGTTCAAAGCCCCTTAATAAGGCTTTGATGCACCAAATGTTAGTCCATGTTCTCTCTCCAATGATTAAAGTGTCGTCGGTGAACTGGATCAAATCCGCTTGAGTGTTCAGACCAATTTTGAAACCTTTGAACATTCCCTTTTCCACAGACCCTCAGCCACTATAACATATAAAAATGGAGAAAGCGGATCGCCTTGCCTTAAACCTCTTTCCGCCTTAAAATCAATCGTCTTCAATTAATAATTGATGAAAAACAGACCAAAATGATGAGATTTATGTCAATATAATGTAACAAAATTTTCATTGATATCTTGTTCTTGATAACTTTAATTGTATCATTAATATTATAGGGGGTTAGAATTATAAAAATGTAAGGGTTTTAAAATGGAGAAATGAGACAGAATTTTTTATTAATGGATGAACAATTTTGTTCTTGTGTGGATTAAAATACGAATTGTTGGAATTATAAGTATTGATGAATGAATGAGGAGAAAATTCTAAGGAAAAAGAGATGGCAATATATGTTAACAATCATTCGTATCTCATATTCTCAATCCTTGGGTTGGAAGTTACAACTAATGTGAAATGTAGCGTCCTCCTTTTGGCCCTCGATGGGACTTTTAATTGAGGGGATAGGTGTTAGAAATATTTTTTTCTCTGAGAGTTTTAACCGAGAAAAAATCTAATGTATCCTCTATCACATTTACTGTGCCTTTTACATGTTGGGTTGAACCAAATTTATTTTACAATATAAACTTTTTTAAAAATTAATATAGGTATATATTTAGAGAATAATTACAATCTAATAAGAAAGCGGTGAAGGGTAGAATTTGAAAAGGAAGCAACACATTTCATTTTAGATTGCAATTTCACTAGATGGTGTAATTTATTCTTTACTAAGCAAATGATCATGCTTTTATGAAATAGATAAATCAATAAAAAAACAAATGCTTATACTTCAAAATAAATTTCATTTTTGTTACGCACAAAATGTCAAGAACACAGTAAAGTGACATAAGATACAAAATTTGGAAAGCCACAATTAACATGAGGAATACATAAATCTAACATATTACCTTATCATTTCATTGAACTAGAACAGAAACAATTCCCTTGAAATAACTCACATGTACTTTGTGATGCAATGCCATCCATTGATACCACTATTTTATAAGGACTTTAGTCTTCCCTCCATTGATGATGTCTTATATCAGCATCAAATATAAAAAACTTGAGACATCTCAATAACAACAACAACAACAACAATAACAACAACAACAACAACAATAACAAAAATGCAACAAAGACAAAATCAATAGATTTTTTCCACCTTAAATCTAAACAACAACAAAAGCAAAAACAACTACTATTACATTAAACATTACCTGACACAACAACAATAAAACAATGTACTTTGTTAAGTTAAATCGATGTTTTCATTCCCTCGTTAGAGTTAAAGAAGATATTATGAAGATTCAAAACTCGTTAATGGAGGAAATAATGTTTGCGAGTTTCATTTATACTTGAAATTATGTTTTTGAGTTTTTTTTAATAAAAAAATAGGGGTTGGTTAATGGAAGATGAATTTTGGGGTAGAGGAAAACAAGTTCGTCTAGGATTTCATTTGCAAATTAAAAAAAGGAAAGTGCTCAAATTTTAGGGTTTCATTAGGATCTTTAACCGAGGTAAGAACCTTGTTAGGAAATATATATTGTGTTGTAGTAGTTTTTACTTTCATCATTTTTATCTTTCCTACTTAGAATCTTGAATTTATTTGTACTTGAGAAACTATTTTCTCATTCCTTATTATGTCTTTGGTTTGTAGTACTATATTTGACTGCAAGATGGGACCTAACTCATATGTAGTCAAATTTGAGGTATATATGGTTAAATAATTATCCCATTAAATTTCTTCAATTGGGAAATATGGAAAAATAAAGTGAATTCTGGCCTTAACTAGTAATTCTATATTGTAAGCTAGATGTACCACCTTCTGAATTATATTGAATCATCCAAAATACTACATGCACAATTTATGATGTTTCTTTAATGCCATAGTGTTTTGTCTTATGGTTGCAACTTAACTAAAACTGCATCACCCAACTCTAATTTTATGTAACTCTTATGCTTATCATCTTGCCTTTTCATTACTTGTTATACCTTAAAAAGGATATGTTATGGCCAACCAAAGGCCCAATTGACAAGGCTCAATCCATCATAAATCCAGTATGCTTGACCCAAAGTATAAAAATAGTTCACACGCTAAGAGGAAGGTACAATCTCTGATCTTCATTTTCATTATACTCATCTTGAATCTTGAATTGAATTGAGTGTTTGAGTGATAACCATGCAGGTCCATCCCATGCCATTGTAAGGAGATCGGAGTCACCATTCAAGATCATCAGTTTTCAAACTATATCTATTTTTTGTTCCTAAGCAGATCTAGAGCATCCATTTCTGGTTCCCAAATGAAACATGATCTATTTTAGATGTGCTAGTAAGGTATCTCTATTACTCAGTTGTTGTTGTTATTGTACCGTGGTGTCATCATTTAGGTTAGATTTGTATCTTAATAACGCAGGAGATGGTCTGTGATGACAATAATCAATACATGTTTTTTAGGAAAAAATTCGGGTAAATTCAGAAGAAGAATGATAAAAAAAAACCATGTTAAAGTGTGAAGAATTGAAAAAAAAAATATAATACAAGGTATATATAAATACTTAGTGAAAACTGTGAAGAAAATGAAGAGAAAACGTGTGTTTCGCTTATGGAATTATCGCATGAGTGATGCATCCCATCGCATCGTGATGAGGCTTGCATCGCGGCGTGATGTTGACTGTCGCATACGCGATGCTGCTTTTTTAGAAGACACATTTTTTTTTTTAATAAAAACAATTTTGCCACTTTTGAAGGGTTCCAAATTCCAAGACTGGGAGTGATGGTAAAGAGGTATTTTTGGTGCTTTTAGAGGCCATTAGAGCCATTGGAGAGTATTTTCTTCAATAATTTTTTATGTATTGTGACTTTAAACTCATGGTATATTTATTTTACATTATGAGTAGCTATATTCCCCATAGCTTAGGTCTTTTTGTATGATGAACCTATTTCTATTCTATTGAGACATATGAGTGGTTGATGTTAATGTTATAGTTTTAACATATTGTTATAATTCAATTATCCCTTGTGTTCATTGCCTATTGTATGTTACGACACACAATTTAATTGTTGGGTTGCATATCGAAAATAGGATAATTGTCCGGTTCTCTAATTCAATAGAGATAGTCTAATTAGGAATTGTGACTTAGGGATTAACATGCTCTAGTTCCTAGTTTGATGTTACAATTGATCTGAGGGATCGGGGAATTAACACGTAGACTAGTGAGCTACATACCAAAGGATTAGGTGCAGTGGTAGGGTTAATCTATTGTGTAACTCTTATATCTCTGCATGTCTGAATGGAGATAAATCTTTTATCATCACTTCGACACATACTAGAATACTTGCTAATTTCATCATTAAGTTTATGGCACCATTGCAGGGGATTGTAGATTTTCAACAAGGCAATTTAGTATGACATTTTTAGTTTTCTATTTGTTTGATTTAATTTTTGTTTTCGTTTTAATTTTTTGCAATTTCTAATTTTAGTTCTAATTTTTATTTTCTCTTGTTATTAATTTAATTTTAATTTTTTCCCTACTTTTGTGTTATTTGGTGTTGTGTTACTAAGGTATTTCTTGTTTATGCAAGGCACTGACTCGACGCTGATACCGATTGATCCCAACATCGAAAGAATAGCGTGCACAATTTGCAAAGTGAAAAAAAGAGGTACTTCCATTTTCTGAATAAGTAGAAGAAGAAAAACTAAAGATGGTCGCTCCACCACATCAAACATTAGGGGACTATTGCAGGAGGACCGACTCTAACCTGATTTGTTTAGGATTTCAATTAGCTAATCTAGTAACCATTGACATAAAAAAATCATTAACTGACATGTTTGAAGGTAAACCCATTCGACGGGCAAGTAATCAGAGATCCTTGGGAGCATCTCACTAAATTTTACGACATTTTCTCAATGTGTAAGTCGGCTGATGACATCACTGTAACACCCCAATTTTAGTATTTATTTATTTATATTATATTAAATAATTAATTGAGTCATTTTGTGCATATTTGATTTAATTTAATTATTTGATTTAATTGACTTAATTGAATTATTTAATTTATTTGATTTATTTTATTTGGTGGAATAAAATATAGAATTGGTAAAATTAGTAATTGGGCCTAGATTGGGAGTGTGAATAATAAGTGGGAGAGTGAGTTAAGTAAGCCCATTAGAATAATGAGAAATTGTGGGATTTGATAAAATAAGAGAAAGAGATATAATAGGGTTAGAAAGATAGAAAAGAGGAAAAGAGGCAAAGAGAAAAGTGGAGAAGAGGAGGAGAAAACCCCAAGAACAAGAGCTCTAGAATCCAAGGAATCAAGGTAAGGGTGGGTCTGTACAAAGTTATGGGATTGTATGATAGTGTGTAATGGGTAGTATCATAATTAGGATCAAAATCCCAAATTTCCTTGGTTTTGAAATTGATGATTACATGATGTATGATGGTAGGATCCTTAAATATGTGTTGTGGGCTATTATAATTGTCATATAATGGTAGTATTTCGAATTCTGGAACTGGAAACGGAATCGAATTCGGAGGTCCGGAAGGTCTCCAAACTGCAAAAATTGCACTTTTCTGGGTTTCTATCCTAGAGAGTTTGCATAGCAAAAGTCGCGACGCAAGTAGTAGCGAACCTGTAATGAGTGATGGCAGAATGGACGTAACATTTGATCCGTAAGTCCATTTTGGTCTCTGTTCGAAGCGTCGAAAAACTAATGAATAGAGCTATATCATAATATAGATAAGAGAATTGGTTGCCCAATATTTTTATATCTAATATGTTTGGGGAGCCAATTGTGTATATGTTCTATTAATGGATTGTTATGATGTTTGATACCGGTTGTGAAATTATTTATGGATAATTTATCGAATATTTGTGTGTGTGCTTGTATAAGTATTTTGGGTGTGACAACATGAAATGCATGATAGTTATTGCTTGTTGTAATGATAATACAGTAGTGATTGTATTGTAAAATGTGATGTATACCATTTGAAAGTGAATCGTGTGTGGATGATACATAAAAGTAAGCAAGTATGTGTAATTGTATGCTAATTAAAGTGTGATGAATTATTGAAGATACGCATGAATGTTAAGATTAGGGAATGGTCTTAATTGCATATGGTTGTTGAACTTGCACATGCATCATTTGTTGTCAAGAGGCAATGCTTGTTAGTTCCGTGGGAACTAGTGACCTGTCCCAAACTTAGAGCCGGGTTTGAAAGCTGAGGGAATGGGCTTTTTGTGTGTTATTGGTCTAGGTAACGGACCCGGTTTAATGTAAAAACCAAAAATAATAACAAGTGATTGGTACCACATGCATGAGTTGCATTAGAGTCTTGTATTGAGTCACATCAAGTATATGTTTGCAATATGAGATTATCTGAAATATGTGAAATTGATGAATTGACAAATTATGGAATTCTGAGTATGTACTTATGAATAGTATGGTCACTTGAGTGATAATGTGTTGATGAAGCTTTTGGAGTGTGAGAATAATTATGTTATGTTTGTATGTCATATATTATATATTATCTTATGATTTCGATAATTATGCAAATTCTCACCCTTATATTGGAATGATGTTTTGTACGAGATAGCTCAGGTACCGAAGAGTAGAGCTGCTTCTAGTTCGAGGTAGCCATTGGAGTAGCTTGTTTTAGTTTCTCTATTTATTTTGGGTTGAGTCGTGCTCTGATCATGTAACACTAGGAACATTTCGATTCATCTTTTGAGAGATACTTTATGTACTCTACTTTATTTTGTTATTGTTATTTGAATTATGTGGAGTATCGGCTTTTATGCCTAAGTGATGATTATTAATGAGTTGATCATGGGGCTTTCATTATGTTAATTTATGATTGAAGTAATTCCGCTGCTACATGTTATGTGAAAGTATATGAAAAACATGGATTTATTTTAAGTGTTATTGAGCATGATAAGTATATGTGTGATGTTTTGAATTATATGTGACACCCTTATTTGAGATGCAAGATAATTTACTCTGATTATTTATATATATTCCGCGGGGTTTAGAAGGGTGTTACAATCACCAACGATCAGGTAAAATTACGTTTTTTTCATTTTTCCTTGATAGGTTGCGCAAAGGATTGGTTGTAGTGCATCCCAAATGGCACTACACAGACTTAGAAAGAGCTTGAAGACAAGTTTCTCGAGAGTTATTATTCCAACGTTTAGTTTATGGAAAAAAGCTGCAATTACAAGTTTTGCTCAAGAAGTGGTTTGGTCATTATCCGATGCATGAGAAAAGTTCAAGTGCTTACAGATTATTTTGACGAGTCAGTGCAGGATGGCGCTGAGATGTTTATGTTGATGGCAACTCTGAGTGTTAGTGAAAGTGGGGCAGTTGGTGTTTTTCCAATTGTTTGTGATTTTCCGAAAGTTTTTCCTGATGTGATAAGTTAATTACCGTCGGAACGTGAAGTGGAGTTTACGATCTACTTGGTTCCTGGAACTAGTCTGGTATCGATGGCTCTATATCGTATATCCATATTGGAATTGAAAGAGTTGAAGAGTCAACTTGAAGATCTGCTTGAAAAGAGATTTACTCGTACGAGTGTGTCACCGTGGGGTGCACCAGTTTTGTTGGTTAAGAAGAAATAGGGTTCTATGAGGCTTTGTGTGGATTACAGATAATTGAACAAGGCGACTATTAAGAATAAGTGTCCACTTCCGAGGATTGATGATTTGATGGATCAGTTGGTCGGTGCAAGTGTGTTCAGTAAGATAGATTTGAGGTCTGGGTATCATCAAACTCGTGTGAAAGCTGAAGATATTCCGAAGACTGCTTTTAGAATGAGGTATGATCATTATGAGTATTCTGTGATGCCGTTTGGTGTGACTAATGCGCCAGGTGTATTTATGGAGTACATGAACAGGATTTTCCATCCGTGTTTGGACAAGTTTGTGGTTGTGTTCATTGATGATATTTTGATATATTCGAAGAGTGAACAGGATTATGCTGAGCATCTGAGGATTGTGATATCTGTGTTGAAAAAGAAGCAGTTGTATGCTAAACTTTCTAAATGCGAGTTTTGGTTGAAGGAAGTGAGTTTCCTTGGCCATGTGATTTCAAGTAGAGGTACTGCAGTTGATCCGTCGAAGGTTGAAGCTGTATCGCAGTGGGAAGCTCCGAAATTAGTTTTTGAGATTAGAAGTTTACTTGGGTTGGCAGGTTATTATCGGAAATTCATTGAAGGATTTTCCAAATTATCTTTGTTGTTGACGCAGTTGACTAGGAAGGATTAAGCTTTTTGTTTGGGATGCAAAGTGTGAAGAAATTTTTCAAAAGCTTAAGAGAAAGTTGACGACAACTCTTGTTTTGATTTTGTCGAATCCGGCAGAACCGTTTGTTGTGTATTGTGATGCTTCGTTGATGGGTTTGGGAGGTGTGTTGATGCAACATCAGCAAGTTATAACTTATGCTTCAAGGCAACTTAAAGTGCATGAGAGGAATTATCCAACACATGAGTTAGAGTTGGCCACTGTTGTGTTTATGTTGAAGCTTTGGAGGCATTATTTGTTCGGATCGAGAATTGAAGTGTTTAGTGATCATAAGAGCTTGAAATATATCTTTGATAAAAAAGAGTTGAATGCGAGGCAGAGGAGATGGTTGGAACTTCTGAAATATTATGATTTTGGTTTGAATTACCATCCGGGTAAAGCAAATATGGTAGCTGATGCATTGAGTTAGAAATCTTTACATATGTCGATGATGATGGTAAAAGAGTTGGAAATGATTGAGCAATTTCGAGATATGAATTTGGTTTGTGAAGAGACTTCTTATGGAGTTAAGCTTGGTATGTTGAAGCTTACTAGTGGTATTCTTGATGAGATTCGAGAAGGTCAGAAATCTGATTTGAGTTTGGTAGATCGGTTGACTTTGATCAATCAAGGTCGAGGTGGTGATTTTCGAATTGATGCAAATGTTATCATGAGATGTCGTGATAGAGTTTGTGTTCCAGATATAGCTGAGATGAAAAAGAGTATTCTTGAGGAAGGGCATCGTAGTGGATTGAGTATTCATCTAGGTGCTACTAAGATGTATCAGGATTTGAGGAAAATATTTTAGTGGCCTACTATGAAGAAAGAAATTGCAGAGTTTGTGTATTATTATTTGACTTGTCAGAAGTCGAAGATAGAACATCAGAAACTATCGGGTTTGATGCAACTGTTATCTATTCCTGAGTGGAAATGGGATAGTATGTCGATGGATTTTTTGTCTGGGTTACCTAGAACACCGAGTAATTGTGAAGCTATTTGGGTGATTGTGGATAGATTGACGAAATCTGCTAACTTTATTCCAATGAGAATGGATTACCTGTTGGAGAAGTTAGCAAAGTTGTACATTGAGAGAATTGTCAGTTTTCATGGTATTCCGTCTAGCATTGTGTCAGATAGAGATCTGAGGTTTACTTCGAGATTTTGGGAGAGTTTGCAAAGTGCTTTGGGTACGAAGTTGTGTTTGAGTTCTGCTTATCATCCACACACAGATGGTCAGACGAAAAGGATGATTTAGTCGCTTGAGGATCTTTTGAGAGCTTGTGTGTTGGAAAAAGAAGGTGTTTGGGATACCTACTTGCCTTTATTGAGTTTACTTACAACAACAGTTTTGATTCGAGTATTGGAATGGCACCATTTGAAGCGTTGTATGGTAGGAGGTGTAGAACGCCACTGTGTTGGTATGAGTCGGGAGAGAGTGTTGTGGTTGGACCTGAGATAGTCCAACAGACTACTGATAAGATTAAGATGATTCAGGAAAAGATGAAGACTTCTCAGAGTCGTCAGATGAGTTATCATGAAAAGAGAAGGAAAGCACTTGAGTTTCAAGAGGGAGATCATGTGTTTCTTCGAGTTACTCCTATAACTGGTATTGGTCCTTATCAGATTTTGCAGAGGATAGGAGATGTAGCCTATCGGGTTACCTTACTGCCGTTGCTTGCTAATCTCCATGATGTCTTCCATGTATCTCTGTTGAGTAAATACATTGTGGATCCGTCTCATGTAGTCCAAGTGGATGATGTGCAAGTGAGAGATAACCTGATTGTGGAGACATCACCTAGGCAGATAGAGGATCGGGAGTTGAAGCAACTTCGAGGTAAAGAGGTTTCTTTGGTGAAGGTAGCTTGGGGAGGACCAGCTGGTGGGAATGTGACTTGGGAACTTGAGAGTCAGATGTGAGAGTCTTATCTTGAGTTATTCGTTTGAGGTAATTTTCGATGGCGAAAATCTTTTAAGTGGGGGCGGGTTGTAACACCCCAATTTTAGTAATTATTTAATTATATTATAATAATTAATTAATTGAGTGATTTTGTGCATATTTGATTTAATTGAATTATTTGATTTAATTGACTTAATTGAATTATTTGATTTATTTTAATTGGTGGAATAAAATATAGAATTGGTAAAATTAGTAATTGGGCCTAGATTGGGAGTGTGAATAATAAGTGGGAGAGTGGGTTAAGTAAGCCCATTAGAATAATGAGAAATTGTGGGATTTGATAAAATAAGAGAAAAAGATAGAATATGGTTAGAAAGATAGAAAAGAGGAAAGGAAGCAAAGAGAGAAGTGGAGAAGAGGAGGAGAAAACCCCAAGAACAAGAGCTCTAGAATCCAAGAAATCAAGGTAAGGGTGGGTCTTTACATGGTTATGGGATTGTATGATAGTGTATAATGGGTAGTATCATATTTAGGATCAAAACCCCTAATTTCCATGGTTTTGAAATTGATGATTACATGATGTATGATGGTAGCATCCTTAAATATGTGTTGTGGACTGTTATAATTGTCATATAATGGTAGTATTTTGAATTCTGGAACTTGAACTTTTTACATAATCGAATTTGGAGGCCCGGAAGGCCTTCAAACTGCAAAAATTGTACTTTTCTGGGTTTCTGTCCTGGAGATTTCGCATAGCGAAAGTCGCGACGCGAGCAATAGCGAACCTGTAGCGAGTGATGGCAGAATGGACGTAACTTTTGATCCGTAATTCCGTTTTGGTCCCCGTTTGAAGTGTCGGAAAGCTAATGAATAGAGTTATATCATAATATAGATAAGAGAATTGGTTGCCCAATATTTTTATATCTAATATGTTTGGGGAGCCAATTGTGTATATGTTCTATTGTGGATAATTTATCAAATACTTGTGTGTGTGCTTGTAAAAGTATATTTTGGGTGTGACAACGTGAAATGCATGATAGTTATTGCTTGTTGTAATGATAATACAGTTGTGATTGTATTGTAAAATGTGTTGTATACCATTTGAAAGTGAATCGTGTGTGGGTGATTCATAAAAATGTGCAAGTATGTGTAATAGTGTGGTAATTCAAGTGTGATGAATTATAGAAGATATGTATGAATGTTAAGATTAGAGAATGATCTTAATTGCATATGGTGTTAAACTTTCACATGCATCATTTGTTGTCAAGAGGCAATGCCTGTTAGTTCTGTGGGAACTAGTGACTTGTCTCAAACCTAGAGCAGAGTTTGAAAGCTTAGGGAATGGGCTTTTTGTGTGTTATTGGTCTAGGGAACGGACCCGATTTAATGTAAAAACCAAAAAATAATAATAAGTGATTGATACCACATGCATGAGTTGCATTAGAGTCTTGCATTAAGTCACATCATGTAGATGTTTGCAATATGTGATTATGCGAAATGTGTGAAATTGATGAATTGACGAATTATGGAATTGTGAGTATGTACTTATGAATAGTATGGTCACTTGAGTGATAATGTGTTGATGAAGCTTTTGGAGTGTGAGAATAATTATGTTATGTTTGTATGTCATATATTATATATTATCTTATGATTTCGATAATTATGCGAATTCTCACCCTTATGTTGGAATGATGTTTTGTACGAGATAGCTCAGGTACCGAGGAGTAGAGCTGCTTCTAGTTCGAGGTAGCCAATGGAGTAGCTTGTTTTAGTTTCTCTATTTATTTTGGGCTGAGTCGTGCTCTGATCATGTAACACTAGGAACATTTCGATTCATCTTTTGAGAGATACTTTATGTACTCTACTTTATTTTGTTATTGTTATTTGAATTATGTGGAGTATCGGCTTTTATGCCTAAGTGATGATTATTAATGAGTTGATCATGGGGCTTTCATTATGTTAATTTATGATTGAAGTAATTCCGCTGCTACATGTTATGTGAAAGTATATGAAAAGCATGGATTTATTTTAAGTGTTATTGAGCATGATAAGTATATGTGTGATGTTTTGAATTATATGTGACACCCTTATTTGAGATGCATGATAATTTACTCTGATTATTTATATATATTCCACGGGGTTTAGAAGGGTATTACAATCACCAACGATCAGGTAAAATTACGTTTTTTTTCATTTTTCCTTGATAGGTTGCGCAAAGGATTGGTTGTAGTGCATCCCAAATGGCACTACACAGACTTGGAAAGAGCTTGAAGACAAGTTTCTCGAGAGTTATTATTCCAACGTTTAGTTTATGGAAAAAAGCTGCAATTACAAGTTTTGCTCAAGAAGTGGTTTGGTCATTATCCGATGCATGAGAAAAGTTCAAGTGCTTACAGATTATTTTGACGAGTCAGTGCAGGATGGCGCTGAGATGTTTATGTTGATGGCAACTCTGAGTGTTAGTGAAAGTGGGGCAGTTGGTGTTTTTCCAATTGTTTGTGATTTTCCGAAAGTTTTTCCTGATGTGATAAGTTAATTACCGTCGGAACGTGAAGTGGAGTTTACGATCGACTTGGTTCCTGGAACTAGTCTGGTATCGATGGCTCTATATCGTATATCCATATTGGAATTGAAAGAGTTGAAGAGTCAACTTGAAGATCTGCTTGAGAAGAGATTTACTCGTCCGAGTGTGTCACCGTGGGGTGCACCAGTTTTGTTGGTTAAGAAGAAATAAGGTTCTATGAGGCTTTGTGTGGATTACAGATAATTGAACAAGGCGACTATTAAGAATAAGTGTCCACTTCCGAGGATTGATGATTTGATGGATCAGTTGGTCGGTGCAAGTGTGTTCAGTAAGATAGATTTGAGGTCTGGGTATCATCAGACTCGTGTGAAGGCTGAAGATATTCCGAAGAATGCTTTTAGAACGAGGTATGATCATATGAGTATTCTGTGATGCCGTTTGGTGTGACTAATGCGCCAGGTGTATTTATGGAGTACATGAACAGGATTTTCCATCCGTGTTTGGACAAGTTTGTGGTTGTGTTCATTGATGATATTTTGATCTATTCTAAGAGTGAACAGGATTATGCTGAGCATCCGAGGATTGTGATATCTGTGTTGAAAAAGAAGCAGTTGTATGCTAAACTTTCTAAATGCGAGTTTTGGTTGAAGGAAGTGAGTTTCCTTGGCCATGTGATTTCAAGTAGAGGTATTGCAGTTGATCCGTCGAAGGTTGAAGCTGTATCGCAGTGGGAAGCTCCGAAATTAGTTTTTGAGATTAGAAGTTTACTTGGGTTGGCAGGTTATTATCGGAAATTCATTGAAGGATTTTCCAAATTATCTTTGTTGTTGACGCAGTTGACTAGGAAGGATTAAGCTTTTTGTTTGGGATGCAAAGTGTGAAGAAATTTTTCAAAAGCTTAAGAGAAAGTTGACGACAACTCTTGTTTTGATTTTGTCGAATCCGGCAGAACCGTTTGTTGTGTATTGTGATGCTTCGTTGATGGGTTTGGGAGGTGTGTTGATGCAACATCAGCAAGTTATAACTTATGCTTCAAGGCAACTTAAAGTGCATGAGAGGAATTATCCAACACATGAGTTAGAGTTGGCCACTGTTGTGTTTATGTTGAAGCTTTGGAGGCATTATTTGTTCGGATCGAGAATTGAAGTGTTTAGTGATCATAAGAGCTTGAAATATATCTTTGATCAAAAAGAGTTGAATGCGAGACAGAGGAGATGGTTGGAACTTCTGAAATATTATGATTTTGGTTTGAATTACCATCCGGGTAAAGCAAATATGGTAGCTGATGCATTGAGTCAGAAATCTTTACATATGTCGATGATGATGGTAAGAGAGTTGGAAATGATTGAGCAATTTCGAGATATGAATTTGGTTTGTGAAGAGACTTCTTATGGAGTTAAGCTTGGTATGTTGAAGCTTACTAGTGGTATTCTTGATGAGATTCGAGAAGGTCAGAAATCTGATTTGAGTTTGGTAGATCGGTTGACTTTGATCAATCAAGGTCGAGGTGGTGATTTTCGAATTGATGAAAATGTTATCATGAGATGTCGTGATAGAGTTTGTGTTCCAGATATAGCTGAGATGAAAAAGAGTATTCTTGAGGAAGGGCATCGTAGTGGATTGAGTATTCATCTAGGTGCTACTAAGATGTATCAGGATTTGAGGAAAATATTTTAGTGGCCTACTATGAAGAAAGAAATTGCAGAGTTTGTGTATTATTATTTGACTTGTCAGAAGTCAAAGATAGAACATCAGAAACTGTCGGGTTTGATGCAACTGTTATCTATTCCTGAGTGGAAATGGGATAGTATGTCGATGGATTTTTTGTCTGGGTTACCTAGAACACCGAGTAATTGTGAAGCTATTTGGGTGATTGTGGATAGATTGACGAAATCTGCTCACTTTATTCCAATGAGAATGGATTACCTGTTGGAGAAGTTAGCAAAGTTGTACATTGAGAGAATTGTCAGTTTTCATGGTATTCCGTCTAGCATTGTGTCAGATAGAGATCTGAGGTTTACTTCGAGATTTTGGGAGAGTTTGCAAAGTGCTTTGGGTACGAAGTTGTGTTTGAGTTCTGCTTATCATCCACACACAGATGGTCAGACGAAAAGGATGATTTAGTCGCTTGAGGATCTTTTGAGAGCTTGTGTGTTGGAAAAAGAAGGTGTTTGGGATACCTACTTGCCTTTATTGAGTTTACTTACAACAACAGTTTTGATTCGAGTATTGGAATGGCACCATTTGAAGCGTTGTATAGTAGGAGGTGTAGAACGCCACTGTGTTGGTATGAGTCGGAGAGAGTGTTGTGGTTGGACCTGAGATAGTCCAACAGACTACTGATAAGATTAAGATGATTCAGGAAAAGATGAAGATTTCTCAGAGTCGTCAGAAGAGTTATCATGACAAGAGAAGGAAAGCACTTGAGTTTCAAGAGGGAGATCATGTGTTTCTTCGAGTTACTCCTATAACTGGTATTGGTCCTTATCAGATTTTGCAGAGGATAGGAGATGTAGCCTATCGGGTTACCTTACTGCCGTTGCTTGCTAATCTCCATGATGTCTTCCATGTATCTCTGTTGAGTAAATACATTGCGGATCTGTCTCTTGTAGTCCAAGTGGATGATGTGCAAGTGAGAGATAACCTGATTGTGGAGACATCACCTAGGCGGATAGGGGATCGGGAGTTGAAGCAACTTCGAGGTAAAGAGGTTTCTTTGGTGAAGGTAGTTTGGGGAGGACCAGCTGGTGGGAATGTGACTTGGGAACTTGAGAGTCAGATGTGAGAGTCTTATCTCGAGTTGCTCGTTTGAGGTAATTTTCGATGGCGAAAATCTTTTAAGTGGGGGCGGGTTGTAACACCCCAATTTTAGTAATTATTTATTTATATTATAATAATTAATTAATTGAGTGATTTTGTGCATATTTGATTTAATTTAATTATTTGATTTAATTGACTTAATTGAATTATTTGATTTATTTTAATTGGTGGAATAAAATATAGAATTGGTAAAATTAGTAATTGGGCCAAGATTAGGAGTGTGAATAATAAGTGGGAGAGTGGGTTAAGTAAGCCCATTAGAATAATGAGAAATTGTGGGATTTGATAAAATAAGAGAAAAAGATAGAATATGGTTAGAAAGATAGAAAAGAGGAAAGGAGGCAAAGAGAGAAGTGGAGAAGAGGAGGAGAAAACCCCAAGAACAAGAGCTCTAGAATCCAAGAAATCAAGGTAAGGGTGGGTTTTTACATGGTTATGGGATTGTATGATAGTGTATAATGGGTAGTATCATATTTAGGATCAAAACCCCTAATTTCCATGGTTTTGAAATTGATGATTACATGATGTATGATGGTAGCATCCTTAAATATGTGTTGTGGACTGTTATAATTGTCATATAATGGTAGTATTTTGAATTCTGGAACTGGAACTTTTTACAGAATCGAATTTGGAGGCCCGGAAGGCCTTCAAACTGCAAAAATTGCACTTTTCTGGGTTTCTGTCCTGGAGAGTTCGCATAGCGAAAGTCGCGACGCGAGCAATAGCGAACCTGTAGCGAGTGATGGCAGAATGAACGTAACTTTTGATCCGTAATTCCGTTTTGGTCCCCGTTTGAAGTGTCGGAAAGCTAATGAATAGAGTTATATCATAATATAGATAAGAGAATTGGTTGCCCAATATTTTTATATCTAATATGTTTGGGGAGCCAATTGTGTATATGTTCTATTGTGGATAATTTATCAAATACTTGTGTGTGTGCTTGTAAAAGTATATTTTGGGTGTGATAACGTGAAATGCATGATAGTTATTGCTTGTTGTAATGATAATACAGTTGTGATTGTATTGTAAAATGTGTTGTATACCATTTGAAAGTGAATCGTGTGTGGGTGATTCATAAAAATATGCAAGTATGTGTAATAGTGTGGTTATTCAAGTGTGATGAATTATTGAAGATATGTATGAATGTTAAGATTAGAGAATGATCTTAATTGCATATGGTGTTAAACTTTCACATGCATCATTTGTTGTCAAGAGGCAATGCCTGTTAGTTCCGTGGGAACTAGTGACTTGTCTCAAACCTAGAGCAGAGTTTGAAAGCTTAGGGAATGGGCTTTTTGTGTGTTATTGGTCTAGGGAACGGACCCGATTTAATGTAAAAACCAAAAAATAATAATAAGTGATTGATACCACATGCATGAGTTGCATTAGAGTCTTGCATTAAGTCACATCATGTAGATGTTTGCAATATGTGATTATGCGAAATGTGTGAAATTGATGAATTGACGAATTATGGAATTGTGAGTATGTACTTATGAATAGTATGGTCACTTGAGTGATAATATGTTGATGAAGCTTTTGGAATGTGAGAATAATTATGTTATGTTTGTATGCCATAAATTATATATTATCTTATGATTTTGATAATTATGTGAATTCTCACCCTTCTGTTGGAATGATGTTTTGTACGACATCGCTCAGGTACCGAGGAGTAGAGTTGCTTCTAGCGCGAGGTCGCCGTTGGAGTAGTTTGTTTTAGTTTCTCTATTTATTTTAGGTTGAGTCGTGCTCTGATCATGTAACCTTGGGAACATTTCGATTCATGTTTTGAGAGATACTTTATGTATTCTACTTTATTTTGTTATTGTTATTTGAATTATGTGGAGTATCGGCTTTTATGCCTAAGTGATGATTATGAATGAGTTGATCATGGGGCTTTCATTATGTTAATTTATGATTAAAGTAATTTCGCTGCTACATGGTATGTGAAAGTATATGAAAAACATGAATTTACTTTAAGTGTTAATGAGCATGACAAGTATATGTGTGATGTTTTGAATTATATGTGACACTCTTATTTGAGATGCATGATAATTTACTCTAGTTATTTATATATATTCTGCGGGGTTTAGAAGGGTGTTACAATCATCAACGATCAGGTAAAATTACGTTTGTTTGATTTTTCCTTGATAGGTTACGCAAAGGATTGGTTGTAGTGCATCCCAAATGGCACTACCCAGACTTGGAAAGAGCTCGAAGAAAAGTTTCTCGAGAGATATTATTCCAACGCTTAGTTTATGGAAAAAAGCTGCAATTACAAGTTTTGCTCAAGAAGTGGTTGAGTCATTATCTGATGCATGAGAAAAGTTCAAGTTATTACTCTGAAAGTGTCAGAATCGTAACATGAGTTCTATAGAGTAGATGACACACTTTATTGGTCCTTTTGGGATTGGTTGCATTATACAAAATAACACGAGACTTGCTAAAGCTAGTACTGGTGCAGAAGGGACCCGTGTTGAACACGATGCTCCAACATGTGTGCTACAATATTTGGTATTTGGAAACAGACAAATGGTATTGCGGTTTGGTTCAGAATTATTCTATCTAAGATTTTCTCTACAAAGAAGATCTACAGGTCATGGAGAAGAGTAAATTTGGATGTTCTATGCAACATGTGGAACACAATGTTCTAGCATGTGTAGTGCAACATTTGGCATTGTTAGCAAACTATAAGGGATATTGTTTGGTGCAAATTTTCTGAGTGGATTCCAATCAGATTTGTTGCAGATTTGTTAGCAATGTATGGTTGATTTGTTTGACATCTTTTGAAGATCAACTCAAATTTAAATGGAGATTTAAATTTGAATTTGAATGTAACAAATCATATATCTTAGAGAGTTTTATAGAGCAATCAATTCCAACAAGAGTCTCTATTATTCTGGGTGAATTTAAATCATAGATCCATAAGGAAAAATTCCAGAATTGCATTGTTATTTAAAGAGACTCAAACCTCACTTTTGAGGCGTGCACAATTTGAAGACACATAGTGTTAGGGTTTATCTTTTGAGTCTCTGTTTGTGTTATTTTTGTGCACAAATATAGCACTTTCTTTCATATCTTAAGGCATAAAGTTTGATTTGTGAGTGGTAAAACTTTGTTCCAAAATATTAAGTCTATAAGCTTAAGAACAAAGTGTTTTTTGTATATCACGCTAATGCCATAATAAAGATTAGTGTTGAATCTTTGTGTACACCGCTCTATGTTTTAGTAACTTGGCATAGTTGTTTATTTATCTTAGTTGGGTTATAAGTTCAACAATCAATAGACTTGTTATTAAAGTTGATCACTAGGGGTTAGTGGTTGAAGAAAGTGCGTGGGTTCACATATTTAGGGGGAGACCTAAATATAAAGTCACTAGAATTATGGAGAGGCATAAAACTTCATAGGGTTTGAGGTTCTTATAAGACTAATTATTCTAATTCGAAGTAGTGAATTTCCTTTCTTAGGTAGAGCGCCCACTCCCCCCTCCCCCCACACACGCAAGCGTGGTTTCACCGAACTGAGTTACCAATCTCCTGTATTTTTATTACTTTCTATATTAACCAGTGGGATACCCGTGCGGATGCACGGGTTCCGCGGCAGGCTTATAAATTGGACCAATATATTTTGAAATGCCAAAATATAAATTTGCAAGTTTTAAAGGAGTGTGCAAAAAAAAATGTAATATGAAAGAGTGTTAAATCACAAAAGTTGAGATAGAGAAAAAGTTAAATTATAATTATAAAGATAAAAATGTAAGGTATATAAGCCTACTTAAAAAATTTAAAAGGTATAATTGAGAATAACATATTTAATATTGCTTGAAAAAATAGTAATAGAAATAAAACTAAAAAAAAAATAAAACCAAAAATAAATTAATACTAAGCATGAAAACCCATAAATGCCCTTGGAAGACTTATTTCTTCAACCCTTGTTTCTCAAAAGGATGGAACTCGGTCTTCATTGCAACTTTTCTTACGCGTGCAAAGGAGATGAATCATTGTTTGAAAGACACAATGGCTGCCCACTTCAAATGTCACAGGCGAAGCAACGATGGCATTCCAACAAAGTCCCTCGCGATGACGCAGGCGGCGAAAGACACAATGGGTGCTCATTTCGTCTCTCCCTACACGAAACCGGACCGCAAATCACGGTAAGACTTCGATCAGAAGTTGTCAATGGTAAGGCATGGTGTTAGTTTTTGTAGAGTACAGTAAAATTGAAAGAATATCTGGATTGGGTAGGTCAAATTTGTTAAACATCGTTCATTTAAGTTATATTTCTACTATTGCATGCATAAGGGTCGTCGTTGGAATCCAGGAGTTATGTGTTTTTGTTATTCTGTAAATACAGTACAACGTTGGCTACTGAAGGGATGAAGAAACAAAAGGGCATTGTTATACACGATGCTGATGATCAGCCTTCGAATGGGAAGGGTAAAGCAAAAGCCGCACCAGTCGGGAAAGACGTCAAGGGGAAAAGCAAGGTTGGGGTTGGCTTTGTGGAAGTGAAAACAGAGCCGGACTATATTTGTATATCGTCTGATAGCGATGGGTGAGTATTTACGATGGCAGCTTCACTGCAACTGATATATTGGTGCAGGTACAATACGGTTTGGTTTATATGGAGGTATTGGGATATTGATATGGGTTATTCTGAAATGCAGGGAGGTTACACCCATTTACTGTGAAGAGTCTGAAGAAAATTGGGTTCGCGTAGTGAAAGATGCGAAGGCCTTGTGTTCGAATGTATACGTAAGTAATATCTATTTTATGTTTGTTATTATGTAATGATTTCATGCATGAATTGATGTTATTTCCGTTGGTGTATTAGTTGTACAGCAAATACCACGACTAGTGATCAAGAGGTGCCTGCGCAAATGACAGAACTCTATCAACCTATATGATACATATAGGTCATGCGCTTACTACTGTGAATTGAAGAAGAGGCGTGGACAAATGGAGAAGTATCTTCTCGGTGGATGGTACGACTTTGTGAAAGACCGAGACATCCAGGATGGAGATGTGCTGCATTTCTGCATCAGACACCCACCAGCCAGTGAAATATTGGTGTCTGTGAAGCGTCGGAATGTGAGGCGGTGAATTTTCTCACAGTGTGGTTTGGAAATTTGTAGAGAAAGTGGGGTTGAAATGTGCCGTGGTGTGGTTCAAGAAGTGTTTTCATTAGGTGTAGTTTAAATTGTCTGGTGGTGTAGTATTGTTTTGTCTCTGTCATGAGTTGTAATAGTTTCTTAAATTTTATCAGTAACAATATGCAGCATATGTAGCTACTATGGTTTGGTTCTGTTTTATAAGACCCTGTAAAAGGATGTTATGTTTGACTGCTGCAATGGAAATATTGAGAATGCTTCTGTTTGTGGAGTTTTATATTTCATGTTGTTGTTTCTGTCTTCATCCAACAGTTTTCCAAGTGTGGAAATATAATATGGTTCGTGTTTTTATTAGCAGTGATTGTGCCATGTATTTAAAACATAGTTGGTAAATCACATAGTATACGTGGAGAAAACAGAATTAATGCATGCTTTGTAGACCACACAATGAGCACACAAATACAGCACAGGTGTAAAGCAAGTGAAATTACTTTAAAAGGACCACATTATTCCCTCACTTCACATGGGCATTGGCGCACTGCAGGAGAAAATATAAAATATTAATCATACTGTTGACATGTGATTTTGATAGGGTAGAGGAAACATTAGTTGAAGCAATAAATAACATCCACTCGTTAGTAAAAATAGCCACAACATACCTGCAACCACGTCTTCAAATTAACAATTCATAGAGTTCCAATGGAAAGGGTTGGTCCTCTGCTGCATAAAGAGGTGAATGACACAGTTGTAATAGCAAAGTTATCCTTCCAAGTAAGTCTAACCATGTTGCTGAAAAACAGATGTGATTTGGGTTTTTGTCTGCGTTTTTCACTGAATATAGGCTGTTATATATTAATTTCATGAGCTAAATCATAAGAAAGTTATGTGTGTAGGCCTTTCCTGAGATCGAGCCTGTATTCGTTCGAGTGTACCGGGGAGACTTAAGCAAAACGTGGACAGTACTGAACAACCAAGGTATTCATCATACTTTAGTATACAACAATAGGGAGGTTCAACCACTTATAATCAGTGGGTGGAAGGGTATTGAAGATTACTACTCACTACCAGCTAACGTCGTTGTTTGGTTCGGCTACTATGAGGACAATAACTTTGGGATATGTGGGTTTAAAGAGATTCATGCAAAACAGGAATTACCCAGGTTCCATAGTAGGTATCTGTATAACGAATCGATATATGCTTTTGACGTCGTGCTCCCACCACTGCGTGAGATCTCACCGAAATTAGTTGAGTTTTGTTTTTTATGTTCAAATCAGTTGTGATATAGTTGCAAATTAGTTGAATAGCTGATAAATTGGGTGATCTTTTATACACATTCAGAAGCTACAGCCAGATTTTGTCGGCGTTCTACAAAAATTCGGTTACGAAGATCTGCTGCTTTATGGGGACAATGGACGTTGTAAAATGCTGTCGATACTGAACATTGATGATGCATACCGCACCAAGTTAGGAAAAGACTGGGATGCATTTTGCGTGTTAAATAATTTCAAAGGTGGAGACTACATACGCTTCCGTTTGGATACAACTGATGAAAACAAAGGGTGTCATGTGTATAAGATATGACACAGGTAAGCTTGCACTTGATATTAAAACTTTCTGTCTCTCTGTTGATATGCTTTACAAATTAATGTATGTTTCTGTATTATACTTATATACAGAAGTTCAAAATAGGTATGACTGTAGGTAATGTAATTCTATACTGTTTATACAGAAGGTGAAAATACAGTAGTCTTATGTGAATTAACAAAAAAACCTACGGATATCCCACAAAGTGCAACAAAAAACCCGACACCTAAACAACAATGTTAAAGTCGTCATATTAAGGTTACATACGGAGTTAAATTCATATAACTAAACATTGTTGAAAACCTCCTTGTAAACAACATTGGAAGTACATGATTTGGCGTTGTTGTTTTCATCGTGTATCAATACTTTGATACCCTTTTTGCTTGTAACCCTTGAAAGTGCGACATAAATCTGGCCATGAGTAAAAACGTCTCGTGGAATATATAGCCCGTCCCAATCCAATGACTGACCCTGTGATTTGTTAATCGTCATCGCGTAGGAGACAGTGACGGGAAATTGTCTCCGACTTAGTTTGAAAGGCCAAGGAGACTGTGGCGGGGACATATCCATCCTGGGAATGTATACGACATTGCCATGGTGTTTTCCCCCATGATATGTGCCTCAAGCACATGTGTAGCCATTTTGGTCACAATTAGGCGAGTACCATTGCACAGGCCTTCAGACTGATCGATGTTTCGCATCAACATAATGGATGCCCCAACCTTAAGTTTGATATGATGGTTAGGCAAGCCAGAAGTTTTCAATGAGCTGAGAAACTCCAGTGTAAGAACATCTAGAATATCCCTGTCATGTATCTCCGATCGATCGACTGTATTACAACTATAGTAATCCCTCAAGTCACCTGCATTTTCAACATGAGTCACCGTATATTAAGAAAGGCATCACCAACTGTATTGTGTTAAGGAGCTTATCAAATAAAAAGTGAGAGTACCTGGCATAATCGACAACACATAATCGTTAATCTTGTCAACCATGTCTATTGTTGATGCCAATTAGCCCTGCTCTTTAGGTAGTTGAAGTCCGTATAATTAGCGAGAAAATCAGGATACGTACTCGTTATGACAGCAAGGATAGGATCATCAAAATCGGTGATAAGCATCTCAGGCGGGAACTCAATTTCAGCAGTCCCATCATTTGGTTCTCTGACCTTTCCTTCTCCAATTCTGAGTAGCCAATCGGAGAATTCTGCCATTTCTTTCCTGTCATGTTCGGTAGGACCGCAATTAAGACGCATATTCTTAGTTAAGTTCAATACCTGTACCGAATGCCATATGTAGGAAGAGTTGATTGTGGCATGTACAATGTCGGAACGACTACCCCTTGGTATTACCGGCAATATCTGTCTGAAATCCCCACCAAACACGACAACCTTCCCACCAAAGAGTTCTTCCGAGTTCCCATCATTACTCATCACATCTTTTAAAGTCTTGTCAAGTGCTTCGAAACACCATTTGTTAGCCATGGGCGCCTCGTCCCAAATGATTAGTTTTGTTTATCGAAGTAGTTCCGCGGCCTCATCTTTGTGAGTGATATTACAAGTAGAGTTGGACAAAGTAGGGACATGTATTTTGAATCTTGAGTGAGCCGTTCTCCCACCCGGTAACAACAGCGATGCGATTCCGCTGGTGGCGACAGTTAAACAAATGTCGTACTTAGATCTAATTGCACTTGCCATCGTCCGCCACATGTAAGTTTTCCCGGTTCCACCATACCCATGCAGGAAAAAAACTCCACCTTTCTGATTTGTTACGGCGGTCATAATCTTGTCATAGATTCCGTGCTGCTCGTCTAAAACAAATAAGAAAATTATACGATCAAAGCAACGCCTAAGTATTAAATGAGGAATGGCATTCAGTTTCCTGGTAACTACCTGTAAGAGCAGAATGTAGTGATTGGAATTCGTTTTTCATGGTTTGTATGTCGTAACTACGTTCTTCATATATGAGACGGTTCCCCAGCTGCTCCAACACATAACTGTCGGGGTATGGTATAGGTTTGAAGTCATGAAGGCTTTTTCGATTCTTTTGAAGGAGAGTTTCAATGTGATGCAACATGAGATTTTGTAGCTCATGGTCATTCAATATTAGTTCTGTCAATGGAAAATACCCCATAGGTCAGTATGGACAGACTATTCGAATGCATAGCACCTAACCATGCAGTATGGCCTTAATTGAAGGACTGTAAAGTTTTGCCACTTAAAACCCATATTAGAAAGGTAAATGCTAAAGTAATTGAAATGGATGAAATCTAAAACCTTACCTGTGTTATTAACCAAGAGCCTCTGTTGGTGCAATAAACCGTCGGACAGTAAAGGCCATGTATGTGTCCACACATACGCCGGGCGATTGACGGTGCCGGACATAAGCATAATAACGAAAAGCTTGCGTAGGAAATGACCGGACCCCCACTCGCTTGCTTCTTTAATGGCTCCAATGTATTCCCTGTCGTCTTCGAGGAAACCCATAGCAAAACATATATCTCTAAAGGAATCACACTGTCTATCGCCGACCTTACGAATATCCTCATAGCACGTGAGTCCTTTCACGACAGTCAGCATCATACGTAGATAAAACAACTTGCCAGTAGACGGTGGTACCCAAATTAATCGGCCAATTGTATACCCCTTTTTCCGAGGCTTCCACAATCTATTTCTTTTTTGGTAAACAAACCGTGTGACGAACTGACCATAAGTTGATTCTCTGGCTTCTTCGTAAGTCTGATTGGCAATTAACCACGACGAAAACATAGTCTCCGTTATGCTCGCCTTCTCTAATATATTCTCCATCCGGTCATGATCGGTGTAGTAGACAGGTTTGTCACCTATAAGATGGAAAAACATGCGTTCCACAGCGGGTTTACGGCCATGAATATTGTAAGAGAAGATTCTCCAACTCGCCTCACACGGAGAGACGTATCTACAGTCAAGATATTGTTGAATTTCGTCTACGGGTTCGACACTATTCGAGGAAGGATGAGATTTATGTACAATAGAAGCTATAATTCTATCATGGCCTTTGTGTATATATTTGAAAAGATACTTAATTGAAGTACTTTGATTACACCATTCCATGTTAATATGGGCTTGGTACTTCAAGAGCAGTTTTGTGTTATACGGGACGACATGCCTATTGTCCAGAGGGATGTCGTTCTTGTGTATGACATGCGTAGTTGATCGTCGTCTGTATAGAGGGTCGCCATCAACATCAACAATGGTATTCTCAATGAACTTTTTTGGAAAGAATTTTGTGCACTTTTTGTTCTTCATACACGGTGATGATTGCCTAGCCATACCACAAGGTCCATGCACCATATGCGACTTGACCAAGTTGTTCAACGTAGGATGAATGTCCGGGTCAGGTATCTCGGCAGAAATAATTTTGTCAATATCATATGGGGTGGGGTATTTACTCTGAGGATGCAAGAAGATAAGAATGTGAGCGTGAGGTAGACCTCTTTTCTGGAATTCAATGGTGTACATAACTGTTGAATGGAATAGCACAGAAGTCAGCATAAGCATAATAGTTGTACGCAATATAAGTGAACATAAAATAGAGGCAGAGTTCCAAACCTAGACTTACATGCCAAAACGCGTCCTAGGACATGTCTCTTTGTTATGTCACGCATAAGTTCGTCGAACTTAATTTTGAAGACCTTTGCTACAATATCCGGACGATCAATAGCACTTAAATTGTTGCTATTCAGCAGACGTTTTATTTCAGGCCATGCGGGGTTGCAAGTAAATGTTATAAACAGGTCAGGGAAGCCAAGTTTACTTGAAATCGCCATTCCATCAAAATAGAGCTGGTCCATGTATCGTCTGCTTCCGACAAAGGTCGAAGGCAAAACAACACGCTTGCCCTGTTTAGTACTTTGATTAGAAGTACCTGCAGCGTTTTCCTGCTGTAAGTTGCTATATTTACCGACCCTTAATTTAGATTGATTTTTCCGCAACCAGTTTAGACGCTCGGATTTCATCATAGTATAACCGTCAACCAGGAACTGTTGGAAAAGGCGCCGCGAATGAAGTAAAGTCTTAGGTTCGGAGACGCGCTCATGTAGACGGAAGCACAACTAATCCTTGATTGTTTGACGATTTTTGTTCGTGACCTGTCTTTGGTGACTATATTTGTGAAGAATATTATCTCTGTAACGGTCTTTGCCATATACAAAAATGAGTGGGTATTGGTATCCAAGGTATGCCGGATGGAATTCATCAATTCGTTGTAACCCTCCATCGCGTGGGTGGACTATTATGTCCCTTTTTTCTGCAGAATCAATATCGCCGACAATGAGAGCAGCAACTTCCGCAATAGTTGGCATATTATAGACACGTCCGTCGCGGGGTCTACTGGATATCAATTTCAACTTCAAGTCTAGAAAAGAATTATCCCTCAACAGATCCCTAGCATTTCTAAATGCTTTGGCATGGACATTGACAGCATCCAACATCACCTTCAAGCCCCTGACCAATTCCCTCTCAAGTTTTTTGTTGTCCCTACAATAAACAGCAAGAACATATATTAGTCCACATATGATTTTCATTTCAAAGAGATTGACAGACACTTAGTTGTACATATGAGAAAAGATAGTTGAGCTACCTGAAACAATCCATCCTGTTTTCAACCTCATTGTCCGTATCGAAGATGTATAGCTAAGCTTATTGCGGAGGTTGACCGATTTCGGGAAGCATAGTACCTATCCGGTGACACACTTGACCGTGTAGTCGTAAAGTTGGAGGACCGTTCCCTCTCCGTGTTGCTGTGTCAAATTTCATCCCAGGAGAAGTGAAAGAGAACATAGCATTGTATGTTCGTATGTTGGCCTGGAAGTTTTTACTACAGGGGGAATTTCCATCGAAAAGGAGCTTAGCTAATAAAGGTGGCGGCTGCCGCATCAGTGGTAGCACGACTCGACCAGACTTACAGCAAATGTGAAACTTAGGTGCAGTTGTGTGTCTATGTTTGGATTTACGTTCCTGGTACCACATACATGCCTTGCAATGTTGGCATTCCCAAGTAGGAGCTCCGATATCGAAGTATTATGTGCATGTAACAATTAGATGTCCATAATACGCGACTAAGAAACAAATGGAAATTATGTTAGTTAAATTCGTAAAGAAATTACCTTGTAGGTGATCTTCGACATCTTCAACACCAGATTCAATGTCAGAGTCTGAAGAATCTGCAACCGATGATCAGAATCTGAATCAGAGTTTTCCTCAGAAGATGAATGTGTAGGTGCGTTGCGTTGTGGAGTGCCAGAAGCAGAAGCATTACATCGTGAATGTGCATTACTTCCGACAGGAGGCAGGATTTGGTGGAGGACCGTCCGCGAGGAGTCATAGGGCATGAATGAGGGTGGTGGGGAAGTATAGCTTGTAGATGCAAAAGTCCCTGTGTTGCTTGATGAGGACGCATCCAAGGGAGAATTAATGCATGTTACTGACATAGGCACGGTAAAATTTAACATGGGAAATAGATTTATGCTAGAACTAATATCGATTCGTCTACGCTTCGGAGGAGCAGTAGGAAGATTGTGCCGAATAGACGGTCCCGTGTGTGTCGTATCATCGACATTACTGTGGGGGGATGTACGTTGAGTTTGGGAGTGTTTTGCATTAGGAAGCAAAGGTGTTGATGGTGAAGCAACATTGTTCTCCTTGTTGGGACGCAAATTATGTTGTCTCTTGTTACTCAAGAATAATTTTATTTTCTATCTTGCAATAATGGCAGGCGTATGACTGTCACCATCCATGGGAAGAAGGCTGTGGCAAAAACTTGGACGTGCAAAATGAATACATAGTAAAGATTTGGCACCATTAACTTTGATGGAGAAAGTCTGAAATCATAAGCAATCTAATGAGCAGTGGGACCGAAGAAATACAGGTTGCTTGCTTAGCTTAGGTGATGATGGGCTGGCATTGTGTTACAATTCATTTCCCACTAAAAATTTGAAATTTTAAAAACCCCTCCAAATAGATGCAGCAACCCACTAATATTTTAATGCCAACTCTGTACTGTTCTTTTTATTGTTATTATAATATGCTAGGAAGGCAAGTAGGAATTATCATTAAGTTTGTACTTGTTTTCTAACACGAAGCAGGAAGGAATGGCGACATGACATATGACAGAGGTGGTGCTTGAGTGCTTTGTAGTGCTACCTACTGAGCAGATGTGTTTAGCTACTGGACAATGTACAAAAGTTGGTAGGATCATATTTTAATATTATTGTAACATGGTTAGTAGGACATACATGGTTTTCTGCTGTTTATCTACAAAAGTTGTGCTGATATTGGCAAGTAAACGACTGAAGTGGTAAATATAATGCTAATGGCATGACTTAGTAAGGGGTGGCTGCCAATGCTTTTTTGTCTCGTTAATAGTAAAATGTATATCATTAGCTTATGTTTATCCGTTATGGTTCATATATTATAATAGAAATGCATTGAAGCTGTAGATTAGGGGGCTTGTATCAATGTATCTTAACAATACAGATCAAAATATCTTGAATGACAAAACAGATCACATTAAACTAATACAACATATATTACAACATATGTTAACAATAGAGGTCAACATGTATTACAACATATATTCAGTTGTCCTATTGTTGTAGTGATTTGATCAAAGATCAAATAACTTCAAAACATATATACTAATGTGTTGTATTAAATAGACACGGTAGGAGTGGCAAGTGAAACTTCAAAAAAGAGTCCAATAACATGTAAACTGTCCCCGCAGTGGTCGACGGTCAAACTTGTTTTTTACCCCGCTTGTTAAGTTTCTTGGCTTTTGTGGACGAAAGGTCCCCATCTGGTTCAGTTTTGATCGACGGTTCACCGGCTGGTTCTGTAGACATCCGCTTAGCATTGGCCTTAGGGGTTGAAGGATCAGGAGCGTGGGTGGATGTGATTTCACCATCCTGAATTTGACAACAACACAGAAAGGATTACAATTGCAGGCTGTGGTAAATACTCCCCATAAATTTAGGAATGGCATATAAGAACAGATTACCGTAGGAGGAGTTAGTTTTACAAACGGTACATCCTCGCCAACACTCTCCACAGCCTGTGTAAATCATAATGCATTGGCATATTGTTAGAGTCATTAGTTGATATTTCCCTATGGTTCGTGTAATACATCATTCGTAAAGGAATAGTTATAAAGGACAATTAAGCTACCTGCATTGAATTAGAGGAGGCCTCAACAAAGTGGTCGCTGTCTTGAATGAGCTTGTCATCCTGCCATTGGTAAAATACTGTTAGAACAAAATTTGAACAAAACATTTGTGATAGACAAAATACGAAATTTTACACAATAGTAACCTGAGTAATTGCAAGCGGTCCTTCAAGTTTGTTGATCAGCTGGGCATCGTCAAGATAGTGAATGACGGAGCAACTCTTAAACCGAGGATTCCACCTCACCTTGAATGCCAACTTCTTTCCCAACATTTTATCAAGAGCTAGTGGGAACTTAAGCGGGTCAGTGATTCCGGCCTGTTTGCCATCACGTTTAAACCCAATATTACGGATGGAATTTCAATTGGATAACAGAAACAGTTAGAAATGTTGTTGATTATAGTTTTCACTCACCTCAATCATTGTGGCTCGTAAGTCAGCAACAGATGTTGCCAAAAGTTGTGCTGCAATTTCATCCCAGAAAACAAATATTGCCGAGCATCCCTCATGAACCGCAAACACCTCTATTTTATACGTATAGATGCAACCAAATTCAGACATGGCAAACGTAAGTTTCTATACAACACTACGAACGATAAAGATTATAAAAGGTCAACCTCCATATTTCTGCCTCAGTGCGGTGGCCATCTCTGCAGACAAAAGGAGGCATGGAGCCCTTGGCAACTTAAGGACATTGGTGGCAAGCTCTGTAGCACCACCCATTTGGCGAAGCGATAAGTTTGTCGGTTGTTGCAACCGTGACACATACAGTTACCTGAATGGGATTCAAAGATGTATAAGGTCTATTGAATTGCATTAAATTGTAAGAATATCATTGCCAACATGCGTTACCTGGTATAGTTGGATGATTTCTCGGAGTGGTAACTGAACATATTTTGTTATAAAAGCTTCACTTGCAGACTGTTGAGAACCAAACGACATATGAGACGAATCACGTGTTTGGTTGCTAGCTGTGGAGAGTGTTTTCCCATAGTCAGTCCCTTTGGGCAAGCTGTAGATGAAAATTCTGTTATAAAATAGTAACGACAGATAATAGCAATGGAAGAAAGTCCATAGTTGTTGACCTTTTCAGAAACGATTTGATCTCCGGCAAATCGTCGTTAATATGTAACTCTGTCACGTTGTAAGTGTTTGTCACAGCTAGGGGATACTTTCCCGCACGACCAAAACGGAATATATTATATTATGGAATTAAGCAAGAACATCAAAATTGGTAAGGGGTATTAAAGAGCAGACTGTCGCGGGTCACGGGAATACCTTCTTCCTTAATCTTTGCGTACTTCAGAAGAATAACAGTTGGGGTGTTAATCTCATGTTGATGTTTTGTATATTCAAAGAACTTGATAGCATAGTCCTCCTAGAGGGTACACAGCAACGTCTGGTCACTAAATCACGTAAACGTTCAAGAAACGCAGTCAGTTGGAAAATAAACGTTCAACCACCTATGAAACCTTATCGTTAGCTATTGAAATACCTTAAATCGCGCAACACCAGGTTGACTTGAGGCTTCTTCCCCCCAGTCTTTGGTTGGGAGTATCCCACCTCATCAATAACACCAACAACATCTACAAATAACAGAAGTTTCACGAAAACGTAAGAAAAATACAAGGACAAGAAAACAGCAGCATGAAGGAAAAGCTATATACCGCAGAGAAGATTTGTCTGCCATTTGCCAGAAATTATGTCAGAAAAGGATGTCAAGTTGATAATCTTGTCAGGAATGTTATGCTTGCCAATATCCCCAATGGTTGTTCCACCTGTGAACTTGAGGAGATATTTGTGGCTAGTAGGTTTGAATAGAAAATCATTAGGGTGGACCTGAAAGTTTGATATCGTGCAGGTGACGTTAACCGACAACACCGAGTCAAATGCTTTTTTAAACACAGTCGGAACAACGACGTGAATATTATGTCCCTGCAATGAAAAACATTTGTCTAAATTAATTTCAGTCTATGCAACACAGGAAAATAACTGGTTATTTACGTCAACACAAACAACACCATGAGCAACGGGTTGAAGTTGAAAATCAAATAACAAATTTCAGTTGCTGAACAACACCATCTACAACAACGTAAAGAACATCCTGAACAACACAAGCAAGACATAAATAAATGCGCTTTAAGACAACATAAACAACACGATGACCAAACTTGTAACCCGGACGTTCAGAAACCGGATGAAGATGCAGCGAAGGACAAATATGCAAGAATGAGCAATTTGTGTAAAACTATCATGTATACTACAGAAACAACGTAACTAACTCACGTTTGTGTCGCCAACCACCATTTCGAAATGCTCATTTGCTGAAGTTTTGACTGTCCATTTGTGGTGAACCTTTACGGCGATATTCCACAACTCTTTACGGTCGTTGATATTGGCGACGAGTTCGAAAGGTCGCGCCATTGTTGAGGAGCTGTTGACGAAGGAGCCTAAGCCGGAAGAGACGAACGAAATGGAAATGGAGACTACAGTTGAGGAAGTAGCCTAAGCCGGACACAGACGAAATGAAATACCAGAGTCTACAGTTGCTATAGATGTCTCTTCACTTCATTGGGTAGTGTGTTTGAGGTGGAAGACATGAGGTTACTGTAAACATGTAATGACTAATGATGCTTTTCGTTGCAATGGTTAGAGATGGTGGTGAAAAGTAAAAAAATGTGGCTACTGAAGGGAAATGGTAAGTAGTAGATGTGGGGTATTAAAGTAAAATGCATAACCATAGTAATTATAGTATAGTAAAAAAGTGGTGAAGAGTGGTTAGTGTAAAGAGTAGTTAGTAAATGGTGGTGAAAAGACAAAATTGAGGGCAAAAATGATTATGTGGCAATTAGTAAGAGTGGGGTAGTTTGGACATTTCCAAGACCTTAGATTTTCTTATATAGTAAGATGTTTTGATTGATGTCATTCTGGTTTAAGATGTTAGGCCAGTTGTCCTAACATCTTGTCCAACATATGTCCCCTCAGGAACAAAGTTTCAATTGGCATCAAAGCAGACACCCTGTTCTGTTTGAGTGAGCTCCAGGGAAGATATTTTTTTATCAAATGGACAACACTAAGGATGGATAATCTGTCAATAGACCACCTGTTATGCATGCCACAAATTATCATTATTGGAAAGCCAAGATGGTGGCTTTTCTCAAATCCATAGACAACCAAACTTAGAGGGTTGTGATTAAAGGTTAGAAACATCTTATGGTTACTACACAAGATGGTACAACAAGTTTGAAGCCTGAAGCTTATTTGTCCAAGGATGATTATGACCATGAAGTGCTTGCAAATGATAAAACATTGAATGTTATATTCAATGGTGTTGACAAAAATATGTTCAGACTGATCAACACTTGTATTGAAGCTAAGGAAGCTTGGGATATCCTTAAATTTGCTCATGAAGGCACATTTAAAATGTGTATGTCTAGGCTGAAACTTCTTACAACTAAGTTTGAGAAGCAAAGAATGGTGGAAGATGAATCCATATCTTATTTCAACATCAGACTTCGTGATATTGCCAACAATTCATTTGCCTTGGAAGAGAAGATGTCATAAGAGAAGCTGGTCAGAAAGATCCTCAGATCTTTGCCTCAAAAGTTTGACATGAAGGTATCAAACGTTGAAGAAGTCCAAGACTTGAGCACATTGAAGGTTGATGAACTCATTGGCTCTCTGTAAATCTTTTAAGTGTCTATAAATGGAAGAAAAAAAAAAGAAAAAAAAAGGTGTATCTTTTGTATCCAATTCTCAAGAGAGTGAAGATCATGATAAAAGAAATACTAAAAAATGCCTATTAGAAGATAAAGCTTATGGTGGAAGAAAGCTCAACAATTTCTTAAAAATACTAGATAGATATTGGAGGATAAATGTGCAAGGCAAAAAGGTCAGACATATGTCCCTAACACAATAACAAAGAGGAAGACGAATCTCAAGGAAATGGACCAAAATGTTTTGAATGTGAAGACTTTGATAACATCAAAGTTGAATGCCCTTCTTTTTTTTTAACATAAAAAGAGATTGGCTATCACTTGGACCGAGTCTGATGATAATAATAAAGGAGAAACTACCAACAAGGTTATGGATTTCATTGGAAAGTATGAGTATGAAGAAGACTCTAGGAATGAAGACATGACAGAAAAGGAATTGGCTGCAACAGTTAGACTTTTATACACCAAATGATAGGAAGCTTTCTCAATAGTGGAAAAAAAGAAAGAAGCCATCAGTATGCTTCAGAAGAAAAAAGAGAATCTTATCTTAACCATCATAGGACTGGAAGATAAAATCACTTTGATGAAAGCTAAACTTGAAAGTATGTCAGAATCTGTACAGATGATAAACTATAGTTCAAATATGTTGGATGATGTCTTGGGAGAAAATATGAAGGTTGTAGGGTTTGACTACAATTCCATGAACAACAAGATCAAAGTCCCTTCAAGAAAGAAGACTGAGTTTCAGAAGTTGGACCACATGCCTCAGCAAAGTGCTCATCATGTGTACCCTCATTACAGAGGCTACAAGAACTTTGCAAAGAGATTTGTCATTATGGGATATATGGTCATATAAGACCCTTTTGCTATAGATTGTATGGTTATACTTAGTTTTATAGTCAGTCAAGGCCTAAAAGTAAGAAAGGGAAGAAAACTCTTGCTAAGAAAGTGTGGAAGCCAAAGGAAACTGTCAAGTGTCGTTTAGATTATGTATCTCATACGGTGTCTTCAAGAGAGGATTGGCATTTTGACAGTGAATGTTCAGAGCACATGACTAGTTAAAAAAGCTATAAGAACTTAAGACCTACTCTCGAAGTTATGTTACTCTTGGTGATAAAACTAGAAAAAAGATAACAGGAATAGGAAAATTGGTTTATCCAAGTCTCCCTAGTCTTGATGAAGTTCTTCTCGTAGAAGGTATTGCTGCAAACTTGACTAGCATAAGTGAGTTATGTGATCAGGGTTTGAATGTCGAATTCAATAAGTATGAATGCAGTGTCACCAACAAAGATCAAGAAATGATAATAAAGGGGTCAATGTATAAGGAAAATTATTATACATGGATCAGAAGTCAACCTTCAACAAGCTTGGAAGATGAGACCAAAACACTACCGAACAAGATGTCCCACACGAAGCTCCAGCATCATACCTCATCAATAAGTTTGGGGTCTCTAAACATGGGAAACACAGAAGAAATAAATAAAATCATATGTATTAAGGATGATGATGAAGATCTCATGATTGGTAAGAATTATGGAAACTCAGATCAAATGTTAGGACATTTTGTCCTACATATGAAGCCTGAAGTTATAAACAAGATAGTCTCTAAAGTCCTTAAGTGTCAAGTAATTCTGAAAAGCAAGAACGAGTATAAAAAGGGAAATGTAGACATTTGCAAGCGACTATTAAGTCAAAGAAGGAGTGAAGAATTAAAAGGAAAGTCTCTCTCTCTCTCTCTCTCTCTCTCTCTCTCTCTCCCTCTCTCTCGTGTGTTTATAGAAGCGCCTAAATTGAGAAAAATCTCATCAAATTCAAACTCTTCTCACAACTACTCCTTCCCTCCTCGCAACCGGTCTCTCTATACCTATTGTGCTAGCACACATGCTTCATTTCCTTTTCATAAAATCCTCAATCCTGTATCAAAATGAGCGAGAAAGGAATGTCAAAGAGAACTAGGGTTTCAACTAACAGTGACATTAGTGATGATACCATCATGTACTTGAACCCAAAACCTCTGAAGATAATTTTTCCAGTGGATGTTTCAACAAAAGATTCAAAGAATACTGCTACAAAAAGGAAGACATCATCTGAAAAAGTTTAGTACCTCAAAAGGTGAACCCGTTTTGAAGAATCCTGTGTAACTATGATTAATTCTAAACCTTACCTCAATGGGAATAAGGCCGATCTTGGTAAAACCATTGGTAAAGAACAAGATGTGGTACCACATGTTAAATCACCAGATAATCAACATGTTAAACCAGATGGTGAAGCATCTATTTGAACATCTAGTGAACCCCAAGTTGAACATCCCATTGATTCAGTTGTGGATGCTCTTATTCTTGATGTATTTTTAAACAACATATTGGATGGAAATGATGAGTCATACTTTTCTGAAGAACAAACTGTTGAGAATGATTAGAATGAAGATCATGAAGCTCAAGGAGAAAAGAATGTAAAGGTTGAAGTTCGGAGCAAGACATCTGATGGAAAAAATGAAGTAAGTGGTGAGGAATCTCTTGGTGAGAAATATAATGGAGAAGAGGTTAGGAATGATGAAAGATATGAGAATGACAACATTCATATTGCCCACATAATAAAGAGTGTCATTAATAGTGTAATCATACCTCAAGCAAGGACACTCAAGAGAAGGTTAAGGCGGTGCTGGATGTTGAAGAAAAAACTGAAACAAACGAAGAACATGTTATGAAAAGATTGTTTAGAACTTTGTCTAATGAAGAGAAAAAAAAGGAGGAAATACCTCAACTGAAAAAAAAATCAAAGAGAGTGCCATGAAAACAAAAACTATGAAGAGGAAGCTTGTAGTTTCAAGTGACTTAAAATCAAATGTTGAAGCAGATGTCTTTGATATTGCGCCCTCTTCCAGAAAGAAGATTGGAGAAAAAAGGGTTTCTATGAATATTCCTGATGCTCCTTTGGACAATATGTCCTTTCAGTCTGAAGAAAGTGATAAAAAGTGGAGATTTGTGTGCCAAAGAAAGTCACTTTAGAAAAGGAGATAAGTAAAGATACTTTTGATTGTCAAGAAATCTGGGATTTACTGAAAAAAGTTGATTTGATGAAAACTGTGGCAGACATTGGTCCATGCTATGAGAAGCTTGTCCAATAATTTATTGTTAATCTGTCAAGTGAATGTAATAAAGAAGGGAGCAAAGAATTATGCAAAGTTTATGTCAGAGGATGTTGTGTGAAGTTCTCTTCTGAAGTCATCAATGCCTATCTAGGAAGAAGCAAAACTGTTGAATCTGATATTGCACCCTCTCTGGACAAAGTTGCTAGAGAAATCACAGCTAATCAAGTCCAGCAATGGCTAAAGAAAAGCTTACTTTCCTCAAGTCTGAGTGTGAAATATGTTGTGCTGAATAGAATAAGTGCAACAAATTGGGTTCCCACCAACTATAGCTCAAGCATCATATATTTGAGTTTTAAATATTTTAATTTTCTTAATTTTTGAGAAAATTTAATTAATATTACTAATTATTATTAATTGCAACTTTGTGTCATGTCATTGATTGATATGACATAAATAAAAGTGGATAATTTGGATATGTCAAGTCATCAATACATGTGTCATGTCATTAAAAATTAAACTCGAATTAAAAAGGGGATTAAAAAAACTTTAAAAAGGGACTAAAATTCCGATTTTTAAAATAAGAGAACTAATACTAAAAAATAAATATAAAATAGGGGGATCAAAATTGCAATTAAACTTTTTGATTTTAAGAGCTTTATATGAAGTCTATTTATTATAAAACAACACGAGAGAGGACATAAACCCAAAAAAGTTAGGGATCCGGGATTGAAAAAGAATGGTCTAGAAACATCAAAATGATGTTGATGTTTTCTCTAAACGATGTCATTTTGTTGAAGGGTATCAACACAAAAAAATTTGACGTTGAATCCATTGTTTCAAGTAAAAATCTTTTAAGATGAATTCATGACCATTATTTAGTCTTGTTGTTTTGACAGTTTTATGAAATTGAGTTTGAATGATAGTGATAAAAGATTTAGCAAGATTAGAAGTTTCAATTTTATATTTCATAAGGTAGATTCAGAAAAATCTATTGTGATAATCTACCACAATTAAGAAATATTGTGTCCTAGCATGAAAGGAATGAAATAAGGACCCAAAATGTCCATATAGATTTAATAAAATCAATGAGCATCATGAGTTGTACTAGTAGAAAATACTAATATTTTATGTTTATCTAAGAAATAAGAATAACAAGGAATTATGTGATAAACTATTTAAGAGAAAAAATTTATTGATATATGAGGTAGTTAGATGAGAGGGGTGTCCAAGACAAAAATGCCACAAATTGCAGTTTTAAATACAATTTGTAGTATTTTAAATTTTGTCCACTTTTTTTACTTTTAATTGTATTTTATTTTAAATGAATGAGATAGCCTATTATATGGGTTTTCAGATCTAGTTTCTGATTGATTGTGCTTTGTCATAGTTTATTCATTTCCATTTGTACGGACATAATTTGTCCTATAAATTAGAATCTTTTTCTCATAATTTTTCAGATACGATTACACGTAGTTTTACACAAAATTTCATATAGCGTCTAAATTACGGTTTTTTACGACTCCCAAATTTCTTAGTGTTATTTTGTTTGAGAATTTCTTATCACACCACCCTTGTTTCTTAGGCACCATCTGAATTTTCGGTTTTGCCCTCTGATTCCGGATGTGCACATCCGGACGCACCAATTTTTTTAAAATTTTCAGTTTTTACCGGATGTGCACATCCGAAATAAATTTGTATTTGCAAATCCGGAATAAATGTTGAAGCAAAACACCAGAAATCCAACAATCTTTCTCACATTTATAAAATAAAATCGGGATTACATTGAGAAAATCGCCATGACATCGACATAAATTTAAATATTACAAGATCAATAGCCCGGTGGACGCTTGCACATCTCTAAGATGTCATCGACCGTTCATCGGATTTTGACGGTCGCCTCGAACTCGAGCGGGAATCGTTCTTCGTAGCCCAAAAAAGTTTGCCACATCGCTCAAACATTCTCTTGATTCTTGAGCTCAACAAGGCTGTAAGTGACGTTCCCTTCGTTATCAACGGAAGGTGAACGATACTGAAGTTTCGCAACCTTCCGTTTGTCTCCGTAAGGTAGGAGATGTTCGATGTCGTCAATGATCTCGCCGATGGAGGTGTCCCTCGTTAGCTTATACTGGCGACCGCGTGTTTTGCCGTCGGTGTAGGAGACAGTTGCGACATACCAATAGATCTTGATATCATACAATTGAGACTTTTAGTGTTTGTGTGAATGATATCAAATGAAACCCCTAATTTATAGAAAAGTTAGGGTAAAGTTATTTCTGCCTAAGTTCGTTCTGGATGTGCAGATCCGGACAAACCCTACAAATAATACTTCCGGATGTGCACATCCAGAAATTGTCCGGATATGCAAATCAGAATGTTTTACTGATACAATTTTAAAACAGAATTGAACAGCTTATGCAGCCACTTGGAATACTTTAAGTGCAATAAAATTCGTACGTGTATTAAAAAGACATATGGATAAAAATACAATATATTTCACTTCATTAATGTACATGGTGTCGTATGATTATACAAAAGAGTTAAAATAAAATTCTCCGTCTAAATCTATTGGAGCTAGAACTTTCGATTTTTCTGCATTTGATGCCTTTTCAATTGCGTGCAATCTTTCGAATTCAAGAATCCTTTCGACAAAACTATCCGGCCAATACTCGGCAATTGTGGTTGCATGCATCGCCCATTGCGGTGATTTAGGTGGTATCGGGCATCCGGGTTTCAAGATAACTTGTACGAAATGTCTTGATTTCGCAAGCCATCCGATACACATGATGCGATCATTTGGATTCGATGGAGGTGCGGTGTGGAGTGGAAAAAAGGTTTCCGAAAATCCGTATCTCGTCAAGTCGATACACACCATATCGTAGGCGCATGCAATAAGATGACCCATCTAGGGGAAGCTCATCCATTTCGATACCTGTGTCGGACCACTCAACCACGGAACAAGTGACTCGTGAACCTTGTTGTAATTTTCTTGATTTTTATAGAGACGCAAGTATGCTTCTTTATGCGTCTCCAACTCTAGGATAAGTTGATGACGTACAAGTGCATGACCTTCCTCTCCTTTACCGAGTAGTGCCGACACGGCTCGGTAACCGCAATTACCATCCCCTACAACATCGATTATACTGTCGATATGCTTGTGCATAAAAACCGGCATCTCGTCAATAAAGGAAATCATACGTGTAGTTGGAGTCGGAGTCGGAACTCGTGGAATCGATGTCGGAGCCGGTTTGGAAATGCGAGCTCCTTTCATGACACTTTGTAGAGATTTAGGAGTCGGAGATTCCGGAAAGATTTGGTCAACGTGCTCATAATACGAAGGATACCGAGTTGTTGAGTTGTCATATGGTGTAGGCTTCAACTTCTTCGGAGCACCCTTTGTCTTAACCGGTTGAGACGGCGATATCATTGCGGTTGTTTCGGGGAAGGTAATCTTCCTCAACTCTTCTTTGATGTGTAGCTTCATATTGTCGTCGGCCTTCGAAAATCTCTTTTGAATCCTTCCAATTCGGCCAAAATAGAGATATCCGGTTTATCTCCTTCCTTACAAGCATCATCATCAAAACTCAGTCTCATCCAATAAGGGCAAACTTCGTCAATTTGTATTGGCTCACCTAGTTTCAACTTTTTAGCAATGGCACAAGCACAAGGAAGACCGTAGGTTTTCACAATAGTGCAACCACACTTTGCACTATTGGAACCTACCGTTTCAGCTCAGTTGGCCTCGTGAAAAATATAGCCCAACCCCGCCCGAGACATGTTGTCGATCAATTAATTGTAGAGGAAGTTACCTTTAAACGGATGTTCCAAAACCGTGATGCTCCGACCAAAAGTGGTTTGTATCTCATTGTGTTGGTTTTTGATCATTAGATGCACAGAGTTTCAATCCCGACATAAATCCCCCTTGCTATTCCCTAACCAATTCTTCAAAGTGGCATGTGCCGACTCAACTCTAGTGGTGGTAGTGTTTCCAAGATGTCGTACGTTATCGGTCCACGCACAAACAATCTTTTCTTTCACTTGATCAAGAATGGTGGATTCAACATATTTCAAGAAAACGGGGTACCGTTAACACACTTTCTGGAATTTAATGACCGAATCGGCATATATTTCCGTTGTGGAAGAATTTAGAATATGAGTCCATGCATCCATAATTTTCTCTACAATGACACCCGACTTGACCACTTTTCCGTCTTCCGACTCTACTTGTTTGGCACCCACCGCGGTCTTAACCCGACTTCGCACATTCTTTGTTATGTGAAATCGACAAAGTAGTGCATTGGAAGAAGGAAAGACCTTTGCAACCGCATTCATCAAGGCGTTGTCGCGGTCCATAACAATTGCTTTTGGCATTTGAACATGTTTCTTCAAAAGTGACCGACACGTCTCCAACGCCCACGTGAAATTGTCCTCTTTCTCACACTCCAAAAAGGCAAAGCCGACGACATATGTCTTATACGTAGACGTAACGCCAACCATCTCAAACAATGGAAGACGATACTTGTTTGTCTTGTATGTGTTATTGAGAATGAGCACTGTCGAGAACGTGTTGAACAACTTGATGGAATCCGGATGAGTCCAAAAAATATCTCGGACCGTAATTCCATCATTGCGATATCTGTACCGAGACACGTAATCGTTGTCCTCCAACACTTTCAACAGTTGTTGCATCTCACTCCTATCTCCCCTAATTGCCTTGTTCGTTTGATACCGAATGTTATACACTTGCTTTATGTTTGCAACATTTTCGGGTTCTTTCCGTTTCAACGTCGCAAGTATATTCTTCGGCTGGACAAGGTTCAAGGTCATGTCGGCTATACATGTCTTCTCTTCCGCCTTGAGCCGACATACACTTGGATGGCCTTGAAGCTTTGAGCACATTTCGTGGTTATGTATACCACAACGAACGACAAATCTCCATTTCTTTGAAACTAACATGTAACCACCAATCTTAAAAGGGCACTCACATCTTCTAGTACCGGTCTCGTCTTTCTTTAACTTTCGTAGAGGTGCTTGATATTTGCCGCTTCTTTCGCAACCCAAAATTACAAAAGCTTTTCTTCTATCCGACCCATTATCCGATCTCCCGATATTTACACCGAAGCCTAGCTCAATAGCCGTCCTACGAATGTATGCGATCATGCTTTCACGATCATCAAAGTCTTGCTTGTTGTTAAAGTCACCGCCGACATCAACCGACTTTACGAGCATACCTTCATCTTTCGGGGAAATCGGCACAACTAATTCTTTTGTCATGTTATCGGGATGCACCATATCTATTTATAAACAAGAATAGAACAATTAATATGTATAAATAAGATATATTCAAAAATGCTGAAAACTTAAATTACTTAGCTTCAGGCATTTTTCCGGATGTGCACATCCGAAAAAGTTCATGCTAAATTCGTTCCGGATGTACACATCCGGAAGTAGCGTAACTTGTTTTTTCAAAAATGTAGATTGATAATGTGAGCAATGTAGTGGATGAAGTTGAATGTTTAGCTGAAATTCAGTCTTTCCTTGCTCCCTTTGATTTGTTGCACCAAAAACTTGAACTTTTTGAGTGAGAAATGAGATTGATGAAGTAGGATTTTTTGGGTTGGTGAGAGTGAGTGTGGAAGAAGAAAGGTTGATTATGGGAAGGGGGAGTGATCATGCAGCTTCTAATATAACAGCAATTATTCCGGATATACAGATCCGGAGGCCTTCTGCATATGCACATCCGGAACAACTTTTTATTTCTTAAGGATACGGTGCGTCCGGATGTGCACATTCGGAATCAGGAGACAAAAAAATAATTTCACATGGTGCCTAAGAAACTTGGGTGGTGCATTAAGAAATACTCTTTTATTTTTACTTTAATTTATTTCATATTTTAAACCAAATGATGTTCATCTCATAGTTTTTTTTTTTTTAATTCTTTACTTTTTATTTGTATTAATTATACATTTTTTACACATTCAAACATACACGCATCATTCACTAAGAATATTTTTCCAATTGCATTCTATAAAAGTACTGTACTTTCATCAGCTCACAACAATAATTTTATTGCGATATATATTTTCTAATTAAATAGACAGTTTCTGAGTTTTTACAATATCTATTCTACTATTGTAAGAATTGTCTCACATCAACATTCTTTTATTTTATTTTTGTACAAAAATAATCTCACACTTACATATACAACACACACAGAAATCATGGTAGAAACAAAAAGTTCCACAATTCATATACTAAGGGCACGATCGAAAATGCAGAAAAAGTCACAGAAAATTTGAGAAAAGAAACCAGAGTCATAAAAATCCTAAACTCCCGAAGAAGTTTGTTTTCATGCTGAAAGAATAACACTTTGCCTAAAACCGAAGTAAAACTGAAACTTACCTCTGAATTCGATGTCTGCACCGCATCTTTCCTCTAACCGAGCAAATCACGCCAGCGAACGCGAAATAGCAGCCACGACGCTGCACTCCCTTCAGCCGTCAAGCAACCGCCCTTCGCGATGTCACCACCGCGGTCATACCGTGATTCCGCACCCAACCACCAAACACCACGAGCCCACAACGTAACCGCCGCGAGCCCCTCCGCTACAGAACCGCTGTCGACGTGTGAGAGCAACCGTGGATAAGCATTTCGTTTTATCCTATTTTCATTGTTGTATATTGTGTTGTTTTGTTTTAAAGGTTTTGCAGGATATAGCTTTGAGGAGAGAGAGAGAGAGATATGAGGAAACCTGTTGTTTTGCTTCTTTGGTTTCTACATTGAATAATTAATAGCTTGTTCTTTAGGTATTGTTTTTTTTTTTTTGGAGAAGCTAAAAATTTATTAAAAAACACATTAACAGCATAAGATATGCTGCTAAAGGCCAGGTACAAATAAAGTTCCCACCAGGACCAAAAAGAAGCCAAACACGCCTACTACAAAATAAAGTAAACAAAAGAAAAACTCTGCCTCTCAACCCACTTGACCCAACCTCCAACTCAACTAAAATATTGAAAGATTGAATACAAACAAGCTGCTAAAAGAAACTCTGTAACTCCAGCCTATCCCTCCTAAATACTGAAAAGGAGAACACCAAATACCGAACTGTACATGCTCAGATAAAAGCTCGAATGCTCCTCCACCTCAAGAAGCTCCTATTAACCGACCAACACAGCTAGCCACAACCGGGACTGCCAACACAAATTGCCCTCAAACCTTCAGACAGGACTTCCTCCTTGACTAAGCTATAAATCCAAATGACGAACGATGTCTACGACCTTATGCCGCTGAAAACTGATACCGACAACCAGAAAACACAGATGTAACTACCGAAAGCTACAAAACTCCACCAGACCAACAAAACTGCCAGTGAAAGGGATACCAACTTCTCGCTCAACCTCTAAGGGCGTGATCCTCCTACTAAGAGACATTGCCCCAGCCTGCTGCTACACACCTGCTAGAAGGATCATGATGCAGGCCAACAACCAGAGCTTACAGACAGCAAGGTTCGCATCCATAGCGGTGATCTTGAAATAAAGACCTACTGCCATACTCACTCTGAGGGCTGCTGCAACGAGATGGACACCTCCAGACAAACACCCGGCAATCCTGCAGCATACACCCAGGCCGCCAGAAAAATGCACGAGATAAAACCAAAAACACCGGAGATTCTGGTGCATTCCACTGCTGAGCCTACGATGCAAGCACCACAAGATACCAAATGATGTGGTGATGGTTACGGACTAAACATCGCGCCAAAGCTATGGACACAATGCCCTTCAACTTGAACACCAAGCACTGAAACATCCTAAACCGGGGATACAAGGTGCACCACAGAGGCAAGATAGCCAACCACAAAAGCTAATACCCTAAGCCTTTGCCTTAGTCATTTTATTGCTTCAGCCGAACCACAGACCATTACCAGATATAACCCTTCTCTACCACATTCTCAATATTAATCAAGCAGACCACCAAAGGAGAAAAGAGGAGTAGGACGCCCACCGACATACACAAACTATCACCGAAAGACTACTAACACCACTCTGAGGAAAGCCGTCATCTTGAAATGACTGCCATACAATGGCCCAGCAACCCATCAGAGAAAATACAACCAGGTCAGCAGAACACCTGTACGAGAGAAAAACTTGGGATAACGGCCCTCAGGAGCGAAAACGGCTGCAGCATCTAAAACTGCTTGACCAACACCACTGCCCCATCCAAAAACACACCTAGGGGCCGCGGCCCTACCCAAGGATTACCCTCGGATTCGAATACCATTGACATAGACTGCAGCTTGGAAACTTATATTTACCTCTCAGCCAAATCCACGAGAGTCTTTGGGCAGATTCGAAGATCCTTTCTATTGGTTCTGCCTTATTTCTAAATATGGTGTTATTTCTATCTTTCCAAATGCTCCAGATGCCCGCGATCCAGATTACTCTAGCCTTTTTTATACTCTCTTGAAATGTTCCCAGCAGCCCCTAGGAAGGGCAGATGATACTCCAAGCCATTTTAAGATCCTGATCCCTAGGTATTGTTTTTTATTATTATGAAGAAATCCCGCCACGTTTCAACTTGTGATTGGGACATTTTTTTTATTTTGAATTTTCAGTTGACCGCGGCCAACTAGGGGCAACGCCCCCATTGGCTCCAACATGTAATCCAAGTTTCTTTGTTTTTCTTGCTTTTTATTTATTTTTATAATTATTATTTATTTTGTCTATTTTAAAATTAGTTTGGCTTAAATGCACTTTTGGTCCCCCTAGTTTGAGCATTTTAAACTTTTGGCCCCCCTATGGTCCCTCAATTTTGGCGGTCTTTGCATTTTTGTAGTCCCCCTCCAATTTTACATACGTGGCAGTGATGACTAAGATTTAAAAATTATTTTTAATTACATGGCAAGATGACTAGGATATTTTAATATTTTATAATACTTTTAACTAATTTAATATTTTAAATATTTTTATAGAGAATTAATAATTTAAATTGATATTTAATTAATTAAAATTTTGGAAAAATATTATGGGTCCAAAGCTCATTTCTCAACAGCCCACTTCCATCCCAACCTACTTATGCAATACTATGGATTTGACCAAGCTTTATAAACACTTCCATAATACTAGAAAAACCGATGTGGGACTAAAGCTTTATAAACCTATGCATAACACCAGCAATACCACGCTTCAGTCAACACTGTAGTACTTCCTCATGTTGCAGTGCTTCCTCAAGCCATTGATTGTGCTTCCACTGCTCTTCCCTGCTATAATGCAACTATAATTCTCCATCTTCTCTTACATTCCATGCCCTTTTTGCTTATACCCATTTTCATATACCCTTTTTGCTTATAATTTCATTCCAGCGGGTATTGTGTAAACCCAAATGCAAAAAGCACTCCATAACCCAAAGTTGGCAAGAGAAAAATGTTTACCACGATAAACTCCTCTACAACCAACATTACATTCATTCATTTATTGTTCTTGTTCTATCTGCTTAATTTCAATTTCAATGGGAAATCCTCTACAGCTCAAATTAGTTAACCACATCTCCTTGGTGTGTAAATCACTTGAAAAATCAGTTGATTTTTACGTCAATGTTCTTGGCTTCGTTCCAATTAAGAGACCTACCTCCTTAAACTTCAATGGTGCATGGTACGTATATATCATTTTAGTAATTATACACATTATTCTAAATATACTAATTGCATTTTGGTTTGATTAATTAGGTTGTTTAATTATGGCATTGGTATACACCTCCTCCAATCAAATGATCTAGAAGGCATGACCAAGAATCCACACATAAATCCAAAGGACAACCACATATCTTTCCAAGTATATATCTTTCTCTATTTCAATTTACAACGTTAAATTAAAAGCATAGTTTATTCATATATTGTGTATTTATTATTCTGTGAATTATTGTTGGTATAGTGTGAGAGTATGGGTGAAGTGGAGAAAAAACTGCAAGAGATGAAGATAGAGTATGTGAAGAACAGAGTTGAGGAAAATGGAATATATGTTGATCAGTTATTCTTCGATGATCCAGATGGCTCCATGATTGAAATCTGCAATTGTGATAATATTCCTGTTGTGCCTTTATCCGAGAACAAAGTGCGGTTTTGTTCGCGCTTCAAGTGCAATATTCCAAATCTGCAGCAGCAGCAGCAGATTCAACAAATGATCCCAATGTAGTATTTAACAAGTGCGGTTTATCTTAATCACCATGAGTGTTTTTGTATGTTTTGTATTGTAAGTTAGTAGCGGTGATGATAAAAACTTGTTTCAACTTACTTATAATTTCATTCCAGGGGGTATTGTGTAAACCCAAATGCAAAAAGCACTCCATAACCCAAAGTTGGCAAGAGAAAAATGTTTACCAAGAAGTAACTGTTACTTCCAGAAGCAGAAAAATGGTGAAAATGAATACCAAAGAAATACTTGTAGTCCCACATCAATTTATTTACTAAAAAACAATTGTTTATATAAGTCATATATGCATCACAAGTTATAAATGTGTGATGGGCTGATGCTTTAAGTAAATGGGCTTAAGCCTAGTAGTATTTTCAATGTTTTAATTAATTAATTAAAACATTATTAAATATTAAATCATTTAAAAATATTATTAAATATTAAAATATCCTAGTCATCCTTGCCATGTAATTAAAAATAATTTTTAAATCTTAGTCATCACTGCCATGTATGCAAAATTGGAGGGGGACTACAAAAATGCAAAAATCACCAAAATTGAAGGACCAAAATCGCAGGTTTTGTAATAAGGGGACCAAAGATTTAAAATACCCAAACTAAAAGGACCAAAAATGCATTTAGTCCAATTAGTTTTCATGTAGTTTGGGCCCTTTATCTCTATTTGCTAACTTACACCCTATGTTCCTTCTTACACCCTCTCTAGTTTAAGTTTATTTATATCATTCGTTTATTTATTTTATTTAACTTATTTAAGTTATCTTGTTTAATTTTATTAACTTAGTGTATTCTTTTAATTCCGAAGTGTTTAAAAATACAATTTGTTATTTATTTAGTTATTAGGTTTATTACATAAAAATCAAATATAATTAAAATTACAAAAAATATGTCTTTTATTTTTAAAGGTTAAATAAATTTTTAGTCACTACAAATATTTCAACTTTTAAGTTTGTTCTCTAAAAAATTTTCCTTCAAACAATGGTCCTCATAAAGTTTTTCGTCCCCAAATTTTGTCTCTCCTGTCAGTTTTCACTAACGATGGCTTATGTGACATGCCATGCATGTATTATTGTTTTGCCACGTCAAAAATGTCCTAAAATATTTATTCTGATACCTCTTATGTGGCATCCCTCTTCTTCCTCAATCTCTCTAATTCTGGTACCTCTCTTTCTCTCTTCCATAGAGTTTATAATTTTCCCCCAAATTCAATTACAGATTCAATTACATTCAACTCTCTCTAAAACTCTTGCTATGTTCTGTTTTGGACTTCGCTAAGCTCAACCGAATCGAGTAGACAATGAAGTCCATCTTCAACGGTACGTTTTTCTCTCTCAACAATTCAAACCGTAACAGAGTTTATTCAATTGTTTTTTGCTTTTCTAGCTTTCGATTTCCGTAACTTTGATTCAAAGCCTTATGAATGAATCAATGTCTGATTCGGTAATCGATTAAGTTCCGTTTTGATTAATTTTCCACAAGAGAATGATTAGTGAAACGGAAATAAGATTCGTTGATTGTTAGGATTTTCCTTGGTAGAACTGATAATGCAGCTAAGAATCACTGGCATGTTATAATGGCTAGAAAGTATAGGGAACAATCAAGTGCTTACACAAGAAGAAAGCTGAATCAACCTGTTTACAGAAGAATAGAAGAAAATACAACAAGCTTTGTCTCGAGGGATATGGATCCAGTTTCATCATCCTATTGTGCTTTCAACTTCCCAAATGGCTATAATATGACTAGTTTTCCATATCCATATTTTCATGGTGGTGTTGAGTGTGGCTTAAATGGTTCATCCTCCATGAATGGTGCCAAAGAATCAATCTCAAACAACAAACAGTCCCTTTCTCCTATTGATATCTTTTCAGGTATGTCACTATGATGCATGCTTAGATTAGTGGTGGATTCTTTATGTTGTAGCCTTAAGTTGCCCTTTTTATTGTGTCTTTTTTTAAAAATCTATTTCTATTTTAACACACCAAACTTTGCTCAAACTTTCTTGTCTCACCTTAAAAAATAATGCATTAGCTTATACAGTTAATAAACCTAGCTCTAATGCGACGAAACCTAGCATATTACTAAGTGGAGTCCAACTCCAACTTGGGGTACTCAGTCCTTTGATTCATCACTTTGTAAGTTTGTAGTAATTTTGGATCTAATTATATGTTAAATTGTCAATTGATTTTGAACTTGTTATGTTTTTTTTCTGTGCCAAGGTGTAAATTTTTTTTTGGTTTTTGAGTCGGTGCAACCATTTTGAATTTTTCAATGCTAGGTTTGGTACGGGGAACCCAACTCTGTTGCTTACAAAATATTTATCTTATGTAGTGTTTAGTTCAAAGGAGGGATGGGGAAATAACCTTCTCCTTGTTTGGTTCACTAGGAGAGTGAATATTAAATTTAAACCATTTGCTTTTTATACACTTGTAACCTTTGATGTTACATTTAATTTAAAAATATTTTAGTTGGTTTGCTTATAATATTTAATGTCGTTTCTTTCTCGACCAAATCTTCTAGTATTGGAGATATGCCAAAGTTGAGTGAAAAGAGATTTTGCTCCTATCTGTTCAGTTTAGTTTTTGGCCCCGTACATAGTACTACGTAAACTCTTGCTACTTTACGTGTTGAGTTTACAGATTCCACGAACTTACATAGACTTTTAAATTTGACAATCATGTATGTTATTCAAGTCCCTAGGTGCTTCATGGTTGCATATTTGTCCACAATGACTTATATTTTCAGGAAAGAGATATCACAATTGCAGAAAAAAGAAGTTGAAATGAAAAAGCAAGCAGCTAGAGGTAGCAAGGTTGAGCAAAAGACTACGAAAAAGCAAGTGGGGGGAGAGGTTTCTCAACTTTATACTAAGCTCAAGGAGAAACATGCGAAAGAAATTTCAACATTAGGCTATAGCAGTGGTAACAAAAATGAAAAGAGCAAATTAGACAATTTGGTGAAAGCCATAGCTGGAGTAACTGTTAGTACTCAACCAGAGAATGTAAAGGTCAGCAAGGCCAAACAGAGACGTGACAAAAGAGCTCAACAAGAAGCAGAGAGGGAATTGAGAATCCAAGCAGAGCAGATTCTATCACTATATACCAAGAACAGCCTCTGGTCTCTGCTGTATCACAAGAAAAAGCAGTGGTAGTGATCACTTCTTAATCTTGGCTTATATTGTTGTCTTATTTATAATCTTAAAAAGTGACAACAAGTCCTTAATAGTTGATTTTTTTATGCATTGCTGCAACCTAGCAATGTAGTTGAGTTGAAATTGTTATGCAACTAGACTTGGATTAATCACCATGAGGTTTGAACTAGTTATGAGATGAATTAAATTGTTTTGAAAGTTGGCATATTAGTGAATTATGTTTGAAGATTTGAATGATTTGTTATGCTAATATGTTAAGCTTGTGTTATATATGTGTACATATGTGAATGCTAATTGTGTATGTATGTGATCTTGCAGGATTGGTGTATTTGATCAAAATAACAAGACACACATAGCATGACTCAAGACATGGATTATGGAGACATTTTGGACAACATGAACATTAAGAACATCCAACTCAGACTACTTAATCCGGTTGTTTCAAACAAAGAATTACAAGCAACACAAAGCCTAAGTTTGGTGACAATTTACAATGGCCACTCTCGCAGCTTCCATATGACAAAATCCACTGTGAATTTTAGAAAGTAAGAAATCGTAGAGGTGAATGGAGGTGATAGCAAACACAAGCTTGGATATGTTTGGAAGCTAGAAATTATGTTAACGCAGTTTTAACAAAGCTACAAATTGTAGCTTTAGGAAGACAAACAGGCTATAACAACTGTGTAAGTGCCACCATGTGTAGTAGTATAAATCAAATATAAATTAATTTTGATTTGTAAGTATTTCAGTTAAATGTTAAGTATTCAAAATTATAGTTAAATGTTATATGAAATATTATGTAAGTGAAAAAAAAATTGCATTGCACTTGTTTGAAAAATCGTTTTTTTTTTTTTTATTGTTAGAGTTAGTGAAATGAGAGTTAATGGTTATTTAGTGAAAACTAGAAATGTGAACTAGGTTAGTTGGATTAAATTAATTGAATTTGGTAGTGAGGGTTATCTTGAATAAGAAAGTTAGTTGTCATAAGTTGAAGTTAGAATTGAATTAGAAATTTTGAAATGGAATTAGCTAGGAATTAGCTAGGAACTAGCTACTGATTATTAGAATGGTGTGTTTATATTAGTTAGGAATTAGCTACGAATTAGCTAGGAAGTAACCGCAGATTAGATACCATTTCTGGGTTTAAATATGATATTAATATTAAAAAAAATTAAAATTGAAACAATTGACACGTGGCATACATGTCAGCATTTTTTACCACATTGGCATTGCCACATGTAAGCCACGTCATCAAAAAAAATTCTACATGGCATGCCACATAAGCCACCGTTAGTGGAAACTAACGGAAGGGACTAAAGTTAGGGACGGAAAACTTTCAGAGGACCATTGTTTGAAGAAAATTTTTGGAGGGAGCAAACCTGAAAGTTGGGATATTTATAGGGACCTTATACATATTTAACCCTATTTTTAGTTAGTTGATTTATTCTATTAGGTTAATTAAGTTAATTATTTGTACATATTTATTTCCCGATTAAATTCAAACGTTCACATTCTCGTGAACATAAATCCTTAGCATGAAGCCAATCAAAGATCAAAACTTTATTAAATCAAATCAACTCAACACTTTTCACAATTCAAAACACGAAAAATCAATCCAAACTCACCAAATGCTACTTTTCTCTGCCCTTGTGTATTGAAACTCCTTTTTCAAATAAACTTTTCTCCGTCCCTATGCGTTGAGATTTTAGCACAAATAAAATCAACACACAGCATTTTTTAGACGAACTATGATACTCTGATTTTTCAATAAACTCTAGGATACATAGGCACAGAGTTGTAACACTCTGGCGAGTACAATAATAAAAACTTCTTTTTTGTCCCCCTTCTTGATTAAATCTTTTTTCTTAACAATAACTTAATAAATGAATGAACTAAAGAATTAAGTAAAAAATAAATAATTAGGCAAACATTCCTTAGATAAATATGATAACCCTAGAACTATTGGAGGACCTCATTTAGTACAACAGAGGTGAGAGGTGCCTGACACCTTCCCCTCGCTTAATTGACTCCCGATCCCTAACGTCTTATCCTTACTTTTTATGTTTTATCATTATTTTCCTGTTCCTTAGGAACAAATAAAGGATGGTGGTGACTATGTGTTTTTCCAGCCGCAACACAATTGATCTTAAAATTACAATGGGTGTTGTTCCTTTTGATTGAATGCATTATGCCAAATAACGTGGAGTGTACAATATGTTTTGGTGAATAAAAGACACATGTGGGACACGATGTTCCAGCATGTGTGCAACATCTGACCTTTGTCAGCAGACCATGGTTGTTGTTGTTCTGAGCAAAAATTATGGTTGTGTTTCAATTAGATTTGTTACTATCTTTTAGCAATGTGTTAATTATATTTGTTTGGCAGATTGAATAAGGTCAAATCTAATTATTTGGATATTTAAATTTGAATCAAAACAAATCAAATGTTTTTGTTGGAGGTTTGTGAAAAACAAATCAAAACAGGATCCTCTATAAATCTATATGTGATCAAATCTTATGCCCATTGGAAAAGCTCGGAAGTTGCATTGATATTTAAGAAGACTCACACCTAACATTTTAAGTGTGCATAAGTATTGAAGAATCTTTATGTTAGAGTTTTTATTTTGAGTCATTTGTTTGTGTTATTATTTGTGCACCACTCTAGCATCCGCTTTCATATCTACAGGTATCTATATTAGTTTGATAGATGAGTTGTAATTTAAATAATCAATTTTCTGATTATTGTATTGATCACTAGGGTTAGTGGGAGAGAGAAAGTGATATGAGTCTCATATTTAAGGAGAGTCCTAAATAGAAATACACGGGTAGAACTAAGAAGATGGGCATTAAATAAGGGTTGTTCATCCAAGACGCTTTGTACTAATTCTATTGAAAGTGGATTTCCTTCCTTGGATTGGAAGACCTCTAGACGTAGGTGACGTTGCACCGAACTAGGTTACCAATTCCCTTGCGTTCTTTATTTGCTTTATAATTTACTATCTGTTTTCCATTATCTGTCAAACCTGGTGTAAGATGTTGAACACATTGACTTAGACATCTTGTCTAACAACTGTCCCTGCATAGAACAAAATTTCAATTGACATCAGAGTAGATACCCTGTTCTATTTGGGTGACCTCCAGGGAGAGTATTTTCTTCTCAAATGGACAACACTAAGGATGGAGGATCAGCCAATAGATCAAATGTCTTAGATGGTACCAGTTATGATAATTGGAAAGCAAAAATGGTTGCTTTCCTCAAGTACACAGACAATAAAACATGGAATGCTATTATAATAGGTTGGAACACCCTGTGATTACCTCTCAAGATGGAACATCAACCTTAAAGTCTGAAGCTGGTTGGACTAATTATGAAGATGATGAAGCTCTTGGAAATTCCAAGGCTTTGAATGTTATTTTCAATGGTGTGGACAAGAACATGTTTAGGTTGATAAACACATGTACCGAACCCAAAGAATCATGGGAGATTATCAAAACTGCATATGAAGACGGATCCAAAGTTCGTATGTCAAGGCTGTAACTCCTCACAACAAAGTTTGAGAATATTAAAATGAATGAAGATGAATCTATCTTTGACTTTAACATAAGACCACGTGACATTGCCAACACTTCTTTTGCCTTAGGATAGAAGATGTCTGAACAAAAGCTGGCCACGGAAATTCTCAGATCACTACCTAAGAAGTTTGATATGAAGGTTACACCTATTGAAGAAGCCCAAGACCTAAGAAGCATCGAAGATGATGAACTCAGTGGTTCTCTACAAACCATTGAGATGGTTATAAATGACAAGCCAGAAAAGAAGAATAAGAGTATAACCTTTGTATCCAACACTAAAGAGGATGAAGATCAAGGTGAAAGTCAAGAAGTTCTATCAGATGATATAGCTCTTCTTGGTAGAAAGGTTAACAAATCCTTGAAGGAATTGGACAGAAAATGGAGGATAAATGTCGAAGGCAGTGTGTTAGACATTAGTTCCCAGTGCAAAAGCAAAGATGAATACAAACAAAAAAGGAAAAAGAGCTCAATGTTATGAATGTGAAGGTGTTGGTCACATTAAAGCTAAATGTCCTACATTTTTAAAGAATCAGAAAAAGGGAATGTCAATCACTTGGTTTGAATGTGATGATGACAATGAAGAAGAGATAACTAACAAGGTGATGGCTTTCACTGTAAAATATGATTCTGGTAGTGATTCTAGTGATGAAGAAATCACTAATGAAGAGTACGCTGAAACATACAGACTTTTGCTCACTTAGTGGAAGGAAGAATGCATGGTAGTAGAGAAACAAAAGAAAATTATCAGTGCTCTACTTCTGGAAAAAGAAAAACTTGGTTCAACCATTGCAGGTCTGGTAGAGGAAGTCACATTGTTAAAGTCCAAATTTGATAATATGACAAATTTTGTACGTATGTTGAACAATGGCTCATATATGTTATATGAAATCTTGGAAGTTGGGAAAATGTCTAGAATACAAATGGTTAGGGTTTGACTACAGCTCCATGAACAAAGGAATCACAATTCCGACTAAGAAGTTAGTTCCTCCTAAGAAGATAACTTAGTTTCTGATGAAGGACCATATCTCTCGGCACCCTGCTCAACATATGTACCCATAGTGTAGAGTAAATAAGAATTCATCATGGAGATGTCACTACTGTGGAAGTGTTAGCTGGGATTTTCAACGGGACCAAATCTCAGCACAATGAGAAGACTTAAAAAAATTGAAAGGTTGAAAGAAAATTTCGACTTAGTTTGCTGAATAAGGAAGTTAAAGCCCCAATTGTTATTTCTGTGCTTTTGTGGTTGGCATTTATTTTGCTAAAACTATTATAGCAGCAAGATGTTGAATCTAAATGTTCTAAGTGGCTGCTTTCAACATGTCAGATGAAGATGTCCCATACCTGCTCATAGGACATCGCGTTGTGGATTCAGTTTTAATGCAGATTCTGTTGCTGTGATTTGTCACTAATTATTCTGTTAATAATTGGTTATCCTATGTGGCATCCAAGGCATTTTTGGATTGTGGTTATTTGTTGGTTTTTCGGATTTGCTGTTGTTTCTAATTATGGAGACAAAATAGGAAACTTTGGATTGAAGACCTATTTTGTTGGAGTTAATTTTGCAGATTTGTGAGCAGTCTATTTGTTGCATTTTTGAAGCCCAATTCAGTCTAGATAATTTGTTATATATTGACTGATGTAAACCTAGTTTTAGGTGTGGAACTTACTTGTGTTTTTTAGGGTTTTCGAGTGTATTTTTGTGAGCCTAACTGGTATCATTCTGATAATAGTATAAGGACTGATTTTTGTGTTGTAAGTTCTGTCAAGTTACTCATAAGCTTTTAAGCATTGAGTTTCTTGTGTGTCAATTCTCATAAGCTGTGAAGTATTGATGATTGTGTGTCTTGAAAGTGTGACTTTCGGTTTGTTTCTTGTGTGGAAAGGTACCAATCACGGGTTGTGGTTGTAGAGGGATTTGAGGAGGGCCTCATACCTAGGTGAGTCTTAGGTAGAAGTCATAGGAAGGGTAGTGATTAAGTGATCAGATTATTCGGGTACTGTATGATCTGTGAATTGATACTATCGTATATTGATTTCGTCCCTGGCTTGGTAGCCCCCAGAGTAGGTGTGTTAGACCGAACTGGGTAAACATATCGCTGTGTTATTTACTTTCTGCACTATTATTTTTATTTGTTATCTTGTTCATTGTGTTGGATATCAGTGTCTCAACATCTGTATAGGACATCTGATATCTGTGCCAGAATTTCAATTGGCATCAAGAGCTTGCACCCTTATTTGGTTCTGGGTGAGATTCAGGGAAGGTACTTTCTGGTACAATGGACAAGGATGGAGGATTTATGAACAAACCACCTCTGCTTGATGGTTCCAACTATGACTATTGGAAACCAAGGATGATAGCTTTCATCAAATCCATGGATGATCAAGCATGGAAAGCTGTCATAAAAGGATGAGAGCCCCCTAAGGTTAAAGATGAAAAAGGTACCCCTACTGATGTGGTGAAGGAAGAGGAAGACTGGGATGATGCAGATTATAAAGGGTCCGTGGGAAATTCCAAAGCCATGAATGCATTGTTTAATGGTGTCAACAAGAACATCTTCAGGTTGATTGAACATTGCACCGTTGCAAAAGAGGCGTGAGAGGTCTTGAAGGTGGCTCATGAAGGAACTTCGAAAGTGAAGATGTCAAAACTTCATCTTCTCACTAGCAAGTTTGAGAATTTGAAGATGAAAGAGGATGAGAGCAATCATGATTTTCACATGAACATTATTGAGATAGATAATGCCTCTAGTGCCCTAGGTGAAAAGATGTCTGACAGCAAACTGGTCAGAAAATTCTCAGATCTCTACCTAAGAGATTTGACATGAAAGTGACTGCTATAGAGGAAGCTCAGGATATAGACAAGATGAAAGTGGATGAACTGGTGGGATCTCTTCAAACATTTGAATTAGGGATCAGTGAAAAGTCAGAAAAGAAGAAGAGCATAGCTTTTGTGTCAAATGCTGGTGACTCAGAAGATGAAGGTGATCTGGTCAGAGATGAAGGGGTGTCTAAAGATTTGGTATTGCTAGGAAAACAATTTAACAAAGTGTTGAAAAGGATTGACTGGAAGTCGAGAGCAAATGCTCAGAACAAGTCTCTCGACATCAGTAAGAACCAGGATGGAGGCAGAAGATCCAAAACTGAAGAAGACTCCAATCAAGGGAAGAGAGTTCAGTGTTTTGAATGTGAGGGATATGGGCACATAAAGACCGAGTGTCCCACGTATCTCAAAAGGAAGAAGAAGGGCTTATCAGTGTCTTGGTCAGAAGGAGAGTCTGAGAGTGATCTTGAAAAGGAATCAGCAAAATTGGTGACAACTTTGACTGGGATCTATAAGGGTGATGGAGAAACTACCTGAGAGTCTGACTCTGACAAAGAATCCTATGTTGGAGAACTCACTAAGGAAGAAGTCTTCACAGGATTTTCAGAATTGTGTATCAAGAATGAATAAAGGTGCCAGATAATATTGGAACAGAAGATTCTGATAGCTCAACTAAAAGCTGAGAAGGAAGAACACTTATCAACCATTGCTGATCTGAAAGAGGAGGTTGAATGGCAAAAGTCAAAACTTGACAATATGACCAAATCTATAAGAATGTCGAACAATGGTACCACGCAGCTGGATGAGATCCTTCAGAGAAAAGTCTGAAGTGTTTGCTGTCTTTAAAGAGTTGTGTCAAAGGATTCAACGGGAAAAGGATTGTGGTGTTGTTCGAATCAGAAGTGACCATGGGAAAGAATTCGAAAATAGTAGGTTTGAAGAGTTCTGCTTATCTGAGGGAATCACTCATGAATTCTCATCACCGATCACTCCTCAGCAGAATGGTGTGGTGGAACGCAAGAACAGAACTATACAACAGTGTGCAAGAGTCATGATTCATGCCAAAAAGCTTCCATATCATTTTTGGGCGGAAGCAATGAATACTTCTTGCTATATACACAATAGGGTGACTATCAGATCAGGTAATTCTGTCACTCTTTACAAGCTATGGAAAGGTAGAAAGCCAAATGTGAAGTATTTCCATGTGTTTGGTAGTAAGTACTATATCTTGGCGGATCGTGAGCAGAGGAGAAAGATGGATCCTAAGAGTGAGGAAGGAATATTCTTGGGATACTCTACAAACAGTAAAGCATATAGGGTATTTAATTCCAGAACTAAGGTGATGATGGAATCCATAAATGTGGTGGTTGATGACTCTAGCAAAGAAGAAGATGTCCCAGATGATGTTGGAGCATACCTGCCCATGAACAATGAAACCTCCCAAGACATTGAGTCTGCAGAAGATAGTGCTCAAGAAACCAACACTATACCTGAGAATGAAGAGGTAGAGGATGCTAACAGGGGACCCTCTATAAGGATTCAGAAGGATCACCCTAAGGAATTAATTATTGGAGATCTGAATGAAGGTGTAAGAACTAGAACAAGGGAGACTGTGTCAAATGCTTGCTTTGTGTCAAAGATTGAACCAAAGAATGTCAAAGAAGCATTAATAGATGAGTTCTGGATAAGTGCTATGCAAGATGAACTTCGTCAGTTCAAGAGGAATGAAGTCTGGGAACTGGTACCACGACCAGCAGGAACAAATGTGATTGAAACAAAATGGGTTTATAAGAATAAGTCTGATGAGCAAGGAGTTATTACCAGGAAAAAAGCCAGATTAGTTGCTCAAGGATACACACAGATTGAAGGAGTAAACTTCGATGAAACATTTGCGCCTGTGGCTCGATTGGAATCCATCAGATTGTTGCTAGGAGTGGCATGTTTGTTGAAATTCAGATTGTTTCAAATGGATGTCAAGAGTGCCTTTCTGAATGGCTATCTTAATGAGGAAGTCTATGTTGAGCAGCCTAAAGGGTTTGTGGATCCAAATTTTCCTGATCATGTTTACAAGCTGAAGAAGGCTTTGTATGGGCTGAAACAAGCTCCACGAGCTTGGTATGAAAAACTAACTGAGTTCTTAGTCAACCATGGGTACAGAAAGGGTGGTATTGATAAAACACTTTTTGTCAAGGAGAAGGATGGGAAACTAATGATTGCTCAGATTTATGTAGATGATATTGTGTTTGGTGGGATGTCGGATGAAATGGTCCAACATTTTGTCAATCAAATGCAGTTTGAATTTGAGATGAGCTTGGTAGGTGAATTGACCTACTTCCTTGGATTACAAGTCAAGCAGATGGAAGATTCCATTTTTATTTGTCAGAGCAAATATGCGAGGAACATTGTGAAGAAGTTTGGACTGGATAATGCCAAACATAAGAGGACTCCTACTCCTACTCACTTGAAGTTATCCAAAGATGAAAATGGAGTAGCTGTTGAACAAAGTTTGTATAGAAGTATGATTGGCAGTCTGCTGTATCTTACAGCAAGTAGGCCAGACATAACTTTTGCTGTTGGTGTGTGTGCAAGATATCAAGCAGAACCCAAGGTCAATCACATCAATCAAGTGAAGAGAATTCTAAAGTATGTGAGTGGTACATGTGATTATGGGTTGCTTTACTCCCATGACTCAAGTCCCATTTTATTAGGTTACTGTGATGCTGATTAGGCTGGAAGTACTGACGATAGGAAGAGTACTTCTGGAGGATGTTTCTTTTTGGGAAATAATCTTATTTCATGGTTTAGCAAGAAGCAAAATTCAGTATCCCTTTCTACTGCTGAAGCTGAGTACATAGCAGCTGGAAGTAGTTGTGCTCAACTGGTATGGATGAAGCAGATGTTATCTGAGTATAATGTCACACAAGATGTTATGACACTATTTTGTGACAACTTGAGTGCTATTAATATTTCCAAAAATCCCATTCAACATAGCAGGACTAAGCACATTGACATCAGCCATCACTTCATCAGAGAACTTGTGGAGCACAAAGTCATAACTCTTGAGCATGTGAGCGCAGAAAATCAGCTTGCTGACATATTTACCAAGGCTCTGGATGCTGTTCAGTTTGAAAACCTGAGGAGCAGACTTGGGGTGTGCATTCATGAAGAACTATAGCAATCAATGTTCCTTCTGGCTGCCAGATTGACAAGACTAAAGGTTCTGGTAGTGCAGTGTGTGAATGAAGGGAAAATGCTGAAGTTTGTGCATGACATTTGGGCATATAATGTGGTGTGCATCTACTCTCTGATGCAGTCTATTCTTGTTTATGTTTATTTTGACTTGTTCTACTTGCCTTTGTCATATTTATGGCTAAAAAGGGGGAGTAGTATGTTTGTGCGGATGTATGTGTGGGGAGTGCTTGTGCTTGTGGTGTTGCAGTAGTTGAGGGGGAGAATGTGGAATGTTGCTGTTGTTGAGGAGGAGTTTTGCTATGCTGCTATGATGTGTTGTGTTGTTTGTTGTGTGTTGTGTGCAGCTGAAGGGGAGTGCTGCTATGCTGGATGTTTTTTTTTGCTGTGTGATGTTGGTATTTCGCTGCTGTCTGATATGGATATTTTTTCTGGCTGATATGGATATTGTTCTTTGTGCTTCCTTACAAGTTTTTTATGTGTGTGTAGTTTTAGCCAAAATAAGCCAAAGGGGGAGATTGTTATTTCTGTGCTTTTGTGGTTGGCATTTATTTTGCTAAAACTATTATAGCAGCAAGATGTTGAATCTAAATGTTCTAAGTGGCTGCTTTCAACATGTCGGATGAAGATGCCCCATACCTGCTCATAGGACATCGCGTTGTGGATTCAATTTTAATGCAGATTCTATTGCTGTGATTTGTCACTAATTATTCTGTTAATAATTGGTTATCCTATGTGGCATCCAAAGCTTTTTTGGATTGTGGTTATTTGTTGGTTTTTCGGATTTGCTGCTGTTTCTAATTATGGAGACAAAATAGGAAACTTTGGATTGAAGACCTATTTTGTTGGAGTTAATTTTGCAGATTTGTGAGCAGTCTATTTGCTGCGTTTTTGAAGCCCAATTCAGTCCAGATAATTTGCTATATATTGACTGATGTAAACCTAGTTTTAGGTGTGGAACTTACTTGTGTTTTTTAGGGTTTTCGAGTGTATTTTTGTGAGCCTAACTGGTATCATTCTGATAACAGTATAAGGACTGATTTTTGTGTTGTAAGTTCTGTCAAGTTACTCATAAGCTTTTAAGCATTGAGTTTCTTGTGTGTCAATTCTCATAAGCTGTGAAGTATTGAGGATTGTGTGTCTTGAAAGTGTGACTTTCAGTTTGTTTCTTGTGTGGAAAGGTACCAATCACGGGTTGTGGTTGTAGAGGGATTTGAGGAGGGCCTCATACCTAGGTGAGTCTTAGGTAGAAGTCATAGGAAGGGTAGTGATTAAGTAATCAGATTATTCGGGTACTATATGATCTGTGAATTGATACTATCGTATATTGATTTCGTCCTTGGCTTGGTAGCCCCCAGAGTAGGTGTGTTAGACCGAACTGGGTAAACATATCGCTGTGTTATTTACTTTCTACGCTGTTATTTTTATTTGTTATCTTGTTCATTGTGTTGGATATCAGTGTCTCAACATCTGTATAGGACATCTGATATCTGTGCCAGAATTTCACCAATTATTGTTAGAATGTGGGACTTAGTATTTTTTTTTTTCTGAAAAGGGATTTCATCCAATAGTTCGACACCAACATTGATTGAGATTTTGACGTGAGAAATCACCAAGGCACGTCGATCAATAGTGTTTAGCGCGAAGAAGTATTTTCAAATGGGTAACTATTTCTCAGTGTTATCCAGAGGGACATGTGGAAGATATTTCAAAGGCGAAAGGCATGTAGAAATTACGCGTCAACTGCTAAAAAGGAGAACATTACAAACAATTATTTCTACATCAGTATAAATAGGAGTTCTAGTGTTAGGATTCAGGGCGTTGTGTTGAATTCACTACAAAACTCACAAACTCAAAGTACCCAGCAAAGCGGAAATGAGTTTACTTGAGCAAGATGTATGATTCCAAACACCATTTCATTTAAATGCAAAATCTTTTACTTCAATTTAGTTTCTTTGCAATCGTGTTTTCATTCCTTTGTTAATTTATTATCGTTTTGCATTACCCTTTTACAAACTTCTTGTCATTTTATCATTGTCAAAATCCTTTATGTTTCCAAACAATCCACCTTTTTGCACTACTTTACTCAAAGATTTTGACTACATCGAAATCCTTTACTTTTCTACACAAAACTCAGAGAAATGTTTAGTACCATGTCCTAGGATTATCTGGTCAATCCTGCAAGTAAGCTTTTATAAGAGACTAGCGTCTGTTTACTAAATTTCAAAGTAAACAAATTGGCCCGTCTAGTGGGACATTGTGCTAAAGCTTTTTATCTATCTCTTAGATACTATAAATTTCTTTTACAATTTGTTCTGCCTTCATGAAATGTTATGGATATTTATATGTGTTTAAGAAGTGGAAAATTTTTACCAAAAATGACGCGTCCTCCTATGGATAACTCTAACTCACTGAAAAAGCCCCAAAATTTAGTAGAACAACCAGTTGGATCGACGATTGAATAAGCAGTTATTTGTATGCTTGTTAGAATAACTGCTCCAATGGTATCAACAATGACAATGGCACCATACCATCGTAGGGGATAATTCCCCCCACCACAGCTAGGAAGTTCCCCCCTTTTAATCTTATAGTTGAAAGACCTATATTGGGGTTTTTCAATGCCAGTAAATAATAGGGAGTACCCTTATGGCACGCCAACCTCGATAATGGGTGGCCTCCACAATAACATGTCAACGTATAGTGACAAAGCAATGGCCACTGGGCCATCATACAATCCCCATAATGCCTCTGCTTTGACCATAAACAATATGATTCGACCAGGAGGGATAGGTTATATCCCTCAAGTGACGCCCTCTTTTAATAGGACATCTATGATGGCTACGAGGCAGTAGATGGATGAAAGGTATCTTGAAATGGTTAGTATGTTGACCCAACAAATGGGTACAATATGTAATCCTTTGATTACAATTACTAACCAAACATATGAATTGTTGGCCAATCAGATGGGTCGAATAACCATTTTTTTGGCACCCCTCAGGTTCAGGCTCGACCAACCCCTCAAATATCAAATGTTAGGCAAGTCGAAACACCTGAAAATAGAATATCCCATGTAAACTTAGGCCAAAATCCAGGATTTTGACCACTAGAACCTACCCCAAATAGGGAGGACAAGGAATCCATATGTCCACATAATCCTAGGTCTGTAATGGTACACCGAAATCAAGATGCTGACCAAGTTCTCTGAAACATCCATCAATATAACTTTGGGGGGCAAAATAACATAACTAATGTGGTCAAACAAAATTTTCCCCAAAAAGGCCTTAATGTGGATCTCCATAGGCCTAATTTCATGCCCCCTTCATCAGAATACATTCAACAAACAGAACTCCCTAGGGGCTGGAAAGTTCCAAAGTTCACCAAGTTTGCTGGTGACACTAGTGAGTCTACGGTTGAACATGTCGCTAGATACCAGATTGAGGCTGACGATATAGCAAATAATGAGAATTTGAAAATGAAATATCTTCCCAATTCTCCAACAAATAACGCTTTCACTTGGTTTACCACACTCCTTCCATACTCCGTACAAACTTGGATTCAATTGGAGAGGTATTCCATGAACAACTCTACATGGGCTAGTAAAAAATAAGTCTTAAGGAGTTGGCCAGTGTTAGGAGAAAAATGCCTGAGTCAATTGATGATTATTTGAACAAGTTTAGACTTCTAAAAGCAAGGTTCTTTACACAAGTCCCTAAACATGAGTTAGTAAAAATGGCTGCAAGAGGCCTAGATTATTCCATTAGGAAGAAATTAGACACAATACCTTAGGAACATGGAACAATTGGTAGATATGGTTCGCTAGGTCGAACGCTTGAAAGGTGAAAAAGCCAGAACAAATAAGTACCCTAAAAAAAGAAAAGGTCGCATATGTAGAAACAAATGAATATCTCTCAGATTTAGGCGACGAGTATGTCGAAGAGAGTGAGGTCAATGTTGTTGAACTTAAGCCAGGACCTCCATACGTGTGTAAGTTGGTAAAACCATCGAACAAGAAGAACCCTGTTGAACCAATAAAAAATGATAAATTTGTCACAAAAACATACACTTTTGATATAACGAAATGTGATGAAATATTTGGTTTACTTGTTACTGATGGGAGGATTATAGTGCCCCCGGGCCTGAAAACTCCCCCATTAGAATAGAGAAAAATAGAGGTTTTTGTAAGTACCACAAATTTTTAGGTCATAAAACTTCTCAATGTGTGCTTTTCGCGGATTTGGTGCAGAAAGCATTGAAAGAAGGAAGGTTGTAGTTTAGCAAGAAGCCAAAAGCTTCAATGCAAGTGAATGTTGTTCCACTATAGAGTGAAGAGTCATAATATGCTGAGCCTATCGAGATTCTCATGGTTGAAGATATTGATGGCTTCGAAATGGATGTCGAAAAAACTGAACAGATTCCTGCAGTTGTTAACGAGGAAATGAAACTGATGTACCTTTAGGATGAAGACGGACTTATCGACTTGTTGGAGATATGCAAGCTAAGAGACTCCAAAACCATGTTATGCCCTAGGTGTAGCATTGTTTTCGATGAGAAGACAACCAAGATGCATGAAGAGACCAGAATGCATGATCCCAAGAAGAGCAAGTGAGGAGGTTCGACTACAAGGTTCACCTTCGACAAACAAGGTGTTCCACGCAAAAACGAAGAATACTAGAGGCAGTTTTGACAACATCACCAAAGGACTTACCGTCTTCCTGCCAATGTACCCCTGGGAAAGTGGGTAAAACCTCTGAATCAGAGGGGAGCAAATCAACCAAAATGGAAGGTGATCGATCCAAAGATAGGACTACCAAACCAGAAAAAACCTAATGTGTCTAAGAATAATCCACAAGTCCCTCAGAACTATAAGAGTAAAAAACCTATAACACGGACTTAATAGAGGCACCATCATAGGAAGAAGAAGGCTGAGCATGAAGCCTCTGCAACGAAGCGTGAAGCCCCTTGGTCGAAATGTGATGTGATTGGGTCGAACACTTTGAAGAAACCTTTCACAATGAGATTTAATGAAAAGGACAAGAAGATAGCTAACTACAGACTATCCATGAGAATTGTACCTTTAGGAAGGGGTGATGTTAAAACCAGGGAGAAAACTTCTGAGTACACCCCTCAACCAGAGGAAAAAACTCCTGAGTAAACTAGACATCCAAATGATGAAATGGTGGAGTACAACTTGGACTCAGAGTATGAAGACGATCTTCTAATAAACTGTAACATAGTCTCAGTGCTCCAGGAAGAATATGTTCTTGTGTTAGAAGTATCAAAGACAGAGGAGTAATATGTACAAGATGAGGCAGAAAACCAGAAGCTGTTATGTTATTAGGTCATGATTAATGGCATTGTCGAGGAAGAACTAGCCATCTTAGAAAAGCCATATGCTCAAATGTAGTACCATCTGAAACCTTGGTTTATAAGGGCAAAGGTAGACAACATGGCTATTGTTGAAGCGGTAAAGCGGCAAGCAAAAGTAAGTTTGGAAGTATTCCGGGTTTTATCGTATCCACAGGGATCGGTGCGAGGGATAAAATTTCGTTCAATAATTTCAACATTTCTAAGCTTGTGGTGATTAATTTTGGTTGAAAGATTCAAGATACCAAAAATAAAGGCAGAAAATATAAAGACGGAAAATATGAAGTAAAGACTTTAAAATAAACGGAGCTTTGTTGGGATTGAATCTCATCAATTGATAACACATGCATTCTTCTGACCAGTTAAACACAAATCAATCATCCGTATAATATCCCCATGTATCACCCACAACAGAGGTTATGTCTAATGCAACGTCGAGGGAACAACTGTATTGTCTCATTGGTGATGTCTCACGCAACTCAAAAACACAGAGCATTAAAAACTGATACTCAAGCAATTGTTAAGCCTAAATCCATGTCTATAGTTTATAACCTAACAAATATTCATCCTAGATCCAAATCTGAAGAGTATATGTCTATAGCGGTTCAAATCAAAGATAAACAAGTAAACAAAGATGATACCCATATCCGAAAAATGATTACTTCATATAAAACGCCACGATCAGAATACGTACATACGCTTAACCGTTTTTACATACATTCAACTAATTTGCCAAATGAATGTGAACATAGTTTCTCATCTCTATTATCACGCATCCTCACAATATCATATTGATCCTACTCATGCTACTAATCAACATAACAAAATAAAAGATACTGGTGAATATCAACTTACAAGACTATGTCAAAAGTTTGCTCATTGATAGATGAATATCTAAGATCCAAGATTTGAAAATAGTTTTGTCAAGACCCACAAATAAGAAATAAAACACAACATCAATATTGAATCAAAACTAGTTCACAATACATATATTAGATGAAATACATAAGGTATCAAAAGATTACATCCAAACCCAATAAGAAATCGAAGCTACTTACTCGAAGATCAAGCTCCGATTTCCTTTGATTTTGACTTCTCCCTCTTAGAGTTTGTATTTCTCTCTCTAAAATATGTTTGGAATGAAGAGAGATAAAGTTGGATTATGAAAAATACAAGTTTTTTTTGGAAATATCTAGCAAGTTGTCTTATATACAAGTTACAAAATGTGCCTATAAGTGGCACCGCGCTAAACGCAATCAAAGCACGCTTAGCGCGATCAGTTCAAAGGCGGAAAATTCTCAGAAAGCGCGTTAAGCGCGGTCATGGACCGTTAGATATTGCCTTCATCTCAAAAGCGCGCTGATCCCGCGCTGAAAGGCGGGCTATGCACGGTTTTTCACCAAATGCCGCAAAAGTTATCTTCCAAACCTTCTTCCAACATCCAAAGGCTCCTAGCATCACATCAGACAAGAAAACTGATTCTTCTTCATTTCTTTGGCTTCCTTGTCCAATCATTTGTGTCTAAATCATTGATGTTTTATGCCTATATTCTGCACAATAACACACATATCAAAGCATCCAAAGGTATTTTCAATATGTTGAAGAATCACACAAGAACAAGAAATAAATCCATTAAAACGTGATAAATGAGTTGAAAAATACCAAGAAAGATGGTTCAATTTAAGTCATATTTTGCACTTAACAACTCTCCCCAACTAGATTTTTGCTTGTCCTCAAGCAAAGTATGCCCCTCATTAAAACAAGAGGATTTGCTCAAGTATAAGATTCAACCAATAAAGGATTAACGGTTCAAATTTAAACAAGAGAGATTTGCTCAAACAAGAGGATTTGCTCAAACAAGAGGATTTGCTCAAACATAAAAATGCGCACAAGCAATGTTCACCACTTAATAGAATCGAACAATGATAAAGAATTTAGTTCTTAAACAAATATCATGAAATGTTTCAAATAACAACTAAATTCTCTTACTTGAATCACTCTAACACTCCTCTTCAAAATAAGAATGAAGAAATTAACGCGTTTACAACCGCGAGGCAATTTCACTTGCCTGGAAAATAATGCAAATACAATCTAATTCATACATTTATCTAATCAATCAAAAATGAAATCATGGAAGCAACAAGATCACTAAGGTCTTGAAAGGTTGTAGCTTGGCCAGATTTCACAACAAAGGGTCATTTCTTAGGCTATTGAATCGAAGTTGCCACGCAAAAGAAACATTCACTATACATGGTATTTACACATCACAACTTCATTAAGCAATTTCTTTCCTCTATTGCTCACCCTTTCCAAATTTCTTTTGCACTATTATTTCATTCTAAATTTTTTCTTTTACAAACAAGCATGCTTTTTCTTTTGGTTTTCACCTTCATATTCACACTTTTTCTAATGCTTGCTTGAAATTTTTCAAAATTTTTAGCAACCTACGATTTTTCTTTTCATTCTCCCCAACTTGAACTCAACCAAATATCAAGTGAATGTTCATTGCTTTTTATGGCAAGGAAATCAATTGAAAACATTGTTCAAAGGTTCAAGAAAGTTTTTTAGAATCTCACAAAATTCAATGATGAACCAAACTTTCAAATTATGTACATAAACCAAATTCATCACTAAAATGAGATCTAAACTGTTTAGGCTCAAAGGGGTTAACAAATTCTCACTACTCACGGGTAACTTACTTTTGGATATGGTTGGGCTCAATATAAACAAATGCCTTGATCAATTCTAATGCTTCCACAAAATTACAATAATCAAAAGGTTAAGCATGAATCAAATGAATTAAACAAAGTTATCAGTCATCCTCGCATATAGTAAACAATGGAGGTTTCTCACAATTTGTGGCTTTTGGACCTAAGTAAAACAAGCATTCAAATAAAGTTGCAAAATGAAACAAAAATGCACATTTGCACAAAACACAAAATTCTTAAATCATTCTAACATTCTATAAAGCGGTACAATTTACCTTGCTTGCATTCACATGTTCAACATCCTACCATTACCATATAAACTTGGGAGAATCTTCATTGGAAACTTTTATACAAATAACAACCGATCTATAAGAAGTTCTCATCATTCCTCCCTAATCAAAACTCGAGAACAAGTGAAAGGAAACAAATATATACAATATAAACAAATGTACAAAGTTCAAAAATATAGAAACTATTGCAATGTGATTCAATATCAAAACACTAATCCTCGACAACGACGCCATTTTGTTGAAGCGGTAAAGTGGCAAGCAAAAGTAATTTTGGAAGTATTCCAGGTTTTATCGTATCCACAGGGATCGGTGTGAGGGATCAAATGTCGTTCAACAATTTCTACATTTCTAAGCTCGTGGTGATTAATTTTGGTTGAAAGATTCAAGATACCAAAAATAAAGGCAGAAAATATAAAGACGGAAAATATAAAGTAAAGTATTTAAAATAAACGGAGCCTTGTTGGGATTGAATCTCATCAATTGATAACACATGCATTCTTCTAACCAGTTAAACACAAATCAATCATTCATCTAATATCATCACGTATCTCCCACAACAGAGGGTATGTCTAAGCAATGTCGAGGGAACAACCGTATTTACTCATTGGTGATGTCTCACGCAACTCAACAACACAGGGCAATAAGAACTGATTCTCAAGCAAATGTTAAGCTTAAATCTATGTCTAGAGTTTAGAACCTAAAAAATAATCATCCTAGATCCAGAGCTGAAGAGTATATGTCTATAACGGTTCAAATCAAAGATAAACAGGTAAATAAAGATGACACCCATATTAGATAAATGATTGCTTCATATAAAATACCACGATCAGAATATGTACATACGCTTAACCCTTTTTACATGCATTCAACTAATTTGCCAAATGTATGTGAACATAGTTTCTCATCTCTATTATCACGCATCCTCAGAATACCGTATTGATGCTACTCATCAACACAATAAAATAAAAGATACTAGTGAATATCAACTTACAAGACTATGTCAAAAGTTTGCTAATAAATAGATGACTATCTAAGATCTAAGATTTGAAAAGAGTTTTGTCAAGACCCACAAATAAGAAATCAAACACAACATCAATATTGAATCAAAACTAGTTCACAATACATATATTAGATGAAATACATAAGGTATCAAAAGATTACATCCAAACCCAATAAGAAATCGAAGCTACTTACTCGAAGATCAAGCTCCGATTTCCTTTGATTTTGACTTCTCCCTCTTAGAGTTTGTATTTCTCTCTCTAAAATATGTTTGGAATGAAGAGAGATAAAGTTGGATTATGAAAAATACAAGTTTTTTTTGGAAATATCTAGCAAGTTGTCTTATATACAAGTTACAAAACGTGCCTATAAGTGGCACCGCGCTAAACGCAATCAAAGCACGCTTAGCGCGATCAGTTCAAAGGCAGAAAATTCTCAGAAAGCGCGTTAAGCGCGGTCATGGACCGTTAGATATTGCCTTCATCTCAAAAGCGCGCTGATCCCGCGCTGAAAGGCGAGCTATGCACGGTTTTCCACCAAATGCCGCAAAAGTTATCTTCCAAACCTTCTTCCAACATCCAAAGGCTCCTAGCATCACATCAGACAAGAAAACTGATTCTTCTTCATTTCTTTGGCTTCCTTGTCCAATCATTTGTGTCTAAATCATTGATGTTTTATGCCTATATTCTGCACAATAACACACATATCAAAGCATCCAAAGGTATTTTCAATATGTTGAAGAATCACACAAGAACAAGAAATAAATCCATTAAAACGTGATAAATGAGTTGAAAAATACCAAGAAAGATGGTTCAATTTAAGTCATATTTTGCACTTAACAACTCTCCCCAACTAGATTTTTGCTTGTCCTCAAGCAAAGTATGCCCCTCATTAAAACAAGAGGATTTGCTCAAGTATAAGATTCAACCAATAAAGGATTAACGGTTCAAATTTAAACAAGAGAGATTTGCTCAAACAAGAGGATTTGCTCAAACAAGAGGATTTGCTCAAACATAAAAATGCGCACAAGCAATGTTCACCACTTAATAGAATCGAACAATGATAAAGAATTTAGTTCTTAAACAAATATCATGAAATGTTTCAAATAACAACTAAATTCTCTTACTTGAATCACTCTAACACTCCTCTTCAAAATAAGAATGAAGAAATTAACGCGTTTACAACCGCGAGGCAATTTCACTTGCCTGGAAAATAATGCAAATACAATCTAATTCATACATTTATCTAATCAATCAAAAATGAAATCATGGAAGCAACAAGATCACTAAGGTCTTGAAAGGTTGTAGCTTGGCCAGATTTCACAACAAAGGGTCATTTCTTAGGCTATTGAATCGAAGTTGCCACGCAAAAGAAACATTCACTATACATGGTATTTACACATCACAACTTCATTAAGCAATTTCTTTCCTCTATTGCTCACCCTTTCCAAATTTCTTTTGCACTATTATTTCATTCTAAATTTTTTCTTTTACAAACAAGCATGCTTTTTCTTTTGGTTTTCACCTTCATATTCACACTTTTTCTAATGCTTGCTTGAAATTTTTCAAAATTTTTAGCAACCTACGATTTTTCTTTTCATTCTCCCCAACTTGAACTCAACCAAATATCAAGTGAATGTTCATTGCTTTTTATGGCAAGGAAATCAATTGAAAACATTGTTCAAAGGTTCAAGAAAGTTTTTTAGAATCTCACAAAATTCAATGATGAACCAAACTTTCAAATTATGTACATAAACCAAATTCATCACTAAAATGAGATCTAAACTGTTTAGGCTCAAAGGGGTTAACAAATTCTCACTACTCACGGGTAACTTACTTTTGGATATGGTTGGGCTCAATATAAACAATTGCCTTGATCAATTCTAATGCTTCCACAAAATTACAATAATCAAAAGGTTAAGCATGAATCAAATGAATTAAACAAAGTTATCAGTCATCCTCGCATATAGTAAACAATGGAGGTTTCTCACAATTTGTGGCTTTTGGACCTAAGTAAAACAAGCATTCAAATAAAGTTGCAAAATGAAACAAAAATGCACATTTGCACAAAACACAAAATTCTTAAATCATTCTAACATTCTATAAAGCGGTACAATTTACCTTGCTTGCATTCACATGTTCAACATCCTACCATTACCATATAAACTTGGGAGAATCTTCATTGGAAACTTTTATACAAATAACAACCGATCTATAAGAAGTTCTCATCATTCCTCCCTAATCAAAACTCGAGAACAAGTGAAAGGAAACAAATATATACAATATAAACAAATGTACAAAGTTCAAAAATATAGAAACTATTGCAATGTGATTCAATATCAAAACACTAATCCTCGACAACGACGCCATTTTGTTGAAGCGGTAAAGTGGCAAGCAAAAGTAATTTTGGAAGTATTCCAGGTTTTATCGTATCCACAGGGATCGGTGTGAGGGATCAAATGTCGTTCAACAATTTCTACATTTCTAAGCTCGTGGTGATTAATTTTGGTTGAAAGATTCAAGATACCAAAAATAAAGGCAGAAAATATAAAGACGGAAAATATAAAGTAAAGTATTTAAAATAAACGGAGCCTTGTTGGGATTGAATCTCATCAATTGATAACACATGCATTCTTCTAACCAGTTAAACACAAATCAATCATTCATCTAATATCATCACGTATCTCCCACAACAGAGGGTATGTCTAAGCAATGTCGAGGGAACAACCGTATTTACTCATTGGTGATGTCTCACGCAACTCAACAACACAGGGCAATAAGAACTGATTCTCAAGCAAATGTTAAGCTTAAATCTATGTCTAGAGTTTAGAACCTAAAAAATAATCATCCTAGATCCAGAGCTGAAGAGTATATGTCTATAACGGTTCAAATCAAAGATAAACAGGTAAATAAAGATGACACCCATATTAGATAAATGATTGCTTCATATAAATTACCACGATCAGAATACGTACATACGCTTAACCCTTTTTACATGCATTCAACTAATTTGCCAAATGTATGTGAACATAGTTTCTCATCTCTATTATCACGCATCCTCAGAATACCGTATTGATGCTACTCATCAACACAATAAAATAAAAGATACTAGTGAATATCAACTTACAAGACTATGTCAAAAGTTTGCTAATAAATAGATGACTATCTAAGATCTAAGATTTGAAAAGAGTTTTGTCAAGACCCACAAATAAGAAATCAAACACAACATCAATATTGAATCAAAACTAGTTCACAATACATATATTAGATGAAATACATAAGGTATCAAAAGATTACATCCAAACCCAATAAGAAATCGAAGCTACTTACTCGAAGATCAAGCTCCGATTTCCTTTGATTTTGACTTCTCCCTCTTAGAGTTTGTATTTCTCTCTCTAAAATATGTTTGGAATGAAGAGAGATAAAGTTGGATTATGAAAAATACAAGTTTTTTTTGGAAATATCTAGCAAGTTGTCTTATATACAAGTTACAAAACGTGCCTATAAGTGGCACCGCGCTAAACGCAATCAAAGCACGCTTAGCGCGATCAGTTCAAAGGCAGAAAATTCTCAGAAAGCGCGTTAAGCGCGGTCATGGACCGTTAGATATTGCCTTCATCTCAAAAGCGCGCTGATCCCGCGCTGAAAGGCGAGCTATGCACGGTTTTCCACCAAATGCCGCAAAAGTTATCTTCCAAACCTTCTTCCAACTTCCAAAGGTCCTAGCATTACGTCAGGCAAGAAAACCGATTCTTCTTCATTTCTTTTGCTTCCTTGTCCAATCATTTGTGTCTTAATCATTGATGTTTTATGCCTATATTCTGCACAATAACACACATATCAAAGCATCCAAAGGAATTTGCAATATGTTGAAGAATCACACAAGAACAAGAAATAAATCCATTAAAACATGAGAAATAAGTTGAAAAATACCAATAAAGATGGTTCAATTTAAGTCATATTTTGCACTTAACAACTCTCCCCTACTAGATTTTTGCTTGTCCTCAAGCAAATTATGCCCCTCATGAAAACAAGAGGATTTGTTCAAGTGTAAGATTCAACCAAAAAAGGATTAACGATTCAAATTCAAACAAGAGAGATTTGTTCAAACAAGAGGATTTGCTTAAACAAGAGGATTTGCTCAAACATAAAAATGCGCACAAGCAATGTTCACCACTTAATAGAATCGAACAATGATAAAGAATTTAGTTCTTAAACAAATATCATGAAATGTTTCAAATAACAACTAAATTCTCTTACTTGAATCACTCTAACACTCCTCTTCAAAATAAGAATGAAGAAATTAACGCGTTTACAACCGCGAGGCAATTTCACTTGCCTGGAAAATAATGCAAATACAATCTAATTCATACATTTATCTAATCAATCAAAAATGAAATCATGGAAGCAATAAGATCACTAAGGTCTTGAAAGGTTGTAGCTTGGCCAGATTTCACAACAAAGGGTCATTTCTTAGGCTATTGAATCGAAGTTGCCACGCAAAAGAAACATTCACTATACATGGTATTTACGCATCACAACTTCATTAAGCAATTTCTTTCCTCTATTGCTCACCCTTTCCAAATTTCTTTTGCACTATTATTTCATTCTAAATTTTTTCTTTTACAAACAAGCATGCTTTTTCTTTTGGTTTTCACCTTCATATTCACACTTTTTCTAATGCTTGCTTGAAATTTTTCAAAATTTTTAGCAACCTACGATTTTTCTTTTCATTCTCCCCAACTTGAACTCAACCAAATATCAAGTGAATGTTCATTGCTTTTTATGGCAAGGAAATCAATTGAAAACATTGTTCAAAGGTTCAAGAAAGTTTTTTAGAATCTCACAAAATTCAATGATGAACCAAACTTTCAAATTATGTACATAAACCAAATTCATCACTAAAATGAGATCTAAACTGTTTAGGCTCAAAGGGGTTAACAAATTCTCACTACTCACGGGTAAGTTACTTTTGGATATGGTTGGGCTCAATATAAACAAATGCCTTGATCAATTCTAATGCTTCCACAAAATTACAATAATCAAAAGGTTAAGCATGAATCAAATGAATTAAACAAAGTTATCAGTCATCCTCGCATATAGTAAACAATGGAGGTTTCTCACAATTTGTGGCTTTTGGACCTAAGTAAAACAAGCATTCAAATAAAGTTGCAAAATGAAACAAAAATGCACATTTGCACAAAACACAAAATTCTTAAATCATTCTAACATTCTATAAAGCGGTACAATTTACCTTGCTTGCATTCACATGTTCAACATCCTACCATTACCATATAAACTTGGGAGAATCTTCATTGGAAACTTTTATACAAATAACAACCGATCTATAAGAAGTTCTCATCATTCCTCCCTAATCAAAACTCGAGAACAAGTGAAAGGAAACAAATATATACAATATAAACAAATGTACAAAGTTCAAAAATATAGAAACTATTGCAATGTGATTCAATATCAAAACACTAATCCTCGACAACGACGCCATTTTGTTGAAGCGGTAAAGTGGCAAGCAAAAGTAATTTTGGAAGTATTCCAGGTTTTATCGTATCCACAGGGATCGGTGTGAGGGATCAAATGTCGTTCAACAATTTCTACATTTCTAAGCTCGTGGTGATTAATTTTGGTTGAAAGATTCAAGATACCAAAAATAAAGGCAGAAAATATAAAGACGGAAAATATAAAGTAAAGTATTTAAAATAAACGGAGCCTTGTTGGGATTGAATCTCATAAATTGATAACACATGCATTCTTCTAACCAGTTAAACACAAATCAATCATTCATCTAATATCATCACGTATCTCCCACAACAGAGGGTATGTCTAAGCAATGTCGAGGGAACAACCGTATTTACTCATTGGTGATGTCTCACGCAACTCAACAAGACAGGGCAATAAGAACTGATTCTCAAGCAAATGTTAAGCTTAAATCTATGTCTAGAGTTTAGAACCTAAAAAATAATCATCCTAGATCCAGAGCTGAAGAGTATATGTCTATAACGGTTCAAATCAAAGATAAACAGGTAAATAAAGATGACACCCATATTAGATAAATGATTGCTTCATATAAATTACCACGATCAGAATACGTACATACGCTTAACCCTTTTTACATGCATTCAACTAATTTGCCAAATGTATGTGAACATAGTTTCTCATCTCTATTATCACGCATCCTCAGAATACCGTATTGATGCTACTCATCAACACAATAAAATAAAAGATACTAGTGAATATCAACTTACAAGACTATGTCAAAAGTTTGCTAATAAATAGATGACTATCTAAGATCTAAGATTTGAAAAGAGTTTTGTCAAGACCCACAAATAAGAAATCAAACACAACATCAATATTGAATCAAAACTAGTTCACAATACATATATTAGATGAAATACATAAGGTATCAAAAGATTACATCCAAACCCAATAAGAAATCGAAGCTACTTACTCGAAGATCAAGCTCCGATTTCCTTTGATTTTGACTTCTCCCTCTTAGAGTTTGTATTTCTCTCTCTAAAATATGTTTGGAATGAAGAGAGATAAAGTTGGATTATGAAAAATACAAGTTTTTTTTGGAAATATCTAGCAAGTTGTCTTATATACAAGTTACAAAACGTGCCTATAAGTGGCACCGCGCTAAACGCAATCAAAGCACGCTTAGCGCGATCAGTTCAAAGGCAGAAAATTCTCAGAAAGCGCGTTAAGCGCGGTCATGGACCGTTAGATATTGCCTTCATCTCAAAAGCGCGCTGATCCCGCGCTGAAAGGCGAGCTATGCACGGTTTTCCACCAAATGCCGCAAAAGTTATCTTCCAAACCTTCTTCCAACTTCCAAAGGTCCTAGCATTACGTCAGGCAAGAAAACCGATTCTTCTTCATTTCTTTTGCTTCCTTGTCCAATCATTTGTGTCTTAATCATTGATGTTTTATGCCTATATTCTGCACAATAACACACATATCAAAGCATCCAAAGGAATTTGCAATATGTTGAAGAATCACACAAGAACAAGAAATAAATCCATTAAAACATGAGAAATAAGTTGAAAAATACCAATAAAGATGGTTCAATTTAAGTCATATTTTGCACTTAACAACTCTCCCCTACTAGATTTTTGCTTGTCCTCAAGCAAATTATGCCCCTCATGAAAACAAGAGGATTTGTTCAAGTGTAAGATTCAACCAAAAAAGGATTAACGATTCAAATTCAAACAAGAGAGATTTGTTCAAACAAGAGGATTTGCTCAAAAATGAAAATGCACACAAGCAATGTTCACCACTTAATAGAATCAAACAATGATAAAGAATTTAGTTCTTAAAAATATATCATGCAATGTTTCAAATAACAACTAAATTCTCTTACTTGAATTACTCTAACAGTCCTCTTCAAAATAAAAATAAAGAAATTAACGCGTTTGCAACCGCGAGGCAATTTCACTTTCCTGACGAATAATGCAAATACAATCTAATTCATACATTTATCTAATCAATCAAAAATGAAATCATGGAAGCAACAAGATCATTAAGGGCTTGAAAGGTTGTAGGTTGGCCAGGTTTCACAACAAAGGGTCATTTCTTAGGCTATTGAATCGAAGTTGCCACGCATAAGAAACATTCACTATACATGGTATTTATACATCACAAATTCTTTCAGCAATTTCTTTTCTCTATTGCTCACCCTGTCCAAACTTCTTTTGCACAATTATTTCATTCTCAATTTTTTCTTTTTCAAACAAGCATGCTTTTTATTTTGGTTTTCACCTTCATATTCACACTTTTTCTAATGCTTGCTTGAAATTTTTCAAAATTGTCAGCAACCTTTAGTTTTCTTTTCATTCTCCCCAACTTGAATTCAACCAAACCTCAAGTGAATGTTCCTTGCTTTTTATGGCAAGGAAATTAATTTAAAACATTATTCAAAGGTTTAAGAAAAATTTATAGAATCTCACAAAATTCAGTGATGAACCAAACTTTCAAATTATGTACATAAACAAAGTTCCTCACTAAAATGATATCTAAACTGTTTAGGCTCAAAGGGGTTAACAAATTCTCATTACTCACGGGTAAGTTACTTTTGGATATGGTTGGGCTCAATATAAACAAATTCCTTGATCAATTCTAATGCTTCCACAAAATTACAATAATCAAAAGGTTAAGCATGAATCAAATGAATTAAACAAAGTTATCAGTCATCCTCGCATATAGTAAACAATGGAGGTTTCTCACAATTTGTGGCTTTTGGACCTAAGTAAAACAAGCATTCAAATAAAGTTGCAAAATGAAACAAAAATGCACATTTGCACAAAACACAAAATTCTTAAATCATTCTAACATTCTATAAAGCGGTACAATTTACCTTGCTTGCATTCACATGTTCAACATCCTACCATTACCATCTAAACTTGGGAGAATCTTCATTGGATACTTTTATACAAATAACAACCGATCTATAAGAAGTTCTCATCATTCCTCCCTAATCAAAACTTGAGAACAAGTGAAAGGAAACAAATATATACAATATAAACAAATGTACAAAGCTCAAAAATATAGAAACTATTGCAATGTGATTCAATATCAAAACACTAATCCTCGACAACGACGCCATTTTGTTGAAGCGGTAAAGTGGCAAGCAAAAGTAATTTTGGAAGTATTCCAGGTTTTATCGTATCCACAGGGATCGGTGTGAGGGATCAAATGTCGTTCAACAATTTCTACATTTCTAAGCTTGTGGTGATTAATTTTGGTTGAAAGATTCAAGATACCAAAAATAAAGGCAGAAAATATAAAGACGAAAATTATAAAGTAAAGACATTAAAATAAACGGAGCCTTGTTGGGATTGAATCTCATCAATTGATAACACATGCATTCTTCTAACCAGTTAAACACAAATCAATCATTCGTCTAATATCATCACGTATCACCCACAACAGAGGGTATGTCTATGCAATGTCGAGGGAACAACCGTATTTTCTCATTGGTGATGTCTCACGCAACTCAACAACACAGAGCAATAAGAACTGATACTCTAGCAAATGTTAAGCTTAAATCTATGTCTAGAGTTTAGAACCTAACAAATAATCATCCTAGATCCAGAGCTGAAGAGTATATGTCTATAGCGGTTCAAATCAAAGATAAACAGGTAAATAAAGATGACACCCATATTAGATAAATGATTGCTTCATATAAAATACCACGATCAGAATACGTACATACGTTTAACTCTTTTTACATGCATTCAACTAATTTACCAAATGTATGTGAACATAGTTTCTCATCTCTATTATCACGCATCCTCAGAATACCGTATTGATGCTACTCATCAACACAATAAAATAAAAGATACTAGTGAATATCAACTTACAAGACTATGTCAAAAGTTTGCTCATAAATAGATGAATATCTAAAATCTAAGATTTGAAAAGAGTTTTGTCAAGACCCACAAATAAGAAATCAAACACAACATCAATATTGAATCAAAACTAGTTCACAATACATATATTAGATAAAATACATAGGGTATCAAAAGATTACATCCAAACCCAACAAGAAATCAAAGCTACTTACTCGAATATCAAGCTCCGATTTCCTTTGATTTTGCCTTCTCCCTCTTAGGGTTTGTATTTCTCTCTCTAAAATATGTTTGGAATGAAGAGAGATAAAGTTGGATTCTGAAAAATACAAGTTTTTTTTGAAAATATCTAGCAAGTTGTCTTATATACAAGTTACAAAAAGTGCCTATAAGTGGTGATGACACTGAATTTCATCGTATTTTTGACTCCGATTTCGCATGCATTCTTAGTCTTTTAATGTCATTTTATTATGTTATTATTATGTTTTTCTTTGTTTTCAGGTTTTTAGTCTAATCGGAGCCCCGAGCGAGAAAAGGAGCCGAAATGAGCTAAAATAGAGAAAATCAGCATTTTGCACTTATGGCATCCACTCTGGCGGCCGCCACAGGGTCTTCCATGATGTGGCCATGTCTCAAACTCCTCCCAACTGTTTTTCCCCACGATCTCCAACTGCCCAAGCAATTTTACACTCATGGTGGGCGCCATGGTGTTGTGGCGGGCGCCACAAGAGCAAAACAAGTTCCCGCCCAAATTCAAATGCTAGGGGCATCCTTGTCTTTTCCACTTGTTTCCTTGCCTATAAATAGGACTTTAGATTTTCGTTTTTCTTCATCCAAGTTTAGTTGTTCATAAGCATATATCAGTGTAATAGTGGTAATCGCTTCACATCGAGGTGTTACTACATTCGAGAGATCGAGTCTGTAAGAGCCTGTGAGATTGAGTCTTGGAGCACTCTGGAAGGAAGTTAATCCTGCCGCCATTTTACTTTCAGTTCGCATTTTATTCAACCACTCCGATTGGAGCAGGTTTTTATTACTTTACCTTTTGTCAACTTTATTTCTTGCACTGTCTTTTAATTTCATTTATTTTCCGCACTGCTTTACTTTCATTTACTTTCCGCACTCGCACTACTTTCATTTACTTTCCGCACTCGCACTTAAATACTTTTTTTTTTATGAAAAATCTAAAAATGAACTTTTACTTTACCATGTCTGGCTAATTTTATAAAGGTTAGAGTGTGAAGATCATAACTGAACCGATAATCTGTACAATTGTTAGTGGAAACACTTAAGGGCTATTTTAACTTTCAATATAAGTTTTCCTGTTCTTAAATTCCGTTGGGTAAGATCGAAAGTCGTCCAACGCCTATCTAAACTTAATTGTTTTTAAACTATTTCAAAAACAGCGAAAGCGCTTTGTTTAGTTTATTAGGAGTTTTTAATTTAAAAGGAAAAGAGATTTTAAAACCATTTTCGGACGCGTTAAGAAGTTTAAAGTCTGGTTTGTAAGAACCTCTTTTTTTTAGAAAATCCAGGTTAAAATACTTTTCAACTTGGTCAAGATACTATATTTCTTAAAAATAGGTTTACTACTCTAACGCAATGCGCGCCTTTTTATCCGTGACAATAAGAGGGTTTGATTAGGGGGTACAACTCGGTTCTGAGTACGCGAAAGCGACAGTTCCTGTCAAATTAGTTCTTTTCAAAGTAGAAGATATTGCCCGTAAGTAGTTCTGTTAGCAAGTACTTGGATTATCAATTGGTTGTGTGAATTGCATTCGAACCTGTCTTTATCAATTAATTTTAATTACTTTATTTACTACCGTGCACTCTTCAAAACTATTATTTTCAATCACCTTAGATACACACCTTAATAATAGATAGCGATAGATTGACACTTGGTCTCTGTGGATACGATAATCTTTTATATTACTCTGACGCGTTCGTACACTTGCGAAAAAACACGCATCAAGTGTTTGGCGCCGTTGCCGGGGACCAATTTCGTCAAATTTCGTACCCTGTTGTTATACCGTTTAGACTAAGGAAGTTACCCGCCGGTCAATGCGAAAAACTCGTAGTACCGGAAGTTTAGTAGACCCTCTAGCTGAACCAGAACGTTACGCTCGCGCACGTTTATATTTCCGTAAACTTAGGAAAGCTATGGGCGAAGATCAAAATCAAAGACCTCTTAAGGATTTCGCCCAACCATCCAACGAGGAACCTAGTTCTAGTATAGTAAATCTAGCCATACCAGCTAACAATTTTGAACTTAAACCATCCCTGCTGCAGTTAGTACAGCAGAGGCAATTCGCAGGTCTTGCTACAGAGAACCCAAACCAACATTTGAAAAACTTTCTCCAACTAGCAGACACCTTTAAAACCAATGGAGCCCCTCCTGAGGCGATTCGCTTAAGATTATTTCCTTTTTCCCTCAGAGATAAGGCCCTATCTTGGTTAGATTCCCTTCCACCAAATTCCATAACAAGTTGGGAAGACCTTAGAAAAGTATTCCTTGCCAGATATTTTCCCCCGAGTAAGACCGCTGTTCTTCGAAACCAAATAACTAGATTTACCCAAAACCAAGGAGAATCGTTGTTCGAAGCCTGGGAGAGATATAAAGAGCTGTTAAGAGCATGCCCACATCATGGTTTAGAAAATTGGTTAATCATTCAAACCTTCTATAATGGACTTCATTATAACACTAAGATGACCATCGACGCCGTCGTAGGTGGCGCACTGATGAACAAACCTTACCCTGAAGCTAGTGCCCTTATCGAAGATATGGCCCAAAACCATCAATCATGGGGAGTAGAACGAGCGACAGTGGAAAAGAAGGAAGCCCAAGGAGGAATACATGAGTTAAGCTCTATAGACATGATGCAAGCTAAAATGGACGCATTAGCCCTAAGAGTTGAGCATATGTGTACAACCCCGAATACTGCAGCCGCAGTTTCGTCAGATTGTGAGATATGTGGGACGAAAGGACACCAATCCGCAGAATGCAGTCTGTTAAACGAGACCAGCTCTGAACAAGTGAACTACACCCAAGGGAACCCATTTTCAAATACCTATAACCCTGGATGGAGGAATCACCCAAAATTTTCCTATAAGAATAATAACCCTATCCAAAATACTGCCCCTCCGAGACAATCAAGTTATCAAGCCCCAAGATCAAATCAACCTATGCAACCTGTACCACCAAAATAGAGCCTTGAGAAAATCGTGGATAATTTTGTCGCTGCTCAAATCCAACAAAACAAGGAGTTCATGAACCAAAACGTTCATGTTAACGACCTAATTACCCAGTTAGGAACCAAGGTTGACCAAATAATCACTCACAATAAGATGCTTGAAACCCAAATCTCGCAGGTAGCTTTAAACCAAGCCTCTCAGACCACACCTGGAGGATAATTCCCTGGACAACCTCAACAAAACCCGAAAGGACAAACAAATGCCATTACCCTACGAAGTGGGACCGCTTATGATGAACCTTGTAACCCAAGGTTGAGTGATCCCAAAACTTCTAAGGAAGATGACAACATCCCGGATAAAAAGAAGAAACCAGAGGAATCTGTAAACCAGGAAAGTCAAGAAAAAGGAGAAGAACCCAAAGACAAAACCTATATACCACCCCCGCCATACAAACCACCAATACCATATCCGCAAAGACTTAAACAAACCCAGATTAATAATCAGTATCAGAAATTCATTAAAGTTATAGAAAAACTTCACGTAGAAATCCCGTCCACAGAAGCCATTACCCAAATACCATCCTACGTAAAGTTTCTCAAAGACATCCTTACCAATAAACGTAGACTTGATGATCCGAAACCCTTGGAATGTAATTCTATTGCCGAAAATAAATTAGCAAAAAAGGATAAAGATCCTGGAAACTTTTCCATTCCTTGTATTTTGGGGAGTCATGTCATCGAAAAAGCTTTTCTAGACTTAGGAGCTAGTGTGAGCTTAATGCCCTTAGCGGTTTGCGAAAGGTTAAACTTAGGAGAGTTGCAACCTACCAAGATGTCACTTCAATTAGCCGATAGATCTGTTAAATATCCGATAGGCATACTTGAAGACGTCCCTATTAGGATAGGTCAGCTGTTTATCCCTACTGATTTTGTTGTCATGGACATTAAAGAAGATGATGACATACCAATTCTTCTAGGTAGACCATTCTTATCGACTGCTGGAGCCATAATAGATGTCAAAAAGGGGAAGCTAACCTTTGAGGTAGGGAACGAGAAGATAGAATTTATACTTTCAAAATTTCTTATGGCACATGTTATAGGAGACGCGTGTTATGCAATAGATATCATTGATGAATGTGTTAGGGAGTTAGAGCAAGAAGAAGTCATTGAAACAATTAAGCTGCCATCAACTCTTATTTTGGAAGATGACAATTATAAGAAACCCTACATCGGTGATAACCTTTACGAATGTTTATCCCTTACCCCAGATCCTATGCCTTGCCCTATTAAACCAGCCTTGGAACTTAAGGAACTGCCTAAGAACCTGAGATATGAGTTTCTTGATGAAGAAATGAATCGTCCGGTTATAGTTAGTGCTGCCTTGAGACAAAAAGAAACAGATCAACTCTTGGACGTTTTACGAAGATATCCCTCAGCCTTAGGATATAATATCTCTGATCTGAAAGGTATAAGTCCATCCATATGCATGCATCGGATTTCGCTCGAAGTAGATTCAAAACCTTCCAGAGAACACCAGAGAAGGATAAACCCTATACTGAGTGATGTTGTCAAGAAGGAAGTTCTGAAGTTGCTAGAAGCAGGTATAATATATCAGATCTCGGACAGTAAGTGGGTGAGCCCTATGCATGTGGTACCCAAGAAGGGAGGCATCACAGTTGTGCAAAATGAGAAAGGTGAACAAATAGCAAAGCGGATAGAAGGAGGTTGGCGTATGTGCATAGACTATAGAAAGTTAAATAAAGCAACTAGGAAGGATCATTTCCCTTTACCGTTCATAGACCAGATGTTAGAACGTCTTGCCAGACATTCTTACTTCTGCTATCTAGACGGGTATTCAGGATTCTTCCAAATACCTATACATCCAGAAGATCAAGAAAAAACTACCTTTACATGCCCTTTTGGAACTTTTGCCTACAGACGAATGCCTTTTGGACTCTGTAATGCCCCTGCTACTTTCCAACGTTGCATGATGTCAATCTTTGCAGATTATCTAGATGGAATCATGGAAGTATTTATGGATGATTTCTTGGTTTGCGGTTTTGATTTCCAAAATTGTCTTATCAACCTTGAGAAAATCCTGGAAAGATGTGTGGAGGTGAACCTTGTGCTGAATTGGGAAAAATGCCATTTCATGGTGACTGAAGGAATTGTTTTAGGACATATAATCTCCGAAAGAGGTATAGAGGTAGATAAAGCAAAAATAGAAGTTATAGAGAACCTAAAACCACCCAAGACTATCAGGGAAGTTAGAAGTTTCCTTGGACACGCTGGATTCTACCGCCGTTTCATCAAGGACTTCTCCAAAATAACAAAACCTTTAACTGGCCTGTTAATGAAAGATGCTGAATTCATCTTTGATGAAAGATGCAATGAAGCATTCAACCTTTTAAAGCAAGCATTGATTTCAGCACCCATTATGAAACCCCCTGATTGGTCTGAACCGTTTGAGATAATGTGTGACGCCAGTGATTATGCTGTAGGAGCCGTTCTAGGTTAGAGAAAAGATAAAAGATTACATGTAATATATTATGCCAGTAGAACCCTAGACGCCGCCCAACTCAATTACGCAACAACCGAGAAAGAACTCCTAGCGGTAGTTTTCGCTATAGACAAATTTAGATCATATCTAGTAGGAGCCAAAATTATAGTTTACACCGATCATGCTGCCATCCGTTACCTACTAAGTAAAAAAGATGCTAAACCCAGGTTACTTCGATGGATTTTGTTGCTACAAGAGTTCGACTTAGATATCCGAGATAAAAAAGGCACAGAAAATGTAGTAGCCGATCACCTATCTAGGCTAGAATACCTGAATCCTGAATTAGTACCCATAAATGATGATTTTGCCTATGATAGACTGATAGCCCAGTTGGAAACCATTGAAGATAAAAAACCAGACCCTCATGAGCACTTTCAAAAATCCTTAGCTGTAAGTAACGTGCCCTGGTACGCTGATTTTGTTAATTACCTAGCTGCTGATATCATACCCCCTGATCTCGATTACCACAAGAAGAAGAAGTTCTTAAGTGATGTTAGAAACTTCTATTGGGACGAGCCACTTCTTTTCAAGAGAGGTAAAGATGGAATTTTCCGCCGTTGCGTTCCAGAAGACGAGGTAGAAAGTATAATTCAGCATTGTCACTCTGCGCCTTATGGTGGACATGCAAGCACCTCTAAGACCTACGCCAAGATTCTTCAAGCTGGCCTATTCTGGACTACCATGTGGCGTGATATCCATGCTTACATTGTCAAATGTGATAGATGCCAACGCACAGGAAATATTTCAAGACGCGACGAAATGCCTTTAAGAAACATCCAAGAAGTAGAACTCTTTGACGTATGGGGTATAGATTTCATGGGACCATTCCCACCATCTTTAGGAAACAAGTATATCTTAGTTGCAGTAGACTACGTGTCTAAATGGATTGAAGCGATAGCTGCACCCACAAACGACCCTAGAGTAGTGATTAAATTATTTAAAAATTATACATTCCCCAGATTTGGAACACCCCGTTTAGTTATAAGTGATGGAGGATCTCACTTCATATCAAGAATATTTGATAAGCTTTTAAGCAAGTATGGAGTTAAGCATAGAGTAGCAACACCATATCACCCACAGACTAGTGGCCAAGTGGAAGTATCTAATAGGGAGATTAAACAAATTTTTGAAAAAACTGTCTCTGTATCCAGAAAAGATTGGTCGCAAAAGCTTCAAGAGGCTTTATGGGCCTACAGAACCGCTTTCAAAACCCCTATAGGAACAACCCCCTACCAACTAGTCTATGGAAAATCTTGTCATTTACCTTTTGAGTTAGAGCATAAGGCCTATTGGGCCATTAAAACTTTGAATTTGGATTACCTAACTGCTGGTGAGAAACGTATCCTTGACATCCACAAATTGGAAGAACTCAGACAGCAAGCCTACGAGAATGCCATAATATACAAAGAAAGAACAAAAGCTTGGCACGACAAAAGAATCGTAAGAAAAGACTTCAACTTAGGCGACCCTGTTCTCCTGTTCAATTCTAAGCTACGGCTCTTCCTAGGAAAGCTCCGTTCAAGATGGACTGGCCCCTTCAAAGTATCAAAAATTCTGAGGTCTGGAGCTGTTGAAATAAAAAATGAGACATGTAAACCATTCATCGTCAATGGACAAAGACTAAAGCTCTACGAAGGAGGAGACATTCCAACAACCTACTCCAGCCACACTCTAAGTGATCCACCAATCCCGACAAGAGATGTATAAGTTCCAGTCGTCAAGCTAACGACGTTAAACAAGCGCTGCATGGGAGGCAACCCATGATTTTCTTACCTTATTTACTTTTTCTACATTTTGTTTTATTTTATTTCTTGTTATATTTTTGTCAGGACTAATGTTTGAAATGTTTGTGTTTTACAGGACCTTCTTCCTAACTCTGTGCAGAATGCAGAATTTTGACGACATGCATGTGACTTTCAGGAATGACGCCCAGAGAGAGCGTTACTTTGTCCACTTCAGGCGTCCTATGGCACCTACGAGGTACCCAGATCAGGCTTGCATGGAGGCTTTAGGCATTGAGCCTAGTGTCAGATTCTTATGCCACCAGCTTCAATGGGACCAGTTCGACGACATGAACAACACCTATAGGAACCTCACTTTGGAGTTCCTCAGCTCGTTTTCTTATGACCCCTGGGCCGGACCAGATGGATGTGCTATTTTCAGGTTATTTGGGACTGAGTACTCCTTCACTCATAAGGAGTTTGGTGATTTATTAGGTTTTCAGACGACCCCTGATGCTATTCCTGAGACACCTATGGGATACTTTCTGAGTAGGGAAGTGGAGAAGTTCTGGAGTGATATCTCTGGTGGAGGGAGTCAGGATCCTTCCACCCAGTTCTCACATGTTATCCACAACCCTGCATTGAGGTATTTTCAGATGATCATAGCACACTCTTTCTTTGGATTGCCAGATGCTGAGACCTTGCTTAGTGAGGAGGAGATCTTTCTACTGTTTTGTGCAACCCAGTCACGTCCTGTGGCATGTGGGAACTTTCTGCTGAAAGGTCTTAGCAGTATTGCCAGGTCATCAGTAGGTATTATTCATGTGGGAGGTATTGTTACCCAGATTGCTGCTGCTTTAGGCCTATCGCGTAAGTTGTTACATCTCAGGGTTTTCAGTGAATACACCACCATGGACGTTGATTTCTTCCTAGACAGAGGGTTGATGAGGAGAGCCTCTGCAAACCCCAACCAGTTCAGATTGTTGATCGACAACGAGGCTGTTCATTACTTTTTGCTGCCTGGTCCGATGATGACCAGTGTTCATGACCCAGCTAATTGGAGATATGCTTTGGAGGGTTATAGAGAGACTATTGAGGAGCCTAGATCGCCTCCTATTACTGAGTACACCCCTACACCTCCGTCTCCCAAAATCACTGTATTATCTAATAATTTGTCTTTGCAGCCACCCGATTTATACACCCAGGTTGTTGAGCTCCGCAGAGAGACTGCCAAGCTCAAACAGGAGGTAGATGATCTTGCTTTGCAGATTGAGGTATCTGATCTCACTCATGCTACTGAGGCAGACTCTTTATACCAGGAGATCGGAGAGCTTCGTCGCGAGATCGCTGAGCTTCGTGGATCCAGCCAGGCAGAGGAGCCAGCTGATTGATCATATTGCCCTGACTTACTACTCTATTATTTAGTATTCAGTATTTCTGCGTTTTCTTTACTTTTTAGCATATCTGGACACATTTTGTATTTTCGCATTTCCTATATTTCCTATGTACTTTGATTATATATATATATATATATATATATATTATGTGTGTTTTTATTTTTCCTTATATATATATATATATATATATATATATATATATATATATATATATCCAATAATAATGTTATTTTTCTTAATATTTGATTTTTATTTCCACAAAAATTGTGCAAGTCCCGTGTTGAAGAGGAAAACAAATGAGAACGCTATCGGGACCCCCAAGACGCAAAAGGTAAGAGAGGCCCATTCCAAAATTCAAAATTTTGGCCCAGGTCCGAAAATGACCTTATGGCGCCCGCCACGGCGTTCTGGTAAATACGGGGGAAAACTTCATCTTCCACCATTTTTGAACCTCTAAACTCCCAAAACCCATTTTTCTCCTCTTCCAAAACTCCATTAAAACCCATAAAAGCTCCCACCTTTATTTAATACCCACTATCCATTAACCCTTTCAAACTTCCATTTGAAATTCCACCAATTAAATTCCATAAAAATCTCACCTTTACCAACTTATATTTAAACCCATCTTCACTATCTTCAAATCAATTCAAGGAGCAAGCTATGGTGTTCGGAGGATATATTTTGCGAGAAGGAAAACCCGAGGATAGGCAGAGTAGGAATATTCAAAGGCTTCAAGGTCGAGAAATTCTCTCGACGAGGTACGTGGACGATAACTGTCTCTATACTTTGGGTATCTATCATAGTGTTTATCATTTGCTTGATTTTTTGGGACTGCACTCTATTTTTGAAAACCGAGAACCAACCTTTGAGAAACTGACAGTTGAGTTTTTAAGTTCTTTGATCTACACTGTCTACCCTAACACTGCTAGCACAGTCGGTACTGTCCAATTTAGAATGTTTGGAATAGAATATGAGTACAGTACCGACGAACTAACAAGTCTGTTAGGGATTCCTCTTTGGGAAGGTGCTATTTGTGAGACCCCTTTGGATGACGGATGGTCGGTCGATGCATTTCCTTTTTGGCAGAGATTGTCAAATAATTTAATAACCTCTTTTGAAGGAATTCTCGCATCGACCATCCACAACCCGGCCATCAGAGTTTTTAGATACCTGTTGGCATGTACTATTTTTGGCCGGGATAATCCAAATAAGGTTAATGCTAAAGAGCTTCTGTTTTTACAAGGAAGTCTCACAAATAGAAGAATCAATCCGGTCCTGTTTATGCTTTCTCACATGTCTGTTACTATTAATAAAGCAGGACCGATTGTTTTTGGAGGACTGATTACGTCTATTGCTCGGGCCCTTAACCTGAACAATGAGATAGCCACACTAGAGCCCTTAACTCCTCGCACAATCAACCTAAAATTTCTAAAAGATATGAAATTGTGCCGAGCGAGAAGAGAGGGTGGTTTTGTATTGATGATCCATGGTGTAGCTATCCTATCTGTTGCCTTGCCCTGCAGTAGACGTACCGATGTACGTAATGAAAGGAACTGGACCTATAATTTAAATGCTCCACCTGTTCTAGGTCCACTTCCTCCTAATATTCCTGATACGGAGGGACACGACACTGACGAAGAATTTGAGCAGAGAGATCAGTCTCCCATACCTCATGTGTCCCCCCATCATCCTTCACCACCACACACCGCACCCTCTTCCTCTAACCCTTTTGCAGGTTCAGTCCCTGGATCCTATGTCACTGAGGAGATGTGGCGTGACCATATGGCTAGAGAAGAAAGGCGAGATGACCTTTTCTCTACCATTCAGCAACAACTGACGGATAATATGAGCTTCATGGAAGAATCACGACGGAGGACAGATCTATCCTTCGAGTCCGTTTCTCGCACCTTGCTTGCGATCACAGACGAGCAATCCCGTCAGCAAGACTTCAACCGCCGGCATTACCAGCTTATGGAGGCTACTCAAGGTTCCGTTCTAGGTAACCTTCGACAGGTCAGAGATGCCCAGGCGGCCTTATCAGCCCGATTGGACCGGAGAGACCAGCATCGTAGCAGATCCCGTCGTCCCAGGCATTCCCAGCAGGACGACGAGGGCACAAGTGGTCCACATTAGTAGTTTTACAGGTTATTCTCCTTATCTTATTTCGAAACATCGGGGACAATGTTCGATTTAAGTGTGGGAGGGGATTTTATTGCTTTCTATTTCCATTTTTAGTTAGTTGTTTATTTCTTGTTTTTGTCTATGTCTTTTTTCTAGAAAATGCATGAGTCTGACGAGTCACCAGTACAGTGTATCCCTAGTGCACCCTCATTTTTCCCCATTTCTTTAGCCCTACAAATTTTTTTTTGCAAAAAGAAAACATTGTTGTTCTACATGTTTTTTTGGGCTTTAAGACAGGTTTGGATTAGGATGTGGTGACTTAGGTGAACTTTTTGAAACATTAGTATCGTTTTAGCACCGTAGACTTCACGAATATAGGAATCATTCTAAAACCCCATGTACCATGGCCTTAATTATCATTTCCAAATTTGTCCTAAGTAGTTTATTTCAGCAGTCAGCTCCGGCCTAAGCATGTTCTACATAGGGGACTGATGAACATAAGTGAATGATCCAGTAAAATAAATAAAGAAAAAGGAAAACTCCGGATAGATGACCCTCAAAGGTCGTTTAAACCAAAAAGTTGAATTGTTACCACAAAAAAAAAAAAAAAAAAATATATATATATATATATAATTTTAGCTCACCCATTATTAGTTGGTTCAGAGGTATCTGGCGCTGAACTCGGTAGGGCGGATTACGATCCGATCCCCCACAACTGCATTTGGGTTAAATAAAAGGGTTTACACAGTCTTATGTGCCAGAAACCCTATGTTTTGGATCAGAATCACTAACAGGTCACTCTACTATGAAACATGTACGGATAACGGGCTTAATGTGATTGCGCCTGAATGAAAAGGACCCAAAAAGAGATGAAGAGGTAGGTCTAGTTATTGTGGGATGATACGGTTGATTAATATAAGAATGAAGTTTATGTCCGCCTCTGCGGATAAGTGTCATTAAGATACCCTTGGTTCACTTAGTACCTGTCACTGCATCCTGACTTGAACTTAGAAGCCCTTTTTGCCCGAATCACGTGTCAGCACTAGTTTTCTTACTTTGAGCTTTAAATGTTTTGCTTGAGGACAAGCAAAGGTCTAAGTGTGGCAGAATTTGATGACACTGAATTTCACCGTATTTTTGACTCCGATTTCGCATGCATTCTTAGTCTTTTAATGTCATTTTATTATGTTATTATTATGTTTTTCTTTGTTTTCAGGTTTTTAGTCTAATCGGAGCCCCGAACGAGAAAAGGAGCCGAAATGAGCTAAAATAGAGAAAATCAGCATTTTGCACTTATGGCATCCACTCTGGAGGCCACCACAGGGTCTTCCATGACGTGGCCATGTCTCAAACTCCTCCCAACTGTTTTTCCCCACGATCTCCAACTGCCCAAGCAATTTTACATTCATGGCGGGCGCCATGGTGTTGTGGCGGGCGCCACAAGAGCAAAACAAGTTCCCGCCCAAATTCAAATGCTAGGGGCATCCTTGTCTTTTCGTTTTTCTTCATCCAAGTTTAGTTGTTCATAAGCATATATCAGTGTAATAGTGGTAATCGCTTCACATCGAGGTGTTACTACATTCAAGAGATCGAGTCTGTAAGAGCCTGTGAGATTGAGTCTTGGAGCACTCTGGAAGGAAGTTAATCCTGCCGCCATTTTACTTTCAGTTCGCATTTTATTCAACCACTCCGATTGGAGCAGGTTTTTATTACTTTACCTTTTGTCAACTTTATTTCTTGCACTGTCTTTTAATTTCATTTATTTTCCGCACTGCTTTACTTTCATTTACTTTCCGCACTCGCACTACTTTCATTTACTTTCTGCACTCGCACTTAAATACTTTTTTTTTATGAAAAATCTAAAAATGAACTTTTACTTTACCATGTCTGGCTAATTTTATAAAGGTTAGAGTGTGAAGATCATAACTGAACCGATAATCTGTATAATTGTTAGTGGAAACACTTAAGGGCTATTTTAACTTTCAATATAAGTTTTCCTGTTTTTAAATTCCGTTAGGTAAGATCGAAAGCCGTCCAACGCCTATCTAAACTTAATTGTTTTTAAACTATTTCAAAAACAGCGAAAGCGCTTTGTTTAGTTTATTAGGAGTTTTTAATTTAAAAGGAAAAGAGATTTTAAAACCATTTTCGGACGCGTTAAGAAGTTTAAAGTCTGGTTCGTAAGAACCTCTTTTTTTTAGAAAATCCAGGTTAAAATACTTTTTAACTTGGTCAAGATACTATATTTCTTAAAAATAGGTTTACTACTCTAACGCAATGCGCGCCTTTTTATCCGTGACAATAAGAGGGTTTGATTAGGGGGTACAACTCGGTTCAGAGTACGCGAAAGCGACAGTTCCTGTCAAATTCATTCTTTTCAAAGTAGAAGATATTGTCCGTAAGTAGTTCTATTAGCAAGTACTTAGATTATCAATTGGTTGTGTGAATTGCATTCGAACCTGTCTTTATCAATTAATTTTAATTACTTTATTTACTACCGTGCACTCTTCAAAACTACTATTTTCAATCACCTTAGATACACACCTTAACAATAGATAGCGATAGATTGACACTTGGTCTCTGTGGATACGATAATCTTTTATATTACTCTGACGCGTTCGTACACTTGCGAAAAAACACGCATCAAGTGGCACCGCACTAAGCGCCATTGGAGCGCACTTAGCGCGATCAGTTCAAAGGTGGTAAATTCCCAGAAAGCGCACTAAGCGCGGTCATGGACCCTTAGCTACTGCCTTCATCTCAAAAGCGCACTGATCCCACGCTGAAAGGTGGGCTCAGCGCGGTTTTCCACCAAATGTCGCAAAAGTGATCTTCCAGACCTTCTTCCAACATCCAAAGGTCCTAGCATCACGTCAGGCAAGAAAACCGATTCTTCTTCATTTCTTTTGCTTCCTTGTCCAATCATTTATGTCTTAATTATTAATGTTTTATGCCTATATTCTGCACAATAACACACATATCAAAGCATCCAAAGGAATTTGCAATATGTTGAAGAATCACACAAGAACAAGAAATAAATCCATTAAAACATGAGAAATAAGTTGAAATATACCAATAAAGATGGCTCAATTTAAGTCATATTTTGCACTTAACAACTCTCCCCTACTAGATTATTGCTTGTCCTCAAGCAAATTATGCCCCTCATGAAAACAAGAGGATTTGTTCAAGTGTAAGATTCAACCAAGAAAGGATTAACGATTCAAATTCAAACAAGAGAGATTTGTTCAAACAAGAGGATTTGCTCAAAAATGAAAATGCGCACAAGCAATGTTCACCACTTAATAGAATCAAACAATGATAAAGAATTTAGTTCTTAAAAAAATATCATGCAATAAGAATGAAGAATGAAGAATGAAGAAATGAAGAATGAAGAAATGAAGAATGAAGAATGAAGAATGAAGAATTAAAAAAATATCATGCAATAAGAATGAAAAATGCGCACAAGCAATGTTCACCACTTAATTGAATTACTCTAACACTCCTCTTCAAAATAAGAATGAAGAAATTAACGCGTTTGCAACCGCGAGGCAATTTCACTTTCCTTACGAATAATGCAAAGACAATCTAATTCATACATTTATCTAATTAATCAAAAATGAAATCATGGAAGCAACAAGATCACTAAGGGCTTGAAAGGTTGTAGCTTGGCCAGGTTTCACAACAAAGGGTCATTTCTTAGGATATTGAATCGAAGTTGCCACGCATAAGAAACATTCACTATACATGGTATTTACACATCACAAATTCATTCAGCAATTTATTTTCTCTATTGCTCACCCCTTTCCAAACTTCTTTTGCACAATTATTTCATTCTCAATTTTTTCTTTTTCAAACAAGCATGCTTTTTATTTTGGTTTTCACCTTCATATTCACACTTTTTCTAATGCTTGCTTGAAATTTTTCAAAATTGTTAGCAACCTTTAGTTTTCTTTTCATTCTCCCCAACTTGAATTCAACCAAACCTCAAGTGAATGGTCCTTGCTTTTTATGGCAAGGAAATCAATTTAAAACATTATTCAAAGGTTTCAGAAAAATTTATAGAATCTCACAAAATTCAGTGATGAACCAAACTTTCAAATTATGTACATAAACCAAGTTCCTCACTAAAATGATATCTAAACTGTTTAGGCTCAAAGGGGTTAACGAATTCTCACTACTCACGGGTAAGTTACTTTTGGATATGGTTGGGTTCAATATAAACAAATGCCTTGATCAATTCTAATGCTTCCACAAAATTACAATAATCAAAAGGTTAAGCATGAATTAAATGAATTAAACAAAGTTATCAGTCATCCTCGCATATAGTAAACAATGGAGGTTTCTCACAATTTGTGGCTTTTGGACCTAAGTAAAACAAGCATTCAAATAAAGTTGCAAAATGAAACAAAAATGCACATTTGCAGAAAACACAAAATTCTTAAATCATTCTAACATTCTATAAAGTGGTACAATTTACCTTGCTTGCATTCACATGTTCAACTTCCTACCATTACCATCTAAACTTGGGAGAATCTTTATTGAATACTTTTATACAAATAACAACCGATCTATAAGAAGTTCTCATCATTCCTCCCTAATCAAAACTTGAGAACAAGTGAAAGGAAACAAATATATACAATATAAGCAAATGTACAAAGCTCAAAAATATAGAAACTATTGCAATGTGATTCAATATTAAAACACTAATCCTCGACAACGACGCCATTTTGTTGAAGCGGTAAAGTGGCAAGCAAAAGTAATTTTGGAAGTATTCCAGGTTTTATCGTATCCACAGGGATCGGTGTGAGGGATCAAATGTCGTTCAACAATTTTTACATTTATAAGCTTGTGGTGATTAATTTTGGTTGAAAGATTCAAGATACCAAAAATAAAGGCAGAAAATATAAAGACGGAAAATATAAAGTAAAGACATTAAAATAAACGGAGCCTTGTTGGGATTGAATCTCATCAATGGATAACACATGCATTCTTCTAACCAGTTAAACACAAATCAATCATTCGTCTAATATCATCACGTATCACCCACAACAGAGGGTATGTCTAAGCAATGTCGAGGGAACAACCGTATTTTCTCATTGGTGATGTCTCACGCAACTCAACAACACAGAGCAATAAGAACTGATACTCAAGAAAATGTTAGGCTTAAATCTATGTCTAGAGTTTAGAACCTAACAAATAATCATCCTAGATCCAGAGCTGAAGAGTATATGTCTATAGCGGTTCAAATCAAAGATAAACAGGTAAATAAAGATGACACCCATATTAGATAAATGATTGCTTCATATAAAATACCACGATCAGAATACGTACATATGTTTAACCCTTTTTACATGCATTCAACTAATTTGCCAAATGTATGTGAACATAGTTTCTCATCTCTATTATCACACATGCTCATAATACCGTATTGATGCTACTCATCAACACAATAAAATAAAAGATACTAGTGAATATCAACTTACAAGACTATGTCAAAAGTTTGCTCATAAATAGATGAATATCTAAGATCTAAGATTTGAAAAGAGTTTTGTCAAGACCCACAAATAAGAAATCAAACACAACATCAATATTGAATCAAAACTAGTTCACAATACATATATTAGATGAAATACATAAGGTATCAAAAGATTACATCCAAACCCAACAAGAAATCAAAGCTACTTACTCGAATATCAAGCTCTGATTTCCTTTGATTTTGGCTTCTCCCTCTTAGGGTTTGTATTTCTCTCTCTAAAATATGTTTGGAATGAAGAGAGATAAAGTTGGATTCTGAAAAATACAAGTTTTTTTTGAAAATATCTAGCAAGTTGTCTTATATACAAGTTACAAAAAGTGCCAATAAGTGGCACCGCACTAAGCGCCATTGGAGCGCGCTTAGCGTGATCAGTTCAAAGGTGACAAATTCCCAGAAAGCGCACTAAGCGCGGTCATGGACCCTTAGCTACTACCTTCATCTCAAAAGCGCGCTGATCCCGCGCTGAAAGGGGGGCTCTGCGCGGTTTTCCACCAAATGTCGCAAAAGTGATATTCCAGACCTTCTTCCAACATCCAAAGATCCTAGCATCACATCAGGCAAGAAAACCGATTCTTCTTCATTTCTTTTGCTTCCTTGTCCAATCATTTGTGTCTTAATCATTGATGTTTTATGCCTATATTCTGCACAATAACACACATATCAAAGCATCCAAAGGAATTTGCAATATGTTGAAGAATCACACAAGAACAAGAAATAAATCCATTAAAACATGAGAAATAAGTTGAAAAATACCAATAAAGATGGTTCAATTTAAGTCATATTTTGCACTTAACAACTCTCCCCTACTAGATTTTTGTTTGTCCTCAAGCAAATTATGCCCCTCATGAAAACAAGAGGATTTGTTCAAGTGTAAGATTCAACCAAGAAAGGATTAATGATTCAAATTCAAACAAGAGAGATTTGTTCAAACAAGAGGATTTGCTCAAACATGAAAATGCGCACAAGCAATGTTCACCACTTAATAGAATCAAACAATGATAAAGAATTTAGTTCTTAAAAAAATATCATGCAATGTTTCAAATAACAACTAAATTCTCTTACTTGAATTAATCTAACACTCCTCTTCAAAATAAGAATGAAGAAATTAACGCGTTTGCAACCGCGAGGCAATTTCACTTTCCTGACGAATAATGCAAATACAATCTAATTCATACATTTATCTAATCAAACAAAAATGAAATCATGGAAGCAACAAGATCACTAAGGGCTTGAAAGGTTGTAGCTTGGCCAGGTTTCACAACAAAGGGTCATTTCTTAGGCTATTGAATCGAAGTTGCCACGCATAAGAAACATTCACTATACATGGTATTTACACATCACAAATTCATTCAGCAATTTCTTTTCTCTGTTGCTCACCCTTTCCAAACTTCTTTTGCACAATTATTTCATTCTCAATTTTTTCTTTTTCAAACAAGCATGCTTTTTATTTTGGTTTTCACCTTCATATTCTCACTTTTTCTAATGCTTGCTTGAAATTTTTCAAAATTGTTAGCAACCTTTAGTTTTCTTTTCATTCTCCCCAACTTGAATTCAACCAAACATCAAGTGAATGTTCCTTGCTTTTTATGGCAAGGAAATCAATTTAAAACATTATTCAAAGGTTTAAGAAAAATTTATAGAATGTCACAAAATTCAGTGATGAACCAAACTTTCAAATTATGTACATAAACCAAGTTCCTCACTAAAATGATATCTAAACTGTTTAGGCTCAAAGGGGTTAACAAATTCTCACTACTCACGGGTAAGTTACTTTTGGATATGGTTGGGCTCAATATAAACAAATGCCTTGATAAATTCTAATGCTTCCACAAAATTACAATAATCAAAAGGTTAAGCATGAAACAAATGAATTAAACAAAGTTATCAGTCATCCTCGCTTATAGTAAACAATGGAGGTTTCTCACAATTTGTGGCTTTTGGACCTAAGTAAAACAAGCATTCAAATAAAGTTGCAAAATGAAACAAAAATGCACATTTGCACAAAACACAAAATTCTTAAATCATTCTAACATTCTTTAAAGCGGTACAATTTACCTTGCTTGCATTCACATGTTCAACATCCTACCATTACCATCTAAACTTGGGAGAATCTTCATTGGATACTTTTATACAAATAACAACCGATCTATAAGAAGTTCTCATCAGTCCTCCCTAATCAAAACTTGAGAACAAGTGAAAGGAAACAAATATATATAATATAAACAAATGTACAAAGCTCAAAAATATAGAAACTATTGCAATGTGATTCAATATCAAAACACTAATCCTCGACAACGACGCCATTTTGTTGAAGCGGTAAAGTGGCAAGCAAAAGTAATTTTGGAAGTATTCCAGGTTTTATCGTATCCACAGGGATCGGTGTGAGGGATCAAATGTCGTTCAACAATTTCTACATTTCTAAGCTTGTGGTGATTAATTTTGGTTGAAAGATTCAAGATAATAAAAATAAAGGCAGAAAATATAAAGTAAAGACATTAAAATAAACGGAGCCTTGTTGGGATTGAATCTCATCAATTGATAACACATGCATTCTTCTATCCAGTTAAACACAAATCAATCATTCGTCTAATATCATCACGTATCACCCACAACAGAGGGTATGTCTAAGCAATGTCGAGGGAACAACCGTATTTTCTCATTGGTGATGTCTCACGCAACTCAACAACACAGAGCAATAAGAACTGATACTCAAGCAAATGTTACGCTTAAATCTATGTCTAGAGTTTAGAACCTAACAAATAATCATCCTAGTTCCAGAGCTGAAGAGTATATGTCTATAGCGGTTCAAATCAAAGATAAACAGGTAAATAAAGATGACACCCATATTAGATAAATGATTGCTTCATATAAAATACCACGATCAGAATACGTACATACGTTTAACCCTTTTTACATGCATTCAACTAATTTGCCAAATGTATGTGAACATAGTTTCTCATCTCTATTATCACGCATCCTCAGAATACCGTATTGATGCTACTCATAAACACAATAAAATAAAAGATACTAGTGAATATCAACTTACAAGACTATGTCAAAAGTTTGCTCATAAATAGATGAATATCTAAGATCTAAGATTTGAAAAGAGTTTTGTCAAGACCCACAAATAAGAAATCAAACACAACATCAATATTGAATCAAAACTAGTTCACAATACATATATTAGATGAAATACATAAGGTATCAAAAGATTACATTCAAACCCAACAAGAAATCAAACTACTTACTCGAATATCAAGCTCCGATTTCCTTTGATTTTGGCTTCTCCCTCTTAGGGTTTGTATTTCTCTCTCTAAAATATGTTTGGAATGAAGAGAGATATAGTTGGATTCTGAAAAATACAAGTTTTTTTTGAAAATATCTAGCAAGTTGTCTTATATACAAGTTACAAAAAGTGCCTATAAGTGGCACCGCTCTAAGCGCCATTGGAGCGCGCTTAGCGTGATCAGTTCAAAGGTGGCAAATTCCCAGAAAGCGCACTAAGCGCGGTCATGGACCCTTAACTACTACCTTCATCTCAAAAGCGCGCTGATCCCGCGCTGAAAGGGGGGCTCTGCGCAGTTTTCCACCCAATGTCGCAAAAGTGATCTTCCAGACCTTCTTCCAACATCCAAAGGTCCTAGCATCACATCAGGCAAGAAAACCGATTCTTCTTCATTTCTTTTGCTTCCTTGTCCAATCATTTGTGTCTTAATCATTGATGTTTTATGCCTATATTCTGCACAATAACACACATATCAAAGCATCCAAAGGAATTTGCAATATGTTGAAGAATCACACAAGAACAAGAAATAAATCCATTAAAACATGAGAAATAAGTTGAAAAATACCAATAAAGATGGTTCAATTTAAGTCATATTTTGCACTTAACAACTCTCCCCTACTAGATTTTTGTTTGTCCTCAAGCAAATTATGCCCCTCATGAAAACAAGAGGATTTGTTCAAGTGTAAGATTCTACCAAGAAAGGATTAATGATTCAAATTCAAACAAGAGAGATTTGTTCAAACAAGAGGATTTGCTCAAACATGAAAATGCGCACAAGCAATGTTCACCACTTAATAGAATCAAACAATGATAAAGAATTTAGTTCTTAAAAAAATATCATGCAATGTTTCAAATAACAACTAAATTCTCTTACTTGAATTAATCTAACACTCCTCTTCAAAATAAGAATGCAGAAATTAACGCGTTTGCAACCGCGAGGCAATTTCACTTTCCTGACGAATAATGCAAATACAATCTAATTCATACATTTATCTAATCAATCAAAAATGAAATCATGGAAGCAACAAGATCACTAAGGGCTTGAAAGGTTGTAGCTTGGCCAGGTTTCACAACAAAGGGTCATTTCTTAGGCTATTGAATCGAAGTTGCCACGCATAAGAAACATTCACTATACATGGTATTTACACATCACAAATTCATTCAGCAATTTCTTTTCTCTGTTGCTCACCCTTTCCAAACTTCTTTTGCACAATTATTTCATTCTCAATTTTTTCTTTTTCAAACAAGCATGCTTTTTAATTTGGTTTTTACCTTCATATTCTCACTTTTTCTAATGCTTGCTTGAAATTTTTCAAAATTGTTAGCAACCTTTAGTTTTCTTTTCATTCTCCCCAACTTGAATTCAACCAAACCTCAAGTGAATGTTCCTTGCTTTTTATGGCAAGGAAATCAATTTAAAACATTATTCAAAGGTTTAAGAAAAATTTATAGAATCTCACAAAATTCAGTGATGAACCAAACTTTCAAATTATGTACATAAACCAAGTTCCTCACTAAAATGATATCTAAACTGTTTAGGCTCAAAGGGGTTAACAAATTCTCATTACTCACGGGTAAGTTACTTTTGGATATGGTTGGGCTCAATATAAACAAATGCCTTGATAAATTCTAATGCTTCCACAAAATTACTATAATCAAAAGGTTAAGCATGAAACAAATGAATTAAACAAAGTTATCAGTCATCCTCGCATATAGTAAACAATGGAGGTTTCTCACAATTTGTGGCTTTTGGACCTAAGTAAAACAAGCATTCAAATAAAGTTGCAAAATGAAACAAAAATGCACATTTGCACAAAACACAAAATTCTTAAATCATTCTAACATTCTATAAAGCGGTACAATTTACCTTGCTTGCATGCACATGTTCAACATCCTACCATTACCATCTAAACTTGGGAGAATCTTCATTGGATACTTTTATACAAATAACAACCGATCTATAAGAAGTTCTCATCATTCCTCCCTAATCAAAACTTGAGAACAAGTGAAAGGAAACAAATATATATAATATAAACAAATGTACAAAGCTCAAAAATATAGAAACTATTGCAATGTGATTCAATATCAAAACACTAATCCTCGACAACGACGCCATTTTGTTGAAGCGGTAAAGTGGCAAGCAAAAGTAATTTTGGAAGTATTCCAGGTTTTATCGTATCCACAGGGATCGGTGTGAGGGATCAAATGTCGTTCAACAAATTCTACATTTCTAAGCTTGTGGTGATTAATTTTGGTTGGAAGATTCAAGATACCAAAAATAAAGACAGAAAATATAAAGTAAAGACATTAAAATAAACGGAGCCTTGTTGGGATTGAATCTCATCAATTGATAACACATGCATTCTTCTAACCAGTTAAACACAAATCAATCATTCGTCTAATATCATCACGTATCACCCACAACAGAGGGTATGTCTAAGCAATGTCGAGGGAACAACCGTATTTTCTCATTGGTGATGTCTCACGCAACTCAACAACACAGAGCAATAAGAACTGATACTCAAGCAAATGTTACGCTTAAATCTATGTCTAGAGTTTAGAACCTAACAAATAATCATCCTAGATCCAGAGCTGAAGAGTATATGTCTATAGCGGTTCAAATCAAAGATAAACAGGTAAATAAAGATAACACCCATATTAGATAAATGATTGCTTCATATAAAATACCACGATCAGAATACGTACATACGTTTAACCCTTTTTACATGCATTCAACTAATTTTCCAAATGTATGTGAACATAGTTTCTCATCTCTATTATCACGCATCCTCAGAATACCGTATTGATGCTACTCATCAACACAATAAAATAAAAGATACTAGTGAATATCAACTTACAAGACTATGTCAAAAGTTTGCTCATAAATAGATGAATATCTAAGATCTAAGATTAGAAAAGAGTTTTGTCAAGACCCACAAATAAGAAATCAAACACAACATCAATATTGAATCAAAACTAGTTCACAATACATATATTAGATGAAATACATAAGGTATCAAAAGATTACATCCAAACACAACAAGAAATCAAAGCTACTTACTCGAATATCAAGCTCCGATTTCCTTTGATTTTGGCTTCTCCCTCTTAGGGTTTGTATTTCTCTCTCTAAAATATGTTTGGAATGAAGAGAGATAAAGTTGGATTCTGAAAAATACAAGTTTTTTTTGAAAATATCTAGCAAGTTGTCTTATATACAAGTTACAAAAAGTGCCTATAAGTGGCACCGCACTAAGCGCCATTGGAGCGCGCTTAGCATGATCAGTTCAAAGGTGGCAAATTCCCAGAAAGCGGACTAAGCGCGGTCATGGACCCTTAGCTACTACCTTCATCTCAAAAGCGCGCTGATCCCGCGCTGAAAGGCGGGATCTGCGCGGTTTTCCACCAAATGTCGCAAAAGTGATCTTCCAGACCTTCTTCCAACATCCAAAGGTCCTAGCATCACATCAGGCAAGAAAACCGATTCTTCTTCATTTCTTTTGCTTCCTTGTCCAATCATTTGTGTCTTAATCATTGATGTTTTATGCCTATATTCTGCACAATAACACACATATCAAAGCATCCAAAGGAATTTGCAATATGTTGAAGAATCACACAAGAACAAGAAATAAATCCATTAAAACATGAGAAATAAGTTGAAAAATACCAATAAAGATGGTTCAATTTAAGTCATATTTTGCACTTAACAACTCTCCCCTACTAGATTTTTGCTTGTCCTCAAGCAAATTATGCCCCTCATGAAAACAAGAGGATTTGTTCAAGTGTAAGATTCAACCAAGAAAGGATTAACGATTCAAATTCAAACAAGAGAGATTTGTTCAAAGAGGATTTGCTCAAACATGAAAATGCGCACAAGCAATGTTCACCACTTAATAGAATCAAACAATGATAAAGAATTTAGTTCTTAAAAAAATATCATGCAATGTTTCAAATAACAACTAAATTCTCTTACTTGAATTACTCTAACACTCCTCTTTAAAATAAGAATGAAGAAATTAATGCGTTTGCAACCGCGAGGCAATTTCACTTTCCTGACGAATAATGAAAATACAATCTAATTCATACATTTATCTAATCAATCAAAAATGAAATCATGGAAGCAACAAGATCACTAAGGGATTGAAAGGTTGTAGCTTGGCCAGGTTTCACAACAAAGGGTCATTTCTTAGGCTATTGAATCGAAGTTGCCACGCATAAGAAACATTCACTATACATGGTATTTACACATCACAAATTCATTCAGCAATTTCTTTTCTCTGTTGCTCACCCTTTCCAAACTTCTTTTGCACAATTATTTCATTCTCAATTTTTTCTTTTTCAAACAAGCATGCTTTTTATTTTGGTTTTCACCTTCATATTCTCACTTTTTCTAATGCTTGCTTGAAATTTTTCAAAATTGTTAGCAACCTTTAGTTTTCTTTTCATTCTCCCCAACTTGAATTCAACCAAACCTCAAGTGAATGTTCCTTGCTTTTTATGGCAAGGAAATCAATTTAAAACATTATTCAAAGGTTTAAGAAAAATTTATAGAATCTCACAAAATTCAGTGATGAACCAAACTTTCAAATTATGTACATAAACCAAGTTCCTCACTAAAATGATATCTAAACTGTTTAGGCTCAAAGGGGTTAACAAATTCTCACTACTCACGGGTAAGTTACTTTTGGATATGGTTGGGCTCAATATAAACAAATGCCTTGATAAATTCTAATGCTTCCACAAAATTACAATAATCAAAAGGTTAAGCATGAATCAAATGAATTAAACAAAGTTATCAGTCATCCTCGCATATAGTAAACAATGGAGGTTTCTCACAATTTGTGGCTTTTGGACCTAAGTAAAACAAGCATTCAAATAAAGTTGCAAAATGAAACAAAAATGCACATTTGCACAAAACACAAAATTCTTAAATCATTCTAACATTCTATAAAGCGGTACAATTTACCTTGCTTGCATTCACATGTTTAACATCCTACCATTACCATCTAAACTTGGGAGAATCTTCATTGGATACCTTTATACAAATAACAACCGATCTATAAGAAGTTCTCATCATTCCTCCCTAATCAAAACTTGAGAACAAGTGAAAGGAAACAAATATATAAAATATAAACAAATGTACAAAGCTCAAAAATATAGAAACTATTGCAATGTGATTCAATATCAAAACACTAATCCTCGACAACGACGCCATTTTGTTGAAGCGGTAAAGTGGCAAGCAAAAGTAATTTTGGAAGTATTCCAGGTTTTATCGTATCCACAGGGATCGGTGTGAGGGATCAAATGTCGTTCAACAATTTCTACATTTCTAAGCTTGTGGTGATTAATTTTGGTTGAAAGATTCAAGATACCAAAAATAAAGGCAGAAAATATAAAGACGGAAAATATAAAGTAAAGACATTAAAATAAACGGAGCCTTGTTGGGATTGAATCTCATCAATTGATAACACATGCATTCTTCTAACCAGTTAAACACAAATCAATCATTCGTCTAATATCATCACGTATCACCCACAACAGAGGGTATGTCTAAGCAATGTCGAGGGAACAACCGTATTTTCTCATTGGTGATGTCTCACGCAACTCAACAAGACAGAGCAATAAGAACTGATACTCAAGCAAATGTTAAGCTTAAATCTATGTCTAGAGTTTAGAACCTAACAAATAATTATCCTAGATCCAGAGCTGAAGAGTATATGTCTATAGCGGTTCAAATCAAAGATAAACAGGTAAATAAAGATGACACCCATATTAGATAAATGATTGCTTCATATAAAATACCACGATCAGAATACGTACATATGTTTAACCCTTTTTACATGCATTCAACTAATTTGCCAAATGTGTGTGAACATAGTTTCTCATCTCTATTATCACGCATCCTCATAATACCGTATTGATGCTACTCATCAACACAATAAAATAAAAGATACTAGTGAATATCAACTTACAAGACTATGTCAAAAGTTTGCTCATAAATAGATGAATATCTAAGATCTAAGATTTGAAAAGAGTTTTGTCAAGACCCACAAATAAGAAATCAAACACAACATCAATATTGAATCAAAACTAGTTCACAATATATATATTGGATGAAATACATAAGGTATCAAAAGATTACATCCAAACCCAACAAGAAATCAAAGCTACTTACTCGAATATCAAGCTCCGATTTCCTTTGATTTTGGCTTCTCCCTCTTAGGGTTTGTATTTCTCTCTCTAAAATATGTTTGGAATGAAGAGAGATAATGTTGGATTCTGAAAAATACAAGTTTTTTTTGAAAATATCTAGCAAGTTGTCTTATATACATGTTACAAAAAGTGCCTATAAGTGGCACCGCACTAAGCGCCATTGGAGCGCGCTTAGCGTGATCAGTTCAAAGGTGGCAAATTCCCAGAAAGCGCACTAAGCGCGGTCATGGACCCTTAGCTACTACCTTCATCTCAAAAGGGCGTTGATCCCACGCTGAAAGGCGGGATCTGCGCGGTTTTCCACCAAATGTCGCAAAAGTGATCTTCCAGACCTTCTTCCAACATCCAAAGGTCCTAGCATCACATCAGGCAAGAAAACCGATTCTTCTTCATTTCTTTTGCTTCCTTGTCCAATCATTTGTGTCTTAATCATTGATGTTTTATGCCTATATTCTGCACAATAACACACATATCAAAGCATCCAAAGGAATTTGCAATATGTTGAAGAATCACACAAGAACAAGAAATAAATCCATTAAAACATGAGAAATAAGTTGAAAAATACCAATAAAGATGGTTCAATTTAAGTCATATTTTGCACTTAACAACTCTCCCCTACTAGATTTTTGCTTGTCCTCAAGCAAATTATGCCCCTCATGAAAACAAGAGGATTTGTTCAAGTGTAAGATTCAACCAAGAAAGGATTAACGATTCAAATTCAAACAAGAGAGATTTGTTCAAAGAGGATTTGCTCAAACATGAAAATGCGCACAAGCAATGTTCACCACTTAATAGAATCAAACAATGATAAAGAATTTAGTTCTTAAAAAAATATCATGCAATGATTCAAATAACAACTAAATTCTCTTACTTGAATTACTCTAACACTCCTCTTCAAAATAAGAATGAAGAAATTAACGCGTTTGCAACCGCGAGGCAATTTCACTTTCCTGACGAATAATGAAAATACAATCTAATTCATACATTTATCTAATCAATCAAAAATGAAATCATGGAAGCAACAAGATCACTAAGGGCTTGAAAGGTTGTAGCTTGGCCAGGTTTCACAACAAAGGGTCATTTCTTAGGCTATTGAATCGAAGTTCCCACGCATAAGAAACATTCATTATACATGGTATTTACACATCACAAATTCATTAAGCAATTTCTTTTCTCTGTTGCTCACCCTTTCCAAACTTCTTTTGCACAATTATTTCATTCTCAATTTTTTCTTTTTCAAACAAGCATGCTTTTTATTTTGGTTTTCACCTTCATATTCTCACTTTTTCTAATGCTTGCTTGAAATTTTTCAAAATTGTTAGCAACCTTTAGTTTTCTTTTCATTCTCCCCAACTTGAATTCAACCAAACCTCAAGTGAATGTTCCTTGCTTTTTATGGCAAGGAAATCAATTTAAAACATTATTCAAAGGTTTAAGAAAAATTTATAGAATCTCACAAAATTCAGTGATGAACCAAACTTTCAAATTATGTACATAAACCAAGTTCCTCACTAAAATGATATCTAAACTGTTTAGGCTCAAAGGGGTTAACAAATTCTCATTACTCACGGGTAAGTTACTTTTGGATATGGTTGGGCTCAATATAAACAAATGCCTTGATAAATTCTAATGCTTCCACAAAATTACAATAATCAAAAGGTTAAGCATGAATCAAATGAATTAAACAAAGTTATCAGTCATCCTCGCATATAGTAAACAATGGAGGTTTCTCACAATTTGTGGCTTTTGGACCTAAGTAAAACAAGCATTCAAATAAAGTTGCAAAATGAAACAAAAATGCACATTTGCACAAAACACAAAATTCTTAAATCATTCTAACATTCTATAAAGCGGTACAATTTACCTTGCTTGCATTCACATGTTTAACATCCTACCATTACCATCTAAACTTGGGAGAATCTTCATTGGATACTTTTATACAAATAACAACCGATCTATAAGAAGTTCTCATCATTCCTCCCTAATCAAAACTTGAGAACAAGTGAAAGGAAACAAATATATAAAATATAAACAAATGTACAAAGCTCAAAAATATAGAAACTATTGCAATGTGATTCAATATCAAAACACTAATCCTCGACAACGACGCCATTTTGTTGAAGCGGTAAAGTGGCAAGCAAAAGTAATTTTGGAAGTATTCCAGGTTTTATCGTATCCACAGGGATCGGTGTGAGGGATCAAATGTCGTTCAACAATTTCTACATTTCTAAGCTTGTGGTGATTAATTTTGGTTGAAAGATTCAAGATACCAAAAATAAATGCAGAAAATATAAAGACGGAAAATATAAAGTAAAGACATTAAAATAAACGGAGCCTTGTTGGGATTGAATCTCATCAATTGATAACACATGCATTCTTCTAACCAGTTAAACACAAATCAATCATTCGTCTAATATCATCATGTATCACCCACAACAGAGGGTATGTCTAAGCAATGTCGAGGGAACAACCGTATTTTCTCATTGGTGATGTCTCACGCAACTCAACAAGACAGAGCAATAAGAACTGATACTCAAGCAAATGTTAAGCTTAAATCTATGTCTAGAGTTTAGAACCTAACAAATAATCATCCTAGATCCAGAGCTGAAGAGTATATGTCTATAGTGGTTCAAATCAAAGATAAACAGGTAAATAAAGATGACACCCATATTAGATAAATGATTGCTTCATATAAAATACCACGATCAGAATACGTACATATGTTTAACCCTTTTTACATGCATTCAACTAATTTGCCAAATGTATGTGAACATAGTTTCTCATCTCTATTATCACGCATCCTCATAATACCGTATTGATGCTACTCATCAACACAATAAAATAAAAGATACTAGTGAATATCAACTTACAAGACTATGTCAAAAGCTTGCTCATAAATAGACGAATATCTAAGATCTAAGATTTGAAAAGAGTTTTGTCAAGACCCACAAATAAGAAATCAAACACAACATCAATATTGAATCAAAACTAGTTCACAATACATATATTGGATGAAATACATAAGGTATCAAAAGATTACATCCAAACCCAACAAGAAATCAAAGCTACTTACTCGAATATCAAGCTCCGATTTCCTTTGATTTTGGCTTCTCCCTCTTAGGGTTTGTATTTCTCTCTCTAAAATATGTTTCGAATGAAGAGAGATAACGTTGGATTCTGAAAAATACAAGTTTTTTTTGAAAATATCTAGCAAGTTGTCTTATATACATGTTACAAAAAGTGCCTATAAGTGGCACCGCACTAAGCGCCATTGGAGCGCGCTTAGCGTGATCAGTTCAAAGGTGGCAAATTCCCAGAAAGCGCACTAAGCGCAGTCATGGACCCTTAGCTACTACCTTCATCTCAAAAGGGCGTTGATCCCACGCTGAAAGGCGGGATCTGCGCGGTTTTCCACCAAATGTCGCAAAAGTGATCTTCCAGACCTTCTTCCAACATCCAAAGGTCCTAGCATCACATCAGGCAAGAAAACCGATTCTTCTTCATTTCTTTTGCTTCCTTGTCCAATCATTTGTGTCTTAATCATTGATGTTTTATGCCTATATTCTGCACAATAACACACATATCAAAGCATCCAAAGGAATTTGCAATATGTTGAAGAATCACACAAGAACAAGAAATAAATCCATTAAAACATGAGAAATAAGTTGAAAAATACCAATAAAGATGGTTCAATTTAAGTCATATTTTGCACTTAACAACTCTCCCCTACTAGATTTTTGCTTGTCCTTAAGCAAATTATGCCCCTCATGAAAACAAGAGGATTTGTTCAAGTGTAAGATTCAACCAAGAAAGGATTAACGATTCAAATTCAAACAAGAGAGATTTGTTCAAAGAGGATTTGCTCAAACATGAAAATGCGCACAAGCAATGTTCACCACTTAATAGAATCAAACAATGATAAAGAATTTAGTTCTTAAAAAAATATCATGCAATGTTTCAAATAACAACTAAATTCTCTTACTTGAATTACTCTAACACTCCTCTTCAAAATAAGAATGAAGAAATTAACGCGTTTGCAACCGCGAGGCAATTTCACTTTCCTGACGAATAATGAAAATACAATCTAATTCATACATTTATCTAATCAATCAAAAATGAAATCATGGAAGCAACAAGATCACTAAGGGCTTGAAAGGTTGTAGCTTGGCCAGGTTTCACAACAAAGGGTCATTTCTTAGGCTATTGAATCGAAGTTCCCACGCATAAGAAACATTCACTATACATGGTATTTACACATCACAAATTCATTCAGCAATTTCTTTTCTCTGTTGCTCACCCTTTCCAAACTTCTTTTGCACAATTATTTCATTCTCAATTTTTTCTTTTTCAAACAAGCATGCTTTTTATTTTGGTTTTCACCTTCATATTCTCACTTTTTCTAATGCTTGCTTGAAATTTTTCAAAATTGTTAGCAACCTTTAGTTTTCTTTTCATTCTCCCCAACTTGAATTCAACCAAACCTCAAGTGAATGTTCCTTGCTTTTTATGGCAAGGAAATCAATTTAAAACATTATTCAAAGGTTTAAGAAAAATTTATAGAATCTCACAAAATTCAGTGATGAACCAAACTTTCAAATTATGTACATAAACAAAGTTCCTCACTAAAATGATATCTAAACTGTTTAGGCTCAAAGGGGTTAACAAATTCTCACTACTCACGGGTAAGTTACTTTTGGATATGGTTGGGCTCAATATAAACAAATGCCTTGATAAATTCTAATGCTTCCACAAAATTACAATAATCAAAAGGTTAAGCATGAATCAAATGAATTAAACAAAGTTTTCAGTCATCCTCGCATATAGTAAACAATGGAGGTTTCTCACAATTTGTGGCTTTTGGACCTAAGTAAAACAAGCATTCAAATAAAGTTGCAAAATGAAACAAAAATGCACATTTGCACAAAACACAAAATTCTTAAATCATTCTAACATTCTATAAAGCGGTACAATTTACCTTGCTTGCATTCACATGTTTAACATCCTACCATTACCATCTAAACTTGGGAGAATCTTCATTGGATACTTTTATACAAATAACAACCGATCTATAAGAAGTTCTCATCATTCCTCCCTAATCAAAACTTGAGAACAAGTGAAAGGAAACAAATATATATAATATAAACAAATGTACAAAGCTCAAAAATATAGAAACTATTGCAATGTGATTCAATATCAAAACACTAATCCTCGACAACGACGCCATTTTGTTGAAGCGGTAAAGTGGCAAGCAAAAGTAATTTTGGAAGTATTCCAGGTTTTATCGTATCCACAGGGATCGGTGTGAGGGATCAAATGTCGTTCAACAATTTCTACATTTCTAAGCTTGTGGTGATTAATTTTGGTTGAAAGATTCAAGATACCAAAAATAAAGGCAGAAAATATAAAGACGAAAATATAAAGTAAAGACATTAAAATAAACGGAGCCTTGTTGGGATTGAATCTCATCAATTGATAACACATGCATTCTTCTAACCAGTTAAACACAAATCAATCATTCGTCTAATATCATCACGTATCACCCACAACAGAGGGTATGTCTAAGCAATGTCGAGGGAACAACCGTATTTTCTCATTGGCGATGTCTCACGCAATTCAACAAGACAGAGCAATAAGAACTGATACTCAAGCAAATGTTAAGCTTAAATCTATGTCTAGAGTTTAGAACCTAACAAATAATCATCCTAGATCCAGAGCTGAAGAGTATATGTCTATAGCGGTTCAAATCAAAGATAAACAGGTAAATAAAGATGACACCCATATTAGATAAATGATTGCTTCATATAAAATACCACGATCAGAATACGTACATATGTTTAACCCTTTTTACATGCATTCAACTAATTTGCCAAATGTATGTGAACATAGTTTCTCATCTCTATTATCACACATCCTCATAATACCGTATTGATGCTACTCATCAACACAATAAAATAAAAGATACTAGTGAATATCAACTTACAAGACTATGTCAAAAGTTTGCTCATAAATAGATGAATATCTAAGATCTAAGATTTGAAAAGAGTTTTGTCAAGACCCACAAATAAGAAATCAAACACAACATCAATATTGAATCAAAACTAGTTCACAATACATATATTAGATGAAATACATAAGGTATCAAAAGATTACATCCAAACCCAACAAGAAATCAAAGCTACTTACTCGAATATCAAGCTCCGATTTCCTTTGATTTTGGCTTCTCCCTCTTAGGGTTTGTATTTCTCTCTCTAAAATATGTTTGGAATGAAGAGAGATAACGTTGGATTCTGAAAAATACAAGTTTTTTTTGAAAATTCTAGCAAGTTGTCTTATATACAAGTTACAAAAAGTGCCTATAAGTGGCACCGCACTAAGCGCCATTGGAGCGCGCTTAGCGTGATCAGTTCAAAGGTGGCAAATTCCCAGAAAGCGCACTAAGCGCGGTCATGGACCCTTAGCTACTACCTTCATCTCAAAAGCGCGTTGATCCCACGCTGAAAGGCAGGATCTGCGCGGTTTTCCACCAAATGTCGCAAAAGTGATCTTCCAGACCTTCTTCCAACATCCAAAGGTCCTAGCATCACATCAGGCAAGAAAACCGATTCTTCTTCATTTCTTTTGCTTCCTTGTCCAATCATTTGTGTCTTAATCATTGATGTTTTATGCCTATATTCTGCACAATAACACATATATCAAAGCATCCAAAGAAATTTGCAATATGTTGAAGAATCACACAAGAACAAGAAATAAATCCATTAAAACATGAGAAATAAGTTGAAAAATACCAATAAAGATGGTTCAATTTAAGTCATATTTTGCACTTAACAACTCTCCCCTACTAGATTTTTGCTTGTCCTCAAGCAAATTATGCCCCTCATGAAAACAAGAGGATTTGTTCAAGTGTAAGATTCAACCAAGAAAGGATTAACGATTCAAATTCAAACAAGAGAGATTTGTTCAAAGAGGATTTGCTCAAACATGAAAATGCGCACAAGCAATGTTCACCACTTAATAGAATCAAACAATGATAAAGAATTTAGTTCTTAAAAAAATATCATGCAATGTTTCAAATAACAACTAAATTCTCTTACTTGAATTACTCTAACACTCCTCTTCAAAATAAGAATGAAGAAATTATCGCTTTTGCAACCGCGAGGCAATTTCACTTTCCTGACGAATAATGAAAATACAATCTAATTCATACATTTATCTAATCAATCAAAAATGAAATCATGGAAGCAACAAGATCACTAAGGGCTTGAAAGGTTGTAGCTTGGCCAGGTTTCACAACAAAGGGTCATTTCTTAGGCTATTGAATCGAAGTTGCCACGCATAAGAAACATTCACTATACATGGTATTTACACATCACAAATTCATTCAGCAATTTCTTTTCTCTGTTGCTCACCCTTTCCAAACTTCTTTTGCACAATTATTTCATTCTCAATTTTTTCTTTTTCAAACAAGCATGCTTTTTATTTTGGTTTTCACCTTCATATTCTCACTTTTTCTAATGCTTGCTTGAAATTTTTCAAAATTGTTAGCAACCTTTAGTTTTCTTTTCATTCTCCCCAACTTGAATTCAACCAAACCTCAAGTGAATGTTCCTTGCTTTTTATGGCAAGGAAATCAATTTAAAACATTATTCAAAGGTTTAAGAAAAATTTATAGAATCTCACAAAATTCAGTGATGAACCAAACTTTCAAATTATGTACATAAACCAAGTTCCTCACTAAAATGATATCTAAACTGTTTAGGCTCAAAGGGGTTAACAAATTCTCACTACTCACGGGTAAGTTACTTTTGGATATGGTTGGGCTCAATATAAACAAATGCCTTGATAAATTCTAATGCTTCCACAAAATTACAATAATCAAAAGGTTAAGCATGAATCAAATGAATTAAACAAAGTTATCAGTCATCCTCGCATATAGTAAACAATGGAGGTTTCTCACAATTTGTGGCTTTTGGACCTAAGTAAAACAAGCATTCAAATAAAGTTGCAAAATGAAACAAAAATGCACATTTGCACAAAACACAAAATTCTTAAATCATTCTAACATTCTATAAAGCGGTACAATTTACCTTGCTTGCATTCACATGTTTAACATCCTACCATTACCATCTAAACTTGGGAGAATCTTCATTGGATACTTTTATACAAATAACAACCGATCTATAAGAAGTTCTCATCATTCCTCCCTAATCAAAACTTGAGAACAAGTGAAAGGAAACAAATATATATAATATAAACAAATGTACAAAGCTCAAAAATATAGAAACTATTGCAATGTGATTCAATATCAAAACACTAATCCTCGACAACGACGCCATTTTGTTGAAGCGGTAAAGTGGCAAGCAAAAGTAATTTTGGAAGTATTCCAGGTTTTATCGTATCCACAGGGATCGGTGTGAGGGATCAAATGTCGTTCAACAATTTCTACATTTCTAAGCTTGTGGTGATTAATTTTGGTTGAAAGATTCAAGATACCAAAAATAAAGGCAGAAAATATAAAGACGGAAAATATAAAGTAAAGACATTAAAATAAACGGAGCCTTGTTGGGATTGAATCTCATCAATTGATAACACATGCATTCTTCTAACCAGTTAAACACAAATCAATCATTCGTCTAATATCATCACGTATCACCCACAACAGAGGGTATGTCTAAGCAATGTCGAGGGAACAACCGTATTTTCTCATTGGCGATGTCTCACGCAACTCAACAAGACAGAGCAATAAGAACTGATACTCAAGCAAATGTTAAGCTTAAATCTATGTCTAGAGTTTAGAACCTAACAAATAATCATCCTAGATCCAGAGCTGAAGAGTATATGTCTATAGCGGTTCAAATCAAAGATAAACAGGTAAATAAAGATGACACCCATATTAGATAAATGATTGCTTCATATAAAATACCACGATCAGAATACGTACATATGTTTAACCCTTTTTACATGCATTCAACTAATTTGCCAAATGTATGTGAACATAGTTTCTCATCTCTATTATCACACATCCTCATAATACCGTATTGATGCTACTCATCAACACAATAAAATAAAAGATACTAGTGAATATCAACTTACAAGACTATGTCAAAAGTTTGCTCATAAATAGATGAATATCTAAGATCTAAGATTTGAAAAGAGTTTTGTCAAGACCCACAAATAAGAAATCAAACACAACATCAATATTGAATCAAAACTAGTTCACAATACATATATTAGATGAAATACATAAGGTATCAAAAGATTACATCCAAACCCAACAAGAAATCAAAGCTACTTACTCGAATATCAAGCTCCGATTTCCTTTGATTTTGGCTTCTCCCTCTTAGGGTTTGTATTTCTCTCTCTAAAATATGTTTGGAATGAAGAGAGATAACGTTGGATTCTGAAAAATACAAGTTTTTTTTGAAAATATCTAGCAAGTTGTCTTATATACAAGTTACAAAAAGTGCCTATAAGTGGCACCGCACTAAGCGCCATTGGAGCGCGCTTAGCGGGATCAGTTCAAAGGTGGCAAATTCCCAGAAAGCGCACTAAGCGCGGTCATGGACCCTTAGCTACTACCTTCATCTCAAAAGCGCGTTGATCCCACGCTGAAAGGCAGGATCTGCGCGGTTTTCCACCAAATGTCGCAAAAGTGATCTTCCAGACCTTCTTCCAACATCCAAAGGTCCTAGCATCACATCAGGCAAGAAAACCGATTCTTCTTCATTTCTTTTGCTTCCTTGTCCAATCATTTGTGTCTTAATCATTGATGTTTTATGCCTATATTCTGCACAATAACACATATATCAAAGCATCCAAAGAAATTTGCAATATGTTGAAGAATCACACAAGAACAAGAAATAAATCCATTAAAACATGAGAAATAAGTTGAAAAATACCAATAAAGATGGTTCAATTTAAGTCATATTTTGCACTTAACAACTCTCCCCTACTAGATTTTTGCTTGTCCTCAAGCAAATTACGCCCCTCATGAAAACAAGAGGATTTGTTCAAGTGTAAGATTCAACCAAGAAAGGATTAACGATTCAAATTCAAACAAGAGAGATTTGTTCAAAGAGGATTTGCTCAAACATGAAAATGCGCACAAGCAATGTTCACCACTTAATAGAATCAAACAATGATAAAGAATTTAGTTATTTAAAAAATATCATGCAATGTTTTAAATAACAACTAAATTCTCTTACTTGAATTACTCTAACACTCCTCTTCAAAATAAGAATGAAGAAATTAACGCGTTTGCAACCGCGAGGCAATTTCACTTTCCTGACGAATAATGCAAATACAATCTAATTCATACATTTATCTAATCAATCAAAAATGAAATCATGGAAGCAACAAGATCACTAAGGGCTTGAAAGGTTGTAGCTTGGCCAGGTTTCACAACAAAGGGTCATTTCTTAGGCTATTGAATCGAAGTTGCCACGCATAAGAAACATTCACTATACATGGTATTTACACATCACAAATTCATTCAGCAATTTCTTTTCTCTGTTGCTCACCCTTTCCAAACTTCTTTTGCACAATTATTTCATTCTCAATTTTTTCTTTTTCAAACAAGCATGCTTTTTATTTTGGTTTTCACCTTCATATTCTCACTTTTTCTAATGCTTGCTTGAAATTTTTCAAAATTGTTAGCAACCTTTAGTTTTCTTTTCATTCTCCCCAACTTGAATTCAACCAAACCTCAAGTGAATGTTCCTTGCTTTTTATGGCAAGGAAATCAATTTAAAACATTATTCAAAGGTTTAAGAAAAATTTATAGAATCTCACAAAATTCAGTGATGAACCAAACTTTCAAATTATGTACATAAACCAAGTTCCTCACTAAAATGATATCTAAACTGTTTAGGCTCAAAGGGGTTAACAAATTCTCACTACTCACGGATAAGTAACTTTTGGATATGGTTGGGCTCAATATAAACAAATGCCTTGATAAATTCTAATGCTTCCACAAAATTACAATAATCAAAAGGTTAAGCATGAATCAAATGAATTAAACAAAGTTATCAGTCATCCTCGCATATAGTAAACAATGGAGGTTTCTCACAATTTGTGGCTTTTGGACCTAAGTAAAACAAGCATTCAAATAAAGTTGCAAAATGAAACAAAAATGCACATTTGCACAAAACACAAAATTCTTAAATCATTCTAACATTCTATAAAGCGGTACAATTTACCTTGCTTGCATTCAAATGTTCAACATCCTACCATTACCATCTAAACTTGGGAGAATCTTCATTGGATACTTTTATACAAATAACAACCGATCTATAAGAAGTTCTCATCATTCCTCCCTAATCAAAACTTGAGAACAAGTGAAAGGAAACAAATATATATAATATAAACAAATGTACAAAGCTCAAAAATATAGAAACTATTGCAATGTGATTCAATATCAAAACACTAATCCTCGACAACGACGCCATTTTGTTGAAGCGGTAAAGTGGCAAGCAAAAGTAATTTTGGAAGTATTCCAGGTTTTATCGTATCCACAGGGATCGGTGTGAGGGATCAAATGTCGTTCAACAATTTCTACATTTCTAAGCTTGTGGTGATTAATTTTGGTTGAAAGATTCAAGATACCAAAAATAAAGGCAGAAAATATAAAGACGGAAAATATAAAGTAAAGACATTAAAATAAACGGAGCCTTGTTGGGATTGAATCTCATCAATTGATAACACATGCATTCTTCTAACCAGTTAAACACAAATCAATCATTCGTATAATATCATCACGTATCACCCACAACAGAGGGTATGTCTAAGCAATGTCGAGGGAACAACCGTATTTTCTCATTGGTGATGTCTCACGCAACTCAACAAGACAGAGCAATAAGAACTGATACTCAAGCAAATGTTAAGCTTAAATCTATGTCTAGAGTTTAGAACCTAACAAATAATCATCCTAGATCCAGAGCTGAAGAGTATATGTCTATAGCGGTTCAAATCAAAGATAAACAGGTAAATAAAGATGACACCCATATTAGATAAATGATTGCTTCATATAAAATACCACGATCAGAATACGTACATATGTTTAACCCTTTTTACATGCATTCAACTAATTTGCCAAATGTATGTGAACATAGTTTCTCATCTCTATTATCACGCATCCTCATAATACCGTATTGATGCTACTCATCAACACAATAAAATAAAAGATACTAGTGAATATCAACTTACAAGACTATGTCAAAAGTTTGCTCATAAATAGATGAATATCTAAGATCTAAAATTTGAAAAGAGTTTTGTCAAGACCCACAAATAAGAAATCAAACACAACATCAATATTGAATCAAAACTAGTTCACAATACATATATTAGATGAAATACATAAGGTATCAAAAGATTACATCCAAACCCAACAAGAAATCAAAGCTACTTACTCGAATATCAAGCTCCGATTTCCTTTGAATTTGGCTTCTCCCTCTTATGGTTTGTATTTCTCTCTCTAAAATATGTTTGGAATGAAGAGAGATAAAGTTGGATTCTGAAAAATACAAGTTTTTTTTGAAAATATCTAGCAAGTTGTCTTATATTCAAGTTACAAAAAGTGCCTATAAGTGGCACCGCACTAAGCGCCATTGGAGCGCGCTTAGCATGATCAGTTCAAAGGTGGCAAATTCCCAGAAAGCGCACTAAGCGCGGTCATGGACCCTTAGCTACTACCTTCATCTCAAAAGCGCGCTGAACCCACGCTTAAAGGCGGGATCTGCGCGGTTTTCCACCAAATGTCGCAAAAGTGATCTTCCAGACCTTCTTCCTACATCAAAAGGTCCTAGCATCACATCAGGCAAGAAAACCGATTCTTCTTCATTTCTTTTGCTTCCTTGTCCAATCATTTGTGTCTTAATCATTGATGTTTTATGCCTATATTCTGCACAATAACACACATATCAAAGCATCCAAAGGAATTTGCAATATGTTGAAGAATCACACAAGAACAAGAAATAAATCCATTAAAACATGAGAAATAAGTTGAAAAATTCCAATAAAGATGGTTCAATTTAAGTCATATTTTGCACTTAACAACTCTCCCCTACTAGATTTTTGCTTGTCCTCAAGCAAATTATGCCCCTCATGAAAACAAGAGGATTTGTTCAAGTGTAAGATTCAACCAAGAAAGGATTAACGATTCAAATTCAAACAAGAGAGATTTGTTCAAAGAGGATTTGCTCAAACATGAAAATGCGCACAAACAATGTTCACCACTTAATAGAATCAAACAATGATAAAGAATTTAGTTCTTAAAAAAATATCATGCAATGTTTCAAATAACAACTAAATTCTCTTACTTGAATTACTCTAACACTCCTCTTCAAAATAAGAATGAAGAAATTAACGCGTTTGCAACCGCGAGGCAATTTCACTTTCCTGACGAATAATGCAAATACAATCTAATTCATACATTTATCTAATCAATCAAAAATGAAATCATGGAAGCAACAAGATCACTAAGGGCTTGAAAGGTTGTAGCTTGGCCAGGTTTCACAACAAAGGGTCATTTCTTAGGCTATTGAATCGAAGTTCCCACGCATAAGAAACATTCACTATACATGGTATTTACACATCACAAATTCATTCAGCAATTTCTTTTCTCTGTTGCTCACCCTTTCCAAACTTCTTTTGCACAATTATTTCATTCTCAATTTTTTCTTTTTCAAACAAGCATGCTTTTTATTTTGGTTTTCACCTTCATATTCTCACTTTTTCTAATGCTTGCTTGAAATTTTTCAAAATTGTTAGCAACCTTTAGTTTTCTTTTCATTCTCCCCAACTTGAATTCAACCAAACCTCAAGTGAATGTTCCTTGCTTTTTATGGCAAGGAAATCAATTTAAAACATTATTCAAAGGTTTAAGAAAAATTTATAGAATCTCACAAAATTCAGTGATGAACCAAACTTTCAAATTATGTAGATAAACCAAGTTCCTCACTAAAATGATATCTAAACTGTTTAGGTTCAAAGGGGTTAACAAATTCTCACTACTCGCGGGTAAGTTACTTTTGGATATGGTTGGGCTCAATATAAACAAATGCCTTGATAAATTCTAATGCTTCCACAAAATTACAATAATCAAAAGGTTAAGCATGAATCAAATGAATTAAACAAAGTTATCAGTCATCCTCGCATATAGTAAACAATGGAGGTTTCTCACAATTTGTGGCTTTTGGACCTAAGTAAAACAAGCATTCAAATAAAGTTGCAAAATGAAACAAAAATGCACATTTGCACAAAACACAAAATTCTTAAATCATTCTAACATTCTATAAAGCGGTACAATTTACCTTGCTTGCATTCACATGTTCAACATCCTACCATTACCATCTAAACTTGGGAGAATCTTCATTGGATACTTTTATACAAATAACAACCGATCTATAAGAAGTTCTCATCATTCCTCCCTAATCAAAACTTGAGAACAAGTGAAAGGAAACAAATATATATAATATAAACAAATGTACAAAGCTAAAAAATATAGAAACTATTGCAATGTGATTCAATATCAAAACACTAATCCTCGACAACGACGCCATTTTGTTGAAGCGGTAAAGTGGCAAGCAAAAGTAATTTTGGAAGTATTCCAGGTTTTATCGTATCCACAGGGATCGGTGTGAGGGATCAAATGTCGTTCAACAATTTCTACATTTCTAAGCTTGTGGTGATTAATTTTGGTTGAAAGATTCAAGATACCAAAAATAAAGGCAGAAAATATAAAGACGGAAAATATAAAGTAAAGACATTAAAATAAACGGAGCCTTGTTGGGATTGAATCTCATCAATTGATAACACATGCATTCTTCTAACCAGTTAAACACAAATCAATCATTCGTCTAATATCATCACGTATCACCCACAATAGAGGGTATGTCTAAGCAATGTCGAGGGAACAACCGTATTTTCTCATTGGTGATGTCTCACGCAACTCAACAAGACAGAGCAATAAGAACTGATACTCAAGCAAATGTTAAGCTTAAATCTATGTCTAGAGTTTAGAACCTAACAAATAATCATCCTAGATCCAGAGCTGAAGAGTATATGTCTATAGCGGTTCAAATCAAAGATAAACAGGTAAATAAAGATGACACCCATATTAGATAAATGATTGCTTCATATAAAATACCACGATCAGAATACGTACATACGTTTAACCCTTTTACATGCATTCAACTAATTTGCCAAATGTATGTGAACATAGTTTCTCATCTCTATTATCACGCATCCTCATAATACCGTATTGATGCTACTCATCAACACAATAAAATAAAAGATACTAGTGAATATCAACTTACAAGACTATGTCAAAAGTTTGCTCATAAATAGATGAATATCTAAGATCTAAGATTTGAAAAGAGTTTTGTCAAGACCCACAAATAAGAAATCAAACACAACATCAATATTGAATCAAAACTAGTTCACAATACATATATTAGATGAAATACATAAGGTATCAAAAGATTACATCCAAACCCAACAAGAAATCAAAGCTACTTACTCGAATATCAAGCTCCGATTTCCTTTGATTTTGGCTTCTCCCTCTTAGGGTTTGTATTTCTCTCTCTAAAATATGTTTGGAATGAAGAGAGATAAAGTTGGATTCTGAAAAATACAAGTTTTTTTTGAAAATATCTAGCAAGTTGTCTTATATACAAGTTACAAAAAGTGCCTATAAGTGGCACCGCACTAAGCGCCATTGGAGCGCGCTTAGCGTGATCAGTTCAAAGGTGGCAAATTCCCAGAAAGCGCACTAAGCGCGGTCATGGACCCTTAGCTACTACCTTCATCTCAAAAGCGCGCTGATCCCACGCTGAAAGGCGGGATCTGCGCGGTTTTCCACCAAATGTCGCAATAGTGATCTTCCAGACCTTCTTTCCAACATCTAAAGGTCCTAGCATCACATCAGGCAAGAAAACCGATTCTTCTTCATTTCTTTTGCTTCCTTGTCCAATCATTTGTGTCTTAATCATTGATGTTTTATGCCTATATTCTGCACAATAACACATATATCAAAGCATCCAAAGAAATTTGCAATATGTTGAAGAATCACACAAGAACAAGAAATAAATCCATTAAAACATGAGAAATAAGTTGAAAAATACCAATAAAGATGGTTCAATTTAAGTCATATTTTGCACTTAACAACTCTCCCCCTACTAGATTTTTGCTTGTCCTCAAGCAAATTATGCCCCTCATGAAAACAAGAGGATTTGTTCAAGTGTAAGATTCAACCAAGAAAGGATTAACGATTCAAATTCAAACAAGAGAGATTTGTTCAAAGAGGATTTGCTCAAACATGAAAATGCGCACAAACAATGTTCACCACTTAATAGAATCAAACAATGATAAAGAATTTAGTTCTTAAAAAAATATCATGCAATGTTTCAAATAACAACTAAATTCTCTTACTTGAATTACTCTAACACTCCTCTTCAAAATAAGAATGAAGAAATTAACGCGTTTGCAACCGCGAGGCAATTTCACTTTCCTGACGAATAATGCAAATACAATCTAATTCATACATTTATCTAATCAATCAAAAATGAAATCATGGAAGCAACAAGATCACTAAGGGCTTGAAAGGTTGTAGCTTGGCCAGGTTTCACAACAAAGGGTCATTTCTTAGGCTATTGAATCGAAGTTGCCACGCATAAGAAACATTCACTATACATGGTATTTACACATCACAAATTCATTCAGCAATTTTCTTTTCTCTGTTGCTCACCCTTTCCAAACTTCTTTTGCACAATTATTTCATTCTCAATTTTTTCTTTTTCAAACAAGCATGCTTTTTATTTTGGTTTTCACCTTCATATTCTCACTTTTTCTAATGCTTGCTTGAAATTTTTCAAAATTGTTAGCAACCTTTAGTTTTCTTTTCATTCTCCCCAACTTGAATTCAAACCAAACCTCAAGTGAATGTTCCTTGCTTTTTATGGCAAGGAAATCAATTTAAAACATTATTCAAAGGTTTAAGAAAAATTTATAGAATCTCACAAAATTCAGTGATGAACCAAACTTTCAAATTATGTAGATAAACCAAGTTCCTCACTAAAATGATATCTAAACTGTTTAGGTTCAAAGGGGTTAACAAATTCTCACTACTCGCGGGTAAGTTACTTTTGGATATGGTTGGGCTCAATATAAACAAATGCCTTGATAAATTCTAATGCTTCCACAAAATTACAATAATCAAAAGGTTAAGCATGAATCAAATGAATTAAACAAAGTTATCAGTCATCCTCGCATATAGTAAACAATGGAGGTTTCTCACAATTTGTGGCTTTTGGACCTAAGTAAAACAAGCATTCAAATAAAGTTGCAAAATGAAACAAAAATGCACATTTGCACAAAACACAAAATTCTTAAATCATTCTAACATTCTATAAAGCGGTACAATTTACCTTGCTTGCATTCACATGTTCAACATCCTACCATTACCATCTAAACTTGGGAGAATCTTCATTGGATACTTTTATACAAATAACAACCGATCTATAAGAAGTTCTCATCATTCCTCCCTAATCAAAACTTGAGAACAAGTGAAAGGAAACAAATATATATAATATAAACAAATGTACAAAGCTAAAAAATATAGAAACTATTGCAATGTGATTCAATATCAAAACACTAATCCTCGACAACGACGCCATTTTGTTGAAGCGGTAAAGTGGCAAGCAAAAGTAATTTTGGAAGTATTCCAGGTTTTATCGTATCCACAGGGATCGGTGTGAGGGATCAAATGTCGTTCAACAATTTCTACATTTCTAAGCTTGTGGTGATTAATTTTGGTTGAAAGATTCAAGATACCAAAAATAAAGGCAGAAAATATAAAGACGGAAAATATAAAGTAAAGACATTAAAATAAACGGAGCCTTGTTGGGATTGAATCTCATCAATTGATAACACATGCATTCTTCTAACTAGTTAAACACAAATCAATCATTCGTCTAATATCATCACGTATCACCCACAATAGAGGGTATGTCTAAGCAATGTCGAGGGAACAACCGTATTTTCTCATTGGTGATGTCTCACGCAACTCAACAAGACAGAGCAATAAGAACTGATACTCAAGCAAATGTTAAGCTTAAATCTATGTCTAGAGTTTAGAACCTAACAAATAATCATCCTAGATCCAGAGCTGAAGAGTATATGTCTATAGCGGTTCAAATCAAAGATAAACAGGTAAATAAAGATGACACCCATATTAGATAAATGATTGCTTCATATAAAATACCACGATCAGAATACGTACATACGTTTAACCCTTTTTACATGCATTCAACTAATTTGCCAAATGTATGTGAACATAGTTTCTCATCTCTATTATCACGCATCCTCATAATACCGTATTGATGCTACTCATCAACACAATAAAATAAAAGATACTAGTGAATATCAACTTACAAGACTATGTCAAAAGTTTGCTCATAAATAGATGAATATCTAAGATCTAAGATTTGAAAAGAGTTTTGTCAAGACCCACAAATAAGAAATCAAACACAACATCAATATTGAATCAAAACTAGTTCACAATACATATATTAGATGAAATACATAAGGTATCAAAAGATTACATCCAAACCCAACAAGAAATCAAAGCTACTTACTCGAATATCAAGCTCCGATTTCCTTTGATTTTGGCTTCTCCCTCTTAGGGTTTGTATTTCTCTCTCTAAAATATGTTTGGAATGAAGAGAGATAAAGTTGGATTCTGAAAAATACAAGTTTTTTTTGAAAATATCTAGCAAGTTGTCTTATATACAAGTTACAAAAAGTGCCTATAAGTGGCACCGCACTAAGCGCCATTGGAGCGCGCTTAGCGTGATCAGTTCAAAGGTGGCAAATTCCCAGAAAGCGCACTAAGCGCGGTCATGGACCCTTAGCTACTACCTTCATCTCAAAAGCGCGCTGATCCCACGCTGAAAGGCGGGATCTGCGCGGTTTTCCACCAAATGTCGCAATAGTGATCTTCCAGACCTTCTTCCAACATCTAAAGGTCCTAGCATCACATCAGGCAAGAAAACCGATTCTTCTTCATTTCTTTTGCTTCCTTGTCCAATCATTTGTGTCTTAATCATTGATGTTTTATGCCTATATTCTGCACAATAACACACATATCAAAACATCCAAAGGAATTTGCAATATGTTGAAGAATCACACAAGAACAAGAAATAAATCCATTAAAACATGAGAAATAAGTTGAAAAATACCAATAAAGATGGTTCAATTTAAGTCATATTTTGCACTTAACAACTCTCCCCTACTAGATTTTTGTTTGTCCTCAAGCAAATTATGCCCCTCATGAAAACAAGAGGATTTGTTCAAGTGTAAGATTCAACCAAGAAAGGATTAACGATTCAAATTCAAACAAGAGAGATTTGTTCATAGAGGATTTGCTCAAACATGAAAATGCGCACAAACAATGTTCACCACTTAATAGAATCAAACAATGATAAAGAATTTAGTTCTTAAAAAAATATCATGCAATGTTTCAAATAACAACTAAATTCTCTTACTTGAATTACTCTAACACTCCTCTTCAAAATAAGAATGAAGAAATTAAAGCGTTTGCAACCGCGAGGCAATTTCACTTTCCTGACGAATAATGCAAATACAATCTAATTCATACATTTATCTAATCAATCAAAAATGAAATCATGGAAGCAACAAGATCACTAAGGGCTTGAAAGGTTGTAGCTTGGCCAGGTTTCACAACAAAGGGTCATTTCTTAGGCTATTGAATCGAAGTTCCCACGCATAAGAAACATTCACTATACATGGTATTTACACATCACAAATTCATTCAGCAATTTCTTTTCTCTGTTGCTCACCCTTTCCAAACTTCTTTTGCACAATTATTTCATTCTCAATTTTTTTCTTTTTCAAACAAGCATGCTTTTTATTTTGGTTTTCACCTTCATATTCTCACTTTTTCTAATGCTTGCTTGAAATTTTTCAAAATTGTTAGCAACCTTTAGTTTTCTTTTCATTCTCCCCAACTTGAATTCAACCAAACCTCAAGTGAATGTTCCTTGCTTTTTATGGCAAGGAAATCAATTTAAAACATTATTCAAAGGTTTAAGAAAAATTTATAGAATCTCACAAAATTCAGTGATGAACCAAACTTTCAAATTATGTACATAAACCAAGTTCCTCACTAAAATGATATCTAAACTGTTTAGGCTCAAAGGGGTTAACAAATTCTCACTACTCACGGGTAAGTTACTTTTTGATATGGTTGGGCTCAATATAAACAAATGCCTTGATAAATTCTAATGCTTCCACAAAATTACAATAATCAAAAGGTTAAGCATGAATCAAATGAATTAAACAAAGTTATCAGTCATCCTCGCATATAGTAAACAATGGAGGTTTCTCACAATTTGTGGCTTTTGGACCTAAGTAAAACAAGCATTCAAATAAAGTTGCAAAATGAAACAAAAATGCACATTTGCACAAAACACAAAATTCTTAAATCATTCTAACATTCTATAAAGCGGTACAATTTACCTTGCTTGCATTCACATGTTTAACATCCTACCATTACCATCTAAACTTGGGAGAATCTTCATTGGATACTTTTATACAAATAACAACCGATCTATAAGAAGTTCTCATCATTCCTCCCTAATCAAAACTTGAGAACAAGTGAAAGGAAACAAATATATATAATATAAACAAATGTACAAAGCTCAAAAATATAGAAACTATTGCAATGTGATTCAATATCAAAACACTAATCCTCGACAACGACGCCATTTTGTTGAAGCGGTAAAGCGGCAACCAAAAGTAAGTTTGGAAGTATTCCAGGTTTTATAGTATCCACAGGGATCGATGCGAGGGATCAAATGTCGTTCAACAATTTCTACATTTCTAAGCTTGTGGTGATTAATTTGGTTGAAAGATTCAAGATACCAAAAATAAAGGCAGAAAATATAAAGACGGAAAATATAAAGTAAAGACTTTAAAATAAATCGAGCCTTGTTGTGATTGAATCTCATTAATTGATAACACATGCATTCTTCTGGCCAGTTAAACACAAATCAGTCATTCGTCTAATGTTATCATGTATCACCCACAACAGAGGTTATGTCTAAAGCAACATCGAGGGAAGAACCATACTGTCTAATTGGTGTTGTCTCACGCAACTCAATAACACAGAGCATTAAGAACTGATACTCAAGCAAATGTTAAGCTTAAATCTATGTCTAGAGTTTAGAACCTAACAAATAATCATCCTAGATCCAGAGCTGAAGAGTATATGTCTATAGTGGTTCAAATCAAAGATAAACAGGTAAATAAAGATGACACCCATATTAGATAAATGATTGCTTCATATAAAATACCACGATCAGAATACGTACATACGTTTAACCCTTTTTACATGCATTCAACTAATTTGCCAAATGTATGTGAACATAGTTTCTCATCTCTATTATCACGCATCCTCAGAATACCGTATTGATGCTACTCATCAACACAATAAAATAAAAGATACTAGTGAATATCAACTTACAAGACTATGTCAAAAGTTTGCTCATAAATAGATGAGTATCTAAGATCTAAGATTTGAAAAGAGTTTTGTCAAGACCCACAAATAAGAAATCAAACACAACATCAATATTGAATCAAAACTAGTTCACAATACATATATTAGATAAAATACATAGGGTATCAAAAGATTACATCCAAACCCAACAAGAAATCAAAGCTACTTACTCGAATATCAAGCTCCGATTTCCTTTGATTTTGGCTTCTCCCTCTTAGGGTTTGTATTTCTCTCTCTAAAATATGTTTGGAATGAAGAGAGATAAAGTTGGATTCTGAAAAATACAAATTTGTTTTGAAAATATCTAGCAAGTTGTCTTATATACAAGTTACAAAAAGTGCCTATAAGTGGCACCGCAATAAGCGCCATTGGAGCGCGCTTAGCGTGATCAGTTCAAAGGTGGCAAATTCCAAAAAAGCGCACTAAGCGCGGTCATGGACCCTTAGCTAATGCCTTCATCTCAAAAGCGCGCTGATCCCGCGCTGAAAGGCGGGATCTTTGCGGTTTTCCACCAAATGTCACAAAAGTGATCTTCCAGACCTTCTTCCAACATCCAAAGGTCCTAGCATCACATCAGGCAAGAAAACCGATTCTTCTTCATTTCTTTTGCTTCCTTGTCCAATCATTTGTGTCTTAATCATTGATGTTTTATGCCTACTTTCTGCACAATAACACACATATCAAAGCATCCAAAGGAATTTGCAATATGTTGAAGAATCACACAAGAACAAGAAATAAATCCATTAAAACATGAGAAATAAGTTGAAAAATACCAATAAAGATGGTTCAATTTAAGTCATATTTTGCACTTAACAACTCTCCCCTACTAGATTTTTGCTTGTCCCCAAGCAAATTATGCCCCTCATGAAAACAAGAGGATTTGTTCAAGTGTAAGATTCAACCAAGAAAGGATTAACGATTCAAATTCAAACAAGAGAGATTTGTTCAAACAAGAGGATTTGCTCAAACATGAAAATACGCACAAGCAATGTTCACCACTTAATATAATCAAACAATGATAAAGAATTTAGTTCTTAAAAAAATATCATGCAATGTTTCAAATAACAACTAAATTCTCTTACTTTAATTACTCTAACACTCCTCTTCAAAATAAGAATGAAGAAATTAACGCGTTTGCAACCGCGAGGCAATTTCACTTTCCTGACGAATAATGCAAATACAATCTAATTCATACATTTATCTAATCAATCAAAAATGAAATCATGGAAGCAACAAGATCACTAAGGGCTTGAAAGGTTGTAGCTTGGCCAGGTTTCACAACAAAGGGTCATTTCTTAGGCTATTGAATCGAAGTTGCCACGCATAAGAAACATTCACTATACATGGTATTTACACATCACAAATTCATTAAGCAATTACTTTTCTCTGTTGCTCACCATTTCCAAACTTCTTTTGCACAATTATTTCATTCTCAATTTTTTCTTTTTCAAACAAGCATGCTTTTTATTTTGGTTTTCACCTTCATATTCACACTTTTTCTAATGCTTGCTTGAAATTTTTCAAAATTGTTAGCAACCTTTAGTTTTCTTTTCATTCTCCCCAACTTGAATTCAACCAAACCTCAAGTGAATGTTCCTTGCTTTTTATGGCAAGGAAATCAATTTAAAACATTATTCAAAGGTTTAAGAAAAATTTATAGAATCTCACAAAATTCAGTGATGAACCAAACTTTCAAATTATGTACATAAACCAAGTTCCTCACTAAAATGATATCTAAACTGTTTAGGCTCAAAGGGGTTAATAAATTCTCACTACTCACAGGTAAGTTACTTTTGGATATGGTTGTGCTCAATACAAACAAATGCCTTGATCATTTCTAATGCTTCCACAAAATCACAATAATCAAAAGGTAAAGCATGATTCAAATGAATTAAACATAGTTATCAGTCATCCCCACATATAGTAAACAATGGAGGTTTCTCACAATTTGTGGCTTTTAGACCTATGTGAAACAAGCATTCAAACAAAGTTGCAAAATGAAACAAAAATACACATTTGCACAAAGCAAAAAATTCTTAAATCATTCTAACGTTCTATAAAGCGATACAATTTACCTTGCTTGCATTCACATGTTCAACATCCTACCAAAACCATCCAAACGTGGGAGAATCTTCATTGGATACTTTTATACAAATAACATCCAATCTATAAGAAGCTCTCATCATTCCTCCTTAATCAACACTAGAGAAAAAATGAAAGAAAACAAGTATATATACAATATAAATAAATGTACAAAGCTAAAAAAAAACATAGAAACTATTGCAATGCAATTCAATATCAAACACCAATCCCCAGCAACGACGCCATTTTGTTGAAGCGGTAAAGCGGCAACCAAAAGTAAGTTTGGAAGTATTCCAGGTTTTATAGTATCCACAGGGATCGATGCGAGGGATCAAATGTCGTTCAACAATTTCTACATTTCTAAGCTTGTGGTGATTAATTTTGGTTGAAAGATTCAAGATACCAAAAATAAAGGCAGAAAATATAAAGACGGAAAATATAAAGTAAAGACTTTAAAATAAATCGAGCCTTGTTGTGATTGAATCTCATTAATTGATAACACATGCATTCTTCTGGCCAGTTAAACACAAATCAGTCATTCGTCTAATGTCATCATGTATCACCCACAACAGAGGTTATGTCTAAAGCAACATCGAGGGAACAACCATACTGTCTAATTGGTGTTGTCTCACGCAACTCAATAACACAGAGCATTAAGAACTGATACTCAAGCAAATGTTAAGCTTAAATCTATGTCTAGAGTTTAGAACCTAACAAATAATCATCCTAGATCCAGAGCTGAAGAGTATATGTCTATAGCGGTTCAAATCAAAGATAAACAGGTAAATAAAGATGACACCCATATTAGGTAAATGATTGCTTCAGATAAAATACCACGATCAGAATACGTACATACGTTTAACCCTTTTTACATGCATTCAACTAATTTCCCAAATGTATGTGAACATAGTTTCTCATCTCTATTATCACGCATCCTCAGAATACCGTATTGATGCTACTCATCAACACAATAAAATAAAAGATACTAGTGAATATCAACTTACAAGACTATGTCAAAAGTTTGCTCATAAATAGATGAATATCTAAGATCTAAGATTTGAAAAGAATTTTGTCAAGACCCACAAATAAGAAATCAAACACAACATCAATATTGAATCAAAACTAGTTCACAATACATATATTAGATGAAATACATAAGGTATCAAAAGATTACATCCAAACCCAACAAGAAATCAAAGCTACTTACTCGAATATCAAGCTCCGATTTCCTTTGATTTTGGCTTCTCCCTCTTAGGGTTTGTATTTCTCTCTCTAAAATATGTTTGGAATGAAGAGAGATAAAGTTGGATTCTGAAAAATACAAGTTTTTTTTTTAAAAATATCTAGCAACTTGTCTTATATACAAGTTACAAAAAGTGCCTATAAGTGGCACCGCACTAAGCGCCATTGGAGCGCGCTTAGCGTGATCAGTTCAAAGGTGGCAAATTCCCAGAAAGCGCACTAAGCGCGGTCATGGAACCTTAGCTACTACCTTCATCTCAAAAGCACGCTGATCCCGCGCTGAAAGGGGGGCTCTGCGCGGTTTTCCACCAAATGTCGCAAAAGTGATCTTCCAGACCTTCTTCCAACATCCAAAGGTCCTAGCATCACATCAGGCAAGAAAACCGATTCTTCTTCATTTCTTTTGCTTCCTTGTCCAATCATTTGTGTCTTAATCATTGATGTTTTATGCCTATATTCTGCACAATAACACACATATCAAAGCATCCAAAGGAATTTGCAATATGTTGAAGAATCACACAAGAACAAGAAATAAATCCATTAAAACATGAGAAATAAGTTGAAAAATACCAATAAAGATGGTTCAATTTAAGTCATATTTTGCACTTAACAACTCTCCCCTACTAGATTTTTGCTTGTCCCCAAGCAAATTATGCCCCTCATGAAAACAAGAGGATTTGTTCAAGTGTAAGATTCAACCAAGAAAGGATTAACGATTCAAATTCAAACAAGAGAGATTTGTTCAAACAAGAGGATTTGCTCAAACATGAAAATGCGCACAAGCAATGTTCACCACTTAATAGAATCAAACAATGATAAAGAATTTAGTTCTTAAAAAAATATCATGCAATGTTTCAAATAACAACTAAATTCTCTTACTTTAATTACTCTAACACTCCTCTTCAAAATAAGAATGAAGAAATTAACGCGTTTGCAACCGCGAGGCAATTTCACTTTCCTGACGAATAATGCAAATACAATCTAATTCATACATTTATCTAATCAATCAAAAATGAAATCATGGAAGCAACAAGATCACTAAGGGCTTGAAAGGTTGTAGCTTGGCCAGGTTTCACAACAAAGGGTCATTTCTTAGGCAATTGAATCGAAGTTGCCACGCATAAGAAACATTCACTATACATGGTATTTACACATCACAAATTCATTAAGCAATTTCTTTTCTTTGTTGCTCACCATTTCCAAACTTCTTTGGCACAATTATTTCATTCTCAATTTTTTCTTTTTCAAACAAGCATGCTTTTTATTTTGGTTTTCACCTTCATATTCACACTTTTTCTAATGCTTGCTTGAAATTTTTCAAAATTGTTAGCAACCTTTAGTTTTCTTTTCATTCTCCCCAACTTGAATTCAACCAAACCTCAAGTGAATGTTCCTTGCTTTTTATGGCAAGGAAATCAATTTAAAACATTATTCAAAGGTTTAAGAAAAATTTATAGAATCTCACAAAATTCAGTGATGAACCAAACTTTCAAATTATGTACATAAACCAAGTTCCTCACTAAAATGATATCTAAACTGTTTAGGTTCAAAGGGGTTAACAAATTCTCACTACTCGCGGGTAAGTTACTTTTTGATATGGTTGGGCTCAATATAAACAAATGCCTTGATAAATTCTAATGCTTCCACAAAATTACAATAATCAAAAGGTTAAGCATGAATCAAATGAATTAAACAAAGTTATCAGTCATCCTCGCATATAGTAAACAATGGAGGTTTCTCACAATTTGTGGCTTTTGGACCTAAGTAAAACAAGCATTCAAATAAAGTTGCAAAATGAAACAAAAATGCACATTTGCACAAAACACAAAATTCTTAAATCATTCTAACATTCTATAAAGCGGTACAATTTACCTTGCTTGCATTCACATGTTTAACATCCTACCATTACCATCTAAACTTGGGAGAATCTTCATTGGATACTTTTATACAAATAACAACCGATCTATAAGAAGTTCTCATCATTCCTCCCTAATCAAAACTTGAGAACAAGTGAAAGGAAACAAATATATATAATATAAACAAATGTACAAAGCTCAAAAATATAGAAACTATTGCAATGTGATTCAATATCAAAACACTAATCCTCGACAACGACGCCATTTTGTTGAAGCGGTAAAGCGGCAACCAAAAGTAAGTTTGGAAGTATTCCAGGTTTTATAGTATCCACAGGGATCGATGCGAGGGATCAAATGTCGTTCAACAATTTCTACATTTCTAAGCTTGTGGTGATTAATTTGGTTGAAAGATTCAAGATACCAAAAATAAAGGCAGAAAATATAAAGACGGAAAATATAAAGTAAAGACTTTAAAATAAATCGAGCCTTGTTGTGATTAAATCTCATTAATTGATAACACATGCATTCTTCTGGCCAGTTAAACACAAATCAGTCATTCGTCTAATGTTATCATGTATCACCCACAACAGAGGTTATGTCTAAAGCAACATCGAGGGAACAACCATACTGTCTAATTGGTGTTGTCTCACGCAACTCAATAACACAGAGCATTAAGAACTGATACTCAAGCAAATGTTAAGCTTAAATCTATGTCTAGAGTTTAGAACCTAACAAATAATCATCCTAGATCCAGAGCTGAAGAGTATATGTCTATAGTGGTTCAAATCAAAGATAAACAGGTAAATAAAGATGACACCCATATTAGATAAATGATTGCTTCATATAAAATACCACGATCAGAATACGTACATACGTTTAACCCTTTTTACATGCATTCAACTAATTTACCAAATGTATGTGAACATAGTTTCTCATCTCTATTATCACGCATCCTCAGAATACCGTATTGATGCTACTCATCAACACAATAAAATAAAAGATACTAGTGAATATCAACTTACAAGACTATGTCAAAAGTTTGCTCATAAATAGATGAATATCTAAGATCTAAGATTTGAAAAGAGTTTTGTCAAGACCCACAAATAAGAAATCAAACATAACATCAATATTGAATCAAAACTAGTTCACAATACATATATTAGATAAAATACATAGGGTATCAAAAGATTACATCCAAACCCAACAAGAAATCAAAGCTAATTACTCGAATATCAAGCTCCGATTTCCTTTGATTTTGGCTTCTCCCTCTTAGGGTTTGTATTTCTCTCTCTAAAATATGTTTGGAATGAAGAGAGATAAAGTTGGATTCTGAAAAATACAAATTTGTTTTGAAAATATCTAGCAAGTTGTCTTATATACAAGTTACAAAAAGTGCCTATAAGTGGCACCGCACTAAGCGCCATTGGAGCGCGCTTAGCGTGATCAGTTCAAAGGTGGCAAATTCCAAAAAAGCGCACTAAGCGCGGTCATGGACCCTTAGCTAATGCCTTCATCTCAAAAGCGCGCTGATCCCGCGCTGAAAGGCGGGATCTTTGCGGTTTTCCACCAAATGTCACAAAAGTGATCTTCCAGACCTTCTTCCAACATCCAAAGGTCCTAGCATCACATCAGGCAAGAAAACCGATTCTTCTTCATTTCTTTTGCTTCCTTGTCCAATCATTTGTGTCTTAATCATTGATGTTTTATGCCTACTTTCTGCACAATAACACACATATCAAAGCATCCAAAGGAATTTGCAATATGTTGAAGAATCACACAAGAACAAGAAATAAATCCATTAAAACATGAGAAATAAGTTGAAAAATACCAATAAAGATGGTTCAATTTAAGTCATATTTTGCACTTAACAACTCTCCCCTACTAGATTTTTGCTTGTCCTCGAGCAAATTATGCCCCTCATGAAAACAAGAGGATTTGTTCAAGTGTAAGATTCAACCAAGAAAGGATTAACGATTCAAATACAAACAAGAGAGATTTGTTCAAACAAGAGGATTTGCTCAAACATGAAAATGCGCACAAGCAATGTTCACCACTTAATAGACTCAAACAATGATAAAGAATTTAGTTCTTAAAAAAATATCATGCAATGTTTCAAATAACAACTAAATTCTCTTACTTTAATTACTCTAACACTCCTCTTCAAAATAAGAATGAAGAAATTAACGCGTTTGCAACCGCGAGGCAATTTCACTTTCCTGACGAATAATGCAAATACAATCTAATTCATACATTTATCTAATCAATCAAAAATGAAATCATGGAAGCAACAAGATCACTAAGGGCTTGAAAGGTTGTAGCTTGGCCAGGTTTCACAACAAAGGGTCATTTCTTAGGCTATTGAATCGAAGTTGCCACACATAAGAAACATTCACTATACATGGTATTTACACATCACAAATTCATTAAGCAATTTCTTTTCTCTGTTGCTCACCCTTTCCAAACTTCTTTTGCACAATTATTTCATTCTCAATTTTTTCTTTTTCAAACAAGCATGCTTTTTATTTTGGTTTTCACCTTCATATTCACACTTTTTCTAATGCTTGCTTGAAATTTTTCAAAATTGTTAGCAACCTTTAGTTTTCTTTTCACTCTCCCCAACTTGAATTCAACCAAACCTCAAGTGAATGTTCCTTGCTTTTTATGGCAAGGAAATCAATTTAAAACATTATTCAAAGGTTTAAGAAAAATTTATAGAATCTCACAAAATTCAGTGATGAACCAAACTTTCAAATTATGTACATAAACCAAGTTCCTCACTAAAATGATATCTAAACTGTTTAGGCTCAAAGGGGTTAATAAATTCTCACTACTCACAGGTAAGTTACTTTTGGATATGGTTGTGCTCAATACAAACAAATGCCTTGATCATTTCTAATGCTTCCACAAAATCACAATAATCAAAAGGTAAAGCATGATTCAAATGAATTAAACATAGTTATCAGTCATCCCCACATATAGTAAACAATGGAGGTTTCTCACAATTTGTGGCTTTTAGACCTATGTGAAACAAGCATTCAAACAAAGTTGCAAAATGAAACAAAAATACACATTTGCACAAAGCAAAAAATTCTTAAATCATTCTAACATTCTATAAAGCGATACAATTTACCTTGCTTGCATTCACATGTTCAACATCCTACCATAACCATCCAAACTTGGGAGAATCTTCATTGGATACTTTTATACAAATAACATCCAATCTATAAGAAGCTCTCATCATTCCTCCTTAATCAACACTAGAGAAAAAATGAAAGAAAACAAGTATATATACAATATAAATAAATGTACAAAGCTAAAAAAAAACATAGAAATTATTGCAATGCAATTCAATATCAAACACCAATCCCCAGCAACGACGCCATTTTGTTGAAGCGGTAAAGCGGCAACCAAAAGTAAGTTTGGAAGTATTCCAGGTTTTATAGTATCCACAGGGATCGATGCGAGGGATCAAATGTCGTTCAACAATTTCTACATTTCTAAGCTTGTGGTGATTAATTTTGGTTGAAAGATTCAAGATACCAAAAATAAAGGCAGAAAATATAAAGACGGAAAATATAAAGTAAAGACTTTAAAATAAATCGAGCCTTGTTGTGATTGAATCTCATTAATTGATAACACATGCATTCTTCTGGCCAGTTAAACACAAATCAGTCATTCGTCTAATGTCATCATGTATCACCCACAACAGAGGTTATGTCTAAAGCAACATCGAGGGAACAACCATACTGTCTAATTGGTGTTGTCTCACGCAACTCAATAACACAGAGCATTAAGAACTGATACTCAAGCAAATGTTAAGCTTAAATCTATGTCTAGAGTTTAGAACCTAACAAATAATCATCCTAGATCCAGAGCTGAAGAGTATATGTCTATAGCGGTTCAAATCAAAGATAAACAGGTAAATAAAGATGACACCCATATTAGGTAAATGATTGCTTCATATAAAATACCACGATCAGAATACGTACATACGTTTAACCCTTTTTACATGCATTCAACTAATTTGCCAAATGTATGTGAACATAGTTTCTCATCTCTATTATCACGCATCCTCAGAATACCGTATTGATGCTACTCATCAACACAATAAAATAAAAGATACTAGTGAATATCAACTTACAAGACTATGTCAAAAGTTTGCTCATAAATAGATGAATATCTAAGATCTAAGATTTGAAAAGAATTTTGTCAAGACCCACAAATAAGAAATCAAACACAACATCAATATTGAATCAAAACTAGTTCACAATACATATATTAGATGAAATACATAAGGTATCAAAAGATTACATCCAAACCCAACAAGAAATCAAAGCTACTTACTCGAATATCAAGCTCCGATTTCCTTTGATTTTGGCTTCTCCCTCTTAGGGTTTGTATTTCTCTCTCTAAAATATGTTTGGAATGAAGAGAGATAAAGTTGGATTCTGAAAAATACAAGTTTTTTTTTTAAAAATATCTAGCAACTTGTCTTATATACAAGTTACAAAAAGTGCCTATAAGTGGCACCGCACTAAGCGCCAATGGAGCGCGCTTAGCGTGATCAGTTCAAAGGTGGCAAATTCCCAGAAAGCGCACTAAGCGCGGTCATGGAACCTTAGCTACTACCTTCATCTCAAAAGCGCGCTGATCCCGCGCTGAAAGGGGGGCTCTGCGCGGTTTTCCACCAAATGTCGCAAAAGTGATCTTCCAGACCTTCTTCCAATATCCAAAGGTCCTAGCATCACATCAGGCAAGAAAACCGATTCTTCTTCATTTCTTTTGCTTCCTTGTCCAATAATTTGTGTCTTAATCATTGATGTTTTATGCCTATATTCTGCACAATAACACACATATCAAAGCATCCAAAGGAATTTGCAATATGTTGAAGAATCACACAAGAACAAGAAATAAATCCATTAAAACATGAGAAATAAGTTGAAAAATACCAATAAAGATGGTTCAATTTAAGTCATATTTTGCACTTAACAACTCTCCCCTACTAGATTTTTGCTTGTCCCCAAGCAAATTATGCCCCTCATGAAAACAAGAGGATTTGTTCAAGTGTAAGATTCAACCAAGAAAGGATTAACGATTCAAATTCAAACAAGAGAGATTTGTTCAAACAAGAGGATTTGCTCAAACATGAAAATGCGCACAAGCAATGTTCACCACTTAATAGAATCAAACAATGATAAAGAATTTAGTTCTTAAAAAAATATCATGCAATGTTTCAAATAACAACTAAATTCTCTTACTTTAATTACTCTAACACTCCTCTTCAAAATAAGAATGAAGAAATTAACGTGTTTGCAACCGCGAGGCAATTTCACTTTCCTGACGAATAATGCAAATACAATCTAATTCATACATTTATCTAATCAATCAAAAATGAAATCATGGAAGCAACAAGATCACTAAGGGCTTGAAAGGTTGTAGCTTGGCCAGGTTTCACAACAAAGGGTCATTTCTTAGGCTATTGAATCGAAGTTGCCACGCATAAGAAACATTCACTATACATGGTATTTACACATCACAAATTCATTAAGCAATTACTTTTCTCTGTTGCTCACCATTTCCAAACTTCTTTTGCACAATTATTTCATTCTCAATTTTTTCTTTTTCAAACAAGCATGCTTTTTATTTTGGTTTTCACCTTCATATTCACACTTTTTCTAATGCTTGCTTGAAATTTTTCAAAATTGTTAGCAACCTTTAGTTTTCTTTTCATTCTCCCCAACTTGAATTCAACCAAACCTCAAGTGAATGTTCCTTGCTTTTTATGGCAAGGAAATCAATTTAAAACATTATTCAAAGGTTTAAGAAAAATTTATAGAATCTCACAAAATTCAGTGATGAACCAAACTTTCAAATTATGTACATAAACCAAGTTCCTCACTAAAATGATATCTAAACTGTTTAGGCTCAAAGGGGTTAATAAATTCTCACTACTCACAGGTAAGTTACTTTTGGATATGGTTGTGCTCAATACAAACAAATGCCTTGATCATTTCTAATGCTTCCACAAAATCACAATAATCAAAAGGTAAAGCATGATTCAAATGAATTAAACATAGTTATCAGTCATCCCCACATATAGTAAACAATGGAGGTTTCTCACAATTTTTGGCTTTTAGACCTATGTGAAACAAGCATTCAAACAAAGTTGCAAAATGAAACAAAAATACACATTTGCACAAAGCAAAAAATTCTTAAATCATTCTAACATTCTATAAAGCGATACAATTTACCTTGCTTGCATTCACATGTTCAACATCCTACCATAACCATCCAAACTTGGGAGAATCTTCATTGGATACTTTTATACAAATAACATCCAATCTATAAGAAGCTCTCACCATTCCTCCTTAATCAACACTAGAGAAAAAATGAAAGAAAACAAGTATATATACAATATAAATAAATGTACAAAGCTAAAAAAAACATAGAAACTATTGCAATGCAATTCAATATCAAACACCAATCCCCAGCAACGACGCCATTTTGTTGAAGCGGTAAAGCGGCAGCCAAAAGTAAGTTTGGAAGTATTCCAGGTTTTATAGTATCCACAGGGATCGATGCGAGGGATCAAATGTCGTTCAACAATTTCTACATTTCTAAGCTTGTGGTGATTAATTTTGGTTGAAAGATTCAAGATACCAAAAATAAAGGCAGAAAATATAAAGACGGAAAATATAAAGTAAAGACTTTAAAATAAATCGAGCGTTGTTGTGATTGAATCTCATTAATTGATAACACATGCATTCTTCTGGTCAGTTAAACACAAATCAGTCATTCGTCTAATGTCATCATGTATCACCCACAACAGCGGTTATGTCTAAAGCAACATCGAGGGAACAACCATACTGTCTAATTGGTGTTGTCTCACGCAACTCAATAACACAGAGCATTAAGAACTGATACTCAAGCAAATGTTAAGCCTAAATCTATGTCTAGAGTTTAGAACCTAACAGATATTCATCCTAAATCCATATTTGAAGAGTATATGTCTATAGCGGTTCAAATCAAAGATAAACAGGTAAACAAAGATGAAACCCATATCAGATAAATGATTGCTGCATATAAAACGCCACAATCAGAATACGTGCATACACTTATCCCTATTTTATTGCATTAAACTAATTTGCCAAATGTTTGTGAACATAGTTTCTCATCTCTTTTATCACACATACTCACAATACCGTATTGATGCTACTCATCAACACAATAAAATAAAAGATACTGGTGAATATCAACTTACAAGACTATGTCAAAAGTTTGCTCATAAATAGATGAATATCTAAGATCTAAGTTTTGAAAAGAGTTTTGTCAAGACCCACAAATAAGAAATCAAACACAACATCAATATTGAATCAAAACTAGTTCACAATACATATATTAGATAAAATACATAGGGTATCAAAAGATTACATCCAAACCCAACAAGAAATCAAAGCTACTTACTCGAATATCAAGCTCCGATTTCCTTTGATTTTGGCTTCTCCCTCTTAGGGTTTGTATTTCTCCCTCTAAAATATGTTTGGAATGAAGAGAGATAAAGTTGGATTCTGAAAAATACAAGTTTTTTTTTAAAAATATCTAGCAAGTTGTCTTATATACAAGTTACAAAAAGTGCCTATAAGTGGCACCGCACTAAGCGCCATTGGAGCGCGCTTAGCGTGATCAGTTCAAAGGTGGCAAATTCCCAGAAAGCGCACTAAGCGCGGTCATGGACCCTTAGCTACTACCTTCATCTCAAAAGCGCGCTGATCCCGCGCTGAAAGGGGGGCTCTGCGCGGTTTTCCACCAAATGTCGCAAAAGTGATCTTCCAGACCTTCTTCCAACATCCAAAGGTCCTAGCATCACATCAGGCAAGAAAACCGATTCTTCTTCATTTCTTTTGCTTCCTTGTCCAATCATTTGTGTCTTAATCATTGATGTTTTATGCCTATATTCTGCACAATAACACACATATCAAAGCATCCAAAGGAATTTGCAATATGTTGAAGAATCACACAAGAACAAGAAATAAATCCATTAAAACATGAGAAATAAGTTGAAAAATACCAATAAAGATGGTTCAATTTAAGTCATATTTTGCACTTAACAACTCTCCCCTACTAGATTTTTGCTTGTCCCCAAGCAAATTATGCCCCTCATGAAAACAAGAGGATTTGTTCAAGTGTAAGATTCAACCAAGAAAGGATTAACGATTCAAATTCAAACAAGAGAGATTTGTTCAAACAAGAGGATTTGCTCAAACATGAAAATACGCACAAGCAATGTTCACCACTTAATATAATCAAACAATGATAAAGAATTTAGTTCTTAAAAAAATATCATGCAATGTTTCAAATAACAACTAAATTCTCTTACTTTAATTACTCTAACACTCCTCTTCAAAATAAGAATGAAGAAATTAACGCGTTTGCAACCGCGAGGCAATTTCACTTTCCTGACGAATAATGCAAATACAATCTAATTCATACATTTATCTAATCAATCAAAAATGAAATCATGGAAGCAACAAGATCACTAAGGGCTTGAAAGGTTGTAGCTTGGCCAGGTTTCACAACAAAGGGTCATTTCTTAGGCTATTGAATCGAAGTTGCCACGCATAAGAAACATTCACTATACATGGTATTTACACATCACAAATTCATTAAGCAATTTCTTTTCTCTGTTGCTCACCATTTCCAAACTTCTTTTGCACAATTATTTCATTCTCAATTTTTTCTTTTTCAAACAAGCATGCTTTTTATTTTGGTTTTCACCTTCATATTCACACTTTTTCTAATGCTTGCTTGAAATTTTTCAAAATTGTTAGCAACCTTTAGTTTTCTTTTCATTCTCCCCAACTTGAATTCAACCAAACCTCAAGTGAATGTTCCTTGCTTTTTATGGCAAGGAAATCAATTTAAAACATTATTCAAAGGTTTAAGAAAAATTTATAGAATCTCACAAAATTCAGTGATGAACCAAACTTTCAAATTATGTACATAAACCAAGTTCCTCACTAAAATGATATCTAAACTGTTTAGGCTCAAAGGGGTTAATAAATTCTCACTACTCACAGGTAAGTTACTTTTGGATATGGTTGTGCTCAATACAAACAAATGCCTTGATCATTTCTAATGCTTCCACAAAATCACAATAATCAAAAGGTAAAGCATGATTCAAATGAATTAAACATAGTTATCAGTCATCCCCACATATAGTAAACAATGGAGGTTTCTCACAATTTGTGGCTTTTAGACCTATGTGAAACAAGCATTCAAACAAAGTTGCAAAATGAAACAAAAATACACATTTGCACAAAGCAAAAAATTCTTAAATCATTCTAACATTCTATAAAGCGATACAATTTACCTTGCTTGCATTCACATGTTCAACATCCTACCATAACCATCCAAACTTGGGAGAATCTTCATTGGATACTTTTATACAAATAACATCCAATCTATAAGAAGCTCTCATCATTCCTCCTTAATCAACACTAGAGAAAAAATGAAAGAAAACAAGTATATATACAATATAAATAAATGTACAAAGCTAAAAAAAACATAGAAACTATTGCAATGCAATTCAATATCAAACACCAATCCCCAGCAACGACGCCATTTTGTTGAAGCGGTAAAGCGGCAACCAAAAGTAAGTTTGGAAGTATTCCAGGTTTTATAGTATCCACAGGGATCGATGCGAGGGATCAAATGTCGTTCAACAATTTCTACATTTCTAAGCTTGTGGTGATTAATTTTGGTTGAAAGATTCAAGATACCAAAAATAAAGGCAGAAAATATAAAGACGGAAAATATAAAGTAAAGACTTTAAAATAAATCGAGCGTTGTTGTGATTGAATCTCATTAATTGATAACACATGCATTCTTCTGGTCAGTTAAACACAAATCAGTCATTCGTCTAATGTCATCATGTATCACCCACAACAGAGGTTATGTCTAAAGCAACATCGAGGGAACAACCATACTGTCTAATTGGTGTTGTCTCACGCAACTCAATAACACAGAGCATTAAGAACTGATACTCAAGCAAATGTTAAGCCTAAATCTATGTCTAGAGTTTAGAACCTAACAGATATTCATCCTAAATCCATATTTGAAGAGTATATGTCTATAGCGGTTCAAATCAAAGATAAACAGGTAAACAAAGATGAAACCCATATCAGATAAATGATTGCTGCATATAATACGCCACAATCAGAATACGTGCATACACTTATCCCTATTTTATTGCATTAAACTAATTTGCCAAATGTTTGTGAACATAGTTTCTCATCTCTTTTATCACACATACTCACAATACCGTATTGATGCTACTCATCAACACAATAAAATAAAAGATACTGGTGAATATCAACTTACAAGACTATGTCAAAAGTTTGCTCATAAATAGATGAATATCTAAGATCTAAGTTTTGAAAAGAGTTTTGTCAAGACCCACAAATAAGAAATCAAACACAACATCAATATTGAATCAAAACTAGTTCACAATACATATATTAGATAAAATACATAGGGTATCAAAAGATTACATCCAAACCCAACAAGAAATCAAAGCTACTTACTCGAATATCAAGCTCCGATTTCCTTTGATTTTGGCTTCTCCCTCTTAGGGTTTGTATTTCTCTCTCTAAAATATGTTTGGAATGAAGAGAGATAAAGTTGGATTCTGAAAAATACAAGTTTTTTTTTAAAAATATCTAGCAAGTTGTCTTATATACAAGTTACAAAAAGTGCCTATAAGTGGCACCGCACTAAGCGCCATTGGAGCGCGCTTAGCGTGATCAGTTCAAAGGTGGCAAATTCCCAGAAAGCGCACTAAGCGCGGTCATGGACCCTTAGCTACTACCTTCATCTCAAAAGCGCGCTGATCCCGCGCTGAAAGGGGGGCTCTGCGCGGTTTTCCACCAAATGTCGCAAAAGTGATCTTCCAGACCTTCTTCCAACATCCAAAGGTCCTAGCATCACATCAGGCAAGAAAACCGATTCTTCTTCATTTCTTTTGCTTCCTTGTCCAATCATTTGTGTCTTAATCATTGATGTTTTATGCCTATATTCTGCACAATAACACACATATCAAAGCATCCAAAGGAATTTGCAATATGTTGAAGAATCACACAAGAACAAGAAATAAATCCATTAAAACATGAGAAATAAGTTGAAAAATACCAATAAAGATGGTTCAATTTAAGTCATATTTTGCACTTAACAACTCTCCCCTACTAGATTTTTGCTTGTCCCCAAGCAAATTATGCCCCTCATGAAAACAAGAGGATTTGTTCAAGTGTAAGATTCAACCAAGAAAGGATTAACGATTCAAATTCAAACAAGAGAGATTTGTTCAAACAAGAGGATTTGCTCAAACATGAAAATGCGCACAAGCAATGTTCACCACTTAATAGAATCAAACAATGATAAAGAATTTAGTTCTTAAAAAAATATCATGCAATGTTTCAAATAACAACTAAATTCTCTTACTTTAATTACTCTAACACTCCTCTTCAAAATAAGAATGAAGAAATTAACGCGTTTGCAACCGCGAGGCAATTTCACTTTCCTGACGAATAATGCAAATACAATCTAATTCATACATTTATCTAATCAATCAAAAATGAAATCATGGAAGCAACAAGATCACTAAGGGCTTGAAAGGTTGTAGCTTGGCCAGGTTTCACAACAAAGGGTCATTTCTTAGGCTATTGAATCGAAGTTGCCACGCATAAGAAACATTCACTATACATGGTATTTACACATCACAAATTCATTAAGCAATTTCTTTTCTCTGTTGCTCACCATTTCCAAACTTCTTTTGCACAATTATTTCATTCTCAATTTTTTCTTTTTCAAACAAGCATGCTTTTTATTTTGGTTTTCACCTTCATATTCACACTTTTTCTAATGCTTGCTTGAAATTTTTCAAAATTGTTAGCAACCTTTAGTTTTCTTTTCATTCTCCCCAACTTGAATTCAACCAAACCTCAAGTGAATGTTCCTTGCTTTTTATGGCAAGGAAATCAATTTAAAACATTATTCAAAGGTTTAAGAAAAATTTATAGAATCTCACAAAATTCAGTGATGAACCAAACTTTCAAATTATGTACATAAACCAAGTTCCTCACTAAAATGATATCTAAACTGTTTAGGCTCAAAGGGGTTAATAAATTCTCACTACTCACAGGTAAGTTACTTTTGGATATGGTTGTGCTCAATACAAACAAATGCCTTGATCATTTCTAATGCTTCCACAAAATCACAATAATCAAAAGGTAAAGCATGATTCAAATGAATTAAACATAGTTATCAGTCATCCCCACATATAGTAAACAATGGAGGTTTCTCACAATTTGTGGCTTTTAGACCTATGTGAAACAAGCATTCAAACAAAGTTGCAAAATGAAACAAAAATACACATTTGCACAAAGCAAAAAATTCTTAAATCATTCTAACATTCTATAAAGCGATACAATTTACCTTGCTTGCATTCACATGTTCAACATCCTACCATAACCATCCAAACTTGGGAGAATCTTCATTGGATACTTTTATACAAATAACATCCAATCTATAAGAAGCTCTCATCATTCCTCCTTAATCAACACTAGAGAAAAAATGAAAGAAAACAAGTATATATACAATATAAATAAATGTACAAAGCTAAAAAAAACATAGAAACTATTGCAATGCAATTCAATATCAAACACCAATCCCCAGCAATGACGCCATTTTGTTGAAGCGGTAAAGCGGCAACCAAAAGTAAGTTTGGAAGTATTCCAGGTTTTATAGTATCCACAGGGATCGATGCGAGGGATCAAATGTCGTTCAACAATTTCTACATTTCTAAGCTTGTGGTGATTAATTTTGGTTGAAAGATTCAAGATACCAAAAATAAAGGCAGAAAATATAAAGACGGAAAATATAAAGTAAAGACTTTAAAATAAATCGAGCGTTGTTGTGATTGAATCTCATTAATTGATAACACATGCATTCTTCTGGCCAGTTAAACACAAATCAGTCATTCGTCTAATGTCATCATGTATCACCCACAACAGAGGTTATGTCTAAAGCAACATCGAGGGAACAACCATACTGTCTAAATGGTGTTGTCTCACGCAACTCAATAACACAGAGCATTAAGAACTGATACTCAAGCAAATGTTAAGCCTAAATCTATGTCTAGAGTTTAGAACCTAACAGATATTCATCCTAAATCCATATTTGAAGAGTATATGTCTATAGCGGTTCAAATCAAAGATAAACAGGTAAACAAAGATGAAACCCATATCAGATAAATGATTGCTGCATATAAAACGCCACAATCAGAATACGTGCATACACTTATCCCTATTTTATTGCATTAAACTAATTTGCCAAATGTTTGTGAACATAGTTTCTCATCTCTATTATCACACATACTCACAATACCGTATTGATCCTACTCATGCTACTCATCAACACAATAAAATAAAAGATTTGAAAAGAGTTTTGTGAAGACCCACAAATAAGAAATCAAAGACAACATCAATATTTAATCAAAATTAGTTCACAATACATATATTAGATAAAACACATAAGGTACCAAAAGATTACATCCAAACCCAACAAGAAATCAAAGCTACTCACTCGAAGATCAAGCTCCGATTTCCTTTGATTTTGGCTTCTCCCTCGTAGGGTTTGTATTTCTCTCTCTAAAATATGTTTGGAATGAAGAGAGATAAAGTTGGATTCTGAAAAATACAAGTTTTTTTTAAATATCTAGCAAGTTGTCTTATATACAACTTACAAAAAGTGCCTATAAGTGGCTCCGCACTAAGCGACATCAGAGCGCGCTTGGCACGATCAGTTCAAAGGCGGTAAATTCCCAAAAAGTGCGCGAAGCGCGGTCATAGACCCTTAGCTATTGCCTTCATCTCAAAAGCGTACAGATCCCACGCTGAAAGGCGGGCTCTGTGCGGTTTTCTGCCAAATGTCACAAAAGTGATCTTCCAGACCTTCTTCCAACATCCAAAGGCTCCTAGCATCACATCAGGCAAGAAAACTGATTCTTCTTCATTTCTTTGGCTTGCTTGTCCAATCATTTGTGTCTTAATCATTGATGTTTTATGCCTATATTCTGCACAATACCACACATATCAAAGCATCCAAAGGTATTTGCAATATGTTAAAGAATCGCACAAGAACATGAAATAAATCCAATAAAACATGAGAAATGAGTTGAAAAATACCAAGAAAGATGGTTTAATTTAAGTCATATTTTGCACTTAACATCTATCAACATGCTCTTTATTGATAGAGGATCGGTGGTAAAACTGTTGCTGCACTCTTTGTTTAAGAAAATAGGGAAGTTAGATGCAGATCTCCGACCTAATAACACGTTTCTGTCAAACTATGAAGGCAAGGCCAACCACATCTTGGGAGTGATACAGGTCGAACTATCAGTTGGCACTATAACCAGGCCAATGTTGTTTATGGTAATTGTGTCCAATGCAAATTACAACTTATTTCTTGGGCGTGAATGGATACATGGCATTGGTTCAATTCCCTTAACTTTGCACTAAAGGATTGCTATATGGTGCAAGGACGGCATATCGGAAACATTGAACCAGACCAAAACTATTATATGACTGAAGTTAACAAGGTTGGTAAAAAAAACTTCAACATCAACTTAGAAAAAATCCCTCAATGATATGCAGCAAATGATACATACACTCTCCAAAAGGATGCTACGTACTTCCTAAACCTACATCCCAACCACAGATTCATCTAGAATAAGGAAGATGTAGGAAATCATACTGTCGAAGAGGTCGCACCCACTTGGTGGACAATGGTTGATGAAAATAGCTACTAATAAAATCGAAGATGGCAATTTTGGCCAAAAAATGCTTCAAAAAGTCTGAGGCTTGATTGTATCAACGACAACGAGCCTTTGGGGTTTTAAAAAGACCCTCTTGATTCTATAACGTAGATACAGGCTCAATATCCTTTAAATGAAATAAATTTGGGTAATGGAGTTGTAAAAAGACCAACCTACATTAGCGCCAAGGTCGAACCAAGCATGAAGAAAAAGTGAAGGTGGGAGAAAAACACAAGAAAGGGGGGGGGGGGGGGGGGGTTTGAATTGGGTTTTCAAAATGAAAGCTTTTTGTGAAACTCAAACAAAGATCACAAATAGACTAACAATAGAGAAAGACACACGATATATCCTGGTTCACTTGAAACTATCAAGTTAATCCAGTCCACCCGCCAATGTGATTTCGCCTTATACACAAGGACTTAATCCAATATAACCAAACTGACTACAACTGCACTAGCAACTACTGGTGACTAACATACACATACTAACCGTCTCTTCTTAAGGCTTCTGACCCAACTGGTCCCTTAAGGAATACAAACAACTGTTTGATCAAATAAAATGTTTACAATGAAGTGCTTCTACATAAGCTGATATAAACACAATTTCTAGCTTAAACTAACTTTGAGAAAATCTATATAGTAAGAACAATTTTCTTCTTTGTATTGTAGTGCTTTACTGCTCACTCATGGATTTCTCTTCTCGTATGAATCAATGTCATAGTATATATCTTTTTCACACTTGGTGTCACATGATCCTTTGAGTGATCAAGTCTTTATATAGCCAGAAAAAGATCCGTTGAAGGGCAGATAAGGAATATCAGTAAAATTACTGGCAACTTGATAATGTCGTTATGCTGGGATGAAATTCATACACTGAAATTGTCCTTTGTACCACCAAATTAGGGTAGTGGAATGGTAGTGGAAAAAAACGTGTTTGATATGTATTGTGTACTATTTTCCCTCGTAAATGTTTCATCTTCTTCTATTCATCAGAGACTTCTGAATTGATATGGTTGAAGCATGATCAGAAGAATAGATCACTGGGTCTTTAGAGTCTTGAGTATTCAAAGTCTTCAGAACTTATTTAATAGAACCTTGTTTTCAGAGTCTTCAGTACTCCTTCTTCAGAACCCTTGGTTATCAAAAACATAAGTCTTTAGAACTTGTTCAACAGAACCTTGTCTTCAGAGTCTTCAGAACTTGGTCTTCAGAAACTTAAGTCTTCAGAGTCTTCAGAGCGTTGTTCATCAGAACCTTGTCTTCAGAGTCTTTAGCACTTAGTCTTCAAAAGATAAATATCAGAGTTAAATTCAGAGCCAGAATCTAAGAGAACATTGCAGTAGCAACATATTGTCTTCTTAGAGTCTTTCTGAAGCACAGTAGACCAGAAGCAATATTTCTTCTTTGACGCAAAAGTGACTTTTGATAATTTGAGAGTGACGTTTCACATGATCTCTATTAGAGTCAGAGCTATCTTTATCAGAGTCAGAATTATCTTTATCAGAGTCAGAACCTGTTTGTCAATACTTTAGAAAACAAACGTTAGAGTACCAAAATTGTTCTCACACAAATACAACTTTGTTATTATCAAAACTTAGAGATATCTTGCAGGATCAAATCTTGTTCCAAAAATCTCCCCCTTTTTGATAATGACAAAACAATGTATTTTGATAACACAATTTTGTACGAAGATAATAAGAATTAACTCGGATAAGTTCAAAGTAAACTTCCCTTTATCAAGCTCCCCCGGAATCTAAGACTTAAAGAAAATCTTATAAAATTTGGGATACATAGCCTGATTGCAAAGATCTAGACTGATCCAAAATATCAGAGCTTGATTATAGTGGTAATGCATTCTGATAACAGAGCTTGATTATGTAAATCAGAGCCTGATTGATATCAGAGTCATTTTGCCAATATAAATCTTTTTCTTGAAAAACATTCTAAGAAAATTTGCAATTAAAGTGTTAGAATGTTAGAGCTATGATTAGAGACAAGATATTTATCAAAATAACTTTCCATTTTAATACTCCCCTTTTTTGTCATAATAAAAAAGGGTAACAACGATTAACGCGAGCATTTTGATTTGAGAGAATTTAGATAAGTTAAATTCAGTACTTCTCCACCTTTTATGGCAATCATAATGGAATGTAATAAGATAAGATAGATGCAAACAAGGATATTTTTCATTGATTAAAAAATAAAAAGATGCCAAAGGCATAGTACAAAAGCAAGACACAAAACCAGAAAACAAACAAAAAACAAACAACAATAGACAAGCAACATCAATGAGAAGAGAGACCAAGCAACTGAGAGACCAACTGAAACACCCGCCAACAAGCTATCTCATTTCCTGATGATGGTTTTAGAATAGTTCATGGGAGAACACCAATCGGTAACAAGTTTCTCAGTCATTCCGATTTGTTTTAAGTAAGCAACAACCCCTTGAAGATTAAGAACGTGAGAAATAGCTCTACTGTAGGGAATCTGAAATGATAACTCCTCTCTCGATAAAAGTATTTCTCCTTTCAAGAAGTTGAATATGGATTGAGGCAGAATGATCTTAATCTTGGAGATTAAGAAGAAAATGAAAAGCCTATCCAAAGCAGAGAGCTTCCCTGTTCCCTTTTCTCTGGGCCTAAGATTCGTTCCCATGATTTGGTACCAAACTTTTGTCTCAGGAGTGAGAGAAGAGGGACTGTCAGCAGGTCCTTTGTGAAGATAGATGATGTGAATGTGTTTAGAAAACCAGTTGTTTCCTCTGTAATATTCAACATATTCACCATCCTCTTTACATTCAATAGCTTGAGAGATGATTGTGGAGTTAATCATAATGGGAAAGCCAGACACAGTAGATAGAATGTAACAAGTATCCGACTCATATGCAAGGATGCGAGCATTTTCCCAGAACTCTTTTACAAGAACTGGATAGATAGGTCCATTGAGAATTTCAAGGTATTTGTCCCAGTTTTGGTAGATGATGTCTGAGAGAATATTGGAAAGACCATTGTCAACTAGAGCCTTGAATTCAATAGAATATTCTTTCAAGAGATCTAAGTCAGGGATTTCTCCCCTAATGGTTTTAGAAGACATAGAGAATGAAGAAAGATAGGAATGAAAAGCAAGTTTAGGAAGAGATGAATAGTTATGAGGAGAAGTGTGGTATATAAAGAGAACAAAGAGCGATAGTAATAAATAGCAATAAAGAATAGATGAATTGAGATGAGGAATTCATAATTTTCAATACAAGAGATACAAACAAGAACTAAGAATGATAAAGGAGTGTATCAGTCTCTAAAAGATCCCAGATCAGGTATACGTTATTCAAATCTTGACATCAGTCAATAAATAAGAATAAATGTATACTTGAAAGTGGGAGGGCAGAATCTGACAAAAAATAAAGGTTGGGAAGAGAAGTGTTTAGTTTCAAGAAATCTTTGTCTTACACACGACTTCAAGAATGCATAGTAAGGGAGGAAGACGTAAAGATTTAGACAGTTATCAAGTAAATTTTAAAATCCAATGCGTTAAGCATGATTATGAGAATATTAAGGAGTAATAGGAAATAATTACTTGAAACCTAGTCTCACGAAATCACAACGCTCGGGGTGTCTCTTCAATAGTAGGTATGATTTGATTTTGGACAGGTGTCACAAATAATCATAACCCTTTGTTTTCAAGAAAGTACAGTTGATATTCCCAAAGTCAAGAATGCCAAGAGGTATCTGACTGGACTAGTTTCTGATCAGGACATCTTCTAACTTGTAGAAGTATCATGAATCAGAAGGTCAATAATAAATAACACACTTTGCTTAACATCAGAATCTTATATCAGAAGTTCTGGTGACTTGACACATTAAAATATCATCTTCTCATTCAGGATAAGGTTTAATAAATAGGTTTTCCAGATTTAATACGAATCTATCTTTAGCAAGGGGTTTTGTGAAAATATCAGCCCACTGGTGATGTGTATCCACAAATTTTAACTGAAAAGCACCCTTCTGAATATAGTCACGTAAAAAGTGATGTTTTATTTCAATATGTTTTTCCCTAGAATGTAGAATAGGATTCTTAGATAAATAAATGACAGAAGTATTATCACAGAAGATAGGAATGTTACACTCGTGTATCTGATAATCTTCAAGTTGATTCTTCATCCAGAGTATCTGAGTACTGCACACAGATGTTGAGATGTATGCTGCTTCTGCAGTTGAGAGAGCAATTGTTGATTGTCTTTTTCTTGCCCAGGAGACGAGGTTACTTCCCAGAAACTAACTGTTTCCAAAAGTTCTTTTCCTTTTCAATCTGTCTCCAGCATAATCTGCATCACAGTAACCAGAAAGCTTGTACTCTGATGTTTTCGCAACCCATACAGTGTTGCATTTTGCATAGTATTTGTGTTCTCAGGCAGATCTCCCCATCCAGTTGGCTGGATGTCTTCGAGCCTAATACGAGAGCTTTCGGGAGCGGTGTACTTGACCATATAGTCGTATTTTCCACTTGGTTCTCCCAGCGTGTCCCAAACTTCTTTGGAACTGGAGGAGTCATCCCTCTCGATGACGTTGACCTCGGGAAAAACATAGTTGATGAATTCAAGTCCTGCAAACGTTGCGAATTCATCTTCCTATTGAGTAGTTTCTGAATGATCTAAGTGTTGATCCCAAGACATCGTGGGGACACAGGTATTCTGTTCAATGATGGTCAGCTGATTTTCATTGTTCGGCTGACTTTCTTGCCCCAAGTTTCCTGGGTAACGCTGCCACATTGGCAGACCATCCATTGGGCCATAGTAATCGTGGTCAAAGTTGTCTTTCATCAGAGTGTCCTCCTCTAATGAATTTGGCGGAGCACGACATCCTTCTGGATCATAATCTCCGTAGATCATTTCGACGTCTGACCGTGGTATAAATCTCGGACTTTCTGTGGGAGAGCAAAAAGGCCTAGGTACCTCTTCCTGAGACATATAACCGTCCTCATTAAGATAGGATTTCCATTCTTTATCTGGGTCAGAGGGATCTTCCTCATTGATAACATGTACTGCTTGAGACACTGGGTGAAGGAAACCTCCACCGTGGAAGAAATTTTGAAGGGGACGAAGACTTTCATCGCTGGCAGCTGTCTGGGTACAGGTTGCAGAAAAACCAAGACCCCTCTTTGTTTTATTTCCAGTAGGAATGACAAGCTGTCCCCATCCTGTTGTATCGGTACTCTCGACCGCTTTGATAGCATCTTTGTATGAGGAAATCGAGGTTCCTCCTTTGAACTGATTGTCTTTGCTCACCGACAGTGCTTGGAACTGCGTTCCAATAACCTCCTCGGTCTCTATACCAGTAGATGATGACAAGTTACTTACAAGCAAGGCTTGTTCCCCACAAACTGTGACAAGTTGATCGTTCTTGACGAATTTCAGCTTTTGGTGGAGGGTCGAAGTGACCGCTCCAGCCTGATGTATCCAAGGTCTTCCTAATAAACAACTGTACGTTGCCCGGATGTCCATGACCTGGAAAGTGACTTGGAAAGTGTGAGGACCGATAGTTATGGGAAGACCAACTTCGCCGATAACTATTTTTCTGGATCCGTCGAACGCTTTGACGACGACCTCGCTGATTCTCATCGGAGGGCCCTTGAATGATAATTGCATCAAAGTGGACTTCGGCATAACATTCAGGGCTGACCTTGTTTCTACCAGTACGCTGGCTAAAGCATCGTCTTGGCAGTTAACTGTGATATTGAGCGCTATGTTATGACGGCGACCCTCTTCAGGTAATTCCTCATCACTAAATCCCACATTATTGCAGGAAGTGATGTTAGAGACAATGCTATCGAACTGTCTGATTGTTACATCCTGTTCCACAAAGGCTTGCTCCAAGACTTTCTATAGAGCCTCCCTGTGGGCTTCTGAACTGAGTAACAGCAATAATACCGAGATCTTTGAAGGAGTCTGTAATAGTTGATCAACAATGTTGTATTCACTCCTTTGGATGAGCTTCAGCATCTCATCATTATTTTTCGAAAGGTCGGGATTACTGGATTGACCGACTGGTGGATCGGGAGCTTCCTTCTGAAGTTCCTTTTCTTTGTTAAGTTCTCCAACTCCTCGGTTGAAGATTCTACCACTACGTGTTACACGACTGATGTCTGCAATACTCACGACGGAGGGTAATAGAATTTCCTTTTCATTTTCAATTATCGTTGCACCGTATTTGTAAGGGATAGCCTTAGCTGATTCATATGGTAGTGGTCCCGGTAGATAGATGACTATGGGAACCTTCTGATTTTTCTGACCATCATAAGTGATCTCGATTCGTTCCCGGTTGGGAACTTTAGATTCGTTAAGTAGAGGGATAATGGCAAAGACATCCCTGGTCCTGTGATGACCAGAGATTGTGACAACATCCTCAACTTGATCGACAAGGTAGTTCGGCATCCAATTGATGGGTCCAGAACCCGGATATGGACGAATTTCTCCACGATAGACCTGACCCTGAAGAACTGCTCTTACAAGGTAACACCCTTGGTTACTTTCCGAACAGACGCCGCAACGTTCATAGCTGTGTGGTGGCACCTGGCCACGCCCACTTTGAATACAATGTAACCTCACTAGGTTAGCTTCCACTGATCGGACATCCTGACTCTGACGTCGAGTAGGATTGCTGTTACTGATACTAATTTGTTGAGTATATTCATCCATATAAATTGGCATCCACCAGTGATTTAACAAGTGCTGAAGTGCCTCCTGGACAAGGGTACAACCTCGATCGTTTTCGTAACCCGCTTTACAGCTTTGATAGTTATGTGATATTAAGAATCCGAGCCGAACCTGCTCAGCATGTAACTCTACCAGGTTGGTATTCATCACGCGAATGTCAAAGATCTGAACCATATTGATCTGATAAGGGTTCCTATCATGGTAGTCTTGGATCCATCCAAGATCCATCTGACACTGGAGGGCCTCCTGTATGAAAGAACATCCCTGTTTGTTTACCGAGCAAATCAGACAGGAACTGTAATCGTGCCGCGGCAAATTATGATACTGGCTTTGCCTTGAGCGCATTGCCACCAAGTTGACACTCATTGCACGGATGTCGTGGTTCTGAATGATGTTAGAGTTTGTGTAGACCATGTTAACTCCACGAACTCGGTGCTCTTGGATCCATCCGAGATCCATTTGTTCCTGTAGAGCTGCTTGCACCACAGAACATCCTTGATTGTCTTTAGAGCAGATGTCACACTGATGATAGTTATGAGGTGGCACATGGCCATATCCACTCTGTCTACAATGCATCTTGACCAAATTGGTCTTCAACAAGAGTACATCGTGAATTTGATAGACATTGTTAGTCTCTCCCTCTATCAAATTGACTGCAGCCTTCTCATGTTGAGGCAGCGGGTTTGTGAGAACATTAGGATTCGTATTCTTGAAGGATAAGACCCCGCTCCTAACAAGTTTTTGCACGTCAGATTTGAAATTAAGACAAGTCTCTATATTATGCCGTGAACCTCCTTGATGGTAAGGGAAAGTTTGATCCACCTTAAACCAAAAAGGCGGATTTTCCAGTACTGTAAGAGGAAATTTAGTCTGAATGTGCCCCTTAGCCAGTAGTAATGGAAACAGCTCTGCGTACGTTACGGGTATAGGATCAAATCCTGGTGGCCGTGTTGTATGGTTGTTGTTATATGGAGCACGAGCCTGCTGAAGAGGCTGTTGTGTCCTTTGTTGGTCAGGTTGGCTTTGCGCAACCTGAGGTTGATACGTAGGAATAGACGCCGGGTTGATAGCAGGAGTTACAGCTGCTACCGGTTGATAACGTCGCCTTTGCTTTCTGAGAGAGATATTCCCAATATCTTGCTCTTTTTTCTTAGGGAGAGCACTACTGTATTTTTTAGTACCACTCGTCGATCCAGTGTCTTTTACCAGACGTCCTTCTCGGACGCCTTCCTCAAGACGTACGCCCATGCCCACCATTTCGGTGAAATCACTGGGTGCACTGGCAACCATTCGGTTATAGTAAAATGAGCTTAAGGTCTTTAAGAAGATCTTTGTCATCTCTTTTTCCTCAAGAGGTGGAAAAATTTGAGCGGCAATTTCACGCCACCTTTGAGCATACTCCTTAAAGGTTTCCTTGTCCTTTTGTGACATTGATCTGAGTTGATCTCTGTCGGGTGCCATGTCCAAATTGTATTTATATTGTTGGATGAAGGCAGTACCAAGATCTCTGAATGTACTGATCGTAGTACGGTTTAAACCCATGTACCATTTGAGTGCGGCACCGGTTAAACTATCCTGAAAGTAATGAATCAGCAGGTCCTGATTCTCCGTCTGAGCTGACATCCGCCGAGTGTACATCACCAGATGGCTCTGAGGGCAAGAGTTACCCTTGTACTTTTCAAAGTCGGGCACTTGAAATTTGTGCGGGACTTTCACATTTAGGACCAAGCAGAGGTCTGCGGCGTCCTTTCCAAATAGATCCTGACCGCGAATGGCTTGCAGTTCCTTCTGCATTTCCAAGAACTGCTCCTGGAATTCCTCCATTCTGTCAAACATAGTTTCCTTCTTACCAGAAGGTGTCCGTGGAATCTGCCCTTCCGGGACAGTGTGCACCACAGGGGGTGGTACCGTTACTACGGCAGTGAGTCTTGGCGTCTCCCGAAGTTTGTAACCCTCAGGAGTCTTTAGTATGCCCCTGGCATCTTCGCTTTCCCGAAGTTTGTAACCTTCAGGCCCAGCGACTTCTGTTGTGATTCCCTGATCTTCAGTGATCGGCGGAACATATCCTTCCGGGATATAGTTAACAGGCATGCCCCAGGGACGATCTTTCGGCATTTGATACCTAGGATCATACTTCTCCACTATGGGCGTTGAGGTGATCTCTGAGATCACAGTTCGTTGTATCTGAGCATCTGCCATGGCTTGCATGTCGTTACGAAGCTTTCTCATATCCTCTCTCAAAGCGTCGATCTCTTCTTTCAACTCTCTATTTTCTTCCTCAAGATCATCCATCCTTTTCTGACGATTGGCCCGAGTATTATACAAATGAGACAGTTTGACTCTAGGACCGAGACACAAACGTGAGATTCGTAGGTAAGAAGAATACGCGATGTGAGAATGATGAATGCAATGATTATATTAATTATTTAAGGTTTAATCAAAATAAACTTCGACAATTAGATTTCAAATATCAAACGGTTGGGAAACCCCTTTTTATTGAATTCAAAGGATTACAGAAATGGAAATACAGTAGATTACAAAGTGCAGAAACAGAAACCTAAGCTAATGGGTCCCGAGTCCTCTCTGAAGAGAAATCAGGTACTGATTCTGGTATCTTCCTTTTCTTTGACCGGGGCTCTTGGGCCGTTGTCGGATTGTCATTCCTTTGCCAAGTGAAAGGAGCGAGCAAATTCCTTTGGTCATCCTGATTATACACAACATGTTGCTCTAAAATTTTAATCAGAGCATCTTTCTCTTTCAGTAATTGCTGTATTTTGATGCACTCTATGTCGAGGGTGCGGTACTTGTTTTTCCAAGACCTTCTCTCCTTTTGAACTTTGTTGAAAGTAACCTGAAGCTTTTCAGTTTCCATCATGAAGTACATGATAGATTCCCTCGGCGGAAGAATTCCGTAACGAGGATAAGGCATCTTTAGCTTGAGAGCTCTAGTTTGTACCCAATGGAGATAAGGCTCCATCGAGACACATTCCGGTTTTCCTAGAGACTCTCGTCCTTTCTTATGAACATGCTTCCAAGCATGCACTATTTCCATCTTTAGTGATCTGTCGTTTTCTCCTTCCTTGAAGAAAAGACCTTCCAGATGAATACCCAGTGGGATGTGCCTCATCGGGTATCCAAATTGACGGCGAACCAATACCGGATGGTAGTTGATTCCTCCCTTAGTTCCTATGAGGGGTACGTTGGGGAAGTTTCCACAACGGTCAATGATTCTGATTCCCTCATAAATCCTATTGCACCAATCAATGTCAGAGTTGGTAAGAGACATGATCTTCTGCGACCAAAGTAAGGCACTCTTGCAATCCCAAAAAGCAGCAGACTTGGGCAAGTGAGAGATAAACCATTTGTAAAGCAAAGGTACACAACATGTGATCTCCCCTCCGCTGTACAAATTTACCAAGTGTACAGAATGATACGCATCTGCGAGCAAAGTCGGCACAGGATTTCCAATGAGAAAAATCTTAATGGAGTTAATATCGACGAAGTTATTGATGTTGGGAAACAAAAATAACCCGTAGGTGAGCAAAACAAAGATGCTTTCAAAAGCAGTCACGTTTCCTATACTGGCGAAATACAGGGTTTTCTTTGTCAAGAACCGGGCTGGCAAACCTTGGATGCCACCCTTAGTAGTAAGGTGAGTCCTAACCTCAGACTTGTCCAAATGAATTGCTCTCGCAATGGTCTGATTCTTTGGAATTTATTCTAGTCCAGAAAATGGAGCTCGATCTGTGATATGTAGATAAATCAGATGAGGATACTCCTCCAGCGTTGGCGCTAGCTAGTAATCCAGGAATGTGAAACAGTGATAAACCGGATCGTAGAACTGAATGAGCGCATCCATGATTCCCTCAATCACATGGACTCTTAATAGTGGTAGCAAACCTCCGTGCTTGGCTCTGAAAGCCTCTGGGTTAGTGATCATCCCGCTAACCTTCTCAAATTCTCTAGTTTTGGAACCTTGAAGGTATAACTATAAGTTCCCCTTCTACCGAAATCCATTAGTGCAATCCCTTTCTCTGATATTTGCAATCACAGTCTTAGTTTAATTTGAAAAACAGAGAGACTAGAAGAGAAGATTTTTTTTTGTTTTAATGTTTTTTAAAATGAATGCATGAATGCAGCACACAAAAACATAGAAAAAACATGGGGTCAAAGGGTCGTTGTCATGAAGTCAAGACTCTACCCATCCCCCAAAGGTTTATACTAGGGTGATATTTGTACCTGTACTCATTATTATCAGCTCCTCCCAGGAAAGCAAAACAACAAGCGGATCGCCAGCGAGTTCTAGAGCGATCTTAGAGTAAGTGCCATTCATCGAGAATAGATCACCAGCCTCAAATGAGGGTAGTATCGCGTAACAACTATTTCCGATAGATTCCGCACTACGAAAGGGTTTTGGCTCCTCAGCTTCTCAGACTTAACAACCGGCATATTGTCTAGGTGAGAGAATGGGTTGCTTTGGTCAGCCTCCACTGAGGTTGATGGTCGACCCTGTCGCCATCACTTATCTTAAGTGTATACTCAATCTTTCCACATACGGCATCACCCGTATTCCCATTAGCAGAAAAATAAACACGTATAGCAATTAGGAAAAGCGGTATATATATTTGTCCTAAACATCCTAGACCTTTTAAAGATATGAATCTTAAGTTCCTGACAGAAATGGGTTCCCCGGCGGAAGCCCCAATCTGTGGTATCACACAAGAGATAAAAAGGAAGACCGTGCCTAGATCTAACTTTGAAAGGCCCCACGGTGGGCGCCATTTTTTCTGTAGCGAGCGATTTTGGACGCGGTTCTTAAGCGATGGTCGCTCTCTGCGGTTTGAGCTTAAACTACAGGTTGATTCATTTTTTATCCTATTAAAGCTGATGAAGGAAGGGAAATAGATGTCTCAAATTAACCCTGCTTTGCATACTGAGTTTAAACAGCGACATGTTAGGTTACGGATGCTAACAATGTGGGGGGGCCTTTGTACTGGTTATTTGTATTTTCGCCAATACGGGTTTCTTTCTTTTTATCTAGACAGAAGGTTTCTGGCGGGGAACAAGGATTAGGATGTTAGGACTGATGCTTTTGAATTACTGCTTTTGTTTGATGGAGATATGGGATTTGGGTTTTTTGTTGATTGTGCTCGCTAAGATCTTTTCTTTCGATCTTATGCCTACGTATTCCCGTTTACCGAAACAGGGAAATCAGAGCGTTCGTAGTTCCTCCTATTCTATGGGAGGAAATGGGTGTTTTTGGTGTCTTGTTCAAAGCCCAAGACGTGAAGCGAAAGGTGATTTGTATCTTGTTCAAAGCCCAAGATGTGAAGCTAAAGGGGTTTACTTTAGAGAGAATTTGTCATCTCTAAAGAGGGGCTTGTCTATGACAAATGTTTATAAAGGAGAATTACTTTAACCGGGATTTGTGAATCCGGCAATGCCATAATTTCCTTTATAGGGATTTTAACCTGAAGGAGAAGACTTTAACTCAGTGTAGAGCAATGCTATCTTTCCCTAGGAATTTTTCATGCTAAAAGAGGGACAGTGGCATGGATGTAGATGATCCAGAGGCTTGCCGCTTACAACGATTAGATAAAAGGGGAAGGAGTTGTTGATGTTTGTGTACTGTGAACGAGGCACAACTTTGATGCTAAAAGGTTAATTGGATTAACCAGTGGTTTTCTTATATAAAGCCTAAGAGGAGGCTAGTATGTGTCTCGTACAAGGCCCGAGAGAGAGGCTGAAAGGGGTTGGTCCTACAAGAGGATCTTTTATACTCAACAAGAGAGTGTTTTTGTATCTCGTACGAAGCCCGAGATGGAGGCGAAAATTTGTTTGGCTCAATAAGAACCTTTTTGTATCTCGTATAAAGCCCGAGATGGAGGCGAAAGAGGTGATTGACTCAACGAGGGAGTCTCTTATGTGTCTCGTACAAAGCCCGAGAGAGAGGCTAACTGTTGTTTGACTCCGCTGGGGAGAATCATTTGTACAAAGCCCAAGAGGAGGCTAGGGTTACTGTTTCAGTTAAGTGACAGGTCCAGTATACTGATTTTAAAGAGAAAATCAGTTCTTATATGAGCAACACTGTACTCATGGATTCGATTCAAGGATCCGGGTTATTCCTATTCTTTAAGGAAGCGGGAAATCCAAAGGGTATTGAGACTGCCCGAGTCTGCTGGTTTCCTTCCTATTTAATGAAGGGGTCACTTGAGAATGTCTTTGAGACTCAAGGAGATTAGACTGTCTAAGTCTAGAGTGTTTATCTTTTGTACTATTCTTTGAGAAACAGTAGTAGACTCTATGAAAGGACTGTTCTATGAAGATGACTAGGTTATGTTCCTATACCTCTAGGAGGTCGTCGGGACAATTTGTACGAAGCCCAAGAGGAGGCTGGAAACTTTTAAGAAGCCGATCGGTCCTTGTACGAAGCCCAAGAGGAGGCTATCATTCCCGGAGGAAGAGATCATTATACGAAGCCTAAGAGGAGGCTGTGAATACTTATAAGAAGCCGTAGGGTCCTTGTTCTAAGCCCAAGAGGAGGCTAGGTTGCTTTTAGAAAGCCCGTGGGTCCTTGTACGATGCCCAAGAGGAGGCCGATGCTTTTAAGAAGCCCGTGGGTCCCCAAACCCCAAAAAATTCAAGGCAAGCTATTCACAGGGAATAGATCAAGTCAGGAATGTTCAAGAATTTGGAAGAAACTCAAAGATACCATTCACGGAGAATACATTCATCTCTGGGAATAGAGTTTCTTGACAATTCCTAATGAGGACAGCCAAAGAGAAGACTGTATCTGGTGCTCCTATTGGGGATCTAGCTGTCTATTTCTACGAACTAAACGAAACGGCGTCACCTAGTTCTAGACGTAGTTGCCGGGGAAACTCGAAATATCTATACTATTATTACACAGTTGATATGAGTTTATGAAAGAAGACTTACAGTGAAACAGCCCCACAATACAGTTATATGTATATGAAAGCGGTAAATGAAAGCAATAACCACTTACTCGGTTGTAGAGCTTCCATGCTGTTTGGTTAGTTATTCAACAAAGATAGATTGAAAACAACAGTATATTCAAAATCAAAGGAAAAAGTGCTTTGAAAAGGAAAGATTTGGGGCTTACAGCTCAAGGAGAGGCCCAGGGTTTTATCAGTGAGCGCACTGTTTGAATTTGTACAGAGGGACTTATACAAGTGACTGAGGCCCAAAATGTTTTTCTGTACAAAGGGATGGGTCTTACACTCTTTCAAGAGGCCCAAAAGTTTTGAATGGGTCTTATAGCTCAAGGAGAGGCCCAAGGTTATTTTTCAAAAGGCGATGATCGCGCCGTTTGTTTTTTACGGTATCGGGACTTATACAATACATTGAGGCCCAAAAATGGTTTGGTCAAAAATGGATTGGGTCTTACACTCTATTAGAGGCCCAAAGTGTTTTGAAAATGATTTATGAGGGTTGAATTAATCCAAAAACCCTAATTTGTTTTCAAAAATGTATTTAATTGAATAAAAATTCAATTAAAATGATCAAAATTGTTTAACATGTGAAAAACAAATTGTGATCTTGGATTAATGCTTCAAAAATTAAGTATTGACCTACAAAATAATTAGAAAGCATTAAAAGTTGCAAAATCAATGTGGAAAAAATATTTAAAATGTCAAAAACAATTAAAATATTAATTCTTTGCAAAAATATCAATTATATGAAATAAATAATATTTTTGGGATTTTTTGGGAAAATAAAATATTTTAACATTTTTGTGAATTATTAAAAAAAGAATAAACTCAAAATCCTTAAAACTCAGAGAGAAATTAATTTTTGAATCAATTAAACAAAAATCACAAAATTCAAATATTTGAAAATTCAAAAAAGGCGCCAAGAACAGCTGAAGAACACGCGCGTGTTCTGGGTTTGGCTTATTTGCATTTTGTATCCAATCTCCCTGAATACTTGATTATAACATGCAATCCACATATCATTATGCTCGTCTCAACCTCACGATCATGTCTATGTCCATTAATTTCATTTAAATTAAACATAAAACATGAAATCACGAAGAAACCTCAAGAACCCTAATTTCTGCATGAAGGCTAGGATTTTTGATACACGATTCAAACAATGCAATTAATTGAGGGAAAACATTCCATGCATGATTATGAACATATGGCAAAATTATTGTGCGAGGAAATATGCATAGATTGAGAGATGACCAAGTTTATGCTTACCTCTAGGTCGTGACAGCAAGTGCAATGTGATTTTTTATTTGGAGGTGTTACAGATGAGTGGTGATAATCTGAACAGCTTCCTTACACTCTATGGAGTGTGTTTGAATGCTTGGACTTGATTGAAAATGGCTGGAACGATTTGTGGTACCTCAGCTGCAACTTGATTGAAAGTTTGAGCAACCAGCTGGTGATTTTGTGATTTTGGTGTTCCAGATGTTATGTGAGTGTTTGGATCACTTCTATATGATGTATGTGAGGTGTGTGAGTGATTGGTTTGATTGGAAAAGCTCTCAAACTCAAAACCCGATAGCTACCTTACTAAGAAAGGCATTTTTGCCAAGAGAAAGAGATCTTGAGGAAAGCATCTGTTAGATGGCTTTGGTCTACTCAAACTGATCACAATTGAGCTCTATTTATAGTAGAGCAAGTTTGTTTTGCAAGGAATAGTGAATGGCAACTGGTAAGTAGGTTTGGCCAATGTTGGCAAATGAAAATCCAAGTCTCCTCTAGCCATTGACTAGAGGTTAGGGCACAGAGCTTTGGTTCCCTTGGTCTTGGATAAGTCTTGACTGATTTCAGATAAGAATGGCTCAGTCCATGCCACCTTGATGCTTCCATTGAATGCTTCAATCCAAATTTGGAGTCTTGTCCCTATTTTGGCCATTCTAGGTTCAACATGCTATTTCTTGTTCCATGGACTTTGGAGGCTTGGCTCAGTGATTGTCCCCTTTAGATTCAATCCTCAGATGTGTCCAAGTGGATAGGAGCATTTGAATTTGGCTGATTTTGGTAAATCGAGCAAAGTTGCAAATTCTGCCTTGCCTTTGACAGATTTCAGCAAGGCAACTTGCCAATGCCATATCTCATGGTGTAAGTTGAATTTGGTAATGTTCTTGACCATTTTGGAAAGCCCTTACATGATACAACAACTGTTTGAACATGCTTGGTTTTGATCTCTTTTGAATCCAAGTGAAAAATCCCCCTACATTTGGCAAAAAGTGAAGGCAGATTCTGACTTAGTGAAAATTTCACTAAGTGTTGGAAAAAGTGACATTTTCACTTTTCAGCCATTTTGATAACTCCATAACTCCAAATCCTTAATGAATTGGACTTAGGTCTAGTTGAAGTTTTTATAGAGGGTAATGAGGGCTACAAATCCACCTTTGGATGAAAAAAAATGGCTTTGTCGTTTAGGAGTTATGATCCTCCAAAGTTGGTACCCTTGTCACTTTATTTTTAACTTAGAAAATTTTCTAAGTTTTTATGGTTACCCCTTTTACAAGTTATCCAACTTTTCTTGATTTTTCTTGATGAATGATGATTCAAATCATACATTAACATCATTTTAGGGTTAAAAATCCATTTTGGTGAAAAATCTCAAAAAGTCAAAGTTGACTTTTGTGCACAGTTGACTTTTTATCAGATGAATTCCAAACTGTGCAATTCTTCAGGAAATCATGTCCTTGACCTAAATCAAACTTGATGGAAATGTTCCATGGATGTCATAGGGTATATTAAATCATGTCTTAGGGTTTGGGAGCATGTCCTGGTCAAAAGTCAAAGTTACAGTTGACTTTCCTCGCGAAACCCTAATTATGGTGTAGATGAAATTGGAACTTGTTGCTCAAGCTTCTTGGATTAATCCATTGTTGTAAATGGATCAATATGGTATATTAAATACCCTCAAATCATGTCTTGAGGTCTTGGCTCATGATTTGTCCCAAAAGTCAACTTAGGGGTGAATTAGGTCAAGAAACCCTAATTCCTGATTTTTGATGAATGCATCCCCTGAGGCAAAATTGACTTGATGATTGGGTCCATGAGGTTCCATGGAGTATATTAGGTTATGTTTTGGATCATTGGCCCATGCCCAGATGAAAATTTCCATCTGGAGGCCCTGGTCGACCAAAACCCTAATTTGGTAACACTGGCGATCTTGAAGCTTGATCCACCTAGAAGGGAGCAACCTTGTGCTTAATCCTTGAAGTGGGAGTCCTTTTGATCCATTATGGATGTTTGAGAGGTTAGACAAGTTGAAGATCATGTCATTCCTTGATTGATCCTTTGTCTAAGGCTCTGAGAGGGCTTGAAACCCTAATTTTGATTGTAGTGGATGCTCACCCATCTTTGGGGAGACTGATGAAGTATGATGGTTCCTCCATATTGTGATGATGATTGACACAATGATGGGACATCTTAGTGGTCAAAATTTGGGGTATGACAATAGGAAATAATTATTTGAAACCTAGTCTCATGAAATCACAACGCTCGGGGTGTCTCTTCAATAGTAGGTATGATTTGATTTTGGACAGGTGTCACAAATAATCATAACTGTTTGTTTTCAAGAGAGTACAGTTGATATTCCCAAAGTCAATAATACCAAGAGGTATTTGACTGGACTAGTTTCTGATCAGGACATCTTCTAACTTGTAGAAGTATCATGAATCAGAAGGTCAATAATAAATAACACACTTTGCTTAACTTCAGAATCTTATATCAGAAGTTCTGGTGACTTGACACATTAAAATATCATCTTCTCATTCAGGACAAGGTTTAATAAATAGGTTTTCCAGATTTAATACGAATCTATCTTTAGCAAGGGGTTTTATGAAAATATTAGCCCACTGGTGATGTGTATCCACAAATTTTAACTGAAAAGCACCCTTCTGAATATAGTCATGTAAAAAGTGATGTTTTATTTCAATATGTTTTTCCCTAGAATGTAGAATAGGATTCTTAGATAAACAAATGACACAAGTATTATCACAGAAGATAGGAATGTTACACTCGTGTATCTGATAATCTTCAAGTTGATTCTTCATCCAGATTATCTGAGTACTGCACATAGATGTTGAGATGTATATTGCTTCTGCAGTTGAGAGAGCAATTGTTGATTGTCTTTTTCTTGCCTAGGAGACGAGGTTACTTCCCAGAAACTAACTGTTTCCAAAAGTTCTTTTCCTTTCCAATCTGTCTCCAGCATAATCTGCATCACAGTAACCAGAAAGCTTGTACTATGATGTTTTCTTATACATCAAGCCATGGTTATTTGTTCCTTTTAGATACCTTAGGATTATCTTAACATCAGTTAAGTGAGTTTCCCTTGGATCTGATTGGAAACGAGCACAAAGACATACGCTGAATAGAGTACCTGGACGAGAAGCTGTCAAATACAGAAGAGAGCCTATCATACCACGATAGAGCTTCTGAAAAACCTTTTTACTTACTTCTTCTTTCTCCAGAATGCATGTCGGATGCATAGGAGTCTTAGCAAGTTTACTTTCTGACATATTGAATTTCTTCAGAAGTTCTTTTGCATACTTGCTCTGATAAATGTACTTTCCTTCTGGACGTTGATAATATGAATTCCCAAAAATAATCTGAGTTCTCCCATCAGACTCATTTCAAATTCAGCCTGCATTAACTTAGAAAATTCCTTGCACAAGGAAATATTAGCAGAACCAAATATAATATCATCAACGTAGATCTGAACAATCAGAAAGTCTTTTTTAAAGGTTTTTCAAAAGAGTGTTGTATCCACTTTTCCTCTGGTAAATTAATTTTCCAAAATAAAGTTACTTAGCCTTTCATACCAAGCTCTGGGAGCCTGTTTATACCATATAACGATTTTTTAAGTTTGAAAACAAAATCTGGGTTTTCAGAACTCTCAAAACCAAGAGGTTGGTGCACATACACTTCTTCAGAAATATACCCATTTAAAAATGCACTCTTTACATCCATCAGATATAAAGTAATGTCATGATTCACAGCAAATGAAATTAAAATGCGAATAAATTCTAACCTGGCAACTGGTGCAAAGGTTTCTATATAGTATATTCCTTCTTGTTGACTATAACCTTGTGTAACCAGTCGTGCTTTGTTTCTTACGACCTCGCCTTTCTCATCTAACTTGTTTCTGAATACCCACTTTGTTCCAATGACGTGGACACCTTTGGGTTTCTGAACAAGATCCCAGACATCATTTCTGGTGAATTAATTCAGCTCTTCTTGCATGGCCAAAATCCACTCATTTTCCTTAAGAGCTTCATCAATTGATGTTGGCTCTATCAGAGACACAAAACCCGGAAGAGTTTCTTCAGAAGGTTTGAATGATGAACGAGTTTTGACTAGATCAACTTTGTCTCCCAAAATCAATTCTTCAGAGTGAGAAGTCTTTAGTCTATTCTTCTTCTGATGAGATTGACTATTTTCAGTTTCTGGTAAGGTTGTATATGAATCTGAAGAGTCTGCATCTTTGTCTACTTTTGAATCTTCATCTTCTTTAGATTCTGATAGGGTGATCTTCAGATCTGCAAACTTTTCAACTAACTTTGACTTTTCAGGGTCAAGCTTATCATTTAATCTGACATGAATTGATTCCTCAACAATTCGTGTTTCTGTGTTATAGATTTTGTAGCCTTTAGGGCATTCAGAGTATCCTAACAGTAAACACTTTTGAGCTTTGGAGTTAAACTTGCCAAGATTCTCTTTAGTGTTCAACATAAAACAAATACAGCCAAAAGGATGAAAATATGAAATGTTGGGTTTTCTATTCTTCCACAATTCATAAGGAGTCTTACCCAGAATATGTCATATTGAAACCCTGTTATGAATGTAACATGTTGTATTTACTGCCTCTACCCAGAAGTGCTTAGCCATGTCAGTTTCTTGGATCATGGTACGAGCCATTTCTTGCAAAGTCCTATTCTTCCATTCCACTACTCCATTTTGTTGTGGAGTTCTAGGACAGGAGAAATCATGAGAAATGCCATGGGAATCAAAAAGATTCTTAAAGTATATGTTCTCGAATTCTCCGCCATGATCACTTCTGACTCTGACTATTTTGCAATTCTTCTCTGTTTGCACTTGAGAGCAAAAGGTAGAGAACACAGAATGAGACTCATCCTTGTGTTTCAAGAATTTTACCCATGTCCAACGCCTATAATCATCAACGATTACAAATCCATACTTCTTTCCACTGATTGAAGTAGTTTTCACTGGTCCAAACAAATCAATGTGTAGAAATTCTAACGGTCTAGAGGTGGACACAACATTCTTTGCTTTAAAGGAGGTTTTAGAAAACTTTCCTTTCTGACATGCTTCACAAAGAGCATCTGAATAATACTTCAAATTTGGCAAGCCTCTGACAAGTTCAAGCTTATTTAGCTGAGAAATCCTCCTCATGCTAATGTGGCCTAAACGTCGATGCCATACCCATTACTCTTCATTATCAGACATTAAGCATTTGACATTCTGTTCAAAAATATCAGAAAGTCTAATTTTATAAATGTTGTTTTTCCTCTTTCCGACAAACAGGATTGAACCATCTTTCTGACTTATAGCCTTACAGTCTTTTGATTAAAGATGATATCATAACCATTGTCACTAAGTTGACTGATTGATAACAAGTTATGCATCAAACAATCGGCCAAAAGAACATCAGTAATAGAAGGAAGATTACCATTACTAATAGTTCCAGAGCCAAACGAAGCCTCCAGGCTTAAGTTCCAGACTTTGGAACACATGCCTTCTTCCCGTCATGTGTCACGAGCAACCACTGTCCAGGTACCATGATTGGTGTTTCAACTGAGCTGCTAAGGATATCTGCAACATAGATTATCTTGTCCTTAGGTACCCACTTTCTGGGTCCTCTCTTGGTAGTTTTCCCAGAGTGTTTAACAACTTTGGGCTTTTGTGCAATAGGATAATCAAGTGGAATTTGTGCATGATATTTGACTTTAGAAATAGATTTCTGTGTCAATGCGGGTTCTTGTGGCAAACTTAGAGCAAACAATCTCAGTGTTAGAAGACACAAAATGGTCATAGAGAGGTTTGGGTTTAACAGGTTGACTTTCGTCAATTTCAAATGTTTCTGTACACCCCAAACCTTACCATTTCTGCTAACTCCCTAGATCATGGAAGCTATTCTACTTCTATCTATGCTGTTAGTTAGAAAATACTAGAATGCTCTATCATACATGTTGATACAGCTTGTTGGAGAGTAATTCTTCTTCTAATTTAGCAATTTTGCTTTTCAGGGCACAATTACTATTTTTTAAGGAAAAAATGTTTTCATTTAGAGAAGAATTATTTTGCTCAAGCTTATCCTTTTCTTCTGAAGCAATTACATGTGATTTTTTAAGATCTTTGTATTTACTCTGAAGAGTTTGATACTTTTCCAGCATTTCTGAAAGACATGACTCTAATTCACAACGAGAGAGTTTAGATAATACCTCTGAGTCAGAGTCTAAGCCTGACTCTGGTTCTGATGATATTTTGTCTTCTGGTTCTCCAGAAACTTCATCATCAATTGTTGCTACTAGCGTAACATTTGCTTGTTCTTCATCAGATTCTTCTTCTTCAGAATCAGAGTCGTCCCAAGTTGCCATTAGTCATTTCTTCACTTTGGAGAAATTCTTCTTAGGCTTCTTGTCTTTCTTAAGCTTTGGACACTCGTTTTTGTAATGACCTGGCTCATTACACTCATAGCAGATGTCTTCTTTTCTGGAATTCTGCTTCTTCTGTCCAGATAATGACTCAGAGTGGCCTTTGTTTCTTCTTGATCCTCTGAAGTTTCCTTTCCTATGCTTCCAAAGTTTGTTGATCCTTCTGGAGATAACCGACAACTCATCTTCTGATTCTTCATCCGAATTTTCTGATTCTTCCTCAACTAGATAAGCCTTTTCCTTTTTTAGGTTTAGACTTAAGAGCAATAGATTTACTTTTCTTCTAAGGTTCATCTTCTTCCAACTCTATCTCATAACTTCTTAAAGAACTAACAAGTTCTTCAAGACTTATGTTGTTAAGATCATTGGATAGCTTTAGAGCTATTACCATAGGTCTCCATTTCTTGGGAAGACTTTTGATGATCTTTTTAACATGATCAGTAGTTGAGTAACCTTTGTCCAGAACTTTAAGTCCCGCGACTAGCATTTGGAACCTTGAAAACATAATCTCAACTGTTTCATATCCTCCATTTTGAATGCCTCATATTTTTGGATTTGGGCCAGCGCCTTTGTCTCCTTAACTTGAGCATTTCCTTCATGAGTCATTCTCAGAGAATAAAAAATGGATTTGGTAGTATCTCTATTTGTTATCTTCTCATACTAAGTATAAGAGATATCATTTAGCAATATGGTTCTTGCCTTGTGATAATTCTTGTAATCTTTCTTTTGTTGGTTGGTCATATCACTTCTAGATACTTTAGCACCTGTAGCATCAACTAGGTGAGTGTAAAAATTTCTATTCTATCTTTCCAGTAGTCAAAATTTTCACCATCAAAGACTGGTAGTTTGGCACTGTAATGATCTTTCTCTTCTACAACGGGATTAACATTGGGTGTAGCCATGGTATCTCACACAAATACTGGATCGGTACTGAACACAGTGAAGTGTTGATAAATCTTTTTATCACAATCAGAACCAGAGCTCTGATGCCAATTGAAGGTGTGAGAAAAACACAAGAAATGGGGGGTTTGAATTGGGTTTTTAAAATGAAAGCTTTTTGTGAAACTCAAACAAAGATCAAAAATAGACTAACAATAGAGAAAGACACACGATATATCCCGGTTTACTTGAAAACTATCAAGTTAATCCAGTCCACCTGCCAAGGTGATTTCGCCTTATACACAAGGACTTAATCCACTATAACTAAACTGATTACAACTGCACTAGCAACTAATGATGACTAACATACACAGACTAACTGTCTCTCCTTAAGCCTTCTGACCCAACTGGTCCCTTAAAGAATACAAACAACTGTTTGATCAAATAAAATGTTTACAATGAATTGCTTCTATATAAGCTGATATAAACACAATTTCTAGCTCAAACTAACTATGAGAAAATCTATACAGTAAGAACAATTTTCTTCTTTGTATTGTAGTGCTTTACTGTTCACTCATGGATTTCTCTTCTCGTATGAATCAATGTCTTAGTATATATCTTTTTCACACTTGGTGTCACATAATTCTTTGAGTGATCAAGTCTTTATATAGCCAGAAAAAGATCCGTTGAATGGCAGATCACGAATATCAGTAAAATTACTAGTGACTTGAAATAATATCGTTATGCTGGGATGAAAATCGTACACTGAAATTGTCCTTTGTACCACCAAATTAGGGTAGTGTAATGGTAGTGGAAAAGAACGTGTTTGATCTGTACTATGTACTATTTTCCCTCGCAAACGTTTCACCTTTTTCTATTCATCAGAGGCTTCTGAATTGATATGGTTGAAGCATGATCAGAAGAATAGATCACTGGGTCTTCAGAGTCTTGAGTCTTCAGAACTTATTCAACAGAACCTTGTCTTTAGCGTCTTTAGGACTCCTTCTTCAGAACCCTTGGTTATCAAAATTTTAAGTCTTCAGAGTCTTCAGAACTTGTTCAACAAAACCTTGTCTTCAGAGTCTTCATCACTTGGTCTTCAGAAACTTAAGTCTTCAGAGTCTTCAGAGCGTTGTTTATCATAACCTTGTCTTCAGAGTCTTTAGCACTTAGTCTTCAAAAGATAAATATTAGAGTTAAATTCAGAGCCAGAATCCAAGAGAACATTGTAGCAACAACTTATTGTCTTCTTAGAGTCTTTCTGAAGCATAGTAGATCAGAAGCAATCTTGCTTCTTTGACGCAAAAGCGACTTTTGATAATTTGAGAGTGACGTTTCACATGATCTCTATCAGAGTTAGAGCTATCTTTATCAGAGTCAAAATTATCTTTATCAGAGTCAGAACTTGTTTGTCAATACTTTAGAAAACAAACGTTAGAGCACCAAAATTGTTCTCACACAAATACAACTTTGTTATTATCAAAACTTATATATATCTTGCAGAACCAAATCTTGTTCTAACAAAAAGGTGGTCGAGTTACTTAAGGAATACAAAGATTATTTCATACGGGATTACAATGAAATGTCAGGTTTGAGTCAAAACATGGTGGAGTTAAAGCTACCAATTCAACTTGGTAAGAAGTTGGTGAAGCAATTACCAAGGAGGTTAGTCCTAGATATCAAGTCAAAGATCAAAGAGGAGATCAAAAGGCTGCTCAAAAGCAAGTTCAATAGAATGGCCAAGTATGTCGATTTGTTAGTAAATATTGTGCATGTCATAAAGAAAAATGGAACTCTTAGAGTATGTATAGATTTCAAAGACTTGAATAATCCTAAACCTAAATATGAGTACCCAATGCATATGGTAGAAATGTTAGTGGATTCAGCTGCAGGCTTTGAATATCTAAGTATGTTAGATGGATATTCTGGGTATAACTAGATTACTGAAGAAGATGTACCTAAGATGGTGTTTAAATGCCCAGGTGTTGTACCCCAAAATTTTCCCTCACTTTATCCTAACCCTAATTGGCTTTTGCTTCCCATTCATATGCATTTGTCCACTAGTTCATACACTTTTCAAATCATTCATTTCATAAGTTCCTAAGGCACGGGATCAAGAGTTTCTTGAGATTTATTTGGCTACTACACTCAAGTGAGGCTAGGTTTGGAATCTCATCATCATGAGCATATTTTTGTGTTGAGACTCTTCAAGACACAATATCATATTCTTCAAGATTTATCAATATCATCAAGTGCTCAGGGTTTCATCAAGGTTTTAATTCAGATTTGCTTTGAATTAGGGTTTTGGTTATTGTCAACATCTCCAGCCATCCAATCATCAGTGGGCACTCAAGAGCAAAAGATTCAGGGTTCCATATTCATTGTGTTTGAATTTTGCAACAACTTTTCATTAAGGAGTCAATGTGCTAGGATTTCTCCTCAAGAGCATTATCTCACTATTAGATCATCATAATCTAATGGATTGCTTGGAGTTTCATCAAGTCAAGGTGTTTCTTGTTGATTAAACTATGGATTAAGATCTCATCAGATGGAATGTGATTGCTTTTGTGATTAAATTGGAGATTAGGATTCATAAGACAAGCATGGCATGGAAGACTAATAGATTCATTGATTCAAGAATGTTCAAATGGCATCAAGTTCTTAAGAATTTATTTTTCCCAAGAATTAGATTTAAGTTTGTGTGGATTTCTTAGGATTCAGGTAACAAAGTGGATTATTCAAAGTTCTTCAGCATTCACCATTTTCAAATCCAAAATCTATTTTCCCTAACCATTTTCTTACCATCCAAATATTCATAACCATTTTCACTATCCAAATATCCATAACCATTTTCAAATCCATTTAACACTAAGCCCATTATCCATATCCATTATCATATTCAATTCAATATCCATTTCCCCTTTTCTAAACCATAAACCAATTCTTTCTGATCCATTATCCAAATCCAATTACCAAGTATTCATATCCATTTTTATCCATTAAAACCCAATATCCATCTTTAACCATTTCAATATCCACTTCAAAACCGAAACCATTTTTAAATCCACATTAAACTATCTTTATCCAAAATTCATGGTCAACCTTCCAAATTCCAATCTATATCCAAATTTCAAACTTCAAGTTCCATATCATCCATATTCATTACCATTTCAAGTTCATCATTTTAAATGACCAAGATTCAAATTCAAGACTTTGGTTCCTCAAGCTTAATGCCATGATCATGATCCATTCAAAATTGCAAATTCAAGCATAAGAGTTCAAGTTACAACATCCTTTCCAAGTCAAATTCAATTCAAAATGTCAAGTTCAATACAATATTCAAGGGTTCTTTACAAGTGCAAGAATGACAAGCTCCAATTAATTTCATTACAAAACGTTCAAAGAAGAACAAGTTTATTCAAAGCATACAAGTTACAATCCATTTTGAAAATTCACATGAAAGGAAAAGGTACAAAGAGCATGCTTAATTTACAAGATTACATGTTCGAACACATATAATGCCATGTGTCAATTACAACAAAATTTGTCCAACATCTATCTCCATTTACCAAGCTTGTAATCCAATTCAACTTGTTCCAAACATGTCCAAAACAAAAGCCAATGATTGAGCAATTCTACCTTTAACAACATCATGGCATAAAGATCTTCTCATAGGATGAATACCTGCAAGACCACAAAATAATGAGTACCTTGGCAACAAAAAGCAATGCTGAATTTAGATGTTGAGCCACACAAATTCATATGATCTTATACGTGGACTATAGTTTGCATCCTTTGTTGTTCAATATTATGGTTTGGTATTGGATCTTTTGCTTCTTGCTTTGACTCGAGTAAGTGAGATTACTGGACCACCGCAGATGCCTAACGAGTTCATTACTTATTGGGACACCAAAGTTGAGACAAGGCATCCAATTAGGATGTATTCTCGGTACATTGATCGAGTTCGCATATTATTTGGCTTCACACATGAGAAGGCTCGTGATATCTCACTGAGCACCCTGATCCTAACAATGAAAACATGGTGGGGTACAATAATAAAAAGTGTTGGCCAAGAGATGCAAGAATGAGGCTCATGAAACATGATGGGAAAACAACTTTGTTTCTATTTACAACAAAGATAATTTGAACCTGCTATTTAGCATGTGTGGATTTGAAGTGAGGATACTTCCTAAAATTAGAATGACTCAAGAAGCATTCAGTAACACACGACACATTAGAAAGCTTTCATGACACACACGTCAATTTCCAAACATGACAGGATGAAAATGGAAAATTTTTGAATTGTACAATCACAAGAACAACAAGTTTCAATCATGCATTCATCAAACAATCACACAAGGAATCACAATCATACAACCATAATATTTTCTTTCCAAGACAAGAATTGACAATTATCTCAATCATTCAATGTGAAATCATAAAATTAATCTCACCTATACCTATAAAAGGACACGATTTGAAAAGGAAAAGGACATCATCAACATGAGTGCATGGGTTTTACCAGAAATTGAATAAGGAATCAATACATGAGATTTGAAGATACAAAGTTTTTCCTCCTGATTTGGTGGTTTTGGGACGTATTCTTGATTCCTAGCAAGGATGGCTGAATGCAGTCTAGTAGCTAAAGGTAGAGAGGCCTTGGATTCTTTTGAGCTTTTTTTCTTTAGAAGCCATTGTTGAAGGTGGTGAACTTGAGTTTTGAAGAAGAAAAATTTAGAAGAAGAGTTTCTGAGTAGAAATAAGTGGAAAAGAGAAGAAGAAATAAAGAAGAAGTATTTATAGTTGGTGAGAAAATACTCTTCAATGTTGTTGTGGACCAATGGCGCCAAAGTTTGTGACACTTGCTATAAGGTTAGGGGCATAATTGAAATGATTCTATGTGAATAGCCACACTATCCTAAAGAGTGGAGCCATGAGTGAAAGTCATAAGATTATGGGAAAATGAACGTTTTCAAGGTGACGGTTGATAAAAAGGTCATGATGTCCATTACGTCAGGCCACTAGTTAAAATAGTATCAGGGAAGTCAAAAATGCCCTTATCTTCTTTTAGTCGAAAGAGGTATTTTTAGGGGGGAATTTGTTAGCTGGGATTTTCGACAGGACCAAATCTCAGCATAATGAGGAGACTTAGAAAAATTTAAAGGTTGAAAGAACATTTCAACTTGGTTTTCTGATTAAGGAAGTTAAAGCCTCAGTTGTTGATAGAATGTGGGACTTTGTATTTTTCTTGAAAAGGGATTTCATCCAACAATTCAACAACAACATTGATTGAGATTTCTCCGTCAGAAATCAACAAGGGACGTTGATTAATAGTGTTTAGCATGAAGATATATTTTCAAACGAGTAACTACTTCTCAGTCTTATCTAGAGGGACATGTGGAAGATGTTTCAGAAGAGAAAGGCATGCAGAAATTACGTGTCAACTGGGAGAACATTACAAACAGTAATTTCTACATTAGTATAAATAGGAGTTCTAGTGTTAGTGTGTTGAATTCACTACAAAACTCACAAACTCAAAGTACCCAGCGAAGCGAAAAACTAGTTTACTTAAACAAAATATATGATTCCAAACACCATTTCATTTAAATGCAAAGTATTTTACTTCAATTTAGTTTCTTTGCAATCTTGCTTTCATTCCTTTGTTAATTTATTGTCACTTTACATTACCCATTTACAAACTTCTTGTCATTTTGTCATTGTTGAAATCCTTTACATTTCCAAACAATCCATATTTTTGCACTACTTTACTCAAAGATTTCGACTACGTAAAAATCCTTTAATTTTCTACACAAAACTTAGAAAAATGTTTAGTACTATGTCCTAGGATTATCTGATAAATCCTCCAAGTAACTTTTTATAAGAGACTAGCGCTTGTTTACCAAATTTCAAAGTATACAGGAAGATATGGTGATATAAAGCCCTACAGCTATATACTGCATGGATATCTTCAGTCCTATAGTCATCCAAGGTTCAACAAAAATAAGGGAAAGAAACCTCAAGCAAGGAAAGTGTGGAAACCCAAAAAAACAACCACACGTTTCATAGCTCACACATTTCTTAGAGTTTCCTCAATATAAGATTGGTACTTTGGTAGCAGATGTTCCAAAAACATGACTGGAGAAAATAACTTTCTTGAAGAGTTGAAACCCTACTCCAATAGTTATGTTACCTTTGGGGATGGAGCAAGATGAAAAATCAAGGTCATAGGAAATCTTGTCTATTCAGGGCTCCCTTGCCTTGATGATGTGTTGTTGGTAGAAGGATTAACTAACTTGATCAATATAAGTCAACTTTGTGATCAAAGTTTGAATGTGACCTTCAACAAATCAAAATGCATTGTTTCCAGTAAAAATCAAGAAGTGTTAATAAAAGGTTCAAGGTCCAAAGACAATTGTTATTTGTGGGTATCTCAAAAAAAAAAGTTATCCCTCAACATGTTTGATATCCAAGGTAGATGAGACCAAGCTATGGCTCCAGAAACTTGGTCATCTCAATCTCAATAGTATGATAAAGATCATATCTGAAGACACTATCAAGGGATTGCCAAAGCTTAAGATAGAAGAAGGAAAAATATATGGAGAGTTCCAAATAGAAAATAAAACTAATATGTCCTATAAGAAGCTCCAACATCTTACCTATTCTAATGTTCTGGACTTACTTCATATGAACCTCACAGAACCCACACAAGTGAAAGGCATGGGTGGAATAAATAACATCCTATGTGTGAAGAATGATAAAGAAAAACTCATTTATGACTTTGTGTCTGGTGAAATGTCAGACAAAGTGTTGGAACATTATGTCCAAATAATGCTGTCTGAAGTTGAGATAAGCCTAGGTGGAGAATTCACCAACATTCTTGGGAATCAAGTAAAAATAAAAGACAACACTTTGATTTCTCAAAGAAAGTATGCAAAGAGATTTGAGTTAGAAAGGCTAAGAGGCACTCTTAGAATTTGCATGTATGATAAATTAAAGCAAATTAGACGTGAAAAAGGAAATTTTCTCTCTCTTGTTATCATTGCTGCACAAGAAATAAGGCAAATTATTCCTATTTTAGTTTATTTTCAAAACATCTCAGTTTCTACACATCTGAAGAGTTATCTCTCTCTCTCTCTCTCTCTCACACACACACACACACACACTATTATTCTAACATAACTATCCCTATTTCTCTCTCTCAACCTCTTCAAATTTGTATAAAAATGAGTAAAGAAACCTGAAGAAACTAAGAACTCTGAACCCAAAACTGTTACTAATGCTTATGGGTTCAAGATGCGAGGAGTTAAAATGGGGGAGAAAGTAACACCAAATAAAACTAAGGTTTCTGAATCAAGCATCAAACTTAATGACAAAAAAGTGTTACACGATGTTGTACCTCTTCAGATGATTGTTCTAGTGGAAATTTCAACAAAAGGATCAAAGAGTGATGCCACCAAGAAGTAGAAATCTTCTAAAAAGGTTAGTATCTCTGAAAAGGAACCATATATGCATATTCATAAACCTGTTGAATCTACGAATATTGCTAAAGAAACTCCCATTGGGAAAATCATTAATCATGTTAAATCCACTGCTGAGGAATCACGTGTGGAACCACATATTGAATTTCATGATGAGCTATTGGTTGAACCAAATGTTGAAACATTTGTACCAACATTTGGTGAACCATATGTTGAAGCCCTACTGAACTAGCTATGGATATTCCTGTATTTTCTACAAATGAGAATGACATCTTGGATAAAGATGATCATTCATTTGAAGATTTGAGGGATGAGAATCCTCAAAATGAAGAACTTGATGTTCAAAGTAAAAAAAAAGTAGAAGCTGATAAGGATGATGACATTCCTATTGCCCACATAATGAAGAGCGTCATTAAGCGTGTAGCTAAGTCTCAAGAGAAAGACACTCAAGAGAAGGCTAAAGAAGTGTTGGATGTTGATGAAGAAACTTAAACTGATGAAGAACTTATCGTCATTGTGATAAAGAGTATAACCAAGTCTATGGATGATAGGTTAAAAGAGAAGAAGAAAGATGTTCCTTCCAAAAACTCCTTGAAGAACACTAAAATTGTGAATAAGAAAACTCCTCAAAGGATGCCTGTGAGTAAGAAAAGAAATTTTGAAGAGAAAACTACTAAGAATAACTCTCTAAAGAGAAAGATTGTTCAATCAAGTGGCTCTGAGAAAGACACTGAAGAATATGTCCAAGATATTGTGTCCGCCATAAGGAGAAAGGTTTCTCCTCAAGATAATGTGTTATTCCATTATGAAATAAGTGTTTAGAAATGGAAATATGTTTATCAAAGAAGGATTTCTTTTGAAAGAGAGCTAGGCATAAAAGCTATTGAGTGTAAAGAGATTATGGATTTGATAAAAGCTGGTGGTTTAATGAAGATTGTAACTGATATTGGTCCTTGCTATGAAAAGCTGGTTAGGGAGTTTATTGTGAACATCTCCCCTGATTAAAATGTTGAAGGAAGTCAGGAATATATGAAGGTATATGTTAGGAATTGTGTGAAGTTTTCACCATCAATTGTTAATTATTATTTAGGAAGAATAAAGTCTCCAGAGTATGATAAGGCTACATCCATTAACAAAATTTCTAAGGAAATAACTGGTGGATAAGTGAAGCAATGATCCAACAAAAGGTTACTCTATAGTGGAAGATTGAGTGTGAAGTATTACGTTCTGAATAGGATTGGTGCCTCTAATTGGGAACCCACAAATCACAGTACAAGTATAACATCTGCATTGGCCAAACTTATCTTCCAAATATGCACAGTGCAGAGCTTAATTTTGGAAATTATGTGTTTGAGCAAACTATAAAACATGTTGATTCCTTTATTGTGAAGCTTCCCATAACTTTCTATTGTTTGTTAACTAGAATTATCTTAAACAATATCCTGAGATTGTACACCCTCAAGAAGCTCCAAACAAAAAGGCATGGCCACTGACCCTTGATAAGAAGTTGTTTGTCGGGACTCATGTCCCAGACATTTTGGTGACAAAACACAAAGGTTAAGCTGCTGGTGGGAATTATTCTCCTATATCCAAAGCTACCGAAAAATATATGTTGCTTGAGCTAGTAGAAGTTTCAAAGGCTCTGCAAGAAACATTTACTGCAAGTACCATCAAGAAAAGGAATGTGGATGGTTTAATCAAAATATTGACCCAGCGAAAGGAAGTTGAAGAAGAAGAATTTGACAAAGAAAAGGAATATAAATCAATTAGTGACATTGAAGAAGAAGAGCAACATGCTAATGAGGAAGAGGAGGAAAGCTCTGAAGATTGAGGTTTCTTGGCTGGCTGATATTGACTAGATTGTTGTTTCATATATCACAACGGTGGATGGTATGACCGTGGTAATATAATGTTACCGAATGTGTACTTTGTAGTAGTGTCAGTATGCTTCTGGTCCTTGTATATGGGCATGTTTTGTTAATATTTTTGTTACTGGGGTTGAAACTTCTCTTTAACAATGTCATTAGTTTTGCACTAACAATGATCTCAACTTTTCCAGATGTGTGACTTTTAGTTGTAATGTTCTACATTTGTGCTCATGATTGATCATGTGTGTGATCTGTTATGATCTGTTTTTTCTTTCTCAAACCTTTTCCAAATTATGGAAAAAAGGGGATTAGGGTTAATGGTATGTTATGAGTGACCTAACTACTAACTTTGTTTGTGTGCATGCAATAATTGATTGTGTTCCTGACTATGGAAGCATTATGATTCTATTTTGAGTGTGTAGCAACCATCATACTGATGTGCTACTTCAGCTGCTGCTGTTTTCCCTGTTTGTTCTATTTGTGGCATGCTTATGATGCTCAGTTTGTGCTATTTTTAAATATTTACCCACACACATCTTGTAAGTTGTGCAAGAGTTGATTTTGCCAAAATTTTCCAAAGGGGGAAATTGTTGTTCCTTTTGATTGGCTGCATGATGCAAAAAAACATAAAGTGTACAAGATGTTTTGGTGAAAAAAATGACACATGTGGGACACAATATTCCAGCATGTGAGCAACATCTCACATTTGTTAGCAGGCCATGGTTGTTGTTGTTCTGAGCAAAAATTCTGGTTGTGTTTCAATCAGATTTGTTAGTATCTTTTAGCAATATGTTAATTAGATTTGTTTTGTAGTTTGAATTGGATCAAATATAATTATTTGGAGATTTAAATTTGAATAAAAATAAACTAAATCTTTTTGTTGGAGGGTTTTGAAAAGCAAATCAAAATAAAATCCTCTACAAATCTGGACGTGACCAAATCTTATGCCAATTGGAGAAAAACCTAAAAGTTGCATTGCAATTTAAAGAGACTCAAACCTAAATTTTGAAGTGTGCGCAAGTGTTGAAGAATCTGTGTGTTAGAGTTTATATTTTGATTCCTTTATTTGTGTTATTGTTTGTGCACAACTCTAACCCCCACTTAACTCTAGCTCCCGCTTTCATATCTAAAGATATATAGATTGGTTTGATAGTTGAGTTGTAATTTAAACAATCAATATTATGATTATTGTATTAATCACTAGGGTAAGTGGTTGAGAGAAAGTTAGAAGGGTCTCATATTTAGGGGGAGTCCTAAATAAAAATACACGGGTAGAACTAAGAAGAGAGGCATTGAACAAGGGTTGTTCATCTAAGAAACTTTGTACTAATTCTATTGAGAGTCAATTTCCTTTTTTGGGTTGGAAGCCCCTCAAACATAGGTGAAGTTGCACCGAACTAGGTTACCAACTCTCTTGTGTTCTTTATTCGCATTATGATTTACTATCTGTTTTATAGTATCTGTAAAACCTAGTGTAAGATGTTGAACACATTGGCTTAGACATCTGGTTCAACATCTGTCCCTGCATATAATAAAATTTCAAAGGGAACTATTTCTATGGGGAACATAAGAATATGGAAAAATGAGGTAGTAAATGCCTTGGTGAAGAATAGTCACACTAATCGTTGTTAGAGCAAGCCCCCCTGTATATTGCAAGAGTTGGAATTGAAGTTAACAATGCAATTTAGGGTCTTGGTTAATATATGAATGAATATAAGGTTGGTAAAAAGTTGTGAATTAATAAAACATTATGAAGGTAAAAATCTTTGTTAAAAACAACAATGCCAGAATTGTTAGTATTGATAACAACCCCATTGAAGAGCTTAACAATTACGGGAGTTATAATATGAATGTTCTAAGAGTGGGATAGGCAATGCCACACATGATATGTGGCCTTTGTGTCAAGAATCCAAGCTTCAATGATCTCTAGAATAGAGGGAGTAAGAAAAATACCTGATGTATGACTAATGGTAGTCTGGACGTTTTGAATTTGAGGTGAATTTGAAGCTGAGGATTGTTGGAGAAGCTTTAATAGTGCTTTGCGTTGATCATGTATGAAAGGAGAAACTCCTAAGCTTTGTAGGTTATCATCATCATCATCGTCATGTGGATTTTCATTGAAGGATGTTGCTTAATTGATGTTGGACTTCTTGAAATAAGGGGGGAATCCATACTTTTTGAATCAAACTTCTATATTGTACATGAGTTTCGTATAATAACTGCAAAATTTTTTGCCTCTACCATTACCATAATAAGTAAATTTGTTGTTGGAATTTGGAGGACGAGTTTTTTATTAGGTTTAGAGAAAGTGGCCATGAGTTTATCTTCTTCACTAGAAAGAGCTACGAATGAACACTCTTCATGAATGAGCAAGGAAAACAATTTGTTGATATGAGGAATAGGGTTTATAAGCATTATCTAGGAATGAACTAGAGCAAATTGCTCGTTGAGGGCCTTGAGGAACCTAATTACGTAGTCATTATCTCTTTAATTTTTATAGTAAGGATGAGGTTACACTCTTCATGAATTGCATAATGGTTTTTCTCTGAGAATAATGAGGAGTGATATGTGTTAAGAAATGTGGTTGGACCTAACTCAACCCTACAAAATCGGTTGATAGAGTGAGGATTGCCCCCACTTATAAACACATGTTCATGCCATATATTATCCGATGTGAGACTCTTAACACACCCCCTCACGCTCAGGACTAGACAACTGAAGCGTGGAAATAAATGGTGGGTGTTCCGATAGCGGAAACCATAGAAGGTGGTCCACCGAATCTTAAACCAGACTCTGATACCATGTTAAGAAATGTGGTTGGGTTTAACTCAACCCTACAAAACTGGTTGGTAAAGGTGAGGATTGCCCCCAGTTATAAACACATGTTCATGCTATATATTATCCAATGTGAGACTCTTAACAATATGATGTAATCTTATGAGGGCAATAAGATTTGAGCACACCGGAATTTTAAGAGGAAGAGATACGATTTGAGATGAGTTGTGATAATGTTATTTTGAGTGATATTTTGCACAATTAAAAGAAAATAGACAAGTGTGAAAAATGTGTATTTGAAAAAGAAATAAATCAAGATAATGATGAGAGTGAAATCTTAAAATTATAAATGGAAGAGAATACATGGTAGCTATCTAATCGGTGAGAAAGAACCGTATAAAACATTTAGAAATATAAAAGTGAATTAATAAAAAAAATCAGAAATTTTAATTTTTTCTGATACCATATTAACTTTTGTTCAATAAACTCATTAATATGGACAACATTATCATAAAGAGAGAAAACTAATAACCAGAAAGAAAAAAAAAATATCACTAACTTAGAAATTTATTATTAACCTACCCAATATAGAAAATTAATTATAACATATGATGTTATTATTTTAAAGTATTTTAAATTGGAATAAAACAGAGTGAAAAATGCATGCAAAAATAAAATCTTAGTCAGCACACAGCACTAACCAGACACAAACATTTCAAAATTCCAAATAAACCTTTGTTTTTTTCCTATGTCTCTTTCACTTTTCTCTTTTTGCTTTCAATATTTCTTATGTCTATGAACCTTTCTTTGTTCATGGCTTCCAACAACACCACCCTTCTCGACCCACTTCATTCCTCCGGCAATCATTCCCTTAATCCGGGGACACACAGACGTCGAAATTCGAACATTGTCATTGATCTTCGTCGCAGAAGTACTCATAGGAAATATTCCAGTAGTACCCCTGTGAATTTCAGACAAGGTTTCGTGAAAAATGAGGTTTCTGCGAGGAAACTGGCAGCTGGTTTGTGGCAGATGCGGTTTGTTGAGTTCTCCGGTGATTGTGGCTATGTTATGGATGATGGATGGTTTCGATCTTCAAAGTCTAAGGTATGTGTTTGTTTACCTTAATGTGATAATTTTCTTTGTCTCTCATTCCAACAATTGTTTTAAATTGAGGTTAATGTTACATACTCTGACACGAACGGTCATACACAGACACCAGATATGACACTAATAATCGATCATTTCAGTAGTCATTGATAAATAACTAATTAGATGTGTTGTGTTGGCATGTTGTCCTAAGCTTGAAGCCTTTAAGCCATTGATCAAATCTTCAGAATCAAAATGGAACCCTTTACTTGATACAGGATCCAATGAGTCCACAATTGTTCATTGGAGGAAGCTTCTAGAAGACGGAAAATTAGTCAGTGATCAACGCGACTCAATCGTCGAGGTTCTTCTCGAAGAACTCCTTCGATCACACAGGATGGTTAGAAAACTTAAAGCTGAACAGAATTCCTCTAAGAAAAAAGTCAGCCAGTTTTTGCAAAATCTCGAACACGAAAAAGTGTTATGGAAATGCAAAGAGAACAAGAAGATTGAAAGAAAGTTAGATGAGTTAGAGGAGAAGTTGGCAAGGGAGAGAAGAAGTAGAGGGAGGATGGAGATTTTGAATACCAAATTGTTGCAGGAATTGGACAAGGCGAACGAATGCGCTGATCGGTTTAGGAAAAACTACGAAAAGGAAAAGAGAAAAAGAGAATTAACAGAAAAAGTGTGTAATGAATTGAACAATCATATAGAAGAAGACAAAGGTGAGATTGAGAAGCTAATGAGGGAAGCAATGGAAATTTACAAGGAAGTTGAAGAAGAGAGGGAGATGACTAAAATGATCGAGCTATGGCGCGAAGAACGCGTGCAAATGAAGCTAGACGATGCGAAAAACCTACTCGAAGAGAAATATAATCAAATGGTAGAGTTGATAGCTTATCTACAAAGGTTTCTAAGATCAAAAGGCGACGAAGTTTGCAACGAGGAGATAGAGGATGCTCGGTTGATCGAGCAAGCGGTTGAATCGGTAAACATTCGACAAATTCTCGAACTTTTTTATAATTTCTCAAAATCAGATGATGTATTTCCAATCTATGAGGAATGTAGTGAAGAAACTGGTATGTTATATCCTTCTCCTGCCTCTAATCGACTAAGATCGTGCCGCATCGACGAAAAAACAATTTCTATTGAAGGAAACTCAAGAGATAGCAATAATCCTCACATAACTCGTGGGATGAAAGGATGCATAGAATGGCCAAAAGGTATTAAAAGTAATTCCAAAGTTATTATTCCTTTGGAAGAAAGAGTGAAAAGCCAGAAATCTCAATTGCAACACATTCTTAAGCCAAAGGCTTTTTGAATCACTATTGATAAAAAATTGTTTAAGTTAAGATTTAAATTCAAATTCTTTTGGATGGTTCAATCTTTGATAAAGGTCTTAGAAACATAATGGAGACAACTCCACAGATTCTGTTTTTTCTTTGTTGGATAAGTTTTGGTTACATTGTGTGCAAAAGCAATGTAATTTTGCTCATATTTTAAAAAAGTTGAGTACAATTTCTTGGATGTATATTGCATATTTGGTTTTCTCAAGGGAGTGTTTTTGACTCAAAATATAACTAATTTATGAAATTAATCATGGTAGTTGCTTGAAAGCAAGAGGTTCTTTTTAATAGCATCGCCATTCACCAAGGGCATGCCAAAGGACAAATGCTTTTACTTTTCTTGAGCTTCTTGTTGACAATTAATAAGAATTGTTCACATATGTAAACACAAAATAGTTATAACATATGAGCCACTCAATAGAATATTTTCGAAGGAATTTCAAGAGTACTTTCAGAAAGCCACTAATGATAAAATGCATTGTTTATCCTAGATGATCAACTTGCCTTTGCTTTTTCTCTCCTAAGTCCATCTCTTATATTCCTCGCTATCTTAACCTAAATAGCTTCTTTTTGGATGTCTAGAGTCTTTAGATTGTAACTAAAAGATCCACACAACTCGTTTGTACAAGAGCGAAGAATTGAGCACACACAATTTATGTCGCTCATTCACACAAAAGTGTGGAGTTGAGCACACACAACTTATGTTACTCATTCTTAAAGAAATATGAAGTTGAGCACGTGCAACTTATGTCATTCGCTCTTGCAGGATGCACAACATGCAATAGAAAACCCTTTGGAGGACCACAATGTTGAGGAAGAGTTTGGTGTAGTTCATCAATGTAAAGCTCAAAATAACATGAATGGTCAAGTTGAGCTAAACACGTCAAATACTTAAAGTGAGCTAGACATGTTCTGCTTGGTAAAAGCATAAAGAAAGTTGTATGACATGGTCATCCATGTCATTCCACATTCCACCAAGTGTCGAGCTTGATAAGGCATAGACGTTAGTTTCTCATCAAATTAGCCTATGCGTGCCAATCAACAGTCCACCAAACGATGATCCTAATAAGGTGCACACACACTATCTTCTAATTAGATCGGTTCATGCATGTCAATCTATAGTACACAAAGTGTCGAGCCTAATAAGGTGTGGACGCTTGCTTCTCATAAGATCGACCCATGCATGCCAGTCCACACTCCACCTTGCACCGAGCCTAATAAGTTGTAAATGTTTGCTTCTCATCAGAGTGATCATGCATGCCATTAAACATTCCACCAAGCATCTAACCTAATAAGGCGTAGACATTTAGTTCTCATCAGATTGACCCATGCATGTTAATTCACAGTCCATCATGTGTTAAGCTTTATAACGCATAAACATTAGTTTGATTTCAATGATTTTTTCAAAATTTTATTGTCGCACGTCCAATAATTTTGAAGTGACTTATCATTTAGTCATGTCACTTCAATCCTACTTTCTTCCTCTATTTTTCTTAACGATCATGACAACGTTTTAAGTGGTCCCTCACTTGAGACATATTATCATTTATATAAATATAATTATTATAAATTATTAATACATTTTGGTAGGAATAATTATGATTGGGCCCTAAAACAAGAAAACTCATACCTCATGCAGCCTAAAGTCTCATAAAAGTCTCTTATGAAGAGTCTAGCGAGTCAGCGATCGCCTGTTTCACCTCACCTGACTTTGACTCGTGTCTCCCGACCTAGACTCATGTTCCTTATTCGATTCATCTAGCCAACACATGGCATGCACAATGTTCCTAGAATAGATATTCACCAATTCCATAAAATCCTAACATAAACACTCTCTTATATCAAACACGTAAACAAATTCTCTCCCATGTAAACAAATTCTCTTCCAACTACATTTCACAAGTACAATATTAAATGTATTTTCATAAAAAAATCGTAAATTCTTAAACAATGAATAACATATAAATATGCAATTTTAGAGATGCACGGAAACATTTAGAAACCGTGAGAAGAGATGAACAACATAGACTGCGTAAGAATAAGTTGAGTCAAGGCTGTTAAGAAATCTTAATAAAATTCGTTTAAAGAGAGATGCTCTCTCTTCTTTCTAGAAAATCTCCACCCAAATATCTAGGGTTTGATGGTGGCTGCCTCCCACCTTCATGGTGGTTTTCATCTCGCACCTATATGGTGGCTATCTCCTTTATAAATGGTAATATCTCTTTCTTTCAAGCTCACTCTCATGTTTCTACCGGAGTTAAATCACTCATCAGAAATCCCCTCCTTCCACCGAAAATCAAGTTGCCTATCTCCGTACTGTCACGGCAACCGCCGGAGCCACCACCACTAAGAGATGAAAAACTTCTTAAAGTTGTTCTAAGCATCCCAAACTCAACAATGATGGGCGTACGAATAGTCACAGAATCTGCTCCAACACCTATGATGTTGGAAGCTTTTCTCCCTCCCTCAAAGCACCCATGTATCGTCTACAGGTTGCTGATTATAACTCTATCTAATATATCTATTTTTGTTTTAGTATTGTCTATGTTTTGCTTTTGTTTATGGGGTATAAGTCTGCACTCCAGGTGTTTGATAAAAAGCCTCCAAAGAGTTTTGTGTCTTTGAGTAACATTATCTCTAGTCATCAATTAACTTTTGAACATTTGATAAAAGTGGACAATCTCAAGACCAAAGTTAGTCGAAATGCGCAAAAACAAGTCAAAGAAAGCACCCTTAATTGGATTTGGAAAAAGACAATGGATTCTCATTCATATATTGTCACTATTGATGTTCTCAAGAAAGTGGATGGATGAATGATATGTGGTTGTTTCTGGATTGATTTTGTCTTCTTAACTTGTGATCAAACTATGTTTTTGTCTTTTATGTTTATGTAATTTTCACTTTTAGAAATGTTGCTAGATTATGGATAGGGTATGTCCTATATCATATATCTCTTATCTTTGTAATGTCTACTGATTTAACAATTAATGGAATGAGGTTTTCTAAAAACAAACATATAAATGACACACCATTTTATAATTAATCTAAACTAAAATTGACATATATATATATATATATATATATATATATATATATATATATATATATATATATATATATATATATATATATATATATCAATGTTTTAAAAATCAAACCAGAGAACGAACCGGCAAAACTTACGGTTTAAGATTTAATTGGTTAAACCGGTTAAACCTACGGTCGAACCGTTTATTAAATAAACTAATAATATGAAACTAAATTTCATAGATATGTCACATATTATTATATGTTTTCAATTTTATAAAATAAATATTTCAAAAATCCATTACAAATTTAATACAACACTATCAATAATACATAACATTAACATAGTTTTATACTTCATTTCAACCATCATTTAAGAATATTTTAACCAAACTAAAGAATTACAGCAAAATAAATTAAACTAATTCAAACAAAAATTAAAATAATAGAATATAATAACTAAAATAAAGTTCAAATAATTAAGAATACCTAAATTAAATAAGATAGAATACCAAAATATAAATAATACGATATACTTCATTAATCAACAAAAAATCGAATTTGAGTTGAACTACGACAAACAAATATTAATTGACAACAACAAAAAATATTGACTTGAACGAAAATCAATAGAGTTGGACATTGTGACTATGTTTGAATGAGACGGCATAATAATGATGGAGTGTGATATAATGGAGTAACAAAACTTAGAAGTTTGTATGGTTGTAAAACACACACGAAATTCGTTTTTGTGATTGGGGAATGTATGCTAAGTTTTGATATTAATATATTAAAATTTTTAAAATTTTTAAAAATGGCCAAAATTAGATGATTTTATTTGACCCGCGCGGTTTTACAAAACCGGCTCCGGTTCTTTGGTTCGAATGGTATATATATATATATATATATATATATATATATATATATATATATATATAGGGTTATGCAAATGCACACCCATGTAGGTGTGCATTAGAAACATACACCTTAGTGTATTTTTGTGTGGGGCCCACCAATTTTGGGTGGGACCCACATTAGAAAGATGAAGAAAAAAAAATAGAAAGAAAATAGATGTAGTGTATTTTTGTGTGGGATTCACCAATTTTAGGTGTATGTTACCATTTTCCATATATATATATATATATATATATATATATATATATATATATATATATATGAATATATACTACCACCATACTAGTTAATGATAAGCACGAGATGGAATGATTAATCGTGACCCCATAGTGTTACATTGTCTGCAGAAAAGAAAATATTTCCGAAAATTGATAGACCTCACAACACGCCGATGATTTCTGCTGTCTTACTTTGATGGTTAATATGGTTGATTGGTTGTAAAGTAGTTGTTCCTCTTAATATAAGTGTTTTAATAAGTTAGAGAAATGTTTTGTTGAACTTCTATGATATCTTGAATAACTAGACATGATAGGAAGTTGTAAAATCTACTCTGTTTGTTTATGTCTGTTAGGTAAATGTTTCCAATTTCATATCATGCGGTGAGATACACTTTGATGTATGAACCCTACAGATGAACAAACTTTCCACTACATGGAGAGAACTAATAACATGACACTTGTCATTTTACCTACTCTAATTAATACAAGAAGAGAGTGTGTTTCATGTATATGACACGCTTTAAACAATGGCATTTGCCTTTCTTGAAATATACTTATGTATGCTCCACCGTTTTGATGTGCATTTATCTTTACATGAATCCTTTTCAGCACTCCCCAAATTCAAATGTGCTTTATATATATATATATATATATATATATATATATATATATATATATATATATATATATATATATATATACTCTTTTCGTACAACTAATACCCAAGAAACATTGCATCTAAGATTGGCCTAACTCTAGTAGAGTTATCAAATTTGTGTACCCAGCGTGTATATTTGGCATCCAATGTGGTGTCTGGTAAAACTTTCTCAGGATGGACATACATACTTACCATCAATTGTTTATCATCCCTTGATGGTAAGGGTGACCTCTAGTAGGGTGACCTCTAGTAGCAAGACGATGATCGGGCTGCCATAGCGTAAATGCTCGCCGCTATTGAGGGACTATGTCACCAAAACAAGACTCTACAAGAAAACATTCGTGATCACAACAACTTGTAGCTGGCGACTAGTAAGACCCCATTGATTCTCAGTTTGAGTTGTGTCTTAAAGCCCTTTCATTGTTCACCAGCATATGAAATTCATTTCTTTGTCAGCTTATCATCATCTTGAACAATAAAAATATTATACATTTACATAATAAAATTGGTATTAGTATTAAACAAAAAAAATAAAGGGTCATATATACTTGTAAAACAAATCACGGAAGTTAAAATAAATACCACAACATCTGTCAATATTTTTTTTCACTTCAAGATCAACCTGGCTCCAATCTTCTAACAAAATACTAATTATGTTTCAACTAAGTAATGTCAAGTAACTCCTAAATGTCATAGCATGTTCACCATAACACCTACCACTTTTAAAATTAAAATTGATTTGGCATTCTAACACTTGTGTTGCAGACTTTTGTCAACTTAGCCATTACTCTGGAACCTTTAAAATTGCTTATACTTTTAGTCTTAGTAGCAGAACTCTCATTTGTAGAAGAGGTGGTTGTAGGAGAGGTGATAGATGAATCACCCATCTCTGTTTAAACAATAACAATAAATATTTTACTTAACACAAATCAACAAAGGCACCTAGTGAAGTTTGAATTTCCTGATGAGCACATTATGTATCTGAAGATGAAAGATTGTGAAGAGCGTTTGCATGATGAAGGACCTGAATTTGGGTCTCAGTGGAAATTGGTCTTTAATGGGGCCGTCAACTCATATGGCAACGGAATCGGGGAAATCATTACAACTCCGAAGGGCTCTCATATACCCTTCACTGTCCGGTTAGCATTCATATGCACCAACAATGAGGCGGAGTATGAAGCATGCATCATGGGGTTAGAAGAAGCAATTGATTTGAGAATCAAGAACCTCGATGTTTATGGTGATTCCGCATTGGTAGTTAATCAGATTACAGGTGAAGGGAAACTCGTCAAGCGAATTTGGTGCCTTATAACAACTATGCCAGAAGGTTGTTACCGTTCTTTGACAGAGTCGATTTCCATCATATACCTCGGGTGGAGAATCAGATGGCAGATGCGTTGGCGACGTTATCTTCAATGTATCAGGTGAATCGTTGGAATGGAACTTCTTCGATCAGAATCATGCGTCTGGATAGACCAGCTTTTGTGTTTGCAATTGAAGATGTATCAGATGGTAAACCTTGGTATCATGATATTAAGGTTTTTCTAAAGAGTCAAGGGTATCCAAAGGGTGCATTCACCAAAGATAAGAAGACTCTGAGGAGGTCGGTAGGAAATTTCTTTTTGAATAGAGATGATGTGTTATACAAGAGGAATTTTGACATGGTCTTGCTACGTTGTGTTGATGAACACGAGGCAAACCTGTTAATGGAGGAAGTTTATGAAGGATCTTTCGGTACCCATGCCAATGGGCATGCTATGGCCAGAAAACTGTTGAGAGCGGGGTATTACTGGATGACTATGTAGTCTGATTGTTTTAAATATGCCCGGAGATGTCACAAATGTCAGATTTATGCAGATAAGATGCACATACCGCCTATTCCTCTGAATGTGTTGTCATCGCCTTGGCCCTTTGCTATGTGGGGCATTGATATGATCGGAAAGATTGAACCTACACTACTACAAAACGACAAAACAACAACGCCAGGTTTACAACGACATCCTATACACCGTTCTTATAGTGCGTACTGGTTGCGCGCGCATTATTTTAATTAGAAATCTCAAGGGTATAATAACGGTTTTTATGAAAACTGTGGTGATACAATCTAGCTATCATGGGTTCGAACCTCATCGCCCTCAAATAGTTTATCCCTTTGATGTAAATGCTCCCTTTTTAAGTTTTATTAATATTTAACTTAAAACTAATAAGGATATCATGACGGATATTTATCAAAACCGTTGTTACAAATTAAAGCTTCTTTTTATGTATTTTAAACACCATGTATATATATCAATTTATCCATTGAAACAACCCTAACACCAACGCCGTCACCATTGTCGGGAAGAAGACAACAACAACAACAAAGTGTTCTACTTTAAGGTGTTGCAATGTCACATTTGAAGACAAAATCATCCAAAGGTGTTTCTACGTCTTGTTCCAGTGTAAAATCTCGATCTGGAAATTTTTGTGGTTGTGATGGTCGTATGGTTTCGTATCAATGCAAGAAGGGACAAAATAAAGGAAGGCTTTTTTGGAGATGTCCATTTTGGAGGAGCGATGAAACATGTAATTTGTTCATATGGGATGAAGACGTGGGAGAAAGAGATGGAAATGACGATGAGAGCATTATGAAGTCAGAGTTGGAAGTTGTGGGCTATCTGAAGGTTATGTATGAGGATTTAAAGAAAAAGAACAAGAATTTGAAGAACAAACTGAAATCAGAGATATTTTCTGGAAATATCAAGATGTTATGTTTTTTTGTCTCCTTTATGTTTAATATTTACTTTGTTATGAAATGTAATAGTTGAATTAGGGTTCGAATTACATTGTTGATGTTTAAACTGCAGATGCATTGTGAATTACATTGTTGATGTTTAAACTGCAGATGCATTAAGTTAGAAGTTAAGGCGCACCTTTTCTTTTTTATTTATTTTAAAATTCATAAATAAAAGGGTTATCACTACGGTTCTTCTGGTTAACCGTAGTGATATATTTATAATAAATAAATACCTATGTATACGGTTTTTATTTATTTTAAAATTCACAGATAAAAGGGTTATCACTACAGTTATTCTGGTAAATCGTAGTGATATATTTATAATAAATAAATACATATCTATACGGTTGTTATTGTTAACCGTTGTGAAATAGTTTACCCATATATAAGCGAAATAACTTTCACTTAATTGACAGTAACGCCGTTGGCTTCAAAGTGAAACCCTAGAACCCATTTTTTCTCTTCGTTTTCACCATTAGCCTTGAATCTTGTGCTTCATACATTAAGGTATTCTTCTTCTTCCATCTATTGTTAGATATTTCCCATTATCTCGTTTGTTGCATGTTGTTTTTGTTGATTGTTCTCATTTTTTCAGATTCGTTTTCACTACCTTAACAAAGACCATACTTTGGAAACTTCATAATGTTTGTGTTGCTATGGAAAAATGTATAAGAAGCATGAAGCTATGATGGAAACTTCATCCACCTTGTACCTTTTCTTCATAGCATCACGAACAAGATGTAAGTAAATGAAGAAACAACAGTGTAAGCAAACTTTATATAGTTTTAGAAGCAATGAAAAGAAGTATAAGAAGTATAAAGATTTTGTGTAAGCTTCTTCCTCCTTATATTTCTTTTTCATGGCTTACCAAACTAGTTCAACATCATAATTGATTCCTGTTCCGCGATTAGTTTCATTAAAAGGTGCGTTATTCCTGTTCCTCTCTTTACTCGTCACTGGATTATGGTTTTAGGGTTTGTTTTCAACTGAGGATGCTCATTTTTGAAGTTTGCTTTGTTTCCTTTCAGGTTAAGGGGATGATACAGGATGATGATGTTGGTGGAAGCAAGCGTATTATATCAGTTTATAATTTCTGGATCTGGTATAGAATGTTGTTTGAGTTTATCATATTCTATTTACATTGTTTGTTTAACTAACGCTCACTTAAAGTTTGCTGGTGGTAGCAAGCGTATTATATGAGTTTATAATATCTGGATCTGGTATAGAATTTTGTTTGAGTTTATTATATTCTATGTAGATTGTTTGTTTCACTAACCCTCACTTAAAATACATTCAGTTAATTTGACATAGATACTTATAATCTGCAAATTAAGTTGTATTTGAAAACTAACTTAAACAAACCAATGTTGTTTTCTGATTGCATGCCTCTCATCATTTATCTCACGTTCTTTTATATATAGATTATGGTATAATGATCTCGCTCCTTAGATGCATCGCCATCTTCCAATATAGTTAAATCAAAGATGAGGCAAATTATCCAATGTCTTGTTTATCTTATGGAAATTTAACTATAATCGAAGATAGCGATATATCGAAGGAGTCAGATCAATAAACCACAATATATGTAAAAGAGCGTGAAATGCACGATGAGACGAATGCAATTAGAAAATAACATTGGTTTGTTTAAGTTGGTTTTCCAGAACAGTTTAATTTGCAGATTATAGACATCTTCATCAAATTTAATCCATGTATATTTATTTAGTGAGCTGTTTGGAAAACAAGCAATCTACATTTAATATAATAAACTTAGGGTACTTACAACAACGGTTATATATTATAACCGATATCATAAGTAATTTATGTTTTATATAAATTCGCTACTGATGGGTTTCGAACCCAGAACTTAAGTGTATGTATCGCAACGGTTTATTATCATAACTGTTGTGATATATGGCGCGTGTCCTGCCTTTCAAGAACGGTTTCCAGACCGTTGTAGAAACAGCGAACTTACAACGACAATCTACATAACAACGCCTTCGCCCGCGTCATTATATGTCATTCCCAACCTTTGTTAAATGGGTTTTTCGTAGTAGTGCTACTGCTTCCAATGGGCATCGTTTCATTTTGGTTGTCATCGATTACTTCACAAAGTGGGTGAAAGCAGCCTCATTTGCCAACGTCACCAGACAAGTGGTAGCCAGATTTATCAAAAAGGACATCATCTGTCGGTATCGAGTCCCGGAGAGAATCATTACTGATAATGGTTCAAATTTGAATAACAAGATAATGAAGGAGCTATGTCAGAGCTTTAAGATTGAACATCACAACTCTTCTCCCTATCGTCCGAAGATGAATGGGGCTGTTGAAGCAGCAAATAAGAACATCAAGAAGATTGTGCAGAAAATGGTAGTGACCTATAAAGATTGGCATGAGATGTTGTCTTATGCTTTACACGGTTATCGTACTTCGGTACGCACATCGACTGGGGCAACTCCTTTCTCACTGGTATATGGTATGGAAGCAGTTCTACCATTAGAGGTTGAGATTCCTTCTTTGAGAATTCTGACAGACGTGAAGCTTGATGAAGCTGAGTGGGTGTGTTCTAGACTGAATCAGCTGAACCTTATTGAAGAGAAAAGATTGGCAGCCATTGCACATGGTCGGTTGTATCAGAGCAGGATGAAGAAAGCCTTTGATCAGAAAGTGCGTCCTCGATGTTTTCAGGCTGGTGAATTGGTTTTGAAAAGGATCCTTCCTCCTCAAATAGATCACAGGGGCAAATGGACTCCAAACTACGAAGGGCCATACGTAGTAAGACAGGTTTTCTCTGGTAGACCCTTATTACTCTCAACTATGGATGGCGAAGATTTTACGTCCCCTGTGAACGCAGACGTAGTCAAAAAATACTTTGCATAAAAGAGACCCGTTGGACACAAAAAGAAAGTTCAGGAAAAAAAGAGGCATCCCGGCGAACCGTAAAAAGAAAAGGTTCGGGCAAAAGTTAGGGATAAAAAAAAAGAAAAAGAATAAACCCGCAAGGTTGAAAACCTGGAAAGGCAACTTTGGCAAAAATGGTTATCCCGGTGGATTGAAAACCCGAAAAGGGCGATCTAGGCAAAAGTTAGGAATTTAAAAGCAAACGGCTACGATCTGCGTTCGATCTGTGAGCATCCTTGGATACATGGAAATTTCGAAGGAAAGGAATTAGTCCAGTCAGTCTTTTCGAAGGCCAAAACATCTGCGGATAAGCAAGGCATATTGGGTCATAGCTGAATTGAATCATGGTGGATGTTTGTTCCCCACATTGCCGACATGTGTATTTTCTTTTTTATTTTTGTGCAATTACCTCTTTTCAGGAATTGCTTCCGAATGTAAACACCTATTTACAGGCCAATTCATTCAATAAAATTTTCATTTCACTCAAAAGCTTTCCATTTGTGTTTTTTTACTTTTGTTGTTTTGTTTGTGAAAACGTCCGATATTTTGATAAAACATTGCATGCGAAAATGTTAAGCTTTGCGAAGCATATCAGAAAACAGTGGAAATTGATTAGGCAACGGTCGTTGTGATGGTAATCAGAGTAACCTTTTTGCATATAGAACTTTCTGTTGATTTTGTTTGCAGGGCAACAAGTTTGTTCTTCCCCAGTAGAGTTACTCTCCTCGACATTGAAAAGTTCATCCTCCTCAGCAGGTTGTTATTTTCCCCAGCCAGGGTGTCGAGGTTTATCTTCCTCGGCAGAGCACAAAAGATTAATTCCCCAGCTATAGTCGTCATTGATTTATCACTTTCTCAGCAAACAATCAGAAGTTGACGCTGTTGCATCCCCAGCAGGAGACTTATGGAACATCTTCTAGGGACAAAGATTTTATTTTCCCCGCAAGGCCTGAGCACTCTTTGTCCTCAGCCAGTCAGGAGATATTTTTCTCATCAGCAACGGTATGATTTAATCCCCACATATGAGTAAGATGGACGTGGTCCTCTAGCAGAGTCGATACCGTCAATTACCGTCTTCCAAGCAGATTGCTAGTAATGGCAGATACTCCCCAGCAGGTGAAGACAGAGATGACTCCTGCCGGCAGGTTAAGCCCAGTAATATCCCCAAGCAGGTTCGGAATTATCGATTTATTTCCCCAAGCAGAGCTTGGTGGTGATCTTCTCAGTGGATTTTTCAATAGAGGTTGATACCCCCGGCAGGTCTTAAAGTCCAATTGTTATTGGCATTTTTCAGATCCAGGTTTTGGATTCTATCTTCGGCATAAGTTATTGGTAATCCCCAGCGGAGAGAGTTTCTCTTTGGGTTTCCACCTCCAATATTCGTTTTCATCTATCCCCAACAGAGTGGATATTCTCTCAGAGTCTCCATCTCCAGCAGAGTTCGTGATCAGGACCTTCCTCAACAGAGTGAAATCTTCCTCATCATGGTCTCTCATTTCAGAAGACAATTTAGTTTGTCATCCCGGTGGAGTTGCCTTCATCTTCGGCATTTATTTTGTTGAAGCGCTTCTTTTGCATTGCATAAGCATTTTTGCATGGCATCCCTTCAAACGCGTAGCATTTCCATTTCGTATGGAGCATTATGCCATAGAAATTCAAACATATGCATTCGAAGCATAAGCCAAGTTTGATATCTTTTACCAGTTTCTTTCCCTAGCAGAAAGTGATAAACTCAGGAGTTGCTGTTTGGCATTACACCGCAACCAGTGGATTCGTCCTTCTTACTCCTTCTTACACTCCCTTACAGAGTTGTCTGTTTAGATTTCTCTTTTCCCCAGCGGAGTCATCTTGGTAGATCTGTTGATTCTATAATCTTTGGAGTCCCCCTTCGGCCGGTCTCCCTTTATGAGTTCCCCTTCGGCCGTTCTCGTTTTCTTTTGTTGGCTAGACCCCCTTCGGCCGGACTTCCTTTTCGAGTCCGCCTTCGGCCGTCCTCGTATCTTTGTTTGAAACACCACCTTCGGCCAGTCTTTCATTTTTGAGTTCGCCTTCGGCCGTTCTCATATCCTTTGGTTGATTAGCTCGCCTTCGGTCGGTCTTGTCTTCCTCCCTAGCATAGCTTGCCTTCGGCCGGTCTACCTTTGTTGGAAATTCCTCCTTAGGCTGGCATTCCTTTTCGAGTTCCCCTTCAGCCGTTCTCGATGTATTTTGTTGGAGTCCCCCTTCGGCCGGTCTCCCTTTACGAGTTCCCCTTCGGCCGTTCTCGTATTCTTTTGTTGGAGTCCCCCTTCGACCGGTCTCCCTTTACGAGTTCCCCTTCGGCCGTTCTCATTTTCTTTTGTTGGCTAGACCCCCTTCGGCCGGTCTTCCTTTTCGAGTTCGCCTTCGGCCGTCCTCGTATCTTTGTTTGAAAGACCACCTTCGGCCAGTATTTCATTTTTGAATTCGTCTTCGGCGGTTCTGTAGACACAGATTTTCGACACCATGTTTTGATAGGCAAAATGATGTTCTTCAACTAAAGAAAATGGCTACAGATGAAGAAGAAAGAAAATGAAGGTATTCAAAAGGAGTTTCGACACTTCGACAAGAGCAGAGTTTCGACACTTCGACAAGAACAGAGTTTCGACATTTCGACAGAAACGTAAAGAAGTTTGCGTCGGACAAGGTTTAAGGGACATCTGTTATTTTTCAACAATTCGACAAAGTGAAGAGGCGCAACGCTTCGACACAAAGGGAAAATTCAAAGTCAAAAGTTATAACGTTTGGCAGAAGACGCGTGGAAGCTTTAGAAGAAAGGAAGACATGCAGAAGGCCAAGTGTCAAAGATTTAGAATTTTTCCGTTACTAAACAGTTATTGCATTTTTCTATAAATAGGATAGTTGTTGTAGAATTTTAGTGTGTGAAAACTTGTACAAAATTCCTGTAAATACTCAAAGTACCCGTGTGAGAGAAAAGAGTTCGTTATCTGGAAAATGTACGTGTGAACACCATCTTTTAAGTTTATAAAAATTTAAAGTCTTTTATAATTGCCTTTACTTTTCCCAGTCATTTATCCTTTGTCATTTACTTTATGCAAGTTTTACTTTCATTCAACTTATTTTTCGCCAGAAGTTGTTAATTAGTTCTTTAACCAAACCATTCATACATAAAAGATATAACAAAACAAACCATTAAAACACCATTCTCCTAAGAGTTAGTCAAATTTGCACATGTATCCCAGGATTTGTGTGGTTGGTCCTGCAAGTAACCCAATTTTATAAGAGATTGGTAAACCAGAGGTTGTTCGCCAAAATCAACAGCGAACAAATTGGCACGCCCAGTGGGACCAGTGCAAAATTTTAGAATTTTTTACAGAATAACTCTTAGCCAAATAGTTTCTACTTCATTGTATGATTTTGAGAAGCGGTAAATTAGTCGTAACCGACGTAGAAAGACCTAAAAGAACAAGATTAAGAAGAATGGCGAATCGGCCAAATAATCCAAATCCAAATGAAACCATTCCAGTTTCCAACCCTATCCCTTCGACAGGGGGAAATGTGGATTCAAACCCTGTTCTGAAGGAGGCTATGCCTTCATTAACAGGATCTATACCAGCAGTTTCGCTCTCCCAAAACATGCCTAGTTCTTCCACAATGGGACATTCAATGCCCATGGGGACGCCCCCTCCTGGAGGACATAATTATAGGCCATTTCAGACAAATTTTTCCATACCTATGTTTGGTAGAGAACAACCATATGGAATGCCAACTTCAGTAATGGCAAACTTGCAAAGTGCACCATCCTTGTATTCTGATGCCTTGGTCCACGTGTCTTCACCACTACAAGGGTCGGGATATGGTGGAAGTATGAGTAGATTAAACCAACCCCTACCAAATTTCCAAATACCAGCAATTACAAATAATTCTGCGCAAGTAATTCGACAACAAATGGACGAAAGTAATCATGATATGGTCCAAATGTTGACACAATAAATGGGAGCAGTGTTTAATCCTTTAATACAAAACACTACCCAAACCAACCAATTGTTGGCTGCGCAAATGACACGCATTGCTGACTTTTTTGGTGTTCCTCAAACACGACAAAGAGAACGAGTGATTCAAAACCCAGTAGTGAATGTCGAAGAGGAACCCACAATAAATCAAAGGCCTTTAAAGAATCCTCAGGCAAACCCTAGAAACCAAGAGGCAGTGGTCGAACAGCCTCGTGTCGAAATCCCCGTTCAACAAGAACCTAGGAGGGTAATCGTCCAGAGAGGCGAAGATGCTGATGATGTCTTGCGACAGCGAATACGATATAACCATTTGCCTGCCGAAAACAATTTAGCAGCCATGGTCGAAAGGATAATGGCGCAAAATGGGGTAAATGTAGGATTACAAAGGCCTAGTTATGCTTCCCCACTATCTGAATATATTCTACAACAGGAATTACCCCCAAGGTGGAAAGTCCCCAAATTTACCAAATTTTCAGGGGACACTAGCGAATCCACCATAGAACATATAGCGCGTTATTTGATCGAAGCAGGAGAAATAGCCAATAATGAAAATTTGAAAATGAAGTACTTCCCAAGTTCTTTGACAAAAAATGTGTTTACCTGGTTTACATCCTTGCCTGCGAACTCTATATTTACATGGACCCAATTAGAAAGATTGTTCCACGAACAATTTTATATGGGTCAGACTAAGATAAGTTTGAAGGAATTAGCCAGTGTTAAGAGGAAATTTTCAGAGCCTATAGATGATTACCTAAATAGGTTCAGGTTGCTTAAGGCAAGATGTTTCACACAAGTGCCAGAACAAGAGTTAGTCGAAATGGCTGCAGGGGGTCTAGATTATTCTATAAGGAAGAAATTAGACACTCAATATTTAAGAGATATGGCACAATTAGAAGATAGGGTAAGACAGATTGAAAGGCTAAAAGCTGAGAAATTTAGATCAAATAAAAATAAAAAGGAAATAGTGGCCTATGTAGGAGTATGCCAGGATGATGATGGTGACGAAAATGAACTAATTTTGTTCGACGAACAAGAAATTGATCTGGCAGAACTAAAGTCAGGCCCACCATACGCATGTAAAGTACTAACTCCGTCGAACGGGAAAAATCCAGTCGAACCTGAAAAGAATGATAGGTTTCCTAAAAGAACTTATACGTTCGACGTCACCAAGTGTGACGAAATTTTTGACTTATTAGTCAAAGATGGTCAATTAATAAAACCAGCAGGCACTAAAGAGCCTCCTGTGGACCAACAGAAAAAGAGAGGTTTTTGCAAATACCATAACTTTTTGGGTCATAAAACTTCTCAATGTTTCCTTTTCAGGGATCTTGTTCAGAATGCAATCCGTGATGGAAGACTGAAGTTTGGAGACAAATCAAAGCAACAGATGAGGATTGACTCAAACCCCATGCAGGTGTTCGAAGCCAATTATGCTGAACCTTCCACTGTGAATATGGTGGAGGTCGAAGTAGCCTCTGATTGTAGTTTTGAAATGGTGGAAGCTGCTGAGGGCTTCGACAATAATATCAACATGGTGGAGGTTGCTAATGATCTCCTAGACAAGCCTGAGGAGGAAAAAGTATCCAAGGACTTTGTAGACCAGCCAGTGTTAATCAAGATTACTGAAAATCTTGATGTAGGAAATTTGAATGACTATATCAACAAAGTTGAAACTACTGAAGGTTTCGACAGTAAAAACAAAGTTGGAGATACTGAAGTCTTCGACAGTCAGAAGAAGGAGGAAACTACTGAAGGTTTCAACAACCAGAACGCAGTTGGAATTACTGAAGGTTTTGACAAAGAGAATAACAACAAAATTGCTGAAGATGGAGTAATTTGGGATACTTTAGGAGAGCCTAGTGGAAAATTCGACTATCTCGTGAAATACTCTGCACCCCCGAGTTCTCGTATTGACATCAACAAAATCCAGCCAACTGGATGGGGAGATGTCTTTGAAGATATTGATGAAGGAGCAAATGATAATGCCCCTATCATCAAAGAGGAGGCTACTGAAGGCCTTAATCATGACAAAACAGAGACAATGGGAGTTGCTGGTAAGATCATCACCATGGAACCAGTCAATAAGAACGTTACCAGAATAAAGGCAGAGGCTGCTGAAGGCCTTGTAAAGCCTGCTCCTTATGGGATTTTGCGTAGAACAATGGAGGACCCTAAAGGAAACTCAGTCGAGCAATGCTGCAAATTCATCTCCAGGAACATGCCCTCCGGGAGAAGCTTCGACCAAGCGAAAGGGAATGCTGAAGAAGAGGCAAGACTTATTGAAAGAATGAATAAACTAAGCATCACTGATGACCAGAATGTGGATATCAACATGGTGGAAATTTCTCAGAAAAGACAAACAGAAACTGAAGAAGAATGCCGTCGAGAAGAGTATCAGAAGTTGGCTTACCCTAAGGAGGAGGAGAGCTTAGTCGAATTCATCCAAAGGTGCCAGAGAAAGAAGGCTGAGGTCATGTTGTGCCCACGTTGTAGTGCGGTGTTCGACAAGAAAGCAGCAAGCAATCTGGAGGGGGTGGAGAAGGCCAAAAGAAGAGGAAACTGGGGGGCAATCCCAGCAGCCAGAAATGGAAGGTTCGATCCAAGGAGGAGTGAGCATCACAACCAAAGGATTGGCGAAGGACGTCATAGGACTTACAAGCCATCTGTCAAAGCTGAGAATGACAAGTGGGTCCAACCAATCAGAGGTGCTCAAGGGCAGAAAAGATGGAAGAACTTTGAAATGCAGAGAGGTTCCTCCATGGAAGGAAAAAGGGAGGTTGAAAAATAGAAACCAAGACCATACCCATCAGAAAACTATAAAGGAAAGAATCCAATGTCAAGGTCTCAGTGGAGAAGGTTCTAAAGGCAGAAAAGAGCAGAAAAAGAGGCTGCAGAAAAGAACAAAATCAAAGAAAACACTCTTGATGAAAATAAAGCTGAGTCAAGCAAAAACATGCAAACAATGAACCAAGAGTCTGCTCTAAAAAACGAGCCATCTCAAAAGGATAAACCAAGCAACATGGTGGAGATGTCGAAGCCTAACAACAAGGTGCCAGAAGACGATGAAGTGACTGATGATTTTAGGTCGGACTCAGAAGCATCTTTCGATGTCACATGCAATGTGGTTTCAGTGCTGCCTAGAGACTATGATAGAGTGATGGAAATCGAAGACGAAGAAGATGATGTTGAAGATGACAGTATGGGGCTCAGGCCTGTATGTTATTATATAATGAACAATGGTTGTGTCGAAGAGCAAAACGCTTTCTTTGAAAGACCAGATTATGCAATGAAGGCACACTTGAAGCCTTTGTTCATAAAAGGAAAAGTGGAGAATGTTGGTGTCAACAAGAAATTAGTAGATGGTGGTGCTGCTGTGAATTTGATGCCTCATTTCATGATAAAAAAGATTGGAAAGGATGACTCAGACACAAAGCCCCACAACATGGTGTTGTCAAATTACGAGGGAAAAGTAGGAAATACCATGGGAGTAATCCAGGTGAACCTGACTGTTGGAACAATAACAAGACCAACAATGTTCATAGTGATAGCTTCAAGGGCGAATTATAACTTGCTGCTTGGAAGATAGTGGATTCATGGGATAGGAGCTGTACCATCATCCATGCACCAGCGAATAGCCATCTGGAGGCCTGATGGGATTGTTGAGAATATTGAAGCAGATCAAAGCTATTTTATGACTGAAGTAAACAATGTGAATAGTCGAAGTTTCGACAAGAATTTGGCTCACATACCCCCCTGCAACCTAGAAAAATTCGACTTGAAGGCAACTGACAACGCCTATTGTTCCATGTACCTCCACCCAACACGTGGTTTTCAATGGGACAAAGAAGTAATTGGCGAACCAAGCCACGTATGGGGAACTTCGCCTATTGAGCCAACCGGTTGGGGAAGTGAATTTGACGATTATGATGGGTGAAGCCTCAGCAATCGAAAGAATTACGGATTATATAGCCGAAAATAAACTCAAAGCGGCCCTAGAGGCCGAAGTAAAATACATGGTTGTCGAAGCCAACAAAGAAGATTTTGAAGAACAATGTCCCCAAAGGGATATTGAAAAGGGTTATGACAACAATTAGACTGGCGAATGGCAGAATCAGAAGCTTGACGCCATCTATGATGACGAACCCTTGGGGTTCGAAAAGGATCCAGCGTCGACTAACATGAAGATGGTGGCACAGGATCCATTAGAAGAAATCAATTTAGGACTGGGGGCAGAAAGAAAGCCAACTTACATCAGCGCCAAGATGGATCCTCAGTTCAAAGTCGAAATAGTCCAATTGCTAAATGAGTACAAAGACTGTTTTGCATGGGATTACGACGATATGGCAGGATTAGACAGGAGTTTGGTCGAATTGAAGCTGCCAATAATGGAGGGAAAGAAGCCAGTAAAGCAGACTCCCAGACGCTTCGCACCAGAAATCTTGTCGAAAATAAAAGAAGAAGTCGAAAGGCTTCTAAAATGCAGATTCATCCGCACCACCAGGTATGTCGAATGGATTGCAAATATTGTTCCTGTAATTAAGAAAAATGGCAAGCTGAGGGTATGCATTGATTTTAGAGATTTAAATTCAGCTACCCCTAAGGATGAATATCCTATGCCAGTGGCAGAAATGCTCATAGATTCTGCAGCAGGCCATGAGTATTTGAGTATGCTTGATGGATACTCTGGCTATAATCAAATTTTTATTGCTGAAGAAGATATTTCTAAAACAGATTTTCGTTGCCCTGGAGCAATAGGAACCTATGAATGGGTAGTAATGCCCTTTGGTTTAAAAAATGCTGGAGCAACTTATCAAAGAGCCATGAATTCAATTTTTCGTGACTTTATCGACACTTTTATGCAAATATACATTGATGATATTGTGGTTAAGTCTGTTTCAGGAATAAGTCATATAGACCATCTTCGACAGTCCTTTGAAAGGATGAGAAAGTTTGGTTTAAAAATGAATCCCCTTAAATGTGCTTTTGGTGTGCAGGCGGGGGATTTCCTAGGTTTTGTGGTCCACAAGAAAGGGATCGAAATAAATGAAAACAAAGCCAAAGCCATAATGGAAGCGAAAGCGCCATCGACAAAGAAGGGATTGCAGTCTCTACTAGGGAAAATCAACTTTCTCAGAAGGTTCATTTCCAACCTTAGTGGGAAGACACAAGCCTTCTCACCTCTACTTCGACTAAAGAAGGAAGATTTCACATGGGGGCAAGAACAACAAGATGCCTTCGACAAGATCAAAGAGTATCTGGCTAGTCCTCCAGTTGTGATGTCTCCTTGTAGAAAAAGAAGTATGAGATTATACATTTCAGCGTCAGACAAAACTTTGGGAAGCATGTTGTGTCAAGAAGATGAAAATGGCATCGAAAGGGCCATCTATTATCTCAGCAGAGTCCTAAATGATGCTGAAACTAGATATAGTGTGATAGAAAAGTTATGTTTGTGTGTATATTTCTCTTGTACAAAGTTAAAGCACTATATAAAACATGTTGATGTATTTGTTTCTTCTCATTTCGACGTAATAAAATATATGTTATCTAAATCCATTTTACATAGTCGAATTGGGAAATGGGCTTTGGCATTGACAGAATATTCCTTAAAATATCTGCCTTTAAATGCTGTTAAGGGACAAGTGGTTGCTGATTTCATAGCTGGCCATTCTATAAATGAAAATGAAGTAAAATATGTCGAATTAGAGCCATGTAAGTTATATTTCGACGGTTCCAGTCATAAGAATGGAACTGGTGTTGGATGCTAATTATTTCTCCTGACAAAATTCCAACAAAATTCAAGTACAAAGTCGAAGGCTTATGTTCAAATAATGAAGCAGAATATGAAGCTTTGATTGCCGGACTTGAAATATTGTTGGAATTGGGGGCAACAAGAGTCGAAATAATGGGTGACTCTGAGTTGGTGATAAAACAATTGACAAGAGAATATAAATGTGTCAAAGAGAATTTGATTATGTACTTCGTAATAGCTAACAGACTTCTCAAAAAATTCGACAATGTGGTCGTCAGACACATTCCTAGATTGAAGAATCAAGAAGCGAATGATTTGGCTCAACTTGCGTCAAGGTATAAAGTGTCGAAAGAAAATTTGGAGAAAGTTATTGAAGTAAGGGGAAGAGTTATATCCACCAAATTGGCTCCTTCAGATTTGGAGACAATAAGATTAGGTTATGGGGATGAGGAAAATTTTGAAATTTTCAATATAGATGATTCAGAAATTGAAGATTGGAGAAGACCTATCAAGGATTATCTACAAGACCCAAATCAGAAAGTCGAAAGAAAAGTAAAGTACAGAGCTTTAAGTTATGTGCTTTTTGGAAATGAATTATTTAAAAAGACTGCAGAAGGAGTCTTGCAGAAATGTTTGGGCGAAGATGAAGCTTACATAGCTTTGTCGAACGTGCACAGTGGTGCATATGGCGCACACCAAGCAGGCCACAAAATGAAATGGTTATTATTTCGACAAGGAATGTACTGGCCAACAATGTTGAAAGACTGTGTCGAATTTGCAAAAGGTTATCAGGAATGCCAAGTGCATGCAGGTATACCACATGTCCCTGCAAATGAGTTGCATTCAATTATAAAACCTTGGCCATTCAGAGGTTGGGCGTTGGATTTAATTGGTGAAATTCGACCAGCTTCTTCAAAAGGGCAGAAGTACATTTTAGTTGGAATAGATTATTTCACCAAGTGGATTGAAGTTATACCACTGGTAAATATGGATCAAGAGGCAGTTATAGAGTTTATCCAGAAACATATAATTTACAGATTTGGGATACCAGAAACAATAACTACTGATCAGGGATCTGTGTTTACTGGGAAAAACATGCAAATGTTTGCAAAAGACACAGGTTTTAAACTCTTAACTTCGACACCTTATTACGCCCAGGCAAATGGACAAGTCGAAGCAGCAAATAAGGTTGTGATAAATTTGATCAAAAAACACGTGGGTAGAAAACCTAAAAACTGGCATAAGACTTTGGATCAGATTTTATGGGCTTGTCGAACGTCTCCTAAAGAAGCAACAAATTCTACTCCGTTCAAATTGACTTATGGACACGATGCGGTGCTACCGGTCAAAATTTATTTACAGTCAATACGAGTTCAAAGGCATCATGATATTCCATCAGAAATGTATTGGAGCATGATGATGGATGAACTAGTTGATTTGGATGAAGAGAGATTGCGTGCGTTAGACCTGATAAAGAGACAAAAAGAGAGAGTCGAAAAGTTTTACAATAAGAAAGTGAAATTTAAGACCCTTTCAGTGGGGGATCTTGTTTGGAAAGTAATTCTTCCTATGGATCGAAAAGATAGGTTAATGGGAAAATGGTCTCCTATGTGGGAAGGACCTTTCCAAATTTTAAAAGTTTTTTCAAATGGCGCATATGAGGTCGAAGAGATAGATAAAGATAAAAGAATACTGAAGATAAATGGAAAGTATTTGAAAAAATATAAGCCAGCATTGCAAGAAATTAAAATAGCAGTCGAATAATTGTAAAAAGAAAAGCAATATGGCGGACTTAAAATCTTTTCGCCAAATAATACAGATCCATTGTCATTACAAAAGGGGCTTTAAAAGCCAAACAAAAATTACAAGTATTCAAACGGGAAAGGATGCTTTCAGCTTCTCGAATTTCGACTTCTGAATTTGAAGGCGTCGCTCAAAAAGTGTCTTGTTCTTAGAAATCTCCCCAATCTCCTCGCCAAGCTTACGGGCCCTGTCGACATGGTGCACACCAACTTCCAGCTCTTTGCGGATTTCTTCCTGGTCATTCTTCTGCAGTTCTGATTGACGTTTTTTCGCCTGTGAAATTTTGCCTTGGAGGACAGAAATTTGTTCCTCCTATTTTAGAATGTTTTCGCCACACAAAGCTGCCTCCCGCTGATTTTGCTCAGACACTTGCTCCATTTTAGTTACCTTGTTGGACGAATTCGACGCAGCTTCCCACTCAGCAAGTTGGGTCTCTGTTTTGCTTTCAAGCTTCTTGGAGCACTCTCGAAGTCGATTAAAGTCAGTTACCACAAGATCTATTAAAGTAGTGAGGTCCAGCACCACATCAGTGACTTCAGGAGGAGCCTCCAGGACATTGACTTGCTTCAGGATTTTCTTCAGGTCGAAGTGAGCAGAGGAGTCATTCTCCAGAAGTTGAAACAAGTCAATATCAAGGACCTTCTGTCGAATGTTTGCCAGCGATTCGTCCATTGATTTGGCATCAGAAGTAGTCCCTGAGGTAGTCGAGCTACTGATAGTAGTGTCGGCGAAATTGTAGCGAGAACTGAGCATGGTCTTTAGATACTCAAAAGGTCTTTGGACCTTCATACTTTCTAGCTCCTCATGAGAAAACTGGGTCGAAGTCGTCCCGGTCGAAGCAGATTTAGCTGTTTTACCAAGATTTTCTTCGACGTTTTCTGTCTTTTCGCCAGTATCAGCAGCAGGAGTTGGTGTCCTTTCATGTTCTTCTTCTTCTTCTTTGTCGGCATCACTTGCAGCCTCCTTGTCTCGCTCTTCGTCAGCAAATTCTGAATGGGGGGAGATTGATCTTCAGCTTCATTTCTAGTGGCAACCATCACGGTGTCCCCATCAGTTTCGACAAAGTCTTCAGTATCGGGACCAGTCTTTTCTTCCACTACTTTTGGAATTCGTATAGAAATGGCAATGGGTTGATCTACTTCAGTGGCTGATTCCTTCGCTGAACTCTTAGGGGAGGATTTGGAGGCGCTGGCTAGGTTATAAGTAGGATCACTGCTGGTCTTGGGAAGAACTTGGATCATAGGTTGTCCGTGAATATCGACAGGTACCTGGAGGATAAGTAGGTCAAAGGAGCGAATACAAGTAAAGCAGCTTGTTAGCATCAAGGGAAAAAGAAAAAATCATACCTTTAGAATTTTGGTCCTTAGACTAGAACTTTCACTTTCCGCTGCAGCGGGGGTGATTCCCTCACCTGGTTCCTTTGATAGTATTTTCTCTAAAACTTTGGGAGTAAGAGGTTTCTGTGAGAAAGGTTTGGTTGCTTTCTTCCTCTTTTTGGTGGGTTTTGCCTGATCTGGTGACTCATCACCATCCTTTTCAGTATTTAATGTTGGACGAACAGGAGAATTATCAGAGTGCTCTTCCAGGTCAGTCTCGAATTCATCAATGGTTTGCCTTTCATAGCTACCAGCATCAGGGTCGACTCCATCTTGGAGTCTCTCAGCTAAAGTCTTTTCAGAGTCAAGATCAATTGTGTCCTGCTCTTTTTCCTTTGTCGAAGCTTTGGAGGAGGTAGGCATTGAGCTAGCTGCTTTGAAGGTAGGACCACCTGTCAATGTTGGCATTTCTTTTGCTATGGGTTGTCCTTCGACATCAACTTGGATCTGAAAACAAGCAAAAAGTCAAGGAAAAGAAAATGCAAGTAAAAGTGAATATCTTCAGTCGAAATAAAGGTTTACCTGAGAGATCTCAGTATTAAAGCTAGAATTCCCACTTTCTGTATCTTTGATAAGAACTTTTGTAACTGGACTGGTGGGGGGAGTTTTCTGGGTCAAGCGGGGAATGGACCTTTGGGAGGCAACTGTCTTGATCTTCGGGACCTTCTTTCTCTTGAGAGGTTGTTGGTCTGGAGATTCATCCCCAGATTCTTCATCGATCACCTTTACCCCCTCCTCTTGTTTTCTTTTCTTGGAGGGTGGTGGGTTTTGACTCACCTAAAAACACAGGAAAAAATTGTTTTAGTTCGAGTTAAACAGAATTTATTACATGGAAGAAAGTTGATATTTTCTGGTAAAACCTTCTCGACTATAGAGGTTGGTTGTTCGACCACCTTTCCAGAATTACTTCCGACAGAAGCCTTTTTAGGAGTAATCTTGACAGCTGAAAGAAAGAAAGAAAAATAAAGAAATGAATACAAAAGGAAAAAGCAGAAGAAGGAAGTTAGAATAAAGTAAAGAAAAATTGTGTTTCTTTAAACACCTTCAAGAATGGGAGATTCCACGCGAACGTGTTCTATTCCAATATGAAGGTGTCCTGGGAAATTGTCCAAATGATACTTAGTCGGAACCACACGCTCAGCAGGTTTTTTACAAGATTCACGGAGCAGTTTTAGGTGAGATCCACAAATAAACCAATCTGGGAATGGAGGGCTTAATGCTACACCAAATTCAGCAGAAGGTAGAGGGGGAAACTTTGGTGGATAATAGCTGTATGCCAAATCATAACGTATTTCTGGACGAACATATGAAGGCAACACCAGCTTCTCCAATTTTGCTACAAATTTGTGTTTCAAAGTCACTGCTGCTTCGCTTATGGTTCGACTAAGATCATTTGGCCGGTAAATAGTTTCAAAATAGTGCTGAAACTTTTGGATTTCTTTAATAAGTCTTTCAGTACCTTTCTTTGTTCGATCCTGCACAAAAGTAAAAGCATTCGTCAGATGAGTCGTAAAGGCCGTCACGTCGAAGAATCTAGTGAGGTAGTAGTCTTTCCACCAAACATCAAATTCTTGAGTGCAGAGGAAGGATGGTCGAAAGACCACCGGTTGAATCTCCAAAGTCTCATCAGAGTATTTTTCTGATAACTCTATGCTTTTCTCCAGATTATGAAAAGAATTGTGAAAAATAATACAACCTTTCTTTGGATAAACGGGTTTTGTTTTTATTTGGATTAACCCAAATTGTCGAGCCACTAGGTTGGGTTGATAAACAATAAGGGAAATTTTTGTGTTATTCGTGTTGTGATGGGAGAAAATGTGTCTTGGTGTTATGAACGATTCCCAGATAACCAAAAATGTGTCTTCTTCTTTCTTCATCTCAAAAGGAAGTTGTTTGGTAAACCATTTGGGACCAATAGTTCTGTTGGCAAATGGTGCCATGGACGGAGTGAAGTTGTATCGTTTGGCAAACATCATTACATAACTGGTGAAGGCTTGTCGAAGGCTAATCCCTTCGTCAGATGGAGTTAGTTTTACCAACCTAGGTCATTCGACGTTTCTGTCCTTCACTTCTTCCTCATTTACTTTATTCTTGACAGGGAGAGAAGCCTCGAAGGTGGCATTTAGCCATAACTGTAGAAGCCAGAAAGGCCCTGCCAAGCTTAGTTTTCCTTTCTCTTTGACAGTCTTCAAAAACTCCACACTCTCGCTAATGGATTCATAAAGGTTCGCCAAAACCATTTTGCTTAAACAAAGTTTTTTCCCAGCATGAAGTTGGTTAGCTATGGTAAGGTATTTTTTGGCAACCTGAAGAGAACGAGAGCAAAAGAAAAATTTCGACAACCAGAGGGTCAAAAAGGCTATGTGCTCTACATCAGAGACTTCTGTAGTTGTTTTGTCATAATAATGAGCAATAAACAAGGAATAGGATGCATGTTTGGTGTTGAAACCTATAGTATCTTCATCTAAAATAGTAGGGTCGAAGTGTAATCCTATAGGGCTAAGGCCAACTATGGCAGCTATGTCGAAGAAGGTTGGAGTGACCATTCCACAGGGAAGATGGAAGTTGTTGTAGGTGTTATCCCAAAAGTAAAGGGAAGCCAGGAGCATGTTTGGGCAATAACTAGGGCCCACCTTCGACAGTTGGATCAAGTCGAAAATGCCAGTTTGCTTCCAGAAATCCCCTTTAATTTTTTCGACCTTAGTCAGCCAGGCCAAATAGTCTGAAGGATCTTTTGTCAAAGGGCAACTTCTAAAGATCCTAGCTTGGTTCAAATATGCTAAATCTATTTCTTCAGAAGCTGAGGAGCTATCAGGATTTTTTTAGGACGTTTCACTAGGTTTGGGTTTTATTCCAGCACCTATGGGTTTTGAATAAGAATACGTATGGAAAAAATCCTTTAAACGATCAGCGTTAGCATTGGGGTCAGGGAGTGGACCCAACATTGCATGGCAAGTGCCAGAAATAAGAACCGGAATGAGTACCTGGGATTGATAAATGCTTGCTTTCTCTCTTTCATTTAGAGGCTCTGGAATGTACTGTTGATTGCTCACAATCACTGGTCCAAGCAACTCGTGCGCATAAGGGAGAACAATAGTGTTCTTGGTCTTCTTGGCTTTCTTGTTAATAGGAGCTTTGCGAGGAGCCATTGATGAGGGAAGCAAAGAAATTTTAGAAGAAAGTATGAAGGTTTGAAATGGGTTTGTGAAGAAGAGGAAGGTCAGGAACGTAAAAGTGTTGAAGGGATTTGGAAATGAGTAATTATAGAGGGAAAGATGAGGAAACGTTCCAGTTTCTATATTGATCATGGGACACGTGTCAAGATTTCAACGGTGATGATCAGAGAGTATGGAAAGTTGAGAAAGGCATGGCTAGCTAGGTTTTAGGGTTATGGAGATCATGTCTGAACGTGGGATTAGATGGGACGTTTTAAGAAAAATGTAATGATGGATTTTCTTGGGACTTAACAAAAGGTCACGTCTTGAGAACCAACATCATTAATGCAGGTAACATGGCGTCGAAATATTTTCGACAGCAAATGATGGTCTCTCCAGAAATAAGTCGAAACATCTTTGCTGGGGGGCAATTTGTAGACACAGATTTTCGACACCATGTTTTGATAGGCGAAATGACGTTCTTCAACTAAAGAAAATGGCTACAGATGAAGAAGAAAGAAAATAAAGGTATTCAAAAGGAGTTTCGACACTTCGACAAGAGCAGAATTTCGACACTTCGACAAGAACAGAGTTTTGACATTTCGACAGAAACGTAAGGAAGTTTGCGTCGGACAAGGCTTAAGGGACATCTGTTATTTTTCGACAATTCGACAAAGTGAAGAGGCGCATCGCTTCGACGCAAAGGGAAAATTCAAAGTCAAAAGTTATAACGTTTGGCAGAAGACGCGTGGAAGCTTTAGAAGAAAGGAAGACATGCAGAAGGCCAAGTGTCAAAGATTTAGAATTTTTCCGTTACTAAACAGTTATTGCATTTTTCTATAAATAGGATAGTTGTTGTAGAATTTTAGTGTGTGAAAACTTGTACAAAATTCCTGTAAATACTCAAAGTACCCGTGTGAGAGAAAAGAGTTTGTTATCTGGAAAATGTACGTGTGAACACCATCTTTTAAGTTTATAAAAATTTAAAGTCTTTTATAATTGCCTTTACTTTTCCCAGTCATTTATCCTTTGTCATTTACTTTATGCAAGTTTTACTTTCATTCAACTTATTTTTCGCCAGAAGTTGTTAATTAGTTCTTTAACCAAACCATTCATACATAAAAGATATAACAAAACAAACCATTAAAACACCATTCTCCTAAGAGTTAGTCAAATTTGCACATGTATCCCAGGATTTGTGTGGTTGGTCCTGCAAGTAACCCAATTTTATTAGAGATTGGTAAACCAGAGGTTGTTCGCCAAAATCAACAGCGAACAGGTTCTCGTATCCTTTGGTTGATTAGCTCGCCTTCGGCCAGTCTTGTCTTCCTCCCCAGCGTAGCTTGCCTTCGGCCGGTCAACCTTTGTTGGAAATTCCTCCTTAGGCTGGTATTCCTTTTCGAGTTCCCCTTCGACCGTTCTCGTATTCTGTTGTTGGTTAGACCCCATTCGGCCGGTCCTTCCTTTTCGAGTTCCCTTTCGGCCGTTCTCGATGTATTTTGTTGGAGTCCCTCTTCGGCCGGTCTCCCTTTACGAGTTCCCCTTCGGTTGTTCTCGTATTCTTTTGTTGGTTAGACCCCCTTCGGTCGGTCTTCCTTTTCGAGTTCCCCTTCGACCGTTCTTGATGTATTTTATTGGAGTCCCCCTTCGGCCGGTCTCCCTTTACGAGTTCCCCTTCGGTTGTTCTTGTATCCTTTGGTTGATTAGCTCGCCTTCAGCCGGTCTTGTCTTCCTCCCCAGCATAGCTTGCCTTCGGCCGATCTACCTTTGTTGGAAATTCTTCCTTAGGATGGTATTCCTTTTCGAGTTCGCCTTCGGCTGGTCTTCCTTTTCGAGTTCGCCTTCGGCCGCCTTCGTGATTGCCTTATTTCATATTCCCCACAGGGTGCAAATTTTTAGGTTATTTTGGTATTCAACCTCCGTGTATCCCGATTGCCTGAAAGCCTTTGCTTCCATACCCTCAGATCCAAGGAAGTTTGAATAGGGGCAGCTGTAACACCTCAAATTTCGCCCTAGTGTTTCTAACCCTTTTGGCTTATGCTTCATTTCATTTGCATTGTCATTTTTGCATTTGCATATTTCTTTTGGACATGGGATCAAGGTATTCTCTAGCAGCTCACGGCGTCATCAGTTCCAGTATAATTTTTAATAGTGTTCAAGGCCAAGCAGATAGCTTTCCAAGTCTTTTTGAGCATTTATTTTGCTCATTAAATGACTTGATGATCAGAAACTCCGGCAATCAATTTTTGATCAGTTATTCAGCACCAGACAGTTGTTATCAGCAGTTTAATCCGAGTGCGAAAAAAACATTTCACAGCATATTTCAAGCGTATTCCAGTGGTAATATCAAATGGCAAGTTTCAGAGCTCTATCGTGGTTCAGAACGGGTAGAACCAGACGAATATCCAAGTTTCCCTCCTTTTGGCGCAAAAATTCAAAATTTAAATGTGTTAATCGATTAACCAATTGCAGTGCAATTAGGTTAATCGATTAACCATAGTGAATTTTGCCCAAATGCTGCATTTTCAGAGCTATTTCTTTTAATCCAATTTTTAATCACCCATTTTAATTCTACACATCAGTAGAAGGATCTAGAGAGTTGATTTTCCATTCAAAAACTCAAATTCTTTCCACTCCAATTCCACATTTTCCTTTCCTAATTCACATTTCATCCCAATTTCCACTCACTTAACCTCACTCCCAACCCAAACTTAACTCCTAACCTATGGGTTATTTAAACCAATTCATTCCAAACCTCTAAAACCTATATCATATTTTCACTCCCAATTTTCAGAATTCTCTCAATTCTCTCTCACTTTTTTCATTCTCCAACTCCATTTTCAACCACACTCAAAGCTCTTCTTCAAAGATTAACAAGTTCTTTATTGGAACTTGTTAATTCTTGAGCTAGAACCTCTCATCATCATTACATTTCAGCTTTTCAATTTGGATTTTCGTTTGGATCTAGTTCTGAATTTTCAGAAGTGATTTTTGGAAGTGATTTTGGAGCTTTGGTTGCTTATTGCTTGGATCTTCAACTTTTGAGTGCAAGATGCTTGTGGATCTTGGATTTCTCTACTTGAATTCATCCATTTCTATTTACAACACTTACCAAAGCAAATCTCAGCTTTGTAGGTTGGTTAGTTTTAGATCTATACTCATTTTATCTTAATTGCAACTTGTACAATGTAGATCCATGAATTTTGATGTGTTTTGATTCATTTGGTTGATCTTGATTATGGATGTTGATGATTATTGAATTTAAGTGATGTTTGAATGTTGTTTTTGAACTTAATTTTCGTGCATTGTTGATTACATGATCATTGAAGATGATTGCATAAGTGCTTTTGCTGCTGGAAGTGATTTTTCAAACTGATTTTGTGCTGATTTTACAGTGTTAATCGATTAACCAATTGCAGTGCAATTAGGTTAATCGATTAACCAGTGCAAAATGTGCGTAATAAGAGCTGTTAATCGATTAACACAATTGCACTGCATTTGGTTAATCGATTAACACTGAGGCAGAGTGTGCTTTTTGTGCATTTTTTAGCATGTTTCGATCCCGTTTCATTTCTAATCTTCATGGATTGATATGATACATGTTTAATGACTGTTTTGATGTTGTCGCGCCTCACACCATTGTATGTGCCCAATTTTCCGACACGCGGCTCTTGTATTTTCATCGTTTATGAACATTGTTTACATTGTTGCATTCTTGATGCCATGAACACATAACACATACTCCTTGAGCATGATAATTGTTGATTAATGCTTATGTTGCTGGAATTGCTTTGTGTTTGTTTGTTCACCTAATTTTGTGAGATGCGTGCTTCACTTGATTTGTTCATATGCTTAATGATATGCTTCCTCATGATATGCATGCTTTCACGATGATTTCAAGAGTTATTTACCTTGGTTGGTGGTGTGATTGTAATCATGTTTGATTGAAGAATATGTAATGGTTGATGCATGTTTGCTATGCCATGATTGAGTTGTATTCAAGCGAATCACATGCTGCCATGTTTCTACTGCTGTCTATGTGCATATGTGCTGTTATATGTGCTGCTGTTTGGCTTTTTTACACCTCCTTTTGTGCTGGATTGTGTGCTGTTGAAAGTTGTTTTGCTTGTGTGATGTCTTTAACTGCTGTATTGGTGCAGATGCGCTGTTGTAGCTGCTGTTTTTGCTCATTTCTTCTTTCCTTCTTCATCTTTTTCACTCTTTTTCTTCCCTTGTGTCTCAAGACTTGTTTAAGTCTTGGATTCACTCCCTTAGAGCTACCTAGTTCAACTTAATTTCCGATTAAGCTTGGAGTAGGATTAGCATTAGGATTCCCTTTGCATGCTAACTTAGGTAGACGTTTCCCTTTCAACCTCAACTATAGGGCCATCTTTTGCATGACAACATTAGGATAGAATTCCCCTTAGTGTTTTCTTTTTCCTTGGAGACTTCTCTTCTCATCTCATAACACTTATAAAATACTTAATAAATATAACGAATATTGTGCGCGACCCTTAAGTGTAGGAAATGAAGAATGAGGGGTGTCGCCTCCTCTTCTAGAGTGTTTAGCATACGTCCCATTTGGGGACGACCATGCGATTCACTCATTCCCGCATGGTAGACTTTAGTGCAATGTAAGTTACGAATTAACTTAAATCCACTTCTGTCTAAAAAACACAAAAAACAAATTCAAACCTTTTCATCCTTCGGGATTCTTCAACTTTGGATCATTTTCAGAAAAGGGCACGTTACTTCCGTCTCGTCGCAAACAGGCATCGGCCATAACTGCCGGACGCGAACTTAACGTCGCTCATAAAAAACACTAACCGACCTTGTTAGGTCGAACTACGACTGCTCTGATTTCCTCTCTCTAGTCCGATTGAGGATACGTAGGCACAAGACGACGATGTCTTGGCGAGCAACCTCCCCCCTTAGTTCGTGTCCGAACTACGTTGACTCTGAATTTCCCATTGCACGAGGGAATACGTAGGCATAGGACGAGTGATGTCCTATCGAGTCACTTTTTTTTATTTTCTTCTTCGTTTCTTCGTTCTCCTCCGCTCCCGTTCCTTTTCCTTTCTAGTAGCAGTGGAGCTCCAGATGACGACACCCTTTGATCGAGACAACAAGCGTGGATCCCATCGAGTACGATGGACGTGTGGGGTGCTAACACCTTCCCTTCACGTAACCGACTCCTTTACCCGTTTCTCTTGGTCGCGAAACCATGCTCTTTTCCTTCCCTCAGGTTTACGCAGTGTTTCCTTTCCCTCTCTTGGGTTAAATACACATTGGTGGTGACTCTGTTCTCCGCGCCCTTTCGCGTTTGTACCATGGATGCAATTCCTCGGGAGCGACACCATCCATCAGAGAAAACTCCAGTCAAGGTCATCTTCGACAGAAGCTCAGGATACCCAGAATTCAAAGTTGGTAGAAGGATAGTTGTCGTTATGTTTTAATGTAGCCCTTTTCCCTTAAAATTACCATTTTATAACTTTGTAAATACTCCATGGAATCACGCGCTTGGCTGATTTCCATCCTATCAATAAAATTTGAGCCTTGGTGCTTTTGTTTGCAACTCTTATTTGTTTTAGCTTTACAGAACGCGTTTTAACATGATTAACGATTCTTGAAATAAAACAAAAATGAATTTACTTGTTAAAATTTTTTTTCTGCTCTAAAATAAAGATGGCAATTTCTTTTGACTGTTGAACATCGAAAGAACATCGACCGCTTCTCCCGAAGTAATCGAGCTTTAAAGTGCAGAATCAAAGTACTCCTTCTAAACCAGTGCACCTGAATGAAGGATCAGCTGTATCAGATGCGACTTTCCCATCTGATACCCCCGACAGAGTTTTACCTCCTAAGCCCGACCAACCTTTTTCCCCGCGGGAACTACTTTCTCCTAAGCAAGGCAGAATTGCTATTTTGAACCAGCGATACTTTTCATCCCCCGCAGTGGCCAAGTATCCAGTCGTGTTTATCCGTCAGTTGGTATGTCGTGTCAGTTTTTTCAGCATATACATACATACATCATGCATTATTGATTTGCATTCACATTCATATTGCATCACTATCACTCCAGTCAGTCTTGTCCCCTAGTGATAAAAGTCCTCTCAATCGAGTTGTCAACCCTTTCCTCGTCAGAAAGTGAACCATCTAAACAATCTCTCCTCCAGTTTATTTTTGGATACAAGTTGGTCCCTCGACCACTTTGATAACTTGAACCTCTGAAAGACCAGAGAACTTTTGACAAAAATACTCTTCGCCATTGAAGATGATATCCTCGCTTTCCCGGATTAAGGAAAATCCCCAGAGAAAGCCTCTCCGAAAAATCCGCTGACGAAAAGGTCATCAGCACCTCAAAATTGGATCACATCATATGGCATTTCTCCGAGAAAGATCCCGAGAAAAGTATGATGTAATACCCCAAGTGAAAGCAGTCTCTCGAGAGACTCGTTTTCCCCAGTAGATTCGACAAATGGCCTCTCCAAACAGAGAAGTTTGTACACATCTACAACTCAGACGACTGGGTTCCCCAGCAAATCTGACATCAAATTTTTTCTATCAAATGGCATCTCCCTAGAAAAATTCGGCGAGAAGTTTGAAGAAAACCGCTACACATAGCGTCCCTTGTCAAGGAAGTTTATTGACAAAAGAAACTGAAACCAGTTCCTTGGTAGGAAACCAGGATCGAGGGGAAGTTTATTTCAGAAACTTAGACCAGTTCCTTGGTATGAAACTAGGATCGAGGGGAAGTTTATATCAGAAACTTAGACCAGTTCCTTGGTAGAAAACCAGGATCGAGGGGAAGTTTATATCAGAAACTTAGACCAGTTCCTTGGTAGGAAACCAGGATCGAGGGGAAGTTTATTTCAGAAACTTAGACCAGTTCCTTGGTAGGAAACCAGGATCGAGGGGAAGTTTATTTCAGCAACTGATACCAGTTCCTTGGTAGGAAACCAGGATCGAGGGGAAGTTTATTTCAGAAACTAAGACCAGTTCCTTGGTAGGAAATCACGATCGAGGAGAAGTTTACCTTTTCTAAGCATCATTGCTTAGCAAAAGAAGAAGGATGCTCAAACTTCCATTCATAACCACCATCAAAATTTCGGGTATTTCGATATTTAATCCTCTTGCACCCCGAATGCCCGAATACCTTCGTCATTCACACCTTTGGGTCCAAGAAGATTAAATAGGGGCATCTGTCATACCCCAAATTTTGACCACTAAGATTTCCCATCATTGTGTAAATCATCATCACAATATGGATGAACCATCATGCCTCATCAGTCTCCTCAAAGATGGGTGAGCATTCACTACAAACAATAATTAGGGTTTCAAGCCCTCTCAGGGTTCTTAGACAAAGGATCAATCAAGAATTGACATGATATTCAACTTGTCTAACCTCTCAAACATCTACAATGGATCAAGAGGACTCCCACAGCAAGAATTCAGCACAAGGTTGCAGCATTCTGAATGGATCAAGCCTCAAAATCGACAGTGTCACCAAATTAGGGTTTTGGTCGACCAGGGCCTCCAGATGGAAATTATCATCTGTGCATGAGCCAATGCTTCAAAGCATATCCTAATATACTCCAAGGGACCTCATGGACCCAATCATCAAGTCAATTTGGCCTCAGGGGATGCATTCACTAAAAATCATGAATTAGGGTTTCTTGACCTAATTCACCCCTAAGTTGACTTTTGGGACAAATCATGAGCCAAGACCTCAAGACATGGTTTGAGGGTCTCTAACACACTACATTGATCCATTTTCAAAAATGGATTGATCCAAGAAGCTTGATCAACAAGTTTCAAGTTCATCTAAACCACAGTTAGGGTTTCGCGTAAAAAGTCAAATGTACCTTTAACTTTTGACCCAGGCATGCTCCCAAACCTTGGGACATGATTTAATACACCTTATAACACCTATGAAATCAATCCATCAAGTTATATTTAGGTCAAGGACTTGATTTCATAGAGGATCGCATAGTTTGGAATTCATCTGATAAAAAGTCAATTGTGCCCAAAAGTCAAAGTTTGACTTTTTTATTTTTTGATCAATTATGGTTCCCTAACCCTAAAATGATGTTAATGTGTGATTTGAATCATAAATTGTAAAAAAACTTGGAAATTTTTCAAGTTATGGAACAAAGTGGCTAGGGTACCAACTTCCAAGGATCATAACTTGAGATCCAAGCAACCATTTTGGCTGATCCAAAGATGGATTTGTCGCTCTCATGGAATACTTTAAAAGTGTCAACTACACCTCATTCCAATTCCTCATGGATTTTAAGTTATGGAGTGACCAAAATGACAAAAAGTGAAAATGTCACTTTTTTCCAACACTTAGTGAAATTTTCACTAAGTCAGAATCTGTCTTGCTTTTTTTTTCCAAATATAGGGGCATTTTTCACTTGGATCCAAAAAGTGTCAAGGCAAACTATGATCACACATGTGTTGTATCATATAAGAGCTTTCCAAAATGGCTAAGAACTCCATCAAATTCCATTTGAGCCATGAGATATGACAATGGCAATGTGCCTTGCTGCAAACTGCCATGGCAAGGCAGATTTGTGCATTTTGCTCGATTTGAGCAATTTGTGCAAATGACAAGCATGCTTATCCATCTGAACACCTCAGGGAGGGACTAAGGAGGGACAAACGCTGATCCATAAGCCTCCCAAGTCTTTGGAACTAAAAATAGCATGCCAAACCTAAAAAACCCTAAAGAGGGGACAGGACTCCAATTTTGTTTTGGAGCATTCAATGGATGCACCAAGGAGGCATGAACTGAACCATTTCCAACTGAATGAGTCAAGGATAAGATCTGAACCAAGGGAACCAGCAGCCTGTGCCCTAACCTCTAGTCAATGGCTAGAGGAGACTTGGATTCCTATTGATCAACATTGGCCAAACCTCTGCTGCAATTGCCATTCACTATTGCAGCCAAAACAAACTTGCTCTACTATAACTAGAGCTCATTTGTGCTCAGTTTAAGTGCACCAAAGCACTACAACACTTGCTTTCCTCAAAATCTCTTTCTCTAGGCAAAAATGCCTTCTTTAGCAAGGTAACTATGAGTTTTTGAGTTAGAGAGCAATTCCCTCACATCTCATGATCCAAACACATCCAATATGTCATATCTAAGCTGTCCAAACTCTCACAAGTGACCTGTAACACCAAAATCACAAAGTCCCCTCTCAAAACCTCAAAATTGGACTTTTTTGCATTTTTCAAGCCATGTCTTGATTCAGTCACTTTTAAAACCAGATAAAACCTCAAACACACTCCAAATATCATCCTTGAACTGTCCCAAATGGTTTCACACATCTGGAACATCATTTGAGAGAGTTGCTATTTTGGCCACTTTTGCCCCTTTTGCAAGAAAGGGCCAATTTCCATTCCTGAGGTTTCCAGCTGATTCCAATTATCCTAAAAGCTTCTAAGGGATCATTTGAGAGTGTTCAAAGCGTTAAAACATTTCTGGAACAAAGCACTTGGCAGATAGCCCAAAAAGCTCCAAAGGAGGTAGCATCACAACTTGAACTCTCTAAAATATGCATTGCTTTGAGGTCCACTGATCATGCGCATCTCATACATGTTATATGTGTTGTGTTTGAACCAATTCATCATGTAATTCATGCCTGTAACAAGAGATAGCACAGAAAATGCAAATCATGGCCTATTTCAAAACCACTATCGGGTTTTGAGGAAGATTTATTTTCTGAAAAAACCACCACCACCATTGGATTCCTTGTGAAATTCTAGGCAGGATAGACCTAAGTTTTGTCCCAATCCATGGAGAAATGAGAAAGTTACAAGCTTCACGTTTCTGACCAAAAGCTTTGCCTTGCCTTGCCTTGGCCAGGCCAAGAACAAGGCAAGCCTTGTATATTTATGGCTGGGGTTTGATACACAGATGTATCACCACACCAGTGGTAAGGCGCGCACGCTGCACACAAGAGGTCTGGGGTTCGAATCCCCCAGGCCCCTTTTTAATGGTTTTTTCACCTTTTTTATTATTTTTCATATTATTTTTAATGATTTGAAAAATTAATAACTCCCTCAATATTAATTATTTTTTATTGGTTCTTTTTGCAAAAAATCAAAAAAATATTGAAATATTTTATTCCACAAAAAAATCAAATTTATATTATTTATTTAATATAATTAGTATTTTTGTGAATAAATTCATTTTTAATTGTTTTTAAACATTTAAAAGTGAATATTTATTTTGAAAATCAAAACCAAATGAGTTCTAAATCATCTTGTGATTAAAACCTCATTTTTCAAACCTTAAACAAAAACCACAAGTGGTTTATTCAAATTTATTTGGTATTTTTATCATTTTATTGATTTTCTTTAAATATTTACTTTTAAAGGAAAACAAAATTAGGGTTTCTTTGATTTTCACCCTCACAAATCTTTTTAAAACACTTTTGGGCCTCTATTAGAGTGTAAGACCCATTCCCTTTGTAAATAAACCACTTTTGGGCCTCAGTCGTTGTATAATTCCCACTGTATTTTCAAAAACTACGGCGCGATCGTCGCTTTTTTTTTTACAAAATCACCCTGGGCCTCTCCCTGAGTTGTAAGACCCACCATTTGTACAAAAACACCCCATGGCCTCTCCCTGAGTTGTAAGACCCGCCATTTGTACAAAAACACTTTTGGGCCTCTAATAGAGTGTAAGACCCAACCCCTTTTTGAAACCAAAATAATTTGGGCCTCAGTCATTGTATAAGACCCACTGTGTTTTCAAAAACCTCGGCGCGATCGCTAGTTCAAAAATTAAATCACCCTGGGCCTCTCATTGAGTTGTAAGCCCCATCACTTGTACAAAAACACTTTTGGGCCTCTAATAGAGTGTAAGACCCAAGCCCTAACGGGTAAGTGTTTATCCGCTTTCATTTATCGCTTTCATATGTATATAACTGTATTGTAGGGCTGTTTCACTGTAAGTCTCCTTTCACATATTTTTATTTACTTGCCAAATATCAACTGTGTAATACTAGTATAGTTATTTATAGTTTTCCCCGGCAACTACGTCTAGCACTAGGTAAAGCCTTATTGGTCACTCTAAAATACAAACAAAACTAGATCCCCCGTAGGATTCCAGATACAGTTTCCCCTTCTCTTGGGGTTTAACAATATGGAACAAAGAGAAAGGCAGTATTCTCGGTGAACCTTTTCTCAGACTGTTACTCTTAGAAATTGTCAAAGAGACTTTACTCCCCAGAGTTAATCTATTCTCCATGAATAACATCTCTTGAGTTTCTTCCAAATTCTCGAACTTTCCTGGAATGATCTCTTCTCGGTGAATTGCCTTTCTTGAACTTCTCTTGGTTTGGGGACCCACAGGCTTCTTAAAAGCATCCCCGCCTCCTATTGGGCGTTATACAAGGACCCTTCGGCTTCTTAGAAGTTCTCATGCCTTCTCTTGGGCTTAATACAAGGACCCTGACGACCTCTTAAAGGTATAAGACAGAACTTAGTCATCCTTTGCTAGAGCAGTCTTTCCAATGTCAAACCTCTGGCCACTTTAGGGTTGATAATCATCCCTTAATGCCCGTGCCTCCTCTTGGGCATTGTACAATAGATAAAACTCCAGACTTGGACAGTCTAAACCCGCTGAGTCTCAAAGACATTCTCAAGTTCCTTTCAAACATAGGAAAAAACACTGATCACTCAGAAACCTGACCTCTCTCATGAGGGCTCTCCCACTTGGTCCTGCATATGGATCTAATCCTTGGCAGTAAGATAGCCTCCTCTTGGGCTTTGTACAAATGACTCTCCCTAGCGGAGCTAACCTTTTTAGACTCTCTTGTTGAGTCAAACCCTTTTTTAACCTCCGTCTTAGGCTTCGTATAAGACAGATAAAAGTACTCTCTTATTGAGTCAAACCTTTTAGCCTCCATCTTGGGCTTCGTACAAGACACCTATAAAAACCTACTCTCTTGTTGAGTATAAAAGACTCTCTTGTTGAGTCAATCTCTCTTTAGCCTCCATCTTGGGCTTCATACAAGACACCTATAAAACACTCTCTTGTTGAGTATAACAGACTCTCTTGTTGAGTCAATCCCCTTTTAGCCTTTATCTCGGGCTTCGTACGAGACAGCAAAACACTCTCTTGTTGAGTATAAAAGACTCTCTTGTTGAGCCAATCACCTGTCAAACAGACTCTCTTGTTGAGTCAACCTTTTAGCCTCCGCCCCGGGCTTTATACAGGACAAATAAAAGTACTCTCCTGTTGAGTTAAACCCTTTAGCCTCCGTCTTGGGCTTCGTACAAGACATATAAAAAGCACTCTCTTGTTGAGTCAGTCACTTGTTGGTACTCTCTTGTTGAGTCAACCCTTTTAGCCTCTATCTCGGGCTTCGTACGAGACAACAAATAAAAGACAGCCTTTTGTTGGGTCAATCGCCTCCTCTTAGGCTTTGTATAAGGAAACCTCAATTGAGTCAATTAACCTTTTAGCATCAAATTTGTCCCTTGCTCACAGCATACAAACACCAACAACTCCTCTTTAGAGATGACGAATTCTCTCTCATCCAAACCCTTTAGCTTCACATCTTGGGCTTTGAACAAGATACAGACCATCTTTAGCTTCACGTCTTGGGCTTTAAACAAAACACCAAAACAACCTTTTTCCTCCCATAAAATAGGAGGAACTAGAATCGCTCTGATTTCCCTGACTCGGGAATACGTAGGCATAAGATTGAAAAATCTTAGCGAGCATACCAATCAAAAGCCCAAAATCCAGCACCCCCATATATCAACCCAAAAGCACCAAATCCTAACATCTTACCAAAGACCTCGCAAATAGTCCAGGAATTCTAATCTTAACAAAATAAACGAAGAGGGGCCCACATCTCAATAGAATCTGTAAACTAACAGTCAGCTGTTTAAACTCAGTATGCAAGCAAGGTTAATTGGAAAAATCTATTTCCCTTCCTTAATCAGCTCAATTGGATAAAAATGAATCGAACTGTAGTACCCAAGCGATCGTGATTCAAGACCACAAAAATTATGCTACATTGGTCAGAATGAGAGTAGGAATTCTCCATTCTCATTCCTTCTCTAACACATAGGGTGTAGTGCAGAAGTTGAAACAGACAACATAACAACTCCAAGTTGTACAGTGCTCCAGTGTCGCGTGAAAGCTCCAACTCTGAGGGGAAGAGGGAAAGAAAGCTTTAAAGGAGGCCTCAAGTGAAACTCCAAAGGGAAGATTAATAATCGAAACTAAGTTTTGATTAATTAACCAAATGGGGGGCACATGCTAATAATTTTCCAAATGAATGAAAAATTATTAATGCAAAAGGTGCACTGTTGATTGTACAAGATTAAGCTTATCCTTTGAGGAATAAACTTAATTCAACATGAATGAAAGTGCAAAATAGTACCAAATTATACTTAATATGCTTCACAAATCATGTTATCATGTGAATAAAATTGTGCAAAAATATTCATGTTCATACAATGCCAAAAATGTGAACAAATGGAATAATCGAAATCGTGCATCGAAAGTTCATGAGCATGCTTCAAACAGAAGTTAAACGACACATAAAACATCCATAAAAATCAAGCATATCAATCCATGGAAGTTAGAGGAAGAAAGCATGGCAAACACACTTGAAAAAGCATGAAAATGGCCTTCTGGTTCAGTGTTAATCGATTAACACTTTTGCACTGCAAAGTCTTAATCGATTAACACTGGAGCAGGGGCAGAAAAAACAGTTTTCAAAAGTGCTTTTGGCCACTTATTGATTGTGCAATCACTCTAATGCTAGGGCAAACAATTATGCACGAAAAATCAAGTTTAACAACAGCAAATAATCAACAATGGAATCAATTAAATCATCAAGATCAAGGATCAAGCAATGGCATAATCAATTCACACACGAAAAAGTATCAAAACTACATCGCGAATGATACGAAAATGTTCGAAACAAAAAAATGAAAGAGATCTACCAACCTTCAAGCCGGAGGATTGGCTTGGTGATTGTTGCAAAGAGATCTTGAGGAAGATAATCAAAGAAAACCCAGAGGAATCTTCAATTATAGCCGAAACATATTGAAATCGAGCAAATTGCGACGAAACTCCGAAATACAAATTCGAACCGTTGAATCTTGAAGCAAACACTTGAGATGAATCCAAAAGCTTATAAAACTCCAGAAATCCAAGTATAATTGCAAGATGATGAAGGTTAAGCTCAAGAAATAATCACTTCCAATGTGGAAGTGATTAATCTTCAATGGTGAAGAGCTATAGTAAGAATTGGGAAGTAAATTGAGATGAAGATGTAGAAGTTCCATAAAAGTTCGGAGAAAATGTGAGAGAATTGAGAGTGAAGTATGAGAAATTTGTGTGAAAATGGTTGATCCCTTGAAAAGTGAGTGAAGGCTTGTTTATATAGACTTTTGGTTTGGAATGTGAGAGGTTTGGAATTTGGTTTGGACTTAGCTTTGGGTGGTTTGGAATTAGGCTAGGAGCTAGTTACACTTGACTCACCGAGTCAAGCGGTTAACTCGGTTAGTTAGGAAGTTAACTCGGTAGCAATCCCAATGTAGGCTTCACATCCAAAGGTTCACATACTTGGACATTAAGGAACATGGTGCACTTATTTAGAAATGATGCATTGTAATAAATTTAAGTGAGTTCTTGAATAATCTTGAGATGTCTAGAATGTTCCACACAATGCTAGAGTCATGTAGAATCCCAAAATGTGGAGTGGTAGGTTGTTGTCATTAAAAGTAGCAAAATCTGCCAAATTTGCATGTGTTAATCGATTAACACATTTGCATAGCAAATGGTTAATCGATTAATCAGGCCAAAATTCCCCACATTTGCTTGAAAAATGGTGTTGTGGCCACGGTTCCGATTTTCAACCTCTTGCTTTGATGGTGTAGCACCCCAAACTTTGCCATTTTGTTTCTAACTCTAACTGGTTTATGCTTCTTTCATTTTGCATCGTCATTTTGCATTTGCATGTTTCTCTTGGGCATGGGATCAAGGTATTTTCCAGCGGCTCATGGCGTCATCAGTACAGGAGATAGTTTCAGCACTATTCAGAGCTAAGCAGATGGTTTTCGGGGTCTTCTCGAGCATTTATTTTGCTTCTTAGAGGATTTTGATTGCCAGAGGTTCCGACAGTAATTTTTGCTCAGTGATTCGGCACCGGAAAATTATGGCTCAGCAGGTTATTTGGAGTGCATAAAGCAATTTACAGCACATTTCAGGTGTTACTCAGTAGCAATATTAATTATTGAGTTTCAGAGGCTCAACAGGGTTCAGAACAAGCGGAATCAGGTGAATATCCAAGTTTCCCTCCAAAAGGCGCCAGAATTCAAATTTCCCTTGTGTTAATCAATTAACACATTTTGCACTAAAATGGGTTAATCAATTAACCAAGGCAAAATTTGCCCAGATACTTCATTTTTCAGCGCTGCATTTTTTATTCCAAATATTAATAACCATTTCAATTTTCACACCAGTAGGAGGATCTAGAGATGTTTCTAATTTGATTTATTTTCCATCCAATTTCCACTCTAATTCCATATTCCCTTTCCAAATTCAAATTTCAACTTTCCATTCCACTCACTAAACCTCATTCCAAACCCAAACTTAACTCCAAACCTAGGGGTTATTTAACCAAATTAATTCCAAACCTCACCATCAATTATCATTTTCCCTCATAATTCACTCTCAATTTTCAGAATTCTCTCTCACATTTTCACTCTCAACCTCCATTTTCAACCTCACTTAGAGCTCCTCCATAGAGGTTAACAAGTTCTGCATTGGAACTTGTTAATTCTTGAGCTAAAGCCTCTCATTACCACTCCATTGCTATTTTCCATTGGTGATTTTCATTTGGATCTAGATCTGGAATTTCAGAAGTGCTTATTGGAAGTGATTTTGAAGTTTTATTAGCTTGTTGCTTGGATTTTCAGCTTTTGCTTGCAAAGAGTTCATAGATCCTTGGATTTCTTGCTTGGATCTGTTAATTGCAGCTTAACAACACTTACCAAAGAAATTCTCAGCTTTGTAGGTTGGTTTTTCTTAGATCTATGCTTAATCTAGCTTAATTCCAGCTTATGCAATGTAGACCCTTGGTTTTGCTTGTGATTTACTCAATTTGTTTGAATTTGATTATTATTGTTCATGATTGTTGGATCTAGATGATGTTTGATTGTTGTGATTGAACTTAATTTTCGTGCATCATTGATTACATGACCATTTGGGTGATTGCTTGAGTGATTGTGCTGCTGAAAAGTGATTTTCCAACTTGATTTTCTGCTACTGGTACAGGCTTAATCGATTAACCAATTCTAGTTCATTTTGGTTATTCGATTAACCAGTGTAATTTTTGCGTATTTGGAGCTGTTAATCGATCAACCAAATTGCACTACAAATGGTTAATCGATTAACACTGATGCAGAGTGTGGTTTTTGTGCATTTTTTAGGATGTTTCGATTCCGTTCCACTTTTAATCTTCATGAATTGATATGATTCATATTTGTGAACTGTTTTGATGTTGTTGCACCTCACACCATTGTATGAACACGATTTTCCGACACGCGACTTTTGGTTTTCGTTGATGAATGTTCATGCTTGTGTTGTTGCTTTCTTGATACGATGAACATGTTGCACACACTTCCTGACCATGTTGATTGTGGATTATTGCTTATGTTGCTGGAGTTGTGTTGCACATACTTGTTTGCTTTTAATTCCGTGGAATGCATGCTTGAGTTGATTGTTCAATTGTCACATGATGTGCACTCTTTCACGATGTTTTCAAGGGTAGTTTACCATGGTTTGGGGTGTGATTGTGATCATGATTGAGTGAATAGTGTGTAATGTTTGATGCATGTTCGTTATGCCATGTTTGAATCGTATTCAAATACATGCCAAGTTGTAAATCCATTGTTGTCCCTCTGTGTGTGGGTTGTTGTATGTGCCGTCGTTTGCTTTTTACACTTACTATGTGATAAAAATATGAGCTGTTAAATGTTGTTTGGTGTGTTTGCTGGTTTTTACCGCTGTGCAGGTGCTGGATTGTTGTTATAGCTGTTGTTTTGGTTTATTTTCTTGGTTTTAGTTCGCTTTTGTATGCTCCCTTAGGATTCCCTAATCCAATTTAATCTTTGAGAGTTTGCAAGAAGCTTTGGGTTCGAAGTTGGGAGACTTTGCAAGAAGCTTTGGGTTCAAAGTTGAAGTTGAGTTCCGCTTATCATCCGCAGACGGATGGGCAGACAGAGAGAACTATACAATCTTTGAAGGATTTGTTTAGGGCTTGTGTGCTTGAACAAGGAGGAGCTTGGGATAGCTATTTGCCGTTGATTGAGTTCACATATAACAACATTTATCATTCTAGTATCGGTATGGCACCTTTTGAGGCTTTATATGGTCGGAGATGTCGGACGCCGTTGTGTTGGCATGAGTCAGGTGAGAGCGTGGTGCTTGGGCCTGATAATGTCCAGCAGACTACTGAGACTGTAGAATTGATTCAAGAGAAGATGAAAACTTCGCAGAGTAGACAGAAGAGTTATTATAATAAGAGAAGTAAGGATCTTGAATTTCAAGAAGGAAACCATGTGTTTATGAAAGTTACTCCGGCGACCGGTGTTGGACGTGCTTTGAAGTCGAGGAAGCTTACTCCTAGATTTATTGGTCCGTATTAGATTTCGGCAAGAGTTGGACCTGTTGCATATAGAGTGGTGTTGCCGCCACGTTTGTCGAATTTACATGATGTGTTCCATGTTTTGCAGCTTCGGAAGTATGTTCTGGATCCGTCGCATGTGATTCCGATGGATGATGTGGAAGTGAGAGATAATCTCACAGCCGAGGCCTTGCCAGAGCGTATTGATGATCGCGAGGTTAAGCAGTTGAGAGGCAAGGAGATTGTTCTCGTGAAGGTAGTATGGGGAGGTGCTGCCGGTGGGAACATGACTTGGGAATTGGAGAGTAAGATGCGAGATTCGTATCCGAGTTTGTTTGCGTCAGGTAAATTTTCGAGCACGAAAATATTCTAAGTGGGGGAGAGTTGTAACGCCCCATTCTCCTTTTATTATTATTTGCGAATAATTATATGTTGTTGTGATCGATTATGTGTTGTTGTACTTTCGTTGTGTTTTGTGTACCCGTGGTGAAGGGTAGTGGCCTTAAGTAGTAGGTCTTGGGCGTAGTAGGGGTGTAAGGCTAATAACATAGAGATTAGCGGTGCATTGAGTAATGTTGATTGGATTATTTTAATTTATCATTTGTTGACTAATTTATTTCATTAGTTGAGTGATAATGTTAATATAATAAGATAATCAAAATAATTAAGAGGTGTAGTGAGTGGAAGGGCTTTATGGTAATTAGGCTAGGATTAAGTGAGGGCAAATAAGGCGATTCATTAATTGGGGTATATGAGAGAATTAGAGAGTGAGAGTTCATTATTCTAAGAAAGGGAGAATCCATTGAAGTTAGGAAAGCTCATCACTTTAAGGTAAGGGTGGGATTTCTTTCATCTCTCAAGGGTTAAATGATGTAAGTATTGAAGTAGAAATCACTAAGTTGGAATCCATGGGGTTGAATGAGGGTTTTAAGAATATTTTGTGATAATATGATTGGAATTGATGAATTAGTCTTGTTTGATATGTTTGGTTGAATTGCAAATGTTAGATGTAGGCTATTGGTGCAAAATCTAAGAAAAAATGCTGTTAAAAATCGAGTTTAGTGCAGAAAAATGCAGGTGGTTTGTTGCTGTCATCGCAGGGTTTTGGGCTGCAGAATCGCAGAGCCCGCTTAGCGCGGTCTGGAGAAATTTCGCCTCTTCAAGGCAGAGAGATGCGCGCTTAGTGTGGGTGGGGCTCGCTTAGCGCGACCTGGGGCTGAAAAATATTATTTTTATTGACTTAAAATTCATGGAAAATATCTGTTTTATATTATATTAGTGTTGTGTTGTTGTTGTTGTATGGTGAGCATGTATTAAGGTGTTATGTGCTTGTTTTGTTGATGTTGATGTGATAATGTGAAATGCATGATTGAATGATGTAAAGATGTGTAGTTGTTGTAGTTTTGCATTGATGTATGTTTAGATGAATGCATGTTGACTATTAAATGATGTTAGTATGAAGATGAGTATGTTATGTGTATGCATGAGTCATTGTCGCATGTTGTCATTGATGGTGCATGGCATGTGCATAGTTGTGGGATGGCGTGCCCAGGTGGGGTGTTATCGTCTATCCGAATTCCTTGATGGAATTGTTGTTGATGGTGTGATTGAGTGCCCATATGGGGTGTAAGCAATCACAATTGTTGGTGCGACCATGAAATAGGGGTCATACGTGACCATGAAACAGGGGTCGTTGGTGTGATCATGAAATAGGGGTCATACTTGACCATGAAATAGAGGTCGAGAGTTCCGACGGGAACTGTGATCATGAAACAGGGATCGATTTTGGTACCACGTGCATTGAGTCTAGTCGAGTGTCCTTTGCATTCTCTTGTTGGTTGTGTCGCATGATGGTTGGTATAATTATCGGTGATTGTCTGTGCATAAGTTGAGGTGTGTGATTCTTGTTGGATGTTACGATATGGTGAATAACTTGATGATGTATCCTTTTCTATTTATATCATCTCTCTCTTTCGTTGATTTAAGAATCTCACCCCTTCTGTGTTTGGTGATGCTTTAAACGGCATCCTGCAGATACTCAAGAGTAGTTGGAGTCGTGGTCGGTGAAGACAAGGTACTTTACCTTGTGGTGTCTGCTCTGACATGTAACATGGGGAGTCGGGAACGCTTATTGCATGAGTTGTTTTGTTAAAAGGATTTTGTTGTCTTTAAAGTTTCAAATTAAAATGTGTCAGTTAAAACCGTTATGTTTCCTTATCATTGTTATGATTGATTTTTCCGCTGCATAATAAAAGTTGGTTTATTGAATTATACAATATGTTACATGTCTAATGAAGAGCAAGTATGTTGTCGAAAGTAATGCCTTAAATATAATTGGATGATTTTACTCTGATTTTTCGATTAAATATTATGGGGGAATTTAGGGTGTTACAAAGTGGTATCAGAGCAGGTCGGTCCGTCCGGACAATTCGTCGAGTCGTTGAGTTGTTGTTGTTGTTGAGTGTGACAGTTGATTACTGTCGATGTAGGTTCCTTAACCATTATTTTCTGTTGTTGATGCATAGCAGATTTAGAATGGCTGGAAGGAACGATGCTGCTCTTGCTGCTGCCTTGCAAGCTATGGCTCAAGCGGTACAGAATTTGCCGCGTGCTAACGAGAATGATGAGTTTCGGAAGAACAACCCGCCTACTTCTAAGGGAAGATATGATTCGGATGGAGCGCAGACTTGGATCAAGGAGATTGAGAGAATCTTTCGGGTTATGGAATGTCCCGAGACACAGAAGGTGCGGTTAGGTACTCATATGTTAGCAGAGGAGGCTGATGACTGGTGGGTTAGTACTCGTCAAGTGTTGGGAGCAGCAGATGAGGCAATTACTTGGGCTGTGTTCAGTAGAGAGTTCTTGAGGAAGTATTTTCCTGAAGATGCCCTCGGAAAGAAAGAGATTGAGTTTTTGGAACTGAAGCAGGGTAATATGACGGTTACCGAGTATGCTGCTAAATTCTAGATTTTGTAAGTTTTATCCTCACTACAGTGCGGCGACTGCTGAGTTCTCGAAGTGTGTCAAGTTTGAGAATGGGTTAAGACCTGAGATCAAACAGGAAATTGGGTATCAGCGGATCAGAAGGTTTCCTAATTTGGTGGATTGTTGCAGGATATTTGAGGAAGATAGCAAGGCTCGATCGGCTCACTATAAAGGGCTGGCCGAGAGAAGAGGAAAACAACCGGTGGATCGTGGAAAGCCTTATGCAGCTCTGAAGATGGATGGAAATCTACCTGAGTGAATCGCACACTCAAAGATACAACAGAGTCGCCATCGAACTTTATTTAGTCCCAAAGGACAGGGGAAATATCGATAAAACCCAAGGGGAAGAGAAACGGGAACGGGGGGTCGGTTATGCGAAAGGAAGGTATTAGCACCTAACGCATCCGTCGTACTCGACGGGAACCATTTCGTTTGCTTCTAGGCTTAGATGGGTTATCTATCTAAAGGATTCTAACTAAAAGGAAAGAGGAGAGAGAGAAAGGGGAAAAAGAAAAGAAAGGAAGAAAGTGCTCGCGGAGGAACAAGGTCCTCGTGCCTACGTACCCTCATAGTGCAATGAGGAAGTCAGAGCGCCGTAGTTCTTGGAACCAGGGGACAGAGAAGGAAGAAAGAGAGGAGGAAGATGGAAGAAAGGTGGAAGGAAGGAAGGGTGGAAGTGTGCTCGCCGAGATCATTGCGATCTCATGCCTACGTATCATACATTCGAAAGAATGCAGAATCAGAGCTTCCGTAGTTCGGGGAACTGAACGGAAAAGGAAAAGGAAAAGAAAATGGTGTCAAAACCAAGAGCAAAAGAAAGAAGGAAATCCCACTGAGGATTCCAAAGACATGGTGTCAAAACCAAGAAAAGAGTGTAAAGGAAAGAAATAGTAACTGTATCGAGAAAAAAGCGCGAGAATGGTGTCGAAACCAAGAGAATAAAGGAATAAAGGGGAAATGGTGTCCAAACCAATAGAATAAGGGAATAAGAGAGAAATGGTGTCTAAACCAAGAGGATAAGAGAGTACGAGAGAAATGGCTCTACTGGGGATAACTGAGAGGATCGGTGTCGAAACCAAGAAAGTGAGAACAAAGGGACTAGGAAGGACTCCTCTGGGGATCCAAATAAAGGGATGGTGTCATAACCAAGAGAAAAAGGAAATTCGGTATATTAACTGGCTGGCAGTGGTTAACCGAAGAAAGAGAATAGGACCCTGGCGGGGAAAAGAATGTGGTGTCAACAGACGGACTGTGATAAACCAAGAGAGAGAGTGCTGAATCGAGAGAAGGTATTTGACTCTGAGGGGCATCGATATATTAACTGATGAACAGTGGTTAACCGAGGGAGAAAAGACTGCAACTCTGTGGGGGTAGAGAAGCATTGGTTTTAACAGAGGAAACTGTGATTAACCAGAAAACGGGTGTGGGACCGATCGAAGGTCATGACCCAAAGGACGGGTGTAGGACCGAGCGAAGGTCGTGACCCAAAGGGTTCGGTAGACTGACTGAACAAACAGTACACGGCCGAAGAAAGGGTATCTGAACCAAAGAAAGGTTACTAGCCCAAAGATGTAAGTATTCGAACCAAGAGGAGGTTGCCAACTGCGGGGGATTCGGTGTTTTAACAGACGGACTGTGATTAACCGAAAAGAGCGAGTGATTAACCAAGAGAAGGTGATTAACTCGAAAAAGGGTTCAGTATTTTAACAGATGGACTGTGGTTAACTGAAGATACGGGTGATTAAACGAGAGAAGGTGATTAACCCAAGAGAAGCTCAGTGATTAACAAATGGACTTTGATTAACTGAGAAAGATTGCGAGCATTGGTGTTTTAACTGACAGGCAGTGGTTAACCAATCAAAGGGAGAGGAACCAAAGAAAAGGTTGTGAACTCCTGGGGAAGAATGGTCGTAGAAGGAAAACTGTGTTAGACCAAAGAAAGAGAATTGAGACTCTTCATGGGAATCAAGAGCAGTGATTGATTTCAAGAAGAAAGGAGTGATGAAACAAAGAGGGATTGCTAGTGCAAGGATAATGATCTCAACCAAGAAGGATGGTGATTGATCAAAAGGAGAGATTGAAAGATATATGAGTGATCAAGGATCGAAAAGGATCTCAAAGAGAGAAAAGTGATCAAGGATCGACTCGATAGGGGAATGAGAAACACTATAGCTGGAGGATAGAGGCGACTATTCTCGAGGAGAGGACAAGACGCCCTTACCAAAGAAATAGCCACAATGGGGTTGGAAAGACTCCATCCTCATTCCTTCTCTAGCACCCAAAATATAGTGTGGGAAGTGAAACGGACAGCGCAACCGCTCCAATGTTGAACAGTGCTCCTGCGTAGAGAAACGGACAGCAAAACAGTTTCAATTTGTACAGTGCTCCGATGCAAAGCGCAGCGCGAAACTCTAACTCCACGAGGGGAGGGGGGAAGAGAGAGGAAGATCTAAAGGAGGCCTAAAGAGAGGAAAAGGGAAGATCGACTAATCGAAACAAAATTTCAATCAATTAATCAAGGGATAAACATGCTAACAACTTTCCAAATAGGATGAAAGGTCATTAAAGCCAAAAGGAGTGAATTATTGATTATACAAGATTAAGTTTATCCATGAAAAATAAACTTAATGCAAGCTGAAATGGAAAGTGCAAAACAGTGCCAAATGATCATCAAAGTGTCACACAAAATCATGTATCATGTGAACAAAGATAGTGCAAGAAGGATTATGTTCATACAATGCTAAGAACATTGAGAAATTGAATAATCGAAAACGTGCATCGAAAGTTCGTAAACATGCTTCAACTAGAAGTGAAATGTCATTAAAAACATCCATAAAATCGAGCATAATGATCAATGGAAATTAAAATGGAGAAAGCATGGCAAACACACTTGAAAATACAAGAAAATGGCATTCTGGTACAGTGTTAACCGGTTACTCACCATGCATTAACCGGTTACTTGCTTGAAAATTGGCGTTTTTGGTGAAAATTGAATTGAGTAACCGGTTACTCACCATGTGTTAACCGGTTAACACTGATCAGTTGTGAAAAAAAATAGAAAAAACAGCTTTTCAAAAGTAGTTTTCAACACATAATCACTTATGCAAACTACCACATGCTAGGAACTGAGATTGTGCACGAAAATTGAACTTGAAAACAACAAATAAACAGATATAGAATCAACTAATACAATTGAATCATGGATCAAACACATGCAAAACAAATCACACACAACAATTATCGACTACATTGCGAGCGATACGAAAATGCGCGAAACGGTAAAATTAGTTAGATCCATTAACCTACAAGCCGGAGATTTGGCTTGGTAAATGTTGAAAAGGATTATTGATGCAGAAAATCAAAGAAAACCAGAGGAATCTTCAATTTGTAGACGAACCGTATCGAAATCTAGCAAAATGCGATAAATCTCCAAAATGCAAATTCGAACCGTTAGAAGTTGCAGCAACTACTCAAGATCAATCCAAAAGCTGAAATAACTCCAGAAATCCAAGTGTAATAGCAAGAATGATGAAGGTTGAGCTCAAGAAATAATCACTTTTGGTGTAAAAGTGATTATTCTTCAAAGTAGGAATGAGCTTTGGTGAGGTTTTGGAAGAGAATTGAGATGAAGATGAAGATGTAGTAGAGAAATTCAGAGAGAATGTGGGAGAATTGAGAGTGAAATGGAGCAAATGGTTAAAATTCCTTGAAAATGAGTGAAGGTGAGTTTATATAGATTTTAGGTTTGGAGTTTGAGAGCTTTGGACTTTGGTTTGGACTTAGCTTTGGGAGGTTTGGAGTTAGGGTTGGAGTTAGTTACACTTGACTAATCGAGTCAAGGTGGTTAACTCGGTTAGTTAGGATCTACTCGGTAACAATCCCAATGTGAGTTTCATAATCTAAAGGTTTACATGTTGGTGAATTAAGTAACATGGTGGACTTAATTTAAAGTGATGCATGGGAATAAATGTAAGGGAAATGAATTGAATAACTTTGAAATGTCTAGAGAAGTCTAGAATGTTCCACACACTGCTAAAATCAAGTAGAACCAAAGACCAAAGAGAGTGCATGGATGTTGTCCCAAAATGCAGAAGAAATCTTAAAATCTGCCTGTGTTAACCGGTTACCAGAATTACAAAGAAATTGTGTTAACCGGTTACTCAGACCAAATTTTGCCCATTTTGCTTGAAAAATGATGTTGTGGTCCCGGCTTCGATTTTCCACTTCTTGTCTTGATGCATAGTCGTAAAAACTTTCATTTTGTGCTTGTTTTGATGACGTGATGACCTCGTGGGGATATGATTAATCGGGTTAAAAAACCTGAATATCCTGCAACAAGAAACACACGAAGAAAAGTGCGAATGCGTATGCTAGGGATGCGAATGCTTATGCTCATGCAAAAAGGCAAAAGAGGAAGGTCAAATTTCGGGTTACGACAGCTGCCCCTATTTAATCCTCTTGGACCTGAATGTACGAATTGCGCCAGCTCTTCGATTATTCGAGGTAAAAGGGGATTAAATAAAAGAGTAGCTCGAGAATTTGGCCGACGTCGACAAAAGAAGAGTTGAAAGTGTTTGAAGGTTGATAAGTGCAAAGTTTGCTAAAAATCTGCTGGGAGATAAGTCAGGCAAAAAGAGAGGGAGTATGACCGATGCGTATGTTATGTATGTATTCCTACATGATGCTTGATATCATACGATGCAAAGGCTCAAGCTGAGGCACAGTGCGAAGTGATTAGGCAGAAACCGTAGCAAAACGACTTCAGCATCCTTGGTCGGGGAGAGAACCCGCAGGTGAAGACAATCTTTGCTGGAGAAGACAATTCACAACGGATGTTGATTCCGCCGGGGAAAGAAACTGAAAACATCTCAGGTTTCTAAATCACCATGGCTGTCCCTGTCGGGGATGAAAGAACCAAGTCAATTCTTCCTACCAAGACTGGCTCTGCGTGGGGAAAAGAGATTCTTGAATCATGTTGACTCAGCCGAGGAGATGCCACTGTTGGTAGTGACAGATAGTTCTTGATCATTGGCGATGATACACAACCCTTGCTGAGGAAGAAAGAACAAAGCGTCTTTGCTGGGGAATATCTTGGCCACCTTCCGGGGAGAATGATGACTCTGCTGAGGAACTGCTGAGGAGGCAACAACTTCTTCACTGAATCAAAACATTGTCGGCCAGGCGTTAGGCTTACCAATGGATATTACCGATCACCCTGCAGGAGTTACCAGTAACACATGCAATGCATATTGCTTTCTCGATTGATTTAGCTTTTTATTGTTCTCAACGTTTTTTTAGTATTATGTGATCGCAAATAATTGTTTATTTTGCAAACAAAATACTGGAATGAAAACAAATTGAGATAACAAAGAATGCATTTTATTGAATGTGAAATTTTTGTACATAAAGTGTGTACAAGGATGCAAAATCCTTGATGAGGAAATTTGCAATAAAATTGAAAAACAAATGTAAATGGCAAAGGGAAATCATGCTTTGCATTGATTACAACATTGGCCACCATCCACTGTAAGTCTAGGTTCCAACGCCTTGCACCAGTCGATGACGATTGGACTGCTATGTTACCGTCCGAGGTCTAGCCATGAGGAAGAGAGGCTAAGGTGTTCACAGTCAATGCCTTTATCCTTAATATTTGCCTGGACACGTTTTCTCTTTTTTTTTCCGTCCATCGGGATGCCCATTTTTGGCTAAGTCGCCCTTTCGGGTTTTCAACTTAGTGGACTATTATTGTTTTTCATTGTCCCTAACTTTTGCATGAACATTTCTTTTTTTGGTCCATCGGGACGTCCATTTTTGCCTAGATTGTCCTTGCGGATGTCAATCTAGCGGACTTTTATCCATTTTTTTTCAGGCATAATATTTTTTTGACTGTATCGGAGTTCACGGGCGATGGCAACTCCTCCCCATCCATGGTGGTGAGGATCAGGGCTCCGCCTGAGAAGGCCTTCTTGACGACAAAGGGTCCTTCGTAGTTGGGAGTCCACTTGCCTCGTGGATCCGAGTGAACAGGTGAATATCTCTTGAGCACGAGTTCACCTTCGCAGAACGTTCGAGGGAGAACTTTCTTGTCAAAAGCTCGCTTGAGGCGTCTCTGATACAATTGACCATGACAAACGGCTGCAAGGCGCTTCTCTTCGATGAGATTCAGCTGGTCGTATCTGGACTGAACCCATTCGGCTTCATCAAGACCTGCTTCCATGATGACTCTGAGCGAAGGAATTTCGACTTCGACGGGTAGAACTGCCTCCATACCATACACAAGTGAATACGGAGTTGCCCCAGTAGAAGTGCGAACTGAAGTTCTGTAACCATGCAGTGCAAAGGGAAGTATTTCATGCCAATCCTTGTAAGTCTTGACCATTTTCTGGACAATCCTCTTGATGTTTTTGTTTGCTGCTTCAACGGCGCCATTCATCTTGGGCCGATATGGTGAAGAGTTGTGGTGCTCGATCTTAAATTCTTGAGATAACTCCTTCATCATGTTGTTGTTTAGGTTGCTTGAATTGTCCGTGATAATGCTGCTAGGAATGCCATAGCGACAGATTACCTCTTTCTTGATAAATCTAGCAACCACTTGTCGTGTAACGTTCGCGTAGGAAGCAGCTTCAACCCACTTGGTGAAGTAGTCGATAGCAACTAGAATCAATCGATGACCGTTGGAAGCCTTCGGCTCGATCATTCCAATCATATCTATACCCCACATGGAAAATGGCCAAGGTGAAGTTAAAACATTCAATGGAGTTGGAGGCACATGGATCTTGTCTCCGTAGATTTGGCATTTGTGACATCTTTTGGCAAAGTTGTAACAATCTACCTCCATCGTTGTCCAGTAATACCCAGCCCGAAGGATCTTCTTAGCCATAGCAGGACCTTTAGCATGTACACCCTCGCAGCCCTCATGTATGAACCTTATGATCGTGCTTGCTTCATGTCTATCCACGCATCTGAGCAACACAGAATCATAATTCCTCTTGTACAGTATACCACCACTTAAGAAGAATTTGGCGCAAAGTCGTCTAAGAGCTTTCTTGTCAGTGATGGTGATACCCTCGGGATATTCCTGTTTTTCCAGATATCTTTTGATGTCGTAGAACCAAGGCTTGTCGTCAGACTCATCCTCGATTGCTAAATAGTGTGATGGTTCATTCAAGTGATCAATGCGGATATGAGGAGCTTCATTCTTCCACTTGACCTTGAACATGGATGCTAGAGTGGCGAGAGCATCAGCTAGTTGATTTTCCTCTCTGGGAATATGATGAAAAGTGATCTCATCAAATTAAGGAATCAACTTCGCTATGTGTTGTTGGTACGGAACCAGCTTAGAATCCCGAGTCACAAAGTTCCCTCTGACTTGACCGATGACCAAGGCAGAATCTCCATAGCCCTCAAGAATCTTGATTCTCATGTCAATTGACGCTTCAATACCGTAGATACATGCTTCGTATTCAGCCATATTGTTGGTGCATGCAAAGCATAATCTGGAAGTGAAGGGAAGGTGAAAACCTGTTGGAGAGAAAAGGATAGCACCGATTCCACGACCCTTGGAATTAGAGGCACCATCGAACACGAGCGTCCATCGTGCCCCTAGTTCGGGTCCTATGTCAGGATTTGGAGTCTCATACTCTATGATAAACAGAACATCCTCATCGGGAAAGTCAAACTTCATCTGTTAATAACCCTCTATAGGTTGATGAGCAAGGTAGTCAGACAAGACGCTCCCTTTTATCGCTTTCTGGGTAACATGCTGGATATCATACTCAGTTAGCAGCATCTGCCACCGAGCAATCCTTCCAGAGACAGTAGGCTTTTCAAATATGTACTTTATTGGATCCATTTTGGATATCAACAAAGTAGTATGGCAAATCATGTATTGTCGCAGGCGTCGAGCAGCCCAGACCAGAGCACAACAAGTTTTCTCCAAGAGTGAGTATCTGGTCTCACAATTAGTGAACTTCTTGCTCAGATAGTATATTGCATGTTCTTTTCTGCCAGTGTCATCATGTTTACCAAATACACATCCCATCGATTCATCGAGAACGGTGAGATACATGATTAAAGGCCTACAGGAACCGGTGGTACTAAGATCGGTGGTTCTTGCAAGTATTATTTTATTTTGTCAAATGCTTCCTGACAATTATTATTCCATTCAACCAATTAATTTTTTCTTAGTAATTTGAACATTGGTTCACAGGTAGCCGTCAAATGAGAAATGAATCTTGAGATGTAATTAAGTCTGCCCAGAAAGCCACGGACTTCTTTTTCTGTTTTGGGAGGCGGCATGTTCTGAATTGTCCGACCCTTATCAGGATCAACTTCAATGCCCTTCTGACTTACAATAAAGCCCAACAGTTTACCAGATCAAACTCCGAAGGTGCACTTCGCAGGATTCAACTGTAGTCTAAACTTCCGGAGTCTATCAAACAGCTTCTTCAGATGAACCAAGTGATCATCTTCAGTTCTGGACTTGGCAATCATATCGTCCACGTAAACCTCAATCTCTTTATGAATCATATCATGAAAGAGGGTTGTCATGGCACGTTGGTATATTGCCCCTGCATTCTTTAGACCGAATGGCATAACTTTGTAGCAATATGTACCCCATGGCATGATGAAAGTAGTCTTCTCCATATCAGCTGGGGACATCTTGATCTAATTATATCCTGAAAAACCGTCCATGAAGGAAAAAATAGAGAACTGCGCAGTGTTGTCTACCAAGACATCAATATGAGGCAAAGGAAAATCATCCTTCGGGCTTTGCTTTGTTGAGATCTCGATAATCCACACACATTCTGACTTTGCCGTCCTTCTTAGGAACCGGGACAATGTTGGCAATCCATTCAGGATATTCGAAAGTGGCTAGGAACCCAACGTCAAACTGCTTCTTTACCTCTTCTCTGATTTTGAGTGCCATGTCGGGTCTAGTCCTTCTGAGTTTCTGCTTAACAGGAGGACATCCGGGCTTGAGTGGCAAGTGATGTTCAACGATGTTGGTATCCAACACAGGCATATCTTGATAGGACCAGGCGAAGATATCAACATACTCTTTCAATAACTTGACCAACTCAGAGTGTACATGCTTTGCGAGGGATACGCCAACCTTGACATCTCTTCTGACCTCATCAGTACCAAGATTGACAACTTCTACTGGCTCTTTGTGTGGCTGAATCTCTCTACGCTCGTGCTCAAGGAGCCTTGCCAGTTAAGCCGGTAATTCACAATCTTCCTTACCATCTTCTTCGGCTTGGTTAATTGGAATTCCAGAATTACAATGGATGTTTGCCATGTTGTTATCAATGCTTTTATTAGTTCTGCATGTTTATGAATATGTTTAGAATGAGCTGTTTAAAAAGTGAAACAGAAAAGAAACTTTTGCCATTTATTTTGTGAAAAAGTAAAATAAAGAAAGAAAATAGAGCATTATTTTGAATGCAAAAAACTTTTATTTATTGATCACATAATATTGCAAAAGCGCGAGGCCCTTTACAAGCTATCCACTCGTCTCGGGCGAGGACGACGGAATGAAAAAGCAAAATGCATTACATGTTATATGGAAAAACCACAGGAATCACGATAGATGTCCAATTGTTGAGCTTGAAACCCGACGGACACTTGCGCACAAAGCTTGAAATCTGATTACTGGGACCAGCATCATCAGCAGCTGCCACGATGTCACCCTGCTGGAAACCCGTGCTATGGAACTTGACAAAGTTGCATTGCTCTTGACCAGAGGACCCAGATTGATAACCAGGATGATAGCCCACTCCAAAACGATTATGTTTCTCAACTATATCAATCATGTGCCCCCAGCCTGGCAAGGCACCTCTATCGATGGTCTCTTTAGCTCTCTTAGCAGATGCCAAAGTCAATTGTGGTGATCTACTTTGACTAGTTGAAGTAGAGCTGACATCTTCGAACTCGAGACACTGTAACGGCACCTCAGCTATGCCTTCTTCGGCCTCGACATATCGAAAAGACGATAACTCGCTTACAATCAAATCCTCTTCACCACAAACAATGACAAGCTGATCGTCAAACATGAATTTCAACTTCTGATGTAAAGTGGAGGTAATTGCCCCTGCCGCGTGGATCCATGGACGACCCAAAAGGCAACTGTACACTGGATTGTTATCCATCACTTGGAAAGTAATGGTAAACAGATGCGGCCCAATGTTGATGGGTAAGTCCACTTCTCCAATGACCTGTCTTTGAGAACCGTCAAAGGCTCTGACAACTAAGGTACTTGGTCTCATCTCGATTCCTTCCACCGGTAATTGACTCAACGTGCCCTTAGGCATCACATTGAGGGAAGAACCAGTATCCACTAGGACATGAGATAGCAGGATGTCTGTGCAGGTTACAGATATATGCAGTGCTTTATTGTGGGCAGTTCCTTCAGGAGGTAGTTTCGATTCATTAAAACCCAAATACCGACTTGCAGTTATATTGGCCACTACATTATCGAATTCGACGACAGATATATCTTGCATGACATGGGCGCTGCTCAACACTTTCAACAAGGCTAATCTGTGCGCAGGCAAACTCATGAGTAAGGACAAAATTGAGATCTTTGAGGGAGTCTGACCCAGCTGATCCACAATCTTAAAGTCACTTTTCTTGATCAGCTTAAGGAACTCTTGATCATCAAGGGTCTCCTTGCTCTTTGAAGCATTCTCAGATGAGATAGTCAGTATTGAAACGGCAGTAGATGCCCCTTGTTGAACCACAGGGGTTGCGAATGCAGGTGTCTCCTTGGGAGAAACAACAATTGGAATTTGCACGGGTTTCGTAGTGACCTTCGGAGCAAATACTCGTCCACTGCGAGTCATACCTCCACCAGCTGTAACATTCATGATCTTTGATTCGGCGAACCTTATCTCTTGACCTCCAGAAAACACAGAAGACCCATATTTCCATGGTACCTCCTTAGAATTCTGATACGGAAACGGCTTCGGCGGGCAAACAACGATGGGTTGCACCTTCTTCTATTTAGGGGATTCCACAGGAACCTTCCTATAGACGATGGTGAACGGCTCAATAGCAGCAACTTCCTCGACAGGTTTAGATCTGGCAAATTGCACTTCGCTTCGGTTCATCAAAATCTGGACACAACCCTTCAGCCTTCGACACTGGTTGGGATTATCGTCACAAATCTGACACTTACTATGCAACCCTTTCAACAGCCCGTGTTCCTTCAATTTCTTGAAAACCATAGCCATCGGAGTCTTTACTTCGTCAACATCCATGATCAGTTCAGCCTTTGAATTATCCCCAATCATGTTAACTGCAGGTCCACCGTGATTCGGCAACGGATTACTCTGAATATTAGGTCCTTCCTCAGCGAAAGTCAGAACCTTCTTATCAATGAGTTCCTGAACCTTGGTTTTGAAAACAAAGCAATCCTCTGTTGCGTGTCCTATGTATCCAGCATGATAAGCACAAGATGCATTTAGGTTATGCTTCGGACCAAATGGAGGAATTGCAGGCGCAATCTGCTTGGGGACAATTACCCCTTGGTGAACCAAGTAAGGAAATAATTCCGTGTATGACACTGGAATTCTATCAAAATTCGGACGCTTACGGTTTCCTTGATTGTTGTTGTTCTGATGGTTTTGATTCTACTGATTTTTGTTGTTTTGATTCTGTTGCTGATTCTGAGCATTCTGGACTGGTTGTTGTGGATGATATTGATATGGAGGTTGTTGATACTGTGCAGCAGCAATGTACGAATATGGATAGTACGGCAAGGGAGCCATGGGAGCTTGATACTAAGGAGAAACTTGAGCTGTAACAGCATTGGCTTCACCTTCCTTTTTCTTGGAATGACTGTTCTGAGACTTCTGAGTGGCCGGCTGCTGGGAAGCAGCTCCAGGAATCTTTCTAGTCTTCAAACCATTCTCAATCCATTCACCAATCGTCACAACATCAGCAAAATTCGATGAAGAACTACCCACCATTTTCTCGTAGTAAGATCCTTGTAATGTATCCATAAAGATGTCAACCAACTCATTATCAGAGAGAGCAGGTCGCACACGAGATGCCATCTCTCGCCATCTTTGTGCATACTCCTTGAATGTTTCAGCTGAGCGCTGTGACTGATTCTGCAATTGCAATATGGTGGGCGCCAGATCAAGGTTATACTTGTATTGTCTCACGAACGCTTCAGACAAATCTCTCCAAGTACGGATTTTGCTGCGCTCCAGGCCCATGTACCAATCCAACGAGGCTCCAGACAAACTATCATGAAAACAATGAACTAGTAATTCATCATTATCAATATGGGATGCCATCTTCCTGTAGTACATAGTGATGTGACTACGCGGGCAGCTCAAACCTTTGTACTTTGGCAAATCAGGTATCTTGAATTTCTGCAGCAGCACAACATTCAGAACCAAACACAAATCTTTGGCTTCCATGCCAAAAGCTGAGAACCCTTCGATAGCTCTGATACGGTCTTCTAACAACTTATAGTCAATAGATATATTTTGATTAGTGGGCCTGACAAGAATCTGAGGATTTGGCAGCTGAGAAGCGGCAGGAGCATTCACTTGCGAAGTAGCAAACTGAGAAGGATACACCAAACCCGGATTAACCATCTGACCAACATTCTGACCCATCGGAACACCATACAGATAATTTGGAGGAGGTACCCCAGCAGCTGAGGAAGATGCCCCAGGATAGAACATCCCAGGATGAACATTCTGAACAGCAGTTTGTGCGCCTTGAGACGAAACCGGAGCATGAGTATGAGGACCCCTATACACATGCTCTTCATCATCAGGAGTTTCAGGGTCAACCAATCCGGCAGTTTGGTGAGTTTGAGCCTGAAGATTCTTAGGATCATCATTCACCACTTGAGGCAGGACTGGAGTAGGCATGACCCATGGATAAGCGGCAGCACTACCATTATTTGCAATCTGAGGAGTGTAATTCGGAGGCATGCCCCAAGGGAAACCAGCGGGCATCTGATTCAAACTAGGCTGAACAGCAGGCTGATTCACAGGCTCAACTGGCACGTCAACTCTAGAAGGAGAAGGAACAACGGCAGCAGGAATAGTTGTAACAACAGGAGGAACAGTCATAACAGGTGTGACAACAGTTGCATCAGTAGTGGTTACAACAACGGTGGCAGCAGCAGCAATATCCCTCTGAGCACGAAGGAGCTCCATAATGACATCCATGTTCGTCTAAAACTGATCCATCCGTCCTTGGAATTGTGCCAGAGTTTCCTTGTAAGCAGCGTTCTCAGCTTCGAAGTCAGCCATGATTCGGGATTTGTTTGAGCGAGTAAAATACCGATGTCGAGTCGTTATCTTGCTACAAGGAATGCGAACAAGGATGAGCAACGGTTCCCGGATGAAGGACATGCATATGCGGGCATGAGTGGATGCGATTCATGCAAAAATAAAGTTTTAAAATGCTTATGCAAAAAATAATTTGACATGATGAGATGATATGCAACAACAGAATCAACAAGCCAGCATAGTCTGAACAATCAAATCCGAACATCTACAAAGTTAGTACTGTGTCGGTACGAGATCTGACGCAATGAGAGAACAAAGGTTGGAAGAGTCTTGGTTTCCTGCAGAAAAACCCAATATCCCCCTCACAGGTGTGATATAGAAAGCCAGATTCTCAGTTTCAGATTCTCGATTTGAGAAGCAATAGTACATTCATCCCTCGGGGTACAATATTATCGCCAAACAAAGAGGTCGCCAACTGATTCCCCCAAAAAGAAGGGTCATCCTATGGCAAGTTCCCAGCTTTGGGTCCTCGGATCAAGAAGCGTAATGGGTTTTCCATTTCTGGTCTGCCATTATCGCTCCTTGGGAGGAGTGCCGCAACTGGGTTCTCGGGAAATGGTCGCCAGAGTCGACAGCTTTCTAGGTTAACACCCCGAAATGCAAAGACACGCAAATAAGAACATCTCCCAAGAAAACCTCGTCTGGGTGTGGATTTCATGTAAACCATACGTACCAAGACGCTACGTAGGCCATACTACTTTCCACTCTAATCCTATATGTACTCTCAAGCCTGTGTAATGGGTTTGTCTCTCAAGTAGCAACCCCAACCGACAACAGCAGAGAAAATAGCAGATATCCAGAATATGCAGCATATGAATATTCAAAGCTAAAGCAAGTAAAACAAAGTTAGTAAAGCGCGGAAAGATAAACATCCAAACAAGCAAGAAAGCAAACAAAACTAGGTGAGACCCCTCAAGGGATGGACCAGCAAGAGGTCAATCTGTCCCCAGCAGAGTCGCCAGCTGAAGATGGCTGGAAATCTACCTGAGTGAATCGCACAGTCAAAGATACAACAGAGTCGCCACGAACTTTATTTAGTCCCAAAGGACAGGGAAAATATCGATAAAACCCAAGGGGAAGAGAAACGGGAATGGGGGGTCGGTTATGCGAAAGGAAGGTATTAGCACCTAACGCATCCGTCGTACTCGACGGGAACCATTTCGCTTGCTTCTAGGCTTGGATGGGTTATCTATCTAAAGGCTTCTAACTAAAAGGAAAGGGGAGAGAGTGAAAGGGGAAAAAGAAAAGAAAGGAAGAAAGTGCTCGTGGAGGAACAAGGTCCTCGTGCCTACGTACCCTCATAGTGCAATAAGGAAGTCAGAGCGCCGTAGTTCTTGGAACCAGGGGACAGAGAAGGAAGAAAGAGAGGAGGAAGACGGAAGAAAGGTGGAAGGAAGGAAGGGTGGAAGTGTGCTCGCCGAGATCATTGCGATCTCATGCCTACGTATCATACATTCGAAAGAATGCAGAATCAGAGCTTCCGTAGTTCGGGGAACTGAACGGAAAATGAAAAGGAAAAGAAAGTGGTGTCAAAACCAAGAGCAAAAGAAAGAAGGAAATCCCACTGAGGATTCCAAAGACATGGTGTCAAAACCAAGAAAAGAGTGTAAAGGAAAGAAATAGTAACTGTATCGAGAAAAAAGCGCGAGAATGGTGTCGAAACCAAGAGAATAAAGGAATAAAGGGGAAATGGTGTCCAAACCAATAGAATAAGGGAATAAGAGAGAAATAGTGTCTAAACCAAGAGGATAAGAGAGTACGAGAGAAATGGCTCTACTGGGGATAACTGAGAGGATCGGTGTCGAAACCAAGAAAGTGAGAACAAAGGGACTAGGAAGGACTCCACTGGGGATCCAAATAAAGGGATGGTGTCATAACCAAGAGAAAAAGGAAATTCGGTATATTAACTGGCTGACAGTGGTTAACCGAAGAAAGAGAATAGGACCCTGGCGGGGAAAAGAATGTGGTGTCAACAGACGGGCTGTGATAAACCAAGAGAGAGAGTGCTGAACCGAGAGAAGGTATTTGACTCTGAGGGGCATCGGTATATTAACTGATGAACAGTGGTTAATCGAGGGAGAAAAGACTGCAACTCTGTGGGGTAGATAAGCATTGGTTTTAACAGAGGAAACTGTGATTAACCAGAAAACGGGTGTGGGACCGATCGAAGGTCGTGACCCAAAGGACGGGTGTAGGACCGAGCGAAGGTCGTGACCCAAAGGGTTTGGTAGACTGACTAAACAAATAGTACACGACCGAAGAAAGGGTATCTGAATCAAAGAAAGGTTACTAGCCCAAAGATGCAAGTATTCGAACCAAGATGAGGTTGCCAACTGCGAGGATTCGGTGTTTTAACAGACGGACTGTGATTAACCGAAAAGAGCGAGTGATTAACCAAGAGAAGGTGATTAACTCGAAAAAGGGTTCAATATTTTAACAGACAGACTGTGGTTAACTGAAGAGACGGGTGATTAACCGAGAGAATGTGATTAACCCAAGAGAAGCTCAGTGATTAACAGACGGACTGTGATTAACTGAGAAAGATTGCGAGCATTGGTGTTTTAACTGACAGGCAGTGTTTAACCAATCAAAGGGAGAGGAACCAAAGAAAAGGTTGCGAACTCCTGGGGAAGAATGGTCATAGCAGGAAAACTGTGTTAGACCAAAGAAATAGAATAGAGACTCTTCATGGGAATCAAGAGCAGTGATTGATTTTAAGAAGAAAGGAGTGATGAAACAAAGAGGGATTGCTAGTGCAAGGATAATGATCTCAACCAAGAAGGATGGTGATTGATCAAAAGGAGAGATTGAAAGAGATATGAGTGATCAACGATCGAAAAGGATCGCAAAGAGAGAAGAGTGATCAAGGATCGACTCGATAGGGGAATGAGAAACACTATAGCTGGAGGATAGAGGTGACTATTCTCGAGGAGAGGACAAGACGCCCTTACCAAAGAAATAGCCAGAATGGGGTTGGAAAGACTCCATCCTCATTCCTTCTCTAGCACCCAAAATATAGTGTGGGAAGTGAAACGGACAGCGCAACCGCTCCAATGTTGAACAGTGCTCCTGCATAGAGAAACGTACAGCATAATAGCGTCAATTTGTACAGTGCTCCGATGCAAAGCGCAGTGCGAAACTCCAACTCCACGCGGGGGGGGGGGGGGGGGGAAAGGGAGAGAAAGCTCTAAAGGAGGCCTAAAGAGAGGAAAAGGGAAGATCGACTAATTGAAATAAAATTTTGATCAATTAATCAAGGGATAAACATGCTAACAACTTTCCAAACAGGATGAAAAGTCATTAAAGCCAAAAGGAGTGAATTATTGATTATACAAGATTAAGTTTATCCATGAAAAATAAACTTAATGCAAGCTGAAATGGAAAGTGCAAAACAATTCCAAATGATAATCAAAGTGTCACACAAAATCATGTATCATGTGAACAAAGATAGTGCAAGAAGGATTATGTTCATATAATGCTAAGAACATGGAGCAAATGAATAATCGAAAACGTGCATCGAAAGTTCATAAACATGCTTCAACCAGAAGTGAAATGTCATTAAAAACATCCATAAAATCGAGCATAATGATCAATGGAAATTAAAATGGAGAACGCATGGCAAACACACTTGAAAATGCAAGAAAATGGCATTCTGGTACAGTGTTAACCGGTTACTCACCATGCGTTAACCGGTTACTTGCTTGAAAATTGGCGTTTTTGGTGAAAATTGAACTGAGTAACCGGTTACTCACCATGTGTTAACCGGTTAACACTGATCAGTTGTGAAAAAAAACAGAAAAAACAACTTTTCAAAAGTAGTTTTCAACACATAATCAGTTATGCAAACTACCACATGCTAGGAACTGAGATTGTGCACGAAAATTGAACTTGAAAACAACAAATAAACAGAGATAGAATCAACTAATACAATTGAATCATTGATCAAACACATGCAAAACCAAATCACACACAACAATTATCTACTACATTGCGAGCGATACAAAAATGCGCGAAACGGTAAAATTAGTTATATCCACCAACCTACAAGCCGGAGATTTGGCTTGGTAAATGTTGCAAAGGATTATTGATGCAGAAAATCAAAGAAAACCATAGGAATCTTCAATTTGTAGACGAACCGTATCGAAATATAGCAAAATGCGATAAAGCTCCAAAATGCGAATTCGAACCGTTAGAAGTTGCAGCAACTACTCAAGATCAATCCAAAAGCTTAAATAACTCTAGAAATCCAAGTGTAATAGCAAGAATGATGAAGGTTGAGCTCAAGAAATAATCACTTTTGGTGTAAAAGTGATTATCCTTCAAAGTAGGAATAAGCTTTGGTGAGGTTTTGGAAGAGAATTGAGATGAAGATGAAGATGTAGTAGAGAAATTCAGAGAGAATGTGGGAGAATTGAGAGTGAAATGGAGCAAATGGTTGAAAGTCCTTGAAAATGAGTGAAGGTGAGTTTATATAGATTTTAGGTTTGGAGTGTGAGAGCTTTGGACTCTGGTTTGGACTTAGCTTTGGGAGGTTTGGATTTAGGGTTGGAGTTAGTTACACTTGACTCACCGAGTCAAGGTGGTTAACTCGGTTAGTTAGGATCAACTCGGTAACAATCCCAATGTGAGTTTCATAATCCAAAGGTTGACATGTTGGTGAATTAAGTAACATGGTGGACTTAATTTAAAGTGATGCATGGGAATAAATGTAAGGGAAATGAATTGAATAACTTTGAAATGTCTAGAGAAGTCTAGAATGTTCCACACACTGCTAGAATCAAGTAGAACCAAAGACCAACGAGAGTGCATGGATGTTGTCCCAAAATGCAGCAAAAATCTTAAAATCTGCCTGTGTTAACCGGTTAACAGAATTACAAAGAAATTGTGTTAACCGGTTAATCAGACCAAATTTTGCCCATTTTGCTTGAAAAATGATGTTGTGGTCCCGGCTTCGATTTTCCACTTCTTCTCTTGATGCATAGGCGTAGAAACTTTCATTTTGTGCTTGTTTTGTTGACGTGATGACCTCGTGAGAATATGATTAATCGGGCTAAAAAACCCGAATATCCTGTAACAAGAAACACACGAAGAAAAGTGTGAATGCGTATGCTAGCGATGCGAATGCTTATGCTCATGCAAAAAGGCAAAAAAGGGAGGTCAAATTTCGGGTTACGACAAGCTCCCGCTGAGAAGAGTAAACAGAAACATACTGATGGCAAGAAGCCAAGTGGGGGAGGTGCAACTGCTCCTCTTAAGTGCTATAGGTGTGGAGAGTTGGGACATCGTGTCAGTGAGTGCACGAGCGATGTGAAGAAGTGCTTCAAGTGTGGTCAGGCAGGACATCTGATTGCTGACTGCAAAGCTAATACAGTTACTTATTACAATTGCGGGGTACAGAGCCATATTAGTACTCGTTGTCAGAAACCAAAGCAAGCTTCGACTGAAGGAAAAGTGTTTGCTTTGACAGGGACTCGGACTTCCAGTGAGGACAGATTGATCAGAGGTACATGTTATATTAATAATACGCCTTTGATAACTATTATTGATACTGGTGCTACTCACGCTTTTATTGCTGCTGATAGTGTAAGAAGGTTAGGCCTTATTATTTCTCCTATGAAGGGAGATATGGTTATCGAAACTTCTGCTAAGGGATCGGTGGCCACTTCCTTGGTTTATTTGAATTGTCCATTATCAATCTATGGTAAGGACTTTGGTGTAGATCTGATTTGTTTACCGTTGAGAGGTCTCGATGTGATTTTGGGTATGAACTGGTTGGAGTACAATCATGTTCATATTAACTGTTTTAACAAGTCAGTTCAATTTCTTACTCCTAAGGAAGAGGGAGATGATGGTTTTCTGTCTGCTAGAGAGTTGAAGGAACTCTTGGAACAAGAAATTCAGGTGCTTGCATTGTTTGCATCTTTGTCAGTGGAGAGTAATTTAGTGATTAACGAATTGCAAGTGGTGCGTGAATTCCCTGAAGTGTTTCCAGATGACATTGCTGATGTGCCACCAAAGAGAGAAGTAGAGTTTACTATTGATCTTTTCCCTGATACCAGACCTATCTCTATGGCACCATACAGGATGTCGGCGTTAGAATTGTCAGAGCTGAAGAAGCAACTGGAAGAATTGTTAGCGAAGAAATTTGTGAGGCCAAGTGTGTCGCCTTGGGGAGCTCCAGTGTTGTTGGTAAAGAAAAAGGATGGTAGTATGAGGTTGTGTATTGATTACAGGCAGCTGAATAAAGTGACGATTAAGAATAAGTATTCGCTTCCGAGAATAGATTACTTGATGGATCAATTAGTGGGTGCCCGTGTGTTTAGTAAGATTGACTTGAGGTCGGGTTATCATCAGATACGGGTAAAAGACGAAGACATTCAGAATACGACTTTCAGGACGCGATGTGGACATTATGAGTATGTGGTGATGCCATTCGGAGTTACTAATGCACCTGGTGTATTCATTGAATATATGAATCGTATCTTTCATGATTACTTGGATCAGTTTGTGGTTATCTTTATTGACGATATCCTAATCTATTCTAAGTCAGAAGAGAAGCATGCTGAACATTTGCGGATTATGTTGCAAGTGTTGAAAGAGAAGAAGCTCTATGCCAAGTTGTCTAAGTGTGAATTCTGGTTGAGGGAGGTAAGTTTTCTTGGTCATGTTATTTCTGGTGATGGTATTGCTATAGATCCATCCAAAGTAGACGTTGTTCTATAATGGGAGACTCCAAAGTCGGTGACCGAGATTAGAAGTTTCTTGGGTTTGGATGGTTATTACCGAAGATTTATTGAAGGGTTTTCGAAGTTGGCACTTCCGTTGACTCAGTTGACGTGCAAAGGTAGAGCATTTGTGTGGGATGTTCATTGTGAAAAAAGTTTCATTGAACTGAAAAAGAGGTTGACTACAGCTCCAGTGTTAGTTCTACCCGAACCGAATGAACCATTTGTAGTGTATTGCGATGCTTCCTTGATGGGTTTGGAAGGTGTGCTAATGCAGGATGGTAAGGTTGTGGCTTATGCTTCACGACAGTTGAGGGTACATGAGAAGAATTATCCGACTCATGATTTGGAGTTAGCTGCAGTAGTTTTTGCATTGAATATTTGGAGGCAGTATCTCTATGGTTCCAGATTTGAAGTGTATAGTGATCATAAGAGCTTGAGGTATCTGTTTGATCAGAAGGAATTGAATATGAGGCAAAGAAGATGGTTAGAATTCTTGAAGGATTATGATTTTGGCTTGAACTATCATCCCGGCAAAGCTAATGTCATGGTTGATGCTCTGAGTCGAAAATCATTGCATGTATCTGCTATGATGGTTAAAGAGTTAGAATTGGTTGAACAGTTCAGAGATATCAATTTAGTTTACGAACAGACACCGCAGAGTGTAATGTTGGGTATGCTGACGATTAACAATGAATTTCTTAAAAATATCAGAGACAGACAGAAGTTGGATGTGAAGCTGGTAGATTTGATAATTGGAGATAACCAAGCAGAAGGTAATGAGTACAGAGTGGATGAACAAGGTGTGTTGAGATTCCGTGACAGGATTTGCATCCTGATAATACTGAGTTGAAGAGAATGATTTTAGAAGAAGGTCATCGGAGTAGTTTGAGTATCCATCCAGAAGCTACGAAGATGTATCAAGACTTGAAGAAGATATTTTGGTGGCCTGGATTGAAGCGTGATGTGGCTCAGTTTGTGTATGCTTGTTTGACTTGTCAGAAGTCAAAAGTGGAACATCAGAAACCTGCTGGTAAGATGCAACCGTTAGATATTCCAGAGTGGAAGTGGGACAGTATTTCTGTGGATTTTGTAACAAGGTTGCCTAACACACTGAGAGGACATGACTCTATTTGGGTAGTAGTGGATAGACTGACTAAGTCGGCACATTTCATTCTGATTAATATCAGTTTTCCCTTGCAAAAGTTGGCAGAGATTTATATTCAGGTGATTGTGAAGTTGTATGGAATTCCGTTGAGTATTGTGTCAGATAGAGATCCGAGGTTTACTTCTAGATTTTGGGAGAGTTTGCAAGAAGCTTTGGGTTTGAAGTTGAAGTTGAGTTCCGCTTATCATCCGCAGACGGATGGGCAGACAGAGAGGACTATACAATCTTTGAAGGATTTGTTGAGGGCTTGTGTGCTTGAACAAGGAGGTGCTTGGGATAGCCATTTTCCGTTGATTGAGTTCACATATAACAACAGTTATCATTCCAGTATCGAAATGGCACCTTTTGAGGCTTTATATGGTCGGAGATGTCGGACGTCGTGGTGTTGGCATGAGTCAGGTGAGAGCGTAGTGCTTGGGCCTGATATTGTCCATCAGACTATTGAGACTGTGAAATTGATTCGAGAGAAGATGAAAACTTCGCATAGTAGACAGAAGAGTTATCATAATAAGAGAAGGAAGGATCTTGAATTTCAAGAAGAAGACCATGTGTTTATGAAAGTTACTCCGGCGACCGGTGTTGGACGTGCTTTGAAGTCGAGGAAGCTTACTCCTAGATTTATTGGTCCGTATCAGATTTCGGCAAGAGTTGGACCTGTTGCATATAGAGTGGCATTGCCGCCGCGTTTGTCAAATTTGCATGATGTGTTCCATGTTTCGCATCTTCGGAAGTATGTTCCGGATCCGTCGCATATGATTCCGATGGATGATGTGGAAGTGAGAGATAATCTCACAGTCGAGGCCTTACCAGAGCGTATTGATGATCGCGAGGTGAAGCAGTTGAGGGGAAAGGAGATTGTTCTCGTGAAGGTAGTATGGGGAGGTGCTGCCGGTGGGAACATGACTTGGGAATTGGAGAGTAAGATGCAAGAGTCGTATCCGGGTTTGTTTGCGTCAGGTAAAGTTTCGAGGAAGAAAATATTCTAAGTGGGGGAGAGTTGTAATGCCCCATTCTCCTTTTATTATTATTTGTGAATAATTATATGTTGTTGTGATCGATTATGTGTTGTTGTACTTTCGTTGTATTTTGTGTACCCGTGGTGAAGGGTAGTGGCCTTAAGTAGTAGGTCTTGGGCGTAGTAGGGGTGTATGGCTAATAACATAGAGATTAGCGGTCCGTTGAGTAATGTTGATTGGATTATTTTAAGTTATCATTTGTTGACTAATTTATTTCATTAGTTGAGTGATAATGTTAATATAATAAGATAATCCAAATAATTAAGAGGTTTAGTGAGTGGAAGGGCTTTATGGTAATTAGGCAAGGATTAAGTGAGGGCAAATAAGGTGATTCATTAATTGGGGTATATGAGAGAATTAGAGAGTGAGAGTTCATTATTCTAATTCCACGTGAAAAAGTGAAAGAGGAAGAAGAGCTAGGGCAAGAGGAAGAAAGGGAGAATCCATTGAAGTTAGGAAAGCTCATCACTTTAAGGTAAGGGTGGGATTTCTTTCATCTGTCAAGGGTTAAATGATGTAAGTATTGAAGTAGAAATCACTAAGTTGGAATCCATGGGGTTGAATGAGGGTTTTAAGAAGATTTTGTGATAATATGATTGGAATTGATGAATTAGTCTTGTTTTATATGTTTGGTTGAATTGAAAATGTTAGATGTAGACTATTGGTGCAAAATCTATGAAAAATTGATGTTAAAAATCGAGTTTAGTGCAGAAAAACGCAGGTGGTTTGTTGCTGTCATCGCAGGGTTTTGGGCTGCAGAATCGTAGGGCGCGCTTAGCGCGATTTGGAGAAATTTCGTCTCTTCGAGGCAGAGAGCTGCGCGCTTAGCGTGGGTGGGGCTCGCTTAGCGCGACCTGGGGCTAAAAAATATTATTTTTATTGACTTAAAATTCATGGAAAATATCTATTTTATATTATATTAATGTTGTGTTGTTGCTGTTGTATGGTGAGCATGTATTGAGGTGTTATGTGCTTGTTTTGTTGATGTTGATGTGATAATGGGAAATGCATGATCGAATGATGTAAAGATGTGTAGTTGTTGTATTGGTGCATTGATGTATGTTTAGATGAATGCATGTTGACGGTTAAATGATGTTGGTATGAAGATGAGTATGCTATGTGTATGCATGAGTCGTTGTCGCATGTTGTCATTGATGGTGCATGGCATGTGCAGAGTTGTGGAATGGCGTGCCCAGGTGGGGTGTTATCGTCTATCCGAATTCCTTGATGGAATTGTTGTTGTTGGTGTGATTGTGTGCCCAGATGGGGTGTAAGCAATCACAGTTGTTGGTGCGACCATGAAATAGGGGTCGTACGTGACCATGAAACAGGGGTCGTTGGTGTGATCATGAAATAGGGGTCATACTTGACCATGAAACAGGGGTCGAGAGTTTCGACGGGAACTATGATCATGAAACAGGGATCGATTTTGGTACCACATGCATTGAGTCTAGTCGAGTCTCCTTTGCATTCTCTTGTTTGTTGTGTCGCATAATGGTTGGTACAATTATCATTGATTGTCTATGCATAAGTTGAGGTGCGTGATTCTTGTTGGATGTTACGATATGGTGAATAACTTGATGATGTATGCTTTTCTATTTATATCATCTCTCTCTTTAGTTGATTTAAGAATCTCACCCCTTCTGTGTTTGGTGATGCTTTAAACGGCATCCTGCAGATACTCAAGAGCAGTTGGACTCGTGGTCGGTGAATACGAGGTACTTCACCTTGTGGTGTCTGCTCTGACATGTAACATGCGGAGTCGGGAACGCTTATTGCATGAGTTGTTTTGTTAAAAGGATTTTGTTGTCTTTAAAGTTTCGAATTAAAATTTGTCAGTTAAAACCGTTATGTTTCCTTATCATTGTTATGATTGACTTTTCCGCTGCATAATAAAAGTTGGTTTATTGAATTATACAATATGTTACATGTCTAATGAAGAGCAAGTATGCTGTCGAAAGTAATGCCTTAAATATAATTGGATGATTTTACTCTGATTTTTCGATTAAATATTACGGGGGAATTTAGGGTGTTACAGGCAACGTGTATTGTACTCCATGAGCCTTGAGCACATGGGAAATGAGGAATGAGGGGTCTCCCTTCACTCTTCTAGGGTGTTTAGCATACGTCCTGTTGGGGACGATTATGCGACGCATTTGTTCCTATGTCATAGACTTTAGTGCAATACAAGTTATGAACTAACTTAATTCATTTCTGTCTAAAAAACACAAAACAAATTCAAATCTTTTTCATCCTTCGGGATTGTTGGGTTTCAAATCATTTTCAGAAAAGAGCTCGTCGCTCACATAAAAAATACTTATCGACTCGTACGTCGAACTACGACTGCTCTGATTTCCTCTTTCTCGTCTGATTGAGGATACGTAGGCACAAGACGGCGATGTCTTGGCGAGCAACCTTCCCCCTTAGTGCATAGTCTGTTGAACTACGTCGACTCTTATTCTTCGTTCGTCCACGAAGATACGTAGGCATAGGATTTCGATAATCCTTGCGAATTCGCTTTTGTTCTTCCCTTTCTCGTTTCCATTTAGAAGTAGGCTTTAGACAACTCACCCTTTGATTAGACAAAAAGCGTGGATCCCATCGAGTACGATGGATGCATGGGGGTGCTAATACCTTTCCCTCGCGTAATCAACTCCCGAATCTGGACTATGGTTGCAATGACCATGTCTTCTCCCTCTTCAGGTTTTCTTCGATTATTTCCTTTCCCTGCGTCATAATAAATAATGTTCGGTGGCGACTCTTCTGTTCTTGTTTATGCAGGTTATTTTTTCACATTTGTGACAGCTGGTAACTCTGCTGGGGACTTTCCCATCCCTAAGCGAGTCAATCCTAGCGCTTGTCTATTTATTTTCATTGGGTGTTTGTTGTTGTGCATTATCTGTTGTATATTACTGTCTTTATCGCATTTATTGCATTTTATTACTGGACTGTGCTGGACTGTGCTAGTTTTTCTGTTTATCAGGATGGGTGTTCTGAGGGATAAGCCCACTACCCAGGCTTGAGCATACACACAGGTTTTAGTGTGGATAGTTGTGTCGCTCGCGTGGTGGTGACCACGTGGAGTGTTCGCGAGACCCACAGCCAGACGAGGTTCTTTCAGGAGATATTCGATACTGCATGTTGATGCAGGTCATTGGATGGTCCCTTGATGAGCTGTCGACTCTGGAGACCATTCCCGATGACTCAGTGGAGACACTCCTCCCAAGAGGTGATAATGGCAGACCAAAAATGGCAAACCCATTACGCTTCTTGGTCCGAGGACCCGAAGCTGAGAACTTGCCATAGGATGACCTTTTTTAGGGGAATCAGTTGAGGCCTCCTCAATTGATGATGATGCCAAACCAGAAATGGTGAACTTATCATCATTTCTCGACCTGAGCGCCCGTGATAATGAGGATCCTCGCTTTTATAGTACCCACATGTGAGATGGGCAGGATTTTTATAGGCTTGCAAGTAACCTTGACTGTCAACATACCCGTTATCCTGGTATTCCTACGGAGGTGAATAGTTGATCATGTTGTATTCAGTCGGTTATTGTTCAGTCAATTCAGTGCAGCAGCTTTCCAGTTTATGTGGTACCCTTGATCCCATGTCTCTGCATCCGTATCATCATTTTGCATTCTGATATACATGTTCTTGTATTTCCAAGGATCTTAACTTTGATACTAGCTGTTGAGCATTTCCATCTATTTCTTGTGGTTCGTCTGTGAAAAACTTGAGTCAAAGCAGAATGATTCCTTGGAAATATTCGAACATAGCATTTTTCATTTGCATTCTCATTCTGACTTGGTATTATCTTCAGAATTGCCGGCTTGATCTGTCACCACTGCTCAACCTGTGATAATCGGAGGATAGCCATGGAACAACTCCGTGCAGAAGTGACTGAAATGAAGATTCAGATGGGGCAGTTTATGGGAGACATGCAAGTTTTGATTCAAGACCAGAAAGTGCTGAGAGAGGAAGTCAACCAGATGAAGACTCAGATGAGCCTAGTTATGGAAATCTTGAATACGGTGTTAAATAAGGAAAATAATCATGTGCTCACTTCTGCAACAGAAGTCCTTACTCCTCTCATCTCTTTGGGATCTTCTCTAGATCATGGTTTGTCTCGTGAATCCCCTCCACAATCTGAAGTTTCAGAGCTTTCCCATCAGCAATCACTTCCTGCTCCCCAAGAGGATCCTAGGCCAGAGAGGCCTAAGAAGAAGTTTGATCCCATTCCAATGCCGTATGCGCAATTGCTTCCTCATTTGCCCATGCTCAAACTAGTCGACCTTGTCACTTTAGGAACATCTCCAAAAAGGTTTCCTTTGGGCTTCAATATCAATGCTAGGAGTGACTTCCACTCTGGTGCACCTGGTCACAATGTTGAAAATTGTACAAGGTTCAAATATAAGGTCCAAGAGCTCATTGATTTAGGGGCAATCAAGTTCACGTCAGTCAGCACTGGCAAACAAGGTGATTTTACTCCATTTGTTGCCAAAGAAGTAGGGACTCCGTCCTTTTCCGTAGGATCCACCTCACGTCATGGATCTCTTCCACAACCTTATGCTTCAGAAGCTCTACGTCAGTAACCCTTGTTTGTGACTCAGCCAAATGTGGAAAGGAAAGTACAGGGGCAGGTTGGGCGCCCGAATCAGCATCAGCAGCGGAACTATCAACAACAGGGGCAACTCAGACCAAGAAGGCCCAGGAGGATATTTGATCTTATTCCTATTCCTTGTAGTCAGTTGCTTGCTCGCCTGCTCAAAAGCTCTCTGATTCAGTTGAGGAATACCACGCCAGTGTCGTACCCTATTCCTTTGGACTATGACATGAATGCTAGGTGCAAGTTCCACTCAGGAATGTTTGGGCATATAATTGATAAATGTAATGCGTTCCAACACAAGGTGCAAGATTTGATCGACTCAAAGGTCATCACCCCAGATGGCACGCCCGTGAGTTGAAGCCTCCTGAAGGGGCACTCAGATCGCAAGAGCGTCATCATAAGCAATAAGTCCAGATGGAGTCAAGCTTCCTCAACAATGACAATCTTCGGTTTCTTTACTGCATGTTGCATTTTGTATTCTTCATTGTTTGTTAGTACAGTGTTTGCATGAAAAACTTGTTTGTGTTTTGAATGATGATTTTAATGCAATAAATGTGTTGTTCTTGAAGTACTTTACTTTTATGCACTCATATAATGTTTCTATGCACTACAATACTAACTTTCTTGCTTAAAGTCTTGGAGGGAGGATGATTAAGTGAAAAACACAAAATCTTTGGTTGTATGCTTTTGGATAAAACCTTGTTGATGATGTACAGGCATTGCTTCAAATCCCCAAACACCGGAGATATAAGGGAGATAGACCCTTGTCAACCTCATTGAGCCTCAAAGTAGGAGTTTCCTTTCATTTGAAAAAACCCTCACATCTAACCCAGGGGCATGGTAAGTGTCAGTTTGTTTGACCGAGCGTTCAACTTTCAAAAGGATTGCGCCTCTGAGGATCTATTACCTTTCTTTCCTCACATATCAGGAGGTCAAGGGGTGTGAGACCATAATGGTTATCCCTCACCGCAAGGAGTGAAGTAGTCACAATCCTATTAGAGATGTCAGGACAGCCAGTGTCACACGATTCATTCAAGAATAAAAAAGAAAAATAAAAAAGCCCGCTAAGTCAAAAACTTGAAAATAAGTGACTTAGGCAAAAATTAGGGCATCCCACTGGATTTCAAAATCGAAAAAAAATTCAAAAAGAATCAGTCCAGGCAAAATCAGGGAAACAAAAGAAGAAAGAACGAAAAGGCTTACAAAAGGAAAAACCCTCGAGCAAAAGCAAGTTGTGTGGCCACAGGTACCAAAGACGAAAGGAGCGACTACCACTCCAAAAACCTCATGGGTCCATTAACTGTCACTCCTCACAAAAAATCCTTTTGAGAGATGAGCGTTTGTGCTAAATTAACTGAACGTAGGACCAAAGGACATCATGGAGAATGGGTGGGTACAAACAAAATTTCGAGCCATAAATCCTTTGTTCTTAAACCGTGAACCAGGCCACATTACAACCCTTAAAAGTCCTAATTGAAACAGGGTTTATTCCGAAAACGTACTTCAACGAGATAGCGTTCCTGACTCCCATAGGTTGTGATGATAATATTTTTGTTGGTATTGCATATGCGTATGGTTTTCCATTCAAAAATCAATGTCGTTGCCAGTGACTTATTCGCAAGGTTTGGCGATATCTTTTTAATAAACTTCAAGGTTAATATATGTGTTGCATTAGAATCACTATTCTCATAATAAACATTTTCTGCCTGCATACATGTGCCTAAGCATCAAGGAAGCTTACACGATGAACATCAGTCGAGAAGCTTGGTCCTGCCAAGTTGAGAGGCCTGAAAACACCGAAGGACGGTCATGTCAAGGGGCATGTTGCCAAGAGACTTTGCGTAGCCGGGGCGTTCCTTGTAAGTCGTGATAAGAGGTAGCCAATCTGGAGCAGTCACATTGAAAACTCTCCCTAAAGCAGCCAAACGGGGGGAATCACGTCGAGATTCGACAAATATCTCGAGGACCAGTCGGACAGAGGTAAATTCACTTCAAGGCTCGTATTGGGGCAGGTCACCTCAAGAGCACGAGAAGTTATCCACTCCTGAAGACGATTAATTGAAAGCACCTCTTCAAGGTTCAGAATACTGAGACAGAGTATTTCAAGATATTACGAATCCTCGCGAGGCAAATTACTGTGCAATCTGGGGCCGTTACGTCGAGATCTGATAAATCTCTCCAAGAGTTTAAAAACCCAGGGCATGATGAAAGCCAAGTTTTCTGTAAAATCCTCTTGAGACGATTTCTTCTGTTAGACCCTGTAGTACGGGGCAAGTGGAGAGTTCAAAGGGTCGTTGGTCATGCAAGAGAATCAGCATGCAGTCGATCAACAGAAGCATAAAGCACCAAAGTAGTTCCCAGTATGGAATTTCTCTTCCTCGGCAAGGCACTAAAAGGTATCTTTTCCCAGTGAGGGAGGCGTTTGAATCGCCATTCGTCCTCAGCAAAGATAGTTGAAGTTCTATCATCCATGGCAGAGCATTATGAAAATTCTGATTATCCTCCCCAGCCAGAGTTCAGGAGTTTGCTCTCCCCTAGCCAGGTTGGTGAAGTTTGTTACTTTTCAGCACGAATTCATATTCACTCGTACAAGTCAAGAATGGTGGGTCGGTGTTTCTCGAGTTTGTGGTAAGGTGGTTTCCGTCTCCCCAATGGAGTAATGGTAGAATGCCGCCCCTAGCAGAGCAGATATCTCCAATTATCGTTCCCCAAGCAGATTTGTGGGTGGTGGTTAGCTTTCCTCAGCGGGTCAAAGGCCAATTGCCATTGGTACTTCTCTTCAGCAGAGGCCTGAGGCATTTTCAGCAAATGTTTATTACAGAACGGAGGTTTTGTTGGATTCTCGAGCAGAGCCTGTGAACATAGAAACGATTCAGTTTACCGTATGGTTGCAGGGTAGCAAGATTGTTTCTCCCCGGTAAAGTTTCTCTTCCTAGCATTGAAATTTCATCATCCTCAGTAGAGCATACTCTCCCCAGCAAGAGTGCAAAGGATTGTTTCCCCAACCGGAGTCGTGGTTAGTTTTCCCCAGCAAGCATTCAGAAGTTGATTGCTCTAGGGTGGACGTTGTTGTATCTCCAACAGAAGGCTTGTTGGATATCTTTCCTGGGCGGAGATTTTATCTTCCCCACAGAGTTTTGATATATACTGTCATTTCTCCAGTAGCAGGGTAGGTTCAATGATATCTCCTAGCATGTTTGGTATTATTGACTTCTCTCCCCAAGCAGAGTTTGGTGTTAATCCTCGCAACGGTTCGTTCAACAGTTGTTGACATCCCCAACAGGTTTTAAGTCCAATTGTTATTGGCACTCTTTCGTATCGAGATCTTTGGGTTCCATCTTCAGTAGTTGTTATTCTTAATTCCCCTATCAGAGAAGAAGTATCGGGTTTTGGGTTTCGTCTTCAGCAAGGGTTATTTGTAATCCCCAGCAGGTGGGAAGTTCTCTTTGGGTTTCATCATAGATGGTTAATCTGGAAAGTTGTTCGGTGTGATTTTCCTCAGCAGGGTTTATGACTCAGGAGACAATTTAGTTTGTCATCCCCGGTGGAGTTGCCTTCGTTTTCAGCGTTTATTTCGCTGAGCTATCTCTTTTTGCATAGCATAAGCATCATTTTCATTGCATCCTCCAAATGCGTAGCATTTCCATTTTGTATGGAGCATTACGCCATAGAAAAATTCAAACATATGCATTCGAAGCATAAGTCAGGTTAGAGTGCTCTTTTGCCGGGCGTTTCCCCAGCAGAAAGTACAGTAATTCAGGAGATATTGTTCAATCTCATTCCCCAAGCAATGGATTTGGCCATCCGAAGAGACTATCTGGTATTCCCTTGCAGAGTTGTTTGTCAGTATTGGTGGCCTGTGGTTTCTGTTCTTTTCACCCCTTCGTCCAGGTAGTCTTTTGATTTATCCCCTCAGAGATGTTAGCTTTATTTAGGCACACGTCCGTGTTCTTTCAACACCCGTCCGTGTTTGATCCTTTCTTTCAATACCCATCCGTATTGACCTTAGACACTCGTCCGTATTCTTTCAACACCCGTCCGTGTTTGAACCTTTTAGACACCCGTCCGTGTCCTTTCAGCACCCGTCCGTGTTTGAACCTTTTAGACACCCGTCCGTGTCCTTTCAGCACACATCCGTGTTTGAACCTTTTAGACACCCGTCCGTGTCCTTTCAGCACCCATCCGTGTTTGAACCTTTTAGACACCCGTCTGTGTTCTTTCAGCACCCATCCGTGTTTGAACCTTGTAGACACCCGTCCGTGTCCTTTCAGCACCCGTCCATCTTTGAACCTTTTAGACACCCGTCCGTGTTCTTTCAGCACCCGTCCGTGTTTGAACCTTTTACACACTCATCTATGTTCTTTCAGCACCCGTCCGTGTTTTGGTTTTATACCTATTATTACTTGTCCCCTAGCGGAGTCGTCCTTCCCTTTGCAGATTGCAAATTTGTGTGGTTATTTTGGTATTCAATCTCAGTGTATCCGGATTGTCTGAAAGCCTTTGCTCTCATACCTTCATATCCAAGAAGATTGAATAGGGGCAGCTGTAGCACCCCAAAATTTACCCTTTTGTTTCTAACTCTAACTGGTTTATGCTTCTTTCATTTTGCATCTTCATTTTTCATTTGCATGTTTCTCTTGGGCATGGGATCAGGGTATTTTCCAGCGGCTAATGGCGTCATCAATATAGGAGATAGTTTCAGCAGTATTCAGAGCTAAGCAGGTGGTTTTCAGGCTCTTCTCGAGCATTTATTTTGCTCCCTAGAGGATTTTGATTGCCAGAGGTTTCGACAGTAATTTTTGCTCAGTGATTCGGCACCGGACAATTATGGCTCAGCAGGTTATTTGGAGTGCATAAAGCAATTTACAGCATATTTCAGGTGTTACTCAGTAGCAATATTAATTATTGAGTTTCAGAGGCTCAACAGGGTTCAGAACAAGCGGAATCAGGCGAATATCCAAGTTTCCCTCCAAAAAGTGCCAGAATTCAAATTTCCCTTGTGTTAATTGATTAACACATTTTGCACTAAAATGGGTTAATCGATTAACCAAGGCAAAATTTGCCCAGATACTTCATTTTTAAGCGCTGTATTTTTTATTCCAAATATTAATCACCATTTCAATTTTCACACCAATAGAAGGATCTAGAGAGGTTTCTAATTTGATTTATTTTCCATCCAATTTCCACTCTAATTCCACATTCCCTTTCCAAATTCAAATTTCCACTTTCCATTCCACTCACTAAACCTCATTCCAAACTCAAACTTAACTCCTAACCTAGGGGTTATTTAACCAAATTAATTCCAAACCTCACCATCAATTATCATTTTCCCTCAGAATTCACTCTCAATTTTTAGAATTCTCTCTCACATTTTCACTCTCAACCTCCATTTTCAACCTCACTTAGAGCTCCTCCATAGAGGTTAACAAGTTCTTCATTGGAACTTGTTAATTCTTAATCTAAAGCCTCTCATTACCACTCCATTGCTGTTTTCCATTGGTGATTTTCGTTTGGATCTAGATCTGGAATTTCAGAAGTGCTTATTGGAAGTGATTTTGAAGTATTATTAGCTTGTTGCTTGGATTTTCAGCTTTTGCTTGCAAGGAGTTCATAGATCCTTGGATTTCTTGCTTGGATCTGTTAATTGCAACTTAACAACACTTACCAAAGCAATTCTCAGCTTTGTAGGTTGGTTTTTCTTAGATCTATGCTTAATCTAGCTTAATTCCAGCTTATTCAATGTAGACCCTTGGTTTTGCTTGTGATTTACTCAATTTGTTTGAATTTGATTATTGTTGTTCATGATTGTTGGATCTAGATGATGTTTGATTGCTGTGATTGAACTTAATTTTCGTGCATCATTGATTACATGACCATTTGGGTGATTGCTTGAGTGATTGTGCTGCTGAAAAGTGATTTTCCAACTTGATTTTCTGCTACTGGTACAGGGTTAATCGATTAACCAATTCCAGTTCATGTAATTTTTCCGTATTTTGAGCTGTTAATCGATTAACCAAATTGCACAGAAAATGGTTAATCGATTAACACTGATGTAGAGTGCGATTTTTATGCATTTTTTAGCTTGTTTCGATTTCGTTCCACTTTTAATCTTCATGAATTGATATGATGCATATTTGTGACCTGTTTTGATGTTGTTGCACCTCACACCATTGTATGAACACGGTTTTGTACACTCGACTTTTGGTTTTCGTTGATGAATGTTCATGCTTGTGTTGTTGCTTTCTTGATACGATGAATATGTTGCACACACTTCCTGACCATGTTGATTGTGGATTATTGCTTACGTTGCTGGAGTTGTGTTGCACATGCTTGTTTGCTTTTAATTCCATGGAATGCATGCTTGAGTTAATTGTTTAATTATCACATGATGTGCACTCTTTCACGATGTTTTCAAGGGTAGTTTACCATGGTTTGAGGTGTGATTGTGATCATGATTGAGTGAATAATATGTAATGTTTGATGCATGTTCGTTATGCCATGTTTGAATCGTATTCGAATGCATGCCAAGTTGTAAATCCACTGTTGTTCCTCTGTGCGTGGGTTGTTGTATGTGTTATTGTTTGCTTTTTACACTTACTCTGTGCTGAAAACATGAGCTGTTAAATGCTGTTTGGTGTGTTTGCTGGTTTTTACTGCTATGCAGGTGCTGGAGCGCTGTTGTAGCTGCTGTTTTGGTTTATTTTCTTGGTTTTAGTTCGCTTTTGTATGCTCCCTTAGAATTCCCTAATCCAATTTAATATTTGATTGAGCTTGGATTAGGATAGACCTTAGGTTTCAATCCATGCATGCTAACATTAGGTAGAATTCTCCTTCTTACCTCGTCCTTAGGGCCACCTTTGCATGATAACGTTAGGATAGAATTCCCATTAGTGTTTTCTTTTCCTTTGAGTCTTCTCTTCTCATCTCATAACAAGTCTAAAACACTTAATAAAGGTAACGCTTATTGTGCGCCATGAGCCTTAAGCACATGGGAAATGAGGAATTGGGGGTCTCCCTTCACTCTTCTAGGGTGTTTAGCATACGTCCTGTTGGGGACGATTATGCGACACATTCGTTCCTATGTCATAGACTTTAGTGCAATACAAGTTATGAACTAACTTAATTCATTTCTGTCTAAAAAACATAAAAAAAAATTTCAAATCTTTTTCATCCTTCGGGATTGTTGGGTTTCAAATCATTTTCAGAAAATAGCTCGTCGCTCACATAAAAAATACTTATCGACTCGTACCTCGAACTACGACTGCTCTGATTTCCTCTTTCTCGTCCGATTGAGGTTAGGTAGGCACAAGACGGGGATGTCTTGGTGAACAACCTTCCCCCTTAGTGCGTAGTCCGTCGAACTACGTCGACTCTGATTCTTCGTTCGTCCACGAAGATACGTAGGCATAGGATTGCGATAATCCTTGCGAGTCCGCTTTTGTTCTTCCTTTTCCCGTTTCCGTTTAGCAGTAGGTTTTAGACAACTCACCCTTTGATTAGACAACAAGCGTGGATCCCATCGAGTACGATGGACGCGTGGGGGTGCTAATACCTTCCCTCGCGTCACCGACTCTCGAACCCCGGACTATGGTTGCGATGACCATCTCTTCTCCCTCTTCAAGTTTTCTTTGATCGTTTCCTTTCCCTACGTCGAGATAAATAACATTCGGTGGCGACTCTTCTATTCTTGTTTCCGCCGGTTGTTTTTTCGCAGTTGCAACAGATGGATGGGCATAGAAACCCTTATTTTGTGCTTGTGTTGATGATCTGATGACCTCGTGAGGATGCGCTTAATCGGGCTTGGAAAACCTGAATATTCCTGCAACAAACCACAGAGAAAAAATACGAATGTGTATGTCAGCGATGCGAATGCACATGCTTATGCAAAAGGCAAAAAGTGAGGTCAAATTTTGGGTTACGACAGATGCACCTAAATTTTGTTCAAATCCATGGAGAATTGAGGAGTTAGAGCCTTCATGCAAATCCACCAAAACTTGATTTTTTGCTTTGGTCAGGCCTAAAACCAAGTCACCCATATATGTTGATGGGGTGGTTTTGATACCCGGATGTATCAACAACCCAGTGGTAGCGCGCATGTGTGTTTGGATGGGAGGTCGTGGGTTCAAGACCCACCTAGACCATTTTGCCATTTCCCCCTATTTTGATACTTTTCACATTTTTCATGGTTTTTATTAATTAATTCCAAAATTAATTTCTCTCTCAATTTTAATTATTTTTTATTTGTTCTTTTTTTGAAAATTCACAAAAATATTAAAATATTTGACTCTACAAAAATTTCACAAAAATATTATATATGTCATATATTTGGTATTTTTGTAAAGAATTATATTTTTATTTATTTTTAAACATTTAAAAATATTTCTTTCTCTTGATTTTTCAACTTCAAATGAATTTCAAGCTTTCATGTGATTAAACATGATTTTTCAAAATATTTTTCAAAATATACAACTTGTTTTTGAATATATTTGGTATTTTATATCATTTATTACTAAATTTCCTTTGAAAATTTTATTTTTTAAATTCAAAATTAGGGTTTTCTCTAATTCTTATTTTTTTAAACTTCACACACTTTGGGCCTCTTGGTAGAGTGTAAGTCCCATCCCTTTGTAAATAAACATTTTGGGCCTCAGTCATTGTATAAGTTCCGATACAATTTTCAGATCAACGGTACGATTACTGTTTTTACATATGGGCCTCTCCTTGAGTATAAGCCCCAATCTTCTGTTTAAAACAAATTTCCCTTTTGATTTAGATTCAAATTCATAGTTGTTATCAAAACTTTCTTTAATTTCTTGAACAACTAACCATACAGCTGCTACAATGGAAGCTTGCTCACCTGTAAGTTTTATCAGCTTTCTTTTACATACGTGTATATATATATATATATATATATATATATATATATATATATATATATATATATATATATATATGTTTGTTTGTAATGCTGGAAGCTTGCTCACCTGTAAGTCCTCCTACCCTCTTTTACATACAGTATATATATATATATATATATATTATCTTGCTTAGAGTTTTCCCCGACAATTAGGTCTAGGATTAGATCAAACCAGTGGTCACTCTTTCAACACAGTCAAAACTAGTTCCCCATAGGAATTTCTAGATACAATCTTGCCTCCTCTTAGGCTTATACAATATGGAATAGAGAAAGGCATTATTCCCGGTGAAACTTTTCTCAAGACTGTCGCTATTAGAAATTTGTCAATGAAATTCATTTCCCCCAAAGAGGATTAATTCCTGGTGAAACCTCTCTTGAATTTCTTCAAACCCTAGAACTGTTCACTAAAGAAAAGATTATTCCCGGTGAAACATTTCTTGAACTTTTCTTAAGTTTGGACCCACATGCTTCCTAAAAGCATCCCCAGCCTCCTCTTGGGCTTTGTACAAGGACCCTCAGGCTTCTTATAATTTCTCATGCCTCCTCTTGGGCTTAGTACAAGGACCCAAAGACCTCTTATAGGTGTAGAACAGAACCTAGTCATCCTTTGTTAGAGCAGTCTTTCCAAAGAGTCAAAACATCAAACCAATTTAGGGTTGATTCTCATCCCTTAAAACACCAGCCTCCTATTGGGCATCATACAAAGATAATCTTTCTCATGCCAGTAGACTTGGACAGTCTCACCTCCTCTTGGATTTCAAAGAAACCCTCAAGTTTCCCAAAAATACAGGATAAACCCTGATCATCTCATCAATCACCAGCAGAGTTAAAACCTCCATAGGTTTCAAAACTCAATCTCTAAAATCCTCACTTAAAATTTCCCCAGCTAGGGTCAAATCACTATCAATAAACCTTTATCAGAACCTCAAGGCATCTGATATTTCAACTCTTCTGTAATCCTCAGCAAGAGTTAATTCCTCAATCTGGACCTGCCTTTGGATCTCAATAATCCTCAGCAGAAGTTAGCCTCCTCTTAGGCTTTGTATAAAGATCTTTCCTCGCTCTCTTGTTGAGTCAATCACTTTTAGCATCCTCTTAGGCTTTGTATAAGGATCTTTCCTCACTCTCTTGTTGAGTCAATCACTTTTAGACTCCTATTAGGCTTTGTATAAAGATCTTTCCTCACTCTCTTGTTGAGTCAGTCTCTTTCAGCCTCAATCTTGGGCTTTGTATAAGAAAGAGAAAAACACTCTCTTGTTGAGTCAGTCGTCTTTTCAGCCTCAATCTTGGGCTTTGTACAGGACAGATAAAAACACTCTCTTGTTGAGTCAAATATCTTTTAGCCTCAATCTTGGGACTTGTACAAGACACATATAAAATCTCCCTAAGCAGAGTCAATCCTCTTTTTAGCCTCAATCTTGGGCTTTGTACAAGACAAATCATACTCTCCAGCAGAGTCAATCTTCTTTTAGCCTCAATCTTGGGCTTTGTACAAGATAGATAAAACCTCTCATCAGTAGAGTCAGTTTCCCCTTTTAGCCTCAATCTTGGGCTTTGTACAAGATACATACAAATATTCCCCAATGGAGTCAAAAACCCACTTTTAGCCTCAATCTTGGGCTTTGTACATGACAGACAAAATATTTCCCCGGAAAAGTCAACTTCCAGCCTCCTCTTAGGCTTTGTATAATGATCTCCCCAAAAGAGTCAATCTCTTTTTAGCCTCAATCTTGGGCTTTGTATAAGACAGATAATAAACTCCCAAGTGGAGTCAATCAACCTTTTAGCCTCAACCTTGGGCTTTGATCAAGGCACACAAAAATCAACATCCCCTCAGAGGAAATCAAAATCTCTCTGTAGGAAGACATTTCTCTGTACAATCACACATCAAAAGAGATAAATCGAACAAACCTTAATTCCAGATAACTACTGTAAGTGGCACACTTGTTGATTAAAAAATCCTTGTTGTAGTCCATCTCTTATCCTGGTAAATCCCCTCTTTCACAGCTGTAAGTGGAAAGCCTCTGGATTATTTACATCCACGCCAATGTCCCTCTCTTAGCATGAAAGATTCCTAAGGAAAAATGGCATTGCTCAACAATGAGTTAAAGTTTTCTCCTTCAGGACAACACCCCTATAAAGGAAATTATGGCATTGCTGGATTCACATATCCCAGTTAAAGTAATTCTCCTTTATAATCAGTCACCCAACAGTTGTGATAAACAGACGAGATATCTCCCTTTAGAGATGACAAATTCTCTCTCAGTCAAACCTTTAGCTTCAATCTTGGGCTTCGAACAAGACACAAATACCCTTTAGATTCAATCTTGGGCTTTAAACAAGACACCAAACATCTCTTTCCTCCCATAGAATAGGAGGAACTACGATTCCTCTGATTTCCCTGTTTTCTTTAACGGGAATACGTAGGCATAAGATTGCGAAATCTTAGCGAGCACACCAATCAAAAACTTTAGGTCCAGTACCTTCACACACCAATCAAAAACTTTAGGTCCAGTACCTTCACACACCAATAAAAAACCCTAGGTCCAACACCTTACCAAAAACATCAGAAAAAAACCGACATCAACAAAAACTCACTTTCTCAAACATCCCCAAAGGAGAAACTTTCCCAACCCATAACAGATAAACACCAGTAAGTAGAAAATAGTAGAAATTGCTAACGACCTGTGGATAACCACATATAGAATGGATAATTGACAACTCCCCATTGTATAACCTGGCCCCGAACTCCCCAATCTCTTTGCATTTATTCAGTAAAACATTTGCGTGCAAGGTTAGTTTTAGATAGCTTCCCTTTCCTTTCCAGGTTCATAGGATAAATAAGAAATCAGAAAGTAGCACCCAATCCCTACCATTGCGGTGAGGAAAAACCAAATGGCGATAAGGTGGTCGCGTCACCGACAAAAATCGCACGCTACACCCCCTTATCTCCATAGTTTGTCAACCCTTTTAAGTATCTTAGGATTCTTCTTGCAGCCTTCATGTGTGACACCCTTGGTTCACTCATGTATCTGTTCACTAATCGAACAGAGAAATATATATCAGGTCGACTGTTTCACAGATATCTCAGAGATCCGACAATCTGTTTGAACAAAGTTGCATCGACTTTGTCTTCCTCTCTATTCTTCTCCAACACTAAATTTGGTTCGATATGTGAAGATGTAGGAGTCGAATCATCCATTCTGAATCTCTTGAGTATGTCTTTGACATATTTTCTTTGATGTAGCACCATGCCTTGCTTCTACATTTGAAATTCCATGCCTAGGAAGTATGACAACTTTCCCATATCCGATATTTCAAATTCCTTCTTCATCAGCTCTTTGAACTCTGACATGTTCTTCAAGCTATTTCCAGTTACTAGCAAGTCATCGACATATAAGCAGATTATTGTCATATCTTGTGCCATAACCTGATCATAGACACCATACTCAAATTTGCATTTTATGAATCCCAATTCAACCAAGTATGAATCGATCTTCTTGTTCCATGCCCTATGTTCATGCTTGAGACCATAGAGCGCTTTATGCAACTTGTATATTTTATTTGCTTCCTTATGACTCACAAACCAGGAGGTTGTGTGACATACACCTCTTCATCTAAAGGTCAATTCAAAAATGTCAATTTCACATCTAAGTGAAATGTTGACCACCCTTGCTTGCATGTCAAGGCCACCACTAGTCGAACAGTTTCCAATATTGTGAATGTTGCATATACTTCAGAGTAGTCGAGTCCTGCTCTCTAGATAAATCCTTGAGCTACCAATCACGCTTTATGCCTTGCTATCGACCCATCAGCATTGTGCTTTAACTTGAACACCCATTTTACTTCGATAGCTTTTGTATGAGCTAGCAATTCGACCAACTCCCATGTGTTGTTTCTTTCAATTACTTGAAGCTCTTTGACCATAACAGACTTCCATTGTTTATCTTTGAAGGCCTCGCTATAGTTAATTGGTTCAACACCTGCAAGTAAAGCAAAATGAACTAGTTTCCCATCTATTGTGACTTCATCATCACCAACCACTTCATAGTCATGAAGTCTTGTTGGACGAGATCTAGTTCGTTGAGGTCTCTGACTTGTGCCAGCCATATCCACTTTGACTTCGAATGTGTCTAAAGTGTCAACAACTGCTTCGAATTCTTCTTCGACTGGAGTATCAACAGTGTCTTCAACTTCAACATCATTACTTTCTTCGTCGAAATCATAGCTCATCAGTGGCTTATCAATTGTATTACTAGAATTCCAATCCCAGGCAGAATTTTCATCAATCACAATGTCTCGACTTATCACAATCTTGTAATTAATTGGATTGAATAACCTGTATGCTCCAGTCTTATGATATCTTACTAGAATCATAGGTTCACTCTTATCGTCAAGCATTCTTCTCCTAGCATCAGGAATATGCTTGTAGTAAATAGAGCCAAACACCTTTAGATGACTCACTGATGGTCGTTTGCCACTCCACACTTCTTCAGGAACCTTGTTCGTCAGCTTCTTGGTAGGGAACCTGTTCAGAATATAAACAACAATCGAAACAGCTTCACCCTATAAAGATTTTGGCGAATTCTTCTACTTTAGCATGCATCTCACCTTGTCCAATATGGTCATGTTTCTTCTTTCTGCTATTCAATTATGTTGAGGAGTATAAGGAGAAGTTATCTCATTATCAATACCATGTTCTGCACAGAATGCTTCAAATATCTTGGATGTGTATTTGTAACACCCCCAATCTATACCCCCAATTCATTAAAGCGATAACAAATTATCAGAGTATAATTAAAACATTCATGGCATAGACGGAGGCGTCACATCAATTGAAACAAAATACAACAACCTGCTCATATAGATATGCAACAATCAGGTAGCACATAACAGAGGAACTCAGTTCCTAACACCCACAATTCAGATACAGAATAAAAGCGGAAAATCTGCAACTGAAATCTCATATATATATAACATAAAAGTTTGTCTGTCATACACAAAGTCATACATATACAATCCGAAAAGAACATATACGTATACACATAATCACAAACGATCTCCCCGGCTACCCGGTGCTACATATCAGAGCCGACTGACAAAAGAATGAAGACCTAAGCTTCACAAAAAGACCTCCAGCATCTAATCTGCAATGCCTCATAGAGCATTCAAAACAGCAGAAGGGTGATAAACACAATCATAATATAATTGCATACAATTATATAATAACCCAAAAATACACATGTAAAATATTCTCACCACTACTTACACCAGAATTCAAATATAAAACAACACAATGCATATCTCATACATCCATCACCAAGGCATATCAATCATGCTCAATGCATTTATCACCAACATATATATATGTATCTCAACTCATCAATTCCATTCACAATTCCACACAAAATTAATCCATTCATGAATTATGCAAATGCACAGAGACCGACACAACGACTCTATGCAATGCAATACGGTACCGTTCCATCCATCATTCTCATCATTAGTTCACTCAGGAACTATTGGAATCATCGCTTGTTACTTAGTGTAACTCCCCGTCAGGCAAACGATGTTCCCCGTTGCTCACACCTCTTTGTATAAGGCACACGACGTTTATGGATCACTCACACCTCTTTGTATAAGGCACACGACCCGGTCGCTCACACCTCTTTGTATAAGGCATACGATCGTCTATAATCATCGCTCACACCTCTTTGTATAAGGCACATGATGTTATAGCGGATTCCCTCTGGAATCGTTTCGTCGCTCACACCCACTAGGGCACACGACATCACAAGAATGTATATCATGATGCTTGGCATACAATGACTCATCACATTCAAATGCACACATATACACATCCATAACTATGCATATACAATCAGACACAACACAATGCATTTTCTTGCCCTTAGGCCATAAACCATCATCACAATATTTCATCACATGCATTTACATCACACAATAGCACACAAGTCATACGATATATATCCAAAGCACATTGCATGATAACACATCAAATACACCAATTAAAACGGTAAAAGTCGACAAAAAGAAACATTTCCAAATTCCTGACATAATTAAATCGGCCAACAATCACAAAACCATTTTTATAAGAAAGAACATCTCAATAGCTTTCTAACGGTACCAAGAACGCCTCGATCCGAGTTACGGATCAAAAGTTACGGCATCGGACGCAAAATCGGGAACCATTCTACACCCTCTCTGGTCCTACCCGTATTGCCCTGAGCCATACGCGTATTGCCCAGCTCACTCGCCCATCCATATGCGTATTGCCCAAAGTGATACGCGTATGAGCAGAGACCAATTTCTCCCCAAAAATTCCACTAAAAACCTAGTACGCGTATTGCCTCACTTGATACACGTAATGCCTTGCCAAATACGCGTACCATTACGCATTCCAGCAGATGGCCGAGAAAAATGGAATTCCATTCGTGTATTGCCTCAATTTGCACCTGCCATACGCGTATTACCCAACCCAATACGCGTATTTCCTTGCCTGATACGCGTATGGTAGAGAAAACCCAAGATTTTTCCTGCAGAATTTCTGCTGCGAAATTCATCCAAAATCATCTCCAAATCTCATCTAAACACCAGAAAATTACCAATTGAATGCACAACAACATCTATCTAACATGTCTCAGCAATTAGGAACATTAAAACATGATTTTAGACACAATTTAATCAAATTCTAACAATCTCAACACATTAATGGTTTTGGTTCTATATCCTATTTCAACCCAATATCACATAATTACATACATACATAATCATACACAAGTATAAGATAATCGAGTTTCGCACCCTTACCCGATTAATCGTGTTTTCAAAAGTTGGTTGATTCAATTTCTTTCTCTCCAAGTTTTTCCCTCTGTTTCCTCTCTTCTTTTCTTTCTCTTTTCCTTCTTTCTCTATTTTTCTCTCTATGTTACTAACTTAAGAAAAATAAGTAAAATGACCAAAATACCCATACACTCAAATATCTCGCAAACGCTCCCAAAACGCGATAAAACATAACAACAATGAAAAATAATATATTGCCAAATAAAAGTCAAGTATAAAATAATATAATAATAAAAATAATTAAATCGACTCGATTAAATAAATCTAACAAAAACTGGGGCATTACAACTCTCCCCCACTTAGAGATTTTCGTCCTCGAAAATATTACCTGAGACGAACAACTCCGGATACGACTCCCGCATCTGACTCTCCAACTCCCAAGTAAAATTGCCCTCAGCAGCGCCTCCCCACGCTACTTTCACAAGCGTAATATCCTTGCATCTTAACTGCTTCAACTCGCGATCCAAAATTCTCACTGGTAATGCCTCAACCATAAGGTTCTTCCTTACCTCAACTTCATCTATCGGAATCACATGCGACGGATCTGGAACATACTTCCGAAGCTGTGAAACATGGAACACATCGTGAAAATTCTAAAGATTCGGCGGCAACGCCACCCGATAAGCCACAGCACCCACTCTCGCGGATATCTGGTAAGGACCAATAAACCGAGAAGTAAGCTTCTTCGACTTCAATGCACGGCCAACACCCGTCACCGGTGTAACTCTCAAGAATACATGATCGCCTTCTTGAAACTCAATATCTTTCCTCCTTCGATCATGATAGCTCTTCTGCCTACTCTGAGAAGCCTTCATTTTCTCACGAATAAGTTTCACCTTTTCCGTAGTCTGTTGCACTAACTCCGGTCCAACCACCGAACTCTCACCCGATTCATGCCAACATAAAGGTGTTCGACATCTTCTTCCATACAACGCTTCAAAAGGTGTCATTCCAATACTCGAATAGAAATTGTTGTTATACGTGAATTCCACCAACGCAAGATAACTATCCCAAGCACCACCTTGCTCAAGAATACAAGCTCTCAGCAAATCTTCCAACGACTGAATTGTTCTCTCGGTCTGACCATCCGTCTGAGGATGATAAGCAGAACTCAATCTCAAATTAGAACCTAACGCCTTTTGCAAACTTTCCCAAAATATGGAAGTAAACCTCAGATCTCGATCTGAAACAATACACAACGGAACACCATGTAGCTTCACAATCACACAGATATAAATCTCAGCCAACCGCTCCAAAGAAAAACTAATGTCAATCAGAATGAAATGCGCCGATTTAGTCAGCCTATCCACATCGACCCAAATGGCGTTATGTCCCCTCTGTGTATTCGGCAACCCTGTCACAAAATCCATATAAATGTTGTCCCATTTCCACTCGGGAATATCCAACGGTTGCAATAATCCACTAGGCTTCTGATGTTCTACCTTTGACTTCTGACACGTCAAACACGCATAAACAAACTGAGCCACATCCCTCTTCATTTCGGACCACCAAAAGATCTTCTTCAAATCTTGATACATCTTATTAGCTCCCGGATGTATACTCAAATTACTCCGGTGTCCTTCCTCTAAAATCATCTTTTTCAAGTCCGAATCATCAGGAATACAAATCCTACCACGAAATCTCAAAACACCCTTAGCATCCACTTTAAAGTCACCATTCACACTTTGATCTCCAACTGTCATCAGATCAACAAATTTCACATCCAACTTCTGTTTCTCGCTAACGGTTAACAGAAAATCATTAGTAACCTTTAACATACCAAGCCTCACGCTGTCAGATGTCAATTCACACACCAAACTCAAATCTCTAAATGCTTCCAAAAGTTCCCACTCTTTAACCATCAAAGCAGACATATGCAAAGATTTCCGGCTTAACGCATCGGCTACCACATTAGCTTTACCAGGATGGTAATTCAAGCCAAAATCGTAGTCCTTCAAAAATTCCAACCATCTCCGTTGCCTCATATTCAACTCTTTCTGATCAAACAAGTATTTCAAACTTTTATGATCACTAAAGACTTCGAATCTTGCACCGTGGAGATAATGCCTCCAAATTTTCAACACAAACACCACAGCCGCTAATTCCAAATCATGAGTAGGGTAATTCTTCTTATAAACCCGCAATTGCCTCGAAGCATAAGCCACAACCTTACCTTCTTGCATCAACACTCCACCTAAACCAATCAAAGACGCATCACAATACACCACAAACGGTTCAGTAGGATTCTGTAAGACCAAAATCAGAGATGTAGTCAATCTTCTCTTCAGCTCACTAAAACTTTCCTCACACTGAATATCCCAAATGAACGCCTTACCTTTACAAGTCAGTTGGGTCAAAGGAAGTGCTAACTTGGAAAATCCTTCAATGAATCTTCGATAATATCCAGCTAAACCCCAAAAGCTTCTAATTTCAGTAACAGATCTAGGAGCCTCCCACTGTAGAACTGCATCTACTTTAGATGGATCCACAGCAATACCATTACCTGAAATCACATGCCCAAGAAAACTCACTTCCGACAACCAGAACTCACACTTGGACAACTTGGCAAAAAGTCTCTTCTCCTTCAAAATTTGCAACACAACACGCAAATGTTCCGCATGTTCCGCCCGGGACTTAGAATAAATCAAGATGTCATCAATAAACACAACAACAAATCGATCCAAATGCTCGTGGAAAATACGATTCATATACTCCATAAACACACCTGGCGCATTAGAAACCCCAAACGGCATCACAGAATATTCGTAATGTCCGTAGCGTATCCTAAAATCCGTCTTCTGAATATCTTCCTCTTTCACTCTAATCTGATGATAACCCGACCTCAAATCAATTTTACTAAACACACACGCACCTACCAACTGGTCCATCAGATCATCAATTCTCGGAAGAGGATACTTATTCTTAATCGTCACCTTATTCAGCTGGCGATAATCAATACACAATCGCATACTTCCATCTTTCTTTTTCACCAACAAAACTGGAGCACCCCAAGGCGATACACTCGGCCTCACAAACCTCTTTTCTAACAATTCATTCAACTTCTTCTTCAACTCAACCAACTCAGATGCCGACATACGATATAGTGCCATAGATACAGGTCTAGTACCAGGAACTAGATCTATAGAAAACTCCACTTCTTTTTCTGGCGGCACATCTGAAATATCCTCTGGAAACACTTCTGGAAATTCACACACAACTGGAAACACATCAATTACAACTTGATTATCCAATGTCAACGATGCAAACAACCCGAACAACTGAGCTTCATCCGCCAAAAGTTTCTTCAACTCTTTGGTAGATAAGAAACTTGATTCCTCATCTTCCTCAAGAGAAGGAAATCTTACCAACTTATGATAACAATCAATATGCACTCGATTGAACTGCAACCAGTTCATTCCCAGAACCACGTCTAAACCCTCCAACGGCAGACACACCAAATCCATCTCAAAATCTTTACCATAAATGGTCAAAGGACAACTTAAAAAAACCAAAGAAGTAGTTACCGACCCCATTGCTGGAGTATCAATAACCATCTCTCCACCCATCGAAGACAACAAAAGATTTAAACGCTTCGCGCACTCAGACGAAATAAACGAATGAGTCGCTCAGGTATCAATAATAGCAACTAAAGGCGTACTATTAATAAAACAAGTACCTCTGATCAGACAGTCTGCACTACTAGTCTGAGTTCCTGCCAATGCAGATACTTTCCCTCCAGCCTGAGCTTGCTTTGGTTTCAGACACTTAGTACTAACATGACCAGGTTCACCACAGTTGAAACACTTCACCACATTCTTCTTACAATCAGCTGCGACATGTCCTATACCTCCACAATTGGAACACTTCCTTATATCCTTTCTACATTCAAACTGACGATGTCCTAAGTCACCACACCTAAAACACCTCAGAGGATTAGACATACCTCCTCCACTTGGCCTTTTATCAAAACTACCCCTTTGCTTACCCTTATCAGCTGGTGACACATAAAGACCACCACGAAATGATTGCTTCCCTTTCCTTTCGTTCACACTCTTATAGTGAGTATAACGAGCTTTACTATCCTCCTCGTAAATTCTACAACAATCCACCAAATCTGAAAACCTCCTAATCCTTTGATAACCGATTGCCTGCTTGATCTCAGGACCCAATCCGTTCTCAAACTTCACACACTTGGAAAACTCCGCAGTTGCTTCAGGATAATGTGGATAAAACTGAACAAGCTCCACAAACCTAGCAGTGTAATCAATAACAGACATGTTACCTTGTTTCAACTCCAAGAACCCTATCTCTTTCTTTCCTCTAACATCTTCAGGAAAATACTTCCTCAAGAACTCCCAGCTAAACAAAGTCCAAGTGACCTCTTCACCTGCAGCTTCCCAAACATGACGCTTACTAGCCCACCAATCATCAGCCTCCTCCTGCAACATGTGAGTACCCAGTCTCACCATATGTTCCTCAGCACAGTCCATCACTCAAAAGATTCTTTCAATCTCCTTAAGCCAAATCTGAGCACCATCAGGATCATGCCTTCCTTTGAAGACAGGCGGTTTGTTCTTCCTGAACTCATCATTTCCACCAGCATTAGGTGCACCCCGCACAGCCTGAGCCATAGCTTGCATAGCAGCAGCAAGAGCAGCATGATTCCTACCAGCCATATTCTGTTCATATCCAATAACAACAACTATGGTTAAACAAACAGCTCACCCAAACACAAAGACCGACACGGACTGGCACGAACTGACACAAACTGACACGGACTGGCTCTGATACCACTTAATGTAACACCCCTAATCTATACCCCCAATTCATTAAAGCGATAACAAATAATCAGAGTATAATTAAAACATTCGTGGCATAGACGGAGGCGTCACATCAATTGAAACAAAATACAACAACCTGCTCATATAGATATGTAACAATCAGGTAGCACATAACAGAGGAACTCAGTTCCTAACACCCACAATTCAGATACAGAATAAAAGCGGAAAATCTGTAACTAAAATCTCATATATATATATATATATATATATGTGTGTGTGTGTGTGTGTGTGTGTGTGTGTGTGTGTGTGTGTTAGTTCTTGGATTGGCTGGAATTTTGGTAAAACAAAGTATGTTCAATGTTGATTCAAGGTGCTGATGTTGTAACATTGAGTCTTAACACTGGGCTGTGTTAAGTATTTAATTTGCTGAAGTTGGATGTCTGATGTCACATGGCGATGTTGTGACATTAGATCTGCAGAATTAATAACATCAGGTTGTGATGTTGTTAGGGTTTTTGTGTTAGCTGGAATTGTGGAGAGCAAGTTGTCTCATTGGATGCGAATATCTTGGGATAGATATTTTCTGCTGCATAGGAGATCTGGTGCAGATTTGTAGGAGATTTAAAAGGTTGAAGATTTGAAAATATTTTAGGATAAAATCTGTTTTAAATATTCAGTTTTAAATAACAAATCAGGTCAGATATTGTAGCAGGTCCAAGACCAATTCAAGGAGCTATATAAAGTGCACCAGTACTAGAGAAAAGTGACGAAGAAAGTGAGCCAAAGACTGAGAGTCATTTTGTGTCTTCGTGCCTGTTTTGTAAGCCATTCGAGAGTGAATTGGTATTGTGATTTTGAGTTGTTCTTGATCAAAGCTGTGAAGCAGAATCAAGTAGTGGTATTCAAAGTGTGTGATCTTTGAAGTGTTTTAGAGATTGAGTAGTGTTCTCATATCTAAGTGGTTTCTTAGGTAGAAAGTCACTAGTAGGAATTAAGTTTAGTAGATTGTCAACTGGGTTGTTGAGTTTGTAAATTAATTCTACAAGTAGTGAATTTCATCCCTGGCTTGGTAGCCCCCAGACGTAGGTAGTTAGACCGAACTGGGTGAACAATTTGGTGTGTTATTTGTTACTGTTATTGCTGTCCATTTGCAGAGTGTGTTGTTGTGACATCGCACCTTAACATCACACGTCTGATGCCAGAATTTCAATTGGTATCAGAGCAGGCATCCTGTCTGTCTCTGGGTGAGATCTAGGGAAGTTACTTTCTGGTGTAAAGATGGACAAAGAAGTTGGAGGATTCGTCAACAGACCCCCTATTTTGGATGGATCCAATTATGACTATTGGAAGCCAAGGATGACCACTTTCTTAAAATCCTTGGACAGCAAGGCTTGGAAGGCTATTGTTAAAGAGTGGAAAGCACCTGTTGTGTGTGAGAAAGATGATACTGGCAAAGATAAAGAAGGAACCTCAAAGCCAAAGCCTGAAGAAGAATGGACCAAGGAAGAAGATGAGCTTGCCCTTGGAAATTCCAAAGCTCTAAATGCAATTTTCAATGGAGTGGATAAGAATATCTTCAGGTTAATTAATTCCTATGAAGTTGCTAAGGAAGCATGGGATATTTTGAAGGCTACTCATAAAGGAACGTCTAGAGTGAAGATGTCTAGACTTCAGCTTCTAACATCAAAGTTTGAAAGTCTGAAGATGAAGGAAGATGAAACTATTCATGACTTCCACATGAGTGTTCTTGAGCTGGCCAATGCATCTAGTGCTCTTGGAGAGAAAATGTCAGAAGAAAAGCTTGTAAGGAAGATTCTTAGGTCCCTTCCTAAGAGATACAAGATAAAGGTGACTGCTATTGAAGAAGCCCAAGACATCAGCAAGATAAGAGTTGATGAACTCATTGGATCTCTTCAAACTTTTGAGCTTGGTTTGAATGAAGAAGAACCTGAAAAGAAGCCCAAGGGTATTTCTATGGTCTCCACTCCTGCAGAAGCTAAGGAAGTCAAAGATGATGATTCTCAGGAAGATTTGTCTCAAGCCATTGCTATGTTGGGAAGGCAGTTCAACAAAGTGTTAAAAAGGTGGAACAATAACTACAAGCCTAGTGTCAAGAACATCTCTTCTGACATCAGCAAGCCAAAAGAGAAAGATGAAGAGAAGACTGCCCAGGATAGAGGTGTTCAGTGCTTTGAATGTGAAGGGTATGGACATGTCAAGAAAGAATGTCCCACATTCTTGAAGAAGCAGAAGAAGGGCATGTCAGTTTCCTGGTCTGAATCTGATAGTGAAAGTGAAGGTGAGTCAGCAAGGCATGTTAGAGCCCTAACAGGAACTGTTGTGTCTGATGATGATAGTGATGGAGAAATAACTTATGAGGAGTTAGCATCTACTTATTGAGAGCTGTGTTTAAAAAGTGCTGAGATTTGTCAAGAAAACAAGTATCACAAGCAACAGATTGCTCAGCTTGAAAATGAAAAAGCTGATCGGGAAAATGAAGTTGTACTAGTTAAGTCTCAACTGGATCAGATGACAAAATTTGTTAGGATGATGAACAGTGGTACAGCTACTCTTGATAAGATTCTTCAGTCAGAGAAAGCTGCTGGAGATAAATCAGACATAGGATATGTGACAAGCACTTCAAGAACAAAGAAGGAGATGTTTCATCCATTGTCTCAACATCAACCTATGAGACAGAATCCTACCCCTAAGAAGGTTGTTCAGCCCCAGAATGTTGAGAAAAAGAATGGTCCCCATCAGAGAAAGATGCAGCCTTAAGGAGCTAGTCAGTATATGCCTCCCCAATATCACAAGAGCATGCAAGCTGCAAGGTTCAAACAGGACATGTCTCATCAGGTGTCTCAACATCAGGAAATCTGGTATGGAAATGAATACAACCATGTTGTGCCTTATTACTATGGAAAAAGAAAGCCTCATCACCATAGAAGACAGCCTAAGAGACAGCATCCTCAGTACAGAAGAAGGCAATCCAACTATGGAATAAGGAGACAACATTATGGGTGGCAGTCACAACATTATCATCAAAGTGGAAGAAGATCTAACCACTTTAGAAATGACAGAGTCAGATGCTTCTATTGTGGTAAGTTTGGACATATGCAGTCCTCGTGCTTCAAGCTTCACGGTTATCTAAATTCTGCTTCTCAACCCAGACAGAAAGAGGTCAGGCCTAAGGTGGTGAAGCAATGGGTTCCTAAAGTTACCAGCTTGATAGCTCACACCTCCTTAAGGGTTTCTACCAAAGATGACTGGTATTTTGATAGTGGGTGTTCAAGACACATGACTGGTGTAAAGAATCTGCTTGTAGATGTGAAACCTCAGTCTTCTGGCTATGTTACATTTGGTGATGGGATCAAAGGAGAAATAAAGGGGATTGGTAAACTAAACTGTGGTAGTGCTCCCAGACTGGAGAATGTTCTTCTTGTTAAAGGACTAACAGCAAATTTGATTAGTATTAGTCAACTTTGTGATCAAGGATTCAAAGTAGACTTCACAAAGTCTGAATGTATGGTCAAAAATGACAAAGGAGAAGTCATTATGAAGGGAGCCAGGTCTAAGGACAATTGTTATCTTTGGGTGCCCCAAAACTCAAATTCTTCCACGTGTGTGCTTGCTAAAGAAGATGATGTCAAAATCTGGCAGCAGAAGTTGGGACACCTTCACCTAAAGGGAATGAAGAGAATTATCTCCTCAGAAGCAGTCAGAGGGATTCCCAAACTTAGTATTGAGGAAGGAAAGGTGTGTGGAGACTGTAAAAAAGGAAAGCAGACAAAGATTTCTCATCCGAAGCTTCAACATGACACCACCTCCAAGGTATTGGAACTTCTTCATATGGACTTGATGGGACCTATGCAAGTTGAAAGTCTAGGTGGGAAGAAATATGCTTATGTAGTTGTGGATGACTATTCAAGATACACCTGGGTGAACTTCATCAAAGACAAATCAGAGGTGTTTGATGTCTCTAAAGAGCTCTGTCAAAGACTCCAAAGAGAAAAGGAGAGTAAGGTTATCAGAATAAGAAGTGATCATGGAAGAGAGTTTGAGAATAGCAAGTTTGAAGAATTTTGCTCGGCTGAAGGTATAAGTCATGAATTCTCATCGCCTATCACCCCTCAACAAAATGGAGTTGTTGAAAGGAAGAACAGAACTATACAAGAGTCGGCTAGAGCAATGATTCATGCCAAGAAACTTCCTTATCATTTCTGGGCTGAAGCCATGAACACTGCCTGCTACATTCACAACAGGGTTACCCTAAGAAGAGGCACTTCATCCACTCTGTATGAATTATGGAAGGGAAGAAAACCTAATGTTAAGTACTTCCATGTTTTTGGAAGTAAATTCTACATTCTGGCTGATAGAGAGCAGAGAAGAAAATTGGATTCCAAAAGTGATGAAGGAATATTATTGGAATACTCTACTAACAGCAGAGCATATAGGGTGTTCAACTCTCGAACCAAGGTAATGATGGAGTCAATCAATGTGGTGATTGATGATAGTGACAAGCAGGAAGATGATGATGTTCCAGATACTGTTGAGACATCAGTTGGTGAAGTTGCACCAGAAGCTGAAGACAGAAGCCAAACTCCTAGTGTTGCTGCTGCTGAGCCTGAAGCTGAAGCTGAGCAACCCCATAAGGATCCCTCCATCAGAGTGCAGAAGGACCACCCAAAGGAGCTCATTATAGGTGATCCAAACTTTGGAGTAAGGACTAGGTCTAGAGATGTTATAGCAAGCTCATGCTTTGTCTCCAAAATTAAGCCAAAAAATGTAAAGGAAGCATTGGCTGATGAGTTCTGGATAAATGCAATGCATGAAGAGCTGGAGCAGTTCAAGAGGAATGAAGTATGGGAGCTTGTCCCTAGGCCTGATGGAGTTAATGTTATTGGAACAAAGTGGATCTACAAAAACAAGTCTGACGAGCTTGGAGTGGTCACAAGAAACAAAGCTAGACTTGTTGCACAAGGCTATACTCAAGTTGAGGGAGTTGACTTTGATGAGACGTTTGCTCCAGTGGCTAGATTAGAATCCATCAGACTACTCTTGGGTGTGGCTTGTAACCTAAGATTCAAGCTGTTCCAAATGGACGTGAAGAGTGCTTTTCTGAATGGCTATCTGAATGAAGAAGTCTATGTAGACCAACCTAAAGGATTCATTGATCCAAACTTCCTCAATCATGTGTTCAAACTGAGGAAAGCTCTGTATGGCTTGAAACAAGCTCTAAGGGCCTGGTATGAGAGGCTGACAGAATTCTTAGTAGCAAATGGATATAGAAAAGGAGGGATTGACAAAACTTTGTTTGTCAAGGAAGAAGGCGGAAAGTTAATGGTAGCCCAAATCTATGTGGATGACATTGTATTTGGGGGAATGTCAGATGCTATGGTGAAGCAGTTTGTTCAACAAATGCAATCTGAATTTGAAATGAGTTTAGTTGGAGAACTCAGCTACTTTCTTGGGCTACAAGTCAGACAAATGGAGGATTTCATCTTTATTTCTCAAAGCAAATATGCTAAGAGCATAGTAAAGAAATTTGGCCTGGATAATGCCAATCACAAAAGGACACCTGCTCCTACCCATTTGAAGCTATCCAAGGATGAAAATGGAGTGAGTGTGGACCAAAGCTTATATATAAGTATGATTGGGAGTCTACTATATCTCACAGCAAGCAGACCTGACATTTCCTTTGCTGTTGGAGTGTGTGCCAGATATCAATTTGATCCTAAGGTGAGTCACTTAAATCAAGTGAAGAGAATTTTGAAATACGTGAATGGCACAAGTGACTATGGGATGCTATATAGTCATGATTCTGGGACTGAGTTAAGAGGATATTGTGATGCTGATTGGGCTGGAAGTGCAGATGATAGGAAAAGCACTTCAGGAGGCTGTTTCTTTCTAGGGAACAATCTGATTTCCTGGTTCAGCAAGAAGCAGAATTGTGTATCTCTCTCAACTGCTGAAGCTGAGTATATAGCAGCAGGAAGTAGTTGCTCTCAGCTGGTTTGGATGAAGCAGATGTTGAGTGAATACAATGTCAAACAAGATGTTATGACACTATACTGTGATAATCTGAGTGCCATTAATATATCTAAAAATCCTATACAGCATAGTAGGACAAAGCACATAGGCATAAGGCATCACTTCATAAGGGAATTGGTTGAAGACAAAATTGTTACCTTGGAGCATGTAGCCACAGATAAACAGTTGGCTGACATATTCACTAAAGCGTTAGACGCAAACCAATTTGAAAGGTTAAGAAGCAAATTGGGAATCTGCATTTATGAAGACTAAATGTGCTACAAAAGGGTTGTGAGCAGTTGGTTTTTTTTAATTGTTTAGTCAACTGCCAGGTGAAGGTTGTCAAATTGTGGCTAAAAGGGGGAGAAGTAGCCAGTAGCCAAAGAAAGAAAGAAAGCCAAAAGTTCAAGTGTCATATACTGTCATTGGAGATTGTTGTGATACAGTACAGTAGTGCAGAAATTAAGGGGGAGTAATTGCTGAACAGCTGCTATGCTGGGTGTTACATTGAGGGGGAGTGCTTATTGCTGCTATTGTTGAAATATGTGCAGCTGCTGCAGCAGAGGTTTGTAAAGTCTCTATTGAAGATGCTGCTGCTTGGAGTTTAAATCATTGATTAAAGTTTTTCCGCTGCTAAAGTCTCTGAAGGTGCAGAGATTGTTTTAGCCAAAATTAGCCAAAGGGGGAGATTGTTAGTTCTTGGATTGGCTGGAATTTTGGTAAAACAAAGTATGTTCAATGTTGATGTCAAGGTGCTGATGTTGTAACATTGAGTCTTAACACTGGGCTGTGTTAAGTATTTAATTTGCTGAAGTTGGATGTTTGATGTCACATGGCGATGTTGTGACATTAGATCTGCAGAATTAATAACATCAGGTTGTGATGTTGTTAGGGTTTGCGTGTTAGCTGGAATTGTGGAGAGCAAGATGTCTCATTGGATAAGAATATCTTGGGATAGATATTTTCTGCTGCATAGGAGATCTGGTGCAGATTTGTAGGAGATTTAAAAGGTTGAAGATTTGAAAAGATTTTAGGAGAAAATCTATTTTAAATATTCAGTTTTAAATAACAAATCAGGTCAGATATTGTAGCAGGTCCAAGACCAATTCAAGGAGCTATATAAAGCGCACCAGTACTAGAGAAAAATGACGAAGAAAGTGAGCCAAAGACTGAGAGTCGTTTTGTGTCTTCGTGCCTGTTTTGTAAGCCATTCGAGAGTGAATTGGTATTGTGATTTTGAGTTGTTCTTGATCAAAGCTGTGAAGAAGAATCAAGTAGTGGTATTCAAAGTGTGTGATCTTTGAAGTGTTTTAGGGATTGAGTAGTGTTCTCATATCTAAGTGGTTTCTTAGGTAGAAAGTCACTAGTAGGAATTAAGTTTAGGAGATTGTCAACTGGGTTGTTGAGTCTGTAAATTAATTCTACAAGTAGTGAATTTCATCCCTGGCTTGGTAGCCCCCAGACGTAGGTAGTTAGACCGAACTGGGTGAACAATTTGGTGTGTTATTTGTTACTGTTATTGCTGTCCATTTGCAGAGTGTGTTATTGTGACATTGCACCTTAACATCACACGTCTGATACCAGAATTTCAATATATATATATATATATATATATATATATATATATATAACATAAAAGTTTGTCTGTCATACACAGAGTCATACATCTACAATCCAAAAAGAACATATACGTATACACATAATCACAAACGATCTCCCCGACTACCCTGTGCTACATATCAGAGCCGACCGACAAAAGAATGAAGATCTAAACTTCACAAAAAGACCTCCAGCATCTAATCTGCAATGCCTCATAGAGCATTCAAAACAGCAGAAGGGTGAGAAACACAATCATAATATAATTGCATACAATTATATAATAACACAAAAATACACATGTAAAATATTCTCACCACAACTTATACCAGAACTCAAATACAAAACAACACAATGCATATCTCATACATCCATCACCAAGGCATATCAATCATGCTCAATGCATTTATCACCAACATATATATATATATATATATATATATATATATATATATATATATATATATATATATATATATCTCAACTCATCAATTCCATTCACAATTCCACACAAAATCAATCCATTCATGATTTATGCAAATGCACAGAGACCGACACAACGACTCTATACAATGCAATGCGGTACCGTTCCATCCATCATTCTCATCATTAGTTCACTCAGGAACTATTGGAATCATTGCTTGTTACTTAGTGTAACTCCCCGTCGGGCAAACTATGTTCCCCGTCGTCATACCTCTTTGTATAAGGCACACGACGTTTATGGATCGCTCACACCTCTTTGTATAAGGCACACGACCCGATCGCTCACACCTCTTTGTATAAGGCACACGATCGTCTATAATCATCGCTCACACCTCTTTGTATAAGGCACACGATGTTATATCAGATTCCCTCTGGAATCATTTCGTCGCTCACATCCACTAGGGCACACGACATCACAAGAATGCATATCATGATGCTTGGCATACAATGACTCATGACATTCAAATGCACACATATACACATCAATAACTATGCATATACAATCAGACACAACACAATGCATTTTCTTGCCCTTAGGCCATAAACCATCATCACAACATTTCATCACATGCATTTACATCACACAATAGCACACAAGTCATACGATATATATCCAAAGCACATTGCATGATAACACATCAAATACACCCAATTAAAATGGTAAAAGTCAACAAAACGACACATTTCCAAATTCCCAACATAATTAAATCGGCCAATAATCACAAAACCATTTTTATAAGAAAGAACATCTCAATAGCTTTCTAACGGTACCAAGAACGCCTCGATCCGAGTTACGGATCAAAAGTTACGGCATCGGACGCAAAATCGGGAACCATTCTACACCCTCTCTGGTCCTACGCGTATTGCCCTGAGCCATACGCGTATTGCCCAGCTCACTCGCCCATCCATACGCGTATTGCCCAAAGTGATACGCGTATGAGCAGAGACCAATTTCTCCCCAAAAATTCCACTAAAAACCTAGTACGCGTATTGCCTCACTTGATACGCGTAATGCCTTGCCAAATACGCGTACCATTACGCATTCCAGCAGATGGCCGAGAAAAATGGATTTCCATACGCGTATTGCCTCAATTTGCACCTGCCATACGCGTATTACCCAACCCAATACGCGTATTTCCTTGCCTGATACGCGTATGGCAGAGAAAACCCATAATTTTTCCTGCAGAATTTCTGCTGCGAAATTCATCCAAAATCATCTCCAAATCTCATCTAAACACCAGAAAATTACCAATTGAATGCACAACAACATCTATCTAACATGTCTCAGCAATTAGGAACATTAAAACATGATTTCAGACACAATTTAATCAAATTCTAACAATCTCAACACATTAATGGTTTTGGTTCTATATCTAATTTCAACCCAATATCACACAATTACATACATACATAATCATACACAATTATAAGATAATCGAGTTTCGCACCCTTACCCGATTAATCGTGTTTTCAAAAGTCGGTTGATTCAATTTCTTTATCTCCAAGTTTTCCCCTCTTTTTCTTCTCTTATTTTCTTTCTATTTTCCTTCTTTCTGTATTTTTCTCTCTATGTTACTAACTTAAGAAAAATAAGTAAAATGACCAAAATACCCCTACACTCAAATATCTCGCAAACGCTCCCAAAATGCGATAAAACATAACAACAATGAAAAATAATATATTGCCAAATAAAAGTCAAGTATAAAATAATATAATAATAAAAATAATTAAACCGACTCGATTAAATAAATCTAACAAAAACTGGGGCGTTACAGTATTCACCACCTTCATCTGTTCGCAAAACTTTAATTTCTTTTCACCTTGGTTTTCGACAAGTATCTTAAATCCCTTAAAGATTTCAAATACTTCGTCCTTTCGTTTGATCACATAGATCCAGAGCTTTCGAATGTACTCATTGACAAATGAGATGAAATACCTGTTTCCACCAATGGTATGCTCTTCAAAATAACCACATACATCTGAATGTACAACTTCGAGTATGCAGGATGATCTCATTGGCATAGTCGAAACAAAAGACTTCCTGGACTGCTTTCCGACTAGACAACCTTCACAGAGTTTGTCGGGCATCTCAAGACTTGGTATACCAGTTACCATATCTTGAGTGATCATTTGATTTAGCGACCTAAAGTTCAGATGGCCAAACCACAGATGCCACAACCAACTATTCTTGTGGTCGACAACTGTTTTTAGACATTGTACCTCAGTCGAACTGATCATGGTCTTAAATGTTCTATTCTTTGACAGAGGAGATTTCAAGATCAAGTTATTCTGGATGTTAAAGAGTTCTAAGGCTCCATCTTTCATAACCACTAAGAACCCCTTTTCGACCAATTGTCCAACACTTAGCAGATTGTACTTTATTCCAGGGACATAAAGTATGTCTTTGATCAAGGCTTTTGCTCCATTACTCCTTTGAATAACTATTTTACTGGTACCTTCTGCTTTCAACAAGCTATTATCAGCAAGTTTGACCTTGCTCTTCTTCGACTCATCAAAATCTACTAACCATACTTTTCGACCAGTCATGTGATTCGAGCAGCCTGAGTCGAGGAACCACATCTTGGATTCGACATGGTCATCTACAACTACAGCCATAACCACCATATCATCATAATCATCTGAATCTTGACATGCATGGTTTGATACTTCGTCCTTGTCTTTTGTCTAACCCTTGTCTTTCTTGTACCAACAATGTTTGGCCAAGTGACCCCACTTTTCACAGTTATAGCACTGCACACCTTTTTTCTCTACTTTGTCTTTCTGATAGAAATTTCCTTCTCCTCTTTTCGAGGATTTAGAAGTTTTACTATCAATCTTATTCTTGTGAGGATTCGACTAAGACTTCTTGCCCTGAGTCTTGTCGATTTTGCCTTCGAACTTGTTGGAACCACCATTCTCCTTCCCTGATTGAGCCTGTAGTACTTCGATTCTTGAACTCCTTTCCTTTCGACAATCCTAATCGCATGCGCTTCCAATGAACCAACCAAATCTTCCAGTTTTAGGGTTTCAAGATTGTTGGATTCTTGAATAGCTACGATAACGTGATCAAAGTGAGAGGTCAACGTACTCATTACCTTCTCAACTATCATCTTATCAGTTAGCGTTTCACCACAACCCTTCATGAGATGGACGAGTTTTTACACCTTCGACACATAGCTGCAATCTTTTCATCTTTTCCCATTGACAAGAATTCATATTGTCATCGCAAAGTTTGCAACTTTACAACCTTAACTTTCTCGCCTCCTTTATAGTACTTGACAAGAATGTCCCACGCCACTTTCGCCGATTCAGCAAGAGCGATTGTGTCGAAATTAGCTGTATCAACTGCCGATTGGATGTAGAACTCCGCCTTGCAATCCTTCTTCTTGGCCTCCTTGTGAGCGGTTCTCTGTGTGTCGGTTGTATCTTCACCAAGTGCAGGAACGCCATTCGTAACCACTTCTAGGGTTTCATGAAAACCAAATAGAGATTGCAGATGTTTTCTCCATTGGAGTCAATTCTTTCCGTCAAGAGTTAGAAGAGAATTTTGTAAATTTCTGTTACCATTCATCTTTGCAGCGATTGATCAAGAATAACCCAATATCCCGGAAACACGGTATCTGACGTGTGATTCTTGAAAACACGATCAAGAATCTAACTGGAGCTCTAGATATCAATTTGTTAGTGCATGAGGCACTTTTAGTGAGGAGAGAAAGAGAGAAAATAAAGTTACACAGATTGATATTATTGAATAGAATAATACCGAATTACAAAGTGTCTATTTATAACAAACTAAATAACAAACCTTAAACCCTAATTTGCTTTGGGTTTAGGCCACATAATAAAACTTGGAGGATTCTACCTGCCACCCCCCCCCCCAATCGTACCTGGCACCCCCACACAACTAGTGAAAAGACTTAACTAACCCTAAAAAAACATTCTCACATTTCAAAAAAAACCGGTAATTACATAGATTTTTTAAAATTACAGGCGATACCGGGAATTTCGTTAACCCTACCGGGGATTTCAATTTAACAAGTAAGATTTTCTGGTTTTTTTGAAATAACCGGTGAATATTACCGGTAATTTCATAAATCCCGGTATTTTCTTACCGGGAATTTCTAAATTACCAGTAATATTCACCGGTTATTTCAAAAAAACCAGTGCTTTTGATTTTTTTGTTTTTCCGGGAATTTCAAATTCCCGGTAGTTATGAAATATTTGTTTTATTTTTTATCTTTTTTTTTGCAGTGAAAACCAGAGGCCATAATGGTAGCAACGCTGGGAGGGCGCTTGATTTGGAAGGAGGTGGTAGGGATAGGGCTACAGCTGCTCCTGATGCTGAGTCTGCGCATGTACGGGCTGGACGGGTGGTCCCAATCGGTTCACACCGCTATGGCCGAGCAGCGGGGGCGTTTCTAGGAACCTCGCGCCGTTAGGCGACGTGGAGGTCTTTTTTCAGTGCATGCCACAGATGCGGACGTCCCTGTTATTCAGCCGGAGGAGGCTATTGTTGGAGATGCGGATTTTTTAATACATACCGGGAATTTGAAATTACCGGTATACCGGTAATTTCAAATGAACTACCGGAAATTTTTTTATAACTTCCGAGAATTTGTTCCGGATATTGCTTGTAAAAGACTAAGGGACATTTTTGTCATTATTAAAATATGGGAAGGGTGCCAAGTACGATTGGTGAAGTGACAGGTAGATTTCTCTAAAACTTGAATTATATCTAATATCTCAACAAAGTAACTCTTATAAATTTAAGGAAATTAAATCAAATACTATAGCATCTTGGAGGTTGTTATAATCAAGATTGATTATCATGAAAATATTTCAAGTGAGAATGGACTGGACTAGCTTCAATTTATGAAGTGAGCCAAAATAAATTCCTTGTAGCATGCTCTCTTTATTTTCAACAACTAATCTCTTTTATTTTTGTGTTCTCAAATAAGATTTTAAAATTATACATAATTCAAAACCCCTCTTCCTCGTGTTTCTCTCACCTTCAAAACCAATAATAAAAAGGAAAGCAGCCATATTCTCAAACTTTTTGAAATTCAATGAAAAAATAGTAAAAAGGTTAATCAAGGAGGAATGAAGCAAACTCTAAATATACATTTAGCATTAGATATAACAAAATAGAAGAAGAAATATGTTTAAGTTTCAATAGTATAAATATCATAACATATTAAAACAAAAGTTACAATGAGAATATATAGTAAAACATAAAAGGTCTAGACTATTAACTTAAAAAATATAAATGGTTCAATATCATAAACCAAAACCAATATTATCTAACAACATTATTCCTTACCAACTTGGAAGTAAGAATAGGTCTTCTTTTTTGGTTATTTCTATAAATCCCTCTTAAATATCCATCTACTGAACATGTCAAAACATTCTTTAGGTCGATACTCAGGAGCTGTGTGCCCTCCACCCTGAAAATTTGATTAACAAATAATTGAGTAAAGAAACTAGTAATTATTCGTAGAACATGTTTATAGATATAATTTTTAATAGATTAATCAAGTGAAATATGTATTTGTAAATTGTAGTTATAGAAGTTGAGAAATATGGTACTTGCCTTCACAGTTGCAAATGTCATCTGATTGGAATAAGTTCTTGTGTATCTATACATGCATAAAAAAAATTAATTCAACTTGTTCATAAATCCAACATTGTTGACTGTTATATATAATTAATTATAGTTATGTGAATACCCTGCAACTTGGTCATTAGTATGCCACGGTCTCCAATCTTCAATAATGGAATAATTTAAAGATTTTATCCACTCTTTTGTCGCCAAGAATGAAATTTTCATGTCATGATCACCACTGTTATTAGAAATACATAAAATATTTGTTCCGTAAGAAATTAGAAAACTATATAGTTCATCTATGCAATATATGGACATATATAAATATTATTGACCTGTAAATTAGTGAACGAATGCCTTTTCTACTGAGATTGACATGATAATCATAGCTATTAAGAATATCTCTCTTATAAGGTATATTTAAGTGACACCGATACCATTTTCCAATACTATCCTGCAACACAAGCAACCAAAGACTTATGTTATAATTGCAAAGATAGTAAAAACGTATATGCAATTTCTCAAATAACACGTGATAACAATGAAATTCAATCACGTGTTATTTGGAGAAAATATTTCATATAAAAGATAAATAGGCAACATAAGAAAATTATAATTTTTGCATACATGTGTCAATTATATACCTTACGTATGTGCAATGCTTTGCGGACATTTTTATCATTGGCCCAAAAACCGCAAAGAAAATATGAATAAGTCTATGTATGGAAGAGAAACAAACATCAAGTTAACAAAAAAATTAGCAAAAAATTATATATAAAGAAAAATTAACATTGCAATAATTATAGAAAAGAGTATTACTCTACAATATAAGTGAGGCAATCTGAAACTTTTAGGGAGGAAGTGGGAGGAATATGTCTTAATTAGAAATCCGCTAAGAAATTTTTCAGTATCATCACGCCATTCACATTTTGGTTCTAAAATATGTCCTTCCATAAGTTCTGATGTAGCCTTGTCGAATGATTTTATGTCTTTAGAACATAAAATATTTCTGGTCTCTATATCTACATAGTCTCCATTACAATTTTCTTGGAGTGACTGTAAAATATTATAGATAAATTAGTTAAAACATATATCAAATCTTGGTCATTTTTTAATATGTATGAAAAAATTATTCAAACTTTTTTATTACGTGATATAATTCATCGGATATGAGTCCCATTCCATGAGCAAAAGGAATTTTAGAGTTGTTTTCCCTTCTAGTTGTTAAAGCATTTCCCAACAAGTATCCCTGAAAAAATATCATTTCATCATCAAAAATGCTATTTTGACACCAAGCATACACCCACACCGTATGTACTGACGGTGAATAGTGTCGTCCGTACATGAACAGTGCATGTCCGTACGGTGAATATTGTCGTCCGTGCATGAACAGTAGCGTATTTTCGTGCATGAATAGTATTTGTCCGTACATGAACATTGTCCGTCCGTACATGAACATTGTCGTCCGTACAGTACGGAAATACGGTGTAGATGTAAAATGGGGTGTCGAGATAGCAAACCTGTATAATAAATGATGAAACAGGTTTGCTATCTTGACACCCCATTTTACACCTACACCGTATTTCCGTACTATACGGACGACATTGTTCATGTACGGAAGGACACTGTTCATGTACGGACATATACTATTCATGTACGGAAATACGCTACTGTTCATGTACGAACGGCACTATTCACCGTTCGTACATACGGTGTGGATGTATGCTTGGTGTCAAAATAGCATTTTTGTTTATTATAATCAACCTATATATTGTTATAGTTAACTCTTTTGTTTCATATCATAGTTTTTTTTTGTTAATCATGAACATCAAGCAGATCAAGCATTTGTATTTTGTAAGAAGTGCATTTATAATATAATAGAGTGATCTTTTAAGATGTTAACCTGAAGATTAATCCAAGGTTGGACACCTTTTTCATTTCCTACAAACAAGATAAATTGTGAATAATTAAACTTATAAAAAATTTCAATATATAACAAATCAATAATAACATAATGGTACTACAATACATATTTGAGCAATGAGTTTTATACCTTGTGCAATTTCTTGAACAATTCCCGGAAGAGGAATGCCAGAGTATGAATCACCACCTATGTAAACTTCATTTGATTGAAATTTTGGATGATCCAACAACCACTAAAAATATTTATAACACAACTTTCGTTATTTTCTTGAAAGATTGTCATACATAAATTTTAAAAATAAAGAAAAAATGATTATTGTGAAAAGAAAATAGTGAAATATTTTTTAATACCTTTCTAAAAAATTGATAACCTTGATCAACAGATATCGAATCGCTTCGCTGAGAACCTGATTCTGTTGTGGCGTATGTAAAACCCGTAAAAACAGGCAAATCTACAAATATAATGCTACTCACCTATATAAATAAAATAGCATAAATATTTAATTTTTAAGGATGGGATGAAATAGATACAATAAAACCAAAAAGAAAATATTAAAATTTAAAAAAAAAAATAGTAAATTTATATCCCCTAACTTTTGTCCATGAATATGGCCTCAAGATTAGATTAGGCAGACTTCCATTATATTTCTCCTTTTTAAATCCAAGTGGTCCTATAATGCAACAACAAAGTGAATTTAAGTTAGTGTGCTTTTTAATTTTTATGTAGGATCTAGGAAAACTCTTATAAAATATTTTTGATTGAATTTAATTTCAGGTGCTCCAAACATAGAACAAAACCTCAAAATCTTATTGTACGATTATCTATCCAAAAGCAAAGTTTCAATTACCTATTTCAAAGACAAGACCAGACAAACCAGAGCAACCAGGTCCACCAGTTAGCCAAAGCATGAGAGGATCTTCCTTTGGATTGTTCTCTGATTCAACAAAGTAGTAAAACACTTGCACATCATCATTTTCTCCCACTCCCACATACCTTATTCACAAATATTAATATAAAATAATTATTTTAATACCATGGATTAGTGAAGAATCATGAAGTATAGATCTAGGTAAGAAAATTAAACTGACCCGGTTTCAAGAACAAAAGGAAGGGCTCCATTGAATCCTGGAAGATACTTTACTATGGAACCACATGAAGCAACTTGAAAGGAAATATATGATAGTAAAAGAAGAAGAATAAGCTTTCCAAAATGAAAATCATGAGTAGTGTAATTTGGACTAAACTTTGCCATTTTTTATGTTCTTGATCTCAAAAGAAGAGTGTTGCAGATTATAAAATAAAATACTACTCCCTCAGCCTAAATTATAAATCTTATATTGAATAGAGAAATTATATATAAATTTAGAATATTGTCTTTTATTTATTACAGATGATAAAAAATAAAAATATATATATTATTAATTTATATAAAATATATTAAAAACAATATCATTAATATTATATTAAAATTATAAAATGAATAATTTATAATTTGAGACAAAGACGGTATAAAATTCATATAGATGTGATTGATGATATAATTATTGGTCACTCGTACAAGGAAAAATAGTTCCATTGCACCTAAGTCACACATAGGACATCCCATGTCACACTCATTGTCTTTTTCTTTCTTTGACTTTGTATATTTAGATGAATAAAATATAATTTCTGAAAAATATATTTGATTTGTAATTTTTTTAACTGCAAATAATATATATATATATATATATATATATATATATATATATATATATATATATATATATATATATATATATGTATATATATATATAACATCATATGGCTCAAATGGAAGTAAAATTAGAAGAAACTAAAAATTACTCTACTGAATAATAAAATAAATTAAATTAAATTAAAATAACATAACATTTTTACTATAAATGAATAATTAACTAAATTCCAAAAACTATTAAAAATTCAACTGGATAACATTTGAAAATATTAAGAACATTTTAGAATAAAAAAATATTTAATATAAATTTTACTTTTAATTTAATATTTAAATTAATTATTTAAATATGATTTATACTGTAACATTATTATGGGCTCCACTTAAAACCTACTTTTAATTTAATATCTAAATGAATTATTTAATTTAAGATAAAATGAATGGATTTGGAGTTTTGTGGAAAAAAGTAGAGACAGAAATTAGGATAAGGGAACCACGTATTGTGTAGGTGGTATTGAAAAGAGTTTGAGAGTTTTTTTTTTTTTTAATAAAAGAGCCACGTATCGATGTTTAATTGGGTTATTAAACAACACATGGATTTTTTCTCTTCCCTTTCTAGCGCTGTTTGCCGTACGAGAGCAAGATTTTATTTCCTTTTTTTTTTTGTTTTTCAACTATATATTCTTATGAAATTTATCTTTAAAAAAATTAAATATTTTTATTTTTATTTTGTAATTTTCTCAATTTTATTATCAACATAAATATTTATTTATTTATCTTTATATATAAGTAATTAATGATGGTATGGGTAATTGTTAGAAATTTTTAGTGATACATCTTTTTCGTTTTTTTATAAGCAAGAATTTCAATTCACCAAAGATACTAGGGGTATCTTAACTCAATTACAACCAACAAGCAAGAAGCAACAAGATTTACAGCCATGCACATATTCTAGATGAACTCCTATGAATATTTACACCACTCATAATAATTACAACTAAATTTAGGATTATCTATTTTAATTAACAACCACCATGACATGAGAACAATTCTCTGCACCACTAACTCAAGATCATAAACTTCATCATTGAAAAGGATTTGATTTCTGATCCATCAAATACACCAACACACTATGGACCAAATCTCTCCTGCATAAGGCATTGCAACCTTTCCACTCAACTTCTCTACCCAAGACAGCAAATTACTTGTTAAATAATAGGTGTTGAGAATCTTCATCAGTGTCAAAGCAGAAGGCACACACGAGCTCTTAGGAGTTAAGGGATATACCTCGCCTAACAAGATTTACCTGGGTAGGCAGTATGTCTAACAACAATCTCCATGCAAACACATTGGTCTTCAAAGGAACAACTGCTTTCCACACAAACTTTAGAGCAAACTTGTATACATCATCCAAGTTTTCATCAACGAAATGCATGAGTAACCTGTCATAGAAGGACCTAATAGAAAAACAATTTCATATACGATAAGGACAGATGATAGTATCTTGAAAATCCTTCTTAGGACAGACCTCCAACAATAACAAGGAAAGCTCCTCAAGATCTTGGCGCAATAGCACATTATCTTCTACTAAATTGAGACCAAGTTGCCACCTCCAAACCTCACCTTCCCACACTCCCATGTCTTTCACCAACCCATATTTCGTGTTTGAAATGTTTCATAGGCTCGGGTACAGAGAGTGTAAAGACCATTTCCCAATCCATCTAGAAAATCAAAACAAAATACTACCATCATTCCCCAACCTGAATGAGATTAAATCAGCAAAATCCCCTACTCCCACTTGTTATCTACCTTGCATGACATTCTTCCACCACAAGGAGGATGAAGATCTACATCTTGGAATATCTTTACAAAAAATATAATTGACATAATTTCCATACCTACCTTCCAAAACCCCCACCCAAATGGCCTCCTTATCAGTCAAAAATCTCCAAAGCCACTTAGCCAATAAAGCTTTGTTAAACAATCTGATATCTTTGATCCCCAATCCACCCCTGTCCTTAGACTTACAAATTGAACTCCAGCTAACCCAAGCAATGCCCCTCCTATCCTTCAAGCCAGACCAAAGAAAGTCCCTCTGAATTGAAACAAGGACCTACAAGACCATTCTCAGAATCTTAAAGAAATAAAGATAATGTACAGACAGGTTTGTCAAAACAGAGTTTATTAATGTCACCCTCCCACCTATGGACAGCAGTCTGCCTTTCCAAGTAGAAAGCCTGGCCTTCATACACTCGATGACAGGTTTCCAAAATGAAAGTCTTCTATGATTTTCTCTCACACATAAGCCTAGAAATTTGAATGGCAGCATATCTATCTTACAAGCTAGGAATTGTTCAGCCGTCTTCAAAAAATAATCATCAACCCTAATACCATAAAGGGAACTCTTACATGTGTTGATCTTCAACCTTGAAATCAATTTAAAACTCTTCAAAATTGATTTCAGCACCCACATGTTGGGCCATGCTCCATCACAGATTAGCATTGTATCATCCACGTATTGCAAAAGGTTATAGGACACACCCTTATTGGGGGATCGGGGTATGCTCGAGGAGAGGTTATATCAGGGGTATGATTTCGTGATGACATCTTAATGCTAAAATAAAATCTATTTTTTAATGTTTTACTGTAAAATAATTTTAAAATTCAGTATAAAACAATGTTGACTATATTTGGACAAATTTTGATTTTAAAAGTAACTTACCCCAATACTATCAAATTTACCTCCATATTGTTATATCTATCTAACTTTTTATGGGCTACAATCAATTGTTGTTTATTTCTGAAAAACAGGTTAATCGTGATTCTGATGGGGTGCATATATAAGCTCTTTTATTGGTTAAGTGATCTCTTTTAATTAAAGGATGAGTATCTGAAACCTGATTGGTGTGGGTAAAAGTGTGAGCTTTAACCTTAGGCCCATAATGGGTAGGGACTAGGGTTATATATATTATACGGCTAGGTCCCCTCTGTAATCGCAAGAGAATCAGAAACATAACTGACAGCTCCACAACTTGCCCATTGAGTGTTGTGAACGGGGGTGTGAGATACAGAGAAAGATCCGGTCATTCATTCTTTCGAGATTTTGAATCATGACTTCAACAAGTATTGATGTTCTAATTTCATATAATCGATAGTAAATTTTTCCGCTTACATTTGGTATCAAAGCTTAGATTATATGAGTTAGGACTCAATTATTGAGAGTTTTGATCCAAATTTTATCCATTGTCGTAATCAATTTTAACTATTACGATACTGTTTCCATAAATAATATGAAAATTGGAATTGAAAAAATTGAAAATCTTTTATGTATTTATTTTAATTGGAATTGTTGCATACTGCTTCGAAATTCATATGATAAAATTAAGGGTTAATACACATTTTAGCCCCTGCTATTTGGGGCGAATTCGAAAAATGACCCTGTAAAAAAAACTTAGATTCCGTCTCTGCCATTTGAAGATTCTTTCATTGTGACCCCTCAGTGCACACGCTCAGCAGAATCTATGATGTGGCGCTGCTTTGTTGGCTTTTTTTTATTATTATTTTAATATGACGTGTCAGGTTAGTTGGATTTTTTTTATATTTTTTCTTTTTATTTTAAATATATGCGTGGCCTTTTCATTATTTGTATGTTAAAATGTTAAAAGATCAAAACTTAAAATTTTGTCTCTCATTAGTGTTTAACCCATGACTTTTTGGTTGCAAAGGGACACCTTTTTCCACTAGGCTAGCATGGTTTCCTTGTTTATATGTTTGCTTCAAATGTATATATTACAACATGTAATGAGTATACAATATATTTATTTGTTTGCTTTAATTTAAATTGTATATTTATGGCATATAAAATATTAAAATTTTTAAAATATATATAATTAATAACGTTAAAAAATATTTAAAAAATAATGTTAAAAAATATTGATATTCAATTGAAATTAACTAAAATAAATATAAAAAAAATATTAATTAACATAAAAAAAATTAAAAAAAAATATATTTAAATATATTAAACTGAAATTAAAAATATTAAACTGAAATAAAATATATATTTAAATATATTAACCTAAAATAAAATAAAAAATATTATTAACATGTTAAATTGAATAATATAATATTAAACTATATTAAAATAAAATAAAATATATATTTAAATATATTAAACTGAAATAAAATAAAATAAATATTATTCAAAACTGCTATTTTAATTAAAAAAAACTATTTTCAGTTTATTATTAATTACTAATATCAAAACTACTATTTTAATTAAAAATATTTTTATTTTCAGTTTATAATTAATTATTTATATTAAAAACTTCTATTTTAATTAAAAATATTTTTATTTTCAGTTTATTATTAATTACTAATATTAAAACTACTATTTTAATTAAAAATATTTTTATTTTCAGTCTATTATTAATTATTAATATTAAAAACTTCTATTTTAATTAAAAATATTTTTATTTTCAGTTTATTATTAATTACTAATATTTTTATTACATTTTTATTTTCAGTTTATTATTAAATATGTAAATATATAATTACATTTTTATTATTATATAACAGTATTTTAAATTATATACTATAACATGAAAATGTAATAAATATGTAATATAAAAAGGTTGCATGTAATATATTTATTTTAACATTTCATATATTTAAATTAATGTAACATGCAATTTAAATATATAAACATGTAATATTAATATAAATTATTAAAATGTAATTTATATTAACATTTAATATTTAAAAACTAAACTAATTTAATATTTATACTAATTTTTTATTAAAAATAAATATTTAAATAAATATTTATATTAATATTTGTATAATAAATACTTATATTAGTGTTTAATATTTACTAAACATTATATTTACTAAACATTAATATTAAATTAACATTTAAAATTTAAAAAATAAACTAAATTATTAAAGGACCAAAATGTTATAACATATATATTTAAAGCAAACATATAAACAACTAAGACATTCTAACCTAATGGAAAAGGCCCCATCTTCATTAATGAGGACATGGAGTCAATACTCTTGGAAAACTAACTATTAAGTAATGAAAGGCAAAATAAATAAAAAAAAAACTTCAAATGACAGAGACGAAATATAAAATTTTTTTAACAGAGTCTTTTGTCGAATTTGCCTCAAATAACAGAGGTTAAAATGTATATTAACCCTAAAATTAATAGTGTATTGATATTATATTACGTTATTTTTCAATTTTCCTTTTACTCTGGATCAATTAAAACATGTATATATAATTTTTAAGTAATGAGAGGCAAAATAAAAAAAAATCTTCAAATGACAGGGACGAAATTTAAATTTTTTTTAACAGAGTCTTTTGTCAAGTTCACCTCAAATGATAGAGACTAAAATATATATTAACCCTAAAATTAATAATGTATTGATATTATATTACGTTATTTTTCAATTTCCCTTTTACTTTGGATCAATTAAAACATGGATATATAATTGTTTGGTTACTGGAATGCCAAATACGTGCAGTGTCGTTTTCTTTAATTTGTTTTTACTTCTACAAGTCAATAGTGCACTTCCGGCACTTTTGGTAAAATTGGTTTTCCCTTATGACATGAATAGTACCACCGTTCTGAATTATATAAAACTAGTAGGAACCCGTGCGGCCGGTGTGGACCGTTGATACGTCGTCAATTACATTATGAAATAAAAAAAAACTGAAAAATATAAAAATTTTGTTGTAAATAAAAAAAAAATCATAACATCCATTAAAAAACCATCGTGTTCAAAATTTTGATCAGAAACTTCATGTTCCCGTTAATTTTCAATATTTAGATCAGTGAATTCATGTTCCCGTTATTATTCAATATTTTGATCAGATTATTTTATGTTCCCGTTAATATTCAATAATTTGATTAGTATCTTCATGTTCCCGTTAATATTAAATATTTGTACTAGTAACTACTTGTTCCCGTTAATATTCAATATTTTGATCAGTAACTTCATGTTTCCGTTAATATTCAATATTTTGACCAGTAACTTCATGTTCCCGTTAATATTCAATATTTTGATAAGTAATTTCATGTTTCCGTTCATATTCAATATTTGGATCAGTAACTTTGTGTTTTTATTAATATTCAAATTTTCTATCAATAACTTCAAAATCCCGTTAATGTTCAATATTTTGACCAGTAACTTCGTGTTCTCGTCAACAATATTTTTTTGCCATCTATAGAAATAATAAAAATTATTTTTGTTTTGATATTATTTGTAAAAATTATGAATCAATAGCAAACTTAGTTTATTGGTCAGATTATGCTCCCTCTTCTATAAAAGTTTATTGGTCAGATTTAGTGTGACTCAAAGAGATTCCTCCTTAAAAATCAATGCTTACTTGGAGGCTTATCTATAAAAAGATCCCATTCGATGATAATTTAATGATTTTTGGTTGTAATCTTCCTTCCATTTGTAAGGTCTGCTGCAAGAATTCTGAATCCTTGGATCACCAAATAAAGGAGCCAAAAAACATTGGCCTCTAACACCAACTATACGAATACATAAAGTGTACATATTATACAAAATAAAACAACAAAATATTTTAGGAAACAATCATTCCCATTTGCTCCTAATTTGATGTGAGTGAATGTAATCATAAGTTAGTACCAATCTTCTATCCATTCTCCTCAAAGAAAAACTTTCAACCAAAACATAAGAACTAAATATATTCCAATTGATTGTTCCACCAAACTCCTCAACTTTCGTTACTTTCACTTGTCTTCCATTCCTAGAATTCCATCCAACTCTTTCTTGTTCCCATTTCATTCCTTTCACAACTTTCAAACTCAATCCAACACTTATCTCTTCTCACACTTCTTCAACACTCTTAAACCAAACCACTCCATCAACCAATCTATTTTTATCCCAAACAGCGCCTATTCCAGCAACCTTAGCAATTTCTGTTCGAATATTAACATCCAAAAGCACACCACCTTCTCCACTATTTGCCTTTGTCAATATCTTCTCCCATCTCTGCTCAAGTGTTAGCTCGTAGAACGGCGACGACTTCAGCTGCTCTTTTAACTTCATTTTTTCCTTCACAAACATAAAAGGACAATACCACTTTCTAACATCCTTGATTGCTTTTTCTAAGCCTTGCATGATTCCTTAGAGGATTAGAAACAAATGGCTTCAGTGGATCTCTCTGACCAATTCTATGAATTTTATTATTTCATATGTTTATAAAAAGGGCAACTACTATGCAAACAAGATTGCAAATATTAGTTTAAACTTCAGCAAAGAATTGTTTAAATTTCAGCAAAGAACTGTTTCAAATAATCATGTTCACTTCATAACACTCACAATATGGAAACACAGAGACACGGGTTACTATAAGATCCATTGAAGACACCTGCCAATGTAGAGCTTTTTATAATCATGTTATTTAAGATAATGGCTATTCACAATATCAGTAATATTTTTGTTGTATTATCCACTATGAACAATCACTTTCTCCTTCACTCTTTCCTTAAAACCGTCCGAAAAAGCATCTTCGGTCGTCTCGAAACCGACATGAGGTTTAAGAATTGTCGAAAAAGGAAAACCTGTTAACTCAAGTCCTAACAGCAATTCATGAAACTGATATTCTGATAATTTCCATTCACTTCCAATTGCACAATCATCTCGAGATATATCAGGCTCTAGAGTAAAAGTTTCTTCTGAGTGAGCACTTTCATCAGCTTCATTTACTGGTACAAACTCAATATCAACTGACTTTTACATCATGACTTCAATTGAAAAAATCATAAAATGAAAAGTTCTAAAAGTATTGTTGTCTTTTAATTTGATACCTATGACCATAAGGAGTGATACCTTGCAGCAACATTTTCAGTATTCTTTGAAGCAACCCGACCTTTCGGAGCAGAAGATAACTACAATAAGAAAATAAATCAGCATTACGCCCGATATAATGCTCATAAAAGTAATTGAAGTATTTCTAAACTTTAGGAGCACATAAAAGCTCAGATCCCATGTCATGAACTAACTATTTCATAAACTTAAGCTGATAGGTAAAAACGCAAATGATTTCTACTTTGTATCTGTAGCAAATTAAAATATTGAGTCCAAAACCAACCTGGGATGCAATATCAACTCCAATTTCACAAAGAACCTGTAATTAGTAAATGAAAATCAGATATGAAAGGGGAAACTTTACTTATGTACTTGTAAGTACGGTTACTATATAATTAAGTTTGTCATTTACATGGTTAGTAAGCTCTTCTGATTCTTCCTCGGCTTCATCTTTGTCTAAAGTTTCATAAATAGATTCTGACATCATTTTAATCTGCGTTTAGGATAATAATATAAATGTTTGGAGATAAGTAAAAATATAGTCTAATGATATTGCTGGAGTGGAGCCTGGCTTCAGTACTACCAAGCTAGTCCACACAGCGAGGCAAGTTTCCCTATTTATTACATCTACTGATTATAGCTTGGTAATATATTGCAAGCACTGTTCTACTAATAAAGCTCTTGCCTCGCCACGGTGGAGTACAATGGATCCATTGCAGATCTATTGTAGCAACCTTTACTTTGTTGTTGCTAGAGGCAAGTTCCACAAACTGAACCTGTCACAACCCCAAATGTCGTGCCAATCTAATACCAGTGAAACACTAGATAAATGATTGGCAATTCTCATGTTAACTAACAAATATCCACCCTCCCAAACAAAGTCTAAAAGTAGTTAAGGATGGGCTGATTTTGCATGAAAGCATATTAGAAATTAACACAAAAGGATAAATTATTGTCATGTCCATTTGTGCTGATTGTTTTTGGAATTCCTAAATCACTTTAGCCTGCTTTGTCGGTGCCATTTGCTGCAAGAGATAAGCAAGGTAATGATTACTGTGTAATTGTAGTCGTGAGCAAAAAAGCTTTCAAAAATATAACAATTCCAGAAACACATCTTTCACATAGGGAAAGATAGAGGCGGCCATAAAGGAATACATAAACAGTGAGAAATGTAAGCTGTTAAAAGCAAAGTCAGTACTTAGAACAGATCATAATCCTAAATACCACCAGTAAGTAAAGAAAGTTCTAACTATACTAGGGTACTGAAATAGAAACCAATGGTGGTGCAATATATAGATAACATTCTGAAGAAATCAAATCGGTGTCCAAGCCTGTAAATGTCCCTACTCATTGTCTGCTCACCATTCCCATTAACTATCTTTGCCTCAAACATCGATATCTGGTTAAGATCCACGTCCCTACCTTTACCAACTTGTATGTACTCATGACAAGTGACATTTCCTTCACGTAATGTAGAATTGAAACCTGCAGCGAATGGACAAAGTTATGCTACTGATACTTCTATAAAAGAAATAGAAACAAATTCTGCACACATAGAATGAGAAATTAAAACACATGCCTGCAAATATATCCTCAGTCAAGTTGATGACTTTAGAAGCCTTGCTTACACCGCCTCTTGTCAGGTGGAAAAGTCTATCAAATACATCCGGGTGGCCATAATGGAACCTCACTCTGAAGCAAAAACACAAAAGCATTACATAGAATTTCAAAATCATTGTTTTATGCTCAGGAAATTAATGAAAGCTTAAAACCAGAAAATAGAACACACTGAGAAATGAATAAGTAAAATAGTCAACTTAGATTATTAGTATGAATAGGATTCTTAAGCCAAAAATTTGCATCATACATCATAATGAACATCCAAGTACTAAAAAAACAGAAACTTACTTCAGAGGGTTAGCCAACAATCTTTGCCCAATTGTCACAAAACTGGTTTCCTGATTGGACATAAACCATGCAAGCGATGAAACACTGCAAGAAACATTAGACAGATAAAGATTAATAGAGTTTGTTCGTAGATTTTAATTTATATCAAAAATGACACCAGAAAACACAGAAAAATTTATACAATAGATCACACTTTCCAGTAAAAATATGCTCTCTGAGACCAAGTATAGTTGGATATCTGGGACCACCATGTTTGTTAAGAAATTCTTGCAGGAAATTCCTCATTTTGAAAGCTTCTTCCATATAGTTATCCTGTAACACAAATGCTTAGCTGTCATAATTTTTTATTAGCACGCTCTCTTTTCTTTCTTCAATAGATATGTAATGTAAGACCTGATTCATATCAATTGTTTGTAAGGCTTTCCCTCATGTGAAAATATGGCATCGTTTTGATTTTCTGGCTTCCCGTCACCCAATATTGCAGGTCCAGGAAGCTTTATTCTGTAAATTACCTACACCAAATAACCAAATGACAAATTTGAAATCATCACTCAAAGAATATACATTATACTTGAATATTTCCTCTTTAGTTACTGCAATAAAAAAATATTTGAGAAAAAGTAGCTGAATGTAAAATGGGATACAACTTTAATTGCCTAACTCAAAGTATCCTTAGCAATGACCTAATGAATTCTTGCTTTGTTACAACTTTCATCTATTCCAATTCATTCACATAATTTGTAACCTGAGAGAGAAGAAAGAAACAATATGTAATATAAGTCATGAATGCTATAATGCGGCTATATTTTATGCATTGTGGTGTGAGCATGTAGCGGCAGGTTTGTTAGCAATCGTTTGTTGCGTTAAACCTTTCAAATTTGCCACAAATCATCTGACTATAAAGGATAGAGTAATCATAAGCAGTATAAGAAACACGTTAAATTCAAAAGTGAATTTACATCCCAACAAACAAAAAAACGACTATTACTCATAATGCACTCAACGAAAAATACTAATTTTTACCTCAGTAATCTCCAACTTTAGAAAATTCCTTCTACCAGCTTCCTCTTCCAACTTTAATTCCTCTTCCAGCTCCCGACATTCTCCGGTGAACCCATAAAATAAAAAACCCTAACTTGAACCCACAAAGTTATAAAACAACAACAAAAACAGTCAAAACTCTAACTTGAACCCACGCAGTTATAGAACAACAACAAAAAGCAGTCAAAACCCTTACAATGGATATTACATATGGATATTTTTTGCCTCAAATCATACAACAATATATGTCAAATATTGGGTTTCAGTACCCACAAAGTTACATTGACGTACCCGTAGAAATCAGATCAATCTTTCCTGAAAGAAGAATAACGACAACTCAGAAACGACAATATATCTCTATTTTCTGTATCAAACATCTCAAAAAACACAAAATCGACTATTAGCTTCAGTTTACTCAGGAAAAAATGCTAAACTGTACCTCAATAATCTTCAACTTTAGACAATGTCTTCTATCAGCTTCCTCTTCCAGCTGTCATTCCTGCTTCAGCTTCCGACATTATCCAGTGAACCCATAAAATCAAAAACCTTAACTTCAACCCACAAAGTTATACAACAACAACGAACCCATCATTTGTCATAGAATGGATATTAGGTAATAGTTTTTTCCGTCATTTTGAAGAAGACGAAGTACGAAGGAAAAGACGGAGGAGAAGAAGAAAATGGAGAGTAGGAAGAAGAAGAGAGAGTGAGGGAGAACGAATGGTGTAATTCAAAAATGGGTTAGGTGGAAAAAATAGAAGAGTGCGTAAGAAGTTGACATGTGTCCATAAGGGTAATATGGTAACTATGGTGGTACCATATTTTCTTATATGGTAGATTATATTGAATTTTATAGTAATTTAAATTCAACGGTATCAATTAAAATATTATTATAACTATATATTAGTTTCATATATATATATATATATATATATATATATATATATATATATATATTATAGTTTCAATTGAATATCTCTAATTAAAACTATATATATATATATATATATATATATATATATATATATATATTATAGTTTCGATTGAATATCTCTAATTAAAACTATATATTATATATTAAGCTAATTAAACTTATATATAATTAAATCTATATATAAATTTATATGTTAAATTATTATTATTTTGTCTTGGACAATTTATTAAATAAATATTAGTTTATATAAATTTGTAAAATATTTATTTTGTCAAATATTTTGAAATATTATGTAATATCTCTTATAATATTGAGATTGATATTGTTGAAGACAAAATTCATTGGGAATGCTATGTTGTTGAAATTCATGATTGGTTCATAATTTTTTATAAGAGAAATTTGATTCTTATGCAAGAAATTTTATAAATAATTGTGTGTGATTACCATCAAAGTGAAATCACTCATTTTAATTTATAAAAGTCTCTTTGTAGTATGAGGAATGTTTTTAAGTCATTACTATGATTGTTTTCCTAAAGGTGGACAATTGTATGTAGAGATTGTGGTTGATTAAGGATATAGTTATTGGAGATGCTTGAGTCCAAGGGATGTATTTTCCCAAAGGAGATAAATTTCTAAACTCAATGTATGCTCACTGAGTAGCTTATTCTTGAAATTTGTGGATGAAGTTGTTGGAGGTATTTTGGTTTAGAGAGTTTATCTACCCAAAGGAGATATATTTTGAACCCAACATATGTTCATTGAGCGACTCATATAAGGTTCTGACCTTGGTTCTAACCTGGGTTTTTCGCATTCCATCCAAAGGGGGTTGTGTGATAACGTTGGCCTCTTTGTGATAGCTTATGTTCTAACCTGGGTTTTTCGCATTCCACCCAAAGGGGATTGTGTGATAATGTTGGCCTCTTCGTGATAACTTATGTTCATTAAAGCTACATCTTGTCTTTATTATTTGTCCTAATGTATTCCTGTTAGGTCTCAACAATGACCTTCTCTAAGAACAACTGTTTTGCTTCTATTGAGATCCTGAATAGGTCTAATTTTAAGAAATAGAAGAAACACTTAGAGTTTTTATTAGAGATTGTTGACCTTGACATGACATTGCGTGAAACTAAATCTGTGATCAATGATCAGAGTACACCTGAAGAAAAAGAAATATTGGCTAAGTGGGAGAGGAGTGACCGACTTAGCTTGTGTGTTATCAAGAGGATAATTTTTGAACATCCGATAAGTGGATTGCCTGAGAAAGAGAATGATAAAGAATATCTTACTGCCATAGGAGAGAGGTTTCAAGTATCTGATAATGCTGAATCTTGATGTTTAATAAAACAACTCACAGACATGAAATATGATAACAATGGGGGTGTCAGGGAGTTCATTCTTAAGATGGTTCATGTCCAAACCATACTGAAATCTCATGACTATGACCTAAATGAGAATTTTATTGTGTCGCATGCCTTAAACTATCTACCTGCTGAGTTCACTCAAATCAAAACTACCTATAATATATTTGGTGATAAGTGGACTACCAAGTGTGTAGCTGAAGAAGAGAAAATCAAGAAGGAAATAAGTGATCTAGCCCTCCTAACTTTACATGCTAAACCTAATTCTGGTAAGAATTCCTGGAAAAATAAGAAAAACACTCATAGTGCTTCTCATAGATATCCAGAATTTAGGAAATCTGGTAATGGTCAACACCATAATATAGGAGGTCCCAAGCCTGTTGCTTTTAAGAAATCGTTTTGGTGCTTTTGGTGTAAGGAAAAGGGGCATAAGAAAACTGATTGTCATGCTTTTAAAGCTTGGTTAGACAACAAGAACAAATCTGGAGGTAATCATTTAGCTTTTGTCTGTTTTGAGTCTAATTAGTTTATGTTCCCATTAATTCTTGGTGGCTTGATAGTGGTTCTACAACCCATATTGTTATGTCCTTACAGGGGTTCAAAAACCAGCGGAGACCAAAGATGAGGGAAAGCAATCTCAGGGTAGGAAATGATCTTGAAGTCATTGTGGAGCTAGTGGGAGATGTTAGTTTAGTTTTAGGAATTGGTTTTGAACTTGTTTTGAAAGATACATTTTATGTACCTTCTTTTAGGAGGAATTTGATTTCAGTATCTTATTTAGATAAGTTTAGATTTCAATTTACCTTTTATGATGGAAAAATAAATTTGATGTTGAATTCTCAAGTTATTGGTAATGGTGTCTTGTTGGATGGTTTATATAAGTTATCTTTGGATTGTGATATGATTTCCCCATCCTTGAATGTTGAAAGCTCAATTGCTAAAAGATCTAAAATTAGAGAAAAATCCTCTTTGTTGTGGCACAAGCGGTTAGGACATATCTCTAAAGAAAGAGTTGAAAGGTTAATTAGAGATGATATTTTACCTTCCTTAGAATTCAATGATTTAGGGACTTGTGTGGATTGCATTAGAGGAAAATTTACTAAGACCAATAAGAAAGGTTTAACTAGAAGTTCAGACCTTTTGGAAATTATTCATATAGACATTGGCGGACCCTTTTCTCCCACTATTTATGGTAATAAATCTTTGATCACTTTTATTAATGATTTTTCCCGATATGGCTATCTCTACTTGATTAAGTAAAAATCAGAAGCTCTTGAAAAGTTTAAAATCTTTAAAACTGAGGTTGAAAAGCTACTAAGAAATGTGATAAAGGTGGTACGTTCTGACCGTGGTGGAGAGTATTATGGTAGATATGATTCTACTAGGCAACACATGGTGCCTTTTGCAAAATACTTGCAAGATTGTGGAATTGTTCCACAATACACCATGCCTGGTACTCCTGAACAAAATGGTGTAGCCGAAAGGCAAAACCGCCCCCTTAAGGACATGATGAGAAGCATGATGAGTATGTGTAATTTACCAGAATTTTTATGGGGTGACACTTTGAAAACAACCCTCTATATACTTAATAGAGTTCCTATTAAATCAGTTCCAAAAACACCTATTGAGCTTTGGACAGGTAGAAAATCCACTTTGAACTATCTTCGTGTCTGGGGTTGCCCTATAGAGGTTAAACTATATAATCCTTTTGAGACAAATCTTGACCCAAAAACAAGTCGTTATTTTTATATTGGATATCCGAATCGATCTAAAGGATACAAATTATTTTTTCATGGTAGAGGTAATAAAATTGTGGAGTTCATGCATGCAAAATTCTTTGAGCTTGATGTTGCTGAGCTTGTCATTACATCTGATAAAATTGATTCTATTATGCCTGATGTTGTTAATTTGTCACTGCCTAATTTTGATAATGTTATATCATCCACTGCTCATGGAGGTTTTACTCCAAATGAGAATGTAGCTGAACATCCAGTTGAAGATGTGATTGAACCACTTGTTGAAAATGTAGTGGATCCTCCTATTATAACTGAGGTTACACAACCTGATGAGCCAATTGAGAAAGTTCATGTTAGAAGGCCAGTAAGACAAAAACGACCTGCTATCCCTGATGATTTTGTAGTTTATCTTAGTGAGGATGCTTATGATGTTGGTACTGTTATTGATCCTAAAAATTATCTAGAAGCTATTACTTATTCTCAATCTAGCACGTGGACAGATGCAATGCATGATGAAATGAAATCCATGGTAAATAATGATGTTTGGGAACTAGTGGAGTTACCAAGAAACTATAGGGCGATTGGATGCAAGTGGATATTCAAAACAAAGAAGGCCTTGAAAGGTAAAATTTAGAGGTTTAAGGCAAGACTTGTGGCTAAAGGTTTCACACAAAAGGAGGGGATTGACTTTAATGAAACCTTTTCTCCTGTTTCCACTAAAGACTCTTATAGAATCGTTATGGCCCTTGTAGCACATTTTGACTTGGAATTAACTTAGATGGATTTTAAGACTGCTTTTTTTAATGGTGATCTTAATGAGGAGGTGTACATGCAGCAGCCTGAGGGTTTTGTGACAAGTGGTAATGAGAATTTGGTTTTTAAATTAAGAAAATCTATTTATGATTTGAAACAGGCTTATAGACAATGGTACTTAAAATTTGATGAGGTGGTAACTTCATTGGGTTTTGAAGAAATAAAGTTGATCAGTGCGTCTATCTTAAGATCAGTGGAAGCAAATTCATCTTTCTCGTGTTGTATGTTGATGATATTTTGCTTGCAAGTAGTGATCTTGGTCTACTTCATGAGACAAAACTTATGTTAACCAAGTTCTTTGATATTAAGGATCTTGGTGAAGCATCCTTTGTGTTGGGAATTGAAATACACAGGAATAGATCACGTGGTGTGCTTGGTTTGTCACAGAGGGATTATATTGATAGAGTCTTGGAGAGGTTCAACATGCAGAATTGTAAGCTAGTAGATGTTCCAATTACTAAAGGGGACAAATTCAGTAAAGATCAATGTCCTAACAATGAGATTGAGCGTGCATAGATAAAGGGAAAACCCTTTGACTCTGCATTAGGCAGCCTGATGTATACTCAAGTATGCACTTGGCTTGACATTGCTTTCATAGTTGGTGTCTTAGGACGATACTAGTCTAATCCTGGAAATGATCATTGGATTGCTGCTAAGAAAGTGATGAGATATTTGCAGAGAACCAAAGAGTATATGCTTGTTTTTAGGAGAGTTGACAACTTGGAAATAGTTGGGTATACTGACTCTGATCTTGCTGGGTGTGTTGATGATAGGAAATCTACTTCTGGTCACATTTTTATGTTGGCTGGAGGTGTGATATCATGGAAGAGTAAAAAGCAAACTCTTGTCGCCTCATCTACTATGCAGGCAGAGTTTGTTACTTGTTATGTTGCTGCCACTCATGCTGTTTGGTTGAGAAATTTAGTGACTAGAATTTGTATTGTTGATTCCATTACAAAGCCACTAAAGCTTTATTGTGATAACAATGCAGTTGTGTTCTACTCTAAAAATAATAAAACTTCTAGCGGTTCTAAGCATTTGGAATTAAAGTAATTGATAGTCAGAGACCTTGTTAATAAAAATGGCATTGTTGTTGAGTACATTGGTACCGATTTCATGCTAGATGATCCCCTAACTAAGGGACTTAGGCCCATTGTATTCAAAAACCATGTTGAGAATATGGGCATTGTGAGTTCTTTTGATGTACTTGGTTAGTGGGAGTTTGTTCTTTATGTCATTTTCTTATCATAATGTATTTTATTTGGACACTTTAAGTGTTGGATTTTCGAGTACTTTCAATTTTAAGCAATTAATATTACAATGAATATTATTATTATTTGTCATTGTTTATTTATAAGTCAATTATTAAAATTGGGACTCCGTGTCATTGGGACCACAGTGCCTATGGTCGACACTAATTTGGAGTTCGAGGTATTGTTATAATTTGAGCTCGGCATCTTCGGGACCACTATACCGGTGGTCGATGCTATAGTGGAGTTGAGGTATGATTTTAAGATCGGTGTTGTCTGGACCACTATGCCGGTGGTTGACGCCATATTGGAGCTGAGGCATTATGGTTTGTAAAACCATGCAATTTCTTTGGCTTTAATGCATTTGAGAGAAATTGTTAAGGACTGACAAAGAAAATAGCAGTTGGTTGTTGGATCACATTAGCATGCTATTTTTTGCCACACTCCACACTGATGACTAGTTGACGGAGTCCGTAGTATTTGTAACCACGAAAGGTTTTATGTCAATGAAGGATATAATAATCGTTGTGATTCAATATTGCTTGACTTTTGTTGGATGGAGTCATATTCAGATATTGCACCTGAAATCATGCATTTCCTTAAAATACGGCCACATTTTAAGAAATTAGTCATTAACTCGAGAGTCGTTTTCAAAATGTATTTTAAAAATAAAAACCATACAATTGATTTTGCCCAAGTGGGAGAATGTTAGATTTATCTAAATTTTTATGGGCTATAATTAATTGTTGTTTAGTTTGTGAAAAACAGGTTAATTGTGATTCTGATGGGGGTGCATATATAAGCTCTTTTATTGGTTAAGTGATATCTTTTAATTAAAGGCTGAGTATCTGAAACCTGATTGGTGTGGAAAAAGTGTGGGTTTTAACCTTGGGACCATAATGGGTAGGGACTAGGGTTATATATATATATATATTACAAGAGAATCATAAACGTAACTGACGGCTCCACAACTTGCCTCATTGAGAGTTGTGAATGAGAGTGTGAGATACAAAGGAAGATCTGGTCATTCATCCTTTCGGGATTCCGAATCATGAATCAGCAATTAAGTATTGATGTTCTAATTTCATATAATCGATAGTAAATTTTTCTGTTTACACATATCTGATCTCATGGAACATGTAAAGAAGAGTGTAAACATAATTAACAATTGAAATCGGTGCCAGAAACATTCTAGCCCGTAACTTGCTTGGTTGGATTTATAAAATAAGAGAAAGAAAAGTTTTCACCATAATACTTATATATATATCATCTTGACAAAGGAGGCAACGATGAAAGTGTCCCCAGTGAAGTAGCTAAAAGTATTGTCGGAGAAGATGTCAGAAATGTCGTCAGAGAAAATTTTAGTGAATCTGATTTTTGTGTTTCTTTTTTTTCTTCGGTTAATTTTTTCTATAGTTCCTTTGACCACATATTTTTCTTTCAATTTTTCTTGTGATTTTTTGAATGAAAAAGAGAGTTTTTGAGATCTTTCTTTGAAATCAAGCTATAAAGATTTAATTTGCTATTCAATAACTCTCATATTATATGAAAATATTTTTGAAGCTTGATATTTTTTAGTTATAGATCTGAAAGAATTCTTGGATTTAAAATACTCTAACATGAGTTTAATCTTGGTGAGAGGTGTATGGAGGAATATTAGTGGGATATGAAATATATGGTTTGGGGTTGAAAATAGAGTGTTATTAATGTTGGGATAAAACAAAGTAATAGATGAGGAATAAAATGGAGATGAAGTGATAACATATGAATACATGGAATAGTTGGAATAATCTATGAAAGATGATGTAGTTCAAGGATAAAAGTACCAAATTGATAGGACGTTAAGAATTACCCTATTGTATAATGAAATAAATTAAGAAAAAGATAAAGTAAATAAAATTAAAATAATATGTTTTTTATTCATTTGATATTCTCTAATGTGTTAAAAATACTACACATAAAATATTATAAATAGATAATTAACTAAAACCCCCCAAACTATTAAAAACTCAACTCAATAACATTTTAAGATTCTAAAAACATTTTAGAATCAAATAACATCTAATATTAATTCTTTCTAATTTAATATTAAAGGGGGAGGTAGTGCGGTGAAAAGGAAGAGAATTAATCAGATCATCGTTCAAAGTAGAGCTGATATTTTTTTATTCAAGAATCCAAATTATCTCAAGTTGATTATGACATTATAAGCAGTTTTTGGAGTAAGAAAAAAGTGGAATAGTCTTATACTGATTCAGTAGGGCAATCTGGAGGAATTATCCTTTTGTGGAAGAAGGGGTTATTCAAGGTCATCTTCAGTTTCAAAAATGGATTCTTAGGTGTGAAGATAGAGTGGAAGGGTAAGATATATTATGTGATTAATGTATATTCTCCTTGTTCTTTGGTGCTTAATAGGAAGTTTTGGAAGAATCTTTTGGAACTTTGATTAAAATATGTTAATGGGGGATTGATGCTTGAGCAGTGACTTCAATACAGTGGCCAACCATAAGGAGAGGAAAGGCAGATCCTTGGTTTGCGAGAATTTCGAAGTGAGGGAGTTTGCGGAGTTCATTCAGAAGTGCAGTCTTATCAAATTGCCGTGCAAAGGGAATAAGTTTAGCTGGTTTAGCGGAGATGGTAAAGCTATGAGTGGGATTGATAGCTTCCTGTTATTGGATTCTTTGATTAGTAGGTGGGGAATTGTGGGACAATTGATTGGAAAGAGAGATGTTTCTGATCATTGCCCGATTTGGTTAGTGATTAATAATTCTAATTGGGGACCGAAACCGTTCATGGTCAATAACAGTTGGTTTGATATGAAAGAGTTCTTACCATTTGTGGATTTAGAATGGAGTAAGTTGAGGGTGGAAGGAATGAGTGATTAAGTTATTAAGGAGAAATATAGGTTGCTTAAGAATAGCCTTCGGAGGTGGAATATTGATGTATTTGGGAAGATTGATTTGGAGATTGAAGAAGGCAAGTGTTTGATCAACAAGGCCAATGATTTGCTTATTAGTTACAGGGAAAATATCATTGAGGAGGTCGTAGCGAGCAAGAGTGAAGCTACCTGCAGGATGTGGCAAAATTTGAGGATTAAAGAGAACATGTAGCTTCAAAAATCTAGGTTGAAGTGGGATAAATATGGAGACTCTAACAACAGTTTTTTCCATGAAGTCATGAAGGAAAGAGGGTGCAGGAACTTTATCGGTTTTATTATTTTTGATAATGAAGTGATGGATTCGGTGGAAGGTGTTAAGGGTGCAGTGTGGAGTCATTTTGCGGAGAAGTTTGAGGAAACTATTTTCTGTCGCCCTCTTCGTGTGGGAATTCCTTTTGGCAGGCTATCAGATAAGGATAGTAAGAGTTTAGAAGCAGAGTTCTCTGACTTGGAAATCAAGGAGGTTGTTTGGGGATGTGAGGGTTCGAAGAGCCCGGGTCCAGATGAGTATAATTTTTTCTTCAACAAGAAGTGTTGACACTTCCTTAAAGATGACATTTTGCGCTTCTTTAAAGAGTTCCATGGGAAAGGTGTGTTATTCAAAGCCAATACGTCTTCTTTCTTAACATTAAGACCGAAGAATGATAATTCTTTGGTGTTGGACGAGTACAGGCCCGTATGTCTTTTTAGTAGTCTATACAAAGCTCTATCAAAGTTGTTAGCAGCTAGACTAAAAATGGTTATTGGATAAATAGTTTCTTCTTGTCAAAGTGCATTTATTTCTGGGAGAAAACTGTTAGATGGGGTTGTTGTTGCTAATGAAGTAATGGATTACGCAATAAAGGAGAAACGAGGTTGTTTACTTTTCAAGGTAGATTTCAAAAAGGCCCACGACAAGGTTAGTTAGGAGTATCTTAGGTATATGATGAAAAGGATGGGGTTCGGTGTTATTTGGATGAAATGGATAGCGGTAAATATTTTCACTAGTCATATGTCTGTTTTGGTGAATGGGAGTTCTACGAAGGAGTTTCAAGTTAGCAAGTGTCTTAGACAGGGAGTTCCACTTTCTTCTTTCCTGTTTGTTCTTGTGGTTGATGGTCTAACAGGATTGGTTAGGAAGGCTACCAATATTGGAGACTTTTTTGGGTTCATAGTGAAAGAGAACTGCAAGGTAGATATATTGCAATTTGCCGACGAAACTCTTCTTGTTGGAGAAGGGAATTGGAAGCAAGTTTGGTCTCTCAAAACGGTGCTAAGAGGATTCGAAGTTGTTTCGGGGTTAAGGGTCAATTTTCTGAAAATTAAGTTGATTAGTATTAATCTTAGTCCTCATTTTTTGTCAGCTGCAGCGAACTTTTTATCCTGCAGGATCGAAGACAAATCGTTCTCTTTCTTAGGCATCCCTATTGGAATAAATCCAAAGAGGATCGCTTCGTGGAATATTCTTTTGAGCAAGTTAAAGGTTAGTCTTTCAAATTGGAAATGGATGATTTTAAGTTTAGGAGGAAGGATCACATTATTAAAGTCAATATTCGAAAGCTTGTCTATTTTTCTTCTTTCCTTTTATAAAGCACCAGTGAAGGTTTGTAAGGAGATAACAAGGCTTCAGAATGACTTCTTATGGGGAGGAAAGAAGGGAAGCATGAGGGTGCATTGGGTTGGATGGGAGCAAAATTGTTTGTTGCAGGGTAAAGGAGGTCTAGGTCTGAAGATGGTTGGGTATTTCAACATTTCTATGCTATTGAAATGGAGGTGGAGAATTCTAGAAGGGAAGGACAATATGTGGATCGATGTTTTGAGGGCGCGGTATGGGAATTTGTCCAATCAAATTCTATATGCTAGCAGCTGCATCAGATCAGTTACTAAATCTTCTTGGTGGTCTAATATTTTGTCTTTGGAGAAGAAAAGTGGAGTGGAGATGTTTAGTAGGAATTGTCGGGTTTTTTTAGGCGTTGGAACTTTGATTCCGTTTTAGTCAGCTGTGTGGTTAGGAAATATTTGCCTAAGGGAGGAATATCCTGAACTATATCTGCTAAGTGCTTTAAAGAAAGAATCTGTGGCAGACATGGACTATTGGTATATGGCAGTGGAGTGATTTTGGTATATATATGATCAAGTTTCAAGAGGCAACTCCTAGAGTGTTGGAACTGAGACATTTGTTGTCTTTGGTTTCTTTGAATCGAGCATATTTGGATAGGGTGGTGTGGATACTTCAGGAGCAACATGTAACACCCAAATTCTACCCATCGAATATTAATAAAAATCAGAGTATTTAAAAATTTCAAACAAAATCAGGATGTCACATTTTTTAACTTAAAAACAACAAACTACTTGTATTTCACTTATCATTTGATACATAGCATTCGGCATACAACTGTCAACTTAAACTTCACTCACAACTTTATTCAGTTATTACAATTTTCAAATTAATATTATTCAACATTTAGTAATAACAACAACTTAGGAACAACTTCAAACAACTAGTAATAATAACTATTCATCGACTTAAAATAACAACGACATAAACAAAACATCCCCTCCCGAGTGCTACGTATCAGAGCATGACACCAACTCGAACTAACAGCCACTAAAGACTTCATAAAGCTACTTCGAACATCCAACTGCAAATCTTGAGTACCTGCTCAATTACCCATAATAGGTAACATCATTACAGAAGGGGTGAGATATCGAATAATATAACAAAAGTATGATAATTAATATATTAGGTCGGATTATACAATATCATTGCTTCACTGCTTATAATGACAACTAAACAACATAATCAACAATTAACAACAATTAACTATAACAACGATTAACAACGAACATGTATAATAATAATTATAATAACTGTTTTCACAACTTCCAATTAACACAACTTAATCACAACAGCAACTTATAACAACAACATTGCCAATCAACAACAACGTAATAATATTAACAACTCCAAACATGAAACTCAAATGCGACTCGGTAATGCACATGCATGTGGTACCATTTGGAGTAAACTCCCAACTTAAACATATGTCAGGTTATCGAGGCATTTCAACAAGGCATAAGCCTTCAACGTGGTGCCATCAAGGCCAACTTAAACAGGTGCCATCAAGGCCAACTTAAACAATGCAATGTATGCCATGCAACCTCAACTTCAACGATAAATTCACGACAACGAAAACAACAACTTAAACATGCATCAATTGCATCAACTTAATCCAACATTGGTCATTCGACCTACAACTTAAACAACAACTCAACTCAAACCATATTGGTCACAAGACCTGCAACTTAAATAATTCGCCCGTAAATCGGGACAATACAACTTATCCAACTGTACCTACAAATCCACGCATTCAACTTAATTTAACAAAAATAAATATCAGTCACGTATCTACTCGTATATACGAACTTTCCCAAAAAATTTCATTCGATTCCGGGTAACTAAATATACCGCTTAATTTTTACCGGGGGACTAAAATTACCACTATTCTCAGCTTCCAGCATCTTTTCAACAAAATAAAATCAACCACACTACCTACTAATTATTATGAACTTCCCCAAAAATTTTCATTCGATTCCGGGCAACTAAATATACCGCTTAATTTCGCTCTCGGCACTGTTTTCTGTCCAATTCTGCTACTAATTATTTTTCTGCTACGATATATTATTTTTCTGCTACAATAGATTATGCTGCTAATTTTTACTGTCACCAAAATCAACTCTGATACCAAATTATCACTACCTATTAGGACCTGCTATCTATTAATTATAATTAACTAACAAAAATTAACCAAATTATGCTACACACTTTCCTGTAGCGCATGAGATGCATTAAGGTGGAAATTCCACCAATCCTGTAGCCGCCCCCACATACCCATAATATATATATAAAAAATCGTTGGGTTTTCTTCTTCCTCTACTGAATGTTCATGCGCTGGCATTCATGAATATATACATATAATCTAATCAACCAATATATCCTAACTTTAATGAAATTCTCCACCTTTCCATTAATATAATAATAAACTAAAACAAATTAATCTAAAACATGCTACCTACTGTAGCGCATTGAATAAAGGAAAAGGTGGATTCCTACTATCAGGTTTCAAATTAATCTATTAATTGATAATGGGTCTCTATAATATATCAATTCCAATCCAATAAATACCACCTAGTGTAAAATTATATAAATCCCAATTTCTACATACTAAATATCATTTTCCCGATTATAAAATTCGAACTCCACCCTTACCTGATTGGATCGAAGGTAGCTCGAATTCTTGATTTTTTTCCCACACCGGCAGCACTTTCTCGTCTTTCTCTCCCTCAAGCACTGTTCGCAGCTTTTCCTTTTCTTCTCCTTTAGGTTTCAGTTTCTTGCTTTTGCCAAATCTCTCGTGTAACTTTCCTTTTTCACTGATACCACAACACTAAACTTCTATTCCTTTTATTTTATTTGTTTTATTAAAATAATAATATTCACTTATAATAGCTAATGGGCCCAAAACATACACCCCTAAATTGCTACTAAAAACCCCAATGTAGGCCCAATAGTACTATTTCTCACAAAATCAATTTAATAAAAATACAATATTAATTCTAGTGTTAATTTCTCGGCTAATTTTATCCGACTATCAATTTACCGACTTAACCACATAATCGACATATTCATAAATTATTCGGAAATTACTTAATAATATTTTAATTATATCATTTCTAATATAATTCTACGACCAAACCAACTTAAATACCAACTTATCGATTAAATCTACTCAATACAAAATTAACCGAATAATCATAAATAATTAATTAAATATTTGATTAAATAAATAATTAAATATTCGGGGCGTTACACAACATGGTTATATGGTTCGATCAGGTTACAATGAATTGTTTGATGTGTCGATTTCTTCTATTCCTGATTCGGAGAGGTGTTTGGCTTTTGATGTTGTCAGGAAATTTACAGTGCCTTTTAGAATTAAGGCGTTTGGCTGGCGCTACTTTTTGGACAGGCTTCCGTCGAAGATGCAGCTATTTCGTCGAGGTATTTTTTCTTCTTCTGCTGAATTATCTTGTAAGTTATCTCTTTGGAGGAGGAATCTTTAATTCATCTTCTATTTCATTGCGAAATTGCCAAGTCTGTGTGGGGTGCAGTGGCAGCTTGGGTAGGTATAGATTTGAAGCTGGTAGATTGTATTTGGAGGAGTTTTTTTTACTTTGGGTGGATTTCTTTAGAAAGAAGAAAGTCAAATCGGGGAAGGAAGGTTGTGTTTGGTTAGTGGTGTGTTGGAGCATTTGGATTTTGAGGAACGAAATCGTATTTAATAACGAAGCGTGTCTTGTGTCGGATTTGGTGTGGAATATTAAAATGTTGGTTTGGAGGTGGTCTTCTATATGTGAAATTACTAATCCAAATGTAACTTTTATGAATTTTGTAAAGATCCTTTATATTATTTAGTGTAAGATTCAATTAGATATTGATTTCTCCATCGCATTCGAATTTTTCTCTCGATTTTTGTAATCGGGTAAGAATACTCCTAGTACTCTTTATATTCAATTCTTGCTTAAGAAAAAACTATAATTTATATTGTAACAGAAAACATTATAGATAATTTATGATAACAGATTTGATGTTTGATTTATTACATTATAATTTAGTCACATACTGTTTACTGTGAAAATTAGTAAACAACCGATGGTCTACCAAATCAATAAGAAATTGGATAACTCGCTGGATCGACCATACGAAATCCTAGGACATGTGCTAAATAAATTAAAATGATATTTGGAAAAAGATGACCACTTCGACAGTATTCATGTTTTAAATAAAGTTTACTTCGACAATATTAAAGAAAATGTAATGCAGGAAAATGAACGAAAGTGTGTTGGAAAATAACTTGCAAAAGTAAAAGATAAACTTTTGGGAAAAGATTAACTGAATTGCTTTGAATGACAAAGATGGTGTTACATCAAACGTACATTTCTCACACACTCGCTTCTCTACACGCGGGTACTTTGAGTAATTGAGGAATTTGTACAAACTTGAACACATACAAATCCTAACACTAAGACTTGCTATTTATAATAGTCGAAAATAACTACCCCTAACGGCCTACTAACTAGAGCAAGACAAATGGCATTCTGCATGTCTTCGTCCTTTAAATGCGCCCCACATGTCTTCTGCCATCAATTTGATAAGAACAAAGTTCCCTCCCTTATTTGAATTCAAATCTTGAATCGAACGTCATCAGCAATGCTTCCGTCGAACAATATCTCCAAATTGTTAGAAATATTTCTAAGTCGACAAATACTTCTTTCTTGCACAAGGACACTTTCGACTAGAGTTCTTGGGAATGCTATTCCATTCGAAATCTTCCAAGTTTATCTGAAATTCTATTTCCTTGATTAATCTGCTTAATCCAATACTAGGCGTCGAAATTAGGAGCTAATAAATTGCCCCCCAAAAATGTCATTTTCGACACCATTGAAGAAAAAGGCCTTTTTTGATAATGTTGTTCGACACCTCATTTAGTCCTTTTGAAGTTTGAACGTTTACTTATGGATCCAACGTTACAAAACTCTTCACTTTCCTTTCAGCAGACCTATGATGTCATAGCCATCATTACCATCTCTGACACGTCTCCTCAAGCCACGTGAGAATCTCCATCATCATCACGCTTCCTAGAGTCTAGGAAATCATGGGGGTAGGCATTAATTGCCACTGTTCCAACAAAGATCGTGGGGAGGACACGCGTCCCACTTCCATTTTTACCATTAAGGTGATTTCTGAAACCATTTCCACTCCCAACCTTATAAATAGCCCTATCATAAACTTTTTCACTTTTTACGCTCTCTACACTATCAAATCTCCAGAAACCTTTCACATTTAAAAAAAACTCAGTCTCCTTCATTCTATTCCAACAATGACTTCCTCCACACGATCAACCAAAGACGCTAACAAGACTACCAAAGAGTCTAGCAAACCTGCAAGAGCTCCTAAGAAGATCTCTAAACTTCCCCCATTCGATTCAATCACTTGTCCGACCATGGTGAGAAATCAACAGTACCTGCCCGAACCTCTTGCTGAAGAGAAAAGAAGAATCTACGCTTCACAGGTACTCATCCCTTTAACTGTTGCTGGTAAGCCTCTGGCTTTGTTTGGTCCTCTGTCTGATCCTAATGTTGATCTTAGTAAGCTTAGAGATTTATTCCCCTATTACCACAAATATAAACCCATAGGTCAAGATAAGAAACCTAGAGCTAGTAACGAGGATCCTAATCCTGCTAACCAGAACGATCCTCTGACTGAATAGGCCATTGATCTTAGGTATATGAACAAATTTAGGGTATTTAGAGCTAGTCTATCCTTTAAGGATCCCTCTGACTATTTAGGATGGTTGAATAAGTTAGAGAAAACAAAATATAAAGTCTGGAAAGATATGGGTATTTATGATTTAATCATGTTGTCGAAGGTAGGACCTAAATATTGCACGAACATGTTTGTTTCATCCTTGTATTTTTGAGACATCACACATTACACACTCCATCTTCCATGTGGAATGATGACACCAACTTTATTTGACGTAGCCGCTATCGCATGGCTCAAACCAACTGGGAACACCTATGACCCTGACTTTATGTCTGATGATAATATTAGCTTTTCGACCTCTAGGGCAGCGTATTAGACCCATATCGTATGTAACACCCCGTTTCCCAAATACATAATATAATAATAATTATAATAGCACTTATCAGAGTTTTCGTAAAATACGGGATATTACATTCTTTTTAACTTTATAATAATAGTAACTATAAAAATAATACTTTATTAATTCCATAAAAATTCCTTTATAAAGGTTTATACAAACTGCAGCGGAAAAATATTTTTTTTTATAACATCACCATCTTCAACTCAAATGGCACTAAGGCCATCATTACAACAAATAAACAACTTCTTCATAATATGTTTCAAAATCTAATACGTAACAAAATAGGAGTAAAAACAACTACACAAGACCCATCCCGTTACGTATCAGAGCAGACTCCTACACAAGGACACAAGAGACTCCGAACTCAAGCAGCAACTACTCCAATGAATCTGCGCGTTACCCACGTAAGAGGTAACATTCAAGCAGAAAGGGTGAGATTTCACAATTCATAATAAAATGATAACATAGTAAGGAATTATCATGTTCAACAACTTACAATCCATCACCAATAACAACACATAATGCATGTTATCAACAACAACAATATATTATCATATTATAGCAACAATAGCAATTTATCACGTATGTGTAGTTAACAACTGACATCAAAATCAACACCACATATAACAGCAACCATACAACATCAACTACACATTATTATTCATATTTATCAACAGTTAACAACATCATCAACAATTAACAGCATCAACAATTTATAACATTTAGCAGCATCACCAATTAACATCAACAACATCAATTAATAAGGTAATGCAACATGACACCATGCATGCGGTACCGACTCATTGGTTCATTCAATCGAACCCCGGATAGATCACATACACCTCTACTTGGCAATGATCTATCCCCCACCATTCTCCACATAGGAGTACGGATGAATCACATACACTTCTCCTGAGCAACGATCCATCCCACTAATCACCATGAAAATGCATGACATATGATGCACAATAACACATGTATAATATCATAAACACATGTACACGGTCCTCCTGATCACACCTTAACATAACATCATCAATATTGGTACAAAGACCCAAGGCATAAGCCTTCAACAACAAACATCAACAATAACATAATTTATTTCATCAAGTAAATAATTACTCCCAACATCATTTTATACATCATTTGATTCGCCCAAATGCGTAACACAACTACCAACGATCGAAACAATCATATTCAAATAATTATTTAAAATATCAAACGAAGTCGGAATCACGCAAATTAATATGTTCCGGAAAGCTTAGAGAGTCTATTTCAAGGATATTCATTTTATTTTAAGACCTAATACACCAATCCATTCAATATAGTTAAACCATAAGAGCACATACTCACACCGGGCAGAATATTTTGTCTAATTTCAAAATGATGCCAAAACTTATATACTTATGATAAATTTCCGAAACTTTCCAGTTGGAAAGGTTATTAAGTCCTCTTTCCAACGCAACTGACGCCACCCCAAACGGACTTACGACGCTCCAGTTAAACTCGAAACAAAATGACCAACGCATGACCGAAATTGCCAACATTTATGGTATAAAAACGAGGTAACCACTACTATTGAAGAACTCCTAGACTTAATTTCTCCACATAAACATAAAGATTATCGCGTTAGCTTTCTAACGCTTCGAACGGGACCTCAAACGGACTTACGGAACTCAAGATATGCCCAAAACAAGTCGGTCAATACACTTCTACAGTCTCCTGCGATCCCATTACGAAAATTTCACTCTTAAACTCATTTTTTTTCAACTTAAAATTATGTCAAACATTCCCCAACATGTTCAAATAGCTTATTTTGAAAATCACTTATTATTGGTCAATTACTTTTTGTTATTTCACTCTAAACCTATCAACCAACATCAATTCTAACAACATTATGCCATCAAAATTCATCCTCATTCATCAATTCAACACAAATCAACATTTAACAACATTATCAACAAATATATACAACCCTATTACATCAATTCATAATCAACTCAAAAACATCCCTAAACAACCCTAACCCCAAACATACATTATCAATCCCATTATAAAATGTTAGTCCCTCCTTACCTTGTAACTGGAGGCTCTAACTCAAAGGGTTTGCAGAATGTTACATTCCTTTCTTTCTCTTCTCTCTACGTTCCGTTCTTCACACTTCTCAGCCAGCCTTTTTCCAAATGATCGTACCAATGTTACGATCTAACTCTATTCTCCCTATATTATATTTCCCATATTCCAATAATAACCTTAGGACCCCTAATATCCCAAGTTATTCCAATTTTACCCTTCTCAACTTATATTTTATTTTTTTATAACAATATACCACTAATCCCCTTTTATTATAATTGTTAATAACAATAATAATAATAATAACCATATAATAATAATTATTATTCCCAAAATTACTAATATTATATTTTAAGTATTAATAATAATAACATACTAGCATCCTCATGCCACCCCCAAGGTTCTACACTTTTGGTCATACACCCCCTACCTTATATTTTAATAAAAATACTAATAATTTCTATTTTTTTTAATTATTTTAATTACTCAATAATAATAATAATTAACTAATTATATTATTATATACCATCATCAACATCACGCAATTCATCACAAAACACAATAATTCATAAATCATCGCCACAATTAGTCAAATTAATTAATTAGACTCTATAAATAATAAAATAAATAAAAGAGGGCGTTACAACTCTCCCTCACTAGAATGTTTTCGTCCTCGAAAACGCACCAACAGAAACGAGTCCAGATACTACTCTCTCATCCACTCCTCACGCCTTCAAATCTGACTCTTGCCAAAAGGCCAAACATACACTACCCTTACTAAGGTAACTTCCTTGTTTTAGCCATCTACCGAAATTCCCAAGTTTGAATACAACGCTCTCATCGGAGTCAAACCACATCGCGGTTTCTACGCTTCTTAATATACAAAGTATCATAAACGACCATTCCAACACATCGAATGGGAAAATCTCTCACTTATTTCAATCAACTACTAATGGCTATCTCAAGCACTCCTTCGTCTATGCACCCAAACTTTCAATAATCCCTCCAGGGATTAAATAACTCTCTTCTTCAGATCATCTGTCTACGGTTCATAAGAAGAATTCCATCCGACTTAGTACTAACACAATCTATGCTCCTTACCAAAACGTCAATTATAAATCCCGTATTTCAATCGAACACAATACTCTACAGAATATCACAACTTTCATAACCTTGCTGATATACTACCCATTAACTTTCTCCATCACATTCAACCGTCGAAACAATAGTTCATCAAATTCTAATACATCTTCATCACCTCTGACAGAATATTTATCTTCCTTCGGCGTCCTTTCTCAAACATTATTCTTTTAATTTTCAAGCACGCTAATAATACGAAAACGATTCATAAATCCAATCCCACTATCTTCATCAACATAAATTCATCATTCTATCCTTAATACATCAAAACTAATCATTCTAATCACTTTAAGTTCATCCATTGATTCTCTTAATTTTTTTTCCTCAATAGATCCACCAACCCACCTCGGTATTTCCTTCTTGGTAATATCTTAAATTGCACCACCAATTAAATTTAATCCTGCGAGTTTCTCTATCAACTCCATCTCACGATTCATAATCGTCGCCGTAAGCAATGTCATATGATTTAAACATTAGTCACTACATAAATATTTCCAAAATAATCGCTCACATTAAACATAGTTCTTCAACAGTCCTAACCATCTTGTTTGTCACATAATAACCTCTCTCGAGTTGACTAAACACTTCAATTTCTGCGATTACTGAATACCTCCATCTTGGTCTTCAAAGGTTACATTACCCACTTACAACACAAACTCTCTTTTAGAAACATCACACTGAACCACTAAAAGATTTCTGCCCAATTCTGTAAAATCAACATCGAAGCAACCGCTAACACTTCTTCGGTTCAAACTTTCCATTCTGGATAATCCAACTTGCACTTCTAGATATCTCAGCACCTAGCCGTATACACCTCTACACTAGCAGTTTCAACCTTCAGAATGTTATTCTAGTTAACTTAAAATCCGACGATATCCAACCTCAATTTGTTCTCACTAAACAACATACCAAGTAAACGATTCATTAACACGGTCTCAAATCCTTTGGTCTTATCCAAAACAATTCAAATTCACGACTTCACACATACAATTCTTATACCAACATACCTATCTGATATCATAATTCGAAATCCTCCAAGTGCATGTCTCTGTACATGAAAATAAACAACATGTCTATCACAGTGACTCTCATCACATCCCTTCTCTACTCAAGGAAACAAACATTAAAAACATTTTCTCACATCCTTTCACAACATCTTTATTTTCTTTACAATTATGAACTTAACTCCTAACAATCACCTGAATCAACACATGCGACCGGTATCATAACGTCTATCACATTATCCTTGATGTGTACGGACGCAACTCTACCAAACATCACTACATCAATCTTAATTCACTACTGAAACCTCAACAATAACATACATGAAATCTCATGAAGTCAAAACATCACACCACTGCACCCACAACGCAACGACAATGGCATCCGCATTTTCGATCATACCAAAGCACCGTATAAACCTTCAAAAGCATCCACTCCCTTTAAACAACCAATAATCATTTCCTTCCATGGAACATATTTTTATCAAAAAGTTCGCTGCGCTAGCTTTCCAACGCATCGAACGGCACCCAAAACGGATACTCGAAACTCAAGTTATGAATTTTCGAAGTTTTCAAAAATCATCCATAACATAGTTACGGGTTTGACATCTAGTTGACTCAAAACCCAACCAAAACTCATCTTTGATTCCCTAAACTCTTATTTTAACTTAGTTATACATATTAGGAACTATTGGGAACATAAGAACACAGTTTCATTCCGATCAATTCTTCCCCAAATTCCCAAAAACTCACTTCTCATCTCCAACGTTAGTATCTAAACGACTCTTTATGAATCTATCAATCTCTCCTCCATCAACATCGTCGTTTTCCATGCTTCACAACTCAATGCTCCCTTCCACAACCTCCTTATAACTGGAATCACCCGTTACTCATCAACATCTTCATCATTCATGATGCCAAGATTACAATCCTTTTCATAATCTTCTTTATATCCTCGAGTCCCGACTTGACCTGTTCAACCCACCCGCAACATTCAACAATCATATATATAATTCCAACGACAAAACTCTACAACATTCCACCATTCTCAATTGATAACATCACGCTTCATAATAATTCCACACAATTAACTCTACGAATAATACGCAGTCCTGAAAACATCGCAACTATCTGAGCTTCAACTTCTCAGACTCATCCCAACCGTTTAGCGACCATTCCTTCGAGACAAGAATCTGCATCGATTCATCAGAACAATCCGTAAGCACTTGGCTCAACTACAACCATCCTCCGATCCCACAATTTAAGCCGAAAGACACGCCTATCCCATCCAACATAATCCCGTATGCTATCAACAAGGGATTGAGGGTGATCAGTTCCTCAATTTGTTAATAGACATCCGAAAACCACGATGGGGTACAAACCGTCTTTACCAACTACAATAGAGTTCAACCGCGCACCAACGACAACTCCACACCCAACATCTCAGAGAAGCGAAAGCTTCTCCCCCACTTATTTCGGACTCATCCTCCTGCAAAGTTAGAAGTAAGACAAAAGAAGACCGATAGTGTTTTCACACAGATATCGCATACACACAATACCACTCTACGGACTCAACAACCTGGCCGGACGGACCGACCTGCTCTGATACCAATTGTAACACCCCGTTTCCCAAATACATAATATAATAATAATTATAATAGCACTTATCAGAGTTTTCGTAAAATACGGGATATTACATTCTTTTCAACTTTATAATAATAGTAACTATAAAAATAATACTTTATTAATTCCATAAAAATTCCTTTATAAAGGTTTATACAAACTGCAGCGGAAAAATATTTTTTTTTATAACATCACCATCTTCAACTCAAATGGCACTAAGGCCATCATTACAACAAATAAACAACTTCTTCATAATATGTTTCAAAATCTAATACGTAACAAAATAGGAGTAAAAACAACTACACAAGACCCATCCCGTTACGTATCAGAGCAGACTCCTACACAAGGACACAAGAGACTCCGAACTCAAGCAGCAACTACTCCAATGAATCTGCACGTTACCCACGTAAGAGGTAACATTCAAGCAGAAAGGGTGAGATTTCACAATTCATAATAAAATGATAACATAGTAAGGAATTATCATGTTCAGCAACTTACAATCCATCACCAATAACAACACATAATGCATGTTATCAACAACAACAATATATTATCATATTATAGCAACAATAGCAATTTATCACGTATGTGTAGTTAACAACTGACATCAAAATCAACACCACATATAACAGCAACCATACAACATCAACTACACATTATTATTCATATTTATCAACAGTTAACAACATCATCAACAATTAACAGCATCAATAATTTATAACATTTAGCAGCATCACCAATTAACATCAACAGCATCAATTAATAAGGTAATGCAACACGACACCATGCATGCGGTACCGACTCATTGGTTCATTCAATCGAACCCCGGATAGATCACATACACCTCTACTTGGCAATGATCTATCCCCCACCATTCTCCACATAGGAGTACGGATGAATCGCATACACTCCTCCTGAGCAACGATCCATCCCACTAATCACCATGAAAATGCATGACATATGATGCACAATAACACATGTATAATATCATAAACACATGTACACGATCCTCCTGATCACACCTTAACATAACATCATCAATATTGGTACAAAGACCCAAGGCATAAGCCTTCAACAACAAACATCAACAATAACATAATTTATTTCATCAAGTAAATAATTACTCCCAACATCATTTTATACATCATTTGATTCGCCCAAATGCGTAACACAACTACCAACGATCGAAACAATCATATTCAAATAATTATTTAAAATATCAAACGAAGTCGGAATCACGCAAATTAATATGTTCCAGAAAGCTTAGAGAGTCTATTTCAAGGATATTCATTTTATTTTAAGACCTAATACACCAATCCGTTCATTTTAGTCAAACCATAAGAGCACATACTCACACCGGGCAGAATATTTTGTCTAATTTCAAAATGATGCCAAAACTTATATACTTATGATAAAATTCCGAAACTTTCCAGTTGGAAAGGTTATTAAGTCCTCTTTCCAACGCAATTGACGCCACCCCAAACGGACTTACAACGCTCCAGTTAAACTCGAAACAAAATGACCAGCGCATGACCGAAATTGCCAACATTTATGGTATAAAAACGAGGTAACCACTACTATTGAAGAACTCCTGGACTTAATTTCTCCACATAAACATAAATATTATCGCGTTAGCTTTCTAACGCTTCGAACGGGACCTCAAACGGACTTACGGAACTCAAGATATGCCCAAAACAAGTCGGTCAATACACTTCTACAGTCTCCTGCGATCCCATTACGAAAATTTCACTCTTAAACTCATTTTTTTTCAACTTAAAATTATGTCAAACATTCCCCAACATGTTCAAATAGCTTATTTTGAAAATCACTTATTATTGGTCAATTACTTTTTGTTATTTCACTCTAAACCTATCAACCAACATCAATTCTAACAACATTATGCCATCAAAATTCATCCCCATTCATCAATTCAACACAAATCAACATTTAACAACATTATCAACAAATATATACAACCCTATTACATCAATTCATAATCAACTCAAAAACATCCCTAAACAACCCTAACCCCAAACATACATTATCAATCCCATTATAAAATGTTAGTCCCCCCTTACCTTGTAACTGGAGGCTCTAACTCAAAGGGTTTGCAGAATGTTACATTCCTTTCTTTCTCTTCTCTCTACGTTCCGTTCTTCACACTTCTCAGCCAGCATTTTTCCAAATGATCGTACCAATGTTACAATCTAACTCTATTCTCCCTATATTATATTTCCCATATTCCAATAATAACCTTAGGACCCCTAATATCCCAAGTTATTCCAATTCTACCCTTCTCAACTTATATTTTATTTTTTTATAACAATATACCACTAATCCCCTTTTATTATAATTTTTAATAACAATAATAATAATAATAACCATATAATAATTATTATTATTCCCAAAATTACTAATATTATATTTTAAGTATTAATAATAATAACATACTAGCATCCTCATGCCACCCCCAAGGTTCTACACTTTTGGTCATACACCCCCTACCTTATATTTTAATAAAAATACTAATAATTTCTATTTTTTTTAATTATTTTAATTACTCAATAATAATAATAATTAACTAATTATATTATTATATACCATCATCAACATCACGCAATTCATCACAAAACACAATAATTCATAAATCATCGCCACAATTAGTCAAATTAATTAATTAGACTCTATAAATAATAAAATAAATAAAAGAGGGCGTTACATCGTACATTATCAGGATAAGGACATAAAAGAAGTTTCGGATGTAGAACACGTAGCTTTCCTAGCTCTATGGCTGTCTCGTTGTGTCTTCTATTCGAAGTCACTTCAAGTTGCTAGGAAATTCCTGACTATGGTGAACCAACTCCATTCTGGCCATAATCTTTGTCTGAGCGAACTGATTCTAGCTAGTGTCTAAGAATCCATGAGCGAAGGTGTTACCCAACTCAAGTGTCTGGGTGACAAAGGAAATCTCCTCCTTTCTGGACCCTTCTGGCTTCTACAATTGTGGTTGAATGCTTCATTCGAAGTCTGTCTTCCCCACATGAATCAAATCGACGAGAACGCTGACGAAGTGAAGAATAGGAGGGTAGAAGGTCCACACCTGGTGAAGTTAACTCCTGTTGATGATGGTCGACCTGTTCAACAAACTTTCACCAACTTTATCATGATGTTTGCTAAACGTTATGACTTCACACCCAATATGGCTCCCTTTGCTGCAAGGAAATATGGTCCTGAGTGGTTCACCAGGCCATTCCCAGCGCCGTTGAAGGCTCAAGAAGAAGAATTACTGCAATCTAGGAAGCTTTTCTAACTCCTAGGGTTTTAACCCTCAGGTTCAATCTATCGAAAAGTCTGGTCACTTTGATTGCTTACCAGCCAAATCTTGTCGCTCGACAATTTGGACTGGTTCAGGTTTTACCTAAACCCCTTTATAAAAAGAAGAACCTCCTCCTCCTCTATAACGCAGTTCATACTGAAGCCGTGACTATCAAACAAATTGCGTGGTATGCTGGTCGAACACAGCTTCTTCCAGTTACTTTCGAACCAATCTTTCTCTGCACCCAACAATATGATGACTGGTGGAAAGCTTATTATGCAAAGGCATTTTTCGACGTGGCTGCTTTTACACAGCACATTAACAAGGCTTTCCTCTCTGTGCAAGAAAGAGTCAAGAAAGGTACTTCGACGCACATCAAATAAATCCAAGCCTTCCAGAAATGCTTTGAAACTGTTTATCGGCCAGATGATCTTGGTCGAACCGTCTGTGACGCAGCTGTTACTTTGAAGGAATTTTTTTAAAGAAAATGGAGAACTTAAAGATCCCTTTGTACGTTCCTCCTGAGAAACTGTACGGAACGACTTTTAATATGTTTCCTCCCAAATTCCCTCGACTGCTAAACACTGATTTTGGAGTAGCCCTTACCCCTCTATTTCCAGACTGGTTCGTCTGTGGGGATTCTATCAAAATCCTTCGCCAACAATCAAAACCAAAAGCGCAGCGGGTGGTTCCGACCAAACATACCCTAGACAGTTTCAAAGGGCATCTTCATATTGGGATCGAAGATGTTCGCATCGAATCTGAAATATATGAAGGTGTGGAATGGGAGGATTTCGATCCAACATTTTTTCTTATTTATTTTCTTTCACCTATAATAAGTGTTTTTATTTTACTTTAGCTGTGAAAATTCCGCCAAAGAAACCAACAGCTAGGAAACCCATCGAGGTAAAAGAGGAAGGAGGAAGTAAAGCAGCAACAACAATAACAAAGGTATTTCACACCTCTTATTAATTTGTCGCTTTCCATATATTCCATTATTTGTCTAACATTTTCCTTTTAAGTGCGCTCGAAAGCTACCCTCGACTCCCCAAAAAAGGAAGGCAAAGGAGGATGCGGTTGTGGTGGTTGAGTCGGACGATGAAGACCTATCCCCGACTGCCGAGCAACCCATCAAGAAAAAGAAGAGGCAACTCAAGATGAGTGAAGCTCTGGCCCAATCTCAAACAAAAGTTGTAAATGCCCTAAACAAGAAACCCACTACCCTAACAATACTGGAACCAACTCCTGCAGAAATGTCGAAGAAGGTTGCGGACCAGCCTGAAAGCGGCAATTCAAGCCCTGGAACTGAAGCTCCCAAGGTACCAAATTTTATACCTTATTATGTTCTTAGTAATCTTGTTCGACTACTGACTTCGATTATTCTTTTCAGGACGATGTAAGAGTTTTTACTCAGCCAGCCGCCAAATCAACCAACACCACACTCCTCAATAGTGAAGGTGAATCGACGTATCATCCCACTTCTGCAAAGGATTCTGAGAAGAGCTCGATGAGCGAAATAAACCAGATAATCGGGGAACAGTTCGAAACTTCGCCGCCCAAGACTACTACCCAGAATTCTCACACCAGTGGATCTGAACACGAAGGTTACCAGTAAAAGGACATGCAATCTAAAGCAACTAAGAATGATATGGAGGTGGATCACCCTGAAATATCTGTCAAAGAGGAAGCTGGATATGGCTCCCCAAGAGCCAAACGTCTGGATGACACTCAGCAAGACATGGAAGAAAGGGAAAATTGCTCTACATTCCAGCATTATTCGATGCCTATTGAGGAATTCGTGGATGACGCTGAAAATGTCAAAGAGGATGATGACAAGGAGGAAGAAGAGGATGAAGACACTCATGATGAGACAATCGTCGAACCAAACCCTAACCCTGACTCGTCGATTGCGAAAGATTCAGGCAAAACCTTTGTGACCCTTTCTGCAGAAGAATTGGAGGCTTTGAAAAAGAGCAACCCTCGCGAATACCTGAAAGCTTTGATTGGATCTATAGGGAGTTCGTCTGAAAAAAGTCTCAGTTACTCCTCAATATCTGGTGGCCAATCAACTAAAAATCCTGCCAACAAAATACTTTCAAAGATCAAGGAAAAAGTTTTTAAAGGTGACATGTTTCGACTCATAAAGTCTGATCCTACTTTTCCTCTTGCCTTGAAAAGTCTTCTAAAAAATGTTGATATTCTGACCGCTTCTCCTGAAGTTGCAAACGTCATCTTGGAGCTGACTTCAATGATCGATCATGTTGCTGCTGATGTCGCCAAAATCAAGCAAAGCTCTAAAGATATCGAAAGTCATACTGGCTCTGTAGCGGCTGCATGGGATGCTGCTTCGGAGTCGACCAACCGCTTGGCTGATTTAGAGAAAGTCCAAGAACGAAACAAGGTTGAGATCGAAACTAATAATCGAAATATCCATTCCTGGGAGGAACAGATAAAAAATTTGCAGACCAAAATCTCTAAAGCCAAGAAACAAAATGCTGAGCTTCTAAAGTTTGACAACTCTAAAGTGGTGAAAGAGCTTGATGTTGGACTGAGCTTTGCTGACAAGGCTCAAAAGTTAGAAGCAGAGCTAGAGGTCATGAGGTCGACCAAGTTCGTCTATGAGAAATGGTTAGAATTTCTGAAGGCGGAGTATCTCAGCATGAAGGCTACCCTTCCATTTTAGTTCTAGTTCCTTTTATTTTAAACTTTATCATCACTTCTTGGATTATGTAATAATTTTTTGAACCCTTAGTGGCTCTTCTGGATGTAACGGATTTAGCCATTTTGGCAACAATTTTCACTTTACCATGTTAGCTTCGATTATTTTGCATGTGATTACTCTTTAGCTATTTTTATTTCTTGAAGTGCAGACTTGTATTTTTTTAAATACTTTCCGTTTACCCTTAAGATTCTCTTATCTTGATCTAACTCTTCGATCTCATAAGCACCGTTCAAAAAGACTTGTATGATTTGAAAAGGTCCTTCCCATTTAGGGGACCATTTCCCCAAGGCTCTATCTTTTCGATCTATAGGCAGGATTACTTTCTAAACCAACTCTTCAAGCGAAAACATCTTAACTTTGACTTTCTTATTATAAGACTTTTCTATTCTCTTCTTCTGTCCTTTCAATAACTCTAAACCATTGAGCCTTTCCTCATCTAAGTCCACTAATTCATCTAACATCATGTTCCAATATGTCTCAGATGGGATTTCAAAATGCTCCTGAATTCTCGTCGATTGAAGGTAGATCTCAACTGGTAACACCGCATCATGACCAAAGGTCAATCGAAATGGCGTGGAATTAGTAGCTTCTTTGGGGGAGGTTCGACATGCCCAGAGAACCTGGTCTAAAGTCTTATGCCAATTTCTAGGCTTCTTTCCCACATGTTTCTTAATTAAACTGGTCACCACTTTGTTTGCTGCTTCGACCTGACCATTAGCCTGAGCGTAATAAGGTGTGGAGGTTAATAATTTGAAACCCATTTCCTTAGAAAATTCTTGCATTTTTGGACAAGTTAATACTAATCCTTGATCCGTTGAAATGGTTTCTGGGATTCCAAACCTATAGATGATGTGTTTTCTGATGAATTCGATTACGTCTTCTTGGCCAACATTTGGCAATGGTATAACTTCGATCCATTTCGTAAAATAGTCAATGCCTACCAAAATGTACCTTTGATTTTTAGATGACGCTGGTCGAATCTCTCCAACCAAATCCAAAACCCAACCTCTGAAGGGCTATGGCTTGACTATAGAGTGTAATTCACTTGCAGGGACATGCTGTATACCTGCATACACTTGGAACTCTTGGCATCCCTTAGCGAATTCGATACAATCTTTCAACATAGTAGGCCAGTACATCCCTTATCGAAACAAAAGCCATGTCATCTTGTGGCCTACCTGATGAGCCCCACATGCCCCACTATGGATAGTCGAAAGGGCTAGATACGCCTCTGACTCACTAAGGCATTTAAGCAAAACTCCCTCAGGAGTCTTTTTAAATAATTCATTACCCAAAAGAACATAACCTAAAGCTCGATACCTGATTTTTCGTTCTGTGGACGCCGTTGGGTTTTGAAGATACTCCACTATTGGTTTTCTTCAGTCTTCGTTCGTCAAGCTATTTATTGCTAAGATTTCGAAATTCTCTTTATCAGCGTATCATAACTTCGTTGTTTCCAAATCTGATGGGGACAATCTGGCTGACACAACACTTCCTCTGGCTTCGATTGCATGTTGTAATTTTTCTTTCGAAATTTTGTACCCAGAAGCAATTTGAGCCAAGTCATTAGCCACTTGATTCTCCAGTCGAGGTATGTGTCGAATGCTCACCACTTCGAACTTTTTCAGTAATCGATTGGCTATTACAAAGTACATAATGAGATTTTCTTTAACACACTTGTACTTCTTTGTGATTTGTATTATGACTAACTCTAAATCTCCCATTATTTCAACTCGAGTTGTCCCGAATTCCAACAATATCTCAAGTCCGACTATTAAGGCCTCATATTCAGCCTCATTGTCCGAACAAAGACCTTCGACTTTATACTTGAATTTTGTTGGAATTTTATTAGGAAAAATAATCAAGACTCCTACGCATGTACCATCTTTATGACTAGAACCGTCGAAATACAATTTCCAAGGTTCGAGCTCAAGATAGTTTAGCATATTTTCGTTTATAGAGTGGTCGACGATGAAGTCAGCTACCACTTGTCCCTTCACTACCTTCAGAGGCATGTAAGTTAGGGAATACTCAGTTAAAGTTAATGCTCATTTACCAATTCGACTGTGCAAAATTGGTTTAGACAACATATGTTTAATGATATTAAAATGAGACGAAACATAAACATCAACAAGTTTTATATAATGCTTCAACTTTGTACAAGTAAAATACAAGCATAAACACAATTTTTCAACTATGTTATACCTAGTTTCTGCATCGTTCAAAATCCTACTAAGGTAGTAAATCGCTCTTTCGACACCATTTTCATCCTCTTAAGTCAACATGCTCCCTAAAGTTTTTGTGCGACGCAGATATGTACAATCTCATACTCCTATTTCTACAAGGTGGTGTTAGAATTGGAGGGTGACTCAAGTACTCCTTGATTGTGTCGAAAGCTTCTTGCTGAGCTTGCCCTCATTCGAATCCTTCCTTATTGAGTCGAGGCAGAGGTGAGAAGGCTTGAGTTTTTCCGCTAAGGTTCGAGATGAATCTCCTTAAGAAATTTCTCTTTCCCAGCAGTGACTGTAATTCCTTCTTTGTTGATGGCGCTTTCGCTTCCATAATGGCCTTGGTCTTATTCTGGTTTATTTCAATTCCATTTTTGTGGACCATAAAGCCTAAGAAATCTCCCGCCTGCACACAAAAAGCACATTTGAGAGGATTCATTTTCAGACCATGTCTTCTCATCCTTTCAAAATATTGTCGAAGATGGTCAATGTGATTCTTCCTTGAAACAGACTTAACAACAATATCGTCAATATAAATTTGCATAAAAGTCTCTATATAATCATGGAAGATTGAATTCATCGCTCTTTGGTATGTTGCCCCAACATTCTTTAGACCAAAAGGCATGACTACCCACTTATAGGTGCCTAAGGCCCCAGGGCATCGAAACACCGTCTTTGGGACATCCTCTTCAGCAATGAATATTTGATTATACCCAGAATACCCATCATGCATACTAAGGTATTCATGGCTAGCGGCATAATCGACTAGCATTTCTGCCACAGGCATTGAGTATTCGTCCTTTGGGGTTGCAACGTTTAAATCTCTAAAATCTATACAAACCCTCAAAGTACCATTCTTTTTAATAACAGGTACAATATTTACTAACCATTCGACATACCTGGTTGTTCGAATGAATTTGCAACGAAGAAGCCTTTTAACCTCCTCCTTGATCTTCGAGAGAATGGCCGGTGCAAACTGGCTTGGATTCTGCTTGATTGGCTTCTTCCCAGGCTTAATTGGTTTCTTCCCAGGCTTAATTGGAAGCTTCAATTCGACCAGATCTCTTCTTAAGCCAGACATCTCGTCGTAATCCCGTGTAAAGTAGTCTTTAAACTCCTTTAACAATTGGATCACTTCGACCTTAAGTTGTGGGTGTAACACCCCAAAATTTGCTCTCCTATTTATACCCAATAAGTGGCTTATGTTTCATATTTCATATGCATTTATGTCATAAGCATTACATATGCACCATTGGTCTTCCCAAGGCATGGGATCAGAGGTTTTATCTTAACCACACTCTAACCCACCATATAAAGTCACATTTTCTCTCTAACAGAAGTTGGTTACACCAGTAGAGAAAGATGGACCCAAATACGAATTTCATATCCACAACTTCAATCACCAAAATCTCTCTCATCTTGGGGTTTTTTTTCTGGAATTCTTTCACCATCTTCATCACCTCATGGAGTAGAAGTTTCTGTTTGCATCTATTTTTACCTGGAACTATTGTCCATCACCTACAAGTTCATCTTCTTCCATCACCAATTTGCAATTCATTCAAGATTTGAAGAGGTTAAGCATTTATTTTGCTTAAGGGAGATCTCAAGGTATTGCATTGAAGTTTTCTGGGTTTCTTAATCTCTAAACACCACAAAAGGAAGTGAACAAGTTTCCATTTGGTAAGTTGCTTCATCTTTATCTCTCTCATTTTAGAGTTGAAATGTATGATAGAAGCATCTACATCTTGCATCTAAAGTCCTTTACAAGAAGGCATTGGAGTTAGCCTCAAATATTTCATGTTAATACGTTGGTTTACATACTTGGATATTCATGTTTGTGGTTATTTTTATCTGTGATTAAATGCTTTTTTGTGAAAATTAATGGTGTATTGTTGTTCTACTCATTTGGGGCTTCAATTTGATATATTATTTCGATAAAATTGATTAAGAATTGATGATGAAAAGTGATGGTAAAGTGTGTAGAAACCACCCTGTTTTTGCTGCGTTTTCTTCATGAATATACATGGCAGCATACGATTTGCATGGATGGGGGATGGGGACGACCACGTGTCGCCCCCTGAGTGGCCGCAGGATTATTTTTTGTCTTATTCCATTTAAGTGAGCATGAACCGATTGATATTGGTGTAGCATGGCATGATGAAACGTTTCTTTTATTTACTTACTGTAAATGAATAATAAGTATTAGTGAACATTGCTTTATGATGATGGGCCACACACGCATAGTACATGTCACATTTTTCTTCTTTTAATTTACTGCAAGTATAATTAGGGGTGTTCAAAATCGAACCAACTCAATAAAAAATCGCAAAGCAAACCAAATCAAATCGAAACCGCAAAAAATCGTATTTTGTTCGAATTTGTTCGAGCCATCTTTTAACAAAACCGCATGATTCAGTTTGGTTTACAGTTTATATTTTGCAAACCGAACTAAACCAAACCAACCGCATTATGTTACAACTCAAACTTCACTTATCTCACATCTAACCCAAAACTCAAACCCATTATGCCTTAACCTTACAATTACGAAATATTTTCTCTTACTCACACTTAACTTTTCAGTTTTAATCTTCTCAAATATCTTCTAATGGTATTGTGCATTCTTCTCATCTTCTTTGTCATGTACGTCTCGCCTCTTCTACACTAATCTCTCATCTCACATGTTCTTTCTTTTATCTTCTCATTTTTATGTTACTATTTTCTCTTCTAATTATATTTTTATCGCACATTTCTTCTCTAATCTCACATCTATTAAGTTCTTTCTTTTTCATCTTCTCTAATCTCCTTTCTCTTATATTTTCTGTTGTATTATAATATTTTGATATTGTTTTATGCTACTATTTTTTTTCACTTTTGTTTAAATTGGTTTTTGTATATTGAACAAGAATTTTTTGTCTAAATATGATGAGTTTTGTTGTTATTTGGCAATGTATGAATGACTAAACACAAATTTATGTTGTTCTCTATATATGTAAATATCACTCAATAAAAATCTTGTAAAAAATCGAACCAACCGAGTCAATCCAAACTGCATTGGTTTGGTTTTGTTTGGTTCAGATTTTTTTTAAAAGTCAACCAAATCAAACCAAACCGCATGCTTTTTTCCTTTGTGGTTCGGATGATTTTTAGCGTCAAAACCGCCCAAACTGCATCGCAAACACCACTAAGTATAATAATGAGCATTAGATATGGTAAATAGGATCTGGGCCCACATGGCATGTCACGTTTTTCTTTCATATACGTTTTTGGAAAATTTTACCTCATACCCCTACTTTTATCCCTATACCCCTACATTTTATAAAAAATATCATTTTTACCCTTATATATTTTTAACTGATTTATTATTCTATTTTTTAAATATTTTAAAAATTTTATTTTGCATACCGGAAGACTTTGCAAAAGAGTTTCGGTACACAAAATAAAAGTTAAAAAATATTTTAAAAAATGACTACCGGAACTCTTTTGTAAAGTCTTCCGGTACACCAAAATTGATTACCGGAACTCTTTTGCAAAGTCTTCCGGTACACAAAATAAAATTTAAAAAAAATATTCCAAAAAATGACTACCGGAACTCTTTTGCAAAGCCTTCCGGTACACAAAAATTGACTACCGAAACTCTTTTGCAAAGTCTTCCGGTACACAAAAAAAAGTTTAAAAAATGACTACCGGAACTCTTTTGTAAAATCTTCTTGTACACAAAAATTGACTACCGGAATTCTTTTGCAAAGTCTTCCGGTACACAAAATAAAATTTAAAAAAATATTCCAAAAAATGACTACCGGAACTCTTTTGCAAAGTCTTCCGGTACACAAAAATTGATTACAGAAACTCTTTTGCAAAGTCTTCTGGTACACAAAAAAAAGTTTAAAAAATGACTACCGGAACTCTTTTGTAAAGTCTTCCGGTACACAAAAATTGACTACAGGAACGCTTTTACAAAGTCTTCCGGTACACAAAAAATAGGTTAAAAAATGACTACCGAACCTCTTTTGTAAAGTCTTCCGGTACACAAAATAATATTTAAAAATTTTTTAAAAAATAAAATAATAAATTACTTCCAAAATATATAAGGGCAAAATTGGTATTTTTTATAAAATATAAGGATATAAGGATAAAAGTAAGGGTCTCAGGTAAAATTTTCACGTTTTTGCTGCAAGTGAAATCAGAATAATAATAAATCAAAGTGGTTTTTTGCCTTGTTTGATTGCTGACATGGGCCCACACGCACGAAATGCCAAGCGCACCCCCTCTTGGCCCATCAGCAAAACTGAACTTAGAAATCACTTAGGTCACATCTCCTTTGCTCTTTTGTTTTTTTAATTTTTCTGGTTTGATACACGTTTGCTTTTTCAATTTTAAAAATAGTGAAAATCATCTAAAAATTCTCAATTAATTTATGCATGTTCTTTTACACTTTAATCAATTTTTGGTAATTTTTAATAATCTTGATATTTGTTTTGGAATTTTTGTGTAAATGTGTTCAAATGGACCTAGTTCTCGCATAATAACTCAAAACAAATTTTTTTCCAATGGATCTTGATCTGAATTTCTGTATAGAATTAATCACATGATTGTATGACATATTGATCATCACTTTGGATTTTTTCCATGATTTTTTGTTCATCTTTGAAAGTCTTTTTTATGCTTGTTTTGAATGATGATTGTTGAATAACATGCCACGTGTTTGTAATTGTTTGAACACCTTTGATGCATATTTTTGAGCCAATCTTTTGAACATGATTAGCTACTGACCTTACCATTTCATGACTAATTTTCCATAATTTTCCAAAGCTTTCATCCATTTTTAATGAATATTCCATTTCATACTTAACATTTTGATGTATGCTAGAATTAGGGTCAAACTTAATGACCATGTGTGACCTCTCTTGTGCTAATTTTCTTGACTTGTTTAAGAACATTCATGATTACATTTTTTATACCTTTGTGATGATTTGACATTGGTTTTTTTTATCATGATTTGGATGCTTGTTTTGAATCCTAAATACATGTCTTTCTTACTTGAGTTTTTGGTGTGAATACTTAAGATGTAATGATGCATTTATGCCATCCACTTGGGATCTTCTAATCATTGATTGATAATTGTTATATCATGATGTTAAGCTCTTCCATGCCACTTTATAGGTCCTTTGGACGACCTCTAATTGATGCTACTTTTTATGTGAACTTGTACATGCTAACTTGTCCACTTTGCCTATTTTGTTGCTTGAACTTTTGTATGCCATTTTTGCTCAATGTTTTTGTGACATCATTGTGACATATTAGAGTTCATTTGGTACTGCCTTGTATGGTTTGACACTTACTTGACATGAACTCGATCCCTCTTTTACATGATTGAAGTTCACATGCTTTTAGAGGACACTTAACATTGTTTTGTTCCCTACTTACACTACTCCTTGGAAATGTGTTGCCATGCTAACTTTGTGAGGTCTTAATGTTCATTTTAAATGTTGACCATATGTGTACATTGGTTTATACTTGACCTAAAGTCTTCTCATCCTATTTTATAGAGCTCTTACATGTTCCTAATTGATGTTTCATTTGTGCTTGGGTCTCAAGGGTTTGCTCCCCTTGAGGTCATGAGTTCGAAGGAGCCTAGGTCCAACTTTCGGAGGCTACGCGGGGCGAAAGCTCTCGAGTGGATTAGATGGTACGGAAGGAAGGATACCACTCCATAAAAAAAAATTTGTGCATGCTTACTTGCTAACTTTGACAATTCCTTTGAGTGCTTTTGTGTACCATCTTTTGGTTGATGTTTGCATGACTCAAATGTAGGATATTACATGTCATTTGCCACTGCCATGTGTGCTTGAATATCCATTTGACTTGACTTGAGTCATCCTTTACTTGCTTAACACTTAACATGCTTTTATGGAAATGCTTAGACATTGTTTTGTTCCATGCTTGCCTTAACTTTTGAGAATGTGTTTGACCTGAACTCTTATGACAACTTGAGATATTTTTAAACATTGAATTCATGTTTCAACTTCTGACCTAAGTTGTAACACCCCAAATTTCGTAAGAATATTATATTCATGGATTTCTGTGAATTTTGGTGATTCGTGTCGATGCTGGTAATTTTGTGAAGTTTTGGTTATTTAATTAAATAATAGTATATATTACGGAATATATTGTATTATTATTTATTTTAAATAATATTAGAGGAAATAAGGGTGAAGTGGACATTTGAGGAGAATTAGTGAGGGCATTATGGGGAAAGCCCAATTTTGAGGGCCAAGGGTTAAGGTGAATATAAAAGGAGGATTTTGAGAATATGGTTCACTTTTGTTAGACCGTGAAAAGAAGGAAGAAGGAGAGCGCTGAGGAAAAAGAGAAAAGACGAGGAATTCGAGAAGGTTTCCAAAGACTCAGAGAGAAAGCTTCAAATCGACAATCTAAGGTATAGGGAGTAATTACCTTTCATTGTTTTCATTATAGGATTCGATGTAATTGAAGTGGTTGTTTTGGGTTTGAGGGTTTATGAGATTTTTGTGACGAATTGATGATTTGAGGGTATTTTGTGATCGATTAATAAGATTTAAATATAATCGGATAAAAATAGACCTCGGGGTTGAATTCCCCGTCGTTGTAGTTTTAACCTTGTGGCGAAGGGATTTATGGAGTTTATAAGAAGCTTGAGAGTTTTGAGGGTTTAGGGAATTTAAGGTTTCCGTAGTGTCATGAATCGACCTAATAGACTTAGGTTTTATGCCTTTGAATTTCGTGATGCATTAGAACTGTCATAGAGATGTTTTTGGGTCATTTGGAGCTGTAATCGCAGGTACCTTTGAGGTTGTGGAGCTACTGATGCGTAGCGGCGATTTGCTGTAATCGCAGGTTCTCTAAGTGAACCATCGCTTCGCTGGGCGAATGTTCGCCAAGGTTCGCAAAGCGAACAGCGCAGCGAATGCGCGATAACCTGAGTGTGGAGACTGAGATGATTCTGGAGTGGAAGTGGGGATTCGCTGGAAGTCTCGCTAAGCGAATGAATCAGCGAGTAGCTTGGCTCAGCGAATAAACCAGCGAGTATGACAGATGGTGGTTTCTGGTGTCTTAGTGTGGTGTCTGTGGGATTTGCTGACTGCTTCGCCAAGCGAAGGTTTTAGCGAACAGGTTCGCCTAGCAAATTCTGGAGCGAACGTCTGTTGTTCGCGAAATTTTGTTTCTGTTGCTGTGTTGTTCTGGTGTTTGAAGCTGTGATATTTATGATGATTTACCATGATGTTCTTGATGATATTGAGGTGCTGATTTTTGATGTTCTGATGAATATATGATGACATGATTTGTATAAGAAATGATGAATGATGATGCACATTATGATGTTTATTTGATGATGATGATTAGTGATGTTGTGTATCATACATTCATATGCATACTCTATGATGACGCTTCATTCCCATTGTGCGGATATGAGGTAATTATGACGTGCTCCAGTTTCAATTGCGGGATCGATCCTATTGACGGGGATCTTTGGAGGGTTGATGGCCTAGTGTCAATCTATTATGACGATTGGTACCACATGCATGAGTCTTGTTATGCATTGCATTTTATGTGGCATTGATGAATTTGTGATATGGTGCTTCCTGATGTTTTTATGTATATCTTGTTTTATAATGATTATTATGAATTGTGATTACTCACCCTGTGGATGCCTCGAGGACCTTAAAGTTTATTTGTTTTTGGTCGATTTAGAGGGTCTTGCTCTGATAGTGTAACATCGGGTTGGGGTCATTTGAGTCGAATTATGTTGTTTCCTTACTTTGTTGTCATTTGATGATGTGGTTTTAATTTTGAGAAACCTTTTTGGATAATTTATGATGTTTGTGGAAAACCTTTTAATTGAAAATTTGAAGGCTTTTGAATTATTTTGGAAAAGACCCTTTGTTTATAGGACAAGTGTATTATTTTGATTTAAAAGAGAAATGTGTACCCTTTGAGGCGATTTTGATGGTTTACTCTAATATTTGAGTTGTTTCTGCTACAACATTATTTGGGGTAGAAAAGGCTGCAACATTAGTGACATACATGATAATTCATATGAAGAAAATCAAGGTTGTCTTAGAAAAAGAGAAAAAGCTTTAGTTGCCTTATTGAAACTGTCTCTCCGTTTGCTTTATATATCACATATCATTCGCTATTTGAAGTTCATATAGAATACACGTATCATTCAAGCCGTCATGAAAATTTACATCATTTTCAAAGATTCAAAATCCCAAATCCACTTTATTCAAACTAAAACATACAAGAATTAATACAAAACTCAAAAGTTCATTACAAAGTGGGAAATTCACAAATTATTTTCAAAGAGGCAAACACAAGAACCTACAAATGCTGGTCAACGTTTCTCATCTCATGAGGTTGATGTGTGTCGTGTTGTTTTTACATTAGATGCGCAGTATACAGGCTCCATTGAACATGCACAATACCACTTCAATTGAGCAGCCGACATTAGATCAAGACACAAATGGAATTCTTACAACCATGTGCATTCAGGGCCGGCCCAATCTGATTAGAGGCCTAAAGAAATTTTTAAAATAAGGCCTTCAAAATAAATAAATAAAACTAAATTTTGTACTTGACAAAACTTGAACCAAAGACCTAAATGATATGGGGCCTCTTTTCTACCAACTCAACAATAAAATTTTATGTAAAAAAAATGTTATCTAAAATATCTATTACTAAATTAAAAAATTTTGAGGCCTTTTTAAAGGCCAAAATTTTGAGGCCTAAAGCCCTTAGCTTGGGTAGCCTTACCATTGGGCCGGCCCTGTGTGTATTTGTTCCTGCATTTCTATTGCCAACAGCAAGCTGAAAAATCTATATATTTGTCAAATCGTCGAGAACCTTTGGATATGTGTGGAACGTCAAGCGGAAACCATTGGCATGTGTTCTAGGAGTATCAAATCACATGATGTACGTGGATTTCTGCCAATATTGTGATTCATTTAATCAGCGTATTTTTTATACAGCAAATAAAAGCAAGATTAAGAAAACAGAAGCACTTACTCAAATGTTTATGGAGAAGTCGTGAAAGCTAGCATTGAATTCGTAAATCCGCTGCAGCAACATCCCACTCAAGACTTGTTTCATCTTTACCACTCGTTACCGCCGTGACAAGCAAGGTGGACAGCTTTAAATCACGACAAGAATTTGTCAAAATCAAACAGCAGACACACGGCTTTGACGTGTAGAATTCCAATTATCGCTGCACACAAAAATCCCACAATTACTAGCTACTATCATGTAATATGTTTACTTTACAAAATAATCCACATCAAGTCATGACATCACACAATCAAAATAATTCACGCTAAATCCCTCTGGTAATAAGGAATTAAGTTGCATTCTCACTGCAGTAAAACAAATATTAGCAAGCAATAAGTTTTTCTACATCCCGCATGTATGTTACAACTGAAAATGAATAAGAATGAAAATGGGAAGATATCTCAGCAAGCCTCACACGATTTTCTCTCCAACTACAACTAACTCACACGATTTTCTCTCCAACTACAACTAAATCCCAGAAAATCAAGATGTGTCTCAAACCAAATCATCAACGTCATCAATCTTCATTCATCAAGCATCATTAATAGCCACAAAAACGAAAATGAAATCCTCAGCATTGATTAGACAAACAGGGCAGCCTTTGTTTCCAAAACATCCCCAAACATGCTGAGTTGAGCAAGGAAAGAAAATCAGAGCATGTTTGAACACGTTGAGACGAAACCGAAAAGCATTCATTACAATATCATCCTACACAACCTATTCTTCTTTCCAAAACAATCGCAAAAACATGTCTCAGACACAATTCAAACGCATTCAAATGAAAAAGGGAAGTTTATCAGGAAATTTTAAAACTACAGCCAACAGGATCCAAACATGTCCAAACAAGGAATTACGGCTATAAGGTTGTTTCCGAAACAAGATTCGACAACATTATTCCACTCATTCAATTCAGAGTTATGGAATTAAACTTACCACTGCCTATAAAAGTCATCAGCACAAACATTTGAAGGAACACAGACACGAATCATACACAGAGAAAAAAAAAATCACGACAATGACCACAACGCATACACACAAAGCTCTGAGAATGAAAATTCAACACATATTCACACGAGGGTTGAGGGAGTAGAAAACAATGAGTGAATCAACACGGGGAAGCTGAAAATTATCATCACAACATCAACACATAATCCTACACAGATTTGACAACTCTAACACACCATATACAAGCATTTGCAGAGAGGAATTAAAGCAGAAAATCAGGGGCAGAATTCACACATCAGCATACCACATTCACACGCATTACAGGGACAAAAGATCAACATCATCACAGACAACTGGGGCATACACAAGCACAAAAGAATGGTTTGAAAAGTAGCATACATGAGAACTCACAGCCACGACGTTGCCAAACGTGAAAGCCGTCGTCGTGTATCACGATTTTAGTCGCACGAACTGGTTACGAACGTCGTCGACGACACCATCGATGTTCGACCTCCGAGCATAGCCGCCGCGCACCAGGCCACGCCGCTCAGACCGACGACCGTTGCTGGTGATTTCTTTGGCCGCGACTCAGACGAAGCTCGACGCATCCACCGCCCTTGTGAGGTTCTGAATTTCTTCTTTCCCGACTCTAATTGATTATTGATAATACTTGTGTGAAGATCTGTTCATGGAAATTTGATTTAGGAATTTTGTTTTGATTTATTTTTTGAGATTGAATTGTGTGAAGAAGAGGAGAGTGAGACAGAAAGGTATGCGAGAGAGAGAGAGAGAGAGAGAGAGAGGATAGTGGAGATGGTGATGGCTGAACATGTGATGCTGTTCTTTTTAGTTTCTTTTTTTTTAAACAATGTTGTTGTTGCTGGTTCGGGTGGGCTTTAAGCTCCCAGCCCAACCGTTTCTCTCTTCGGCCCTCACATTGGTTTTTTTTTTGGCACCCCATTAGGAGATTCGGGCTTAAGAGCTTGGGCCCGAGTTTTATTTAAACCCCCGATCTTGCCCCACGCCTTTCATCTTTAAATTTAATTTAATTTTTTTTCTTTTACTCTTACAAATTTTTAATAGGAATTTAAGATTATTTTGTTAGATTAACTTTTGATTAAGTGTAAATCTTATTTAAAATCTTGACTTTAAAGTTTTTTTTATTGATTAAAATCATAATTGATTAATTGAAATTCAATTAGAATTTTAATTAATTAATAAAAATTCTAGTTGATTAAATAAAATACTAATTGATTAGTTAGAATTAATGTTGTGATCGATTAGCCACAATTGATTATTTTTAATTGGTTTTAATGTTAGTTATGACTGTTATTGTTGCAAGTTCTTGGGACAATCTTATTTAATCATTATATGATTTTTGGCTCACTGATATTCCCTTAAGAGCTCTTGATTTTGCCTTTGATACATAGAATCGAGATAGACATTATAATTAACTATTGTACCATAACGTCTAGGATAGTTTCCCTTAGAATACTTTAACTTAGATAACTTATAGTTAATCTCTCCGGTATAAACCCTAAAACTTTTAAAAACAAATACCTTATGCATTCTTAGTTTTCATATGACATGATGTATGCTTGATTCACGATGTGTTACCTTGCTTCCTAAGTTGGTTGAACATTATATTGCATGTCTTATATGTTGAATATTCAATCACGACTTATAGTTTTAATATTTGATGCTTCTATCTGAACTCCTCTTGATAATATGATTGCATGTGTATGTGTCAAAGGGAAGGACTCTTGTTTGACAATTATGTCATATACATTACATCTCATTTGCATTTCTCATTTCCCCCTTTGTGGCTTTTATGCCCTTGTTAAGTTGAATACCTTAGATAGCTTCCTTTAGGATAATTTCCCTTAAGATGATTAGACAACTTACAAATAGGTCCCCATTTTCTCTCCCATGAGAGAATTAGACATAAGTCATCCCTAGCTGAGATGTGATTCTCCTACCCCATAACATAGTTGAGAAGGATGTAGATTCATTTTCCACATAAGAGAGGTATGTGGCATACTCGTTGATTCTATATCTAAGTTTGAGCCTTTATCCTAATGTGAAGCAAAGGTCCATCTTCCACATGTTTGTGGTGGTTTAAGTTGAGTATTCTCCTTAAGATGATGACTTGCCTTTTCTCCTAAAACCAATCAACAAATTTTGTTTACCCTTTGAAGGGAACTACGAATGCTCTGATTCCATTCCCGTCTGGATACGTAGGCACGAGATGTGATGTCTTGTCCAGCATACTTAGAAATAGCACCTTAAGTCTTCCTTTTCTTTTCACCCTTAGCAAACAGATAACAAATAACAAATAACACAATAAAGCAAGAGGTTCCTGTAGAGTACTACAGATACTTAGGATGTTAGCACCTTCCCTAGGTATAACCAACCCCCGAACCCTAGATTCTATTTTGCTTTGCATTGCATTGCATACTCATGGGTTATTCGTTCTTTTTCCCTTCCCTTGGATAAATTAAATATCGGTGGTGAATTAAGATTTCTGATTCAAGTTAATTAATAGCTTGATATTCGATTCTCACCGTGACACACTTCCTCTCCTCTTTTTAACCTAGCCTTAGGTTTAGAGTTGGTGCTAGTTAATAATCCGGGAATGTGAAACAGTGATAAATCGGATCGTAGAACTGAATCAGCGTAGACAGAATTCCTTCAACTACATGGACCCTTAACAAAGACATCAGTTCTCCGTACTTAGCTCTGAAAGCGTCAGGGTTGGTGATCATCCTTGCCAACCCTTTTAAATCCTCTAGTTTTGGAACCTTGAAGGTGTACTTGTGCGTCTTCCTTCTACCGAAATCCATAACGCAATCCTTCTCTCTGATATTTGCAAGCATTGTTTTAGTTTAATTTGAAAAAGAGAGACCAGAAAAGGGAGCTTGGTCAGTGATGGGTAAGCCTTAGGTTTAGAGTCGTCGCACTCTATGTAGGTATCTTGCCATGGATACTTACTTTCCCCCTTTGAACCTTGACCACAGTCAAGAGTTCCTTACCCTTAGTGAGGTGAACTATGAATGCTCTAATTCCATCCTAGTCAGGATACGTAGGCACAAGATGGGATGTCTTGGCAAGCATACTTAGTGTACATACCTTAGGTATTTACCTTAGCATTGTTTCCCTTAGAAGGCAAATAATAGCATAACACAAATACTAATAAGAGGTTCCTGTAGAGTACTACAGATACTTAGGATGCTAGCACCTTCCCTAGGTATAACCAACCCCCGAACCTTAGATTTCTAGCATTGTTGTTACATTGCGCACTTAGGGTTTTCTTTCGATCTTTTCCCTTTCCTTTGGATAAATTAAAGTTCAGTGGTGAACTTCATGATTTGTGATTCAAGTTAATTAATAACTTGATATCTGATTCTTACCGCAACAACCATGTTGCTATTTATGTCCAAATGCCCACAAGTATGGGTCACCAAAGGTTAACTGTCTTCAGAGTTGGCTTCTTCAGAGTCTGAATCTTCATCAGAGGCAGAGTCTTCAGAAGTGATCTTCATACTCAGAGTCAGGTCTTAAGAATCAGATTCCTCAAGCATTTCTTTATCTGTTCTTAATGATATAATCATGTATGTTGTGAATTAGGATGCCTTGAAACAAAGTATAAACGGTTTCTTTATAGGCAAAAAACACACAAGGGTTAGGGTTAAGGAAAAACAAGGAGAACAGCAAAGATTGGTTATAACTGATATTGTTTACTTTCTCTATAAAATAGATTACAAGTACTCAAGAATAACAAATAACCCTCTCACCCTAATTAGGATTTGTCACACCACACTTATGATGAGAGACTAGTATGCTATTTATAATAAACCTAACATACTTAAATAAGGGGCCTTTTAACAATTACTCATTACAAGATAACTTAGGGTACAAGATAACTTAAACAATTGGATCCTTAACACAAGGCCCAATCTGACAGCTACATGCTAGAACACAATTCGACTACAACAAGTAGGTCTTCGACAACAGCATGTGAGAAGACTTCGACGACATGATAACTAGAGTTCGATCCAATATCTCACAAATCTCCACCTTGGATCTAACTCTAACATCAAGAAACAAACTAGTTTTCTTCTTGCAGCTTTATCAACTGCATACAGTGAAAAAACTTGCAACTTGGCAACATCTTGGTGATCATATCAGCAACATTATGATCTGTCGAAACCTTCAGCACTTGGACTTCTCCACGCTCGATTACCCCTCTGACAAAATGCATCCTCACATCAATGTGCTTGGTTTGCTCATGATAGGTTAAATTCTTCGACGGGTGTATTGCACTTTGACTATCACATTTAACAATGACAACTTGACCTTGAAGTTTCAGCTCCTTTGCAAAACCCTCAAGCCATAATGCTTCCTTCACAGCTTCAGTTAGGGCGATATATTCTGCTTCAGTGGTTGATAAGGCAACAACCTTATGAAGTGTTGCTTTTCAACTAATTGTTGTCCCAAACATAGTGAACACATATCTAGAAATAGATTTTATGGAATCCATACAACCTGCATAATTAGAGTCGACACATCCTTCGATTGCCGCTTTACTATTTTCACCCAAGGCTCCACCATAAATTAGGACTCTTTCAGAGACCCATTTATGTACCTTAGAATCCACTTCAATGCTTTCTAGTGGGCCTCTCCAGGATTCGCCATGTACCTGCTTACAAGACTTACTGCATATGATATGTCAGGTCTAGTGCAGACCATATCATACATCAAAGAACATACTATATTAGTATATGGAATGATATTTATATAATCTCTTTCGACATCAGTACTGGGACACTGATTTATACTCAGCTTGAATTAAGGGTTAGTCGGAGTCACAACAAGCTTTGAATTCGACATACCATACTTTTTGAGAAACTTGCGTAGGTATGCCTCTTGAGATAAGCATAATTTTGACTGCTTTCTATCTCTTCGAATGTCAATCCCAAGAATCCTGGACGTAGCTCCCAAATCCTTCATGTCGAACTCCTTCTTGAGTTCAGCCTTTACCCTCATTACATCTTCGACATTGATGCTTGCTATTAGAATATCATCCACATAAAGCAACAAAATAACAAGTGAATTACCTGGTCAAAATTTAAAGTAAACACAGTGGTCGAACTGACTTCTGATGAAATTTATGCGTGCCATGAACTTGTCGAATCTCCTATTCCACTGTCGAGGATATTGTTTCAATCCATATAAAGATTTCTTCAGTTTGCACACATAATCTTCCTTCCCCCTTTCGACATACCCTTCAGGTTGCCTCATCAGGATTGTTTTATCCAGATCACCATACAAGAATGCAGTCTTCACATCCATCTGTTCTAGTTCAAGGTCGAATTGTGCCACCATGGAAAGCAAGATTCGAATGGACTTGTGCTTCACAACAGGAGAAAACACATCATTGAAGTCAATACCTTCTTTCTGAGTGAACCCCCTAACGACCAATCTTGCCTTGTATCTCTTCGACGCCACTCCTTCGATTCCTTCCTTAACTTTTAAAATCCATTTACAGCTGACTAACCTGGCTCTAGCAGGTTTCTTGATCAGTTCCCAGGTGTTGTTATCATGAAGAGATTTCATCTCATCATCTATGGCCTTCATCCATTCAGTCTTCTTTTGACTTCTCATAACTTCCTTATAGTCTATAGGTTCTTCGTCGAGAACCTCACTTGCAGAGATTAAGGAATAAGCTATAAGATCTGCATACCCAAGTCTATGAGGTGGCTTGATGACTCTTCTCGACCTGTCTCTTGCTATCAGGTAGTCATTATCAGTCTCCTCATCTTCGATAGCAGCTTCTACTTCTTCTTCGATTTCATATGGGATATGCAATTCAACATCAACATGCTTCATCTCATCAAGAATCTCTCCATGTTCCAGCTCTTCGTCAACATCATCAGTTTTTTAGAAAGATATCTCAGATTCATTGAAAACTACATCTCGACTGGTGATACACCTCCTGTGACCTGGCTCTAGGCACCATAGCCTATAAGCTTTAAATCCTTCAGGGTATCCTATGAATATGCATTTCAGAGCTTTAGATTCGACCTTGTCTTGCCTAATGTGAGCATAGGCCACACAGCTAAATAATCTCAGTTTGTCGAGACTTGTTGGATGTCCCGACTAAAATTCTTCAAGTGTCTTCATATCTAACGCAGTCAAAGGACATCTGTTTATCAGATGTGTTGATGTCGAAACAGCCTCAACCCAAAACACCTTCTTTAATCCAGCATTAGTCAACATGCATCTAACTCTTTCCAAAATAGTTCAATTAAACCTTTCTGCCAAATGATTTTGTTGAGGAGTACATGCAGTAGTTTTGTGCCTTGCAATACCTGAGGCAGCACAAAAGCTGTCGAACGCCTCATTGCAAAATTCAAGGCCATTATCGGTTCTCAACCTTTTGACCTTTCTGCCAGTCTAATTTTCGACCAGAGTCTTCCAACCTTTGAAATTCTCAAAAGTTTCATCCTTAGTCCTCTGGATGAACACCCATAACTTTCTGGAATAATCATCGACTATGGATAGAAAATACCTTACTCCTGAATGTGATGGACACCTTACAGGCCCCCAAAGATCGGCATGGATGTAATCAAGGGATCCATGAGTTCTTTGTTTGCCTTTGTTTAACTTCACTATGCATAATTTTCCAAGTACACAGGTTCACAAAATTTCAGCTTTTCGACTTTGTCTCCTCCAAGCAGGTTTTGTTTCCCCAATTCGACCAGACCCCTTTCACTGACATGGCCCAATCTCATGTGCCAAATTTCTGTTTTCGACAAAGGTTTCGTGGATGCAACTTTTGTCGAACCACATACAACTTCAGCCTCAAGTGTATATAAGCCCTGTTTCTTCACGCCTCTCAAGACTTCCTTCGACCCCTTCATGACTCTTAGGATACTTTTCTCTCCTTGAAAAATATATCCCTTCTTGTCGAATTTACCAAGAGAAATCAAATTTCTCTTCAAATCAGGTGCATACCTGACTTCAGTCAATAACCTTATTGACTCATCATGGAGCTCAAATCTCACAGATCCAATACCTGCAATTTTTACAAGCTTTGTTGTTACCCAGCAAAACTGATCCACCATCTTCATCACATAGCTCCTCGAATAATTCTCTATTTAGAGTCATGTGCCAAGTGCAACCTGAATCCATAATCCACTCCTTTCTTGAGCCGCCGCTTGAAACCACAAGAACATCAGATGATTCGAAGTCATCTTGAACAATGGTTGCATTGCCCTTATCCTTACCTCCATGATCTTTTAGGCGTTCAGGGCACACTTTTCTTGTGTGACCCTACTTCTTGCAATGATAGCATCGTATACCAGATGCCTATCTACTATCAGACTTCTGCTGACTTTTACCTTTCTTCTTGTCGAACTTACCATCCTTTCGCAAGAATATTACCTTAACGGTCAAACCTTCACCAACCGTCGAAGGTTTATGCTCCTTTCGTCCATTCAAGTCCTTAGAGTACAAGGCTAATTGAACTTATTCAAAGCTCAGGTACTCCCTTCCATACAGGACAGTTTCTTTGAAGTGAGCATGTGTTATGGGCAAAACGCGCAACAATAATAGTGCTTGATATTCATCGTCGATCTTCACATCAATATTTTCAAGATCAAGAACCAGCTTGTTGAACATATCCAACTGCTCATTCAACACTTTGTCTTCACTCATCTTGAATGAATACAAAGCTTGCTTCAGGTAGGGTCGATTCACTAGAGATTTGGTCATGTACAAACTTTCAAGTTTCAACCATAACCCCGATGTCGTAGTCTCCTTTGATACCTGTTGAATAACCTTATCACCAAGGCTCAACAATATTGCGCTGTGGGTTTTCTCTATCATGGTTGTCTTTTCTTTTTCTGTTAACGCAACGTCCATGGTTGTCTGTCCCTTCAACGCTTCCAAACAACCCTGCTAAACCAGTAGGGCTTTCATCTTCAAGTGCCACAGACCGAAATCGTTCACTCCAGTGAACTTTTCAATCACATACTTTGTTGAAAGCATCTTCTCCACGCTCACCGCACCTTTGTTGTGAATTAGGATGCCTTGAAACAAAGTATAAACGGTTTCTTTATAGGAAAGAAACACACAAGGGTTAGGGTTAAGGAAAAACAAGGAGAACAACAACGATTAGTTATAACTGCTATTCTTTACTTACTCTATAAAACATATTACAAGTACTCAAGAATATCAAATAACCCTCTCACCCTAATTAGGATTTGTCACACCACACTTATGATGAGAGACTAGTATGCTATTTATAATAAACCTAACATACTAAACTAATGGGCCTTTTAACAATTACCCATTACAAGCTAACTTAGGATACAAGCTAACTTAAACAATTGGATCCTTAACACAAGGCCAAATCCGACAGCTACATACTAGAACACAATTCGACTACAACATGTAGGTCTTCGACAATAGCATGTGAGCAAACTTCGACGGTATGCTAACTAGAGTTTGATCCAATATCTCACACTGCATACTTAAATAGATGTTAGATAGTCAGATTTTTCTTTAAATACTTTGTTATCATCAAAACCCAAGGAATATGATATCAACCAATTTTGTTGCAATAATCTCCCACTTTTTTATGATGACAAACAATAGTATTTAAGAAAAATGGTTGTTGATTTAATTAACTCGTTGACTTCAGGATCAGAGGTTTGCAAACTCCCCCAGAGTCTGATAGTCTAGAGGGTGAGGTTTGTAAGCCCCCTTAAGTCCTATCTGAGTTAGTTAAATTTCTTTAATTCACATATTGACTTCAGATTTTGATTTTTGTAAGCCCCCTTCTGAGTCTGATAGTCTAAAGGGTGAGGTTTGTTAGGTCCCCCTAAATCCTATCAAAGTTAATTAAATTTACTCTTGAAACATAATGATTAATTCATCAGAATTTAAGAATAAAACAATATCAATAAATTAGATTCAGATGCTTAAATACATATCCTCTTTCTCCCCATTTTGTCATCAACAAAAAGATAAGAGAAAGAAAAAAGGAAAAGATACTGAAGAGAAAAAATGTGTGGGAAATTAAATTTTGATAAAAATAACTTTTGCAATCCCCCAAAAATTGAACCACGATTTTCAAGAGATAGAAAGTTGGCTAGAATGATTGATAACATTTATTCACTTCTCGACACAGTCCATTCAGCTTCCAAGGATTGGAAATAACAGAAGTGATAAATGCAATTAAGAGCTAGTAAACCTAGACTATCATGCATTAAGGGTCAGGTGATTAAACTTCCACAAACAACGTATATGACACTCAAGATCCTCTATAAAAGCATGAACCCAGAGGTTGAAATTACACATCTTCATCCAACTTTCTCTTATTCAAAATAAGTATACCTTCTGAAAGTGCCAGAGACATTGTCTCTTCACAGATAATTGTGGTTAAGAAGACCAACACCTCCATAGAACGCCAACTTCAAAGAGGTGAAAAAGCCCAACCCTCTGGATCAACCACCTTCAAAGAGGCACTCAAGCCAACAAGGACTTCAAAGTCGAAGAAGAAGTCCAAGAAAAATAAGAAGAAGGTTACAGAGAAAATCGTCTACTTTGATAATGATGAAGATGATGATCCGTATGTGGACTGGGAAACTTCCTTTATGGCTCGAGGTTGGAATGAAGATTTAGATAAAATATTGCAAAACAACATCTTGTAATATCATTTCAATCTTAATGAGAATTTAATCAATTTCTCTTTTTTTTTTTAACAATACTCTTTTTACTTGCTCTTGATTCCTTTGAATGATTCTTTGATAAAGAAGTCTCGAAAATATTTCAATCATTTAAGCCCAATGTAAAGAAAAACTAGGGAAAGAATATTTGTTTTTAATTTTACCGAAAGACATAATAATTCCCAATAATATAGCTCAGTGTGTGAGCAAACACAACATAATGTGAAGGATAAAAATAACCCAACAGATAAAGCACTAAAATAGACCAAGACAATTGCATCCAATTCTAAATTTCAGAGGCTGAGATGCTTTAGAGTCTACTCTTCATCAGAAGCTGTTTTTGGAGCTTCTAATCACAGTTGATTCTGACCATCATCAAACTCTGATCTTTCATTCAGAACCCAACACTATTTATGAAATAAAATGTATGTTCATATTCTTTTAGATCAAATCTTTCAAAAGATAGAAGCTAGATAAATATAGCAGCTCATTGATGAAAAATATCAGTGAACTGTATATCTATTACAATCTTTTGAACATAATCTCTGATAAAATGAAGTTTGATTTTAAAGTGCTTGGTTCTGTAATGTTGAACAAGATTCTATGTTAAACAGATAGTAGCAGTATTATCATAGAATATAGATATACTGCTCCCACAAATCTGATAATCTATCAACTGATATTTAAAAAATATCAGGTTTATAATTTGTTAAGTAACACAACTTATGATAGACTTTGGAGCTTTTTTCTTCCTTGTTCAGATGCATGTTGAATGTATATGAGTGTTCCTAACTTTGCAATCTTCAAGCTTAAACTTCTTCTGAAGCTCTTTTAAAAAATATGGATTTTTGAACATAAACTCCATCTTTGATCTGGTTGATTTGAATTTCAAGGAAGAACTTTAATTCCCTCATCATTCACATCTCAAATTTAGCCTGCATAGACTCTGAAAATTCCTTGCACAAAAAACATTTGTAGAATCAAGAAATATGTCATCAATAAAAACTTGGTCAATCAAGATTTCTTTATTCAGAGTCATTTTGAACAGTGTAGTGTCAATTTAACCCTTTTGAAAGACATTTACTAATAGAAAATTACTCAGACTCATTCCAAGATCTTGGAGCTTATTTGAGTCCATAGAGTGATTTCTTGAGTTCAAAAACAAGGTCTTAGTGGACTGAGTCCTTCAAACCCAGGAGTTTGTTTGACATACACTCTTTCATAAATGACTCCATTTATGAAATTATTCTTGACACCTATTTGATATAGAACAAAATCATGATAAATAACATAAGAGAGAGAAGTATGATTTCCTCTAACCTTGAAACTGGTGCAAAGTTTTTAGAGAAATCTATACCTTCTTGCTGACTGTAGCCTTGAGCTACCAGTCTAACTATGTTTTTTAAAACCTCTCCTTGCTCATTCAGCTTGATTCTAAACACCCACTTTGTTCCAGTGAAGTTCTTCTGATGAAGTTTTGGAACTAGATCCCATATATCATTTCTTTAAATTTGGTTCATGTTCTTCTTGTATTACATTAATATATCCATCAAATGATAAGATTGAAAGGCCTTTCTTGATGCACAACTTCTTGAGAAATAACAAGGAGCTTTTTCAGAGTTTTCCTGCTTAGGTTGTGTTTCAGAAGTTGAGTTGAATTCTGTAACACCAACTTCTGAATAACCGATATTTGAAGATTCTTCTGACTAGCACTGACAAGTTAGTGATTAGGCTCATTGCAATTAAATATGACATGTATAGACTCTTCAACCATTTAGGTTTTAGAGTTATGCACCTTTGTGCGGCTTTTGATATGTAAGTAGGATTGTTCTTTGAGGAATAATCTTGTTCGAACAATGTCCTTATGATAAACAACATGAGCATATTCACTGGCCACATCAACTGGACGAGCTCCAGAGGATGTCTAAACATCTAAAGCACCAGCTTCTAAAAAACAACTTTAGTCTTCCCAGTACCAGTAATCTTACCTTACTGGTTTCTTCCAAACTCCACGTCTTCTTCCTCCTTCTGAGTTTGGATTTGGGACATAGGCTTTTATTTTGTTTTATGTTGTAGTTAGCCATTGTCCTAGAGCTAAGACTAGTGATTTGGTCTTTCCTTTCAGCATGTCTGCAGCAAAAACAATCTCGTTCTTTGGTACCCATACTCTTATGGGTCCTTTTGTGTTAGTCTTGACATGTTTTATGTTATTTTGAGCCTTAGCATTGTAATAGGGCTTTGGATCATTCTAGACTTTTGTTTTGAAAGGTTGTCTTGAATATATCTTAGCTTTAGGTTCTTGACCTTTCAGAACCTTGTAATTATATGTCTTAGGTTTTATCTTCTTCATAATCTTTTACTTTAAGGCCTTAGATTCTAAATTTTTAGAACCTTAGACTCGGGAATCATTGGTTCTGATTTCTTCAGAGCATTTGACCTTGAGGTCTCAGGTTCTAATTTTATCAGAACCTCCGACTCTGCAATTATAGGTTCTGATTGGTTTAAACCTTTTCCTTTACTAGCTGGCACAAAATGAGAGTACAACCCTTTCTGAGCATGGCTTGAAGAAGAGGGATCTGATAGTTTAATCAAAGTATCAGTCCTTGGGTTAAAAGGCTTTTGATAATAACCAAGACCTTCTCCTTTGCTCTTACTTACACCAAAGATCATGGATGAAAGTTTAGTTCTATTGAAGTCATATATGACAAACTCTTGAAGAGCTAATTCAAACTCATTCAAAGGTTTATCAGACATATCTTTTATTAAAGCAATTTGATCTTTTTCAAGTTCTTCAATCTTGTTTTGTGAGAAATTTAATTTATCTTTTATGAGATCATATTTCTTTTTTATAATTTTCATATGTTTGGCTTTCTGCTGGCATATATCCATAAGATCTTAACATAAAGTAATTAAATCAGATCTAGATAGTTTAGAGAATACCTCTTCAGCATCTTCTGAATCTGAGTCAGAACTAGCTTTTGATTTTGAGTCTGAGAATGTTGAAGCTACCAGGGCTAGATTGACTTCTTCTTCATTCTTGTCAGCTTTTTCTTCATCATCAAGTTCATCCCATGTTACCATGAGACTTTTCTTAAACTTGCTTTTGAAGTTGTTCTTTTGGAAGCTTCCCCTTTTAGTTTTCTCCTTCTAAAGCTCTAGATAATCAGCTATGAAGTGATCAGGCTTCTGACAGTTGAAGTAGTCCTTCTGATCAGTCTTATTAACTCTAGAGCTTGTTCCTATGAGGCCAGATCCGCTGCTAGAAAATATCTTGTTCCTGTTAGCTAGATGTTGAAACCTCTTGATGATAAAAGCCATTTTCTCATCATCAGTGTCACCATAAGAATCTTCTTCATCATAAGATTCTTCTAATTTCCAGACTTTTGAGGATCTGACAGCTTTATCACCAAATTTCTCTATCACTGACTTCAAGGCCAATGATTTAAATTTTTCTACATGCTCATCTTCATTCAGCTCCATCTCATGACTTTTGAGATTCCTAATAAGCCTTTCAAGACTTATTGTGTTTAAGTCTTTAGCCTTCTAAATAGCTGTTACCTTAGGTCTTATTCTGACAGGAAGACTCCTAAGAATTTTCTTGACGTGACTAGAGGTAGTGCAACACTTGTTCAAGACCTAAAGTCCAGGCACAAGGACTTGAAACCTTGAGAACATGGTTTCAATGTTCTCATCCTCTTTCATTCCAAACAACTCATATTGCTGAACCAGAAGATTAGCTTTAGCCTCTTGAACTTGGCGATTCCCTTTATGAGTAACAAAAAGGGATTTGAAGATAGTCTGAGTAATAGATTTATCAATGATTTTAATGTACTCAGAGTGAGATATATCATCAACCAAGACGCCTCTAACTCTATGGTATTTTCTATAAATCATTTTCTGCTCATGTGTCAGAAATTTTCTGCTAGCCACCATTCCAACACCATTAACTTGGATGTTAATGTCATCTTCCAAAATATCCCATAACTCATCATCAAGACATGTGATGTGAGTATACATTTTACTTTTCCACCATTCAAACTAAACAGAATCTCCACTTGAGGTAGGAGGTCTAGCTGTATAATTACTTTTCTCAGAATTATTGTAATCATTATTAACCCTATCAAAGGGATTAGTGGGACCCCCACTTGAACCAATTCCAGATTCATCAGCCATGAAAGAATATGTATTTTTCTTAGGATCTTTTTCTGCACCACTGTTAAGTATTTAGCACAAATCATACTCTAATACCAACTGAAGGTGAGAAAAACACAAGGAGAGAGGGGGTTGAATTGTGTTTTCTTTTTCACATTTTTTCTTCTATTGCTTTTGATTGATCTTAATCAGATTTTGAACCTGCTATTCAGAGTCTGACTTCAGAATCACTCAGAGTCTGAACTTTAAAAGTCTTTATCAAATTATGCAACAGAATATGATTTAGAGGTAAATAATAGATAGCAACAAAATAATGTTTAGAAGCAAGTAAAGTAAAAGCAAAAGAACACAAGCAATTATCCTGGTTCCTCTCACAACTTGAGAGTAGTCCAGTCTCCTTGCTCTCCAAGGAATTTCTATTATAATCAAATCTGATTACAAATGCTCAAGCCCACAAGAAAGAGACTTCCTTTGCTTACACACACAAGTATAAAATTTCCTGCTCATACCCATAAGTCTAAGACTTCCTTGCTCAAGCACACAAGCTCAAGACTTCCTTGCTCTAGCACACAAGCTAAAGACTTCCTTACTCAGACAGGAAAGTTTGAGACTACCTTGCTTACGCATACAAGCTTAAGACTTCAAATGCTCAAGCACTAAAGTAAGATACTTCTGACTCTAAACAAACAGTTAAAAGTATAGAGTAACAACTACATTTGATATACAATCAGAGGTGTAGATTCAATACAACTTACTTTAAAACTTAATAACTTCTAAAATATACACAAGGTTAAGATGTTTTAAGTCTTGTAAATTTGACAAAGTAGCTTCTCTTTAAATGTCAATGAGCAATGTATGTAGCCGAGTTGTATTAACGCTCGGGTGTGTCTTCTTCTTCAGTCTATCTGCTCCTTAAATAGAGAAGAGAGAAAAGGAGATGTTAGAGACTTTCACCAACTAGGTCGGGCTAGCTTTGAACTTGATTAGACATTTCAACAAATCATATTTTTGCAAGAGGAATCATTTGTTGAAGCTTAGGCCCCAAAAGAGAGATTTTCCTTAAGTATTCACGTGATCAAAAAGTTCTTTGAGTCTGTTAGAGTTGCCTTGGTAGAAGAGTTTCTGCTTCAGAGGCTGACTTTTCTTCATACTTCACTCTTCAGAGGCTGATCACATTGGAGTCCTCTTCTTTGGCTTCTGAAGCTTCAGAGTATGGGTCACCAGAGACTAATTATCTTCAGAGTCTGGATCTTCATCAGAGGCAGTGTCTTCAGAAGTGATCTTCAGAGTCAGAGTATGGTTTTCAGAATCAGATTCCTCGAGCATTTCTTTATTTGTTCTTAATGATATAATTCTACATACTTGAATAGATGTTAGATAGTCCAATTGTTCTTTAAATATTTTGTTATCATCAAAATACAAGAGATATGGTATCTATCAATTTTGTTCCAACATAGTGGAATCTTTAGAGTTTGTGCACAATTAACCTTGTTCAAAGTTCAAATTAATTAAAAAAAAATTATAAGGTCATGTTGATATTAATGTCCAAATGCCCATTAGTCATACTAAAGTATCAGTTAAGTGTTAAAATTGTTGCCTATTGCCTCTGATTCCTAAGAGTAAAGGATTAAAACTTTATTATACATATTATATCACAATACAAGCTCAATGTTACTTGTATTGACAAAAACTGCAGGTTACATATGCAAATGTTATATCACTTCTTGCTGAACTTCAAGCGCAACAATTTTGGTTGATTCAATCTTGTTTGTTACCTAGTTGGTATCTACCATGGAGGATGTGCGCTAAGCAAGTGCAAAAATAGAGCAGATGTGCATCTTGACACATGCAGGTTCTTTGTCATTGATTTTTTTTTTCTTATTGTATTTGTGATTTTTGTCAGTATCAATTTTTGGCCCGGGAGAAATGTCTTAAAATCTGAGGGATTAATGTATGACAGTTTTGGAAATGACTATTTATTGTCTACGCTCACTAGTTGCTAAGTTTGTTGGACTGTGTAGTGTTTATTTGACTTTTGAATATCACATGTCTTTTCACTTCATGGAGGATTAAGAAACTAAATAATCTGTTATTCCATGCATGCGGATCAGCAAACGTGAAGACATATATCTTCTCGTTAAAGTATTTGCAATGAGGGGGGACTGAGTGAATTATGAAAACTAAAGCTTCGTTCAAATTTTGGTTAGAACTAAATAGTTGTTTGGTATGAGTCTTTTTCTTTTGTTTTTATCAACATTAATATTTTTTAGTTAAAGGTATATAGAGTATTCTTGTCAAGGTTGTCAAGATCGGGATCTTACTTAAGATCGGGAGGGCATAGTAAAATCGTAAAACATAAGATCGTAATTAAGATCGGAAGATCCTATCCAATTATTTTTGTGAGATAGAGGGGGTAATAAGATTGTAACAAAAATAGGAAGATATTACTAAAATGAAAAAATTAAACTAAATATTTGAAGTTTTTTTACATGATATTTTGGTAGGCAAGTGTATTTCTGGGAAAATGGCCACCGTCGAACCGTAATTGTTGTGTCTCGGTATCTTGTCAACCTTCTCAGGTTGTAATGGTGGTTGCCGGAAAATGGCAAGTGTGGCTGAAAAACGACTGATCGTGGCCAGAACTTGCAAAGATCGCTCATAATCAATGGTTTTACAATTTTTTCATAATTTGACTATAACACGCAATTCTACTTAGGATCGGGATCGTTGGAGGTGAGTGAGATCGCAAAATCGGAAGACTTTAAGATCGAGATCTTGACAACCATGATTCTTGCATCTTTCCTGGTTCTGATTTTTAGTTAAATGTTTACAAATTTTGTGCTTGTATGAACATATAGTGAGACCGTGACCTCAGAATCAAAAATTGTGATTCTGTTATGATTTTGAATTTCAAGTCAATGTGAATTTTAGGATTAAAATCAATCACACACATTTCACGTAAACTCGTGTTTTTTTTTGTGTTTTTCCTTGATCCGAACTGGAGCTCTAGATATAAATTGTTGATGAAAAAAAAATAAAAATGATGAAGAGAGAGAAACATAACTAACTTTTCTATTGAATAAAATATGTAACACTAAATGAATAATCTCTAACAAATTTAAATCAAACTTTAATTTATATACACAAGTTCAAGCCAAATAAAATTCGAATACAAATTAAATTACACCTAAATAAAACTGAAAATAAATTACAATCTAATAATTGTTGCATCTACTGAAAAGTAATTATGCCGAAAATGAAAGAGTTTCATTTCTAATATTCAAAATTATTGAACTCTAATTTACTCAAAACTGTTCATATTTTATTCCTCAAAGTCAACCCAAAAAGTGATATGAAATGGATAGTAATAATAATAATATAGTATGAAGTCTGCAGACGAGTACTCCTATATGCTAATGTGATTAGTCAATATGACATAACATATTAACATTGTCTGAAAGTGAGTGTGAACTCATGTGCCAACGGTTGAAATTGGTCCAATTCTAAGCCTCGAGAAAACGTGATGGGGTGTTATTTGTTACCTATCTCTTTAAATTACCTGTCTGCTATGCATGAACCATACCTGTCTGCATCTGTTTAACTGTTTGCTTTTATCTTATCATGCTACATTTAAACTCCACTGCATACAAGTTATTGATGATGTATTTTATAGATTCAACAATTTCATTTTCTTTTAACAATTTCAAAGATGTTTTTATTAGAAGACAAGTTCATGGTAACACTCATAATTTCCATTTTCCTCCTATTTTGTATTCATATTTATTGATAATAATGTTGATTAACGTGGTTTAAATATTTAAAAAAAGGTCATAGTTTCACTTTCAAATTTATTAAATTATGAACTTTAGTCTCCAAGCTCTTTGATTTTAAATGCTTTATTCAATACTTCTTTAATATTATGTATTTTTCACATAGAATCGTCTATTGTAATGGCATCACATATGCTATTCTGAATTAGGATGTCTTAAAATAAAGTATAATCGGTTTTTTTAACAGCAAAAAATACATAAGGATTAAGGTTAAAGGAAAAACAAGAAGAACAACAAGAATTGGTTATAACTGCTATTCTTTACTTTCTCTTTAAATTAGATTACAAGTACTCAAGAATATCAAATAACACTCTCACCCTAATTAGGATTTGCCACACTTAAGATGAGAGACTAGTATGCTATTTATAATAAACCTAACATACTAAACTAATGGGCTTTTTAACAATTACCCATTACAAGCTTACTTAAACAATTGGATCTTTAACACAAGACTCAAATCGACAACTACGTACTTGAACACAATTCGACTACAGCTTGTAGGTCTTCGACAACAGCATGTGAGCAAACTTTGACGACATGCTAAACCTCTGTCGAAAATACTAGAGTTCGATCCAATATCTCACAATCTCCACCTTGGATCTAACTCTAACATCAAGAAACAGACTAGTTTTTTTCATGCAGCTTTATCAACTACACACAGTGGAAAAACTTGCAACTGGGCAACGTCTTGGTGATCATATCAGCAGCATTATGATCTGTCGAAACCTTCAGCACTTGGACTTCTCCACGCTCGATTACCCCTTTGACAAAATGTAGTCTCACATCAATGTGCTTGGTTCACTCATGATAGGCTGAATTCTTCGACATGTGTATTGCACTTTGACTATCACATTTATCAGTGACAACTCGACCTTGAAGTTTCAACTCTTTTGCAAAACCTTCAAGGCACAATACTTCCTTCACAACTTCGGTTAGGTTGATATATTCAGCTTCAGTGGTTGATAGGGCAACAACCTTCTGAAGTGTTGTTTTCCAACTGATTGTTGTGCCAAACATAGTGAACTCATATCCAGAAATAGATTTTCTGGAATTCATACAACATGTATAATCAGAGTTGACATATTCCTCGATTGCTGTTTTACTATCTTCACCCAAGGCTCCACCATAAATTAGGACTTTGTTCAGAGACCCGTTTATGTACCTTAGAATCCACTTCAATGCTTGCCAATGAGCCTTTTTAGGATTTTCCATGTACCTGCTTACAAGACTTACTGCATATGTTATGTCGGATCTAGTACAAACCATAACATACATCAAAGAACCCACTATATTAGCATATGAAATAATATTCATATAGGCTCTTTCAAGATCAATACTGGGACACTGATCTATACTCAGCTCTTTGAATTCGACATACCAAACTTTTCGATAATCTTCTGTAGTATGCCTCTTGAGATAAGCATAATTTCTGCTGTTTTCTATCTCTTTGGATGTCAATCTCAAGAATCCTGGACACAACTCCCAGATCCTTCATGTCGAACTCCTTATTGAGTTCAGCCTTTACCCTCATTACATCTTCAACATTGTTATTTGCTATTAGAATATCATCCACATAAAGCAGCAAAATAACAAATGAATTACCAGGCCAAAATCTGAAGTAAACACAGTTGTCGAACTGACTTCTAATGAAACTTATGGGTGCCATGAACTTGACAAATCTCCTATTCCACAGTCGAGGAGATTGTTTCAGTCCATATAAAGATCTCTTCAGCTTGCACACATAATCTTCCTTCCCCATTTTGACATACCCTTCAGGTTGCCTCATCAGAATTATTTCATCTAGATCACCATACAAGAATGCAGTCTTCGCATCCATCTGTTCCAGTTCAAGGTCAAATTGTGCCACCGTGACAAGCAACATTCGAATGGACATGTGCTTCACAACAGGAGAGAACACATCATTGAAGTCGACACCTTATTTCTGAGTAAAACCCCTAGCGACCAATCTTTCCTTGTATCTCTTCGACGTCACTCCTTCGATTCCTTCCTTAACTTTTAAAATCCATTTACAGCTGACTAACCTAGCTCCAGCAGGTTATCTGATCAGTTCCCAGGTGTTGTTATCATGAAGAGATTTCATCTCATCATCCATGGCCTTCAGTCATTCAGTCTTATTTCAACTCCTTATAACTTCCTTATAGTCTCTAGGTTCTTCGTCTAGAACCTCACTTGCAGAAATTAAGGCATAAGCTATAAGATCTGCATACCCAAGTCTCTGAGGTAGCTTGATAACTCTCCTCGACCTATCTCTTGACAATAGGTAGTCATCAACCATTTCCTCAACTTCCTCAGTGTCTTCTGCTTCTTATTCGATTTCATCTGGGATACGCAATTCAGCATCAACATGCTCCTCCTCAATAGGAATCTCTCCCTATTCCAGCTCTTGGTCAGCATCATCAGTTTTCTTGAAGGCCATCTCAGCTTCATTGAAAACTACATATCGACTGGTGATACACCTCTTGTGACCTGGCTCTAGGTACCATAGTCTATAAGCGTTGACTCTTTCAGGGTATCCCATGAACATGCATTTCAGAGCTCTAGGTTCGACCTTGTCTTGCCTAATATGAGCATAAGCTACGCAACCAAATACTCTCAATTTGTCGAGATCTGGTGGATGTCTCGACCAAACTTCTTCAGGTGTCTTCATATCTAACACAGTCGGAGGACATCTGTTTATTAGATATGTTGTTGTCGAAACAGCATCAGCCTAAAACACCTTCTTTAACCCAGCACTAGTCAACATGCATCTAACTCTTTCCAAAATAGTTCGATTAAACCTTTCCGCCAAACCATTTTGTTGTGGAGTACCTGCACTAGTTTTGTGCCTTGCAATACCTGAGGCACCTCAAAAGATGTCAAACGCCTCATTGTAAAATTCAAGGCCATTGTCGGTTCTCAACCTCTTGACCTTTCTGCCAGTCTGATTTTCGACCAGTGTCTTCCAACCTTTGAAATTCTCAAAAGTTTCATCCTTAGTCTTCTGGATGAATACCCATAACTTTCTGGAATAATCATCAACTATCGATAGAAAATACCTTGCTCCTGAATGTGATGGACACCTCACAGACCCCCAAAGATCAGCATGAATGTAATCAAGGGATCCATGACTTCTCTGTTTGCCTTTGTTGAACTTCACTCTGCAAGATTTTCCAAGTACACAGGGTTCACAAAATTTCAGCTTTTCTACTTTGTCTCCTCCAAGCAGATTTTGTTTCCCCAATTCGACCAGACCCCTTTCACTAACATGGCCCAATCTCATGTGCCAAATTTCTGTCTTCGACAAAGGTTTCGTGGATGCAACATTTGTCGAACCACTTACAAATTCAGCCTTAAAGATATACATGCCTTGTTTCTTTACGCCTCTCATGACTTCCTTCAACCCCTTCATGACTCTTAGGATACATTTCTCTCCTTGAAAATCATATCCCTTCTTGTCGAATTCACCAAGAGAAATCAAATTTCTCTTCAAATCAGGTACATACCTGACTTCAGTCAATAGCCTTATTGACTCATCATGGAACTTGAATCTCACAGATCCAATACCTACAATCTTGCAAGCTTTGTTGTTTCCCAGCAACACTGATCCACCATTTTGATCACATAATTCCTCAAACATGTCTTTGTTTGGAGGCATGTGCCAAGTGCAACCTGAATCCATAATTCATTCCTTTCTTGAGTCGTTGCTTGAAACCACCAGAACATCAGATGATTCGAAGTCATCTTGAACAATGGTTGTGTTGCCATTGTTCTTACCTCCATGATCTTTCAGGCGTTAAGGGCACACTTTTCTTGTGTGACCCGCCTTCTTACAGTGATATCATCGAATACCAGATGTCTCGCCACTATAAGACTTATGCTGACTTTTACCTTTCTTCTTGTCGAACTTACTATCCTTTCGCAAGAATTTTCCCCTAACGACCAAACCTTCACCAGCCGTCGAAGGTTTATGCTCCTTTCATTCGTTCAAGTCCTTAGAATACAAGGCTGATTGAACTTCTTCAAAGCTCAGGGATTCCTTTCTATATAGGAGAGTTTCTTTAAAGTGAGCATGTGTTCTGGGCAAACCGCACAACAGCAATAATGCTTGATCTTCATCATCGATCTTCACATCAATATTTTCAAGATCAAGAATCAACTTGTTGAACATATCCAACTGCTCAGCCAACACTTTGTCTTCCCTCATCTTGAGTGAATACAAAGATTGCTTCAGGTAGAGTCGATTCACTAGAGAGTTGGTCATGTACAAACTTTCAAGATTCAACCATAACCCCGATGTCGTACTCTCCTTTGATACCTGTCGGAGAACCTTATCACCAAGACTCAACAATATTTCATTGTGGGCTTTCTCTATCATGGTCGTCTTTTCTTTTTCCGTTAACGCAGCGTCCATGGATGCATCTCCCTTCAAAGCTTCCAAACAACCCTGCTAAACCAGTAGGGCTTTCATCTTCAAGTGCCACAGACCAAAATCGTTCACTCCGGTGAACTTTTCAATCTCATACTTTATTGAAGGCATCTTTCCCCACGCTCACCGCACCAATTTGTTTTGAATTAGGATGCATTAAAGCAATGTATAATCGGTTTCTTTTACAGCAAGAAACACACCATGGTTAGGGTTAAAGGAAAAATAAGAAGAACAACAAGGATTGGTTATAACTTCTATTCTTTACTATCTCTTTGAATCAGATTACAAGTACTCAAGAATAACAAATAACCCTCTCACCCTAATTAGGATTTGCCACACTTAAGATGAGAGACTAGTTTGCTATTTATTATAAACTTAACATATTAAACTAATGGGCTTTTTAACAATTACCCGTTACAAGTTAACTTAGGGTACAAGCTAACTTAAACAAATGGATCATTAACATAAGGCACAATTCGACAGCTACATACTAGAACACAATTAGACTACAGCATGTAGGTCTTCGACAACAGCATGTGAGCAGACTTCGACGGCATGCTAAACCTCTGTGGACAATACTAGAGTTCAATCCAATATCTCACATGCGCAAACAAGAAAAATAGTAAAAAAAAAATTGATAAGCAAGAAGTGATATTAGATTGGAGTACAAGGGGTACTCTATCCCAATACAACAACCATCAACAAAAATAAAGAAATGACATACCAACCTTAATCTTTAAGACAATTAAGAGGAGCTACACAAAAATCATAAAAGTTACCATTGAACTTAGCAATGTCTCCTATGATACTTCATTTCTAAGCCACAAATTTAATAGATCAAACAATATTTTCTACGTTACAAAAAAAATCATTGAATAAAATCTTATTTTTGTGATTCCAAATGCATTTAGATGTGTAATCAACCATATCAGTTTCCTTGTCTTCTTTAATATAGTTTTTCAAGAATCTTCCAAAGTTGATAAAGGATTTTCATACTAACTCATCCAAGCTTATGTTCTTATTGATCCATTTTTTCACACCTTCCTAAACTTTAAGAATAAATGGGCAATTTAGGAAGATGTCGTCTAAGGATTCTTCTTCTTGAAAACAGAACACACAACACGAATCATGACCACTCTGCACAATGTTTCTTTTTCTCACATTCTCTCTTCTAGGAAGTTTGTTTAAAAATAATCTCCGGCCAAAAATTTTTATTTTTATGGGCAATTTTGCTCTCGATAATCCCCTAAAAGCCTCACCTCCTTCCTCATCTAAATCATCCATCTGATTGACCTTCTCTAACACCTTATAACTAGATTTAACATTGTATTGTTTATTGTCTTTCTTCTTCCACTCAAAACTATATTCTTAATCTAGTGATGGAGTATGATTATACATGGTTTCCATAAAGTCTTCCGAAATATATTACTGATCAAAGTCTATTTCACCCTCTAAACCATGAATCCTCCAATTCTAACTATCATTTGCTCATTCTCTCATTTGGAATACAATATCATCTTGATCCTTACTCAGACTAAACAGCACAGGGTACAAGACTATCAACTTTTGATTTCCATACCACGGTGCTTCTAATAAAGGAACACCTGATCTTGATCTTAGTAAGCAATTTATATTTTCATATCATTTATGCTTGCTTTTTCTAACATCAGAATCTGATGTTGAGTCGCAACACATGATTGACCCACCGAAATATCGATCTTCATTCTCTGATCTTTCAATCGCCTTCGATTTTTGAGTATGAGATTTTGGTTTGATTGGTCTAAGAACTAAGAAGTAAGATGGTTTACCTTGGTCAAACCTCTCCTAATCCGAGTTCTGAACCTGATTGTTGATATGTTGACTTGAGCATGGATTTGATCTTGTAATTATTCTTTATCATACTAATACTCTCTTCATCTCATAATAGATGGTCTCTTTTCTATTTTTATTTGTCTCAAATTATTTGTCTCTTTAGAATAACAATGTAATATTTATTATTTCTTTCTACTAACTGACCCTTATTTATTGTATTTTAAATCATGTAACTACTTTAAGTTATTTTAATAAACGATATTTTATAATTGAAATTAACACAATTAATTATTATCTTAAAAAATATAAAAATTTCAAAATAAATACCTACTGTAAGCGACGGAGTATTTGTTTTGCATTCTCTGTATATAATAGATTTTTAAGACCGAACTACTATAATTGATAACTTTCATTGTTATCTTTCTTGTCTCTTCTTCAATTTATTTTCTTACTAGATTAATGTGTTTAGGTTGAATTGATTTGAATCGAATTCGAAAAAATCGACATTTAACCCAATCAGAAATGGAACCTTTTTAACTCACCCATAGGTTAGTTCGATTGCACTATTTGGTCCCGAACATGAATCGACATGAAACGATGTCCATCCCTAGTTTTCACCAAAAACCAATTAGTTTTTGCTCGACATTGATTCATCATATTATAGAAGACTAGTTCATTTCATTATGTTCTACCCCATTGGTAAGATGTCAGAAGATTTAGTAGCCAGGCTGTATGTTTTGGTAGATGGATGGAAGCAATTGCATTGCTTGCACATTCTTGTACATAATAAACTAGTAGCTGGCTTACTACGGTAGTGTACTGGATGGTGTATTTGACTAATTGACTCTTTTCACCAATAATTGTCCTCTTTAATGCTTGCAATAACTTCCACACGGTTTCAATTCTTCTTGTTTTTTTAATTTTTTTTTAAAACTCTGAATTAGATCTTGAAAACAAGAATCCAAAGCTTCGGGCAAGCCAGCATCCATGTTTACCGGGCTCGTTAAATTGGAGCATATAGTAATTCAATTCAAATACTACTAATATAATTATTGATTCAAGTCAAATATTCATAAGTACATTTTGTAACCATTAATTACATTATTTTTAATGAGTTAGGTGAATGTAAATTGTTGGGTTGTGTCTTTTTTTTAGGTGGTAAAGGGGTTGTGTGCGTTTTTTAGGTGGTAAATAGATCTGCTCTCATTAGAGATTTGTTGTATTTGAAATTTTAGGATAAGTCGATTTGGTCGATTAAATTAGGCAATTTTTTATCACACCACTCTTATTTTTTAGGCACCAAGTGAATTTTCGGTTTTGTCCCTTGATTCCGGATGTGCACATCCGAAAGCACTATTTTTTTAAAAATTTTCATTTTTTTCCGGATGTGCACATCCGGTAAAAGTTCGTATTTGCAAATCCGGAAAAAATACTGAAGCAGAACACCAAAACCAAAAATGTTTCTCACATTCATAAAATAAAATCGGGATTACATTGAGAAAATCGGCATGGCATCGACAGAAATTTAAATATTACAAGATCAATAGCCCGGTGGACGCTTGCACATCTCTAAGATGTCATCGACCGTTCTTCGGATTTTGACGGTCGCCTCAAACTCGACCGTTCTTTCCGAATGTGCACATCCGGAAGTAGCGTAACTTGTTTTTCCAAAAATGTAGATTGATAATGTGAGCAATGTAGTGGATGAAGTTGAATGTTTACCTGAAATTCAGTCTTTCATTGCTCCCTTTGATTTGTTGCACCAAAAATTTGAATTTTTTGAGTGAGAAATGGGATTGATGAAGTATGGTTTTTTGACTTGGTGAGAGTGAGTGTGGAAGAAGAAGGTTGATTATGGGAATGAGGGAGTGATCGTGCAGCTTTAAATATTTCAGAATGTCTTCCGGATATACAGATCCGGAGACTCTCCGGATATGCACATCCGAAAAAAGTTTTTAATTCTTAAGGATCCGGTGCGTCCGGATGTGCACATCCGAAATTAGGGGGCAAAAAAATAATTTCACATGGTGCCTAAGAAACTTGGATGGTGCATTAAGAAACTTCCTTAAATTAAAGACATGGAAATGGTATTTCATAAAAGATATTCTTAAATTCAATTGTAATTTTTATGATTTGTATAAAGATTCTATTTTTTTTTAGTTTAAGTTAATTGAAAATGTCTCTTGTATTCGAGTTTTTCTCAATTTTTTGAAATCGAGCAAGAATGCTCTTAATATTCTTTTAATATATTGTTTGCTTAGATTGACTTGCTTGTTTTTTTCTTTTTTCTTATTATTATGTTGTTTTACTCTTCTATTTTTTGTTCGGCCTAGACTTTGTTGAGTTTATTGTCTTGCACACTCATGTACTTATTAATTCTCTTGTATATTTGGCTTAGTAATGGAGGCTTGGATACCAAAATTTCTAAAAAATGAAATTCTCTTGTATATTTCATAATTTTTATTTCTCATATATATATATATATATATATATATATATATATATATATATATATATTGAGTATTTATTTTTATATTATTTAATATGATAAAACTAATTAAATTTTAAAAAGCTTTAAATTTGACTATTGTAAAATTTTAACGGTATCATTTCAAATTTTGTTTTATACCTATTATGTTGCACAATGCTAGCAAAATATAACATATATATATATATATATATATATATATATATATATATATATATATATATATATATATATATATATATATATATATATCGCATCATTTTGTTAGAAGATGCAAAACCATAATCAATTATGATAAAAATTGAACAATAATCCAAACATAGAAAAATTACTCTCTTTTATACTTTTTCTACCACATAGTCAAGAATCTAACAAAACAAGAAAGGGAGAAGGAAGATAAATAATAATAATAATAATAATAATACAAAAGTAAACTATATTGATCTTGAGCAAGAATTCAAAATTTCACTCTTTTCTAACCTAAACAACAACATATGACAAATATGAAGAAAACATAACACTAACATTGTATAACACAAAATAAAACATCATTGAGTTTCTTATATCTGAGATTTACAACACCCACACACTCTGCATCGCGTAACAATCACTTGCGCTAGATTTCGAATTTGCTCCACACATATGGATGTAGCATTATTTGATCATAAGAGAAGGAATGGTTAAAAGGGTTTGTTTTTCTCTCCCAAACAAACGTTTCCATGTTTTCAAATGACTCACAACATGTCCATGAATACCAACCCTAGTTGCAACCACACTAGACATGATTCTCTTTCTTAGCCTCTTTAACCTCTTTCCAATCTTGACTTTCAACTTAGATATTTTTATCCTTAGACAAGATTGTTTTCGTCGAGAATTCGCTTGTTCCAACACCTTGTAGATCAAGAATTGTGCTCTTCTATGAAGTATTTCTTCAGGATCTTCTTTATCCATCTTTGAGTAAGAGCATTGTTTCCTAGAAAGAGCCATTTTTTTCCTCTAAGAAATTTAAGAAAGAGGAAGAGGTAGTAGATGCGGATGTAACAATGTGGCTTATGGTTACTATATTTATATAGTATATAGATTTTGAAGTAATATATTATTTATAGTATTTATTTTTAGGGGGTGGTGCAAAAAAAATATATTAATGTGGGGTCATTCTAGGATGTCATAGGGTGATGAAGAAGATCATGTGCACCAATTATGTGTAACAAATAATGGAGTTTATTAATTTGTGCCTCTGAACTGGCTTACATCATTTAATTTAATTTAATTAATTCATGTCTAATAGAACCTGCCTTAGAAAAACACAGATGAATTTATAACTAGTGACACTGCCACCTCAAAATGTAAATTAATTTTAGTGAATAATTTGTTTATTTTTTTCTGAGTTTTGGCTTCTAAGTAACACCAGCATGAAATGTGACAAAATTATGTGTAATTTATATTATCCACTACTCTTAAAGTTAGCTAGTAATATTTTTGTTGTTTAATTGGTTTTGGTTGGGAAAATGAAAGGTTAAATTGTATCTGAAATTTTGTTGTGTATCATGTTATCATCCAATTACTTAATGGTTTGTTATATTTTTATATTAATTATTTTAAATTAATTTTAATTTGATAAAGTAATGACATCATTGAACTCTATAATGCTAATTTAAATAAAGGTTTGACCACAATAATTCGATATAATACTAACTATAGTACTTGATAATCTAAACTTCCCCTCTGGCCTCTCTCTCTCACCTGGTTCTTGACCTACAAAAATTTAATAAATATTCTTTGAATATTTATCAGTTCATCAAGTCAATACAACAATTATTTTTTAAATCAGAGAGATTGATAGTTTAAGAATCATTTTTTTTTTCAAAAACGAACTATTTATTTTAATGATATTAAAGACTAATTTGATTTACTCATTATTTATATCATTTTAAAGTTTTACTTTGATCTTATCTAATAAATATTATTTTTTTATTTTTCAAAAACTATTTTTTTAGTTAATTTAGTGTATTATAATAACTTTTAACTGTAAATATCTAAGATAGTATTTAGTGATTATCATGGACTCTATTTTTTAATAAATATAATAAATAAATAACTATTATGTTCCATTCGAGAATTAGAAATAGATGCAGTTTGAAAACTGTTGATCTTGAAGGGTGGTTTTGATTTCCTTTACAGTAGTGTGTGGTAGACCTACATGGTTAACAACCCAAATCAGCTCAAGATTTAAGATGAGTATAGTGAAAATTGGAGATCAAAGATTGTACTTTACTCTTAGTGTGTGAATTGATTTTATACCTCGGGGCAAGTGAAGTGGATTTAAGACGCATTGGGCTTAGTCATTTGGGTCTTTGCCCGGTCTAGAACAGTAGTCCCCAAGACTTTGTCGGGCACTAAAGGAGCTGGGAGAAGCCTTAAGTATCATTGACTAGCCTCCACGACGTGGTCCGATGCAGAATAAAACTTAAATGCTTGGGATCGGTTTTTGAAAAGTAATGGGAAACATGTGCATTTAATGCGGTTCCATAATTGAAATGCTTCGTCACCCTTTTCAGACACACGTGCAGTGACATGACCAATTAGGGTATGGCGTAGTTTATAGAGTGCTTGAGTGAACTCGAGTTAACGTGTATTCATAAGTCGAAATTTAGATGTTGATCTTGTGATTTCATTCCATAGTTGGTCTGATCTTTTGTATATAAGGCACTATTCCCCATAAAACTTTCGCAATCAAGAGCCTATTTGCTTACATCTAATCAACCTTTGGTTCGACCCCTTTGCTCTGGACTGGGGCGACTTCCTGGGGCATTTTTTACTAGTAAAGTCTCTCACCATCGCGACCCATCTCATTTTCTGCTATATCCCTCTTTATTATCCTCGCTTCCATCAGATTTTATATCCAAAGTACTGGTCCAAGATCCACCTTAACTAAGATGCTCACTTCTATTGTACCAAGTCGAATTCTCTTTTCCGGACGAGGTGAAAATGAAGGAGAAAATGTAATCTTGGTTTTAGGGGCATGGAAATGAGGAAGGGTTCGGCCCTGGTGAGGTGACCCTTGCCAGGTGAAAAAGATAAAGATTGACACTTGTGCTATCTGGAGTGCAGTTAGACAAGAAGAAGGGAGAAAGATTTTTGGTGAGGGTGGAGTCTTCGTCATTTTTTTAACATATGTGACTTTGTTTCGTAGATAGCATGGACAAGGTAGGCAAGTTGAAGTTATTTCACGGTCTTGCAAACGCTCAAGGTATTTAAATTATGGTAAATACTGGTACTTCTTCCTCTAGCCCTACTCCTCTTGCGATTATAGTTCCTGTTACGGCCCCTTCTCCTACCCTGACTATAGAGGCTTCTGCTTCTACTCCCGAGGAGGATCAACTTGTAGACTTTGTGGCCACTTTAACAATGGGAAAATCAAACCCTCCTCTAGTCTCAACAAAGAGGGCCTAAGATGAGGAACAACAATCCCCTAGACTATGGGTTCTCCAAAACGGACTCGCGTTACTGAGGGTTATGCTTCTGGCGAGGTAACTTCCTTCATGCGGGTGCCGAATGTATTTTCTTCTCGGCTTTCTCGAACTTCTAAGGAGGTTCCCACTACTGTCTTGACGTCGAATTTATCCTTCGTTCAGAATCTCCTTGAGGCGGATAAGATGGAATTGGCTTCTGAGCTTGCCCACAGCTTGTTCAAAGTTGCTTATATCTTATCTCTTGTCTTTGCTAGACGGGAAGATATCTTGGCCTCGGGTAATCCCTCCAAGGAAAGGGATACATGGAAAGGGAAGTTCAAAACTATGGAACTCATGTGCCTTACTCTCTAGAAAGAGCTTGTTATGCTGCAGGAGGATATTTAAGCCACAAACTCTTTGCAAGAGGTAATGGAAATACATGTTTATCCTTCTGTTATGGTCGCTCGAGTGAATGAGCTTGAGGGTTCCCCCAAGGATGTTGAGAAGCGATATCAGGTTGCTTCTAATTCTGTTAAGGAGAAGACTCGCCAAGTGGAGGTCCATTAGAAAGCCTTTCTTGAGGAAACCGAGGCCCATGCATATGCCTTAAAAGCTTTCCAAGACGAGGTGGCGGGTTTGAAGCGGGCACTTTGTGACTGTCTTCAGCAGATTATGCAGGACGTGCTTAAATTCTATAAGCGAGTTGTGGAATAGGCGATGAGGCTCTGCCCCGATTCTATAATTTATGCCGAAGTACTGGACCCGTTTAAGTCTTCTCTCGGGATAACTCAAGAAGGTGGCCCCAGTACCTCGACGCTAGATGCTTTGGCTTAATTTTATTTTCTTTGTATTATTTTATTTCGTGTAATGCTTCCCAAGCTTTTGCGACATGGGTGTAAAAATTTTGATGTTTAATGAAAGTATTTAACCTTGATGATACAAGTGTTATTCACTTTAGAGTTTTGCGTTTGTCTTCGTTTTATCATAGTCATTGTTTGCAAATTATTGTAGCTATGGCGCTAACTATTTTACTCTGCAAAGTTTTTCTATTTAGGTTGGACTGAAGGTGTGAAAAATACACAATAAGGGGGGGTTAAATTGTGTTTCGTGTTTTCTTTAATTTAACTTCTGGTCAGAGTTTCAAAATCAGAACTGGTGTTCAGATTCTGTTTTAATTCATTGGCAGCAGATATAACATAGTAAACAAATAACAGCATAAGACACAAATGATTTATCCTGGTTCCTTCCCTAACTGAGAGTACTCTAGTCCCCTTGCCTCACAAGAGATTTTCATTATAACCACTTTATGATTACAATCGTTTATGCTTCTGCATAACTGTTTTACACTTGCTCAAACCAATTGTCTGAGACTTTCTTACTTAGAGCAAATGTCTAAGACTTTCCTTGCTCACACCCTCTGACCGAACCAACTGCTTCAAAGGTCCTCTAGTTGAGATCTACCCTTGCTTAGAGCACATGTCTAAGACTTCTGCTCACATCCTCGGACCGAGCCACCTGCTCTTCTGGCCATCCAGATTGAGACTTCCTTGCTCAAGCAGCACTTAAGACTTCCTGCTCAAGCCCCTCAGATGGAGACTTTCCCTTGCTCAGTCAGACTAGCTGAATAAGACTTTCACAGCTCAAGCACTTAAAAAATTAGACTTATATGGCTTAAGCATCTGGGCTCAAGAGTTGTTGCTTGAATCTCAATGAGACAAGACTTTTGCTCAAGCACATAGCAAGAGACTTTGATCTAAACAACTGAAGGCTTGACAGAATAGAGAATAAGGTGTACATGATACAAGCATCAGAGGTACAGGAAATCACCATAACAAAGACCTAAAGCTCTTAAGATTTTTAAGATATTCAATGGTAAGAAATCTTAAGGCTTTTACAGTTATAACCTACAATAGAAAATCTGCATATAACATTAGAGTTGATAATTGCTTGATCTTGCTCCTCCTTCGTCCGGAGAATCCTTGTCAAGATTCAAACTTGAATCTTCAGCCATATTTATAGCCTTTGCAGAAACTAGTCATTGAAGAGGTAACTTGATCAAGTGTCTTTGCCTTTACTCCATAGTACAAGAGCCGTTGAAGATTGATAAACAACAAATTCTAAATCCAGTGTGTAACGTGTTTAACCTTTGAGTCTTCAAGAGGTTCTGTACTGATAGAGCCGTTGAGAGTAGATATCCATAGAGCATGCCAACCTTTCTTGAGCCGTGCAATCTTGTAGACTCTAGCTGACAAGTTGATAAGACAATACAGCTTGCTTTCTGCAGTACGGACAACCACGGCTTTATCACCAACTCTAAATGGTATCAGATGCTGATATATAATTACCAGGTGTAGTAACTCATCTGAATGTTGAGGCCTTCAGCTCAGAGTCTGCGCCAAGCCACACTAGCAATTATTCTTCAAACTCTGCCACCAAAGCTAGCAATGAAGCAACTCCCAAGTGTGTCTAAGTAAAACAGATTCTGATTATTTATGTACAAGAACCTGCATAAATAAAACACACATCAAATAAACCATAGTTCTTTCAATACTTTTGTTATCATCAAAACTAAAAGAGAATATGTCATGAACAAATCTTGTTCTAACAATCTCCCCTTTTTGATGATGGAAAACACAAGTATTTAAAGGACAATGTTGGGAATTTAATTTTCTCTGCAACAACAGGGTATGAGGTTTGTAAGCTCCCCTTGAGTCTGATAGTCCACAGCTAAGTTCTATTGACTCTAACACCAAGAAATATTTTTCAAGAAAGAATAAATCAGTCTTCTTAGTAACATCAGGGTCTAAGGTTTGCAAACTCCCCCTGAGTCAAACAGTTCCAAGGTTGAGGTTTGTAAGCTCCCCCTTAGTTCCATATTTAAGAAAACCAAAATAATAACATTTTAACTTCCTTTGGCAACATCAGAATACGAGGTTTGTAAGCTCCTTCTGAGTTTATATAGGCTAAGTCAGAGGTTTGTAAGCTCTTACTTAACACTATGTACAAGAGAGTTAAAATATGTTCCCCTTTTAACTTCCTTTGGCAACACCAGAATACGAGGTTTGCAAGCTCCTTCTGGATCTGATAGGCTAAGTCTGAGGTTTGTAAGCTTTTCCTTAGACTTATGTACAAGAAAGTTAAAATTCGCTCTGGGCAAGGTAACCATAAAAACAGAAAATAAATGACAAGAAAATAAATGACCAATATGTACAGTTGAATAGGTACTTAATGGGTTCAGCTTCCACTTAAATACTTACCATTATTTCTCCCCCTTTTGTCACAACAAAAAGAATAAAAGAAGGAAAAAGAAGAGAAGAAGGAAAGGAAAATAATTTCCACTAATTAATGCAATTCAGATCATCATTACTTGATCAGTTTCTAAGAAAGAAAAGTAATCAAGTAATAAGAACCATTAAGGTTTATAAAGTGCATGCTTTAAAGTCTTTAGTGGTCATTACTATTCCAAAAATTAAGCAAGGATTAATTTCAGACTCTTGGTATACACAGAAGCCATTATAAAAGCACCCAACTTCTAAGTCATTTTTATCAACATATTCCTAGAGATGTGGAGTCATCAACTGAGAGTCATAATACATCCGTCATAACAGATGTAACAGATAGCTCTACAAGTTTAGAAGTCCAATCTCCTCAGAGGTGAGCGGCTTCTGAATCTTCTACGACTGAGCATTTTCCCTCAGCAACACTTACTTCTGAAGAGGCAACTTCAGAAGTTCCTGAACAACCTTCAGAAGGAGGTTCTTCAGTAACTGCTCTGAAGCCAAAAAGAAGAAGTATGAAAAAGTCAAAGAAGAAAAGAATAGTCAACAAGCGGTTTTATCGATCACTCCCAGTCATAGATGAGGAAGAAAAAATTGACTCTGAAGACGAAGAAGTGGATTATTGTAACAGTGGACGTCATTTGACATGAGATGCTCTAGCTAGGGATCTTTACTAGAAACACCGTGTCCCTTTTTAAAAATAACTTTGTAATCCAGATGCTTAATGTTAATGAAATTGTTGTTTTGACCAAGATTTCTTCAGCATGCAAGTACATTCCAGTAACTTTTCTTTAGATTTTCTGAAAGTACATTAACAAAGTGAAACTGACAACAGAACCATCAGTAAAACTAATCAAACATTAACTCATGGTTGTTCAAAGAATCTTAAATAGGTTAGACTGCTAGATAACATTTCCAAGAGTTATTATTAGATTACGTATATGACTTATCCAATACTTAAATAATATTAAACTCGAGACAATGCATGTAACACGTCTATAAAAAGGACTCAAGTAAGCTTTCTTCCATAATCACTTAATCCCTAAAGCACCACGATGTACAAGCAAAAGCAAATATGGATTCCAAAGAGAGATTTCAAGAAGGCAGCATTTCTGATTGCAGCAACTCAAGTAAACTAAGGCAAAGCAGCAGCTGAAGGATCTGCAAGTAAGCAGATAGCTTCAGAAGTGCTCTCCTCTTCAGCATCCTTTATGAAAACACACAGAAGAATAAGTTCTTCTGGATCCAGACGCAGAAACCAACTAAAAAATGAGGCTTTGGAGTTTTCTAAGGAAGAATGGCAAGATTTCTTAGATAATCTGGACATGTCAGATGATCCTGGGGAATTCCTTAGGGCCAATCCAATTATCTTGTAATAGCTTCCTTTCCATTAATGAAATAAGTTGCAAACAATGAGTACTTTTATCTAGTTATTTTAGATTCTCATGAACAACATAAAATAAATATTCAACAGTTTAATTGTAACATCCATATATAATCACATACATCAAAGCATATAATTTATACATGAATCCAAGTCTTGGTACTGAAATACCATAAGTCCCTAGTTAACACATTGTATACATTACATGCCCAATACAACATACTCAAAAAAATCTATAGTATAATATATACAAGATGTTCCAATGCACTAAGAACTAGATCAACAAGCGATCTCAAAATGAAACTCCACAAACGGAAGCCATGTCATCCCAAAGGCCAAGATAAATAAGGGTAATCAAACGGCCTTATCCTTACCCTTCACGGAACCTGTAATATAATCAACAATATGGGGTGAGATATTAAATCCCAGCGAGTTCCCTATCTTATAGATTCTCTCGGCTTTACAAGGTTCTATCATTCCTAGCTCAAGTCAAGGGGAAGGGAAATGACCTTGAGTTCTCAATCTCACACTATATCGAAACATGTTCATGAGTTCACCAACTCAAAATATCACTAATCGATAACCTTACCAAGGAATCCCCTTTTCCCGTCCGCTTCTACGTCTAGAAGTCGACCCGAGTCATGGATCCTTGTAGTTACTTGGCATACGAAATAGATTCAGGATCATCGGCCTATTAGTCGTGAACCGTCACTTCTTATGGCCTGTTAACCATTGCAAGTCTCTTTACCATATAGGCTCCATTCGTACTACACGCGGGAATCAAACCTGCCAAGTAATTATGCATACGTTTCAGAGGAGCTCGAGACTCATGAAACTGCAACTCAAGGGAAATGGTTACAATTACGTGATCTCACACACACAAACGTGATTGTATTCGACAATCACAAGGCCACATTCACCTTAAGGCCACTTTTGCCTTTTCTCATAATCACAATGGTTCACACATGTTCCATACTAGTGTTTCACTCTCTCCTAGACCATTACTCGTCGAAGATGCACATCTAGGCATCAACGCATGAGCATCACCATCTAGATTCTCTATCACAATCCTATTCACAACCTAGAATCATATCATTAGGTTTGGGGTAAGGTTTCTCACTCTTCCTAGTTCATTTTAAGCATGTTATCACTCACTTTCTTTTCACAATAAGGGGTTAAATGTAACACAATACGATAGTATAACAAAATTGCACATAGTAATTCAATTCGTAAAATTAATACATTCTCGAGTTTTCCTCCGATTATTTAATCAGGTAACAAAACCGATATTTTCCATTTTCATGGTGTAGAATATTTCCACAGCTTTTCGTCGGTATCAAGAACACCTCGATCGGAATCACGGTTTAAAAGTTATGAATTTTCAAAAATTATTTTTCATCAACCAACAGTGGTAACCGGTTACCTCAGAATGAGTAACCAGTTACTCAAGCCAAATTTCCAAAACAGAACTGAATTCACGTTTAGAGGCACAATTGGGTAACCGGTTACCTCAGAATGAGTAACCGATTACTCAGTTCATTTTTCCCACAAAACTCAACTTTTCCTGCATGTAACCGGTTACTCAATAATGGGTAATCAGTTACCACTGAGTCAGAAATCAAAAACCTGCTATTTTTAGCATGAACACCAATGGAAACCCATCCAAACTCTTAGAAACATCAAAGCAAGCATATTAGGTTCAATATACACATAACCCGACTACATTACCCAACTATTTCCACATTTTTAACCGTTAGAAACATCGATTTCGTATTATTATTCACAAACCAACATTTCTAACCTAAACACTAGCATTCCTAAAATTTCTAAAACTCAAGTTCTAACTAGAACCCACCTCTAGACAAGATGATGATGATGAAGATGTTGGAAAGATTTGATGGAGAAGAGATGATGATCCAAGCTTTCTTCTTCTTCTAGGTTTTCTTTCTCTTTCACTCTTCTTGCTCTTCCTTCTCTCCACTTCTTTCTATCTTTGTTCCAAAATGAAGAGGAAAGGAAATGAAATGATATGTAGAGATACCATTTAGTTAGTAACACTAACTTGAATGTCCAATATATCTCTACAGCACCAAATGCTAGCATCTCAGAGTCAGATAATATTAATTTGACCTGCTCTGAGTTCATCAGTTACTCAAATTATCATTACTGATAATTTTTCAGAGTACACCAGAACCCAGTTAATCAGAACTAATATTATCCAGAGCAAAATAAAAATACGGGGTATTACATTAATCTGAACACAAGCATGAACAAACTTTGGATTTATTAATAAGAATTTTAATATAGAGATTTCAATAGAATACAAAGCATAACTAAGCAGAAATCTAACATCAGAATCTTTCATAGATAGCTTCAAACTTGTCTCTCCAAATCTTAGAAGAACTAGCCTCAAAACTTATGTTAACCCCCTGTTGAACAAGTATCTCAGAAATAACTCGTCCATAAGGAATGGAGAAGGCCTTTAACTTTTGAAAAAAAGAAAGAGACCTCTTCAGATGGTCAAACATAACTTGAGGAAGATCAATCTTCAAATCTGAATTAAGAAGTAGAAGAAGATCTTTTTCAATAGGGTCCACTTGGTCTAAATCCTTATCCTTAGGAAGTAAGTTTGAATTCAGAATCTGATTCCAAACAAAAGCATCAGGAAGAAGATTTGAGACCACTGATGTGTTAGATGGATCTACAAAGATACGCCAAGTAGGAAGATAGTGTTCCCAAACAAGAGTTCCTGGGATTTCTCCAATCTCCTCACAATTGATCACATTTGCAATAGCTTTAGAGGTTACTGTAATAGAAACACCAGTTACTCTAGACAGAATAGCATACTCAGAATTCAGCTCAACAATGGAGGCATTAATTCAAAACTCTTTGACAAGACTTGGATAAGTGAAACCATAGAGCATCTCAAAGTTGCCATTCCAACCTTGTTTAGACATAGTCTTCCAGAAGTTGAAACCAATCTTAAGCAACTCATCAAAATCCACAAACTTTTCATTGATGACAACCAGCTGATTCAAAGGAGAATTAACTCAAGAACTCATCTCAGTTTTGGTTTGATCAGCACACAAACAAGAAGAAAAGAATAAGACGAAGAAGAAGAAGAACTGAACAAGACTCCTACAAGAATAAGAATCTTGTCAGAAAAAAGGACACAATGGTGTTTCACAAGACATGGAATAGTAACAACAAGTACCAAAAGAGAGAACATCATTACCCAAAAGTTCTTTATCCATCAAATATTTCAATTCCACTAGATGAGTTTCACCTTTATGAAAATTTAAGTATTATAAAAGTTTTTTGGAAAACATTTTACTTAAATTGCTATATCAGAAGTAAAGAATCTTCTTCTTAATCTCATAATCTGACAACTTTCAGAAGCTATCACCCATCAGAGTCTAGTAGATATAGACTTAGACAGAGATATTATCTGTCAGTCATAAGTCTCTAAGATTCTATTCAGGAACTAGCACTTTATCTTAAAACAAGAGTCATGAGTTATCGATGAATATTGATCTGTCTTCTTTAGATAGCTAACAAGCAACAGTATCAACTCAAAAAGTGAGAAAATTGTTTCCATAAATATGATCATCATCTGGCTTAATAAGACATTCAGTACAGACAAATACAACAGAGTTTCCTCTTAAAGATTTCTAAAGTTCTCTTTTTCAAAAGAACTTCTCTAGAAGTCTAACAGAAAATTTGTATTTATATCTATACAAATGTTTCATTGAATCAAAAGATAAACCAGAAAAGAAAAAGCATACCCTTTTTTTTGTTGGCCAGACTCGATTCAGTATTCAGACTTAATCAATAGAGTCTAAACACAGCTTTGAGTGGATTCTGATTCAATGGCTGTCTAACCATTGATTCCACTACTCTCACCAAATCTAGTACCACCAGTACTTGAATTTGGGTTGTTGGATCTTCCTCCAATAAATGTTGTAAACAACTTTATGGAAGATGCATCTGCTTCTTTCCTTGATATCTGTAGAAGATACATTATGATACTCATATTTCTATAAGACCATACATGTAAGTACAAACAGACTCTTCTTTACCTTATGTCTCAATCTAATAGAAAAATCATAAGTCACTCCACAGTATAAGTCTATGATGAGATATGATAGGAACAAAATCTTCTTCTAAGCAGAGTCACTAATCTCATTGTCTAGGATTAAATCTTTTGACTCTGAAATCATTGACAAGCTTAGAACCAGATGGTGTTAGCTATCAGAAATTGACACAAAGCAAATCAAAATACTGTCTTAGTACGGTTGACAGAACTCAAAGAGAAATTGAATACTTCTCATAGAAATGTCTTTTAAAACAACTTCCATGATAATCCTAGATCAAGAAGCAATGGAGTTTCTTAAGATATCACCTTAAAGAAAAGACTCCACATTATCAAATATTTTGAAGCAAGATAGATTTAACAACATCTCCTGCTCTTCAATATTTAATTTTTATTTCAGAACACAGAGGCTTCTTTTCATCTGCATCTTGCACTAATATCAGCTTCAAAAGTTTAGACGTTGAAGAGGATCTGATATTAGATTCTGGTAGTGTTTCTTCTTACTTTCAGATCTGGGAAATCAGTTGAAATACAAGTATTTCAGAAGCTTTTGAAGTTACTCTTCTATCAACAAATATCACAATCCATTCAGCCAGTATGGAAGTTCTTTTGACAAGAAACCTAAGTTTCTTATCATTAGTCATTCCAAAGAACTTGAGCTAAATTGAGAAGGTGATCTGTTGAATAGCTTTTCATCATCTAACTTCATTTATTTCCTTTGAAGACTGCAAGACAAACCTTCAGAACACAGCAAATTCAAGATGTAAACATCCTGAATACATGTGATCTTAGATTTAAGTCTCAGAGAAATCTTCTCAGAATTTGCTTGAAAATATTAGATGAAGTGTAATTGTTCAAGCTTCAAAAACTAATCCCCACGGATTCAAGCACAAGAATTCAAAGATTGTCCAGGCATAAGACACATCAATGATGTTGGTATACTCAAAAGTGAGATAGAGCATCTACCAGAATGCAACTACCTATGAAGATATTCAATATGCATCTTCTGAGTTGGTGAAAGAGACTTTCAAGATGATCATATTTACACCATTAACTTCTATAGTAATACCTCTTTCAAGGATATTCTACAGACCTTCAGCAACCCGTTGTCAAGACCAATGAGTTAAAAATATGTTTAGCTTTTCTATCATTTAAATTCAGTGGAATCATCCTTTGAATATGGTAGGAAAATCCGTATGATAATTTTCATGTGGCACTTGATTCCTTCTTGAAGAAGAATTATACTTTTCTTATTGGATCATTATATGCACCACTGTTAAGTGTTAAGCACAGACCAAACTCTAATACCAATTGAAGGTGTGAAAAGTACACAAAAAGGGGAGGTTGAATTATGTTTTGCGTTTTCTTTAATTTAACTTTTGATCAGAGTTTCAGAATTAGAACTGGTGTTCAGATTCTGTTTTAATTCATTGGCAGCGGATATAACAGAAATAAACAAATAACAGCATAAGACACAAAAGATTTATCATGGTTATTCCCCTACCTGGGAGTACTCCAGTCCTCTTGCCTCACAAGAGATTTTCATTAAAACCACTTTATGATTACAATCATGTATGCTTCTGCATAAGTCTTTTACACTTGCTCAGGCGAACTGTCTGAGACTTTTTTGCTTAGAGCACATGTCTAAGACTTTCCTTGCTCACACCCTCTGACCGAGCCAACTGCTCCAAAGGTCCTCTGGTTGAGACTTACCTTTTCTTATAGTACATGTCTAAGACTTCTGCTCACATCCTCTAGTCGAGCCACATGCTCTTCTGGCCATCCAGATTGAGACTTCCTTGCTCAAGCAGCACTTGAGACTTCCTGCTCACGCCCCTCAGATGGAGACTTTCCCTTGCTCAATCAGACTAGCTGAATAAGACTTTCACAACTCAAACACTTAAACAATGAGACTTATGTGGCTTAAGCATCTGGGCTCAAGACTCGTTGCTTGAATCTCAATGAGACAAGACTTTTGCTCAAGCACATAGCAAGAGACTTTGATAAACAACTGAAGGCTCAGCAGAATAGAGAACAAGGTGTACAAGAGACAAGCATCAGAGGTACGGGAAACCACCATAACAAAGACCTAAAGCTCTTAAGATTTCCAATATATTCAATGGTAAGAAATCTTAAGGCTTTTACAATTACAACCTACAACAGAAAATTTGCATATAACATTAGACTTGATAATTGCTTGATCTTGCTACTCCTTCATCTGGAGAATCCTTTTTAAGATTCAAACTTGAATCTTCAGCCATATTTATAGCCTTTGCAGAAACTAGCCATTGAAGAGGTAACTTAATCAAGTCTCTTTGCCTTTACTCCATAGTACAAGAGCCGTTGAAGATTGACACACAGCAGATTCTGAATCCATTGTGTAACGTGTTTAACCTTTGAGTCTTCAAGAGGTTCTACACTGACAGAGCCGTTGAGAGCAGATATTTATAGAGAATTCCAAACTTTCTTGGGTCGTGCAATCTTGTATACTTTAGCTGACAAGCTGATAAGACAATACAGCTTGCTCTCTGCAGTACGGACAACCACAACTTTATCACCAACCCTGAATGGTACCAGATGCTGATATACAATTACCAAGTGTAGTAACTCGTCTGAATGTTGAGGCCTTCAGCTCAGAGTCTGCGCCAAGCCACACTAGCAATTGTTCTTTAGACTCTGCCACTAGAATCTAGCAGTAAAGCAACTCCCAAGTGTATCTAAGTAAAATAGATTCTGATTATTTATGTACAAGAACCTACATAAATAAAACACACATCAAATAAACCATTGTTCTTTCAATACTTTTGTTATCATCAAAACTAAACTAGAATACGTCATGAACAAATCTTGTTCTTACATGGACCACCAGTGTTCATCAGCTACGATGTGATATCTATTTTGGGTGTGAGAGCCCTAAGTGCTTTCTTTATGAAAGAAACGATACATTTGATTATAATGAAGTGACAGATGTTCTTCTGGAATTTTTTGCTTTGTGATTCATGACTTAGTGCATTTAATAACATTAGCTACCATTTTTTGTTGTTAGAATTGCTTAATGTATTAAGCATTGTTATTTGTAGATTATTGATTTGTATATCGTGTTTGGCAATTTTCTTGGGTTCCCCGGGACGAGGCCTGGGATCCGTGAAGTCGTTATGATATGGTTGTTTTTTTGTAATGTGCTACGCATCATAGAGGATCATTCCCCTGCCAAGAGTAAGATCCTCGTCCCTGGCCCCGAGGCTAAGCTCAGATCGAAGAGGATGTCTCCAGGCTCTACCACTTACACCCTTAGATTGGTTAGACCTGAAGGAGATGCGCCAGCTATGCAGAAATGTGTTCAATATGCCTCGGATGAGGAGTCATGTGAGGTGTACGTTTGAGCCGTATAAGAATCACAAAAATAGATTTAGTTTGTATCAAATATGCAATTATGCAAGGAATGTGTTTAAGTCGTGTCAGAATTGCATAAATGTGTTAAGTCTTAATCGGATGCACATTCATGCAATCCATTCGCTTAAGTTGTATGAGAATCACAAAAATGTGTTTAGTGTGTATCAGATACGCAACTGGGCATGGAATGTGTTTAATCTGTGTCAAAATCGCATAAATGTGTTAAGTATTTATCATATTCACATTCAAGCGAGAAATGCGCTTAAGTTGTATCAGAATCGCAAAAATGTGTTAAGTCTGTATTAGATACGCAATTCTCCATTATGTCTTTGTTGCCTCCGTCTTGGGTACTTTAAGATAAAGATAGACAAAGAAGCCTTAAACAGTGACTCTGACGCAAATGGACAATATTCGGGGTCTTTGGCCATTGTCCTTCCTGGTGGAATTGGGTTGGATGCACTTTATTGCGCGTCTCCTTTAGTTGGACGGGGTGTTGTGGTATAAAATTGGGGATGTAGCTTGAGGACATCCATTGAAACTATAGGATCGTCAAATTTCCTAGTACAATGCTTCGGTGATGCGCCTTTTCGACCACATGGACTGAGCGTCTCCGACCGCGTCTTATCCTAAACTGAGTACCTACCTCAAACGACCAGTAGGGATGAAACTTTGCTTATAGATGATCCGGTCTTGTGGCCAGCCCCCCATTGGACCTAGTAGGAAGTTCGAATGTAGATGATATTCTTTGAGATACCTACCTCCTTGACCTCTGGTCAGGGCTTAAATTTTTCTTTCTGTCTCTTCTTCCCTTTGGAATGGCGAAGCCGAGCATTGACCAGTGGTAGCTTCCAGAATCTGGGATACCTTTGCTAGCCAAACCAAGGAGACTTGATGGTTAGCTACTCCAAGCTGGACAAATTTACTTCAGGGATATTGTTTACGAACAACCTAGTCTAGGCTCCGGTCCCGGTGGAACTACTGCATTTATCGGGCATATTGTATTTGCAACCAAACTTTTTTATTCCTATTTGATTCCCCTGGGTCAGCCCTCATGGAGAGGAGTAGGTCAAACGATAAGGGAAGCATTCTATTCCTCTAGAGGAAGGTCTTTTCATGGGTCAAAGATCCTTTGGTACTAATAGAAGGTGTTTTGTGCTCGATATCCTCCCAGTATTTACTATGAACTCGTCGTATCTTTGGTGTGTCGCAGTAGGTATCACATCATCAGTGGGAGACAGTGGTGTTGTTAGATCCAAAGACGTTATCTTCAAGGAATTATCCTTCACTTTCTGGTGCTTCTGACACGAATCTGGATCTTGGATTATTTCTTCTCTTTCTTCATGTAGTTCCCAATAAGAGATATGGATATCTGGAGAATCTTCGTTGAAACAATAATCGCCTGAATCAAATGTGATGGATCCTCGCATTCGAATCTGAATGCTCTCGATTTGGTGACCTTAAGAGGTTACAAACTGGTAAGTTGGAGATTAGATATGGAACTGTAAGAATCCATATCTAGAACTTCTATGTTTTCATGATGAGGTTGGAGAGTGATCGTGAATTCGTGGAAATCGTAAGAATCAGAAGTCATTTCCTACAGACAGCGCCAGTGTTCCGTTCCAAAACCATACATGGATGTAGTTGGAAAACTAATGATCTTGAACGGTGGCTCTGATCTCCTTTACGGCGGCACGGGGGTAGACCTGCATGGTTAGCATTCCAATGCCCAAGTCAGTTTAAGATTTAAGATAAGTATAGTGAAAATTGGAGATCAAAGATTATACCTTGCTCTTAGCATGGGAACTGGCTTTTACCTTGGGCCAAGTGGAGTGGATTTGATACGAATTGGTCCTTGGTCATTTGGATCTTTGGTTAGTCTAGAACACATTTAATCTGATTATAAAAATATCAAACGACTAGATATTGAAAGTCTATTGAATCTAACAATTAACCACCAACACTTAATATTTTTTTCTATTTATTCATCTTTTTCCTTTTTCTCTTTCTTCATCTTCATCATCAACTTAAACACATTCAAATTAAAACCTAGACAAATTTAAAATAACCCCAAAAAAATTTAACTAATACTCTATTTAACCATTAAACTCAAAATTTTAAAATGCATATCCAATTAAGGTCGTGAAACCTAAATATTTTACACAAGTCTTAACATCAAGACTCAAGTCATATATTTTATATCTTCACAAATATTACCGAACCTCACAAGAGAACTTCCATATTCATTGTTCCTTCAAATTTGCGATGGTTATCCTCAATTTCTCACCACCGTGAAATCCTCTTCTTCCCCCACGACTATTCTCTCAATTATGTCTTTCCCCTCTCATTTATTTCTCATATATATATATATATATATATATATATATATATATATATATATATATATATATATATATATATATATATATATATATATATATATATCGTTCTACTCTCCACTTGTTGCAGTACATAAAGTTTAGAATTCTTTCATGTTTAAACGGAGGGGTAAAGCTTGGTACGCTGGTTCTGATCATTTGATGCAGTGGAAAAGGGATTAACCTGCAAGGTTAATAATCTAATGCTTAAGTCAATATGAGAGTGAAAATGATGTATGAATGATAATGGCTTTGAATACCTTAGAACTAGCACATGTTTCATATAAATAGGAGAACATGTTGGTAACTGAAAACGTGGATCACGGTCAACCGTCAGATTGATCTGTACGGATAGCAACATCCTCGCGTGTGGAATTACTTGCTTACAAAGGAAAATAGACTACATATTCTGCATTTTATCTCTTTTTCTTCTCTATCGGGCCTTCACCCTTTGGTCCTTATAGACTGCCCGTAACAAATTTTATATACCATAACTATTAAATTAAATTAATATTTTTTATCTAGATATCAAAAAACATTTGAAACACAAACACTTTTATGGTTATCACCAACTTGCAATTAACTGAACTTTATTCATTGGGAAGATCAACAATGGTCCAAGTATTATTTTTATCAAGGGTGTGTAGCTCCGTATTCATGGCTTCCTTCCAACAATTAATTTGAGAGGCTTAATTATAGGTCTAAGTTTCAAAATGTGTAGATATGGAGCAAAAAAAGGCTTGATAAATAGGTATGCAATGCTTATGTGATAAAATAGATGATAAAGGATAATCAATATACTTAGTTAGGTGAGTAGTAGTATTTAAAACAAAATTATAGTGAAAATCTTGCAAATACTTTGTGTATTTTGACTAGATACAAAGGGAAATAATTTAGAAATTGAGTATACAAAGGGGAGTAGTAGTATTTAAAACAAAATTATAGTGAAAATCTTGCAAATACTTTGTGTATTTTGACTAGATACAAAGGGAAATAATTTAGAAATTGAGTATACAAAGGGGAGTAGTAGTATTTAAAACAAAATTATAGTGAAAATCTTGCAAATACAGAGTATCTTGAAAATGAAGTATACACTGAATGATCAAACCTAGTATTTACAGTGTTAATTAGATACAATCCTTTTTGAATCCTGGCAATACTAATCATTGCCAGTATTATTGGTTAAATTTTAGGATGAGGTGGTAATTGATGGAAACAATTTGGATGAGGTGGAAGTAGAAAGTAACGAAGCCTTAGGACTTCCATGATACATCAAAAAAATGAGCTACTATATTTTGGGGGAATTGTGCCAAATAATAAAAATAATATTCAACTTGAACTAGGATTGGGACTCAATAGAAAATCTAGTATACTAAAGTTGGGCCATGTGTCGGAAGATGGGGCTTCAAAGAGATATGGTGATTACTCATTGAATTCCCAAAGTAGATCTATATTGATTTCGTCAAATGAAACCATCATTCAGATGTCAAATCTTAGATTAGTGCATTGGAAAATTCATAAAACAAAAATGACAAGAATGTAGTAAGTAAAATATGGAAGGGAGCTAAGAAAAGGGGGTAATTCGGCAAAGCGCAGAAGACTTGAAAATTTTGTACAATTGGATAATTTTTATTTATGCATGCTGCAAGAAACGAAGCTTAAATCTTTTATTATCTTTGAAATTACCCAATTATGGAATAATGATGATGTTGGTTGGACTTTTAAATCGTCAAATGGTATGTCAGGAGGTATGAATATAATTTGGAAATCAAATTTTCACATTTTCTATTACATTTTCACAGGAGAAGGATTCATGGTAGTTTGGAGGAACAAAACTTACTTCATCGTCACCTGCAGCCTGTTGTGCACTCAGGATCTCAGCCTCATATATCTTCTTCAAATATTCAAATCTAGCATGAGCACCCTTGGTCTTATCCAACTCCTCATTCGTCTCCCCTTGATCAGCCCCTGAATAGTCTACCATTATCTCAGGTGCCTCGTCTTTGGTAATCCTCTATAAAATAGGAATCTCTCCTTGATCGAAAGATGTAGCAAACACGAGACATCGTTGAGTGTAATAAATATCTCACCATGCGGGATATGAAATGACAAGGTCTCCGAGTTCCATCTCTCTACTAATGCATTAAGTATCCCGTGGTTGACCATAGTATAATCAGTCATGTACAAGTCCTTCAGGCCAGATAAGGACAAAACTGCCTAAAACCAATCCTCATTCGATTGAGGCAAGCCAACAATCTTCCGCCTGTGGCTAATAAACTTCTGCGTATCACGCTCCTGAAAAAAATAATAACCAATGTTAGAAATTTGTCAATTAAAATTAACGTTAAAAAATAATGAATCAAACTAATGCTACCTCTTCGTCCCAGATGTGTCTGGCAGTGTGGTATAGATACAAAGGCAGTAATGACAAAACAACTAGGCCTCCTCCAAATGCCTTTGGCTCAGTATCCTCACCCTCTAGAGGTGGCACTAGATCAGCAGCATCAGCAATAAGAGGTTGGACTAGATCAACAACATCTACTGGTGAATCGGGTACCTCAGGTTCCTGAATATGGGAAACCTAGCGCCTGTGGGAGCATGGAGGGAGTGATGTGTCAGATGGTGAATCTCGTCTCCTGCGGGAAGAAAAAGATGGAGTGGCATGAGGAAAAGCACGAGCTCAAAAAGTAGATGGATCTGTCTGACCAGTGGGACCAGGAGCCTCCGGAACCTGCTGACTCTTCTCCCGCCGCACTGATGTGTGTTGAGCAACCCTCACGTGCCTTATTCTATCGTGTCTATCAGACAATTAAAGAGGAGGCATATTGAGACTAGATACAAAGAGGAGGAATTCCACTGGCCAGATTTGAATGAATTATAATTCAAACAACCATATGTTGAAACAAGATGTTCGCTTGAAAGTGTATTTAGCAAAGAAGAGATAAAGGAAACAATATGGTGGTGCAAAGGAAATAAAATCCCTAACTCAAAAGGATTTAATTTTTATTTTTTTAAAACATCCTGGGAGGTGATTAATGTTGATGTTTTAGCTTTTATGAATGAGTTCCATTGTAGTGGTGTGCTACCAAAGGTTGTGACTGCAACCTTTCTTTCGCTGGTCCTGAAGGTTGATTGCCCTCAAGAATTGATTTGTTATAGACATGTTTGTCTGATTGAAATCCTATACAAAATAATATCAAAATTATTGGATCAAAGTTTGAAAAAGGTGGTTGGCTCGGTCATATCAAATTGTTAAACAACCTTTATTATGGGAAGACATATTCTTTATGGTATATTAGTGGTGAATGAACTCATTGATCCTGCAAGAAGAAGAAATGATCTGTATTTCTTGTTTAAGTTAGGCTTTGAAAAGGTTTATGATTGTTGTGAATTAGAAGTACCTAGAATATATGGTGGAGAGATTAGGTTTTGGCTCTAAATGGCTTAGTTAGATAAATGTGTGCACGTTTGGGGGCGCATATTCAATCTTAATCAATGGAAACGTGACTAAGGAATTTAAGACTCATTGTGGAATAAGACAATGTGATCCTCTCGCACCTTTCCCCTTTATTATAGTTGTTAAGGGATTAGCAGAATTAGCGCATAAAGTTGTTACCATTGGGGATTTTGTGGGTTTTAAGGTAAATTAGGGGTTAAGCTTCCATATTTTACAATTCGCTGATGACACAAGATTGTTGTGTGATGGTTCTTGGAATAATTTAGGGAGTATTAAGACAATTCTTTGTAGCTTTTAATTGGTCTCAAGTTTGCGTCTTATTTTTTTTCAAAAGCAAGTTATATGGCGTAAACTTAGAAGAGTATTTTCTTAAGGAAATTGTTGCCTTTTTATCTTGTTGCACCGAAACAATCATGTTCAAATTATGGGAATGTCGGTGGGTGTCAACCAAAGAAGAAGTAGTACTTGGGCACCGGTGGTGGAGGCGAAGGACCGAAGCTTGTCTTCTTGTAAAGGAAAAAAATTTCGATCGGTGGTTAAGTAACACTCATCAACAATATCTTAAATAGCATTTCTCTATATTATGTTTTTTTGAGGTTACCCAAGAAATTAAAGCATGAACTAACCGTTATTCAAAGAAGATTTTTATAGAGTGGAGTTGAAGAAAATAAGAAAATAAATTAGGTTAGTCGAAGGAATATTTGTACGCTCAAGAAAGATGGTGGATTAGGAGTAAAGGACTTTGAAATATTTAATATTGCATTGCTCAACAAAAGGAAATGTTATGTGATAATTGATAATACAACTATTTAGAATGAGCTAATGAAATCTAGATATTCATCAATCAATTAAAGTGGATGGGTAGAGAAGAAATGAAAACTCAGCAAAAAGATTCAGTGTGTGTTTAGATTAGCGGTGGATATAATTGATTTTGACAGAATTGAGTTTGGTAGAATTGATTTTAAGAGAATTGAGTTTAGCATAATTGATTTATGTTTGGATATATTTATGTAAAAGTGAGTTGAACAACGAATTTCAGTGTAAAAATCACGTTTAAACTTAGAGGTTACAAATTGTAACTTCAAGTATAATCAATTCTAAAGACAGGATCAATTCTACTTTAGAATAATCAAACACCTCAAAACTACTCCAGAATCAATTTTACGCCTCTAAAATTGTTTTTGACTCTTTAAAAAGTCAACCCAAACATGTTATCAATTTGATAGAAAGTTATGATAATGGTATATTTTTATTTTGAATCTTATACGGTGGGAGACTCTCAGGCGAGTTGGATCAAGCTTAACTCAGATAGTGCTAGAGATAGATAATGTAATGTGTGCTGTGGGGATTTAATCATAGGAAATGCAGGGGAATGGTTAGGAGGTTTTGCAAAGAGAATAAGTATTTGCAGTGTCTATTTAGCATAATTGTGGGGAATTCTTGAAGAATTGTGGCTTGTGACAAGATTGAATTTTAAATCTATTGAGGTTTATGTGGATTCTTGGTCAAAGATATTAACGCATGGGATTCTAGTAATATTATGGGAAGAAATTTGATCACAAAAATTAGATACTATATGCAGTAAGGTGTGGAAATCAAAGTGAGGCAGATCTATCGAGAAGTTAGTTTATGCGTAGATGCTCTTGCGAAGAGTGGTTTAAGCCACCCTAAAGTCGTGTGTAATTTTGGTGTTTGCCCATCATTTATAAATCACTTGCTGAAAAGTGATTTGTTGGACTTGTCTGATCTTAGATTAATTCCGATGTAGTTTGTTTTTTCTCTTTTAAACTTTCGTCCTCCTTTCGATTAAAAAGAAAGGACAACTAGGCATGGCAACATAACTCATACCCGCGGGTACCTACCCGAACTCGCCCCGAAATTGACAGAGAAAATTCGTTTTGACTGAGTTTGGGTTCGGGTTTGGGTTTTCCCCGATTAAAAAATATGTGGACGGGTCAGGTAATGGGGACACTAGTACCCACCCTGAACACGCCCTCGAACCCGGCCCGTTTATTTCATTATGTACATTATTATTTTGTTTTATTAATTTAAAATATTAAATATTTGGCCAATGTTTTGATATTTTAATTTGTATTGATGATTTAAAATATTTGAAATGTATTTATGAAATATTTTGAGATTGTTTTATTTTAATATTTGTAATGTAATTTGATTTTGGAAAAAATAAATATTTTTATTTTAAAAAATTAATTTTACTAAATTGATGTGGCGGGACGGGGATATCCGAACTCAATCCGAATCCGTTCCAAACGGGTTTGGGTTTTAATTCTCTATTTCCGTTTGGATTTGAGGCGGAAAACGGAAAATGTTTAGGGATTCAAATTTAAATTTAAGAAAATAAAAAGCCTCCCCGACCCGCTTTTGGACAACATAAATTGCAAAATAGTTAAGGCTGTGAATTTTTGGTTCGATAAATGGTTAGATAAATATTTAAAGAGTTATATCAAGCAAAATAGGTAAGGGAAATAACGGCTTTACTCATTTTGTCACTTTTAAGAAGACATTTTCATTTTCATTTGGCTAAAAATATTAAATTAAAATAGTTACTGATGGGTTTTTTTTTTTTTTTTTTGGTACTCACTGATGGGTTTCTTTTATTCAAGATAAATTATATATATTATTTAAACGAGTTAATGCGCAGCTGTAATACGTCCTTTGCACATACAAGATGTAGTGTGAATAGCATACCTTTTATCACCGAGTCATTACTCTGCCAGTGCCATTAAAAAAATGATATTTTATTTTATTTTTTCATATGAAAACAAGCATGACATTTCTAATAGCTGAGCAAGTTGCTTTCACACGAAAGAACCTCGAGACGATGAGCAATGCGACATAGACCATACCATAATTCCCAACGGCGTGCGTGAGAGTCTTTGAAAATTCATGGAGATTTTTCATATGATTTTCTCTCTAATCTCGTTTTGACTTTTGATTCTTTGAGTAGAATGGTTCTTTTTATATGGTAGTTGAGTAAGTGACATTAACTTTAGAGAGACCATATAGAAATTAGAATTTGAAAGAGTTTTTTTTTTTTTTAAGTAATCTAGTGCTGAAGTTCATCGTGAACAAGTGAAATGTCACAAGTTCAAATTTACTGTATAAATACCAACTAAATTAGTTTAACAGAAAAAAATTTAAAAGAGTTAATCACTTTAAATTCACTTAAACAAACAAAATATTTGTTAAATATTTGCCACCGGATCTTAAACGAGGTTTTTGATATCATGTCAAGAAATGTGATTAGGCTTAACTCAACTCTATAAAATCGGTTGGTAGAGTGAGGATTATCCCCACTTATAAATACATGTTCAAGCCATATATTATCCGATGTGAAACTCTTAACATTCATCCTCTCATAAATTCTACCACCAACATGATATATTGGACTCCTCCACGTGAATTTGTATCCAACAAAACCAACATCCATAAACCTATAAGAATATATTCTATTTTTAAAATTTTGACATTTTCTCTACGAGGCTTGGTTACCTCCTCTCTTTTAAGTGATGCTAATAATATAATTGAAGTCTCCTCCTACAAACCAGTCTTTATTCACCACTCTAGAGATTTTATTTGACTGCTCCAACAGCTCTCTTCTTCCCTCCTCCCTGGGACTAGCATACACAGGTGTGAAAAACCAATCATTTTCTCCTTCAAACTTGATACTCAGATGCATATATTGAAATTGTTTCTCTAGAATCGTTATTTCAACTTTATCTTTTTTTCCAGGATAATGTTATTGCTCCCGCATAACCCCTAACCTCAATGTAATCATAAACATGAAAACCTAACATGTTTAAGGTATTAGTGAGCTAACCCGGATTAATTATAGTCTCCATGATAGCAAGAACATTTGGTTTATTCTCCATTTAATAATGCTTACAAACATGCGCAACTCATTGTTAGCTGAACTTCTAGTAGCTCCCCATAAGACAAATTAATTATTGGCACCAAGCTTCTACGCATGGTCAGGTGTCCCTTCCACCAACTCGATATCTATGGTAGCCTCATCAAAGCTCTGAATGTTCTCCCCGTCACCCTGCGTATCATCTGCTTCGGTGTTCCCATTCTTACTAGGTGAATTTATTCTATCTCGTTTTGGGAAATTTGATCAAGTTGATTGTTTGTTACCTCTTGAAATCTTGGGCCCTCGGCACTTTGGGGCCTAGCTGATCCAACTCATTACGAGGCCCCTTAAAAAATGAGGATTCCTTAATGCACCCTTTATGTTTGTTAACCACCACGGGAAATTATTTAAATGTCCTTAGTTTTCGGAGATGTATCTTCTGACGCACCAGATTCTGAATGAACATTGAAATGTTTCAGAGATGCATTTGCAGAATATTTTAAAACATACAATACATCACACTGAGAGGCCATTATACACGTGAATTTGACCAGAGATGCATCTCCGTGAATATTCTTGAGATACATCTCTGTACCGTACAAAAATCATACCATACAATAGAAAATAAAAAATAGACGTACATAAATCTAGATGGTCCAAAAATTCCATATATAAATAAAAGATCAATAAATGTTTAAAATGTCATACAATCGAGATCAATACAGTAGAATGATGTCAAAATAAATTATAGACCATAACACTACTACTATATACTAAGACACTATTGTGTATGTCTGACTACCTATTCTCAACCTCCTCGGCCATCAATCCCCCTATCCTCCGGCGTTGTCTTCTGTACAACAATGCCCATCGTTCCTCTGTCATAATGTAATCTAGAACCTGCCTCACATCAGACGCATCAGAGAATATACCTTTATCAATGTCTGCCTGCGCAATCTCCACTATGCAATGACATCTAGGAAATACATCCTCAACATGATCTAACTGTTCCCGTTCCTCCTCTAGTATCTCTTGATGAGCTGGCATCGGCGGATCTCCTGGAGCAGCATGCACCATGTACGGATGTGATACCATGAAGAACCATCTAATGTACCTTTCGATGTAGCTCTAATAATTCTCAATTATGGTATTTTGTGCCTCCTCTGGTACCAGATAACTCTAATAATCATCAAACATGTCATCTATTTGTTTATGTGTGAAGGCATGAGGAGCAGAGACAACAAGGTTTTTAGGAATGGTTTGAATGTAGCTGAACTGCCGCGTGACGCACTCGAGCAGATGAGGAGCATTGAGACGCAATCCGCAGGCCAACCATTTAGAGTATAGCATTATCTCGTCAAATGGTCGCGTCTCACGGTGATCAACATAGTTGTTGAAGTGCATGTTCTCAGAAACCCAATGGTAAATATAGACTTTTTAAGGCTTGGTTGCCTACTTCCCTCTAAGAGGTGAAAAAGTAGTAACACGTGACATATCCTCAATGTAAGACGGTACACTTGCCTAGCCAAAAATGCACGGGAAGTGTTGGAGGATTCAAGCCTGAAATGAAAATTTTGGAACACATAAATCATTAGTAATGCCTTTGCAAAAATGAAATGTAAATGACAAAAAAAATTCAAAGACCAATAATTATTACCATCAGTAGTGTGACGCTGCATGTGACCTGCTTCATCTTCTACATACAGCCTTCTCCCAACTTCGAGTACATGTAGACCAAACAAGCGGCACCCCATTTGTACTCATGGATTCGCTCGAAATCCATGAAGTAACGTAGGTAGACGACATTTGTATAAGTGGAACTCTTGTCCATAAAAATCATAGTGCCAACTAAATAAAGCAGGTAAGCTCTCATAGCATGCGATATGTGGAGTGCCACCTGTTCATCATCACCTGCGGACTGTTGTGCACTTAGGATCTCAGCCTCATATATCTTCTTCGGGTATTCAAATCTAGCATGAGCACCCCTGGTCTTATCTAAGTCCTTATTCGCCTCCTTTAAATCACCCCCCAGATAGTCTGCCATCATCTAGAGGGCCTCGTTTTTAGTAATCCTCCCATGATCTAGGAATCTCCCCCTGATCGAAAGATGTAGCAAACACGAGATATCGTCGAGTGTTATACATATCTCACCATGTGAAAGATGAAACGACGAGATCTCTGAGTGTCATCTCCCCACGAATTCAGTAAGCATCTCGTGGTTGGCCGTAGTATAATTGGTCATGCATAAGTCCTTCAGGCCAGACAAGGACAAAATTTCCTGAAATCAATCCACATTCGGTTGAGGCAAGCCAACAATTTTCCGCCCTTGGTTAAAAAAGTTATGCGAATCACGCTCTTGAAAAGAATAATAATCAATGTCAGAAATTTGTTAATTAAAATTAACCTAAAAATTAATGAATCCAATTAATGCTACCTCTCCGTCCCAGATATGTTTGGTCGTATCGTATGGATACAGAGGCAGTAATGACAAATCAATTGAGCCTCCTCCAAATGCCTCTTGCTCGGCATCTACAGCAGCCCTGCCTTCCAGAGGTGGCACTAAATCAACAATAGGAGGTGGGACTAGATAAGCAGCATCTACTGGTGAATCGGGTACCTCAGGCGCCTGAATATGGGAAACCTGGCGCCTGCGGGAGGATGGAGGGAGTGATGCGTCAGATGGTGAATCACGTCTCCTATGGGAAGAAGAAGATGGAGTTGCATGAGGAGAAGCATGAGCCCCAAAAGTAGATGGCTCTACCTGACCAGAGGGACCAGGAGCCTCAGAAACCTGCTGACTCTTCTCCCGTCGCACTGATGCATGCTCAACAACCCTCATGCGCCTCAGTCTATTGAGTCTATCAGCCATTATGCATGTAATTTAAAGTAAAGTAGACAAATAGTGCAGGAAAATAACACAAAAGCAAGAAAATAAAAAAATACGACAGAAAATTCTGGAGATGCATCTCCGAAATCCAGGAAACTAAAACGCTGAAAAAATCCAGAGATGCATCTATGAAATGTTCTACAACTCAGAAGTTGCGTCAATGGCGTCAATGTACCCCATGCAATCGGAAAAAAAAAAACATGTTTTTATCATCATTTTCAGCCAACAAACGTCTAATACACTATGTCTAAATTATCTTAAATGCTATTTCTACTTATTTCTAACTCTAATCATTTATTTATACTCATTTACACAAAAACTCAAAAAAAATTCGAAAACTCAAAAAACTTATAAGAAATGATGATTTTGATGTTGTTCATGATGTTAGAGATGATGATTGAAGTTCCATTGAGCCTTGTTGATTGAGTTTTGAGTTAGTGTAGAGAAAAAATATGAGAGAGTTTGAAATTGAGTTTGAGTAAAATGAGAAATGAGGAAGAAGAAGAATCTGGCACGATTTAAACTCCAAAATATTCTGAAGATGCATCTCCGAAATATTTTAACGTTAACTGACCTTTTGGTGCGTTCGGGGGTGCATCTCCAAAAACTTTGGGCATTTATGTATTTTTGCGTGGTGACTAAGAAACTTATGGGGTGCATTAAGAAATCCTCCAAAAAAAAAAACCATCAATCTTGACTTTGTGTGCCACACCCCTGTCTTTTACTAGACTTTCTAGATTAAGCCCAATAACTCAATTGTTGAGGCCTTTCTCTTATATTATACTTCCAATTACCTCCTTATTTTTACCATAGGAACCTACTTTTTTTCATCTCTTTTGGTATTCCTTGTACTACCACTTATGCTTTTATTGGGTGTCATCTTTTTACTTTTTCTTATCCTTATTGTGTGCTTGCTAATGGGTCGTTCAAATTAATTTCATTTTGTTCACTACCAATAATCGTCTCAATTATTGATTAACTAGTTATTTCCTTTTTTGTTACATTATTATTTCTCATTTTTAATTCTAGTATATCATCATTAAGGCTAATAAATTTTGATCATTTGTTTTTCTCTTGACCATTATTGGCATTAACTCATGCCGGCGTACCAATCTGTACACCCGTCATTTCCATTTTCTCCTACCTACTATCCTCTCCTTCCTTCATCCTCTGATTCCTTCATGGTTTTTGCACTACCATCCATGGCCATGCAGCGCTTGCAACTTCATTTCTTTCAGCCATGCTCTACACACTTCGACCTTGTGATTCAACTCCAAGCATTCCATCTGTTGTAGCTTTCTTATTTGTACATCCTTATTTGTATTGTCCAAATCTTCTACAATTAAGACAGAGAAGGTGCAGACCTTCATATTCAACCTTGTAATGTCTACCTTTAATGGAGAACATTGCCAGAAATGGTTTTGTCATATCCATTTGAACACAAACTCTTGCATACTTTCCTCTCTTCCGTGTAAGAGTGTTTCGATCTACCTTTATTTTTCCTCCTATGCGATCTCTGATGAAAGGAAACACTCTTTCGTCATAATATTCAATGGGTAATCCAAAAATCCTTAACCAAACTGCTACTTGTTCGATGGCATCACTTGAGAGACAAAAATTAGCATTATATCCCCTAACAGAGAGATAGTGGTCATAGATGAGCCACAGTCCCTCCATTAGAATTGTATCCTAATATTTTTCGCTAATAAACATTACAAGATTGCACCATTGTCCTAATTCTACTATATTTAGGACTCCTCGTGTGGACTGATGTCATTTCCTTGAGAAAGGAAATAATCAGAGGACGATGAATATTTGTTTCTTTGTGATTCTGTGTGTAAATGTCTACAACGACATTCTCGACCAACCATTTCTTGAGGCTTTACACGTCGTGGCATCTCCCGTCCACCAGAAGATAAAGTACTACAATGATTCTAACAGGCTTCAAATAGTCAAATCCAACTTTCACGGAGCACGCCGAATACATGAAGCAATATTGAAGAATCGCTTGACAAAAACTATCATTTCAGAAGGAAAAGTCAGGGAAACTGATGGAGCGTCAGACGTAGTTGAACTCGATGTTCGCAAAGAGGAACCCCTATAGGGAGATGATCTAGGCCTCTTGACCGAGATCGAGACAAAATTCCTAAGGTTGGTCCTAGATAAGGACTTCGAAGTCGTCCAACTGGTCTATAATCTGATGAGGTCGGTAAGGATAGGAGTCGACTTACTTGTTGAAGTAAAGGAGTGGTTGATTAAATGTTTGAGAGTCAACGTTAATTTCTTCAACATCTCTCCCCACGAGATGCCTGGATTAGATCCTAGTGTAGCATGTCCCCGGCTAAACATTGACCGCAACACCTGATATGTGTCCCAATGTAGAATGTGACATTCTCTCGAGAAAGCCAGTCAGTAAGGAAGATAATCTACTGCTTATTGGACGTTAATTTCATTTGTGAAGTGAAATACACTAAATGGTTATCCAACTTGGTGCTAGTCAAAAAAGTATTAGGAAAATGGATAATGTGTGTCGATTATACCTACCTTAATAAAGCATATCCCAAAGACTCATACTCACTTCCAAGTATATACAAGTTGGTCGGCAACTTGGTCGTATACAAGCTTTTGTCATGTATGGACGCATATTTGAACTACAATCAAATACCAATGTACGAGTCGGACAGAGAGAAAACGCTTTCATGGCCGAGCAAGCCAACTACCAGTATAACACGTGATGTCTTTTTGTTTAAAAAATACAATAGCAACATATCAAATGATGATGAATAAAGTTTTCAAAAAAGAGATAGGTGGAACACTGAAAGCATACATGAATGACATGATCGTTAAATTTATTGAAAAAGATCTACATGACCAACACCTTTCTCAGGTCTTCCGAAAAGTCTGAGAGTATAATATGAGGCTCAATCCAAAAAAAATACACCTTCGGTGTGAGAGCCAACAAGTTTTTGAGTTTTTATCTGACATAGAGATGCATAAAAACGGGTTCATCGGATGTTTGATGAGACAACATTATTTTCAAAGTTATCTACATTAATAAAGTACAATGTTCGTTTACCTTCATGAGCGGTGTCACTTCCTATTTTGCTACACGCATGAGCATACCATGATCAGTCCATGTTCATTTAGTGTTTATAGATGATTATGTACTAACATGTTAAGTAGTGTTGCAACAATTAGATAAAATGCAGTTGTTACGTTTTTTTGGTAGTATTTGGATGGATAGATATAATGATACTAAATAGTATCACATCATGTCAGTATCCCTCTTGATTCTAACGACCTTTTAGATGTTAGACCTTCTGATTAGATTTCATCACCGCCTCCACCACCTAGTATGATTGATTGACATAGGATGGAAATAGCTCTTCTTTTTTATAATCTCATGGGCCGCGATAATTATTATGCCTTAAGAGATTCTCGAGTAACCGTAAGTTGAATTGAACCTCATATCATTAGAGTAAATAAATGCAATGTAAAAAAATTAAAAAAAAAAATAAAAAAAAAACAATTTAGCCTGCCGAATTTTAAAAGTTGTGAAAAAAGGATGGTATACAAGATATTTTTATGAAATCAATATACTGGATTTTTTTTAAATCTGATTTCCATGCACTAACTTACTATATATTTAAAAAAAAAAAACATTTATAAACTTGTATCAAAACTATATATTCACCTTAAATATCCGATATAATAATACCAATATTTTTCTGCAATAATTTCTGCCAAATATTTAACAATAATTTATCAAATCTTTGACATTTTGAGAGTAAGTTTTTCAAAAAAAAAATGTTAAATTTTGGAGAAGTAAATTATGAATTGATCAATATTAAAAAAAAAAAGTTTAATATATGAAGTCAAGTATAATCCTCCTAAACTTAAGTTGTGACTCATTTGTTCAACTATATCGGCATATATCTTACATACACGCTTCTGCCTAACAAAATTAACAAAATTAATAGTTGAGTGCGTAACGTTCAAGTTCATTCCTAAAAATTAACAAAAATATTACTCCCTCACTCCATCAGTTGTTTTTGTAAGTGTCATTTTTTAATTTTTTACACATAAAAAAAATTAACTAATATTATTATTTTTCATATAATAATTTTTCTTTTATCTATAATACCTCTAATTATTTATTACATTTATTTTACTTTTTCTCTTTCAAAAATAATTATTTAAAAATAATTTTAACAAAAAATCATTTAATACTACCTTAAATTTTACAAATAACAATTAAAAAGAAACAAAAAAAAATTATTAAAAAAATAACACTTTAAAAAAAAAAACAGAAGTAACAAATATCAATTTTTTTATAGACTCCGATACTCACAGGATCCGAGTAGACCTAATACTCAAATGACACTTATAAAAGGTATTTACGGATCACCATTCAATAGATCCTGACATTCAAATTATAAAATCGGGTGCATATCTCAAGACAGAATCCGAATTCTATAATTTGAATTCATATGGCATAGTAAGTTCTTGAAAAGTATAATCCAAGCGATACCAACAACTGAGAAGAAAAACACATGCATACAAGAATTTCCTATTTTAAAATATAAAGACAAATTAGAAATGCGGAAGGGATAGAAGGGATTTGTTGCTGAAAGGAGATGTTCGGATTCTAAAATTCAACTCCATCATCAAGTCAAAGTTGAAAATCCCTCACCTCTCTTCATCCCTATCCTACCATGAATAAGGACTCCTGAAAATGATGATATTTACATCTACACACATACTACCACATTACAATTCAAATGCACCCTGAGTAGATTGATTCCTCAAAATTGGGAAATTTTAAAAAGTACCATGTTTGATAATTACCCATGAATTGGGAAAAAAATCCATGTTTGATAATTACTCATGAATATGCTAAAAATCCATTCAACATCTAATCTTTTATTTTTGAAGAAACATGACAAGAAGAAACAATGGCCGTCCCTAAAAGAGAAATGATCAGCAAACATGATAGAACTTAACAGACAACAGATGGCCAGTGTAATCAAATCTAAACACCAAAAAGAAATCAGCAAGCAAATTTAAAGGGATACAAGAGCCGCTTTTGAAAATTTTAAATGTTTCTAGCAATCAAGGGGGGAAGAAGAGGGAAGGTCCATAAGAATCCGATATTCCACAAGGGGAAAAGCAACTCCATCAGAAAAGTACAGTCACAATGGAAATATATATTGCAGTGAGATCTTAGCTATATCCCATTTGCTGTTGTTGCTGCTGGGGATGTTGGTAACCAGCATAACCCGGATAACTTCCATACACGTTGGGATCTTGTCCAGCGGGAGGAGCAGCATAACCATAATTTTCATAACCACCCTGAGGATAACCATAATATCCACCACCTGCAGCAGCACTCCACTGGTTTGGATCTTGCGGAGTCTGAGAATAAAAAAGCACAGAGTCAATGAAAAGAAAAAGAAAGACTTTGATTCCAAGTAAACCCAGAATTACAAGGCTCGGTAAATACAACAACCTGTTTGTTTGAGGGAGTACGACCCCATGAAAGGCGGACATTTTGCCCACCCAATAGAGTTCCGTTTAAAACACGTATCGCTTCTTCGGCACAGCTCCTGATGCAATGTAATTTATGGCACAATGAGACTAGAAAATGATTTTGTACATATTACAAATAATAACAAATATGCAAGTTATATTACCTGTCAGAAAATTGGACAAACCCACATCGCTTGCCAGATGGAATCTTCACATGAACTAGTTCACCATATTGGCTGAAAACTTGCCTCAGATGATCATCAGTGACATTAGGATCCAAATTGCCAACAAAAATCTGCAATGAAAAGATAAATCACTAACTATTAGCAAATAAGGCAGCTTCAACATATTGAAAAGATGTACTAACTAGTAGCAAATAAAGCAGTTTCAACATATTGAAAAAGATGTACGCACAGTTGTATTGTTAGGATCATTCTCGCTTTGTCCTCCTAGAGGGTTCTGATATGAGGCTGCATTTCAAATGAAAGTGAAGTAAAATGATTAATTGAATGAATTTCAAATTAATTTATACGCCATAAAGGACAAGACAATATAAACCAATTAACTCTGAAATAATAACCAAAGGCACAACTATTACTTTAATAACTTAATATAATACTAGAAGTCTGGTTTCGCTGTTGGCACAATTCACATAAACAAATATTTTGTCAGCAGTCTCAGAAGCAACAGAATGGGCAGTAGCTTACAATTCCATGTACCAGAAACCATCAAACAAAAGCTAAAATCAATAAGTTTCACCATAAGAAATTAAATAAGTTATCAGTTTGCCAAACATTAATATAATTCAATGGAAATAGTTGTCAGCCAGTCATCACAAGTTTGACTGTAAGTACACCTGGGATGCGATCAAGACAACTGACAACATACAGAAGACTGGTATTAATTACCCACAAATGCATAACACCAAATAACACCAATTTCACAGTTAAAATCTGACAAGGTGATGCACGGGTGCAGCCAATCACAGGCTAGTAATTTCAGGGGCAAAAACCTCTATAATTATGCTATAACAAAGACTCTACACAGAAAATAATTTAATCACTTGCTCACAAACACCTTATTGGAATACACCAATTATTCTGCTTTAAAATTAATTTAAGACTGGTATCTATAATTCAAACTGCATGGCATCAGGCACAGAAAAGGAAACGCAGAAAGGGAACAGAGACCTAGTCATCATGAAAATACTATACCATAGTGTAAAGCTTAACCAGCCAATAAATTGTTGTTAAGTGAATGGAAACTGAAATAAATAAGCATATGATAGAAGAGCAGAAGATATATTTAAATGTAAATAAGATTACTTTGGCATAAGGAAAAGCTACAAAAGAAATAAAAGCTGTAGCTTGTGGTTCTTATGAAAAACTAATATGAGTAAATTAAAGGATCTGAAACTAAGAAAGGTGGACTGAAAAGTAAGCAAGCAGAGAAATTGCGAACTTAAATTGAGTTAAAACTAAGCCAAAAACGAAATGGAAAGAACTTGAAAATGTAGGCGGAAAAGAAAATGCCGCAAAAAAATAATGGGCAAGCATAAACGCATAACTGACCTAAGCAATGACATGCACTAAAATGGTAACCATTTCAGCTGAAATCAGTTCCAGGCTCAGAGATGACAGAGCCTCCTGACACCCTGCTTTGAGACAACAGGAGTTCTATAAGTTTTTATTACTAGAAATACAATCATTTATTTATTTAGCCCAAATTTCGAAAAGGAAAATTGCAGGAAGAAAGGACTGTGGATGTTAATTCTTCAAGAGCATAACTGAAAAGAACATAACTTAAACAGCATCATTCAGCATTCACTAGAATATATAATTAGTGACACAGAGCCCTAATACAGTTAATCAAATCAAATAAATTAGCAAGACAGCGAAGACAGATCAATTTTCCATAATGCAACAGAACAAACATTTGCATGCATATGTAAGAGACAAACCTTTGGGCTGAGTGGTGGCAGCCGGGTTCTTATTAGTGGCTGGTCCAATCCTCATGGGTCTTGTCGAACAAAGAACCCCTTGCATCTCAGTCATAGCCCTCATCTGTTCACCCTCATCAGCAAATCTCACAAAACCATAACCCTTAGACCTGCCAGTGAGTCTATCAATAACAACTTTCGCCCCCTTGACAGAGTTAAAACGAGCCCTAAAAGTCTCCTGAAGAAGGTAATCACTAACATCCGCAGCCAAATCGCCAACAAAAATGGTATAATCAGGACCTTCATCCTGCCTAGACGACCTCTCCCCAGCACTGAAAGTAGCCCAATTCAATCTAAAGCTCTGGCCACCATTCGGCATAATGGTTCCGTTGTATGTCTGAAGCACTCTCTCAGCATTAGCACGCGTATTAAACTCAATAAAACCATAACCTTCCGATTGACTAGTTTGCTTATTCCTAATCACTTTCACAGATGTCACCTACAAACCAAAATTAAAAAACCCTAATTTCAATTCCACAATAAAACAACCATGCTTCCTACACTTACACCAATAATCAATCCATAAAGTAATCAATTCGTAATTGAAATAAACACAAAAAAACCCTAATTATGCAAAATAAGGTACACACGCCAAGAGAAAAAGAAACTGTCCATACCTCGCCGGTATTACCGAAGCAGGTGTAAAGGTAGTTTTCGTCCATCCAGTACTGTAAATCTCCGATCCAGAGAGTACGGACCTCGTCGGCGCTAGCTGGCTGCTGAGCAGGCTGGGCGGATTGGGCCCACAAGGCTTGCGGCGCTTGAGGTTGCAATATGACGTACGGTTGCTGCTGTGGCGGCTGCTGGTACTGCTGCTGTGGCGGCTGCTGGTACTGCTGCGGTGGCTGTTGTCCCAAGCTTGGAGGAGCCATACCATGTCCAGGCTGCATCATCTTTCTCACCGAATCTGAAATTCTAGAGAGAGAAAGGGGAAGCAAGTGAGCGAAGAGAGAGGAAATTTTGTGTCTTGTTCTCTATTTAAACAATTCACAAACCCTAACCCTAAAATAATGATACTGAGGCAATGGATGATATTTTCCGCAGGTAAATTATCATAAATAATAATTTATTTAATTAATTTGATTAATAATAAGAATTTATTTTATGATTTTATCTCTTTATGATTCGCTGGAAGACTCTGATTGGTTGGTTTAAAAGCTCTTGCTTTGCCTTTACGAAGAATCATTGATTCCACGGAGACCGTATAATAACCGTTGATTCACGTAGATCGTATAATAACCGTTGAAATTAATAAGATCTTATTTTGACCATTGATTATTTCAATGGCACTGATTTCGTGATAGAATTTCCAAGCTCACTGAATCTAACATGAGAACGACCGCAGCCTATATCACAGTCAACACCGGTTCCTTAGTTTTTTTCTTCTCTAAACATGAAATTCAGGATTTTCTCTAAGAACTGAAACAGTAATGAATCACATAAAAATCTGATTTTTTTTCTTTTTCATTTGTTTTCACGATTTTGAAATAACTGATTATGTTTTCCTTCTTGGTTTTGTTTCTTGCAAGAATTGAATGTGCATTGAGCTTGATGATTTAGCTTTGATTAGTTATGGATTGTGAATATGATGTTGATTTGGTTTGTTGAAGTGAAATAGGATTTTGGATTATTAGATTTGGTGATACTGAGATTAGTTTCTGTGTAATTTTCAAGTGTATGATCATAGATTAGTTACTGAGATTAGAAATTTGTTAATTGGGGATAGAATGGATTTGCATCTGAAGGGTTTGTTTGATAGATATCAGGAACAGTTTGGGTGTGGACCTGGACTTGGTCCTGGATCTGGGACATGTTTGATGAAAGTGGATGGCATTGCTCCCAATTTCATCAGATCTATATACAAAGCTTCTGCGGCTTTGTATAGAACTGAGCCGTGGAAAAGGTTGCGTCTGGTGCACTATTTTGGGGTTCGGGTTGGAAGGGATTCAGATTGGAATGCTAAGAAACAGCCTTTTCCGTGTGTTCAGTTCATTGGAGGTGATGGAGGAGATATTGGTTTTTATATGTATAGATCAGAAAATGATGCTAAGAAAATGACTGGGGTTAGAGAGACTGTGCGTGTTCCGAATGTTGAGGTTCTGAGGGTTACTTATGAGGTGGAGTCTTTGATGTTCCCTTTGAACCGCAAAATGATTAAGTCATTGTCGCTTGAAGTGTCGGGGAGTGATCGATTTCCTGTTATTGATGTTGCTCGGTGCACGGTTGCTGGTGATCTTCAGTTTAGAAGTCCGACTCTTGATGAGCTTAGATTTGTGTATGCGTTCATGAAGGCTATTTGTATGGTTCACCCTTTACTTCTGGTGGCGGACAGGGAAGGTGGTTCGAAGTATTCAACAATGGTGAACTTTGAACCTTTTATAGAAACAGTTGATGTTCAGTGGCCACCAGAAGTAACTAAGGGAGGTTATGACCTTGTTGCTGTCACTGTCTCACATCCACCTGGTCGGGCATATGATGAAAAATCTAGTAGTGTGAGTGCTGGTTCGACGCCGACAAAATATGTAGAACCGCCTATGGAGGACACTTTCATCGATACAAATGCATACTCAAGTACTGGTTTGAGACAGTGTGCAATGTGTGAGAGAGAAGTGTCTGGAGAACAGTCGATTTGTTGCGGCCGATGTAGAACGGTAGTTTATTGCGGTTCAATCTGCCAGAAGCAACACTGGAATGAGACGCACAAAAGCTTGTGTGGACTTTACAGGGCCATGATGGAAAGGGAAGAAGAACTAGCCATAAATACTTTCTTGTTCCCATGTTCTGCTGACCAACCTTGCAAGTGGCTTGAATCGTTAGATATTCACCAGAAGGGTATGTGGAGGAGAAAATGCAGTTGTTATTCTCACTGCCCTTTTGGTCTCCTTCCATTGAAAGGTAGCCTGCACGAACAATGGGGTGAACTCGATGAATTCGAATATCCTCACGACACGTCCTTCAATAACAATTTCACCCCAAGCCTGTTACTTCTCTCGGGTTGGTCGGAGTACTACAACCTTCGCTCACTTCCATTGTCAAGTCCTGTTGCCGATATACTCTCGCATCCGTTGACTGTGTATCACATACTAACTACTCTTAATGTCGGTTCAAAGAACCTTTTATTGAAAGGGAAGGAAGTGATTATTCATTACCTTGGACCCGAAGGCGAGTTAGATTGGATGTCAGCATTTGCAGAAGTGGGTCATTTACTTAATGGAATGGGAAATGTACAAATAGTGATGGTGGGTCCAGAAGTTCCAACAAATTTATCAGGTACAACATCAGGAATAGGAAGCAGAGTAAGAGTGAATCTTGTGAGAGGTGTTTATCAGGTGGAAGCCTCATACCTACCTTCTCCACATGTTGTTATTGCTCTAAACTCTAGATTAGAAAATTATTCTAGTTGGGGTGGAGCACTTGATTTAGTTAAATCAATCGGTGTGCCTGCTTTCTTTACTGATCAATCCGAAGCTTCGTGTGTAAATGCAAAACAAGTCCTTCGTAATGCTGGACTTCACATCACACATCCGGTGACACCGAATCCTTTTCGTTCGCCCGTGAAAAATCTCATGCCTTCTAGCAATCTTCCTTCATACAGTAATGGTTTTGTGTTTGGCGTTAACACGTGAATACAGCCTTCAAGCTTGCTGCAAACTTCAAATATTCTCAGTTGTCATATCCTTTTATGATGTGTTGATTATGAATTTTTCTAGTATGAATAATGGATCCTAAGATTATATAAACAATTCTGTAACCTTGACTCCAGTTTGAGTTTGGTGAGTTCTTTCATCTGTCCTTTGTCAATTGTCACAATGAAGTTTATTCTTCTCATTTTTCATTGAAACTTATGCAACACCTTGATTGTTACAAAAGGTTGTCTAGTGAAGTTCATCTTTATATTGCATCAAATATATAAATACTGTTCATTTGTAAATTACAATTTGGAGTACTCACTTTTCAAACTTAGATATTTTATTTATTAGTCTATTTATTCTGTTGATTATGTTTCCTCTTGATAAAGAAAGGTCAAGAAGTGAGTTGGCTTTGCTCCAAAAAGGCAGTGAATCATGTGATACTACTTTATTTTATTTGTTTAAAAATTGCTCCGTTGTTGATAGTGAAGGATAATATAAAGATGAAGAGTCTTTGATATTTTCAACCTGTGTCCCACATTATTTCAAGGCCATTTAATTAACATATGCATAAGAAAAACCATTGGTAAGGTAACTTGCCCACTTGGTCTTTGAAAGGCTAACCAACTACCTAACTTTTTCCTTACACTAATACCATCCAAAACTCTGATATCATTCACAGAACCATAGAATGGAGTTTCCTGTACCACCTCACTATCTTCCATGGCACCTTGTCCCTTCCAACCTTCTATTTCCCTATAATTTCACCCCAGAAAACTATGTTCACTGGACTGAAACCCCTCAATCTCATATATTTTCAGCTGACATCCCAGGTAATTAAGCCTAATTTTTCTTTGCTTTGGTTTTGTTCTTAATTGATAATACTCGGGACTTGAATACAAACAAATAAATACATGTATCTTGTCTCTGGTCCATATAAACCAGACATATATTTGGTTTATGGTCCATATAAATATGGACCAGAGACCAGATATGTAGAGTTACAAACGAAGATTTCTTGCAAGATTGTACAGATGTGGAACAAATATTGCAAACTTTTGTGTTTGGTTGTCATGGCAGGTGTTAGGAAAGAAGAGCTAAGGGTAGAGGTTGAGGACTCAAGTTACCTCATCATTAGAATGGAAGCTGCTCCAATGGATGGAGAATCAACACAGCCTGTGAGGAAGTTTAAGAGGAAGTTTCGGCTTCCCGGGAGGGTTGATATTGATGGAATCTCTGCTGAGTATGAAAATGGAGTCATAACTGTTACAGTTCCAAGGTTAATCAGGAGAGGTTACTATGTTGACCCTGCTACTGTGCCTGAGAGATTGGAAGTTCTTGCAAGAGCTGCTTGAGAGGTTGTTTTAGGGGATATTTGATTACCAATGGTTTAATTGATTAATTGTGGATTAGAATTTAATGAAATAAATTTTTGTTTTGCATGATTGGCACTTGTTCTACTTAGTTATTCTTGTATGCAAAGTGCTTATATCAATCATCTTAATCTCATTATATTCTTCCTGTTTTCAAAAGAAAATCCAAAATTTCAACTCTTTGGACATATGTTCCTTATTTATCTACCTTTTCATGTGTTTAAACTAAAAACATTTTTTAATAAAATAACCAACTAAAAATATTTTTTAATAAAATAACCAACTAAAAATATTAAAATATATATTGAATGCCTTATAAATACAATTAAAAAAACATTATAATTTAATTTTAAAATTGTAAGGTAATATCAACTTAATCCATCATATTACTAATATTTAAAATGATCTTCGAAATGTTAATTAATTTCACTCCTCTATTTGAAAGTGTTGTTGAACGCATAATAATATTACTAACTTAATTTCAAATACTACACAACGTTACAAACTTTGCCTTAAAAAAATTGCAGAATTTGATGTTATGATAGCACATGCAAATACTAGAGGAGGAATCATAGGCGGCAAGGATCCTTCGATGAATGTTCGGCATATAATTGTCTCATAGGAGGCAATGACCCTTCAGTGACGATTCGGCGTGTAATTGCCTCATTAGCGCCAAGGATCATATGATGAAAGTCTTGCCTTTTAAGCGGCAATGATTCTTTCATGAAGGTACAACGTGTAATTTCCTTGTCGGTGATAAGGATCTTTTTGTGGAGGTCCCACATAAGACCGGTCCAACGTGTTTTGAGGCCTAAGGCGGAATTCGATTTAAAATATTTTTATAAATAATATTTAATTAAAAATAAACTTTTTAAATAAATTATTTCAATTTTTTATAATTAATGTTAATTTTGATGTGCGTAGAGAATTTAAAACCAACGCTATTGATTATTAAACTGAAAAATATTTTTAAAATGGTAAAATTGAGATATTTTAAAAAGAGATTAATTGTTATGCACTGTCAGTGTAAAAAGTTTTACACTGTCAATGCATCACAATCATCCGTTGGTATTACTTTTCAAGTGGTTAATGTTAAAGTCAAACTTTTTAAATAAATCGACGGTTGTGATTAACTTACAGTGTAAAAACTCTTTACACTGTCAGTGCATATCAATTAAATTCTTTTAAAAATTAATATTTAATTAAAAATTAAATAAAAATTTTAAATTAATAATTTTTATAACTTTTTTATACCGTAGACAATTAAAATTTTAAAACCGTGTCATTGATTATTGAACTGCAAATATTTTTTAACTTTAAAATTGTAAAACTAAGATGGTAAGAATTGAACACAAGTAATATATCATAGAAGAATAAAGCTTTGTTGTTTGACACATTTCATTTGTTGTAATTTATTTTAAAAAGTATATTAATTATATGTAATTTAATTTGAGACCTATTTTTTCAATATTTGAGACCTATTTTAAGGTCCAAAAAGGTGAGCCCTGAAGCCCTTGCCTTACTAGCCTTAGGAATAGGACGGCCCTGGTCCCACATATAATTGTCTTATATGCGGCAAGGGTCCTTCAGTGAAGGTCAAATGTATAATTGCCTTATAGGTGGTAAAGATCCTTCAGTGAAGGTCTAGCGTATCATTTTCTTATAGGCAACAAGGATCATTCACTAAAGGTTTGTCGAGCGTACAATTAGTGTAACATCTGACAATTAAGAATGCAAGGCGCCTCATTAAAAACCCTGCATTTGCAGGGAAAAAGAGTGTGACCCCCTACCTTTGATACTTTGAATTATACCTTTGAGAGTATTCATGCATTTGCATGCTAAAGCGTTCACATGATTCAGCAGGAAACATTAATTAATTAGTTGTAATAATATCTCAGATTAATTTAGTTGCAGGTCCTAGGAATAAGTCGTTTTCCTAGTTCTTCGAATTTATAGGCGTTGTACGGTAGCTTCTAGTGTATTCGATCTCAGATTAATTTAGTTGCAGGTCCTAGGAATAAGTCGTTTGCCTAGTTCTTCGAACTTATAGGCGTTGTAAGATAGCTTCTAGTGTATTCGATATGATTCTTCCCAAGTAGGTAGTAACTTGCCCAGCCAAGTAGGTGTGACCACTTGTTTAAGAATGAGGTTGCCTTCTTGCTTTTTCCTTGGAACCACCTTTAAATTGTCTGTTCTGGTGGACCTCGGTTTGGTGGTGAATGCCCTGGTGTGTGTGATCTCCTTAGTTTGGTCAACCAGATTGACTGCACACATACATTATGTCTCATTATTTTCTTCGTTGAATTATGCGCGCCTTCGAGTGGCCGTGTTGATTTCAAGTGAAGGCATAGAGTCGACGTTGTAGACCATTGTAAATGGTGTTTCCTTGATGATTGAATGAGGGTAGTGTGATATGACCAAAAAACTCTTGAAACTGCTCGGCTCATACGCCTTTCGCATCGTCAATTTTTTTCTTTATCTTGCTTAATGTAACCTTGTTTGTGGATTCGACTTGTTTCTTGGTTTACGAATGAATAGAAATCGTGATATAAACGTAGCAAAAAATAAAAAAAATCCCTTAAGTCGATCCTTATGAATAATCATGATAAGTGATAGAAATCGTTACCTCTCGTAGAGATTAACATCTTTTATGCAAAATCGGATGAACGATCACATATGATGAACGAATAACAACACATTTACTCAGTCCACACGAACACCTTTACTCAGTCCATACGAACAGAGTACCTTCGGTCTCTCTGCTAGTTGATACAAATGAAGACCTTGAGAGAGAGTGAGAGAGAGAGAGCGAGTGTGTGTGTGTGTGTGTGAGTTCAAAATCTAATTTCATCAAGTGTGTAAGCTTATGCACGAGGATTCTTAAATTGTAGTCATCGTCGGTACTATTTTAGTTTTGATGACTTGTCAATTTGCATGTATATGCATTATTTGATTTATCGTGTGTTTGTACTTTGTTAATTATATGAATGTCCATTATTGTTGTAATTCATTTGGAATCATTTGTATTTGCTTACTTCGACTATAACTAGTTTTGTACCTTTGAGAACCTCTTCATTTATTGACTTAGTAGTTGTATCCATGAAAATTTCTTCTTTCTTAGCCTAGTAATTTATTTAATATCAATGTATTAAGTATTGCTTAAATCATAAGTTATAATGCTTGAATCAAGGCTTCAAAGATTCTTGATTCAAATCATGCATAGTGTGACTAGAATCATGAAATCTTGAGAAAGTTGAGAATTGCCTCTTCCTCATATGAGTCAAATCATAGAAGAATGTGATTCGAATCACGTCTCTTTATGACTAGAATCTTGAGACACACACGGCTCGAATCATGGCTTTATTCATTTCTTTACAACCTTTGATTCAAGTTGTTGTTGCTTTGATTCAAATCATTACTTCATGATTTGATAAAAAATCATTGTTTCTTTGTTGTTTTGAGTGTGTCTACAATCTAGCACCATTTTAGTGTTATCACTTTTTTGTCTATGAAAAGGATAAAAAGAGAGAATCTCTCTGAAAGTGTGTGGTAACATAGTCTCTTGTAACATCATTGTGTATTTTTGTAGTAGAACAAAAAATCAAGAGAGAGAGAGAGAGAGAGATAGATAGATAGAGAGAGAGAGAGAGAGAGAGAGAAAGAGAGAGTTAATCAATTAATTTTGATGGAATTGATCAATCTCTGAATAATCACAAAGAACCTAGAAACTCATTTTTGCCAAGAACTAATTTTGTGTTCTTAATTCACCAATACCTATCTCTTTGTTGATACCTTGTGATTAACCTCCTAGAATGTGGATCTTTAGATCTATTCATCGTTTTTAATATTTATCAAGAACCATTGGTGTGGATCTCCAACTCTAAAGATTGAGTATGAGTGGTAGACTAAAGTTACATTAGGGAATCTAATGTTTTCTTTGAAGTTATGTTTTTCTGTATCAGGTGGAAGAATCGTTTCTTGGACATGGATTTTGGTTGTGTGTTGCTCACAAAAAGATAAGAGTTTCTTTATACTTCTGTTAACCCTCACTTTCGACGCTAGAACGAATCAAAGCTATTTTAAGTTAAAAAATTATTTTTAACATAAAGAAGGCTTCGACCCAGTTTTGGTGAAGCCTGAGTCGAATAGGGGTTTTGGAAGCCTAAAAAATGGCTAAGTGTTAGGAGATGCTTCGACCGTGAGAATGTTGAAACGCGCGTTGCAGTTATCACATTAAGGCTGGAGGGAAAATCTCAAATGTTTGAATTTCAAAAGGATCAGTTGCTGAACGTGGGAGCAGTTGAAATGGAGAAAGGCGCCAAGAGGACACGTTTGGAAGCATAACCACCACTTAGTAGTTATTTCTTAGCACTATAAATAGGAGTTATTTCTATAGAATAAGGGTGTTCGTATTTTTGTACAAGTTACTCAAAGAAACTCAAAGTACCCGCGTGTAGAGAAACGAGTTCGTGAGAATGTACGCAATGTAACACCACTTTCTTTCATCAATGCAATTTATCTTCATCATGTTTATGTTTCAGCACTTTACATTTTCCTGAACTTTACCTTTCATGTCTTAACTTTTCCTTGAATCTTTATTTTCAGTCAAGTTTATTTTAAACCTTGTTTTTACTTTCATTTAAAAGCTTTCGACATTTATCTTCTTGCATCTTTACATTCAAGCATTTAATCTTCAAGCATTTACTTTCAAAGTCTTTTATCTTCAAGTCATTTATTTTAAAGTCATTTATCTTTCCGCATATTTACTTTCGACAGCACCTTTACATTTCAGTCTTTATTTTCAAGAACGTGGGGTTCATTGCATTTTATTTTCAAAAGCTTTTACATTACTGCATTTACCTTCAAAGTCATTTATTTTCTTGCCCTTTACTTTCGACAGTCATTTACTCTTTCTGCACCTTTTACATTCAAGAACGTGGAGTTCAAGCACTTTTACATTTCTTGTTGTTTACTTTCGACAGTTATTTATCTTCCTGCATTTTTATTTTTCAAAGTCTTTTACCTTTTTGTCTTTTACATTCGACGCCTTTAAATTCTGCATCATTTATTTACAGCCCTTTACATTTCCAAGCCTTTACTTTATTTGCAAGTAGTCGAACGTGGAGTTCATGTAGTTTTTTTACTGTCGAACGTGGAGTTCAATTTACATTTCTTGCATTTATCATTGTCAGTTACATTTTCCCTTAAATTTAGCACATGTCCTAGGATTTGTGTGGTCGATCCTGCAAGTTAGTCAGTTTTATTTAAGATTGATAGACCAGAGGTTGTTTACCAAAATTCACAGTAAACAAATTGGCACACCTGGTGGGACCTAGTGCTAAGTTTATACTTTTTGTTAACCTTATCTTTCTTGGTGAAGAAATACTTTCGTTGTATGTTATTGAGAAGTGGGAAGTTAGCCACAACAAACGAAGGAATACCAAAGAGAAGATACACTAAGAGAATGGCAACTAATGTTAACCAACAAGTTGATCCTCAAGGGAGTATTTCAAACACTCAGTCGAGTAGTAGTATGGGGTCTCAAAGCACACCATCACCAGTGCCTTCGACATGAGGACAGACGTCACCTTCATTAGTAGTGTCTGAACCAGGATCAACATGCACAAAATCATATACTCAACCTGATAGAATACATAGGACCACAAAGTCCTAATTCACCAACACCCCCAGGAGGAAATTCAATGTACCGGCATTTCCCTCCTTCAGGTTTTCCACATCCAGGGTCAAGGAGTCAACCCTATAGTATGCCTACATCAATGATGCAAAATCTGCAGAATGCTCCACCTGTATTTTCAGAGAATGTAGTGTCTTCGCCATTACAAGGATCAGGATCAGGGGGTCGAAACAATCAGAGTATAGGTGTTGGTTACTCCGTGCAAGCGCCTAGTCTTACAAATACATCCATAAATTGTTTGAGACAGCAGATGGATGAAAGTAACATGCAAATGGTGCATATGTTGTCTCAGACAATGGGAGAAGTTTTTCAACCCTTGATTCAGAATACGACTCAAACTAACCAACAATTGGCTACACAATTGGCACGCATGGCTGATTTCATGGGAGTACCAGCGGTGGATCGAAGAGCAACTGTTGTTGAAGATATCCCAAGACGTCATCCACGTCAGGTACCTGAGGTGAACTTGGAAGATCAAGAGATGATTGATCGTTTTAGAGTCGAACCACCAAGAAACCAGATGCCAATCCAGATAGAGGAAGAGCCAGTAGTGATGGTGAACAGGAACTAAAATGCTGATCAGTTCCTTAGACAGGTTCGACATCAAAATCTAGCAGAAGAAAATAATATCGCAGCCATGGTTGAAAGGATAATGACTAGAAATGGTATGAATCTTGGCTTCACAAGGCCAAATTATACTTCACCTATAGTGGATTATATTCTCCAAGCAGAATTACCCCCTAGGACGAAGGTTCCAAAGTTCAACAAGTTTTCAGGAGATACTACTGAATCTACTGTCGAACATGTGGCTAGGTATTTGATTGAAGCAGGCGAAATTGCAGCTAACGAAAGCCTCAGAATCAAATACTTACCAAGTTCCCTTACCAAGAATTCCTTCACATGGTTCACTACTTTGCCTCCAAATTCCATATACAATTGGACCCAGTTAGAGCGTTTGTTTCATGAACAGTTATACATGGGGCAAACTAAGATTAGTTTGAAAGAATTGGCTAGCATTAAACACAAAGTTACTAAGCCAATTGATGATTACCTGAATAGGTTTCGACTTCTTAAAGCCAGGTGCTTTACACAAGTACCAGAACATGAGTTGGTTGAAATGGCTGCTGGGGGTCTTGATTATTCCATTAGGAAGAAATTAGATACCCAATATCTTAGAGATATGGCCCAGTTAGCTGATAGAGTCCGACAACTAGAAAGGCTAAAAGAGGAAAAGGCTAAATTCAGCAGGGGTAAAAAAGTAGCCTTTGTCGAATGTAATGAAGATGTGGAGAATTTGTATGATGAAACATCTTATTTCGACGAAAATGAGGTTGACGTTGCTGAGTTAAAGCAAGGTCCACCTTATGCCTGCAAATTATTAGCTCCTTCAAATGGAAAAAATCATGTCGATTCTAACGACAAATTTCCTAAGAAAACATACACTTTCGATGTCACTAAATGTGACGAAATTTTTTATTTGTTAGTTAAGGATGGGCAAATGATAGTGCCTGTTCGTGCTAAGATGCCACCTTTAGAACAAAGAAAGAAAATAGGTTTTTGTAAGTACCATAATTTTTTGGGTCATAAAACTTCTCAATGTTTTCTTTTCAGGGATTTGGTGCAAAATGCTATTCAAGAAGGGAGGCTGAAGTTTGGTGACAAAGGCAAAGCTCAGATGAAAATTGACTCTGACCCATTGCAAGTTACGGAGGCTAACTATACAGAGCCTCACGAGGTTCAGATGGTAGAAGCCACAGAAGGATTTGATCAGTCAGTCAACATGGTGGAAGTCACTGAGAACTTCGCCACCAATCCTGTGGTAACTGAAGGTTTTAATAAGGCTGCAAATGGCTTGACTGCTGATGGTGCCAGTTTAATGTTGGTGACCAAAAAAGCTGCTGACAAGTTTGTCGAGATGGATAACGCTGCCAAGATATTGGATATGGCAGTAAGCGAATTGAAGATAAATGCCACTGAGGGCATTAACATGGTCGAATTGGTTGAAGAATCTGATGCTAGCTCAGGCAGTATCAGTACCAACGAGGCTATGGGCAGGAACACCCCCAAAGTCCAAGTTGTTAAAGAGTTGGAAGATGACATGCTATTGGTAGGAGAGATGATAAACATGGATGGTCGTTTGGTATAAAACTGGATATGTATGGCTGCTGAACAATTCTTCAAGACATCTCCTGATGTTGAAAGAGTCAATGCTGAGGAAATGGTCGAAGCTGAAAAGACTGCTTGGCAGAAGGCTTCCCAAAAAGCTGCAGGAGCAGCAGCAAGTGGTGGGTGTCTGGCGAAAACCACTGAAAGTCTTGAAGCTCATTTCTCCAAGATGCGCTTAAAGGATAAAATTGATGTCAATATGGTCGAAACTACAGATCAAAAAGCTGAACAAGTGAGTAAGGCAGATGAACAAGAAGAGCGCAACAAAATAGCTTATCCTAAGCAAGAGGAGACAATTGTGGATTTTCTGCACCGTTTCTAGAAGAAAAGTTCTGGAGTAATGTTATGTCCTAGATGCAGCGCCATTTTTTATGAGAAAGCTGCCCACAAGTTAGAAGGTGTCAAAAAAGCTGGTGGAAGCTGGGGGCAGAAGGTAAATAAAGGTCCCAGAAGTTTTGACCATAGACGACTTTCGACAGGGTTGAAAAACCAAGTACCAGGAGTTAGGCCAGGTACATTCAAACCAGCTGCGAATGTGCCAACAAGTAGTTGGATCAAGCCTATCGAAGGAAGAGGACAGAAGAAGAAGTGGGAGAAATTTGATGTGGAAAGAGGTTCTTCATTTGAGTATAGAAAAGAGAACCATACCACCAACAAGTCAGCATACATTTCTCAAAATTACAAGGGTAAAAATCCCATATCTAGATCACAATGGCGAAGAGAGCAACGTAGGCGAAAGGCTATCAGGGAGGCTCAGGTACAAGGAGAGTCAAGCACCAATATTGATAATCAAGCTGGGACAATTGAGAAGATGCCCATAAGGCGAAAGTTGTTCAATGTTCAGCCAGAGAAGAAAGTTGAAGATGATGAGAATATGACTAATAATTTCGATAGTGAGTCAGCAACTTCTCTAGATATTATTGTGAATGTGGTATCAGTAATGCCAAAAGAATTTGGTCAAGTTTCAGAGGTCGAAGACTTGGATCAAACGACTGAATTAGAAATGTTGGCACACAAGCCTGTTTGTTATTACATCATGAACAATGGGTGCGTTAAAGAATAGAATGCTTTTTTTGAACGCCCCACAGAGGCAATGAAGGGTCATCTGAAGCCTCTCTACATTACTGGCAAAGTAGAAAATGTTCCTATTAACAAAATCTTGGTGGATTGTGGTGCAACTGTTAATTTAATGCCAAGATTTTTGTTGAGCAAGATTGGGAAGTTTGAGACTGATACCAAACCCCACAACATGGTTCTGTAGAACTATGAAGGAAAAGTTGGTTCCACTCTAGGAGTGATTCAAGTGGATCTTACTGTGGGAACCATTACCAGACCAACAGTGTTTATGGTCATTGAGACGAAAGCTAACTACAATCTACTCTTGGGTAGGGAGTGGATTCATGGAATAGGAGTGGTACCTTCATCTATGCATCAAAGAATCACCATTTGGAGACCTGATGGGATAGTTGAAAATATTAAAGCTGATCAAGGGTACTTTAAGGTGCCTATTAATCATGTGGATAGTAGACAGTTTAAGAAACATTTGGCGAACATTGCTCCATGTCCTCCAGCCAACTTTGAGTTTACGCCTGATGAAGAAACGTTTTATTCATTGTATTTACACCCTGTCGAAGGTTTCAGATGGGACAGGGAAGTACCAGGAGGAAGGTTGCCATGCTTAGGCTCACCTCTAATAGAGCCCACGTGATGGGGAAATGAATTCAGTGATCATGACTGAGTTCGAAGCTTTAAAAAGAATTTCGGCCTATGTGGCTGAAACAAAACTACAAGCGGCTTTGGAAGCTGCCAATGACTATATGGCTGGCGAAGCCATTTCTGAATTTTATCAAGAAAGTCCTGGTAAGGACTTCGACCCAAAACCTCCAGCTAAGGTTGAAACTGGAGAGCAAAGCCAGAGGCTCGACGCCATCTATGAAGATGAGCCTTTGGGATTTGAGAGGGATCCGTTGGCGAATAATATCAAAATGCTAGCACAAGATCCTTTAGAAGAAGTTGACCTCAGTGAGGGGATAACCAAAAGGCCTACCTACATCAGTGCCAACCTTGATCCCCAGTTGAAGGTTGAAGTGGTTCAGTTGTTGAAAGAGTTTAAGGACTGCTTCGCCTGGGATTATGATGAGATGCCTGGTTTGAGCAGGGAGTTGGTCGAACACAGGTTACCTATGACACCTGGAAAAAAACCAGTCAAGCAAAATCCAAGACGGTTTGCACCAGAGATATTGTCAAAGATCAAAGAGGAAGTCGAAAGACTGCTTCGTTGCAAATTCATTCGCACGGCAAGGTATGTCGAATGGTTGGCTAATATAGTACCTGTTTGTAGACACAGATTTTCGACACCATGTTTTGGTAGGCGAAATGATGTTCTTCAACTAAAGAAAAAGGCTACGGATGAAGAAGAAAGAAAATGAAGGTATTCAAAAAGAGTTTCGACACTTCGACAAAAACAGAGTTTCGACATTTCGACAGAAACGTAAGGAAGTTTGCGTCAGACAAGGTTTAAGGGACATCTGCTATTTTTCGACAATTCGACAAAGTGAAGAGGCGCAACGCTTCGACACAAAGGGAAAATTCAAATTCAAGGATTATAACGTTTGGCAGAAGACGCGTGGAAACTTTAGAAGAAAAGAAGACATGCAGAAGGCCAAGTGTCAAAGATTTAGAATTTTTCCGTTATTTGGTAGTTATCATATTTGTATATAAATAGGATAGTTGTGGTAGAATTTTAGTGTGTGAAAACTTGTACAAAATTCCTGTAAATACTCAAAGTACCCGTGTGAGAGAAAAGAGTTTGTTATCTGGAAAATGTACGTGTGAACACCATCTTTTAAGTTTATAAAAAATTCAAAGTCTTTTATAATTGCCTTTACTTTTCCCAGTCATTTATCCTTTGTCATTTATTTTATGCAAGTTTTTACTTTCATTCAACTTATTTTTCGCCAGAAGTTTTTAGTTAGTTTTTTTACCAAATCATTCATACATAAAGATATAACAAAACAAAACCATTAAAACACCATTCTCCTAAGAGTTAGACAAATTTGCACATGTATCCCAGGATTTGTGTGGTTGGTCCTGCAAGTAACCCAATTTTATAAGAGATTGGTAAACCAGAGGTTTTTCGCCAAAATCAACAGCAAACAAATTGGCACACCTGGTGGGACCAGTGCAAAATTTTATAATTTTTTACAGAATAACTCTTAGCCAAATAGTTTCTACTTCATTGTATGATTTTGAGAAGCGGTAAATTAGCCGTAACCGACGTAGAAAGACCTAAAAGAACAAGAGTAAGAAGAATGGCGAATCGGCCAAATAATCCAAATCCAAATGAAACCATTCCAGTTTCCAACCCTATCCCTTCGACAGGGGGAAATGTGGATTCAAACCCTGTTCTGGAGGAGGCTATGCCTTCATCAACAGGATCTATACCAGCGGTTTCGCTCTCCCAAAACATGCCTAGTTCTTCCACAATGGGACATTCAATGCCCATGGGGACGCCCCCTCCTGGAGGACATAATTATAGGCCATTTCAGACAAATTTTTCCATGCCTATGTTTGGTAGAGAACAACCATATGGAATGCCAACTTCAGTAATGGCAAACTTGCAAAGTGCACCATCCTTGTATTCTGATGCCATGGTCCACGTGTCTTCACCACTACAAGGGTCGGGATATGGTGGAAGTATGAGTAGATTAAACCAACCCCTACCAAATTTCCAAATACCAGCAATTACAAATAATTCTGAGCAAGTAATTCGACAACAAATGAACGAAAGTAATCATGATATGGTCCAAATGTTGACACAACAAATGGGAGCAGTGTTTAATCCTTTAATACAAAACACTACCCAAACCAACTAATTGTTGGCTGCGCAAATGACACGCATTGCTGACTTTTTTGGTGTTCCTCAAACACGACAAAGAGAACAAGTAATTCAAAACCCAGTAGTGAATGTCGAAGAGGAACCCACAATAAATCAAAGGCCTTTAGAGAATCCTCAGGCAAACCCTAGAAACCAAGAGGCAGTGGTCGAACAACCTCGTGTCGAAATCCCCGTTCAACAAGAACCTAGGAGGGTAATCGTCCAGAGAGACGAAGATGCTGATGATGTCTTGCGACAGCGAATACGATATAACCATCTACCTGCCGAAAACAATTTAGCAACCATGGTCGAAAGGATAATGGCGCAAAATGGGGTAAATGTAGGATTACAAAGGCCTAGTTATGCTTCCCCACTATCTGAATATATTCTACAACAGGAATTACCCCCAAGGTGGAAAGTCCCCAAATTTACCAAATTTTCAGGGGACACTAGCGAATCCACCATAGAACATATAGCGCGTTATTTGATCGAAGCAGGAGAAATAGCCAATAATGAAAATTTGAAAATGAAGTACTTCCCAAGTTCTTTGACAAAAAATGCGTTTACCTGGTTTACATCTTTGCCTGCGAACTCTATATTCACATGGACCCAATTAGAAAAATTGTTCCATGAACAATTTTATATGGGTCAGACTAAGATAAGTTTGAAGGAATTAGCCAGTGTTAAGAGGAAATTTTCAGAGCCTATAGATGATTATCTAAATAGGTTCAGGTTGCTTAAGGCAAGATGTTTCACACAAGTGCCAGAACAAGAGTTAGTCGAAATGGCTGCAGGGGGTCTAGATTATTCTATAAGGAAGAAATTAGACACTCAATATTTAAGAGATATGGCACAATTAGCAGATAGGGTAAGACAGATTAAAAGGCTAAAAGCTGAGAAATTTAGATCAAATAAAAATAAAAAGGAAAGAGTGGCCTATGTAGGAGTATGCCAGGATGATGATGGTGACGAAAATGAATTAATTTTGTTCGACGAACAAGAAATTGATCTGGAAGAACTAAAGTCAGGCCCACCATACGCATGTAAAGTATTAACTCCGTCGAATGGGAAAAATCCAGTCGAACCTGAAAAGAATGATAGGTTTCTTAAAAGAACTTATACGTTCGACGTCACCAAGTGTGACGAAATTTTCGACTTATTAGTCAAAGATGGTCAATTAATAAAACCAGCAGGCACTAAAGAGCCTCCTGTGGACCAACAGAAAAAGAGAGGTTTTTGCAAATACCATAACTTTTTGGGTCATAAAACTTCTCAATGTTTCCTTTTCAGGGACCTTGTTCAGAATGCAATCCGTGATGGAAGACTGAAGTTTGGAGACAAATCAAAGCAACAGATGAGGATTGACTCAAACCCCATGCAGATAGTCGAAGCCAATTATGCTGAACCTTCCACTATGAATATGGTGGAGGTCGAAGTAGCCTCTGATTGTAGTCTTGAAATGGTGGAAGCTGCTGAGGGCTTCGACAACAATATCAACATGGTGGAGGTTGCTGATGATCTCCTAGACAAGCCTGAGGAGGAAAAAGTATCCAAGGACTTTGTAGACCAGCCAGAGTTGATCAAGATTACTGAAAATCTTGATGTAGGAAATTTGAATGACTATATCAACAAAGTTGAGACTACTGAAGGTTTCAACAGTAAAAACAAAGTTGGAGATACTGAAGTCTTTGACAATCCGAAGAAGGAGGAAACTACTGAAGGTTTCAACAACCAAAATGCAGTTGGAATTACTGAAGGTTTCGACGAAAAGAATAACAACAAAATTGCTGAAGATGGAGTAATTTGGGATACTTTGGGGGAGCCCAGTGGAAAATTCGACTATCTCGTGAAATATTCTGCACCCCCAAGTTCTCGTATTGACATCAACAAAATCCAGCCAACTGGATGGGGAGATGTCTTTGAAGATATTGATGAAGGAGCAAATGATAATGCCCCTATCATCAAGGAGGAGACTACTGAAGGCCTTAATCATGACAAAACAGAGACAATTGGAGTTGCTGGCAAGATCACCACTATGGAACCAGTCAATAAGAACGTTACCAGAATAAAGGCAGAGGCTGCTGAAGGCCTTGTAAAGCCTGCTCCTTATGGGATTTTGCGTAGAACAATGGAAGACCCTAAAGGAAACTTAGTCAGGCAATGCTGCAAACTCATCTCCAAGGACCTACCCTTAGGGGGAAGCTTCGACCAGGCGAAAGGGAATGCTGGAGAAGAGGCAAGACTTATTGAAAGAATGAATAAACTAAGTATCACTGATGACCAGAATGTGGATATCAACATGGTGGAAATTTCTCAGAAGAAACAATCAGAAATTGACGAAGAATGCCGTCGAGAAGAGTATCAGAAGTTGGCTTACCCTAAGGAGGAGGAGAGCTTAGTCGAATTCATCCAAAGGTGCCAGAGAAAGAAGGATGAAGTCATGTTGTGCCCACGTTGTAGTGCGGTATTCAACAAGAAAGCAGCAAGCAATCTGGAGGGGGTGGAGAAAGCCAAAAGAAGAGGAAACTGGGGGGCAATCCCAGCAGCCAGAAATGGAAGGTTCGATCCAAGGAGGAGTGAGCATCACAGCCAAAGGTTTGGCGAAGGACGTCGTAGGACTTACAAGCCATCTGTCAAAGCTGAGAATGACAAGTGGGTCCAACCAATCAGAGATGCTCAAGGGTAGAAAAGATGGAAGAACTTTGAAATGCATAGAGGTTCCTCCATGGAAGGAAAAAGGGAGGTCGAAAAATAGAAACCAAGACCATACCCATCAGAAAACTATAAAGGAAAGAATCCAATGTCAAGGTCTCAGTGGAGAAGGTTCCAAAGGCAGAAAAGAGCAGAAAAGGAGGATGCAGAAAAGAACAAATTCAAAGAAAACACTCTTGATGAAAATAAAGCTGAGTCAAGCAAAAACATGCAAACGATGAACCAAGAGTTTGCTCTCAAAAACGAGCCATCTCAAAAGGATAAACCAAGCAACATGATAGAGATGTCGAAGCCTAACAACAAGGTGCCAGAGGACGATGAAGTGACTGATGATTTTAGGTCAGACTCAGAAGCATCTTTCGATGTCGCATGCAATGTGGTTTCAGTGCTGCCTAGAGACTATGATAGAGTGATGGAAATCGAAGACGAAGAAGATGATGTTGAAGATGACAGCATGAGGCTCAAGCTTGTATGTTATTATATAATGAACAATGGTTGTGTCGAAGAGCAAAACGCTTTCTTTGAAAGACCAGATGATGCAATGAAGGCACACTTGAAGCCTTTATTCATAAAAGGAAAAGTTGAGAACGTTGGTGTCAACAAGATATTAGTAGATGGTGGTGCTGCTGTGAATTTGATGCCCCATTTCATGGTAAAAAAGATTGGAAAGGATGACTCAGACACAAAGCCCCACAACATGGTTTTGTCAAATTATGAGGGAAAAGTAGGAAGTACCATGGGAGTGATCCAGGTGAACCTAACTGTTGGAACCATAACAAGACCAACGATGTTTATAGTGATAGCTTCAAGGGCAAATTATAACTTGCTGCTTGGAAGAGAGTGGATTCATGGGATAGGAGTTGTACCATCATTCATGCACCAACGAATAGCCATCTGGAGGCCAGATGGGATTGTCGAGAATATTGAAGCAAACCAAAGCTATTTTATGACTGAAGTAAACAATGTGAATAGTCGAAGTTTCGACAAGAATTTGGCTCACATACCCCCTGCAACCCAGCAGAATTCGACTTAAAGGCAACTGACAACGCCTATTATTCCATGTACCTTCACCCAACACGTGGTTTTCAATGGGACAAAGAAGTAATTGGCGAACCAAGTCACGTATGGGGAACTTCGCCCATTTAGCCAACCGGTTGGGAAAGTGAATTTGATGATTAAGACGGGTGAAGCCTCAGCGATCGAAAGAATTACGGCTTATATAGCCGAAAATAAACTCAAAGCGGCCCTAGAGGCCGAAGTGAAATACATGGCTGTCGAAGCCAACAAAGAAGATTTTGGAGAACAATGTCCCCAAAGGGATATTGAAAAGGGTTATGACAACAATCAGACTGGCGAATGGCAGAATCAGAAGCTTGACGCCATCTATGATGACGAACCCTTGGGGTTCAAAAAGGATCCAGCATCGACTAACATGAAGATGGTGGTGCAGGATCCACTAGAGGAAATCAATTTAGGACTGGGGGCAGAAAGAAAGCCAACTTACATCAGCGCCAAGATGGATCCTCAGTTCAAAGTCGAAATAGTCCAATTGCTAAATGAGTACAAAGACTGTTTTGCATGGGATTACGACGATATGCCAGGATTAGACAGGAGTTTGGTCGAATTGAAGCTGCCAATAATGGAGGGAAAGAAGCCAGTAAAGCAGACTCCCAGACGCTTTGCACCAGAAATCTTGTCGAAAATAAAAGAAGAAGTCGAAAGACTTCTAAAATGCAGATTCATCCGCACCACCAGGTATGTCGAATGGATTGCAAACATTGTTCCTGTAATTAAGAAAAATGGCAAGCTGAGGGTATGCATTGATTTTAGAGATTTAAATTCAGCTACCCCTAAGGATGAATATCCTATGCCAGTGGCAGAAATGCTCATAGATTCTGCAGCAGGCCATGAGTATTTGAGTATGCTTGATGGATACTCTAGCTATAATCAAATTTTTATTGCTGAAGAAGATGTTCCCAAAACAGCTTTTCGTTGCCCTGAAGCAATAGGAACCTATGAATGGGTAGTAATGCCCTTTGGTTTAAAAAATGCTGGAGCAACTTATCAAAGAGCCATGAATTCAATTTTTCATGACTTTATCGACACTTTTATGCAAATATACATTGATGATATTGTGGTTAAGTCTGTTTCAGGAATAAGTCATATAGACCATCTTCGACAGTCCTTTGAAAGGATGAGAAAGTTTGGTTTAAAAATGAATCCCCTTAAATGTGCTTTTGGTGTGCAGGCGGGTGATTTCCTAGGTTTTGTGGTCCACAAGAAAGGGATCAAAATAAATGAAAACAAAGCCAAAGCCATAATGGAAGCGAAAACGCCATCGACAAAGAAGGGATTGCAGTCTCTGCTAGGGAAAATCAACTTTCTTAGAAGGTTCATTTCCAACCTTAGTGGGAAGACACAAGCCTTCTCACCTTTACTTCGACTAAAGAAGAAAGATTTCACATGGGAGCAAGAACAACAAGATGCCTTCGACAAGATCAAAGAGTATCTGGCTAGTCCTCCAGTTTTGATGTCTCCTTGTAGAAAAAGAAGTATGAGATTATACATTTCAGCATCAGACAAAACTTTGGGAAGCATGCTGTGTCAAGAAGATGAGAATGGCGTCGAAAGGGCCATCTATTATCTCAGCAGAGTCCTAAATGATGCTGAAACTAGATATAGTGTAATAGAAAAATTATGTTTGTGTGTATATTTCTCTTGTACAAAGTTAGAGTTCTATATAAAACTTGTTGATGTATTTGTTTCTTCTCATTTCGACGTAATAAAATATATGTTATCTAAATCCATTTTACATAGTCGAATTGGGAAATGGGCTTTGGCATTGACAGAATATTCCTTAAAATATCTGCCTTTGAAGGCTGTTAAGGGACAAGTGGTTGCTGATTTCATAGCTGACCATTCCATAAATGAAAATGAAGTAAAATATGTCGAATTAGAGCCATGGAAGTTATATTTCGACGGTTCCAGTCATAAGAATGGAACTGGCGTTGGAATGCTAATTATTTCTCCTGACAAAATTCCAACAAAATTCAAGTACAAAGTCGAAGGCTTATGTTCAAATAATGAAGCAGAATATGAAGCTTTGATTGCTGGACTTGAAATATTGCTGGAATTGGGGGCAACAAGAGTCGAAATAATGGGCGACTCTGAGTTGGTGATAAAACAATTGACAAGAGAATATAAATGTGTCAAAGAGAATTTGATTATGTACTTCGTAATAGCTAACAGACTTCTCAAAAAATTCGACAATGTGGCCATCAGACACATTCCTAGATTGAAGAATCAAGAAGCAAATGATTTGGCTCAACTTGCGTCAGGCTACAAAGTGTCGAAGGAAAACTTGGAGAAAGCTATTGAAGTAAGAGGAAGAGTCATATCCACCAAATTGGCTCCTTCAGATTTGGAGACAATAAGATTAGGTTATGGGGATGAGGAAAATTTTGAAATTTTCAATGTAGATGATTCAGAAATTGAAGATTGGAGAAAGCCTATCAAGGATTATCTACAAGACCCAAATCAGAAAGTCAAAAGAAAAGTAAAGTACAGAGCTTTAAGTTATGTACTTTTTGGAAATGAATTATTTAAAAAGACTGCAGAAGGAGTCTTGCTGAAATGTTTGGGCGAAGATGAAGCTTACATAGCTTTGTCGAACGTGCACAGTGGTGCATGTGGCGCACACCAAGCAGGCCACAAAATGAAATGGTTGTTATTTCGACAAGGAATGTACTGGCCAACAATGTTGAAAGATTGTGTCGAATTTGCAAAAGGTTGTCAGGAATGCCAAGTGCATGCAGGTATACCACATTTTCCAGCAGCTGAGTTGCATTCAATTATAAAACCTTGGCCATTCAGAGGTTGGGCGTTGGATTTAATTGGTGAAATTCGACCAGCCTCTTCAAAGGGGCAGAAGTACATTTTAGTTGGAATAGATTATTTCACTAAGTGGATTGAAGCTATACCACTGGTAAATGTGGATCAAGAGGCAGTTATAGAGTTTATCCAGAAACATATAATTTACAGATTTGGGATACCAGAAATAATAACTACTGATCAGGGATCTGTGTTTACAGGAAAAAACATGCAAATGTTTGCAAAAGACACAGGTTTTAAACTCTTAACTTCGACACCTTATTACGCCCAGGCAAATGGACAAGTCGAAGCAGCAAATAAGGTTGTGATAAATTTAATCAAAAAGCACGTGGGTAGAAAACCTAAAAACTGGCATAAGACTTTGGATCAGATTTTATGGGCTTGTCGAACGTCTCCTAAAGAAGCAACAAATTCTACTCCATTCAAATTGACTTATGGACACGATGCAGTGCTACCGGTCGAAATTTATTTACAGTCAATACGAGTTCAAAGGCATCATGAAATTCCATCAGAAATGTATTGGAGCATGATGATGGATGAACTAGTTGATTTGGATGAAGAGAGGTTGCATGCGTTAGACCTGATAAAGAGACAAAAAGAAAGAGTCGAAAAGTTTTACAATAAGAAAGTAAAATTTAAGACCCTTTCAGTGGGGGATCTTGTTTGGAAAGTAATTCTTCCTATGGATCGAAAAGATAGGTTAATGGGAAAATGGTCTCCTAAGTGGGAAGGACCTTTCCAGATTTTAAAAGTTTTTTCAAATGGCGCATATGAGGTCGAAGAGATAGATAAAGATAAAAGAATACTGAAGATAAATGGCAAGTATTTGAAAAAATACAAGCCAACATTGCAAGAAATTAAAATAGCAGTCGAATAATTGTAAAAAGAAAAGCAATATGGCGGGCTAAAAATCTTTTCGCCAGATAGTACAAATCCATTGTCATTACAAAAAGGGCTTTAAAAGCCAAACAAAAATTACAAGTGTTCAAACGGGAAAAGATGCTTTCAGCTTCTCAAACTTCGACTTCTGAATTTGAAGGCGTCGCTCACAAAGTGTCTTGTTCTTAGTAATCTCTCCAATCTCCTCGCCAAGCTTACGGGCCCTGTCGACATGGTGCACACCAACTTCCAGCTCTTTGCGGATTTCTTCCTGGTCATTCTTCTGCAGCTCTGATTGACGTTTTTTCGCCTGTGAAATTTTGCCTTGGAGGACAGAAATTTCTTCCTCCCATTTTAGAATGTTTTCGCCACACAAAACTGCTTCCCGCTGATTTTGCTCAGACACTTGCTCCATTTCAGTTACCTTGTTGGACAAATTCGACGCAGCTTCCCACTCAGCAAGTTGGGTCTCTGTTTTGGTTTCAAGCTTCTTGGAGCACTCTCGAAGTTGATTAAAGTCAGTTACCACAAGATCTATCAAAGTAGTGAGGTCCAGCACCACATCAGTGACTTCAGGAGGAGCCTCCAGGACATTGACTTGCTTCAGGATTTTCTTCAGGTCGAAGTGAGCAGAGGAGTCATTCTCCAGAAGTTGAAACAAGTCAATATCAAGGACCTTCTGTCGAATGTTTGCCAGCGATTCATCCATTGATTTGGCATCAGAAGTGGTCCCTGAGGTAGTCGAGCTACTGATAGTAGTGTCAGCGAAATTGTAGCGGGAACTGAGCATGATCTTCAGGTATTCGAAAGGTCTTTGTACCTTCATACTCTCTAGCTCCTCATGAGAAAATTGGGTCGAAGTCGTCCCGGTCGAAGCAGCTTTAGCTGTTTTACCAAGATTTTCTTCGACGTTTTCTGTCTTTTCGCCAGTATCAGCAGCAGGAGTTGGTGGCCTTTCATGTTCTTCTTCTTCTTCTTCGGCATCGCTTGCAGCCTCCTTGTCTCGCTCTTCGTCAGCAAATTCTGAATGGGGGGAGATTGATCTTCAGCTTCATTTCTAGTGGCAGCCATCACGGTGTCCCCATCCGTTTCGACAAAGTCTTCAGTATCGGGACCAGTCTTTTCTTCCACTACTTTTGGAATCCGTATAGAAATGGCAATGGGTTGATCTACTCCAGTGGCTGATTCCTTCGCTGAACTCTTAGGGGAGGATTTGGAGGCGCTGGCTGGGTTATAAGTAGGATCACTACTGGTCTTGGGAAGAACTTGGATCATAGGTTGCCCGTGAATATCGACAGGTACCTGAAGGGTAAGTAGGTCAAAGGAGCAAATATAGGTAAAACAGCTTGTTAGCATCAAGAGGAAAAGAAAAGATCATACCTTTAGAACTTTGGTTTTTAGACTAGAACTTTCACTTTCCGCTGGAGCGGGGGTGGTCTCCTCACCTGGTTCCTTTGATAGTATTTTCTTTAAAACTTTGGGAGTATGAGGTTTCTGTGAGAGAGTTTTGGTTGCTTTCTTCCTCTTTTTGGTGGGTTTTGCCTGATCTGGTGACTCATCACCATCCTTCTCAGTATTTAATGCTGGACAAACAGGAGAATTATCAGAGTGCTCTTCCAGGTCAGTGTCGAATTCATCAATGGTTTGTGTAACGCCCAAATATTTAATTATTTATTTAACTGGATATTTACTAATTGTTTGTGAATCATTCGGTTGATTTTGGTTTTGCGGTGAATTAAGTCGTTAAGTCGGTATATTAAGTCGGTAAGTCGTAGAAATAATATTAAAAGTCGCGGAATAATATTGGTAGTAATATTATCGTAGTTGGAGTGTGCTCGGTCAAGTGGGCTTGGTTTCGTGTCGGAATTAGTAAATTAGGGGGTGTATGATTAGGCCCATTAGACATTATAATTGAATAATATTATTTTAATAAAACAAAGAAAATAGAAAGAATAGTGAAGTTGTGGGTATCAGTTAGAGGGAAAAGAAGGACGTGAGAGAAGTTGAGAACGGAAGAGAAGAAGAAGTCGCGAGAGAAACCGCTGCCGGTATCGAGTTTCTGGAACCCGATCGATCGTCGAGCTACCTTCAATCCAAGGTAAGGGTGGGTTCGATTATTATAACCGGGTTAGGATGAATAGTATATGGGTAGGGGATTATATGATTGTTTTTCCCAATTGACTTCTTGATAAGTTATTGTTGATTTTGTGTGGTCGTTGATAATCTGGCTGATGTTGATGATTGAGTTAAGTTGATTTTCTTCGACGATGTGTTGTTGCTGAAGTTATATGGATTAATTATACGAAAATGTTAATTGTCAATTGTTGAGGAAAAATCGTTGCTGGACAATGTACCATGTTACGGTGAAATCTGGGAAGCGAATTAACAGAAAATTGTATTTTGGGGAATTAACAGAAAATTGTATTTTTGGGGTGGCCTGAAGAAAGAAAAGAAATTTGAGGCGGGGGCCTCACCAGGTGGGGGTGGGCGCCTCCAATGAAGGGGGGTGGGCGCCTCCATAATGCCTTTTTGGTGGGGGTGGGCGCCTCCAATGGTTTTTGGGTCCTTTGGATTCTGTTTGGTGTTGTTTTGTTTTGTTTTCTTTCTAACAGTATATTGGATGAAATAATAGGTTCATTAGAAATAATAGTATATTGGATGAAATAAATGGGTTCATTAGAAATAATAGTTTTCTCCAATGATTATATAGCAGAAAAATAATAGGTTCATCGATAATTCATGTAGCAGAAGTGTAACAATTTTTGACAGCAAATGAAACCGACAGTAGAAGCAGAGTGATGTGTAAATTTTCATGACAGAAGCTTGGTAAATTATTTTAATTGGCAGCAGTAATAGGAATAGAATTTTCCAATAAAACTGGTATTAGTAACAGAAGTTAAAAACAACACAGTTTAGTCGGTTTAGCCGGTTTAGGCGGAAAAACTAGTTGTCCGGAATTTAACGGAAATTGTCGGGGTAAGTCGGGTAATTTAGTAGGTGGCTTTGGTTGAATTGTTTGGTTGAAACTATGTTGAAAACGTGGAATTTCAGGTACAGCAGTTGAGTTTGATATTGTTCCGGTACACGGACGAATTTTAAGTTGAAGGCGTAATAGCCAAAGTTGATTAAGTTGTTTATGTCGAAAAGTTGCTATGTTGTCAAGTTGATCATGTGTGGATGTTGTTGAGTTGTTTATGTTGTTGAGTTAGTGCGTGTCATGAACATACATTGCATTTTGTGTCGGAGCGTTGCTCACACCACGTTGGCCTGGATTGGCATATGTTGAAAGTTGAAAGTTGAAGGCTTATGCCTTGATGCCTCGATAAACTGGCAATATTAAGTTGGGAGTTTTACTCCGATGGTACCACATGCATAACATTGTCGAGTCACATTGAAGTTGCATTCTCCTAAGTTGTTGTTGATTTCCGTTAGTTGTTATTGATTTGATTTTGTTTGTTGGTGGTTGATGTGAAGTGGTGAATGTTTGTATGATTCTTGCCTGTATATTATTTATCATACTCCGTTTATAATTTTCTGTAACTCACCCCTTCTGTTTGAATGTTGTCCCTATGTTGGCAACGTGCAGGTAATCAAGAGGAGTAGCCGGTTACCTTAGTTCGAGTCGGTGGTTGTCGCTCTGATACGTAGCACTCGGGGGGATAATCGCGTGTTTTTTTTCTTATTGCTTTGATTATGTTTAAGTTGCTGAATTTTATATTGATTTCGTTAAAGACTTGAATTTTGAAGTTGCTTTATATTGGATGAAGATACTTTAACTATTTGAAGTTAAAGACTTGTTGATTGGGAGTCATTATTTTGTTGAATTTTAAATCAAGAAAAATTTTATGTTGAACTTATTAATCCGCTGCTAGAAAGTTAAAGTTGTTATATTTTAAAGAACTAAACAGGTTCGAATCAGTTATCCGAAAAGTTGTATCCGTTATGTATGATATACAGGTGATTGTAAGATATGTTTAAGTTGAAATGAATGTGACATCCTGTATGACGAAATTTTATACTCTGATATTACATAATTACGTTGGGTAGAATCAGGGTGTTACAGTTTGCCTTTCATAGCTACCAGCATCAAGGTCGACTCCATCTTGGAGTCTCTCAGCTAAAGTCTTTTCAGAATCAAGATCAATTGTGTCCTGCTCTTTTTCCTTTGTCGAAGCTTTGGAAGAGGTAGGCATTGAGCTAGCTGCTTTAAAGGTAGGACCACCTGTTAATGTTGGCATTTCTTTTGCTATGGGTTGTCCTTCGACGTCAACTTGGATCTGAAAACAAGCAAAAAGTCAAGGAAAAGAAAATGCAAGTAAAAGTGAATATCATCAGTCGAAATAAAGGTTTACCTGAGGGATCTCAGTATTAAAGCTAGAATTCCTACTTTCTGTATCTTTGATAAGAACTTTTGTAACTGGACTGGTGGGGGGAATTTTCTGGGTCAAGCGGACAATGGACCTTTGGGAGGCAACTGTCTTGATCTTCGGGACCTTCTTTCTCTTGAGAGGTTGTTGGTCTGGAGATTCATCCCCAGATTCTTCATCGATCACCTTTACCTCCTCCTCTTGTTTTCTTTTCTTGGAGGATGGTGGGTTTTGACTCACCTAAAAACACAGGAGAAAATTGTTTTAGTTCGAGTTAAACAGAATTTATTACATGGAAGAAAGTTGATATTTTCTGGTAAAAACTTTTCGACTGTAGAGGTTGGTTGTTCGACCACCTTTCCAGAATTACTTCCGACAGAAGCCTTTTTAGGAGTAACCTTGACAGCTGAAAGAAAGGAAGAAAAGTAAAGAAATGAATACAAAAGGAAAAAGCAGAAGAAGGAAGTTAGAATAAAGTAAAGAAAAATTGTGTTTCTTTAAACACCTTCAAGAATGGGAGATTCCACGCGAACGTGTTCTATTCCAATATGAAGGTGTCCTGGAAAATTGTCCAAATGATACTTAGTCGGAACCACACGCTCGGCAGGTTTTTTACAAGATTCACGGAGCAGTTTTAGGTGAGATCCACAAATAAACCAATCTGGGAATGGAGGGCTTAATGCTACACCAAATTCAGCAGAAGGTAGAGGGGGAAACTTTGGTGGATAATAACTGTATGCCAAATCATAACGTATTTCTAGACGAACATATGAAGGCAACACTAGCTTCTCCAGTTTTGCTGTAAATTTGTGTTTCAAAGTCACTGCTGCTTCGCTTATGGTTCGACTAAGATCATTTGGCCGGTAAATAGTTTCAAAATAATGCTGAAACTTTTGGATTTCTTTAATATGTCTTTCAGTACCTTTCTTTGTCCGATCCTGCACAAAAGTAAAAGCATTCGTCAGATGAGTCGTAAAGGCCGTCATGTCGAAGAATCTAGTGAGGTAGTAGTCTTTCCACCAAACATCAAATTCTTGAGTGCAGAGGAAGGATGGTCGAAAGACCACCGGTTGAATCTCCAGAGTCTCATCAAAGTATTTTTCTGATAACTCTATGCTTTTCTCCAGATTATGAAAAGAATTGTGAAAAATAATACAACCTTTCTTTGGATAAACGGGTTTTGTTTTTATTTGGATTAACCCAAATTGTCGAGCCACTAGGTTGGGTTGATAAATAATAAGGGAAATTTTTGTGTTATTCGTGTTGTGATGGGAGAAAAGGTGTCTTGGTGTTAGGAACGATTCCCAGATAACCAAAAATGTGTCTTCGTCTTTCTGCATCTCAAAAGGAAGTTGTTTGGTAAACCATTTGGGACCAATAGTTCTGTTGGCAAAGGGTGCCATGGACGGAGTAAAGTTGTATCGTTTGGCAAACATCATTACATAACTGGTGAAGGCTTGTCGAAGGCTAATCCCTTCGTCAGATGGAGTTAGCTTTACCAACCTAGGCCATTCGACGTTTTTGCCCTTCACTTCTTCCTCATTTACTTTATTCTTGATAGGGAGAGAAGCCTTAAAGGTGGCATTTAGCCATAACTGTAGAAGCCAGAAAGGCCCCGCCAAGCTTAGTTTTCCTTTCTCTTTGACAGTCTTCAAAAATTCCACACTCTCGCTAATGGATTCATAAAGGTTCGCCAAAACCATTTCGCTTAAACAAAGTTTTTTCCCAGCATGAAGTTGGTTAGCTATGGTAAGGTATTTTTTGGCAACCTGAAGAGAACGAGAGCAAAAGACAAATTTCGACAACCAGAGGGTCAAAAAGGCTATGTGCTCTACATCAGAGACTTCTGTAGTTGTTTTGTCATAATAATGAGCAATAAACAAGGAATAGGAGGCATGTTTGGTGTTGAAACCTATAGTATCTTCATCTAAAACAGTAGGGTCGAAGTCTAATCCTATAGGGCTAAGGCCAACTATGGCAGCTATGTCGAAGAAGGTTGGAGTGACCATTCCACAGGGAAGATGGAAGTTGTTATAGGTGTTATCCCAAAAGTAAAGGGAAGCCAGGAGCATGTTTGGGCAATAACTAGGGCCCACCTTCGACAGTTGGATCAAGTCGAAAATGCCAGTTTGCTTCCAGAAATCCCCTTTAATTTTTTCGACCTTAGTCAGCCAGGCCAAATAGTCTGAAGGATCTTTTGTCAAAGGGCAACTTCTAAAGATCCTAGCTTGGTTCAAATATGCTAAATCTATTTCTTCAGAAGCTGGGGAGCTATCAGGATTTTTTGAGGACGTTTCACTAGGTTTGGGTTTTATTCCAGCACCTATGGGTTTTGAATAAGAATACGTAGGGAAAAAAATCCTTTAAACGATCAGCGTTAACATTGGGGTCAGGGAGTGGACCCAACATTGCATGGCAAGTGCCAGAAATAAGAACCGGAATGAGTACCTGGGATTGATAAATGCTTGCTTTCTCTCTTTCATTTGGAGGCTCTGGAATGTACTGTTGATTGCTCATAATCACTGGTCCAGGCAACTCGTGCGCATAAGGGAGAACGGTAGTGTCCTTGGCCTTCTTGGTTTTCTTGTTAATAGGAGCTTTGTGAGGAGCCATTGATGAAGGAAGCAAAGAGATTTCAGAAGAAAGTATGAAGGTTTGAAATGGGTTTGTGAAGAAGAGGAAGGTCAGGAACGTAAAAGTGTTAAAGAAATTTGGAAATGAGTATTTATAGAGGGAAAGATTAGGAAACTTTCCAGTTTCTATATTGATCATGGGACACGTGTCAAGATTTCAACGGTGATGATCAAAGAGTATGGAAAGTTGAGAAAGGCATGGCTAGCTAGGTTTTAGGGTTATGGAGATCATGTCTGAACGTGGGATTAGATGGGACGTTTTAAGAAAAAATATAATGATGGACTTTCTTGGGACTTAACAAAAGGTCACGTCTTGAGAACCAACATCATTAATGCAGGTAACATGGCGTAGAAATATTTTCGACAGCAAATGATGGTTTCTCCAGAAATAAGTCGAAACATCTTTGTTGGGGGGCAATTTGTAGACACAGATTTTCGACACCATGTTTTGGTAGGCGAAATGATGTTCTTCAACTAAAGAAAAAGGCTACGGATGAAGAAGAAAGAAAATGAAGGTATTCAAAAAGAGTTTCGACACTTCGACAAAAACAAAGTTTCGACATTTCGACAGAAACGTAAGGAAGTTTGCGTCAGACAAGGTTTAAGGGACATCTGCTATTTTTCGACAATTCGACAAAGTGAAGAGGCGCAACGCTTCGACACAAAGGGAAAATTCAAATTCAAGGATTATAACGTTTGGCAGAAGACGCGTGGAAGCTTTAGAAGAAAAGAAGACATGCAGAAGGCCAAGTGTCAAAGATTTAGAATTTTTCCGTTATTTGGTAGTTATCATATTTGTATATAAATAAGATAGTTGTGGTAGAATTTTAGTGTGTGAAAACTTGTACAAAATTCCTGTAAATACTCAAAGTACCCGTGTGAGAGAAAAGAGTTTGTTATCTGGAAAATGTACGTGTGAACACCATCTTTTAAGTTTATAAAAAATTCAAAGTCTTTTATAATTGCCTTTACTTTTCCCAGTCATTTATCCTTTGTCATTTATTTTATGCAAGTTTTTACTTTCATTCAACTTATTTTTCGCCAGAAGTTTTTAGTTAGTTCTTTGACCAAATCATTCATACATAAAGATATAACAAAAAAAACCATTAAAACACCATTCTCCTAAGAGTTAGACAAATTTGCACATGTATCCCAGGATTTGTGTGGTTGGTCCTGCAAGTAACCCAATTTTATAAGAGATTGGTAAACCAGAGGTTGTTCGCCAAAATCAACAGCGAACACTGTTATTAAAAAGAATGGGTCTTTGAGAGTTTGCATTGATTTTAGAGATTTAAACTCTGCAACTCCTAAAGATGAATATTCAATGCCAGTAGCAGAAATGTTAATAGATTCTGCAGCAGGACATGAATATCTTAGTATGCTGGATGGATATTCTGGCTACAACCAAATATTCATTGCTGAGGAAGATGTTCATAAAACTGCTTTTAGATGCCCTGGAGCCTTAGGCACCTATGAATAGGTAGTGATGCCTTTTGGTCTCAAAAATGCTGGTGCCACTTATCAAAGGGCGATGAATTCAATCTTCCATGATTTTATAGACACATTCATGCAAATTTACATTGATGATATTGTGATAAAATCTATTTCTGGGAAGAGTCACATTGACCATCTTCGACAGTCCTTTGAAAGGATGAGAAAATATGGTCTTAAAATGAATCCTCTCAAATGTGCTTTTTGTGTGCAGGCAGGGGATTTCCTAGGCTTTGTGGTCCACAAGAAAGGGATCAAAATAAATCAGAATAAAACCAAAGCCATAATGGAGGCGAAAGTGCCATCAACTAAAAAGGAGTTGCAGTCGTTGTTGGGCAAGATCACTTCTTAAGAAGGTTTATATCCAACCTGAGTGGCAAAACTCAAGCCTTTTCGCCATTGCTTCGTTTCAACAAAGAGGGTTTTGAGTGGGGGCAATTACAGCAGGAAGCCATTGACAAGATCAAGGAGTACCTAAGCCACCCTCCAATTCTTTCACCACCTTGTGGAAATAAGAGTATGAGATTGTATATAGCTGCATCAGATAAAACTCTAGGGAGCATGTTAGCTCAGGAGGATGAAAATGGAGTCGAAAGAGCCATTTATTACCTTAGTCGAGTTTTAAATGATGCAGAAACTAGGTATAGCATGATTGAAAAGCTATGTTTATGCTTGTATTTCTCTTGTACTAAATTGAAGCAATATATAAAGCCAGTTGATGTGTATGTTTCTTCTCACTTTGATGTTGTAAAACACATGTTATCTAAGCCTATTTTGCATAGTCGAATTGGCAAATGGGCATTAGCATTAACAGAATTTTCTCTAACATATCAACCTTTAAAAGCTGTGAAAGGGCAAATAGTTGCAGACTTTATAGTTGACCACTCCATAAATGAAAATGATTTGAATTATGTTGAATTAAAATCCTGGAAGTTATACTTTGATGGATCAAGTCATAAAAATGGAACAGGAGTGGGAATATACATTATTTCTCCTGAAAAAATTCCAACAAAATTCAAGTACAAGGTCGAAGGACCTTGCTCTAACAATGAGGCTGAATATGAAGCATTAATTGCTGGCCTTGAAATTTTGTTAGAATTGGGGGCAACTAGAGTCGAAATAATGAGAGACTCAGAATTGGTTATAAAATAAATCACAAAGGAATATAAATGTGTTAAAGAAAATCTCATTATGTACTTTGTGATAGCCAATAGATTATTAAAGAAATTTGAGGTAGTGGCCATCCAATACATACCTAGAATAGAGAATCAAGTTGCTAATGACTTGGCTCAAATTGCCTCTGGATACAAAGTGTCGAAGGAAAATCTTCAAGAAGTAATTGAAGCAAGAGGTAAAGTGGTGGTTGTTGGATTGTGCCCATCAGACTTAGAAACAACTAAGCTTGGATGCATAGATGGCAAAAATTTTGAAATTTTTGCTATAGATAATTTGACAGATGAAGACTGGAGAAAGCCTATAGTTGAATATTTGCAAACTTCAACGGCTTCGACAGAGCGAAAAATCAGGTATCAAGCTTTAAGCTATGTACTTCTGGGTAATGAATTGTTTAAAAAGACCCCTGAGGGAGTCTTATTGAAATACCTTAGTGAAGCAGAGGCATATTTGGCTCTTTCGACAGTACATAGTGGGGCATGTGGAGCACACCAAGTTGGCCAGAAGATGAAATGGTTGTTGTTTCGACAAGGCATGTATTGGCCTACTATGCTGAAAGATTGCATAGAATTTGCTAAGGGTTGCCAAGAATGTCAAATTCATGCTGGCATACAGCATATCCCTGCAAGTGAATTACATTCCATAGTGAAACCATGGCCTTTTAGAGGATGGGCTTTGGATGTAGTGGGAGAGATTCGACCAGCATCTTCAAAGAACCAAAGATATATTTTGGTGGGAATTGATTATTTCACCAAGTGGATTGAAGCAATACCACTGGCGAATATAGGTCAAGAAGATGTTATTGAATTCATTCAAAATCACATTATTTATAGATTTGGTATTCCTGAAACAATCACTACGGATCAAGGATCAGTGTTTACTGGTCGAAAGATGCAGGAGTTTGCCAAAGAAATAGGTTTTAAGTTATTGACTTCTACACCTTATTATGCTCAGGCCAATGGGCAAGTCGAAGCTGCCAATAAGGTAGTGATTAGACTAATCAAGAAGCGTGTGGGAAAGAAGCCTAGAAATTGGCACAAGACATTGGACCAAGTTCTTTGGGCATGTCGAACATCCCTTAAAGAGGCTACTAATACCACTCCGTTTCGACTTACTTTTGGTCATGATGCAGTATTGCCTGTTGAGATTTATTTACAATCTGTAAGAGTTCAAAGACATTATGAGATTCCTTCTAAGGATTATTGGGAGATGATGATGAATGAACTAGTTGATTTGGATGAAGAAAGGCTTAGAGCCTTGGAGTTGTTAAGAAGACAAAAGAAAAGGGTCGAAGAATCTTACAACAAAAAGGTTAAGTCTAAATCTTTTGCATGTGGGGATTTAGTTTGGAAAGTGATTTTGCCTATGGATCGAAAGGATAGAACATTAGGCAAATGGTCTCCTAAGTGGGAAGGTTCATTCCAAGTCATACAAGTTTTCTCTAATGGAGCTTATGAAGTGGAAGAGTTGGACAAAGATAAAAGAGTCTTGAAAGTAAATGGCAAGTATTTGAAAAAATATAAGCCTATTTTGCAAGAGATTCGCATCAAAACTTAAGCTTTATTCAATAAAAAGAAAGCCAAAATTGGCCAAGTCAGGCTAATATGGCATACAAAGCAAAGAAGAATCAACACAACAATTTTTTAATCAAGGAAAGGTTATTCATAATCTCTCCAATCTATGGATTTGAGGATATCCATATAATCTGCATCTGGTTCATCATCAAAGTCCTGGGTGTTGGAGCGTCCTTTCTTAGAGATCTTCATTTTAGTTTCTCTCTTCTTGGCTTGAGAGGTTGCTCCAATAGAGGCTTCAGGTTTCTTTGTTGCCTCCATCTTTTTTGTTTCCTCAACTGCCTTTGCCTTTCCAGCCATTTTCTTGGCTGATGATTTCTCTGAATTGTTCATGTTTGCTTCTATGCAAAACTTGGTCAGGTGGAAGAGAATTTATAGAGGCGAAGTGTTGATTAGATTGGCCAATCAAACGGTGGAAACACGTGAGTTATTCTTGGAAGTATGCCTGAGGGCTATGCTATAAATGTTACTTTAAAGTTAGAGGCTTATGCCTTGAAGTTTTGAAACTAAGAAAGTTTTGTTTTCCAAGAAAAAGATAGAATGCCTTAATTGCAAATTTGACTTAGATGTGAGGCAATAAATAAAATGCATTATAATTTAATACGAGTCGAAAGCAGTTAATGGCGAAATACTAATGATTACTTAATCAGTGCCAAAGGCATAAAAACTGTCATTACATAAAGGCCTGAAAAGGCCAAGAAACAAATGATGGTTAAACAAACAAAGGTTTCGAAAGTATCAGAAGGGAAGCCTCGACGCCAACTGAGAAAAGGCTTCTATGTGATGTTTGAGGCGAGCATTGCACAAAGATTCATCAAGTTTGGCTGCTGCGAGCTCTTTTTCATATCTTTGGGCTGCCTCAATACGATCAATAGCATTCTTCGTTTCTTCAGCCATCTTAGTGTCGTCGAAATGTTGAAATTCACGGTTGCGTTTTTCAGCATTTTCAATTTTGGCTTGTAGCTCCGTGATTTATTGCTTTCAGGCTTCAATATCCTTCTGGTTGGAGGCTATCTCATCTTGTTTTTTCTTTTGATCAGCCTCCATACGTTCGACCTTTTCATACGACTCTTTTGCACCACACCAGGTTGAACTCTCACGACCAGATGTTTCTTCTATGGTATTCCTGATAGATGGAAGCAGCTTTATTTCTGCAGCTATTTGGTTCACCACAGCCGTTAACTATATCAGAAAACCAGAAACGTCTGGATTAAGGGTGGTGAGCTCAAGATTTTCAAGGGTGTCCCTCAGATAAGTGGTTGCAGTGGGGTCTGAGGCCAAAACTCTGTGAATGTCCCCTCTGAAGAATTTTTTCTTTATGGCTTGGAGGATTGTTTTGGCAAAATCATCTGATGCTGGAGGCGAAGAGCTAGAAGAAGAAGAACCATACTTCTGCCCGAGTATTAATTTGGAATACTCACGTGGGTTCGACCACTTGAGGGCTGTCAGTGAGTCTCCAGGATTTGGAACGTTAGCCAAAGGTTGTTGGACCACGGGCGAAGAAGTATGGTGAGGGGTAGGATCTGGTTGGTCTTCTTCTTCTTCTTCTGATTCTTCTCCTTCATCCTTTTCTTCTTCAGTTTCGACTGCCACTCCTCCATCATTTTCTTCAGCAGTTGGTTGAAGGTTGGCCTAGTCATCAGCTGGTTCAGAATGTGGTTCATGTGTTTCTTCAGGGGCAGCTTGTCCAGGATTGTCATTTTGAGGTTGAGCCTCAGGACCACCTTCTTCTTCGACAATCAGTTGATCAGTATCCATGAAGTTAGCCAGGTCGAAAGGTGGTGGACTTGAAGCATCATCATCATCAGAGTTAGAGCCATCAGCCTATGCATTCTGTGTAGTAGTTTGGGCAGGAGGGTTGGTGGGGTCTGCAGCTAGAGGATTAGGTTGATTAATTTCACTTAAACCAGAGCCAAGATCAGATGATGGATGGTAAGTTGGTTCACCTTGGCTGTTGAGGAGTGTAGTGGTGAAACTTCCTGCAGCGTGTTGAGGGGTGGGATTGTTGATTATGTCGGTAGCAAAATTGCCCAAAGCTGGTTGAGGGTCAGGATTATTGATTATGTTTGCCTAAAGAACACAAGTGAAGAAAATGAGATTGAAATGATTTGGGCGAAAGACGTCAGTATAATGAAAAAATGGTGCACATACCTGAGCTTGTACAGCAGCAGGACTTGAGTTACCACTTTCATGGTCGCCAGGAGATGTTTGGGTAGCTACCATGGAAGGTTGTTTTTCGACACCACTTGTTGTGGGTGCCTTTTCAAGTATTTTGGCCACCTTCGAAGGAGGTGGGCCAGTAGGTCCAGATGCCTTTATTGGTTTTCTTCTTTTCTTTGTAAGAACCTCCTCAGGAGATTCATCTGAGGCATCTGAAGATATAATAACAGCTGGGGTATCCTTTTTACCTTTCTTGGAAGGTGTTGGAGGTTTTCGACCAGTCTGAAGAGGCAATGCAAATATAAGAAAGAAATTCATATAGTAAAAGCGTAAGCAGGGGATGTGAAATATACCTGTGTGCTCTCTGGTTCTTTGCCACTTTGTGAGGTAGCAGCCCTAGTTGAAGCAGTTTTCCTAGGTACAGCTGAAAGACAGTAAAAATTGTTACAAGTTAATGATTACGTGGTTAGTTATAAAGCCATGGATTAAGGGTTTCAAACCTTCATATATTTCATATTCGACACGAACGTCCTGAATTCCTATATGAAGGTGTCCTTTAAAATTGTCTAACATATGCTTAGTCGGAACCACTCGTTGGGCCTTTGGCTGAGACTGCTGTCTAGGGATGGCAATGGGTACCCGTGGGGACGGGTACTAGTCCCCCGCTACCCGCCCCGTTTAGTAAATATGATATCCATATCCGCCCCATATCCGTGCGGGTATCTGGCAGACGGGTACCCGTGGATTTTGAGATATCCGCGGGTATTAACGGATATCCATGAATATTTTTTTTAATTGTAATTTACTATTTTTTCTTTTGTTAAATAGAAATTTTAGCTTTTTTGTAATTAGAAGATTATGTGTAAAATAGAAAATCTATTTTTAAATAGAAATTTTAGCTTTTTTTAACAAACTTGAAACAAATATATATTGAAACTATGCTTTGAGAATGAGAAAAATGATCACATAATGCATATTAATTTATAGAAACATGAAACATATAACAATATATTACACATGTGATTTAGTACAAATACATAAATTACACATGTGATTTAGTAGAATCTATTCTATAATATGTGATTAATTTTTCCAAAGGATAAGTAATTAGTATATATTACTTTTAAAGGATATTTAATTAATTTTATTAATTATAAACGGATATAGATACCCGCGGGTACGGGTACCATTAAATCCGTATCCGTGCCCGTAATGAAACGGGTAATTAAATATCCGTTTATATTACCCGTGGATACCCGTTAAGCCATCTTACCCATACCCGTGACGGATTTTATCCGCGGGTACGGGTTTTTTTGCCATCTCTACTGCTGTCGAAGAAGTTTTAAATGCTCCCCACAGACAAACCAATCTGGAAATGGAGGGGCAAGCGCCACTCCAAAATCAGCATTAGGTAGTCGAGGGAACTTTGGAGGAAAAAGTTTAAAGGCTACCTCATAACGTTTCTCACGAGGGACGTTGGGAGGAATTTTTAGTTGATCCAGCTTTTCTAGAAATTTTCTCTTTAGAGTGACAGCAGCCTCATGAATGGTTCGACTAAGATCATCTGGTCGATAGATAGTTTCAAAGTATTTTTGAAAAGCCTGTATTTCTTTGATGTGAGTAAACTTACTCTTTTTTGTCTTGTCCTGCACATTGAGAAAAGCTTGGTCAAGTAATGAAGAAAATGTAGCCACATCAAGAAAATGCTCATTGTAGTGCTTCGACCACCAGTGGTGGAATGATGAAGTGCATAAGAAAGAAGGCTCAAAAAACACGGGAGACAGAACTCCTCCTCTCTCATTCCAGCTGACGAGTGTACTGGTGACGTCTTCTTCACCAAAGCTTGCAGTATGAAGGATTACTTGGCCTTTCCTCTCATATAAACATTGAGGAAAGCTCTGGGCCAACCCAAATTATCGAGAGACAAGATTTGGTTGGTAAGCAATCAGTGTTGATAGGCCTCTCCCCAAGTTCAGCCTTTGGACAATGAATCTAGGAATTAAAAAGCCTTCCCAAATAGCAACAGATTCACTGTCAAGTGTCTTGTGAGGGTTTGGAAATGGCCTTGTAAACCACACAGGGCCATATCTTCTTTGAGCAAAGGGTACCATGCTGGGAGTAAACTCATAGCGCTTGGCAAACATCATGATATAGCTGGTGAAGGCCCCTTGAAGGGTTTCACCATCATCATTGGGTGTAAGTTTGACCAAACGGGGCCATTCGACGCTCCTCTCCCTTATCTCAGCGGAGGCTTCGTCAACTAGCCCTTTTCTGGGAAGGCTAGCTTCAAATGTTGCATTGAGCCACAGTTGAAGCAGCCAAAGAGGTCCACTCAAGTGTACAGAGCCTTGAGCTTCCATGTGCCTCAGTCGAGAAGCCCCTTCACTGATGGACTCATAAAGGTTCGCCAGGATGAGTTCACTTAAGCAGACCCCTCTATTGTTGTGAAGCTGGTTAGCAAGGGGCAAGTACTTCTTAGCCACTGGCAAGGACTTTGTACAGAAAACATATCTCGACAGCCATACTGTAAGAAATGCAATGTGTTCTTTATTAGATACTTCATCATGACATGCGTCGAAGTAGTGTTTGATGAAGTGGGTGTAGGTGAGTTTGGAACTTGAAATGCCTATGGTATCCTCAGCATCTTCTTCAGGGTTGTAAATAAGGCCATCTGGGCGAAGCCCTGTGATGGCAGCCAAGTCGAACTGTGTGGGGGTAACCATTCCACATGGCAGATGGAAGGTGTAGTGGGTGTTGTCCCAAAAATATAAGGACGCTGCCAGCATGTTCAAGCAGTATGGTACTGTTCGCTGTTGATCTTGGCGAACAACCTCTGGTTTACCAGAATGGTGAAATCTGGGTTACTTGCAGGATTAACCAAACAAATCCTAGGACGTCGGGCGAAAACTTAGATCAACGTGATAAATTTTAAATTAAGGGTGATATCTTTGGTTCTTGGTTTTATGTATTTAAGTCTTTTGGAATAAAAGATTTCAACTAACTCTAGATGAAAGTCTGAGATAAAAGAAAATGACTCTGAAAAGAACTTTTAAAGTAAAATGGCGAAGAAAGAACTTTAAAATAAAATGACGAAGAAAACATAAAGATGCTGGTAAATGTAAAGGAATTGGTTAAAAGACTTTGATTGATAAAGAAATTAAAAGATGGTGTTTACATGTACATTTTCCAAATAACTCTTTTCTCTCACACGGGTACTTTGAGTAATTGCAGGAAGTTTTGTACAAGTTTTTCACACCGAATTCTAATAACGACTATCCTATTTATAGATAAACAAAATAACTGCTATTAACGACTAAATCCTAAATCTTCGACATCTGGCCTTCTGCATGTCTCCCTTTCGCCAGGTGCTTCCACGCGTCTTCTGCCAAACGTTATAATTCTTTTGAATTTGAATCTTCAAGTTATGTCGAACAAACGCGTCCTTTCAGACTTGTCGAATTGTCGAACTATTGCAACCTTCTTCATACTTGTCCAAACTTTTTCCATTTGCAGAAATCTTTACTTGACGAAATGTCGAAACGTTGTCCTGTCGAAATGTCGAAGGATGTTGAAGGATATCTCCCAAGTAGATATACTCTTTCAGTTGTACTTCTTTTGGCATGTTCCTCCATTTGTCGAAAACAACTTTTTACGTGTTGAACTCATGGCGTCGAAAATACGCATATACAAATTGCCCCCCAGCAAAGGTATTTCGACTATCCTGGAGAAATAATCCTTTGGTGTTCAACCAATATTTTGACGCCATGTCATCCTAATTTTAAATTACACAATTTCAAGTTCCAACATATTTCATCATTTTACTTTCTCAAAACGTCAACTCTAGCCCACGTTCTAGCTTCTAGCCCATTATTACTCAACCTAACGTCATGGCCATCTCTTTTTTAACTTCCACTTTTCTTCATCACCGTCAAGATGATGCCACGTGCCCTCCATGATCACCACTAAACTCAAAAAATCATTTCCTCTTATAAATACATAAACCCCTATTTCTCTTTCTTTTTTACGCTTTTGAACCTTTCTTCTTCACCATCACTCCAAATCTTCATCTTCTTTCTAAAAACTTTCTGATTCAACAATGGCTTTTCAAAAATCATCAAGCAGCAAACCTTCCAAGAGTGAGCAACCTTCCATCATCCCTCCTGCGCACAGGTTGGATGAACCAACACTGATTGGGGATCAACAATACATTCCTGAGCCTCCAAATGCGAGGGAAAAAGACTGCATTTTTAAATCCCAGGTACTCATCCCTGTTATTATTTCTGGTAATCATTATGCCATGTTAGGACCACTCCCTAACCCAGACATTAAACCTGAGCGTTTACAAGAGTTTTTTCCCACTTATTCTCACACAAAACCCACAGGTGCTGGGGTGAAACCCCCCACTCTAGAGAAACCAGTAGAACAAACTGAACCTCAAGGTTCAAATGCAAAAGATGAGGAAGTAATAAATTTAACCTATCTAAATTATACTAGGATTTTTAGAACTTGCCCTTGGTCGAAAGACCTTTCAGACTACTTGTCTTGGTTGAACAGAGTTGAAAATGTTAAAGAAAATTTTTGGAAAGAAATAGGAATTTTTGACTTGATACAATTATCAAGAGTAGGACCCAATGTTTGCCCTAACATGCTGCTAGCCTCCCTTTACTTTTGGAATAGTACGTATAACACCTTCCACCTCCCCTGCAGGATGGTTACCCCTACGCTGTTCGACATAGCTGCCATAGTTGGCCTTAGTCCAGTTGGCATCGACTTCGACCCCACTCACCTGAACGAGGACTCCATAGATTTCGACACTAGTTTTGCCCTATACTCCCTTTTTATGTCTCACTACCACGGCGAAGATGACCACGAAGTTTTTGACAAAGAACACATAGCTTTTCTAACCTTGTGGCTGACCAAATTCGTCTTTTGCTCCCGCTCACTTCAAGTGGCTAAGAGGTTCATCACTATGGCGAACCAACTCCATGCTGGGATCAAATTATGCTTGAATGAGGTAATCTTGGCGAACCTGTATGAGTCCTTGAGTGAAAGCGTGCGTTCTTTGAAGACATTGAAGGACAAAGGGAAGCTTAATTTGGCAAGCCCCTTTTGGCTCTTGCAACTATGGATGAATGCCACTTTCGAAGCCTTTATTCCTGCGAAGCATGACATAAATGAAGAGGAATTCAAAAGCAGGAGTGTCGAATGGCCTAGATTGGTGCAATTGACACCAACTGATGAAGCAATTAGCCTTCGACGGGCCTTCACTAGCTACGTAATGATGTTTGCTGAGAGACATCATTTTACTTTGACTATGGCTCCATTTGCTGACAGAACCATTGGACCTGAATGGTTTACACGACAATTCCCCTTGCAAACCAAAAAAGATGAAAACATCTTCCTAAATGTCTGGGAATCCTTTTTGACCCCTAGGCTCCTATTCTCCCACCGCAATACTACGAAACCCCAGATTGCCTTAATAGTTTATCAACCTAACTTGGTTGCCAGGCAATTTGGCCTAATTCAAATCATGCCTCGACCTCTTTTCCCTAAAAAAGGGGCCATCATTTTCTATAACTCCTTCCACGACGAAGCCACCAGCAGGGAATTGTCGAACAAGCTGACTGGCGAATCTTTGGATATTCGACCGGTGGTTTTTCAACCATCATTCCTTTGCACTCCTGAGTTTGACACATGGTGGAGGGAATACTATGCTACCAAATTTTTCGACGTAAAAGCTTTCATCACTCATCTGACGAATGCTTTTGCTCTTGTGCAGGAACGGACTAAAAAAGGTACACAAAGACACATCCAAGAAATACAAAAATTTCAAAAATATTTTGAAACTGTTTACAGACCTGATGATCTTAGTCGAACCATACGCGAAGCAGCGGTTACTTTAAAAGAAAAATTCACGGAGAAGTTGGAGAAGTTGAAACTGCCTCCACACATTCGACCAGAAGTGCGTTACAACTTGGCTTTCAGCTATTACCCTCCTAAATTTCCACCTCTACCATCTGCTGAATTTGGTGTGGCTTTAAGTCCTCCATTTCCAGATTGGTTCACATGTGGGAATCATATGAAAATTCTTCGTGAAAGTTATAAAAAACCTGCTAAACGCGTGGTTGCGACTAAGTATCATCTGGATAACTACCCAGGGCACCTTCATATTGGAATAGAACACGTTCGCGTGGAAGATCCCATTCTTGAAGGTGTTAACAACAACACGAATTTTGTCATTTTATTATCACATATTTCTCACTGCCTAACTTTCCCCTTTTTTTTTTTTTTTTTTTTTTTTAGCTGTGAAAGTGCCTGCCAAGAAAGCTTCCGTCGAAACTCCACAAAGTGCCGCCCAGACACCTTCGACTAAGGTATAAATCTCTTCCTCTTTTGATCTATTCTTTTATTTCTTTAAGACACTCACTATTTTTGATTTATATGATCAGGTAAGTCAAAAAACCTCTACATTCCAAAAAAGAAAGAAAATACCAGAGATAATCCCTGTCGAAGAGTCCAGTGATGAGTCTCCATCTCTAAATCCCCCTCCTCAAAAGAAGAAAAGACTGCAGAAAATTGCCTCACAAAAATCCATTGTCAAATCCTCTAAAAGGGAATCTTCTAGCAGTCCTGCTACAAAACATCAGATGAAGGATACGGGGAGTGGAAAGTCTAGCTCCAAAACTGAGACTTCTAAGGTAAATTTCAATCTCGACCCTTCTCGTTTATTTTATTTCATTTTTAACTTAGAAATTTTTCTTTTGATAGAAGCCAAAGGTCGTCGAAAAATAGCCCGAGACAATCCAGGAGGAGGCAGCTCGAGAGGAGGACACTCCCATCAAAGAACTTGAGAGATAAACGGTCGAAGCATTCGACACTACTGTGGGAGCTGATTCTGATAACAACTCTCCTTCTCATCCTGAATTACACGCTGAGCAGCAAAAAGATGATGATGTTGAAGCAGACACTGCTGTCAAAGGAGATCCTGAAGAGAAGACTGCTGACGAAGAAGATCTGTCGAAGCAACAAGAAGCTAGGCGAACTTCAGAGCATAGCAACCAGCCTACTCCTGACCAAACTCAAAGGAGTTCCCAAACAACCGGTTCGACTAGTCTTTCTCATGAAGAGCTTGAAAGTCTCAAAGTGCAGAAACCTCTGGACTACCTGAAAGCCATACTTAGCACCAGATTCAACTTTAAAGACTCTTTCTACAGCAGTTCGACTACTTCTGGAGCCACTTCTGAAGTGCAGTCTCTACCCAATATCATGACTCAGATCAAGGCGAAGATCCTTGATGTTGACTTGTTCCAAGTTCTAGAGGAGAATGCCATTGCTCCAATGGAGTTGAAGAAACTGTTGAAGCAAGTTAACGTCTTGGATGCTTCTGTCGAAGTCTGTAATTTTGTGATAGAGCTGACAACTATGATTGACTTATCCAGCGCAGATCTTCACTGTCGAAGGGACTTATGTCAACAAATCTCTAAAAAAATGGACCAACAAGCTGCTGAATGGAACTCTGTTTCTGTTTCGACAAATAAGGTTTCAAAACTACAAGAGCTTTCTGAAGCCTCTGTCAAGAAGATTGCTACTTGCCATAACCACATCCAGACATGGAAGAAACAAATAGCAGTTCTCCAAGAGAAAATTTCCAAAGAGGAGGAACTCATAGCTTCTATCCAGCGGCCTAGGCAAAGCGAGATTGATGAAGAGTTGAAGGTTGGCATTCAACACGCAGAGACCGCTCAAAAGATCAATCAAGAGATTGAAGTTGCCCATATTCACAGGAACCTCTGTGATCGTCGACTTCAATTTCAGAAAGATAAATTTACCGCTTTGAAGGCACAGTTTGCAAACCTTCAGCTTTAGTCGAATTTTCCTGTCAATTTCCAGCCCTTTGAGGCTTTATTTGTAATGATTTAACGCCATCTGTTTGGCAGCACAATATTTACTTTTCAATTTCCGTTTTATTCGACTGCTATCTTTATTTCCTGCAATATTGGTTTATACCTTTTCAAATATTTGCCATTTATTTTTAATATCCTTTCGTCTTTCCCTATTTCTTCGACCTCATATGCGCCATTAGAAAATATTTTCAAAACTTTGAAAGGTCCTTCCCATTTGGGAGACCATTTTCCCATAACTCTGTCTTTTCGATCCATAGGAAGAATTATCTTCCAGACATAATCACCAATTGAAAAAGTCTTAAATTTTACTTTTCTATTGTTGAACTTTTTGACTCTCTCTTTTTGTCTCTTTATGAGATCTAAGGCACGAAGCCTTTCTTCATCTAAATCAACCAATTCATCCATCATCATACTCCAGTATGTCTCTGATGGGATCTGATGATGCCTTTGAACCCTAACTGATTGCAAATACAATTCGACTGGCAAAACTGCATCATGCCCATAAGTTAATTTAAATGGAGTCGAATTGGTTGCTTCTTTAGGAGATGTTCGACAAGCCCATAAAATTTGATCTAAGGTATTATGCCAATTTTTTGGCTTCCCACCTACATGTTTTTTGATCAAATTTATCACTACCTTGTTAGCTGCTTCGACTTGTCCATTAGCCTGAGCATAATAAGGTGTCGAAGTAAGGAGCTTAAAACCTGTATCTTGTGCAAACTTCTGCATCTTTCGACCAGTAAACACAGATCCTTGATCCGTTGTTATTGTTTTCGGTATCCCAAATCTGTAGATTATATGCTTTTGGATAAAATCCATAACTGCTTCTTGATCTACATTCACCAATGGTATGGCTTCAATCCACTTAGTAAAATAATCTACTCCAACTAAAATGTACCTTTGCCCTTTTGAAGAAGCTGGTCTAATTTCACCAATTAAATCTAACGCCCAACCTCTGAACGGCCAAGGTTTTACAATCGAATGTAACTCACTTGCAGGAACATGTGGTATACCTGCATGTACTTGGCACTCTTGACAGCCTTTTGCAAACTCGACACAATCCTTTAGCATTGTTGGCCAATACATTCTTTGTCGAAACAATAACCACTTCATTTTGTGGCCTGCTTGGTGTGCGCCACACGCTCCACTATGCACATTTGACAACGCTATGTATGCTTCATTTTCGCCTAAGCATTTCAACAAGACTCCTTCCGCAGTCTTCTTGAACAATTCATTGCCAAAAAGTACATAACTCAAAGCTCTATATTTTACCTTTCGTTCGACTTTTTGATTTGGATCTTGCAAATATTCTTTGATGGGTTTTCTCCAGTCTTCGACTCCTGCATCATCTACGTTGCAGATCTCATAATTCTCTTCGTCACCATATCCCAATTTTATTGTCTCTAAATATGATGGGGACAAACCTACAGATATGATTCTTCCTCTGACTTCAATGGCTTTTTCTAACTTCTCCTCCGACACTTTGTATCCTGATGCCAGTTGAGCAAGATCATTCGCCTCTTGATTCTCCATCCTGGGAATGTGCCTAAAAACCACATTGTCGAACTTCTTGAGAAGCCTATTTGCTATCACGAAGTACATTATTAGATTCTCTTTCACACATTTGTACTCCTTAGTCAACTGCTTTATTACCAACTCAGAGTCACCCATTATTTCGACTCTTGTTGCCCCCAATTCCAACAAGATTTCAAGTCCAGCAATCAAAGCTTCATATTCGACTTCATTGTTCGAACATAGCCCTTCGACTTTGTACTTGAACTTTGTTGGAATTTTGTCAGGAGAAATAATCACCATCCCAATACCAAGTCCATTCTTATGCCTGGAACCGTCGAAATACAGTTTCCATGGTGCTAATTCGACGTACTCCATAGTTTCGACTATAGAGTGGTCAGCTATAAAATCAGCCACCACCTGTCCTTTCATAGCCTTTAAAGGCAAATATTTTAAGGAGTATTCTGTTAGAGCCAAAGCCCACTTTCCAATTCGACTATGCAAAATAGACTTAGACAACATATGTTTTATTACGTCGAAATGAGAAGATACATATACATCAACAGGCTTTATATAATGCTTCAATTTCATACAAGAGAAATATACACATAAACATAGTTTTTCTATAGCACTATATCTAGTTTCAGCATCATTTAAGACTCTGCTAAGATAATAGATGGCCCTTTCGACGCCATTCTCATCCTATTGACACAACATACTTCCTAATGTCTTGTCTGATGCAGAGATATACAACCTCATGCTTCTTTTCCTACAAGGGGACATCAAGATTGGAGGACTAGCCAAGTACTCTTTGATTTTGTCGAAAGCCACTTGTTGCTCTTGCCCCCATGTGAATTCTTCTTTCTTTAGTCGAAGTAGAGGAGAAAAGGGTTGTGTCTTTCCACTGAGGTTGGAGATGAATCTTCTTAGAAAATTGATCTTCCCTAGTAGAGATTGCAATCCCTTTTTCGTTGATGGCGTTTTCGCTTCCATTATAGCTTTGGCTTTGTTTTCATTTATTTCGATCATTTTCTTGTGGACCACAAAACCTAAAAAATCACCCGCCTGCACACCAAAAGCACATTTAAGGGGATTCATCTTTAGACCAAACTTTCTCATCCTCTCAAAGGATTGTCGAAGATGGTCAATATGATCTTTTCCTGTAACAGACTTGATTACAATATCATCAATGTAAATCTGCATAAACGTCTCAATAAAATCATGGAAAATTGAATTCATAGCCCTTTGGTAAGTGGCTCCAGCATTCTTTAAACCAAAAGGCATCACTACCCATTCATAAGTTCCAATTGCTCCAGGACAACGAAAAGCTGTCTTAGAAACATCCTCTTCAGCAATAAAAATTTGGTTATAGCCAGAGTATCCATCCAACATACTTAGATACTCGTGACCTGCTGCAGAATCTATAAGCATTTCTGCTACAGGCATAGGATATTCATCCTTTGGGGTAGCAGAATTTAAATCTCTAAAATCAATGCATACCCTAAGTTTGCCATTTTTCTTAATAACCGGAACTATATTTGCAATCCAATCAACATACCTGGTAGTGCGGATGAAGTTGCATTTTAGAAGTCTTTCGACCTCTTCTTTTATTTTCGACAGAACTTCTGGTGCAAAGCGCCTTGGAGTTTGCTTGACTGGCTTCTTCCCTTCTATGATTGGCAGCTTCAATTCGACCAAACTTCTGTCCAAACCAGGCATTTTGTCATAATCCCATGCAAAGCAATCTTTGAACTCCTTCAACAACTGGATTATTTTGACTCTGAACTGAGGATCCATCCTTGCACTTATGTAGGTTGGTCTTTTTTCTGCCCCCAGTCCCAAGTTGATTTCTTCTAAAGGATCCTGCGCCACCATCTTCAAATTGTTCGACACTGGATCTTTTTCGAACCCCAAAGGTTCGTCGTCATAAATGGCGTCAAGTTTCTGGTGTTGCCATTCGTCTATTTGGTTGTTATCACTATTTTCCTCAACGTCTTTTTTGAGACATTGTTCATTTGAATCTTCATGATTGGCTTCAACAGCCATGTATTTTACTTCGGCCTCCAGAGCCGCTTTGAATTTGTTTTCGGCTATGTAAGCCGTAATTTTGTCGAGCACTGCTTGTTCACTCATCATCATTGTCGAACTCATTCCCCCATCCTGTTGGTGCTACGTTGGTAGTCCCCCACATGTAGTTGGAGTCACCAATGACTTCCTTATCCCACTGAAAACCATGTGTAGGATGGAGATACATGGAACAGTACGCGTTGTCCGTTGCCTTCAAGTCGAATTTCGCCGGACTGCAAGGAGGTATGTGGGCTAAGTTTTTGTCGAAACTTCGATCGCTTACATTGTTTACTTCGGACATGAAGTAACTTTGGTCTGCTTCTATGTTCTCGACGATTCCATCTGGCCTCCAAATAACTATTCTCTGGTGCATCGACGAGGGAACAACACCTATACCATGGATCCATTCTCTTCCCAACAGCAAGTTGTAGTTTGCCCTAGAAGCAATAACTATAAACATTGTTGGCCTTGTTATAGTACCAACTGTCAGATCCACTTGAATAACTCCCATGGTTGTTCCTACCTTTCCTTCGTAATTCGACAGAACCATGTTGTGGGGCTTTGCATCCGAGTCATCTTTGCCAATCTTTTTCAGCATGAAATGGGGCATTAAATTCACAGCGGCACCACCATCCACTAGGATCTTGTTCACACTAACACTCTCAATCTTTCCTTTGATAAACAAAGGCTTCAAGTGCGCCTTCATGGAATCGTCTGGTCCTTCGAAGAAAGCATTTTGCTCTTCGACACAACCATTATTCATTACGTAGTAACACACGGGTTTGTGCACCATCGTTTCCTCTTCCATCCCATCCTCTTCGTCTTCGACTTCCATGATCCTATCATAGTCTCTGGGAAGGACCGAGACCACATTATAGACAACGTCGAAGGATGCCTCCGAATCTGACTTGAAATCATCTGTCATCTCGTCATCCTCCAACTTCTTCTCTTTGGGCACACTTTGCGCTGCCACGCTGTTTGGTTTGATTTGCTGGAGAGGCTTCTTCTTGTTTGCCATTTGAGCGTTGCTGCTACATTCTGCTTCGTCCTTGTTTCCAGCCACTTTTCTCATCATACCCTTTTTAGCAACTTCTTTCTCAACCCTCTTTTGCCTTTGGAACCTCCTCCACTGGGATCTCGACATGGGGTTCTTCCCTTTATAATTCTCTGAAGGATATGGCCTAGGTTTATATTTCTCCAACTCCTTCTTGTTTTACATTGAAGTGCCTCTCTGCACATCGAAATTCTTCCACTTCTTCTGGCCTTGAGCATCTCTGATGGGTTGAACCCATTTGTCATCTATCACTTTGTTTGATGGCTTGTAAGCGCCATAGTGTCTGTCTCCGCGCCTCCATTGGTGGTGCTCACTCCTTCTTGGATCATATCTTGTCGCTCCCCCATTCGCCTTTCTTCTTGTTTGATCTGTTGCCTCCAAGTTGGTGGCAGCCTTTCTGTCGAAAATGGAACTGCAACGAGGGCATAGCATCACGTCACTCTTCCTTCTCTGGCACCTTTTGATGAATTCGACCAAACTCTCATCTTCTTTGGGGTACGCCAGCTTTTGGTACTCCTCTTGACGTTGATCTTCATCTACTGCTGCCTGAGTTTTCTGCGAAACTTCTACCATATTGATCCCCACATTTTGCTTGTCAGCAATGGTTAGTCTTTTCATCTTTTCAATGAGCTTTTCCTCTTCGACTCTGTCCTTCTTTTTCGTCAGGTCGAACTTCCCTTCTGGGCAGCAACACCAGGATATGTTCCTAGGAGCATGCTTGCAGCAACACTTGTTTGACTTTTCTTTAGGGTCCTCCTCTATTCTTCGTAGGATCCCATAAGTCCCAGATTTCCCACGGCCATGTACAACTTTTTCTTTCATTTCTGTGACTTCCTTGTCGAAAGGTCCCATGATGTTGATGTAGTAATTTGCAACATCGGCCTCCTTCGTGTTGTCAAGATCAAGGCCTTCAGTAGCCTTGTTTTTAGCAACGAAGTCTTCAGTAACTTCTTCCCTGGCGATAGGGGAATCACCATCGTCATCAAAATCACTTCCCCAACCAGTTGGTTGGATTTCACTGATGTCGGTGTGATATGTTGCAGGAATAGTGTACTTCACCAGGTAGTCGAATTTTCCACTTGGCTGTCCCAAGCAATCCCAGATTTCTCCTGGTCGAACCACCACGTCTTCAGCAACACTGTCATCGTTTTTTTCGTCGGAACCCTCTGTAGTTTTCTTCAATTTCTGATTGTCAAAGCTTTCAGTAACTTCGACCTTACCTTCATCGTCGAAGTCCTCAGCGACTTCAACTGTGTTTTTGTTGTCAAGATCTTCAGTGACTTTGACTTCATTATCGTTATCGAACGCTTCAGTACCTTCGACTTCGTTCTGGCCTGCAAGATCTTCAGTAATCTCGACCATGTTGACACTGGTGTCAAAACCTTCCATAGCCTCCACCATCTCGAAACTGCCATCAGAAGCAACTTCAATCTCCACCATATTCACAGTGGATGGTTCAGCATAGTGTGCTTCGACAACCTGCATAGGATTCGAATCGATCCCCATTTGTTGTTTTGGCTTTTCGCCAAACTTCAGCCTTCCATCACGAATAGCATTCTGAACTAGATCCCTGAAAAGAAAACATTGAGATGTTTTATGACCCAAAAAGTTATGGTACTTACAAAAACCCCTCTTTTTCTGCTGTTCGACAGGCGGTTCTTTAGCGCCTGGTGGCTTTATTAACTGACCATCTTTGACCAATAAATCAAAAATTTCGTCACACTTGGTGACGTCGAACGTATAAGTTCGTTTAGGAAACTTATCATTCTTTTCATGTTCGACTGGATTTTTTCCATTCGACGGAGCTAGTACTTTACAGGCGTATGGTGGGCCTGACTTTAGTTCTGCCAGATCAATTTCTTGTTCGTCGAACAAAATTAGTTCATTTTCGTCACCATCATCATCCTGGCATACTCCTACATAGGCCACTCTTTCCTTTTTATTTTTATTTGATCTGAATTTCTCAGCTTTTAGCCTTTCAATCTGTCTTACCCTATCTGCTAATTGTGCCATATCTCTTAAATATTGAGTGTCTAATTTCTTCCTTATAGAATAATCTAGACCCCCTGCAGCCATTTCGACTAACTCTCGTTCTGGCACTTGTGTGAAACATCTTGCCTTAAGCAACCTGAACCTATTTAGGTAATCATCTATAGGCTCTGAAAATTTCCTCTTAACACTGGCTAATTCCTTCAAACTTATCTTAGTCTGACCCATATAAAATTGTTCATGGAACAATCTTTCTAATTGGGTCCATGTGAATATAGAGTTCGCAGGCAAGGATGTAACCCAGGTGAATGCATTTTTTGTCAAGGAACTTGGGAAGTACTTCATTTTCAAATTTTCATTATTGACTATTTCCCCTGCTTCTATTAGATAACGCGCTACGTGCTCTATAGTAGATTCACTAGTATCTCCTGAAAACTTAGTAAACTTAGGAACTTTCCATCTTGGGGGTAGTTCCTCTTGCAGAATGTGTTCTGACAATGGGGAAGTATAAGTAGGCCTTTGCAAACCTATATTTACACCGTTTTGGGCCATTATCCTTTCGACCATGGCTGTTATGTTATTTTCGACAGGAAAGTTATTATATCGTATTCGTTGTTGCAACACATCATCAGCATCTTGGCCTCTCTGGACTATTACCCTCCTAGGTTCTTGTTGAACGGGGATTTCGACATGAGGTTGTTCGACCACTGCCTCTTGGTTTCTAGGGTTTGCCTGAGGATTCTCTAAAGGCCTTTGATTTATCGTGGGTTCCTCTTCGACATTTACTACTTGGTTTTGAATCACTTGTTCTCTTTGTCGTGTTTGAGGAACACCAAAAAAGTCAGCAATGCGCGTCATTTGCGCAGCCAACAATTGGTTGGTTTGGGTAGTGTTTTGTATTAAAGGGTTAAACACTGCTCCCATTTGTTGAGTCAACATTTGGACCATATCATGATTACTTCCGTCCATTTGTTGTCGAATTACTTGCGCAGAATTATTGGTAATTGCTGGCATTTGGAAATTTGGTAGGGATTGGTTCAATCTACTCATATTTCCACCATATCCTGATCCTTGCAATGGTGAAGACATGTGGACCATGGCGTCAGAATACAAGGGTGGTGCACTTTGCAAGTTTGCCATTACTGACGTTGGCATTCCATATGGTTGTTCTCTTCCGAACATAGGCATGGAAAAATTTGTCTGGAATGGCCTAAAATTTTGTCCTCCCGGAGGAGGCGTCCCCAAAGGCCTTGAATGTCCCATTGTGGAGGAACTAGGCATACTTTGGGAGAGTGAAACCGCTGGTATAGATCCTGTTGACGAAGGCATAACCTCCTCCAGAATAGGGTTTGAATCCACATTTCCCCCTGTCGAAGGTATAGGGTTGGAAACTGGAATATTTTCATTTGAATTTGGATTGGGATTAGGATTATTTGACTGATTCTCCATTTTCCTTACTCTAGTTCTTTTGGGTCTCTCTACGTCAGATACGGCTAATTTACCGCTTCTTAGTATCATACAACGAAGAAAAAGCCTTAAAATTTTTTATTTTTTTTTAAATTTATTTAAGTTTTATATTGCACTGGTCCCACTGGGCGTGCCAATTTGTTCGCTGTTGATCTTGGCGAACAACCTCTGGTTTACCAGAATGGTGAAATCTGGGTTACTTGCAGGATTAACCAAACAAATCCTAGGACGTCGGGCGAAAACTTAGATCAACGTGATAAATTTTAAATTAAGGGTGATATCTTTGGTTCTTGGTTTTATGTATTTAAGTCTTTTGGAATAAAAGATTTCAACTAACTCTAGATGAAAGTCTGAGATAAAAGAAAATGACTCTGAAAAGAACTTTTAAAGTAAAATGGCGAAGAAAGAACTTTAAAATAAAATGACGAAGAAAACATAAAGATGCTGGTAAATGTAAAGGAATTGGTTAAAAGACTTTGATTGATAAAGAAATTAAAAGATGGTGTTTACACGTACATTTTCCAAATAACTCTTTTCTCTCACACGGGTACTTTGAGTAATTGCAGGAAGTTTTGTACAAGTTTTTCACACCGAATTCTAATAACGACTATCCTATTTATAGATAAACAAAATAACTGCTATTAACGACTAAATCCTAAATCTTCGACATCTGGCCTTCTGCATGTCTCCCTTTCGCCAGGTGCTTCCACGCGTCTTCTGCCAAACGTTATAATTCTTTTGAATTTGAATCTTCAAGTTATGTCGAACAAACGCGTCCTTTCAGACTTGTCGAATTGTCGAACTATTGCAACCTTCTTCGTACTTGTCCAAACTTTTTCCATTTGCAGAAATCTTTACTTGACGAAATGTCGAAACGTTGTCCTGTCGAAATGTCGAAGGATGTTGAAGGATATCTCCCAAGTAGATATACTCTTTCAGTTGTACTTCTTTTGGCATGTTCCTCCATTTGTCGAAAACAACTTTTTACGTGTTGAACTCATGGCGTCGAAAATACGCATATACAGGTACGCTGGTCTTCGACAGCATGAGAAGGTCATAAATCCCTATGTTTTTCCAATGTTCAGACTTGACCTTTTCCATCTTCGCCATCCATTGGTCAAAATCCTTCAAGGGATTAACAGCTCTTACTAGCCTTGTGCCATCAGTGAGATAGCTAACATTGATCTTGGGCAGTGGAATTTCTTCAGGAGAGGTTTCATCAGAAACGTTAATTTTGGAAAAGCTTTTTTGCCCTAATGGCCTTGTTTTCCGGTAAGAGGGGAGAAACTCACTTAGTTTCTCATTAGAAATGTCAACATCAGCTAGAGGACCAGACAATGCATAAGGTTTGTCAGAAACGACTAAAGGAATTATTACCTGAGACTTATATATGGCTCATACTTCTTTGGTGGTGGGTTCCGGCAGGCAACGGCGATTATCCACTATTTGGGGGGCTGGGATGTTTGCAAATGGAGGAATGGCTTGTTTGAATTGAGTAGCCTTGCCTCTTTGGGTTTTCTTTGGTTGAGGATTCACTTGGGAGGACGCCATTGTTAGAGAAAATGAAAAGAAGTGGTGCTTTTCTGGGTTTTGCATGAAGAAAGCTGAAAGAGAAAAGAAGGTTGCTTGAGAGTATGAGAGTGTGAAAAGTTCACCAAATGGTGAAAATGGATATTTATAGACGTTTTGAAAATCCCAAGAGCCTTGGATCCACCGTTGAAATTGAGAAGGTAGTGGGACGCGTGTCTTTCTCTTGGAAGTGTGATGAGTGGTAGCAGTTATGTTCAGACTGCAAACATATATTTTCAAGAAAGGAGTCATGATGAGTGAGGCTGAAGAGATATTTAAGGGTTTGTCATGATGGCATGATGTCATAAGTGTGGGTTAAAGAAACTGAATAGTTGAGCCACTGAGTGATTAGTGGATTATTCAGTTGAAGCCATGCAAACAAGCGTCAAAATGGTTGTTGAATAAAAAATGACCTTCTTACCAATTCTGGCAAACGGACATTTCTTGGGGGGCAATTTGTTAACCCTCACTTTCGACGCTAGAAGGAATCAAAGCTATTTTAAGTTAAAAAATTATTTTTAACATAAAGAAGGCTTCGACCCAGTTTTGGTGAATCCTGGGTCGAATAGGGGTTTTGGAAGCCTAAAAAATGGCTAAGTGTTGGGAGATGCTTCGACCGTGAGAATGTTGAAACGCGCGTTGCAGTTATCACATTAAGGCTGGAGGGAAAATCTCAAATGTTTGAATTTCAAAAGGATCAGTTGCTGAACGTGGGAGCAGTTGAAATGGAGAAAGACGCCAAGAGGACACGTTTGGAAGCATAACCACCACTTAGTAGTTATTTCTTAGCACTATAAATAGGAGTTATTTCTATAGAATAAGGGTGTTCGTATTTTTGTACAAGTTACTCAAAGAAACTCAAAGTACCCGCGTGTAGAGAAACGAGTTCGTGAGAATGTACGCAATGTAACACCACTTTCTTTCATCAATGCAATTTATCTTCATCATGTTTATGTTTCAGCACTTTACATTTTCCTGAACTTTACCTTTCATGTCTTAACTTTTCCTTGAATCTTTATTTTCAGTCAAGTTTATTTTAAACCTTGTTTTTACTTTCATTTAAAAGCTTTCGACATTTATCTTCTTGCATCTTTACATTCAAGCGTTTAATCTTCAAGCATTTACTTTCAAAGTCTTTTATCTTCAAGTCATTTATTTTAAAGTCATTTATCTTTCTGCATATTTACTTTCGACAACACCTTTACATTTCAGTCTTTATTTTCAAGAACGTGGAGTTCATTGCATTTTATTTTCAAAAGCCGTTACATTACTGCATTTACCTTCAAAGTCATTTATTTTCTTGCCCTTTACTTTCGACAGTCATTTACTCTTTCTGCACCTTTTACATTCAAGAACGTGGAGTTCAAGCACTTTTACATTTCTTGTTGTTTACTTTCGACAGTTATTTATCTTCCTGCACTTTTATTTTTCAAAGTCATTTACCTTTTTGTCTTTTACATTCGACGCCTTAAATTTTGCATCATTTATTTACAGCCCTTTACATTTCCAAGCCTTTACTTTATTTGCAAGTAGTCGAACGTTGAGTTCATGTAGTTTTTTTTACTGTCGAACGTGGAGTTCAATTTACATTTCTTGCATTTATCATTGTCAGTTACATTTTCCCTTAAATTTAGCACATGTCCTAGGATTTGTGTGGTCGACCCTGCAAGTTAGTCAGTTTTATTTAAGATTGATAGACCAGAGATTGTTTACCAAAATTCACAGTAAACAACTTCATTGAAGACTTTGGTAAAACCATGAGAATATTGTCGCATAACAAAGTTGGGAGTTATCCAATTATTCAAGGCTAATGGCAACCGCCCAGACAAGTCTTCGTCAAATTCGAGGAAAAAGTGATGCATAAATGAATCTTGGTGCAATTTATTGTGGATAGCAAGAATATTGGATCAAGATTATTGAGGTTCTTGAATGTAGAAGTTGAGTATTTACATCAACATAAACAATTATCATTTTATTTGTGTGTAGGCTAGTAAAGTGTGGCTATTAGTGTTCGGATTGATGATAGTTTGTTGTATCAAAATACTTGTACATTAACTATTGAAAATAGTGGAAGGCGTGATTATTTCCTAATGTTTTTAAACCATTGAAGACTATAGTAGATACTTGCAAGGACGATAGCACTAAGCCAGTATATATCTTTGTGTACTCTCTTTCTCTTTTATCTCTCTTTAATTTTCTGCATTTGTTATGTAAATGTTACATCATAGAATAATTTGTATATCATATAGGTTATATCATACTTATAGCAGATTATTGTGCAAACATAAGTTTGTGTTGCATCAATTCTATTAAATCTTTTTTAAGTTAATTATTATAAAAAAACATGTCTATATTGGGATATTAAATTGCTTAGATCAAGCCGCTTGAATTATCCTATTTTGCTTATGTCCTTGAAAGGATCATGAGTTTAATGACACCATTGAAATATTTTGGTTAGAAATCATGTTGATAAGCTTGTAAGCTTCCATCTTATTTTGTTTTTGCTTCCGCCCACAAATCTCTGATCTTGTGAGAAATAATTTTTGAAATTGTTTTTAAAGGGATCGGTCTATTCAAACCTCCCCCCCCCCCCCCATTCTAGACCATTTCTTATTTATATTCCCAACCAAAATATTCCATTTATAGAACCAGTTGTGTGGGATACAAACAAAAAAAATATCACTTAAGTGCGTCGTATCTTACGATGTGTTGTAGTTCACTTAAGTGCATGGTAACTTATGATATTCTATATACCACTTAAGTGAATTACACCTCACTGTGTTCTCAATTCACTTACTCACGTTGTACCTTACGGTGTTCTATAATTCTCTTAAGTACATTGTACCTTACGATGTTCCTCATTTCACTTATTCATTTTATCTCTCATCAGTTTGTCATTATGTGTGTGACCCAATAGGTTCTTGTGATGTTAGCAATTATACTAAATCACATATTTAATATAATAAACAGTGAGTGGTATCTAGCAACACATTATTACACAAGTCACAAAAATTTCATGTGATTTGACAAAACCTTTTTCGTTATAATGTTTGTGTGTACAATTAACCTTTTGCCCTCATATCTATATTGAACACAAGGCATATATCGTGTCACCCTTATCCAGTTCAATATTGGACCCTTATACATATATTGTGTTACACAGGATGAACAAATTCCATCTAGGTCACTCATATATCTCGGCGTGATTTGTGGAGTACCCATCAACCATATTTATGGTCATCCTGTTATAGATAACGTTTGATTGGCAATGAAGTACTTGATTCCACATTTAGGGTTCATATTGGTTTTAGTTCAAATGGTGGTATACACCACCATGACTGTTGAAATAGTTATCAGTGTGGGTTTTTGTTATCGTATCTGCAGGGATTATGCGATATTACTGTCGTTCTACAATTGGAATCATTTTAAACATAGAGCAAATAAAGTGGTTGGTTTGATTTAGTATCGCAATGTTCGCATAAAAATTATAATCAGCAATAAAGTTTTGGTTTTAATCGATTGGTAAAAATATGTCAAGATTAGAGTTCGTTAATCCTTTTCATACGTATCCGATTAATCAAGCATATGAACTTAGTTTTGATCAATACAATCGTGTATCCTCGCGAATCCGTTTATGTCTAAAGCGACTTCGTGAGTATTATTGTTTAAATCCTTAGACAATGTCTCAACCCAACAATCGAAACAATAAACATTAAGATCAATACAAAGCAAATATTAAATCCCAAATCTATGTCTAGAGTTTGGTTTTTAATAGATGAAGACATTAGATCAAGATTTGGAAAATCTATGTCTAGAGTGATCCAAATCATAAATACAACATTAAAAAGCAAACAATTTCATCATATATTGATCATCAACCTTGTTCATATACAAAAGATCAAAAGAAATACATATAAGCAAGATAAACTACCTCTAATATAGACACAAAGGTGTTTAGCTACCCATCACCATGGTAGCTTGCTTCACAAGTATCGGGAGGAGATGAAAAAACATCCACGTCGAATAATCGAGATCGGATGCAAATCCAGCTTCTCTATGTGAAATCTCACTCTTGGATGATGAAAACTCAGAAACTAGGTTGTGATGTGTAAAAATGGGTTATGATCCCCAAAAATGACCAAAAGTGCTTAAATACATCACTTAAAATCTGTCATGTTCGCACTGCGAACAGTTTATTCGCCTAGCGAACGTTAAAATAGGCACCTGATGTGCCTCTGCACAGTTAAACCGCCTCTGAGATATTTCAAAAGTTCACAGTGTGAATGATTATTCGCCTAGCGAACTATTTGGCTACAAGTTCGCACAACGAACTTAGGTCCCTTTAGCTACTGCCTCTTCTCTGAGATGTTTCGCCAGGTCTTCGATGGAGCATTGCCATAGCGAACATTCGCTGGCATGTTCGTACGGCGAACTTAGGGGCTTTGGCTACTGCCTCAAATCTGGGAGCCTTCGTTGGCACCTCGCCAGATGTTTTCCCAACGAACATTCGCTAGCAAGTTCGCTTAGCGAGCTTACTGACTTTCTTCCCTTCCTTTGGCAACTTGAATCATTTTTATTGTGTCTTACTCTTTGATGACTTAATGCCTTTTTCTGCACAATAACACACAAATTACAAGTACCAAAGGTATTTTCTCATTATTTGAAGAATGGAAACTTTCAAGTAATAATTCCAACAAATCAACATAAAAGAGTTGAAAAATGTCAAGTATAAATGAGAAATATAAGGCATGATTGACATCTAACAATGACCTTGAGATAACTTATGACACTTGCATAACATTCTATATAGTATTCTCACGGTGGGTCAATCCAGTATAACTATTACTCATAATATTCATACTTATGGGAAGACTCGATAACTCTTTATCCATGATCCATGAGATGTGATCATCAACTTAACCACATAATAGTCTCAATGTTTCAATGTTATCCCACTTCATAATAAAACTTGACTATGGATACTTTAAGAATAATATCCTTATGTTTAATGGGGTCTCATGATTAATTCGTACTTAATGTTTCATTAAACGGACTAGTTATTCTAGGGACATTATTATTTTGGAAAAACAAACATAACAAAAAAATGTCTTTTATTACTAATAAATAATTTGATACAAGTACTAAGTTCGAATAAAACTATTGACCTCTAAGGCCTACACCAACAACGAATGGACGACTAAGATGAACTTCGTCTGTATTCCCAATTAATGGCAAAAATTCACCACATCTCGACTATCAAACTGTGTATTGTTTTCTGAGATGATGATTCTAAGTATGTCAAACATGTATATAATTTGTTGTCAATAGAAATGTTCATCCCTCTATGACGTGGTTTTGAATACGACATTCGCCTCTATGCACTTTATGAAGTAGTATATGTCTAATATTAGGAACATTGGTTGCTTTTAGGCCAAGTGAAAAGACCTAGGATGTTCACAACACATAAGTAAAATGGCCATGGCAATGTGACAGAGTGAATTATTTCAAAAGGATGTCAAATTCACCTTCAAGGTCGAAGAGACAAACAAGTAAACACAAGTCCTCGATCCCTAATTGAAGTGGTTCCAGACCCAGTATTTAAAAATTCTTTCCTTGAACTTCATCGGCTCAGAACTTGAGGGGTCGCGCAGGGAAGCTTCGTCTTATAGGGCATTGTAAAAGACAAAATGAGACTTTGGGGTTAGATGAGTCACCAAAAAATAACGAACCGTGAAATTCTTCCAGCTTTGAAGGTACACACCAAATATTTTGACCGAATGGCGAAGCAAGAGTAACCTCTAACCCCGGTTTCCAACGGTAGAGGTCTGGTTTATGGTAAATATATTGAAGAAAAATTCAAAGAAGTTTCTTTTGTCTGGTACTCACACCAATAGTATAATACTTTTACGAATGCCTAGGCTATCAGATGAAGTTGAGATAGAGCTATCTAGGAGTGTTCGCGGTGCGGTTTGGTTCGGTTTTGAGCATAAAAATCATCCTAACCGCGAGATAAAAATGCATGCGGTTCGGTTTGGTTCGGTTGATTTTTAAAAATTCATCCAAACCAAACCAATGCGGTTAGAATCGGTTCGGTGGTTGCGGTTTATAGACTTCTTGATTATGGAATTATAAAACTAAGAAACTAATCATATAATTTCCTAAACAGAACAATCATACAAAGCAAGTTGTTTATTAAAAAATGCTAGTTATATGGCCATGTTTTTCTGACAGGGGTAATAGTTACCGCATATAAAACATATCCATAAAAAGTTAATCTTCAACAAAAAAATAATAATAATAAAAAAATAAAACAAACATTACTAGAATTAAATTAATAGAGATACTGCAGTCATTTTAGAAGGGAATCTTATCACTAACAAAGAAAATACAGTTTGGAATTGAAATTGAGATTGCAGTCAATAAATTGAAATTGAAATTGAAAGTTTAATTTAAAATTAAAATAGTAGTATTACTGTATTAAAAAAGAAAACAAGTTTAATATGATAATAAAAATTAGATATTAGTATTGAAAGCTAATGACTGAATGGAATTGGAAGTGAGTCACGTGGAATTGGAAATATAATAATAGAAATTAGTAACTTAAGTTTAAAATGCGGTTTGGTTCGGTTTGGTTCGGTTTTGTGAAATGAAAACCGCAAACCGAACCAAACCGTGCGGTTCAGTAAAAAAATCATCCAAAATCATCCAAACCAAATGCGGTTTTTGCGGTTTTCGGTTTGGATTGGTTCGATTTGCGGTTTTGCTTTTGGATTGGTTTGGATACGATCACCCCTAGAGCTATCCGAAGATTTTTCACCGCCACTTCCTCGAAATCAATGAAGAACAGCTTGAACCTCAATATGGAAAACAAGAATCCTTATAATGAAACTGAACAATCGTCAAAGGAGCTACAAATTCTCTTGGAACCGTCAACATGGGAGACCGGACAATCATTGGATGACCCTACATCTATGTAAACACCCTCAAAACGGATGACATTATCAAAATAAGACGTTAACCCCAATGATTCCTCATCCACCAAGTGGTATTGAATGACATCCTCATGCGGCGCTAAACCCTGGCATTCCTTTTTTACCATATCTCCCAAATTGTCCTGAAAAAAATAATATTGGTAATGAATCCAGTAATGGCTTCAAAATTTAACATGGTCTCTAACCTCATTGTCATTTGGATCTCAATCATTCGCTGCCATAAACAGTTTAATGAAATAACGACTCAATCGCTCACCCCAGATAACCCTACCAGGTTCCAAATCTACATGAGACGGTACAGGGGGAATATATATATATATATATATATATATATATATATATATATATATATATATATATATATATATGACATCTACGTTCCTAACAATGTACAACCATGATATATCCCTTCATCGTCTTTATGGGAATCATCTAAACCTCCAATAAAATGAAAAATATAGGGGTCACTATCATCTTCAACGGAACTTGTACTGGTCAAAAATTACAAGTGTGCATGTTACCCCTGCAAGGGCAGGGGCACTCAGAGGCCTTAGTGTCACACCCTAATTTTTAACCCTAAGATTCCACCCATTTTGCACCATTTTGCATAGCATACATCATCTCATGTGTGTGTTTTATGCATTTACTAACCCTCTTAAATTCAAAAAAATGTGCTTTGGTTGTGTTTTGATCATGGCCAAAAACATTGAAAAAACACTTGAGCAAGCCTACACACCATAACTTGCAAGAAACCTCCATTTTGGCAAAAACTCGATTTTCACAAACTTGTCCGAAACACTCCATAGCCATAAAACCATCAAACCACCCATCCACACACACACACACACACACCATAAAACACATAACAAAGGTGTTCAAACCATCACATTCATAAAAAACCCTTAGGTTCAGAAAGTCAACCTTCAAACCTCATTTGGTTGACTTTTTGCACAAAACATCTTAACTTTCCATATAATCCTTTTCCAATCCATCCAAGCCTTCCAACATCCTCCATAAACATTGCTTGAACTGTTCCATGTGTCATTTCACAACTGTAACATCATTTTCTTGAAGTTTAAGTTCACATTTTCCATCTTGGCAAGAGGATCTGAGTTGGACTTCTGAGGCTACTTCAACACAAAGTAAGCATTGCAAAGGCATCTGAGGGGATCATAAAAGCTTCTTGGATTAAGAAACAATTTTTGTAATCAGTAGAAGAGACATTGGACCTTGCTCCAATAGGTAAGTGCATTCTAACTTGGAACCATGTGATTCTGTTGTCATCTTCATGCATTTGAACTACCAACGTGTTTGCCATAATGTGAAGAACATTTACCCTTTATCAATTTCTTTGAATCTGTTCCATTTGTGATTTCATTATGGATTTACATGTTATGGTTCATACTATTGATAGCATGATTATTTCTTGTGTGTTGAAAATTAACATGATTAGTTGGTACCATCGTGTTCCTCATGAAAAATCACACAACTTTCATTTTTACACCATTGCATTTCATTGAGTTTTGGAGAAGTTAGCATTTTCAAGATTTTAAAAATGGTGGTTATTGATGATGAAGAAGATGGAGCGCAATTCTAATTGTTAAACTTGTTTTGTTATTTGTTTTATTAATTTTGTGTTATATGCTGAAGAGGCACTACGCCATGGTGGTTGATTAGTGTGTTTGCGTGTTCTAGCATGCGTGAGGGCTGAAGTTCGAATCCTCATTACCCCAGCCCTTTTGGTTATTTTTTATTGGCTTAAATAGTCTTTTAGTCCCTGTAAGTTAGCGAGTTTTTGAATTTAGTCCCTGTATCTTTTTTTTTGTCGGAGTCCTTATATCTCACTTTTGTGTTGCCTTTAGTCCCTGACGTCAGAAATCTGTTAAAAAAAAGCTGACTGGACTAACGGTGATGACGTGGAAGTGCTGATGTTGTTTCTACCGCTGACGTGACAAGGTGTTTTTTCGTTTTTCTTTAATTCCTCGTCAGCATTATTTTTTATTATTATTTTTTGTGTTGATTTAAAGGCAAAAATGCAAAGTTTAAAAATGATCCCAAGAGGGTTCGAATCCCCATTGCCCCAACCCTTTTGGTTATTTTTTATTGGCTTAAATAGTCTTTTGGTCCTTGTAAGTTAGCGAATTTTTGAATTTAGTCTCTGTATCTTTTTTTTTGTCGGAGTCCTTATATCTCACTTTTGTGTTGCCTTTAGTTCTTGACGTTAGAAATCTGTTAAAAAAAGTTGACTGGACTAACGGTGATGACGTGGAAGTGCTGATGTGGTTCTTACCGCTGACATGGCAAGGTGTTTTTTCATTTTTTTTAATTCCTCATCAACATTATTTTTTATTATTATTTTTTGTGTTGATTTAAAGGCTAAAATGCAAAGTTTAAAAATGGTCCCAAGAGGAGTTGAACCCAAGACTATCATGTTCACATGCTTGTACATAACCACTAAGTCAACCTACATATTTGGTTAATTCATTGCAACAAATATATATATCTTACATAAATGACATAACTAATATATTACTAAATCAACCTACATATTTCAACTAATAATTAGTTTAATAAATATTTCAACTATTAAATAATATAACTAATAATTATTTTATTAAATATTTAATTAATATTTAATAATATTGCTGCCACTTACTTATTTAAATAGTTTAAACTATTTGATATAATAGTTGAAATAGTTATGTAAATAGTTATTTAATAATATTAATATTTTATTAATATTTAATAAAATAGTTAAAATATAAATATTAAATAAAATATTTTATCTATTTAATAAAAATTAAAATAAAAATTATGTAATAAACTATTTTAAATAAATTGTTTTATCTATTTAATATAAACTATTTTATCTATTTAAAATATAAATTAATTAATAAACTATTTAATATTTAATAAAATATTTAATATTTTAATAGTTGAAATATATATTACTTAATAACAAATTTAATATTTAAAAAACTATTTATCAAGTATTTTAAAAAACTATTTAATAAACTATTAAAAAAGTATTTTTAAAAAGTGTATAAAACTATTTAATAATGTTAATTAACTAAATAGTTGAAATATTTAATAAACTATTTAATAATATTAATATTATTTCATAAAATCAATAAAAATATAATTAAAAGTATTACTGCATATACTAATATGCTTCCTTTGGTTTATATTTATAATGAATATACTAATATATTAATATTATTGCATATACATTAATATTACAGCTAATATTACTACAGCAGCTAACATTAATATTACATCAAATAGTTTATTTAATATTTATATTTCAACTATTTTGTTAAATATTAATATCATTAATTAATAGACTAGTTATTAAATAAATTATTTAATAGATTATTTCATTAATCATTTAATATTTAATATTTCAAATATTTTATTAAATATTAATAAAATATTAATATCATTAATTAATAGACTAATTATTAAATAGATTATTTAATATTTAATCAAATAATTATTAATAGATTAAATATTTAGAGATTAATTGGAATACACTGTCAGTGTAAAACTACTTTACACTGTCATCTAATTAGAATTAGTTATTTTGACACATGAGAAGAGAGAAACATGGAAGAAGTAGTTATTAAAATGATTTATTTATAATTTAATTTCTTTTATTTTTAATTCTATAAATATGTGTCAAAATAACTAATTCTAATTGGATGACAGTGTAAAGTAGTTTTACACTGACAATGTATTCCAATTAATCTCAAAGTAATTATTTAATAGAATAAATATTTAATAAACCAAATAATTGAAATATTTAATAAACTAAATAGTTGAAATATTTTATAAACTATATAATAATATTAATATTATTTCATAGTATCAATAAAAATAAAAATATAATATAATATTAAATAATTACTAAATAGTATAAAATAAAGATTTGTTAATTAAATACATAAGTATTAATATGAAATAAAAATTACTTAATTAAACACATAAGTATTAATATGAAATAAAAATTAATTTATTAAATAATATGAAATATTAATACTAAAGCACTTAATGGAACATTAAGTAATATATAGTTGAAATAAATTTAGTAATTTTATTAAATATTAAGTAATTTATTAAATACTGAATTACTTATGAAATATATATACATGTTGCAATATTATTATCAAGGGGAATGTTTGGCTTAGTGGAAAGATGATTATTTGCAATTGGAAAGGTCATGGGTTCGATCTTTATTGGGACCAAAAAGGAAATCAAATGTTAAGGACTCAGACAAAAAATATATATACAGGGACCAAATTCAAAAACGTGCTAACTTACCGGGACCAAAAGACTATTTAAACCTTTTTTATTTTACATATTTTTCATGTATGTTTCACATATAATTTAGCATGTGCGTTACATATCACATTGAGTCATGTGGCCTGGTGGTAATGTCTTAAGTAGCGAACCAAGGGTGCATGGGTTTTAGCCCTAGTGGCAACAGCTCTTCCTTTTTATCACTTGTATGTTTTATGATTTTTCTTCATTTTATTTCAATCATATCTCTCACTCCATTTATTATTTTGGGCTGATTTTTTGCACACCTCTTATTTGTTATGTGTGTTTTGTGAGCATGTGAAAAAATTCCAAAAATATTAGTTATTTTGCCCATTTTTATTATGTTGAAAACATGCCAATTTTATGTTTTTTTAGGGTTTTTCATGCTTGTTTTGAGTTGTTTCCTCAACCAAATGACTCATAAATGTTTGCGTGACCATTGTTATGTCTTGCACCATGTCTAAATGTTATGTCTTTGTTGCCCACCTTGACTAAATGTGCCATATTGTCACTGTGTTCAAGTATTTCTTTCATGAACTTTTACCTTGTTAAAGCATGTTGTCTGTCTTACTTTGTGTGTGTCCATGAATTGTTATGTGAACCTTTGTTACGATTTTGTTCATGTTCACCATGTCTAAATCATGTTAATGTTTTTATCATGAAGTTTATTCAATACATGTTTATGTGATCATTGTTATCCATTTCCAAGGAAAGGGTATTGTTGTTGACATCTTTGTCATTTGTATTTTGCATTTTTGCATCTTCTTATACATATTTCCCCTGTAATCCTAGAACTTGTTATCCCATAGGAAGTCTCCCTTAGGATTACCTTCAACTTAGACATTTTCAATTAGGGTTCCCCCTTTTACCAACTCAAACCACTTTCATAAAAAACCTTAACCCTTGGTCATTGATCTTTTTCAAACTCTTTTCTTAATCAAATGCTTCAAAACACATTAAGCATATTCAAACATCTTTCACAGAGACTAAAAAACAGAAACTTAATTCAAATCTTTTGCCACTTTGGCTTTTCAACTTAAAAACCTTTTCAAGATAGACTAGACATTAGTCCTCTTTAGTGAGATATAAATCTCTTATCTAATGACATGGTGAGAAAGATGATTGATTCTTTTCTACTTGAGAGAGGTATGCGGCATACTTGTTTATTGCAATCCAAGTTGGAGCCATTCTCTCAATGTGAAGCAAAGATCCCTCTTCCACATGTTTGTGGTTCTCTAGATGACTCCTTAGGATGATAACTTGTCTTCTCTTCAATTAAAATCCACCATAACAGACATTTTTCAATTTCTACCCGAACTACGAGGTTTTGATCCTTTATTGGTACATAGGCACAAGACTTTGTGTCTTGCCAAACACAAAAACAATAAAAAACATTTCTCTTCTCATCTCCCCAATCAATCCCAATTAGCAAACAAACAAATAACACAATTCAATAAGAGGTTCCTATAGAATACTATAGATACTTAGAGTGCTAATACCTTCCCTTAGTATAACCAACCCCCGAACCTTAGATTCTCTTTATTGCTTTATTTTGCATTGCATGTTTATAGGTTATTCTTTCTTGACCCCTTCCCTTGGATAAATTAAAGATCGGCGGTGAATTAAAATTTGTGAAGCCTATATAACTCAATAGTTATGGTCTCTGATTCTCATCGTGGCACTTAGTAGGTGTATATTAAATAATAGTGGTTAGGGCTTGTCCACGACGGTGATAAGCCATGTAGTGTGGTGTTTATGGTAGTTTAGAGGAATTGCTCGCGTAAGGTGGGAGAATTTGTATGTGTGTTGAGTGCTTAGGGATAAGCATATGAGTTAAGATTTATGGATGAGTTAAGATCTGTCTTTTCCTATTAGGGGAGAGGTATTTATAAAGGCTTTGAGCATAGGGTTTCCTTGGAAAAGATCATCATACACTTAGTCAATGGTGGACCATTGAATATATATTTCTAAGGGGACATGGATCAGTTACTGACCCTAACTTCTCTATGCCCAAGGAGCGTCTTATCTCATGTTTCTCATGGCTAGGCAATAGGGAAGTATTAGGGGCGAGGTGCTACCTCCCTGAGGGTGACATATGATCGTCGCCTTTCCTGGAGGCAACTTATGGCCATCTCCCTAGCCAGGTTCTTTACAAATATAACACTACATAGTTCCTCAAGCACGAAGCCCTTGCTAGATAGCAAAGTGATTTTAGACCGTGGTACATAAGAGTATCCCGAGGCCCTGAATTTCTCTATGATATGTGTGATGTGTTAGGTCTATTAGGCTAGTAATTTTGTTTTTAAAGATAAGTTACATTGTTTAGTCATATCCAAGGAAACTCTAAGTCCCTTGAGAGTTTAATTAGTCTACGAAATCTAAGTTCTTTAGGCGAAGTCATATGTAGCCTGGCTGATGAGACTATAAGTCCCTCAAGCAAGGCGTTGGACCTCTCGGTGGGATTTCTATTAAGCTCTCTGACAAGATTTATGACTAAGTCTCTTAGGCTAGACTTCAGTCGCACCTCTTGGGAAATATTTCTATGTCTGATTCTGCCAGAGGAAACTCTAAGTCCCTCAAGCGAGAGTTTAATTAGCTTGGGAAATTTGTGTCCCTCAGGTAAAGTCATATATAGCCTGGATGATGAGACTATAAGTCCCTTATACGAGGCGTTGGACCTCTCGGGTAATACTTTTATCAAGCCATCGGACAAGACTTATGACTAAGTTTTTTTTGCTAGACTTTGGTCGCGCCTCTTTTCTATGTTTGACTCTTCCCAGGGAAACTATAAGTCCATCAGGGATAGTTTAATTACCCTGTGAGATCTAATTCCTTCCAGCAAAGTTATATGTAGCCTGGTTGATGAGACTATAAGCCCCTTAGGCGAGGCTCTAGATCTCTCGAGAGGGACTTCTATCAAGCCCTCATACAAGACTTAATACTAAATCTCTTAGGTTAGACTTCGGTCGCGTCTCTTAGGTGATATTTCTATACATGATTCCGCCCGAGGAAGCTCTAAGTCCCTCAGACGAGAGTTTAATTAGCCTGAGAAATATAAGTCCCTCATACAAAGTTATATGTAGCCTAGCTTATAAGACTATAAGTCCCTCAGGTGAGGCGTTGGATCTCAGAGGCGAGACTTCTATCAAGCCCTTAGACAAGACTTATGACTAAGTCTCTTAGACTAGAACTCGATCGCGCCTCTTAGGCAAGACTTCTATGTCTGATTCCACCAGTGGAAACTCTAAGTCCCTCTGACGAGAGTTTAATTAGCCTGGGAAATCTAAGTCACTCAGGTGAAGTTATATGTAGTCTGGCTAATGAAACTATAAGTCCCTCAAGCGAGGTATTGGACCTCTCGGGTGGGAATTCTATCAATCCCTCAAACAATACTTATGACTAAGTCTCTTAGGCAAGACTTCGGTCGCGCCTCTTGGGAAAGATTTTTATGTCTGGTTTCGCCCAAGAAAATTCTGAGTCCCTTAGGCGAGAGTTTAATTAGATTGAAAAATCTAAGTTCCTTAGGCAAAGTTATTTGTAGCCTGGATGATGAGACTATAAGCCCCTCTTGCGAGGCATTGGATATCTTATTTGTATTTCCCTAAGGGGCGACAAGGATTTTCACCATGAAGTCCAACAAATATTGCCTCAAAGGGGCATCAAGGGTTTTCTCCGTGAAGTCCAATATATAAACATTATCCTGAGGGGCGTCAAGGATCTTAAGAATGAAGACCATCATACAAATATTGCCTCAAGGGGTGGCAAGGATCTGCACCATGAAGTCCGACATATAAACATTGCCTCAATGAGCAGCAAAGATCTATTCCATGAATTCCAGCATACAAACATTGCCTCAAGGGGTGGCAAGGATCTTTGCTAAGAATTCCAGAATACAAAATATTTTTATATTGGTCGTAAATGCTCAAAAATTGTTCACGTGTACATGATCATAGTGCCTATTAGGAAATTAAAAATAATTTAACTATAATAATATTTAAGATGGATAACGTTCTAGGTTCTGGGAAAGAGCGACCATTCTAACTCTTCCAACTTGTACGCCCCATGAGGGAGCTTCTGGAATATGTGATATGACCCCTCATAGCTAGGTTGTAGTTTTTTCTACTGTGGGGGTAGAACCACCTCCTTTAATACCAGGTTGCCCTCTTGTATATCTCTTGGTTTGACATTAGATTTATATCTTTTGACGGATTTATGTTTGATTGAAAATTTTCAGACATGGGAGACTTCTCTCAATTCGTCGATCAGGTCCGACGCACATTCTAATTCGGTCTTATTTGCCTTTTTATTAAACTGGGATTGTCGCCACGAGGGCATGTCAATCTCCATAAGTAACATGACGTCTGCTCCATATACCATGTTGAACATATTTCCTTTGGTGGTGGAGTGTGGGGTGGTGTTGTGGTGAGAATCGGATAACAAGCTATTAAATAACTTGCATCACACATCTTTGAAATTCACCACCGAGCTTTGATTTATCCAAAGGAAAGGGTAAAGTTCGAAGAAAACCCTAAGAGGATCTAGGTTCGGGGGTTAGTTATACTAAGGGAAGGTATTATCACCCTAAGTATTTGTAGTACTCTACAGGAACCTCTTGTTTGTACTTGTGTTATGTTACGTTTGCTTGCTAAGGGAATCTGCTAAAGTTAAGGTAAAGACCTAAATGCTAAAGGTAAAGACCTAAGGGTATGTACACTAAGTTTGCTCGCCAAGACGTTGCATCTTGTGCCTACGTATCTGACTAAAGAATAAGAGCAACTGTAGTTCACCTAACTAAGGGTGAAGGAGGAACCATTGACTATGGCCAAAGTTCCAAGGGGAAATGAGTATGAGCTCATGTAGAGTTTAAGAAACTCTCTAAGTCTAAGTTGTAATGGGGTGAAGTGAATACTCAAGGTGATGAGTCCACATAGAGTCCAAGGACTCTAACTTAAATCCAAGTTACAAGAGGTGAATGGCTATGATGCCAAGGGAAAAGGGCTATGACTATGAGGTCAAAGCTTTACCTATGACTATGAGGTAAAGGTTGAAGAGATGGCTCTATGACTATGAGGTCAAGAGGTAATCCTATGACTATGAGGTCAAGGAGGAAGATAATGAGCATTCTATGACTTTAAGGTCAATAGAGAGACTTTTCCTTTGGAAGGAATGGGAAATAACTTATAAACAAGAGTTGAATGAACAATATGAATTCAAAGACAGAAAACATTTAATCAATATATGCAATCAACTTCCAAGTATGAACATGGCAAACATGGATAAGTAAACGCAAGTAAGGCAGAGATAACATCCTCAAAGTTTGAAAACAGAGACATGTCAAGCTATGAAACTTAGCAACAGAGGCCAAGACATACAAACAACAGAATGGCTTTATCTAAGGTTCAGGAATAAATCTCAAGCAAACATTTCACATACCACAGAATACTAAAAAATTCTCAAAAAAATTTCAGGAAACCGTTGATGATTTTCATAAAAAAGAAGTCCGAGAATTAAATATGAAGTTATGCATATTTTTTTGTTTTTAAATTTTAGAAATAAATAAGAAAATAAAATGAACATGAGAAATAAAATTATGGAAGAAAAATTAAGGCAGTATGGCAGTCGCCACAATTCCTCATGGCAGGTGCCATGATTTTTTTTATGGCAGACACTATTCAAACTCATGGCAGGCGCCATATGCATGGCTAGTGCCATCATACCATGGCCAGCGCCATATTCTCCATGGCAGGTGCCATGACTTTCTTCATGGTAGGCACTATTCATCATGGCCAGTGCCACACCTTGTGGCCAGTGCCATCAAAATATATGGCGGGTGCCACAATCCTCTTTTCTTATTCAGTTTTCAAACAACAACCATAAACCCAGTTCACGATAAAATCAAACAAATTCAAACATTATGACATTATGATTTACAATATTATTTCCAGAATCAAACATTAACATGATAATAAATATGATAACAGCATGGAGCAATGATCATGACATCTGAAAACGAAAAAAAAAAAGAGTGAGTGTTACCTAGTGGAGATGGTCCACTGCCTCTTCACAGGTACGTGTTCTGAAAAAAAAAAGATGAGCATCTTCTCCTTCAAAGTACCAGCTGCTGCAAGGTTTGTGGTGTTGGACGGTGGAAAGCTTGAGCCAAACCTTTTTATAACAATGTTCTTGCAAGTTTACAAGAATAAGTGAGGGAGAACAATATGAGAGTATTCAGCCTATACTTGGGTGAATCTGGTGTGTTTTGGGAGAGGAGGTTAACCCTCTATTTATAGGAAAATATGGAGAGTTTGAGGTATGGTCAGATTTCTCATCTTGACAAGTTTGCCCTTTTCCAAGTTTTCCTTCGTGCAAGTGAGCTGGCTGAGATTTGAAAAATCTTAAAGGAATAGTGACTGATCAGAATAGGGTAGGTTTGCTTTTGTATGCTGATGGGATTTGGAGCAGTGGTGCAAGCTTCAAGGAGAAAAGAGGAGTCATGCTTTTGAAAAGTTTATCTTTCTTCTCTTCAAACCATCCACTTGTATTTATTTCTGATTAAAACACATTATCATTTTTTTAAGTGTAGCTTGCGAATTGTGGTAATCACCACATAATCATCATGGCAGGCGCCATGTTCCTCCTATGGCAAGCGCCACACATCCTCCATGGCAGGCGCCATGCTTTCTTATGGCAAGTGCCATGTATCTTTCATGGCAGGCGCCATGCTTTCTTATGGCAAGTGCCATGTATCTTTCATGGCAGGCACCATGCATCTTGTGGCAAGTGTCATGCATTTCATGGCTAGTACTCCCAAAGTGTGGCCAGTGACATGACTTGCTCTTTTTTTTCTTTCTTTTTTTAAAACAACATTCACAAATGCCTTGGTGATCTCTCATGCTCTAAGTCAAAGATTGAACATGTTAAGATGGGATGCGACTTGAATACTTCATTTTGGGCCAATAACATCAAAGTCAGAGGCTTGACTTTGTCAGTCAAAAACCCTAATTTCCTCAGGAATTCCACTGAATGATCTTTGAGGATCTTGCTTCTTCAATCTCTTCTAAGGTCCGTAGATGACCTCTAAGGATGTCCAGTATCATGTGGAATCATGCCCCAAAGCTTGGAAACATGTTTTGATCAAAATCAAAGGCAATGGTTGACTGGTGCTGATAAAACCCTAATTTGAGGCATAGTGAATCCTGCGGCTCAAGGCACTTGTAATAGGAACCAAACACACTTGATTTCTTATTGAATTGGACCTCTAGGATGCAGGTGAGCTCAAATGGTTACATTTGGAGCATCAGTTGTCTTTCTTGAACAAATGACCTTCACACACCACTCTCAATTAATTAGGGGACACTTGTGATGGTTGTATGGAGCTAAAGAATGTCTTAGGAGACCTTGAAACATGTGAGAGTCTGGCTTATTGACTTGTGTTCTCTTAACTGTGTAAACCTTGGCTTTCACACAAAAGAACAAACTAGCAAGATATGGTGATTAGTTCACAATGCATAGATGATTGAACCCTAAATATAAGTGCAAGATGTTATGACATCTAAGGGGTAAAATTTGGGAAACAACAGTTGCCCCTATTTAAATAGCTTTATCAGATGGCACGGGGAAAGAAGGTCCTCGGGACATCCAGGTGAAAGGTATTTAAATATAGCAAACCAAATTTTTTTGCCCTTAGATGGAATGCAGATGCTAAGGACAAAAAAACAAACATGCATATGCTGACATGCCATGAACTTCTAGTATGATGATATGATGCCATGATAGTGCAAGAATGTAGACAAACAAAACACCAGAGATAAAGAGTAAGCCACCACAGGTGAGCTTACTGGGGAAGGATAAGGTTAGCATCAACAAGGAAGACTCACTGGGGAGATAGGCTATCCAACAAAAGAGACTCAACTGAGGAGACTCCAAGGCAATATTGGGGATAGAAAAATAAGAGGAAAACCCTACAGATCCTCACTGGGGATAGGAGCTAGAGAGGTGTTCTCCACTAGGGAAAGATCCAGGGAGATGGACGGCAGGCTCATATGTGACCGGACGACACTGGGGGAAAAAGACACATTTTTACTAGGCATGAAACCAGAAAGAAGACATGATCACCGCCAGGGATCAATTTGAAATAAAAGGATAGACATCCTATAAATATTTTTTGGGAATTTCTTATACTGAAGAGTTCAAACGGGATCTTCAAGAAAATCCAAAAAAGACAGAGACAAACTCTGCGTGCGCCATATGAGGATCATCACAAGGACTTCCCAAGAGATATAGATAATGGCTGAATCTCTGCTGGGAATAAGATAAAAGTGCCAACAATGATTGAACTCAGAAATAACACGCCAGTAAACACTGGATTGAGTTGGCTTAGATACCAATTTGAGTTGGCTTAGATACCAATTTAAGTTGGCTTTTAGGTTCATATCTGACCTGAGTTTTAGGTTCATATCTGACCTGGGTTTTAGGTTCATATCTGACCTGGGTTTTAGGTTAATATCTGACCTGGGTTTTAGGTTCATATCTGACCTGGGTTTTAGGTTCATATCTGACATGGGTTTTAGGTTCATATCTGACCTGGGTTTTACGTTCATATCTGACCTGGGTTTTAGGTTCATATCTGACCTGGGTTTTAGGTTCATATCTGACCTGAAACAAACAATGCCAGCAATCACTGGACTTTAGGTTCATATCTGACCGGAGTTTAGGTTCATATTTGACCTGGTTTTTAAACTTTGGGTTCACATTTGACCGGAGTTTAGGTTCATATTTGACCTGGGTTGAACTCTGGGTTCACATTTGACCGGAGTTTAGGTTCATATTTGACCTGGGTTGAAACAATGCCAACAATCACTGAACTTTAGGTTCATATCTGACCTGAGTTTAGGTTCACGTTTGACCTGGTTTTCAAACTTCGGGTTCACATTTAACCTGAGTTTAGGTTCAGATTTGACCTGGATTGAAACGATGCCAACAATCATTGGACTTAAGGTTCATATTTGACCTGGGTTTAGGTTCACATTTGACATGGTTTTTAAACTTTGGGTTCACATTTGACCTGGATTGAAACAATGCCAGTAATCACTGGACTTAAGGTTCATATCTGACCTGGGTTTAGGTTCACATTTGACATGGTTTTCAAACTTTAGGTTCATATCTGACCTGAGGTTTAGGTTCATATCTGACCTGGATTGAAACAATGCCAGCAATTACTGGACTTTAGACACCAATATGAGTTGGTTTGCCAGCAAACAATGGGCTTAAGGTTCATATCTGACCTGGGTTTAGGTTCACATCTGACCAAGGTTCATATCTGACATGAGGTTTAGGTTCATATCTGACCAAGGTTCATATCTGACATGAGGTTTAGGTTCATATCTGACCAAGGTTCATAGCTGACCTGAAGTTTTGGTTCATATCTGACTAAGGTTCATATCTGACCTGAAGTTTTGGTTCATATCTGACCAAGGTTCATATCTGACCTGAGGTTTAGGTTCATATCTGACCTGAGGTTTAGGTTCATATCTGACCAAGGTTCATAACTGACTGGAGGTTTTAGGTTCATATCTGACCAAGGTTCATAGCTGACCTGAAACAAACAATGCCAAAAATCACTGGACTTTAGGTTCCCATATGAGGAGATTAAGTATCGGATAGGTCAGTACCGGGGTTGCATAAATGAAGATTAAACTTCCTAGGGAATACCAATTATGGTTGCAAAAAGGTTGAATAATACCAGAGATAGATAAGCTTCTCATAAGAGACCGCCACTTATAGCCATAGAAAAACAAGCTTCTTCAAGAGATTTCTACTTGTTGTTGGGTATAAATTCCAAAGAGATGTTGATATTACAACACTGCTGGAGAAATAATTTTGTCCTCAATGAAGATCTGCAAAAGATTCTTCCTATGAGACACGGTGCAAAATAAATGCACGTTCAAACTAGGTTCAACAACCTAAACATGCCCAATAGCACACTTGCCAGGGACCAAAAAGTCGATCTAGGAACAAACTAGAAAGATACGGTCAAACAAGACTCCAACCATTGAGGAATGAGCTCGAATGGGGATTTATCTTATCCAAGCATGGAAAAGATAACTGAACCAACCATCATCCACGAGAACCAATCTCTGTGGGGAATTCAGAAGGATGGGCACTTTATGCCTAGGGCTGACAACTCTATTGGAGAGAATAGACAAACCCAGTCACTTGGGGAGATAAACGCCAAAGTGAACAAAGCAGGTAAACACCCGAAAAGGGGTAGCAAAATGCTAAGATGCTATGTATATGCTTATGCTGACAAAACAGACAAAGGGAAGCGAGACTGGAGATGAAATAAACATCTCGACAAGGATACCCGGCTAATCTTAGCATATTGTACCCTTACTAAGGATGAATATGCAGAATCAGCAATACTACTTCAATGTTACAAACTTCTTTGAGGAAAAAGTCTTTCACTTGGTATAACATCATGACTTCACTAGGATTGCCATCATGAACTGCTTTCCTTACTGAAGAATTGCCAAGATTAGCTGAAGTAATAGCTTACTGGGGAGCTAGCAAAAGATATCCCAAAAGCTGAGTAGTTCTTCATAACTCATCTGCCCCAGAGTACATGGTCTGTCAGAAAAATACCAAGAGGATTTTACAGGAGAATTGGCATACAATATGCTTCAATATCTTCAAAATCTTGGAGAGGTTCATGAATCTCATCATAATTGCGCCAGATTAACTGTATTTGCACAACAAAGTCCTTGAATTTGTTCTTCGGACCAGTTGATCTTGTGAAGGAGATGTCCCAAACTAATTGACCTTTGAGAGACTTATCGAATCTTGACCTGACTGCTTCTGATTGACAGGTCTGTGAGAATGGGACATCAAAAGGATTTTACAGAAGAAATGGCATACCAGATGCTTCAATATCTTCAAACTTTTGAAGAGAAATGAGCCTCGACATAGATGCCCCAGCTCAACTATATTCGTAGTACAAAGTCCTTTAGACTGTGGTAGAAACAACTGGGGGAACAAACTTGCCCCTGTCGGTGGGTTTTTGGAGTCCTTGCCTTGAAACAAACTTGTCATAAGATGACCTCAAGAAGGCTTGCCCCAGTATTCTAAACTTGAAGAATTTTGCCCCTGATTCAATCGCTCTTGGAATGGCAAAATGGCATATCCTTCCGCTTGGTTGCCCCTGACTGAGCTTCCTTTATCAAGTCAAATTCCCTAGCTGGCTGCATTTATTGGGATTTATTTGATATTGAATTATTTTTGCAAACAAGTATTATTCATTTAAAAATTGGCAATTTCAATGCAACATTAATGCAAATTTTTGAAATCAAGTTTATTGGTGAAACACACACGGTGGAATGATTAAATCAAAACAACGTGGATCTAATTATTTACGGAATGACAGATGAGGTGATCAACACACGCAAATAGCAAAGATCATTAGGAGTCAGGTTAATCAACCTTGTTGTAGTATGCTTTCAAAACAACCTTACCTCAATTAGGTCTTTTAAGGGTTGTAACGTGGCCTAGTTCACAGTTTATGAAACAAAGGATAATGGCTCAAAGTTTATTTGTCCCCACCCCATCTTCGTGATGAACTCCAATCCTACTTTCAGTTAACTCAATCTATACATTCAAGTTTCCATAGGCTAGGAAATGAATTGATGATAGTTGACGATAATTCAGACACCTTTGTAGTCATTACTCCTTTACAACATATGGTTATCCTTTAATGCTGAGGTTTTGAGACCTCTTCTTCTTGCCGAGGTTATGAAATCTCTTCTTGTCTTTGTTGAGGTTATGAGACCTTTTCTTCTCTTTACTGAGGTTATGAGACCTCTTTTTTTGTTGAGGTTATGAGACCTCTTCTTGTCTTTATTGAGGTTATGAGACCTCTTCTTCTTGGTTGTTGTACAAGTCCTCTTGTATAAGGCAAAGTTCTGGGCTTCCCATCTTTCTTGGCTTTTTCCTTGAAAGGGACTCGACTCATTCTTTGATTAAGGATTTCTCGATGATCCTCCCTTATTTGTCACTTCGAGAACAACTTGTACAATACTTATTCACTTAATTGGAGAGAGCTGGCTGGTGTTTTTCATGAAACGCTTGCGTTCGAGTGCATAACCAAGTTAAACTGAGAACTACCCTGCCCCAAAGTTGAGATTTAAGGGTTTTTTGTGTAAGGAAAGAAAAATTCTACTTCTAGGCTCGAAGGGTTAATGAGGGATTATCTTCCTTATTTCTCCAGTGTTTAGGAATTGAAACAATGCCTTACATCCTCGGCAAGGTTTAAACAAAAGCATACCACATCAATTATGGATATAATGTTTTCATCATCCTCCCCAATCTTTGCTTCAACAGTTTGATAAGTGGAATGAAACAAGATAAAGATATAGTTATTGTTTTTATGAACATAAAAGTGAATGAGTGAAACGAATGGACTTAATCAAAAGGTGCACAAACATTTCATTAATCTTGCCAATTTGAAAGTACAACAAAGCTTATAAGCAAATATAAATTCAAAGTTCAAAGGAAATACAATACTGAAATGAACAAAATATAACCAGCCTTGGCGAATTAATTTCAAAAGATTTCAGTTTCCGGGCCCTAGTGGGGGAACATCTTCGCCACTAATCACTTGTTCCTTGTGATACAAAACCTTGAGAGGCTTCGCAAGTCTTTTGCCTTTTGCTTCAAAAGTTGAGACATTGACATCTGACGTACCTTCCTGAGGTTGCAGTGTTTTTAGCAGGCTTAGCAGTCTCGCCTCGAACTCTTTACATTCTTCAATGGTATGCCCCATTGTCCCAATGTGGAATTTGCATTCAATCTTCGGGCGATCTTCTTCAAGGATCAGCTCCTTGTCATAGATCAGCCTTTGCACAGTAGCTTCTAAGGCTCGGCAACCATCCAAGTAATTCCTTTTGGTTCCCTTATGGAATTCACTGGTCAGGTTTAGATTGTGCCAAGGTCCTGGCACATGGTTGAGAAGTCGAAGAGTTACCAACTTATTCTGCATCAATAGTGGGAAGATGTAATACCCCAAAATTTGCCCTCTCTTTTCTTCATTGCATTGCATTGCATTCAAGCATAGAAATTAAGCATCGAGCATTTAGCATTGCATCTTGCATAAGGGCATGTGATCAGGTGATCCTCCAAGGTGTTGATCATCCAAAGCTAAAGAAGAAGACCAAGTGTTTCTCACAGGCCTCAAGGATCTCTTATATCCTATATCATCTCCATTTGCCCTCACAAGTCATAGGGAGAGGAGAATTCATCAAGAAGATTGGACAGTGCATGATCTCCTACACAAGGCAGTCAAAAGTTGGGATCTGACCCCCAAATGTGCATTCTCTTTGAGTTTTTATCATCTCCAAAGGGCATATCTCATCTTTGTTTGAGAGGATACACAACATATTCAGAGGAATTGAGATTTGGAGGATGTGTTTTTTCCTCCTAACCAGAGGGTGCCAAAACTAGGGTTGAGCCTAAAATCAGTTTATTTCTGATTTCTTGGGCAAGACTTGATCTCATGGCATTCCTTATGTCCTCAAGTGTCTAGGGATGGAAGATTGCCCATCAATTTGTCTCAGAAGGTTTTCAATTGATCAGAAATTTCAAAATCAGGAGAATTGGGAATAAAGTCAACTGTGCAGTGAAAAAGTCAACTCCTGACTTTTTGAGGTCAACATCATGATTTTCAAGTCAAATATGGTCCATGGACAAGATTTGATCAAGAAATGTTCATGGATTCATGAAAAAATCAAGAATGTGGAAAAGTTGCTATTTTTGGAAATCTAGGTTTTTAAGAAGTTGCTATTTTGGGAAAGTTCTAGCATGAATTCAGCCATCTTCCAAGCCAATTTCCATCAGTATACAAGCTTCATTTCAATTTTCCTCAAACATGAAAGTTTTAGCGCATTCTTCAAGCTTTCCAACCATGTAAATTTTGTGTCATTTGGATCATTATTGAGCAAGCTATGGTTGTTGGAAGTTGACATTTTCAAATTTGTATTTTCCAACACTTAGAAATTTTTTCTAATTGTTAGAGTTCAGTTTGGAGTACTCATGTTCATGCCCATTTTTGATCAATTTCCAAGCCTCATCTTGAAAAACCTCGAACATGAATTTTGTAGCTTGCATTCCCACCTTTCCAAAATGTCCAAGAAGTCACCATTTGGATTAAAACTCATCAAGTTATAATGCTTGCAAAATCAAGGTTTCAAGTTGTAACATGAGCAAGAAAACTAATATTTTTCTGAGTACGTTGAAGTCAGCCTTGGGGATAGTTTCATGATCAATTTCCACATAGCTCCAAGCATTGGTTCAAGTTGATTCTCACATAGAATTTGCTCATTGTTATTCCTACTATCATTAGAGCACAAGAGCATACCAAATAGAGCCATATTTTTTGAATTTTCCTCATTCAAAGTAGGCCATATGATTGTGTTTCAAGGCATCGTATCATGGTTGTTTTGGCATAAAAATGATTTCTTTCTTGCACATGATCATCACACATCACTTTTGTTTGCCCAAAATGGACACGCATGACCTGACCCAAGAGAGAGAATTTGCCAAAATGCAAAGGAAAGAATGAATACAAATGGATCAAAACATTGTCGTTTGAATTGGTACAAGTTGTCAGCCCAATACCACATTGATGATACCTCATTCCAAACCTGATATCAAAGCAAAAACTTATTCCTTACCAAGCCTATCTGAACCTACACCTTAACACTTGCTTCTCACTCATTTTGAATTCCAAACCACCACAACCAACTTCCAAACCTCAGTTTCATTCCCTAACCTTCTCCTTACCCTAAAACTCTCTCATATATAAACTAAAATGCTCAAGAACCTGCCTCATATTTTTTTGACACACTTCTAGATCTAAAAGAAAAAACTCACTTGTTCTTCATTTTTCTCACTCACGAAGCTTGTTCATTAAGAGATTTTGGGTTTGGTTTGGCTCTTAAATCATCAGTACTGAAGGTTATTGAGTAGATTATTGAAGTTTCCCTCAAGGTTTTGACAAGGGATCAAGGTGCAGTGGACATAACTCCACTAGGTAAACTTTTTCAACTTTCTTTAAACTCTCTTTTCCATGTCTATTTTTGCTCATGCGTTGCATCTGAACCTGCCTGAAATGACGGCGCTACCTAGTTGTTTGAATGTGTGTTGTTTGCCATTTTTGAATTTTATGTTTTTAGCTTCTGATGCTCTACTTTCGTGCCATATTTCTTTGCGTTTGAGCTATTAATTTGAGATCTACTTGATGTGTTTTTGTTCTACTCGCGGAGTACTCCAGTTTGCTATTTTATTTCACTTGTTTTGATTAATTTTTCATGGAAATATTGTTGAGTGAAGCTGTGGGATCGGACACGGCTTAGGGCTGCGTTTATCGTGTCCTTGATGATGGTGTTGGTGTGTGCATGAAGAAGACGATGAGGTGTCATCGCTTGATTGGCTGGATCATTTTTCTGTCTTTTTCCCACTTAAGCATTTGTGACCGATTGATGAATGATGCATGTGTGGCTGCGTTACCTTTTTTTTCCTTTTCTTATTTCGTTTTTTTATTATTCATTTATTCTGATGGAGTAATGGGCCTTGCTTTACTGCTTTCCGCACCCTCCATTTTGGCCCAAGCGCGCGTTTATGAATGTATCATGTGTTGCTGATAATTGCTATTGCACCCCCCTTCTGCCTTGTGTTTCATTCAATTTATTTTTCATTTTCTTTAGTTTTCAATTTTGTTTTAATCGATAAATGCATCATAAAAATACAAAAAAATTGTTTTCTGATCCATGATTGTCTTGAGTTTATTTTCATTATTTTTATTTTTATTTTCATTTATTTTTAATATTTTATTTGGTTTTAATTTAAAGATGTGTTTCCAATGATACCCTTTCTCAAGGGTTAGGAACTTTTGTGACTTTTGTTCACCTTTTAAGACCAATCTCTTGGCCACTCTTTGAAATTGATATGAATTTGATTTGGTGCTGGTTTGATGATGGTTTGAGTTACTTTTAGTGATTTTCCATCCAAGTTTTATGGACCCTCGATCCTTGCTCGATTATGTGCACTTCTTGACTTGTGATTCATCTTTTGGCAAGCTATTTAACTCTTTTTGATCCAATCTTTTTGTGTATGTTACTTGACTAAGTTAGCTTCTCTTTAATTATTTTTTGGAAATTTATTGAACCACTTGGCTATTTTTGGTTGATTTTTACTTGTGGTTAGAATTTGATTGAAGCATGCTTAGACACTCGACCTAGTTTGAGTGTATTTGTTTACTTGTGATTGATTGATGCTTGAAGTGATTATATGGTGTGATCCTATCCTGTTTGAGAATGTTTATGGCTTTGGAATCATCTTCATTGATCCTTTTTCCAATTTGATCTAGATTTTCTAAGTTGATGTTGTTTTGACTTGAATCTTGTGATATGTTCAACCTAATCTTGTGATGTTTCCTTGCTTGATCTCAACCAATGCATGAGGCCTTTTGTTTGATTTGTATGACATGCTAGAGGTTCTGACCCTCTTGGTTTAAGGTGCTTTATGTGACATGTTCTCACTCTTTGCTTCACATGTTTCTTTGTTTGTTGGCATGAATGATAAGTAGATGTTTTGATTAACTTTGATGCATGTTTTGAATGTGTTGCTTAATGATTAATCTTGTATGACTTGAGTTTGATCTTGGCATGATGTTAATGTGTATGCTACTGCCCCTTGGGTTCATTGCTTATTTTTCATCTCACTTGATCATCATGGTTTGATTTGTATGATGCATATCATCATCATTGGTTTTGTGGTTTCTTTGGCGCATAAGGCATCATAATGTGAAGCATTCTTGCATGTTTGGATTGGATGATCATGATATGAATTGAATTCTGACTTTGTTTCACTTTCATCTTATTTTGTTCATGTCATCTTTGTATGAACTCTTAGTGTGTGAAATTGTGAATCTTGTGTAAGTTTACTTGCATCCTTTCTTGTGTGCCTTCACTTGTATACTTGATATGTGCTTATTTGATCTTTGAAGCATGTTTTGTGTTTTGATTTGGATATGATGTTTATGATGTGCTTGCTGCCCCATCTCTTTTCTCACCTCTCTTCTTCTTCTTCTCTTCTTCTCTTTCACTCTTTCTCATCCCATGAATCTCAAGACTTATTCAAGTCTTGGATTCTTTTCCCCTTAGAGCTACCTAGTCCAACTTAATTTTTGATTAAGCTTGGAGTAGGATTAGCATCAGGTTAGGTAGTCTTTTCTCCTAAACCTCACTAACCCTAGGATATCCATGCATGATAACATTAGGACTCTTAGTTTCCCTTTAGAGTTCCTTTGCGTTTTCTCTCCTCTCATCTCAAAAGAAAGGTAAAAAATACTTAATAAAGGTTAACGTGTATTGCGTCCGAGCCTTAAATGTAGGAAATGAAGAATGAGGGGTCCCCCCTCCTCTTCTAGAGTGTTTAGCATACGTTCCATTTGGGGGCGACCATGCGATTCACTCGTTCCCGCACGATAGACTTTGGTGCAATGCAAGTTGCAAGCTAACTTAAAAAACACTTCTGTCTAAAAAAAAACTTCAAACCAACAATAACGTCTTTCCTTCGGGAATTCTCTTCTCATCTCACTCACTCTCAGCGTACGAACATGCTCCTACTCGTTCTCTTGCAAGATGGTAACGCACTCGGACCAGCGAGCCTGCAACACCTGAGCTAGAATGTTAGCCGTTCCCAAAAAAAAACACAAACAAAGCGACCCTCGTTGAGGGGAACTACGTCGCTCTGATTCTCATGCTCCCAATGAGATACGTAGGCAGTGGGGTAGGGCCCATTCGAGCACTTCTTTTATTTTCCCTACATTTTTTTTCTCTCTCTTTTCCTTTTTCCTGTTCCTTTTCCTTTCCAGTAGCAGCGGAGCTCCAGACGACGACACCCTTTAATCGAGACAAGCAAGCGTGGATCCCATCGGGTACGATGGACGTGGGGGGGTTCTAACACCTTCCTCTCACGTAACCGACTCCCGAACCCAGTTCTCTTGGTCACAAGACCATGCTCTTTCCTTTCCTTCAGGTTTATGCGGTGTTTCCTTTCCCTCTCTTGGGATAAATACACATTGCTGGCGACTCTGTTTCGGTGCCACTTTCGCGTTTGTACTTGGATGAAAATCCCGGGAGCGACAGAAGAGTTTGCTCAATGGCACCGGAATGGGCTGATAGTTAACTTCGCCTCTTTCGACAGGGTACTTCTTCTTGTTTTGATTTTGGGAACCTCGAGGAGAAACAAACGTTGGAGGCTGGAACGCCCTTTTGGTAGACACCTGATGACGACGATATTCTGGTGCAAGACCAAGATCAAATGCTGGCTGGTACGAAGTTTCTCCAAATGCAGATTCTTGGTATGGGAAAACCACAGGAGATGGCAAAGGATTTTTTATTTGAATGCCTTGAGCCGTGAATGAGAATATATTGGAGTCAAGCAGGGTCTGAACCTTGTTTCTAAGCATCTTACAGTCTTCAGTTGAATGCCCTTGTGCCCCAGCATAGCAGTCACATCGAGCGTTGACGTCAAAGCCTGGTGGGTATGGAAAAGGCATTGGATTTATCTCCTTTAGCACTATTAATCCATCTTTGATTAAATCTAGCAAAATCTGACTGTATGGCATAGGTAGCGGAGAAAAGTGCTTCTCTGGCTTCCTAGGCCTTTGTCAAGCGTGCTGATGTGGTTGACGGTGATCTCGCCCTTGATACTGAGGAGGTCCTTGAGTTAGAGGAACCACAAAAGACGATGAACTGACAACTTCTCTAGGAATAGGAGGGTGAGCGTGCTCCTCTTTTTTCATCAGAGCTTGCAAAGTTTCCATAACCCAATTCATCTGGCATTTGAGGATTCTGACCTCTTCTTTCAGATCTTCTTGGTTGTTCAGAATTTCATTCATTGTCGCCATTGTCTTGAATAGGTGTGCTAGGTATCCTTCAAACATAGAAGAAGAAGAGAGACTCAAGACTGAGAAATGCAAACGACATGCGCATGAGATGCAAGATGCAAATACAAAAAGTTTCATGGAACTTAGACATTTGTGAAATACCAAGGGATATCAAAAAAATCTCATTCTTATTAATAGCAAAGTGGATTATAAAAAGTCAATACATTTTCAAATGTATTAAACATAATGCTAAATAAAAGCTAAAAAAAGACCTAAGGAGATTCCCCTAAGAGCCTCATCTTTAGTTTCCTATTTTCCTCCTCGAGCTGAGTCTTTTCCATGACGTGCTTGTCGATGATCAACTTCCACGGAGCAGGTTGAGTATCAGAAGCACTTGGTCCTTCTTGGGTCTTTCTTTTCTTGCATGAAAGCAGCTCTTCATTTTTGGCTTGTAGTTGTTTTTGAAGCTCTAAGTTCTCTTCGACAACCACTTGGTATTTGTACTTCCAAGCTTCTCCTGTCTGCTGGGCTTGATTCAAAGCGATTTTCAGCTCTTCTTTCTTAGACATGAAAAACAGAACGGGCTCTTCTTTCAAGGAAATTGGTTCTTGTCTAGAATAAGGCATTTTTAACTTAACAACTCGTCTTCGGACCCATTGGAGATAAGGCTCCATGGACACACAATTAGGTTTTCCTATAAAACTCATTCCTCTCTTGTGCCTGTTGCCCCAAGCACCCAAGATCAATCTTCTCTGTTCTTCATATTTATCATATCCTTCAAAAAAAGATGTTTTCCAAATGAATGCCAAGAGGCTTATCCTTTAGAGGGTACCCCAATTGTCGACGAGCCAAAACTGGGTTGTAGTTGATTCCTTCTTTGGTACCAAGAAGAGGTACGTTTCCAAAGTTCCCACAACTGTCTGTGATCATTATCCTATCATATACATGGTTATACTAATTAATGTCGGAATGAGAAAGAGCCATAATCTTCTTAGACCACCATCCTTTCTTGGGATCCCAAAATGCGCTTGCTTTCGGCAGATGTGAAACAAACCATTTGTACAACACAAGAGTGCAACATGTGAGCTGTCCTCCATTGTGGGCATTTCTCAAGTGGACTAAGTGGTAGGCATCAGCGAGCAAAGTTGGTACAGGATTTTTCTTCAAGAAGATCTTGATTGCATTCATGTCCACAAAGTTGTCGATATTTGGGAATAGAAAGAGTCCATAAATAAGCAATGCAAAAATGGCTTCAAAAGCATCCTTATTTGAGAGCTTAGCATAGTAATGGGCTTTTCCAAACAAAAACTTAGCAGTCAATCCAAAAATTCCTCCCTTGGAAGTTATGTTGTTTTGGATGTCAACTAACTCCAAGCGGGTGGCCTTAGCTATTTCTTCCTCTTTAGGGTTCCTCTAGAAGATAGGAAATGGAGACTCATCCTTAATAGGTAAACCAACTATCTGAGAATACTCTTTAAGGGTAGGCAAGAGTTGATAATCAGGGAAGGTAAAACAATGGTACTTGGGGTCATAGAACTGAAGTAGAGTAGAGAGGAGTCCTTTGTCAACTTCCTTCTTCAGCAAGATCCACAACTTCCCATATCTGTCTTTGAATCCTTCAGGGTCTGACAACAAATCTCCCAATCTCCTTAGGTTGTCCAATTTAGGACTTTTGAAAGTGTACTTCACGGTATTTCTTCTTGTACTATCCATCATATCTCTATGATATTCACAAAAAAGAGGTCTGAGTTCCATGAAACTGGCATGAAATGAATGCTTATGATGTATGAATGCAAAACACAAAGATGCACACATATTCACAAATGTACAAGCACGCAAGCAAAGGGCTTAGGTTATGGTCATGAGCATGGAGTCATGGTCTACCCTTCCCAATTGGTACGTACTAAGGGTTCATCAACTGTAGAACAGGGTTCTAAAAGTTCCCAGAGTCGACAACCCATCTTTCGGATATTATCAATTTCCTGAATGACTTGGTAGTCAATAATATTCTCAAGAGAATCTCGTCTGAGCGTAGTATCGCGTAGCGACCAAATTGGGAATAGACTCCCTCATAGTCCTCGCACAACATCCTAAAAAGCCAAGTAGGGTTCGGAGATAACTATGGTTCTCAATATCACGGGCACCTAGGTAGAGAGTAGCACGTTTTCACGAATGGATTCATTCAACATGACTAGACTCTCAAAAGGGCCTCAACTGAGTGATGGTGTCTCAAGTCAACTTTTTCGGGGAATCGACTCCCTCAAAGCCTCCTTGAATATACCGTCGTCCTATAATAAGTGCACTCAAGTCCGGGTTAGGACTTATCTCACCACTCAAAAGCACCCTGCCAAACAGAAGATCCCAAGCAAAACAGGTATACAGATATATATATATATATATATATATATATATATATATATATATATATATATATATATATATATATATATATATATATACAGATATATACAAATATGTCATACCCCAAATTTTGACCACCAGGATTTCCCATCATTGTGCAAATCATCATCACAATATGGATGAACCATCATGCCTCATCAATCTCCTCAAAGATGGTTGAGCATTCACTGCAATCAAAGATTAGGGTTTCAAGCCCTCTCAAAGCACTTAGACAAGGATCAATCAAGAAATGACATGATCTTCAACTTGTCTAGCCTCACAAACACCCACAAAGGATCAAGAGGACTCCCACATCAAGAATCAAGCACAAGATTGCAGGATTCCAAGTGGATCAAGCCTCAAGATCGCCAGTGTCACCAAATTAGGGTTTTGGTCGCCTGAGGCCTCCAGATGAAAATTTCCATCAAGGCTTGAGCCAATGCCTCAATGTATGGTCCTATAAGCTCTAAAGGATCTCAAGAGCCTATCCACAATGGCAAAATCACCTTGAAGGTTCATCTATCAAAGAATCAGGAATTAGGGTTTTGACCTAATTCAACCCTTGAGTTAACTTGTGAAGTGAGGCATGGCTTGAAGCTTCAAAATGAACTTCAAAGACCTCAAATACATCATATTGACATATATACAAGATGTGATTAACTCAAAGAGCTCAAATCATAAGCCACGAGAAATCAAAACCATCTGATCACAAATTAGGGTTTCTGATGGAGAAAGTCAACCCTACCCTTGACTGTTGGCCTACCCTTGATCTCAAACCTTGGGGAGGGGTCCAAGACATTGCTAAATACCCTTGTAGGTCATCCATGAAGTTTAATTGAGCCCAAGGATTGATTTCACAAAGGGATCACAAAGTCAAAATTTCATCTGCTGAAAAAGTCAGCTGTACAAAAATCCAAGTTTGACTTTTTGGATTTTTGGTCAACAAAGGTTCCTTAACCCTAAAACAATGTTAATATGTGATTTGAATCATAATTCATCAAAGAAAGTGAGTTAACTTGTAAAAAGGGTAGCCATAAAAAACAGAATTTTTCTAAGTTATGGAACAAAGTGGCTAGGGTACCAACTTCCAAGGACCATAACTTGAGATCCAAGCAACCATTTTGGTTGGTCCAAAGCTGGATTTGTAGCTCTCATTACATCTTCAAAAGTGTTAACTACATCTCATTCCAATTCTTCATGGATTTTTAGTTATGGAGTGATCAAAGTGGCAAAAAACATGGAAATGACATTTTTCCAACACTTAGTGAAATTTTCACTAAGTCAGAATCTGACTTATTTTTTCCAAAATGTAGAGGCATTTTGCATTGTAATTCAAGTTGATTCAAAACCAAAGTTGGACATCATTATAAAATAGTATATGTCAGCTTTCCAAAATGTCCAAGAACTCCATCAAACTCCACTTGAGCTAGGGGTTATGACAGCTGCAACATGCCTTGCTGTAAACTGTTTTGCAAGGCAGATTTGTACATTAGGGCTCGAATTGATCAAATTGTGCAAAAACAAACATGGTTATCCATCTCCATACCTCAAGGGGGAACAGCTAAGGGACAAACACTGATCCATAAGCCTCCCAAGTATTTGGAACTACATATAAGGGTGGCATCCCTAAAAGCTAAAGATGCCTCAAGACTCCAATTTTGTTTTGAGGCATTCAATGGATGCATAGAGCTGGCATGTATCAGTCCATGATCAGCCAAATGAGTCGAGATAAGATCATACAACAGAGAACCATATGCTTGTGCTCTAATCTCAAGTCAATGGCCAGAGGAGACTTGAGATTCAATTTGATCACAATTGGCCAAAGGCCTGCTGCAGTTGCCACACACTATTACTTGCAAAACAAACTTGCTCCATTATAAATATGCCTCATTTGTGATCAGTTTGAGTACACCAAAGCACCCAAACTGATGCTTTCCTCAAAATCACCACTTTCACTCCAATTTTGCCTTCTAACTCAAGCCACTATCGGATTTTGAGTTTGAGAGCAGTTCCAACCAAACCAATCACACACACACACCTCGCATATAACATATAGAAGTGATCCAAACTCTTACATAACATCTGTAACATCAGATTCTCAAAATCACCAGCCAATTGCTTAAGTTCTTGACAGATTTGCAGTTGAGGTACCACAACCAGTTCCATATCATTTCCATCCATTCCAAGCATTCAAACACACTCCTTGGCACCTAAGGAAGCTGTCCAGATCATTGGAACCAACTTACAACGCCTTCATCACCAAACTCGATCACCAGCTGCAAGAGGTAAGCATGAACTCTTCAAACTCCATGATGCATGTATATTTTACTGCACAATAATTTTGCCACATGTTCATAATCATGTATGGAGTGATAACCCTCAATCAATTGCCATGAATCAATCGTGTATGGAATTTCATGGTGTTCATGCTGAAATTAGGGTTCTTGAGGTTTTCTTCTGATTTCTCACTCAATACTCAAAATAAATGCAATTAATCGGTATGATTGTGATCCTTGTTCAAAAACGAACAAGATTGGTACTTGAATCGTGCAAAACCATTGAGGAATCATGGAGAAAAGTGAGAAAATGCAAATCTGCAGAAGCAGGGCACGCGGGCAAGAACTTGGTGTTCTTGGCGCCCTTTTTCAAACTTTTGAATATTTGAATATTTTGATATTTTTGTTAATTGATTCAAAAATTAATTTCTCTCTGAATATTTATCTTTTTAAATTGATTCTTTTTCTCAAAATTCAATAAAATGTTTAAATATTTTATTTTACAAAAATATCCAATTTATATTATTTATTTAATATAGTTAGAATTTTTGTAATTAATTTCATTTTAATTGTTTTAAAACATTTTTAAATGGAAATTCCCACTTTGATTTTTCAAAACCAATTGAATTTCAAACTCTCATGTAATTGAACATGATTTTTCAAAATATTTTTCAAAGTGTACAACTTATTTTTGAATATATTTGGTATTTTATATCATTTTTTTCATTTAATTTCCTTTGAAAAATAACATTTTTATTTAAAATTAGGGTTTTCTCTTGATTTTAAATTTTCAAACATCTTTGGGCCTCTAATAGAGTGTAAGACCCAATCTCTTTTTAACCAAAACCATTTTGGGCCTCAGACATTATATAAGTCCCACTGTATTTTCAAATTCGCGGCGCGGTTGTCGCCTTTTAAAACAAAATCATCTGGGCCTCTCCTTGAGTTATAAGCCCCATCACTTGTAAAAAAATAAATCTTTGGGCCTCTAATAGGGTGTAAGACCCATCCCCATCGTACATAAATAATTTTGGGCCTCAGTCATTGTATAAGTCCCACTGTGTTTTCAAAATCTCGGCGCGATCGTCGCTTTTCAAAACATTTTTATATGGGCCTACCCTTTGTTGTAAGTCCCATTTCTTTTCTTTTTTTAAACTTTTGGGCCTCTCCTTGAGTTGTAAGACCCATCCCTTTGTACAGAAAACCTCTTTGGGCCTTAGTCATTGTATAAGTCCCAGTACAGTCTACAAACAACAGTAAAATTACTGTTGGGCCTCTCCTTCAGTATAAGCCGCAACAATCTTTTCAAAAATAACTTCCCTTTGATTTAGGTTCAAATGTATAGTTGTTATCAAAACTTTCTTTAATTTTTTTAAAACTAACAATACAACTATGGAAGTTTGCTCGCCTGTAAGTTTTTATCCGCTTTCTTTTACTTACTTGCACAAATACATGTATATACTTGTTTGAACAGCATGGAAGTTTGCTCACCTGTAAGTTTTTATCAGCTTTCATTTACTTGCTTTCACATATATATAACTGTATTATGGGAAGCTGCTCCCCTGTAAGTCCTTCTTTCATATCCTTTTTAATACTTGTCATATATCAATTGTATATATACTAGTATATTTATTTAGAGTTTTCCTCGGTAACTAGGTCTAGAACTAGGTAAAGCCAGTTGGTCACTCTTTGATACAATAAACTAGACCCCCATATGATTTCCAGATACAGTCTTGCCTTCTCTTGGGCTTAAACAATATGGAACAAAGAGAAAGGCAGTATTCTCGGTGAACCTTTTCTCAGACTGTCACTATTAAAACTTGTCAAAGTAAATCAGTTTCCCCAGAGAGGATTAATTCTCGGTGAAACCTCTCTTGAATTTCTTCAAACTCTAGAACTATTCATTAAAGAAAAGATTATTCTCGGTGAAACTTTTCTTGAACTCTTCTTAAGTTTGGACCCACGGGCTTCGTAAAAGCATCCCCGCCTTCTCTTGGGCTTTGTACAAGGACCCTCCGGCTTCTTAGAAGTTCTCATGCCTTCTCTTGGGCATAATACAAGGACCCTGAAGACATCTTAAAGGTATAGGATAGAACTTAGTCATCCTTCGATAGAGCATTCTTTCCAGTGTCAACACATCAGACCATTTAGGGTTGATTCTCATCCCTTGAAATACCAGCCTCCTCTTGGGCATCATACAAAGATAAACTCTTCCACACCAATAGACTTGGACAATCTAAATCTCCTCTTGAGTCTCCAATACATTCTCAAGTTCCCTACAAACATAGGAGAAACCCTGGTCATTCTAGATCAATCTCCAAAAGAGTTAAAACCCATGGGTTCAAAAAGCCAGTCTCTCTCCTAAAATTCCCCAACCAGGGTCAGTTTATTATCAGTATAACACTATCAAAACCTCAAGGCATCTGATACATCAACTATTCTGTAATCCTCAACAAGAGTTGATTCCCCAGTTGGACCTGCCACGGGATCTCGATAATTCCCAGCAGAAGATAGCCTCCTCTTAGGCTTTATATAAAGATCTTTCCTCAGCAGAAGATAGCCTCCTCTTGGGCTTTGTACAATGATTCTCCCCAGCAGAGCTAACCTTTTCAGACTCTCTTGTTGAGTCAATCACCTTTTCAGACTCTCTTGTTGAGTCAATCACCTTTCAGCACTCTCTTGTTGAGTCAACCCTTTTAGCCTCAATCTCGGGCTTTGTACGAGACAGATAAAAACACTCTTTTGTTGAGTCAATCTTTTTCAGCCCCCTTATAGACTCGGTATAAGGATTTCCCCTAGCAGAAGTCAGCCTCCTCTTAGGTTTGGTATAATGATTTCTCCAGCTTATTCAGCCACAATCCTGGGCCTCGTACAGGACAGATAAAAGCACTCTCTTGTTGAGTCAAACCCTTTTTAGCCTCAATCTTGGGCTTGGTACAAGACATAAATCTTCATAACCTTCTCTTAAGCTTGGGACAAATTTCTTCCCCAGCGGAGTCAAATCCTCCCAGCCTTCCTTTAGGCTTTGAGGAATAAATTTCCTGAGCTGAGTCAAACTTATTTCAACCTCAATCTTGGGCTTTGTACAAGACAGATAATACTCTCCCGTAGAGTCAAACTCATTTCAGCCTCTATCTTGGGATTTGTACGAGATACCTAAAATTTCCTTAACCAAGTCAGTAAAGTCTTCGTTTAGCCTCAAATCTTGGGTTTTGTACAAGACAGATAAAGATTTCTTTCCCACTGAGTCAGTTTCTTTTCAGCCTCAATCTTGGGATTTGTACAAGTCACATACAAACCCTCCCCGACGGAGTCAAACTCTTTCTAGCCTCAATCTTGGGCTTTGTCCAAGACAGACAAAACATTTTCCCCAGAAAAGTCAAACTTTTAGCCTCCTCTTAGGCTTTGTATAATGATATCCCCAAAGAGTTAGCCTCTTTTGTTAGCCTCAATCTTGGGCTTTGTACAAGACATATAAACACTCTCTTGTTGAGTCGGTCATTTTCAACCTCCTCTTAGGCTTTGTATAAGGACTTCCCCAGTGGAGTCAATCAACCTCTAAGCTTTAACCTTGGGCTTTGATCAAGGCACATAAAAATCAACATCCCCTCAGAGGAAATCCAGATATCTCTGTAGAAAGTCACTTCTCTGTTTATCACTTATCAAAACAGACATTAAAAAATCAAACCTAATCCCAGATAACTGCTGTAAGTGGCACACTTGCTGATTCAAATATCCAAGTTGTCGTCCATCTTTTATCCTGGTAAATCCTCTCTTTCATCTAATTGCTGTAAGTGACAAGCCTCTGGATTATTTACATCCATGCCACTGTCCCTCTCTTAGCATGAAAATTCCTAAGGAAAAATGGCATTGCTCAACACTGAGTTAAAGTTTTCTCCTTCAGGACAAATCCCTTATAAAGGAAATTATGGCATTGCTGGATTCATATATCCCAGTTAAAGTAATCCTCCTTTATAATCAGTCACCCAACAACTGTGATAAACAGACCAGATGTCTCCCTTTAGAGATAACAAATCCCCTCTCAGTCAAACTTTTTAGCTTCAATCTTGGGCTTTGAACAAGACATAAACAAACCTTTTACCTTCAATCTTGGGCTTTGAACAAGACACAAATAAACCTTTTAGCTTTAATCTTGGGCTTTGAACAAGACACCAAAATATCTTTTTCCTCCCTTAGAATAGGAGGAACTACGATTGCTCTGATTTCCCTGTTTCGTTTAAACGGGAATACGTAGGCATAAGATTGCAAAATCTTAGCGAGCATACTAATAAAAAAACTCTAGGTCCAGCACCTTCATGCCAATCAAAACATAGGTCCAGTACCTTACCAAAAATATCGGAAAAACCCGAACATCAACAAAAACTCACTCTCTCTCTCTCTCTCTCATATTTCCCAAGAAACTTTTCCAACCCATTAACGAATAAACACCATCAAGTACAAAGTGAAACCTAAAGCTAACATCCTATGGATAACCACATATAGGATGGGTAATTGACAACTCCCCATTGTATAACCTGACCCCGACTCCCCGAATCTCTTTAAGCATTTGTTTAGTTAAACATTCGTGTGCAAGGTTAGTTTTAGATAACTTCCCTTTCCCTTCCAGCTTCACGGGATAAATAAGAAATTAGAAAGTAGCACCCCCTCCTCTTCATTGAGGAGAAAACCCAAATTTCGCGATAAGGTGGTCGCGTCACCGATAAGAATCGTGCGCTACAAAATATAGCAAGCAAAACATATAACAAACACAAGCAAAAACAAGGTGGGCTTAACCCTCAATTTGTTCCCCAGTGAAGTCGCCATTTCTGTTGCGGTGAGAATCGGATAACAAACTATTAATTAACTTGAATCACACATCTTTGAAATTCACCACCGAGCTTTGATTTATCCAAAGGAAAGGGTAAAGTTCGAAGAAAACCCTAAGAGGATCTAGGTTCGGGGGTTGGTTATACTAAGGGAAGGTATTATCACCCTAAGTGTCTGTAGTACTCTACATGAACCTCTTGTTTGTACTTGTGTTATGTTACGTTTGCTTGCTAAGGGAATCTGCTAAAGTTAAGGTAAAGACCTAAGGGTATGTACACTAAGTTTGCTCGCCAAGACGTCGCATTTTGTGCCTACGTATCTGACTAAAGAATCAGAGCAACCGTAGTTCACCTAACTAAGGGTGAAGGAGGAACCATTGACTATGGCCAAAGTTCCAAGGGGAAATGAGTATGAGCTCATGTCGAGTTTAAGAAACTCTCTAAGTCTAAGTTGTAATGGGGTGATGTGAATACTCAATGTGATGAGTCCACATAGAGTCCAAGGACTCTAACTTAATTCTAAGTTACAAGAGGTGAATGGCTATGAGGCCAAGGGAGAAGGGCCATGACTATGAGGTCAAGGTTGAAGAGCTGGCTTTATGACTATGAGGTCAAGAGGTAATCCTATGACTATGAGGTCAAGGAGGAAGATAATGAGCTTTCTATGACTTTGAGGTCAATAGAGAGACTTTTCCTTTGGAAGGAAATGGAATTAACTTATAAACAAGAGTTGAATGAACAATATGAATTCAAAGACAGAAAACATTTAATCAATATATGCAATCAACTTCCAAGTATGAACGTGGCAAACATGGATAAGTGAACGTAAGTAAGGCAGAGATAACATCCTCAAAGTTTGAAAATAGAGACATGTCAAGCTATGAAACTTAGCAACAGAGGACAAGATATACAAACATCAGAATGACTTTATCTAAGGTTCAGGAACAAATCTCAAGCAAACATTTCACATACCACAGAATACTAAAAAATTCTCAAAAAGTTTTCAGGAAACCGTTGATGATTTTCATAAAAAAGAAGTCCGAGAATTAAATATGAAGTTATGCATATTTTTCTGTTTTGAAATTTTAGAAATAAATAAGAAAATAAAATGAACATGAGAAATAAAATTATGGAAGAAAAATTAAGGCAGTATGGCAGTCGCCACAATTCCTCATGGCAGGTGCCATGATTTTTTTATGGTAGGCACTATTCAAACTCATGGCAGACGCCATATGCCTTATGGAAAGCGCCACCTAGGCATGGCCAGTGCCATCATACCATGGCCAGCGCCATATTCTCCATGGCAGGTGCCATGACTTTCTTCATGGCAGGCACTATTCATCTTGGCCAGTGCCACACCTTGTGGCCAGTGCCATCAAAATATATGGTGGGTGCCACAATCCTCTTTTCTTATTCAGTTTTCAAACAACAACCATAAACCCAGTTCACGATAAAATCAAACAAATTCAAACATTATGACATTATGATTTGCAATATATTTTCCAGAATCAAACATTAACATGATAATAAATATGATAATAGCATGGAGCAATGATCATGGCATCTGAAAACGAAATAAAAAAAAGGAGTGAGTATTACCTAGTGGAGATGGTCCACTACCTCTTCACAGGTACGTGTTGTGAAAAAAAAGATGAGCTTCTTCTCCTTCAAAGTATCAGCTGCTACAAGGTTTGTGGTGTTGGACGGTGGAAAGCTCGAGCCAAAACTTTTTATAACAATGTTCTTGCAAGTTTACAAGAATAAGTGAGGGAGAACAAGAGGAGAGTATTCAGCCTATACTTGGGTGAATCTGGTGTGTTTTGGGAGAGGAGGTTAAGCCTCTATTTATAGGAAAATATGGAGAGCTTGAGGTATCATCACATTTCTCATCTTGCCAAGTTTGCCCTTTTCCAAGTTTTCCTTCGTGCAAGTGAGCTGGCTGAGATTTGAAAAATCTTCAAGGAACAGTGATTGATCAGAATAAGGTAGGTTTACTTTTGTGTGCTGATGGATTTGGAGCAGTAGTGCAAGCTTCACGGAGAAAATAGGAGCCATGCTTTTGAAAAGTTTCTCTTTCTTCTCGTCAAACCATCCACTTGTATTTATTTCTGATTAAAACACATTATCATTTTTTTAAGTGTAGCTTGCAAATTGTGACAATCTCCACATAATCATCATGGCAGGCGCCATGTTCCTCCTGTGGCAAGCGCCACACATCCTCCATGGCAGGCGCCATGCTTTCTTATGGCAAGTGTCATGTATCTTTCATGGCAAGTGCCATGCATCTTGTGGCAAGTGCCATGCATTTCATGGCCAGTGCCATGACTTGCTTTTTTCTTTTTTTTTTCTTTTCGTTTTTTAAAATAACATTCACAAATGCCTTGGTGATCTCTCATGCTCTAAGTCAAAGATTGAACAAGTTAAGATGGGATGCAACTTGAATACTTCATTTTGGGCTAATAACATCAAAGTCAGAGGCTTAACTTTCTCAGTCAAAAACCCTAATTTCCTCAGGAATTCCACTGGATGATCTTTGAGGATCTTGCTTCTTCAATATCTTCCAAGGTCCATAGATGGCCTCTAAGGATGTCCAGTATCATGTGAAATTATGCCCCAAAGCTTGGAAACTTGTCTTGATCAAAATCAAAGGCAATGGTTGACTGGTGCTGATAAAACCCTAGTTTGAGGCATAGTGAATCCTGTGGCTCAAGGCACTTGTAATAGGAACCAAACACACTTGATTTCTTGTTGAATTGGACCTCTAGGATGCAGGTGAGCTCAAATGGTTGCATTTTGAGCATCAATTGCCCTTCTTGAACAGATGACCTTCACACACCACTCTCAATCAATTAGGGGACACTTGTGACGGTTGTATGGAGCCAAAGAATGTCTTAGGAGACCTTGAAACATGTGAAAGTCTGGCTTATTGACTTGTGTTCTCTTACCTGTGTAAACCCTAGCTTTCACACAAAAGAACAAACTAGCAAGATATGGTGGTTAGTTAACAATGCACAGGTGATTGAACCCTAAATATAAGTGCAAGATGTTATGACATCTAAGGGGTAAAATTTGGGGTACAACAGGTGGTGTGGTATAACCACAATATCACATGGAGTAAATATGCCCATAAACCCTTTGGCCTCATTAATTTTCTTATTGAGTCCCTTTAAAATTACTTAGTTTGTTAATTATGCCCTCCCATTTATATGCGGGTGCACAACATATACAAACTTCATCTCTATTCCCAAACCTTTGCAAAATTTAGTGACCATATCACTGGCGAACTGGGTTACATTGTTGAAGACGATAGCTTCGGAAAGTGCATGTCTGCACATAACTTTCTTCCAATAGAAACGAAGAACTCTGGCGGTTGTGATTTTAGCAACAACTTTTGCCTCTATCTTTTTGGTGAAATAATCAACTCCTACTACCAAGAATTTTAGTTAGCCTAGCGTTAGGGGGAATGGGCCTAGGATGTCCATGCCCCACTAGTAAATAGGCAAAGGTGTAGTCATCGAGTAAAGAAGTTCAACTAGGGTGTGGTGAAGATCAACATGTCTCTAGCATTAGTCACACTTTTTGACAGAAAGGTGTTATCCTTCATCAAATTAGGTCGATAATATCATGCCCTTAATAACTTGTGGGCAAGGGCTTTTCTGCCAATATGATCATTACATGCTCCCTTGTGTACTCCTGTAAGCACCAAGGCGTTTTCATGCTCGCCTATGCATTATAACATGGGAGAAGCCCTCCCCATTTTATAAAGTTTTCTAGAGAGGAGAGTGTACTTGGAAACCCGTTTTCGAATACTCCTTGATTCTCCATCGTCTAGTGGAAGTTTGTTCGTCTGTAGGAGTATGAGCGACATCCAAATAGATTCTAGGACAACTTCCAGGGAGTATACCTCGTCCAACTCGATGTTGGGGGAGGTGAGAATCTCATGGATAATTGTTATGTTAAACCTTCTTTTCTTTGATGTGGCAAGATTGGACAAAAGGTTTGCTATGAAGTTTTGTTCGCATGGAATGTGTCCTATTTCAAAAGAAGTAAAATGAGAGGATATAATTCATACCTTGCACTGAAATTTTATCATTTGGGGTTCTTTTTCCAAGTACTTCTCAGAGACTTTATTGGCGACTAATTTTGAGTCGTATTTGCCCTCAAGCGGAGGCTCTCATCTCTAAGGTGAGAACCATACCGACAATAAGGGATTCGTACTCTGATTGATTGTTGTTGGCGGTGAACTCGGACTTTAGTGCTTGCTCGATGAGTATGTCGTCGGGCCTTTCTAAGACTATTTCAGCTTCGCTTCCTTTCAAGTTGGAGGAGCCATCTATAGATAGCCAGTACAAGAAAGGTGGGCTTCAGCCACGTAATATTCCCATGTGAAAACCACGTTGCTAAAAAAAGGACATTGTTATGTGATTTTCAGGTTGCTAAACATTTAAAATAAAAAAAAAATCAGGTTTTGCCACGTGAAAATCGTGTCTTTAAAAAAGGATGTTGCCACATGATTTTAACGTCAATAAACATTTAAAATTTTAAAAAAATTAAAATCAGTTTTTCACTTGGGGGGTTTTGAAATTCGGGAAAAAGATGTTGTGACGTGAAAAACACATCGCTAAGTTGTTTTGACAAAAAGAAAACAAAAGAAAGGGGGTGGTTACTCTCTCTCTCCCTATCTCCCACTCTCTCACACACACACATACACACACACACAAATTCTTCGAACATCTTCTTAGTTTATTGATCTGTTTAGCATCTTGGTACAAAATTTCTCACTTTCTTTTTGTTACAAATTTCAATTTCAATTTTGTTATTTTTTTTTCGTTTTCAATTTTAATTCTGATTCATCTAAACAACAACGATCAAAAAGAAATTGACGTTCCAATTGTTAATTTTTAATTTTTTTGTTATTTAATTATTGAATTGTTTTTGGATTTTATCAAATTTGTGGATTGTGGATTTTCAATTTTTTTTTGTGGATCAATGACTTGTGTGTTGAGGAAGATGGGGTTAATGTTCATGAAGTTGGTCAGTAGGTTATTCATGAATAAGGAAATGAGGATTTTGATGTTGCTAGTAAGACAACTATTTTGTATAAACTCAAGCTTGGAGAAATCGTCACTACCTCTCAATTATTGGTTTGTTCAATTTTCCTTTTTTTTTTTTAATTTATACGTCTTTGTTGTTATAACCTTGTTGAAATTGTCACTACCATCCATGTAAGTTGTATAAGATGAAAAAGAAAGTGAGAAATTATGTGTCCATGTGTATATTTTTGTAATCAATGTAAGTTGTATATTGTTTTTCGTTTGGTATACATATGTTATTATGCTGAATGGATAGTTTTCAAGAATTTGTTTTTGGTGATTTTAAGAAACGTGATTTGAAACGTGAAAAGAGATGGTGGTGGTGAAGGAACGTGGTGGTGGTGGTGGTGGTTTTTGCACCTATCTCTATGTACATAATAGTGACGTGATTTTCACATGGCAAAGTTGCGTCGTGTTTTTCATGTCGCAAAATGTTGCGACTTGTGCTCCTGCAATGTGTTTGCTCACGTTGCTAATTTGAGTGTAGCGGCATGATATGTTAGGTCGTGACGTGATTTTCACGTGGCAAATTACAATATTTTTAGTAGTCAGCGCTCGTTCTGGAGACATATCCTTGTCTACAGGCAAGCTAAATTCTGCCAAAGATTGTGATTTGATGCTTCCCCTTAGGACATATTGGATGTTGTATTCCGATAGTTCCACCGCCCAATATACCATCCTTCCTTCAAAATCTAGTTTCTTCAAGACATGGCCAACAAGATATTTGGTTTTCACAAAGACCTTGTGACCCTGAAAATAAGGTCTCAGCTTTTTCGTCGCGACAACGATGACTAGCACTAACTTCCTAATCTTATGATAATATTTCTCAACACCTCTTAACACCTTACTTACGAAATCCAAAAGTATTTTTTTCCTTGTCTGTCTCTTGGATAAAGACTAAGCTCATTGTGTGGTCTGTGACCAAGAGATAAAGGAGTAGTGACTCCTCCTCCTTGGGGTAAGTGAGAATGGGGGCGATGTGAGGAAAGCCTTTACCTTAGAGAAATTTTATTCGCACTAGGTGGTTCATTTGAATATCTCTTTCTTCTTCAAGGTGGCAAAGAAAATGAAAGCCTTGTCGCCTGTGCACAAGAGGATGCGAGACAGGGCGACAAGGTAAGTTACTGCACTTCCTTGACCTTTGTGGAGTTTCTCATAGTGATGAAGTTGTTTGACATTTATTTAGATTGGCCTTAATGCATATTATTGCCAACATAAACCTTATGAATTTACCAGCCTGAACCCCGAAAGAGCACTTGGCGGTATTCAAACACATATCGTATTTCCTGTCTGACTACAAGACATCCTCCAAATCTTTTGCATGGTTGTGCCATTCGATAGTTTTCACTATTATGTCGTTGATGTAGACCTCCTGGTTCCTCCCTATATGATGGGTGAACATATCGTTCATGAGTCATTGGTAGGTGGCACAGACATTCTTAAGTCTGAAGGGGCATGACATCGTAGTAATAGTTGCCATGATTCTACATGAATGTTGTTTTGGGGGTGTCCATAGGGGCCATCCGAATAAGGTTATACCACGAGTATGCATCCATGAAGTTCAACATGTGATAGATGTAACACCCTACTCTACCCATTCGTATAATAATTGAAAATACAAAAAAATAATAGCGAAAATTAATCAGAGTTACACACGTAGGATGCCACATCATAAAACATCATCATGAAGTATCAAATCACTTCATATCTTATTCATTAATAAAAACAAATAATTTGACTAAAAAACAGAATTAAATCAATGGTTTAGCATTAAATCTCCAATTACAACAAATCTCCACAAAATTCGTGATTCAACAATGTTAATCAAAACAAATCATGATATGTAACAAATAACAAATAACATGCAGAAAATAACGGAATCCACATCCTTCCCATGTTATGTATCAGAGCGACTCCTAAGACTCGATCAAATAGCAACACATGCTCCAAGCACTACTCAAGTACCTGATCATCTATACTCCCCAAGGAGCACATACACAACAAACAGAAAAGGGGTGAGAACTACATTCAATAATACACAGTGAAAATCACATGCTAAGGAGTAGTTAACACACAAATCACACCAATCATATGATTACAATGTGCATACAAATGCCACATCAATATTCGACATAATCAGCCCATATTCAATCATATACATATGCAATGTGACTTGACTGATACGACACGATGCATGCGGTACCATCACAATCACATACGGTTCACCCTAGAACCCGATTCCCTTCGGAATCCAGATAAGTCGTATATGTTCCTCTGAACTATAACTTATCTCCACTCGACTCCCACGTGGAGTCCTGGCGAGACTAGGCACCCATCATGGATTCCCACCTAGCTCATCTCCACATAACATGACATGAATGTATGACACTCAAATATGCACAACACAATAATCATTCATGCATATTCATGATCCTCAATGATCACACGTGAGCCACATGCTCACTGTAATTCCCTCAGGAATTACCACCACAACCCAAGACCATCCACATACGACAATCTTGGCGCACAATCATCAAACACATCTCATACAGACAATCACATAAAAACCCCATTTTTTATCCCATTTAATGTCTTTACTGGTTCCCCCTATGTTCAATTATACAATCTTAGTCTTACGGATCAAGAGAAATTGCATTAAACGCGAAATCGGGACGGAATCACAAAAATGGGAAAATTTCGCTACAGCTCTGTCCATACGCATATGGCCCTGCCCCATACGCGTATGGTCATCTTCCCTCACCCCAAGCCTGCATATCATACGTGTAGGGCTCCAATTCCCATGCCTCATATGCATATTGCCTTGGGTCGTACGCATATAATCAGAGAGTGATTTCTCTCCAAGACTTCTAAAGAACTTCCCATACGCGTATGACCATGTCCATACGCGTATGGCCCCTCATCCTTATGCGTAGCTTACACGTATCAGCAGAGGGTCGTGTTGGCATGGGGATGGAATGCGTATCATACACGTATTGCCCCCTGAGAGTGCCCTCTATACGCGTAATGCCTCGTGCCTTACGCGTATTGCCTTGCCTGCACAAAAATACCCAATTTCGCATCAGCGCGGTTTTTCCCCCATTGGAGCACTTCCAAGCTCCTAATTCGGACCCAAAACAACCTTTATCTCAGTATAATCTTAGAGTCCTAATTCTACTTCATTAATTCTTTGTTTTATCAATGTTTCCTATCATTAAAAATCCATTTTTGTTAACCCCCCAAAACCCCAATTTTCAAATCTGTTTCCATATCAGAACCAGCAACAACAGCACAAAATCAAACGAATTTCACATTAGAAATCAGCATACAACACAAAATTATATTAGAACAGTGCACAAACATGGATTCCCAACAATTACTACTCAAGCATACCAACATTCAAGGAGAAGAAGAAGTACACAGAAATTCCTAAGAGAGGAAGGAACCCTCACTACCCTCACATGTTCAGATCACCCTTAATGAACCCCATTCTCCCCCCTTACCTGAATTCTGAGCTTTCTCTCTTCAACAATGGTGGAAAAGTTCCTTGCTCTAGCTCTCTTTCTTTCTTCCTTTCTTTCTCTTTTACGTGCAACTGATTTTGTCTCTAACTTCTCTACCACTTTCTCCTAATTTGTGGTTTAATTTTCTTAATTATCTTTATTTTCTTAATTTTAGCAATAATAATATTAATCCTAATAATACTCCTAATAATAATTCTAATATTAATAATGTTAATAATGATAATAATATTAATAATCATAATAATAATAATATTAATAATAATACTAATAATGTTAGTATTAATAGAATGTCTCGTTATTGACATTATTATTATTACAAGGTTGTCCTAAGCCTTAATTTTATTTAATTCACCCCACTAACTCTCACACCCACCCTAACACACATGCCCTTAACCAAGACAATATCAAGAATAATCACAAATAAATCACAAAATGACTAAATAATTAAATAGGGTGTTACAACTCCCCCCCCCCCCCACTTCAAATATTTCCGTCCTCGAAAATGTACCTGATGAGAACAATTCCAGATACAACTCTCGCATCTTGCTCTCCAACTCCCAGGTCACACTTCCTCCAGCAACTCCTCCCCAAATTACTCTCACTAAAGGAATGTCTTTGCCTCTTAACTGTTTCATCTTACGATCCTCAATTCTTATTGGCATCGCATCCACGGTAAAATTATCCTGAATCTGTACTTCATCCCTCTGAAGCACATGGGATGGATCAGCAATGTACTTCCGAAGTTGCGATACGTGAAACACGTCATGCAAATTTGAAAGTTCGGGTGGCAACGCCACTCTATGCGCAATAGTCCCAAATCTCTGCAAAATCTAATACGGTCAAATGAACTTAGGATCCAACATTTTGATTTCCGTGCACGACCAACACCGGTCACATGATTGACCCTTAGAAAAACATGGCCGCCTTCCCTGAATTCCAAGTCTTTCCTCCTATTATCATGATAACTTTTCTGCCTACTCTAGGATACCTTCATCTTTTCTTTAATCATCTGAATTATCTCAGTAGTCTGTTGCAATATCTCAGGTCCAAGCACAGTGCTCTCACCCGACTCATACCAACATAGAGGTGTCCTACACCGCCTACCATACAACGCTTCAAAAGGCGTCATTTCAATACTAGAATGGTAATTGTTATTGTAAGTAAATTTAATCAACGGTAAATGGGTATCCCAAGCACCTCCCTGCTCGAGTATACAAGCTCTCAACAAGTCTTCATGTGACTGAATAGTCCTCTCAGATTACCCATTTATCTGCGGATGATAAGCAGAACTCAAATTCAAACTAGAACCCAAAGCTTCCTGCAAACTCTTCCAAAATTCGGAATTAAACCTTGGGTCTCTCTCAGAAACTATGTTCGACGGAACCCCGTGCATCTTCACTATTATTATGATATAAATATCTGCTAACTTTGCCAAAGGAAACTGATGTTAATCGGTATGAAATGTGCTAATTTCGTCAGTCTATCCACAATCACCCAAATAACATCAAAATATCTCGCCGTATTCGGTAACTCAGTCACAAAATCCATCGCGATACTATCCCACTTCCGCTCTGGTATTTCCATGGGTGCATCAACCCAGAAGGTTTCTGGTGTTCCACTTTTGACTTCTGACAGGTCAAACAAGCTTACACAAACCGAACTACATCTTTCTTCATACCTGGCCACCAAAACAACTTCTTAAGATCCTGATATATTTTCGTAGCTCCTGGATGAATACTCAAGCTACTCATGTGGCTCTCCTCTAAGATCATTTTTCTCAATTTAGGATTATTCGACACACAAATTCTGCCTCTAAATCTCAACACACCAAAATCATCTACTTTAAAGTCACCTTCTGCATTCGACCCTTCTGCGGTCATCAAATCCACCAGCTTCAAATCAAGTTTCTGACTTTCTCTAATCTCACTAAGGAACTCATTATTAACTTTCAGCATACCCAACATCACACTCTCAGGAGTCAGTACACAAACCATGCTCAAGTCTCTAAACTGCTCAATTAAATCCAACTCCTTAATAATTAATGTCGACATGTGAATTATCTTCCGACTCAAAGTATCTGCCACGATGTTAGTTTTACCGGGATGGTAACTCAAGCTAAACTCATAGTCCTTCAAGAACTCCAACCATCTTCTCTGTCTCATATTCAACTCTTTTTGGTCAAATAAATATTTTAGACTTTTATGATCACTGAACACTTCAAACCTCGACCCGTACAAGTAATGTCTCCAAATTTTCAACACAAAAACCACTGCAACTAACTCAAGATCATGAGTAGGATAATTCCTTTCATGTACCCTCAATTGTCGTGAGGCATAAGCCACTACCTTACCATCCTGCATAAACACTCCGCCTAATCGCATTTTAGACGCATCACAATATACCACAAAAGGTTCATCTGGCTTGGGTAGAATCAACACTGGTGTCGTAGTCAACCTCTTATTCAATTCCCGGAAACTCTCTTCGCACAAGACATCCCACATAAAGGCCTGACCTTTTCTAGTCAACTGAGTAAGAGGAAGGGCCAAATTAGAAAACCCCTCGATAAACCTGCGGTAATAACCTGCCAAGCCCAAGAAACTCATAATCTTCGTCACTGATTTCGGAGGTTCCCACTGAAGTATAACACTTACTTTGTATGGATCCACTGATATGCCATCACCAGAAATAACATGTCCCAGAAAACTCACTTCTTGCAGCCAAAACACACACTTTGAAAGTTTTGCAAATAACTTATTATCTTTCAACACTTGCAATGCAATCCTCAGATGCTCTGCATGATCTCTCTCCAATCTAGAGTAAATCAAAATGTCGTCAATAAAAACTACAACAAACTGATCTAAGTAGGCATGAAAGATACAATTCATGTACTCCATGAATACACCTGGCACATTGGACACCCCGAACGACATCACAACATATTCGTAATGTCCATACCGAGTTCTAAAAGCCGTTTTCTAAATAACATCCTCTTTCACCCGAATCTGATGGTATCCTTACCTCAAATCAATTTTACTGAAAACACGGGCTCCAAGTTGATCAATTAGATCATCAATTCTTGGAAGTGGATATTTGTTCTTGATGGTCACTTTATTAAGCTGACGATAATCAATACACAATCTCATACTACCGTCCTTTTTCATAACCAACAACACTAGAGCTCCCCACGGCGACACACTGGGTCTAATAAACTTCTTATCAAGCAATTATCCGAGTTGAGATTTCAACTCTGCCAATTCTGACGTTGACATTTTGTATGGTGCCATAGATATAGGTCTGGTACCAGGAACAAGATCAATAGCAAATTCCACCACTCGTTTCGGAGGAAACTCTGAAATATCATCCGAAAACACTTCTGGAAACTCTTTCACTACAGGTAATTCATTAATCGACGTTTTGCCTTCAACAGACAACGAGGCAAACACTGCTAACATTTTAGCTTCATCTTCCAACCAGACCCTTAATTCCTTGGTAGATATAAAATTAGCCAACTCTTCCTCCTCTGGAGTAAGAAATATCAACCTCTTCCTATAACAATGTATACATAATTGCTCTCTATCCAATTCATCCCTAAAATAACATCCAGATCACTGAGCGGTAAGCAAATCAAATCCACTCCGAAATCCTTACCAAAGATCGACACAGGACAGTTCAAGCACACTAACGATGTAGTTATCGACCTAATAGATGGAGTATCAATCACCATCCCTTTACTCAAAGTAGACGGCACAAGTCCTAGTTTCTTCACACAATCAACAAAAATAAATGAGTAGGTCGCACCCGTATCAATGATAGCAATCAAATGAGTGTTATGAATGTAACAAGTACCTTTGACCAAACGATCCTCACTAGTAGGCTGAGCCCCCACCAATGCAAATACCTTCCCACCATGTCTGCGACTTCTAACAGTGGGTGTTGATGTGACCCTATTCACCACAGTTGTAACAGGTAGGTATATTGGTCCTAAAATCTGCCACAACATGACCTGGCTTATCGAATTTGAAATATTTCTTCACCTCATTCTGACATTCATTAGCAAGGTGAGCCGCACCGCCACATCTGAAACACTTGATAGGGTTGGAAGAATTTCCTCCCCCACTTGGCTTCTTGCCAACAACAGATTTCTTCTTCTCTTTATCGGCCGAAGCACGGTAAGGTGTACTCCTGTGTCTCTGCTTACCCCTTTTGTCACTCAAGGACTTGTAGTGAGCAACTCGAGCCCTGTTATCTTCATCATAAATTTGACACATGTTCACCAACTCAGGGAAGTATCTGATCTTCTGATAGCCAATACCTTGTTTGATCTCGGGACGCAGCCCGTTCTCAAACTTGATACACTTTGAAACCATAGCAGCATCTAGGCATGGCAACGGGACGGGGCAGAGGCGGGTTTAACTAGCCCCGCACCCGCACCCGCCTCCCTGTTACAGACCCGACCCGCCCCTAAACTTAGTCGGGGGTGAAAATTTACTACCCAGATCCGCCCCTGATGGAAACGGGTTTGCCCGCACCCGCAAAAAAATGATTTCTTTTAAATTGTAATAAAAATTAATAATTTTATTAAAAACTTGACCATTTTAATAATAAACTTGTTTCTAAAGATGAGAGTTTGAGTGAATGGTGAGAAATGACTAATGAGAATTTTTAATTACTTCTCTAAAAGTGAATAAATGTGTAATATAATAATTTAAATATGGGTATTAAAGTAAATACCATAATACTAGGCAGGGCGGGGTGGGTGCGGGCAAGTAGTAGCATCCCCTGCCCCCGCACCCGCACCCACAATTACAAATCAGGTTTTTCCCGCACCCGCACCCGCACCCGCACCCGCACCCGCACCCAATCAAATCGAGTTTCCCCCATTAATTTCGGGTTGGGTTCGGGCGGGCCCGAGTTTTCTTGCCATGCCTAGCAACATCATTATTGTAATAAGAATAATACTTCACCAGTTCCTCAAACTTGGCCGCATATTCTGCAACTGTAGAGTTTCCCTGCTTCAATTCCAAGAATTCAATCTCTTTCTTGCCATGGACATCTTCTAGAAAATACTGCTCCAGAAACTCATCCTTGAACGCCGTCCAAGTAATAGGACCACCTGCGACTTCTAGCTTTTGACGGGTGTTATCCCACTAGTCTTCAGCTTCTCCATTCAGCATACGAGTGCCAAACTGCACCTTCTGAGCTTTGGTGTATCCCATGATCTGAAGATTTTCTCAATGTCCTTCAGCCACTTCTGCATCGCATCTGGTTCGTGCCTACCCTCAAACATAGTTGGTTTGTTGTTCTGGAACTTTTCCAAATTGCAGAACTCGACATCCCCAGCATTCTGATTGGTATTCTGCACCTCCTACGTAACAGCCTGTAGTGCAACAGCAATCATAGCATCATTCCTACCATTCATAATACTCAACACCAAAGAAAATACAGGTTAGAAGGAACACACGACTATATGCACTCTATAGTCAGACTCTACTACGACACTGGCCGGACCGACTGACCCGCTCTGATAACAATTGTAACACCCTACTCTATCCATTCGTATAATAATTGAAAATATGAAAAATAATAGCTGAAATTAATCAGAGTTACACACGTAGGATGCCACATCACAAAACATCGTCATGAAGTATCAAATCACTTCATATCTTATTCATTAATAAAAACAAATAATTTGACTAAACAGTGGAATTAAATCGATGGTTTAGCATTAAAGCTCCAATTACTTCAAATCTCCACAAAATTTGTGGTTCAACAACGTTAATCAAAACAAATCATGATACGTAACAAATAACAAATAACATGCAGAAAATAACGAAATCCCCATCCTTCCCGTGTTACATATCAGAGCTACTCCTAAGACTCGATCAAATAGCAACACATGCTCTAAACACTACTCAGGTACCTGATCATTCGTACTCCCCAAGGAGCACAGACACAACAAACAGAAAAGGGGTGAGAACTACATTCAATAATACACAGTGAAAATCACATGCTAAGTAGTAGTTAACACACAAATCACACGAATTATATAATTACAATGCGCATACAAATGCCACGTCAATATTCAACATAATCAGCCGACATTCAATCATATACATATGCAATGCGACTCGACTAACACGACACGATGCATACGGTACCATCACAATCACATACGGTTCACCCTAGAACTCGATTCCTGTCGGAATCCGGATAAGTCGTATAAGTTCCTCTGAACTACAACTTATCTCCACTCGACTCACATGTGAGTCCGGACGAGACTAGGCACCCATCATGGATTCCCACCTAGCTCATCTCCACATGACATGACATGAATGCATGACACTAAAATATGCACAACACAATAATCATTCATGTATATTCACGATCCTCAATGATCACACGTGAGCCACATGCTCACCGTAATTCCCTCCGGAATTACCACCACAACCCAAAACCGTCCACATACGACAATTTTGGCGCACAATCATCAAACACGTCTCATACAGACAATCACATAAAAACCCCATGTTTTATCCCATTTAATGTCGTTACTGGTTCCCCCCTATGTTCAATTATACCATCTTAGTCTTACGGATCAAGAGAAATTGCATTACACGCGAAATCGGGACGAAAATCACAAAAACGGGAAAATTTCGCTACAACTCTACCCATATGTGTATGGCCATGCCCCAAACGCGTATGGCCATCTTCCCTCGCCTCAGGCCTGCGTATCATACGCGTAGGGCTCCAATGCCTAGGCCTCATACGCGTATTGCCTTGGGCCATATGCGTATGACCTAAGAGTGATTTCTCTCCAAGATTCCTCAAGAACTTCCCATACGCGTATGACTATGCCCATACGCGTATGGCCACTCATCCTTACGCGTAGCTTATGCGTATCCGCAGAGGACCGTGCTAGCATGGGGACGGGGTGCGTATCATATGCGTATTGCCCCCTGTGAGTTTCCCTCATACGCGTAATGCCTCGTGCCTTACGCGTATTGCCTTGCCTGCACAGAAAAATATCCAATTTCGCATTAGTGCGGTTTTTCCCCCATTTGAGCACTTCTAAGCTCTTAATTCAGACCCAAAACAACTTTTATCTCAGTATAATCTTAGAGTCCTAATTCTACTTCATTAATTCTTCATTTTATCAACATTTCCTATCATTAAAAATCCATTTTCGTTAACCCCCAAAAACTCTAACTTTCATATCTGTTTCCATATCAGAACTCAGCAACAACAACACAAAATCACACGAATTTTGCATTCGAAATCAGCATACAACACAAAATTATATTAGAACAGTGCACAAACATGGATTCCCAACATTTACTACTCAAGCATACCAACATTCAAGGAGAAGAAGAAGTACACAAAAATTCCTAAGAGGGGAAGGAACCCTCGCTACCCTCTCATGTTCAAATCACCCTTAATGGACCCCATTCTCCCCCTTACCTGAATTCTGAGCTTTCTCTCTTCAACAATGGTGGAATAGTCCCTTGCCCTAGCTCTCCTTCTTTCTTCCTTTCTTTCTCTTTTACGTGCAACTGATTTTATCTCTAACTTCTCTACCACTCTCTCATAATTTATGGTTTATTTTCCTTAATTATCTTTATTTTCTTAATTTTAGCAATAATAATATTAATCCTAATAATACTCCTAATAACAATTCTAATATTAATAATGCTAATAATGATAACAATATTAATAATCATAATAATAATAATAATGTTAGTATTAATAGAATGTCTCATTATTGACATTATTATTATTACAAGTTGTTTTAAGCCTTAATTTTATTTAATTCATCCCACTAACTCTCACACCCACAAAACGACTAAATAATTAAATGGGGTGTTACAATAGACTGAGGATCCATCAATAAGGCGGTCAATGTCTGGTAGTGGGTACAGGTCCTTAGGACAGGCAGTATTCAGATCAGTGAAATCTACATACATGTGCCATCTGTTGTTAGTTTTTGTACTAAAACCATGTTGGCTATCCAGTTGGGGTATTTTATTTTTGTGATGAACTCGACTTTAGATACTTTCCCCACCTCTTCATCAATGGCGACCTTCTTCTCCTCACCAACATTTTGCTTCCTTCTGTGCCACAGGTTTGGAGGAAGGGTTGATGGTGAGACAATGACTCATGAAGACTCTGCAGATTTGAGCAAATTTTGGTAAAACAGGATGTTGTGCAAGATGTTTCAACATGAAGAAGTCTGATGGAAGAAGACATGTCAGACAAGATGTTATAGCTTGTGTCTCGACATCTTGACCTAATATAACAGATTGTTGCTAATTCTGGTCCAAGATTTAAGGAGCAATCAGAACATGGATTAAGGAAGAAATAAACAGAATATTCGAAGCCCAAGGAAGCAGAAGACTGTAAAAGGAAGGCCAAAACCTAGGATAGAGAGATGAATTAATCCTTATGTAATACTTTTGTAAAGTAGAAAATAAGGTTTAGGGTTTTGAGAGTTGTATGCTTTCTTGTGTTGTAAGTCTCTCTTTGTATCGGTTGGATACATTATGATAGACATAGATGTTTATACAGCTTTAGAAACCTGTAGGTAATGAATTGTGTACTGTTCTTGGATGAAGCTTTGAAGCAAATCCAAGTTGTATTGTTAGTCGAGAATGCTCGACTGAACTTTGTATTGAAAGAGGTGTCTTTCAAGAAGGATGATACAATTATTGTGACTATAACTGTTACATATCACATGTTGTGATTTAGGGAGTTAGATGGGTTTCTCTTATCAATTAGATATGACTTCTAATGATAAAGTTTCCATTGGGTAGTGATAAGTAAACCGGAGGTTGTTTACTGTAAACCAAAGGTTGTTTACATAAAACTATACTACTGATAATGGATTCTTCTTCCTGGCTTGGTAGCCCCCAGATGTAGGTGATTTGCACCGAACTGGGTCATCATATTCTGTGTTGTTTATCATTCTGTAATTTACAGTTCAGTTTTGATTAATATGTTGTAACAGATGTCGAAACATCTGTCTTGCTGCTGTTGCAGATATTCAGAATATCAGCTTGTTTATTCTGCCCTTGTTTTAAAAGTTATGTAGAGAACAATGTCGTGACATGTGTCAGGACATCTCCTATATGTTATGCCAGAATTTTAATTGGTATCAGAGCAAGCATCTTGTCTGTTTCTGGATGAGATCTTGGGAGATACTTTCTGGTGCTTTAAACAAGGAGGAGTTTGAGAGATCAGATTATTCACTCGGACATACTCAAGGGTATTAATGGATGGAATGAATGTTCTGGATCAAAGGTAACAACTACTGATGGTTATTCAAGTTTTCTGAGGAGTTTCTACAGCAACTGGAAAAGGAGTGGCTAGTTCTCCTGTATGGTGTCTTATAAGATGTTTTGACATCTTATTGGACATGTTGAAGATGTTATTTGGTGGTTCTGTTGTATATGTTTTTGATGGAAGAACTCTGGTATTTATGAGATTCTGGAGTTGTGATAGAAGAAAGATGGTAGAAGATCTTGATTATTGGCTTCTCTTCTTGAAGATATCAGCATCTATGAAAGCTCTAGTCATTCCAAAGTCGGGAGCATTTGAATAAAGAGAGTTGTTGGTTGATATCTGTCATGTTGACTTGGTACTTGGAGGTTTGGTTCTATCTTGCATCTTGAAGTCAGTTTGAAGAGAAGGTGAGTTGAGACCGTGTTTATAAAATTCATGATCTATGAATTTGGTAAATATTCTTTTCGACAAAGTTGCCAAAGATACTTGAGTTTTGACTTAATTCCACTCGTAAAGGCATCTCTGGTCGTGTTTAAGAGCTCTTTCAGAAGGATAATCTGGTTCCCATGCTGAAGATGAATTTCTGAAGATCTCTGGTGCTGATGGATGTTATTCAACTTGGAGATAATGGGTGGTGATTTATTTTCACCATTCATGTTTTTCAAGAATTCTATTAGCAAAGGAAAGTCATAGGCAGGTTGAGTCAAGGGTGATAAACTTGATGTCTCAACATGTTGTTTGACTAGAAAGATGTTGACACAGAAGTTCTTGATTTGTGTTGATATCTAGTAGATCATATATCCAATAGGATGTATGGTTTTGTGGACAAGGATTTAAGATCAATTATTATTTGTGGAATTCACAAATATTTAGTTGATTATCCTTGTATTTTGGAGTTCAAGATTACTGGTGACAAGTTGGTACATCAGGAAAGGCAACATCTCTAGTTGCATCTGCTCAAGGATCTGTTCTTTAGAGAATGGATACAGTCAAGATAAGGAACTAATGTTCTATAAAATGTTGAAACATCTTGACAATGGAGTATGTGCAGAATCCTGCTGACTCAAGGAGTGAATCTCTGGGGCAAAGGAGTTGTAGCTGATGATCTTGGTACCATACACATGTGTGTATAGTAGGATCTGTCTTTTTCTAGTATTGCAAATGCACGTAATCTGACTAGAGAGTTTCCTGGAAAAAACATGGCTAGAATGTAGTGCTGATGAAGACTTATTTTTGATCAGTTTATTTCTGATTTAGGTGCATTAGAGTGTTGCAGGTGTGTTCCTGTCTCTACTATAGGAGCATGTGATCTTGCTCATCTCGGAGGTGAAGGATAAGTGGCAGTTATCTCTGACCTTCTGAAGAAATCTCTACTTAAGGAAAGTGTGATTCCTTTTGTAAAGATCTTGTGTGACTAATCTCTTCTAAAGAATCAAGCTTAGGCATGTTTGGTTTCTCTGAAGATGAGGTGGTTGTTGTAGTACAGTAGAGCGAGATGGAGGTTGTCTACTCTAACTTGATATCATTTATCAAGTCTATGAGAACATGGAACTCTTGTTCTGTTATAGGGAGAAGGTTCTTCTAAGTGGTAGAATGAATGACTGAACTCTCTAGCTGGATGTCTTATTAGATGTTCTGACATCAAGCTGAACTTCAGGGTCTTAGTTGATGTTGTGGCGCATCATCGTAAGATACGTTGATCTTCTAAAAAATAAATGGAATTAATGCTTCAAAAAAGGTCTATCTCATGTAGTTTGCGGGAGATGCGAGAAGGAGTAAATGTTACAGGTCCAAGTCTTGGTGTATCTAAGATGCCTTGATATAGAGCAAGTAGGATATGTAACTTGAAGATTATGTTTCATTGGTTGATCAGAAGATTTTCTGGAGCTCTGAAGAAAGTTGAGATTAACCAAACAGTGGCATTTTGTTGACCTCTAATGTGAATTCAAGCAGTGTGCTTGGAACTAATTACTCTTGTGCAGAAGGGTAGTTGGTTGAAAATCAAAGGAGGTTCTGGTTCTATTCATAGCTTTGAGCTTGTGGTAGAAGCCCTAAGTTGCTTATGGAAGATTACCTGCTTTTAGGAGATATATGAGAGTTTATTTCTCTCTTAGTTGTCTGGAGTTCTTATTAATCAAACTGGTGGAGTTGTGTTCTCTGAAGATCTTCAGTTGGATTACTATGCAGATAATAAGTCCAGTGGTAATTGTATCAAGAACCATAGTGTATGGTGTCTGTGATATGATCTAGATGTCCTAATTAATTTTAGAACATCATCATGTTTTTCTGGACTTGGAGTTCAAATTGTGGAATCTGATATTCGCTAGTTGAATCAGAAGTGTTCTAACTTGTCATACGGGAGAATGATGAAGTGAAGACTGTCTTGAATCATGGGGTGTTTATCTAGTAGTCTGACTCTTGTTGAGGTCAGAATGCTTATGGAGAGGTGGGTTCTTCTGCTGCAAGTAACTCTAGAAAGAATTGGATCAGTTTGGTGCTTATGAAGTGAGTAAGCTAAGGATTTCTGAAGCATGTTTTTGGGCTAGCTAACAAACTAAGAGATTATGTATGTCTCTTTGAGGAATGTGAAGCATTCCAGATTCAATTGGATTTATTCTCAAGGAACAAAGATATTTATGGCTGTAAAATTCAAGGTGGATTTGTACAGGGTATGGATGGTTTCTGGATGAGAGGGATCAATGATGATTTTGGTCTCAATCCAAGAGTTTATTGGTTGTGGTACAAGGATGTGATCCTGGTTCTCTCTCACTATATGAACATGAAGTCGGTCATGTGTTATCATGTGGTGAACTTGGGTGTTTCTTGTTGGAAGGAGCATCGATTATGGAAGATAGGGGGATAACTTCTGTCTGTTGGGTGTACTAGTGTGGTACATTGATTGCTTGTGGAACAAGCAGTAAGTGAATGCGTTCAGCATGTGTGTTGAACAAGGAGTGCGCTCTTGAAGACATGAAGATGAGTCTTATGTTTTCCATTCATTTTAAACTGTTCTTCTTGCAAATGAGCACTGGTTATTTTAGACAGAGGGAGTTGGACTTCTATTTTGGATCTGTTGTTGCAGTAGTGTAATTGCTTATCAAGATTGTTTGAGGTTTCAAGCAGTTTGTGATAGAATACCTCTGGTGAGGGTGTAATGTCAGACGAGATGTCATGACATTGTGTTACTGGTTTAGTTTTGGGTGAACTTGACAGGTTGATTTTGGTTTTGTCATTGTGTGTCAATGGATTGAATCAGAGTTGTACAAGTATCTTGGGAGTGTCCTAAGAGTCATTGCTTGTTTCTGAGAGAATTTATTTTTCTCTACAGAAGTAGATAAAGCTACTTGGAAGTCATTGTTGCTAACTGGGAGATGATTGAAGAAATGTCTTAATATCTTGGCCAATTTTATTTTCTTCTGGATGAAAGGATTATTCTTACGGCTCATTGAAAGGCATTGTGACTATGCTTCGGAGTCTACATGAAGGACTAAACAAAGTCTGACAAGGTGTCAAGACATTGTTTAGGGTATGTAGTTGTTGCCTGACTGTTGTCTTGGACGGTGGAGAGTGTGTCTTAAAGAAGGCGTGTTAAACATGTGTCTTGATACAAGTGCATTCTTTGGATAGTTTATCCTAAAGTTGAAACAATCAAATCCTAGTTGGGCGGTGCACAGTCATTTATGTTGAATTTACCTAAATTTATTTCTCCATTGAATTGTTCAGCGGTAACTTCTATGGACCGTAAATTTCTAGAGAAACTGTTTGGGTATTTAAAGGAGGCGTCTGTTTCTGGTTTTCCAGGTTGAGGTTCTTGTTTTGGGTTGCGTCATCATGTCTTTTGCCCGGGTTTGGGTGAGAACAGTCTGGGTATGGAACTGCATTGGCTACTTTTGCCAAGTTTTGGCTAAAAAGGGGGAGAATGGGTGTGGATTCATCTCGGTTGTGTGTGGGGTAACATTATTGCAGTTATTTTGCAAAGATGTTAGACAAGATGTTCTAACATCTTATCTGAATCTCAGGTTCTTATTTCCCTCCCCTCGTGCCTTGTGATCTGAGTTAGGAAGCAAGTTGTGTCTTGTGACATGAGTTACATTCTCTATGTACTCAGTGTTATGTATGATACACTTATTGTGAGAGCAAGAGTTGTCTCTACAAGTCGATCTATGTTTTGATGATAATAATACGTATTTGTGAAATAACCATTTTATGTTCTAACGTGTGTTGTGTGTAGATCATAATTATACAATATATCAGATCCAACAAGCACCATCCAGATGAGCGTAATTGATAATATGCGAAGTTACTATATGTGACACAAGTCGCAAGAAGCAAGAACGCTTCTGTATCTGATCGTGATCAGTCAGATCCAAGGATGCCGATATTGCTGATGCAATGCTCTTGTGGATGCTCTCTGAAAGTGGTCGAGATTCTGAAGATTGCGAAGCTTCTGAAGAAGAGAACCGAAGTGCTGAAGACTCTCATGACTTGAAGTTCTGAAGGCTGAAGGCTCTGAAGACCAAGTGCAGAAAGACTCTGAAGACTTATGTGTTCTGAAGATTAAGGTTCTGAAGATCAAGTATTTAAGACTCTGAAGACAGATTCCAAATGGACAAGTTCTGAAGTTTCGGAAGACTTGAAGAAGTAAAGGATAACGTGCTTAAAGACAAGTGCTGAAGTTCTGAAGACTGATTCCTAATGGACTTCTTCAATTGACTAAAGACTTGACGTATCAGATATCCTATTTAAGAAGACTCTACTCATGCTTCATCAATTAACCATCAGAAGCCTCTGAAGTTCAGAAGTCAAATGTTACCATTGTGAGTAACTGTACACGGCGCCCAAGAAAGATCTATCACTTATCCCATAGCAAAAAGCAGATGTGTCAATACAGCGAGTTATTACACAACGTCTCTTTTCCAACGGCCAACAATATTTCAAACTGATATATTTCTACCGGGCTATTTAAAGGAAAGAGTATTCGCTTCTAATTGACGACACAATCCACAGATCGATTTATTCCATCAAAGGTAAATTGATCAAGTCATTGTGTGAAGATAGCAACAACGATGAGTTCTCGTTGTAACACTTAGAATATCCAAAGCTATCACCATTTACATATGGCCATTGTTGTGGAAGCTCGAAGATCATCATTTAACACAACAACAATCAATTGGTACAGAAGCTATTGATGAAGAAGACAACATTGAAGATCAGTCAAGTCATCAACCCACCTTCTCGTCAGCGTTACATTGAAGATCTGAAGCAAGGAGTTGTTGTTCAAAGCTTGCTCACCCCGAAGACGAAGAAGAAGAAGATCTATAAGATGTCAACAATTGTCAAATCATTATACATCTCTATAGTTTCTTAGAATAGCAAGGAGCTGTTGCTCACATCTTGCTTGAACACTAGTGTGTTCTTTGTACTTAAACTTAGGAGTAATCTGCTTGTTAAGAAGCATCTTTGTAATCTCCTGTATAACTAATTCTCTGTGAATTAGGATTCCTTGAGTGGTCAGTGTGACCGGAGACTCGAGAAGACAATGGCGAGATGTCATTGTGGGAAAAGCCTGAAATAGGGTCAGTAGCGTTATATTCATTGCGATAAATCCCTGAACATCTAGCTGTGAAACCCTAGCAGTAGATCTTGCGAGATTGGAACCTGCAGGTCAATGTTCGTTATATCCATTAAGTTGAATCCCTGAACGGTTCATTGTATGTTAGTCACAGTGCGGCTATGTAAGTGGTTAGTCACTGGCTGTTGCTCGTGCATCCGTAATCGAGATTGATTATAGTGGATTAAGTCCTTGTGTTCAAGGCGAAATCACCTGAGGAGGGTGGACTGGATTAGCCTTTGTGGTGAACCAGGATATATCGTGTGTTCTTTAATCTTATGCTCAATGTCTTTGTTTATCTTTCTATATAGAGTATCAGAACCTTACACAAGCAAGTCAGAACCTTGCAGCTTAACTCTGATAAGCTTCCGCACTGCAAGTTCTGAGAAATGGATCTTATGTTCAGACTCTTGTTAGTTCTGAAGCCTCATGCTTAGCAAGTCTGAATGTAACTTCGCCAGTCAGAGTCTCTCAACGAACTCTGATGTAATCCTAAGTGATTCAATGACAAGAAACGAAAAGTAGTCAAAAGAGCAAATACACAATTCAAACCCCCCTTTCTTGTGTCTTTCTCGCACCTTCAATCGGTATCAGAGCACCGGTTCTGTTATTGATGGATATCAAACACTTAACAGTGTCAGAAAAAGATCCAGATGAGGTGCGTAGAATACTCTGGGTAAGATTAAAATCCACTTACAATTTCTGTAACAGTTTAGAAGTTGACTGTGTACAAAATTGTAATCAATCTAACTACTCGATCAAATCACTGATTCTGGAAGCTTTGCTGATCAACAAAATCTTTTCACACCTAACGCCTTGTTGAAGATTGAAGAATCAGCTGATTAGATGGACTCATCAGATAAGGAGTAGTATCTGCTGAATGCTTATCTTGGAAGATACGTGTAGAGGAACCACGTATTTGCTCAAGGTTAAATTATCAGAAGACAAGAAGTCTGGGCTGCTGAAGAATAACTCTTTATGAGCTCCTGAGATGTTTTCAAGAAACGGACTAGGTCCACCCTTGACTTTCTCGGTTAAAGCTCATTCAGAATCTCTTCATGTAAAGAAGAAAAATTGTTGGTCTATGAATTTGAATTTCAAGAAAAAATCTGTTGAAGTCAGGAAGCTGAAGAACTCAAAACTCTTAGAACTGATTCAACATCTGAATCCTGGAATGATCAAAAGTTAAAAGACTAAATGAAAAACTGAATATTGTGTTCTTGAAAGCTATGCAGGGAATTGAAAGAATATTCAGAAAGAAGATTTTCATAGATTCATCAAGTACTTGATCAAGATAGAACACCTAGAGTCTTGATCGAATCAGTGAAACTAAGTTCTAATGATTTAAGACTATCTCTCAGTCGGATCAAACGTTATTGATCAGATCTCTATCTGATAAATTTTTCAGAACATTCTTAGTTCAGAATTCAGAAAATGTTCGCATTCCTCAGAAACCATAATGTAAGAAAATTTTGAAGAATCTACGAACCTACAGCAGCTCACTCAGAAGCAAGCAGAATCTAAAAAATAATAATATTATCTCAGAATGGAAAACGCTCAGATAAGCTTGTAAAGAATCTCTGCAAAAAGGGTTTCTGGATCACTAAGGTATGGTCTCGCTTATTAATGTTTATTTTTTGTGTAAAAACATTTAAAATATAGTGAGATTATCAAGTATTTATGATTTCCAAGACAATCATAATTACGCGTGTGTCAGCTACCTTTCCACTAACCATAGGTATACGGCAACTTAAGTCTATCATATGTCCTATCAACTGACTGTCACAGCTATTCATAGCTTGTCTAGGAAATGATAACCTCGCGTATTCCAAGCTTGATAAATAACCATCACTCATAAGTTCTCCTCACAACCTTACTCCCTTTCTAGGAAGAATCACTATATAGTAGGTTAGAACTCCCTTCATTTTTCTGCCCAAAATGTCTTCACACAACATCAGAGGAGAAATTTCTGATCTAGAACTCCTAAAGGAATTCACGCTGAATCTAAACCTTTTACCACAACTCAACAAAACTAGTATTCTCTCTGGAATTGTATTTCAGAATTGGGAAAACTACTTCAACATGCTTGTTGGACCAGTCTTTCCTTCACTCGTAACTGAGTTTTGGGCAAATGCACGTGTACTTGAATATGACTATGGCAAAAATACTATTTTGTCTGTAGTTGCTAGCTGTCCTGTCTTGATCAACCCCACCATCATAGCTAAAGCCATTAGGCGTGTTGAAGATGGTGTGACTGTGGAAAGAAATATCAATAACCATAGCTTCGATAGGCATCTGCACGTCATTTTCAAAACAGAGGGGCATCCCACTCAACCTTGCACTCTCACTCCAGTTGCTAAAGATTGGTACAATCTAATGGTAACTAATTTTAGACCGAGAGAAAGAGGAGGATGATGGTTATCTGACAAAGAGAGGTTATTTATTTTCTTTTTAGTATCTAGGATCAAAATAAACCTACCTCAATCCATGTACAACCATCTAAAGGAAGAAATTAATCTGTCAAGGGAAGACACAATCTACCAAGTTTCCTATTGCAGGGCTATCTCCCATATTCTTGATCTTCAAGGAGTGGTTAGTCATTGCAAAAGAAATGGAATGACCGAGAAGATTCTTCCTGAGTTCTTTCAACCTATAACCTTCTTTGTCTAAGATAGAAGTTAGTTTTTCCTAGGATTACAAGTTCTCTAGAATCCCTCTTTGTATGTTCTTATGATCTAAACTTGATATGTATTCTCTTGCTCAATCACTGAAGTATCCTAATTGAGAAATGCTTATCTGTTTTAAATGGTTGATTTAAGTTCACGATGCCTTGATTAATTTTCATTAATTATTTACCAAGAATTAGGCATTATGATAAAAGTCTTTGGATTATCTAGAGATTATAAAACCCCTCGCGAATCATAATTAAGTAACGGCTATGTCACTACTTATTAGGGTTATGATTCTTGATTAAAGGAATTAATCATTAACCTACTCTCCCACGCTACTTAGTGCTTCTAGGGAAATCAAACGTTGCGGTTTCAAACTCTCCATAGAAATAACCTTACTTCTTAATCTATAAAAGCATCAAACCCTAAGACATCAACACACTCTTACTCATCTGAATCCTCAGCCTAATTATCTTCTATTTTCCTCATCAATCCCTAAAAATGGCCTCCGTCTCACAAAATGCTTCAACTCTCACAACCATACAAAATCCAGTTGATCATCTCGCCATTTTGTCAGAAATGATTGTAAACTTCAACAATCTAAAGTCGAATGGATGTAATATTGCTCCCTCAATGGAAGCACAATGATGGAGTAACTACTTCAAGAGGTTGGAAGGACCAACCTATGGATGTTTGGTTAAAGAGTTCTGGACTCATGCTAATGCAGGCTCGACTCTCATTAGTTCTTCGGTCTTTGGAAGAAGAGTCTACATATCTGAAAAGACTATTGCAGATCTCTTGGAGCATGAGAATAATGGATTCAGAATTATCAAGGATCTACTTAGTGAGGAGAGAGAAGCCAAAGTTATAGCCTTTATTTTCAAAGAAGGAATAGCAGTTGAGAACCAAGTATTCTTAAACCTGAAAGAACCACTACAAGTTTGGTTCAGAATCTTGCAGGGAAGCATTTTTCATCATCTTCCTGCAAATCAACTCAACGACACTCATAAGTGTGTCTTGTTCCTTCTCCTTAAAGGAATTAAGATCAATCTCCCTTCCGTTCTCTTCAAACTTCTGAAGGAAGCCATAAGAAACTCCAAAAGTGGTTCTAATTCGGAGATCAAACTTATTCCGTACGGAAGACTCATCTCTGGCATTTTAGTTAAATCTGGAGTAGTTGATGACATTTTAATCGATGAAGGTGAATCAAGAAAGCTGCTTAAAAGCGCTGGGAAGATTCTCAAGTTTGAGGATCTTATGAAGAAAGACACCACTCTGGACAATACATTCTTTAGGGAACTAACTTTGACTCCCAGGGTTCCAGTTAAAGGTTTTCCAAAATTTGCCACTTACAATCAGGCAGAAGTCAGAAACTATATGAGAAGATTTAAGGATGAAGATATCAGCGTTTGGATCAACATGAAGAATATTACTGATGTACTTCAAGAACTCACAAATTGGAAAGAAGGAAGTAAGAAGCAGAAAATGGTTGATGATGAGGAACCCTCATCTAAAAGATCAAAAACCGTGAATGGTGCATTAAAATCCTTTAAGGATAATGCAATCACAAAGATTCAAAGCTTAGTAGAAGCTTCAAATTCCTGTATGGACTCCAGGGAAATAAGAAATATCTGGACTGACTTCCATGAATGGATCTCAGAAGAAATTGTGAAGAGCAAGAGGTTGGCAATTACTCAAGTAGAAGAAAAGTGACATATCTCAAGAAATGATGATTCTGAAAACCTTCTCTCATCTTCTTCATCATCTTTAGGATCGCTCTAGTCTAACTCAATAGGACCCATGAAAACCCATCTTTATTAGGACTATGATTACTTAAAATATCTCTCATTAGGAATCTGTGCTTAAATTATCTATGTTTTGATTATCTTGAACTTTTCAAGATTAAGCTCAACATATGCTCTGCATTTTTTTTAAACTATGTTATGTTGATGCTTCTATTGGATTGTTCATAAATGAAATGCTATAATTAATCTCTATAGATGATCTAAAACCTTTAATTGGTAATCAGATAATTCCATCTAATTGTCCTTCAAATGAATATGCTATGGTTATAGATGGCTATCACTAAATGACTCGGACTGTTCTTAACTGCTCAAATGATGGCTCTATGTTCTATGTTGTTTAACATATCCAGAATATATATATATAATGATGTTGATATGCTTTAATGCTTAAATGCTTGACTGATGAAGGAATTACATGCCTAAATGCTCATATGCTCTAACACTTTTTGATGATGTCAAAAAGGGGGAGAAATATAATGATTTTGATTGAGAAAACGAAATCTGAAAGAATGCAGAACTCAAACAAAGTACTCACATAAAATATAAAAATGCGTTACTTCTAACGTTTGTTTGTTTGATGTTATCCGAGGAACTCTAAACAAGTTCACTAGGCATTCTAAGAACAGGAACAGGTTAAGAATGAAGAACTCCGATTATATAATAGAACTGTCTAAGAATCAGAAGAAGTAAGAAAACTCTGAAAGCAGTCAAGACAAAGTACACATTCTCAAGATGCTTACTCAGAGGAACTGTGCAAATCAGAAGTCAAGAGCTGTCTGAAGATCTGGATTGAAGATCCAAGAAGAAATAGTTCTGATGTCTACCAAGAAACCAATTAAGAAGAAATGATTTGGTATCAGACTAAGTCAACAAATGGTAATCAGACTCAGTATACACAAAGATTAGTATCTGACTCATCAATCAGAGCTAAGCTGTGAAATGTTTTGTATACCCTCATTGGTATCAATCTTAGCACAATAAGGAAATACCCTTCAAGTGGTATGAAAAGTAATCTTTCACTTGGTATCAGACACAACATACTCTGGTATAATTCAGTACCAGACTAAGATTAAAACATGTGTGACAGTTTCAGAATTAAGCGTTGATTGATCATAAATATTAACCTTCAATTGGTATCTGATCAAAAATCAAGCTTTGATGAACCACTGAGTTGTGACAGTAACAAGGTTCTAAGATGAAGACCTGTGTTCAAAAGTTAAACTCTGAAGTCAAACTCTGAAATAGTCATGATCTACATTGGTGATTAAAATCTTATCATCCTGAATTATGATTCTGAAGATCCCAATATCTGACTTATAGGAATTAGGGGGAGACTACCCTAAAGATCAAATTGCAAAATCTCAAATCTTCACAAAGTCTGAAACTCAGGGGGAGTTTCTTAAAAGACAATGTCTGTCTCTGATAGATAGCAAGGCTATGTTATCAGACAAGAACTGATATGCTTGTGTTTAAATGAATCTGCTGAAAGGTAGAAATGCTTCAGAAGTCTCTGAAGATTACAAGCTCTGATACGACTACAAAGGAACTGAGCTCTGAAGATCTGAAAATGGAAGTTCTGATGAACTAGTCCAGATGCTAAAGACTCTTTGTTCTCTTAAAGACAAGATAGAGAAGTAGTCATTTTCTATTCTTCGTCTGGCAACTCACGTTGTTATTCTGTATGTCTTTGGATCATATAAGATTCTAGATGATCACAGATAAAACTTCGAGGGTAACACATTCAGGGGGAGCTGTTGTTCCAGACTCTGAATATGTTCTGTTTGGTGATTACCCTGTATAAAATGTTCAATCAATATACTTGGTTTTGTCATCATAAAAAAGGGGGAGATATTGAGAGCAAGAGTTGTCTCTACAAGCCGATCTATGTTTTGATGATAACAATACGTATTTATGAAAGAACCATTTTATGCTCTAACGTGTGTTGTGTGCAGATCATAATTATACAATATATTAGATCCAACAAGCACCAGCCAGATGAGCGTAATTGATAATATGCGAAGTTACTATGTGTGACACAAGTCACAAGAAGCAAGAACGCTTCTGTATCTGATCGTGATCAGTCAGATCTAAGGATGCCGATATTGCTGATGCAATGCTCTTATGGATGCTCTCTGAAAGTGGTCGAGATTCTGAAGATTGCGAAACTTCTGAAGAAGAGAACCGAAGTGCTGAAGACTCTCATGACTTGAAGTTCTGAAGGCGGAAGGCTCTGAAGACCAAGTGCAGAAAGACTCTGAAGACTTATGTGTTCTGAAGATTAAGGTTCTGAAGATCAAGTATTTAAGACTCTGAAGACAGATTCCAAATGAACAAGTTCTGAAGTTTCGGAAGACTTGAAGAAGTAAAGGATAACGTGCTTAAAGCCAAGTGTTGAAGTTCTGAAGACTGATTCCTAATGGACTTCTTCAATTGACTGAAGACTTGACGTATCAGATATCCTGTTTAAGAAGATTCTACTCATGCTTCATCAATTAACCATCAGAAGCCTCCAAAGTTCAGAAGTCAAATGTTACCGTTGTGAGTAACTGTACACGGCGCCCAAGAAAGATCTATCACTTCTCCCATAGCAAAAAGGAGATGTGTCAGTACAACGAGTTATTACACAACGTCTCTTTTCTAACGGCCAAAAATATTTCAAACGACTATATTTCTACCGGGCTATTTAAAGGAAAGAGTATTCACTTCTAATTGACGACACAGTCCACAGATCGATTTATTCCATCAAAGGTAAATTGATCAAGTCATTGTGTGAAGATAGCAACAACGATGAGTTCTCGTTGTAACACTTAGAATATCCAAAGCTATCACCATTTACACATGGCCATTGTTGTTGAAGCTCAAAGATCATCATTCAACACAACAACAATGAATTGGTACAGAAGCTGTTGATGAAGAAGACAACATTGAAGATCAGTCAAGTCATCAACCCATCTTCTCATCAGCGCTACATTAAAGATATGAAGCAAGGAGTTGTTGCTCAAAGCTTGCTCACCCCCGAAGACGAAGAAGAAGAAGATCTACAAGATGTCAACAATTGTCAAATCATTATACATCTCTGTAGTTTCTTAGAATAGCAAGAAGCTGTTGCTCACATCTTGCTTGAACACTAGTGTGTTCTTTGTACTTAAACTTAGGAGTAATCTGCTTGTTAAGAAGCATCTTTGTAATCTCCTGTATAACTAATTCTTGGTGAATTAGGATTCCTTGAGTGGTTAGTGTGATCGGAGACTCGAGAAGACAATGGCGAGATGTCATCGTGGGAAAATCCTGAAATAAGGTCAGTAGCATTATATTCATTGCGATGAATCCTTGAATGTCTAGCTGTGAAAGCCTAGCAGCAGATTCTGCGAGATTGGAACCTGCAGGTCAATGTTCGTTATATCCATTAAGTTGAATCCCTGAACGGTTCATTGTATGTTAGTCACAGTGCGGCTGTGCAAGTGGTTAGTCACCGGATGTTGCCCGTGCATATGTAATTGAGATTGATTATAGTGGATTAAGTCCTTGTGTTCAAGGCGAAATCACCTGAGGAGGGTGGACTGGATTAGCCTTTGTGGTGAACCAGGATATATCGTGTGTTCTTTACTCTTATGCTTAATGTCTTTGTTATCTTTCTATATAGAGTATCAGAACCTTACACAAGCAAGTCAGAACCTTGCAGCTTAACTCTGATAAGCTTCCGCACTGCAAGTTCTGAGAAATGGATCTTATGTTCAGACTCTTGTTAGTTCCGAAGCCTCATGCTTAGCAAGTCTGAATGTAACTTCTCCAGTCAGAGTCTCTCAACGAACTCTGATGTAATCCTAAGTGATTCAACGACAAGAAACGAAAAGTAGTCAAAAGAGCAAATACACAATTCAAACCCCCCTTTCTTGTGTCTTTCTCGCACCTTCACTTGTTTCTTCTTAAGCTCTTTCTGGACCTTCTTATGGGTTCTTTTATGCCCCTTAAGAGGAATATTTATCCCTCCATCGCAAATATAGGTTTGAGGGGGAGTGTGTTACAATCTCTTCCTCATGTACACCAACAGGCTAGGAATTTCAGGGGTAAAAAGAAGTCTCAGAAGTGTGTCAATCATTACCGCCACTATCTGGATAAAATTGAATAACCTTCAGATTTTCTTTTACTACCTAAGGCTTTTAGCCAAAATTTGTCAAAAGGGGGAGATTGAAGGCTCTGTAGATTTGAGCAAAATTTGGTAAAACAGGATGTTGTGCAAGATGTTCCAACATGAAGAAGTATGATGGAAGAAGACATGTCAGACAAGATGTCCTAGCTTGTGTCTCGACATCTTGACCTGATATAACAAACTGTTGCTAATTCTGGTCAAAGATTTAAGGAGCAATCAGAACATGGATTAATGAAGAAATAAACAGAAGATTCGAAGCCCAAGGAAACAGAAGACTATAAAAGGAAGACTAAGACCTAGGATAGAGAGATGAACTAATCCTTATGTAATACTTTTGTAAAGTAGAAAATAGGGTTTAGGGTTTTGAGAGTCGTAGACTTTCTTGTGTTATAAGTTTCCCTTTGTATCGGTTGGATACATTGTGGTAGACATAGATGTTTATATAGATTCATAAACCTGTAGGTAATGAATCGTGTATTGTTCTTGGATGAAGCTTTGACGCAAATCCAAGTTGTGTTGTTAGTCGAGAATGCTCGACTAAACTTTGTATTGAAAGAGGTGTTTTTCAAGTAGGATGATACAATTATTGTGACTATAACTGTTATATATCACAGGTTGTGATTTAGGGAGTGAGATGGGCTTCTCTTATCAATTAGATGTGACTTCTAATGATAAAGTTTCCATTGGGTAGTGATAGGTAAACCAGAGGTTGTTTACTGTAAACCAGAGGTTGTTTACATAAAACTATACTACTGATAGTGGATTCTTCTTCCTGGCTTGGTAGCCCCCAGATGTAGTTGATTTGCACCGAACTGGGTCATCATATTCTGTATTCTGCAATTTACAGTTCAGTTTTGATTAACATGTTGTAACAGATGTCGAAACATTTGTCTTGCTGCTGTTGCTGATATTCAGAATATCAACTTGTTTATTCTGCCCTTGTTTTAAAAGTTATGCAGAAAACAATGTCGTGACATGTGTCAGGACATCTGCTATCTGCTGTGCCAGAATTTAAACTCATAACTTTAGTGTCTATCCAAGGGATATCATAGGGAGTTCAATCAAACAAGTCTACATTAATAATGAGGTAGTTGAATAAATCATGTTCTTCCTCCTTAGAAAGTGAAGTTCTTATTTTTAAGACCTAATGGGAGAAAGGGCCTATTTGGACTTCCTTCATGGTGGAAATGATCGCCCCTGGTGTGTTGACGAAAGGTTGCCAAAGGTTGATGTTATATGGAGACAATAAGTCCACAATAAGGTAGTTGACATTAATATCCTTAGCGTTTACGCCTTCACCACATGTAGTCTCCAAGGTCACATGGCCCCTTAATTCTACCTATTCTCATAACAATATTTTTAACAAGCCACTTAATACATTAACGTAGTTAGGATTGAGTTGTATTCTTTAGAAAGCATCCCAGAACAGGACATCAACAGGGCTACAAGGATCTATCAAAACTCGCTTGATATCCTAGTTGTTATGTTGCAGATGACAAAAGGTTCATTATCGTGAGGATTTACTTCAATGGCGTCCTCCTCGAAAAAAGGTGATGTTAACTCCAATTTTCCCTCGCCTGCCCCTAGGGAAACTATGAGATATTACATTTTTTGCAAGCATCTACCTTGCGTATTTCCTTCGAGAGGAGCTACATCCACGTCCACAAGAAAAACCTCCAACTATGGTGCTTGTGTTGGAACATAGAATTTTGTTGGTCATCTTTAGTGGGAAGATGAAAGAAGTTACAGTGAAAGAAATGTGACACGTTAGTTTTTTCGGGGCCCCACGGTGGGCACCACTATACTAGTCAAAATGTACATGTGTGCATGTTACCCTGAAATGGCATGGGGACTCAAAGGCCTTACTACATGTATAATAAATAGTGGTGGTTAGGGCTTGCCCACGGTAGCGATAAGCTCTGTACCGTGGTGTTTATGGTGGTTCAAAGGACCTGCTCAAGTAAGGTGAGAGACCCTGTAATATGTGTTAAGTGCTTAGGAATAAGCGAATGAGTTAAGATTTATGGTTAACTTATGACTTGTCTTCTCCCATTGGGGGAGGTATTTATAGAGGCTTTAGGCCTATGGTTTCCTATGAAAATGTCATCGCCCACCTACTCAATGATGGACCATTGAATCCCTACTTACAAGTAGATGTGGTTCAGTTACTAACCCAGACTTCTCTCCGCCTATGGAACGTCGTATCTCACATTCCCCATGATTAGGAGATAGGAAAATATTAGGGGGAGAGGGGAGGCGGTACCTCTTTGAGGGCGACATATGATCATTATCTTTTCTAGAAGGAGACATATTGTCATTGCTCTAGCCACGCCCTTTACAAATATAACACTACACAACCCCTTTCACATCCAAAGCTATCGCCAAGCATGATAAAGTTCATGATAGGTTATTTAACTTATAAAGGGTCAACATTTGATATCCCCATGGTCATTATCCCAACAACGACAGAGGAATTATCACTACTAGTTATATTTATTACATTTGTAAGTACATTTTCTATATGAGCTATAACTAGAACAACGAAGGAAAACAATAAACTGTAAACAAGAAAGAGAAAGATGGTACTAGAGAGAGTCGAATATGGAAATAGTAATTAAAGAAGATGACTCAGAAGATGCATTGGACCATGAAATATGTAACCCAAAAGAGATTTAATGTGTATTGCCAAAGTTCATTAAAGAAAAAAAAGTGTGTAAAAGAAAGAAAACTTGTAGTTTATTTAAAAAGGCGGAAAAAAAAAACTCTGAAACACCAAGTGACTATTATATAGATAAGTAAGATAGAACAATCAAGAGCCCGTAATCAAAGGAAACAGAGAGGTAGAGGAAACTATTTGATTTTGTCTCGGGAATACAATGACACTTGAGCACCTTAGTAAGAGGTGTCACTCCCTAGTCTATAAACATAGGGCCACATGTCAAAGAAATCTTGTGAAACGTCTCAATGATGAAATTTACATTTAATTCACTTGTTCCCAAGGTTATTCACATCAAATGCCAAATATCTTTCATTTCTCTAAGTAACGACCCTGGTGCTAGGAACCCGACCTGGTTCTCTAAAAAAGCTTATCTCTACCACACCATAATAAACCTTACAGGCAGTTATTTTGGGTCGGTCAAAGGCTCAATAAGAGGAAGCAACATCTGATCCAAATTTAGAAAGCCCTAAACAAACTCATATATAAAGGATCGTAAATGAAGGAAAATGTATGATGCAAATCCTCATTCACACATTCCTCATTATTTTGTTGTTGACACGGGCGTTGAAATGCTAATTTTGCAAGTCAACCCCCTTTCCACCGTACCATATACTCAAATCTACCATAGCTAAGTCCCACTCAACTGTCTTATCAATCATTTCTAATTTTGATCTTCAAGAATAACCATTAAATTTATCATAATATAAAAACAATTCAATTTGATCATATTATCCTTCATATAGTTGTTATGGTGTTTTCTATTTGTGGTCAAAGTTCATATTTGGTTTGGTATGAAAATTGAAAAACACGATCAAGTTGTGAGAATTTAACCTGCCACCCCACAAATATTACCTGGCACCCCCAAAGTTTCATGTTTCCAAAATTTCTCATAAGTGAAAAACACACCAAATTTTTGTATGAAATTTTCGATAGTTCATTTGAAATTTCCAGTGTATTGGAAATTTAGTAATTTTCGATAAGTTGCAAACTGTTCCGAAAATTTGAAATTTTTGTGGTTATACCGAAAATTTCAACCTAAGTGAAATTTTCGGTAATTTCATTTGTATGATTTTTTGGATGATCGGGATTTTGCCGATAGTTTTGGATAACTGTGATTGTATCGACAGTTTGTGTGGTCCAAAATAGATACAAAGTTGTATAAATAAGGGTCACATGTTGATAAACACATCTAAAAAAGGTCTCTTCCTCAACATTTTTAAGGAAAAAGTGCACTTCAACGGAGTTTCTCCTCCTGTGGAGTTCTGGCTTCCCGATGGCACCAGATCTCTTGTCGGCCTGACGTCAAAGTTGAATGAGTTGTTGCCTTATGGTGAAAACAGAATGATGAGAAAGATTGAGTTTCGTGAAGATGTGAAGGAAATATGGAGATCATTTCGCCGTAGGATAACAAAGGGGACGATCGAGTTAAATGCTAAGTTTTCAAGATCAAGTTAGGTTTTTCTTATTTATTAATCATATTGTAGTGTTAAGTTTTTTTTCTGTTTAAGTTATGTAATCCATCGCAATATGTTAGTTAATGTTCACACTGCAATTTAAGGATGATCAATAATATTAGCTAATAAATTGTTATGATGAATATGTCAGAATAATATACAAATAATACAAAAGATATCTAAATAGGTCCCCACAGGCTATGTGTGCAGCCCGAGCTAATCCAGTACAAACTTCACCATCCGGGTTTACCAACCCCATGAGGTTATCCATAATAACTGCAATCATCTGGAGGCGTTGCTGGTCATCGACATGATTTGCTAGAGGAGACGACGGTGACACGTCATCAACAGGTACCCGATCATCAGAAGACCCATCATCATTTGGAGGCGGGGTGATGCGAGAGTGTGATACAGTGAGGTACCACCCTAAATAACCATATTCACACTACAAGAGGTGCTGAACAGTGACTGCTTGATCTCTAATGGCACGACCAGGCCTGTGAATCCTTCATCCGTGTGTACAGAGGCTTAGTCCAAGGAGTCGTAACCCCCGTGTCAACAGTAATCGATGGGTCCGACTCACCAACAACATCATCTGGCTATACCACCCGAGCAACCTCCTCTAAACCAACATCCTTAACAACCTCCTGAGCAACTGGATCAACTATCGGCTCTCCAACAAGATCAGATACATGAACTGCTGAAAGCACCTCATTTGTAGCTTCCTTTACTGATCGAACTGGTCGACATCAAGTGGAATGAGGTGTCTGGAAATGACCCCGCTCAGCCAACTGCTTCCAACGTGAACCGGTTGGGGCAACTCGTCCTGCCTGTGGCAGGAAAGACTCATCATCAACACCCCTGTCAGCCGTACCTTAGTTTACCGCTCGATCGACAACTCTCGTTGCAATAATGTCGTCTCTGCCTCTAAATTTCATTGCAAAAGAAGAAAAAAATAAATATTGAAAAAAAAAAAATAATGGCAATTATCAGAATTTTCAAAATTTTCGGTACAAAATCAGATTTTTTTGAAACAACCAAAATTTTTGAAATTTCTAGTATAAAACCTGATTTTTGGAAACTACCTAAAATTTTAAAATTTTCGATAAAATTTCTGGGTTCTATAACGTATTTTGTAAAATTTCCGATAAAATTCTGGGTACTATACCCGAATTTTTAAAATTTCAAGTATAAAATACCGGAAATTTCAAAATTTCCAATATAAAATACCGTAAATTATGAAATTTTCGTGGAAAAACTCACTATTTTTAAAATTTTCAGTAATTTACTAGAAATTTCCAATATCGCTTCAAGAATTTGAAATTTCCGTCACAACTATAAACTTTAAAATTTTGAGAAAAAATTTTGTAGAGGCAGATTAATCTTTTCAAATATACTGGGGGGTGTGAGATAATTTCTGTCAGCTTGTGAGGAAATATTGGGCTCAACATACGGGACAACCCACGCAGCAAGAATAGCCCAACTCTTCTTGTATTACCAAAAATCAAAGTACAACAAATAGAAACAACCCTATTGGTCCGTGCAAACCACGCGCTCTATGATTCGTGGTTCCTCTGTCATTCGTCGCGTTCTCACCTCTTCTTCTTCCTCTCGTTCTCTTCTTCCACGCTTCTTCTATCACATCAAACACCCCTGAAATCTCACATTTTCGTTTTCGTTCCCACTTTTCCTGAAACATCACACCTAAACTGTCAGTTTCTTTTCATATCGTTCTTCTTATTATAAAGTTTAATTAGGATCAGAGAGAGATTAGGGCAAAGAAACAATAATGGCTCAAGCGGTTGAAGAATGGTACAAACAGATGCCGGTTATTACAAGATCCTATCTCACTGCGGCTGTTATCACCACCATCGGATGCTCCCTCGAGGTATAGTACCAATTTTCTTTTCCACTTCTAGGTTTTAGGGTTTCAATCCTTTTTTTTTCTGCTATCCCGAATTGTTGTTGTTTTTTGATTTCTCGATTTGTAATCGTTAGTACTTTAATTTCAAACTAGATTGTTATTTTATTGTGATTTAGGTTTTTTTTTTATCATTTCGCACATTGTGAAGGGTTTGATTTCTTCTTTTGTTATACTGATTTGGAAATTGCAAGTTTTGTTTGTTTGGTGCTCTTGTTTATGATTTTGTTTATGATTTTGCAGATAATTTCTCCGTATCATTTGTACTTGAACCCTAGACTGGTTGTGAAGCAATATCAGTTTTGGCGTTTGGTTACTAATTTCTTGTACTTCAGGAAGATGGGTAAAATATTCTTTGCTCTTCGCATTATTTTGTTTTTAAGGCTAATGTTAGTTGTTGGTAAATTAGTGGTTAGGTTTTGTTTTCTGTGTTTCAAGTTTGGTCCTCCTACTTGGAACTCATTTGGTGTCCCTCAGCTCACCAGCTGAGCTGCCTGTCCATTGCGAGTGGCATGAGGGTTACTTGTTATATAACGATTTTTGTATTTATGCAGCTGCTCCTCTAATAATGATGTTTACATGTGATTTTCATTTATAATATGGAGATTTCTACTTGCTGATACCTGTGTAGAACTCATTTACTCATAGCTTATCAAATACTGATGCATCTATCTTTCCTTCTATAACATGTGTGTGTCAATTGAGATAAATGGGGATTCTTTTCAAGCATCGCGAGCTTAATTCTTACATCGCAAAACCACGTTTTAGGAGCAATGCACTAATAAAATCAGAGATATGTTTGGGAACAACACGATTGAGGAGAGGCTGTTGCTATAGGGGAGGTGTACACACTTATTGGGCGTGGTGTCAATTTGATTGGTTGTTAGTCATTTGTTGAGATAAATGGGGACTTTTTTCAAGCATCGCGTGCTTAGTCCTTACATCGCAAAACCACGTTTTAGGTGCAATGCACTAATAAAATCAGAGTAATGTTTGGGAACAACACGAGTGAGGAGAGGCTGTTGCTATAGGGGAGATGTACACACTTATTGGGCATGGTGTCAATCTGATTGGTCCAAATATATAAACATGGGGCGGATGGATGTAGGCATGATAGTTCCAATTATTAAACTACTTGATCATGAGATATGGGCTTTTGTTTACCCGTGCTACCTATCAGAAGCAATAGAACCCACTTTATCATACTTACTGTTGTTGCTTAAATCATAGCATAGTTCTTGCTTCGTATGTACACATGACCTTAATTACCTCATTTGCTGAACCCTCCTTTTGCATTGCAAATTAGATAATGCTTTTCTTGTCATGGTGCATTTACATTGATACACTATGCAGATTTCTTAATGCATTCTATAAAATAAGAGGATTGAAACTTGAGACTCACTGATGGTTTGGTGTTCAATGTTTACTGAAAACAATAATCGCTTGATATAAATCGGTGTATAAGATGCTTCACTCCTCCCTTGCCTTACACCCCTGGTTTCTTTTGCCTTTTCTATATGGGGACTAGATGATCAGTGGCGTACGTTTTCAATCCTTATAATTTGAAAATTGCGAATCATACAGTTAACTTCATCATGGTATCTTCTTATGGAATATGCAGACTTGGATTTCTTGTTTCATATGTTTTTTCTTGCTCGGTACTGCAAGCTTCTAGAAGAGAACTCGTTCAGGGGAAGAACTGCTGACTTTTTTTACATGCTCTTATTTGGCGCATCTGTATTGACTGGAATCGTACTTCTTGGGGGAATGATACCTTACTTATCAGAATCATTTGCAAAAATTATATTCCTCAGCAACTCCTTGACATTTATGATGGTGAGTTACATTTTGTGTAATTTTTTTGTTGAGTCCCTCGTGTTCAAATCCACCTCAATTTCAAAACCTTGATTTCTCTTTTTCAGGTTTATGTTTGGAGCAAACAGAATCCCTATATTCACATGAGCTTCCTAGGTCTTTTTACTTTCACTGCCGCCTACCTTCCCTGGGTGCGTTAGCTATACTACACAGCTGTTACATTTTGGTTTGATTTGTATGAAAGGTCTTTTTTTCTCTGACTTAAGTTCTAACTTATAATCAAAGGAAATCTAATCCTAAAGTTTTATACATGTAGGTTCTCTTGGGGTTCTCTGTTCTTGTTGGTGCTAGTGCCTGGGTAGACCTACTGGTATGTTTCCTTTCAAAAAAATAAATATACCATGATTTGGGCATCTGATTTCTGTCTGTACAACAAATGTAAATCTTGGCAACATTTTCCAGGGAATGATTGCTGGCCATGCATACTATTTTCTTGAAGATGTCTATCCTAAGATGACTGGTCGTAGGCCCCTAAAAACGCCATCACTCATCAAAGCGCTATTTGCTGATGACCCAGTTGTTGTGGCACGACCTGCCAATGTTAGATTTGCTGCCCCACAAGCTGACGAACTTCACCAAGATTGAATTGTCCATCCACTGTTGTGTGGGAACATACAAGAAAATTCGCAACAAAGTGGTCATCAAACATTGTAATATATACATATTTTCAAAACTTTTTTTCGTGTGCAATTGTTAATTATTAAGATTTTAGTTGCACCGTGACAAATGGCCAAAGTTTTTACAGAAGTGAGATGATAGATTTCTCGTTTCTGATCTTGTAGATATAATATTATCATTCCTTTTACTATTTACAGTTGTTTTGTTATGTGTCTTTATTGAATGAAAGCTTGAAAAGCTTGAGTTCACAAATAGATTATACTTTTATTTCTAGATTTTCAATTCTGTTGTGTGACATCATCAAGAATGGTAAGGACAAAATCCCAAAATTTGTAAAATAAGGGTCTAAAACCTAATTTTAGAAATGATTATAGAACAAAAAAAAATTGTATTTAAGCCAAAATAAAAATAGTCTGTCCTTGTGCAATTTGTATTTGAAGGAAGTCTTTCAATGATTGAGTTGCGGTTTTGTTAAAATTATTGTGGATCTAACCTGCAATTGTAAGAGTCAATAGCACGCCTTCATGTTCAACTAAAACTATGCTTGGTTAGGCAGTGACATATGCATTCTAGCATCCCAATACGATCAAAATGTGTAAAATATACGAAGACTATGTTTTGTTAGGCAGTGGCATATACATTCTAGCATCCCAATGCAAAAATGTGTAAAATATAGGCATATTACAGTCTACATCCCAATGCAGAAATGTGTAAAATATATACTGATTTGTTAGGCAAGTGGCATATGCACTCTAGCATCCCAATGCGATCAAAACGTGAATTTTTCACGAAGGCTATGTTTTGTTAGGCAGTGCCATATACATGATTCTAGCATCCCAATGCGATCAAAACATGGAAAATATACAAAGACTGTTTTGTTAGGCGGTGGCATATTCTTTCTAGCAACCCAATACGATACAAAGGTGAAAAATATACAAAGGCTATGTTTTATTATGTTAGGCAGTAGCATATACATGATTCTACATCTAGCATCCCACTACAAACTCCAATTTGGAGCAGTGACGAAACGCACAGTCAATGTTCCAAACTAGTGCTAAACAAGAGTAATTTAGAACAGTTTAACTTTGCAGCGTGTGAAATTCTCATTATTGATACATCTTCAGACGCACTTTTGTTTTAAGTCAAAGCATTACAATTGATTCGAAGATGTATCCCCGAAATATTTCAAAACACACTTCATTCATTCCACTGAATCATACCAACATCTTTTGTAAACACGAATCCAAAGATGCATCTCATTTCCGAAATATTTCAAAACACACCCCATGCATCTCTTTTTGGAAGACCCGTTTTAAACATTTATTGATCCGAAAATGCATCTCCGTTTATGATTATTCACATAAAAATGATGATTTATAAATGTTAAGGCCCCTGTTATGTGATGAGTAATAAACCATACAACCGATATGTAAAAAATGACATATATAAATTCAGAGTCAAAATAAGTCATCATGACATACACAATAAAATCAAATATATCAAATATATATAATAAAGTCGAAATAACTAAAAATAAAATACAATCAAACATAAATTCAAATTACAAATACTATCATGTGTATGCCTGACTCGAGCTCCTCGGGCTCCTCTGCCCCCTTATTCCAACGTTGTCTTCGATACATCAGTGTCTCTCGTTCCTCTGTCATAATGACATCTAAGACCTCCCTCACCTCAGAACCATCGGGAAAAAATACTTTTGTCTATACTTGCCCGCGCAATCTCCACACTACGATATCGACGACATCTAGACAACACATCATGAACATGATCTAACATAACCTGCTCCTCCTCTAATATCTCTTGATGAGCTGGTCTTGGTGGATCTTCTAGAGCATTCTGTATCATATATGGATGTGACACCCTGAAGAACCACCTACCCTTTTCCATAGCTCTAGTCGCTCTCTGCTATGGTACTTTGTGCCTCCTCCGATACCAAATACTAAGATAATTATCAAACATAGCATGCATATCTCTACATGTCATAGCGGGAGAAGTAGGGACAACAAGATGTGTAGAAATAGTCTAGATGTAGCCAAACTGACGCAAGACGCGCTCAGGCAGATGAGAAAATGTCAGACACGAACTGCAAGCCAACCATCCCGAGTATAAAACTATGTCGTCAAATGGTTGCATCTCACGATGATCGGCACAAGTGTTAAAGTGCATATCCTCTGCTACCAAGCGGTCAAGATACACTCGAATGTAGGTTTAAAGTGTATATCCTCTGCTTCGTCTTACTCCCACTCTCCCGAGTGTTGCTTGATTGATTTTGAGAGAGTTTTAGAGAAAAGTATATTTTTTTTTAACAAGTTAGGAAGAAAAATGCTTCTGACACGCTAATGCGTTATGTACAAGCAGCGCTCAAAGATGTATCTTCGTAATGTTTACGAAGATGTATCTCCATAGTTTTTTCATATTGAGTGAGAATTCTATTGACTTATGGTGCGTTCGGAAATATATATCCGAATTTTAAGATATTTTTATATTTTCATGTGATGTCTTAGTAATATATATGATGCACTAAAAAATCCTCTTAAAAATCCTCTTGTTTATTGATTTGAGCATTTATGAATAAAGTCTATCAGCAAGCACCAAAAAAAAAACTATTAGCATAGCAAGGAAATATCCATAAATAAGAATGCCGGCAAAATATTTCAGTCTACGTCGTTTCAAAATATATGTAACCATTTTCGCATCAAAATTCAAATTAAGAAGTTCGATGTACTGTTTCCAACTTGGCTCTGAATATACGTCTATCCCAAAGCTTGAAAACATGATGATTTCTCTAATGCTTAATTAATGACAAGTAAATAGACATATTAAAAAGTTTTGAAAAGTAATGTAAATTTTAAAATTTGAAGTCCAAAATGAACATGAACTTAGAGGAGTGAATTTAAGTTTTTTCAATAATGGAAAGCAAATATACCAGCAATGAGATAGTCACTTTTGCAACATTTTCACTCAAACCAGGTGTATATTAATTCAAAGTTGAACACAGAAATCCCATGAAGTATTGAATATGGAAAGAATGAATACATCATGGCTAGGCTACATCTCTAAACTTTATAAAAATTTCTATTTGTTTAGTCCCCTCAATGAACTTCCCTCAATCCTCGGTTTACTTACATGGAGTGAGAGTCACAATCTTGATGACACACAAATCAAAAAAGAAGGTTACAGGTTACTCTACCCGAGCAGCAACTGCTGATTATCACGCATGTAAAGAACTGCTGCATGAGAACATACTTGATGGGCAAGAGCAGAAAAACACCATTAACTGCAGTGCCATTAAAGTCATAACCAATTGGTGAAAGAATACAGTAAGATCCAAAATGCTTTGCAGTTATCGGATTAGGTGATATTGAGCTGATATTCTCTTTGGTGGCAATTTGCGCAGTATGAAGAGGACTAAAGCTGAAGGCAGGATCTCAACCACCTGTACTTTAAAACGGAAAGGTAAATTCCCAATTCCCAGATATGTTTAGAGAGTGACACCAAAGTAGTAAGGGCAACTAACAAAAAGGAACACCGAGAAAAATACCATGTAGTAGATGAAGTCCAAAATCGGATGGTCCATAACATCAAGAGATGCATCCGAATCAAATGCAGATAGAAGAACCTACATGTGTAACAAAAGGGTAATTAAGAAAGAAGCACTTGAATAATAACACCTCATATATCATTATTAACTTTAACCCTAGAGATTTTGTTTTCAATTTCTCACGACAATTGACAAGCACTTGGTGCATGCTTGGTATGGGTGGGTTCCAAGTATCACGGTGAGCCACCATGATACCAAACAAGCACTTCGTTTTTTTTTCTTCCAATGATTCTTTGGTTTCCCTCTCTTGCTAGTTGCTCCAATTAAAGGGAAGATGGTTACAGTATTACAGAATAACAAAGGAACAATGAGCAGAATCCAAGCAAAAAAAGACTAAAATTTTTACGTCATATTTACAGGAAATCTGAAATAATATTGACAAATGCCAACTTGAACATAAATAATATAACAGAAAAATAATATAGTTAGACTTTACCATCACACATCTTATCAGAAAACAGGTGAAACATATGACTGTGACAAATCCAACCTGTAATACAAAACCAAATTTATATGAGTATAACTATACTATTATACATATTTTTCAATTTATAATTTATCTACATTTGATCATCAAGAGTAAGAGATGAAAATAATGAATATGTTCTTTTTATTTCACAATGAGATCTAATCCAAGTGCACCTAGAACATATAATTGATGCAGTAATGTTCTTGGCAGGAACCATTGAAAATTTCCAATTAAAACAAATATTACTATAAGATAAGCACCCAATCACACGCAGAACCATCTTTTAAAAGATAGTTGTAAAATGGAAAGAACCAAGCCACTTAGTACTCCATCAAGCATTTCATATTACTAAATGTGAAACTTAAGTATATCCCATAATACCCAAGTCTCTAATGTATATGAACTTTTGTAACAGAAGTGTGAACTTACTACATCAAAAAAGACAAGAATAGACCATATGAGACCAACAGAGAAATGGATGATCGTAACAGAAAAGACGTGATCATACAGAGAAAATAACAAAAAATAAAGTGACTAACAATATTATCAAATATTTTTCCCACAAAATTTTATCAAACTGACTTACAGAGAATAAATTTGATATACCTCTTGAAGCTTCTTTCTTCTCCCCTTAGATTCAATTGGGAAACGCTTCAGCATGAAAAATAATCTGGAAACATGAATTACCAGGTGGAAATAAAAATTTTCACCCAAAACACAATAACCAAAAAAAAACCATTAGTGAATAAACAAAACTGAGGAACTGCAAAAGGTATTTCATAGATAATCCAATCGATTGCAGAAGTCTCACCTTCCTCCAAATATTAGGAAGCCTATTGCAACTACAAATGATAGACCTAAGGAAAAGTAAAGTAGTTCTCGTGAAAAAAGTGTTATGGCTTTACCAATGTTTCGAAGGTTGCCAAAGCAATTCTTACATGAGATACACAATAATTCTTTGCTTAAAAAGCTAACCTCCAATAAATATCTTCCCAATGAAGTCGACGACATCATTGTAATATATCCAGAGGTATATCCAAATACCAGCCTGAATCAAAAGCCACAGTTTAGTATTGTGATAGTTGATGTCAACTAGTAAAGAGTCTTTTTAACTCTTTTGCTCTGTTTATCTATGTAAAGGTTGTGCCAGATCAAGATGTACCATACGGCTAAAAAATATGAACAACCCACAATCACAATCCAAAACAGATATCAAATTGCATATTTTAAAAGCAACTTCCAACACTGACAAGCCAGAATTGGTACTCAACCAAAAACAAGTGTCCTAGAAATTATTGTGCCATAAAAATTTCAGTCATCAGAAGACCTTGCCGACACACCAACAGATCATTATTCAAAATTTAAATAAAAAAAAGTTTGCTTACGAAATAAAATGCTGCAGACCTGAAATATGGTTAGTGCAAACACCAAAATGCGGGAGAGATTTGTTATGTATCAAAACAAACACCAAGGGAATCCCACAAACAAAATAGAGCGGATAAGCTTAAATATACAATATTGTTGTTTGCAACAAGAAATGAGACATATACCTGGATAAAATACATGGCACCATTTACAGAGATGTAAACTATCCTGAGCTTATCAGTTGGTAAACTCCTTGCCTGTTCAAACATGAAATAAAATTATAATCCATTTCCTCATTAAAATAAAAATATTCCTTGATCACAAGAATGTGCATAATAATCACTTAATAATAGCTGGTTCATTATATTCACTACAGCACAAAGAAACAGGTTTAATAGAATAAAGAAAGAAAGAAAAAAAACATGCCTGGTGATAAATTTCAGCCCAGAAAAGGACAAGAAGTGTGTATGTTGAGAAAAATACAAGCCCCGGTAGATCTAACAGCACCAAAGTCAAGACCTAAAAGAACAAGTAACCAACTCTCTGTCAGTATTCAAGGCTTTATTACCAATCATCAATCTCACTCAGCAATTGAAACTGAAACTGACCATTCAAAGACTAAACATTCAACAGAGGCAAAAGTCAAATATAAAACCTAAACGAGCAAGCAATGCATCTTCCAATCCAATATTTTACAGAGTCAAAAGTGATTCTAAAGACTGCAAATTGATTTTGGTATTTTCAGTAGTTCCTGTCTAGAATTTATTATTTTAAAGCTATAATTTGCAGCTTTTGCCTCTCAAAGTGATTTTTACACTCCACTTTAAACTCAATGTATGTTAGGTCCTAAGAGAATTGATTATGACCGAACTGATTTTGGTTAAAAGTGAGTTGGATGTAAAGTGATTTATACTTGGATACATTTATGTAAAAGTGAGTTGAACAATAAATTTTAGCGTAAAAATCATGTTTAAATTAAAAAGCTACAAATTGTAGGTTCAAGTAGAATCAATTCTGGAGGCAGAATCAATTCTACTTTAGAAGAACCAAACACCTCAAAATCATTCTAGAATCAATTATACACCTTTAGAATCACTTTTGACCCTTCCAAAAGCTAAACCAAACATACACTCATTCTAACTAAAATCACTTCCATCAAAATCAATTTTCGCCGCCACAATAGAGAATATGTTTGGTTTCACCATTAGAACACTTAAAATTGATTTTGGAGCTGTAGATTGATTTTGACATGTTTTGTTGCTTTCCAGAATTGATTATACTTTGAATTAGGATTTGAAGGTTTTTTTACATTAAAATTTACAATTCCAATCATTTGTGCAAGAATTTATCCAAATATAAATTAATTCACTCATAATCAATTTTAATTCATATGGTGTGTTTGGATTGGCGGTGAACAAAATTGAATTTAGCAGAATTGAGTTTGTTAGAATTGATTTTAACAGAATTGAGTTTAGCAGAATTGATTTATGTTTTGATACATTTATGTAAAAGTGAGTTAAACAATAAATTTCAATGTAAAAATCACCAAAAATCAATTCTGGAGGTAGAAACTACAAATTCTAGCTTCAAGTAGAATCAATTCTGCTTTTGATAAAACAAACACCTCAAAATCACCCAAAATCAATTCTACACCTCTAGAATTGATTATGGGTATTCCAAAAGCCAATCCAAACATGCTAATAGTCGATTTGTTTCCGCGTTTGAAATAGCTAAAAACGCACGTCTACCAAAAGCTACACTTTGTAGCTTCTTATTTCCACGTTTGAAAGTGCATTGGGACGCCATAAAGTAATGTTAAACGCTAATCCAAACAGGCTATCAGAATTAATTTTTTCCACGGCAGAATCAAACACAGACTTATAATGGATCATCACTCTCAGCAATTGAAAGTGAAGCTGAATATTCCATAGACGCAAAAAGTCAAAACTAACCTTCGGATGCAAGAAAAAAATCCGAGCGTGAAATCCAAACACTAGAGCACGTACTGCAAAATGAAGTTCAAAACAAATGAAAAATGCAAGAATTAACGGAGGAATAAAGTTGAAATAGAAAGCATAATCATAAAAATAAAATTTAAAAAAAAAACCTCCGCTAACAATGAAGTTAAATAGATGAAAAATCTTCTGCGTAGTCCAACCGTATTCCGGTACTCTAAGCTCAATTCTAATGAGTTGAATCTGCAAAATCGAAATCGGAAATTCAAGATTATGAAACGATGAATGAGAGAGAGAAAGAGAAGAGAGTGGAGCAAGCAACAGACGAGAGCGATGAAGGAGATGAGAGAGTAAGCAGCGCATAGAGCGTAGAAGAAAGGATTGTGAGAGAGAGTGAAATCGGTGAAACGGTTCCACCAAGACCAATCGGAGAAAGGGAATAGAAGGTACATCGGTGAGATTTTTCGTCCAATACTACCGGAACGAAAGCGAGATTAAGCGGGTCTTAGGTGTGTTTACTGACTGAGTGGAATAGTAGTTCTCTGATTTTTTTAATAATGCAATCGTTTTGGGTGACTTTTTTAATAATGCAATCGTTTTGGGTGATTTTTTTTTTCTAAAATACTATTTCAATGTGTTTGGATTTTTTTTTTGGGAGTCAATGCTGAGTAAATGCACCTGATTCATCTTTTTCTATGATTTTAAAATGATTTATATATATTTTTTAAATATAAATAAAACTATGACTTAAATGCAGAGAAGTCCTCACCATTACATCAATAACATAATTCTTAATCACACGACTATTTTAATAAGTTATTAAGTAATTTATATTTCACTCAGTCAGTAACATAATTCTCGCTTTCGTTATTAAGCAATTTATAGTCGGGTGAATAAGTTATTAAGTAATTTATATTTCAACTATTAAAATATTATTAAATATTAAATAGTTTATTAATTAATTTATATTTTAAATAGATAAAATAGTTTATATTAAATAGATAAAATAGTTTATTTAAAATAGTTTATTAACTAATTTATATTTTAATTTTTATTAAATAGATAAAATAGTTTATTTAATATTTATATTTCAACTATTATATCAAATAGTTTTAACTAACTTATTTAATTAATTAATTAATTAATTAATTAATTTATTTATTCAATATTTTAACAATTTAAATAAGTAAGTGGCAGCAATATTATTAAATATTAATGAAATATTTAATAAACTAATTATTAGTTATATTATTTAATAGTTGAAATATTCATTAAACTAATTATTAGTTAAAATATTAAAGAGTTGAAATATTAATAGTTGAAATATTAAATAGTTGAAATACGAAGTAAATCATTTAATGATATTCAATGATATGAAATAATTAAACTATTTAATAAACTATTTAGATAATTTTAGAATCATTTATGTAATATATATATTTGTTGCAATGAATTAAACAAATGATGTTGGTTGGTTTAGTGGTTATGTATTAGCATGCGAACCTAATGGTCATGACCACTCTAAAACAATATGATTTTAGGCAAAGCTTGTTCCGAGATTTATCTTTGACAATTTCAATTGTTCTAATAACTCCAATAAACTCAACATGGAAAGAGTTCTTTCACATAAAAGGTTTAGCGAAATCAGAAATAAAGTTACCATTATTATGTCTAAATAGGCCACCACACCCTATAGAAGAAGGATTTGAAACAAAAGCTTCATCAACGGTACATTTTATCCAATCAAGCAAGGGGATGCCAAAACACCTCTTTAACTACTTGGACTATGGGCGGATGAATGTTGGCATTGAAAGCTTTTATAATGGAAAAATTAACTGTTGATGATCTAGTGGCTAAGGATGATATGTTGCAAGTCAACTTGACTTAAGTAATTAGAAGTGAGATTATCACATTAAAAGGAAGTAGGTATTCTTGAACCAAGCCAAATTCCTAGAATGCCAAACAACAATGATTGAGAAAATAAAAGCATCTTTGAGAACCAAGGTGAATTTAGGAGATCTCCCATTTGTACAAAAATACCATAAATCTTCCAATGAATTGAAATGAAAATATACTTTAATGGTTATACTAAGCCAAATCCATTATTTGACAACAAATGAACATTTGAAGAAGATATGGTGAGTGGATTCTTGCGGGCATTTGCATAAAGTGCATATTGAAGCCAACGAGCAACTTCATTATTGAAACATATCGTTTATTGGAAGTTTATTGTGCAGTAGTCTCCAAAGAACTAAGGATTTTGAGGGAGGAATATCCATTGCTCATATAGCTTTAGCTCAGTCTAACTTTTAGTGTTTGCGAATTTGAAAATCAAAATTTCTTTTAGAGATAGATTTCATATGCCATAATTAGTCCAAATAAGCTTGTCCCTATGTTACCCTGAAGGCGCAATAATATGATTAAAAATGTCATCCAAGAAAGGAAAAAGAATGTGCCAATTTAGAGTAAATGATCAATTGTTCTTTTGAATGAATTTAATAACACAAGTATCAAAACTTATGAAAAGAGATTCAAGAGTGCTCATATTTGTATCATTTAAAAGGGGTTCTTTGCACCAAGAGTCATTCCAACAATTTATATTATAACCATCTCCTAGAAACCAACATGTTTGGTTACTTATGGTGTCAAATTCAGGTTTCACACCATACCAAATGGATAACAAAATGTGGTGTTTGATGATACTTGTAGGTTGCAACACTGTGATCTTTAACAACATGGCCCGAGATTCATCATTTTTTAGCATGTCTAATCCAAGCTTTAAGTTTGATGCCTCGTTTAGACACAACAATGATCTAAGACCCAAGCCTCCATGAGACTCAGGCTTGCACTTTTTCCATCCCTAAAGATGTAAATTAGTAGGATTTGGGTAGAGTAATATAGTACCATCCCACTCCCCATACATGTGGTTTGAAAAAAATTGTATTCAAGCTTATAATTGTGTGGACACTAATCTTTATACTCGTGCACGTAACATGGAGATAAAATCTTTTAGTTCCTATTAGTGAGGGGAATCAGTCTCTTTATCCATACTTCTTATGCAAGTATTTGGGAGGGAAATGGTTCCTTACCCATTAACTCAACCCATAAGTTAAACGTATAAATATACCAACCCTGATGTTTGGGAGGATCATTCACTTTCTAAGAATTTAGAAAACTTAAACTCTCTAGCGGTCATCCTTGTAAGTAGAGTTCCCCTTATTGTATTTTTGTATGTACAATTGGCATCCACTTTAGAGCCTCAGTAAAACTAACCTAGGTCACGCTTACATCTATGTTTCACTTGTCTCAGTTTTTTTCTTCAACATGATAACACGACGAGGTGCCACAACAACTAGTAGCATCGACAACGACAACAACGAGACCTTAGTAGAGATGTGTACTACTATAGAAGAGTTACCTGTTCCATTCAAGGTTTGCAGAAAAACATCCTGACCCTTCATAAGTGATATCACAAAGACATCCAGGTCGAAGATAAGGTCCTAGACCCTCAACCTATCTTCGACAAGATTTAGGGTGCTCAAGTACCAGCAAACTTCTAACCACCATCACCAATGAAGTTTGATGGGAAAAACAACCCCCCATAAACACATTGTCTCCATCAATAATTATATGGAAATCATAGTGTCTCTGAATCCTTGAAATGCAAGCTCTTGTCTAACACTTTCAAGGAGGAGACCTTCAAGTGGTTTACAAACCTCCCTTATCTTTCAATAACCAATTAACAATACCTCGCAAGGAAACTAGTCCATTAGGTTTTGGCGAGTAAGCACCAAAACATTTTAATGACCGACATTTTCAATGTTTTCTAGGAGAAAGTCAAGTTATTAAGGAAGTATCTCTCCCAACTCAATAATGTGATACATCCAAACTAGGAGATGTTCGTGGAAGCATTGCAAATTTGTTTTAGAGTTGGACATTTCAACGAGTCTTTCTCCCAAAAGCCCACCATTTCCATGACTGAAATCATGACATAGGCTGAATTTTATTTTAAAGGAAAAGAGAGCAATACAGAGAAAAATGTCAGATATGCTAGAGAATGTGCCTTCGGTAGATTTGATTCATCGTACCGGCAACACGGTAGCTACTAGCGATTAAACCTTGCCCATGAAGGATATGGCGACTTTAAAACATAGTGGGAGATCCACATATAACTTCATGCACCTCAACACTCGCTAAGAGAAGATATGGCAGGTAGTTCTCCACATAAATGACATCTTGCCTCCGCCAGCTTCCAATTCAAAGACCATAGGGCCCAAGCCCAGTAGGTGATTCAAATACCACAAGGTAAGTGGTCATCACACTAAATATTACTACCACCTCAAAAGAGAGATTGAATAACTTATCTAAGAATACCACTTGAAAAAGCATGCCAGAGGAAGTTCTAATCAAGCATGAGGCAAATCTAGAGCTCAGGGGCGAGATCATCCTTGAAAAGACAAATAACTAGAGAGGAGGAAGGAGGATAAACCAATCCTTCATACTCTTAATTCCATACTATAATTGTTTGTTGGGGTGGAGAATGTAGCTCTTCCCGCAAAAGACATGCTTGTAAAGTCATGGCGATAAGAAATATTTTTTCCAAGCCTAAGTTAGAACTTTAGGATGATCTAAAACCTAAGACCACATTCTCCCATAAGGATGCCTCCGAGGTCCTCCCTCATAAAAATTACCCTAAATATATCTTCTCTGGAAAACATGTTCATGTGAAAGACTATATTACGCTCAAGACAAATTTTGAGCTGAAGGAGAATGCCAAATGATAAAATTCAAGTATCTCGTAGTGGATATTGTCATAACCTAATTTTTTAACCCTAAGATGCCATCTCATTTACATAATTTGAATAACATTCATCACTATATATATATATATATATATATATATATATATATATATATATATATATATATATATATATATATGTGTGTGTGTGTGTGTGTGTGTGTGTGTGTGTGTGTCTATGTGCATCACTAACCCATTACAAGTACAAGATGTGTGTGCTTGTTTGCTTTACAGGTTAGGTGGTCCCCCAATGGCTCAAGCAGATGAATTATCAATAGATGGGAATCATATTCAACATCTCAAGTCCCTTATTCATCCATGAAGATCAAGAATCAAGTGCAAAGTTTCATTGAATCAAGATCATCAAGCCCCAAGTCATCAGATGTATCCAAATTAGGGTTTTGACCTAATTCAGTCCCTGATTTGGCTTTTGAAGCAAGACATGATCCAACACCTCAAAATATGTTTCAAGGACCTCAAATGCATCATATTACTCCATTCATATGATTTGATTGATCCAATGAGCTTGATTCATAAGCAATGCAAGAATTCAAATTCATCTGGTCCACAAAATAGGGTTTTCGATGAAAAGTCAACTGCACCTTTGACTTTTGACCAATGCATGATCTCAAGCCTTGGGACATGATTAAAGACACTGAAAAACACCTTTGGAGTCCATCCATGGTGTTCAAATAGCCCAAGGGTTTGATTTCATAAAAGATCACAAAGTTCAAATTTCATCTTATACAAAAGTCAATTATGGTCAAAATCAAGTTTGACTTTTGAGATTTTTGGTCAAACATGGTTTCTTCAAGTCAAGAATGAGGTTAATGTATGATTTGGATCATGATTGATCAAGAAAAACCAAGAAATACGAGGTTACTTGTAAAAAGGGCAACATTGGAGAAGTTGAATTTTTTCCAAGTTATAAAATTCAATGATTTTTGCCCTACTTTCCAAGGCCATAACTTCCAAACCAAGTGTCGCTACTCGAAAAATAGTCGACCGGAGGCGAAAAGGAAAGAAACAGAAGAGTCGCCATCAAACTTTATTTATCCCATGAGGGGAAGGGAAAACATCGAGAAAACCCAAAGAATGAAGGATAAGATGGTCTCGTAACCAAATTACGGGTTCGGAAGCCGGTTATGCGGAGGGAAGGTATTAGCACCCTCCACATCCATCGTACTCGATGGGAACCATTTGCTTGTCTATGTGTAAGGATGTTTGCTAAAGGATATTGCTTTCTAAGAGTGTTCTAAGAGGGAAAGAGAAAGAAGGGTGAGAACCAAAGAATGTGAAAGACAATAAAGGAAAATGAAAGAGAATGGTGGAAATAAAAAGAGAGAGAAAGAAAAGGAGACTCGATAGGACTTCGCGATCCTATGCCTACGTATTCCCTCGTGCAATGGGAAAGTCAGAGTCTACGTAGTTCGGAGGACTACGGGTGAAGAAAATGAAAGGGGGCTCGCCAAGATTGTTACGATCTTGTGCCTACGTATCTTACATTCGGACAAGAATGAAGAATCAGAGCAATCGTAGTTCGACCTACGATTTGTTGGTGTTTTTTATGGACGATGTTATCGTGCGGGTTCTAGCAATTAGGTGTTTTGTGGGTCGCTCGTGGAGTCTTATGCGTTACCTATTTGCGGTAGAACAGACGTAACATGTCCTTTTTGAAAAGGTTGATTTTCACCATCAAGGCAAGATGACACATTTGATTTGTTAATGTTGATTTTAACGGGTGAAATAAGTCCTCGGATAGGAACCCCTTCGGGTAGTACCCAATTCTTTATCTCAAAAGGTTTATTAGGAAAATTGTGTGGCGAATATAGTCACGTCTTCATATTGAAAGACGAGTATCGAGACCACACACTCTTAAGTGAGCATCCTAATACTCGAAGAGGAAGAGGTCTTCACCCAATCCTCTCTCTTTAGTTCAATACAAAGAAAACTTTATTCTCTTATTAAAAGTGTTTTTGGTTTTAGACGGTAAGTGCTTTACGACAGTGAACCCTAAAGGTAATATCAAGCACTCGGGATAGGAGAAAACCTTCGCCTAACCACTCCACGACCATCTAAGTTTATTAAGAAAATGTTTGAAAATGCACTTGGTACAAGACCAAGGTTTTTAGACACAAGGAGATGGAATAAAGAGAGAAAAAGGTTTTTGAAAGAATGGGTGGTGAATATAGTCACGTCTTCGTATTGAAAGACGAGTATCGAGACCACACACTCTAAAGTGAGCATCCTAATACTCGGAGAGGAAAAGGTCTTCACCCAATCCTCTCTCTTTAGTTCAATACATAGAGAACATATTCTCTTATTAAAGATGTTTTGAGTTAGATGGTAAGTGCTTTACGACAGTGAACCCTAAAGGTAATGTCAAGCACTCGGGATAGGAGAAGGCCTTCGCCTAACCACTCCACGACCATCTGAGTTTATTGAGAAATTTTTTTAAAATGTACTTGGTACGAGACCAAGGTTTTTGATTAGGAAAAGGAAATAATGAAAGAAGTGGAATGAGGAATGGAATGAGTACAAAATACCAGAATGTGGTCAAGAGAAAAGTCAAGAAAGACTAAAGCATAAAGAGAGATTCATGTCACGTCAAAGTAACAAGCACAAGGTAATCGTCAAGATTAAACAATAGCAATACCAAGGCTTAACATAAAAACTTAATCACAACCAAGGCATCGAGCATCAAAGTTTCGAAGGTATCAGAAATTTCATGACAATTAATAATCAGGATTGAATCAAAGGCTAACTATCAAACATCATTCTAATCAAAACAATAAAAAAATTCTAACTAAAATCCCAAAGATTAATAAAAAAAGTTTTATCAACATTTAATCAAAATAACTAAATCACAAGTAACATCAAGAATTAAATCTAAAATTGAAATTAAGAATTAACCAAAATAGAATTAAGAATTATCCAAAATGCAATTAAGAATGATCGAAATTAACTAAAACAAATAACAAAATAAAAGAAGGTTAGTAGATATGGATAGAGGGGTGCATGAATATAAACAAACTTGGGGTCATGAGCCCAACACCTATCAAAAAATCTGCCAAAAAAAGAGGACATGGGCTTTAAGAGATACTCACAAAACCCTAATCTAAGTTAAATCTAATTTAATAAAAAAAATTAAAAATGAAATTAAATTTAAAAAGAAAAGAAAATATAAAAAAGGAAACTCAAGGTTACTCGGTCAATGAGAAACTGAACACAAATTGGAACGTCAAAATGAGGAAGAACGCACAAGAAGGACACAAGCATCAACGGTCAAGGTTTGTTGCCCAGAAGAGTTTCTTCTTCATCATCGCTCGCGGCTCATCTCCCTTCGTGATTTTCTACTCCGACGGCTGATGATGGTGCGTCGGCTCACTTGCGGTGGTTACGGCGCGATGCGAACTTTTCACAGTCTCAAGGTTTGTGGTTGTGTTCCAAATTTGGGATCAAATCGTTTCGTCCAATCTTTCTTCTTCTTCTTTATTCTGTTTCTGGTTCCGGTTTTGTGTGGTTTATGGTTCTGATTTGTGTTGTTGTTGAAGGTGATGGTAGGCGGTTTATGGTTGAAGTTGTTGGAGGGTCTGTGTTTGGAGGACCGGAGTTTATTTGGTTGTTGATGGTGGAGAAGGAATTGGAGGGTTGTTTGAAGACGACGGGATGGAGGGTGATTTACGGTTGCTGTTGTTGTTGTTTGTCGGCGACGTTGAGGTTACAGTTTGGGTGAGGATGGTAGTGAGGTGTGCGTCGCGATTATAGGTTTGAGGAGGGTTGATTGGGTTTGGCAGAAAAACGAAGGAAGTGGGTTGAAGAATAGGAAGGTTGAACAAAAAGGGTGTTGCGGTTTAAGGAAGGTAATGGTTACGAGAGTGATGACGGAGATGAACAGTTGTTGTTCGTAGTGGGAAGGTTGAAGAATGGTGGTCTGTTTATGAAGATGAAAGCAGCGTAGAATTAATATCCAGGTTTTTGTTTTCTTTTTCTTTTCCTTTTTATGAACAAGTTCCCCCTCCTCTGATTCTGTTCTCTCCCTCCTCTTTTAAAAAAAATCTTTTGAATTTTTCTTGGTGATACGTGATGTACCTTTCCATGCTCAGGTTTTGAAATGTTGTTTTCATGACAGATTGGGGTTGTGTACATGTTGCAATTCTATGTTGGTTTTGCAGGATTTTTGGAGTGTAGGTTTGGTTTTGGTTTTAGAGTTTTGCTGCAGAAACATGTTGTGGTTTGGTTGTGTTTTGTAGCAGTTAAATTGCAGAGTGTGTTGGCTGTTGCTCTTAGTCAATGGTGCAGTGTTTTTGGCAATTTTGATGTAACTGTTTATCTGGTGTGGGATTAGTGAGGCGTACAAGTTGAGGCAGAGTTTAGGCGTGAGGAGACAATCGCAGCACATACAGTAGTGTTTGCAGCGTGTTGCAGTGTGGAGGAGTTTGTCTTCTTGTAGCTAGCAGCATAGTTCTTGCAAACTGTTTTGTGTGCTGTAGCATGGTAGACTTACTTTTTTTTTGAATATTTTTCTTGTAATAATGTGGGCCCTGATGCCTTATTTCTATTTTCTTGTATTTTTTGTGTAATATTTTTGATAGACTTATATGGATTATGAAGTGTAATAGAATGTGGTAATAAGAAAATGACGAATATGGATAGAAATAATGTACATGACAAGGTAGACATTTGTTGAATAAAAAGGGTGGATTTAGAAAAAATGAATTTGGATCTTGAAAGTTGGTTGGAACAAAAATCGGTTCTTTTGAAATGACTTTAAAATGGCTTTAAGTTGGAGATTGGTAAAAATAAAATAAAATGAATTGGGCTAAATTTGATGGATATGGATTTGGAAATTGGTTTAAAACAATGGAGAATCGAAGAATGGCTAATAGATAATGGGTTTATGGTAGAAATTAGATATGGATTATGGTTAATAAAAATGGAAATGGATATGAACATATGGACTTAGAAGTGGATAATAGAATGAAAAATGGATATGAAAAATTGGATAAAATTTGAAATATGGGTTGGATAATAAAATGGATAGTTGGAATGGAAAATTGGATAAGTTTAGATATATGGATGTGGACTATGGAGTTAGGAATACTGATGTTACACCTCTATCCACACTTTTCACACACGGCCATGAACTCTTGACTTTTATTTCCAAACCGACTTGCACTGTTTTCCACACACCTCTGATAATATGAACACAACTCCGGATCATTGGATAACTTGCAACTGAGATAACGATCATCTGAATCCACTTGACCTTTGATTACTTAATGATCTGAAATCATGATATAAATGATCTGAGAATGAAGTCGTCTTATCTGGACTTGTTTGACCAAGATCAGGTCAAACTCTTCTTGAATACCACATGTTTAGGGAAATAAACCCTAACTCGTGGTTTGAGACGCCCTCTTGAGGAGCAAGAATGTCTTGAGACATTGAGAATCAATGAATCCACAGATCTTGGCTAAACTTAGTCATAACCTTGACGAAACTCTGACACTTGACACCTCATGAGGAATCTTGATACGTATGGCTTTGATACTTGATGATCTTTGATGGAAAGATATTCACGATGATGATAAATTAACCCTTGCTTCAAGCTTGCATGAAAGAACCTCAAAGCAAATAGCAACCCTAATTTAAAGGGCCACTGATCCCATGTCAATGCAATGTATGATCCTGAGTTAATGGAATACATAGATGATATGATATGCAAGGTTAAGGTTAGGGTGAAAATGAGGGTGTGACAGATGCCCCTATTTAATCTTCTTGAACTTGAAGGTGAGAGTGGCAGAGGCTTTCTTACAGTCAAGGTACAAGGAGATTAAATATAAGAATACCCGGAATTTTCAGCCAGAAAAGAAGTGGAATGAAAGGTGATGAATCTGTGGGATGGCTTGGAAAAGGCATCTGTCGCTGGGACAAGGTAGTCAGTTATGATGGATATGATGATATGCTTGAGATGCAATGCAGAATGAACATGAGTGCTAATGATGCATAAATGTATGCAAAATGTTGGGGATATGAAGATGTGAGAGTCTGGACATTGCTGGGAATAATGGCATATCAACTCGGGGATTAAAAAAAACAAATATACCATCGACTCGGGGGTCCTGAACAAATCAAAACAACAAGTTAACTTAGGGGTTGAAGAAACAAAGAGATAAACTGTCATCAACTCGGGGATTGAAGAAAAGGTAAAGGTAACAACATCGACTCGGGGGTCAGAAAGATAAAGACAATATCGACTCAGGGGTCAAGAACAAAAATAAGGTATCAACTCAGGGGTTGTGAAAATGGTAACACTGATATCGACTCGGGGGTCAAGAAAATAAAGACAACATTGACTCAGGGGTCAAGAACAAATCAGAGTATCAACGCAGGGGTTGAGGGAGGACAAAGACAATGATATCGACTCGAGGGTCAAGGAAATAAAGATAGCATTGACTCAGGGGTCAAGAGAATAAAGACAACATTGACTCAGGGGTTAAAAACAAATCAAAATATCAACGCAAGGGTTGAGGAAGGAAATTGATGATATCGACTCAGGGGTCAAGAACAAAACAAAACATCAATGCAGGGGTTGAGGAACGAAATGATTATGTTATGTATGCAATGCATATGTGGATGCAAGCAGGTGATCGGTTTTATGTGGGTGCCAAGGAAGGTTGGGCTTTTGGTGGTTGCCAAGTAAGGTTGGGCTTTTGGTAGGTGCCAAGCAGGGTTGGACTTTGTTTTCAGGGTGCCAAGGAAGGTTGGGCTTTTGGTGGTTGCCAAGCAGGGTTGGACTTTAGGTGATAGGATTTGACTTCCCGATACTCGGTATTTGACGGTGCGATGATAAGAAGATAGATGTGGATGCTTATAGTGCCCCAAGCTTGGTTATTTGTAGCTGTTGCGTGCTTGTTCCTGAGAGAACCTCACTTCTAGCTTATGTTCCACGATGGCTTGCAGATGATTGTGTGAGCGTAGCGACTTATCTAATGCATGTTGATCATGCTTTTGCTCTGCCCCAAGGCTTTTTGACACTTGTTGAACTCCAAGGTTGCTTAGTGTATGACATGGTCAGCTTGACCAACTTGAAAGTATGAAGGGAGTTTGATCCTTCGCAAAATGTCTGCCCCTAGTAGGTAGGGTATTTGAAGGTTTTTCCCTTGAAAGATTTATGCCATGACATGGTCTGAGATGATTTGCCCCAGTGTCTGAATCTTGCAGTGGTCTGCCCCCATTCTTGGCCTTTGAAAAACTTGCCCCAGATCCACAAGGTCACGAGAAAGTCTTGATTCATGTCAGCACCAACAGATGTTCAAGTTCCTCTTTGATTTCTCTTGGTTAGAATTTCCATAATGTCAAGTACTGATTTGCAGTTAAAATTGATCATTCAGACATGGTAAATTTAATGCGACATTCATGCAAGTTTTGAAAAGTCATTTATTGAAATGATGTGAAAATGTGTGACAAGTGGACCATTAGTCCAAACGTAGTATTGATTTACTGGTGTGAAAGATATAGCAAGAAGAGTGACACCAGTGCTGAAGATTAGAAACTATGGGGAGTCAGTTTACGCAACATTGCTGTAGTATGCTTTCAGAATAAACCCCGCCTCAATTAGGTCTTTCGAGGGTTGTAACGTGGCCTGGCTCACGGTTATTGAAACAAAGGATATTAGGCTCAAAACTTATTTTGGTACCCACCTCTTCTTCATGATGATTCTCCAGTCCTACGTTCAGTTAAATTGACACACACATCTAGAGTTTGACGGTGTAAGAGTGAAGATGATGATTCTAGGTTTTCGTGAAATGACAATCACCTTATTTTATTTTTGTGGATGGATATCAGTGACCTTTTGATGGTGATCACTGAATTTTATTCTGTTCAGCTCGAGGATTTGAGGGCCTCTTTTGCTTTATTCATTTTTTGATTCCTAACTTTTGCCTAAGTCGCCTCTTTGGGGTGGTAGACTTAGCGGGCTTTCTCTTTTTCTTCTTTCTTTTTTTTTGAAAAGGCTTGTGACTGCCAAGTCTTTGGTCATTGAATGACAACAGTCATAACAGGAGGTTTCATCTTGAAAATATGTGTAATCAGGATAACTGAACACTACCCATGCCCCAGGTTAAGCGTAAGGGTTTAGAAATCTGAAGGAAACTCCTACTTCTAGGCTCGAAGTGGTTGACTAGGGACTAACTCCTTATCTCTCCGGTGTTTAGGGGATTTGAAACAATGCCTGTACATCATCAGCAGGATTTTATCCGAAAGCATACAGTTTGCAATTATGGGTATTTTTTTTCGTCATCCTCCCTCAAATCTTTGTTAAAATGACAGTTGATAAAGGGAGTGAAATGTAGAAATATTTTTTATTTTGATTTTGTTTTTTTTTTTGCAATAAATGGGGTAGGACGAGTGAATACGATTGGACTTGTTCAAAAAATGCATGCTCATTACATTAATAATACCATTAATAAAGTACAATGTCTAGAAGCAAATAGCTTTTAACAAAAAGAAATTACAAATGCAAAGTAAATGACATGATCTAAAATTGCCAACTTTGAGGAACTGGGCCTTTCTCTCTTGATTCACTATTGGGCTAGCATTCTTGCTCATCGAGACTAGTATTGTAGCCTTCTTCATACCTGCTCTCAGCAACTTCTTCCATAACATGGGCGGATGACGGACCTGCCTGACCAGATGAAGAATTGATATTGATTTGAAGACCTTGATGAGTAAATGAGATTAGCTTGGACTCAATCAAATCTTGGATCTTGTTTCGGAGCTGTTTGCAATCTTCGGTTGAATGCCCCATCGCGTCAGCATGGTAACCACATCGTGCATTGGCGTTAAAGCCTGGTGGGTATGGAGGGATCACAGGGTCCAAGTCCTTTGGCACTATCAGCCCACTATTGATCAAACGTGGCAGTATATGACTGAATAGCATTGGCAATGGATCAAAATGCCTTTTTGGCTTTTTATTATAGTAGCGTCGGCGTTGTGGATCATGCTGCCGTGCAATCTGTTGTTGATGAGGGTGACCTCTATTGACAGGAGGATATTGACCGTGTGGAGAGGATGGAGTCACACAGGTAGACCCATAGGATTGCTGACTTTGAACAGATGAGATGCTTGGGTGATAAGGTAATGGAGGTGGGACATGTGGAGCTTCCCAAATGGAGTTAATTTCACCATCCTCTTCTTCCTCTCGGGAACTGACAACTGATTCACTTTCGCTAGCTGGGATGTCCAAGGAGCCTTGGATTTTTCCACTCTTGAGGATGCACTCGAGGCGTTCTCCAGCTATTACCAGGTCAGAGAAGTTTGATGTCCCAGTGCCAGCCATCCTTTCCAAGTATGGACCTTGCAAGGTGTTCAAGAACATGTCAACCAATTCTCTGTCTAAGATTGGTGGTTGAACGCGAGTAGCTACCTCTCTCCATCTCTGAGCATATCCTCTAAAGGATTCATTCTCCTCTCGAGATAAGTCTTGCAATTGCATGCGGCTGGGAGCCATGTCAAGATTGTATTGGTACTGCTTCACAAAGGCGTTAGCTAAGTCTGTCCATGATTTGATGTGGCTGCTCTCTATATGCATATACCAACTCAGTGATGCCCCACTCAGACTGTCTTGGAAATAGTGAATCATAAGTTTGTCGTCGTGGACATGCGAGGTCATTCTTCTGCAAAACATCACCAAATGTTGCTTTGGACAACTATCCCCTTTATACTTCTCAAAATTCGGTGTGTTGAACTTTGGAGGTATTACAAGGTTGGGTACCAAACACATGCTTGAAGCATTCAGATCCAAAGTATCATGGCTCTTTATGGCGTTAAGCTTCTCTTCCAACACTCAACACTTTTCCATAAGCTCAATAGCTTGCGGATCCTTGGTTTTCATCACAGGGTTCACCCTTTGGGGATTTGGATCAGAGAATGCAAAACTATGATATTCCATGGCGTCAAGAGAAGAAGAACTTCCATCTTGGACCATGGTATGTTCGCGTATAATAGGATCCTCAACGGGGATCTGCACAGGCTGAGCTTGAGCAACATTATTCACTCGAGGTGAAACGACATTCTCAGTGGCTGAAGTCCTTTGAATGTTGCCATCTTTCCTTGCCAAGGTTGTCATAGCTTCCACAAGTTGGTCCAACTGGCTCTTCATTAAATCAACATCCGCTCTTGTCACAAACTGGTTCTGCTCTTCGGAGGCCATGATCCTTCAAAAGCTACTTCGAGTCCAATACGGGCCTCAGGAAGTCAACTGCGGGTTATGGACAAAGGATGGATGAGTTCTCTAGTTTAAGGTTGGAGAATGATATGCAAAATGATGCAAAGATGCTTATGCAAATGCAATGTTATGAATGCAATAAGGCATGGGATCAAAGATCGCTGAATCAGGGGTTCACAACAGGTATCAAGGTCACATATTCTGCAGGACAACACAACAAGATATCCCTCACCTCGGGTAGTCAATCTATTGGTTTATAACAGGGCATTCCACGGGCTTTCAAACAAGGTCCCATGCACTAACCCTCCAAAGTTTTCCATCATAACGACGATTTGTAAGACGGTAATCCCTTCAAAGGATGAGCACAGAGTTATGCCTTAGTAACCTTTGGAATAGGGTTCTAAAGGTCCTCAGAATCACGGGCTCCCAGGTCGAAAACAAAGACACCATTATGACTAATCGTAAGACATAATCATTCCCAAAGGGGCCTCATCTGAGCAGTGGAAGTCAAACCAACTCGACGAGTCCTAAGTCTCGCAAATCAGTAAGCAACCACCTCCTAGCTTAGTGTATACTCGAAAAGCTCGGGTAGAAAGCCTTTCTCCTCACAAACCATCCCCAATAAACCCAACAGATAAGAGAAACACAAGATAATAAAGCAATAATAAAGCAAACAAAAATACACATATGATAAACAAACTAGGTTTGGCTTGCTTAGGGAATCTCATCACGTCCCCAGCAGAGTCGCCAGCTATCGCTACTCGAAAAATAGTCGACCGGAGGCGAAAAGGAAAGAAACAGAAGAGTCGCCATCGAACTTTATTTATCCCATGAGGGGAAGGGAAAACATCGAGAAAACCCAAAGAATGAAGGATAAGATGGTCTCGTAACCAAATTTCGGGTTCGGAAGCCGGTTATGCGGAGGGAAGGTATTAGTACCCTCCATATCCATCGTACTCGATGGGAACCATTTGCTTGTCTATGTGTAAGGATGTTTGCTAAAGGATATTGCTTTCTAAGAGTGTTCTAAGAGGGAAAGAGAAAGAAGGGTGAGAACCAAAGAATCTGAAAGACAATAAAGGAAAACGAAAGAGAATGGTGGAAACAAAAAGAGAGAGAAAGAAAAGGAGACTCGATAGGACTTCGCGATCCTATGCCTACGTATTCCCTCGTGCAATGGGAAAGTCAGAGTCTACGTAGTTCGGAGGACTACGGGTGAAGAAAATGAAAGGGGGCTCGCCAAGATCGTTACGATCTTGTGCCTACGTATCTTACATTCGGACAAGAATGAAGAATCAGAGCAATCGTAGTTCGACCTACGATTTGTTGGTGTTTTTTATGGACAATGTTATCGTGCGGGTTCTAGCAGTTAGGTGTTTTGCGGCTCGCTCGTGGAGTCTTATGCGTTACCTGTTTGCGGTAGAACGAACGTAACATGTCCTTTTTGAAAAGGTTGATTTTCGCCATCAAGGCAAGATGACACATTTGATTTGTTAATGTTGATTTTAAGGGGTGAAATAAGTCCTCGGATAGGAACCCCTTCGGGTAGTACCCAATTCTTTATCTCAAAAGGTTTATTAGGAAAATTGTGTGGCGAATATAGTCACGTCTTCGTATTGAAAGACGAGTATCGAGACCACACACTCTTAAGTGAGCATCCTAATACTCGAAGAGGAAGAGGTCTTCACCCAATCTTCTCTCTCTTTAGTTCAATACAAAGAAAACTTTATTCTCTTATTAAAAGTGTTTTTGGTTTTAGACGGTAAGTGCTTTACGACAGTGAACCCTAAAGGTAATATCAAGCACTCGGGATAGGAGAAGGCCTTCGCCTAACCACTCCACGACCATCTAAGTTTATTAAGAAAATGTTTGAAAATGCACTTGGTACAAGACCAAGGTTTTTAGACACAAGGAGATGGAATAAAGAGAGAAAAAGGTTTTTGAAAGAATGGGTGGTGAATATAGTCACGTCTTCGTATTGAAAGACGAGTATCGAGACCACACACTCTAAAGTGAGCATCCTAATACTCGGAGAGGAAAAGGTCTTCACCCAATCCTCTCTCTTTAGTTCAATACAAAGAGAACATATTCTCTTATTAAAGATGTTTTGAGTTAGATGGTAAGTGCTTTACGATAGTGAACCCTAAAGGTAATGTCAAGCACTCGGGATAGGAGAAGGCCTTCGCCTAACCACTCCACGACCATATGAGTTTATTGAGAAAAGATTTTAAAATGTACTTGGTACGAGACCAAGGTTTTTGATTAGGAAAAGGAAATAATGGAAGAAGTGGAATGAGGAATGGAATGAGTACAAAATACCATAATGTGGTCAAGAGAAAAGCCAAGAAAGACTAAAGCATAAAGAGAGATTCATGTCACGTCAAAGTAACAAGCACAAGGTAATCATCAAGATTAAACAATAGCAATACCAAGGCTTAACATAAAAACTTAATCACAACCAAGGCATCGAGCATCAAAGTTTCGGAGGTATCAGAAATTTCATGACAATTAATAATCAGGATTGAATCAAAGGCTAACTATCAAACATCATTCTAATCAAAACAATAAAAAAATTCTAACTAAAATCCCAAAGATTAATAAAAAAAGTTTTATCAACATTTAATCAAAATAATTAAATCACAAGTAACATCAAGAATTAAATCTAAAATTGAAATTAAGAATGAACCAAAATAGAATTAAGAATTATCCAAAATGCAATTAAGAATGATCGAAATTAACTAAAACAAATAACAAAATAAAAGAAGGTTAGTAGATATGGATAGAGGGGTGCATGAATATAAACAAACTTGGGCTCATGAACCCAACACCTATCAAAAAATCTGCCAAAAAAAGAGGACATGGGCTTTAAGAGATACTCACAAAACCCTAATCTAAGTTAAATCTAATTTAATAAAAAAAATTAAAAATGAAATTAAATTTAAAAAGAAAAGAAAATATAAAAAAGGAAAATCAAGGTTACTCGGTCAATGAGAAACTGAACACAAATCGGAACGTCAAAATGAGGAAGAACGCACAAGAAGGACACAAGCATCGACGGTCAAGGTTTGTTGCCCAGAAGAGTTTCTTCTTCATCATCGCTCGCGGCTCATCTCCCTTCGCGATTTTCTACTCCGACGACTGATGATGGTGCGTCAGCTCACTTACGGTGGTTACGGCGCGGTGCGAACTTCTCGCAGTCTCAAGGTTTGTGGTTGAGTTCCAAATTTGGGATCAAATCGCTTCGTCCAATCTTTCTTCTTCTTCTTTATTCTGTTTATGGTTCCGGTTTTGTGTGGTTTATGGTTCTGATTTGTGTTGTTGTTGAAGGTGATGGTAGGCGGTTTATGGTTGAAGTTGTTGGAGGGTCTGTGTTTGGAGGATCGGAGTTTATTTGGTTGTTGATGGTGGAGAAGGAATTGGAGGGTTGTTTGAAGACGACGGGATGGAGGGTAATTTACGGTTGCTGTTGTTGTTGTTTGTCGGCGATGTTGAGGTTACGGTTTGGGTGAGGATGGTGGTGAGGTGTGCGCCGCGGTTGTAGGTTTGAGGAGGGTTGATTGGGTTTGGCAGAAAAATGAAGGAAGTGGGTTGAAGAATAGGAAGGTTGAACAAAAAGGGTGTTGCGGTTTAAGGAAGGTAATGGTTACGAGAGTGATGACGGAGATAACAGTTGTTGTTCGCAGTGAGAAGGTTGAAGAATGGTGGTCTGTTTATGAAGATGAAGGCAGCGTAGAATCAATATCCAGGTTTTTGTTTTCTTTTTCTTTTCCTTTTTATGAATAAGTTCCCCCCTCCTCTGATTCTGTTCTCTCCCTCCTCTTTTAAAAAAAATCTTTTGAATTTTTCTTGGTGATACGTGATGTACCTTTCCATGCTCAGGTTTTGAAATGTTGTTTTCATGACAGATTGGGGTTGTGTACATGTTGCAGCTCTATGTTGGTTTTGCAGGATTTTTGGAGTGTAGGTTTGGTTTTGGTTTTGGAGTTTTGCTGCAGAAACATGTTGTGGTTTGGTTGTGTTTTGTAGCAGTTAAATTGCAGAGTGTGTTGGCTGTTGCTCTTAGTCAATGGTGCAGTGTTTTTGGCAATTTTGGTGTAACTGTTTGTCTGGTGTGGGATTAGTGAGGCGTACAAGTTGAGGCAGAGTTTAGGCGTGAGGAGACAATCGCAGCACATACAGTAGTGTTTGCAGCGTGTTGCAGTGTGGAGGAGTTTGTCTTCTTGTAGCTAGCAGCATAGTTCTTGCAAACTGTTTTGTGTGCTGTAGCATGGTAGACTTACTTTTTTTTAAAATATTTTTCTTGTAATAATGTGGGCCCTGATGCCTTATTTCTATTTTCTTGTATTTTTTGTGTAATATTTTTGATAGACTTATATGGATTATGAAGTGTAATAGATTGTGGTAATAAGAAAATGACGAATATGGATAGAAATAATGTACATGACAAGGTAGTCATTTGTTGAATAAAAAGGGTGGATTTAGAAAAAATGAATTTGGATCTTGAAAGTTGGTTGGAACAAAAATTGGTTCTTTTGAAATGACTTTAAAATGGCTTTAAGTTGGAGATTGGTAAAAATAAAATAAAATGAATTGGGCTAAATTTGATGGATATGGATTTGGAAATTGGTTTAAAACAATGGAGAATCGAAGAATGGCTAATAGATAATGGGTTTATGGTAGAAATTAGATATGGATTATGGTTAATAAAAATGGAAATGGATATGAACATATGGATTTAGAAGTGGATAATAGAATGAAAAATGGATATGAAAAATTGGATAAAATTTGAAATATGGGTTGGATAATAAAATGGATAGTTGGAATGGAAAATTGGATAAGTTTAGATATATGGATGTGGACTATGGAGTTAGGAATACTGATGTTACACCTCTATCCACACTTTTCACACACGGCCATGAACTCTTGACTTTTATTTCCAAACCGACTTGCACTGTTTTCCACACACCTCTGATAACATGAACACAACTCCTGATCATTGGATAACTTGCAACTGAGATAACGATCATCTGAATCCACTTGACCTTTGATTACTTAATGATCTGAAATCATGATATAAATGATCTGAGAATGAATTTGTCTTATCTGGACTTGTTTGACCAAGATCAGGTCAAACTCTTCTTGAATACCACATGTTTAGGAAAATAAACCCTAACTCATGGTTTGAGACGCCCTCTTGAGGAGCAAGAATGTCTTGAGACATTGAGAATCAATGAATCCACAGATCTTAGCTAAACTTAGTCATAACCTTGACGAAACTCTGACACTTGACACCTCATGAGGAATCTTGATACATATGGCTTTGATACTTGATGATCTTTGATGGAAAGATATTCACGATGATGAGAAATTAACCCTTGCTTCAAGCTTGCATGAAAGAACCTCAAAGCAAATAGCAACCCTGATTTAAAGGGCCATTGATCCCATGTCAATGCAATGTATGATCCTGAGTTAATGGTATGCATAGATGATATGATATGCAAGGTTAAGGTTAGGGTGAAAATGAGGGTGTGACACCAAGTAACCATTTTCTTTGATCCAAAGATCAAATTAAAGAGCTTGTTACATGCTACAACTTTGTCCTTGAGGGTGGAATCTCAAAAAATGCATAGATTTCAAGTTATAAGGCCATGAAGTTGGTGTTTCATTCAAATATGAATTCCAACACTTAGAAATTTTTTAAGACAGAATGTGTCTTATATTGGAGCCAGCTTTGAGGCCATTTTCTCCATGATCCACATTGATTCAAGACAAAATTTGAACATCAAAGTTAAAGTGTGATATCTCAGCTTTCCAAAAGGGCCAAGAACATCCATTTACCTTACATGAGCAAGAAGTTATGAATTTCACAACATGCCTTATTGCAATATGTTTTGCAAGACAGATTTGTTACACATTTTATTTTGGCACGATTAGGATAACCTTTCAAGCCTAAAATCTTCACAAGATCAACACCAAAATGATCATGAACCATGTGCTCTGCAAAGCATAACTGAAGTTTCAAAGTTTCATCACTTGGCATGTGAAAAAAATCATTTCAAAACCATGAAGTGAGGTTTTGTCCTCTAGCATTAAAGTGCTATAGTGATTTTTGCAAAAAAAACCCTCCAATCTACCCAAGGATGATCAGAACATCAAAGGATGAGATGCAACCTGGTGGAACTAAGCTCAAAAGATCAGAACTTGAGCCATGTGAAGAATAGCTCATGTGTGCCTTGACATTCAAGAAATAGGTGCATGGCATTACCTATTGGATAATAGGTTGCTCCACATCCAAACTTTGTTCAAAATATCTGATGTATTTCCCTATAAATAGGATGCATTCCGAACATTCAAATCACACCAAAACATTGCAAGAAGCTTGTTTTCTAAGAAACCTTTCTCTTCTACAAAATTCAAAGTTCAAAGAGTGAGAAATTGAAACTTCATCTCCAAACAATTTCCACTCAAACCAAGCATCCAAACACTTCATATACATAATATAGAAGTGATCCAAACACTCAAACACCAACTGTAACACCAGAATCATCAAGTTTATATTCCGCTTGCACCAAGCTGCATGTTGATTCGAGCTAGGAGTTTCAGAAGGTTTCAAACCAATTTGAGCATTACAACACACTCCTTAGAGGTCAAGGAAGCTGTTAGCATCAAGAGATTACATCTGTAACACTTCCAAGCAAGAATTTAATTTCCCCTTGAGCAAGGTAAATTCTCTAAACTGGACTCTATGATTCATGCATCATACATGATTAATTGAGTTACCAACTTGTTTTTGGCAATGTTAGGATCATTTTCCCTCAATCAATTGTTATGTATCATCAACACATGTGATTTGTAACGCCCCATTTTGTCCGATTTATTTAATCGAGTCGATTTAATTATTTTCGTTTTAATATTATTTTTATTCTTGACTTTTATTTGACAATATATTATTTTTCATCGTTATTATGTTTTATCACATTTGGAGAGCGTTTGAGAGATATTTGAGCGTAAGGGAAAAATGGTTGTTTTAGGTAGTTAAATATTTATATAAGTAGAGAATAGAGAGAAAAAGAGAGAAAAGAAAGAGAAAGGAAAGAAAGGAAGAGGAAGGGAAAGAAGAGGAGAGAAAAGAGAAGAGAAGAGGAAAATCGACATAACTTCGTTTCAAGCGCGATTAATCGGGTAAGGGTGAGAAGTTTCGATTATATCATGCTTGTGTATGTATATGTATGTATTTGTTTGAATATTTGGTTGAAAAATATATGTTTTCTATTTGGTTGAATTTGTGAACAATTGATAGAAATCGATGTTTTCACGGTTGAAACTCCATATAAACTGCGTAGAATACTTGTTGATTATGTCTGAACATGTTTTGGTTATTCTGGTATGATTTGGAAGGGTTTGGGTGGAAGAAAAATGATGTATTTTGGCCCTAAATGACCTATATTGACGCTGGTGCGAATTCTGGGTTTCGCGGGTTCGGCTAGCGAACCCCAGCGAAGGAACGGGCGAATGTTCTCCTAGAGGTTCGCCTAGCGAACTTTATGTTGGTTTTCCACTACCTTGGTTCGCTAGGGTTCGCCTAGTGAATACTGGAGGGAAGTGGCCGATTTTTCTATTTTGTTTTCTTCGTAAATTTCAAACCGTAAGTCCGTTTTGGTCGCTGTTCGAAGCGTTGGAAAGCTAATGAAATATTCTTTCTATTAAAAATGGTTTGGAGGTCATTAGATGATTTATTTAAGTCATGGTTTTGTAAAAGTGTTGGTTTGTCGGGTTTTTATCGCGTTAAATGCGTGCGGTCGGTGTTTTACCGTGTGTTGTGCTATTGTTATGTAACGTGGAGCTTTTATGTGGTTTATATGATGTTGATTGATGTGATAATTATGTTGTTGTGTGGTAAAATACATTATTTGATTAAATATCAATGTATGTTGTTATGATGTTTTGTGGGATTGTTGTGGTTTGTATGATGTTAAAGCATGTGATAAGTTGTTGTCATTGTTGTGGTTGATGGTGAGTAATTCTTGATGTGAATCGATATGAGTGTATATGCTAAAATGCTAATTGTGGTGGTTGTGGATTATGATGAAATGCATTGTTTATGTGAAATTCAATGTGTGTTATTTGGAAGTGGGATAGTATTTATATGGATTTTGCAGTAGGTTTGCCCCGTACGCAAGGTGGTTACGATTCTATTTGGGTGATTGTGGATCGACTAACGAAATCTGCGCATTTCTTAGCCGTGAAGACTACTTACAACGCAAGTCATCTTGCAAGGTTGTTTATTGCTGAAATTGTGAGATTGCATGGTGCTCCCTCTAGCATTGTGTCCGATAGAGATCCAAAGTTTACTTCAAGGTTTTGGAAGGTTTTTCAACAAACTATAAGTACGAGGTTGCGTTTGAGCACGTCGAATCATCCTCAGATGGATGGTCGAACTGAGTGAACAATACAAACGATGTAAGATATGTTAAGAGCTTGCGTGCTAGAGAGTAGAGGAAATTGGAAGGAACTTTTACCGTTAATTGAGTTTTCTTATAACAATAGTTACCATGCAAGCATCGGTATGGCTCCTTACGAAGCATTGTATGGAAGAAAATGTAGAACACCTTTGTTTTTGGCGGAAGTTGGTGAAGATAAAATTTTGGGACCCGAAATTATTCAAGAGACTACGGAAAAGATTCGAATGATCCATGAGAAAATTAAACAAGCACAAGATCATCAAAAAAGTTATGCGGATAACCGTAGGAGACCGTTAGAATTTAAGGAAGGTGACTATGTATTTTTGAAAGTTACTCCGAGATTGAGATTGAAAGGACCTTTTAAGTCACGCAAGTTAAGTCTGAGATACGAGGGACCGTATCAGATCTTAGAAAGGATCGGGGAAGTATCATACAGGTTGACCTTACCACCCTCTCTGTCAGAAATGCGTGATGTTTTTCATGTGTCTCAGCTTCGAAAGCTTATTCCTGATCCTCTTCAGCCAGTTTTACCGGAATCAGTGGAAATAGAAGCGGATTTAACGTTTGAAACCCAACCGAGCCGTATTGTGGGAAGAGAAACAAAGGTATTAAGGAACAAATACATTCCTCTTGTTAAGGTGCAATGGGATGTGACGCATCCGGGTGAAGCTACTTGGGAACTAGAATCAGAGATGAAAGATGCTTACCCTCATTTGTTCAGGTAATCTTTTAAATTCGAGGAGGAATTTCTATTTAAGGGGGAGAGGATGTAATACCCCGTAAATTATTTCACTCTGGATAATATTATTATGATCAACTTGTCATACCCCAAATTTTGACCACTAAGATTTCCCATCATTGTGCAAATCATCATCACAATATAGATGAACCATCATGCCTCATCAAATGCCTCAAGGGTTGTTGAGCATTCACTACAATCAAAATTAGGGTTTCAAGCCCTCTCAGAGTGCTTAGACAAAGGATCAATCAAGGAATGACTTGATCTTTAACTTGTCTAACACCTCAAACATCCACAAAGGATCAAAATGGACTCCCACTTAAAGGATTAAGCACAAGGCTGCTCCCTTCTAGGTGGATCAAGTCTCAAGATCGACAGTGTCACCAAATTAGGGTTTTGGTCGACCAGGGCCTCCAGATGAAATTTTTCATCTGGGCACAAGCCAAAGATCCAAAACATAACCTAATATACTCCATGGAGACTCATGGACCCAACCATCAAGTCAATTTTGCCTCAGGGGATTCATTCATCACAAATCAAGAATTAGGGTTTCTTGACCTAATTCACCCCTAAGTTGACTTTTGGGATAAATCATGAACCAAGACCTCAAGACATGATTGGAGGGTCTTTAATATACCATACCGATCCATTTGGGACAATGGATTGATCCAAGAAGCTTGAGCAACAAGTCTCAATTTCATCTGCACCACAATTAGGGTTTCGCGGGAAAAGTCAACTGTAACTTTGACTTTTGACCAGGACATGCTCCAAACCCTAAGACATGATTCAATATACCCTATGACACCCATGGAACATGTCCATCAAGTTTGATTTAGGTCAAGGACATGATTTCCTGAAGAATTGCACAGTTTGGAATTCATCTGATAAAAAGTCAACTATGCACAAAAGTCAACTTTGACTTTTTGAGATTTTTCACCAAAATGGATTTTTAACCCTAAAATGATGTTAATGTATGATTTGAATCATCATTCATCATGAAAAATCAAAGAAAGTGGGATAACTTGTAAAAGGGGTAACCATAAAACTTAGAAAAATTTCTAAGTTATGGAAAAAGTGCCACTAATGTGCCAACTTTGGAGGACCATAACTCCTAAACCACAAAGCCATTTTTTTCCATCCAAAGCTTGATTTGTAGATCTCATTGCCCTCTACAAAAGCTTTATACTGACCTATGTCCAAATTCCTCATGGATTTTGAGTTATGGAGTGATCAAAATCAAGAAAAGTCACTTTGTTCAACACTTAGTGAAAATTTCACTAAGTCAGATTTTACCCCATTTTTTGCCAAATGTAGGGAGATTTTTCACTTGGATTCAAAAGAGATCAAAACCAAATATGTTCAAACAGTTGTTGTATCATGTAAGGGCTTTCCAAAATGGCCAAGAACATTACCAAATTCAATTTGAGCCATGAGATATGACATTGGCAAGTTGCCTTGCTGAAATCTGCCAAGGCAAGGCAGATTTTGCATTTTTGGTCGATTTGCCAAAATCAGCCAAATCCAAATGCTCCTATCCACTTGGACACCTCAGAGGATTGAATCTAAAGGGGACAATCACTGAGCCAAGCCTCCAAAGTCTTTGGAACAAGAAATAGCATGTTGAACCTAGAATTGCCAAAATAGGGACAAGACTCCAATTTTGGAATGAAGCATTCAATGGAAGCATCAAGGTGGCATGGACTGAGCCATTCTCAACTGAATTCAGTTAAGACTTATCCAAGACCAAGGGAACCAGCAGCCTGTGCCCTAACCTCTAGTCAATGGCTAGAGGAGACTTGGATTTTCATTTGCCAACATTGGCCAAACCTACTCAGCAGTTGCCATTCACTATTCCTTGCAAAACAAACTTGCTCTACTATAAATAGAGCTCAATTGTGATCAGTTTGAGTACACCAAAGCCATCAAACAGATGCTTTCCTCAAAATCTCTTTCTCTTAGCAAAAATGCCTTCTTTAGAAAGGCAACTTTGAGTTTTTGAGCTAGAGAGCAATTCCACTCAAACCAATCACACACACACACCTCATATACATCACATATGAGCTGATCAAACACTTAAACAACATCTGGAACACTGATTTCTCAGAATCACCAGTCAATTGCTCAAGGTTTTAACCAAGGTGCAGTTGAGATGCCATGAAGTGATCCAGCCAATTTCAGTCAAGTCCAAGCATTCAAACACACTCCATAGGGTGTAGGGAAGCTGTTCAGATCATCACAACTTATCTGTAACACCTCCAACTCAGAAATCACTTTGAACTTGCTGTCACGACCTAGAGGTAAGCCTACACTTGGTCATCTCTCAATCTATGCATATTTCCTCGCACAATACTTTGGCCATATGTTCATAATCATGCATGGAATGTTTCCCCTCAATTAATTGCTTTGTTTGAATCGTGTATCAAAAATCCTGGCCTTCATGCAGAAATTAGGGTTCTTGAGGATTTTTCATGATTTCTTGTTGTATGTTTAATTTAAATGAAATTAAATGCCATAGACAAGATCGTGAGGTTGAAACGAGTTGATTGGTATGTGGATTACATGATATGATCAAGTATTCAGTGAGATTGGATAGAAAATGCAAATCTGGGCAAACCCAGAACACGCGCGTGTTCTTGGCGCCATTTCTTTCAAATTCAAATATTTGAATTTTGTGATTTTATTTAATTGATTCAAAAATTAATTTCTCTCTGAGTTTTAATGATTTTGAGTTGATTCTTTTTTTAATAATTCACAAAAATGTTAAAATATGTTATTTTATCAAAAAATCCCAAAAATATTATTTATTTCATATAATTTATATTTTTGCAAAGAGTTTTAATTGTTTTTAACATTTAAAATATTTTTTCCACCTTGATTTTGCTACTTTTAATGCTTTCTAATTATTTTGTAGGTCAATACTTAATTTTTGAAGCATTAATCCAAGATCACAATTTGTTTTCTATGTGTTAAACAATTTTGATCCTTTTAATTGAATTTTTATTCAATTAAATACATTTTGAAAGCAAATTAGGATTTTGGATTAATTCAACCCTCATAAATCATTCTCAAAACACTTTTGGGCCTCTAATAGAGTGTAAAACCCAATCCTTTTTTACCAAATCATTTTTGGGCCTCAGTGTATTGTATAAGCCCCGATACCGTAAAAAACAAACGGCACGATCGTCGCCTTTTAAAAAATAACCTTTTGGGCCTCTCCTTGAGCTATAAGACCCATTCAAAACTTTTGGGCCTCTAATAGAGTGTAAGACCCAATCCCCTTTTAACCAAAATTTTGGGCCTCACTCATTGTATAAGCCCCTCTGCGTTAAAAGAAAACCTCGGTGCGATCGCCATTTCAAACAAAAAATCATCTAGGCCTACCCTCATGTTATAAGCCCCACCCTTTTTCTTTAAAACTTTTGGGCCTCTTGAGAGAGTGTAAGACCCATCCCTTTGTACAGAAAACCTTTTTGGACCTCAGTCACTTGTATAAGTCCTTCTGTACAAATTCAAACAGTGCGCTCACTGATAAAACCCTGGGCCTCTCCTTGAGCTGTAAGCCCCAAATATTTCTTTTTCAAAGCACTTTCTCCTTTGATTTTGAATATACTATTGTTTTCAATCTTTCTTTGTTAAACAACTAACCAAACAGCATGGAAGCTCTACAGCCGAGTAAGTGGTTATTGCTTTCATTTACCGCTTTCATATACATATAATTGTATTGTGGGGTTGTTTCACTGTAAGTCTTCTTTCATAAACTCATATCAACTGTGTAATAATAGTATAGATATTTAGAGTTTCCCCGGCAACTACGTCTAGAACTAGGTGACGCCGTTTCGTTTATTTATAGAAATAGACAACTAGATCCCCAATAGGATCACCAGATACAGTCTTCTCTCCGGCTATCCTCATTAGGAATCGTCAAGAAACTATACTCCCAGAGATGAATGTATTCTCCGTGAATGGCATCTTTGAGTTTCTTCCAAATTCTCAGATTTTCTTGACTTTGATATATTCTCGGTGAATAGCATTGCCTTGAATTTCTCGGGGTTTGGGGACCCACGTGCTTCTTAAAAGCATCGGCCTCCTCTTGGGCATCGTACAAGGACCCACAGGCTTCCTAAAAGCAACCCCTCCTCCTCTTGGGCTTAGTACAAGGACCCGCCGGCTTCTTAGAAGTATTCACAACCTCCTCTTAGGCTTCGTATAATGATCTCTTCCCCCGGGAATGATAGCCTCCTCTTAGGCTTAGTACAAGGACCCGTCAACTTCTTAAAAGTCTCTAGCCTCCTCTTGGGCTTCGTACAAATTGTCCCGACGACCTCCTAGAGGTATAGGAACAGAACTTAGTAATCTTCATAGAACAGTCCTTTCAAAGAGTCTATTACTGTTTCTCAAAGCATAGTACAAAAGATAAAACTCTAGACTTGGACAGTCTAACTTCCTTGAGTCTCAAAGACATTCTCAAGTGACCCCTTCGTTAAATAGGAAGGAACCCCGCAGACTCGGACAGTCTCAATACCCTTTGGATTTCCCGTTTCCTCAAAGAAAAGGGAATAACCCTGATCCTCAAATCAAAATCCCTGAGTACAGTGTTGCTCATATAAGAACTAATTTTCTCTTTAAAATCAGTATACTGGACCTGTTACTTAACTGAAACAGTTACAATAGCCTCCTCTTGGGCTTTGTACAATGATTCTTCCCAGCGAAGCAAACGTTTAGCCTCCATCTCGGGCTTCATACGAGATACCAAAATTCTCCCCAGTGGAGTCAAACAACGTTTAGCCTCTCTCTCGGGCTTTGTACGAGACATATAAGAGACTCCCTCGTTGAGTCAATCCCCTTTTCGCCTCCATCTCGGGCTTTATACGAGATATAAAAAGGTTCTTATTGAGCCAAAAAAATTTTAGCCTCTCTCTGGGGCTTCGTACGAGACACAAAAATACTCTCTTGTTGAGACAAATAGCCTCCATCTTGGGCTTTATATGAGATACCAAAAGATTCCCTCGTTGAGTCAAAACCTTTTTAGCTTCTCTCTCAGGCTTTGTACGAGACACATACTAGCCTCCTCTTAGGCTTTGTATAAGAAAACCACTGGTTGATCCAATCAACCTTTTAGCATCAAAGTTGTGCCTCGTTCACAGTACACAAACATCAACAACTCCTTCCCCTTCATCTAATCGCTGTAAGCGGCAAGCCTCGGGATCATCTACATCCATGACACTGTCCCTCTTTTAGCATGAGAAATTCCTAAGGAAAGATAGCATTGCTCTACACTGAGTTAAAGTCTTCTCCTTCAGGTTAAAAATCCCCTTTAAAGGAAATTATGGCATTGCCGGATTCACACATCTCGGTTAAAGTAATTCTCCTTTATAAACAGTTGTGACATACAACCCCCTCTTTAGAGATGAAAAATTCTCTCTAAAGTCATACCTTTTAGCTTCATATCTTGGGCTTTGATCAAGATACAAATAGACTCTTTCTCTTCACATTGTCATACCCCAAATTTTGACCACTAAGATTCCCATCATTGTGCAAATCATCAGCATAATACGGATGTACCTTTATGCCTCATCAATCTCCTCAAGGAATTGTTGAGCATTCACTACAATCAAGCTTAGGGTTTCAAGCCCTCTTAGAGCCTTTAGACAAAGGATCAATCAAGGAATCACATGATCTTCAACTTGTCTAAACCTCTTAAACATCCACAAAGGATCAAGAGGACTCCCACGTCAAGAATTAGGCACAAGAGTGCAACATTTCAAGTGGATCAAGCCTCAAGTTCATCTAATACAAAGTCAACTGACGCAGAAAGTCAAAGTTTGACTTTTGGTCAACTTTGAGCTTCACAAGCCATTACTCAGGAAAATATGATGGATGCTTTAATTTGATCAAATTTAAATCAAGAAATCATGCAAAATTGCAAAATTGATCAAATTGAAAGAAACTTAGAAATTTTTTCTAAGTTAAAATCATGTTCAAGTGCACAACTTTTCAAGGTTGTAACTATTGATCCAAGCATCCATTGATTTTGAGTAAGAGCTACTTTTAAAGAGGGTATTTAATACTTCAACATTGTAGAAGGAATCAACTCAAAATATCATAAGGATTGAAAGATATAAGCGATCAAAGTTGGGAATTCTTAATGTCCAATGTTCTGACATTGCATAGGGACATCATTAATATTTTTTCAGCAAGAATGCCCCAACTTCAAGCATGTTTTTCTCCATGATCCAAGTTGAACCAGGTCTGGAGTCAAACATGAAAGTTGAAGTATGTTGTCTCAGCTTTCCAGAAAGGTGTAGAACGTCCTTGTAGCATACTCGAGCAGGGAGATATGATTTTCGCAAGAAGCAGTGATAAAGCAGAATTTTCATGACAGCTTTTGGGACAGATTTGACTACACAAGTTCAAGACCATTTTTGATGACTTTGCAAGCTGAACCAAGACCAAAGTCAAACATCAAAGTTAAAGTATGTCATTAAGGCTTTCCAAAATGTATTTGAACTCCCATTAATTCAACTTGAGCAAGGAGTTATGAACCTCACAACAGGCCTTGCTCGAGCTGATTTTTTAGGACAGATTTTGTGCACTTTTCTTGTGCCACCCAATTTTCAAGCTTTGTCACCATGCAAGACAAGCATCAAAGATGCAATTCACTTCAATTAAAAATATCATAGTGGATTAAAATATACAAGTGATTAAAGTTTGGAATTATTAATGTTCAATGTCTAATGTTTCAACATTGCATAGGGACATCATTAATATTTTTTCAGCAAGAATGTCCCAACTTCAAGGATATTTTTCTCCATGATCCAAGTTGATTCAAGCCAAACCTTAAACATCAAAGTTGAAGTGCGTTGTCTCAGTTTTCCAGAAAGGTGTAGAACGTCCTTGTAGCATACTCGAGCAGGGAGATATGATTTTCGCAAAAAGCATTGATAAAACAGAATTTTCATGACAGCTTTTAGGACAGATTCGACTACACAAGTTCAAGGCCATTTTTGATGACTTTGCAAGCTGAACCAAGACCAAAGTCCAACATCAAAGTTGAAGTACGTTGTCTCAGCTTTCCAGAAAGGTGTAGAACGTCCTTGTACCATACTCGATCAGGGAGTTATGAATTTTACAAAACGGCTTGCTGCAGCTGAATTTTTCATGGGACAGATTTGCACATTTCTTGTGCCACACGAATTTCCAAGCCTTGTCATCACTTTGGACACCTCTGAGGATCAAATCTAAAGGGGACAATCACTGAGCCAAGCCTCCAAAGTCCTTGGAACAAGAAGTAGCATGCTATTTCTAAAAATCCCTAAAAGAGGGACAAGACTCCAATTTTGGATTGGAGCATTTAATAGATGCTTAGAGGTGGCATGGACTGGCACATTTGCAACTGAATTCAGTCAAGATTCCTCCAACAAGTAGGGAACCAAAGCTCTGTGCCCTAACCTCTAGTCAATGGCTAGAGGAGACTTGGATTTTCATTGGCCAACATTGAACAAACCTCTGCTGCAGTTGTCATTCACTGTTGCTGCGAAAACAAACTTGCTCTACTATAAATAGAGCTCATTTGTGTTCAGTTTGAGTACACCAAAGCCATCAAACAGATGCTTTCCTCAAAATCTCTTCTTTCACCTCAAATTTGCCTTCCAAAGCAAGTAATTCTGAGTTTTTGAGTTAGAGAGCAATTCCACTCTAATCAATCACACACACACCTCATATATATCATATGTAAGCTGTGCAAACTATCACAAGTGACCTGTAATCACAAAATCACAAAGTCACTTCTCATAACCTCAAAATGGCACTTTTTTGCATTTTTCAAGCCATGTCTTGATTCAGTCACTTTCCAAACCAGATAAAACCTCAAACACACTCCAAATATCATCCTTGAACTGTACCAAATGGTTCCCAACATTTGGAACACCATTTGAGAGAGTTGCTATTTTGGTCACTTTTAACCCCTTTTGCAAGAAAGGGACAGTTTGTGTTTTTGCAGGTACCAATTGATTCCAATCATCCTAAAAGCTTCTAAGGGATCATTTGAGTGTGTCTAAAGCATCAAATCATTTCTGGAACAAGAGGCTTGACAGATTGCACAAAAACCCCAAAAAGCTCAAAAAGAGGTAAGCATCACAACTTGGAATCCTTGAAATCATGCATTGCTTTGAAGTCCACTGATCATACACATCTCATACATGTTGTATATGTTGTGTTTTGGCTAATTCACCATGTAATCCATGCCTGTATCAAAGTGTAGCACGGAAAATGCAATTATAGGTCCTTTTCAAAACCACTATCGGGTTTTGAGGAGGGAGTTTGATCTGAAAAAACTACCACCACCATTGGATTCCTTGTGAAATTCTGGGCCAGATGCATATAAATTTTGTCTCAAACCATTGAGATTTGAGAAAGTTATGGGTGTTGGAAGTTTGATAAAAAAGATGTTGAAAACTCACGAGTGATGTCTCATGAGTGATGTTGTGACATCACATTCCTCTTTTTCTTAGTTTATCTTCAAAACTCAACCAATTTTTTCACATAGCAAAAATTATCATTTTCCAAATCTGTTTTACACACTTGTTATTCATACTCCATAATATTTTAATCCACAAAAAAAAATCACAAAAAATATTATTATTTGATATATTTTTAATATATTCAAAAATATTGTTTTAAATTGTTTTAAATGCTTTTAAAATGATTTCTTTTTCTTGATTTTTAAAACCAAAATGATTTTAAATATTCATGTGGATAAAATACTTTCTCATAAACCTTAATCACTGTTTATAACATGATTAATGATTTTATTTGATATTTTTTATCATTTTTTACTTGATTTTTCTTTGAAAAATGCTCTTTAAAAAATGAAATTAGGATTTTGATTAATTCAACCCTCATCAAACTTTTTCAAACATTCATGGGCCTCTATTAGAGTGTAAGACCCAACACCCTTGTACAGAAAACCTTTTTGGGCCTCATTCGTTGTATAAGTCCCCCTGTACATTTTCAAATAAACGGCGCGATCGTCGCCTTTTTTAAAATAAACCTGGGCCTACCCTCGAGTAGTAAGACCCATTTCTTTTTCTTAAAACGTTTTGGGCCTCTTGAGAGAGTGTAAGACCCATCCCTTTGTACAGAAAACTTGTTGGGCCTCAGTCACTTGTATAAGCCCCTCTGTACATTTTCAAAAATAAACGACGCAATCGTCGCCAGTTTAAAATTAAACATTTGGGCCTACCCTCGAGTAGTAAGACCCATTTCTTTTCTTTAAAACTCATGGGCCTCTAATAGAGTGTAAGACCCAACCCTTTGTAAATACAACCTAACTTTGGGCCTCACTTATTGTATAAGTCCCGTTGTATTTCAAAAAGTTCGACGCGATCATCATCCGTTGAAAAACAAACTTTGGGCCTCTCTTCGAGCTATAAGACCCATTCAAAACTTTTTGGGCCTCTAATAGAGTGTAAGACCCAATCCTTTTTTTGACCAAATATTTTTGGGCCTCAGTGTATTGTATAAGCCCCGATACCGTCAAAAACAAACAGCGCGATCGTCGCCTTTTGAAAAATAACCTTCTGGGCCTCTCCTCGAGCTATAAGACCCATTCAAAACTTTTGGGCCTCTAATAGAGTGTAAGACCCAATCCCCTTTTAACCAAAACCATTTTGGGCCTCACTTATTCTATAAGTCCCTCTGCGTTAAAAGAAAACCTCGGCGCGATCGCCATTTCAAACGGAAAAATCAATTGGGCCTACCCTCGTGTTATAAGCCCCACTCTTTTTCTTTAAAACTTTTGGGCCTCTTGAGAGAGTGTAAGACCCATCCCTTTGTACAGAAAACCTTTTTTGGGCCTCAGTCACTTGTATAAGTCCCTTTGTACAAATTTAACAGTGCGCTCACTGATAAAACCCTGGGCCTCTCCTTGAGCTGTAAGCCCCAAATCTTTCTTTTTCAGAGCACTTTCTCCTTTGATTTTGAATATACTGTTGTTTTCAATCTTTCTTTGTTGAACAACTAACCAAACAGCATGGAAGCTCTACAACTGAGTAAGTGTTTACCCGCTTTCAATTACCGCTTTCATATGTATATAACTGTATTGTGGGGCTGTTTCACTGTAAGTCTCCTTTCACAAACTCATATATATATAACTGTATTGTGGGGCTGTTTCGCTGTAAGTCTTCTTTCATAAACTCATATCAACTGTGTGATAATAGTATAGATATTTAGAGTTTTCCCGACAACTACGTCTAGAACTAGGTGACTTCATTTCGTTTATTCGTAGAAATAGACAACTAGATCCCCAATAGGATCACCAGATACAATCTTCTCTTCGGCTGTCCTCATTAGGAATAATCAAGAAACTCTACTCCCAGAGATGAATGTATTCTCCGTGAATGGCATCTTTGAGTTTCTTCCAAATTCTCGGACTTTCCTGACTTTGATCTATTCTCGGTGAATAGCATTGCCTTGAATTTCTCGGGGTTTGGGGACCCACGGGCTTCTTAAAAGCATCAGCCTCCTCTTGGGCATCGTACAAGGACCCACAGGCTTCCTAAAAGCAACCCCGCCTCCTCTTGGGCTTCGTACAAGGACCCTACGACTTCTTAGAAGTATTCACAGCCTCCTCTTAGGCTTCGTATAATGATCTCTTCCTCCGGGAATGATAACCTCCTCTTGGGCTTAGTACAAGGACCCGTCGTCTTCTTAAAAGTTTCCAGCCTCCTCTTGGGCTTCGTACAAATTGTCCCGACGACCTCCTAGAGGTATAGGAACAGAACTTAGTCGTCTTCATAGAACAGTCCTGTCAAAGAGTCTACTACTGTTTCTCAAAGCATAGTACAAAAGATGAAACTCTAGACTTGGACAGTCTAATCTCCTTGAGTCTCAAAGACATTCTCAAGTGACCCCTTCGTTAAATCGGAAGGAAACCCGCAGACTCGGACAGTCTCAATACCCTTCGGATTTCTCGCTTCCTTAAAGAACAGGAATAACCCGGATCCCTTGAATCAAATCCTTGAGTACAATATTGCTCATATAAGAACTGATTTTCTCTTTAAAATCAGTATACTGGACCTGTCACTCAACTGAAACAGTCACCCTAGCCTCCTTTTGGGCTTTGTACAATGATTCTCCCCAGCGGAGTCAAACAATGTTTAGCCTCCATCTCGGGCTTCGTACGAGATACAAAAACACTCTCTTGTTAAGTATAAAAGACTCTCTTATTGAGTCAAACCTTTTAGCCTCTCTCTCGGGCTTTGTACGAGACACATAATAGACTCCCTCATTGAGTTAATTACCCCTTTCGCCTCCATCTCGGGCTTTATACGAGATACAAAAAGGTTCTTATTGATCCAAATAAACAACAGCCTCCATCTCGGGCTTTGTACGAGATATAAAGACTCTCTTGTTGAGTCAAACCTTGTAGCCTCCATCTCGGGCTTCGTACGAGATACAGAGACTCTCTTGTTGAGTCAAACTTTTAGCCTCCATCTCGGGCTTCGTACGAGATACAAAAAAAGGCTCTCTTGTTGAGCCAATCTCCCTTTTAGCCTCCATCTCGGGCTTCGTACGAGATACAAAATCACTCTCTTGTTGAGTATAAAAGACTCTCTTGTTGAGTCAAACCTTTAGCCTCCATCTCGGGCTTCGTACGAGATACAAAAAAAACACTCTCTTGTTGAGTATAAAGGACTCTCTTGTTGAGTCAATCACCTTTCAGCCTCCATCTCTGGCTTTGTACGAGATACAAAAACACTCTCTTGTTGAGTATAAAAGATTCTCCTGTTGAGTCACCCCTTTTAGCCTCTCTCTCGGGCTTCGTACGAGACACATAAAAACTCCCTCTTGTTGGGCCAATAGCCTCCTCTTAGGCTTTGTATAAGAAAACCACTGGTTGATCCAATCAATCTTTTAGCATCAAAGTTGTGCCTCGTTCACAGTACATAAACATCAACAACTCCTTCCCCTTCATCTAATCGCTGTAAGCGGCAAGCCTCTGGATCATCTACATCCATGCCACTGTCCCTCTTTTAGCATGAGAAATTCCTAAGGAAAGATAACATTGCTCTACACTGAGTTAAAATCTTCTCCTTTAGGTTAAAATCCCCTTTAAAGGAAATTATGGAATTACTAGGATCCGCGTATCCCGGTTAAAGTAATCCTCCTTTATAAACCAGTCACCCAACAGTTGTGACAGACAAACCCTTCTTTAGAGATGACAAATTTTCTCTAAAGTCGAGGTCCTTCAGCTTCACGTTTTGGGCTTTGAACAAGACACAAATAGACCCTTCAGCTTCACATCTTGGGCTTTGAACAAGATACAAACCACCTTTCGCTTCACGTCTTGGGCTTTGAACAAGACACCAAAAACACCCATTTCCTCCCATAGAATAGGAGGAACTACGAACGCTCTGATTTCCCTGTTTCGGTAAACGGGAATACATAGGCATAAGATCGAAAGAAAAGATCTTAACGAACACAATCAACAAAAAACCAAAATCCCATACTCTCACATACCTATCAAAAAGCATCAGTCCTAACATCCTAATCCTTGTTCCCCGCCCGAAACCTTCTGCCCAGATAAAAAGAAAGAAATCTGTATTGGCGAAAATACAAATAACCAGTACAAAGGCCCCCCACATTGATAGCATTCGTAACCTAACAGACCGCTGTTTAAACTCAGTATGCAAAGCAGGGTTAATTGGAGACATCTATTTCCCTTCCTTCATCAGCTCACAATAGGATAAAAAATGAATCGACCTGTAGTCAAAGCTCAAACCGCAGAGAGAGACCAACGCTTAAGAACCGCGTCCAAAATCGCTCGCTACAGAAAAATGGCGCCCACCGTGGGGCCGGTTCTTTCTTTCTTACAATTTAAACCTTGGGTAAGTCATTTTCATGGCGGTGGCCGCCAACAGAAAAATGGCTCCCACCGTGGGGCCTTTCAAAGTTAGATCTAGGCACGGTCTTCCTTTTCTTCACTTGTGTGAAAACTACAGATTGGGGCTTCCGCCGGGGAACCCATTTTCTGTCAGGAACTTAGGATTCTTAGCTTCATAGGTCTAGGATGATTAGGATAAATATATATACTGCTTTTCCTAATTGTTATACATGTTTATTTTTCTGCTACTGGGAATGCGTGTGTTGCCGCATGTGGTGAGATTGAGTATACACTTAAGATAAGTGATGGCGACGGGGTCGACCATCAACCTCCGTGGAGGCATCCTAATGTAACCATTCTCTCACCTAGACAATGGGTCGGTTGTGATGCCTGAGAAGCTGAGGATCCAAACCCTTTCGTAGTGCGGAAACTATCGGAAATAGTTGTTACGCGATACTACCCTCATTTGAGGCTAGTGATCTATTCTCGGTGAATGGCACTTACTCTAAGATTGCACTACAACTCGCTGGCGATCCGCTTGTTGTTTTGCTTTCCTGGGAGGAGCTGATGATAATGAGTACAGGTACAAAAATCACCCTAGTATAAACCTTTGGGGATGGGTATAGCCTTGACTTCATGACAACGACCCTTTGACCCCATGTTTTTTCTATGTTTTTGTGTGCTGCATTCATGCATTCATCTAAAAAACATTAAAACATTCAAAAAACTTCTCTTCTAGTCTCTCTGTTTTTTCAAATTAAACTAAGACTGTGATTGCAAATATCAGAGAAAAGGATTGTACCAATGGATTTCGGTAGAAGGAGAACTCACCAGTATACCTTCAAGGTTCCAAAACTAGAGGATTTGAGAAGGTTAGTGAGGATGATCACAAACCCAGAGGCTTTCAGAGCCAAGCACGGAGGTCAGCTACCACTGTTAAGAGTCCATGTGATTAAGGGAATTATGGATGCGCTCATTTAATTCTACGATCCGATTTATCACTGTTTCACATTCCCGGATTACCAGCTTGCACCAACGCTGGAGGAGTATTCTCATCTGATCGATCTACACATTACGGATCGAGCTCCATTTTTTGGACTGGAAGAAATTCCAAAGAATCAGACCATTGCAAGAGCAATTCATTTGGACGAGTCTGAAGTTAGGACTCACCTAACCACTAAGGGTGACATACAAGGTTTGCCAGCCCAGTTCTTGACAAAGAAGGCCCTGTATTTTGCCAGTATAGGAAACGTGACTGCTTTTGAAAGCGTCTTTGTCTTGCTCACCTACGGGTTATTTTTGTTTCCCAACATTAATAACTTTGTCGATATCAACTCCATTAAGGTTTTTCTCATTGGAAACCCTGTGCCGACTTTGCTCACAGATGCGTATCATTCTGTACACTTGGGAAATTTGTACAGCGGAGGGGAGATCACATGTTGTGTACCTTTGCTTTACAAATGGTTTATCACTCACTTGCCCAAGTCTGCTGCTTTTTGGGATTGTAAGAGTGCCTTACGTTGGTCGCAGAAGATCATGTCTCTTACCAACTCTGACATTGATTGGTGTAATAGGATTTATGAGGGAATCAGAATCATCGATCGTTGTGGAAACTTCCCCAACGTACCCCTCATAGGAACTAAAGGAGGAATCAACTACCATCCGGTATTGGTTCGCCGTCAATTTGGATACCCGATGAGACACATCCCACTGGGTGTTCATCTGGAAGGTCTTTTCTTCAAGGAAGGAGAAAATGATAGAGCACTGAAGATGGAAATAGTGCAAGCTTGGAAGCATGTTCATAAGAAAGGACAGGAGTCTCTAGGAAAATCGGACTGTGTCTCGGTGGAGCCTTATCTCCATTGGGTACAAACTAGAGCTCTCAAGCTAAAAATGCCTTATCCTCGTTACGAAATTCTTCTGCCGAGGGAATCTGTCATGTACTTCATGACGGAAACTGAAAACCTTCAGGTTACTCTCAACAAAGTTCAAAAGGAGAGAAGGTCTTGGAAGAACAAGTACCGCACCCTCGACATAGAGTGCATCAAAATACAGCAATTACTGAAAGAGAAAGATGCTCTGATTGAGATTTTGGAGCAACATGCTATAGAGAATCAAGATGACCAAATGAATTTGCTCGCTCCTTTCACTTGGCAAAGGAACGACAACCCAACAACGGCCCAAGAGCCCCGGTCAAAGAAAAGGAAGATATCAGAATCAACACCCGATTTCTCTTCAGAGAGGACTCGGGACCCATTAGTTTAGGTTTCTGTTTCTGCACCTTGTAATCTACTGTATTTCCGTTTCTGTAATCTTTTGAATTTCAATAAAAAGGGGTTTCCCCACTGTTTGATATTTGCAATCTAATTGTCGAAGTTTATTTTGATTAAACCTTAAATAATTAATATAATCATTGCATTCATCATTCTCACATCGCGTATTCTTCTTCCCTACGAATCTCACGTTTGTGTCTTGGTTCTAGAGTCAAACTGTCTCATTCGTACAATACTCAGGCCAATCGTCAGAAAAAGATGGATGATCTTGAGGAAGAAAACAGAGAGTTGAAAGAAGAGATCGACGCTCTAAGAGAGGATATGAGAAAGCTTCGTAACGACATGCAAGCCATGGCAGAAGCTCATCTACAAAGAACTGTGATCTCAGAGATCACCTCAATGCCCATAGTGGAGAAGAATGATCCTAGGTATCAGATGCCGAAAGATCATCCCTGGGGCATGCCTGTTAACTATATCCCGAAAGGATATGTTTCGCCGATCACTGAAGATCAGGGAATCACAACAAAAGCCGCTGGGCCTGAAGGTTACAAACTTCGGGAAAGCGAAGATGCCAGGGGCATACTGAAGACTCCTGAAGGTTACAAACTTTGGGAAACACCAAGATTCACTACCGTAGTCACGGTACCACCCCCTGTGGTGCACACTGTCCCGGAAGGACAGATTCCGCCAATACCTGCTGGTAAAAAGGAAACTATGTTTGACCGAATGGATGAATTCCAGGAGCAGTTCCTGGAAATGCAGAAGGAACTGCAAGCCATTCGCGGTCAGGATCTATTTGGAAAGGACGCCGCAGACCTCTGCTTGGTCCCCAATGTGAAAGTCCCGCACAAGTTCCAAGTGCCCGACTTTGAAAAATACAAGGGTAACTCTTGCCCTCAAAGCCATCTGGTGATGTACGCTCGGCGGATGTCAGCTCAGATAGAGAATCAGGACCTACTGATTCACTACTTTCAGGATAGTTTAACCGGTGCTGCATTAAAATGGTACATGGGTTTAAACCGTACTACGATCAGCACATTCAGAGATCTTGGCACTGCCTTCGTCCAACAATACAAATACAATTTGGACATGGCACCCGACAGAGATCAACTCAGATCAATGTTGCAAAAGGACAAGGAAACCTTTAAGGAGTATGCTAAAAGGTGGCGTGAAATTGCCGCTCAAATTTGTCCACCTCTTGAGGAAAAAGAGATGACAAAGATCTTCTTAAAGACCTTAAGCTCATTTTACTATGACCGAATGGTTGCCAGTGCGCCCAGTGATTTCACCGAGATGGTCGGCATGGGCGTACGTCTTGAGGAAGCCGTCCGAGAAGGACGTTTGGTAAAAGACACTGGATCGACGAGCGGTACTAAAAAATACGGTAGTGCTCTCCCTAAGAAAAAAGAGCAAGATATTGGGAATATCTCTCTCGGAAAGCAAAGGCGACGTTATCAACCGGTAGCAGCTGTGACTCCTGCTATCAACCCTGCGTCTATTCCTACGTATCAACCTCAGGTCGCGTAGAGCCAACCTGACCAGCAAAGGACACAACAGCCTCCTCAGCAGGCTCGTCCTCCATACAATAACAACCGTACAGCACGGCCACCAGGATTTGATCCTATAACCGTAATGTATGCAGAACTGTTTCCATTACTACTGGCTAAGGGGCACATCCAGACTAAATCTCCTCTTACAGTACCGGAAAATCCGCCTTTTTGGTTTAAGGTGGATCAAACATGCCCTTATCATCAAGGAGGTCCAGGGCATAACATAGAGACTTGTCTCCATTTCCAGTCTGACGTGCAAAAACTTGTTAGGAGCGGGGTCTTATCCTTCAAGGATATGAATCCTAATGTTCTCACGAATCCGCTACCTCAGCATGAGAAGGCTGCAGTCAATCTGATTGAGAGAGAGACTAATAATGTCTATCAAATTCATGATGTACTCTTGTTGAGGACCAATCTGGTCAAGATGCATTGTAGACAGAGTGGATATGGCCATGTACCACCTCATAACTATCATCAGTGTGATATCTGCTCTAAAGACAATCAAAGATGTTCTATAGTGCAAGCAGCTCTACAGGAACAAATGGATATCGGATGGATCCAGGAGCACCGAGTTCGTGGAGTTAACATGGTCTACACAAATTCTAACGTCATTCAGAACCACGATATCCGTGTAATGAATGTCAACTTGGTGGCAATGCACTCAAGGCAAAGCCAGTATCATAATCTGCCGCGACATGATTACAGTTCCTGTCTGACTTGCTCGGTAAACAAACAGGGATGCTCTTTCATACAAGAGGCCCTCCAGCGTCAGATGGATCTTGGATGGATCCAAGACTACCATGATAGGAACCCTTATCAGATCAATAAGGTTCAAATCTTCGATATTCGCGTGATGAATACCAACCTGGTAGAGTTACATGCTGAGCAGGTCCGACTCGGATTCTTAATATCACATGACTATCAAAGCTGTAAGGCAGGTTGCAAAAACGATCGAGGTTGTACCCTTGTCCAGGAGGAACTTCAACACTTGTTAAATCACTGGTGGCTTCCAATCTATATGGACGAAACGCAAACTCCTTTTTGCTTTCCTACAGAAAGTCTGAGATTTATACCAAGATCAGATGTCGAAATGATATACGGAGGCTTTGATCCGGAAGGATGTCGTGCTCCGCCAAATTCATTAGAGGAGGACACTCTGATGAAAGACAACTTTGACCACACCTACTATGGCCCAATGGATGGTCTGCCAATGTGGCAGCCTTACCCAGGAAACTTGGGGCAAGAAAGTCAGCCGAGTAATGAAACTCAGCTGAGCGTCATTGAACAGAATACCTGTGTCCCCACCATGTCATGGGATCAACACTCTGGTCATTCAGAAACTACTAAACTTGACGATGAATTTGCAACGTTTGCAGGACTTGAATTCATCAATTATGCTTTTCTCGAGGTCAACGTCATCGAGAGAGATGACTCCTCCAGTTCCAAAAAAGTGTGGGACACCTTGGGAGAACCGAGTGGAAAATTTGACTTTATGGTCAAGTACACTGCTCCCGAAAGCTCTCGTATCAGGCTCGAAGATATCCAGCCAACTGGATGGGGAGATGTACCTGAGAGCACCAATACTCTGCAGAATGCAACAGAGGAATCCTCCTACGACAACTCTGCCTGGGAGACAGATTCTAATGATCCTGCTCCACCAGAAATCAGCATTATTTCTGAAGACAAATCGAGGAAGGTGCCAGACTTTGTGATTCACCGAGGAGTTCGTCGCCAATGGGTTGCTGTCGAGGTTCCAAAGGTCGTTCATCAGTAAAAGTAATTGCCATCTTTAACCTTTCACCCTGCCCAGGTGAAACGGATAGGGGTCGCTTTCTGTAAATTTCCCTCTTCGCTTTGCCCGAAGCGACAGAGTTTTGTTTTATAGGGCTGTAGTTTCAAGATTCGACTTGTTCATTAATAAAATAACGTCGTTCTGTAATTTTCGCATTAATTGCTGTTTTCTCTTTTTGCTTTTTCAGAAAATGGTAATCCTAAAAAACATTTAAAAATAAAAACAAGCAGTAAAATAAAACACTGCACACACTTGCATTTTTCTCTATCTCTTCTAAACACGAATCCTCATGTCATGCAGATTGCTTGTTTTAAACCCAGTTGAAACATACAATCCGATGCCTTCTCCCGACTTTGAGTTCCCGGTATTTGGGGCTGAAGAAGAAGTTGACAATGAAATTCCAGAAGAGATCTCCCGACTACTCAAACAAGAGGAAAGGTCCATTGAACCTCACAGAGAGCCGTTGGAAACGGTAAACTTGGGTTTGGAAAAAGAGAGAAAAGAAGTCAGGATTGGGGCACTACTCAGTCCAACTGCCAGAGAAGGTTTAATAAAGCTTCTCAAAGAATTCCCCGATGTATTCACTTGGTCCTATCAGGATATGCCAGGGTTGGATACCAGCATCGTGGAACATCACTTACCATTAAGATCGGAATGTCCGCCAGTAAAGCAGAGGTTGAGACGCACTCACCAGGACATGGTCATCAAAATCAAAGAGGAGGTACAGAAACAGATTGACGCGGGTTTCCTCGCTACATCTGAATATCCTCAATGGTTAGCCAACATCGTACCCGTTCCCAAAAAGGACGGAAAGGTCAGAATGTGTGTTGATTATAGGGATCTGAACAAGGCAAGTCCAAAGGACGACTTTCCTTTACCACACATTGACATGCTGGTAGACAGTACAACAAAGTTCAAAGTTTTTTCCTTCATGGATGGATTCTCGGGCTATAACCAGATCAAAATGGCGCCGAAAGACATGGAGAAAACTTCGTTCATTACCCCATGGGGCACCTTTTGTTACAAGGTAATGCCGTTCGGTTTGAAGAACGCCGAGGCAACCTATCAAAGGGCCATGACTACTCTGCTTCATGACATGATACATAAGGAAATTGAGGTATATATCGATGATATGATTGCAAAATCAAAAACAGAGAGTGAGCACGTTGAACATCTGTCAAAATTGTTCGAACGTTTAAGAAAATTCAAGCTCCGTTGAATCCCAACAAGTGCACCTTCGGTGTCCGTTCAGGGAAACTACTAGGGTTCATCGTCAGCCAGAAAGGAATTGAAGTTGATCCTGACAAGGTCAAGGCCATTCAAGAAATGCCTTCTCCAAAAACTGAAAAACAAGTCAGAGGATTCTTGGGACGTTTGAACTACAGCTCCAGATTTATATTCCTCATAACCGCGACATGCGCGCCGATCTTCAAACTGCTCAAGAAGATACAATCGTTTCTCACTGACTCTCGGGGCAAATGGACCCCAAATTATGATGGCCCTTATGTGGTCATGAAAGCTTTCTCAGGCGGCGCCTTGAGACTTGCAACCATGGACGGAGAGGAATTTGACTACCCCACGAATGTTGATGTAGTCAAGAAATACTTCGCCTAAAAAAAACGTCTCGGTGGATTGAAAACCCGAAAGGGCGGTCCAGGCAAAAGTTAGAGACAAAATAAAAAAAAATCATCCCGGTGGATTGGAAACATCATAGTACAATCCAGGAAAAAATTAGGGATAATGGCAACTAACTATGTTCAACAGAGGCAAGTCCCTCAGCGGCAGCAGTTACATCATCCATCAGAGGAAAACTCCAGTCAAGGTCATCTTCGACAGAAGCTCAGGATGTCCCGAATTCAAAGTTGGTAGAAGGATAGTGGTCGTTATGTTTCAACATAGCCCTTTTCCCTGTAAATTACCATTTTCTAACTTTGTATATACTCTTTGGAATCACGCGTTTGGCTGATCTCCATCTTATCAATAAAATTTGAGCCCTTGTGCTTTTGTTTGTAATTCTTGCTTGTTTTAGCTTTACAGAACGACGTTGTTAACATGACTAACGATTCTTGAAATGAAACAAAAATGAATTTACTTGTTAAAACTTTTTTCGCTTTTAAAATAAAGATGGTAATTTCTTTTGACTGTTAAACATCAGAAGAACTTCGATGGCTTCTCCAGAAGTAAGCGAACTTTAAAGTGCAGAATCAAAGTACTCCTTCTAACCCAGTACGCCTGAATGAAGGATCAACTGTGTCAGAGACCTTGTTTCGTCTGACACGCCACGACAGAGTTCTTACCTCCTAAGCCCGATCAACGGTAGTCCCCGCAGAGATTATCTCTCCTAAGCAAGGTGGAATTGCTATCTTGAACCAGCGATATCTCTATACGCCTCGCGATGGCCGAGTATCCAGTCGTGTTCTTTTTTTAGTTTGTGTGTCGCATCAGTTTTGTCCGCATATACATACATACATCATGCATTATTGATTTGCATTCACATTTCATATTGCATCGCTATCACTCTAGCCGGTCTTGTCCCTTAGTGATAGGAGTTCTCTCAATCGAGTTGTCAGTTCTTTCCTTGTCAGGAAACGTTGTGTCTGAACAATCTCGCCACCATTGTATCTTTAGATCTGAGTCGGCACTCGACCACTTTGATAACTTGAACCTCTGAAGGGCCAGAGAACCTTCAACGGATGTCACTCTTCGCCATTGAAGATGATATCCAATCAACCTTTTAGCATCAAAGTTGTGCCTCGTTCACAGTACACAAACATCAACAACTCCTCCCCCTTCATCTAATCGCTATAAGCGGAAAGCCTCTGGATCATCTACATCCATGACACTGTCCCTCTTTCAGCATGAGAAATTCCTAAGGAAAGATAGCATTGCTCTACACTGAGTTAAAGTCTTCTCCTTCAGGTTAAAAATCCCCTTTAAAGGAAATTATGGCATTGCAGGATTCACACATCTCGGTTAAAGTAATTCTCCTTTATAAACAGTTGTGACATACAACCCCCTCTTTAGAGATGACAAATTCTCTCTAAAGTCATACCTTTTAGCTTCATATCTTGGGCTTTGATCAAGATACAAATAGACTCTTTCGCTTCACATTGTCATACCCCAAATTTTGACCACTAAGATTCCCATCATTGTGAAAATCATCAGCATAATACGGATGTACCTTTATGCCTCATCAATCTCCTCAAGGAATTGTTGAGCATTCACTACAATCAAGCTTAGGGTTTCAAGCCCTCTCAGAGCCTTTAGACAAAGGATCAATCAAGGAATGACATGATCTTCAACTTGTCTAAACCTCTTAAACATCCACAAAGGATCAAGAAGACTCCCATGTCAAGAATTAGGCACAAGAGTGCAACATTTCAAGTGGATCAAGCCTCAAGTTCATCTAATACAAAGTCAACTGACGCAGAAAGTCAAAGTTTGACTTTTGGTCAACTTTGAGCTTCACAAGCCATTACTCAGGAAAATATGATGGATGATTTAATTTGATCAAATTTAAATCAAGAAATCATGCAAAATTGCAAAATTGATCAAATTGAAAGAAACTTAGAAATTTTTTCTAAGTTAAAATCATGTTCAAGTGCACAACTTTTCAAGGTTGTAACTATTGATCCAAACATCCATTGATTTTGAGTAAGAGCTACTTTTAAAGAGGGTATTTAATACTTCAACATTGTAGAAGGAATCAACTCAAAATATCATAAGGATTGAAAGATATAAGCGATCAAAGTTGGGAATTCTTAATGTCCAACGTTCTGACATTGCATAGGGACATCATTAATATTTTTTCAGCAAGAATGCCCCAACTTCAAGCATGTTTTTCTCCATGATCCAAGTTGAACCAGGTCTGGAGTCAAACATGAAAGTTGAAGTATGTTGTCTCAGCTTTCCAGAAAGGTGTAGAACGTCCTTGTAGCATACTCGAGCAGGGAGATATGATTTTCGCAAGAAGCAGTGATAAAGCAGAATTTTCATGACAGCTTTTGGGACATATTTGACTACACAAGTTCAAGACCATTTTTGATGACTTTGCAAGCTGAACCAAGACCAAAGTCAAACATCAAAGTTAAAGTATGTCATTAAGGCTTTCCAAAATGTATTTGAACTCCCATTAATTCAACTTGAGCAAGGAGTTATGAACCTCACAATAGGCCTTGCTCGAGCTAATTTTTTAGGACAGATTTTGTGCACTTTTCTTGTGCCACCCAATTTTCAAGCTTTGTCACCATGCAAGACAAGCATCAAAGATGCAATTCACTTCAATTCAAAATATCATAGTGGATTAAAATATACAAGTGATTAAAGTTTGGAATTATTAATGTTCAATGTCTAATGTTTCAACATTGCATAGGGACATCATTAATATTTTTTCAGCAAGAATGTCCCAACTTCAAGGATATTTTTCTCCATGATCCAAGTTGATTCAAGCCAAACCTTAAACATCAAAGTTGAAGTGCGTTGTCTCAGCTTTCCAGAAAGGTGTAGAACGTCCTTGTAGCATACTCGAGCAGGGAGATATGATTTTCGCAAAAAGCATTGATAAAACAGAATTTTCATGACAGCTTTTAGGACAGATTCGACTACACAAGTTCAAGGCCATTTTTGATGACTTTGCAAGCTGAACCAAGACCAAAGTCCAACATCAAAGTTGAAGTACGTTGTCTCAGCTTTCCAGAAAGGTGTAGAACGTCCTTGTACCATACTCGAGCAGGGAGTTATGAATTTTACAAAACGGCTTGCTGCAGCTGAATTTTTCATGGGACAGATTTGCACATTTCTTGTGCCACACGAATTTCCAAGCCTTGTCATCACTTTGGACACCTCTGAGGATCACATCTAAAGGGGACAATCACTGAGCCAAGCCTCCAAAGTCCTTAGAACAAGAAGTAGCATGCTATTCCTAAAAATCCCTAAAAGAGGGACAAGACTCCAATTTTGGATTGGAGCATTTAATAGATGCTTAGAGGTGGCATGGACTGACACATTTGCAACTGAATTCAGTCAAGATTCCTCCAACAAGTAGGGAACCAAAGCTCTGTGCCCTAACCTCTAGTCAATGGCTAGAGGAGACTTGGATTTTCATTGGCCAACATTGAACAAACCTCTGCTGCAGTTGCCATTCACTGTTGCTGCGAAAACAAACTTGCTCTACTATAAAAAGATCTCATTTGTGTTCAGTTTGAGTAAACCAAAGCCATCAAACAGATGCTTTCCTCAAAATCTCTTCTTTCACCTCAAATTTGCCTTCCAAAGCAAGTAATTCTGAGTTTTTGAGTTAGAGAGCAATTCCACTCAAATCAATCACACACACACCTCATATATATATATATATATCATATGTAAGCTGTGCAAACTATCACAAGTGACCTGTAATCACAAAATCACTTCTCAAAACCTCAAAATGACACTTTTTTGCATTTTTCAAGCCATGTCTTGATTCAGTCACTTTCCAAACCAGATAAAACCTCAAACACACTCCAAATATCATTCTTGAACTGTCCCAAATGGTTCCCAACATCTGGAACACCATTTGAGAGAGTTGCTATTTTGGTCACTTTTAACCCCTTTTGCAAGAAAGGGACAGTTTGTGTTTTTGCAGGTACCAGTTGATTCCAATCATCATAAAAGCTTCTAAGGGATCATTTGAGTGTGTCTAAAGCATCAAATCATTTCTGGAACAAGAGGCTTGACAGATTGCACAAAAACCCCAAAAAGCTCAAAAAGAGGTAAGCATCACAACTTGGAATCCTTGAAATCATGCATTGTTTTGAAGTCCACCGATCATACACATCTCATACATGTTGTATATGTTGTGTTTGGGCTAATTCACCATGTAATACATGCCTGTATCAAAGTGTAGCACAGAAAATGCAATTATAGGTCCTTTTCAAAACCACTATCGGGTTTTGAGGAGGGAGTGTGATCTGAAAAAACTACCACCACCATTGGATTCCTTGTGAAATTCTGGGCCAGATGCATATAAATTTTGTCTCAAACCATTGAGATTTGAGAAAGTTATGGGTGTTGGAAGTTTGATAAAAAAGATGTTGAAAACTCACGAGTGATGTCTCATAAGTGATGTTGTGACATCACATTCCTCTTTTTCTTAGTTTATCTTCAAAACTCAACCAATTTTTTCACATAGCAAAAATTATCATTTTCCAAATCTGTTTTACACACTTGTTATTCATACTCCATAATATTTTAATCCACCAAAAAAAATCACAAAAAATATTATTATTTGATATATTTTTAATATATTCAAAAATATTGTTTTAAATTGTTTTAAATGCTTTTAAAATGATTTCTTTTTCTTGATTTTTAAAACCAAAATGATTTTAAATATTCATGTGGATAAAATACTTTCTCATAAACCTTAATCACTATTTATAACATGATTAATGATTTTATTTGATATTTTTTTTCATTTTTTACTTGATTTTTCTTTGAAAAATGCTCTTTAAAAAATGAAATTAGGGTTTTTGATTAATTCAACCCTCATCAAACTTTTTCAAACATTCATGGGCCTCTATTAGAGTGTAAGACCCAGCACCCTTGTACAGAAAACCTTTTTGGGCCTCATTCGTTGTATAAGTCCCCCTGTACATTTTCAAATAAACGGCGCGATCGTCGCCTTTTTTAAAATAAACCTGGGCCTACCCTCGAGTAGTAAGACCCATTTCTTTTTCTTAAAACTTTTTGGGCCTCTTGAGAGAGTGTAAGACCCATCCCTTTGTACAGAAAACTTGTTGGGCCTCAGTCACTTGTATAAGCCCCTCTGTACATTTTCAAAAATAAACGACGCAATCGTCGCCAGTTTAAAATTAAACATTTGGGCCTACCCTCGAGTAGTAAGACCCATTTCTTTTCTTTAAAACTCATGGGCCTGTAATAGAGTGTAAGACCCAACCCTTTGTAAATACAACCTAACTTTGGGCCTCACTTATTGTATAAATCCCGTTGTATTTCAAAAAGTTTGACGCGATCATCATCCGTTGAAAAACAAACTTTGGGCCTCTCTTCGAGCTATAAGACCCATTCAAAACTTTTTGGGCCTCTAATAGAGTGTAAGACCCAATCCTTTTTTTGACCAAATCATTTTTGGGCCTCAGTGTATTGTATAAGCCCCGATACCATCAAAAACAAACGGCGCGATCGTCGCCTTTTGAAAAATAACCTTCTGGGCCTCTCCTCGAGCTATAAGACCCATTCAAAACTTTTGGACCTCTAATAGAGTGTAAGACCCAATCCCCTTTTAACCAAAACCATTTTGGGTCTCACTTATTGTATAAGTCCCTCTGCGTTAAAAGAAAACCTCGGCGCGATCGCCATTTCAAACGGAAAAATCAATTGGGCCTACCCTCGTGTTATAAGCCCACTCTTTTTCTTTAAAACTTTTGGGCCTCTTGAGAGAGTGTAAGATCCATCCCTTTGTACAGAAAACCTTTTTTGGGCCTCACTCACTTGTATAAGTCCCTCTGTACAAATTCAACAGTGCGCTCACTGATAAAACCCTGGGCCTCTCCTTGAGCTGTAGGCCCCAAATCTTTCTTTTTCAAAGCACTTTCTCCTTTGATTTTGAATATACTGTTGTTTTCAATCTTTCTTTGTTGAACAACTAACCAAACAGCATGGAAGCTCTTCAACCGAGTAAGTGTTTACCCGCTTTCATTTACCGCTTTCATATGTATATAACTGTATTGTGGGGCTGTTTCACTGTAAGTCTCCTTTCACAAACTCATATATATATAACTGTATTGTGGGGCTGTTTCGCTGTAAGTCTTCTTTCATAAACTCATATCAACTGTGTAATAATAGTATAGATATTTAGAGTTTCCCCGGCAACTACGTCTAGAACTAGGTGACGTCGTTTCGTTTATTCGTAGGAATAGACAACTAGATCCCCAATAGGATCACCAGATACAGTCTTCTCTTCGGCTGTCCTCATTAGAAATCGTCAAGAAACTCTACTCCCAGAGATGAATGTATTCTCCGTGAATGGCATCTTTGAGTTTCTTCCAAATTCCCAGACTTTCCTGACTTTGATCTATTCTCGGTGAATAGCATTGCCTTGAATTTCTCGGGGTTTGGGGACCCACGGGCTTCTTAAAAGCATCGGCCTCCTCTTGGGCATCGTACAAGGACCCACAGGCTTCCTAAAAGCAACCCCGCCTCCTCTTGGGCTTCGTACAAGGACCCTACGACTTCTTAGAAGTATTCACAGCCTCCTCTTAGGCTTCGTATAATGATCTCTTCCTCCAGGAATGATATCCCCCTCTTGGGTTTAGTACAAGGACCCGTCGGCTTCTTAAAAGTTTCCAGCCTCCTCTTGGGCTTCGTACAAATTGTCCTGACGACCTCCTAGAGGTATAGGAACAGAACTTAGTCGTCTTCATAGAACAGTCCTGTCAAAGAGTCTACTACTGTTTCTCAAAGCATAGTACAAAAGATGAAACTCTAGACTTGGACAGTCTAATCTCCTTGAGTCTCAAAGACATTCTCAAGTGACCCCTTCGTTAAATAGGAAGGAAACCCGCAGACTCGGACAGTCTCAATACCCTTCGGATTTCCCGCTTCCTTAAAGAACAGGAATAACCTGGATCCCTTGAATCAAATCCTTGAGTACAGTATTGCTCATATAAGAACTGATTTTCTCTTTAAAATCAGTATACTGGACCTGTCACTCAACTGAAACAGTCACCCTAGCCTCCTCTTGGGCTTTGTACAATGATTCTCCCCAGTGGAGTCAAACAACGTTTAGCATCTATCTCGGGCTTCGTACGAGATACAAAAACACTCTCTTGTTGAGTATAAAAGACTCTCTTGTTGAGTCAAACCTTTTAGCCTCTCTCTCGGGCTTTGTACGAGAGACATAAGAGACTCCCTCGTTGAGTCAATTACCCCTTTCGCCTCCATCTCGGGCTTTATACGAGATACAAAAAGGTTCTTATTGATCCAAATAAACAACAGCCTCCATCTCGGGCTTTGTACGAGATACAAAGATTCTATTGTTGAGTCAAACCTTATTGCCTCCATCTCGGGTTTCGTACGAGATACAAAAAAAGGCTCTCTTGTTGAGCCAATCTCCCTTTTAGCCTCCATCTCGGGCTTCGTACGAGATACAAAATCACTCTCTTGTTGAGTATAAAAGACTCTCTTGTTGAGTCAAACCTTTAGCCTCCATCTCGGGCTTCGTACGAGATACAAAAAAAACACTCTCTTGTTGAGTATAAAGGACTCTCTTGTTGAGTCAATCACCTTTCAGCCTCCATCTCGGGCTTCGTACGAGATACAAAAACACTATCTTGTTGAGTATAAAAGATTCTCCTGTTGAGTCACCCCTTTTAGCCTCTCTCTCGGGCTTCGTACGAGACACATAAAAACTCCCTCTTGTTGGGCCAATAGCCTCCTCTTAGGCTTTGTATAAGAAAGCCACTGGTTGATCCAATCAACCTTTTAGCATCAAAGCTGTGCCTCGTTCACAGTACACAAACATCAACAACTCCTTCCCCTTCATCTAATCGCTGTAAGCGGCAAGCCTCTGGATCATCTACATCCATGCCACTGTCCCTCTTTTAGCATGAGAAATTCCTAAGGAAAGATAACATTGCTCTACACTGAGTTAAAGTCTTCTCCTTCAGGTTAAAATCTCCTTTAAAGGAAATTATGGCATTACTAGGATCCGCGTATCCCGGTTAAAGTAATCCTCCTTTATAAACCAGTCACCCAACAGTTGTGCGGAAGCTATCGAAAATAGTTGTCATGCGATACTACCCTCATTTGAGGCTGGTGATCTATTCTCGGTGAATGGCACTTACTCTAAGATTGCTCTACAACTCGCTGGCGATACACTTGTTGTTTTGCTTTCCTGGGAGGAGCTGATGATAATGAGTACAGGAACAAAAATCACCCTAGTATAAACCTTTGGGGATGGGTAGAGCCTTGACTTCATGACAACGACCCTTTGACCCCATGTTTTTTCTATGTTTTTGTGAGCTGCATTCATGCATTCATTTAAAAAACATTAAAACATTCAAAAAACTTCTCTTCTAGTCTCTCTGTTTTTCAAATTAAACTAAGATTGTGATTGCAAATATCAGAGAAAAGGATTACGCTAATGGATTTTGGTAGAAGGAGAAATCATGCGTACACCTTCAAGGTTCCAAAACTAGAGGATTTGAGAAGGTTAGCAAGGATGATCACTAACCCGAGCCAAGCACGGAGGTATGCTACCACTGTTAAGAGTCCATGTGATTGAGGGAATCATGGATGCGCTCATTCAGTTTTACGATCCAGTTTATCACTGTTTCACATTCCCGGATTACCAGCTAGCACCAACGCTGGAGGAGTATTCTCATCTGATTGATCTACATTACAGATCGAGCTCCATTTTCTGGACTGGAAGAAATTTCGAAGAATCAGACCATTGCAAGAGCAATTCATTTGGACGAGTCTGAGGTCAGGTCTCACATGACCGCTAAAGGTGGCATCCAAGGTTTGCCAGCCCAGTTCTTGACGAAGAAAGCCCTGTATTTTGCCAGTATAGGGAACGTGACTGCTTTTGAAAGCATCTTTGTCTTGCTCACCTACGGGTTATTTTTGTTTCCCAACATTAATAATTTCGTCGATATTAACTCCATTAAGGTTTTTCTCATTGGAAACCCTGTACCGACTTTGCTCGCAGATGCGTATCATTCTGTACACTTGGGAAATTTATACAGAGGAGGGGAGATCACATGTTGTGTACCTCTGCTTTATAAATGGTTTATCTCCCACTTGCCCAAGTCTGCTGCTTTTTGGGATTGTAAGAGTGCCTTACGTTGGTCGCAGAAGATCATGTCTCTTACCAACTCTGATATAGATTGGTGTAATAGGATTTATGATGGAATCAGGATCATTGACCGTTGTGGAAACTTCCCCAACGTACCCCTTATAGGAACTAAGGGAGGAATTAACTACCATCCAGTATTGGTTCTTCGTCAATTTTGATACCTGATAAGACACATCCCACGGGGTGTTCATCTGGAAGGTCTTTTCTTCAAGGAAGGAGAAAGTGACAGAGCACTGAAGATGGATATAGTGCACGCTTGGAAGCACGTTCATAAGAAAGGACAGGAGTCTCTAGGAAAACCAGACTGTGTCTCGGTGGAGCCTTATCTCCATTGGGTACAAACTAGAGCTCTCAAGCTAAAAATGCCTTATCCTCGTTACGAAATTCTTCCGCCGAGGGAATCTGTCATGTACTTCATGACGAAAACTGAAAAGCTTCAGGTTACTCTCAACAAAGTTCAACGGAAGAGAAGGTCTTGGAAGAACAAGTACCGCACCCTCGACGTAGAGTGCATTAGAATACAGTAATTACTGAAAGAAAAGGATGCTCTAATTGAAATTTTGGAGCAGCATGCTGTAGAGAATCAAGATGACCAAAGGAATTTGCTTGCTCCTTTCACTTGGAAAAGGAACGACAACCCGACAACGGCCCAAGAGCCTCAGTCAAAGAAAAGGAAGATACCAGAATCAGCACCCGATTTCTCTTTAGAGAGGACTCGGGACCCATTAGCTTAGGTTTCTGTTTCTGCACTTTGTAATCTACTGTATTTCCGTTTCTGTAATCCTTTGAAATTCAATAAAAAGGGGTTTCCCCACTGTTTGATATTTGCAATCTAATTGTCGAAGTTTATTTTGATTAAACCAAAAAACAATTAATATAATAATTGCATTCATCATTCTCACATCGCGTATTCTTCTTACCTACGAATCTAACATTTGTGTCTCGATTCTAGAGTCAAACTGTCTCATTCGTACAATACTCGGGCTAATCGTCAGCAAAAGATAGATGATCTTGAGGAAGAAAACAGAGAGTTGAAAGAAGAGATCGACGCTCTGAGAGAGGATATGAGAAAGCTTCGTAACGACATGCAAGCCATGACAGAAGCTCAACTACAAATGACTGTGATCTCAGAGGTCACCTCAACGCCCATAGTGGAGAAGTATGATCCTAGGTATCAGATACCGAAAGATCGCCCTTGGGGCATACCTGTTAACTATATCACGGAAGGATATGTTCCGCCGATCACTCAAGATCAGGGAATCGCGATTGAAGCCGTTGGGCCTGAAGGTTACAAACTTCAGGAAAGCGAAGATGCCAGAGGCATACTGAAGACTCCTGAAGGTTACAAACTTCGGGAAACGCCAAGACTCACTGCCGTAGTCACGTACCACCCCCTGTGGTGCACACTGTCCCGGAAGGACAGATTCCACAGATACCTTCTGGTAAAAAGGAAACTATGTTTGACCGAATGGATGAATCCCAGGAACAGTTCTTGGAAATGCAGAAGGAACTGCAAGCCATTCGCGGTCAGGATCTATTTGGAAAGGACGCCGCAGACCTCTGTTTGGTCCCCAATGTGAAAGTCCCGCACAAATTCCAAGTGCCTGACTTTGAAAAATACAAGGGTAACTCTTGCCCTCAAAGCCATCTGGTGATGTACGCTCGGCGGATGTCAGCTCAGACTGAGAATCAGGACCTGCTGATTCACTACTTTCAGGATAGTTTAACCGGTGCCGCCTTAAAATGGTACATGGGTTTAAACCGTGCTACGATTAGTACATTCAGAGATCTTGGTACTGCCTTCGTCCAACAATACAAATACAATTTGGACATGGTACCCGACAGAGATCAACTCAGATGGATGTCGCAAAAGGACAAGGAAACCTTTAAGGAGTATGCTCAAAGGTGGCGTGAAATTGCCGCTCAAATTTGTCCACCTCTTGAGGAAAAAGAGATGACAAAGATCTTCTTAAAGACCTTAAGCTCATTTTACTATGACCGAATGGTTTCCAGTGCACCCAGTGATTTCACCGAGATGGTGGGCATGGGCGTACGTCTTGAAGAAGCCGTCCGAGAAGGACGTTTGGTAAAAGACACTGGATCGACAAGCGGTACTAAAAAATACGGTAGTGCTCTCCCTAAGAAAAAAGAGCAAGATATTGGGAATATCTCTCTCGGAAAGCAAAGGCGACGTTATCAACCGGTAGCAGCTGTGACTCCTGCTATCAGTCCCGTGCCTATTCCTACGTATCAACCTCAGGTTGCGTAGAGCCAACCTGATCAGCAAAGGACACAACAACCTCTTCAAGAGGCTCATCCTCCATATAACAACAACCGTACAACACGACCATCAGGGTTTGATCCTATACCCATGTTGTACGCAGAACTATTTCCGTTACTACTGGCTAAGGGGCACATTCAGACTAAGTCTCCTCTTACAGTACCGGAAAATCTGCCTTTTTGGTTTAAGGTGGATCAGACATGCCCTTACCACCAAGGAGGATCAGGGCATAACATTGAGAATTATCTTAATTTTAAATCCGACGTGCAAAAGCTTGTTAGGAGCGGGCTCTTATCTTTTAAAGATACGAATCCCAATGTTCTCACGAACCCGCTGCCTCAACATGAAAAGGCTGCAGTCAATTTGATAGAAGGAGAGACTAACAATGTCTATCAAATTCACGATGTACTCTTGTTAAAGACCAATTTGGTCAAGATGCATTGTAGACAGAGTGGATATGGCCATGTGCCACCTCATAATTATCACCAGTGTGATATCTGCTCTAAAGACAACCAAGGATGTTCGGTAGTGCAATCAGCTCTACAGGAACAGATGGATCTCGGATGGATCCAAGAGCACCGAGTTCGTAGAGTTAACATGGTCTATACGAACTCCAACGTCATTCAGAACCACAACATATGTGCAATGAATGTCAACTTGGTGGCAATGCACTCAAGGCAAAGCCAGTATCATAATCTGCCATCGCACCATTACAGTTCCTGTCTGACTTGCTCGGTAAATAAACAGGGATGCTCTTTCATACAAGAGGCCCTTCAGCGTCAGATGGATCTTGGATGGATCCAAGACTACCATGATAGGAACCCTTATCAGATCAACATGGTTCAGATCTTCGATATTCGCGTGATGAATACCAACCTGGTAGAGTTACATGCTGAGCAGGTCCGAGTCAGATTCTTAATCTCCCACGACTATCAAATCTGTAAAGCAGGTTGCGAAAACGATCGAGGTTGTACCCTTGTCCAGGAGGCACTTCAGCACTTGTTAAATCATTGGTGGATGCCAATCTATATGGATAAAGATACTCAGCAGATTAGTATCAATAACAGGAATCCCACCGGCGTCAAAGTCAGGATGTCCTATCTGTGGAAGCTAACCTAGTGAGGTTACATTGTATTCCAAGTGGGCGTGGCCAGGTGCCACCACACAACTATGACCGTTGTAGTGTCTGTTCGGAAAGTAACCAAGGGTGTTACCTTGTGAGAGCAGCTCTTGAGGGTCAGGTGGATCGTGGAGAGATTCTCCCATATCCGGATTCTGGACCCATCAATTGGACACCGAACTACCTTGCCGATCAAGTCGAGGATGTTCTCACAATCTCTGGTCGTCACCAGACCAGGGATGTTTTTTCCATCATCCCTCTACTTGACGAATCTAGAATACCCAACTGGGAACGAATCGAGATTACTTATAATGGTCAGAAAAATCAGAAGGTTCCCATAGTCATCTATCTACCGGGACCACTACCGTATGAATCAACTAAGGCTATCCCTTACAAATACGGTGCAACGATGATTGAAAATGGAAAGGAAATTCCATTACCCTTCATCGTGAATATTGCAGACATCAGTCGTGTAACACAGAGCGGTCGAATCTTCAACCGAGGAGTTGGAGAACCTAACAAGGAAAAGGAACTTCAGACAGAAGCTCCCGATCCATCAGTCGGTCAATCCAGTAATCCCGACCTTTCAAAAAATAATGATGAGATGCTGAAGCTCATCCAAAGGAGTGAATATAACATTGTTGATCAGCTGTTACAAACTCCTTCAAAGATCTCGGTATTATCACTGTTACTCAGTTCAGAAGCCCACAGAGAGGCTCTACAGAAAGTCTTGGAGCAAGCCTTTGTGGAACAGGATGTAACAATTAGATAGTTCGATAGTATTGTCTCTAACATCACTTCCTGCAATAATTTGGGATTTAGTGATGAGGAATTACCCGAAGAGGGTCGCTGTCATAACATGGCGCTCAACATTACAGTTAACTGCCAGGACGATGCTTTAGCCAGCGTACTGGTAGACACAGGGTCAGCCCTGAATGTTATGCCGAAGTCCACTTTGATGCAATTATCATTTAAAGGCCCTCCGATGAGAATCAGCGAGGTCGTCGTCAAAGCGTTCGACGGATCCAGAAAAACAGTTATCGGCGAAGTTGATCTTCCCATAACTATCGGTCCTCACACTTTCCAAGTCACTTTCCAGGTCATGGACATTCGGGCAACATACAGTTGTTTATTAGGAAAACCTTGGATACATCAGGCTGGAGCGGTCACTTCGACCCTCCACCAAAAGATAAATTTCGTTCAGAACGATCAACTTGTCACAGTCTGTGGAGAACAGGCCTTGCTCGTGAGTAACTTATCATCATCTGCTTGTGTAGAACCTGAAGAGGTTATTGGAACTCAGTTCCAAGCACTGTCGGTGAGCAAGGACAATTAATCCCAAGGAGGAACCTCGATTTCCTCATACAAAGATGCTATTAAAGCGGTCGAGAGTACCGATACAACCGGATGGGGACAGCTTGTCATTCCTATTGACAATAAAACAAAGAAGGGTCTTGGTTTCTCTGCAACCTGTACCCAGACAGCTGCCAGCGATGAAAGTATTCATCCCATTCAGAACTTCTTCCACAGTGGTGGTTTTCTTCACCCAGTCCCTCAAGCAGTCCATGCTATCAATGAGGAAGATCCCTCTGACACAGAGGAAGAGTGAAAGTCCTATCTTAACAAGGACAGTTATATGTCTCAGGACGAAACGCAAACTCCTTTTTGCTTTCCTACAGAGAGTCTGAGATTTATACCAAGGTCAGACGTCAAAATGGTATATGGAGATTGTGATCCGGAAGGATGTCGTGCTCCACCAAATTCGTTAGAGGAGGACACTCTGATGAAAGACAATTTTGACTACACCTACTATAGCCTAATGGATGGTCTACCAATGTGGCAACCTTATCCAGGAGACTTGGGGTGAGAGAGTCAGCTGAACAATGAAAATCAGCTGACCGTAATTGAACAGAATACCTGTGTCCCCACCGTGTCATGGGATCAACACTCAAGTCATTCAGAAACTACTCAACATGAAGATGAATTCGCAACATTTCCAGGACTTGAATTCATCAGCTATGCTTTTCCCGAGGTCAACGTCATCGAAAGGGTTGACTCCTCCAGTTCGAAAGAAGTGTGGGACACCTTGGGACAACCGAGTGGAAAATTTGATTATATGGTTAAGTACACCGCTCCCGAAAGCTCTCGTATCAGGCTCGAAGATATCCAGCCAACTGGATCGGGAGATACAACTGAGAGCACAAATGCTATACAAAATACAACAGAGGAATTCTCCTACGACAATTCTGCCTGGGAGACAGATTCCAATGATCCTGCTCCACCAGAAATCAGCGTCATTTCTAAAGACAAATCAAGGAAGGTGCTAGACTTTGTGATTCACCGAGGAGTTCGCCGCCAATGGGTTGCCATCAAGGTTCTGAAGATCGTTCATCAGTCAAAGTAATTGCCATCTTTAACCTTTCACCCCGCCCAAGTGAAACGGATGTTTTGATAGGGCTCGCTTTCTGTAAATTTTCCCTCTTCGCTTTGCCCAAAGCGACATAGTTTTGTTTTATAGGGTTGTAGTTTCAAGAGTCGACTTGTTCATTAATAAAATAACGTCGTTCTGTAATTTCTGCAGTTATTGCTGTTTTCTCTTTTTGCTTTTTCAGAAAATGGTAATCCTAAAAAACAATTCAATAATAAAAATAAACAGTAATAAAAATAAAACACTGCACACACTTGCATTTTCTATATCTCTTCTAAACACGAATCATCACGTCATGCAGATTGCTTGTTTTATACCCCGTTGAAACAGACGATCCGATGCCTTCTCCCGACTTTGGGTTCCTGATATTTGGGGCTGAAGAAGAAGTTGACAACGAAATTCCAGAAGAGATCTCTCGACTACTCAGACAGGAGGAAAGGTCCATTGAACCTCACAAGGAGCCGTTGGAAAAGGTAAACTTGGGTTCAGAAAAAGAGAGAAAAGAAATCAGGATTGGGTCACTGCTCAGTCCACCTGCCAGAGAGGGTTTGATAAAGCTTCTCAGAGAATTCCCCGATGTATTCGCTTGGTCCTATCTGGATATGCCAGGGTTGGATACCAGCATCGTGGAACATCACTTACCGTTAAGATCGGAATGTCCGCCAGTAAAGCAAAGGTTGAGACGGCTCACCCGAACATGGCCATCAAAATCAAAGAGGAGGTACAGAAACAGATTGACGCGGGTTTCCTCGCTACATCTGAATATCCTCAATGGTTAGCAAACATCGTACTCGTTCCCAAAAAGGACGGAAAGGTCAGAATGTGTGTTGATTACAGGGATCTGAATAAGGCTAGTCCAAAGGACGACTTTCCTTTACCACACATTGACATGCTGGTAGACAGCACAACAAAGTTCAAAATTTTCTCCTTCATGGATGGATTCTCGGGCTATAACCAGATCAAAATGGCGCCGAAAGACATGGAGAAAACTTCGTTCATTACCCCATGGGGTACCTTTTGTTACAAGGTGATGCCGTTCTGTTTGAAGAACGCCGGGGCAACCTATCAAAGGGCCATGGCTACTCTCTTTCATGACATGATACATAAGGAAATCGAGGTATATGTCGATGATATGATTGCAAAATCAAAAACAGAGAGTGGGCACGTTGAACATCTGTCAAAATTATTCGAACGTTTAAGAAAGTTCAAGCTCCGCTTGAATCCCAACAAGTGCACCTTCGGTGTCCGTTTAGGGAAACTCTTAGGGTTCATCGTCAGCCAGAAAGGGATTGAGGTCGATCCTGACAAGGTCAAGGCCATTCGAGAAATGCCTTCTCCGAAAACTGAAAAACTAGTTAGAGGATTCTTGGGACGTTTGAACTACATCTCCAGATTCATATTCCTCATGACTGCGACGTGTGCGCCGATTTTCAAATTACTCAAAAAGAACCAGGATTGCGTTTGGTCAGAAGACTGCCAAACCGCCTTCAACAGTATTAAGGAATATCTGTTGAATCCTCCAATTCTATCACCTCCAGTGGAAGGAAGACCACTGGTCATGTACCTCACAGTTCTAGAGAACTCAATGGGATGTGTACTTGGCCAACAAGACGAAACTAAACGGAAAGAGTCTGCCATTTACTATTTGAGCAAGAAGTTCACCGACTGCGAGACTCGATACACTATGCTTGAGAAAACTTGTTGCGCTTTGGCTTGGGCAGCCAAACGTCTTCGCCAATACATGATTCGTCACACCACTTGGTTGATCTCCGAAATGGATCCAATCAAGTATGTCTTTGAAAAGCCTGCTCTCACGGGAAGAATTGCCCGTTGGCAGATGCTGTTATCAGAATATGACATAGAGTACCACGCTCAAAAAGCCGTTAAGGGAAGTATTTTAGCCGATCATTTGGCTCATCAACCGATTGACGATTAAGGATCAATCGGGTTTGACTTCCCAGACGAAGATGTCATGTATCTAAAAATGAAAGATTGCGATGAACCGCTACCCAGTGAAGGGCCAGAACCAGGTTCCCAATAGGGACTTATCTTTGACGGAGCAGTTAATCATTACGGAAATGGAGTTGGGGAAATCATGTTACCCCTCAGGGTGCCCACATTCCTTTCACTGCCAGACTTACGTTCAAATGTACGAACAACGAGGCCGAATACAAAGCTTGTATCATGGGTCTCGAAGAAGCGATTGATTTAAGGATCAAAAACTTGGACGTATACGACGACTCAACCTTGGTTATCAATCAGATAAAAGGAGATTGGAACACATACCAATCAGGAATGATTCCTTACAAGGACTATGCAAGAAGGTTGTTACCCTTCTTTAACAGAGTTGAGTTTTATCATATCCCTCGTGAAGAGAATCACATGGCTGATGCATTAGCCACTCTCTCTTCCATGATTAGTGTAGGTTAATGGAATGACCTACCTAAGATCGACATAATGCGCCTTGAACGGCCCGCTTACATCTTCACGATCGAAGCAGTCATAGACGATAAACCTTGGTATCACGATATCAAATGCTTCCTTCAGAAACAAGAGTACCCATCTGGGGCACTCAGAAAAGACAGGAAAACCCTCCGAAGATTGGCTGGAAACTTCTTCCTGAGCGGTGACACTCTTTATAAGAGAAATTTTGACATGGTCTTGCTCCGATGTGTAGACAGACCAGAAGCAAACTTATTAATAAAAGAAATTCATGAAGGATCCTTTGGAACTCATACCAACGGACACACAATGGCGAGAAAAATTCTCAGAGCAGGGTACTATTGGTTGAACATGGAATCCGACTGCTACAAGTACATGAGGAGGTGTCACAAGTGTCAGATATACTCCGACAAAATTCATGTACCCCCATCACATCTCAAATTTTTTTCTTCCCCGTGGCCTTTTTCCATATGGGGGATCGACATGATTGGCTTGATCGAACCTAAGGCTTCAAATGGACATCGGTTCATCCTGGTAGCCATTGACTATTTCACCAAGTGGGTCGAAGCAGCGTCATACGCTAATGTAACCCGACAAGTGGTGGTCCGATTTATCAAAAACAATATCATCTGCCGTTATGGTGTTCCGAGCCAGATCATTATTGATAATGGATCTAACTTGAACAATAAGATGATGAAAGAGTTGTGCGCAGAGTTCAAGATCGAACACCATAACTCATCTCCCTACCGACCCAAGATGAATGCAGCGGTAGAAGCGGCTAACAAGAACATCAAGAAGATCGTTCAAAAGATGGTTGTAACCTACAAAGACTGGCACGAAATGCTACCCTTTGCTCTTCACGGTTATCGAACATCTGTCCGTACTTCAACAGGGGCAACCCCTTTCTCTCTAGTATATGGCATGGAGGCAGTTCTCCCCATAGAAGTAGAGATCCCATCAATCCGGGTATTGATGGAAGCTAAGCTTTCAGAAGCTGAATGGTGTCAAAGTCGACACGACGAATTAAACTTGATCGAAGAGAAGCGAATCACGACACTATGCCATGGTCAGTTGTATCAGCAAAGAATGAAGAAGGCGTTCGACAAAAAGGTCCGACCTCGTGTCTTCAGAAAATGAGACCTCGTGCTCAAGAGGATACAATCGTTTCTCACTGACTCTCGGGGCAAATGGACCCCAAATTATGATGGCCCCTATGTGGTCATGAAAGCTTTCTCAGGCGGTGCCTTGAGACTTGCAACCATGGACGGAGAGGAATTTGCCTACCCCATGAATGTTGATGTAGTCAAGAAATACTTCGCCTAAACAAAAAAAAAAAACTTCTCGATGGATTGAAAACCCGAAAGGGCGGTCCAGGCAAAAGTTAGAGACAAAATAAAAAAAAAATCACCCCGGTGGATTGGAAACATCATAGTACAATCCAGGCAAAATTTAGGGATAATGGAAAGTAACTATGTTCAACAGAGGCAAGTCTCTCAGCAGCAACAACAGTTACCTCATCCGTCAGGAAAACTTGAGTCAAGGTCATCTTCGACAGAAGCTCAGGATGTCCCGAATTCAAAGTTGGTAGAAGGATAGTGGTCGTTATGTTTCAACGTAGCCCTTTTCCCTGAAAATTACCATTTTCTAGCTTTGTATATACTCTTTGGAATCACGCGTTTGGCTGATCTCCATCTTATCAATAAAATTTGAGCCCTTGTGCTTTTGTTTGTAATTCTTATTTGTTTTAGCTTTACAGAACGACGTTGTTAAACATGATTAACGATTCTTGAAACAAAACAAAAATGAATTTACTTGTTAAAACTTTTTCTTCTTTTAATAAAGATGGCAATTTCTTTTGACTGTTGAACATCGAAAGAGCGTCGATTGCGTCTGCAAAGGCGTTTGAACTTCAAAGTGCAGAATCAAAGTACTCCTTCTAGGCTAGTACGCCTGAATGAAGGATCAACAGTGTCAGATGCGACTATTCCATCTGACCTTTTCGGCTGAGTTCTTATCTCCTAAGCTCGACCAACGGTGGCTCCCAACGGGGACTATCTCTCCTAAGCAAGGTGGAATTGCTATCTTGAACCAGCGGTACTTCTTCACCCCGCGATGGCCGAGTATCCAGTCGTGTTCACCCGTCAGTTTGTATGTCGCGTCAGTTTTGTCAGCATAAACATACATACATTATGCATTATTGATTTGCATTCATAATCATATTGCCTCACTATCACTCTAATCGGTCTTGTCCCTTAGTGATAACAGTCTCTCAATCGAGTCGTCAGTTCTTGCCTCGTCAGGAAACGCTGCGTTCGAACAATTTTGCCTCCAGTGTATCTCTAGAGTAGAGTCGACACTCGACCACTTTGATAACTTGAACCTCTGAAAAGCCAGAGAAAACTTTCAACAGATGTCACTCTTCGCCATCGAAGATGATATCCTTGCTTTCCCGGATTAAAGAAAAATCCCCAGAGAAAGCCTCATAAGCGGAGGTTTGGCAATACATCTGCCTTTCTCCGAAAGACCGCTGATGAAAAGGTCATCGGCACCTCAAAATTGGAGCCCATCATATGGCATTTCTCCGGGAAGATCCTGAGAAAAGTATGATGTAAGACCCCAAGCGGAAGCAATCTCTCAAGAGACTCATTTTCCCCAGATAGAGTCGACAAATGGCGTCTCCAACAGAGAAGTTTGTGCACCTCTACAACTCAGACGAATGGGTTCTCCAGCAAGTCTGACATCAAAACTTTTTCCACTCAAATGGCATCTCCCCAGGAAAATTCGGCGAGAAGTTTGAAGGAAAACTGCTACAAATAGCATCCCTTGTCAATAAAGTTTATTGATGGAAGAAACTGAGACCAGTTCCTTGGTAGGAAACCAGGATCGAGGGGAAGTTTATTTCAGAAACTTAGACCAGTTCCTTGGTAGGAAACCAGGATAGAGGGGAAGTTTAAATCAAAAACTAAGACCAGTTCCTTGGTAGGAAACCAGGATCGAGGGGAAGTTTAAATCAGAAACTAAGACCAGTTCCTTGGTAGGAAACCAGGATCGAGGGGAAGTTTAAATCAGAAACTGAGACCAGTTCTTTGGTAGGAAACCAGGATCGAGGGGAAGTTTGAATCAGAAACTAAGACCAGTTTCTTGGTATGGAAAAAGTGCCACTAATGTGCCAACTTTGGAGGACCATAACTCCTAAACCACAAAGCCATTTTTTTTCCATCCAAAGCTTGATTTATAGATCTCATTGCCCTCTACAAAAGCTTCATACTGACCTATGTCCAAATTCCTCATGGATTTTGAGTTATGGAGTGATCAAAATCAAGAAAAGTCACTTTGTTCCAACACTTAGTGAAAATTTCACTAAGTCAGATTTTACCCCATTTTTTGCCAAATGTAGGGGGATTTTTCACTTGGATTCAAAAGAGATCAAAACCAAATATGTTCAAACAGTTGTTGTATCATGTAAGGGCTTTCCAAAATGGCCAAGAACATTACCAAATTCAATTTGAGCCATGAAATATGACATTGGCAAGTTGCCTTGCTGAAATCTGCCAAGGCAAGGCAGATTTTGCATTTTTGGTCGATTTGCCAAAATCAGCCAAATCCAAATGCTCCTATCCACTTAGACACCTCAGAGGATTGAATCTAAAGGGGACAATCACTGAGCCAAGCCTCCAAAGTCTTTGGAACAAGAAATATCATGTTGAACCTAGAATTGCCAAAATAGGGACAAGACTCCAATTTTGGAATGGAGCATTCAATGGAAGCATCAAGGTGGCATGGACTGAGCCATTCTCAACTGAATTCAGTCAAGACTTATCCAAGACCAAGGGAACCAGCAGCTTGTACCCTAACCTCTAGTCAATGGCTAGAGGAGACTTCGATTTTCATTTGCCAACATTTGCCAAACCTACTCAGCAGTTGCCATTCACTATTCCTTGCAAAAGAAACTTGCTCTACTATAAATAAAGCTCAATTGTGATCAGTTTGAGTACACCAAAGCCATCAAACAGATGCTTTCCTCAAAATCTCTTTCTCTTGGCAAAAATGCCTTCTTTAGCAAGACAACTTTGAGTTTTTGAGCTAGAGAGCAATTCCACTCAAACCAATCACACACACACCTCATATACATCACATATGAGCTGATCAAACACTTAAACAACATCTGGAACACTGATTTCTCAGAATCACCATTCAATTGCTCAAGGTTTTAACAAAGGTACAGTTGAGATGCCATGAAGTGATCCAGCCAATTTCAGTCAAGTCCAAGCATTCAAACACACTCCATAGGGTGTAGGGAAGCTGTTCAGATCATCACAACTTATCTGTAACACCTCCAACTCAGAAATCACTTTGAACTTGCTGTCACGACCTAGAGGTAAGCCTACACTTGGTCATCTCTCAATCTATGCATATTTCCTCGCACAATACTTTGGCCATATGTTCATAATCATCCATGGAATGTTTCCCCTCAATTAATTGCTTTGTTTGAATCGTGTATCAAAAATCCTGGCCTTCATGCAGAAATTAGGGTTCTTGAGGATTTTTCATGATTTCTTGTTGTATGTTTAATTTAAATGAAATTAAATGCCATAGACATGATCGTGAGGTTGAAACGAGTTGATTGGTATATGAATTACATGATATGATCAAGTATTCAGTGAGATTGGATAGAAAATGCAAATCTGGGTAAACCCAGAACACGCGCGTGTTCTTGGTGTGTTCTTGGCGCCATTTCTTTCAAATTCAAATATTTGAATTTTGTGATTTTATTTAATTGATTCAAAAATTAATTTCTCTCTGAGTTTTAATGATTTTGAGTTGATTCTTTTTTTAATAATTCACAAAAATGTTAAAATATTTTATTTTATAAAAAAAATCCCAAAAATATTATTTATTTCATATAATTGATATTTTTGCAAAGAATTAATGTTTTAATTGTTTTTTAACATTTAAAATATTTTTTCCACCTTGATTTTGAAATTTTAATGCTTTCTAATTATTTTGTAGGTCAATACTTAATTTTTGAAGCATTAATCCAAGATCACAATTTGTTTTCCATGTGTTAAACAATTTTGATCCTTTTAATTGAATTTTTATTCAATTAAATACATTTTGAAAGCAAATTAGGGTTTTGGATTAATTCAACCCTCATAAATCATTTTCAAAACACTTTTGGGCCTCTAATAGAGTGTAAGACCCAATCCTTTTTGACCAAATCATTTTTGGGCCTCAGTGTATTGTATAAGCCCCGATACCGTCAAAAACAAACGACACGATCGTCGCCTTTTGAAAAATAACCTTTTGGGCCTCTCCTTGAGCTATAAGACCCATTCAAAACTTTTGGGCCTCTAATAGAGTGTAAGACCCAATCCCCTTTTAACCAAAATTTTGGGCCTCACTCATTGTATAAGCCCCTATGCGTTAAAAGAAAACCTCGGCGCGATCGTCATTTCAAACGAAAAATCATCTGGGCCTACCCTGGTGTTATAAGCCCCACTCTTTTTCTTTAAAACTGTTGGGCCTCTTGAGAGAGTGTAAGACCCATCCCTTTGTACAGAATACCTTTTTGGGCCTCAATCACTTGTATAAGTCCCTCTGTACAAATTCAAACAGTGCGCTCACTGATAAAACCCTGGGCCTCTCCTTGAGCTGTAAGCCCCAAATCTTTCTTTTTCAAAGCACTTTCTCCTTTAATTTTGAATATACTGTTGTTTTCAATCTTTCTTTGTTGAACAACTAACCAAACAGCATGGAAGCTCTACAACCGAGTAAGTGGTTATTGCTTTCATTTACCGCTTTCATATACATATAACTGTATTGTGGGGTTGTTTCACTGTAAGTCTTCTTTCATAAAATCATATCAACTGTGTAATAATACTATAGATATTTAGAGTTTCCCCGGCAACTACGTCTAGAACTAGGTGACGCCGTTTCGTTTATTTATAGAAATAGACAACTAGATCCCCAATAGGATCACCAGATACAGTCTTCTCTCTGGCTGTCCTCATTAGGAATCGTCAAGAAACTCTATTCCCAGAGATGAATGTATTCTCCATGAATGACATCTTTGAGTTTCTTCCAAATTCTTGGACTTTCCTGACTTTGATCTATTCGCGGTGAATAGCATTGCCTTGAATTTCTCGGGGTTTAGGGACCCACAGGCTTCTTAAAAGCATCGGCCTCCTCTTGGGCATCGTACAAGGACCCACATGCTTCCTAAAAGCAACCCCGCCTCCTCTTGGGCTTAGTACAAGGACCCGCCGGCTTCTTAGAAGTATTCACAGCCTCCTCTTAGGCTTCGTATAATGATCTCTTCCCCCGGGAATGATAGCCTCCTCTTGGGCTTAGTACAAGGACCCGTCGGCTTCTTAAAAGTCTCTAGCCTCCTCTTGGGCTTCTTACAAATTGTCCCGACGACCTCCTAGAGGTATAGGAACATAACTTAGTAATCTTCATAGAACAGTCCTTTCAAAGAGTCTATTACTGTTTCTCAAATCATAGTACAAAAGATAAAACTCTAGACTTGGACAGTCTATCTTCCTTGAGTCTCAAAGACATTCTCAAGTGACCCCTTCGTTAAATAGGAAGGAAACCCGCAGACTCGGACAGTCTCAATACCCTTTGGATTTCCCGTTTCCTCAAAGAAAAGGGAATAACCCTGATCCTCGAATCAAAATCCTTGAGTACAATGTTGCTCATATAAGAACTGATTTTCTCTTTAAAATCAGTATACTGGACCTGTCACTTAACTGAAACAGTTACAATAGCCTCCTCTTGGGCTTTGTACAATGATTTTTCCCAGCGAAGCAAACGTTTAGCCTCCATCTCGGGCTTCATACGAGATACCAAAATTTTCCCCAGTGGAGTCAAACAACGTTTAGCCTCTCTCTCGGGCTTTGTACGAGACACATAAGATATTCCCTCGTTGAGTCAATCCCCTTTTCGCCTCCATCTCAGGTTTTATACGAGATACAAAAAGGTTCTTATTGATCCAAACAAATTTTAGCCTATCTCTCGGGCTTCGTACGAGACACAAAAACACTCTCTTGTTGAGACAAATAGCCTCAATCTCGGGCTTTATACGAGATACCAAAAGATTCCCTCGTTGAGTTAAAACCTTTTTAGCTTCTCTCTCGGGCTTTGTACGAGACACATACTAGCCTCCTCTTAGGCTTTGTATAAGAAAACCACTGGTTGATCCAATCAACCTTTTAGCATCAAAGCTGTGCCTCGTTCAAAGTACACAAACATCAACAACTCCTTCCCTTTCATCTAATCACTGTAAGCGGCAAGCCTCTGGATCATCTACATCCATGCCAATATCCCTCTTTTAGTATGAGAAATTCCTAAGGAAAGATAGCATTGCTCTACACTGAGTTAAAGTCTTCTCCTTCAGGTTAAAAACCCCCTTTAAAGGAAATTATGGCATTGCCGGATTCACACATCTCGGTTAAAGTAATTCTCCTTTATAAACAGTTGTGACATACAACCCCCTCTTTAGCGATGACAAATTCTCTCTAAAGTCATACCTTTTAGCTTCATATCTTGGGCTTTGATCAAGATACAAATAGACTCTTTCGCTTCACATCTTGGGCTTTGAACAAGATACAAACTACCTTTAGCTTCACGTCTTGGGCTTTGAACAAGACACCAAAACACCCATTTCCTCCCATAGAATAGGAGGAACTACGAACGCTCTGATTTCCCTGTTTCAGTAAACGGGAATACGTAGGCATAAGATCAAAAGAAAAGATCTTAGCGAGCACAATCAACAAAAAACCAAAATCCCATACTCTCACATATCTATCAAAAAGCATCAGTCCTAACATCCTAATCCCTGTTCCCCGCCAGAAACATTCTGTCAAAATAAAAAGAGAGAAACCAGTATTGGCGAAAATACAAATAACCAGTACAAAGGCCCCCCACATTGATAGCATCCGTAACCTAACATACCGCTGTTTAAACTCAGTATGCAAAACAGGGTTAATTGGAGACATCTATTTCCCTTCCTTCATCAGCTTTAATAGGATAAAAAATGAATCGACCTGTAGTAAGCTCAAACCGCAGAGAGCGACCAACGCTTAAGAACCGCGTCCAAAATCGCTCGCTACACAACTGGGTTCCGGTTTACTATGAGAATTTATTGAATAAAATAATTAGAGTAAACTGATGAGCTTAGAGCAGATCAAATTAATATTTTCTGACTCTGAGGTTTTAACTTTTGGTGTTATAGAGACTTTTTGGACATTTAGTAGTGTTACTAACTAATGACATTTCTCTATATCATCTCATTTTCCTTTTTCTCTTCATTTGAAACAAAAGCTAGAAATAGAAAGAAAGAGAAAGTAGAGAGAAAGAAGAGGAAAGGAAAGAAAATAAGAAAAGTTCAAGAGCTCAAGATCAACAAACATCATCAATTCTTCATCAATTCATCTCAGCTTCTTCATCATCATCTTCTAATCCAGGTGGGTTCTAGATAGAGACTTTAGAGTATAATTTCTTGAGGGTTTTAGAGTTAGGTTAGATTTTGGAAAAAAATGGGTTTCTTTGCAAATCAAAGAATCTAACGGCTGAAGTGTGTTATAAATAGAGTAGCATGATCAAAATATGTGTAGAATCATCTATTGATAATTGTTATGAAGTTTGGATTCGTTTGTTTTGGTTGAAAATCTTAGGGTTTTGTGTAGAAACTATGTATTAATGTTGGAAATCATGTTTATTGAAGTCTTGTTGGATAAACCATGATAGAACCATGATATTATGCCTCTATTGGTTGTTGAGTATGGTGTTGAGGATGCATTTGTAGGTTGGGAGTTGTTATCAAAGGGTTTATTTTTCTGCATAACGCAGAGCGCGCTTAGCGCGGGTATGTCCGCTTAGCGCAGTCTGGAGAATTTTCACCCCTACCAGGCAGCGAGGAACGCGCTTAGCGCGGGTGAGGCCCGCTTAGCGCGACCTGGAACAATAAAAATAATATTTTCAAAAATTCATATCTTTTGACTCAGGTGTCCGATTTAAGCATTCTTTATATCGTTGTGAAGCTATAAAAGAGTTCTATTTAATGAAAGTGAAAAAAATACTAGTTTTGATTCCCGATTAAATAAATCGGAGGGAACCGGAATTAGTGTAACTTGTGATATGTTGAATTATGTGTTTCCATTATACAATTGGCTTATGGTTACCTATTTCCTCTTGTTGTGAAGCATGTTTGAGAGTGTATGCATGTTAAAGTGTGAAATAGGTAGAGTGAGGAATACAACCATTGAATTATATTGGAACCTAGTAATGACTAGGAAAGTATTGAATAACATAACGACGACACTCGTGCAGGAAAGGCAGAGGCGTGCGTCTATTACCGAATGGTAAGGAAATAGCTACACTAGTATGGATCATGTATTATTGTGCTTATTTGAGAAAGACAAAGAGGTCTTAAGGCGAAGGTGACCTTGTGATTTTCGAATACAATCACGTTGTGTGTGTGGTCACGTAATCGTAACCGGTTATCTTGAGTTGCAGTTTCATGAGTCTCGAGCTCCTCTGAAACGTATGCATGACTACTTGGCAGGTTTGATTCCCGCGTGCAGTACGAATGACGCTCAGGGAGCGTATGCTTGTGACGGTTAATGGCCCGTGTGAAGTGACGGTTCATAACGGTTAATGGCCCATAGAACCCGAATCAATCCGTATGTCAAGTAGGTTTCCAGGATCCATGACTCGGGTCGACTTCTAGACGTAGAAGCGGACGGGAAAAGGGGATGCCTTGGTGAGGTTATTGATTAGTGATAGTGTGAGTTAACAAGACTCACGAGCATGGATCCATAGAGTGTGTGTAAGTACTCAAAGTCACTTCCCTTCCCCTTTTTGACTTGAGTTAGGTGTGATAGAATCTTGTGAAGCCGAGAGGACCTATAAGATAGGGAACTCACTGAGATTTGGTGTATCTCACCCCACGTTGTTGATTATTTTACAGGTACTACAGGTTCGACGAAGGGTAAGGACAAAGTTGTTTGACTTTCCTTACTATCTTAGCTTTTTGGGATGGCAAGACTTCCGTTGTGAAGATTATTTTGAGATCATTATTTGATCTAGTTCTTAGTGTTGGAACATCTTATATATGTAATGCCATAGTTTTTGTATTAGGTATTTTGGCATGTATATGTATAATGTGTTAACTAGGGACTTATGGTATTTCAGTACCAAAACGTGAATTCATGTATGATATGGATGCTTTGATGTATTATATTATATATGGGGGTTACATAGACTCAGGAAGAGCTTACAAGCCTCATACTCTGATGTTGTCAAGTAAATTAAAATAGCCCAACATTGCTCTTAAATACTTATGTTTGTCATCATCAAAAAGGGGGAGATTGTTAGAACAAGATTTGTTAATGACATATATCCTTTAGGTTTTGATGATAAAAAGTATTGAAATAACAATGGTGTTATCTAATGTGTTTTCTAAGTATGCAGGTTTCAAAGCGTAAAGTGAATATACTCAAAATCTGTTAAGAGAACACATTTGAGAGAAGCTGAGTTCTTGGCTTCTGATGGTTCAAAACTGAAGGACGTTCTTAAGTGAAGTCTACTGATATAAGACTGCGTAGACTCTGAAGCTGAATGTATCAGCATGAGAAAAGCAATATGTTATTACCCTGTACCTCTGATTGTATATCAAGTACACCTTGTTGTCTATTCTGCTAAACATGTTGTTTAGTAGTTTAGAAAGAAAGTCTTTTGCTATGTGCTTGAGCATCAAAGTATCTTGCTGTGATCTTGAGTCAAGTAAGTCTCCTACTATGTGCTTGAGCATTGAAGCATTGATCAAATGGTTAAATAAGCAAGGAAGTCTTGAACAGTAGGTCTAAGCAGGAAAGTCTTAGATTCGTGGAATCTGAGCAGGAAGTCTTTTACTCAAGGGTATGAGCAGGAAGTCTTCAATCCGAGGGGTTTAAGCAAGAAGTCTTGGATTCGTGGAATCTAATCAGGCAAGTCTTAAGCTGTGAATCTGAGCAGGAAGTTTTGTACTTGAGGTATAAGCAGGAAAATCTTAGGATCTGAGGATCTAAGCAGGAAGTATTGATCAGGTGCTAATTGAGTAGACAAGTCTTAGGCTGTAAGTCTGAGCAAAGAAAAGTCTTATGCTCGAGGGCATAAGCAATTGTAATCATGATTTGTTTATAGTGAAAAATATCTTGTGCTGCAAGGGGACTGGACTACTCTCAGTTTGGGAGGAATCAGGGAAAATCTCAGTGTGTTCATTTGTCATTTACTTGCTTCTATTATTATTCTGTTGCAATTTGTAATCGGAATCTAAACTATTGTTTAGAATCTGAACTTTGTTCAGAAGTAACGCAAATTGGAGAACACAATTCAACCCCCCTTCTTGTGTATTTTTCTCACCTTCAAGAAATCTTGAAATAAGGAGTTTTTGATGTTTGATTCGACTTAAGCATATGTATGACTCAAATCAATAATTCAATGTGAAACTTGGTTTTTGGCTAAGTATTTGTGGTTTGAATCAGAAGAAAGCTTGACTCGAATCACAATTAGGCATGACCAAAATTATGGCCACTTTTGGTTGTGTGACTCGAATCATGAAATTGCTTGATTTGAATCACATGATTCAAATGCCATTTCCAAATTCAATCACCATGATTCAAGTCATTTTTTCCTTTGATTCAAATCATAACTGTATAATCTGACTCGAATACATTTTTCATTTCTCACCTATTTTGTGCCTCACCTCTAACACCTATATAAATCATTTTTTCATTTCTCAATAACATGGTTTCACTATGATATTTCATATTTATTAATGAAGTAGAAGATACATATTTATGTATTCTTAAAAGGGTTAAATAAGTTTTAGGTCCCTCTAAATATAGCAATTTTCAATTTTAGTCCCTCAAAAATTTTCCTTTAAGAATTGGTCCCTACAAGATTTTTCGTCTCAATGAATAGTCTCTGACGTCAAATGGGAGTAACGGTTGCTGATGTGGCTGCGCACCTAGCAATTTCTTCCATTTTTTATTTTTTATATTCATAAATCCAGAATTCCTAGCTAATTTGTAGCTAATTCGAAACCAATTCCTAACTAATTCTGAAAATTGAGACTTTCTAAGCCCAGTATTCGTAGCTAATTCGAAACCAATTCGTAGCTAATTCTTAAAATAATTATCAATGACTAACACCAAATACTTGTAATATATTTAAGAATTATGAACATTAGAATCATCGTGCTAGATGATAACCTGCATATATCAAAACAAGAGTAATATTAGCTCAAGAGAAGAATATTTTCAACTTCCTGTAAAAAAAATTATTTTCAATGTACCATTTATATTTGAACTATGTTTGAGGTTATATGTGAGATATAAATGATTGTTTTTTATTTTTAATAATTTATATTCAATTTTTATTAGTTTTTTTTTATTTAAAATTAATCCAACCCAAACCATTTCCATTCAAAATCAATTAAATCCAATCCACAGTCACTCAGATGTTATATTCAATAGCGCAATTTCTAGTGAATAATCTTCAGTAAAAGTTGTGTTCCGTATGCTATTTTTCTCATCAATTTTATTATTGCTTCGTCGTAATCTTTTGCAGGCCGATGACAATTCAGATAGGCTGGTTGCTTTTGCAATTTCCATTTTTAATGTTATCTTGCCACAATTCCCAGACAAATTGCCTCTGTAAATCTAGTTTCTTTTATAATTTTCATCTAAAACTATAGCAATAATGAATGGCTATATTATAAATAGATCTTGTTTCTCTGTGCTATGTGAGCAGGTATCATGACAGATATAGTTTAGCCTCCTGTTTTGCATTAAGGAGAGACTATCCTTGTTCTGAGCTGGTATTTTGAAATATGTGTGGCTAATTTAGTTTCTGGGCTTATTTATATATTAAAAACATGATCATTACACAAATTAAAATTTACGTGCAGGTGTTATATGTTAACATATAGGAGTAGTAATTTAGTCTTATATTTTTGTGTTCCTTTTATTACTTTATCAACATGAGCAAGTGCTAACCTTGCCTTGCCACCTGTTTTCCCCCTCAATCATAATGCTTTTAAGCAGGCGATTCAAAAATGGTTAAACTTTTTTCCATTGAAGCATGATTTCAACGAAGCTAGATATGCACACGGGCTGCTTTCTAAATTAACACAAAGGTGTTGAATTGTTCTTATGACCATTTTTTGCTTTATATTCAAATTATTACTATATTTATTGTAAACTGGTTATATTGATCAGGTCGGATGAATACCTATTTGGATCGTAAAAGAAGTAAGTCAAAGCAATTTTTTTTACTTCCCTAAAATATGAATTTATCCTTGTTTTGATATATGCAGGTTATCATCTAGCGCGATGATTCTAATGTTCATAATTCTTAAATATATTACAAGTATTTGGTGTTAGTCATTGATAATTATTTTCAGAATTAGCTACGAATTGATTTCGAATTAGCTAGGAATACTGGGTTTAGAAAGTCTTAATTTTCAGAATTTGCTAGAAATTGGTTTCGAATTAGCTACAAATTAGCTACGAATTCTGGATTTATGAATATAAAAAATAAAAAATGGAAGAAATTGCCACGTGGCGCAGCCACATCAGCATCCGTTACTCCTATTTGACGTCAGAGACTATTCATTGAGACGGAAAATCTTGTAGGAAACAATTCTTAAAGGAATTTTTTTTTGAGGGTTTAAAATTAAAAATCGCTATATTTAGAGGGACCTAAAACTTATTTAACCCTTCTTAAAATAATCTCAAGCCATACTTCTCACAATCTTGAAAGCCATAAGTGTTATTTTTTTCACAACTCTATCTTAAGTAAAACCTATAGAAAAACTTCATACTTTGTTGATTGATTTAGACCTGTTTATGAGTTATGTGAGTTACTTCAAAATACCTAATCACCTTCAACCTTGAACCAAGAAATCCCATTGTTGTGGTGCTCAACTCTGAAGATTGAGTGTGAGTGGTAAATACAAGGTACATTAGGAAATCAAATGTTTTTTTGGTGATGTTTTTGTGTATGTATTAGATTGAAGATTCAGTGTTGTGATTACGGTGATTGGAGAATGACTTTTAGAAAGAAGAGATTATTTTGTACTCCCCAAAAACTTTGTTAGTAACAAAATAAAGTAGTTGCGTAACAAAGTTTAGAGTTTTCAAGATCTTTGGGTTGAACAAGGGCTCAAACAAGGAACCTTTAGGATTGAGTAAAAGTTACTGCATAACAAAAGCTTGGAGCAAAACCTTATGTATAGCAAGATTCTTGAGCCAAGATCAAAATAGGATCTTGTGATCTAGCAGTTTAGGGTGTTGTGCTACAAAAAAAGGGGTCTCAGGTTTAGACATGTGATGGATTAAACATTAATTAGCTTGAAGTGTTTGGTGTTACCTGATAATCTGTTGTAACAAAAAACTTTGTATATTTATTTTCAAAATAGTGAAAGACCCTACAAATTTTCAATGACATGCCATTAAAGATTTGGCTAAATGTAAAAGAAGAAATAACGTATTGAACCAGTATAAACCCAGTGTAAGATTCTCTCTCCCCCCCTCACTCTCTCTCTCTCTCTCTCTCTCTTCTCTCTCTCTCTCTCTTACATTATAGCATAAAATTGCACGACTCAGGTTTTACTACTTATCAATTTTTCATGTTGATACATATTATTTGCTTGTAGCGTTTTATCATCTAAGCATAAGTTTGTGATAAAATCAGTCATTTGAGTATTTTGTTTGAGGGCTATAAATGAATGAACTCTTGTTGTTAGATTAATCATTCAACCAATCAAATTCAATTTGAGATATATGTTAAAGTTGAATTATGGTAATTGTTGATTTGCTTTGTTTAAGCAACATCATTTTTCTGAGCTGCTATGATTATGATATTATGAGTTAAGTGTATGATTCAATTATTTGTATGTTTTTATAAAATTGCTGCTAGATGTTGTTTCCGACTGTTAAATGCACATTTGTTTTTAAAACTCTAATTTTTGAAGAAAATGGTTTATCTAATTGTATTTAGTGATCAATACTTTAATAATGAATTCACCAATTTTAAGGTTTTTGAAGATACCTCCTCATTCGGAAGCTTACGGAGGGATCGTTAACTTGATGATCATACTAAAAGCGTTAATACCATTATCAAATACCAATAAACTTGAGGACCCTTGAAGTATTGACTCTATTGTTTAACTATGAAAAAAAGGGCAATGGCCTAATACAAAAGTCCGAAACAAACATCTATGGAATTATAGGAAACAATTTATTGCATATTTTCCCGCATCTCGTGAACAACCAAATTTTTTGACACACTATAGGTTATCATTCAAGGTAGGAACAAACATCTATGGAATTATATCAATCACTTTAGAAAAGAAGCTACCTCTCTCTGATATGATGATGAAACTATGAAGATATACTTATTATAGCAAAGACTTCTAAGAGACAACCTATTTGTCCAAAACATAGGTGTCAAAAATCCCTGAGACATAAACAGGTGGCTAGCCTAAGAAAAAACATATATTATATAAGCAAAAAAAATCAAAGTCATGAAAACCAAGAGGACAAAGTAAAAAGAAAGGTCAAGTTGAATGTGTTCATTCCCTGAGACTTAAACAAGTGGCTAGCCTGAGAAAAAACATATATTACATAAGAAAAAAATGAAAGTCATGGAGACCAAGAAAACAAAGTAAAAACAAAGGTCAAGTTGATTGTGTTTATTGTTTTTTCCCATCGTTTCTTTAACCATCAAACTAGTTGTTATTGTTGTTAATTTAACAGAAATGATGGGACATGAGCACAAACTCTAGTTTTTGTGTAGTTCTTTATGCAGTGTGAATTTTTTTTTCTTACATGCTTATCATATTTACAAGTCTCACAATCATCCATGTTCTCCTCAAGTGATGACACAATTCTCTAAAATTATCATCATTAAATGCAAATTGTAATTGAAAAATATACTCAATAGAAGTTACCAAGACGGTTTGAGGATTAGAAGGGTGACAATGGTAATTGCCACCACACCACAACTAAACATCAGTGGGGTAATACTTATAGATTTAGATCCAAAAGTAGAACCTAAAAGAGAAAAGTTTATGCCTACAAAAAACCTGAAGGAGGTCCATATTGGTCCCCAAGAATTCCACACCACCAAGTTGGGTATCTTAACAATGAAAGTTTAGGAGGAGGAGTCGGGTGCCATTCTCCAAAAAAGATTGATTTATTTACATAGAATCTTTCTGACATGTCTATAATTGACACCAGTGTTGTATGTCATCGCCTTGCCATCAACTCCACGATGAAGTCATTAGTGCAGAGAGAGTGAAAAGCAGACAATGGGAAGCGACCATCCATCAATAAAAAAGTTGGGAAGCTGAAAGAGGATGGTTTCATGATTGAAATAAAATATCAAACATGGTTGGTGAATGTGGTATTGGTTCAGAAGTTGTATCAGAAATGACGAATGTGTATAAATTTCCCTAATTTGAATATGGTGTATCCTAAATACTCTTATATATTGCTAAACATTGATAGATTAATCGAAGAATTGTCAGGGTACAAGTATCTGATCTTCATGGACGCCTACTGCGACTATAACCATATAAAAATTGACCCCCTTGATGCACCTAGAACTACATTCATGTTTAATAACTACAAATATTATTATAATGTTATGCATTTTGAATTAAGCAATGCAGGCACCTTCTATCAAAAATTGATGGACACCATATTCTTTGATCATATAAGGAACACACTAGAGGTTTACATTAATGCCATAAAAGGAAAACACCAGTAATCTAGAAGATATTCTGAAGTCGGTGAGAAGGTGTAACATATGCTTGAACCTCGCCAAATGTTTCTTTGGGGTTTAAGTGCGTAATTTCATGGGTTTCATGTTGACTAAAGAGGGGAAAATCCTGATAAACGTGAAACGATCATTGTTATGATGAACCTTACCATAATTAAGAAGATCCATCAGCTGACAAGATGTTTGGCCATCCTTTCCAGATTTATTTTCTATGTAGGGGACAATGTGTTTCACTTCTTTTCCACCTTGAAGAGGAAGGAAAAGTTTGAATTAACAAAAAAAATGCAAGAAGGTGTTCACGAGATTGAAGAACTTTTTGGAAACTTGCCTATATTAACAAGCCCATAATGAGGTTAGAAATGATACTTATATTTTTTTTTGCGACAATCAAGGCGATGAGCTCTATACTCATCCAAGAGAAAAGTACGGCTGAACTACCAGTCTTTTACGTCAACAAAGTTTTCAAGGGCGCAAATTTGAGATATCAGAAGATAAAAAGGCTTACACTGGAATTTTTGTAAACAACAGAGAAGCTAAAGCCCTATTTCTAGTTGCATTGTGTGATGCTAAAGACGAATTATCAAATTCTACAAAATTTAAAGAAGCCTGATTTGGAGGGCATAATGGTATCACGATCAGTCAAACTATTTGAGTACGAAATCCATTTCATTCCTAGAGGTAGCATAAAGTCTCAAGTAGTAGAATATTTCTTAGTATAAATCAGCTACCCACCGAGAGATTAAGCTCCCCATGTTTGGACATTACTAGTAGATGATGCCTCAAAATTGAAGGGAAACGACACCGGGGGTAGTACTAAAAGGCCCAAACAACATTCTCACAGAGTAATCCTTGAGGTTAGAGTTTAAGGCTAATAAAAACCAAGATGAATACAATTCCCTCATCAGCAGAATGAACCTTGCCAGAAAATGGGTGCTTTAAATCTTAGAGCAGGAAGAGATTCTTAATTGATCACCAATCAGGTCGCTGTTGAATATCACATTATAGAGGCTCTACTCATAAAATACCTTCAAAAAGTATAGGATTTACCTAAGTGTTTCAAATTATTTGAAATAGTCTATGTACATATAAAGCAGAATGCCCGGGTGGATCTCTTATCAAAGCTCTCCAGCACCAAGAAGCCCATCCACAATAAGACAATGATACATGAATTTGATTCTTCCTATCAACATGGACAACATGTATTCTAGTTCCTATTAATGGGATAACCAAGGATTGATTGAAATTGCATTGTCGGTAACAATGTTAATTTAGTTTAGTTCATTTGCATAATTTTGATGTTTTACTTCATTTTTTGATATTTTTGGATTATCAATTTATCTGTAATTTAATTCTGTGATTTTATTGTATTCGATTGTATCATTTTTTCGATATTTGATTTTTTCATTTTATCGTTGAAATGTACCTTAAGTTATCCCTTTCACTCACTTAGATTGAAACCATTACAAGTGTTTTTGTGTTTGAGCAAATGGTTAAAGTCAATTGTATGTGTGCCTTTAATCACAAGTTAGAAATCTTGAAATAAGGATTTTTTGATGTTTGATTCGAATCAAGCATATGTATGACTTGAATCAATAATTCAATGTGAAAGTTAGTTTTTGTCTATGTATTTGTGATTTGAATAAGAAGAAAACATGACTCGAATCACAATTAGGCGTGACTCAAATTATGGCCACCTTTGGTTATGTGACTCGAATCATGAAATTGCTTGATCTGAATCACATGATTCAAATCATGACTCGAATCAAATATGGTATTTCCAAATTTTATCACCTTCACAACTGTATAATCTGACTCGAATAATTTGTTCATTTCTCAACTATTTTGTGCCTAACCTCTAACACTTATATAAACCATTCTTTTCATTTCTCAATAACATGATTTCACTATGATATTTCATATTCATTAGTGAAATAGAAGATACATAGTTATGTATTCTTAAAATAATCTCAAGCCATACTTTTCACAAATCTAGAAAGGCACGAGTGCTATTTTTTTCACAACTCTATCTCAAGTAAAATCTATAGAAAAACTTCATACTTTGTTGATTGATTTATACCTGTTTAAGACTTTTGTAAGTTTCTTCAAAATACTTAATCACCTTCAACCTTGAACCAAGAAATCTCATTGTTGTGGTGCTTAACTCTAAAGATTGAGTGTGAATGGTAGATACTAGGTACATTAAGGAATCTAATGCTTTATTGGTGATGTTTGTGTGTATGTACTAGATTGAAGATTCAGTGTTGTGATTATGGTGATTGGAGAATGACTTTTAGAAAGAAGAGATTATTTTGTACTCCACCGAACAATTTGGCAGTACCAAAAGAAGATAGTTGCGTAATAAAGTTTAGAGTTTTAAAGATCTTTGAGTAAAACAATGGCTCAAACAAGGAACCACTAGGATCGAGTAAAGATCACTGCATAACAAAAGCTTGGAGCAAAAATAAGTCATTTGAGTATTTTGTTTGAGGGTTATAAATGAATGAACTCTTGTTGTTAGATTACTCATTCAACTAATCAAATTCAATTTGAGCTATGTGTTAATGTTGAAGTATAGTAATTGTTGATTTGCTTGTTTAAGCAACGCCATTTTTCTGAGCTGCTATGATTATGATATTCTGAGTTAAGTGTATGATTCAATTAATCATATGTTTGTATAAAACCTCTGCTAGATGTTGCTTTTGACTGTTAAATTCGCATTTGTTTTTAAAACTCTAATTTTCAAAGAAAATGGTTTGACTAATTGTATTTAGGGGAATGCCCATTCAACCCCCTTATGAACCATTCAAATCCTATATTCTCCACCAATAGTGATCAATACTTTAATAATGAATTAACCAATCTTGGTTTTTGAAGATACCTCCTCATTCGGAAGCTTACGGAGGGATTGTTAACTTGATGATCATATTAAAAGTGTTGAGGCCATTGTCAAATATCAATAAGCTTGAGCACTCTTGAAGTATTGACTCTATGGTTTAACTATGAAAAAAAGGGCAATAGTCTGGTACAAGAGTCTGAAACAAACATCTATGGAATTATAGGCAATAATTTATTGCATATTTTCCTTATATCTCAAGAACAGTCAAAATTTTTGACACACTATAGGCTATCATTCAAGGCAGGAACAAACATCTATGGAATTATATCAATCACTTTATCAAAGAAGTTATCCCTCTCTGATATGATGATGACACTATGAAGATATACTTATTATAGCAAAGACTTCTAAAAAATAACCTATTTGTAAAAAAACATAGGTGCAAAAAATCCCTGAGACTTAAACTAGTGGCTAGCCTGAGAAAAAAAATATTATATAAGGAAAAAAATCAAAGTCATGACAACCAAGAAAACAAAGTAAAAAGAAAGGCCAAGTTGAATGTGTTCATTCCCTGAGACTTAAATGAGTGGTTAGCTTAAGAAAAAGCATATATTATATAAGGAAAAAAAAAAAGTCATGGAGACCAAGAGAACAAAGTAAAAAAAAAGGTCAAGTTAATTATGTTTATTGTTTTTTTCCTATTGTTTCTTTAACCACCAAAATTAGTTGTTATTCTAACAGAAATGATGGGACATGAGCACAAACTCTAGTTTTTGTGATTTTCTTACATGCTTATCATATTTACAAGTCTCACAACCATCCATGTTCTCCTCAAGTGATGACATAACTCTCCAAAATTATCATCTTTAAATGCCAATTTTAATGTACTCAATAGTGTTTCTTAAAAAACTTATTAATATCCTAAATCAACACCAAGGTGTCAAAACTGGTAAAAAATACACGTTTTGAAAACTCAACCTCAAAGATTTGTGTTCTATTTTTTTAGCTAGAATTAATAAAATGATTATATTTCAGAAAACAGGAATAAGACAAAACACATGCATCAAATATTCACTCTAGAACCATCATAAAACTAGTATTACTCACAAATATAGTCTATTAACAACAATTAAAAAAAAATTCTCATAAAAAAAATCAACTAGACCAAGTTTATGGCCAATTAAATGATGTGTTATGCCATCCAAAAAAGCTATTTAAACACCTCAAAGATTTCCCACACCATATTAGTATACGGTTGTGGATGTTCATATATCACTTCTCTCTGTTATTTTGTCTACAAATACCAGTTTTATATCCTGACTTAGACACATTACTTCATTTTTTAAACTATCATTTAACTTGCAATTTATCCATTTTTTTACGTTCACATTAGTTCATTTCTTTTTGTTGAATAATGCAGCATCAAATTGTGCTAAACCAATTCTGTTTGAGAATTACTTTACTTTATTCTAGGAATATCGTTAGATTCCAACTTAATATTATACAATGCCAGATATACACAAATGGATCTGTGGCGCAATGGTAGCGCGTCTGACTCCAGATCAGAAGGTTGCGTGTTCGATTCACGTCAGGTTCATATTTTTTCCTACACTTTTTCAACAAAACGCCGCGTTTTACACATATTGCATTTTCATTTCTCACGCACTTTCTTCTTTTCTCTAAACCCTTCGTCTCCATCATTTTTCCACTGCAAAACCCTAACCAGTAATCTCCACCTTCAACTTCATCAATGGCGTCTCGTCTCCGCCACGCCTTCCGCCACTACTCCACAATCCTCTCTCCAAACTCCTCAACCCCCCTAACCTCAAAGGAAAAAACAAGATCCGCCCTCCGTCTCCTCAAATCCGAAACCAACCCCGAAACAATCATCGAAATCTGCCGCGCCGCATCTCTAACTCCTGAATCGCACCTCGACCGCCTTGCTCTCTCCCGCGCTGCGTCCAAACTCACCGCCGCAAAACACTTTGACGCACTCCGTCAATTCATCGACGAGCTTCTCGAAACTCGCTCCGACCTTCGCAACGAACGTTTCGTCTCTCATGCTATCGTTCTCTATGGTCAAGCCAACATGATCAACCAAGCTCTCGGTACTTTCAAGTTCATGCGCGAGAATCTCAATATTGTTCCAACGGTGAAATCGCTCAATGCGTTGATACTCGCTTCGCTCTTTGCTAAGAATCACAAAGAGGTAACGCGGATTTACCTTGAGTTTCCTAAAATTTATTCGATTCAACCTAATGTTGATACGTATAATTTGGTTATTAAGTCTTTTGCTGAATCTGGTTCGACTAGTTCTGTTTTCTCGATTTTGGATGAAATGGATAGGAATTCTGTTAGACCTAATGCAATGACGATGAATAATTCTATTAGTGGGTTTTATAGTGAGAAGAAGTTTGAGGAAGTTGGGAAGTTGTTGAATTTGATGGAGGAAAGGTATAAGCTGTATCCGGGTCTTAGTACTTATAATGTTAGGATTCAGAGTTTGTGTAAGTTGAAGAGATCTTCTGAGGCTAACGCTTTGTTTCAAGGGATGATTACGAGAGGGAGGAAGCCGAATTCGGTTAGTTATTCTCATTTGATTAATGGGTTTTGTAGGGAAGGGGACCTTGAAGAGGCTAAGAGATTGTTTGCTGATATGAAGAAAAGAGGTTTTAGGGTTGATGGTGAATGTTATTTTACGATGGTTTATTTTCTGTGCGAGAGTGGGGAGTTTGAGTCTGCTTTGGAAATTGCTAAGGAGTGTATTGGTAAAGGTTGGGTTCCGAATTTTACCACAATGAAAAAGCTTGTGAATGGGCTTGTTGGCGTTTCAAAGGTTGATGATGCTAAAGAGGTTATTAAGGAAATCAAGGAGAAGTTTGCTGAAAACAGTGAGCAGTGGAGTGAAATTGAAGAAGGGTTGACTAAGGAATGAAGAGTGTTGTTCTCTGGTTCTGTAATTTTTTGGTTACTTTTATCAGGAACATCAGCTTAGAAATGAAATTCTTTTGTTTTGCCATTTCCCTTGGCTTCTTGGCGTTTTGCTCAATCCATTGTTTGCTGGTGATGTGCTAAGTTAGTTTTGTATGTTTACAATCACTTTTTTTGTCAGGGTAATAAAATTGATTGGAAATGATTACTGATAGAATTCTAATTCATCTTTGATGTACTTCTTTCAGTTACATTATCTCAATTGTCTTTTTTCTTGTTTAGAGGAAAATGCTAACCTGCATGAGAGCTAGTGTGATCCTGTATATTTTTATTACTATTACTCAATTTTTGGTATCTTGTTCTGCCATTCTCTCTCTACAGTTTGATGGAAATGATAATTGCTGTTGATATATATGACCCTTGTCATTCTAGTTCTTGATTGTTTATTTGAATCAAGCAATTGATGCATTTGTGTGTTCTGTTCTACTGAAATTGTGCATATAATTCTCTGTTTAACTTCTTAGACAATATCTTCATTGTCTTCTGTTATAAGCTCAGAATCACTTCTTCTTGGCAAGGTTATAGGTAGTAAGTTATAGATCTGTGTTCATGAACTCATATTTGTATATCTCTGAACCTAACCTGACCTCAAAATAATCCATCTTTTCAAACAAACCTGGCCTCAAAAACTTGACCTAATCTTTTTAAAATAATTTGCGAACTTGAGTTAATTTTGTTTATTAGTTAAAAGAACCAGCCAAACCTATTTAAGAGTACTATTGCAAAGCCAATTAGAATGCAAAGCCAAGTGATCTGTTCCTTTAGTTGTAATCCGATACTGACAGCTACATAATAGGGTACCAAAACCGTTCTTAAGATCTGATTGTTTATCAGTAGGTTTTAGGCGTTGCATTGGTCATTGTCAAACTTAGTTGAATTCTTTATCAGTAGGTGTTGCTTAGCTGATTTGTTCACTCTTTAGTTTTTACACACTCAAACGAAAAACATAACATTATGTACTCTCTTTAGTCTCAAATGCAAGTAAAAATCAGTTTTTAGATAAATTGAATAATGGATGTATTTGATTTATATTTGTGATCAAAAATATACAAATTTTGTTTATATTTGAAATCGGAAGAAATACAAGTTTTAAAATGTTTGTGGTCTCATCTGCAGTTCAGGCTGTCAGAATAATAGAAAATTAAAGCCTTGGAGTATCAGCTAAACATGGAGTTCAGTGTGTTAATAACATAACCGCTATGAGGCTTAACATAATCAATAGTATAAGCCTAAACTCACAACAATTTTGTTTATCTAACATTTGAATGCTAACTTGATGACACCAATTTTTGGATCTCTATCCTGTTCGGCTAATTTAGATTGGTTTCTAATTGACAAAATAAAATTATACATAATTATTCACTTAATTTTCTCTTTATCATTTAGAAATTTTTAACAATAACAAAAGTTTCTTATTTGACTGAAACATAGAAATTGATTTTTAAGAAAAAAATGAAATACAAAAATGAGTCCTTTTCGGACTGTATGAGAGAGCAGGTCCAAAAGAAAAAAGATTTTTTTTTTTTAATAAGTAATGGAATTAAATAGAGCAGAAGGGGTGGTAAATCCGATTACAAACTGGAAGGAAATTATTTCCGATTAATACAGTCTAAAGGTTCTACCTACTAATCATAAAACGAACACTTAGAAGAGATTTCGCCTCCATTATGCCATCTTCAAGAAAAGAACTTAACTGAGTTTATTGTGTCATCAACTGAAGCCGAAATGCGCCCTTGATTATAAGATGGTTCCTGAGTTTATTGTGTCATCAACTGAAGCCGAAATGCGCCCTTGATTATAAGATGGTTCCTGCTTTGCCATTTATGCCAGCCAGGCAAAGTCCAAAATAAAATACCTCTTGAAGGAAATTTCTTAATTCACATTCCGAAAATGCTTAGTGTTTTTTAAAATGATATTTTTCGATCTTTAGCTTGCGTTTGGAAGGAATGGCATATGAATAACTTATATGAGCTATCTATTCATTTAGACTTGACAACGTGTTATGAAAATTTTATGAAAGCTCTTTAAGTCCTATCAACATTGTTTTCAACAAATTTTAATAAAATTTCCAAAATAAATTGCGAAAACAAATTATGCATTACATTCATATATACACTTTAACTCTTTTATTTATGACAGATATAGCTTGTACATGAATGATCAAACGAATATGGTGATTCAAGGTTGTGGAGACATATTTGCCTTTACTAAGATTTTCTTATAAAAAGAATATGTTTTAGGGGGAGGGGGTTGTTAAGTTCCTCTTCATTTTTCTCTTCTCATTTAGTCAATTATCAAAGTTTTATAAATATAAATGTAATAATGTGACATTTAACGGATTTAATTATTTTTAATATGTTATAAATGTCTTCAAAACTATAGTAATGAAGTGGAGAAGAAAAATTGAGAGGATCTTAACTCATGGGGGTGAGAGAGTTGAATAGACATTCAATGTTAAAAATCTGTTTGAAAAAGCTTTTATTAGAGTTTCAAAATCAAAGTTTATTTTGTATGGCAGAAGCAAATTTAGCATAAAATAGATTATACTTATCGATTGGAAGTTATGCAAATAATTTAAAGAGCTCACAACACAATCAATTTGAATAATTGAATTACATCAAATGAACAAACTAATTGCATTGACTAATTGAAAAATTACATGAGAAATGTTATTCCACAATTCACAACACCAATAAGATTATACAACAACCGTCTTCAGGTTTAATCGACACTATGACAAGGTTAAATTACCAATTCGAACAAAATCTACAACTTATACAATAAATCGCTACCGACATAAAATTCTATCAGCATGCAGTTCTAGAAAGTAATATAAACAACCTAATCATGCGATTAACTACTAAATGAGAGAATGAGAGTTAAGATCCTCTTCATTTTTCTCTTCTCCATTTTTTCAATTATCAAAGTTTTGTAAATATAAATGTAATAATGTTATATTTGATGGGTCTACTTATTTTTAATACGTTATAAATGTCTTCAAAACTATAATAATTGAGAGAAAAAATAGAGAGGATTATAACTCATTGAAGGGGGATGAATAGATCTCCAAAGTTAAAAGTTTGTTTGAAAATGTTTTTATCAGAGTTTTCAAAATCAAAGTTTATTTTGCATAGAAGCAAATTTAGCGTAAAATATATTATGCTTACAGATTGGAAGTTATGCGAGTATACTTAAAGAGCTCACAACACAATTAAGTTGGACAATTAAATTACACTAATTGAACAATTACACGAGAAATGTTATTCCACAATTCACAACACGAATAAGATTATACAATCATTGTCTTCAGGTTTAATCGACACTAAGACAAGGTTGAATTACCAATTCTAACAAAACCTATAACTTATACAATAAATTGCTACCAACATAAAATCACATCATCATGCAATTCTAGAAAGCAATATAAAAAACCTAATCATGTGATCAACTACGAAATTTAAATGTGTGTGTGTGTGTGTGAGAGAGAGAGAGAGAGAAAGTACACTAGGATTTATAGTGATTTGCCACGTTCGTCCTTACTTTATGCTTAATCCACTCTCAAATGGTTGCCTATTGAAAATTTGTTTGTCTTTCAATATCATTTGTAACAAAATTACAATAGTTCGTACAATTACTAGTCCAAAATAAATGTTGAAAAAGTAAATTTCTTCTTTCTGGATCTTTGACTTGTACACAGCTTCACAAACTGAACTCTATACGAAATCTTTACTCGAATTCGCTTCTTGAAGCTTTCAGCCTGGACAACCTGCTCCTAAGTCTCTGTCTGCGACAATTTTCACACATATCCGTTGGTATCTTGAGCGTTGGTTTGTCCGAAGATTGAAAAGAACTCCTACCTGTTAGACGACGGCAATTGATCTAGAAGGGGGTGAATAGATCACTACTTTTTAATGGAGAGTCGGCGCTTAAATTTGATTTTAAAAATTGTTTGCGGAAGCGGCCGAGGACTATATCGTTTAAACGAACCGGTTACGGAAATGACCGGATATGCGTAAGTCAAATGGAACGATAGGCTCGATAAGAAAATTGAATCACAACCTTCACTATTAATCAATTTACCAACATCACTCAATATTGTGCAATTTTCAATGACCAATAAAAAATTAAACCAAATTGACAATTTATCAAACACCTTGTGAGCGTTCAATTTATCGAGCACTTGGGGTGCGAAACACTCCAAGCTATAACTTCTATGTAAGTTCAGTGCAGAATTTTTACCAAGCACAAACCAAAATGATTGTGCAATGTTTTCAAAGCGGTTTTTCTGCACTATACTATAACAGAACTTTTTCGATCAATTGAATAATCACAAGCATAAACAGTTCAAAAATTAAAGAAATAGGGAAAGAGAAACGACACCAAGTTTGTTTAGGCAGTTCCCCTTTCGTCCTTGATTCGGGTACGTCTTCCCCCAATTCTAAATCTAGAATCGAGATATCTATAATATTGTTTGCAAATTGTTTTTACAAGAGAAGCCTTAGCTATCACACACTCAAGAAACCTCGTTGATGCTAATACTATGCCTTCTCTTCCCTTTATTCGAGTCGAATCAAGTGCCTCAAACTTGTTGAATGAACCTCCGGTTGACGCTACTAGATCGACAAAACCCACCGTTCTTTGATCACCTTCGCTCGGTTGATTCCAATCCACACACTGTTTGATCCCAAACCTTTATTGCACAATCCTCCGGTTGACGCTACTAGATTGACAGAACCCACCGTTCTTCAATCACCTTCGCTCGGCTGAATTCAATGCCCAAAAAGATCTGTACCAAAAACCACCAAATCCAATTGATCTTGGAGGACAAAACCCTAGAGGTTTTATTCAAGAAAAAACCCACTGAAAAACTCACCTTAAACAAGACACACTCCTATGTTTGGACGTTATCACCTTATGATGCAAGAGATCAACAAAAATGGTTATGTGTATTTGTTAAGATAATGCAAGAATGGGGATGGAGATGATGAGAGAAAACTTTCTATGTAAATCTTTCACTTTTTCTTGTTCTTATGTAAAAATGAGGAACAAATTATATATATGATGCTAGGACCAACTACCAAAAGTAACATCTTTTTGAAACTTAGGAAAACCAGAAAAATGGCACACATTTAGCGAAGAGTCGACCAAACTTCTTTGAGGCTGACCTGTGAGCTAGACTGTGCAAGTTTGAATACCTTGCGTCGACCGCCACAGGGCCAAGCGTCGACGCATGGCTGATGAAAAAACACAATAAAGAAAAGGATCTAGCATGAGTCGACCGGTGGGTCGATGTGAGGTGACCCGTGGGAAATGTAACAAAATACACATTTCATGAGTCGACCAAAGCATGGTTTGGATCGACTCAAACTTTGAAAACTCGCAAAAATTAGTTTTTTGAATATGTTTTCTTCTACTTAGGCCATGTTAATGTATACCTATGACACATAGCATGATCACACACATATAAAGATGTATAAGACTCTCCCTATATGTTTGGACACATGATTATTGAACATTTATGCATTGTGAAAAATAGATGCCGACTATGATGATATGATACCGTCCAAATTACATACTACGAGCTAGTACATGTTTTGACATCATTAAAATAAAGATTGAGTGTAAAACACACTACCCTCACATACTCCCCCTTTTTTATGATGGCAAAACTTCTTTAGCTTGTCTTGTAATTTGAAACTCATCCTCCCCCTAATTTTGTGCATTCTTCTAAAATTCAATTTGATGCTGCTTTTGCTTGTAGATACCCTTCTCCCCCGTTGACAACATCAAAAAGAGAAAAATACATGGTCAACGAATAACATACTACATAAATGTGAATTCACTCATCAATTTGCAGCCAAGATACATTAACACACATCCACATATAATGATGTTAATGCAAAGATAATATGGATAAATAAAGCAAATTAAAGCATATATAGAAACTCAAGGTACATTCCATAACCAGAAAATGCCAACAAACTCCAAGTCATAAGTAGTACAAAAGCAATTCCAAGACATATAATGGTCATGTAACATAAAGCAAAGTATGAAATGCATTAAACTAAAGTCCTCAAGGTCTCTTCCCCCTGAATTGGTTGCCCCTTCCTCTGAAGTAATAGTCTAGAGGTTGAGGAGGTGGCTGCTCATCCAAACGCTCGGTAAGCTCCAAAACAGCCCAATTAAGAGTATTAAAACTGTTAGTCAAAGAGCGAGTCTGACTTTCAGCAGTTGTAGCCAGAGTGTCAAACCTCGTCATCACTGCAGAGGCAAATCGATTAAAGTTCTGATTCTGAGCTTGTAACTCATTTGAGATAGCAGTGTGCCTCTCTTCCTGAGTAGTCATGAAGGTTTGTTACTGAAGCTGCATAAATCTCAACATTTCTAAGACTTCATCGTTGTTTTTTTGCGGTTGCGGTGTAGGAGTGAGAATGTAATACTCTTGCTGGTGCCACTCATTGGTTGGAGGATTATAGGATGAACCAAGTGAAGTACATCCAGTATGTTGCCACTCACCCCATCCCCGATTTGCATAGGGATCTTGAGAAGGAGAGTGACCTATCCACTTAGCATTGTCCTCTTCCACATTATGGTAATCTGTTTGCATTTCATCTGCTGCTTCTTCTTCTTGCTCATTTACTTCTTCATCTTCGTCTTCATCCTCGTCAACATATTGAATACCTAAATGTGTAGTTCTATGCCGAAACTTGTACTGTTTCTCTTGATTATCCCAGAAGTATCCCATCATGGTGAGTGTTTTCTGGCTGAACTCTTGATCAAAGGTCAATGACATATATGGAATACCTTGAACTACCACTTCAGCCTTGTTCAAAATACATTGAATAAACGATGTATAGCACAGGGTCGTACCTCGACTTGAGTCACGGAGAGTAAACATCCGACTTGTAAAACAATAAGGCCAGTCAATACGTTTCTTATTTTTCAACAAATAGATCAGATGAACCTCAGCATGATCAACCCTGGAGTTTCCTCCCTTCTTGGGACTAAGAATGTGAGCAACGGTCCACTGTAGGATCATATCAACAGTCTTCAAATGCCCAGTTGTAACCGTCTTGGGAAACAGATTACTATTCAAAATGTGTCAGGATAAGGATCTCACATAATGGAGTTTAAAGCAGTTTTGAAATCATATTCGTCAACACAATTAGAATCAGTAACCTTAGGATGAGTAGATGCTTGTGGATCTATATTGATCAAATTCTTCCAGACAGTTGCATTTACAGAGTAAATTTTACCACCTATCTCATATTTAAAAGCAGAACCTTCAAACTTACCCTGAATTCCTGCGTAGAACAGCTTAACCAAGTCCTCATTGTACTTGGTATCACACTCGAAGAACTCATCAAAGTTTTGAAAATTCAGTAGTTCAATAATTTCAGTCAAATGTAAATGCTCAGCTCTTAAAGGATAATAAGCAAATTGCTTGACAACGAACCGGTTACAAAAATTCTTATTGTAAGTCTCAGTCAAATTTTTAGATAACAGAGAGAGAGCAGTTACCGACATATTAGACCTTGGTTGAGACGTACCAGCTCTTGAAGTAGAAGCTCTTGATGTTCTCTTTCTAGTGATCCTTGTGGAAGCCATTGAAATACACCCTTTTTGAAACAGATGAACAATGCACGAAACTACTTGATGATGATGAACAGTGTTCGAAACTTGATGATGAAGATAAACAGTATAGAAAACCTTGATTTTATGATGAGAAAACCCTTGAATATCTTTTAATTGTGGAAATCTTGTATTTTTGAGGAACTATTTGTAATGGGTTTTCTAGGGTTTTTAGAGGGTTAAAGGATAGGAGAAGAATGAGGAAAGTGATAAGATGCAGTGTATGATGATGGTACTTGGAAAATGTAACAGACCATTAAGTGGGTCAAATTTCTTACACATGAGAAGGCGCGCGCTTTCCCAAGAAATTTTTTTCAGATTCTGTCAGCGACGCGTTGACCAAACCAGGTGTGCGTCGACGCATACTGAATGAAAATGCATAATTTCAAAATTCAAAATGTTGCGTCGACCAAAGGGTCGACCTGCGCTAAGCCGATTCATAATGTGAGAAAAATTGACAATTATGAGTCGACCCATGCTCTGTTTTGGTCGACTCAAACAATTAAAACATGGAAAATGCATATTTTGAGTACTTTATGCATCAAATAGAGATAAATAACAAGCCACACACATACCAAACTTAAAATATGGATCAAAATTACATCTAAACATGAAATATACATCAATCCAATCCATATTTTGGCACAATAGGTTACACATATAATTGATCAAGAGTAGTAATCTAAAAGGAACGATATTACCTCTGACGATTAATGCTAGATGCCCTCACATGTAGCTTAATCTTTTCAATATTGTTAGTCAAATAAAAATATAGACAAGCAATCGTATAGAGCATGCAATCATATATACATATTCAAACGCGATCCGAGATATTGAGAACACCAAGTTCCCTACGGATATTAAAGAAAGGCTTTGTCGCAAGAGGTTTGGTGAAAATATCCGCAAGTTGATTCTTAGATTCAACATGCTCAAATACCACATCACCTTTCTCTACATGATCCCTATGGAAATGATGGCGTATTTCTATATGTTTCGTGCGAGAATGTAATACCAGGTTTTTGGTTAGGTTAATGGCACTTGTATTGTCACACAAAATAGGAATATGTTCAAGTTGAACATTAAAGTCGAGTAATTGTTGCTTAAGCCACAAGACTTGAGCAGAATAACTACCGACCGCAACGTATTCCGCCTCGGCTGTTGACAAAGCCACGGAGAATTACTTTTTGCTATGCCAACTCACTAAGGAATTTGAGAAAAAGTGACAAGTACTACTCGTGCTTTTCCTATCCGATTTGCCACCGACAAAGTCGGAATCAGAATAGCCAACCAAAGAGCAATCACTTCCCTTGGAATACCAAAGCCCATACTTTGGAGTACCGCATAGGTATCTAAGTATGCGCTTCACTGCTTTTAAATGAGATTCCTTGGAGCACGATTAGTACCTAGCACATATGCAGATACTAAACATGATATCTGGTCGGGATGCGGTAAGATAGAGGAGAGAGCCAATCATACCTCTATATTTCTTCGCATCTACATCCTTATCATTCTCATCTCGATTTAAGTTGACGCAAGTAGGCATCGGAGTGTCGATAGCTTTCGAGCTAGCCATGTCGAAGCGCTTGAGTAACACAAGACAATACTTCGTCTGGCTCACGAATGTCCCTTCTTCAAGTTGCTTGATTTGCAATATGAGGAAATAGTTTAGCTCCCCCATCATGCTCATCTCGAACTCTCCCTGCATTAACTAAGAAAAATCTTTGACCATATTTATGTTAGTAGAGCCAAATATAATATCATCTACATATACTTGTACCAAAATTTGGTGTTTTCCTTGACGTTTAATGAAGAGGGTTGTGTCAACCTTCCCTCTAGAGTACCCTTGATCAAGTAGAAATTTGCTAAGACGCTCATACCAAGCCCTAGGGGCTTGTTTGAGACCGTACAAAACACGTTTTAGCTTGTAAACATGATCGGGATACTCATGGGATTCAAATCCAGGAGGTTGGGCTACATAAACCTCTTCATTAATGTAACCGTTTAGGAACACACTTTTTACATCCATTTGAAATAATTTGAAGTTTTTCGCACATGCGTAGGCAAGCAACAGACGTATAACCTCGAGTCAGGAAACAGGCGCATAAGTTTCCTCATAGTCCATGCCTCCCTCTTGGTTATACCCTTACGCAACTAGGCGTGCTTTATTTCTAGTTATAACTCCATTTTCGCCGAGTTTGTTCCTAAACACCCAACGGGTGCCGATTACTCGATGGCCTCGCAGAGGAGGGACAAGGTCCTAAACCTCATTTCTTTTAAATTGCTTTAACTCCTCTTGCATTGACAAAAGCCAATGTTCATCGAGTAAGGTCTCTTTTGAATTTTTAGGCTCAACTTGCGAAACAAACATGGAGTAATAACAGAAGTTACTTAGCTTGGATCGAGTTGTTACTCCCTTTGAGATATCACTGAGAATGTTGTCGATGGGATGGTTTTTGGAAGACTTCCAAGGTGGAGGAATGTCATCTTTATTAGTCGGATGATCCTCCTCACTCTTCACAGGTTGGTGATATTTTTCCTCCTCAACATACACTGCTTCAGGTTGATCAGTCCCTTTATCAGTGTCCTTGAGTATGTCTTCTAAAGATACACCTGCACCATGAAAAGAAGTACATTTTCTGACATTTTTCGGATAAGACTCATTAAAAGTAACGTGTACATACTCCTCAATAGTAAGTAACCTCTTATTGTAAACCCTATATTCCTTACTAGACTGAGAGTATCCAAGAAAGATACCTTCGTCGGCCTTAGCATCAAACTTACCAAGTGTCTCTTTACCATCATTCAACACGAAACACTTACAGCCAAAAACGTGAAGGTGAGATACGTTGAGCTTCCTCCCTTTTAAAAGCTCATACGGTGTTTTGTTTAGAATAGGACGTGTCATACCCCAAATTTTGACCACTAAGATTCCCCATCATTGTGCAAATCATCCTCACAATATGGATGTACCATCATCCCTCATCAGTCTCCCCAAAGATGGGTGAGCATCCACTACAATCAGACTTAGGGTTTCAAGCCCTCTCAGAGCTTTTAGGCAAAGGATCAATCAAGGAATGGCATGATCTTTAATTTGTCTAACCTCTCAAACATCCACAAGGGATCAAGAGGACTCCCACATCAAGAATCAAAGACCAGGCTGCAACATTCCAAGTGGATCAAGCCTTAAGATCGCCAGTGTCACCAAATTAGGGTTTTGTTCGACCAGGGCCTCCAGATGGAAATTTTCCTCTGGGCTTGAGCCAATGATTCAAAGAATAACTCTAGGTACTCTAAGGGACATCATAAACCCAATCATCCAGTCAATTTAGCCTCAGGGGATGCATTTACTAAAAATTAAGAATTAGGGTTTCTTGACCTAATTCACCCCTATGTTGACCTTTGGGACAAAACATGAGCCGAGACCTCAAGACATGATTTGAGGGTCCCTAATAAACTACATTGATCCATTTGTAACCATGGATTAACCTAATAAGCTTGATCAACAAGTTTCAATTTCATCAGAACCACAATTAGGGTTTCGCGAAAAAAGTCAACTGTACCTTTGACTTTTGACCCAGGCATGCTCCCAAACCTTGGGACATGATTCAATACACCCTATAACACCCATGGAACATGTCCATCAAGTTTTATTTAGGTCAAGGACTTGATTTCATAGAGGATCGCACAGTTTGGAATTCATCTGGCAAAAAGTCAACTGTGCACAAAAGTCAAACTTTAACTTTCTGAGATATTTCACAAATATGGTTCTTTGACCCCAAAATGATGTTAATGTGTGATTTGGATCATCATTCATCAAGAAAAATCAAGAAAAGTGGGATAACTTGTAAAAGGGGTAACCATAAAAACTTAGAAATTTTCTAAGTTATGGAACAAAGTGGCTAGGGTACCAACTTTGGAGGATCATATCTCCTAAACCACAAGGCCATTTTTCCCCATTCAAAGCTGAATTTGTAGTTCTCATGGCCCTCTACAAAAGCTTCAACTACACCCCATTCCAATTCATCATGGATTTTGTATGGAATGATCAAAATGGCTGAAAACATGAAATGTCACTTTTTCCAACACTTAGTGAAATTTTCACTAAGTCAGAATCTGTCTTGCTTTTTTTTTCAAAAGTAGGGGGATTTTTCACTTGGATCCAAAAAGTATCAAGACCAACTATGATCACCCATATGTTGTATCATATGAGGGCTTTCCAAAATGGCCAAGAACTCCATGAAACTCTACTTAAGCCATGAGATATGACCATGCCAATATGCCTTGCTGCAAACTGTCATGGCAAGGCAGATTTGTGCATTTTGCTCGATTTGATCAAATTTTGCAAAGGGCAAGCAAATCTATCCATCTGAACACCTCAAGGGGGGACCAAGGAGGGACAAACATTGATCCATCAGCCTCCCAAGTCTTTGGAACCAAAAGTAGTATGCCAAACCTAGAAATGCCTAAAAGAGGGACAAGACTCCAATTTTGGTTTGGAGCATTTAATGGATGCACCAAGGTGGCATGATGTTTACCGTGAAAATTGGTAAACAACCGCTGATCTTCCAAATCTAACTTTGGTGACTCACAGGATCGATCAGATTGATCCTCGGACATGTGCTAACCATTGATCTAAGTTAAATTCTAAAGCAATGAATACTTCAACAATACTCAAAAGGAAAGTTTGTTGAAAATATAGTACAAGACAACGCGTCCAAATGTAAAGTTTAAAAGGCTGAAAAAGGTAAAAGGAAAGGTCAAACGTGCGTAATGAAGATTAAAGGTATAAAACGAAAGTAAGTGCAGGAACGTAACTGGCTTCAAATGAAAGATAAAATTTTAAGTAAGGATCAAAGTAAATTGCATTGAAGAATAAATGGTGTTTTACATCACGTACATTCTCACAATACTCTTTTCTCAACACGCGGATACTTTGAGTAAATTTAGAGTTACTTGTATAAAGTGAACACAACACCTCTAATCCTATTGCTAGGACCCTTATTTATAATACTAACACTAACTGCTAAAAACTGCCTGAAATAGTCAACAAATGACAAGTGTCATATTGCATGCTTCCATTGCTTGGATACACGCCACCTGTCTTTCTTCAAGAGCGAACCAAATTAACTACTCCCTCCTTTATTTGAATTTGAATTTTCAGCGTCATGCATCATCAACATTTTCGGTCGAAGGTTCCCCCTTCAACTCTTAGAAATATTTTCTAAGTCCCACAAGGTCTCCTTTCCTCTTATGAGTACCTTCGACTCGAACCTATCACACAAATCCTGTCGAAAAACTCTTCTAACCCTCTTCAAGAGCTCAACATTCTCCTCAATACTTCCAACTTCATGTGGGCGTCGAATTCACGAGCTAACAAACCGCCCCCCAAAAATGTCTTTTTCGACGATACTGAAGAAAAGGGCATTTTTTGATAGTGTCTGTTCGACGCCATCTTTCGACCTTGCATAGGTGTTCATCAAAACTAACTGACCCACGTTCCAAGAAACTATTCAGTTTCTTTTCAATCAGGTTTATGACATCACAGCAAATTATGATTAGGACTGAAACGTCCCCTCGTAAATTACATCAAGCCGCAAACCACCATAACCTCCCCTAAAGCCTAGGAAATCGTGGACGTAGGTAGCAACTACCACCGCCCCTACGTTGGCTTCTGGAAAGACACGTGTCCCACTAGACTTAGCCCTTCAATGATGGTTAGTGAGCCCTTTCACGTCTCCACAGCACTTTATAAATAGTTTCTTCAGAAACTACTTTTCATTTTCTTTTCCACTCCCAAGTATCTACTACGCACCTTCTCCTCTCTCCAAAACGTTCAACCCTTTACCTTCAACAAACCCACTTTCTTCAAAATTTCTTCACCAATGGCTTCTTCAACTGCTACTACTCAAGACCCAAAGAAAAGCCAAAAGCTCAAAGGTCAAAAGAGCGCACCACTGCTTCTTCAATTTACTAAATTGAACAGACCCAAGGTGGTAAAGAATCAGCAATTCATTCCTGAGCCTCTCAAGGAGGAGAAAAGACACATCTACGAAACCTAGGTACTGATTCCTATTACCGTTACTGGGAAACTGTTAGCCTTATCTGGTCCTTTATCTTCTTTAGACATCGATTATACAACCATTAGTGACTTTTTCCCATCCTATCGTAAAACCAAACCCCTAGGGCAGAAAGACAAAACTAGGGTAACCTCTGAACCCCATGACAATGTAGCCCTGAAGAACATAGATTTGAAATATCTGAACGATGGGTCTAAGTTATTTAGGGCAACTCCGTACTTTAAGGATTCTGACCTTTATTTGAGCTGGTTGGCCAAGTTAGAGAAAGTGAAAGCAGAAACTTGGACGAGCTCAAGAATCTACGACTTGATCATGATCTCGAAGGCTGGTCCAGCCTACTGTCCAACTTTACTGGCATCATCTTTGTATTTTTGGGATAGTACCTACTATACCTTCCATCTCCCTTGTGGGATGATGACACCCACTCTGTTCGACGTAGCCGCTATCACAGGGCTAAAGCTTCATGGTTTAGTTTACGACCCTGAAATAGATGCTATAGACACTATAGGGTTCGCCACCACCAAACACACTTACACTCATTTCATAAACCACTACCACCATAGGCACACTGAAACAGTCGAAGACGAAGAACACATAACATTCTTGGCCATGTGGCTTTCTCACTGCGTATTCTGTACCAAATCCTTGCAAGTGGCACGAAAATATCTGACTCTGGCCAATCAACTAAACCTTAATCGAGGCATCTGCCTAAGTGAAATGATATTGGCCAGTCTGTACGAATCTTTGAGAGAAGGTGCGGGTCGTCTAAAAGACTAAGAGAGTAACGGGAACCTGCTACTATCTGGACCATATTGGTTACTTCAGCTCTGGCTCAATGCCACTTTTGAAGCAAGCCTCCCCAACAAAGGGTCTGTGAATAAAGATGCTTCTGAAATTAAAGAGAGACGAGTCGAATGGGTTCGACTGGTGCAACTGACTCCAAATGAAGAAGGACAGTCACTGAGGGCGTCCTTCTCTGGCTTCGTCAAGATGTTTGCTAAGCGCTATGAGTTCACCTCAAGGATGGCGCCCTTTGCTGAACGAAAATACGGCCCTGAATGGTTTATCAGGCCCTTTCCTCCCTCGTTCAAGAAACATGAAGAAGAATCGCAGCATGTCTGGGAGGCATTTCTGATCCCTCGACTTTTCGTTCACCGACTCAACCTGCTAAAGGGCCAAACCTCCCTGATAGCCTATCAACCAAACCTTGTCTCTCGACAATTTGGTCTAGTCCAGACTCTACCCAAGTGCCTATATGAGAAAAAGGCCCACGTTATTCTTCCCAACACCATTTACGATGCCATAGAGAGTTCGACACATCTTGCTCGACATGCCCATCGATCATACCTGACTCCCGTCTACTTTGAACCTTCCCATCTCTGCACCCAAGAATTCCCTGATTGGTGGTCGACACATTACACTGTGGAGTTCCTTGATGTCTCTAGCTTTGCTCAGTTGATTGACCAAGCTTTTGTTCATGTGTATGAGAAGATCAAGAAAGGTACATCCGTTCATATTAAGGAGATTCACGCCTTCCAGAAGTACTTTGAAACTCTTTATCGACCAGATGATATTAGTCGAACCGTCCGCGAAGCTGCAGTCACGCTGAAGGAGAAATTTTCAAAGAAAATGAAGAGTTTGAAACTCCCTTCATACGTTCCTCCTGAGAAACGCTATGAGGTGGCTTTCGCGCTACATCCTCCCAAGACTCCTCGACTGCCATCTGCTGATTTTGGAGTGGGTCTTGCCCCTCCATTTCCAGATTAGTTCATCTGTAGGGATTCTATAAAGATCCTTCGCCAATAGTCAAAACCAAAGGCTCAGCGGGTGGTTCCGACTAAGCATACGCTAGACAGTTTCAAAGGACACCTTCATGTCGGTATCGAAGATGTTCGCATCGAATAAGAAATACATGAAGGTTTGGATTCTCCAATTTTATGCTCTCTCACTTGAACTTTATCATTACTGACATGTGGTTATTTGGCTTGTTTCACAGCTGTTCCCAAAAAGAACACCCCTCAGCACCCAGTCGAAACCAAAGGCGAAGGCAGCAAGGTACATCGCACACCTTTTCCTTTCGTTGATTATTCCTTCTTCCTCTAATGCTTCTCAATTTCAGGCTTCTCGCAAACCACCTCCGACGCCTCAAAGGAAGCCAAAAAGGGGCGCTGCCCAAATTATCATCGATTCAGAGGATGAGGACCAATCTCCTCCTGAAGACCTGAAGCTCAAGAAGAGGAAGAAACCAAACCAAGAATCTAGTGCTGCTGGTGGCCAATTTGAACCTGCGATGGCTAAAGTCCCCAAACAGACCACTACTATAAGCAAAACCACAGAAGCCCCTTCTGGAACCGCCTCTAAACCAGCTGGAGGTCATGCTGAAAGCAATAACTCTAGCCCTGATGCTGAAGGAGTCAAGGTAACTCGTTGTTTCTTAAATAAGAACTTATTTACTTGGTTTCCCTTGATCTAACTTGCTTCGATTTGACTCAAGCTGATGCTAGTGGTTTGAAACCAACGATGGATCATCCTCCTTCTCCCATCACTCTCCTGAATAGCCAAGGTGAGCCCACTTATCATTCCACTTCCGACTTGGGCTCTGGAATGAGTTCGCTAGGGGAAATTAACAAGCTTGGTTTTGAAACAGCTCCCCCTTCGCCAACAAAGACTGCTACCCAGTAATCTCAAACAGATGGCTCCGACCATGAGGCCAATGACGATGTTCAGCAGGATCCTGACACGACGAATCCAAAAACTGCTGCCATGGGTGAAGACCCAACCTTGGTCGATGAAGAGGGATCCCCAACTGACGAACCCAATGGGAGTGCCAATGTTAGCCTAGAAGGGGAGGAAGAGATGGAAGGAGATGATGATGAGGCCATGCACCAATCTGAACTCGATGGCCACGATGATGACAATGAAGATGAAGACAAGATGGATGAAGATGAAGAGGAGGAGAATAAAGGTGAGGATGAGAAAGCTGACAAAGGACCCACCAACGAGCCAACCCCTGTCGAAGCCATTGTCACCCCAACACCCACTGCTGCGACTGAAGGCAAAACCACGTCAACTGTGTATGGAGCAGGCCTTTCTGAAAAAGAGCTCAATGCATTAAAGGCTAGTAATCCTCGACAATACATAAAGATCCTTCTTGGGCGTTGAGGAAGCTCATCTGACAAAACTCCCAGTGCTTCGACTACCTCTGGGGATCAGCCTTCAAGCAAACCTGAAGATAACATCCTTCTGAAGATCAAAAACAAGGTCTTTAAGGGTGACCTTTTCATACTCTTGCAGATGGACGATGTCACTCATATCTCTCTAAAAAACCTCCTTCAACAAGTTGACATCCATGCCATCTCCCCAGAATCTGCCAACGTCATCTTAGAGCTTAGCGTTATGATTGATCAAGTCCATGGTGACCTGAAACGCCTGCCTCAAATCGAAAAAGCCATTTCAACCACAGCTGGAAGTGAGGCTGCCGCTTGGACTGCTGCCACTAATTCTGAGAACAGAATAGCAGAGTTGGAGGAAACAAAAGAAAAGAACAAGCAAGAAATCACATCCAATGAAGAAAATATTGCTTCCTGGGAGCGAAAAATCAAGAAACTTCGAGCCAAGATCTCAAAGGCCAAAAAGCGTAACGCTGAGTTATCTACTTTCGATGAATCTGGCTTGTCGAAAGAGCTTGAAAGTGCCATAAGTTTTGCTGAGAAAGCTCAACGACTGGAGAAGGAAGTTGAATATTTGAAATCTGACAAGGCCTTGTGTGAAAGGCGTCTTGCTCTCTAGAAGTCGAAGTACTTGAAGATGAAGGAGAACCTCCCCTTTTAGCTTGTTACTTTCTTTGTAAATTTTTTTTTGAATTTGATGCTCCATGGCCCTTTGAGGCTTTTATATGTAATGACTACTTAAGCCATTTTGGCATTCAGGAATACCATTATTGGCTTTGCCCTTGTTATGTCGAATTACTCTTTAACAATTTTAATTTCTTGAAGTGTTGGTTTATATTTTTTCAAATACTTTCCATTTACTTTCAAGATTCTTTTATCCTCATTTAATTCTTCAACTTCATAGGCTCCATTATAAAATACTTGCGTAATTTGAAATGGGCCTTCCCATTTTGGGGACCATTTGCCCAAGGCTCTAACCTTTCGATCCATAGGCAGGATTACCTTCCAAACTAAATCTCCAGGTGAGAAGGTCTTGATTCTAACCTTTTTATTATAAGACTTCTCCACTCTTTTCTTTTGTCTCTTTAAGAGTTCTAAGGCTTTAAGTATTCCTCGTCTAAATCTACCAGTTCGTCTAACATTATATTCCAATATAGCTCAGAAGGAATTTCATGATGTCTCTGAATCCTAGTCGACTGGAGGTATATCTCAACGGGCAACACTGCATCGTGACCAAAAGTCAATCGAAAAGGAGTGGTGTTGGTTGCTTCTTTGGGAGAAGTTCGACATGCCCAGAGGATCGGGTCCAATGTCTTATGCCAATTTCTAGGCTTTTTTCCCACATGTTTCTGGATCAGACCAATCACCACTTTATTAGCTGCTTCGACTTGACCATTAGCCTGAGCATAATAAGGTGTAGAAGTTAAGAGTTTGAAACCCATCTCTTTTGCAAACTCCTGCATCTTTCGACCAGTAAAGACCAATCCTTGATCTGTTGTGATCATTTCTGGGATTCCAAACCTGTAAATGATGTATTTTTGAATGAACTCGATCACATCCTCTTGATCCACATTTGGTAAAGGTGTTGCCCCGATCCATTTTGTAAAGTAGTCGATCCCTACCAAAATGTATCTCTGATTCTTGGAGGATACCGGTCGAATCTCTCCAATCAGATCTAAAGCCCAACCTCTAAAAGGCCATGGCTTGACTATGGAATGTAACTCACTAGCAGGGATATGCTGTATGCCAGCATGAACTTGGCATTCTTGGCAACCCTTGGCGAATTCAATGCAATCTTTTAGCATCGTGGGCCAATATATGCCTTGTCGAAATAATAGCCACTTCATCTTATGGCATACCTGATGCACCCCTCATGCCCTACTATGGACAGTAGAAAGGGCCAGATATGCTTCTATTTCACTAAGACACTTAAGTAAGACCCCCTCAGGGGTCTTTTTAAACAATTCATTGCCTAGAAGGACATAACTTAAGGCCTGATACCTGACCTTTCGCTCTGTGGATCCTGTCGGGTTTTTTAAATACTCGACTATAGGCTTCCTCCAGTCTTTATCCATCAAGTTGTCTATCGCTAAAATCTCAAAATTTTCTTCGTCAGCATATCCAAGCTTTGTCACTTCTAGGTCTGATGGGCATAGTCCAACAGATACCACTTTACCTCTAGCTTCGATTACCTCTTGCAAATTTTCCTTCGAAACCTTATACCTAGAAGCAACCTGAGCCAAATCATTGGCCACTTGGTTTTCTAGTCGAGGTATGTGTCGAATGCTCACTACTTCGAATCTCTTCAATAGTCTGTTGGCCACTACGAAGTACATGATAAGATTCTCCTTAACGCATTTGTACTCCTTTGTAATTTGCTTTATGAGCAACTCTGAGTCTCCCATTATTTCGACTCGAGTTGCCCCCTGTCGCTCCCGGGATTTTCATCCAAGTACAAACACGAAAGTGGCACGGAAACAGAGTCGCCAGCAATGTGTATTTATTCCAAGAGAGGGAAAGGAAACACTGCATAAACCTGGGGGAAGGAAAGAGCATGGTCTTGCGACCAAGAGAACTGGGTTCGGGAGTCGGTTACGCGAAGGGAAGGTGTTAGCACCCAACACGTCCATCGTACTCGATGGGATCCACGCTTGCTGTCTCGATCAAAGGGTGTCGTCGTCTAGAGCTCCACTGCTACTGGACCGGAGAAGGAATGAGAACAGAAAAGAACGGAGAAACGAAGAAGAAAAGAAAAAGAAGCGACTCGGTAGGACGTCCTCGGAGTCCTAGGCCTACGTATTCCCTCGGGAACGGGAAAGTCAGAGTCAACGTAGTTCGGACACGAACTAAAGGGGGAGGTTGCTCGCCAAGACATCGCCGTCTCGTGCCTACGTATCCTCAATCTAACCAGAGAGAGGAAGTCAGAGAAGTCATAGTTCGACTTAACGAAGTTGGTGTTTTTTATGAACGACGTTAAGTTCGCGTCTGGCAGTTAGGGTCGGTGCCTGTTTGCGACGAGACGGAAGTAACGTGCCCTTTCTGAAAATGAGGTTTAAAACTTAACAATCCCGAAGGATGAAAAAGGTTTGAGTTTGTTTTGTGTTTTTTAGACAGAAGTGTTTTTGAAATTGTTTGTAACTTGCATTGCGCCCAAGTCTACAACATAGGAACGAATATGTCGCGTATCGTCCCCAACAGGACGTACACTGCATACCCTAGAAGAACGAAGGGAGACCCCCCATTATTCACTTCCCACATACAAGGCTCATGCGCAATACACGTTTAACCTTTATTAAGTGTTTTAGGAGAATTATGAGATGAGAAGAGAAGACTCAAATTGAAAAGAAAACACTAAGGGAATCTAGCTTGTTCCTAATGTTATCATGCAAACATGGCCCTAAGGTCAAGGTTTGAAAACCTAAGTCTAGGAAGAAGATAGGGATAGCACTACCTAATGCTTATCCTACCTCACTTTAATCAAAGATTAAAGATGAGCTAGGATTCCTAAGGGTGTGGATAAATTGTACACACAAAGCATTATATCATGCTATTCACAAGTATACAAGGGAAATTGAAAGAGATGAAAGAGAAGAGATATGAGTATGGATAAGCCTCCACATACTCAAGACTTACCATAGCCCCTACACAAAATGGTTAGTACCAAAACAATTCAAATATTAAAGCACAAGTAAAGCAAGTAAACACCTAAGTCCTAGTGTTCTAAAACAAACTCCAAGAAGTTCTAAAAGATCAAACCTAAAAGGAATGGATCACTAAAGGATGGTACTAACCTAGGGAAGTAGCAAATCTTACTTACCTCCACCAATGGTTATAAAGACATACAATATCAATCTATGTTTAAACAACCAACTAAACTTCAAAGGAATGCAAGGATATGTACTAAAGATGCATCATGAACATTCAAGAGATGTAAACCTGCAAGGATGCAATATGAAACACCATAACCAGTAGGAAACCACTTCATATATGTCATTAAGTATCCATGCATTATCATCCATAATATGAGAATAAAACTCAAGTAGAAGAAGTGGGGAAAAAGTGGAACAATGTCACACAATAAGGCACAATGTTGTTTGCTTACAAAACAAGTCACACATGAGAGTAAAATGCAATTATGAATGCAAATGAGAATGGATCAGTAGCATACATGTTATAAGATGACATGAGAATGCACAAATGAACAAGTTTGGTTCATACACAAGTCACATTAGAGATTGAAAAGAAGAGAACACAAGTTGAAGTTCATACAAAATGAAACATGCTTCAAATGTTTATGTAATTGTAATGCATATGATATAACATTATGAGTCAATGAGAATAGATGAAATGATCTATATACAGTAGAGGGACCTATAAGAATGAATGTAGATGGCATACCAATGTGAGATACATACAAACTACATTGAAAAAGAACAAGTGATAGATGCACAATTAAGTAAGAATGCAAGATGAACATCAATTGCAAAACATGTCAAAAGGAAACATGTGAAATTCTGGTACATGTGCAGAATTCAGATGTCCTAGAACATGCCGTTCGACATCTGGTCTGACATGATCATAAAGGGCAAGGTATATAGCAATAATCATGGCACTGAAAAAGTAAAAGCAAGACACACAGAATTATTAACCCAGTTCGGTTTAACACACCTACTCTGGGGGCTACCAAGCCAGGGATGAAGTCCACTATCAGTAGTATCAATTCAAAGCTAAACTCTCTGTTTACAGCTTATCACTCAATCACTACCCAATGACCCTTCTACCTAGATCCTCTCTAGATATGAGAAACCCTTCTCACTTCCAATCATCGCAATGATGTCTAGCAGTTGACAATCTGCCACTGCATCAACGGCTCTTAACCTATACAACAATTCAGCATAGAACGACACCTTTCCAAGACACAGCTTAGAGTTACTTAAAAGCTTCCTCCAAGAACAATACTCCTCTTACTTAATAGCTTCGAGGATCACACGTACAAACTGTCCAACTCACAGGTCGAGTGGTACAGGAACCAACCCTAATACTAGAACTTTTACATCTTTGGTTGCATTACCAAACTAGGTTACAAAACATCTATATATAACCTATTCCCAACTGGATTTGGGCCTACAAAAACACAGCAGATGAGCTGCTACAAGTCAGCAGAAACTTCTGCTACAAATCAGGACTTCAATCTATAACTTCCTAAAATATCTCCATATTTAGAAAGTGTATATTTTCCAATATTCTTCTCAATTTCAGACTTGAATCTTCAGACCTTTTAATTCAGTGCCACATGGAATTTGCATATTGTTTCCTGAATCTTCTGCATCTGTTAAGGCATAACAGAATTCTAAATTCTCTTTAGTTCTGGCGTGATGTCGAATGAACCTGCATGGGACATCTTGATACGACATGTTGTTCCAGATGATGAAACTACTTCAGCTCAACATGTTCCAATGCACACTAGAACTCCTTGCTCAACCTGTTCTTCCTTAGCAAGATAAACTATCCTATCTAACACATTGCTGCTATTATTTGTTTTACAAAATTAATGCCAACCCTTAAAAATAAAGAACTAACATTCTCCCCCTTTGGCAAATTTTGGCTAAAACAAATACATAAACATTACAACTCAGAGTACAATAGCAATCACAACTCTATACTAATGTCAGTAGTCATCAACAACTACTGATCCAACAGTAACCATCAGTAGCTACTGTGAACAGCAATCCTGGAGAATCAACTTCTAGGGAATACTTGAATGATGTTAGGACATCATGTTTGACAACTCTTTTGGCAGCACATTTCTATGAGCTCCATAACATCACCTTCGAGCACCACAGCACAATTACTTCAGGCAGCACATCAGGAGGTAAGAAGTAGAAAGTCCCGAAGTTATGCACATGAGGAAGAAGATATCTGGTGTACATGAGGAAGAAGATTTCTGACTCCCCCTTAATCCCACACATTTCTTTTTCCTTCCGGCTCAGACCTGGATAATTGTAGAAGACTCCTTCTGAAAAGAAACGTCTGTCTTCACACAAAAGACCAATGGTGGCATACGAGATTTCTGCACACCTTTCTTGATCAGACGCCCCCAGTCGACCTGTGGCATAAGTTAAAACTTAAGAAGTATCAATCTATCAACCCAGGTAACTCAGAACACAAGTCACAACTGTGTTCATAACTCAGGACACAAGTCACAAACGAAACTCAACACCAACTCAAGGAAATGACACCCTCTTCGCAAACAATTGGAGCTGCAGATTCCAAACAAGGCATCTGCCTAACCCATTTCACACACTCTTTCTCCCCCTTTTTAGCCAAAAATTGGCAAAGGAGGCCCTCACAGAACCAGACCCAAGTGATGCTTACCCAAATATGAACAAACGCCATAATGCTTGTGAAACAAGATCACTCACTTAGTTGAAGGAGAAGAAAACAAACCCTATAAATAGCAGATCAGTTACTTTGGAATTAACGAGCTTTGAATATTTCAAGATTCTTGGTCAAAGAAATGCTATTTTAGGTACCAAAAACTCCATTCAACATTCAATGCCTACCTTCCAAAAACTGCCTTGACTGCCTTAAATGTTTCTCAACTGAATCTTACCATAAATTAAGCCAATAACGTTCCATGCATAGGCAGAGACACATGTTTCGCCTTATCCTTACACCACCGTCCAGAGAAATTCCTTGTTTGGCTCAAGAGAAACATGTCATGTACCATGTTCTGACATCTTACCAAAACCCAAGACTCCACAGACACTTATACAAACACATCTTCTTATCTAATGGATACTGAGACGACTTCTCACAATCCCTTCAAGATTCATTCAGAACCAGCAGAGAAAAATAAAGTCACCCATATACAACAATGCTACTTTTCAGACCTCTCCTATACAAGCACTAACTTCACACAACTATGATATATCTCATCAAGATGTTTGACATTACACTGCACAAACTAGACCAGCATACACGCTTCACACAAATCTGTACCCTTGTAGTAATAGACCATAGACAACAGCCTTAACTCCCCCTGACATGAACAACTAATGCTCCTTATGAATACGAACACTTGACACCAGATGATATTACCACATTCTCAACATTAAGAACTGCCACTTCTTGTATTTGTTGAGCATAATCTCACCGTGTATATGCCAAGTCCAATATAAAAGCCCACTTGATTTGGAATTTCTCACATATTCCATAACAAATGCCTTTAGATTACTTGCAACACAAAACAAGGACTGCCACCACCTTTTACTTGTATTAGAAGAAATCAACCTTCTGTCCTTACATCTAATGAAGTCTTCATCATGAAAGTAGTCATGTATTGCCAAAACAAACTACTTAACATCAAGATCAGAATCTGCCCATTCTAATCCACATTATGTCAGAACTGCCACTTCCGACAATAATGCTGCTTCTTCCAACTCCTTCATCCAGAATACACAACAAACAATGATGTTGTAACATTATGTAGGACATCAGCATTAGATAAAAGATCACACCTTCTGCATTTTATTCAGGTAATCACAACCACCTGATCACAACAGAGAGAAATAAACTCTCACACAATTCAGAAATCTGAATTGCATCCATACATCAGATAACTACCAAGCTCCCAACAAGGTATTTGTTTATCCAAGAAGGATTCACAATCAAACAGCAGATGATGCTCACTTCTTCATTCACACACTTCTGATACAGTCAGCTGATAAGGCTACCTCAGGTTGTTATCAATCATAACCACTCAGAAAGAATAAATTCCTGAACCATAATATCCAGACTGCAGACTTGCATAATTCTCTAGACAAATACTTAGTCTCCCGTCAAAGTATTTACCCTTATGCATAGCATCAATAATAGACAAATACTAAGTCTCCCATCAAAGTATCTACTATTAGTCAGAATAAGATTACCTTCTCACACAAGGTATGACAATTTGTTTGTAATCTCTGCATACGTCTGACAACTTTTGATTCATGACATATATTCACAAGTTACTTTAACTTGGATCAGTGGCTTGATCTTGGACTTCTTTCTATGCAAAACAACCTTGGCTGAACAAGCAACCACCTAAATTGATGTTCCAACATCAATCTCAGTCACACATTTTCACAGAGCTTTTCTGAAGATATCGTCTATAGTAAAGCTCTAGCACACGAGGATCAACCATCAGTACCTGATCAAGCTTTCAGGTCATATCACATTCAGCAACAGGAACAACTCATGAGTCTTCTCCTTAAATCACAGCATCTTGCCTGACTTTGAGATGTTGGATGTCATCAATATTCCACAACCAATTTTCCTCTTCTAATCCGTCGGCCAAACTCATCCAAGCACATAGTCACCACCCAACCCCACCGGTTGATTCAACTTCATAGTGCTTAACTCTTGAAAGTTCTCCACTACACCAGAATAAGAGTTCCATGCTCTCATAGACTTGATAAATGTCATCAAGTTTGAGTAAACAACCTCCATCCTGAATCAGAGAAACATCATCCAGACAGCTTGAGAGAATAAATTCTTAATACATCAGGTACTCTCCCTCAGAATCTGCCAAGAGCACTTCATAGAATCATACATTCTTCCCTTTAATAGCAGCACAAACTATGATTAGATCATCTCAATCCTTAAGCACACACAGTCAATACTTATCTAGCTTCACAAGATCATTCAGATAGTGCTTCCAAATAACAGAGAAAAAATCATGACTTTTTGATCTTTGACCTTCATGTCCAAGAAGTCTGCTAGAGATAATACTTCTTGAATCTCAGGTTCTCCACTCTTGCAGCAAGGACCAGAAATAAACTGACCTCAGGAGTAAATAACATGTTGATCACACCTTGACCAACTCACACATCTAAGATAGGTTCCAGGGCCAGAACCTTCTTAGACAAACCACCCAGATGCCTCCTCTTCCAGATCAGGAGTAGGTTCCAAACTCATGTGATCAAACCACATTAGTTTAGCACCCAAAGCATCTGCTATGCCATTCCTTCAGACAATAGAATTCAGCACAATTCTGACGAGATGTTCTAACACAAGATAGGACATCATTCCAATGAACACATCAAGAGATCAAAGACTGGAGATTAGCCCTTTTAGGAATAGAGGCAAAAGTAAATAACTTTTCTTCCTTACAACTTCACTTATCAATGCCTTTATGAGTGGACTTGAACAAATATCTTCAAGTATCGTTAACAAAGTAAGTTGAAGCAGTTTTGCATATATCCCATCACCATAATGTATACATTCAGAGAAGAATAACCTCCTCAATTGCAACCTCAGGAGTTTTCAGATAGATACGCAGCGGATCAAAACACAAACTCCTCAAAACATTCAGGTGTCACATATCACCCCTAGCATCATAGTCCAGGTGACACCACAATACCACAGGTTTGAAAATAAATCAAACCTAATGTAACCACAACACAACAACTTTTCAACCAAACCTCCAAGCCTTCAGCACATGCCACTGCCTGTCACGAACAGTCCATCCTCCACTTCTAGGGACCATTCTCACACCTATATGAACTACTCCAAGTTCAAACAACTTTTCAGTAGAAAGCTTCTACCTTGACCATGAACCAGAAAGTATCTTCCCTTGGATCTCATCCAGATACAGAACAGAATGACATGCTCTGATACCAATTGAAATTCTGGTACATGTGTAGAATTCAGATGTCCTAGAACATGCCGTTCGACATCTGGTCTGACATGATCACAAAGGGCAAGGTATATAGCAATAATCATGGCACTAAAAAAGTAAAAGCAAGACACAGAGAATTGTTAACCCAGTTCGATTTAACACACCTACTCTGGGGGCTACCAAGCCAGGGATGAAGTCCACTAACAGTAGTATCAATTCAAAGCTAAACTCTCCATTTACAGCTTATCACTCAATCACTACCCAATGACCCTTCTACCTAGATCCTCTCTAGATATGAGAAACCCTTCTCCCTCCCAATCATCGCAATGATGTCTAGCAGTTGACAATCCGCCACTGCATCAACGGCTCTTAACCTATACAACAATTCAGCACGGAACGACACCTTTCCAAGACACGGCTTAGAGTTACTTAAAAGCTTCCTCCAAGAACAACACTCCTCTTACTTAACAGCTTCGAGGATCACACGTACAAACTGTCCAACTCACAGGTCGAGTGGTACAGGAACCAACCCTAATACTAGAACTTTTACATCTTTGGTTGCATTACCAAACTAGGTTACAAAACATCTATATATAACCTATTCCCAACTGGATTTGGGCCTACAAAAACACAACAGATGAGCTGCTACAAGTTAGCAGAAACTTCTGCTACAAATCAGGACTTCAATCTATAACTTCCTAAAATATCTCCATATTTAGAAAGTGTATATTTTCCAATATTCTTCTCAATTTCAGACTTGAATCTTCAGACCTTTTAATTTAGCGCCACATGGAAATTGCATATTGTTTCCTGAATCTTCTGCATCTGTTAAGGCATAACAGAATTCTAAATTCTCTTTAGTTCCGGCGCGATGTCGAATAAACCTGCATGGGACATCTTGATACGACATGTTGTTCCAGATGATGAAAGTTACTTCAGCTCAACATGTTCCAATGCACACTAGAACTCCTTGCTCAACCTGTTCTTCCTTAGCAAGATAAACTATCCTATCTAACACATTGCTGCTATTATTTGTTTTACAAAATTAATGCCAACCCTTAAAAATAAAAAACTAACAACATGGAAGACCTATAACTTGACATACATGACCTATAATATCCAAGTAAACATGTGTCAAAAGGTAACATCAATCATCTCAAGAGACTATAGGCAACATGACACAAAACCATAACATATGCATACAATGAAGCACATAAATGCACATGTAGTCAATCAACAAGGCAAAAATAGAAAGAGACTTGGAAAAAATGTGAAAACATAACACCAATCATCTAAGTCAGAATGGGATCACATATCAAAAGCATGGCTCAAAACTCAACCATAAACATATTCAATTAATGTCTAAGAACTCACAAAAGGTCATTAAGAAAGATGGAACAAATGAGTTCCAAATGCTATGCAAAAATGGTTTTAAAAATAAAAGAAAAATATTTTTAGAGGCTTTCAGATGTTATTTAATCAATGCAAAAAGATTGGATGCAAAAGAGTATGTGAGCTAAGAGAAACAAAATGAGGAAATCAAGTATCAATGAAGAGAAACATTAAAAAAAGAAATTAAGAAGAAATTCTGAAAATATAAACAAAAATTAACAAAATCCGAGTTAAAAATTATAGAAATTATTTTAATATGTCAAGATGGTTGGTGAATTTATTTAGAATTTTTAAAGATGATTTACTATTTTTGATAAATGGAAATCAAACAATATAGAAAAACAAAATAAAAATGCAAAGGAAACAAGTAGGGGGTGCAGCGTGAGTAAATTTCAGTTTAAAAAAGAATTGGGCTCAAACATGGGGTGTACAGATAGCAATTATAAACCCAGTCCAATAAAAACGTGCGCGTGTGTGATATGGTGTACGTTTAGTCAAACATGGAGTCATTTACATCCATAGGATTACTTAGTCAAACATCATCAAGATAAGCAGGAGTATCACATGGATGAGGGCACAAGTACATGTTAACTACCATACACACGCACATATGCAAGCATCTGAGAACACAATTGAGTCACGTGACACGGACACTCCTTCATTTATGCGTTGGCAACCTATCACGCGTTGGATTAAAATGATCTAACTGTCACGTTTTAAACTGCACCTAAAACCCTAAACGTATCTCACCGGTCGGAGAAGGACCTCCGGTCATCTTCTCCGGCCATCTCCGGCCACCTGCAAACGTTCACATGTCCAGAAATCTATGAACTGCACATCAAAATGAAGAGGAAGTCATGTAGAACAAGAATCCACAGTCCAAATTCACAAACAATACCTGATCAGAGAGAAACGAACAAGAACAGTTTGCCCTAAAAAAAAAAACTACACCTCTAAGAGGTCTATCAACTAGCCGGAAATGTCACACTGCTTCTAGTAAGCCATAATCATCATGAAAACAAGCTATACTCAGTGAAGAAAAAGTTGAGGAAGAGGAACCTGAAATTTGGAGAAACTTTGGATCTTCAGAAATCCAGAGATGATCTTGTTCTTGAGCTTAAACTGAGCAAAATAAATGCTATTGAATCTTGAAATCTTGCAGAAATCAGAATGGAATTCCAACTGAATTGAAAATTCACTTGATGAATGGAACTTAATCTTCCTTGTTCTTGATCACTGATGAACCATTGATGAAGAGAGTGATGAATAGATGAAGATGATGATGAGATCGTGCAGAGAGAAAGAGAGTTTCAGAGAAGAACTTGAGAATGAGAGTTTGTGGAATGTGAGAGAAATCGAGAAAAATGAAGTGTTGTTGTTAATTTTGTGAGCAAGTGAGCTTATATAGGTTGAGTTAGTTGTTAACTAGTGTGGTTAACAGTTAGGAGGAGAGTTAAGTGAGTTGGGTTAAGTGATTTCTGAGTTAACTAACTGAGTAAGTTAGTTAGAACACGAGCTGAGCTTGGTTTGGCTATGGTGTGGAGAGCTCATGGCAGCTATGGTGAGGGCGAATGATCAGTGGTGATGAGGTTATGTGTTGCTACAGAAACTTAGTGAGCAAGTTTCTACTTATTTCCCTTTTCATGTATGGTATAGCATTATGCATAGTGTGTAAGAAACATGTATGGCCAAATGAAGTAAAGAGCAGCTGGTAGGAAATATTTGATGTATGCGCGTGTATTGAGTAATCAACCAAAAACAATGTGCAACAATTCCAACTTAGGGCAGCCTCACATCAATGAAAACAAGGAGGTTTGGGTGAACATTTCTTCATGTACAAGGCATGGAATGATGTGATTTTGATGGCTATGGAAAGAGGGAACATGTTAGAACAAGATTGGTATTGGAAATTAGATGGAATGGAGACTTGTAAGATGATCAAAAATAGCTCCAAACATCAAGGCACAAAACTGGTTTTATGGGCGCGTGACTTGGTAGGCTGGCATGGCATCATGACTTGTGAACTTCAGCATGAAACCATCAACTTAGGACCCCTATAACTCATTCATAACTTGTTCAAATGGAAAAATGTCCAACATCAAAGTTGAATAGGACATTGGGATGAACAACTTTGATGTTCAACATTTTTTTCATTTGAAGTATCCTTGATGGTGAAAATTGGCTTGACATTTGGCACACCAAGTGTTTGATGAAATTATGGCCTGGGGGCCTGAACTTGCCTTGCCATGACTTGGAATTTGCCTTGATTTTGCCAAACTTTGATTGGTCATAACTCCCTCAATTTTGATCCAATGGAAGAGTTCTTTATATGGATTTGAAGCTTGGAATGTGATCTTTAATTGGCTCAACTTGGGCCTGAAGCTTGGAGCTTTTATCTTGAAGAAGGGAAGCCTTAAAGTGTAGTGCAAAATGGTCCAAACTTGCCATATTTGGAAACCCTAAGTTTCTAAAAATGGAAACTTTGTACATTTCTTGATTTTTTATGATTCCTCCATCATTTCTTGATCAAATCTTGTCCAATGAACATATGTAACTTGAATTTCATGATTTTGACCTTAAAAAGTCAGGAGTTGACTTTCTCCTCTGCGCAGTTGACTTTTCCCCAAATTTCCTGATTCTCAATCAATTGGTCAATTGAAACCCTCCCAAATCAAATTGATGGACCATTCTTTATCCTCAGACCATTGAGGACATGTAGAATACCATGAGATCAAGTCTTGCCCAAGAAAATCAGAAATAAACTGATTTCATGGCAAACCCTAGTTTTAAACCCTCAGTCTAGGAGAAAACAGCATATCCTCCAAATCCAAATTCCTCTGAATATGATGTACACCCTGTCTAACAAAATTGAGATATGATATTTAGAGGTGATAAAAGCTCAAAGATTTTGTCCATTGGGGCATTCTACTCAAGAATTCCAAAACCCTAGTTTTGCACTGATTAGGATGATGTGATTCCCTTGCATTCTTTTGTCAAGTTTGATCATATGATAAGGTGATGACTCAATTAAGACCCCCTTGAGGCTCAAGGCTCCTTGGACTTGGCTTAGACACCCTGATCCCATGCCAAAGAACCAATGAAATGCAAATGATGATTATGCCAAAATGCCATGCAGCATAAGCCAGTAAAAGCTAAAAGCAAGAGGGCAAATTTTGAGGTGCTACAGCTGCCCCTATTCTAACTCCTTGGATCCGAGGGTATGATAGCGACGGTTTTCAGACAAACGGGATACACGGGGTTTAAATACCAAAATAACCTGGAAATTTGCAAACTGTAGGGATAACAAAATAGAGTTGTTTACGAGGACGGCCACAGACGAACTCGAAAAGGAAGACCGGCCACAGACGGGCTACCCAACAAAAGAATACGAGGACGGCCGCAGACGAACTCGAACAGGAAGACCGGCCACAGACAGGCTACCTAACAAAAGGATACGAGAACTTCCACAGACGAACTCGAAAAGGAAGACCGGCCACAGACGGGCTACCCAACAAAAGAATACAAGGACGGCCGCAGACGAACTCGAACAGGAAGACCTGCCACAGACGGGCTACCCAACAAAAAAATACGAGGACAGCCGCAGACGAACTCAAAAAGGAAGACCGGCCACAGACGGGCTACCCAACAAAAGAACACGAGGGCGGCCGCAGACGAACTCGAAAAGGAAGACCGGCCACAGACGGGCTACCCAACAAAAAAATACGAGAACGGCCGCAGACGAACTCGAAAATGAAGACCGGCCATAGACGGGCTACCTAGCAAAAATAACATGAGGACGACCGCAGACGAACTCGAAAAGGAAGACCGGCCACAGACGGGCTACCCAACAAAAAAACACGAGGACGGACGCAGACGAACTCGAAAAGGAAGACCGGCCACAGATGGGCTAACCAACAAAAGAATACGAGGACGGCCGCAGGCGAACTCGAAAAGGAAGACCGGCCACAACCGGGCTACCTAGCAAAAGAACACGAGGAAGGCCGCAGAGGAACTAGAAAAGGAAGACCGGCCATAGACGGGCTACCCAACAAAAGAATACGAGGAAGGCCGCAGACGAACTCGAAAAGGAAGACCGGCCACAGACGGGCTACCTAGCAAAGGATAAAACGAGGACGGTCGCAGACGAACTCGAAAAGGAAGACCGGCCACAGACGGGCTACCTAAGGATTCGTAGAATCAGCAGATCTACAAAAATGACTCCACTGGGGAAAAGAGATATCTAGACAGACAACTCTGTAGGGGAGTATATGAAAGAATAGGAAGGACGTATCCACTGGTTGCTGTGTAATGTTAACCAACATCTCCTGAGTTACATCACTTTCTGCTGGGGAAAGAGACTGGCAAAAGAAATCAAACATGGCTTATGCTTCGAATGCGCATGTTTGAATTTCTATGGCGTAATGCTCCAGGAGAAATGGAAATGCTACGCGTTTGGGAGGATGCCATGCAAGAATGCTTATGCAATGCAAAAGAAGCGTCTCAGCAAAATAAATGCTGAAGACAAGGGCAACTCCACCAGGGATGATAAACTAAATTGTCCTCTGAATTAAGAGATCCTGCTGAGAAAGACTTCACTCTGCTGAGGAAGACATTGATCACAAACTCTGCTGGAGATGAAAACTCTGATAGACTACCCCCTCTGTTGGGGATTGATAACAACGAATATTGAAGATGGAACCTAAATAGAAATTCTCTCTGCTGGGGATTACTAATGACTTCCATCGAAGACAGAACTTAACACTTGGATTTGAAATATGCCAATCACCATTGATCTTAAGACCTGGTGGGGATGTCAACCGCTATTGAACAAACCACTGTGAAAATCACCACCAAACTATGCTTGGGGAGACAAGTCAATAATACCGAACCTGTTTGGGGATATTAATGAACTTAACCTGCGGGTGGGAGACATTTGTACCTTCAACCTACTGGGAATGTCTGCTAAGGGATGTCCTCAAGCCTACTCATCTGTTGGGGATTAGATCATATTGTTGCTAATAAGAAAAACATTTCCGACTAGTTGAGGAAAATAGGCATTCAGACTCTGCGGGGAAATAACATATTTGTCCAAAGAAGATATCCCATCAGTCTCTTACTGGGGATGCATAAATATCAACTTCTGGTTACTCGCTAGGAGAGTAGTGGACCAACCAACACTCTAGCTGGGGAAATAAGCCTCTGCATTCTGCTTGGGGAAGGTAATTTATGCTGAGGAAAAGATTCACCCTACCCTGCTGGGGATTAGAGTACACAACTGCTAGTGAAACAAGCATCTCCTGTCCTTGAAGTAATCCATTTCTGACTGCTTGCTGGGGAGTAATAGATCAACCATTTCTGACTGCACCCTTACAGGGAAGAGTAAGCTCTGCTGAGGATGATGATCTTTCAGATGCTGAGTAGAGTAACTCTACTGGGGAGAAATCCTGCTACCCTACAAACAAAATCAACAGACAACGCAAAATAGTTATCTAGACTATCATCCTAATGACTATTTCATGAGCAATTTCCACTGTTTTTCGATATGCTTCGCTAAGCTTAACATTTTGCATGCAATGTCTTATCAAAATATCAGACTTTTCACAAATAAAACAGTAAAAAATAAAACATAAATGGAAAGCTCTTTGACTGAAGTGAAAATTTTATTGAATGAATTGGCCTGTAAATAGGCATTTACATTCGGAGGCAATTCCTGAAAAGAGGTAATTGCGCAAGAAAGTAAAAGCAAATACACATGTCGGCAATGTGGGGAACAGATATCCACCATGATTTGATTCAGCTATGACCCGTATGTCTCGCTTATCCGCATATGTTTTGACCTTCGAAGAGACTGACCGGGCTTATTCCTTTCTTTCGAGATTCCCATGCATCACAAGTGTTCACAGATCGAACACAGATCGTAACCTCTTGCTTTCAAATCCCTAACTTTTGCCTGGATCGCCCTTTACGGGTTTTCAATCCACCGGGATACCTATTTTTGCCAAAGTTGCCTTGTCAGGTTTTCAACTTTGCGGGTTTATTCTTTTTTCTTTTTGTCCCTAACTTTTGCCCGAACCTTTTCTTTTTATGGTTCGTCGGGATGCCCCTTTTTTGCCTGGATCTTCTTTTTATGTCCAACGGGTCTCTTTTATGCAAAGTATTTTTTGACTACGTCTGCATTCACAGGGGATGTAAAATCTTCACCATCCATAGTTGAGAGTAATAAGGCTCCACCAGAGAAAACCTGTCTTACTACATATGGACCTTCGTAATTTGGAGTCCATTTGCCCCTGTGATCTGTTTGAGGAGGCAGGATCCTTTTCAAAACCAATTCACCAGCTTGAAAACACCGAGGACGCACTTTCTGATCAAAGGCTTTCTTCATCCTGCTCTGGTACAACCGGCCATGTGCAATGGCTGCCAATCTCTCTTCCTCAATCAGGTTCAGCTGATTCAATCGAGAACACACCCATTCAGCTTCGTCAAGCTTCACATCTGCCAGAATCCTCAAAGAAGGGATCTCAACCTCTACCGGTAGCACTGCTTCCATACCATAAACCAATGAGAAAGGAGTTGCCCCAGTTGATGTATGCACTGACGTACGATAACCGTGTAAATGCATAAGGCAACATCTCATGCCAGTCTTTATACGTCACTACCATTTTCTGCACAATCTTCTTGATATTCTTATTTGCTGCTTCAACAGCCCCATTCATCTTTAGACGATAGGGAGAAGAATTGTGATGTTCAATTTTAAAGCTCTGACATAGTTCCTTCATCATATTATTATTCAAATTTGAACCATTATTAGTAATGATTCTCTCCGGGACTACATATCGGCAGATGATGTCCTTCTTGATAAACCGGGCTACTACTTGTTTAGTAACGTTGGCATATGAGGCTGTTTCCACCCACTTCGTGAAATAATCAATGGCAACCAAAATGAAACGATGCCTATTGGAAGCAGTCGGCTCAATCTTCCCGATAATATCAATGCCCCACATGGCAAAGGGTCAAGGCGATGACAACACATTCAGGGGAGTAGGCGGTACGTGTACCTTATTTGCATAGATCTGGCACTTATGACATTTCCGAGCATATTTTAAATAATCAGACTCCATAGTCATCCAATAATAACCCGCTCTCAACAGTTTTCTGGCCATAGCGTGCCCATTGGCATGGGTACCGAAAGAATCTTCATGCACTTCCTCCATCAACAGATTTTCCTCGTGTTCGTCAACACAACGTAGCAAGACCATGTCAAAGTTCCTCTTGTACAACACATCGTCTTTGTTCAAAAAGAAATTTCCCGCCAACCTCCTCAAAGTTTTCTTATCCTTGGTGGACGCGTCAACTGGATACTCTTGACTCTTTAGAAAGACCTTAATATCGTGATACCAAGGTTTGCCATCTGATACCCCTTTAACTGCAAACACAAAAGCGGGTCTATCCAGACGCATGATTCTGATCGAGGGAGTTTCATTCCAATGGTTCACCTGATACATCGAAGATAATGTTGCCAACGCATCTGCCATCTGATTCTATAACCAGGGTATATGATGGAAATCGACTCTATCAAAGAAAGGTAACAACCTTCTGGCATAGTTGTTATAAGGCACCAAATTCTCTTGACGAGTTTCCCATTCACCTGTGATCTGATTAACCACCAACGCGGAATCACCATAAACATCGAGGTTCTTGATTCTCAAATCAATTGCTTCTTTTAACCCCATGATGCATGCTTCATACTCCGCCTCATTGTTGGTGCATATGAACGCTAACCGGGCAGTAAAGGGTATATGAGAACCCTGTGGAGTCGTAATGACTGCCCCGATTCCGTTACCATATGAGTTGACAGCCCCATCAAAGACTAGCTTCCACTGGGATCCAATTTTAGGTCCTTCATCATGTAGAGGCTCTTCACAGTCTTTCATCTTCAGATACATAATATGCTCATCAGGAAATTCAAACTTCATCGGTTGATAATCCTCAATTGGCTGTTCAGCGAGATATTTTGACAAAACACTTCCCTTAATGGCCTTTTAGGAAACATATTGAATATCGTACTCTGTCAGAACCATCTGCCAATGAGCTATTCTTCCCAAAAGCGCCTGCTTTTCAAACACATACTTGATCGGATCCATCTTCGAAATCAAGAGGGTTGTGTGGTTTAACATATACTGCCTCAAACGCTTAGCTGCCCAAGCGAGTGCACAACATGTTTTTTCCAGCATTGAGTACCTCAACTCACAATCAGTGAACTTTTTACTCAGGTAGTATATGGCATGTTCTTTTCTACCTGACTCGTCGTGTTGACCGAGCACACACCCCATTGAATTCTCAAGAACCGTAAGATACATAATCAATGGCCTTCCTGGCACTGGCGGTATAAGGACCGAAGGTTCCTGCAAATATTCTTTTAATTTTTCGAACGCCTTTTGACAATTTTCATTCCACCTGACCGCTTGATCTTTTCTTAGCAATTTGAATATTGGTTCACAAGTGGCTGTAAGATGAGAGATGAATCTAGCAATGTAGTTCAACCTCCCCAGGAAGCCACGAACCTCTTTTTCTGTTCTCGGCTCAGGCATTTCTTGTATGGATTTTACTTTAGCAGGATCAACCTCGATACCTCTTTCACTGACAATAAACCCCAGTAGATTTCCAGATCTCACTCCAAAGGTGCACTTGTTCGAATTCAACCTCAGTCTGAATTTTATCAACCTATCAAAAAGCTTATGAAGATTCACCAGATGCTCTTCCTCCATTTCTGACTTCGCGATCATGTCATCAACATAGACCTCGATCTCTTTGTGAATCATATCATGAAAGAGAGTCACCATCGCCCGCTGATAAGTTGCCCCAGCATTTTTCAATCCAAAGGGAATTACTTTGTAACAGAATGGTCCCCACGGTGTTATGAACGTTGTTTTCTCCATGTCCTCTGGGGCCATTTTGATTTGGTTATACCCAGAGAAGCCATCCATGAAGGAAAACACAGAGTATTGAGCAGTGTTGTCCACTAACACGTAGATATGAGGGAGCGGGAAATCATCTTTCGGGCTTGCTCTATTCAGATCTCTATAATCAACATACATCCTGACCTTTCCGTCCTTTTTAGGTACAGGCACAATGTTAGCAACCCATGGAGGATAACTTGTCACAGCCAGAAATCCAGCATCTATCTGCTTCTGAACCTCCTCTTTAATCTTGACAGACATCTCAGGTTTCGTTCTTCTAAACTTCTGCTTAACTGGAGTACATCCCTCTTTGAGCGGCAACCGGTGTACCACGATGTCAGTGTCAAGCCCAGGCATGTCTTGGTAAGACCAGGCGAAGATATCCACATACTTTTGAAGCATTTCAATCAAAATTATCTTTACATTGTCTTCCAAAGCAGCCCCCATCTTTACCTCTTTTTTCGCATCCTCGGTTCCCAAATTAACAATCTCAATCTCCTCCTGATGAGGCACAATGACCCTTTCCTCCTGTTTTAGCAATCTGGCCAATTCCTCGGGAAGTTCACAGTCTTCCTTAGCCTCTTCTTCAGCCTGATATATGGGATTATCGAAATCATACTGAGCCATAGCCGAATCATGAGGGATGGAATCTGAACAAGGTAACCTGCATGATAGATGATTCATGTTTTATTATGTATGCAACAAACAAAACACATTGCCATTTTGATGTGATTTTATGCACAAAATAAAATAGAAAACAGGGATCAGAAATATTTGAATGCGAAAAGTCCTCTATTATTGATAAAGAAAAGCATACGAAATGTTCAAGCCCTACAAACAAGAGTCACTACGCCTTGGGCAGAGCGTAGGATCAAACATAACAGAAAAAACAGAGACAATTACTTTGGGCCAGTCACATGGATGATCTTCTCCGATGATCAGTTGCATGGGCTTTGACCAGGCATGCAGGGGCGGATCCAATTATCCATGTCGTAATCATTGTCCCCATCCTCTTCAATGGCATTGACTCTATCAAAGAATACCCCAACACTGGTAAAACGAACTGGGCCGTAAAACTTCGGAGGCTCTTCAGGACGCCTGGGTGGCTTGTAACCCATCCATAAGTATCTTGCTTCCTCTGAACCTCAATAATCTGACCCCATTTTTGTGAGCTTCCAGCTTCAACTACAGCCCGTGCATCTTTGAGGGATGACATAGAAATCTCCGGCTGCTATACCACTGTAAGCTGCTTAACCATTTCAGATGGGCTAACCTCTTTGGGAACTTCTTCATGAACTTTTACCGCTTCAAAGGCCTGACATAAAATTTCCTATATCTCGCCATCTACCTCCACATATTTGAAAGTAGATAGATGGCTTATCATAATGTCCTCCTCTTCGCAAACTGTCACCACGTGTCCATCCACCATATACTTCAGCTTCTAATGGAGTGTAGACGTTACAGCCCCAGCACTGTGAATCCACGGCTGACCAAGTAGACAACTGTAAGCGGGCTGGATATCCATTATATAGAATGTGGCGTCAAAGACCTCCGGGCCAACCTTAATTGGCAGCACAACCTCTCCAAAAATAGCCCTTTTAGAACCATCAAATACGCGCACCACCAAATCACTTGGCATGCATATCAACCCTCGAGTGTCTAGCTTCATCAATGCCTTCTTAGGCAAAACATTTAAAGATGATCCTGTATTCACAAGCACATGAGACATCAACGACCCACGACACTCAACAGAAATATGCAAGGCATTATTATGGTTTCTCCCAGCTGGAGTCAAGTCAGCATCAGTAAACCGCAAACCATTGCCTGCATTAACATGGGCTATCACCCCCTCAAGCTGATTGACTGAGATCTCTTGGGGCACATAAGCGGCGTTCAGTACTTTCAACAATGCGTTTCGGTGAGCTTCCGAACACAACAACAAGGATAATATGGATATCTTGGATAGAGTCTAATGCAAATGATCCACGATTTTATAGTCACTTCTTCGAATCAACCTCATGAATTCCTCTACATTCTCAGAGAAGGGACTATCAGCTGGCCTTACTACGGAATCAGTCACTGTCGGGGTCTGCACAGAATTATCTACGGCCTGTTTACCCTTGTCCTGTGTAGAATTATTAGCCCGTTCATCGGAAAGAGTGAAGATTCTACCGCTTCGGGTAATAGCTCCTGCTTCCTCAAGACTGGAACTTGCTACCGACGTTACCATTAACTCTTGTTTCTGCCCATTAACGAAAACTTCTGCCCCATAGTTCCAAGGAATGGCCTTGGTACTCTCATAAGGAATGGGTCCAGGACCTGTAATTATCACCGGTGTTGGTCTTGCCGCCGCTGAAATTGTGATTGTCCTGAATGGAATAGTGATAGTAGCCACATCACTGCCGATAACCTCTTTTCGTTGGTCACACCTGTCGAACTGCAACCTACCTTCATCGATCAACTTTTGAATTCCTGATTTGAACAACTCGCAACCATTCATCTGTAACATACATTATGAATAATTCTTGTCACAACCGGGGTCCACTCCACCCATCAATAATTTCTCCTTTACCACCATCAAAGGAGTCCTTAATTCGTTCACATCCATAACCAGATTCAAAGATTCGTTCTTCTTTAACACAACATTAACCCTTGGCCCGCCATGATCAGGCATTGGGTTCTGGATAACATTCGGCACATCATTTGAAAAATTTATAGCCTTAGAATCCACCAAGTCTTGAACTGTGTGCTTAAAAGCTTTACAGTCCTCGATATGATGTCCGGGTGCCCGAGAGTGAAAGTCGCAATGGGCGTTAGGATTATAATCCGGAGGTGGATTACCAGTGATAGGAGCTAGAGTTCTCTTTTGAATTAGCTGCAGCTGAAGTAAGTGTTGGAATAACTGTGAATACAGTAGTGGCGGAGTATCAAAATGCCTATCCCGTTTGGGCTTGTACTGTTGTTGGCGAGGAGCCTGATTTCGCTACTGAGGAGTCGCTGCAGGAATTGTCACTGAAGCTACTTGTTGATTATAGTTTTGGCGTTGCTTCCCTTTACCTCGGTAAGACGAGACAGAATTGGTTTCCTCCTTCTTTTTGTAATTCGCATATGGTTTCTTCCCCTGACTAGAAAACGACCCATCATTACCCGAAACTTTCCCGGCTTTGATTCCACCCTCTAACATCTCCCCAACCATGATCAAGTCAACAAACTTACCCGACATGCAAGGTAACAGTTTTTCATAATAATGTCCCGGCAAAGTATCCATAAATAGATTCAGCATTTCCTTCTCCAGCATGGGTGGTTGTACCCTTGCCGCCAACTCACGCCATCTCTGCGCATACTCCTTAAAGCTTTCACCACTCTTTTGAGACATATTTTGTAACTGTGTACGATTGGGAGCCAAGTCAGTATTATAGTGATAGTGTTTCACAAATTCTTCCACCATATCTCTCTAGTTGCGTACATGGCTCCTCTCAAGTTACATATACCATTCCAGGGACGCTCTAGACAAGCTGTCTTGGAAGAAGTGCATCAACAATTTTTTGTCACGGGAGTACGCAACCATCTTTCTTGCATATGCCCGAACATGTGTCCTGGGGCAAGTAGTGCCGCTGTACTTCTCAAAAGTGGGGACTTGAAACTTATGGGGAATTCTCACATCAGGAACCAGCCCTAGGTCATCCAGATACATTTCCACAGAATTTTGATTTACCACCCCTCTTAGCTGTTCTTCAATCATTCTAATCCTTTGGTCATCAATAACCGGGAGACCAACATCTCCACCTGGTACGTAGAAAACATCGTCTTGTTGGTCATCAAAGTGATGGCCATGAACTGCATGAATACTGTTTCCCCCTCCAACCATAGAAGGAATCACCACATTCTCTCCTCCGCCCGGAGGGATAACCACAGTGGGAACTGAAACTCCGCCCGGAGGTCCATTCTGAATATTGTGTCCATTAGCACCTCCGCCCGGAGGAATAACATTGTTCTGAAGACCACCATGTAGTACACCGTTGTCATTTACTCTTGCCACGAGAGGTTGAACGAGAGTTCTGAGTTGCTCCTGTCCCTGTACGACTCCTTGCATCATTTCCATGAATTGGGTGATACGGGCTTGCATGGCGGCCATTTCTGCTTGCATATGCTCCATTACTCTTTTCTGGTTGAGTCGAGTAGAATATTGGTGAATCGGTTGGTCAGCTATTCTGCCTGAAATTAAATAAAGATTAGGAAAACCGAAGCAAGTACCTATTATGCAAAAATGCTTATGATTATGAGGATGCAAATGCAAAAATGCAAACAATCATATTTAAACATTTCCAGGGCCTATCCGTTTTGATTCCAGTTTTTGAAATCGGGCAAGGGATTGGACACAACATTGGAAAATAAATCCGAATCCAGAAATATTGCAGAATCAAACAAAGGAAGACACCTTTCAAAAACTGAGAGTTGTTGAGACAAATATGGCTGAACCAAATACTTTAATATCATATCATAAGAAATCATACAGATAGGTCCGATATAAACAAAAGTGATTCCATCAACAATCCTGATGGTAATCATAGGCAAATACAAACAACAGAATAACTACAAATCAATTCCAAACAAACTGGCTTCAATCTCTTCAAGGAGGTTCTCAGTGTCTGGATGAGTAGGTCTTTCTAGCAACCACTTGATCAGTCTGTTTCTCTTCTCGACATCCTGATTCAGCCTAGCAATCTGCTCTTCAACATCTTTGCCTTCGCGCCTTGATTTCTTAATTCCCGCTTGCAGCTTGAGCTCTTCAATTTCTTTCTGGGCTCCTTTCCACTTACCAGAGAAGTGCTTCTTATCTTCCTTCATTCTTTGAAGTTCTTCTTTTAACTCCCCATTCTCAATCTTGAGCTCTTCCCACATCTCCTGATACGTGGCAAGCTTGTCTTCAGTTTTGGTCAAGAGCTTCTTGGTTTCCCTGTAGGCTTTGCCTGATGATTCAGCAGTCATACTGATTTTTCTACAGTGCTGAGCTCTGTCATCAAGATCCTTCTCCTTTTTTTCCAAGCGCTCTGTCAAATCTTGGACCATCCATTTCAACTCCAAGTTATCGTGTAAAGCACCCTGAAGCCTACTACTCATACCAGCATTTTCCTCCCTCAAATCATGCACCAATTTTCGCTGCTTATCAAATTCTTCAATTGGTACAGTGATTCTCTCCTCTGTCACTTTGGGATATAAGGGAGGCGCCTAATCAAAAGGCAAATAGTACTCTTCGACCCTCTTCTTTATCCATTGCTCATATGGAGGGAAAGTTTAATTATTAGGCAAACCCCACACGGTTTTTCCTCTCTTCTGTTTACTGAGCCATGCTTTGGAAGCCTTCTGCGCCACATCTAATCCATCGTCAACCATGTGAAAATACAAAGACTCTTCCAACTCCTTTTCAGCCGGGGGACCTTTCAGGGCATATCCAAACTGTCGGATGGCCAGAGAAGGATTATAATTAATACCTCATTTTCTCCCTATCAATGGTCATTAGGGTATTCACCGCAGCTGTGCAAAATGTCTTTACCCAGCACTCCATGATTCACCCAAACAATGTCCTTAGCATCTAGGCCCATCAAACGTTGACTCCATTTCAGGGAATTCTTAGTATCCTTGAAAGCACCTAACTGGGGTAAACGATTGGCAAACCACTTATAGAAAAGAGGTGCACAACAATGAACTGTCCCACCTCGTTTCCTCTCGTTCCTGTTGTATAAGGCATAATGAAGATCTCCTAATAAGTTCGGCACCGGATTCTGAGCTACAAATAATTTGATAGCATCCGTGTCAACAAAATCAGGCTCATTCGGGAACAAGACAATACCATATACACAGAGAGCCAGCACTGCATTGAAGACAATCCACTTCTTCTCCTTAGCTGTTTCTTGAGCCTTGTTTGCCAAGTATGATAGGTGATAGACACGAACCCTTCCCTTACCAGAAATATCAGCTTCCAAAGTTGACTTGCTCAAATAAAGAGCACTAGCCACAGCTTGGAAATCAAGATCTGCCTTCGACCACAGAAAGGAACACCTTCTTTGATGGAAATTCCCAGGATGTTAGAATACTCCTCCAGAGTAGGAACCAAAACATAATCTGTCAATACAAAGCATCTCAGGGACGGATCATAGAACTGCATCAATGTGTGCAAGCTGTTATATTCATATTCACTGATGTTACGAACAAATGATAGGATCCAACCATATTTTTCTCCGAACATTCCTAACACTTCCGGACTGGCCATCTCTTGTAATCTACAAATCTGACCCAGGATGAGCTTCGGGAACTTGTACACAATTATATTCTTCCTACCCTTCTTGGTATCCATCCCTATGAACGCCCTTTGACCGGAATCAAAATCAGATACTACCTGGAAAATGAAAAATATGAAGGTTAGAAAAAAAGATGCAATGCAAAGCATGGGATCAAAGTGCCACGTGTCTGTGCTGAACTGAAACAGATGAATAATTCCTAGGCTCAAATTCCCCAGAATTCCAGAACAACAGAGTAACCACACAAATAAACCATACTGATAAGAAATCCAGTGTACCGGGTATGTTGAAAGTCAAGGTTACCTACAAACCTGTAAATAACCCGCCCCTCTCACATGTGGGTACTAGAAAGGCGAGGATCCTCAATATCACGGGCTCTCAGGTCGAGAAATAATGATACGTTCACCATTTCTGGTTTGGCATCATCATCAATCGAGGAGGCCTCAACTGATTTCCCTCAAAAAGGATATCCTATAGCAAGTTCCCAGCATTGGGTCGTCGGATCTAGAATGTGCAATGGGTTTGCCACAAAATATGGCCTGCCACTGTCACAACTCGGGAGGAGTGCTGTAACTGAGTCCTCGGGAATGGTCACCAGAGTCGAAAATTCCTCCAGAGAATATCTACTGGCCTGTATCAAACATACAGTAGCAGATAGCTCCGGATAGAACCTCGTCTGGTTGTAGGTCTCGTGAACACCCACACGTGGCCAAACACCACGGGAGCGACACGTCCACCCACACTAATACCTATGTGTATGCTCAAGCCTGGGTAGTGGGCTTATCCCTCGGAACACCCTGCCCACCAAACAGAAAAACCAACACAGTCCAGCATATAATGATATGTAATGCAGTAAATGCAGTAAAAACAGTAATACAGCAAGATGCGGTAAAGCAGTAATACTATAAACAACAATACAGTAAAACAGCAAAAAATAGCACTACAGCTCCATAAAAACACCCAATGAAACAAAAACAGACAAGCGCTAGGATTGACCCGCTTAGGGAACCAGAGTCCCCAGCAGAGTCGCCAGCTGTCGCTCCTGGGATTTTCATCCAAGTACAAACGCGAAAGTGGCACGGAAACAGAGTCGCCAGCAATGTGTATTTATCCCAAGAGAGGGAAAGGAAACACTGCATAAACCTGGGGGAAGGAAAGAGCATGGTCTTGCGACCAAGAGAACTAGGTTCGGGAGTCGGTTACACGAAGGGAAGGTGTTAGCACCCAACACGTCCATCGTACTCGATGGGATCCACGCTTGCTGTCTTAATCAAAGGGTATCGTCGTCTGGAGCTCCACTGCTACTGGATCGGAGAAGGAACGAGAACGGAAAAGGACGGAGAAATGAAGAAGAAAAGAAAAAGAAGAGACTCGGTAGGACGTCCTCGGAGTCCTAGGCCTATGTATTCCCTCGGGAACGGGAAAGTCAGAGTCAACGTAGTTCGGACACGAACTAAAGAGGGAGGTTGCTCGCCAAGACATCGCCGTCTCGTGCCTACATATCCTCAATCTAACCAGAGAGAGGAAGTCAGAGAAGTCGTAGTTCGACTTAACGAAGTTGGTGTTTTTTATGACCGACGTTAAGTTCGCGTCCGGCAGTTAGGGTCGATGCCTGTTTGCGACGAGACGGAAGTAACATGCCCTTTCTGAAAATAAGGTTTGAAACTTAACAATCCCGAAGGATGAAAAAGGTTTGAGTTTGTTTTGTGTTTTTTAGACAGAAATGTTTTTGAAATTGTTTGTAACTTGCATTGCACCCTAGTCTACAACATAGGAACGAATACGTCGCGTATCGTCCCCAACAGGACGTACACTACGTACCCTAGAAGAACGAAGGGAGACCCCCCATTATTCACTTCCCACATACAAGGCTCGTGCGCAATACACGTTTAACATTTATTAAGTGTTTTAGGAGAATTATGAGATGAGAAGAGAAGACTCAAATTGTAAAGAAAACATTAAGGGAATCTAGCTTGTCCCTAATGTTATCATGCAAACATGGCCCTATGGTCAAGGTTTGAAAACCTAAGTCTAGGAAGAAGATAGGGATTGCACTACCTAATGCTTATCCTACCTCACTTTAATCAAAGATTAAAGATGAGCTAGGATCCCTAAGGGTGTGGATAAGTTGTACACACAAAGCATTATATCATGCTATTCACAAGTATACAAGGGAAATTGAAAGAGATGAAAGAGAAGAGATATGAGTATGGATAAGCCTCCACATACTCAAGACTTACCATAGCCCCTACACAAAATGGTTAGTACCAAAACAATTCAAATATTAAAGCACAAGTAAAGCAAGTAAACACCTAAGTCCTAGTGTTCTAAAACAAACTCCAAGAAGTTCTAAAAGATCAAACCTAAAAGGAATGGATCACTAAAGGATGGTACTAACCTAGGGCAGTAGCAAAGCTTACTTACCTCCACCAATGGTTATAAAGACCTACAATATCAATCTATGTTTAAACAACCAACTAAACTTCAAAGGAATGCAAGGATATGTACTAAAGATGCATCATGAACATTCAAGAGATGTAAACCTGCAAGGATGCAATATGAAACACCACAACCAGTAGGAAACCACTTCATAAATTTCATTAAGTATCCATGCATTATCATCCATAATATGAGAATAAAACTCAAGTAGAAGAAGTGGGGAAAAAGTGGAACAATGTCACACAATAAGGCACAATGTTGTTTGCTTACAAAACAAGTCACACATGAGAGTAAAATGCAATTATGAATGCAAATAAGAATGGATCAGTAGCATACATTTTATAAGATGACATGAGAATGCACAAATGAACAAGTTTGGTTCAAACACAAGTCACATTAGAGATTGAAAAGAAGAGAACACAAGTTGAAGTTCATACAAAATGAAACATGCTTCAAATGTTTATGTAATTGTAATGCATATGATATAACGTTATGAGTCAATGAGAATAGATGAAATTATCTATATACAGTAGAGGGACCTATAAGAATGAATGTAGATGGCATACCAATGTGAGATACATACAAACTACATTGAAGAAGAACAAGTGATAGATGCACAATTAAGTAAGAATGCAAGATGAACATCAATTGTAAAACATGTCAAAAGGAAACATGGAAGACCTATAACTTGACATACATGACCTATAATATCCAAGTAAACATGTGTCAAAAGGTAACATCAATCATCTCAAGAGACTATAGCCAACATGACACAAAACTATAGCATATGCATACAATGAAGCACATAAATGCACATGTAGTCAATCAACAAGGAAAAAATAGAAAGAGACTTGGAAAAAATGTGAAAATATAACACCAATCATCTAAGTCATAATGGTATCACATATCAAAAGTATGGCTCAAAACTCAACCATAAACATATTCAATTAATGTCTAAGAACTCACAAAAGGTCATTAAGAAAGATGGAACAAAATGAGTTCCAAATACTATGAAAAAATGGTTTTAAAAATAAAAGAAAAATATTTTTAGAGGCTTTCAGATGTTATTTAATCAATTCAAAAAGATTGGATGCAAAAGAGTATGTGAGCTAAGAGAAACAAAATGAGGAAATCAAGTATCAATGAAGAGAAACATTAAAAAAAGAAATTAAGAAGAAATTCTGAAAATATAAAGAAATATTAACAAAATCAGAGTTAAGAATTATAGAAAATTATTTTAATATGTCAATATGGTTGGTGAATTTATTTAGAATTTTTAAAGATGATTTACTATTTTTGATAAAAGGAAATCAAACAATATAGAAAAAGAAAATAAAAATGCAAAGGAAACAAGTAGGGGGTGCAGCGTGAGTAAATTTCAGTTTAAAAAAGAATTGGGCTCAAACATGGGGTGTGTAGATAGCAATTATAAACCCAGTCCAATACAAACGTGCGCGTGTGTGATATGGTGTACGTTCAGTCAAACATGGATTCATTTACAGCCATAGGATTAATTAGTCAAACATCATCAAGATAAGCAGGACTATCACATGGATGAGGGCACAAGTACATGTTAACTACCACACACACGCATACATGCAAGCATCTGAGAACACAATTGAGTCACGTGACACGGACACTCCTTCATTTATGCGTTGGCAACCTATCACGCGTTGGATTAAAATGATCTAACGGTCACGTTTTAAACTGCACCTAAAACCCTAAACGCATCTCACCGGCCGGAGAAGGACCTCCGGTCATCTTCTCCGGCCATCTCCGGCCACCTGCAAACGTTCACATGTCCAGAAATTTATGAATCGCATATCAAAATGAAGAGGAAGTCATGTAGAACAATAATCCACAGTCCAAATTCACAAACAATACCTGATCAGAGAGAAACGATCAAGAACAATTTGCCCTAAAAAAAACTACACCTCTAAGAGGTCTATCAACTAGCCGGAAATGTCACACTGCTTCTAGTAAGCCATAATCATCATGAAAACAAGCTATACTCAGTGGAAAAAAAGTTGAGAAAGAGGAACCTGAAATTTGGAGAAACTTTGGATCTTCAGAAATCCAGAGATGATCTTGTTCTTGAGCTTAAAATGAGCAAAATAAATGCTATTGAATCTTGAAATCTTGCATAAATCAGAATGGAATTCCAACTGAATTGAAAATGCACTTGATGAATGGAACTTAATCTTCCTTGTTCTTGCTCACTGATGAACCATTGATGAAGAGAGTGATGAATAGATGAAGATGATGATGAGATCGTGCAGAGAGAAAGAGAGTTTCAGAGAAGAACTTGAGAATGAGAGTTTGTGGAATGTGAGAGAAATCGAGAAAAATGAAGTGTTGTTGTTAATTTTGTGAGCAAGTGAGCTTATATAGGTTGAGTTAGTTGTTAACTAGTGTGGTTAACAGTTAGGAGGAGAGTTAAGTGAGTTGGGTTAAGTGATTTCTGAGTTAACTAACTGAGTCAGTTAGTTAGAACACGAGTTGAGCTTGGTTTGGCTATGGTGTGGAGAGCTCATGGCAGCTATGGTGAGGGTGAATGATCAGTGGTGATGAGGTTATGTGTTGCTGCAGAAACTTAGTGAGCAAGTTTCTACTTATTTCCCTTTTCATGTATGGTATAGCATGATGCATAGTGTGTAAGAAACATGTATGGCTAAATGAAGTAAAGAGCAGCTGGTAGGAAATATTAGATGTATGCGCGTGTATTGAGTAATCAACCAAAAACAATGTGCAACAATTCCAACTTTGGGTAGCCTCACATCAATGAAAACATGGAGGTTTGGGTGAACATTTCTTCATGTACAAGGCATGGAATGATGTGATTTTGATGGTTATGGAAAGAGGGAACAGGTTAGAACAAGATTAGTATTGGAAATTAGATGGAATGGAGACTTGTAAGATGATCAAAAATAGCTCCAAACATCAAGGCACAAAACTGGTTTTATGGGTGTGTGACTTGGTAGGCTGGCATGGCATTATGACTTGTGAACTTCAGCATGAAACCATCAACTTTGGACCCCTATAACTCATTCATAACTTGTTCAAATGGAACAATGTTCAACATCAAAGTTGAAAAGGACATTGAGATAAACAACTTTGATGTTTAACATTTTTTCATTTGAAGCTTCCTTGATGGAGAAAATTCGCTTGACATTTGGCACACCAAGTGTTTGATGAAATTATGGCCTGGGGGCCTGAACTTGCCTTACCATGACTTGGAATTTGCCTTGATTTTTCCAAACTTTGATTGGTCATAACTCCCTCAATCTTGATCCAATGGAAGAGTTCTTTGTATGGATTTGAAGCTTGGAATGTGATCTTTAATTGGCTCAACTTGGGCCTGAAGCTTGGAGCTTTTATCTTGAAGAAGGGAAGCCTTAAAGTGTAGTGCAAAATGGTCCAAACTTGCCATTTTTGGAAACCCTAAGTTTCTAAAAATGGAAACTTTGTACATTTCTTGATTTTTGATGATTCCTCCGTCATTTCTTGATCAAATCTTGTCCAATGAACATATGTAACTTGAATTTCATGATTTTGACCTTAAAAAGTCAGGAGTTGACTTTCTCCTCTGCGCAGTTGACTTTTCCCCAAATTTCCTGATTCTCAATCAATTGGTCAATTGAAACCCTCCTAAATCAAATTGATGGACCATTCTTCATCCTTAGACCATTGAGGACATGTATAATACCATGAGATTAAATCTTGCCCAAGAAATCAGAAATAAACTGATTTCATGGAAAACCCTTGTTTTAAACCCTCAGTCTAGGAGAAAACATCATATCCTCCAAATCCAAATTCCTCTGAATATGATGTACATCCTGTCTAACAAAGATGAGATATGACATTTGGAGGTGATAAAAGCTCAAAGATTTTGCCCATTGGGGCATTCTACTCAAGAATTCCAAAACCCTAGTTTTGCATTGATTAGGATGATGTGATTCCCTTGCATTCTCTTGTCAAGTTTGATCATATGATAAGGTGATGACTCAATTAAGACCCCCTTGAGGCTCAAGGCTCCTTGGACTTGGCTTAGACACCCCGATCCCATGCCAAAGAACCAATGAAATGCAAATGATGATTATGCCAAAATGCCATGCAGCATAAGCCAGTAAAAGCTAAAAGCAAGAGGGCAAATTTTGAGGTGCTACACCCCCAATTCTAACAAAATTTCAAGTCCAGCTATTAAGGCTTCATACTCAGCCTCGTTATTGGAGCAAAATCCCTTGACCATGTACTTGAATTTTGTTGGAATTTTATCCAGAGAAATTATCAGCACACCTACACCTGTGCCATCTTTGTGGCTGGAGCCATCGAAGTACAGCTTCCAAGGTTCCAATTCGACATAATTCAACATGTTTTCATTTATGGAGTGGTCGACTATAAAGTCTGCTACCACTTGTCCCTTAACTGCCTTCAAAGGCTTATACGTTAAAGAGTACTCAGTTAATGCTAATGCCCATTCACTGATTCGACTATGAAAGATAGGTTTTGACAACATATGCTTAATAATATCGAAATGAGACGAAACATAAACATCAACTGGCTTTATATATTGCTTCAATTTTGTACAAGAGAAATACAAGCATAAGCATAACTTCTCTATCATGTTATACCTAGTCTCTGCATCATTCAAAGCTCTACTGAGGTAATAAATGGCTCTTTCGACACCATCCTCATCCTCTTGAGCCAACATGCTCCCTATGGTTTTGTCTGATGCAGCTATGTATAATCTCATACTCCTACCCCTACAAGGTGGGGAAAGAATTGGGGGATGACTCAGGTATTCCTTGATCTTGTCGAAGGCCGCCTGCTGCTCCTGCCCCCATTTGAATCCATCTTTATTGAATCGAAGCAATGGTGAAAAGGCCTGCGTTTTTCCGCTTAGGTTTGATATGAATCTCCTCAAGAAATTGATCTTGCCCAGCAGCGACTGCAGCTCCTTTTTCGATGATGGTGCTTTCGTTTCCATGATGGCCTTGGTCTTATTCTGGTTGATCTCGATCCCCTTTTATGGACCACAAAGCCTAGAAAATTCCCTGCCTGCACACAAAACGCACATTTAAGAGGATTCATTTTCAGACCATGCCTTCTCATCCTTTCAAAGGAGTGACGAAGATAGTCTAAGTGATTCTTCCCTGAAACAGACTTAACCACGATATCATCGATATATATATTTGCATAAAAGTCTCTATATAATCATGGAAGATAGTGTTCATTGCTCGCTGATATCTTGCCCCAACATTTTTTAGGCCGAAAGGCATCACCACCCACTCGTAGGTGCCCAATGCTCCAGGGCAATGAAAAGCTATTTTAGGGATATCATCTTCAGCAATGAATATTTGGTTATAACCAGGGTACCCATCTAGCATACTAAGATACTCATGTCCTGCAGCGGAATCGACTAGCATTTCTGCCACAGGCATGGAATACTCGTCCTTAGGAGTTGCAACATTTAAATCTCTAAAGTCTATGCAAACTCGTAAGGAACCATTCTTTTTAATAACAGGTACAATGTTAGCTAACCATTCGACAATACCTGGCAGTGCGGATAACTGTTTATCTTTGAGACAATTTCTGGGGCAAAGTGTCTTGGATTCTGTTTAACTGGCTTCTTCCCATGCTTGATCGGCAACCTATGTTCGACCAACTCTCTACTCAAACCAGGCATCTCATCGTAGTCCCAGGTAAAACAGTCTTTAAACTCCTGCAACAACTGGGTAATTTCGACCTTAAGTTGTGGGTCAAGCTTGGCACTAACATATGTTGGCCTTCTGGTTGGCCCTTCACCTAGGTCGATTTCTTCTAACAGATCTTGCGTCAGCGTCTTAACATTATTCACCAGCGGATCTTTTTCAAATCCCAAAGGCTCATCGTCATAAATAGCGTCAAGCCTCTGGCCTTGTTCTACACCCTGAACATTATCAGGTGGCTCTGGGTCGAACTCCTTACCAGGACCTTCTTGGTGAAATTCAAGATTGGCTTCGCCAGCCATATATTCGTTAGCAGCCTCTAAACCCACTTGTAGTCTGGTTTCAGCCACGTAGGCCGAAATTCTTCTCAATGCTTCGAACTCAGTCATTATCACTGAATTCACTTCCCTACCCTGTAGGGTCTACTGCAGGCTCACCAAGGTACGGAAGTCTCTCCCCTGGCACCTTCTTATCCCAACGGAAGCCCTCGATGGGATGTAAGTACAATGAGCAAAATGTCTCGTCATCTGGGGCAAACTCAAAATCTGCTGGACCACAGGGGGGCAATGTGAGCCAAATGTTTGTCGAACTGACGTCTGTCTACATGATTGATTGGTGCTTTAAAATATCCCTGGTCAGCTTTAATGTTTTCGACTATGCCGTCTGGTCTCCAGATGGTGATGCGTTGATGCATCGAAGATGGCACTGCACCAATTCCATGTATCCACTCTCGTCCTAGGAGCAAATTGTAGTTGGCTTTTGTTTCTACTACCATGAAGACAGTTGGCCTAGTGATTGTTCCCATTGTTAATTCGACTTGTATCACCCCCAGAGTAGAGCCAACTTTTCCTTCGTAATTCGAAAGAACCATGTTATGTGGCTTAGTGTCAGTATCGTACTTGCCAATCTTGCTCAGTAAGAAGTGTAACATCAAGTTCACTGTTGCGCCACAATCAACTAATATTTTATTTATTGGCACATTCTCCACCTTTCCAGTGATGTAGAGGGGCTTTAGGTGACTCCTCATCTCCTCTGTGGGTCGCTCAAAAAAAGCGTTCTGCTCTTCGACACACCCATTGTTCATAATATATTAGCATACCAGCTTGTGTGCTGCCATCTCTGCCTCAGTGCAGGCATCTAAATCTTCGACTTCTGTGAGCTGGTCGAACTCTCTGGGCATCACAGATATCATATTGACTATGATGTCAAGAGAAGCATCCAATTCGGAGTCGAAGTTGTGTGTCATCTCGTCATCCTCTTCGACAGTCTTCACAGGTTTATCCTCTTGAGGGGCGAACAACTTTCGTCCTACATGCATCTTTTCTGCAACCCTCATTGGATTCCCTCCATTATTGTTAGTAGGGATATTAGTACTGGACTCTCCTTGATCCTTCGACTGGGCCTCCCTGAGATCCTTCCTTCGACGTTGCTCTCTCCTCCATTGAGAGCGCAACATCGGGTTCTTCCCCTTATAGTTTTCAGAAACATACGCCGATTTATTAGAAGTCTAGAACTCCTTTCGATATTCTACTGAAGAGCCTCTGCCCACATCAAACTTCCGCCACTTTCTCTGACCCTTTTCCTTGCCTTCGACAGGTTTCATCCAGCTCCCTATTGGTGCATTGCTTGTTGGTTTGAAGGTACTGGGTCTGGCCCCTGGGAACTGTGTTTTTTCTCCCAATTGTTTAGAAGAGGACCTTCTACGGTCGAAACCCCTTTGACCATAGGATATTCCTTGCTCCCTTCTTTCTTTCTCCTTCCTAACCTCCTCAAGATTATGGGCAGCTTTCTGATCGAAGATTGCACTGAATATGGGGCAAAACATGACGCCTGATCCCTTCTTTTGGCAGCGGTGAAGGAATTCGATGATAGTTTCATCCTGTTTTGGATACGCCACTTTGTTACGCTCCACTTGGAAGCTTGCTTCGTCCACCTCCACGGTCTGATGTTGCGTAATTTCGACCATATTGATGTCCATGTCGACATCAGCACTAAGGTACAGATTACAAAAGTCCGCATCAAGGCCCTCAGCAGCCTTGTCCATCTTAACAAAATTCTCAGCAGTTTCTTTAGTAACCAGCATCAGGTTGGAACCCTCAGTAGTCCCATCATTTAAGTCCTCAGTGGTTTTGTCGAAACCCTCCACGGCCTTGCTCATGAGTTTCTCTACAGCATAAAGGTCAAGGTCTTCAGTAACCTTGGCTATCACAACGTTGTTGGCGAAGTCTTCGGTTATTTCCACCATATGTATCTCTGGCTCAGCATAATAGGACTCCGTTGTTGGCAATGGGTCGGAGTCAATTTTCATCTGACCTTTGCTCTTCTCTCTGAATTTCAGCTACCCTCCTGAATAGCGTTCTGCACCAGATCCCTGAAAAGAAAACATTGAGAAGTTTTATGACCCAAAAAATTATGGTACTTACAATATCCTCTCTTTTTTCTTTGTTCTAAAGGTGGCATTTTAGCACCAGGAGGCACTATCATCTGCCCATCTTTTACCAACAAATCAAAAATTTCGTCACATTTTGTGATATCGAAAGTGTATGTTTTCTTGGGAAACTTATCATTCTTTTCGGATTCGCCAGAATTTTTCCCAGTCGAAGGGGCTAACATTTTACAAGCATACGGAGGACCTTGCTTTAACTCAGCAACGTCTACTTCACTCTCGTCGAAGTATAATGGTTCGCTGTATAAACCTTCGACGTCCTCGTTATATTCAACATAAGCTACTTTTTTACCCTTATTGAACTTAGCCTTTTCGTCTTTCAGACGTTCTAACCGTCGAACCTTATCAGCCAGTTGGGCCATGTCTCTTAGATACTGGGTATCCAATTTCTTTCTAATAGAGTAATCAAGGCCACCAACGACCATTTCGACCAGTTCATGCTCTGGAACTTGAGTAAAACACCTAGCCTTAAGTAATCGAAACCTGTTTAGGTAATCGTCTATTGGTTCAGTAAACTTTCGCTTTATGCTGGCCAACTCCTTCAAACTAATCTTAGTTTGCCCCATATAGAATTGTTCATGGAACAAGCGCTCTAACTGGGTCCAATTACAGATTGAGTTAGGAGGTAGGGTTGTAAACCAAGTAAAAGCATTCTTGGTGAGAGAACTTGGGAAATATTCCACCCTAAGACTTTCGTCATTTGCGATCTCTCCAGCCTCAATCATATACCGGGCTACGTGTTCGACAGTAGATTCAGTTGTATCTCCTGAGAACTTAGTAAACTTTGGGACCTTCGTCCTAGGGGGTAATTCTGATTGCAGGATATAATCCACTATGGGTGAGGTATAGTTTGGCCTAGTAAAGCCAAAATTCACCCCATTTCGAGCCATTATTCTTTTGACCATGGCTGCTAGGTTGTTATCCGCTGCTATGTTGTTACGTCGAACCTGTTGTACAACCTGATCAATATCTTGGTTTCTATTCACTATCACTACCCCTTGTTCCCTTTCCTCTGGAATTGGCCCTTGGTTCCTAGGTGGTTCGACTCTGGGGAGTTCGACTCTAGGGGGTTCTAGGTTGGCCTCAGGCATAGTCTCTAGGTTCCGCCGTGGGATATTCTCCACCACAGTCACACCTCGTACAGGGGCCGACACCCCCATAAATTCTGCCATGCGTGCTAATTGCGCTGTTAGTTGTTGATTGGTTTGGGTAGTGTTCCGAATCAACGGCTGGAAAATTTCCCCCATAGTTTGAGACAAAGTTTGCACCATTTGTAGATTACTCTCATCCATTTGTTGTCTTAAACATTGTATAGATGTGTTTGTTAGGCTAGGACCTTGAGTGGAATATCCTATACCTACGCTTTGGCTGTTTCGACCCACATTTATCCCAGATCCCGACCCCTGTAATGGCGAAGACATTACATTGTCTGAGAAGACTGGGGGGAATTTTGGAGGCTTTGCATTACCGACGTTGGCATTCCATAAGGTGGATTCCTTGGTAAGGGTTGTGAAAATCCTGGAGGGGGAAGATGCCTAAATGTCGAAGTTCCTCCTGATGAAGTTTGGGGATTAGATGCTTGAGGGCCTATGTACTCCAAAACCGGTTGAGTGTAAGCCCTTATATATGTCGACCCTGGTCCTATCATTGATGGGTCGGGGATAACAGGAGATGGGATTGGCTCTCCTGTCGAAGGAACTGGGGGTGGTACCACGTCATTCCTAGACACATTTTGAGGGTTTGAGTTACTAGGCTGGGAGTTCGAATTACTTGGTTGTGGGTTAGAACCACTCCCTTGAGGATTTGGGTTGTTTGGCTGACTAGTGTTCGTCGCCATTTTTCTAGTATATCTTCTCCTTGGTCTTTCTTCGTTTGTAGTGGCTACCTTACCACTTCTTAATAACATGCAACGAAGCTTTTAAGGAGGCAGAGACTGATAAATGATGATTTTCAAAATCTAGAAAAATCTTTATACAATTAGCACTGTCCCACTGGGCGTGCTAATTTGTTTACCGTGAAAATTGGTAAACAACCGCTGATCTTCCAAATCTAACTTTGGTGACTCACAGGATCGATCAGATTGATCCTAGGACATGTGCTAACCATTGATCTAAGTTAAATTCTAAAGCAATGAATACTTCGACAATACTCAAAAGGAAAGTTTGTTGAAAATATAGTACAAGACAACGCGTCCAAATGTAAAGTTTAAAAGGCTGAAAAAGGTAAAAGGAAAGGTTAGACATGCGTAATGAAGATTAAAGGTATAAAACGAAAGTAAGTGCAGGAACGTAACTGGCTTCAAATGAAAGATAAAATTTTAAGTAAGGATCAAAGTAAATTGCATTGAAGAATAAATGGTGTTTTACATCACGTACATTCTCACAATACTCTTTTCTCAACACGCGGATACTTTGAGTAAATTTAGAGTTACTTGTACAAAGTGAACACAACACCTCTAATCCTATTGCTAGGACCCTTATTTATAATACTAACACTAACTGCTAAAAACTGCCTGAAATAGTCAACAAATGACAAGTGTCATATTGCATGCTTCCATTGCTTGGATACACGCCACCTGTCTTTCTTCAAGAGCGAACCAAATTAACTACTCTCTCCTTTATTTTAATTTGAATTTTCAGCGTCAGGCATCATCAACGTTTTCGGTCGAAGGTTCCCCCTTCAACTCTTAGAAATATTTTCTAAGTCCCACAAGGTCTCCTTTCCTCTTATGAGTACCTTCGACTCGAACCTATCACACAAATCCTGTCGAAAAACTCTTCTAACCCTCTTCAAGAGCTCAACATTCTCCTCAATACTTCCAACTTCATGTGGGCGTCAAATTCACGAGCTAACACATGAACTGAGCCTTTTCCAACTGAATTCAGTCAAGGATGATCCAAGAACTAGGGAACCAGCAGTCTGTGCCCTAACCTCTAGTCAATGGCTAGAGGAGACTTGGATTCCTATTGATCAACATTGGCCAAACCTTTGCAGCAGTTGTCATTCACTATTACAGCAAAAAAAAACTTGCTCTACTATAAATAGAGCTCATTTGTGATCAGTTTGAGTACACCAAAGCCATCAAACAAATGTTTTCCTCAAAATCACCTTCTCACTTCCAAATTTGCCTTCCAAAGCAAGTCACTGTCGGGTTTTGAGCTTGAGAACAATTCCAACCAAACCAATCACACACACACACACCTCATAAACATCATATAGAAGTGATCCAAACTCTCACAAGTGACCTGTAACACCAAAATCACAAAGCCCCCTCTCAAAACCTCAAAAATAGGACTTTTGTGCATTTTTCAAGTCATGTCTTGATTCAGTCACTTTCCAAACCAGATAAAACCTCAAACACACTCCAAATATCATCCTTGAACTGTACCAAATGGTTCCTCACATCTGGAACACCATTTGAGAGAGTTGCTATTTTGGCCACTTTTGCCCCTTTTGCAAGAAAGAGCTCAAACTTGTTCCTGAGGTTTCCAGCTGATTCCAACCATCCTAAAAGCTTCTAAGAGATCATTTAAGGGTGTCCTAAGCATCAAATCATTTCTGGAACAAAGCACTTGGTAGATTGCACAAAAGCTCCAAAAAGAGGTAAGCCTCACAAATTGAATTCTTTAAATCATGCTTTCCTTTGATGTCCACTGATCATGCACATCTTATACATGTTATATGTGTTGTGTTTGCACCAATTTATCATGTAATTCACACCTGTACCAAGAGGTAGCACAGAAAATGCAAATCATGGCCTATTTCAAAACCACTATCGGGTTTTTCAATAGGAGCATGATCTAAAAAAAACACCACCACCATTGGATTCCTTGTGAAATTCTAGGCAGGATAGACCTAAATTTTGTCTCAATTCATGGAGAAATGAGAAAGTTATGGCCTTCATGTTTCTGACCAAAAACCTTGCCTTGGCCAGGCCAAATACAAGGCAAGCCTTGTATATTTGTGGTTGTGTTTCAATACACGGATGTATCACCACCCCAGTGGTAAGGCGCGCATGCTGTACACAAGAGGTCTGGGGTTCGAATCCCCCTCGCCCCAGACCCTCTTTTTGCTATTTTTTTCCACTTTTTACTATCTTTCATATTATTTTTAATAGTTTGAAAAATTAATAACTTCCACAATTTTAATTATTTTTTATTGGTTCTTTTTGCAAAAAATCACAAAAATGTTGAAATATTTTACTCCACAAAAAAATCAAAGTTATATTATTTATTTAATATAGTTAGTATTTTTATGAATAAATTCATTTTAATTGTTTTTAAACATTTTTAAAATGAATATTCATCTTGGAAATCAAAAACCAAATGAGTTCTAAATCATCTTGTGATTAAAACCTCATTTTTCAAACCTTAAACAAAAGTCACAAGTGGTTTATTCAAATCTATTTGGTATCTTTATCATTTTATTGATTTTCTTTAAATATTTACTTTTAAAGAAAAACAAAATTAGTGTTTCTTTGTTTTCACCCTCATCAATCATTTTTAAACTCTTTGGGCCTCTAATAGAGTGTAAGATCCAACCCCTTTTTGAAAACCAAAATGATTTGGGCCTCAGTGTATTGTATAAGTCCCGATACCATCAAAAAGTTCGGCGCGATCGTCGCCTTTTTAACAAAAACCTTTGGGCCTCTCCTTGAGCTGTAAGCCCCATCTCTTGTACAAAAATAACCTCTTTGGGCCTCTAATAGAGTGTAAGACCCAACCTCTTTTTGAAACCAAAATTATTTGGGCCTTATTCATTGTATAAGACCCACGGTGCTTTCAAAAATCGCGGCGCAATCGCCAGTTCAAAAACAAATTATCTGGGCCTACCTTCGTGTTATAAGCCCCATTTCTTTTCCTTAAACTCTTTGGGCCTCTTGAGAGAGTATAAGACCCATCCCTTTGTACATAAAATCTTTTGGGCCACACATATTGTATAAGTCCCACTGTACGAATTCAAACAACAGTGCAATCACTGATAAAACCTTGGGCCTCTCTGTTAGTTCTGCAGCTATGCAGTATTTGTGTTGGCTAAATTTTGTTAAAACCTATATGATAGCCTTATATCACTAAAGTTGTTTTAACATGATGTTTTGTGTATCTGTCATAATAGTTTAGTTGCAGGTTGTGAAAATGTCAAGGAGGATGTCTTGACATGCTGTTCTGCACTAACTAGTTATGTTCAGTATCTGTCATATTATATTAGTTGCAGGTTGTGGAGATGTCAAGTGTGATGTCTTGACATGTTGTGCTGCACTAAGCTGGTATGAGTGCATGGTTGTTTTAAAGTGTTGTTGTGTTGCTGTCATGTGCTGGTTAATCATGATGTTCTAATCTGCTGCATTCAACATGTCGAATGAAGATGTCACATACCTGCTCATAGGACATCGCGTCTGGATTCAATTTTGAAGCAGATTCTGTTGCTGAGATTTGTTACTGAATATTCTGTGAATATTTGGTTATCCTATGTGGCATCCAAAGCCTTTTTGGATTGTGTTTATTTGTTAGTTTTTTGGATTTTCTGTTGTTTCTAATTATGGAGACATAATAGGAAACTTTAGATTGAAGACCTATTTTGTTGGAGTTTATTTTGCAGAATTGTGTGCAGTCTCTTTGCTGCTGTTTTGAAGGCCTAAATCCAGTTGGGAAATAGGATATAAGTAGAAGCTTGTAACCTAGTTTTAGCAGCGAAGCCGTGAATAGAAAAGATGTAATTATTAGGGCTGAGTTTGTGAACCACTCTCTAGGAGAGTTGGTATGTGTGAACCACCCGGGTTGTGGGATGGTCATAGTGTGATCCTCGAAGCTGTTAAGTAAGAGGAGTATTGTTCTTGGAGGAAGCTTTTAAGTAACTCTAAGTTGTGTCTTGGAAGTGTGTATTCCGTGTTGAATTGTTGTATAGGTAAAGAGTCGTTGATGCAGTGGCGGAGTGTTGACTGCTAGACATCATTACGATGATTGGGAGTGAGAAGGGTTTCTCATATCTAGAGAGGATCTAGGTAGAAGGATCACTGGGTAGTGATTAAGTGATAAGCTGTAAACGGGGGAGTTTAGTTTTGAATTGATACTGCTAATAGTGGACTTCATCCCTGGCTTGGTAGCCCCCAGAGTAGGTGTGTTAGACCGAACTGGGTTAACAATTCTGTGTGCTTTGTTTTTATCTTTTCAGTACCGTATTTTTGTTATATACCTTGCCATGTGTATTCATGTCAGACCAGATGTCGAATGTCATGTTATAGGACATCTGAATTCTGCACATGTACCAGAATTTCAATTGGTATCAGAGCAGGCATCCTGTTCTATTTCTGGGTGAGATCTGAGGGGGATACTTTCTGGTTCATGGTAAAGGAAGAAGGATGTTATACTGAAAAGCTGATTGAACGTGTTAGGTTCATATTGGTGTTTGAATGGTCCCTAGAAGTGGAGGATGGACTATTCGCAGAAAATGATGTGTGGTGGTTTTGTGTAATATGCTATACCTAAAGACTGTTGAGGAGGTTGTGATTGTTTTGTATTCTGCTGCATGGTATCTGATGAAACCCTGGGGGTCCTTGTGTCGCTAGTAAAGGAAGGGCAGTAGGGTTGGTCTCCTCAGAAGAGTTGTTGTGTGATGATGTAGTGTATGCAAGACTGTTTTCAATCCACTGTGTAAAGTTGCCAACGATACTTGAGTTTTATTTCTCAAGTCCACCCTTAAAGGCACTATAGTGTGTGGTTGATTTACTCTTCTAGAAATCTGTTGAAGAAAGGATAGAGCCATTTATTTTGGTCTCTAGGAGAGTCTTTCTAATACTTGACCTAATTAGGAAAGTGACTCTAAGTCTTGTTGTTGTTTAGTCTTGATGGAGCTTAGATTAGTTTTGAAGACCTTTAAGATGATCAAGGGAAGTCTTCATCTAGCTTAGGTTCAGCTATGTGATGTCTCCCACATGATGAACACTTGGAGGAGTAAAAGATGCAGACGTGTTGATGGTGTGTATCATGAAAGTGTGTATGGTCTGGTTTTGAAGGTTGATCAGATGCTGATGGTCGATCCTCTTGTGTCCCTTGCAAGAGATGTGTGTGGATTACTGTGGTTGTTGCCTCCAAAGCCATAGTAGATGGTTAATGTGATTTAGACTGATGTCGGAACTGATGTTGAAACATCATTTCTATTCATTGCTTCCTCATCCAAGGAAGTTTGTTGTGCACATGGTGGAGTATCAGGTCAAGCCACTTACCTAATCTGAAGTGATCGGTGGTGTGGATTAATAAAAGAGGGATCAGCTAGTGCCACAAGTGTGCAGGAAAAGAATGTCGTACCTTGTGTGAGAAGGTTACCTTATCACATATATCTTGACAGGAGTTGAGTATTTGTCTGTTTTTGATAAGGTTGTGCATCTAACCGATAGTGAATACTCTGACGGGAGCTGAGCGTTTATCTAAGGTGTTGTGCTTTCAACTAATGACAAAATACATTGACGGGAGACTATGTATATGTCTGATGTAAAAGTGCAGGACTGCAGAAGTGTTGAGAATTTACTTTTCTCTATTTGGCTGTTTATTTCTCTTTGTGGTGTGTTGGTGTGTGACGACCTGAATTATGCTGTTGAAGATGGAGATGGAAGACTATGAAGACATCATAATCTTGATGGTTGGACCAGTTTATTTCTGATCTAGGTGCTTTGGAGCATGGTTTTTTTTTGTGAAAGTCGAGGATATGTGGATGTTATCTCTGGCTTTCTACTGACGGCTCTACTAAGGGAAGTGGCATTCCTTGGTATAGCTATGGGGTAGTCTTGGACTACTTATTTTCTGAAGAATCAGATATGGCAGATTTGAAGTCTTTGGAGTTTCTGAGCAGGATGGAGGTTGTCTACTCAAACTTGATTGTTGAATCAAGTCTATGAGAGCATGGAAATCTGTTTCTGCAAACGGCAGAAGGAAGAGCTGAATTCAACAGTTGGATGTCATAATGGTCTGACATCTAGCTTAACATCAGGAGTCTCAGCTGGTGATGTGGCACATCAGCTAATGATAGGGTGATCTACAGGAATGATAGGATGTTTCAAAAAGATCGTTCTCATGGCAGTTTGCGGGAGCTGCAAGAAGGAGAAGATGTTACATGACCATGGCTTAGGGAGTCTAAGTGTGTTTGCTTTTGAGCAAGTGGAACATGTGACTTGAAGATCAAGTTTCCTTGGTGGATCAAGATATCTTTGTGAGAGTTCTGACAAACATGAAAAAGGTCAAAATGTGGCATTTGGCTGTTTTCATATGAGGATTCATGAATGAGGTGATCAAATTGTGACATTTGGTTGATCTCAGAAGTGGATTCGAAGAATCAAGATAATCAGAGTCTGGCAGCTGGTTATTATTGAGGATTGTCTTGGAACTAGTTACTCTTGGGCAGAAGGGTGATGAGTTGAAGACTCAAGGAGATTATTCTTCTTGAAGGTGGATGAGAGTTTATTTCTCTAGTTCTTTGGATTACTATGCTAAGTAAGTCCAGTTGGTGGAGCATATCAAGAATCATGGTGATGATGTCTTGGTGTGTGGCAGATGTTCTAACTTGGTGTTGGAACATTATCTGGGTTGGATATCCTTGGTGAAGGATGTTTTTTCTCTGGTTCTGGAGCTTGGTGCCTACATTATGCCTAAGGAGCGTCTACATAGTCATACGGGAGAATGATGAAGTAGAAGGTCTGTCTTGGATGGAGAATGTAGAGAAGACTGAAGCAGATCAGGTATTGATTGCTTTGAAGTCTGAAGGAGAAGATACTCATCAACTGATCAGGAGTATTCCAAATTATCATACGGGAGAATGATAGGGAATGACTGCCTTTGGAGAGTTGGGTGATTATCGATGGAGGGCCTTGCTAAGGCTAGTTGAAAAGCTTGGGGAGAGAGTACTGTTCTTGTGGTGTTGTGATCTTCTGTGATGTGTTTTTGTGGATTTGAAGTTTTGTGGATTTGAAGTTTTTGTGGCTCTCTGGCTGTTTCTGGTCCCTTGGCTTGAGGGGGAGCTTTAGCTTGTTTGAAGGAGGATGGTGATCCTTATGTTCCTCATGTATAGCATGATGTAACTTATTGGGTGAGTGACTGCTTATTTAGCAGGTGTCAAAATGAATGAGCTTCAGCTGGTGGCTGAACTAGGAGTGAGCTCTTGAAGATATGAAGATGCGTCTTATGTTTTTCATTCATTTTGGGTGTTCTTTTTGCAAAGGAGCACAGGTTATCCATGTCAGGGGGAGTAATGCTACTGATTTTCCTGATTCTGGTTGATTTCCCTTAAATGCCTAGTTGCTTGGTTTGGCATTTTATGGCTAAAAAGGGGGAGAAGTAAGTAGTAGTAATGTTCCTTGGTTGTTTCCTTGAGGGGGAGCTGGTTGTGTTATCCTAAGGTTGTATGGATATTGATCTGGTGTGCTATTGCTTTGTCAAATATGGCTAAAAAGGGGGAGAGTGTGTGATTGCATGATGTGCTGATAGCTGATGTCCCATATGATGTTCTAACATGTATGTGTGATTGCTAGTGTGAGTGGTGAGCTAGTTGGTAAATGTTGTTGTGAAGTTGCTGCTGTGTGAGGTTGTGTATATGTGCAGATGAAGATTGAGTGCTGATCTGCTTGTGTATGTGTTGCAGGGTTGATAATTGTTTTATCTGCTACTGATGTGTGTGACTATCTTCTGCTGCTGATATATTTGATATGATATGATGGTTTTAGCCAAAATTTGCCAAATGGGGAGTTTGTTAGTTCTGCAGCTATGCAGTATTTGTGTTGGCTAAATTTTGTTAAAACCTATATGATAGCCTTATATCACTAAAGTTGTTTTAACATGATGTTCTGTGTATCTGTCATAATAGTTTAGTTGCAGGTTGTGAAAATGTCAAGGAGGATGTCTTGACATGCTGTTCTGCACTAACTAGTTATGTTCAGTATATGTCATATTAGATTAGTTGCAGGTTGTGGAGATGTCAAGTGTGATGTCTTGACATGTTGTGCTGCACTAAGCTGGTATGAGTGCATGGTTGTTTTAAGGTGTTGCTGTGTTGCTGTCATGTGCTGGTTAATCATGATGTTCTAATCTGCTGCATTCAACATGTCGAATGAAGATGTCCCATACCTGCTCATAGGACATCGCGTCTGGATTTAGTTTTGAAGCAGATTCTGTTGCTGAGATTTGTTACTGAATATTCTGTGAATATTTGGTTATCCTATGTGGCATCCAAAGCCTTTTTGGAATGTGTTTATTTGTTGGTTTTTCGGATTTTCTGTTGTTTCTAATTATGGAGACATAATAGGAAACTTTAGATTGAAGACCTATTTTGTTGGAGTTTATTTTGCAGAATTGTGTGTAGTCTCTTTGCTGCTGTTTTGAAGGCCCAAATCCAGTTGGGAAATGGGATATAAGTAGAAGCTTGTAACCTAGTTTTAGCAGCGAAGCCGTGAATAGAAAAGATGTAATTATTAGGGCTGAGTTTGTGAACCACTCTCTAGGAGAGTTGGTATGTGTGAACCACCCGGGTTGTGGGATGGTCATAGTGTGATCCTCGAAGTTGTTAAGTAAGAGGAGTATTGTTCTTGGAGGAAGCTTTTAAGTAACTCTAAGTTGTGTCTTGGAAGTGTGTATTCCGTGTTGAATTGTTGTATAGGTAAAGAGCCGTTGATGCAGTGGCGGAGTGTTGACTGCTAGACATCATTGCGATGATTGGGAGTGAGAAGGGTTTCTCATATCTAGAGAGGATCTAGGTAGAAGGGTCATTGGGTAGTGATTAAGTGATAAGCTGTAAACGGGGGAGTTTAGCTTTGAATTGATACTGCTGATAGTGGACTTCATCCCTGGCTTGGTAGCCCCCAGAGTAGGTGTGTTAGACCGAACTGGGTTAACAATTCTGTGTGCTTTGTTTTTATCTTTTCAGTACCGTATTTTTGTTATATACCTTGCCATGTGTATTCATGTCAGACCAGATGTCGAATGTCATGTTATAGGACATCTGAATTCTGCACATGTACCAGAATTTCACTCTCCTCGAGCTGTAAGCCCCACAATCTTTTCAAAAATACTTTCTCCTTTGATTTTGAATATGTTGTTATCAAAACTTTCTTTGTTGAACAACTAACCAAACAACATGGAAGCTCTACAACGGGTAAGTGTTTATCCGCTTTCATTTACCGGTTTCATATGTATATAACTGTATTATGGGGCTATTTCACTATAAGTCTTCTTTCACAAACTTTTATATACTTGTCAAATATCCACTGTGTAATACTAGTATAACTATTTAGAGTGTTCCCCGGCAACTACGTCTAGCACTAGGTAAAGCCCTATTGGTCACTCTTAAATACAAACAAAACTAGATCCCCATAGGATTTCCAGATACAGTCTTCCCTCCTCTTGGGGTTAAATAATATGGAGACGTGAAAGGCAGCATTCTCGGTGAACCCTTTCTCAGACTGTCACCCTTAGACATTGTCAAAGAAACTCTAACTCCCCAGAGATGATCTTTTCTCCGTGAATGGCATCTCTTGAGTTTCTTCCAAATTCTTGAACTTTCCTGGCTTGATCTATTCTCGATGAATAGCATGTCTTGAACTTATCGGGGTTTGGGGACCCACAGGCTTCCTAAAAGCATCCCCGCCTCCTCTTGGGCGTTGTACAAGGACCCTTCAGCTTCTTAGAAGTTCTCATGTCTTCTCTTGGGCTTCATACAAGGACCCCGACGAGCTCTTAAAAGTATAAGACAGAACTTCGTCATCTTTTGCTAGAGCAGTCTTTCCAGCGTCAAAAAACTCCGGCTGTTGTAGGGTTGATACTCATCCCTTAATGACCGTGCCTCCTCTTGGGCATTGTACAAAAGATAAAACTCTAGACTTGGATAGTCTAAGACCCTTGAGTCTCAAAGACATTCTCAAGTTCCCTTTCAAACATAGGCAGAAACCCAGTCTCTCTCATGAGAGTTCCCCATACTTGGACCCGCCTCCGGATCTCCCGAATCCACGGTGGTAAGACAGCCTCCTCTTGGGCTTTGTACAATGATTCTCCCCAGCGGAGCTAACCTTTTCAGACTCTCTTGTTGAGTCATCCACTTTTAGCCTCCATATCGGGCTTCGTACGAGATAAAAAATCACTCTCTTGTTGAGTATAAAAGACTCTCTTCCTGAGTCAACCAACCTTTAGCCTCCGTCTTGGGCTTTGTACAAGACATAGAAAATCACTCTCTTGTTGAGTATAAAAGACTCTCTTGTTGAGTCAACCACTTTTAGCCTCCGTCTTGGGCTTTGTACAAGACATATAAAAACACTCTCTTGTTGAGTATAAAAGACTCTCTTGTTGAGTCAATCACTTTTATCCTCCGTCTTGGGCTTCATACAAGACACATATAAAAAACTCTCTTGTTGAGTATAAAAGACTCTCTTGTTGGGCCAATTAACTTTCAGACTCTCTTGTTGAGTCAATTTCCTTTTAGCCTATATCTCGGGCTTCGTACGAGACAACAAAACACACTCTTGTTGAGTATAAAAGACTCTCTTGTTGGGTCAATAAACTCTCAGACTCTCTCGTTGAGTCACTCACCTTTTCAGACTCTCTCGTTGAGTCCATCTTCCCTTTTCGCCTCCGTCTCGGGCTTCATACGAGACACCAAATTACTCTCTTGTTGAGTATGACAGACTCTCTTGTTGAGTCAAACCCTTTTAGCCTCAATCTTGGGCTTTGTACCAAACAGAAAGAAAATTTTCCCCGGAAAAGTCAACTTCTAGCCTCCTCTTAGGCTTTGTATAAAGAAAACCCCGATTGAGTCAATCAACCTTTTAGCATCAAAGTTGTGCCTTGCTCACAGCATACAAACATCAACGACTCCTCTTTAGAGATGAAAAATTCTCTCTCAGCATAAACCCTTCAGCTTCACATCTTGGGTTTTGAACAAGATACAAATAGACCCTTCAGCTTCACATCTTGGGCTTTGAACAAGATACAAATCACCCCTGTAGATTCAATCTTGGGCTTTGAACAAGACACTAAAACACCTTTTTCCTCCCTTAGAATAGGAGGAACTACGATCGCTCTGATTTTCCTGTTTCGGGAATACGTAGGCATAATGTAACGCCCGGTTATTTAATTAATTATTTAATTAAATATATTCGTATATTTGGTGTTGATTTGTGTTGATTATCGGAATTGTGTTGTGTTGAGTTGCTAAGTTGGTTTTAGCCGAATTAATTTGATTAAGTTGATTTAAGTCGTGTTGTGGTTAGTTGAATTAATTAAGCTGATTTGAGTTGTAGAATTGATATGTTGTTATTATATTAGAATTATAAAAGAAAGTATGTGGGCTTAGTTGGTAGTAGCAATGTTGGGGGTGTAGTAAGTTGGCCCAATAGAAATAAGAGGGTAAGTGGAGTTAGTGGGAAAAGGAAGTTACAGGAAAATAAGAGGTTATTGGAAAAAGTCTTGGAGGAGAAGTGCAGAGAAAAATAGGTTTTGGAGAATACGAGAAGTTGCAGAGAAAGTGGAGCAAGAGGTTTTGGAGAATTACGTGGGAATTGCAGAACCGGAAATCCAATCGAAGAGTAGAGCGACCTTCAATCCAAGGTAACGGTGGGCTTCTGACTCTATAATTGGGTTTATGATAAATGGTATGTGGGATTGGATTTGTAGAATTGCTTATGTCCATGTGTGTGTTGATTCGTTATGGTTGATTACCTAAATCGGTTAATGTGGTTGAATTAGTCGTAGAATCATTTGATCGCTGTGGTTTTGTGTGATTTTGTTGTATTGTTGTAGCACTGTGACGGTATGAGAATTGATACCGAAGGTTGGAGGAATTAATTGATGTTGTTAAATTAATCGTAGGATAATTAAATTATGTTTTTTGAATATAATTATCAACGTTGCTGTTGTAATATGTTGTTGTGGAACTGAAGCAAAGAGGAAAGTCTGGACTGCATGATTGAACAGAGGAGAAGAATGAGAGAAATAGAGAGAACGCAGGTTTGAGTTGGGACGCAGGTTTTGGAGTCATGACGACCGTCATGGAAGTATGACGATCGTCACACCCACGAACAACATCACGACCGTCACACTCTCGTGACGACCGTCACGCGGGCGAATTCTGGGCTGTGTGGAAAATTGGAGATTCTATTTCGTGGTTTTTTTTGGGTTGTGTAGCCTGGCGTGATTATTGATATACTTTAGTTGAGTACAGAGCCATAATTGAAACGAGTAAATAATTATTAGAGGTTTAATTAGCGAATTAGAACCACTGTAAATAATTAATAGTCGTGTTGCGATGAATTAGTAAGAAACATAATTAAGTTGAACATCAGTATAAGTAGCAGTAGTAATACAAACCAGTGGAGACTGTAAGGAACTGATAATAGTACTGTGACTAATTAATAGGCGTATAATTAAGTAACCGTGTTGTAGAATTTAGTAGTATGTTTTGGTAAGTTGTTGTTGACCCGAATTTAACAGGGGAATGGTAAGAAGCTAGTAAGAAGTGGAAATGATAGAGTTTAGCAGAGGAGTTGGTTAATTGGTTTAGTCAAAAAATTATACAAATAGTAATGCGATATAATTGGTTGTTCTTTGCGTTGTGTTCCTTGTTGAGAGTTGTTAAGTTGTTAGTTGTGAATTTTGTTGCAGAACCTTATTAGTTGTTGTTGTTGATAAGTAGTAGGCCTATGGCCAGTGTTGATTTGCTGTTGTTAATTAAGTTATAGGCCTATGGCCAGTGTTGAATTTGCTGTGAAGTTACTGTTGAATTGATATTAAGTTGTAGGTCGGTGGCCAAAGTTGAAATTGTTGTTAAGTTGCAGTTGTGTTGTTGTTGTGCTGTTGAATACGTTGATGCTGTAGTTGTTGTCGCATGCATAGCATAGCATATCAAGTTGGCCTGGATTGGCAAATTACTAAGTTGGCATGGACTGGCAAAATATTTAAGTTGAAGGCTTAAGCCTTGGCCTGTATTGGCAACCAGCGAAGAAGGCTTATGCCTTGTTGATGCCTCTATTAATTGGTAGTTATTAAGTTGGGAGTTTTACTCCGTTTTTAAGTTGGGAGTTTTGCTCCGTTTTTAAGCTGGGAGTTTTGCTCCAATGGTACCACATGCATGTGTATTTTGAGTCGCATTTCATGTTGCATCGTTGTTGTTGCGTTGTTAATTGAATATGATTTTTAAGTTGTTATTGCATTGTAGATTAATATTGATTTCAAGGTTGTTATGTTGCTGATTTATGTTAATTGAGACGTTGTCGTTGTGTTGTTGATTTATGCTGCCTAAAAAGTTGTGAAGTGGTGATTTTATATGATCTAAATTCTAATATATTATTTATCATACATCTCATTATATTGTTAGATACCTCACCCCTTCTGCTGATATTTCCCCTACCATGGGAAATGGACAGGTACTCAAGGATAGCAGTGGCAGTTTGGAATAGCTTTTTGGAGTCCTTCTGTTGTTTTATTGCAAGTCAAGAGGGTCTTGCTCTGATACGTAACACTCGGGGGGGATGAACGATCATTGTTTTATAGTTGTTATATTTCAGTGGTTGAATTTTAAGTTGATATCATTGACTACTTGTCGTGTTGAAGTTGTTTTTAGTTGAACAAAGATGTTATGACAATTAAGTTGAAAATTGTGCTTCCACTATTTAGTTAATCAAAGTTATTTTATTTTGAAGACTAACTTTGTTGTTATCGGTTCATCCGAGTTAAAGTGTTATGTATCTGATTAACATGCGATAATATGAGGTCGTTTTAAGTTGAAAATGTGGCATCCTATTTGAACGTTGAAATTTTGAAACTCTGATTTATTAATTTCCGCCGGGTAAAAATGGGGTGTTACATTAGTGGTATCAGAGCAGGTCGGTCTGTCCGGCTAAGTTGTCTAATGTTGTTTATCCCTTAGTATGCGACAAGTGTGTGGAACACTGTCGATACTTGTTTGTTTTCCTAATCGATGGTATGCAGGAGTTGGTTTGAAACAAGTGGGGGAGAAGTTTACTTCTCAGAGATGTTTGTAGCATGTGAAGTTGGTTCAAGGTGATATCGCTTGCAGGAGTGCAAGTGTTATCGGAACTATGTTGTTGCGAATCGACGAGAGTATGGACTTATGATTTTATCCGTCGGTCCAGTTGAGACATTTTGAAGGAGGACAAGTCAGTATGATCGATGTTTGCTTCTCGGAGAAGAGAGGACAATGTGACGAATAGTGATATGCAAGTGAAGTATAGCTGGAGTAAAGTCGGATGATTTTCAGAGTTGGGTGAAAAACAAGGATAGTTAGAAGAGTTTGGAAGTAAGAGAAAGAGGTAGAACTCATGTTCACCAATTTCGGTTTTTATTTTCTTATTTATGGAATAGCCTACAGTAAAAAGGGCATACCTTTCTACTCGTAACTCCGATGAAAGCGATTCTGGACTTTTCGAAAAGCTTAAGAAATTCCCTACAGTTGGCATATAAATTTGGCCTTCGGCAAGTTTTTGAAGAGGGAGAAAAACACGTTTGAATGTGTGGGTCTGGTGCTGATATTTGTAGAATTCTGCATACGGGATTTCTTGACCAGTCCCATTGCAAGGACGATAACTTTTACTCGTAATTCGGATTCGAGCGATTCTTGAAGTTCTGGAATCTACATGAAATTCCCTTCATTTTGGAATATAATTTTGTGTCTGGGAGGTCTGTAATGAAGAAGATAATCGTGTTGGAAGTTGGACAATTCTTGCTGGAAATAGTAAGATGAAGTCAAGTATAAAAACGGTTGGTAATGGGAAGAAGGTAAGAGTGTCGGAGGAGCACATGGAAGTGCGGCGTATAATAGTTGAAAATGATTAAAGTATAGAAATCTTTGAGGAAGGTTAAATAGTAAAGTGGATTGGGTGTTGTTGGCGAGATGTGTCGACATGAGTCGGAAATTTTTGGAAGTTATATCACCAACCAGATGATGAGATGGTATTGTTGAGATTGTGATTGGAATGGTGATCAAGTGTGAAACTATACGGATCATCGAAGTTGTGAGATTAAAAAGAAAGACGAAGGATTGGTTAGGGTTGTCAAAAGTTTTGGACTGGGATAAATGGTTCGATTGAAGTGGGCCGATTTAGATTGTACTTGATGTATCAGAAGGATATTTGATAATTAGGTTGTGCAACAAGTGTGTATAAGAATATATGTGTTCGATTTTGTGCGTTCTTGGAAATAAGGAAATTAAGAAAAATGTTTGTGAGCCTTAGAGAAATGGTAGAGCAGTATGCTTAGATAACGTTGAGCACGAGGAAGAAGACGCTATTTTAGTTGGATAATTATGATTTATGCCACCATTATGGTTGCCGGCTGTCTATTGACAAATTGAGGAACTGATCACCCTTAATCTCTTTTTGATAGTCGACGGAATCATGTTGGATGGAGTAGACGTGTCTTGCCAACTAGAATAGTATGCACAGTGAATTGTTTGAGTTGTCGATGCAGATTCCTATATAGGGAAATGAGGAGGACTTGAGGATGTTAGTATGAGGTTGCGGGTTGACCGGTGAGTAGTTTGGAAATTCATAGTTGTGTTTTGGATAACTTGGATTTTGATTTGTAGTGGATCGAGAATTCGATTGACATGAGACTTGAAGAATTATAGAGATGATCCAAGGGGAAGTAAATGGAAATGTAAGAGCATGATTTGTCCAAGGAGGTCGGATAAAGAATGGTGGTGGCTGGTATGTCTTAACGTGTATATAGGAAATATGAATTGTATTTTCCATACTTGTTCAGATAATGTTATAACTGGTGTTCGTTGTGGATGTTCTGATATGCTATGTAATCAGAAGGAGCGCGTGTAGGGTACTTGAGAGTTGAGTTACAAGTATTGAAAGAAGCGAAGTTATATGTTAAGTTATTGAAGTGTGATTTTTGGTTAGTAAAGATGAGTTTACTTGGTTGTGTTAATTCAGATGAAGTTTTATGAAGAATTGTGCTAGTATGAGTAGGACTTGATGAATTAGGTTGTTTGATTGGTTTGGTTAATATGCCATGTTAAGTGTAGGTTATTGGGGCTAAATCTATGGTTATTGGGTGTTAAGCACTGGTTGGAAGATGATTTTTCTTGTTGAAATTAATTGGACACATGTATCCTTATGCTGTTGTAATGTTGTTATGCGTTGAGATGAGTTTTGACGATGTGTTAATACAAGATGGTGAAGTTGTAGCTTATGTTGACGATAATTGGGAATTCTTGAAGTATCTATCCTATTCAAGATTTGGAATTAGCCGCAGTTGTAGTTGTGTGGGATATTCGTAGGTATTATTAGGGATTTAAGTTCGATGTATTCAGTAATCACAAGAGTATGGAATGCTTGTTTTGGTTGGAAATTTCCGATGAATTAAGTCGAAAGTCTTTTCTTATGTCTGCTTTGATAGTCGGACAATTCGATGTGAACTTGGTAGATTTGATGGTTACAAGTACTCAGAGTGCGCAGCGAAAGCGCGGCGTAGAGCAGTCTTTCTTATGTGGGTAACAACGATGTTGGTGGTTTGATTACGTTGATGTTGTGTTATGACTTTGTGCTCTTATCCTTGTTATTGTCTCGTTACCTAGAGTGATAGTTCGAGTGCGAGTAGCTAATTCCTATGATAGAGGATTAGGGGAGTGTTGCATATGGTAATGGTAACGATTGTGTTGTGTTTTGGTCCGTAGTGAACCTGTGTGTTCTTATTTTGGTGATTTCTGTGATTTGGGTTAGTCGTTGGGTGCGTTGCGTGAGCATTGTTTCGTGTTGTCGTTGTCATGATATGATGTATTGTTGTTTGGTGTTAGACGTGGGGTTGCCTTTATGGCAGGGAAGTTGAATTGTTAGCTGAAATAACGTATCTGGAGTGTGGTGCATCGAGTAAATTTTCGAGGACGAAAATATCCTAAGTGGGGGAGAGTTGTAACGCCCGGTTATCTAATTAATTATTTAATTAAATATATTCGTATATTTGGTGTTGATTATCGGAATTGTGTTGTGTTGAGTTGCTAAGTTGGTTTTAGCCGAATTAATTTGATTAAGTTGATTTAAGTCGTGTTGTGGTTGGTTGAATTAATTAAGCTGATTTGAGTTGTAGAAATGATATGTTGTTATTATATTAGAATTATAAAAGAAAGTATGTGGGCTTAGTTGGTAGTAGCAATGTTGGGGGTGTAGTAAGTTGGCCCAATAGAAATAAGAGGGTAAGTGGAGTTAGTGGGAAAAGGAAGTTACAGGAAAATAAAAGGTTATTGGAAAAAGTCTTGGAGGAGAAGTGCAGAGAAAAATAGGTTTTGGAGAATACGAGAAGTTGCAGAGAAAGTGGAGCAAAAGGTTTTGGAGAATTACGTGGGAATTGCAGAACCGGAAATCCAATCGAAGAGTAGAGCGACCTTCAATCCAAGGTAAGGGTGGGGTTCTGACTCTATAATTGGGTTTATGATAAATGGTATGTGGGATTGGATTTGTAGAATTGCTTATGTCCATGTGTGTGTTGATTCGTTATGGTTGATTACCTAAATCGGTTAATGTGGTTGAATTAGTCGTAGAATCATTTGATCGTTGTGGTTTTGTGTGATTTTGTTGTATTGTTGTAGCACTGTGACGGTATGAGAATTGATACCGAAGGTTGGAGGAATTAATTGATGTTGTTAAATTAATCGTAGGATAATTAAATTATATTGTTTGAATATAATTATCAACGTTGCTGTTGTAATATGTTGTTGTGGAACTGAAGCGAAGAGGAAAGTCTGGACTGCATGAGTGAACAGAGGAGAAGAATGAGAGAAACAGAGAGAACGCAGGTTTGAGTTGGGACGCAGGTTTTGGAGTGATGATGGCCGTCATGGAAGTATGACGACCGTCACACCCACGAACAACATCACGACCGTCACACTCTCGTGACGAGCGTCACGCGGGCGAATTCTGGGCTGTGTGGAAAATTGGAGATTCTATTTCATGGTTTTTTTTGGGTTGTGTAGCCTGGCGTGATTACTGATATACTTTAGTTGAGTATAGAGCCATAATTGAAACGAGTAAATAATTATTAGAGGTTTAATTAGCTAATTAGAACCACTATAAATAATTAATAGTCGTGTTGCGATGAATTAGTAAGAAACATAATTAAGTTGAACATCAGTATAAGTAGCAGTAGTAATACAAACCAGTGGAGACTGTAAGGAACTGATAATAGTACTGTGACTAATTAATAGGAGTATAATTAAGTAACCGTGTTGTAGAATTTAGTAGTATGTTTTGGTAAGTTGTTGCTGACCCGAATTTAACAGGGGAATGGTAAGAAGCTAGTAAGAAGTGGAAATGATAGAGTTTAGCAGAGGAGTTGGTTAATTGGTTTAGTCAGAAAATTATACAAATAGTAATGCGATATAATTGGTTGTTCTTTGCGTTGTGTTCCTTGTTGAGAGTTGTGAAGTTGTTAGTTGTGGATTTTGTTGCAGAACCTTATTAGTTGTTGTTGTTGATAAGTAGTAGGCCTATGGCCAGTGTTGATTTGCTGTTGTTGATTAAGTTATAGGCATATGGCCAGTGTTGAATTTGCTGCGAAGTTGCTGTTGAATTGATATTAAGTTGTAGGCCGGTGGCCAAAGTTGAAATTGTTGTTAAGTTGTAGTTGTGTTGTTGTTGTGTTGTTGAATACGTTGATGCTGTAGTTGTTGTCGCATGCATATCATAGCATACCAAGTTGGCCTGGATTGGAAAATTACTAAGTTGGCCTGGACTGGCAAAATATTTAAGTTGAAGGCTTAAGCCTTGGCCTTTATTAGCAACCTGCGAAGAAGGATTATGCCTTGTTGATGCCTCTATTAATTGGCAGTTATTAAGTTGGGAGTTTTGCTCCGTTTTTAAGTTGGGAGTTTTGCTCCGTTTTTAAGCTGGGAGTTCTGCTCCAATGGTACCACATGCATGTGCATTTTGAGTCGCATTTCATGTTGCATTGTTGTTGTTGCATTGTTAATTGAATGTGATTTTTAAGTTGTTATTGCGTTGTGGATTAATAGTGATTTCAAGGTTGTTATGTTACTGATTTATGTTGATTGAGACGTTGTCGTTGTGTTGTTGATTTATGCTGCCTAAAAAGTTGTGAAGTGGTGATTTTATATGATCTAAATTCTAATATATTATTTATCATACATCTTATTATATTGTTAGATACCTCACCCCTTCTGCTGATATTTCCCCTACCATGGGAAATGGGCAGGTACTCAAGGATAGCAGTGGCAGTTTGGAATAGCTTTTTGGAGTCCTTATGTTGTTTTATTGCAAGTCAAGAGGGTCTTGCTCTGATACGTAACACTCGGGGGGGATGAACGATCGTTGTTTTATAGTTGAAATATTTCAGTGGTTGAATTTTAAGTTGATATCATTGACTACTTGTCGTGTTGAAGTTGTTTTTAGTTGAACAAAAGATGTTATGACAATTAAGTTGAAAATTGTGATTCCACTATTTAGTTAATAAAAGTTGTTTTATTTTAAAGACTAACTTTGTTGTTATCGGTTCGTCCGAGTTAAAGTGTTATGTATCTGATTAACATGCGATAATATGAGGTCGTTTTAAGTTGAAAATGTGGCATCCTATTTGAACGTTGAAATTTTGAAACTCTGATTTATTAATTTCCGTCGGGTAGAAATGGGGTGTTACACATAAGATTGCAAAAATCTTAGCGAGCATACTAATCAAAAACCCAAAATCCCGTTCCTTCATACATCAATCGAAAAGCATCCGACCTAACATCATACCAATAGCCTAGACACTGTTCTTAAGCAAATAACCCTAAAGAAGAACCCCCTCTTGATAGCATCTGTAAACCAACAGTTTTGACTGTTTAATCTCAGTTTGCAAGCAAGATTAATTGGAGACATCTATTTCCATTCCTTAATCAGCTCAACAGGATAAAAAATGAATCGAACTATAGTACCAAAGCGATAGTGATTTGAAACCACAAAAACCGCGCTACAGGACGGATGGGCACCCTATTCAGAACATAACAAGTCGTACTAATGGAATCGACCCAAAAGTATTTTGGAAGTCCACTCTCATTGATCATAGTCCTTCCCAATTCTTCCAAAATTCTATTTTTACGTTCCACAACCCCGTTTTGTTGAGGGGTACATGGTGCAGAAAAATTATGATCAATCCCATGGCTATCGCAAAATGCTTCAAAATGATGATTTTCGAACTCACCTCCATTATCACTTCTAATTGATACAATGTTTGTGTTCAATTTATTTTGAGATAACTTGGCAAATTTTTCAAAAGCCGAAAAAGTATCGCTCTTGCTTGCTAAGAAAATAGTCCAGCAAAACCTAGAATAGTCATCGACGATTACAAAACCATAATAGTTACCACCTATGCTCTTAATCCTAGATGGTCCAAAGAGGTCCATATGGAGGAGCTCAAGGGGCCTCGTGGTTGAAACAATGTTTTTAGACTTAAACGAGATCCTTGTTTGCTTCCTCATTTGACACGCATCACATAAGTGATCCTTTGTGAACTTGATTTTGGGTAAGCCAATTACTAGGTCTTTAGAAACTATTTTATTAAGCAAATCAAAATTGACATACGCCAAACGTCTATGCCATAACCATGAATCTTCACTCATGGTGACTAGACACTTGTCGCTACTCAACGATACCTTATTCAAGTCTAGCATATAGACGTTATTGACCCTCAGGCCTTTAAACACATCCTTTTTATCATTATTCTCAATTATGCAACAATCTTTTGAAAATGATACTTTATAATCCTTGTCACATAATTGACTAATGCTTAATAGGTTGTGTTTAAGACCCTCAACAAGAAGCACGTATGAGATAGTAGTAGAAGAGGGATTACCTACACTACCTTTGCCGAGTATTGACCCATTATTTTTGTCTCCGTAGGTAACAAATCCCTTTTTCTTCGCCACGAAGTCGATGAAAAGAGATATGTCTCTTGTCATATGTCTTGAGCAGCCACTATCAAGAACCCATCTTCTTTCTGTAGTCTCAAGACGTTGTACCTACACAATCAATCAAGGGAAATAGGTACCCAATTCTTATTGGGTCCTTGGTTGTGAGTGAAAACAGGATTTCATTTGGGCACCCATTGATAAACGCCTTTAGGAACTAAAAACCTCCTAAAGCGACATTTTGCAATGGTATGACCCCTTTTGCAACAATACAAGCAAGTAAGGATAACATGAGGATCGCTTTTGCTAGGTTGATCTCTAATCACATAAGTGTATTTTTGATATGGATTACTCATGTTTTTCTTAAAATGTGATCTATCAATAGCAAAAGTGATCTTTGGTTCTAGAGCCTTGTCAAGTTTGGCCTTTAGAGTTCTAACCTCTTTTTGCCAAATATGACAAGTATCACAACCAAAATTTAACCATCTACTCTTGTCTTCCTCAACATCTACTTTTGTTACTTTCACCATAGACTTTTTGAGAGCCTCTAATTCCTTTTCGGAATCGGAGATCTTTTGCTCCAAATGAGAAAATATTTGTTTATTTGAAGCTAAACGTTTAAAGGCTTCCTTAGCCTCATGGTGTAGAGTATCAAAAACATGTTGTAATTCAGAATAATACATTGTATTAGAGTTATCATATTTAGCATGTCTTGCCTTTTTGTTCTTTTTCCTTTGGTGAGCGGAAAGGAAAAGGTTAACAGACTCTTCTTCGTCACTTGAACGCTCATCACTAGATGATTCACTATCGCTCTCCCAAGCGATATAGGCTCTTCTAGGTTTACCTTGTTTCTTCCCTTGACGACTTTTATCCTTTCCTTTGTCCTTCTTCAACAATGGATAATCCGTCTTATAATGGCCGACTTTTCCACAGTTATAACAAGACCCTTTAGTTTTTCCACTCTTTTTGTCTTCATTCTTGGAAGACCTTGATTGTTTTCTAAAGTTGACGAGGTTCTTTTCCGAATGTTGAATACCATTTTTCTTTATATAGCGATTGTATCGCTTCACAAATAATCCCATATCCTCATTCAAATCTTCTTGCTCATCATCACTAGATTCACTCTCTCTTAGCTCATTTGCGGAGGACTTTGAACTAGAAGCCTTTAGAGCTATTGACTTTTTTTCCGCATCTTTGGTCTTAGTCTTTTCCTTCTTTACTATTTTCTCAAATTGGTCAAGACTAATGAGCATTTGCTCATGTTCCTCGAGCTTCCCAAATAAAGTTGTGATGTCTAACGTCATGAGGTCGTTGGCTTCTTTTATGGCGGTCACCTTTGGTTGTCAATCCCTAGTAAGACACCTCAAGATTTGATTAGTAGCAACGTCATTGGAAATCAGTCTACCAAGTGAGTTAAGTCTATTGATTAAATGAGTGAACCTCTTTTGCATGTCGGCAATGGTTTCCCCTTGCTTCATGTGAAAAAGGTCGAACTCTTGAGTCAAGGTATTGATTCTAGCTAGCTTGACGTCATTAGTTCCCTCATGGGCAACTTGTAACGCATCCCACATAGCTTCAGCACTCGTACAATGTGAAACTCTATAATACTCCAATGAGGAGATCAGAATATTTCTAGCTTTCCAATCGTAGTTGTACTTTTTCTCATCTTCTTCATTCCATTGTGCTTCCGGCTTAGGTACTGTCACGTTATCCGCATTGGTCATGGTAACTTCCATTGGACCATTTTGTATAACGCTTCATACCTTCCTATCAATAGAATTGATATGCACACGCATTCAATCCTTCTAGTAACTATAGTTCTCACCGTTAAAAACTGGTGCTCTATTGTAAGCCCCTTTCGGTTCGTTTGCCATTTTCTAAAAAGTTATACTTGAAGCACTAGATTAACCGGTGCTCCTAATACCACTTGTTAGACGACGACAATTGATCTAGAAGGGGGGTTGAATAAATCACTACTTTTTAATGGAGAGTCGGTGCTTAAATTTGATTTTAAAAATTATTTGCAGAAGCGGCCAAGGACTATATCGTCTAAACGAATCGGTTACCGAAAGGACCGAATATGCGTAAGCCAAATGGAATGATAGGCTCGATAAGAAAATTGAATCACAACCTTCACTATTAATCAATTTACCAACAACACTCAATGTTGTGCAATTTCCAATGACCAATAAAAAATTAAACCAAATTGAAAATTTATCAAACACCTTGTGAGCGTTCAATTTATCGAGCACTTGGAGTGCGAAACACTCCAAGCTATAACTTCTATGTAAGTTCAGTGCAGAATTTTTACCAAGCACAATCCAAAATGATTGTGCAATGTTTTCAAAGCAATTTTTTCTGCACTATACTATAACAGAATTTTTTCGATCAATTGAATAATCACAAGCGTAAATAGTTTGAAAATTAAAGAGATAGGGAAAGAGAAATGACACCAAGTTTATTTAGGTAGTTCCCCTTTCGTCCTCGATTCGGGTACGTCTGCCCCCAATTCTAAATCTAGAATTGAGATATCTATAATCTTGTTTGCAAATTGTTTTTACAAGAGAAGCCTTAGCTATCACACACTCAAGAAACCTCGTTGATGCTGATACTATGTCTTCTCTTCCCTTTATTCGATTTGAATCAAGTGCCTCGAACTTGTTGAATGAACCTCCGGACGATACTAGATTGACAGAACCCACCGTTCTTCGATCACCTTCGCTCGGCTGATTCCAATCCACACACCGTTCGATCCCTAACCTTTGTTGCACAATCCTCCGGTTGACGCTACTAGATTAACAGAACCCACCGTTCTTCAATCACATTCGCTCGGCTGCATTCAATGCACACAAAGATTTGTACCAAAAACCTCCAAATCCAATTGATCTTGAGGGACAAAATCCTAGAGGTTTTATTCAAGAAAAAACCCACCTCAAACAAGATACACTCCTATGTTTGGACATTATTGCCTCATGATGCAAGAGATCAACAAAAAAGGTTATGTTTATTTGTTCAGATAATGCAAGAATAGGGATGAAGATGATGAGAGAAAACTTTCAGTGTAAATCTTTCACTTTTTCTTGTTCTTATGTAAAAATGAGGAATAAAGTATATATATGATGCTAGGACCAACTACCAAAAGTAACATCCTTTTGAAACTTAGAAAAACCAGAAAAATGGCATACATTTAGCAAAGAGTCAACCAAATTTCTTTGAGGGTCAGCCTGCGCTGACCCGTGAGCTAGACTGTGCAAGTTTGAATACCTTGCGTCGACCGCCACAGGGTCATGCGTCGACGCATGGCTGATGGAAAAACACAATAAAGAAAATGCTCCAGTATGAGTCGACCGGTGGGTCGACGTGAGCTGACCCGTGGGAAATGTAACAAAATACACATTTCATGAGTCGACCAAAGCATGGTTTGGGTCAACTCAAACTTCGAAAACTCACAAAAATTAGTTTTTTTAAACATGTTTTCTTCTACCTAGGCCATGTTAATGCATACCTATGACACATAGCATGATCACACACATATAAAGATGTATAAGACTCTCCCTATATGTTTGGACACATGATTATTGAACATTTATGCATTGTGAAAAACGGATGCCGACTATGACGAGATGACACTGTCCAAATTACATACTACGAGCTAGTACATGTTTTGACATCATTAAAATAAAGATTGAGTGTAAGACAGCTTGCCCTCACATTACCTTGTCTGTAGGCTTACACACAACACTACCAAGATCAACCTAGAGAGAAGAATTTCCATCTTTTTCACTAAAATTGTCAGAACCAGTCACAACACCACACACTCTTACGAGCCTCTGAAATCTTAAACAAATCTTCAAAGACACGTTAAATTTAAAACGAATATCCTTAACCAATCAGAGATCTTCCGAGATAAGATTCAGATCCATGCAACAATGGAGAAAGAATGAGATAGAATATGAAAGAAATTGTTTGCAAGTGTTGAAGAAAGATTCAAAACTCTTTTGAAAATGAGAGAACAAGTGGTTTGTCCATTTTCAAATCATCAATGGAAGAATGTGTTTCTTACATTATGAAATGTTTTAGAATAAAAAATAATTTATAGGTGTTTGAGATGAAACATAAAAATGGTGAAGAAATCATGTTTTATACTTAAAGATTTATACTTAAAGAGAGACCCGTTTTGCTATGATTCGAGTCAAGTATAAACCATGATTCGACTCATGCAAGTTGTGATTCGAGTCATGAAGAAGTCATGATTCGACTCAAACTTGGCAAGGGCTGACAGAAGTTTCATGATTTGACTCATGTACAAACTGTAATTTGACTCATATGGTGCATGATTCAAATCATGTATAAGTTGTGATTCGACTCACAACCTTACACCAATTCATGTTTTCTCCCTGTTCAGTTTCATTCGCCTCAAGGGATTGTGTTATTCGAATCACATATCCAAAATCTCAACATTTGAAGTTTTCAAAGATGTATTGAGATTTTACCTGTGACATGACTTGAACCAATATCAAATTATGGTTCTTGTTCCAAAAACTCAACAAATTAATTCAAAGCATAATGTTCATACTCAAACACAAATAGTTTGGATTATGCATGATAAAAAACAGATCCGAAACTCGATCGTTAACGATGCATGATAGAAGACATACGTTGTTCTATAAAGAAATATTTAGAGTTTTGAGTTTTGAATATTTGAGGAGCCAATTAGAATTTGTAAACATTTAGAACTATGGGAGGAAGATGTAATAATTCTAAATAAGGGTTATAACTGACTAGGAGTTGGTTAGGTATTTAGTTAAGTTGTTTAGATTTGTAATTTAGTTTTTCTATATATGATTACTGAAAAGTCAATATAATATTATTGATAATTCAACATATAGTTTGAATTTAATTGGTATGCACTGACAGTGTAAAATAATTTTACACTGTCAACCAATCACCTCCATGTATCCCGCCACATCAGACTGTAAAGTTTAAGTTACTGGTATGACATGTCAGATTATTAAATTACTATTGGATGACAGTGTAAAATTATTTTACACTGTCAATGCATATCAATTAAACTCTTAAATAGAAGTTAGTTAGTAATATACTATTATATAAAAAGGATATATCTTAAACTGAGCTCAAATTGTATATGAAGTAGTATCCTAATGATACTTTTCTTAAGGAACTAACATTGTACGATCTAATATTGTATCACAACTAACTGTGACAATTGGATCCATTAAGACAAAATTAATCTAAGCCATTCACCAAAAAAATTCATCTAATACATCCACCACATAAAAAGTAAGTTAATGGATTGGATTAAATCCATCCATTTATATACATGGATTAGTTTAATCCATTCAACATATTTTAAGGATCCAATAGATTATTTTTATCTCCGTTAAATTTATTTTATTTTTTAAATTAAAAATTGATTTTTTTTAAAAATAAAATTTATTTTTTTTCAAAAAAAAATGATTTTTTTTCAAAAAAACCAATTTTTTTTCCAAAAAAAACAATTTTTTTTCCAAAGAAAAACGTCTTTTTTTTTCCGAAAAAAATAGATTTTTTTTTCGAATAAAAAAAACCGAATTTTTTTTCCCGAAAAAAAACTGATGTTTTTTCCAAAAAAAAAACCAATTCTTTTTGAAAATTAAAATATCAATTTTTTGAAAAATACAAAAAAGTCAAATTTTTCCAAAAAAAAAACGACTTTTTTTCCAAATAAAAAACTCGATTTTTTTAAAAAATAAAAAAAAAATACGTTTTTTTTTTTAAATAAAAAAAATTGGATGGATGGATCCATTAAAAATATATTAAAAATATGTTAATGGATGGATTTGATGAATTTTATTCTTAACTGATGGATTTGATTGGATAATTTTTAAAAAAAATTAGTGGATTGTTAATGGACTAATGAATTGTTTTGATCCATCCATTATCCATTTAATTTAGGGTTAAATATGTTTTTAGTTCCTATAAAGTTTGAAATTTCATTTTTAGTCCCTCCTGGATTTTGGCAACGGTTTTAGCTGGTTTTGGCAACGGTTTTTTTGTAAAAACCGTTGCCAAAAGGTAGGGAAAGACTAAAAATGAAATTTCAAACTTTATAGGGACTAAAAACATATTTAACCCTTTAATTTAATAATGCATTTACCCATTATATTTCAATTTCAATTCAATTTAATAATTCATTTACCCATTATATTTCAATTTCAATTTAATAATGCATGTCCGTTTTAGGAATTAATCACTTCACGAGAGAGAACACAAGGAATGAACGACAATCAGTCTACATCTTGACTAATCATCATCAGTTTACTCGTTTGTTGAAACCTTTAATGATGCATACCTATTTTAGGAATTAATCACATCACAATAGAGAACACATGGAATGTACGATGATCGATGATCAACCTACGTACATGGAATGAACGATGATTTTGGATGACAAAGACCTACGTACATGGAATGAACGATGATTTTGGATGACAAAGATCAGAATACATTTTAACTAATCATCAGTTACCCACTTGTTGAAACCACTCTTCATAACCGATTGATGGTTGGATAGCCACTCAACTCTTAACTAGACTTCATCTCTCAAAGCATTATATTTTAATTAATGACATTCACCATTTTTTTTAAATGTGTAAAAATATTAAATAACTTTTATTTTAAAACAAATGAGTAATTTATATTTTAACATTTATCTGTATTAGCTATTCAAAAAAGAATTAACTTGTTATTAGTTTTATTATAGTGAACGAACATATATTACTATTATCCTTTTTTTTATTTCTAACTAATACTTGAAATTGTGTTAATGGTGAAAAACTCCACTATCATATATATATTTTTATTGATTTTGAAAATGAAAAGGTTATTCAATATTTCAAAAATATGAAAATAATAGAAAACTACGATTATACTGTACATTTTTGCTTGAGAAATGAAACATTATATGCTTCATATGAATGTAACATTTTCTTCTATCTTTTCCTTAATTAAGGTTATAGTTATACTTTTATTTGGCTGCAAGCACTCAACTAAACTTCAACTATGTCGACTTTAATACAACTGCAGATCTTTTCATATATTGTAAACCATAAGCCGCACTAGATCCCACTGTTGTTGAAGCAACTAACCAGCTGCACCAGAAAATGGATCAAGTTCAATAATTTGGAAAAAAAACATCAGTATAAGGGTAACCAAAACTCTAGCAGAACTTAGCTCAGAAGAAGAAATGCTTAAATTACCTTAGATAAGTAAGGTATGACTGAGTTTCTGGGGTTCCAAAATCGGGTTGAAGAAGAGCTGCAGCAACTAACGCTAACTGGAACACTGTATTCACCTGTCCAAATTGGTAGCACTCTTCAGAAAGTGGGATACATAAAGTAAATATACTACTTTGAGGAATAAACTAAAACACCGATAATGCCTTACCTTGCTTATAAAGAGTGGTTCGACTTTTTGGCGACAGGTTCCATCGAGGTTAAAAAAATCAAACCAGCTTTTCCACTGAGATAACCATACAGAGTCAAAGTTACATCTTCATTTCTATAATTTGTGAAGCAGGACAAAATCATGACTTAAGAAGCACGTTCGAATTTCATACCTTCCAACCCAAGCTACTAGCTCTTTGAAATATTGCACCACCTACAAGGAAAGTATCTCGGAACACGACAAGTCCAACGAGTCCAGCTACAAAATCACACACCAACATGAATAATTTTGCACCACATAGATGGAATACAAAGTAATATGTGTTGGGAAGTTTATATGCTATATAATGAAACCATTATAATGCTTGAGAAATGATAGGGTCATTATTTCTATCACACTCTTCTAACACACTCCAATAATAATTGGCCACACACTGTGTAACCATTTTTTATTTTATTTTTTCATTATTTGGATTTCAACGTGGTCTTTTCCTGCATCTTCAACTTCAACCTCACACTGTTTCTTTCCACTCACCAAGACTGTTTTCACTTCCAGGATTCAACAATCCAACATGTAAAGTGAAAATGATGTTCCAGGATTTTTTTTACTTTTGGTACAAAGTTGTAAAGAGAAATATTGAAACCAGAACATTACATAAAAGGGATTAAAAATACACAAGAATTTCATGATTGAAGCAGTTGTTGATGATGCTCTGTTTCAATAAACCCAGGGGACATGACTATGTTGGATCAACGAGAATGAGCCAAATCGAACAGACAATGCATTCAAGGCATATGAATACTCATAATGACCGGTCTTAGACAGAGAAGCAAGGGACTGGATTACCATTAGTCCTCCAATAGACAAGGAGCAATCAATTGATCATTAGGGACTCAGGGCATACAAGATAATAAAAAATAGCAACCAGCATACGAAAGGGACAGAGATATACATTTTTCCATACGATATATACTCATTTTGCACCTCTGACTAGCTCAACACCGGTAGAATTATCAATCAGTGTACCCAGCGTGTACAAGTATTGTGCTTTGGTTTGTAAATATTTTAAGGGTTTTTGAGTTATTAGTTTAATTTTACATTAATGAAAGGTTTATAATTATTACACATGTAATTTGTCCATAAAATGATCAAATAGTGGTCATCTCGCTATCCCATTTTTGGAGTAGGTCGCTCCATGCCACTATCCGGGATTGACTACTCTGAGTCCAACTCAATAGCAATTCAAAAGATGATCTCAAAAAATCTACAACCCAAAAATAGAACAAACTCGAAAATAAGAAATGGACCTCTGGTCTCAAACATGGTTTAGATCGCCCAGAAAATTGGTGGCCACATGAGCTTGCAAAGGATAGACACAGAAAAGATCACTGAATCTCGTGGCAGATATATATGGTAATGGCCAACATAGCGTGAGACAGGGGAGATTGAATCTTGCGAAAAAAGATGATAGAGCTTGCAATATAGATGTTACAGAAACAGTCACAAAAGTTTTGGACTGAAACAATGGCAAATAACAGTGCATAAAACTAACTGGAACGAGCTTGTAGAGAGTGCTACAGCATTACATATCCAAGGATGTTGCAGATAAATTCTACGTATATAATAAATAAATGTAGTCACTCAACTTGTTCTGCCAGTTACTTGGTAGAAGAATAGAAAAAGTGAATGACATGACAATTATTACTAGAGCGTGTTAGAAGATTGTGTTAGAGAGTGTGACCCTACCATTTCTCCAAATGCTTACTAAATCCTTCCCTTTCAGCTACTGAACTCATTAAGCACAAATGTATATAACTACAAAAACTATATCCAAATGTACATAAAGTTCCCTTCCCTTTCAGCTACTGAACTCATTAAACGCAAACAGTATATAGCTACAAAAAATTATAGCCAAATGTACCCGCAGTTGCCAGCCCCGAATATTGAAGATCTTGTACCAGAGACAAAAGCTGTTGCACAACTTAGCTTTCATTTTCACTCACACATTATAGAGAACACGTACTATTTCTTCACATTAACTAAACCATTAAGAAAACACAACATTACCAGCTACCCGAGTATAGCACTACTTACGATGCAGTAGATCTTGATTAACCATTGCAACAGCAACACAACCAATAAGAACCTATTTCATGGATTGAAAACAGACCATCAAACAAAACACAACCCCAAATTCTAGCTAACATTGCACTGTCCTTATAAGAAGAAACTATAAATCATTCATACCTTATCAGCAAGGGGATCAAGGTAGGAACCTACTACAGAATCAATCTTCATCTTCCTAGCCACATACCCATCAAGCTACAATTACATAAACACACAAAAAATGAAAATTTCATCATACAATTCAGCATAGAGTGCATTAAAAAATGTTACTTTTTTCATACCCAATCAGAAGCTCCAGAGATAGCCAATCCCACCATTGCTGGAGTATACATATCATTCACTATCATCCTGTAAACAATTCAATCAAATTAGCACTTGAGAAAAAAAAACAATTTTTTTTATTATTCTAAACAAAATTTGCAAAATAGTAGCTACCATCCAAGAAAAGGACCCGAAATCAATCGAGTAATAGATATGAGATTCGGCGGATTGAGGAAAGTGTATAGAAGTGTTTGTTGATGAGATTGATTGGAGTTGGAGTTGGAATCGGATTCAACATAATTGTGGAGTGGTAAGGGGGTTCTTGTTGTGATTCGAATCAAATTGAGGTTGATGGCGTTAACCTTGCGACGAAAAACGACGGCTTTAGGGTGATGATAAAGAGGGGTTGCGGATTGAGAGAGTTTCCAGGGCGGAGAAGCGAGGAAGAGGGGGCCGTTGTGGTGAGAAGGAAGGGGGAAAAGTGAGTTGTGCAGTAATGGAGAAAAGGGAAGAGTGATTGTTGTTGATGTTGTTGGAATGAGGAAGGTTCGAGCTATGGTGTTTGAGTTTCTGAGTATTGATTTGAGAGACCTGAAAATCACCATTGTTGAAGCATTTCTTTCGATGTCGTAAATCGTAATTAGGTTTTTCTTCTCTCTCTCTTCTAAACTTGTTTTTTCTTTTCTCTCTCTTTTTTTATTTATTTTACTTTTCTTTGAAAATGAGGGGTTTTGTTTTGGGTTTTAGATAAACATGGATGAACATAATGTTCTTTTTTTTCTTTTGTCACAATGGAATGACATGGATATTCTTGGAAATTGGGATGTAGGATTTCTTGCCACATTTTTTGCTAGGTTGTCGGTTGTATTGTAATGGTATGACAATGGGTCAATTATCATAGATCATATTTTGGAAATATTTTGCTCCATCGTGAATTTCAGATATAAAAAATGTTGGATACACTTAAAGGATTTAAGAGGAGGTATTTGTCGATCAAGTTTTAGATTTTATTAATTTGATTTATCTTGATTATGTTTTTAAATATAAGAAAATTTTATATAGTCTGAAACGTTACAATTGTCTGGACAAATTCTTATTTGAAAATATTTATTAAGAAAATCAAACATGATATTTTACTGATTTAAATTTATGTTGATGATATCATATTCGGTACTATTAACGAATCTTTGTGCAAGAACTTTTTTGAAATGATGCAGAACGAATCCTTGTGCAAGAACTTTTCTGAAATGATGTAGAACGAATTTGAAATGTCACTGATTGAGAAGCTTTGATACTTCATAGGGCTTTAAATTCATCAAGTTAAGGTATAGACCTCCATCAATCAAGACAAATATTGCAAAGAGCTAATAAAGAAGTTTGACATGGAGAAGTACATGACAATAACAACTCCAATGACAACCTCATGCAATCTAGACAATGACGAGAATGGAAAACCAATTGCGAAAAACAAATACATATGTATAATTGACTCCTTCCTTTATCTCATTATATCTCGTCTTGATATCGCATTTGTTATCTATCTTTGTGCTCATTTTCAAGCATCCCTAAAATAATCACATTTTAGTGTGGTCCAAACACATTGACGTTAGGCACCACTTTATTAGAGATCATGTTGAAAAAGGGAAACTAGACTTGACTTCATAAACTCATACAATCAACTCGCAAATATTTGTACTAAACCACTCCCTCAAGAAAACTTCTTTTTCATGAGAACTGAATTAAGAATTTTAAATCAATCATGCATAGACTACATTAGTTATATATGATATATGTGAATCTATATACTTTTTTCCTTTTTTGATTTCGACAAAGGGGAGAAGTATACTCTCATGAAGAGTAGAGTATACTCTCTGATTAATTAAGGGGGAGTTTGATTGCTTAAAAAATACTTGTATCTGTTTTTGTTACCACCTCCCCTGAGAGATGCGTTGTCATCATAAAAAAGGGGGAGAATGTGAATTTATGTGCTTGCATGTTATGAAGTCCCGTATCTGAAGTTTTAATGACGACTAAACCCTAAACCCTAAACGCTAACAAAAAATTTCAGCCTCGATGATGATAACTAGAGAAATTATATCATAACTCATCAACAAAAAGACTCAAGATCAAGTGCATGCACAAATCAGAAACTATCTAACAAAAATCTTGAAGTCTTGGAGAAAGGTGTGAAAGTCCTCTGGGTCATGTCTGTCAGTCTGTTTGAGTGACCAGAGTATTGTAAAAGTAAGAGAATAACTTAAAAGTACTAAGGCAATACACACACACACACACACCTAAAAATATTTTCTCAAATGTGTTTATACTTAAAAATCATTTTCTAAGGGAAGACAAGTGATTAAAAGGTTGTCCAAACCTTTTAAACACCATTTTCAACTAACTAATTGATTAGTTAATTATGTTAATCGATTGGGAAAACCTTTTTGAGCCATCTAATCGATTAGAGCATCAAGCTAATCGACTAGAAGAGTGATAATTGATTAATTAAATAACATGAACAACACATTAATGACTTGCAATGACTATATATCCAAAAATTCCTATTTAGGCATGGTAATCGATCAAAAGTGAGTTGTCTAATCGATTAGAGCTTAATGTTAATCGATTAGATGATTAATTCGGCCCATGGATAATTTTCGTTTTAGGATTTTCCAACTACTGTATAAAGGAGGCACACTCCACTTCAAATCATGCCACTTTCCAACGTTTTCATATTTCTTTGGAATTTATCTTTCTCCCTTTCTCTCTAAAATATTTTCTTTCACTTCATATTGCCTTAGTGCTAGTAAGTGAAACTTTACTTGTGAGGAATGAATTTTTGTAAGTGGTCGTGCTAGTCGTTTATATTCTTAAGGGTGCGATACTCTTAAGAGATTGAGTTTGGTTCTAGAGATAAACCTGTCATAAAATCCCTGCATTTGGTTTCTTAAGCTTTTTTGGAAAAAACTTTGTTTTTGTTACTAAGATAAGCCATAAATCACTAACGGTTCATTAGCTTAGTTTGGGGTAAAAGTTGTCATTGGTTGGGGATAAGCCTATAAAAATCTCAAGATTAGATTATATTAAGGTTCATGGACATAACCTTCAAAAGCTCAAAACGTTTACAATCATAACTCTCAAGAAGACCTATAAGGGACAGGACTAGGTCAACGTTCAGCCAAAACCCCTATAAATCTATGGTGCAGTTTTTATAACCCTATCTTTTTATTTTCCGCAATTTACTTTCAGTTTTTTATCTCCACTGTAAATTAATCACTTAAAATTACTAATACGATCTTAATTGAGAAAGGTTTAAAATTAATCATGAATTTTAAATACACAATTCACCTCTCTCTTGTGCTTGAAGTCACTTGTCTAACAACTGGTCTCTGGTGGGCTTCATATTCTTTAATCAAAGCAACACTTACAACTTCTTCGGCAACAACTAAGTATATATACAAGACTTTCCGTGGAGATGGTCAGGTAAGTACCAGGGGTGTGGCCATGGTTTTCTTTAAAGATTTAAATGCTTCCTCGCAATTAGTTATCTATTCGAAATCAGTATTTTTCTTCAACAGTCGGTAAAAAGGTAAAATGTGTTGTGCATACTTTGAAATAAATATATTCAAAGCAATTTACATACTGGTTAACCTCTGAACTTCCTACTTCAAAGTCAGTGAGTTCATTTGAATCACTTATTCACATTTGTGTGGGTTTGCTTCATTCCCTTGTCGGTCAAATAGAAACCTAAGAATTTGTCTGCCCTTACTCTAAAAGTGCATATCTCCGGGTTGAGGCGCATATTGTATTGTTGGACCCTCCTTTATAATCATATCTTCCATGTACATTTCTAGAGTCTCTCATATATCTTTTTGGAAGATCTTGTTCATCATTATGTGCTAGGTTGCACCGATATTCTTTAATGTGAAAGGCATGACATTGTATTGATAATTGGAATGATTGGTCATAAAGGTTGTCTTTATCCGATTAGGTTCATCCATAGGTATATGATTATACCCTAAATAGGAATCCATAAAAGAAAATAACTAATACCCTGCTCAATTATCTACTAACTGTTGAAAAGTATTTTAGGTGGGTTGTTTTATCGTATCCGCGAGGATTGTTCTGATCTTACTTGCCGTTCTATAGTTTATGAGATTCTAAGAAAGGTTTTCAAAGAGTTTTGGGTTGGTAACATATGTTTCACTTGTTTTGGTTGCAAAGAGTAAATTATAGAAAGATGTTTGTTTTAAGAAAAACATGTCAAAATTAGATTTCGTTAACCCATTCCACACATATCCGACTAATCAAGCATGCGAACTTGGTTTAGATCAATACAATCGCGTATCCTCTCGATTCCGTCTATTTCTAAAGCGACTTCGTGAGTATTATTGTTTCAATCGCTAGATGATTTCTCCAAACAACAGTCCAAACAATAAACATAAAGATCGATGCAAAGCAAATATTAACTCCTAAATCTATGTCTAGAGTTTGTTTGTTAATAGATAAAGAACTTAGATCAAGATTTCGAAAATCTATGTCTAAAGTGATTCAAACCATACATATATCATTAAAAGCAAAGATCTTCATCATATTTTGATCATCAACTTTGTTCACATACAAAAGATCAAAAGAAATACATATTAATAAGATTAACTACCTCTAATCTTGACACAAAAGGTGTTTAGCTAGCCATCACCATGGTAGCTTGATCAACAAGTAAAAAGGAAAGATTTACTAGCATCAAAGTAGAAAGATCGAAGATTGATGCTCCAAAGTTTTCATTTTCACTTCTCTTGGAATTTCTAAGCTTCAAACCCTAAAAATCTCTTTTCAATATGAAAGTGTAGAAAACGAAAAATGTTTCAAAATATCTCCCAAGTGCATATTTATACAAGTTCAAAAATGTGCCTATAAGTGGCACCGCGCTCAGCGCCAGCAGAGCGCGCTTAGCGCGATCGGTTCAAAGGCGGCCAATTCCTAAAAAACGCGCTAAGCGCGGTTGAAGCGTGCTAAGCGCGGTCATGGACCCTTAGCTACTGCCTTCATCTCAAAAGCGCACTGAAACTGCGCTAAGCGCGAGTTACTGTCAAAATGTCGCGAAATTGATCTTCAAATCCCTCTTCCATCATCCACAGGTTCCAAGCATTATATCCAGCAAGAAAACCTATCAAAAAGCATCAAAATGATCACAATTCATAATATTGACATGCATAATCGAAAACTTGCGTATTTACACTAAAATATATGGACTTACTACTAAAACACCAAAGAAACAATTGGAAAGGGCCACAAAATACCATCAAAAATATGCACAATTTGGCACTTAACAACTCTCCCTAAGTTATTATTTTGGCACTGAACTTTTAATCTTTCAAAAATGCATCTGACCTTTTCACAAACAAGACCCACTTATCACTCACCCATTCATGCCCACACTTAAGTTGACCAGTTCACGTGACCGTGCTAAGCGGCCTCAGTACCGCGCTAAGCGCGCACAATGAAACAAGGCCACTTAAGTGTGGTCTCAGATCTCCCGACTTTTAGTCACCCGATTAAATTCAAAATAATCAAAAAACAGTAAATACTTACAATGTTGGAGTGCCTCCCAACAAACGCTTTGTTTAACGTTGTTTGAGCTCGACGGTCCAACGTGACCTCACGGATCGCAAAAAAGGAACTAAAAGCAACCGGATCAAACCTCCCAACACAATAGTCTTCATCCACTTTCGTGACCAGTTTTTCTCCCAATTTTCTTCAAGAATGAAAAATCCCAACAAGACTTCATCATTGCCACTTTAACCTCTTCATCCTTCTTTTTCATTAATGCAACTCTTGCGTCTTCGTATTTCTTTTTCATCACCGAAACTCTTGCATCTTCCTTTCTCACATGATAATCATCTTCCACTAGACTTGAATACACCACACCTTTGAAAAATGTAAAACACACTTCTTCCTCACTAGTCCTCACCTTCATGATGCCTTCATCAACATCGACCAACATTTTTGTGGTTTTCATGAAGGGTCTTCCAAGAATGATTGATGTATCCTCATCCTCTTCCATATCCATGACAAAAAAATCAACTGGAAATAAGAACTTGTCTACTTTTAGCAACACATCTTCTACAACACCATGAGGACGAGTCCTTGACTTGTCCGCAAGTTGCAAAGTCATGCTGATTGATTTCATTTCCATGTTTTCAAGCCTTTTTACCATGGACAAAGGAATCAAATTTATGCTAGCACCCATATCGATCAAATCCTTACAATTAAAATCATTACCTATAATGATAGGTAGAGCTACTATTCTCGAATCTCATTCCTTCTGTGGAAGTACACTTTGAACAACAGCGTTACAATTTACATTAAATGCAATGGTTTCTTTGTCCGTATACCTCTTCTTTTTTGTAAGTATGTTTTTCATGAATTTTGCATACTTTGGCATTTGTTCTAGAGCCTCGGAAAATGGAATGGTTATTTGCAACCGGCTAAATATGTTCAAGAATCTAGCATAATGCTTCTCATTTTCTTTTTTCATAGGAGCATTGGGATACAGTAATTTTTTCAATGGAATGTCACTCACATGCTCCTTTCCTTTTGTATTTTTCTTCTTTTTCTCCTCTATCCATTTCTTTTCTTCTTCCTCTATTTTTTTCTTCTCATTTTCAACTAAATCTCCCTCATCATTTTTTTCTACTTCACTCATCAATTTCTTTTTCTTTTTCAACTACTCCCTCCTTTTCCATAACTTCCTCACTTATGCCCATATCAATTTCCCCACCACTTATAGTAAATATAGCTTTGCAATGCTCCTAAGGATTAACTTAAGTGTTAGCCGGAAACGGCCCATTGGGTTGTTTGGCTAATTGCTTAGACAATTGCCCAATTTGAGTCTTAAGATTCTGAATAGAAGCATCGGTGTTCTTTTGGTTAGAAATTGACATTTGCATAAATTGGGTGAATATGTCTTCCAATTTTGAATTTCCACTTGGAACTTGTGGAGGTTGAGTGTAGTTTTGGTATTGATGTTGACGATTGGAAGTTCCGGCTTCTTGAGGCCTCAATTGTTGTTGATAATCTTGATTCCCTCTTGGTTGGTAACCTTGGTTGCTATGCTGATAACCTTGGTTATTAATTTGATAAGGTGGTCTAGGTTGATAGCCTTGATTTTAGTTACCCGCATAGTTAGCTTCTTCAACAACCGGTGGACAATAGCTGGTAGGATGATCACCTTTACAAAGTTCAAAACTTGCAACGTGTTAAGCTTTGTTGGGAACTTCTTGCATCTCTTTGATTTGTTGTGGAAGTTTTGACATTTTCTTTGTCAACAACTCCACTTGTTGCAATAGTAATTTGTTTTGAGCAAGAATAGCATCATTTGTTCCCAACTCGATAATCCCGACTTTCTTTGCGGTGTACCACGGTTGTGATTGCCTTGATGATCATTTAGTGTCATCCTATCAATGATAGCAACTGCATCTTCCGCGCTTTTTGACATTAGCGATCCACCCGAAGTAGCATCCAACAAAGTCTTATGAACCGGTTGGAGCCCATTCCATAATAAGTGCACTTGAGTTAATTCATCAAAACCATGGCCCTTGCATTTCTGTAACATAGATTTGAACCTCTCCCAAGCTTCATTGAGAGATTCATTTCGACCTTGAGCAAACACCGAAATTACCGTCTTCGCTCCATGAATCTATTGTGAGGAAAAAATCGTTCAAGGAACGTCTCCTCCAATACATTCCAATCCGCCATCACAAGAGTAAATTGGTCAAGATACCATTCCTTCGCCTTTCCAATTAAGGAATGCATGAATAGTCTCTTAAACAAGGATTCCTCTTTTGTTTCCGGTGCTCCAGTTGCACCCTCAATTTCATAGAATTTAGTGAGATGAGTGAACCGATCCTCATGGTCTATTCTGGTTAAAGGATTTTGATATAAAAGAGAAAGGATTCTTGTCTTCATCTTAGAATGCCTCCTGTTGTGGGCGTTGCGTGCAAACTAAGCATTGTGTCTTGAACTGTTAGTACATGGAGTTGAAGCAGGGGTGGTGGTGGTATTTCTACCATGATTGGCGTAACAATGGGTGTAGATAAAGAAGTTTCTCCGAGCTCTCGTCTTTCTTTGGCAAGTTCCCTTCTCCGCCTAGTTTTGCTATTGAGCCTACAAGCGGTTCTCTCAATCTCTGGATCGAAAAGAAGTTGGTCTGCAGGTATACTCCCTCGTATAAACAGAGTCTGCGCACTTTACCAAACAAATTAAATAGCACAAGAAAAATAAGCAGAGGTAAGAGACCACAATACTAAGATCTTAAAATCAATAAACTATTGCAATGCTTGAAATATCAACATTAATCCCCGACAACAACGCCATTTTGTTGAAAAGTATTTTAGGTGGGTTGTTTTATCGTATCCGCATGGATCATTCTGATCTTACTTGTCGTTCTATAGTTTATGAGATTCTAAGAAAGGTTTTCAAAGAGTTTTGGGTTGGTAACATATGTTTCACTTGTTTTGGTTGCAAAGAGTAAATTATAGAAAGATGTTTGTTTTAAGAAAAACATGTCAAAATTAGATTTCGTTAACCCATTTCATACATATCCGACTAATCAGGCATGTGAACTTGGTTTAGATCAATACAATGTGTATCCTCTCGATTCCGTCTATTTCTAAAGCGGCTTTTTGAGTATTATTGTTTCAATCACTAGATGATTTATCCAAACAACAATCGAAACAATAAACATAAAGATCAATACAAAGTAAATATTAACTCCCAAATCTATATCTAGAGTTTGTTTGTTAATAGATGAAGAACTTAGATCAAGATTTGGAAAATCCATGTCTAGAGTGATTCAAACCATACATATATCCTTAAAAGCAAAGATCTTCATCATATATTGATCATCAACTTTGTTCACATACAAAAGATCAAAAGAAATACATACTAATAAGGTTAACTACCTCTAATCTTGACACAAAAGATGTTTAGCTAGCCATCACCATAGTAGCTTGATCAATAAGTAAAAAGAAAAACTTTACTAGCATCAAAGTAGAAAGATCGAAGATTGATGCTCCAAAGTTTTGATTTTCACTTCTCTTGGAATTTCTAAGCTTCAAACCCTAAAAATATATTTTCAATCTGAAAAAGTGCAGAAAATGAAGTGTGTTTTAAAATATCTCCCAAGTGCCTATTTATACAAGTTCAAAAATGTGCCTATAAGTAGCACCGCGCTAAGCGCCATCAGAGCGCGCTTAGTGCAATGAGTTCAAAGGCGGTAAATTCCCAGAAAGCGCTCTAAGCACGGTTGGAGCGTGCTAAGCGCGATCATGGACCCTTAACTACTACCTTCATCTCAAAAGCGTGTTGAAAGCGCGCTAAGCGTGAGTTGCCGTCAAAATGTCGCGAAATTGATCTTCAAGGCCCTCTTCCATCATCCACAGGTTCCAAGCATTATATCCATCAAGAAAACCTATCAAAAAGCATCAAAATGATCACAATTCATAATATTTACATGCATAATCGGAAATTTGCGTATGTACACTAAAACATATGAACTTACTACTAAAACACCAAAGAAACAATTGGAAAGGGCCACAAAATACCATAAAAAAATATGCACAATTTGGCCTTAACACTAGCTTATCAGTATTTGGGAGCAAGTAAGAATCTTTTGGGCAGGCCTTGTTAATATCTAACGCACATCTTCCATTTCCCCGATGTCTTCTTTACTAACACCATATAAGATATACTTGGCTTCGGAAATGAATTATGAAGGTGAAAAAAAACACAAAAAGAGGGGTTGAATTGTGTTTACTTTTTCTTGCTTTTTTTAAAACTCTTTGTTTAGATTCTAAACTCAAGGTATATAGTTTAATTCAATCAAAGGTAGGCAGCGGATATGAAATGCAAGGAAGAAAAGTGACACATAGAGTTATCTTGATTCCTCTTGCAACTTGAGCGTAATCCATTCCCCTTGTACTTGCAAGAGATTTTCACTATAATCACACAAGATTACAATTTGCTCAAGCCCACGAGCAATAAACTTCCAATGCTCAAACACAAAGTAAGAGACTTATATGCTCAAGCACAGAAGAAAGAAACTTCTAATGCTAAAACACAAAGTAACCGACTTCTATGTTCAGACAATTAAGCAAGAGACTTCCAATGCTTAAGCATACAAGCAAGAGACTTCTATGTTCAATCACACAAGAAAGAGACCTCAAATGGTCAAAAACTTAGTAAGAGACTTATAACAATCTACCTAACAGACAAATGATTATTTTAGGGGTAATAAACTTTATATACAATCAGAGGTGTAGACAAAATATAACTAAAAAACAACTCTTTAAGACTTTGGGATTTCTAGAATACACAAGGATAAGAAATCCTATGTTCTGTTTGTGCTATTTTTTTTACAAAGTAACTTATCTTTTTAATGTCAATAAAATCAATTGTTTTTCTTCTAGTCTTCAACTCCTTAAATAGAGAAGGAAAATAGTCGTTGGATAATCAACACAAGAGAGTCCCTGAGAAGCTTCAAAAGAGACAGTGAGATGTTTCTTCAAATAGTCAAGGTTGTTGAAAGCTAGTTTGAAATCCCTTTTCTACAACCGAACTATGAAGGTTCACCATCCTCACTCTTATCTTTTTGAAAATACAACATATATTGCTTAAGAGCCTCCATATTCTTTTCGGTTTCTAAAACTTTAGCTTCTAAATGTGCAATTTTTTTTTGTTTGAAGCTAACTTTTTAAAGGCATCTACGACTTCTCTTTGTAGATTTTCAAAAGCTTTTTGTAATTTAGAATAAGACAATTCTTTAAAAGATTCAAGCTAAGAATGACCCTCTTTTCCACATTCATAACATGAACCTTTTCCTTTGAGGAGTTTGAAAGCCTTCTAAATTTCATTAGGTTCATGTCAGAGTGTTTGACTCCATTTTTCCTTATGTACCTATTATACCTTTTCACGAACAATCCCATTGCTTCATCATCAGAATTCTCGTCATCACTTGATTCACAATCACTTTGTTAATTGGTTGAGGAATTTGAACTTGAAGTCTTTAGAGCAATAAACTTCTTCTCTTCCTCCTTGTCCTTACCTTTCTCCTTCTTCATCTTCTTCTAAAGCTTTTTCTCATGTTTTTCCAAGCAAGTAAGTTCTAGCTCATGTTCTTCTAATTTTCCAAATAAAGTTGTGAGATCAAGTATTTTAAGATCATTTGATTCTTTGACCGTGGTGACCTTGGGTTGTAATTCACTGTTAAGACACCTCAAAACTTTATTAGTAGCTATATCATTGGAGATAGGATTACCTAAAGCCTTTAACCGATTTATAAGATGTATGAACCTCTTTTGCATGTCGGCAATGGTTTCACTATACTTCATGTGAAATAGTTCAAACTCTTGATTTAACGAATTGATCCTAGCTTGTTTGACCTCATTAGTTCCCTCATGGGCAACTTCTAATGCGTCCCACATAGATTTGGTGGTCTCACAATGAGAGACACCATAATATTCATCAACACCTAGTGTGGATATGAGAATATTTTATGCCTTTCAATCACTTGACTGTAATTTCTTATCATTATCATCCCATTGTGCTTCTGGTTTCGATATGCCGACACCTTGAGCATTGGTCACTGTAATTTGATTATGACCATTGATGATGGCGTCCCATACAACCTTATCAACTGAGTTGATATGGACACACATACAAGCTTTCTAACAGCCATAATTTTCATCGGTAAAAATAGGCGCTCTATTGTACGCCCCTTTAGGTTCAATAGCCATTTTCTAATAAGTGAATGTTGAAGCACAAAATTAACCAGATCTCTTGATACCACTTGTTAGACGAAGACGACTTATTTAGAGGGGGGTGAATAAATCCCCAAAAAAAATTTCTTTATAAAAACTGTTTTAAAAAACAGTGGCGAGCGGAAGTGACTTGGATCGATTATGCTAAATCGAACCACTATCGAAAAGCTCAGATATGCGTATATGAAAATCAATAAAAGATAATGATAAGCAATCACTACGACAAGTAATACTTTTTATAATGAAACTTTTACCCGGAACATGCCAAAAACCGAGCGTATAGGTCATGGAGCGACATGTTTGATTATTTAAAAAAACCTTTTCCCTCGGTTTTATAAAAAAACTGAGGTAATATAGCTATAAGTAAGCGTCTGATTTTCTCTATAAAAAAATAAACCTATTACCTTGGTATTTTTGAAAACCGAGGGAATATAACCATAACGGAACACACTTTGAATCCCTGTAACTGCATTTAAGATTTTTTTTCAATGATTTCTCACTTGGCGCCTTCCAATTTTCCCTTTTTTTCTTAGTTAATTTATTTATTTTTCATTTTTTTTCTTGTTAATTAGTAATTCTCAAAATTTTTGTTATCAATAAAAACGAATAGGCAATAATATGAAAGAAAATATTTCATTAACTAAAAACAGGACAACAAATAACTATTTTGCATATTCAAATTTTTGACTCCACTCAACTTCACTAGTATCACTATTAACTATCTCTAACTGAGAGAAAAGTTCAGAAAGAGCTCTTCCATATGGTATTAGGAAAGTCATTTCCTCCCTAGAGATGATTATCATTTTCTTTAAGAAGTTAAAAATGGTAAGAGGAATATTAACTCTGATGTTTTTGGTAAGGAATAACAAGAGATGCTTGTCATCCCAAGTAAGTGTTTCCAGCTGTTTCTCTCTTGGAAAGAGATTTAACACTAGAAGTTGATACAAAACTTCTCCAATTGGTCGTAGAGTAGTAGGACTGCTGAGATTATCGTTGTAGGCATAAATTACGCAAAGGTGATCTGAGTAGGCATTGTTGAATCTATAATGTTCAACACAAAAACCTTCCTCTTCATAGTTTACTGTCTGAGCAATAAGTGTCTGAGTAATTGTGATAGGAAAGCCATTGACATAGGAATGGATTGACTCAACATCATGACCAGATGGCCCAACGGAGGAATTTAACAAGAACTCTTTAACGAGATTAATGTAAATGAGTCCATGAAGAATGTCAAAGTAACCATTCAAATTTTGTTTGCGAATAGTTTTTCTTAGATCAAAACCTTTGTATTTCAAATCATCGAAATCAACAAACTTTTCATTGATAATGAACAAAAGATTTTTATCTAAGGTTGTTGAAGACATTTTGAAGAAAAGAAAAGACTTTGAAACTAGGTTTGAAAACACAAAGAGTTGAAAATGAGACGTTGAAACTAGGAATAATGTTTAACTAAAGTGGAGAATAGGATGTGAAACAATTATAGAAGCTCAAACGCCTCCTTGAAAAATCCAAAAGATACGTTACATTTTTGAATATGGATGATCATTGCTATTCTAGTGATATGATTCTAATGTGCACCATGATTTATTTTTTTAAAGAAATAGAAACTACATATTACCTCGGTTTTTAACAAAACCCGAGGGTACAATCAACTTATTATCTCGGTTATTCGAAAAATCCAAGGGGAAAAATATTTCAGGAACCTTTTTTTATTATATAATTTTTTTTGTAAGCTAAATGATATATCCCGTCAGTTTCCTTAATAACCGAGGGATAAGATAATCAGATTTTACTATAAAAGTACTTGTTAAACAAATTTTAATCATAACTTATATGTAGCTGCTCCAAACTCGAACGCATCATTCTTTTGGGATCCATCTCACAAAATGGTGTTGATGTTGTTGTTATTGCTGTATTTAGAAGCTTGTAAAAACTCTCTATGATGGATTGCAAGTGCAGAAAAACATTTTTTCAATGTTGCAACATATAATTCCTTTAAAAGTTGGATGCATTCAATTCTAGGAACAAATAACTCCTAGAAATTGGATGCGTGCAATATTTGGACCAAATAACTCCTTACACCAAAATTTTGGTTTTGCTGTATCATTGTTTTTCAATATTCTGTGTAAACAATGTAATTTTAAAAAAAATCATGTTCACCTCGGTTTTAACAAAACCGAGGGGATAACTTAGCGTGATAATTTTAGATATTGATCATCGTCCTTAAACAAATCTTTGTCGTCCATGTCATAATTATCAACGCTCAAGACACTACCATTAGTGATCCGCGTGAAACCTAAAAAATTTCCATTATAAAGGCCTTCTGATATCTATAATTGATAAAGTAACGTCATAAACCCCTTGAAACTATGTACATCGTCCACTTTAAATTTTGCCATTAGGAGTTCTCTATGATGAATTGCAAGTGTAGAAAATTATCTGGGTTTAAAGTTTGTGTTTCTAAATATTCATTTAAGCAGAAAATCATTTATTTTTCTAACCTTTTTTTGTATTATATCAGAAACAAATATTTTCAAGGTGAAGCATTTGATCTTGCCCAAATATCAAGGAGTCGAAAATCCAATAAATGATCTTCAGAGATAAATTAATTTTTATTTTAATATTATGTGTAAACAATGTAATATTCGGGTAAACATTGTAGTTAGTAAACAAATAATTTTTATTTATTTTCTGTGTAAACAATGTAACGAATTTCAATTAAAAATAATATATCTTACCCCTCGATTTTATTGTAAATCGAGATGTATGAGGCACTAGTTTTGTAAATAATAAAAATGTTGATGCTGAGATTCGAACCCATGTGCAAATTAATATATCCCTCGGTGCTTAAAAAACTGAGGTGATAAGCCGTTACTTTTAATGACGCCCTTCGTTACCTCGTTACTACAGTCGAGGTAAAATGCATTTCGCGTACGACGTTAAAAACACTTTTTGTAGTAGTGAATTTAATCAATATGTTTTAATCACAATCCTTTAAAAGTTACTCAACAAACAATGTTATATCCAATGATAAATAAATAAAAAATACTATGAGGTAAATTATCGAACACCTTGTGTGCAATCAATTTTGATTGAAAATTTGTATAATTTTATTGATCTTAAAATCCAATCACAATCTAAAGGATTGTGATAAACTCAGTAAGACATTTTTCAAATAGTTTTCAAAAAAATTTACCAAACGATTTAATCGCACAAATGATGAGCTCAAAAATTTGCAAATGAAATATAAAAGAAATAGAGAGATAGAGAGTACACAAAGATTTGTTTAGCCAATTCCCTAATCGACCTCTCTATGGGTGCATTTCTACGTGTCGACCTGAAACATGTATGTGTCGACACATAGGGTATTTTTTCCATAAAACTTGTTTTTGATGCATTTTTGATGCATGAACCTTTTCCAAAATGTTTTAATGCTTCCTAATGATAAGATGCACATTAAGAATCAGAGGATACCGTCCAATATGCATCAATGCTAAAATATCATAGTTTTGACATCATGCAAAATACATCTAACGGAAAGTTGTACTCACATGAACTTTCGGTTGACCGTGAGTATATGATATGCCTTGAGACCAAGAACTTTGACCCTAAGATGACTATCTTGACTTAAGTTAGGAACCTTGGGTACCATGTGTTTTCCCTTACTCAACTTGTGTACGTTGGGCCTGAGATGACTGCTCTTTCTCTCTATGTGTAAATACATATGTATAATTCTACTGTGTCGTAAACATTCATGTTCACTTGTAATTTCTCTATAATTTTAAATTAAAAAGAAAAAATAAACACATCAACAATGAGAAACATTACTGTCATTCTATAAGGATCCCTTAAAAGAGAATTTTGAATGGTTCTAGAAAGATCCATCTGAATGATATGGTTTTGGAAGATACCTTTCAAAAGTGTGATTATGACCATGGCAACTAACCTAATGTTTCCAAATTCATATAATAATGTGCGTATAACAAAAGTATTGTAAATTTAAACATACCTTGTTAATTTTTTGATGATTATAATGAAATTGCAGGCCTTATTACTTGATTTGAATGAAAAATGAGAGTTTGGAAATTTTAGAATTTTTGGATATTTTTAGAATATGAATCTGATAGAACATAGAATGGGAAGAATGTTCATGTGTATATTAATACACTCTAGAAGGATGCTTTCAGATCAAATTCATTTGGATGGATCTTTCCGAAAAAGAGTCAAACTTGACAATTTAGAAAGTCCCTAAGAAATGATGCAGTTGGACTGAGAATTTTGCTTTAACTAAATAGGCTTATAAGAAAGTCTAAGATTTCTCTATTTTTAAAAATAAACTTGGCCTATGTTTGATGTACGTTAGGTTGTAGGTCTCTTTTAGTCGACCTGACATATTTCCACCCCTATATGGTATGATCACACAATCAATCAGCTCACTTGTTACTTGCTAGCACACTTCCTTACTTTGACATCATTTTTTTTTGCAAGCACAATCCCTTATCCAGAGAAGTACTAATACAAGAAGCATGCTAGGAAATTGCAATAGCCAATTTTGTTGACATGGAGAAATTTAATATGTGATGTCACCAAAAGTATCCTCAAAATATGACATGAATATTGACTCTATTCACTTAGGCATTGTCGCAAAATTGACCTCAAAATTGGATGAATGACCCAAACTTAGAAAAATTTGAAATCGAGAGATAAAAAAGGTGATTTTTAAAACGAAGGGATCACATTTTTTTCTTTCTAAAAATAGAGATAAAAAAAATATTTAAACTTAAAATAATTAAGAGGTATATTAGATACTTAACCATTAACTATGTTTAAAAGGCTTTTTTTTACGCCGACACAATCTGATAAAAGGCGTGATTTTCTAAATCATGTTGGTGTTGTGTCGTTTGAATAATTTAGGTAGAATTAACATTTTTTATATAGAAGGTGGGTCTGGTGTCCAATAACGACAGATGTAATGTGATTAATTTAATTAATTAAAAAAAAAACTTTCACCTGTTTTGTGTCTTTTTTTTAGGGTGATAAAGTGGACATGTCGACCCGTTTAGGTCCACTCCGTTTAAGCTTTTCCAAAAGTGGGGCGGAGCGGAACAGACCAACTTAGACGTCCGAACTCAAAAGGCAAGTCCTCCCCGTTTACTAACGAGTGGGCGGGTTGGCAAGCCGACACGCCAAATTTTTTTCCAGTTTGATTTCCTACTTTATTTATTTACTTTTAATAATTTACTTTGTTTATAATTTGATTTACTACTTTATTTACAAACTTTTAAACCATATGTCATTTCTATCCAAACAACAATACACACATTTAAGAATTATTGAACAATAAAATATATAAAAATTTATAATTTTTACTAACAATAATATTTTTTTTCACTATTTCAGTACTTCTCAATTTTATGATTTTTACTCATAAATGATTGGTTTTCATGGCTGCAACTTGCACCCATAGTCATTGTAAGAGAAACAACATGAAAACAAGTTTTTCAATTCATGATAACGTTAGACGTAAGTATTCAAATTCCCGTTTTTTATCAATAAAGAGAAAAAAAAAAGTGAGTAGAATGACCTCCTCAATGCACTATTAAATTTTCATTCCAAATAAAAAAAAGTTTTAACAAAAATCCGTTCTGAATTAGATGGAGCGTGCCAACTCAAGACATTGAGTCGAAAACTTCATCCCGATTTATCAAGATGGTGGATCAAACAGGACGGCCTGATCCATTTTAACACCCTAGTCTTTGTTAGTGCTTTATAGTGGATGAGTCCGAATTGAAACTCAACCACTCCTAAATAAATATCAATCACTATTGAATTACCAATTGACTGAATATGATTGAAATCACTCTTGCACAAACTTTATGAAAACACATCTCCCACTCTTTCCCATAACCAAGGCATGAAAGGTGGAGAATAACTTTAACATAACATATATTCTAAAAAAAGAAAGCAAACCATCACTTAAGCGCCAGAGTAATTTAAAATTTGCTTTTTAACTCTAATTTAAGAGCAATTTCAGATTCCATATCATATGTATACCGTTACCAAATAAAATTCCTAGTTAACACTCACCAGTGTATGCATAAGAAACTTTTGATTAGGCAGAAACATGTGGCAAAAAGTGTAAAGTATATGATGTCCATAAACCAACTCATTTCCACTTTTTAAAGTTTCAATTAATGAGAAATTCCACACATTTACTTTTCAAAAAGCACTTAATCATGTATAGTTTAATAAAGAAAAAGATGATGTCCTACCTAATTGAAAATTATGAACCATGATCCCATCTTTCTTCAACTACAAGCCTCATTCACTTCTTTTTAACATCAAACTCATGCACTATAAAGACCAGTGCCATATAACTCATTGGCACAAGTTGAAATGGCTGCACCTGTTGCTATAGGCACAAGAGGCACCATTGGATCACTAGTAAGAAAGGAAATTGAATATTTCACAAAATTCGAGTTAGACAGAAGAGGAACTATACCAAAACCTCAGCACCATCTCGCGGCCATGGAAATGGTTTCTGATAGAACCATTTCCATGTCCAAGCCTAGTTTCTGGTTTTTGCCAACAACATGGAAGAGGAAGAAGCAAAGAAACACAACAAGTAGATTCTTCAGGAAAATATGTTCTGTTACAGAAGTAAATGAAAGTAATCACTTCAACAGAATTCCGGGTCACAGCTACAAGATCCTCAGGAATGATATCAACAACTTTCAGCTCTAAGTCGGATCCGGATCTACTGCAGTAGAAAAAACACACATTTACATGTATTTATCAATCTCGGCCAATTGTCATGCTCTTTTTTTTTTTTCTCTCTTTCAGATTATGTGTTTCAATTTTCATGCACATTTAGTAAGAATTGGTCGCGTTACGAGCTGATTTTGTTGAATTGAGTTAGATATAAAATCGGAAACAAAGTATTTTTAATAAATAAATAACAATAACAATGTGTTTGTAATTGAATTTGGAAACATGCATTTATACTTTTGGACATTTGCAACAAATGTCCAATGCTGAAATGAGATTGAAACAGAAACTCAGGTGAAACTTTCTTTGAGAAAAAACAAAAGAAAGGAAGATGAATCAAAGGGATCCTGATTCCAATCCCAAAAGGAAATGACTAAAAAGCCTAAACATTTAACAGAAACAGAATCACACTCTGTAAGCACTTTTTTTTCTGTCATTTCTTTTAGTGAATCCTATAGTTTGTGTTGTGGCCAAATTGTAGTTACTATCAATGTGCCCTTTCAGATCCAAGTGAATTTGGAGCTCTGAAAGATTCAACATGTCCAGCACTTTTTAGAGATTCACCCGCGATGTCTTTTTCGTCAGTCTTGTGAACTGCTAGATGTGTAAGAGCCGTTATCACATCGTCCATGTAAGGCCGCGTATCGGCTTCTTCTTGTAGACACATTGCTGCCACTGCTAGAGCTTGAAATAGTCCCTTCACCGGGAACTGGCCTTTGAGCAAAGGATCGGCCATTAGCGTGAACTTTGTTCGGTCATTAAACAAAGGTTGTGCCTGCCAAATCATAAACAAAACAGCCATTTCATAACCTTTCGCGAGCAATCTCACAGATACTTATGCTACCAGATAAACTCAAATAATTCAATACAAAATTCAATACAAACCGGCGTAGAATAGTTATTGAAGAGTAAAAGTTAGAGGATAGAAAGTGACATACCCAATCAATTAAGTTTTGTTCTTCTGCCGATCTTGCAGGGTCAATAACTCGTCTACCCGAGATAATTTCCAAAAACACAACCCCAAAACTATAGATATCTGATTTTGACGATAATTGACCCGAAGCAGCGTACTCCGGTGCGCAATAACCATAAGTCCCCATAACCCGAGTGGAGACCATGCCCTCACCCTCTATTGGAGCAATCTTAGCAAGACCAAAATCAGAAAGCTTTGGATTGAAATTTTCATCTAATAGTATATTAGACGATTTAAAATCGCGGAAAATAATCGGCGGATCTGCAGAATTATGCAGGTACTCAAGTCCTCTTGCCGCTCCATCAGCAATTTTCATCCTTGTTTGCCAATCCAACGGTTCCTTATCACCTATATCTGAGACAAACAAACAAACAAACATATTCTAGTCTTAGTTTTGGTAACCATGTCTTTGAAATTGTAACACGATTTTTTTTGGTACTAATGCTTACCTAGAAGGTGATTTTCCAAGCTTCCATTAGCCATATGCTCATAAACCAAAATCCTTTGATCGTCATCTACACAATAACCAACAAGCCTCACTAGGTTTGGATGTTTCACCATACTCAACATCAAAACCTCGGCGAAAAATTCTCTTGTTCCTTGATTCCCATCCCTATTCAATTTCTTCACAGCTACAGTCTAAACACAAATATTCAACAGGAGAATTTCATAACTCCGTAAAAAAAACAAACATAAAATCATTAAAAAAAACACAAACCTGTTCAAGGCTCTTTATGTATCCTTTATAAACATTCCCAAATCCACCTTCTCCGATAAGACAATCCGTACTGAAGTTGTCTGTCGCATCAGCGACTTCTTCATACGTTAATACTTTAACATCATTTTGCGCGGTTCCATATTTTAATATCTCCGCCGTAATTTGTCTATGTCTGCTACTGCCTACAAATTTCATTAACATGCGAATGAACATGCACGTGAAATTAACAAATAGTTTTATAGAATTCGAAAAGACGATTCAAATTTCAATTAACCACGAACGAATCAATTATCGAACCACAAACCTGTTTTGAGTGACATAGCAGCTGCCAATGATTTGAATGTTCTCCTTCCTTTGGAAACATATTTGGAACGTTCTTTCTTATAAGACTTTTTTTCAACATCTGAGTTGCAGCATGAAAAGCAATTCATCATGTAATCAAACAAGAAACCTTAAGAATCTGTGATTAAGAATCAGATTCTTAACCGCAGATACCTTAATGAATATCAGAATCAATTTCCACGTATGAATCAATAAGGGGAAACAAGAATAATAATACAATGTGGTTGGTTATTGATTCAATTTGTGGAAACAGTTATTTTGGAAAACGTTATGCATGTTTCAAATACTGGAAAAAATCTGTTACATTTTATATATAATTGAATGGATTTTGTTATTTGCTTATTTTAGTTTTTCGGATTAAAAATGGTATTCTATTAACATATTAGCTGTTTTTTTTACACGTTTTTCATCTTTTTAAGGTAATGTGACAAGGATTTTTTTGACAAGGATAATAAGTTGTTTTTACCATATTTTATGTATTTTTTGTTTATTTGAATTTCAATGCTACGCTGTGGTACTTTTTCTTATAGACTATATGAGTTTTTATTGATTAATAAAGTAGAAAATGGGAAACAAGTTTGGTGTAAATAAAGTCAGTTCTTTCTATTCTTGAACCTTTGACGAGAATAGCTATCTATTGTTGGGATGTGACGCTGCATAATATGTGTTTTTATTTCTTGATTGAATTTGAATATGTGCACTATTTCATTATTTTGTAACTCATTTTAACTGAATTTTAATTATTTTTTAGGTGAACACTCTAATACTCTTGGATTCAGTTGAATATCAGTATCCTCATTTAATAAAATATTCACATTTAAAGCCATGTCTTTTTATATATTTATATATTTTACTTAAAAATAAATTAATACTTTAAATTAATTTACACTAAACGTACCGGTATCCGATTGAAAATTGTTTTTGTTTTGTTGTTTGACCAAATGGATGAAATTTTTTTATAATCGTTAGGTTTGTTCCCTCTAGTGATTCTTTGCCTTAGAAGATGATTCCACTTATATGAAGTGCTCGAAATCTCCCAGCAAAGTTTTAAATTGGATGCTTCATTAATTTTGGAAAGATATCTAATGCCAAATTTTAAAACTATGTTCGTTAACTAAATGAGTTAAACTTGAATTATACATAGTTCGACTCGTTAGGTTCATCAGCCCTACTCGATTGTATATGAGAAGGATTATATTGTCTTTAAGAGTAAGTTTAAAGATTTAATATAAATTTTAATTTTATATTTTATTTTAATCTAAAGGTGTTAATTGATAATTTATATTCTCAAATGAACAAAATATTTTTAAAAATAATTATACAAATAAAATTATCATCATATAAATTAATTAATTTTTGAATTAGTATATTTTTTTAGACAACAATAAATTCCAATCTAATAACTTTTATTTTATTTCAATACTTTCTTTTTAGCATAATATTAATTTAAAATGTAAAATATATATAAAAAAAATAGACTTTAAAAAATGGCTTTTAAATCCGTGAAGCAAGTGAGATGAATCTAATGAGATAAACCTAACGAGTCGAACCGAGTTGCTCGTGAACTTATAACGAGTCGAGTTTGAGCTTAGAAAAAGTTTGTTTCAAACTCAAATCGAGATTTGAGCTGAATCAATTCTTAACGAGTCGAGCTGAGCTGAGACGAGTTCGACTCGACTCAGCTCATTTCCAGCCCTACTCCCACACAACAACACTACATGCCACCTATATTTGCAACATGGGCATAAAAGCCATGCACAACGAAAGAAATGGGTTGAGAATAATCCTTACAAATGTTAGCCGTGAAAGTAAACAATATGACAATTATAAAAATACATAGATCATTCTCACATAGAAACGACAATACAATTTATAATGCAAATGTGAAATGCACCAACTTCTCCTCCAACATGCATGTGGTACTGGATTTTTGGGCATCAGAGGTATATTACTAATTTTTCCATGTCTCTGGTTCCTCTCTAAATCGCGTCCCTCTCTGGACATGAGACCGTTATGGTTCCTCTTTGAACCTGACCTCACTAGACTGAAGTTCTAGCCCACTCCAATATATATATATATATATGCATGATGATGACAGAAAACAATAATAGAACTCAAATAATTACCAAAATCATTCTCAAAATTTCATACTCAAACAAGTTCATCTCTTGGACTATGAGTTCGCCAATTATCAAACATTACTATAATTCCTCTAAATTACTCAAATCAAAATATAATTAATTTTAATAATTATATTATAACTAAAAAATTATAAACAACTGAGTAAAACTGTATTATTACTCATCAGCTCAAAAATTCATCAACATACTCAAAACATCTCAATAGAGTATTTTATTACCTACTCATTGCTCATCAAAGGTTATAACAATTTATATATATAACTCAACGGCGTTCTCAAGAAACTCTAAACAACTCTACAACAAGTCCTAAACCTCAAAAATCACTCTAGGGTACTCAAAAGTACTCTAAAGTGCTCAAACAAACTCTACAGATAACTTTTCACAAGTGATAACTCTGCTGAACTCTAAGGGTTGACAACTTAACTCAAAATTGCTAAAAAATAACACAAAGGCAACAAAAGGGTCACCAATAATAAAATTGCTTAGAAATTACTGAACTGACCCCGAACGCAAAAACTGCCAAAATCGCTGCCGACCTGCCCGATGATTGCCGAATCATGACCGTTGAACCGTCGAACCAGAAGACGTACTGAAGGGAAATATGCGATCCAAAACGCAGCGGAAAATAAAAATTTCCCTTTATTGATCCTTACGAATGGCCATGATCAGTGATAGAACAGTTATCTCTTGTGGCAATGAAACCTTTGATTCTGAATCGAAGGAGTGATCACGAGCGATGTATGCCGAAGAATGCCTCTACTCAGTCCACACGAACAGATTCCTTCAATCTCAGTGCTATCTGCTACGATTGAAGCCTTTGAGTGAGAGAGAGAAGGAAAAATATGGCTAGGATTTCATAGTCTGAATTTTCATCAAGAGAGTATGCTTCTGCACAAGGGTTCTATTTATAGAACCACTTGTGTGGACTGCAAGCTAAAAAGCTCACTTAAGTGTATGCACACCATATCTTATGGTGTACCGTATATCATCTAAGTGCGTGGCACCTTACCATATTCTGTATTCTACTTAAGTGCACCGTACATTACGGTGTTCAACATTTACTTAAGTGTACCGTACCTTACGGTGTTCCTTATTTACTCTACCTCTTATCGATCTGTCCTTATGTGTCTGACCCTGTAGGTTTTCGCGACGTTGAAAATTATATTAATTCATGCATTTAACATAATAAACAGTGAGCGGTATCTAGCAACACATCACTGTTATCCAAGTCATGAAAATGTCATGTGATATGACAAAACTTTTTATGATAATACTTGTGTGTACAATTACCCTTTTCCCTTATGTCTATATTGAATACAAGGCATATACTGTGTCATCCTTGTCCGATTCAATATTGGGCACTTATACATTTATCCTGTTATGCAGGATGAGAAAATTCCATCTAGGTCACTCATGTTCCTCGTCATGCTTTTTGGAGTACCCATCAACTGTCTTTATGGTCATCCAGTTACGGACAATGTTAGATCAACAACAAAGTACTCGACTATACATCTAAGGTCCATAGTGGTTTCAGGTCGAAGGGTGGTACACACCACTATCACCATGAGAGTAGCTTATGCCACTTTGCATAACATTCTATGTAGTACTCTCATAGCGGGTCAATCCAGTATAAATATTACTCCTAATATTCATAACTATGTTAAGACTTGATAACTCCTTATCCTTGATCCATGAGATGTGATCATCAGTCTATCTACATAATAGTCTTAATGTTTTAAGCTTATCCCACTTCATAGTAAAGCTTAATTGCGGATACTTTAAGAATAGTTTCCTTATGTTTAATGGGATCTCATGATCAAGTCACACTTAATATTTTATTAAACGGACTAGCTATTCTAGGGACTTTATTATCTTGAAAAAACAAATATAATAAAGAAATTCCTTTTATTATTTATAAATAATTCGATACAAGTACCAAAAGTAATGGCCTCTAGGGCTTACACCAACAATCTCCCACTAGCACTAGAGCCAATCAGGTATACCCCTAATACCCATAGATCTAGTATGACCATCATGCTTCTGCTGCGCAAGAGGCTTTGTTATTGGGTCATCAATATTGTCAAGTGTAGGTACTCTGCATATCTTCACATCTCCCTGATCTATTATCTCTCGAATGAGGTGTCAATGTCTAAGTATGTGTTTGAATCGTTGGTGAGATATAAGCTCCTTAGCTTGTGCTATAGCATGAAACATTTGAACCAGGTCATGAGGAATACTCCATTTAAAATTGACTATGAAGCCTTTGGATTTTGATTGAAGTCTTTCCTGTGCATTAATGGGATTATGTAGGTGGTCAACCAAAGGCATATCACATCAAAGGGATTCCTTTTGACGTAGAAATTAAGATAATCTTACGTGCGTGGCTCAGAAAAGCTCGGTTGCAAAAACTGAAAGAACACATTGAAATAAACTCTTACCATTCAAATACAAAGTCAAAAAAAGAAGAAGAAGAAATAATGAAAGAATACTCGGTGATTATGGAAGAACAAATACATCGGGCAGTAGACTGACTGTAGCTTATGGGTGATAAGCTATTGTTGTAGAAAACTATGTCGAACTGGTAAGTTTCGAAGTCGAAGATATGCATGCAGTAGTCGAAAGTCGTTCTTACATGCAGATTTATTGTTAGCTTATTATTTAGGTTAACATGTCGAATTGGGCCTTGCTTGTAAGCTCAATTGTTAAGTTAGCTTGTAGCCTAAATTAGCTTAGTAGTCTATGAATAGACTAGTTCTCTCAGGTTGTTGAGAGAGATTAATTGTTGGTATTTACTTGTAATCGTTGAACCCTTATTGAGAAAGTGAATAGTAAAATAGTTTTAACCAATTATTCTTCTTTTTCCTTCTTCTCTATCTTTTGTAAAATGTAATAGGGTTTCTTGTGTTTATTCAAGAAACTCAATTTTTATCTCATAACTTTGTTCTGTTATTGACGACATCATTTCACAACAAACTGGTGCGGTGAGCGTGGAGAAGAAGATGTCGTCAATAAAGTATGAGATTGAGAAATTCACTGGTGTGAATGATTTCGGTTCGTGGCGCTTGAAGATGCAAGACCTTCTCGTTCAATAGGGTTTGTTAGAAGCGTTAAAAGGATCGAAGAAGATGGACACTGCCCTAACGAAGAAGGAGAAGACAACAATGGTTGAAAAAGCCCACAAAGCCATTGTATTGAGACTTGGTGATAAGGTTCTCTGGCAGGTTTCAAAGGAGAAAACTGCAGTTGGTGTGTGGACAAAACTTGAAGGTTTGTACATGACAAAATCGTTGGTTATTCGTCTCTACCTGAAGCAAGCTTTGTATTCATTCAAGATGAGTGAAGACAAAGCCTTGACTGAGGAGATGGATATGTTCAACAAGTTGTTTCTTGATCTTGAGAATATCGAGGTCAAGGTTGATCAAATGCCATTTTGTTGAAGCGGTAAAGTGGAAAGCAAAAGTAAGTTTGGAAGAATTCCAGGTTTTATCGTATCCATAGGGATCAGTGCGAGGGGTCAAATGTCATTCAACAATCTCTACATTTCTAAGCATGTGGTGATAATTATTGTTAAAAGATCGAAGGTACCATAAATAAAGGCAGAAAATATAAAGACTGAAAATATAAAATAAAGACTTTAAAATAAATGCCTTGTTGGGATTGGAATTTCATCTATCGACAACACATGTATTCTTCTGACCAGTTAAACATAAATCAATCATTCGTCTAATATCCTCACGTATCACCCACAATAGAGGTTATGCCTAACGCAACATCGAGAGAACAACCGTATTATCTCATTGGTGATGTCTCACGCAACTCAATAACACAAAGCATTAAGAACTGATACTCACGCAAATGCTAAGCCTAAATCTATGTCTAGAGTTTAGAACATAACAGGTATTCATCTTAGATCCAGATCTGAAGAGTATGTCTATAGCCGTTCAAATCAAAGATAGGCATGTAAATAAAGATGACACCCAAATCAGATAAATGATTGCTTCATATAAAATGCCAAAATCAGAATAGGTACATACACTTAACCCTTTTTACATGTATTCAACTAATTTAAGTATATGAACATAGTTCCTCGTCTCTATTATCACGCATCCTTACAATACCATTTATGTCTAAAGCGTTATCGTGGGCTTTACCGTATTAATAACTAGTTGGTGTCTCATGCTAATAATCAAACAATAATATAAAAGCTTGATACTAGTGAATATCAAATCACAAATCTATGTCTAGAGTTTGCTTATTGATATATGAATATCTTAGATCTAGGATTTGAAAGAGATTTCTCAATACCCACTCAAACCCACAAACATAAAATCAAAGACAACATTAATATTGAATCAAAACTAGTTCACAAAACAAAGATTAGAAGAAATACATAAGGTACTAATAGATTACATCCAACCCCAACAAGAGATCGAAGCACTTACTCAAAGATCAAGCTCCGATTTGCTTGGATTTGGACTTCTCTCTCTTAGGATTTGTATTTCTCTCTCTAAAAGTATCTTATACAAATATGAAAGTGAATAATAATCTCAAAATATCTACAAAAGTGCTATTTATACAAGTTCCAAAAAGTGTTTATAATTGGGACCGCGCCAAGCGCCATTAGTAGCGCGCTTAACGCGGAGCGTGCTTAACACAAAGCGTGCTCAGCTCAGAGCATGCTTAGCTTAGAGCGTGCTCAGCACAAAGCGTGCTTAGCACAAAACGCGCTAAGCACGGTTTGAACCCCAAAGCTACTGCCACTATTCCAAAATGGCGCTGAACCCGCGCTAAAAAGCGGGTTAAGCGCTAGTTGTAAATTTGAAGTCTTTGATTTGCATTTGAAGATTGGGACACTAAAGTATGTGAAAGGAAGAGATCCTTTTAAGAAGCTAAGCATCTGGGCCATTTGACTGAAGTTTTGACTAGGAATAGAACCTGCATAAATTATAAACTTTTGAGAGTTTATTTGTTGACCTGAGCATTAAACATACCCAATGAAGAGATTTTTGAGGGCCTTAATTTTTGTGATTTTAGATTTGCATAAAAGAATTATGTCATCTGCATAGAGGACATGAGATGACACCAAATATCTTTTGGGTGCCTTAATGAAATCCAAGTTGCCTTGTTCCATACGTTTTGCGATGGCCATGTTAAAGACATCTTCAGCTAGGCAAAAAAAGTATAGAGGAAATGAGGTCTGCCTTCTCACTTCCCTTTTTAAAATCAAAGTAATGTGCTTGAGAACTATTGATAGAGGTGGAAAGCTTTGCACAAAACATAATGGATTTGATCCAAAAGCAAAACTAATTTGAGAAACCAAACTTGTACATCACCTTTAGCAAAAAAAACCTCAATCGAATATGTTAAAAGCTCTACTAATGTCAAGTTTGACTACAATTTTTCCACCAAAAGATTTTTTATTAAGCATGTTGATAGCCTCAAATGCCAAACAGATGCAATCAACAATCTTTATACCTTTTATAAAGCCTTTTTTATCATAAGAGATAAGGCTAGGCATGATTAGATCTATTGTAACACCCTATTTTCTGACTCGCCAAATAATACAATAATTCAAATATATTTTCAGCTAATAGTGTCACACATTCTCAAATAAAACACATGTTATTAAATTAAAGAACTTGCAGTAGAAATATAAAACATTAAACAACACCTTCACATGGTTTAATAAGCAAAATTGCTCAATTAAAACGCCAGTTTCAAAAAATAACTCAACAATCATCCAAATAAAAGAAACAACGTCTCAACCCCATGTGTTACAATAACAGAACGTCACAAAGGGTACTAGAAAAACAAAAAACAAAGAAGAAGGTAATGACCGCCATTCTCCCACACAACAACACTACATGCTAGTTGTATATGTAACATGGACTTAAAATCCACTCACAACAAAAGAAAAGGGGTGAGAATAATTCTTACAAATGTTAGCGATGAAAATAATCTGCAAGATAATTATAAAAATACATAGATCATTCTCACACAGCAACTACAACAATACAATTTATAATACAAATGCGAAATGCACCAACTTCTCCTCCAATATGCACGTGGTACTGGATTTTTGGGCATCAGAGGGGGTATTACTGATTTATCCATGTCTCTGGTTCCTCTATGAACCGTGTCCCTCTATGGACATGAGGCCATCATGGTTCCTCTTTGAACCTGACCTCATTGGATCGAAGTCCTACATAACTCCAATATATATGTATGCATGATCATGACAGAAGACAATAATATAACTCAAACAATCACCAAAATCATTCTCAAAATTTCATATTCAAAGAGGTTCCTCTCTTGAACCATGAGTTCGCCAATTATCAGGCCTCACTGTAGTTCTTCTAATATACTCAACTCAAAATATAAATAATTTTAGTAATTATATTATAACTCAAAATTATAACATTTGAGTAAAACTTTATTATTACTCTTCAACTCAAAAATTCATCTGCGTATTTAAAATATTTCAATAGAGCAGGGCCGACGCAAGGGTAAGGCGACCCAAGCAAGGGTTTTAGGCCTCAAAATTTAGGGCTATAAAAAGGCCTCAAAATTTTTTAATTTGGTCATAAATATTTTAAATGGCATATTTCTTACATAAAATCTCATTGTTGAGTTGGTAGAAGAAAGACCCAGTATCTTTTAGGTCTTTGGTTCAACTCTTGTCAAATACAAAATTTTATTTTATTTATTTTGAAGGCCTCATTTTAAAAATTTCTTTAGACCTCTAAGCGGGTTGGGCCGACTCTGCAATAAAGTATTTTATTACCTACTCATTACTCATCAAAGATTATAACAATTCATATATAACTCAACAGAGTTCTCAAATAACTCTAAACAACTCTACAACAACTCCCAAACCTCAAAAATGACTCTAAAGTACTCTAAAGTGCTCAAACATGCTATACAAACAACTTTTCACCAGTGATAACGCTACTGAATTTTAAGGGCTGGCAGCTTAACTCTAAATTGCTCAAAAATAGCACAAAGGCAACAAAAGTGTCACTAACACTAAAATTGCATAGATAAGAGGATAAAGACCCACCACCATCCTGATCAATTAAAGCCACCCATGAGTTAAGGAAACCCCATACCTCAAAGTTTGAAGGTTGATGAAATTCTTCCCCTAATCTCACGATTGCTCAATGTTGCTCTCTTCTCACTTCAGATCCGCCTCTTTTCTCAAATTTCAATTTTCACGTAAACTCTCAAGTCCCTCACATTAATTTTTATATATATATATATATATATATATGTAGCGAGCGATTTTTGTCGGTGACGCGACCACCTTATCGCTGGTTTTTGGGTTTCTCCCCACAATGAGGAGGGGTGCTACTTTCTGATTTCTTATTTATCCTATGAAGCTGGAAGGGAAAGGGAAGCTATCTAAAACTAACCTTGCACGCGAATGTTTAACTGAACAAACGCTTCAAGAGATTGGGGCTCCGGGGTTAGGTTATACAATGGGGAGTTATCAATTACCCATCCTATATGTGGTTATCCACAGGATGTTAGCTTTAGGTTTCGCTTTGTACTTGATGGTGTTTATCCGTTAATGGGTTGGGAAAGTTTCTTGGGAAAGTATGAGAGAGAGTGAGTTAATGTTGATGTTCGGGTTTTCCCGATGTTTTTGGTAAGGTACTGGACCTAAGTTTGATTGATGTGTGAAGGTGCTGGACCTAGAGTGTTTGATTTGGTATGCTTGCTAAGATTTCGCAATCTTATGCCTACGTATTCCCATTTAAACGAAACAGGGAAATCAGAGCAATCGTAGTTCCTCCTATTCTAAGGGAGGAAAAAGATGTTTTGGTGTCTTGTTCAAAGCCCAAGATTGAAGCTAAAAGGGTTTATTTGTGTCTTGTTCAAAGCCCAAGATTGAAGCTAAAAGGTTTGACTGAGAGAGAATTTGTCATCTCTAAAGGGGATACATCTTGTCTGTTTATCATGGTTGTTGGGTGACTATTTATAAAGGAGGATTACTTTAACTGGGATATGAGAATCCAGCAATGCCATAATTTCCTTTGTAAGGGATATTGATTTTTGTGTGCCTTGATCAAAGCCCAAGGTTGAAGCTAAGAGGTTGATTGACTCCACTAGGGAAGTCCTTATACAAAGCCTAAGAGGAGGCTGGAAATGGCTGACTCAACAAGAGAATGTTTATATATGTCTTGTACAAAGCCCAAGAATGAGGCAAAAAAAAGAGACTGACTCTTTGGGGATATCATTATACAAAGCCTAAGAGGAGGCTAAAAGTTTGACCTTTCTGGGGAAAGTGTTCTATCTGTCTTATACAAAGCCCAAGATTGAGGCTAAAAAAGGTTTTGAATTCGCCGGGGAGGTTTGTATGTGTCTTGTACAAAGCCCAAGATTGAGGCTGAAATGGGAAACTTAACTGACTCGGGTGAGGATTTTTAGGTGTCTTGTACAAAGCCCAAGACGGAGGCTAAAAGGATTTGACTCTGCTGGAGAGTATTATCTGTCTTGTACAAAGCCCAAGATGGAGGCGGAAAAGAGTTTGACTCTGCTTAGGAATTTATTTCGCAAAGCCTAAAAGAAGGCTGGGAGGAACTGTCTCCGCTGGAGTAGATATTTGTCCCCAAGCTTAAGAGAAGGTTATGAAAATTTGTGTCTTGTACAAAGCCCAAGATTGAGGCTAAAAGGGTTTGACTAAAAAAGAGAGTGCTTTTATCTGTCCTGTACAAAGCCCAGGATTGTGGCTGAACAATCTGGAGAAATCATTATACACAGCTTAAGAGGAGACTAACTCCTACTAGGGGAAATCATTATACAAATCCTAAGAGGAGGCTGAAAAAGATGGACTCAACAAGAGAGTGTTCTTATCTGTCTGTACAAAGCCCGAGATTGAGGCTAAAAGGGTTGACTCAACAAGAGAGTGCTAAAAGGTGATTGACTCAACAAGAGAGTCTGAAAAGTGGTTGACTCAACAAGAGAGTCTGAAAAGTGATTGACTCAACAAGAGAGTCTGAAAAGGTTAGCTCTGCTGGGGAGAATCATTTGTACAAAGCCCAAGATGAGGCTGACTATGCTAAGGAAAAATCCTTATACAAAGCCTAAGAGAAGGCTAACTTCTGCTGGGGATTATTAAGATCCTGAGGCAGGTCCAAATGGGGAATCAACTCTTGCTGAGGATTACAGAAGAGTTGAGGTATCAGATGCCTTGAGGCTCTGATTTGGGATAGTGTTATACTGATGATAAACTGACCCTGGTTTGGGGTTTTTAGGAGAGAGACTGGGTTTTAAACTCTACTGGAGATTGATCCAGAAGAACCGCGGTTTCTCCTATGTTTTGTAGGGAACTTAAGAATGTTTTTGAGACTCAAGATGAGATTAGACTGTCCAAGTCTACTGGTGTGGAAGAGTTTTATCTTTTGTATGATGCCCAAGAGGAGGCTGGTGTTTTAAGGGATGAGAGTCAACCCTAAGTTGGTATGAGATTTGGCACTGGAAAGACTGCTTTAGCAAAGGATGACTAAGTTCAGTCTTATACCTTTAAGAGGTCTTCAGGGTCCTTGTATTAAGCCCAAGAGAAGGTACGAGAACTTCTAGGATGCTGGAGGGTCTTTGTACAAAGCCCAAGAGGAGGCGGGGATGCTCTTAGGAAGCCCGTGGGTCTCAAACCAAGAAAAGTTCAAGAAATTCTATTCATCGAGAATAGATCATTTAGTGAAAGTTATGAGGTTTGAAGAAATTCAAGAGATGCTATTCACCGAGAATAGATCAACTCTGGGGAATAGAACTTCTTTGACAATTTCTAGGGTGACAGCCTGAGAAAAGGTTCACAGGGAATACTGCCTTTCTCTTTGTTCCATATTATTTAAGCCCAAGAGAAGGCAAGACTGTATCTGGAAATCCTATAGGGATCTAGTTTTGACTGTATTTAAGAGTGACCAAACTGGCTTTACCTAGTTCTAGACCTAGTTGTCGGGGAAAACTCTAAATAGCTATACTAGTATATATACAGTTGATATATGACAAGTATTTAAAAGGATACAAAAGAAGGATTGACAGTGCGCAGCTTCCCACAATACAATTTATATATTAAAGCATGTAAATGAAAGCAGATAAAAACTTACAGGCGAGCAAGCTTCCATGCTGTATTGTTAGTTGTCCAAAGAAATTAAAGAAAGTTTTGACAATAACCGTATATTTGAATCTAAATCAAAAGGGAAGTTGTTTTGAAAAATATTGTTGGGGCTTATACTCAAGGAGAGGCCCAAGGTTTAACAGTGATCGCACCGTTGTTTCGAAGGTTGTTCTAGGACTTATACAATGACTGAGGCCCAAAATGGTTTTGGTTAAAAGAGGATTGGGTCTTACACTCTATTAGAGGCCCAAAAGATTTATTTTTGTACAAGTGGTGGGGCTTACAACTCAAGGAGAGGCCCATTGATTTCTGTTTGAAAATGGTGATCGCGCAGAGATTTTTCATCGTATCGGGACTTATACAATATCTGAGGCCAAAAAAAGGTTTATGTACAACAAGGGTTGAGTCTTACACTCTATTAGAGGCCCAAAAGTGTATTAAAAGGTTTGATGAAGATCAAGAACCAAAGAAACCCTAATTTCATTTTCTTTTAAAAGTAATCCTTTTTATAAAATGAATAAAATGACAAAAATACCAAATAAGTATAAATAAACTACTTATGATTTTTGATTAAGGTTTGAAAAATGAGGTTTTAATCACAAGATGATTTAGGACTCATTTGATTTTGATTTTCAAGATGAATAATCATTTTTGAAATGTTTAAAAACAATAAAAAATGAATTTATTTACAAAAATATCAACTATATTAAATAAATAATATAAATTTTATTTTTTGTGGAATAAAGTATTTTAATATTTTTTTGATTTTTTGCAAAAAGAACCAATAAAAAATAATTAAAATTGAGAGAGAAATTAATTTTCCAAATCATTTAAAATAATATGACAAATATTAAAAAAATGGAAAAAATGGTAAAAAAGGGTCTGGGGCGAGGGGGATTCGAACCCCAGACCTCCTAGCCAAACACATGAGTGCGCAACCACTGGGGTGGTGATACATCCGTGTATCAAAACCACCCATAAATATATAAGGGGTGCCTTATTTTAGGCCTGGCCAAGGCAAGACAAGGAAAGTTCTTGGGCAAAAAACGTAAAGGCTGTAGCTTTCTCATTTCTCCATGGATTGGGACAAAATTTAGGTCTATCCAGCCTAGAATTTCACAAGGAATCCAATGGTGGTCTTGGTTTTTGTAATGCCCCAGTTTTAGTTATTTTTATTTAATTGAGTCGTTTTGATTATTTTATTATTATACTATTTTATTTCTGACTTTTATTTGAAAATATATTATTTTTCGTCGAGATTATGTTTTATCGGGTTTTGAGAACGTTTGCGAGATATTTGAGTGTAGGGGTATTTTGGTCATTTCACTTTAATTTTTCCTAAGTTAGAAACATAAATAGAAAGAAAAGAGAGAAAATAGAAAGGAAAGAAAAAGAAGAGAAGAAAAAGAGGAAGAAGGAAAAGAGAAAGAAAAGGAGATAGAGAGAAAATTTGGAAAATCTAAGAACCGATTCAACCGACTTTTCAAACGCAATTTAATCGGGTAAGGGTGCGAAACTCGATTATACTATGCTTGTGTATGATTATGTATGTGTGTATTGATTTGTTTGTTGTGTTTTATAGTTTTTCGATTCTAGGTCGATAGAGAGAAATCGATGTTTTCGCGGTCGAAAATCGATATAAATTTGGTTGTATGATCACAATGTGTTTATGAGTCATTGCTGAAAATTGTTTTGCTGTTGGAATTGATTTGGAATGAAAAATGAGATTTTGGGGGGGTTTTGGATCAATGTAAACCGCAACAAAATTTTTCTGGTTCTGGTGTGATTCGCCAGGCAAATTTGGGATTCGCCAGGCGAATTAAGTCTCGCCACTCGTTCGCCAGGCGAAGTGCTGGCGAAGGGGGATTCGCCAGGCGAAATCGTAAGTCACCAGGTGAAATCGGAAAGACAGAAATGGGGTAGCTTCTGTAACTTTTGGGGTTTTCTAATTTTGTGGTTCGCCAGGCGAAGTGCTGGCGAATGGGGATCCGCCAGGCGAAATCCTAAGTCGCCAGGCGAATCTGGCTGTTTCTCAATAAATTATTTTCTCTGAAAATTCATAACTTTTGATCCGTATGTCGGATTGGGGCGTGGTTGTGTGCGTTAGAAAGCTTTTGAGTCGTTCTTTCTTATTAAAATGGTTTAGAGATTGTTGGCCGATTTAATTATGTCGGGAATTTGGAATGTGTCGTTTGTCGACTTTTACCGTTTTAATGATATGCATTTGATGTGTTATTATGCAACATGCTTGTGATATGAATTGTATGACTTGTGTGCTATTGTGAAATGAATATGCACGTGATATATGTTGTGATGATGATTTGTGGCCTAAGGGAAAGAAAATGCGATGTGTGGTATTTGATGATATATGCATGGTTATGGTTGCATTTATGTGTGTGCATTTGAATGTCATGGGTCATTGTATGCTGAGCATCATGATGTGCATTCTTGTGATGTCGCGTGCCCTAGTGGGTGTGAGCGACGGATTGGATCCAGAGGGAATCTGCTATAACATCGTGTGCCTTAAAAACATAAGAGGACCTAAAGCGATGATTATAGACGATCGTGTGCCTTATAGAAAGAGGACCTAAAGCGATCGGATCGTGTGCCTTATACAAAGAGGACCTAAAGCGATCCATAAACGTCGTGTGCCTTAAAAAAATAAGAGGACTTAAAGCGACGGGGAACATCGTTTGCCCGACGGGGTGTTACATGAGTAATCCTAAGTAACAAGCGATGGTTCCAATAGTTCCTGAGTGAACTAGTGTTGAGAATTGATGGATGGAAGTCGGTACCCGCATGTGCATATGCATAGAGTCGTTGTGTCGGTCTCTTGCATTTGCATAACTCATGAATGGTTTGATTATGTGTGGAATTGTGGATGAAAGTGATGAGTTGATATATGAATACACGTGTTAGTGATAATTGAATTGTGTACGATTGATATGCTTTTGTGACCGATATGTGAGAAAATTCATTGTGTTGGTTTGTACTTGATTTATGGCGTATAGTGTGGTGAGAATATTACATTTGTGTAATAGTGTGTTATTATATAATTATATGCAATTGTATTATGATTGTGTTTCTCACCCTTCTGCTGTTTTAATGCTCTATGAGGCATTGCAGATTAGATGCTGGAGGTCTTTTTGTGAAGCTTAGGCCTTCATTCTTTTGTCGGTCGGCTCTGATATGTAGCACTGGGTAGTCGGGGAGATCGAGTGTGATTATTTTGTATTATATATATATATCTTTTGGATTGTACATGTATGATATTGGATATGACAGACAAACTCTTTATGTGATATATATATATGAGGTTCAGTTACAGATTTTCAGCTTTTATTCTGTATCTGAATTGTGGGTGTTATGAACTAAGTTCTTTTATTATGTGCTACCTGAATTGTTGCATATCTTTATGAGCAGGTTTATGTGTGTTTGTTTCAAATTGATGTGACACCTCTATCTATGTCGTGAATGTTTTTAAATATACTCTGATTGATTGTTATCGCTTTATTTAATTGGGGGTGTTACATTACGTGGTATCAGAGCCAGTCCGTGTTAGTTGTGTCAGTCCTTGTTGGTCTTTGTGGTTCGGTGAGCTGTTTGTTTAACCATAGTTGCTGTTATTGGAAATGAACAGAATATGGCTGGTAGGAATGACGCTGCTTTAGCTGCTGCGATGCAAGCTATGGCTCGGGCTGTGCAGGGTGCACCTAATGCTACTGGAAATGACGAGTTCAGGAAGAACAAACCGCCTATCTTCAAAGGAAGATATGATCCTGATGGTGCACAGATTTGGCTGAAAGAGATTGAAAGGATCTTCCGAGTGATGGATTGTGATGAGGATCAGAAGGTGAGACTGGGAACTCACATGTTACTGGAAGAAGCTGATGATTGGTGGGTTAGTACTCGTCATGTGTTGGAAGCTGCAGAGGAGGAAGAGATCACTTGGGAATTATTTAGCCGGGAGTTCTTGAGGAAGTATTTTCCTGAGGATGTTAGAGGAAAGAAGGAGATAGAGTTCTTGGAATTGAAACAAGGTAGTATGTCTGTTGTTGATTATACTGCTAGGTTTGTGGAGTTGGTGCAGTTTTACCCACATTATGCTGAAGCGACTGCGGAATTTTCTAAGTGTGTGAAGATTGAGAATGGATTGCGTCCTGAGATTAAGCAGGCAATCGGTTATCAAAGGATTAGAAGGTTTTCTAATTTGGTGGACTGTTGCAGGATTTATGTGGAGGATAGTAAGGCTCGTTCTACTCACTATAAAAGTGTTAACGAGAGGAAAGGGAAGCAACAGTTTCGTAGTAGTCCGTATGTAACACCAGCTGATAAAGGTAAACAAAGGGGTAATTTTGAGCGAAGGCCAAGTGGAGGAGGTATGTCTAATCCTCTGAGATGTTTTAGGTGTGGTGACCTAGGACATCGTCAGTTCGAATGTAGGAAAGATATGAGGAAGTGTTCTAGTTGTGGAGGTTTAGGACACATTGCAGCTGATTGTAAGAGGAACGTGGTGAAGTGTTTCAACTGTGGTGAACCTGGACATGTTAGTACGAAGTGTCCGAAACCGAAGCAAGCTCCAGCTGGTGGGAAAGTTTTTTCCTTGGCGGGAACTCAGACTTCAAGTGCAGACCGTCTGATCAGAGGTACTTGTTTTATTAATAGTATGCCTTTAGTTGCTATTATTGATACCGGAGCGACTCATTCGTTTATTTTGTCTGAGTGCGCGAAGCGTTTGAATCTTGTGTTGTCTTCGATGGGTGGAGAGATGGTTATTGATACTCCAGCAATGGGGTCAGTAACTACTTCTTTGGTTTGTTTAAGTTGTCCTTTGACCATTTATGGTAAAGACTTTGAGATGGATTTGGTGTGTTTGCCGTTGGAGGGTTTAGATGTGGTTTTGGGAATGAATTGGTTGCAATTCAATCGGGTTCATATTAATTGTTATCATAAGCTGGTAAGGTTTCCTTCTCTTGAGGAAGACTAGGACTCGAGTTTCATATCTACCAAAGAGTTGAAGAAACTTTTGGCGGATGAAGCTCAGTTGTTTGGGTTGGTTGCATCGTTGACTGTGGATAGTCAAGTTTCACTTGATGTGTTTCCTGTTGTGTGTGATTTTCTGGAAGTGTTTCCTGAGGATATTTCGGACTTGCCGCCAGAGAGGGAGGTGGAGTTTTCTATAGATCTAGTTCCTGGTACTAGACCTGTATCGATGGCACCATATCGAATGTCGGCATCTGAGTTGGTTGAGTTAAAGAAGCAATTGAATGAATTATTGGAGAAGAGGTTTGTGAGGCCAAGTGTGTCGCCTTGGGGTGCTCCAGTTTTATTGGTGAAAAAGAAAGATAGAAGTATGCGATTGTGTATTGATTATCGTCAGTTGAATAAGGTGACGATTAAGAATAAGTATCCTCTTCCAAGAATTGACGATCTGATGGATCAGTTGGTTGGTGCGTGTGTGTTTAGTAAGATTGATTTGAGATCAGGGTATCATCAGATTAGGGTGAAAGAGGAAGATATTCAGAAGACGGCTTTTAGGACATGTTACAGTCATTATGAATTTTCTGTGATGCCGTTCGGGGTTTCTAATGCTCCAGGTGTGTTTATGGAATACATGAATCGTATTTTTCACGAGCATTTGGATCGATTTGTTGTTGTGTTTATTGATGACATTTTGATTTATTCTAAGTCTCGGGAGGAGCACGCGGAGCATTTGCGTATTGTTTTGCAAGTTTTGAAGGAAAGGAAACTTTTTGCTAAATTGTCCAAGTGTGAATTCTGGTTGTCGGAAGTGAGTTTTCTTGGACACGTGATTTCAGGTAATGGTATCGCAGTGGATCCATCTAAAGTAGATACAGTTCTACAATGGGAGGCTCCAAAATCTGTTACTGAAATTCGAAGCTTTTTGGGATTAGCCGGTTATTATCGAAGGTTTATTGAAGGTTTTTCTAAGCTAGCACTTCCTTTGACCCAGTTGACTTGTAAAGGTCAAGCGTTCATTTGGGATATTCGGTGTGAGGAAAGTTTTAGTGAGCTGAAGAGAAGATTGACGACAGCTCCGATTTTGATTTTACCAGATCCTAATGAACCGTTTGTGGTGTATTGTGATGCGTCTTTGATTGGTCTAGGTGGTGTTCTGATGCAAGAAGGTAAGGTGGTGGCTTATGCTTCGAGGCAATTGAGGGTGCATGAGAAAAATTATCCTACTCATGATCTTGAATTAGCGGCTGTGGTTTTTGTGTTGAAGATTTGGAGGCATTATCTCTATGGTGCAAGATTCGAAGTCTTTAGTGATCATAAAAGTTTGAAATACTTGTTTGATCAGAAAGAGTTGAATATGAGGCAACGTAGATGGTTGGAATTTTTGAAGGACTACGACTTTGGCTTGAATTACCATCCGGGTAAAGCTAATGTGGTAGCCGATGCGTTGAGCCAGAAATCGTTGCATATGTCCGCTTTAATGGTTAAAGTGTGGGAACTTTTGGAATCGTTTAGAGATTTGAGCTTGGTATGTGAAGTGACGTCGGATAACGTGAGGCTTGGAATGTTGAAGGTTACTAATGATTTTCTGTTGACGGTTAGTGAGAAACAGAAGATGGATGTGAAATTTGTGGATTTGATGACGGTTGGAGAGAAAAGTGAAAATGAGGACTTTAAAGTGGACGATAAAGGTGTTTTGAGGTTCTGAGGTAGAATTTGTATTCCTGATGATGTGGGGTTGAAAAGGATGATTTTGGAGGAAGGACACCGGAGTAATTTGAGTATACATCCGGGAGCGAATAAGATGTACCAAGATTTGAAGAAGATTTTCTGGTGGTCTGGATTGAAGAGAGATGTGGCTCAGTTTGTGTATGCGTGTTTGACTTGTCAGAAGTCGAAGGTAGAACATGTGAGGCCTAGTGGTTTGTTGCAACCGTTGGATATTCCTGAGTGGAAGTGGGATATCATTTCCATGGATTTTGTGACAGGGTTGCCGAATACACAGAGAGGGCATAATGCTATTTGGGTGGTTGTGGATAGGCTGACTAAATCGGCGCATTTCATTCCGATTGACATAAGTTTTTCTTTAGAAAGGTTGGCCGAGATTTACATCAGTGTGATTGTGAAGTTGCATGGTGTGCCGTTAAGTATTATTTCTAATCGAGATCCGCGGTTTACTTCGAGATTTTGGAAAAGTTTACAAAAGGCTTTGGATTCTAAATTGAGATTGAGTTCGGCTTATCATCCGCAGACGGATGGACAGACTGAGAGAACGATTCAGTCGTTGGAAGATTTGTTGAGAGCTTGTGTTCTTGAACAAGGTGGTGCGTGAGATAGTTATCTTGCGTTGATTGAATTCACGTATAATAATAGTTTCCATTCAAGTATTGGAATGGCACCGTTTGAAGCGTTATATGGACGAAGGTGTCGAACACCGTTGTGTTGGCACGAATCTGTGGAGAGTTCGGTGGTTGGACCAGAGTTGGTGCAACAGACTACGGAAAAGGTGAAGCTTATTCGCGAGAAAATGAAGGCTTCTCAGAGTAGGCAAAAGAGTTACCATGATCGAAGAAGGAAAGACCTTGAGTTTCAAGAGGGCGATCATGTATTTTTGAGAGTTACGCCGATAACGGGTGTTGGTCGTGCATTGAAATCGAAGAAGCTTACTTCTCGGTTTATTGGTCCTTACTAGATATCCGCGAGAGTTGGTGTTGTGGCTTATAGGGTGGCGTTACCGTCGAGTCTGTCGAATTTGCATGATGTGTTCCATGTTTCACAACTTCGGAAGTATGTTCCGGATCCGTCGCATGTGATTCCGATGGATGAGGTTGAGGTAAGGGAGAACCTTACGGTTGAGGCATTACCGGTGAGTATTTTGGATCGCGAGGCGAAGCGGTTGAGAGGCAAGGATATTGCACTTGTGAAGGTAACGTGGGGAGGCGCTGCTGAGGGCAATTTGACTTGGGAGTTGGAGGGTCGGATGCGGGAGTCGTATCCAGAGTTGTTCGTCTCAGGTAATATTTTCGAGGACGAAAATTTCTAAGTGGGGGAGAGTTGTAACGCCCCAGTTTTAGTTATTTTTATTTAATTGAGTCGTTTTGATTATTTTATTATTATACTATTTTATTTCTGACTTTTATTTGAAAATATATTATTTTTCATCGAGATTATGTTTTATCGGGTTTTGGGAACGTTTGCGAGATATTTGAGTGTAGGGGTATTTTGGTCATTTCACTTTAATTTTTCCTAAGTCAGAAACATAAATAGAAAGAAAAGAGAGAAAATAGAAAGGAAAGAAAAAGAAGAGAAGAAAAAGAGGAAGAAGGAAAAGAGAAAGAAAAGGAGATAGAGAGAAAATTTGGAAAATCTAAGAACCGATTCAACCGACTTTTCAAATGCAATTTAATCGTGTAAGGGTGCGAAACTCGATTATACTATGCTTGTATATGATTATGTATGTGTGTATTGGTTTGTTTGTTGTGTTTTATAGTTTTTTGATTCTAGGTCGATAGAGAGAAATCGATGTTTTCGCGGTCGAAAATCGATATAAACTGCGTTGTATGATCACAATGTGTTTATGAGTCATTGCTGATAATTGTTTTGCTGTTGGAATTGATTTAGAATGAAAAATAAGATTTTGGGGGCTTTGGATCAATGTAACCCGCAACAGAATTTTTCTGGTTCTGGTGTGATTCGCCAGGCGAATTAAGTCTCGCCACTCGTTCGCCAGGCGAAGTGCTGGCGAAGGGGGATTCGCCAGGCGAAATCGTAAGTCGCTAGGCAAAATCGGAAAGACAGAAATGGGGTAGCTTCCGTAACTTTTGGGGTTTTATAATTTTGTAGTTCGCCACTAGTTCGCCAGGCGAAGTGCTGGCGAATGGGGATCCTCCAGGCCAAATCCTAAGTCGCCAGGCGAATCTGGCTGTTTCTCAATAAATTCTTTTCTTTGAAAATTCATAACTTTTGATCCGTAAGTCAGATTGGGGCGTGGTTGGGTGCGTTAGAAAGCTTTTGAGTCGTTCTTTCTTATTAAAATGGTTTGGAGATTGTTGGACGATTTAATTATGTCAGGAATTTGGAATGTGTCGTTTGTTGACTTTTACCATTTAATGATGTGCATTTGATGTGTTATTATGCAACATGCTTGTGATATGAATTGTATGACTTGTGTGCTGTTGTGAAATGAATATGCACGTGATATATGTTGTGATGATGATTTGTGGCCTAAGGGCAAGAAAATGCGATGTGTGGTATTTGATGATATATGCATGGTTATGGTTGCATTTATGTGTGTGCATTTGAATGTCATGGGTCATTGTATGCTGAGCATCATGATGTGCATTCTTGTGATGTCGTGTGCCCTAGTGGGTGTGAGCGACAGATTGGATCCAGAGGGAATCCGCTATAACATCGTGTGCCTTAAAAACATAAGAGGACCTAAAGCGATAATTATAGACGATCGTGTGCCTTATACAAAGAGGACCTAAAGCGATCGGATCGTATGCCTTATACAAAGAGGACCTAAAGCGATCCATAAATGTCGTGTACCTTAAAAAAATAAGAGGACCTAAAGCGAAGGGGAACATCGTTTGCCCGACGGGGTGTTACATGAGTAATCCTAAGTAACAAGCGATGGTTCCAATAGTTCCTGAGTGAACTAGTGTTGAGAATTGATGGATGGAAGTCGGTACCGCATGTGCATATGCATAGAGTCGTTGTGTCGGTCTCTTGCATTTGCATAACTCATGAATGGTTTGATTATGTGTGGAATTGTGGATGAAAGTGATGAGTTGATATATGAATACACGTGTTAGTGATAATTGAATTGTGTACGATTGATATGCTTTTGTGACCGATCTGTGAGAAAATTCATTGTGTTGGTTTGTACTTGATTTATGGTGTATAATGTGGTGAGAATATTATGTTTGTGTAATCGTGTGTTATTATATAATTATATGCAATTGTATTATGATTGTGTTTCTCACCCTTCTGCTGTTTTAATGCTCTATGAGGCATTGCAGATTAGATGCTGGAGGTCTTTTTGTGAAGCTTAGGCCTTCATTCTTTTGTCGGTCGGCTCTGATATGTAGCACCGGGTAGTCGGGGAGATCGAGTGTGATTATTTTGTATTATGTATATATATCTTTTGGATTGTACATGTATGATATTGGATATGACAGGCAAACTCTTTATGTGATATATATATGTGTGAGGTTCAGTTACAGATTTTCCGCTTTTATTCTGTATCTGAATTGTGGGTGTTATAAACTAAGTTCTTTTATTATGTGCTACCTGAATTGTTGCATATCTTTATGAGCAGGTTTATGTGTGTTTGTTTCAAATTGATGTGACGCCTCTGTCTATGTCGTGAATGTTTTTAAATATACTCTGATTGATTGTTATCGCTTTATTTAATTGGGGGTGTTACAGTTTTTTCAGATGAGGTCCCTATTTTAAAACCCGATAGTGGTTTTGAAATAGGCCTATATTTGCATTTTCTATCCTACCTCATGGTACAGGCCATAATTGCATGATGAATTGATTTAAACACAACATATACAACATGTATGAGATGTTTATGAGCAGTGGACTTCAAAGCAATGCATAATTCAAAGAGTTCAAGTTGTGATGCTTACCTCTTTAGGAGCTTTTTGTGCTATCTGCCATGTTTCTTGTGCCAGAAGTAATTTGATGCTTCAGACACTCTGAATTGATCCCTCGGAAGCTTTTAGAATGATCACCACCAGCTAGAATCCTCAGGAACAAGTTTTTGCACTTTCTTACAAAAGGGGCAAAAGTGACCAATATGGCAACTCTCTCAAATGGTGTTCCAGATCAGGGGAACCATTTGGGATAGTTCAAGGATGATACTTAGAGCGTGTTTGAGGTCTTATCTGGTTTTGAAAGTGACTGAATTAAGACATGGCTTGAAAAATGCAAAAAAGTCAATTTTTGAGGTTTTGGAGGTTGACTTTGTGATTTTGGTGTTACAGGTCACATGTTAGTGTTTGGACAACTTAGATACAACATATTAGAGATGTTTGGATCATGAGCTGTGATGGAATTAGGTTGACCTTGCAAAAGAAGGCATTTTGGCCTAAAGAGAGCGATTTTGAAGAAATCATTAGTTTAGGTGCTTTGGTGTACTCAAACTGAGTACAAATGAGCTCTATTTATAGTAGAGCAAGTTTGTTGTGCAAGAAATAGTGAATGGCAACTGCAGCTGGCCTTTGGCCAATGTTATGCAAAAGGAATCTCAAGTCTCCTCTAGCCATTGACTTGAGATTAGGACACAGGCTTTGTAGCTTTGGTTCAGAGATAAGTTTGGATTGAATTCAGTTGGAATAGGCTCAGTTCATGCCACCTTGATGCATTCATTAAAGGCTTGGAGACAAAATTGAAGTCTTGGCACTTTTTAGCTCTTTTAGGTTTGGCATGGCTAATGTAGATTCTTGGACTTTGGAGGCTTGGGGATCAGATCATTCCCTTCTTGTTTTATCCTCAGATGTGTCCAAATGGCTGACAAGGCTTGGATTTATCAGATTTGGACAAATCGAGCAAAATGCACAAATTCTGCCTTGTAAAACCAGTTCATGATGCCATGTTTCAAGGGTTGTATCTCCTTGCTCAAATGGAATTTGGAGATGATCTGGTACTTGTTGGAAAGCCCTCATGGCATACTTCAACTTTGATGTCCACCCCTAGACCTGGTTTGACTTGGATCAAGGTGAAAAATGTCCCTACATTTTGGAAAAAGTAAGGCAGATTTTGACTTAGTGAAAATTTCACTAAGTGTTGGAAAAATGTCATTTTCATGTTTTCAGCCATTTTGATCACTCCATAACTAAAAATCTATAAGGAATTGGAGTTTGATGTATTTGAAGCTTTTGTAGAGTGTAGCAAGACCTACAAATCCAGCTTTGGATCACCCAAAATGGTTGCTTGGATCTCAAGTTATGGTCCTTGGAAGTTGGTACCTTAGCCACTTTGTTCCATAACTTAGAAAAATTCTAAGTTTTTTATGGTTACCCCTTTTACAAGTTAACTCACTTTCTTTGATTTTTCTTGATGAACGATGATTCAAATCACATATTAACATTGCTTTAGGGTTAAGGAACCAAAATTGTGAAAAATTCAAAAAGTCAAACTTGATTTTGTGCACAGTTGACTTTTTATCGGATGAAATCCAAACTATGCAATCCTTTGTGAAATCAAGTCCTTGACCTAAATCAAACCTAATGGATATATTCCATAGGTGTTATAGGGTGTATTGAATCATGTCCCAAGGTTTGGGAGCATGTCTTGGTCAAAAGTCAAAGGTACAATTGACTTTTTCCTCGAAACCCTAATTGTGGTCCTGATGAAATTGAAACTTGTGGATCAAGCTTCTTGGATCAATCCATTATTGTAAATGGATCAATGTAGTGTATTGGAGACCCTCAAATCATGTCTTGAGGTCCTGGCTCATGTTTTGTCCCAGAAGTCAACTTAGGGGTGAATTAGGTCAAGAAACCCTAATTCCTGATTTTTGGGTAAATGCATCCCCTGAGGTTAAATTGACTTGATGATTAGGTCCATGAGGTCCCTTGGAGTATCTTGGGTTGTTCTTTGAAGCATTGGCTCATGCCCAGAGGAAAATCTTCATCTGGAGGCCTTGGTCGACCAAAACCCTAACTTGGTGACACTGGCGATCTTGAGGCTTGATCCACTTGGAATGTAGCAACCTTGTGCTTGATCCTTGATGTGGGAGTCCTCTTGATCCTTTATGGATGTTTTGAGAGGTTAGAAAAGTTGAAGATCATGTCATTTCTTGATTGATCCTCTATCTAAGTGCCCTGAGAAGGCTCAAAATCCCGATTCTTGTTTGTGGTGGATGCTCAAACATCTCTGAGGATATTGATGAGGCATGATGGTTCATCCATATTGTGGTCATGATTTACACAATGATGGGAAATCTTGGTGGTCAAAATTTGGGGCATGACAGATGCCCCTATTTAATCTTCTTGGACCCGAAGGTGTGAATGGCGAAGGTATTCGGGCATTCGGGGTGCAAGAAGATTAAATATCGGAATACCCAAAATTTTGATGGTGGTTATGAATGGCTGCTTGCTCATCCATCTTCTTTTGCTAAGCAATGATACTTAGAAAAGGTAAAAACTTCCCCTCGATCCTGGTCTTCAGCCATGGAACTGGTCTTAGTTTCTGATATAAACTTCCCCTCGATCCGAGTCTTCATCCACGAAACTGGTCTCAGTTTCTTTTGTCCATAAACTTCCCCTTGATCTTGGTCTTTAGTCACAGAACTGGTCTCAGTTTCTGAAATAAACTTCCCCTCGATTCTGGTCTTTAGCCTCGAAACTGGTCTCAGTTTCTGAAATAAACTTCCCCTCGATCATGGTCTTCAGCCAAGGAACTAGTGTAGGTTTCTTTTGTCAATAAACTTTCTTGACAAGGGACGCTATTTGTAGCGGTTTTCCTTAAACTTCTCGCTGAATTTTCCTGGGGAGATGCCATTTGATGGGAACAAGTTTTGATGTCAGACTTATTGGGGAAACCCATTTGTCTGAGCTGTAGAGGTGTACCAACTTCTCTGTTGAAGATGCCATTTGTCGACTCTACTGGGGAAAACGAGTCTCTTGAGAGACTATTTCCTGCTTGGGGATATTACATCATATTTTTCCCCGAGATCTTCTCGGAGAAATGCCATGTGATGTAACCCAATTTTGAGGTGCTGATGATTTCATTAACATTGACTCTGTTGGAGAGAAAAATCAATGTGTTGCTGAGAGCCTTTGGTTGTGAGGCTTTCTCTGGGGATTTTTCCTTAATCCAGGAAAGCGAGGATATCATCTTCAATGGCTGGATTGCATCCTGAGTGAATCGCACATTCAGAGATACAACAGAGTCGCCATCGAACTTTATTTAGTCCCAAAGGACAGGGAAAATATCGATAAAACCCAAGGGAAAGAGAAATGGGAACGGGGGTCGGTTATGCGAAAGGAAGGTACTAACACCTAACGCATCCGTCGTACTCGACGGGAACCATTTCGCTTGCTTCTAGGCTTGGATGGGTTATCTATCTAAAGGCTTCTAGCTGAAGAAAAGGAGAGAGAGAAGAAAAGGGGAAAAAGAAAGGAAGGAAAGAAAGTGCTCGTGGAGGATTAGGGTCCTCGTGCCTACGTACCCTCATAGTGCAATGAGGAAATCAGAGCGTCGTAATTTAGAGGAACCAGGGGCAAGAAGAAGAATGGAAGAAGGTGGAAGTGTGCTCGCCAAGATCATCGCGATCTCGTGCCTACGTATTTGACATTCGAAAGAATGCAGAATCAGAGCTTTCGTAGTTCGTGTAACTAAGACGGAAAAGGAAAAGGAAAGGAAAGTGGTGTCAAAACCAAGAGCAAAAGAAAGAAGGAAAATCCACTTGGGATTCCAAAGAAATGGTGTCAAAACCAAGAAAGAAGAGCAAAAGGCAAAAGAGAGTACTCCACTGAGGAGTAAGAGACTAAAGGACTGTGCAAGAAACAAGAGAAACGGTGTCAAAACCAAGAGAATAAGAGATAGAGGAAGATCCGCTGGGGATGCAAAAGAAATGGTGTCATAACCAAGAAAGAAGAGGATTAAGATTCTGTGGGGAAAAGAGGTTTTAACAGATAAGAACTGTGATCAACCAAAGAATGGGTGTGGGACCAAGCAAAGATCATGACCCAAAGGACAGGTGTAGGACCAAGCAAAGGTCGTGACCCAAAGGACGGGTGTGGGACCAAGCAAAGGTCGTGACCCAAAGGAGTTCGTTACACTGACTGAACAAGCAGTACCTGACCGAAGAAAGGGTATTCGAACCAAAGAAAGGTTACTAACCCAAAGATGCAAGTATTCGAACCAAGAGGAGGTTACCAACTGCTGGGGATTGGGTGTTTACAGACTGACTGTGATTAACCGAAAGGAATGAGTGATTAACCAAGAGAAGGTGATTAACTCGAAAAGGGTTCAGTATTTTAATAGACGGGCTGTGGTTAACTGAAGAAAAAGGTGATTAACCCAGAATAGGTGATTAACCCAAAAGGCTCAGTATTTTAACAGACGGGCTGTGGTTAACTGAGAGGAACGGGTGATTAACCAAGAGGAGGTGATTAACCCAAGAAAAAGGAAACTCAATATGTTAACAGATAGACTGTGGTTAACTGAGAAGAAGTGCAAATTGGTCTTTTAATTGACAATCAATGGTTAACCAATCAAAGGGAGAAGAACCCAGAGAAGGTTACGAACTCCGAAAGAATTTCGGTGTTTAACAGGAAAACTGTGTTTAACCGAAGAAAAGGGATTTGAGACTCTTCCAGGGAATCAAGCAATGACTGACCACATGAAAGAAAAGGATAGAGTATTGAAACAAGGAGAGTTTGCTAACCCAAGGACGATGATCTTAACCAAGAAGATGGTGATTGATCAAAAGAGAGATTGAAAGGGATAGGAGTGATCAAGGATTAAAAGAGATTGCAAAGGGAGAAAAGTGATCAAGGATCGACTCGACTGGGGGAGAAACAACACTACAACTTGAGGATAGAGGTGACTATTCTCGAAAGTGAGGGCCAAATGCCCTTACCCAAGAAATAGTTAGAATGAGGGTAGGACAACCATCCTCATTCCTTCTCTAGCGCTCAAAGTATAGTACGGAAAAAGAAACAGACATCGCAACAGCTCCAACTTGTACAGCGCTCCAATGTGTTGTAAAGTGGACAGCGTAATAGCTACAGTTTGTACAGCGCTCCAACGTGGTGCGTCATGCGTCGTGCATCGTGCATCGTATGAATCTTCAACTCCGCGGGGGATGAAGGAAGAAAAGGTCTAAAGAGATCCTAAAGAGAGGGGAAGGGAAGGATCAACTAATCGAAACATGGTTTCGATCAATTAATCAAGGGGAAAAGCCATGCCAACAACTTTCCAAAGAGAGTGAAAAGTCATTAAGGCAAAAGTTGAAAATTATTGATTATACATGATTATATTTGCTCAATATAGAACAAACTTAATGTAATCAAGAAATGAAAGTGCAAAACAGTGCCAAACAAATATTAGCATGTATCACAAATCATGTGTCAAGTGATCAAAGATTGTACAAAAACTAGCATGTTCAAACAAATATCAAGAACACGCATAATTGCAAAATTTGATAAATCGATCATTGAATTATTGTAAAAATGCTTGTAAACCGAGGTTAACAACATTAAAAACATCCATAAATATCAAGCATATCAATCCATGGAAGTTAGAATGAGATAGCATGGCAAACACACTTGAAAATGCAAGAAAATGGCTTTCTGGTTCAGTGTTAATCGGTTAACCAAAAGCGTTAACCGGTTAACCACTTAAAAATCAACAGTTTTGGTGAAAAATGAACTGGTTAACCGATTAACCAAAATGGTTAACCGATTAACACTGTGAAAGTGGCAAAAATAACAGTAAAAACAACTTTTCAAAAGTAGTTTTCAACACATAATCACTTATCCAAACTTCCACATGCTAAGACATGAATCTGTACACGAAAATTACATGGATTAGGAGCAATTAACACACATTCCAAGAATTAATCATGGAGATTAGAGATCAAGCAATTGCATGATAAATTAGACCGAAAACGATCGAAATTACAACGTAAATGTACGGAAACGATCGAAACAGTGGGAAGAGTAAGATCTACCAACCTACAAGGCTGAGATGTGCCTTGGTAATTGTTGCAAATGATTCTTGATGCAGAAAATCAAAGAAAACCAGAGGAATCTTCAATTTGGTGATGAAGCGCGTCGAAATCAAGCAAAATACGATAAAGCTCCAAAATGCGAATTCGAACCGTTAAAAATTGCAAAAAATACTCAAGATTAATCCAAAAGCTGAAATAACTCCAGAGATCCAAGTATAATAGCAAGAATGGTGAAGGTTGAGCTCAAGAAATAATCACTTTTGATGTAAAAGTGATTATCCTTCAAAGTAGAAATGAGCTTTGGTGAGGGTTTGGAAGAGAATTAAGATGAAGATGAAGATGTAGCAGAGAAAAATCAGAGAGAACGTGAGAGAATTGAGAGTGAGAATGTGAGAAATTGGAGAAATGGTTGAGGGTCTTTGAAAAATGAGTGAAGCATTGTTTATATAGACTTTAGTTTGGATCTAGCTTTGGACTTAGCTTTGGGTTTGGAACTAGGCTAGGAGTTAGTTGGACTTGACTCACCGAGTCAAGGCGATTAACTCGGTTAGTTAGAACCAACTCGGTACCAATCTCAAGGTGAATTTCCACATCCAATGATCCACATTACTTGGAAAACAAGGAACAAGGTGCACTTGATTTGAAGTGATGCATACAATAAATGCAAGGGAAATGTCTTGAATGGTCTTGAACAGTCTAGAATGTTCCACACAATGCTAGAATAGAATATACCAAAAGAATGTGGAGAGAGTTGCTGAAATATGATGGAAGTGCTGAATTTCTGCTGAAATAGCAGGTGTTAACCGATTAACCAACTGGTTAACCGATTAACAGCTGTTAAAAAGCTAAAATTGGCGCTGTGAAAGGGGTGTTATGTAACGCCCCAGTTTTAGTTATTTTTATTTAATTGAGTCGTTTTGATTATTTTATTATTATATTATTTTATTTCTGACTTTTATTCGAAAATATGTTATTTTTCATCGTGATTATGTTTTATCGGGTGTTGGGAACATTTGCGAGATATTTGAGTGTAGGGGTATTTTGGTCTTTTGGTTGGGTAGATGTTATATTTTTCACATAAGAGGAAAGAAAAGAGAGAAAAAGAGAAAGAAAGAAAAGAGAAGAGAAAAGAAGAAAAGGGAGAAAAAACTTGGAAAAGAAGAAATCGATCAACCAACTTTCTAAAATTCAATTTAATCGGGTAAGGGTGCGAAACTCGATTATACTATGCTTGTGTATGATTATGTATGTGTGTATTGGATTGTTTGGTGTGTTTTGATAGTTTTCGATTCTAGGCCGATATAGAGAAATCGATGTTTTCGCAGTTGGAAAGCGATGTAAATGCGGTAGAATACTTGCTACCATGATTAGACTAGGTTCTGATTGTTATATGTTGGCTTGGAAATGTTTTGGTTGAGAAAATATCATTTTGGGTTGTGTAACAACGCTGCTGGGTTTTCTGGTTTTCGCTTGTTCGCACTGCGAATCCCCTAGCGAAGGGGGAAAGCGAGCATTCGCTGGCTGTTCGCACTACGAAGGTGTGGGCGAGCATTCGCCAGAGGTTCGCACTGCGAACTTTGGGTTATTTTGTGTTGTTTGCTTTCTGACTTGGTTCGCTGGGAAACTCGCACTGCGAAGGGAGTAGCGAAGGTTCGCTGGGACGTTCGCACTGCGAATGTTGGGAATTTTCTAGGCTATTTTCCTTTCTGACTTGGTTCGCTGGGACATTCGCACTGCGAATGAAGTAGCGAAGGATTCGCTAGGAGCTTCGCACTGCGAATCTGACAGTTTTTCCCAATTTGTTTTCTTTATAACTTTTAATCCGTAAGCCGGTTTGAGGCGCGGTTTGGTGCGTTGGAAAGCTTTTGGCATGTTCTTTATTATATTAATGGTTTTGAGATTGTTGGCCGATTAAATTATGTCAAGAATTTGGAATGTGTCGTTTGTTGAATTTTACCGTTTAATCATGTGCATTTGACGTGTTATTATGCAACATGCGTGTGATATGTACTGTATGACTATTGTGATGTTATGTAATGTGAACGTATGTGTTTAGATGGTTTGATGATGGTTTGTGGCCGTATGGAAAATAAATGCATTGTTTTGGGCTTGAATTGCAAAGCCTGATTTTTGTTGATTGAGATGGTTGCATATATGTGTGCATTTGAATGTCATGAGTCATTGTATGCCAAGCATCATGATGTGCATTCTTGTGATGTTGTGTGCCATAGTGGGTGTGAGCAACGAATTGGTTCCAGAGGGAATCCGCTATAACATCGTGCGCCTTAAAAATACGAGGACTTAAAGCGATCGGATGGGATCGTGCGCCTTAAAAATAAGAGGACTTAAAGCGATGATTATAAACGATCGTGCGCCTTATACAAAGAGGACTTAAAGTGATCAGATCGTGCGCCTTATACAAAGAGGACTTAAAGCGATCCATAAACGTCGTGCGCCTTATACCAAGAGGACTTAAAGCGACAAGGAACATCGTATGCCCGACGGGGAGTTACACTAAGTAACGAGCGATGGTTCCAATAGTTCCTGAGTGAACTGGTGTTGAGAAATGATGGATGGATGGTACCGCATGTGCATTTGCATAGAGTCGTTGTGTCGGTCTCTTTGCATTTGCATAAATCATGAATGGTTTGATTGTGTGTGGAATTGTGAATGAAATTGATGAGTTGAGTTATGAATATACATGTTGGTGATAATTGAATTGTGTATGATTGATATGCTTTTGTGACCGATATATGAGAAAATTCATTGTGTTGGTTTGTAATTGAATTATGGCGTATAATGTGGTGAGAATATTATGTTTGTGTAATTGTACGTTATTATATAATTATATGCAATTATATTTTGATTGTGTTTCTCACCCTTCTGCTGTTTTATAATGCTCTATGAGGCATTGCAGATTAGATGCTGGAGGTCTTTTTGTGAAGCTTAGGTCTTCATTCTTTTGTCGGTCGGCTTTGATATGTAGCACAGGGTAGTCGGGGTGATCGAGTGTGATTATTTTGTATTATGTATATGTATCTTTTGGATTGTACATGTATGATATTGGATACGACAGGAAAACTTTTTATGATACATATATATATATGAGATTCAGTTACGGATCTTCCGTTTTTATTCTGTAATTGAATTGTGGGTTGTAGGAACTCAGTTCCTTTGTTTTGTGCTACCTGAATTGTTGCATATCTATATGAGCAGGTTGTTGCATGTTTGTTTCAAATTGATGTGACCCCTCGGTCTATGCCGTGAATTTTTAATTATACTCTGATTAATTGTTATCGCTTGTTTTAGTTGGGGGTATAGATTGGGGGTGTTACATGTTAACCGATTAACCAAAATGGTTAACCGATTAACCAGTCAAAACTTGCCCAATTTTTCTTTGGAAAGGTGCTATGACCATGGTTCCGATTTCCAACCTCTTGCATTGATGAATAGGCATGGAAACCCTTATTTTGTGCTTGTCTTGAGGATGTGATGACCTTGTGAGGATGCGATTAATCGGGCTTAGAAAATCTGAATATTCTTGTAACAAAATCATCAGAGAAAAAGTGCGGATGCGTATGCCAGCGATGCAAATGCTTATGCTCATGCAAAAGGCAAAAGAGGGAGGTCAAATTTCGGGTTACGACACCAACTCCAATCCATAAATAAACTGGAGGAGAGAGATTGTTCAGACGCAATATTTCCTGACGAGGAAAGAACTGACAACTCGATTGAGAGGACTTTTATCACTAGGGGATAAGACCGACTAGAGTGATAGTGATGCAAGATGAATATGAATGTGAATTAATAATTCATGATGTATGTATGTATATGCTGGGAAAACTGACACGACATACGGACTAGTGAATAAACACGACTAGATACTCGGCCACTACTGGGGACGAGGAAGTACCATTTGGTCCAAAATAGCAATTCTACCAGAGATAGTCCCTGTGGGGAAAACGTTGGTCGGGCTTAGGAGATAAGAACTCTGCCGGGGATATCAGATGGGAAAATCACATCTGATACAGTGGATCCTTCGTTCAGGCGTACTGGTTTAGAAGGAGTACTTTGATTTTGCACTTTGAAGTTTACTCGCCTTTGAAGAAGCAATCGATGTTCTTTCGATGTTCAACAGTCAAAAGAATTGCCATCTTTATTTTAAAAGCAGAAAATTTTGACAAGTAAATTCATTTTTGTTTTATTTCAAGAATCGTCAATCATGTTAAAATGTCATTCTATAAAGCTAAAACAAATAAGAAATGCAAACAAAAGCACTAGGACTCAAATTTTATTGATAGGATGGAGATCAGCCAAACACGTGATTCCATAGAGTATTTACAAAGTTTAGAAAATGGTAATTTAAGGGAAATGGGCTACATTGAAACATAACGACCGTTATCCTTCTACCAACTTTGAATTCTGGACATCCTGTGCTTCTGTCGAATATGACCTTGACTGGAGTTTTCCTGATGGATGGCATGACTGCTGCCGGGGGATTTGTCCATTTGTTGGAAGTAGTTACTTGCCATCAATCCCTAAGTTTTACCTGGATTGTACTTTGATATTTCCAATCCATCGGGATGATTTTTGCTTATGTCTCTAATTTTTTCCTGGACCGCCCTTTCGGGTTTTCAATCCACTGAGACATTTTTATTTATTTATTTAGGTGAAGTATTTCTTGACTACGTCAACATTCGTGGGGTAGGCAAATTCTTCTCCATCCATGGTTGCGAGTCTCAAAGCACCACCTGAGAAGGATTTCTTGACCACATAGGGGCCATCATAATTCGGAGTCCATTTGCCCCGGGAATCAGTGAGAAATGATTATATCTTCTTGAGCATAAGTCTCCTTTCCTGAAGACGCGAGGTTAGACCTTTTTGTCAAACACCTTCTTCATTCTTTGTTGATACAACTGACCATGGCACAGAGCCGTTATTCTCTTTTCTTCGACCAGATTTAGTTCATCGTGTCGACTTTGACACCATTCAGCCTCTGTTAGCTTAGCCTTCCTCAATACCCATATTGATGGGATTTCTACTTTTATGGGGAGCACTGCTTCCATGCCATATACTAGAGAGAAAGGGGTTGCCCCCGTTGAAGTGAGGACAAATGTGCTATAACCGTGAAGAGCAAAGGGTAACATTTCATGCCAATCTTTGTAGGTTACAACCATCTTTTGAATGATCTTTTTGATGTTCTTGTTAGCCACTTCTACCGCCCCGTTCATCTTGGGGCGGTAGGGAGATGAGTTATGGTGTTCGATCTTGAACTCGGCGCACAACTCTTTCAACATCTTATTATTCAAGTTAGATCCATTATCAATAATGATCTGGCTTGGAACACCATAACGGCAGATGATATTGTTTTTGATAAATCAGGCTACCACTTATCGGGTCACATTAGCGTATGACGTTGCTTCGACCCATTTGGTGAAGTAGTCAATGGCTACCAGGATGAACCGATGTCCGTTCGAAGCTTTGGGTTCAATCATGCCAATCATGTCGATTCCCCATATGGAAAAAGGCCATGGGGAAGAAAGAACTTTGAGATGTGTTGGCGGTACATGGATTTTGTCTGAGTATATCTGACACTTGTGACACCTCCTCATGTACCTGTAGCAATCAGATTCCATGGTCAGCCAATAATACCCTGCTCTTAGAATTTTCCATGCCATTGTGTGTCCGTTGGCATGAGTGCCAAATGAGCCTTCATGAATTTCTTTCATCAACATGTTTGCTTCTGGCCTGTCTACGCATCGGAGCAAGACCATGTCAAAGTTTCTCTTATAGAGTGTATCACCGCTCAGGAAGAAGTTGCCTGCTAGCCTTCTGAGAGTTTTCCTGTCTTTTCTTGATGCCCCAGGTGGATACTCTTGTTTCTGAAGGAAGTATTTGATATCTTGATACCAAGGTTTGTCGTCTATGACTGCTTCAATCGCGAAGATGTAAGCGGGCCGTTCTAGGCGCATTGTGTCAATCTTAGGTATGTCGTTCCATTGACCTACACTAATTATGGAAGAGAGAGTGGCTAATACATCAGCCATGTGATTCTCTTCACGAGGGATATGATGAAACTCAATTATGTTGAAAAATGGTAACAACCTTCTCGCGTAATCTTTATAAGGAATCAGTCCTGATTGGTATGTGTTCCAATCTCTTTTGATCTGATTGACAACCAGGGCTGAGTCGCCATATACATCCAAGTTCTTAATCCTTAAGTAGATTGCTTCTTCGAGACCTATGATACAAACTTCGTATTCGGCCTCGTTATTTGTACACTTGAATGTTAGCCGGGCGGTGAAAGGAATGTGGGTACCCTTGGTGTTATGATGATTTCCACAATTCCGTTTCCATAATGATTGACAGCTCCGTCAAAGATAAGTCCCCATCGGGAACCTGGTTCTGGCCCTTCCCTGGGTAGCAGTTCATCGCAATCTTTCATTTTCAAATACATGACATCTTCATCTGGGAAGTCAAATCCGACTGATTCCTGATCGTCAATCGGTTGATGAGCCAAATAATCAGTTAGAACACTTCCTTTGACGGGTTTCTGAGCGTGGTACTCGATGTCGTATTCTGACAACAACATATGCCAACGGGCTATCCTTCCCGTGAGAGCAGGTTTTTCAAAGACGTACTTGATCGGATCTATTTTGGAGATTAACCAAGTAGTGTGACAAATCATGTACTGGCGAAGATGTTTGGCTGCCCAAGCCAGAGCACAACAAGTTTTCTTAAGCATAGTATACCGAGTCTCGTAGTCGGTAAATTTCTTGCTCAGATAGTAGATGGTAGACTCTTTTCTTTTTGTTTCATCTTGTTGGCCGAGTACACAACCCATTGAGTCTTCCAAGACTGTTAAATAGATGATCAGTGGTATTCTTTCCACTGGAGGTGATAGAATCAGTGGATTCAACAGATACTCTTTGATACTGTCGAAGGCGGTTTGGAAGTCTTCTGTCCAAACGTAGTCCTGATTCTTTTTGAGTAATTTGAAGATCGGCGCGCATGTTTCGGTCATGAGGAATATAAATCTGGAAATGTAGTTCAAACGTCCCAGGAATCCCCTGACTTGTTTTTTAGTTTTTGGAGAAGGCATTTCTCGAATGGCCTTGACCTTGTCAGGATCAACCTCAATTCCTCTCTGGCTGACGATGAACCCTAGAAGTTTCCCTGAACGGACACCGAATGTGCATTTGTTGGGATTCAAGCAGAGTTTGTACTTTCTCAGACATTCGAATAGTTTTGACAGGTGGGTCACATGTTCCTCTTCTGTCTTAGACTTGGCAATCATATCATCGACATATACTTCTATTTCTTTGTGTATCATGTCATGAAACGGAGTACTCATGGCCCTTTGATAGGTTTCCCCGACATTCTTCAAACCGAACGACATTACCTTGTAACAAAAAGTGCCCCATGGGGTGATGAATGAAGTTTTCTCCATATCTTTCGGCGCCATTTTGATTTGATTATAGCCCGAGAATCCATCCATGAAGGAGAATACTTTGAATTTCGCTGTACTGTCTACCGGCATGTCTATGTGCAGTAGGGGAAAGTCATCCTTTGGACTGGCTTTGTTCAGATCCCTGTAGTCCACACATATTCTAACTTTTCCGTCCTTTTTTGGAACTGGTACTATGTTGGCTAACCATTGAGGATATTCTGAAGTGGCGAGGAAACCCGCGTCAATCTGTTTTTGTACTTCCTCTTTGATTTTGATGGCCATATTTGGATGAGTCCGTCTTAGTCTTTGTTTTACCGGCGAACATTCTGATCTTAACGGTAGATGATGTTCCACGATGCTAGTATCCAACCCTGGCATGTCCTGATAAGACCAAGCAAATACATCGGGAAACTTTTTGAGAAGCTTTATCAAACCTTCTTTGACAGTCGGACTGAGCAGTGCCCCGATCTTGACTTCTTTTCTCTCTTCTTCTGAACCCAAGTTGACCGTTTCCAACGGCTCTTTATGAGGTTCAATGGACCTTTCCTCTTGTCTGAGTAATCGAGAGATTTCTTCTGGAATTTCTTCGTCATTTTCTTCTTCAGCCTCAAATACCGGGAATTCAAAGTTGGGAGAAGGCATTGGATCGTATGTTTCAATGGGGTTTAAAACAAGCAATCTGTATGACGTGATGTTTGTTTTTAGAAGAGATAGAGAGAATGCAAAAGTGTGTGCAATGTATTTTCTGAAAAATGCTCGTTATTGTTTTTATTATTTTGAGTTGTTTTTTAGGATTACCATTTTCTGAAAAAGCGAAAAGAGAAAACAACAGTAAAGGCGAAAATTACAGAACGACGTTATTTTATTTATGATTTTGTCGATTCTTGAAACTACAGCCCTATAAAACAAAACTCTGTCTCTTTGGGCAAAGCGAAGAGGTACATTTACAGAAAGTGAGCCCTATCAAAACATCCGTTTCACCTGGGCAGGGTGAAAGGTTAAGATAAAGACGACAATTACTTAGACTTATGAACGACTTTCGGGACATCGACAGCAACCCATTGGCGACGAACTCCTGGGTGAATCACAAAGTTTGGTATCTTCTTTCTTGATTTGTCCTCAGAAATGGCGCTGATTTTTGGCGGAGAAGGATCGTTGGAACCTGTCTCCCAGGCAGGGTTATCGTAGGAGGATTCTTCAGTTGTATCTTGCATAGTGTTAGTACTCTCAGGTGGATCTTCCCATCCAGTTGGCTGGATGTCTTCGAGCCTGATACGAGAACTTTCAGGAGCGGTGTACTTGACCAAGAAGTCGTACTTGCCACTCGGTTGTCCTAAGGTGTCCCACACTTCTTTGGAACTGGAGGAGTCATCTCTTTCGATGACGTTTGTCATACCCCAAATTTTGACCACTAAGATTTCCCATCATTGTGTAAATCATCACCACAATATGGATGTATCAGCATGCCTCATCAGTCTCCCCAAAGATGGGTGAGCATTCACTATAATCAAAATTAGGGTTTCAAGCCCTCTCTAAGCTCTTAGACAAAGGATCAATAAAGAAATGACATGATCTTCAACTTGTCTAAACTCTCAAACATCCACAATGGATCAAGAGGACTCCCACAGCAAGAATCAAGCACCAGGTTGCAGCATTCTAAGTGGATCAAGCCTCAAGATCGCCAGTGTCACCAAATTAGGGTTTGGTCGACCAGGGCCTCCAGATGGAAATTTTCCTCTGGGCATGAGCCAATGCTTCAAAGCATAACCTAAGATGCTCCATGGAATATCATAAACCCAATCATCAAGTCAATTTTGCCTCAGGGGATGCATTCACTAAAAAAACAGGAATTAGGGTTTCTTGACCTAATTCACCCCTAAGTTGACTTTTTGGACAAAACATGAGCCAGAACCTCAAGACATGGTTTGAGGGTCTCTAGCAAAATACATTGATCCATTTGCAACAATGGATTGATCCAAGAAGCTTGATCAACAAGTTTCACATTCATCAGAACCACAATTAGGGTTTTGCGGGAAAAGTCAACTGTGCCATTGACTTTTGACCCAGGCATGCTCCCAAACCTTGGGATATGATTCAATACACCCTATAACACCTATAAAGTCAATCCATCAAGTTTTATTTAGGGCAAGGACTTGATTTCATAGAGGATCGCACAGTTTGGAATTCATCTGACAAAAAGTCAACTGTGCACAAAAGTCAACTTTAACTTTTTGAGATTTTTCACAATTATGGTTCTTTGACCCTAAAATGATGTTAATGTGTGATTGGAATCATCATTCATTAAGAAAAATCAATAAAAGTGGGATAACTTGTAAAAGGGGTAACCATAAAAAACTTAGAAATTTTCTAAGTTATGGAACAAAGTGGCTAGGGTACCAACTTCCAAGGATCATAACTTGAGATCCAAGCAACCATTTGGGCTGATCCAAAAATGGATTTGTAGCTCTCATGGCATACTTTAAAAGTGTCAACTACACCTCATTCCAATTCCTCATGGATTTCAAGTTATGAAATGGCCAAAATCACAAAAAGTGAAAATGTCACTTTTTCCCAACACTTAGTGAAATTTTCACTAAGCCAGAATCTGCCTTCACTTTTTTCCAAATGTAGGGGCATTTTTCACTTGGATCCAAAAGGTATAAAAACAAACTTTGATCACACATATGTTGTATCATATGAGAGCTTTCCAAAATGGCAAAGAACCCCATGAAACTCCACTTGAGCCATGAGATATGACCATGCCAATATGCCTTGCTGGAAACTGTCATGGCAAGGCAGATTTGCGCATTTTACTCGATTTGCCAAATTTGTGCAAATAACAAACATGTTTATCCATCTGAACACCTCAGGGGGAGACCAAGGAGGGACAAACACTGATCCATCAGCCTCCCAAGTCCTTAGAACCAAAAGTAGCATGCCAAACCTAGAAATCCCTAAAGAGGGGACAAGACTCCAATTTTGGTTTGGAGCATTTAATGGATGCACCAAGGTGCCATGGACTGAGCCCTTTCCAACTGAATTCAATCAAGACATATCCAAGAACTAGGGAACCAGTAGCCTGTGCTCCAACCTCTAGTCAATGGCTAGAGGAAACTTGGATTCCTATTAATCAACACTAGCCAAACTTCTGCAGCAGTTGCCATTCACTATTGCTTGCAAAAAAAACTTGCTCTACTATAAATAGAGCTCATTTGTGATCAGTTTGAATACACCAAAGCCATCAAACAAATGCTTTCCTCAAAATCTACTTCTCACTTCCAAATTTGCCTTCCAAAGCAAGTCACTATTGGGTTTTGAGTTTGAGAGCAATTCCAACCAAACCAATCACACACACACACACACACACACACACACCTCATAAACATCATATAGAAGTGATCCAAACACTTAAACAACATCTGGAACACTGATTTCTCAGAATCACCAGCCAACTGCTCAAGGTTTTAACCAAGTTGCAGTTGAGATACCATCTTCAGTTCAAGCTTGTTTCAAACCATTCCAAGCACTCAGGCACATCACTTGGCACCTAGGGAAGCTATCCACATCATTGGAAGCTACCTGTAACACCTCCAACACAAAACATGATCACCAGCTGCAAGAGGTAAGCATGAGCTCTTCTAACTCTATGATCCATGCATTTTTTACTGCACAATAATTTGGCCATATGTTCATAATTATGCATAGAGTGTTTTCCCTCAATCAATTATTTTGTTTGAATCATGTATGGAATTTTTGAGCCTTCATGCAAGTTTTAGGGTTCTTGAGGTTTCTCATTGATTTCTTATTCCATGCTTAAAATAAATGAAATTAAAGACCATAAACATGATCGTGAGGTGAAAACGAGCAGATTGATATGTAGATTGTATGATATAATCAAGTATTCAGTGAGATTGGATTGAAAATGAAAATCTGCAGAAACAGAGGGTGGCGCGTGTTCTTGCCATGTTCTTGTCGCCCTTTTTGAAAATTCAAATATTTGAATTTTGTGATTTTATTTAATTGATTCAAAAATTAATTTCTCTCCGAGTTTTAATGATTTTGAGTTGATTCTTTTTTTAATAATTCACAAAAATGTTAAAATATTAGATTTTACCAAAAAATCCCAAAAATATTATTTATTTCATATATTTGATATTTTTGCAAAGAATTAATGTTTTATTTGTTTTTAACATTTGAAATATTTTTTCTCCCTTGATTTTCCAAACTTAATGATTTCCAATCATTCTGTGGATATAAACATGATTTTTTAAACATTAATCCAATATCACAATTTGTTTTTCACACATGTTTAACAATTTTGATTATTTTAATTGAATTTTTATTCAATTAAAATATATTTTGAAAACAAATTAGGGTTTTGATTAATTCAACCCTCATCAAACTTTTTCAAACAACTTTGGGCCTCTAATAGAGTGTAAGACCCAACCCCTTTGTACCTAAAACCATTTTGGGCCTCAGTCATTGTATAAGTCCCGGTACAGTCTTCAAAATAACGGTGCGATCGTTGTTTTTCATATGGGTCTCTCCTTGAGTTGTAAGTCCCATCTCTTGTACAAAATAACACTTTGGGCCTCTAATAGAGTGTAAGACCTAACCCCTTTGAAAGCCAAAATATTCTGGGCCTCAGTCATTGTATAAGACCCCACATATTTTTTAAAGTCTCGGCGCGATCGCCAGTTCAAAATAAAACCTTGGGCCTCTCCTTGAGCTGTAAGCCCCATCACTGGTACAAAAACACTTTGGGCCTCTAATAGAGTGTAAGACCCAACCCCCTTGTACATAAAAACTTTGTGGGCCTCACGTATTATATAAGTCCCTCTGTACAGTTTTCAAAACAACGGTGCGATCATCGTTAAAACTTGGGCCTCTCCTTGAGCTGTAAGCCCCAACAATCTTTTCAAAGCACCTTCTCCTTTTATTTTGAATATAATATTGTTATCAAAGTTTTCTTTGTTGAACAACTAACAAAACAGCATGGAAGCTCTACAACAGGTAAGTGTTTATCCGCTTTCATTTATCGCTTTCATATGTATATAACTGTATTGTGGGGTTGCTTCACTGTAAGTCTTATTTCACATCCTTTTTATATACTCGTCAAATATCAACTGTGTAATACTAGTAAAGTTATTTAGAGTTTTCCCCGGCAACTACGTCTAGAACTAGGTAAAGCTTGTTGGTCACTCTTGAATACAAACAAAACTAGATCCCCCATAGGATTACCAGACACAGTCTTCCCTCCTCTTGGGGTTAAACAATATGGAAACGTGAAAGGTAGCATTCTCGGTGAACCCTTTCTCAGACTGTCACTCATAGAAATTGTCAAAGAAACTCTACTCCCCAGAGTTGATCTATTCTCCATGAATAGCATCTCTTGAGTTTCTTCCAAATCCTTGAACTTTCCTGGCTTGATATATTCTCTGTGAATAGCATGTCTTGAACTTCTCTTGGTTTGGGGGACCCACAGGCTTCCTGAAAGCATCCCCGCCTCCTCTTGGGCGTTGTACAAGGACCCTTCGGCTTCTTAGAAGTTCTCATTCCTTCTCTTGGGCTTAATACAAGGACCCTGACGACCTCTTAAAGGTATAATATAGAATTTAGTCATCCTTTGCTAGAGCAGTCTTTCCAGCGTCAAAACTCCGACCGTTGTAGGGTTGATACTCATCCCTTAATGCCCGTGCCTCCTCTTGGGCATTGTATAAAAGATAAAACTCTAGACTTGGACAGTCTAAGACCCTTGAGTCTTAAAGACATTCTCAAGTTCCCTTCAAACATAGGCAGAAACCCGGTCTCTCTCATGAGAGTTCCCCCCACTTGGACCCGCTTCAGGATCTCCAGAATCCACAGCGGTAAGGCAACCTCCTCTTGGGCTTTGTACAAAGATCCTCCCCAAATGGAGCTAACCTTTTCAGACTCTCTTGTTGAGTATGAAGGACTCTCTTGTTGAGTCAATCTCCCTTTTAGCCTCTATCTCGGGCTTTATACGAGACATCAAATCACTCTCTTGTTGAGTATAAAAGATTCTCTTGTTGAGTCAACTTTTAGCCTCCGTCTCGGGCTTCATACAAGACACATATAAAACACTCTTTTGTTGAGTATAAAAGACTCTCTTGTTGAGTCGATCTCCTTTTAACCTCCATCTCGGGCTTCGTACGAGATACTAAATCACTCTCTTGTTGAGTATAAAAGACTCTCTTGTTGAGTCAATCTCCTTTTAGCCTCTATCTCGGGCTTTGTACGAGACAACAAAACAGTCTCTTGTTGAGTATAAAAGACTCTCTTATTGAGTCAATCACCTGTCAAACGGATTCTCTTGTTGAGTTAAACCTTTTAGCCTCCGTCTTGGGCTTCGTACAAGACACATAAAAGCACTCTCTTGTTGAGTCAGTCACTTGTTAGTACTCTCTTGTTGTGTCAACCCTTTTAGCCTCTATATCGGGCTTCGTACGAGATAACAAATAAAAGACACCCTCTTGTTGGGTCAATCGCCTCCTCTTAGGCCTTGTATAAGGAAACCTCGGTTGAGTCAATCAACCTTTTAGCATCAAATCGGTGCTTTGTTCACAGCATACAAACATCAACAACTCCTCTTTAGAGATGACAAATTCTCTCTCATCCGAAACCTTTTAGCTTCACATCTTGGGCTTTGAACAAGATACAAATCACCTTTAGCTTCACATCTTGGGCTTTGAACAAGATACAACACCAAAACAACCTTTTTCCTCCCATAGAATAGGAGGAACTACGATCGCTTTGATTTCCCTATTTCGTTAAACGGGAATACGTAGGCATAAGATTGCAAAAATCTTAGCGAGCATACTAATAAAAAACCCAAAATCCAGTATCTCCATTAAATCAACCCAAAAGCATCAAATCTAAACACATTACCAAAAACCTCACCAATAGTCCAAACACTGTGTTCTTAACAAAATAAACCGAAGAGGGCCCATGTCTTAATAGCATCTGTAAACCAACAGTTTTGAATGTTTAACCTCAGTTTGCGAGCAGGGTTAATTGGAGACATCTATTTCCCTTCCTTAATCAGCTTAACAGGATAAAAAATGAATCAAACTGTAGTACCCGAGCGATAGTGCTTCAAGACCACAAAAATCGCGCTACAGAAAAAAATGGCGCCCACCGTGGGGCCCGATTCTCTTTCTTACAATCTTCGATGGAAACTTTAAGTTCACAATCTTAGGTAGAAAACCCTGAGTTCACAAAGTATCACAGAAATGGAGACTCTGCTGGGGAGTCATTGTCTGTATAGGATCATAAGACTAGAGGTCTAGGATGATTAAGACAAATATATATACTGCTTTTCCTAATTGATATCTGTGTTTATTTTTCTGCTAATGGGAATGCGTGTGATGCCGCATATGGAAAGATTGAGTATACACCTAAGATAGGTGATGGCAATATGGGTAATCATACGGGGAGTGAATCCCAGTTAAGAGTCCCCGGTCGACCATCAAACTCAGTGGAGACTCCCTTTGCAGATACATTGCCTATACGACTTCGGTTGTTGAAAGTAGTGTGGTCGATCGAGTTATTTGAGAAGCTGAGGTTTTTAGTAGACTGAAACCATTTTGTAGTGCGAAAGCTATCGGAAATAGTTGTCACGCGATACTACCCTCATTTGAGATCACTCTAAGATACATCAGCTCGCTGGCGATCCGCTTGCTGTTGTTATCCCAAGAGGGGTCAATGATTTTGCGGACAGGTACAAAAAATCACCAGTATAAACCTTGGGGGGGGGGGGGGTAGAGCCTTGACTTCATGACACCGACCCTTTGACCCCATGTTTTTTCTATGTTTTTGTGTGCTGCATTCATACATTCATTTAAAAAACATTAAAACAAAGAAAAATCTTCTCTTCTAGTCTCTCTTTTTCAAATTAGACTGAGACAGTGATTGCAAATGTCAGATAAAGAGATTGCTAATGGATTTTAGTAGAAGGAAAACTCACAAGTACACCTTTAAGGTTCCAAAGTTAGAGGATTTGAGAGGTTTGGCGAGAATGATCACCAACCCTGAGGCTTTCAGAGCCAAGTATGGAGGACTGCTGTCTCTATTAAGGGTTCATGTAATTGAAGGAATCTTGTCCACACTAATCCAGTTCTACGATCCGGTCTATCACTGTTTCACATTCCCGGATTATCAACTAGCACCAACACTGGAGGTGTATTCTCACCTGACTCATCTGCATATCACTGATCAAGCTCCCTTTTCTGGACTGGAAGAAATTCCAAAAGATCAAACCATTGCAAGAGCAATTTATTTGGACGAGTCAGAAGTCAGGACTCACATGACCACTAAGGGTGGCATCCAAGGTTTGCTAGCCCAATTCTTGATAAAGAAAGCCCTGTACTTTGCCAGTATAGGCAATGTGGCCGCTTTCGAGAGCATCTTTGTTTTGCTCACCTACGGGTTATTTTTGTTTCCCAACATTGATAACTTTGTAGATATCAATGCCATTAAGATATGTCTGATTGGAAATCCTGTACCGACCTTACTCGCAGATGCGTATCATTCGGTACACTTAAGGAATTTATACAGCGGAGGAATGATCACATGCTGTGTACCCTTGCTTTACAAATGGTTCATTTCCCATTTGCCCAAGTCTGCTGCATTTTGGGATCAAAAGAATACTTTACGTTGGTCGCAAAGAATCATGTCTCTTACTAACTCTGACATCGATTGGTACAATCGAATCTATGACGGGATCAGGATCATTGACCATTGTGGAAATTTCCCAAATGTACCCCTTATAGGAACTAAGGGAGGAATCAACTATCATCCGGTGTTTGTCCATCGTCAATTCGGATACCCAATAAGGCATGTCCCGTGGAGTGCTCATCTGGAAGGTCTTTTCTTCAAGGAAGGAGAAAACGACAGGGCACTAAAGACAGAAATAGTGCATGCTTGGAAACATGTTCACAAGAAAGGAAGAGAGTCTCTAGGAAAACCGGTCTGTGTCTCGGTGGAGCCTTATCTCCACTGGGTACAAACTAGAGCTCTCAAGCTGAGGATGCCTTACCCTTGTCAGGAAGTTCTTCCATTAAAGGACTCTGTCCTTTATTTCATGTCCGACACGGAAAAACTTCAACAGGAGAAGAGGTCTTGGAGGAAGAAGTACCACATTCTCAATGTGGAGTGTAAGAAACTACAACAGCTATTGAGAGAAAAAGATGCTTTGATTGAGATTTTAGAGCAACATGCTGTAGAGAATCAGGATGACCAGAGGAATTTGCTCGCTCCTTTCACTTGGCAAAGGAATGACAACTCGAAAACGGCTGAAGAGCCCCGGTCAAAGAAAAGGAAAGCACCAGAACCAGCACCTGAGCTCTCCTCAGAGAGGACTCAGGATCCATTAGTTTAGATTTCCTTTTTCAACACTTTGTAATCTACTGTATTTCCCTTTCCGCAATCTTTGAATTCAATAAAATGGGGTTTCCCCACTGTTTGATACTTGCAATCCTATTGTCGAAGTTTCTTTTGATTAAATAACAAAAATAATTAATAAAATTATTGCATATCATTCATCATTCTCGCATAAACTCATTCTTCTTCCCTACGAATCTCACGTTTATGTCTCGATTCTAGAGTCAAACTGTCTCATTCGTACAATACTCGGGCCAATCGACAAAAGAAAATGGATGATCTCGAGGAAGAGAACAGAGGGTTAAGAGAAGAGATTGACACTCTGAGAGAAGATCTGAGAAGGCTTCATAATGACATGCAAGCTCTAGCAGAAGCTCAGATGCAACAACAACGAACTGTGATCTCAGAGACCACGTCCATGCCCATAGGGGAGAAGTCTGATCCTAGGTACAAAATGCCGAAAGATCGTCCATGGGGCATGCCACTCAACTATATCCCAGAAGGATATATTCCGCCGATCATGAAAGATCCGGAAAATGCAGCAGGAACCGCTGGCCCTGAAGGTTACAAACTTCGGGAAAGCGAAGATGCCAGGGGCATAACAACAACTTCTGAAGGTTACAAACTTCGGGAGGCACCAAGAGTCTCTGCCATGATGACTATACCACCAACCGTGGTACACACTGTCCCAGAAGGACATATTCCACAGATACTGTCTGGTGGAAACGAAAGTATGTTCGACAGAATGAATGAGTTCCAGGAACAGTTCCTGGAGGTGCAGAAAGAACTGCAAGCCATTCGCGGTCAGGATCTATTTGGAAAGGACGCCGCAGACCTTTGTTTGGTCCCCAATGTGAAAGTTCCGTTCAAGTTCCAAGTGCCCGATTTTGAAAAGTACAAGGGTAAATCTTGCCCTCAAAGTCATTTAGTGATGTACGCTCGGCGAATGTCAGCTCAGACAAAGAACCAGGAGCTACTGATTCACTACTTTCAGAATAGTTTAACCGGTGCCGCCCTCAAATGGTACATGGGTTTAAACCGCACTAAGATCACTACTTTAAGAGATCTTGGCGCTGCCTTCATTCAATAGTATAAGTATAACCTGGACATGGCACCAGACAGAGATCAACTCAGATCGATGTCACAAAAGGACAAGGAAACCTTTAAGGAGTACGCTCAGAGATGGCATGAAATTGCCGCCCAGATTTGTCCACCTCTTGAGGAAAAAGAGATGACAAAGTTCTTCTTGAAAACCTTAAGCTCATTTTACTACGACAGAATGGTCGCCAGTGCGCCCAGTGACTTCACCGAGATGGTGGGCATGAGAGTTCGTCTTGAGGAAGCTGTCTGAGAAGGACGACTAGTTAAAGACGCTGGACCATTAAGTAGTAAGAAACGATACGATAGTGCTCTCCCTAAGAAAAAAGAGTGGGATATTGGGAATATCTCTCTCAGAAAGCAAAGGCGACGTTACCAACCAGTAGCAGCTGTAACTGCTCCTATTAACCCGACGCCTGTTCCTACTTATCAACCTCAGGTTGCGCAGAGCCAACCTAATCAACAACCATATCAGCAAAGGACACAACAACCTCTTCAGCAGGCTCGTCCTCCATACAACAACAACCGTACAACGCGACCACCAGGGTTCGACCCTATACCAATGTTGTACACAGAACTATTTCCATTATGACTGGTCAAGGGGCACGTCCAAACCAGGTATCCTCTTACAGTACTGGAAAATCTGCCTTTTTGGTTCAAAGCGGATCAGACTTGCCCTTACCATCAAGGAGGACCAGGGCATGACATAGAAAACTACCTCAGTTTCAAGTCTGACATACAAAAGCTTGTTAGGAACGGGTGTCGCTCCCGGGATTTTCATCCAAGTACAAACGCAAAAGTGGCACCGAAACAGAGTCGCCAGCAATGTGTATTTATCCCAAGAGAGGGAAAGGAAACACTGCATAAACCTGGGGGAAAGGAAAGAGCATGGTCTCGCAACCAGGAGATCTGGGTTCGGGAGTCGGTTACGCGAAGGAAAGGTATTAGCACCCCCTCGCGTCCATCGTACCCGATGGGATCCACGCTTGCTGCTCCGATCAAAGGGTGTAAGGAAAGGATACTGGAAAAGGAACTGGAAAAGGAAAGGAGAGAGAAAGAGAAACAAATGTAGGGAAAATAAAAGAAGTGTTCGAATGGGCCCTACCCCACTGCCTACGTATCTCATCGGGAAGATGAGAATCAGAGCAACGTAGTTCCCCTCACTAGGGATGGATTGTTTGTGTTTTTTAGGGAATGGCTAGTCTTCTAGCTCAGGTGTCGCAACTCGCTGTATGGAGACTTACGCGCTACCGTCTTGCAAGAGAACGAGGAGAAGCGCGCTCGTACGTTGAGAATGAGTGAGATGAGAAAAGAATTCCCGAAGGCAAGACGTTATTGTTTGTTTTTGTCTTTTAAGAAATAAGTGTTTTGATTATTTTATGTTTTGTAACACATATTGTATTTAAGTCCTTCATATAGGATCGAATGCCTCGCATATCGACCCAAGACGGGACGTATGCTAAACATTCCAAGAAAGTGAGAGAAGACCCCTCACTATCTCGTTCTTACATGAAAGGCTCAAATACAATATTTGTTATGCCTTTATTAAGCATTTTTTACTTTTTTTGTTTTGAGATGAGAAGAAGAGACTCAAAGGAGGATCAAAAGGTGAAAATCTAATGAGGGAGACTAAGACTCAATCTTAATGTTATCATACATGGTGATCCTATGGTTAATGAGGTTTTAAGAAATCTAATCCTAAAAGAAAGGAGAAGAAGAACAAAAGAAGCAACTTACTTCCAAGATAGAAGTTAAGTTGGTCTTAAAGTGGGATGAAGAAGAAGTTATTCAAAGAAAGCATGTCTATGCTTATCAAGGTCACAATTTGAATTATTAAAAGAAAAAAGAGAGGATGAAAGAAAGAAGTGTATGTGGAAACATGTCCACACACTTACTTACTATTTGTACCTACATGAAAAGGGTTAGTTCACAAAACATTTACAAGTAATGGAATGAAGAAAGAATACCAAACAATGATCAAACCAATTAAAAACCAATGAAATAGGATCCTAAGAGATGAAACTCACTTATGGTCAGAACTTACATCTAAAGGTATTCTCTAATGTTAAGGTATGAAACACATACTAACTATGCACAATTAAATGTCCTAAACACCAAAGAAATGAATCATGGAAGAAATAGATGAATAAAAAATGAATATGCAAAGTAATCATGCATTAATGCTTCATGAAAGGTTAAAGTCAGAACCATATGTCATTTATTAATGTCCTAACATGCACATGAATTATCATATCAATCATGGATGCAATGAGGCATATAGAAGCTATAAGATGAAGAAGAAGGAAGGAGAAGTGCAACATGTTTCAATATGCACAATTTGACATATTAAGGATGCATAACATGTAACATGATTAAAGAATGCATAAAGGAAGTAGCACATTATATATGAGATGCACATGGAATGAAGGAAATGGCATACAAAATATAAGCACAAGACAAGTAGAGCACAAGAAGAGATAAGGAATGAAAACATGTCAAAATTTAAGTTAGAATGCATAAACTCATACCAAATGCAAGTGCAAACCAAAATGATTTATCATGGGACAAAGAGGACCTATAACATCACACAAAAGACCTATAATATCACTCAATACAATCATCAAAGGATGGCACAAGTGCCTTATCAAGACAAGTTAACATTAAGTGGAAGAAAATGCCCAAAATGAACTTCAATTGCAAGGTCTCCCAACAACATCAAAGCACATATGAAAATCATGAAAATATGATTCTAATCAACCTAAGTCAGAGGCTAAACACATATTACAAGCTCATACCAAAATTCAAGATAAAAGTGTCACAAAGAAATGCACAAAGTCATGTTGGAATGCCACAAAAAGAAGTGTAAAGATGATCATACAAACACCATATAAGATGACCTTAAAAATTAAGAAAAAATATTTTTGGATACTTTAAGATGTTATCTAACCAATGCAAAAAGAATGAACTAAAGATGATGTGTGAATTGAGAGAAAGAAATTATACAAGTTCAGGTGTCAATGAGAAGGATCAATCAAAAAGAGAATAAAAGAAAATCATGGAATAATGTGCAAAAATCCACAAAGTCAGAATTAAAAAATAGGTAAAATTATTTAAATGTGTAAAGATCTTACCTGAATTAATTTGGGATATTTAGAAATGATTTAGTATTTTTTAAAATAGAAAAGCAAAACAATATGGAAAAGAAAATAAAATAAAATAAAAAAAAGAAAATAAAAGGGCGGGGGGTGTAGCACAAGTAAAAGAGCAGTTCAAAAATAAATTGGGCTCAGTCAATGGGGGTGCAGATATCAATTAGGGTCCAGTCCAATTAACATGTGTTGTGTGTGATAGTGCACATGATAAATCAACGTGAGGATGCAATCAGAACCACGTGATTAAGTCTATCAGCAATGATAATCCAAGTAATCACATCCAACCATCCACAACGCACGCACGCCAAAGCATTCATGTACGCATACACACAAGAACACTCAAATTAAAATAATTTGCACGCGTGATGCACATGGTTTCATTAATGCGTTGTCAACATTTAAACCCTTGGATTAATCCCCACGCATGATCATCACACATCAAACCAATCAAAGATGATGTCCACATTAAGTAACATGCGCACACACATACGAAATCCATTCAGATTAAAAAGAAAGCACGTGAGAGGGATGGTGGATTTTAATGCGCTGGCAGGTTATGGACCACACGATGCAAAGGATCAACGACCACGATTAAAACTAACACAAACCCTAATATTAAAACTCACCGGCCGGAGAAGGACCTCCGGTCGTCTTCTCCGGCGAAACTCCGCTACCTGCAAACTTTCATACTTCCATAAATGCACAAAAATGGTACCAATCGAAAGCCAAAATCATGCACATCATGAATCCAAGCATAGAAGTATCAAACAAAGCACACATAACTAGAACAACATCCAAACTTTTTGCCCTAAGTTTCTAAAACTAAGCATCTAGCATGCCTATCATCTAGCCGGATACTTCAGTGCTCCTAATGAGCTAAAATCAACATAAAAATAACAAAATAATCAAAAATGCGTGAGAAATGTTTGAGTGTTTTGGAACCTGAAACTTGCAGTTCCTTGAGATTCTTGAGAAAACCAGAGAAGCACTTGGTCTGGAGCTTGATTTGGCCAAATAAAGGCTTTTGTTCTTGAAATCGTGCAGAAAGCCAAACTGAAGATTCAACTGAATTGAAGTGGAACTTGATTAATTGAACTTATCCACTCTTGTTCTTGATCAAAAATGGAATGATGATGATGATGGAGATGAAATGTAGAAGGAGGTTGATGAATTCGTGTGGAGAAAAAGAGAGTTCAGAGAGAAAAACTTGAGAGTGATTTGAGAGAAAGAGTGAGAATGAAGTGTTGTTGTTCAATTTGTGAGAGAGTTTTTGATTTATATGTTGAATTAGTTGGTTTAACCATGGTCAAATGAGTTGAACATGTGTGGTTAAGTGAGTGCACCCTAACTAACTGAGTCAAGTTAGTTAGGGGCGAGTGAATGAGGCTGTGATGTAGTGAGGTTGAGGTTTATGACGTTTATGGTGAGGTTGATGAAGGTGAATGGTGGTGATGCGTGATCAGTGGTGCAGAAGAAACTTGTCGAGCAAGTTTTAATTCATTTCCTCTTTGGTGCATGATAGCATGGTGAGTGTATGATGTAAGGAAATGTGTTTGACTAAAAGAAGTAATGTGGAGAGTGATGTTTGAAGCATTGTCGTGCAAGCTGGTGTGGATTAGCAACAATAACAATTTTATTCTTATGATTTTGTAGCAGCAACATACTTAATGCACCAATGGATGTTTGGTGGTTAATTCCTTTGTGTTCATGGCATGGAATTGCGTGGTTTTGGAGTCAATGGAAAGAGGGAACATAGTAGAACAAGATTGGTATGAAAATCATGTTGAATAGAGGTTGGTAAGATGATGTAAAATGGCTTAGAACATCAAGATTTGAAACTGGTTGTAGGGCGAGGCAAGGTTTTGGCATAGCATGGTAACATGGTGAATGGAATTCAGCATAATCACACCAACTTGGGACCACCATAACTATCTCATAACTTACTCAAATTAAAAAATGTCAAACATAAACATTGAAGAGGGCATAGAAAGGAACAACTTTGATGTTGAAAATTTTTCTATTTGGAGCTTCCTTCTTAGAGAAATTAAGCTTGACATTTGGCACACCATGTGTTTGTCAAAATTATGGCGCATGGGCCTAGTCTTGCCTTGCCATGACTTGGTTTTTGACCTAGTTTTGTCAACTTTGATCAACCATAACTCTCTCAATATTGATCCAATGGAGATGTTCTTTATATGGATTTGAAGCTTAAAACATGAAATTTAATTAGCTCAACTTGGGCCTAAAGTTTGGAGCTTTTATCTTGGAGAAAGAGAGCCTCAAAGTATGGTGCAAAATGGTCTAAACTTGCCATTTTTGGAAACCCTAAAGTTTCTATTTTTGGCAGTTTTGTAATTTCTTGATTTTTCATGATCCCTTCATCATTTCTTGATCAAATATTGTCCAATGAACATATATAACATGAATTTCATGAATTTTACCTTAAAAGGTCAGGAGTTGACTTTTTTCACTGCACAGTTGACATTTTCCCCAATTTATTGATTATCAAGCAACTGATCAATTGAGACCCTTTTGAAACCAATTGATGAGCAATTTTCCATCCATATACACTTAAGAACATAAGGAATACCATGAGATCAAGTTTTGTCCAAAAAATCAGAAATAAACTGATTTTATGTCAAACCCTAATTTTGGCACCCTCTGGTTAGGAGGAAATAACACATCCTCCAAATCCAAATTCCTCTGAATATGATGTATATCCTGTCTAACAAAGATGAGATATGACATTTGGAGGTGAGAAAAACTTAAAGGGCTTGCCCATTTGAGGGTCAGATCCCTATTTAGACTGCTTGGTGTAAGAGATGATGCACTGTCCAATCTTCTTGATGAATTCCCCTCTTCCAATGCCTTGTAGGATCAATTGAGATGATATATGACATAAGAGACCCTTGAAGCTTATTTGAAGACTCTTGGCTCTTGTTCTCTTGCTTTGGATGATCAACACCTTTGAGAATCACCTAATCCCATGCCCCTATGCAAGATGCAATGCAATACTTTATGTTTTATTTTTCTATGCTTGAATGCAATGCAATGAAATGAAAGCACATGCTAAATGATATGAAAAAAGAGAGGGCAAATTTTAGGGTATGACAGCGGGGTCTTATCTTTCAAAGATACGAATCTGAATTTTCTCACAAACCCGTTGCCTCAACACGAGAAAGCTGCAGTCAATTTGATAGAAGGAGAGTCTAACGACAGTTATCAAATTCATGATGTACTATTATTGAGGACCAATCTGGTCAAGATGCATCGCAGACAGAGTGGGTATGGCCATATACCACCTAACAATTATCACCAGTGTGATATCTGCTCTATAGATAATCAAGGGTGTTCTGTGGTGCAATCAGCTCTACAGGAACAATTGGATCTCAGATGGATCCAAGAGCATCGAGTTCTTGGAGTTAACATGACTTATACAAATTCCATCATCCTTCAGAACCACGACATCCGTGCGATGAATGTCAACTAGTGGCAATGCACTTAAGGCAAGGCCAACATCATGATCTGCGACGGCACGATTATAATTCCTGTCTGATTTGCTTGGTAAACAATCAGGGATGCTCTTTTGTACAAGAGGCCCTCCAGTGTTAGATGGATCTTGGGTGGATCCAGGACTACCATGATAAAAATATTTTTCAGATCAACGTGATTCAAATCTTCGATATTCGCTTGATGAATACCAGCTTGGTAGAATTACACGCTAAGCAAGTCCAGCTCAGTTTTCTGACTTCATATAATTATCAGAACTGTAAAGGATGTTTTGAGAGTGACCAAGGATGTGCTCTCGTTCAAAGAACTTTGCAACACTTGTTAAACCACTGGTGACTTCCGATCTATATAGACGAAGACACGCAACAAGTCAGTGTGGTTAATGGGAACCCTACTAGGCATCAAAGTTAGGATGCTCGATCAATGGAAACTGACCTAGTAAGGTTACACTGCATTCAAAGCAGACATGGCCAGGTGCCACCACATAATTATGAACGCTGTAGAGTTTGCTCAGAAAATAACCAAGGATGTTACCTCGTGCGAGCAGCCCTTCAGAGTCAGTTGGACCGCAAAGAGATTCATCCATATCCAGTTTCGGGGTCCATCAACATGATGCCCGACTACTTCGCTGATCAAATCAAGGATGTGGTTGTAATCTCTGATCCTGAGAGGACCAAGGATGTTTGTGCCATCATCCCTCTACTTGACGAATCGAAGGTTCTTAGCCAAGAACTGATTAAAGTTACCTACGACAGTCAGAAAAATCAGAAGGCTCATGTAGTTATCTATCTACCGAGACCATTACCGTATGAATCAAATAAGGCTACCCCTTACAAATACGGTGCAACAATAATTGAGAATAGAAAGGGAATTCCATTACCCTCCGTCGTGAATATTGCAGACATCAGTCGAGTAACACGGAGCGGTCGAATCTTCAACTGTGGAGTTGGAGAACCTAACAAAGAAAAGGAACCTCAAACAGAAGTTCCTAATCCACCAGTCGATCAATCCAGTGATCCCGACCTTTCAAAGAACGATGATGAGATACTGAAGCTCATCCAAAAGAGTGAATACAACATTTTTGATCAGCTGTTATAAACTCCTTCAAAGATCTTTGTGCTATCACTTTTACTCAGTTCCGAAGCCCACAGAGAGGCTATATAGAAAGTCTTAGAGCAAACCTTTGTGGAACAGGATGTGTCAATATGACAGTTCGATAGTATCATCTCTAACATCACTTCCTGCAACAACTTAGGGTTCAGTGACGAGGATTTGCCAGAGGAGGGCAAAAGTCACAATATGGCACTCAATATCACAGTCAACTGCCATGAGGATGCTTTAGCCAGCGTACTGGTAGACACCGGATCGGCCATCAATGTTATGCTGAAGTCCACTTTAATGCGACTATCATTCAAAGGGTCCCCAATGAGGGGCAGTGAGGTCATCGTCAAAGCATTTGACGGGTCTCAGAAAGAAGTTATCGGCGAAGTCGACCTTCCCATAACTATCGGTCCTCATATTTTCCTAATCACTTTCCAGGTCATGGACGTCCGGGCAGTGTACAACTGTTTATTAGAAAGACCTTGGATACACCAGGCTGGGGCAGTCACTTCGACGCTGCACCAGAAACTGAAGTTCGCAAAGAACGATGAACTCGTCACGGTCTGTGGAGAACAAGCCTTGATCGTGAGTAACCTGTCATTATCTACTTGTATAGAACCCGAGGAGGTTGTTGGGACTCAGTTCCAAGCACTTTCGATGAGCAATAAGAATCAATCAGAGAAAGGAACCTCTATTTCCTCATACAGAGATGCTCTCGAAGTGATCAAAAGTAACAATGCAAAAGGATGGGGACAACTTGTCATTCCTACTGATAACAAAACAAAGAAGGGTGTTGGTTTTTCCACAACCTGCACCCAGACAGCTGCTAACGATGAAAGTCTTCATCCTATTCAGGACTTCTTCCACAGTGGAGGTTTCCTTCACCCAGTGCCTCAAGCAGTCCATACCATCAACGAGGGAGATCCCTCTGATACAGAGGAAGAGTGGAAGTCCTATCTTAACGAGGTCGGTTATACCTCTCAGGAAGAGGTGCCTATGCCATTTTTCTATCCCTTACAGAGTCCGAGATTTATACCCAGGTCAGATGTTAGAATAATATACGAAGATTGTGATCCGGAAGGATGCCGTGCTCCACCAAACTCATTAGAGGAAGAAACTCTGATGAAAGATAACTTTGACCACAACTATTATGGCCCAATGGATGGCCAGCCTATCTGGCAGCCGTACCCAGGAAACTCGGGGCAAGAAAATAAGCCGAACAATGAAAATCAGCTGAGCATCATTGAACAGAATACCTGTGTCCCCACCATGTCATGGAAACAACACTCAGGTCATTCAAAAAATATCCAGCACGACGATGAATTCGCGAAGTTTGCAGGAATAGAATTCATTAACTATGCTTTTCCAGAGGTCAACGTCATCGAGATAGATGACTCCTCCAGTTCCACAGAAGTATGGGACACCCTAGGACAACCAAGTCGAAAATACGACTATATGGTCAAGTACACTACTCCTGAAAGCTCTCGTATCAGGCTCGAAGACATCCAGCCAACTGGATAGGGAGATTTACCTGAGAGCACAAATCCTATGCAAAATACCACAGAAGAGTTCGTCTACGACAACTCTGCTTGGGAAACAGATTTCAACGATCCTGCTCCACCAGAAATCAGCGTTATTTCTGAAAACAAATCAAGGAAGGTACCAGACTTTGTGATTCACCGAGGAGTTCGCCGCCAATGGGTTGCCGTCGATGTTCCAAAGATTGTTCATCAGTCAAAGTAATTGCCGTCTTTAATCCTTCACCTTGCCCAGGTGAAACAAATGTTTTGATAGAGCTCACTTTCTGTAATTATCCCTCTTCGCTTTGCCCAAAGCGACAGAGTTTTGTTTTATAGGGCTGTAGTTTCAAGAATCGACAGAATCATAAATAAAATAATGTCGTTCTGTAATTTCCGCATTAATTGCTGTTTTCTCTTTTTTCTTTTTTAGAAAATGGTAATCCTAAAAAAAAATTCAAATAATAAAAACAAGCAGTTATCAGAATATACACTGCACACACTCTTGCATTCTCTCTATCTCTTCTAAAAAAACAATCACCACGTCATGCAGATTGCTTATTTTGAACCCCGTTGAAACATACGATCCAATGCCTTCTCCCAACTTTAAATTCCCGGTATTTGGGGCTGAAGAAGTTGACGACGAAATTCCATAAGAGATCTCCCGTTTACTCAGACAGGAGGAAAGGTCCATTGAACCTCACAAAGAGCCGTTGGAAATGGCCAACTTGGGCTCAGAGAAGGAAAGAAAGGAAATCAGGATTGGGGCACTGCTCAGTCCAACTGCCAAAGAGAGTTTGACAGAACTTCTGAAAGAATTTCCCGATGTGTTTGCTTGGTCCTATCAGGACATGCCAGGGTTGGATACCAGCATCGTGGAACATCATTTACCGTTGAAATCATAATGTCCGCCAGTAAAACAGAGGTTGAGACAGACTCACCCGGACATGGCCATCAAAATCAAAGAGGAAGTACAAAAACAGATTGACGCGGGTTTCCTCGCCACGTCAGAATATCCTCAATGGTTAGCCAACATCGTACCCATTCTGAAAAAGGACGGAAAGGTCAGAATGTATGTCAATTACAGAGATCTAAACAAGGCTAGTCCGAAGGATGACTTTCCCTTACCACACATTGACATGCTGGTAGACAGTACAACAAAGTTCAAAGTTTTTTCCTTCATGGATGGATTCTCGGGCTATAATCAAATCAAAATGGCGCCGAAAGACATGGAGAAAACTTCCTTCATCACCCTATGGGGTACCTTTTGTTACAAGGTGATGCCGTTCGGTTTGAAGAACGCCGGGGCAACCTATCAAAAGGCCATGACTACTCTATTTCATGACATGATACACAAAGAAATCGAAGTGTATGTCGATGATATGATTGCCAAATCTAAAACAAAAGAGGAGCATGTGACCCACTTGTCCAAACTATTCGAGTGGTTGAGAAAGTACAAACTCCGCTTGAATCCCAATAAGTGCACCTTCGGTGTCCGTTCAGGGAAACTCTTAGGGTTCATCGTCAGCCAGAAAGGAATTGAGGTTGATCCTGACAAGGTCAAGGCCATTCAAGAAATGCCTTCTCCGAAAACTGAAAAACAACTCAGAGGATTCTTGGGACGTTTGAACTACATTTCCCGATTCATATTCCTCATGACCGCGACATGCGAGCCGATTTTCAAATTACTTAAAAAGAACCAGGATTGCGTTTGGACAGAAGACTGTCAAACCACCTTCGACAATATCAAGGAATACCTATTAAACCCACTGATTCTATCACCTCCAGTGGAAGGAAGACCACTGATCATCTATTTAACAGTCCTAGAGGACTCAATGGGTTGTGTACTTGGCCAACAAGACGAAACCAAAAGGAAAGAGTTTGCCATCTACTATTTGAGCAAGAAATTCACCAACTACGAGACTCGGTACACTATGCTTGAGAAAACTTGTTGTGCTCTGGCTTGGGCAGCCAAACGTCTTCGCCAGTATATGATTCGTCACACTACTTGGTTAATCTCATAAATGGATCCAATCAAGTATGTCTTTGAAAAACCTGCTCTCACGGGAAGGATTGCCCGTTGACAGATGTTGTTATCAGAATACGACATCGAGTACCATGCTCAAAAACCCGTCAAAGGGAGTATTTTAGCCGATCATTTGGCTCATCAACCGGTTGACGATCAGGAATCAGTCGGATTTGATTTCCCAGACGAAGATGTCATGTATTTGAAAATGAAAGATTGCGATGAACCGCTACCCAGTGAAGGGCCAGAACTAGGTTCCCAATGGGGACTTATCTTTGACAGAGCTGTCAATCATTATGGAAATGGAATTAGGGCAATCATCATAACACCTCAGGGTACCCACATTCCTTTCACCGCTAGACTTACATTCAAGTGTACAAACAACGAGGCCGAATATGAAGCTTGTATCATGGGTCTCGAGGAAGCGATCGACTTAAGGATCAAAAACTTGGATGTATATGGCGACTCAGCCCTGGTTATCAATCAAATCAAAAGAGATTGGAACACAAACCAATCAGGACTGATTCCTTACAAAGATTACGCGAGAAGGTTGTTACCCTTCTTCAACAGAATCTAGTTTCATCATATCCCTCGTGAAGAGAACCACATGGCTGATGCCTTAGCCACTCTCTCTTCCATGATTAGTGTAGGTCAATGGAGCGACCTACCTAAGATCGATGTAATGCGCCTTGAACGTCCCGCTTACATTTTCACGATTGAAGCAGTCATAGACGACAAACCTTGGTATCACGATATCAAAAGCTTCCTTCAGAAACAAGAGTACCCACCCGGGGCACTAAGGAAGGACAAAAAAACCCTCAGAAGGCTGGCAGGTAGTTTCTTCCTGAGTGGTGATACACTCTATAAGAGAAACTTTGACATGGTCTTGCTCCGATGCATAGACAGACCAGAAGCAAACATGCTGATAAAAGAAATTCACGAAGGATCCTTTGGCACTCATGCCAACGGACACACAATGGCGAGAAAAATTCTGAGAGCAGGGTACTACTGGTTAACAATGGAATCCGACTGCTACAAGTACATGAGGAAGTGTCATAAGTGTCAGATATACTCTGACAAAATCCATGTACCGCCAGACGACTACTAGCTTGCTACGCTGCTGGTGGATTTTAACAATGTCTTTTTGAACGACGCCAGATGACTGCTGGCTTACCACGCTGCTGGTGGATTTTAACAACGTCTTTTTGAACGATGCCAGACGACTACTGGCTTGTCACACTGCTGGTGGACTTTAAGAATGTCTTTTGGAACGACGCCAGACGACTACTGGCTTGCCACGCTGCTGGTGGACTTTAAGAAACGTCTTTTTGAACGACGCCAGACGACTACTGGCTTGCCACGCTGCTGGTGGACTTTAATAATGTCTTTTGGAATGACGCCAGACGACTACTGGCTTGCCCTGCTGCTGGTGGACTTTAATGATTTGCCACCCTAAGATGGACTTTTGCCAATCTGCTGTTGGACTTTGCTGATTTGCCACCCTAAGATGGACTCTCGCCAATCTGCTATTGAACTTTACTGATTTGCCACCCTAAGATGGACTTTTGCCAATCTGCTGTTGGACTTTGCTGATTTACCACCCTAAGATGAACTTTCGCCAATATGTTGTTGGACTTTGCTGATTTGCCACCCTAAGATGGACTTTCTCCAATCTGCTGTTGGACTTTACTGATTTGCCACCCTAAGACGGACTTTTGCCAATCTGGTGTTGGACTTTGCTGATTTGCCACCCTAAGATGGACTTTTTCCAATCTGCTGTTGGACTTTGCTAATTTGCCACCCTAAGATGGACTTTCGCCAATCTGCTGTTGGACTTTGCAAAAACATTCAACATTGGATTAAGCTCTGCATACGTATCAGACATCTCTGCTGACTCTGCTGAGGAACAATGGTCAATGATTTAACCTTAGAGACTCCTGAAAGGATGATATCTCTGTTGGAGAATGAATGAACAACCCGTCTGCTTCGAATTGTCATGTTTACCAAAAATAAACTGGACCTTGAGATATGAGGGGAGTGATGATTCTGCCAGAAATTACTTGATCTGCTTGGGTATGAATTCTGGTCACAGCAACTCCGCTGGGGATGAGAATTTTCTGAATGACGTTCTGCTGAGGAAACAAGTCATTAAACCTCTGCGGAGCTCTACCAAACTCGAGATACTTTGTGGGGATTATCAACCTTTTAACTCGGTTGGGGAAAGAATGTACTAACACTTTGCTGAGGAAGAGATTCTGTTGATCTTATAAACCTCTGCGGGGATAAAAACAACTCAGCTAGGGAGTACTGTTGACAAGATTTGATGCTGAACTCTGTGGGGAATACAACTACCAGAGGCACGATCTTGCTGGGGATCAAGGATACTCTGCCGGGGATACGCAAATCTTAGTTGGAAGACGTTTCGTTGCAATCATGCTGAGAAAGAGTCCCTAGAGATCTGTTGGGGAAACACAAAACAACTCCGCGGTAGTCTGCTGAGGAACAAAACTGTTGAGCTTAAGATAAGTGTCACAATGCCCCATGTTAGGCGAACTTTCTGCTTGACGACTCCACTGGGGATAATGAGTTTACCACGAACTCTGCTGGGGGAAAACCGCTTCAAAGCGTCTAGTGCTGGGGATGCCTTTTAAGAGAATTTTACAGAAGACCAAGCATCTTCCCACTCTTAGACACATACCAAGACTTGAGCTAGACGAATTAACCGGGAGGCCACTCTACTGGGGATAATAGATCTAGAACGTCTTCTGCTGGGGAAATTTCATGATGCCCCATGCTTGGGAGGGTCAACAACTTGCTTTTTTCTCCACGATACAAGACTGATCTGAAGAAATTATCCCAAGAAGATTTTACAGAGGATTCGTCATCTTTCAACTCCTGGACATTCACTGAGTCTTGAACACTAGTTGCAAAGTCCGCGAAACGACTCTACTGGGGATTTTGCGACCGTTATCGACACAGAAAAGCTTGTAGCTGTTGGAAGTACTGAATGAGAGAATCGACTTAATAAGATACAACGAGACCCAGTTGAACTCAATTCACCAGTATCGAATCGTCGTGACCGACCGTCGACCGAATGATGGACTCAATCAGTAAACGTGGTGACAAAAGGGTGACAAGTGAACCCTTCCCTGAACATGATTGCCCCGGTCTTCTGCATGGGAATAAGTGATTACTCGTCTAGGAGGATTGACACTTGTGCTTGAAATCGTCCGGACCTGTTTACCTGCAACAACAGAATACACACACATGCCCCAGAATGTTGCGTGGTTTGAGTCCACCATCCAGGATTATTCAACATTCAAAGTAATTTTAAATGTTTTTCTGCGCATGTTATTGTAAAGCCACCATGTTTTCAAATGCAATGTTTTATAAAAAATTCGGACGTTTTTGCAAACAAAGCAGTAAAACAACATAAGAAGCTTTTTACTGAAATTCAATTTATTGAAGAAAAGCCCAGAATAGGCAATTACATCAGGAAGCAATCCCTGGAAAGAGGTGATCGCTGAAAATTGAGAAAAGAAACTATCCTAATGGCAATGTGAAACGGCATTCCACTGAGTTTCGATTCTGCTATGGCCAGTATGTCTTCAAGACACCCCGACCTTGCCTTCTGAGGAATGATTAGCCCGATTCCTACCCTTTGGAATGTCAGTTGTCGAAACGGTGATGGAGTACAGATAACTCAGACAGTAATCGTTCGCTTAAATCCCTCTTTTGCGTGGACCGCCCTTTCAGGTTTTCAATCCACCGGGATACCCTTTTTTGCCTGAGTTGTCCTTACGAATTTTCAACTCACCGGGTGTACAATTTTTTTATTTATTATCCCTAATTTTTGCCCGAACCTTTGTTATTCTGTTTTTGTGGTTCGCCGGGATGCCCTTTTTTGCCTGGACTTTTCTTTTTTTGTCCAGCGGGTCTATTCATGTGAAGTATTTTTTGACTACGTCTGAGTTGACAAGGGATGAAAAATCTTCGCCGTCCATGGTTGTAAGTAATAAGGCTCCGCCCGAAAAGACCTTCTTAACCACGAATAGACCTTCATAGTTGGGAGTCCATTTGCCCCTATGATCTGTACTAGGAGGAAGGATCCTTTTGAGTACCACATCTCCAACTTTGTAAACCCGAGGACGCACATTTTCGTCGAATGCTTACTTCATCCTCCGTTGGTACAACTGCCCATGACACACGACTGCCAGTCGTTTCTCCTCAATAAGGCTCAACTAATTAAATCTGGCGCGAACCCACTCAGCTTCGTCTAACTTGACATCCATCATGACTCTGAGGGACGGAATCTCAACTTCAACCAGTAGTACTGCCTCCATACCGTATACAAGTGAGAATCGTGTTGCCCCAGTGGACGTGCGTACTGACGTTCGGTACCCATGCAAGGCGAACGGTAGCATTTCATGCCAATCTTTGTATGTGACAACCATTTTCTGCACAATCTTCTTAATATTCTTGTTGGCCGCCTCCACAGCGCCATTCATCTTCGGGCGATACGGAGAAGAATTGTGATGTTCAATTTTGAAGTCCCGGCACAGCTCAGCTATCATTTTGTTATTCAGATTAGAACCATTATCAGTAATGATTCTCTCGGGCACTCCATAGCGACAAATGATATCCCGTTTCAAGAAACGAGCGACCACCTGCTTAGTGACATTGGCATAAGATGCTGCTTCAACCCACTTTGTAAAATAATCAATGGCGACCAAGATGAAGCGATGGCCGTTTGAAGCAGTAGGCTCAATTTTTCCGATCATGTCAATGCCCCACATTGCAAAGGGCCAAGGCGAGGACATGACGCTCAACGGATTTGGAGGCACATGCACTTTGTCTGCATAGATTTGGCACTTGTGACATTTGCGGCCGTACTTGCAACAATCTGTCTCCATTGTCAACCAGTAATACCCCGACCTCAATAGTTTCTTCGCCATTGAATGTCCTCCGGCGTGGGTACCGAAAGTGCCTTCATGTACTTTCTGCATTAACAAGTCTGCTTCGTGTCTATCCACGCAATCTGAGCAGAACCATGTCAAAATTCCGTTTGTACAACACATCATCTTGATTCAAGAAAAAGCTACCAGACAACCTTCTCAATGTTTTCTTATCTTTAGTAGATGCCCCAGGCGGGTACTTTTGACCTTTCAAGAAACACTTGATATCATGAAACCATGGCTTGTCATCAGACGTTGCATCAACAACAAACACAAATGCAGGTCTATCAAGACGAGACACTTCAATCTTAGGTACATGATTCCACCTTTGCACTTTGATCATGGAAGACAATGTGGCCAAGGCATCAGCAGACTTATTCTCATCTCGAGGAATATGGTACAGCTTCACTGTCGTGAAAAATGTCAACAATCTCCTTGTATAATCTCTATACGGAACCAGATTTGCTTGGTGCGTGTACCAACTCCCTTTCACTTGATTGATTACCAAAGCTGAATCACCGAAGATATCAAGGGTCTTAATTCGTAAATTAATCGCCTCCTCAATCCCCATTATACAAGCTTCATATTCTGCTTCATTGTTGGTGCACCCGAAAGTTATTCGGGCAGTGAATGACATATGAACACCTTCCGGCGTGATAAGAACTGTTCCAACTCTGCACCCATTCATGTTGACAGCCCCGTCAAACATCAAACTCCATTTGGATTCAGGGTCTGGCCCCTCCTCCGGGAGTGGTTCCTCACAATCTTTAGCTTTGAGAAATATGATGTCCTCATCAGGGAAATCAAACTTCATGGGTTGGTAATCATCAATCGGCTGTTGCGCAAGATAGTCTGACAAGATACTCCCTTTGATGGCCTTTTGAGAAGTATACTGAATATCATATTCGGTCAAAACCATTTGCCACCGTGCAACTCTGCCTGTTAGCGCTGGTTTCTCGAAAATGTATTTGATAGGATCCATTTTTGAAATCAACAAAGTTGTGTGCCTGATCATATACTGCCTCAATCGCTTAGCAGCCCATGCAAGTGCACATCATATCTTCTCAAGCATTGACTATCGGGACTCACAGTCATTGAACTTTTTGTTCAGGTAGTAGATAGCATGCTCCTTCCTACCTGTCTCGTCGTGTTGACCGAGAACACAACCCATAGAACCTTCAAGCACTGTCAAATACATTATCAAAGGTCTTCCTAAAACTGGAGGCATGAGAATTGGAGGTTCCTGCAAGTATTCTTTTATTTTATCGAATGCCAATTGGCAATCGTCATTCCACCTGACCGTTTGATCTTTTCTCAGCAGTTTGAATATTGGTTCGCACGTGGCTGTTAGGTGAGATATGAACCTTGCAATGTAGTTCAATCTACCCAGAAAACCACGAACCTCCTTTTCCGTTCTTGGTTCAGGCATCTCTTGTATTGCTTTAACTTTGGCAGGATCAACCTCAATCCCTTTTTTACTTATAATGAAACCCAGCAGCTTTCCAGAACGCACCCCAAAAGTGCACTTGTTTGGATTCAATCTCAGACGGAACTTTCGCAACCTTTCAAACAACTTTCTCAAGTTAATCAGGTGTTCTTCTTCTGTTCTCGACTTGGCAATCATGTCATCCACATAACATTCAATCTCTTTGTGAATCAAGTCGTGAAATAAAGTTACCATTGCCCGCTGGTACGTTGCCCCTGCGTTTTTCAACCCAAAAGGCATCACTTTATAACAATATGTACCCCATGGGGTAATGAACGTGGTCTTCTCCATATCTTCAGGTGCCATCTTAATCTGGTTGTACCCGGAGAAACCGTCCATAAACGAGAACACTGAAAACTGAGCTGTATTGTCAACCAACACGTCGATGTGAGGTAGTGGAAAATCATCTTTAGGACTAGCTTTGTTAAGATCTCGATAATCCACACACATTCTAACCTTTCCATCTTTCTTTGGTACCGACACAATGTTGGCAACCCAGGGAGGATAATTGGTCACAGCAAGAAACCCTGCATCCCACTGCTTCTGAACTTCTTCTTTGATTTTTATGACCATATCGGGATGAGTCCGATGAAGTTTCTGCTTGACTGACGGGCATTCTTCTCTCAATGGCAGCCTGTGCACAACATTATCAGTATCCAACCCTGGCATGTCTTGATACGACCAGGCAAAAATATCAACATATTCACACAACATTTCAGTCAAAGCTTTCTTTACATCAGCTTACAGGCTGACGCCAATCTTGATCTCTTTCTTAGCATCCTCGATACCAATATTGATGATCTCTATAGTCTCTTGATGAGGCTGGATGGTCATTTCCTCTTATTTTAACAATCTGGCCAGTTCCTCAGGGAGTTCACAGCCTTTCTCATCCCCTTCTTCGACTTGATAAATCGGTTTGTCAAAGTCATACATAGCCATAGCAGAACCGTTATCAATGGAATCCGGAGGATCAAGTCTGCACGAACGGGTTCATGCTTTATTTTAGAAGTTATTTTAAAACAAAAAGAAATGAAACATTGCCATTTTATTTTATTTTTTTTTGCAAAAATAAAAATGAAAGACATAGAACAAAATTTGAGTGCAAAACGTCCTTTATTGATGATTAAAATTGCAAATGCAAACAGGGTGGCCCTACAAATGAATCTATACGCCTTGGGCAGAGCGCAAGATTTTAACATGCATTATGGTTAGAAAAACAAAGAAAATTACTCTGTTTGAAGAGTAACTTGAATGACTTCTTCAACGGACCAATTCTGCAATTGTTGTCCCGGAGCACGGGGGCGTACCCAGTTGTCCAAGTCACAGTCATTGTCAGCGCCATCTTCTGTAGCTGCACAAGATTGATCCGTATATATGATTCCCCCACTGTTGAAAGTGATGGGTCCACTGTTCTCTGCTACTGAAGTCATAGAGGGTTGATAGCCAATCCCAAACTTGTCCTCCTTCATTGGTGTCTCTATCAGCTTGCCCCAGCCTTGGGCATTACCTACTCTAACAACCTCGACAGCTTGCTTATAAGATGAAATGGACGTGCCGACTCTATTTGGTGTAGAGGAAGGTTCAGGCACTTGATCAATATTCACGGCCTTGAACGACTGGCAAAGCATCTCGTGAATTTCCCCATCCATCTCAACATACTTAAATGTGGACAAATGACTAACAAAGATGTCCTCTTCACCACACACCGTCACTACTTGTCCCTCGAACTCGTATTTCAGCTTTTGGTGTAAGGTGGATGTAACAGCTTCGGCCGCATGAATCCATGGGCGACCTAATAAACAGCTATAAGCAGGCTTTATATCCATCACGTGGAATGTAGATTTAAATACTTGCGGTCCAATTTGCACAGGTAATTCCACTTCACCAAATACAGATCTTTTCATCCCATCGAATGCTCTAACAACCAAATCACTTGGCCTTAAAATCAATCCATCAACCTCTAGCTTCATTAGCGCCTTCTTAGGCAAGACATTGAGTGAGGAACCAGTGTCTACCAACACGTGGGACAACACCACACCCTTACACTCCATTGTAATGTGCAAAGCTTTGTTGTGGTTTCTTCCTTCAGAAGTCAAATCTCTGCTCGTGAAACCCAATCCATGGCTGAAGTTGACATTAGAAATCACACTCTCGAGCTGATTGACAGTAATCTCCTGTGGGACATAGGCTCTCTTCAACACCTTCAGCAACGCCTCTCGGTGTGCATCAGAACACATCAACAATGACAAAATTGAAATCTTCGAGGGCGTCTGTTCAGTTGATCGACGATCTTGTAATCACTTTTCTTTATTACTCTCATGAACTCTTCTATCTCGTTATCAAAGGTAATCTTGGTATCTCTTTCAGGCACGGGCTCACTTTCAGCCACCTGTTTTCCTTTAGCTTTTGTCGCAGCCTCAACTTCTTTATCACTGCGCAAAGTTTGGGGAGCAAACAACCTTCCACTCCTTGTAAAGCCTCCTACACCACCCACGTTATCAATATTTGAACTGGCCGATGTCTCGACTTCCTGGTTTTTCCCTTCGTAATACACGTCTGCCCCATAGTGCCATGGGATTGCTTTCGTAGATGTAAACGGAACTGGTCCTGGCACCGTAATGGTAACAGGACTGGATATTTCTTGCACAACACTTGCTACAAGAGCTGCTCTTGCAGGTACCTGAATGTCAGCAGGAGTATAATAAATTGTCACAGTTGACACCTCATCAATGTCTTTTACAAACCGGTCAAACTGTAGGCAGCCTTCATTGATCAGATTTTGCAAGCCAACTTTTAACTTATCGCAGCCATTCTCTTAACTCATACACTCAGAACAATCTTGATCACAACCCGGGAACACCTGTCCCTTCAACAAACGATCCTTCACCACTAGTAATGAAGTCTTCACCTGACTGATGTCTGCCACCAAGTTCAGTCTCTTTCCATCCTCAATAGCGTGCACATCTGCCACACCATGATCAGGCATGAGGTTCCGGAGAACATTAGGAGGTAAAGAAAAATTGATTGCTTTAGCATCTATCAGATCTTGTACTTTATTCTGAAATGCCCAACACTTCTCAGTGGTATGCCCCTGAGCACCCGAATGGAAATCACAGCGAGCGTTGACATCAAAATTAGGTGGCAAGTTTCCAGCAGCAGGAGGTTTCATAGTACGAAGCTCAACCAACTTCAATTTGAGTAATTGGGGTAACAGTGCTGAATAGGTCATAGGGAGAGGGTCAATTTTGCTGTCCCTCTGCCTAGACCTCTGTTGGAAAGGAGGTTACTGTTGCTGCTGAACCTGCTACTGTGGTTGCTGTTGCTGAACGGCTGGTGCTGGGATCGTCACTGCACCTACTTGATGATAAGCCTGAGAACGTCCTCTTCCCCGTCCTCTATACACAGTGTTTGTGTCACCTTCTCTCCTTTTCTGACCACTAGCAAAAGGTTTCTTCGTTCCAGAGGAACCAGCTCCACTTACGTCTTGAATTTTCCCGAACTTCAACAGACTCTCGATCGTTTCACCCACAATCACGATGTCAGAAAATCCTGTTGATGGACAGGCAACCAACCTATCAAGGAATGCCCTTTGCAGGGTGCCCATAAACATATCTGTCATTTCTCTTTCCAGTAAAGGGGGTTGGACCTGGGCAGCCATTTCTCTCCACCTTTGAGCGTATTCTTTGAAACTTTCCTTAGTATTCTGTGACAACCCTTGCAGCTGAGTGCGGTTGGGCGCCATGTCGATATTGTACTGATATTGCTTTAGGAATGCTTCTGCCAGATCCTTCCAGCTTCTCACAGCAGCTCTGTTCAATTTCATATACCAGGTCAATGAAGCTCCAGCCAAACTGTCCTGAAAGTAATGCATCCATAACTTCTCGTCATCAGTGTGAGCCGAGATCCTCCCAAAATAAGCTTGAATATGTGTCTGGGGACACGTATTGCCATGATATTTGTCAAAAGTGGGTGGCTTGAATTTTGGAGGGATCCTGACCCCTGGTACTAGACCCAGATTGGTAACATCAATGCCCATAGAGTTCTTGCATTCTATAGCCCTTATCTTCTCACCCAGCTCATCATACCTTCTGTCACCAGGATTACCCATATCAGCATCCAGCAGGGTAAACTGATCTTCCTGAACATCTTCCTAAACAACACCAGCATTTCTGACATTTCCATTACCCAGATTACCAACAGGAGGAAGATTGCCGACAGGAGGAGGAGTGCCATGAGTCTGTGAATTGTCAACCTGATTACCTCCTGGCGTAGTTTCTGGACGCTCGACCAGAAGTCTCAATCTCTCTTGAGTTTGTGCCATACCAGTCATGAGAGTCATGAACTGGTCCATGCGTGCCCTCATTTCAGCCAAATTATTCTGCATTTGATCCATTATCCTTGCTTGATTTCTTCGAGTTGAGTAGCGGTGTACGTGATTCTCAGTAATAATGCCTGAAACTAAATAAAGATTAGAGAACCCTGCAACGAGTACCTGCAAAGCAAAACAACATTCAAAAAGATATGCAATGCAATGCAAATTCCATGTTTGTCACCCCCAGGGCGTTTTACACTCTGATTCCAGTCTTAATCACAAGAATCTCAATGATAGTCACATAATATTGAGAGAAACATATTGCGAAGAAATGTGCTGTGATAATGTGCTGGTGAATAACGTGATGCCGAAGAAACCCCTTTGAATAAACCATTCATTGAACAGAAAGCTAATAAGTGTCGAAACATTTTACAATGAGTTCGTAAATGGGAAATACATCAATAAGATGACTCCATCAACAAACTTGATGGTAGCCAACAATACATCAACAAAACTACATTAAAAGGATGGGAAATTAAGATCAAACATCTAACTCCAAATCTTTCAATTTCTCGCTAGAATGCTTGATTTCTTCAAAAAGGATTCTAGTGCGTTGATGACCCGGCTTTTCAATAAACTCCTTGATCAAAATGTCTCTCCTATTCAGAGCTTCGGTTAATGAATCTGCGTGCATCAGGAGAGCTTCATCAATACTCATTTCCTTAAGCCTTTTCACCCCAGCTTGCCTCTTGAGTCTTCCCATCTCTATCGTGGCATCTTCAAGCTTTTTCTTGGACATTTTCAATTCATCATTAACATTCCTTAGCTGCTCTTGGCTTTTTCCAAAGTCTTCCCGATGCTTTCTCCGTTGTTCATGCGCTCTAAGAAGCTTGTCGTCTTTGGTCTTTAATTGTTCCTGTAACTCTGCATTCTCGAGCCTGACCTCATCCCAGGCTTGCTGAAACTTGGCTAACTTCTCTTTGTTCTCCGCTAAGACCTATTTGATCTTCTTGTGAGCTTGAGTAGCAGCATCAACACCTTTACTAACCTTTTGGAAATGTTGGGCTCTTTCAGCAAAGTCCCTTTCTTTTGCTGCTAACATTTGTTCTGCGTCTCGGGTTCTCCGCTCCAGCTCTTTGTTGGCATGTAGAGCATTCTGAAGAAGACTACTCAAATCGGAATTCTCCACCCGAAGCTCATTCACTGTAGCTTGCAGTTTGTTAAACTCCTCCATGGGAACGGTGGTAGGTTGTTCCGGAATTGCTGGATATAGAGGTGGCTCTCTTGAAAAGGGCAAAAGAACTTCTTCAACCTTTCCCTGAATCCATTCTGTATACTGTGGATAGGCTCTACAATCACCTTTTCCAAAGACAGTCTTCCCAATCTTATGGAGGTGCCCCCAAGCATGCACAACCCTTCTTAACACTTCTGTATCTTCATCCCCATTAAAGAACAAAGACTCTTCTATATGTTGGTCTTCAGGAGGGTTCCTTGAGGCATACCCAAATTGTCTGATAGCCAGGATTGGGTTGTAGTTAATTCCCTCTTTCCTTCCTATCAGAGGCACATTCGGGAAGTTTCCGCAGCTGGTAATGATCTCTACTCCTTGCAACTGGCGGTCAAACCAAACAATGTTGTAAGCAGTCAACCCCATTATCCGTTTAGACCACTTTAGAGAATCCCTAGTGTCCACAAACGTACCAGATTGAGGCAAATGTTTTAGAAACCAATCAGACAAAAGCGGAGTACAACAGTTGACAGGACCTCCTCTTCTTTTCTCATTTTTGAAATGCACCAAGTGGTAAAAATCACCCAACAAAGTGGGAATAGGATTCTTCCGGATAAAAACCCTCACAGCGTGCATATCCACAAAGTGAGGTTGGTTAGGAAATAGAACAATGCCATAGATACACAGGGCCAGGATAGAGTTATAGACTGTCCAATTCTTAGCGTTGGCACATTCCTGAGCTTGGTCTGCGAGAAATTCCAAGTGAAATCCTTTGACTCCGCTCTTACTAGCAACATTTCTCTTCAGCACTGACTGTTCCACCTGTAGGGCCGCTGCAATTTCTTCTATGCTAGGGTGATCTCCAGAAAAGAATGACACCTTTGATTTGAATGAAATACCCAAGATAAATGAAAGCTCCTCCAGTGTAGGCATTAAGATATACCTCGAAAAGACAAAGCATCTTAGTGACGACTCATAGAATTGCAGTAGAGTGTGGAGGGCATCATGCTCATACTTTGTAATGTTATGGACCATTTTCTCCAATCTCCCATATTTTTTCTGGAAAGTGATAAGAACACCCGGGTCGGCCATGGCTATCATTTTGTGAAGTAGATCCAATGTTGGCTCCGGAAATTTGTAAGCAACATTATTCTTCCTCATAGCATTTGTCTCTGTCGAACCCATGGACTGGAATCAGAGGTAAAATAAGCACCTGACAATGACAAACATGAATGTTATGATGTGATAATGCAATGCAAAAGGCATGGTATCAGTGCTCTGTGTCTGTGTTGGACTGTGTGCACGGTGTCTGTACGAATCTGAGGATAAAACTGTAGGTAGAAACCCACTGACTGTAATAAGTTACATCATATGTCTGTGAAAGTATCCGAGTATCAAGGTATGTAGGAGGCATGGTCACCTGCAAACATGTAAATACCCGCCCATACTCGCATGTGGGTACTAGAACAGCGGTTCCTCAGTTTCGGATTCTCTATTCTGAGAAGTAAAAGCACATTCAACCCGTAGGATATAATGCTATCGCCAAACAAAGAGAACGTGCACTGATTCCCCAAAAATAAAGGCCATCCTATGCAAGTTCCAAAGTGGGCCCTTGGGTGCGAATGGGTTTGCCACAAAATGTGGGCTGCCACTGTCACCATTAAAGAGGGATGTTTCCACTAAGGTCCTCAATGATCGGTCACCAGAGTCGACAGCTTTCTAGGTTAACATCCCGAAATGCACAAGACGCGCAAATCAGAACATCTCCCAAGAAAACCTCGTCTGGCTGTGGATTTCGTATAAACCATACATAACAAGATGCTACGTAGGCCACACTATCGTCCACTCTAGTCCTATGTATGCACTCAAGCCTGTGTAATGGGCTTATCTCTCAGAATACCCATCCCCCCAAATAGAAAACCAGCACAACACAGTCCAGTATAGTATAGCATATGAAATGAAAATGCTAAGATGCGGTAAATACAGTAATATACAGTAAAGCAGTAACAGTAAATAGCAATACAGTACAACAGTAAATGCAGCAAAAAAAAGTAAACACCCAATGAAAGAAAAACAGGCAAGCGCTAGGATTGACTCGCTAAGGAAACCAGAGATTCTGGGTTCGTCCCCAGCAGAGTCGCCAGCTGTCGCTCCGGGGATATTCATCCAAGTACAAACGCGAAAGTGGCACCGAAACAGAGTCGCCAGCAATGTGTATTTATCCCAAGAGAGGGAAAGGAAACACCGCATACACCTGGGGGAAAGGAAAGAGCATGGTCTCGCGACCAGGAGATCTGGGTTCGGGAGTTGTTTCGCGAAGGGAAGGTATTAGCACCCCCTCGCGTCCATCGTACCCGATGGGATCCACGCTTGCTGCTCCGATCAAAGGGTGTAAGGAAAGGATACTGGAAAAGGAACTGGAAAAGGAAAGGAGAGAGAAAGAGAAACAAATGTAGGGAAAATAAAATAAGTGCTCGAATGGGCCCTACCCCACTGCCTACGTATCTCATCGGGAACATGAGAATCAGAGCGACGTAGTTCCCCTCACTAGGGATGGATTGTTTGTGTTTTTTAGGGAAAGGCTAGTGTTCTAGCTCAGGTGTCGTAGCTCGCTGTATGGAGACTTAGGCGTTACCGTCTTACAAGAGAATGAGGAGAAGTGCGCTCGTACGTTGAGAATGAGTGAGATGAGAAAAGAATTCCCGAAGGCAAGACGTTATTGTTTGTTTTTGTCTTTTAAGAAAGAAGTTTTTTGATTATTTTATGTTTTGTAACACATATTGTATTTAAGTCCTTCATATAGGATCGAATGCCTCGCATATCGACCCAAGACGGGACGTACGCTAAACATTCCAAGAAAGTGAGAGAAGACCCTTCACTATCTCGTTCTTATATGAAAGGCTCAAATACAATATTTGTTATGCCTTTATTAAGCATTTTTTACATTTTTTGTTTTGAGATGAGAAGAAGAGTCTCAAAGGAGGATCAAAAGGTGAAAATCTAATGAGGTAGACTAAGACTCAATCTTAATGTTATCATACATGGTGATCCTATGGTTAATGAGTTTTAAGAAATCTAATCCTAAAAGAAAGGAGAAGAAGAACAAAAGAAGCAACTTACTTCCAAGATAGAAGTTAAGTTGGTCTTAAAGTGGGATGAAGAAGAAGTTATTCAAAGAAAGCATGTCTATGCTTATCAAGGTCACAATTTGAATTATAAAAGAAAAAAGAGAGGATGAAAGAAAGAAGTGTATGTGGAAACATGTCCACACACTTACTTACTATTTGTACCTACATGAAAATGGTTAGTTCACAAAACATTTACAAGTAATGGAATGAAGGAAGAATACCAAACAATGATCAAACCAATTAAAAACCAATGAAATAGGATCCTAAGAGATGAAACTCACTTAAGGTCAGAACTTACATCTAAAGGTATTCTCTAATGTTAAGGTATCAAACACATACTAACTATGCACAATTAAATGTCCTAAACACCAAAGAAATGAATCATGGAACAAATAGATGATTAAAAAATGAATATGCAAAGTAATCATGCATTAATGCTTCATGAAAGGTTAAAGTCAGAACCATATGTCATTTATTAATGTCCTAACATGCACATGAATTATCATATCAATCATGGATGCAATGAGCCATATAGAAGCTATAAGATGAAGAAGAAGGAAAGAGAAGTGCAACATGTTTCAATATGCACAATTTGACATATTAAGGATGCATAACATGTAACATGATTAAAGAATGCATAAAGGCAGTAGCACATTATATATGAGATGCACATGGAATGAAGGAAACGACATACAAAATATAAGCACAAGACAAGTAGAGCACAAGAAGAGATAAGGAATGAAAACATGTCAAAATTTAAGTTAGAATGCATAAACTCATACCAAATGCAAGTGCAAACGAAAATGATTTATCATGGGAAAAAGAGGACCTATAACATCACACAAATGACCTATAATATCACTCAATACAATCATCAAAGGATGGCACAAGTGCCTTATCAAGACAAGTTAACATTAAGTGGAAGAAAATGCCCAAAATTAACTTCAATTGCAAGGCCTCCCAACAACATCAAAGCACATATGAAAATCATGCAAATATGATTCTAATTAACCTAAGTCAAAGGCTAAACACATATTACAAGCTCATACCAAAATTCAAGATAAAAGTGTCACAAAGAAATGCACAAAGTCATGTTGGAATGCCACAAAAAGAAGTGTAAAGATGATCATACAAACACCATATAAGATGACCTTAAAAATCAAGAAAAAATATTTTTGGACACTTTAAGATGTTATCTAACCAATCCAAAAAGAATGAGCTAAAGATGATGTGTGAATTGAGAGAAAGAAATTATACAAGTTCAGGTGTCAATGAGAAGGATCAATAAAAAAGAGAATAAAAGAAAATCATGGAATAATGTGCAAAAATCCACAAAGTCAGAATTAAAAAATAGAGAAAATTATTTAAATGTGTAAAGATGTTACTTGAATTAATTTGGGATTTTTAGAAATGATTTAGTATTTTTTAAAATAGAAAAGCAAAACAATATGGAAAAGAAAATAAAATAAAATAAAAAAAAGAAAAGAAAAGGGCGGGGGGGTGTAGCGCAAGTAAAAGAGCAGTTCAAAAATAAATTGGGCTCAGTCAATGGGGGTGCAGATATCAATTAGGGTCCAGTCCAATTAACATGTGTTGTGTGTGATAGTGCGCATGATAAATCAACGTGAGGATGCAATCAGAACCACGTGATTAAGTCTATCAGCAATGATCATCCAAGTAATCACATCCAACCATCCACAACGCATGCACGCCAAAGCATTCATGTACACATACACACAAGAACACTCAGATTAAAATAATTTGCACGCGTGATGTACATGGTTTCATTAATGCGCAGTCAACATTTAAACCCTTGGATTAATCCCCACGCATGATCTTCACACATCAAACCAATCAAAGATGATGTCCACATTAAGTAACATGCGCACACACATACGAAATCCATTCAGAATAAAAAGAAAGCATGTGAGAGGGATGGTGGATTTTAATGCGCTGGCAGGTTATGGACCACACGATGCAAAGGATCAACGGCCACGATTAAAACTAACACAAACCCTAATATTAAAACTCACCGGCCGGAGAAGGACCTCCGGTCGTCTTCTCCGGCGAAACTCCGCCACCTGCAAACTTTCATACTTCCAGAAATGCATAAAAATGGTACCAATCGAAAGCCAAAATCATGCACATCATGAATCCAAGCATAGAAGTATCAAACAACGCACACACAACTAGAACAACATCCAAACATTTTGCCCTAAGTTTCTGAAACTAAGCATCTAGCATGCCTATCATCTAGCCGGATACTTCAGTGGTCCTAATGAGCTAAAATCAACATAAAATAACAAAATAATAAAAAATGCGTGAGAAATGTTTGAGTGTTTTGGAACCTGAAACTTGCAGTTCCTTGAGATTCTTGAGAAAACCAGAGAAGCACTTGGTCTGGAGCTTGATTTGGCCAAATAAAGGCTTTTGTTCTTGAAATCGTGCAGAAAACTAAACTGAAGATTCAACTGAATTGAAGTGGAACTTGATTAATTGAACTTATCCACTCTTGTTCTTGATCAAAAATGGAACGATGATGATGATGATGGAGATGAAATGTAGAAGGAGGTTGATGAATTCATGTGGAGAAAAAGAGAGTTCAGAGAGAAAAACTTGAGAGTGATTTGAGAGAAAGAGTGAGAATGAAGTGTTGTTGTTCAATTTGTGAGAGTTTTTGATTTATATGTTGAATTAGTTGGTTTAACCATGGTCAAATGAGTTGAACAGGTGTGGTTAAGTGAGTGCACCCTAACTAACTGAGTCAAGTTAGTTAGGGGCGAGTGAATGAGGCTGTGATGTAGTGAGGTTGAGGTTTATGACGTTTATGGTGAGGTTGATGAAGGTGAATGGTGGTGATGCGTGATCAGTGGTGCAGAAGAAACTTGTTGACCAAGTTTTAATTCATTTCCTCTTTGGTGCATGATAACATGGTGAGTGTATGATGTAAGGAAATGTGTTTGACTAAAAGAAGTAATGTGGAGAGTGATGTTTGAAGCATTGTCGTGCAAGCTGGTGTGGATTAGCAACAATAACAATGTTATTCTTATGATTTTGTAGCAACAACATACTTAATGCACCAATGGATGTTTGGTGGTTAATTCCTTTGTGTTCATGGCATGGAATTGCATGGTTTTGGAGTCAATGGAAAGAGGGAACATAGTAGAACAAGATTGGTATGAAAATCATGTTGAATAGAGGTTGGTAAGATGATGTAAAATGGCTTAGAACATCAAGATTAGAAACTGGTTTTAGGGCGAGGCAAGGTTGTGGCATAGCATGGTAACATGGTGCATGGAATTCAGCATAATCACACCAACTTGGGACCACCATAACTATCTCATAACTTGCTCAAATTAAAAAATGTCCAACATGAACATTGAAGCTTACTCTGATCTTGAAAAGTTTTCCATTTGGAGCTTACTTCTTGGAGAAATTAAGCTTGACATTTGGAACACCATGTGTTTGTCAAAATTATGGCGCACGGGCCTAGTCTTGCCTTGCCATGACTTGGTTTTTGACCTAGTTTTGTCAACTTTGATCAACCATAACTCTCTCAATATTGATCCAATGGAGATGTTCTTTATATGGATTTAAAGCTTAAAACATGAACTTTAATTGGCTCAACTTGGGCCTGAAGTTTGGAGCTTTTATCTTGGAGAAAGAGAGCCTCAAAGTATGGTGTAAAATGGTCCAAACTTGCCATTTTTGGAAACCCTAAAGTTTCTATTTTTGGCAGTTTTGTAATTTCTTGATTTTTCATGATTCCTTCATCATTTCTTGATCAAATCTTGTCCAATGAACATATATAACATGAATTTCATGAATTTGACCTTAAAAGGCCAGGAGTTGACTTTTTTCACTGCACAGTTGACTTTTTCCCCAATTTCTTGATTATCAAGCAACTGATCAATTGAGACCCTTCTGAAACCAATTGATGAGCAATTTTCCATCCATATACACTTAAGAACATAAGGAATACCATGAGATCAAGTTTTGTCCAAAAAATCAGAAATAAACTGATTTTATGTCAAACCCTAATTTTGGCACCCTCTGGTTAGGAGGAAATAACACATCCTCCAAATCCAAATTCCTCTGAATATGATGTATATCCTTTCTAACAAAGATGAGATATGAAATTTGGAGGTGAGAAAAACTCAAAGAGCTTGCCCATTTGAGGGTCAGATCCCCATTTAGACTGCTTGGTGTAAGAGATGATGCACTGTCCAATCTTCTTGATGAATTCTCCTCTTCCAATGCCTTGTAGGATCAATTGAGATGATATATGACATAAGAGACCCTTGAAGCTTATTTGAAGACTCTTGGCTCTCGTTCTCTTGCTTTGGATGATCAACACCTTTGAGAATCACCTAATCCCATGCCCCTATGCAAGATGCAATGCAATACTTTATGTTTTATTTTTCTGTGCTTGAATGCAATGCAATGAAATGAAAGCACATGCTAAATGATATGAAAAAAGAGAGGGTAAATTTTAGGGTATGACAACGGGGTCTTATCTTTCAAAGATACGAATCCGAATTTTCTCACAAACCCGTTGCCTCAACACGAGAAAGCTGCAGTCAATTTGATAGAAGAAGAGTCTAACGACAGCTATCAAATTCATGATGTACTCTTATTGAGGACCAATCTGGTCAAGATGCATCGCAGACAGAGCGGGTATAGCCATATACCACCTAACAATTATCACTAGTGTGATATCTGCTCTATAGACAATCAAGGGTGTTCTGTGGTGCAATCAGCTCTACAGGAACAATTGGATCTCGGATGGATCCAAGAGCATCGAGCTCTTGGAGTTAACATGACTTATACGAATTCCAACATCCTTCAGAACCACGACATCTGCGAGATGAATGTCAACCTGGTGGCAATGCACTCAAGGCAAGGCCAACATCATGATCTGCCACGGCACGATTACAATTCCTGTCTGATTTTCTTGGTAAACAATCAGGGATGCTCTTTTGTACAAGAGGCCCTCCAGCGTTAGATGGATCTTGGGTGGATCCAGGACTACCATGATAAAAATATTTGTCAGATCAACGTGATTCAAATCTTCGATATTCGCTTGATGAATACCAGCTTGGTAGAATTACACGCTAAGCAAGTCCAGCTCGGTTTTCTGACTTCGCATAATTATCAGAACTGTAAAGGATGTTTTGAGAGTGACCAGGGATGTGCTCTCGTTCAAAGAACTTTGCAACACTTGTTAAACCACTGGTGGCTTCCGATCTATATAGATGAAGACACGCAACAAGTCAGTGTGGTTAATGGGAACCCTACTAGGCATCAAAGTCAGGATGCTCGATCAATGGAAACAGACCTAGTAAGGTTACACTGCATTCAAAGCAGACGTGGCCAGGTGCCACCACATAATTATGAAAGCTGTAGAGTTTGCTCGAAAAATAACCAAGGATGTTACCTCGTGCGAGCAGCCCTTCAGAGTCAGTTGGACCGCAAAGAGATTCATCCATATCCAATTTCGGGGTCCATTAACTTGATGCCCAACTACTTCGATGATCAAATCAAGGATGTGGTTGTAATCTCAGATCCTGAGAGGACCAAGGATGTTTGTGCTATCATCCCTCTACTTGACGAATCGAAGGTTCTTAGCCAAGAACTGATTAAAGTTACCTACGACAGTAAGAAAAATCAGAAGGCTCATGTAGTTATCTATCTACCGAGACCATTACCGTATGAATCAAATAAGGTTATCCCTTACAAATACGGTGCAACAATAATTGAGAATGGAAAGGGAATTCCATTACCCTCCGTCGTGAATATTGCAGACATCAGTCGAGTAACACGGAGCGGTCGAATCTTCAACCGAGGAGTTGGAGAACCTAACAAAGAAAAGGAACCTCAAACAGAAGTTCCTAATCCACCAGTCGATCAATCCAGTGATCCCGACCTTTCAAAGAATGATGATGAGATACTAAAGCTCATCCAAAAGAGTGAATACAACATTGTTGATCAGCTGTTACAAACTCCTTCAAAGATCTCTGTGCTATCACTTTTACTCAGTTCCGAATCCCACAGAGAGGCTCTATAGAAAGTCTTAGAGCAAGCCTTTGTGGAACAGGATGTGTCAATACGATAGTTCGATAGTATCATCTCTAACATCACTTCCTGCAACAACTTAGGGTTCAGTGACGAGGATTTGCCAGAGGAGGGCAAAAGTCACAATATGGCGCTCAATATCACAGTCAACTGTCAGGAGGATGCTTTAGCCAGCGTACTGGTAGACACCGGATCGGCCATCAACGTTATGCTGAAGTCCACCTTAATGCGACTATCATTTAAAGGGTCCCCAATGAGGGGCTGTGAGGTCATCGTCAAAGCATTTGACGGGTCTCAGAAAGCAGTTATCGGCGAAGTCGACCTTCCCATAACTATCGGTCCTCATATTTTCCTAATCACTTTCTAGGTCATGGACGTCCGGGCAGTGTACAACTGTTTATTAGGAAGACCTTGGATACACCAGGCTGGGGCAGTCACTTCGACGCTGCACCAGAAACTGAAGTTCGCAAAGAACGATCAACTCGTCACGGTCTGTGGAGAACAAGCCTTGATCGTGAGTAACCTGTCATTATCTACTTGTATAGAACCTGAGGAGGTTGTTGGGACTCAGTTCCAAGCACTTTCGGTGAGCAATAAGAATCAATCAGAGAAAGGAACCTCTATTTCCTCATACAGGGATGCTCTCGAAGTGATCAAAAGTAACAATGCAAAAGGATGGGGACAACTTGTCATTCCTACTGATAACAAAAAAAAGAAGGGTGTTGGTTTTTCCACAACCTGCACCCAGACAGCTGCTAACGATGAAAGTCTTCATCCTATTCAGGACTTCTTCCACAGTGGAGGTTTCCTTCACCCAATGCCTCAAGCAGTCCATACCATCAACGAGGGAGATCCCTCTGATACAGAGGAAGAGTGGAAGTCCTATCTTAACGAGGACGGTTATACCTCTCAGGAAGAGGTGCCTATGCCATTTTTCTATCCCGCACAGAGTCCGAGATTTATACCCAGGTCAGATGTCAGAACAATATACGGAGATTGTGATCCGGAAGGATGTCGTGCTCCACCAAAATCATTAGAGGAATACACTTTGATGAAAGACAACTTTGACCACAACTATTATGGCCCAATGGATGGCCTGCCTATCTGGCAGCCGTACCCAGGAAACTCGGGGCAAGAAAATCAACCGAACAATGAAAATCAGCTGAGCATCATTGAACAGAATACCTGCGTCCCCACCATGTCATGGAAACAACACTCAGGTCATTCAAAAAATATCCAGCACGACGATGAATTTGCGAAGTTTACAGGACTAGAATTCATTAACTATGCTTTTACAGAGGTCAACGTCATCGAGAGAGATGACTCCTCCAGTTCCACAGAAGTATGGGACACCCTAGGACAACCAAGTCGAAAATACGACTATATGGTCAAGTACACTGCTCCTGAAAGCTCTCGTATCAGGCTCGAAGACATCCAGCCAATTGGATGGGGAGATTTACCTGAGAGCACAAATCCAATGCAAAATACCACAGAAGAGTTCGTCTACGACAACTCTGCTTGGGAAACAGATTCCAACGATCCTGCTCCACCAGAAGTCAGCGTTATTTCTGAAAACAAATCAAGGAAGGTACCATACTTTGTGATTCATCGAGGAGTTCGCCGCCAATGGGTTGCCGTCGATGTTCCGAAGATTATTCATCGGTCAAAGTAATTGTCGTCTTTAACCTTTCACCTTGCCCAGGTGAAACGAATGTTTTGATAGGGCTCACTTTCTGTAATTATCCCTCTTCGCTTTGCCCAAAGCGACAGAGTTTTGTTTTATAGGGCTGCAGTTTCAAGAATCGACAGAATCATAAATAAAATAACGTCGTTCTGTAATTTCCGCATTAATTGCCGTTTTCTCTTTTTTCTTTTTTTAGAAAATGGTAATCCTAAAAAACAATTCAAATAATAAAAAAAAGCAGTAATCAGAAAATACACTGCACACACTCTTGCATTCTCTCCATCTCTTCTAAAAAAAACAATCACCACGTCATGCAGATTGCTTGTTTTGAACCCCGTTGAAACATACGATCCAATGCCTTCTCCCAACTTTGAATTCCCGGTATTTGGGGCTAAAGAAGAAGTTAACGACGAAATTCCAGAAGAGATCTCCCGTTTACTAAGACAGGAGGAAAGGTCCATTAAACCTCATAAAGAGCCGTTGGAAACGGTCAACTTGGGCTCAGAGGAGGAAAGAAAGGAAATCAGGATTGGGGCACTGCTCAGTCCAACTGCCAAAGAGAGTTTGACAGAACTTCTCAAAGAATTTCCCGATGTGTTTGCTTGGTCCTATCAGGACATGCCAGGGTTGGATACCAGCATCGTGGAACATCATTTACCATTGAAATCAAAATGACCGCCAGTAAAATAGAGGTTGAGACGAACTCACCCGGACATGGCCATCAAAATCAAAGAGGAAGTACAAAAATAGATTGACGCAGGTTTCCTCGCCACGTCAGAATATCCTCAATGGTTAGCCAACATCGTACCCATTCCAAAAAAGGACAAAAAGGTCAGATTGTGTGTCGATTACAGAGATCTAAACAAGGCTAGTCCGAAGGATGACTTTCCCTTACCACACATTGACATGCTGGTAGACAGTACAACAAAGTTCAAAGTTTTTTCCTTCATGGATGGATTCTCGGGCTATAATTAAATCAAAATGGCGCCGAAAGACATGGAGAAAACTTCCTTCATCACCCCATGGGGTACCTTTTGTTACAAGGTGATGCCGTTGGTTTGAAGAACGCCGGGGCAACCTATCAAAAGGCCATGACTACTCTATTTCATGACATGATACACAAAGAAATCGAAGTGTATGTCGATGATATGATTGCCAAATCTAAAACAGAAGAGGAGCATGTGACCCACCTGTCCAAACTATTCGAGCGGTTGAGAAAGTACAAACTCCGCTTGAATCCCAATAAGTGCACCTTCGGTGTCCGTTCAGGGAAACTCTTAGGGTTCATCATCAGCCAGAAAGGAATTGAGGTTGATCCTAACAAGGTCAAGGCCATTCAAGAAATGCCTTCTCCGAAAACTGAAAAACAAGTCAGAGGATTCTTGGGACGTTTGAACTACATTTCCCGATTCATATTCCTCATGACCGCGACATGCGAGCTGATTTTCAAATTACATAAAAAGAACCAGGATTGCGTTTGGACAGAAGACTGTCAAACCGCCTTCAACAATATCAAGGAATACCTATTGAACCCACCGATTCTGTCACCTCCAGTGGAAGGAAGACCACTGATAATCTATTTAACAGTCCTAGAGGACTCAATGGGTTGTGTACTTGGCCAACAAGACGAAACCAAAAGGAAAGAGTTTGCCATCTACTATTTGAGCAAGAAATTCACCGACTGCGAGACTCGGTACACTATGCTTGAGAAAACTTGCTGTGCTCTGGCTTGGGTAGCCAAACGTCTTTGCCAGTATATGATTCGTCACACTACTTGGTTAATCTCAGAAATGGATCTAATCAAGTACGTCTTTGAAAAACCTGCTCTCACGGGAAGGATTGACCGTTGGCAGATGTTGTTATCAGAATACGACATCGAGTACCATGCTCAAAAAGCCGTCAAAGGGAGTATTTTAGCCGATCATTTGGCTCATCAACCGATTGACGATCAGGAATCAGTCGGAATTGATTTCCCAGACGAAGATGTCATGTATTTGAAAATGAAAGATTACGATGAACCGCTACCCAGTGAAGGGCCAGAACCAGGTTCCCAATGGGGACTTATCTTTGACAGAGCTGTCAATCATTATGGAAATGGAATTGGGGCAATCATCATAACACCTCAGGGTACCCACATTCCTTTCACCGCCAGACTTACATTCAAGTGTACAAACAACGAGGCCGAATATGAAGCTTGTATCATGGGTCTCGAGGAAGCGATCGACTTAAGGATCAAAAACTTGGATGTATATGGCGACTCAGCCCTGGTTATCAATCAAATCAAAGGAGATTGGAACACAAACCAATCAAGACTAATTCCTTACAAAGATTACGCGAGAGGGTTGTTACCCTTCTTCAACAGAATCGAGTTTCATCATATCCCTCGTGAAGAGAACCATATGGATGATGACTTAGCCACTCTCTCTTCCATGATTAGTGTAGGTCAATGGAGCGACTTACCTAAGATCGATGTAATGCACCTTGAACATCCCGCTTACATCTTCACGATTGAAGCAGTCATAGACGACAAACCTTGGTATCACAATATCAAAAGCTTCCTTCAGAAACAAGAGTACCCACCTGGGGCACTAAGGAAGAATAGAAAAACCCTCAGAAGGCTGGAAGGTAGTTTCTTCCTGAGCGGTGATACACTCTATAAGAGAAACTTTGACATGGTCTTGCTCCGATGCGTAGACAGACCAGAAGCAAACATGCTGATAAAAGAAATTCACGAAGGATCCTTTGGCACTCATGCCAACGGACACACAATGGCGAGAAAAATTCTGAGAGCAGGGTACTACTGGTTAACAATGGAATCCGACTGCTACAAGTACATGAGGAAGTGTCATAAGTGTCAGATATACTCTGACAAAATCCATGTACCGCCAATGCATCTCAAAGTTCTTTCTTCCCCATGGCCTTTTTCCATATGGGGAATCGATATGATTGGCATGATTGAACCAAAGGCTTCGAACGGACATCAGCTCATCCTCGTAGCCATTGATTACTTCACCAAGTGGGTTGAAGCAGCGTCATACGCTAGTGTAACCAGACAAGTGGTGGTCCGATTTATCAAAAACAATATCATCTGTCGTTATGGTGTTCCAAGCTAGATCATTACCGATAATGGATCCAACTTGAACAATAAGATGATGAAAGAGTTGTGTGCTGAGTTCAAGATCGAACACCATAACTCATCTCCCTACCGACCCAAGATGAACGACGCGGTAGAAGCGGCTAACAAGAACATCAAGAAGATCGTTCAAAATATGGTTGTAACCTACAAAGACTGGCACGAAATGCTACCCTTTGCTCTTCACAGTTATCGAACATCTGTCCGTACCTCAACAGGGGCAACCCCTTTCTCTCTAGTATATGGCATGGAGGCCATGCTCCCCATCGAAGTAGAGATCCCATCAATCCGGGTATTGATGGAAGCTAAGCTTACAGAAGCTGAATGGTGTCAAAGTCGACACAACGAACTGAATCTGATCGAAGAAAAGCGAATAGCGGCACTATGCCATGGTCACTTGTATCAGCAAAGAATGAAGAAGGTGTTTGACAAAAAGGTTCGACCTTGCATCTTCAGAAAAGGAGACCTTGTGCTCAAAAAGATACAATCGTTTCTCACTGATTCTCGGGGCAAGTGGACTCCGAATTATGACGGCCCCTATGTGGTCAAGAAAGCTTTCTCAACCGGTGCCTTGAGATTTGCAACCATGGATGGAGAAGAATTTACCTACCCCACGAATGTTGATGTAGTCAAGAAATACTTCGCCTAAAAAAAAACGTCTCGGTGGATTGAAAATCCGAAAGGGCAGTCCAGGCAAAAATTAGAGACATGATCAAAAATCATCCCGGTGGATTGGAAATCTCAAAGTACAATCCAGGCCAAAGTTAGGGATAATGGCAAGTAACTACGTCCAACAGGGGCAAATCCCCCAGCAGCAGTTACACCATCCATCAGAAAACTCCAGTGAAGGTCATCTTTGACGGAAGCTCAGGATGCCCGGAATTCAAAGTTGGTAGAAGGATAGTGGTCGTTATGTTTCAATGTAGCCCTTTTCCATTAAATTACCATTTTCTAACTTTGTAAATACTCTATGGAATCACGCGTTTGGCTGATTTCCATCTTATCAATAAAATTTGAGCCCTTGTGCGTTTGCTTGCAATTCTTATTTGTTTTAGCTTTACAGAACGACGTTTTAACATAATCAGCTATTCTTGAAACAAAACAAAAATGAATTTACTTGTCAATTTTTCTGCTTTTAAATAAAGATGGCAATTTCTTTTGACTGTCGAACATCGAAAGAACGTCGATCGCTTCTCCAAAGGCGTCCGAACTTCAAAGTGCAGAATCAATGTACTCCTTCTAAACCAGTACGCCTGAATGAAGGATCAGTTGTGTCAGAGACCATATTCCATCTGACACCCCCTGGCAGAGTTCTTACCTCCTAAGCCCGACCAACGGTTGTTCCCCGCAGGGACTATTTCTCCTAAGCAAGGAAGAATTGCTATCGTGAACAAGTGATACTTTACATCCCCAATGTGGCCGAGTATCCAATCGTGTTTATCTACTAGTCTGTATGGCGCGTCAGTTTTATCAGCATAAACATACATGCATCATGCATTGTGGATTTACATTCATATTCACATTGCATCACCATCACTCTAGTCGGTCTTATCCCCTAGTGATAACAGTTCTCTCAATCAAATTGTCAGTTCTTTCCTCGTCAGGAAATGTTGCGTCTGAACAATCTCTCTCCTCCAGTTTATTTCTGGATTAGAATTGGCCCTTGACCACTTTGATAACTTGAACCTCTGGAAAACCAGAGAACCCTCGACAAATGTCACTCTTCGCCATTGAAGATGATATTTTCGCTTTCCCGGATTAAGGAAAATCCCCAGAGAAAGCCTCTCAATTAGAGATTCGACAATACAACAGTTTTTCTCTGAAAAAACCACTGACGAAAAGGTCATCAGCACCTCAAAATTGGATCACATCATATGGCATTTCTCCAAAAAGATCCCGAGAAAAGTATGATGTAATACCCCAAGCAGAAACAGTCTCTCAAGAGACTCGTTTTCCCCGATAGAGTCGACAAATGGCGTCTCCAACAGAGAAGTTTGTACACCTCTACAACTCAGACGACTGGGTTCCCCAGGAACTCTGACATCAAATTTTTTTCTATCAAATGGCATCTCCCCAGGAAAATTCGGCGAGAAGTTTGAGGAAAACCGCTACACAAAGCGTCCCTTGTCAAGAAAGTTTATTGAGAAAAGAAACTTAGACCAGTTCCTTGGTAGGAAACCAGGATCGAGGGGAAGTTTATTTCAAGAAACTTAGACCAGTTCCTTGGTAGGAAACCAGGATCGAGGGGAAGTTTATTTCAGAAACTTAGACCAGTTCCTTGGTAGGAAACCAAGATCGAGGGGAAGTTTATTTCAGAAACTTAGACCAGTTCCTTGGTAGGAAACCAGGATCGAGGGGAAGTTTATTTCAAAAGAAAACTGAGACCAGTTCCTTGGCTGAAGACCAGGATCGAGGGGAAGTTTACCCTTTCTTAGCATCATTGCTTAGCAAAAGAAGATGGGTGAGCATATTGCCATTCATAACCACCATCAAAATTTTGGGTATTCCGATATTTAATCCTCTTGCACCTCGAATTCCCGAATACCTTCGCCATTCACACATTCGGGTCCAAGAAAATTAAATAGGGGCATCTGTCATACCCTAAAATTTGACCACTAAGATTTCCCATCATTGTGTAAATCATCATCACAATATGGATGTATCAGCATGCCTCATCAGTCTCCCCAAAGATGGGTGAGCATTCACTACAATCAGAATTAGGGTTTCAAGCCCTCTCTGAGCTCTTAGACAAAGGATCAATCAAGAAATGACATGATCTTCAACTTGTCTAAACTCTCAAACATCCACAATGGATAAAGAGGACTCCCACAGCAAGAATCAAACATAAGGTTGCAACATTCTAAGTGGATTAAGCCTCAAGATCGCCAGTGTCACCAAATTAGGGTTTGGTCGACCAGGGCCTCCAGATGGAAATTTTCCTCTGGGCATGAGCCAATGCTTCAAAGCATAACCTAAGATGCTCCATGGAATATCATAAACCCAATCAAGAAGTCAATTTTGCCTCAGGGGATGCATTCACTAAAAAAAATCAGGAATTAGGGTTTCTTGACCTAATTCACCCCTAAGTTGACTTTTTGGGCAAAACATGAGCCAGGACCTCAAGACATGGTTTGAGGGTCTCTAACACACTACATTGATCCATTTGCAACAATGGATTGATCCAAGAAGTGTAGCGCGATTTTTGTGGTTTCGAATCACTATCGCTTTGGTACTACAGTTAGATTCATTTTTTATCCTATTGATGCTGATGAAGGAAGGGAAATAGTTGTCTCCGACTAACCCTGCTTGCAAACTGAGGTTAAACAGTCAAAATTGTTGGTTTACAGATGCGGCTTTAGTTCGTGGGCCTATCTCTGCTTATTTTGTTCAGAATGAAATACCGGGATTGTTCATGGGGAATTTGTTGGGATCCTACGCCAGATTGGATGGAGGTAGGGGACTTTGGGGTTTTTTTGATTAGTGTGCTCGCTAAGATTCTTTTTTCAATCTTATGCCTACGTATTCCCGGGATAGGGAAATCAGAGCGATCGTAGTTCCTCGTATTCTATGGGAGGAAATGGTGTTTTGGTGTCTTGTTCAAAGCACAAGACATGAAGCTAAAGGTGGTTTGTATCTTGTTCAAAGCCCATGATGTGAAGCTGAAGGGTCTATTTTGTATCTTGTTTGAAGCCCAAGATGTGAAGCTAAAAGGGTGTTGACTTTAGAGAGAATTTGTCATCTCTAAAAGGGTGTTTTCTATCCAATCTCACCGAATACTTGATTATATCATGCAATCTACATATCAATCTACTCGTTTCAACCTCACGATCATGTCTATGGTCTTTAATTTCATTTATTTTAAGCATGGAATAAGAAATCAAAGAGAAACATCAAGAACCCTAAATTCTGGATGAAGGTTCAGAAATTCTATACACGATTCATACAAAGCAATTGATTGAGGGTAAACACTCTATGCATGATTATGAACATATGGCCAAATTATTGTGCAGCAAAAAATGCATGGATCATAGAGTTAGAAGAACTCATGCTCACCTCTTGCAGCTGGTGATCATGTTTTGGGTTAGAGGTGTTACAGCTAGGTTCCAATGATCTGGATAGCTTCCCTAGGTGCCATGGAGTGTGTCTGGATGCTTGGAATGGATTGAAATGATCTGGAACTTGAGATGGCACCCCAACTGCAAATCCGTCAAAGGCTTGAGCAATTGGCTAGTGATTTTGTGATTTTGGTGTTCCAGATGTTATGTGAGTGTTTGGATCACTTCTATATGATGTTTATGAGGTGTGTGTGTGATTGGTTTGATTGGAATTGCTCTCAAACTCAAAACCCGATAGTGACTTGCTTTGGAAGGCAAATTTGGAAGTGAGAAGGTGATTTTGAGGAAAGCATCTGTTTGATGGCTTTGGTGTACTCAAATTGAGCACAAATGAGCTCGATTTATAGTAGAGCAAGTTTGTTTTGGGATCAATAGTGAATGGCAACTGGTGTATAGGTTTGGCCAATGTTGAGCAATGAGAATCCAAGTCTCCTCTAGCCATTGACTAGAGGTTAGGGCACAGAGTTGTGGTTCCCTAGTTGTTGGATCATTCTTGACTGAATTCAGTTGCAAATGTGTCAGTCAATGCCACCTTGGTGCATCCATTAAATGCTCCAATCCAAAATTGGAGTCTTGTCCCTCTTTTAGGGATTTCTAGGTTTGGCATGCTATTTCTTGTTCCAAAGACTTTGGAGGCTTAGATCAGTGTTTGTTCCCTTTAGATTTGATCCTTAGATGTGTCCAAAGTGATGAAAAGGCTTGAAATTATCTGATTTTACCAAATCAAGCAAAAGTGCAAAATTTTGACTAGCCTTGGCAGTTTTCAGCAAGGCATATTGCCATTGTCATATCTCATGGCTCAAGTGGAATTTGATGGAGTTCTTGGCCATTTTGGAAAGCCCTCATATGATACAATAACTGTTTAATCATAATTGGTGTTGATACTTTTTTGGATCCAAGTGAAAAATGCCCCTACATTTGGAAAAAAGTGAAGGCAGATTCTGACATAGTGAAAATTTCACTAAGTGTTGGAAAAAAGTGACATTTTCACTTTTTGTGATTTTGATCATTCCATAATTTAAAATCCATGAGGAATTGGAATGAGTGGTAGTTGAAGCTTTTGTAGAGGGTAATGAGAGCTACAAATCCAACTTTGGATGGGAAAAAATGGCCTTGTGGTTTAGGAGTTATGATCCTCCAAAGTTGGTACCCTAACTTAGAAAATTTTCTAAGTTTTTTATGGTTACCCCTTTTACAAGTTATCCCACTTTTCTTGATTTTTCTTGATGAATGATGATTCCAACCACACATTAACATCATTTTAGGGTCAAAGAACCATTTTTGTGAAAAAGCTCAAAAAGTCAAAGTTTGACTTTTGTGCACAGTTGACTTTTTATCAGATGAATTCCAAACTGTGCGATTCTCTATGAAATCAAGTCCTTGACCTAAATCAAACTTGATGGATTGATTTCATAGGTGTTATAGGGTGTATTGAATCATGTCTTAGGGTTTGGGAGCATGTCCTGGTCAAAAGTCAAAGATACAATTGACTTTTTCCGGGAAACCCTAACTGTGGTTCTGATGAAATTGAAACTTGTTGCTCAAGCTTCTTGGATCAATCCATTATTGCAAATGGATCAATGTGATGTATTTGAGACCCTCAAATCCCCTCTTGAGGTCTTGGCTCATGTTTTATCCCAAAAGTCAACTTAGGGGTGAATTAGGTCAAGAAACCCTAATTCTTGATTTTTTTATGAATGCATCCCCTGAAGCTAAATTGACTTGATGATTGGGTTCATGAGATCCCTTGGAGCATCATAGGTTATGCTTTGAAGCATTGGCTCATGCCCAGAGGAAAATTTCCATCTGGAGGTCCTAGTCGACCAAACCCTAATTTGGTGACACTGGCGATCTTAAGGCTTAATCCACCTAGAAGGGAGAAGCCTTATGCTTAATCCTTGAAGTGGGAGTCCTCTTGTTCCTTTGTGGATGTTTGAGAGGCTAGACAAGTTGAAGGTCATGTAATTTCTTGATTGATCCTTTGTCTAAGAGCTCTGAGAGGGCTTGAAACCCTAAGTCTGATTGCAGTGGATGCTCACCCATCTTTGGGGAGACTAATGGTTCATCCATATTGTGATAATGATTTGCACAATGATGGGAATTCTTAGTGGTCAAAATTTGGGGTATGACAGATGCCCCTATTTAATCTTCTTAGACCCAAACGTGTGAATGGCGAAGGTATTCGGACATTCGGGGTGCAAGAGGATTAAATATCGGAATACCCGAATTTTGATAATGGTTATGAATGGCAATTCGCGCATCCTTCCTCTTTTGCTAAGCAATGATGCTTAGAAAAGGTAAACTTCCCCTCGATCCTGGTTTCCTACCAAGGAACTGGTCTCAGTTTCTGATTTAAACTTCCCCTCGATCCTGGTTTCCCACCAAGGAACTGGTCTCAATTTCTGGAATAAACCTCCCCTCGATCCTGGTTTCCTACCAAGGACCTGGTCTCAATTTTCGATATAAACCTCCCCTCGATCCTGGTTTCCTACCAAGGATCTGGTCTCAATTTCTGATGTAAACTTCCCCTCGATCCTGGTTTCCTACCAAGGAACTGGTCTAAGTTTCTTTTGTCAATAAACTTTATTGACAAGGGACGCTATGTGTAGCGGTTTTCCTCAAAATTCTCGCCGAATTTTCCTGGAGAGATGCCATTTGATAGAAAAACTTTTGATGTCAGACTTGCTGGGGAACCCATCTGTCTGAATTGTAGAGGGGTACAAACTTCTCTGTTGGAGATGCCATTTATTGACTCTATCTGGGGAAAACGAGTCTCTTGAGAGATTGCTTTTGCTTGGGGTTACCACATCATACTTTTCTCGGGATCTTCTTGGAGAAATGACATATGATGTGATCCAATTTTGAGGTGCCGATGACCTTTTCGTCAGTGAATTTTTCGGAGAAAAACTACTGTACTACCGAATCTCTGATTAAGAGGCTTTCTCTAGGGATTTTCCTTAATTTGGGAAAGCGAAGATATCATCTTCAATTGCGAAGAGTGATGTTTTTCAGAAGCTCTCTGGCTCTTCAGAGGTTCAAGATATCAAAGTGGTCAAAGAACCACCTTCAATCTGTAGCGAGCGATTTTGGACGTGGTTCTTAAGCACTGTCGCTCTGGGGTACTACAGGTCGATTCATTTTTTATCCTATTGAAGCTGATGAAGGAAGGGAAATAGATGTCTCCAACTAACCCTGCTTGCAAACTTAGGTTAAACAGTCAAAACTGTTAGTTCACAGATGCGGTTTTAGTTCGTGGGCCTCTCTCTGCTTATTTTGTTCAGAACGAATTACCGGGATTGTTTATGGGGAATTTGTTGGGATACTGTGCTAGATTGGCTGGAGGTAGGGGACTTTGGGGTTTTTTTATTAGTGTGCTCGCTAAGATTCTTTTTCAATCTTATGCCTACGTATTCCTGGGATAGGGAAATCAGAGCGATCGTAGTTCCTCCTATTCTATGGGAGGAAATGGTGTTTTGGTGTCTTGTTCAAAGCCCAAGACATGAAGCTAAAGGTGGTTTATATCTTGTTCAAAGCCCAAGATGTGAAGCTGGAGGGTCTATTTGTATCTTGTTCGAAGCCCAAGATGTGAAGCTAAAAGGGTGTTGACTTTAGAGAGAATTTGTCATCTCTAAAGGGGTCTGTTTGTCACAATTGTTGCGTGACTGATTATAAAGGAGAATTACTTTAACTGGGATATGCGAATCAAGCAATGCCATAATTTCCTTTATAGGGGATTTTTAACCTGAAGGAGAAGACTTTAACTCAGTTTAGAGCAATGCCATCTTTCCTTAGTAATTTCTCATGCTAAAAGAGGGACAGTGGCGTGGATGTAAATAATCCAGAGGCTTGCCGCTTACAGCAATTAGACGAGGGAAAGGGAGTTGTTGATGTTTGTATGTTGTGACCAAAGCGTGATTTGATGCTAAAAGGTTGATGGAATCAAACGGGAATTTCCTTATACGTAGCCTAAGAGGAGGCTATTGACCCAACAAGAGGATGCTTTTGTGTCTCGTACGAAGTCCGAGATAGAGGCTAAAAGGGTTGACTCAATAAGAGAGTGTTTTTATATGTGTCATGTACGATGCCCAAGACAGAGGCTAAAGGTGTTTGACTCAACAAGAGAGTCTTTGTACCTCGTACGAAGCCCGAGATGGAGGCTAAAAATGTTTGACTCAACAAGAGAGTCTTTTATACTCAACAAGAGAGTGATTTGTATCTCGTGCGAAGCCCGAGATAGAGGCTAAAGTTGATCGACCCAACAAGAGAGTCTTTTTATACTCAACAAGAGAGTGTTTTGTATCTCGTACAAAGCCCGAGATGAAGGCTAATAAAGGATTGACTCAACAAGGGAGTCTTTTATAATCAACAAGAGAGTGATTTGGTATCTCGTACGAAGCCCGAGATGGAGGCTTAAAAGGTTAGCTCCGCTGGGGAGAATCATTGTACAAAGCCCAAGAGGATTTTGGGGTTACTGTTTCAGTTGAGTGACATGTCCAGTATGTTGGTTAAAAGAGAAAATCAGTTCTTATATGGGTAATATTGTACTCATGGATTTGATCTGAGGACCGGGATTATTTCCTGTTCTTTAAGGAAACGGGGAATCCGAAGTGTATTGAGACTACCCGAGTTTACGGTGTTTTTTTTCTATTTTTGAAGGGAACTTGAGAATGTCTTCGAGACTCAAGGAGGTTAGACTGTCCAAGTCTAGAGTTTTATCTTTCGTACTATGCTTAAGAGAGATCAATAGACAGTATGTTCTCCGTAGGAAGATCTAGACTCTTTGAAAGACTGTTCTATTAAGATGACTAATTTCTGTTCCTATACCTTTAAGAGGTCGTCGGGACAATTTGTACGAAGCCCAAGAGGAGGCTATCTTCCCGGAGGAAGAATCATTATACGAAGCCTAAGAGGAGGTTGTGAAAACTTTTAAGAAGCCGACGGGTCCTTGTACAATGCCCAAGAGGAGGCGGGGATGCTTTTAGGAAGCCTGTGGGTCCTTGCACTAAGCCCAAGAGGAGGCTGATGAACAGTTCCAAAAGGGGTTTCACTTGGAACATTGGCCTTCTGTATATGAACTGTTCAAGGGGGAGATTTCTTAGATCTAGTTATCTAAAATTGTTGTAAAAGAAATTCTCATGGTTTAGGTTATGTTGAAATATCCGGGAGAACTTCGGATGTAAGGAGGCGATGTTTTGTCTAGTTCTAGACGTAGTTGCCGGGGAAACTCTAAATATCTATACTAGTATTACACAGTCGATATGAGTTTATGAAAGAAGACTTACAGTGAAACAGCCCCACAATACAGTTATATATGAAAGCGGTAAATGAAAGCGGGTAAACACTTACTCGGTTGTAGAGCCTCCATGCTGTTTGGTTAGTTGTTCAACAAAGAAATTGAAAATAACTGTATGTTACAAAATCAAAGGAGAAAGTGCTTTTGAAAGGAAAATTGGGGATTACAGCTCAAGGAGAGACCCGGGGTTTAATCAGTGATCGCACTGTCATTTTGTACAGGGACTTATACAAGTGACTGAGGCCCAAGAAAGATTTTCTGTACAAGGGGATAGGTCTTACACTCTCTCAAGAGGCCCAAAATGATTGAAAGTGAATAAAGATGGGTCTTATAGCTCAAGGAGAAGCCCATGGTTTATTTTGAAAAGGGCGACGATCGCGCCGAGGTTTTAAAAACACCGTGGGTCTTATACAATGACTGAGGCCCAAAAGTTTTTGGTTTCAAAAGGGGATTGAGTCTTACACTCTATTAGAGGCCCAAAAAAGGTTTTGAATGGGTCTTATAGCTCGAGGAGAGGCCTAGATGGTTTGTTTAAAACAGGCGATGATCGCGCCGAACTTTTGAAATACAACGGGACTTATACAACATTTGAGGCCCAAAATAGGTTTGTATTTACAAAGGATTGGGTCTTACACTCTATTAGAGGCCCAAAGTGTTTTGAATAGGTCTTATAGCTCGAGGAGAGGCCCAAGGGTTTGATTTTTGAACTGGCGATCACGCCGGGATTTTTGAAAGCGCAGCGGGTCTTATACAATGACTGAGGCCCAAAAAAGGTTTAGGTTTCCAAAGGGGTTGGGTCTTACACTCTAATAGAGGCCCAAAAGTTTTTAAAAGGTTTGATGAGGGTTGAATTAATCAAAACCCTAATTTGTATCCAAAATGTATTTTAATTGAATAAAAAATTCAATTAAAATGATCAAAATTGTTTAACATGTGGAAAAAAAATTGTGATCTTGGATTAATGTTTCAAAAATCAAGTTTTGACCTACAAAATGATTAGAAGTCATTAAAATTTACAAAATGATTAGAAGTCATTAAAATTTGCAAAATCAATTATATGAAATAAATAATATTTTTGGGATTTTTTGGTAAAATAAAATATTTTAACATTTTTATGAATTATTAAAAAAAGAATCAACACAAAATCATTTAAACTCAGAGAGAAATTAATTTTTGAATCAATTAAATAAAATCACAAAAATTCAAATATTCAAATATTTGAAAAAGGGCGCCAAGAACATCTTGGCCTTGCCCGCGTGCTCTGTTTTTCCCAGATTTGCGTTTTCTATCCAATATCACTGAATACTTGATTATATCATGCAATCTACATACCAATCTACTCGTTTCAACCTCACGATCATGTCTATGGTCTTTAATTTCATTTATTTTACACATGGAACAAGAAATCAAAGAGAAACCTCAAGAACCCTAAATTCTGCATGAAGGTTCAGAAATTCCATACACGATTCATACAAAGCAATTGATTGAGGGTAAACACTCTATGCATGATTATGAACATATGGCCAAATTATTGTGCAGCAAAAATTGCATGGATCATAGAGTTAGAAGAGCTCATGCTCACCACTTGCAGCTGGTGATCGTGTTTTGGTTAGAGGTGTTACAACTAGGTTCCAATGATCTGGATAGCTTCCCTAGGTGCCATGGAGTGTGTCTGGATGCTTGGAATGGATTGAAATGATCTGAAACTTGAGATGGCACCCCAACTGCAAATCTGTCAAAGGATTGAGCAATTGGCTAGTGATTTTGTGATTTTGGTGTTCCAGATGTTATGTGAGTGTTTGGATCACTTCTATATGATGTTTATAAGGTGTGTGTATGATTGGTTTGGTTGGAATTTCTCTCAAACTCAAAACCCGATAGTGACTTGCTTTGGAAGGCAAATTTGGAAGTGAGAAGGTGATTTTGAGGAAAGCATCTGTTTGATGGCTTTGGTCAATGTTGAGCAATGAGAATCCAAGTCTCCTCTAGCCATTGACTAGAGGTTAGGGCACAGGCTGCGGTTCCCTTGGTCTTGGATAAGTCTTGACTGAATTCAATTGGAAATGGCTCAGTCCATGCCACCTTGGTGTATGCATTGAATGCTCCAATCCAAAATTGGAGTCTTGTCCCTCTTTTAGGCAATTCTAGGTTTGGCATGCTATTTTTGGTTCCAAAGACTTGGGAGGCTTGGGATCAGAGTTGGTTCCTCCTTGGTCCCCCCTTGAGGTGTTCAGATGGATAGAGTTGATTGGAATTGCACAAATTTGGAAAATCGAGCAAAACTCCAAAATCTGCTTTGCCTTGACAGTTTTCAGCAAGGCATGATACAACAACTGTTTGATCATAGTTGGTTTTGATACTTTTTGGATCCAAGTGAAAAATTCCCCTACATTTGGAAAAAAGTGAAAGCAGATTCTGACTTAGTGAAAACTTCACTAAGTGTTGGAAAAAAGTGACATTTTCACTTTTCTTGATTTTGATCATTCCATAACTTGAAATCCATGGGGAATTGGAATGAGGTGTAGTTGAAGCTTTTGTAGAGGGTAATGAGAGCTACAAATCCAGCTTTGGATGGGAAAAAATGGCCTTGTGGTTTAGGAGTTATGATCCTCCAAAGTTGGTACCCTAGCCACTTTGTTCCATAACTTAGAAAATTTTCTAAGTTTTTTATGGTTACCCCTTTTACAAGTTATCTCACTTTTCTTGATTTTCCTTGATGAATGATGATTCCAATCACACATTAACATCATTTTAGGGTTAAAAAACCATAATTGTGAAAAATCTCAAAAAGTCAAAGTTTGACTTTTGTGCACAGTTGACTTTTTATCAGATGAATTCCAAACTGTGCGATCCTCTATGAAATCAAGTCCTTGACCTAAATCAAACTTGATGGATTGATTTCATAGGTGTTATATGGTGTATTGGATCATGTCCTAGGGTTTGGGAGCATGTCCTGGTCAAAAGTCAAAGATACAGTTGACTTTTTCTGCGAAACCCTAACTGTGGTTCTGTTGAAATTGAAACTCGTTGCTCAAGCTTCTTGGATCAATCCATTGTTACAAATGGATTAATGTGATGTATTTGAGACCCTCAAATCATGTCTTGAGGTCTTGGCTCATGATTTGTCCCAAAAGTCAACTTAGGGGTGAATTAGGTCAAGAAACCCTAATTCCTGATTTTTAGTGAATGCATCCCCTGAGGCTAAATTGACTTGATGAATTGGCTCATGCCCAGAGGAAAATTTCCATCTGGAGGCCCTGGTCGACCAAAACCCTAATTTGGTGACACTGGCGATCTTGAGGCTTGGTCCACTTAGAATGCTGCAACTTTGTGCTTGATTCTTGATGTAGGAGTCCTCTTGATCCATTTTGGATGTTTGAGAGGTTTAGCCAAGTTGAAGATCATGTCATTCCTTGATTGATCCTTTGTCTAAGAGCTCTGAGAGGGCTTGAAACCCTAAGTTTGATTGTAGTGGATGCTCACCCATCTTTGGGGAGACTAATGGTTCATCCATATTGTGATGATGATTTGCACAATGATGGGAAATATTGGTGGTCAAAATTTGGGGTATGAGACAATCCAGAAATAAAATGGAGGAGAGATCGCTTAGATGATTCATTTCCTGACGAGGAAAGAACTGACAACTCGATTGAGAGGACTGTTATCACTAGGGGATAAGACCGACTAGAGTGATAGTGATGCAATATGAATATGAATGTAAATCAATAATGCATGATGTATGTATGTATATGCTGACAAAACTGACGCGACATACAGACTAGTAGATGAACACGACTGGATACTCGGCCACAGTGGGGGATGAAAAGCATCACTGGTTCACGATAGCAATTCTGCCTTGCTTAGGAGAGATAGTCCCTTTCGGGAGTTATGATGGTCGGGCTTAGGAGATAAGAACTCTGTCAGGGGTATCAAATAGGAAAGTCGCATCTGATACAGCTGATCCTTCATTCAGGCGCACTGGCTTAAAATGAGTACTTTGATTCTGCACTTTGAAGCTCGATTACTTTTGGCGAAGCGATCGATGTTCTTTCGATGTTCAACAGTCAAAAGAAATTGCCATATTTATTTTAAAAGCAGAAAAAGTTTGACAAGTAAATTCATTTTTGTTTCGTTTCAAGAATCGTTATTCATGTTAAAATGTCGTTCTGTAAAGCTAAAATAAATAAGAGTTGCAAACAAAAGCACAAGGGCTCAAATTTTATTGATAGGATGGAAATCAGCCAAATTCGTGATTCCATAGAGTATTTACAAAGTTAGAAAATGGTAATTTAAGGGAAAAGGGATACATTGAAACATAATGACCACTATCCTTCAACCAACTTTGAATTCTGGACATCCTGAGCTTCTGTCGAAGATGACCTTGACTGGCGTTTTCCTGACCGATGGCATTACTGCTGCTGAGGGATTTGCCCCTTTGTTGAACATAGTTACTTGCCATTATCCCTAATTTTTACCTGGATTGTACTGTGATGTTTCCAATCCACCAGGATGATTTTTGATCCTGTCTCTAATTTTTGCCTGGACCGCCCTTTCGGGTTTTCAATCCACCGAGACGTTTTTTTTAGTTTAGGCGAAGTATTTCATGACTACGTCAACATTCGTGGGGTAGGAAAATTCTTCTCCATCCATGGTTGCGAGTCTCAAGGCACCTCCTGAGAAAGCTTTCTTGACCACATAGGGGCCGTCATAATTCGGAGTCCATTTGCCCCGGGAATCAGTGAGAAATGATTGTATCTTTTTGAGTACAAGGTGTCCTTTCCTGAAGACGCGAGGTCGAACCTTTTTGTCGAACGCCTTCTTCATCCTTTGCTGATACAACTGACCATGGCATAGTGCCGTGATTTTCTTTTCTTCGATCAGGTTTAGTTCGTCGTGTTGACTTTGACACCATTCAGCTTCTGTTAGCTTAGCTTCCATCAATACTCGAATTGATGGGATCTCTACTTCGATGGGGAGCACTTCTTCCATGCCATATACTAGAGAGAAAGGGGTTGCCCCTGTTGAAGTGTGGACAGATGTGCGATAACCGTGAAGAGCAAAGGGAAGCATCTCGTGCCAATCTTTGTAGGTTACGACCATCTTTTCAACAATCTTCTTGATGTTCTTGTTAGCCGCTTCTACCGCGCCGTTCATCTTGGGTCGGTAGGGAGATGAGTTATGGTGTTCGATCTTGAACTCTGTGCACAACTCTTTCATCATCTTGTTGTTCAAGTTAGATCCATTATCCATAATGATCTGGCTTGGAACACCATAACGGCAGATGATACTGTTTTTGATAAATCGGACTACCACTTGTCGGGTTACATTGGCGTATGACGCTGCTTCGACCCATTTGGTGAAATAGTAAATGGCTACCAGGACGAACCGATGTCCGTTCGAAGCTTTGGGTTCAATCATGCCAATCACGTCGATTCCCCAAATGGAAAAAGGCCGCGGGGAAGAAAGAACTTTGAGATGTGTAGGCGGTACATGGATTTTGTCTGAGTATATCTGACACTTGTGACATCTCCTCATGTACTTGTAACAATCAGATTCCATTGTCAACCAATAGTACCCTGCTCTTAGAATTTTTCTCGCCATTGTATGTCCATTGGCATGAGTGCCAAAGGACCCTTCGTGAATTTCTTTTATCAGCATGTCTGCTTCTAGTCTGTCGATGCATCGGAGCAAGACCATGTCAAAGTTCCTCTTATAGAGTGTATCACCGCTCAGGAAGAAACTGCCTGCCAGCCTTCTGAGGGTTTTTCTGTCTTTCCTTAGTGCCCCAGGTGGGTACTCTTGTTTCTGAAGGAAGCATTTGATATCGTGATACCAAGGTTTGTCATCTATGACTGCTTCAATCGCAAAGATGTAAGCGAGTCGTTCAAGGCGCATTATGTCAATCTTAGGTAAGTCATTCCATTGACCTACACTAATCATGGAAGAGAGAGTGGCTAATGCATCAGCCATGTGATTCTCCTCACGAGGGATATGATGAAACTCGACTCTATTGAAGAAGGGTAATAACCTTCTTGCGTAATCTTTGTAAGGAATCAATCTTGATTGGTATGTGTTCCAATCTCCTTTGATCTGATTGATAACCAAAGCTGAGTCGCCATATACATCCAAGTTCTTAATCCTTAAGTCAATTTCTTCTTCGAGACCCATGATACAAGCTTCGTATTCGACCTCAATGTTTGTGCACTTAAATGTGAGTCTGGCGGTGAAAGGAATGTGGGTACCCTGAGGTGTTATGATGATTGCCCGAATTCTGTTTCCGTAATGATTGATAGCTCCGTAAAAAATAAGTCCCCATTGGGTATCTAGTTCTGGCCCTTCACTGGGTAGCGGTTCATCGCAGTCTTTCATTTTTAGATACATGACATCTTCGTCTGGGAAGTCAAATCCGAATGATTCCTGATCGTCAATTAGTTGATGAGCCAAATGATTGGCTAAAACACTTCCTTTAACGGCTTTCTGAGCGTGGTACTCTATGTCATATTCTGATAACAACATCTGCCAACGTGCAATCCTTCCCGTGAGAGCAGGCTTTTCAAAGACATACTTGATTGGATCCATTTCAGAGATTAACCAAGTGGTGTGACGAATCATGTACTGGCGAAGACGTTTGGCTGCCCAAGCCAGAGCGCAGCAAGTTTTCTCGAGCATAGTGTACCGAGTCTCGCAGTCGGTGAATTTCTTGCTCAAATAGTAGATGGCAGACTCTTTTCTTTTTGTTTTGTCTTGTTGGCCATGTACAAAACCCATTGAGTCTTCCAAGACTGTTAAATATATGATTAGTGGTCTTCCTTCCACTGGAGGTGATAGAATCGGAGGGTTCAATAGATATTCCTTAATACTGTCAAAGGCGGTTTGGCAGTCTTCTGTCCAAACGCAGTCCTGATTCTTTTTGAGTAATTTGAAAATACGCGCACATGTCGCGGTCATGAGGAATATGAATCTGGAAATATAGTTCAAACGTACCAGGAATCCCCTGACTTGTTTTTCAGTCTTTGGAGAAGGCATTTCTTGAATGGCCTTGACCTTATCAGGATCAACCTCAATTCCTTTATGGCTGACGATGAACCCTAAGAGTTTCCCTGAACGGACACCGAAGGTGCACTTATTGGGATTCAAGCGGAGTTTGTACTTTTGCAAACGCTCGAATAGTTTTGACAGGTGTGTCACATGCTCCTCCTCTGTTTTAGATTTTGCAATCATATCATCGACATACACTTCAATTTCTTCATGTATCATGTCATGAAACAGAGTAGTCATGGCCCTCTGATAGGTTACCCCGGTGTTCTTCACACCGAACGACATTACCTTGTAACAGAAGGTACCCCAGGGGGTAATGAACGAAGTTTTCTCCATGTTTTTCGGCGCCATTTTGATCTGGTTATAGCTCGAGAATCCATCCATGAAGGAGAAAACATTGAACTTTGCTGTACTGTCTACCAGCATGTCAATGTGTGGTAAGGGAAAGTTGTCCTTTGGACTAGCCTTGTTTAGATCTCTGTAATCCACACACATTCTGAGCTTTCCGTCCTTTTTTGGAACTGGTACGATGTTGGCTAACCATTAAGGATATTCTGACGTAGCGAGGAAACCCCCGTCAATCTGTTTCTGTACCTCCTCTTTGTCGGAGTAATCGGGAGATCTCCTCTGGAATTTCGTCATCATTTTCTTCTTCAGCCTCAAATACCGGGAACTCAAAGTTGGGAGAAGGCATTGGATCGTATGTTTCAACGGGGTTTAAAACAAGCAATCTGCATGACGTGATGATTTGTGTTTAGAAGAGATCGAGAGAATGCAAGAGTGTGTGCAGTGTATTTTTCTTTGAAAACTCCTTGTTTTTATTATTAAGTTGTTTTTTTGGATTACCATTTTCTGAAAAAAGCAAAAAGAGAAAACAACAATTAATGCGGAAATTACAGAACGACGTTATTTTATTAATGAACAAGTCGATTCTTGAAACTACAGCCCTATAAAACAAAACTCTGTCGCTTTGGGCAAAACAAAGAGGGATATTTACAGAAAGTGAGCCGTATCAAAACATCTGTTTCACCTGGGCAAGGTGAAAGGTTAAAGTAAAGATGGCAATTACTTAGACTTATGAACAATCTTCGGAACATCGAAAATAACCCATTGGCGGCGAACTCCTCGGTGAATCACAAAGTCTGGAACCTTCCTTGATTTGTCTTCAGAAATGACGCTGATTTCTGGTGGAGCTGGATCATTGGAATCTGTCTCCCAGGCAGAGTTGTCGTAGGAGGATTCCTCAGTTGTATTTTACGTAGTATTTGTACTCTCAGTTGTATCTCCCTATCCAGTTGGCTGGATGTCTTCGAGCCTGATACGAGAGCTCTCAGGAGCGGTGTACTTGACCTTGAAGTCGTATTTTCCACTCGGCTGTCCCAGGGTGTCCCACACTTCTTTAGAATTGGAGGAGTCATCCCTCTCGATGACGTTGACCTCGGGAAAAGCATAGTTGATGAATTCTAGTCCGGCAAACGTTGTGAATTCATCGTCGTGCTGGGTATTTTCAGGATAACCTGGGTGTTGATCCCATGACATGGTGGGGACGCAGGTATTCTTTTCAATGATGCTCAGCTGATTTTCATTGTTCTGCTGACTTTCTTGCCCCAAGTCTCCGGGATACGGCTGCCAGATTGGCAAGCCATCCATTGGGCCATAATAGTCATGGTTAAAGTTGTATTTCATCGGAGTGTCTTCCTCTAGTGAATTTGGCGGAGCCCGGCATCCTTCAGGATCACAATCTCCGTATATCATTTCGACATCTGACCTCGGTATAAATCTCGGACTCTGTACGGGATAGCAAAAGGGAGTCTGTGTTTCGCCCTGAGACGTATTACCGTCCTCGTTGTGATAAGACTTCCATTCTTCCTCCGTATCGGAGGAATCATCTTTATTGATGGTATGCACGTCTTGAGTCACTGGTTGAAGGAAGCCTCCACTCTGGAAGAAGTTCTGAATGGGATGAAGACTTTCATCGTTAGCAGCTGTCTGGGTGTAGGTTGCAGAAAAACCAAGACCCGTCTTTGTTTTGTTATAAGTGGGAATGACAAGCTGTCCCCATCCTTTTACATTGTTATTTTTTATCACTTCGAGAGCATCTCTGTATGAGGAAATCGAGGTTCCTTTCTCTGATTGATTCTTATTGCTCACCGAAAGTGCTTGGAACTGAGTTCCAACAACCTCCTCGAGTTCTACACAAGTAGATAATAACAAGTTGCTCACGAGCAAGGCTTGTTCTCCACAAACCGTGACAAGTTGGCCGTTCTGGACGAACTTTAGCTTTTGGTGGAGGGTCGAAGTGACCGCCCCAGCCTGATGTATCCAAGGTCTTCCTAATAAACAACTGTATGTTTCCCGGATGTCCATGACCTGGAAAGTGACTTGGAAAGTGTGAGGACCAATAGTTATGGGAAGTTCGACTTCGCCGATAACCATTTTTTTGGATCCGTCAAATGCTTTGACGATGACCTCGCTGGTTCTCATCGGAGGTCCTTTGAATGATAATTGCATCAAAGTGGACTTCGACATAACATTCAGGGCTGACCCTGTGTCTACCAGTACGTTGGCTAAAGCATCATCCTGGTAGTTAACTGTAATGTTGAGCGCCATGTTATGACAGCGACCTTCTTCAGGTAATTCCTCATCACTAAATCCCAAGTTATTGCAGGAAGTGATGTTAGAGACAATGCTATCGAACTGTCTGATTGTTACATCCTGTTCTACAAAGGCTTGCTCCAAGACTTTCTGTAGAGCCTCTCTGTGGGCTTCGGAACTGAGTAAAAGTGATAACACAGAGATCTTCGAAGGAGTTTGTAACAGTTGATCAACAATGTTGTATTCACTCTTTTGGATGAGCTTCAGCATCTCATCATTGTTTTTCGAAAGGTCGGGATTACTGGATTGACCGACTGGTGGATCGGGAACTTCTGTCTGAGGTTCCTTTTCTTTGCTGGGTTCTCCAACTCCTCTGTTGAAGATTCTACCACTCCGTGTTACTCGACTGATGTTTGCAATATTCACGACGGAGGGTAACGGAATTTCCTTTCCATTCTCAATTGTTGTTGCACCATATTTGTAAGGGATAACCTTAGTTGATTCATACGGTAGTGGTCCCGGTAGATAGATGACTATGGGAGCCTTCAGATTTTTCTGACCATCATAAGTAATTTCGATCCGTTCCCGGTTAGGAACTCTCGATTCGTCCAGTAGAGGGATAATGGTACAAACATCCCTAGCCCTCTGATGATCAGAGATTACGACAACGTCCTAAATTTGATCAGTGAAGTAGTTGACTGATACAGAACTTGACCATGGTTGAATCTCTTTGCAGTCCAACTGACTTTGAAGGGCTGCTCGCACGAGGTAGCATCCTTGATTATCCACTGAGCAAACTCCACACTGCTCATAGTTGTGTAGTGGCACCTGGCCACGTCCGCTTTGAATACAGTGTAACCTTACTAGATCTGTTTCCATCGACCGAACATCCTGACTTTGATATCTAGTAGGATTCCCGTTAGTGATACTGATTTGCTGGGTGTCTTCATCCATATAGATTGGAAGCCACCAGTGGTTCAACAAGTGCTGAAGTGTTTCCTGGACAAGGGCACAGCCTTGATCGTCTTCGCAACCCGCTTTACAGCCCTGATAATCATGTGATACCAGGAACCCGAGCCGGACCTGTTTAGCATGTAACTCCACCAGGCTGGTATTCATCAAGCGAATATCGAAGATTTGAATCATATTGATTTGATAATTATTCCTATCATGGTAGTCTTGAATCCATCCAAGATCCACCTGATGCTGGAGGGCCTCTTGTACAAAAGAGCATCCCTGTTTGTTTACCGAACAAGTCAGGTAGAAATTATAATCTTGACGCGGAAGATTATAATACTGGCTTTGCCTTTAGTGCATTGCCACCAGGTTGACATTCATCGCACGGATATCGTGGTTTTGAATGATGTTGGAATTCGTATAAACCATGTTAACTCCACGAACTCGGTGCTCTTGGATCCACCCGAGATCCATCTGTTCCTGTAGAGCTAATTGCCCCATAAAATATCCTTGATTGCTTTCAGAGCAGATACCACACTGGTGATAATTATGATGTGGCACATGGCCATATCCACTCTGTCTACAATGCATCTTTACCAAGTTGGCCCTCAATAAGAGTACATCGTGAATTTGATAGGTGTTGTTAGACTCTCCCTCTATCAAATTGACTGTAGCCTTCTCGTGTTGAGGCAGCGGATTCATGAGAACACTCTGATTCGTATCTTTGAAAGATAAGACCCCGCTCCTAACAAGCTTTTGCACATCGGACTTGAAACTGAGACAACTCTCTATGTTATGCCCAGGTCCTCCTTGATGGTAAGGGCAAGTCTGATCCACCTTAAACCAAAAGGGTGGATTTTCCGGTACTGTAAGAGGAGACTTAGTCTGGACATGCCCCTTGGCTAACAGTAATAGAAATAGTTCTACGTACGATATGGGTATAGGATCAAATCCCGGTGGCCGCATTGTACGGTTGTTGTTGTATTGAGGACGAGCCTGCTGAAGAGGCTTTTGTGTCCTTTGCTGAAATTGCTATGAATGCGGTTGGCTTTGAGCAACCTGAGGTTGATACATAGAAACAGGCGTAGGGTTGATAGCAGGAGTTACAGCTGCTACTGGTTGGTACCGTCGCCTTTGCTTTCTGAGAGAGATATTCCCAATATCTTGCTCCTTTTTCTTAGGGAGAGCACTACCGTATTTTTTAGTACCGCTTGCCGACCCAGTGTCTTTGACTAGACGTCCTTCTCGAACGGCTTCCTCGAGACGCACTCCCATACCGACCATTTCGGTGAAGTCGCTGGGCGCACTGGCAACCATTCTGTCGTAGTAAAATGAGCTCAAGGTCTTTAAGAAAATCTTTGTCATCTCTTTTTCCTCAAGAGGTGGACAAATTTGAGCGGTAATTTCACGCCATCTCTGAGCGTATTCCTTAAAGGTTTCCTTGTCCTTTTGCGACATTGATCTGAGTTGATCTCTGTCTGGTGCCATGTCCAAATTTCTATTTATATTGTTGGACGAAGGCAGTGCCAAGATGTTTGAAAGTCCTAATCGTAGCGCGGTTTAAACCCATGTACCATTTTAATGCGGCACCGGTTAAACTATCCTGAAAGTAGTGAATAAGTAGATCCTGGTTCTCTGTCTGAGCTGACATTCGTCGAGCGTACATCACCAAATGGCTTTGAGGGCAAGAGTTACCCTTGTATTTTTCAAAATCGGGTCCTTGGAACTTGTGCGGGACTTTCACATTGGGGACCAAGCAAAGGTCTGCGGCGTCTTTTCCAAATAAATCCTGACCGCGAATAGCTTGCAGTTCCTTCTGCATTTCCAAGAACTGCTCCTGGAATTCATCCATTATATCGAACATACTTTCCTTTCTACCAAAAGGTATCTGTGGAATCTGTCCTTCCGGGACAGTGTGCACCACAGGGGGTGGTACCGTTACTACGGCAGTGAATCTTGGCGCTTCCTGAAGTTTTTAACCTTCAGGAGTCCTCATTATGCCTCTGGCATCCTCGGTTTCCCGAATTTTGTAACCTTCAGGCCCAGTGGCTTCTGCTATGATTCCCTGATATTCAGTGATCGGCGGAACATATCCTTCCGGGATATAGTTAACAGGCATGCCCCAGGGACGATCTTTCGACATTTGATACCTAGGATCATACTTCTCCACTATGGGCGTTGAGGTGATCTCTGAGATCACAGTTCTTTGTAGCTGAGCTTCTGCCATGGATTGCATGTCATTACGAAGCTTTCTCATATCCTCTCTTAGAGGGTCGATCTCTTCTTTCAACTCTCTGTTCTCATCCTCGAGATCATCCATCTTTTTCTGACGATTGGCCCGAGAATTGTACGAATGAGACAGTTTGACTCTAGAACCGAGACACAAACTTGAGATTCATAGGTAAGAAGAATACGTGACGTGAGAATAATGAATGCAATGATTATATTAATTGTTTTTTTTGTTTAATCAAAATAAACTTCGACAATTAGATTGCAAATATCAAACAGTGGGGACACCCCCGTTTTATTGAATTCAAAGGATTGCGGAAATGGAAATACAGTAAATTACAAGATTCGGAAACAGAAACCTAAGCTAATGGGTCCCGAGTCCTCTCTGAAGAGAATTCGGGTGCTGATTCTGGTACTTTCCTTTTCTTGGACCGGGGCTCTTGGGCCATTGTCGGGTTGTCATTCCTTTGCCAAGTGAAAGGAGCGAGCAAATTCCTTTGGTCATCCTGATTTTCTACAACATGTTGCTCCAAAATCTCAATTAGAGCATCCTTATCTTTCAGCAGTTGCTGTATTTTGGTACACTCCATATTGAGAATGCTGTACTTGTTCTTCCAAGGCCTCCTCTCCTGTTGAACTTTGTTGAGAGTAACCTGAAGTTTTTCCGTTTCAGTCATGAAGTACATGACAGATTCCCTTGGCGGAAGAACTCCGTGATGAGGATAAGGCATCTTTAGCTTGAGAGCTCTAGTTTGTACCCAGTGGAGATAAGGCTCCACCGAGACATAGTCCGAATTTCCTAGAGACTCCCATCCTTTCTTATGAACATGTTTCCAAGCGTGCACTATTTCCATCTTTAGTGCCCTGTCATTTTCTCCTTCCTTGAAGAAAAGACCTTCCAGATGAGCATTACGCGGGACATGCCTCATCGGGTATCCAAATTGACGGCGAACTAAGACTGGATGGTAATTGATTCCTCCCTTAGTTCCTATAAGGGGTACGTTGGGGAAATTTCCACAACGGTCAATGATCCTGATCCCGTCATAGATTCGATTGTACCGATCGATGTCAGAGTTGGTAAGAGACATGATTTTCTGTGACCAACGTAAGGCACTCTTATGATCCCAAAAAGCGGCAGACTTAGGCAAATGGGAGATAAACCATTTATATAGCAGGGGTACACAGCATGTGATCATTCCTCCACTGTATAAATTCCTTAAGTGTACAGAATGATATGCATCTGCGAGCAAGGTTGGTACGGCATTTCCAATGCGAAAAACCTTAATGACGTTGATATCGACGAAGTTATCAATGTTGGGAAACAGAAATAACCCGTAGGTGAGTACAACAAAGATGCTTTCAAAAGCAGTCACGTTCCCTATACTAGCAAAGTATAGAGCCTTCTTTACCAGAAACTTGGCTGGTAAACCTGGGATTCCTCCCTTGGTGGTCATGTGAGTCTTGATTTCTGACTCATCCAAATAGATTGCTCTTGCAATGATTTGATCCTTTGGAATTTCTTCCAGTCCAGAAAAGGGAGCTTGATCAGTAATGGGTAGATCAATCAGATGAGAATACTCCTCCAGCGTTGGTGCGAGCTGGTAGTCCGGGAATGTGAAACAGTGATAGACCGGATCGTAAAACTGAATGAGTGCCTCCAGGATTCCCTCAATTACATGGACCCTTAACAAAGGTAGCAGACCTTCGTACTTGGATCTGAAAGCGTCAGGGTTAGTGATCATCCTTGCTAATCCTCTCCAATCCTCTAGTTTTGGAACCTTGAAGGTATACTTGTGAGTTTTCCGTCTACCGAAATCCATGAGCGCAATCCTTTTCTCTCTGACATTTGCAATCATTGTTTTAGTTTAATTTGAAAAAGAGAGACTAGAAGAGAAAATTTTTCTTTGCTTAATGTTTTTTAAAATGAATGCATGAATGCAGCATACAAAAACATAGAAAAAACATGGGGTCAAAGGGTCGGTGTCATGAAGTCAAGGCTCTACCTATCCCAACGGTTTATACTAGTGATTTTTGTACCTGTCTCTCAAAATCATTGATTCTTGTCGAGATAACATCAGCGGGCCGGGAACCGTGCTAGGTGATGTATTTCGAAGAATCTCAGAAGAGGGTAGTATCGCGTGACAACTATTTCTGATAGCTTCCGCACTATTGAAAGAGGTTTTTCCTAGGTGTATACTCAATCTTTCCACATGCGGCATCACACGTATTCCCATTAGCAGAAAAATAAACACAGATATCAATTAGGAAAAGTAGTATATATATTTGTCCTAATGTCCTAGACTTTTTAAGAGCTATGAATCCTATGATCCTAACAGAAAATGGCTCCCCGGCGGAGTCGCCATTCTGTGGTACCTTCCCAATTTAAAGGTTTTTGACCTAAGATCCTAGTGAGGGCCGATCCTAGCAAAAATGACATTCCCCGATGGAACTGTCATTCGGTGATACCTTGTGAACCCAAGGACTCGTCCTAAGAGAAGGTTTCAACCAGAGAGATAAGAGAGACAAGATTCCTTTGTTTGGCCCCACGGCGGGCGCCATTTTTCCTGTGAAATTGTCTAAACTTAAGATTTCCTCCTAAGAGATGGGAGAAGAACAAGTCATTTCCCACTGTGGTCGCCAATTTTTCTGTAGCGCGGTTTTTGTGGTTTCGAATCACAATCGCTTTGGTACTATAGTTCGATTCAATTTTTATGCTATTGAAGCTGATGAAGGAAGGGAAATAGATGTCTCCAACTAAACCTGCTTGCAAGCTGAGGTTAAACAGTCAAAACTGTTGGTTTACAGATGCGGCTTTAGTTCGTGGGCCTCTCTCTGCTTATTTTGTTCAGAACGAAATACCGGGATTGTTCATGGGGAATTTGTTGAGATCCTGCGCCAGATTGGATGGAGGTAGGGGACTTTGGGGTTTTTTGATTAGTGTGCTCGCTAAGATTCTTTTTTCAATCTTATACCTACGTATTCCCGGGATAGGGAAATCAGAGCGATCGTAGTTCCTCCTATTCTATGGGAGGAAATGGTGTTTTGGTGTCTTGTTCAAAGCCCAAGACATGAAGCTAAAGGTGGTTTGTATCTTGTTCAAAGCCCAAGATGTGAAGCTGAAGGGTCTATTTTGTATCTTGTTCGAAGCCCAAGATGTGAAGCTAAAAGGGTGTTGACTTTAGAGAGAATTTGTCATCTCTAAAGGGGAATATTTGGCCTGTTTGGCACGACTGTTGGGTGACTAATTATAAAGAAGAATTACTTTAACTGGGATATGCGAATCCAGCAATGCCATAATTTCCTTTATAGGGGATTTTCAACCAGAAGGAGAAGACTTTAACTCAGTTTAGAGCAATGCCATTTTTCCTTAGGAATTTCTCATGCTAAAATAGGGACAATGGCGTGGATGTAAATAATCCAGAGGCTTGCCGCTTACAGCAATTTAGACGAGGGAAAAGGAGTTGTTGATGTTTGTATGCTGAGACCAAAGCATGATTTGATGCTAAAAGGTTGATTGAATCAAACGGGGATTTCTTTATACAAAGCCTAAGAGGAGGCTATTGACCCAACAAGAGGATGCTTTTATATGTCTCGTACGAATCCCGAGAGAGAGGCTGGAAGGGTTGACTCAACAAGAGAGTGCTTTTATATGTGTCTTGTACGAAGCCCAAGACGGAGGCTAAAAGGAAATTGACTCAACAAGAGAGTCTGAAAGTTAATTGACCCAACAAGACAGTCTTTTATACTCAACAAGAGAGTGATTTGGTATCTCGTACGAAGCCCGAGATGGAGGCTAAAAATGTTTGACTCAACAAGAGAGTCTTTTATACTCTACAAGAGAGTGATTTTTTATCTCGTATAAAGCCCGAGATGAAGGCTAAAAGAGGATTGACTCAATAAGAGAGTCTTTTATACTCAACAAGAGAGTGTTTTTGTATCTCGTACGAAGCCCGAGATGGAGGCTAACAATGTTTGACTCAATAAGAGAGTCTTTTATACTCAACAAGAGAGTGATTTTGTATCTCGTACGAAGCCCGAGTTGGAGGCTGAAAGAGGTTAACTCTGCTGGGGAGAATCATTGTACAAAGCCCAAGAGGAGGCTAGGGTTACTATTTTAGTTGAGTGACAGGTCCAGTATGTTTGTTAAAAGAGAAAATAATTTCTTATATGGGTAATGTTGTACTCATGGATTTGATCTGAGGACCGGGATTATTTCCTGTTCTTTAAGGAAACGGAGAATCCGAAGGGTATTGAGACTGCCCAAGTCTACGGGTGTTTTTTCCTATTTTTGAAAGGAACTTGAGAATGTCTTCGAGACTCAAGGAGGTTAGACGGTCCAAGTCTAGAGTTTTATCTTTTGTAATATGCTTAAGAGAGATCTAGAGACAGTATGTTCGCCGTTGGAAGATCTAGACTCTTTGAAAGACGGTTCTATTAAGATGACTAATTTCTGTTCCTATACCTTTAAGAGGTCGTCAGGACAATTTGTACGAAGCCCAAGAGGAGGCGAGAAAAACTTTTAAGAAGCCGAAGGGACAATTTGTACGAAACCCAAGAGGAGGTTATCTTCCTGGAGGAAGAATCATTATACGAAGCCTAAGAGGAGGCTGTGAAAACTTCTAAGAAGCCGACGGATCCTTGTACAATGCCCAAGAGGAGGCGGGGATGCTTTTAGGAAGCCTGTGGGTCCTTGCACTAAGCCCAAGAGGAGGCTGATGAACAGTTCCAGAAGGGGTTTCACTTGGAACATTGGCCTTCGTATATGAACTGTTCAAGGGGGAGATTTCTTAGATCTAGTTATCTAAAATTGTTGTAAAAGAAAATTCTCATGGTTTAGGTTATGTTGAAATATCCGGGAGAACGTCGGATGTAAGGAGACGAGGTTTCGTCTAGTTCTAGACATAGTTGCCGGGGAAACTCTAAGTATCTATACTAGTAATACACAGTCGATATGAGTTTATGAAAGAAGACTTACAGTGAAACATCCCCACAACATAGTTATATGCATATGAAAGCGGTAAATTAAAGCGAGTAAACACTTACTCGGTTATAGAGCTTCCATGTTGTTTGGTTAGTTGTTCAACAAAGAAATTGAAAATAACAGTATGTTACAAAATCAAAGGAGAAAGTGCTTTTGAAAGGAAAATTGGGGCTTACAGCTCGAGGAGAGGCCCAGGGTTTTATCAGTGATCGCACTGTCGTTTTGTACAGGGACTTATACAAGTGACTGAGGCCCAAGAAAGATTTTCTGTACAAGGGGATGGGTCTTATACTCTCTCAAGAGGCCCAAAATGATTGAAAGTGAACAAAGATGGGTCTTATAGCTCAAGGAGAAGCCCAGGGTTTATTTTGAAAAGGGCGACGATCGCGCCGAGGTTTTGAAAACACCGTGGGTCTTATACAATGACTGAGGCCCAAAAGTTTTTGGTTTCAAAAGGGGATTGGGTCTTACACTCTATTAGAGGCCCAAAATAATTTTGAATGGGTCTTATAGCTCGAGGAGAGGCCCATATGGTTTGTTTTAAACGGGCGATGATTGCGCCTAACTTTTGAAATACAACGGGACTTATACAACATTTGAGGCCCAAAATAAGTTTTTATTTACAAAGGATTGGGTCATACACTCTATTAGAGGCCCAAAATGTTTTTAAAAGGTTTGATGAGGGTTGAATTAATCAAAATCCTAATTTGTTTCCAAAATGTATTTTAATTGAATAAAAAAATTCAATTAAAATGATCAAAATTGTTTAACATGTGGAAAACAAATTGTGATCTTGGATTAATGTTTCAAAAATCATGTTTTGACCTACAAAATGATTAGAAATCATTAAAATTTGCAAAATCAAGAAGGAAAAAATATTTTAAATGTCAAAAACAATGAAAATATTAATTCTTGACAAAAATATCAATTATATGAAATAAATAATATTTTTGGGATTTTTTTGGTAAAATAAAATATTTTTGAATCAATAAAATATTTTTAAAACTCAGAGAGAAATTAATTTTTGAATCAATTAAATAAAATCACAAAATTCAAAAATTAAATATTTGAAAAAGGGCGCCAAGAACATGGCAAGAACACACGCCCTTCCTCTGTTTCTGCAGATTTGCGTTTTCTATCCAATCTCACTGAATACTTGATTATATCATCCAATCTACATATCAATCTACTCGTTTCAACCTCACGATCATGTCTATGGTCTTTAATTTCATTTATTTTAAGCATGGAATAAGAAATCAAAGAGAAACCTCGAGAACCCTAAATTCTGCATGAAGGTTCAGAAATTCCATACACGATTCATACAAAGCAATTGATTGAGGGTAAACACTCTATGCATGATTATGAACATATGGCCAAATTATTGTGCAACAAAAAATGCATGGATCATAGAGTTAGAAGAGCTCATGCTCACCTATTGCAGCTGGTGATCGTGATTTGGGTTAGAGGTGTTACAACTAGGTTCCAATGATCTGGATAGCTTCCCTAGGTGCCATGGAGTGTGTCTGGATGCTTGGAATGGATTAAAATGATCTGGAACTTGAGATGGCACTCCAACTGCAAATCTATCAAAGGCTTGAGCAATTGGCTAGTGATTTTGTGATTTTGATGTTCCAGATGTTATGTGAGTGTTTGGATCACTTCTATATGATGTTTATGAGGTGTGTGTGTGTGATTGGTTTGATTGGAATTGCTCTCAAACTCAAAACCCGATAGTGACTTGATTTGGAAGCTAAATTTGGAAGTGAGAAGGTGATTTTGAGGAAAGCATCTGTTTGATGGCGTTGGTGTACTCAAATTGAGCACAAATGAGCTCTATTTATAGTAGAGCAAGTTTGTTTTGGGATCAATAGTGAATGGCAACTGCTGCATAGGTTTGGCCAATGTTGAGCAATGAGAATCCAAGTCTCCTCTAGCCATTGACTAGAGGTTAGGGCACAGAGTTGTGGTTCCCTAGTTGTTGGATCATTCTTGACTGAATTCAGTTGCAAATGTGTCAGTCCATGCCACCTTGGTAAATCCATTAAATGCTCCAATCCAAAATTGGAGTCTTGTCCCTCTTTTAGGGATTTCTAGGTTTGGCATGCTACTTCTTGTTCCAAAGACTTTGGAGGCTTGGATCAGTGTTTGTTCCCTTTAGATTTGATCCTCAGATGTGTCCAAAGTGATGACAAGGCTTGGAATTATCTGATTTTGCCAAATCGAGAAAAAGTGCAAAATTCTGCCTAGCCTTGGCAATTTTCAGCAAGGCATATTGCCATTGTCATATCTCAAGGCTCAAGTGGAATTTGATGGAGTTCTTGGCAATTTTGGAAAGCCCTCATATGATAAAATAACTGTTTGATCATAATTAGTTTTGATACTTTTTGGATCCAAGTGAAAAATGCCCCTACATTTGGAAAAAAAGTGAAGGCAGATTCTGACTTAGTGAAAATTTCACTGTGTTGGAAAAAAGTGACATTTTCACTTTTTGTGATTTTGATCATTCCATAATTTAAAATCCATGGGGAATTGGAATGAGTGGTAGTTGAAGCTTTTGTAGAGGGTAATTAGAGCTACAAATCCAGCTTTGGAAGGGAAAAAATGGCCTTGTGGTTTAGGAGTTATGATCCTCCAAAGTTGGTACCCTAACTTAGAAAAGTTTCTAAGTTTTTTATGGTTACCCCTTTTACAAGTTATCCCACTTTTCTTGATTTTTATTGATGAATGATGTTTCCAACCACACATTAACATCATTTTAGGGCCAAAGAACCATTTTTGTGAAAAATCTCAAAAAGTCAAAGTTTGACTTTTGTGCACAATTGACTTTTTATCAGATGAATTACAAACTGTGCAATCCTCTATGAAATCAAGTCCATGACCTAAATCAAACTTGATGGATTGATTTCATAGGTGTTATAGGGTGTATTGAATCATGTCTTAGGGTTTGGGAGCATGTCCTGGTCAAAATTCAAAGATACAGTTGACTTTTTCTGCGAAACCCTAACTGTGGTTCTGATGAAATTGAAACTTGTTGCTCAAGCTTATTGGATCAATCCATTGTTGCAAATGGATCAATGTGATGTATTTGAGACCCTCAAATCCCCTCTTGAGGTCTTGACTCATGTTTTGTCCCAAAAGTCAACTTAGGGGTGAATTAGGTCAAGAAACCCTAATTCCTGATTTTTTGATGAATGCATCCCCTGATGCTAAATTTACTTGATGATTGAGTTCATGAGATCCCTTGGAGCATCATAGGTTATGCTTTGAAGCATTGGATCATGCCCAGAGGAGAATTTCCATCTGGAGGCCCTGGTCGACCAAACCCTAATTTGGTGACACTGGCGATCTTAAGGCTTGATCCACCTAGAAGGGAGAAGCCTTGTGCTTAATACTTGAAGTGGGAGTCCTCTTGATCCTTTGTAGATGTTTGAGAGGCTAGACAAGTTGAAGATCATGTCATTTCTTGATTGATCCTTTGTCTAAGAGCTCTGAGAGGGCTTGAAACCCTAAGTCTGATTGTAGTGGATGTTCACCCATCTTTGGGGAGACTAATGGTTCATCCATATTGTGATGATGATTTGCACAATGATGGGAAATCTTAGTGGTCAAAATTTGGGGTATGACAAGAAGCTTGATCAACAAGTTTCAAATTCATCAGAACTACAATTAGGGTTTCGCGGGAAAAGTCAACTGTGCCTTTGACTTTTGACCCAGGCATGCTCCCAAACCTTAGGATATGATTCAATACACCCTATAACACCTATAAAGTCAATCCAACAAGTTTGATTTAGGGCAAGGACTTGATTTCATAGAGGATCACACAGTTTGGAATTCATCTGACAAAAAGTCAACTGTGCACAAAAGTCAACTTTGACTTTTTGATATTTTTCCCAATTATGGTTCTTTGACCCTAAAATGATGTTAATGTGTGATTGGAATCATCATTCATTAAAAAAAATCAAGAAAAGTGGGATAACTTGTAAAAGGGGTAACCATAAAAACTTAAATATTTTCTAAGTTATGGAACAAAGTGGCTAGGGTACCAACTTCCTAGGATCATAACTTGAGATCCAAGCAACCATTTGGGCTGATCCAAAGATGTATTTGTAGCTCTCATGGCATAATTTAAGTTATGAAATGGCCAAAATCACAAAAAGTGAAAATGTCACTTTTTCCCAACACTTAGTGAAATTTTCACTAAGTCAGAATCTGCCTTCACTTTTTTCCAAATGTAGGGGAATTTTTCACTTGGATCCAAAAGGTATCAAAACAAACTTTGATCACACATATGTTGTATCATATGAGAGCTTTCCAAAATGGCCAAGAACCCCATGAAATTCCACTTGAGCCATGAGATATGACCATGCCAATATGCCTTGCTGCAAACTGTCATGGCAAGGCAGATTTGTGCATTTTGCTCGATTTGTCAAATTTGTGCAAATAACAAACATGTTTATCCATCTGAACACCTCAGGGGGAGACCAAGGAGGGACAAACACTGATCCATCAACCTCCCAAGTCCTTGGAACCAAAAGTAGCATGCCAAACCTAGAAATCCCTAAAGAGGGGACAAGACTCCAATTTTGGTTTGGAGCATTTAATGGATGCACCAAGGTGGCATGGACTGAGCCCTTTCCAACTGAATTCAGTCAAGACATATCCAAGAACTAGTGACCAGCAGCCTGTGCTCTAACCTTTAGTCAATGGCTAGAGGAGACTTGGATTCCTATTGATCAACATTGGCCAAACTTCTGCAGCAGTTGCCATTCACTATTGCTTGCAAAAAAAACTTGCTCTACTATAAATAGAGCTCATTTATGATCACTTTGAGTACACCAAAGCCATCAAACAGACGCTTTCCTCAAAATCTACTTCTCACTTCCAAATTTGTCTTCCAAAGCAAGTCACTATCGGGTTTTGAGTTTGAGAGCAATTCCAACCAAACCAATCATACACACACCTCATAAACATCATATAGAAGTGATCCAAACACTTAAACAACATCTGGAACACTGATTTCTCAGAATCACCAGCCAACTGCTCAAGGTTTTAACCAAGTTGCAGTTGAGATACCATCTTCAGTTCCATCTTGTTTCAAACCATTCCAAGCACTCAGGCACATCACTTGGCACCTAGGGAAGCTATCCACATCATTGGAACCTAGTTGTAACACCTCCAACACATAACACGATCACCAGCTGCAAGAGGTAAGCATGAGCTCTTCTAACACTATGATCCATGCATTTTTTGTTGCACAATAATTTGGCCATATGTTCATAATCATGCATAGAGTGTTTTCCCTCAATCAATTGTTTTGTTTGAATCATGTATGGAATTTCTAAGCCTTCATGCAAGTTTTAGGGTTCTTGAGGTTTCTCTTTGATTTCTTATTACATGCTTAAAATAAATGAAATTAAAGACCATAGACATGACCGTGAGGTGAAAATGAGCAGATTGATATGTAGATTGCATGATATAATCAAGTATTCAGTGAGATTGGATAGAAAATGCAAATCTGCAGAAACAGAGGGTGGCGCGTGTTCTTGCCATGTTCTTGGCGCCCTTTTTGAAAATTCAAATATTTGAATTTTGTGATTTTATTTAATTGATTCAAAAATTAATTTCTCTCTGAGTTTTAATGATTTTGAGTTGATTCTTTTTTTAATAATTCACAAAAATGTTAACATATTTGATTTTACTAAAAAATCCCAAAAATATTATTTATTTCATATATTTGATATTTTTGCAAAGAATTAATGTTTTATATGTTTTTAACATTTGAAATATTTTTTCTCCCTTGATTTTCCAAACGTAATTGATTTCCAATCATTTTGTGGATATAAACATGGTTTTTCAAACATTAATCCAATATCACAATTTGTCTTTCACACATGTTTAACAATTTTTATCATTTTAAATGAATTTTTATTCAATTAAAATATATTTTGAAAACAAATTAGGGTTTTGATTAATTCAACCATCATCAAACTTTTTAAAACAACTCTGGGCCTCTAATAGAGTGTAAGACCCAACCCCTTTGTACCTAAAACCATTTTGGGCCTCAGTCATTGTATAAGTCCCGGTACAATCTTCAAAATAACGGTGCGATAGTTGTTTTTCATCTGGGCCTCTCCTTGAGTTGTAAGTCCCATCTCTTGTACAAAATAACACTTTGGGCTTCTAATAGAGTGTAAGACCCAACCCCTTTGAAAGCCAAAATATTCTGGGCCTCAGTCATTGTATAAGACCCCACACTTTTTTTAAAGTCTCGGGGCGATCGCCAGTTCAAAATAAAACCTTGGGCCTCTCCTTGAGCTGTAAACCCCATCACTGGTACAAAAACACTTTGGGCCTCTAATAGAGTGTAAGACCCAACCCCCTTGTACATAAAAACTTTGTGGGCCTCACGTATTGTATAAGTCCCTCTGTACAGTTTTCAAAACAACGGTGCGATCATCGTTAAAACTTGGGCCTCTCCTTGAGCTGTAAGCCCCAACAATCTTTTTAAAGTACTTTCTCCTTTGATTTTGAATATAATATTGTTATCAAAGTTTTGTTTGTTGAACAACTAACAAAACAACATGGAAGCTCTACAACGGGTAAGTGTTTATCCGCTTTCATTTATCGCTTTCATATGTATATAACTGTATTGTGGGGCTGCTTTACTGTAAGTCTTCTTTCACATCCTTTTTATATACTCGTCAAATATAAACCGTGTAATACTAGTATAGTTATTTAGAGTTTTCCCCGGCAACTACGTCTAGAACTAGGTAAAGCTTGTTGGTCACTCTTGAATACAAACAAAACTAGATCCCCCATAGGATTACCAGACACAGTCTTCCCTCCTCTTGGGGTTAAACAATATGGAAATGTGAAAGGCAGCATTCTCGGTGAACCCTTTCTCAGACTGTCACTCTTAGAAATTGTCAAAGAAACTCTACTCCCTAGAGTTGATCTATTCTCCATGAATAACATCTCTTGAGTTTCTTCCAAATCCTTGAACTTTCCTGGCTTGATCTATTCTCTATGAATAGCATGTCTTGAACTTCTCTTGGTTTGGGGACCCACAGGCTTCCTTAAAGCATCCCCGCCTCCTCTTGGGCGTTGTACAAGGACCCTTCGACTTCTTAGAAGTTCTCATCCCTTCTCTTGGGCTTAATACAAGGACCTTGACAACCTCTTAAAGGTATAAGACAGAATTTAGTCATCCTTTGCTAGAGAAGTCTTTCCAGCGTCAAAACTCCGACAGTTGTAGGGTTGATACTCATCCCTTAATGCCCGTGCCTCCTCTTGGGCATTGTACAAAAGATAAAACTCTAGACTTGGACAATCTAAGACCCTTGAATCTCAAAGAAATTCTGAAGTTCCCTTCAAACATAGGCAGAAACCCGGTCTCTCTCATGAGAGTTCCCCACACTTGGACCCGCTTCAGGATCTCCAGAATCCACAGCGGTAAGGCAGCCTCCTCTTGGGCTTTCTACAAAGATCCTCCCCAAACGGAGCTAACCTTTTCAGACTCTCTTGTTGAGTATGAAGGACTCTCTTGTTGAGTCAATCTCCCTTTTAGCCTCTATCTCGGGCTTCGTACGAGACATCAAATCACTCTCTTGTTAAGTATAAATGATTCTCTTATTGAGTCAACTTTTAGCCTCCGTCTTGGGCTTCATACAAGACACATATAAAACACTCTTTTGTTGAGTATAAAAGACTCTCTTGTTGAGTCGATCTCCTTTTAGCCTCCATCTCGGGCTTCGTACGAGATACTAAATCACTCTCTTGTTGAGTATAAAAGACTCTCTTGTTGAGTCAATCTCCTTTTAGCCTCTATCTCGGGCTTCGTACGAGACAGCAAAACACTCTTTTGTTTAGTATAAAAGACTCTCTTGTTGAGTCAATCACCTGTCAAACGGATTCTCTTGTTGAGTCAAACCTTTTAGCCTCCATCTTGGGCTTCGTACAAGACACATAAAAGCACTCTCTTGTTGAGTCAGTCACTTGTTAGTACTCACTTGTTGAGTCAACCTTTTTAGCCTCTATCTTGGGCTTCGTACGAGACAACAAATAAAAGACACCCTCTTGTTGGGTCAACCGCCTCCTCTTAGGCCTTGTATAAGGAAACCTCGGTTGAGTCAATCAACCTTTTAGCATCAAATCGGTGCTTTGTTCACAGCATACAAACATCAACAACTCCACTTTAGAGATGACAAATTCTCTCTCATCCGAAACCTTTTAGCTTCACATCTTGGGCTTTGAACAAGATATAAATCACCTTTAGCTTCACATCTTGGGCTTTGAACAAGATACAACACCAAAACAACCTTTTTCCTCCCATAGAATAGGAGGAACTACGATCGCGCGATTTCCCTGTTTCGTTAAACGGGAATACGTAGGCATAAGATTGCAAAAATCTTAGCGAGCATACAAATCAAAAACCCAAAATCCAGTATCCCCATCAAATCAACCCAAAAGCATCAAATCTAAACACATTACCTAAAACCTCACTAATAGTCCAAACACTGTGTTCTTAACAAAATAAACCAAAGAGGGCCCACGTCTTAATAACATCTGTAAACCAATAGTTTTGACTGTTTAACCTCAGTTTGCGAGCAGGGTTAATTAGAGACATCTATTTCCATTCCTTAATCAACTTAACAGGATAAAAAATGAATCGAACTATAGTGCCCAAGCGATAGTGCTTCAAGACCACAAAAATCGCGCTACAACGTTGACCTCGGGAAAAGCATAGTTAAGGAATTCTAGTCCTGCAATCTTTGCAAATTCATCGTCGTACTGGATATCTTCTGAATGTCCTGAGTAATGATCCCATGATTCGGTGGGGACACATGTATTCTTTTCAATGATGCTCAGCTGATACGCATCGTTGGGCTGACTCTTTTGCCCCAAGTCTCCTGGGTACGGCTGCCAGATAGGCAGGCCATCCATTGGGCTATAATAGTCGTGGTCAAAGTTGTCTTTCATCAGATTGTCCTCCTCTAATGAGTTTGGTGGAGCACGACATCCTTTGGGATCACAATCTCCATATATCATTTTGACGTCTGATCTTGGTATATATCTCGGACTCTGTGCAGGATAGCAAAATGGCATAGACACCTCTCCCTGAGACATATAACTGTCCTCGTTAAGATAGGACTTCCACTCTTCATCTGTATCGGAGGAATCACCCTCGTTGATCTTATGTACTTCTTGAGACACTGGGTGAAGGAAACCTCCACTGCGGAAGAAGTGCTGAATGGGATGAAAACTTTCATCGTTAGTAGCAGTCTGGGTACAGGTTGAAGAAAAACCAAGACCTTTCTTTGTTTTGTTATCCGTAGGAATGACAAGTTGTCCCCATCCTTTTGCATTGTTACTTTTGATTGCTTCGAGAGCATCTTTGTATGAGGAAATCAACGTTCCTCTTTCTGATTGGTTGTCATTGCTCACTGAAAGTGCTTGGAACTGGGTTCCTACAACCTCCTCGGGTTCTACATAAGTGGATGACGATAAGGTGCTCACGATCAAGGCTTGCTCTCCACAGACTGTGACTAGTTGGTCGTTCTTGATAAACTTCAGCTTTTGGTGAAGTTTCGAAGTGACTGCCCCAGCCTCGTGTATCCAAGGTCTTCCTAACAAATAGTTGTATGCTGCCCAAATGTCCATGACCTGGAAAGTGACTTGGAAAGTGCGAGGACCGAGAGTTATGGGAAGGTCGACTTCGCCGATAACCATTTTTCGGGATCTATCAAATGCTTTGACAATGACCTCACTGCCTCTCATCGGAGATCTTTTAAATGATAGTCGCCTTATAGTGGATTTCGGTATAACATTTAGAGCTGATCCAGTGTCTACCAATACGCTGGCTAAAGCATCGTCCTGGCAGTTGACTGTAATCTTGAGTGCCATATTATGATTCTGGCCCTCTTCCGGCAGTTCTTCATCACTAAACACCAAGTTGTTGCAGGAAGTGATGTTGGAGATAATGCTGTCGAATTGTCTTATTGTCACATCTTGTTCCATAAAGGCTTGGTCTAATACTTTCTTTAGAGCCTCTCTGTAGGCTTCAGAGCTGAGTAAAAGAGATAGCACGAAGATTCTTGAAGGAGTTTGCAACAGTTGATCAACGATGTTGTACTCACTTTTCTGGATGAGCTTCAGCATCTCATCATTGTTCTTTGAAAGGTCGGGATCACTGGATTGACCGACCAGTTGATCAGGAACTTCTGTTTGAGGTTCCTTTTCTCTGGTAGGTTCTCCAACTCCTCGGTTGAAGATTCGACCGCTCTGTGTTACTCGACTGATGTCTGCAATATTCACGACGGAGGGTAATGGAGTTTCCTTTCCATTCTCAATTGTTTATTTTTCTGACCATCGTAGCCGGCCTCAATTGGTTCGAGGTTGAGAATCTTTCCACTATCAAGAGGAACTCTCGATTCATGGAGTAAAGGGATTATGGTGCATACATCTTTGGCCACTTCTCGCTTAGGGATCAAGACAACTTCTTTGCTTCGATTGGGAAGATAGTCTAACATTATGTTAATTGAACCAGAGTTTGAACATGGTTGAATCTCTTTGTGGTCCAACTGGCTTTAGACGGCCGCTCGCACGAGGTAGCATCCTTGGTTATCCTCTGAGCAAACTCTACAACGCTCATAGTTGTGTGGTGGCACCCGACCACATCCGCTTTATATGCAGTGTAACCTTACTAGATCTGTTTCCATTGATCGAACATCCCGACTTTGATGCCTAGTAGGGTTCCCATCATTCATACTGATTTGTTGTGTGTCTTCATCTAGATAGATCGGAAGCCACCAGTGGTTCAACAAGTGTTGAAGCGTTCTTTGAACGAGAGCACATCCTTGGTCACTCTCACGACATACTCTACAGTTCTGATACTCATGTGAAGTCAAAAAATCGAGCTGAACTTGCTTAGCGTGTAATTCCACTAAGTTGGTATTCATCAAGTGAATATCAAATATTTGAATCATATTCACTTGATAATGACTTCTATCATGGTAATCCTTAATCCATCCAAGATCCATCTGACGCTGGAGGGCCTCTTGTATAAAAAAGCATCCCTGATTATTTACCGAGCAGATCAGAAAGGAATCGTAATCGTCCCGTGGCAGATTACGATGTTGGCTTTTCCTTGAGTGCATTGCCACCAAGTTGACATCATTGTGTAACACCCCACTTTCCCATTTATGAAAAATACACAAAATTCTATGAAATAATCCGAGTTTTTACACCAAAAATAAAGTAGGATGCCACATTCATAAAACCAACATCAAACTCCTTTTATTAAATGAAATAGAACAGCAAAAAATAATTTATTTATTCATTTCACGGCCACATGCCAACAACTTCGGAAAAATTCCACATAACTCGTGGTTCACCATAAATTCATCAAAGAGAAAGATACGTAACAAAACGAATAACAAATAACAAATTATTGAAATCCCCATAATTCTTGTGTTACGTATCAGAGCGACTCCTACGAATCGAACAAGCAACACGCACTCCAGCAACCTAAGTACCTGGATTATCTGTACTTCTGAAGAAGCACAGACACAACAACAACAAAGGGGTGAGAATTACATTCAATACTTAACGGTGAACAATACATGATAAGGGTAAGTATTCACACACAATCATACAAATACGACCCACTGGTCAACAACTCATCACTATACAAACAACACATATCAAAAATGATGCAATGCGACTCAACATTAGACATAATGCATATGGTATCAACATCATGGTTCATTCAATCGAACCCGGATAGATCACATACACCCCTACTTGGCAATGATCTATCTCCACCATTCTCCATATCGGAGTACGGATGAATCACATACACTCCTCCTGAGCAATGATTCATCCCACCAACACCATGAAATGCATGACACAATTATGCATATGAAACACATGTACAATAGCATATTTATACATGTTCACGATCCTCCTAATCACACCTGAATCACACATCAACATCCAACACCATACGATTACTTCACACAACATAAATCAATTATTAATTAATTAATTAATTCCCTAAAATTATTAAATTAATTGTTTTCGTCACCAATTCTACACTACTCAAGTTCTGGCATCTAATCCCAACCTCCCAAACCATAAGAAACTACATTGGACGCGAAATCGGGAAACAAATCGCAGAACACCAAAATTTTCCACGCACACTAGTCATACGCGTACTGACCTGAGTCATACGGGTATTGCCACACTCTCCCGCCCAAGAATACGCGTAATGACTCTCCCCCTTACGCGTAATGCCTCAAGTTCCCAAGTCCTTACGTGTATTGCCTTGTGCCTTACGTGTACGGACAGAGACGTTTTCACACTGAAATTCCCAAATTCCAACCCATTACGCGTATGACCCTCCTATTACGCGTAGTCCCTCTCTTCATACGCGTATTGCCTCACATTCTCCCTTGCTATACGCGTATCAACACGTGTGTTACGCAAACGGCCCCTCAACACGCCCGGCCATACGCGTATCGCCCTCCTTGGTACGCGTATGGGCAAAAGCTGTAAAAATACCCATTTTCTCATCTCAATCCGAATTCTACCACATTGATCCCTATTCTACCATTCTCAATGATCCTAAAATGAGTTCTACATCAGTTTTATGTCCCATTATTCATCTTACATCTTTTTCTAACATTACTAAATCAGATCTACGAGTTCTATGTCTAATTCCTTTCCTATAACCTGCACCAAAACCAGATCTGCAACATAATGCATCCGTACGCAGTAACAACAACAGAATTCAAGATAGGAAAAATCTATTCACACATAATTTCATCATCAAACCAATCTTACAACAATAAATCCACACAACAGAAATAATCATACAATTTCTTACGGGGTTAAGGACTCCCCACTACCCTATCATGATAGAATCACCAATATCGAACCCATTCTCCCCCCTTACCTCGAATCTTTGATCAATTTTCTGCGAAAATCTGATGAAGATGATAGACCTAGCACACCCTTGTTCTTCCTCTTATTAGCCTTTCTCCTTCTCTCTCTAAAAATTCTGATTATGGCTAAACCGCCACCAATTTTTCACTAATCATCTCTAATTACCAAACTACCCTTATTATTTTCTATTATCCCATAATCTAATTAATTTTATCAGATTTTTATTTAATTAATAATAAAATAATAACAATTATAATAATAGTCCTAGTAATAATAATAATAAGAATAATAATAATAACACTACTAACCATATTACTATTATTATTTTCACTGCTATATCATTATTATTAACTAATGTTTTTAATCTCCACTAATTAAATAAGGCACTACCCTTCACTCACCCTTAACAAGGCCAAACAATACAAATTAACACACGACGATTAAATAATTAAAATGGGGTGTTACAACTCTCCCCCACTTAAATTATTTTCGTCCTCGAAAATGTACCTGATGGAAATAGCTCCGGATACGACTCTCGCATCCTGCTCTCCAGCTCCCAGGTCACCCTTCCGCCAGCAGCTCCTCCCCAAGCTACTCTCACCAGAGGTATCTCCTTTCCTCTGAGTTGTTTCATCTTGTGATCTTCGATCCTTATCGGCATCGCCTCCACAGTAAGATTATCCCTGATCTGCACCTCATCTCTCGGAATAACATGAGATGGATCAGCTACATACTTTCAAAGTTGTGACACATGAAATACATCATGCAAGTTCGAAAGTTCAGGCTATAACGCCACTCTATAAGCAACTGTACCAACCCTCTGCAAGATTTGATACGGTCCAATAAACTTAGGATCCAACTTCTTCGATTTCAATGCACGTCCCACACCGGTCACTGGGTTAACTCTCAGGAACACGTGATCACTTTCACTGAATTCCAAATCTTTCTTCCGATTATCATGATAACTTTTCTGTCTACTCTGAGATGCTTTCATCTTTTCACGGATCATCTGAATGGTCTCAGTAGTCTGTTGCACAATTTCCAGTCCAAGCACCACATTCTCACCAGTCTCATACCAACACAGAGGCGTTCTACATCTCCTACCATACAAAGCTTCAAAAGGTGCCATCCCAATACTAGAATGGTAGCTATTGTTGTACGTGAACTCAATCAGTGGAAAATGAGTATCCCACGCACCACCTTTTTCCAATACACAGGCTCTCAGCAAGTCCTCCAACGACTGAATAGTCCTCTCTGACTGACCATCGGTCTGTGGATGATAAGCCGAGCTCAACTTCAACTTAGAACCCAAAGCTTCCTGCAGATTCTTCCAAAATCCTGAAGTAAACCTCGGATCTCTATCCGACACTATGCTCGATGGAACACCATGTAGCTTCACAATTATTCTGATATAAATCTCCACCAGCTTCGACAACGGGAAACTGATGTTAATTGGTATAAAATGTGCGGACTTCATAAGTCGATCCACCACTACCCAAATAGCATCAAAGCCTCTCGCCGTATTTGGCAAACCAGTAACAAAATCCATAGCAATACTGTCCCATTTCCATTCCAGAATTTCCAACGGTTGCATTAATCCCGACGACTTCTGGGGCTCTACTTTTGACTTCTGACATATCAAGCAAGCATAAACAAACTGAGCTATGTCCCTCTTCATACCGGACCACCAAAATAACTTCTTCAAGTCTTGATACATCTTTGTAGCTCCCGGATGAATACTCAAGCTACTCCGATGACTTTCCTCTAAGATTGGCTTTTTCAATTCCTCATTATCCGGTACACAAATTCTGCCCCGGAACCTCAACACACCAACATTATCCACTTTAAAGTCACTATCAGAATCATCCTCTCTTGTAGGCATCAAGTCCACTAATTTCACATCCAGTTTCTAATTTTCTTTAATTACCTCCAAAAAGTCATTATTCACCTTCAGCATACCCAATCTAATACTTTCTGGTGTAGTTTCACAAACCATACTCAAGTCTCTGAATTGTTCAATCAATTCCATTTCTTTCACCATCAAGGCTGACATATGGATTGTCTTCAGACTCAGAGCATCTGCTACAACATTAGCTTTTCCCGGATGGTAATTCAAATTGAAATCATAATCCTTTAAAAACTCTAACCACCTTCTCTGCCTCATATTCAACTCCTTCTGATCGAATAAGTATTTCAGACTCTTGTGATCACTGAATACTTCAAATCTTGATCCATAAAAATAATGCCTCCAGATTTTTAACACAAATACCACTGCAGCTAATTCAAGATCATGAGTAGGATAGTTCCTCTCATGCACCCTCAACTGTCGGGAAGCATAAGCCATTACCTTGCCATCTTGCATTAACACACCGCCTAATCCCATCTTAGACGCATCACAATACACTACAAAAGGATCATTTAGACTTGGTAGAATTAACATTGGTGATGTAGTCAATTTCTTCTTCAGTTCCTCAAAACTTTCCTCACAGGCAGTATCCCAAACAAAAGCTTGATTCTTCCTGGTTAGCTGAGTCAATGGCAATGCCAGTTTAGAAAACCCTTCAATGAATCTTCTATAGTAACCTACCAAACCCAAAAAGCTTCTAATCTCTGTTGCTGTTTTCGGAGGCTCCCACTGAAGTACTGCGCTTACTTTAGATGGGTCCACTGCTATACCATCACCAGAGATAACATGACCCAAGAAACTCACAGTCTTCAACCATAATTCGCACTTCGAGAACTTTGCAAACAATTTATTATCTTTCAACACCTGCAATGCGATTCTCAAGTGTCCTGCATGGTCCTCGTCAGACTTAGAATAAATCAGTATATCATCAATAAATACCACAATAAACTGATCCAGATAAAAGTGGAAGATGCGATTCATATATTCCATAAACACACCCAGCGCATTAGACACTCCGAAAGGCATCACTGCATATTCGTAATGTCCGTAGCGAGTTCTGAAAGCAGTCTTCTGAATATCACCTTCTTTTACTCTAATCTAATGGTAACCCGACCTCAGATCAATTTTACGGAAAAAACGAGCTCCTACCAGCTGATCCATTAAGTCATCAATCCTCGGAAGTGGATACTTATTCTTAATGGTCACTTTATTCAACTGACGGTAATCAATGCACAGACGCATGCTACCATCCTTCTTTTTCACCAACAACACTGGAGCTCCCCACGGCGACACACTTGGTCTAATAAATTTCTTATCGAGCAATTCTCTGACCTGAGATTTCAACTCTGCCAATTCTGATGCAGACATCTTGTACGGTGCCATAGAGATAGGTCTGGTACACGGTACAAGATCAATAGTGAATTCAACTTCCCTTGTCAGAGGCAATTCTATGATGTCATCTGGAAACACTTCAGGAAATTCATTCACTACTGGTAATTCATTAATTGAAGCCTTGCTTTCAACAGATAACGAGGTAAACACTGCAAATAGCTTCGCTTCATCCTCCAACAACGCCCTCAACTCCCTGCTAGATAGCGAATATGCTAATGCTTCCTCTTCAGGAGTAAGAAACAGTAACGTCTTCCTGAAGTAATCAATATAAACCCGGTTGAACTCCAACCAGTTCATTCCCAAAATAACATCGAGATTACCGAGTGGCAAACAAATCAAGTCCACTCTGAAATCTCTACCAAACATGGTCAGCAGATACTTCAAACACACCAAAGAAGTAACCACAGAACCAATAGATGGAGTTTTAATCGTCATCCTCTGCTCTAGAGTAGATGGCACAATCTCTAATCTCTTCACACAGTCAACAAAAATAAACGAGTGCGTTGCACCTGTGTCAATGATAGCAATAAAAGGAATATCATTAATAAAGCAAGTACCTTTGACGGAACGCTCCTCATCAGTGGATTAGGCTCCCACCAAGGCAAATACCTTCCCACCAGTTTGAGACGCCTGAGACTTCTTCGGCTTCTCACAGTGAGTGCTGATGTGACCCTTCTCTCCACAATTATAACAAGTAGGCATAGTGGCTCTGCAATCTGCTATAACATGACCAGGCTGACCACACTTAAAACACTTCTTCACCTCATTTGGACAGTTATTAGCACGGTGACCCGCACCACCACATCGGAAACACTTGAAAGTATCAGAACCTACTCCTTTCTCCTTTGGTTTCTTTCCTACGTCAGTTTTCTGTTTCCCCATATCAGCTGGAGCACTGTAAGGAGTACCTCCAAACCTCTGCTTACCCTTCTTCTCATTCACATCCTTGTAATGAACAATTCTGGCTCTGTTATCATTGTCATAGATTCTGCTTCTGCTTACCAGCTCTGGATAATTTCTTATCTTCTGACAAGCAATGCCCAATTTGATCTCAGGGCGTAACCCATTCTCAAACTTCAAGCACTTTGAAGTCATAACTTCCTCAGTATTGTAATGAGCACAATACTGAACCAACTCTTCAAACCGAGCAGCATATTCAGCAACTGTCTTATCACCCTATTTCAGCTCCAAAAATTCAACCTCCTTTGCGCTACGAATGTCTTCCGGAAAATACTTTTCCAGAAACTCAGCTTGAAACACTGCCCAAGTAATCTCAGTACCTGCAGCTTCCAATCTCTGACGACTGTTGTCCCACCAGGCCTCAGCCTCCTCTTCCAACATATGAGTACCAAACCGTACCTTCTGAGCGTCACTGCATTCCATGGTCATGAAGAACTTCTCAACAGCCTTCAACCATTTCTGTGCAGCCTCTGGATCCAAAATACCTCCCTCATATGTAGGCGGCTTATTGCTCTGGAACTGTGCCAATCACGAAACTGAGCACCTCCAGCCTGATTGGCGTTCTCTACAGCTCGTGCCATGGCTTGCATAGCAGCAGCAAGAGCAGCATCATTCCTTCCTGCTATACTGGTCAACAATCAACATAAGGTCAGAACACACAAACGACTCCTATACTAAGGACAAACTCAACTACTACACCTGGCCGGACGGACCGACCTGCTCTGATACCAATTGTAACACCCCACTTTCCCATTTATGAAAAATACACAAAATTCTATGAAATAATCAGAGTTTTTACACCAAAAATAAAGTAGGATTCCACATTCATAAAACCAACACCAAACTCCTTTTATTAAATGAAATAGAACAGCGAAAAATAATTTATTTATTCATTTCACGGCTACATGCCAACAACTTCGGAAAAATTCCACATAACTCGTGGTTCACCATAAATTCATCAAAGAGAAAGATACGTAACAAAACGAGTAACAAATAACAAATGATTGAAATCCCCATAATTCTCATGTTACGTATCAGAGCGACTCCTATGACTCGAACAAGCAACACACACTCCAGCAACCTAAGTACCTGGATTATCTGTACTTTCGAAGAAGCACAGACACAACAACAACAAAGGGGTGAGAATTACATTCAATACTTAACGGTGAACAATACATGATAAGGGTAAGTATTCACACACAATCATACAAATACGACCCACTGGTCAACAACTCATCACTATACAAACAACACATATCACAAATGATGCAATGCGACTTAACATTAGACACAATGCATGTGGTACCAACATCATGGTTCATTCAATCGAACCCGGATAGATCACATACACCCCTACTTGGCAATGATCTATCTCCACCATTCTCCATATCGGAGTACGGATGAATCACATACACTCCTCCTGAGCAATGATTTATCCCACCAACACCATGAAATGCATGACAAAATTATGCATATGAAACACATGTACAATAACATATTTATACATGTTCGCGATCCTCCTGATCACACCTGAATCACACATCAACATCCAACACCATACGATTACTTCACACAACATAAATCAATTATTAATTAATTAATTAATTCCCTAAAATTATTAAATTAATTATTTTCGTCACCAATTCCACACTACTCAAGTTCTGGCATCTAATCCCAACCTCCCAAACCATAAGAAACTACATTGGACGCAAAATCGGGAAAGAAATCGCAGAACACCAAAATTTTCCACGCACACTGGTCATACGCGTACTGACCTGAGTCATACGCGTATTGCCACACTCTCCCACCCAAGCATACGCGTAATGACTCTCCCCCTTACGCGTAATGCCTCAAGTGCCCAAGTCCTTACGCGTATTGCCTTGTGCCTTACGCGTACGGACATAGACGTTTTCACACTGAAATTCCCGAATTCCAACCCATTACGCGTATGACACTCTTATTACGCGTAGTCCCTCTCTTCATACGCGTATTGCCTCACATTCTGCCTTGTTATACGCGTATCAACACGTGTGTTACGCGTACGGCCCCTCAGCACGCCCAGCCATATGTGTATCGCCCTCCTTGGTACGCGTATGGGCAGAAGCTGTAAAAATACCCATTTTTCTCATCTCATTCCGAATTCTTCCACATTGATCCCTATTCTACCATTCTCAATGATCCTAAAATGAGTTCTACATCAGTTTTATGTCCCATTATGCATCTTACATCTTTTTCTAACATTACTAAATCAGATCTACGAGTTCTATGTCTAATTCCTTTCCTACAACCTGCACCAAAACCAGATCTGCAACATAATGCATCCGTACACAGTAACAACAACAGAATTCAAGATAGGACAAATCAATTCACACATAATTTCATCATCAAACCAATCTTACAACAATACATCCACACAACAGAAATAATCATACAATTTCTTACGGGATTAAGGACTCCCCACTACCCTATCATGATAGAATCACCAATATCAAACCCATTCTCCCCCCTTACCTCGAATCTTTGATAAATTTTCTGCGAAAATCTGATGAAGATGATAGCCCTAGCACACCCTTGTTCTTCCTCTTCTTAGCCTTTCTCCTTCTCTCTCTAAAAATTCTGATTATGGCTAAACCCCCACCAATTTTTCACTAATCATCTCTAATTACCAAACTGCCCTTATTATTTTCTATTATCCCATAATCTAATTAATTTTATCAGATTTTTATTTAATTAATAATAAAATAATAATAATTATAATAATAGTCCTAATAATAATAATAATAAGAACAATAATAATAATAACACTACTAACCATATTACTATTATTATTTTCACTGCTATATCATTATTATTAGCTAAGGTTTTTAATCTCCACTAATTAAATAAGGCACTACCCTTCACTCACCCTTAACAAGGCCAAACAATACAAATTAACACACGTCGATTAAATAATTAAAATGAGGTGTTACACATCGCATGGATGTCGTGGTTTTGAATGATGTTGGAATTCGTATAAGTCATGTTGACCTCACGAATTCGGTGATCTTGGATCCATCCGAGATCCATCTGTTCCTGTATAGCTGATTGCATCACAGAACATCCTTGATTATTTTTAGAGAAGATATCACACTGGTGATAATTATGAGACGGTACATGACCGTATTCGCTTTGTTTGCAATGTATCTTAATCAGGTTGGTTTCCAACAAGAGTACATCGTGAATTTGATAGTTGTGCTTAGACTCTTCCTCTATCAAATTTACCGCAGCTTTCTTGTGTTGAGGCAACAGGTTCGTCTGAACATTTGGATTTGTATCCTTGAAGGATAAGACCCCGCTCCTGACAAGCTTTTGCACATCGGATTTGAAGCTGAGACAGTTTTCTATGTTATACCCTGATCCTCCTTGATGGTAAGGGAAAGTCTAATCTGCTTTGAACCAAAAAGGCAGATTCTCCAGTATCGCAAAAGGAGCCCTGGTTTGGATGTGCCCCTTGACCAGTAGTAGTGGAAACAATTCTGCATACAACATTGGTATAGGGTCGAACCCTGGTGGTCGCGTTGTACGGTTGTTATTGCACGGAGGACGAGCCTGCTGAAGAGGTTGTTGTGTCCTTTGCTGATATTGTTGTTGATTCGGTTGGCTATGAGCAACCTGAGGTTGATACGTTGGAACAGGCGCATGATTGATATTAGGAGTTACAGCTGCTATTGGTTGGTACCTTCGCCTTTGCTTTTCGAGAGAGATATTACCAATTTCTTGCTCTTTTTTCTTAGGGAAAGCACTACCGTATCTTTTGGTACTGCTTAATGGTCTAGCATCTTTGACCAGACGTCCTTCTCGGAGTGCTACTTCAAGACGAACACCCATGCTTACCATCTCAGTAAAGTCGTTGGGCGCATTGGCGAGCATTCGGTCGTAATAAAAGGAACTCAAGGTTTTCAAGAAGATTTTTGTCATCTCTTTTTCCTCAAGAGGTGGACAAATCTGGGCGGAATTTTCACGCCATCTCTGAGCATATTCCTTAAAGGTTTCCTTATCCTTCTGTGACATGGCTCTGGGCTGATCTCTATCTGGTGCCATGTCCAGGTTATACTTATACTGTTAAATAAAGGCAGCGCCAAGATCTCTGAAAGTGACGATCTTAGTGCGGTTTAAACCCATGTACCATTTGAGTGCGGCACCGATTAAACTATCCTGGAAGTAGTGGATCAGTGGCTGTTGGTTCTCTGTCTGAGTTGACATCTTTCTAGCGTACATCACCAAATGACTCTGAGGGCAAGAGTTACCCTTGTATTTCTCAAATTCAAGCACCTTGAATTTGTGCGGAATTTTCACATTAGGGACCATACAAAGGTCTACGGCGTCCTTTCTGAATAGATCCTGACCGCGAATGGCATGCAGTTCCTTTTGCATCTCCAGGAACTGTTCCTGGAACTCATTCAATCTGTTGTACATACTTTCGTTTCCACCAGAAGGTATCTATGGAATCTGTCCTTCTAGGACAGTGTGTACCACGGGTGGTGGTATAGTCATTATGGCAGTGACTCTTGGTGCTTCCCTATCCCGAAGTTTGTAACTTTCAGGAGTTTCTATCATGCCCCTTGCATCTTCGCTTTCCCGAAGTTTGTAACCTTTAGGCCCAGCGGTTCCTGCTGCAGTTTTCGGATCTTCCGTGATCGGTGGAATATATCCTTCCAGGATATAGTTGAGTGGCATGCCCCAGGGACAATCTTTAGGCATGTTGTACCGAGGATCATACTTTTCCACTATGAGTGTAGATGTGATCTCTGAGATCACAATCCTTTGCCTTTATTTCTGAGTTGCTGCCAAAGATTGCATGTCATTATGAAGTTTTCTCAGATCTTCTTTCAGAGTGTCGATTTCTTCTCTCAACTCTCTGTTCTCTTCCTCGAGATCATCCATTTTCTTTTGTCGATTGGCTCGAGTATTGTACGAATGAGACAGTTTGACTCTAGAATCGAGACACAAACGTGAGATTAGTAGGGAAGAAGAATGTGTTATGTGAGAATGAAGAATGATATGCAATAATTAAATTTTAAATTTTATTTCAAAAGAAACTTCAATAATCGGATTGCAAATATCATACAGTGGGGAAACCCCGTTTTATTGAATTCAAAGATTGCGGAAATGGAAATACATTAATTTACAAAGTGCTGTAAAAGGAAATGTCTAAGCTTATGGATCCTGAGTCCTCTCTGAGGAGAGCTCAGGTGCTGGTTCTGGTATTTTCCTTTTCTTTGACCGGGGCACTTGAGTCGTTGTCGAGTTGTCATCCTTTTGCCAAGTGAAAGGAGCGAGCAAATTCCTTCGGTCTTCTTGATTCTCTACAACATGTTGTTCTAAAATCTAGATCAGAGCATCTTTTTCTTTTAACAGTTGCTGTATTTTGTTACACTCCACACTGAGAATGCGGTACTTGTTCTTCCAAGATTTCTTTTCTCGTTGAACTTTGTTGAGAGTGACCTGGAGTTTTTTCGTATCAAACATAAAATAAAGGATAGATTCCTTTAACGAAATAACTTCTTGACGAGGGTAAGGCATCCTCAGCTTGAGAGCTCTAGTTTGTACCCAGTGGAGATAAGGTTTCACTGAGACACAGTCCGGCTTTCCTATAGACTCTCTTCCTTTCTTGTGAACATGTTTCCAGGCATGCACTATTTCTGTCTTTAGTGCCCTGTCATTTTCTCCTTCCTTGAAGAAAAGACCTTCCAGATGAACATTATGCGGGATATGTCTCATCGGGTATCTGAATTGACGACGAACTAAAACTGGATGATAGTTGATTCCTCCTTTAGTTCCTATGAGGGGTACATTGGGGAAATTTTCACAACGGTCAATGATTCTTATCCCGTCATAGATCCGATTGTACCAATCTATGTCAGAGTTGGTAAGAGACATGATTCTCTGTGACCAACGTAAAGTACTCTTATAATCCCAAAAAGCAGCAAACTTGGGTAAGTGGGAAGTGACCCATTTGTATAGCAGGGGTACACAGCATGTGATCATTCCTCTGTTGTACAAATTCCTTAAGTGTACAGAATGATAAGCATCTGCGAGCAAGGTCGGTACAGGGTTTCCAATCAGAAATATCTTAATGGCATTGGTATCGACGAAGTTATCAATGTTGGGAAACATAAATAATTCGTAGGTGAGTAAAATAAAGACGCTCTCGAAAGCAGTTACATTCCCTATACTAGCAAAGTACAGAGCTTTCTTTACCAAAACCTGAGCTGGTAAACCTTGGATTCCACCCTTAATGGTCATGTGAGTCCTAACTTCTGACTCGTCCAAATAGATTGCTCTTGCAATGGTTTGATCCTTTGGAATTTCTTTCAGTCCAGAAAAGGGAGCTTGGTCAGTGATAGGTAAATCTGTTTGGTGAGAGTACTCCTCCAGTGTTGGTGCTAGTTGATAATCCGAGAATGTGAAACAGTGATAAACCGGATCATAGAACTGAATCAGCGTGGCCAGGATTCCTTCAATTACATGGACCCTTAATAGAGACAGCAATCCTCTGTACTTAGCTCTGAAAGCATCAGGGTTGGTGATCATCCTTGCCAACCCTCTTAAATCCTCTAGTTTTGGAACCTTGAAGGTATACTTGTGAGTGTTCCTTCTACCGAAATCCATAACGCAATCTCTTTCTCTGACATTTGCAATCATTGTCTTAGTTTAATTTGAACAAGAGAGACTAGAAGAGAAAAATTTTCTTTGTTTAAGAGTTTTTTAGATGAACTGAATGCATGAAAGCAGCATACAAAAACATAGAAAAAACATGGGGTCAAAGGGTATCTCCACTGATTCGATGGTCTACCGAGGTCTCTTATTTGGGAGTCACTCCCTGTTAGAGTATGCGTCTAATGCCATCACTTATCTTAGGTGTCACTCAAACTTTCCAGATGCAGCATCACCCGCAGTCCCATTAGCAGAAAGATAAACACGGATATCAAGTAGGAAAAGAAATATATATATATTTATTCCTAAAATTAACATCCTAGACCTCTTAAGAGCTATAATCCTATTCCTATATAGACAATGACTCCCCAGCAGAGTCGCCATTTTACGGTAGCGAGCGATTTTTGTCGGTGACGCGACCACCTTATTGCTGATTTTTGGGTTTCTCCCCACAATGAGGAGGGGGTCCTACTTTCTAATTTCTTATTTATCCCATGAAGCTGGAAGGGAAAGGGAAGCTATCTAAAACTAACCTTGCACACGAATGTTTAACTGAACAAATGCTTAAAGAGATTGGGGGGTCCGGGGCCAGGTTATACAATGGGGAGTTGTCAATTACCCATCCTATATATGGTTATCCACATGATGTTAGCTTTAGGTTTCGCTCTGTACTTGATGGTGTTTATCCGTTAATGGGTTGGTAAAGTTTCTTGGGAAAGTATGAGAGAGAGAGAGAGAGTGAGTTGATGATGTTGATGTTCGGGTTTTCCCGATGTTTTTGGTAAGGTACTGGACCTAAGTTTGATTGATGTGTAAAGGTGCTGGACCTAAAGTGTTTGATTTGGTATGCTCGCTAAGATTTCGCAATCTTATGCCTATGTATTCCCGTTTAAACGAAACAGGGAAATCAGAGCAATCGTAGTTCCTCCTATTCTAAGGGAGGAAAAAGATGTTTTCGTGTCTTGTTCAAAGCCCAAGATTGAAGCTAAAAGGGTTTATTTGTGTCTTGTTCAAAGCCCAAGATTGAAGCTAAAAGGTTTGACTGAGAGAGAATTTGTCATCTCTAAAGGAGAGACATCTTGTTTGTTTATCATGGTTGTTGGGTGACTGTTTATAAAGGAGGATTACTTTAACTGGGATATGAGAATCCAACAATGCCGTAATTTCCTTTGTAAGGGATATTGATTTTTGTTTGCCTTGATCAAAGCCCAAGGTTGAAGCTAAGAGGTTGATTGACTCCACTAGGGAAGTCCTTATACAAAGCCTAAGAGGAGGTTGGAAATGCCTGACTCAACAAAAGAGTGTTTATATATGTCTTGTACAAAGCCCAAGATTGAGGCAAAAAAAGAGACTGACTCTTTGGGGATATCATTATACAAAGCCTAAGAGGAGGCTAAAAGTTTGACCTTTCTGGGGAAAGTGTTCTATCTGTCTTGTACAAAGCCCGAGATTGAGGCTAAAAAGGTTTTGACTCTGCCGGGGAGGTTTGTACGTGTCTTGTACAAAGCCCAAGATTGAGGCTGAAATGGGAAATCTAACTGACTCGGGTGAGGATATTTTAGGTGTCTTGTACAAAGCCCAAGACGGAGGCTAAAAGGATTTGACTCTGCTGGAGAGTATTATCTGTCTTGTACAAAGCCCAAGATGGAGGCGGAAAAGAGTTTGACTCTGCTTAGGAATTTATTTTGCAATGCCTAAAAGGAGGCTAGGAGGAATGTCTCCGCTGGAGTAGATATTTGTCCCTAAGCTTAAGAAAAGGTTATGAAAATTTGTGTCTTGTACAAAGCCCAAGATTGAGGGTAAAAGGGTTTGACTCAACAAGAGAGTGCTTTTATCTGTCCTGTACAAAGCCCAGGATTATGGCTGAACAAGCTGGAGAAATCATTAAACACAGCTTGAGAGGAGACTAACTCCTACTAGGGGAAATCATTATACAAAGCCTAAGAGGAGGTTGAAAAAGATGGACTCAACAAGAGAGTGTTTTTATCTGTCTCGTACAAAGCCCGAGATTGAGGCTAAAAGGGTTGACTCAACAAGAGAGTGCTAAAAGGTGATTGACTCAACAAGAGAGTCTGAAAAGTGGTTGACTCAACAAGAGAGTCTGAAAAGTGATTGACTCAACAAGAGAGTCTGAAAAGGTTAGCTCTACTGGGGAGAATCAATTGTACAAAGCCCAAGAGGAGGCTGACTGTGCTAAGGAAAGATCCTTATACAAAGCCTAAGAGGAGGCTAACTTCTGCTGGGGATTATTAAGATCCCGAGGCAGGTCCAAATGGGGAATCAACTCTTGCTGAGGATTACAGAAAAGTTGAGGTATCAGATGCCTTGAGGTTCTGATTTGGGATAGTGTTATACTGATGATATACTGACCTTGGTTTGGGATTTTTAGGAGAGAGACTGGGTTTTAGACTCTACTGGAGATTAATCCAGAAGAACCGGGGTTTCTCCTATGTTTTGTAGGGAACTTGAGAATGTCTTTGAGACTCAAGATGAGATTAGACTGTCCAAGTCTACTGGTGTGGAAGAGTTTTATCTTTTGTATGATGCCCAAGAGGAGGTTGGTGTTTTAAGGGATGAGAATCAACCCAAAGTTGGTCTGAGATTTGACACTGGAAAGACTGCTTTAGCAAAGGATGACTAAGTTCTATCTTATACCTTTAAGAGGTCTTCAGGGTCCTTGTATTAAGCCCAAGAGAAGGCATGAGAACTTCTAGGAAGCCGGAGGGTCCTTGTACAAAGCCCAAGAGGAGGCGGGAATGCTTTTAGGAAGCCCTTGGGTCTCAAACCAAGAAAAGTTCAAGAAACAGTATTCACCGAGAATAGATCATTTAGTGAAAGTTCTGAGGTTTGAAGAAATTCAAGAGATGCTATTCACCGAGAATAGATCAACTCTGGGGAATAGAACTTCTTTGACAATTTCTAGGGTGACAGTCTGAGAAAAGGTTCACAGGGAATACTGCCATTCTCTTAGTTCCATATTGTTTAAGCCCAAGAGAAGGCATGACTGTATCTAGAAATCCTATGGGGATCTAGTTTTGACTGCATATAAGAGTGACCAAACTGGCTTTACCTAGTTCTAGACCTAGTTGCCGGGGAAAACTCTAAATAGCTATACTAGTATATATATAGTTGATATATGACAAGTATTTAAAAGGATACGAAAGAAGGACTTACAGTGCACATCATCACACAATACAGTTTATATATTAAAGCATGTAAATGAAAGCAGATAAAAACTTACAGACGAGCAAGCTTCCATGCTGTATTGTTAGTTGTCTAAAGAAATTAAAGAAAGTTTTGAAAATAACCATATATTTGAATCTAAATCAAAAGGGAAGTTGTTTTGAAAAAGATTGTTGGGGCTTATACGAGAGGCCCAAGGTTTAACAGTGATCGTACCGTTGTTTTGAAGGTTGTTCTGGGACTAATACAATGACTGAGGCCCAAAATGGTTTTGGTTAAAAGAGGATTGGGTCTTACACTCTATTAGAGGCCCAAAAGATTTATTTTTGTACAAGTGGTGGGGCTTACAACTCAAGGAGAGGCCCATTGATTTCTGTTTGAAAATGGCGATCGCGCCGAGATTTTTCATTGTATCGGAACTTATACAATATCTGAGGCCAAAAAAAGGTTTATGTACAACAAGGATTGAGTCTTACACTCTATTAGAGGCCCAAAAGTGTTTTAAAAGGTTTGATGAAGATCAAGAACCAAAGAAACCCTAATTTCATTTTCTTTTAAAAGTAATCCTTTTAATAAAATGAATAAAATGACAAAAATACCAAATAAGTCTAAATAAACTACTTGTGATTTTTGATTAAGGTTTGAAAAATGAGGTTTTAATCACAAGATGATTTAGGACTCATTTGATTTTGATTTTCAAGATGAATATTCATTTTTGAAATGTTTAAAAACAATAAAAAATGAATTTATTTACAAAAATATCAACTATATTAAATAAATAATATAAATTTAATTTTTTGCAAAAAGAACCAATAAAAAATAATTAAAATTGAGAGAGAAATTAATTTTCCAAATCATTTTAAATAATATGACAAATATTTAAAAAAACGGAAAAGGTGGTAAAAAAGGGTCTGGGGCGAGGGGGATTCGAACCCCAGACCTCCTAGCCAAACACATGAGCGCGCAACCACTAGGGTGGTGATACATCCGTGTATCAAAACCACCCCATAAATATATAAGGGGTGCCTTGTTTTAGGCCTGGCCAAGGCAAGGCAAGGCAAGTTCTTGGGCCAAAAACGTAAAGGCTGTAACTTTCTAATTTCTCCATGGATTGAGACAAAATTTAGGTATATCCTACCTAGAATTTCACAAGGAATCCAGTGGTGGTCTTGGTTTTTTTAGATGAGGTCCCTATTTTAAAACCCGATTGTGGTTTTGAAATAGGCCTATATTTGTATTTTCTATGCTACCTCATGGTACAGACCATAATTGCATGATGAATTGATTCAAACACAACATATACAAAATGTATGAGATGTTTATGAGCAGTGGACTTCAAAGCAATGCATAATTCAAAGAGTTCAAGTTGTGATGCTTACCTCTTTAGGAGCTTTTTGTGCTATCTGCCAAGTTTCTTGTGCCAGAAGTAATTTGATTCTTCAGACACTCTCAATTGATCCCTTAGAAGCTTTTAGAATGATCACCACCAGCTGGAATCCTCAGGAACAAGTTTTGGCACTTTCTTGCAAAAGGGGCAAAAGTGACCAATATGGAAACTCTCTCAAATGGTGATCCAGATGAGGGGAACCATTTGGGACAATTCAAGGATGATATTTAGAGTGTGTTTGAGGTCTTATCTGGTTTTGAAAGTGACTGAATCAAGACATGGCTTGAAAAATGCAAAAAAGTCAATTTTTGAGGTTTTCGAGGTTGACTTTGTGATTTTGGTGTTACAGGTCACATGTTAGTGTTTGGACAGCTTAGATACAACATATTAGAGGTGTTTGGATCATGAGCTATGATGGAATTGCCCTCTAACTAAAAAATTCAGAGATACCTTGCAAAAGAAGGCATTTTGGCCTAAAGAGAGGGATTTTGAGGAAAGCATCAGTTTGGGTGCTTTGGTGTACTCAAACTGAGCACAAATGAGCTCTATTTATAGTAGAGCAAGTTTGTTTTGTAAGCAATAGTGAATGGCAACTGCAGCAGACCTTTGACCAATGTTATGCAAAAGGAATCTCAAGTCTCCTCTAGCCATTGACTTGAGATTAGGGCACAGGCTTTGTAGCTTTGGTTCAGAGATAAGTTTGGACTGAATTCAATTGGAATAGGCTCAGTTCATGCCACCTTGATGCATTCATTAAAGGCTTGGAGACAAAATTGAAGTCTTGGCACTTTTTAGCTCTTTTAGGTTTGGCATGACTTTGGAGGCTTGGGGATCAGATCATTCCCTTCTTGTTTTATCCTCAGATGTGTCCAAATGGCTGACAAGGCTTTGATTTATCAGATTTGGACAAATCGAGCAAAATGCACAAATTCTGCCTTGTAAAACCAGTTCATGATGCCATGTTTCAAGGGTTGTATCTCCTTGCTCAAATGGAATTTGGAGATGATCTGGTACTTGTTGGAAAGCCCTCATGGCATACTTCAACTTTGATGTCCACCCCTAGACCTGCTTTGACTTGGATCAAGGTGAAAAATGTCCCTACATTCTGGAAAAAGTAAGGTAGATTCTGACTTAGTGAAAATTTCACTAAGTGTTGGAAAAATGTCATTTTCATGTTTTCAGCCATTTTGATCACTCCATAACTAAATATCTATGAGGAATTGGAGTTTGATGTAGTTGAAACTATTGTAGAGTGTAGCAAGACCTACAAATCCAGCTTTAGATTACCCAAAATGGTTGTTTGGATCTCAAGTTATGGTCCTTGGAAGTTGGTACCTTAGCCACTTTGTTCCATAACTTAGAAAAATTCTAAGTTTTTTATGGTTACCCCCTTTTACAAGTTAACTCACTTTCTTTGATTTTTCTTGATGAATGATGATTCAAATCACATATTAACATTGTTTTAGGGTTGAGGAACCAAAATTGTGAAAAATTCCAAAAAGTCAAACTTGATTTTGTGCACAATTGACTTTTTATCAGATGAAATCCAAACTGCACGATCCTATGTGAAATCAAGTCCTTGACCTAAATCAAACCTAATAGATATATTCCATAGGTGTTATAGGGTGTATTGAATCATGTCCCAAGGTTTGGGAGCATGTCTTGATCAAAAGTCAAAGGTACAATTGACTTTTTCCTCGAAACGCTAATTGTGGTCCTGATGAAATTGAAACTTGTGGATCAAGCTTCTTGGATCAATCCATTATTGCAAATGGATCAATGTAGTGTATTGGAGACCCTCAAATCATGTCTTGAGGTCCTAGCTCATGTTTTGTCCCAGAAGTCAACTTAGGGGTGAATTAGGTCAAGAAACCTTAATTCCTGATTTTTGGGTAAATGCATCCCCTGAGGTTAAATTGACTTGATGATTGGGTCCATGAGGTTCCTTGGAGTATCTTGGGTTGTGCTTTGAAGCATTGGCTCATGCCTAGAGGAAAATCTTCATCTGGAGACCTTGGTCGACCAAAACCCTAACTTGGTGACACTGGCGATCTTGAGGCTTGATCCACTTGGAATGTAGCAACCTTATGCTTGATCCTTGATGTGGGAGTCCTCTTGATCCTTTATGGATGTTTTGAGAGGCTAGACAAGTTGAAGATCATGTCATTTCTTGATTGATCCTCTGTCTAAGTGCCTTGAGAGGGCACAAAATCCTGATTCTTGTTTGTGGTGGATGCTCAAACATCTCTGAGGATATTGATGAGGCATGATGGTTCATCCATATTATGGTAATGATTTGCACAATGATGGGAAATCTTGGTGGTCAAAATTTGCGGTATGACAATATATATATATATATATATATATATATATATATATATATATATATATATATATATATATATATGGAACGTATTATATGAGAATGTCATTTTTATGTAAGAACATGAGAATGAATCCGAACCATTAGATTTTAAAATAAATGGTAGATATTATTTAGGGTTTTGTTTTTCACTCTCCTCCATTATTAAAATAAATGATGGATGAGAAAGTAAAAAAACTGACATATAATCTCCACCATTTATTTTAAAATCTAATGGTTCAGATTCATCCTCATGCTCTCACATAAAAATGGTATTCTCATATAATATGTTCCATATATATATATATATATATATATATATATATATATATATATATATATATATATATATATATATATATAGGCTTAATACCCTTTTTGGTCCTCTAACTATAGGCCTGGGTCCAATTTGGTCCTCTTTCTTTTAAAAGTTCCAAATTGGTCCCTTACGTTACTAAACAGAGTTAAATAAGTCCTTTCCGTCAAATAATGTTAACGGTGTTAGTTTTTAATGATGTGGCAGCTGACGTGGCAAATTTCCAGATATTGATAACTATCTTCATCTTCTTCATACAATTTCCAGATTTTGACAACAATCTTCATCTTCTTAATAAAATTTCCAGAATCCATAAAATTTCCACATTTTTTTCAGCAGAACCAAAACACTCTCCTCACCTTCAAAATTGTGGCCAATTGAATCCTACATTTATTTTTTTCAGCAGATTTCCAGAATCAATCAACTTAGAGTTGTTGTTTGTTTTCTCTTTTTCTTCTTCATTTAACAGAACTGATTTTTTAGTTGCAATTTCTAGTTCCTTTTTGGTTGTATCTAGTTCTTTCTCCAATTCACCTTTAGATGATTCAAGCCCTTGTAACTTGGATTTTAATTCGTTTATGTAAGAAATCGCATCCCCCAGAAGCGAAGCTTTGTCCATTTTAGAAACATTCGGAACCACAGCGCATAATGCATAGAATCTTTCATTCAGTTTCTCTCGTCGCTGTCTCTCTGCTTCCACGTGGTTCAAGGGTTCTTCTCTTCCGTTGGCTGGTTTTCTACCTCGCTTTCGAGGCCGCTTCTCCGGTTCCATTACTCTGCAGCTCACAGCTTCCTTCACCACGGACACTTCCGGATCTGAATTATCAGAATCTCCACCACCGGATTTTATAGCTGAAGCATGTAACAGTTTGCCAGAAGTGAATGAAAGAATTCCGTCGTCGATACTACTTCTAGACACCGGGGACGTTCTTTTTCTGTTTTCCTCACTGGCGGCGAACGGTGACTGACCAGAAAAGAAATTACTGTTGGCAGAGCTGTAAGAACTCTTTTTACTCTCGTCGAAATTCAGAATCTCGCCTAATTCCAATTTGAAAGAACCTGAAAAATTCAGTTCCCTTGGAAAGAAGCTCTGGTTCTAATTTTGATTCTGGTTTTGGCGCTGAGCAGTTGAAATGTTAACGGCGGTGGATGTTTCCGGTACACTAGAAGAAACACCATGAATTTCAAACGGTAACTTTTTAGGGATTGTTGTATTTGCTGAAGCTGTTACACTAATGGTGCTAACAGTATTGACGGAGTCTCTAATTTCAATCCCACCGGAGCCGGGGATATCCAACCACATGGAAGAAAGATCGTTGTCGCCGGAATTCAACGGCCAAGATCGTGCTTCTGGATTATTGAAATCAAACAAATAACGAACCTTCTCCATTATACCAGCGCTATGTGGAATTATCTCAGTGGATGCGAGCTCAACGACACCGTTTGAAGACGGTGCTGGTATATATACCAAAGTCTGAAGCCCCTGGAATTATTTGGAAATTGTATGAAGAAGATGAAGATTGTTATCAAAATCTGGAAATTTGCCACGTCAGCTGCCACATCATTAAAAACTAACACCGTTAACATTATTTAACGGAAATGACTTATTTAGCTCTGTTTAATAACGTAAGGGACCAATTTGGAACTTTTAAAAGAAAGAGGATCAAATTGGATCAGGGCCTATAGTTAGAGGACCAAAAAGGGTATTAAGCCTATATATATATATATATATATGTATATATATATTTATATGAAAATGTATATATATATATATATAACCCTAAAAAATCCAAATTGATTCAACTCATACTATTATCTGATTTTAATTAAAATAAATTTTTTATTTTTATTTAATAAAATCCGACTAAATAATTATTTAATAAAAATATAACTTATACATTAACTATAAAATATGCAATTTCTATTATTTATTTAAATTATTAGATCTAATTGAATATATATATATATATATATATATATATATATATATATATATATATATATATATATATATTCAATTAGATCTAATAATTTAAATAAATTAATAAAATAAAATCGGGTGTTACAATTCTCTCCCATTTAAAAGGATTTTTGCCCTCGAAAATTACCTGGCAAAAACAACTTCGGATAAGACTCCCTCATCTGGCTCTCCATCTCTCCCACGTAATGCTCTCTCCAGCAGGTCCTCCTCACACCACTTTCGTTAGAGCAATTTCTTTACCTCTTAATTTCTTCACTTCTCGGTCCTTAATCTGCATTGGTGATGCCTCAAAAGTTAAATTATATCTTACTTATACAATATCCATTTGGATCACAGGTGATAGATCATGAACATACTTCTGAAGCTGAGACACATGGAGAACATCATGGAGGTTTGAAAGAGATGGGGGTAAGGCCACTCGATAGGCAACAACTCAAACTCTTTGGGTAATCTGATAAGAACCAATGAAGTGAGGAGTGAGCTTCATAAACTTCAACGCATGACCAACACATGTCACAAGAGTGACTTTAAAAACAAATGTTCCTCCTCTCAGAACTCAAGGGCCTTCCTCTGCTTATCATGGTAGCTCTTTTTTCTTCTCTACGAGACCTTCATCTTCTCTTGGATCATCTTGACTATCTCAGTAGTCTGCTAAACAATCTCAGGTCTAATAACCACACTCTACCTAGACTCAAACTAAAACAAATGCGTCCTACATCTCCTACCCTACAAATCCTTAAAAGGTGTCATTCCAATACTAAAATGGAAACTGTTGTTGTAAGTAAACTCAATCAGTGGTAGATAACTATCCCAAACACCTCCTTGCTCTAAGACACAAGCCCTTGACATGTACTCAAAAGAATGAATAATCCTCTCAGTCTGACCGTCCATCTACAGATCACGGGCAGAGCTCAACCTCAACTTAGTGCCCAAAGCTTCCTGCGAACTTTCCCAAAACCTGAACGTGAATATCAGACCTCTGTCATAAAAAATACTCGACAGAATACCATGCACCTTCATAATCACACTGATGTAGATCTCCTCTAGTCTCTACAATGGAAAACTGGTCTTAATCGAAATAAAGTGAGCCGACTTAGCCAATTTATCAACAACAACTCAAATCCCATCATTTCCCATCTGAGTATTCAGAAATCCTGTCATGAAATCCATTAAGATGCTATCCCATTTCTGTTCAGGTATATGCGACGATTGCATCAGTCTAGATGACTTTTGATGCTTAATCTTCGACTTCTGACAAGTCAAACAAGTGTAAAAAAATTGTGTGATGTCTCTTTTCATTCCTGACCACCAAAGCATCTTCTTAAGATCTTGGTACATTTAGTAGCCCCAAGATGAATACTCAAACTGCTTCTGTGACTTTCCTCTAAAATCATTTTCTTAAGCTCCGGCACATCAGGCACAAAAACTCAATTCCAGAACTTTAATATACCATTCTCATCAACTCTAAAGTACTCATCTCCATTATGGTCAACTTATGACAAACAATCAACCAAGCCTACATCCAGCTTCTGACTTTCTCTAATATCATAAAGAAAACCACTAGTCAGCTTCAGCATACTGAACCTTACACTATTAGAAGTCACCTCACATACTAAGCTCATATATATGGATTGTTCGATCAAATTCAATTCTCTAACCATTAATACTGACATGTGCAACGACTTCCGACTCAAAGCATCTGCTACAACATTGGCTTTACCAAGATGGTAATTCAAACCAAAATCGTAGTCCTTAACAAATTATAATCATCTCATATGCCTCATATTGAGCTCCTTCTGATCAAACAGGTATTTCAAACTCTTGTGATCCCTGAACACCTCAAACCTCAAACCATACAAATAGTGCCTTCACACTTTCAGCACAAACAACACTGTTGCCAACTCTAAATCATGGGTAGGATAGTTCCTCTCATGAATCTTCAGCTATCACGAAGTATAAACTATCACTTTGCCATCTTGCATAAGTACACCACCTAATCTTATATTGGACGCATCACAATATACCATAATAGGTTCCGTCACATGTGGTAAAATTAGAATTGGTATCGTTGTCAACTTCTTCTATTGTTCTTAAAAAATTTCTCCACATTGGACATTTCACACAAAAGCTTGACCTTTTCGAGTCAACTGAGTCAAAGGCAGAGCTATCTTCAAAAAAACCTTTGATAAATCTTCTATAGTAACCGGCTAACCCCATAAAACTTCTAATTGTTGTGACTGACTTAGGAGCCTCCCATTGTAGCACAACGTCTACCTTGGATGGATCCAAGCTATCCTTCCACTAGAAATCACATGACCAAGAAAAATTACTTTCAGCAACCAGAACTCACATTTGGATAAATTGGCATACAATTTCGTCTCTTTCAAAACTTGAAGCACAACTTGAAGATGTTCAGTATGATCTTTGATCAATTCGGAATACACCAGAATATCATCAATGAACACTATAACAAACTGATCCAAGTATGGATGGTAGATCCTATTCATATACTCCATAAACACACTAGGGGAATTAGACACGCCGATCTCTCAACCTCAATAATATGAACACCTTTCTTCCCGTTCAAAAGAATAAGATGCTATGTCAGAATCTGAAACAGTAGTTATATCATTCTCTGAAGAAATAACCCAGTATGAACAAGATGATTTCCCTCCACCACCTAAACCAACTTATAATATGAACCTTCCACCTCATATCCAAGCCCAAATGGAGGAATTTAGAATTGTTATCTATGATAGAATTCAGGATCTGGTTGCTGAAAGACTTACAACATCTGACTTTGTTACTTATGCTGCTAAGTGGAATACTCTCAGAACCTCTATGGATATAGTTCTGCAGAATCTTAAGTCTTTTACTTTTGAATGTGTAGCTTCTTCTAGTCAGAGAGAAATTAGAGGATAAACTCGCTGTTGTTGCTGCTAATCAAGAGGTAATTGGATCTCACCTTCAGTTTGTAGTTGCTAATCAAGAAGATATATATGCTCAGTTGAAGTCAGTGGTTGCAAGGCATAATGATATGGGTTCAAACTTGAAATCCATCCTAAAGATTTTGAAGAAAGCACCCTAGGCTTTAAAACTTAGAACCCCTCGATTGTTACGTTGTTTTTTATTTTTTATTTTGTAATCTGACACTTATCTTCTTTGGTTTTATGATATTTTTTCTTTGGTATCTTTTCTTATTTCCTTTATTCTTTTTTGTTGATGACAAAAGGGGGAGTAAGATAAATAAGTTTTTAAGCAATTGAATCTGATAGTTAAGTATTTTTTTTCTTGCTTAAAATCTGAAGAATTATTTATTGTGCTTTAAAGATCAAATTTAATTAACTCGGGTAGAATTTAGGGGGAGCTTACAAACCTCACCTTTTAGACTATTAGACTCAAGGGAAGCTTACAAACCTCAGACCTTGGAGTTAACTTGTTAATTAAATTAACAACCATTTTTCTTGAATACTTGTGCCTCTTATCATAAAAAAGGGGATATTGTTGGAACAAAATTGGTTTGTCCCATATCTCTAAGGTTTTGATGATAACAAAGTATTTAAAAAACAATTAGGTATACTAACATATGTTCAATGTGCAGGACCATGAACTAAAATTTGGGATATAAAATTAGTGCTGGTAATGAGTCTGAACATTTTAAGAAAAGCTAAAAGATCCAGAGTCTGAAAGATCAAAACCTGAGAACTTGATTTTAAAGACCATACTTTGAAAAAAGTCAGCCTCTGAATACTCAAACTCTGAAGGATCAGAACCTGAAATCCAGACTTTGAAGACTCAGACTCTGGAGGAGGTCAACTTCCTCTGAAGTTCTCAGACTCTGAATTCAGTCAACGCAAGGATCAAGAAGATACTGATGGTCACTATCAGACTCTGAGGTCAGTCAACGCAAGGATCAAGAAGACTCTGATAGGTTACTATCATACTTAGTGGTCTGTCAATGCAAATATCGAGAAGACTCTGATAAGTCACTATAAGACTTAGAGAGTAGTTTATCTTCTTCTGATCATGTGAAGATTTAAACAAAAATCTACACAGGAAACTGGGATGTAACAAATAATTCCTCTTAAAGTAAATGGATTTCAAATATCTTTTCAAAAGGATTAACCATATCAAGTAAAATTCCAACGTCTATGATCAAGCTTTTCCAACACTCACTTGTGCCATCTCTTCTCTTCAACGACTATTTTCTATCTCTCTATATAAGGAGCTAAAGACTTGAAGAAAGTACAACTAACCCTTAACAATAAAAGAGTTGTTACTCTGTCAAACAAAAAACACAAGTTTAACTTAGAATTTCTTATCATTTGTATATATTAGAAATTATTATGTCTTAAATAGTCTTATTGAGTTGTATTTTGTTTACACCTCTGATTGAATATCAAGTATAAGAAATAAACATTTTTTTTTTGTAAGTTAGATTGTTAGAAGTCTCTTGCTTATGTGCTTGAGCAACTGAAGTCTCTTGCTTGTGTACTTGAGCATTTCAAGTCTCTTATTTGTGTATTTGAGCATTGAAAGTCTCTTGTTTGTGTACTTGAGAAATTGTAATTAGTTGTGATTATAGTGAAATCTCTTGGAAGTACAAGGGGACTGAACTACTCTCGTTTTGTGGGAGGAACCAGGATAAATCTGTTTGTATCTATCTTTCTTTCACCTATCTAAAACTATAAATAGGAGCCTCGTCATCCTCCTCATCTCTAGTCTCACTAGTAGGAACATCTACCTCCAATTCAAACTTCTCCACCTTAGTTTATGTGTCTTTCACATCCATACCTTTGCACTTCATCCCCATATAGGTTCATCAAAGGTAACATCGTTGCTTATGATAAATTTTTATTTTTCAGGTTCCATCTTCCATAGCTTGTATATATTTATACCTTCAAAATAGTCAATGAACACACGCCTCATAACCCTAGCATTAAACTTTACTTGCTCAACAAAGGCCAAAGGTTTGAAATCCTTTAAATTGGATAGTCTACTAATTTCCTACTTAAAACATACATAAGTTTATTAAAGCTTATTTATGTAGATAGACGTCAGTTGATAAAACATGTTATAGTAGCAACAATTTTATCCCATAAACTATTTGGTAACTCAGCTCCAAACAACATACACCTTACCCCCTAAAAATGGTCTTATTTATGCATCCAACTAGGCCATTTTTTATTGTTGTGTGTTTTCCTAGTTTGCAATTATTACAATATCCTATTTTGTTTAATTTCCCACTATCTATAAAACCTTGATTAGCTAGTTCGATCAAATTTCTGTCACTAACATGTCATGATCTTAAATGTTAGTGTTTGATTTTATCATAAAAGTCTTGACTAGATAATGATGCATTACAAATAATAATGAAACCATCTAAAACACACAAATTCACATTTTAGACCCTTTAGCAATTATCAATACACCATGCAAAATTTTCAACTTGTCATGTTCAATTCTAGTGCAATAATTTAAATAATCAAATATTCTTATAACAAAAAAAATTCTCTTAATATACCTCATGTTGCATAAAAGAAATTCATGTTTGTCAAATTTCTTGAGTTTAATTGTACTAATATTATAAACCTTGATGTCGCTACGCGAAAAATACCCGAGCGCATCGCACGCTCGATGATACAATAGAGTCACCGCTGAACGTTATTTATTCCAAAAGGAAAGGGAAACTATCGATAAAACCCAAGGGAAGAGAAATGAGTAAGGGAGTCGGTTATGCAAGGGGAAGGTATTAGCATTCCTCATATTCGCCGTACTCGACGGGAACCATTTTACTTGTTCTTTGTGCGGATGGGTGTCACTATCTCAGGGTTACTTGTGAAAGGGAAAAAGGCTTATAATTTGAGTGCTCGCGGAGGATTAGGTCCCTCGTGCCTACGTATCCTCATAGTGCAATGAGGAAATCAGAGTTCTGTAGTTTGGAGTAGAAAATAAGTAAAGGTTGCTCGCCAAGAGTTTGGAATGTTAATTGTTAATGCTCTGGTGCTAACTCCTTTTTATAATTTTAAATGCTAATGTTGAAAACATGGATTTGAATTTGGATTGAGTAGTGATGTTAGTAATGTTATTGATTACATGATGCAATATGGGTCTAATCATGCTTATGATGATGACATGTATGTAGTTATGATGAAAATCTCATGTTTGGCATTACTTTCACTTTGTTCCATTTGTTTTATTTTTAGATTCAATCTTTATGTATGGTGATTGTGATGTATGTGAGGATAATGTATTAGTTTGGAATGGTTTACTAATTGAACTTGAATTCTAGTGTGCTAGAGATCATGTAATTGTTATGATAGATTGGTTTTGATGTGTTCTTGACTTTGTAGGTTTGGCCATGGGTTGATCTTGGCAATAGCTTGAAGAATCCAATCAAGGCTAGGTGTTTTTGGCACAAGTCAATAGTGATAACTTGGAGGTGCATGATAGAAAATTGGATAGCTTGGAAGTCACAGTAGGAATAGGTCTAGGATTAGTCAATTGAAACCTTATGATGTGACATTTGGTATTTTGTAAAGAAATGGATTGAATTTTGTAAATAGATGTTGTCTGGTTTTGTCAGTAATGAAAATAACTTGAATGAATTGTAACTTGTTTTTCCAAATAACCCAATTTTCTTCCCAAGCTTTGCACACTTGAGCTTGAATTGAGCCTCTTAAATCTTAAGACCAATCCTCTCTTAATGATCAAATGTAACCACCAAATCCATAAGGAGCTTGATCAATCACAACCAATCACAACTAAGCACGAGTGATGCCTGCCATCCCTAATCATAACTAGGACCAACATGCCACATAAAGATCCAATGGATGTCAAAAGCAAATAATTAGGGTTTCAAGGTCTTGCACCCAGAGAACCAATAGTCAAAGTATTCAGGCATGCCATGAGTCTCAAACCTTGGGGAGGGGTCCAAGACATTCCTAAATACCCTTGGAGGCCATCCATGAATTTTAATTGAGCCCAAGGATTGATTTCACAAAAGGATCACAAAGTCAAAATTTCATCTAATGAAAAAGTCAACTGTACAAAAATCCAAGTTTGACTTTTTGGATTTTTGGTCAACCAAGGTTCCTTTACCCTAAAACAATGTTAATATGTGATTTGAATCATCATTCATCAAGAAAAATCAAAGAAAGTGAGTTATCTTGTAAAAGGGGTAACCATAAAAAAACTTAGAATTTTTCTAAGTTATGGAACAAAGTGGCTAGGGTACCAACTTCCAAGGACCATAACTTGAGATCCAAGCAACCATTTTGGGTGATCCAAGGTTGGATTTGTAGATCTTGCTACACTCTACAAAATCTTCAACTACATCAAGTTCCAATTTGTAGTACCCTAAATTTTGACCAGGGTTTTTCTCACCTTTTTGGATTCTTCTGCTAGGGGGTGCCATTCAGTGTCATTTGGGCTTTTGGGGGGTCTGCTAGTACTTTTAGACTTATTTAGGGGTTTGGGTTTCATGTATAGGTTTTATTTATTTATTATTAGGGATTAAAAGTCTTAGACCATTTTATTAGATAAAATTTAGAATTTTTGGGGTTAATTGTTTTTTAATATTAGGAAATATAAGGTTTTATTTTGGGATTTCTCATTTTTTAGAGTCTATTATCTTAGATTTTATTATAATAGATTTAAATGAGTATTGTTTTAGAATTTGGGTTTTTTTAGATTTATTAGAAAATAATTAAGTTTGTATTTTAGTGTTAATTAGTTTAAATATATTATTAGTATCCTTTTATTTTATTTTGCTAGACTCTCTCTATTATTCTTTTAATTAATTAAAATTTTGGTTTTAAGTAAGATTTAGATGTTAAATATATATTATTAGTTATTAATTAGGGATAATTACCCTTTTTTTAATTAAGGTTTAGGAGTGATTAGGATTAGATTTTTATTTACTTAGTAGTAGTTTATAATTTATAATTTTTTTTATATTTTAAATGATGGTCGTATTAGGGTTGTACGGTTTTAATGTTTACTATTTATTTTTTTTATTCACTTATTTATTTATTTTATCAGTATTTATTTTTTATTTTATTTGGTCAAGATTGTTGACCAATCGTATCATCTTCTTCCCCAAGCCCAAACCCTAGTTGACGCAGAATCAGGAAAAAATAAGATCAAATCATATCAAAATCAGATTTCATTAATTTTCCAGATCAAATTGGCACAGATTTACAATCCAATTATAACAACAAATCAAATTACATCAAATCGGATCAAAATCATAGAAATTACATCGAAAATTTCCTAACTAGATCTAAATCTAATTAATCCTAAAACTTAACTCTAATGCCTATATAAATCAGAAAGAAATTCTGAAAAGGGGACCCTAAGAAAAAACACGTTGTTGCTGCGCGAATTCCCCCAACCATCACCGAAAGCTCCAAGTACGTAGAGAGTTAGGGTTTAACATCAGAACCCTAACCCCTCTGAGCTAAACCTCATTCGCACCTGCAAACAAAGAAAGGAGAAGGAGATTAGAGGAAAGGATAAATAAAATACAACCAGGTTCACAACACGGACGGTAAACAAAAAAAAACTTAGCTTTTTAGGTTTCGATTCGGAATTGTTGTTGTTTGTTTGCGTGTGGGTTTTTTTTTAATCTAGGTTTTGGGTTGCGGTTCTGGGTTTTCAGGAAAATTAGGGTTAGGGTTCATGTGAACCCTAGGGTTCATGGGGTAGAGGGTTAGGGTTCTTGGGGTTTAAAGGGGGAATCTGGGTTTTTGGTTGAATGTAGGGTTAGGGTTCTTTGATTAGATTAGGGTTCATCATTTGGGGGTTAGGGTTCTTAAATTGGTTAGGGTTCATAGGTAGGGTTCATAGTTGAAGGTTCCTGGGTTGGTGTTCATCACCCAGATGAACGTTGGGTTGCAGATTTCGGTTAGCTTCAACCGAAAATCTGGGGTTTATGGTGGTCCGGGAGGTGGTTGGGGGTGGTTGAGGGTGGTCGGAGGTGTTTGGGGTGGTGGCCGGAGAGAGGGAGTTAGAGAGAGGCGAGAGCATTTGAGAGACTTAGAGAGAGTAGAGAGAATGAGAATTAGAGAGAGAGGGAGAAACGAAGAGAGAGAACGAGGGCACTGTGAAGGGATGGGAGTTTAAATACTCCCTCTGGCCGATATTAGATGGTCGCCAAGTGGCGATTCGTGGGGAGTCCGATCGTTTGACTCTCAGAGTCAACCAATAATCCCGTGAGCGCGTGGTACATTGTACACCCTCCTTTGATCTTAATCACAACCATCTGTCTCAACTACCTAGACTGGTCAAAGAAATCAAGGGCAGAGATTACACATGATCTCACCCATCTGATTAAGATCTTGCGTTCTAAGAAGAGACCAGTTTTGACTCTTCCTATCGGACCCATTGACCTTCCACGGGGCTTTGGTTCCAACTGGCCTTCCTCTTTTCACTATATACCTCCCAGTTTCATAGGCCCATTACTAATTTCCATGTAATATACACCCCCTGGTTTTTTTTAATTTATTAATTAAGTTAAATACTTAATTTAATTAATAAATTAAGACTTTAATACTAATTAGGATTTATAAATAATAGGGTCTTAGGGTTAATTTGTACAATTAAATTAATGACTTAATTTAATTGGTAAATTAGGTTTATTAGGTTTTTTTATCAATTAAATTAATTACTTAATTTAATTGTTTAGTTAGGTTTTTAGAGTTTTTTATCAATTAAATTAATAACTTAATTTAATTGGTTAATTAGGTTTTAGTAAGGTTAATATATTTAAAACAATTTATTTTTTAAATAGGGATTTAATTTTGAGACTTTTATTGAGAAACTTTTGGGTTGGATATAAATTCATATTTCACATATTCAACATATTTGGTTTTAAGGGAAATAGAAATTAAATTTTATTCCTAATTTTAGTATTGGTTTTATTTGGAAATTTGGGTTTTGGGGGGCCAAATAAATTTAGTTTAATTTAGGATTTATATTGGTTTTAAGAATCATTTTTTGGGATAATTTGGGGAAATTGTTTTAGCATAGATGGTGTTTTGGGTCTTATTTAATTTTATGGAATTTAAGGTTTTTTATCCTTCTTAAAATAAGGGACATAAAAGGATTTTTCTAAAGATTTAACACAAGGAATAAAGCTCTTGGTCCGAGAGCCTAAATAAGGGATGGGATAAGGGATAAAACTCTTAGGTTCCAAGAGTATAAATAAAGGCCAAGGGATAAGGGATTAAGGGATGAAACTCTCCATCTGAGAGTATAAATAATGGATAAGGGATAGAACTCTCCATCCGAGAGTATAAATAATGGATAAGGGATAGAACTCTCCATCCGAGAGTATAAATAATAGATAAGAGATAGAACTCTCCATCCGAGAGTATAAATAATGGATAAGGGATAGAACTCCATATCTAGGAGTATAAATAATAGATTAAGGGATAGAACTCCTTATCTAGGAGTATAAACAATAGATTTTGGGGATAGAACTCTTTATCCAAGAGTATAAATAGTGGATTAGGTTTTGGGATAGGATTAGGGGGTAGGAATAGGGGAGGTGAACTACGATTACTCTGATCCTTCAAAATTGAAGGTGCGTAGGCATAGGGTTGTAAACCCTAGCGAGTATAATAATAAAAAACTTAGGTTTCTTTTGTAAATAAATAATTTAGACAAACAAACAAGCATACCCTAAAATCTAAGGAGGACCCCATTGAGTACAATGGAAGTGAGGGGTGCCTAACACCTTCCCCTCACTTAACCGACTCCCGAACCTTAGGAATCTCTACCCTTAGGATTAGGATTTTAGGTTTATCATTTAATTTCCTCTAGAAAATATGATGGCGACTCGAATAATTTTGCCGGCCGCGACACAATTATTCATGGATTTTTAGTTATGGAGTGATCAAAGTGGCTGAAAACATGAAAATGACATTTTTCCAACACTTAGTGAAATTTTCACTAAGTCAGAATCTACTTTATTTTTTCCAAAATGTAGAGGCATTTTTCATTGTAATTCAGGTTGATTCAAAACCAAAGTTGGATATGATGTTGAAATAGGATATATCAGCTTTCCAAAATGACCAAGAACTCCATCAAACTCCTCCTGAGCTAGAGGTTATGACAGTTGCAACATGCCTTGTGTCGCGGTGAAAATTAGATACCATAGTTATTTGTTAACTAGGATCACATTTTAATGTCACCACCGGTCTTTGATTTTATCCAAGGGAAGGGAGAAAAACCGAATTCCCACAATGCAATGCAAATGCACTTAAGATTCTAAGTTCGAGGGTTGGTTATACCTAGGGAAGGTGTTAGCATCCTAGATATCCGTAGTACTCTACAGGAACCTCTTGATTTATTATGTTATTTGTTATCTGTTTGCTAAGGGTTTAAGGGTAGGTGATTTATTATTTTTATTCCTAAGTGTGCTCGACAAGATATCGCATCTTGTGCCTACATATCCTGTCAGGGAGGGAATCAGAGCACTTGTAGTTCCTTATTATTAAGGGTACTAAATGTTTAAAGGTTTAGGAGAGGAAGATGAGTCATCATCTTAAGAAAACCACCACAGTTCTTTGAAAATGTTTGTATTTGTGGGGTATGGGATTGTATGTCCCTTTCTTTGAGATGATTAACATCTAATTCTCTTGTGTGGAGAATTAGGTGGGCTAAAGTTTGATTAAAGAATCAAAATTGAGGGGGGACTAACCTAGGAAATCTATCCTAAGTTATCTAATTGACTTATCTTAAGGTATGGATTATGATGCAAATGAAATGCACCATGCACAATAACATGGTTATCATGCATGGGATTTTCCCTTGGATATTAATGCGGTTTGATTATTATTATTTAGGCGATGGTGCTAGCAAAGTGGTGCTAGACTTGTGTCCAGTGATCGGTAGGTCGAATGCGATGCCCTAAGGCGATCGACTTACATGGGTAGAAAATGGGCTCGACGTTGGATCGAGAAATTTTTATATTTTTGAAAGGGTTTAGACATGCAAGCATAAGTTAAGTAAAGAACATACAAGCAAGCAAACGAAGGTCTACACACGAGCGCTCACAAACCGAGGACTAAGCGAGAGGTTTCTAATCGGGGACGATTATTAAGAAAAAGAGTTTGATAATTTAGTTTCTAAAGTTATGTTAAAAAAACTCATATTAATTTAAAAAAAAAGGTTTTAAATGATTTTTTTATAAATAAAAGTTATTATTATTTAATTTTAAAGTTATATTAAAAAGGTTTTCCTTATTAAAAAAGAGTTTTTATAATAAAAGAAATCTTATTACTATTTTAGTTTAAAGAAAGAGTTCCTTATTAATTAAAAAAAATTAAATTTGTATTTTAATAAAAGTTCTATTAACTAAAAAAGTTTTAACAAAAGGTTTTAATCTACTTAGTTATATTTAATAAAAGGTGACAATTTGAAATATAAAAGAAATTATTTTTACTATATAAAAGATTATTTTTAATAAAAGAGCTCTAATAAAAGGTTATATTTTAGATTTAAAGGGATTTCAAAGAAAAAAGATTAATTAAGGAAAATTAACTTAAAAAAGAAAAAAAGGTTAAACAAAACGGAGGGAACGTACGCTTCCAGGGAGAGAGGGTCCACCGTGGACCCTCAGATCTCAACCATTGGATCCAAAGGGGGCGATCAGAGCCCAAAAAAAAGTGAGGGTGCATTGCGATGACATGCGTGCACACGTACGTGATAAGTCAGTTAAAACAAAAAAGAAAGAAAGCTCTCGTCTCCCTCAGATTCTCTCATCTTCTCCCTCTCTCGTCAGTCTCTCTCGCTAAAAGGGTTTGGAACCCTAAATCGAAAATTCGCCGCCGTCACCACCTCTCAAACTCTCGCCCTCTCTCTCTCTATTTTTTTTCTCTCTCGTTCAAACAATCAACAACAAAAGAAAAAAAATCCTAAATCTACCCTAATCCCCCCGATGCCCCATTTTCATTATTGATTGGATTATTACATATACAGTGATCAGAAGCGCAAATAAAATTAAGAGAACAAGGTTGTCCACCGTGGGGTTCTGCAAATCCTTCTTCCACAAGCGCAGTTCTTCCAAGGAGCTCGTTGTGGTGGTTCACAGATAAGTCTTCCTCTCTTTGCTTTGTGTTGTAGGTTGCGTGGTGTGGTGGCTCCAGAGTCCGTCTATGACGCCAAAGAGGCTCCTTCGTGCTCAGATATGGATGCAGCTTCAAGGTCAACGTCTTCGAAGGTATGTATTTGAGTAACTGGTGCTCTAAGATATGGTGTGTGTAGCTCTGGAACTGGCTTACAAGTATATGTTGGTTCTGGATTTCTTTCGATTTTGTGGATTTCTTTCTGATGTAAATGCTTCGTGTGAGTGAGTTTCTGGTATGGTTATGTGTTGTGTAACATGTATAGTTTGTGTGAATTTTTCTCTGTGCGCAATTATATGTCCTCCCTTTGATGCGTATGGATTGTGATTTATATAGGTGAAGAACGCCCAAAACATGCTTTGAATGCTCCTTATTGTGTTGGAAACATGTTGGTTCCGAATTGGGAAGTTTTTCAAAATCATGTATGATACCGTTGTTTTTGGGTTTGGAAAGTTTTAAGTGTTGTCTGATGGAATGTTTTTATTATTTGGGAATGTTTTTGAATCTTGTCTGATAATTAAGTTGGAGAGGATTTGGAATGCCTAAAAAAGAATTTTCTGGTTTTGGAAACTTGTTAATGCGTCTGATGCCCCATAACTGTCTGAGGCCTATCCTGATTCCTTGAATCGCAAATAATATTTTTATTCTAAGTTCATAACTTCTTTTCTTTTCTTATCAGGGCTCAAACTCTTCCGGTTAGAAAGTGGCAACTTTCGTGTTTATCATCCACAATTTGAAGAGGCTAGAATCTCACGGATTTCTTCATGACTAGGGCGCGTGAGTAAGTGATTCCTTCACTTTGGATTTAAACGTGTTCTTGAGTTTTTCTTAGCCATAAGAATTGAATTTGGTGTTTTGCTACTATCACCACTCTGAAATCTTGAATTCTCTATTTCAGTACTTATTCACGTTCCAGCTTGTGCGAATCTTCCAATCAGTACGAGGTCTGCTGCTGGAAAGGAGTTCAACTTAGTGTAACGGAGACCGAATATGCGTTCTGCAAGTGTATGAGGGTTAAATCCTATTGGTTATTTCAGGTCTTCTGATCCTCTTCAATCTAGGGATACGCCTAACTCCTGAAGTACTTCCTGTTTTCTCCTCTTCAAAACTTTACTAGTTTATTAACTTGCTCATGAAATCAGGTTTCCTTGTTGAGCTGTAACAAAAGTTTCCAGGGTTTCTGTTTCCTTTCTGTCAGTTTTATCATTGATTAATGTGTTGGAAATTGCAGATGGAAGTATTCATCACGACCCTGGCTGGAAAGGTGATCATCCTGATGAAAGAGATGATCCCTGTAAGCTTGCAACTCCGGTAATGACTTTTGAGTTATGTTTATGGAAATGAGCTTGATTTTGTCATGAGAATCTTTAATCGTGTTGGAGACTTGTTTTAGAAAATAGATCAAATGGATTAATGATTTGTTACTCCTATAACAGGCATTCTGTCAAATTCTCCATATGTTGCAACGTACTCGGATACACGAATGTCTTCACCTCATACATCAGCCATAGCTTCCAGTACCAACAAGGTATTTGTGATAATACTTAAGAGGGTAAAGTATGTTTTCTCCTACGTCTGGAAAATGCATCACAACATCAAATTTACTTCCTGAAAACAATTTACCAGTCTGATTTTCCTTTATGTCCCCAAGTCAGCACACATTCCTTCTTATTTGGAAGTAGAGCTTGCTCCTGGTAATTTTCAGTAGCTCTTCTATTTGTGTATGATGAAGATTCAGATGAAGGCTCAATACTGTTATTGCTATAATGTGAAAACTTGTCAGAATCTTTGGAAGCTTGAATTTGGGTGATTATATTAGACAAACCCACACCACTGTTCCAGCTGCTAGCTTTATTGACACCCAAACCAGATGATTCGGTTGTTGAAAGGATGGTCGGATGATTAGAGGTTGAAACAAAAGCAGGGAAAGGAGGATCACAAGGTGAGGGCGTTGGATAATCATTTTTAGGTGAAATGTTGTTGGATAGTTTGATGAACATGTTGTAATGTTGCAATTCTTCTATTGCAGGTATTAGTTTGTTCAGAACGAGGTGACTAGTTGCCTTGCCTCGACACGAAGAATCCAGTTCATGAAATCCAGACAAGCCCTTCTGACATCAGACTTTCATTTGGGAAGCACAAATGGCTCAACCTGTAGTCGTACCCTTTGCGGTGATCATGTCGGCATTGTTCTTTGGGAATGTTCTACCTTAAAGCTGAGATTCAAAAGCTGTGGATGGGGATGATGAGGGCCTGTGTTGGTTGAATTTGAAAGTTATGGTTTGTTTTGGAAACCTTCCTTTTCATCTTGACCATTGTCTTGGAAACGTTTGATGGTGATGAACATAAACCCTGATTTTGTCATGAAGTAATGATTGCCATGATGATTATTGATTGGGTCTGATTTTTTTTCAGGGGCCTCCTTTTGACAAGCGCATTGTATCCGCAGAGTTTGGATCGCCGTTAACAATACAGAGGTACGAGAATAACCGTCGTGAACAATGCTACTTGCTCTGACTTTAAGATTTATTTTTCTTCTTTTTCATGTAACACTTCCTGCTGCATTCCTTCATGATGGTAGGAATTTTTAAATGCTAGCTACTGTCATTCTTGTCGCAGGCTTGATTTTCATGGTCTACATCCTCATGTGGATGATTAGGAATTGTCACCTTGTGCACATTATCGAGGCCAGTGTTTCTTTCCCTCCGAACATCGGTAGCAGCACAACCACTTTCTTCTGGTTTGTAAAGCCTGCACGTATTACCACTTTCATTAATGATCTTGTTTGAGGAGGGTTAAACAGGATGAGAACCAGGCATGGCTGTTCAGAAAGAACCATTTGGAAAACATGAAGGTACAGATGTTTGTTGTGGTGTAAATACGTAAGGACTTTGATTCTACCCAACGGCGTACGACTTTGGGATTTGGCTTGGCTAAAGAGCTCCTCAAGTTCGAATTTCATGTAGATGTTTAGGATCATTTCTTGTAAGAATATAATTTACTTGCCACTATCCTTGTATGACTTTGTAATCCTGGAATTCTTGTACTTGTAGTGAATGCTTTTGAATTTTGTAAATCTTGCAATCCTTGCCCTTTTGTAAAACTTGGAAACTCAATCTCATTTTTTTGGGCTTTACGTTTGGATCTTAATATCTTAGGCTGAAACTTGACATTGGGGCGGTGTTTGTAAGCTCGACCATTCCACGCTTTAAGTTTCAATCCCATTGCCGAGCAAGCTATGAATTTTGGAAATCTATGCAAGCTTGTGGTTTTGGACGGTTAACAATAATGTGGTAGTAACAGTATTGAGAATCGTATCATTTGTGATCATCTCATGCGGTTCCTGGAAAATATTGGTATTATTTTAACTTTGGACCCACCATTGGGAATGAAGGTCTTCAGACATTAATTCAATTTCCAATCATTTCATGTATACTCCACGTCACCATTTAGGAACGATGTAAGCTTTTTATTAGGAGATAGGATAGAATGTGTTGGAAGCTTTCATGAATTTGTGTCAAGCATGAACTTGCCTTGTGACCTTGAAACTTTTGTAGTGTGAACCCTGATTTTCGAATTTTGTAAGTTTTTGCTCAACATTGAATTTCCTTGAACCTTATTTGCCTTTGTAACTTCTCTTAAATAAGGTTGAATTTGTCTTAAAAGGGCCTGGACTTTAGTTTAAATGAAACAACATGGATACGGGTAACAGTGGGTTTCTTGATTATGGATAGGTTTAGGGAATGGATTAAAAGTGAATATTGATATGAGTTGGATAAAAGATTTTGGAATTAGTTTGGGCTTGTGAATTGCAAGTAAACTTTGGTTTGGTATTCAACCTCAAAATTTGAAATTCGTGATAACTATCACCAACCTGGACTTGAATTTCTTTATAATGAACTCATGAATTCCAATTGCGAACCTTACTTGAACTCTGTACTGAATGTGTTAATTGGCATGGAACCTTCTTGAATAAGTTTTGACTTAAATGATCATCCAACTTGAAATGTCTTGATCTTGTAAACTTAAACCAATCAAAGGACTTGAATTTGCATTTTGAATTTCAAACTTCTAATTCCTTCCAAATTGAATTTTCATTGATGAACCATATCAAAACAAAGAGCAAACACACTTCTTAACCTTGAAGAGTTTACAGAGGGGGGAGATGCCGTCCTGTAACATAACTTTACCACACAACCAGTGACCAGTCTTAGGGTACCAAATCCCGTATCAGAGGGTATTCGGTGGGGGGTGGGGGGAACTGAGGAGTATGAAGGAATAAAGGCTTGGTGGTGGCTTAGGGGGCAGAAAGAGTGAGGGCACAATCATACAGGAATCCATACACGCCTTGCAAAGGCCAGAGAAACCTCCACAAACACACACACAACACAACCTTCAAGTCTTTGAATCTTTTGCAGCAGCACCTGTCCTAAAAACAAAGAAACAAACAGAGGAAACTAGATAAAGCAGATAGTTATGCAAGAATGATGACCTAACGTGTTATGCAAAAGCAAAGCGGGGATCTTAGGGTCAAAAATTAGGGTGCGACACCTTGCTGAAAACTGTTCTTGCAAGGCAGATTTGTGCCTTGGTGCTCGAATTGATCAATTTGGGCAAATTCAAACATAGTTATCCATCTGCACACCTCAAGGGGGAACAATCAAGGGACAAACACTGGTTCATCAGCCTCACAAGTCCATGAATCTATGTTTAGGCATGTCATCCCTAAAATTCAAGATGCTTCAAATATTCAATTTTGTCTTAAAGCATTTAACTGATGCATAGAGGTGGCATTCATCAAGACAATGTTATCCAAGTTCAGTCAAGACTTATCCCTGAACCAAAGAACCTTAGGCCTGTGCTCTAACCTCAAGTCAATGGCTAGAGGAGACTTGAGATTCCATTTGAGCACAATTGGCCAAAGGCCTGCTGCAGTTGCCACACACTGTTGCTTGCAAAACAAACTTGACACACTATAAATAGGCCTCATTTGTGATCAATTTGAGTACACCAAAGCACCCAAACTGATGTTTTCCTCAAAATCTCCATTTCACTCCAATTTTGCCTTCTAACTCAAGTCACTATCAGGTTTTGAGTTTGAGAGCAATTCCAACCAAACCAATCACACACACACACACACACCTCATAAATATCATATGTGAGTGATCCATAACACAAAATGACATCTGGAACATCGGATTCTCAAAATCCCCAACCAATTGCTCAAGTTCTTGACAGATTTGCAGTTGAGGTACCACAACCAGTTCCAGATTATTTCCATCCATTCCAAGCATTCAAACACATTCCTTGGCACCTAAGGAAGCTATCCATATCATTAGAACCAACTTACAACACCTCCATCACCAAACTCGATCACCAGCTGCAAGAGGTAAGCATGAACTCTTTAAACTCCATGATGCATGCATATTTTACTGCACAATAATTTTGCCACATGTTCATAATCATGTATGGAGTGCTAACCCTCAATCAATTGCCATGAATCAATCGTGTATGGAATTTCATTGTGTTCATGCTGAAATTAGGGTTCTTGAGGTTTTCTTCTGATTTCTCACTCAATACTCAAAATAAATGCAATTAAACTATATGGTTGTGATCCTTGTTCAAAAGCGAATAAGATTGATACTTGAATCGTGCAAAACCATTGAGAAAGCATGGAGAAAAGTGACAAAACGTAAATCTGGAAATACAGAGGGCGCGGGCAAGAACCAAGTGTTCTTGGCGCCATAATTCAAATTTTTGAATTTTAGTTATTTTTGTTTAATTGATTCAAAAATTAATTTCTCTCTGATTATTTATGTTTTTGAGTTGATTCTCTTTCTCAAAATTCATAAAAATGTTAAATTATTTTATTTTACAAAAAAATCCAATTTATATTATTTATTTAATATAGTTAGAATTTTTGTAATTAATTTCATTTTAATTGTTTTTAAACATTTTTAAATGGAATTCTCACTTTGATCTTTCAAAACCAATTGAATTTCAAACTCTCATGTAATTAAACATTATTTTTCAAAATATTTTTCAAGGTGTACAACTTATTTTTGAATATATTTGGTATTTTATATCATTTTTTCTCATTTAATTTCCTTTGAAAAATAACATTTTAATTTAAAATTAGGGTTTCCTCTTGATTTTAAATTTTAAACATATTATGTGCCTCTAAAAGAGTGTAAGACCCAATCCCTTTTCAAATAAATAATTTTGGGCCTCAGTCATTGTATAAGTCCCACTACATTTTCAAAAACCTCGGCGCGATCACCAGTTCAAAATCAAATAACCTGGGCTTCTCCTTGAGCTATAAGTCCCACTTCTTTTCCTTTTAAAACAATTATGGGCCTCTGATAGAGTGTAAGACCCAATCCTTTGTAAATACAAACCTTTTTGGGCCTCAGATGTTGTATAAGTCCCGTTGTATTTTCAAAATCACGGCGCGGTCGTCGCCTTTTAAAACAAAATCATCTGGGCCTCCCCTCGTGTTGTAAGTCCCATCTTTCTCTTTCAAAACATCTTTTGGGTCTCTCCTTGAGTTGTAAGACCCAACCCTTTTGCAAAAAACCTCTTTTGGCCTCAGTCGTTGTATAAGTCCCGATACGACCTTCAAAACAATGGTACGATCATTGTTAAACCTTGGGCCTCTCTTTGAGTATAAGCCCCAACAATCTTTTCAAAAAACAACTTCTCTTTTGATTTAGGTTCAAATATACAGTTGTTATCAAAACTTTCTTTAATTTCTTTGAACGACTAACAATACAGCATGGAAGCTTGCTCACCTGTAAGTTTTTATCAGCTTTCATTTACATGCTTTAATATACATATATATATATATATATATATATATATATATATATATATATCTGTATTGTGGGAAGCTGCTTCTCTGTAAGTCCTTATTTCATATCCTTTTAAATACATGTCATATATCAACTATATATATACTAGTATTTCTATTTAGAGTTTTCCCCGGCAACTAGGTCTAGACCTAGGTAAAGACAGATGGTCACTCTTTGATACAGTCAAAACTAGATCCCCATAGGACTTCCAGATACAATCTTGCCTTCTCTTGGGCTTAAACAATATGGAACAAAGAGAAAGGCAGTATTCTCGGTGAACCTTTTCTCAGACTGTCACTATTAGATTTTGTCAAAGAAATTCAGTTTCCCCATAGAGGATTAATTCCCGGTGAAACTTCTCTTGAATTTCTTCAAACCCTAGAACTGTTCACTAAAGAAAAGATTATTCCTGGTGAAACTTTTCTTGAAGTATTCTTAAGTTTGGACCCACGGGCTTCCTAAAAGCATCCCCACCTCCTCTTGGGCTTTATACAAGGACCCCTTCGGCTTCTTAGAAGTTCTCATGCCTTCTCTTGGGCTTAATACAAGGACCCTGAAGACCTCTTAAAGGTATAGGACAGAACTTAGTCATCCTTCGTTAGAGCTGTCTTTCTAAAAAGAGTCAAAACCTCAGAACAATTTTAGGGTTTATACTCATCCCTTAAAAGAGTCAGCCACCTTTTGGGCGTGATACGAAGATAAACTCTTCCACACCAATAGACTTGATCAGTCTAAATCCCCTTGAGTCTCAAAGACATTCTCAAGTTCCCTACAAACATAGGAAGAAATCCCGGTCATTTTTTATCAATCTCCAGTAGAGATAAAACCCATGGCTTCTAAAACCCAGTCTCTCCCCTAAAAATTCCCTAGCCAGGGCCAGTTTATCGCCAGTATCAGAACCTCAAGGCATCTGATACCCCAACTCTTCTGTAACCCTCAACAAGAGTTGATTCCCCATTTGGACCTACCTCGGGATCTCAATAATCCCCGGCAGAAGCTAGCCTCCTCTTAGCTTTGTATAATGATCCTTTCTTTCCTCAGCACAGTCATCCTCCTCTTGGGCTTTGTACAATGATTCTCCCCAGCGGAGGTAACCTTTTTAGACTCTCTTGTTGAGTCAATCACTTTTCGGACTCTCTTGTTGAGTCAACCACTTTGCAGACTCTCTTGTTGAGTCAATCACCTTTCAGCACTCTCTTGTTGAGTCAACCCCTTTAGCCTCAATCTTGGGCTTTGTACAAGACAGATAAAACCACTCTCTTGTTGAGTCAATCTTTTTTCAGTCTCCTCTTAGGCTTGGTATAAATATTTCCCCTAGCAAAAGTTAGCCTCCTCTTAGGCTTTGTATAATGATTTCTACAGCTTGTTCAGCCACAATCCTGGGCTTTGTACAGGACAGATAAAAGCGCTATCTTCTTGAGTCAAACCCTTTTAGCCTCCATCTTGGGCTTTGTACAAGACATAAATTGTCATAACCTTCTCTTAAGCTTGTGACAAATATCTTCCCCAGCGGAGTCAATTCCTCCCAGCCTCCTTTTAGGCTTTGAGAAATAATCTCCTAAGCATATTCAAACTTATTTTAGCCTCAATCTTTGGCTTTGTACAAGACAGATAATACTCTCCCGCAGAGTCAAACTCATTTCAGCCTATATCTTGGGCTTTGTACGAGATACCTAAAATATCCTCAGTCGAGTCAGTAAAGTCTCCGTTTAGCCTCAAATCTTGGGCTTTGTATAAGACAGATAAAGAGTTCTTTCCCACAGAGTCAGACTTCTTTTCAGCCTCTCTCTTGGGCTTTGTACAAGACACATACAAACCCTCCCCGACGGAGTCAAAATCCTTTTTAGCCTCCTCTTAGGCTTTGTATAATGATATCCCCAAAGAGTCAGTCTCTTTTAGCTTCAATCTTGGGCTTTGTACAAGACAGATAAAAACTCTCTTGTTGAGTCAGTCATTCCCAGCCTCCTCTTAGGCTTTTTATAAGGACTTCCCTAGTGGAGTCAATCAACCTCTTAGCTTCAACCTTGGGCTTTGATCAAGGCACACAAAAATCAATACACCCTCTGAGGAAATCAAAATCCCTCTGTAGGAAGTCATTTCTCTGTATTATCATATGTCAAAACAGAAACTCCCTTCTTTCATCTAATTGCTGTAAGCGGTAAGCCTCTGGATTATTTACATCCACGCTACTGTCCCTATCTTAGCATGAGAAATTCCTAAGGAAAATGGCATTGTTCTACATTGAGTTAAAGTTTTCCCCTTCAGGACAAAACCCTATAAAGGAAATTATGGCATTGTTGGATTCATATATCCCAGTTAAAGTAATCCTTCTTTATAAACAGTCACCCAACAATTGTGAAAAATAGACAAAATGTCTCCCTTTAGAGACGACAAATTCTCTCTCATTCAAACCTTTTAGCTTCAATCTTGGGCTTTGAACAAGACACAAATAAACCTTTTAGCTTCAATCTTGGGCTTTGAACAAGACACCAAAATATCTTTTTCTTCCCTTAGAATAGGAGGAACTACGATTGCTCTGATTTCCCTGTTTCGTTTAAACGGGAATACGTAGGCATAAGATTGTGAAATCTTAGCGAGCATACCAAACAAAAACTCTAGGTCTAGTACCTTCACACATCAATCAAAACTTAGGTCCAGTACCTTACCCAAAAACATCGGGAAAACCCGAACATCAACAAAAACTCACTCTCCCACTCATATTTCCCAAGAAACTTTTCCAACCCATTAATGGATAAACACCATCAAGTACAAAGTAGAACTTAAAGCTAACAACCTGTGGATAACCATATATAGGATGGGTAATTGACAACTCCCCATTATATAACCTGACCCCGGACTCCCCAATCTCTTTAAGCGTTTGTTCAGTTAAACATTCGCGTGCAAGGTTAGTTTTAGATAGCTTCCCTTTCCCTTCCAGCTTCATGGGATAAATAAGAAATCAGAAAGTAGCACCCCTATCCTCTTCATCAAGGAGAAAACCCAATTCCGCGATAAGGTGGTCGCGTCACCAACAAAAATCGTGCACTACAGCAAAATGGTGACTCTGTTGGGGATTTATCTATATGATCTATTTTACCTTAGTCATCATTGTCCCCATTTTCCAACAGTAAAATGGCGACTCTGATGGGGAGTCATTATCTATATAGGACTAGGATTATAGCTCTTAAGAGGTCTAGGATGTTAGTTTTAGGAATGAATATATATATATATCGCTTTTCCTACTTGATATCCATGTTTATTTTTTTGCTAATGGGACTGCGGGTGATGCCGCATATGGAATGTTTAAGTGATACCTAAGATAAGTGATGGCATAGATGGGTGGTCTTAACGGGAGTGATTCCCGAATAAGCGATCCTGGTAGACCATCGAATCAGTGGAGATACCCTTTTACGGATTCAATGTCTAAACAACTTTGGTTGTTGAAAGCCGATTTTTCGATTGTGGTATCCATGAAACTGAGGATTTAGTATACTGAGACCATGTGACTATTTTGTAGTGCCGAAGCTATCGGAAATAGTTGTCACGCGATACTACCCTCATTTGAGATTACCCTAAGATACTACAGCTCGCTAGGGTGAACCAGCCTGCTGTTGTTATCCCAAGGGGGGTCAATGATTTTGAGGACAGGTACAAAAATTCACCATAGTACAACCTTTGGGAATGGGTAGAGCCATGAATCCATGCTTGTGACGCTGAACCTTTGAACCCATGTTTTTTTCTATGTTTTTGTGTGCTGCATTCATGCATTCATTCATTAAAAAACTTTAAACAAAGAAAAGTTTTCTCTTATAGTCTCTCTTTTTCAAATTAAACTAAGACAATGATTGCAAATATCAGAGAGAAAGATTGCGTTATGGATTTCGGCAGAAGAAAGACTCACAGGTACACCTTCAAGGTTCCAAAATTAGAGGATTTAAGAGGATTGGCAAGGATGATCACCAACCCTGATGCTTTCAGAGCTAAGTACGGAGGACTAGTGTCTCTGTTAAGGGTCCATGTAACTGAAGGAATCCTATCTACGCTATTCAGTTCTACGATCCGGTCTATCACTTTTCACATTCCCGGATTATCAACTAGCACCAACACTGGAGGAGTACTCTCACCTGACTGATTTACCTATCACTGACCAAGCTCCCTTTTCTGGACTGGAAGAAATTCCAAAGAATCAAGCCATTGCAAGGGAAATCTATTTGGATGAGTCAAAAGTCAGGACTCACATGACCATTAAGGGTGGAATCCAAGGTTTACCAGCCAAGTTTTTGGTAAAGAAAGCTCTGTACTTTGCTAGTATAGGAAACATGACTGCTTTCGAGAGCATCTTTGTTTTGCTCACCTACGGGTTATTTCTGTTTCCCAACATTGATTACTTCATTGATATCAATGCCATTAAGATATTTCTGATTGGAAAATGTGTGCCGACCTTACTCGCAAATGCTTATCATTCTGTACACTTAAGGAATTTGTACAGTGGAGGAATGATCACATGCCGTGTGCCCCTGATATATAAATGGTTCACTTCCCACTTACCCAAGTCTGCTACTTTTTGGGATCATAAGAGTACTCTATGTTGGTCACAGAGAATCATGTCTCTTACCAACTCTGACATAGATTGGTACAATCGAATCTATGACGGGATAAGAATCATTGACCGTTATGGAAACTTCCCTAATGTACCCCTCGCAGGAACTAAAGGAGGAATCAACTATCATCCAGTTTTAGTTTGTCATCAATTCAGATACCCGATGAGACATATTCCGCGTAATGTTCATCTGGAAGGTCTTTTCTTCAAGGAAGGAGAAAATGACAAGGCACTAAAGACATAAATAGTGCATGCTTGGAAACATGTTCACAGGAAAGGAAGAGAGTCTCTAGGAAAACCATACTGTGTCTCTGTGGAACCTTATCTCCACTGGGTACAAGCTAGAGCTCTCAAGCCGAGGATGCCTTACCCTCGTCAAGAAGTTCTTCCGTTAAAGGAATATGTCCTTTATTTTATGTCTGATACGTAAAAACTCCAGGTCACTCTCAACAAAGTTCAACGGGAAAAGAAATCTTGGAAGAACAAATACTGTATTCTCAATGTGGAGTGTACCAAAATACAACAACTATTAAAAGAAAAAGATGCTCTAATCGAGATTTAGAACAACATGCTATAGAGAATCAAGAAGACCGAAGGAATTTGCTCGCTTCTTTCACTTGGCAAAGGAATGACAACCCGACAACGGCTCAAGAGCCCCGGTCAAAGAAAAGGAAAATACCTGAACCAGCACCTAAGCTCTCTTCAGAGAGGACTCATGATCCAAAAGTTTAGACATTTCCTTTTGCAGCACTTTGTAAATTATTGTATTACCATTTCCGCAATCTTTGAATTCAATAAAACGGGATCTCCCCACTGTATGATATTTGCAATCCAATTATTGAAGTTTTTTTTGATTTAAAAAAAAAATTAATATAATTATTGCATATCATTCATCATTCTCACATAACACATTCTTCTTACCTACGAATCTCACGTCTGTGTCTCGATTCTAGAGTCAAGCTGTCTCATTCGTACAATACTCGGGCCAATCGATAAAAGAAAATGGATGATCTCGAGAAAGAGAACAGAGAGTTAAGAGAAGAAACCGACACTCTGAAAGAAGATCTGAGGAAACTTCACAATGACATGCAATCTCTGGCAGCAGCCCAGATACAACAACAACAGACTGTGATCTCTGAGATCACATCTACGCCCATAGTGGAAAAGTATGATCCTCAGTACAACATGCCTAAAGATCGTCCCTGGGGCATGCCACTCAACTATATCCCAGAAAGATATATTTCGCCGATCACGGAAGATCCAGAAACTGCAGCAGGAACCGCTGGGCCTTAAGGTTACAAACTTCGGGAAAGCGAAGATGTAAGGGGCTTGACAGCAACTCCTAAAGGTTACAAACTTCGGGATAGGGAAGCACCAAGAGTCACTGTCGTAATGAGTATACCACCACCCGTAATACACACTGTCCAGGAAAGACAGATTCCACAGATACCGTCTGGTGGAAATGAAAGTATGTACGACATAATGAATGAGTTCCAGGAATAATTCCTGGAGATGCAGAAGGAACTGCATGCCATTCGCGGCCAGGATCTATTCGGAAAGGACACTGCAGACCTTTGTTTGATCCCCAATGTGAAAATTCCGCACAAATTCAAGGTGCCCGAATTTGAGAAATACAAGGGAAACTATTTCCCTCAAAGTCATTTGGTGATGTACGCTCAGAAGATGTCAATTCAGACAGAGAACCAACAACTACTGATCCACTATTTCCAAGATAGTTTAACCGGTGCCGCACTCAAATGGTACATGGGTTTGAACCGCACTAAGATCGTCACTTTCAGAGATCTTGGGGCAGCCTTCGTTCAACAGTATAAGTATAACCTGGATATGGCACCGGATAGAGATCAACTCAGATCCATGTTGCAAAAGGACAAGGAAACCTTTAAGGAATATGCTCAGAGATGGCGTGAAATTGCCGCCCAGATTTGTCCACCTCTTGAGGAAAAAGAGATGACAAAGATATTTTTGAAAACCTTGAGCTCATTTTACTACGACTGAATGATCGCTAGTGCGCCCAGCGACTTTACTGAAATGGTGAGCATGGGAGTTCGTCTTGAAGAAGCAATCCGAGAAGGATGTCTGGTCAAAGATACCAGACCATTAAGTAGTACCAAAAGATATGGCAGTGCTTTCCCTAAGAAAAAAGAGCAAGATATTGGTAATATCTCTCTCGGAAAGCAAAGGCGACGGTACCAACCAGTAGTAGCTGTAACTCCTACTATCAACCCTGCACCTGTTCCAATGTATCAATATCAAGTTGCTCAAAGCCAACCGAATCAACAACAATATCAGCAAAGGACACAACTGCCTCTTCAGTAGCCTCATCCTCAGTACAACAACAACCGTACAATGCGACCACCAGGGTTCGACCCTATACCAATGTTGTACGTAGAACTGTTTCCACTACTACTGGTCAAGGGGCACGTCCAAATCAGGTCTCCTCTTACAGTACCGGAAAATCTACCTTTTTGGTTCAAAGCAGATCAGACTTGCCCTTACCATCAAGGAGGACCGGGGCACAACATAGAAAACTGTCTTAGCTTCAAATCCGATGTGCAGAAGCTTGTTAGGAGCGGGGTCCTATCTTTCAAAGATACAAATCCAAATGTTTAAACGAACCCACTGCCTCTACACGAGAAAGCTGAAGTCAATTTGATAGAGGAAGAATCTAACCACAACTATCAAATTCATGATGTACTCTTATTAGGAACCAACCTGGTCAAGATGCATTGCAGACAGAGCGGGTACGGTCATGTACAATCTCACAACTATCACCAGTGTGATATCTGCTCTAAAAACAATCAAGGATGTTCTGCAGTGCAATCAGCTCTGCAAGAACAGATGGATCTCGGATGGATCCAGGATCACCGAATCTGTGAGGTCAACATGACTTATACAAATTCCAATATCATTCAAAACCACGACATCCGTGCGATGAATGTCAACTTAGTGGCAATGCACTCTAGGCAAAGCCAACATCATGACCTGCCACGACACGACTACGATTCCTGTCTGATCAGCTCGGTAAACAATCAGGGATGCTCTTTTGTACAAGAGGCCCTCCAGCGTTAGATGTATCTTGGATGGATTCAGGATTACCATGATAGAAGTCATTATCAAGTTAACATGATCCAAATCTTTGATGTTCGCTTGATGAATACCAGCTTGGTGGAATTACACGCTAAGCAAGTCCAGCTCGGTTTTTTGACTTCGCATGAGTACCAGAACTGTAGAGTATGCCGTGAGAGTGACCAAGGATGTGCACTTATTCAAAGAACACTGCAACACTTGTTGAACCACTGGTGGCTTCCGATCTATCTAGATGAAGACACACAACAAGTCAGTATGATTAACGGGAACCCTACTAGGCATCAAAATCGGGATGTTCGATTAATGGAAATAGATCTAGTGAGGTTACACTGCATACAAAGCAGACGTGGCCAGGTGCCACCACACAACTATGAGCGCTGTAGAGTTTACTCAGAGGATAACCAAGGATGCTACCTCGTGCAAGCAGCCCTTCAAAGTCAGTTGGACCACAAAGAGATTCGACCATGTTTAAGCTCTGGTCCAGTTAACATAATGTCAAACTATCTTCCCAATCGAGGCAAAGAAGTTATCTTAATCCCTAAACGAGAAGTGGCCAAAGATGTATGCGCCATAATCCCTTTACTCCATGAACCAAGAGTTCCTCTTGATAGTGGAAAGATTCTCAACCTTGAACCAATTGAGGCCGGCTACGATGGTCAGAAAAATCAAAAGGCTCCTGTAGTTATCTATCTGTCGGGACCAGTACCATACAAATCCGATAAGGCTATCCCTTACAAATACGGTGCAACAACAATTGAGAATGGAAAGGAAACTCCATTACCCTCTGTCGTGAATATTGCAGACATCAGTCGAGTAACATGGAGCAGATGAATCTTCAACCGAGGAGTTGGAGAACCCAACAAAGAAAAGGAACCTCAAACAGAGGGTCCTAATCAACCAGTCGATCAATTCAGTGATCCCGACCTTTCAAAGAACAACGATGAGATGCTGAAGCTCATCCAAAAGAGTGAGTACAACATCGTAGATCAGCTGTTGCAAACTCCTTCAAAAATCTCTGTGTTATCTCTTTTACTCAGTTCTGAAGCTCACAGGGAAGCTCTACAGAAAGTCTTAGAGCAAGCCTTTGTGGAACGAGATGTAACAATAAGACAATTCGACAGCATCATCTCCAACATCACTTCCTGCAACCACTTGGGGTTTAGTGATGAGGAACTGCCGGAAGAAGGCAAAAGTCATAACATGGCGCTTAACATTACAGTCAACTGCCAGGAAGATGCTTTAGCCAACGTACTAGTAGATACCAGATCAGTTCTGAATGTTATGCCAAAGTCTACTCTAATGCGACTATCATTTAAAGGATCTTTGATGAGAGGCAGTGAGGTCATCGTCAAAGCATTTGACGGATCCCGAAAAACAGTTATCGGCGAAGTCGACCTACCTATAACTATCGGTCCTCACACTTTCCAAGTCACTTTCCAGGTCATGGACATCTGGGCAGCATACAGCTGTTTGTTAGGAAGACCTTGGATACACGAGGCTGGGGCAGTCACTTCAACACTTCACCAAAAGCTGAAGTTCGTCAAGAATGACCAACTAGTCACAGTTTGTGGAGAGCAAGCCTTGATCGTGAGTAACTTATCGTCATCCACTTGTGTAGAACCAGAGGAGGTTATTGGAACCCAGTTCCAAGCACTTTCAGTGAGCAATAACAACCAATCAGAAAAAGGAACATCGATTTCCTCGTAAAAAGATGCTCTCGAAGTGATCAAAAGTAACAATGCAAAAGGATGGGGACAGCTTGTCATTCCTACAGATAACAAGACGAAGAAAGGTCTTGGTTTTTCCTCAACCTTACCCAGACTGCTACTAACGATGAAACTCCTCATCCCATTTAGAACTTCTTCCACAGTGGAGGTTTCCTTCACCCAGTGTCTCAAGAAGTACATACCATCAACGAGGGTGATTCCTCCAATACGGATGAAGAGTGGAAGTCCTATCTCAATGAAGATGGTTATATGTCTCAGGGAGAGATGCCTATGCCATTTTGCTATCCGGCACAGAGTCCGAGATATATACCGAGATCAGAAATCAAAATGATATACGGAGATTGTGATCCTGAAGGATGTCGTGCTCCACCAAACTCATTAGAGGAAGATACTCTGATGAAAGACAACTTTGACCACGACTATTATGGCCCAATGGATGGCCTGCCTATCTGGCAGCCATATACAGAAGATTTGGGGCAGAAGAGTCAGCCCAATGATGCATATCAGCTGAGCATTATTGTAAGGAATACCTGTGTCCCCACCGAATCATGGGATCATTACTCAGGGCATTCAGAAAACATCCAACACGACGATGAATTTACAAAGATTGCAGGACTAGAGTTCATCAAATATGCTTTTCCCGAGGGCAACGTCATCGAAAGGGATGACTCCTCCAGTTCCAAAGAAGTATGGGATACCTTAGGACAACCGAGTGGCAAGTACGACTTCCTGGTTAATTACACCGCTCCTGAAAGCTCTCGTATCAGGCTCGAAGACATCCATCCAACTGGATGGGGAGATCCACCTGAGAGTACAAACACTGTGCAAGATACAACAGAAGAATCCTCCTATGACAACTCTGCCTGGGAGACAGATTCCAACGATCCTGCTCCACCAGAAATCAGCGTCATTTCTGAAGACAAATCAAGAAAAAAGGTACCAGACTTTGTGATTCACCGAGGAGTTCGCCGCCAATGGGTTGCTATCGATGTTTCGAAAGTCGTCCATAAGTCTAAGTAATTGTCGTCTTTTGACCCTTCACCCTGCCCAGGTGAAACGGATGTTTTTATAGGGCTCACTTTCTGTAAATGTCTCTCTTCGCTTTGCCCGAAGCAAAAGAGTTTTGTTTTATAGGGTTATAGTTTCAAGAATCGACAAAATCATAAATAAAATAACGTCGTTCTGTAATTTCCGCATTTATTGCTGTTTTCTCTTTTCGCTTTTTCAGAAAATGGTAATCCTAAAAACAACTCAAATAATAAAAACAAGCATTTTTCAGAAAATACACTGCACGCACTCTTGCATTTCCTCTATCTCTTCTAAAATCAATCATCACGTCGTGCAGATTGCTTGTTTTAAACCCCGTTGAAACACGCGATCAAATGCCTTCTCCCAACTTTGAATTCCCAGTATTCGAGGCTGAAGAAGAAAATGACGAAGAAATTCTAGAAGAGATCTCCCGATTACTCAGACAAGAGGAAAGGTCCATTGAATCTCACAAAGAGCCGTTGGAAACGGTCAACTTGGGTTTAGAAAAAGAGAGAAAAGAGGTCAAGATTGGGGCACTGCTCAGTTCGACGATCAAAGAAAGTTTGATAAAGCTTCTCAAAGAGTTTCCCGATGTATTTGCTTGGTCCTATCAGGATATGCCCGGGTTGGATACCAGCATCGTGGAACATCATCTACCGTTGAGATCAGAATGTCCTTCGGTTAAACAAAGACTAAGACAGACTCATCCAGACATGGCCATCAAAATCAAAGAGGAAGTACAGAAACAGATTGACGCGGGTTTCCTCGCCACATCAGAATATCCTCAATGGTTAGCCAACATAGTACCAGTTCTGAAAAAGGACGGAAAGGTCTGAATGTGTGTAGATTACAGGGATCTGAACAAAGCCAATCCAAAGGATGACTTTCCCCTACCACACATTGACATGCTGGTAGACACTACAACGAAGTTCAAAGTATTCTCCTTCATGGATGGATTCTTGGGCTATAATCAAATCAAAATGGCACCGAATGATATGGAGAAAAATTCATTCATCACCCCATGGGGTACTTTTTGTTACAAGGTAATGTCGTTCGGTTTGAAGAACGCCAGGGAAACCTATCAAAGGGGCATGACTACTCTGTTTCATGACATGATACATAAAGAAATAGAGGTATATGTCAATGATATGATTTCCAAATCTAAAATAGAAGAGGAGCATGTGGCCCACCTGTCAAAACTATTCGAGCGTCTGAGAAAGTACAAACTCTGCTTGAATCCCAATAAGTGCACGTTTGGTGTCCGCTCAGGAAAACTTTTAGGGTTCATCGTCAGCCAGAAAGGAATTGAGGTTGATCCTGACAAAGTCAAGGCCATTCAAAAAATGCCTTCTCCAAAGACTGAAAATAAGTCAGAGGATTCCTGGGACGTTTGAATTACATTTCCAGATTTATATTCCTCATGACCGTGACATGCGCACCAATCTTCAAATTGCTAAAAAAGAATCAGGATTGCGTATGGACAGAAGACTGCCAAACCGCCTTCGACAGTATCAAGGAATACCTGTTGAATCCACCGATTCTATCACCTCCAGTGGAAGGAAGACCACTGATCATCTACCTAACAGTCTTGGAAGACTCAATGGGTTGTGTACTTGGCCAACAAGACGAAACCAAAAGGAAAGCGTCTGCCATCTACTATTTGAGCAAGAAATTTACCGACTGTGAGACTCGGTACACTATGCTTGGGAAAACTTACTGCGCTCTGGCTTGGGCAGCCAAATTTCTTTGCCAGTATATGATTCGTCACACTACTTGGTTAATCTCAGAAATGGATCTAATCAAGTACGTCTTTGAAAAACCTGCTCTCACGGGAAGGATTGTCTGTTGGCAGATGTTGTTATCAGAATACGACATTAAGTGCCATGCTCAGAAAGCCGTCAAAGGAAGTATTTTAGCTGATCATTTAGCTCATCAACCGATTGACGATCAAGAATCCGTCATATTTGACTTTCCAGACGAAGATGTCATGTACTTGAAAATGAAAGATTGTGATGAACCACTACCCAGTGAAGGGCCAGAACCGGGTTCCCAATGGGGACTAATCTTTGACGGAGCTGTTAATCATTATGGAAACGGAATTAGGGAAATCATCATAACACCTCAGGGTACCCACATTCCTTTCACGGCCCAACTATCATTCAAATGTACAAACAACGAGGCCGAATACGAAGCTTGTATCATGGGTCTCGAAGAAGCAATCGACTTAAGGATCAAGAACTTGGATGTATATGGCGACGCATCCCTGGTTATCAATCAGATCAAAGGAGATTGGAACACATACCAATCAGGACTGATCCCTTATAAAGATTACGCGAGAAGATTGCTACCATTCTTCAACATAATCGAGTTTCACCATATCCCTCGTGAAGAGAATCACATGGAAGATGCGTTAGCCATTCTCTCTTCCATGATTAGTGTAGGTCAATGGAACAACATACCTAAGATTGACATAATGTGCCTAGAACGGCCCGCTTACATCTTCGCGATCGAAGTAGTAATAGACGACAAACCTTGGTATCATGATGTCAAATGCTTCCTTCAAAAACAAGTGTACCCACCTGGGGCATCCAGGAAAGACAGAAAGAACCTCAGAAGATTGGCTAGTAGCTTCTTCCTGAGCGGTGATACACTCTATAAGAGAAATTTTGACATCATCTTGCTCCGATGCGTAGACAGACCAGAAGCAAACATATTGATAAAAGAGATTCACGAAGGATCCTTTGGCACTCATGCCAACGGACACACAATGGCGAGAAAAATTTTAAGAGCAGGGTACTATTGGTTGACCATGGAATCCGATTGCTACAAGTACATGAGGATGTGTCACAAGTGTCAGATATACTCAGACAAAATCCATGTACCACTAACACATCTCAAAGTTCTTTCTTCCCCATGGCCTTTTTCCATATGGGGAATCGACATGATTGGCATGATTAAACCCAAAGCTTCGAACGAACATCAGTTCATCCTGGTAGCCATTGACTACTTCACCAAGTGGGTCGAAGTAGCGTTATACACCAATGTAACCCGACAAGTGGTAGTCCACTTTATCCAAAACAATCTCATCTGCCGTTACGGTGTTCCAAGCCAGATCATTACTGATAATGGATCTAACTTAAACAACAAGATGATGAAGGAGTTATGTGCTGAGTTCAAAATCGAACACCATAACTCATCTCCCTACCGACCTAAGATGAACAGAGCGGTAGAAGCAGCTAACAAGAACATCAAGAAGATTGTTCAAAAGATGGTTGTAACCTACAAAGACTGGCACGAGATGCTACCCTTTGCTCTTCACGGTTATCGCACGTCTGTCTGCACTTCAACAGGGGCAACCTCTTTCTCTCTAGTATATGCCATGGAGGCAGTACTTCCCATAGAAGTCGAGATCCCATCAATCCGGGTATTGATGGAAGCTAAGCTAACAGAAGCTGAATGGTGTCAAAGTCGACCCGATGAGCTGAACCTGATCGAAGAGAAGTGAATAACGGCTCTGTGCCACGGTCATTTGTATCAGCAAAGAATGAAGAAAACTTATGACAAAAAGTTCCGACCTCGCGTCTTCAGAAAAGGATACCTTATGCTCAAAAAGATACAATTATTCCTCACTGATTCCCGGGGCAAATGGACTCCGAACTATGACGGTCCCTATGTGGTCAAGAAAGCCTTCTCAGGCGGCGCTTTGAGACTCACAACCATGGATGGAGAGGAGTTTTCCTACCTCAAAAATGTTGATGTAGTCAAGAAATACTTCGCCTAAATAAAAAAACGTCTCGGTGGATTGAAAACCCGAAAGGGCAGTCCAGGAAAAAATTAGAGACATAAGCAAAAATCTTCCCGATGGATTGAAAACCTCAAAGTACAATCCAGGAAAAAGTTAGGGATTCATGGCAAGTAACTACGTCCAACAAAGGGGAAAATCCCCCAGCAGCAGTTTTGCCATCCATCAGGAAAACTCCATTTAAGGTCATCTACGATGGAAGCTCAGGATGTCCATAATTCAAAGTTGGTAGAAGAATAGCGGTCGTTATGTTTCAATGTATCCCTTTTTCCCTTAAATTACCATTTTCTAAACTTTGTAAATACTCCATGGAATCACGCGTTTGGCTGATTTCCATCCTATCAATGAAATTTGAGCCCTAGTGCTTTTGTTTTCAATTCTTATTTGTTTTTACTTTACAGAACGACATTTTAACATGATTAGAGGTTCTTGAAATAAACCAAAAATGAATTTACTTGTCAACATTTTTCTGCTTTTAAAATAAAGATGGCAATTTCTTTTGACTGTTGGACATCTAAAGAGCATCGATTGCTTCTTCGAAAGTTGTTGAACCTCAAAGTGCAGAATCAAAGTACTCATTCTAAACCAGTGCGCCGGAATGAAGGATCAACTGTATCAGGTGTGATTTTCCCATCTGATATCCCCGAAAGAGTTCTTATCTCCTAAGTCCGGCAAAGGTTATTCCCCACAGGGACTCCCTCTCCTAAGCAAGGCAGAATTACTATTTTGGACCAAATGGCACTTCCTCGTTCCCAGCAGTGGCCAAGTATCCAGTCGTGTTCATCTATTAGTCTGTATGTCGCGTCAATTTTGTCAGCATATACATACATACATCATGCATTATTGATTCATATACATATTCATATTGCATCATTATCACTCTAGACGGTCTTATACCCTAGTGATAAAAGTCCTTTCATCAATCGAGTTGTCAGTTCTTTCCTCGTCAGGAAATGTATCGTCTGAGCAATCTCTCCTCTAGTTTATTTCTGGATTGGAGTTGGTCCTTGACCACTTTGATAACTTGAACCTCTGAAAAGACAAGAAGACCCTTAACAAACGTCACTCTTCACCATTGAAGATGATATCTTCGCTTTCCCGGATTAAAGAAAGTCCCCAGAGGAAGCCTCACAGCTAAAGACTCTCAGCAACACATTAATTTTTCTCTCCAAGAGAGTCAATGCTAATAAAGTCATCAGAACCTCAAAATTGGATTGCATCACAGGGCATTGATTCGAGAAGATCTCGAGGCAAAGTATGGTGTAATATTCCTAAGCAGGAAGCAGTCTCTCAAGAGACTTCTCTTCCCCAGTAGAGTCGAAAAATGGCGTCTCCAACAGAGAAGTTTGTACACCTCTACAGCTCAGACAAATGGGTTCCCTAGCAAGTATGACATCAAAACTTTTTCCCATCAAATGGCATCTCCCCAGAAAAATTCGGCGAGAAGTTTGAGAAAAATTGCTAACAAATAGCGTCCCTTGTCAAGAAGGTTTATTGACAAAAGAAACTGAGACCAGTTTCTTGGCTGAAGACAAGGATTGAGGGGAAATTTATTTCAGAAACCGAGACCTGTTCCGTGGCTAAAGACCAGGATCGAGGAGAAGTTTATGGACAAAATAAACTGAGATAAGTTCCGTGGATGAAGACCCGGATCGAGGGGAAGTTTATATCAGAAACCGAGACCAGTTCCTTGGCTGAAGACCAAGATCGAGGGGAAGTTTTTACCTTTTCTAAGTATCATTGCTTAGCAAAAGAAGATGGATGAGCAAGCTACCATTCATAACCACCATCAAAATTTTGGGTATTGCGATATTTAATCCTCTTGCATCACGAATGCCTGAATACCTTCGCCATTCACACCTTCGGGTCCAAAAAGATTACATAGGGGCATCTGTTATACCCTAAATTTTGACCACCAAGATTTCCCATCATTGTGAGGATCATTACCACAATATGGATGTACCTTCATACCTCATTAGTCTCCCCAAAGATGGGTGAGCATTCACTATAAATCAAAGATTAGGGTTTTGAGCCCTCTTAGAGCATTTAGACAAGGATCAATCAAGAAATAACATGATCTTCCACTTGTCTAATCTCTCAAAAATCCACAAAGGATCAAGAGGACTCCCACATCAAAAATCAGGCACAAGATTGCAGCATTCCAAGTGGATCAAGCCTCAGGATCGCCAGTGTCACCAAATTAGGGTTTTGGTCGACCAAGGCCTCCAAATGAAAATTTCCATATGGGCATGAGCCAATGCCTCAATATTTGGTCCATTAAGCTCAAAGGAATCTCAAGAGCCCATCCACAATGGCAAAATCACCTTGAGGGTCCATCTATAAAAAAATCAGGAATTAGGGTTTTGACCTAATTCAACCCTTGAGTTAACTTGTGAAGTAAGGCCTGGCTTGAAGCTTCAAAATGAACTTCAAGGACCTCAAATACATCATATTGACATGGCTACAAGATTTGATCGACTCAAAGAGCTCAAACCATAAACCACAAGAACTCATGAACACAAATTAGGGTTTCTGATGGAAAAAGTCAACCCTACCCTTGACTGTTGGCCTACCCTTAATCTCAAACCTTGGGGAGGGGTCCAAGACATTCCTAAATACCCTTGGAGGCCATCCATGAATTTTAATTGAGCGCAAGGATTGATTTCACAAAAGGATCACAAAGTCAAAATGTCATCTGATGAAAAAGTCAACTGTACAAAAATCCAAGTTTGACTTTTTGGATTTTTGGTCAACCAAGGTTCCTTAACCCTAAAACAATGTTACTATGTGATTTGAATCATCATTCATCAAGAAAAATCAAAGAAAGTGAGTTAACTTGTAAAAGGGGTAACCATAAAAAAACTTGGAATTTTTCTAAGTTATGGAACAAAGTGGCTAGGGTACCAACTTCCAAGGACCATAACTTGAAATCCAAGCAACCATTTTGGGTGATCCAAGGCTGGATTTGTAGATCTTGATACACTCTACAAAAGCTTCAACTACATCAAGTTCCAATTCTTCATGGATTTTTAGTTATGGAGTGATCAAAGTGGATGAAAACATGAAAATGACATTTTTCCAACACTTAGTGAAATTTTCACTAAGTCAGAATCTACTTTATTTTTTCCAAAATGTAGAGGCATTTTTCATTGTAATTTAGGTTGATTCAAAACCAAAGTTGGATATGATGTTGAAATAGGATATATCAACTTTCCAAAATGACCAAGAACTCCATCAAACTCCTCTTGAGCTAGAGGTTATGACAGCATCAACATGCCTTGCTGCAAACTATTCTTGCAAGGCAGATTTGTGCCTTGGTGCTCGAATTGATCAATTTGGGCAAATTCAAACATGGTTATCCATCTGCACACCTCAAGGGGGAACAACCAAGGGACAAACACTGATTCATCAGCCTCACAAGTCCATGAATCTATGTTTAGGCATGTCATCCCTAAAATTCAAGATGCTTCAAATATTCAATTTTGTCTCAAAGCATTTAACTGATGCATAGAGGTGGCATTCATCAAGACAATGTTATCCAAGTTCAGTCAAGACTTATCCATGAACCAAAGAACCTTAGGCATGTGCTCTAACCTCAAGTCAATGGCTAGAGGAGACTTGAGATTCCATTTGATCACAATTGGCCAAAGGCCTGCTGCAGTTGCCACACACTGTTGCTTACAAAACAAACTTGACACACTATAAATAGGCCTCATTTGTGATCAATTTGAGTACACCAAAGCACCCAAACTGATGCTTTCCTCAAAATCTCCATTTGACTCCAATTTTGCCTTCTAACTCAAGTCACCATCCGGTTTTGAGTTTGAGAGCAATTCCAACCAAACCAATCACACACACATACACCTCATAAACATCATATGTGAGTGATCCATAACACAAAATCACATCTGGAACATCAGAGTCTCAAAATCACTAGCCAATTGCTCAAGTTCTTGACAGATTTGCATTTGAGGTACCACAACCAGTTCCAGATCATTTCCATCCATTCCAAGAATTCAAACACATTCCTTGGCACCTAAGGAAGTTGTCCAGATCATTGGAACCAACTTACAACACCTCTATCACCAAACTCGATCACCAGCTGCAAGAGGTAAGCATGAACTCTTCAAATTCCATGATGCATGCATATTTTAGTGCACAATAATTTTGCCACATGTTCATAATAATGTATGGAGTGATAACCCTCAATCAATTGCCATGAATCAATCGTGTATAGAATTTCATTGTGTTCATGTTGAAATTAGGGTTCTTGAGGTTTTAGTCTAATTTCTCACTCAATACTCAAAATAAATGCAATTAAACTATATGGTTATGATCCTTGTTCTAAAGCGAACAAGATTGATACTTGAATCGTGCAAAACCATTGAGAAATCATGGAGAAAAGTGAGAAAATGTAAATCCGGAAAAACAGAGGGCGCGGGCAAGAACCAAGTGTTCTTGGCGCCATAATTCAAATTTTTTAATTTTAGTTATTTTTTTTAATTGATTCAAAAATTATTTTCTCTCTGATTATTTATGTTTTTGAGTTGATTCTTTTTCTCAAAATTCATAAAAATGTTAAATTATTTTATTTTACAAAAAAAATCCAATTTATATTATTTATTTAATATAGTTAGAATTTTTGTAATTAATTTCATTTTAATTATTTTTAAACATTTTTAAATGGAATTCCCACTTTGATCTTTCAAAACCAATTGAATTTCAAACTCTCATGTAATTAAACATGATTTTTCAAAATATTTTTCAAGATGTACAACTTATTTTTTTTAATATATTTGGTATTTTATATCATTTTTTCTCATTTAATTTCCTTTGAAAAATAACATTTTAATTTAAAATTAGGGTTTCCTCTTGATTTTAAATTTTAAACATATTATGGGTCTCTAATAGAGTGTAAGACCCAATCCCTTTTCAAATAAATAATTTTGGGTCTCAGTCATTGTATAAGTCCCACTACATTTTCAAAAACCTCGGCGCGATCGCCAGCTCAAAGTCAAATAACCTAGGGTTCTCCTTGAGCTATAAGTCTTAATTCTTTTCCTTTTAAAACAATTATGGGCCTCTGATAGAGTGTAAGACCTAATCCTTTGTAAATACAAACCTTTTTGGGCCTCAGATGTTGTATAAGTCCCGTTGTATTTTCAAAATCACGGCGCGGTCGTCGCCTTTTAAAACAAAATCATCTGGGTCTCCCCTCGTGTTGTAAGTCTCATCTTTCTCTTTCAAAACATCTTTTGGGCCTCTCCTTGAGTTGTAAGACCTAACCCTTTTGCAAAAAACCTCTTTGGGCCTCAGTCGTTGTATAAGTCCCAATACGACCTTCAAAACAACGGTGTGACAACTGTTAAACCTTGGGCCTCTCTTTGAGTATAAGCCTCAACAATCTTTTCAAAAAACAACTTTTCTTTTGATTTAGGTTCAAATATACAGTTGTTATCAAAATTTTCTTTAATTTCTTTGAACGACTAACAATACAGCATGGAAGCTTGCTCACCTGTAAGTTTTTATCAGCTTTCATTTCCATGCTTTAATATATATATATATATATATCTGTATTGTGGGAAGCTGCTCCTCTGTAAGTCCTTCTTTCATATGCTTTTAAATACTTGTCATATATCATCTGTATATACACTAGTATATCTATTTAGAGTTTTCCCCGGCAACTAGGTCTAGACCTAGGTAAAGGCAGTTGGTCACTCTTTGATACGGTCAAAACTAGATCCCCATAGGACTTCCAGATACAGTCTTGCCTTCGTTTGGGCTTAAATAATATGGAACAAAGAGAAAGGCAGTATTCTCGGTGAACCTTTTCAAAGACTGTCACTATTAGATTTTATCAAAGAAATTCAGTTTCCCCCGAGAGGATTAATTCCCAGTGAAACTTCTCTTGAATTTCTTCAAACCCTAGAACTGTTCACTAAAGAAAAGATCAGAACCTCAAGGCATCTGATACCTCAACTCTTTTGTAACCCTCAACAAGAGTTGATTCCCCATTTGGACCTGCCTCGGGATCTCAATAATCCCCGGCAGAAGCTAGCCTCCTCTTAGGCTTTGTATAATGATCCTTTCTTTCCTCAGCACATTTAGCCTCCTCTTTGGCTTTGTACAATGATTCTTCCCAGCGGAGCTAACCTTTTCAGACTCTCTTGTTGAGTCAATCACTTTTCGGACTCTCTTGTTGAGTCAACCACTTTGCAGACTCTCTTGTTGAGTCAATCACCTTTCAACACTCTTTTGTTAAGTTAACCCCTTTAGCCTCAATCTTGGGCTTTGTACAAGACAGATAAAACCACTCTCTTGTTGAGTCAATCTTTTTTCAGCCTCCTCTTTGGCTTGGTATAAAAATTTCCCCTAGCAAAAGTTAGTCTCCTCTTAGGCTTTGTATAATGATTTCTCCATCTTGTTCAATGACAATCATGGGCTTTGTATAGGACAGATAAAAGCGCTTTCTTGTTGAGTCAAAACCTTTTAGCCTCAATCTTGGGCTTTGTACAAGACATAAATCATCATAACCTTCTCTTAAGCTTGGGACAAATATCTTCCCCAGCGGAGTCAATTCCTCCCAGCCTTCTTTTAGGCTTTGATAAATAATCTCCTAAGCAGAGTCAAACTTATTTTAGCCTCAATCTTGGGCATTGTACAAGACAGATAATACTCTCCCGCAGAGCCAAACTCATTTCAGCCTATATCTTGGGCTTTGTACGAGATACCTAAAATATCCTCAGCCGATTCAGTAAAGTCTCCGTTTAGCCTTAAATCTTGGGCTTTGTACAAGACAGATAAAGAGTTCTTTCCCACAGAGTCAGTCTTCTTTTCAGCCTCTATCTTGGGCTTTGTACAAGACACATACAAACCCTCCCCGACGGAGTCAAAATCCTTTTTAGCCTCCTCTTAGGATTTGTATAACGGTATCCCCAAAGAGTCAGTCTCTTTTAGCCTCAATCTTGGGCTTTGTACAAGACAGATAAAAACTCTCTTGTTAAGTCAGTCATTCTCAGCCTCCTCTTAGGCTTTGTATAAGGACTTCCCTAGTGGAGTCAATCAACCTCTTAGCTTCAACCTTGGGCTTTGATCAAGGCACACAAAAATCAATACACCCTCTGAGGAAATCAAAATCCCTCTGTAGGAAGTCATTTCTCTGTATAATCATATGTCAAAACAGAAACTCCCTTCTTTCATCTAATTGCTGTAAGCGGCAAGCCTCTGGATTATTTACATCCATGCTACCGTCCCTCTCTTAGCATGAAAAATTCCTAAGGAAAAATGGCATTGCTCTACATTGAGTTAAAGTTTTCCCCTTCAGGAAAAAATCCTCCTTTATAAACAGTCACCCAACAGTTGTAATAAACAGAAAAAATGTCTCCCTTTAGAGATGACAAATTCTCTCTCAGTCAAACTTTTTAGCTTTAATCTTTGGCTTTGAACAAGACACAAATAAACCTTTTAACTTCAATCTTGGGCTTTGAACAAGACACCAAAATATCTTTTTCCTCCCTTAGAATATGAGGAAATACGATTGCTCTGATTTCCCTGTTTCGTTTAAACGGGAATACGTAGGCATAAGATTGTGAAATCTTAGCGAGCATACCAAACAAAAACTCTAGGTCCAGTACCTTCACACATCAATCAAAACTTAGGTCCAGTACCTTACCAAAAACATCGGGAAAACCCGAACATCAACAAAAACTCACTCTCCCGCTCATATTTCCCAAGAAACTTTCCCAACCCATTAACGGATAAACACCATCAAGCACAAAGTCGAACTTAAAGCTAACAACCTGTGGATAACCACATATAGGATGGGTAATTGACAACTCCCCATTGTATAACCTGACCCCGGACTCCCCAATCTCTTTAAGCGTTTGTTCAGTTAAACATTCGCGTGCAAGGTTAGTTTTAAATAGCTTCCCTTTCCCTTCCAGCTTCATGGGATAAATAAGAAATCAGAAAGTAACACCCCCCTCCTCTTCATTGAGGAGAAAACCCAATTCCACGATAAGGTGGTCGCGTCACCGACAAAAATCGTGTGCTACGGGCACTACTGACCTTATCCACCATTTCAGTCTTCTTCTCTTGTGATAGGTTTACCGACATCAATCTATCACCTTTCAATACTCTGCATTTATTTTTAAATTAAGATTGCTTGCATATTCACTTTCTACGATCCAAATTGTTGTCTTTAGAAATTTTTTTGATATTTTATTTAGAACTCATAATGCTCACTTGTAAATTTAAGTAATTTTCCCCACAGTGGGCATCACTTATTTAAAAAAAAATGAAGATCAAGCGCTTCAACAAAGAATATGTGTGGGACAAAAAACATAAGCAACCACGCTAAAAAAGCAAAATTAATCTACCAACTAGAGTAAAAAATCATAATAGCAAGAATAAAATAAAGAAACAACACACATGAATTATTTATCAAGTTCGATCAATAATGATTGAAATTCTGGCACGCAGATACCAGATGTCGAGACAGATGTCACAACACTGGGATCAAAACACAGCTTGAACACACAACAACCAAAAACTATAAATTGCAGAAAATAAATAACACCGAATTTGTTAACCCAGTTCGGTGCAACTCACCTACGTCTGGGGGCTACCAATCCAGGAAGGAAATCCACTATCAGTAGTATTAATTCGAAGCTAAACAATCCCAGTTTACAACTCCTCACTTAATCCCTATCCAGTGCAACTTCCACCTAGAAATCACCATCTAGATATGAGAATCCCCTCTCACTTCCTAATCACCTCAGTGATATCAAACAGTCCCAATCCCAATGACTGTATACAAAACAACCCAACAAAATAGAATATCACACTTCCAAAACAATACTTGATCTTACTTAAAAGTTTCAATCAAGAACAATACACTCTTGCTTAAAAGCTTAGAGTGAACAATGAACAATCAGTCAAACTTAATGCATCATAAGATACATGAGTGACATACAATTAGCAAACGAAAACCCTAGGGACCAACCAAAACAACGACTAATCCCAATTCTCTAAATTCTTCACGATATGCTCTCTTACTCCAATAGGGGTTTTTCTTCTCTTTAAATAGCCTTCAGACCTACTGGACTTGGGCTTCTTGAGGCACACAAATAGCAGCAATCAGTATAAACTGGCAGCAAATCAACCTGCATAATAATAGGAGAAAAATACAAACTTTCCTAAACAGAATCTGCAAATAACAAAAATTCCCACAATATACTCCCATAAAAGTCGCCCACGTGTGCATCGGAACACACTAAAAAATCACATTAAAATTACCAAAATAGTCATGCCCTAACTATCTGGTATAACATGTCCTGGAACATGTCCTTTAAAATTTTAAAATTAGCAAATTGGACTTTATTCCCGAATTTAAAATTTGACTCAGCTTTTAAAATTTATAAAACAACTTCAAAATTTTATCTATACCTATATATAAAAAAGATACAAGATTTTGGTCTGGCTCTTTTTCATTCCTATTATACCCTCTATCTTTTAGTTAATTACAATAAATAAAAATTATTTAATTTACTTTTTAATAAATTTAAATAAAACAAATAACTGTATAATAAAACTGTTTAGAGTTATGAGTGGTTTTTTTTATCACATTTATAACAAACTAATTGTTAAATTCATTCTCTGTTTCTAAATCAAAGTCACTACTTTAGTTACAATCATTATGGTCAAATTGCCACCATAATTAATATAATTAACACCATCAATTTGTATAATTATAAAACAATTTTTAATTTTGTTTTCCAACTGTAATATCGATTTGTATCTTTTGTGTTCTACCTTTATACACAAATAATTAAAATTAAATAAAAATATGTTCGTTTATATTTTAACGTGTGTTCATTAAACAAAAGCGAACAAACGGGAGTGACCGTTTGGACGCTAGTCAATAAATAACTTTAATACTCTATTCAAGTAAATGAATTTAAAAATAAAGAGAATTCAATTAAAATCGATATAAAATTTAGAACCAAACCATTGAAAGTGATGGAACAACAGTTATTATTTCACTATTGAAGCACATGTAATCCGTGCATTCCCCAAAAGAAAAATGCTTGGATACAATGTACCACATAAATCCATGTAACGATTTCTACTTTATCATTCCTTCTAAAAAAATCTCTCATTTTTATGAATAATTTTCAAACACCTGTAATTCTCTAAACACATGCATCCAAATAAAAACAAAAGTAGTGGATTTTCCACATGCATATCCATCTGTTTTGACATTGAAAGTGCGAAAAGTAGCACAATTTATCAAACATAATAAATATCCAACGATTCAGAAAACCAAATCAAACACCATTAGAGTGTGACCGATTTGACTCCCCATGAATTCAATTATAAACTATTGCAGCAAAATAAATATCCAACGAGTCTATAGTTCGTGTCCATTATTGTAATACCATAAATAAAATATTCACCTACACTTCCATGGTCTTGGACACTGACTTAAAATATTTTCTTAAATCATTCTTCACTCCATTATCTGCAAATATATGCTCCACAGCATTCCTTGATAGTTCAAACATGTCCCACTTTCCCAATCCTAGAGAATAGTCATGAAAAACACATGCATTAAGTCAATCTGTAGTGCCGACCCCTCTGACAAAATGTGTGTCTGTGGCAGACACTCACAATTGTGACTACGTTTAATTTATTTATTTTTTCAAATTAATATCAAATTCAACATATAAGTCGATGTCTTGTTTCTGGTGTCTGTGCTTTAAAGGTCAATTAATTTGAATTTAATTCACTGGTTGCAAGACTCAAAAAATTTACCAAATGAATCAGCAGCATATTTGTATTCTTTGGAGAGACTTGTATTGAATACACATGTGTCATCAGTACATAGGACTAAAGGATAGTTTCTCTTGTACAATTTACCTGCATCAGAAGAAAAAAAAGGCGTTACGACAGACTACAACTCGACTATGTATGAATTGATTTATTTGAACTTATTTACGGACATAAATACTTAATATGTTTGTAAGTTGTTTTTGGCTTATTTCTATAAGCTCTTCAGAATAGCTTATGAAAACAGATTGTGAAGTTCAACAAAAAGCAAAAGCCGCAGCACCTACCAAAATGGTGAACACCTATAGATGAAACAGATTCTGTCCTTATGTTTGATGTCAAACAAATTTCAACCTGAAAAATAGTGAAGAACGAAATTAATAACATTTAACAGAGGCTATACCAATCACTGGTTTTCGCAAAGAGCTTGCGAAACTAACTCTAACCGGAATTTTCGAAGATTTCATCCTTCTCCAATGCTCCTCCTCAAAGAAACAAGCATGTCCAATCCTTTGGGGATGAAAGTCAAGCATGTTTTTTATCTCCTTCGGATTTCGTATCTAAATACATTCGATCAGAAGCATAAACTGGTCGCGAAACTCATAAAACTCATAAGTAACAGTTAAGATCTAGAGAATAACTCACCTCTCCGCAGTGAAGTGTTACATTAAGGCCTTTCTCTCTCGCAAATTTCAGTGCCGGTAAATAAGTAGTCCTACAAAATTCAAAAAGAAATTTTGAATTTCGAGCATAAGCATAGATTTTCAAAAATATAAATGCAAATTAATAGAACTAGATCAGATCGATATACCAATCACCGGTTTTCGGATTTCCAGAGAGATCAATTCCAACTACACCGAAATGCCTCATTTCCAACGCAAGCTTAACCTACAAGAAAGAAAATCATGTTCAAAGGAAGCATAAAATCAAAGCTGTTATATCACTATCACATTTTGTTTAGCTTACAGTTTCCATAGCCGCTTCCGTTGTTTCTCTGCGGTCGATGCTCAAGATAAGCCTAACAATGATTCTTTTTCTCGAATTCCCGTTGCAATTTTCATGGATAAATCTTTTAGAATCTTCCGTCTTTGGAATGAAATCGACATCAACTGAACTAACTGATTTTAGACCTTTGATTACAGCGTCAACGTATGAGCGCTTGCTCATTCCAATCGAAACGTTCCTCTGAAAAAAAAAACAATCAAACATTGTTTTCATCAGATCATTTATCAATCTCTATTTCAATTGATCAATGAGATTAACAACGCGTCCAAATTACCTTTGGAGTAGTCCTCAACTCCAAATAAACAACATTATCAGATGCAAAATCCTCAATGACCTGGTTTTAACTATTATCATCATTACTAATACAAATGAAATTGCAATGAATTTTGTCGAATATCGAAATTCGTATAGTAAACAAGAAGCTATACCTCTTTTGTGATTCTTGTAAGAGTGTTATGATCAGTAATAACATTGTGAATTAGATCAAACATATCGAATACTTCTGTCAATGAAAGAACCTCTGTAATAACAAAACCACAAATAAAATAACTATTTTTTTTACCATTATACCCTTGATTTTATTATAATTTTTCTGCAATATTATGATGAAATCATAAATAAAATTCTCTAGTAACGGATAAACTTGTAAAATACTTGTAAAATTATACTGAAAAGACGTATATTTAAGGATGGAGATACTAATAAAAAGAAAACAAATTTCAAAAACATTTAGACAAAAAGAAGAGAAAGTTTGAGAGTAGTCATGTCATGTTTTGTCTGATAATTTTAATTCTGTGACTCTTTTGCTTATCCTAATATGAACAATTTTGTATTTTCCTTTTCTTAACAAAAATCAAACACAAACACAAAGATCACAAAGGTGTAGTAATCAACCTTCATGAATTTCAAAATCAACATCAATATCAACCAAAGGTATTGAAATTGAAGGGAAGGGTAAACAACAATACTAAAAGACAAAAACATATGAGCAACAAAAAAAAACACACAAAGGAGAGTGACATGTTAAGGATGTTTTTTTTTTTTTTTTTTTTTTTTTTAAATTTTTATCAACAATCAAACAGGAGAACAAAAGATGAAAAAGCATCGCATACTTTTCGTGATGACATGTTTCATTTGAGAGAAATTTATAGCATCCGGTTGAGTTTCATTCAAAGCCTTGGCAAGTTCTCTGTGAATAACAAAACAAAGTTGTTATAATGATGATGATAAAGATGAAGGAAAGAAATGAAGGGGTGATGAGAATTGGTGAGAGATACAGGAGTGTTGGAACTCTGATGGATCCATTGAGATGAGCATGCAGTTCAACCTTTGGCATTGACGCACACCATTCCTCCATTTTTGTTATGTTGAGGGAGAAACTTCACTAGAAGAATAAAGAAAGACAAAAAGAAAGATTATGTTTTATTTGCTATGCTTGCTAGTTGCTAGTAGTGTATATGAGTCAGAGACAGTTTTCACTCAAACGTACAGCTGCAACATGACTTTTGTTACCAAATCTAGTATCTATTATTTTAACAAACTTATTTTAATGATAAAATATATTCCATATCTATTAAGCCAAGTCAGTTAATAGTTTTCTATTAAATTAAATAACAATTATTATTTCATCGTTCAAATTTATTATCTTTTGACTTTTAAATTTCTTTTTTCTTTAAATAAGTATATATATATTTTTATTTCTTTTTGCTTTATTTTTTAAAAATTAATTCCATATTTTTGAATTGATAGTTATCTATTAAATTAAAAAAAAAACTATTTTTTTATTAAATAATAGTTTAAATAAAATATATTATCATTTAAATTTTAAATTTTTTTCACACGCATCGCACACACATCCTTTTTGCTTTATTTTTTTTAAAATTAATTTAATGTTAAATTAATTTAGTTGTTAGTTATCTATTAAGGGTCAGTTTGTTTCAGCTTTAAAAAAATGGATTTTTTCTTTATATTTTTGAAAATGGATTCTACAAAAACGTTTTTTAAAATATTACAATTTTTTTTAATTTGTTTTTTATAAATTAAAAGACTAATTTTGACATTCTATAACATTAATATACATTATTGAAGACCAAAACATAGTCAAAATCATAATTTTTTCAAAAAGTTGTATTTCAAAAATGATTTTCATAAAAAGCTATTTGAAATAGCTTCAAAATTAAGTGATTTTTTGAAATTTTGATATCCAAAAAAAGTTTCGATAAAATGATGAAATACCTAAAATAATATTTTAAGAATAACTATTCAAACCAAATTTTCATTTGAATCTTTTATGAAAAGTTTCTTTGTAAAAAATTTTTCTACAAAATTATGTTACACTATAAAAATCATTTTTAAAAAAAACCAAAACAAACGGGCCCTAAATTAAATTTTAAGAAATTATTAAATCATGGTTTAAATATGTATTTCATCGTTCAAATATATTATATTTTGACTTTTAAATTTCTTTTTTTTTTCTTTTTTGTTTGTCCTTTATGTATATATTTTTATTCCTTTTTGCTTTATTTTTGTTAAAATTAAATTATATTTAAAAATGTCATTGAAGAAATTATTAGATCGACGCGGACAAAGTCGCTCTCTTTAATACATTTCGTAACACTACTCAAAATTGTACAAAAAAGTCATTCAACCACGACACCTTCAGGATAAAACAACTCAACTCAACTCTTTACTATACGATTATTTGCACGATAGGTAATTGATCTAGAATTACACCTTCTAATGGCACTATAACCAATCGAATATGGTATATATATTATTTTGAGTATTTTGTTTTATACCAGTCGTAGATGGCGTGAAGAAGCAATTCAAAAATAGAAAAGAAATTTTTTAGATGAAGCAGAGATGGGAGAGAGAGGACATGAATACGGAAATCTAGAGTGAAAAAATGAGATAGGAAGTCTTATATTTATAGTTGAAAATCTGATCCGAATGGTAGAGAACATGGAGGAAATGGAGTGGATCTAGTCCAAAACTAGCCGTTATTGAACTTTGTTAGCAACGAAACGTGGAAACGTGTTAGGCAAGGCAAAATTGTGGATGGTTGGTCAAAAACTAGGGATACTATTATTAATTAATAATTAATTAATTTACAGCACATCAATAATTAATTAATTATAATTGATAAATTTATAGAGCACACTAGTAATTAAATTAAATTTTTTAAAATAATTTTCACAATTTCAGATATCTAAAAATAATGGATCACCCAAGGTCATGCCAATACCTGACTCCGAGCCAGAAAGAAGGCACGCGCATGCGCGTGCGATGGTTCATGGTGGCCAATTTGTTCGCACGCGGTTCTCGCGCGAACAACCGCTGGCCTCCTATTGCAGGTTTACTCGCGGGATCGGCCACAAAATCCCAGAACAACCCATAGTCGGGATCTAAGTTCAGGACGCGACCCGTGTCGACGGAAGTATAGGACCCCGACCCGTCATCACAAGGAGCCACATTTGCTAGATACTGATCAAAAGACTTCTTACTGCCCTTAGCTTTGCCGATTTTATAATAACTTTGATCAGCCTCAATGTTCTCGACGATGCCATCTTTTCTCCAGATGCTTAACCTCTGGTGTAGTGTCGACGACACTTCCCCTATTCCATGAATCCACTCCCGGCCCAACAGCAAGTTGAAATTCGCCTTTGAGTTGATAACCATAAAGATGTTGATCTATTGGTCGTACCCACTGCTAAGTCCACTTGGACAACTCCAAGGATGTTGCTGGTCTTTCTTTCGCAGTTGGATAGAACCATGTTGTGTTATCGGAGGTCAGCCTCCGTCTTTCCAATCTTTTTGCATACGTTGTGAGGCATCAGATTGACAATTTCCCCTCCATCCACAAACACTTTGTTGACTGCCACTCCGTCAACCTTCGCTTTTATGAATAACGGCTTCAGATGGTACATCATCCCAGGACTAGGTCTGTCAAACATGGTTGTTTGTTCGTCGACCACACTACTGTTCATCACATAATAACAAAGCGGTTTGTCCTTCGCATTTTCGTCTGGTACGAAATCCTGAACTTAGATCCCGACTATGGGTTTATCTGGGATGCTGCCGACGAAACCATGAGGCCTACAGGAAACAATCCACCCACGGGGTTGGTAGTAGTCGGTGATAATGACTACTGAGTCAGAAAATATGACTCAAATTTTAGCCTATCTGGCTGAAAACAAAAGAATGTCGGCACTAGAAGCAGAAGAACAACAAAAGATAGCTAGCAGAGCCGATTGCGACGTACAAGCAGATGGCCCACAGGGCCAGATAGCAGCTTCAGAAAGCCGGAGGCTTGATTGTATCTATGACGATGAGCCTTTGGGGTTTGAGAAAGACCTAAACAGAGAGCTGCAAAGAATGCAAGTGCAGGACCCACTCGAAGAGGTTGACTTAGGAGATGGGGTTACCAAAAGACCTACTTATGTGAGCACCAAAGTTGGGTAAAAAATGAAGGTTAAGCTGATTGAGGTATTGAAGGAATACAAAGATTGATTCGCCTGGGATTATGGCAAAATGCCGGGTCTGGGTCAAAGTGTGGTGGAGCATCGACTTCCAATTCAGCCAGGTAAAAGGTCAGTAAAGTAGTAGCCTCGACGGTTTGCTCCAGAGGTTACCTCGAAGATCAAGCAGAAGATTGAGAGACTGCTCAAAAGCCGGTTCATCAGAACTACAAGGTAAGTCGAATGGATAGCGAACATAGTGCCTCCTATCAAGAAAAATGAAACCCTTCGAGTCTATATAGACTTTAGGGATCTGAAACGCTACCCCAAAAGACGAATATGCGATGCCTGTGGCGAAGATGCTTGTCAACTCAGCGGCATGTTTCGAGTATTTGAGCATGCTCGACGGTTATTCTGGCTATAATCAAATTCTCATAGCCGAAGAGGATGTCCTCAAAACTGCGTTTCGATGCCCTGGGGCTTTAGGAACATACGAATGGGTTGTGATGCCATTTGGTTTAAAATACGCTGAGGCAACCTATCGAAGAGCTATGAATGCTATATTTCATGATTTTATTGAGAATTTTATGCAGGTGTATATTGATGACATTGTGATAAAATCCTCATCGGAGAATGGTCACTTAGACCACCTTCGACGTTCATTCAAGAGAATGAGAAAATATGGATTAAAGATGAATCCACTAAAATGTGCCTTTGGTATTCATGCAGGAGATTTCCTGGGATTCGTGGTCCACAAGAAAGGCATCGAGATAAACCAGAACAAGACGAAAACGATCTTGGATCTCAGGCCTCCTTCGACAAAGAAGCAACAGTGAGTTCCATTGGGGACAGGAGCAGCAGGAGGCTTTCGACGCTGTCAAGGAATATCTTATAAAGCCTCCAATTCTATTGCCACCTAGTATAAATAAAAACATGAAGTTGTAAGAAACTTGGACAGATAAAAGGGTTTCGAATTGATAAACAAAACAAAGTAAAAAAAAGCAGACAAGTAAATGACAAAATGATTTAAACTTTAGGCATATAAATTGCATTAAAATAACAAGTGTGGACACGATCATACATTTTTCGGGAGTAAACTCGTTTCTCTTAATGCTTGGTACTTTGAGTGTTTTCCCTTTTCAATGTTACAAATGCGACCCCTAAATGGAAATAACTATTGCTTTAAATAGGCTAAAAAATAACTGTTCATCTCCCCAGACTGGCCTTGGTTGTGACACGTGTCACCCCACTATCTTTCCAACTTCCCATGTTCTTGGAGTTTTCAAATTTTCCCGCTCAAAGATGTGTTACCCTTGCGTCGGTTTTGTAAGCCACCACTTGACATCCTTTGACAACAATGCATCATGTCTTCTTCCGACACGACCTTAAGTTGTGTCGACCCAAAACTCAAGCTTTCTCGCCATTCCTCCTCTTGGCGTCGCCCATCTTGTTTGGCTGTTTCACCATTCCTTCATTCCCCTTGTTTGGTCAAAATCTCCTAGCTAACAAATTGCCCCCCCAAAAGGCCAGTATCAACTGAGCACCGTGTCGACTGAGAAAACTGGCGTTTTGCTTTTCTGTGAGATTTTGATGATGCTTTGGTTTCGACTCAACTATCAGCGTTTTGTCTTCTGTCGAGCCACGCGTCACTCGCCGTCTGACATGATGATGACAACTTTTTGTACCATGATTTCCAATAAAACGTCATGATGGCTAGTCCCTTCCCAAGTTATGGGTCTCGAAACCACCCCAACTAACTGCAGAATTTAAACAGTTTTTGATCTTTCAGTTGCATACGTTTTCTCTATAAATACCCCTAACCACAACTGGTTTTCTTTTCTCCTTCTCATCATAGCTTCTTCTTCTTCAACTCTCCTTGTTCTTGAAAAGCTCAGTATTCTCCTTTCCAATGGCCTCTTCTGCAAACGCTACCACTTCCACTACTCACACCACCGGAAATAACCTCATTGCTTTCGTTCTTTCTGAAAAGGAATCCCTCAGGCCTCTTCCTCAATCGTCGTCTGCTTACGAAGCGGTGGTGGACAACAGGCGCCATCAGATGATTATCCCCTTTGCGGTGGCTGGTAAGCTCCACCCTTTTCACGGGCCATATCCGGACAAAAAGCCAAGTCACCAAAAACTTCAAGAGTTTTTTCCCTATTTCGCGCCTACTATCCCACCAGCCTTCGAGAAAGGTGGCACTTTAGACCTCAAATTCATGGCGCCCAAATCTAGAGTCTTCAGATCCATGCCTACACCTGGAAATAAAGACTACATTGCTTGGCTCAACAAAGTCGAAGGCCAGCGTTGGGAATAATGGAAGACGGCTGGCATTATCGGCACCATTCAACTTTCAAGAAACACTCACAGGGTCAACCCTTGTCTGCTGCTGGCGTTGATATACTTCTGGGAAGGATCGACCAACACATTCCACCTCCCCTGTGGCATGTTTACACTGACACTTTTTGATGTGGCGGCCATCACTGGTCTTTCGCCATTAGGAAAACCGTTCGACCCGACTTTGGAAACAAATAACACTTTCGACTTCGAGCGTGCTAGTTTCCATAACTACATCGAAGATCATCACGAAAAACGCTCTAAAGAGGTGTCCGATGATGAACATATCGCTTTCCTGACGTTGTGGCTGCCTTACTACTTGTTCTACCCTGGTTCTCTACAGATAGCCAAAAGTTACATCAACCTGGCAATCCAGATCCACGAGGGTTGACAGGTATCTCTAGGCAAGCTTCTACTAGCCTCCCTTTATCATTCCCTTGGTTTGTCAGCCATGCGGTTAAAACTCCTTCATCAAACTACCAAGGCTTTAAATATCTCAGGGTCTATGTGGTTGTTGCAACATTGGCTCAATGCCACTTTTGAGCATAACTTGGGATACCCCGCCTTTGCCACAATGGATCGTTTGAACATCGAGCATTATGTATAGGGCATGCCACTCACCTTGATGACCACCCAAGAAACCCCCAAGAAAACTCTTTTTATGAGATATCTCAATATGTTCGTGGAAACCACTTCCTTCGTCCCCAGCATGGCACCTTTTGTGGAACGCAAATTTGGTCCGACATGGTTTAAGAATCCGTTTCCCGGAATCTCCCCCAAAGCCACAGCGCAGTCGAATTCCATATGGAGGGCGTTTCTAACTCCCACCATGCTATCCTGTCGGATCAAGATGGGGAACACAGACTATGGGTTCATGAACTACCAGCCTAACATGGTGGCCCGTCAATTTGGCTTGAGCCAGATGCTACCAAAATACTTGGTGAAACATTCTGCCGACATTGTGCGGTCTGGCCGACGCTTGAACTTGGCAGGTCATAAAGCTTGCCTGAAATTTGCCAAGTCTAGCAACATCTCAAATTGTCTGTCTTTGCGTTCCAACCCCCCTTCTTCACTACATAAGATTTCGACGTCTGGTGGTCAGAGTACCAAGCTCAAATTTTCCCACATGACCTTTCCCTGGAAAATGTGGTCGATACTTTTTCCACTCTTGCTGGTGAAGTCCCCAACCCAGCCATTTCTGTACCTGTCGAGGATGCCCAAGAATTCGGTGGCACAGAAAATCCACTACATAAGGTAACTCCTGACTCTAAATTCATTTCACTAATCGTCTCTAACTAATCACTGGTGCTTCTTTCCCAGGGTTGAAAACGAGAACCAACTACTGCCTCGACCTCCACCAGGCCTGCCAAGAAACTAAAGACTGTGAAACCACAGGTATAACCCATCACAGTGTTTCTTCGCATATGCTTTTTTGCAAGTTTATCTGACTTTGTTGTTTTACAAGACTTCTGAAAAGATACCACCTCCTGAGGGGGATGGGTCGGATACAAGCACCCAATCCCGGATTTTTCCTACTGAAGCTCCATCATCTCCCCTAGCTACTCTAATGGTGAGGAAAAAGAGGGCCCCAATAAAAAAGACACCTTCAAAAACGGTCGTTTCAACCGTCAAGCACGTTGTTCCCAGAAACCTCGCTGAAGTCTTTGAGCCCGTCGAGGATGAAGTATCTCCTCCCAAACCATCTACTGAGGTATTCGTCCTTCTTGCTCTTATTAATTTGTCTGGTACTTGGGCATTTTCTTATCGGGACTTTCCTTGTAAGAGTCTGTGGCCCCTTCGACTACTGCTAAAGAGAAAAACATTGCAGCGGCCACCACTGTCATTCTTCCTGAAACAACAACTATGCTTAGTCCTCAAACTGTCGACGAGTTCCAAGTGACTTCGACCGAAGAGGACTTAGTGAAGACAACGCCTCCAGTTCAACAAACCACCACTAAGGCTGGGCAGGTCGGCGTAACTCCTGGTGACAATGACAATCTTTCGACTGTTGCTGCCACTGCTGAGGTTGATGTGAACCCTAAAGCTTCTACTGATAGTGATTACACCCCGCCAACGCCTAATGTCGACAAAGCTCGTACCCCAGAGGAGATCCTGCGACAAAACAAACAAATCTAGTGGCGGCCTTGAAGGCATTGCACAAGCTTCACCAAGAGTTTGGGGACGTCCAAACCACGAGCTCAACGGCCATACCAACCCCTGAAATAAATGCTTCTTTCTCCCTTAAGCTCCTACAATTGAAGACATACTTATTTGAGGACGAATTTCTAGCGGTCGTCGCAGAGGAGTCTGCTGTGGCTTGTGATGTGTTCAAGATATTGGATGAACTTGCCGAATTTAAAGACCCAGCCCCCATGGCCTCGTACTTAATTGAATTTGAAGCCTTCTTTACGGAGTTGACCAAGGACCTTGCTATGTGCCATCAAGCCGACGCTCAAATCAAGCAGAAAAGCAATGAAATGGGCCGTGAGTGGTATCTCAGCTCACTCTGTGAGAAGAAACTTAAGGACTTCGAGGCCACCAAGCAAGAGCGCTCTGACAAGCATCATGTTTTCAACCAACAGATATCTGACTATCAAGCTCAGATAGATGAACTTACCAGAAAAATTGCTGAGGTCGAAGAACAGAAGGCCTCTTTGGATTCCGCTGAACCCTTGCCTACTCAAGAGGCAATCGATTAAGAAGTCGCTCAAGGGATTGCTCATGTCGAAGCGGCTCTCAAGATAAAAGATACCATTGGTCAGATGCGGAAAATAAAAATTCTCCTCGAAAGCAAGGTCGTCCATGAGAAGACCATCTTTGAGGACTTTAAGTCCAGATTCCATGCTTCCTCTTAACCATCTTGTCAAACTATTGTAATTTTATTCAGATATTTTGTAAGCCATCTTGGCAACCCTAGCCTATTTTGGCCACTTATCAATGAAAGAATTACTTTTTAATTTGAATCTCTCGTAACATAGGTTTATATTTTTTCAAATATTTCCCATTTACCCTTAAGATTCGTTGATCCATTCCTAATTCCTGAACCTCATATGCATTATTGCTGAAACCTTGGATTACTTTGAATGGTCCCTCCCAATTTAGTGACCATTTCCCTAACGTTGATCCCGTCGATCCATGGGTAATACTAATTTCCACACATAGTTATTAACTGTAAATGTCTTCTTTCTGACCTTCTTATTATATGCCTTGGCAACCCGTGCCTTATGGCGTAGTAACACATTCAACGCTACCATCCTCTCTTCATCTAAGTCCACGAGTTCGTCTAGTATCATGTTCCAGTATTGGTCTGACGGAATTTCATATTGTCGTTACACTCTAACTAATTGCAAACATATTTCTGCTGGTAACACCGCGTCGTGACCAAAGGTCAAATGAAACGGAGTTGAATTGATGGATTCCTTGGGAGACGTTCGACAGGCCCACAAAATTTAACTTAATGTCTTGTGCCAGTTTTTTGGCTTTCTGGCCACATGCTTCTTGATGAGCCCAATTACTACTTTATTAGCTGCTTCGACTTGACCGTTTGCCTGAGCATAATATGGTGTCGACGTTACCAATTTAAAACCCTTCAGCTGCGAACTCTTACATTTTCTGACCAACGAATACGGAGCCTTGATCCGTAGTGATGGTTTCAGGGATCCCAAACCTATACAAGATATAATTTTGGATAAATTCGATCACAACCTCCTGATCCACTTTCACTAGAGGCACAACCTCTATCCATTTTGTGAAGTAGTCTATACCCACCAGGATGAATTTCTGTTGTTTCGACGAGGCTGGTCGAATTTCCCCTATAACATCCAATGCCCATCCACGAAAAGGCCATGGCTTGATGATGGTGTACAACTCGCTGGCCGGCACATGCTGAATGTTTGCATGTTTTTGACAGTCTTGGCATCCCTTTGCGAAGTCCATGCAATCTTTGAGCATGCTTGGCCAATAAACGCCCTGTCGAAACAGTAACCATTTCATCTTGTGGCCAGTTTGGTGAGCTCCACATGTCCCACTATGCACTTCAGAAATTGCCAAGTAGGTATCTGTGTCCCCTAGAAACTTAAGTAATACTCCTTCCAGAGTCTTTTTTAGCAATTCATTTCCCATCAGTACATAACTCAACGCTCTATATTTAGTCTTCCTGTCAGCGCTGCCCACCGGATTCTCCAGATACTCGATGATTGGTCTTCTCCAATCTGTGGATGACAGATTACTGATAGCAAAAACCTCGTAACTTTCTAACCCTTCGATCAAGCTTTCTGACGAGGCATTGACCCTCACTGCTTTTGAGATTGACCAGCCTGATGGTGGGCGTATGTTCGAAACCATATTCTCCCTAGTTTCAATGAAGTCCTTCAACTTTTCTTCCAACACCTTGTAACCGGAGGCGATCTGTGCAGGCTCATTAGCCTCTTGGTTTTCCATTCTGGGCACGTGCGTAATGCTGACAACTTCAAAGTGCTCCAAAAGGCATTTCGCCATCGAGAAGTAAATCAACAGGTGCTCTTTGACGCACTTATACTCTTTCATGATTTGTTTAATCACCAGCTCCGAATCTCCTCTGATTTCGACTTTCTTGGCACCCAAATCCTTAAGTATTTTGAGGCCAGTGATTAAGGCTTCATACTCTGCCTCGTTATTGGAGCATTTCCCGTCAACCTTGCATTTGAAATTAGTTGGAATACCCTGCGGGGATACTATTAGAATCCCAATGCCTGCCCCGTTTCTATGGCTCGACCCATCGAAGTAAAACTTCCACGGGGCAATGTCGATGTTACATATCGATGGTTCGACTAATGTATGGTCGACAATAAAGTTTTCCACTATTTGAACTTTCATAGCCCGTAGAGGAACGTATATAAGGGAAAACTCAGTCAATGCTAGTGCCCATTTCCCAATTCGACTATGCAGAATAGGTTTGGACAACATATGCTTAATAACATCAAAATGCGATGAAACATAAACATCAACTGGTTTAATATATTGCTTTAATTTCATACATGAGAAGTACAGGCATAAACATAATTTTTCAATCATAGTATACCTAGTTTCAGCATCTATTAACATTCTACTAAGGAAATAAATGGGTCTTCCGATGCCACTACTATCCTCTTATGCTAACATGCTTCCTATGGTCGTATCTGACGCTGTAATGTACAACTTCATGTTTTTATTTATACTAGGTGGTAATAGAATTGGAGGCTTTATAAGATTTTCCTTGATAGCGTCAAAAGCCTCATGCTGCTCCTGTCCCCAATGGAGCTCACTTTCCTTCTTGGCTTTGAGTAATGGCGAGATTACCCTCGTCTTGCCACTTAGATTCGATATGAACCTTCTCAAGAAGTTTAGCTTCCCCAACAAAGACTGGAGCTGTTTCTTTGTCGAAGGAGGCCTGAGATCCAATATCACTTTCGTCTTATTCTGGTTTATCTCAATGCCTTTCTTGTGGACCACGAATCCCAGGAAATCTCCTGCATGAACACCAAAGGCACATTTTAGTGGATTCATCTTTAATCCATATTTTCTCATTCTCTCGAATGAACGTCGAAGGTGGTCTAAGTGACCATTCTTCGATGAGGATTTTATCACAATGTCATCAATATACACCTGCATAAAATTCTCAATAAAATCATGAAATATAGCATTCATAGCTCTTTGATAGGTTGCCCCGGCGTTTTTTAAACCAAATGGCATCACAACCCATTCGTATGTTCCCAAAGCCCTAGGGCATCGAAATGCAATTTTGGGGACATCCTCTTCGGCTATGAGAATTTTATTATAGCCAGAATAGCCATCGAGCATTTTCAAATACTCAAAACCTGCCGTTGAGTCGGTAAGCATCTCCGCCACAGGCATCAAATATTCATCTTTTGGGGTAGCGTTGTTCAGATCCCTAAAGTCTATACAGGCTCGAAGGGTTCCATTTTTCTTGATAACAGGCACTATGTTCGCTATCCATTCGACGTACCTTGCAGTTCTGATGAACCGGCTTTTGAGCAGTCTCTCAATCTCCTGCTTGATCTTCGAGGTAACCTCTAGAGTGAACCGTCGAGGCTGCTGCTTTACTGGCCTTTTAGCTGGCTGAATTGGAAGTCGATGCTCCACCACACTTCAACTCAGACCCGACATTTCTCCATAATCCCAGGCGAAGCAATCTTTCTATTCCTTCAATACCTCAATCAGCTTAGCCTTCATTTTTGACCCAACTTTGGTGCTCACATAAGTAGGTCTTTTGGTAACCCCATCTCCTAAGTCAACCTCTTCGAGTGGGTCCTGTGCTTGCATTCTTTGCAGCTCACTTTTTGGGTCGTTCTCAAACCCCAAAGGCTCATTGTCATAGATACAATCAAGCCTCTGGCTTTCTGAAGCTGCTGTCTGGCCCTGTGGGCCATCTGCTTGTGCGTCGCAGTCGACTCTTCTAGCTATCTTTTGTTGTTCTTATGCTTCCAGTACCGACATTCTTTTGTTTTCAGCCAGATAGGCCAAAATTCGAGTCATGTTTTCTGACTCAGTAGTCATTCTCACCGACTACTGGCCATCCCGTGGGTGGATTATTTCCTGTAGGCCCCATGGTTTCGTCGGTATCATCCCAGATAAAGCTATAGTCGGGATCTAAGTTCAAGACTTGACTCGTGTCGACGGAAGTATAGGACCCCGACCGGTCATCACAAGGAGCCACATTTGCTAGATGATGATCAAAAGACTTCTTACTGCCCTTAGCTTCATCGATCTTATAATAACTTTGATCAGCCTCAATGTTCTCGACGATGCCATCTTTTCTCCAGATGCTTAACCTCTGGTGTAGTGTCGACGACACTGCCCCTATTCCATGAATCCACTCCCGGCCCAACAGTAAGTTTAAATTCACCTTTGAGTTGATAACCATAAAGAGTGTTGATCTATTGGTCGTACCCACTGCTAACTCCACTCGGACAACTCCAAGGATGTAGCTGGTCTTTCCTTCGTAGTTGGATAGAACCATGTTGTGTTGTCGGAGGTCAGCCTCCATCTTTCCAATCTTTTTGAATAAGTTGTGAGGCATCAGATTGACAGTTGCCCCTCCATCCACAAACACTTTGTTGACCCCCACTCTGTTAACCTTCGCTTTTATGAATAACAGCTTCAGATGGTACATCATCCCAGGACTATGTCTCTCGAACATGGTCGTTTGTTCCTCGACCACACCACTGTTCATTACATAATAACATAGCTGTTTGTCCTCCGCATTTTCGTCTGGTACGAAATCCTCTTCCGCTTCAGAGACTTCCGACACCATATCGTATTCAGCTGGAAGTATCGACACGATGCCACAGTTCAAGAAGAAGTCTTCACCATAGGTATCATTGTTGGTGTCATCGTACATCTCTTCATCGAAGTCTCCATCTGGTGAAGGGGTATACTCTTCGTCCGACTGAGGAGAATACTTTGGCTCTTCCTCATCTGACTGAGGAGTGTATTCTGGTTCTTTCTTGCTTTCGAACACAGAAATACATTTTAAGTTCTGGGTCGAAACTACCCCTTTCTCTCCCGAGGCTTCCACAGTTACTGCCATGGTCTGATTTGTCATAATTTTTTCCTTTTCTACCCATCTTCCCCTTGGGTGTTCTCGCTTTTGTCCAGAAGTTTCGACAGACTTCAGCTGTGAAGTAAAAGCCTATTTCTCAGCTTTCTTATTTCGCTGATAGCGTCTCCACTGAGTTCTGGTCATAGGTGTAGCGAGCGATTTTTGTCGGTGACGCGACCACCTTATCGCTGGGTTTTCCTCACCGCAATGGTAGGAGGGGGTGCTACTTTCTGATTTCTTATTTATCCCATGAAGCTGAAAGGGAAAGGGAAGGTATCTAAAACTAGCCTTGCACGCGAATGTTTTACTGAACAAACGCTTTAAAGAGATTGGGGGGGTCCGGGGTCAAGTTATACAATGGGGAGTTGTCAATTACCCATCCTATACGTGGTTATCCACAGGATATTAGCATTAGGTTTCGCTTTGTACTTGATGGTGTTTATCCGGTAATGGGTTGGGAAAGTTTCTTGGGAAAGTATGACAGAGAGAGTAAGTTTTGTTGATGTTCGGGTTCTTCCCGATGTTTTTGGTAAGGTACTAGACCTAAGTCTTGATTGATGTATGAAGGTACTGAACCTAGAGTTTTTGATTAGTATGCTCGCTAAGATTTCGCAATCTTATGCCTACGTATTCCCGTTTAAACGAAACAGGGAAATCAAAGCAATTGTAGTTCCTCCTATTCTAAGGGAGGAAAAGATGTTTTGGTGTCTTGTTCAAAGCCCAAGATGGAAGCTAAAAAGGTTGAGTATTTGTGTCTTGTTCAAAGCCCAAGGTTGAAGCTAAAAAGATTTGACTGAGAGAGAACTTGCCCTCTCTAAAGGGAAATGTTGATTTTTGTGTGCCTTGATAAAAGCCCAAGGTTGAAGCTAAGAGGTTGATTGACTCCACTGGGGAAGTCCTTATACAAAGCCTAAGAGGAGGCTGTATGAGACCGACTCAACAAGAGAGTGTACATATTGGTGTCTTGTACAAAGCCCAAGACTGAGGCAAAAAGAGACTGGCTCTTTGGGGATATCATTATACAAAGCCTAAGAGGAGGCTAAAAGTTTGTTTTGACTCCGTCAGGGAGGTTTGTATGTGTCTTGTATAAAGCCCAAGACGGAGGCTAAAATGTGAAATTTAACTTACTCGGGTGAGGATATTTTTATGTGTCTCGTACAAAGCCCGAGATGGAGGCTAAAAGGCTTGACTCTGCGGGAGAGTGTTATCTGTCTTGTACGAATCCCAAGATTGAGGCTAAAATGAGTTTGACTTTGCTTGGGAATTTAAAGCCTAACTGAAGGCTTGGAGGAATTGACTCCGCTAGGGGAAGATATTTTTCCCAAGCTTAAGAGAAGGTTATGGAGATTTATATCTCGTACAAAGCCCGAGATGGTGGCTAAAAGGGTTTGACTCAACAAGAGAGTAATTTTATCTGTCCTGTACAAAGCCCAGAATTGTGGCTGTACAAGATGGAGAAATCATTATATAAAGCCTAAGAGGAGGCTATCTTTGATGGGGGAAATCTTTATGCCAAGCCTAAAAGGAGGTTGGAAAAAGATTGTCTCAACAAGAGAATGGTTTTTTATCTGTCTCGTATGAAGCCCAAGATTGAGGCTAAAAGGGGGTTGACTCAATAAGAGAGTGCTTCTATCTGTCTCGTACAAAGCCCGAGATTGAGGCTAAAAGGGCCGACTCAACAAGAGAGTACTGGAAGGTGATTGACTCAACAAGAGAGTCTGAAAGAGTGATTGACTCAACAAGAGAGTCTGAGAGTTGATTGACTCAATAAGAGACTCTGAAAAGATTAGCTCCACTGGGGAGAATCATTGTACATAGCCCAAGTGGAGGCTGAATTTACTGAGGAAAGAGTCATTATATAAAGCCTAAGAGGAGGCTAACTTTCTGCTGGGGATTCTTGAGATCCCGAGGCAGGTCCAAATGGGGAATCAACTCTTGCGGGGGAATATAGAAGAGTTGAGATATCAAAGACCTTGAGGCTCTGATAGTGTCATAATGACTTGACCCTGGTTGGGGAATTTTGGGAGAAAGACGGGGTTTTAGAACCCACAAGTTTTAACTCTGCTGGAGATTAATCCAGAATCCGGGGTTTCTCCTATACTTTGTAAGGCACTTGAGAATGTCTTTGAGACTCAAGGGGATTTAGACCGTCCAAGTCTACTGGTGTGGAAGAGTTTTATCTTTTGTATGATGCCCAAGAGGAGGCCGACTCTTTTAAGGGATGAGTATCAACCCTAAAATTAGTCTGAGGGTTTTGACTCCTTTTTAGAAAGAAAGCTCTAACGAAGAATGACTAAGTTCTGTCCTATACCTTTAAGAGGTCTTCAGGGTCCTTGTATTAAGCCTAAGAGAAGGCATGAGAACTTCTAAGAAGCCGAAGGGTCCTTGTACAAAGCCCAAGAGGAGGCGTGGATGCTTTTAGGAAGCCTGTGGGACTCAAACCAAGAAAAGTTCAAGAAATGCTATTCACCGAGAATAGATCATTTAGTGAAAGTTCTAAGGTTTGAAGAAACTCAAGAGATCTATTCACCGAGAATAGATCAACTCTGGGGAGTAGAATTTCTTTGACAATTTCTAGGGGTGACAGTCTGAGAAAAGGTTCACGAAGAATACTGCCTTTCTCTTTGTTCCATATTATTTAAGCCCAAGAGAAGGCAAGACTGTATCTGGAAATCCTATGGGGATCTAGTTTTGTCTGTATTTAAGAGTGACCAACAGGGCTTTACCTAGTTCTAGACCTAGTTGCCAGGGAAAACTCTAAATAACTATACTAGTATATATACAGTTGATATATGACAAGTATGTAAAAGGATATGAAAGAAGACTTACAGTGCGCAACTTTCCACAATACAGTTATATATATTTGACATGTATTTAAAACAATGAAAGAAGACTCACAGTGTGCAGCTTCCCACAATACAGTTATATATATTTGACATGTATTTAAAAGAATGAAAGAAGACTCACAGTGTGCAGCTTCCCACAATATAGTTATATTTATTAAAGCAAGTAAATGAAAGCGGATAAAACTTACAGGTGAACAAGCTTCCATGCTGTATTATTAGTTGTTCAAAGAAAATAAAAAAAGTTTTGATAACAACTGTATATTTGAACCTAAATCAAAAGGGAAGTTGTTTTGATAAGATTGTAATGGGACTTATACAATGACTGAGGCCCAAAAGGTTTTCTGTACAAAGGTATGGGTCTTACAACTCAAGGAGAGGCCCAAAGATTATTTAAAGAAAAGAAATGGGACTTACAATACGAGGGTAGGCCCAGTTAAAAGTAGTTTGACAACGACGATCTCGTCGAAATTTCTGAAACTGTACCAAGACTTATACAATACACTGAGGCCCAAATTATTTTATTTACAAAGAGGTGGGACTTACACTCTATCAAGAGGCCCAAAAGGTTTTAATAGAAAATAAATGGGACTTACAACACAAGGGTAGGCCCAGTGGATTTTCGTTTTGAAATTGCGACCGCGTTGAGATTTTTTTAACGTAGAGGGACTTATACAACGTCTGAGGCCCAAAAATGGTTTTGGTTAAAAAGGGATTGGGTCTTACACTCTATTAGAGGCCCAAAGATGGTTTTGAAAAATAAATATGAGACTTACAACACGAGGGGAGGCCCAGTTGATTTGTTTGAAAACGGCGATCGCCGAGGTTTTTGAAAACACAGTGGGACTTATACAACGCCTGAGGCCCAACAAGGTTTTTTATTTACAAGGAATGGGTCTTACACTCTATTAGAGGCCCAAAGAATGTTTTGAAAAAGATTGATGAGGGTGAAATCAATCAAAACCCTAATCTATAATATAAGAAAAGTTGTTGTTATGGAATTTTCACCTTTGCCCCTTGCTCATTTTTTGCCACATCTCCATTTTAGGGGTAATTTTGGTCCAAAATTTACTTTATGCAACCGATGATGTCACATATTTGTAATCCAACTACTTATTTATTGTATTAAGCCTTTGTTGGTTATGTTTAAGTCAAAAGATGATGTCATTTGGTTAAATTTCAATGATTTTTACTTCTAAAATATAACTTTATGCTATTAACTTTTTCTCTCTCTTCTCTCCACCGTGTTCCAATCTCTCTTATGCTTATTTTCAGTTCTCTCTCTCTCTCTCTCTCTCTCTCTCTCTCTCTCTCTCTCTCTCTCTCTCTCTCTCTCTCTCTCTTCTCTCTCTCTCTCTCTCTCTGTCTGACCTTTCTTTCTCTCTTTCTTCCTTCTTCTTCCTCTTCTTGTATCTCGTCTTCTTCCTTCTTCCTTTGTTATCAAGAATGCCGCTTTCGAAACCCTAACCGAAATGAATGCATTTGATGTTTGGTCTGTAACGATTTGTATAGATCTATGTCTAACATTTTGATTTTTATGTTTTTTGTAACAACTCTGCAGGTGGGTTATGTTCTGGATGTTCCATGGAATGTTACCTTGCCCCGATTGCATGCAAGATGTCACTGATTTCAACTTTAAACTACAGGATGAAATTTTCTCCTCTTTAGATCTATCTCTAAGCTTTTGATTTATAGGATTTTTGTTCTGTATTTTTTTGTTATTTTCCCGTCAGATCTGTGGTTTTTTATTTTGTTTTGATATTTCAGATGGTGGTTAGTCATCAAAATGTTTACGTTTAGGGTTCTTGCTCAGAGATATTTTTTAGAAACTGAACAATGTTGGTGACGAGTTAAGAGCGTATGAACCGTGAAAGGGAGAAGAAATAAGCGCTTTTGAGAATAGATAAGCGCTTATTTTGTTTTTGTTTCTTTTCTTTTCTTCTATTAAATGATAAGGGCTATGTGGATAGATCTGTAAGGATCTCTCGCAATGCTTTGGCTTGTAGAGAAGTATTTGAAGAAGGAAAATCGGCTTAACTGAGAACCCAGTACAAAAATTTATGTTTTCTATTGTTGTTAACTTTCTTCATTGTTGATCTCTTCATGCAGATGAGATTGCGAAGCTGTTTCCATTTTTGCTTGGACAACCTTCGGCTGCTTTGGTGCCGAATGATTCAGTCAATGCACTTCCTCATCGGAAGTTGAAGATTGGCGTTGTTCTCTGTGATGGTCAGGCTCTCGGAGGTCACAGTGTAATTTCTAGAATTTACGATAAAGATCGATTTCAATCTAAATTAATCAATCAATCAATATATACTTATATATAAGAAATATATTTACAATACAAAAGTATGATTTGTATTTACAATACAAAAGTATGATTTGTATTTACAATACAAAACTTCTTTTGATAGGTTCATTACAAAATTTCCTTAAGAAACTGAGTAGCATGATGTTATAGTTATGAAAAATAGATGTAGATATTTATTTATACATATTTGTCTTTAGTAGGTTTTGATTTTAATTTTTTCATTGTAGATTATCTTCAACAACGTGCAAGTGGAAGCACATGGTTTTAAAGGTGGTCATGCTAGCATTGTGAAGTACAAATACATTGAACTCAATTCTGAGTATATTTATTCTTACAGAAATTAGGTATTTGTTTTTTTACTTTTCTTTATTACAAGTTTTTTGGAAAGATATTATATTTGTTTAGTTAATTTTTTTGAAATTTTTGGTGGTTTTTTATTGTTTGATGCCTTGCTTTTGTTTAAATAAGAGGATATTTGAGATTTTACCTGTTGCAGAAGCTTATGAAATTGCAGATTCTGTCCTTGGGTAGAAAGAGGTTCAGTGCAGATTTTCAATTGATGTTTCGTCTTCTCAAATTGTTTGTGTTTATTGGAGTCGTTGTTTGCCTGGCCCTGATGTTTACTCTACTTAGCCTAACAGTCGAAGACATCTTTGCCAGCCTTTTGGCCTTTTTGCCAATAACGTGGCAATTATACAGGTACTCAAGTCTCTTTATTCATTCCCGTAAAGCAAATGTGAATGTAAAATCATTATTTCTGACTGGCGCAAGCAAACAGGCCATCAGTGAAAGGCATTGGAATGTGGGGTTTTGTTAAAGCTTTAGCTAGGGACAGTGAAATACATTGAAAGGCATTGGAACAGTGAAATATAAACTTTCATGTTTTGTAAGTTTGAATGGTGGTGGTGGTCGAATTCAAAATAGTTTTGGAGGCAACGCGTTTCTCTTATGAAGAATTGTGCTTTAAGAAAATTTGTCCAGTATTTGAATCTTGCATTTTGATATTCTGGTTTAGTAGTTTAAAAGTTAGAAATCATCTCCCTTCTCTCTTTTAATTCTCCATTTGATTTTTAACTTCACTCTTTTTTTTCCAGGTTCTTCAAGTTTGATTTCTAGGTTTCTAACTTGCTTCATCGTCAACAACAATAAAGGTTTTGTAGGTAAAATAGAAAGGTATGGTTATGTGAGAAAACAGAAGAATCATGTGGCTAACTTGCATAATGATTCTTATGTTGTCTGATTGTTTATTTGACTGTAAATAACATTAATGTTTATCTGTTCTAGGTTGGTATTGTTAGAGAGAAAGCATTTGGATCAACTAAGGACCAGATGATGTACATTGAGCATTGTGCAAATTCAAGGGATGTAACAACATTCATTTGTAGAGGTGATGTATACTTTTTGACATATTTACTTTACCAATCTGCACTGAATTTTACAAGGGATAGATGGTTTTCAAGTTCTATTATTGTTTGATACTGTATTTACTACTATACTACTTGACAATTTAACCAAATTTGTCTTGTCTTATATTGGTAGGTAATAAAATGTTTGTTGAATATACAAAGCGTAGTATTCATCATCCATTTGTTCCAATATCATTGCTCCATGACTAATCATTCTCAATAAGATTGCAGGGTAATGGAATGAAAAACATCGGTGTGGTTGATGCCGAGTACATATTTCATCTTGGTTTGCTCACTCTTGGGGGATCTAATGGAAATATGGCAAGTGATTTCATTTGGTTTCTATGATTTAAATGAAACTAATAGTCTATAAAATATTATTAACAAATGGTTTGTGTTTTGGTTTGCAGACGTCGTCAAATTCCCATAGAGATGAAAGTTATAGATCTAAAGTAAGTATGTTTATGATGTATAATGTAGATGAATTTAAACACCTAATTGGAGTTTGTGCTTTAGTTAGATTGTCATCTTACCAACTATATTTGTTAATGTGCAGCAAAGGTGAGTTTTTTCCCTTTCCTATTTATTTAATAAAAACAAATCCATTAGTGTTTATGTTATTTTAATATCTATGCATTATATGCTCTACTACTATAATTGAGTATATACTAACCTTGATTTTTATATATTTTATCTTTTTGGTTACTATCTCATTTTGCAATAGTAATGGAGAGTATACAAGTGGAGGTGAACTCTTTGAGAGAATATGTAATGTTGGACAGTTTAGCGAAGACGAGGTTAATTAATTGCATTTTTTGTTTTAATGGTTTTCTGCAGTTCAAGCTTCAGCTATATAATTAATGTTCCTAATATTTCACAAACGTGAATATGTTACTATAATCTTGTCCATTGTTTTGACATTAGTAATGATTACTTGAACCAAAATAATTAAACTGTGGTAAAGGCCAGTTCTTGGTTCAAGAGTTTCAACCGTCCAATTTAGTTCGATTATTAAAACACGCTTAACAAAGAAAGACATTAGTAGTGATTACTTTAAGCGTGTTGTAAAAAAGACTCAAAGTGTATGTATACAGACAAGGAGCTAGACCTTTAACCAACACTTAATTCGACTTCAGTAGATGGTTTGATATAAAATTATAATGTCTTATGTTCTATTTTGATGTTTACTTGATCAAATTGGAAAGTTGTTTATACTGGTTTAGTTAATCAACATGCTGAAATGTATTAACTTTGTTATGCTATTTTCCTATTTTGCTCTGATACAATTATGAATCTGACATTTTAAATGAATAAAGTCTAATTCTCCTGTTATCATAAATTGCTTTTAATTACTAATGTAAACGACATATTTTGTTTTAACACATTTTATAATTAACTGTTAGTACTTCTCCTAATCATGGTAAACTACTTTAACTTAATTCTATAAATAAAAGGTTATGTTTTAGCACAATTTCTGATTTCAACAATGTCAATGTCTCTTATTTTATTAATAAAATGTCAATGCTATTGAGGTTGGTTGATCGGTTGATGAGAAATGAGATTGTTAGTGGAGTTTGGGTGTGTATTTATGATTATATTTTCCATTGTGTTATATGGTGAGGCAGAGGTTTATATAATAATTGTTGAAGGTAAGCCTATTGTAAGTTATACTGGTGGTGTTGATGGTTTTGAAGCCACTGTTGTTGAAAGAGTTACCACTTGGATGACCAATGATGATTTGTTTATTTTATGACCAATGATGTTCTATTGTACCTTAAACTCTTTCAAACTTGCAGTGGAGTAGTGGCTTGAAAAGGAATATGTTTGTTGTGCATATGTGGAAATAACATGACTTTATTGATATTTTCCAGGATGAGTTGTCCAGCATAAATAATCAACTTCTACTTGGTTTTTCCCTGATGATGCTTATCCTTCGGGACCTCCATTGTTTAAGGAGACACTAGGACCAGGTTCTGCACTTGCTCAGATTGAGTTCCTAGATTTTGATGAGGTAAAATTATTTAAAATTACAACTCTATTTAGTTTATCTTGAAAAACTCGTGACAAGTATTGTGATTGGTTTTCCAGATAATGGATCCAGATGATTCGATTGATAAAGAGACTGGGCCTGAGCTAAGTGGAAGCTAATCAGATCGCAGAAAATCACTTTTGGCCCACTTTCCTGGTGTTCTAGGTGTTAATCAACTCTTGGAATCGGTAAATATGACATGCTTTTCTTTTTAATCTAAATATAGCTGATTGGCCTTTTGAATAGAATTTTATGCTTCTGCTGGAGAATGTCTTTTCTTTTTGATATATGGGGATTATCATATGGATAGGTTTTCGAAACTACTCGGCCAGTTGCAAGAATATCCAGTTCCTCAACTTTGTTACCTTATGACAAAATGAAAAACCAGTGTGAGGCTCTTGTAACAGGGAAACAAGCGAAGATGTCAGCCATTCAAAGTTTTAGGCATCAACAAGATACCAAAGCCTTAGTTCTTTCAAGCGAAAATGAAGTAGAAGTTTCACGTGGACCTGTTACGGTTAGCATTTGCTTGCTATATTTTAGTTTTTCAATATAAGAGAAGTGTATGTCATATTAAAATTTTTCTTCAGGATCTATTTGGAATTCAATTGGTTATAATGGTTTGCGTGTTTAAATTATTAAAAATAATAAAACCAATCTCTAAATTTGAATGCTTCATCTGCTCATTTGTCATCATATACTCCCACTTTTGAACCGTTGTTATGAGTATCCTATGTTCTACTTATTTGGAGCAGCTGGTACTAGATATACAGAGTAGACAATCTGGATTAATGGATGACAGTGGGAACAATTGGATTCGGACGGTTTAGAGGGACATACAGACTGCAAACCTTATTGTACTTTATTAATTTAGTAGTATACACTGTGCTTTCCTTTTCTGAACGGAACCATTGTGCTTTATGCTTTATGTATAGTCCATCTTGTCAGACTACACAATGCTGCAGACTGTACAAGTTCATTACCAACTATCTCCAATATCTCAAACCTCAACATAAAGTGTGCAAATATTTTCCATAATTACTCTAGCATGTCATATACTAGGTGACTATCAACACCATTTTTCAAGACACTAGATGACATGCTACACCTTTAACGTGATGGAAACCTTCTGCCTTGGGCCATGTAAAATATGACATGTCGTGGAGTGAATATGTGTACAAAATCATTCAGCTTTCAATGCAATTTCATTATCATTTATCAAACATGGATCATTATTTTATTTTTTAAGTATTAAATTCCAAAGCACACTTTATGCTTATTATCATTCGGTAGGGCATTGTAGCGCAATTTTTGTGGTTTCAAATCACTATCGCTTGGGTACTACAGTTCGATTCATTTTTTATCCTATTGAAGCTGATGAAGGAAGGGAAATAGATGTCTCTAATTAACCCTGCTTGCAAACTGAGGTTAAACAGTCAAAACTGTTGATTTACAGATGCTATCAAAAATAAGGGGGTTCTTCCTTTGGGGTTATTTCTTCTGAAAACAATGTATGGGTTATGGGTAGGATGTTTAGGACTGATGCTTTTTAATTGATGTGTGAAGGTACGGGATTTTGGGTTTTTGATTAGTGTGCTCGCTAAGATTTTTCTTTCAATCTTATGCCTACGTATTCCTGTTTACCGAAACAGGGAAATCAGAGCGATCATAGTTCCTCCTATTCTATGGGAGGAAATGGTGTTTTGCTGTCTTGTTTAAAGCCCAAGACGTGAAGCTAAAAGTGATCTATTTGTATATTGTTCAAAGCCCAAGATATGAAGCTGAAAGGTCTATTTGTATCTTGTTTGAAGCCCAAGATATGAAGCTAAAGGGTCTTGACTTTAGAGAGAATTTGTCATCTCTAAAGAGGATCTGTTTGTCACAACTGTTGGGTGACTGGTTATAAAGGAGGATTACTTTAACTGGGATATATGAATCCAGCAATGCCATAATTTCCTTTATAGGGGATTTTAACCTGAAGGGGAAGACTTTAACTCAGTGTAGAGCAATGCCATCTTTCCTTAGGAATTTCTCATGCTAAAAGAGGGACAGTGGCGTGGATGTAAATAATCCAGAGGCTTGCCGCTTACAGCAATTAGATGAGGAAAAAGGAGTTGTTGATGTTTGTATACTGTGAGCAAGGCACAAATTTTGATGCTAAAAGGTTGATTGACTCAACTGGGGTTTCCTTATACAAAGCCTAAGAGGAGGCTAAAAGGTTGACTTTTCCGGGGAAAATGTTCTTTCTGTCTTGTACAAAGCCCAAGATTGAGGCTAAAAGGGTTTGACTCAACAAGAGAGTCCTTTATACTCAACAAGAGAGTGATTTGGTGTCTCGTATGAAGCCCGAGGCGGAGGCTAAAAGTTGTTTGACTCAACAAGAGAGTCTTTTATACTTAACAAGAGAGTGTTTTTGTATCTCGTACGAAGCCCGAGATGAAGGCTGAAAGTTTTAGCTCCGCTGGGGAGAATCATTTTACAAAGCCCAAGAGGAGGCTGTTGACCCAACAAGAGGGTGTTTTTTATCTGTCTCGTACGAAGCCTGAGATAGAGGCTAAAAGGGGTTAACCTAACAAGAGAGTTTTAGTATCTCGTATGAAGCCCGAGATGGAGGTTGGGGCAACTGTTTTAGTTGAGTGACCAATATGTTGGTTTCAAAGAGAAAATCAGTTCTTATATGAGTAATGGTATACTCATAGATTTGATCTGAGGGTGGGGATTATTTCCTGTTCTCTAGGAAAACTGGGAATCCAAAAGAGCTCTAGACTGTCAGAGTCTACGAGTTTTATCTTTTGTACTATGCTTAAGAAACAGTAGTAGTGAGATCTAGACTCTTGAAAGACTGTTCTATTAAGATGACTAATTTCTGTTCCTATACCTCTAGGAGGTCGTCGGGACAATTTGTACGAAGCCCAAGAGGAGGCTGGAAACTTTTAAGAAGCCGAGGGACAATTTGTACGAAGCCCAAGAGGAGGCTATCTTCCCGGAGGAAGAATCATTATACGAAGCCTAAGAGGAGGCGGTGAAAACTTCTAAGAAGCCGACGGGTCCTTGTACAATGCCCAAGAGGAGGCGGGGATTCTTTTAGGAAGCCTGCGGGTCCTTGCACTAAGCCCAAGAGGAGGCTGATGAAAAGTTCCATAAGGGGTTTCACATGGAACAATGTCCTTCTATATATGAACTGTTCACGGGGAAATTCCTTAGATCTAGTTATCTAATGTTGATGTAAAGAGACGAGGTCTTATCTAGGTCTAGACGTAGTTGCCGGGGAAACTCTAAATATCTATACTATTATTACACAGTTGATATGAGTTTATGAAAGAAGACTTACAGTGAAACAGCCCCACAGTACAGTTATATACATATGAAAGTGGTAAATGAAAGCGGGTTAACACTTACTCGGTTGTAGAGCTTCCATGTTGTATTGTTAGTTGTTCAACAAAGAAAAGTTGAAAACAGTATATATTACATAATCAAAGGAGAAAGTGCTTTGAAAAGAGGTGGGGGCTTATAGCTCAAGGAGAGGCCCAGGGTTTTATCAGTGATCGCACTGTCATTTTGTATAGAGACTTATACAAGTGACTGAGGCTCAGGAAAGGTTTTCTGTACAAAGGGGATGGGTCTTACATTCTCTCAAGAGGCCCAAAAAGTTTTGATGAAAAGAAATGGGTCTTACTACTCGAGGGTAGGCCCAAGGGTGTTTTTTTTCAACTGGCGATCGCGCCGAGGTTTTCTTTTTACGCTGTGGGGCTTATATAATATCTGAGGCCCAAAATTGTTTTGGTTAAAAGGGGATTGGGTCTTACACTCTAATTGAGGCCCAAAAGGTTTTTAAATGGGTCTTATAGCTCGAGGAGAGGCCCAGATGGTTTGTTTTAAACGGGCGATGATCGCGCCGAACTTTTGAAATACAACGGGACTTATACAATAAGTGAGGCCCAAGATAGGTTTGTATTTACAAAGGATTGGGTCTTACACTCTATTAGAGGCCCATGAGTGTTTGAAAAAGTTTGTTAGAGTGAAGATCAACAAAACCCTAATTTCATCATTTTTTAATGTAATTATTTAAAGAAAATTAATAAAAAAAATGATGAAATTGCCAAATAAGTTTGAATAAACAACTTGTGATTTTGGTTTTAAGTTTTAAAAATGAGGTTTTAATCACAAGATGAATTAAAACTCACTTGGTTTTGATTAAAGTAAATATTCAATTTTAAATGTTTAAAAACAATTAAAAAAGGAATTTATTCACAAAAATACTAATTATATTAAATGACTAATATAAACTTAATTTTTTGTGGAATAAAATATTTTAACATTTTTGTGATTTTTTGCAAAAAGAACCAATAAAAAATAATTAAAATTGAAGGAGTTATTAATTTTCCAATTAATTAATAAAACATGAAAATATGGAAAAAAGATAGCAAAATTTGAAAAAACACAAAATGACATGGGTGGGGTTTGAACCCACGACCTCAAGGTTATAGGGCGCGCGCCTTACCACTGGGGTGGTGATACATCCATTACTTGAAGTGAAACCACAAATATACAAGGCATGCCTTGTTTTCTAGGCTTGGTCAAGGCAAGGCAAGGCAAGTTTTGCCAAGAAACGGGAAGGTCCATAACTTTCTCATTTCTCCATGTTTGGGGACAAAATTTATATACATATGGCCAAGAATTTCATAAGGAATCCAATGGTGGTGGTATTTTTTTCAGATCACACTTCCTCCTCAAAATTTGATAGGGGTTTTGAAATAGGCCTATAATTGCATTTTCTATGCTACACTTTGGTACATGCATGAATTACATGATGAATTGGTTCAAACACAACACATATGACATATATAAGAGATACATGATCAGTTGACCTCAAAACAATGCATATTTTGGAAAGTTCAAGTCATGAGGCTTACCTCCTTTTGAGTTTTTTGGAGTTTTTGTGCAATCTGTAAAGCCTCTTGTTCCAGAAATTATTTGATGCTTTGGACACCCTTAAATGATCCCTTAGAAGCTTTTAGGATGATTGGAATCAGCTGGAACCTGCAAAAACACAAACTGGCACTTTCTTGCAAAAGGGGTTAAAATGGCCAAAATAGCAACTCTCTCAAATGGTGTTCCAGATGGGGGGAACCATTTGGGACAGTTCAAGGATGATATTTGGAGTGTGTTTGAGGTTTTATCTGGTTTGGAAAGTGACTGAATCAAGACATGGCTTGAAAAATGCACAAAAGTACTATTTTGAGGTTTTGAGAGGTGACTTTGTGATTCAAGGATTACAGGTCACTTGTGAGAGTTTGGACAACTTATATATGACATATATGAGGTGTGTGTGTGTGATTGGTTTAGTTGGAATTGCTCTCTAGCTCAAAAACTCAGAGTTACCTTGCTAAAGAAGGCATTTTTGCCAAGAGAAAGAGATTTTGAGGAAAACATCTATTTGATGGCTTTGGGGTACTCAAACTGAGGACAAATAAGCTCTATTTATAGTAGAGCAAGTTTGCTTTGGGATCAATAGTGAATGGAAACCACAACAGAGGTTTGGCCAATGTTGGCAAATGAGAATCCAAGTCTCCCCTAGCCATTGACTAGAGGTTAGAGCACAGGCCTTTGGTTCCATAGTTGTTGGATCATTCTTGACTGAATTCAGTTGCAAATGTGTCAGTCCATGTCACCTCTAAGCATCCATTAAATGCTCCAATCCAAAATTGGAGTCTTGTCCCTCTTTTAGGGATTTTTAGGTTTGGCATGCTATTTCTTGTTCCAAGGACTTTGGAGGCTTGGCTCAGTGTTTGTCCCCTTTAGGTTTGATCCTCAGATGTGTCCAAGATGATGACAAGGCTTGGAATTAGCTGATTTTGCCAAATCGAGCAAAAATGCAAAGTTCTGCCTAGCCTTGGCAGTTTTCAGCAAGGCATATTGCCCTTGTCATATCTCATGGCTCAAGTGGAATTTGATGGAGTTCTTGGCCATTTTGGAAAGCCCTCATATGATACAATAACTGTTTGATCATATTTGGTTTTGATACTTTTTGGATCCAAGTGAAAAATGTCCCTACATTTGGAAAAAAGTGAAGGCAGATTCTAACTTAGTGAAAATTTCACTAAGTGTTGGAAAAAAGTGACATTTTCACTTTTTGTGATTTTGATCATTCCATAACTCAAAATCCATGATGAATTTGGAGGGAGGTCAGTTTTAAGCTTTTGTAGAGGGCCATGAGATCTACAAATGAAGCTTTGGATGAGGAAAAATGGCTTTGTGGTTTAGGAGTTATGATCCTCCAAAGTTGGTACCCTAGCCACTTTGTTCCATAACTTAGAAAATTTCTAAGTTTTTTATGGTTACCCCTTTTACAAGTTATCCAACTTTTCTTGATTTTTCTTGATGAATGATGATTCCAATCACACATTAACATCATTTTAGGGTTAAAAACCTTTTTTTTTTGTTGTGCATATGTGGAAATAACATGACTTTATTGATATTTTCCAGGATGAGTTGTCCAGCATAAATAATCAACTTCTACTTGGTTTTTCCCTGATGATGCTTATCCTTCGGGACCTCCATTGTTTAAGGAGACACTAGGACCAGGTTCTGCACTTGCTCAGATTGAGTTCCTAGATTTTGATGAGGTAAAATTATTTAAAATTACAACTCTATTTAGTTTATCTTGAAAAACTCGTGACAAGTATTGTGATTGGTTTTCCAGATAATGGATCCAGATGATTCGATTGATAAAGAGACTGGGCCTGAGCTAAGTGGAAGCCAATCAGATCGCAGAAAATCACTTTTGGCCCACTTTCCTGGTGTTCTAGGTGTTAATCAACTCTTGGAATCGGTAAATATGACATGCTTTTCTTTTTAATCTAAATATAGCTGATTGGCCTTTTGAATAGAATTTTATGCTTCTGCTGGAGAATGTCTTTTCTTTTTGATATATGGGGATAATCATATGGATAGGTTTTCGAAACTACTCGGCCAGTTGCAAGAATATCCAGTTCCTCAACTTTGTTACCTTATGACAAAATGAAAAACCAGTGTGAGGCTCTTGTAACAGGGAAACAAGCGAAGATGTCAGCCATTCAAAGTTTTAGGCATCAACAAGATACCAAAGCCTTAGTTCTTTCAAGCGAAAATGAAGTAGAAGTTTCACGTGGACCTGTTACGATTAGCATTTGCTTGCTATATTTTAGTTTTTCAATATAAGAGAAGTGTATGTCATATTAAAATTTTTCTTCAGGATCTATTTGGAATTCAATTGGTTATAATGGTTTGCGTGTTTAAATTATTAAAAATAATAAAACCAATCTCTAAATTTGAATGCTTCATCTGCTCATTTGTCATCATATACTCCCACTTTTGAACCGTTGTTATGAGTATCCTATGTTCTACTTATTTGGAGCAGCTGGTACTAGATATACAGAGTAGACAATCTGGATTAATGGATGACAGTGGGAACAATTGGATTCGGACGGTTTAGAGGGACATACAGACTGCAAACCTTATTGTACTTTATTAATTTAGTAGTATACACTGTGCTTGCCTTTTCTGAACGGAACCATTGTGCTTTATGCTTTATGTATAGTCCATCTTGTCAGACTACACAATGCTGCAGACTGTACAAGTTCATTACCAACTATCTCCAATATCTCAAACCTCAACATAAAGTGTGCAAATATTTTCCATAATTACTCTAGCATGTCATATACTAGGTGACTATCAACACCATTTTTCAAGACACTAGATGACATGCTACACCTTTAACGTGATGGAAACCTTCTGCCTTGGGCCATGTAAAATATGACATGTCGTGGAGTGAATATGTGTACAAAATCATTCAGCTTTCAATGCAATTTCATTATCATTTATCAAACATGGATCATTATTTTATTTTTTAAGTATTAAATTCCAAAGCACACTTTATGCTTATTATCATTCGGTAGGGCATTGTAGCGCAATTTTTGTGGTTTCGAATCACTATCGCTTAGGTACTACAGTTCGATTCATTTTTTATCCTATTGAAGCTGATGAAGGAAGGGAAATAGATGTCTCCAATTAACCCTGCTTGCAAACTGAGGTTAAATAGTCAAAACTGTTGATTTACAGATGCTATCAAAAATAAGGGGGTTCTTCCTTTGGGGTTATTTCTTCTGAAAACAATGTATGGGTTATGGGTAGGATGTTTAGGACTGATGCTTTTTAATTGATGTGTGAAGGTATGGGATCATTCTTGATTGAATTCAGTTGCAAATGTGTCAGTCCATGTCACCTCTAAGCATCCATTAAAAGCTCCAATCCAAAATTGGAGTCTTGTCCCTCTTTTAGGGATTTCTAGGTTTGGCATGCTATTTCTTGTTCCAAGGACTTTGGAGGCTTGGCTCAGTGTTTGTCCCCTTTAGGTTTGATCCTCAGATGTGTCCAAGATGATGACAAGGCTTGGAATTAGCTGATTTTGCCAAATCGAGCAAAAATGCAAAGTTCTGCCTAGCCTTGGCAGTTTTCAGCAAGGCATATTGCCCTTGTCATATCTCATGGCTCAAGTGGAATTTGATGGAGTTCTTGGCCATTTTGGAAAGCCCTCATATGATAAAATAACTGTTTGATCATATTTGGTTTTGATACTTTTTGGATCCAAGTGAAAAACGTCCCTACATTTGGAAAAAAGTGAAGGCAGATTCTAACTTAGTGAAAATTTCACTAAGTGTTGGAAAAAAGTGACATTTTCACTTTTTGTGATTTTGATCATTCCATAACTCAAAATCCATGATGAATTTGGAGGGAGGTCAGTTTTAAGCTTTTGTAGAGGGCCATGAGATCTACAAATCAAGCTTTGGATGAGGAAAAATGGCTTTGTGGTTTAGGAGTTATGATCCTCCAAAGTTGGTACCCTAGCCACTTTGTTCCATAACTTAGAAAATTTCTAAGTTTTTTATGGTTACCCCTTTTACAAGTTATCCAACTTTTCTTGATTTTTCTTGATGAATGATTATTCCAATCACACATTAACATCATTTTAGGGTTAAAAACCTTTTTTTTTTGTGAAAAATCTCAAAAAGTCAAAGTTAACTTTTTGTGCACAGTTGACTTTTTATCAGATGAATTCTAAACTGTGCGATCCTCTATGAAATTAAGTCCGTGACCTAAATCAAACTTGATGGATTGATTTCATAGGTGTTATAGGGTGTATTGAATCATGTCCCAAGGTTTGGGAGCATGCCTGGGTCAAAAGTCAAAGATACAGATGACTTTTCTCACGAAACCCTAACTGTGGTTCAGATGAAATTGAAACTTGTTGCTCAAGCTTCTTGGATCAATCCATTGTTACAAATGGATCAATGTGGTGCATTAGAGACCCTCAAATCCTCTCTTGAGGCCTTGGCTCATGATTTGTCCCAAAAGTCAACTTAGGGGTGAATTAGGTCAAGAAACCCTAATTCCTGATTTTTTGTGAATGCATCCCCTGAGGTTAAATTGACTTGATGATTGGGTCCCTGAGGTTTCATGGAGCATATTAGGTTATGCTTTGAAGCATTGGCTCATGCCCAGAGGAAAATTTCCACCTGGAGGCCCTGGTCGACCAAAACCCTAATTTGGTGACACTGGCGATCTTGAGGCTTGATCCACCTAGAAGGGAGCAACCTTGTGCTTAATCCTTGAAGTGGGAGTCCTCTTAATCCTTTGTGGGTGTTTGAGAGGTTAGACAAGTGGAAGATCATGTCATTCCTTGATTGATCCTTTGTCTAAGAGCTCTGAGAGGGGTTGAAACCCTAATTTTGATTAGTGGATGCTCACCCATCTTTTGGGAGACTAATGAGGTATGATGGTTCATCCATATTGTGATGATGATTTGCACAATGATGGGGAATCTTAGTGGTCAAAATTTTGGGTATGACAGATGCCCCTATTTAATCTTCTTGGACCCGAAGGTGGGAATGGCGAAGGTATTCGGGCATTCGGGGTGTAAGAGGATTAAATATCAGAATACCCGAAATTTTGATAGTGGTTAAGAATGGCAGTTCACGCATCCTTCTTCTTTTGCTAAGCAATGATGCTTAGAAAAGGTAAACTTCCCCTCGATCCTGGTTTCCTACCAAGGAACTGGTCTAAGTTTCTGATGTAAACTTCCCCTCGTTCTTGGTTTCCTACCAAGGAACTGGTCTCAGTTTCTGATATAAACTTCCCCTCGTTCTTGGTTTCCTACCAAGGAAGTGGTCTCAGTTTCTGATATAAACTTCCCCTCGTTCTTGGTTTCCTACCAAAGAACTGGTCTCAGTTTCTGATATAAACTTCCCCTCGTTCTTGGTTTCCTACCAAGGAACTGGTCTCAGTTTGTGATATAAACTTCCCCTCGTTCCTAGTTTCCTACCAAGGAACTGGTCTCAGTTTCTTTTGTCAATAAACTTTATTGACAAGGGACGCTATTCGTAGCGGTTTTCCTCAAACTTCTCTTCGAATTTTCCTGGGGAGATTCCATTTGACGAGTCTACTGGGGATATTACATCATACTTTTCTCGGGATCTTCCTGGGAAATGCCATATGATGTGATCCACTTTGAGGTGTCGATGACTTTGTTGACATTGACTTTCTGGAGAGAAGAACCAATGTGCTGTCGAAAGTCCTTGGTTGAGAGGCTTTCTCTAGGGATTTTCCTTAATCCGGGAAAGCGAAGATATCATCTTCAATGGCGAAGAGTGACGTTGGCTGGTGGTTCTATGGCTTTTCAAAAGTTCAAGTTATCAAAGTGTCAAGGGTCGATTCTACTCCAGAAATTGTTAACCCTCATTTTCGACGCTAGAAAGAATCAAAGCTATTTTAAGTTAAAAAATTATTTTTTAAACGTAAAGAAGGCTTCAACCCGGTTTTGGTGAAACCTGAGTCGAATAGGGGTTTTGGAAGCCTAAAAAATGGCTAAGTGTTGGGAAAGGTTTCGACCATGGGAATATGGAAACGCGCGCTGCAGTTGTTATACTAAGGCTGGGGGGGGGGGGGGAATTTCCAATGTTTGAAATTCAAATAGTAGCCGTTGTGAACGTGGGAACAGTTGAGGCCAAGGAGAAGGCGCCAGAGAGACACGTTTGAAGCAATAACCACCACTTAGTAGTTATTTCTTAGCACTATAAATAGAAGTTAGTTCTATGTAATAAGGGGTGTTCATATTTTTGTACAAGTTACTCAAAGTACCCGCGTAGAGAAACGAGTTCGTGAGAATGTACGTAATGTAACACCACTTTCTTTCATCAATGCAATTTATCTTCATCATGTTTAAGCTTCAAGCATTTACTTTCCATGTCTTTACGTTTTCCTGAATTTTACTTTTCATGTCAAATTTACGTAAAGTCTTGTTTTAAACTTTCATTTAAACTTCCTGCATTTATTTTCGACTGCACCTTTATATTCAAGCATTTACCTTTAAAGTCTTTATTTTCAAGAACGAGGAGTTCATCTTTATTTCTTGTCTTTTATCTTCAAAGTCTTTTATTTTAAAGTCATTTACTTTCGACAACACCTTTACATTTAAGTCTTTATTTTCAAGAACGTGGAGTTCATTGCATTTTATTTTCAAAAGCTTTTACATTACTGCATTTCCCTTCAAAGTCATTTATTTTCTTGCCCTTTACTTTCGACAGTCATTTACTCTTTCTGCACTTTTTACATTCCAGAACGTGGAGTTCAAGCATTTTTTACATTTCGACAGTTATTTATCTTCCTGCACTTGTATTTTTCAAAGTCATTTACCTTTTGTCTTTTACATTCGACGCCTCTAAATTCTGCATCATTTATTTACAACCCTTTACATTTCCAAGCCTTTTCTTTATTTGCAAGTAGTCGAACGTGGAGTTCATGTAGTTTTCTTTTACTGTCGAACGTGGAGTTCAATTTACATTTCTTGCATTTGTCATTGTCAGTTACATTTTCCTTTAAATTTAGCACATGTCCTAGGATTTGTGTGGTCGATCCTGCAAGTTAGTCAGTTTTATTTAAGATTGATAGACCAGAGGTTGTTTACTAAAATTCACGGTAAACAAATTGGCACGCCCAGTGGGACCTAGTGCTAAGATTTATACTTTTTGTTGATCTTATCTTTCTTGGTGAAGAAATACTTTCGTTGTATGTTATTGAGAAGTGGGAAGTTTGCCACAACAAACGAAGGAATACCAAAGAGAAGATACACTAAGAGAATGGCAACTAATGCCAGCCAACAAGTTGATCCTCAAGGGAGTATTTCAAACACTCAGTCAAGTAGCAGTATAGGGTCTCAAAGCACATCATCACCAGTGCCTTCGACAGAAGGACAGACGTCATCTCCATTAGTAGTGTCTGAACTAGGATCAACATGCACAAAATCATATACTCAACCTGTTTTAGAATACATAGGACCACAAAGTCCTAATTCACCAACACCCCCAGGAGGAAATTCAATGTACCGGCATCTCCCTCCTCCAGGTTTTCCACATCCAGGGTCAAGGAGTCAACCCTATGGTATGCCTACATCAATGATGCAAAATCTGTAGAATGCGCCACCTGTATTTTCAGAAAATGTGGTGTCTTCGCCATTGCAAGGATCCGGATCAGGAGGTCGAAACAACCAGAGTATAGGTGTTGGTTACTCTGTTCAGACGCCTAGTCTTACAAATACATCCATAAATTGTTTGAGACAGCAGATGGATGAAAGTAACATGCAAATGGTGCATACATTGTCTCAGACAATGGGAGAAGTTTTTCAACCCTTGATTCAGAATATGACTCAAACTAACCAACAATTGGCTGCACAATTGGCACGCATGGCTGATTTCATGGGAGTACCAGCGGTGGATCGAAGAGCAACTGTTGTCGAAGATATCCCAAGACGTCATCCACGTCATATACCTGAGGTGAACTTGGAAGATCAAGAGATGATTGATCATTTTAGAGTTGAACCACCAAGAAACCAGATGCCAATCCAGATGGAGGAAGAGCCAGTAGTGATGGTGAACAGGAACCAAAATGCTGATCAATTACTTAGACAGGTTCGACATTGAAATCAAGCAGAAGAAAATAATCTTGCAGCCATGGTGGAAAGGATAATGACCAGAAATGGTGTGAATCTTGGTTTCACAAGGCCAAATTATACTTCGCCTATAGTGGATTATATTCTCCAAGCAGAATTACCTCCTAGGACGAAGGTTCCAAAGTTCAGCAAGTTTTCAGGAGATACTACTGAATCTACCGTCGAACATGTGGCTAGGTATTTGATTGAAGCAGGCGAAATTGTAGCTAACGAAAGCCTTAGGATCAAATACTTCCCAAGTTCCCTTACCAAGAATTCCTTCACATGGTTCACTACTTTGCCTCCAAATTCCATATACAATTGGACCCAGTTAGAGCGTTTGTTTCATGAACAGTTCTACATGGGGCAAACTAAGATTAGTTTGAAAGAATTGGCTAGCATCAAATGCAAAGTTACTGAGCCAATTGATGATTACCTGAATAGGTTTCGACTTCTTAAAGCCAGGTGCTTTACACAAGTTCCAGAACATGAGTTGGTCGAAATGGCTGCTGGGGGTCTTGATTATTCCATTAGGAAGAAATTAGATACCCAATATCTTAGAGATATGGCCTAGTTGGCTGATAGGGTTCGACAACTAGAAAGGCTGAAAGAAGAAAAGGCTAAATTCAGTAGGGGTAAAAAAGTGGCCTTTGTCGAATGTAGTGAAGATGTGGAGAATTCATATGATGAAACATCTTACTTCGACGGAAATAAGGTTGATGTTGCTGAGTTAAAGCAAGGTCCACCTTATGCTTGCAAATTATTAGCCCCTTCAAATGGAAAAAATCCTGTCGAATCTAATGACAAATTTCCTAAGAAAACATACACTTTCGACGTCACTAAATGTGACAAATTTTTTGATTTGTTAGTTAAAGATGGGCAAATGATAGTGCCTGCTGGTGCTAAGATGCCACCTTTAGAACAAAGAAAGAAAAGAGGTTTTTGTAAGTACCATAATTTTTTGGGTCATAAAACTTCTCAATGTTTTCTTTTCAGGGATTTGGTGCAAAATGCTATTCAAGAAGGGAGGCTGAAGTTTGGTGACAAAGGCAAAGCTCAGATGAAAATTGACTCTGACCCATTGCAAGTTGCAGAGGCTAACTACACAGAGCCTCACGAGGTTCAAATGGTCAAAGCCACAGAAGGATTTGATCAGTCAGTCAACATGGTGGAGGTTACCGAGGACTTCGCCACCAATCCTGTGATAACTGAAGGTTTTAAGAAGGCTGCAAATGGCCTGAATGTTGATGGTACCAGTCTAATGTTGGTGACCAAAGAAACCGCTGATAAGTTTGTTGAAATGGATAATGCTGCCAAGGTTTTTGATATGGCAGTAAGTGGATTGAAGATAAATGCCACTGAAGGCATTAACATGGTCGAATTGGTTGAAGAATCTGATTCTAGCTCAGATAGCATCAGCACCAAGGAGGCTATAGGCAGAAATGCCCCCAAAGTCCAAGTTGTTAAAGAATTGGAAGATGACATGCTATTGGTAGGAGAGATGATAGACATGGATGGTTGTTTGGTGGAAAACTGGATATGTATGGCTGCTGAATAGTTTTTCAAGATATCTCCTAATGTCGAAAAGGTGAATGCTGAGGAAATGGTTGAAGCTGAAAAAGCTGCTTGGCAAGAAGCTTCCCAAAAAGCTGCAAAAGCAGCAACAAGTGGTGGTTGTCTGGCGAAGACTACTGAAAGCCTTGAAGCTCATTTCTCCAAGATGCGCTTAAAGGATAAAATTGATGTCAATATGGTCGAAATTACAGCTCAAAAAGCTGAACAAGTGAGTAAGGCAAATGAACAAGAAAAGCGCAACAAAATAGCTTATCCTAAGCAAGAGGAGACAATTGTGGATTTTCTGCACCGTTGCCAGAAGAAAGGTTATGGAGTAATGCTGTGTCCTAGATGCAGCGCCATTTTTGATGAGAAAGCTGCCCACAAGTTAGAAGATGTCAAAAAAGCTGGTGGAAGCTGGGGGCAGAAGGTAAATAAAGGTCTCAGAAGTTTTGACCATAGACGACTTTCGACAGGGTTAAAAAACCAAGTACCAGGAGTTAGGCCAGGTACATTCAAACCAGCTGCGAATGTGCCAACAGGTAGTTGGATCAAACCTATCGAAGGAAGAGGACAGAAGAAGAAGTGGGAGAAATTTGATGTGGAAAGAGGTTCTTTATTTGAATATAGAAAAGAGAACCATACCACCAACAAGTCAGCATACATTTCTCAAAATTACAAGGGTAAAAATCCCATGTCTAGATCACAATGGCGAAGAGAGCAACGTAGGCAAAAGGCTATCAGGGAGGCTCAGGTACAAGGAGAGTCAATCACCAATGTTGATAATCAAGCTGGGACAACTGAGAAGATGCCCATAAGGCGAAAGCTATTCAATATTCAGCCAGAGAAGAAAGTTGAAGATGATGAGAATATGACTGATAATTTCGACAGTGAGTCAGCAGCTTCTCTAGATATTCTTGTGAATGTGGTATCAGTAATGCCAAAAGAATTTGGTCAAGTTTTAGAGGTCGAAGACTTGGATCAAACGGCTGAATTAGAAATGTTGGCACACAAGCCTGTGTGTTATTACATCATGAACAATGGGTGCGTCGAAGAACAGAATGCTTTCTTTGAACGCCCCACAGAGGCAATGAAGGGTCATCTGAAACCTCTCTACATTACTGGCAAAGTAGAAAATGTTCCTGTTAACAAAATCTTGGTGGATTGTGGTGCAACTGTTAATTTAATGCCAAGATTTTTGCTGAGTAAGATTGGGAAGTTTGAGATTGATACCAAACCCCACAACATGGTTCTGTCGAACTATGAAGGAAAAGTTGGTTCCACTCTAGGAGTAATTCAAGTGGATCTTACTGTGGAAACCATTACCAGACCAACAGTGTTTATGGTCGTTGAGATGAAAGCTAACTACAATCTACTCTTGGGTAGGGAGTAGATTCATGGGATATGAGCTGTACCTTTATCTATGCATCAAAGAATCACCATTTGGAGACCAGATGGGATAGTTGAAAATATTGAAGCTGATCAAGGGTACTTTAAGGTGCCTATTAATCATGTGGATAGTAGACAGTTTGAGAAACATTTGGCGAACATTGCTCCATGTCCTCCAGCTGACTTTGAGTTTACGCCTGATGACGAAACGTTCTATTCATTGTATTTATACCTTGTCGAAGGTTTCAGATGGGACAGGGAAGTACCAAGAGGAAGGTTGCCATGCTTAGGCTCACCTCCAGTAGAGCCCACAGGATGGGGAGATGAATTCAGTGATCATGACTGAGTTTGAAGCTTTAAAAAGAATTTTGGCCTATGTGGCTGAAACGAAACTACAAGCGGCTTTGGAAGCTGCTAATGACCATATGGCTGGCGAAGCCATTTCTGAATTTTATCAAGAAGGTCCTGGTAAGGACTTCGAGCCAAAACCTCCAGATAAGACTGAAACTGGAGAGCAAAGCCAGAGGCTCGACGCCATCTATGAAGATGAGCCTTTGGGATTTGAGAAGGATCCGTTGGCGAATAATATCAAAATGCTAGCACAAGATCCTTTAGAAGAAGTTGACCTCAGTGAGGGGATAACCAAAAGGCCTACCTACATCAGTGCCAACCTTGATCCCCAGTTGAAGGTTGAAGTGGTTCAGTTGTTGAAGGAGTTCAAGGACTGCTTCGCCTGGGATTATGATGAGATGCCTGGTTTGAGCAGGGAGTTTGTCGAACACAGGTTACCTATGACACCTGGGAAAAAACCAGTCAAGCAGAACCCAAGACGGTTTGCACCAGAGATATTGTCAAAGATCAAAGAGGAAGTCGAAAGACTGCTTCGTTGCAAATTCATTCGCACGGCAAGGTATGTCGAATGGTTGGCTAATATAGTACCTGTTATTAAAAAGAATGGGTCTTTGAGAGTTTGCATTGATTTTAGAGATTTAAATTGTGCAACTCCTAAAGATGAATATTCAATGCCAGTAGCAGAAATGTTAATAGATTCTGCTGTAGGACATGAATATCTTAGTATGCTGGATGGATATTCTGGCTACAACCAAATATTCATTGCTGAGGAAGATGTTCATAAAACTGCTTTTAGATGCCCTGGAGCCTTAGGCACCTATGAATGGGTAGTGATGCCTTTTGGTCTCAAAAATGCTGGTGCCACTTATCAAAGGGCGATGAATTCAATCTTCCATGATTTTATAGACACATTCATGTAAATTTACATTGACTATATTGTTATAAAATCTATTTCTGGGAAAAGTCACATTGACCATCTTCGACAGTCCTTTGAAAGGATGAGAAAATATGGTCTTAAAATGAATCCTCTCAAATGTGCTTTTTGTGTACAGGCAGGGGATTTCCTAGGCTTTGTGGTCCACAAGAAAGGGATCGAAATAAATCAGAATAAAACCAAAGCCATAATGGAGGCGAAAGCACCATCAACCAAAAAGGAGTTGCAGTCGTTGCTGGGCAAGATCAACTTCTTAAGAAGGTTTATATCCAACCTGAGTGGCAAAACACAAGCCTTTTCGCCATTGCTTCGTTTCAACAAAGATGGTTTTGAGTGGGGGCAATTACAGCAGGAAGCCTTCGACAAGATCAAGGAGTACCTAAGCCACCCTCTAATTCTTTCACCACCTTGTAGAAACAAGAGTATGAGATTGTATATAGCTGCAACAGATAGAACTCTAGGGAGCATGCTAGCTCAGGAGGATGAAAATGAAATCGAAAGAGCCATTTATTACCTTAGTCGAGTTTTAAATGATGCAGAAACTAGGTATAGCATGATTGAAAAGTTATGTTTATGCTTGTATGTCTCTTGTACTAAATTAAAGCAATATATAAAGCCAGTTGATGTGTATGTCTCTTCTAACTTTGATGTTGTAAAACATATGTTATCTAAGCCTATTTTGCATAGTCGAATTGGCAAATGGGCATTAGCATTAACAGAATTTTATCTAACATATCAACCTTTAAAAGCTGTGAAAGGGCAAATAGTTGCAGACTTTATAGTTGACCACTCCCTAAATGAGAATGATTTGAATTATGTTGAATTAAAATCCTAGAAGTTATACTTTGATGGATCAAGTCATAAAAGTGGAACAGGAGTGGGAATATACATTATTTCTCCTGAAAAAATTCCAACAAAATTCAAATACAAGGTCGAAGGACCTTGCTCTAACAATGAGGCTGAATATGAAGCATTAATTGCTGGCCTTGAAATTTTGTTTGAATTGGGGGCAACTAGAGTCGAAATAATGGGAGACTCAGAATTGGTTATAAAACAAATCACAAAGGAATATAAATGTGTTAAAGAAAATCTCATTATGTACTTTGTGATAGCCAATAGATTATTAAAGAAATTTGAGGTAGTGGCCATCCAACACATACCTAGAATAGAGAATCAAGTTGCTAATGACTTGGCTCAAATTGCCTCTAGATACAAGGTGTCGAAGGAAAACCTTCAAGAAGTAATTGAAGCAAGAGGTAAAGTGGTGGCTGTTGGATTGTGCCCATCAGACTTAGAAACAACTAAGCTTGGATGCATAGATGGCGAAAATTTTGCTATAGATAATTTGACAGATGAAGATTGGAGGAAGCCTATAGTTGAATATTTGGAAAATCCAATGGCTTCGACAGAGCAAAAAATCAGGTATCAAGCTTTAAGCTATATACTTTTGGGTAATGAATTGTTTAAAAAGACCCCTGAGGGAGTCTTATTGAAATGCCTTAGTGAAGCAGAGGCATATTTGGCTCTTTCGACAGTACATAGTGGGGCATGTGGAGCACACCAAGTTGGCCAGAAGATGAAATGGCTGTTGTTTCGACAAGGCATGTATTGGCCTACTATGCTGAAAGATTGCATAGAATTTGCTAAGGGTTGCCAAGAATGTCAAATTCATGCTGGCATACAGCATATCCCTGCAAGTGAATTACATTCCATAGTGAAACCATGGCCTTTCAGAGGATGGGTTTTGGATATAGTGGGAGAGATTCGACCAGCATCTTTAAAGAACCAAAGATATATTTTGGTGGGAATTGATTATTTCACCAAGTGGATTGAAGCAATACCACTGGCGAATATAGGTCAAGAAGATGTTATCGAATTCATTCAAAATCACATTATTTATAGATTTGGTATTCCTGAAACAATCACTACGGATCAAGGATCACTGTTTACTGGTCGAAAGATGCAGGAGTTTGCCAAAGAAATAGGTTTTAAGTTATTGACTTCTACACCTTATTATGCTCAGGCCAATGGGCAAGTCGAAGCTGCCAATAAGGTAGTGATTGGACTAATTAAGAAGCATGTGGGAAAGAGGCCTAGAAATTGGCACAAGACATTAGACCAAGTTCTTTGGGCATGTCGAACATCCCCTAAAGAGGCTACCAATACTACCCCATTTCGACTTACTTTTTGTCATGATGCAGTATTGCCTGTTGAGATTTATTTACAATCTATAAGGGTTCAAAGACATCATGAGATTCCCTCTGAGGATTATTGGGAAATGATGATGAATGAACTAGTTGATTTGGATGAAGAAAGGCTTAGAGCCTTGGAGTTGTTAAGAAGACAAAAGAAAAGGGTCGAGGAATCTTACAACAAAAAGGTTAAGTCTAAATCTTTTGCATGTGGGGATTTGGTTTGGAAAGTGATTTTGCATATGGATCAAAAGGATAGAACATTAGGCAAATGGTCTCCTAAGTGGGAAGGTCCATTCCAAGTCATACAAGTTTTCTCTAATGGAGCTTATGAAGTGGAAGAGTTAGACAAAGATAAAAGAATCTTGAAAGTAAATGGCAAGTATTTGAAAAAATATAAGCCTATGTTACAAGAGATTCATATCAAAACTTAAGCTTTATTCAATAAAAAGAAAGCCAAAATAGGCCAACTCAGGCTAATATGGCATACAAAGCAAAGGAGAATAAACACAACAATTTTTTAATCAAGGAAAGGTTATTCATAATCTCTCCAATCTATGGATTTGAGGAAATCCATATAATCTGCATCTGGTTCATCATCAAAGTCCTGGGTGTTGGAGCGTCCTTTCTTAGAGATCTTCATTTTAATTTCTCTCTTCTTGGCTTGAGAGGTTGCTCCAATAGAGGCTTCAGGTTTCTTTGTTGCCTCCATCTTTTTTGTTTCCTCAACTGCCTTTGCCTTTCCAGCCATTCTCTTGGTTGATGATTTCTCTGAATTGTTCATGTTTGCTTCTATGCAAGACTTGGTCATGTGGAAGAGAATTTATAGAGGCGAAGTATTGATTGGATTGGCCAGTCAAACGGTGGAAGCACGTGAGTTATTCTTGGAAGTATGCCTGAGGGCTATGCTATAAATGTTACTTTAAAGCTAGAGGCTTATGCCTTGGAGTTTCAAGCAGAAAAGTTTGCCTTTCCAAGAAAAAGATAGAATGCCTTAATTGCAAATTTGACTTAGATGTGAGGCAATAAATAAAATGCATCATAATATAATATGGGTTGAAAGCAGTTAATGGCGAAATAATAACGATTGATTAATCAATGCCAAAGGCATAAAACTGTCATTACATAAAGGCCTGAAAAGGCCAAGAAACAAATGATTGGTTGAACAAATAAAGGTCTTGAAAGCATCAGAAGGGAAGCCTCGACTCCAACTGGGCAAAGGTTTCTATGTGATGTTTGAGGCGAGCATTGCACAAGGATTCATCAAGTTTGGCTGTGGCAAGCTGTTTCTCAAGTTTTTGGGCTGCCTCAATACGATCTATGGCATTCTCAATTTTAGCTTGTAACTCAGTGATTTGCTACTTCCAGGCTTCGATATTCTTCTGATTTGAGGCTATTTCATCTTGTGTTTTCTTTTGGTCAGCCTCTATACTTTCGACCTTCTCATATGACTCATTTGCACCGCACCAAGCTGCACTCTCAAGACCAGATATTTCCTCTAGGGTATTCCTGATAGATGGAAGCAGCTTTATCTTTGCAGCTATTTGGTTCACCACAGTGGTTAACTCTATCAGAAAACCAGAAACATATGGATTAAGAGTGGTGAGTTCAAGCTTTCCAAGGGTATCCTTCAGATAAGCAGTTGTAGATGGGTCTGAGGCCAAAACTCTGTGAATGTCCCCCCTGAAGAATTTTTTCTTTATGGCTTGGAAGATTGGTTTGGCGAAGTCATCTGATGCTAGAGTCGAAGAGACAGAAGAAGAAGAACCATACTTCTTCCCAAGTATTAATTTGGAATACTCACGTGGGTTCGACCACTTGAGTGCTGTCAGTGAGTCTCCAGGAGGTGGAAGGTTAGCCAGGGTTTGCTGGACCACAGGCGAAAGAGTATGGTGGGTATTAAGATCAGTTTGTTCTTCTTCCTCCTCTTCTTCTGATTCTTCTCCTTCTTCATCTTTTTCTTCTTTGACTACCATTTCTTCATCAGGCTCTTCAGCAATTGGTCGAATATTCTCCTGGTCATCAGCTGGTGTAGGATGTGGTTCATTTGTCTCTTCAGGCGCAGCTTGACCAGGATTGTCGTTGTGTATTTGAACTTCAGGTTCATTTCTTTCTTCTTCAACCAATTGATCATTATCCATGAAGTTAGCCAGGTTGAAAGGTGGTGGACTTGAGGCATCATCATCATCAGAATTGGCGCCATCAGCTTGTGCGTTTTGAGTAGGGGTTTGAACTGGTGGTGTGGTGTGTTCTGCAGCATGTGGATTAGGTTGATTAATCTCACTCAAACCAGAGCCAATATCAGAAGATGGGTGATAAGTTGGCTCACCTTGGCTGTTGAGGAGTGTGGTGGTGAAGCTTCCTGCAGTCGGTTGAGGAGTGGGATTGGTAATTATGTTGGTGGCGAGGTTGCTTGGAGTTGGTTGGGGATCAGGATTATTGATTATGTGTGCCTAAAGGACACAAGTGGAGAAAATGAGATTGAAAGAATTTAGGCGAAAAACGTCAGTATAATGAAAAAATGGTGGACATACCTGAGCTTGTACAGCAGCAGGACTTGAGTTATCACTCCCATGGTCACCAAGAGGTGCTCTCGAGGCCACCATGGAAGGTTCTTTTTCAACACCACTTGTTGCGGGTGCCTTTTCGAGTATTTTGGCCACCTTCGAAGGAGGTGGGCCAGTAGGTCCAGATGCCTTTATTGGTTTTATTCTTTTCTTTGTAAGAACCTCCTCAGGAGATTCATCTGAGGCCTCTGAAGATATAATAACAGCTGGGGTATCCTTTTTACCTTTCTTGGAAGGTGTTTGAGGTTTTCGACCAGTCTGAAAAGGCAATGCAAATATAAGAAAGGAATTCATATAGTAAAAGCGTAAGCAGGGGATGTGAAGTATACCTATGTGCTCTCTGGTTCTTTGCCACTTTGTGAGGTGGCAGCCCTAGTTGAAGCAGTTTTCCTAGGCACAGATGAAAGACAGTAAAAATGGTTACAAGTTAATGATTACGTGGTTAGTTATAAAGCCATGGATTAAGGGTTTCGAACCTTCATATATTTCAGATTCGACACGAACGTCCTGAATTCCTATATGAAGGTGTCCTTTAAAACTGTCTAACATATGCTTAGTCGAAACCACTCGTTGGGCCTTTGGCTGAGACTGCTGTCGAAGAAGTTTTAAATGCTCCCCACAGACAAACCAATCTGGAAATGGAGGGGCAAGCGCCACTCCAAAATCAGCATTAGGCAGTCGAGGGAACTTTGGAGGAAAAAGTTTAAAAGCTACCTCATAACGTTTCTCACGAGGGACGTTGGGAGGAATTTTTAGTTGATCCAGCTTTTCTAGAAATTTTCTCTTTAGAGTAATAGCAGCCTCATGAATGGTTCGACTAAGATCATCTGGTCGATAGATAGTTTCAAAGTATTTTTGGAAAGCCTGTATTTCTTCGATGTGAGTAAACTTACTCTTTTTCGTCTTGTCCTACACATTGAGAAAAGCTTGGTCAAGTAATGAAGAAAATGTAGCCACATCAAGAAAGTGATCGCTATAGTGCTTCGACCACCATTGGTGGAATGATGAAGTGCATAGAAAAGAAGGCTCAAAAAACACAGGAGAGAGTACTCTTCTTTTCTCATTCCGGCTGTCGCGTGTAAGGGAGACATTTTCCTCATCGAAGTAGGCAGTATGAAGAATTACTTGGCCCTTTCTCTCATACAAGCATTGATGAAAGCTCTGGGCCAGCCCAAACTGTCGAGAGACAAGGTTTGGTTGATAGGCAATCAGTGCTGATAAACCTCTCCCTAAGTTCAGCCTGTGGATAAAGAATCTGGGAATAAAAAAGGCTTCCCAGATAGCAACAGATTCTTGATCAAGAGTTTGGTGAGGATTTGGAAATGGCCTTTTAAACAACACAGGGCCATATCTCCTTTGAGCAAAAGGTACCATGCTAGGAGTGAACTCATAGCGCTTGGCAAACATCATAATATAACTGGTAAAGGCCCTTTGAAGGGTTTCACCATCATCATTGGGAGTGAGTTTGGCCAGACGCGTCCCTTCGACACTCCTTTCCCTGATTTCAGTAGAGGCTTCATCAACTAGGCCTTTTTCTGGGGAGGTTAGCCTCAAATGTAGCATTAAGCCACAATTGAAGTAGCCAAAGAGGCCCACTCAAGTGCATAGGACCTTGGGCCTCCACATTTCTAAGTCGAGAAGCCCCTTCGCTGATAGACTCATAAAGGTTCGCCAAGATGAGTTCACTCAAGCAGGTTCCTCTGTTGTTGTGAAGTTGATTTGCCAGGGGCAGGTATTTCTTAGCTACCTGCAAAGATTTGGTACAGAAAACATATCTTGACAGCCAGACTGTGAGAAAAGCAATATGTTCTTCATCAGACACTTTGTCATCTTCTTGTTTAAAGTGGTGTTTGATGAAGAGAGTGTATGTAAGTTTAGAGCCTGAAATATTGATGGTGTCTTCAGCATCAACATCAGGGTTATAGGTAAGGCCATCTGGGTGAAGTACTATGATGGCAGCTATGTCGAACAAGGTTGGGGTAACCATTCCACGTGGCAGATGGAAGGTATAATGGGTGCTGTCCCAAAAGTATAAGGACGCTGCCAACATGTTCAGACAGTATGGTATGTTGGTCTTCGACAGCATAAGAAGGTCATAAATCCCTATATTCTTCCAATGTTCAGCTTTGACCTTCTCCATCTTCGCCATCCATTGGTCAAATTCCTTCAAGGGATTGACAGCTCTCACCAGCCTGGTTCCATCAGTGAGATAGCCAACGTTGATTTGGGCAAGGGGATTTCTTCAGGAGAGGTTTCGTCAGAAACGTTAATCTTGAAAAAGCTTTTTTGCCCTAATGGCCTTGTTTTCCGGTAAGAGGGGAGAAACTCACTTAGTTTCTCATTGGAAGTGTTAACATCAACTAGAGGACCAGATAGCGCATAAGGTTTGTCAGAAACGATTAAAGGAATCATTACCTGAGACTTATATATGGCTCGTGTTTCTTCAGTGGTGGGTTCCGGCATGCAACGACGGTTATCTACTATTTGGGGGCCTGGGATATTAGCGAATGGAGGAATGGCTTGTTTAAATGGAGTAGCCTTGCCTCTTTGAGTTTTCTTTGGTTGAGGATTGGTTTGGGAAGACGCCATTGTTGAAGAAGACGAAAAGATGGTGTTTTTCTGGGTTTTGCGTAAGAGAAACTGAAGAGAAGAAGATGTTCGCTTGAGAATATGAGAGTGTGGAAAGTTCACAAAGTGGTGGAAATGGGTATTTATAGACGTTTGAAAATCCCAAGAACCTTGGATCTACCGTTGAAGTTGAGGAGTTAGTGGGACGCGTGTTCTTTTCCTGGAGACGTGATGAATGGTAGCAGTTATGTTCAGACTGCAAACATCTGTTTTCAAGAAAAGTGTTATGATGAATACGGCTGAAGAGACGTTTAAGGATTTGTCATGATGGTATGACGTCATAAGCGTGGGTTAGAGAAACTGAACAATTCAGCCACTAAGTAATTAGTGGGATATTCAGTTGAAGCAATGCAAACAAGCGTCGAAATGGTTATTACATCAAGAAATGACCTTCCTACCAATTCTAGCGAAAGGACATTCCTTGGGGACAATTTGTTAACCCTTATTTTCGACGCTAGAAAGAATCAAAGCTATTTTAAGTTAAAAAATTATTTTTTAAACGTAAAGAAGGCTTCGACCCGGTTTTGGTGAAACCTGAGTCGAATAGGGGTTTTGGAAGCCTAAAAAATGGCTAAGTGTTGGGAAAGGTTTCGACCATGGGAATATGGAAACGCGCGCTGCAGTTGTTATACTAAGGTTGGGGGGGGGGGGAATTTCCAATGTTTGAAATTCAAATTGTAGCAGTTGTGAACGTGGGAACAGTTGAGGCCAAGGAGAAGGCGCCAGAGAGACACGTTTGAAGCAATAACCACCACTTAGTAGTTATTTCTTAGCACTATAAATAGGAGTTAGTTCTATGTAATAAGGGGTGTTCATATTTTTGTACAAGTTACTCAAAGAAACTCAAAGTACCCGCGTGTAGAGAAACGAGTTCGTGAGAATGTACGTAATGTAACACCACTTTCTTTCATCAATGCAATTTATCTTCATCATGTTTAAGCTTCAAGCATTTACTTTCCATGTCTTTACGTTTTCCTGAATTTTACTTTTCATGTCAAATTTACGTAAAGTCTTGTTTTAAACTTTCATTTAAACTTCCTGCATTTATTTTCGACTGCACCTTTATATTCAAGCATTTACCTTTAAAGTCTTTATTTTCAAGAACGTGGAGTTCATCTTTATTTCTTGTCTTTTATCTTCAAAGTCTTTTATTTTAAAGTCATTTACTTTCGACAGCACCTTTACATTTAAGTCTTTTTTTTCAAGAACGTGGAGTTCATTGCATTTTATTTTCAAAAGCTTTTACAATACTGCATTTCCCTTCAAAGTCATTTATTTTCTTGCCCTTTACTTTCGACAGTCATTTACTCTTTCTGCACTTTTTACATTCCAGAACGTGGAGTTCAAGCATTTTTTACATTTCGACAGTTATTTATCTTCCTGCACTTGTATTTTTCAAAGTCATTTACCTTTTGTCTTTTACATTCGACGCCTCTAAATTCTGCATCATTTATTTACAGCCCTTTACATTTCCAAGCCTTTTCTTTATTTGCAAGTAGTCGAACGTGGAGTTCATGTAGTTTTCTTTTACTGTCGAACGTAGTTCAATTTACATTTCTTGCATTTGTCATTGTCAGTTACATTTTCCTTTAAATTTAGCACATGTCCTAGGATTTGTGTGGTCGATCTTGCAAGTTAGTCAGTTTTATTTAAGATTGATAGACCAGAGGTTGTTTACTAAAATTCACGGTAAAAAAAAATAAACTGGGGAGAGAAATAGTTCTGACATAACATTTACTGACGAGGAAAGAACTGGCAACTCGATTGGGAGACCGTTTATCACTAGGGAACGAGACCGACTAGAGTGATAGTGATGCAATATGAATGCGAATGTAAATCAATAATGCATGATGTATGTATGTATATGCTGACAAAACTGACGCAACATACAGACTAGTGGATGAACATGACTGGATACTCGACCACAATGCGAGATGAAGAGTATCACTGGTTCACGATAGCAGTTCTGCCTTGCTTAGGAGAGATAGTCCCTGCGGGGGAACAACCGTTGGTCGGGCTTAGGAGATAAGAACTCTGCCGAGGGTATCAGATGGGAAGGCCGCATCTAATATAGCCGATCCTTCATTCAGGCGCACTAGCTTAGAAGGAGTACTTTGATTCTGCACTTTGAAGCTCGATTACTTCTGGAGAAGCGATCGATGTTGTTTCGATGTTCAACAATCAAAAGAAATTGCCATCTTTATTTTAAAAGCAGAAACATTTTAATAAGTAAATTCATTTTTGTTTTATTTCAAGAATCGTTAATCATATTAAAATGTCGTTCTGTAAAGCTAAAACAAATGAGAATTACAAACAAAAGCACTAGGGCTCAAATTTTATTGATAGGATGGAAATCAGCCAAACGCGTGATTCCATAGAGTATTTACAAAGTTAGAAAATGGTAATTTAAAGGGAAAAGGGCTACGTTGAAACATAACGACCACTATCCTTCTACCAACTTTGAATTCTTGACATCCTGAGCTTCCGTCGAAGATGACCTTGACTGGGATTTTTCTGATGGATGACATAACTGTTGCTGAGGGATTCGCCTCTGTTGGACATAGTTGCTTGCCATTATCCCTAACTTTTGCCTGGATTGTACTTTGAGATTTCCAATCCATCGGGATGATTTTTGATAATGTCTTTAACTTTTGCCTGGACCGCCCTTTCGGTTTTCAATCCACCGAGACGTTTTTTTAGGCAAAGTATTTCTTGACTACATCAACATTCGTGGGGTAGGCAAATTCTTCGCCATCCATGGTCGCGAGTCTCAAGGCGTCGCCTGAGAAGGCTTTCTTGAGCACATAGGGGTCGTCATAATTCGGAGTCAATTTGCCTCGCGAATCAGTGAGAAATGACTGTATTTTCTTGAGCACAAGGTCTCCTTTCCTGAAAACGCGAGGTCGAACCTTTTTGTCAAACGCCTTCTTCATTCTCTGTTGATAAAACTGTCCATGGCATAGTGCCGTTATTCTCTTTTCTTCGATCAGATTCAGTTCGTTGTGTCGACTTTGACACCATTCAGCCTCTGTAAGCTTAGCTTCCATCAATACCCTGATTGATGGGATCTCTACTTCTATGGGGAGCACTGCTTCCATGCCATATACTAGAGAGAAAGGGGTTGCCCCTGTTGAGGTGCGACAAACGTTCGATATTCGTGAAGAGCAAAGGGTAGCATCTCATGCCAATCTTTGTAGGTTACAACCATCTTTTGAACGATCTTCTTGATGTTCTTGTTAGCCGCTTCTACCGCTCCATTCATCTTGGGTCGGTAGGGAGATGAGTTATGGTGTTCGATCTTGAACTCAGCACACAACTCTTTCATCATCTTATTGTTTAAGTTGGATCCATTATCGGTAATGATCTGGCTTGGAACACCATAACGACAGATGATATTGTTTTTGATAAATTGGACCACCACTTGTCGGGTTACATTGGTGTATGACGTTGCTTCGACCCACTTGGTGAAGTAGTCAATGGCTACCAGGATGAACCGATGTCCGTTCGAAGCCTTAGGTTCAATCATGCCAATTATGTCGATTCCTCATATGGAAAAAGGCCATGGGGAAGAAAGAACTTTGAGATGCGTTGGCGGTACATGGATTTTGTCTGAGTATATCTGACACTTGTGACACTTCCTCATGTACTTGTAGCAGTCAGATTCCATGGTCAACCAGTAGTACCCTGCTCTCAGAATTTTTCTCGCCATCGTGTGTCCATTGGCATGAGTGCCAAAGGATCCTTCGTGAATCTCTTTCATAAGCATGTCTGCTTCTGGTCTGTCTACACATCGGAGCAAGACCATGTCAAATTTCCTCTTATAGAGTGTATCATCGCTCAGGAAGAAGTTTCCAGCCAGTCTTCTGAGGGTTTGTCTGCCCTTCCTTAGTGACCCAGGTGGGTACTCTTGTTTCTGAAGGAAGCATTTGATATCATGATACCAAGGTTTGTCGTCTATGACTGCTTCGATTGTGAAGATGTAAGCGGGCCGTTCAAGGCGTATTATGTCAATCTTAGGTAAGTCATTCCATTGACCTACGCTAATCATGGAAGAGAAAGTGGCTAATGTATCAGCCATGTGATTCTCATCACGAGGGATGTGATGAAACTCGATTCTATTGAAGAAGGGTAACAACCTTCTTGCATAGTCTTTGTAAGGAATCAATCCTGATTGGTATGTGTTCCAATCTCCTTTGATCTGATTGATAACCAGGGCTGAGTCACCATATACATCCAAGTTCTTAATCCCCAAGTCAATTTCTTCCTCGAGACCCATAATATAAGCTTCGTATTCGGCCTCATTGTTTGTACACTTGAACGTAAGTCTGGCGGTGAAAGGAATGTGGTACCCTGAGGGGTTACAATGATTGCCCCAAATCCGTTTCCGTAATGATTGACAGCTCCATCAAAGATAAGTCCCCATTGGGAACCTGGTTCTGGCCCTTCACTGGGTAGCGGTTCATCGTAATCTTTCATTTTTAGATACATGACATCTTTGTCTAGGAAATCGAACCCAATTGATTCTTGATCGTCAATCGGTTGATGAGCCAAATGATCGGCTAAAATACTTCCTTTAACGGCTTTTTGAGCGTGGTACTCTATGTCGTATTCTGATAACAACATCTGCCAACGGGCAATCCTTCCCGTGAGAGTAGGCTTTTCAAAGACATACTTGATTGGATCCATTTCGGAGGCCAACCAAGTGGTGTGACAAATCATGTACTGGCGAAGACGTTTGGCTGCCCAAGCCAAGGCACAACAAGTTTTCTCAAGCATAGTGTACCGAGTCTCGCAGTCGGTGAACTTCTTGCTCAGATAGTTGATGGCAGACTCTTTCCTTTTTGTTTCGTCTTGTTGGCCAAGTACACAGCCCATGGAGTCTTCCAAGACTGTGAGGTATATGATCAGCGGTCTTCCTTCCACTGGAGGTGATAGAATCGGCGGATTCAACAGGTATTCCTTGATACTGTTGAAGGCGGTTTGGCAGTCTTCTGTCCAAACGCAGTCCTGGTTCTTTTTGAGTAATTTGAAAATTGGTGCGCACATCGTGGTCATGAGGAATATGAATATGGAGATGTAGTTCAAACGTCCCAAGAATCCCCTGACTTGTTTTTCATTTTTTGGAGAAGGCATTTCTTGAATGGCCTTGACCTTGTCAAGATCAACCACAATTCCTTTCTGACTGACGATGAACCCTAAGAGTTTCCCTGATCGGACACCGAAGGTGCACTTGTTGGGATTCAATCGGAGTTTGTACTTTCTCAGCCGCTCGAATAGCTTTGACAGGTGAGTCACATGCTCCTCTTTTGTTTTAGATTTGGCAATCATATCATCGACATACACTTCGATTTCTTTGTGTATCATGTCATGAAACAGAGTAGTCATGGCCCTTTGATAGGTTGCCCCGACGTTCTTCAAGCCGAACGACATTACCTTGTAACAAAAGGTACCCCATGGGGTAATAAATGAAGTTTTCTCCATGTCTTTCGGCGCCATTTTAATCTGGTTATAGCCCGAGAATCCATCCATGAAGGAGAAAACTTTGAACTTTGTTGTACTGTCTACCAGCATGTCAATGTGTGGTAAAGGAAAGTCGTCCTTGGGACTAGCCTTGTTTAGATCTCTGTAGTCGACACACATTCTGACCTTTCCGTCCTTTTTCGGGACGGGTACGACGTTGGCTAACCATTGAGGATATTCTGACGTGGCGAGAAAACCCGCGCCAATCTGTTTCTGTACCTCCTCTTTGATTTTGATGTCCATGTCCGGATGAGTCCGTCTTAACCTCTGTTTTATTGGCGGACATTCTACCCTCAACGGTAGATGATGTTCCACGATGCTGGTATCCAACCCTGACATGTCCTGATAGGACCAAGCGAACACATCGGAGAATTCTCTGAGAAGCTTTGTCAAACTCTCTTTGGCAGTTGGACTGAGCAGTGCCCAATCCTGATTTCTTTTCTCTCTTCCTTTAAGCCCATGTTGATAGTTTCCAACGACTCTTTGTGAGGTTCAATGGACCTTTCCTTCTGTCTGAGTAGTCGGGAGATCTCTTCTGGAATTTCGTCCTCATCTTCTTTTTCAGCCTCAAATACCGGGAACTCAAAGTTGGGAGAAGGCATTGGATCGTATGTTTCAACGAGGTTTAAAACAAGCAATCTGCATGACATGATGATTTGTTTTTAGAAGAGATAGAGAGAATGCAAGAGTGTGTGTAGTGTTTTTTTTTGTTTACTGCTTGTTTATGTTTTTTGATTTGTTTTTTAGGATTACCATTTTCTAAGAAAAGCAAAAAGAGAAAACAATAATTAATGCGGAAATTACAGAACGACGTTATTTTATTCATGAACAAGTCGATTCTTGAAACTACATCCCTATAAAACAAAACTCTGTCGCTTTGGGCGAAGCAAAGAGGGAAATTTACAGAAAGTCAGCCCTATCAAAACATCAGTTTCACCTGGGCAGGGTGAAAGGTTAAAGATGGCAATTACTTTGACTTATGAACAATCTTCGGAACATCGACAACAACCCATTGACGGCGAACTCCTTGGTGAATCACAAAGTTTGGTACCTTCCTTGATTTGTCTTCAGAAATGACGCTGATTTCTGGTGGAGCAGGATCATTGGAATCTTTCTCCCAAGCAGAGTTGTCGTAGGAGGATTCCTCAGTTGTATTTTGCATAGTATTTGTACTCTCTGTTGTATCTCCCCACCCAGTCGGCTGGATGTCTTCGAGCCTGATACGAGAGCTTTCAGGAGCGATGTACTTGACCATATATTCGTATTTTCCACTTGGTTGTCCCAAGGTGTCCCACACCTCTTTGGAACTGGAGGAGCCATCTCTCTCGATGACGTTGACCTCAGGAAAAGCATAGTTGATGAATTCTAGTCCGGCAAAGTTTGCAAATTCATCGTCATGTCGAGTATTTTCTGAATGACCTGAGTGTTGATCCCATGACATGGTTGGGACGCGGGTATTCTGTTCAATGATGCTCAGCTAATTTTCATCGTTCGGTCGATTCTCTTGCCCCAAGTCTCCTGGGTAAGGCTTCCATATTGGCAGGCCATCCATCGGGCCATGATAGCTGTGGTCGAAGTTACCTCTCATCAGAGTGTCCTCCTCTAATGATTTGGGCGGAGCACAACATCCTTCTGGATCACAATCTCCATATATCATTTCGACATCTGACCAGGGTATAAATCTCGAGTTCTGTGTAGGAAAGCAAAAGGGAGTCTGCGTTTCGTCCTGAGACATATAACCGTCCTCGTTGAGATAGGTCCTCCATTCTTCCTCCGTGTCGGAGGGATACTCCTCTTTGATAACATGGACTGTTCGAGGCACTGGGTGAAGGAAACCTCCACTGTGGAAGAAGTTCTGAATGGGATGAAAACTTTCATCGTTAGCAACTGTCTGGGTACAGGTTGCAGAAAAACCAAGACCCTTCTTTGTTTTATTGTCAGTAGGAATGACAAGCTTCCCCCATCCTGTTGTATTGGCATTCTCGATTGCTTTGATAGCATCTTTGTACGAGGAAATCGAAGTTCCCCTTCGGATTGACTGTCCTTGTGTAGCAAAAGCGCTTGGAACTGAGTCCCAAATACCCCTCCGGTTCTACATAAGTGGATGACTATAAGTTACTTGCGAGCAAGGCCTGTTCTCCACAGACTGTGATGAGTTGGTCATTCTGGACGAACTTTAGCTTTTGGTGGAGGGTTGAAGTGACCGCCCCAGCCTGATGTATCCAAGGTCTTCCTAATAAAAAACTGTATGTTGCCCGGATGTCCATGACCTGGAAAGTGACTTGGAAAGTGTGAGGACCGATAGTTATGGGGAGGTCGACTTCGTCGATAACCGTTTTTCTGGATCCGTCAAATGCTTTGACGACGACTTCGCTGGTTCTCATCGGAGGGCCTTTGAATGATAATTGCATCAAAGTGGACTTCGGTATAACATTCAGGGCTGACCCTGTGTCTACCAATACGCTGGCTAAAGCATCGTCCTAGCAGTTGACTGTAATATTGAGCGCCATGTTATGACGACGACCTTTTTCAGGTAATTCCTCATCACTAAATCCCAAGTTATTGCAGGAAGTGATGTTAGAGACAATGCTATCAAACTGTCGTATTGACATATCCTGTTCCACAAAGGCTTTCTCCAAGACTTTCTGTAGAGCCTCCCTGTGCGCTTCTGAACTAAGTAACAGTGATAATACCGAGATCTTGGAAGGATTTTGCAACAGTTGATCAACAATGTTGTATTCACTCCTCTGGATGAGCTTCAGCATCTCATCGTCGTTTTTTTGCAAGGTCGGGCTTACTGGATTGACCGACCAGTGGATTGGGAACTTCTGTCTGAAATTCCTTTTCTTTGTTAGATTCCCCAACTCCTCTGCCGAAGATTCGACCGCTCCGTGTTACTTGACTGATGTCTGCAATATTCATGACGGAGGGTAACGAAATTTCCTTTCCATTCTCCATTTTTGTCGCACCGTATTTGTAAGGGATAAACTTAGTTAATTCATACGGTAGTGGTCCCGGTAGATAGATGACTATGGGAACCCTCTGATTTTTCTGACCATCGTACGTAATTTCGATCCGTTCTCGGTTGGGAACTCTCGATTCGTCAAGTAGAGGGATGATGGCACAAACATCCCTAGCTATCTGATGATCAGAGATTATGACAACGTCCTTGATTTGATCAGCGAGATAGTTGAATGATCCAGAACTTGAGCATGGTTGAATCTCCTTACGGTCCAACTGACATTGAAGGGCTGCTCGCACGAGGTAGCATCCTTGATTATCCACTGAGCAAACTCCATACCGCTCGTAGTTGTGTAGTGGCACCTGGCCACATCCGCTTTGAATGCAGTGTAACCTGACGAGGTCTGTTTCCATCGACCGAACATCCTGACTTTGATATCTAGTAGGATTCCCGTTAGTGATACTAATTTGCTGGGTGTCTTCATCCATATAGATTGGAAGCCACCAGCGGTTCAACAAGTGCTGAAGTGTTTCCTGGACAAGGGCACAACCTTGATCGTTTTCGCAACCCGCTTTACAGCTCTGATAATCATGTGAATTGAGAAAACCGAGTTGGACTTGCGTAGCATGTAACTCCACCAGGCTGATATTCATCAAGCGAATATCGAAGATTTGAATCATGTTCATCTGATAATGATTCCTATCATGGTAGTCTTGGATCCATCCAAGACCCATCTGACGCTGGAGGGCCTCTTGTGCAAAAGAGCATCCCTGTTTGTTTACCGAGCAAGTCAGACAGCAATTGTAATCATGCCGCGGCAGATTATGATACTGGCTTTGCCTTGAGTGCATCGCCACCAAGTTGGCATTCATTGCACGGATGTCGTGGTTCTGAATGATGTTGGAGTTCGTATAAACCATGTTAACTCCACGAACTCGGTGCTCCTGGATTCATCCGAGATCCATCTGTTCCTGTAGATCTGATTGCACCACAGAACATCCCTGATTGTTTTTAGAGCAGATATCACACTGGTGATAATTATGAGGTGGCACATGGCCATATCCACTCTGTCTACAATGCATCTTAACCAAGTTGGTTTTCAATAAGAGTACATCGTGAATTTGATAGACGTTGTTAGACTCTTCTTCTATCAAATTAACTGCAGCTTTCTCGTGTTGAGGCATCGGGTTCGTGAGAACATTCGGATTCGTATCTTTGAAAGATAAGACCCCGCTTCTAACAAGCTTTTGCACATCGGATTTGAAACTGAGACAGTTCTCTATGTTATGCCCTGGTCCTCCTTGATGGTAAGGGCAATTCTGATCCATCTTAAACCAAAAAGACAGATTTTCCGGTACTGTAAGAGGAGACTTAGTCTGCACACGCCCCTTGGCCAGTAGTAACGGAAATAGTTCTGCGTACGACACAGGTATGGGGTTAAACCCAGGGGGTCGTGTTGTATGGTTGTTGTTGTATGGAGGACGAGCCTGCTGAAGAGGCTGTTGTGTCCTTTGTTGAAATTGCTGTTGATTAGGTTGGCTCTGCGCAACCTGAGGTTGATACGTAGGCGCGGAGTTGATAGCGGGAGTTACAGCTGCCACTGGTTGATACCTACGCCTTTGCTTTCCGAGAGAGATATTCCTAATATCTTGCTTTTTTTTCTTAGGGAGAGCACTACCGTATTTCTTAGTACCGCTTGTCGATCCAGTGTCTTTGACTAAACGTCCTTCTCGAACGGCTTCCTCGAGACGTACTCCCATACCGACCATTTCGGTGAAGTCACTGGGCGCACTGGCAACCATTCTGTCGTAGTAAAATGAGCTCAAGGTCTTTAAGAAAATCTTTGTCATCTATTTTTCCTCAAGAGGTGGACAAATCTGAGCGGCGATTTCACGCCATCTCTGAGCGTATTCCTTAAAGGTTTCCTTGTCCTTTTGCGACATTGATCTGAGCTGATCTCTGTCTGGTGCCATGTCCAGATTGTACTTATATTGTTGGACGAAGGCAGTGCCAAGATCTCTGAAAGTGATGATCGTAGCGCGGTTTAAACCCATGTACCATTTTAAGGCGGCACCGGTTAAACTATCCTGAAATTAGTGAATGAGTAGATCCTGATTCTCCGTCTGAGCTGACATTCGTCGAGCGTACATCACCAAGTGACTTTGAGGGCAAGAGTTACCCTTGTACTTTTCAAAGTCAGGCACTTGGAACTTTTGCGGGACTTTCACATTGGGGACCAAACAGAGATCTACGGTGTCGTTTCCAAATAAATCCTGACCGCGAATGGCTTGCAGCTCCTTTTGCATTTCCAAGAACTTCTCCTGGAATTCATCCATTCTGTCAAACATAGTTTCCTTTCTACCGGAAGGTATCAGCGGAATCTGTCCTTCCGGGACAGTGTGCACCACAGGGGGTGGTACCATTACTACGACAGTGAATCTTGGTGTTTCCCGAAGTTTGTAACCTTCAGGAGTTGTTGGTATGCCCCTGGCATCATCGCTTTCCCGAAGTTTGTAACCTTCAGGCCAAGCGGCCTCCGCTGAAGTTTCCGGATTTCTAGTGATCGGCGGAACATATCCTTCTGGGATATAGTTAGGTGGCACGCCCCAAGGATGATCTTTCGGCATTCTGTACCTAGGATCATACTTCTCCATTATGGGCGTTGAGGTGATCTCGGAGACCACTATTCTTTGTAGCTGAGCTTCTGCCATGGTTTGCATGTCGTTACGAAGCTTTCTCATATCCTCTCTCAGAGCGTCGATCTCTTCTTTCAACTCTCTGTTCTCTTCCTCGAGATCATCCATCTTTTTCTGATGATTGGCCCGAGTATTGTACGAATGAGACAGTTTGACTCTAGAATCGAGACACAAACGTGAGATTCATAGGTAAGAAGAAGACGTGACGTGAGAATGATGAATGCAATGATTATATTAATTATTTTTGGTTTAATCAAAATAAACTTTGACAATTAGATTGCAAATATCAAACAGCGGGGAAACCCCGTTTTATTGAATTCAAAGGATTGCGGAAATGGAAATACAGTAGATTACAAGGTGCGGAAACAGAAACCTAAGCTAATGGGCCCCGAGTCCTCTCTGAGGAGAAATCGGGTGCTGATTCTGGTACTTTCCTTTTCTTTGACCGGGGCTCTTGGGCCGTTGTCGGGTTGTCATTCCTTTGCCAAGTGAAAGGAGCGAGCAAATTCCTTTGGTCATCCTGATTTTCTACAGCATGCTGCTCCAAAATCTCAATTAGAGCATCCTTATCTTTCAGTAGTTGCTGTATTTTGATACACTCCACATTGAGAATGCAGTACTTGGTCTTCCAAGATCTCCTCTCCTGCTGAACTTTGTTGAGAGTAACCTGAAGTTTTTCCGTTTCAGTCATGAAGTACATGACAGATTTCCTTGGCGGGAGAACTCCGTGATGAGGATAAGGCATCTTTAGCTTAAGAGCTCTAGTTTGTACCCAGTGGAGATAAGGCTCCACCGAGACACAGTCCGGTTTTCCTAGAGACTCCTATCCTTTCTTATAAACATGTTTCCAAGCATGCACTATTTCCATATTTAGTGCCCTGTCATTTTCTCCTTCTTTGAAGAAAAGACCTTCTAGATGAGCATTACGCGGAACATGCCTCATCGGGTATCCAAATTGACGACGAACCAACACTGGATGGTAATTGATTCCTCCTTTAGTTCCTATGAGGGGTACGTTGGGGAAGTTTCCACAACGGTCAATGATCCTGATCCCGTCATAAATCCTATTGCACCAATCTATATCAGAGTTGGTAAGGGACATGATTTTCTGCGACCAACGTAAGGCACTCTTATGATCCCAAAAAGCGGCAGACTTAGGCAAGTGGGAGATAAACCATTTGTATAGCAGGGGTATACAACATGTGATCATTCCTCCACTGTACAAATTCCCTAAGTGTACAGAATGATGCGCATCTGCGAGCAGAGTTGGTACAGGGTTTCCAATGAGAAAAACCTTAATGGCGTTGATATCTACAAAGTTATCGATGTTGGGAAACAAGAATAACCCGTAGGTGAGCAAAACAAAGATGCTCTCGAAAGCAGCCATGTTCCCTATACTAGCAAAGTACAGAGCCTTCTTTGTCAAAAATTGGGCTGGCAAACCTTGGATGCCACCCTTAGTGGTCATGTGAGTCTTGATTTCTGACTCGTCCAAATAAATTGCTCTTGCAATGGTCTGATCCTTTGGAATTTCCTCCAGTCCAAAAAATGGAGCTCAATCAGTGATATGTAAATCAGTCAGATGAGAATATTCCTCCAGCGTTGGTGCAACTGGTAATCTGGGAATGTGAAACGGTGATATACCGGATCGTAAAACTGAATGAGCGCATCCATGATTCTTTCGATTACTTGTACCCTTAACAGAGGTAGTAGACCTCCGTACTTGGCTCTGAAAGCGTCAGGGTTAGTGATCTTCCTTGCTAATCCTCTCAAATCCTCTAGTTTTGGAACCTTGAAGGTGTACTTATGAGTCCTCCTTCTACCGAAACCCATTAGCACAATCTTTTTCTCTGACATTTGCAATCATTTGTCTTAGTTTAATTTGAAAAAGAGAGACTAGAAGAGAAAATTTTCTTTGTTTAATGTTTTTAAAATGAATGCATGAATGCAGCACACAAAAACATAGAAAAAACATGGGGTCAAAGGGTCGTTGTCATGAAGTCAAGGCTCAACCCATCCCAAAGGTTTATACTAGTGATTTTTGTACCTGTCTCTCAAAATCATCAATTCTTGTCGAGAAAACACCAGCGGGCCGGGAACCGTGCTAGGTGATGTTTTTTCGAAGAATCATCAGAAGAGGGTAGTATCGCATGACAACTATTTCCGATAGCTTCCGCACTACTAAAAGAGGTTTTTCCTAGGTGTATACTCAATCTTTCCACATGCGGCATCACACGCATTCCCATTAGCAGAAAAATAAACACATATATCAATTAGGAAAAGCAGTATATATATTTGTCCTAATGTCCTAGACATTTTTAAAAGCTATGAATCCTATGTTTCTGACAGAAAATGGCTCCCCGGCGGAGGCGCCATTCTGTGGTTCCTTCCCAATTTAAAAGGTTTTTTGACCTAAGATCCTAGTGAAGGCCGATAACATTGGTCCCTAGTGACATCACTATGCTTGTGATAATTTGGATTTGGGAGTTTCATCCTTGGGGAAACAAGAAAGAATTACTCCCACTGTGGTCGCCATTTTGGCGGGCATAGTGAACATGACTTGTTCAAAGTTTCTACCTAAAACTGTATGAAAGAAGGCTCTCCCACTGTGGTCGCCATTTTTCTGTAGCGCAATTTTTGTGGTTTCGAATCACTATCGCTTGAGTACTACAGTTCGATTCATTTTTTATCCTATTGAAGCTGATGAAGGAAGGGAAATAGATGTCTCCAATTAACCCTGCTTGCAAACTGAGGTTAAACAGTCAAAACTGTTGATTTACAGATGCTATCAAAAATAGGGGGTTCTTCCTTTGGGGTTATTTCTTCTGAAAAAAATGTCTGGGTTATGGGTAGGATGTTTAGGATTGATGCTTTTTAATTGATGTGTGAAGGTACGGGATTTTGGGTTTTTGATTAGTGTGCTCGCTAAGATTTTTCTTTCAATCTTATGCCTACGTATTCCCGTTTACCGAAACAGGGAAATCAGAGCGATCGTAGTTCCTCCTATTCAATGGGAGGAAATGGTGTTTTGGTGTCTTGTTCAAAGCCCAAGACGTGAAGTTAAAAGTGATATGTTTGTATCTTGTTCAAAGCCCAAGATATGAAGCTGAAAGGTCTGCTTGTATCTTGTTCGAAGCCCAAGATATGAAGCTAAAGGGTCTTGACTTTAGAGAGAATTTGTCATCTCTAAAGAGGATCTGTTTGTCACAACTATTGGGTGACTGGTTATAAAGGAGGATTACTTTAACTGGGATATATGAATCCAGCAATGCCATAATTTCCTTTATAGGGGATTTTAACCTGAAGGGGAAGACTTTAACTCAGTGTAGAGCAATGCCATCTTTCCTTAGGAATTTCTCATGCTAAAAAGGGACAGTGGCATGGATGTAAATAATCCAGAGGCTTGCCGCTTACAGTAATTAGATGAGGAAAAAGGAGTTGTTGATGTTTGTATACTGTGAGCAAGGCACAAATTTTGATGCTAAAAGGTTGATTGACTCAACCGGGGTTTCCTTATACAAAGCCTAAGAGGAGGCTAAAAGGTTGACTTTTCTGGGGAAAATGTTCTATCTGTCTTGTACAAAGCCCAAGATTGAGGCTAAAAGGGTTTGACTCAACAAGAGAGTCCTTTATACTCAACAAGAGAGTGATTTGGTGTCTCGTATGAAGCCTGGGGCAGAGGCTAAAAGTTGTTTGACTCAACAAGAGAGTGTTTTCGTATCTCGTACGAAGCCCGAGATGGAGGCTGAAAGTTTTAGCTCTGCTGGGGAGAATCATTGTACAAAGTCCAAGAGGAGGCTGTTGAACCAACGAGAGGGTGTTTTTTATCTGTCTCGTACGAAGCCCGAGATAGAGGCTAAAAGGGGTTAACCCAACAAGAGAGTTTTTGTATCTCGTATGAAGCCCGAGATGGAGGCTGGGGCAACTGTTTCAGTTGAGTGACCAGTATGTTGGTTTCAAAGAGAAAATCAGTTCTTATATGAGTAATGGTATACTCATAGATTTGATCTGAGGGTGGGGATTATTTCCTGTTCTCTAGGAAAACTGGGAATCCAAAAAAGCTCTAGACTGTCCGAGTCTACGAGTTTTATCTTTTGTACTATGCTTAAGAAACAGTAGTAGTGAGATCTAGACTCTTGAAAGACTGTTCTATTAAGATGACTAATTTCTGTTCCTATAGTTGGAACAATTTGTACGAAGCCCAAGAGGAGGCTGGAAACTTTTAAGAAGCCGAGGGACAATTTGTACGAAGCCCAAGAGGAGGCTATCTTCCCGGAGGAAGAATAATTATACGAAGCCTAAGAGAAGGCGGTGAAAACTTCTAAGAAGCCGACGGGTCCTTGTACAACGCCCAAGAGGAGGCGGGGATGCTTTTAGGAAGCCTGCGGGTCCTTGCACTAAGCCCAAGAGGAGGCTGATGAACAGTTCTAGAACGGGTTTCACATGGAACAATGTCCTTCTATATATGAACTGTTCACGGGGAAATTCCTTAGATCTAGTTATCTAATGTTGATGTAAGGAGGCGAGGTCTAGACGTAGTTACCGGGGAAACTCTAAATATCTATACTATTATTACACAGTTGATATGAGTTTATGAAAGAAGACTTATAGTGAAACAGCCCCACAGTACAGTTATATACATATGAAAGTAGTAAATGAAAGCGGGTAAACACTTACTCGGTTGTAGAGCTTCCATGCTGTATTGTTAGTTGTTCAACAAAGAAAAGTGGAAAACAGTATATATTACATAATCAAAGGAGAAAGTGCTTTGAAAAGAGGTGGGGGCTTACAGCTCAAGGAGAGGCCCAGGGTTTTATCAGTGATCGCATTGTCGTTTTGCACAGAGACTTATACAAGTGACTGAGGCTCAAGAAAGGTTTTCTGTACAAAGGGGATGGGTCTTACACTCTCTCAAGAGGCCTAAAAAGTTTTTAAGAAAAGAAATGGGTCTTACTACTCGAGGGTAGGCCCAAGGGTTTGTTTTTTCAACTGGCGATCGCGCCGAGGTTTTCTTTTAACGCTGTGGGGCTTATACAATATCTGAGGCCCAAAATTGTTTTGGTTAAAAGGGGATTGGGTCTTACACTCTAATAGAGGCCCTAAAGGTTTTTGAATGGGTCTTATAGCTCGAGGAGAGGCCCAGATGGTTTGTTTTAAACGGGCGATGATCGCGCCGAACTTTTGAAATACAACGGGACTTATACAATAAGTGAGGCCCAAGATAAGTTTGTATTTACAAAGGATTGGGTCTTACACTCTATTAGAGGCCCATGAGTGTTTGAAAAAGTTTGTTAGAGTGAAGATCAACAAAACCCTAATTTCATCATTTTTTAATGTAATTATTCAAAGAAAATTAATTAAAAAAAATGATGAAAATGCCAAATAAGTTTGAATAAACAACTTGTGATTTTGGTTTTAAGTTTGAAAAATGAGGTTTTAATCACAAGATGAATTAAAACTCACTTGGTTTTGATTAAAGTAAATATTCACTTTTAAATGTTTAAAAACAATTAAAAAAGGAATTTATTATGGAATATAAACTTAATTTTATTAAATGACTAATATATTAAATGACTAATATAAACTTAATTTTTTTATGGAATAAAATATTTTAACATTTTTGTGATGTTTTTTCAAAAAGAAACAATAAAAAATAATTAAAATTGAAGGAGTTATTAATTTTCCAATTAATTAATAAAACATGAAAATATGGAAAAAAGATAGCAAAATGTGAAAAAACACAAAATGGCATGGGTGGGGTTTGAACCCACGACCTCAAGGTTATATGGCGCGTGCCTTACCACTGGGGTGGTGATACATCCATTACTTGAAGTGAAACCACAAATATACAAGGCATGCCTTGTTTTCTAGGCTTGGTCAAGGCAAGTTTTGCCAAAAAACGGGAAGGTCCATAACTTTCTCATTTCTCCATGTTTGGGGACAAAATTTATATGCATATGTCCTAGAATTTCACAAGGAATCCAATGGTGGTGGTATTTTTTTTAGATCACACTTCCTCCTCAAAATCCGATAGGGGTTTTGAAATAGGCCTATAATTGCATTTTCTATGCTACACTTTGGTACAGGCATGAATTACATGATGAATTGGTTCAAACACAACACATATGACATATATAAGAGATGCATGATCAATGGACCTCAAAACAATGCATATTTTGGAAAGTTCAAGTCATGAGGCTTACCTCCTTTTGAGTTTTTTGGAGTTTTTGTGCAATCTGTCAAGCCTCTTGTTCCAGAAATGATTTGATGTTTTGGACACCCTTAAATGATCCCTTAGAAGCTTTTAGGATGATTGGAATCAGCTAGAACCTGCCAAAACACAAACTGGCCCTTTCTTGCAAAAGGGGTTAAAATGGCCAAAATAGCAACTCTCTCAAATGGTGTTCCAGATGGGGGGAACCATTTGGGATAATTCAAGGATGATATTTGGAGTGTGTTTGAGGTTTTATATGGTTTGGAAAGTGACTGAATCAAGACATGGCTTGAAAAATGCACAAAAGTACTATTTTGAGGTTTTGAGAGATGACTTTGTGATTCAAGGATTACAGGTCACTTGTGACAGTTTGGACAGCTTATATATGACATATATGAGGTGTGTGTGTGATTGGTTTAGTTGGAATTTCTCTCTAACTCAAAAACTCAGAGTTACCTTGCTAAAGAAGGCATTTTGCCAAGAGAAAGAGATTTTGAGGAAAGCATCTGTTTGATGGCTTTGGGGTACTCAAACTGAGCACAAATGAGCTCTATTTATAGTAGAGCAAGTTTGTTTTGGGATCAATAGTGAATGGCAACCACAGCAGAGGTTTGGCCAATGTTGGCAAATGAGAATCCAAGTCTCCTCTAGCCATTGACTAGAGGTTAGAGCACATGCCTTTGGTTCCCTAGTTGTTGGATCATTCTTGACTGAATTCAGTTGCAAATGTGTCAGTCCATGCCACCTCTAAGCATCCATTAAATGCTCCAATCCAAAATTGGAGTCTTGTCCCTCTTTTAGGGATTTCTAGGTTTGGCATGCTATTTATTGTTCCAAGGACTTTGGAGGCTTGGCTTAGTGTTTGTCCCCTTTAGGTTTGATCCTTAGATGTGTCCAAGATGATGAAAAGGCTTGGAATTAGCTGATTTTGCCAAATTGAGCAAAAATGAAAAATTCTACCTAGCCTTGGCAGTTTTCAGCAAGGCATATTGCCCTTGTCATATCTCATGGCTCAAGTGGAATTTGATGGAGTTCTTGGCCATTTTGGAAAGCCCTCATTTGATACAATAACTGTTTGATCATATTTGGTTTTGATACTTTTTGGATCCAAGTGAAAAATGTCCCTACATTTGGAAAAAAGTGAAGGCAGATTCTGACTTAGTGAAAATTTCACTAAGTGTTGGAAAAAAGTGACATTTTCACTTTTTGTGATTTTGATCATTCCATAACTCAAAATCCATGATGAATTTGGAGGGAGGCCAGTTTTAAACTTTTGTAGAGGGCCATGAGATCTACAAATCAAGCTTTGGATGAGGAAAAATGGCTTTGTGGTTTAGGAGTTATGATCCTCCAAAGTTGGTACCCTAGCCACTTTGTTCCATAACTTAGAAAATTTCTAAGTTTTTTATGGTTACCCCTTTTAAAAGTTATCCAACTTTTCTTGATTTTTCTTGATGAATGATGATTCCAATCACACATTAACATCATTTTAGGGTTAAAAACCATTTTTTGTGAAAAATCTCAAAAAGTCAAAGTTGACTTTTTGTGCACAGTTGACTTTTTATCAAATGAATTCCAAACTGTGCGATCCTCTATGAAATCAAGTCCTTGACCTAAATCAAACTTGATGGACTGATTTCATAGGTGTTATAGGGTGTATTGAATCATGTCCCAAGGTTTGGGAGCATGCCTGGGTCAAAAGTCAAAGATACAGTTGACTTTTCTCGCGAAACCCTAACTGTGGTTCATATGAAATTGAAACTTGTTGCTCAAGCTTCTTGGATCAATCCATTGTTGCAAATGGATCAATGTGGTGCATTAGAGACCCTTAAATCCTCTCTTGAGGCCTTGGCTCATGATTTGTCCCAAAAGTCAACTTAGGGGTGAATTAGGTCAAGAAACCCTAATTCCTGATTTTTTGTGAATGCATCCCCTGAGGTTAAATTGACTTGATGATTGGGTCCCTGAGGTTCCATGGAGCATATTAGGTTATGCTTTGAAGCATTTACTCATGCCCAGAGGAAAATTTCCACCTGGAGGCCCTGGTCGACCAAAACCCTAATTTGGTGACACTGGCGATCTTGAGGCTTGATCCACCTAGAAGGGAGCAGCCTTGTGCTTAATCCTTGAAGTGAGAGTCCTCTTGATCCTTTGTGGGTGTTTGAGAGGTTAGACAAGTGGAAGATCATGTCATTCCTTGATTGATCCTTTGTCTAAGAGCTCTGAGAGGGCTTGAAACCCTAATTTTGATTGTAGTGGATGCTCACCCATCTTTGGGGAGACTAATGAGGTATGATGATTCATCCATATTGTGATGATGATTTGTACAATGATGGGGAATCTTAGTGGTCAAAATTTGGGGTATGACAGGTATGAGCTGAACAATAAAGTACTGTTGTCGTATTCATTAATGTCGAATTTTTAATATCAATCTAAAAAATAATTATTCAAATTTAAACATATCCAAAATTACACTTTCAACTTAAATAATCATATTTTTTTGTATATTTTTCAAAAGCATTTGTTAGATAAGTTCATTTTAATAATAAAATTAATATCATTATTAAAATATTTTTATTAATTATAATTATTGAAATAATTAAATAAAGCAAAATTTTAATAATTCATTAAACATTACAAACATTTATTATTTTTTCAATAAATTAAATAATAACTCAAATTTTTATTTTGATTACAATTTTGTTATATACGAAAAAATTTTGATTAACAGGGACAATTTAAATTTTGATTAAAATTTTGTTATATACGAAAAAATACTATTTTTTTAAATGGGTACAACTTTAATTTTGATTCAAATTTGTTTAGATAAGATAAAATACTACTGTTATAAACAGGGACAACTATAATTTTGATTCAAATATATTTATATACGAAAAATTAATATTGTTATAAATGGGAACAACTTAAATTTTGATTAAAAAAATTTTATATACGAAAAAAATATTGTTGTTTTAAACGGGCACAACTTTAATTTTGATTCAAATTATTTTGTATAAGATAAAATACTAATATTATAAACGGGGACGACTATAATTTTGATTCAAATATTTTTATATATGAAAAAAATACTATTGTTATAAATGGGGATAACTTTAATTTTGATTCAAAATTTTTTACATACGAAAAAAATACTATTGTTATTAACAGACACAACTTTAATTTTGATTCAAATTTTTTTATATAAGATAAAATACTATTGTTATAAACGGAGACAATTTTAATTTTGATTCAAATGTTTTTATATACGAAAAAATTACTATTTTTATAAACGGGCACAACTTTAATTTTGATTCAAATTTTTTATATACGAAAAAAATACTACATGTTATAAACATACACAACATTTTCTTATACTTAGCAATACAAATTTTTAATTGCAATCATATCTATTTTTATAATTTTACCATTTTTCTTTTCAATTTGATTAACAATTATGCGTCCATAACATAAAATCCTCGAACACACAGGCTCGTGCGAACGCACGGGTTAGTTACTAGTTTTGTTAAAAATGGAATTAATTTTGATTAAAAATTAATAAAATCATTGAAAACATGTGAGAAATGAGTTGTAATTTTGGCTCAATGTTTCAAAAATCATGTTTTTATCCACAAAATGATTGAAAGCTATTCAAGTTTGGAAAATCAAGAGAAAGGAAATTTTTAAAATGTAAAAAAACAAATAAAAATTAATTCTCTGCAAAAATATCAAATATATGAAATAAATAATATTTTTGGGAAATTTTTGTAAAATAAAATATTTTAACATTTTTGTGAATTTTGAAAAAAAGAATCAACTCAAAATCATTAAAATTCAGAGAGAAATTAATTTTTGAATCAATTAACAAAAATAACAAAAATTCAAATATTTGAGTATTTGAAAAAGGGCGCCAAGAACACCAAGTTCTTGCCCGCGTGCCCTTTTCTTGGCTGATTTGCATTTTCTCATCAATCTCACTGAATACTTGATGAAATCACACAATCCACATATCAATTTGCTCGTTTTCAACTCACGATCATGTCTATGGTCTTTAATTTCATTTATTTTAAGCATGGAATAAGAAATCAAAGAGAAACCTCAAGAACCCTAATTTCTGCATGAAGGTTAAGAAATTCCATACACGATTCATACAAAGCAATTAATTGAGGGGAAACACTCCATACATGATTATGAACATATGGCAAAATTATTGTGCGAGGAAATATGCATGAATCATGAGATGACCAAGTTGAGCCTTGCCTCTTGCAGCTGGTGATCGAGTTTGGTGTTGGAGGTGTTGCAGCTTGGTTCCAATGATATGGACAGCTTCCTTAGGTGCTATGGAGTGTGTCTGAATGCTTGGAATGGATTGAATAGAGCTGGAACTTGATTTGGCACCTCAATTGCAAATCTGTCAAAGGCTTGTGCAGATGGCTGGTGATTTTGAGAACCTGATGTTCCAGATGAGATTTTGTGTTATGGATCACTTCTATATGTTATATGTGAGGTGTGTGAGCCATTGGTTTGGTTGGAATTGCTGTAACGCCCCAGTTTTGTCAGTTTTATTTATTTGAGTCGTTTTGAGTATTTTATTATTATATTATTTTATTTCTGACTTTTATGTGAAAATATGTTATTTTTCATCGTGAATATATTTTATCGCGTTTTGGGAACATTTGCGAGATGTTTGAGTGTAGGGGTATTTTGGGCATTTTGATTTATTTTGTTAAGTTAGAATATAATAGAAATAGAAAGAGAGAAAAATAGTAAGAGGAAGAAAAAGAAGAGAAGAGGAAAAGAAGAGGAGAAGAGAAGAAAAAGAGAGAATTTGAGAAAACTTGGAAATCAATCAACCGACTTTCTAGAACACGATTAAATCGGGTAAGGGTGTGAAACTCGATTATCTTATGCTTGTGTATGATTATGTATGTATGTGTTTGCATATGCTATTGTATTTCTCTAGTTTTGGATTCTAGGTTGAAATGAGAAATATAATGTGATATCGATGGTTTCACGGTCGAAAATCGGTGTAAACGTAGTAGAATACTTGTTACCATGATTGAGTTATGTTCTAATTGTTATAGGTTGGTTTGGAAATGTTTTGGTTGAGAAAACATCATTTTTGGATGAACTGGTGCGCTGCTGGGTTTTGCTGAAATTGCAGGTTCGCACTGCGAATGGCCAGCGAAGGAGTGGCGAGCGTTCGCGTGAGGTTCGCACTGCGAACGTTGTATTATTTTTCATTCTGCCACTGTTCGCTGGAGGATTCGCATTGCGAATGGGGTAGCGAGCATTCGCTGGGTGGTTCGCACTGCGAACATTGGGAATTTTCTAGGCTATTTTTCATTCTGCCACTGTTCGCTAGGACATTCGCACTGCAAATGGAGAAGCGAAGGAGTCGCTAGGAGCTTCGCACTACGAACATGACAGTTTTTCCCAACTTGTTTTCCTTATAACTTTTGATCCGTGAGTCGGTTTGAGGCGTGGTTTGATGCGTTAGAAAGCTTATAAAATGTACTTTATTATGATGACGGTTTTGGAGATTGTTGGCCAATTAAATTATGTCGGGAACTAAAAAATGTGTTGTTTTGTCGTTTAATTGTGTGAACTTGGTGTGTATGTGCAATATGCTATTGGTGTGGATATTGTATGACTTGTGTACTGTTGAGTGATGAAATTGCATGAAATACATATTGTGATGATGGTTGGTGGCCTTGTATGGTAATTGTTGATATATGCATGATTATGGATGTGTATATGTGTGCATATTAAATGTCATGAGTCCTTGTATGCCAAGCATCATGATATGCATTATTGTGACGTCCTGAGTGACGGATGGATTCCAGAGGGAATCTGCTATAACATCGTGAGGCTTAAAAATAAGAGGTATGAATCGCCTTAAAAATAAGAGGACCGAAAGTGATGGTTATAGACGATCGTGTGCCCATGTGGGGTGTGAGCGATCGGGCCGTGTGCCCGTGTGGGACTTCATTCTTTTTGTGAAGCTTAGGACTTCATTCTTTTGTCGGTCGGCTCTGATATGTGGCACCGGGTAGTCAGGGGGGTCGTTTTGTAGTTTGATGTGTATATGTATATATATCTCTTAGCTTGTGCATGTATGACTTGATGTATGACAAAATTTTTAGGTGATATATATATATATGAGATTCAGTACAGATTTTCCGCTTTATTCTGTATTTGAATTGTGGATAGTAGGAACTAAGTTCCTCTGTTTATTTGCTACCTACGAGTGTTGCATATCTTTATGGGCAGGTGTTGTATGTTTGTTTCAATTTGATGTGACCCCTCGGTCTATGCTGTGAATTTCTAAATATACTCTGATGAAATTTTGAATTTTCTTTTACTGCTTTTATTAATTGGGGGTATAGATTGGGGGTGTTACATTAAGTGGTATCAGAGCCAGTCCGTGTCAGTTGTGTCAGTCCTTGTCGGTCTTGGTGTTGGATGCATTGTTTGTTTAACCATAGTTGCTGTTATTGGAAATAAACAGAATATGGCTGGTAGGAATGACGCTGCTTTGGCTACTGCTATGCAAGCTATGGCTCGGGCTGTGCAGGGTGCACCTAATGCTACAGGTAATGATGAGTTCAGGAAGAACAAACCGCCTGTCTTCATAGGAAGATATGATCCTGATGGTGCACAGATTTGGCTGAAAGAGATTGAAAGGATCTTCTGAGTGATGGATTGTGCTGAGGATCAGAAGGTGAGACTGGGTACTCACATGTTACTAGAAGAAGCTGATGATTGGTGGGTTAGTACACGTCATGTGTTGGAAGCTGCAGAGGAGGAGATCACTTGGGCTGTGTTTAGCATTGAGTTGCTGAGGAGGTATTTTCCTGAAGATGTAAGAGGAAAGAAGGAAATTGAGTTCTTGGAGTTAAAACAAGGTAATATGTCTGTTGTTGATTATACTGCTAAGTTTGTGGAACATTGTGCAGTTTTATCCTCATTATGCTGAAGCGACCGCGGAATTTTCTAAGTGTGTAAAGTTTGAGAACGGATTGCGTCCTGAGATAAAGCAGGCAATTGGTTATAAAAGGATTCAGAGGTTTTCTGATTTGGTGGATTGTTGTAGGATTTATGAGGAGGATAGTAAGGCTCGTTCTACTTACTATAAGAGTGTAAGCGAGAGGAAAGGGAAGCAACAGTTTTGTGGTGGTCCGTATGTAACACCAGCTGATAAGGGTAAACAAAGGGGTAATTTTGAGAAAAGGTCAAGTGGAGGAGGAATGTCTGGTCCTCTGAGATGTTATAGATGTGGTGATGTGGGACATCGTCAGTCTGAATGTAGGAAAGATTTGAGGAAGTGTTCTAATTGTGGAGGTTTAGGACATGTCGCAGCTGATTGTGCAAGGAAGAATGTGGTGAAGTGTTTCAACTGTGGTGAACCTGGTCATATTAGTACAAAGTGTCCGAAACTGAAGCAGGCTCCAGCTGGTGTGAAAGTGTTTGCCTTAGCAGGAACTCATACTTCAAGTGCAGATCGTCTGATCAAAGGTACTTATTTTATTAATAGTACTCCTTTAGTTGCTATTATTGATACTGGAGCGACTCATTCGTTTATTTCGTCTGAGTGCACTAAGCGTTTGAATCTTGTGTTGTCTTCGATGGGTGGTGAGATGGTTATTGATACTCCAGCAATGAGGTCAGTAACTACTTCTTTGGTTTGTTTGAGTTGTCCTTTGACCATTTATGGTAAAGACTTTGAGATGGATTTGGTGTGTTTACCGTTGGAGGGTTTAGATGTGGTTCTGGGGATGAATTGGTTACAATTCAATCGAGTTCATATTGATTGTTATCATAAGCTGCTAAGATTTCCTTCTCTTGAGGAAGACGAAGACTCGAGCTTCTTATCTAACAAAGAGTTGAAGAGACTTTTGGCGGATGAAGCTCAGTTGTTTGGGTTGTTGGCATCTTTGACTTTGGATAGTCAAGTTTCACTTGATGCGTTTCCTGTAGTGTGTGATTTTCCAAAAGTGTTTCCCGAGGATATTTCAGACTTGCCGCCAGAGAGAGAGGTGGAGTTTTCTATAGATCTAGTTCCTGGTACTAGACATGTTTCTATGGCACCATATCGTATGTCGGAATCTGAGTTGGTTGAGTTAAAGAAACAGTTGAATGAATTGTTAGAGAAGAGGTTTGTGAGACCAAGTGTGTCGCCTTTGGGTGCTCCAGTTTTATTGGTGAAAAAGAAAGACGGAAGTATGCGATTGTGTATTGATTATCGCCAGTTGAATAAGGTGACGATTAAGAATAAGTATCCTCTTCCGAGAATTGATGATCTGATGGATCAGTTGGTTGGTGCTTGTGTGTTCAGTAAGATTGACTTAAGGTCGGGATATCATCAGATTAGGGTGAAAGAGGAAGATATTCAGAAGACGGCTTTTAGGACACGTTACAGTCATTATGAATATTCTGTGATGCCGTTCGGGGTCTCTAATGCGCCAGGTGTGTTCATGGAGTACATGAATCGTATTTTTCACGAGCATTTGGATCGATTTGTTGTTGTGTTTATTGATGACATATTGATTTATTCTAAGTCTCGGGAGGAGCAAGCAGAGCATTTACGTATTGTTTTGCAGGTTTTGAAGGAAAAGAAGCTTTTTGCCAAATTATCTAAGTGTGAATTCTGGTTGTTGGAAGTGAGTTTTCTTGGACACGTAATTTCAGGTAATGGTATTGCTGTGGATCCATCTAAAGTAGAAGCAGTTCTACAATCGGAGGCTCGGGGATCTGTTACTGAAATTCGAAGCTTTTTGGGTTTGGTCGGATATTATCGAAGGTTTATTGAAGGTTTTTCTAAGCTAGCACTTCCTTTGACCCAATTGACTTGTAAGGGGCAAGCGTTCATTTGGGATATTCGGTGTGAGGAAAGTTTTAATGAGCTGAAGCGAAGATTGACGACAACTCCGATTTTATTTTGCCGAATCCTAATGAACCGTTTGTGGTGTATTGCGATGCGTCTTTGATTAGTCTAGGTGGTGTGCTAATGCAAGACGGTAAGGTCGTGGCGTATGCTTCGAGGCAGTTGAGAGTGCATGAGAAGAATTACCCTACGCATGATCTTGAATTAGTGGCTGTGGTTTTTGTGTTGAAGATTTGGAGGCATTATCTTTTTGGTGCAAGGTTTGAAGTCTTTAGTGATCATAAAAGTTTGAAATATTTGTTTGATCAGAAGGAGTTAAATATGAGGCAACGAAGATGGTTGGAATTTTTGAAGGACTACGACTTTGGTTTGAATTACCATCCTGGTAAAGCTAATGTGGCAGCCGACGCATTAAGCCGGAAATCTTTACATATGTCTGCTTTAATGGTTAAGGAGTCGGAACTTTTGGAATCGTTTAGAGATTTGAGTTTGGTTTGTGAAGTGACGTCGGATAGCGTGAGGCTTGGAATGCTAATGATTACTAATGATTTTCTGATGACGGTAAGTGAGAAGCAGAAGTTGGATGTGAAATTAGTGGATTTGATGTTGGTTGGCGGAAAAGATGCGAGTAGTGATTTTAAAGTGGATATTAATGGTGTTTTGAGGTTCCGAGGTCGAATTTGTATTCCTGATGATGTGGAGTTGAAAAAGATGATTTTTGAGGAAGGACACCGGAGTAATTTGAGTATACATCTGGGAGCTAATAAGATGTACCAAGATTTGAAGAAGATTTTCTGGTGGTCTGGTTTGAAAAGAGTGTGAATCAGTTTGTTTATGCTTGTTTGACTTGTCAGAAATCGAAGGTAAAACATCTGAGGCCTAGTGGTTTGTTGCGACCGTTAGATATTCCTGAGTGGAAGTGGGATAGCATCTCCATGGATTTTGTGACAGGGTTGTCGAATACACAGCGAGGGCATAATGCTATTTGGGTGGTTGTTGATAGGCTGACTAAATCGGCTCATTTTATTCCGATTGACATTAGTTTTACTTTGGAGAGGTTGGCTGAGATTTACATCAGTGTGATTGTGAAGTTGAATGGGGTTCCGTTGAGTATTGTTTCTGATCGAGATCCGAGGTTTACTTCGAGATTTTGGGAAAGTTTACAGAAGGCTTTGGGTTCTAAATTGAGGTTGAGTTCGGCTTATCATCCGCAGACGGATGGTCAGACCGAGAGAACGATTCAGTCGTTGGAAGATTTGTTGAGAGCTTGTGTTCTTGAGCAAGGTGGTGCGTGGGATAGTTATCTTGCATTGATTGAATTCACGTATAATAACAGTTTCCATTCTAGTATTGGAATGACACCGTTTGAAGCATTATATGGACGAAGATGTCGAACACCGTTGTGTTGGTACGAATCTGGTGAGAGTTCGGTGGTTGGACCAGAGTTGGTGCAACAGACTACGGAGAAAGTGAAGCTTATTCGAGAGCAAATGAAGGCTTCTCAGAGTAGGAAAAAGAGTTATCATGATCAGAGAAGGAAAGATCTTGAGTTCCAAGAGGGCGATCATGTATTTTTGAGAGTTACGCCGGTAACAGGTGTTGGTCGTCTGTTGAAATCGAAGAAACTTACTTCTCGGTTTATTGGTCCTTACCAGATATCTGCGAGAGTGGGTGTTGTGGCTTATAGGGTGGCGTTGCTGCCGAATCTGTTGAATTTGCACGATGTGTTCCATGTTTAACAGCTTCGGAAGTATGTTCCGGATCCGTCGCATGTGATTCCGATGGATGAGGTTGAGGTAAGGGAGAACCTTACGGTTGAGGCATTACTAGTGAGGATTTTGGATCGAGAGTTGAAGAGGTTGCGGGGCAAGGATATTGCACTCGTGAAGGTGGCGTGGGGAGGCGCTGCTGAGGGCAATTTGACTTGGGAGTTGGAGAGTCGGATGCAGGAGTCGTATCCAGAGTTGTTCGTCTCAGGTAAGATTTTCGAGGACGAAAATTTCTAAGTGGGGGAGAGTTGTAACGCCCCAGTTTTGTCAGTTTTATTTATTTGAGTCGTTTTGAGTATTTTATTATTATATTATTTTATTTCTGACTTTTATGTGAAAATATGTTATTTTTCATCGTGAATATATTTTATCGCGTTTTGGGAACATTTGCGAGATGTTTGAGTGTAGGGGTATTTTGGGCATTTTGATTTATTTTGTTAAGTTAGAATATAATAGAAATAGAAAGAGAGAAAAATAGTAAGAGGAAGAAAAAGAAGAGAAGAAGAAAAGAAGAGGAGAAGAGAAGAAAAAGAGAGAATTTGAGAAAACTTGGAAATCAATCAACCGACTTTCTAGAACACGATTAAATCGGGTAAGGGTGTGAAACTCGATTATCTTATGCTTGTGTATGATTATGTATGTATGTGTTTGCATATGCTATTGTATTTCTCTAGTTTTGGATTCTACGTTGAAATGAGAAATATAATGTAATATCGATGGTTTCACGGTCGAAAATCGGTGTAAACGTAGTAGAATACTTGTTACTATGATTGAGTTATGTTCTAATTGTTATAGGTTGGTTTGGAAATGTTTTGGTTGAGAAAACATCATTTTTGGATGAACTGGTGCGCTGCTGGGTTTTGCTGAAATTGCAGGTTCGCACTGCGAATGGCCAACGAAGGAGTGGCGAGCGTTCGCGTGAGGTTCGCACTGCGAACGTTGTATTATTTTTCATTCTGCCACTGTTCGCTGGAGGATTCGCATTGCGAATGGGATAGCGAGCATTCGCTGGGTGGTTCGCACTGCGAACGTTGGGAATTTTCTAGGCTATTTTTCATTCTGCCACTGTTCGCTAGGACATTCGCACTGCGAATGGAGAAGCGAAGGACTCGCTAGGAGCTTCGCACTGCGAACATGACAGTTTTTCCCAATTTGTTTTCCTTATAACTTTTGATCCGTGAGTCGGTTTGAGGCGTGGTTTGATGCGTTAGAAAGCTTATAAAATGTACTTTATTATGATGATGGTTTTGGAGATTGTTGGCCAATTAAATTATGTCGGGAACTAAAAAATGTGTTGTTTTGTTGTCGACTTTTGCCATTTAATTGTGTGAACTTGATGTGTATGTGCAATATGCTGTTGGTGTGGATATTGTATGACTTGTGTACTGTTGAGTGATGAAATTGCATGAAATACATATTGTGATGATGGTTGGTGGCCTTGTATGGTAATTGTTGATATATACATGATTATGGATGTGTATATGTGTGCATATTAAATGTCATGAGTCCTTGTATGCCGAGCATCATGATATGCATTGTTGTGACGTCCTGAGTGACGGATGGATTCCAGAGGGAATCTTCTACAACATCGTGAGCCTTAAAAATAAGAGGTATGAATCGCCTTAAAAATAAGAGGACCGAAAGTGATGGTTATAGACGATCGTGTGCCCATGTGGGGTGTGAGCGATCGGGTCGTGTGCTCGTGTGGGGTGTGAGCGATCCATAAACGTCGTATTCCCGTGTGGGGTGTGAGCGACGGGGAACATCGTATGCCCGACGGGGAGTTACAGTGATGTAACGAGCGATGATTCCAGCAGAGTTCCTGAGTGAACTAGTGATGAGAAACATTGGAAGTCGATACCGCATGTGCATATGCATAGAGTCGTTGTGTCGGTCTCTTGCATTTGCATAAATCATTAAGGTTTGTTTATGGGTGGAATAGTGGATAAAATTGATAAATTGATATATGGAGATGTGTTGGTGATACTTGTATTGTGTATGGTTGGTATACCTTGGTGATGGAAATATGAAATGTACATTGTATTGTTTTGTATTTGAATTATGGTATGATTTGTGGTGAGAACCGTTTATATGTGTATTTTTGGTGTTATATATAATTGTATGCAAATATATTATGATTGTTTTTCTCACCCTTCTGCTTTTTTATAATGCTCTACGAGGCATTGCAGATTAGATGCTGGAGGTCTTTTTGTGAAGCTTAGGACTTCATTCTTTTGTCGGTCGGCTCTGATATGTGGCACCGGGTAGTCAGGGGGATCGTTTTGTAGTTTGATGTGTATATGTATATATATCTCTTAGCTTGTGCATGTATGACTTGATGTATGACAAACTTTTTAGGTGATATATATATATATATATATGAGATTCAGTACAGATTTTCTGCTTTATTCTGTATTTGAATTGTGGGTAGTAGGAACTAAGTTCCTCTGTTTATTTGCTACCTGCGAGTGTTGCATATCTTTATGGGCAGGTGTTGTATGTTTGTTTCAATTTGATGTGACCCCTCGGTCTATGTTGTGAATTTCTAAATATACTCTGATGAAATTTTGAATTTTCTTTTACTGCTTTTATTAATTGGGGGTATAGATTGAGGGTGTTACATTAAGTGGTATCAGAGCCAGTCCGTGTCAGTTGTGTCAGTCCTTGTCGGTCTTGGTGTTGGATGAGCTGTTTGTTTAACCATAGTTGCTGTTATTGGAAATGAACAGAATATGGCTGGTAGGAATGACGCTGCTTTGGCTGCTGCTATGCAAGCTATGGCTCGGGCTGTGCAGGGTGCACATAATGCTGCAGGTAATGATGAGTTCAGGAAGAACAAACCGCCTGTCTTCAAAGGAATATATGATCCTGATGGTGCACAGATTTGGCTGAAAGAGATTGAAAGGATCTTCCGAGTGATGGATTGTGCTGAGGATCAGAAGGTGAGACTGGGTACTCACATGTTACTAGAAGAAGCTGATGATTGGTGGGTTAGTACACGTCATGTGTTGGAAGCTGCAGAGGAGGAGATCACTTGGGCTGTGTTTAACATTGAGTTTCTGAGGAGGTATTTTCCTGAAGATGTAAGAGGAAAGAAGGAAATTGAGTTCTTGGAGTTAAAACAAGGTAATATGTCTGTTGTTGATTATACTGCTAAGTTTGTGGAACTTGTGCAGTTTTATCCTCATTATGCTGAAGCGATCGCGGAAGTTTCTAAGTGTGTAAAGTTTGAGAATGAATTACGTCCTGAGTTAATGCAGGAAATTGGTTATCAAAGGATTCAGAGGTTTTTTGATTTGGTGGATTGTTGTAGGATTTATGAGGAGGATAGTAAGGCTCGTTCTACTCACTATAAGAGTGTAAGCGTGAGGAAAGGGAAGCAACAGTTTCGTGGTGGTCCGTATGTAACCCCAGCTGATAAGGGTAAACAAAGGGGTAATTTTGAGAAAAGGTCAAGTGGAGGAGGAATGTTTGGTCCTCTGAGATGTTATAGATGTGGTGATGTGGGACATCGTCAGTCTGAATGTAGGAAAGATTTGAGGAAGTGTTCTAATTGTGGAGGTTTAGGACATGTCGCAGCTGATTGTGCAAGGAAGAATGTGGTGAAGTGTTTCAACTGTGGTGAACCTGGTCATATTAGTACAAAGTGTCCGAAACCGAAGCAGGCTCCAGCTGGTGGGAAAGTGTTTGCCTTAGCAGGAACTCAGACTTCAAGTGTAGATCGTTTGATCAGAGGTACTTGTTTTATTAATAGTACTCCTTTAGTTGCTATTATTGATACTGGAGCGACTCATTCGTTTATTTCGTCTGAGTGCGCTAAGCGTTTGAATCTTGTGTTGTCTTCAATGGGTGGCGAGATGGTTATTGATACTCCAGCAATGGGGTCAGTAACTACTTCTTTGGTTTGTTTGAGTTGTCCTTTGACCATTTATGGTAAAGACTTTGAGATGGACTTGGTGTGTTTACCGTTGGAGGGTTTAGATGTGGTTCTGGGGATGAATTGGTTACAATTCAATCGAGTTCATATTGATTGTTATCATAAGCTGGTAAGGTTTCCTTCTCTTGAGGAAGACGAAGACTCGAGTTTCTTATCTACCAAAGAGTTGAAGAGACTTTTGGCGGATGAAGCTTAGTTGTTCGGGTTGTTGGCATCTTTGACTGTGGATAATCAAGTTTCACTTAATGTGTTTCCTGTTGTGTGTGATTTTCCAAAAGTGTTTCCCGAGGATATTCAGACTTGCCGCCAGAGAGAGAGGTGGAGTTTTCTATAGATCTAGTTCCTGGTACTAGACCTATTTCTATGGCACCATATTGTATGTCGGCATCTGAGTTGGTTGAGTTAAAGAAACAGTTGAATGAATTGTTGGAGAAGAGGTTTGTGAGACCAAGTGTGTCGCCTTGGGGTGCTCCAATTTTATTGGTGAAAAAGAAAGACGGAAGTATGCGATTGTGTATTGATTATCGCCAGTTGAATAAGGTGACGATTAAGAATAAGTATCCTCTTCCGAGATTTGATGATCTGATGGATCAGTTGGTTGGTGCTTGTGTGTTCAGTAAGATTGACTTAAGGTCGGGATATCATCAGATTAGGGTGAAAGAGGAAGATATTCAGAAGACGGCTTTTAGGACACATTACGGTCATTATGAATATTCTGTGATGCCGTTCAGGGTCTCTAATGCGCCAGGTGTGTTCATGGAGTACATGAATCGTATTTTTCACGAGCATTTGGATCGATTTGTTGTTGTGTTTATTGATGACATATTGATTTATTCTAAGTCTCGGGAGGAGCACGCGGAGCATTTGCGTATTATTTTGCAGGTTTTGAAGGAAAAGAAGCTTTTTGCCAAATTATCTAAGTGTGAATTCTGGTTGTCGGAAGTGAGTTTTCTTGGACACGTAATTTCAGGTAATGGTATTGCTGTGGATCCATCTAAAGTAGAAGCAGTTCTACAATGGGAGGCTCCGAGATCTGTTACTGAAATTTGAAGCTTTTTGGGTTTGGTCGGATATTATCGAAGGTTTATTGAAGGTTTTTCTAAGCTAGCACTTCCTTTGAACCAGTTGACCTGTAAGGGGCAAGCGTTCATTTGGGATATTCGGTGTGAGGAAAGTTTTAATGAGCTGAAGAGAAGATTGACGACAGCTCCGATTTTGATTTTTCCGAATCCTAATGAACCATTTGTGGTGTATTGCGACGCGTCTTTGATTGGTCTAGGTGGTGTGCTAATACAAGACGGTAAGGTCGTGGCGTATGCTTCGAGGCAGTTGAGAGTGCATGAGAAGAATTACCCTACGCATGATCTTGAATTAGCGGCTGTGGTTTTTGTGTTGAAGATTTGGAGGCATTATCTTTTTGGTGCAAGGTTTGAAGTCTTTAGTGATCATAAAAGTTTGAAATATTTGTTTGATCAGAAGTAGTTAAATATGAGGAAACGAAGATGGTTGGAATTTTTGAAGGACTACGACTTTGGTTTGAATTACCATCCTAGTAAAGCAAATGTGGTAGCCGATGCATTGAGCCGAAAATCTTTACATATATCCGCTTTAATGGTTAAGGAGTGGGAACTTTTGGAATCGTTTAGAGATTTGAGTTTGGTTTGTGAAGTGACGTTGGATAGCGTGAGGCTTGGAATGCTAACGATTACTAATGATTTTCTGATGACGGTAAGTGAGAAGCAGAAGTTGGATGTGAAATTAGTGGATTTGATGTTGGTTGGCGGAAAATATGCGAGTAGTGATTTTAAAGTGGATATTAATGGTGTTTTGAGGTTCCGAGGTCGAATTTGTATTCCTGATGATGTAGAGTTGAAAAAGATGATTTTGGAGGAAGGACACCGGAGTAATTTGAGTATACATCCGGGAGCTAATAAGATGTACCAAGATTTGAAGAATATTTTCTGGTGGTCTGGTTTGAAAAGAGATGTGGCTCAGTTTGTTTATGCTTGTTTGACTTGTCAGAAATCGAAGGTAGAACATCTGAGGCCTAGTGGTTTGTTGCGACCGTTGGATATTCCTGAGTGGAAGTGGGATAGCATCTCCATGGATTTTGTGACATGGTTGCCGAATACACAGCGAGGGCATAATGCTATTTGGGTGGTTGTTGATAGGCTGACTAAATCGGCCCATTTTATTCTGATTGACATCAGTTTTACTTTGGAGAGGTTGGCTGAGATTTACATCAGTGTGATTGTGAAGTTGCATGGGGTTCTGTTGAGTATTGTTTCTGATCGAGATCCGAGGTTTACTTCGAGATTTTGGGAAAGTTTACAGAAAGCGTTGGGTTCTAAATTGAGGTTGAGTTCAGCTTATCATCCGCAGACGGATGGTCAGACCGAGAGAAGGATTCAGTCTTTGGAAGATTTGTTGAGAGCTTGTGTTCTTAAGCAAGGTGGTGCGTGGGATAGTTATCTTGCATTGATTGAATTCACGTATAATAACAGTTTCCATTCTAGTATTGGAATGGCACCGTTTGAAGCATTATATGGACGAAGATGTCGAACACCGTTGTGTTGGCACGAATCTGGTGAGAGTTCGGTGGTTGGACCAGAGTTGGTGCAACAGACTACGGAGAAAGTGAAGCTTATTTGAGAGAAAATGAAGGCTTCTCAGAGTAGGTAAAAGAGTTATCATGATCAGAGAAGGAAAGATCTTGAGTTCCAAGAGGGCGATCATGTATTTTTGAGAGTTACACCTGTAACGGGTGTTGGTCGTGCGTTGAAATCGAAGAAACTTACTTCTCGGTTTATTGGTCCTTACCAGATATCCGCGAGAGTGGGTACTGTGGCTTATAGGGTGGCGTTGCCGCCGAATCTGTCGAATTTGTACGATGTGTTCCATGTTTCACAGCTTCGGAAGTATGTTCCGGATCCGTCGCATGTGATTCCGATGGATGAGGTTGAGGTAAGGGAGAACCTTACGGTTGAGGCATTACTAGTGAGGATTTTGGATCGAGAGTTGAAGCGGTTGCGGGGCAAGGATATTGCACTCGTGAAGGTGGCGTGGGGAGGTACTGCTGAGGGCAATTTGACTTGGGAGTTGGAGAGTCGGATGCGGGAGTCGTATCCAGAGTTGTTCGTCTCAGGTAAGATTTTCGAGGACGAAAATTTCTAAGTGGGGGAGAGTTGTAACGCCCCAGTTTTGTCAGTTTTATTTATTTGAGTCGTTGAGTATTTTATTATTATATTATTTTATTTCTGACTTTTATGTGAAAATATGTTATTTTTCATCGTGAATATATTTTATCGCGTTTTGGGAACATTTGCGAGATGTTTGAGTGTAGGGGTATTTTGGGCATTTTGATTTATTTTGTTAAGTTAGAATATAATAGAAATAGAAAAAGAGAAAAATAGTAAGAGGAAGAAAAAGAAGAGAAGAAGAAAAGAAGAGGAGAAGAGAAGAAAAAGAGAGAATTTGTGAAAACTTGGAAATCAATCAACCGACTTTCTAAAACACGATTAAATTGGGTAAGGGTGTGAAACTCGATTATCTTATGCTTGTGTATGATTATGTATGTATGTGTTTGCATATGCTATTGTATTTCTCTAGTTTTGGATTCTAGGTTGAAATGAGAAATATAATGTGATATCAATGGTTTCACGGTCGAAAATCGGTGTAAACGTAGTAGAATACTTGTTACCATGATTGAGTTATGTTCTAATTGTTATAGGTTGGTTTGGAAATGTTTTGGTTGAGAAAACATCATTTTTGGATGAACTGGTGCGCTGTTGGGTTTTGTTGAAATCGCAGGTTCGCACTGCGAATGGCCAGCGAAGTAGTGGGGAGCGTTCGCGTGAGGTTCGCACTGCGAACGTTGTATTATTTTTCATTCTGCCACTGTTCGCTGGAGGATTCGCATTGCAAATGGGGTAGCGAGCATTCGCTGGTGTAATACCCCATAATTTGCTCTCCCTTTTTGTCATCTTAGCATAGCATTATCATCTATCATTAGCATTGCATTGCATTTAACATAGAAAAATAGAGCATAGCATCCCTCTTACCATCAGGGCATGTGATCAGGTGGAAGGTGGACAATCAAGGGATCATTCAAAGCACAAAAAGGTCAATCAAGTTGCCTCAAGGCAAGCCAAGAGTCTCTCATGTCTCATACCATCTCAATTGATCATCCACAATCTCAAGGAAGTGAGATCCAATGGGAGATTGAAGCAATACATACTTCAACATGCAAGAGGTTCAAAAAAATTGAAGGAAAACCCTCAAAAGAGATAGCTCATTGATCCAAAATCAATCTCAAGTGGCATATCTCATCATTCTTTAAAGGGATACACAACATACTCTGAGGAATTTGAAATTGAAGACTGCACATTTTTCTCCTAGGAGGTGGGCACCTAAACTAGGGTTTCCAATTAAATCAGGATATCTTTGATTTTTTGGACAAAACTTGATATCATGGTATTCTATATGTTCTTAAGTGTATGTATGTGGAAAATCACCTCTCAATTGGTTTTAGAAGTGGTTCAATTGGAAGAAAGATCAAAAATCAGGAAAATTGGGGCCAAGACAAATAATCAGAGGAAAAAGTCAACTCTTGACTTTTTGTGGCCAAATTCATAAAATTCATGTTATATGTGACCAATGTGCAAAATTTGATCAAGAAACTCCAAAGGAATCATGAAAAATCAAGAGGTGGAAAGTTGCCATTTTTGGATGAAGAAGGGTTACTAAAAATAGCAAGTTTTGACCATTTTTGCATCAGAGTTTGAACCAAGTCCATTTAAAATTGAAGCACCAAATGAAAATTCCACTCTGCCACAACAAAAGGTCTTGCTTTAAGCTTCAAATCCATGTGTAGAACATCTCCATTGGATAAAAATTGAGGGAGATATGATGGATCAAAGTTGGAGGAAACTTGGGCAAAACCAGGTCATGACCAAGGATTTTCATGTCACGCGCACATCATTTTCTCAAACAGTTGATGGGCAAAATGTATGGATCAATTACTCATGGTTAGAGGCCTCAAATGGAAAATCTTTCAACATCAAAGTTGTTCCTCTATGTGAGATCTTCAAAGTTGGTGTTTATAAATTTTTCATCTGATCATTGGATTGGGAGTCATGATGGTCCAAAGTCATGGTGATCGTGACTGAAACCCAGGCGCCATGTTGCCTTGCCATGCCTCAAGTCATACGCTCATGAAGCCAGATTTGTGTCTTGATGTTTGGAGCTATTTTTCACCATCTTACACACTTCCATTTGACTTGTTTTCAACATCACTATTGTTCGACGATAGTTCCTCTTTCATTTGGCACCTAAACCTCATTGAATCATTCACTAACAAGAGAGAAAATCATCTTCAAACAACCACTGCTGTATCTGTTCTTAACTGTCATGAAAAAAAAAATAAATGTTGTTGTTGATTGTCATAGCACTCACCCGTGCATTGTTCACACTGTCCAACCATTTCCTCTTTCAACCAAACACATTTCACCTACACTATGAACACTAGCACGTGCTTTGCATGAAATGGGAAAAAAGCAAACTTGCTAAGCAAGTTTCTGATACAACAACCATGCTCTCACCTTTTCAATTCCACCATAACTGTCATGAACCACCACCACCTTATCATTGCCAATCTGACTCGCCCCCTAACTAACTTGACTCAGTTAGTTAGGGTGGACTCACTTTAGCCACCTTAACTCAATTAACCAACCCACTTAACCACTGTGGTTCATTTCTAACTCATGCTATAAATCAAAATCTCACCTCACAAATCCATTTTCAGCTTCATTTTTACTCTCCCTCTCGAATACTTCAAACTTTTTCTCTCAATCTCTCTTTGTTTTCTCTCTGATTTCACTACATCTCCGCCATCTTCTTTCACATTTCGCCTCTATCATCTTCATTGTTTTCATTCTGAGCCAAGAGTAAGAGCAAACAAATCCAAATAGTCAAGTTCGGTTTCAAGAGATTGGAATTTTCAGTGTGATTCTCTGCACGATTTCAAGATTCTCGAGCCTTTATTTGGCCAAGAGTAGCTCAAAGAAGAGGCACGATTCTCTGGTTTTCTGTTCAACTCCAGTTTGTAGCATTTTCAGGTTTCATCTTCTCAAATTTTTCTAGCATGATTTATAGTTTTTTTAGCTTATTATGTTGATATGAGCTCAATAGGAGCATTTGAACTCTGGCTAGTTGATAGAGCTTCTTAGAAGCTTAGATCCAAAAATTTAGGGCAACATGTTCATGCTTGTTTCTTTCTGTATGTGAATGGTTTGATGATTTTGTTGGTAGATTCATGATGTTCAAAAGTTCAGCTTCAATTTGGTATACGATTTGTGTGTTTCCATGAACATGTGAGTTTGTAGGTGGCGGCTGTTGGCCGGAGAAGATGACCGGAGGTCATCTCCGGCCGGTGACTGTTAGAGCTAGGGTTTATGTATGTTATAATCTCATCCGTCCATTTTTCATGATCGTGTGGTCCGAAAGTTGCCAACACATTAAAATCCATGTGCGTGTCACGTGTGTTATTTCTGATTTCATTTAAACATGGTGTGGCATGGTACATGATAGTAAGGGTGCTCATGCGAGCACTTCTTTTATTTTCCCTACATTTGTTTCTCTTTCTTTCTCCTTTCTTTCTTTCGGTTCCTTTTCCTGTATCATTTTCTTACACCCTTTGATCGAAGCAGCAAGTGTGGATCCCATCGGGTACGATGGACGCGAGGGGGTGCTAATACCTTCCTCTCGCGTAACCGACTCCCTTACCCTTTCTCTTGGTCGCAATACCATGCTTTTCCTTCCCTTCAGGTTTATGCGGTGTTTCCTTTCCCTCCCATGGGATAAATACACATTGCTGGCGACTCTGTTTGGTGCCACTTTCGCGTTTGTACTAGGATGAAAATCCCGGGAGCGACAGCTGGCGACTCTGCTGGGGACAGGTTGACCTATTGCTGGTCCATCCTAAGCGAGTAAATCCTAGCGCTGGTTTGTTTTTCTTTCATTGGGTGTTTACTGTTGTATTGTATTTGCTGTTTACTGTATTTTATTACTTGTACTATATTTACAGCATGTTAGCATTTACATTTCATATATTATACTGTGCTGGACTATGCTATTTTCTGTTTGGCGGGATGGGATTTCTGAGAGATAAGCCCATTACACAGGCTGGAGTATACACTTAGGATTAGAGTGGAGAGTAGTGGGACCTACGTGCCGTCTGGAGTGCGTTGGGTATTCACGAAATTCACAGCTAGACGAGGCTATCTTGGGACCCATCATGGCATGCGCGTCTTGCGTATTCCAGGATGTCGATCTAGAGAGCTGTCGACTCTAGTGACCATTCTCAAGGACTCAGTTGCGGCGCTCCTCCCGAGATGTGACAGTGGCAGACCACATTCTGTGGCAAACCCATTGCATATTCTCGACCCGAGGACCCAATGCTGGGAACTTGCCATAGGGTTTCTTTTTTGGAAAGGGAATCAGTGGAGGCACTCCTCGATTGGCGATAGTACTGTACCCCGAGGGATGAATGTACTATTGCTTCTCGACCTCAGTGCCAGAAGCTGAGGACCTTTCGTCTTGGAGAATTAGTTGAGGCCTCCTCGATTGGTGATGATGCCAAACCAGAAATGGTGAACGTATCATCATTTCTCGACCTGAGAGCCCGAGATACTGAACATCCTAGAACCCACATGTGAGAAGGGGGGTTGTTTGCAGGTTTGCAGGTGACCATGACTTCCTACATACCCGGTTTACTGTTGATTTTACATAAAGGAAGGGTTTATCCTATTATATTCAGACAGTTCCTACTTGTGGTTCCATATTGTTCCCAGGGCTACACTGACACCGCACACAGTTCAGCACAGACACCTGATTACCTGATCACATTGCCCTTTGCATTGCATTATCATATCATAACGGTTGTGTTTGTCAATTTCAGGTGCCTAATATACTTCTGATTCCAATCCATGGGTTCAACAGAGAATGACGAGAGAAGGAAGAATAATGTTTCTTACAAGTTTCCAGACCCTACCTTGGATTCATTGCTCAAAGTCATAGACATGGCAGGCCCCGATGTTCTTGATAGGTTTCAAAAGAAGTATGGGAATTTGGTTAGGATGGTCCGTACTATCACGAAGTATGAACATGATGCTCTACACACCCTGCTGCAGTTTTATGAGCCTTCGCTGAGATGCTTCCTCTTTCCAGATTACATTTTGATGCCGACGCTAGAAGAATTCTCATTTATTTTGGGGGTTCCGATCATGTCAACAATACCATTTTTTTCTGGTAGCTCTTCTAGTGTAAAAGAAATTGCCGCTGCAACACAAATGGTCCAGTCAGTGATCAAAAGTGGTGTGAGTAACAAAAATGGAGTTGACGGATTTCATCTGGAATTTCTTTCTGATCAAGCCCAAGAGGCCGCCAATGCTAAAAACTGGACGGTTTACAACTCCATTTTGGCACTTTGCATATATGGCCTAGTTCTTTTTCCCAATCAGCAAGACTTTGTGGACATGCAAGCTACGAGAGTTTTCGTTCTTAAAAATCCAGTCCCTACTTTGTTGGGGGATTTTTATTATTCCGTGCACTACAAGAACGAGAAAAGAAGGGGAGGCCCTGTTAGTTGTTGCACTCCACTGCTATGTCATTGGCTTTTCAAGCATTTGCCTCAAACAGGCGCCTTTGTGGAAACCATAGATGTTACGAAGTGGTCCGAGCGAATGATAGGTTTAACAGCTGATAATATTTTCAGGTTCGATCATCGATTGCTGAGAGTTGAGCTTATCACAAGATGCGGAAGTTTTCCAAATGTACCTCTGATTGGCAGAAAAGGAGGGATCAATTATAATCCAATTTTGGCCATCCGACAGTTCGGGTATGCTTCTAAGGGTCCTCCTACAGAGCAAGACATGGAAGAATCTTTGTTCTTCACAGGAACTAAAGATGAGAAGGTGGTAGAGGTAGTGAATGCTTGGAAAGATAAGCATAAAATTGGAAAAGCGGTTTTGGGGAAAGGAGATTGTAGGTCTTATCCTGAATATGACAAATGGATTGAGACGAAAGTAAAGGAATTGCTTTTGCCCTTTTCAAGGAGACCTCTTGTACGTTCAGTACAGCCTGAACAACCCACCATGGTAGCTATTGAGGAGTGCGAGAAATGGAAGAAAAAGGTTAGAGAGCTGCAGATAGAGAACTCTGGGATGAGTAGATGTCTTCAGAAAGCTCTAGCGGACAACAAAGAGTTGGAAAAGAGAGCGTTGAAAGCAGAAAAAACCCTGGCAGACAAAGAAGAAGATTTTGATGAGAGAGCTCAATACTTTCGGAAGCTTACCTTGGGAGCAGATGATACTATTCAGGCTCATAAGGCTACAAAGCAGGCTCTAGCCCGAAGCCAAGATTCATTAGCTAAACTCTGTCAGGCTTGGGATGAAGTCAGAATTGAGAACTCTGAATTGATGACCCGGTTAAAAGATAAAAATGAAGAGCTGAAGAAAGCACATGAAGCAAGAAGAAAACATCGAGAAGACCTTGACAGAAGCCAAGAACAGGCAAAGAACACTGAAGATAAGCTGAAGATCGCTAACAAAAAGCTTGAAGATGTCACGGCGGATCTGAAGCTAGTTAAAATCCAAGCTGGAATTAAGAGGCGCAAAGGAGTCGGTGAAGATGAAGCCTTGCTGATGCATGTGGGTTCGTTAGAGGATGCGTTGGAAAAAAGGGATGTCATAATCAGAGAGCTGATTGAGAAGCCACATCATCAGCGTACCCGCATCCTGTTTGAAGAGATTAAGTACTCCATCCAGAAGCTGAAGGATGTAGAGCTGTCGGATTAGTGATTTCTGTCGTTTCTTTGTAATTTTGTAATGGTTACCATTAGAATTATTGATGGATCCATTTGACTGCTTGTTTCTTATTTTGTTGCTGAAACTATGACCAATGTACTGGAAAACTTCTGGAAATTTGTACGAAAAGAGCTATTTCTGTTCACAATTTCTGGTTTTTAGATATATGTGATGTGTTATCTGCACACGGGCACACTACAAAGTCACTATTTCTGGTCCCCAGATATTTGTGATCGATGTATATGAATATCTCGTCAGAGCAAAACTCACTAATCATGATTTCTGATCGTCAGGAATTTGTGGTTATGATTGGAATCAGGATATGAAAAGTATCTTGAAATGACAAACATAACTGTGCATTTGCATTTGCATAGCATATCATTTTTGCATTGCAGGTTTTCTCCTTTTGCAGGTACCTGCTAACCTTTATTTGGTTTCAGGCACGATAGCTGATACCCTAGTTCACCGATATTCTACCCGACGCAATCAAGCAAGAGTAATGGAGCAAGTTCAGACAGAGTTAGCCGATCTGAGGGGAAGGATGGAGCAGTTCATGAACCTCATGTAGGGGATTGCTCAAGGTCAGCAAGAGCTGAGGACCGGTCAAGAAAACATGAGGATTGGACAAGAAGCTATGAGAACTACTATCCAGAGGCTGGAAACTGAAATCCCAAATCGCAACGTGCGCACTCCTCCTGTTGGCACAATTCCTGCTGGTGGGGTACATCTGGGATTTGATAACAATGAGGATGGTCAGGAGGACCAGTTCACTGCAGTCAACAATGACATGGGTTTCTACAATGACGACCGGAAGTATGAAGGGCTAGATGAAAGACTCATGGCTATTGAGAGCCAAAATCCTCTTAGAATTGATGTAGAAGACATGGGTCTCGTGCAGGGTGTGCGAATTCCCCCCAAGTTCAAGCTTCCTGCTTTGGATAAGTACAACGGCAGTACATGTCCCAAAACACATTTGCAAGCTTACAATCGCAAGATTGCCGCTTACACCGAGGATCAAAAGCTCTGGATATATTTTTTTCCAGGATAGCCTGTCAGCCGCTTCCCTGGAATGGTACATTAAGCTGGACAGGGTTCATATAAGGAGTTGGAAAGATTTGTGCGCTGCGTTTCTGAAGTAGTATCAATATAATCTGGACATGGCACCTAATCGTACTCAATTGCAGAGTATGACTCAGGATAACAAGGAAGGCTTTAAGCAGTACGCACAGAGATGGAGAGAATTGGCTGCTCGAGTTTAACCACCTTTGGGTGATTGTGAGATGGCTGATATGTTCATGAGCACACTTCAAGGGACGTATTTGGATAGACTGGCTGCATGTCCTTCCACGGGGTTTGCCGATATCGTCGTTGCCGGGGAACGAATAGAAAGTCTGCTGAAGCTGGGTAAGATTCAAGATGTTGCTTCAAGTTCAAAGAAACCCTTTGCCAATGGACCAAGGAAAAGAGAAGGGGAGTCCAGCGCTGTGTATAGAGGAGGGGACAGAGGAAGGAATCAGTCCTATCATCAGGTGGATGCGGTAACCATTCCGGTTCCAGCTGGACAGCAAATGCCAGATCAGCAAGGTAGACCCCGATTTCAGAACAATAGACAAAGGGACCATAAGTTTGATCCCTTGCCTATGACATATGCTGCTTTGTTACCACAATTGCTCAAAGAGAAGTTGGTTGAACTCCGGACTATGAAGCCGCTGGATTCTAGAAAATTGCCTCAAGGTTACGATGCTAATGTTCGATGTGAATTTCATTCTGGTGCGCCAGGTCATTCAATAGAAAAGTGCTGGGCCTTTCAACATAAGGTTCAAGATCTGATCGACGCAAAAGCTATTAACTTCTCTAGGCCGCCGAATGTTCGTGACAATCCAATGCCTCATCACGGAGGTGCAGGCACAAATGCTATTTTTGATGGCGAGAAGTTGAATTTGATTACTGATGTTAATTTGGTGAAGACTCCGCTGTTGATTGTAAAAGAACGTTTGTTAAAAGGAAAGGTATTTCCTGGATGCGCCTCTGATTGCGAGGATTGTTCAAAGCAGGTTAATGGCTGCAGTAAGTTGAGAGTTGGACTGCAGGATCTTATGGACGAGGGAAGTCTTTAGTTTGATAAAGTAGAGAAAGAACAGGATGTTTCTGCCGTTACTATTTACTATAATCCAGTCGAGATACAGGTGCCTGTTGAGGAGCCTGTTGCTATCATCGTGCCCGAGAGGCCGAGACCAGTTACGATTATAGTTCCTGAATCGACTGCTTATGTGTCTAATAGGGCAGTTCTGTGGCAGTATGGAACTGATACTCGTCAAGGAGGAAGCCGGCAGAAGGCAGAGGCTGTTGGTACTAGCATTGAGAATGTCAGTGGACCAAGTGGTTTTACTAGGAGCGGTCGACTGTTTGCTCCCCAGACTCTAAGGAATGATAAAGAGGCTGAAGCCGCTGCAAGAGCGAAAGGAAAACAGGTTGTTAATGATAAAGTGCCTGCTCAGGAAGAGGACCCTAGAGTCAATTTTGATAATGATGTTGAGGAATTTATGAGGGTTATCAAAAAGAGTGATTACAAGATCATTGACCAACTTAATCAGAAACCCTCTAAAATTTCGATATTATCCCTGTTAATGAGTTCAGATGCACACCGGGCTGCTTTGTTGAAAGTTCTGAATATGGCATACGTTCCCCAAGAGATTATAGTGAATCAGTTGAAGGGAGTAATTTCTAATGTGAATGTGAGCCACGGGTTGGGATTTACGAACAGGGATTTGACACCGGACGGACGTAACCACAACAAAGCACTGCACATCACACTCGAATGCAAAGGAGCAGTTTTGTCGCATGTGCTGGTTGACACAGGTTCTTCCTTGAATGTGTTACCCAAAAAGGCCCTGATGAAAATTGAAGTAGATGGATTGGTTCTGAGGCCCAGCGATCTGATTGTGAGAGCTTTCGATGGATCCCAAAGATCGGTGTTTGGAGAGGTTGAATTACCAATACAGGTTGGTCCACAGATATTCAAAATGATCTTTCATGTTATGGACATTCAGCCTGCTTATAGCTGTTTGTTGGGCCGACCGTGGATTCACGCAGCAGGCGCAGTTACCTCCACACTTCATCAGAAGCTCAAGTATGTGTTCGAGGGTCAAGTGGTTACTGTTTGCGGCGAGGAAGATATATTCGTGAGTCATCTATCCACTTTCAAATATGTGGAAATGGATGGAGAGATTCATGAAACTTTGTGCCAATCTTTTGAAGCCCTGAATATCAATAACTTACCAGAATCTACTTCAGCAGCGGTGGTGTCGAATGTGCCAGGTGGGCCGAGTGCATCAATTGTGTCGTACAAGCAGGCCAGAGAAGTGGTCGAAAGCGGGAATGCCCAGGGTTGGGGTAAAGCTATAGATGTGTTTATGAAAGAAGATAAGTTTGGCATTGGATATCAGCCGGGCCGGATGCCAGTTCCTCGATTCCGTGGGCCAATCAACTTCAACAGTGGAGGAATTATCAACCCCAATCAGTCCTGCTCAGCAATAGAAGATGACGCTGAAAGCTCAGATTATCTAGACAGATGGGTATATGCACTGGCTCCAGGCATGGCGTTGCAAAATTGGTCTAGCGAAGAAATCGTTCATGTTGTTCACCATGCAGAGTAACAATTCTTGTCTTTCATAATGCATGAAATCCCACACTCTGCCCAAGGTGTGAGGATCCATTTGTAGGACCACCATATTTTCTCATATAATGTTCAAATATCAATAAAAGGACGTTTTTGTTTACAAATTTGTGTTCCTTTACTCTTTCTTTATTTTTATTTTTGCACAAAGAAAATTAAAAATGATAATGCACTTTCTTTTCTTTTGTTTTCAAGCAAAAATAATCTAAAATAAAGCATAAACCCAATCATGCAGACTAGATTCTGTGGATTTCTCTGAAAATGATTCTGTTATGCCCACGTATGATTTCGACAATCCGATCTATCAAGCTGAGGAAGAAAGTGATGAAGACTATGAACTCCCGGAAGAGTTGGCTAGGTTGTTGAAACAGGAAGAGAGGACCATTCAGCCTCATCAGGAAGCTCTTGACATCATCAATATTGGGTCAGAGGAAAGCAAGAAAGAGATCAAGATTGGTGCGAGTCTGCGGGCTGATGTAAAGCAAGAGCTGATAGTCATGCTACGTGAATACGTTGACATCTTTGCTTGGTCATACCAAGATATGCCAGGTTTAGATACAGACATAGTTGTGCATAGACTACCATTGAAAGAGGACTGCCCACCGGTCAAGCAGAAGCTGCGCAGGACAAAACCAGAAATGGCCTTGAAGATCAAGGAAGAAGTACAGAAACAGTTGGATGCAGGTTTTCTGGCAGTAACCAACTATCCTCCCTGGGTGGCCAATATAGTACCGGTGCCGAAGAAAGATGGCAAAGTCAGAATGTGTGTGGATTACAGAGATCTCAACAGGGCGAGCCCTAAAGATGATTTTCCACTCCCTCATATTGATGTGCTGGTTGATAATACCGCTCAGTTTTCAGTGTTCTCATTTATGGATGGATTCTCCGGGTACAATCAGATAAAGATGGCGCCTGAAGACATGGAGAAGACGACATTCATTACCCCGTGGGGTACCTTCTGTTACAAAGTAATGCCTTTTGGGTTGAAGAACGCAGGGGCAACTTATCAAAGAGCAATGGTGACGTTATTCCACGATCTAATTCATAAAGAGATCGAGTGCTATATGGATGACATGATTGCTAAATCAAAGACAGAAGAGGAACATCTGATCAACTTGAAGAAGTTGTTTGAGAGGCTGAGGAAATTCAGGTTGAGACTGAATCCTAACAAGTGTACTTTCGGCGTGCGGTCCGGAAAATTGCTTGGTTTCATTGTCAGTGAAAAAGGGATAGAGGTTGATCCTGCTAAAGTGAAAGCTATACAAGATATGCCTGTACCGAGAACTGAAAAAGAAGTTCGCGGCTTTCTAGGAAGATTGAACTACATTTCAAGGTTCATATCGCACCTAACTGCCACTTGCGAACCGATATTCAAAATGCTACGAAAAGATCAAACGGTCAGGTGGAATGATGATTGTCAAAATGCATTCGATAAAATAAAAAGATATTTGCAAGAACCTCCAATTCTGATACCTCCAGTTCAAGGGAGACCACTGATTATGTACTTGACAGTGCTCGAAGGATCCATGGGTTGTGTTCTCGGTCAACACGACGAGACAGGTAGGAAAGAACATGCTATCTACTACCTGAGCAAGAAATTTACAGATTGTGAATCACGTTATTCAATGCTTGAGAAGACATGCTGTGCACTCGCATGGGCCGCCAAGCGATTGAGACAGTACATGCTCACACATACAACCCTGTTGATCTCTAAATTGGATTCGGTCAAGTATATTTTTGAGAAACCAGCACTCACAGGCAGAATTGCAAGGTGGAAGATGGTACTGACAGAGTACGATATTCAATTTACTTCGCAAAAGGCAATCAAAGGAAGTATACTATCAGATTATCTTGCGCAACAGCCTCTTGATGATTACCAGCCCATGAGATTTGATTTCCCTGATGAGGACATCATGTTTCTCAAAGCGAAAGACTGCGAGGAACCACTTCTGGAGGAGGGGCCCGACCCTGAATCCAAATGGAGTTTGATGTTTGATGGGGCAGTTAATATGAATGGGTGCGGAGTTGGTGCAGTCCTTATTACGCCAGAGGGTGTTCACATGCCCTTCACTGCCCGAGTAACTTTCGGGTGTACCAACAATGAAGCAGAATACGAAGCTTGCATATTAGGGATCGAGGAAGCTATTGATTTACGAATCAAGACCCTCGATATCTTTGGTGATTCAGCACTGGTAATCAATCAAGTAAAGGGAACTTGGCACACACATCAGCAGAATTTGATTCCGTATAGAGATTATACGAGGAGATTGCTGACATTCTTTACAACCGTCAAGTTATACCATGTTCCCCGAGATGAGAATAAGTTTGCAGACGCCTTGGCCACTATCTCTTCGATGATCAAAGTGCATGGTTGGAACTTTGTGCCCAGGATTAATGTATCTCGTCTTGATAGGCCTGCTTTTGTGTTTGAGGTTGATGCAGTGTCTGACGATAAGCCTTGGTACCATGACATCAAATGCTTCTTAAAAAATCAAGAATACCCGCCTGGGGCATCTTCCAATGACAAGAAGACATTAAGAAGGCTAGCTGGTAGTTTCTTCTTGAACAAAGATGGCGTGCTGTATAAAAGGAATTTTGACACGGTTCTGCTCAGATGTGTGGATAGACACGAGGCAGACCTGTTGATGATTGAAGTGCACGAAGGCTCTTTCGGTACCCATGCCGGAGGACATGCGATGGCTAAGAAATTATTGAGATTAGGGTATTATTGGATGACCATGGAGTCAGATTGCTGCAAGTATGCTCGCAAGTGTCACAAATGCCAGATCTATGCAGACAAAGTGCACGTTCCTCCCAATCCGTTGAGTATCATGTCTTCTCCGTGGCCATTTGCAACGTGGGGCATTGATATGATCGGGAAAATTGAGCCTACTGCTTCAAACGGCCATCGTTTCATCTTGGTCGCCATTGATTACTTCACTAAATGGGTTGAAGCAGCATCTTACGCCAATGTCACTAAGCAAGTAGTGGCTCGTTTCTTGAAGCGAGATATCATTTGCCGATATGGAGTGCCCGAAAGAATCATTACTGATAATGGTTCTAATTTGAACAACAAGATGATGGCTGAGCTATGCCGGGACTTTAAAATCGAACACCACAATTCTTCTCCGTACCGCCCGAAGATGAATGGCGCGGTTGAAGCGGCCAACAAAAATATCAAGAAGATTGTGCAGAAGATGGTTGTCACGTACAAAGATTGGCATGAGATGTTACCACTGGCTTTGCATGGGTATCAAACATCAGTCCGCATGTCCACTGGGGCAACACCATACTCGCTTGTATATGGTATGGAGGCAGTTCTACCGATAGAAGTGGAGATTCCCTCTCTACGAGTATTGATGGACGTTAAGCTAGATGAAGCCGAATGGGTATGAGCCAAATTTGATCAGCTGAGCCTTATTGAGGAGAAGCGATTAGCAGCGGTATGCCATGGCCAGTTATATCAGCGCAGAATGAAGAGGGCATTCGATCAAAAGGTTCGACCTCAAGTCTACAAGGTCGGGGATGTGGTAATCAAGAAAATACTTCCTCCGAGTACAGATCACAGGGGCAAATGGACTCCTAACTATGAAGGTCCGTTCGTGGTAAAAAAGGTTTTCTCAGGAGGAGCCTTGTTGCTGACAACCATGGATGGTGAAGATTTTTCATCCCCTGTTAATTCAGATGCAGTTAAAAAATACTTCGTATAAAGAGACCCGCTGGATAAAAAAAAAGAGAATCCAGGCAAAAAAGGGCATCCCGGCGAACCAAAAACAGAATAAAGGTTCGGACAAAAATTAGGGATATAATTGAAAAGAATTGTACACCCGGTAAGTTGAAAACCCGAAAGGGCAACTTAGGCAAAAAAGGGTATCCCGGTGGATTGAAAACCTGAAAAGGCGATCCACACAAAAGAGGGATTAAAGCGAATGACAGCAGTCTGAATTAATCTGTACATTTTCTACTCTTCAGCAAACTGGCAAAATTCCAAAGGAGAAATTGGTCCAATCATGAGCTTCTGAAGGCAAAGATAATCAGGAGAGTTGGAGTACATACTGGCTATAACAGAATCAAAAATCAGTTGGAATCCAATTTTTGCATTATCATTAGGATAGATTTCTTTTCTTAATTTTATGGCAATCGCCTCTTTCAGGGGTTTGCTTCTGATTGTAAATTCGCCAATTTTTGGCATTTCATCAATAAAGTTGAATATTCAGTCACGGGCTTTTATTTTCATTTTACTGTTTTGTTTGCAAAAACGTCCGATTTTTGATAATAAAACGTTACTTTGAAAATATCTTGGCCTTGCAAAAACATGCACAAAGACAATCGAAATTACGTTGCTTGTTGGACAACCTTGGATGGTGGACCCAAAAGACCACGCAATATCCTGGGGCATGTGCATATTCTTTTTTCTATTGCAGGTAATGAGCGCGATCGATCCAAGTAGCATGATCGTAACCACGAACAGATATTTGCTATGACTTGATACTGTTGCATCTTATTAAGTCGATTCTTCCATTCAAGAGTTCCCACCGAGTTCGTGACGGCAACGGTGGTCGAAGATGGATTTTTTCTGTGTTGATAACGGTTATTAATGCAGTGAACGCTCCAGGTCAATAACAAGTGCCAACCCTCCGGTACCTTGCAGATGATGTGAAGAGTGGTTCAAGGCAGAGTGTTTGTTTAAGAGTTTGAAAACACTTGGTTTTCTATAAAATCCTCTTAAGAGACAAAACTTTTAGTACCAACATCCCTTGTGGAGTTTACTCTTGGCAAGATGTACCAGCAAGTGGTAGTATCATGTCTCCCGCATGTTTCAGCATGTGAAATGTGTCAAAGAATAATCCCCAGCGGAGTTATTGATCATCCCAAGCATGGGGCATTGAATTGCCCCGGCAGAAGATGTTCTATATCTATAATCCCCAGCAGAGTTTGAGGACGTTTGGTCTTCTGTAAAATCCTCCTGAAGGGCAGCCCCAACAAGAGACCCTTTAAAGCGGTTTTTTCTCCAGCAGAGTGTGTTATAAACTCATTATCCCCAGCGGAGTCGTCAAAGGGAAAGGTCGCCCAACATGGGGCATTGTGACATTTACCCTAAGCTCGACAGTCGTCTTCCTCAGCAGGTTACCGAGGAATTGCTTTGGGTTTCCCTAACGAATCTCTAGGGACTCTTTCTCAGTATGTGGCAACGAATTATCTTTCAACCAAGATTTGGATATTCCCCGCAGAGCAGCCCTGATCCCCGACAATCTTTGGCAATGATGTCCCCACAGAGTTCAGCATTGAATCTTGTCCGCTATACTTCCCAGCCGAGTCGCGGTAATTTCCCCAGCTTGGTCTATATGGATCAACAAAATCTCTTTTTCAGCAAAGTGTCAGCATATGATATTACCCGGCAGGTGGTGTAATTCTCAGCATTGCTCAGTTACAATCCAAAGTCCAGTTTATTTTTGGCATACAGACAGTTTGTTCATATTATTCCAGCCTATGGGATAGTATGGAAGATGGTTGTTCCAGCCAGTGGGATGATCATTATATACAGTTTGTTCATATTATTCCAGCCTGTGGGATAGTATGGAAGATGGTTGTTCCAGCTAGTGGGATGATCATTATATACAGTTTGTTCATATTATTCCAGCCTGTGGGATGGTATGGAAGATGGTTGTTCCAGCCAGTGGGATGATCATTATATGCAGTTGTTCATATTATTCCAGCCTGTGGAATAGTATGGAAGATGGTTGTTCCAGCCGGTGGGATGATCATTATATACAGTTTGTTCATATTATTCCAGCCTGTGGGATAATATTGTAGGTGGTTGTTCCAGCAGGTGGGATGATCATCTGACAAAGCTTCCAGAGCTGGTTTGGGAAGCATCAAAGTCCAAGTTTAATTTGGCAAAGCTGCAAAAGTCCATCCGAGGATGGCAATTTTGAGATTCCAAAGCCTGTTTGGTAATCATTGAAGTCCAACGACAGATTGGCAAAAATCTAGCACGAACTGGTAAAAGTCCATTGTTTAGAATGGCAGAGCAGCTAAAGTCCACCAGCAGTGTGGCAAGCCAGTAGTCGCCTGGCGTCGTTCAAAAAGACATTTCTAAAGTCCATCAGCGGTGTGGCAAGCCAGTAGTCGTCTGGCGTCGTTCAAAAAGACATTGTTAAAGTCCATCAGCGGTGTGGCAAGCCAGTAGTCATCTGGCGTCGTTCAAAAAGACATTGTTAAAGTCCATCAACAGTATGGCAAGCCAGTAGTCGCCTGGCGTCGTTCAAAAGACAGATTTCTCCGACAACGTTTCACTTGAAGATTCAATTCAACAATCTCGTTGGGTTTATATCCCTTTTCTTTTTCCTCATCCAGAGCAAATTTTTTGGTTATATTTGGTATTCAATCACTATATACCTTGAAAGTCTGAAAGCAATCGCTTTCAGGCATTCAGGTCTACAGCGTTTGAATAGGGGCAGCTGTAATACCCTAAAATTTGCTCTCCCTTTTTGTCATCTTAGCATAGCATTATCATCTATCATTAGCATTGCATTGCATTTAACATAGAAAAATAGAGCATAGCATCCCTCTTACCATCAGGGCATGTGATCAGGTGGAAGGTGGACAATCAAGGGATCATTCAAAGCACAAAAAGGTCAATTAAGTTGTCTCAAGGCAAGCCAAGAGTCTCTCATGTCTCATACCATCTCAATTGATCATCCACAATCTCAAGGAAGTGAGATCCAATGGGAGATTGAAGCAATACATACTTCAACATGCAAGAGGTTCAAAAAAACTGAAGGAAAACCCTCAAAAGAGATAGCTCATTGATCCAAAATCAATCTCAAGTGGCATATCTCATCATTCTTTAAAGGGATACACAACATACTCTGAGGAATTTGAAATTGAAGACTGCACATTTTTCTCCTAGGAGGTGGGCACCTAAACTAGGGTTTCCAATTAAATCAGGATATCTTTGATTTTTTGGACAAAACTTGATGTCATGGTATTCTATATGTTCTTAAGTGTATGTATGTGGAAAATCACCTCTCAATTGGTTTTAGAAGTGGTTCAATTGGAAGAAAGATAAAAAATCAGGAAAATTGGGGCCAAGACAAATAATCAGAGGAAAAAGTTAACTCTTGACTTTTTGTGGCCAAATTCATAAAATTCATGTTATATGTGACCAATGTGCAAAATTTGATCAAGAAACTCCAAAGGAAACATGAAAAATCAAGAGGTGGAAAGTTGCCATTTTTGGATGAAGAAGGGTTACTAAAAATAACAAGTTTTGGCCATTTTTGCATCAGAGTTTGAACCAAGTCCATTTAAAATTGAAGCACCAAATGAAAATTCCACTCTGCCACAACAAAAGGTCTTGCTTTAAGCTTCAAATCCATGTGTAGAACATCTCCATTGGATAAAAATTGAGGGAGATATGATGGATCAAAGTTGGAGGAAACTTGGGCAAAACCAGGTCATAACCAAGGATTTTCATGTCACGCGCACATCATTTTCTCAAACATTTGATGGGCAAAATGTATGGATCAATTACTCATGGTTAGAGGCCTCAAATGGAAAATCTTTCAACATCAAAGTTGTTCCTCTATGTGAGATCTTCAAAGTTGGTGTTTATAAATTTTTCATCTGATCATTGGATTGGGAGTCATGATGGTCCAAAGTCATGGTGATCGTGACTGAAACCCAGGCGCCATGTTGCCTTGCCATGCCTCAAGTCACACGCTCATGAAGCCAGATTTGTGTCTTGATATTTGGAGCTATTTTTCACCATCTTACACACTTCCATTTGACTTGTTTTCAACATCACTATTGTTCCACGATAGTTCCTCTTTCATTTGGCACCTAAACCTCATTGAATCATTCACTAACAAGAGAGAAAATCATCTTCAAACAACCACTGCTGTATCTGTTCTTAACTGTCATGAAAAAAAAACAAATGTTGTTGTTGATTGTCATAGCACTCACCCGTGCATTGTTCACACTGTCCAACCATTTCCTCTTTCAACCAAACACATTTCACCTACACTATGAACACTAGCACGTGCTTTGCATGAAATGGGAAAAAAAGCAAACTTGCTAAGCAAGTTTCTGATACAACAACCATGCTCTCACCTTTTCAATTCCACCATAACTGTCATGAACCACCACCACCTTATCTTTGCCAATCTGACTCGCCCCCTAACTAACTTGACTCAGTTAGTTAGGGTGGACTCACTTTAGCCACCTTAACTCAATTAACCAACCCACTTAACCACTGTGGTTCATTTCTAACTCATGCTATAAATCAAAATCTCACCTCACAAATCCATTTCCAGCTTCATTTTTACTCTCCCTCTCGAATACTTCAAACTTTTTCTCTCAATCTCTCTTTGTTTTCTCTCTGATTTCACTACATCTCCGCCATCTTCTTTCACATTTCGCCTCTATCATCTTCATTGTTTTCAGTCTGAGCCAAGAGTAAGAGCAAACAAATCCAAATAGTCAAGTTCGGTTTCAAGAGATTGGAATTTTCAGTGTGATTCTCTGCACGATTTCAAGATTCTCGAGCCTTTATTTGGCCAAGAGTAGCTCAAAGAAGAGGCACGATTCTCTGGTTTTCTGTTCAACTCCAGTTTGTAGCATTTTCAGGTTTCATCTTCTCAAATTTTTCTAGCATGATTTATAGTTTTTTTTAGCTTATTATGTTGATATGAGCTCAATAGGAGCATTTGAACTCTGGCTAGTTGATAGAGCTTCTTAGAAGCTTAGATCCAAAAATTTAGGGCAACATGTTCATGCTTGTTTCTTGCTGTATGTGAATGGTTTGATGATTTTGTTGGTAGATTCATGATGTTCCAAAGTTCAGCTTCAATTTGGTATACGATTTGTGTGTTTCCATGAACATGTGAGTTTGTAGGTGGCGGCTGTTGTCCGGAGAAGATGACCGGAGGTCATCTCCGGCCGGTGACTGTTAGAGCTAGGGTTTATGCATGTTATAATCTCATCCATCCATTTTTCATGATCGTGTGGTCCGAAAGGTGCCAACACATTAAAATCCATGTGCGTGTCACGTGTGTTATTTCTGATTTCATTTAAACATGGTGTGGCATGGTATATGATAGTAAGGGTGCTCATGCGAGCACTTCTTTTATTTTCCCTACATTTGTTTCTCTTTCTTTCTCCTTTCTTTCTTTCGGTTCCTTTTCCAGTATCATTTTCTTACACCCTTTGATCGAAGCAGCAAGCGTGGATCCCATCGGGTACGATGGACGCGAGGGGGTGCTAATACCTTCCTCTCGCGTAACCGACTCCCTTACCCATTCTCTTGGTCGCAAGACCATGCTTTTCCTTCCCTTCAGGTTTATGCGGTGTTTCCTTTCCCTCCCATGGGATAAATACACATTGCTGGCGACTCTGTTTGGTGCCACTTTCGCGTTTGTACTAGGATGAAAATCCCGGGAGCGACAGCTGGGTGGTTCGCACTACAAACGTTGGGAATTTTCTAGGCTATTTTTCATTCTGCCACTGTTCACTAGGACATTCGCACTGCGAATGGAGAAGCGAAGGACTCGCTAGGAGCTTCGCACTGCGAACATGACAGTTTTTCCCAACTTGTTTTCCTTATAACTTTTGATCCGTGAGTCGGTTTGAGGCGTGGTTTGATGCGTTAGAAAGCTTATAAAATATGCTTTATTATGATGATGGTTTTGGAGATTGTTGGACGATTAAATTATGTCAGGAACTAAAAAATGTGTTGTTTTGTTGTCGACTTTTGCCGTTTAATAGTGTGAACTTGGTGTGTATGTGCAATATGTTGTTGGTGTGGATATTGTATGACTTGTGTACTGTTGAGTGATGAAATTGCATGAAATACATATTGTGATGATGGTTGGTGGCCTTGTATGGTAATTGTTGATATATGCATGATTATGGATGTGTATATGTGTGCATATTAAATGTCATGAGTACTTGTATGCCAATCATCATGATATGCATTGTTGTGACGTCCTGAGTGACGGACGGATTCCAGAGGGAATATGCTATAACATCGTGAGCCTTAAAAATAAGAGGTATGAATCGCCTTAAAAATAAGAGGACCGAAAGCGATGGTTATAGACGATTGTGTGCCCATGTGGGGTGTGAGCGATCGGGTCGTGTGCCCGTGTGGGGTGTGAGCGATCCATAAACGCCGTGTGCCCGTGTGGGGTATGAGCGACGGGGAACATCGTATGCCCGAAGGGGAGTTACAGTGACGTAACGAGCGATGATTCCAGCAGAGTTCCTGAGTGAACTAGTGATAAGAAACATTGGAAGTCGGTACCCGCATGTGCATATGCATAGAGTCGTTGTGTCGGTCTCTTGCATTTGCATAAATCATTAAGGTTTGTTTATGGGTGGAATAGTGGATAAAATTGATAAATTGATATATAGAGATGTGTTGGTGATACTTGTATTGTGTATGGTTGGTATACCTTGGTGATGGAAATATGTAATGTACATTGTATTGTTTTGTATTTGAATTATGGCATGATTTATGGTGAGAACCGTTTATATGTGTATTTTTGGTGTTATATATAATTGTATGCAAATATATTATGATTGTTTTTCTCACCCTTCTGCTGTTTTATAATGCTCTACGAGGCATTGCAGATTAGATGCTGGAGGTCTTTTTGTGAAGCTTAAGACTTCATTCTTTTGTCGGCCGGTTCTGATACGTGGCACCGGGTAGTCAGGGGGATCGTTTTGTAGTTTGATGTGTATATGTATATATATCTCTTGGCTTGTGCATGTATGACTTGATGTATGACAAACTTTTTAGGTGATATATATATATATATATATATATATATGAGATTCAGTACAGATTTTCTGCTTTATTATGTATTTGAATTGCTAGTAGTAGGAACTAAGTTCCTCTGTTTATTTGCTACCTGCGAGTGTTGCATATCTTTATGGGCAGGTGTTGTATGTTTGTTTCAATTTGATGTGACCCCTCAGTCTATGCTGTGAATTTCTAAATATACTCTGATGAAATTTTGAATTTTCTTTTACCGCTTTTATTAATTGGGGGTATAGATTAGGGGTGCTACAATTGCTCTCAAACTCAAAACCCGATAATGACTTGCTTTAGAAGGCAAAATTGGAGTGAAAGTGGAGATTTTGAGGAAAGCATCAGTTTGTGTGCTTTGGTGTACTCAAACTGATCACAATTGAGGCCTATTTATAGTGTGTCAAGTTTGTTTTGGCACCAATAGTGTATGGTAACTGGTACAGGTCTATGGCCAATGGTGATCAAATGGAATCTCAAGTCTCCTCTAGCCATTGACTTAAGGTTAGAGCACATGCCTATGGTTCTTTGATTCAGAGCTTATCTTTGACTCATTCAGTTAGGAATGCCTCAGTCCATGCCACCTTGATGTATCCATTAAATGCATTGCAACAAAATTAGAGTCTTGTCACCTTTTTAGCTCTTTTAGGTTTGGCATGGCTATTGTAGATTTTGGGACTTTGGAGGCTGATAGATCAGTGCTTGTCCCTAGTTTGTTCCCCCTTGAGGTGTACAGATGGATAACCATGCTTTTTGTTGCACAATTTGATCAAATCGAGTCCTTATGCACCAATCTGCCTTGCCAAGATAGTTTGCAGCAAGGCATGTTGCAGCTGTCATAACTCCTAGCTCAGGTGGAGTTTGATGGAGTTCTTAGACATTTTGGAAAGCTGACATATCCTATTTCAACATGATGTCCAACTTTGGTTTTGATCCAACATGAATTACAATGAAAAATTCCTCTACATTTTGGAAAAAATAAGGCAGATTCTGACTTAGTGAAAATTTCACTAAGTGTTGGAAAATGTCATTTTCATGTTTTCACCCATTTTGATCATTCCATAACTAAAAATCCATGAGGAATTGGAATGAGGTCTAGTTGACACTTTTAAAGTATGCCATGAGAGCTACAAATCCAGCTTTGGACCATCCAAAATGGTTGCTTGGATCTCAAGTTATGGTCCTTGGAAGTTGGTACCCTAGCCACTTTGTTCCATAACTTAGAAAATTTCTATGTTTTTTATGGTTACCCCTTTTACAAGTTAACTCATTTTCTTTGATTTTTCTTGATGAATGATGATTCAAATCATATATTAACATTGTTTTAGGGTTAAGGAACCTTGGTTGACCAAAAAATTAAAAAGTCAAACATTGACTTTTTGTACAGTTGACTTTTTTAGCAGATGAAATCTAAACTGTGCGATCCTCTATGAAATCAAGTCCTTGACCTAAATAAAACTTAATGGATGGATTACATAGGTTTTATAGGGTGTATTGACTCATGTCCCAAGGTTTGGGAGCATGTCCTGGTCAAAAGTCAAAGGCACAGTTGACTTTTTCCTCAAAACCCTTATTGTGGTCCTGATGAATTTGAAACTTGTAGATCAAGCCTCTTGGATCAATCCATTGTTGCAAATGGATCAATGTAGTGTATTGGAGACCCTCAAATCATGTCTTGAGGTCTTGGCTCATGTTTTGTCCCAAAAGTCAACTTAGGGGTGAATTAGGTCAAGAAACCCTAATTCCTGATTTTTGGTGAATGCATCCCTTGAGGTTAAATTGACTTGATGATTGGGTCCATGAGGTCCCTTGGAGTATCTTGGGTTATGCTTTGAAGCATTGGCCCATGCCCAGATGAAAATTTTCATCTGGAGGCCTTGGTCGATCAATCCCTAATTTGGTGACACTGGCGATCTCGAGGCTTGATCCACTTGGAATGTTGCAACTTTGTGCTTGATTCTTGATGTGGGAGTCCTCTTGATTCTTTGAGAATTTAGACAAGTTGAAGATCATGTAATTTCTTGATTGTTCTTTTGTCTAAGTGTTCTGAGAGGGCTTAAAATCCTAATGCTTGATTGTAGTGAATGCTCACCCATCTTTGGGGAGACTGATGAGGCATATAAGTATATCCATATTGTGATGATGATTTGCACAATGATGGGAAATCTTAGTGGTCAAAATTTGGGGTATGACACATAGGTCTCACATAAACGCTCCGCGTACACGAGTTAATTAAACTCATATAAACGTGTTGACTTGCTCCACGTACATAGGTCTCCCATAAACGCTCCGCGTACACGGGTTGATTAAAGTCCTATAAACGTGTTGACTTGCTCCGCGTACATAGGTCGTCCATAAATGCTCCGCGTACACGGCTTGATTAAACTCCTATAAACGTGTTAACTTGCTCCGCGTACATAGGTCGCCGATAAACGCTTCGCGTACACGGGTTGATTAAACTCTTATAAACGTGTTGACTTGCTCTGCGTACATAGGTCGCCCATAAACGCTCTGCGCACACGGGTTGATTAAACTCCTATAAACGTGTTGACTTGCACCGCATATATAGGTCGCCCATAAACGCTCCGCGTACAAGGGTTGATTAAATTCCTTTAAACATGTTGACTTTCTCCAAGTACATAGGTCGCCCATAAATGTTCCGTGTACACGTGTTGAACAAACACTTATAACCGTGTCAGCTTGTTCCGCGTACACAGTCTGGATAGTCAATTACGAAAATGATGAAATACCCAAGCCTAAGCACACCAAAAGAAACTTGGGGCTTGTGAGTGTCAAAATCACACATGACCAACTGCCAAAGGCTTATAAAGAACTGGGAGCAAGTCTCTGACAAAAAGACACCCAGGTTAACATCGTAATCGGCACCTAAGACTATAAGAGTTCTGGACTCTCTAAAGTGTCAAAGCTATATAGCCTAGGGCTTTAATAAAAGATAGCCGAGAAACGAGCTATCCAAAAAGTCTTAGGAATCAAACTAAGCAAAGCAAAAAGGCAAAATAATGCCTGACACTTTATAATCGTACACCTTAAGTTATTTTTACTTAGTGTCCGAGGGGCTGGATATACACACATGATTATTTTGTAAAGGAATTAAAGTGATGGTAAACGAAAATAACATTAGCAAAAGGAAAGTCACAAAAAGGGAAAATTTTGTTCAATTTTGTTCATTACAAAGCCCGAAGGTTGAAAAGATTACATAAAAAATGCATCCAGAAGGATGACTAACTAAAATAAGAAAATATCAAGATCATGTAGCAGCCGAAGTCTCATTGGCAACATCATTGTTGGTCGGGTTCACATTCTCGTCAGCGCCATTGACTGGGCCTTGAGATTCCTCCGGAATATCTTTCTCCAGCTCGCCAAGATCCATAAGGCAGCCATCCTGCACCACCTTGAAGTAATCCATCTTCGACAAATCCAAGTCAGGATGGAGACAGAGAAATTGATCTTTGGCTCTATCAAAAGCTTGATCACCAGCAGCCAAAATGTCGATCTGAGCTTTCTTTAGAGATTTTCTAAGATTGTTATTGGATAATAAGAGCTCGACAATTGATCAGCAAGTTGGGCTAAGACCGACTTGTGATGCGACTCCAAAGTCTTTTTCTCCTTCCTCGCATTAGACAAATCCTTCTCCAATCTGGAAAGCTTCTAAGACTGAGATTCTTGGGTACTCTTCAACTGAGCGATTTCATCCTTAAATTTTGACTCAATCTTTTCAGAGTCGTCAGATAATTCAAATAAACCATGGGCGAACATCTCATCAGATAGGAACTAATGTTCTGGGTAATCTTTTGTTGTCCAATGGATTTAACTTTATTAACATCCTCGGTAGCATTGAGGTGATCACACAGAAATCTGAAGCCATCAAAGTCCTTGGACCAAAACTTAAATTCCCCAAACGCAGAATTTCCCCCAGGGCCTCGCATGAGGGAGTTGATCTCCATTTTGGCTTGATGGATATCTTCATTCATTAGAACCTTCAGCTTCTTTGGATCACCTTGAGAGATCTCATCTTGAATAGGAAGAACAAGAGGCTGGGGCTCACCTTTACTCGGGGCAGCTTTAGAACTCGTCCCCCTGGATCGTTTTGGTGCTCGGACCTTTAACCCACTTAAATCGGATTTGGATGCAGACGCACCCCTAGCCCCTCTCCGGGCTTCCTGGGCTGCCTTAATCAATCTCTTTTGCTCGGCTACAGTCAGATCATTCATCTTGTCTGCAAGCAAGGAACATAAGGTTAGAATAAAATGAAGACGAGAAATACTTAAAGCAAAAGATGATGATTACCCAGAAAGGCAAGAAGTCGGTCGTCATCTAAGGGCAACAATTATTTGATCATCATCATACAGAATGAGTCAAGAATAGCCAAGGATTGGAGTTCCAAGTCATTCAGTTTGTCATAGTTAAAACCAGTAACCGACAAGGGATCTTTGGTCCAGTAGTGAGGAAAGCGCGGATGTCCATCTAAAGAGTATAACACCTGCGGACATCTCGCCCACATTGGGCCCTCAAGAAACGATCTTTATAATTATTATATTTGAGGTATAAGCCTGAAGGAAGCTTTGCTAAGAATTCCACTGATTTGAACCCAACTCCGGTTATCAACTCCTTTTACCTCGAAGAAGGAGAAGAACAAGCCTATGGTCGGAACAATGTTCAAAACCTCACAAAACCTCTCAAAAGCCTTTATAAATCCCCAAGTGTTGGGACGGAGTTGGGAAGGTGCTATATTGACGGTCTTCAACACGTCAACCTTGAAGTCATAAAAAGGGATACAGATGTTGAAATCTTCCAAAATACTAGGATAGAAGTAGAAAAATTCTTCGGAAACATCTTTTGGCCGAAGTATACACACTCTTTCCTTTGGACCACATGGTTCCAAAATAACATCATCCTTGGAACCAATAGAGGATATAATCCTCAGGGATCGGATTTTGGCAATATCCATGTCATCAACAGTACTATTCTTATGGTTCATAACCTCAGAATCAAAGGGAGTAACAGTCTCCATTAGAATTTCTACAGAACCTGAAGAGTCAGAGTCAAAGTCACTTTTAGAAGTGAGAACATCATTATAAAATTAGTCCATGACTCGCCTATGCTCTTCTACCCCTAAAGAACCCATCATCTCTTGCATGTATTCTTTCCATAATCTTTTCCTCTCCTAGTCACTCTTATGGATGACCTTACCCTCATCATTACATTCCCTATGGACTACCATTTATGTTAAAGAAAAATAGAGGAAAATCAAGAGCGAAAGAAAAAATACCTGAAATAAAGAGAACACTTGAGGTTGAAACGTATTTGTTTAAAGGAGAATAAGAGCATAAGAGTAAAGGGAAGAGAAAAATGACTTTAATAGGAGCCCAATGTTCAAAAATGGCTAGAAAAACGCTAGGGAAGATTAGGGGACACGACCGTTCGAAGTTTTTGTTTGACACATAAGGACCTAAGAAGAAAAGCCGACCTATAGCACGACATCAGTCAAATATATCCGGGCTCATGTTACTGCCGAGTATTATACCTTTATAAACAGATATATTACTCGGGGGGATTATGTACATGCCAAATATATTTTAAGCCGAGTTGTGTAGTCGGACAAGGTCAAGCATGAACTACACTACGATAACAAGAAAGGTCGAGCAATGCAGAGAGCTAGGCAAGTATCATCCATAACCCGGGCCAATCAGGGAGCCCGACTCCCATCAGCCGAACTCCTACGAGGCCGAGTACCGACCTCCATCAACCCGGTACTTACGCCGAACATGAACTCAACTGGCACACCAATAGTTGTAACAGTGGCGGCGCATCAATGCGGAAGTTACCAGAGCTTCAAAGCCTACATTCATGAAGGGGAGTTACAATAATGATGGCCATGTAATGTCAGATGGCCAAGAGACTTATCTTAATGGCATATCTTAATGGAAGACTATAAAAGGGGCTCCCACATGAGGGTTAAGCAAGACATAATCATCTTGAGACAATACACAGCACAAGTATAGCTCTCAAATCCCCAAATATCCCTCACAATATAGACATCATAGCTCTTCTTGTCCAGGACAAGGGGAACTATCACTTTTGGTGTATCTAACCATTTTTAGCTTGAACAATTTTGTCGTAACTTGGTTATGTAACTGGTTTTTTTTACTTTCTGGTATACAATGTTCCAGACACCGTGTTTGATGTTTGTCCCTGGAAATTGTTATTTGTCATAAACCAGTTGTACACGTTGTCCCAGACATCTGGTCCAACATCTTTCCTACCGAGGACATAATTTTAGAAGTGTTAAAATTCTTCTGCATGTTTTGGATGGAAATGTGCACTATTTTCTCCTCATAGAAAGTCTGATAACTTTCTCTGAATCCAAACGGGTTAGCATGCAAGTTGGGTGAGATTTCATTCACCTAACTCGTATTGCCTACCATGCACTCCTCTAGCCTTTGCAAGCAGTCATGTTCTTGCTGTTGTTGTGGAACTCCTTCTAGTTGGTTAATTTCAAAATTGTACACTTATTCTAGATCTTCTTGTTATGCTTCTCCTTATGCCGATGGTGATGGGATTTTTCTCATGGTGCTTTTGTTGGTTGGCATCATTGGGCTTATCATAACATCACCAGGTTGGGCATGCACTCCAGCTAACCTGCATAATTCATCAATAATACTGATAACCCACCTTTTGTGAGTTATCATTAACACTATGCATTTCACTTTCTTAGTTTATTTAGCTTTTTACTAGATTATTTTAGATAATTTTAATTACTTTGCAGTATTTAACATGGATTACAATAGGTTCTTCCTTTTGTTAGTTTAATGTTTTTGTTGCTTGAATTAAGGTTGTCTCAGATAAGCCAAGGCAAGAGTGTGCTAGACAGCACCTGGGAGTGCTAGTTGAAGCAAGAATATGAGTTGTTATCAAGAGTCTAATTGAGAAAGCAGCTGAGTCCTAGGGAAAGTATGCTAGGAGCAAAGTGTTAGAGGGAAAATGTGTTGGTACTGAAGAAATTCCATTTGAATTTATAGATAAGAACATAGAGGCATTAGAAGACAAATGTAGTACAATTGTACAACCACTACTCTGCGTATTCTTCTAGAAACGACAGCGCCGCCTGCACCAGGACACTTTGTCTCCCACAAATGTTCCCTTGTACTTGATTCCTTGCTGGCTAAGCACAAAGAATATTGAGAACAACGCTAATTTGATTTATTGGGCTTTATGTAATTTCCTTAGCATTGGCCCATGATCCAAGGTTCCTCAAAAAACCCTATATGAAGGTTATAAATAGACCCTACTGAAGATTAGAAAGGGAGTTCACCATTCCAAAAATACTAGACTAAGCATAATAGTGTAAGGTTAATGGAGAGAAAGAGAGTTATTCTTCTCACCACAATTGGTTCTAGTTGTTGAGTTTTGGCGCTACTGAAGTCATCCCTGGCTGAGTATCCCTCTCAAGGAGTTTTCAAGTTACTCTTAGGTTTATATCTCTTTTTCAATCTTTGTTTAAGAATGTATCTTTTGAGAACCATGCTTGCAGTTTGTACTCAACTCATTATGAGCTAAACCCATTTTGTATATTGAGAAATGGAAAATTAATGTTATGATGTTTTTATGTTAAATGGAGTGTTGTTTAGTGTCTTGTTTTATTCTATGTTAACATATTTACATATCTGATTCTAGGAGTGATCAACTTAGAAAAAGATAATAGTTTGTTGTTATTAGAGATCCAACAACAAGTGGATTTCATAATAAAAGTAGTTAAAAAGAGTAGGATACATATATTCACTTGATTAGTTCACTTAAATATAAGGAACTATAATTACAAAGGATTTCAGAATATAATAGACGTATTTTAGGGTTATAAGTGTGACTTAGAGATTTGTTCCCTTGCCTTAACATTACATGTTTTGATGCTATAGAAATACACCTTTGGATCACTCAAACCTTTCCTAGCACGACCCTGCACTTCATAAACACGTTGTTGCATCAAATTCATTAATGGACCTTAGCTCAACATGCACTCTCTTGACATTATTTTACACCTTGAACTACTCACTGATCTGACCTGTAGAAGAAATATTGAACTTGTGACATCCATCTATTATTTTTATCCTTGCTCATGCTTAACAATCAAAAGATAAATTAATTCAAATTCATCTTTAGTAACATCCACTCCCTGTGGGTACGATATCCTTACTTTTTATCACTTACTACTTTTAAACATACATGCATACTTGCATGTGATACATTTACAAGCCACAAGTTTTTGGCGTCGTTGCCGGGGAGTTCCAAGTTACATATTTTTTATTTTGTATTTATTATTATTCTATTTTATTACTTAAGCATTTGTGGCTTTAACGTTTTCCTGTACTCTGTTGTCACAACAGGTGCTTAGCTATTGTATGTGCAGGTTGTTGAATCAAATCTACAGAGGAGATCCTGAACCTGAAAGAACTCTCAGAGTATTTAGGAGATTTCAACTTACTGCACATTTTCCAGGAAGTCCCCCCTTTTCATTCTGGCTAACGGTGAACAAGGAAACAAGTCAGAATTAGGAGAGGAATAAAAAAAAGTGCCAGAATCAGGCATGGCAGAGACTGACGTTATTGGCATTGCCAATGACAGGGCAAAAAATATCAGAGATTATGTAGTCTTTGATCCAAATGCCATGAATACTGAAATTATATGCACTATAGTTTAAGTTCAAGCCATGATGATTCAAATGTTGCAATTCACTGGGAAGTACTCAGGCTCTGCACATGAAGACCCTCATTTGCACTTAAGGCAATTCCTGGACGTTGCTAGTAATTTTAAAATTCCTGGTTTAGTTGATGATGCATTCAGATTGAGGCACTTTTCATACTATCTAAGGGATAGAGCCAAGAGTTGGTTAAAATTACTTGGAGCCTAATGTACGCGAGCGATTTTTCTGAAGGTCGTCCTCTGACATATGAACTTTTAATTTATCCCAAAAGAATGGAAGGGAAAAAATCTGAATAAACTCGTGTGTGTGCAATGCAAAACAATGCACTAAGAGATAGAGAATCGGGGTTGGTTATACTAAGGGAAGGTACTAGCACCCTAAGTATCTATAGTATCCTATAGGAACCTCTTATGTATATTTGTGTTATTGTTGTTTGAGTTATCTACTGTGTATTGGAGATTTGTTTATATGTTTTTAGTGATAAGAATGGGATATATTTTTGTTGTTTTTGTAAGATAGGTTTGAGATAAAATAAGATGAAAGTGTAGGAACCTAAAGGTTTTACTTATCATTGTGCTCGCTAAGATCTCACAATCTTATGCCTACGTATTCTCAAAAGGAAGTTGAGAAATTAGAGCGTTCGTAGTTCTACCTACTAATGGGTGGAATGAGGTTTGTTGGTTTTTGAGAAGAGACAAATTGTCATCTTAAGGTAGATATCTCACCTATTCACCACAAACATTTTGAGAAAGAAGATAATAAGGGAAGAAACTTTAAACTTGGATGTAGAAAATCCAGAGTAATGCCACATTGATGTTGAGTACTGTTGTACCCCAAATTTTACCCCTTAGATGTCATAACATCTTTCACTCATATGTAGGATTCAATCATCTATGCATTATTAACTAACCACCTCACCTTGAAAGTTTGTTTATTTGGTATGAAAGCCAACGTTTGCAGAGGAAAAAGAAGCAAGATCATCAGAGATCATTCAAGTGCATTCACAAGTGGAATTAGGGTTTTGACTGAGGCCCCAACCTTTGAGATTTTGATCCAAGATGAAACATCCAAGTACTCAATCCATCATGACATGTCTCATTTATGAGTTAAGACATGAGAGATCAAGTTTTAAGAAGTTTCTTGCAAAGGAAGCAAGGTTTGGTTCACGAAACTTTTCAAATGTGGAAATTTCACTACTTGTGTAAGAATTGAAACAGTCATAACTTTCAAACCACACATCCAAATTGAGTGAATCAAAGCTCAAATGGAAGCTCTTTCCATGATCTTCAAAACATATTAGAGGGCCCTCTTCCAAAAACTGCATGGTTTTTAAGTTACAAGACTGGAAAGATAAATCACCCTTGGGGACTTAGTGAAATTTAAGCTTTTTCACCTTAGTCTCCACACAACTTCAACTCAATTTTTCATATAGTTCCAAGCTTCAAATAAAAAATATTTGAACATGAAAGTTGTAGAGGGCATTGAGGGCTTTCCAAAAAGTACTAGAACTCCTCAATCCATTGAGTGAGCTGAGAGATTCAAATGGTTAAAGTTTGGTATCTTTTCTTAGAATGCAAGTGTTCCACTTGGTGCATATTGGTACATTAACACGTCTAATCACCAAATACCTCACTATTATGATGTTTAGAAGCAAGTTTAACATGATTAGAACCTCTGCCACGAATTTGCCAGGTTGCACACTTAAAATAGCATTGTTTAATCAAGTGGGACAAGTGCACATGGAGGAAAGAGAAACTTTTCAAATCAAGGCATGGCAGCCACCTTTCTCCTTGAAACTTGGACTCTACACCAATCCCATTAGTCCACCAAATCAAAACCAAACCCTATCTTGATTAGTGACTGGAGATCTTGGAGACTTTTGGACCAAAACCAACTCACACGAAAAACTTCTCCAAAAGGGACAAAGTTGGCAAAATCTGATTTCTAACCATACCTCTTGTCCTCAACTTTCCCTATAAATAGAGCCTCAGTTTACTCTCCAAAGGACACCAGAATTACCCCAAGAGAGGGCTGATTACTTACTCCTTTCCCTCACTCAAAAGCTCTTGCAAATTTGCAAAACCCTTGCTCCAGCTTGTTTCATTCGAGCACTCATCTTCAAACTCCACAAACCACTTCCAAATACTCCATCAAGTTCATCCAAACACTTGAAACCTAACTGTAATCACTCCACCCTTACCTACCATTTCCATACTCCCATTTGCAAGAACACTGTCCAACTTCAAGTTACTCGTACAAACCATAAATAAACCACATAAATCTTCCATCAACATTCCATGAAGCTTGTTCAGATCATCAAATAGGTTCTGTAACAAACCCTTCACCACTTGCCATCTCTAAGCTTCCATTTACACAAAGACACGGGTTTGAAGCTCCAGCTTGCATCCAACCATTCCAAGCATCCTGGTCAATTCTCCTAGCATCAACAAGCATAAAGGGAAGGAAAACATACCTCTATAACCTCCCTTGAAGAGGCCTTGGACCTACTCCAAGAGGTAAGCCTTTAAAGCTTTGAAATTCATGAGCATGTAGTGATTTGTTTTGTTCTTTGATGCTGCCATATGTACACTATCCTGTTTAAGTTGTATGAACCATTGCATACCTTTCATGGCTTGTGCATTTGAAATTTTGAGTTTTTGAACTTTGTTGTTGTTGCACTGGTTTTAGCTTTCGTGTGAGTCATGTGTTTATCTTTAGGGCAAACAAATGGCATATTTAAATTCCTTGATTTTTGCTGATCAGTTTAGGCTGTTAGTTTGTGAAAAATGATGAAGAAATGAGTTTGAACAAGGATGGGAAAGATGAGAGAAAGCCATGCATTTTTCTTTCTTTTCCACGATGAATTTCTAGGTTTTATTTCACGTTGCATGGGAGGGAGAGTATGTGGCAGCGTGTGAGTGGTTGGGTGTGTTTTTGTCACGTAGTGACTTAAGCCTTGGTTGACCAATTGAGGCATGTTGTTGGCACATCCACGTAACTTTGTCACGTTTATTTTTTTGCAGCTAGCCATATTATTTCCCTTTTGGCATATATGTTTGTGGGGGTGGCTTATACAACGGATGTATAGCCACCCCAGTGGTAAGTGAAACGCGCTGCTGCCAAGGGGTCTGGGGTTCGAATCCCCCTCGCCCCAGACTCCCTTATGGCATTTTTTTTCTTTTCTGTTTTTCACTTGCTATGACTTTGGGCCGTTTCTATTCGCACCCCCATTTGCAGGCCTATGCGCCTCACAACATAATCCTAGTTCATTCTCAGATTACTAATGCACCCCCTTTTATTTCTTTTCAAAATGTTTTTATTTTATTTTCATTTTCAAAACTGTTTTATTAAAAATAGTGTTTGTTAATTAAAAATCCCAAAATATTCATGTTGACACTTCAATGTTTAATTTAATTTTCTAATATTTTTATTTTCATTTTTATTTAATTTTAACAATTATTTATGGTTTTCTAAAATTAGGAGTAACTTGAACTTAGTTTTTGAACCTCCTTTGAAAAATCCCTTTGCTCTTTACTTTCTCGAGCTAAATTTCCATAGTGTCTTAGGACACATTAGAGGGATATTTGAGGACCAACTGGTGACCTTGAATGAGTTCTTTTGCCTAGGTTTATGGTTCATTATTCAACCCTCGACCTTTGTTACTCACCTTGAAATTCCAATTTTTGAGAAGACTATCTTTGCCCCACTTGTATGATACTTCACACACATTCTTAAATGTTATAACTTGAAGTAGGCCTTGCTTTTGGGTCTTTGTTTTACCTTGATTTCTTTTGATGTTATTCATGCTTAAATTGTTGTACCTCCCCTCGAGTTCTTACACTCATTTTATTCATGTAATTTCAATCCCTTGTAACTCTCTTGTTCATATTAAGTTGTTATCATCCCCTCCTTCCAAAGGAAAAAAGTCTCTCTATTAACCTCAAAGTCATAGATAGCTCATTACCCTTTTAACCTAGCCTTAGGTTTGGAGTCACCGTACTCCACATAGGTGTCTTGCTGTCAGACCCTACTTTCCCACTTACCCTTCATTCCCTTTTAACATAGCCTTCCCAAGAGATAGCCATGAATCTCTTATAACTCTTAAACCTTTCTTTAACCTTCCCAAGAGGTAGCCATTAATCTCTTATCCTTCACGATGGTCTAACCCTTCACAATCCTTTCCCAAGAGATAGCCATTAATCTCTTCTCCCAAACAATCAATCCTCACAAGCTTTGCTTTCAAGCTTTTCACCCTACTTTCCCTTGGAACCTTGACTACAGTCAAGAGTTCCTCACCCCCGTTGAGCGGAACTACGAACGCTCTGATTTCTTAAAGTACCTTTTGAGAATACGTAGGCATAGGATTACGAGATCCTAGCGAGCTACCTTTTTCTTTTTCTACCTTTTTTCTTTACATCCAATGCCTTCTTGGATTCCACCTTTTTCTTTTTCTACCTTTATCCTTTACATCCAATGCCTTCTTGGATTCCACCTTTTTGTTTTTCTACCTTTTTCTTTTTCCACCTTTTTCCTTTACATCCAATGCCTTCTTGGATTCCACCTTTTCTTTTACACCCTTTTATCCCTTATTAAGGTGAACTACGGTTGCTCTGATTCTTTAGTCAGATACGTAGGCACAAGATGCGACGTCTTGGCGAGCATACGTAGTGTATATACCCCTAGGTCTTTCTTTACCTTAGCATTTTTCCCTTAGCAAGAAAAATTTAGCATAACACAAATACTAACAAGAGGTTCCGGTAGAGTACTACAGATACTTAGGGTGCTAATACCTTCCCTTAGTATAACCAACCCCGAACCTTAGATCTCTAGCTATGTTCCTACATAGCGCACTTAGGGTTTTTCGATCTTTACCCTTTTCTTTGGATAAATCAAAGCTCGGCGGTGAATTTCAAAGTTTTGTGATGCAAGTTAATTAATAGTTTATTATCCGATTCTCACCGCAACAAGTACAATCAAATGTAAGTATTATATTTTACCGTATCCACAGGGATTGGAGCGATATCAAAACCGTTCAACACGTTCTATGATTCTAAGCAAAAGTTCGAGATGTTTGGTTTATAAGTTACGAAAAGTAAACACGGATAATAAATAAAGATAAGTTTTAGAGAAATAGGCTTGTTGGGAATTTGGTTTTCATTCACCGATTCAATATCCATATCATGAATCAGTTATACACAATTTAAGCATGTTTCGATATTATCACGTATCGCTTACAAACAAAGTTTATGTCTAAACTTTGATGAGATTTCTACCTTATGGTTTAATCGACGATTTCTCAGCCTAGAAAATAATATGGTAGCATTAAGATTCGATACTTTCATGAATAGTAAACCTAAATCTATGTCTAGCATTTAGGGTTTAACAGATGTTATCTTAGGTCTATATTAGGATCGTATTTGTCAATATCAATTCAATCCATGAAATAAACGATAAAATAAAGATAACATCAATAACGATTCATACATAAATTGCATATAACGCCATGATTAAAGATAATGCATACTGTTTCGGTGAACTACGACTAATCCCAACAAGAGAGGGATTTAGCTACTCATGGTAGCTTGAAGCATAATGGAAGAATTGAGTTGAACGAGCATCAACGACGATTTCTCGACTCTTGATGCGTATCCAACTCCTCTTCCTCTAATCCTCACCTCTATCTTTTACAGATTGTTTATGACAGAAAATGTATTAAGAAAACATGAGATGCCATTCTGCAATGCATTTGATTTCCTTTTATAGTGTTTTTGGCCGCCTGAGTTCGCTATACGAAGTTCTGGTCGCTATGCGAACTCCCTTTTCTTCTCCATTAAGATTTGAACTTTCAAACCACCTTTCAGGGACCGCCATACTTCGCTATGCGAAGTACAGTTTGCGTCGCGAACTCTGTCGCTTTCTTCCGCTTAGTGTCGCTTCAAGCGAAGATTGGTTATTTGCTTCTGTTTTGAGTTGCTGGTTCCTCGCCTTTCCTCGCCTATCCTCGCGTCGTGACCTTTGCGATGCGACCCATAGCGATCTTCAAGCGACGTTTGCTCAGTTTGATTCTATTTTTTTCAGCTGCATCTCGCTTCCTCTCGTATAGCGAAGCTTCACGTAGCGAAGTTTCTGGTCGCGATGCGAAAGTTGCAGGGCATGAATTATTTTTGCTTGTAACTGATGTGTTCTTTTGTTAATCCCTGCAAAACCAAACCCATTCAAGAGTAATATCCTTTTGTATTTTTGTTGGTCAAATTTCATATGAAAAGTTTAAAGGAAGCAAGCATTTTATTAGAGTTTTGACACAAGAAATATCAACTATTGGACTTCCATCAAATTCTCCCCGACTTAGTTTCTTGGCTGTCATCAATCAAGAGCATGATCTTTCCAATAGATGTTTTCAGGATTTTTCAATCAAGTATTGGAAATAACATTTTGAAAAATGAATGGTTCAAATAATTACTTGTCAAGAAAGAAAAATGTTCATCTGATTATAGAATTTAGAGCATGATTATGGAATTAAGTTCTCGCTAAAAAAAAATCACAACATGTACTAAAAAATATAATGACACAACTCACTTGAATCTTTCCTAACACTCTTCTTCATAAAAAGGGATGAAGACTTTGAAGTTTGTTTTAATCATGTGGTGTGATGACTCTCATCTAATCACTTAGTCAACATCCGGGTCGATTCATGTTTTCATCCAAAAATTCAGAAATTGGCGCAACTGAAGGTATAAATCACATAGGACTTGTGAGGGTTGTAATGTGGCCAGGTTTCCTAAAGATATGGTTTTTATCCTAAAGCTAATTTTCTAAAATCTGTCCACTTTTGTAACTTGCTTTACTTGCTTCACTCCTTACTTCATCACCATGATTTTGCCTTTTCTTTTGCTTTTTCAATCTTTTCCTTTTTTCATGATACCAAGTTTTTCTGCTTTTGTATTTCTTTTTCTCTTTTGATCTTTCTTTTCGTTTTCTTTTCCTTTTGGTATCATCATCCATTCTCTCCCCAACTTATTTCTTTTCATGAGTGAAGCCATTGGTGATTCATATCATTATGGTTCAGGTTGTGCAAGAACAAATTGGAATGGATCATAACTTCACTAAATGGTTTTCTTAGTGGTTTTGTATTTTTCAAAATTTGATCCATCCTTTGATTTGTCTGGTTTAAGAACGGTGCACTAATGCTCACTCACTTGCTGGTTTTTGATGAAAGTCTTTTTGGCCATGGTGGTTTTTCTCAAAATCAAACAATTGCCTTGATCCTCTTTATACCTTTATAAAGCTCAAATGGAATTTTTAGATTGAACATGAATCAACCGAGTTAAACACAAGGATTTTGCAGTTTTTTGTACACAATGGAAGTTCACCTCACTTTTCTGGTTTTTGCTAAAAGATTCACGCAAGTGTATGCACAATGTGAATGAGACATGTTATAACTGTTGTAAGAGAAAACAGAACTCAAAAATCATGCTACGATTCTACAAAGCAAGTGAACATGTACCTTGCTTGATGTTCATCTGATCGTATCATTACCACTCACTCTCCTTCTTTGCTATGGTACTTGACTTGGCATTTATTCAAAATTTTTGGGAGAAGCATTCATGCTCATGATGAGGATCACAGGATCATAGCAACATGTTTTTTTTTCAAAATGAGATTGCAGCATACTAACACCAAGTGCTAAAAGGAGTACCAAGTGAATTTACAGTATGCATTATCGTCAAAAAGTTTCAATGGCTGGTATTTTAAAAGAAAGTACTGAAATTAGAACTGAAATTGAAAGAACTGAAAGCTAGAATAAAATGAAATGGCTTATGACGTTGGGTTGCCTCCCAACCAACGCTTGTTTAATGTCATTAGCTCGACGCCTGTTTCAAGTGAGATCAAGGTGGTTTGTATGAATTTTTCAAAGCATCTATGCCACTATCCTTTGGCCTTTCTTTGTCATTCTTTATCTTTAATTCCAGGCCTATTTCATAAGGAGCCTCAATCTTGTAATAGTCATCCTCTTTGTGTTGAAACAATTTGAAATTGACTTCTTCATCTTTGTACCTTACTTTCATCTTGCCGTTATCTACGTCGATCATCATTCGGGCTACTTTTATGAAGGTACGTCCCAATATCAGAGGAATGTCATCATCTTCTTCAATATTTATCACCAAAAAATCTGTTGGAAATAGGAATCTCTCAAGTTTGACCATTACATCCTTTATCATACCAACTGGTTTTGTGATTGATTTGTTAGCAAGTTGTAACACCATTGTTGTAGGTTCTATTTAAGGATTACCGATCTTTTTAAGAATGGAAAACGGAAGGAGATTGGTGCTTGAACCAAGATCAATCAGAGCTTTATCAAGATTCATTTTTTCAATGGTAACAAGTACTGTAATGCTTCCAGGATCAACATTGTTTTCTTCCTCTTTTTTCTCAAAATTTTCTTTGGTATTCTCTTCAACTTTTGTTTCATCTACTCTCCCAATCTTTGTTGTGACTGAATTATACATTTCTTTTGAATTGGTTTGAGTGGCGGTAGAAAATGGTCCTTGTTGTTGCTCATTCAACTGCTTTGCAATTTGCCCTACTTGTGTTTCAAGATTTCTGATTGATGCATCTGTATTTTTTTGGTTTTCCATGGACATCTGTATAAATTGATTCAAGGTTTCTTCGATCTTTGTAAGCTTATCTGGTTGAGTATATCTTTGGTATTGGTTCTGCCTATTTTGGCCATAGCTTGCATTGTTGTTGTATGAGTAACCTTGATTGTTTTGGTATGAGACTGTCTCTGCTGCTGGTTTCCCACATATTTGACCTCTTCATTAATCGGGGGACAAAAACTAGTTGGGTGGTCTCCTGTACAAAGTTCGCACATGGCTACTTGTTGTTGTTTAGGCGTTTCGTACAAGTTTTTGAGTTGTGGGAGATTTGATAACTGCTTGGTGAGTTCTTCCATAGTTTGAGTGAGGAGTTTATTTTGTGCTAATATTGCATTATTTGTATCCAACTCAAGAATTCCATGTTTCTTTTGTGTGGTTCCTCGATTATATTGAACTTGATGATCGGTGAGAGCCATTCTGTTGATAATTGAAACTGCTTCTTCAGCACTTTTTGCTAATAACGAACCACCGGGTGTTGCGTCAATTAAGAGGTTTGATGGGGGCTGCAATCTGTTGCGGAAGATGTGGACTTGTGTTAGGCTATCAAAACCATGACTTGGGCATTTCCGTAGCATGGATTTGTAACGTTCCCAAGCTTCACATAAAGTTTCATTTGCAGATTGAGCAAACGCGGCAATGGATGTTTTAGCATCCATGAACCGGTTGTGAGGGAAGAATCTGTTAAGAAAATTTTCTTCCAAGACATTCCAGTTTGTCATGGTTTCAGTAGGTTGGTCAAGATACCAATCCTCCGCTTTACCGATCAAAGAATGTGGGAATAACCTCATAAACACTGCTTCTTCTTCCGCTTCAGGTGCACCTAGCGTACTGGCTAGTTCATAGAACTTTGTGAGGTGGGAGTATGGATCTTCATGATCCAAACCTGCAAAAGGGTTAGCATAAATAATCTGCAGCAGTCCCGTTTTCATTTCAGCTTGTCGATTATTTAGAGTGTTAGTGAGACGAGCTAATCGTCTTGGACTGCTCTGACAAGCTCCACCGTTGACAACTTCAGCCATTGTTTCTTTTGTTAAGGAAGTTGATGCAGAAACTCCTTTGTGATTTTTCTTCTTGGATAGTTGTTTCTGTTTCTTCTTTTGTCTTTTGTTCTTTCGGATGGTTCTTTCGATCTAGGGATAAAAAAGAAGTTGTTCTTCCGAAGTCTTGCCTTGAAGCATAAACAGAAGTTTCACCACCTATCCAACACTTAAGCAAACATTGCGAAAAACAAATATATACAATATATAACAACTTAGAAGTATAGAAACTATTGCGATGTTTTAATATCTTAAACGCCAATCTCGGCAACGACACCAATTTGATGTTGAGTACAATCAAATGTAAGTATTATATTTTATCGTATCCACAGGGATTGGAGCGATATCAAAACCGCTCAATACTTTCTATGATTCCAAGCAAAAGTTCGAGATGTTTGGTTTATAAGTTACGAAAAGTAAACGCGGATAATAAATAAAGATAAGTTTCAGAGGAATAGGCTTGTTGGGAATTTGGTTTTCATTCACCGATTCAATATGCATATCACGAATCAGTTATACACAATATAAACATGTTTCGATATTATCACATATCGCTTACATACAAAGTTTATGTCCAAAATTTGATGATATTTCTACCTTATGGTTCAATCGACGATTTCTCAGCCTATTAAACAATACGGTAGCATTAAGATTCGATACTTTCATGAATAGTAAACCTAAATATATGTCTAGCATTTAGGGTTTAACAAATGTTATCTTAGATCGAGATTAGAATCGTATTTGTCAATATCATTTTAATCCATGAATTAAATGATAAAATAAAGATATCATCAATAACGATTCATATATAAATTGCATATAACGCCATGATTAAAGATAATACATACTGTTTCGGTGAACTACGACCAATCCCAATAAGAGATGAATTTAGCTACTCATGGTAGTTTGAAGCATAATAAAAGAATTGAGTTGAACGAGCATCAACGACGATTTCTCGATTCTTGATGCGTATCTAACTCCTCTTCCTCTAATCCTCACATCTATCTGTTATAGATTGTTTATGACATAAAATGTATTAAGAAAACATGAGATGCCCTTCTGCAATGCATTTGATCTCCTTTTATAGTGTTTTTGGTTGCCTAAGTTCGCTATGCGAAGTTCTGGTCACTATGCGAACTCCCTTTTCTTCTCCATTAAGATTTGAACTTTCAAACCGCCTTTTAGGGACCGCCATACTTCGCTATGCGAAGTACAATTCGCGTCGCGAACTCTGTCGCTTTCTTCCGCTTCCTGTCGCTTCAAGCGAAGATTGGTTATTTGCTTATGTTTTGAGTTGCTGGTTCCTCGCCTTTCCTCGCCTTTCCTCGCGTCGCGACCTTCGTGATGCGACCCATAGCGATCTTCAAGCAACGTTTGCTCAGTTTGATTCTGTTTTGTTCACCTGCATCTCGCTTCCTCTCGCTTCCTTTCACATAGCGAAGCTTCGCGTAGCGAAGTTTCTGGTCGCGATGCGAAAGTTGCAGGGCATGAATTCTTTTTGCTTGTAACTGATGTGTTATTTTGTTAATCCCTGCAAAACCAAACCCATTCAAGAGTAATATCCTTTTGTATCTTTTGTTGGTCAAATTTCATATGAAAAGTTTAAAGGAAGCAAGCATTTTATTAGAGTTTTGACACAAGAAATATCAACTATTGGACTTCCATCACACATCTTCCTTTAAATGAGTCTTTGCATACTAAGAGAAGGACAATGACTTGGATATAGAATCAACAAGTGTGCCACTTCTATCACTTAAATGAAAGAAGCATTTTTGTACCATAATAAGAGAAGGACTCCAGCTTGGATTTTGAATCAACAAGTGTGCCACTTACATCACTTAAATGGAAAAAAGTTTGAAATGTTTGATTTATGTTTGTGGGGAATAGAAGAGACATCTCTTCTATAGAGATGATTCATGTCTCATCTCTGGGGGGAGAGTTTTGAATTTTGAAGCCAAAGTTTGGCTAGGGTTTGACTTGAAGTTTGAGGTTTGAAGCTATAAAGGGGCTATGGTTTGAGCTTTGAATGAAGTTGAAAAACTTCAATGGGATTCCTAATGTTTAGTTGAAGTTGAGGACCTCAAATGGGATCCCTAGGGTTTGAAATAGGTTGTAGTTTGAATCCTAAAGTTTGAACTAAGTCTAAACTAAGGATGAGTTTAAAATACTACAGTTATGCAAGTGTTGTAAATGTTAAGAGAAACTTAACAAGATAAGATTGATTAAGCTTTTAAACAAAATGTAGTCATCGAAGATGACATGAGCATGGTATGTTTAAGTGTGATGTATCAACATGTGAATGAGTATCAGACAAGTAGATATGTTCATCATGGTAAGAGTTTATGAAGGAAATACTTGAATATGTGAGTAAAAGGTTTAATCCATGGATGAAATCACAAAGAAGTTCAAGTAAGCCTAATATTCAAGATGAATTGAGGATCAGATGGTGATAAAGGGTAAACTAAACCCTAACAGAAGTTCTTGAAGATAAGTACAGGAACCAAGCATTCAAACAAGGTTGAATTAAGGGCTTTGGGGAATCCAAACTCAAGTGGAAGCCCTAGTCATCCTCAAGATGTTTTGAAAGTGTAATCAAAAGGGAAACCCTAATTAAACATTTAATCAAAAGTATTTTCAAAAGAAAAATCAATTATACATGGTATGAATGGTGTTTAAGTCAAGACAAGCATGTTATGTACATTAAACAAGACTTAGACAAAGCATATTATCCACCTAAATAATCATGATTAAATAGGTTAAGGAAAGAATAAAAATAAAGTCATTTTTAAAGGTATGAAACTCCTAAAATGTACCACTTTTTAACCTAATAAAAAATGATTAAATAAATATTATTTTCAACATTTTTTCATGGATTCCCAAAATAGGGAAGATAAATGAAGAGTGTGCAAAAAATTGGCTCAAAAAGATCAATTTTCCTAAGTGAAATAATTGTGTGAAGTTGTGAAAAAAATTGAAAAGAAAAGTGTTAAAAAAAAGGAATGGTCTCACTAGGGGTTGAACCCACGCCCTTGGACTGACGGGCCTAAAACATTACCATCTTAGCCATGTGCGTGTGGTTGAAAAAGGATGGATGATGACAATAATATATGAAAATTCCATTTTGAAAATGTTTAAAAAAATAAACCAAAAGGTCTGGGGCAAGGGGGATTTGAACCCCAGACCTAAGGGTAACACAAAGCCTTAAACACGCACCTTCCACCACCGGGGTGGTGATACATCCGTGTATCAAACCACAACCAATTAATTAAGTAGTAAATGAAGATAGAAATATGAAAATGGCGCCACCTCCATGCCCGTCTTCTTCCACGAGCTTCAACAAATTTGAATTTCTGAACTTCCTCAATACTCAACCAAATGGCATGATGTAAAACGGAAATCGTTGGAAATTTCATGAGGAACTTAATGGCATTAACCAATTTTTTTTATTTTAAGTGTATCAAAAGAAATTAATCTCAACAACACATGAACCTGTCATACCCCAAATTTTGACCACTTAGATTTCCCATCATTGTGCAAATCATCATCACAATATGGATGTACCTTTATGCCTCATCAATCTCCTCAAGGGTTGTTGAGCATCCACTACAATCAAAATTAGGGTTTCAAGCCCTCTCAGAGCCTTAGACAAAGGATCAATCAAGGAATGACATGATCTTCAACTTGTATAGCCTCTCAAACATCCACAATGGATCAAAAGGACTCCCACTTCAAGGATTAAGCACAAGGTTGCTCCCTTTTAGGTGGATCAAGTCTCAAGATCGACAGTGTCACCAAATTAGGGTTTTGGTCGACCAGGGCTTCCAGATGGAAATTTTCCTTTGGGCATGAGCCAATACTTCAAAGCATAACCTAATATGCTCCATGGAACCTCATGGACCCAAACATCAAGTCAATTTGACCTCAGGGGATGCATACATCAAAAATCAGGAATTAGGGTTTCTTGACCTAATTCACCCCTAAGTTGACTTTTGGGACAAATCAAGATCCAAGACCTCAAGACATGATTTGAGGGTCTCTAATGAACTATATTGATCCATTTGGAACAATGGATTAATCCAAGAAGCTTGAGCAACAAGTCTCATTTTCATCTGCACCACAATTAGGGTTTCGCGAGGAAAGTCAACTGTAACTTTGACTTTTGAACTGGACATGCTCCCAAACCCTAGGACATGCCTCAATATACCCTATGACACCCATGGAACATGTCCATCAAGTTTTATTTAGGTCAAGGACATGATTTCCTGAAGAATTGCACAATTTGGAATTCATCTGATAAAAAGTCAACTGTGCACAAAAGTCAACTTTGACTTTTTGAGATTTTTCACCAAAATGGATTTTTAACCCTAAAATGATGTTTATGTATGATTTGAATCATCATTCATCAAGAAAAATCAAGAAAAGTTGGATAACTTGTAAAAGGGGTTACCATAAAAACTTGGAAAATTTTCTAAGTTAAAAATAAAGTGACAAAGGTACCAACTTTGGAGGACCATAACTCCTAAACCACAAGGCCATTTTCTTTCATCCAAAGATGGATTTGTAGCTCTCATTACCCTCTACAAAAACTTCAACTAGGCCTAACTCCAATTCATTATGGATTTTGAGCTATGAGTGAGCCAAAGTGGCTAAAAACATGAAAATATACCATTTTCCAACACTTAGAAAATTTCTGTCCAAGACAGATTTTGTTGAAACACCAAAACTTGTGAGATCTTTTCACATAGATGCAAGCTGAATCAAGTCCAAAGTTAAACATCAATGTTGTTGCATATGTTGCTAAGAATTCAAAGAGCTCAACAGCATGAATTGATTCAACTTAAGCCATGAGAAATCCATGCCCAAAGTCATGCTGCTGCAAGCTGTTTTGGAAAAATCAGTTTGCATGTTTGCTTGCCACACACGATTTTGAGCCAAAGACTAAGGATCACTATGCCACCTGTGTTCAAACCAATCACATTGCATCTTATCCAACTGATAAATCTGAGTCAAAAAGCCAAGGAATCTTCCAACTTGAAGTTCATCCACTTTGGCACATTTTGCCTTGAATTCAAAGTGCATTAATGTGGAATAGTGCATTGTCAAGGTAGCTACCCTACTCAGTCAATTTCTCTGATTAAACAACATTAAAAACATCTGAGGAATGTGGTTTTGGTCAAGGCATAGCCCTGCTCTTGGGAATGGCTAGCTTGCCTTGCTTGGGAAGAAATCCTCCAAGCCAATCCATGCAAATGTGATCTGATCCAGCAGCCATTCACTATTCCTCCAAAACAAAAGTTGATCACCTATAAATAGAGGTCCCAATGGATCATTCAACTCACACCAAAGCCAGTTACAGCACAGTTTTCTCTCATTATTTCTTAAACCTCAAGTTTTCTTGTTTTTGAGTAACCACTATCGGGTTTTGAGTTACAGCCACAATCAATCCATTCCAGTTGCTCAAACACATCACATATGATGTATTTGAGGTGTCCAAACACTTAAACACCAACTGTAACACCCCAGGCTCAAAATCACTCTTCAACCAAACCATTATGCTTCAATTTTGCAGGTGGAGGTCTCCAGCTTGATCCAAAGAGTTTCAAAGTGTTCCAAAGCTTGTAACACACTCCATAACATCCATTGAAGCTGTAGGGATCACCAATTCACGACTGGAACACCATCTGGTCAAAGTTCCATTTCAGCTTGCATCAAGGTGAGCTTCAAACTCAAACTCCATGATCCATGCATATTTCCTCGCATGATATTTTTGCCATTTGATTGCCATCATGTGTTGATTGTTTTGCCTCAAGAAATTGGATCACAGACCTTATAACCATGCCTGCACGATTGCTTTTGCAAATTAGGGTTCATCTGTGTTCATCATGATTATTTTACTCCACACTGAAAATGAATAAAATTGGGTATTGCCATCTTATTCCTTGTGGAAAAACGCACGGGTTTGGTGTTTGAATCATGTCCAATGGTTGAGAGATGAGTGAGATATGGTGCTTCACGCACGAGCCCGAGGAAGAAGATGGCCATGGCGCCATTCTTCAGGTTTTCCAACTAAGTTTGATATATATTTTTCACTTGCCATGTTATTAATGAATTGGCATTGCGCCCCAGCGGTTCATCAGCTGGTTTTGTGAGTATTGGCAAGCGAGAGGTCTGGGGTTCGAATCCCCCTCGCCCCAGACTTCTTTTTATCACTTTTTTATTTTTGTTATTTTTCATATTATTATTTTTAATGAATTGAAAAATTAATAACTCCTTCAATTTTTATCATTTTTGATTGGTTCTTTTTGCAATAATTCACAAAAATGTTTAAATATTTGATTTTACCAAAAAATCCCAAAAATATTATTTATTTCACATATTTGATATTTTTGCAAAGAATTAATGTTTTATGTGTTTTTAGCATTTAAAATATTTTTTCTCCCTTTGTTTTCTAACCCTAATTTGATTTCAATCATTTTGTAGGAAGAAACATGATTTTTTGGAACATTGATCCAAGATCATAATTTGTTTTCACATATTTAACAAGCATTGATCCTTTTAATTGAATTTTTATTCAATTAAAAATACACTTTGAAAACAAATTAGGGTTTTGAATCAATTCAACCCTCATAAACTTTTTTCAAACATTTTGGGCCTCTAATAGAGTGTAAGACCCAATCCTTTCTTGACCAAAACATTTTGGGCCTCAGTATATTGTATAAGTCCCGACACCGTCAAAAACAAACGGCGCGATCGTTGCCTTTTAAAAATAACTTTTTGGGCCTCTCCTTGAGCTGTAAGCCCCACCACTTGTACAAAACACTTTGGGCCTCTAATAGAATGTAAGACCCAACCCCTTTTTAACCAAAATCATTTGGGCCTCACTTATTGTATAAGTCCCTATGCGTTAAAAGAAAACCTCGGCGCAATCGCCATTTTAAACGAAAAAATCAATTGGGCTTACCCTCGTGTTATAAGCCCCACTCTTTTTCTTTAAAACTTTTTGGGCCTCTTGAGAGAGTGTAAGACCCAACCCCCTTTGTACAGAAACATTTTGGGCCTCAGTCACTCGTATAAGTCCCTCTGTACAAATTCAAACAGTGCGCTCACTGATAAAATCCTGGGCCTCTCCTTGAGCTGTAAGTCCCTAATCTTTCTTTTTCAAAGCATTTTCTCCTTTAATTTTGTATATACTGTGTTTTTTCAATCTTTCTTTGTTGAACAACTAACCAAACAGCATGGAAGCTCTACAACCGAGTAAGTGTTTACCCGCTTTCATATATATATAACTGTATTGTGGGGCTGTTTCACTGTAAGTCTTCTTTCATAAACTCTTATCAACTGTGTAATAATAGTATAGATATTTCGAGTTTCCCCGGCAACTACGTCTAGAACTAGGTGACGCCGTTTCGTTTATTCATAGAAATAGACACCTAGATCCCCAAATAGGATCACCAGATACAGTCTTCTCTTCGGTTGTCCTCATTAGGAATTGTCAAGTAACTCTACTCCTAAAGATGAATGTATTCTCCGTGAATGGCATCTTTGAGTTTCTTCCAAATTCTCGAACTTTCCTGACTTGATCTATTCCTTGTGAATAGCTTGCCTTGAATTTCTCGGGGTTTGGGGACCCACGGGCTTCTTAAAAGCATCGCCTTCCTCTTGGGCATCGTACAAGGACCCACAGGCTTCCTAAAAGTAACCCCGCCTCCTCTTGGGCTTAGTACAAGGACCCTACGGCTTCTTAGAAGTATTCACAGCCTCCTCTTAGGCTTCGTATAATGATCTCTTCCTTCGGGAATGATAGCCTTCTCTTGGGCTTCGTACAAGGACCCGTCGGCTTCTTAAAAGATTCCAGCCTCCTCTTGGGCTTCATACAAATTGTCCCGACGACCTCCTAAAGGTATAGGAACAGAACCTAGTCATCCTCATAGAAAAGTCCTTTCATAGAGTCTACTACTGTTTCTCAAAACATGGTACAAAAGATGAAATTCTAGACTTGGACAGTCTAATCTCCTTGAGTCTCAAAGACATTCTCAAGCACCCTTCAAAAATAGGAAGGAAACCCGTAGACTCGGACAGTCTCAATACCCTTCGGATTTCCCGCTTCCTTAAAGAACAGGAATAATCCAAATCCTTGAATCAAATCCCTGAGTACAGTGTTGCTCATATAAGAACTGATTTTCTCTTTCAAAATCAGTATACTGGACCTGTCACTTAACTGAAACAGTAACCAGCCTCCTCTTAGGCTTTGTATAATGATCCTTCTTCAATGAAGTTAGCCTCCTCTTGGGCTTTGTACAAACGATTCTCCCCAGCGGAGTCAAACAACATTTAGCCTCTTTCTCGGGCTTTGTACGAGACACATAAGAGACTCCCTCGTTGAGTCAATCATCCCTTTCGCCTCCATCTCGGGCTTTATACGAGATACAAAAAGGTTCTTATTGAGCCAAACAAACAACAGCCTCCATCTCGGGCTTCGTACGAGATACAAAAACACTCTCTCGTTGAGTATAAAAGATTCTCCTGTTGAGTCAAATCCTAACAGCCTCCATCTCGGGCTTCGTATGAGATACAAAAAACTCCCTTGTTGAGTCAAATAGCCTCCATCTCGGGCTTTATACGAGATACCAAACGACTCCATCGTCGGGTCAAAACCTTTTCTCCTATCTCTCGGGCTTTGTACGAGACACATATTAGCCTCCTCTTAGGCTTTGTATAAGAAAACCACTGGTTGATCCAATCAACCTTTTAGCATCAAAGCTGTGCCTCGTTCATAGTACACAAACATCAACAACTCCTTCCCCTTTCATCTAATCGCTGTAAGCGGCAAGCCTCTGGATCATCTACATCCATGCCATTGTCCCTTCTTTAGCATGAGAAATTCCTAAGGAAAGATGGCATTGTTCAACACTGAGTTAAAGTCTTCTCCTTCAGGTTAAAATCCCCTATAAAGGAAATTATGGCATTACTAGGATCCGCGTATCCCGGTTAAAGTAATCCTCCTTTATAAACCAGTCACCCAACAGTTGAGACAGACAAACCCTTCTTTAGAGATGACAAATTCTCTCTAAAGTCGAGGTCTTTCAGCTTCACGTCTTAGGCTTTGAACAAGACACAAATGGACTTTTCAGCTTCATATCTTGGGCTTTGATCAAGATACAAATCACCTTTCGCTTCACGTCTTGGGCTTTGAACAAGACACCAAAAACAACCATTTACTCCCATAGAATAGGAGGAACTACGAACGCTCTGATTTCCCTGTTTCGATAAACGGGAATACGTAGGCATAAGATTGAAAGAAAAATCTTAGCGAGCACAATCAACAAAAAACCAAAATCCCATACTCTCATGTATCTATCAAAAGTATCAATCCTAACATCCTAATCCTTGTTCCCCGCCAGAAACCTTCTGCCCAGATAAAAAGAAAGAAACCCGTATTGGCGAAAATACAAATAACCAGTACAAAGCCCCCCCACATTGATAGCATTTGCAACCTAACAGACCGCTGTTTAAACTCAGTATGCAAGCTGGGTTAATTGGAGACATCTATTTCCCTTCCTTATTCAGCTCACAATAGGATAAAAAATGAATCGACCTGTAGTTTAAGCTCAAACCGCAGAGAGCGACCAGCTCTTAAGAACCGCGTCCAAAATCGCTCGCTACAGAAAAATGGCGCCCACCGTGGGGCACTCCAAAGTTAGATCTAGGCACGGTCTTCCTTTTCTTCACTTATGTGAAAGCCATAGATTGGGGCTTCCGCCGGGGAACCCATTTCTGTCAGGAACTTAGGATTCTTAGCTTTATAAGTCTAGGATGATTAGGACAAATATATATACTGCTTTTCCTAATTGAATATGTGTTTATTTTTCTGCTACTGGGAATGCGTGTGATGCCGCATGTGGTGAGATTGAGTATACACTTAAGATAAGTGATGGCGACGGGGTCGACCATCAATCTCAGTGGAGGCTGACCAACGCAACCCATTCACTCTCTTAGCCAATGGGCCGGTTGTTAAGTCTGAGAAGCTGAGGAGCCAAACCCTTTCGTAGTGTGGAAACTATCAGAAATAGTTGTTACGCGATACTACCCTCATTTGAGACTGGTGATCTATTCTCGGTGAATGGCACTTACTCTAAGATTGCTTTACAACTCGCTGGCGATTCGCTTGTTGTTTTGCTTTCCTGGGAGGAGCTGATGATAATGAGTACAGGTACAAAAATCACCCTAGTATAAACCTTTGGGGATGGGTAGAGCCTTGACTTCATGACAACGACCTTTTGACCCCATGTTTTTTCTATGTTTTTGTGTGCTGCATTCATGCATTCATTTAATAAAACATTAAAACATTCAAAAAACTTCTCTTCTGGTCTCTCTGTTTTTCAAATTAAACTAAGACTGTGATTGCAAATATCAGAGAAGAGGATTACGCTAATGGATTTCGGTAGAAGGAGAACTCACCAGTATACCTTCAAGGTTCCAAAACTAGAGGATTTGAGAAGGTTAGCGAGGATGATCACTAACCCAGAGGCTTTCAGAGCCAAGAACGGAGGTTTGCTACCACTGTTAAGAGTCCATGTGATTGAGGGAATCATGGATGCGCTCATTTAGTTCTATGATCCAGTTTATCACTGTTTCACATTCCCGAATTACCAGCTCTCACCAACGCTGGAGGAGTATTCCCATCTGATCGACCTACATATCACCGATCGAGCTCCATTTTCTGGACTGGAAGAAATTCCAAAGAATCAGACCATTGCAAGAGCAATTCATTTGGACGAGTCTGAGGTCAGGACTCACATGACTACTAAGGGTGGCATCCAAGGTCTGCCGGCCCAGTTCTTGACGAAGAAAGCCCTGTATTTTGCCAGTATAGGAAACATAACTGCTTTTGAAAGCATTTTTGTCTTGCTCACCTACGGGTTATTTTTGTTTCCCAACATCAATAACTTCGTCGACATTAACTCCATTAAGGTTTTTCTCATTGGAAACCCTGTGCCGACTTTGCTCGCAGATGCGTATCATTCTGTACACTTAGGAAATTTGTACAGTGGAGGGGAGATCACATGTTGTGTACCTCTGCTTTACAAATGGTTTATCTCTCACTTGCCCAAGTCTGCTGCTTTTTTGGATTGTAAGAGTGCCTTACGCTGGTCGCAGAAGATCATGTCTCTTACCAACTCTGATATAGATTGGTGCAATAGGATTTATGAGGGAATCAGAATCATTGATTGTTATGGAAACTTCCCCAACATACCCCTTATAAGAACTAAGGGAGGAATCAACTACCATCCGGTATTGGTTCTTCGTCAATTTGGATACCCGATGAGACACATCCCACTGGGTGTTCATCTGGAAGGTCTTTTCTTCAAAGAAGGAGAAAACGACAGAGCGCTAAAGATGGAAATAGCGAACGCTTGGAAACATGTTCATAAGAAAGGATGAGAGTCTCTAGGAAAACCAGACTGTGTCTCGGTGGAGCCTTATCTCCACTGGGTACAAACTAGAGCTCTCAAGCTGAAGATGCCTTATCCTCGTTACAAAATTCTTCCGCCAAGGGAATCTGTCATGTACTTCATGACGGAGACTGAAAAGCTTCAGGTTACTCTCAACAAAGTTCAAAAGGAGAGAAGGTCTTGGAAGAACAAGTACCGCACCCTCGACGTAAAGTGCATCAAAATATAGCAATTACTGAAAGAAAAGGATGCTCTGATTGAAATTTTGGAGCAACATGCTGTAGAGAATCAAGATGACCAAAAGAATTTGCTCGCTCCTTTCACCTGGCAAAGGAATGACAACCCGACAACGGCCCAAGAGCCCCGGTCAAAGAAAAGGAATATATCAGAATCAATACCCGATTTCTCTTCAGAGAGGACTCGGGACACATTAGTTTAGGTTTCTGTTTCTGTACCTTGTAATCTACTGTATTTCCATTTCTATAATCCTTTGAATTCAATAAAAAGGGGTTTCCCCACCGTTTGATATTTGCAATCTAATTGTCGAAGTTTATTTTGATTAAACCTTAAACAATTAATATAATCATTGCATTCATCATTCTCACATCGCGTATTCTTCTTTCCTACGAATCTCACGTTTGTGTCTCGGTTCTAGAGTCAAACTGTCTCATTCGTACAATACTCGGGCTATTCGTCAGAAAAAGATGGATGATCTTGAGGAAGAAAATAGAGAGTTGAAGGAAGAGATCGACGCTCTGAGAGAGGATATGAGAAAGCTTCATAACGACATACAAGCATGGCAGAAGCTCAGCTACAACGAACTGTGATCTCAGAGGTCACCTCAACGCCCATAGTAGAAAGGTATGATCCTAGGTATCAGATACTGAAAGATCGTCCTTGGGGCATGCCTGTTAACTATATCCCGGAAGGATATGTTCCGCCGATCACTGAGGATCAGGGAATCACAACAGAAGCCGCTGGGCCTGAAGGTTACAAACTTCGGGAAAGCGAAGATGCCAGGGGCATACTAAAGACTCCTGAAGGTTACAAACTTTGGGAGACGCCAAGACTCACTGTCGTAGTCACGGTACCACCCCCTGTGGTGCACACTATCCCGGAAGGACAGATTCCACCAACACCTGCTGGTAAAAAGGAAACTTTGTTTGACAGAATGGATGAATTCCAGGAGCAGTTCTTGGAAATGCAGAAGGAGCCGCAAGCCATTCGCGGTCAGGATTTATTTGGAAAGGACGCCGCAGATCTCTGCTTGGTCCCCAATGTGAAAGTCCCGCACAAATTCCAAGTGCCCGACTTTGAAAAATACAAGGGTAACTCTTGACCTCAGAGCCATCTGCTGATGTACGCTCGGCGGATGTCAGCTCAGACAGAGAATCAGGACCTACTGATTCATTACTTTCAGGATAGTTTAACCGGTGCTGCACTCAAATGGTACATGGGTTTAAACCGTGCTACGATTAGCACATTCAGAGATCTTGGCACTGCCTTCGTCCAACAATACAAATACAATTTGGACATGGCACCCGACAGAGATCAACTCAGATCGATGTCACAAAAGGACAAGGAAACCTTTAAGGAGTATGCTCAAAGGTGGCGTGAAATTGCCGCTCAAATTTGTCCACCTCTTGAGGAAAAAGAGATGACAAAGATCTTCTTAAAGACCTTAAGCTCATTTTACTATGACCGAATGGTTGCCAGTGCGCCCAGTGATTTCACCGAAATGGTCGACATGGGTGTACGTCTTGAGGAAGCCGTCCGAGAAGGATGTTTGGTAAAAGACACTGGATCGACGAGCGGTACTAAAAAAGAGCAAGATATTGGGAATATCTCTCTCGGAAAGCAAAGGCGACGTTATCAACCGGTAGCAGCTGTAACTCTAGCTATCAGCCCAGCGCCTATTCCTACGTATCAACCTCAGGTTGCGCAGAGCCAACCTGACCAACAAAGGACACAACAGCCTCTTCAGCAGGCTCGTCCTCCATATAACAACAACCGTACAACACGGCCACCAGGATTTGATCCTATACCCATGACGTACGCCGAACTGTTTCCGTTACTACTGGCTAAGGGGCACATCCAGACTAAGTCTCCTCTTACAGTACCGGAAAATCCGCCTTTTTGGTTTAAGGTGGATCAAACATGCCCTTATCATTAAGGAGGATCAGGGCATAACATAGAGACTTGCCTCAATTTCAAGTCTGACATGCAAAAGCTTGTTAGGAGCGGGCTCTTATCTTTCAAAGATACGAATCCCAATGTTCTTACGAACCCGCTGCCTCAACACGAGAAAGCTGCAGTCAATCTGATTGAGAAAGAGACTAACAACGTCTATCAAATTCACGATGTACTCTTGTTGAAAACCAATCTGGTCAAGATGCATTGTAGACAGAGTGGATATGGCTATGTGCCATCTCATAATTATCACCAGTGTGATATCTGCTCTAAAGATAACCAAGGATATTCTGTGGTGCTAGCAGCTCTGCAGGAACAAATGGATCTCGGATGGATCCAAGAGCAACGAATTCGTGGAGTTAACATGGTCTACATGAATTCTAACGTCATTCAGAACCACGACATCCGTGCGATGAATGTCAATTTGGTGGCAATGCACTCAAGGCAAAGCCAGTATCATAATCTGCCGCGGCATGATTACAGTTCTTGTCTGACTTGCTCGGTAAACAAACAGGGAATTCCTATCATGGATGGATCCAAGAGGACCTCCAACGTCAGATGGATCTTGGATGGATCCAAGACTACCATGATAGGAATTCCTATTAGATCAATATGGTTCAAATCTTCGATATTCACGTGATGAATACCAACCTGGTAGAGTTACATGCTGAATAGATCCGACTCGGATTCCTAATATCACATGACTATCAAAGCTGTAAAGCGGGTTGCGAAAGCGATCGGGGTTGTACCCTTGTCCAGGAAACACTTCAGCACTTGTTAAATCATTGGTGGATGCCAATCTACATGGATGAAGATACTCAGCAAATTAGTATCAGCAACAGAAACCCCACTCCGCGTCAGAGTCGGGATGTCCGATCAGTGGAAGCTAACCTAGTGAGGTTCCATTGTATTCAAAATGGGCGTGGCCAGGTGCCCCCACACAACTATGACAGTTGTAGCGTCTGTTCGGAAAGTAACCAAGGGTGTTACCTTGTGAGAGCAGCTCTTCAGGGTCAGGTCGATCGTGGAGAAATTCGTCCCTATTCGGGTTCTGGACCCATCAACTGGACGCCAAACTACCTTGCCGAGCAAGTTGAGGATGTTGTCACAATCTCTGGTCATCACAGGACCAGGGATGTTTTTGCCATTATCCCTCTACTTGACGAATCTAAAGTTCCCAACCGGGAACGGATCGAGATTACTTACGATGGTCAGAAAAATCATAAGGTTCCCGTAGTCATCTATCTACCGGGACCACTACCGTATGAATTAACTAAGGCAATCCCTTACAAATATGGTGCAACAATAGTTGAAAATGGAAAGGAAATTTCATTACCCTCCATCGTGAACATTGCAGACATCAGTCGTGTAACACGGAGTGGTAGAATCTTCAACCGAGGGGTTGGGGAACTTAACAAAGAAAAGGAACTTCAGACAGAAGCTCCCGATCCCCCAGTCGGTCAATCCGGTAATCCCGACCTTTTGAAAAATAATGATGAGGTGCTGAAGCTCATCCAAAGGAGTGAATACAACATTGTTGATCAGCTATTACAGACTCCTTCAAAGATCTCAGTATTATCACTGTTACTCAGTTCAGAAGCCCACAGGGAGGCTCTACAGAAATTCTTGGAGCAGGCCTTTGTGGAACAGGATGTAACAATCAGACAGTTCGATAGCATTGTCTCTAACATCACTTCTTGCAATAATTTGGGATTTAGTGATGAGGAATTGCCCGAAGAGGGTCGTCGTCATAACATGGTGCTCAATATCACAGTTAACTGCCAGGACGATGCTTTAGCCAGCGTACTGGTAGACACAGGGTCAGCCCTGAATGTTATGCCGAAGTCCACTTTGATGCAATTATCATTCAAGGGCCCTCCGATGAGAATCAGTGAGGTCATCGTCAAAGCATTCGACGGATCTAGAAAAACAGTTATCGGCGAAGTTGATCTTCCCATAACTATCGGTCCTCACACTTTCCAAGTCACTTTCCAGGTCATGGATATCCGGGCAAGATACAGTTGTTTATTAGCAAGACCTTGGATACATCAGGCTGGAGCGGTTACTTCAACCCTCCACCAAAAGCTGAAGTTCGTCCAGAACGGCCAACTCATCACGGTTTGTGGGGAACAAGCCTTGCTTGTGAGTAACTTATCATCATCTACTTGTGTAGAACCCGAGGAGATTATTGGAACGTAGTTCCAAGCACTGTCGGTAAGCAAGGACAATCAGTTCAAAGGAGAAACCTCGATTTCCTCATACAAAGATGCTATCAAAGCGGTCGAGAGTACCGATACAACCGGGTGGGGACAGCTTGTCATTCCTATGGACAATAAAACAAAGAAGGGTCTTGGTTTTTCTGCAACCTGTACCCAGAAAGCTGCCAGCAATGAAAGTCTTCATCCACTTCAAAATTTTTTCCACAGTGGAGGTTTCCTTCGCCCAGTGTCTCAGACAATTCATGCTATCAATGAGGAAGATCCCTCTAACACGGATTAAGAATGGAAGTCCTACCTTAACAAGGACGGTTATATGTCTCAGGAAGAGGTGCCTATGCCTTTTTGCTTTCCTACAGAAAGTCCGAGATTTATACCAAGATCAGATGCCGAAATGATCTATGGAGATTGTGATCCGGAAGGATGCCGTGCTCCGCCAAATTCATTAGAGGAGGACACTCCGATGAAAGACAACTTTGACTACAATTACTATGGCCCAATGGACGGCCTGGCAATGTTGCAACCTTACCCAGGAAACTTGGGGCAAAAGAGTCAGCCGAGCAATGAAAATCAGCTGAGCATCATTGAACAAAATACCTGTATCCCCACCATGTCAGGGGATCAACACTCAGGTTATTCAGAAACTACTCAACATGAAGATGAATTCGCAACTTTTGCAGGACTTGAATTCATCAACTATGCTTTTCCTGAGGTCAACGTCATCGAGAGAGATGACTCCTCCAGTTCCAAAGAAGTTTGGGACACTTTGGGACAACCAAGTGGAAAATACGACTTTATGGTCAAGTACACTGCGCCCGTAAGCTCTCGTATCAGGTTCGAAGACATCAAGCCAACTGGATGGGGAGATGTACCTGAGAGCACGAATACTATGCAAAATGCAACAGAGGAATTCTCCTACGACAACTCTGCCTGGGAGACAGATTCCAATGATCCTGCTTTACCAGAAATCAGCGTTATTTCTGAAGACAAATCAAGGAAGGTGCCAGACTTTGTGATTCACCGAGGGGTTCGCCGCCAATGGGTTGCTGTCGAGGTTCCGAAGATCGTTCACCAGTCAAAGTAATTGCCCAGTTTTGTTTTATAGGGCTGTAGTTTCAAGGGTCGACTTGTTCATTAATTAATGTCGTTCTGTAATTTCCGCATTATTTGCTGTTTTCTCTTTTTGCTTTTTCAGAAAATGGTAATCCTAAAAAAACAATTCAAATAAAAACAAGCAGTAAAATAAAAACACTGCACACACTTGCATTTTCTCTATCTCTTCTAAACACGAATCATCACGTCATGCAGATTGCTTGTTTTAAACCCAGTTGAAACATACGATCCGATGCCTTCTCCCAACTTTGAGTTCCCGGTATTCGAGGCTGAAGAAGAAGTTGACAACGAAATTCCAGAAGAGATCTCCCGATTACTCAGACAAGAGGAAAGGTCCATTGAACCTCACAAAGAACCGTTGGAAACGATAAACTTGGGTTCAGAGCAAGAGAGAAAAGAAATCAGGATTGGGGCGCTGCTCAGTCCAACTGCCAAAGAGACTTTGATAAAGCTTCTCAAAGAATTTCCCGATGTATTCGCTTGGTCCTATTAGGATATGCCAGGGTTGGATACCAGCATCGTGGAACATCACTTACCGTTGAGATCAGAATGTTCGCCAGTAAAGCAAAGGTTGAGACGCACTCACCCAGACATGGCCATCAAAATCAAAGAGGAGGTACAGAAACAGATTGACGCGGGTTTCCTCGCTACGTCTGAATATCCTCAATGGTTAGCCAACATCGTACCCATTCCCAAAAAGGACGGAAAGGTCAGAATGTGTGTTGATTACAGAGATCTGAACAAGGCAAGTCCAAAGGACGACTTTCCTTTACCACACATTGATATGCTGGTAGACAGCACAGCAAAGTTCAAAGTTTTCTCCTTCATGGATGGATTCTCGGGCTATAACCACATCAAAATGGCGCCGAAAGACATGGAGAAAACTTCGTTCATTACCCCATGGGGTACCTTTTGCTACAAGGTAATGCCGTTCGGTTTGAAGAACACTGGGGCAACCTATCAAAGGGCCATGACTACTCTGTTTCATGACATGATACACAAAGAAATCGAAGTGTATGTCGATGATATGATTGCAAAATCTAAAACAGAGAGTGAGCACGTTGAACATCTGTCAAAATTGTTCGAACGTCTAAGAAAATTCAAGCTCCGCTTGAATCCCAACAAGTGCACCTTCGGTGTCCGTTCAGGGAAACTACTAGGGTTCATCATCAGCCAGAAAGGGATTGAAGTTGATCCTGACAAGGTCAAGGCCATTCAAGAAATGCCTTCTCCGAAAACTGAAAAACAAGTCAGACAGGTGGGTCATATGCTCCTCTTCTGTCTTAGATTTGGCAATCATATCATCGACTTACACTTCTATTTCTTTGTGTATCATGTCATGAAACAGAGTAGTCATGGCCCTTTGATAGGTTGCCCCGGTGTTCTTCAAACCGAACGACATTACCTTGTAACAAAAAGTGCCCCATTGAGTGATGAAAGAAGTTTTCTCCATATCTTTCGGAGTCATTTTTATCTGATTATAGCCCGAGAATCCATCCATGAAGGAGAATACTTTGAATTTCGTTGTACTGTCTACCAACATGTCAATGTGTGGTAAGGGAAAGTCATCCTTTGGAATGGCCTTGTTCAGATCCCTGTAGTCTACACACATTCTGACATTTCCATCCATTTTTGGAACTGGTACTATGTTGGCTAACCATTGAGGATATCCTGATGTGGCGAGGAAACCCGCGTCAATCTATTTTTGTACTTCCTCTTTGATTTTGATGGCCATGTCCGGGTGAGTCCGTCTTAACCTTTGGTTTACCGGCGGACATTCCAACCTTAACGGTAGATGATGTTCCACGATGCTGGTATACAACCCTGGCATATCCTGATAGGACCAAGCAAATACATCGGGAAAATCTTTAAGAAGCTTTATCAAACTTTCTTTGATAGTTGGACTAAGCAGTGCCCCAATCTTGACTTCTTTTCTCTCTTCTTCTGAACCCAAGTTAATCGTTTCCAACGGCTCTTTGTGAGGTTCAATGTACCTTTTCCTCTTGTCTGAGTAATCGGGAGATCTCTTCTGGAATTTCTTCGTCATTTTCTTCTTCAGCCTCAAATACCGGGAATTCAAAGTTGGGAGAAGGCATTGGATCATATGTTTCAATGGAGTTTAAAACGAGCAATTTGCATGACGTGATTATTTATTTTTTTAGAAGCGACAGAGAGAATGCAAAAGTGTGTGCAGTGTATTTTCTGAAAAATGCTTGTTTTTATTACTTGAGTTGTTTTAAGGATTACCATTTTCTGAAAAATCGAAAAGAGAAAACAGCAATTAATGCGGAAATTACAGAACGACGTTATTTTATTTATGATCTTGTCGATTCATGAAACTACAGCCCTATAAAACAAAACTCTGTCGCTTTGGGAAAAGCGAAGAGATACATTTACAAAAAGTGAGCCCTATCAAAACATCCGTTTCACCTGGGCAGGGTGAAAGGTTAAGACAAAGATGGCAATTACTTAGACTTATGAACGACTTTCGGGACATCGACAGCAACCCATTGGCGGCGAACTCCTCGGTGAATCACAAAGTCTGGTACCTTCTTTCTTGACTTGTCTTCAGAAATGACGCTGATTTCTGGTGGAGCAGGATCATTAGAATCTGTCTCCCAGGAAAAGTTGTCGTAGGCGAACTCTTCTGTTGTATCTTGCATAGTGTTTGCACTCTCAGGTAAATCTCCCGATCCAGTGGGTTGGATGTCTTTGAGCCTGATACGAGAGCTTTTAGGAGCGGTGTACTTGACCAGGAAGTCGTACTTGCTGCTTGGTTGTCCTAAGGTGTCCCACGCTTCTTTGGAACTGGAGGAGTCACCCCTTTTGATGACGTTGACCTCGGGAAAAACATAGTTAAGGAACTGTTGTCCTGTAATCTTTGCAAATTCATCGTCGTACTAGATATCTTTTGAATGCCCTGAGTAATGATCCCATGATTCGGTGGGGATGTAGGTATTATTTTCAATGATGCTCAGCTGATATGCGTTGTTCGGCTGACTCTTTTGCCCCAAGTCTCCTGGGTACGGCTGCCAGATAGGCAGGCCATCCATTGGGCCATAATTGTCATGGTCAAAGTTGTGTTACATCAGAGTGTCTTCCTCTAATGAGTTTGGTGGAGCACGACATCCTTCCGGATCACAATCACCGTATATCATCTTAACATCTGACCTTGGTATATATCTCGGACTCTGTGCGGGATAGCAAAGTGGTGTAGGCACCTCTCCCTGAGACATATAACCGTCCTCGTTAAGATAGGACTTCCACTCTTCATCTGTATCGGAGGAATCACCCTCGTTGATGGTATGTACTTCTTGAGACACTGGGTGAAGGAAACCTCTACTGTGGAAGAAGTCCTGAATGGGATGAAAACTTTCATCGTTAGTAGCAGTCTGGGTACAGGTTGATGAAAAACCAAGACCCTTCTTTGTCTTGTTATCAGTAGGAATGACAAGTTGTCCCCCATCCTTTTACATTGTTACTTTTGATCACTTGGAGAGCATCTTTGTACGAGGAAATTGATGTTCCTCTTTCTGATTGGTTGTCATTGCTTACTGAAAGTGCTTGGAACTGGGTTCCTACAACCTCCTCTGGATCTACACAAGTGGATGACGATAGGTTACTTACGATCAAGGCTTGCTCTCCACAGACCGTGACTAGTTGGTCGTTCTTGACGAACTTCAGCTTTTGGTGAAGTGTCGAAGTGACTGCCCCAGCCTCGTGTATCCAAGGTCTTCCTAACAAACAGCTGTATACTGCCCGGATGTCCATGACCTGGAAAGTGACTTGGAAAGTGTAAGGACCGATAGTTATGGGAAGGCCGACTTCGCCGATAACCATTTTTTGGGATCTGTCAAATGCTTTGACGATGACCTCACTGCCTCTCATCGGAGATCCTTTAAATGATAGTCGCACTAGAGTGGACTTCGGCATAACATTCAAAGCCGATCTGGTATCTACCAGTACGCTGGCTAAAGCATCGTCCTGGCAGTTGATTGTAATATTCAGCGCCATGTTGTGACCTTTGCCTTCTTCTGGCAATTCCTCATCACTAAATCCCAAGTTGTTGCAGGAAGTGATGTTGGAGATGATGCCATCGAATTGTCTTATTGTTACATCCTGTTCCACAAAGGTCTGCTCTAATACTTTCTGTAGAGCTTCCCGGTGAGCTTCGGAACTAAGTAATAGAGATAACACAGAGATTTTTGAAGGAGTCTGCAACAGCTGATCAATGATGTTGTACTCACTTTTCTAGATGAGCTTCAGTATCTCATCATTGTTTTTTGAAAGGTCGGGATCACTGGATTTCCCGATTGGTTGAATGGGAACTTCCATTTGAGGTTCCCCTTCTTTGTTAGGTTCTCCAACTCCTCTGTTGAAGATCCGACCGCTCCGTGTTACTCGACTGATGTCTGCAATATTCACGACAGAGGGTAATGGAGTTTCCTTTCCATTCTCAATTATGGTTGCACCGTATATGTAAGGGATCGCCTTATCGAATTTGTACAGTACTGGTCCCGGAAGATAGATAACTACAGGAGCCTTTTGATTTTTCTGGCCATCATAGCTGGCCTCAATTGGTTCGAGGTTGAGAACCTTTCCACCATCAAGAGGGACTCTTGATTCATGGAGTAGAGGGATTATGGCACATACATCTATCACGGTAATCCTGAATCCATCCAATATCCATCTGACTCTGGAGGGCCTCTTGTACAAAAGAGCATCCATGATTGTTTGCCGAGCAGATTAGATAGGAATCATAATCGTGTCGTGGAAGATCATGATGTTGGCTTTGCCTTGAGTGCATTGTCACCAAATTGACATTCATCGCATGGATGTCGTGGTTTTGAATGATATTGGAATTTGTATAAGTCATGTTGACTTCCCGAATTCGGTGATCCTGGATCCATCCGAGATCCATCTGTTCCTGTAGGGTGGATTGCACCACAGAACATCCTTGATTGTTTTTAGAGCAGGTATCACACTGGTGATAGTTACGAGACGGTACATGACCGTATCCACTTTGCCTGCAATGCATCTTCACCAGGTTGGTTTCCAATAAGAGTACATCGTGAATTTGATAGTTGTGTTTAAACTCCTCCTCTATCAAATTTACCGCAGCTTTCTCGTGTTGAGGCAATGAGTTTGTATGAACATTTGGATTTGTATCCTTGAAGGATAAGACCCCGCTCCTGATAAGCTTCTGCATATCGAATTTGAAGCTGAGACAGTTTTCTATGTTATGTCCTGGACCTCCTTGATGGTAAGGGCAAGTCTGATCCGCTTTGAACCAAAAAGGAGGATTTTCGGGTACTGTAAGAGGGGACCTGGTTTGGACATGCGCCTTGACCAGTAGTATTGGAAATAGTTTTGCGTACAACATTGGTATAGGGTCGAACCCTGGTGGTCGCGTTGTACGGTTGTTGTTGTACTGAGGATGAGCCTACTGAAGAGGCTGTTGTGTCCTTTGCTGATATTGTTGTTGATTCGGTTGGCTCCGAGCAATCGTAGGTTGATACGTTGGAACTGGCGCAGGGTTCATGGCAGGAGTTACAGCTGCTACTGGTTGTACCGTCGCCTTTGCTTTTTGAGAGAGATAATACTAATATCTTGCTCTTTTTTCTTAGGGAAAGCATTACCGTATCTTTTGGTATTGCTTGATGGTCCGGTATCTTTGACCAGACGTCCTTCTCGGACTGCTTCCTCAAGACGAACTCCCATATTCACCATCTCGGTAAAGTCACTGGGCGCACTGGCGACCATTCGACTGTAGTAAAATGAACTCAAGGTTTTCAAGAAGATTTTTGTCATCTCTTTTTCCTCAAGAGGTGGACAAATCTGGGCGGCAATTCACGCCATCTCTGAGCATATTCCTTAAAGGTTTCCTTGTCCTTTTGTGACATGGCTCTGAGTTTATCTCTATCCGGCGCCAAGTCCAGGTTATACTTATATTGTAGAACGAAGGCAGCGCCAAGATCTCTGAAAGTGACGATCTTAGTACGGTTTAAACCCATGTACCATTTGAGTGCGGCACCGGTTAAACTATCCTGGAAGTAGTGGATCAGTAGTTATTGGTTCTCTGTCTGAGTTGACATCTTCCTAGCGTACATCACCAAATGACTTTGAGGGCAAGAGTTGCCCTTGTATTTCTCAAATTCGTGCACCTTGAACTTGTGTAGAATTTTCACATTGGGGACCAAACAAAGGTCTGTGGCGTCCTTTTCGAATAGATCCTGACCGCGAATGGCATGCAGTTCCTTTTGCATCTCCAGGAATTATTCCTGGAACTCATTCATTCTGTCGTACATTCTTTCATTTCCACCAGAAGGTATCTGTGGAATCTGTCCTTCCGGGACAATGTGTACCACGGGTGGTGGTATAGTCATTACGACATTGACTCTTGGTGCTTCCCTATCCCGAGGTTTGTAACCTTCAGGAGTTGCTGTCATACCCCTTGCATCTTCGCTTTCCCGAAGTTTGTAACCTTCAGGCCCATCGGTTCCTGCTGTAGTTTTCGGATCTTTCGTGATCGGCGAAATATATCCTTCTGGGATATAGTTGAGTGGCATGCCCCAGTGAAGATTTTTAGGCATGTTGTACCGAGGATCATACTTTTCCACTATGGGCGTAGATGTGATCTCTGAGATCACAGTCCTTTGTTGTTGCATCTGGGCTGCTGACTGAGATTGCATGTCATTGTGAAGTTTCTTCAGATCTTCTTTCAGAGTGCCAATTTCTTCTCTCAACTCTCCGTTCTCTTCCTTGAGATCATCCATTTTCTTTTGTCGATTGGCCCGAGTATTATACGAATGAGACAACTTGACTCTAGAATCGAGACACAAATGTGAGATTCGTAGGGAAGAAGAATGCGTTATGTGAGAATGATGAATAATATGCAATAATTATATTAATTTTTTTTTTTGTTTAATAAAAAGAAACTTCAACAATTGGATTGCAAATATCATACAGTGGGGAAACCCCGTTTTATTGAATTCAAAGATTGCAGAAATGGAAATACAGTAATTTACAAAGTGCTGTAAAAGGAAATGTCTAAACTTATGGATCCTGAGTCCTCTCTGAGGAGGGCTCAGGTGCTGGTTCTGGTACTTTCCTTTTCTTTGACCGGGACTCTTGAGCCGTTGCGGTTGTCATTCCTTTACCAAGTGAAAGGAGCGAACAAATTCCTTTGGTCTTCTTGATTTTCTACATCATGTTGCTCCAAAATCTCGATCAGAGCGTCTTTTTCTTTTAACAGTTGCTGTATTTTGTTACACTCCACATTGAGAATGTGGTACTTGTTCTTCCAAGATTTCTTCTCCTGTTGAACTTTGTTGAGAGTGACCTGAAGTTTTTCCATATCATACATAAAATAAAGGACATATTCCTTTAGCGGAAGAACTTCTTGACGAGGGTAAGGCATCCTCAGCTTAAGAGCTCTAGTTTGTACCCAGTGGAGATAAGGTTCCACAGAGACACAGTCTGGTTTTCCTAGAGACTCTCTTCCTTTCCTGTGAACATGTTTCCAAGCATGCACTATTTATGTCTTTAGTGCCCTGTCATTTTCTCCTTCCTTGAAGAAAAGACCTTCCAGATGAACATTACGCGGGATATGTCTCATCGGGTATTCGAATTGACGACGAACTAAAACTGGATGATAATTGATTCCTCCTTTAGTTCCTATGAGGGGTACATTAGGGAAGTTTCCACAACGGTCAATGATTCTTATCCCGTCATAGATCCGATTGTACCAATCTATGTCAGAGTTGGTAAGAGACATGATTCTCTGTGACAAACATAGAGTACTCTTATGATCCCAAAAAGCGACAGACTTAGGTAAATGAGAATTGAACCATTTATATAGTAGGGGTACACAGCATGTGATCATTCCTCCGCTGTACAAATTCCTTAAGTGTACAGAATGATAAGCATATGCGAGCAAGGTCAGTACAGGGTTTTCGATCAGAAATATCTTAATGGCATTGATATCAACGAAGTTATCAATGTTGGGAAACAGAAATAACCCGTAGGTGAGCAAAACAAAGACGCACTCGAAAGCAGTTATGTTCCCTATACTAGCAAAATAAAAAGCTTTATTTACCAAAAACTGAGCTGGCAAACCTTGGATTCCACCTTTAATGGTCATGTGAGTCCTGACTTCTGACTCGTCCAAATAGATTGCTCTTGCGATGATTTGGTCCTTTGGAATTTCTTCCAGACCAGAAAAGGGAGATTGGTAAGTGATAGGTAAATCAGTCAGGTGAGAGTACTCCTCCAGTGTTGGTGCTAGCGGATAATCCATGAATGTAAAACAGTGATAAACCGGATCGTAGAACTGAATGAGTGTAGACAGGATTCCTTCAATTACATGGACCCTTAACAGGGACAGCAGTCCTCCGTACTTAGCTCTGAAAGCATCAGGGTTGGTGGTCATCCTTGCCAACCCTCTTAAATCCTCTAATTTTGGAACCTTGAAGGTGTACTTGTGAGTCCTCCTTCTACCGAAATCCATAACGCAATCTTTCTCTCTGACATTTGCAATCATTGTCTCAGTTTAATTTGAAAAAGAGAGACTAGAAGAGGAAATTTTTCTTTGTTTAAAGTTTTTTAATGAAATGAATGCATGAATGCAGCATACAAAAACATAGAAAAAACATGGGGTCAAAGGTTCGGTGTCATGAAGTCATGGCTCTACCCATCCCCAAAGGTTGTACTGGTGAATTTTTGTACCTGTCCTCAAAATCATTGACCCCTCTTGGGATAACAATAACAGGCGGGTTCACCCGAGCGAGCTGTAGTATCTTAGAGTAATCTCATATGAGGGTAGTATCGTGTGACAACTATTTCTGATAGCTTCCGCACTACAAAATAGCCACATGGTCTCAGCCTACTAAATCCTCAGTTTCATGGATACCATAATTGAACAATCTGCTTTCAACAACCGAAGTCGTATAAACATTGAATCCGCAAAGGATATCTCCGCTGATTCGATGGTCTACCCGGGTCTCTTATTTGGGAGCCACTCCCTGTAAGATTACCCGTCTAATGCCATCACTTATCTTAGGTGTCACTCAAACTTTCCAGATGTGGCATCACCCGTAGTCCCATTAGCAGAAAAATAAACACGGACATTAAGTAGGAAAAACGATATATATATTTATTCCTAAAACTAACATCCTAGACCTCTTAAGAGCTATAATCCTAGTCCTATACAGACAATGACTCCCCAGCAGAGTCGCCATTTTACTGTGGAAAATGGGGGCGATGATGACTAGATCTTACTTTGACTCCCCTGCAGAGTCGCCATTTTACTGTAGCGAGCGATTTTTATCGGTGACGCGACCACCTTATCGCTGGTTTTTGGGTTTCTCCCCACAATGAGGAGGGGGTGCTACTTTCTGATTTCTTATTTATCCCATGAAGCTGGAAGGGAAAGGGAAGCTATCTAAAACTAACCTTGCACGCGAATGTTTAACTGAATAAACGCTTTAAGAGATTGGGGGGTCTGGGGTCAGGTTATACAATGGGGAGTTGTCAATTACCCATCCTATATGTGGTTATCCACAGGATGTCAGCTTCAGGATCTGCTTTGAACTTGATGGTGTTTATCCGTTAATGGTTTGGGAAAGTTTCTTGGGAAAGTGTGACAATGAGTTTTTGTTGATGTTCGGGTTTTCCTGATGTTTTTTGGTAAGGTACTGGACCTAAGTTTTGATTGATGTGTGAAGGTCTTGGACCTAGAGTTTTTGTTTGGTATGCTCGCTAAGATTTCGCAATCATATGCCTATGTATTCCCGTTTAAAGAAACAGGGAAATCAGAGCAATCGTAGTTCCTCCTATTCTAAGTGAGTAAAAAGATGTTTTGGTGTCTTGTTCAAAGCCCAAGATTGAAGCTAAAGGGTTTATTTGTGTCTTGTTCAAAGCCCAAGATTGAAGGTTAAAGGTTTGACTGAAAGAGAACTTGTCATCTTTAAAGGGAGATGTTGATTTTTGTGTGCCTTGATCAAAGCCCAAGGTTGAAGCTAAGAGGTTTATTGACTCCACTGGGGATGCCCTTATATAAAGCCTAAGAGGAGGCTAGAAATGACTGAATCAACAAGAGAGTGTTTATATCTGTGTCTTGTACAAATCCCAAGATTGAGGCAAAAAAAGAGACTGACTCTTTGGGGATATCATTATACAAAGCCTAAGAGGAGGCTAAAAGGTTGTATTTTTCGGGGAAAATGCTCTGTCTGTCTTGTACAAAGCCCAAGATTGAGGCTAAAAGAAACTGACTCTGTGGGAAAGAAATCTTTATCTGTCTTGTACAAAGCCCAAGATTGAGGCTAAAAGAGACTTTACTGACACTACTGAGGATATTTTAGGTGTCTTGTACAAAGCCCAAGACGGAGGCTAAAAGGATTTGACTCAGCTGGAGAGTATTATCTGTCTTGTACAAAGCCCAAGATGGAGGCTAAAAAGAGTTTGACTCTGCTTAGGAATTTATTTCTCAAAGCCTAAAAGAAGGCTCGGAGGAATTGACTCCGCTGGGGAAGATGTTTGTCCCGAGCTTAAGAGAAAGTTATGAAAATTTATGTCTTGTACAAAGTCCAAGATTGAGGCTAAAAGGGTTTGACTCAACAAGAGAGTGCTTTTATCTGTCCTGTACAAAGCCCAAGATTGTGGCTGAACAAGCTGGAGAAATCATTATACACAACTTGAGAGGAGGCTAACCCCTGCTAGGGGAAATCATTATACAAAGCCTAAGAGGAGGCTGAAAAAAGATTGACTCAACAAAAGAATGTTTTTTATCTGTCTCGTACAAAGCCCTAGATTGAGGCTAAAAAGGGTCGACACAACAAGAGAGTACTGAAAGGTGATTGACTCAACAAGAGAGTCTGGAAGAGTGATTGACTCAACAAGAGAGTCTAAAATTTGATTGACTCAACAAGAGAGTCTGAAAATTGACTGACTCAACAAGAGAGTCTGAAAAGGTTAGCTTCATTGGGGGAGAATTATTGTACAAAGCCCAAGAGGAGGCTAACTATGCTGAGGAAATGAAGGATCATTGTACAAAGCCTAAAAGGAGGCTAGCTTATACTGGGGATTATTGAGATCCTGAGGCAGGTCCAAATGGGGAATCAACTCCTGCTGAGGATTATAGTAGAGTTGAGATGTCAGATGCCTTGAGGTTCTGATTTGAGATAGTGTTATACTGATGATAAACCGATCCTGGCTAGGGAATTTTAGGAGAGAGACTGGGTTTTAGAACCCATAGGTTTTATCTCTACTGGAGATTGATCGGGTGATCAGGGTTTCTTCATATATTTTGTAGGGAACTTGAGAATGTCTTTGAGACTCAAGGTTAGACTGTCCAAGTCTACTAGTGTGGAAGAGTTTTATCTTTTGTATGATGCCCAAGAGGAGGCAAGGGTATTAAGGGATGAGAATCAACCCTAAATTGGTCTGAGATTTGACATTGGAAAGACTGCTTTAGCGAAGGATGACTAAGTTCTATCTTATACCTTTAAGAGGTCTTCAGGGTCCTTGTACTAAGCCTAAGAGAAGGCATGAGAACTTCTAAGAAGCCGGAGGGTCCTTGTACAAAGCCCAAGAGGAGGCGGGGATGCTTTTAGGAAGCCTGTGGGTCCCAAACCAAGAAAAGTTCAAGTAATGCTATTCACCGAGAATAGATCATTTAGTGAAAGTTCTGAGGTTTGAAGAAATTCAAGAGATGTTATTCACCGAGAATAGATCAACTCTGGGGAGTAGAATTTCTTTGACAATTTCTAATAGTGACAGTCTGAAAAAAGGTTCATGAAGAATATTGCCTTTCTCTTTGTTCCATATTGTTTAAGCCCAAGAGAAGGCAAGACTGTATCTGGAAATCCTATGGGGATCTAGTTTTGACTGTATTTAAGAGTGACCAACTGGCTTTACCTAGTTCTAGACCTAGTTGCCGGGGAAAACTCTAAATAACTATACTAGTATATATACAGTTGATATATGACAAGTATCTAAAAGGATATGAAAGAAGACTTACAGTGCGCAGCTTCCCATAATACAGTTATATATATTAAAGCATGTAAATGAAAGCAGATAAAACTTACAGGCGAGCAAGCTTCCATGCTGTTTTGTTAGTTGTTCAAAGAAATTAAAGAAAGTTTTGATAAAAACATGTATATTTGAATCTACATCAAAAGAGAAGTTCTTTTTGAAAAGATTATCGGGGCTTATACTCAAGGAGAGGCCCATGGTTTAACAGTGATCGCACTGTTGTTTTTAAAGATCGTATCGGGACTTATACAACGACTGAGGCCCAAAGAAGTTTACAAAAAGGTTGGGTCTTACAACTTAAGGAGAGGCCCAAGGTGTTTTGAAAAGAAGAAAAATATGGGACTTACAACACAAGGGTAGGCCCAAGGAAAGACAATGATCGCACCGTCGTTTTGAAAATCACAGAGGGACTTATACAATGACTGAGGCCCAAAATTATTTTATGTACAAGGGGATTAGGTCTTACACTCTATTAGAGGCCCAAAGTGTTTTGAAAGGTTTGATAAAGATCAAGAACCAAAAAACCCTAATTTCATTTTCTTTTAAAAGTAATCCTTTTAATAAAATGAATAAAAGTGACAAAAATACCAAATAAGTCTAAATAAACTACTTGTGATTTTTTATTAAGGTTTGAAAAATGAGGTTTTAATCACAAGATGATTTAGGACTCATTTGATTTTGATTTTCAAGATGAATATTCCTTTTTGAAATGTTTAAAAACAATAAAAAGGGAATTTATTTACAAAAATACCAACTATATTAAATAAATAATATAAATCTGATTTTTTTTTTGTGAAATAAAATACTTTAATATTTTTGTGATTTTTTGCAAAAAGAACCAATAAAAAATGATTAAAATTGAAAGAGAAATTAATTTTTCAAATCATTTAAGAAAATAATATGAAAAATAAAAAAATGGAAAAAGTGGTAAAAAGGGGTCTGGGGCGAGGGGGATTCGAACCCTAGACGTCCAAGCTACAGCGCGCGCCTTCTACCACTGGGGTGGTGATACATCCGTGTATCAAAACCAACCCATAAATACATAAGGGGTGCCTTGTTTTAGGCCTGGGAAAGGCAAGGCAAGGCCAACTTTTGGGCAATTTACGTGAAGCCTCTAACTTTCTCATTTCTCCATGGATTGTGACAAAATTTATATGCATCTGGCCTAGAATTTCCCAAGGAATCCAATGGTGGTCATGGTTTTTTCAGATGAGGTCCCTATTTTAAAACCCGGTAGTGGTTTTGAAATAGGCCTACATTTGCATTTTCTATGCTACCTCATGTTACAGGCAAGGATTTCATGATGAATTGGTTCAAACACAACATATACAACATGTATGAGATGTTTATGATCAGTGGACTTCAAAGCAATGCATATTTCAAAGAGTTCAAGTTGTGATGCTTACCCCTTTGGGAGCCTTTTGTGCTATCTGCCAAGTTCCTTGTGCCAGAAGTAATTTGATGCTTTGGACACTCTCAATTGATCCCTTAGAAGCTTTTAGAATGGTTGGAACCAGCTGGAATCCTCAGGAACAAGTTTGACGTAACAGGATATCTGATACGTCAAGTCTTCAGTCATTTGTAGAAGTCCATTAGGAATCAGTCTTCAGAACTTCAGCACTTGTCTTTAAGAACATTATCCTTTACTTCTTCAAGTCTTCCGAAACATCAGAGCTTGTCCATTAGGAATCTGTCTTCAGAGTCTTCAGTACTTGACCTTTGGAACCGTAATCTTCAGAACACATAAGTCTTCAGAGTCTTTCTGCACTTAGTCTTCAGAGCCTTCCGCCTTCAGAACTTCAAGTCATGAGAGTCTTTAGCACTTTGGTTCTCCAGAGGATTATCTTCTTCAAAAGCTTCACAATCTTCAGAATCTCGACCAGTTTCAGAGAGCATCCACAAGAGCATTGCAACAACAATATCGGCATCCTTGGATCTGACTGATCACAATCAGATACAAAAGCATTCTTGCTTCTTGTGACTTGTGTCACACATAGTAACTTCGCATATTATCAATTACGCTCATCTGGCTGGTGCTTTGTAGGATCTGATATCTTCTGTAATTATGATCTGCACACAACACACGTTAGAACATAAAATGGCTCTTTCACAAATACGTATTGTTATCATCAAAACATAGATCGAGTTGTAGAGACAACTCTTGCTCTCACAATCTCCCCCTTTTTTATGATGACAAAACCAAGTATTTTGATTGAACATTTTATACAAGGTAATCACCAAAACTAAACATATTAAGAGTCCGGAACAACAGCTCCCCCTGAATGTGTTATCCTCAAAGTTTTATCTGTGAGCGTCTAGAATCTTATATGATCCAAAGACATACAGAATAACAACTTGAGTTGCCAGAACATAGAATAGAAAAGGACTACTTCTCTATCTTGTCTTTAAGGAGACAAAAGTCTTCAACATCTGGACTAGTTCATCAGAACTTCCATCTTCAGATCTTCAGAACTCAGTTCCTTTGTAGTCGTATCAGAGCTTGTAATCTTCAGAGACTTCTGAAGCATTTCTACTTTTCAGCAAATTCATTTAAGCACAACCAGAACAATTCTTGTCTGATAACATAGCCTCGCTATTCATCAGAGACAGACACTATTTTTTAAGAAACTCCCCCTGAGTTTCAAACTTTGTGAAGATTTGAGATTTTGCAATTGGATCTTCAGGGTAATCTCCCCCTAATTTCTATAAGTCAGATATTGGGATCTTCAGAATCGTAATTCAGAATGGTAAGTTTTTAATCATCAATATGGATCATGACTCTTTCAGAGTTTGACTTTTGAACACAAGTCTTCATCTCAGAACCTTGTTATTGTCACAACTCAGTGGTTCATCAAAGCTTGATTTTTGATCAGATACCAATTGAAGGTTAATTTTGTGATCAATCAACGCTTGATATTGAATCTGGTACACATGATTTGATTTTAGTCTGATACCAAGTGATGTGCTGAGTCTTATACCAGAGTATGTTGAGTTTGATACCAAGTGAAGGAATTCTTCTTATACTACTTAAAGGTAATTCCTTTGTGTGCTGAAATGATACCAATGAAGGTATTTTGACAATAATTCACAGCTTTGCTCTGATTGATATTACTGCAGACTGAGTATGATACCAACCTTTATGTATACTGAATCTGATTCCCATTTGTTGATTTAGTCTGATACCAAATCATTTTCTACTTAACTGATTCTTGGTAGACATCAGAACTACTTCTTCTTGGATCTTCAATTCGGAACTTCAGACAGTTCTTTGACTTCTGATTTGCACAATTTATCTGAACAAGCATCTTGAGATGTAGACTTTGTCTTGACTGCTTTCAGAGTTTTCTTCTTCTGATTCTTACGTTCTGAAACTCATATTCTTAGACAGCTTACAGCTTCTGAACCAAGTGAGACAGAGATCACGATAAACTTTGACTTTCAGACAATTCTCAACTTCTGAACAGTACTGGGTAGATCTGATTCTAAACACATGTTCACGAAGTGTACAATTTCTATCATATGAACAACAATTTATAAGAACTTTTAGCAAGGTTCTTCTTTCTTAACCTATTTTTAGAATGCCTAGTGAACTTGTTTAGAGTTCCTTGGATAACATCAAACAGTATCGTTAGTAGTAAACACATTTTATGATTGCTTTGTTTGAGTCTGCATTCTGTAATCTTTCTGTTCTTTTTATGTTCTTTAAGATTTCTTTTTCCCAATCAAAATCATATATTTCTCCCCCTTTTTGACATCATCAAAAAGTTTAGAGATCAAATAAAGCATTATCATTGATGGACAAAATAGATTGAAACTTCAACACAGAGCCACAAAATAGTTTTAAAAAAATGAAGCTTAGGTTGAGCTTATTCCTAAAGGGTTCAAGGTAATCAAAACATAGACCTAATGAGGATAGGTTCCTAAGGGTTAGACTAAAACGAGCCTAATGATGATGAGAAAGGTGAGAGTAAGCTTTCAGAATCATCAGTTCTTGGGTTATGCAGCTTTTCTTCTGCTTGGATAATTGCCAGCCTCTTGCTCCTCACAATTTCCTCTGAGATCCATTTATGGAATTCAGTTCAGATATTTCTTATTTCCATTGGGTCCACACAGGAACTGGAGGCATCCACTAAGCTTTGGATTCTTGAGATGGCATTATCCTTAAAGGATGTTAATGCATCATTGATAGTCTTTGATTCTAACGATCATTGTTAGATTATGATAATGTTTTAAATGTTTTTATTTAACCAATGTAAGCATCTCAGAGAAAAATTTTAAGTTATGGATTTAATACTGATATGATTATAGATGATAAAATAGAAAGTAGCATTGACTCATTGATTAAAATGATGTAGAACCATCAACACAAAACCACACAAAACAATTTGAGATACACTAAGTTTTAAAGCTTAATCATCAAAATCTTCCACTTCATCGACTCTTTCACATCTAGTTTCGGCTGGCGTAGGTCCTGGTCCGAACCTGCTTATTAATCCCCAGGCTTTTTCTTTCAAGATTATTTCAGATATTATTCTTCCATAAGGAATGTGAAAGTACCTCTTGTTTCTCGAGACTCTGATAGAGTGTCTCATGTGATTAAAAATGGTCTTGGGTAGGACTATTGTAACATGATGAGTTAGGAGAAAGACGAATATTTGGTCATCATGAGTCAGTGTGCCCCTTGCAGCCCAACGAGGACAAAGGTTGGTCAGAGAGAATTTGAACCAGGTTTTTGGAGAAGGAAAGAGCTTCTCAGGGTTATTCGGTTCGTAAGGAACTGAATCATCAAACAGGATTCTGCACCATTCCACCATGCTTAAGTCAGACTGAAAGTTATCAATCATGACTCCATTGGAGATACAGCCAGTGAATTTCTCTATCAAGAAGACAGAGATTGCGATGGGGTGATAGTAGACCTCAGACCAGATGGTGTTTCCATCGTTGCTGACATTAGCAAAATTCCAGAACTCTTTAACAAGGTCAGGAAAGATAGGACCATTTAATAGAGAGTAATAACACTGCCAAGACTGAGCCTGCATGCTTCTTATTATCTATATGCCATCGTTTCTGAGACGAGCGAGGTTGGGTCTTTTCTCAGGAATGACCTTTAAGTTTTCTTTTCTACCTAAGAAGGTTGGACCATTTCTTTGGGAATTCATCATCTTGTTGCAATAAGAGTATTGAGATAGTGACGAACTAGATTTTGAGGATGACTTAGGGTGAAGCAAAACCCTATTATTTATAGGCGAATGAGAGTAAGGAGTATAATAACTAAATTGGTACTCAAGGATTTGGGTTTACTATTTCCTAGATGGTCATGATTACTTAGGGTATGCTAAAAGGCGTAGCTATGTGGGAAAAGAAAACGAAGCAGTTACTAATTTACTTTGAGAAGAATTAATGTGTTAACAACTGCTTTGCAATGAGTGGCCACTGGGGCTTCTATATTAATAGTGACGGTTTCTTGAGCCACTAAAATATCTTCCAAGAACTTTCAATAAATAATATCAATTAGTGATTTGTTAGATATTTTATAATTTTTAGAATTTAAGGTTCAATAATCAAAATGATTCACAGGCACAGTTCATTAATCTTTAAATAACTCAGGGCAAACTGACACTATTGAAATAACTTAGAACGATTGCGGTTTCAAATATGCACTCCGCATACATAGTTAAAACATAGATAGATTTAGTTTTTCTAGTTACTAAAGATTTCACACTCAGTCTTCAACAAGCAGTTATCTGGAAGGCTTTCAGGACCATCTTCTTTAATTCTTTCTTTGATCATGTCCATAATTCCATCTCTAAAGTAAATCTCAGACAAAACTCTTCCATAAGGAATGTAGGACTTTGTGAGATTTCTGGACTCTGAGATGGTTTTCCAGAGACAGTTGAAGATAGTGTGTGGAAGGTTTATCTGAAAATCATTCATTAGTAAATAAATGAATTCATGGTCATGAAATCTAAGAATGTCATGACTTTCTCCTCTGGGAAGAAAATTGGACAACATGAGCTTGTACCAAGCTTTGGGAATGGGTAGAAGATTTTCAGGATTGAAAGGAATGTATCCTAAAGTCATGTCATGAAGGGATGCAAAATTTTTAGAGGCAAAGAATTTGTTTTTGTCAAAATTAATAGGAATTCCAACATCTTCACACCCTGTTGCAATAGTGACTGAGAACAGGTTGATGATGATTGGGACTTCAGAAACAAAGGAGGTGATGCACTTGCTTTCAAGATCAAGATCAGTATGTTTCCAGAAATCCTTGACTAGATTGACATAGACAGGCTTTTCTAGCATCATGGAGTACCTAGTCCATTGTTGAGTGTAAAGCACATCTGCTATACTGCAAGCAATGCAACTCGAGAAAGGAGGGGTATTGATTACAAATTGTTTTTCAGGAATGATTTCAAGAAGATCTTGGTTACCAAGAAAAGTGAGTGGAGGCATGACGATAGATGGACAACAATGTTTATGACTTTATAAAGAGAATTGTGAGTATGAGTTTGTTTGATAGGAAGACACGATTTTATACACGTAAATGGGTAGGATAAGTTGTACCCTAGTCTAGGAAAATCATAGATTTGTACAAAAGGATTTAATAAGATTTTAGAATAGATTATGTTGTCAGAGATATGTTATAGTTTCCAAAGATTCGCAATTATGATTGAGGTTACTTTTGAGTGCACGCATAGTTAAGAAGTTTTCTTGTAAGACGGGAATATTTCAGATCATTTATTTCTTCCTACCGAACCAAATTCATGCATAATTGTTTAAATATTTAAGATAGAGAAGATCATACCTTACAAGTATGAAATTTCTATTTTCATATCTTGCATTCAATTCTGACTCAGGACTTCTGATCATCATTTCTGCTTCTGCTTCCTTCAGAGTGACCTGTTAGGTTCTTGGATTCTTCAAAGTTTGCTTCCATTCTGATTTCTGAAGAGTATGACTATTTTTTGAATTCTGATACTGGTTTGAGAACTCGAATCAATTGATCCTATTCCTTTTCATGTTCAGACAAACTTATCTGATTCTTGAGAATGACCAATCAGAAACTTTGATTTACTTGATTAGAACGATAACCTTCCTTAAGGCTTCCTTATTTCCAGAAGGTCATGTAGTTCAAGGCTATAACATAAATCGTCGAAAGGTTATGTGCTGAGAGATTTAGACATCACGTAATATCCTCTGACTTGTTTCTTCAACCTGATGCATATCCTTGTTTAGAACCAATCATCAAACATATTTACAACGTGAAACATAGTTAGCATGATACTCCATGATCTCACAATGATGATCTAACTTGTTTGAGAATAGTCCACAGCATATCTACTTTTGTCGATAATGTTAACTGATTTCTTCATTCAGAATGACATCAGCAACTTGAATCCTTTTGACTCTAAGTAGAAGACTTAAGTGTTTGGATTGACATCTTCTGATTTCAGTGTTTAATAGGTTCTGAGAATCTTGTCTGATAGTGATCTGATCTATAATGTTTGGTTCAACCGGAGATAGTCTCAAGTCATCAAAACTTAGTTACACTGATTCAATCAAGACTTAAGAGATCATTCTTGATCAAGTACTTGATGAATCTATGAAAATCTTCTTCCTGAATATTCTTTCAGTTCCTGCATAGCTTTCAAGAAAATAATATTCAGTTCTTCATTGAGTCTTTTGACTTTTGATCAACCAGGATTCAGATGTTAAATTATTTCTAAGAGTTTGAATTCTTCAGATTCCTGACTGCAACAAACTTTATTCTGAAATTCAAAATCATAGAACAACAATTTTCTTCTTTACATGAAGAAGTTCTGAATGAGTTTTTACACGAGAAAGTCAAGGGTGGACCTAATCCGTTTCTTGAAAACATCTCAAAAACTCATAAAGAATTAATCTTCAGCAAACAAGACTTCTTATTTTCTGATGATTCAACCTTGAGCAAAATACGTGGTTCAACTACACGTAACTTCTGATATAAGCATTCAACGGATACTACTTCTTATCTGATGAATCTATCATATCAGCTGATTCTTCAATCTTTATCAAAACTTTAAGTGAGAAAGATTTAGTTTTTGACAACTGTAAAAACTTCCAGAATCAGTGATTTGCTCAAGTACTCTAATTGATTACAATTTTGTACACAATCATCTTCTGAACTGTTACAGAAATTGTAAGTGGATTTCAATCTTACCCAGAGTATTTCTACGCACCGCAACTGAATCTTTTTCTAACACTGTTAAGTGTTTGATATCCATCAATAACAGAACCGGAGCTCTGATACCAATTGAAGGTGCGAGAAAGACACAAGAAAGGGGGGTTTGAATTGTGTATTTACTCTTTTAACAACTTTTCGCTTCTTGTCGTTAAAGCACTTAGGATAACATCAGAGTTCGTTGAGAGACTCTGACTAGCGAAGATACATTCAGGCTTGCTATGCATAAAGCATGAGAACCAACAAGAGTCTGAACATAAACTACATTTCTTAGAACTTGCAGTGCGGAAGCTTATCAGAGTTAAGCTGCAAGGTTCTGACTTGCTTATGTAGGGTTCTGATACTCAATATAGAAAGATAAACAAAGACATTAAGCATAAGAGTAAAGAACACATGATATATCCTAGTTCACCACAAAGGCTAATCCAGTCCACCCTCCTCAGGTGATTTCGCGTTGAACACAAGGTCTTAATCCACTATAATCAATCTCGATTACAGATGCACAGGCCATGCCGGTGACTAACAAACTGCACAACCGCACTGTGACTAACATGCAATGAACCGTTCAGGGTTTCAACTTAATGAATATAACGAACATTGACCTGCAGGTTCCAATCTCGCAAGATCTACTGCTCGGCTTTCACAGCTAGATGTTCAGGGATTCATCACAATGAATATAACGCTACTGACCCTATTTTAGGATTTCCCACAATGACATCTCGCCATTGTCTTCTCGAGTCTCTGGTCACACTGACCACTCAAGGAATCCTAATTCACCAAGAATTAGTTATACATGAGAATACAAGAATGCTTCTTAACAAGCAGATTACTCCTAAGTTTAAGTATAAAGAACACACAAGTGTTCAAGCAAGATGTGAGCAACAGCTCCTTGCTATTCTAAGAAACTACACAAATGTATAATGATTTAACAGTTGTTGACATCTTGCAGATCTTCTACTTCTTCGTCTTCTTGGGTGAGCAAGCTTTGAGTAACAACTCCTTGCTTCAGATCTTCAATGTAGCGCTGACTAGAAGGTGGTTGATGACTTGACTGATTTGCAATGTTGTCTTCTTCATCAACAGCTTCTATACCAATTAATTGTTGTTGTGTTGATTTGATCTTTGAGCTTCAACAACAATGGCCATGTGTAAATGGTGCTAGCTTTTGATATTTAAGTGTTACAACGAGAACTCATCGTTGTTGCTATCTTCACACAATGACTTTGCTCAATTCTCCATTCATGGACTGAATCGATGCCTTCAGAAGCGTATGCTCTTTCCTTTAAATAGCCCAGTAGAAATATAGCCGTTTGAAATACCGTTGGCTGTTGGAAAAGAGACGTTGTGTAATAATTAGTTGTACTGACACATCTCCTTTTTGTTGTGGGAGAAGTGATGGGATAAGTCTTTCTTGGGCAGAGTGTACAGTCGTCCACAACGGTAACATTTTACTTCCAAACTTCAGAGGCTTCTGATGGTAAATTAATGAAGCATGAGTAGAGCCTTCTTAACAGGATATTTGATACGTCAAGTCTTCAGTCATTTGAAGAAGTCCATTAGGAATCAGTCTTCAGAACTTCAGCACTTGTCTTTATGAACATTATCCTTTACTTCTTCAAGTCTTCCGAAACTTCAGAGCTTGTCCATTAGGAATCTATCTTCAGAGTCTTCAGCACTTGACCTTTGGAACCATAATCTTCAAAAAAAATAAGTCTTCAGAGTCTTTCTGCACTTGGTCTTCAGAGCCTTCCGCCTTTAGAACTTCAAGTCATGAGAGTCTTCAGCACTTTGGTTCTCCAGAGGAATATCTTCTTCAGAAGCTTCGCAATCTTTAGAATCTCAACCACTTTCAGAGAGCATCCACAAGAGCATTGCAACAACAATATTGTCATCCTTGGATCTGACTGATCACGATCAGATACAGAAGCATTCTTGCTTCTTGCGACTTGTGTCACACATAGTAACTTCACATATTATCAATTACGCTTATCTGGATGGTGCTTTGTTGGATCTGATATCTTCTATAATTATGATCTGCACACAACACACGTTATAACATAAAATGGTTCTTTCACAAATACGTATTGTTATCATCAAAACATAGATCGACTTGTAGAGACAACTCTTGCTCTCACACTGATCACCCTTAATCTCTTGTTGGTAATAGACGAGATCATGTTGGAGGGGATAGACGTGTCTTGCGAGTTTAAGTAGTGTGCGCAGTGAATTGTTTGGAGTTAAGCCAAGTGCTTACAGATTGTTTTGATGAATCGTTGCAGGATGATGCTGAGATGTTTATGTTGAGGGCAACTTTGAGTATAAGTGAAGGTGGAGAAGTTGGTGTTTTACCTTTTTTTTGTGAAATTTCGAAAGTGTTTCCTGATGACGTAAGTGATTTGCCTCCAGAGCGTGAGGTAGAGGTTGCGGCGAATTTGATACCAGGCGTGAGTCCGGTGTGAATGACTCCTTACCGGATGTCTGCATCTGAGTTGGGAGAATTGAAGAAACACTTGGAAGAGTTACTTGGGATGAAGTTGTTCGACTGGATGTTTCTCTGTGGGGTGCTCCTGTGCGGTCGGTGAAGAAGAAAGATGGTACTATGAGGTTGTGTGTGGATTATAGACGATTGAATAAAGTGACGATCAAGGATAAGTATCAACTTCCGAGGATTGATGATTTGAGGGATCAATTGGTGGGCGCTTGTGTTTTAGCAAGATTGATTTGAGGTCTGGTGATATTCCGAAGAAAGCTTTCTGGACGAGGTATGGTGACTATGAGTATACTGCTATGTCGTTTGGTGTATCTAATGCACCTGGTGTTCATGGAGTATATGAATTGGATTTTTCATGAGTATTTGGATAAGTTTGTGGTGGGTTTTATTGACGATGTTCTGATATGCTCAAAACCCGAAGAAGAGCATGCTGAGCACTTGAGGACTGTGTTGCAAGTGTTGAATGAGAAGGAGTTGTATGTGAAACTGTCGAAGGGTGAGTTTTGGTTGAAGGAAGTGATTTTCCTTGGCCATGTGATTTTAAGTGGAGGAATTATTGTTGATCCTTCTAAGATTAATGTTGTATTGCAGTGGGAGACTCCGAAGTCCACTGCTGAGGTCCGAAGTTTTCTGGGATTGGCGGGTTATTACCGCAAGTTTATCGAAGGCTTTTCTAAGCTGGCATTACCTTTGACTCAGTTGACTCGAAAGGGGTCAAGCTTTTATGTGGGATGTAGCTTGCGAAGGGAGTTTGTGGAATAGAAGAAGAGGTTGACGACCGCTCTAGTGTTGATTTTGCCTAATCCGAGCGATTCTTTTGTGATGTATTTGTGTCATACCCCAAATTTTGACCACTAAGATTTCCCATCATTGGGAAAATCATCATCACAATATGGATGAATCATTATGCCTCATCAGTCTCCCCAAGGATGGATGAGCATCCACTACAATCAAGATTAGGGTTTCAAGCCCTCTCAGAGCTCTTAGACAAAGGATCAATCAAGGAATGAAATGATCTTCAACTTGTCTAACCCCACAAACATCCACAATGGCTCAAGAGGACTCCCACTTCAAGGATTAAGCACAAGATTGCTCCCTTCTAGGTGGATTAAGCCTCAAGATCGCCAGTGTCACCAAATTAGGGTTTTGGTCGACCAGCGCCTCCAGATGGAAATTATCCTCTGGGGATGAGCCAATTCCTCAAAGCATAACCTATGATGCCCCAAGGGACATCATGAACCCATTCATCAAGTCAATTTAGCCTCAGGAGATGCATTCATAAAAAATCAGGAATTAGGGTTTCTTGACCTAATTCACCCCTAAGTTGACTTTTGGGACAAATCACGCGCCAAGACCTCAAGACATGGGTTGAGGGTCTCTAACACACCACATTGATCCATTTGTAACAATGGATTGGTCCAAGAAGCTTGAGCAACAAGTTTCTATTTCATCTGAACCACAGTTAGGGTTTCTCGGGAAAAGTCAACTGTAGCTTTGACTTTTGACCAGGACATGCTCCCAAACCTTAGGATATGATTCAATACACCCTATAACACCTATGAAATCAATCCATCAAGTTTGATTTAGGTCAAGGACTTAATTTCATAGAGGATCGCACAGTTTGGAATTCATCTGACAAAAAGTCAACTGTGCACAAAAGTCAACTTTGACTTTTTGAGATTTTTCACAAATATGGTTCTTTGACCCTAAAATGATGTTAATGTGATTTGAATCAACATTCATCAAGAAAAATCAAGAAAAGTGGGATAACTTGTAAAAGGGTTAACCATAAAAACTTAGAAATTTTTCTAAGTTATGGAACAAAGTGGCTAGGGTACCAACTTTGGAGGATCATAACTCCTAAACCACAAGGCCATTTTTCCCCATCCAAAGCTGGATTTGTAGCTCTCATGGCCCTCTACAAAAGCTTCAACCATAACTCATTCCAATTCCTCATGGATTTCAAGTTATGGAATGATCAAAATCACAAAAAGTGAAAATGTCACTTTTTTCCAACACTTAGTGAAATTTTCACTAAGTCAGAATCTGCCTTACTTTTTTCCAAATGTAGGGGGATTTTTCACTTGGATCCAAAAGGTATCAAAACCAAATATGATCAAACAGTTGTTGTATCATATAAGGGCTTTCCAAAATGGCCAAGAACTCCATCAAATTCCACTTGAGCCATGAGATATGACAATGGCAATATGCCTTGCTGAAAACTGTCAAGGCAAGGCAGATTTGTGCATTTTGCTCGATTTACCCAAATTTTGCAAATGACAAGCAATGTATCCATCTGAACACCTCAAGGGGGGACCAAGGAGGAACCAACTCCGATCCCAAGCCACCCAAGTCCTTGGAACCAAAAATAGCATGCCAAACCTAGAAATCCCTAAAAGAGGGACAAGACTCCAATTTTGGATTGGAGCATTTAATGGATGCACCAAGGTGGCATGACCTGAGCCATTTCTAACTGAATTTAGTCAAGACTTATCCAAGACCAAGGGAACCAGCAGCCTGTGCCCTAACCTCTAGTCAATGGCTAGAGGAGACTTGGATTCTCATTGCTCAACATTGGCCAAACCTATGCAGCAGTTGCAATTCACTATTCCTTGCAAAACAAACTTGCTCTACTATAAATAGAGCTCATTTGTGATCAGTTTGAGTACACCAAAGCCATCAAACAGATGCTTTCCTCAAAATCTCCTTCTCACTTCCAATTTTGCCTTCTAAGGCAAGTCACTATCGGGTTTTGAGTTTGAGAGCAATTCCAATCAAACCAATCACACACACACCTCACATAGATCATATAGAAGTGATCCAAACACTCACATAAAATCTGGAACACCAAAATCACAAAATCACTAGCCAATTGCTCAAGTTCTTGACAGATTTGCAGTTGGGGTACCATCTCAAGTTCCAGATCATTTCAATCCACTCCAAGCATCCAGACACACTCCATGGAATCTAGGGAAGCTATCCACATCATTGGAACCTAGCTGTAACACCTCTAACACAAAAAACGATCACCGGCTGCAAGAGGTAAGCATGAACTCTTCTAACTCTATGACCCAGCATTTTTTGCTGCACAATAATTTGGCCATATGTTCATAATCATGCATGGAGTGTTTTCCCTCAATCAATTGCTTTGTTTGAATCGTGTGTGGGATTTATGAACCTTCATGCAGAGTTTAGGGTTCTTGAGGTTTCTCTTTGATTTCTTATTCCATGTTTAAAATAAATGAAATTAAAGACCATAGACATGATCGTGAGGTTGAAACGAGTAGATTGATATGTAGATTGCATGATATAATCAAGTATTCAGTGAGATTGGATAGAAAACGCAAATCTGCAGAAACAGAGGAAGGGTGCGTGTTCTTGCCATGTTCTTGGCGACCTTTTTCAAATATTTGAATATTTGAATTTTGTGATTTTATTTAATTGATTCAAAAATTAATTTCTCTCTGAGTTTTAATGATTTTGAGTTGATTCCTTTTTTAATAATTCACAAAAATGTTAAAATATTTTATTTTACCAAAAAATCCCAAAAATATTATTTATTTCATATAATTGATATTTTTGCAAAAAATTAATATTTTAATTGCTTTTGACATTTAAAATATTTCTTCCTTCTTGATTTTGCAAATTTTAATGATTTCTAATCATTTTGTAGGTCAAAACTTGATTTTTGAAACATTAATCCAAGATCACCATTTGTTTTTTACATGCTTAACAATTTTGATCATTTTAAATTGAATTTCTTATTCAATTAAAATACATTTTGAAAATAAATTAGGGGTTTTGATTAATGCAACCCTCATCAAACTTTTTCAAACACTTTGGGCCTCTATTAGAGTGTAAGACCCAATCCCTTTGTAAATACACCACCTTTTTGGGCCTCAGTCATTGTATAAGTCCCACTGTATTTTCAAAACCAACGGCGCAATCAAAACTTTTGGGCCTCTAATAGAGTGTAAGACCCAACCCACTTTTAACAAAAACCGTTTTGGGCCTCAGAAATTGTATAAGTCCCTCTGCGTTAAAAGAAAATCTTGGCGCGATCGCCAGTTCAAAAATCAAATCATCTGGGCCTACCCTCGTGTTATAAGCCCCATTCCATTTCTTAAAAACCTTTTTGGCCTCTTGAGAGAGTGTAAGACCCATCCCTTTGTACAAAAAACATTTTTGGGCCTCAGTCACTTGTATAAGTCCCTGTACAAATTCAAAACAACAGTGCAATCACTGATAAAACCTTGGGTATCTCCTTGAGCTATAAGCCCCAACAATCTCTTTCAAAGCACTTTCTCCTTTGATTTTGAATATAATATTGTTATCAAAGTTTTCTTTGTTGAACAACTAACAAAACAGCATGGAAGCTCTACAACCGAGTAAGTGTTTACCCGCTTTCTTTATCCGCTTTCATATATATATATATATATATATATATATATATATATATATATATATAACTGTATTGTGGGGCTGCTCACTGTAAGTCTTCATTCACAAACTTTTATATACTCGTCAAATATCAACTGTGTAATACTAGTATAATTATTTAGAGTTTTCCCCGACAACTACGTCTAGCACTAGTTAAAGTCCTGTTGGTCACTCTTAAATACAAACAAAACTAGATCCCCATAGGATTACCAGACACAGTCTTCCCTCCTCTTGGGGTTAAATAATATGGAGACATGAAAGGCAGCATTCTCGGTGAACCCTTTCTCAGACTGCCACCCTTAGAAATTGTCAAAGAAACTCTAACTCCCCAGAGATGATCTTTTCTCCGTGAATGGCATCTCTTGAGTTTCTTCCAAATCCTCGAACTTTCCTGGCTTAATCTATTCTCTATGAATAGCATGTCTTGAACTTCTCTTGGTTTGGGGACCCACAAGCTTCTTAAAAGCATCCCCGCCTCCTCTTGGGCGTTGTGCAAGGACCCTTCGGCTTCTTAAAAGCTCTCATGCCTTCTCTTGGGCTTAGTACAAGGACCCAGAGACCTCTACAGGTATAGGAACAGAACCTAGTCATCAATTTGCTAGAGTTGTCTTTTTGAGTCAAGTGTCAGACCAGTTAATGGGTTGACCTTCATCCCTTAACATGCCATCCTTCTCTTGGGCATCATACAAAGATCATTTACTTATCCGAGAATCGATTTCTCAAAACACCAGTAGACTTGGACAGTCTCAATACCCTTCGGATTTCCCATTTCCTTAAACAACAGGAAATAACCCTGATCTTCTGATCAATCCCGAAGCACAAACATACCTTCAATCAGTCTCTTTATAAGAACTGATTTTCTCTTTTATCCAATATATTGGACCTGTCACTCAACTGAAACAGTCACCAGCGCATTTAGCCTCCTCTTGGGCTTTGTACAAATGATTCTCCCCAGCAGAGCTAACCTTTTCAGACTCTCTTGTTGAGTCAAATAAACCTCTTTAGCCTCTATCTCGGGCTTCGTACGAGATACAAAAGCACTCTCTTGTTGAGTATAAAAAGACTCTCTTGTTGAGTCAAGCACCTTTAGCCTCCATCTCGGGCTTCGTACGAGATACAAAAGCACTCTCTTGTTGAGTATAAAAGATCCTCTTGTTGGGTCAACACAACTTTTAGCCTCCTCTTGGGCTTTGTACAAAGATTTTCCCCACACTCTCTTGTTGAGTATAAAAGACTCTCTAGTTGAGTCAAAACTTTTTAGCCTCCATCTCGGGCTTCGTACGAGATACAAAAACACTCTCTTGTTGAGTATAAAAGACTCTCTTGTTGAGTCAACCAACTTTTCAGCCTCCATCTCGGGCTTCATACTAGATACAAGAACTCTCTTGTGGAGTTAACCCCTTTTAGCCTCTATCTCGGGCTTCATACGAGACAGATAAAAAACACCCTCTGGTTGGGTCAATAGCCTCCTCTTAGGCTTTGTATAAGAAAACCCCGGTTAAATCAATCAACCTTTTAACATCAAAGTTGCGCCTCACCGCAGCATACAAACATCAACAACTCCTCTTTAGAGATGACAAATTCTCTCTCAAGCCAAAAACCCTTTAGCTTCACATATTGGGCTTTGAACAAGATACAAATAGACCCTTCAGCTTCACATCTTGGGCTTCGAACAAGATACATATACTCCCTTTAGCTTCACGTCTTGGGCTTTGAACAAGACACCAAAACAACTTTTTCCTCCCATAGAATAGGAGGAACTACGATCGCTCTGATTTCCCTATTTTGGGAATACGTAGGCATAAGATTGAAAAATCTTAGCGAGCACGCTAATCAAAAAACCAAAATCCCGTACCTTCAAACATCAATCAAAAAGCATACGTCTTAACATCTTACAAATAATCCAGGCACCAAGTTTTTTAACAAAATAGCCAAAAATCGGGCCCCACTTCCATATAGCATCTGTAACCTAACAGACCGCTGTTCAAACTCAGTATGCAAGCAGGGTTAATTGGAGACATCTATTTCCCTTCCTTCATCAGCTTCAATAGGATAAAAAGGGAATCGACCTGTAGTACCCCAGAGCGGCAGTGCTTAAGAACCACGTCCAAAACCGCTCGCTACAATTGGGATGCGTCGAAGATGGGTCTTGGTGGAGTAGTGATGCAAATGGACAAGTTGTTGCATATGCTTCGAGACAATTGAGAATTCATGAGAGGAATTATCCTACACTTGACTTAGAGTTGGCCGCTGTGGTGGTTGTGTTGAAAATTTGGAGACTTATCTGTTTGGCTCTAAATTTGAAGTGTTCAGTGATCATAAGAATTTGGGGTACTTGTTCGACCGGAAGGAAGTGAATATGAGGTAGAGAAGGTGTTTGAAAATTACTTATGACCTTGATTTGAATTACCATCCGGGCAAAGCAAATGTAGTGGCTGACGCGTTGAGCAGAAATTCATTGCATATGTTGATGCTTATAGTGAGAGAATTGGAATTAATCGAACAATTTCGAGATTTGAGTTTAGTGTGAAGAGACTCCTGACGGTGTGAAGTTAGGAATGCTGAAGCTGATAAGTGGTATTTTGGAGGAAATCAGAGTGGGTCAGCAAGTGGATTTGAAGTGGGTGGACCAATTGACGTTAATTAACCAAGGTAACAGAGGTGAATTCCGGATTGATGAGGATGGTATGATGAGGTTTCGAGATAGAGTGTGTGTTCCAAATGTTCCAGAAATCGAGAAAAGTATTCTATGAAAAAGGATAATGCTGAGTTCGTTTATGCTTGTTTGACTTGTCAGAAGTTGGACATTAGAAGCCGTTGGGTACGATGCAACCGTTGAATGTCTCAGAATGGAAATGGGATAGTACATCCATGGATTTTGTGTCGGGATTGTGTAACGCGGTTTTAGTGGTTTTGAATCACTATCGCTTTGGTACTACAGTTCAATTCATTTTTTATCCTATTGAGCTGATTAAGGAAGGGAAATAGATGTCTCCAATTAACCCTGCTTGAATACCGAGGTTAAACAGTCAAAACTGTTGGTTTAAAGATGCAATCAAAAAGGGGGTTTTTCTTAGGGTTATGCACTTAAGGACGAAAGTGTCTTGAATGTATAGGAGGCTCTTGGTAAGGTACTGGATTTGGTGTTTTTAATTAGTATGCTCGCTAATATTTTTCAATCTTATGCCTACGTATTCCCGTTTAGCTAATAGGGAAATCAGAGCGATCGTAGTTTCTCCTATTCTAAGGGAGGAAAGAGATGTTTTGGTGTCTTGTTCAAAGCCCAAGACATGAAGCTAAAGGTGATTTGTATCTTATTCAAAGCCCAAGATGTGAAGCTAAAGGGGTCCTGACTGAGAGGGAATTTGTCATCTCTAAAGAGGAATTATTGATGTTTGTATGCTGTGAGCCAGGCACAAATTTGATGCTAAAAGGTTGATTGACTCAACCGAGGATTTCCTTATACAAAGGCTAAGAGGAGGCTAAAATTTTGACTTTTTCGGGGTAAAATGTTCTTTCTGTCTTGTACAAAGCCCAAGATTGAGGCCAAAAAGGTTCACTAAACAAGAGAGGATTTATGTGTCTTGTACAAAGCCCAAGACGGAGGCTAAAAGGGTAATTGACTCAACAAGAGAGTCTTTTATACTCAACAAGAGAGTGTTTTTGTGTGTCTTGTACAAAGGCCAAGACGGAGGCGAAAAGAGATTGAATCAACAAGAGAGTCTTTTATACTCAACAAGAGAGTGTTTTTCTATCTCGTACGAAGCCCGAGATTGAGGCTAAAAGGAGGTTGACTCAACAAGAGAGTCTTTTATGCTCACCAAGAGAGTGTTTTATATGTCTTGTACAAAGCCCAAGACGGAGGCTAAAAAGGGGATCGACTCAACAAGAGAGTCTGAAAAGGTTAGCTTTGGAGGATCATTTGTGCAAAGCCCAAGAGGAGGCTGTCTTACTGCCAAAGGTCACTGAGATTCATAGGCAGGTCCAAGTGTGGGGAACTCTCATGAGAGAGATTGGGCTTCTGCTTATGTTTCGGAGGAACTTGAGAATGTCTTTGAGACTCAAGAGGTTTAAACTGTCCAAGTCTAGAGTTTTATCTTTTGTATTATGCCCAAGAGAAGGCACGAGTATTAAGGGATGGGTACCAACCCTAAAATGATCGGAGTTTTGACACTAGAAAGACTGCTCTATCAAAGGATGACTAAGTTCTGTCTTATACCTTTAAGAGGTCGTCAGGGTCCTTGTATCAAGCCCAAGAGAAAGAATGAGAACTTCTAAGAAGCCGAAGTGTCCTTGTACAACGCCCAAGAATACAAGTGACTGAGGCCCAAAAAGGTTTTCTGTACAAAGGGATGGGTCTTACACTCTCTCAAGAGGCCCAAAAGTGTTTAAAGAAAAGGAATGAGGCTTATAACACGAGGGTAGGCCCAGATGATTTGATTTTTGAACTGGCGATTGCGCCGAGATTTTTCTTTTAACGCAGTGGGACTTATACAATATCTGAGGCCCAAAAAGGTTTTGATTAAAAGGGGGTTGGGTCTTACACTCTATTAGAGGCCCAAAAGTTTTATTTTTGTGCAAGAGATGGGGCTTACAACTCAAGGAGAGGCCCAGATGATTTTTGTTAGAAAGGCGACAATCGCACCGAACTTTTTGATGGTATCGGGACTTATACAAATCACAGAGGCCCAAATAATTTTGGTTTCCAAGAGGGGTTGGGTCTTACACTCTATTAGAGGCCCAAAAGTGTTTGAAAAAGTTTGATGAGGGTTGAATTAATCAAAACCCTAATATGTTTTCAAAATATATTTTAATTGAATAAAAATTCAATTAAAATGATCAAAATTGTTAAACATGTGTGAAAACAAATTGTGATCTTGGATCAATGTTTCAAAAATCATGTTTCTATCCACAAAATGATTGGAAATCAATGAAGTTTGGAAAATCAAGGGAGAAAAAATATTTTAAATGTTGAAAAACAAATAAAATATTAATTCTTTGCAAAAATATCAAATATATGAAATAATTAATATTTTTGGGATTTTTTGGTAAAATAAAATATTTTAACATTTTTGTGAATTATTAAAAAAAGAATCAACTCAAAATCATTAAAACTGAGAGAGAAATTAATTTTTGAATCAATTAAATAAAATCAAAAAATTCAAATATTCAAATGTTCAAAAATGGCGCCAAGAATATGCCAAGAACACGCGCCACCCCTCTGTTTCTGCAGATTTGCATTTTCTATTCAATCTCACTGAATACTTGATGATATCATGCAATCTACATATCAATCTGCTCGTTTTCACCTCACGGTCATGTCTTTGGTCTTTAATTTCATTTATTTTAAGCATGGAATAAGAAATCAAAGAGAAACCTCAAGAACCCTAAAATTTTCATGAAGGCTCAGAAATTCCATACACGATTCAAACAAAGCAATTGATTGAGGGTAAACACTCTATGCATGATTATGAACATATGGCCAAATTATTGTGCAGTAAAATATGCATGGATTATAGAGTTAGAAGAGCTCAGGCCTACTTCTTGAAGCTGGTGATCGTGTTTTGTGTTAGAGGTGTTGCAATCTGGTTCCAATGATTTGCACAGCTTCCTTAGGTGCCAAGTGATGTGTCTGAATGCTTGGAGTGATTTGAAACAAGCTGAAACTTGAGATGGTACCTCAACTGCACCTCTGTCAAGAACTTGAGCAGTTGGCAAGTGATTTTGTGATTTTGGTGTTACAGATGTTATATGAGTGCTTGGATCACTTCTATATGATGTTTATGAGGTGTGTGTGTGTGATTGGTTTGGTTAGAATTGCACTCAAACTTAAAACCCGATAGTGACTTGCTTTGGAAGGCAATTTTGGAGTGAAGGAAGAGATTTTGAGGAAAGCATCTGTTTGATGGCTTTAGTGCACTCAAACTGATCACAAGTGAGCTCTATTTATAGTAGAGCAAGTTTGTTTTGCAAGCAATAGTGAATGGCAACTGCTGCGAAGTTTGGAAAATGTTGATCAATAGGAATCCAAGTCTCCTCTAGCCATTGACTAGAGGTTAGAGCACAGAGCTGTGGTTCCCTACTTCTTGGATAAGTCCTGACTGAATTCAGTTGGAAGAGGCTCAGTCCATGTCACCTTGGTGCATCCATTAAATGCTCCAAAACAAAATTGGAGTTTTGTCCCCCTTTTAGGCATTTCTAGGTTTGACATGCTACTTTTGGTTCCAAGGACTTGGGAGGCTGATGGATCAGTGTTAGTCCCTCCTTGGTCTCCCCCTGAGGTGTTCAGATGGATATACTTGTTGGTTATTTTCACAAATTGGTAAAATCGAGCAAAATGTACAAATCTGCCTTGCCATGACAATTTGCAGCAAGGCACATTGTCATTGTCATATCTCATGGCTCAAGTGGAATTTGGTGGAGTTCTTGGCCATTTTGGAAAGCTCTCATATGATAAAACACATGTGTGATCATAGTTTGTCTTGATACTATTTGGATCCAAGTGAAAAATTCCCTTACATTTTGGAAAAAGTGAGACAGATTCTGACTTAGTGAAAATTTCACTAAGTGTTGGAAAAAAGTGACATTTTCACTTTTCTTGATTTTGATCATTCCATAACTTAAAATCCATGAGGAATTGGAATGAGTGGTAGTTGAAGCTTTTGTAGAGTGTCATGAGAGCTACAAATCCAGCTTTGAATGGGAGAAAATGGCCTTGTGGTTTAGGAGATATGATCCTCCAAAGTTGGTACCCTAGCCACTTTGTTCCATAAATTAGAAAATTTCTAAGTTATTTATGGTTACCCCCTTTTACAAGTTATCCCACTTTTCTTGATTTTTCTTGATGAATGATGATTCCAATCACACATTAACATCATTTTAGGGTTAAGGGACCATAATTGATCAAAAAATCAAAAAGTCAAACTTTGACTTTTTGACACAGTTGACTTTTTGTCAGATGAATTCCAAACTGTGCGATCCTCTATGAAATCAAGTCCTTGACCTAAATCAAACTTGATAGATGGATTCCATAGGTGTTATAGGGTGTGTTGACTTATGTCCCAAGGTTTAGGACCATGTCCTGATCAAAAGCCAAAGGTACAGTTGACTTTTCCTCAAAACCCTAATTGTGGTCCGGATGAAATTGAGACTTGTGAATCAAGCGTATTGGATTAATCCATTGTTAAAAATGGATTAATGTGGTATATAGGAGACCCTCAAATTATGTCTTGAAGCTTTGGCTCATGTTTTGTCCCAAAAGTCAACTTAGGGGTGAATTAGGTCAAGAAACCCTAATTCCTGATTCTTGATGAATGCATCCCCTGAGGCTAAATTGACCTGATGATTGGGGTCCATGAGGTCCCATGAAGTATTTTAAGTTATGCTTTGAAGTATTGGCTCATGCCCAGAGGAAAATTTCCACCTGGAGGCCCTGGTCGACCAAAACCCTAATTTGGTGACACTGATGATCTTAAGACTTGATCCACCTGGAATGCTGCAGCCTTGTGCTGGATTCTTGATGTGGGAGTCCTATTCATCCTATGTGGATGTTTGAGAGGTTTAGACAAGTTGAAGATCATGTCCTTTCTTGATTGATCCTTTGTCTAAGAGCTCTGAGAGGGCTTGAAACCCTAATTCTTGATTGCAGTGAATGCTCACCCATCTTTGGGGAGTCTGATGAGTGTGAAAGTTCATCCATATTGTGATGATGGTTTTCATAATGATGGGAATATTGGTGGTCAAAATTTGGGGTTTGACAGATGCCCCTATTTAATCTTGTTGGACCCGAAGGTGTGAATGGCGAAGGTATTCGGGCATTCGGGGTGCAATAGGATTAAATATCAGAATACCCTAAATTTTGATGTGGTTATGAATGGCAGTTTGCTCATCCATCTTCTTTAGCTAAACAATGAGGCTTAGAAAAGGTATAAACTTCCCCTCGATCCTGGTCTTCAGCCAAGGAGTTGGTCTCAATTTTCTTTTGAAATAAACTTCCCCTCGATCCTAGTTTCCGACCAAGGAACTGGTCTCAGTTTCTGATACAACTTCCCCTCGATCCTGGTTTCTTACCAAGGAACTGGTCTCAGTTTCTGATACAAACTTCCCCATGATCCTAGTTTCCTACCAAGGAACTGGTCTCAGTTTCTGATACAAACTTCCCCTCAATCTTGGTTTCCTACCAAGGAACTGGTCTTAGTTTCTGATACAAACTTCCCCTCGATCCTGGTTTCCTACCAAGGAACTGGTCTCAATTTCTGATACAAACTTCCCCTCGATCCTGGTTTCCTACCAAGGAACTGGTCTCAGTTTCTTTTGTCAATAAACTTTCTTGACAGGGGACACTATTTGTAGCGGTTTTTCTCAAACTTCTCGCGGAATTTTCCTGGGGAGACGCCATTTGATGGGAAAAAGTTTTGATGTCAGACTTACTTGGGACCCCATCTGTCTGAGCTGTAGAGGTACACAAACTTCTCTATTTAGAGATGCCATTTGTCGACTCTACTGGGGGAAAACGAGTCTCTTGAGAGACTGCTTCCGTTTGGGGATATTACATCATACTTTTCTCGAGGTCTTCTCAGAGAAATGTCATATGATGTACCCCAATTTTGAGGTGCCGATGACTTCATTAACATTGACTTTTTGGAGAGAAGAACCAATGTGCTGCTGAGAGTCTTTAGTTGCGAGGCTTTCTCTGGGGATTTTCCTTAATTCGGGAAAGCGAAGACATCATCTTTACTGGCGAAGAGTGACGTTTGTTGAAGGTTTTCTTGCCTTTTCAGAGGTTCAAGTTATCAAAGTGGTCAAAACCCCACTACAATCCAGAAATAAACTGAAAGAGAGACTGTTTGGACGAAACGTTCTCTGACAAGGGCAGAACTGACAACTCGATTGAGAGGACTTTTATCACTACGGGATAAGACCAGCTTGAGTGATAGTGATGCAATATGAATGTGAATGCAAATTAATAATGCATGATGTATGTATGTTTATGCTGACAAAATTGACGCGACATACTGACTAATAGATGAACACGACTGGATACTCGGGCACTGCGGGGGATGAAAAGTATCATTGGTTCAAGATAGCAATTCTGCCTTGCTTAGGAGAGATAATCCTTGGGGGGAATACCGTTGGTCGGGCTTAAGAGATACAAACTCTGCCGGGGTGTCAGACGGAATATTCGCATCTAGCACCGCTGATCCTTCATTCAGGCGCATTGGCTAAGAATGAGTACTTTGATTCTGCACTTTGAGGTTCGATTACTTCTGGAGAAGCGATCGATGTTATTTCGATGTTCAACATTCAAAAGAAATTGCCATCTTTATTTTAAAACTAGAAAAATGTTTAACAAGTAAATTCATTTTTTTTTTGTTTCAAGAATCGCTAATCATGTTAAAATTTCGTTTTGTAAAGCTAAAACAAATAAAAATTTCAAACAAAAGCACTAGGGCTCAAATTTTATTGATAGGATGGAAATCAGCCAAGCGCGTGATTCCATAGAGTATTTACAAAGTTAGAAAATGGTAATTTAGGGAAAAAGGGCTACATTGAAACATAACAACCATTATCCTTCCCCCAACTTTGAATTCTGGGCATCCTGAGCTTCTGTCGAAGATGACCTTGATCGAGATTTCTCTGATGGATGGCGCGACTGCTAAGGAGTTAAACTAATCAGACGTAGTTACTTGCCATGAATCCCTAATTTTTGCCTGGATCGTACTTTGAGGTTTTCAATCCACCGGGATGATCATTTTTTTATTATGTCTCTAATTTTTGCCTGGACCGCCCTTTAGGGTTTTCAATCCATCGATACATTTTTTTATTTATTTAGGTGAAGTATTTCTTGACTACGTCAACATTTGTGGAGTAGGAAAATTCTTCTCCATCCATGGTTGCGAGTCTCAAGGCGCTGCCTGAGAAGGCTTTCTTGACCACATAGGGGCCGTCATAATTTGGAGTCCATTTGTCCCGAGAGTCAGTGAGAAATGATTGTACTTTTTTGAGCACGAGGCCTCCTTTCTTGAAGACGCGAGGTTGGACCTTTTTGTCAAACACCTTCTTCATTCTTTGCTGATACAACTGACCGTGGCATAGTGCCGTTATTCGCTTATCTTCGATCAGATTTAGTTCGTCGTGTCTGCTTTGACACCACTCAGCTTCTGTTAACTTGGCTTCCATCAATACCCAGATTGATGAGATCTCTACTTCTATGGGGAGCACTGCTTCCATGCCATATACTAGAGAGAAATGGGTTGCCCCTGTTGAAGTGTGAACAGATGTGTGATAACCGTGAAGAGCAAAGGTTAGAACCTCGTGCCAGTCTTTGTAGGTTACAACCATCTTTTGAACGATCTTCTTGATGTTCTTGTTAGCCGCTTCTACCGCTCCGTTCATCTTAGGTCATTAGGGAGATGATTTATGGTGTTCGATCTTGAACTCAGCACACAACTCCTTCATCATTTTGTTATTCAAGTTAGATCCATTATTAGTAATGATCTGGCTTGGAACACCATAACAGCAGATGATATTGTTTTTGATAAATCGGACCACCACTTGTCGGGTTACATTTGCGTATGATGTTGTTTTGACCCACTTGGTGAAATAATCAATGGCTACCAGGATGAACCGATGTCTGTTTGAAGCCTTAGGTTTAATCATGCCAATCATGTCGATTCCCCATATAGAAAAAGGCCATGGGGAAGAAAGAACTTTAAGATGCGTGGGCGATACATGGATTTTGTCTGAGTATATCTGACACTTATGACACTTCCTCATGTACTTGTAGCAATCAGATTTCATTGTCAACCAATAGTACCCTGCTCTTAGAATTTTTCTTGCCATTGTGTGTCCGTTGGCATGAGTGCCAAAGGATCCTTCATGAATTTCTTTCATCAGCATGTTTGCTTCTGGTCTCTCTACGCATCGGAGCAAGACCATGTCAAAATTTCTCTTATAGAGGGTATCACCGCTCAGGAAGAAGTTCCCAGCCAGTCTTCTGAGGGTCTTTCTGTCTTTCCTGAATGCCCCTGGTGGGTACTCTTGTTTCTGAAGGAAGCACTTAATATCGTGATACCAAGGTTTGTCATCTACGACTGCTTCAATCGTGAAGATGTAAGCGGGCCGTTCTAGGGGCATTATGTCAATCTTAGGTATGTCGTTCCATTGACCTACACTAATCATGGAGGAGAGAGTGGCTAATGCATCAACCATGTGATTCTCTTCACGAGGGATATGATGAAACTCGATTCTGTTGAAGAATAGTAACAACCTTCTCGCGTAGTCTTTATAAGGAATCAGTCCTGATTGGTATATGTTCTAATCTCCTTTGATTTAATTGATAACCAGGGCTGAGTCGCCATATACATCCAAGTTCTTGATCCTTAAGTCGATCGCTTCTTCGAGACCCATGATACAAGCTTCGTATTCGGCCTCATTGTTTGTACACTCGAATGTCAGTCGGGAAGTGAAAGGAATGTGGGTACCCTGAGGGGTTATGATGATTGCCCCAATTCCGTTTCCATAATGATTGACAGCTCCATCAAAGATTAGTCCCCATTGGGAACCTGGTTCTAGCCCTTCACTGGGTAGTGGTTCATCGCAATCTTTCATTTTCAAATACAAGACATCTTCGTCTGGGAAGTCAAATCCGACCGATTCCCGATCGTTAATCGGTTGATGAGCCAAGTGATCGGCTACAACACTTCCCTTAACAACCTTTTGAGCGTAGTATTCTATGTCATATTGTGATAGAAACATCTGCCAACGGGCAATCCTTCCCGTGAGAGCAGGCTTTTCAAAAATGCACTTGATCGGATCCATTTCTGAGATTAACCAAGTAGTGTGGCGAATCATGTACTGGAGAAGATGTTTGGCTGCCCAAGCCAAAGCGCAGCAAGTTTTCTCAAACATAGTGTACCAAGTCTCGTAGTCGGTGAATTTCTAGCTCAAATAGTAAATGGCAGACTCTTTCCTTTTGGTTTCGTCTTGTTGGCCAAGTACACAACCCATTGAGTCTTCCAAGACTGTTAGGTAGATGATTAACGGTCTTCCTTCTACTGGAGGAGACAGAATTGATGGGTTTAACAGATATTCCTTGATACTGTCGAAGGCGATTAGGCATTCTTCTGTCCAAACGCAGTCCTGATTCTTTTTGAGTAATTTGCAAATTGGCGCACATGTCGCAGTCATGAGGAATATGAATCTGGAAATGTAGTTCAAACGTCCCAGGAATCCCCTGACTTGTTTTTCAGTCTTTGGAGAAGGCATTTCTTGAATGGCCTTGACTTTGTCAGGATCAACCTCAATTCCTTTCAAGCTGACGATGAACCCTAGCAGTTTCCCTAAACGGACTCCAAAGGTGCACTTGTTGAGATTCAAGCGAAGTTTGTACTTTCTCAACCGCTCGAATAATTTTGACAGATGGGTCACATGCTCCTCATCTATTTTAGATTTTGCGATCATATCATCGACATATACCTTGATTTCTTTGTGTATCATGTCATGAAACAGAGTAGTCATGGCCCTTTGGTAGGTTGCCCCGGCGTTCTTTAAACCGAACGACATTACCTTGTAAGAAAAGGTGCCCCATGGGGTGATAAAGGAAGTTTTCTCCATGTCTTTCGGCGCCATTTTTATCTGATTATAGCCCGAGAATCCATCCATAAAGGAGAATACTTTGATATTTGTTGTACTGTCGACCAGCATGTCAATGTGTGGCAAGGGAAAGTCATCCTTTGGACTAGCCTTGTTTAGATCCCTGTAGTCCACACACATTCTGACTCTTCCATCCTTTTTAGGAACTGGTACTATGTTGGCTAACCATTGCGGATATTCCGATGTGGCGAGGAAGCCTGCGTCAATCTATTTCTGTACCTCCTCTTTGATTTTGATAGCCATGTCCGGGTGAGTCCTTCTCAACCTTTGTTTTACTGGCGGACAATCTGATCTTAATGGTAGATGATGCTCCACGATGCTGGTATCCAACCCTGGCATATCTTGATAGGACCAAGCGAATACATCGGGAAACTCTTTGAGAAGCTTTATCAAATCCTCTTTGACAGTTGGACTGAGCAGTGCCCGAATCTTGACTTCTTTTCTCTCTTCTTCTGAACCTAAGTTGACCGTTTCCAACGACTCTTTGTGAGGTTCGATAGACATTTCCTCTTGTCTAATTAGTCGGGAGATCTCTTCAGGAATTTCTTCGTCATTTTCTTCTTCTGCCTCGAATACCTGGAATTCAAAGTTGGGAGAAGGCATCGGATCGTATGTTTTGATGGGGTTTAAAACAAGCAATCTGCATGACGTGATGATTTGTGTTTAGAAGAGATAGAGAGAATGCAAGAGTGTGTGTAGTGTTTTTTCCTTGGAAAACTGCTTGTGTTTATTATTTGTTGTTTTTTAGGATTACCATTTTCTGAAAAAGCAAAAAGAGAAAACAGCAATAAAACGCAGAAATTACATAACAACGTCATTTTATTTATAATCTTGTCGAAACTTGAAACTACAGCCCTATAAAACAAAACTCTGTCCCTTTGGGCGAAGCGAAGAGGGACATTTACAGAAAGTGAGCCCTATCAAAACATCTGTTTCACCTGGGCAGGGTGAAAGGTTAAGATAAAGAAGGCAATTACTTTGACTTATGAACGATCTTTAGAATGTCGACTGCAACCCATTGGAGGCGAACTCCTCAGTGAATCGCAAAGTTCGACACCTTCTTTGATTTGTCTTCAGAAATGACGCTGATTTCTGGTGGAGCAGGATCATTGGAATCAGTCTCCCAGGCAGAGTTGTCGTAGGAGGATTCTTCAGCTGTATTTTGCATAATGTTTGCACTCTCAAGCGTATCTCCCCATCCAGTTGGCTGGATGTCCTCGAGCCTGATACAGGAGCTTTCATGAGCGGTGTACTTGACCATAAAGTCGTATTTACAACTTGGTTGTCCTAAGGTGTCCCCCACTTCTTTGGAACTGGAGGGGTATTTCTTTCAATGACGTTGACCTCGGGAAAGGCATAGTTGATGAATTCTAATCTTACGAATGTTGTAAACTCATCGTCGTGTGGGGTATTTTAAGAATACCCTGAGTGTTGATCCCATGACATGGTAGGGACGCATGTATTCTTTTCAATGATGCTCAGCTGATTTTCATTGTTCGGCTGATTCTCTTGCCCCGAGTCTCTTGGATACGGCTGCCACATTGGCAGGCCATCCATTGGGCCATAATAATCGTGGTCAAAGTAGTCCTTCATTAGAGTGTCTTCCTCTAATGAGTTTGGTGGAGCACGACGTCCTTCCGGATCACAATCTCCGTAGATCATTTTGACGTCTGATCTTGGTATAAATCTCGGACTCTGTACGGGATAGAAAAATAGCGTAGGCACCTCTTCCTGAGACATATAATCGTCTTTGTTGAGATAGGACTTCCATTCTTCCTCCGTATCGGAGGAATCACCTTCATTGATGGTATGTACTTCTTGAGACACTAGGTGAAGGAAACCTCCACTGTGGAAGAAATCTTGAATGGGATGAAGACTTCCATCATTGGCAGCAGTCTGGGTACAGGTTGAGGAAAAGCCAAGACCTTTCTTTGCTTTGTTATCAGTAGGAGTGACAAGCTTTCCCCACCCTTTCGTATTGTTACTTTTAATTGCTTCGAGAGCATCTTTGTACGAGGAAATCGAGGTTCCTCTTTCTGCCTGATTGCCATTGTTCACTGAAAGTGCTTGGAACTGGGTTTCGATTATCTCCTCCGGTTCTACATAGGTGGATGATGATAAGTTACTCACGATTAAGGCCTGTTCTCTGCAGACTGTGACGAGTTGGCCGTTATTGACAAACTTCAGCTTTTGGTGAAGTGTTGAAGTGACTGCCCCAGCCTGGTGTATCCAAGGTCTTCCTAATAAGCAACTGTATGTTGCCCGGATGTCCATGACCTAGAACGTGACTTGGAACATGTGAGGACCGACGGTTATGGGAAGATCGACTTCGCCGATAACTGTTTTTTGGGATCCGTCAAACGCTTTGACGGTGACATCACTGCCTCTCATCGGAGATCTTTAAATGATAGTCGCATTAAAGTGGACTTCAGCATAACGTTGAGAGCCAATTCGGTGTCTACCAGTACGCTGGCTAAGGCATCGTCCTGGCAGTTAATTGTGATATTGAGCGCCATGTTGTGACAGTGGCCCTCTTCTGGCAGCTCCTCATCACTAAATCCCAAGTTATTGCAGGAAGTGATGTTGGAGACGATGCTATTGAACTGTCTGATCGTTACATCCTGTTCCAGGAAGGCTTGCTCTAAGAATTTCTGTAGAGCTTCCCTGTGAGCTTCTGAACTGAGTAAAAGAGATAGTACCGAGATTTTTGAAGGAGTTTGCAACAGCTGATCAACAATGTTGTATTCACTCCTTTGAATGAGCTTTAGTATCTCATCATTGTTCTTTGAAAGGTCGGGATCATTGGATTGACCGACTGGTGGAATGGGAACTTCAGTTTGAGGTTCCTTCTCTTTGATAGGTTCTCCAACTCCTCAGTTGAAGATTCGACCACTCCGTGTTACCCGACTGATGTCTGCAATATTCACGACGGAGGGTAATGGCGTTTCCTTTCCATTCTCAATTGTTTTTGCACCGTATTTTTAAGGGAAAGCCTTAGTTGATTCATACGGTAGTGGTCCCGACAGATAAATAACTACATGAGCCTTCTGATTTTTCTGACCATCGTAAACGGTTTCAATCGGTTCCAGGTTAGGAACTTTTGAAACATCGAGTTGAGGGATGATGGCACAAACATCTATGGTCCTCTGAAGATCAGAGATTACGACAACGTCCTTGATTTGATCAGCAAAATAGTCTAGCGTCCAGTTGATTGATCCAGAACTTGGACATGGTTGAATCTCTTTATGGTCCAACTGACTTTGAAGAGCTGCTCGTACGAGGTAGCATCCTTGGTTATTCTCCGAACAGACTCTACAACGCTCATAGTTGTGTGGTGACACCTGGCCACGTCCGCTTTGAATGCAGTATAACCTTATTAGAATCCTATGATCCTATACAGACAATGACTCCCTAGCAGAGTCGCCATTTCTGTGACACTTTATGAAATTTAGGTCTCATCCTAAGAGAGGCAAGAAAGAATGTCTCCCACTGTGGTCGCCATTTTTCTGTAGCGCGGCTTTTTTGGTTTCGAATCACTATCGCTTTGGTACTACAGTTCGATTCATTTTTTATCCTATTGAGCTGATTAAGGAAGGGAAATAGATTTCTCCAATTAACCCTGCTTGCATACCGAGGTTAAACAGTCAAAACTGTTGGTTTACAGATGCCATCAAAAAGAAGGTTTTTCTTAGGCTTATGCGCTTAAGGACGGAAGTGTATTGAATGTATAGGAGGCTCTTGGCAAGGTACTGGATTTGGTGTTTTTGATTAGTATGCTCACTAAGATTTTTCAATCTTATGCCTACGTATTCCTGTTTGGCTAACAGGGAAATCAGAGTGATCGTAGTTCCTCCTATTCTAAGGGAGGAAAGAGATGTTTTGGTGTCTTGTTCAAAGCCCAAGACATGAAGCTAAAGGTGATTTGTATCTTGTTCAAAGCCCAAGATGTGAAGCTAAAGGGGTCCTGACTGAGAGGGAATTTGTCATCTCTAAAGAGGAATTGTTGATGTTTGTATGCTGTGAGCCAGGCACAAATTTGATGCTAAAAGGTTGATTGACTCAACCGGGGATTTCCTTATACAAAGCCTAAGAGGAGGCTAAAATTTTGACTTTTCCGGGGAAAAATGTTCTTTCTGTCTTGTACAAAGCCCAAGATTAAGGCCAAAAAGGTTCACTCGACAAGAGAGGATTTATGTGTCTTGTACAAAGCCCAAGACAGAGGCTAAAAGGGTGATTGACACAACAAGAGAGTCTTTTATACTCAACAAGAGAGTGTTTTGTGTGTCTTGTGCAAAGCCCAAGACGGAGGCGAAAAGAGAATGACTCAACAAGAGAGTCTTTTATACTCAACAAGAGAGTGTTTTTCTATCTCGTACGAAGCCCGAGATTGAGGCTAAAAGGAGGTTGACTCAACAAGAGAGTCTTTTATACTCACCAAGAGAGTCTTTTATATGTCTTGTACAATGACTAAGATGGGGGCTAAAATGGGGATCGACTCAACAAGAGAGTCTGAAAAGGTTAGCTTTGGAGGATCATTTGTACAAAGCTAAAGAGGAGGCTGTCTTACTGCCGAAGGTCACTGAGATTCCTAAGCAGGTCCAAGTGTGGGGAACTCTCATGAGAGAGGCTGGGCTTCTGCTTATGTTTCCGAGGAACTTGAGAATGTATTTGAGACTCAAGAGGTTTAAACTGTCTAAGTCTAGAGTTTTATCTTTTGTATTATGCCCAAGAGAAGGCACGGTTATTAAGTGATGGGTACCAACCCTAAAATGACCGGAGTTTTGACACTGGAAAGACTGCTCTATCAAAGAATGACTAAGTTCTGTCTTATACCTTTAAGAGGTTGTTAAGGTCCTTCTATAAAGCCCAAGAGAAGGCATGAGAACTTCTAAGAAGCCGAAGGGTCCTTGTACAACGCCCAAGAGGATGCGGGATGCTTTTAGGAAGCCTGTGGGTCCCCAAACCACGAGAAGTTCAAGACATGTTATTCACAGAGAATAGATCAAGCCAGGAAAGTTCGAGGATTTGGAAGAAATTCAAGAGATGTCATTCACGGAGAAAAGATCATCTCTAGGGAGTTAGAGTTTCTTTGACAATTTCTAAGGGTGACAGTCTGAGAAAAGGTTCACCGAGAATACTGCCTTTCTCTTTGTTCCATATTGTTTAACCCCAAGAGGAGGGAAGAATGTATCTGGAATCCTACGGGGGATCTAGTTTTGTTTGTATTCAAGAGTGACCAACGGGCTTTACCTAGCTCTAGACGTAGTTGCCGGGGAAAACTCTAAATAACTATACTAGTATTACACAGTGGATATGTGACAAGTATATAAAAGGATGTGAAAGAAGACTTACAGTGAAACAGCCACACAATACATTTATATACATATGAAAGTGGTAAAAGAAATTGGATAAACAATTACCTGTTGTAGAGCTTCCATGCTGTTGTTAGTTGTTTAACAAAGAAAGTTTGGATAACAACATATATTTGAATCCAAAATCAAAGGAGAAAGTGTTTTGAAAAGATTTTTGGGGCTTACAGCTCGAGGAGAGACCCAAGGTTTTATCAGTGATCGTACCATCGTTTTGAATTTGTACAGGGACTTATACAAGTGACTGAGGCCCAAAAGGATTTTCTGTACAAAGGGATGGGTCTTACACTCTCTCAAGAGGCCCAAAAGTGTTTATAGAAAAGGAATGGGGCTTATAACACAAGGGTAGGCCCAGATGATTTGATTTTTGAACTGGCGATTGCGCCGAGATTTTTCTTTAAACGTAGAGGGACTTATACAATATCTGAGGCCCAAAAAGGTTTTGGTTAAAAGGGGGTTGGGTCTTACACTCTATTAGAGGCCCAAAAGTGTTATTTTTGTACAAGAGATGGGGCTTACAACTCAAGGAGAGGCCCAGATGATTTTTGTTAGAAAGGCGACGATCGTGCCGAACTTTTTGACGGTATCAGGACTTATACAATACACTAAGGCCCAAAAAATTTTGGTTTCCAAGAGAGTTTGGGTCTTACACTCTATTAGAGGCCCAAAAGTGTTTGAAAAAGTTTGATGAGGGTTGATTTAATCAAAACCCTAATTTGTTTTCAAAATATATTTTAATTGAATAAAAATTCAATTAAAATGATCAAAATTGTTAAACATGTGTGAAAACAAATTGTGATCTTGGATCAATGTTTCAAAAATCATGTGTTCTATCCACAAAATGATTGGAAATCAATTAAGTTTGGAAAATCAAGGGAGAAAAAATATTTTAAATGTTGAAAAACAAATAAAATATTAATTCTTTGTAAAAATATAAAATATATGAAATAATTAATATTTTTAGGATTTTTTGGTAAAACAAAATATTTTAACATTTTTGTGAATTATTAAAAAAAGAATCAACTCAAAATCATTAAAACTCAGAGAGAAATTAATTTTTGAATCAATTAAATAAAATCACAAAATTCAAATATTCAAATGTTCAAAAATGGCGCAAAGAACATGCCAAGAACACGCGCCACCCCTCTGTTTCTGCAGATTTACATTTTCTATTCAATCTCACTGAATACTTGATGATATCATGCAATCTACATATCAATATGCTCGTTTTCACCTCACGATCATGTCTATGGTCTTTAATTTCATTTATTTTAAGCATGGAATAAGAAATCAAAGAGAAACCTCAAGAACCCTAAAATTTGTATGAAGGCTTAGAAATTCCATACACGATTCAAATAAAGCAATTGATTGAGGGTAAACACTCTATGCATGATTATGAACATATGGCCAAATTATTGTGCAGCAAAATATGCATGGATCATAGAGTTAGAAGAGCTCAGGCCTACCTCTTGCAGCTGGTGATCGTGTTTTGTGTTAGAGGTGTTGCAAGCTGGTTCCAATGATTTGTATAGCTTCCTTAGGTGCCAAGTGATGTGTCTGAATGCTTGGAGTGGTTTGAAACAAGCTGAAACTTGAGATGGTACCTCAACTGCACCTCTGTCAAGAACTCGAGCAGTTGGCAAGTGATTTTGTGATTTTGGTGTTACAGATGTTATGTGAGTTCTTGGATCACATCTATAGGATGTTTATGAGGCGTGTGCATGATTGGTTTGGTTGGAATTGCTCTCAAACTCAAAACCCGATAGTGACTTGCTTTGGAAGGTAATTTTGGAGTGAAGGAAGAGATTTTGAGGAAAGCATCTATTTGATGGCTTTGGTGTACTCAAACTGATCACAAATGAGTTCTATTTAAAGTATAGCAAGTTTTTTTTCAAGAAATAGTGAATGGAAACTGCTGCAGAAGTTTGGCAAATGTTGATCAATAGGAATCCAAGTCTCCTCTAGCCATTGACTAGAGGTTAGAGCACAGAGTTGTGGTTCCCTAGTTCTTGGATAAGTCTTGACTGAATTTAGTTTGAAGAGGCTTAGTCCATGCCACCTTGGTGCATCCATTAAATGCTCCAAAACAAAATTGGAGTCTTGTCCCTCTTTTAGGCATTTCTAGGTTTGGCATGCTACTTTTGGTTCCAAGGACTTGGGAGGCTGATGGATCAGTCTTTGTCCCTCCTTGGTCTCCCCCTGAGGTGTTCAGATGGATAGACTTGTTGGTTATTTGCACAAATTGGTCAAATCGAGCAAAATGCACAAATCTGCCTTGCCATGACAGTTTGCAGCAAGGCACATTGTCATTGTTATATCTCATGGCTCAAGTGGAATTTGGTGGCGTTCTTCGCCATTTTGGAAAGCTCTCATATGATACAACACATGTGTGATCATAGTTTGTCTTGACACATTTTGGATCCAAGTGAAAAATGCCCTTACATTTTGGAAAAAGTGAGACATATTATGACTTAGTGAAAATTTCACTAAGTGTTGGAAAAAAGTGACATTTTCACTTTTCTTGATTTTGATCATTCCATAACTTAAAATCCACGAGGAATTAGAATGAGTGGTAGTTTAAGATTTTGTAGAGTGCCATGAGACCTACAAATCCTTCTTTGAATGGGAGAAAATGGCCTTGTGATTTAGGAGATGTGATCCTCCAAAGTTGGTACCCTAGCAACTTTGTTCCAAAACTTAGAAAATTTCTAAGTTATTTATGGTTACCCCTTTTACAAGTTATCCCACTTTTCTTGATTTTTCTTGATGAATGATGATTCGAATCACACATTAACATCATTTTAGGGTTAAGGGAACATAATTGATCAAAAAATCAAAAAGTCAAACTTTGACTTTTTGGCACAGTTGACTTTTTGTCAGATGAATTCCAAACTGTGCGATCCTCTATGAAATCAATTCCTTGACCTAAATCAAACTTGATAGATGGATTCCATAGGTGTTATAGGGTGTGTTGACTTATGTCCCAAGGTTTGGGAGCATGTCCCGGATCAAAAGCCAAAGGTACAGTTGACTTTTCCTCAATACCCTAACTGTGGTCGATATGAAATTGAGACTTGTGAATCAAGCTTCTTGGAATAATCCATTGTTGCAAATGGATTAATGTGGTATATAAGAGACCCTCAAATCATGTCTTGAGGGTTTGGCTCATGTTTTGTCCCAAAAGTCAACTTAGGGGTGAATTAGGTCAAGAAACCCTAGTTCCTGATTCTTGATGAATGGCATCCCTTGAGGCTAAATTGACCTGATGATTGGGGCCCATGAGGTCCCATGGAGTATTTTAAGTTATGCTTTAAAGTATTGGATCATGCCCAGAGGAAAATTTCCACCAGGAGGCCCTGGTCAACCAAAACCCTATTTGGTGACACTGATGACCTTGAGACTTTATCCACCTGGAATGCTGCAGCCTCGTGCTTGATTCTTGATGTGGGAGTCCTCTTGATACTTGTGGATGTTTGAGAGGTTTAGAAAAGTTGAAGATCATGTCCTTTCTAGATTAATCCTTTGTCTAAGATCTCTGAGAGGGCTTGAAACCCTAATTCTTGATTGCAGTGAATGCTCACCCATCTTTGGGGAGACTGATGAGTGTGAAAGTTCATCCATATTGTGATGATGGTTTTAGCAATGGTGGGAATCTTGGTGGTCAAAATTTGGGGTATGACAGATTTCCGAAGACTGAGAAAGGGAATTATTCTATTTAGATGATTGTGGATAGATTAAGTAAATCAACTCATTTCTTGCCGATGAAGATTAATCATTCTATGCAAAAGTTAGCCGAGATGTACATTGAGGAGATTATGAAGTTACATGGGATACCTTCGAGTATTGTGTCAGATAGAGATCTGAGATTTACATCTAGGTTCTGGAAGAGTTTGCAAGATGCTTTGGGTACTGAGTTGAGGATAAGTCCTGCCTATCACCCGCAGACGGACGGTCAGACAGAAAGGACTATCCAATCCTTAGAGGATTTCCTGAGAGCTTGTGTGTTGGATCAAGGTAGATCGTGGGATAGTTATTTTCCGTTGATCGAGTTTACCTACGACAATAGTTTTCATGCTAGTATTGGGATGACGCTATATGAAGCTTTGTGTGGAAGGAGGTGTAGGACTCTATTGTGTTGGTATGAATCGGGCAGGAGTGTGGTACTCGGAACTGGAATTGTGCAAGAGACGACCGAGAAGATTAAGACGATCCAAAAAGGAGGAAAATTGGACTTGAGATGTGAAGATCAGATGAGGGGGTCGTATCCGACTCTATTTCCTTGAGGTAATTTTCGAGGGCGAAATTCATTAAGTGAGGGAGAGTTGTAACACCCCAAATTTGTAAGAATATTTATTTAATTTATTTAAATATAATATTCGTGATTTTTGGTGAATTTTGGTGTTTTGGGCATTGTGTGGAATTTTGTGTAGTTTTGGTTATTTAATTAAATAATAGTATATAATATGGAATATATTAGTATTATTATTAATTTAAATAATATTAGAGGAATTTAGGGTAAGATGGACTTCTAAGGAGGAGTTAGTGAGGGTAATATTGGAAAAACCCATTTTGGAAGCCCAAGGGTTAGGTTTAACAAAAAGGAGAATTTGAGAGGAATATGATTCATTTTGTTAGATCGTGAAAAGAGGGAAAAGGCCAGAGCTCTGAGGAAAGAGGGAAAAGCTTAGGATTCGAGAAGGTTTCCAAGAACTCAAGAGAGAAAGGCTTGGAATCGACAATCTAAGGTATGGGAAGTATTATCTTTCATTGTTTTCAATATAGGAATTCGATGTATTTAAAGTGGATTTTGAGTTTTATGTGATTTTGTGGGTTTATGAGTAAACTGAGGAAATTATGATGTATTAGTGAGGTTTACGTGATTTTGTGGGTTTATGAGTAAATTGAGGAATTAAGATGTATTCCTGGGTTGATGACGAAGGTGAAGGGGTTGTGAGGACTTTGGGGGTATTGGGGTTTTGTTAAGGTTTATGTGGTCTTGAGGTTTAGGATAGTGTAATGAATCGACCTAATAGTCGTAGGCTATGTGCCTTTGATGTCCATAATGCCTTAGGAATGTTTTGGGGATGTTTTTGGGGTAATTGAAGTTGAACCCGTAAGATTTTGGAGGTCTGTTGTGCTACTGATGCATAGCAGTGATTGTAGGAAATCGTATATTTGCAAAGCGAATGAATAGTTTGCACAACAAACATTTGCCCCAAATTCGCTGGGCGAATAGCACAGTGAATACGCGATAATGTTGTTTGAGATTCTGGAATGAAATTTGAAGGAGGATCTTTATTTCGCACATCGAACTTTCCAGCGAATAACTCGCTAGGCGAATGAGGGTGGCGAGGAGAGACAGAATGAGGTTCCTCTGGGTTTTTGTATGGGATTTTGGGGTTCGGTGGTAGCTCGCAAAGCGAACTTTGTAGCGAATGGCTGCTGTTAACGAAATTGTTGGTGATTCTTGTGTTGTCTTGGAGTTTTGAGCTGTGATTATTCTGATGAATTACCATGATGTATATTGATGATTATGAATTGTTTATACCTGATGTTTGACGATTAATTAATGATATGAATTACCATGATGTAATTTGATGATTATGAGCTGTTTATACCTGATGTTTGATGATTATATAATGATGTGAATGACCATGAGTTATATTGATGATTGTGAGACAATGATGCCTGACTATTTTGATGTGAATTACTATGAGCTATATTGATGATTATAAGATGATGATTCACGATGTTTTGATGAATAAATGATGATATGGTTAACATGAGATTTTGATGAATGATGATGCACGTAATGACTTTTGTTGACGATGATGATGATGACGTTGTGTATCATGCATTCATATCACTATAGGACTTCGGTCCAGTGGTGACTTTAATCCCATTGTGTGGATTAGAGTGTATGACGTGCTCCGGTTCTTTTGCGTAGAATCGATCCTAATGACGGGGATCTCTGGAGGGTGATGGCCTAGTTTCCATCGATTGTGACGATTGGTACCACATGCATGAGTTTTGTTGTGCATTGCATTTAATTGGCATTGGTGTGATTTATGATGTTGTGATTTTTAATGGATTCCCTTGTGATGACCCTGATGATGTTGTATATGATGATGATGTTATTTTATGCATATCCATATTGATTATAATGAGTTGTGATTACTCACCCTGCATGTTTGAATGTTGCCTCCACGTGGGTAACATGCAGGTGATCAGGCTTAGCTGTGGATGCCTTCGAGGACCTTTTTGGAGTTTATTTTGCTTTTGGTCGAAGTAGGGGGTCTTGCTCTGATAGTGTAACATCGGTTTGGGGTCGTTGAGTCGAACTATGTTGAATTATTATTTTGTTGTTATTTTGAAGATTATGGCTTTTATTGTAAAACCTTTTGCTTGTGATTATTGTGGTTATGGTGGTTCCGCTGCTATTTGATGGCTTTTTTATTATTTTAAGGAAAACCTGTTGTTTATGGAGCAAATGTTTTATTTTGAGTTTATTTAGAAATGTGCTCCCTTCTGAAGTGATTTTTACTCTGATAATTTGTGTATTTTGCCGGGTATATTTGTGGGGTAGAAAAGGGTGTTACAAGGAACACTGCGACAGGTTATACCTGTGGTTTCACAGTCTTTGGTTTCTTGGAAGGCCTGGTGGAGGTCGAGGCAGTAGCTGGTTCCCGTTTTCGACCCTGGGAAAGAAGCACCAGTGATTAGTTAGAGACGATTAGTGAAATGAATTTAGAGTCAGGAGTTACCTTCTGTGGTGGATCTTATGTGCCACCGACTTCTTTGAAATCCTCGACAGGTACAAAAATTGCTGGGTTGGGGACCTCACCAGCAAGAGTGGCAAAAGCATCGACCACGTTTTCCCACGAAAAGGTCACGTGGGAAAATTTAAGCTTGGTACTCCGACCACAAGACATCAAAATCTTCTGTAGTGAAGAAGGAGGGTTGGAACGCAAAGACATGCGATTCAAGATGTTGCGTAGACCTGGAAAATTTCAGGCAAGCTTTATGACTGCCAAGTCCAAGCGTTGGCCAGACCGCGCAATGTCGGCAGAATGTTTCACCAAGGATTTTGGTAGCATCTGGCTCAAGCCAAATTGACGGGCCACCAAGTTAGGCTGGTAGTTCATGAACCCATAGCCTGTGTTCCCTGTCTCGATCCGAAAAGGATAGCATGGTGGGAGTTAGAAATGCCCTCCATATGGAATTCGACTGCGCTGCGGCTTTGGGGGAGATTCCAGGAAATGGATTCTTAAACATGTCGGACCAAATTTGCGTTCCACAAAAGGTGCCATGCTGGGGACGAAGGAAGTGGTTTCCACAAACATATTGAGATACCTCATAAAAATAGTTTTCTTGGGGGTTTCTTGGGTGGTTATCAAGGCAAGTCGCATGCCCTCTATAGAACGCTCGTTGTTCAAATGCTCTATTTTGGCAGAGGCGGGGTATCCTAAGTTATGCTCAAAAGTTGCATTTAGCCAATGTTGCAATAACCACATAGGCCCTGAGATATTTAAAGCCTTGGTAGTTTGATAAAGGAGTTTTAAACCGCATGGCTGACAAACCAAGGGAATGATAAAGGGAGGCTAGTAGAAGCTTTCCAAGAGATACCTCTCAACCCTCGTGGATCTGGATTCCCAGGTTGATGTAACTTTTGGCTATCTGCAGAGAACCAGGGCAGAACAAGTAGTAAGACAGCCACAGCGTCAGGAAAGCGATTTGTTCTACATCGGACACCTCTTTAGAGCGTTTGCCGTGATGATCATTGATGTAGTTCTGGAAACTAGCACGCTTGAAGTCAAAAGTGTTGTTTGTTTCCAGAGTCGGGTCGAACGTTTCGCCAAATGGCGAAAGACCAGTGATGGCCGCCATATCAAAAAGTGTCAGTGTAAACATGTCACAGGGGACGTGGAATGTGTTGGTCGATCTTTCCCAGAATTTTATCGACGCCAGCAGCAGACAAGGGTTGACCCTGTGAGCATTTCTTGAAAGTTGAATGGCGTTGAAAATGCCAGCCGTCTTCCATTATTCCCGACGCTGGCCTTCGACTTTGTTGAGCCAAGCAATGTAGTCTTTATTTATAGGTGTAGGCATGGATCTGAAGACTCGAGATTTGGGCGCCATGAATTTGAGGTCTAAAGTGCCACCTTTCTCGAAGGCAGGTGGGATAGTAGGCGCAAGCGCAAAACAGGGAAAGAACTCTTGAAGTTCTTACTGACTTGGCTTTTTGTCCGGATATGGGCCGTGAAAAGCACGGAGCTTACCAGCCACCGCAAAAGGGATGATCATCTGATGGCGCCAGTTGTCCACCACCGCTTTGTCAACAGACGACGGTTGAGGAAGAGGCGTGAGGGATTCCTTTTCAGAAAGAACGAAAGCAATGGGGTTATTTCTGGTGATGTGAGTAGTGGAAGTGGTAGCGTTTGCAGAAGAGGCCATTGGAAAGGAGAATACTGAGGTTTTCAAGAACAAGGAGAGTTGAAGAAGAAGAAACTATGATGAGAAGACGAAAAGAAAACCAGTTGTGGTTAGGGGTATTTATAGAAAAAATGCATGCAACTGAAAGATAAAAAAACTGTTCAAATTATGCAGTTAGTGGGGGTGGTTTCGAGACCCATAACTTGGGACGGGACTAGCCATCATGACGTTTTCTTGGAAATCGTGGTACAAAAAGTAGCCATCATCATGTCAGACGGCGAGTGACATATGGCTCGACAGAAGACAAAACGCTGATTGTTGAGTCGAAACCAAAGTGTCGTCGAAATCTTGCAGAAAAGAAAAACGCTAGTTTTTCAGTCGACACAGTGCTCAGTCGAAACTGGCCTTTGGGGGGGGGGGGGGAATTTTGTTAGCTGGGAGATTTCGACCAAACAAAGGGAATGAAGGAATGGTGAAATAGCCAAACAAGATGGGCGACGCCAAGAGGAGGAATGGCGAGAAAGCTTGAGTTTTGGGTCGACACAGCTTAAGGTCGTGTCGGAAGAAGACGGAGATGCATTGTTGTCAAAGGATGTCAAGTGATGGCTTATGAAACCGACGCAAGGGTAACACATCTTTGAGCGGGAAATTTTGAAAACTCCAAGAACATGGGAAGTTGGAAAGATAGTGGGGTGACACGTGTCACAACCAAGGCCAATCTGGGGAGATGAACAATTATTTTTTCAGCCTATTTAAAGCAATAGTTATTTCCATTTTAGGGGTCGCATTTGTAACATTGAAAAGGGAAAACACTCAAAGTACCAAGCATTAAGAGAAACGAGTTTACTCCTGCAAAATGTATGATCACGTCCACACTTGTTATTTTAATGCAATTTAAATGCCTAAAGTTTAAATCATTTTGTCATTTACTTGTCTGTTTTTTTTTACTTTGTATTGTTTATCAATTCGAACCCTTTTATCTGTCTAAGTTTCTTACAACTTCCCTAAACAAAAAACCGTCATATCAACAACATGTAGACTTCAGCCCATTGTTCTGGGATTCTGTGGCCGATCCCGCGAGTAAACCTGCGATAGGAGACCAGCGGTTGTTCGCGCGAGAACCGCGTGCGAACACATCCACCTTCGACAATCATTTGAAACAATGAGGGAATATGGACTTAAAATGAATCCATTAAAATGCACTTTTGGTGTTCATGCAAGTGAATTTATAGACTTTGTAGTTCATAAAAATGCATAGAAATAAACCTAAACAAAACTAAATTTATATTCAATACAAATCCTTCATCAACCAAGAAGCAACTTCAATCTTTGCTCAGAAAGATAAATTTCTTAAGAAGGTTCATTTTGAATATAAGTGGCAAGACAAAAAAATCGCCTTTTCTATGTTTGAAGAAAGAAGAAGGATTCAGATGGCAACTAGAGCATTTAAAAATCCATTGAGGAGATTAAGACGTACTTGTCGAATCCTCCTATATTGTTACCTCCTATAAGGAATAAATTTATAAAGATGTATATTTCTACATATGATTCGACAATAGGCAGTATGTTAGCACAAGGGGGATGATGATGGGTGTCAAAAGGGCCATTTATAACCTTAGTCGAGTGTTGAGCTATTTATACCTAATGTTTGATGATTATATAATGATGTGAATGACCATAAGTTATATTGATGATTGTGAGACAATGATGCATGACTATTTTGATGTGAATTACTATGAGCTATATTGATGATTATAAGATGATGATTCACGATGTTATGATGAATAAATGATGATATGATTAACATGACATTTTGATGAATGATGATGCATGTAATGACTTTTGTTGATGATGGTGATGATGACATTGTGTATCATGCATTCATAGCACTATAGGACTTAGGTCCAGTGGTGACTTTAATCCCATTGTGTGGATTAGAGTGTATGACGGTGCTCCAGTTCTTGTGTAGAATCGATCCTAATGACGGGGATCTTTGGAGGGTGATGGCCTAGTGTCCATCGATTGTGACGATTGGTACCACATGCATGAGTCTTGTTGTGCATTGCATTTAATTGGCATTGGTGTGATTTATGATGTTGTATTTTCGATGGTTTCCCTTGTGAGGACCCTGATGATGTTGTATATGATGATGATGTTATTTTATGCATATCCATATTGATTATAATGAGTTGTGATTACTCACCCTGCATGTTTGAATGTTGCCTCCACGTGGGTAACGCACAGGTGATCTGGCTTAGCTATGGATGCCTTCGAGGACCTTTTTGGAGTTTATTTTGCTTTTGGTCGATGTAGGGGGTCTTGCTCTGATAGTGTAACATCGGGTTGGGGTCGTTGAGTCGAACCATGTTGAATTATTATTTGTTGTTATTTTGAAGATTATGGCTTTTATTGTAAAACCTTTTGCTTGAGTTTGTTGTGGTTATGGTGGTTCTGCTGCTATTTGATGGCTTTTTGATTATTTTAAGGAAAACCTGTTGTTTATGGAGCAAATGTTTTATTTTGAGTTTATTTAGAAATGTGCACCCTTCTGAGGTGATTATTACTCTAATAATTTATGTATTTTGCCGGGTATATTCGTGGGGTAGAAAAGCGTGTTACAAGGAACACTGCGACAGGTTATACCTGTGGTTTCACTGTCTTTGGTTTCTTGGAAGGCCTGGTGGAGGTTGAGGCAGTAGCTGGTTCCCGTTTTCGACCCTGGGAAAGAAACACCAGTGATTAGTTAGAGACGATTAGTGAAATGAATTTAGAGTCAGGAGTTATCTTCTATGGTGGATCTTATGTGCCACCGACTTCTTGGGCATCCTCGACAGGTACAAAAATTGCTGGGTTGGGGACGTCACCAGCAAGAGTGGCAAAAGCATCGACCATGTTTTCCAGGAAAAGGTCACGTGGGAAAATTTGAGCTTGGTACTCCGACCACAAGACGTCAAAATCTTCTGTAGTGAAGAAGGAGGGTTGGAACGTAAAGACAGGTAATTCAAGATGTTGCGTAGACCTGGAAAATTTCAGGCAAGCTTTATGACCTGCCAAGTTCAAGCGTCGGCCAGACCCACAATGTCGGCAGAATGTTTCACCAAGGATTTTGGTAGCATCTAGCTCAAGCCAAATTGACGGGCCACCAAGTTAGGCTGGTAGTTCATGAACCCATAGCCTGTGTTCCCCGTCTCGATCCGAAAGGATAGCATGGTGGGAGTTAAAAATGCCCTCCATATGGAATTCGACTGCGCTGCGGCTTTGGGGGAGATTCCAGGAAATGGATTCTTAAACCATGTCGGACCAAATTTGCGTTCCACAAAAGGTGCCATGCTGGGGACGAAGGAAGTGGTTTCCACAAACATATTGAGATACCTCATAAAAAGAGTTTTCTTGGGTGGTTATCAAGGCAAATCGCATGCCCTCTACAGAATGCTCATTGTTCAAATGCTCCATTGTGGCAGAGGCGGGGTATCCCAAGTTATGCTCAAAAGTTGCATTGAGCGAATGTTGCAACAACCACATAGGCCCTGAGATATTTAAAGCCTTGGTAGTTTGATAAAGGAGTTTTAACCACATGGCTGACAAACCAAGGGAATGATAAAGGGAGGCTAGTAGAACCTTTCCAAGAGATACCTGTCGTCCCTCGTGGAACTGGATTCCCAGGTTGATGTAACTTTTGGCTATCTGCAGAGAACCAGGGCAGAACAAGTAGTAAGACAGCCACAGCGTCAGGAAAGCGATATGTTCTTCATTGGACACCTCTTTAGAGCCTTTGCCGTTATGATCTTTGATGTAGTTCTGGAAACTAGCACGCTCAAAGTCGAAAGTGTTGTCCGTTTCCAGAGTCGGGTCGAACGTTTCTCCAAATGGAGAAAGACCAGTGATGGCCGCCACATCAAAGAGTGTCGGGGTAAACATGTCACAGGGGACGTGGAATGTGTTGGTCGATCCTTCCCAGAAGTATATCGACGCCAGCAGCAGACAAGGGTTGACCCTGTGAGCGTTTCTTGAAAGTTGAATGGCATCGAAAATTCCAGTCGTCTTCCATTATTCCCGACACTGGCCTTCGACTTTGTTGAGCCAAGAATGTAATCTTTATTTATAGGTGTAGGCATGGATCTGAAGACTCGAGATTTGGGCGCCATGAATTTTGCCACCTTTCTCGAAGGCTGGTGGGATAGTAGGCGCAAAACAAGGAAATAAATCTTGAAGTTCTTAGTGACTTGGCTTTTTGTCCGGATATGGGCCGTGAAAAGCATGGAGCTTACCATCCACCGCAAAAGGGATAATCATCTGATGGCACCAGTTGTCCACCACCGCTTTGTCAGCAGACGACGGTTGAGGAAGAGGCCTGAGGGATTCCTTTTCAGAAAGAACGAAAGCAATGGGGGTATTTTCGGTGGTGTGAGTAGTGGAAGTGGTAGCATTTGCAGAAGAGGCCATTGGAAAGGAGAATACTGAGGTTTTCAAGAACAAGGAGAGTTGAAGAAGAAGAAGCTATGATGAGAAGGCGAAAAGAAAACCAGTTGTGGTTAGGGTTATTTATAGAGAAAATGCATGCAACTAAAAGATCAAAAACTGTTCAAATTATGCAGTTAGTGGGGGTGGTTTCGAGACCCATAACTTGGGACGGGACTAGCCATCATGACGTTTTCTTGGAAATCGTGGTACAAAAAGTAGCCATCATCATGTCAGACGGCGAGTGACACATGGCTCGACAGAAGACAAAACGCTGATTATTGAGTCGAAACCAAAGTGTCGTCGAAATCTCGCAGAAAAGTAAAACGCTAGTTTTCTCAGTTGACACAGTGCTCAGTCGAAACTTGCCTTTTGGGGGGGGGGGATTTTGTTAGCTGGGAGATTTCGACCAAACAAAGGGAATGAAGGAATGGTGAAACAGCCAAACAAGATGGGCGACGCCAAGAGGAGGAATGGCGAGAAGCTTGAGTTTTGGGTCGACACAGCTTAAGGTCATGTCGGAAGAAGACAGAGATGCATTATTGTCAAAGGATGTCAAGTGGTGGGTTATGAAACCGACGCAAGGGTAACACATCTTTGAGCGGGAAAATTTGAAAACTCCAAAAACATGGGAAGTTGGAAAGATAGTGGGGTGACAAGTGTCACAACCAAGGCCAATCTGGGGAGATGAACAATTATTTTTTCAGCCTATTTAAAGCAATAGTTATTTTCATTTTAGGGGTCGCATTTGTAACATTGAAAAGGAAAAACACTCAAAGTACCAAGCGTTAAGAGAAACGAGTTTACTCCCGCAAAATGTATGATCACGTCCACACTTGTTATTTTAATGCAATTTAAATGCCTAAAGTTTAAATCATTTTGTCATTTACTTGTCTGTTTTTTTTTTACTTTGTATTATTTATCAATTTGAAACCCTTTTATCTATCCAAGTTTCTTACAACTTCCCTAAACAAAAAACCGTCATATCAACAACATGTAGACTTCAGCCCATTCTTCTGGGGTTCTGTGGTCGATCCCGCGAGTAAACCTGCGATAGGAGGCCAGCGGTTGTTCGCGCGAGAACCGCGTGCGAACACATAGTTATTAAATCTATGTCAAAAAATGGTTACTTAGACCACCTTCGACAATCATTCGAAACAATGAGGGAATATGGACTTAAAATGAATCCATTAAAATGCACTTTCGGTGTTCATGCAAGTGAATTTATAGACTTTGTAATTCATAAAAATGCATAGAAATAAACCTAAACAAAACTAAGTTTATATTCAATACAAATCCTTCATCAACCAAGAAGCAACTTCAATCTTTGCTCAGAAAGATAAATTTCTTAAGAAGGTTCATTTTGAATATAAGTGGCAAGACAAAAAAATCGCCTTTTCTATGTTTGAAGAAAGAAGAAGGATTCAGATGGGAACTAGAGCATTTAAAAATCCATTGAGGAGATTAAGACGTACTTGTTGAATCCTCCTATATTGTTACCTCCTATAAGGAATAAATTTATAAAGATGTATATTTCTACGTATGATTCGACAATAGGTAGTATGTTAGCACAAGGGGATGATGATGGGATCAAAAGGGCCATTTATTACCTTAGTCGAGTGTTAAATGATGCAGAAACTAGATATCGCTCAATAGAAAATATGTGCTTGTGTTTGTATTTCTCTTGTACAAAGTTGAAATATTATATAAAGCCAACTGATGTTTTCGTCTATTCTCATTTTGATATTATTAAACATATGTTGTCAAAACCTATTTTGCATACTTGAATTGGAAAATGGGATCTGGATTTAACTGAATATTCTTTAACTTATGCACCTTTAAAGGCCATGAAAGACCAAATTGTTGCAGATTTCATTTTTTATCATGCAATAGTCGAAGTAACACAAAGTTATGTTGAGCTAAAATCCTGGAGGTTATACTTCGGCGGCTCTAGACATAAGAATGGAACTGGTATTGGAATTATGATTATTTCCCTCAAAGGGATTCCAACCAAGTTCAAATTCAAAATCCAACGTTGATGCTCAAATAACAAGGCTGAATATGAAGCATTAATGTAGGCCTTAGGATCCCGCTATACTTTGGGGGCAAAAGGAGTTGAAATTAAAGGCGACTCAAAGTTGGTTGTGAAGAAATTGACAAAAGAATATAAATGAATCAAAGAGAATTTTTTGATGTACTTCGCCACATCAAATTCATTGCTAAAACGATTTGATTAATTTAACATCAAACATGTACCTCGACTTGAAAATCAAGAGGCTAACGAATTAGCATAAATTGCTCTCGGATATAGATTCTCCAAGGAGAAGTTAGAATAATTAATCGAAGTCAAAAAATAATAATTTTGACCCGTCTTCTCCCCTCAAAATTGTCAAAGTCAAAACTGGTGGGAGTACAGAAGAGTTTGAGGACTTGCAAGTTTCTGAAATTTTTGAAATTTATGCCATGCACATTCTAACGAATAATGATTGGCGAAAATCAATTATAGAATTTTTGGAAAATCCAACGGGAACTACAAATCAAAATATCAAATATAAGGCATTGAGCTATGTTAGTTCTGTCATTGGCAGCAATTTTGGTAAAACAATGTGTTTTCTCAAGATGCCATGTCTGATGTCTTGACATGTGCTTCAAACATTCTACATATGGTGGCTTTATTAGTATTGATGTATTCTGCAGATCTTGTGTGTGATGACGAACACGATGTTCTAACATTTGTTAAAATAACTTTATGTTCAGTCTGGTATGTGTTCAAGGGCTACGCGTTATTAGCTATATCTTGGGAGATTCTGTTTGAGGATTGCAGGCGAAATTCTTGGTGCAGATTTATTCAGTGCAATCGATTGTTTCTCTATTTAGGGAGAAAAGATTTGAAGTTAAAATCTGTTTTAATTGTTAAATCAATTCTGTAAATTCATATTGACCAGGCCCAAGAATCTGTTTCTATTTAAAGCAGCCTCAACCATACTTGAAGAATACGAAGACAAGATATTGTGAATTGAGTGTCAAGTGTTAGGGTTTGTGTTTTCTCCTGTAAGTCGTTCATTCATCCTTGATCCTTGAATTGGTCTGATTGTTTGAGTTGTAATTTGTTCACTCTAAAGATTTTAAGCAAGAGTGTATTGTTCTTGATCAAAGCTTTTAAGCACGATCAAGGTGTGTCTTTGAAGTGTGACTTCTATACTGTGTAATCTTTGAATTGTATCACTGTGGTGATTGAGGGGGAGTGAGAGGTGTCTCATATCTAAGAGGTTCTTAGATAGAAGTGTCATTAGGTAGTGATTAAGTGAGTAAACTATCAACTGGTATGTTGAGTGTAGAGTCTGTGAATTAATACTACTAATAGTGAATTTCCTCCCTGGCTTGGTAGCCCCCAGACGTAGGTTGTTAGACTGAACTGGGTGAACAATTCTTTGTGTTGGTTTACTACTTTTTCCTATTACTATTATTGCCTTGTTCATACAACAGATATTGATGTTGTGACATCTCACTTGACATTACATATCTGATACCAGAATTTCAATTGGTATCAGAGTAGGTCATCCTGCTCTGCATCTGGGTGAGATCTAGGGTTGTTACTTTCTGGTGCAATGGACAAGGAGAGTGGTGGATTTGTGAATAGACCCCCTATTCTAGATGGATCAAATTATGACTATTGGAAACCTCGCATGGTTGCCTTTTTGAAGCCTTTAGACAGCAGGGCTTGGAAGGCTGTGTTGACAGGATGGAAACACCCTCTCATTATGGGAAAAGATGGTGTGTCAAAGCTGAAACCTGAAGAGGAGTGGACCAAGGAAGAAGATGAACTTGCACTTGGGAATTCTAAGGCCTTGAATGCCTTATTTAATGGTATAGACAAGAACATATTCAGGCTGGTCAACACATGTGAAGTGGCTAAGGAGGTTTGGGATATTCTAAAAACAACTCATGAAGGAACTTCCAAAGTCAAGATGTCAAGACTTCAGCTGCTAACAACAAAGTTTGAAAGCTTGAAGATGAAAGATGAAGAGACCATTCATGACTTTCACATGAATATACTTGAACTGTCAAATGCTTCTAGTGCCCTAGGAGAAAGGATGTCTGATGAGAAGCTTGTGAGAAAAATTCTCAGATCTCTTCCCAAGAGATTTGATATGAAGGTGACTGCTATAGAGGAAGCTCAAGACATCAGCTAGATGAGGGTTGATGAACTGATTAGGTCACTTCAGACATTTGAACGAGGATTTAATGACAGATCTGAAAAGAAGGTCAAAAGCATAGCTTTGGTGTCTAGTACAGAAGATGATGAGAAAGAGTGTGGTCCTAAAACTCAGGAAGAGTTATCCAATGCTATTGTTCTGCTAGGAAGACAGTTTAATAGGGTTTTGAAAAGAATGGACAGGAAATATAGACCAAATGTTAAGAACATCTCATCTGACATTAACAAGTCAAGTGATCAGATGAAGAGAACAACAGTTGAAGAGAAGTCTAATCATGACAAAGGAATCCAATGTCATGAGTGTGAAGGTTATGGTCATATCAGAAAAGAATGTCCTACATATCTCAAGAAATAGAAAAAGGGCTTATCTGTGTCCTGGTCTGATACTGAGAGTGAGGAAGATGAAGAGACTGCCCAGCATGTTAGGGTTTTGACTGGAAGGTATATCTCAGATGATGAGTCTATGAATGAAGAGAGCACATATGATGAGCTTACTGATTGTTATAGAGAGCTATGCATTGAAAGTGAAGAAGCCTGTCAAGAAGGGGAGAGGCAAAAGAAGATTATTGCCCAACTCAAGGCTGAAAAGACAGAGCATTTGAAGACCATTGCCAAGCTGGAAGATGAAGTATCTGTGCTGAACTCTAAACTTGAATCTATGTCCAAGTCTATTAGAATGCTGAACAGTGGGACTAATGTTCTAGACAAGATTCTGGATGTTGGAAGAACTGCAGGAGACAAAAGTGGTTTGGGGTTCAACAATGGATCTGCTTCAAATGAGGTTATTCCTAGTTCCAAACCAGTGATGTTGAAGCAGATGATGAAACATCCTGACAGGAATCCCTCTAGGAAGAAATTCAGGCACTGGAGGTGTCATCACTGTGGGAGGTTTGGACACATAAAGGCTTTCTGTTATAAGTTGCATGGGTATCCTAAGAGTACTTCTAATTGTGCACCCAGACAGGTCATTCATAAAGGTAATCAAGTCATCAAGCAAAAGAAGCAATGGGTCTCCAAAACTGATGTTGTCAGCTTGATAGCTCATACTTCTCTTAGAGTCTCTGCTAAAGAAGACTGGTACTTTGACAGTGGCTGTTCAAGACACATGACAGGAGTGAAGAATTTGCTGGTGGATGTTAAACTTCAATCTTCTGGCCATGTGACTTTTGGTGATGGTGTCAAAGTAGAAATCAAGGGTGTGGGAAAGCTGGATTGTGAAGGTACACCTAGACTCGATGATGTACTGCTAGTCAAGGGGTTAACTGTAAATTTGATCAGTATTAGTCAACTATGTGATCAAGGACTTGAAATTCTGGTATCAGACGTGTGATGTTAAGGTGCGATGTCACAACAACACACTCTGCACAATGGACAAATTAAACAGCAGATAAACACACCAAATTGTTCACCCAGTTCGGTCTAACTACCTACGTCTGGGGGCTACCAAGCCAGGGATGAAATTCACTACTTGTAGAATTAAATTACAGACTCAACAACCCAGTTGACAATCTCCTAATCTTAATTCCTACTAGTGACTTTCTACCTAAGAACCCAATTAGATATGAGAACACTACTTAATCCCTAAAAAAATACTCAAGGAACAACCTCTTTGAGCAACCTTGATCTTAGTTCACAGCTTTGATCAATTAAAAACTCTTTATTGCTTCACAGCTTCTAAGAGAGGACAGAAAACGACTCAGCAATTCAACCTAGAATTCTGTATATAAAACTCGTACAAACTACTCAAGCCACTCAGCCTATGCTCTTGATCTTTTCTCTATGTTTCTGTACTTTTTCCTTTGGTTTTGTGCGCTTTAAATAGCAACCTGAATTGGGCTTGGACTGCTACAATATCTGGCTTGATTTGTTATTTAAAACTGAATATTCAAAACAAATTTTCTCCTAAAATCTTTTCAAATCTTCAACCTTTTAAATCTCCTACAAATCTACACCAGATCTCCTATGCAGCGAAGAATATCTAACCCAAGATATTCGCATCCAATGAGACAGCTTGCTCTCCACAATTCTAGCTAACACGCAACCCTAACAACATCACAACCTGATGTTATTAATTCTGCAGATCTAATGTCACAACATCGCCATGTGACATCAGACATCCAACTTCAGCAATTTAAATACTTAACACAGCCCAGTGTTAAGACTCAATGTTGCAACATCACCACCTTGACATCAACATTGAACATACTTTGTTTTACCAAAATTCCAGCCAATCCAAGAACTAACAATCTCCCCCTTTGGCTAATTTTGGCTAAAACAATCTCTGCACCTTCAAAGACTTCAGCAGCGGAAAAAAACTTCAATAGATTTTGAAAACATCAATTAGCAGCAAAACATCAAGCAGTATCTTTAATAAAGACTTTAAAACTCTGCTGCAGCAACAAACAAAACAACTACATTCTTCAAACAGCTGCACATATTTCATTATTAGCAGCAACTTTAATTCACTTCAACATCCAGCAGCATCATCATAAACTCTGCTGCACAAATTTCATCAGCAACAGTAATAATTGCTCCCCCTTAATCAAGAACCAGCAAAGCCAGCCGATCACTCAGTTCAGTAATTACTCATTACTCCCCCTTAATTTCTGCATATTCCTTTGACAGCTCCTCAACTCCATTGACATTTGACAGCTTTACAATCAGTTACCTTTGGCTTTCTCTCTTTGGCTACATCTCCCCCTTTTTAGCCATAATTAGACATGCTTCAATTAGAAGCCCTAATAACTACAGTTAGTACACCCTAGCTCTCATTGTTAGCCTCACAGTTAGCAACCAGGCAAAACAAATCATTGAAAGAAAAAAAACATAACCAGATGCATATATAACAACATAATATTCAAATTACATAACCAAGCACATTAAGTGCAAAAGCAGAAAATAAAACTAAAACTACTAATTAAGAGGAGCATTAATAACTTTGATCATCAGAGCTGAGATCATCATTTTCTTCATCTTCTTTTGGACTGTCATTGTCAGACTCATCTGTCTTATCAGCAACTACTTTCTCACTTTCTTTCTCCTTCATCTTCATAAGTAATTTTTTAAACTTGTCCTTCCTTTCAATGTTTACTCTAATGACTTCATCAAGTTCTTTACAGGCTTCCTCCAGTTCAGAAATCATATCAGTCTTGACATGAGTATGATTAGTAGATGTTGAGGCAGATGCTTTGACATTATCAGCAACATGTCTTCCTTTAAACAACTTCTAATGAAACGACAATCCAGGCTTCCTTCTACTCACACTATCATCAGGGTTAAGAATCCCAGGATGCTGAGACAGAATTATCCCACAAATGAGGGATGGAAATGCAATAGGCAATTTCACAGCTCATGTTGTAGCATGCTTGATAGTTTGATTGTAGATGTAAGAGCCATAATCAATCAGTTTCTTTGTTCCAATGGCATAAAATAATTTTCCCAGTCCAGCAGAAACAGATGTCTTATGGTTAGTAGGAATCCAGTTAACCGCACCTATTCTATGAAGAAGAGCATATTTCACACTTAATAAACTTGCAGATAACTTTCCTCTTGAAGGAAAAACTTCTACCTGCCCAGCTGTGATCTCTTTGCAGATAACATTCTTAGAAACTTCTAATTCTCCATCATCTTCCTCACTTCTTCCTAAGTAGGCATTGATCACCTTAGGAGAGAACCATACACTCTTACCCCTGACAGTAACTCTTCTGAAGGTTAGGCTTTTGCTGTTATCAATAGACTCAGGGATATTCACTATAAATTCTCTGACCAGTCTATCATAGCAACTAGACAATCCTGACACAGTCCTTATGAGACCAGCAAACTTAATTAGATCTACAATTCCAGTAGACTCTAAGTCATCACCTACTAGCTCTCTTTCCAGAGCTATCCGTCGTTGGCTCACACAGTTCCACATGGATGCACTTCTGGCGCAGTGAAATGAGATGTTATCAGGTACTTGATCAGCAGCTCCTTTCATCACAGGGTTGATGTCTTGAACATCACACTCTGAATCTGATTCTTCCCTGATTCTCCTCTTTTTTCCAGACCAGGCAATTTTGCTCCACAACTTGGGAGAGTCTGCGATTGAAGTCCTTTTCTTATCCTTGACCATATTTTCATCATGAAGAGACTCCACTACTTTCCCTTTCCTATCCTCCCTTTTTCCAATGATATCACTATCTGATGAGTCCTCAACCTCTATAACCTCAATCTGATCCTTCCCTTCACACCAGTGACTTTCATTCCTAGGTGATGATGTTCTGACATTAAAGAAGACATCATTATCTTCAAGATCTTCTTATTTATTACCACTTTCAGCGTCTCGAATCACCGTCAAGGCTAGTCGTTGAAGATTTGTGTCCTCACTTTGAGAGTCTACCTGTTCAGTAGGCATTTGCCTTAATGGGACAGAAATCCCTTTCACCCGTATTCCCTTCTCAAGAATTTTGGTGGCAATCTGCTCCAAATGCATGTCCACATCAAACTTCTCCTCAATAGCTTGAGAGGATGATGACCCAGTTTCAGTTTTATTCAGCTTGGATGAACGTTTAGGGTTACCTGAGTCTGGAAGTGCCAAAGGATTGTGTTCTTTGTCAGCAAGTTCTTTTTCCGAAGAAACCCTAGTTCGTACATGTGCAGGTCTTTGAGAATCAGAGTTCTTGGATGGGGAAGACATCGTTCCTTTGTAACAGACTAGGTTTAGATAAGATTTTTCTATTCTGTTGAGGGAGATGAACCGTTGAGACGAGAACTCTTTGATGAATCTTGATATAGAATCAATGTGGTAAGGCGCCTGATTTTGAGTGCCTCTTAAAGACCAATTACTAATTTTCTCCCTCCATAAAGACTTTCCTTTTAAAAATTTAATCAAATTCACCTCAGAACTCATTAACTCTGAGTGACCTTTCAGCATCCTGACGTCATAGTCTGATGTTATAACATCAGCTTGAGCTTCATTAGTTGAATTTCCTTCAAGGGGAATCCACTAACAGCAGTTATCTTTGGTTCTGGCACCCTTCATAACAACTTGATTATGCTCACCCGATACCACACACTCATCTTTGGTGTAATTAACTTTGTACCCTTCATCACACAATTGACTTATGCTGATCAAATTTGCATTTAAACCATTGATAAACAGAACATTGTCAAGTTCAGGTCTACCATTACCTTCCACTTTTCCAAATCCTGCAACTACACCTTTCTCGCCATTGCCAAACATAACCTCATGAGAGGGACAATGACTGACTTCAACTATCAGAGTTCTGAATCCAGTCATATGCTTTGAACATCCATTGTCAAAGTACCACATATCCTTATCAACCTGTCTATCTGAGGTGTGGGCTAAAAGACAGTTCACCTTCTCCTTAGGAACCCATTGTTTACCAACTTTAGGTCTGACCTCCTTTGGTTTTCTTTGAGGAGCAGATTGTGGATAACCATGCAATTTAAAACAAGAGTACTGCATATGTCCAAACCTTCCACAATAGAAGCATCTCACTCTGTCATCTCTGAATTGGTTATATCTTCTACCATTGTGATATTGTTGTGGCTTCCACCCATAGTATTGTCTCCTCCTTCCAGAGTTGGTCTGTCTACTATGGTGCTGATGTCTTTTGCCATAGGTAGACTGTCTCCTGAACTGAGGATGATGTCTTCTAGGCTGTCTCCTATGGCGATGAGGCTTTCTTTTTCCATGGTAATGGGGCACAGCCTTGTTGTATTCATATCCATACCAATCTCCCTGATGTTGAGACATCTGATGAGACATGTTCTATTTCAACCTTGCAGCTTGCATGCTCGTGTGATATTGGGGAGGCATATACTGACTAGCTCCTTAAGGCTGCATCTTCCTCTGATGATGACCCTCCTTTTTTTCAACATTCTGAGGCTGAACAGCCTTCTTAGGGGTAGAATCCTATCTCTTTGTTTGAGTCATTGGTTGGGACACCTCCTCCTTTGCTGCTGAAGTGCTTGCCACATATCCTATACCAGACTTATCACCAGCCACCTTTTCTGTCTGAAGGATCTTATCAAGTGTGTTTGTCCTACAGCTCAGCATCCTAACAGACTTGGTCATCTGATCAAGGTGAGCTTTAACTAGTACAACTTCATTCTCTAGATCAACTTTTTCATTTTCAAGCTGAGCAATCTGTTGCTTGTGGCACTTGTTTTCTTGACAAATCTCAGCACTTTTTAAACACAACTCTTGATAAGTTGATGCCAACTCCTTATACGTTATTTCTCCATCACTAGAATCATCATCAGAAACAACTGTTCCTGTTAGAGCCCTAACATGCTTTGCTGACTCACCTTCACTTTCACTTTCAGAGTCAGACCAGGAAACTGTCATGCCCTTCTTCTGCTTTTTCAAGAAGGTGGGACACTCTTTCTTGACATGTCCATACCCTTCACACTCAAAGCACTGAACTCCTTTATCTTGGGCAGTTTTCTCTTCATCCTTCTCTTTTGACTTGCTAGTGTCAGAAGATATGTTCTTGACATTAGGCCTGGAGTTATTGTTCATCCTTTTGAACACTTTGTTGAACTGTCTTCCCAACATAACTATGGCCTGAGATAGATCCTCCTGGGATTCTGAACTCTTTCCTTTTTCTTCTTGATCATTTGACACCAAGGCTATACTCTTTGGCTTCTTTTCTGGTTCTTCCTCATTCAACCCAAGCTCAAAAGTTTGAAGAGATCCAATGAGCTCATCAACTCTCATCTTGCTGATGTCTTGTGATTCTTCAATGGCGGTAACCTTCATCTTATACTTCTTAGGAAGAGACCTAAGGATCTTCCTTACAAGTTTTTCATCTGACATTTTCTCACCAAGAGCACTGAATGCATTAGCCAGCTCCAGAACATTCATGTGGAAGTCATGAATAGTCTCATCTTCCTTCATCTTTAGGCTTTCAAATTTTGAAGTTAAAATCTGAAGTCTTGAAATTTTAACTCTAGATGTACCTTCATGAGTTGCCTTCAAAATATCCCATGCTTCCTTAGCAACCTCACAGGTATTGATTAACCTGAAAATATTCTTATCCACTCCATTGAAGATTGCATTTAGAGCTTTGGAATTTCCAAGGGCAAGCTCATCTTCTTCCTTGGTCCATTCTTCTTCAGGCTTTGGCTTTGAGGTGCCTTCTTTATCTTTGCCAGCATCATCTTTTTCACACGCAACAGGTGCTTTCCACCCTCTAATAATGGCCTTCCATGCCCTGCTGTCCAAGGATTTTAAGAAAGTAGTCATCCTTGGCTTCCAATAGTCATAATTGAATCCATCCAAAATAGGGGGTCTGTTGACGAATCCTCCAACTTCTTTGTCCATCTTTACACCAGAAAGTAACTTCCCTAGATCTCACCCAGAGACAGACAGGATGCCTGCTTTGATACCAATTGAAATTCTGGTATCAGACGTGTGATGTTAAGATGCGATGTCACAACAACACACTCTGCACAATGGATAAATTAAATAGCAGATAAACACACCAAATTGTTCACCCAGTTCGGTCTAACTACCTACGTCTAGGGGCTACCAAGCCAGGGATGAAATTCACTACTTGTAGAATTAAATTACAAACTCAACAACCCAGTTGACAATCTCCTAATCTTAATTCCTACTAGTGACCTTCTACCTAAGAACCCACTTAGATATGAGAACACTACTCAATCCTCAAAACAATACTCAAGGAACAACCTCTTTGAGCAACCTTGATCTTACTTCACAGCTTTGATTAATTAAAAACTCTATATTGCTTCACAGCTTCTAAGAGAGGACAGAAAACGACTCAGCAATTCAACCTAGAATTCTGTATATAAAACTCGTACAAACTACTCAAGACACTCAGCCTATGCTCTTGATCTTTTCTCTTTGTTTCTGTACTTTTTCCTTTGGTTTTGTGCGCTTTAAATAGAAACCTGAATTGGGCTTGGACTGCTACAATATCTGACTTGATTTGTTATTTAAAACTGAATATTCAAAACAGATTTTCTCCTAAAATCTTTTCAAATCTTCAACCTTTTAAATCTCCTACAAATCTGCACCAGATCTCCTATGCAGCGAAGAATATCTAACCCAAGATATTCGCATCCAATGAGACAGCTTGCTCTCCACAATTCCAGCTAACACGCAACCCTAACAACATCACAACCTGATGTTATTAATTCTGCAAATCTAATGTCACAACATCGCCATGTGACATCAGACATCCAACTTCAGCAATTTAAATACTTAACACAACCCAGTGTTAAGACTCAATGTTGCAACATCACCACCTTGACATCAACATTGAACATACTTTGTTTTACCAAAATTCCAGCCAATCCAAGAACTAACAGGACTCATAATAAATTTTACAAAAACTGAGTGCATTGTCACTAATGAGAAAGGTGAAGTCATCATGAAGGGTGATAGGTCTAAGGACAACTGCTACTTATGGGTATCACAAGACTCAAGTCCCTCCACATGTGTCCTTGCTAAAGAAGATGAAGTCAAAGTCTGGCATCAAAAGTTGGGACATTTACATCTGAAGGGAATGAAGAGAACCATATCCACAGAAGCAGTAAGAGGAATCCCTAGGCTCAAAATTGAAGAAAGGAGAGTCTGTGGAGATTGTCAGATAGGGAAACAGACCAAGATGTCACATCCAAAGCTTCAACATTTCACTACTTCTAAAGTTTTGGAACTCCTTCATATGGACTTAATGGGGCCTATGCAGGTGGAAAGTTTACGTGGGAAGAAATATGCTTATGTTGTGGTAGATGACTATTCCAGGTACACTTGGGTGAACTTCATCAAAGACAAAACAGAAGTGTTTGATGTGTTTAAAGATCTATGTCAGAAACTCCAAAGGGAAAAGGAGAGCAATGTCATAAAAATAAGGAGTGATCATGGGAGAGAGTTTGAAAATAGCAAGTTTGCTGAGTTTTGTTCTGCTGAAGGCATCAGTCATGAGTTTTCTTCTCCTATTACTCCTCAGCAAAATGGAGTAGTTGAAAGGAAGAACATAACCATTCAAGAATCTGCTAGGGCAATGATATATGCCAAAAGGCTTCCTTATCATTTCTGGGCTGAAGCTATGAATACTGCTTGTTATATTCACAACAGAGTGACCTTGAGAAGAGGTACTTCAGCTACCTTGTATGAATTGTGGAAGGGAAGAAAGCCTAGTGTGAAGTACTTTCATGTCTCTGGTAGTAAGTGTTATATCCTAACAGATCGTGAACAAAGGAGAAAAATGGATCCAAAAAGTGATGAGGGGATATTTTTGGGATACTCTACAAACAACAGAGCTTATAGGGTATTCAATTCCAGAACCAAAGTCATGATGGAATCTATAAATGTGGTTGTTGATGACAGTGGAATGAAGGAAGATGCTGATGTCATAGATGATGTTGGAACATGTTGTGATGATGTATCAACAGAAGCTGAAGACAGAAGTGTAATTCCCAGTCCTGTTGCTGCTGAACCTGATCCTGAACCTGAATAACCTAATAAGGAACCATCTGTCAGAGTACATAAGGACCATCCAAAAGAGCTTATCATAGGTGATCCAAACTCAGGAGTTACCACTAGGTCAAGAGAAGTTGTGTCAAATTCTTGCTTTGTATCCAAAATTGAGCCCAAAAATGTTAAAGAAGCCTTGCAAAATGAATTTTGGATTAATGCCATGCAAAAAGAGCTGGGACAATTCAAAAGGAATGAAGTGTGGGATCTTGTAGCAAGGCTTGATGGAATAAATGTAATTGGCACCAAGTGGGTTTACAAGAATAAAGCTGATGAACAAGGAGTGGTCACCAGAAATAAGGCTATACTGGTTGCCCAAGGTTACACTCAGGTAGAAGGGATTGATTTTGATGAGACTTTTGCTCCTGTGGCCAGATTGGAATCTATCAGGTTACTCCTAGGTGTGGCTTATAATCTTAAATTCAAGTTATTCCAGATGGATGTAAAGAGTACTTTCTTGAATGGGTACTTAAATGAAGAAGTTTATGTAGATCAAACCAAGGGATTTATTAATCCAACATTTCCTAACCATGTCTACAAACTAAGGAAAGCTCTTTATGGATTAAAGCAAGCACCAAGAGCTTGGTATGACAGGCTTACTGAATTCTTGGCTGTGAATGGTTATAGAAAAGGGGGAATTGACAAGACCTTGTTTGTCAAAGAGGAAGGAGGAAAACTGATGATAACTCAAATATATGTTGATGACATAGTATTTGGTGGGATGTCAGATGCAATGGTTAAACATTATGTGAAGCAGATGCAATCTGAGTTTGAGATGAGTCTTGTTGGTGAGCTCAGCTATTTTCTAGGTCTACAAGTTAGACAAATGGAAGACTCCATATTTATCTCTCAGAGCAAGTATGCAAAGAACATTGTCAAGAAGTTTGGTCTGGAGAATGCTAATCATAAAAGGACACCTGCCCCTACTCACCTGAAGTTGTCCAAGGATGAACATGGAGTGAGTATGGATCAAAGCTTATACAGAAGCATGATTGGAAGCTTACTGTATCTCACAGCTAGCAGACCTGATATCTCCTATGCTGTAGAAGTTTGTGCCAGATATCAATCTGAACCTAAGGTTAGCCACATGAATCAAGTGAAGAGAATTCTGAAATATGTGAATGGTACTAGTGACTATGGTATTCTATACAGTCATGGATCAGGAACTGAATTGAGTGGATATTGTGATGCTGATTGGGCAGGGAGTGCTGATGATAGAAAGAGTACTTCTGGAGGATGCTTCTTCTTAGGGAACAATCTTATCTCGTGGTTTAGCAAAAAGCAGAACTGTGTGTCTCTCTCTACTGCTGAGACTGAGTACATAGCAGCAGGAAGTAGTTGTTCACAACTGGTTTGGATGAGGCAAATGTTAACTGAATAGAATGTCAAACAAGATGTCATGACATTGTACTATGATAATCTTAGTGCTATCAATATCTCCAAGAACCCAATTCAACATAGCAGGACTAAGCATATTGATATACGTCATCACTTTATAAGAGATTTAGTTGAAGACAAAGTGATTACTTTGGAGCATATTGCTACTGAACTACAAATAGCTGACATTTTTACCAAGGCCTTAGATGCAAATCAGTTTGAAAATTTGAGAAGCAAATTAGGGATTTGCATATATGAGGATTAGTGGATCATTTGTGTGTGCAGGAAGGTGTTTTTATGTGCTTTTGACAAAGTGAGAAATCATGATAGTAACACACAAAGAACTTGTTTTATTGCTGGGAGTACATAGCATTAAAAAGTTATTTCAACAGAAACTACAACAAGAGTATTCATGTTTGAAGCCAGCTATTCATTCCAACCACCTGTGTTCATGAAATTGACCCAGTCCTCATCTGCTTCATCATCAGAAGCATGTAGTAGCACTGGAGGTTTCTTGATGGTCTTCATCCTTGTTTCTGTTCTTGTTGCACCTGTAGTGGATCCAGCTGTTGTCATCTCTTTGGACGTCATCTCTTTTGGTTTGGTGGTCGTGTTTTTCTGGTCTTCCTTCAACTGACCCTTGTGTGTTTCAGCTGTTCTGGAGGACTGGCTCATGTTTCCTTCCTTGCTTGGATGTCTCCTCAAGCATTTTGGTGTGGGTCTTATAATTCAAATAAAATTCATTGTTTGTATCGCCTGGTCAAAGTTGTTTGGTGTCTGTGTACTTCTCCTTGTTGAGTAATGTGTCACTTTTTCCCAGCTGTGCATGTTTTTAGAACTTGGAGTTTGACCATGTGTCAGAACATTATGCTTGCTGCTATGTTCAGAGTTTGTCCAATTATGGCTAAAAAGAGGGAGAGTATAGTAGAGTTTTTTTGTATGTTCTCTGATGTTGGTTTGAAGTATTTGGATTTCTGGTTGTTGGCTTGAGGGGGAGTTTGGTGTTTGTTGTGCAGTTGTTTTTCTTGATTGTTGTTTTTCAGAATGTGTTAGATTGGTTTGTTTGAAGTATGTTTCTGCTGTTGGTATCTCTGATGTGTGTTGATATTGTTTTAGCCAAAATTAGCCAAAGGGAGAGATTGTTAGTTCTGTTATTGGCAGCAATTTTGGTAAAACAATGTGTTTGCTCAAGATGTCATGTCTGATGTCTTGACATGTGCTTCAAACATTTTACATATGGTGGCTTTATTAGTATTGATGTATTCTGTAGATCTTGTGTGTGATGTCGAACACGATGTTCTAACATTTGTTAACAGAACTTTATGTTCAGTCTGGTATGTGTTCAAGGGCTGCGCGTTATTAGTTATATCTTGGGAGATTCTGTTTGAGGATTGCAGGAGAAATTCTTGGTACAGATTTATTCAGTGCAATCGATTGTTTCTCTATTTAGGGCGAAAATATTTGAAGTTAAAATCTGTTTTAATTGTTAAATAAATTTTGTAAATTCATATTGCCTAGGCCCAATAATCTGTTTCTATTTAAAGTAGCCTCAACCCTACTTGAAGAATACGAAGACAAGATATTGTGAATTGAGTGTCAAGTGTTAGGGTTTGTGTTTTCGTCTGTAAGCCGTTCATTCATCCTTGATGCTTGAATTGGTCTAATTGTTTAAGTTGTAATTTGTTCACTCTAAAGCTTTTAAGCAAGAGTGTATTGTTCTTGATCAAAGCTTTTAAGCACGATCAAGGTGTGTCTTTGAAGTGTGACTTCTATACTGTGTAATCTTTGAATTGTATCACTGTGGTGATTGAGGGGGAGTGAGAGGTGTCTCATATCTAAGAGGTTCTTAGATAGAAGTGTCATTAGGTAGTGATTAAGTGAGTAGACTATCAACTGGTATGTTGAGTGTAGAGTCTGTGAATTAATACTACTAATAGTGAATTTCCTCCCTGGCTTGGTAGCCCCCAGACGTAGGTTGTTAGACCGAACTGGGTGAACAATTCTTTGTGTTGGTTTACTGCTTTTTCCTGTTACTATTATTGCCTTGTTCATACAACAGATATTGATGTTGTGATATCTCACTTGACATCACATATCTGATACCAGAATTTCAAGCTACGTTATTATAGGTAATGAGTTGTTTAAAAAGACTCCTGAAAGAATTTTACTTAAATTCCACAGTGAAAGTGAAGCGTATTTGGAAATTTTTAATGTCCATAGTGGATCATGTGGCGCTTATCAAGCACGGCATAAAATGAAATAGTTTTTGGTCCGAAAATGGGTATATTAGCCAACTATGTTGAAAGACTGTATAGAATTTGCCAAAGGGTGCCAAAAATGTTAGAAACATTGAGGTATTCAACATGTCCCTGCAAGTGAATTGCATTCGATTGTCAAGCCTTGGCCATTTAGAGGTTGGGAATTTTATTTAATTGGTGAAATTTGACATGCATAATCTAAAAGTCATGGGTCCATTTTGGTTGGTATAAATTATTTTACTAAGTGGGTTGAAGTTGTTCCTTTGATCAAGGTTAATCAAGAAGTAGTAATCAATTTTATTCAGAACCACATTATTTACAAATTCAGAATTGCTTAAACAATAACCACTGATCAAGGTACGATTTTTATTGGTAGAAAGATGGTGGAATTTGCTTCAGATTCAGGAATCAAACAGTTAACATCTACTCCCTATTATGCTCAAGCAAATGGCCAAGTCGAACCTTCCAATAAAATTGTAATAGGCCTGATTAGGAGACATGTAGGTTAGAAACCAAAAAAATGGCATAAGACTTTAGACCAAGCACTTTGGGTTTGTCGAACATCTCCTAAAAAGGCAACTAATTCTACTCCATTTTGACTAACATTTGGTCATGATGCAGTGCTCCTTGTCAAGATTTATTTTTCAGTCGACAAGAGTTCAAAGACAATGTGAAATTCCTACTTACTATTATTGGAATATGATGTTAGACGAAATGGTTGATTTAGAAAAAGAAAGGTTAGCTTCTTTAAATGTTCTTATAAGGCAGAAAGAACGCATAGTTAAGGCTTACAACAAAAAGGTTAAGTCAAAAACTTTTGGAGTGGGTGATTATGTTTGGAAAGTCGTTTTACCTATGGATCAAAAGGATGGGACTATAGGTAAATGGTCACCAAACAGGGAAGGTCCGTTTCAAATCAGCCAAGTGTTTTCAAATAACGCTTATAAGATTGAAGAATTAACCCCTGAAGGTCAAATTCTAAGGATAAATGGCAAGTAGTTACAGAAGTACATACCTATGTTGAAGGAATTTTGTATAGCAGAAGAATAATTCATAAAGAAATATATTGCTAAAATGTCATACATTAACATTTAGATATGCTAAAACGGAAAGTAGTCATTAATACAATTAAGAGGAAAATGAAGGTCTATATATAGTTTTTTTTACACAAAGGTCTATATATAGTTGTGAAATGAAACTTTTAATTTTCCCTATTTAAATTAGAAACCCACTAACGGATGATTTTTTCAAATTAAAAATTAGTTTAAAAGGGTTTTAAATGATTAATTCTTGTGGCTCACGTTGGCCTAGAAAATCGAAATGATGATGACAATTTGCACGCACGTCTTTGACGTGGTGGTTTGGTGAAAAGTAGACATGTTTGCAATTACGTATGGATATTCCTGTAAATAGTGTCGGGAGAAGTACATAAAATGCCACCTTTCTTCCATGTTACAAACATGATTGAAAGTGGCACTTTTGGGGGTCATCTGTTAGCTTGTTAATTTGGATCTCAACTTTCGACATAAAAAGAAGAAAAATAAGTAAAAAAGATAAGTAAAAAGTGATATGTTTACATTTTTGACATATTGCTCATATTCGAGTAAGTTGGATAGTTTGACTTGCCTACCAGGTGTGGTGAGACTTAGCGTATTATGGAGTCCAAAGACTAAATGGCCTGGTATCTCGATTGAGTTTTGGTTAAGAAGAGTATCATAAACATATCCACAAGATTAGGATCACTCTCTTTTTAAAACATGTCCAGAATCTCGAAAAAGTTTGTAATGACTTAAAAACACGATAGACGGAAGCAGTTAATATATATAAGAGCAGCTTGTCGACTTATGTAACAGTTAGAAGCAGTTCAAAGACTAAAGACGTGTGGAAGCAAAATAAGAGTAGAAGACCACGTAATGGTGTATGTGTCGAGTCATAGGGAATTAACCGTTATCGACATTTATTAGTGTTTAGTATATAAGTTGATCTCATTGTTGTGATCAGAGGTCGCAAATTTCACTTATTCTCTATAGAACTAAAGTATCCAAGTCATTGAGAGAAAGAGTTTGTGAGAAGATGTATGAGTCTGCGTCCTTTCTTTATGTCTTTTAAATTCAAGCATTTAATTTAATGACATTTATTATGCTTGTTGTTTACTTTCTCATTCCAAGACATTGATGTATTATTTCAATTAGAGTTTATGTCAAATTCTTCAACATTAAAACATTTAAGGCCCAATCACAAACACTTTTCGTTGTACTTTTCTTAACAAATTTTCCTTAGAACTTTTTCATGTTTAATCCATTAAGTGAACTAAAACTTGTGATTTGATTTTCTAAAAATACAAGTAAATAGAAGGAAACCGATAACATCGGGAAAACTAGGTACCTAACTCCAAAGGTTCAAGCCTACTATCCTAAATTATCCTCTCCTGACATAAGTTATGTTAAAACATGTAAAAGACCTCAAAGTGTGTGTTTTATGACTTTGATTGACTCGGTTAGAAAATTTATAATTTCATTATTAAATTCTCTTGTATGTTGATTGAGTGATTACCCCTTCAAACTGAGTGCATCATGATGACATGAGAGACATGTTGAGTATTTGTATGTCAAAAGAACTTTTCCGAGTTGATTGGATCAAAGCAGGGAGCCGAAGTGTTGATCGGAAAGAAGGTGACATTCATTGGTAAGGGTAAGCATTTTAATTCTGATGAAATATTCAGTGTACAGATAGGTTACTTGAGGACAATCAACAATTCAAGTTCGGGGTTTTGATGATAGTCGTCATTACATGATTTTTATGAGCAATTTCGGATGAAATTGAAGAAATATTGAGCAAACGCCATGCCAAATTATGAAGAAGCGGGAAAATTTTATCAAGAGGAAGAAACAGGGACTTAGTGAAATTATTCAGCACAACTTAAATCATGATGTGTGTCCAGTAATTTGATCATATATGGAGTTTTATAACTCGGATTGAGACAGGTATTTTTGAAAAAGAAATTAAAAATGAGATCTAGCCCCTGGAATTATCGCACTTTCAATACTTTCCATCGTGACACGATGCCACGCGTTTTGCTGACACAGAGAATTGCTATAAAAGACATTTTTCCTACTTTTTAAAGGGTTCTGAATTAGAGATAGAAAGTGACGACTAGGGTCATTCACTGAGCGGTTTTGGGATCACATTGAAGTAATTGGATAGCAATTATTCCACAGATTTTAATTATGAATGCTTCTTTCCTCATGGTATTTATTATCTTATCATTTAGTAGCTAAGTTTCTCTTGATTAGGGGTTTATGTATGATGAACCTACTTTTATTCTCTTGGGACATATGAGTGGTTAATTTTAATGTTATTTCTTTGATATATTGTTATCATTCAATTATTGCTTGTGTTCATTTTCTATTGTATGTTACGACACGCAATTTGATCTAGGTAAGTAGTGACATACTGACTGTAGGGTTGCTTATTGAAAATAGGATAATTGTTTGGTTTTTTAATTAATTAGGGATAGTCTAATTAGGAATAGTGACTTAGGGCTTAATACGCTCTAGTTCCTATATTGGCGTTCCAATTGGCCTAAGAGGTCAGGGAATTAACGTTTAGACTAGTGAGTTGCACACCAATAGACTAGGTGCAGGGTAGGGTTAATTCGTTTTGTAACTCTTATGTCTCTACAAGTCTAATAATGTGCATTTCATCAATTGAATATAAGTAAGGGATTCTAACAAAAAGACATTATCACCTTTATCATCGTATACTTTCCAAAGTTAATTTTCTCTTGTTTTCAGACTAAACAAACAAATTTCAAACAAAACCCCCTTCTTGTGTCCTTGATCATTGATTATGATCCAGGAAGGGTATCTGGGAACTCCCTCAATGGCAGTGCTTCTTCATTGGATTATTTTGAGGCTCTCATATCAGATGACGGTGGTGAGGAGGATCACACTGAGATCCCCATGCCCCTCTCCCATTCTGATTGAAGTAGAAATACAAGTTTCTAAGTGGATGAGAGGAACATGTTGACGATTTTGACCAAGTTTACCGAGAACCAATAATTGTAAACCTAGCCACACTGAAATTAAGGCCCACTTGGAGTGCGGGGTGGCTCATATGTAGTTTCTTGGATCATGTCTAGTGAGCATTTTAAAGTTGATGAACTGTCACGGATGGGCGTGACAGTGGTGTAGCTGGTTGAAACGGTCAAGTTCGGCTGGGTGGCTATAGAAGTGGTGGGGACTCCATTCATTCTAAATACCAAATCGTGTATTGATGATATTGATATCATGATTGGTGACCCTTTAGATTAGTCGACTCTTCCTATGTGTTCAAAAAAATGATATGTAGTTCCTATGACGACTACTTGGTCCCGCTTTATGAGTGTATGTTTACTAGGATAGGATTATGGTTGCCTTTCTCTATCTTTGAGGTGGTTGTCCAGAAGCACTTGAAGGTTTATCTTTCCCAACTTCATTTAGGGGCCTGGGCTTATATGAGGGCATTCCAGTTTTGTGTCGAGCATAAGTCTTGGAAGCCTTTTATCAGGTTGTTCTTCGACATATTCTATATGGTACACACCTCTCAGGATGACACTCGTGACCAATGGATAGTTACTTTCCACCTAGATGATCCTTGGTGCAATCCTTTCACCTGTGACCAGGGCGATTTTCTATGGCGCTTCTTGCTAGGGAAACCTCTCACTCCATAGGCCCATTTTGCCTTCTACAGTTCTCCAGCTGAATATTTTGGTTTTTTATAAAAGTAGATTCATTAAGTATTGGTTTTGGCCTCACTTTCATCATAATTTCAATTTCTACCGCATCAATTTAGGTCTTTTTTCCTCTGTGAGGTAACGATGAAAGAGGACCTACATTCTTGGTTTCAAGGACTTGGCTATGAAGACAAGTTTGGCCAAGCAAATTGACACTTATGTGATTGTGAGTGTATCTGGTGTTGTATAGAGGAAAGAAATATTATGTGAGGACGGAGTCCCACAATTTTTCTTACATGTTGTTTACCGTGAAAATTGGTAAACAACCGTTGGACTCCCAAAAAATTAATTTAGTTTACTTGCAGGATCAACCAGTGAATCCTAAGGACATAGCTATGGTGTTTTAATGTATATCTGGAAAATTGTAGAACACTTTGACAATATTCATTTGTTGTGAAAAGATTATTTGATTGTTTGATGAAAAAGACTAAACTTTGTAAAAGTTTGGTAAAGTAAAGCAATGAAGAAAAATAACTTCAAAGTAAAAGAAATGCAGTAAAAGGCAATTGGTAAAAGAAAGTAAATTTCTATTGAATAAAATGTATGGTGTTTCAAACGTACATTTCTCAACAGTAACTCTTTTCTCACGTTAACTTGGATACTTTGAGTGAATTTTGAGTATATTACAATAATTGAACACCCGGAAATCCTAATACTAAGACCCATATTTATAATGCGTTGAAATAACTGTCTCTAACGAGCATTTCTTTAAATGTTGACACGTTTCGCCCTGCATGCCTCCTTTTCATCATAAGCCTCCACGCGTCTCTCCTGAGAAATGGATAAGGACAAAAGAAAGTTATCTATCCGTATTTTGAAATTCAAACTTTTATCGAAGGAAGGCTTCAAAGCATCCCTTCGTCGAAGTGACTGTCTATACTTAGAAAATATTTCTAAGTATTTGCTCAAGCACATCTCCTAATGAGAACCATTTCGATTAAATTTCAAACAAGCTCCTGTCGAAACCATCCATATTTAAGAAACTTTAATTTTCACCTAGTTTCTCAAATGGGAACATGGCGTCGAAATTCCCTGCCAACAAATTGCCCACCAAAAATGTCATTTTCGACTGAAATGAAGAAAAGGGCATTTTTTGAAGTTTTCATGTTCGACGCCAGCAAACCTTTGGACTGCTATGACGTCATTGGCATCATGACAACTTTCCCCAAATATCTCCTCAAACCCATGTGTGAATCTTTTTCAAGCATCACGCGTCTAGTCCCTAGGAGATCATGGCTCAAACTTTTAACTGCTACCGTCTCATCACACCACCCTCACATGACACGCGTCCCATGATTTTTCACCATAAATGTTGTAGAGTAATCGTGTACAGTAACCGTTCCACTTCACCCATCAATAAAAGAGTGAAAATCACCATATTTACTCTTTTCACTTCCTGAACTTTCTGAAGCGTATATTTTTCCTCAAAATTTCATCTCTTTCAAACCTTTTTCTCTACAAATTCACTAAAATAATGGCTTCCACTTTAACAATTTCCAAGGAAACCAGCAAGAATGCCAAAGACTCCAAGAAATCCAAAGAACTTGCTCCAGTTCTTAGGATGCTAGGTCCAAATGTGGTGGGAAATCAACAGTACATCCCAGAACCTCCAAATGAAGAGGAGAAACGCAGGATACATCAATCTCAAGTACTTATCGCTATTCTTGTTTCTTGTAAGACCCATGCAATGTTAGGTCCTTTACCTGATCTCTCTGCTGACCCTACTAAGGTTAGGGAATTTTTTCCCGCTTACCACCGTTACAAACCTATAGCCAATGGTTTTAAACTTAGGACTAATAAGGAGATTAAAATTGATGAGAAAGTGAAGGCAGATGGTCAAGGTTCTCCTTCGACCATAGATTCTAGGTTCTCCTTAGAATTCATGAACACTAGTTTTAGGGTTTTCAGGTCATGCCCTCTGTCGAAAGACCCTTCTGACTACTTATCTTGGTAAGAAAAAAATAGAAAACGCCAAGTCCCAAGTTTGGAAAAACATGGGCATTTACGACCTTATCCAATAGTCGAAGGTAGGGTCAAGCTATTGCCCTTCAATGCTTATTGCTTCCCTTTATTTCTAGGACAACACCCACAATAATTTCTAACTCCCTTCTGGGATGGTTACCCCAACTCTATTCAACGTCGCTGCCATTACTGGCTTAAAACCTATTGGAGTGGATTATGACCCCCAACCTTTTAGCTGATGACTCAATAGGTTTCGACACCAACAATGCGGCCTTCACCACCTACATAGCCTATTATCATGACAAAGAAACCAAATAGGTTTCTGATCAAGAACACAATGCCTTCCTGGCTCTCTGGCTCCCGCGATGTGTCTTCTGCTCAAGGTCTCTTCAAGTGGCGAAGAGGTATCTGACCATGGAGAACCAACTGCATGTTGGACACGACATCTGTCTCAGTGAAATAATTCTGGCTAGCTTGTATGAATCTTTTGGCAAAGGCGTCACAACATTGAAGACAATCAAGATGAAAGGAAGCTTGCTCCTTTTTGGACCCTTCTGGTTGCTGCAATTATGGCTTAATGCCACATTCGAAGCATCCCTTCTTGGTCAAAATCCCATCAATGAATCCTCTGTCGAGATGAAGAATAGAAGAGTTAAAGGGACAAGGCTTGCCCTGTTGACTCCTAGTGACGAAGGAATGAACCTTCATCAGACATTCACCAGCTATGTGATGATGTTTACGAAGCGTTATAACTTTTCTCCCAACATGGCCCCGTTTGCAAATAGAAAAGTAGGCCCTGAATGGTTCACAAGAAGGTTTCCTTCTGAGACGAAAGAACAGGAGGCTGAATCTCTTGACATTTGGGAATTTTTCCTTATGCCAAGACTACTGGCCTCAAGACTTAACCCTTCCAAGCTTCGAATTTCCCTTGTCAGCTACCAACCAAATCTAGTCTCTCGACGGTTTATTTTGATTCAGATTAAACCTAAACCCCTCTTTCCTAAAAAGGGTTTTCTGATCCATTATAACATGTGGCACAATGAAGTAGAATGTGCCAAGTTTCTAGCCAAATACTCTGACCTCACAGAGTTTTGTTTTGTGGCCTTCAAACCATGCTTTCTCTGCACCAGAGAGTTCGACGATTGGTGGAGAGAATATTACACTGCATAATTCTTCGATGTAGCTGCCTTCAATCTCCAACTAACTAGAGTTTTTGCCCTTGTGCAGGACAAAGTGAAGAAAGGTACTTCAACACACATCAAATAGATCCAAGCATTCCAGAAATACTTTGAAACTTCCTACCGGCCAAATGATCTTAGTCGAACCATTAGCGAAGCAGTAGTGACTTTAAAAGAAAAATTTACAAATAAATTAGAGGACTTAAAACTTCCTTGGAACGTTCGACCTGATCAACGTTACAAGTTAGCTTTTAATATTTATCCTCCAAAATTCCCTCGACTGCACACTACTGATTTTGGAGTGGATTTTAACCCTCCATTTCCAGATTGGTTTGTCTGTGGAGATTTTATGAAACTTCTTTACAGATTATCAAAAGCGTGCTAAGCGAATGGTTCCAACTAAGTACACTCTGGAAAATTTCAAAGGCCACCTTCATATTAGCATAGAACACGTTCGCGTGGAGTCTCCAATATATGAAGGTGTGGAATGAGAGGTTCTTCAACACCACTTCTCTTGTTCATCTCTTTTATTTACCCTTTATACTTGGCTTATACTAACTGTATTATTTTTCCCTTGCAATCGTGAGGATTCCAGCCAAAAAACTTACCCCCGTCGAAAAAGAAGCTGTCGAAGAAGAAGACAATAGCAAGAAAACCACAACCAAGGTAAAAACTTTGTGCTTCTTATTCTTCTTCTTTTTATTATATTGCCTTCTCAATTTAACATCTGAAATATAATATTTTTGCAGGGAAGTCGGAAACCACCTCCAACACCTAAAAAGAGAAAGCAAAGGGAACCTGAGGTTCATGTAATTGAATCTGATGATGGTGAACTTTCGCCAGACCAATCTAAACACACCAAGAAGAAGAAGAAGAAGCAGATGAAAATTACTGATGCCAATTTTCAACCTTAGCCAAAATCAACCAAAGCCCCTGCGAGAAACCTTCTACCCCAAAGGTGGTAGAAACAGACGCTACCCCTGGTAGCAAGAAACCAACTAATAAGAAGAACCCAGATCAGGTAGAGAGTGATAACTCTAGCCCTGGGACTGAGAATCCTAATGTACAAAGATTTCTACTTCATCTTTGAATTTTATGATTATCTTCGACTAACACGCTTCTAATCTTTTTCTTGATTTCTTTTTCTTAGGATGCCAAAGATGACAAGGGGCATCCCATTGTGCAAAAAATCATCCCTACCACAAGCAGTGATCCTACCTATCATCCGACAAACCCATTCCAAAACTTCTCCCAAGGATTCCACAAAAAATCGATTGACGAAGTAAGACCACTAGTTGGTGATCAAAATAAATCACCGCTCAAGGCTACCACAGAGCTCTGACACACCAATGCACCTGATCAGGAGAAAAGCCCAGCAAGGGAGGAGGTCTTAGTTAATGTCGCAAGAGATACTGAAATGTCGTCTGCAGAATAAATTGTTGAAGAAAAATCTGAAGATGGCTCCCCAATCAATCAGCAAGACGGTGGTGACGAAAAGGGTGAAGGGGAAGAGGAGGGGGAAGAGGATCACTCTATGTTTGATTTTGAGACTGAATTTGTCATGGAGGACGAAGATGAAGAAGAAGAAGAAGAGAATGACAAAAATGAAAAAGAAGACGAAAAAGAACAACAAGAAGATCAATAAAAAACTTACCCACAACCTGATGCTTTGACGGGCACAAACTCTACCAGCCTTTCACATGAAGAGCTAGAGTCCCTAGAGGTGCAGAGGCCACTGGAATATTTAAAAACCATGATCAGTTCTAGATATAGCTTTAGTGATAAGAGTACCAACACTTCGAATGCCTCAGGCAATCAGTCTGCCACTAAGCCTGAGGATAATTTGCTTCCACAAATAAAAGAGAAGATTTTCAATGCTAATTTATTCTAACTCTTTGAAAAAAGATACTTCTTCCAGTTTTGGGATAAAGAAACTCTTGAAGCAAGTCAATGTCTTAGAGGTTTCTTCAGAAGTTGCTGATTCCATAATGGAGCTGGGCACGTTGATTGATCTCATCATTACCGATCTCAATTGTCTTAGAGATTTTTTAGGAAAAATTAACAATAAATGAGAGACCCAATTGGCTGAATGGGATGCAGCCTCTAAATCCCCCATTAAGGTTTCAAATTTGGAAAAGATCTCTGAGCAAAATAAGAAAGAAATTGAAAGCTGTGATAAAAATGTCAAAGAATGGGAACAGCAAATCAACGCTTTACAGAGGAAAATCTCTCAGGCCAAGCAACATAAAGACGAACTTCTCAAGTTTGACCATGAAGAAGTGGCCAAAGCACTCAAGGTTGGCATGTATCATGTCGACAGAGCCCAACAACTTAGAAATAAAATTGAAGTCCTTTCGACCAACAAGGCTCTCTGTGAATGTCTCTTGATGCTTCAAAAATCCAAATATGAGAAGATAAAAAGCTCTCTCCCATTTTGACTTGATTGTTGTTGAACTTGTCTCTTTCGATTGTAATTTTTAAGCCCTTTGTGGCATGGATTATGATGACTTTAGCTATTTGGGCAATTTTACTTTTTAATTCCCATTTTGGCTTCGACTATCCTTTGCATGGATTATTCCGTATTTATTTTAATCTCTTGAAGTATAGGCTTATATTTCTTTAAATACTTACCATTTACCTTCAAGATTCTTCTATCTTCGTTTAATTCTTTGATCTCATACGCTCCATTAGAAAATACTTTAATAATTTGAAAAGGACCTTCCTACTTAGGGGACCACTTGCCCAGAGTTCCATCTTTCTGATCCATGGGCAAAATCACTTTCCAAACTAAATCTCCAGTCAAAAATAATTTAACTTTCACCATTTTATTGTATGACTTTTCCACTCTCTTCTTTGCCTTTTTAATAATTCTAAGGCATTTAGTCTTTCTTCATCTAAGTCAACCAATTCATCCATGACCATATCTTAGTCGAAAAGGTGTAGTATTTTTAGATCTTTAGGGGAGGTTCGACAAGCCCACAAAACTTGGTCCAATGTCTTATGCCAATTTCCTGGCTTCTTCCCCACATGCTTCTTAATTAACCCAATCACTACTTTATTTTCTGCTTCGACTTGACCATTAGCCTGAGCATAATAAGGTGTGGATGTTAAAAGTTTGAATCCCATTTCTTTAGCAAATTCTTAAATTTTTCTACCAGTAAACATTGATCCATGATCTGTTGTAATAGTCTATGGGATTCCAAACCTGTAAACAATGTGCTTTTTAATGAATTCGATTACTGCATCCTGGTCCATGTTTACCAGTGGTATAGCCTTAGTTATTAAGTGAAATAATATATTCCCACTAAAATGTACTTTTGACTCTTAGATGATGCTGGTCGAATTTCACCCATTAAATCCAAATCCCAACCTCTGAAGGGCCAAGGCTTCACCATGGAATGCAATTCGCTTGCAGGAACTTGTTGAATACCTGCATGTACTTGGCATTCTTGACATCCTTTGACGAATTCAATACAATCCGTAAGCATTGTAGGACAATACAATCCTTGTCAAAACAATAACCATTTCATCTTATGGCCCACTTAATGTGCTCCACGTGCCCCACTATGGACATTAGAAAGAGCAAAATATGCCTCAGATTCGCTAAGGCATTTAAGTAAGACACCTTCAGGCGTCTTTTTAAATAATTCATTCCCTATTAAAACATAACTTAAGGCACGATATTTGACCTTTCGTTCGACAGAAGCCGTAGGATTCTACAAGTAGTCTACTATTGGCTTTCTCCAATCCTCATCTGTCAAGCTATCTATAGTCAATATCTCAAAGCTTTCTTCGTCAACATATCCTAGCTTCATTGTTTCCAAATCTATTGGGGATAGTTTAGCTTATACAACCATTCCTCTGTCTTCGATTGCATCTTGTAATGTTTCCTTCGAAATTTTGTATCCTGAAGCAATCTGGGCCAAGTCATTGGCCTCTTGATTTTCAAGTCGAGGTATGTGTTGAATGCTTACCATTTCGAATCTTCGTAACAACCTATTAGCTATCACAAAGTACATGATAATATTTTCCTTGACACATTTGTATTCCTTCGTAATTTGTTTTATTACTAACTCTGAGTCTCCCATTATTTCGACTCGAGTTTCCCCCAATTCCAACAATATTTCAAGTCCGGCAATTAAAGCTTCATATTCAGCTTCATTGTTTGAACAAAGGTCTTCGACCTTATACTTGAATTTTGTTGGAATTTTGTTAGGAGAAATAATCAACACTCATACTCCTGTTCCATCTTTATGACTAGAACCGTCGAAGTATAACTTCCAAGGTTCAAGCTTCACAAAGTGTAGGGAGTTTTCGATCCTTTAACAGCCTTTAAAGGCATATAAGTTAAAGAATATTTTGTTAAGGCTAAAGCTCATTTACCAATTCGACTGTGCAAAATAGGTTTAGAAAGCACATGTTTAATAACGTCGAAATGAGATGAAACATAAACTTCCACTTGCTTTATATAATGCTTTAATTTTGTACAAGAAAAGTATAGGCAAAGACACAACTTTTCGACTATACTATATCTAGTGTATCATTCAACACTCTACTAAGGTAATAAATAGCTCTTTCGACGTCATTTTCATCCTCTTGAGCTAACATGCTCCCTAAGGTCTTGTTAGATGCAGATATGTACAATCTCATACTCCTATTTCTACAAGGAGGCGCCAGAGTTGGAGGGTGAGCAAGGTACTCCTTAATCTTGTCGAACGCTTCTTGGTGCACTTGCCCCTACTCAAAAAATTCTTTCTTGAGTCAAAGTAGAGGTGATAAGGCTTGAGTCTTGCCACTTAGGTTGGAAATGAATCTTCTTAGAAAGTTGATATTTCCTAACAACGACTGCAACTCCTTCTTTGTCGAAGGCGTTTTCGCCTCCATGAAGGCCTTGGTCTTATTATAATTAATCTTTATTCCTTTTTTGTGGACCACAAAGCCTAGAAAATCCCCCGCCTACACACAGAAAGCACACTTAAGAGAATTCATCTTGAGACCGTGCTTCCTCATTCTTTCAAACGATTGTCGAAGATGGTCTATATGACTTTTTCCTGGAACTGACTTAGCCACAATATCGTCAATATAAATTTGCATAAATGTTTCAATAAAGTCATGAAAAATAGTATTCATTGATCTTTGATAAGTTTCCCCAGCATTCTTTAGGCCAAAGGGCATTGCTACCCATTCAAAAGTGCCTAATGCTCCAGGGCATCGAAATGCTATTTTCGACACGTCTTCCTCAGCAATGAAAATCTGATTATAGCCAGAATATTCATCTAGCATACTTAAATACTCATGGCCTGCAGTAGAGTCGACTAGCATTTTTGCCACAGGCATTAGATACTCATCCTTTGGGGTTGCAGCATTTAGATCTCTAAAGTCTATTAAGACCCTTAAAGTTTCATTCTTCTTAATAACTGGAACTATGTTACCAATCCATTCGACATACCTAGTCGTACGGATGAATTTAAATCTCAGAAGTCTTTCGACCTCCTCTTTGATCTTTGAGAGAACCTCCAGTGCAAAACGCCTTGGAGTTTGCTTGATGGGCTTCTTCCTATGCTTTATTGGCAACTTCAGTTCGACCAGATCTCTACTTAAACTAGGCATTTCATCATAATCCCACGCGAAGCAGTCTCTGAACTTCTTTAATAGTTGAATTACTTCGACTCTAAGTTGTGGGTCAAGGATAACACTGATGTAGGTTGGCCTTTTAGTTGTCCCTTCTCCCAAGTCGATCTCTTCAATAGGATCTTGAGCCAGTATTTTGATGTTGCTTGCTAGCGGATCCTTCTCAAAGCCCAAAGGCTCATAATCATAGATGGCATCTAGCCTTTGTCTTGGCACTTCGACTTATTCTTTAATGGGTGGCTCCGGGTCGAATTCCTTCCCTAGACCTTTGAAGTGCTCTTCGTCATCTTTGGCTTCGACAGCCATATATTTTACTTCGGCATCTAAGGCCGCATTCAATTTGTTTTCAGCTATGTAAGCCGAAATATTTTTGAGTTCCAATGACTCAGTCATTGTCACTAAATTCACTGCCCCAACCAGTTGGTTGTATTCCAGCTGTTCTGAAGACATAGTCTTCTTCGCCAATAACCTCCATATCCCACTAAAAGTCATGGGTGGGGTACAAGTACAAGGAACAGAAGGCGTTGTCTGCAGGTGTAAAGTCAAAACCTACAGGGTTGCATGGTGCTATGTGGGCCAAATTTTTATCAAAGTGACGCCCACTTATTTGGTTAACCTCAGCCATGTAATAGCTTTGGTCTGCCTCGATATTTTTGACAATTCCATCACTCCTCCAAATGGATATCCTTTGGTGAAGTGACGAAGGTATTACACCTATTCCAAGGATCCACTCCCTTCCAAGGAGTAGATTGTAATTTGCCTTAGATGCGATCATTATAAACAATGTTGGCCTAGTAATCGTGCCAATGGTCAAGTTTACCTGAATGACTCCCATGGTTTTTCCCACCTTCCCTTTGTACTTCGAAAGAACCAAGTTATGTGGCTTCGTGTAGAAGTCACTTTTGCCAATCTTGTTTAACATATAATGCAGCATAAGATTTACTGTCGCTCCTCCATCTACTAGTATCTTATTGATGCCCACGTTCCCTATCTTTCCTCTAATGAATAGAGGTTTCAGGTGGTTTTTCATGGCTTTATATGGTATTTCGAAGAACGCATTATGTTCCTCGACACAACCATTGTTCAAAATGTAGTAACACACTGGCCTTTGACAGGCCACTTCTTATTCGACCTCATCTTTTGGGTCTTCTAATTCCGTCACCCTATCATACTCCCTAGGTAGCACGGATACAATATTACAAATAATGTCGAGTGACGGTTCTTATCCCAAGTCAAAATCGTCTGTCATAATGTCATTATCTGCCAATATTTGGTCAGACTTCTCTTTTTCATTTTCCTGTTGGTCCGTGAACAACTTTTTTTCGACAACTTTCTTCTCGACAGGCTTTCTGCCTTTATTGTTGTCCTTTTTTTTGCACGTTGCTACTAGACTCTGCGTTCTCTTTTTCTGCAGCTTCTCTCTCAGCCTTACGCTTCCTTTGCTGATGTCTCCACTAAGACCTCGTCATTGGATCCTTCCCTTTGTAGTTTTCTGAATACCAGGCTAATTTCTTGGAAGCTTAGAACTTCCTTCGGTAGGTTATATCGCTCCCGGGATTTTCATCCAAGTACAAACGTGAAAGTGGCACATAAACAGAGTCGCCAGCAATGTGTATTTATCCCAAGAGAGGGAAAGGAAACACTGCGTAAACCTGAGGGAAGGGAAAAGACATGGTCTCAGAACCAAGAGAAACGGGTAAGGGAGTCGGTTACACGAGGGGAAGGTATTAGCACCCCCACACGTCCATCGTACTCGATGGGATCCACGCTTGCTGTTATCGATCAAAGGGTGTCGTCATCTGGAGCTCCACTGCTGCTGGAAAGGAGAAGGAACAGAAATGGAAGAGAACTAAGAAGCGAAGAAGAAAATAAAAAGAAGTGACTCGATAGGACATCGTCGTCCTATGCCTACGTATTCCCTCGTGCAATGGGAAAGTCAGAGTCAACGTAGTTCGGACATGAACTAAAGGGGGAGGCTTGCTCGCCAAGACGTCGGGTCTCGTGCCTACATATCTCATCGGGAATGAGAATCAGAGTGTCGTAGTTCCCCTCACTAGGGATGGGTTTTGCTTTGTTTATGTTTTTTAAGGTGGAATACGCCAACGTTCACGTTCTAGCAGTTAGGTGTCGCAGCTCGTTGTACAGAGTCTTAGGCATTTACCTGTTTGCGGTAGAACGGAAGTGGCACATCCTTTATGAATGGAGTGAGGAAGATGAGAAGAGAATTGCTGTTTGTTTTTGTCTTTTAAGAAGAAGTGTTTTGATTATTTTGTGTTTGTAACGAATATTTCACTAAAGTCTATGACATAGGATCAAATGCGTCGCGTATCGACCCAAGACGGGACGTATGCTAAACACTCTAAGAAAGTGAAGGAAGACCCCTCACTCTCCACTTCCCAAATGCAAGGCTCATGTGCAATACATGTTATACTTTATTAAGTGTTTTGAAGAAGTTATGAGATGAGAAGAGAAGACTCAAGGTGAAGAATGGAAAAAGTCTAAACGGGGAAGACTAACAATCCTAATGTTATCATGCATGGAAGTCCTATGGTTGTGTGGAGTATAAGAACCACCTAAGTCTAAAGAAAAGAGAGGGAAAGCACTATCTAATGCTTATCCTACCTCACCTTAATAAAAAATTAAGGATGAGATAGGATCCCTAAGGGATGTGAGAAAGTTCTACACAATCAAGCATTATATCATGTAATCCGCAAAAGAGAAATAATAATGAAAGAGACGAGAGATGAAAGAATAGATGATTATGGATTAACATCCACATACTCAAATGTCTTACCTCTGCCCCTACATAAAAGGTTAGCAAAATAATCACAAGAAATGAATATAAGTGCTAGAAAGTATACCAAACAAAACTAGTTGCTTAAAGAAGACAACTTAAGAGGTAAACAAAGGCAAAACCAAAAGGGAAATGTCCTAAGGGTTAAGGAACCTCTAAGGTCAGTAGGTACATGCTAAGGGATCCTACTAATGTAAACATGCCATATGAACTCAAACAAAAGCAAACTATGCACTAGATAATCATACAAATGCAAATAAAACATTAATAATGCAATATGAATGCAAATGAATCATGAATATGGATGAATGCACATGTAAGCATCAAAGTCAGAATTGAATGACATTTAAGGATGTGTGGAGATGTCATTAAGATGGAATAGAGTTCATAAATGCAAATGTGGATCAAGTAGAAAGAAGTGGGAGCACACATAATTCAAGTTCCAACAATGAAGCATACTTGTAATGCAAGTAAGAAGTGAAGATGTAAGATGAATAATCATGTAATATGAATGCAAGTCAATAGCTCATGACATTTAACATGATGTTTAGAAGTCAATGATGGAAGCACAAAGTCCAAACAAGTATTACATTCAAGCACATTGACGATTAAGAACAAACTAAGTTCAAACAAGTTCAAGTAAACATCCTAAGATTTATGAACTTAAGAACATGTAAAGTGCAATTATATGTCATGGAATATGGTTGAGGATGATTACAAACAGAAGTGAATCATATTTAAGTGATGATTTAGGATCATGCAAGTGTTGGTACAAAGATGTGTTCAAAGAATATCAAGTAAGAATGCACAATTACACAAGATATTTCAAGTTAAAACAAATGCATACAAGTCATGTAAGGATGAACTTTGAATGCCCTATAACATGATGAAAGTGACCTATAATGTTCATGCAACATGAATTAAAAAACCTCAACAAATGGTCAAAGAAGATTATACACAATGCTCATTAAGACCTAAACATAAGTCTTCTACATTCACACAAACCAACATGCTTTCATTCAATCCATAAAGTCATGTCAAGATAATGAGAAAATTGAGAAAAGTTAATCAAATTGAGGTACAATCAGTGTGCAAACAAGCTTCAAAAGTATGGCTCAAAATCCATTACCAAGCATGTACAAACATGTCTCACAATGTCATACAAGTCATGCAAACAAATAGCTCAAAGATCTCACTCAAAATTCAACAAGAAAATGACCTAAAAATCTATGAAAAATGTATGGCATGCCTCAATGTATCACAAATGCATGTACCAATTATTAGGCAAAAATTTAGTGCACACCTATGTCAAACAATTCCACAATGTAGCATAGGTCATGGTTTAGTGCACACACAAAAGAAATTACAAGAAATTTCATGAAAATATTCCAAAACATGATAAAATCAGAAAATAAAATATGTAAAAATGATTTAAATGTCTAAGAATGCTTCATAAATTTTTATGGAATTTTATCATGCATAAAAGTATTTTTAAAATTAAAAAATGAAACATGCATGAAAAGAAAAATAAAAAAACAAAGGAAAAGGCCAGGGGGTGCAGCGCAAGTAATTCCATAGTTCAATGTCCCTTGGGCTCAGAGAAAGGGGGTGTGAATAGCGCAAAGTCAGCCCAGTCAAAAAACGTGCTCAGAGAAGTGCATCACATGGAATTCAGTCAAACATTGACCCAATAATAACCACATGATCAAATCAATTGAAGATGATCAGAAAAATAACTCAATCATGTGATTCACAACGCACGCGCATGATAAGATATGAAACACCAGCCACATGGAATCTAAAAGGGAATCAGAATGAGGCACGTGATAGGGATGCTCCTCATTAATGCGTTGGCAAGCTAAGAAACGTTGGATCTAAATGCATTAATGGTTGTGGTTTAATCTGAGAATAGAGTAAGGGTTCTTCCTCAGATGGACTTTCAGGTGACCGGAGAAGACTCCGGTCGTCTTCTACGACGAGTCTCCATCGTGTGCAGTCTCCAAACATCCCAGAAATGTGCAAATCTTATATCAAAATAAACCTCTCATCACGTAGATCACGAATCCAGCCTCAAAATTCACAAAGAAATCACACGCTGAGAGATTCGAAGAGAAACATTTTGCCCTAGAATTTGAGTTCTATGCACCTAAGTGCCTATCAACTAGCCGAATGTTCACATTGCTTCTATTAAGCTCAGAAACACACAAAAACAAATAAAATTAAACCATAATGAGAGCAAGAGATGTAGGTCTGAACCTGTACTTTAAAGCTACTTCTGATCAAAAGAATACCAGAGAGGAGATTCCAATCGCTTCTTGAACTTCAGCTTAGCCAAATAAAGGTTGTGTAGTGCTTTGAATTAGTGAGATTTGGAAGAAAACTTGAAGAAGAAGATGCAATCTGAAGCTTCAATGCTATAAGTTTGAAGATCCCTGGATGATGATGATGAATCTTGAAGGAGAATGAACAAGCTCGAGTGAGAGAGAGAGAGAGAGAAAACTCAGAGTGAGAAAGAGAGAAAGTTGGTGAAAAGTGAAGAATGAGTGAACTTAGTTCCAAATTCTGTTAGAAGATCCTTTTATATCCTTGAGTTAACTTCTAACTGTCATGGTTGATAGTTAGAACCAAGGTTAAATGAGTGAGGTTAACTGAGTGAGTGAGTTTAAAATTGTTATGGCACGAGTCATGGTGTTTTTTGTTAGAGTGAGGAGAGCAACATGGAAGCTTTATGGTGAGGGTTAGAATGAATGGTGGTGATTCTCTGAACTTGCAGCAGCTACACAGCTTGTCATGCAAGCTCCTCTTTCCTTTGGTTTGAAAATTTGTAGTAAAGAATACATGGGCATGGGATGATATGTGTAAAGTTTGTTTGGTTTGTTATGGTAAAGATGACATGGGATGGTACAACATGCGCATAAAAGCAACCACACAATGCAAAAAATTCTGGTTACTTAATATGGAAGAAACAGTTGGCATGTTGTTGACTTTGGCAAGAAATATCTCCATGACCATGGAATGATATGACATGGTTAATGGCTCTTTGGAAAGAGGTCATGGAGTAGAGCAAAGTTGATGTTCAAAATAATTGCAAATAGAACCTCTAAGGTGCTTAGAATTGGCTACGAAAGTGTGTAATCATGACTGAGTTGGTTACCCACATGACCTGCTCTTGACCAGCCCTATGGCATGTGAAATTCAAGTGTGATGACCCTAACTTTGATCCACTATAACTCTCAAATGGTTGATCAAATGAAAAAGAGTTCAACACCAAAGTTGAAGAAGAGATGGAGATGAACAAAAGTCATGTTGAACTTTTTTCCATTTGGGATCTCTATCATGGAGATAAATGACCTTGAACTTGGGCACAACATGCACACAAGGTATTTGTAAAAAAGATTGCGTGCTGACACGCCCATGACCTGTCTAACTACCAAAAATGCCACGATTTGTCTCAACTTTGAAGCACCATATCTCTCTTGATTTTAATCCAATGGAGATGCTCTTGGTACGGTTTTGATGCTTGAAGTGTGACCTTTTAATAGGCCTCCATAACTTTTCAATTTGATGCTTAGAACATGGAGAAAGAATGCTCTAAAGTTAACCTCTCACCTTGCCAAACTTGCCATAAATGGAAACCCTAATTTCTATTTTTGGCAACTTTGCACATTTCTTGATTTTTGATGAATCTCTTGTTATTTCTTGATCAAATCTTCACCAATGATCATATTTGACATGAGGAACATGAATTTGACCTTAAAAAGTCAAGAGTTGACTTTTTCCTCTGCACAGTTGACTTTTCCCCAAATCTCCTGATTCTCAATCAATTGATCAATTGAAACCCTTCCAAATCAAATTAATGGACAATTCTTCATCCTTAGACCCTTGAAGACATGTAGAATATCATAGAATCAAGTCTTTCCCAAAAAATCAGAAATAAACTGATTTTATGGCAAACCTTAATTTTGTACCTTTAGTCTAGGAGAAATCAGATCATCCTCCAAGTCCGAATTCCTCTGAGTATGATGTGTATCCTCTCAAACAATGATGAGACATGCTATTGGGCGATGATAAAAGCTCAAGAAACTTGCCCATTGGTGTGTTATGTTCAAGAATTCCAAAACCCTAATTTGAACAACCATGCTAGGAAATGGTGAACTGCTTCAATCCTTTGTTGAATTCCCTTCTCTTGATGTCTTGAAGGCTCAAATGAAATGAATTGAGATATGAGGAACCCTTGTGACTTACTTGGAGAAGTTTGACTCTTGTCCTCTGGCTTTGAATTGTCCATGCCTTGAGACAACTGATCACATGCCTTATGCAACCAATGATGTATGTATGATTTAGTATGACCTATTATGAAATGTAAATGAATGAAATATAAGCCAATTATTGGAGAAAAATAAGAGAGCAAATTTTTGAGGTATTACAGCTGCCTCTATTCAATCAACTGTGAACCTGAATGGATGAGAGCAACGACTGTCAGAAATTCAAGGTACATAAGGATTGAATACAAAAATAACTGGAAAATTTGCACTCTGCGGGTAAAAGGAAAAGATATGACAAACAAAGCAGTTGTGGTGAAAGATATTTGTTGGAAAGAATCCGAAACCAATGAAACCCAAAGGATACCTGTCAGGAATGACGAGAGTCTAAAGTATGCCTGTCGGGAACGGTTAAGGTGTGCATGTCAGGAACGGTAAAGTTGAAAACCTATGGGTATACCTATCGGGAATGGTAAATGGATCTGTCGGGAACGACTAGGTTTAAAGGGCGCCTGTCGGGAACTGCTAAAGTTGAAAACCTATGGCTTACCTATCGGAAATGGTAAATGGGTCTGTCGGGAACGACTAGGTTTAAAACTTAAAGGGGTGCCTATCGGGAATGGCTAAAGTTGAAAACCTACGACTTACCTATCGGGAATGGTAACTGGGCCTGTCAGGAACGGCTAGGTCCAAAACTTAAAAGGTCGCCTGTCAGGAACGACTAAAGTTGAAAACCTATCGGTTACCTATCGGGAATGGTAACTGGGCCTGTCAGGAACGGCTAGGTCCAAAACTTAAAAGGTCGCCTGTCGGGAACGGCTAAAAGAATCCTATCGGGAAGGTTCCTAAGAAATAAGGTTGACCTATACGTCTATCGGAAATGACTAAAGTTCAAAACATAGAAGGTGCTTATCGAGAATGGCTAAGGGAATCCTTTCGGGAATGGTTCCGGTTTGCCCGTCGGGAATGGCTAAAGGAATCCTATCGGGAATGGTTCCAGAAAAACACGGTTAAGATGTAAGATCAAAAGATTTATAAACTGAGGAATAGGACTCTGTGGGGAGAAAAGTGGTGAAACCCTGGTACTGCTTTGAAATGTCAGTTGGGGAATGAGCGAGACATTCTTTTTGGTTTTGTCAATTTGATCGAAGAGAAATAATTTTGGGCTCTCGCACGAGGTACCAAAACTGGCTTATGCTTCGCATGCATATGTTTGAATTTTTCCATGGCGCAATGCTCCATCTCAAATGGAAATGCTACGCATTTTTGAGGATGCAATGATTACTATATGCAAAATGCAAGGAGGCTCCGCAGCAAAATAAATGTTGTGGAAAATGAAGGCAACTCCGCCGGGAATGACAAACCGGATTGTCCTCGTGACCACAAACCGTGCCGAGGAAGGCAAATTAACTTGATCTCTGAAGCTTCTGAGGAAGTATCCTCTCAGCTGGGGATAATGCTGACACAATCTGGGCTCTAAACTGCCAAACTTGTTAAGATTAATGTAAGGAATGATGACCTTGCTGGGGATGTATCATCTGAACCAATATGCTTGGGCAAGAACTATAACCATAGAACTCCGCTGGGGAAATCAAAATCCTCTGACCTGGCTGCTAGGAATTTGAGATCAATCGAACTCTTGCTGAGGAAGGAAATACTTGCTGAGGGACTGAGATCGACCATGTTCCTGCTGGGGATGACAAACCTCAAGGAAGAAATTTCCTGTTGAGGTAACCGCTTCTGCTTGGGGGGGAACTCTTATTTGAGTCTTGACGGAAAAGACACTGAAGACATCACGTGTTCTAGATGGGCTAACCAACGAACATTAACACCTGCAAACAAAAGGGTGTACACATATGCCCCAGGGTATCATGGTTTTTGAATTCACCACCCAAGAACACCTGGCATTTAAAACAATTTTAATTGTTTTCTTTTGCGCGCATGTTATTGTAAAACCTCGATGTTTTCAAATGCAATGTTTATCAAAAATTCAGACATTTTTGCAATCAAAACAAACTGTAAAAGAAAACAAAAGAAATGGCTATTCTGAATAAAGAAAATTTTATTGATTGAAAAGCCCGAAAATAGGCGTTTACATCAGGAGGCAATTCCTGGAAAGTGGTAATTGTTTAAAAGAGAAAAGAAACTATCCTAATGGCAATGTGGAAAACAAAAATCCATTGAGTTTCAATCCTGCTATGGTTCATATGTCTTCAAGACTCTTCACGTGCTTTGCTTTCCGCGGGGAATGATTGGACCGATTCCTATCCTTCGAAATGCCTTTTGTTGAAACGAGACGGGATACAGGTTACTCAGATCACATCCTTTTGCTTTTAAATCCCTTTTTTTCCTGGATCGCCCTTTGCGGGTTTTCAATCCACCGGGATACCCATTTTTGCCTAAGTTGCCCTTTCGGGTTTTCAACTTACCGGGTGTACTCATTTTTTGTATTTTATCCCTAATTTTTGCCCGAACCTTTTTCTTTTTTTTTTATTTTATGGTTCACCGGGATGCCCTTTTTTGCTTGGACTCTCTTTTTGCTGTCCAGCGGGTCCATTTATGCGAAGTATTTTTTGACTGCGTCTGAGTTCACAGGCGACGAAAATCCTCACCATCCATAGTTTTAAGCATCAAGGCTCCGCCCGAGAAAACCTTCTTGACAACATATGGACCTTCATAATTCGGAGTCCATTTGCCCCTGTGATCTGTATTAGGAGGAATAATCCTTTTCAACACCAAGTCACCTGTCTGATAATTCCGATGACGCACTTTCTGATCGAATGCCCGCTTCATCCTTCTCTGATACAGCTGCCCATGGCATACTGCTGCCAATCTCGTCTCTTCTATGAGACTCAACTCGTTGAACTTCGTTCGAACCCATTCAGCCTCATCAAGCTTGACATCCATCATGACCCTCAGAGAAGGAATTTCAACTTCAACCGATAAGACCGCTTCCATACCATACACAAGAGAAAACGGGGTTGCCCCAGTAGACGTACGTACTGATGTACGATACCCATGCAAAGCAAAAAGCAACATCTCATGCCAATCCTTGTATGTCACGACCATATTTTGTACAATCTTCTTGATGTTTTTATTGGCTGCCTCGACGGGACCATTCATCTTTGGGCGATACGGAGAAGAATTGTGATGTTCAATCTTGAAGCTCTGGCACACCTCTTGCATCATCTTATTATTGAGATTAGAACCATTATCAGTGATGATCCTTTCGGGCACCCCGTATCGACAAATAATATCTTTCTTGATAAACTGGGCAACTAACTGCTTGGTGACATTTGCAAACGAAGTAGCCTCCACCCACTTGGTGAAGTAATCACTGGCCACTAGAATAAAACGATGTCCATTAGAGGCGGTGGGCTCAATCTTCCCAATCATATCAATACCCCACATGGCAAAGGGCCAAGGAGAACTCATCACGTTTAACAGATTCGGTGGCACATGCACTTTATCAGCATAAATCTGGCACTTGTGACATTTTCGAGCATATTTGAAATAATCAGCTTCCATGGTCATCTAGTAATAACCAGCTCGCAACAATTTCTTTGCCATGGCATGTCCACCAGCATGGGTACCAAAAGAACCTTAGTGCACTTCTTGCATTAACATGTCTGCTTCGTGTCTATCCACGCATCTGAGCAGGACCATGTCAAAATTTCTTTTGTATAATACACCATCTTCATTCAAGAAGAAATTGTCCGCTAACCTTCTCAGAGTCTTCTTGTCATTATTGGATGCCCCAGCCGGATACTCTTGACTTGTCAAAAAATGCTTGATATCCTGATACCAGGGTTTATCATCGGTCGCTGTATCGACTGCAAACACATGAGCAGGTCTATCAAGTCACATCACATCAATTTTGGGTATATGATTCCACCAATTCACTTGAATCATAGAAGATAACGTTGCCAAAGCGTCTGCCATTTGATTCTCATCACGAGGTACATGATACAACTTTACTGTTTGAAGAAAGTCAACAGTCTTCTCGAATACTCTCTGTAAGGGATCAAGTTGGGTTGATGGGTATGCCAATCTCTGTTGACCTGATTGATCACTAGAGCAGAGTCCCCAAATACATCAAGAGTCTTGACCCTTAAATCAATGGCTTCTTCAATACCCATAATACATGCTTCGTATTCGGCTTCATTATTGGTGACATCAAAAGTCAGTCTGGCAGTGAAAGGTATATGGGAACCTTTTGGAGTTATGAGAACTGCCCCAACGCCACTATCATTCACATTAACAGCCCCATCAAACATCAATTTCCACTTGTCATCAGGATCTGGTCCTTCATCGACTAGTGGCTTGTCACAATCTTTCATTTTCAAATACATGATGTCTACATCAGGGAATTCAAACTTCATTGGCTGATAATCATCAATTTGTTGCTCAGCCAGATAGTCAGACAGAATACTACCCTTTATGGCCTTCTGGGAAGTATATTGTATGTCATACTCTGTCAACACCATATGCCAACGGGCAACCCTTCTGGTGAGAGCTGGCTTTTCAAAAATGTACTTGACTGGATCCATCTTTGATATTAATAGAGTTGTGTGAGTCAGCATATATTGTCCCAAACGTTTAGCAGCCCATGCAAGTGCACAACATGTTTTCTCAAGCATTGAGTATCTAGACTCGCAATCTGTAAACTTCTTGCTCAGTTAGTATATGGCATGTTCTTTCCTACCTGTCTCGTCGTATTGACCGAGAACACAACCCATTGAATTTTCACGTACAGACAAATACATTATCATTATCAGTGGTCTCCCTGGAACTGGAGGCACAAGAATCGGAGGCTTCTGCAAATACTCTTTTATTTTATCAAATGCCCTTTGGAAATCATTATTCCAACGAATTGATTGATCTTTTCTCAACAATTTGAATATTGGCTCACAAGTGGCTGTAAGATGAGAGATGAATCTAGCAATGTAGTTCAATCTCCCTAAGAAACCACGAACTTGGTTTTCTGTTCTTGGCTCGGGCATATCTTGTATTGCTTTTACTTTTGCTGGATCAACCTCGATTCCTCTTTCACTGACAATGAAGCCTAACAGCTTACCAGATCTCACCCCGAAAGTACATTTATTCGGGTTCAGCCTCAGTCTGAACTATCTCAACCATTCAAAAAGCTTTTTCAGATTCACCAAGTGCTCTTCCTCAGTTTGCGACTTATCAATCATATCATCAACATAAACCTCAACCTCTTTATGAATCATGCTATGAAAGAGTGTCACCATAGCACGCTGATAAGTTGCCCCTGCGTTTTTCAAACCAAAAGGCATCACTTTATAGCAGAATATGCCCCATGGGGTAATAAACGTTGTTTTCTCCATGTCTTCCGGCGCCATTTTAATCTGATTATAACCGGAAAAGCCATCCATGAAGGAAAATACCGAGAATTGAGTTGTATTATCTACCAACACATCAATGTGAGGTAATGGAAAATCATCTTTCGGACTTGCTCGATTTAAATCACGGTAGTCAACACACATCCGGACCTTACCATATTTCTTAGGTACCGGGACAATATTCGCAACCCATGGTGGATAGCTGGTGATGGCCAAGAAACCTGCATCCAACTGTTTCTGCACCTCCTCTTTGATCTTAATGGCCATTTCTGGTTTAGTTCTTCTGAGCTTCTGTTTGACGGGGGAACAACCTTCTTTGAGAGGCAACCTGTGCACGACAATATTGGTATCTAATCCTGGCATATCTTGATAAGACCAGGCAAAGATATCAACATATTCACATAGCATGTCAATCAGCTCTTTCTTCACATTCTCTTTTAGACTTGCCCCTATCTTGACTTCTTTTCTCGCATCGTCGTTGCCAAGGTTGATAACTTCTAATGACTCTTGATGAGGCTAAATAGCTCTTTCCTCCTGTTTCAATAATCTGGCCAATTCTTCGGGAAGTTCGTAGTCTTCCTCACCCCCCCTCTTCAGCTTGGTAAATTGGATTATCAAATTCATATCGAGCCATAGCAGAACCATTATCAACATGATCCGTAGGATTGTTTCTGCATGAATGATGGTTCATGCTTTATTTTAGAAAGAGCTTTTTGAAATTAAAGAAAACAAACTATGGAGAAAGAAAACATTGCCATTTTTATTTGAAATAAAATGAAAAGTGTAAAATGAAAAACATGGAACACAATTTTTGAATACAAAAACGTCCTTTTATTAATGATAAACTTGCATATGAAACAAAGGTGGCCCTACAATGAAATCACTAAGCCTTGGGCAAGGGCATAGGATTTTACATGCAACATGAAAAAACAAAGAAAATTACTCTTTCTGTAGGGTGACTTGGATGAGGTCTTCAGAGAACCAATTATTCAGCTCCTGCCCCGGGACACATGGGCGCACCCAATTGTCCATATCATAATCGATGTCCCCATCATCTTCATTTGCAGCAAATACTTGACCATAGTTGATGATCCCCCCGCTAGAGAAAGAGATAGGTCCTTGACGCTCTTGGCCTGACTGCGAAGCTCGAGTAGGCTGGTAACCGATTCCCCACTTGTCTTCCTTGAAAGGCAACTCAATCAATTGACCCCAACCTTCAGCATGGCCTGACTGTACTACTTCAAGAGCCTGTTTGTAAGAAACTATGGAAGTCCCCGCTTTTGTTTCACTGGAAGGAGGGTCATTTTCAATACTCACTGCTTTAAATGCCTGACAAAGAGTTTCTTGAATCTCGCCATCCATCTCCACATATTTGAACGACGGCAAATGACTTACAAATATATCCTCCTCTCCGCATACTGTGACAACCTGACCATCCATGACAAACTTTATCTTCTGGTGGAGTGTTGACGAAACAGCCCCTGCAGCATGTATCCACGGGCGCCCTAGCAAGCAGCTATAAGCTGGCTGGATTTCCATCACATAGAAAACCGCATTAAACACCTGGGGTCCAATCTTCACAGGTAACTCTACCTCCCCAAAAACTGATCTTTTGGAGCCGTCGAAAGCGCGCACAACTAAATCACATGGTCGGAGTACAACCCCTTCAACATCCAACTTTACCAAAGCCTTCTTCGGCAGCACATTCAGGGACGAGCTAGTATCTACCAACACATGGGACAAGACTGCCCCTTTGCACTCCATGGAGATGTGGAGAGCTTTATTATGATTTCTTCCTTCTGGCGTTAGATCAAAATCAGTAAACCCCAACCCATTGCTGGCGTTGACGTTGGCGATAACACCCTCAAGCTGGTTCACCGATATTTCCTGTGGAACATACGCCATATTTTAGATCTTCAGCAGGGCGTTGCGATGTGCCTCAAAACATAACAGTAGTGATAAGATGTAAATTTTGGAAGGAGTTTGATGCAGGTGATCCATTATTTTATAGTCACTCTTTCGAATAATCCTCATAAACTCTTCAACATCTTTTTCAAAGGAACTACTGGGCTCCGCCCTTTGCACTGACTCTTCGTTTACTACTTGCTTTCCCTTGGCTTTCGCCAAAGCTTAAACATCATCATTCTGGAGCGTTTGTGGTGCAAAGAGCCTTCCACTACAGGTAAAACCACCCATTCCTCCTACATTCCCCACACTCGAACCAGTTTCCTTGGGAGTCTCTACTTCTTGCTTCTACCCTTGGTAATAAACATCAGCTCCGTAATGCCACAAGATCTCTTTTGTACTGTCATATGGCATAGGACCCAGAACAGTTATAGTCACAGGGGCTAACTGCTCAGGCACGGGAATCTGTACTGGGGTATGCAAGGGAATCTCTGCCGGAGTAAAGTAAATGGTAATTGTCGAGACCGTATCATCCTTCTTTCTCATTTGATCAAACTGTAAACATCCATCGTCTATCAAATTCTGAAGGCCCTTCCTCAATTCATCACAACCATTCATTGCAGTCAAACATTCTGAACAATTTTCCAGACAACCGGGGAACACGCCCCCTTTCAACAAACGCTTTTTCACGATCCCCAAAGATGTTATGACTTTGTTGACATCTGACACCAGATTCAAGCCTCTGTCCTCTTCTATTGCATTGACCTTTGGTCTGCCATGCAGGGGCATGGGGTTTTGAATCACATTGGGATTAGGAGCGATATTGATAGCTTTCGAATCAACCAGGTCCTAAACTATGTGCTTAAAAGCTTTGCAGTTCTCTATATGGTGGCCAGGCGCACCTGAATGGAACTCACATTTCGCATTAGCGTCATATCCATAAGGCAACTTGCCAGCAGGCGGGGCCAGAGTTCTTAACTACATCAACTGTAGACGAAGCAAATTCTGCAACATCTGACTGTAGGTCATAGGCAAAGTATCAAAGTGGCGATCGCTCATTCTTTTCCTCGGTTGATATTGTCTCTTAGACCGTGGCTGAGATTCAGCAGCTGGAACCGGAATAATTACAACTGCTGCTTGATGGTATGGGCCCTGACGCCTTTTTCCCTTACCCCCTTGCTCATACGCAGTGCTCGTCTCGCCTTCACGCTTCCTCGATGCGTTCCCAAAAGGCTTCTTTGTATTGGAAGAGCCTGCCCCTCTTCCATCTTGAATTTTTCATAACTTCAAAAGATTTTCAATTCTTTCACCTGCTATCACAATGTCAGGAAACCCAGTGGATGGACATCCAGCCAAACGATTCAGATATGGGCCCTGTAATGTGTTCATAAACATATCAACCATCTCCATTTCCATCAGCGGGGGTTGCACTCGAGCAGCTAGCTCACGCCACCTCTGGGCGTATTGTTTGAAACTTTCCTTCGAATCCTATGTCATATTCTGCAATTGGGTACGATTGGGGGCCATATCAATATTATACTGGTATTGTTTCAAGAAAGCATCGCCCAAGTCCTTCCAGTTCCTGATATAGGCTCTTTCCAGCTTCATGTACCATTCTAATGAAGCTCCTGACAGACTATCCTGGAAGAAGTACATCCACATCTTTTCATTATCAGAATATGCATAAATCTTCCTGAAATATGCCTGAATATGAGTCTTTGGACAGGTACTGCCATTATACTTGTCAAAGGTCGGAGGTTTAAACTTTTGAGGGATCCTCACCCCTTGCACCAGCCCCATGTCAACAACATCAATTCCCATGGAGTTTTGACATTCTATAGCTCTTACCTTCTCAACTAGCTCTTCGTACCTTCTGTCATCGTTATGAACCCCCATGTCAGCATTCAACACAGAGAACTGGTCCTCCTGATGGTCCTCTATATGCTGATTAGGAATAGGGACAAAGCCACCATGAGTTCCACCGGGAGGATTACTCGCATTACCAACAGGAGGATTATTTGCCACTCCGCCACGAGGATTAACTATCACTCCGCCAGGAGGATTAACTGCCACTCTGCCAGGAGGATTAATGTTATCACCAACAGGGATTTCCACTTCCAACCTTTGAACTCCAACTCTCAAATCTTGCTGCCCCTGGGCTACACCCTGCATGAGGTTCATTAATTGCTCCATATGTGCCCTTAGTTCAGCGAGTTCAGCCTGCATCTGTTCCATGATTCTGGCCTGATTTCGTCGGGTCGCGTAACGATGAATGTGGAAGTCCACTATTCTGCCTGTAACCAAATAAAGGTTAGAAAATCCTGGGACGAGTACCTGTTATGCAAAATGATATGTTATGATATGTATGCATATGCCATGTTTTTCATTCCCAAGGCGTTTTACACCCTGATTCCAGTCTTAAGCACATGAAGCAAAGCAATATACAGATATTGTTGAGAGAAATTCGTTGAGAAGAAATGTGCTGTGATAATGTGCTTGTGAATAGAACACTGCCAAGGAACCATTTCTGAATAATCCATTCATTTCATAAAGCCAATACGCTGAAGCATTCTACAACGAGTCCATAAATTGGAAATACATCACGAGAGTGGATCCATCAACAAGCCTGATGGTAACCGCGGTACAAAAACTACACTAAGAAAAAGGAATGGGCACTATCAATCATTTAACTTCAAATCTTTCAGCTTCTCGCTAGAATACTTGATTTCTTCAAAGAGTATTTTGGTGCGCTGATGGCCTGGTCTTTCAATCATTTCTTTGATCAAAATATCCCTCTTCTTCAGAGCTTCGGCTAATGAATTCATGTGCATCAAAAGAGCCTCGTCATCACTCGCCCGCTTAGGCTTTTTCACACCAACTTGTATCTTGAGCTCTTCCATCTCTGCCATGGTATCTTCAAGTTTCTTCTTGGAAACTTTCAACTCATCTCTAACTTTCTTCAACTGCTCTTGGCTTTTACCAGAGTCTTCACGATGCTTTCTTCGTTGTGCATGTGCTCTCTGAAGTTCATCGTCTCTGGAATTTAACTGCTCTTGCAACTCTGCATTCTCAATTCTAACTTCATCCCATGCTTGCTGAAGTTTGGCGAGTTTGGCTTTTGTTTAAGGCAAGGACTGTTTAGCCTGGTTATAAGTTTGAGCAAAAGTTTTGACAACCATATTAACTTTTTGATAGTGTCGGGCTCTGTCAGTGAAATCTTTTTCTCTTGCTGTTAAGATCTTTTCTGCGTCTTGGGCTTTGCATTCCAATTCCTTGTTGGTATGTAAAGCGTCTTGAAGACAGCTGCTCAAATCAAAATTCTCCCCTCTAAGTTCTTTCACCAAATTCTGCAATTTGTTGAATTCCTCCATAGCCACTGTGGCAGGTTGTTCCGGTGCTACTGGATACAAAAGTGGCTCCCGTGAAAAAGGCAAGAGAACTTCTTCAACCTTCCTCTGGATCCACTCTGTATACTGCAGATAGGCTCTACAACCACCTTTTCCAAAAACAGTCTTCCCAGTCTTATGGATGTGCCCCCAAGTGTGCACAACCTTCCTTAGCACCTCTGTATCTTCACTCCCATTAAAGAACAAGGACTCTTCCATATGTTGGTCTTCAGGAGGGTTCCTTGAGGCATATCCAAATTGTCTGATGGCCAGGATTGGGTTGTAATTAATTCCCCCTTTCCTGCCGATCAAAGGCACATTCGAAAAATTCCCACAGCTGGTAATGATCTCTATTCCTCACAACTGATGATCAAACCAAACAGTATTATCAGCAGCCAACCCCATTATCCGTTTATACCACTTTAGAGAATCCTTCGTGTCTACAAAGGCGCCAGTCGAAGGTAAATGCTTCAAAAACCAGTTGGATAAGAGTGGAGTGTAGCAGTTGACCTGTCCTCCCCTTCTCTTCTCATTCTTGAAATGCACGGAGTGGTAGAAATCACCCAACAGGGTAGGAATCGGATTTTTCAAGACAAAAACCCTTACTGCGTGCAACAAAGTAATGTTGGTTAGGAAACAAGACGATACCATAGATGCACAAGGCCAGGATAGAATTGTAGACCTCCCAATTCCTGGCGCTAGCATACTCTTGAGCTTGGTTGGCGAGAAATTCCAAGTGAAAACCCTTAACTCCATTCTTACTAGCAACATTTCTCTTCAGCACTGATTGTTCCACCTGTAGGGCAGTTACAATTTCTTCTATGTTAGGGTGATCTCCAGAAAAGAATGGTACTGTTGATTTGACTGAGATACCCAGGATGAATGAAAACTCCTCCAGTGTAGGCATCAAGATATACTCCAGAAAGACAAAGCATCTCAACGACGGCTCATAGAACTGCAATAATGTGTGGAGAGCATCATGCTCATACTTTGCAATGTTACGGACCATTTTCACCAATCTCCCATATTTCTTTTGGAAGGTGATAAGAACACCCGGGTCAGCGATGGCTATCACCTTGTGAAGTAGGTCTAAAGTTGGCTCTGGAAATCTGTAAGCAACATTATTCTTCCTCTCCGCATTCGTCTCCGTTGAACCCAATGACTGGAATCAAAGGTAAAGTGAGCACTTGGAAATGATAAATATGAATGTTATGATATGATAATGCAATGCAAAAGGCATGGTATTAGAGTGCCGCGTGTCTGTGCTGGACTGTAAATAGTGTCAGTGTAGATCTGAGAACATTATAGAACTGTGAACAAGAACCATCTGAATGTAGTAGGATGAATAGCCCTTTTTGTGTGATAATACCAGAAAACCGGGTATGTGGGAGGTTATGGTTACCTGCAAACCTGCAAACACCCGCCTGTTCTCACATGTGGGTACTAGAAAGGCGAGGATCCTCAATATCACAGACTCTCAGGTCGATAAATGATGATACGTTCACCATTTATGGTTTGGCATCATCATCAATCGAGGAGGCCTCAACTGATTCCTCTAAAAAAGGATATCCTATAGCAAGTTCCCAGCATTGGGTCCTCGAATCAAGAATGTGTAATGGGTTTGCCATTTCTGGTCTACCATTATCACATCTCGGGAGGAGTACCGCAACTGAGTCCTCGGGAAAGGCCACCAGAGTCAACAACTTTCTAGGTTAACACCCTGAAATGCACAAGACGCGCAAATCAGAACATCTCCCAAGAAAACCTCGTCTGGGCGTGGATTTCATATAAACCATATGAACCAAGACGCTACGTATGCCACACTAATTTCCACTCTAATCCTATAAGTGCACTCAAGCCTGTGTAATGGGCTTATCTCTCAGAACACCCATCCCACCAAACAGAAAAGTCCAGCATAGTCCAGCATATAACATATGGCAACAGTAAATGCAAAAGCAAGTAAATGCAATAAACAGTAAACATGCAATAATGCCATAAATAAAGCGAGTAAAGTAAACAGATAAAGCACCCTAAAATTGAAAACAAGCAAGCGCTAGGATTGACTCGCTTAGGGAACCAGGGTCCCCAGCAGAGTCGCCAGCTGTCGCTCCCGGGATTTTCATCCATGTATAAACGCGAAAGTGGCGCAAAAACAGAGTCGCCAGCAATGTGTATTTATCCCAATAGAGGGAAAGAAAAAACTGCGTAAACCTGAGGGTAGGGAAAAGACATGGTCTCGCAATCAAGAGAAACGGGTAAGGGAGTCAGTTACGTGAGGGGAAGGTATTAGCACCCCCACACGTCCATCGTACTCGATGGGATCCACGCTTGCTGTTATCGATCAAAGGGTGTCGTCATCTGGAGCTCCACTGCTACTGGAAAGGAGAAGGAACAGAAACGGAAGAGAACGAAGAAGCGAAGAAGAAAAGAAAAAGAAGTGACTTGATAGGACATCGTCGTCCTATGCCTACGTATTCCCTCGTGCAATAGGAAAGTCAGAGTCAACATAGTTCGGACACAAACTAAAGGGGGAGGCTTGCTCGCCAAGACGTCGCGTCTCGTGCCTACGTATCTCATTAGGAATGAGAATCAGAGCGTCGTAGTCCCCCTCACTAGGGATGGGTTTTGCTTTGTTTATGTTTTTTAAGGTGGAATACGCCAACGTTCACGTTCTAGCAGTTAGGTGTCGCAGCTCGTTCTACGGAGTCCTAGGCATTTACCTGTTTGTGGTATAACGAAAATGACGCATCCTTTATGAATGGAGTGAGGAAGATGAGAAGAGAATTTCTGTTTGTTTTTGTCTTTTAAGAAGAAGTTTTTTGATTATTTTGTGTTTGTAACGCATATTGCACTAAAGTCTATGACATAGGATCGAATGCATCGCGTATCGACCCAAGACGGGACGTATGCTAAACACTCTAAGAAAGTGAAGGAAGACCCCTCACTCTCCACTTCCCACATGCAAGGCTCATGTGCAATATATGTTATACTTTATTAAGTGTTTTGAAGAAGTTATGAGATGAGAAGAGAAGACTCAAGGTGAAGAAAGGAAAAAGTCTAAACAGGGAAGACTAACAATCCTAATATTATCATGCATGGAAGTCCTATGGTTGTGTGGAGTATAAGAACCACCTAAGTCTAAAGAAAAGAGAGGGATAGCACTATCTAATGCTTATCCTACCTCACCTTAATCAAAAATTAAGGATGAGCTAGGATCCCTAAGGGATGTGAGAAAGTTCTACACAATCAAGCATTATATCAAGTAATCCGCAAAAGAGAAATAGTAATGAAAGAGATGAGAGATGAAAGAATAGATGAGTATGGATTAACATCCACATAATCAAATGTCTTACCTCTTCCCCTACATAAAATGTTAGTGAAACTCTGGTATCAGACGTGTGATGTTAAGGTGTGATGTCACAACAACACACTCTGCACAATGGACAGCAATAACAGTAAAATAACACCAAGAATTGTTGACCCAGTTCGGTTACAACCAACCTACTCTAGGGGCTACCAAGCCAGGGATGAAATTCACTACTTGTAGATATAATTTACAGACTCAACAACCCGTTGACAATCTCCTAAACTTATACTCTACTAATGACTTCCTACCTAAGAAACCACTTAGGTATGAGAACACCACTCAATCCCATACAAACACTCAAAGAACCCACTTTGAGTACCCTTGATCTTACTTCCTAGCTTCGATCAAGTCACACAACTCTCTTTGCTTCACAGCTTTAGAGAGGACAGAAACTCAACACCTATTCAAACCCTAGAATAATGTAAATACAAGCACTTTAAACAAACTCTAGACACTAAGCCTCCTGCTCTTGATCTTCTGAATGTTTTCTGTACCTTTTCCTTTGGTCTTGTGCGCTTTATATAGCTCCTTGAATTGGTCTTGGACTTGCTACAATATTTGATCAGGTTTGTTAATTAAAACTGAATCTTCAAAACCGATTTTATCCCCAAAATCTTTTTAAATCTTTAACCTTTTAATTCTCCAACAGACCTGCAATTAAATCTCCCATGTAACAGAAAATATCTATCCCAAGATATTCTCATCCAATGAGTCAACCACTCTCCACAATTCCAGCTAACACGCAACCCTAACAACATCTGCACCTGATGTTATAGATTCTGCAGATCTGATGTTACAACATCACCTGTGTGACATCAGACATCCAACTTCAGCAATTAACTACTTAACACAGCCCAGTGTTAAGACTTCAATGTTGCAACATCAGCACCTTGACATCAACATTGAACATGCTTTGTTTTACCAAAATTCCATCCAATCCAGGAACTAACAATCTCCCCCTTTGCCTAATTTTGGCTAAAACAATCTCTGCACTCTACAATCAACTTCTGCACTCTGCACCTTCAGAGATTTTAGCAGCGGAATAATCTTTAAAACTTTGAAACACATTAGCAGCAGTTTGACAATTGACAATCTTCATAGTCTTCATCACTCGATCTGCTGCAGCACCATCTTCATTATTGACAACAGCCAATTGGTGCTCCCCCTCTAAAACCTGAACCAGTATCACAGCTATTCAGTAGCTCACAATGTGCAGAACTTTACTCCCCCTTGATGTCTGCTTGGCTGCACTCTTCAAATGTCATGATATCTTCAAAAGTTCAGTCAAGACTCCTCCTTAATCCAGCAAACAAACTTTTCAACTAAACACCTTTTTGCAGCATCAATCTATCTCCCTCTGCATCACATTAGCAGCAATAATACTCAATACTCTTGACTATCTTGGCTATTTTCTCCCCCTTTTTAGCCATAATTAGACAAACTTCACCAGGCAGTTGACTACATATTTTCAGAAACACCCCAACTGCCCACAACCCCTCTAGAAGATTTAGTCTTCATAAATGCAGATTCCTAATTTGCTTCTTAACCTTTCAAATTGGTTTGCATCTAAGGCTTTAGTGAATATGTCAGCCAGCTGGTTCTCTGTGGCTACATGTTCCAAGGTAACAATTTTTTCTTCAACCAGATCCCTTATGAAGTAATGCCTTATGTCTATGTGTTTTGTCCTACTATGCTGTATAGGATTTTTAGATATATTAATTGCACTAAGATTATCGCCGTATAGTGTCATAACATCTTGTTCAACATTGTATTCACTCAGCATCTGCTTCATCCATACCAGCTGAGAACAACTACTTCCTGCTGCTATATACTCCGCCTCAGCAGTTGATAGAGATACACAATTCTGCTTCTTGCTGAACCAGGAAATCAGATTGTTCCCTAGAAAGAAACACCCTCCTGAAGTTCTTTTTCTATCATCTGCACTTCCAGCCCAATCAGCATCACAATATCCTTTTAAATCAGTCCCAGAATCATGGCTATATAGCATCCCATAGTCACTTGTGCCATTCACATATTTCAGAATCCTCTTCACTTGATTCAAGTGACTCACCTTAGGATCAGATTGATATCTAGCGCACACTCCAACAGCAAAGGAAATATCAGGTCTGCTTGTTGTGAGATATAGTAAACTCCCAATCAGACTTCTGTACAAGCTGTGATCCACACTCACTCCATTCTCATCCTTGGATAGCTTCAAATGGGTGGGAGCAGGTGTCCTTTTGTGATTGGCTTTGTCCAGGCCAAATTTCTTTACTATGCTCTTAGCATATTTGCTTTGAGAAATAAAGATAGAATCCTCCATTTGTCTGACTTGTAATCCAAGGAAGTAGGTAAGTTCTCCAACCAAACTCATTTCAAATTCTGATTGCATTTGTTGGACAAACTGCTTTACCATAGCATCTGACATCCCCCCAAATACAATGTCATCCACATAAATTTGGGCTACCATTAATTTTTTGCCTTCTTCCTTGAGAAACAAAGTTTTGTCAATGCCTCCTTTTCTATACCCATTTGCTACTAAGAATTCTGTCAACCTCTCATACCAGGCCCTTAGAGCTTGTTTTAACCCATACAGTGCTTTCCTCAGTTTGAACACATGATTGGGGAAGTTTGGATCCGTGAATCCTTTAGGTTGATCTACATAGACTTCTTCATTCAGATAGCCATTTAGAAAGGCACTCTTCACATCCATTTGGAACAGCTTGAATCTTAGGTTACAAGCCATACCCAAGAGTAGTCTGATGGATTCTAATCTTGCCACTGGAGCAAACGTCTCATCAAAGTCAACTCCCTCAACTTGAGTATAACCTTGTGCAACAAGTCTCGCTTTGTTTCTTGTAACCACTCCAAGCTCGTCTGACTTGTTTTTGTAGATCCACTTTGTTCCAATAACATTCACCCCTTCTGGTCTTGGCACAAGATCCCAGACTTCATTTCTTCTGAACTGCTCCAGTTCTTCTTGCATAGCATTTATCCAAAACTCATCTGCCAGAGCTTCCTTGACATTTTTTGGCTCAATTTTGGATACGAAGCACGAGCTAGCGATGATTTCTCTGGACCTAGTTCTTACTCCAGAATTTGGATCACCTATAATTAGCTCCTTAGGATGATCCTTCTGAATTCTGATAGAAGGATCCTTCTGAGGTTGCTCAGGCTCAGTATCAGCAGCGCCTGGGAATGGATTTCTTTCTTCAACTTCAACAGCTGCCTCATCAGCTGATGTTCCAACATCTTCTATGACATCCTCAACTTCATGCTTATCTTCATCATCAATCACAACATTGATTGACTCCATCATTACTTTGGTCCTGGAGTTGAAGACTCGATAAGCTCTGCTATTGATGGAGTACCCCAAAAATATCCCTTCATCACTTTTGGAATCTAATTTTCTTCTTTGTTCTCTATCTGCCAGGATGTAACATCTACTACCAAACACATGGAAGTACTTGACATTAGGTTTTCTTCCCTTCCATAGTTCATATAGAGTGGATGAAGTGCCTCTTCTTAGGGTAACTCTGTTGTGAATGTAGCAGGCAGTGTTCATGGCTTCAGCCCAGAAGTGATAAGGTAGTTTCTTGGCATGAATCATTGCTCTAGCCGACTCTTGTATAGTTCTATTCTTCCTCTCAACAACTCCATTTTGCTGAGGGGTGATAGGAGATGAAAACTCATGACTTATACCTTCAGACGAGCAAAATTCTTCAAACTTGCTATTCTCGAACTCTCTTCCATGATCACTTCTTATTCTGATGACCTTACTCTCCTTTTCTCTTTGGAGTTTTTGACATAGCTCTTTAAAGACATCAAACACTTCAAATTTGTCTTTGATGAAATTCACCCAGGTGTATCTTGAGTAGTCATCCACAACTACATAAGCATATTTCTTTCCACCCAGACTTTCAACCTGCATAGGTCCCATCAAATCCATATAAAGGAGTTCCAATACCTTGGAGGTGGTGTCATGTTGAAGCTTCGGATGAGACATCTTTGTCTGCTTTCCTTTTTGACAGTCTCCACACACCTTTCCTTCCTCAATACTAAGTTTGGGAATCCCTCTGACTGCTTCTAAGGAGATAATTCTCTTCATTCCCTTTAGGTGAAGATGTCCCAACTTCTGATGCCAGATTTTGACATCATCTTCTTTAGCAAGCACACACGTGGAGGAGTTTGAATTTTCCGGCACCCAAAGATAACAATTGTCCTTAGATCTGGCTCCCTTCATAATGACTTCGCCTTTGTCATATTTCACCATATATTCAGACTTTGTGAAGTCTACTTTGAATCCTTGATCACAAAGTTGACTAATGCTAATCAAATTAGCTGTTAGTCCTTTAACAAGAAGAACATTCTCCAGCTTGGGAGTACTAGCACAGTTTAGTTTTCCAATCCCCTTTATCTCTCCTTTGATCCCATCACCAAATGTAACATAGCCAGAAGACTGAGGTTTCACATCAACAAGCAGATTCTTTACTCCAGTCATGCGTCTTGAACACCCACTATCAAAATACCAGTCATCTTTGGTAGAAACCCTCAAGGAAGTGTGAGCTATCAAGCTGGTAACTTTAGGTATCCATTGCTTCATCACCTTAGGCCTTACCTCTTGCTGTTTGGGTTGAGGAGCAGAATTAGGATATCCGTGAAGCTTGAAGCACGAGGACTGCATATGGCCAATCCTGCCACAATAGAAGCATTTGGCTCTGTCGTTTCTAAAGTGGTTAAATCTTCTCCCACTTTGATAATGTTGTGGCTGCCACCCATAATGTGATCTCCTCCTACCATAACTACCCTGCCATCTATTATGTTGATATCTTCTCCCATAAGACGGCTGAGAATGCTGTTTCATGGATTGTCTCCCATGATGGTGTGGCTTTCTTCTTCCATAGATATAAGGAACAACATTGGTGTATCCATATCCATAACCATACCAGTTGTCCTGATGTTGAGACATGTGTTGTTTGAACTGAGCAGCTTGTATGCTCTCGTGGTATTTTGGGGGCATATACTGACTAGCTCCCTGTGGCTGCTTTCTCTTCTGATAGGGACCAGTCTTCTTCTCAATCTTCTTAGGTTGTGAAACATAAGCTTTCTTAGGGGTAGGATCCTGCTTCTTTGGCTGATGTTGAGATGAAAGTTGTGACACTTCCTTCTTTGAACCTGAAGTGCTTCCTTCTGAAGTTCCCTTGTCCTCAGCCACATAACCTATCCCAGCTTTGTCTCCAACAGCTTTTTCTGACTGAAGTATCTTGTCAAGTGTGTCTGTACCACAGCTCAGCATCCTAACAGACTTGGTCATTTGATCAAGGTGAGCTCTAACTAGCACCACTTCATTTTCCAGATCTATCTTTTCCTTCTCTAGCTGAGCAATCTGTTGCTTATGATACTTGTTTTCTTGACACTTCTCAGCACTTTTCAAACACAGCTCTTGATAAGTAGAAGCTAGCTCCTCATAAGTTATTTCTTCATCACTATCATCATCAGACACAACAGTTCCTGTTAAGGCTCTATCATGTCTTGCTGACTCACCATCACTTTCACTATCAGATTCAGACCAGGAAACTGACATGCCCTTCTTCTGCTTCTTCAAAAATGTGGGACATTGTTTCTTGACATGTCCATACCCTTCACATTCAAAGCAATGGACACCTCTATCCTGGGCAGTCTTCTCTTCATCTTTCTCTTTTGGCTTGTTGTTGTCAGAAGAACTATTCTTGACACTAGGCTTGTAGTTATTGTTCCATCTTTTTAACACTTTGTTGAACTGCCTTCCCAACATTGCAATGGCTTGTGACAAATCTTCCGGAGAATCTTTGAGTACCTTATCTTCTGCAAGAGTGGAGACCAAAGCAATACCCTTGGGCTTCTTCTCTGGTTCTTCTTCATTTAAACCAAGTTCAAAAGTTTGAAGAGATCCAATGAGCTCATCTACTCTCATCTTGCTGATGTCTTGAGCTTCTTCAATAGTAGTCACCTTCATCTTGTACCTCTTAGGAAGGGACCTAAGGATCTTCCTTACAAGTTTTTCATCTGACATTTTCTCACCAAGAGCACTGAATGCATTAGCCAGCTCCAGAACATTCATGTGGAAGTCATGAATAGTCTCATCTTCCTTCATCTTTAGGCTTTCAAATTTTGAAGTTAAAATCTAAAGTCTTGAAATTTTAACTCTAGATGTACCTTCATGAGTTGCCTTCAAAATATCCCATGCTTCCTTAGCAACCTCACAGGTATTGATTAACCTGAAAATATTCTTATCCACTCCATTGAAGATTGCATTTAGAGCTTTGGAATTTCCAAGGGCAAGCTCATCTTCTTCCTTAGTCCATTCTTCTTCAGGCTTTGGCTTAGAGGTGCCTTCTTTATCTTTGCCAGCATCATCCTTCTCACATATGACAGGAGCTTTCCATTCTTTAATAACAGCCTTCCAAGCCCTACTGTCCAAGGATTTTAAAAAGGTGGTCATCCTTGGCTTCCAATAGTCATAATTGGATCCATCCAAAATAGGGGGTCTGTTGACGAATCCTCCAACTTCTTTGTCCATCTTTAAACCAGAAAGTAACTTCCCTAGATCTCACCCAGAGATAGACAGGATGCCTGTTCTGATACCAATTGAAATTCTGGTATCAGACGTGTGATGTTAAGGTGTGATGTCACAACAACACACTCTACACAATGGACAGCAATAACAGTAAAATAACACCAAGAATTGTTGACCCAGTTCAGTTACAACCAACCTACTCTGGGGGCTACCAAGCCAGGGATGGAATTCACTACTTGTAGATATAATTTACATACTCAACAACCCGTTGACAATCTCCTAAACTTATACTCTACTAATGACTTCCTACCTAAGAAACCACTTAGGTATGAGAACACCACTCAATCCCATACAAACACTCAAAGAACCCACTTTGAGTACCCTTGATCTTATTTCCTAGCTTCGATCAAGTTACACAACTCTCTTTGCTTCACAGCTTTAGAGAGGACAGAAACTCAACACCTATTCAAACCCTAGAATAGTGTAAATACAAGCACCTTAAACAAACTCTAGACACTAAGCCTCCTGCTCTTGATCTTCTGAATGTTTTCTGTACCTTTTCCTTTGGTCTTGTGCGCTTTATATAGCTCCTTGAATTGGTCTTGGACTTGCTACAATATTTGATCAGATTTGTTAATTAAAACTGAATCTTCAAAATCGATTTTATCCCCAAAATCTTTTTAAATCTTCAACCTTTTAATTCTCCAACAGACCTGCAATCAAATCTCCCATGTAAAAGAAAATATCTATCCCAAGATATTCTCATCCAATGAGTCAACCACTCTCCACAATTCCAGCTAACACGCAACCCTAACAACATCTGCACCTGATGTTATAGATTCTGCAGATCTGATGTTACAACATCACCTGTGTGACATCAGACATCCAACTTCAGCAATTAACTACTTAACACAGCCCAGTGTTAAGACTTCAATGTTGCAACATCAGCACCTTGACATCAACATTGAACATGCTTTGTTTTACCAAAATTCCAGCCAATCCAGGAACTAACAGTTAGCATAATAATCACAAGAAATGAATATAAGTGCTAGAAAGTATACCAAACAAAACTAGTTGCTTAAAGAAGCAACTTCAGAGGTAAACAAAGGCAAAACCAAAAGGGAAATGTCCTAAGGGTTAAGGAACCTCTAAGGTCAGTAGGTACATGCTAAGGGATCTTACTAATGTAAACATGCCATATGAACTCAAACAAAAGCAAACTATGCACTAGACAATCATACAAATGCAAATAAAACATTAATAATGCAATATGAATGCAAATGAATCATGAATATGGATGAATGCACATGTAAGCATCAAAGTCAGAATTGAATGACATTTAAGGATGTGTGGAGATGTCATTAAGATGGCATAGATTTCATAAATGCAAATGTGGATCAAGTAGAAAGAAGTGGGAGAAAACATCATTCAAGTTCCAACAATGAAGCATACTTGTAATGCAAGTAAGAAGTGAAGATGTAAGATGAACAATCATGTAATAGGAATGCAAGTCAGTAGCTCATGACATTTAACATGATGTTTAGAAGTCAAGGATGGAAGCACAAAGTCCAAACAAGTATCATATTCAAACACATTGACGATTAAGAACAAACTAAGTTCAAACAAGTTCAAGTAAACATCCAAAGATTTATGAACTTAAGAACATGTAAAGTGCAATTATAGGTCATGGAATATGGTTGAGGATGATTACAAATAGAAGTGAATCATATTTAAGTGATGATTTAGGATCATGCAAGTGTTGGTACAAACATGTGTTCAAAGAAGATCAAGTAAGAATGCACAATTACACAAGATATTTCAAGTTAAAACAAATGCATACAAGTCATGTAAGGATGAACTTTGAATGCCCTATACCATGATGAAAGTGACCTATAATGTTCATGTAACATGAATTTAAAAACCTCAACAAATGGTCAAAGAAGATTATACACAATGCTCATTAAGACCTAAACATAAGTCTTCTACATTCACACAAACCAACATGCTTTCATACAATCCATAAAGTCATGTCAAGATAATGAGAAAATTGAGAAAAGGAAATCAAATTGAGTTACAATCAGTGTGCAAACAAGCTTCAAAAGGATGGCTCAAAATCCATTACCAAGCATGCACAAACATGTCTCACAATGTCATACAAGTCATGCAAACAAATAGCTCAAAGATATCACACAAAAGTCAACAATAAAATGACCTAAAAATCTATGAAAAATGCATGGCATGCCTCAATTTATCACAAATGCATGTACCAATTATTAGGCAAAAATTCAGTGCACAACTATGTCAAAAAATTCCACAATGTAGCATAGGTCATGGTTTAGTGCACACACAAAAGAAATTACAAGAAATTTCATGAAAATATGCCAAAACATGATAAAATTAGAAAATAAAATATGTAAAAATTATTTAAATGTCTAAGAATGCTTCATGAATTTTTATGGAATTTTATCATGCATAAAAGTATTTTTAAAAATAAAAAATGAAACATGCATGAAAAGAAAAATAAAAAAAACAAAGGAAAAGGCCAGGGGGTGCAGCGCAAGTAATTCCATAGTTCAATGTCCCTTGGGCTCAGAGAAAGGGTGGTGTGAATAGAAAAAAGTCAGCCCAGTCCAAAAACGTGCTCAGAGAAGTGCATCACATGGAATTCAGTCAAACATTGACCCAATAATAACCACAGGATCAAATCAATTGAATATGATCAGAAAAATAACTCAATCATGTGATTCACAACGCACGCGCATGATAAGATATGAAACACCAGCCACATGGAATCTAAAAGGGAATCAGAATGAGGCACGTGATAGGGATGCTCCTCATTAATGCGTTGGCAAGCTGAGAAACGTTGCATCTAAACGCATCAACGGTTGTGGTTTAATCTGAGAATGGAGTTAGGGTTCATCCTCAGATGGACTTTCAGGTGACCGGAGAAGACTCCGGTCGTCTTCTCCGGCGAGTCTCCGTCATGTGCAGTCTCCAAACATCCCAGAAATGTGCAAATCTTATATCAAAATAAACCTCTCACCACGTAGATCATGGATCCAGCCTCAAAATTCACATATAAATCACACACAGAGAGATTCGAAGAGAAACATTTTGCCCTAGAATTTGAGTTCTATGCACCTAAGTGCCTATCAACTAACCGGATGTTCACATTGCTTCTATTAAGCTCAGAAACACATAAAAACAAGTAAAATTAAAGCATAATGAGAGCAAGAGATGTAGGTCTGAACCTGTACTTTGAAGCTACTTCTGATCAAAAGAATACCAGAGAGGAGATTCCAATTGCTTCTTAAACTTCAGCTTATCCAAATAAAGGTTGTGTAGTGCTTTGAATCAGTGAGATTTGGAAGAAAACTTGAAGAAGAAGATGCAATCTGAAGCTTCAATGCTAGCAGATTGAAGATCCCTGGATGATGTTGATGAATCTTGAAGGAGAATGAACAAGCTCGAGTGAGAGAGAGAGAGAGAGAGAGAAAGAGAGAGAGAGAGAGAGAGAGAAAACTCCAAGTGAGAAAGAGAGAAAGTTGGTGAAAAGTGAAGAATGTGTGAAGTTAGTTCCAAATTCTGTTAGAAGCTCCTTTTATATCCTTGAGTTAACTTCTAACTGTCATGGTTGACAGTTAGAATCAAGGTTAAATGAGTGAGGTTAACTGAGTGAGTGAGTTTAAGTTTGTTATGGCACGAGTCATGGTGTTTTTTTGTTAGAGTGAGGAGAGCAACATGGAAGCTTTATGGTGAGGGTTAGAATGAATGGTGGTGATTCTCTGAACTTGCAGCAGCTACACAGCTTGTCATGCAAGCTCCTATTTCCTTTGGTTTGAACATTTGTAGTAAAGAATACATGGGCATGGGATGATATGTGTAAAGTTTGTTTGGTTTGTTATGGTAAAGATGACATGGGATGGTACAACATGCGCATAAAAGCAACCACACAATGCAACAGATTCTGGTTACTTAATATGGAATAAACAGTTGGCATGTTGTTGACTTTGGCAAGAAATATCTCCATGACCATGGAATTATATGACATGGTTAATGGCTCTTTGGAAAGAGGACACGGAGTAGAGCAAAGTTGATGTTCAAAATAATTGCAAATAGAACCTCTAAGGTGCTTAGAATTGGCCATGTGTAGCGAGCGAAACTGGACGTGTTTCTTAAGTACTGTCGCTCTTTTGGGGGTACTACAGGTCGATTCATTTTTTATCCTATTAAAGTTGATGAAGGAAGGGAAATAGATGTCTCCAATTAACCCTACTTGCATACCGAGTTTAAACAGCGGTCTGTTAGGTTACAGACGCGATATGGAAGTGGGGCCTCTTTCTTCTTACTTTGAGTGAAAAACCGGGACTGTTCATGGGTAGGGGGTTAGGAATGATACTTTTTAATTGATGTATGTGGGTATGGGATTGTGGGTTTTTGTTGAGTGTGCTCGCTAAGATTTTCCTTTCAATCTTATGCCTACGTATTCCCGTTTACCGAAACAGGGAAATCAGAGCGATCGTAGTTCCTCCTATTCTATGGGAGGAAATGGTGTTTTGGTGTCTTGTTCAAAGCCCAAGACTTGAAGCTGAAGGTGATTTATATCTTGTTCAAAGCCCAAGATGTGAAGCTGCAGGGTCTATTTGTATCTTGTTCAAAGCCCAAGATGTGAAGCTAAAAGGGTGTTTGATTTTAGAGAAAATTTGTCATCTCTAAAGTGGTCTGTTTGTCAGGGGTGACTGATTATAAAGGAGAATTACTTTAACCAGGATATGTGAATCCGACAATGCCATAATTTCCTTTATAGGGTTTTTGACCTGAAGGAGAAGACTTTAACTCAGTGTAGAGTAATGCCATGTTTCCTTGGGAATTGCTCATGCTAAAAGAGGGACAGTGGCATGGATGTAGATTATCTAGAGGCTTGCCGCTTACAGCAATTAGATGAAGGAAAAGGAGTTGTTGATGTTTGTATATTGTGAGCAAAGCATAATTTGATGCTAAAAGGTTGATTGAATCAAACATGGATTTCTTTATACAAAGCCTAAGAGGAGGCTATTGACCTAACAGGAGGATGCTTTTGTGTCTCGTACGAAGCCCGAGATAGAGGCTAAAAGGGTTGACTCAACAAGAGAGTGTTTTTATATGTGTCTTGTACGAAGCCCAAGACGGAGGCTAAAAGGGTTTGACTCAACAAGAGAGTCTTTTATACTCACCAAGAGAGTGATTTGTATCGTACGAAGCCCGAGATAGAGGCTAAAGGTGATCGACTCAACAAGAGAGTCTTTTTATACTCAATAAGAGAGTGTTTTGTATCTCGTACAAAGCCCGAGATAGAGGTTAAAAGAGGATTGACTCAACAAGAGAGTCTTTTATACTCAACAAGAGAGTGATTTTATATCTCGTACGAAGCCCGAGATGGAGGCTGAAAATGTTTGATTCAACAAGAGAGTCTTTTATACTCAACAAGAGAGTGATTTTGTATCTCGTACGAAGCCCGAGATGAAGGCTGCAAAGGTTAACTCTGCTGGGGAGAATCATTGTACAAAGCCCAAGAGGAGGCTAATGTAACTGTTTCAGTTTAATGACAGGTCCAGTATGTTGGATAAAGAGAAAATCAGTTCTTATATGAGTATTGTTCGTACTCAGGGATTTGATTCGAGGATCAGGGTTATTTCCTATTCTTTAAGGAAATGGGGGGAATCCAAAGGGTATTGAGACTGTCCGAGTCTACGGGTTTCATCTCCTAGTTTTGAAAGGAACTTGAGAATTCCTTTGAGACTCAAGGGAATTAGACTGTCCGAGTCTAGAGTTTCATCTTTTGTACTACGTTTAAGAAACAGCAGTAGCAAGATCTAGACTTTTTGAAAGACTGTTTTATTAAGATGACTAATTTATTTTCCTATACCTCTAGGAGGTCGTCGGGACAATTTGTACGAAGCCCAAGAGGAGGCCGGAATATTTTAAGAAGTCGAGGGACAATTTGTACGAAGCCCAAGAGGAGGCTATCATTCCCGGAGGAAGAAATCATTTATACGAAGCCTAAGAGGAGGCTGTGAATACTTCTAAGAAGCCGACGGGTCCTTGTACAACGCCCAAGAGGAGGCGAGGATGCTTTTAAGAAGCCTGTGGGTCCCCAAATCCTGAGAAATTCAAGACAGGCTATTCACAGAGAATATATCAAGCTAGGAAAGTTCGAGGATTTGGAAGAAACTCAAGAGATGCCATTCACGGAGAAAAGATCATCTCTGGGGAATAGAGTTTCTTTGACGATTTCTAAAGGTGACAGTTTGTGAAAGGGTTCACCGAGAATGTTGCCTTTCACGTCTCCATATTGTTTAACCCCGAGAGGAGGGAAGACTGTATCTGGTAATCCTATGGGGATCTAGTTTTGTCTATTTTAAGAGTAATCAACAGGGCTTAGTACTAGACGTAGTTGTCGGGGAAGCTCTAAATATCTATACTAGTATTACACAGTTGATATGAGTTTATGAAAGAAGACTTACAGTGAAACAGCCCCACAATACAGTTATATGTATATGAAAGCGGATAAAGAAAGCATATAAACACTTACTCGGTTGTAGAGCTTCCATGCTATTTTGTTAGTTGTTCAACAAAGAAAGATTGGAAACAACAGTATATTCAAAATTAAAGGAGAAAGTATTTTGAAAAGGTGTTGGGGCTTACAGCTCAAGGAGAGGCCCAAGGTTTATCAGTGATCGCATTGTCGTTTTGTATAGAGGGACTTATACAAGTGACTGAGGCCCAAAAAAGGTTTTCTGTACAAAGGGTTGGGTCTTACACTCTCTTAAGAGGCCAAAAAGGTTTCAAGAAAAAGAGTGGGGCTTATAACACGAGGGTAGGCCCAGATGATTTTTCGTTTTGAAATAGCGATCGCGCCGAGATTTTGAAAACACAGTGGGTCTTATACAAAGACTGAGGCCCAAAATAATTTGTTTTCAAAAGGGTTTGGGTCTTACACTCTAATATAGGCCAAAAAGTTTTGAATGGGTCTTATAGCTCGAGGAGAGGCCCAGATGGTTTATTTTTAAACAGGCGACGATCGCGCCGAACTTTTCTTTTAACGCAGAGGGACTTATACAATATCTGAGGCCCAAAATTGTTTTGGTTAAAAGGGGATTGGGTCTTACACTCTATTAGAGGTCCAAAAGGTTTAAAAATGATTTGTGAGGGTGAAAATTAAAGAAACCCTAATTTGTTTTCTCTTAAAAGTAAATAGTAAAAGAAAATCAATGAAAAATACCAAATGAATTTGAATAAGCCACTTGTGATTTTTGTTTAAGGTTTGAAAAATGAAGTTTTAATCACAAGAGATATTAAAACTCATTTGGTCTTGATTTTTCAAGATGAATGTTCATTTTAAAATGTTTAAAACAAATAAAAAATAAAGTTATTCACAAAATTAATAATTATATTAAATAAATAATATAAACTTAATTTTTTTGTGGAATAAAATATTTCAACATTTTTTTGATTTTTTGCAAAAAGAACCAATAAAAAATAATTAAAATTGAGTGAGTTATTAATTTTCCAATTAATTAATAAAACATGAAATATTGGAAAAAATGTGAAAATGTGAAAAAACACAAAATGGCATGGGTGGGGTTTGAACCCACGACCTCAAGGTCACAAGGCGCGTGCCTTACCACTGGGGTGGTGATACATCCATTGTTTTGAGTGAAAACACAAATATACAAGTCATGCCTTGGTTTTAGGCCTGACCCAAGGCAAGGCAAAGCAAGTTTTGGCTCAGAAACGTGAAGGTCATAACTTTCTCAATTCTTAATGGTTTGAGACAAAATTTATATGCATCTGGGCCAGAATTTCACAAGGAATCCAATGGTGGTGGTAGTTTTTTCAAATCACACTCCCTCCACAAAACCCGATAGTGGCTTTGAAAAAGACCTATAATTGCATTTTCTATGCTACACTTTGATACAGGCATGAATTACATGATCAATTGGTCCAAACACAACATATATAACATGTATGAGGTGTGCATGATCAGTGGACTTCAAAGCATTGCATATTTTGGAAAGTTCAAGTCACGAGGCTTACCTCTTTTTGAGCTTTTTGGAGTTTTCGTGCAATCTGTCAAGCCTCTTGTTCCAGAAATGATTTGATGCTTTAGACACACTCAAATGATCCCTTAGAAGCTTTTAGGATGATTGGAATCAGCTGGTACCTGTAAAAACACAAACTAGCCCTTTCTTGCAAAAGGGGTTAAAAGTGACCAAAATAGCAACTCTCTCAAATGGTGTTCCAGATGGGGGAACCATTTGGGACAGTTCAAGGATGATATTTGGAGTGTGTTTGAGGTTTTATCTAGTTTGGAAATGGACTGAATCAAGACATGGCTTGAAAAATGCACCAAAAGCCTATTTTGAGGTTTTGAGAGGTGACTTTGTGATTTTGTGATTACAGGTCACTTGTGAGAGTTTGGATCACCTACATATGATGTTTATGAGGTGTGTGTGTGATTGGTTTGATTCAAAAATCTCTCAAACTCAAAAACTCAGAGTTACCTTACTAAAGAAGGCATTTTTGCCAAGAGAAAGGGATTTTGAGGAAAGCATCTGTTTGATGGGTTTGGTGTACTCAAACTGAGCACAAATGAGCTCTATTTATATTAGAGCAAGTTTTTTTTGGGATCAATAATGAATGGCAACTACAACAGAGGTTTGGCCAATGTTGGCAAATGAAAATCCAAGTCTCCTCTAGCCATTGACTAGAGGTTAGAGCACAGAGCTTTGGTTCCCTACTTGTTGGAGGAATCTTGACTGAATTCAGTTGCAAATGTGTTAGTCCATGCCACCTCTAAGCATCTATTAAATGCTCCAATCCAAAATTTGAGTCTTGTCCCTCTTTTAGGCAATTCTAGGTTTGGCATGCTACTTCTTGTTCCAAGGACTTTGGAGGCTTGGCTCAGTGATTGTCCCCTTTAGATTTGATCCTCAGATGTGTCCAAGATGATGACAAGGCTTGGAATTGGCTGATTTTGGTAAATCTACCAAAAATGCAAAATTCTGCCTTGCCTTGGCAGTTTTCAGCAAGACATTTTGCCACTACCATAACTCTTAGCTCAAATTGAATTTGGTGATGTTCTTTGCCATTTTGGAAAGCCCTCATATGATACAACAACTGTTTGATCATATTTGGTTTTGATACCTTTTGGATCCAAGTGAAAAATCCCCCTACATTTGGAAAAAAGTGAAGGCAGATTCTGACTTAGTGAAAATTTCACTAAGTGTTGGAAAAAAGTGACATTTTCACTTTTTGTGATTTTGATCAATCCATAACTCAAAATCCATGAAGAATTGGAATGAGGTCTAGTTGAAGTTTTTGTAGAGGGCCATGAGATCTAAAAATTAAGCTTTGGATGGGGAGAAATGGCTTTGTGGTTTAGGAGTTATGATCCTCCAAAGTTGGTACACTTGCCACTTTGTTCATAACAGAAAATTTTCTAAGTTTTTATGGTTACCCCTTTTACAAGTTATTCCACTTTCTTAGATTTTTCTTGATGAATGATGATTAAAATCATACATTAATATCATTTTAGGGTTAAAAATCCATAATTGTGAAAAATCTCAAAAAGTCAAAGTTGACTTTTGTGCACAGTTGACTTTTTACCCGATGAATTCCAAACTGTGCAATCCTTTAGGAAATCAAGTCCTTGACCTAAATCAAACTTGATGTACATGTCCCATGGGTGTTATAGGGTGTATTGAATCATGTCTTAGGGTTTGGGAGCATGTCCTGGTCAAAAGTCAAAGTTACAGTTGACTTTTCTCGCGAAACCCTAACTGTGGTTCAGATGAAATTAACACTTGTTGATCATGCTTCCTAGATCAATCCATTGTTACAAATGGATCAATGTGGTGTATTAGAGACCCTCAAATCCTCTCTTGAGGTCTTGGCTCATGATTTGTCCCAAAAGTCAACTTAGGGGTGAATTAGGTCAAGAAACCCTAATTCCTGATTTTTTATGAATGCATCCCCTGAGGCAAAATTGACTTGATGCTTGGGCCCATAATGTTCCATGGAGTATATTAGGTTATGCTTTGAAGCATTGGCTCATGCCCAGAGGAAAATTCCCAACTGGAGGCCCTGATCGACCAAAACCCTAATTTGGTGACACTGGCGATCTTGGGGCTTAATCCACCTAGAAGGGAGCAACCTCGTGCTTAATCCTTGAAGTGGGAGTCCTTTTGATCCATTGTGGATGTTTGAGAGGTTTAGACAAGTTGAAGATCATGTCATTCCTTGATTGATCCTTTGTCTAAGAACTCTGAGAGGGCTTGAAACCCTAAGTTTGATTGTAGTGGATGCTTACCTATCTTCGGGGAGACTGATGAAGCATAATGATACACCCATATTGTGATCATGATTTGCACAATGATGGGAATCTTAGTGGTCAAAATTTGGGGTATGACAGATGCCCCTATTTAATCTTCTTGGACCCGAAGGTGCAAATGACGAAGGTGTTCGGGCATTCGGGGTGCAAGAGGATTAAATATCGGAATACCCGAAATTTTGATGGTGGTTATGAATGGTAGCTTACGCATTCATCTTCTTTTGCTAAGCAATGACGCTTAGAAAAAGTAAACTTTCCCTCGATCCTGGTTTCCAGCCAAGGAACTGGTCTTAGTTTCTGAAATAAACTTCCCCTTGATCCTGGTTTCCTACCAGGGAACTGGTCTCAGTTTCTGAAATAAATTTCCCCTCGATCCTGGTTTCCTGCCAAGGAACTGGTCTCAGTTTCTTTTGTCAATAAACTTTATTGACAATTGACGCCATACGTAGCGGTTTTCCTCAAACTTCTCGCCGAACTTTCCTGGGGAGATTCCATTTGATGGAAAAAATTTGATGTCAGAGTTGCTGGGGAACCCAGTCATCTGAGCTGTAGAGGTGTACAAACTTCTCTGTTGGAGATGCCATTTATTGACTCTATCTGGGGAAAGCGAGTTTCTTGAGAGACTGCTTCCATTTGGGGTCTTACATCATACTTTTCTTGGGGTCTTCCAGGAGAAATGCCATATCATGGGATCCAATTTTGAGGTGCCGATGACCTTTTCATCAGTGGTTTTTCGAAGCAAAACTGATGTATTGCCAAATCTCTGATTAGAAGGCTTTCTCTAGGGATTTTCCTTAATCCGGGAAAGCGAAAATATCATCTTCAATGGCGAAGAGTGACATCGGTTGAAGGTTCTCTGGTCTTTCAAAGGTTTAAGTTATCAAATTGGTCAAGGACCCAACTTCAATCCAGAAATAAACTGGAGGAGAGATTGTTCAAATGCAACATTTCCTAATCGAGGAAAGAACTGACAACTCGACTGAGAAGACAACTATCACTAGGGGTAAGACCGACTGGAGTGATAATGATGCAATATGAATGAGAATGCAAAATAGAATGCATGATGTATGTATGTATATGCTGAAAAAACCTACGCGAGATACAGACTAAAAGATGAACATGACGGGATACTCGGCCATCGCAGGGCGAAGTCGTACCGTTGATCCAAAAGTAGCAATTCTGCCTTGCTTAGGAGAGACAGTCCCTGCGGGGAATACCGTTGGTCAGGCTTAGGAGATAAGAACTCGACCGAGGGTATCAGATGGGAAAGCCGCAACTGATACAGCTGATCCTTTATTCAGGCGCACTGGCTTATAAGGTGTACTTCGATTCTGCACTTTGAAGCTCGCTTACTTCTGGAGTAGCGAGCGACGTTCTCTTGATGCTCAATAGTCAAAAGAAATTGCCATCTTTAGTTTAAAAGCAGAAGAAGTTTTAACAAGTAAATTCATTTTTGTTTTGTTTCAAGAACCGTTGATCATGTTAAAATGTCGTTCTATAAAGCTTAAAACAAATGAGAATTTTAAACAAAAGCACAAGGGCTCAAATTTTATTGATAGGATGGAAATCAGCCAAGCGCGTGATTCCATAGAGTATTTACAAAGTTATAAAATGGTAATTTAAGGGAAAAGGGCTACATTGAAACATGACGACCATTATCCTTCTACCATCTTTGACTTTGGGGCATCCTGAGCTTCTGTCGAAGATGACCTTGACTGGAGTTTTTCTGATGGACGACGTAACTGTTGCTGAGGGATTTGCCCCTTTGTTGAACGTAGTTACTTGCCATTATCCCTAATTTTTTCCTGGATTGTACTTTGAGGTTTCCAATCCAACGGGATGATTTTTGATCATGTCTCTAATTTTTGCCTGGACCGCCCTTTCGGGTTTTCAATCCACTGAGACGTTTTTTTTTAGGCGAAGTATTTCTTGACTACATCAACATTCGTGGGGTAGGAAAATTCCTCTCCGTCCATAGTTACAAGTCTCAAGGCGCCGCCTGAGAAAGCTTTCTTGACCACATAGGGGCCATCATAATTCGAAGTCCATTTGCCCCGGGAATCAGTGAGAAATGATTGTATCTTCTTGAGCACAAGGTCTCCTTTTCTGAAGATGCGAGGTCGGACCTTTTTGTCAAACGCCCTCTTTATTCTCTGTTGATACAATTGACCGTGGCATAGTGTCGTTATTCTCTTTTCTTCGATCAGATTGAGTTCGTCGTGTCGACTTTGACACCATTCAGCCTCTGTAAGCTTAGCTTCCATCAATACCCGGATTGATGGGATCTCTACTTCTATGGGAAGCACTGCTTCCATGCCATATACTAGAGAGAAATGTGTTGCCCCTGTTGAAGTGCGGGCGGATGTGCGATAACCGTGAAGAGCAAAGGGTAGCATCTCGTGCCAGTCTTTGTAGGTTACAACCATCTTTTGAATGATCTTCTTGATGTTCTTGTTAGCCGCTTCTACCGCTCCGTTCATCTTACGTCGGTAGGGAGATGAGTTATGGTGTTCGATCTTAAACTGTGCGCACAACTCCTTCATTATCTTATTGTTCAAGTTAGATTGATTATGTGTAATGATCTGGCCCAGAACACCATAACGGCAGATGATATTGTTTTTGATAAATCGGACCACCACTTGTCGGGTTACATTGGCGTATGACGCTGCTTTGACCCACTTGGTGAAGTAATCAATGGCTACCAGGATGAACCGATGTCCGTTTGAAGCCTTAGGTTCAATCATGCCAATCATGTCGATTCCCCATATGGAAAAAGGCCATGGGGAAGAAAGAACTTTGAGATGCGCTGACGGTACATGAATTTTGTCAGAGTATATCTGACACTTGTGACAACTCCTCGTGTACTTGTAGCAGTCGGATTCCATGGTCAACCAACAGTACCCTGCTCTTAGAATTTTTCTCGCCATTATGTGTCCGTTGGCATGAGTGCCAAAGGACCCTTCGTGAATTTCTTTTATCAGCATGTCTGCTTCTGGTCTGTCGATGCATCAGAGCAAGACCATGTCAAAGTTCCGCTTATAAAGTGTATCACCGCTCAGAAAGAAGTTTCTGGCCAGCCTTCTGAGGGTTTTTCTGTCCTTTCTAGACGCCCCATGTGGGTACTCCCGTTTCTGAAGGAAGCATTTGATATCATGATACCAAGGTTTGTCATCTATGACTGCTTCAATCGCGAAGATGTAAGTGGGCCGCTCAAGGTGCATTATATCAATCTTAGGTAGGTCATTCCATTGACCTACACTAATCATGGAAGAGAGAGTTGCTAATGCATCAGCCATGTGATTCTCATTACGAGGGATGTGATGAAACTCGATTCTGTTAAAGAAGGGTAACAACCTTCTCGTGTAATCTTTGTAAGGGAGGAATCCTGATTGGTATGTGTTCCAATATCCTTTAATCTGATTGATAACCAGGGCTGAATCGTCGTATACGTCCAAGTTCTTGATCCTTAAGTTGATCGCTTCTTCGAGACCCATATTACAAGCTTAGTATTCGGCCTCGTTGTTCGTACACTTGAACGTAAGTCTGGCAGTAAAAGGAATGTGGGTACCCTGAGGTGTTATGATAATTGCCCCAATTCTGTTTCCGTAATGATTGACAGCTCCGTCAAAAATAAGTCCCCATTGGGAACCTGGTTCTGGCCCTTCACTGTGTAGCGGTTCATCGCAGTCTTTCATTTTTAGATACATGACATCTTCATCTGGGAAATCAAACCCGATTGATTCTTGATCGTCAATCAGTTGATGAGCCAAATGACCGGCTAAAACACTCCCCTTAACGGATTTCTGAGCGTGGTACTCTATGTTATATTCTGATAACAACATCTGCCAATGGGCAATCCTTCCCGTGAGAGCAGGTTTTTCAAATACATACTTCATTGGATCCATTTCGGAGATTAACCAAGTAGTGTGACGAATCATGTACTGGCGTAGACATTTGGATGCCCAAGCCAAAGCGCAACAAGTTTTCTCGAGCATCGTGTACCGAGTTTCACATTCGGTGAATTTCTTGCTCAAATAGTAGATGGCAGACTCCTTCCTTTTGGTTTCGTCTTGTTGGCCAAGTACACATCCTATTGAGTCTTCCAAGACTGTTAAGTAAATGATCAGTGGTCTTCCTTCCACTGGAGGGGATAGAATCGGTGGGTTCAACAGATATTCCTTGATACTGTCGAAGGCAGTCCTGATTCTTTTTTAACAGTTTGAAAATCGGCGCACATGTCGCGGTCATGAGGAATATAAATCTGGAGATGTAGTTCAAACGTCCCAGGAATCCTCTGACTTGTTTTTCAGTCTTCGGAGAAGGCATTTCTTGAATGGCCTTAACCTTGTCAGGATCAACCTCAATTCCTTTCTGGCTGATGATGAACCCTAAGAGTTTCCCTGAATGGACACCAAAGGTGCACTTGTTGGGATTCAAGCGGAGTTTGTATTTTCTCAGCCGCTCGAATAATTTTGACAGGTGGGTCACATGCTCCTCTTCTGTCTTAGATTTTGCAATCATATCATCGATATATACCTCGATTTCTTTGTGTATCATATCATGAAAAAGAGTAGTCATGGCCCATTGATAGGTTACCCCGACGTTCTTCAAATTGAACGGCATTACCTTGTAACAAATTTTGACTGTCAATCAGTCCATAAAGGAGAAAACTTTGAACCTTACTGTACTGTCAATCAGCATGTCAATGTGCGGTAAAGGAAAGTCGTCCTTTGGACTAGCCTTGTTTATATCTCTGTAATCGACACACATTCTGACTTTTTCGTCCTTTTTCGGAACGGGTACGATGTCGGCTAACCCTTGAGGATATTCTGATGTGGCGAGGAAACCCGCGTCAATCTGTTTCTGTACCTCCTCTTTGATTTTGATGGCCATGTCCGGGTGAGAACGTCTCAACCTTTGTTTTACTGGCGGACATTCTGATCTTAACGATAGATGGTGTTCCACGATGCTGGTATCCAACCCTGGTATATCCTGATAGGACCAAGCGAACACATCGGGGAACTCTTTGAGAAGCTTTGTCAAACTTTCTTTGGCAGTCGGACTGAGTAGTGCCCCAATCCTGATTTCTTTTCTCTCTTTTTCCGAACCTAAGCTTACCGTTTCCAACGGTTCTTGACGAGGTTCAATGGACCTTTCCTCTTGTCTGAGTAGTCGGGAGATCTCTTCTGTGGAATTGCGTCGTCCTTTTCTTCTTTAGCCCCAAATACCGGGAACTCAAAGTTGGGAGAAGACACTGGATCGTATGTTTCAATGTGGTTTAAAACAAGCAATCTACATGACGTGATGATTCGTGTTTAGAAGAGATAGAGAAAATGTAAGTGTGTGCAGTGTGTTTCTTTGAAAAACTGCTTGTTTTTATTATTTGAGATGTTTTTAAGGATTACCATTTTCTGAGAAAAGCAAAAAGAGAAAACAGTAATAACTGCGGAAATTACAGAACGACGTTATTTTATTAATGAACAAGTCGATTCTTGAAACTATAGCCCTATAAAATAAAACTCTGTCGCTTTGGGCAAAGAGAAGAGGGAAAATTACATAAAGTGAGCCCTATCAAAACATTCGTTTCACCTGGGCAGGGTGAAAGGTTAAAGATGGAAATTACTTTGACTTATGAACAATCTTCGGAACATCGACAACAACCCATTGGTGGCGAACTCCTCGGTGAATCACAAAGTCTGGTACTTTCCTTGATTTGTCTTCAGAAATAACGTTAATTCCTAGTGGAGCAGGATCATTGGAATCTGTCTCCCAGACAGAATTGTCGTAGTAGGATTCCTCTGTTGCCTTTTGCATAGCATTTGTGCCCTCAAGTATATCTCCCCATCTAGTTAGCTGGAGGTCTTCGAGCCTGATACGAGAGCTTTCAGGAGCAGTGTATTTGACCAAGTAGTCTAACTTTCCACTTGATTGTCCCAGGGTGTCCCACACTTCTTTGGAACTGGAGGGGTCATCTCTCTCGATGACGTTGACCCCAGGAAAAGCATAGTTGATGAACTCTAATCCTGTGAATGTTGCGAATTCATCGTCATGCAGGGTATTTTTAGGACACCCTGGGTGTTGATCCCATGACATGGTGGGGACACAGGTATTCTGTTTAATGATGCTCAGCTGATTTTCATTGTTCGGCTGATTCTCTTGGCCCAAGTCTCCTGGATACGGCTGCCACATTGGCAGGCCATCCATCGGGCCATAGTAGTCGTGGTCAAAGTTGTCTTTCATCAGAGTGTCTTTCTCTAATGAGTTTGGTGGAGCACGGCATCCTTCTGGATCACAATCTCCGTATATCATTTCGACGTCTGACCTGGGTATAAATCTCGGGCTCTGTGTAGGAAAGCAAAATGGAGTATGCGTTTTGTCCTGAGACATATAACCGTCCTCGTTAAGATAGGACTTCCATTCCTCATCTGTGTCGGAGGAATCATCTTTATTGATGGTATGCATTACTTGAGGCACTGGGTGCAGGAAATCCCCACTGTGAAAGAAGTTCCGAATGGGATGAAGACTTTCATCGCTGGCAGTAGCTGTCTGGGTACAGGTTGCAAAAAAACCAAGACCCTTCTTTGTTTTATTATCAGTAGGAATGACTAGCTGTCCCCATCCTTTTGTATTGGTACTCTCAACCGCTTTGATAGCGTCTTTGTATGAGGAAACGGAATTTCCCTCTTCGGATTGATTGTCCTTGCTCACCGAGAGCGCTTGGAACTGAGTTCCAATAACCTCCTCGGGTTCTACACAAGTAGATGATGATAAGTTACTCACGAGCAAGGCTTGTTCTCCACATAACGTGACGAGTTGGTTGTTCTGGACGAACTTTAACTTTTGGTGGAGGGTCGAGGTGACCGCCCCAGCCTGATGTATCCAAGGTCTTCCTAATAAACAACTGTACGTTGCCCGGATATCCATGACCTGGAAAGTGACTTGGAAAGTGTGAGGACCGATGGTTATGGGAAGGTCAACTTCACCGATAACTGCTTTTCTGGATCTGTCAAATGCTTTGACGACGACCTCGTTGGTTCTCATCGGAGGGCCTTTGAATGATAATTGCATCAAAGTGGACTTTGGCATGACATTCAGGGCTGACCCTGTGTCTACCAGTACGCTTGCTAAAGCATCATCCTGGCAGTTGACTGTAATGTTGAGCGCCATGTGATGACGGTGACCTTCTTCAGGTAATTCCCCATCACTAAATCCCAAGTTATTGCAGGAAGTGATGTTAGAGACAATGTTATCGAACTGTCTGATTGTTACATCCTGTTCTACAAAGGCTTGCTCCAAGACTTTCTGTAGATTCTCCCTGTGCGCTTCTGAACTGAGTAAAAGTGACAGCACAGAGATCTTTGAAGGAGTTTGTAATAGCTTATCAACAATGTTGTATTCACTCCTTTGGATGAGCTTCAACATCTCATCATTGTTTTTCAAAAGGTCGGGATTACCGGACTGACCGACCGGTGGATTGGGAACTTCTTTCTGAGGTTCCTTTTCTTTGCTGGACTCTCCAACTCCTCTGTTGAAGATTCTACCACTCCGTGTTACACGACTGATGTCTGCGATATTTACGACGGAGGGTAATGGAATTTCCTTTCCATTTTCAATTATCGTCGCACCGTATTTGTAAGGGATTGCCTTAGTTGATTCATACGGTAGTGGTCCTAGTAGATAGATGACTATGGGAGCCTTCTGATTTTTTTGACTGTCGTAAGCAATTTTGATCCGTTCCTGGTTGGGAACTCTCGATTCGTCAAGTAGAGGAATGATGGAACAAACATCCCTGTTCCTCTCATGATCGGAGATTACGAAAGCGTCCTTAATTTGATCAGCTATGTAGTCTGGCGCCCAGTTGATTGGTCCGGAATCCTGATATGGGCGAATCTCTCTACGATCCACCTGACCCTGAAGAGCTGTTCGCACAAGGTAGCACCCTTGGATATTTTCTAAACAGACTCTATAACGTTCGTAGTTGTGTGGCGGCACCTGGCCACGCCCGCTTTGAATGCAATGTAACCTCACTAGGTTAACTTCCACAGATCAGACATCCTTACTTTGATGCCGAGTAGGGTTCCTGTTATTGATACTAATTTGCTGAGTATCTTCATCCATATAGATTGGCATCCACCAGTGATTTAATAAGTGCTGAAGCGCCTCCTGGACAAGGGCACAACCTTGATTATTTTCGCAACCTGTCTTACAGCTTTGATAGTTATGTGAAATCAGGAACCCGAGTCGGACCTGCTTAGCATGTAACTCTACTAGGTTGGTATTCATTAAGTGAATATCGAAGATCTGAACCATGTTGATCTGATAGTGGTTCCTATCATTGTAGTTCTGGATCCATCCGAGATCCATCTGACGCTAGAGGGCCTCCTGTCCTAAAGAGCATCCCTGTTCATTTACCGAGCAAGTCAGACAAGAACTGTAATCGTGCCGTGGCAGATTATGATACTGGCTTTGCCTTGAGTGCATTGCCACCAGGTTGACATTCATCACACGGATATCGTGGTTCTGAATGACGTTGGAATTCGTGTAAACCATGTTAACTCCACGAACTCGGTGTTCTTGGATCCATCCGAGATCCATCTGTTCCTGTAGAGCTGATTGCACCACAGAACATCCCTGATTGTTTTTAGAGCAGATATCATACTGGTGATAATTATGAGGTGGCACATGGCCATACCCACTCTGTCTACAATGCATCTTGACTAGATTGGTCCTTGACAAGAGTACATCGTGAATTTGATAGACATTGTTAGACTCTCCCTCTATCAGGTTGACTGCAACTTTCTCATGTTAAGGCAGCGGGTTTGTGAGAACATTTGAATTCACATCTTTGAAAGATAAGACCCTGCTTCTAACAAGCTTTTGTACGTCAGATTTAAAACTGAGACAGTTCTCTATGTTGTGCCCTGATCCTCCTTGATGATAAGGGCAAGTCTGGTCCACCTTAAACCAAAAAGGCGGATTTTCCGATACTGTAAGAGGGGACTTAGTCTGGATGTGCCCCTTGGCTAGTAGTAATGAAAATAGTTCTGCGTAGGATACAGGGATAGGATCAAATCCTGGTGGCCGCGTTGTACGATTGTTGTTGTACAGAGGACGAGCCTACTGAAGAGGCTGTTGCGTCCTTTGCTGCAATTGCTGTTGATTAGGTTGGCTCTGCGCAACATGAGGTTGATACGTAGGCTCGGGATTGTTAGCAGGAGTCACAGCTGCTACTGGTTGATAACGTCGCCTTTGCTTTCCGAGAGAGATATTCCTAATATCTTGCTCTTTTTTCTTAGGGAGAGCACTACCATATCGTTTTGTACTACTTGACGATCCAACGTCTTTTACTAGAGGTCCTTCTCGAACAGCTTCCTCGAGACGTACCCCCATACCGACCATTTCGGTGAAGTCACTGGGTGTACTGGCAACCATTATGTCATAGTAAACTGAGCTTAAGGTCTTTAAGAAGATTTTTGTCATCTCTTTTTCCTCAAGAGGTGGACAAATCTGAGCAGCAATTTCACGCCATCTCTGAGCGTATTCCTTAAAGGTTTCTTTGTCCTTTTGCGACATTGATCTGAGCTGATCTCTGTCTGGTGCCATGTCCAGATTGTATTTATATTGTTGGACGAAGGCAGTGCCAAGATCTCTGAATGTGTTGATCGTAGCGCGGTTTAAACCCATGTACCATTTGAGTGCGGCACTAGTTAAACCATCTTTGAAGTAATGAATCAGTAGGTCCTGATTCTCTGTCTGAGCCGACATTCGTCGAGCATACATTACCAAGTGACTCTGAGGGCAAGAGTTACCCTTGTATTTTTCAAAGTCGGGCACTTGGAACTTGTGCAGAACTTTGACATCGGGGACCAGACAAAGGTCTGCGGCGTCCTTTCCAAATAAATCTTGATCGCGAATGGCTTACAGTTCCTTTTACATCTCCAGGAATTGTTCCTGGAACTCGTCCATCCTGTCGAACATAGTTTCCTTTCTAACAGAAGGTATCTGTGGAATCTGTCCTTCCGGGACAGTGTGCACCACAGGGGGTGGTACCGTGACTACGGCCATGAATCTTGGTGTTTCCCGAAGTTTGTAACCTTCAGGAGTCCTCAATATGCCTCTGGTATCTTCATTTTCCTGAATTTTGTAACCTTCAGGCCCAGCGGCCTCTGCTGATGTTTCCGGATCTCCAGTGATCGGCGGAACATATCCTTCTGGGATATAGTTAACAGGCATGCCCCAGGGATGTTCTTTCGGCATTTTGTACCTAGGATTATACTTCTCCACTATGGGCGTTGAGGTGACCTCTGAGATCACAGTTCTTTGTAGCTGAGCTTCTGCCATGGCTTGCATGTCATTACGAAGCTTTCTCATATCCTCTCTCAGAGTGTCGATCTCTTCTTTCAACTCTCTGTTCTCTTCCTCAAGATCATCCATCTTTTTATGACGATTGGCTCGAGTATTGTACGAATGAGACAATTTGACTCTAGAATCGAGACACAAACGTGAGATTCGTAGGTAAGAAGAATACGTGACGTGAGAATGATGAATGCAATGATTATATTAAGTGTTTTTTCGGTTTAATCAAAATAAACTTCGACAACCAGATTGCAAATATCAAACACACTACGCCAAAATTGGACAAAGACATCGCAAAAAAGACAGCGCTTTTTGGACAAAGCGCTACTATAAGTCTTTAAAAAATTTTGCTTAAAAAAAGCGCTGTAAAAGATAGCCTTTAGAAAGCGCTTTGTAAAAGCGCTGTTAAATGCCCAAAATGGAAGCCACCTTAGACAGCGCTTTTTGGACAAAGCGCTGCTATAAGTCTTTAAAAAATTTCGCTTAAAAAAGCGCTGTAAAAGATAGCCTTTAGAAAGCGCTTTGTAAAAGCGCTGTTAAATGCCCAAAATGGAAGCCACCTTAGACAGCGCTTTTTGGACAAAGCGCTGCTATAAGTCTTTAAAAAATTTCGCTTAAAAAAGTGCTGTAAAAGACAGCCTTTAGAAAGCGCTTATAAAGGCCCAAAATGGAAGCCACCTTAGACAGCGCTTTTTGGACAAAGCGCTGCTATAGGTATTACTTTAGAAAGCGCTTTAGAAAAGCGTTGTCTAAAGGTTAACCTTAGAAAGCGCTTTTTGAACAGAGCGCTGCTATAGGTATTACTTTAGAAAGCGCTTTAAAAAAGCGCTGTCTAAAGGTCATTTATGAATTAAAATATAAAAAAATTTCTAATCATTTTCAGACACTTCTTTTCATTTTCTTCTCTCGACCGTTCTTCTTTACTGAAACCCTTGTTATCGTTCTTCTCTGCTGAAAACCATTCGCCATTGTCGTCGTTCATTCGCCATTGTTTTCGTGAAGAAGAAGACGAAACGAAGAAGAGGTACGATTTTCATTCTGTTTTCATTCTTGTTTTCATTCTTGTTTCATTCTTGTTTTCATTCGCCATTGCTATCGTTCTTCTCTGTTTTCATTCTGTTTGCCTTAACTTCCTTGTATTCACATATACAAGGCTCACGAAATCAATAAAATCAATAAATAAAATAAATAAATAACTTCCTTGTATGCTGAGTATAAAATCAAAAAAAGCAAAAAATAAAACGCACGAAATAAAAATGATAGTGAAGATATATCTCATTAGTATCACCTGAAGATATAGAACCTTCCTTGTATGCTGTTTTGTAAACTATTAAAAAAAAAAGAACAAACGATTTTCATTCTTGCTTTCATTCTTGTGTTTTTCTTTGAAAGAGTTATTCCAAAGCTTTGAAGAGAGGTAAGGAGATGAGAAGTGAAAGATTTAGATTTCAGAATGACTAATATTGAACATGTTGTTTCTATTTTCATTAGTTGTTGTTTCTATATTCTAGATTAAAGAAAGTATGATAGTTATTGTAATATTGATAGTTATTGTATTGATGGAGTTATGATATATAGAGCCATGAAAGTGGAGTTATGATAGTTATTGTATTGCATGGTCAAAGAAAGTATGATATTTGTCTTTGCATGAGATGTTTATCTTGCTCAATAATTGCTTTGATGGTTATCTTTGTGATATGATGATTACTTGTTTAAGTATGATTTAAACTTGATTCTTGATAGATTTAGGTTATCGTATGAATGTTACTTGTTTAAGTTGATGCATGTTTACTTGTTTAGGTATTGCTTAGATTTGAATCTTGTTAGGTTTAAGATGAATTGCTCTAATGCTTGGTTACTTGTTTAATTAAGTATGCTTGCTCTTAAGTATGTTGCTTGTTTGTGATTACATGTTGCCACTTATCAAGTTATGACTCGTAATTGGTCAATTAATGATATTTCACTTTATGATACGTGTACAAGGGGATCTTGGTAATTCTAACATATCTGGACACTGTGTGGGTCTAGAAGTTGTTTACATCTCTAAAGGTAATTAGTTGTTCTCTCTCGCCACTGTAATTAGGGGTTACTTATGATCAAAGTGTGAAAGTCGGATCGTTTCCCTACAGGTAAATATTTTTTATTTTTGTTTTTGTTTAGTTTAATTAGTATAACTATGGATAAGAAATGGATGTCTTCAAGTCGATTATCGAAAGAGTACGAGAATAGGGTATTGGAATTTGTTAAGTTTGCTGTTGCGCACGCCAAAGACCCCAGTTGAATGAGATGTCCTTGTTTGGGTTGTTGTTTTGGGAGTCGGGTTGACACGGTTCAGTTGGCATCGCATTTAATGAGGAGTGGAATTGATAGAAGTTATACATGTTGGAATTTGCATGGTGAGAAAATTATCGGGAATGTTGAACCGGGGGATAATACGACCTATGCTTCAAATGACAATGGCACAGATACATACGATTCTGATCGAGTCGAAGAGATTGCAGAAGCACTTGAAGAAGATCTTAAGGATTGTCCCAAAATGTTTGAGAGGTTGGTAAGCGATGCAGAGAAACCGTTATATAATGGTTGCACCAAATTCACAAGATTGTCTGCAGTATTTAAGTTGTACAACTTAAAGGCGGGCAATGGATGGTCGGATAAAAGTTTCACAGAGTTATTGGCCCTTATGAAAGATATGCTTCCAGAGGATAATGTTCTTCCCAATCGAACATATGAGGCCAAAAAGATGTTGTGCTCTATTGGCATGAGCTATGATAAGATACATGCCTGTCCAAACGATTGCGTTTTTTTTCGAAATGAGTATGCATCGTTAAATGAGTGTCCTAAATGCGGTGTCTCTCGATATAAGGAAAAGTTGTCTCCAGCAAAAGTCTTATGGTATTTTCCTATAATTCCGAGATTTAGACGCATGTTTCGTAGTGAGACCGATTCAAGACACTTGACTTGGCATGCAGATGAAAGAATTATTGATGGAAAGTTTCGACATTCGGCAGATTCACCACAGTGGATGAATATTGATGACCTACCTCTATGGCTATGTATGAACCGTAAGTACATGATGTTATCTATGTTAATTTCTGGGCCTAGACAACCAGGGAATGACATAGACGTATTCTTGGCACCCTTAATCGAAGATTTAAAGTTTTTGTGGGAGAACGGTGTGGAGATTTATGATGGGTATAGGAAAGAAAGTTTCAACTTGAGGGCGATGTTGTTTGGCACAATTAATGATTTTCCAGCATACGGAAATCTATCAGGGTATAACATAAAAGGTCAATGTGCGTGTCCTATTTGTGAAGATAAAACAGATTGGACGCGATTGGAGTTTGGTCAGAAGAATGTATTTCTCGGTCATCATAGATTCTTAAATTCTAATCATCACTATCGTGGGTGGAGAAAAGCATTCAATGGAGAGGCAGAACATGGTAGAGCTCCAACTATATTGACAGGTGATCAAATTTTTGAAAAGGTGAAAGATGTGAGTACTCAGTTTGGAAAGCCTTTTGCACATACACTTGTCAAGAGTGGGTGGAAGAAGAGGTCAATTTTTTTTGAACTGCCATATTGGAAGTCGTTGTATGTAAGACATTTTCTCGATGTTATGCATATTGAAAAAAATGTATTTGACAGTGTTATTGGTACATTACTCAATATACAAGGAAAGTCTAAGGATGGCCTTAAAGCAAGAAAGGACCTAGTAGCGATGGGATAAGAAATGAATTAGGACCCATGAAGAAAGGAACACGAACATATCTACCACCTGTTGCTTATACTCTATCTAGAAAAGAGAAAAAGGTATTGTGTAAGTTTCTAAGTGCAGTTAAAGTTCCAGAAGGATACTCTTTAGATATTAGAAGACTTGTGTCTATGAAAGACCTCAAGTTAAAGAGTTTAAAGACGCATGACTGCCATGTTATAATGGAACATTTTCTACCAATAGGTATACGTTCTATTCTGCCAAAAAAAGTAAGAAGCGCAATAACTAAATTATGTTTTTTCTTCAAGTCAATTTGCAGTAAGGTGATCGATCCTGCGATCTTACTAACATTGCAAAAAGAAATAGTTATTACTTTGTGTGATCTTGAAATGATTTTTCCTCCCTCGTTTTTTGACATAATGGTTCATCTAGTTGTTCATCTGGTGAAAGAGACACAATTGTGTGGACCGGCTTATATGAGATGGATTTACCCTGCTGAACGTTATATGAAAATATTAAAAGGGTATGTTAAAAACCGAAGTCGACCAGAGGGTTGTATTGCCGAACGATACATAGTTGAAGAAGCGATTGAGTTTTGTACTGAATATCTGTCCAATGTACAATCAATTGGACTCCCCAAATCTCATATTGTCGAAAAAAAAGAAGGAAAAAAGTTAATTGGAAATGAAGTTGTGACAGTATCAAGGGTCGAACGGGATCAAGTGCATTTGTATGTTCTGCACAATGAGAATGAGGTTGAGCCGTATGTTGAAATGCACAAGGATGTTCTCCGAGGTTTAAATCAGAATAGAAATGAGAATTGGATAGTACGAGAGCACAATCGAAGTTTCATACCTTGGTTTAAGGATCATATTTATTCAAAGTATTATTCAGATCCTGCTTCAATAATAGAAAGGTTGAGATGTTTAACATATGGTCCAAGTTTGGTTGTGTTTTCTTATAGCGCATACGCAATTAATGGATACACATTTTATACCAAAGAACAAGATGATAAAAGTACTATGCAAAATAGTGGTGTCACCGTGGTAGCTGAAGCAATGCACATTTCAAGTGTGAAAGATTTAAACCCCAAATTTGCAAATCTGTCATACTTTGGGGTTATCGAGCGCATTTGGGTGTTTGATTATGAGAAGTTTCAGATTCCTATATTTTGTTGCAAGTGGGTTGAAAATAATAATGGCGTACGAATGGATAAGTCTAGATTTTTGCAAGTGGATCTTAATAGGGCGGGGTACAAAGATGAGCCTTTTATTCTAGCCTCTCAAGCTAAACAGGTGTTCTATGTCACTGATCCGACAAGTACAAAATGGTCTATAGTGCTTTTATCTAACAAAGTAATTGATGAAAACATTAGAGATCAAGGTGATATTGATGTTGATATTGAATCATTTACTAGAAATGATCAAGATGAAAATATTATAGCGAATGAATCATATACAAGAAATGATCATAATGAGGGTATTTGGATCAATCCAACCGTCCGTGTTGTTAAGAGACGGGTAGAACATATTCCAACCAAGAAAAGAAAGAGTCGTTAGTGAAAAAGGTACTAGTTATAAAATTATAGCTTATATAATTAAATAATATTAATTAGTTGTCATGTTATATATAGCTTATATCATTCTATGGATTATGGATTTTTATATTTGTCATTTAATTTTTATTTTTTTCTTTCTTACAGGTGAAATGGCTAGTGACCATGACGACACACACGAGACACATGATGAAAATGAAGCTCAGAAGGTATATTAATTTTCACAATGTTGCTTATTAGTGATGCTACTTGATAACACAAAACAACTATATATTAATTCTTATTTGTTTGTCTATGTGTAGTGCCCTCGTCAGCGTAATGGCATAGACTGCGGGTATTTCGTTTTAAGGTTTATGAGAGAAATCCTTCAAATGAATCGATTAGAGATTCCTATTACGGTATGCATGGATTTATAACTTAGGATTTATTTTAATATTTATCGGATATGTCATATAATTTATTATTTTTAACTAAATCATGCATATTTTGTTTTGTTATGTAGTACTTTGATAAATACGCGTGTTCTCATTACACGTAGGATAAATTGCAAGAAATTAAGGAGGAATTGTGCGAATACCTTATTGGAAAAAAAGTCATATAAGGTATAGGATAATGGGATTATGTGAATGTATAGTTTTGTGAATGGTTTATTTTATGGGATTGTATAGTTTTGTGAATGGTTTATGTTATTTATGTGATTTTGGAATGTAATTATATAATTTTGTGAATGGTTAATGTAAATGACTTGAATTATAATGGAAATGGTTTATGTGGTTTATGTGATTTATGGGTTTAGTGGAAATGGTTAATGAACCATACTAGAAATTGTTAATGGAAATGTGAAATATACAGGTTTATTGAAATGGCTTGAATTATACAGGTTTCTGCATAAAAAAATGGTTAAAGTGGGATTTTTAAAAAAAATCATTAAAATTATACGTAGAGAAAAGACAGCGCTTTCTAGAAAAAGCGCTGTCTATAGTTCACAACAGAAAGCGCTTTTCCTAAAAAGCGCCCTCTAAAGGTATAGAAAAATTCATAACTAAAATTATAGGCATACATTAGACAGCGCTTTTAAAAGCGCTGTCTAAAGGGGGCATTTAGAAAGTGCTTTTCCTAAAAAGCTCCCTCTAAAGGTATAGAAAAAATTACATTAGACAGCGCTGTCTAAAGAGGGCCTTTAGACAGCGCTTTTTCAAGAAAAAGCGCCCTCTAAAGGTATAGAAAAATTGATAATTAAAATTATAGGCATAATTTAGACAGCGCTTAAAAAAGCGCTGTCTAAAGGGGGCCTTTAGACAGCGCTTTTTGTTGAAAAAGCGCCCTCTAATGTATACTTTAGGGAGCGCTTTTTCGTAAATAAAAAGCATTGTGTTTACCTACGCCAGCGCTGGCTTAGGCAGCGCTTTTAAGCGCTGTCTAAGGCCTAAAAAAGCGCTGTCTAAAGTCTTGTTTGGCGTAGTGACAGTGGGGAAACCCCGTTTTATTGAATTCAAAGGATTGTGAAAATAGAAATACAGTAGATTACAAGGTGCGAAAATAGAAACCTAAGCTAAGGGGTCCCGAGTCCTCTCTGAGGAGAAACCGGGTGCTAATTCTGGTACTTTCCTTTTCTTGGACCGGGGCTCTTGGGCCGTTGTCGGGTCGTCATTCCTTTGGCAGGTGAAAGGAGCGAGCAAATTCGTTTGGTCATCCTGATTATCCACAGCATGCTGCTCCAAAATTTCAATCAGGGCATCTTTATCCTTCAGTAGTTGTTGTATTTTGATACACTCCATATTGAGGGTGCGGTACGTGTTCTTCCAAGACCTCCTCTCCCGCTGAACTTAGTTGAGAGTAACCTGGAGTTTCTCCGTTTCAGTCATGAAGTACATGACAGGCTCCCTTGACGGAAGAACTCTGTGACGAGGATAAGGCATCTTTAGCTTGAGAGCTCTAGTTTGTACCCAGTGGAGGTAAGGCTCCACCGAGACACAGTCTGGTTTTCCTAGAGACTCTTGTCCTTTCTTTAGAACATGTTTCCACGCACGCACTATTTCCATCTTTAGTGCTCTGTCATTTTCTCCTTCTTTAAAGAAAAGACCTTCCAGATGAGCATTCCGCAGGACATGCCTCATCGGGTATCCGAATTGACGACGAACCAATACAGGATGGTAATTGATTCCTCCCTTAGTTCCTATGAGGGGCACATTGGGGAAGTTTCCACAACGGTCAATGATCCTGATTCCCTAATAAATCCTATTGCACCAATCTATGTCAGAGTTGGTAAGAGACATGATTCTCTGCGACCAACGTAAAGTATTCTTTTGATCCCAAAAAGCATCAGACTTAGGCAAATGGGAGATAAACCATTTGTATAGCAGAGGTACACAACCTGTGATCTCCCCTCCGTTGTACAAATTCCCTAAGTGTACAGAATGATACGCGTCTGCGAGCAAAGTTGGCACAGGGTTTCTAATGAGAAAAACCTTAATGGAGTTGATATCAACGAAGTTATTGATGTTGGGAAACAGAAATAATCTGTAAATGAGTAAGACAAAGATACTTTCGAAAGCAGTCACGTTCCCTATACTAGCGAAGTACAGGGCCTTCTTTGTCAAGAACTGGGCCGACAAACCTTGTGTGCCACCCTTAGTGGTCATGTGAGTCCTGACCTCTTACTCGTCCAAATAAATTGCTCTTGCAATGGTCTGATCCTTTGGAATTTCTTCCAGTCCAAAAAAAGGGGCTCGATCAGTGATGTGTAAATCAATCAGATGAGAATATTCCTCCAGCGTTGGTGCGAGCTGATAATCCGAGAATGTGAAACAGTGATAGACCGGATCGTAAAACTGAACGAGTGCATCCATGATTCTTTCAATTACTTGGACCCTTAACAGGGGCAGCAGACCTCCGTACTTGGCTCTGATAGCTTTAGGGTTAGTGATCATCCTCGCTAATCCTCTCAAATCCTCTAGTTTTGGAACCCTGAAGGTATACTTATGAGTTCTCCTTCTACCGAAGTCCATGAGCGCAATCTTTTTCTCTGACATTTCCAATCATTATCTTAGTTTAATCTGAAAAAGAGAGACTAGAAGAGAAGTTTTTCTTTGTTGTAATGTTTTTTTAAATGAATGCATGAATACAACACACAAAAACATAGAAAAAACATGGGGTCAAAGGGTCGGTGTCATGGAGTCAAGGCTCTACCCGTCCCAAAGGTTTATACTAGTGATTTTTGTACCTGTCTCTCAACATCATCAACTCTTGTCGAGAAAAACACCAGCGGGCCGGGAACCGTGCTAGGTGGTGTTTTTTTTAAGAGTCCACAGAAGAGGGTGGTATCGCGTGACAACTATTTTTGATAGCTTCCGCACCACGAAAGGGGTTTTTCCTAGGTGTATACTCAATCTTTCCACATGTGGCATCACACGCATTCCCATTAGCAGAAAAATAAACACATATATCGACTAGGAAAAGCAGTATATATATTCGTCCTAATGTCCTAGACTTTTAAGAGCTATGAATCCTGTGTTCCTGACAGAAAATGGCTCCCCGAAGGAGGCGCCACTCTATGGTTCCTTCCTAATTTAAAGGTTTTGACCAAAGATCCTAGCGAAGGCCGATCCTAGCAATAATGACATCCCCCGATGAAACCGTCATAAAATAACTTGCCAAAGGCTTTTACTTTAAGAAAGAAAGAAAGAAAATCAAAGAAAGGGCCCCACGGTGGGCGCCACTTTTCTGTGGTGGCCACCGCCATGAAAATGACTTGTCCAAGGTTTTCACCTTAAGAAATGAAAGAATTCGCCCCACGGTGGGCGCCACTTTTTTGTAGCGAGCGAAACTGGACGTGTTTCTTAAGCACTGTCGCTCTTTTGGGGGTACTACAGGCCGATTCATTTTTTATCCTATTGAAGCTGATGAAGGAAGGGAAATAGATGTCTCCAATTAACCCTGCTTGCATACCGAGTTTAAACAGTGGTCTGTTAGGTTACGAATGCGATATGGAAGTGGGGCCTCTTTCTTCTTACTTTGAGTGAAAAACCGGGACTGTTCATGGGTAGGGGGTTAGGACTGATACTTTTTAATTGATGTATGTCGGTATGGGATTGTGGGTTTTTGTTGAGTGTGCTCGCTAAGATTTTGCTTTCAATCTTATGCCTACGTATTCCCATTTACCGAAACAGGGAAATCAGAGCGATCGTAGTTCCTTCTATTCTATGGGAGGAAATGGTGTTTTGGTGTCATGTTCAAAGCCCAAGACGTGAAGCTGAAGGTGGTTTGTATCTTGTTCAAAGCCCAAGATGTGAAGCTGAAGGGTCTATTTGTATCTTGTTCAAAGCCCAAGATGTGAAGCTAAAAGGGTGTTTGACTTTAGAGAAAATTTGTCATCTCTAAAGTGGTCTGTTTGTCAGGGGTGACTGATTATAAAGGAGAATTACTTTAACCGGGATATGTGAATCCGGCAATGCCATAATTTCCTTTATAGGGTTTTTTACCTGAAGGAGAAGACTTTAACTCAGTGTAGAGTAATGCCATCTTTCCTTAGGAATTTCTCATGCTAAAAGAGGGACAGTGGCATGGATGTAGATGATCCATAGGCTTGCCGCTTACAGCAATTAGATGAAGGAAAAGGAGTTGTTGATGTTTGTATATTGTGAGCAAAGCATGATTTGATGCTAAAAGGTTGATCGAATCAAATGGGGATTTCTTTATACATAGCATAAGAGAAGGCTATTGACCCAACAAGAGGATGCTTTTGTGTCTCGTACGAAGCCCGAGATAGAGGCTAAAAGGGTTGACTCAACAAGAGAGTGTTTTTATATATGTCTTGTACGAAGCCCAAGACGGAGGCTAAAAGGGTTTGACTCAACAAGAGAGTCTTTTATACTCACCAAGAGAGTGATTTGTATCTCGTACGAAGCCCGAGATAGAGGCTAAAGGTGATCGACTCAACAAGAGAGTCTTTTTATACTCAACAAGAGAGTGTTTTGTATCTCATACAAAGCCCGAGATAGAGGCTTAAAGAGGATTGACTCAACAAGAGAGTCTTTTATACTCAACAAGAGAGTGATTTTGTATCTCGTACGAAGCCCGAGATGGAGGTTGAAAATGTTTGACTCAACAAGAAAGTATTTTATACTCAACAAGAGAGTGATTTTGTATCTCGTACGAAGCCCGAGATGAAGGCTGCAAAGATTAACTCTGCTGGGGAGAATCATTGTACAAAGCCCAAGAGGAGGCTAATGTAACTGTTTCAGTTTAGTGACAGGTCCTGTATATTGGATAAAGATAAAATCAGTTCTTATATGAGTATTGTTTGTACTCAGGGATTTGATTTGAGGATCAGGGTTATTTCCTGTTCTTTAAGGAAATGGGGGGCATTCCAAAGGGTATTGAGATTGTCCGAGTCTACGGGTTTCATCTCCTAGTTTTGAAAGGAACTTGAGAATGCCTTTGAGACTCAAGGGAATTAGACTGTTCGAGTCTAGAGTTTCATATTTTGTACTACGTTTAAGAAACAGCAGTAGCAAGATCTATACTTTTTGAAAGATTGTTTTATTAAGATGACTAATTTCTGTTCCTATACCTCTAGGAGGTCATCGGGACAATTTGTACGAAGCCCAAGAGGAAGCTGGAATCTTTTAAGAAGCCGAGGGACAACTTGTATGAAGCCTAAGAGGAGGCTATCATTCCCGGAGGAAGAAATCATTTATACGAAGCCTAAGAGGAGGCTGTGAATACTTCTAAGAAGCCGACGGGTCCTTGTACAATGCCCAAGAGGAGGCGGGGATGCTTTTAAGAAGCCTGTGGGTCCCCAAATCCCGAGAAATTCAAGACAGGTTATTCACAGAGAATAGATTAAGCCAGGAAAGTTCGAGGATTTGCAAGAAACTCAAGAGATGCCATTCACGGAGAAAAGATCATCTCTGGGGAATAGAGTTTCTTTGACGATTTCTAAAGGTGACAGTTTGTTAAAGGGTTCACCGAGAATGTTGCCTTTCACGTCTCCATATTGTTTAACCCCGAGAGGAGGGAAGACTGTATCTGGTAATCCTATGGGGATCTAGTTTTGTCTATTTTAAGAGTAATCAACAGGGCTTAGTACTAGACGTAGTTGCCGGGGAAGCTCTAAATATCTATACTAGTATTACACAGTTGATATGAGTTTATGAAAGAAGACTTACAGTGAAACAGCCCCACAATACAGTTATATGTATATGAAAGCTGTTAGTTCTTGTATTGGCTGGAATTTTGGTAAAACAAAGTTGAACAATGTTGATGTCATAACATTGGTTCCTAACATTAGCTGTTGCAGGGTTGAAGTTTTATATGCTGATGTTATAAGTGATGTCTTGACATCACTATATCAGAACATCAGATTGTGATGTTTTAGGGTTGCGCGTGTTAGTGAGTTTTGGGGAGATCTGTTAGAGTGATTGGATGTGAATATCTTGGAGAAATGATTTCCAATCAAATAATTTTGCAGATCATGGAGCAAATCATGTAACTAACATTAGGGCTGATTTGAAGAGATTTAAAAAGATTTGAAGATCAAATCTGTTTTAAATTCTGGTTTAAAACAAATCAAATCAGATATTTTTGGAGGAGATCCAAGCCCAAGTCAGAATTATATAAAAGCAGCCTCAACCCTTGTTGGAGAGGAACGAAGAAAGAGAGCTAAAGACTGAGTGTTATTTGTGTCTTCGTGTGTTTTGTAAACCATTCGTGTGTGAATTGGTGTTACTATTTTGAGTTGTAAGTATATTCACTCTAGAGCTTTTAAGCAAGAGTGTTTGGTTCTTGATCAAAGCTGTTAAGCAGAATCAAGGTGGGTTTTAAAGTGTATTCATTAGATTGTATCACTGTGGTGATTTAGGGAGTGAGTGGTTTCTCATACCTAAGTGGTTTCTTAGGTAGAAGTGTCATTGGGTAGTGATTAATTAGGTAGATGTCAACTGGGATTGTTGAGTCTGTAATTTGATACTACTAATAGTGAATTTCCTCCCTGGCTTGGTAGCCCCCAGACGTAGGTAGTTAGACCGAACTGGGTGGACAATTCATTGTGTTATTTACTGGTGTTATTACCTTGTTCATATAGCAGATTGTGTTGTTGTGACATAACACTTAACATCACACATCTAATACCAGAATTTGAATTGGTATCAGAGCAGGCATCCTGCTCTGCATCTGGGTGAGATCTAGGGCTGATACTTTCTGGTGCAATGGACAAGGAGACTGGTGGATTTGTGAATAGACCCCCTATTCTAGATGGCTCTAATTATGACTATTGGAAACCACGGATGGTTACCTTCTTGAAGTCATTAGACAGCATGGCTTGGAAGGCTATTGTGAAAGAATGGAAATATCCTGTTATTGTGGAAAAGGATGAGAATGGAAAGGAAGTAGAGGGTAGCTCAAAACTGAAACCTGAAGAAGAATGGACCAAGGAAGAAGATGAGCTTCCCCTTGGGAATTCTAAAGCCTTGAATGCCATATTCAATTGTGTTGATAAGAACATCTTCAGGTTGGTCAACACTTGTGAAGTAGCTAAGGAAGCATGAGATATCTTGAAGACTACTCATGAAGGAACCTCCAAAGTCAAGATGTCAAGACTTCAACTTTTGACAACAAAGTTTGAAAATCTGAAGATGAAGGAGGCTGAAACTATCCATGATTTCCACATAAACATCCTTGAGTTGTCAAATGCTTCTAGTGCCCTAGGAGAGAGGATGACTGAAGAGAAGCTGGTGAGGAAAATTCTTAGATCTCTTCCCAAGAGATATAAAATGAAGGTGACAGCTATAGAAGAAGCCCAAGACATCAGCAAGATGAGGGTTGATGAGTTGATAGGTTCTCTTCAAATCTTTGAATTAGGAATGGAAGAGGAACCTGAAAAGAAAACCAAAAGTATAGCGTTGGTATCTAGTTCTAAAGATTCTAAGAAAGAGAAGGGTGTTGAGTCTCAGGAGGAGCTGTCCCAGGCCATTGTTTTGCTGGGAAGACGGTTTAATAAGGCTATGAAGAGGATAAATAGGAGTTATAATCCTAATGTCAAGAACATCATATCTGACACCAACAGATCAGGAGATCAGGGTAAGAAAACTAGAGATGAAGAAAAGTCCAATAATGACAAGGGAGTCCAATGCTATGAGTGTGAAGCGTATGGTCATGTCAAGAAGGAATGTCCTACTTATGTCAAAAAGCAGAAAAAGGGGTTATCTGCTTCCTGGTCTGATAGTGAAAGTGAATCTGAAGATGAATCAGCTAAGCTTGTTAGAGCTATGATTGGGGTTTGTGAGTCAGATGATGATTCGTGTGATGATGAGGTTACTTATGAAGAGCTTGCTGCCTCGTATAAAGAATTGTACATGAGAAGTGAACAAGTGTGTCTTGAAGGAGAGAAGCTGAAGAAAACCATAGTACAGTTAGAGGCTGAAAAGACTGAACTTGAAAATGGAGTCAGTATGCTTAACTCTAAATTGGATTCTATGACCAAAACTGTCAGAATGTTGAACAATGGTACTGATGCTCTAGACAACATTCTTAGTATTGGGAAAATTGCTGGAGACAAAAGTGGTTTGGGATTCAACAATGTTGCAGCTTCTGATGATGTTATTACCAGTTCCAAACCAGTGATGTTAAAACAGATTTTTAAACATCCTGACAGGATTCCTTCTAGGAAGAAATTAAGGCGCTGAAGATGTCATCACTGTGGGCGTTTTGGACACATAAAGGCCTACTGTTATAAACTACATGGGTATCCTCAGAAGGCACATCAGTATACTCCCACACAGAAGTTTCCCATAGGTAATCAAGCCTTAAATTCTAAGAAGAATTGGGTTCCAAAAGGTAAAGTTACCAACTTAATAGCTCACACTTCTCTTGGGGCTTCTACCAAAGAAGACTGGTACTTTGATAGTGGGTGTTCAAGACACATGACAGGAGTTAAAAATTTGTTGGTAGATGTTAAGCTTCAGTCTTCAGGTCATGTTACATTTGGTGATGGTGTCAAAGGAGAAACCAAGGGGATGGGAAAGCTGAATTGTGCTGGTGCTCCTAGACTGGATGATGTTCTACTTGTCAAAGGGTTGACAGCAAATTTGATCAGTATTAGTCAACTTTGTGATCAAGGATTCAATGTAGACTTTACAAAATCTGAGTGCAATGTCACAAATGAGAAAGGAGAAGTCATCATGAAGGGTGTTAGGTCTAAGGACAACTGTTATCTATGTGTGCAACAAGACTCAAGTACCTCAACATGTGTGTTTGCTAGAGATGATGAAGTCAAAATGTGGCATCAAAAGTTGGGACATCTTCATCTGAAGGGAATGAAGAGAATAATATCCTCAGAAGCTGTCAGAGGAATTCCTAAACGCAATATTGGAGAGGGAAGAGTTTGTGGAGATTGTCAAATAGGAAAGCAGACCAAGATGTCACATCAGAAGCTTCAACATAACACCACCTCCAAAGTTTTGGAACTTCTTCATATGGACTTGATGGGACCTATGCAGGTAGAAAGTCTAGGAGGGAAGAAGTATGCTTATGTTGTGGTAGATGACTATTCTAGGTACACCTGGGTGAGCTTCATTAAAGACAAATCAGAGGTGTTTGATGTTTTTAAAGATCTTTGTCAAAGACTCCAAAGGGAAAAGGAGAGTAATGTTATTAGAATAAGGAGTGATCATGGGAGAGAGTTTGAAAATAGCAAGTTTGCTGAATATTGTTCTGCTGAAGGCATAAGTCATGAGTTCTCTTCTCCAATCACTCCTCAGCAAAATGGAGTTGTTGAAAGGAAGAATAGAACTATTCAAGAGTCTGCTAGGGCAATGATTCATGCCAAAAAGCTTCCTTACCATCTCTGGGCTGAAGCTATGAACACTGCTTGCTATATTCACAACAGAGTTACTTTGAGAATGGGCACTTCAACTACTCTGTATGAACTATGGAAAGGAAGAAAGCCAAATGTGAAGCACTTTCATGTTTTTGGAAGTAAATGTTACATTTTGTCAGATCGTGAACAGAGGAGGAAATTGGATCCCAAAAGTGATGAGGGAATCTTTCTAGGATACTCTACAAATAGCAGAGCTTACAGGGTTTTCAACTCCAGAACAAAGGTTATGATGGAGTCTATAAATGTGGTGATTGATGACATTGATAAGCAGGAAGATGCTGATGTCCTGGATGATGTTGAAACATCAGTTGAAGAAGTCACAGAAGAAACTAAAGACATAAGTGGGTCTCCTAGTCATGTTGATGCTGAGCCTGAACCTGAACAATCTAATAAAGAACCATCTATTAGAGTGCTAAAGGACCATCCCAGGGAGCTTATCATAGGTGATCCTAAATCAGGGGTTAGCACTAGATCAAGAGAGGTTATGTCAAATTCTTGTTTTGTTTCTAAACTTGAGCCCAAGAATGTCAAAGAAGCCTTGAATGATGAGTTTTGGATTAATGCCATGCATGAAGAGCTGGAACAATTCAAAAGGAATGAAGTGTGGGATCTTGTACCAAGGCCTGATAGAGTTAATGTGATTGGCACCAAGTGGATTTACAAGAATAAATCTGATGAACAAGGAGTGGTCACCAGAAATAAGGCCAGATTAGTTGCTCAGGGATGCACTCAGGTTGAAGGAATTGATTATGATGAAACCTTTGCTCCTGTGGCAAGACTGGAATCTATCAGATTACTCTTAGGGGTGGCTTGTAATTTCAAATTCAAGCTTTTTCAGATGGATGTTAAGAGTGCCTTCTTGAATGGTTACTTAAATGAAGAGGTGTATGTTGATCAACCAAAAGGATTTATTGATCCAACATTTCCTGACCATGTTTACAAACTAAGGAAAGCTATATATGGTTTGAAGCAAGCACCAAGAGCTTGGTATGAAAGGCTTACTAAATTCCTGGTTGTAAATGGCTACAAAAAAGGAGGGATTGACAAGACTTTGTTTGTTAAAGAGGAAGGAGGAAAACTGATGATAGCTCAAATATATGTTGATGACATAGTATTTGGTGGGATGTCAGATGCAATGGTGAAACATTTTGTGGAACAGATGCTGTCTGAGTTTGAAATGAGTCTGGTTGGAGAGCTCAACTATTTTCTTGGTCTACAAGTTAGACAAATGGAGGACTCCATATTCATTTCTCAGAGCAAGTATGCAAAGAACATAGTGAAGAAGTTTGGTCTAGAGAATGCTAATCACAAGAGGATGCCTGCTCCTACTCATTTAAAGTTGTCCAAGGATGAACATGGTGTTAGTGTGGATCAAAGTTTATACATAAACATGATTGGAAGTCTATTGTATCTCACAGCTAGCAGACCTGATATTTCTTTTGCTGTTGGAGTTTGTGCCAGATATCAATCTGAGCCTAAAGTTAGTCACTTGAATCAAGTGAAGAGGATTCTGAAATATGTGAATGGGACTAGTGACTATGGAATGCTTTACAGTCATGGATCAGGCACTAAGTTATGTGGTTTTTGTGATGCTGATTGGGCAGGGAGTGCTGATGATAGAAAAAGTACTTCAAGAGGTTGCTTCTTCTTAGGGAATATCTGATATCTTGGTTTAGTAAAAAGCAGAACTGTGTGTCTCTTTCTACTACTGAAGCTGAGTACATAGCAGCAGGGAGTAGTTGTTCTCAACTTGTTTGGATGAAGCAGATGTTAACAGAATACAATGTCAAGCAAGATGTCATGACATTGTACTGTGATAATTTGAGTGCTATCAATATCTCTAAGAATCCTATTCAACATAGCAAAACTAAGCATATTGATATAAGGCATCATTTTATAAGAGATTTGGTTGAAGATAAAGTAGTTGCTTTGGAACATGTTGTTACAGATAAACAATTAGCAGACATTTTTACTAAATCCTTATATGCAAATCAATTTGAAAGTTTAAGAAGCAATCTGCAAATTTACATTTGTGAGGATTAGGTGTGCTGGAAGGAGTATTTGTGCAGTTGTGATTTTGCATATGTTTAATGGAAACAACATTTTATTCAACTGCTGAAAGCATACAAGATTGGATTTCAGTACATCAAAAGCTATATATATAAGGTCTAAAGATTATCCCAACCCCCTACATCAAGAAAAGTTTTCCAATCTTCATCCCATTCGTCATCAGAATCATGGAGTTGCACTAGAGGTTTTTTTATGGTTTTTGTCTCTGATGGTTTTCTTGTTCTTGTTGCTCCTAAAGAAGTTCCAACGACTTTCCTTGTTGTGTTCTTGTTCTTCGGTGGATCTGGTTTTTTGTCCCCATGCATGTGTTGCTTTCCTGCATCCTTGTTTGACTGACTCATTCTTGTGTGGTGTCTGGTGCTGTTAGAAAGAAGAAGGCTTGGATTTTATAGTACTATAAGAATCCATTGGTTGTATCGCCTGACCAGTCAAAGTTTTTGGATATTGTGTTCCTTGGGAAGCTTGCTTTTGAGCATGTCTTAATGGATGTCAGATCTTTGTGTTTGGTGTTGATAGTTGGCCAATTGTGGCTAAAAAGGGGGGAGAGGTTAGCCTATGTGTTGCCTAGTTATCTGCTGTGGCTCTAGGCTTGAGGGGGAGTATGCACGTTTGAACAGCTGGTATGCTGGTTCTTGCTTTGAGGGGGAGTTTAGCTTTGTGCAGTTTGTTATGTGATTGCTGCTGGTTTGAAATTTTTTCCGCTGCAGGTACCTCTGATGATGGCAGAGTTTGTTTTAGCCAAAATTAGCCAAAGGGGGATATTGTTAGTTCTTGTATTAGCTGGAATTTTGGTAAAACAAAGTTGAACAATGTTGATGTCATATGTCGCATGTCATAACATTGGTTCCTAACATTAGCCGTTGCAGGGTTGAAGTTTTATATGCTGATGTTATAAGTGATGTCTTGACATCAATATATCAGAACATCAGATTGTGATGTTTTAGGGTTGCGCGTGTTAGTGAGTTTTGAGGAGATCTCTTAGAGTGATTGGATGCGAATATCTTGGAGAAGAGATTTCCAATCAGATAATTTTGCAGATCATGGAGCAAATCATGTAACTAACATTAGGGCTGATTTGAAGAGATTTAAAAAGATTTGAAGATCAAATCTGTTTTAAATTATGGTTTAAAACAAATCAAATCAGATATTTTTGGAAGAGATCCAAGCCCAAGTCAGAATTATATAAAAGCAGCCTCAACCCTTGTTGGAGAGGAACGAAGAAAGAGAGCTAAAGACTGAGTGTCATTTGTGTCTTCGTGTGTTTTGTAAACCTTTCGTGTGTGAATTGGTGTTACTATTTTGAGTTGTAAGTATATTCACTCTAGAGCTTTTAAGCAAGAGTGTTTGGTTCTTGATCAAAGCTGTTAAGTAGAATAAAGGTGGGTTTTAAAGTGTATTCATTGGATTGTATCACTATGGTGATTTAGGGAGTGAGTGGTTTCTCATACCTAAGTGGTTTCTTAGGTAGAAGTGTCATTGGGTAGTGATCAATTAGGTAGATGTCAACTGGGATTGTTGAGTCTGTAATTTGATACTACTAATAGTGAATTTCCTCCCTGGCTTGGTAGCCCCCAGACGTAGGTAGTTAGACCGAACTGGGTGAACAATTCATTGTGTTATTTACTGTTGTTATTACCTTGTTCATATAGCAGATTGTGTTGTTGTGAAATCACACTTAACATCACACATCTGATACCAGAATTTCAAAAGCGGATAAAGAAAGCATATAAACACTTACTCGGTTGTAGAGCTTCCATTCTGTTTTGTTAGTTATTCAACAAAAAAAAGATTGGAAACAACAGTATATTCAAAATTAAAGGAGAAAGTATTTTGAAAAGGTGTTGGGGCTTACAGCTCAAGGAGAGGCCCAAGGTTTATCAGTGATCGCACTGTAGTTTTGTACAGAGGGACTTATACAAGTGATTGAGGCCCAAAAATAGTTTTTTGTACAAAGGGGTGGGTCTTACACTCTCTTAAGAGGCCCAAAAGGTTTAAATAAAAAGAGTGGGGCTTATAACACGAGGGTAGGCCCAGATGATTTTTCGTTTTGAAATGGCGATCACGCTGAGATTTTGAAAACACAGTGGGTCTTATACAAAGACTGAGGCCCAAAATAATTTTGTTTTCAAAAGGGGTTGGGTCTTACACTCTAATAGAGGCCCAAAAGGTTTGAATGAGTCTTATAGCTCGAGGAGAGGCCCAGATGGTTTATTTTTAAACGGGCGACGATCGCGCCGAACTTTTCTTTTAACGCAGAGGGACTTATACAATATCTGAGGCCCAAAATTGTTTTGGTTAAAAGGGGATTGGGTCTTACACTCTATTAGAAGCCCGAAAGGTTTAAAAATGATTTGTGAGGGTGAAAATCAAAGAAACCCTAATTTGTTTTCTCTTAAAAGTAAATATTAAAAGAAAATCAATGAAAAATACCAAATGAATTTGAATAAGCCACTTGTGATTTTTGTTTAAGGTTTGAAAAATGAAGTTTTAATCACAAGAGATATTAAAACTCATTTGGTCTTGATTTTTCAAGATGAATGTTCATTTTAAAATGTTTAAAACAAATAAAAAATAAAGTTATTCACAAAAATAATAATTATATTAAATAAATAATATAAACTTAATTTTTTTTGTGGAATAAAATATTTCAACATTTTTGTGATTTTTTGCAAAAAGAACCAATAAAAAATAATTAAAATTGAGTGAGTTATTAATTTTCCAATTAATTAATAAAACATGAAATATTGGAAAAAATGTCAAAATGTGAAAAAAACACAAAATGGCATGGGTGGGGTTTGAACCCATGACCTCAAGGTCACAAGGCGCGCGCCTTACCACTGGGGTGGTGATACATCCATTGTTTTGAGTGAAAACACAAATATACAAGTCATGATCAAAAACGTGAAGGTCATAACTTTCTCAATTCTTAATGGTTTGAGACAAAATTTATATGCATCTGGGCCAGAATTTCATAAAGAATCCAATGGTGGTGGTAGTTTTTTCAGATCACACTCCCTCCTCAAAGCCCGATAGTGGTTTTGAAAAAGACCTATAATTACATTTTCTATGCTACACTTTGATACATGCATGAATTACATGATCAATTGGTCCAAACACAACATATATAACATGTATGAGGTGTGCATGATCAGTGGACTTCAAAGCATTGTATATTTTGGAATGTTCAAGTCATGAGGCTTACCTCTTTTTGAGCTTTTTGGAGTTTTCGTGCAATCTTTCAAGCCTCTTGTTCCAGAAATGATTTGATGCTTTAGACACACTAAAATGATCCCTTAGAAGCTTTTAGGATGATTGGAATCAGTTGGTACCTGTAAAAACACAAACTGGCCCTTTCTTGCAAAAGGGGTTAAAAGTGACCAAAATATAAACTCTCTCAAATGGTGTTCCAGATGGGGGGAACCATTTGGGACAGTTCAAGGATGATATTTGGAGTGTGTTTGAGGTTTTATCTCGTTTGGAAAGTGACTGAATCAAGACATGGCTTAAAAAATGCACCAAAAGCCTATTTTGAGGTTTTGAGAGGTGACTTTTTGATTTTGTGATTACAGGTCACTTATGAGAGTTTGGATCACCTACATATGATGTTTATGAGGTGTGTGTGTGATTGGTTTGATTGAAAAATCTCTCAAACTCAAAAACTCAGAGTTACCTTACTAAAGAAGGCATTTTTGGCAAGAGAAAGGGATTTTGAGGAAAGCATCTGTTTGATGGCTTTGGTGTACTCAAACTGAGCACAAATGAGCTCTATTTATAGTAGAGAAAGTTTGTTTTGGGATCAATAGTGAATGGTAACTGCAGCAGAGGTTTGGCCAATGTTGGCAAATGAAAATCCAAGTCTCCTCTAGCCATTGACTAGAGGTTAGAGCACAGAGCTTTGGTTCCCTACTTATTGGAGGAATCATGACTGAATTCAGTTGCAAATGTGTCAGTCCATGCCACCTCTAAGCATCTACTAAATGCTCCAATCCAAAATTGGAGTCTTGTCCCTCTTTTAGGCAATTCTAGGTTTGGCATGCTACTTCTTGTTCCAAGGACTTTGGAGGCTTGGCTCAGTGATTGTCCCCTTTATATTTGATCCTCAGATGTGTCCAAGATGATGACAAGGCTTGGAATTGGCTGATTTTGGCAAATCGACCAAAAATACAAAATTCTGCCTTGCCTTGGCAGTTTTCAGCAAGGGACTTTGCCACTACCATAACTCTTAGCTCAAATTGAATTTGGTGATGTTCTTGGCCATTTTGGAAAGCCCTCATATGATACAACAACTGTTTGATCATATTTGGTTTTGATACCTTTTGGATCCAAGTGAAAAATCCCCCTACATTTGGAAAAAAGTGAAGGCAGATTCTGACTTAGTGAAAATTTCACTAAGTGTTGGAAAAAAGTGACATTTTCACTTTTTGTGATTTTGATCAATCCATAACTCAAAATCCATGAAGAATTGGAATGAGGTCTAGTTGAAGTTTTTGTAGAGGGCCATGAGATCTATAAATTAAGCTTTGGATGGGGAGAAATGGCTTTGTGGTTTAGGAGTTATGATCCTGCAAAGTTGATACCCTTGCCACTTTATTCATAACTTAGAAAATTTTCTAAATTTTTATGGTTACCCCTTTTACAAGTTATCCCACTTTCTTTGATTTTTCTTGATGAATGATGATTCAAATCATACACTAATATCATTTTTGGGGTTAAAAATCCATAATTGTGAAAAATCTCAAAAAGTCAAAGTTGACTTTTGTGCACAGTTGACTTTTTACCCGATGAATTCCAAACTGTGCAATCCTTTAGGAAATCAAATCCTTGACCTAAAACAAACTTTATGGACATGTCCCATGGGTGTTATAGGGTGTATTGAATCATGTCTTATGGTTTTGGAGCATGTCCTGGTTAAAAGTCAAAGTTACAGTTGACTTTTCTCGCGAAACCCTAACTGCGGTTCAGATGAAATTGAGACTTGTTGCTCAAGCTTCCTGGATCAATCCATTGTTGCAAATGGATCAATGTGGTGTATTAGAGACCCTCAAATACTCTCTTGAGGTCTTCGCTCATGATTTGTCCCAAAAGTCAACTTAGGGGTGAATTAGGTCAAGAAACCCTAATTCCTTATTTTTGATGAATGCATCCCTTGAGGCAAAATTAACTTGATGTTTGGGCCCATGAGGTTCCATGTAGTATATTAGGTTATGCTTTGAAGCATTGGCTCATTTCCAGAGGAAAATTCCCAACTGGAGGCCCTGGTCGACCAAAACCCTAATTTGGTGACACTGGCAATCTTGAGGCTTAATCCACCTAGAATGGAGCAACCTCGTGCTTAATCCTTGAAGTGGGAGTCCTTTTGATCCATTGTGGATGTTTGAGAGGTTTAGACAAGTTGAAGATCGTGCCATTCCTTGATTGATCCTTTGTCTAAGAACTCTGAGAGGGCTTGAAACCCTAAGTTTGATTGTAGTGGATGCTTACCCATCTTCGGGGAGACTGATAAAGCATAATGATACACCAATATTGTGATCATGATTTGCACAATGATGGGAATCTTAGTGGTCAAAATTTGGGGTATGACACTATGAAAGTGTGTAATCATGATTGAGTTGGTTGCCCACATGACCTGCTCTTTACCAGCCCTATGTAGTGTGAAATTCAAGTGTGATGACCCTAACTTTGATCCACTATAACTCTCAAATGGTTGATCAGATGAAAAAGAGTTCAACACCAAAGTTGAAGAAGAGATGGAGATGAACAAAAGTCATGTTGAGCTTTTTTCCATTTGGGATCTCTATCATGGAGATAAATGACCTTGAACTTGGGCACAACATACACACAAGGTATTTGTAAAAAAGACTGCACGCTGACACGCCCATGACCTGTCTAACTGCCAAAAATGCCATGATTTGTCTCAACTTTGAAGCACCATATCTCGCTTGATTTTAATCCAATGGAGATGTTCTTGGTATGGTTTTGAAGCTTGAAGTGTGAACTTTTGATAGGCCTCCATAAATTTTCAATTTGATGCTTGGAACATGGAGAAAGAATGCTCTAAAGTTGACCTCTTACCTTGCCAAACTTGCCATAAATGGAAACCCTAATTTCTATTTTTGGCAACTTTGCACATTTCTTGATTTTTGATGAATCTCTTGTTATTTCTTGATCAAATCTTCACCAATGATCATATTTGACATGAGGAACATGAATTTGACCTTAAAAAGTCAAGAGTTGACTTTTTCATCTACACAGTTGACTTTTCCCTAAATCTCCTGATTCTCAATCAATTGATCAATTGAAACCCTTCCAAATCAAATTAATGGACAATTCTTCATCCTTAGACCCTTTAAGACATGTAGAATATCATAGAATCAAGTATTGCCCAAAAATCAGAAATAAACTGATTTTATGGCAAACCCTAATTTTGTACCCTCAGTCTAGGAGAAATCAGCACATCCTCCAAACCCAAATTCCTCTGAGTATGATGTGTATCCTCTCAAACAATGATGAGACGTGCTATTGGGTGATGATAAAAGCTCCAGAATTTTGCCCATTGATGTGTTATATTCAAGAATTCCAAAACCCTAATTTGAACAACCATGCTAGGAAATGATGAACTGCTTCAATCCTTTGTTGAATTCCATTCTCTTGATGTCTTGAAGGCTCAAATGAAATGAATTGAGATATGAGGAAACCTTGTGACTTACTTGGAGAAGTTTGACTCTTGTCCTCTGGCTTTGAACTGTACATGCCTTGAGACAACTGATCACATGCCTTGTGCAAGCAATGATGTATGTATGATTTAGTATGACCTATTATGAAATGCAAATGAATGAAACATAAGCCAATTATTGGAGAAAACTAAGACGGCAAATTTTTGAGGTATTAAAGGTTATCAAAGATCCTCTTTCGACTTCAAAATTTTGCCACTTTTTCCAGCCATTCTCTCTTTCTCCACTGGCATAACCCATTTGCCCTTGGGGGCATCAGAAGTGGGCTTGAAGGTTGATGGCATGTTGCCATGTACCCCTGGTCCATGTTGATTATATCCTTTTGGGGCTCCCTTTTTGTCGAAAGCGCCATGTTTTCCTGAGTTCCTCCAGTTGTTCATATCCTTCGCCCGTCGAACCCCTTGGATGTTCTCTGCATCCTTCCGATCGAAGACAACAGTGCATCTGGGACACATCACCACTTAGGAATTCTTCCGCTGGCATCTATGAAGAAACTCAACCAGGTTTTCTTCTTGTTTTGGATATCCCACTTTGGCATATTCCTCTTGTTTGAGAGTGCATTTGTCCACTTCCATTGCAAACTCGTTGGCCATTTCGACCATGTTAACTCCAAGATTAGTACCTACAGAGATATCCATTTCTTGAAATTTCATCCTAAGGCCTTCAGTGGCCTTAGTTTCGTTGTTGATTTGTATGAAACCATCAGTAGTTTCACACATTGATATTACTTCATTCGGACTCTAAGTAGCCCCATTATCGAAGCCTCTAACTGCTTCGTTCATGACACCTTCAGTGGTTTCAATTTGAAAGTCGTCAGTAACCTTCTTAGTGAAGCCCTCAGTGACTACTTTGTCAAAGTCGTCGCTGACTTCGTGATTAAAGTTTCCAGTAATCTGGACGAAACCCTCAGCAGTTTCTTGATTAGAATCTTCAACAACTATTCCAGTGAAGCCATCAGTAACTTCGACCATGTCAGCATTACTAGTGAAGTCATCAGCAACTTCGACCATGTTTACCATGGATGGTTCTGAATAGTGTGCATCGGCAACTAGGAGGGGATCAGAGTCCACCTTCATCTGGTTCTTGGACTTATCAGCGAACTTGAGACGTCCATCCTTAATAGCATTTTGAACGAGATCCCTGGAAATAAAACATTGAGATGTTTTATGGCCAAGAAAATTATGATATTTACAAAAACCTCTCAATTTTCTCTATTCTAAGGGAGACATTTTAGCGCCAGGAGGCACTATCATTTGGCCATATTTACCTAACACATCAAAGATTTCGTCACACTTGGTGACGTCGAAGGTATAAGTCCTTTTAGGGAACCTATCGTTCTTCACTGAATCTACTAGATTCTTTCTATTCGACGGTGTTAAAACTTTATATAAGTACGGTAGGCCTTGCTTTAATTCAGCAAGCTCAATTTCACTCTCATTGAAAAAGGTATTGACACTAGTTTCTTGTTCATATTCGTCGAATTCGACATAGGCTACCCTTTCCTTTCTATTCTTGTTAGCCCTAGCTTTCTCAGCCTTCAATCGTTCGACTTGTTAAACTCTATCAGCCAACTAGGCCATATTTCTCAGGTACTGGATGTCCAACTTCTTCATAATGGAGTAGTCGAGGCCACCAGCGGCCATTTCAACCAACTCATGTTCAGGCACTTGAGTAAAGCACCTTGCCTTAAGAAATTGAAACCTATTCAGGTAATCATCAATTGGCTCAGAGAATTTCCTCTTAATGTTAGCCAATTCTTTTAGACTTATCTTTGTCTGTCCCATATAGAATTGCTCATGGAACAATCTCTCCAACTGAGTCCAATTGTGGATCGAACTCGTTGGTAGTGTTGTAAACCAAGTGAAAGCGTTTTTGGTGAGCGAACTTGGGAAATACTTCACTCTTAGGTTTTTGTTATTAGCGATTTCGCCAGCCTCTATCAAGTATCTTGCCACATGTTCGACTGTGGACTCACTAATATCCCCAGAAAACTTAGTGAATTTGGGGATTTTCCATCTAGGGGGTAAATCTGATTGTAAGATATATTCTGATATAGATGATGTATAATTTGGCCTATGAAGGCCAATATTTACCCCATTCCTGACCATAATCCTTTTGACCATGGCTGCTAGGTTATTATCCGCCGCTACATCTCCGCGTCGAACTTGATTTATTACTTCATCAGCGTTCTGGTTTCTATTTACCACTACTCCCCTTGGTTCCCTCTAGATTGGTTGTTCAACTCTAGGAGGTTCGACCCTGGGTGGTTCGACTGCTGCCCCCTAGTTTAAAACGTTCTCCTAGGGTATATTTGGTTGAACTTGATTAATTATAGGGTCTTCTTCTAAGACCACCCTAGTATTTTGTACCATTCATTCCCTCTGAGGATGTCGAGGGGGTTGTGGAACACCAAAAAAGTCAGCAATATGCATCATTTGTGCTGCCAATTGTTGGTTGGTTTGGGTAGTATTCTAGATTAAGGGATTAAATATAACCCCCATATGTTGGGCAAGCATCTGGACCATCTCATGATTACTTTCATCCATCTTTTGCCTTATCATCGTTGCGGAATTATTGGTGATGTTTGGCATCTGGGTAGGAAATCTAGTTCCTAAGGGTTGTCTAATTCGACCCATATTGTTTATGCCTGGACTAGATCCTTGTAATGGCGAAGTCACATTCACCACTGGGTCTGCAAATGCTGATGTGGTATTATGAAAACTTGCCATCACTGACGTGGGCATGCCATAAGGTTGATCACATCCTATTGGTGGCATTGAAAATCCAGACAGATAAGGCCTAAATAAACTATGTCCTACTGGAGGGGGTCATTGGTAGACCTTGGGTTCCCCCATAGGATGGAATGGAGCCACTTTGCGCAATCGACTGCATAGGCGTCAAAATTGTCGTGGTTGGTATGGCTTCAGATACTAACGCTGAAACCGTATTGCCCCCTGAAGAAGAAGGGGGTGGTTCTCCATCATTTGGTGGATTTTGGTTACTTGGCGGATCTGGATTCGCCATCCTCCTTACGTATCACCTTCTAGGCCTTTCTTCGTTGTTTGTGGCTATTCTACTGCTCCTAAGTCTCATGCAACGAATCGTGGAGATATCGTAAAAATGAAGAACTTAAATGTAAAAAAAAAATTCCAAAAAAAGTAAAAGAAATTATTTTAAGACACTACAGTACTGTCCCACCGGGTGTATAATTTGTTTACCGTGAAAATTGGTAGACAATCGCTGGTCTCCCAAAAAATTAATTTGGTTTACTTGTAGGATCAACCAGTGAATCCTAAGGACATAGCTACGGTGTTTTAATGTACTTCTAGAAAATTGTAGAACACTTCGACAGTATTCATTTGTTGTGAAAATATTATTTGATTGTTTGATGAAAAAGACTAAACTTTGTAAAAGTTTGGTAAAGTAAAGCAAGGAAGAAAAATAACTTCAAAGTAAAAGAAATGCAGTAAAAGGCAATTGGTAAAAGAAAGTAAATTTATATTAAATAAAATGTATGGTGTTTAAAACGTACATTTCTCAACAGTAACTCTTTTCTCACGTTAACTTGGATGCTTTGAGTGAATTTTGAGTATAGTACAATAATTGAACACCCGGAAATCCTAATACTAAGACCCCTATTTATAATGCGTCGAAATAACTGTCTCTAACGAGCATTTCTTCAAAAGTTGACACGTTTCACCCTGCATGCCTTTGTTTCATCATAATCCTCCACCCATCTCTCCTGAGAAACGGATAAGGACAAAAGGCAGTTATCTATCCGTATTTTGAAATTCAAACTTTTGTCGAAGGAAGGCTTCAAAGCATCCCTTCATCGAAGTGACTTTCTATATTTAGAAAATATTTCTAAGTATTTGCTTAAGCACATCTCCTAATGAGAACTATTTCGAAAAAATTTCAAACAAGCTCCTGTCGAAACCATCCATATTTAAGAATCTTTAATTTTCACTTAGTTTCTCAAATGGGAACATGGCGTCGGAATTCCCAACCAACACATGCACAGTTGGATCTTGCAGATAACATGGACAAATTGGAGTTGGTCTACAAATTTTCCAATACTCATGGTATCAAGATCGGTCTATCTGGTCAAGCTGCAATGCCCCCTCCTACGACCATTACTCCTTCTTCAACCTTTTCTCCTATCTCGGCCACCGAGATTACTACCGCTGCCTTCGGGGTCGACCAGCTTTCTAGTGTTGCGGCCTCTTTAATTATGGAAGATATGACACTATTTCCTATTCTAGTAAAGAGGTGTGGGTATGAATACCAACATTCCTCTCTAGAACAGGGTTCAATTGAACAGACCCATCTATCCGAGGGAATTTCTTCAAGGGGCGATGAGCCCCTTTTTCTAATTGCTTTCCATTCCGCCCTCTCGAATTCCTTGTACTCTAGATGAAGTTATTGTTGATGTATCGACCAAGGAATTGTCCTTAATCTAGAGCCTCTTTTAGGCTAATAATATGGAGCTTCTTTCTGAGGTCACCTTCAGTACATATTGGGTTGCTTCCTTGTTCTTTCTAGCCGCTGCTTGCAGAGGGGGCATCTTGGATTTAGGCAACCCTACCAAGGAGAGGGACACTTGGAAGGGGAAATATGAAGCCTTATAGAATAAGTGCTTGGCTTACCAGAAAGAAGCATATCCACGAATCTCCTTCAAATATGGATGCCCAGGTTACATAGATGGAGTTCTCTCTTGAGGCGGAGAAAAAATTGTGTTAATAAGCTTTTGATATTGTTGCTAAAGTGAACCACAGTGCAGAGGATGATCATAAAATTATTCAATAGAAAGCTAAGACTCACGTTAATGCTTTAAAGGCTCTTGAAGGCGAGGTGACCACTCTAAGGGAGAAGTTCCAAGAGTCCCTTCAATGAGTTATGCATTACGTCTACGGGGTTCATGATTAAGTTGTGGAACAGATAAAGAGATTCTATCATGCCGCCCCTATTCCTGTCAAGGATTTAGAGCCCTTCATTGCTACTCCAGAAGGGGATTCTAAGGGTGATTTGGGCGCTTCGACCCAGAGTATTGAAGCTTGATTATGTCTTATATTTTGCTTTTCCCTGTAATATTGGCTAGTTTTTGTGCCTTGGCTAGATAATAATATTTATATAAACATATTTTTACCTCAGTAATTCATAATTTATTTAAATTTTTGTAATGGCCATGTGTTTCGCTTTTCTTTCCTTGTCTCCTTACGCTTCTGTTTAGTTGAGAATTTCTATTGCGTTGGGGCTTGCATGTTATTCTTATATTCTAAAGCTCGTTTGCCTCATGGGAGATTTGGAGTTTTTCCCTCGGGGCGTTACCAGTGTTCACCAGCGGGCTGTGAGTCTGCACCACAACAGTTGCAAGGTGATGTTTGCTTTGGGTGTGAGAACCCTAACGACTTTCCTTTACATTGAACTATGTAATCTCAATTAGAGTTCTGTTGTTACTAGCTCTGATTAAGAAGAGTTATTATGCTTTATCAACGTCACTGGGAATAGTCCCTATCTAAAGGTAAGGTTCTTGTCCCTGCCCTCAGGGCTAGGCTGGTTCGGGGTGGACGCCTCCAGGATCCACCATCTGTGCTCTTGGAGTGGATAGTTCATAAGAGAGGGTGCATTAACTACGTTTAGAAGAGTTCTCCTTAAACTTGAATTTTGTCTTAAAAGAAATACTCACGGCATCCTGCACAAAACTCACACATTCTTTATGGTCGCAACATTTAATAATTAGCATATCAATTATAGAAATTATGCAATAGCTTAAATGAATTTCTAAATAGTAGAAGGATTTGTAAGGGTACAATGCTCTCCCTTTTTATTTTATATCCTTTGGCCATTTGTGGTGTCGGTAGAGATGCCCTTATCTTCGTCTGCCTGGTGGGGCGATGGTCCGCCTCAGACACCTTCGGGTCTCCTTAAGTGACAGACACCACAAGATATTAGACATCCCCATAGAAGTTGCTTGTTGAAGATCACAAATATTCTGAAGTTGCAGGATTATCTCTTTGAATAACCTGACAAGGTATCTTCTGAACAACAACTCCCTTTAGCTTCAGGCTAGACGCTCTTCTTGGTCCTTCGAAGCGTGGCTAACAACGTGTCTACTGGAGATGAGAGAGCTTACTCCTCGGAGCCTGATTGGATTTTGATCATGTGAAGGGTTTTTATGAAGGGATGGAATATTTCTTAAGGAATCCTTTGTCGAAACTTCCCTCGATTTTTATGGATCAGACCTGGTTTCTTTCTCTGTCCTATTGCTTCCTACTGGTTGGTGAAGTTGAGCATGAGGTTAGATGAAGGTATCGAAAAAAGTTTCTTTCAATGGGAATTTTGTATTTTTGAACTCCTAAAAAATAAAGTTGGAGAGTTACTGAAGATCACAGAATCTCTATTATCATGTATATTCGTCTCTGGTCGATGGATATCTAGTAGTTTAGTTGCCTCAGACTAGAAATCGTTGCTCGGAATCTGTTGCCTACGAGGTAACTCGTAAGAGCCTTTGCAACAGCTAAAAATATTGTGATTGTTGGTAGGTTCATACTTGCGATCCTTGGAACTTCCTCTTCATTCGAACATCGTGCACTTGGATTTCCAATTTTGGTGCAGTATTAGTGTGTTAGGAGGAATAAGTTTTTTAGTCGATGGATCACTATTGAGTACATGAGCTTCGTGGATTTTAGGGGTGATAGTGAAGTATGAAAGTATATATCAAAAATATTGGATACTCCACAATGTTATGGTGTGCAATATGATTCGTGATGGTAAGTGTTTTGAACACTGACAATTTTGTGTTAGGAGTTTGGTTTACTCCATTGCGGTCTAGTATCTTCGGTGTAATACGATATGAGTTTATCTCTCAGAGGTTCTTCACCTCCTAGAGAAGGTATGTCAGTCATAGATCTACTCCAGAAGTTATTACGGCAAAGATCATGTTGATGATGGATAATTGAAATGATGCATGATTAAGAGGTCGAATAGGAACGTTTGATAGGATATTGGAAGTAATTACTTCCATTCTTCAGTAATTCTAATACAAATATGAATTTGGATCTAGGATGATCCATTTTTCAAATCTTTGCGAGAATCGAGAATTCAAAAATTCGAGGAATCGAAGCTAAAATGGAGTTTAATCGGATCGAACACGATGAATCCTTATGCTTGATTATAAATGATCTTGATTCAGTGACCTGAGAAGGTTACAAACTTGCGAATTGAGGAGTGAATATGAAATAGTGTAAAACGCGAGAATCATATGTCCTTTCCCATATACGGTACCATTGTTCCATAGCGGAACCAAAAATAGTTGAAGTAGGTGGTGAGGAATTTTGAAATGACGGTGATGATCTCTGATACCGTGGTGCGGGGTGGACCTACAAGATTAACACTTCAGCGCCTAAGTCAGTTCAAGATTCAAGATGATTGTAGTGACAAGTGGAGATATGAAAAGTGTACCCTGATTTCAGTGTGAGATGACTTTTATACCTTGGATCAAGTAGAGTTGATTTGAGTTGATTTAGGCCTTAGTCATTTGGGTATTTGGTCGGTCCAAAACAACAACCCTTTATGTATTGTTTGTGCAAATATTAAATTTTTAAACTTCAACTTGATCTCATCTTGATAAATATGAATACTTGTGCCCGCCCCATATTCGTGCGAGTATTTACCTGACAGGTATTCATGGATTTTCATATATCTATGGATATTTACGGATAACCCTGAATAATATTATTTAAATAATTTTAGATATATATATATATATATATATATATATATATATATATATATATATATATATATATATATATATATATATATATATATGTGTGTGTATGTATATAACACTACTATAAAAAACACATACAACAACGGTTAAAAAAGATATATTTTCACGCATGACCGGCCGTTGTTACGTAGCATATGGTTGTATATGCGTTACTTACAATCATGGTCGTATGACCGTTGTAGAAAACCTAAAAGCGCGCGACATATTACCACGATTGCTTTAACTAGCTGTTATATTATATTAAAGGTCTCAGTTTGATTCTCAGTAGTGCCTTTTTGGTATATATTATTCTGGACAGCGTTCACTCTACAACCACTGTCATATTTAACAACCATCATTAAATTATTTTCTTTTTTAAAAAAATATTTCTACTTTTTGAAAATTTTCCATTTTTTAACCTGTAATTTTGTGAACCGTATCAGAACAGAAATAACAATTGTATCATAACAATAATTGTATTGTATTACATCAAATCCATATATTGGATTAAGAACCAAACATTGTATATATATTACATCAAAAGAAAAATGGCACAAAAAAAGCTACAACACATTATATAACATCACATAATTGTATCTTAGTGTTTTGGTTTCTTGTCTCTTGGTGTCTTGACTTTAAACACCTACAATTTCAAATAATCATACTTGTTAGTAAATATACTTAGGCACTTGTGTTGTGTAAGAAGGAGTAGAAGTAATATCAAAACTTTTATCAATACTAGAAATGTATTTTCCTTGGAGAACGATTGACCATTTCCCCGATGTGTCCGAAAGGTCGGTCACATAGAAAACTTATTTTGCTTGTGAAGCCATGATGAATGGTTCAGTCATATAATTTTCCTTGCCAAGGTCAACCCGGGTGAATCCTAAGTCATCAGTTTGTACACCATTAATATTATTGGGAATCCACTTGCATTTAAATAAAGGCACTTTGAAGATAACATAATCAATCTCCCAAATCTCCTCAATGACACCATAGAACACACTAGATTCCAATATTGGATTCTTATCTTTCGAACTAGAGAAATACATGGATTCACCCTCAACCATAACCCCACTATTTTGCATTGTACTACGATCATCTTTTGATTTTGTATAAAAGGTATAATGACCAATGTCATATGAAGTCCAAGTTATCACATTAGATTTTGGCATGTACGACAACCATTTAATTGTCTCGGATGCACTATGATCATTTGGTATCCTTTTATTAAACCAATCTAGAAGTTTCTTGTTATGCTCAATCAACAACAACTTGTCACTCATCCGTGGATATCTTTTCTTCAAAAGTCTTTTGTGAGTAGCCACGTAAGGTTGAACTTCTTCAAGATTATTCAATATGTCAAAAATGTGCCAGAATAACTACATCCCGAGCCATTGGCTTAACATTTAAAACCTTGAATACCTCTGCCTTCAGTGTCAGCATGACGAGAGTTTGGAATTCCTATGGACTCTGCTTCCGACAAATAGTTTGTACAAAACTCAACAGCTTCTTCTGTGATGTACCTTTTCAGCAATCGAAGCTTCCGGTCGGTGATATTCTTTGTATATCCTTTAAAGATCTTCATTCATCGCTCTACTAGATCTACCTTAAATAACCGGGTTTTAGAAATTTCTGATGCCCAAGGTAAACGGTCTTTTTTCAAAACTCATGTTTGTGATAACATGTATTAGATTCACAAATAGGACACCCTTTGTGTCCTTTGACACTATATCCATCCAAATTACCATATGCAGGAAAATCGTTGATTGTGCAAAATAACATTGCACACATCTCAAAATTTTAACCAAAATATGCATCATCAACTTCAACGCCTTCTTACAACAAAAGTATTAAATCTTCAATTAATAGACTTAGATAAACATTTGTGTCGTGGTCTAGAAATCATCATACTTAACAACATATACTTATGTTTCATGCACAACCAAAGAGATAGGTTGTAAATCGTAAGAAGAACAGGCCACGAAGAATAGTTAGTACTCAGATTACCAAAGGGGTTCATTCCATCGGTGGCAATCCCAAGCCTAAGGTTTCTTCGCTCAGTGCCAAAATTCGGAAACAACGAATCAATTTTCTTCCATTGCGAAGAATCAGCTACATGACGTATGTTACCATCACATTTTCTTTCATCTGCATGTCATCTAATATTCTTTGTGTCATTCGCATTAGCAAAAAGTCTCTTAAATCTTGAAATTATTGGCAAGTACCATAACACTTTAGCAGGAGTACTCTTCATACTAACATTGTCTTTTTCATTGTCATCACCACTGTTGTCCTTCAGCTTGTAACGCGACACCCCACATTCTGGGTATTAATCCAAATTTCCATACTCTTTCGTGTATAATATGCAGTCATTAGGGCATGCGTGTATTTTGATATACTTTAAACCCATTGGACACAATATCTTCTTGGCATCATAACAACGATCAGGCAAATTGTTATCTTCTGGTAGCATTTGTTTTAGTAAATAAAGCAATTCCGTGAAACTTTTATTCGACAACCCATTTTTTTGCTTTCAGATTAAACAATTTTAACACTGTAGATAATCGTGTAAAACTTGTGCAACCCTTATATAAAGGGTGTCCCTATCACTACATAAAGTATCATAAATATAGGTTTCCTTAAAATAAGATTCTCCAATATCACGGAACATATCTTCTAGTCGGTCATCCATATATTCATCTTCATCAACTTCGTGACTTTGTGACGCCTTGTTTCGTTTTTTTTTTCACCTCACCATGCCACGTCCATATTGTATAATTTTGACATATACCATCACAACATAGGTGATGGAATATATCATCCTTTGTACATTTATTTATATTATCGCAATTAACAAAAGGACAATAAAAGATACCATTATTTTCGAGGAGATTTTGATCAGCGTATTCAAGGAATTTAAGAACTCCTTTCTCATATATCGGACATAATCTATCAAGTTTCATCCAACTACGATCCATAATAAATTATGAAATTTATATCAAAACAATATTGTGAATGACACAACAAAATTTAAACCTAAAGTATATCGAAAAACTAAAGCATATTCATAACAATAATACAACTCTAAATCTTAAGTATATGTATATCCATTGTAGCAAAGTTATAATATTTTTGTTCACTTCTAAATCCAACAACAAAACATAAAGCATATGAACTTTGCACGAAACAAACCACAAAATCAAACAAGAATGAAGATAGTGAATATTATCAAGAATTGGGAAGATGAGGAAGAGATTAAAGTTTGTACGAAACATTCCGTACTTCGAAGAGGAAGAGGCCAAGAATGAAGATAGTGAAGATTATCAAGAATGAAGATTCAAATGAACGAAGATTATGAAGATGAAGATTTTGCTATCGCTATCGCTGTCGTCTCTGATTCGCTGGTTCGCTAGTTCTCTTAGGGCATGTTATGAAGGAAATAATGAATTTGTTTTGTTTTAAATTTATTAGGAAAACCTTTGACCACGGTTGTTATATCCAACCGTAGTGAAATATAGATCTTATTACAATGATTGAATAGTAAAATTGTGAATAAATAATTTTTTATTTTTTATTTATTTATGAACTTAAGTGACACGCATTTTTTGTAATAGGAAAAATGGAAAAAATATATATTTGTTAGGATTCGAAGCTTATAACACTTACTTTATCACTACGGTTGTTTATCTTAATCGTATTTAAATAACTTTCAAAAAATATATCAGGTGCATCCAGTTTGCGATATTACGATGCTAGAAAGCATAATTGTAGTAATATTATGTTACCGAAGGTGTATTTTGTAGTAGTGCAACCAAAATTAATTTATCCTCTTTTTAAAGACATATAAAAATAGTTTCAAATTTAACACAAAATAATAATAACATTACACTATGGTTTTTTTATGTCATTTCTGATAAAGACTTCAGTTGAACAAGTTAGAAATATACATAATTCAGAAATCACATTGCATGAAATTTTCATGTCACTCATCCATATCGATCTATGGCATCAAGTACATTGGTGTGGTGGTCATCGGAGTTCCGTCACTTAATACGTTAGTGATGAAACCATATCGATCTATATCATCAAGTACATTTATGTGGTGGTCGTCAGGATTCTGTTAATTTATACGTTAGTGACAACAGTCACGGTAGTCTCATTATTGATGTATGACGTGGACGAGTTTGTAAACGTAAAATCTAAAAATAAATAATATTCGGATGAACACATAAAATGATTTTAATAAAATTATTAAAATATATTACCTAAATGGGAGATTGTTAGAATATTTTATATTTAAATATTAATTAATTATTATATTTCAATATATACATACATACATACATATATATATATATATATATATATATATATATATATATATATATATATATATATATATATATATATATATATATATATATACAACTCAATAATATTTAATATAAAATATTCCAATAATTCATTAGGATTAATATAATAATTAATCTATAAAGGACATGCTCAATATAAAGATTAAAATTATAACTATTTTAGACCAGAAGTAAATATATGAGCATATGACGAAAATTTTACCCATATAACCACCTTTCCATATGTTAATTTCCATTCTACCCATGTTTCCAACAAAATTGCCAAAATACCCATGTTTTAAAAAAAAGAAACGTTGAAGAGGGGCGCCATCTGGTTTGGCGACCCGTTTGAAATGTAAGAGGTGGCGCCATCTGGTTTTCCTGCCCCCTTGTAATTTAAAAGGGGGCGCCGTCTGCTATGGAGTCACCATTTAAAACAAATTTTTTTTAATGTTTTTCCAATATTTCTGAAATAACATATAAATAATAATAAATAAATAATAAAAATTAATTATTTCTTTTAATAATAAAAGATTACATAGATGAAACATAGTACATTAATTTCTACAACGCGGTTGAACGAAATGTCCGCCTGTACCGCATCCTCGTGTACATATGTTTCTCGGTTTTCTTTGCGGCGACGTTGGATCCACAGGGGCCGGTGGTGGTATTGGGTTTTCGTCAATATATTGGATCATTTGTGCCCATGAAGACGAGTCGATATTAGTCAAGTCGTCCAGATCAAAGGTGTTTCTCATGCCTGCATAATTATGTTGGGGTGGTTGCCTCCAAGAGGCTATGTTAGGATGATAGCCTGCTTGGTCGTAAGCTGTCATGGGTGTAAATGTCTGGGTGGGTAAGGTTTGGTTGGGTGTTTGATACTCCGTGTTAAATTGGGTTGTAGTGTCATAGGAGTATGATTTATATTGTGGTGGGTTTTGCTGGTATTGGGACTGAGAATAACTCTGTTGGAATGGGGTGGATTGGTAAGGGGTATGTTCATGGAGTTGTGGTTGTGTGAGTGGGGGTTGGGTTGGCTGTTGGCTTGGCTGATGGGTCCGCTGTTGGGTCCGTGATGATGTGGCTTGCTGGCGTGGGTCAACCAAATATCTAGGATGGGAAATGAAACCAATGGAAACCGACCTATACCAGTTCATGTATTGGATAGATGGTTTTCTCTCAAATGGCAAAACAGTGTCGGTCAAAACAAAATGGTTGCGATGCTTCCATTCACGACACTCATGTTTTGCATATGTTTTCCATGGTTTATAGGTCCATAGGTCAGAGAGTTTACTTGTGTGATATTTCTCGTCGATGCATTTTGGTGGACCTGGAATATCTTGTAGCATTCCAAACTGAAGCTTGACACGGTCACTGTTATGCATTTTCACTGTTGTGAAGTGGATAATCGGTACCTTTGCAGTCCACACAACAGCGTTGTGTTCATTAACTTCATGAATGACCTCTAGGCCAAGATATGGCCGCCAAAAAAAATGTAGGAGGAAAAAATATTTAGTATATGTAAATAATATGTTAATATTAAATGTGGCTCTATTCTAAATAGGTAGGTTAGTGGCAGTACATCATCTTGACACAAATGATCCAGAAGATTTCGGTACTGGGTGATGCTGTAATGGAGACAATTCTCATAATTCATCCCAAGTGCAGACCACCTATAATTCGAAAATGCAACACTTGTTAGTAATAGGATAATTTAAATAATAGAAAAATTGGTTTTCAAAGAATTGGTCTAAGATATTACCTTGTAGCGTATGGAAATCCAAAATTGTTGTGGTTGACAGGCGCTAGACTGATCATTCTCGACCAACCCCAAGCCTGAAGAATAATAGAACATCCGATAAAATTACCCGAATTTGCATATGCGTTGTTACACAGAGACCTATGTAATGCCCTGACCAGTAAATAACAAGTGTACTATTTAGCAGTGTAGTAATAGTTGGGTTTTCCCTAGAGTCAGTCTCTCGAGGACTGCTCAGAATATGTAGTGCAGATGTTATTTCAATTATACAAAAGTTCTTTTGTTTGGTTTTATAATGGTTCTATAACTGTGTTCTATGAATAAAAGCACTTAAAAGATAAATAAGCTGTTTTGACAAATATGAGAATAATACTAGGGAGAGGTGTATGAAATCCCTTATAATGACATCTTCTCTAACATTTAGCAAAATCACTACTAGACCAAAATCCTTATAGTCTTTTAAGATTAGTTTTCAAAAATTCCTTTAAAGAAAACCCTTTGGTATTCCCTCTACACCCCAATTCCTTGGTTGTATAGAGAGAATCCCAAGCTTTACTTTTTATCAAAAGTGATACAGTTAAACTATGACATCCCTATTCCTCGGCAATGTCTAATAGAATATTGTTGTATGAAAAGCGTTAATCAAACTTTTTCAGACCTAAATCAACCATAAATCAAAATCCTATTTTCCAATATCGATTTGCATTAAGAACAATTATACAACAAAATGATAATGAGAAAGCAGTGAAATTAGTATAAAATAGATCTGATTGTCATTACAAAAAGAAATCAGGGACACCCCCTAGAATTGGGGGGTTTAGCCTCTCATGTTCATAACAGAAACAATAACTGAATAAAAATAAAGAAAAGCCATTACACTAATAATTGATTCCTTCGATCTTCAATTGCTTCCGCAGTTGAGAGATCTTCGTTCTCCAAGAACTGTGAAAACATCCAAATAATACGTAATTCAAAAGTGTTTTTATTTCGTGCCTTCCTCAGCTTAAAAAGTGTCAGATCACTAAACAGCATGTGACATTCCCAAAATACCCTCAAAGGACACTTAATTGGAATAATTAAAAAATCACAAAATTCCCCTCTAGTGGCCCTGACACGGGCCGTGTCCCATGACACGGGCAGCCGTGTCAGGCTGCTGACTCTTCATGCGCCAAGGCAGTTTCTCAGGGGCCCTGACACGGGTCGTGTCCTGTGACACGGGCAGCCGTGTCAGGCTTATGTTTGATCATTTCCTTCTCCCATTTTAGTGCTCAAACTTCCATCTCCCAGGCCTCATGACATGGGCCGTGTCCTGTGACACGGGCAGCCGTGTCAGGCTTCTGATTGGTCTTTTCCTTGAACTTTTGGCACTCCAGCTTTCACACGCGCATCTGATTAATGACTTTATACAAACCTGAGAAACACAAAGAAAACACTACCACATCAAAGCACAAACGGTCTAAAAACGGAATAATATTAAAACAAAAACTTGCTTAGATAAAACACAAACACTAAGTAGAAATGCAATACTATGAATTCAAATACCGAAAACATAACGGAAAAGATAGACACAAACGCCTGAAAAACTACGAGTGAAAACCACTAATCAAACTCCCCCAAACTTAAACTTTTTCTTGACCTCAAGCAATAAGCTTGCATAAAGAATTGAAGTGCAAATGAACTATCATAAGAAAGATTTGATCGAGCGGATGTGATGATACTCGTACGTGAGCTTTTCATTCCAAGTCACTCAACAAGTTATCTTGGTACTTCTCCGTCAACAAAGATATCACACAAACACTATACGGCGGTGAGACCACGGACCTAAATCCCCTTTTTGGCTACCTCTCCAACTATGCTTTGGGCTTATGTCTTCTTCTCGATTTTCTACCCCTTTCATTCGGACAATCATATTAAGGCAGTTCTGATGATTTTTCCTCACATGCACAAAATTGATCAAAATTTTTTTTTCTAGGCACCATTATTTTTCTCGCACATTGGCGTATATTTGTCCCCTTTGGGACGGCTTTTTAGATTCAACTGCCGTTAGGCTAAATAACCGGGTGAGGGTTACCCAACTTAGAAGGACTAGTCGTCTAATTGCCTTTATTCACACTTTTTTTCGGTGCCTTTACTCTCTTTTTTTTTCGATCAACTTAGTACACGCAATTCTTATTAATGATGCCAGACTGTCATTATAAACTACTTGGGGGATACTTCTCAGATTAAAGCACTATGGCACAAATCTACACGTTGGACTCGTCTCCTTACTCAGAGAATTCGGGGTGTTTGCGGTATACCTAAGTTTTCAGATTTTTCCATTTCCTCATTAAGCTCCTTTTCACTCAAACTCTATATACTTTCTCCACCTAACTCACAATCTCTCGCAATAATAGAACAAACAATATTATTTATTTTTTTTTAGATTCTGGAAGAATTCAGAGAGGTTTTCATCAAACAACACACAAAATAGACATGACCCGTACAAAAAGGAAACCTAAAAACAGTAAATCCTCCCCCAAACTTGAACTACACATTGGCCCCAATGTGTTGGAACAAGAGCGAGAGAGGTCACTCACAGAGATCCTTCTCGGGATGCTGACACTAATGCAACACCACTGCTACATCATTGTTTCCACATGTAGGATCCATCTTATTTCCTGCAAACACAACAAAACAAACAGCAAAAAAGAAAGAAATTAATTAGAAAAGCGTGGGTTGCCTCCCACGTAGCGCTTCGTTTAACGTCGCATGGCTCGACGGGTAACACCCCAATGCTGTGGAGGATACTTCAGCTTACGTGTTTTGTTGCTTGGCCTTTCCGCAACAGAGCACCGGTCCGGTTCAGAAATATGAACTACTTCTTTCCTCAAGTCAACTCCAACTTCCTTATCCTTCCTTCGATGTTTCTTTTTCTTTCTTTTCTTGATTTCACGAATGGATTTTACCGTGTTGACATGTGCACTATATGCCCGAGAGACTTCAACCTTAGAGATTATGCTTTTTTCCACCATTTCGATCATTCCAAGTGAAGCTTGCTTACCCTTACCTTCATTTCGCTTCTTGATATCCAACACTTTTAACGGGATTTCCTCATCAAAATATTTAAAAGTCACCGTGCCTTTTTCAATATCGAAATTGCACCGACTAGTCATCAAGAATGGTCGACCCAGTATTATAGTCGACTCCTCATCCTCAGGTAGATCAATGATCTCAAAGTCTACTGGATAGGTGAAGTTATCAATGGTCACAAGCACATCTTCTGCCAGCCCGTATGACTGCTTGGTAGTGTGGTCGGCAAACTTCAGATTTGTTCCCGTTTCACTTATTTTTCCTATACCCAGCTTTTTGAAAATCGAGAGGGGCATGAGACTCACGCTAGCACCCGAATCAATCAAGACTCTCTTAAAAATTATGTCCTTTATGGTACAGGGGATTAATACAGACCCAGGATCTTTCCGTTTGATCGGAATTCTCCTACCTTGTGATCCCCCACTGCTCTCCTCAATTACACTCTTTAGTTCTTCTCCACTAGTTTTCTTTTTCCCAATGACCTCCTTCATGAATTTCTTATAAAGAGGCATTTGTTCAAGGGTTTCAATGAAGGGCATATTAATCTCTAATTTTTTTAACAATGAACTGAATTTCTCAAAATCTTTTTCTTGTGTCTCCTTCTTTGTCACTCTTGATGGGTACGGTAAATTTATCTTTGGTTTAACCACCTCTTTCCTTTTTCTTCGATTGGTTTTATTGGTGGCCTGACATCTTCTGGCTCTCTTTGATTTTCTCTCACTTCCAAATACACCTCTATACATTGAGACTCATTGGCTGCCCTCTCTTCTTCTTCTGCAACTTTCAGTATTCTTGTGGTAACAACGTTGACATTCTCATGACTCTTCGGATTAGGAATGGTGGCGCTCGGGAAGGCGCCTGGAATTTGAGAACTTGCTAATTGTTGTGCTATTTGGCTCATCTGAACTTCAAGATTTTTAATGGAAGCACCGGTGTTCCTTAGATTACTTCTTATCTCTTCTTGAAATTGGAAGCTTTGAGTGGCCATCTTCTCAATGGCAATCTCCCATTGTGCTTTTTGGGGAGCTTGCTGCTACTGTGGATATTGTTGTTGATTCTGATCTTTCCAGGAGAAGTTAGGATGATTTTTCCACCCTGGATTATAAGTTTGAGCGTAGGGATTATTCTGCTTAAAGAATTTTATCTCTTCAATTTGTTGCGGAGTCGCAACACAATGTGCAGTAGAATGAGGTCCACTATAAACCTCACACTTTACCGCTTAAACCGGTTGAAACCTGTGCCACAGTCTGAGTCCCAAGATTCATCTTCTTAAGTCTTCTCTCTACCTCAGCTGCAATCTGGTCTTCCATCTTTACTACTTGCTCCGTAAGCTTCATATCAATAATCCTTTCAGGCTAGCTTACACTGCGATCATACAAATCCAAGTGCTCATTTGCTGCAATAGCCTCAATTATTTTTTTAATGCCAGTGGCTGTTGAAAAGTTGGTTAAGCCACCAACAGCTATATCAATAAGCTGCTTAGTCTTCATCTTGAGACCATTCACAAAATTCTGCATTTGTTCGGTTGCGTCCATGTTATGAGTGGGGCATGCAACCAAACACGTCTTAAACCTCTTATATGCATCTCCAAGTGAATCTCCCTCTTTTTGCTTGAAGTTAACGATGTCTTACCGCTTGCGGATGTACACAGAAGCAGGGAAATATTCATTTAGAAATGTAGTTTCCATCTCTTGCCAAATAGTAATACTCCCAGCAGGTAGTGAGTAAAACCACTCTTCGGCTTCATCAGATAGAGTAAACGGGAACATCACCAGCTTCTTTGCTTCTTCAGAGTGTCCCTCAATTTTTAAGGGCGTACTCATGGTAAGGAACCTTTGTAGGTGCTTATTGGCATCTTCATTGATCTTTCCTGAAAATGGCCTACTCTGAAGCTGTCTGATAGTGGACGGATGCAGCTGGAATTGCGCTACAGTGACTGGTTGATTAATGATTGTTAACCGTATTGTTGGAGCATTCGCCCTTCCATAGTCACCGAGAAGTCTTTCTGCTGGTGGATCGTCCGCCATAGTAAGATTCTCCGGCTCTGAGTCTGTGTTGGAGTCTGTGTGCTCGGAGTGTCTTGAAACTGATTCTTCTTCCTCGTGCTCAGAAATAATAGGTTCTGAACCTAACACTGCCAGCTTTTCAAGTTTAGCTTGACGACGTCTCGCGTGCAAAAATCTCTCTGGTTCTGCGTCAAAAGAAAATTCAGCTGAGGTCTTACCTCGCATACACAGGTTAGAAAATTTATTATTAATAAAAATAATAATAACAGAAACATAAAAGTTTTGGTCACAGAGTGACAAAATTTCAATTGAATTAACACAACACTCAGAATTTGGCAGTCCCCGGCAACAGCGCCAAAAACTTGACCGATAAATAGCAAGTGTACAATTTAGCAGTGTAGTAATAGTTGGGTTTTCCCCAGAGTCGGTCTCTCGAGGACTGCTCAGAATATGTAGTGCAGATGTTATTTCAATTAAACAAAAGTTCTTTTGTTTGGTTTTATAATGGTTCTATAACTGTGTTCTATGAATAAAAGCACTTAAAAGATAAATAAGTTGTTTTGACAAATATGAGAATAATACTAGGGAGAGGTGTATGGAATCTTTTATAATGACATCTTCTCTAACATTTAGCAAAATCACTACTAGACAAAAATCCTTACCGTCTATTAAGATTAGTTTTCAAAAATTCCTTTAAAAAAAACCCTTTGGTATTCCCTCTACACCCCAATTCCTTGGTTGTATAGAGAGAATCCCAAGCTTTACTTTTTATCAAAAGTGATACGGTTAAACTATGACATCCCAATTCCTCGGCAATGTCTAATAGAATATTATTGAATGAAAAGCATTAATCAAAGTTTTTCAGACCTAAATCAACCATAAATCAAAATCCTATTTTCCAATATCGATTTCCATTAAGAACAATCATACAACAAAATGATAATGAGAAAGCAACCAAATTAGTATAAAATAGCTCTGATTGTCATTACAAAAAGAAATCAGGGACACCCCCTAGCATTGGGGGGTTTAGCCTCTCATGTTCATAACAGAAACAATAACTGAATAAAAATAAAGAAAATCCATTACACTAATAATCGATTCCTTCGATCTTCAATTGCTTCTGCGGTTGAGAGATCTCCGTTCTCCAAGAACTCGTGAAAACATCCAAATAATACGTAATTCAAAAGTGTTTTTCTTTCGTGCCTTCCTTAGCTTAAAAAGTGTCAGATCACTAAACAGCATGTGACATTCCCAAAATACCCTCAAAGGACACTTAATTAGAATAATTAAAAAATCACAAAAATCCCCTCCAGTGGCCCTGACACGGGCCATGTCCCATGACACAGGCAGCCGTGTCAGGCTGCTGACTCTTCATGCGCCAAGGCAGTTTCTCAGGGGCCCTGACACGGGTCGTGTCCTGTGACACGGGCCGTGTCCTGTGACACGGGCAGCCGTGTCAGGCTTCTGTTTTATCTTTTCCTTCTCCCATTTTAGTGCTCAAACTTCCATCTCCCAGACCTCCTGACACGGGCCGTGTCCTGTGACACGGGCAGCCGTGTCAGGCTTCTGATTGGTCTTTTCCTTGAACTTTTGGCACTCCAGCTTTCACACACGCATCTGATTAATGACTTTATACAAACCTGAGAAACACAAAGAAAACACTACCACATCAAAGCACAAACGGTCTAAAAACGGAATAATATTAAAACAAAAACTTGCTTAAATAAAACACAAACACTAAGTAGAAATGCAATACTATGAATTCAAATACCGAAAACATAACGGAAAAGATAGACACAAACGCCTGAAAAACTACGAGTGAAAACCACTGATCACGCCCTGTATAATATTTATCTAGAATAATACCATACAATTGTTTTTATTTGGTACTGACACATCAAAAGTGCCTAATGGCATAATTCACATACTTGTCCATTACTAAAACATAAATACAACATATGGCACAAGTCATGGAAACTATCCAAAAGATAAAAATCTAAGAATAATATACAATTTCCTCAATTGTATACAACAAAATAATACACAACGGAATAAGCTTAACTAAGCTTCTCTTGAAACATCCAAGCATCGCTCCACTTGTAAATCAACCTGCAACCCAAACCTGAAATATAGCAACTATAGTGGGGTGAGATACATCAAATCTCAGTGAGTTCTCTATCTTATAGATCCTCTCGGCTTTACAGGGTTCTAACCAATCCTAACTCAAGTCAAGGGGAAGGGAAATGACCTTGAGTACACATTCTCACAATCTCACACTATATGGAAACATGTCATGAGTCTGTTAACTCATAAAAATCACACGGAAGGAATTACGTCCTGAGCCTGTTAACTCAAGATTCCTTACGAATCGATAACCTTACCAAGGCATCCCCTTTTCCCGTCCGCTTCTACGTCTAGAAGTTGACCCGAGTCATGGATCCTTGTAGTTACTTGGCATACGAAATGGATTCGAGATCATCGGCCTGTTAACCGTGAACCGTCACTTCTCATGGCCTGTTAACAATCACAAGTCTCTTTACCATATAGGCTTCATTCGTACTACACGCGGTGTTGTACCCCAAATTGTACCCTCATTTTTCTGCTAGTTGTTTTTTTTTTTCTCTATTTATTTTAACTTAACATTTATTTTAATATTCTATTTGTTTTTATTTTAATTTAATTTCATTTTGGCCTATTTTTAATTTTATTTATATTTAAGTTGTTTTTTAATTAATCTCATTTTAATTTAGTTTTTAAAAAATTAGTTAATTAATTATATTAATTGTTAATATGATTTTTGTTTCTAACTATCCAATTTAGGTTCATATTTATTATTATTCAATTTCATTATATATTAATTCATTATAAAAAAGGAGAGAAAGATGTTATTCATTCTCATTTGCCTTTAATTCGGATTACCCAATTTGTAAGCCCATTTCATTTTTTTAGAAGCCCGTTGTGTAATTTAATCAAACAAATACATTTGTTGTGACAATTTGTTTTTTTTTCAAAACTGTACGACCTCTGCTCAACACACAACAACACAGCCTTCTCCAACGTTAACCTGCAGCCTGAAAATGACCATACAACAACGATCGAAAAATTCAAATTCAAGAAACAAAGTTCTGCTTTTCTGGATATATATAGACGAACAAGAGGCGGAGGGAGATGGGGGATTCAGAACAGAAAAATAAACCATTAAAGCTCACCATCATTTTCGAATTTCAATCTCCCAATTTTCCACCACCGTTTTCTGTCGGCTTCCATCATCACCACCCTGTTTCCCCAAACTATTTCATCACCAGACCCCCTCTCATCTCTGCTCATCAACCAACATAACCTCCCTGCTCCTAAGTTTCTGCAATCTCTCCAAACACAGTATCCGTCGTTCAAATCCGTTTATTTCTGACGCCACAATCATCACCTTCTAACCACACTTTCGACGACGTTCAACAAAACCACCGTACCGGAAGCTCCTTCGCTCAACCCAACCGAAACATCACCTCCTTCCACCAATAACCTTCAACCTTCAAAAAATGGAACCTTTACCACCAACTTCCTCCAACAGCAACCTTTCGCCTTCATCAACCCAACAACCTCAACCTCTGCTCCTTTCCAAATCATTTGCGAACCCTCTTTCTCCTCTTCAATCAACACACCAATCAAAACCATCATAACACCCAAACCTTGCTCTGAAACAACAACAAAGAACCGTCTTCCATCTTTCGCCCATCCCTTGACTCCATCGACCCACAAATCCAACTCAGAAAGCAGATCGAGAGACGAAAGAGAGAGGAGAAATCTTGAACGAACAAATCGCAAATTCACGAACCTGTTGAGCAAAGTAAACCAGCGAAAAAAAATGGCGAGAGGCGAGAGAAATTGAGAAAGATACGCTTTGCTTAGGTTGGAGGGATTGCGTTGCGTTGCTACTGACCTTGTTGTGCTTTAAATCAATTCTTAGTTTTTAATCGTTTTAGAAAATGTTTTGTGGACCGGGCCCCATTTATTTTTTGCTTTAGCTTACACATCTCAATGCCACGTACCATTCTCAGTTGTCATTGAAAGCTTATGATGGAAAGGCCATTTGATCGCATGGTGTTTCTCATTTTCTTTTGTTAAGATTTAAGAGGTATTGGTTTTGTGTTTGTAAGTTAGTTTTGGTCTCCTTGGGCCCATATGATCCTCTCTTTTCTATTTAATTCGTTCAAAGTTTTTTTAGGATTCTTAGTTTTAAATTTTTTTGCTCCTGACTTTGACTTCAATGTTTAACCATTTTAAGTTTTGATTCCACTCACATTTTATTTCAATCTTTTTGGCCAATGACATTATAAGAATCTTGACTTTGGTGATTATTTCAAAATCACTAAAATCTAGATTTGTAGGAGGCCACATTCCCTTTTTTACTTTGATCGATGAAAGTTAAAAATCTAAGATTATCGATTTATCGATTAAATCTTGATTTAAACGAGATCAATTTGGTTCTATTTTACTTTGGTCGAGGAAAGTTAAGATCTAAGATTATCGATTTATCGATTAAATCTTGATTTAAATGAGATCAATTTGGTTCTATTTTACTTTGGTCGATGAAAGTTAAAAATCTAAGATTATCGATTTATCGATTAAATCTTGATTTAAACGAGATCAATTTGGTTCTATTTTACTTTGGTCGATGAAAGTAAAAATCTAAGATTATCGATTTATCGATTAAATCTTGATTTAAACGAGATCAATTTGGTTCTATTTTACTTTGGTAGATGAAAGTTAAAAATCTAAGATTATCGATTTATCGATTAAATCTTGATTTAAACGAGATCAATTTGGTTCTATTTTACTTTGGTCGATGAAAGTTAACAATATAAGATTATCGATTTATCAATTAAATCTTGATTTAAACGAGACCAATTTGGTTTTATTTTATTTTGGTCGATGAAAGTTAAAAATCTAAGATTATCGATTTATCGATTAAATCTTGATTTAAACGAGACCAATTTGGTTTTATTTTATTTTGGTCGATGAAAGTTAAAAATCTAAGATTTATCGATTTATCGATTAAATCTTGATTTAAACGAGATCAATTTGGTTTTATTTTATTTTGGTCGATGAAAGTTAAAAATCTAAGATTATCGATTTATCGATTAAATCTTGATTTAAACGAGATCAATTTGGTTCTATTTTATTTTGGTCGATGAAAGTTAAAAATCTAAGATTATCGATTTATCGATTAAATCTTGATTTAAACGAGACCAATTTGGTTCTATTTTACTTTGGTCGATGAAAGTTAACAATATAAGATTATTGATTTATCGATTAAATCTTGATTTAAACGAGACCAATTTGGTTTTATTTTATTTTGGTCGATGAAAGTTAAAATCTAAGATTATCGATTTATTGATTAAATCTTGATTTAAACGATATCAATTTGGTTCTATTTTATTTTGGTCGATGAAAGTTAAAAATCTAAGATTATCAATTTATCGATTAAATCTTGATTTAAACGAGACCAATTTGGTTCTATTTTATTTTGGTCGATGAAAGTTAAAAATCTAAGATTATCGATTTATCAATTAAATCTTGATTTAAACGAGACCATTTTGGTTTTATTTTATTTTGGTCGATGAAAGTTAAAAATCTAAGATTATCGATTTATCTATTAAATCTTGATTTAAACGAGATCAATTTGGTTCTATTTTATTTTGGTCGATGAAAGTCAAAATATAAGATTGTCAATTTCTCGATTAAATCTTGATTTAGACGAGACCGATTTTATTTTTGATTTCGATTCCACTTTCTTTATTTTGGTCGATGACATAACAAACCTCATGGTTTGGTTGATTTCATTGAGTTCACAAAACTTTAATCAACATGAGACCACTTTCTATTTAGTCGATGAAAGTCAAGAATTATTGATTATCGACTTCTCGATTAAATCACAATTAAGACGAGACTATTTCATTTTATTTCATCTTATATTTAATCATTGTCTAACATGTTTAATTTCCACTTTGCATTGATATCATGATTTTATCTTATCTCATTTATCTTATTCATGTCTTGTTACATCATCATGTTTGCGTTAACTTGTTATCTTGTTAGTAACTTATAACTGTTTTCTGTTCCCCTATTCCAAAGGAAGGTTAAACATGTTGACTCCTAAAGTCATGACCTCCCACCTTAACCTAAGTAACCTCTTAGAAGAAACTTCATTTCTTGGCCTCATCAGAGCCATAGAAATTATAACTAGCTTTAGGAGAGAGTTCTTAAACTTTTAGTGATATTCATCCTAATGAATTTATCACTTTCCCTACTGACTAAAACATAATCATAGGACCACTTCAACTAGATCTAGAGAGTTTTTAAACTCTACAATGAGATTGCACTCATTTCCCCTCTGAACATTGACCATAGTCAATAGTTTAGTAGAAGTAGAATTACGCATACTCTGATTCTATTCCCGAGGATACGTAGGCGCAAAGTGCGATGCTTTGTCGAGTATACTTAGATACTAACCCCTAGGGTTTCAACCTTTAGCATAGAACCTTTAGCAAACATAAGATAAACTTAGCAAGAGGCTCCCATAGAGTATTATGGACGTTTAGGGTGCTAATACCTTCCCTAGGCGTAACCAACCCCCGAACCTTAGATCTCCCCCCTTTAGGTTTTTTAACGATCTTGAACCTTTCCTTTGGATAAATCAAAGTCGGTTGTAAAAGAAATATGATGCAAGTTAATTAATAGCTTGTTATCCGATTTTCACCACAACACGCAGGAATCAAACCTGCCAAGTAATTGTGCATACGTTTCAGAGGAGGAGCTCGAGTCTCATGAAACTACACCTCAAGATAAATGGTTGCGATTACGTGATCATATACACAACGTGATTGTATTCGACAATCACAAGGCCATAATGCCTTAAGGCCACATTCGCCTTTTCTCAAAGAACACAAAGGTTCACACACATGTTCCATACTAGTGTCTCACACTCTCCTAGACCAATCTCGTCACGGATGTACCTTCCTACATCAGGTGTCCGAGCCTTGCCATCTAGGTTATCTACTCCAGGCCATAACTCGCCAATGAATGCACGAGCGTCGCCATCCAGAGTTTCTATCAATTTCTAATCACAACCTAGAATCATATCATTAGGTTTGGGGTAAGTTTTCTCACTCTTCCTAATTCATTTTAAGCATGCATATTCTCTCAATTATGTTCAACAACAATATTAGACAATCATATTACAACATCAATCATAAAACACACATGATAGCATCTGGGAAATCTTTAAAATCCGAAAGATGGGTTGCCGACTCTGGGAACTTCTTAGAACCCTGTTCAGCAGATGAAAACCAGTAGTACATACCTATTGGGATGGGTAGACCATGGCTCCATTCATGATACATAAACCTAGGATTTGTATGTTTTGTTGTGTGTACATGTGTGTTTGCCATATGTCTGTGCTCGTGTGCTTTATGCATCTCTACATTCAAGCATTCCTAGCCCTTTGGTTTCGAGAAACTCAAATACTTGTTTCCTTTTCAAAAGATCAACAGAGCTTGGATTTTTTTTTTTTTTTTTAAAAACAAAACTTTTCAATTTTCCAAAAATTTCGCAACTTGCATTTGAGTTCCTTGAAACCATTTGGCTTGCATTGCATCTCATTTGCATGTGCATGTGCATTCTTCCGCGTCTTATTGTCGTCTTGTTCTCAGCACCCGTTACCCTGATTTTCCGACTCGACAGGGATACCTAGTCTGCATTCAGGTCACGCTAGCAACGATGAAGGAAATTTTGAAGAACCAGGAAAAGCTGAAAGAAGAAGTCAGAATCCTCAAATGCCAGATGAATTGGGTTCTAGAAACTTTGCAAGCTCTAATGGAAAAGGAGAATCACATTCACCCTATTATACCAACATTCAACGATTAAGCTTCCATTTATCAGCTAGTTTTTCAATTCCCAATCTATCAACGAGCGCCCAATGCTCCTGCTTATCCATAACAAACTCAAGTTTCTCGTCAAAACGTTCCAGATAAGAGACAGGGTGGTAGGACTCCGATTCCTTCCATTCCTATGACGTATACAGCGTTGTATCCTTCTTTGGTGCAACAGGGATTAATAACTACGAGGTCATCAGGCCCACCTCCTGATCCACTTCCATCTTCTTACAATCCCAATGCTCATTGTGCATTCCATGAAGGTGCACCAGGCCATGACTTAGAAAGTTGTTTTGCTTTGAAACATATTGTGAGGGATCTAGTGGAAAGAAATATTTTATCTTTCAATGACTCCCAATCCAAGAACAATCCTTTTCCATCTCCTGAGGATCTCCCATACCAGCCAGCCTATGGTCTTGTTCCTGGGCTAGAATGTAATCGTCGTCAGGTGTCTACCAAAAGGGGTTTTCAGTCCCCAACGTGTGTTTCTCCTCAAGATAAGAAGAAAAGTGCTACCAAAAGAGGAAAATTTAACCACCAGCCTATCCCGGTGCCGTTAAGCAAACTTTTTCCACTGTTAATGCAAAACAAGCTGGTAACTCCACGACTTCTCACACCTTTCCAGGGACCTTGGTATGATCCCAACCTAACCTGTGAATTCCATAAGGGAGCTGAAGGGCATTATTTAGACAATTGCCGAGCTTTAGGATATTTTGTGCAAGAACTGATCCATGACAAGGACTTAATCTTTGAAGAAGACCGCCCAAAGACTGAATGCAAATTTCGCACTGGGACCATCGGGCATCCCATTGAAGAATGCAAGGAATTTGAAGAGGAGCTGATGGGCTTGCTGAAGAATCTGAAACCTCAGGAAGGTACTTCGGACGCTGGTACCTCGACTTTTGAAGCAAAAGGTAAAGGACCTGCAAGGCCTCTCAAAGTTCGATACCACAAGGAACAAATGATTGGTGGTGAAGACTTTTTTCGTTCGGACCCGGAAACTGAAATCTTTGGTTAGCTGTGCTTTGTATTTCCTTTAATTGTATTGATATTTGCATATAAGCTTTGTTGTACCTTTAAATTGGCAACATTAATGAAGTGTTTATGCATCTTTTGGTTAAATCCATTCGTTTCACTCATTTACTTTTATTTTCATAAAAACAAAATATATATATCTTTACCCTGCTTTACTCCTTTTTCAAACTTTTGTTAAAAACAAAGATTGAGGAGGATGATGAAAACCTCGTGTTCATAATTGTTGTGGTATACTTTCAAATTAACCTCGTCGAGGATGTAAGGCATTGTTTCAATTAATCCCTCGTAAACCCTTCGAGCCTAGAAGTAGGAACTTCCTTTTCTTGCACAATAACCTCAAATCTCAACCTTGGGGGCAGGGTAGTTCTCAGTTAACTCGGTTATGCATTCAAACACGAGCGTTTCACATAAGACGCCAGTCAGCTTTCAAATCAAGTGACTTCCTACTTTTGGAGATTTGAACGTATATCTTGAGTTGACTGAACGTAGGATTTGAGCCTTTATCTTTTGTTTCATAAACCATGAACCATACCACATTACAACCCCAAATAGACCTAATTAAGGTAAGGTTGTTTTGAAAAAGCATACTACAGCAAGGTTGAGTAACCTGACTCTTAATAATCTTTGTTACTCGTGTGTGTTGGTCACTTCCTTAATGACTAGACCCACCTTTGTTTTTGCCTATTTAATCATTTCACTGTGCGTTTTTTATCAAAGCTTTGTTTTCAAACTTTGTATAAACTTTGCATTAAATTTTGCCAATTTTAATGAACAAAACTTGTTTGCAATACCATTCGATATCAAGGAATCCCAACAAACGCGGCCAGTCAAGGAAAACTTGATAAAGGAAATATGACTCAGTCAGGGCAATCAAGTGTGAGTTGACAAATCAGGGGCAGAATTCTTCAAGTTTAGAATATTGGGGCAAGTCTTCTCCAGGTCATCTTATGACAAGTGTGGACTCCAGTGACCCATCAGCAGGGGCAAGTTTTGTTCCCCATTCGTTTCTACTACAACTTGAGTGTTACAAATACAGTTGGGCAAGGGGCAGTTATGCCATTTCCCCTTTAAAAGTTTGAAGATATTGAGGCATCTGGTATGCCAATTGTAACGCCCCAGTTTTAGTATTTTTATTTTATTGAGTCGTTTTTTATTATTTTATTATTATATTATTTTATTTCTGACTTTTATGTGAAAATATGTTATTTTTCATCGTGAATATATTTTATCGGGTTTTGGGAACGATTGCGAGATATTTGAGTGTAGGGGTATTTTGGGCATTTTAATTTGATTGTTAAGTTAAGAGTTGAAATAGAAAGAAAAAGAGAGAAAAACATAGTAAGAAGAAAAGAAGAAGAAAGGAGAAGAGAAGAAAAGAGAGATTTTGGGAAAAACTTGGAAACCAATCAACCGACTTTTCTACGCGTTATTTAATCTGGTAAGGGTGCGAAACTCGATTATCTTATCGTTGTGTATGATTATGTATGTGTGTTTACATGTTGTATTGTCCTGTTCGATAGTTTTTCGGGTATAGGTCGAATACGCGTAAACGAGTAGAAATCGATGTTTTCACGGACGAAAATTGATATGAATCTTGTATTATGATCCCGTGATATGTATGAATAATTGCTGAGGTTTGTGTGGCTGTTGGAAATGGTTTGGTTGGAGAAAAATGGAAATTTTGGGTTATGGAACAGTGCATCACGAAGCAGAAATTCTGCTTCTGGTGTGAAGCGTCGGGCGGTGTGCTTGTTTCGCCGGGCGGTTCGTCCTTTCGCTGGGCGATTTTGAGAGGCGCAGAGGTTCCAAGTTCCTGACTCTTTTGAGTCATTTGGTAGAATTAGTCGTGGCTTATGCGTTACGACCATTGAGGATTCATAGAAGGATCTATACTATTCAGGATTTGGAATTGGTTGCGGTGGTAGTGCGTTGGAAAATTTGGAGGTATTATCTTTATGGTTCTAGGTTCGAAGTGTTTAGTAATCACAAGAATATTGAGTACCTGTTTGGTCGGAAGGAGTATAGTATGAGACGGCGAGGATGGTTAGAATTAGTGACTAGTTATGAATTTGGCTTGGACTATCCTTCGGGAAAAGTTGATGTCGTGCGTGATAAGTTAAGTTGAAAGTTTTTATGCATGTCAGTTTTAGTGGTTAGGGAGTTAGAATTATTTGAGCAGTTCAGAGACTTGTGTCTGGTGTGCGAGATAACACAGTAGAGTGTGAGGTTGGGTATATTAAGAGTGAACAGTGATTTTTGGTGAATATGAGAAAAAGTTAGACTTTGGACGTGAGATTGGTAGTTTTGATGGTTACGAGTAATCAGAGTGCGCGGCGGAAGCGTGATGCGGCACAATTCGTAATTGTGTGTGGGAATTGTAAGATTTCATAAGTTGAATATTGGGAACATGTAGGAGTGATGAGACCATTGGACGCTTTCGAACGGAAGTGTTATGTGAAAGGTTTAACTATTATTCATGGGCCACTGTGTAGATGGATGTTTTGGTTATATGGTCGATTGGGGAATCGTAGCATGGTTGTAATAATGTTGTGTGACAAGGATGTTGGTATTATGGTTGTGTGGAGGTTGTTTAAACGATGTTGTGTCGTGGAACTTGTGTTCTTGTTTGTGTTGTGGCCTCGTTTCCATCGTGTTGGTTTGAGTGCGAGTAGCTAATTCCGGTGTGTGTTCGTAGCTTGGGTTTCCTTTGAGTTGTGAGTTGGTCGTCAAGTGCATTGTATGGGCTTTGCATCTTGTCGTTGTAGTTGGCGTCGTTGTCGTGTCGTGGTTGTAGTTATTGTTAGCAAGGTGGTTTGTCAGTTGGTGTTATTCGTGGTGTGCCTAGTGTTGGCATGTTAGTTTATTGGTCGGATGCGAGAGTCGTATCCGGAGTTGTTCGTATCGGTTATATTTTCGAGGAAGAAAATGTCTTAGTGGGGGAGAGTTGTAACGCCCTGATTTGTTTAATTCTATTGATTTATTTCATTTATGTGAATTTTGTGAAATGTGTGAATTTATTGTATTTTACCTGCTAATTGAGTTAATTGGTGAATTTCTCTGATAGGTAAAATATTTGCAATAAATTATAAATTCTTTTCAACTTTTATTTCCCGAAATATATTTCATCGGTATGGTTATGTTTTATCGCATTTTGAGAGCGTTTGGGAGATATTTGAGCTGAGGGGTAAAATGGTCTTTTTGAGGGGTTAGATATTTTAGAAAAATTAGATATTTTTATAAATAGAGATTTGAGAGAAAAGAGGGTATTTTAAGGTAACTCTAATAATTGATCAATTGGTATTAGAAGACAAAATATCAATTGGAGATATTTAACCCTATTGGATTTATATTATATAATAAGTATTATATATATATATATAATGGTTAGAAAGAAAGAGAAAGAGAAGGTTAGAAAAGAAGAAGAAAAACAGATAGAAAGAGGAGAAGGAAAAGGGAGAAGAGGAAAAAAGAGGAAATCGAGAATAGCTCCGTTTCAAGCGCGATTAATCGGGTAAGGGTGAGAAGTTTCGATTATATTTCGATTGTATATGTATATGTATGTGTTTGTTGGTTTGATTTTTGGTTGGAAAATGTTAGGTTTTAACATGTGATAGAAAGGATAAAATGAATAGAAATCGATGTTTTTACGGACGAAAATCAGAATAGATTGCGTAGTTGTGTCGGGTAATGTTAGGCCGTGATCGAGTATGTTTGTTTTATCGAATTTGGCTGATTTTGTAAGTTTTTGCATTTTTGGAGATTTGAGGGTTTAAGATTCGGATCGAAATCGAAAGTCGTAGAATTCACGTTTGATGGTTCCAAATCACCACTATATGTTTGGTATGAATGAGTATGTGTTTGTTTTGAAAAAAATAATTGAATCGGTCGGATTTTTGGACAAAATTGCTCAAACCCGTAGCAGTCCGCAGGGAATTTTCTGGTTTTCGGTAAAACTTCGAAAATTCATATCTCTTGAACCGTAAGTCGGTTTTGACCCTCATTCGAAGCGTTGGAAAGCTAACGAGATGTTCTTTCTAGGAAAAATAGTTTTGAGGTCTGTATCTGGTTCAATTATAGAATAAAATTGAAACCGTATCGTTGTGTTGATTTTTACCGTCGTGAATGTGTGCGATTGATGTGTTATCGTGCGGTATGCTTTTGTTATATAACGTATAGCTTGTGTGATGTTATATGATGTGAATACCTATGATGAAATGTTGTATGATTGTAGGATTGTTGTGGTTGATGGTGAATAATTCTTGATGTGAATTGATGTGAGTGTATATGTTAAAATGCTAATTATTGTGGCTTGTGGATTATGATGAAATGCATTGTTTATATGAAATTCAATGTGTGTTATTTGGTGGCCTTATGGCAAGTACATGCATTGTTTGAATTGTTTTCAATGCATGAATAATGATGATGAGTTGAAATATATGCATGATTATGGTTGCATATATGTGTGAAGATGCATTTGATTGTCATGAGTTCTTGAGTGTCAAGCGTCATGATATGCATCTTGTAATGTCGTGTGCCCATGTGGGGTGTGAGCGACAGATTGGTTCTAGAGGGAATCCGCTATAACGTCGCGTGCCCATGTGGGGTGTGAGCGATGATTATAGACGATTGTGTGCCTAGGTGAGGTGTGAGCAATCGGATTGTGTGCCTCTTTGAGGTGTGAGCAATCCATAAACATTGTGTGCCTATGTGAGGTGTGAGCAATGGGTGACCATCGTTGGCCCGACGGGGTGTTACTTCTAGTAACAAGCGATGGTTCCAGCAGAGTTCCTGAGTGAACTAGTGATGAGAAATGATGGAGTCGGTACCGCATATGCATTTGCATAGAGTCGTTGTGTCGGTCTCTTTGCATCTGCATGAATTATGATTGCATTGTTTATATGTGGAAAATCATGATTTAATTGATTATGTGTGAGGCATTGTGATATGCATTTGTGATAAAGGTATAGTGCATGATTAATATGCACTTGGGAATGGAGTAATTATGTGATTGAGCTTATGATAGCATTTGTGAATTGATGTGCAGTCGTTTAAATGCATTGAATTATGAATGATATGTTTTGCGTATAAACATATGCATTATGTGAGAACATGTGATTATGTCAGTATAATTGATATATGTTATGTTTTGTGGTGATGTGGTGGTGTGGTTCCATATGTCATAATCGTGGTTGGATTATGTGTGATACATTTTGTATTTGTGGCATGCTATATGTGTTTAGTATGTGATGGTATGGGTGAGTTGATTTATACATGTGTTTGAATGTGTGTTTGCATATTATTATGCAATCTTAATTTTAGTTGTTATTTCTCACCCTTCTGCTGTGGTTTATTGCTCTATGAGGCAATTGCAGATTAGTGTCTTGGAGGCTTTTGTGGAGATTAGTCCTCCGTCCTTTGTCGTCTGTCTGCTCTGATACGTAGCACGGGAGTCGGGGAACGATTATGTTATATATGTATATAATTGTGGAATATATTTTTGTATTACTTTTGTATGTGTACTTTGACGGTATAAACCATTTATTTTGTAAAACAAGTCGGTTATGGATCTTCCGCTTTATTCCATAATTGACATTTCCTTTAATATGGAAAAAAGTTTCCCCTTTGAGGGCACTCTATTTTATGCTATGTATCAAATTTATGAGCAGGGATGAAGTTTTGTTTACTTAAATGTGACCTCCTTATTTCTGTCGGAAAAATAAATTTTTAGTTACTCTGATTTTATTTATGTATTATTTATTCGCGAATTTGTATTCCGGATGATTCGGAGTTGAAAAGGATGATTTTGGAAGAAGGACACCGGAGTATTTTGAGTATACATCCGGGAGCGAATAAGATGTACCAAGACTTGAAGAAGATTTTCTGGTGGTCTGGATTGAAAAGAGATGTGGCTCAGTTTGTGTATGCATGTTTGACTTGTCAGAAGTCGAAAGTGGAACATCAAAGGCCTAGTGGTTTGTTGCAACCGTTGGATATTCCTGAGTGGAAGTGGGATAGCATTTCGATGGATTTTGTAACGGGGTTACCGAACACTCAGAGTGGGCATAATGCTATTTGGGTGGTGGTTGATAGGCTGACTAAATCGGCTCATTTTATTCCGATTGATATCAGTTTTTCTTTGGAGCGGTTAGCTGAGATTTACATCGGTGTGATTGTGAAGTTGCATGGGGTTCCATTGAGTATTGTTTCTGATAGAGATCCAAGGTTTACATCGAGATTTTGGGAAAGTTTACAGAAGGCTTTGGGTTCTAAATTGAGATTGAGTTCGGCTTATCATCCGCAGACGGATGGTCAGACGGAAAGGACGATTCAGTCATTGGAAGATTTGTTGAGGGCTTGTGTTTTGGAACAAGGTGGTGCGTGGGATAGTTATCTTGCATTGATTGAATTCACGTATAATAACAGTTTTCATTCTAGTATTGGTATGGCACCGTTTGAAGCATTGTATGGACGGAGGTGTCGAACACCGTTGTGTTGGCATGAATCAGGTGAAAGGACGGTGGTAGGGCCGGAATTGGTACAGCAGACTACGGAAAAAGTGAAGCTTATTCGAGAGAAAATGAAGGCTTCTCAGAGTAGGCAGAAGAGTTATCATGATCGGAGACGGAAAGATCTTGAGTTCCAAGAGGGCAATCATGTATTTTTGAGGGTTACGCCGGTAACGGGTGTTGGTCGTGCATTGAAATCGAAGAAACTTACTTCTCGATTTATTGGTCCTTACCAGATATCTGCGAGAGTGGGTGCTGTGGCTTATAGAGTGGCGCTGCCGCCGAATCTGTCAAATTTGCATGATATGTTCCATGTTTCAAAGCTTCGGAAGTATGTTCCGGATCCGTCGCATGTGATTCCGATGGACGAGGTTGAGGTAAGGGAGAACCTTACAGTTGAGGCTTTACCTGTTAGGATTTTGGACCGCGAGGTGAAGCAGTTGAGAGGCAAGGATATTGCACTTGTGAAAGTGGCGTGCGGAGGCGCTGCTGAGGGCAATTTGACTTGGGAGTTGGAGAGTCGGATGCGGGAGTCGTATCCAGAGTTGTTTGTTTCAGGTAGGATTTTCAAGGACGAAAATTTCTAAGTGGGGGAGAGTTGTAACGCCCCAGTTTTAGTATTTTTATTTTATTGAGTCGTTTTTGATTATTTTATTATTATATTATTTTATTTCTGACTTTTATGTGAAAATATGTTATTTTTCATCGTGAATATATTTTATCGGGTTTTGGGAACGATTGCGAGATATTTGAGTGTAGGGGTATTTTGGGCATTTTAATTTGATTGTTAAGTTAAGAGTTGAAATAGAAAGAAAAAGAGAGAAAAACATAGTAAGAAGAAAAAAGAAGAAAGGAGAAGAGAAGAAAAGAGAGATTTTGGGAAAAACTTGGAAACCAATCAACCGATTTTTCTACGCGTTATTTAATCGGGTAAGGGTGCGAACTCGATTATCTTATCGTTGTGTATGATTATGTATATGTGTTTGCATGTTGTATTGTCCTGTTCGATAGTTTTTCGGGTATAGGTCGAAAACGCGTAAACGAGTAGAAATCGATGTTTTCACAGACGAAAATTGATACGAATCTTGTAGTATGATCCCGTGATATGTATGAATAATTGCTGAGGTTTGTGTGGCTATTGGAAATGGTTTGGTTGGAGAAAAATGGAAATTTTGGGTTATGGAACAGTGCATCACGAAGCAAAAATTCTGCTTCTGGTGTGAAGCGCCGGGCGGTGTACTTGTTTCGGCGGGCGGTTCGTCCTTTCGCTGGGTGGTTTTGAGAGGCGCAGAGGTTCCAAGTTCCTGACTCTTTTGAGTCATTTGGTAGAATTAGTGTCACCTGTGCTTCGCCGGGCGAAGTAGAGGCGAAGAGTGTTTCGCCGGGCGGTTGGCATGTTTCGCCGGGCGGTTGTGAGTTTTTTTCCAAATAATATTTTTCTTTAAAAATTCATAACTCTCGAACCGTATTTCCGATTTAAGTGTTTTTTATATCGTTGGAAAGCTGATAAAATGTTCTTGCTTGTGATGATGGTCTTGAGATTGTTGGCCGATTAAATTGTGTCGGGGATTAAAAAATGTGTTGTTTTGTTGTCAATTTTTACCGCTTAATTATGTGAACTGTAGGTGTATGTGCAATATGCTGTTGGTGTGGACATTGTATGATTGTGTACTATAGTGAAGTGAAATTGCATGAAATATATGGGGTAATGATGATGTGTGGCCTTACGGCAAGAAAATGCGAATGTGTGATAAGTGATGATATATGCATAATTATGGTTGCATATATGTGTGCATACTAAATGTCATGAGTCATTGTATGCCAAGCATCATGATATGCATTGTTGTGACGCCCTGAGTGACGGTTTGGTTCCAGAGGGAATCTGCTATAACATCGTGTGCCTATGTGAGGACCTAAAGCGATGGTTATAGACGATCGTGTGCCTATGTGTGGACCTAAAGCGATCGGATTGTGTGCCCATGTGGGGACCTAAAGCAATCCATAAACGTCGTGTGCCCATGTGGGGACCTAAAGCGACGGGTGAACATCGTATGCCCGACGGGGAGTTACACTAAGTAACGAGCGATGGTTCCAATAGTTCCTGAGTGAACTGGTGATGAGACATGAGAAACATTGGAAGTCGGTACCGCATGGCATGTGCATAGAGTCGTTGTGTCGGTCTCTGTGCATTTGCATACATCATGGATTAATTGTGTATGTTAATTGTGAATGAGAATAATGTGATGGAATATGTATAATTGTGTTGCTGAGGAGTGCATTGTGTATGATTGATGTGCATGGGTGATAAATACCTGATAATTGTACTGTGTTGTGTTTTATTCCATTGTGGTGCATTTATGGTGAGAATATTATACTTGTGCATTTTTGTGTTAATATATAATTTTATGCAACTGTATTATGATTGTTTTTCTCACCCTTCTGCTGTTTTATAATGCTCTATGAGGCATTGCAAATTAGAGTTGCTGGAGGTCTTTTTGTGAAGCTTTGCGTCTTCATTCTTTTGTGGGTCGGCTCTGATATGTGACACCGGGTAGTTAGGGAGGCCGTTTGTGATTATTTGTGTATATGTATATATATATCTTTTGGCTGGTGCATGTCTAACTGGATGTATGACAACTCTTCACGTGACATATATATATGTTATTCAGTTTTAGATTTTCCGCTTTTATTCTAAAATCTGAAATGTGGGTGTAAGGAACTGAGTTCCTCTGTTTATTGCTACCCCACTGTTGCATATCTTTATGAGCAGGTGTTGTATGTTTTGTTTCAAATTGATGTGATGCCCCCTGTCTATGCCATGATAATTTAAATATACTCTGATGAAATTTTGAATTTTTATTTTACCGCTTTAATAGCTTGGGGGTATAGAATGGGGGTGTTACACCAATTCTTCTGTAAAATCCTTTTGATTACCTATCAGAGGCAGTTAAGTCGAGATTCGGTAAATCTCTAAAAGGCCAATCAGTCTGGGGCATCTCTTCCCCAGTTGTCAACAACCATTCTGAAGAACAAGTTCAAAGGCTTTGTTGTGCAAACGCGGTTAATCTGGGGCAGTTACGTCGAGATCTCTCCAAGAGTTTGAAGATATTGAAACACCTTGTATGCCAATACTTCTATAAAATCCTCTTGTTATCGTCTTCCGACAAACCATATAGCCTGGGGCAGATAATATTTGAAGATGATCATTATGCCGGTATCCTTTGCTAGCTCCCCAATAAGATGTTACTTCAGCTAATCTTGACAAATTCTCCATGGATCCTCTACCAACAAAGAGATCAAGCTCATGATGGCAATTCTCATGATGTTATACCGCAAGTGGAATACTCTTTTCACCAGTGAGGTTGTTGATTCTTCCTCATCCCCAGTATTGGTCCAGCCCTTTGAGTTTGGCTGGGTATCCTTGTCGAGACGTTTTCTTCGTCTCCAGTTTCGCTTGTCTGTTTTGTCAGCATAAGCATGGAATAAGCACTCATATGCATAGAATCTTAGCATTTCTGCTTCTTTTTCTGGTGTTTACCTGTTTTGGTTCACTTTGGTGTTTGTCTCCCCAAGTGACTGGGTTTGTCTATTCTCTCCAATAGAGTTGTCAGCCCTTAGGCATAAAGTGCCCATCATTTTCTGAATTCTCCACAGAGTTTTATCCTCTTGGATGATGGTTGGTTTAGTTATCTTTTCCATATTTGGATAAGATAAATCCCCATTTGAGTTCATTCCTCAATTGGAGTCTTGTTTGACCGTTTCTTTCTAGCTTATTCCTAGATTGAACTTTGGTCCCTGGCAGGTGTGGTTTTTTTAACCTATCTTTGAATGTGCATTTAGTTTGCACTATGTCTCGTAGGAAGATTCTTTTACAGATCCTCATTCAGGACATAATTATTTCTCCAACATTATTGTGATATCAATATATCTTTGAAGCAGCAATCTCTTGAAGAAGCTCATTTTTAGTGGCGATAAGTGGCAGTCTACTATAAGCAGCTTACCTATCTCTGGTATTATTCAACCTCTTCGCAACCGTAAATGGGTATTCCCCAGGAAGCTTTATCTTCGATTATGCAATCCCGGTACTAACCTATCAGATTCAATACCTTTATTGGGGCCCATTTTTTGGTTCAATCTCCAATAAGGGTCTTCTTTTTCCAAAGTGCCAACCGGTCATGCTTGAACCTGTTGTTCCATCACTTTGGATGTCTTTTCCCAATGAAGACCATTTTTCGGTTCAACCTTCATTGCGGATTCTTTCTAGAATGTCATCTAGTCGCGTTTAGCCTTGATGATCAATCATTCTAGATACTTTATTGGAGCCCATTTTTTTGGTTCTCTCTCCAATAAGGTTATTTCTAAAGAGCCAACTGGTCATACTTGAACCTGTTGTTCCATCACTTTAGAGGTGTTTTCTAGGATGTCATTTAGTCACATTAGACTTGGTGATCAATCATTCTAGATACTTTATTGGAGCCCATTTTTTGGTTCTACCTCCAATAAGGTTACTTCTAAAGCGCCAACCGGTCATACTTGAACCTGTTGTTCCATCACTTTAGAGGTTACTTCTAAAGAGTCAACCGGTCATACTTGAACCTGTTGTTCCATAACTTTAGAGGTGTTTTCTAGGATGTCATTTAGTCACGTTAGACTAGATGATAAATCATTCTAGATACTTTATTGGAGCCCATTTTTTGGTTCTACCTCCAATAAGGTTCCTTCCCGGCTCCTACATGTTTTCCTTCATGAAGCAGATTATTTGTTATCTCAACCAACTCTTATTTAAGTACCAGAGTCTATTCTTGACTCATTAACCATGTTCCCATTTAAACCCCAGCTCTTTATGCAGGAGTCCCCAGAGAAGTTAGCTATTAGACGACAAAATTATTAGTCACTAGAGTTGTTATTGGTCTTTGGATACAATAACTTCGTCATTTTTATCTGATTCTTGGAGGCGGAAGTTCTAAGAAAACACAAAGATAAACTAAGTTTTACTCTAGTATCAAGATGTTTTATGGAATCAAGTTTGTACAAGAAGAGTTAGCAGTACTGTATTTTTGGCATGGATCTGCCATCTCCAGTGAAAAGAAGATTGCCCCGGTTATCCTTGATGTTTGGGTTTCAGGGTGTTGGCTTGTGTTATCCTTTCTTCTTTCCCGTTTTGCGTCGTTCGCGTCGTTTCTAGCATATAGCTAAACATATGCATCATGTCCCTTAGCATCTTCGCATCTTTGTGCTCTGTTTTGCTTGTGGTCTGTTGTTTGTGTTTGTCTTTATTTCCCTAGTGAAGTAAAGACACTCCCGATTTGCTTTGTGTCGTGCTTGTTCGGTCTTAACCTTTACGCGCCAGATTTGAATCTTTAAACCTGTTGCTGTTCCTCAAGAAGTTTAACATTAAAGATTTTGTAAAACCGTTCTCGTTTGAAACGTGTCAAACTTGAACTTGGACTTTGTTTGAATCGTGTCAAGCATTGTCTTCTTGTTTTAAAATCGTTCTTGTTCGAATCGTGTCGGACATTGAACCCTTACCTTGGATTTTTGAAAACTTGCTTTAAGCTAAGCTTCTTGGAACAAATTTCTTCAACCTTATAAGACTCCTAGTTGGTGCGCAGAGTTTGTCTCTGTCTTCCTGGCTTTTCTTGAAGATCCCATTTTGAACTCTTCGGTATAGAATTCCCAGGAAGTCTTTGCTCGGTTGCCTGTCCTTTTGACTGACCCCTAGTGATTAGGTTCTTCTTTCTGGTTTCATTCCCAGGAAGAACGTGGGTGTGTTTTGTCCCTAGTAGTCTATCTCCCCGGATCTTTCCCTGGTGAAGATTGTCTGTGGCCTTTTCCCCAGTGTTTCTTTGGAGTCTCCCCGGTGGGTCCATGTTGTTGGTTAGCTTGTATCCCCAGTGAGGCGTTTCTCATGGATACTAACCTTCGTCGTTCCCCAGTGAAGCTCATCTTGTGTTTGCTTCATGTCTGTCCTATGGCGCCTCGTTGTGTCTGCATCTTTGCATCTTCTTCGGCATCATGTTGGTTGCATTGCATGTCTGCGCATCAGAGGGTAAAATTTTCGGTTATCTGTATTTAAATATCTTTCACTGTTGATTCCATGAGGATCTTCATCTCTCATGTCATCAGGTGAAGATATTTAAATAGGGGCAACTGTTGTACCCCAAATTTTACCCTCATTTTTCTGCTAGTTGTTTTTTTTTTTGTTTTTTTTCTCTATTTATTTTAACTTAACATTTATTTTAATATTCTATTTGTTTTTATTTTAATTTAATTTCATTTTGGCCTATTTTTAATTTTATTTATATTTAAGTTGTTTTTTAATTAATCTCAATTTAATTTAGTTTTAAAAAAATTAGTTAATTAATTATATTAATTGTTAATCTGATTTTTGTTTCTAACTATCCAATTTAGGTTCAGATTTATTATTATTCAATTTCATTATATATTAATTCATTATAAAAAAGGAGAGAAAGATGTTATTCATTCTCATTTGCCTTTAATTCGGATTACCCATTTTGTAAGCCCATTTCGTTTTTTTACAAGCCCATTGTGTAATTTAATCAAACAAATACATTTGTTGTGACAATTTGTTTTTTTCAAAACTGTACGACCTCTGCTCAACACACAACAACACAGCCTTCTCCAACGTTAACCTGCATCCTGAAAATGACCACACAACAACGATCGAAAAATTCAAATTCAAGAAACAAAGTTCTACTTTTCTGGATATATATAGACGAACAAGAGGCGGAGGGAGAGGGGGGATTCGGAACAGAAAAATAAACCTTTAAAGCTCACCATCATTTTTGAATTTCAATCTCCCGATTTTCCACCACCGTTTTCTGTCGGCTTCCATCATCACCACCCTGTTTCCCCAAACTGTTTCATCACCAGACCTCCTCTCATCTCTGCTCATCAACCAACATAACCTCCCTGCTCCTAAGTTTCTGCAATCTCTCCAAACACAGCATCTGCCGTTCAAATCCGTTTATTTCCGACGCCACAATCATCACCTTCTAACCACACTTTCGGCGACATTCAACAAAACCACCGTGCCGGAAGCTCCTTCGCTCAACCCAACCGAAACATCACCTACTTCCACCAATAACTTTCAACCTTCAAAAAAATGGAACCTTTACCACCAACTTCCTCCAATAGCAACCTTTCGCCTTCATCAACCCAACAACCTCAACCTCCGCTCCTTTCCAAATCATCTGCGAACCCTCTTTCTCCTCTTCAATCAATACACCAACCAAAACCATCATAACACCCAAACCTTGCTCTGAAACAACAACAAAGAATCGTCTTCCATCTTTCGCCCACCCTTTGACTCCATCGACCCAAAAATCCAACTCAGAAAGCAGATCGAGAGACGAAAGGGAGAGGAGAAATCTTGAACGAACAAATCGCAAATTCACGAACCTGTTGAGCGAAGTAAACCAGCGAAAAAAAATGGCGAGAGGCGAGAGAAATTGAGAAAGATACGCTTTGCTTAGGTTGAAGGGATTGCGTTGCTATGTTGTTCTTCTTTCTGAAAAGTGAGAAATGTTGTCGCTTGATACTTTGAAAGAGGGATGGAGTTCTCTTTTAAAACGTGGAATCAAGTCTACTGACCTTGTTGTGCTTTAAATCAATTCTTAGTTTTTAATCATTTTAGAAAATGTTTTGTGGACCGGGCCCCATTTATTTTTTGCTTTAGCTTACACATCTCAATGCCACGTACCATTCTCAGTTGTCATTGAAAGCTGATGATGGAAAGGTCATTTGATCGCATGGTGTTTCTCATTTTCTTTTGTTAAGATTTAAGAGGTTTTGGTTTTGTGTTTGTAAGTTAGTTTTGGTCTCCTTGGGCCCATATGATCCTCTCTTTTCTATTTAATTCGTTCAAAGTTTTTTTAGGATTCTTAGTTTTAAATTTTTTTGCTCCTGACTTTGACTTCAATGTTTAACCATTTTAAGTTTTGATTCCACTCACATTTTATTTCAATCTTTTTGGCCAATGACATTATAAGAATCTTGACTTTGGTGATTATTTCAAAATCACTAAAATCTAGATTTGTAGGATGCCACTTTCCCTTTTTTACTTTGGTCGACGAAAGTTAAAAATCTAAGATTATCGATTTATCGATTAAATCTTGATTTAAACGAGATCAATTTGGTTTTATTTTACTTTAATCGATGAAAGTTAAAATCTAAGATTATCGATTTATCGATTAAATCTTGATTTAAACGAGATCAATTTGGTTCTATTTTACTTTGGTCGATGAAAGTTAAAAATCTAATATTATCGATTAAATCTCGATTTAAACGAGATCAATTTGGTTCTATTTTACTTTGGTCGATGAAAGTTAAAATCTAAGATTATCGATTTATCGATTGAATCTTGATTTAAACGAGATCAATTTGGTTCTATTTCACTTTGGTCGATGAAAGTTAAAATCTAAGATTATCGATTTATCGATTAAATCTTGATTTAAACGAGATCAATTTGGTTCTATTTTACTTTGGTCGATGAAAGTTAAAAATCTAAGATTATTGATTTATCGATTAAATCTTAATTTAAACGAGACCAATTTGGTTTTATTTTATTTTGGTCGATGAAAGTTAAAAATCTAAGATTTATCGATTTATCGATTAAATCTTGATTTAAACGAGACCAATTTGGTTTTATTTTATTTTGGTCGATGAAAGTTAAAAATATAAGATTATCGATTTATCGATTAAATCTTGATTTAAACGAGATCAATTTGGTTCTATTTTATTTTGGTCGATGAAAGTTAAAAATCTAAGATTGTCGATTTATCGATTAAATCTTGATTTAAACGAGACCAATTTGGTTCTATTTTATTTTGGTCGATGAAAGTTAAAAATCTAAGATTATCGATTTATCGATTAAATCTTGATTTAAACGAGACCAATTTGGTTTTATTTTATTTTGGTCGATGAAAGTTAAAAATCTAAGATTATCGATTTATCGATTAAATCTTGATTTAAATGAGATCAATTTGGTTCTATTTTATTTTGGTCGATGAAAGTCAAAATATAAGATTGTCGATTTCTCGATTAAATCTTGATTTAGACGAGACCGATTTTATTTTTGATTTCGATTCCACTTTCTTTATTTTGGTCGATGACATAACAAACCTCATGGTTTGGTTGATTTCATTGAGTTCACAAAACTTTGATCAACATGAGACCACTTTCTATTTAGTCGATGAAAGTCAAGAATTATTGATTATCGACTTCTCGATTAAATCACAATTAAGACGAGACTATTTCATTTTATTTCATCTTATATTTAATCATTGTCTAACATGTTTAATTTCCACTTTGCATTGATATCATGATTTTATCTTATCTCATTTATCTTATTCATGTCTTGTTACATCATCATGTTTGCGTTAACTTGTTATCTTGTTAGTAACTTATAACTGTTTTCTGTTCCCCTATTCCAAAGGAAGGTTAAACATGTTGACTCCTAAAGTCATGACCTCCCACCTTAACCTAAGTAACCTCTTAGAAGAAACTTCATTTCTTGGCCTCATCAGAGCCATAGAAATTATAACTAGCTTTAGGAGAGAGTTCTTAAACTTTTAGTGATATTCATCCTAATGAATTTATCACTTTCCCTACTGACTAAAACATAATCATAGGACCACTTCAACTAGATCTAGAGAGTTTTTAAACTCTACAATGAGATTGCACTCATTTCCCCTCTGAACATTGACCATAGTCAATAGTTTAGTAGAAGTAGAATTACGCATACTCTGATTCTATTCCCGAGGATACGTAGGCGCAAAGTGCGATGCTTTGTCGAGTATACTTAGATACTAACCCCTAGGGTTTCAACCTTTAGCATAGAACCTTTAGCATAGAACCTTTAGCAAATATAAGATAAACTTAGCAAGAGGCTCCTGTAGAGTACTACGGACGTTTAGGGTGCTAATACCTTCCCTAGGCGTAACCAACCCCCGAACCTTAGATCTCCCCCCTTTAGGTTTTTTAACGATCATGAACCTTTCCTTTGGATAAATCAAAGTCGGTTGTAAAAGAAATATGATGCAAGTTAATTAATAGCTTGTTATCCGATTTTCACCGCAACACGCGGGAATCAAACCTGCCAAGTAATTGTGCATACGTTTCAGAGGAGGAGCTCGAGTCTCATGAAACTACACCTCAAGATAAATGGTTGCGATTACGTGATCATATACACAACGTGATTGAATTCGACAATCACAAGGCCACAATGCCTTAAGGCCACATTCTCCTTTTCTCCAAGAACACAAAGGTTCACACACATGTTCCATACTAGTGTCTCACACTCTCCTAGACCAATCTATTCACGGATGTACCTTCCTACATCAGGTGTCCGAGCCTTGCCATCTAGGTTATCTACTCCAGGCCAGAACTCGCCAATGAATGCACGAGCGTCGCCATCCAGAGTTTCTATCAATTTCTAATCACAACCTAGAAGCATATCATTAGGTTTAGGGTAAGTTTTCTCACTCTTCCTAATTCATTTTAAGCATGCATATTCTCTCAATTATGTTCAACAACAATATTAGACAATCATATTACAACATCAATCATAAAACACACATGATAGCATAATATGTCAAACATAATCACATAGTAGTTTACACATTTTTAAGGCATACAAGCCAATACTATCCTCTACCAAGCATCCTTGGTTAAATCATGGTCTCACATCACCATTCACTACCTTATTGGATCATTTATCCAAAGGCTTTGGACTCGTATCAATCGGATTCCCGATTCTTGAGTTTTTGGTGGAAACAAGAACTACCCTATTCACACATGCATTAATTTTACATATTTATCTTATCAATCCATAGCATATAACTACGATTCTACCTCACCATCACAAAGAGCATTGAAATAGCATCCCAACGCTTTGAACGGAGGCCAAAACAGACTTACGGTTCAAAAGTTATGAAGAAAACAAAATCTGACATTTTGGAAAATTTCTGTGATCATGCGCCGACGCATAAACCTAGAAATTTCTCCCGGGTCAGCGCACGAGATCATGAGTCGACGCATGATCCTGAGGGTTAGCGCATAAATGCGTAGATTCTGCTAAAAACTCAGTTTTCGACCGTTAAATGCCTTCCGGACCTCCGATTTCGATTCCGTAAAAAGCCCAGGTCTCAGAATTCGACATACTATGATATTTTCTCCATAAAAAGCCCATCCAACACAATTACAACATTAATACCAATTTATCCAATATGAAAATTTAGGTTTTTCAATCAAACCCATTCAATTCAACTCAATCCAACATACCCAATCCATACTATATCAATCAAAACATGTTCCAAACATAACAACAAGTATTCTACGCAGTTTATACCGCATTTCATCCGTTAGATTTCATTGATTTAACCGTTTAATCATTTTCTCTCCAATCTAACCTAAGTTCTAAACTTATATTTCTAGAACTTAGACTGTCTAACTAGAACCCACCTGATAATCGAAGAGGAGGTTGAAGAAGATGATGAATAGTGAAGATGATCCATGAGTTTCTTCTTCTTCCTTGAACTTTTCCTCTCTTTCCCTCTTCTCTTCTCTTCCTTTCTTCTTTCTCTTTTTCCACGTTTTTCCCCTTCCTCTTTTTGCTCTGTTTTTCTTTTTCTTCTTCTCACCCACTTTTTATTCTTTCTCTTTACAAATATATATATATATATATATATATATATATATATATATATATATATATATATATATAACCAATATCATATAATATAAATCCAATAGGGTAAAATATCTCCAATTGATATTTTATCGTCTCACACCAAATGATCAATTATTAGAGTTACCATAAAATCCTCTCTTGGACTAATCCCTTTAATAAAATAATTGATCTCTTCAGAGTTCATTAGTTGCTCTATCGATCCCAATTGATAATACTTAAAGTACTTAGAGGATTCCATTAATCCAATTAATCAAAGATAGAGCACATAGATACTCATGTGATCTCATCTGATATCCAATTGAACATTTAAATAATATGGGGTATTACACTCTCCCCCCTTAAATTGAAATTCGCCCCCGAATTTCCCCTACTCGACAATAACCACAACTTGCATCATTGTCTCAGTTCCACACTTAACTTTACTTCCGTTAGAATTTCTAACATAATCCAAAATTCCAACTTGACTTCACAGACCAAAATCCTTATTTTCACGAGTTATCAAACTTCATCTCCTTAGTCATATTCTTGGTTCAATATCGGTTTAACTTTCAACTTTCTTTTCCTCAATTCATTTGTTGCTTCATACAAAAGACTTAGCCGCATCTTACTTTCGGCAAGAATGTACCATTCCATATCCCTCTACTGAGTCACAACAAGACCGTATCATCTTATCTTGGTCCAAAAACACAAACACTCATCAAATCTTTGCGATGTAGTTCAATGATTTCTTATCTTCGTGGAATCACTGATGACTATCCTTTCATCAATTTCTTAACAATCGAACCACTTCATAACTAGTCAACGACTTCTTTACCAGTTCCCTCTTGTCTGATGCTGTACAAGGCACTCATTAAATCCGATATTCCATTTTCTCCACGCCATACCAAAAAGTAACACACTTAGAACAAGATCTTCTTATTTCCATACTTATACGCAACAATCTTTCAAATTTCTAATATCCTGACCGAACTCTTCCGTTTGTCACCTTCCACTGCGCAATCCAAATTCTAACAGTGGAACGCCACAGATTCTCAAGCACTACCCAGTAGTTAACAGTCCACGAAGAAACACACTTATCCATTGGGATCCTTACTAAACAATGGCACAAGAAACTTAGTGACGTCCTATGGTAGAACAATTTCTTTGCCAACACACAATAAACAGCCATCGGTCCAACACTCTTCAGACGATAAAGGCACAGGATTACACTGTCGCAATCATAACATAAATAACTCCAAATTCATTCATACGCGAATCACCACTTATCAAAACTTAAACCATCCAAAGCGAAATTGTGAGTTTCCACACTACTCACCAATTCACATACAACACTCTACACGTACACACACCCTCAAAGGACATGCCACGCTTCTCAATTGAATCCACTTTTCTTAATTATTTTGTCCATAAACGATCCAAGTTACATGCTTAACTTTGGAAAGTCCAATTTCACTCTTACTTGGAAGGATAACCTCCAAATTTCGTCCTCTTGGTAAAACACAACTACACACAACTGGTACCACTCACACGGAGTCTAAATCCGATACCATGAACGCACGGAAGTTGACAATTACTAACTCGGACCAACCGTTCATACCTTACAAACACCAAAACATTCCTGGTGAGATAAAAACTTTGTGAGCATTCTCTAACTTCGTCTTTAAGACTCGCAACGGTAATACACCTAAGACCTGCTCCTACTAAACACAGTTCACAAGATTACTTCCTCAAAGTCAAATTCCTTTGTCATCTAAACAGATGATCGACTAAGTAACACCCTTCCACAAGTTCCGATTTCAAAACATAAATTCATCTTTCATTTACTTACTATCCCATTTTCCATTCACACAATACTCTCCACTCGGAGCAACATAAGGTAACAAAACACAGATGATGGTTCCTAAGGGATTTCTCAATTTACACACACGTTAATCGATTAACCATCTGAGCTAATCGGTTAACTCCTCAAAATTCAGTGCGAAATACCATCCTTGCATGTGTTAATCGGTTAACCCCATTTCGTTAGTCGGTTAACACTGCTGTAGAATCTAAAACAAGTTTCCTCTTAATTCAAAGTCATCCCTTACTCAAACCATCAATCCGATTTGTTCTATCTTGGAATATCATTCTCAACTCGCGGCTTATTAACTTATATTGCATTCACTAACCATGATCCACTCAAGGTAAAATTGACAAAGTCAAAACATGCAAACGACACACTCCAACCAAGTGACAAAGCAAATTTCCCAAACTCTGATGCGGTCACCCTACGAACTCCAGCGGGATAGTTCATCTTCCGCTCAAACCACTACACTAGCGGGGAGATAATAATGACGACATTCTAGGGTTCTTACCACACTTATACTTTGTTAGTTCTTGGATTGGCTGGAATTTTGGTAAAACAAAGTATATGCAATGTTGATGTCAAGGTATTGATGTTGCAACATTGAGTTTTAACACTGGGTTATGTTAAGTTTGTAATTACTGAAGTTGGATGTCTGATGTCACATAGGCGATGTTGTGACATTAGATCTGCAGAATTAATGACATCAGGTTGTGATATTGTTAGGGTTTGCGTGTTAGCTGGAATTGTGGAGAGAAAGCTGTCTCATTGGATGCGAATATCTTGGGTTAGATATTCTCTGTTGCATAGAGATTTGATGCAGATTTGTAGGAGATTTAAAAGGTTGAAGATTTGAAAAGATTTTGGGGATAAAATCTGTTTTGAAGATTCAGTTTTAAATAACAAATCAGATCAAATATTTCAAGGAGTCCAAGCCCAATTCAGGTGGCTATATAAAGCGCATAGATCAAAGGAAGAAGGTACAGAAATACAGAGAGAAGATCAAGAGCATAGGCGGAGTTTCTTGAGTATTTTGTACGAGTTTTGTATACAGAATTCTAGGTTGAATTGCTGAGTTGTTGTCTGTCCTCTCTTAGAAGCTGTGAAGCGATAGAGAGTTGTGTGACTTGATCAAAGTTGTGAAGCAGGATCAAGGTTTCTCAAAGAGGTTGTTCTTTGAGTGTTTTAGGGATTGAGTAGTGTTCTCATATCTAAGTGGTTTCTTAGGTAGGAAGTCACTAGTAGAAATTAAGTTTAGGAGATTGTCAACTGGGTTGTTGAGTCTGTAAATTAATTCTACAAGTAGTGAATTTCATCCCTGGCTTGGTAGCCCCCAGATTAGGTTGTTTGAACTGAACTGGGTAAACAATTTGGTGTGTTCTTCTGTTGTTTATTTTGTCCATTGTGCAGAGTGTGTTGTTGTGACATCGCACTTAACATCACACATCTGGTACCAAAATTTCAATTGGTATCAGAGCAGGCATCCTGTCTGTCTCTGGGTGAGATCTAGGGAAGTTACTTTCTGGTGTAAAGATGGACAAAGAAGTTGGAGGATTTATCAACAGACCCCCTATTTTGGATGGCTCGAATTATGATTATTGGAAGCCAAGGATGATCACCTTTTTGAAATCCTTGGACAGCAGGGCTTGGAAGGCTATCATTAAAGAATGGAAAGCACCTGTTGTGTTTGAAAAAGATGAAACTGGGAAAGATAAAGAGGGCACCTCAAAGCTGAAACCTGAAGAAGAATGGACCAAGGAAGAAGATGAGCTTGCCCTTGGAAATTCAAAAGTCCTAAATTCTATCTTCAATGGAGTTGACAAGAACATATTCAGGTTGATCAACTCATGTGAAGCTGGTAAGGTTGCATGGGATATTTTGAAGGCTACTCATGAAGGTACATCTAGAGTTAAGATGTCAAGACTTCAGCTTCTAACATCTAAGTTTGAAAGCCTGAAGATGAAGGAAGATGAGACTATTCATGACTTCCACATGAGTGTTCTTGAGCTGGCCAATGCATCTAGTGCTCTTGGAGAGAAAATGTCAGAAGAAAAGCTTGTAAGGAAGATTCTTAGGTCACTTCCTAAGAGGTACAAGATGAAGGTGACTGCCATTGAAGAAGCACAAGACATCAGCCAGATGAGGGTTGATGAGCTCATTGGATCTCTTCAAACATTTGAGCTTGGGTTAAATGAAGAAGAACCTGAAAAGAAGCCAAAAAGTATAGCCTTGACTTCAAATGCTCAAGAAGAGAAAGGGAAGAGTACTGAATCCCGGGAGGATTTATCTCTGGCCATAGCTATGTTGGGAAGGCAGATCAACAAGGTGTTCAAGAGGATGAACAATAACTCCAGGCCTAATGTCAAGAACATCTCTTCTGACATCAGCAAGTCAAAAGAGAAGGATGAAGAGAAGACTTCCCAAGATAAAGGAGTTCAGTGCTTTGAATGTGAAGGTTATGGACATGTCAAGAAAGAATGTCCCACATTCTTGAAGAAGCAGAAGAAGGGCATGACAGTTTCCTGGTCTGAATCTGATAGTGAAAATGAAGGTGAGTCAGCAAAGCATGTTAGAGCCTTAACAGGAACTGTTGTTTCTGATGATGATAGTGATGGAGAAATAACTTATGAGGAGTTAGCATCTACTTATCAAGAGCTGTGTTTAAAAAGTGTTGAGATTTTTCAAGAAAACAAGTGTCACAACAACAGATTGCTCAGCTTGAGAATGTAAAAGCTGATCTGGAAAATGAAGTTGTACTAGTTAAATCTCAACTTGATCAGATGACAAAATCTGTTAGGATGATGAACAGTGGTACAACCACTCTTGATAAGATTCTTCAGTCAGAGAAAGTTGCTGGAGATAAATCAGGTATAGGATATGTGGTTGAGGAAAAGAGTTCTACAGAAGCAAGCACTTCTGGAACAAAGAAGGAGGTGTCCCAACCAATGTCTTAGCATCAAACAAAGAGACATGATTCTACACCTAAGAAGGTTACTCATCCACAGCCTCAGAATGTTGAGAAGAAGAATGCTCATCATCAGAAGAAGGTGCAGTCTCAGGGAGCTAGTCAGTATATGCCACCTCAATATCACAAGAGCATGAAGGCTGCTAGGTTCAATCAGAACATGGTTCATCAACATCAGGGAAACATGTATGAATATGGATACAACAATGTTGTGCCTCATTACTATGGAAGAAGGAAGCCTCATCACCATAGGAGACAGTTCAAAAGACAGTATCCTTACCATAAAAGACAGTCAAACTATGGTAGTAGAAGACAACAGCCTTATCGTAGAAGAAGAAATCAACACTATGGATGGCAGCACCAGCAACATCATAATCATGGTGGCAGAAGGTTTAACCACTTTAGAGATGACAAAGTTAGATGCTTCTACTATGGCAGATTTGGACATATGCAGTTCTCCTGCTTCAAGCTTCATGGTTATCCAAATTCTACTCCTCAACCCAGACAGAAGGAGGTCAGGCCCAAAGTAGTAAAACAATGGGTTCCTAAAGCTCAGGTCACATATCTATTGGCTCACACATCAGATGGACATTTTGCTATGGATGCATGGTACTTTGACAGTGGATGTTCAAAGCACATAACTGGATCCAAGAAGCATTTGGTAGAGTTCAATCCTTGCCATGTAAATGATGTTATTTTTGGCAATGGTGAAAAAGGAGTAGTAGAAAGAGTTGGAAGAGTGAAGAATCATGATGGTCTTACTCTTGATAATGTGCTCCTTGTTCAAGGGTTGAGTGCTAATTTAATTAGCATAAGTCAACTTTGTGATGAAGGTTACAAGGTAAGCTACAACAAAGACGAATGTATGGTAGCTGATGAGCAGAATGAGGTAGTGATGAAGGGAGTAAGATCTAAAGATAATTGCTATCAGTGGATACCTCAAGTGGACAGCTTATCTAGTGATGTTAAGGTTGATGCTGTAACATCAGATGGTGACATCAAGTGTGAAAGTATGGTGAAAAGTCAATCTGGGTTAATGACTTATGGTGTTGTTACTCCTAAGTTGGATGATGTGTTAAAACCCAACTTGAGTAGTCAGTTATGTGAGCAAGATGAAGGAGTCAACAATGCTGATGGAAGGATCAAAAGCTGTGACCTTAAGAAGTGTTGGGAGCTGAATACTTGCAAGGCCAAGAAAGATGACAACCTGACTAATGACTCCTATAGTTCAGAAGAAAAATTTCACAAGTTGACAATCCTTAGGTTGGAAGATGCAGATGCTAGAGCTGATGTTAAAACATCTCAAGTCAAGAAAGGTACTTCTAGCCTTAAAATAAAGAAGAGTGATGATGAACAAATTGCAAAAGTGGTTCCTAGGGTTGCTAAACGATTGAAATCAAGGAAGAGGAAAGCTATTGAGTCACCTCCAAAGATGAGAACTGATAAGCAGAAGATCTATGTGGATGGTACTACAAAATCCAGGAGTAAAGTGTTCATCTCTTCCAGAAATAGGAAGATCAGAGATAAGTCTGATGATAATGTCCAGGATATCTCTCAAATAAAGGAAGTCGTTGTTGTTAGAACTTCTGAGAAAATTCAAAAGGCCATACTAGATAACATTCCTGTGCTTTTCATAAAATGGTGGAAGTATGTTCTGGAAAAAGAATTTGGTATAGATACTCTGGATATGGTTGAGTTTGCTAGGATATGGGTCAGAGAGGGTGTGGGAACTTATGGTATTCAGGTGTGTACGAATAAGTTGCTCTGACTGTGTTTTTTTGGGAGCTTCTTGAAGGACTTCTTTGTGCAATGAGTCCTTTGAATGGTGATGAGAAGCTGATGTCCCAAAAGATGTTATAGCATCATGTTGGCTGGTGGTTATATCTGGAAGATGGTTAAGATTGGACATGTGGAGTTGAATGCTCTAGCATTTTTGGTCAGAAGAGGTGGAGATTATGGTCATGTGTTTAGTAGTTTGTTTTGGCAAAGCATAACTACTATTTTTGAAGACTTCACCAGTTTCAACAACTACTGGTGGATGTAAGGATAAAGGAATTGTGATCTCTTGAAGAGACTGGATCTCAGTAAAGCTTATAAGTAAGCTGAGAATTTATGGAGTTTGTGACACAGTGTTGAGTTTGGATTATTTTGCTGATAGTAAATCCAGTAGTGGAGCATATGTAATTCCCTGGTGTCAAGAGTGTCCTTGGTGAAGGATGTCTTTGTTCTGGATCTGAAGCTTAGTGCTTACATTATATCGATGGAGCATCTACATAGTCATACGGGAGAATGATGAAGTAGAAGGTTTGCCTTGGATGGTGAAGATGAATTATATGATAGCCTTTGAAGAAAGGGACAGTGGTACCAAAATGCATGTACTCAGAAAATGTGCTCAAATGTTCATCTCCATCTAGAGCATTTGTCTATGGATTTTGCAGCAAAGGTGCATTTATTGTGAAGATTGCATGTTGATCAAGCTTGTGGAGATTGGTTGCCTCTTATGAGGATATAATGTCAGATAGCATGTTATGACATTAGGCTGTTGATTGGTGTTTTGGTGTGGCCTTGAATGTCTGAAGACAAGATTGAATCATGGCCTTGAATAGATTGTACACTTGTCTTGGTGTGTGTTATTCTAAGTGTGAGGAGTTGACTTAGAGTTCAGTGGAAGGCATTGTGTGTGTGCTTCAGATCTTGTGGATGATTGTGTGAAGCCTTCATAACTGGATGGATGAAGAATATGTCTGGATTTTCAAAATGTGGATATTGCTGACAGAAGAAGTATGGTTTTGTACAGAGTGTCATAGGACTTACTTGTTGAGGTTTGTCCAATTGTGGCTAAAAAGGGGGAGAAATAGTTGTGATGCAGTCAAGATGCAAGAGGTGCTGCAATGACAAGGAGTGCTGCTAGTTGTGATGCAGAAGTGCAGATATTGAAGGGGAGAGTTGTTGAACAGCTTGTATGTTGGTTCTTGCCTTGAGGGGGAGATTTATTCCATGCTGCTGGTTAGTGTTGAAGTTTGTGTACAGCAGAGTATTAGAGTGTTTGTGCAGCATGCTGAAAGCATTGTGAAGTGTAGCTGTTTGTGAAGACTGTGATGTTGCTGCAAAGGTTAGAAAAATCATATTTTTATCCGCTGCTGAAGTCTTTGAAGTTGCAGAGTGCAGAGTTTGTTTTAGCCAAAATTAGCCAAAGGGGGAGATTGTTAGTTCTTGGATTGGCTGGAATTTTGGTAAAACAAAGTATATGCAATGTTGATGTCAAGGTATTGATGTTGCAACATTGAGTTTTAACACTGGGCTGTGTTAAGTTTGTAATTACTGAAGTTGGATGTTTGATGTCACATAGGCGATGTTGTGACATTAGATCTGCAGAATTAATGACATCAGGTTGTGATGTTGTTAGGGTTTGCGTGTTAGCTGGAATTGTGGAGAGAAAGCTGTCTCATTGGATGCGAATATCTTGGGTTAGATATTCTCTGTTGCATAGAGATTTGATGCAGATTTGTAGGAGATTTAAAAGGTTGAAGATTTGAAAAGATTTTGGGGATAAAATCTGTTTTGAAGATTCAGTTTTAAATAACAAATCAGATCAAATATTGCAAGGAGTCCAAGCCCAATTCAGGTGGCTATATAAAGCGCATAGACTAAAGGAAGAAGGTACAGAAATACAGAGAGAAGATCAAGAGCATAGGTTGAGTGTCTTGAGTATTTTGTACGAGTTTTGTATACAGAATTCTAGGTTGAATTGCTGAGTTGTTTTCTGTCCTCTCTTAGAAGCTGTGAAGCGATAGAGAGTTGTGTGACTTGATCAAAGCTGTGAAGCAGGATCAAGGTTTCTCAAAGAGGTTGTTCTTTGAGTGTTTTAGGGATTGAGTAGTGTTATCATATCTAAGTGGTTTCTTAGGTAGGAAGTCACTAGTAGGAATTAAGTTTAGGAGATTGTCAACTGGGTTGTTGAGTTTGTAAATTAATTCTACAAGTAGTGAATTTCATCCCTGGCTTGGTAGCCCCCAGATTAGGTTGTTTGAACTGAACTGGGTAAACAATTTGGTGTGTTCTTCTGTTGTTTATTTCGTCCATTGTGCAGAGTGTGTTGTTGTGACATCGCACTTAACATCACACATCTGGTACCAGAATTTCATACTTGATTCGTCCATAAGCAAAACTCAACACACAACCATTATACGATACCACAAAAGCGATGGACACAACATGACAGCACTCAACCTTATTCTCTCACTTGAATTCCTCGGTGAGAACTAAGACAACAACGTTCTTAGTCCAACAAAAGGTAGATTCCAATTATTTTGATTATTCACAAATATAGAAGTTTCTCTACACTTGAAAATAAACCGGGGCAATGCATCCACTTGAAGAACCTTTCCATCACTTCGTACACATTAACCGGAATTTCTTACCTTCATTATCCGTTACAAATCCCACTTACACCAAATTACTTAATGGGAAATTCGCAACTAACAATTCTCATCAACTTTTTACAAAACTTTTCCGGTATAAACCGTTCCAAGATTTACACTTAGTCCGTAATAAGTCATGATTTACTTCCCGTTATTTAGCGCAATCTTGCCTCTTAGAATACAACACTTACTACTTCACAAGGTACGTCCCTTCACACTTGTCTCAAGAATAAGAATCCAACACGTACACTTGTAATCACAGTGCTACCACTACGCTCATTCTTAATACCAAAGGGTAACTTTCTAATTCACGTCATACTAACAGGCTCCTCACAGGTGAACTATCCTTGACTACACTTTCTTAACTTAAGCCTCAACAACTACTCAATAGCTCTATTGCACATTCGTCCAAAAATACATTCCGTTATCACTTTCTCATAACATACCGTCAATACCATTTTCTAAATCGTGCTTACTTTCGCTCCCCATTGTTATCCTCTTAGGTCCAAATATAAAACCATCTTACAAAGATTCCCTTAAATTCCAAGATACTTACTCTGATTCTTAATACAACTTCTTCCGGTTCGTATCACTACAATTTCTGTTACTAAATGAAGTTCATTCTTCCCAACACAATACCTTATACGGTTTCTTGGGTAATTTAACAAATTCCAATTTCCAAATTGGTCTCTTACCGAAAACAGAAATCCTGATGTATTCTCCTGAACCTGATCTCCCTTCCTAATCGAAGATACATAATTTATCTCATGCTCTATGCCCGACGCATACTTGTTTCACTTGAAGCATGTAAACACCTCCTTGTGTCCTTTCACACACTTCTATACTACCTTAGATTTCCATAAGGTCGGACGTCCTTAGCTCTCACTTATAACCAGTTGGAAGATATTGCTCCGAACACATTCCTTAAGGTACTCTCGTCCATTCAAGATACCATAGTGACCTTAGAACTGAAACACCAATACATATCTCACTTCCGAACCTTATGTCACACATTCCACAAAGCAACTTTTCTTTCCCACAGAATGAGATTACTTGAAATCCTTCTCCAAATCAGTTGTCAATCCAGCCTTACTAGCAATTTTACATATTCCTCAATACTTTAACCAATCGTCCGCTAGAGATTCTTTACTTTCAGACCCCATCCTTTCCAAAGGATTGCTTGAACAACACACCATTCTTTAATTTCCATGCTACCCCAGCACAACTTCTACTAAAATCTCAACTGAGCTAACCAAAACCCTTCACTACTAACTCTTGGCTTGAGCCTTCCCTCACAGCACAAGTTCCGACAACACTTCGGAATCCTCGTGGTCGCTCAACCATGATTCTACCTATCGCATACATAGCATTAGGTTGATCAGGCCCAACACTACATAGTATGATATTAAGAGTCATGCTGGCAAGACACACTTAAGAGGCAGGAATAGAATTACTTATGATGTTTCAAGGCTAGGTCGAGAATACGACCTGCTCTGATACCAACTATAACGCCCTGTATAATATTTATCTAGAATAATACCATACAAGTGTTTTTATTTGGTACTGACACATCAAAAGTGCCTAATGGCATAATTCACATACTTTTCCATTACTAAAACATAAATACAACATATGGCACAAGTCATGGAAACTAGCCAAAAGATAAAAATCTAAGAATAATATACAATTTCCTCAATTGTATACAACAAAATAATACACAGCGGAATTAGCTTAACTAAGCTTCTCTTGAAACATCCAAGCATCGCTCGACTTGTAAATCAACCTGCAACCTGAACCTGAAATATAGCAACTATAGTGGGGTGAGATACATTAAATCTCAGTGAGTTCTCTATCTTATAGATCCTCTCGGCTTTACAGGGTTCTAACCAATCCTAACTCAAGTCAAGGGGAAGGGAAATGACCTTGAGTACACAATCTCACAATCTCACACTATATGGAAACATGTCATGAGTCTGTTAACTCATAAAAATCACACTGAAGGAATTACGTCCTGAGCATGTTAACTCAAGATTCCTTACGAATCGATAACCTTACCAAGGCATCCCCTTTTCCCATCCGCTTCTACGTCTAGAAGTCGACCCGAGTTATGGATCATTGTAGTTACTTCGCATACGAAATGGATTCGGGATCATCGGCCTGTTAACCGTGAACTGTCACTTCTCATGGCCTATTAATCATCACAAGTCTCTTTACCATATAGGCTTCATTCGTACTACACGCGGGAATCAAACCTGCCAAGTAATTGGGCATACGTTTCAGAGGAGGAGCTCGAGTCTCATGAAACTACACCTAAAGATAAATGGTTACGATTACGTGATCATATACACAACGTGATTGTATTCGACAATCACAAGGCCACAATGCCTTAGGGCCACATTCGACTTTTCTCAAAGAACACAATGGTTCACACACATATTCCATACTAGTGTCTCACACTCTCCTAGACCAATATCGTCACGGATGTACCTTCCTACATTAGGTGCCCGAGCCTTGCCATCTAGGTTATCTACTCCAGGCCAGAACTCGTCAATGAATGCACGAGCGTCGCCATCCAGAGTTTCTATCAATTTCTAATCACAACCTAGAATCATATCATTAGGTTTGGGGTAAGTTTTCTCACTCTTCCTAATTCATTTTAAGCATGCATATTCTCTCAATTATGTTCAACAACAATATTATACAATCATATTACAACATCAATCATAAAACACACATGATAGCATAATATGTCAAACATAATCACATAGTAGTTTACACATTTTTAAGGCATACAAGCCACTACTATCCGCTACCAAGCATCCTTGGTTAAATCATGGTCTCACATCACCATTCACTACCTTATTAGATCATCTATCCAAAGGCTTTGAACTCGTATCAATCGGATTCCCGATTCTTGAGTTTTGGTGGAAACAAGAACTACCCTATTCACATATGCATTACTTTTACATATTTATCTTATAAATCCATAGCATATAACTATGATTCTACCTCAAAATCACAAAGAGCATTGAAATAGCTTCCCAACTCTTCGAACGGGGAGCAAAATGGACTTACGGTTCAAAAGTTATGAAAAAAACAAAATCTGACATTTTGGAAAATTTCTGTGATCATGCGCCGACGCATAAACCTGGAAATTTCGCCCGGGTCAGCGCACGAGATCATGAGTCGACGCATGATCCTGAGGGTTAGCGTATAAAAGCGCAGATTCTGCTAAAAACTCAGTTTTCGACCGTTAAATGCCTTCCGGACCTCCAATTTCGATTCCGTAAAAAGCCTCGGTCTCAGAATTCGACATACTATGATATTTTCTCCATAAAAAGCCCATCCAACACAATTACAACATTAATACCAATTTATCAAATATGAAAAGTTAGGTTTTTCAATCAAACCCATTCAATTCAACTCAATGCAACATACCCAAACCATACTATATCAATCAAAACATGTTCCAAACATAACAACAAGTATTCTCCGCAGTTTATACCGCATTTCATCTGTTAGATTTCATTGATTTAACCGTTTAATCATTTTCTCTCCAATCTAACCTAAGTTCTAAACTTATATTTCTAGAACTTAGAGTGTTTAACTAGAACCCACCTGATAATCAAAGAGGAGATTGAAGAAGATGATGAATAGTGAAGATGATCCATGAGTTTCTTCTTCTTCCTTGAGCTTTTCCTCTCTTTCCCTCTTCTCTTCTCTTCCTTTCTTCTTTCTCTTTTTCCACGTTTTCCCTTTTCCTCTTCTTTCTCTGTTTTTCTTTTTCTTCTTCTCACCCACTTTCTATTCTTTCTCTTTACAAATATATATATATATATATATATATATATATATATATATATAACCAATATCATATAATATAAATCCAATAGGGTAAAATATCTCCAATTGATATTTTATCGTCTCACACCAAATGATCAATTATTAGAGTTACCATAAAATCCTCTCTTAGACTAATCCCTTTAATAAAATAATTGATCTCTTCAGAGTTCATTAGTTGCTCTATCGATCCCAATTGATAATACTTAAAGTACTTAGAGGATTCCATTAATCCAATTAATCAAAGATAGAGCACATAAATACTCATCTGACCTCATCTGATATCTAATTGAACATTTAAATAATATGGGGTATTACAACCTATATAGGTGGGATAGTGTGGCAGACCCCCAACTATACGTTTTTATTTTGTCTATGTCTTCTAATAAAGGTAGGTACATAGGATGCATAGAGTTACCACTTGCATCCGGAAATAAAAATAAACCTATTAGTAGCATTATATAAATTCTTGTTTTTCATATTTTCAAGATTTCTGGAGAGTTTATTGTTAACCTTATTGCTCTATAAATGTTTTTGAGCCATGATAGTAATAATTTTTGACCCCTCAAATCTCTTTGGGTAGGGGCAACCCCTAAAAGTTCTTCCACCACATTACCAACAATATTGGTGTCACCCCTTACCGCCTTACCATTAATAGGTAGACCCAAGAGCATGTAAGTGTCTTCGAGTGTCACAGTACATTCACCTATTGGTAGATGAAATGTATGCGTCTCGGGTCGCCACCTTTCTTGAAGCGCTAAAATAAATTTTGAATCCGAGTAATTTTTTATCTCTTTTACTTCTCCAAAACCCGCGCGCTTCAGATACGATTCAATCAACTCGTCACAAGGGATATATTTATGCCCACGAGTTTGGAAGTCATTAGTATTCTAAGAAAAAATAAATAGTTAGCATAGACATTGTAAAATAAAAATCGTTAGAACAATGTGATTATAACAAAATGCAACATTATACTTACATAAGAAGCGATGTTGTTTGGTGTTCCTCGATGATTCTCTCCCATTGTTAACAGATACATTTTTTTAAGAAATATAGAGTGTGACTACAACAAGAAAATATGTGTTTTACAATGAAGGTGATGATGAATTTTACAATGAAGGTGAATGTATTTATAGTAAAAATTTTGAATTGTGGTAGATAGATGAAATAAATTGTTAGAGATGATAGTAATAATTACCATGCAGAAGAATAAATGAGTTAGACGAATGTATAGATGAATTATGACACTTGGCTATTTGCATGCATGCAAGATTTCATTTTCTTACCAACTAATGGGGTGTCTCCATTTGAAATGGTGCCCCCCTTTTAGTTTGAATGCTGACTACAAACCATTTGGCGCCATGGTTATTTTTCGTGGGAGGGGGCTCCAAACCATATGTCGTCTCCCTTATAATTTAATGAGGTGGCTCCAAACCATATGGCGCCTCCCTTGTAAATAATAATATTTTTTTATTCTAATTCGTTTGTTATATGTATAGTCCACTAAGAGAAGGTAAGTATCATTTAAACTACATTTCAAAATCTAGAATTATGTCTAGAACATCAAATTATATTGTGCATGCTCATTTTAATGGAGACACTTACATCTCTGATATTTTCGGTTTCGGGTTTCAAAATACTGATGTTACCCGAATAACAATGAGCAGGAAGTCCAATTTCTTGCATTTCAAAGAGTGAATAGAGTCAAAGATGTTGTCAGGTCCAATATCTCAAATCATATATAGAAGTCCCATTTTTTTTAAAATAGTCAGGTCAAGTATTTTCAAGAGAATATAGAGGACTGGGGACTACACCGCGATCACCCCACTTGAAGACGTCGATGAAGATGCATTACCACTAAATCATGTCTATTGTCCTCCCCAACACATGACTAACTTGCCATTGAGTGGAGATGAGCCATCTGTGGAACTGTTCTACAATCCTTCTCAACAAGTCAAAGGTTTCAAGTCAAAGGTGTCTTGAAAGTGGGGAACCAGTACCGCACAAAAGCAGAGTGCATGCAAGCTATAGTAAGATTTCACATGGAAAATTTTGTCTATTTTGAAGTAAACCACAATGACTCAAAGCGATATGTCGTAGTTTGTCGAAACAAACTTTGCAAGTTTCGGTTAGCAGCGTCCTATCGAAAGAGAAGTGATTGTTGGGAGATAGGTTCAATTGATCCACCTCACACTTGTACAACCAACATTAATCGGCAAGATTATGGTAAACTAAGCTCCCAATTATATGCCAAGAGATTTTGCATCTCGTGGGAGTAGATCCATCTGTGAAGGTGAGCACGATTATTTCTCATGTCGTTGCACGGTTCAACTATACTCCATCGTACTGAAAAGCTTGGATTGGAAGAACTAAAGCGGTTGAACATGTATATGGGAATTGGGAAAAGTCTTACAATCAACTTCCGCGGTATTTGCTAGCACTTCAAAAATATGTTCCGGGTACGGTTGTAATATTGGAATCGCTCCCAGCATACACTTCTGATGGAACATGTATTGTTGGCTGTAGGATATTCTCTCGCCTCTTCTGGGCATTTAAACCGTGCATCAAAGGTTTTGCTTTCTGCAAACCTGTTATTCAAGTGGACTGCACATGGTTGTATAGAAAATACAAAGGAACATTGTTGATGGTGGTTGCACAAGATGGAAAAAATAATATATTTCCAATTGTATTTGCTCTGGTCGAAGGTGAGACAAGTAAAGCTTGGAGTTTCTTCCTAAAAAATCTCAGAACACATGTAGCCCCGTGATCGGAAAAATAGCAAGTGTACTATTTTCACCGATGTAGTAATAGTAGGGGTTATCCCCAGAATCGATCTCTCGAGGACTGCGTGTAATTATAAGTGCAGATGCTATTTCAATTAAACAAAATGATTTTTTGGGGTTTGTTTGGTTGAGAGAATTTTAATAACAAAATAAAATAAGCAGAATAATAAAAGTGCTTTTTACGAATATTAGGAAACATGCTAGGGAAGGTGTATAAATTGCTTAGTAAGAACCTTAAATTATAATCAAAGAGAAATGCCTCAAACCTTAATTTTACAAAACCTTAATAATATTTTTCTTAAATTCCTTAATTGAAAAACCTTTGATATTCTCCCTTGACCCTAATTCCTTAGTGGTCAAGAAAGAACATCAAGCAATAGTCCTGACAAGGTTTATAAAAGTCACTACAGGGTATCCCCATTCCTAGGAAATATCTACCGTAGTGTTATTATGCAAAATGATAGATTGGGTTTTTCAGACCAAATCCCTAATCGTAAATCCTTCCCAATTTAACCGATTGCAACAAATATTTTATAATTTGCATAATAAAAGATTAAAGCAAGAAAACAAAATCTCATTGACTAAATCAAAATAGGTTCATACATTACAATTCAGGGACACCCCCTAGCATTGGGGGGTTTAGCCTCTCATGTTCATAACAGAAACAATAACTTAATAAAAATAAAGAAAAGCCATTACACTAATAATCGGATTCCTTCGATCTTCAATTGCTTCCGCGGTTGAGAGATCTCCGTTCTCCAAGAACTCGTGAAAACATCCAAAATAATACGTAATTCTCAAAGTCCCTTTCTTTCGTGCTTTCCTCAGCTTAAAAAGTGTCAGATCACTAAACAGCTTGTGACATTCCCAAAATACCCTCAAAGGACACTTAATTGGAATAATTAAAAAATCACAAAATTCCCTTCCAGTGGCCCTGACACGGGCAGCCGTGTCAGGCTGCTGACTCTTCATGCGCCAAGGCAGTTTCTCAGGGGCCCTGATACGGGCCGTGTCCTGTGACACGGGCAGCCGTGTCAGGCTTCTGTTTGATCTTTTCCTTGTCCCATTTTAGTGCTCAAACTTCCATCTCCCGGGCCTCCTGACACGGGTCGTGTCCTGTGACACGGGCAGTCGTGTCCTATGACACGGGCAGTCGTGTCAGGCTTCTGATTAGTCTTTTCCTTGAACTTTTGGCACTCCAGCTTTCACACGCGCATCTGATTAATGACTTTATACAAACCTGAGAAACACAAAGAAAACACTACCACATCAAAGCACAAACGGTCTAAAAACGAAATAATATTAAAACAAAAACTTGCTTAAATAAAACACAAACACTAAGTAGAAATGCAATACTATGAATTCAAATACCGAAAACATAACGGAAAAGATAGACACAAACGCCTGAAAAACTACGAGTGAAAACCACTTATCAAACTCCCCCAAACTTAAACCGTTGCTTGACCTCAAGCAACAAGCTTGCATAAAAATTTTCAGATCAAACGGTACAAATCCAATGAAAGACCTGTGAAGGTAAGGTGTGTCGATACTCATACGTGAGCCTTTGTTCCGATCAGTTAAACTAGTTCTCTAGGTAATCGTCCGTTAACGAAGGTATTCCACAAACACAAACCGCGATAAAACCATGGACCTACATCCCCCTTTTCGGTTACCTCTCCAACTATGCTTTGGGCTTAAGTCTTTTCTTCGATTTTCTACCCCTTTCATTCGGATAATTAGATTAAGGCATTTTTTTTCGTTTTCCCTCACATGTACAAAATTGATCGAAAGTTTTTCTAGGCACCATTATCTCTTTTTCTCGCTCATTGGTGTTTATTAGTCCACTTTGGGATGACAATTGAGACTCAACCGCCATTAGGCTAAGTAACCGGGTGAGGGTTACCCAACTTAGAAGGACAGGTTGTCTTTATCGCCATTATTAATTTTTTTTTCGGTGCCTTAGGTCATTCTCTCAATCAGCCCTGTACATGCAATTCTTTTTAGTCATGCCGGACTATCACTATAAACTAATCGGGGAATACTTCTCAAATCCAAGTACTATGGCACAAATCTACACGTTGGACTCGTTTCCTTACTCCAAGGAATCTAGGGTGTTCGGGTCATTCCTAAGTTTTCAAACTTTCCCAATGTCCCTAATTCTAACCCTCTTCCCTCAAACTCTATATACTTTCTTGACCACCTCAAAATCACAGTATTCACAAGAAAAAATTTTAACAGTTCTAATTTGGGGAGAATTCAGAATGGTTTTCAACACACAAAACTGACATGACCTGTATAAAAAAGGAAAAACTAAAAGCAGTAAATCCTCCCCCAAACTTGAACTACACATTGGCCCCAATGTGTTAGAACAAGAGTGAGAGAGGTCACTCACAGAGATCCTTCCGGGATGCTGACGGTAATGCAACACCACTGCTACATCATCGTTTGCACATGTAAGATCCAGATTATTTCCTGCAACAAAAAAAAAATAACCAGCAAAAAGAAAGAAATTAATCAGATAAGCGTTGGTTGCCTCCCACGTAGCGCTTCGTTTAATGTCGCATGGCTCGACGGGTTACTCCCCAATGCTATGGGGGGTACTTCAGCTTACACATTTTTTTGCTTTTGTTGCTTGACCTTTCCACAACAGAGCACCAGTCAGATTCATGATTAAGAGCTACCTTGTGATTCAACTCACATCTAACTTCCACATTCTCCCTTTGATGTCTTTTTCTCTTCTTTCTTTGACGTTTCTTCCTCTTATTGACTTTTTGACTGGATGCTGGAGTCTTGCTAGGTGTAAAAGATGACTCAGATGCTGCAACCTGATGGATTATTCCAGAGACTTTTTCAAGAAGTGGTTTTGAGCTTTTTCCTTTTTCCACTGCTCGGATCATTCCAACTGAGGGGTGATTACTTTCCTCTTGACCTTGCTTCTCGAGCTCCAACAACTTTAAGGTTATTTCTTCCTCAAAATATTTCAAGGTTAGAGTACCAGTCTCAATATCCATACTCCACCGACTAGTCATCAAAAATGGTCGACCCAGTATGATAGTCATCTCCTCATCCTCGGGTAGATCAATGGTCTCAAAGTCTACTGGATAGGTGAAGTTTTCAATAGTCACAAGCACATCTTCTGCTAAGCCGTATGACCATTTGGTTGTGAGGGCGGCAAACGTCAGGTTTGTTCCCGTTTCACTTATTTTCTTTATACCCAGCTTTTTGAAAATTGAGAGGGGCATGAGACTCACACTAGTACCTGAATCAATCAAGACTTTCTTAAAAATTCGGTCCTTTATGGTACAGGGAATTGATACAAAACCAGGGTCTTTTTGTTTGATTGGAATTCTCCTACCTTGTGATTCCCCACTACTCTCCTCACTTAGACTCTTTACCTCCTCTCCACTAGGTTTCCTCTTCCTAATGACCTCCTTCATGAATTTCTTATATAGCGGCATTTGTTCAAGTGCTTCAAATAAGGGCATATTAATCTCTAACTTTTTGAACAATGAACTGAATTTCTCAAAGTCTTTTTCTTGTGTCTCCTTCTTTGTCACTCTTGAGGGGTACGGTAACTTGATCTTAGGTTTAACCGCTTCTTTTCTTTTCTCTTCGGTTGGCCTGGCTTCTTCTTCTGCAACTTCCTGGTTTTCTGTGGTAACAACATTGACATTCTCATGATTCTTTGGATTTGGTATGGTGGAGCTTGGGAGGGCGCTTGGTGCTTGAGAATTTGCAACTTGTTGAGCTATCTGACCCAATTGAACCTCCAGATTCTTTATAGGGGTTGTGGTATTCCTATAACTATTCCGGGTCTCTTCCTAAAATTGTATGTTATGAGCTGCCATCTTCTCAATGGCAAACTCCCATTGTGCTTTCTGAGGGACTGGTTGCTGCTGTGAATATTGTTGTTGATTATGATCTTTCTAGGAGAAGTTAGGATGATTCTTCCACCCTGGATTATAAGTTTGAGCGTAGGGATTATTCTGCTTCAGGAATTTTATCTCTTCAATTTATTGCGGAGTCGCAACACAATGTGCAGTATAATGGGGTCCACTACAAATCTCACAACTCATGGGTTGACCAGTTTGAACTTGTGCCACACTTTACGTACCCACTTTCATAGCCTTTAACCTTATTTCAACTTCTGCAACAATTTGATCTTCTACCTTCACAACCTGATTATTCAACTTTAAATCAATCACACCCTCAGATTTACTCACACTTCGATCATACAACTCCAAATGCTCGTTAGCGGCTATGGCTTCAATGATCTTTTTTACACCATTGGCTGTTGTAAAATTAGATGAGCCACTGGTAGCTGTATCAATTAGCTGCTTAGTCTTTATTCGGAGGCCATTTACGAACACCTGCATCTGCTCAGTTTAATCCATGTTGTGAGTCGGACGAGTTACCAAAACCTTCTTGAACCTCTTGTATGCGTCTCCGAGAGATTCTCCGTCCTTCTGTTTAAAGTTCACAATATCATATCTTTTTCGGATATAAACAGAGTCCAAAAAATACTCATTCAGAAACGCCTTCTCCATCTTTTCCTAAGTGGTAATACTCCCAGCAGGTAACGAATAGAACCACTCTTCAGCCTCTTCCGCCAGAGTGAAAGGAAACATTCTTAACTTTTTCGCTTCCTCGGTGTGCCCCACAATCTTGAGAGTGGTGCTCATAGTCAGAAATCTCTGCAGATGTTTGTTGGCATCTTCATTAACCTTTCCGGTGAAAGGTCTCCTCTCAAGTTGAATGATGGTGCTAGGATGCAGTTGGAAATTCGAAACATTCACCGGTTGGTTCACAATTGTTAACCTACCAACCGGTGCATTTGCCCCACCGTAATCGCCCAGAAGTCTTTCTGCTGGTGGATTGTTAGCCATAATAATGGTTTCCGACTCTGAGTCTGTACCTGTTTCTGAACCTGAATCTGATTGCTCTGAATGAACCGAAATTCTTTCTTCTTTTTCTAGATCCGAAATTACCGTTCCTGAAACTGACTCTGCCAGTCTTTCTTGTTTGGCTTGACGGTGTCTAGCGTGCAATGATCTTTCGGGTTTTGCGTCCAAAGAAAATTCAGCTGAGGGACTGCCTCGCATATACAGGTTAGACAGATAATAGTAATAATAAAAATAACAGAAAAATAAAATTAAAAATTTTAGTCACCGAAAGACAAAATTCCAATTGAACTAACACAAGCACTTAAAATTTTGTAGTCCCCAGCAACGGCGCCAAAAACTTGATCGGAAAAATATCAAGTGTACTATTTTCACCGATGTAGTAATAGTAGGGGTTATCCCCAGAATCGATCTCTCGAGGACTGCGTGTAATTATAAGTGCAGATGCTATTTCAATTAAACAAAATGATTTTTTGGGGTTTGTATGGTTGAGAGAATTTTAATAACAAAATAAAATAAGCAGAATAATAAAAGTGCTTTTTACGAATATTATGAAACATGCTAGGGAAGGTGTATAAATTGCGTAGTAAGAACCTTAAATTATAATCAAAGAGAAATGCCTCAAACCTTAATTTTACAAAACCTTAATAATATTTTTCTTAAATTCCTTAATCGAAAAACCTTTGATATTCTCCCTTGACCCTAATTCCTTAGCGGTCAAGAAAGAACATCAAGCAATAGTCCTGACAAGGTTTATAAAAGTCACTACAGGGTATCCCCATTCCTAGGCAATATCTACCGTAGTGTTATTATGCAAAATGATAGATTGGGTCTTTCAGACCAAATCCCTAATCGTAAATCGTTCCCAATTTAACCGATTGCAACAAATATTTTATAATTTGCATAATAAAAGATTAAAGCAAGAAAACAAAATCTTATTGACTAAATCAAAATAGGTTCATACATTACAATTCAGGGACACCCCCTAGCATTGGGGGGTTTAGCCTCTCATGTTCATAACAGAAACAATAACTGAATAAAAATAAAGAAAAGCCATTACACTAATAATCGGATTCCCTCGATCTTCAATTGCTTCTGCGGTTGAGAGATCTCCGTTCTCCAAGAACTCGTGAAAATATCCAAAATAATACGTAATTCCCAAAGTCCCTTTCTTTCATGCTTTCCTCAGCTTAAAAAGTGTCAGATCACTAAACAACATGTGACATTCCCAAAATACCCTCAAAGGACACTTAATTGGAATAATTAAAAAATCACAAAATTCCCTTCCAGTGGCCCTGACACGGGCCGTGTCCCATGACACGGGCAGCCATGTCAGGCTGCTGACTCTTCATGCGCCAAGGGAGTTTCTCAGGGGCCCTGACACGGGCCGTGTCCTGTGACACTGGCAGCCGTGTCAGGCTTCTGTTTGATCTTTTCCTTGTCCCATGTTAGTGCTCAAACTTCCATCTCCCAGGCCTCCTAACACGGGCCGTGTCCTGTGACACGGGCAGCCGTGTCAGGCTTTTGTTTGGTCTTTTCCTTGAACTTTTGGCACTCCAGCTTTCACACGCGCATCTGATTAATGACTTTATACAAACCTGAGAAACACAAAGAAAACACTACCACATCAAAGCACAAACGGTCTAAAAACAAAATAATATTAAAACAAAAACTTGCTTAAATAAAACACAAACACTAAGTAGAAATGCAATACTATGAATTCAAATACCGAAAACATAACGGAAAAGATAGACACAAACGCCTAAAAAATGTAATACCCCATATTATCTAAATGCTCAATTGGATATCAGATGAGATCAGATGAGCTTTTGTGTACTCTATCTTTAGATAATTGGATTAATGGAATCCTCTAAGTATTTTATGTATTATCAATTGGGATCAAAAGAGCAACCAATGAACTCTGAAGAGATCAATTATTTTATTAAAGTGACGGATTAATATTGATTAACCCGAGAAAGTATTTTAAGGTAACTCTAATAATTGATCAACTGGTGTGAGACGATAAAATATCAATTGGAGATAGTTTACCCTGTTGGATTATATTATATAATATTGGTTCATATATATATATATATTTGTTGGAAAGAGAAGAGAAAGTGGGTGAGAAGAAGAAAAAGAAAACAGAGAAAGAAGAAAACGTGGAAAGGGAGAACAAGAGAAAGAAGAGAAGGAGAAAGATTGGATCTTCATCATCATCACTATTCATCATCTTCTTCAACCTCCTCTTCCATGCTAAGGTGGGTTCTAGCTAGACACTTTAAGTTCTAGAAATATATGTTTAGAACTTAGGTTAGATTTGAGAGAAAATGATTAAACGGATAAATCAATGAAATCTAACGGATGAAATGCGATATAACATGCGTAGTATAGTCAGGTGATGATTGGAGTTGATTGGGTATGTTGGTTTGAGTTTGAATTGAGTTGGTTTGGTTGAAAAACCTAACTTTTCATATTTGATAAATTGGTATTAATTTTGTAATTATGTTGGATGGCCTTTTTATGGAGAAAATATCATAGTACGTCAAATTCTGAGACTGGGGCTTTTTACGGAATAGAAATCGGAGGTCCGGAAGGAATTTAACGGTCGAAAACTGAGTTTTTAGCAGAATCTGCGCATTTATGCGCTAACCCCCAGAATTATGCGTCGACGCATGATCTCGTGCGCTGACCCGGGCGAAATTTCCAAGTTTATGCGTCGGCGCATGGGCACAGAATTTTCCAAAATGTCAGATTTTGTTTTCTTCGTAACTTTTGAACCGTACGTCCGTTTTGATCCCCGTTCGAAGCGTTGGAAAGCTATTTCAATGCTCTTTGTGTTGGTGAGGTAGAAACATAGTCATATGCTATGGGTTGATAAGAAAATATGGGAAAGTAATGTATGTGTGAATATTGTAGTCCCCGTTTCCACCAAAATTCATGAATCGGGAATCCGATTGATACGAGTCCAATGCCTTTGGAAAGATAATCCAATAAGGTAGAGAATGGTATTGAGAGACCATGATTTAACCAAGGATTCTTGGTAGAGGACAGTAGTGGCTTGTATGCCTTAAAATATGTGTTAACTACTACGTGAAAAGTGGTGTTTTATGTGATGTGTGATTATGTGTGTTTACTTGTAATATTTGTGTTATGCCATGTCTATCTAATTGTGAATTATGATGAGAGAATATGTATGTTAAAATGAATTAGGAAGAGTGAGGAAACTTTACCCCATAACAAAATAATAGTGGAACCTAGTAATGGCTAGGAATTGTGATAGAAACTCTGGATGGCGACGCTCGTGCATTCATTGACGAGTTCTGGCCTAGAGTAGATAGAGTAATGACAACGCTCGTGCAGAAGAGGCAGAGGCGTGTGTCCATTACCGAATGGTATAGAAATGAGTGAACACTAGTATGGAACATGTGTGTAAACCTTTGTGGTTTTGTAAAAGGCAAAAGAGGCCTTAAGGCGAATGTGGCCTTGTGATTGTCGAATACAATCACGTTGTGTATATGATCACGTAATCGTAACCATTTATCTTGAGGTGTAGTTTCATGAGACTCGAGCTCCTCCTCTGAAACGTATGCACAATTAATTGGCAGGTTTGATTCCCGCGTGTAGTATGAATGGAGCCTATATGGTAAAGAGACTTGTGATGGTTAACAGGCCATGAGAAGTGACGGTTCATGGTTAACAGGCCAATGATCCCGAATCCATTTCGTATGTCAAGTAACTACAAGGATCCATGACTCGGGTCGACTTCTATATGTATAAGCGGACGGGAAAAGGGGATGCCTTGGTACAGGTTATCGATTCGTAAGGAATCTTGAGTTAACAGGCTCAGGACGTAATTCCTTCCGTGTGAACTTTATGAGTTAACAGACTCATGACATGTTTCCATATAGAGTGAGATTGTGAGATTGTGAACTTAAGGTCATTTCTCTTCCCCTTGACTTGAGTTAGGATTGATAGAACCTTGTAAAGCCGAGAGAATCTATAAGATAGGGAACTCACTGAGATTTGATCTATCTCACCCCACTATAGTTGCTTTATTTCAGGTGTGGTTTGCAGGTTTGCTTTACAAGTGGAGCGATGCTTGGATGTTTCAAAAGAAGCTTAGTTAAGCTCATTCCGTTGTGTATTGTCATTTTGTTGTATACAATTGAGCATATTGTATATTATTCTTAGATTTTTATTTTTGGCTAGTTTCCATGACTTGTGCCATATGTTGTATTTATGTTTTAGAAATAGACAAGTATGTGAACTATGTCATTAGGCACTTTTGATGTGTCAGTACCAAATAAAACACTTGTATGGTATTATTCTAGATGAATATTATACAGGGCATTACAGTTGGTATCAGAGCAGGTCGTGTCCTCGACCTAGCCTTGAAACATCATAAGTAAATCTTTTCCTGCCTCTTAAGTGTGTCTTGCCAGTATGAAACTTAATATCATACTATGTAGTGTTGGGCCTGATCAGCCTAATACTATGTATGTGATAGGTAGAATCATGGTTGAGCGACCACGAGGATTCCGAAGTGTTGTCGGAACTTGTGTTGTGAGGGAAGGCTCAAGCCAAGAGTTAGTAGTGCGGAGTTTTGGCCAGCTCAGTTGAGGTTTTATTAGAAGTGGTGTTTTGGGTAGCATGAGATTTAAGAGTGTTGTCCTGTTCGAGCAATCCTTTGGAATGGATGGAGTCTAAAAGTTAAGAATCTCTAGCGAAAGATTGGTTAAGGTATTGAGGAATATGTAAAGTCGCTAGTAGAGCTGGATCGACCCCTGATATAGATAGGAATCTCAAGTAATCTCATTCTGTGGAAAAGAAAAATTGTTTTGTGGAATGGGTGACGTAAGGTCCGGAAGTGGGATAGGTATTGGTGTTCCCGTTCTAAGGTCGCTATGGTATCTCAAATGGACAAGAGTACCTTAAGGAGGGTGTTCGGAACAATGTCTTCCAACTGGTTAAAAGTTGAGAGTTAAGGACGTTCGGCTTTTATGGGAACCTAAAGTAGTAGAGAAGTGTGTGGAGGAACACAAGGATGTGTTTACATACTTCAAGTGAAATAAGTGTGTGCCAGACGAAGAGTAGGAGATGAATTACGTATCTTCAGTTATGAAGGGAGATCAAGTTCAAGTTAATACTTTAAGTTTTCTGTTGTCGGTAAGAGACCAATTTGGAATTTGGAATTTGTTAAATTACCCAAGGAACCGTATAAGATATTGTGTAGGAGAAAGAATGAACTTCATTTAATAATAGAAAGTATAGTGATATGGATCGGAAGAAGTTTATGTTAAGGAATAGAGTAAGTATCTTAGATTTAAGGGAATTTTAGTCTGATGATTTTGTATTTGGACCTAAGAGGATTACAATGGAGAGCGAAAGTGAACATGATGTAGAAATGGTATTAACAGTATAGTATGAGGAAGTGACAACAGAATCTATTTTGGACGAGTGTTCAATGGAGTTATTAAGATGTTGTTGAAGCTAAAATTAAGGAAGTGTAATCAAGGATGGTTCACTCACGAGAACTCTAATAGTATGACGTGGAATGAGAAATTTACGCCTTGGTATTAAGAACAAGCGTAGTAGTAGCACCGTGGTCACAAGTGTACGTGATGGATTCTCATTCTTGAGACAAGTGTGAAGGGACGTACTGTGTGGAACAGTGAATATTGTATTTTAAGAATTAAGATTATGGTAAAACAATGAGAAGCAAATCAAGACTTATTACGGACTAAGTGTAAATCATGAAACGATTTGTACCGGAAGGGTTTTGTAAGTAGTTGACGAGAATTGTCGATTGTGAATCTTCCATTAAGTAAATTGGTGTAAGTAGGATATGTAATAGATAGTGAAGGGTAAGAAATCCCGGTTAATGTGTACGAAGTGATGAGAAGGTTCTCCAAGAGGATGCATTGCCCCAATTTATTTTCAAGTATAGAGGAACTTATGTATTTGTGAATAGTCAGAATATATGGAATCTACCTTTTGTTGGACTAAGAACGTTGTGGTATTAATTTCTCTCCAAGGAATTCAAGGGAGAGAATAAGGTTGTATGCTTGATATGAGATGCCAATTGTTTCGTGGTACCGTGTAATAGTTGCGTGATTGGTTTTGCTTGTGGACAAATCAAGTATGAGTTGTGGCTAAAACCCTAGAATGTCGTCATTATTGATTTCTTGCTAGTGTAGTTGTTTGAGCAGAAAAACAAACTACCCCGCTGAAGTTTTGTGGTGTGACCTCGTCGGAATTTGGAGTTTTGCCTTGTCACTTGGTTGGAGTGTGTCGTCTGAGTGTTTTAACTTTGTTTTGTATTACCTTGAGTGGATCATGGTTGGTGAATGTTATTTAAGTTAAGGAGCCACAAGTTGAGAATGATATTTCAAGGTAGAACAAATCGGATTGGTGGTTTGAGTGGTGATGACTTTTGAATTATAAGAATTGGTTTTTCGGCTTCTACGGCAGTGTTAACCGATTAACGCTATGTGGTTAACCGATTGACACGTGCAAGGATGGTGCTTTGCACTGAATTTTGAGGAGTTAACCGATTAGCTCAGATGGTTAATCGATTAACATGTGGGTAAATTGTGAAATCCCTTAAGAACCATCATCTGCATTTTGTTGCTGTATGTTTGCTCCGAGTGGAGAGTATTGTACGAATGGAAAACGAGATGGTAAGTAAATGAAAGACAGATTTGTGTTTTGAAATCGTAACTTTTGGAAGGGAGTTGATTTTTGGGGAAGTGATCTTGAATATTGTGTTAAGTGTGAGGAAGTCTTAGGTGTATTGTTATCATTAATGTTGAGAGTCTTAAGGATGAAGTTGGAGAATACTCACGAAGTATTGATCTCGTAAGGAATAGTTCGGCGCGTAATTGGTGTTATTAAGGTATGAGCGGTTGGTCAGAGTTAGTATGTGTTATCTTCTGTGCGTTCATGGTATTGGACTTAGACTACGAGAGAGTGGTACCAGTTGCGGGCAGTTGTGTTTTACCAAGAGAATGAATGTGGGAGTTATCTTTACAAGTACGGGTAAGAATTGAACGTTTCGAAGTTAAGCATATAACTTGGACCGTATGTGGTAACCAGAACTGGAGGTGGTTAACCTAATTTGGATGAGTTGTTTCGAGTTTAAAATGGATTCGGGATCATATATGTTATGGTTGTAACAGTGTAATTCCTGCACCTATCGTCTCGAGAGTGTTGGACGGATGTTGTAATATTGTGTGTTGGCAAACAAATTGCTCTACCCTAAGATGTCAGTAAGCTCCTTGTACTGTTGGTTAGTAAGGACCTCAGTGGATAAGTGTGATTCTCCGCAGACTGTTAACTACTTGTTAGGACTTAAGAAATTGTGGTATTTCACTGTTAGAATTTGGATTGCACAGTGGAAGGTGACAGATGAAGAGTTCAGTCAGACTAATAAGGATTAGAATGATTGTTACTTGTAAGTATGGAAGTAAGGAGATCTTGTTCTAAGCCTGTTACTTTTGGGGTGATACGAAAGAAATGAATTATCGGAGGTAATGGTCACAATGTTTAGTATCAGGCCAGATGGAACTGGTAAAGAAGTCGTTTGACTAGTTATGAAGTGGATCGAATGTTAAAGGAATTACGAAGGGACAGTTGTCGGTAATTGCACGAAGTTAAGGAATCACCGAATTACCTCACGAGGATGTGATGAGTGTTTATTATCCTAGACCAAGATAAGGTGTTGTGGTTTTGTTGTGTGACTCAGTAGAGGAATATGGAAGGGTACCTTCTTGCCGAAAGTAATATGTGACCAAGTGTTTTGTATAGAACAACAGATGAATTGAGGAGAAGCAAAGTTCGAAGTTAACCCAATATCGGATTATGTCAGAAATTCTAACGGAAGTGAAGTCAAGGGTGGAACTAAGACAGTGATACAAGTTATGATTTTTGTTGAATAGAGGAAATTCGGGGGCGAATTTCAATTTAAGGGGGGGAGAGTGTAATACCCCATATTATCTAAATGCTCAATTGGATATCAGATGAGATCAGATGAGCTTTTGTGTACTCTATCTTTGGATAATTGGATTAATGGAATCCTCTAAGTATTTTATGTATTATCAATTGGGATCAAAAGAACAACTAATGAACTCTGAAGAGATCAATTATTTTATTAAAGAGACGGATTAATATTGATTAACCCGAGAAAGTATTTTAAGGTAACTCTAATAATTGATCAACTGGTGTGAGACGATAAAATATCAATTGGAGATAGTTTACCCTATTGGATTATATTATATAATATTGGTTTATATTATATAATATTGGTTTATATATATATATATATATATATATATATATATTTGTTGGAAAGAGAAGAGAAAGTGGGTGAGAAGAAAAAAAAGAAAACAGAGAAAGAAGAAAACGTGGAAAGGGAGAACAAGAGAAAGAAGAGAAGGAGAAAGCTTGGATCTTCAACATCATCACTATTCATCATCTTCTTCAACCTCCTCTTCCATGCTAAGGTGGGTTCTAGCTAAACACTTTAAGTTCTAGAAATATATGTTTAGAACTTAGGTTAGATTTGAGAGAAAATGATTAAATGGATAAATCAATAAATTCTAACGGATGAAATGCGATATAACATGCGTAGTATAGTCGGGTGATGATTGGAGTTGATTGGGTATGTTGGTTTGAGTTTGAATTGAGTTGGTTTGGTTGAAAAACCTAACTTTTCATATTTGATAAATTGGTATTAATTTTTTAATTATGTTGGATGGCCTTTTTATGGAGAAAATATCATAGTACGTCAAATTCTGAGACTGGGGCTTTTTACGGAATAGAAATCGGAGGTCCGGAAGGCATTTAACGGTCGAAAACTGAGTTTTTAGTAGAATCTGCGCATTTATGCGCTAAACCCCAGAATTATACGTCGACGCATGATCTCGTGCGCTGACCCGGGCGAAATTTCCAGGTTTATGCGTCGGCGCATGGGCACAGAATTTTCTAAAATGTCAGATTTTGTTTTCTTCGTAACTTTTGAACCGTAAGTCCGTTTTGATCCCCGTTCGAAGCGTTGGAAAGCTATTTCAATGCTCTTTGTGTTGGTGAGGTAGAAACATAGTTATATGCTATGGGTTGATAAGAAAATATGGGAAATTAATGTATGTGTGACTATTGTAGTCCCCGTTTCCACCAAAATTCATGAATCGGGAATCCGATTGATACGAGTCCAAAGCCTTTGGAAAGATAATCCAATAAGGTAGAGAACGGTATTGAGAGACCATGATTTAACCAAGGATGCTTGGTAGAGGATAGTAGTGGCTTGTATGCCTTAAAATATGTGTTACCTACTACGTGAAAAGTGGTGTTTTATGTGATGTGTGATTATGTGTGTTTACTTGTAATATTTGTGTTATGCCATGTCTATCTAATTGTGAATTATTATGAGAGAATATGCATGTTTAAATGAATTAGGAAGAGTGAGGAAACTTTACCCCATAACAACATAATAGTGGAACCTAGTAATGGCTAGGAATTGTGATAGAAACTCTGGATGGCGACGCTCGTGCATTCATTGATGAGTTCTGGCCTAGAGTAGATAGAGTAATGACAACGCTCGTGCAGAAGAGGCCGAGGCGTGTGTCCATTACCGAATGGTATAGAAATGAGTGAACACTAGTATGGAACATGTGTGTAAACCTTTGTGGTTTTGTAAAAGGAAAAAGAGGCCTTAAGGCGAATGTGTCCTTGTGATTGTCGAATACAATCACGTTGTGTATATGATCACATAATCGTAACCATTTATCTTGAGGTGTAGTTTCATGAGACTCGAGCTCCTCCTCTGAAACGTATGCACAATTACTTGGCAGGTTTGATTCCCGCGTGTAGTACGAATGGAGCCTATACGGTAAAGAGACTTGTGATGGTTAACAGGCCATGAGAAGTGACGGTTCACGGTTAACAGGCCGATGATCCCGAATCCATTTCGTATGTCAAGTAACTACAAGGATCCATGACTCGGGTCGACTTCTAGACGTAGAAGCGGATGGGAAAAAGGGATGCCTTGGTACAGGTTATCGATTCGTAAGGAATCTTGAGTTAACAGGCTCAGGACGTAATTCCTTCCGTGTGGACTTTATGAGTTAACAGACTCATGACATGTTTCCATATAGTGTGAGATTGTGAGATTGTGAACTCAAGGTCATTTCCCTTCCCCTTGACTTGAGTTAGGATTGATAGAACCTTGTAAAGCCGAGAGAATCTATAAGATAGGGAACTCACTGAGATTTGATGTATCTCACCCCACTATAGTTGCTTTATTTCAGGTGTGGTTTGCAGGTTTGCTTTACAAGTGGAGCGATGCTTGGATGTTTCAAGAGAAGCTTAGTTAAGCTCATTCCGCTGTGTATTGTCATTTTGTTGTATACAGTTGAGGATATTGTATATTATTCTTAGATTTTTATTTTTGGCTAGTTTCCATGACTTGTGCCATATGTTGTATTATGTTTTAGAAATGGACAAGTATGTGAACTGTGTCATTAGGCACTTTTGATGTGTCAGTACCAAATAAAACACTTGTATGGTATTATTCTAGATGAATATTATACAGGGTGTTACAAAAAACTACGAGTGAAAACCACTGATCACCCCGCAGCCCAACTTATGTCTGATTTCCAACAGACATGCCTCTATTGTGAGCACTTACAATAATCTTTCTAATGGTTGGCATAATCCTCCTTCGGTCCATGTCTACTGCATAAGGCACATTACTCAGAATTTTATGCTGGAAATTAAAGACAAAAACCTCCGTACAAAAGTTGTGAATGCGGGGTATGCATTAAACCAACCATCAGTCGTGTATTACCGCGAAGAAATAAGATTGTCAAATGCGGAAGCAATAAGCTAGGTGGATAACATTCTAGTGGAGAAGTGGACAAGGGCATTTGATGGAGGATTTCGATGGGGTCACATGACCACAAACCTTGTCGAATTCCTGAACGGCGTATTCAAGGGAACTAGAAACCTCCCCATCACTACGTTAGTAAGAGCAACCTATTACAGGTTGTGGTCATTATTTACAAAGAGAGGCAAAAAATGGAGCGCTATTTTGGAATCAGGGCAGTTATTCAGCGAAGGCTGCATGAAATATATGAAGGAGGAAACTGATAAAGCGGCCTCACATCGAGTTAGATCATTTGACCGTCACGACTACAGCTTCATTGTTGAAGAGACAAAGGATCACAACGAGGGTCGGCCAATGGGACACTACAGGGTGGAAATTCATAAAATTTGGGCGACTGCGGAAAGTTTCAAACATTTTGTATGCCTTGTTCACATGTCATTGCGGCATGTTCTAGTGCTCGCCAGGATCCGTTCTTGCAACTATCAGAAGTTTACTGTAATACCCCGTAAATTATTTCACTCTGGATAATTTTATTACGATCAACTGGGTTCCGGTTTACTCTGAGAATTTATTGGATAAATTAATTAGGGTAAACTGATGAGCTCAGAGCAGATCAAATTAATATTATTTAACACTGAGGTTTTACTAATTGATGCATTTGAGATAATTTGGTAGTATTACTAATTAATGACTTTTCTCTATATCTTTTCTTTTTCCCTCATTTGCCAAAGATAGTAACATTTGAGAGAGAAAATAGAGAGAAGGAAGAAGAAAGGAGAGAAAAAGGGAGAAACGGAAAGAAGAGAAAATCCAAGAGTTCAAGATCAAGAATCATCACCCCATCTTCATGGATTCATCTCAGCTTCTTCATGATCATCATCTAATCCAGGTGGGTTCTAGATAGAGACTTTATTGTAGAATTTCTTGAGGTTTTAGAGTTAGGTTGGATTTTGGGAAAAATGGGGTTTTTGCAAAATCAAAGAATCTAACGGTTGATTTGTGTTACAATTGTGTAGTATGATCAATATATGGGTGGAATCATTGGTTGATAATTGTTATGATGTTTGATATTGATTGGAATTGGTAGGGTTTTGTGTGAAAACTAGGTTTTGATGTAGGAAATTATGTTTGTGAAGTTTGTGGAATAACCCATGATAGAACCATGATCATATACCTTCATTGGTTGATTGGGTATGGTTTTAAGGGTGAAATTGTGGTTGGAAGGCTGCTGTCAAAAAGGAACTTTTTTTCACCATAACGCAGAGCGCGCTTAGCACGGTCTGTAACGCCCTAGTTTGAGTTATTTTTATTTAATCGAGTCGTTTTGATTATTTTATTATTATATTATTTTATTTTTGACTTTTATGTGAAAATATGTTATTTTTCATCGTGATTATATTTTATCGCGTTTTGGGAGCGTTTGCGAGATATTTGAGTGTGGGGGTATTTTGGTTATTTCACTTTATTTTGATTGAGTTAGAATACAAATAGAAAGAAAAGAGAGAAAAGTAGAAAGAAAAGAAAAGAGGAGAAGAAAAGGAAAAGAGAAAGAGAAGAGGAAAAAGAAGAAAAAGAGAGAAAAACTTGAGAAAGAAGAAATCAATCTCCCGACTTTTCTACACGCGATTTAATCGGGTAAGGGTGCGAAACTCGATTATACTATGTTTGTGTATGATTATGTATGTGTGTGTTTGGATGATTCTCTTGCCTTTCCATGTTTTTCACTTCTAGGTCAAAAATGATAAAACGAGTAGAAATCGATGGTTTTACGGTCGGAAATCGATATAAATTGTGTTGTATGATCACAATGTGTTTATGAGTCATTACTGATAATTGTTTTTCTGTTGGAATTGATTTGGAATGAAAAATGAGATTTTTGGGGGGTTTTGGATCGTGTAACCCGTAACAGAATTTTTCTGGTTCTGGTGTGATTCTCCAGGCAAATTTGGGATTCGCTAGGCGAATTAAGTCTCGCCACACGTTCGCCAGGCGAAGTGCTGGCGAAGGGAGATTCGCTAGGCAAAATCGTAAGTCGCCAGGCGAAATCGGAAAGACAGAATTGGGGTAGCTTCTGTAACTTTTGGGGTTTTCTAATTTTGTGTCTCGTCACTAGTTTGCCAGGCGAAGTGCTGGCGAATGGGGATCCGCCAGGCAAATTCCTAAGTCGCCAAGCGAATCTGGCTGTTTCTCAATAAATTCTTTTCTTTGAAAAATTCATAACTTTTGATCTGTGATTCGGTTTGAGGCGTGGTTTGGTGCCTTAGAAAGCTTATAAAATGTTCTTGCTTATGATGATGGTTTTGAGATTGTTGGCCGATTAAATTATGTCGGGAATTAGAAAATACGTTGTTTTGTCGACTTTTGCCGTTTCAATGGTGCAAACTTGATGTGTATATGCAATATGCTGTTGGTGTGGATATTGTATGACCCGTGTACTGTTGTGTGATGAAATGGCATGAAATACATATTGTGATGATGATTGGTGGCCTTAGGGCAAGAAAATGCAATGTGTGGTAATTGATGATATATGCATGATTGTGGATGTGTATGTGTGTGCATTTTGAATGTCATGAGTCATTGTATGCCAAGCATCATGATATGCATTCTTGTGACGTCCTGAGTGACGGATTGATTCCAGAGGGAATCTGCTATAACATCGTGAGCCTTAAAAATAAGAGGTATGAATCGCCTTAAAAATAAAAGGACCGAAAGCGATGGTTATAGACGATCGTGTGCCCATGTGGGGTGTGAGCGATCGGGTCGTGTGCCCGTGTGGGGTGTGAGCTACGGGGAACATCGTATGCCCGACGGGGAGTTACAGTGATGTAACGAGCGATGATTCCAGCAGAGTTCCTGAGTGAACTAGTGATGAGAAACATTGGAAGTCGGTACCGCATATGCATTGCATAGAGTCGTTGTGTCGGTCTCTGTGCATTTGCATAAATCATGGATTAATTGTGTATGGAATTGTGAATGTGATTGATGAGATGGAATATGTATAATTGTATCAATGATGAGTGTATTGTGTATGACTGATGTGTATTGGTAGTGGATACCTGAGAATTGTACTGTGTTGTGTTGTATTTGATTGTGGTGCATTTGTGGTGAGAATATTTTACTTGTGCATTTCTGTGTTAATATATAATTATATGCAACTGTATTATGATTGTGTTTCTCACCCTTCTGCTGTTTTATAATGCTCTATGAGGCATTGCAGATTAGAGTTGCTGGAGGTCTTTTTGTGAAGCTAGGGTCTTCATTCTTTTGTCGGTCGGCTCTGATATGTGACACCGGGTAGTTAGGGAGGCCGTTTGTGATTATTTGATTTATGTATATGTATCTTTTGGGATTGTGCATATATGACTGTATTTGGCAGACAAACTTTTATGATATATATATATATATGAGATTCAGTTACGGATTTTCCGCTTTTATTCTGTAATTGGATTGTGGGTGTATTACTACCTGAATTATTGCATATCTTTATGAGCAGGGTTATTGTATGTTTGTTTCAAATTGATGTGGCGTCTCCAGTCTATGCCTTGAATGTGTAAATATACTCTGATGAAATTTTGTATTTTATATACTGCTTTAATAGCTTGGGGGTATAGATTGGGGGTGTTACATTAAGTGGTATCAGAGCCAGTTCGTGTCTGTTTGTGTCTGTCCTTGGTGGTGTTGGCGTTTGGGGTGAGCTGTTTGTTTAACCATAGTTTCTATTATTGGAAATAAACATAATATGGCTGGTAGGAATGACGCTGCTTTGGCTGCTGCTATGCAAGCTATGGATCGGGTTGTGCAGGGTGCACCTAATGCTGCTGGCAATGATGAGTTCAGGAAGAACAAACCGCCTGTCTTTAAAGGGAGACATGATCCTGATGGTGCACAGATTTGGTTGAAAGAGATTGAAAGGATTTTCTGAGTTATGGATTGTGCTGAGGACAGTAAGGTGAGACTGGGAACTCACATGCTACAGGAAGAAGTTGATGACTGGTGGGTTAGTACTCGTCATGTGTTGGAAGCTGCAGAGGAGGAGATCACTTGGGCTGTGTTTAGCATGGAGTTTCTGAGGAAGTATTTTCCCGAAGATGTAAGAGGAAAGAAGGAAACTGAGTTCTTGGAATTGAAACAAGGTAATATGTCTGTTGTTGATTATACTGCTAAGTTTGTGGAGCTTGTGCAGTTTTATCCTCATTATGCTGAAGCGACTGCAGAGTTTTCTAAGTGTGTGAAGTTTGAGAGCGGATTGCGTCCTGAGATTAAGCAGGCAATCGGTTATCAAAGGATAAGAAGGTTTTCTGATTTGGTTGAATGTTGTAGGATTTATGAAAAGGATAGTAAGGCTCGTTCTACTCACTATAAGAGTGTGAGTGACAGGAAAGGGAAGCAACAGTTCCGTAGTGGTCCGTATGTGACACCAGTTGATAAGGGTAAACAAAGGGGTACTTTTGATCGAAGGCCCAGTGGTGGAGGTATGTCTGGTCCTCTGAGGTGTTATAGATGTAGTGAGTTGGGGCATCGTCACTTTGAGTGCAGGAAAGATATGAGGAAGAGTACTAATTGTGGAGGTGTCGGACATGTCGTAGCTGATTGTAAAAGGAAGAATGTGGAGAAGTGTTTCAACTGTGGTGACCCTGGTCATATTAGCACGAAGTGTCCAAAACCGAAGCAAGCTCTAGCTAGTGGGAAGGTGTTTGCATTGGCAGGGACTCAGACTACTAATGCAGATCGTCTGATCAGAGGTACTTGTTTTATTAATAGTACGCCTTTAGTTGCTATTATTGATACTGGAGCGACTCATTCGTTTATTTCGTCTGAGTGTGTGAAGCGTTTGAATCTTGTGTTGTCTTTGATGGATGGTGATATGGTTATTGATACTCCAGCAATGGGGTCAGTAACTACTTCTTTGGTTTGTTTAAGTTGTCCTTTGACCATTTATGGTAAAGACTTTGAGATGGATTTAGTGTGTTTGCCGTTGGAGGGTTTAGATGTGGTCCTGGGAATGATTTGGTTGCAGTTTAATCGGGTTCATATTGATTGTTATCATAAGTTAGTAAGGTTTCCTTCTCTTGAGGAAGACAAAGACTCGAGGTTCTTATCTACCAAAGAGTTGAAGAGACTTTTGGCGGATGAAGCTCAGTTGTTTGGGTTGTTTGCGTCATTGACTGTGGATAGTCAAGTTTCACTTGATGTGTTTTCGGTTGTGTGTGATTTTCCGGAAGTGTTTCCTGAGGAGATTTCAGACTTGCCGCCAGAGAGAGAGGTGGAGTTTTCGATAGATCTAGTTCCTGGTACTAGACCTGTATCGATGACACCTTATCGTATGTCGGCATCTGAGTTGGTCGAGTTAAAGAAGCAATTGAATGAATTGTTGGAGAAGAGGTTTGTGAGACCAAGTGTTTCTCCCTGGGGTGCTCCAGTTTTGTTGGTGAAAAAGAAAGATGGAAGTATGCGGTTGTGTATTGATTATCGCCAGTTGAATAAGGTGACGATTAAGAATAAGTATCCTCTTCCGAGAATTGATGATCTGATGGATCAGTTGGTTGGTGCTTGTGTGTTCAGTAAGATTGACTTGAGGTCGGGGTATCATCAGATAAGGGTGAAAGAGGAAGATATTCAGAAGACGGCTTTTAGGACACGTTACGGTCATTATGAATATTCTGTGATGTCGTTCGGGGTTTCTAATGCGCCAGGTGTGTTTATGGAATACATGAATCGTATTTTCCACGAGCATTTGGATCGATTTGTTGTTGTGTTTATTGACGACATATTGATTTATTCTAAGTCTCGGGAGGAGCACGCGGAGTATTTGCGTATTGTTTTGCAGGTTTTGAAGGAGAAGAAGCTTTTTGCCAAATTGTCCAAGTGAGAATTCTGGTTGTCAGAAGTGAGTTTTCTTGGTCATGTAATTTCAGGTAATGGTATTGCTATGGATCCATCTAAAGTAGACGCAGTTCTACAATGTGAGGCTCCTAGACCTGTTACTGAAATTCGAAGCTTTTTGGGTTTGGCCGGTTATTATCGAAGGTTCATTGAAGGTTTTTCTAAGCTAGAACTTCCTTAGACCCAGTTGACTTGTAAAGGGCAAGCGTTCATTTGGGATATTCGGTGTGAGGAAAGTTTTAATGCGCTGAAGAGAAGATTGACGACAGCTCCGATTTTGATTTTGCCGAATCCTAATGAACCGTTTGTGGTGTATTGTGATGCGTCTTTGATTGGTCTAGGTGGTGTGCTATGCAAGACGGTAAGGTCGTGGCGTATGCTTCGAGGCAGTTGAGAGTGCATGAGAAAAATTATCCTACTCATGATCTCGAATTAGCGGCTGTGGTGTTTGTATTGAAGATTTGGAGGCATTATCTTTTTGGTGCGAGGTTTGAAGTCTTTAGTGATCACAAAAGTTTGAAATATCTATTTTATCAGAAGGAATTGAATATGAGGCAGCGAAGATGGTTGGAATTATTGAAGGACTGCGACTTTGGCTTGAATTACCATCCTGGTAAAGCTAATGTGGCAGCCGATGCGTTGAGCCGGAAATCATTGCATATGTCCGCTTTAATGGTTAAGGAGTGGGAACTTTTGGAATCATTTAGAGATTTGAGCTTCGTATGTGAAGTGACGTCGGATAGTGTGAGGCTGGGTATGTTGAAGGTTACTAATGATTTTCTGATGACGGTAAGTGAGAAACAGAAGTTGGATGTGAAATTGGTGGATTTGATGTTGGTTGGCGAAAAAGATGCGAGTGGTGATTTTCAAGTGGATATTAATGGTGTGTTGAGGTTCCGTGGGAGAATTTGTATTCCTGATGATGTAGAGTTGAAACGGATGATTTTGGAAGAAGGACACCAGAGTAATTTGAGTATACATCCGGGAGCGAACAAGATGTACCAAGATTTGAAGAAGATTTTCTGGTGGTCTGGATTGAAAAGAGATGTGGCTCAGTTTGTGTATGCTTGTTTGACGTGCCAGAAGTCGAAAGTGGAACATCAGAGGCCTAGTGGTTTGTTGCAACCGTTGGATATTCCTGAGTGGAAATGGGATAGCATTTCGATGGATTTTGTAACGGGGTTGCCGAATACACTGAGAGGGCATAATGCTATTTGGGTGGTTGTGGATAGGCTGACTAAATCGGAGCATTTCATTCCGATTGACATCAGTTTTTCTTTGGAGCGGTTAGCTGAGATTTATATCAGTGTGATTGTGAAGTTGCATGGGGTTCCGTTAAGTATTATTTCGGATCGAGATCCAAGGTTTACCTTGAGATTTTGGGAAAGTTTACAGAAGGCGTTGGGTTCTAAATTAAGATTGAGTTCGGCTTATCATCCGCAGACGGATGGGCAGACGGAGAGAACGATTCAGTCTTTGGAAGATTTATTGCGGGCGTGTGCTTTGGAACAAGGTGGTGCGTGGGATAGTTATCTTGCGTTGATTGAATTCACGTATAATAACAGTTTTCATTCTAGTATTGGAATGGCACCGTTTGAAGCATTGTATGGACAAAGATGTCGACACCATTGTGTTGGCACGAATCTGGTGAGAGTTCGGTGGTTGGGCCAGAGTTGGTGCAACAGACTACGGAAAAAGTGAAGTTTATTCGTGAGAAAATAAAGGCTTCTCAGAGTAGGCAAAAGAGTTATCATGATCGAAGGAGGAAAGATCTCGAGTTCCAAGAGGGCGATCAGGTATTTTTGAGAGTTACGTCGGTAACGGGTGTTGGTAGGGCATTGAAGTCGAAGAAGCTTACGTCTCAGTTTATTGGTCCTTACCAGATATCTGCGAGAGTGGGTGTTGTGGCTTATAGGGTGGCGTTGCCTCCGAGTCTGTCGAATTTGCATGATGTGTTCCATGTTTCACAGCTTCAGAAGTATGTTCCGGATCCGTCGCATGTGATTCCGATGGATGAGGTAGAAGTAAGGGAGAACCTTACAGTTGAGGCATTACCCGTTAGGATTTTGGATCGCGAGTTGAAGCGGTTAAGGGGCAAGGATATTGCACTGGTGAAGGTAGCATGGGGAGGCGCTGCTGAGGGCAATTTGACTTGGGAGTTGGAGAGTCGGATGCGGGAGTTGTATCCAGAGTTGTTCGTTTCAGGTAATATTTTCGAGGACGAAAATTTCTAAGTGGGGGGGAGTTGTAACGCCCTAGTTTGAGTTATTTAATCGAGTCGTTTTGATTATTTTATTATTATATTATTTTATTTTTGACTTTTATGTGAAAATATGTTATTTTTCATCGTGATTATATTTTATCACGTTTTGGGAGCGTTTGCGAGATATTTGAGTGTGGGGGTATTTTGGTCATTTCACTTTATTTTGATTGAGTTAGAATATAAATAGAAATAAAAGAGAGAAAAGTAGAAAGAAAATAAAAGAGAAGAAGAAAAGGAAAAGAGAAAGAGAAGAGGAAAAAGAAGAAAAAGAGAGAAAAACTTGAGAAAGAAGAAATCAATCTCCCGACTTTTCTACACGCGATTTAATCGGGTAAGGGTGCGAAACTCTATTATACTATGTTTGTGTATGATTATGTATGTGTGTGTTTGGATGATTCTCTTGCCTTTCCATGTTTTTCACTTCTAGGTCGAAAATGATAAAACGAGTAGAAATCGATGGTTTTACGGTCGGAAATCGATATAAATTGCATTGTATGATCACAATGTGTTTATGAGTCATTACTGATAATTTATTTGCTGTTGGAATTGATTTGGAATGAAAAATGAGATTTTTGGGGGTTTTGGATTGTGTAACCCCCAACCGAATTTTTCTGGTTCTGGTGTGATTCGCCAGGCGAATTTGGGATTCGCCAGGCGAATTTGGGATTCGCCAGGCGAATTAAGTCTCGCCACACATTCGCCAGGCAAAGTGCTGGCGAAGGGAGATTCGCCAAGCGAAATCGTAAGTCGCCAGGCGAAATCGGAAAGACATAATTGGGGTAGCTTCTGTAACTTTTGGGGTTTTCTAATTTTGTGTCTCGCCACTAATTCGCCAAGCGAAGTGCTGGCGAATGGGGATCCGCCAGGCGAATTCCTAAGTCGCCAAGCGAATCTGGCTGTTTCTCAATAAATTCTTTTCTTTGAAAAATTCATAACTTTTGATCTGTGATTCGGTTTGAGGCGTGGTTTGGTGCGTTAGAAAGCTTATAAAATGTTCTTGCTTATGATGATGGTTTTGAGATTGTTGGCCGATTAAATTATGTCGGGAATTAGAAAATACGTTGTTTTGTCGACTTTTGCCGTTTCAATGGTGCAAACTTGATGTGTATATGCAATATGCTGTTGGTGTGGATATTGTATGACCCGTGTACTGTTGTGTGATGAAATGGCATGAAATACATATTGTGATGATGATTGGTGGCCTTAGGGCAAGAAAATGCAATGTGTGGTAATTGATGATATATGCATGATTGTGGATGTGTATGTGTGTGCATTTTGAATGTCATGAGTCATTGTATGCCAAGCATCATGATATGCATTCTTGTGACGTCCTGAGTGACGGATTGATTCCAGAGGGAATCTGCTATAACATCGTGAGCCTTAAAAATAAGAGGTATGAATCGCCTTAAAAATAAGAGGACCGAAAGCGATGGTTATAGACGATCGTGTGCCCATGTGGGGTGTGAGCGATCGGGTCGTGTGCCCGTGTGGGGTGTGAGCGATCCATAAACGTCGTGTGCCCGTGTGGAGTGTGAGCGACGGGGAACATCGTATGCCCGACGGGGAGTTACAGTGATGTAACGAGCGATGATTCCAGCAGAGTTCCTGAGTGAACTAGTGATGAGAAACATTGGAAGTTGGTACCGCATATGCATTGCATAGAGTCGTTGTGTCGGTCTCTGTGCATTTGCATAAATCATGGATTAATTGTGTATGGAATTGTGAATGTGATTGATTAGATGGAATATGTATAATTGTATCAATGATGAGTGTATTGTGTATGACTGATGTGTATTGGTAGTGGATACCTGAGAATTGTACTGTGTTGTGTTGATTTGATTGTGGTGCATTTGTGGTGAGAATATTTTACTTGTGCATTTCTGTGTTAATATATAATTATATACAACTGTATTATGATTGTGTTTCTCACCCTTCTGCTGTTTTATAATGCTCTATGAGGCATTACAGATTAGAGTTGCTGGAGGTCTTTTTGTGAAGCTAGGGTCTTCATTCTTTTGTCGGTCGGCTCTGATATGTGACACCGGGTAGTTAGGGAGGCCATTTGTGATTATTTGTATTATGTATATGTATCTTTTGGAATTGTACATGTATGATTGTATTTGGCAGACAAACTTTTATGATATATATATATATATATATGAGATTCAGTTACGGATTTTCCGCTTTTATTCTGTAATTGGATTGTGGGTGTATTACTACCTGAATTGTTGCATATCTTTATGAGAAGGGTTATTGTATGTTTGTTTCAAATTGATGTGGAGTCTCCAGTCTATGCCGTGAATGTGTAAATATACTCTGATGAAATTTTGTATTTTATATACTGCTTTAATAGCTTGGGGGTATAGATTGGGGGTGTTACACGGTCTGAAGAATTTTCAGCCCTTCCAAGCAGGAGAAGCGCGCTTAGCGCGGGTGGGGCCCGCTTAGCGCGACCTGGAGCAAAAATAAAAATAATTTCTAAAATTCATACCTTTTGACTCGGGTGTCCATTCAAGTATTCTTGGTACCGACGGAGAGCTATGAGAATACCCTACCTAATGGAAGTGGAAATTATCGATTTTGATGTCCGATTAAATAATCAGAGGAAAACCAAGAGTGGTACCATTATGTTGAATTATCATATGTAATTCTATTGAGTAAATGTGATATGCTATGCTTATTCTATTGTTGTTTATCATAATTGTGAGAGAATATGCATGCTTAAAATATGAAATAGGTAGAGTGAGGAATATTACAATAAAACTATGTTGGAACCTAGTAACGGCTAGGAAATTGTTGAATAACATAACGACGACGATCGTACAAGAGAAGCCGAGGCGTGCGTCTATTACCGAATAGTATGGAAAGATTTACACTAGTATGGATCATGTTGTATTGTGTTTTAATTGAGGAAAGACAAAAGATGTCTTAAGGCTAGTATGGTCGGGTGATTGTCGAATACAATCACATTTGTGTGTATGATCACGTAATCGTAACCATCGCCCTTGAGAGGCATTCATGGGTCTCGAGCTCCTCTGAATGCAGGCATTACTACTTGGCAGGTTTAATTCCCAATGTTATAGTACGATGGAACCTACGGGTAGAGACTTGTGATGGCATGAGAGGCCATGAGAATTGACGAATTAAGGAAATAATGCGTCCCTTAATTCCGAATCCATTCGTATGCCAAGTAACTACAAGGATCCATGACTCGGGTCAACTTCTAGACGTAGAAGCGGACGGGATAAGGGGACGCCTTGGTAAGGTTATCGATTAATGATAAATTGTAAGTTAACAGACTCATAAACATGGATCCATATAGTGTGTGTGAGTACTCAGAGTCACCCCCTTCCCTTTTTGACTTGAGTTAGGCTTGGTAGAAGCTTGTAAAGCCGAGAGGACTTATAAGATAGAGAACTCACTGAGATTGATGTATCTCACCCCATGTTGTTGTTGTTGTTACATCACAGGTACTACAGGTTAGGCGAAGGGTAAGGACAAAGTTATTTAACTTTTCCTTACGGATCTTAGCTTTTTGGGATGGCAAGACTTCCGTTGTGAAGATTATTTTGAGATCATTAATTGATCTAGTTCTTAGTATTAGAACATCTTGTATATATAATGCCATAGTTTTTTTTGTATTAGGTATTTTTGGGCATGTATATGTATAATGTGTTAACTAGGGACTTATGGTATTTCAGTACCAAATTTGTGGTTTTCATGAATAATATATGCTTTGATGTATGTATTTATATATGGGCGTTACATTTACAAGGTTGTGAACTTATTCGGTCTCTACAATAACAGTTTTCTAGTGGTAGCTAGTGAGGACTATTGGCCAACCTATCATTGGGGACACAATTTACCACAACAAAAACATGAGAAGAAACAAAAAGGGTCGCCCTAAAAGCACACGAATTAGAACTGAAATGGACACAACTGAAAAAAATGGAAAAACTGTGTGGAATATGTCGTCTTCCCGGGCATACACAGAAAAGTTGTCCAAATGTTGAAACAAGTTCTAGATAGATCTACTTTTGTCATTAGAAAAGTTGTAACCTTCGAATTTAATATTTATAACAACTACTGGTTACAAGAAAACAAACTGAAATACTTCTAAACCAACACACAAACCATTAAACATATCAAGATTAATACAACATAAACTAAGAAATAACAACAATCAAAACAATATCATCAGTTCCAAACATCATAGACCTAACGTCGTTGTCATTTCTAATTCGCAGCCACTCACGTCGAATATTGCCATCTTCAATCGAGAAGTAAGAAACCTGTCTTTCAATACTTCTAATTCTTTCACCATCTGGAATGTCTCCTTCTAACCAGCGATTCAAACTCCTTCGTAGTTGCTCTAAACTTTGGATGTTCCAGAACAACATCTTTATCAGAGGCTTAGTTCTTGAAAAAATAACATGACCGTATCTTCTGAGATACTCGATTGAATCTGCTAAAATTTTAAGAAACAATGACAATTTAGGTGTGAACAAATGTACAAGAGTGACATCTATTTATACAAGAAAAACTTCAAATTAAATACTAATTAATACTATAATAATATATAATATATTAATAAAAAAAATTAATTAAAAAGGTGACTCCAAACCAGATGGCGCCCATTTGTAATTTAAAGGGTGACTCCAAACCATTTGGCGCCCCCTTTGTAATTTAAAGGGTGACTCCAAACCAGATGGTGTCATCTCACAATTTTACAAGGGGGAGCCAAACTAGATGGCGCCTCCCTTGAAGGAATACGTTTTTTTTTTTAAAACTTGGGTAGATTGAATATTTTGTTGAAAAGGTGGGTAGATTGAAATATGTTATGGGGAAACTTGATTATATGAGTAAAAATTTCGCATATGCCCTTATGATCTACTACATGTTGGTTTAATGATTTATTATGTTAATTACATATAAAAATAAATTATTTGTTAATTGAGACCAATAAAAAGTCAAATTTAAGACCAGATGATTTTTTTTTCTTTCTCTCTCTCTCTCTCCATCGAAAGAAGGTTAGGCGATTATGAAGGCACTTGAATATGAGTACATTGTAGTTTTTTCAAGGTTCTTAACGATGGTGGTAGGTTTTACTGTGAAACAAATAGTTCTCAAAATTTCTTCAAGTAAAGTGGTTACGTATGAGAAAACATGTTTCGACAATTAACATGATTTCATACCATTTATATTTAACACTTTTGATTTGTTAGCATCAGAAGTAGTGGATCTTTTATAGTGTGCAAAAGTTCATGCATAACAATGTTATGTCCTTATGGAGGATAGTGGCAGACAAACCGGCGCTTTGGAAGGATTTCCTGAAGGCTCGTTATGGAGCTATACAACACCACATATTAACTGACAATTTGAAGAAATCTTACTCTTCCTCTCAGTGGTGGAAAGATTTCATCAATAGTGGGAAATTTCTTACTAACAAAAGTTTTTATTTTGCAGATAAAGTCATTTTCGATTTGGGTGATGGCTCTAATATTCCTTTTTGGTCGGCGAATTGGAGGAAAGGATCTAGAATTTCAAAAGAATTTGAAGATCTTTTCCGCACCAGTTTGAATAAAGAAGTGTACGTTAGAGATTTTGAAGTGGAAAATTTACAAGATTTCAATTGGAATTCAGTGGGTCTGTCTACAACGATTCAGAACGAGAGCAGAACTAGATTAACGGAGCTGAAAAATTACATCGGAGTAGTGACAGTGCAGGAAGGAAAGTTTGATGCAGCAAATTGGTCGGATCAGACGAGTAAAACTTTCTCGATAAAGAAAGTATACAACCAGCTGGTGAATAGCTCTCTGAACTTAATCTATCCTTTTTCTTCTCAGTCTAGTTTATTGGCTTTCGATTGGTTATGGAAACTTAAAATTGCTCCTAAACTGATAATCTTTGGCTGGAGAGTATTGTGGGGGAGGGTGTCGGTTAAGTCAGAATTAATTAAGAGAGGTTTGGACTTGAATCCTAACTGTGTTTTTTGTGGTTTGGAAGTGGAGGATGTTGAGCATCTTTATTTTGGTTGCAGTAGGATTAAGAATATTTGGGAAAGAATTGGAGATTGGTGTGGTTTTGATAGTTTATATGTTGGCAATAGAATATAATTTTTCTTTGATTGGTGTGGCCTTGGTAACTCATCAAGTGGGAGCTTGAAGATGGGAATGATCTGGTTAATAATTATTTGGAGTATTTGGTGTTGCAGAAACAGTATTATTTTCAAAAATGGCACATTCAATTTGGATAATTTGTGTTGGGATATTAAGATTAGGGTTTGGAAATGGTTAAAGGTGGAAGAAATTTGTAAACCGAACTCTGATTTTTTAGCGTTTTGTATGGATCCTCTAAGAGGGTAGTTAGGTTTGAGTTGGTTGGGAATTTCTTTATGTCCCTTTTTGTACTTGTTACTGTTTGAGGAACACATTTTGTGTTCTTAATTTAATTCCAATGGCTTTCAGAAAAAAAAAATGTTATGCCACCTAGAACAATGAATGTGATGTTTAAGAGAATTGATTTTATCATTTAAAAAAGGTAGTGATGCAATTTTTTTTCCATTTGACTGTTATTTCTGTATAATCTTGATTATATATATTTTTAAATAAAGCATATTTAGTTTAGAATTAATTAAAAGTACAAAATGTCCGCTTAAACTTATTAAGTGATCCATATTATTGTATTATTGTAATGAACACAAAAAAAAAGTATGCAAAAGAAAACATTAAAATGTTCCTATATAAGACATTGGTGTGAGTCAGAAATGAACTATACATATTTCCTCTAACTTTCGAGGAATGACTTGTCGATGTGACCCGTAATTCGATAAAGAATAAAAAGATATTGCCAATCTCACAATTTACAGGCTCAATTGCACTAAAGTGACACTACAACAAACATAATCTAGTATATACATTGCATCTTCTTTGTGTTTTGATATGGGTGCATATCATACATGTGGGTCTGTCTAGTTTCCACAAGACAACATGTTTTATCTCTAGCATGTGTCCCCCCTACATTAATACTATAAAATTATTCCACGTAACATCTTTCACCTTTCAATTTTATTAGGTTTTATTTCGTTTTCCACACTAATATAAGTGCTTAACTAGTTCAGTGTTTACGTAAATAATTATCTAAACAGTGTTATATAATAAAGTCATTACTCCCATCATTATGTTAATTAATTGTATCATGAATTATATATTGTTAAGTAATAAAATCAACCATATGAGAAAACCTCAATCAACGTTTTGCATGAGTTAAATAAAGCACACGAGAGTGGTACCAACGAAAATAGACAATACTATATGAACTAGTAGAAGACCCATGCGTCCGCACGGGTAAGTTCATTCATATTTTAAGATCATTTGATAAGGATTGATTGTTGTTTTGATATATAATTGATATTATAAAATCACTATTAACTGCAAATATAAAAAAAAATAAACACGTAGTAAATCACCATTATAAATCCAATATATCTAATAACTATAAATATTTATAAATATCATTAATAATTATGAATATTTAAAAATATTTGGTTGATTAAAAAAAAATGTATTGTGGTGACAGTGATTTGTGAAAATAATGAGTTTCAGTGTTAAAATATTTATGTGGTCAACAATTTTTTAACACTCTTTCTGCAAATTTATGTCTACCAATATTATAATATGTTTAGAAATACTACAATATAATTCCTAAGCTAGTAATAATATAATAATTCAAACTCATGAGTGAATCACCCACCAAAAAATATCACATGCCGCTTTACAAGTTTAGTTACCATTTCAGACAAGTTTGTGGTTAACTTCTCCAAAAAAAACTATATCAGGTGGCTTTACAATATGACTTTTATTATAAAAAAATATATATCATGTGGCTTTACGATATAACTTTTATTACAAAATTAGTATTTTAAAATAGATTTAATATTTTATTTTTATTACATATGTTAATGTTAGGATTTATTTTGATCCTTTAATTTATATTGATCTTATAAAACGTTAAAATATATCGTGTTAGTCGTTTTTATTATATGATATTTCTTGAATTAAAGGATCAAAATAAATTCTGAAATGTGCAAAAAAATTATTAAATTTTTAAAATAAATTATTACTATAAAATACAAAAATGATATGACAGTACTCATTTATATATATATATATATATATATATATATATATATATATATATATATATATATATATATATATATATATATATATATATATATATATATATATATATATATAGAATTTGGTGATTAACTTAGAGAGACATACTTGTAAATTTATAAATATGTGACAAAAACATTAAACACTATAGTCAAATAATGTAATGATAACATATTAAACTAAAATATGTTTTCTTAAGGGGTGCAGTAGCACCCTTCGGATCCTTAATAGCTTCGCCAGCATATAAACTCACATATGAACCCTCCCCCCAAAAGATTTGGACTATCAGGTGTGAATGTTTCAGATAGAAACAATCTTGCTCTGCAGCATTCGCATTTGGAAAAACATAACTCTATCTTGCGCAGTTGTCATGAATAAATATGTCGCGTGACCAATGCCTGTCAACTTTGTGATCAAGACCATGTCATAGTACCTACCCTGTAAGCATAATACAACAATGAATCAATTAGTTTCTACAGAATTCAAAATATATGTAACTTAGAAAGTAGCAGGCCAAATCTTGAAGAGTTGTAGTTTAGTTGCAAAAGTTTCATTTCACCTTAAATCCAATCATGTTTATTCATCTTAATATATCATATAGTATTCTTAAAACCTATTTACAATATGGAAATAATATAACCTGATTCAATGTTTACATCATCAATTAAATTCATCTTTCAATAGGTGCAAGTAGATGTTATTTATGAAACACTAACACTTTAAATTGAAGACATGTTAACTATTGAAGTCAGACACGACACCGAAACATGTAGGTACATTCAATCATTTTTATTTTGTCAAATTATTACAAGTGTTTCAGTCATCGAGTCCAGTGTCGGCGTCGGTGTTTCACATGGTATGACCAATTTTCCATCTCAAAATTTTGGTATCAGCTGGGAATGGGTTGCTGTTATGTCATTTTGCAAAATACAAACTAAGTCCTCAAAGTTGTTCAAGTGTGAAATATTTAAATACAGGTAAATTAAATAGTATCAAACTCAATAAGTACACAACACAGTAAACACAATATTCATTAATCAAGACCTTATAGAAAACTTTCAAAGACAAGACAGAGCCATAATTTGGTCATGTTTTGATTTACTTGAATATTATGTTTCCAATTGTTACTTTCAATGGTTGTGTGTTCATGTTTGAGCATGGACAGAAAGTACAGATACCAAAATTTTTGCACACACATACCTGATTAGTTAATGAAAGTATACTTTCTTGTTCTCACCATGTTTATGCCCTGTATTCATTTATTGCTAGGCCGCATCTGGTGCTATGCAATGCCAGAAGTGCTTCATGGAACCGCCATCCTTCACAAATTGGCCATGGTGATTCGGCTGTAACGCCACCACAATCAGCTGCGGGGTCGTGTAACATTGTAATATTTGATGTTTGGCTAGTTGTGCTGATAGTTATTAAAGATAAGTAGGATAATAGGATAAGATAAGCAAAACTTCAACAGCCATAGTAAGTTTGCTATTAGACATATATAATTGCTTCATAACATTTGATCCATGATGATTTGACTTAGCAAATTAACCTACATATGAGCCAATCCAAAATATATATAAATCCCCATATATTTTGTAAATTAACAAAGTTTACATGTATTATGTAAAAGATAGTTTGCAATTGAGTGAAATAGATAAAATGCATAATATATGGATCAACTTCAAGAGAATATTTCTATAAATCATTGAAACTTTAAACATATGTCTACAATAATGTGTGATATAGTTTTAAATGTACACTGACTATGAAAATTGGCCTGCATTAGAGGCATGTAGTCCATATCTAAGAGAATTTGTTAGATATTCCAACAGACTGGTTTTTAATCCGTGTCTTTTAGCCAAGTGGATTACATCTTCAACTTCACTCAATAATCCAAAATAATTCTTGACCTTGATTCAACTACAATGTGTCAGAGGATTCATAATTAATGAACAGCATAGATTTGGGCAATCAAGTGCAAACCTAAGCACCGGCCCTACCGACAACACTCACATTACTATTTTGTGTAATATTCATAGTGCTTCTTAGTTTTTTTATTTTGGCAAGACCTCTAACAGAATGACATAAATCACAGTAAATGGCTCCAAGCATCTTTCAGTGTCCCCTCATGTACCATTTCAGTTATTTATTGAACAAATACATGTTAGGCAAAAACAAGTATAGTCTATGTAAAGTCTTAATGGAACCAATTGACAGAACAGTAAGTACTTTATAAGGAGTTGTAATATATTTTCCCTCATTCCAATTGCTCCACCAGCCCAGGAAAGAAATAGATAAGTTATTTTTTTCTAACAAAAGTTAAATTGAGTTGAATTAATTTATAATACTTACATCAGTAGCCAATAACCTGTCTAAGTTGAAATCAATTCTTGCAACAAATAAAAAAGCCAATAAATGTAATCAACATTCTAGTAATTGTAGACCTACTAAACGTTAAGAACAATAAACAGGATGAGAAATCACCTTTCTAAGCTGATCAAATCCATCTAGCTAGTTAAGAAGCTCCATAACGGTTTTTTGAATTTCACGATCAGCAGTTGTTCTTTCACTGAAACACCGTCCACCAATGGCATCAATCTCATCCATGAATATGATGCAAGGCTAAGCAAAATGTTAGAAATAGTAAAAATCAATTTTGAGTAGATATTTAGAATGAAAACCAGTTTGAAAGAATAAAAGTTCTTCCTACCTGATGATCACGAGCATATCCAAACATTTCCCTAATCAGTCTTGAACTTTCACCAATATACTTATTAAGTATAGCACTGGATACAACCTGAAATGAAGTATAATTTTGATTAAAATGACACATCACAAAAATAATTTGGAAACTTTAAATTACAATTGTAGAAGCAGACTGTATTCCATAATGACACAATCACAACCATAGGTAACACAACTGTAGCCATACACAATTGACTAATATGCAATTGTTTGGTTTTGCCAGCATAGGCTGAAGTGGATCACCAACAGTAAAACTATATTCTTTTGGAAGTAGTCATACATCATCTGTAAGAAGTGCATATACTATTTTGTTAAAGTCATGAGAAACAAAATATGTTTATTTAACAATACTTTCAGGCTGGTGCAAAATGAATCCCAAATTAATAAAATGATAATAGAGAAAAGGTTGGTATTATACAATAACACATTCAGAACTACATTGCACAGACACCTATATCAGCTCGCGATATTGTGGACTTTTATGAGATTTTTACTTAATAGTTTATCAATATACAAAATGAAACTATAGCAATTAGCAACTAACAAACTTGGGAGTGAAGGTTCTCTGTCTTGTCGCTCAATTTTCTCGTCACGGATGGTGAACAATGCTCCTAAGGATGTTCGTATGAGAAAAACCAACCTTAACAACAGAGAGAGTATTTTGAGGCAGTCAAAAACATGAATTATCCATACGTTAATGCAGAAAACAAAATCCATATATTTCAAATAAGGGTTTTTTCCCTTTCTCAAAATAATATCTAGAGATAAGACATGGTTCTATGGCAAAACCATTTCAAATGATGGATTGTCTAGTGCAATGGTTGCCCATAGAGGTCTCTTATACATCTCACGACCAGTAAAACTCCTGATGGGATCTTGTAAACAATAACAACATCATAAACATATGAGATTAAAGGCCTAAATATCAAACTGCTGTGATTTGTTACATTATAGAAAACTCGTGTTGTTTCCTTGATGAACATTACATAGAAGGTATTACAACCTTATAAGTGAAAGAAACTGCATAGGTTCCGAGCACTCGATTCCCACTCCTTAGCTCGAATATATCGCGAGCAAGTAACTAAGTAGTGATTTTGTTTGTGTTGTACTATATTTGCTTGTGAGAAAGAGAGAGGAGAAGAAATGAACACTTCATCCTCCTTTGCCATCTAAGGATAAAACCACATCATGAAATGCAACCAACGCTGGATGATGTGATATGGTAATGCATGATGTTCCCATGGCCCGAACTTTAGCACAAAACCGCTCTTCCATGTCAGTAGTGACAGCACTTGTGCACTCATCAAGAATATCAAATTTGGGTTTGTGGTAGAAAAGTCTGGCCATGCCCAATCTCTGTTGCTCACCCAACGAAAGTTCAACGCCCCAGTTTACCTCTTTTTCAGACGGGTAACGTTCCGACAGGTATTCAAGGTCAACCTGGAACACATACACGTGTACATAACATGAACAAAACATTAAAACCATTTGCCAAGAACAAAACATAAACATAATTATGATAAACAGGGGCAAAAACACCATATAATGTATCAGCATCTCGATGCATAAATACAACACTACCAATCGAAACCGAAACAAACTCGAACCCAATCTCACAATTTACAGGCTCAATTGCACTAAAGTGACACTACAACAAACATAATCTAGTATATACATTGCATCTTCTTTGTGTTTTGATATGGGTGCATATCATACATGTGGGTCTGTCTAGTTTCCACAAGACAACATGTTTTATCTCTAGCATGTGTCCCCCCTACATTAATACTATAAAATTATTCCACGTAACATCTTTCACCTTTCAATTTTATTAGGTTTTATTTCGTTTTCCACACTAATATAAGTGCTTAACTAGTTCAGTGTTTACGTAAATAATTATCCAAACAGTGTTATATAATAAAGTCATTACTCCCATCATTATGTTAATTAATTGTATCATGAATTATATATTGTTAAGTAATAAAACCAACCATATGAGAAAACCTCAATCAACGTTTTGCATGAGTTAAAATAAAGCACACGAGAGTGGTACCGTATTGGTGGTACCAACGAAAATAGACAATACTATATGAATGAGCTGTTTGTTTCATTGGAATGTGTATATGTGTTGTCGAAATTTGTGCTCAAGATACACATATTCTGAAGATTTGGTTTGTTTTTGTCTTGGATTTTGGGTTGAATTGAGACAAAAGATGATATCATGAAATCAGCTTAGAAGATATCATGGGTGTAGTTACATGACAATGAAGAGAAACCATAGCTAGATTTTATATTTTATTTTTACACTCCTTTTAACCAACTTTGAATATTTGAGTTACGTAACTCTAAATAAATAAATAAAGAACTACTACAAGTTGGGACCATTTCCCAAACAAAGCGTCACATGGTGTCTTGTACGTTAGAAATAGTTGGGCATCTTGGACTAATTCTATGAGTGCCCATCAAATGAAATGTTATCTCAATCAATATCAATATACTATATAGTATTATACTATATACTATATAAACTATATACTATATAAAAATACAAATGTTGGTTTGTTTCCATAACTGTATTCCATTATTCCTACATTTTTATTTTTTAAATTTTTAAATATTTGAGTTGTTCCCTTTTTGTTTGGTCTTTCTAAATTTTTAATTAGTTATGTACTTTATACACTTTTCTGGGGGTCATTTTTTATATACATGTTGAAAGTTAAATGGTTTTTTTTAACGAAAGCTAAAATTAGGAGAAATAAAGGAAGTGTGATGGAATAAGCGATAAATTAAATTTAAATGCAAATATTTAAGTACCTATTTTATATTATTATTCTAGTATTGTTTTATTTAGTTTATAACATTAAATTACTAAAAAATAAAAAAAACTGTGATGGAATAAGTGATGAATTAAATATATGATTTATAAAATTTATAAAATAAAATAAAAAATGAACTAATAGTTTGTTGCATAAGCAAGTCGAAAATCTTAACTTTAAAAAAAATCAAACAAAAATCCTCATTTGTAGTTTTGGTATTTTTGGTAAATAAATTATAAGTTTTAGTTTACTCAAATGATTAAACTCGAAAAAATTCTAACGACAATTTGTACAAAAATGTTTGAGAAAATATATTTGTGTTTGATAACTTAACGTTTGAAGGTAAAATAATTGGATAAAAATCCCAAGAAGTAAAAATACAGAAGTGCTTGAAAGGATAAAGTAAACATAAAAAATTATAAAAGAAATCAAGTAAAATGCTTAGATTAAAAGTGGACGCATATTCATACATTTCTCACAAATTCTTTTATCTTTGTAACTTGTATGTTTGAATTCTATGGAGAACAATAATGAAAAATGTGAACCCTTGTTACAGAGATCAAATCTACTTATATACTATGTACATCAATAACTAACGACAACGATCAATCTCCAGCATTCGACACATACACTATTATGTGGCATTTTGTCCTCTGCTTTACTTCCACGTGTCTTTAGATCTTGAACTGCTGCAAAATCATTACTTTTGTCGACAAAACATCTTTAGGTCCTCTAATTGCTTCTATCGAGAATCAATTTGTTTCCTGTCGAATCTTTATGATTTTGGCGTCAAAAACATGATTTGGCTATCTATGCTTAGCCTGTGTATTTATCTCACATCCCCACTCCTGTCGAACACGCAGAGTCAGAAATCTCAGGCTAAGAGATACCCCAAAAAATGCCACTTTCGATCATGTTTGCAATATGGAAGAAAGGTGGTGTTTTTAATAAACTCATGACAATGTTCAAAGTAGTCTACATATGTCATCGTTATCATGACCACTTTCCCTTAGTTGTCACGTCAATAAACGTGTGTGCAACCGTCATCATGGTTTCAACTTCCAAGGCCATCGTGAGCCACAAAATTTAATTATATTAAAATAAAATATAAAATCATTTAATTTCTAATGATTTTCACACAAAAAAAAAACAAAGTCAAAACGTTAGTGGGTTTTAACTTCATAGGTAGAAACTGATAATTCCCACTTCAAAATCTATATACATATTTTTTTTTTGTCTTTCATCTTCTTTGCAACATTGTTTTCTCATCTGAACCCTAAGAACCTTTATTTTCCTGCAACTTTTATTTTTGTCACCTTTTCTTCTACTCAACCTCTAAGAACAATAACTTCTTCTAGCAAGAAAAAGCAACTTTCAATCCCTTATACTGCTGATCTTCAAGGACTCATCCTCATGAATAACTGTAGCTACATTCCAGAACCTCCAATGGAGAAGGAGAAAACTGTCATTTGGGTTTCCCGTGTATTGATCCCCTTTGCTCTTACAGGTATCGTTCGTGCCTTTTTGGCACCATTTACCATAAACCAACTATAGTACATTGGAAAAGTTCTTCCCCTGTTCACCATCATGCAAACCTCGTGCGTTTGAAGATAAAAGTTTTGAGTTGGGGTTCATGGAACATCTCAATCGTGTGTTTCGTTCTTATCTTTCCACCAACAATGATTCTTATCTTAGTTGGTTGTGTAGAATACAACAGAAGAAATAACAGACTTCGAAAGATCAAGGTATCTTTTATTTGATCAAACTATCAAAATGCTTATACCCGCCATCTGCTTTTGGGAATCTTTGACTAATACTTTTCATTTACCATGTGGGATGGTCACTCATACTATTTTCGATATTGCTACTATTACTGGTATTTGACCAATTGGGGAAACTTTCAACCTCACTCTTAAGCACCATATAAAACCTAATTTTACTTTTGACCATCCTAGCTTTAGCAACTACATCAAAGATCATCATGACACAACTGAGGAAGTCTCCGAATATGAGCACATTGCTTTCCTAACCCTCTGGTTATCCCGTTTTATTTTTTGTTCCAGCTCCCTCAAAGTAGCTAGGAAATTTATACCTCTTGCAACCCAGCTTTATGAGTAAAAGGATGTTTGTATTAGTAAATTGGTCTTAGGCTGCCTTTATAAGTCTTTAGGAATCGCTTCTCGTGACCTTAAAGCACGAAAAAGACCTAAGGATAACTTCCTAATCTCTGGTCCTATTTGGCTTTTACAGCTTTGGCTTAACGCCACTTTTGAACCTTTTCTAAACACTAGCATTTCATATAATTTGGAAAGACGATTAAAAGGTATTGGACTTGATTCACTGACCTCATATGATAGAAATTATTCAATAAAAAAGGATTTTAAAACGTATTTATTCATACTTATGAACTGTACTGAATTTGTCTATATTATGGCACCATTTGTCGTCAAAGTTATGGGCCATAGTATTTCAGAAGAATGTTTCCAACCTTTTCACCTGGAAGCCAAGTGGAAGCTCTTGATATTTTGGTGGAATTATTCAAACCCATTGTCTCGTTGACCAAAATTTCAACTGCGAAAGCTGGATTTGGGCTTGTCGCACACCAACCAAATTTGGTAGCTAGACAATTTGGCTTTAGTCAATTCCTGCCAAAATCTCTTTTTCACCGTGTGAAGAGAAACTCTTATGAATATTTTTTATGAAGACCAATATATATATATATATAAGTAGGAAAAGATTCAAGATAAGTTTCAAGTCTCTTAGAAAAGATGATTAAAAAACATGGTTTAAGGAATTAATTTCATCAAGCTATCACATTTGGATTTTAATTAAGATAAGTTAAGATACATATTATGATATAGACCTTAGATGCTCAAAGAAAAAGTTTCAAAATCATTTTATCCAATATTTTCAAAATGGCAAAAAGTGGCATTGTTAAACTTTGAATTTTTCTAAGTCCACACAAAGTTACTCTATTACCTCTTCTAAGCATAATCGATTAACCATGCCACTGTTTAAAGAAAAATTGAACTTTGCACTTAGGCTAATCGATTAACCTCTTAGTAAGGAGACCAAGTTGGTCGATTAACCATCTCATTTTCCTTTATATATTTTGAACGTTAAAGTAGGGTAATCGATTACCCATCTAGTGTTAATCGATTAACCTTGTTTATTTTACAAAAATTACATAACGATTGCGTTGTTGTTTCACCTCTAATCATCTTTAAACCTTTTCATAATCATGTTAAGTGTTCATAATCATTTTCCAATAATTGTTTGTGAAAATCAAGAGGTGTGTGGTTTACTATAAATAGAGGAATTTTTAAATTCAAACTTACCTCTTTCTTGACTTATTTTTTACTGTGTTCAAAACTTTCATAAAAAAAATTTTCTATTGCATAATTTTCATATCAGATAAAAAATTTCATTATCTTCTTTAAGCACTTAAGTATACATATCATTTGATCATATTGTTTCATGATAGAGAAGAACGTTTTCACAAGTGTTTGAAAAGTGTTCAAACAATCATCTGCACATAACATATATTTCATCTGTATATGTCTGTTGTAAACTTGTTTATCAGGTTTCGAGAATAAGTGTTTAAAAGAGGAAGTAGGGTTATTTATCTTAGATTGTAAAAGTATAGAAAGTGGGGTGCTTTCTTACTTGTGTTAGAATTTTGTAAGAGAGTCTAGTGTTGACTGTAACAAGAATTCTGACATAGTGAAATCTCTCACACGGTGTGAGGGGAATAGAGTACTCTTGTTTGTAAAAAGGAACTAGGATATATCATTGTGCAATTTACTTTACTGCATTTATTTTTTTTTGCATGTCATTTCTATTTCTTAAACTAGAAAAATAAGTCATCACTTCATTTCTCATAAAACCAGTAAAAGAAAACCAGTAAATTCTCAAAGAAAAAGTTTGTTACTTTACCAATAAAATTTCTAAAACCTAATTCACCCCCTATTGGGTGCACTCTATACTTAAATTTGGAATCAGAGCAGGTTATAGGTAACTTGTTCCTAAGATCCAGAGAATTGCTTTCGTAAATTCAGTTTTTAGAGGTGGTGGTAGCAACAATAAGTCTCCTTTATTTTATGGTGAATATTATGACTTTCGGAAGATCTGCATGCAAGCACATCTTAAAGCACAAGGAGAAAAAGTTTGGGATGTTGTAGAAAATTTTGTGTTCGTTCCTACAAGTGTTGTCAATAGAATTGGTACAACAAAGATCAAAAGTTCGTGGACTGGTGATGATAAGAAAAAAGTTCTCTATGACAAGAAAGCAAATAATCTACTTCAAGCTGGTTAAACATGGATGAATTATTCTATGTTTCTCAATGCACAACAGCGAAAGAAATATGGGATACGTTAGAAGTCACTCATGAAGAAACCGCAAAAGTGAAAAGATCTAAAGTGAACACATTATCTCAAGAGTATGAATTATTCGGGATATGGCCCGAAGAATCAACTCTTGACTTGCAGGAAAGATTCTCACACTTGACAAATCAATTGGCAGCGCTTGGTAGGACTTTTTCTAATGATGAACTTAATTTTAAAGTTCTTAGATTTTAAACCATGGTGTAGCGTGCGATTTTTGTCGGTGACGCGACCACCTTACCGCAATGGTTGTAATTGGATGCTACTTTCTGATTTCTTATTTATCCTATGAAGCTAGAAGGGAAAGGGAAGATATCTAAAACTAATCTTGCACGCAAATGTTTTCTTTAACAAATGCTAAGAGATTGGGGGGTTCAGGGTCAGGTTATACAAAGGGAAATTGTCAATTACCAAATGTATATATGGTTATCCATAGATTTTCTTTGACATGTTTAAATACTTTATGGTGTTTATCTGTTATGGGTTGGGAAAGTTTCTCCTTCGGGAGTGTTGAGAGAGTGTTTTTGTTGTTTTCGGGTTTTCTGTTGTTTTTTGTAAGGTAATGGACCTAAAGTTTTTTATATGTGTGCTCGCTAAGATTTCACAATCTTATGCCTACGTATTCCCGTAAAGGTAACTGGGAAATCAGAGCAATCGTAGTTCCTCCTATTCTATGAGAGGAAAAAGATGTTTTGTATCTTGTTTAAAGCCCAAGATTGAAGCTAGATGATTATTTGTGTCTTGTTCAAAGCCCAAGATTGAAGCTAAAAGTTATTTGTGTCTTGTTTAAAGCCCAAGATTGAAGCTAAAGGTTTGAGTAAGGGAGAATTTTTCATCTCTAAAGGGAGATATCTCACCTGTTCATCACAGTTGTTGGGTAACTGATTATAAAGGAGAATTACTTTAACTGGGATGTATGGAATCCAGCAATGCCATAATTTCCTTTATAAGGGAGGTGTCCTGAAGGAAGAAACTTTAACTAAGTGTAGAGCAATGCCATTTTTCCTTAGGAATCTTCCATGCTAAGAGAAGGACATTGGCTTGGATGTAAATAATCCAGAGGCTTTCCACTTACAGCAATTAGATGAAAGATGAAGTTTACCAGGATAAAAGAGGGATCACAACTTGGATTTTTGAATCAACAAGTGTGCCACTTACAGCAATTATCTGGAATTAGGGTTTGCTTGATTATTTGTTTTGACATGTGATATACAGTGAAATGTCTTCCTACAGAGAAAACTCTTGATTTCCTCTGAGGGGATGTTGATTTTTGTGCGCCTTGATCAAAGCCCAAGGTTGAAGCTAAAAAGTTGACTCTACTAGGGAGTTTTATATATGTCTTGTATAAAGCCCAAGATTGAGGCTAAAAGGAGATTGACTCAGCTGGAGAGTATGATCTGTCTTGTACAAAGCCCAAGATTGAGGCTGAAAATGAATTGAACTCTTTTGGGGAGTATTTTTTCTGTCTTGTACAAAGCCCAAGATTAAGGCTGAAAAGGAATTGACTCCACTAGGGAGGTTTTATCTGTCTTGTACAAAGCCCAAGATTGAGGCAGCAAAGGAATTGACTCCACTGGGGAGGTTTTATCTGTCTTGTACAAAGCCTAAGATTGAGGCTGAAAAGGAATTGACTCCACTGGGGAGGTTTTATCTGTCTTGTACAAAGCCCAAGATTAAGGCTGACTTTGCTGAGGAAAGATCATTATACAAAGCCTAAGAGGAGACTGGTTGGGGAATTTCTTATATAAGGCCTAAGAGGAGGCTGGCTTCTGTTGAGGATTATTGTGATCCAGAGACAGGTCTAAATTGGGGAATCAACTCTTGCTAAGAATATCAGATGCCCTGAGGTTCTGATTCTGTTAAGGTGATATTGATGGTAAAGGTTTAATCTTTGAGTATGAAAACCTATGGAGGTTTCAAACTCTGTTGGAGATTGATGAAGTGATCAGGGTTTTTCCTGTGCTTTTAGGAAACTTGAGGGTTTCTTTGAGATCCAAGAGGAGATGAGACTTTCCAAGTCTAATGGTATGAAGAGGTTGACTCTTAGCTGGAAGATGATCTTTGTATGATGCCCAAGAGGAGGCTAAGACTATCCAAGTCTACTTGTATGAAGTCCAAGAGGATGCTAAAGGTTTAAAGGGATGAAGATCAATCCTAAAAAATACATGGATGTTCTGAAATTCTGACTTTCTGGAGGATTGAACTAGTAGAGATGACTAAGTTCTGTCCTATACCTGTAGGAGGTCTTCAGGTCCTTATACTAAGCCCAAGAGGAGGCTGAGAACTTCTAAGAAGCCTGAGGGTCCTTGTACAAATCCCAAGAGGAGGCTGGGGATGCTTTTAGGAAGCCTGTGGGTCCAAACCTAAGAAAAGTTCAAGAAAGGTTTCTCCGAGAATAAGTCCTTTCCTTGCAGAACAGTTCTAGGGTTTGAAGAAATTCAGAAGAGGTTTCACTGGGAATTAATCCTCTTTGGGGAAATGAATTTCTTGTACAAATGTTTCTAAGTTGTGACAGTCTTGAGAAAATTTTCACCGGGAATAATGTCTTTCTCTGTTCCATATTGTATAAGCCCAAGAGGAGGTAAGATTGTATCTGGAATTTCCTATGGGGAACTAGTTTTGACTGTGTTAAAAGAGTAACCACTGGTTTGATCTAAACCTAGACCTAATTGTTGGGGAAAACTCTAAGCAAATTTGTACAAGCATATGTATACAGATGAAATATATAAACAAGTTTGTATAGAAGAAATAGTAGAACTTACAGTTGGGCAAGCCCAAGCATTGTAACCACAGCTGTATAGTTAGTTATTCAAGAAATTGAAGAAAGTTTTGATAAAAACTTTGAATTTGAATCAAAGAGGAAAGTTGTTTTTTTAAAATAAGTGTGGGGGTTATACTCAAGGAGAGGCCCAGATGAATTCTTTCGAAAAGGCGACGATCACGCCGAGTTTTGAAAACCACAGAGGGACTTATACAATGCCTGAGGCCCAAATTATTGTTTTTATAAAGAGGATGGGTCTTACACTCTATTATAGGCCCAATAGTTTATTTTTATACAAGAAATAGGGCTTACACTCTATCGAGAGGCCCATATAAAAAACAGTGATCGCACCGTTTTATTTTGAAAATTGTACTGGGACTTATACAAATGAGTGAGGCCCAAATTATTTATGTACAAAGGGGTTGGGTCTTACACTCTATTAGAGGCCCAAAAGTGTTTGCAAAAGAAGAAAAATGGGACTTACAACTCAAGGGGAGACCCAGTTGAAAAATGTTCTGAAAACGGCGATCGCGCCGGGATTTTTAAAATCGTATCGGGACATATACAATGACTGAGGCCCAAAATGGTTACAAAGGGATGCGACTTACACTCTATAAAGAGGCCCAAAAGTGTTTCAAATGAAGTTTGAAAAATTAAAATTGAGGGAAACCCTAATTTTAATTAATATAATAATATTTTCAAAGGAAATTAAATATAAAATATCAAATATATTTAAAAACAAGTGGTAAGCTTAGAAAAATATTTTGTAAAATCATGTTTAATCATATGAAGGCTTGTAATTCAATTGATTTTGAAAGATCAAGGTGGAAATCTCATTTTTAAAATGTTTGAAAACAAATAAAATGAAATTAATTACAAAAACTCAAATTATATTAAATAAATAATATAAGTTTAATCTTTTTTTGTGGAATAAAATATTTCAACATTTTCGTGAATTATCAAAAAAAGAATCAAGAAAAAATTATTAAAATTGAGAGAAAAATTAATTTTTGGATTAATTAAGAAAAGCATGAAAAATATGAAAAAAAAAAGCAAAAATGAGAGGGAACCAAAAATTGTCTGGGTGGGTGTTGAACCCACGCCCTCCAACCAAACACACATGCGCGCTACCACTAGGGTGGTGATACATCCGTGTATCAAAACCACCCCATAAACATATATGGGTGGCCTGAATTTCAGGTCAGACCAAGGCAAAAACCAAGTTTTGAGTGATTTGCAAGAAGGATCATATCTCCCTCATTTCTCCATGAAACTGGATAAAATTTAGATGGATCCTACCTAGAATTTCATAAGGAATCCAATGGTGGTTTTAGATTTTTCTAAAGATGCTTTTATTTTAAAACCCAATAGTGGTTTCAAAATAGGCCAACATTTGCAAGTTCTATGCTATCTCATCATACAAGCAACAATAGCATGGTAAATTGGTTCAAACACAACACATATGATATATGACATGTTCATGATCAATGGACATCAAAGCAATGCATATTTTAAAGAGTTCAAGTTGCTATGCACTTACCTCTTGAACCTCCTTGTGCTAACTGTCAAGATGCTTGTGCAAGAAGTAATCCAATGCTTTAGACACTCTTGATTGATCCCTTAGAAGCTTTTAGGATGATCAAAACCAGCTGGAAACCTCAGGAACAAGAATTGGCTCTTTCTTGCAAAAGTGACCAAAATGGTAACTCACTCAAATGGTGTTACAGTTGAGTGAAACCTGTTGGGACAGTTTGAGGATGATATTTAGAGAGTATTTGAAGGGTTAATTGGTTTTGAAAGTGATTGGATCAAGACATGGCTTGAAAAATTCAAAAAAGTCAAAATTTGAGGTTTTGGAGGTTAACTTTCTGATTTTGAGGTTGTACAATGTGGATAAAGGTTTGAACACCTCCAATGGATGATTTATGATGTGTTTGGATGGTTATTTGAGTGGTTTTAGCTCTGGTTTCAAGAATTCCCAAATTGCTCCAATGTGACTTGAAATTGAAGTAAGAGAGGGAGAGTGAGAAAACAATGCTTTGGTTTTGTTTTAGTGTGGTTTGAAACATCAGAAATGACCTCTATTTATAGTAGAGGAAGTTTGTGTTTGAAGGAATAGTGAATGGTAACTGGTTCACTATATTTTCCAATGGATATGCCCATGTATCACTTCCTTAAATGCCAAGGTACCAAGTCTTCCCTAGCCATTGACTTGAGCTGGTCTTGGTAGCTTTAGGTCTTCTGATTTTTGCAACAACCTTGACTCAATTGGACTGATAAGGCTTGGTTCATGACAGCTCTATGTTCCACATCAATGCCAAATGATAAACTTGGAGTTTTTGGATTTGAAACTTTGAATGATCACATGCCAAAGGATAGGATTCTTGCCTTAGGGTCCAAGCTTGCAGGTTCTTCATGATTTACTGAGATTCTTGTTGAATTTGGATGAGGATTAGTATTGCATAGTCACCAAAATTGGACTCAAGAATCGTGTGCCACAAGTAATGCACAAAATCTGTCTTGAAAACCAGTTTGAGCAAGGCATGTTGTGAGGTCTATAACTCCTTGCTCAGGTTGAATTAATGGGAGTTCTTGTGCTCTTTGGAAAGCTCTCATGACATATTTTAACTTTGATGTCCACCAATGGACCTGGTTCAACTTGGATCATGATGAAAATGGTCCAAAAGTTAGCGAAAAACCTAGATAGATTATGTTTAAAAACATTTTCTAAGTGTTGGAAAAAGTGGTCATTTTCATGTTTTTGTGATTTTGATCACTCCATAACTCAAAACCCATGAGGATTTGGAATCTTTTGTAGTTGACACTTTTGAAGTATGTCATATGAACTTTCATTTGAGCTTTTGATGGAAGAAAAAGGCCTTAGCGTTTGGGAGTTATGACCTTGCAAAGTTGGTACCAAATCCATTTTGTTCATAACTTAGAAAAATTTAAGTTTCTTATGGTTGCCCCTTTTGCAAGAAACCTCAATTTTCTTGATTTTTCTTGATGGATGATGATCAAAACCATACATTAACATTGTTTTTGACTTAGGGGAACCACATTTGTGAAAAATTTCAAAAAGTCAAACTTGATTTTGGGCACAGTTGATTTTTTGTCAGATGAATTCCAAACTGTGTGGTCCTCTATGCAATCAAGTTCTTGACCTAATTTAAACCTAATGTATGGATTCCATAGGTGTTTTAGGGTGTCTTGAATCATGTCCCAAGGTTTGGGAACATGTCTTGGTCCGAAGTCATAGGTACATTTGACTTTTTCTTCAAAACCCCAATTGTGGTCCAGATGAATTTGAAACTTGTGAATCAAGATTCTTGGATTAATCCATTGTTCTAAATGGATTAATGTGGTGTATTTAAGTCCCTCAAATCATGTCTTGAGGTCTTGGTTCATGTCTTGCCTCAAAAGTCAACTTAGGGGTGAATTAGGTCAAGAAACCCTAATTCCTGATTTTTGATGAATGCTTCCCCTGAGGCTATTTTGACTAGATGATTAGGTCCATGAGGTCCCTTTGAGCAATTTGGGTTATTTTTTGAGGTATTGGCTCATTCCCAGATGAAAATTTTCATCTGGAGGCCTTGGTCGACCAAAAACCCTAATTTGGTGACACTGTCGATCTTGAGGCTTGATCAGCTTGAGATGTTGAACTCTTGTGCTTGATTCTTGATATGGGAGACCTCTTGATCCTTCATGGATGTTTGAGAGGTTAGACAAGTTGAATATCATGTCATTTCTTGATTGGTCTTATGTCTAAGTGTTCTGAGAGGTCTCAAACCCCTAATTCATGATTGTAGTGAATGCTCAATAATCCTTGAGGAGATTGATGAGGCATGAAGGAACATCCATATTGTGGTGATGATTTTCACAATGATGGGAAATCTTGGTGGACAAAATTTGGGGTATGACAGATGCCCCTATTTAATCTTCTTAGACCCGAAGGTGTGAATGGCAGAGATATTCGGACATTCAGGGTGTAAGAGGATTAAATATCTGAATACCCAAAATTTTGACCGTGGTTATGAATAGCAATTTGCTCATCCATCTTCTTTTGCTAATTAATGTTACTTAGAAAAGGGTAAAACTTCCCCTTGATCCTGGTCTTCAGCCACGGAACTGGTCTCAGTTTCTTTTGAAATAAACTTCCCCTCGATCCTGATCTTCAGCCATGGAACTGGTCTCAGTTTCTTCTGAAATAAACTTCCCCTCAATCCTGGTCTTCAGCCACGGAACTGGTCTCAGTTTCTTCTTGTCGAGTTCCTTCCTCGACAAGGAACGCTATGTGTAGCGGTCTTCATCAAACTTCTCGCCGAGCTATACTGGGGAGACGCTATTTGATGGAAAAATTTGATGTCAGACTTGCTGGGGAAACCCATTTGTCCGAACTGCATAGGTGTGCAAACTTCTTTGTTGGAGATGCCATTTGTTGACCTACTAGGGAAAACGAGTCTCTTGAGAGACTGCTTTTTGCTTGGGGATATTACATCATACTTTCCTTCAAGACCTTTTCGGAGAAATGCCATGTGATGTAATCCAATTTTGAGGTGTTGATGACTTCATTAACATCAAATTTCTTGGGAGAAAAACCGATGTATTACCAAGAGTCTTCGGTTAAGAGGCTTTCTCTGGGGATTTTCCTTAATCCGGGAAAGTGAAAATATCATCTTCAATGATGAAGAGTGATGTTCCAAAAGTGTCTGTCGAATGTCTGCTTGACTTTCAGAGATTCAAGTTATCAAAGTGGTCGAGGACAGTCTCCAATCCAGAAATAAACTGGGGAGAGATTGCTCAGAAGATACATTTCCTGATGAAGAAAGAACTCAAATCGGGATTTTGTCTTATCTGACGTGGAAAGGAAAACTGACAACTTTAGTGGCGAGAGGACATTTATCACTTGGGGATGAATATGACCAAAGTGATAGTAATGCACTATGAATATGAATATGAATCAATTATGCATGATGTATGTATGTTTATGCTGACAAAATAGACGCGACATACAGATTAGTGAATGAACACGACTGGATACTCGGCCACTGCAGGGGGGATAAAAAGTATCATTGGTTCAAGATAGTGATTCTTCCCTGCTTATGAGGGGTATACCCTTCTGGGGGAGAAAATCATCAATTGATCTTCAGAGGTAAGAACTCTGCCGGGGATGATAGATGGATCATTGCATCTGAACAGTTGGTCCTTCATTCAGGCGTACTGGTTTAGAAGGAGTACTTTGATCCTGCATTTTGTGGTTTAATCACTTCCGGAGAAGCCATCGATGTTCCTTTTTGTGTTCAGTAATCAAAAAGAATTGCCATCTTTATTTTAAAAGCAGAAGAAAATTTGAAAGTTAAATTCATTTTTTTTTGTTTCAAGAATCGTTGACCATGTTAAAAATGTCATTCTGTAAAGAAAAATAAATGAGAATTGCACACAAAAACACTAAGGCTCAAATTTTATTGATAGAATGGTAATCAGCCAAACGCGTGATTCCATAGAGCATAACAAAGTTTATAAAATGGTAATTTAAGGGAAAATGGGCTACATTGAAACATAACGACCGTTATCCTTCTACCAACTTTGAATTCTAGACATCCCGAGCTTCTGTCGAAGATGACCTTGACTGAAGTCTTTCGACGGATGGTGTTACCGCTGGGGATTTAACCTTTTCGGACGTAGTTACTTGCCATGAATCCCTAACTTTTTCCTAGATTGTCTTTTGAGGTTTCCAATCCATTGGGATGATTTTTTGCTCATGTCTCTAATTTTTACCTGGATCGCCCTTTGGGGTTTTCAATCCACCAAGACGTTTTTTTTCATTTTTTTATTTAGGTAAAGTATTTCTTGACTACATCAACATACATGGGGTACGTAAACTCCTCTCCATCCATGGTTGCGAGTCTCAAGGCGCCACCTAAGAAGGCTTTCTTAACAACGTAAGGGCCATCATAATTTGGAGTCCATTTGCCCCTGGAATCAATGAAAAATAATTGTATCTTCTTGAGCACGAGGTCTCCTTTTCTGAAGACATGGGGTCGGACCTTTTTGTCAAACGTTTTCTTCATTCTTTGCTAATACAACTGACAGTGGCATAAAACTGTCATTCTCTTTTCTTTGATTAGGTTCAGTTCATCGTGTCGACTTTGAAACCATTCAGCCTCTGTTAGCTTAGCTTCCATTAATACCCTGATTGATGGGATATCTACTTCTATTGGGAGCACTGCTTCCATGCTATATACCAGAGAGAAAGGGGTTGCCCCTGTTGAAGTACGAACAGATGTGCGATAACCATGAAGAGTAAAGGGTAACATCTCGTGCCAGTCTTTGTAGGTTACAACCATCTTTTGAATAATATTCTTGATATTCTTGTTAGCCGCTTCTACTGCTCCGTTCATCTTAGGTCGGTATGGAGATGAGTTATGGTGTTTGATCTTGAACTCAGCACACAACTCTTTCATCATCTTGTTGTTTAAGTTAGATCCATTATCAGTAATGATCAGGCTTGGAACACCATAACGGTAGATGAGATTGTTCTTGATAAAACGGACCACCACTTTTCGGGTTACATTGGTGTATGACACTGCTTCGACCCACTTGGTGAAGTAGTCAATGGCTATCAGGATGAACCAATGTTCGTTTGAAGCCTTGGGTTCAATCATGTCAATCATGTCGATTCCCCATATGGAAAAAGGCCATGGAGAAGATAGAACTTTGAGATGCGTTGGCGGTACATTAATTTTATCTACGTATATCTGACACTTGTGACACCTCCTCATGTACTTATAGCAATCGGATTCCATTGTCAACCAATAATATCCTGCTCTCAAAATTTTTTCGCCATCGTGTGTCCATTGGCATGAGTGCCAAAGGAGCCTTCGTGGATTTCTTTCATCAGCATGCTTGCTTCTTGTCTGTCTACGCATCTGAGCAAAACCATGTCGAAGTTTCTCTTGTAGAGTGTATCACCGTTTAGGAAGAAGTTGCCTGCCAATCTTCTGAGAGTCTTCCTATCTTTTCTTGATGCCCCCAGGTGGGTACTCTTGTCTTTGAAGGAAGCATTTGATATCGTGATACCATGGTTTATCATCCATGACTGCTTCAATCGTGAAGATGTAAGCGGGCCTTTCAAGGCGCATTATGTCAATCTTAAGTACGTCATTCCATTGACTTACACTAATCATGGAGGAGAGAGTGGCTAGTGCATTAGCCATGTGGTTCTCTTCACGAGGGATATGATGAAACTCAATTCTGTTGAAGAATGGTAACAACCTTCTCGCGTAATCTTTGTAAGGAATCAATCAAGATTGGTATGTATTCCACTCTCCTTTGATCTGATTAATAGCCAGGGTTGAGTCTCCATGCACATCCAAGTTCTTAATCCTTAAGTCAATAGCTTCTTTGAGACCCATGATATAAGCTTCATATTCGGCCTCATTGTTTGTGCATTTGAACGTTAATCTGGCAGTGAAAGGAATATGAGTACCATGAGGCGTTACGATGATTTCCCTAATTCCGTTTCCATAAGTGTTGACGGCTCCGTCGAATATTAGTCCCCATTGGGAACCTAGTTCTGGCCCTTCGTTGGGTAGCGGTTCATTGCAATCTTTCATTTTTAAGTACATGACATCTTCGTCTGGGAAGTCAAATCCGACTGATTCCTGATCGTCAATCGGTTGATGAGCCAAATGATCGGATAAAATACTTCCTTTGACGGCTTTCTGAGCATGGTACTCGATGTCGTATTCTGATAACAACATATGCCAACGGGTAATCCTCCCGTGAGAGCAGGCTTTTCAAAGACGTACTTGATCGGATCCATTTCGGAGATTAACCAAGTAGTGTGACAAATCATGTATTGGCGAATGTCATACCCCAAATTTTACCCTTAGATTCGTCTGATCATTGACATATCATCGTAGGTCAGCTTTTGCATTTGTAGTTAAACATCTCATTAATCATACTTTTTTTTAGTCATTTCTACCATTTTTTTTATTTATTCATTTCTATTTCCTTTAAATTTATCTATATTTGATTTTAATTTATTTTCAAATTTAATATATATATATTTTTATATATAGTTTATTTATAATTTTAGTTTGTTTGTAATTAATTTTACTTTTTAGCTTATCTTGTTACTTTAGCCTAATTTCATTTAGTTTAATTTATCTAGTTTAATTTCAAATTCTTTTTATATTAATATAGTTTATTTTAATGTAGCTTAATTTACACTTTAGTTTAATTGTTAATTTTCGTTTAGTTCTTATTTTTAATTTAGTTCAATTTTATCTTTATTTTTTTTATGGTTTTCGTTTAGTTCAAATTAGAATAACTTAATTAGTTTCCAAGTTTTGCAAGAGATACAAACAAGTCACAATGAAAGCCCAAAATTCACGAAAAAAATAGTCCATGTCAATAAGTCCATTTACATTAATTACAAAATTGTGAACAAAAAATTACAAGAAAAAGACATCCCATGTCAAATAAAATGCAGCAACTTTACACCAATTCTGCAAAATCGTACACTGCAGCATCAAACATTACCAAGCAACCAAGTTGACCACCACAAACAACAAACTTGCTACCTCTTCTTCTACACATTGCTGAGTCAACAACCGTACCATAGACTGCGCACAAAACTACAAACTCTCAGCAGCAAACCTGAGACAAACCTGCAGCTTGGAAAGTGACTTCACCATCTAGCTAAAACCACAACACTGCATAGCCTCTTTCATAACATTGCTGCAAACCAAAGACCAAGACCTGCATTGAAAGTGAGACGACATCACAATTGGACAAAGACATCTGTACCATGAAACTTGAGAGAAAAGATTTAATTTTGTTTAAAGAAGAGGAGAGAACGAAACTGAGGGAGACGGAGAACTCTAACACACAAAAATCTGCACAAAACTTGATCCAACTCACTAACCTTTTGACTCATAGCAATTTCCACACAAACTACTTCATAAACACAAACCTAGTCTTCAATATTGACATCAAAAACCACCCCTCCGCCTTTGTCTCCAACGACAACCTCACCTCTGAATTTCGTTCTTCTCACAACACCATAACTCATCTACTGCACACTTGCTTCTCTCCCTTTTCATAATACTCCTCCAAATCGTTTTCACCCTCAATCAACTTTTCAACAACTTGCACTGCTCCCCCATTCACGACTTTCAACCCTGAATCACCTTTGTTGCTTCGATACATCTGTCAGCACTCACAACCCAATCCCAAATCCATAAACAAACCCAGAAAGTAGAAGAAGAGGGTTGAAAAACGAATTGAAACAAATCACAAACCAGAAAGACAGAGAGAGACAGATTCGTTCGAATTCGAGAGCATCACGAGCAAAAGAGGAGCACACGCAGCCGAAAAGGGAGAAGCGTGGTGCTGAGATTCGATCTGGGAAACAAGAGAATCAGAGGTTTGCATTTTGGTAAGTTTGTGTTGTTGTTCTGAAGAACGCCATCCCATTAGCTGCTGCCTGCTGTGTATTCTTCCCTTTTAGGATTAGGTTTTTTCTGTTTTCCTTTTATTTTAAATTCCAAACGGATCAACCCGCGACCCGGTTCGCTGGGCTTTCCTTCACCCAGGTCCGACCCAGTTCCTAAGACCTGGACCTCTTCTGTTTGTTTTAATCAGCCCACCATACTATTTTTCTTTATTTCGTTTTTCTTGTAAATTTAGGCTTGTTAAAATTTAAGTTAGTTTTAGTTAGGAATTAGCCTAATTAATTTTTAGATTAGAATTAGAATTAAGAATTAGTTTTAACTATTAACTTTTAGTTTTAATTAGAATTTGTTATTTAAGTTGAAGTAGTTAGATTTTATTTAATTAGTTATCTCTAGAATTAGTTTTATTTTTAATTAGCAAATTTTTAGGGTTTAGTCAATTAGCTTTTAGAATTAGCTTATGCTAGTTTGTTAATTGATTTTTAGAATTTATTTAAATTAGGTTTTTAATTAGATATTAATCCTTTTAGGTTTTAGTTTGCTTAAGACTTCATTTCCAATTTATTTTGACTTTTATTAAATTCCTGGCATTCGGATTCTCATCTGACTCTTGACACTTACTGTATATATTGATGTTTACCTTGTTTTCGATCCTCGAGGTTTCCTCGTAGTTCTTGCTCATACCTCATTCCAAAGGAAAGGATCATTCCCGTTGACTGCCATGTCATACTTAGGATAGCCTTAGTCCATCATTCCCTTATCTCACGCCACCGTACGATCAAGATTTCCCTTCCTTTTTAACATAACCTTAGGTGTGGAGTCGCCGCACTCCACGTAGGTGTCTTGCTGTCAGACCCTACTTTCCCTTGGAACTTTGACCACAGTCAAGAGTTCCCTACCCCGTTGAGGGGAACTACGAACGCTCTGATTTCTCAAGTTCATCTTGAGAATACGTAGGCATAGGATTGCGAGATCCTAGCGAGCTACCTTTTTCTTTTTCCCTTTTTTACCTTTACATCCGATGCCTTCTCGGATTCCACCCTTTTTTACCTTTACATCCGATGCCTTCTCGGATTCCACCCTTTTTTACCTTTATATTCGATGCCTTCTCGGATTCCACCCTTTCTTTTTAAACCCTTTTACCCCGTATTGAGGGGAACTACAAATGCTCTGATTCCATTCCCGTCAGGATACGTAGGCACGAGATGCGATGTCTTGGCGAGCATACTTAGTGTATATATACCCTTAGGTCTTTCTTTACCTTAGCACATTTCTCTTAGCAAGCAAACTTTAGAATAACACAATTACTAACAAGAGGTTCCTGTAGAGTACTACAGATACTTAGGATGCTAACACCTTCCCTAGGTATAACCAACCCCCGAACCTAGATTCTCTTATTAGGGTTTTCGTTCTTTACCCTTTCCTTTGGATAAATCAAAGCTCGGTGGTGAATTCAAAGTTTTGTGATGCAAGTTAATTAATAGCTTGATATCCGATTCTCACCGCAACAGAAATGGCGACTTCACTGGGGACGTCTCCCCTAAGAGGGTTAAGCCCACCTTGTTTGTCTTTGTGTTATTTATATGTTTGCTTGCTTGTATACTTGTATATTTTGTATATCTGTATATACTTGTTGTGCTTGGGCTTTTTCTGTGTGCAGGGTTGTTACTTTGAGTGGTGAGATAAGTCCTATACCCGGACTTGAGTGCACTTATTATAGGACGATTGTATATTCAAGGAGGCTTTGAGGGAGTCGATTCATGAAAAAGTTGACTTGAGACACCATCACTCAGTTCAGGCCCTCTTGAGAGTTTAGTCATGTTGAGTGAGTCTATTCGTGAAAACGTGCTACTCTCGACATAGGTGCTGTCAAGACTGAGAACCTTAGTTACCTTTAACCCCACTTGGCCTCTTAGGTTGTAGTGCGGTGACCATGAGGGAGTCTATTTCTGAAATGGTTGTCACGCGATACTACACTCAGATGAGATTCTCTTGAGAATTTTATTGATTACCGAGTCATTCGGGAAGTCGATAAAATCCGAAAAATGGGTTGTTGACTCTGAGAACTTCTTAGAACCATGTTCTACGGATACAGTAACCCTAGTACACACCCCTGGTCGGTTCTTTACCTAGACTCCATGCCGTGATCTCAAACCTTTGATCCTGTTGCGTGTGTTTTGCATCCTGTTCGCATTGCATTGCATATCATTTGCATCTTTGTATGATTCATTGCATGTGTCTGTTTGTCCAGTTACTCATTTCCAGTGGTCTCCATCTTCCAGTGTCACCTGTAAGTCGTCAAGCTGATTATTCGACACCGATACAGGACTAGAGCTAATATCAGACGCAGAATGTCAGAACAACCCTCTGCCAGGGCAAGTGAAGCTTCAGTCGACTTCAGCTCAGCTACTTTCCGAAGACAAGACAACTCATACTTGTAGTTGAATAGTCATTAGACCTTGTTTCTTATTGTTTGCATTTTCCTTTGTTTTGTACTAGCTGTTTGCTTCCAAATTATGTTTGTACTTTCATGTTAATGAAATAAGCATTTGCAACTTTTTGATTCAATTCATTTGTTTTTGCTATTTACTTCTTAATGCTTTTTGTTTCAAGAAAAATAAAAAAAAAATCTCGTTTCCACTTTCTTTTTTATTATGCAAAGATTGGAGGGAGGATGATGAAAACTTCATACCCAAATTGTTGTTAGTATGCTTTCAAATCAAAACTTTGCTGACGATGTAAGGCATTGTTTCAACTCCCAAACACTAAAGACATAAGGAAGATAACCCCTCTTTAACCCCTTCGAGCCTTGAAGTAGGAGTTTCTTTTCTTTACAAATAAAAACCCGCAATTTTAACCTGGGGCAGGGTAGTTCTCAGTTAACTTGATTGTGCATTCAAATACAAGAGTTGCATTCAAGACGCCTTTCAACAAAAGGTTGCATTCACAAATTTTCCTTCGCACACAGCAAGCAAGTGTCGAAGATGTATTTCAAGTCAAACGCCAATGACGGTTCACCGTGATCATTAAAGCCAGACAGTCACAACCTTTCAATTCTTCCAAATTAAATGAATAAATGTAGTACAAGTTATTCCCAAAGTGATAAATGAAGAAGGATCGTCAAGAAATCCTTACCCAAAGAATGAGCCGAGTCCATTTCGAGGCAAAAGCTAAGGAAGGTAGGAAGCTCAAGACCTTACTTTATACCAAAAAAAAAGAGAAAAGAAAAGAAGAAAGAACAGGCTTGTATGACAACCAAAAGTTGTAAGGAAGCAGTGATCGCCATCTCAAGTCCATTGAATTATGAACCATCATCGCTATCATCAGTGCAATTCCTAACTCATGGGAATTTGAGTGCGTAGTTTGAGTTAACTGAGCGTAGGACTGGAGTTCATCACGTAGATTGGGTGCGTCACAAATAAACTTTGAGCCTTTATCCTTTGTTTCTTAAACCATGAGCCAGACCACGCTATAACCCTCAAAAGACCTAATTGAAGCAAGGTTATTTTGAAAGCATACTACATCAAGGTTGCGTAAACTGACTCCAAAAGATCTTTGCAGATCATCTGTTTTGGCATCATGCCTTTTGCTTAAACTTTTCACTTTAATGTCTTGAACCACCGTGTTCTGACTAATGACTCATATACCTTGCCTCTTTAAAAAATGATTGATTTCAAAAGTTGCATAAACTTTGCATTTACCACGTTTGTATGAACATTTTTTGCTTACAAACTAGCTTTCCTCTCAAAGAATTTTCAAACAATTAAGAAACTTGGTCAGTGATCCTATCAGGGGCAAGCTCCTTCCATATCCTGTGGATAATCAGTTCAAGATTTGTGGTTTAATGGCGACTTCTCTGAATTGGTTTATACAGAAGATTTTTCAAGACTCATACTGGAGCAAGCTTTTCCAGTGTACAGTAAAACAATCATTTTCAAAACTTGAACTGGGGCAAGCTTTTCAAGTGTGCCGTGAAACAGTCATTTCAGAATCAATCAAGTTGAAGCAATGATCAGCTCGCCTACAATAGTAAGCTAATCTGGGGCAAGTTACTTGAAGAATTCCCATGTAACTTTCAAGCAGTTTTTCATCCTTCCTACAAGGATCATCATTTGATACAGTTTACCAATGTGGCAGATGATGTGTTCAGCATTAGCATCTCTAGTCCCAAGCAGAATGGCAGTGATCTCCGTGTAGAGGAATCAGTCTTCCAGTCTTGTCTTCCCAGAGAGTCGAGCCATGTCGTCGACATCTGCATTTGCATTTGATCATATATCATCTGCATAATTCATATACATATGCATATCATGAGTGTTTCATCCTCATTTGCATTTCTCCCGAGGTCGTGTCGTTATCCGCGTCTTACCTTGTGGTCAAAGTCCAACTTACTTGGCGCCTACCAAAATGTTACTGTTAGTTCTTGTGTTGGCTGGAATTTTGGTAAAACAAAGTTGAACAATGTTGATGTCATATGTCTGATGTCATAACATTGGTTCTTATAATTAACTGGTGCAGGGTTGGAAGTTTTGTATGCTGAAGTCTTGACATCACTATACCAGAACATCAGAACATCAGTTTGTGATGTTTTATGGCTGCGCGTGTTAGGATGTTTTGTTGTTAGTGAGATTTTCTGCTGAGAGATAGAGAGATTACAGGCGAATTTATTGGAGAAGATTTATTCTGATACAATTAATTCTGTATATCTTGTGGAGAATAGTTTGTTACTATTTTTGTGCAAATAGACATGGAGAATTGTTCCTATTTGTGTGGAGAAGATCTTGCAGCTGAATTAAAAAGTGAAGATTTAAAAGATACATAATATCCTGGAAATATCATGTGGAGCTGATTTAAAGGTGTGGAAGATTAAAGATAAAATCTAGTAAAGATTGAGTATTTAAAATATGAAGATTTGATTGAAGATTTAATTGAAGATTTGATTGAAGATCTATTTAGTAGCAGAATCTTTTGCATATTTGGTACAGAAGATTTATTGTGATTTGAAGGCCCAAATCCAGTTGGGAAAAGGTTATAAATAGAATGCTTGTAATCTAAAATAGGTACGGGTCCAAGATGTAGGTCATTAGGGCTTTGTCTAAGTGAACCACTCGGGTTGTGAGATGGTCACTGTGGTCTTACTCAGAAACCTGTAGGTAATGAGTTTTGTATTGTTCTTGGAGGAAGCTTTGAAGCAACTCCAAGATGTGTCATGGAAGTGTGACTTCTACTTTTCTGTGATTGAAGAGTGGTTGGAAATCAAGTTGTTGATGTTGTGCGGAGATGTTGACTGCTAGACATCATTGCGATGATTGGGAGTGAGATGGAGTCTCTTATCTAGGGAGAACTTAGATAGAAGGGTCATTGGGTAGTGATTAAATTAGGTAGATTGTCAACGGGTTTATTGAGTCTGTAATTTGATACTACTAATAGTGGACTTCCTTCCTGGCTTGGTATGCCCCCAGATGTAGGTTGTTGGACCGAACTGGGTGAACAATCCTGGTGTGCAATTCTGTGCTTTTATTGTCTTGTTCATACTGCAGATATTGATGTTGTGACATCACACTTAACATCACATATCTGATACCAGAATTTCAATTGGTATCAGAGCAGGCATCCTGTCTGTTTCTGGATGAGATCTAGGGAAGATACTTTCTGGTTCATGAGCAAGGAAGATAGTTTTGCCGAGTGATGGACTTTGTCAGTTCTTATAGTTGTTTGTATGATCCCTTGGAGTAAAGGATGGATTATTCATGATAGAGCATGTATTGGATCTGTCTGGAGAACTGCTGTGGTGAGTTTGATTTGTTGGCACTTGGTTTATGGTAATGGTGTGCAAGGATTATTGAGTAGTGCCTGAAGGTTGTTGAGGAGTTGTTGTGTGTTCCGCTGCATGGTATCTGATGTAACCCTGGTTGGTTCTTGTATCTCTGGTGGTGAGATTCTAGGAAGGTATTCTCTTTGAGAGACATTAGGGTTTGGTCTCCTCAGCAGGATATTCTATGATGTTGTAGTTTATGCAAGACAGCTTCAATCGTTTGGTTAGAGATGCCAAAGATACTTGAGGATTATCTCATATCCTTGTTTTGGGAAAGAAGTGATCAAAAGGTGAATGGATCTTATTAAAGACTGTATGACATGGAAGTTTCAGAAGAAGAATTTATTTCAAATCAGGCATTGAAAACCAATCTGTCCAGAACATTGATTCCTTCTTTATCAATTTTTCTGATGGTGAAAGAAGAGGGTGGAGCCAAAGCAAAAGAGTATCACTGTCAAATATTTCATGTGGGAGTGAAGATCTTGATAAGTTATCTCTTAAGCTTAGTTGTGGTGACCTAATTAGGAGGATCTTCCTGGTTATGATAAGATACATGTTTCTGGAGGAAGTTTCATCAAGAAAGAACCTAAGCTTAATATGTCAGTTCTAATGTCTCGACATCGCGCTACACATCAGCAGTTTATGGTAAATGCTAAGTCAAAGACCTTTTAGATTGTAGCTGTTTTGAAGGATCACTGAAGCTATGAAGTTGAACAATTTTTGAGATGCTGTTCATAATGTCATAGCATTTCAGTTAGAGCTGGTTGAAGAAAAGGTAGAAGGAAATGATCCTTGTTTAAACTAAAATGTCTGAGGACAATTTCATAGGGAAAATACATCCAAGAGTTTGTGTGCAGTAGCAGTGTAAATCAGCCTGTGGTCAATTGGTGTTTGCATGAGGTCTTTCAGTTTTGTGGCTTGAAGGATTGGAAGTAGCAGATTGTCTATGGTATGGTTATGCAGAAGGATGGCAGTTATCACTCGTAAGTTAGGAAAGAGGTCTGAACCTTGTGCTTATAAGAAGAAGCTTCTGGAAGAGTGTGTTATGCAAGTTACTGCAGTTTTGTTGGTCTGATCTTGAAAGTTGATCAGATGTTGATATGTTCTCGTGTGTTCCCTACAAGAGATATGGGTGGATTAATTTGGTTGTAGTCTCCAAATCCATAGGAGATGTGATTTAGACTAATGTCAGAACTGATGTTGAAACATCATTTCAGTTCTTTGCTTAGGGTGGAATAAAAGATCAAGACACTGACCTGACCTGGAATGCTTTTGTGGTGTGAATGGTTGTCATGATGGTTTGTTTTGAAGAAGAATCAGCAGATGCCTGTGAGAAGGTTACCTTGACAGGAGTTGAGTATTTGTCTGCTTTTGATAAGGTTGTGCATTCAACTAATGACAACATACATTGACGGGAGACTATGTATATGTCTGATGTAAAAGTGCAGGACTGTTGAAGTGTTGAGAATATACTTTTCTCTATGTGGCTGTTTATTTCTCTTCGTGGTGTGTTGGTGTGTGAGAACTCTGTGAAACAATCATGATGGTTAAGAGAATCTTGAGATTATAACAATAAGATTGTGTGTTCTATAGTGTATTTAGAAGTGGCATTATTTGGGTAGTCTTGGACTACTTATTTTCTGAAGATTCAGATGTGGTAGGTTTGAAGTCTTTGGAGTTTCTGAGCAGGATGGAGGTTGTCTACTCAAACTTGATTGTTGAATCAAGTCTATGAGAGCATGGAAATCTGTTTCTGTAAAGGGAGGAGGTTCTTCTGAGTGACAGAAGGTAGAGCTGAATTCAACAGTTGGATGATATAATGTTCTGACATCTAGCTTAACATCAGGAGTTTCAGCTGGTGATGTGGCACATCAGCTAATGATAGGGTGATCTATAGGAATGAACAATAGGATGCTTCAAAAAGATCGTTCTCATGGCAGTTTGCGGGAGCTGCAGGAAGGAGAAGATGTTACATGAACATGGCTTAGGGAGTCTAAGTGTGTTTGCTGTTGAGCAAGTGGAACATGTGACTTGAAGATCAAGTTCCCTTGGTGGATCAAGATATCTTTGTGAGAGTTCTGACAAACGTGAAAAAGGTCAAAATGTGGCATTTGGTTGTTTTCATATGAGGATTCATGAATGAGGTGATCAAACTGTGGCATTTGGTTGATCTCAGAAGTGGATTCGAAGATTCAAGATAATCAGAGTGTGGCAGCTGGTTATTATTAAGGATTGTCTTGGAACAAGTTACTCTTGGGCAGAAGGGTGATGAGTTAAAGACTCAAGGAGATTAGTCTTCTTGAAGGTGGATGAGAGTTTAACTCTCTAGTTCTTTGGATTACTATGCTATAGTAAGTCCAGTTGGTGGAACATATCAAGAATCATGGTGATGATGTCTTGGTGTGTGGCAGATGTTCTAACTTGTGTTGGGACATTGTCTGGTTGGATATCCTTGGTGAAGGATGATTATGCTTGGTGCCTACATTATGCCTAAGGAGCGTCTACATAGTCATACGGGAGAATGATGAAGTAGAAGGTCTACCTTGGATGGAGATTGTAGAGAAGACCGAAGTAGATCAGGTATTGAGTGATTGGAAGTCTGAAGATGAAGAGTATGATAGAAAATGAATGCCTTTGGAGAGTTGGGTGATATATGTGACTTTGATCTTTATCTAACTGTTTGTTTGAAGGAGGTTGGTGATCCTTATGAATAGCCTAATTATGAATTCATGTGTGAGTAATTGCTATTTATGGTCATAAGGGACAGTGGTACCAAAATGAATGGGCTCAGCAAGTGTGCTTGAATGTTTATCTCCATCTAGAGCACTAGTTTACCATGACAGGGGGAGTACGTGTCTATGGATCTTGCTGCAAAGGTGCACAGATTGTGAAGCTTGCATGATGATCAAGCTTGTGGAGATTGGTTGAATCTTATGAGGATATAATGTCAGATAACATGTTATGACATTAGGCTGTTAGATGACATGTTGGTGTGGACATGAATGGTTCTAGCCATGCGAAGCTAATTGTTTGAATCATATGCGCACATGTTTCTGAGGAGAAGTCTGAAGGACAACTTTGGTTGTGTATGGGAGAATTTATTTTTCTCTGCAGATTTCGGAAGAGCTTTGTGAGGGTCTTTGTTGATGGGAGATGTCACACTTGTCTTGGTGTGTGTAAAAGGAGTTTATTTAGAGTTCAGTGGAAGGCATTGTGTGTGTGGTTCAGAACTTGTGGATGATTGTGTGAAGCATTCCTGACTGGATGGATGAAGACTGTGTCTGGATTTTCCAAATGCCATGATGTACTAGTAAAGGAGCATCAATTGTGAAATATAAGGGGAAAACTTCTGTCTATACTAGTGTGGTACTTGGATTGTTTAAGGATTAAGCATTTTGTGAATGCGTTCAGCAGGTGTGTTGAACAGAGGGTGCGCTCTTGAAGACATGAAGATGAGTCTTATGTTTTCCATTCATTTAAGGTGGTCTTCTTGCAAAGGAGCACTGGTTATCTTAGATAGGGAGAATTGATCTTTTGTTGAAGAAGTTGTTTATCCAGATTGTAATGTCAGACAAGATGTCGTGACATTGTGTTACTGGTGAAGTTCATGGTGTACTTGACAGTTTAGACCTGGATCTATAGATTTGTGTGTCAATGGATTGAATCAGAAGTATACATTTACACCAATGTTTGTCAATTTTTGGCCAAAAAGGGGGAGAGAATGTACAGTAGTAGCTGCTGAGTCTAGATTTTGTTATGAGTATATTGGTTGGATGATTCAGATTTTGATTTTGGAATTTTTTTTTGTGCTTGCTGCAATGTTCAGAGTTTGTCCAATTGTGGCTAAAAAGGGGGAGAGTGTATGAACAGCTGTGAACTGGTTCTTGGTTTGAGGGGGAGTTTGCCCTATGCTGATGTGAAAGTGAGTTTATGCAGCTTGTTGGTTTTTGTTGCTGCTGGTTAGTGAGTTTGTGCAGCTTGTTGAAGAGGTGCTGCTAGGTGTTTTGATGATGGCAGAGTTTGTTTTAGCCAAAATTAGCCAAAGGGGGAGATTGTTAGTTCTTGTGTTAGCTGGAATTTTGGTAAAACAAAGTTGAACAATGTTGATGTCATATGTCTGATGTCATAACATTGGTTCTTATCATTAGCTGGTGCAGGGTTGGAAGTTTTGTATGCTGATGTTATAAGTGATGTCTTGATATCACTATACCAGAACATCAGAACATCAGTTTGTGATGTTTTAGGGCTGCGCGTGTTAGGATGTTTTGTTGTTAATGAGATTTTCTGCTGAGAGATAGAGAGATTGCAGGCGAATTTATTGGAGAAGATTTATTCTGATACAATTAATTCTGCATATCTTGTGGAAAATAGTTTGTTACTATTTTTGTGCAAATAGACATGGAGAATTGTTCCTATTTATGTGGAGAAGATCTTGCAGCTGAATTAAAAAGTGAAGATTTAAAAGATACATAATATCCTGGAAATATCATGTGGAACTGATTTAAAGGTGTGGAAGATTAAAGATAAAATCTAGTAAAGATTGAGTATTTAAAAGATGAAGATTTGATTGAAGATTTAATTGAAGATTTGATTGAAGATCTATTTAGTAGCAGAATCTTTTGCAGATTTGGTACAGAAGATTTGTTGTGATTTGAAGGCCCAAATCCAGTTGGGAAAAGGTTATAAATAGAATGCTTGTAATCTAGAATAGGTACGGGTCCAAGATGTAGGTCATTAGGGCTTTGTCTAAGTGAACCACTCGGGTTGTGAGATGGTCACTGTGGTCTTACTCAGAAACCTATAGGTAATGAGTTTTTTATTGTTCTTGGAGGAAGCTTTGAAGCAACTCCAAGGTGTGTCATGGAAGTGTGACTTCTACTTTTTTGTGATTGAAGAGTGGTTGGAAATCAAGCTGTTGATGCAGTGGCGGAGATGTTGACTGTTTGACATCATTACGATGATTGGGAGTGAGTTGGAGTCTCTTATCTAGGGAAAACTTAGATAGAAGGGTCATTGGGTAGTGATTAAATTAGGTAGATTGTCAACGGGTTTGTTGAGTCTGTAATTTGATACTACTAATAGTGGACTTCCTTCCTGGCTTGGTATGCCCCCAGATATAGGTTGTTAGACCGAACTGGGTGAACAATCCTGGTGTGCAATTCTGTGCTTTTATTGTCTTGTTCATACTGCAGATATTGATGTTGTGACATCACACTTAACATCACATATCTGATACCAGAATTTCAGTTACCTTTCCTTTACTTTCAGTGCCATTCTTGAAAGTTCTTTCCTCTTATCCAATGCTTTCTTGGGTATTTCTTTGTTCAATGCTTTCTTGGACGTTGTTCTTTCTTTGTATCCAATGCTTTCTTGGGTATATCTTCATGCATTCAATGCTGTCTTGAATACCGTGGTTCCTTTTGTCCAATTCTTTCTTGGATTTCTATCTTGTTCGCTTTCATCTGATGCCTTCTTAGATATTGTGAGTTTTCCCTTCATCCAAAGCCATTATTGGATGTTTGGTGTCTTTGTGTCCGATGCCTTCTCGGATTACATTGTTTTATCTCATTTGCATCTGATGCCTTCTCAGATATTATTGAGTTATACCTTTCATTCAAAGCCATTTTTGGATGTCTGGTGTCTTTATATCCAATGCCTTCTTGGATTTCACCTTTTGTCTCATTTTCATCTGATGTCTTCTCAGATGTTACGAGTTTACCTTTCATTCAAAGCCATTATTGGGTGACTGGTTCCTTTGCATTCAATGTCATTCTTGAATGTAATCTTTGTTCACATTCATCTAAAGCCATTATTAGATATTGTGATTTGTACCTTTCGTTCAAAGCCATTATTGGATGTCTGGTTTCTCTATCATCTGATGCCTATCCGGATGCGTCTCTCTTTCTGATATTTTTTTAGATCGAGTCTTTGTTCACTTCTATCTAAAGCCATTATTAGATATTGTGAGTCATACCTTTCATTCAAAGCCATTATTGGATGACTGGTTTCTTTTCATTCAATGCCATTCTTGAATGTAGTTTCTGTTCACTCTTATCTAAAGCCATTATTAGATATTGTGATTTATACCTCTCATTCAAAGCCATTATTGGATGACTGGTTTTTTTTGCATTCAATGTCATTCTTGATGTAGTCTCTGTTCACACTCATCTAAAGCCATTATTAGATGTAGTGATTTGTACCTTTCATTCAAAGCCATTATTGGGTGATTGGTTTCTTTGCGTCCAATGATGTCTTGGATCCCTACTTTGTTCACATTCATCTAAAGCCATTATTAGATATTGTGAGTTGTACCTTTCATTCAAAGCCATTATTGGATGACTGGTTCCTTTGTGTCCGATGCCTTCTCGGATTACCCTTTTTACCTCATTCTCATCTGACGCCTTCTCCGATATTATGAGTTTGCCTTTCATCCAAAGCCATTATTGGATGTCTGGTTTCTTTTACATCTGATGTCTTCTCGGATGTGCCTTTTTCTTTCTGATGTTCTTCCAGATTGAGTCTTTGTTTTTTGATCCCCCAGTGGAGACCTTCTTTCCGGTGCCACTTCCATTGAGGAGCTTGTGTTATTTTTCTTTCTAATGTGTCAGCCGATCATGCTTAAATCAGTTGCTTCATCACTTTAGATTTTCCCAAGTTGTTTCAGTTTCCCTAGTGTTATTGTCATCCCCAGTGAGTGATTGCTCATTGTGTGGACTTTGTCCCTGTCTGCTTTCGTTTTTGTCTGCATTTCTGCATTTATCATTCCACCATTCCATCATATTAGAGTCCGTAGCATGTCAGCATTTGTTTAGCTCTCTTTTGTCCATAGCATTGCATATCAGTGCATCTGAGGGCAAAATTTTCAGTTATCTATATTTAAATACCTTCCACCATGATTTCATGAAGATTATCATCACCCATGTCATCCGGTAAAGATATTTAAATAGGGGCAACTGTCATACCCCAAATTTTACCCTCAGATTCGTCTGATCATTGGCATATCATCGTAGGTTAGCTTTTGCATTTGTAGTTAAACATCTCATTAATCATACTTTTTTTTAGTCATTTCTACCATTTTATTTATTTATTCATTTCTATTTCCTTTAAATTTATCTATATTTGATTTTAATTTATTTTCAAATTTAATATATATATTTTTTTAAATATAGTTTATTTATAACTTTAGTTTGTTTGTAATTTATTTTACTTTTTAGCTTATCTTGTTACTTTAGCCTAATTTCATTTAGTTTAATTTATCTAGCTTAATTTCAATTTCTTTTTATATTAATATAGTTTATTTTAATGTATCTTAATTTACACTTTAGTTTAATTGTTAATTTTGGTTTAGTTCTTATTTTTAATTTAGTTCAATTTTATCTTCATTTTTTTATGGTTTTCGTTTAGTTCAAACTAGAATAACTTAATTAGTTTCCAAGTTTTGCAAGAGATACAAACAAGTCACAATGAAAGCCCAAAATTCACGAAAAAAATAGAGTCCATATCAATAAGTCCATTTACATTAATTACAAAATTGTGAACACAAAATTACAAGAAAAAGACATCCCATGTCAAATAAAATGCAGCAACTTTACACCAATTCTGCAAAATCGTACACTGCAGCATCAAACATTACCAAGCAACCAAGTTGACCACCACAAACAACAAACTTGCTACCTCTTCTGCTACACATTGCTGAGTCAAAAACCGTACCATACACTACGCACAAAACTACAAACTCTCAGCAGCAACCCTGAGACAAACCTGCAGCTTGGAAAGTGACTTCACCATCTAGCTAAAACCACAACACTGCATAGCCTCTTTCATAACATTGCTGCAAACCAAAGACCAAGACCTGCATTGAAAGTGAGACGACATCACAAGTGGACAAAGACATCTGTACCATGAAACTTGAGAGACAAGATTTAATTTTGTTTAAAGAAGAGGAGAGAACGAAACTGAGGGGGACGGAGAACTCTAACACACAAAAATCTGCACAAAACTTGATCCAACTCACAAACCTTTTGACTCATAGCAATTTCCACACAAACTACTTCATAAACACAAACCTAGTCTTCAATATTGACATCAAAAACCACCCATCCGCCTCTGTCTCCAACGGCAACCTCACCTCTAAATTTCGTTCTTCTCACAACACCATAACTCATCTACTGCTCACTTGCTTCTCTTCCTTTTCATAATACTCCTCCAAATCGTTTTCACCCTCAATCAACTCTTCAACAACCTGCACTGCTCCCCCATTCACGACTTTCAACCTTGAATCACCTTTGTTGCTTTGATACATCTGTCAGCACTCACAACCCAATCCCAAATCCACAAACAAACCCAGAAAGTAGAAGAAGAGGATTGAAAAACGAATTGAAACAAATCACAAACCGGAAAGACAGAGAGAGAGAGAGACGGATTCGTTCAAATCCGAGAGCATCACAAGCAAAAGTGGAGCACACGCAGCCGAAAAGGGAGAAACGTGGTGCAGAGATTCGATCTGGGAAACAAGAGAATCAGAGGTTTGCATTTTGGTAAGTTTGTGTTGTTGTTCTGAAGAACGCGATCCCATTAGCTGTTGCCTGCTGTGCATTCTTCCCTTTTAGGATTAGGTTTTTTCTGTTTTCCTTTTATTTTAAATTCCAAAAGGATCAACCCGCGACCCGGTTCGCTGGGCTTTCCTTCACCCAGGTCCGACCCAGGTTCCTAAGACCAGGACCTCTTCTGTTTGTTTTAATCAGCCCACCATACTATTTTTCTTTATTTCCTTTTTCTAGTAAATTTAGGATTGTTAAAATTTAAGTTAGTTTTAGTTAGGAATTAGCCTAATTAATTTTTAGATTAGAATTAGAATTAAGAATTAGTTTTAACTATTAACTTTTAGTTTTAATTAGAATTTGTTATTTAAGTTGAAGTAGTTAGATTTTATTTAATTAGTTATCTCTAGAATTAGTTTTATTTTTAATTAGCAAATTTTTAGGTTTTAGTCAATTAGCTTTTAGAATTAGCTTATGGTAGTTTGTTAATTGATTTTTAGAATTTATTTAAATTAGGTTTTTAATTAGATATTAATCCTTTTAGGTTTTAGTTTGCTTAAGACTTTATTTCCAATTTATTTTGACTTTTATTAAATTCCTGGCATTCGGATTCTCATCTGACTCTTGACACTTACTGTATATATTGTTGTTTACCTTGTTTTCGATCCTCGAGGTTTCCTCAAAGTTCTTGCTCATACCTCATTCCAAAGGAAAGGATCGTTCCCGTTGACTGCCATGTCATACTTAGGATAGCCTTAGTCCATCAATCCCTTATCTCACGCCACCGCACGATCGAGATTTCCCTTCCTTTTTAACATAACCTTAGGTGTGGAGTCGCCGCACTCCACGTAGGTGTCTTGCTGTCAGACCCTACTTTCCCTTGGAACCTTGACCACAGTCAAGAGTTCCCTACCCCCGTTGAGGGGAACTACGGACGCTCTGATTTCTCAAGTTCATCTTGAGAATACGTAGGCATAGGATTGCGATATCCTAGCGAGCTACCTTTTTCTTTTTCCCTTTTTTACCTTTACATCCAATGCCTTCTCGGATTCCACCCTTTTTTACCTTTACATCCGATGCCTTCTCGGATTCTACCCTTTTTTACCTTTATATCTGATGCCTTCTCGGATTCCACCCTTTCTTTTTAAACCCTTTTACCCCGTATTGAGGGGAACTACGAATGCTCTGATTCCATTCCCGTCAGGATACGTAGGCACGAGATGCGATGTCTTGGCGAGCATACTTAGTGTATATACCCCTAGGTCTTTCTTTAACTTAACACATTTCTCTTAGCAAGCAAACTTTAGAATAACACAATTACTAACCAGAGGTTCCTGTAGAGTACTACAAATACTTAGGATGCTAACACCTTCCCTAGGTATAACCAACTCCCGAACCTAGATTCTCTTATTAGGGTTTTCGTTTTTTACCCTTTCCTTTGGATAAATCAAAGCTCGGTGGTGAATTCAAAGTTTTGTGATGCAAGTTAATTAATAGCTTGATATCCGATTCTCACCGCAACAGCGAAGACGTTTGGATGCCCAAGCCAGAGCACAACAAGTTTTCTTGAGCATAGTGTATCGAGTCTCACAGTCCGTGAACTTCTTGCTTAAGTAGTAGATGGCAGACTCTCTTCTTTTTATTTCCTCTTGTTGGCCAAGCACATAATCCATGGAGTCTTCCAAGACTGTTAAGTAGATGATCAGTGGTCTTCCTTCCACTGGAGGAGACAGAATAGGTGGATTCAACAGGTATTCTTTGATGCTGTCGAATACCTTTTGGCAGTCTTCTGTCCATACGCAGCTTTGATTCTTTCTGAGTAGTTTGAAGATCGGCGCGCATGTCGCGGTCATAAGGGATATGAACCTTGAGATGTAATTCAGACATCCCAAAAATCCTCTGACTTGTTTCTCAGTTTTTGGTGAAGGCATTTCTTGAACGGCCTTGACCTTGTCGGGATCAACCTCGATTCCTTTTGGGCTGACGATGAATCCTAATATTTTTCCTGAGCGGACACCGAACGTGCACTTATTAGGATTCAAGTGGAGTTTGTATTTTCTCAGACGCTCGAATAACTTTGACAGGTGTGTCACATATTCTTCTTCTATTTTAGATTTGGCAATCATGTCATCGACATACGCTTCAATCTCTTTGTGCATCATGTCTTGAAACAGAGTTGTCATGGCCCTTTGATAGGTTGCCCCTGCGTTCTTTAGACCGAACGGCATTACCTTGTAACAAAAGGTTCCCCATGGGGTGATGAATGAAGTTTTCTCCATATCTTCCGGCACCATTTTGATTTGATTACAGCCCGAGAATCCATTCATGAAGGAGAAGACTTTGAATTTTGCAGTGCTGTCTACCAGCATATCAATGTGTGGTAGGGGAAGTCATCCTTTGGACTTGCCCTGTTCAGATCCCTGTAGTCCACACACATTCTAATTTTTCTGTTCTTTTTTGGAACTGGCACTATGTTAGCTAACCATTGAGGATATTCTGAGGTGGCGAGGAAACCTATGTCGATCTGCTTCTGTACTTCCTCCTTAATTTTAATGGCCATATTTGGATGAGTCTTTCTCAGTCTTTGTTTTACTGGCGGACATTCTGTTTTCAACAGTAAGTGATGTTCCATGATGCGGGTATCCAACCCTGGCATGTCCTTATAGGACCAAGCAAATACATCTGGAAATTCTTTGAGAGGTTTTATCAAGTAGTCTCTGACAGTTAGACTGAGCAGTACTGTCCCAATCATAACTTCTTTCTTTTCTTCCTCTGAACCCAAATTGACCGTTTCCAATGGCTCTTTGTGAGGCTCAATAGACCTTTCCTCTTGTCTGAGTAGTTGGGAGATCTCTTCTGGAATTTCTTCGTCCTCTTCTTCCTCAGCTTCAAATACCGGGAATTCAAAGTTGGGAGAAGGAATTGGATCGTATGTTTCAATGGGGTTTAAAATAAGCAATCTGCATGACGTGATGATTCGTTTTTTAGCAAAGACAGAGAGAATTCAAGAGTGTGTGCAGTGTATTTTCTGAAAAATTCTTGTTTTTATTTTGGGCTGTTTTTAGGATTACCATTTTCTGAAAAACAAAAAGTGAAAACAGCAATGAATGCGGAAATTCATAATGACATTATTTATTCATGATTTGTCGATTCTTGAAACACAGCCCTATAAAACAAAACTCTACCGCTTTGGGCGAAGCGGAGAGGGAAATTTACAGAAAGGTGAGCCCTATAAAAACACCTGTTTCACCTGGGCAAGGTGAAAGGTTAAAACAAAAATGGTAATTACTTAGACTTATGGAAGACTTTCGGGACATCGACAGCAACCCAGGGGCAACGAACTCCTCTGTGAATCAAAAAGTCTGGTATCTTTCTTCTTGGTTTATCTTCAGAAATAACGCTGATTTCCGGCGGAGTAGGATCATTGGAGTCTTCTTCCCATGCAGAGTTGTCATAGGAGAATTCTTCTGTCGCATCTTCCATAGGGTTTTCACTTTCAAGAGGATCTCTCCATCCAGTTGGCTGAATGTCCTCGTATCTGATGCGAGAGCTTTTGAGAGCAGTGTATTTGACTAGGAAGTCGTACTTGCCACTCGGATGTCCCAAGGTGTCCCATGTTTCTGTGGGAGTGGATGAGTCATCTTCCTCAATGACGTTGATTTCAGGAAATGCATATTTAATGAATTCTTGTCCTACAATCTTTGCGAATTCATCACCGGGGTGTCGGACATTTTCGAAATGTCCTGAGTAATGATTCCCTGACTCTGTGGGGACATGGGTATTCTTTTCAATATTGCTCAGTTGACAGACATCGTCCGACTGACTCTTCTGTCCCAAGTCTTCTGTGTACGGCTTCCAAATAAGAAAGTCATCTAGGGGATCATAATAGTCGTAGTCGAAGTTGTCTTTCATTAGATTGTCTTCCTCCAATGAATTGGGTGGAGCACGACATCCCTCAGGATCACAATCTCCATAGATCATCCTGACGTCTGACCTCGGTATATATCTTGGAATTTGATTGGGAAAACAAAATGGCATGTGGGCCTCTCCCTGAGACATATAACTGTCATCGTTGAGATAAGACTTCCACTCCTCATCCGTATCGGAGGAGTTGCTCTCATTGATGGTGTGTACTTCTTGAGACACTAGGTGGAGGAAACCTCCGTTGTGGAAGAAATCCTGAATGGGACTAAAACTTTCGTCCTTCTCTATAGTCTGGGTATAGGTTGAAGAGAAACCAAGACCTTTCTTTGTCTTGTTATCTGTAGGAGTTACAATCTATCCCCATCCTTTTATGTCATTACTCTTGATCACTTCGAGAGCATCCTTGTATGAGTAAATTGACGTCCCTCTTTCTGGTTGATTCTCATTGCTCACCGAGAGTGCTTGGAACTGGATTCCAACAACCTCCTATGGTTCTACACAGGAGAATGATGATAAGTTGCTCACGATTAAGGCCTGCTCTCCGCATACTGTGACTAATTTGTCATTCTTGACGAACTTCAGTTTCTGGTGAAGTGTCGAAGTGACTGCCCCAGCTTTGTGTATCCAAGGTCTTCCTAATAAACAGTTGTATGCTGCTCGGATGTCCATGACCTAGAAAGTGACTTGGAAAGTGTGAGGACCGATGGTTATGGGAAGATCGACTTCGCCGATAACTATTTTTCTAGATCTGTCAAAGGCTTTGACAATGATCTCACTGCCTCTCATCGGGGCTCCTTGAAATGATAGTCGTATCATAGTTGAATTTGGCATAACATTCAAAGATGATTATGTGTCCACCAGTACGCTGCCTAAAGCATCGTCTTGGCAGCTGACTATAATGTTGAGCGCCATATTATGATTCTTGCCTTCTTCCAGCAGTTCTTCATCACTGAATCCTAAATTGTTACAAGAAGTGATGTTGGAGATGATGCTATCAAATTGTCCTACCGTCACGTCTTGTTCCACAAAGGCTTACTCTAATACTTTATGTAGAGCTTCCCTGTGAGCTTCTAAACTAAGCAGGAGAGATAGTACAGAGATTTGAGATGGAGTTTGCAATAATAGGTACACAATATTGAACTCGCTTTTCTGGATGAGATTCAGCATCTCATCGTTGTTCTTTACAAGTTCTGGATTACTGACTTGTTGGTTAGAAACTTCCGTTTGAGGTTCCTTTTCTTTGGCAGGTTCTCCAACTCCTATGTTGAAGATCTGACCGCTCCGGGTAACTCGACTGATGTCGGCAATGTTCACGACGGAGGGTAATGGAGTTTTTTTTTCCGTTCTCGATGGTCGTTGCACCATACTTGTAAGGGATAGTCTTATCCGACTTGTACGGTATGGGACCTGGCAGGTAGATAACCACAGGAGCTTTTTGGTTTTTCTGACCATCGTAGGCAGCCTTGATTGGTTTCTGGTTAGGAACTTTTCTACTATCAAGAGGGATATTTGATTCATTGAGTAGAGGGATTATGGCGCAAACGTCCTTAGTTATCCTATGATCGGAGATTATGACAGCGCTTCTGTTTTGACCAGGGATGTAGTCTTGTATCATCTTGATCAACCCAGAACTCGAACATGGTCGAACCTCTTTTCGGTCCAACTGATTTTGGAGGGCTGCTCACACGAGATAACATCCTTGGTTATTTTCTGAGCATACTCTACAACGCTCATAATTATACGGTGGTACCCGACCATATCCGCTTTGTACGCAGTGTATCTTTACTAGATCTATTTCCATTAAGCAAATATCACGACTTTGATGTCTATCAGGATTCCCATCAGTCATGCTAATCTGTTGTGTAGCTTCATCCGGGTAGATTGGAAGCCACCAGTGGTCCAACAGATGTTGAAGAATCCTTTGCACAAGTGCACACCCTTGGTCATCTTCACGGCATTCTTTACAGTCTTGATAATCATGTGAAGCCAGAAAACCAAGCCTGACTTGTTTAGCATGTAATTCCACTAGACTGTTATTCATCAAGCGTATGTCAAAGATTTGAACCATATTTACTTGATGGTTATTTCTTTCACGGTAGTCTTGGATCCATCCGAGATCCATCTGACGTTGGAGGGCTTCTTGTATAAAAGAGCATCCTTGATTGTCTGTTGAGCAGATTGGACAAGTGTCGTAATCGTGCCGTGGCAGATTATAATACTGACTTTGTCTCGAATGCATTGCCACTAAGTTGACGTTCATTGTACGGATGTCGTGGTTCTGAACAATGTTGAGATGTGCATGGGCCATGTTTACTTCCCGAATCCTGTGATCCTGAATCCCGCCAAGATCCATTTGTTCTTGCAGAGTTGTTTGTACTACGGTATACCCTTGATTGTCCTTGGAGCAGATATTACACTGATGATAGTTGTGAGATGGCACATGACCGTACCTGCTCTGCTTGCAATGCATTTTTACCAGGTTGGTTCCTAGTAGGAGCACATTGTGAATTTGATAACTGTTGACAGGTTCTCCTTCTATCAAATTCAGTGTAGTCTTATCATGTTGCAGTAACAGGTTTGTCTGAACATTCGGGTTAGTATCTTTGAAAGATAAAATCTCGTTCCTGACAAGCTTCTGTACATCAGACTTGAAGCTGAGATAATTCTCAATGTTGTGTCCCATTTCTCCTTGATGGTAAGGGCAAGTTTGGTCTGCTTTAAACCAAAAAGGTGGATTTTCTAGTACTGCGAGAGGAGTCCTGGTTTAGACGTGCCCCTTGGCCAGTAGAAGTGGAAATAGTTCTGCGTACAACATCGGTATAGGGTCGAACCCTGATGGTCGTGTAATACGATTGTTGTTGTTGTATTATGGGCGAGCCTGCTAAAGAGGCTGTTGCGGCCTTTGCTGATACTGTTGTTGACTTGGTTGGCTCTAAGCAACCTGAGGTTGATAAGTTAGAGCTGGCGCTGGGTTGATAGCGGGAGTTATTGCTGCTACCGGTTGATACCTTCGCCTTTGCTTTCTTAGAGAGATATTACTGATATCTTGCTCTTTCTTCTTTTGGAAAGCACTACCATTTCTTTTGGTACTGCTGGATGGCTCTGCATCCTTGACCAATCGTCCTTCTCGAACTGCTTCGTCAAGGCGTACTCCCATGTTCACCATTTCAGTGAAGTCACTGGGCGCACTGGCAACCATTGGGTCGTAATAAAATGAGCTCAATGTTTTTAGGAAAATCTTTGTCATTTCCTTTTCCTCAAGAGGGGGACAGATCTGAGCGGCAATTTCACGCCATCTCTGAGCATATTCTTTAAAAGTCTCTTTGTCCTTCTGTGACATTGCCCTGAGCTGATCCCTATCCGGTGCTATATCTAAATTGTATTTATACTACTGAAAGAAGGCTGCCCCGGGATCTCTGAAAGTACTGATCTTGGTGCGGTTTAAACCCATGTACCATTTGAGTGCGGCACCGGTTAAACTGTCTTAGAAGTAATGGATCAGTAGCTGTTGATTATATGTCTGAGTAGACATTTTTCGAGCGTACATCACCAAATGACTTTGAGGGCAAGAGTTGCCTTTGTACTTTTCAAAGTCATGCACCTTGAATTTGTGTAGTATCTTTACATTAGGGACCAGACAGAGGTCTGCAGCGTCCTTTCCGAATAAGTCTTGACCGCGAAAGGTATGTAGTTTCTTCTGCATTTCCAAGAATTGTTCCTGGAACTCATTCATCCTTTCATACATGTCTTTGTTTCCACTAGAAATTGCTTGCAAAATCTGTCCTTCCGGGAAAGTGTGTACCACTGATTGTGGTATAGACATTACATCGGTGATTCTTGGCGCTTCAGTGCCCAAAAGTTTGTAACCTTCAAGAGTTGTTGTCGTAACTCTTGCATCTTCACTTTCCCGAAGTTTGTAACCTTCAGGTCCAGTGGTTCCTACTACGGTTTCTGGGTCATCAGTGACCGGTGGGATATATCCTTCAGGTATAAAGTTGAGAGGCATGCCCCAGGGGCTCCCTTTAGGTATGTTGTTCTGAGGATGATTCTCATGTGTCTCCAATATGGGCGTAAATGTAATCTCTGAGATCATAGTTTTTTGAAGTCGCTGCTCCTGAGCTGCTGCCAGGGATTGCATGTCACTGTGAAGTTTTTCCAAACTTTCCTTCAGAGCGTCGATTTCTTCTCTCAGCTCTCAGTTCTCTTCCTCGAGATCGTCCATTTTCTTTTGTCGATTGGCCCGAGTATTGTATGAGTGAGACAGTTTGACTTTAGAATTGTGACACATACGTGAGACTCAAAGATAAGAGAAATGTGTTATGTGAGAATGATGAATGATATGCAATGACATATTTTTTAGTTTTTGTTTTAATCAAAAAGAAACTTCAACAAATAGATTGCAAATATCATATAGTGGGGGAGACCCCTTTTATTGAATTCGAAAGATTGCAGTATTTTACAGCGAAAAAGTACAGTATTTTACAAAGTGCTGTAAGGAAAATGTCTAAGCTCATGGATCCTGAGTCCTCTCTAAAGAGAGCTCAGATGCCAATTTCGGTATTTTCCTTTTCTTCGATCGGGGCTCTTCAGTCGTTGTTGGGTCGACGACCCTTTGCCAAGTGAAAGAAGCGACCAAATTTCTTCGGTCTTCCTGACTTTCTATAGCATGTTACTCTAATATCTCAATCAGGGCATCCTTCTCCTTTAACAGTTCCTAAATCTTGGTACATTCCAAATTAAGGATTTGGTATTTGTTCTTCCAAGAGCTCTTCTCACGTTGAACTTTGTTGAGAGCGACCTGGAGTTTTCCGCATCAGACATGAAATAAAGGACAGATTTCTTTAACGGAAAAACTTCTTGACGAGAGTAAGGTATCCTCAGCTTGAGGGCTCTAGTTTGCACCCAGTGGAGATAAGGTTCCATGGAGGTACTGTTTGGTCTTCCCAGATACTCTCTCCCTTTCCTGTGAATATGTTGCCAGGCATGCACTATTTCCTTCTTTAGTGCCCTGTCATTTTCCCCTTCCTTGAAGAAAAGACCTTCTAGATGAACGTTATGTGGGATATTCTTCATCGGGTATCCAAGTTGACGGCGAGCTAAAATTGGATGATAATTTATTCCTCCTTTAGTTCTAGTGAGGGGTACGTTAGGGAAATTTCCACATCAGTCTATGATCTCTATCCCTTCGTAAATCCGATTGTACCAATCTATGTTAGAATTGGTAAGAGACATAATCCTTTGTGACCAACGTAGAGTACTCTTGTGATCCCAAAAAGAATCAGACTTGGGCAAATGGGAAATGAACCATTTGTAGAGTAAAGGTACATAACATGTGATCATTCCTCCGCTGTACAAATTCCTTAAGTGTACAGAATGATAAGCATCTGCGAGCAAGATTGGTACGGGGTTTCCTATCAAGAATATCTTAACAGCATTGGTATCGACGAAATTGTCAATGTTGGGAAAGAGGGACAACATATATATGAGTAGGAAAAAGATGTCTTCGAAAGCAGTTATGTTTCCTATACTAGCAAAGTATAGAGCTTTCTCCATCAGGAATTTAGCCGATAAACCCTAACTTATGACTCATCCAAAGAGATTGCTCTTGCAATGGCCTGATTCTTTGGAATTTCTTACAATCCAGAAAATGGAGCTTGATCAGTGATAGGTAAATCAATCAGGCGGGAGTACTCTTCCAGTGTTGGTGCAAGTTGGTAATCTGGGAAAGTGAAGCAGTGGTAAACCGGATTGTAGAACTGTACTAATGTAGACATGATTCCTTCAACTACGTTGACCCTTAACAGAGACAACAATCCTCCATGCTTAGCTCTGAAAGCCTCGGGATTGGTAATCATCCTTCCCAATTTCCTTAAGTCTTCTAGTTTCGGAGCCTTGCTTGTGCGTCTTTCTTCTACCGAAATCCATAACGCAACTCTGATATTTGCAATTATTGTTTTAGTTCTTTTGAAAAAAAAGATTTTTTTTTCTTGTTTGAAAAGTGTTTTTTAATGAATGCATGAATGTAGCACACAAAAACATTTGAAAACATGGGTTCAAGGGTTCAACGTCACGAGCATGGAGTCACGGCTCTACCCATCCCTAAAGGTTATAATATTTTGGTCAATTTTTGTACCTGTAGAACGGGTTCTAAAAGGCTCCCAAAGTCATTGACCCTCCTAGGGATACCAACAGCAAGCTTATTCACTCGAGCGAGCTGTAATATCCTAGGATGAATCTCATTTGAGTGTAGTATCGTGTATTAACTATTCCCGATAGTCACCGCACTACCAAATGGCCATATGGTTAATGTCTACTAAATCCTCAGGGTCATGGGTACTGTACTGGGATAGACAATGCTTTCACGACAATCGGTCGTTCAACATCGATATTTCCGCACGGGTACCTCGACAGATTCGGTGGACTGCCAAGTTAGCTTAGTCGGGATTCACTCCCTATAAGCATTTCCTGGATATACCACCACTTATCTTAATGTTTTCTCAAACTTTCCACATGCGTATTAATCGCATTCCCAGTTGACAGAAAATTTAACACGGGTATCAATTAGTATAACAGTAAATGATATATATAGTAGAAAGTATAGAAAATGCCAAACAAAACCTAGACCTCTTAGAAACTCTAATCCTAAAGACTCCCCAGCAGAGTCGCTATTTTTCTGTAGCGTGAGATTTTTGCCTGTGACACGATCACCTTACCGCAATGGTTGGAATTGGGTGCTACTTTCTGATTTCTTATTTATCCTATGAAGCTGGAAAGGAAAGGGAAGATATCTAAAACTAACCTTGCATGCAATTATTTTCTTTAACAAATGCTAAGAGATGGGGGGGTCCGGGGTCAGGTTATACAAAGGGAAGTTGTCAATTATCCAGTGTATATATGGTTATCCATAGATTTTCTTTGGTATGTTTAAATACTTTATGGTGTTTATCTGTTATGGGTTAGGAAAGTTTCTCCTTTGGGAGTGTTGAGAGAGTGTTTTTGTTGTTTTCGGGTTTTCTGTTGTTTTTTGTAAGATACTGGACCTAAAATTTTTATATGTGTGCTTGCTAAGATTTCGCAATCTTATGCCTACGTATTCCTGTAAAGGTAACTGGGAAATCAGAGCAATCGTAGTTCCTCCTATTCTATGGGAGGAAAAAGATGTTTTGTGTCTTGTTTAAAGCTCAAGATTGAAGCTAGATGAGTATTTGTGTCTTGTTCAAAGCCCAAGATTAAAGCTAAAGGTTATTTATGTCTTGTTTAAAGCCCAAGATTGAAGCCAAAGGTTTGACTGAGAGAGAATTTTCCATCTCTAAAGGGAGATATCTCACCTGTTCATCACAGTTGTTGGGTAACTGATTATAAAGGAGAATTACTTTAACTGGGATGTATGGAATCCAGCAATGCCATAATTTCCTTTATAAGGGAGGTGTCCTGAAGGAAGAAACTTTAACTCAGTGTAGAGCAATGCCATTTTTCCTTAGGAATCTTCCATGCTAAGAGAAGGACATTGGCTTGGATGTAAATAATCCAGAGGCTTGCCACTTACAGCAATTAGATGAAAGATGAAGTTTACCAGGATAAAAGAGGGATCACAACTTGGATTTTTGAATCAACAAGTGTGCCACTTACATCAATTATCGAGAATTAGGGTTTGCTTGATTATTTGTTTTGACATGTGATATACAGTGAAATATCTTCCTACAGAGAGAACTCTTGATTTCCTCTAAGGGGATGTTGATTTTTGTGTGCCTTGATCAAAGCCCAAGGTTGAAACTAAAAGGTTGACTCTACTAGGGAGTTTTATATCTGTCTTGTATATAACCCAAGATTGAGGCTAAAAGGAGATTCACTCAGTTGGAGAGTATGATCTGTCTTGTACAAAGCGCAAGATTGAGGCTGAAAAGGAATTGAACTCTTCTGGGGGGTATTTTGTCTGTCTTGTACAAAGCCTAAGATTGAGGCTGAAAAGGAATTGACTCCACTGGGGAGGTTTTATCTGTCTTGTACAAAGGCCAAGATTAAGGCTGAAAAGGAATTGACTCCACTGGGGAGGTTTTATCTGTCTTGTACAAAGCCGAAAATTGAGGCTAAAAAGGAATTGACTCCACTAGGGAGGTTTTATCTGCCTTGTACAAAGCCCAAGATTGAGGCTGACTATGCTGAGGAAAGATCATTATACAAAGCCTGAGAGGAGGTTGGTTGGGGAATTTCTTATATAAGGCCTAAGAGGAGGCTGGCTTCTGCTGAGGATTATTAAGATCCAAAGACAGGTCCAAATTGGGGAATCAACTCTTGCTGAGAATATCAGATGCCCTGAGTTTCTGATTCTGTTAAGGTGATATTTATGGTAAAGGTTTAATCTTTGAGTATGAAAACCTATGGAGGTTTCAAACTCTGCTGGAGATTTATGAAGTGATCAGGGTTTTTCCTGTGCTTTTAGGAAACTTGAGGGTTTCTTTGAGATCCAAGAGGAGATGAGACTTTCCAAGTCTACTGGTATGAAGAGGTTGACTCTTAGTTGGAAGATGATCTTTGTATGATGCCCAAGAGGAGGCTAAGACTATCCAAGTCTACTTGTATGAAGCCCAAGAGGAGGCTAAATGTTTAAAGGGATGAAGATCAACCCTAAAACATACATGGATGTTCTAAAATTCTGACTTTCTGGAGGATTGAACTAGTAGAGATGACTAAGTTTTGTCCTATACCTGTAGGAGATCTTCAGGTCCTTGTACTAAGCCCAAGAGGAGGCTGAGAACTTCTAAGAAGCCTGAGGGTCCTTGTACAAAGCCCAAGAGGAGGATGGGGATGCTTTTAGGAAGCCTATGGGTCCAAACCTAAGAAAATTTCAAGAAAGGTTTCACCGAGAATAAGTCATTTCCTTGCAGAACAGTTCTAGGGTTTGAAGAAATTCAGAAGAGGTTTAACCGGGAATTAATCCTATTTGGGGAAATGAATTTCTTGTACAAATGTTTCTAAGTTGTGACAGTCTTGAGAAAATTTTCATTTTGAATAATGCCTTTCTCTGTTCCATATTGTATAAGCCCAAGAGGAGGCAAGACTGTATCTGGAATTCCTATGGGGAACTATAGTTTTGACTGTGTTAAAAGAGTAACCACTGGTTTGATCTAAACCTAGACCTAATTACTGGGGAAAACTCTAAGCAAATATGTACAAGCATATATATATAGATGAAATATATAAACAAGTATGTATAGAAGAAATAGTAGAACTTACAGTTGTGCAAGCCCAAGCATTGTAACCACAGCTGTATGGTTAGTTATTCAAGAAATTGAAGAAAGTTTTGATAATAACCTTGAATTTGAATCAAAGAGGAAATTTTTTATTAAAAAGATGTTTAGGGCTTATACTCAAGGAGAGGCCCAGATGAATTCTTTCGAAAAGGCGACGATCACGTCATAGTTTTGAAAACCATAAATGGACTTATACAATGTCTGAGGCTCAAATTATTGTTTTTATAAAGAGGATGGGTCTTACACTCTATTAGAGGCCCAAGAGTTTATTTTTATACAAGAAATTGGGCTTACACTCTATCAAGAGGCCCAGATGAAAAACAGTGATCGCACCGTATTGTTTTTAAAATTGTACTGGGATTTATACAAATGACTGAGGCCCAAATTATTTATGTACAAAGGGGGTTGGGTATTACACTCTATTAGAGACCCAAAAGTGTTTGAAAAAGAAGAAAAATGGGACTTACAACTCAAGGGGAGGCCCAGTTGAAATTTTTTTTGAAAACGGCGATCGCGCCGGGATTTTTAAAATCGTATCGGGACTTATACAATGACTGAGGCCCAAAATGGTTTATTTACAAAGGGATGGGACTTACACTCTATCAAGAGGCCCAAAAGTGTTTCAAATGAAGTTTGAAAAATTAAAATTAAGGGAAACCCTAATTTTAATTAATATAATAATATTTTCAAAGTAAATTAAATATAAAATATCAAATACATTTAAAAACAAGTGGTAAGCTTTGAAAAATATTTTGGAAAATCATGTTTAATCATATGAAGGCTTGTAATTCAACTTATTTTGAAAGATCAAGGTGGAAATCTCATTTTTAAAATGTTTGAAAACAAATAAAATGAAATTAATTACAAATATTCAAACTATATTAAATAAATAATATAAATTCTTTTTTTTTGGAATAAAATATTTCAACATTTTTGTGAATTTTCAAAAAAAGAATCAATAAAAAATAATTAAAATTGAGAGAGAAATTAATTTTTGGATTAATTAAGAAAATCATGAAAATAATGAAAAAAAAAGCAAAAATGAGAGGGAATCAAAAATGGTCTGGGTGGGTGTTGAACCCACGCCCTCCAACCAAACACACATGCACGCTACCACTAGGGTGGTGATACATCCGTGCATCAAAACCACCCCATAAACATATATGGGTGGCCTAAATTTCAAGTCAGGTCAAGGCAAAAACCAAGTTTTGAGTGATTTGCAAGAAGGATCGTATCTCCCTCATTTCTCCATGAAACTGGACAAAATTTAGATGGATCCTACCTAGAATTTCATGAGGAATCCAATGGTGGTTTTAGATTTTTCTAAAGATGCTTCTATTTTAAAACCCGATAGTGGTTTCAAAATAGGTCAAGATTTGCAAGTTCTATGTTATCTCATCATACAAGCAACAACAGCATGGTAAATTGGTTCAAACACAACACATATGATATATATGACATGTTCATGATCAATGGACATCAAAGCAATGCATATTTTAAAGAGTTCAAGTTGTTATGCACTTACCTCTTGAAGCTCCTTGTGCTAACTGTTAAGATGCTTGTGCCAGAAGTAATCCAATGCTTTAGACACTCTTTATTGATCCCTTAGAAGCTTTTAGGATGATCAAAACCAGCTGGAAGCCACAGGAACAAGAATTGGCTCTTTCTTGCAAAAGTGGAAAAAGTGACCAAAATGGTAACTCACTCAAATGGTGTTACAGTTGAGGGAAACCTATTGGGACAGTTTGAGGAGGATATTTGGAGAGTATTTGAATGGTTAATTGGTTTTGAAAGTGATTGGATCAAGACATGGCTTGAAAATGCAGAAAAGTCAAAATTTGAGGTTTTGGAGGTTGGCTTTCTGATTTTGAGGTTGTACAATATGGATGAAGGTTTGAACACCTCCAATGGATGATTTATGATGTGTTTGGATGGTTATTTGAGTGGTTTTAGTTTTGGTTTCAAGAATTCCCAAACTGCTCCAATGTGACTTGAAATTGAAGTAAGAGAGGGAGAGTGAGAAAACAAGGCTTTGGTATTGTTATGGTGTGGTTTGAAACATCAGAAATGACCTCTATTTATAGTTGAGGAAGTTTGTTTTTGAAGGAATAGTGAATGGTAACTGGTTCACTCTATTATCCAATGGATATGCCCATGTATCACTTCGTTAAATGCCAAGGTACCAAGTCTTCCCTAACCTTTAACTTGAGCTGGTCTTGGTAGCTTTAGGTCTTCTGATTTTTGCAACAACCTTGACTCAATTGGAATGATATGGCTTGGTTCATGACAGCTCTATGTTCCACAACAATGCCAAATGACAAACTTGGAGTTTTTGGATTTGAAACTTTGAATGATCACATGCCAAAGGATAGGATTCTTGCCTTAGGGTCCTATAATACCCCAAATTTTGACCACTTAGATTTCCCATCATTGTGAAAATCATCATCACAATATGGATGTACCTTTATGCTTCATTAGTCTCCCCAAAGATGGGTGAGCATCCACTACAATCAAAATTAGGGTTTCAAGCCCTCTCTGAGTGCTTAGACAAAGGATCAATCAAGAAATGACATGATCTTCAACTTGTCTAATCTCTTAAATATCCACAATGGATCAAAAAGGACTCCCACTTCAAGGATTAAGCACAAGGCTGCTCCCTTCTAGGTGGATCAAGTCTCAAGATCGACAGTGTCACCAAATTAGGGTTTTGGTCGACCAGGGCCTCCAGATGGAAATTTTCATCTGGGCACAAGGCAATGATCCAAAACATAACCTAATATACTTCATGGAACCTCATGAACCCATGCATCAAGTCAATTTTGCCTCAGGGGATGCATTCATCAAAAATCAGGAATTAGGGTTTCTTGACCTAATTCACCCCTAAGTTGACTTTTGGGACAAACCATGAACCAAGACCTCAAGAGATGATTTGAGGGTCTCTAATATACCATATTGATCCATTTGGGACAATGGATTAATCCAAGAAGTTTGAGCAACAAGTCTCAATTTCATCTGCACCACAATTAGGGTTTTAAGGGAAAAGTCAACTGTAACTTTGACTTTTGACCTGGACATGCTCCCAAACCCTAATACATGATTGAATATACCCTATGACACCCATGGAACATGTCCATCAAGTTTGATTTAGATCAAGGACAAGATTTCCTTAAGAATTGCACAGTTTGGAATTCATCTGATAAAAAGTCAATTGTGCACAAAAGTCAACTTTGACTTTTTGAGATTTTTCACCAAAATGGATTTTTAGCCCTAAAATGATGTTAATGTATGATTTGAATCATCATTCATCAAGAAAAATCAAGAAAAGTGAGATAACTTGTAAAAGGGGTAACCATAAAACTTAGAAATTTTTCTAAGTTAAAAATAAAGTGGCAAAGGTACCAACTTTGGAGGACCATAACTCCTAAACCACAAGGCCATTTTTTCTCATCCAAAGATGGATTTGTATCCCTCATTATCACCTACAAAAACTTCAACTACAAGTCATTCCAATTCATTAAGGATTTTGAGTTATGGAGTGATCAAAGTGGATGAAAAGTGAAAATGTCACTTTTTCCAACACTTAGTGAAATTTTCACTAAGTCAGATTCTGCCTCACTTTTTGCCAAATGTAGGGGGATTTTTCACTTGGAATCAAAAGAGATCAAAACCAAACTTGTTCAAACAGTTGTTGTATCATGTAAGAGCTTTCCAAAATGGCCAAGAACATTGCCAAATTCAACCTACACCATGAGATACAACATTGCCAAGTTGCCTTGCTGAAATCTGTCAAGGCAAGGCAGAATTTGCAACTTTGGTCGATTTGCCAAAATCAGCCAAATTCAATTGCTCCTATCCACTTGGACACCTCAGAGGATTGAATCTAAAGGGGACAATCACTGAGCCAAGCCTCCAAAGTCCATGGAACAAGAAATAGTATGTTGAACCTAGAATGGCCAAAATAGGGACAAGACTTCAAATTTGGAATGAGGCATTCAATGGAACCATCAAGGTGGCATGGACTGAGCCATTCTCATCTGAAATCAGTCAAGACTTATCCAAGACCAAGGGAACCAAAGCTCTGTGCCCTAACCTCTAGTCAATGGCTAGAGGAGACTTGGATTTTCATTTGCCAACATTGGCCAAACCTACTTACCAGCTGCCATGCACTATTCCTTGCAAAACAAACTTGCTCTACTATAAATAGGGCTCAATTGTGGTCAGTTTGAGTACACCAAAGCCATCTAACAGATGCTTTCCTCAAAATCTCTTTCTCTTGGCAAAAATGTCTTTCTTAGCAAGGTAGCTATCGGGTTTTGAGTTTAAGAGCAATTCCAATCAAACCAATCACTCACACACCTCACATACATCACATATGAGCTGATCAAACACTTAGATTACTTCTGAAACATCAATTTCACAAAATCACCAGCTGGTTGCTCAAGGTTTTAACCAAAGTGCAGCTGAGGTACCACAAAATGATCCAGCCAATTTCAATCAAGTCCAACCATCCTAACACAATCCATAGGGTGTAGGGAAGCTGTTCAGATCATCACAACTCATCTGTAACACCTCCAAATCAAAAATCACTTTAAACTTGCTGTCACGGCCTAGAGGTAAGCACATACTTGGTCATCTCTCAATCTATGCATATTTCCTCGCACAATAATTTGGCCATATGTTCATAATCATGCATGGAATATTTTCCCTCAATTAATTGCATTGTTTGAATCGTGTATAAAAAATCCTAGCCTTCATGCAGAAATTAGGGTTCTTGAGGTTTCTTCGTGATTTCTTGTTGTATGTTTAATTTAAATGAAATTAAAGTACATAGACATGATCGTGAGGTTGAGACGAGCATAATGATATGTGGTTTGCATGATATGATTACGTATTCATGGAGATTGGATAGAAAATGCAAATCTGAGAATCCAAGAACACGCGCGTGTTCTTCAGCTGTTCATGGCGCCATTTTCATATATTCAAATATTTGAATTTTGTGATTTTGTTTAATTGATTCAAAAATTAATTTCTCTCTGAGTTTTAATGATTTTGAGTTGATTCTTTCTTTAATAATTCACAAAAATGTTAAAATATTTTATTTTCACAAAAAATCCCAAAAATATTATTTATTTCATATAATTGATATTTTTGTAAAGAATTAATATTTTGATTGTTTTTGGCATTTTAAATATTTTTTTCTACATTGATTTTGCAACTTTTAATGCTTTCTAATTATTTTGTAGGTCAATACTTAATTTTTGAAGCATTAATCCAAGATCATAATTTGTTTTCCATGTGTTAAACAATTTTTGATCATTTTAATTGAATTTTTATTCAATTAAATACATTTGGAAAACAAATTAGGGTTTTGGATTAATTCAACCCTCATAAATCATTTTCAAAACTTTTTGGGCCTCTATTAGAGTGTAAGACCCAATCCTTTTTTTTGACCAAATCATTTTTGGGCCTCACTTATTGTATAAGTCCCGATACCGTCAAAAAACAAACGGCGCGATCGTCGCCTTTTCAAAAATCATCTGGGCCTACCCTCGAGTAGTAAGACCCATTTCTTTTCTTTAAAAACTTTTTGGGCCTCTTGAGAGAGTGTAAGACCCATCCCCCCCTTGTACAAAAACTTTTTGGGCCTCACTCATTGTATAAGTCCCTCTATACAAGTAAACGGCACGATCGTCGCCCGTTTAAAAATAAAAATCATCTGGGCCTCTCCTTGAGCTATAAGACCCATTCAAAACACTTTGGGCCTCTATTAGAGTGTAAGACCCAACCCCCTTTTAACCAAAACATTTTGGGCCTCACTTATTGTATAAGTCCCTCTGCGTTAAAAGAAAACCTCGGCGCGATCGCCATTTTTAAACAAAAAAATCATTTGGGCCTACCCTCGTGTTATAAGCCCCACTCTTTTTTCTTTAAACCTTTTTGGGCCTCTTGAGAGAGTGTAAGACCCATCCCTTTGTACAGAAAACCTTTTTGGGCCCCAGTCACTTGTATAAGTCCCGCTGTACAAAGTCAAACAGTGCGCTCACTGATAAAACCCTGGGCCTCTCCTTAAGCTGTAAGCCCCAAATCTTTCTTTTTCAAAGCACTTTCTCCTTTGATTTTGAATATACTGTTGTTTTCAATCTTTCTTTGTTGAACAACTAACCAAACAGCATGGAAGCACTCCAACCGAGTAAGTGGTTATCGCTTTCGTTTACTGCTTTCGTATTATAAACTGTATTGTGGGGCTGCTCACTGTAAGTCTCCTTTCTTAAACTCATATCTACTGTGTAATAATAGTATAGATATTTCGAGTTTCCCCGGCTACTACGTCTAGAACTAGGTGACGCCGTTTCATTTATTCGTAGAAATAGACGCCTAGATCCCCAATAGGAGCACCAGATACAGTCTTCTCTTCGGCTGTCCTCCTTAGGAATCGTCAAGAAGCTCTACTCCCCAAGATGAATGTATTCTCCGTGAATGGCATCTTTGAGTTTCTTCCAAATTCTCGAACTTTCCTGACTTGATCTATTCCTTGTGGATAGCTTGCCTTGAATGTCTCGGGGTTTGGGTACCCACTACGGTCATAATCTTGGACCTTAGCTAAGGAACCCTCTTTAAAAGCTAAAAGTCGCTGGATAGTAAACCTCGCACGTTTACCAGTGGTTTTTATCTTTAAAAGAGTTATCTCTCCTAATGGAAAGGAGATGATAGACCCACGGGCTTCTTAAAAGCATCAGCCTCCTCTTGGGCATTATTCAAGGACACTACGGCTTCTTAGAAGTATTCACAGCCTCCTCTTAGGCTTTGTATAATGATCTCTTCCTCCGGGAATGATAGCCTTCTCTTGGGCTTCGTACAAGGACCCGTCGGCTTCTTAAAAGTTTCCAGCCTCCTCTTGGGCTTCGTACAAATTGTCCCGACGACCTCCTAGAGGTATAGGAACAGAACCTAGTCATCCTCATAGAACAGTCCTTTCATAGAGCCTACTACTGTTTCTCAAAGCATAGTACGAAAGATAAAACTCTAGACATGGACAGTCTAATCTTCCTTGAGTCTCAAAGACATTCTCAAGTGACCCCTTCATTAAATAGGAAAGAAACCCGCAGACTCGGACAGTCTCAATACCCTTTGGATTTCCAGTTTCCCCAAAGAAAAGGAAACAACCCCGATCCTCAGATCTAACCCATGAGTATAGTGATGCTCATATAAGAACTGATTTTCTCTTTCAAAATCAGTATACTGGACCTGTCACTTAACTGACACAATAACCTTAGCCTTCTCTTGGGCTTTGTACAAATGATTCTCCCCAGCGGAGTCAAACAACGTTTAGCCTCTCTCTCGGGCTTTGTACGAGACACATAAGAGACTCCCTCGTTGAGTCAATCCCCCTTTCGCCTCCATCTCGGGCTTTGTACGAGATACAAAAAGGTTCTCATTGAGCCAAACAAACAATCGCCTCCATCTCGGGCTTCATACGAGATACAAAAAACTCCCTTTGTTGAGTCAAATAGCCTCCATCTCGGGCTTTATACGAGATACCAAAAGACTCCATCGTCGGGTCAAAATCTTTTAGCCTCTCTCTCGGGCTTTGTACGGGACACAAAATTGCCTCCTCTTAGGCTTTGTATAATGATTTTCCTAGCGGAAATTAGCCTCCTCTTAGGCTTTGTATAAGAAAACCACTGGTTAATCCAATTAACCTTTTAGCATCAAAGCTGTGCCTCGTTCACAGTATACAAACATCAACAACTCCTTCCCCTTCATCTAATCGCTGTAAGTGGCAAGCCTCTGGATCATCTATATCCACGCCACTGTCCCTCTTTTAGCATGAGAAATTCCTAAGGAAAGATGGCATTGCTCTACACTGAGTTAAAGTCTTCTCCTTCAGGTTAAAACCCTTTCTTCGGAAATTATGGCATTGCTCGGATCCGCGTATCCCAGTTAAAGTAATTCTCCTTCTCCCCTCTTTAGAGATGACAAATTCTCTCTAAAGCCGAGGTCTTTCAGCTTCACGTCTTGGGCTTTGAATAAGACACAAATAGACCTTTCAGCTTCACATCTTGGGCTTTGAACAAGATACAAACCACCTTTCGCTTCACGTCTTGGGCTTTGAACAAGACACCAAAAACCAATTTCCTCCCATAGAATAGGAGGAACTACGAACACTCTGATTTCCCTGTTTCGGTAAACGGGAATACGTAGGCATAAGATCGAAAGAAAAGATCTTAGCGAGCGCAATCAACAAAAAACCCAAATCCCATATCTCTATCAATCAAAAGCAGTATTTCAAAAGCATCAGTCCTAACATCCTAATCCTTATTCCCTGCCAGAAACCTTCTGCCCAGGTAAAAAAAGAACGAAAACAGTATTGGCGAAAATACAAATAACCAGTACAAAGGCCCCCCCACATTGATAGCATCTGTAACCTAACAGACCGCTGTTTAAACTCAGTATGCAAGCAGGGTTAATTGGAGACATCTATTTCCCTTCCTTATTCAGCTCACAATAGGATAAAAAATGAATCGACCTGTAGTTAAAGCTCAAACTGCAGAGAGCGACCAACGCTTAAGAACCGCGTCCAAAATCGCTCGCTACAGGTCCAAGCTTGCAGGTTCTTCATGATTGACTGAGATTCTTGTTGAATTTGGATGAGGATCCGTCTAGAATAGTCACAAAAATTGGACTCAAGAATCGTGTGCCACAAGTAATGCACAAAATCTGTCTTGAAAACCAGTTTGAGAAAGGCATATTGTGAGGTCCATAACTCCTTGCTCAGGTTGAATTAATGGGAGTTCTTGTACTCTTTGGAAAGCTCTCATGACATAATTTAACTTTGATGTCCACCAATGGACGTGGTTCAACTTGGATCATGATGAAAAATGGTCCAAAAGTTGGTGAAAAACCTAGACATATTCTGTCTAAAAAAAATTTCTGTGATTTTGATCACTCCATAACTCAAAATCCATGAGGATTTGGAATCTTTTATAGTTGACACTTTTGAAGTATGTCATATGAACTTTCATTTGAGCTTTGGATGGAAGAAAAAGGCCTTAGGGTTTGGGAGTTATGACCTTGCAAAGTTTGTACCAAATCCATTTTGTTCATAACTTAGAAAAATTTAAGTTTCTTATGGTTTCCCCATTTGCAAGAAACCTCACTTTTCTTGATTTTTCTTTATGGATGGTGATCAAAACCATACATTAACATTGTTTTTGACTTAGGGGAACCACATTTGTGAAAATTTTCAAAAAGTCAAACTTGATTTTGGGCACAGTTGACTTTTTGTCAGATGAATTCCAAACTGTGTGATCCTCTATGCAATCAAGTTCTTGACCTAATTCAAACCTAATGGATGGATTCCATAGGTGTTTTAGGGTGTCTTGAATCATGTCCCAAGGTTTGGGAACATGTGTTGGTCCAAAGTCAAAGGTACATTTGACTTTTTCTTCAAAACCCTAATTGTGGTCCAGATGAATTTGAAACTTGTGAATCAAGCTTCTTGGCTCAATCCATTAATGTAAATGGATCAATGTGGTGTATTTAAGGCCCTAAAATCATGTCTTGAGGTCCTTGTTCATGTCTTGCCTCAAAAGTCAACTTAGGGGTGAATTAGGTCAAGAAACCATAATTCCTGATTTTTGATGAATGCTTTCCCTGAGGCTATTTTGACTTGATGATTGGGTCCATGAGGTCCCTTTGATCATTTTGGGTCATGTTTTTAGGTATTACCTCATGCCTAGATGAAAATTTTCATCTGGAGGCCTTGGTCGACCAAAAACCCTAATTTGGTGACACTGTCGATCTTGAGGCTTGATCAGCTTGAGATGTTGCACTCTTGTGCTTATTTTTTGATATTGAAGACCTCTTGATCCTTCATGGATGTTTGAGAGGTTAGAAAAGTTGAAGATCATGTCATTTTTTGATTGATCTTTTGTCTAAGTGTTCTGAGAGGGCTCAAAACCCTAATTCTTGATTGTAGTGAATGCTCAACAATCCTTGAGGAGATTGATGAGTCATGAAGGAACATCCATATTGTGGTGATGATTTGCACAATGATGGGAAATCTTGGTGGTCAAAATTTGGGGTATGACACATGGCATGGAAACCGAAAGTGATGGCGATTTTGGAAAAGAAGAGCCTATAAAAATTGATGTTCGCAAAATTATTCGAAAAAACTTCAAGAGCATGAGATTAAACTCGGAAGACTAGAGAAGCATGAGATTCAAGAGAAGAAATCCAAAGATATTTCTTTAGAAGTTGATTCAAGGGAATAATTGGAAAAAAACTTACTAGATGAAGATTAGAACTTCATTCTTCTTGTAAAAAGGTTAGACAAGTTTTTCAATAATGACAAATCTTTTAACTTTGCAAAAAGGAAGAAATTTTTTAAGAAGAAGAAAGTTTCTACGTCAACCCAAAATTATACTTGCTTTGAATGTGGAAAGAAATGACACCTGAAGGCGGATTATCCAAAATTTGCTAAGAACAATGGTCATATAGGGTGTCGCAACTGCGAAAAACAACCGGCGGAAAAAACAGAAGAGTCATCACCGAACGTTATTTATCCCAATGGGGGAAAGGAAACGATCAAAGAAACCTCAAAAGGGAGAAGACATGGTCATCATAACCATAGTCTGGGCTCGGGAGTCGGTTACGCGAGAGGAAGGTATTAGCACCCCCTCGCGTCCGTTGTACTCAACGAGATCCACGCTTGTTGTCTAATAAAAGGGTGTGTTATCTAAAACCTACTGCTAAACTGAAACGAAATAGAAAAAGAAACAAAAGGAGACTCTATAGGACATCTCCGTCCTATGCATACGTATTCCTAGTGCAATGGGAAAGTTAGAGTCAACGTAGTTCAGAAGACTATGGGTGAAGGGGGAGGTTGCTCGCCAACACATCGTCGTCTCGTGCATACGTATCCACAATCGGACGAGAGAGAGGAAATCAGAGCAGTCGTAGTTCGACCTACGAAACCACAAATTGGTGAGGTGTTTTTTATGAGTGACGTTAGGTTTGCGTTCCAGCAGTTAGGGTCGATGCCTGTTTGTGGTAGAACGGAAATAACGTACTCTTTTCTGAAAATGATTTGAGACCCATCCCGAAGAACACAAGATTTGCATTTTGGTTTATGTTTTTTTGATAGAAGTGAGTGTCGCACCTCAAAAAAATCGCTTAATCGAAGACACGACCCTTCGCGCGAAAGGCGCGGAAAACGGTTCGACAGAGTCGCCACCAAACTTTATTAATCCCAAAAGAGGGAAAGGAAAATATTGAGAAAACCTTTAAGGAGAGGATAAGAACATGGTCGTCGCAACCACATTCTGGGTTCGGGAGTCGGTTACGTGAGAGGAAGGTACGCGCACCCCCTCACGTCCTTTGTACTCAACGGGAACCTCTTAGTTCGAATTGTGATGAATGTTATCTAGGCTTGTTTGTTTTCTTCTCAATGGTAAACGCGAAACGATAAGATAAAGGGAAAAGATACTAAGGGGAAATGGGGTGGTTTTAGGATAGGGTGCTCAGCAAGATCATCGCGACCTCGGGCCTACGTATGCTCATTCGGACGAGAATGAGGAATCAGAGCAATCGTAGTTCGACTACGGGAAAGGATAGGGGAAATGGAAGATGTAGGGATGGTAGCTCGCCAAGATCATCGCAATCTTGTGCCTACGTATCTTTATTCGGACGAGAATAAAGAATTAGAGCAGTCGTAGTTTGTGGTACACCCACGAAAAGAGGGGTTAGGGTTTGAATTTTAGGAGACGAAAGATTAAATAACATACAACCCAAGGGCGTGCCTCGAGAGCATTCACTCAAGAATACAAGGAATGCTAGACTCCAAGAAATCTGTTCTTTCGTGAGTTGATTGCAAAAATGTTTGATAGGGATTAAGTGTTTTAAGACGAAAGGGTGAATGAATAACCACCCAAGGGGCATGCCTCAAGAGCCATTCATTCGAAGATCCAAGGAATGCTAGATCCCAAGAATCTCCTCCATTCGTAAGGTTGATTAAAAAAGCTTTTAAAAAAGATCGAATCGGATTGGTTGTAAAAAGAGGTAAGGATCGATACTAGTCCCTAGGGGTGCTCCTAGTAACAAAACCATGAGATGTGCGAGTGTGCGTATGATGGCGAGGAAAAAGGCGCTCGGCTTACGATCGGGCTCGACGACGAATCGAGGATTGGTTTGAAAATGGTTTGGTTTGTTAAATGTTTTAGGGAGAATGACGATTATTCGATAAACGAGACGTCGACCTCACAACCAATTAATCGGGGCATTATTGGGATGCTAGATCCCAACGACACCTTTTTCATTCGATTGATTTACGAAATATTGTTTGATTAACAACGAAAGCACCATGTGGAATGCTAGACTCCAATGGCATTCCTTTGTCCAAATAGTTAAGACGAGTGTTTTAGGAGCGAAAGGTCGAATGATCACCACCTAAGGCGTGCGCCTCAATAGCGGTCACTCAAGAACCCAAGAAGTGCTAGACCTCAAGAATTCAATTCTTTCGCGATTTAATTAAAAAAACGATTTGCATATGTGTGTTACGTGGTTTTAATCGAAAATTAAATGCTTATGCATTTCGATAATTGTTAGTGTGTTTGATTAAAATATGAAAAAATGAAATGGTTAGATAAACATGATATGAATATGATATGGACAATATGATAAGAATATGAATAATAATAATCAAGATAATATTGACATAAAATAAAGTTGGTCTCGTCTTAATCGAATTTGATCGAGAAATCGATAATCAACGATTTTTTACTTTCATGGACCAAAAATGAAAAGACATAAGATAATAAAAAAATAAAATCAGAACAGAAATAAAATCGGTCTCGTCTTAATCAAGATTTAATCGATAAATCGATAATCAACGATTTTTAACTTTCATGGACCAAAAATGAAAAGACATAAGATAATAAAAAAGAATCGGAATAGAAATAAAATCGGTCTCGTCTTAATCAAGATTTAATCGAGAAATCGATAGTCTTTAATATTTGACTTTCATTGACCAAATAAAAGAATATATGAAAATTAAATAGAGATAAAAAATTAAATCGAAAAAGATAGGAAAAATAATAAAGGTCTCACCTTTATCAAGATTTAATCGAGAAATCGATAAATCATAGATATTTGGTTTTCATTGACCAAAATGAAAAATAATGAAAAATATAATAAGAAATGACAATCGAAAAAAGATAAGAAAAAGAATAAAGGTCTCACCTTTATCAAGATTTAAAATTGATAAATCGAAAAATCTTAGATGTTTGGTTTTCATTGACCCAAAAATGGATAAAAATAATGAAAAATAATAATAAAATCGAGAAAGAAATAAATAGGGGGTAGGCCTCATATAAATCAAGATTTGGTACCGATTTTAAAAAATCACCCAATATCAAGATGTTTTTGACATCATTGGCCCATAACGAAATTAAATCAAAATTGAAATGAAATAGATTATGAAAATTAGGTGAAATCCACAGAAGTTAACATTTTAAATATTCAAGGTTTTTTTAAAAAAAAAACAAAATAAATTGATAAAAATGAAATGAAATTAAAAAAGAAGAAGGGGAGGTGCGTGAATGGATTAAGGGCGTGTGTATGAAGCAACATGATATGGGCCCGAAAATCCTTACACGGTCCAAGTTAAAAAATAACAAAAAAAAATCATTTAAAACTCTTAAGGCTATGAATCCAACAAAATCATATGGATCTAAATCAAGGGTTTTAAGAACAACAACACCCATATAGTGAAACGAAACAGGCAAAGAAATTCAACGGGTTCTCTTTCACAAATCGAGGAAGGAGAAATAAACGCTCAGAATCGTTCCCAATGCTTCATCATTGCGTCTCAACGAAACAAGAAAATAGAACACTAACAACCTTCTTCGTCTCTCTTGTTCAAGCTTCGCTCGCGATTCGACTTCATTCGCGGTTGAAAATTGGGTCTCGGTCCCAGGTTTGTAATTGTATTCACTTTTTAATTTCCGATTCCATTCTCTTCTTCATCTCTGTTCTTTGATTTGGAATGGGTTTGTGATTTATGGTTGAGTGGATTTATGGTTATGGTTTGTTGTTGTTGAAGAACAGGGTTATGAAGAAAAAGGTTGGGTGATTAAGGTTGAAAGGGAAGAAGATTTAAGGAAGATTCAAGGTTTAGGGGCGTTGATGAATGATGATTGAAGGGTGTCGTATGGATATATTGTTCTGAGATTTATTGAAATAGGTTGAAGGGGGATTGTTGGAAGCTTTGGAGTTTGTGGGGGAATTTCGACAGAGTTTTTGGTGGCTGTCTGAGCTTGGAGAAGAATGAGTGAGGATGGCTCCATTTATAGCAGAGGAAAGGGTAAAATGGGAAGTGAAATTGTGAGTTGTTGTTTTGATTTGCTTTAGAATTGTTTTGCATTTTGGAGGTATAGGTTTTGCGCGTGCTGCATTGTGTAATTGCATGGGGTTTTGTCTCATGTACTGCTGCGCGTGGCTTGATCATGGCTAGAGATGGGTTGGTGTAGCTGCGGTTTTCATTGTGCAGATTTATGTTGGTGCATTGGGGGTCATTTTGGACTGTTGTTGCAGAATTTGGAGCAGTGGTGATACATTGTGGTAGCATGGAGCAGGTCTGTTGCGTGAGGTCGCTTTATGTTTTGGCATCTTTCGAATTCGTTTTGTAAAGCTACCGTATTTTTTATTTTATATGATGGTATGGCTATTTATGCAGGTACATGAATTAGGATGGCCCATGGTATGCATAGCAACTTGGGATTATGGCATAAGAAATTCTTGGGGTGTAGTATGTGTTATGTGGGGATTGGGTAGTGTGATTAAGCATGACTTGTATCATTTCATTTTGTGGCATTTATGGTTCTCGCAAGAACTGTACGATACTATTATGTTCATGAACTTGACTTCACATGAGGCTTGCGTTTTCATTCCTATAATTGCTTATTACTTTCCTTTCTTGTCGCCATTCTAAATTACTATCATAAATGAGTCTAGCCTGCACACTCTAAGCGAATGTATGTGGTACCTGTTATAGTTTGGTGGCATTTGTTGTGTGTGTGGAAGTTGTTTTTGCTAAAATAAAAATGTATTCTTGATCAATAAATCATCAGCGCTCCCCTTGTCAATTAAAAAAAACCAAAAGACACTTCTTCAAAATCCATGGTTTCCAATGTACTCATTTAGCAATTTGAGAAAGCACACAATTGACACCCATGTCTTTATAATTCAGCACAAAGATACCAACTTCACTTGCTAAAGAATCCTTGAAAATGTCTTTGATTTATTTTTTTATAATTTGAACCCAATTGTCCGTCCAACTTTGTAGCAATTTGCCTCATATTGTGCCTCATGGGTCTTGGAAGTGTAGTACATCTTGTAATCTTGACAAGTGAAAAACATATCAACCATTCTTCTTGAATAAAGAATCTACTAGACTAATCCTTAAAATTCACATGGCAATGTTGGCTTCCAACAAGTGATCATGTATGATCAATCTTCCATACAATTGTATTTGAACCTTTTCTAACAATTAACCATGTGAAGATCTTGAATGAATCTTGAATTAGAACTTTGAATCAAAATGGACCTTGATTTTGCCGCTAGAATAATGATGAACCAAACTCTTTGCTGTGGACATGCCTTGAAAATTAGAGAAACGTGACTTGAAACGTAAACTGCACCGCGCGAAACGCTAATTAGAAATGAGTTGTATTCTGATGATTATGAACCAAGAAAAACTTGCCACGTTCTGATAATTCAATCCACACACGAATAACCTGGTACAGAACTCTGATTGAAGCCTCATGCACACACCACTTGAATCAATTGCAAATCCGGACTCTGATTTTGAAACCAAGTTAGCCTGACCATTAAAACTCAAACAATACTGCACATACCTGACTTAATATCCCCAAAGAAATCACAGACTTAGGCAACAGGAAAGCAACACATTTTTTGGATTTTTCTGAATAACGGTTAGTGGATGGCTATTCAGATGAAAAGTTATACACAGGTAGGACAAATTTGGGGTTTGACAGATGCCCCTATCTAATTGGCATGAACCTAGTAAGATGAACTGCTGCGACGTTCATTCTTTCGAGGTAGAAGTCAACTAGATATGAAGAAGACCACGAATTTGTCCGACAAGAAAGAACAAACTGGGAGGTGGAATGGTGATCAATGTCAACTTTCGAGTGGACACTGAATAACTTGCAAAGGTCGTTATCACCAAAAGGATGATAACAGAAAATCTGACACCAAAAGGATGACAGACCTATCACCAAAAGGATGATAGTAACACACGCACACAGACCCTTCCACCAAAAGGATGAAAATGAGGTCAAAGCCTGCAATTACCAAAAGGATAATAGGGCACACACACGCACAGACCCTTCCACCAAAAGGATGAAAATGAGGTCAAAGCCTGCTATTACCAAAAGGATAAAAGGGCACACACACACACACAGACCCTTCCACCAAAAGGATGAAAATGAGGTCAAAGCCTGCTATTACCAAAAGGATAATAGGGCACACACGCACACAGACCCTTCCACCAAAAGGATGAAAATGAGGTCAAAGCCTGCAATTACCAAAAGGATAATAGGGCACACACACACACAGACCCTTCCACCAAAAGGATGAAAATGAGGTCAAAGCCTGCTATTACCAAAAGGATAATAAGGCACACACGCACACAGACCCTTCCACCAAAAGGATGAAAATGAGGTCAAAGCCTGCTATTACCAAAAGGATAATAGGGCACACACACACAGACCCTTCCACCAAAAGGATGAAAATGACGTCAAAGCCTGCTATTACCAAAAGGATAATAGGGCACACACACATAGACCCTTCCACCAAAAGGATGAAAATGAGGTCAAAGTCTGCTATTACCAAAAGGATAATAGGGCACGCGCACACATACCCTTCCACCAAAAGGATGAAAATGAGGTCAAAGCTTGCTATTACCAAAAGGATAATAGGCCACACACACACAGACCCTTCCACCAAAAGGATGAAAATGAGGTCAAAGCCTGCTCTTACCAAAACGATAATAGAGCACACACACAGACCCTTCCACCAAAAGGATGAAAATGAGGTCAAAGCCTGCTATTACCAAAAGGATAATAGGGCACACACGCACACACAGACACTTCCACCAAAAGGATGAAAATGAGGTCAAAGCCTGCTATTACCAAAAGGATAATAGGGCACACACTCACACGGACCCTTTCACCAAAAGGATGAAAATTAGGTCAAAGCCTGTTATTACCAAAAGGATAATAGGGCACACACATAGACCCTTTCACCAAAAGGATGAAAATGAGGTCAAATCCTGCTATTACCAAAAGGATAATAGAGCACACACACAGACCCTTCCACCAAAAGGATGAAAATGAGGTCAAAGTCTGCTATTACCAAAAGGATAATAGGGCATACACGCACACACAAACCCTTCAACCAAAAGGATGAAAATGAGGTCAAAGCCTGCTATTACCAAAAGGATAATAGGGCACACACACACACACGGACCCTTTCACCAAAAGGATGAAAATAAGGTCAAAGCCTGCTATTACCAAAAGGATAATAGGGCACACACACACAGACCCTTCCACCAAAAGGATGAAAATGAGGTCAAAGCCTGCTATTACCAAAAGGATAATAGGGGACACACACATAGACCCTTCCACCAAAAGGATGAAAATGAGGTCAAAGTCTGCTATTACCAAAAGGATAATAGGGCACACACACACACAGACCCTTCCACCAAAAGGATGAAAATGAGGTCAAAGCCTGCTATTACCAAAAGGATAATAGGCCACACACACACAGACCCTTCCACCAAAAGGATGAAAATGAGGTCAAAGCCTGCTATTACCAAAAGGATAATAGGGCACACACACACAGACCCTTCCACCAAAAGGATGAAAATGAGGTCAAAGCCTGCTATTACTAAAAGGATAATAGGGCACACACACACACACAGACCCTTCCACCAAAAGGATGAAAATGAGGTCAAAGCCTGCTATTACCAAAAGGATAATAGGGCACACACGCACACAGACCCTTCCACCAAAAGGATGAAAATGAGGTCAAAGCCTGCTATTACCAAAAGGATAATAGGGCACACACACACAGACCCTTCCACCAAAAGGATGAAAATGAGGTCAAAGCCTGCTATTACCAAAAGGATAATAGGGCACACACACATAGACCCTTCCACCAAAAGGATGAAAATGAGGTCAAAGTCTGCTATTACCAAAAGGATAATAGGGCACACACACACACAGACCCTTCCACCAAAAGGATGAAAATGAGGTCAAAGCCTGCTATTACCAAAAGGATAATAGGCCACACACACACAGACCCTTCCACCAAAAGGATGAAAATGAGGTCAAAGCCTGCTATTACCAAAAGGATAATAGGGCACACACACACAGACCCTTCCACCAAAAGGATGAAAATGAGGTCAAAGCCTGCTATTACCAAAAGGATAATAGAGCACACACACAGACCCTTCCACCAAAAGGATGAAAATGAGGTCAAAGCCTGCTATTACCAAAAGGATAATAAGGCACACACACAAACCCTTCCACCAAAAGGATGAAAATGAGGTCAAAGCCTACTATTACCAAAAGGATAATAAGGCACACACACACAGACCCTTCCACCAAAAGGATGAAAATGAGGTCAAAGTCTGCTCTTACCAAAAGGATAATAGAGCACACACACAGACTCTTCCACCAAAAGGATGAAAATGAGGTCAAAGCCTGCTATTACCAAAAGGATAATAGGGCACACACGCACACACAGACACTTCCACCAAAAGGATGAAAATGAGGTCAAAGCCTGCTATTACCAAAAGGATAATAGGGCACACACTCACACGGACCCTTTCACCAAAAGGATGAAAATTAGGTCAAAGCCTGTTATTACCAAAAGGATAATAGGGCACACACATAGACCCTTTCACCAAAAGGATGAAAATGAGGTCAAATCCTGCTATTACCAAAAGGATAATAGAGCACACACACAGACCCTTCCACCAAAAGGATGAAAATGAGGTCAAAGCCTGCTATTACCAAAAGGATAATAGGGCATACACGCACACACAAACCCTTCCACCAAAAGGATGAAAATGAGGTCAAAGCCTGCTATTACCAAAAGGATAATAGGGCGCACACACACACACGGACCCTTTCACCAAAAGGATGAAAATGAGGTCAAAGCCTGCTATTACCAAAAGGATAATAGGGCACACACACAGACCCTTTTACCAAAAGGATGAAAATGAGGTCAAAGCCTGCTATTACCAAAATGATAATAACAAGCAAAACGATATCAAAGGTTGTCATTCACCAAAAGGATGATTCACAGATCCACGGTTCACGGATCGGCGACACCAAAAGGATGACGGATCAAACAACACAAGTTGCTACCACCAAAAGAATGATAGGAACTTCCCACTTGCGAGGACCAACACCAAAAGGATGCAGATTATGTTGAAACAACATGAATGACTACCACCAAAAAGATGATAGTAAGTTTTTGATTTTGAGAATTACGAACACCAAAAGGATGCAGGTTGAATCGAGTTGACAGTGTTCGGCTATCACCAAAAGGATGATAGCAAGGCAATTGACAAAAGGCCATGTTTGCTGGGGATATGATGAGTGAAGCTTAACTGGAGACATCAACAAAAGGTTGAAGGGATCCAACTCAATGAGGAACACCCACTGATTTGCTTGGAGATCACAACTTTATCAACAAAAGGTTGAAGAACTTCATGAAGAATGCCATGAACTTGCAGAGGACGTCCCTGACTGGGCTAAAGATTGCTTTGAGCTTAATCAACAAAAGGTTGACACAACTTCGTGGGTAACACCCTTGGATCTTGAAGAAGATGCCCTTGACTGGGCTGAGATTGTCTTGAACTTGATCAATAAAAGGTTGACACGACTTCGTGAGGAACGCCCACAGATCTTGATGAAGATGCCCCTGCCTGGGCTGAAGATGCTCTTGTAGTCTCGAGATTGATCCTGGATCTTACGCATGTATGAAGGCTTGATTTTGTAATGATGTTCCATGACGAATGGAAATGCAATGCAAATGCTGACGCGCGGAGATGCAAGTGTGGGGAAGTATAATTTGATTTTGGTATGCATATGATGCATATGATGCTGATGATGTTGAATGCGATGCGTATGATGCATATGATTGAAGACGGGTGATTGGATATATTTGGAGGTGCCAGCATGGTGGACTTTTGGTAGTTGCTAGTGCGGATTAGACTTTGGGTGGTGGGAGGGATTGATTTCCTCGACACTCAGTTAGTTGAAGACGCCATGATTGAAGCAGACGAAGATGCTTTTGAAGCCTCGAGTTTGATCACTTGATAATGAGTCATGAGTTTATTTCTGAGAGAACCACAACTTTGCTTGATGGTCAGGATTGCTTGCTGCAATGAGTCTTGCCCCAATCTGAACATGGTAATGGTCTGCCCCTGATTAACCAGTTCTGACTTGATTTGATTTTTGAAAGGTTGAGGTTTAATGTGCTTTGAGATGTCTTGCCCCTGATTGAGCTGTTGAAAGATTTGCTCCAGCCTGAGGGTTAGAGGAAGTCTTGCTTCGGGTCGGCACCACTGAAAGCTCAAGTTCCTATTCGATTGCCCCTTGCTAGAATGTCAAGCACTGACTTGCAGTTAAAATTGCACATTCACAAATGGTAATCTTAATGCAATGCTCATGCAAGTTTTGAAAAAGAGTCGTTTATTGGAGTGTCGTGATAGTGAGACGAATGGACCATTAGCCCAAATTTATGTTGATTTTGATGGTATGAAAGATATAGCAAGGAGAATGACACCAATGCTGAAGATTAGCCAATATGGGGAGTCAGTTTACGCAACCTTGCAATAGTATGCTTTCAGAATAAACCTCGCCTCAATTAGGTCTTCTGAGGGTTGTAACATGGTCTGGTTCACGGTTTAAGAAATAAAGGATATAAGGCTCAAAACTTGGTTTGTACCCACCCCTTTTTCGTGATGAACTCCATTCCTACGTTCAGTTAATTCTGCACCTGTTTGTCTTCCAAAAGGGTTGACGGTTCAAGGTATGCTTGAAATGGCAGTCACCTTTATTTTGTTTTTGATGGATGTCAGTGACCCTTTGGTTTTGATTTGGTGGTCACTGAGTCTTATTTTGTTTTTGCTGAGGGTTCGAGGGCCTCTTTTGATTTTTGATCCCTATCTTTTGCATGGACTGATTTTGCTTGTTAAGTCCATCGGGATAGCCTTGATTTTTGCCTAAGTCTCCTTTGAGGTGCTCGCCTTAGCAGGTTTTTTGATTTTTTTGATTTTTCTTTTTTTGATTTTTTTGGAGGGTTGTGACTGCCAAGTTATGGTTTTTTATGACCAATCGTCATGTCTTGTGGAATTTTGCTTAGTGATTGAGTGCGTAACTGAACACTACCCTGCCCAAGGTTGAGTGTAAGGGTTATATATCTTAAGGAAACTACTACTTCTAGGCTCAAAGTGGTTTACTAGGGATTAACTCCTTGTCTCTCCAGTGTTTGGGGATTGAAACAATGCCTGTACATAATCGACGAGATTTTGTCTGTAAGTATACGGTTTGCAATTATGGGTATTTCGTTTTCATCATCCTCCCTCCAATCATTGCTAATCAACAGTTGATAAAGAGAGTGAAGTGGAGAAGCGTGTCAGTGTTTTGCAGTAAATGAAAAAAAAAGAGTGAATACGACATAACTGATTCAAAACATGCATTGTCAATACATTAAGAAAACCAAATACAAACGGCAATGTTCAAAGCATACAGTACTTAATCCAATAAAGACAAAATAACAAGAATGTAAATGATGGGATGGCAACATGACTGCCTTCTTTGGGGAATAAACTTGACTTGACTTGACTTGACTTGACTTGATGCTGGCACTAGTTTGGCGGCGGCAAAGGGTTGTTGATGACATTTGGAGCCCTCCCATTGAACGTGAGAAACTTTGAGTCAATCATGTCTTGAACCTTGTGTTTGAAAGCTCTGTAGTCCTCAATCGTATGCCCTGGAGCACCCTTATGAAACTCGCAATGAGCATTAGCATCATAATCTGGGGGAATGACAGTTGGAGGAGCTAGGTACCTCAGAGCGATTACTTTCTTCTCCATCAATTGAGCAAAGATCTGAGCATATGATGTTGGAAGACGATCAAAGTCTCTATCAGACCTCCTTGTCCTTTGTTTATTAGGCTGATATTGTTGAGCAGCTCTCTGTTGGTGATGTTAAGGAGGATACTGATACCCTTGCTGGTTGTATGACTGTTGCTGAGGAGCCTGTTGTTAAGGCATTGGAGCTTGCACAGCTTGAACTGTTGGCTGATAAGGCATCCGAGCGTATTGCGCAGCAGCAACATACGGATACTGGAAGTAAGGGATTTAAAAAGGCATTGGAGGGGGAGCTTGTTGAGCTTGCCCTTTCTGAGCAAAGATAGCATTTGTTTCGCCAACTTTCTTCTTGAATCCATTGAAGGGCTTCTTGACTGCAGACTGAATGCTAGAACCTCCTTGGATCTTTCCATTTTTCAGACCTTCTTCAATTCTCTCACCTACAATTACCAAATCAGAGAATCCGGCAGAAACATTACCAATCAACATCTTATAGTATTGGCCTTGCAAAGTAACCATGAAGATGTCAATCAGTTCACGGTTAACCAGAGGTGGATGCACTCTTGCAGCTAGCTCTCTCCAGCGTTGCGCGTACTCCTTAAAGGATTCGTTGTCCTTTTGAGCCATACTCTGAAGTTGAGTACGGTTTGGAGCAAGGTCAGTGTTGTATTTGTATTACTTGACGAATGCATCAGCTAAATCATCCCAAGTGTGCATATTGCTACACTTCAGCTGCATATACCATTCGAGTGATGCCCCAGACAAGCTTTCTTGGAAGCAATGGATCATCAGCTTTTCATCTTTGGCATAAGCAGCCATCTTGCGGCAGTACGTCTTTAGATGAATGTGTGGGCAAATGAGGCCTTTGTACTTTGGGAATTCCTGTACCTTAAACTTGGGAGGAATGACAACATCTGGCACCAAGCACATTTCCAGAGCATTCAGAGATTTTGAGTTGCGCCCCTCCATGACTCAGAGTTTCTCAGCTAGATCACGACACATTTTGATGGCTTCAGAATCTTGAGCAGCAGTAGGATTGACAATTGGAATAGCAGTATGGTAGTTATGTACCTCATCATACTGATCTACCAGATTTTCTTCAGCATGAGGAATACGAATCTGAGTGACAACAGGTTGGGCTTGCGGAATAGCACCAACAGCGACTCCATATGTTGGAAGTGGTTAATTAGTGGCTCCTTCAGTGGCAGGAGTGAAGTTCATTGGTATCCCATAATTGATAGGGTTGGGAACAGGAACTGAGATCCTTGAGGGTGACCCTTGCACAGGCACAGTGTTGTTGGCAGCAGCGGCTTCACGCAGTTCTTCTTCTCTTCTGGCCATCATGATGGCTTCAAGAATATGATCAATCTTTCCCTTCATAGAGTCTAATTCTTCTCTGAAGGCGGCTTGCTCTTGTTGAATCTGCTCCATCATATGTCTAGTATTGGCTCGAGTTGCGTACTAGTGTCGAGGAATCAGCTTGATTTACTGGAGAAGGGAGGAAGGTGAAGTGAGATTCTGAGGTTGAAAATGCAATGCAAGATGCGTAACAGATGCAATGCAATGACATGAGATGCAATGCAAGATGCAAGATCCAGGATCGCAGATCGCAGGTTCAAACAATTATGAGGTTGGTCGTTCAAGGGTAAATAACCAAAGTCTCCGATCAAAGAAACCCTATAGGTTGGCTCTATGAGGAAAGTTCTAGGTTCTTTACCCATAAACCCACTCACGGGATAGTTTCTACGTTGATGGATAAGGTTCCCAGGATTACGGACACTAATTGCATCAACGTCACGTAACAGGCTAGCTGCATTACGACGAGAATGACGACAAGGTCTCCCCTGAGCGGGGTCTTCATGCTAGGCGCACAAGGAGCGAGTCCTTGGAGACTAACACTACACAACCACCAATATAGAACTTGGTTCTAAGAGTGGTTCATAGAGTCACGGACCCTTCATGAATCAAGTCGTGCAACAGGCTAGCTGCATTACAACAAGATCTACGAAAAAGTCTACTCTAGGGGAGCTTTCATGCTAGGCACGCAAGGAGCGAGTCCTTGGGGACTAACACTACTCGACATCCAATTCTAAACTATGTGTTCCCTCTGCTTTTACCAAAGCTCGGGTGTGTAGCTTTACTCATGATATCAACCCATGATCCAACAGCCAAGAATAATTATGAGCATATAAAAGAGAACAAATACGTAAATGAGAATAAAACAAGAAAACAAAGATAACGCTCCTCAAAAATCACTCTAAGATAGGCTTGACTCTCTCTTGCATGGAGCAAATATCCCCAGCAGAGTCGCCATCTGTCGCACCTCGAAAAAATCGCTTAATCGAAGACACGACCCTTCGGGCGAAAAGCGCAGAAAACGGTTCGACAGAGTCGCCACCGAACTTTATTTATCCCAAAAGAGGGGAAGGAAAATATCGAGAAAACCTTTAAGGAGAGGATAAGAACATGGTCGTCGCAACCACATTCTGGGTTCGGGAGTCGGTTACGTGAGAGGAAGGTACGTGCACCCTCTCACGTCCGTTGTACTCAACGGGAACCTCTTAGTTCGAATTGTGATGAACGTTATCTAGGCTTGTTTGTTTTCTTCTCAATGGTAAACGCGAAATGATAAGATAAAGGGAAAAGATACTAAGGGGAAATGGGGTGGTTTTAGGATAGGGCGCTCGGCAAGATCATCGCAACCTCGGGCCTACGTATGCTCATTCGGACGAGAATGACGAATCAGAGCAATCGTAGTTCGACTACGGGAAAAGATAGGGGAATGGAAGATAGAGGGAAGGTAGCTCGCCAAGATCATCGCAATCTTGTGCCTACGTATCTTTATTCAGACGAGAATAAAGAATCAGAGTAATCGTAGTTCGTGGTACGCCCAAGAAAAGAGGGGTTAGGGTTTGAATTTTCGGAGACGAAAAATTGAATGACATACAACCCAAGGGCGTGCCTCGAGAGCATTCACTCAAGAATCCTAGGAATGCTAGACTCCAAGAACTCGGTTCTTTCGTGAGTTAATTGCAAAAATGTTTGATAGGGATTAAGTGTTTTAAAACGAAAGGGTGGATGAATAACCACCCAAGGGGCGTGCCTCAAGAGCCATTCATTCGAAGATCCAAGGAATGCTAAATCCCAAGAATCTCCTCCTTTCATAAGGTTGATTAAAAACGCATTTAAAAAAGATCGAATCGGATTGGTTGCAAAAAGAGGTAAGGATCGATACTAGTCCCTAGGGGTGCTCCTAGTAACGAAACCATGAGATGTGCGAGTGTGCGTATGATGGCGAGGCAAAAGGCGCTCGGCTTACGATCGGGCTCGACGACGAATCGAGGATTGGTTTGAAAATGGTTTGGTTTGTTAAATGTTTTAGGGAGAATGACGATTATTCGATAAACGAGACGTCGGCCTCGCAACCAATTAATCGGGCCATTATTGGGATGTTAGATCCTGACGACACCTTTTTCATTCGATTGATTTACGAAATATTGTTTGATGAACAACGAAAGCACCATGTGGAATGCTAGACTCCAATGGCATTCCTTTGTCCAAATAGTTAAGACGAGTGTTTTTGGAGCGAAAGGTCGAATTATCACCACCTAAGGCGTGCGCCTCAATAGCGGTCACTCAAGAACCCAAGAATAGCTAGACCTCAAGAATTCAGCTCTTTCGCGATTTAATTAAAAAAACGATTTGCATATGTGTGTTAAGTGCTTTTAATCGAAAATTAAATGCTTAGGCGTTTCGATAATTGTTAGTGTGTTTGATTAAAATATGAAAAAATGAAATGGTTAGATAAACATGATATGAATATGATATGGACAATATGATAAGAATATGAATAATAATAATCAAGATAATATTGACAAGATATAATATTGACATAAAATAAAGTTGGTCTCATCTTAATCGAATTTGATCGAGAAATCGATAATCAATGATTTTTGACTTTCATGGACCAAAAATGAAAAGACATAGGATAATAAATAAATAAAATCGAAATAGAAATAAAATCGGTCTCGTCTTAATCAAGATTTAATCGAGAAATCGATAATCAACGGTTTTTGACTTTCATGGACCAAAAATGAAAAGACATAAGATAATAAAAAAAATCGGAATTAGAAATAAAATCGGTCTCGTCTTAATCAAGATTTAATCGAGAAATCTATAATCTTTAATATTTGACTTTCATTGACCAAATAAAAGAATATATGAAAATTAAATAGAGATAAAAAATTAAATCGAAAAAGATAGGAAAAAGAATAAAGGTCTCACCTTTATCAAGATTTAATCGAGAAATCGATAAATCGTTGATATTTGGTTTTCATTGACCAAAATGAAAAATAATGAAAAATATAATAAGAAATGAAAATCGAAAAAAGATAAGAAAAAGAATAAAGGTCTCACCTTTATCAAGATTTAAAATCGATAAATCGAAAAATCTTAGATATTTGGTTTTCATTGACCCAAAAATGGATAAAAATAATGAAAAATAATAATAAAATCGAGAAAGAAATAAATAGGGGGTAGGCCTCATATAAATCAAGATTTGGTACCAATTTTAAAAAATCACCCAATATCAAGATGTTTTTGACATCATTGGCCCATAACGAAATTAAATCAAAATTGAAATGAAATAGATTATGAAAATCAGGTGAAATCCACAGAAGTTAACATTTTAAATATTCAAGGTTTTAAAAAAAAAACAAAATAAATTGATAAAAATGAAATGAAATTAAAAAAGAAGAAGGGGAGGCGCGTGAATGGATTAAGGGCGTGTGTATGAAGCAACATGATATGGGCCCGAAAATCCTTACACGGTCCAAGTTAAAAAATAACAAAAAAAAATCATTTAAAACTCTTAAGGCTATGAATCTAACAAAATAATATGGATCCAAATCAAGGGTTTTAAGAACAACAACACCCATATAGTGAAACGAAACAGGCAAGGAAAATTCAACGGGTTCTTTTTCACAAATCGAGGAAGGAGAAATAAACGCTCAGAATCGTTCCCAATGCTTCATCATCGCGTCTCAACGAAACAAGAAAATAGAACACTAACAACCTTCTTCGTCTCTCTCGTTCAAGCTTCGCTCGCGATTCGACTTCATTCACGGTTGAAAATTGGGTCTCGGTCCCAGGTTTGTATTTGTATTCACTTTTTAATTTCTTATTCCATTCTCTTCTTCATCTCTGTTCTTTGATTTGGAATGGGTTTGTGATTTATGGTTGAGTGGATTTGTGGTTACGGTTTGTTGTTGTTGAAGAACGGGGTTATGAAGAAAAAGGTTGGGTGATTAAGGTTGAAAGGGAAGAAGATTTAAGGAAGATTCAAGGTTTAGGGGCGTTGATGAATGATGATTGAAGGGTGTCGTATGGATATATTTTTCTGAGATTTATTGAAATAGGTTGAAGGGGGATTGTTGGAAGCTTTGGAGTTTGTGGGGGAATTTCGACAGAGTTTTTGGTGGGTTTCTGAGCTTGGAGAAGAATGAGTGAGGATGGCGCCATTTATAGCAGAGGAAAGGGTAAAATAGGAAGAGAAATTATGAGCTGTTGTTTTGATTCGCTTTGGAATTGTTCTGTGTTTTGGAGGTATAGGTTTTGCGCGTGCTGCGTTGTGTAATTCCCTGTGGTTTTGTCTCATGTACTACTGCGCGTGGCTTGATCATGGCTAGAGATGGGTTGGTGTAGCTGCGGTTTTCATTGTGCAGATTTTTGTTGGTGCATTGGGGACATTTTGGACTGTTGTTGCAGAATTTGGAGCAGTGGTGGTACATTGTGGTAGCATGGAGCAGGTCTGTTGCGTGAGGTCGCTTTATGTTTTGGCATCTTTCGAATTCGTTTTGTAAAGCTACCGTCTTTTTTATTTTATATGATGGTCTGGCTATTTATGCAGGTACATGAATTAGGATGGCCCGTGGTATACACAACAACTTGGGATTATGGCACAAGAAATTCTTGGGGTGTAGTATGTGTTATGTGGGGATTGGGTAGTGTGATTAAGCATGACTTGTATCATTTCATTTTGTGGCATTTATGGTTCTCGCAAGAACTGTACGATACTATTATGTTCATGAACTTGACTTCACATGAGGCTTGCGTTTTCATTCCTATAATTGCTTATTACTTTCCTTTCTTGTCGCCATTCTAAATTACTATCATAAATGAGTCTAGCCTGCACACTCTAAGCGAATGTATGTGGTACCTGTTATAGTTTGGTGGCATTTGTTGTGTGTGTGGAAGTTGTTTTTGCTAAAACAAAAATGTATTATTGATCAATAAATCATCAGCGCTCCCCTTGTCAATTAAAAAAAACCAAAAGACACTTCTTCAAAATCCATGGTTTCCAATGTACTCATTTAGCAATTTGAGAAAGCACACAATTGACACCCATGTCTTTATAATTCAGCACTAAGATACCAACTTCACTTGCTAAAGAATCCTTGAAAATGTCTTTGATTTATTTTTTTTATAATTTGAACCCAATTGTCCGTCCAACTTTGTAGCAATTTGCCTCATATTGTGCCTCATGGGTCTTGGAAGTGTAGTACATCTTGTAATCTTGACAAGTGAAAAGCATATCAACCATTCTTCTTGAATAAATAATCTACTAGACTAATCCTTAAAATTCACATGGCAATGTTGGCTTCCAACAAGTGATCATGTATGATTAATCTTCCATACAATTGTATTTGAATCTTTTCTAACAATTAACCATGTGAAGATCTTGAATGAATCTTGAATTAGAACTTTGAATCAAAATGGACCTTGATTTTGCCGCTAGAATCATGATGAACCAAACTCTTTGCTGTGGACATGCCTTGAAAATTAGAGAAACGTGACTTGAAACGTAAACTGAACCGCGCAAAACCCTAATTAGAAATGAGTTGGATTCTAATGTTATGAACCAAGAAAAACTTGCCACGTTCTGATAATTCAATCCACACACGAATAACCTGGTACAGAACTCTGATTGAAGCCTCATGCACACACCACTTGAGTCAATTGCAAATCCGGACTCTGATTTTGAAACCAAGTTGGCCTGACCATTAAAACTCAAACAATACTGCACATACCTGACTTAATATCCCCAAAGAAATCACAGACTTAGGCAACAGGAAAGCAACACATTTTTTGGATTTTTCTGAATAACGGTTAGTGGATGGCTGTTCAGATGAAAAGTTATACACAGGTAGGACAAATTTGGGGTATGACAGTGAGTTAAGTTAGTTTGAAACTCATATTGCACTAAAGTCTATGACATAGGATCGAATGCGTTGCAAGATCGACCCAAGATGGGACGTATGCAAAACACCCTAGACAAGGTAAGGAGGGGCTCCAGCTTATCACTTCCCATGTACTTAAGGCTCGTGGCGCACAATACTCGTTGTATTTATTAAGTGTTTTGAACTTGTTTTGAGATGTGAAGAGAAAGGACTCAAAGGTTGAAAAGAAAACAACTAAGGGAAACTAGATCTTAATGTTGTCATGCACAATGGTCCTAAAGTTGAGATAAAAAGGGAATTCTACCTAATGTTAGCATGCAAAAAGATAGACCTAAGGTTAAGGTTTAAAAGGGACTATCTTAATTGTTATCATGCAAAGGATTATCTCCTAATGTCTATCCTACCCCAAGCTTAATCAAAAATTAAGTTGGACTAGGGAATCCTAAGGGAACATGCAAAAACAAACTAAAACTAAGAGAGACAAGCTAAAAACAGTAGCTACAACAACGCTCCAGCACCAATACAGCAGTAACGTCCAGCAAATATACTAAACAGCATTTAACAGCTCATGTATTCAGCACATAACAGGTGTAAAAAGGCAGCAGGCAGCGTGAATGCATAATTAACAGCATGTTAAAATCCAAAATAGCAGGTGTGAAAAATCAGGCAGCATGTGTACATGAACACTTAAGTAATACAACAAGCAAGCAACAATTGCAAATGAACATGCATAGCAAGGCAAATTAAACATCGATATTGTATACATCAAGGATGAGCAATAATGATCATGTCAACAACTTAAGAACAAGTAGGCTCAACAAAGTTGCACAACTAAGCAACGCACAAGCACATCATGCAAATCAACCTTGGTTATCGAATTCAAACGAATATGCCATTACAGAATATGAAACAAAACATAAGCATGTGTTACATCCAGCAAGATAAACACCAATAATCAACAACTAACATAGTGCAAACTGTGAGAGCAAGAATTGTCTCTACAAGTCAATCTATGTTTTGATGATAACAATAAGTATTTGTGAAAGAACCATTTTATGGTCTAACGTGTGTTGTGTGCAGATCATAAGAACTAAAGACATCAGAACCAACATACACCATCCAGATGTACTATGATTGAATATACATATATATGCGAAGTTACTATGTGTGACTAAAGTCGCGAGAAGCAAGAATGCTTGTTTATCTAGTCATAATCAGCCAGATCCAAGGATGCCAAGATTGATGTTGCAATGCTCTTGTGGATGCTCTCTGGAAGTGATCAAGATTCTGAAGATAGCGAAGCTTCTGAAGAAGTACACTCAGAAAGAACCAAAGTTCTGAAGACTCCTATGACTTGAAGTTCTGATGGCTGAAGGCGCTGAAGACCAAGTGCAGAAAGATTCTGAAGACTGACGAGTTCTGAAGATCAAGGTCTCAAACAAGAAGTTCTGAAGACTCTGAAGACAAGTTCTGAAGATTCGGAAGACTTAAATCAAAAAAGGATAACGCTCTTAAAGACCAAGTGCTGAAGTTCTGAAGACTGATTCCTAATGGACTTCTTCAATTAACGGAAGACTTGAAGCATCGGATATTCTGCTATAAAGAATCCATTCATTTTTCATCAAATTAACATCAGAAGCCACTAAAATTTTGAAGTTTAAATATTACCGTTGTGAGTTAAATGTACACACTGCCCAAGAAAAGATCTCCTCTGCAAAAAGAAGATATGTCAGTACAACTCATTATATCACAACGTCTCTTTTCCAAATAGCAACAGTATTCTCTAACGGCTATATTTCTACTGGCTATTTAATGGAAAGAGTTTTTGCTTCTGATGTGTCGATCACTTGTAGAATTACGAACTGATTGTTCATCTATAAAATTGACCAAGTCATTGTGTGAAGATAGCAACAACGATGAGTTCTCGTTGTAACACTTAGAATATTCAAAGTTGTCATCAATTCACTCATGGAAATTGTTGTTGAATCTCCAAAGAACCAATTAGCACAACAACAACAATCAAACAAAAGTTGTTAATGAAGAAGACAATAATTGAAGATCAGTCAATTCATCAACCTACCTTCTCGTCAAAGCTACATTAAAGATCTGAAGCAAGGAGTTGCTGCTCAAAGCTTGCTCAACCAGAAGACGAAGAAGAAGAAGATCTACAATATGTCAACAATCATAATATCTAAATACATCTTTGTAGTTTCTTACGAAAGCAAGGAGCTGATTGCTTAAAACTTGCTTGAACACATGTGTGCGTTCTTTGTACTTAAACCTAGAAGAAACTTGCTTATTAAGAAGCATAATTTGTAATCTCCAGTTTGCCAATTCAACTAGATGAATTGAGACTCCTCAAGTGAACATTATATCCTAATGGGATCCCTGAACAGTTCAGCTGTGAGTTGAGGCCCTTGAGTAGATCACGTGGTGATCAGATACTTGAGATGACAATGGTTGAGGGTCATTGTGGAAAATCCTGAAATATGGTCAGTAGCGTTATATTCATTGTGATGAATCCCTGAATGGCTAGCTGTGAAATCTCAGCAGTGGGTCTGCTCGGTCAATGAACGTTATATCCTGTTGGATCCCTGAACGGTTCATTGGGTTATTAGTCACAGTGCGGCTGTGCAAGTGGTTAGTCACCGACTGTTGCCCGTGCATGTGTAATCATGATTTGGTTATAGTGGATTAAGTCTTTGTGTTCAAGGCGAAATCACTTGAGGAGGGTGGACTGGATTAGCCCGCGTGGTGAACCAGGATATATCGTGTGTCCTTTACTCTCTTGCTTAGTATCTCTATTTATGTTCCTGCTTTGAATATCAGAACCTCATATTAAGCAAAGTCAGAACCTTGCAGCCTATCTCTGATAAGCTTCCGCACTGCAAGTTCTGATTATCGTATCTTATGAATAGAACTTATACGGTTCTCATACTCTTTAGTTAATAGATCAGAATCTCTCAACAAACACTGAAGGTTCTTGAGTGTCAAATTAACAAGATGCGAAAAGTTACAAAAAGAGTAAATACACAATTCAAACCCCTCTTTCTTGTGTCTTTCTCGCACCTTCAATTAGTATCAGAGCTCCGGTTCTGTTATTAATTCACATCAAACACTTAACAGTGTCAGAAAAAGATCCAGACGTGGTGCGTAGAGGTACTCTTGGTGAGATTGAAATCCACTTACAATTTCTGTAACAGTTAAGCAGTTAACTGTGTACAAAATTATAATCAATCTGATTACTTCATGAGCAAGTCACTAATTCTAGAAGAAGCCTCACTAAAGTTGAAGAATCAGTTGATAAGATAAATTCATCAGATAAAAGGAAGTATCAGTTGAATGCTCATTCTGGAAAATACGTGTGGATAAAACCACGTATATGATTAAAAGATGAATCATCAGAAATCAAGAAATCTTGTTTGCTGAAGATTAATTCATTATGAGTTTTTGAGATGTTTTTAAGAAACGAATTAGGTCCACCCTTGACTTTCTCGTTTAAAAACTCATTCTGGATCTCTTCATGTAAAGAAGGAAGATTGTTGTTCTAAGACTTTGAATTTCAGAAAGAAATCTGTTAAATTCAGAATCTAAAAAATTCAAATTATTAGAAATGATTCAATGTCAGAATCTGGAATGATCAAAAGATTCACTGGAGAACTGAATCCCAAAGACTCAGTTGTTTCCGAACGAACTCCTAACTGGTTTGGTGATCAAGCTCCAACAACCTGAAATCATCCAAGTAAAGATAAAATGTTGATAATCGGATTTTTCGACAGATCAAGTGTTCTCAGAACCACTTGTGCTATAAAATTGGATGCTATCATTTTAGGTATCTAGGTTCTCCAACTGATGTCATAAAAGATGACGTTAACTCAAAGATATGTGTGAACAACCCCAAATAAGTTGATCATCATTGTGAAAACAATAGGTTCATGAAAATCATGTCTAGTGATGTACACATGAGGCATGATGATGTTCTGGTTCTGAACATGTTCTGAAATAACCTTGAAAAACAAAGTCAGATGTTGATATGTCAACTCCTTCCTGAATAACCACTCAAAGATTCTCAGTGAACTTGTGAAATCAATCATCTTTCAAAGAAAAGACACTCTCATAAACACAAACTGAATTCGGGCTATGAAAGGAGAACTCAACCATTTCTCAAAGTTTGTCGTTCAAGATTCCGATCCATATCTTAAGAACTGTATCAGAACTAAACAGGTTCTATGGATCAAGGAAATGATGAATGGGGTCATCAAATGAAATTTACTGTTCACTCAGTATTGCTTCCATGCATATGAGTATCGCCTTATCAAAAAGGATTACATGGAATTGGCTTAGTTCAACTAAAATGGTCACTCTGATCATGCTAAGTCCCAATCTCGGTTACTGTAACCTAGAATACTAAAAGACAAAGTTGACCAGGAAAAGAGAGAGAGAAAGCTATAATTCAACTAGGATCTCTTTCCAAGAAAATATTCTTTTCAGAAGTCAGAAGATAATCCTATCTTGAAGAACCCGGGAGACATCTGCAACTTACTCGAAAATAGGCAGAATCAGAAAGATGCTCAAGCAAGCCAAGTCTGAAAGAAGATGATCATAAGCTCAGAAGAATGCACTCACGAAAAATTACGCAGAATTCAAATTCATCAGAATGAATACCAAAGTCAAGACAAAAGGTACTCAGGTCTGAAAGATCTAAGGTACACTTTTCTTTTCACTAATAATTTGTTAAACTCATGAGATGCCTTAATTAGATTTTTTTTTTCTGTCATAGCATGTTTTACTAGATAATTATTTAGGAATTTTTACATGTTACTTTAGGGAAATATTCAACCAATAGAAAATTTGTTAAGCATAGATGAAAAGAAATTGCTAAATACAAGAAAACCCTTTAACAAAAACTACACGCAAAGGATACAATCATAATTACAAATCTATTAAGTCCACAACATATCTCTGACAACTTAATAAGATTTTACTAAAGTCTTTTGAATTGACCCATATCTTCCCTAGACTAGGCATAAATCAATCTACACGCTTACTCTATAAAGTCACGTCTCCCTTTCATGCTCCTATAGCTCAAAACCCTAAATCTCCAGGCCTCCTTGTCCAACCATCGTCATGTCTCCACTTACTTTTATTAATAATCAAAACTCAAATCTATTTTTAATTTCTTAAAACAAATTCTTAAGAAAACCTTTTTGTCCTCCCGTGTATCTGTTTGCCTATGTCCTCTAGTAAGAGATTCCTCCATCAGCGTCTAGGCATATCCTATTGCCCATAGGTGAGCTTCAGTCAACACCTCTCTAGAACTAAATCTCTCTCTCTCTCTCCCTAACAAAAGTATCTGTTCATCCCAGCTAACCCTATTACTTAATAATACAAGTCTTATTCTATATATGTATATTATCCGCAGTTTCTAACTTACTAAAACTCACACCTCTCTAAACTCCTGACTTGATCTCCTCAAAAGACTTTCTCACCATTCTCATGGCAAACCAATCATTGACTCCAAGAACCTTCTTTGGTGATGACAACTCTCTTGAAATCATCAGTGAAAAATAACCTAAGCTAATGGATGTTGATCATAATTTCCATCTAGGCATTCATTCGCAAAATTAGAATGGGTACATTCATATGCTTAGAGGTCCCATTTACCCAAACATCATAAAAACTTTTTGGATCAATGCTGCTGTCAGCCATGATGGTCTGACCATTTCTTCAGACATCTATGGTCTTCCTCTCTCCTTCAATGCTTCAAAAATCGCTGAAGCCATTGAATTCCCACTAGAAGGCATCACTCCTAGTCATGCATCCATTCGATGCACCCCTGATGCAAAACTACACTACTTGTTTGATAAAGGTTCTACCTTCGAACCTGCTAATCTTGAGAAACTCCTGCCCCACGCCAGAGGCTGGTTTAAATTCATTCTGACAAACATCAAACCTCGAAGCACATACAAAAACCTTCTGTATCATGATGACAAGCTCATAATCATGTGTCTTCTTAACCAAATTCATATAAATCTACCACAAATTATATTTGATCATCTCGAGGACACCATTCTCGTGTCAAGAGCTACCCTTGAAACTACGATCCCATACGGAAGAATCCTAACTGAATTGTTTTTCAAAACAGGAGTTGTGCAGAAAATTAGCAGAACCAGATACGGTCCTGATATTGCCCTTATTGAAAATTCTTGCAAAACGTTTGACAGTGACTGGTTCTCAAATTGGTTGACAGATTAGGATACTAGATGGTTAAATGTATGCTTGTATCATTTATGAATATATATATATATATATATATATATATATATATATATATATATATATATATATATATGTTATCTTTTGTCTCACGTTATTTATTTCTGGTACCCACTAATAAAAATTCTTAATGAACCACTAAAATATTGCATAAATGACGTGTCGTGTTTTTACAGCTCAAGAAATCTTCAGTAATAAAGTCTTTAACTTCCTAATAAATGAGTAACTGCTCCGTTTTCTTTTCCCACACGTTCATGCCTTTTAGCATACCCTAATTAATCATGACCACCTAGGAAATAGTAAACCCAAATCTTGGTGTACCAATTTATTCATTACACCCCTCACTCTCATTTTGCCTATAAATAATAGGATTCTACTTCGTTCTCGCTCATCCTCATCCAAACCAATCTTAATTTAGAATCTTCTGTGTGTTAACAAATGGCCTCTCCAACATTTAGAGGAAACGTAGAAACTCTAGAAGTTATCCCAGAGAAAAGACCAAACCTAGCTAGACTTTAAAATCATGGTCTGGAAATTGTAAGAAGCATGCAAATACAATCTTTGAGTGGTTATTATTCACTGCTAAACGGCCCTATCTTTCCAGTTCTTGTGAAAGAATTCTGGAAATATGCCAGAATCAGTAATGATGGCAACACTATCTGGTCTGAAGTATATAGCTTTCCAATCACCATCTCCATTCCCTCATTAGAAAAGCTTATAAATTGTGTCTCCTCTGGGGTCACTGCTGAAGACTTTCAATCTGACCTGAGCTTAGTAAAGATATGCAAGGTTTTATTCAATGATTCGGTTCCTTATGAACCAAACAACCTTGAGAAACTTCTTCCTTCACCCAGAACATGGTTCAGATTCTCTCTAACCAATCTTCGGCCTCGTGCAACTGCAAGGAGCACGTTGTCCCAAGATGACAGAGTATTCGTTTTCCTCCTAACACACCACTTTAAAATAAATCTTCCCAAAACTATTTTCAATCACCTGAAACATTCTATCAGAGTTTCAAGAATCTTTAAGCAGCTTTATCATCTGGGTCTTTAGGCTTGGATCAATCTTTGTGCTTATGTAATTTGGTTTTCTAATTGTTCCATCTCCTAAATCAACCTCTTCCATTGGATCTTGATCTTGTATCCTCTTACTTGAAACTAATGGATATTTTTTTAATCCTAAAGGCTTATCATCATAAATACAATCAAGCCTATGACCTTCTGATATTTCTTTATATTTCACAACTAGTATTGGACTTTCTTTGTCTATTAACTCAGAAACATGATTTTCGTCAATCTCTTTCAATTTGGTTGGCTTCGACAACCATTTTTTGTTCGAAATCAGCCTCTACATTTGCTTTTATATGAATTTTGGCCATGTAGGCTGTAATTCGAGCAAGTGCGCTCGACCCAATCATCATTATCATTCGTCTCTGACCATCCAATACCTGCAATGGTCTCTTGTTCCCACATGAACCCATGTGTATGATGTAACTTCATTAAATAGAACACATCTCCATGCAGAGAAAATCTTGTTCCAGCAGGCATACATGGAGAAATCTTCTCCAATTATTTGTAAAAAATTTTCTTATCTATATAATTAACCTCGTTCAGAAAATAACTTTGATCAGCCTCGACATTTTCTACAATGCCATATGATCTCCAAATCGAAATCCTCTGGTGCAGAGTTGAAGGGATTTCCCCCCACACCATGTATCCACTCTCGACCAAGTAATAAATTATAGTTTTCTTTACTCGAAATGACCACAAATAATGTTGGTCTTATAGTTATACCTACAATAATATCAACTTGATGCCTTTTCCGCTAGGTCCTAGTCATAGGTTTGTTGCCTAGGTAATTCTTCGACGCATATGAATACTTATTTGACACCTGTGAGTTATCGTGATACGTTAAGCCTGCACCAAATTTGATCAACCTTCATTTTTATTAATCAATGTTTGATTTATCTGTAGGTCTAAACCATTCACCAAAAGGAACATTGGTAGGTGGGACATAGGTCCTATTTTGATATGTCTTGTAGAGAACTCCTCTTTTGTCAAAAGCAAACAGGGTCATTTTACTGTCTCGACCAACATTTTTTGGTTGTTGGGGCTTGATTTTTTCAAAGTCTTTAGCAACCTATTTGTCGAACACTGCACTGCAGCGAGGACATAATATTACTTAATTCAAAGCCTTTAATCTTGCACCTGTTTAGGAAATCAACCAACTCTACTTCAGCCTTCAGGTAAACCACCTTTATTTTCTTTGTGTAGTCCAGTATGCTCATTTTTTCGACATTCGTGTCGAGACCTTCATCAGTTTTGACCATCACAATTTCTACAGGTTGACAAAGTATGCTTCATCAACTTGCAAAGAATCTAAATCAAATTTTATTTATGGCCTATATTTGTCCACAAAATTTAGCATATCATCTTTCAAAGCATTTTACACCAAATTCATGAAAATAACACATTAATACATTTTATGACCAAGAAAATTATAATATTTATAAAAACCTATCTTCTTTCTTTGTTCCAATGATAGTGTTTTTAGGTCTGTCAGCACTATGACTTGACCATCAGCAACTAGAAGATCAAAGATTTCATCATATTTAGTTATGTCGAATGAATAATTTTTTGTAATAAACTTTTCATTTTTTTACTTAGTTCGACATGATTTTTTCAATTTTAAGGTCTTAAAACCTTATAAACATATGGAAACCCTAACTATAATTCTTCTAGATTAACCTCACTTTCTTCAACACATTCAAAAACCATGTCAATTTCTTGATCGTTTTCTTCTATTTATACACAAGGAACTTTTTCCTTCATAGGGTGTCGATTTGATCTAGCCTTTTCAGCCTTCAACCATTCGACTTGTCGAACCCTGTATGTTAATTGGGTTATATCCCATATGTATTAGGTATCTAAATTCTTCCAAATTGGATAGATTTAAGCCATCTGCAGCCATCATGACTAACTCATGCTCGGGCACATGAATAAAACATCTCCCCTCCATTAACTTAAACCTATTAAGATAGTCACCTATCGACTCAGAGAATTTTCTCTTCACACAGGCTAATTATTTCTGGCTAATTTTCGAATGACCCATATAAAATTTATCATGGAATACTCTTTCTAGTTGATTCCAATTTTATATGGAGTTTGGATGAAGGGTGGTGAACCAGGTGAAAGCCCTCTTAGTTAAGGAGTTTGGTAAATATTTAATTTTTAAGTTTTTATTGTTGGTCAAATCACACACCTTTGGTTGATATCGAGTAATATGTTTGACAGTAGATTCACCAGTATCACTTGAAAACTTAGTGAGGTTTGGATGAAGGGTGGTGACAGTATATACTAATACATGCACATTCTTCTAGTAAGGTTCTAGTGTAAAACCTATACGAAACTGGGAATTCAAAGCATACTCATCATCTTCAACCTCTCATCTATGCATACACACAACCAAACTACACATAATCATTTTTTGATTGGGTGACCATCTAGATTAGGCTTGATAACGTCCAATTAGGTTGGTGTACCGTGAATATTGGGTTGAGTTCTTTGAGAGTTTCAAATAAGAAAATTGAGTTGGGGTTTTCCTTCAAGATCGTTGAGGATTTGAAGGGTTTTGACAATATTACACAATTCGGATCCGATCGAATGAAAGCCTTGGGACAAGATGGTTCCTTGTAACGGAGTAGCGTGAGACGGTGGATCGTGTTAGTAAATATTGGGTTCAACAAGTGTGCACTTGGAATTAATTCAACTGTGTGAAAGCCTTGGGACAAGGTGGTTCCTTGCAAGAAAGTAGCAAGAATTGGTGAATTGAAGCAGCATTGTTGGTGACTTGATCAATCTTTGATCAAGGGTTTTGGAGGTGGTAGAATCAACAACAAACCATATGGTTTGTAGGGTTAGATTCCTTCATCTCTTATATATAGTGTTTTTGCAAAGTAAGGTTAATTGCAAGTATTTGTCATACCCCAAATTTGTCCTACCTGTATAGTGAAGATGGTTGGTTTATACCTAAGTGAATCGCACACTCAAAGATAACACAGAGTCGCCACCGAACTTTATTTAGTCCCAAAGTATAGGGAAAATATCGATAAAATCCAAGGGGAAGAGAAACGGGAACGGGGGTCGGTTATGCGAAAGGAAGGTACTAGCACCTAACGCATCCGTCATACTCGACGGGAACCATTTTGGTTGCTTCTAGGCTTGGATGGGTTATCTATCTAAAGGCTTCTAGCTAAAAGAAGAATAGAGAGAAAAAAGAAAGAAAGAAAGAGAGTGCTCGCGGAGGATTGGGCCCCTCGTGCCGACGTACCCTCATAGTGCAATGAGGAAATCAGAGCTTCGTAGTTCAGAGGAACCAGGGGAAAGAAAGGAAGAATGTAAGAAGGGTGGAAGTGAGGAAGTGTGCTCGCCAAGATCATCGTGATCTCGTGCCTACGTATCATACATTCGAACGAATGCAGAATCAGAGCTTCTGTAGTTCGGGGAACTAAGACGGAAAAAGAAAAGGACAGTGGTGTCAAAACCAAGAGCGAAAGAAGTAGAAAAAGATCCGCTGGGGATGCAAAAGAATTGGTGTCAAAACCAAGAAAGGAGTGCAAAGGAAAAGACTGTAATTGTGCTGAGGATAAAGTGCAAGAGTGGTGTCGCAACCAAGAAAATAAGGGAATAAAAGGTATAGAAGAAACTCCACTGGGGAGGTAAGAGAATAAAGGATTGTGCTGGGGACCAGAAGGTAGCGACCCTACTAGGGAACAAACAAAGGTATGGTGTCACAACCAAGAGAAAAGAAGTGCGGTATATTAACTGACTGGGAGTGGTTAATCGAGGAGGAAGAGTAAGACTTTGTGGGGAAAAGGTTTTAACAGATAGACTGTGATCAACAAAAAAGAACGGGTGTAGAACCGAATAAAGGTTGTAACCCAAAGGATGGGTGTGGGACCAAGCGAAGGTCGTGACCCAAAGGATGAGGTGTGGGACCAAGCGAAAGTCGTGACCCAAAGGACTTCGGTACCCTGACTAAACAAACAGTACCTGACTAAAAGGAAGGGTATTTGAACCAAAACATGTTACTAACCCAAAGGGTGCAAGTATTCGAACCAAGAAAAGGTTGCTAACTGATGGGGATTCGGTTTTAACAAAAAGACTGTTATTAACCGAAAAGAAATGAGTGATTAACCAAGAGATGGTGATTAACTCGAAGGGGGGGTTCAGTGTTTTAATAGACAGGCTATGGTTAACTGAAAGAATGGGTGATTAGCCAAGAGAAGGTGATATGTTAACAGATAGACTGTGGTTAACTTAAAGAATGGGTGATTAACCGAGAGAAGGTGATTAACCCGAAAGGCTCAGTATTTTAACAGACAGACTGTGGTTAACTGAGGGTGCAAATTGGTGTTTTAACAGATAAGCAGTGGTTAACCAAACAAAAGAGAAGAAACTAAGAGAAGGTTGCGAACTCTGCAGGGGATTCGGTTATAACAGGAATACTGTATTTAACCGAAGGGATAGGAATTGGGACTCCTCAGGGGAATCAAGCAATAACTGACCACAAGAAAGAAAAGGACAGGGTATTGAAACAAGGAGAATTTGCTAACCCAAAGACAATGATCTTAACCAAGAAGGTGGTGATTGACTAAATGAGAGATTGAAAGAGATATGAGTGATCAAGGATCAAAAGAGATTGCCAGGAAAAGGAGTGATCAAGGATCGACTCAACTGGGGAAAGAGATACACGACTGCCTGAGGATAGAGGTGACTAAGCCAGGAACAGGGTCATTCGTCCCCTGCCTGAAGTAGTCAGAATGAGAGTAGGAATTCTCCCTTCTCATTCCTTCTCTAGCACACAGGGTGTAGTGCAGAATTTGAAACAGACAGCATAACAGCTCCAAGTTGTACAGTGCTCTCGCGTCGCGCGAAACTCCAACACAGCGAGGAACCAAGAGAAAACAAGCTCTAAAGGAAGCCTAAAGAGAAGCGCTAAGGGAGAGATCAATAATCAAAAAGGAGTTTTGATTAATTAATCAAAGGGGAGGCAAATGCTAACAATTTTCCAAATGAATGAAAAATTACTAAAGCAACAAGGTGTATTATTGATTGTACAAGATTAAGCTTATTCTCTTGAGAACAAACCTAATGTAAAGCAATGAGAGAAAGTTCAAAACAGTGCCAAATGATACACCAAATCATGTAGCATGTGATCAAAGAAAATGCAAGAAAGCATGTATTCACATAATGCCAAGAATATGAACAATTTGGAATAATCGAAAGTGTGCAACAAAAGTTCATGAATAAGCTTCAAACAGAAGTTAAATGACACTTAAAACATCCATAAAATTAAGCATGGCAATCAATGGAAGTTAAAAGGAAGAAAGCATGGCAAACACACTTGAAAATGCAAGAAAATGGCCTTCTGGTTAAGTGTTAATCGGTTAACACTTTTGCACTGCGAAGTGTTAATCGATTAACACTTGCAAAACAGCAAAAAAACTGAAAAAATAGGGTGTTAATCGATTAACACTAGCACAGGGGCTGAAAAATAGTTTTCAAAAGTGCTTTTGGCCAACTTATTGATTGTGCAATCACTCTAATGCTAGGGCAAACAATTATGCACGAAAAATCAAGATTAGAAACAGCAAATGATAAACAAATGAATCAATTAAATCATCAAGATTATGGATCAAGCAATGGCATAATCAATTCATATGCAAACATCGAAACTACATCGTGAATGATACGAAAACGTTCGAAACAGAAAAACGAGTAAGATCTACCAACCTACAAGCCGGAGATTTGGCTTGGTGATTGTTGCAAAGAGATCTTGGCGAAGATAATCAAAGAAAACCAGAGGAATCTTCAACTATAGCCGAAATGTATCGAAACCGAGCAAAATGCGACGAAAACTCCAAAATGAGAATTATCACTGAAGAAGCTTGAAATAATCACTTGAGATGAATCCAAAAGCTACTGAAGCTCCACAAAAACCAGTAGAATGGAATAATGTTGAAGGTTAAGCTCAAGAAAAAGCACTTTCAAGGTGAAAGTAGCTTTTCTTCAATGGAGAATTAAGAGCTTTGGTGAGGTTTTGGAAGAGAATTGAGATGAAGATGAAGATGTAGCAGAAAAAATCAGAGAGAATGTGAGAGAATTGAGAGTGAAGTGTGAGAAATTTGTGAATGAAATGGTGGATCCCTTGAAAAGTGAGTGAAGGTGTGTTTATATAGATTTTTGGTTTGGAGTGTGAGAGGTTTGGAATTAGGTTTGGACTTAGCTTTGGGAGGTTTGGAACTAGGCTAGGAGTTAGTGTGAGTCAAGCGGTTAACTCGGTTAGTTAGAACCAACTCGGTAACAATCCCAAGGTGAGCTCCAATATCCAAAGGTTCACATACTTGGACATCAAGAAACATGGTGCACTTATTTGAAAATGATGCATTGGAATAAATTTGAGTGAATTCTTGAATACTCCAGAATGTTCCACATGCTACTAGACCAATGTAGAAGTTAAAAATGTGGAGGGAAAGTTGTTGTCTTGAAAAAGCAACAAATTCTGCAAAATTTTCATGTGTTAATCGATTAACACATTTGCACTGCAAATGGTTAATCGATTAACCAAGCCAAAAATGCCCAAATTTGCCTGAAAAATGGTGTTGTGGCCACGGTTCCGATTTTCAACCTCTTGCTTTGATGAATAGGCATAGAAACTTTATTTTGTGCTTATTTTGATGATGAGATGACCTTGTGAGGATGCGATTAATCGGGCTTAGAAAACCTGAATATCCTGCAACAAAAATCAAAAAGAAAAAGTGTGAATGCGTATGCCAGTGATGCGAATGCACATGCTTATGCAAAAGGTAAAAAGGGAGGTCAAAATTTCGGTTACGACAGTTGTCCCTATTTAATCCTCTTGAACCTGAATGTACGAGTTATGCCAGCTTTTCGATGATTCGAGGTAAAAGGGGATTAAATAAAAGAGTAGCCTGAAAATTTGGCCGACGGAGACAAAAGAAGAGTTTAATGATTTGAGGGTTGATAAGTCCGAAGTTTGGCTGAATATCTGCTAGAGAGATGAATCAGGCCAAAAGAAAGGGAAATTCTTGATGCATATGCCATGTATGCAATCTACATGATGCTTGCGATGCAGAAATGAAGGTTGAGGTGATGCGCGAGAGTTAGACAGAGAATGTAGCAAACGATCTCGACATCCTCGGTTGGGAAGAGTACCCACTGATGAAGACAAAACTTGTTGGAGAAAATCCACAAAGGGTGACAACTCTTGCTAGGTGAGACCCCAAGAAAAATGGTGAAGACTCCGCTGGGGAAGAAACTATCACCAACGATACTGCAGGGGATAAGAGAATCAGGCCAACCTTTCCATCACGATTTACTCTTCCTGAGGAAACGAAATCAGAAAACTCCGATTTCTAAGCTGTCTCCGACTCTTTTGCAGGGAATTCACAAAGCTCGGAGGATCTTCTCTGCTTGAGGAAGACAAGGAACCAAATCGTACGGCTGCTGGTGCGTGACAAATTGACATGCTGTGGATGATGCACGACTCGTGTTGGGGGGAAAGAACAAACATGTTCCTCCTCGGGGTACATCATGACAACTTTGCTGAGGACATTATGGATCTGTTAGGGAAATGGAAGGTAATCAACCCTTCCTGAGAACCATAATGGCGATTGTTGGGGAAATGACGACTCTGCTGAGGAAACAACAACCTCTTCAAAGAACCATCACATTGTCGGCCAGGCATTAGGCTTACCAATGGATATTACTGATTATCCTGCAGGAATTACCAGTAAAATATGCAATGCATAATGCTTTCTCGATTGATTTAACTTTTTGTTGTTCTCAAAATTTTATAGTATTATGTGATCACAAATAATTGTTTATTTTGCAAACAAAATACTGGAATGAAAATAATTGAGGAAACAAATGATGCACTTTATTGAATGTGAAAAATAATTGTACATAAGATGTGTACAAGGATGCAAAAATCCTTGATGAGGGAATTTGCAATAAAATTGAAAAACAAATGTAAATGGCAAAGGGAAATCATGTTTTGCATTGATTACAACATTGGCTACCATCCACTGAAAGTCTAGGTTCCAACGCCTTGCACCAGTTGATGACGATTTGACTGCTCTGTTACCATCTGAGGTCCAGCTGTGACAAAAAGAGGCTCAAGTGTTCACAGTCAATGCCTTTATCCCTAATTTTTCCTGGACATTTTTTCTATATTTTTTTCATCCACCGGGATACCCATTTTTGCCTAGGTCGCCCTTTCGGGTTTTTAACTTAGCAAGCTATTATTGTTTTTTTTCATTGTCCCTAACTTTTGGATGGACATTTCCTTTTTTTTTTGTCCATCGGGAAGTCCATTTTTGCCTAGATTGTCCTTGCAGATGTCAATCTAGCGGACTTTTATCTATTTTTTTTCAGGCATAATATTTTTGACTGCATCGGAGTTCACGGGCGATGGCAACTCCTCCCCATCCATGGTGGTGAGGATCAGGGCTCCGCCTGAGAAGGCCTTCTTGACAACAAAAGGTCCTTCATAATTGGGAGTCCACTTGCCTCGTGGATCCGAGTGAACAGGTGAATATCTTTTGAGCACGAGTTCGCCTTCACCGAATGTCCGAGGGAGAACTTTCTTATCAAAAGCTCGTTTGAGGCGTCTTTGATACAATTGACCATGACAAACCGCTATAAGGCGCTTCTCTTTGATGATATTCAGCTGGTCATATTTGGATTGAACCCATTCAGCTTCATCAAGACCTGCTTCCATAATGACTCTGAGCGAAGGAATTTCAACTTCAATGGGTAGAACTGCCTCCATACCATACACAAGCGAATACGGAGTTGCCCCAGTAGAAGTACGAACTGAAATTATGTAGCCATGCAGTGCAAAAGGAAGCATTTCATGCCAATCCTTGTATGTCTTGACCATCTTCTGGACAATCCTCTTGATGTTTTTATTTGCTGCTTCAACGGAATCATTCATCTTGGGCCGATATGGTGAAGAGTTGTGGTGCTCGATCTTGAATTCTTGACACAACTCCTTCATCATCTTGTTGTTTAGGTTGCTTGCATTGTCAGTGATAATGTTGCTAGGAATGCCATAACGACAGATTATCTCTTTCTTGATAAATCTGGCAATCACTTGTCGTGTAACATTCGCGTAAGAAACAGCTTCAACCCACTTGGTGAAGTAGTCGATAACAACCAGAATGAATCGATGACCGTTGGAAGCCTTTGGCTCGATCATTCCAATCATATCTATACCCCACATAGAGAATGGCCAAGGTGAAGTCAAGACGTTCAATGGAGTTGGAGGCACATGGATCTTGTCTCCGTAGATTTGGCACTTGTGACATCTTTTGGAAAAGTTGTAACAATTTACCTCCATTGTTGTCCAGTAATACCCAGCCCGAAGGATCTTCTTGGCCATCACAAGACCTTTAGCATGTACACCATCGCCGCCCTCATGTATGGATCTTATGATCGTATTTGCTTCGGGTCTATCCATGCATCTGAGCAACACGGAATCATAATTCCTCTTGTATAGTACACCACCACTTAAGAATAACTTGGCGCAGAGCCATCTAAGAGCTTTCTTGTCAGTGATAGTAATACCCTAGGGATATTCCTATTTTTCCACATATCTCTTGATGTCATAGAACCAAGGCTTGTCATCAAACTCATCCTCGATTGCTAAACAGTGTGCTGGTTCATTCAAAAGATCAATGCGGATATGAGGAGCTTCATTCTTCCACTTGACCTTGAACATGGATGCTAGAGTGGCAAGCGCATCAGCTAGTTAATTCTCCTCTCTAGGGATTGATGAAAAGAAATCTCATCAAAATAAGGAATCAACTTCGCAATATGTTGTTGGTACGGAACCAGCTTGGAATCCCGAGTCACAAAGTTCCCTCTGACTTGGCCGATGACCAAAGTAGAATCTCCCTAGACCTCAAGAATCTTGATTCTCATGTTAATAGCTGCTTCAATACCGTAGATACATGCATCGTATTCAGCCATATTATTGGTGCATGCAAACCATAATCTAGCAGTGAAGGAAAGGTGAAAACTTGTTAGAGATATGAGGATAGCACCGATTCCTCGGCCTCTAGAATTGGAGGCACCGTCGAACACGAGCGTCCATCGCGCCCTTGGTTTGGGTCCTATGTCAGGGTCTGGAGTCTCATAGTCTCTGATAAACAGAACATCCTCATCAGGAAAGTCAAACTTCATTTGTTGATACCCCTCTACAGGTTAATGAGCAAGGTAGTCAGACAAGATGCTCCCTTTTATTGCTTTCTGGGTAACATGTTGGATATCATACTCAGTTAACAGCATCTTCCACTGAGCAATCCTTCCAGAGATAGCAGGCTTTTCAAATATGTACTTTATCGGATCCATTTTGGATATCAACAAAGTAGTATAGCAAATCATGTATTGTCTTAGGCATCGAGCTGCCCAGACCAGAGCACAACAAGTTTTCTCCAAAAGTGGGTATCTGGTCTCACAATCAGTGAACTTCTTGCTCAGATAGTATATTGCATGTTCTTTTCTGCCAGTGTCGTCATGTTGGCCCAATACACATTCCATTGATTCATCGAGAATGGTGAGATACATGATTAAAGGCCTACCAGGAACCGGCGGTACTAAGATCGGTGGTTCTTGTAAGTATTGTTTTATTTTGTCAAATGCTTCTTGACAATCATTGTTCCATTCAACTGATTGATTTTTTCTTGGTAATTTGAACATCGTTTCATAGGTAGCCGTCAAATGGGAAATGAACCTTGAGATGTAATTAAGTCTGCCCAGAAAGCCATGGACTTCTTTTTCTGTTTTGGGAGGCGGCATGTTCTGAATTGCCCTAACCTTGTCAGGATCAACTTCAATGCCCTTCTGACTCACAATAAAGCCCAACAATTTACCAGATCGAACTCTGAATGTACACTTCGCAAGATTCAACCACAATCTAAACTTCGGGAGTCTGTCAAATAGTTTCCTCAGATGAACCAAGTGATCATCTTCAGTTTTGGACTTGGCAATCATATCGTCCACGTAAACCTCAATCTCTCTGTGGATCATATCGTGAAAGAGGGTTGTCATGGCAGGTTGGTATGTTGCCCCTGCATTCTTTAGACCGAATGGCATGACTTTGTACCAATATGTACCCCACGGCGTGATGAAAGTAGTCTTTTCCATATCAGCTGGGGACATTTTGATCTGATTATACCCTGAAAACCCGTCCATGAACGAAAAGACAGAGAACTGTGCTGTGTTATCCACCAAGACATCAATATGAGGCAAAGGAAAATCATTTTTCGGGCTCGCCTTGTTGAGATCTCGATAATCCACACACATTCTAACGTTCCCATCTTTCTTTGGAACTGGGACAATGTTGGCAATCCATTCAAGATATTCGGAAGTGGCGAGGAACCTAGCATCAAACTGTTTCTTAACCTCTTCTCTAATTTTGAGTGCCATGTCGGGTCTAGTCTTCCTGAGCTTCTGCTTGACAGGAGGACATCCAGGCTTGAGTGGCAAGTGATGTTCAACGATGTTGGTATCCAACCCAGGCATATCTTGATAAGACCAGGCGAAGATATCAACATACTCTTTCAATAACTTGACCAACTCGGAGTGTACATGCTCTGCGAGAGATGCGTCAACCTTGACTTCTCTTCTGACCTCATCAGTACCAAGATTGACAACTTCCACTGGCTCTCTGTGTGGCTGAATCTCTCTATGCTCGTGCTCAAGGAGCCTTGCTAGCTCAACCGGTAATTCACAATCTTCCTCACCATCTTCTTCGGCTTAGTTAATTGGAATTCCAGAATTACAATGGATGTTTGCCATGTTGTTATCAATGAGTTTATTAGTTCTGCATGTTTATGAATATGTTTAGAATGAGCTATTTTAAAAGTGAAAATAAAAGAAACTTTTTCCATTTGTTTGTGAAAAGAAATAAAGAAAGAAAATAGAGCATGATTTTGAATGCAAAAAAAATTTATTTATTTATCACATAATATTGCAAAAGCGTGAGGCCCTTTACAAGCTATCCACTCGTCTCGGGCGAGGACGAGGGAATGAGAAAGCAAAATGCATTACATGTTATATGGAAAAACCACAGGAATCACGGTAGATGTCCAGTTGTTGAGCTTGAAACCCGGCGGACACTTGCGCAGAAAGCTTGAAATCTGGATACTAGGACCAGCATCATCGAGGGCTGCCACAATGTCACCCATCTGAAAACCCGTACTACTGAACTTGATCAATTTGCATTGCTTCGAACCATGTGAACTAGATTGTTGACTAGGACGGTAACCCAATCCAAAACGATTATTCTTCTTAACCACATCAATCACATGCCCCCAGCCTGGCAAGGCACCTCTCTCGATGGTCTCTTTAGCACTCTTAGCAGATGCTAAGGTCATTTGCGGTGATCTATTTTGACTAGTGGAAGCAGAGCTGACATCTTCGAACTCGAGACACTGCAACAGCACCTCAACTATGCCTTCCTCGGTCTCGACGTATCAAAAAGATGATAACTCGCTCACAATCAGATCTTCTTCACCGCAGACGATGACCAGCTGATCGTCGAACATGAATTTCAATTTCTGATGCAAAGTGGAAGTAACTGCCCCTGCGGCGTGAATCCAGGGACGACCCAATAGGCAACTGTACGCGGGATTGATATCCATCACTTGGAAGGTAATGGTGAACAAATGCGGCCCAACTTTGATGGGTAAGTCTACTTCTCCAATAACTTGCCTTCGAGAACCATCAAAAGCTCTGACAACTAAAGAACTCGGCCTCATCTCGCTTCCTTCTACTAGTAATTGGCTCAATGTGCCCGTAGGCATCATATTGAGCGAAGAACCGGTGTCTACAAGAACACGAGATAAGAGGATGTCTGTATAGGTTACAGATATATGCAGCGCTTTGTTGTGGGCATTTCCTTCAGGAGGCAATTCTGATTTATTAAAGCCCAAATATCTGCTTGCTGTTATATTGGCCACTACATCATCGAACTCGACGACGGATATATCGTGCATAACATGGGCAGTATTCAAGACTTTTAACAAGGCTTCTCTGTGCACAGGTGAACTCATGAGTAAAGACAAGATTGAGATCCTTGAAGGAGTTTGTCCCAACTGATCCATAATTTTGAAGTCACTTTTCTTGATCAACTTTAGGAACTCTTGATCATCAATTGTCTCTTTGCTCTTTGAAATATATTTAGACGGAATTGCCGGTACTGGTATGGCAGTAGATGCCCCTTGTTGAACAATAGGGATTGCAGATGCAAGCATCTCCTTGGGAGGAACAATAGTTGGCACTTGAACAGGCTTTGTAGTGACTTTCGGAGTGAACACTCGTGCACTACGAGTCATACCTCTAACGACTGTAACATTGACTATCTCAGATTCCGCAAACCTTATCTCTTGACCTCCAGAAAACACAGTAGACCCATACCTCCAAGGTACCTCCTTAGAACTCTGATACGGAAATGGATTTAGCGGGCAAACAACGATGGGTTGCATCTTCTTCTGTTTAGGGGATTCAACAGGAACTTTCCTATAGACGATGGTGAATGTTTCGATGGCAGTAACTTCCTAAACGGGTTTAGATCTGGCAAATTGAACTTCACCTCGGTTCATCAAAATGTGGACACAACCCTTCAGCCTTCGACACTGGTTGGGATTATCGTCACAAATCTGACATTTACCATGTAATCCTTTCAACAACCCATGTTCATTCAATCTCTTGAAAACCACAGTCATCGGTATCTTTACCTCGTCAACATTCATGATCAATTCAACCCTTGAATTATCCTCAATCAAGTTAACCGCGGGTCCACCGTGATTCGACTCGGTTCATCAAAATTTGGACACAAACCTTCAGCCTTCGACACTGGTTAGGATTATCGTCACAAATATGACATTTACCATGCAATCCTTTCAACAACCCATGTTCATTCAATCTCTTGAAAACCACAGTCATCGGTATCTTTACCTCGTCAACATTTATGATCAATTCAACCCTTGAATTATCCTCAATCATGTTAACCGCGGGTCCACCGTGATTCGGCAACGGATTATTCTGAATGTTAGGTCCTTCCTCAGTGAAATCCAGAATCTTCTTATCGATGAGTTCCTGAACCTTGGTTTTGAAAACAAAATAGTCCTCTGTTGGATGTCCTAGGTATCCAGCATGATAGGCACAGGACGCATTTGGATTATACTTCGGGCCAAATGGAGGAATTGCAGGAGCGATCTGTTTGGGAACAATTGCCCCTTGGTGAACCAAATAAGGAAATAGTTCAGCGTATGACACCGAAATTCTGTCAAAATTCGGACGCTTGCGGTTCCCTTGAATGTTGTTGTTCTGACGGTTTTGATTCTGCTGATTTTTGTTGTTCTGTTGAGTCTGTTACAGATTCTGAACATTTTGAACTGATTGTTGTAGATGGTACTGATATGGAGGTTGTTGATATTGTGCAGCAGCAATGTACGGATACGGATAGTATGGCATAGGAGCCATGGGAGCTTGATACTGAGGAGAAACTTGAGTTGTCACAGCGTTGGCTTCACCTTCCTTTTTCTTGGACTGACTGTTCTGAGACTTTCTAGTGGTCGGCTGTTGGGAAGCAGCTCCGGAATCTTTCCAGTCTTCAAACCATTCTCAATTCGTTCACCAATGGTTACAACATCAGCGAAGTTTGATGAAGAACTACCCACCATTTTCTCATAGTAGGATCCTTGCAATGTTCCCATAAAGATGTTAACCAATTCATTGTCAGAGAGAGCAGGTCGCACATGAGATGTCATCTTACGCCATCTTTGCGCATACTCTTTGAATGTTTTAGCTGAGCGCTGAGACTGATTTTACAACTGCAATCTAGCTAGTGCCAGATCAAGATTGTATTTGTATTGCTTCAAGAATGCTTCAGACAGATCCTTCCAAGTACGGATCTTGCTGCGCTCTAAGCCCATGTACCAATCTAATGAAGCACCAGACAAACTATCTTGAAAACAATGAACCAACAAGTCATCGTTATTAATATAGGATGCCATCTTCCTGCAGTACATAGTGATGTGACTACGTGGGCAACTCAGACCTTTGTACTTTGGCAGCTCAGGTATCTTGAATTTCTGCGGCAGTACAACATTCAGAACCAAACATAAGTCTTTGGCCTCCATGCCAAAAGCAGAGAACCCCTCAATAGATCTGATACATTCTTCCAACAACTTGTAGTCAGCAGGTCTACTTTGATTAGTGGGCCTAACAAGAATCTGAGAATTTGGCAGCTGAGATGCGGCCGGAGCGTGCACTTGTGGAGTAACAAACTGAGAAGGATATACCAAACTCGTATTAACCATCTGACCAGCATTCTGACCCACCTGAACACCAAACGGATAACTCGTAGGAGGTATCACAGCAGTTGAGGAAGATGCCTCAGGATAGAACATCCCAGAATGAACATTCTGAACAGTAGTTTGAGCAGCTTGAGATAAAACCGGAACATGAATATGAGGGCCCCTATACACATGATCTTCTTCATCATGAGTTTCAATGTCAACCAATCCAGAAGTTTGATGATTCTGAACTTGAAGATTCTCAGGATCATCGTTCACCACTGGAGGTGAGACAGGAGTAGGCATGCCCCATGGATACGCAGCAACATTCCCATTAGGCATGGGCGCAACAAAAGGCTGATATGGTATGAAGGCACTACCATTATTTGCAATCTGCATAGTGTAATTCGGAGGCATTCCCCAAGGAAAACCAGCGGGCATCTTGTTCAAACCAGACTGAGGATTTTTCGGATGAACAATAGGCTGATTCACAGGCTCAACTGGCACTTCAACAGTAGCAGGAGAAGGTACAACAGCAGGAGTAGTTGTGACAACAGGAGCAGTAGTCACAACAGGAGTGACAACGGTTGCATCAGTAATAGTTGCAACAATAGTGGTAGCAGCAGCGGCATCTCTCTGAGCGCGAAGGAGTTCCATAATGACATCCATGTTCGTCTGAAACTGATCCATCCGACCTTGGAATTGAGCCAGAGTTTCCTTATAAGTAGCGTTCTCAGCTTCGAAGTTAGCCATGATTCTGGATTTGTTTGAGCGAGTAAAATACTGATGTCGAGTCGTCGTCTTGCTACAAAGAAGGCGGACAAGGATGAGCAACTGTTTCGGATGAAGGGACGTGCATATGCGTGCAAATGAATGTATGTTATGCATGCAAAAAATAAATTTTTAAATTCCAGGAATTCTTAAACTTATCTTTGTTAACAATAATCATAAAGCATACAAGTAAAGGTGCGAAATATAAAATTGGCAAGTAACTTCATTCATTCATTCAACAATAAAAGAAAGAAGTATAAGTCAAGTACACATCAAATATCTGCCTTTTGGGCTACAACAAAATCCGCATGGATCCTATCAAAGACCACCCTACAAACAGACAAGAAGTGGAAAATAGCCCAAGGAAGCTGGTGTGGCAATACATGGGCATAGGCATCCCTCAATAACCCAGGTAGGTCCTCCAGTGCATGCTCAGCAAATCTGGCTAGACGTCCAAGCCTCTCTCCAATACTTCGCATCCTCCATGAGGATGCGCAGCAAAGAATGGTTGGGTCCCTGAAGTATATCCTGAAGAAAGGCCTCTTTCTGATCCAGGAGGTTTTACAGATGACGGCTTTGATGCTCCCAATAAATGCTCTCTGTGTTGAGCTGACTAATCTGCTATCGGCTCTGATGTGCTTGATCCTGCAGCTTCTGAATCTCACCGAAGACTTTATCGAGCTGGGCTTGACACTGAGAAAAGTCCTTTGCTAACTGATTAGCACGGTCTTGCTCACTTTGCCACTTTGTCTTGAACTCGGATAACTTCCCTCGAAGCTCTTCAAGTTGCTTTTTGTAGCTCACCTCGTCCTTGTAGGCTTGATACTGGGTATCGGCGAGTTGTCTCTTCTTTAAAGCAAGTCCCTCATAGGTGCTCTTCAAAGCATCACCCATCTTCCTACGCTTGTTTTGTTCAACCTCCACCTCTTTGAGCATGCGCTCGCGCTTCTGTCGGAGCTCGATCTGTAGGCTTTCCTTTTCAGAAGTGACTTTATCAAGGTTGAGACGAAGATCAGCATTCTCAGCTTGAGTTGGTCGACCTCAGACGGAGGAAAAATGGCAAGTTCAAGAGGCTTATCATTCATGGAAGGCTCGGGAGAAAATGGCAACAAGATCTCTTTGACGCGCTCCTTGACCCAAAGTGTGTAAGCTTCCTTGGCTACACAATTCTTCTTACCCAAATCGGCTCTTCCCTCGAGGTGAACCTGAGTCCAAGAGGCACTAAACCTCTTCAGCAATCCCATGTCGTCAACCCCTTCATGAAAGATGAACTCTTCCACTACCTCAGGATCAGGTTTGGCAACCATAGGATATCCCAATTGTCGGAAGGCAAGTATTGGATTATAGTTGATTCCCCCTTTTGTACCCAAGAGGAGCACATTGGAGAATTTCCACAATGAAGAATGATCTTAATATCGTCGAAGACTCGAGAATACCAAGAAATATCATCAGCAGTAAGAGACATGATTCGTTGAGACCACTTGAGATTACCCTTATTCTCAACAAAGGGACCCTTCTATGGGAGATGATACATGAACCATCGGTACAGCAGAGGAGCACAACAGACAATATTTCCCTTCTTCTTTTCATTCCTCGAATGAATAAAATGGTAGGTATCAGTAAGGAGGGTCGGAACAGGGTTCTTGGACAAGAAGATACTGATGGCAGCCTGATCTACGAAATCCTCCATGTTCGGAAACAAGACAATCTCATATATCAGCAAAGCAAGAACGGCGTTGAAAGCCTTCCAGTTTCCATCCTTAGCAAAAGAAGTGGCCTTGTCAACCAAGAACTTCGAAACAAACCCTCGAATACCTTTCCCTTTGGTCTTGAGATTATCCTTTACATCCTTCTTACTAATGCAAAGTGCATCAGCAATAAGAGGAAACTTCGGACAACCACTAGTGTAAACATAAGGAACCTGCTTGTTGATCTCAACCCCCAGAATGTAAGCATACTCCTCGAGTGTAGGTGCTAACTGATAATCCTGAAATGTGAAGCACCTATATGGCAGATCATAGAACTGAACCAGGGTATGAATGGCGGTGATGTTGACTTCTGTATTGAGGATGGACAACAGATTACCATAAGTATCCCTGAAAACACCTCTGTTATCTTCAACCACACGGGATGCTAGACCTCTCAGAATACCCAGCTTAGGCTCCACAAACTTGTAGCTGAAAATGCCTCGACAACCAGTACTCATCTCTATGATAATTCCAACAAAGAACAAGTCTTCGCATACCTGGAAATGCATATGGAAAAATTAATTTACATGATGAAATGATATGCAACACAAGCAACAGGAAGCCAACACTGTCTGAATAATCAAATCTAAACGATTCGGATATCTGCATATAATTCTGTGTCGGTGCAACATAATCTGATGTGTGTACACAATCTGACGTGTGAGAAAACAAAGGTATGAAGTGGCTTGGTTTCCTACAAAAGTCATCCCCCTCACAGGTGTGATCTAGACACAACAAGGTGGTCCCTAGAAAGGTCGCCCAAACCATAGGACTCGGAGTGAAAATCCCCTGCCGTAGTGAATTCTCATAGGACGGAAGTATTCTCAAGCGAATCACGATCTGGGATGTGGCTCACGTGATAACCCAACGCGCAAAATGCAGGCCTCATGACTATCCACGTTCTAGCCTATGTGTATGCTAAACCCGGTGTTAGGACTTTTCTCTCCAATAATATCTACCCATCCCAACAATAGCAGAAAATAGCAGATATCCAGAATATACAGCATATGAATATTCAAAGCAGTAAAGAAATGCAGTAAATAAACAAAAAGCATGTAAAGCGAGGAAAATAAAGCGAGAAAGCGCGAAAGATAAACACCCAAGCAAGCAAGAAAGCAAAACAAAACTAGGCGAGACCCCAGCCTGCAAACGCAAGGATTCCCCAGCAGAGTCGCCAGCTGAAGATGGTTGGTTTATACCTGAGTGAATCACACACTCAAAGATAACACAGAGTCACCACCGAAATTTATTTAGTCCCAAAGGACAGGGAAAATATCGATAAAACCCAAGGGGAATAGAAACGGGAACGGGGGTCGGTAATGCGAAAGGAACGTACTAGCACCTAACGCATCCGTCGTACTCGACGGGAACCATTTTGCTTGCTTCTAGGCTTGGATGAGTTATCTATCTAAAGGCTTCTAGCTAAAAGAAGAAGAGAGAGAAAAAATAAAGAAAGAAAGAGAGTGCTCGCGGAGGATTGGGGCCCTCGTGCCTACGTACCCTCATAGTGCAATAAAGAAATCAGAGCTCCGTAGTTCAGAGGAACCAGGGGAAAGAAAGGAAGAATGGAAGAATGGTGGAAGTGAGGAAGTGTACTCGCCAAGATCATCGTGATCTTGTGCCTACGTATCATACATTCAAACGAATGCAAAATCAGAGCTTCCGTAGTTTGGGGAACTAAGACGGAAAAAGAAAATGACAGTGGTGTCAAAACCAAGAGCGAAAGAAGTAGAGAAAGATCCGTTGGGGATGCAAAATAATTGGTGTCAAAACCAAGAAATGAGTGCAAAGGAAAAGACAGTAACTGTGCTGAGGATAAAGTGCAAGAGTGGTGTCGCAACAAAGAAAATAAGGGAATAAAAGGTATAGAAGAAACTCCACTGGGGAGGTAAGAGAATAAAGGATTGTGCTGGGGACCAGAAGGTAGCGACCCTACTGGGGAACAAACAAAGGTATGGTGTCACAACCAAGAGAAAAGAAGTGCGATATATTAACTGACTGGCAGTGGTTAACCGAGGAGGAAGAGTAAGACTCTGTGGGGAAAAGGTTTTAACAGATAGACTGTGATCAACAAAAAGAACGGGTGTAGAACCGAATGAAGGTTGTAACCCAAAGGACGGGTGTGGGACCAAGCGAAGGTCGTGACCCAAAGGATGGGTGTGGGACCAAGCGAAAGTCGTGACCCAAAGGACTTCGGTACCCTGACTGAACAAATAGTACCTGACCGAAAGGAAGGGTATTTGAACCAAAAGCATGTTACTAACCCAAAGGGTGCAAGTATTCGAACCAAGAAAAGGTTGCTAACTGCTGGGGATTCGGTTTTAACAAAAAGACTGTGATTAACCGAAAAGAAACGAGTGATTAACCAAGAGATGGTGATTAACTCGAAGTGGGGTTCAGTGTTTTAACATACAGGTTGTGGTTAACTGAAAGAATGGGTGATTAACCAAGAGAGTATGATTAACTCAGTATGTTAACAGATAGACTGTGGTTAACTGAAAGAATGGGTGATTAACCGAGAAAAGGTGATTAACCCGAAAGGCTTAGTATTTTAACAGACGGACTGTGGTTAACTGAGGGTGCAAATTGGTGTTTTAATTGACAAGCAGTGGTTAACCAAACAAAAGAGAAGAAACCAAGAGAAGGTTGTGAACTTCGCAGGGGATTCGGTTGTAACAGGAATATTGTATTTAACCGAAGGGATAGGAATTGGGACTCCTCATGGTAATCAAGCAATAACTGACCACAAGAAAGAAAAGGATAGGGTATTGAAACAAGGAGAATTTGCTAACCCAAGGAAAATGATCTTAACCAAGAAGGTGGTGATTGACCAAACGAGAGATTGAAAGAGATAGGAGTGATCAAGGATCAAAAGAGATTGCTAGGAAAATGAGTTATCAAGGATCGACTCAACTGGGGAAAGAGATACACGACCGCATGAGGATAAAGGTGACTAAGCCAGGCACTGGGTCATTCGTCCCCTACCTGAAGTAGTCAGAATGAGAGTAGGAATTCTCCCTTCTCATTCCTTCTCTAGCACACAGGGTGTAGTGCAGAAGTTGAAACGGACAGGATAACAGCTCTAAGTTATACAGTGCTCCCGCGTCGCGCGAAACTCCAACACAGCGAGGGACCAAGAGAAAATAAGCTCTAAAGGAAGCCAAAAGAGAAGCGCTAAGGGGGTGATCAATAATCGAAACAGAGTTTCGATTAATTAATCAAAGGGGAGGCAAATGCTAACAATTTTCCAAATGAATGAAAAATTATAAAAGCAACAAGGTGTATTATTGATTGTACAAGATTAAGCTTATTATCTTGAGAAAAAACCTAATGCAAAGCAATGAGAGAAAGTGCAAAACAGTGCCAAATGATACACCAAATCATGTAGCATGTGATCAAAGAAAATGCAAGAAAGCATGTATTCACATAATGCCAAGAATATGAACATTTTGGAATAATCGAAAATGTGCAACAAAAGTTCATGAATAAGCTTCAAACTGAAGTTAAATGACACTTAAAACATCCATAAAATAAAGCATGACAATCAATGGAAGTTAAAAGGAAGAAAGCATGGCAAACACACTTGAAAATGCAAGAAAATGGCCTTCTGGCTCAGTGTTAATTGATTAACACTTTTGCACTGCAAAGTGTTAATCGATTAACACTTGCAAAACAGCAAAAAACCTGAAAAAACCGGGTGTTAATCGATTAACACTTTTGCACTGCAAAGTGTTAATTGATTAACACTGGCACAGGGGCTGAAAAATAGTTTTCAAAAGTGCTTTTGGCCAACTTATTGATTGTGCAATCACTCTAATGCTAGGGCAAACAATTATGCACGAAAAATCAATATTAAAAATAGCAAATGATCAACAAATGAATCAATTAAATCATCAAGATTATGGATCAAGCAATGGCATAACCAATTCACATGCAAACATCGAAACTACATCGCGAATGATACAAAAACGTTCGAAACAGAAAAACGAGTAAGATCGACCAACCTACGAGCCAGAGATTTGGCTTGGTGATTGTTGCAAAGAGATCTTGGCGAAGATAATCAAAGAAAACCAGAGGAATCTTCAACTATAGCCGAAACGTATCGAAACCGAGCAAAATGCGACGAAAACTCCAAAACTAGAATTATCACTGAAGAAGCTTGAAATAATCACTTGAGATGAATCCAAAAGCTACTGAAGCTCCACAAAAACCAGTAGAATGGAATGATGCTGAAGGTTAAGTTCAAGAAAAAGCACTTTCAAGGTGAAAGTAGCTTTTCTTCAATGGAGAATTAAGAGCTTCGGTGAGGTTTTGGAAGAGAATTAAGATGAAGATGAAGATGTAGCAGAAAAAATCAGAGAGAATGTGAGAGAATTCTGAGTGAAGCGTGAGAAATTTGTGGATGAAATGGTGGATCCCTTGAAAAGTGAGTGAAGGTGTGTTTATATAGATTTTTGGTTTGGAGTGTGAGAGGTTTGGAATTAGGTTTGGACATGGCTTTGGGAGGTTTAAAACTAGGCTAGGAGTTAGTTAGACTTGACTCACCAAGTCAAGCGGTTAACTCGGTTAGTTAGAACCAACTCGGTAACAATCCCAAGGTGAGCTCCAATATCCAAAGGTTCACATACTTGGACATCATGGAACATGGTGCACTTATTTGAAAATGATGCATTGGAATAAATTTGAGTGAATTCTTGAATACTCCAGAATGTTCCACATGCTACTAGACCAATGTAGAAGTTCAAAATGTGGAGGGAAAGTTGTTGTCTTGAAAAAGCAGCAAATTCTGCAAAATTTGCATGTGTTAATTGATTAACACATTTGCACTACAAATGGTTAATCGATTAACCAAGCCAAAAATGCCCAAATTTGTCTGAAAAATGGTGTTGTGGCCACGGTTCCGGTTTTCAACCTCTTGCTTTGATGAATAGGCATAGAAACCTTATTTTGTGCTTGTTTTGATGAAGAGATTGCCTTGTGAGGATGCGATTAATCGGGCTTAGAAAACCTGAATATCCTGCAACAAAAATCAAAGAGAAAAGTGTGAATCCATATGCCAGCGATGCGAATGCACATGCTTATGCAAAAGGCAAAAAGGGAGGTCAAATTTCGGGTTACGACAGATAATATTACCCTCATTTGTGTTTATTAACCATCATTAAAAAAAATCCAAAAAAATATGTGCCTGTTGATTTCATTTTCTTGTTGTCTAAGCTCAGTTGCAAGGTTGAATCAGGATTCATTTGAGGTTATCAGGACAAATGTGTGTGCAGTCATAGTTGAGATTCAAGTGGAAGTTTGATGTAATCTTGGTCAAACAAATTGGAATTGCTTCATTTATAAGTTACCTGTGTTATGGATCATTTGGAAGACAAGTGTGGATTAGATTCTAGTACTTTGTATTTGAGGATCCAAGTTAGGGTTTTTGTGCAAAGTTCATGTTCATGTAGTGGAATCAAGTTACATAATATCCATTTTTGGTGCATTTGGCCTCACGGTTCAAAGTCAATGCAAGATATCCATTCTTTAAGGTCTTATGTTGTTCATTGTTGCTTGATGTTCAAAGAAGAATTCAGGATAACATGATTCATTCAAAATTCAAGTTTAGTTCATTTTGGTTTTACTTCTCAAGATTAATTATAAGGCATGTTGGATGCAAATCGATTTCAATTGGTGTTCTTTGTTCATCGTTATCATTCAAGACAATTGCAAATTCAAGATCAAAATCAAAGGCATTGTTTCAATCAAATTCAAAAGTGCAATTACAAACTAGTTTCAAAGTCCAAATATACAAGTTACAAATACAATTTCTAAGCAATTACAAGGGTACAAATTACATTCAAGCCCCATGTCAAAAGGATGTGATTCCATACAACAAAAAGCCCATTTGTATTTGTATTTTCATTACAAGAAAAATCAGCAAAAAGGCTCATAAAGATACAAGGCCCATTACTATTTTTATTACAAAAAAAAAAAACTTGCAAGAAAAATTACAATACAAGAATTGCCACTACACTGACTACCACGCATGATACTCCCAGCTACTTGAAGCCATTTCAAAATTTCAAGCCACAAACATGTACTACACTCCATTCCCAAGCCATTCCACGCACAATACTAAACATTTCTCAAGCCAGCTTCACTTTATAATATCAAGCCAAACGAATCAAGCAACAACAACCAGCTACCAGGACATCTACACCAAGCCACTTCACAAAATTCACGAGCCTTCATGAGTCTTTTACAACAGCCAGCAAATTTCATGTGTCGACACGCACGCAAGCCTCGCCACACCTTACACTAGTCATAACACTTCAATATCACACATCAGCTACAACAAACCTTCACGCACACAACGTGAGCCACTACAAAACACAAAACAAATTTCAGCCATCACGGACCCCATACAATACGCATCAACACAATGCAACGCACGAAATAATCACAGATTCCATGCACGACCTACACAACTGGTGACGTCGCAAAATACGCAAATGACAAACAAATTCCAAAACGCACATAAATCGCATAAATGACAACAAACAATTCCAATTTCAGACCCATCCTTTTCTATAAATAAACACTATTCTTATCTCATTTCTCAAGTTTTAGAGAGCCACACATATGCTGCTGAAATTCCTACAACATCCAACCCTCAATCTTTTTCCATTCATTCGAACATCAATAACAAACTTCATTCATCAACCACAAACCAATACCCTTACCTGCAAATTAAACCAACATACCCATACACCACAAACATAAATTTCCTCCTCCAAACCTTCATAACAACACTTCAAATTCTTCTTCACCATAAATTAACAACAAACACAAAACAAAACAAATGGAAGAGAGATGTGAAATCAGAACCAAACAAGGAGAGGTGAGAACGAGACATAGATGGAGAAGAAAGAGAGTGATGCACGAGACGAAGGGGCGGAGCCATCGTGTCTTGGTACCGGCGATGTGAAGGTGATCAGAGGATGTAATTGTGATATTTGAGAGAGATGACGTCGTATTTGTTTTTGTTGGTCTTGCTGAACCCCTTTTGATTGTTTCTCTTTAAAAAACTTTGTGTTGTTGATTTGGGCTTTGTAAAGCCCATGAACTTTTCACTACTCACCATACACCATGATTCAACGCTACCCCCTTCCTTTGTCTTTTTCTTTTTCTTTTTTTATTTTTTGCTTCTTTAATTTCTAGTATTTTCTTTTATTATTGTTTTTATTATTTTTGACCTTGATTTCTTATGTCACCATCTCTTGATCTACTATTTTTTTTATCTTCCATTTTGATTTTCTTTTTCACTTTTGGTCAAGGAAATTTTAAGATCATGAATTGTTGGGTTTCAAAGTTGTTCAACCTTCATTATTTCAAATTTGTGGTGGAATAATCATTTGGATCATTCTCCACACTTTGGAATCGTGATAGGTTGCCTTTGATTAATCGATGGAAGTTCTTGATATAGAAGATATCGTTATCTTTTTCTTTTCGCGTGGCATTACTTTAGGAGAATGATCTACATATCATTTCTCTAGCATTTTTTAACATAAACATTGTTATTGAACGACCTTCCATAGTATGATCTTCCTCATAGATTGTGTTACGATTGCTTAACATAGCACTAACTTGGTCCCAATTCGATAAAGTGATCATCCGATCAATGACAATTAACAACTAACGTCTAACTTTAATTTCCGCTCTTTATTCTCTTGCTATTTACTTTTCGCCGTTTATTTTCTTGCTCTTTATTTCATTGTCCATATATTTCATTGCTCATATTGTCATCTTCATCTTTATTTGTTCATCTCATTAAAAAAATTCACAAAACATGATAAAATGATAAAAACCCTAAAAAACACCTAAGCTTGGACTATGGCTACTATCCTTGGCATCAAGGAGATTTGGACCTTGTAATTAAACCCTAGCAAATGAGACTTGGATCTAGAACTTCTCTACTTTTATTGCTTTGTCTTAGGACACCATTGCACATCATTCATAACTTACTCTTGGGCTTTCTTATAATGAGACTTATTCGATCAATTACTTCTAGTTGGTCGTCTAAAAGACTATCCCACTTTGCTAGTACACTTATAGTTTATTGTTTGTGTTTATTCCATCCCCATTTGAGAAAATGTATCCCCACTCTCATGACGTGTAATAATTTTACCGCTTTCTGTTTGCTTGCTAGTTGCTTAGGCTTCCTCTAATGTAAGAATAAAATCAATCACACATTTTCAAAAGAAAATAAATAAGCTTGATCCAATGTCAAGCATTTTTCATAAAAACCAATTCAATGGGGATTCCATTACTATCAACCTCTAACCAATTACACTTCACTTCGCATTAACCCTTTTTAAGTCGATTGTTTTTGCATCGTCATCAACCTTCCCATTGAATAATACATTTTCTTAATCAACCAAACAAACCCTTAATCCAACATCAAATGGTTTTTTCTCAAGCAAATTCAAATCACAATAAGATGCGATTAGGATTGTGCGCCACGAGCCTTAAGTGGTGGAGAAGGAGTGAGACTGGAGCTTTCCTACACTCACTCTGATGATTTTGACACAAGACGTTTGACTTGGTAGCTCGAAATGATCTCCTCTACCCATAGTCTTTAATGCAATCCTAATCAAGAACAATCTCTTTTCAAAACCTAAAAACAACATCAACTCATCAAACTTCTCTTTTTTGCGCCTTAGGGCCTCACTTCAAAAATCATTTTTCAAGGTAAAATCAACCAACAGACACTCGTTATTAAGCCGAACTACGAAGCTCTGACTTCCTCACTGCACTGTGAGGGTACGTAGGCACGAGGCCAACGCCGAGGCGAGAACCCTAATAAAAAACATCCACTTTCCCTTTAGCAAGACAACACCCTTTCATGCGTAGATAACCTAGAGGATTCTCGTTGAGTACAACGAATGTAGGGGGTTCTAATACCTTCCCCTTGCATAACCGACTTTCGAACCCAACATTGGTTGCGACGACCATGTCCTATCCTTTTTCCATATGTGGGTTTTATCGATATTTCCCTTTCCCTCTTTTGGGAATAAATAAAGTTCGGTGGCGACTCTCTTGTTAGTCCATACGCAAGCTTTTTCCTTGCGAGGTCGTATTCTCTCTTTTCCGAGGTACGACAGTATCTCAATTCGATTTCGAATTGAGGGAAGACGTACCCATATCGAGGCCAATTGGGGAACTGCCTAAACAAATCCTCGTGCATGTCTCTCTATCTCTCTCTATCTCTTTCTCTTTTAATTTTTGTGTTTGCAAATTATTGAATTCATTGGTTGTTTGATCAATTCGATTAGGAGTTATTTTTTATCACATTTTTTAATTAGATTTTGTTGATAGAATCATAATCCGGTTGATTGTGATTTGTTTTAAGATCAAAAAAACAAAGTGAATTTCTAAACGATATCCATCGCACACAAAGTGTTCAATAAATTACATTTTGTATTTTTGTGTGTTTTTGTTCATTGGAAATAAGCTCTACATTTATCTTAGTATTTTATTATGTTATGATTAATCGTTGTTGAACAATTTATGTTCATTATCATTCAATTATGTAACTTAACACATATTCAAGCTTTTCGATAGTAGGTTCGATTAGACGATTCGATTTGGGTTATTTCTGCTGTGCCATAAAACTTTTGAAAACCATTTTTACCAAAAGTTTGATTTTAAATTTGTGATCTATTCACCCTCTCTAGATCGAAGCCTATCGTCTAACAAGTGGCATCACGAGCTCTGGTTAATTACTTGCTTAAGATTTACTTTTTAGAAGAATGGCTACCGAACCTAAGTGAGCGTACAATAGAGCATCGATTTTCACTGGCGAGAATTATGGCTATTGGAAAGCTTGTATACGTATTCATGTCAATTCCGTTGACAAAGGTATATGGGACGCCATAAAAAATGGTCTGAATGAAATAACTGTGACCAATGATGAATTTGTTACATTACCTAAACCAGAAGCACAATGGGATGCTAATGATTGGAAATTGTGGTCACATAATTGGAAAGCAAAAAATATTCTCACATTCGCTTTAGGTGTTGATGAGTATTGTAGCATGCGATTTTTGTCGGTGACGCGACCACCTTATCGTTATGGGTTCCTCCTCACAATAAGGGGGGAATGGGGATGCTACTTTCTGATTTCTTATTTATCCCGTGGAGCTGGAAAGGAAGGGAAGCTATCTAAAACTAACCTTGCACGCGAATGTTTAACTGAACAAACGCTCAAAGAGATTTGGGGGTCCGGGGTCAGGTTATATAATGGGGAGTTATCAATTTCCCATCCTATACGTGGTTATCCACAGGTTGTTAGTTTTAGGTTCTGCTTTGTATTTGATGGTGTTTATCCGTTGATGGGTTGGGAAAGTTTCTTGGGAAATATGAGATAGAGTTTGATGGGTGAGGTACTGGGCCTTAATTTTGATTGGTATGAAGGTACTGGACCTAGAGTTTTTGTTTGGTATGAAGGTACTGGACCTAGAGTTTTTGTTTGGTATGCTCGCTAAGATTTCACAATCTTATGCCTACGTATTCCCGTTTAAAGAAACAGGGAAATCAGAGCAATCGTAGTTCCTCCTATTCTAAGGGAGGAAAAGATGTTATGTTTTGGTGTCTTGTTCAAAGCCCAAGATTGAAGCTAAAAGGTTTATTTGTGTCTTGTTTAAAGCCCAAGATTGAAGCTAAAAGGTTTGACTGGGAGAGAATTTGTCATCTCTAAATGGAGACATCCGGTCTATTTATCACAACTGTTGGGTGACTGATTATAAAGGAGGATTACTTTAACTGGGATATGAGACTGCCATAATTTCCTTTATAGGGGATTTGTCCTGAAGGAGGAAACTTTAACTCAGTGTTGAGCAATGCCATTTTTCCTTAGGAATTTCTCATGCTAAGAGAGGAACAGTGGCGTGGATGTAAATAATCCAGAGGCTTGCCGCTTACAGCAATTAGATGAAAGATAGGATTTACCAAGATAAAAGATGGACAACAGCTTGGATATTTAAATCAACAAGTGGGCCACTTATAGCAGTTATCTGGGCTTAGGGTTTGTTTTGATTCTTCTGTTTTGATAGGTGATATACAGAGAAATGTCTTCCTACAGAGAGGTTTTGGTTTTTCTCTAAAGGGATGTTGATTTTTGTGTACCTTGATCAAAGCCCAAGGTTGAAGCTAAAAGGTTGATTGACTCCACTGGGGAAGTCACAAAGCCTAAGAGGAGGCTGGAAAGGGCTGACTTAACAAGAGAGTGTTTCATATATATCTTATACAAAGCCCAAGATTGAAGCTAAAAGAGACTGACTCTTTGGGGAATATTATTATACAAAGCCTAAGAGGAGGCTAAAAGTTTTGAGTTTTTCGGGGAAAATATTTTGGCTGTCTTGTACAAAGCCCAAGATTGAGGGTAAAAGGGGTTTTGACTCCACTGGGGAGAATTATCTGTCATGTATAAAGCCCAAGATTGAGGCTGAAAAGAGGATTGACTCAACAAGAGAGTGACTTTATCTGTCTTGTACAAAGCCCAAGATTGTGGCTGATCAAGCTGGAGAAATCATTATACAAAGCCTAAGAGGAGGCTGAAAAATATTGACTTAACAAGAGAGTGTTTTTATTTGTCTTGCACAAAGCCCAAGATTGAGGTTAAAAAAAGGATTGACTCAACAAGAGAGTGTTTAAAGGTGATTGACTCAACAAGAGAGTCTAAAAAGGTTAGCTCTGCTAAGGGAAAATCATTGTACAAAACCCAGGTGAAAGCTATCTTTGCTGGGGAAGAACAAAGAAAGAAATCTTTATACAAAGCCTAAGAGGAGGCTGTCTTCTGCTGAGGATTAGTGAGATCCAAAGGCAAGTCTAAATGGAGAATCAACTCTTACTGAGGGTTTACAGAAGAGTTGAGATATCAGATGCCTTGGGGTTCTGATTTGGGATAGTGTTATACTGATAATAAGCTGATTCTGGCTGAGGAATTTTTAGGAGAAAAGACTGGGTTTTAGAACCCATGGGTTTTAACTCTACTGGAGACTTAATTAAAAATGACCATGGTTTCCCTTGTGTTTGTAAGGAACTTGAGAATGTCTTTGAGACTCAAGAGGAGATTAGACTGTCCAAGTCTACTAGGATGAAAGGGTTTATCTTTGTATGATGCCCAAGAGGAGGCTGGTATTTGAAGGGATGAGTATCAACCCTAAATTATCCAAGGTTTTGACTCTTTAGAAAGACTGCTCTAACAAAGGATGATTAAGTTCTGTCTTATACCTTTAAGAGGTCTTCAGGGTCCTTGTACAAAGCCCAAGAGGAGGCGGGGATGCTTTTAGGAAGCCTGTGGGTCCAAACTTAAGAAGAGTTCAAGAAAATTTTCACCGAGAATAATCTTTTCTTTAGTGAACAGTTTTAAGGTTTAAAGTAATTCAAGAGAGGTTTCACCGAGAATTAATCCTCTCTGGGGAAATGAATTTCTTTGACAATTTCTAATAGTGACAGTCTGAGAAAAGTTTCACCGGGAATAATGTCTTTCTCTTTGTTCCATATTATTTAAGCCCAAGAGAAGGCAAGACTGTATCTTGAAATCCTACGGGGATCTAGTTTTGACTGTATTTAAGAGTGACCAACTGGCTTTACCTAGTTTTAGACCTAGTTGCCGAGGAAAACTCTAAGCAGATATACTAGTGTATATACAGTTGATATATGACAAGTATTTAAAAGGGTATGAAAGAAGGACTTACAGGTGAGCAAGCTTCCCATAATATAGTTATATATATATATATATATATATATATATATATATATGAAAGCGAGTAAATGAAAGCTGATAAAAACTTACAGGCGAGCAAGCTTCCATTGTAACAGCTGTATGGTTAGTTGTTCAAGAAATTAAAGAAAATTTTGATAACAACTATGGATTTGAACCTAAATCAAAAGGGAAGTTGTTTTTGAAAAGGTTGTTGGGGCTTATACTCAAGAGGAGGCCCAGATGAAAAACAGTAATCGTACCATTGATCTGAAAATTGTACTGGGGCTTATACAATGACTGAGACCCAAAGAGGTTTTCTATACAAAGGGATGGGTCTTACAACTCAAGGAGAGGCCCAAAGTTTGAAAAAAAAAGAAAAGAAATGGGACTTACAACACAAGGGTAGGCCCAGTTAATTTTTATTGAAAAGGCGACGATCGCGCCGTGGTTTTTGAAAACACAGTGGGACTTATACAATGACTGAGGCCCAAAGAGGTTTTTATTTACAAGGAATGTGTCTTACACTCTATTAGAGACCCAAAAGGTGTTTGAAAATATTTGTTAGGGTGATAGTGATCAAAACCCTAATTTTTGGTTTTTAGATGTATTTTAATTGAATAAAAATTCAATTAAAATAATCAAACATGTGAAAAAAGGGTCATGATCTTGGATTTATATTTGGAAAATCATGTTTCATTCATGGGATGATTTAAAAATCATTTGAATTTTGAAAACCAAGAGAAATAAATATTTTTAATGTTTAAAAACAAATAAAAATATAATTCTTTACAAAAATATAAAATATATGAAATAAATAATATTTTGTGAAATTTTCATGGAATAAAATATTTTAACATTTTTGGGAATTTTCAAAAAAAGAACCAATAAAAAATAATTAAAATTGAGAGAGAAATTAATTTTTTAATTAATTAACAAAAACATGAAAATATGGAAAAAAAAAATAGCAAAAATAGAGGAAATGACAAAATGGTCTGGGTGGGGTTTGAACCCACGAACATCAAGCCAAACATACATGCGCGCTACCACTGGGGTGGTGATACATCCATGTATCAAAACCACCCCATAAATATATAAGGGGTGCAAAATTTAGGTGCATCTGACCTAGAATTTCACAAGGAATCCAATGTTGGTCTTGATTTTTTCAGATGAGGTCCCTATTTTAAAACCCGATAGTGGTTTTGAAATAGGTCTATATTTGCATTTTCTATGCTAACACACGGTACATGCAAGAATTACATGACAAATTAGTTCAAACACAACATATATAACATGTATGAGATGTTTATGATCAGTGGATTTCAAAGCACTGCATAATTTAGAAAGTTCAAGTGATGATGCACTTACCTCTTGAAGCTCCTTGTGTTATCTGTCAAGTTCCTTGTGCCAGAAGTGATCCAATGCTTTGAACACTCTCAATTGATCCCTTAGGAGCTTTTAGAATGGTTAGAACCAGCTGGAATCCTCAGGAATAAGTTTTGGCACTTTCTTGCAAAAGGGGCAAAAGTGACCAATATGGCAACTCTCTCAAATGGTGTTCTAGGTAAGGGGAACCATTTGGGACATTTCAAGGATGATATTTGGAGTGTGTTTGAGGCTTTGTTTGGTTTTGGAAGTTACTGAATCAAGACATGGCTTGAAATATACAGAAAAGTCCAATTTTGAGGTTTTGGAAGTGGACATTGTGATTTTGGTGTTTCAGGTCACAAGTGAGTGTTTGAACAGCTTAGATACAACATATTAGAGGTGTTTGGATCATGAGCTATGGTGGAATTGCTCTCTAACTCAAAAACTCAGAGATACCTTGCAAAATAAGGCATTTTGGCCTAAAGAGAGGGATTTTGAGGAAAGCAAGTGTTTTAGTGCTTTGGTGTACTCAAACTGAGCATAAATGAGCTCTATTTATAGTAGAGCAAGTTTTTTTTGCAACCAATAGTGAATGGCAGCTACAGCAGGCGTTTGGCCAATGTTGAGCAAAAGGAATCTCAAGTCTCCTCTAGCCATTGACTTGAGGTTAGGGCACAGGACTATGGTCCTATGATTCAGTGTTGATCCTTAAATCATTTAGTTAGAAATATGTCAGTCCATGCCACCTTGGTGTATCCATTAAATGCATTGAAACAAAATTGGAGTCTTGGCACCTTTTTAGCCTTTTTAGGTTTGTTATGGCTAATGTAGATTCTTGGACTTTGGAGGCTTGGGGATCAGATCATTCCCTTCTTGTTTTATCCTCAGATGTGTCCAAATTGATGACAAGGCTTGGATTTATCAGATTTGGACAAATTGAGCAAAATGCACAAATTCTGCCTTGTAAAAACCAGTTCATGATGCCATGTTCCAAGGGTTGTATCTCCTTGCTCAAATGGAATTTGGAGATGATCTGGTACTTGTTGGAAAGCCCTCATGGCATACTTCAACTTTGATGTTCACCCTAGACCTGGTTTAACTTGGCTCAAGGTGAAAAATGTCCCTACATTTTGGAAAAAGTAAGGCAGATTCTGACTTTTGTTGAAAATTTCACTAAGTGTTGGAAAAGTGTCATTTTCATGTTTTTTGCCATTTTGATCATTCCATAACTTAAAATCCATGAAGAATTGGAGCCTGAGGTAGTTGAAGCTTTTATAGAGTGCAGCAAGACCTACAAATCCAGCTTTGGATCACCTAAAATGGTTGCTTGGATCTCAAGTTATGATCCTTGGAAGTTGGTACCAAAATCACTTTTATTCCATGACTTAGAAAAATTTTGGTTTCTCAAGGTTGCCCCTTTTGCAAGAAACCTCACTTTTCTTGATTTTTCTTGATGAATGATGGTCAATATCACACATAAACAATATTTTTGACTTAGGGGAACAATATTTGAGAAAAATTACAAAAAGTTAAACTTGATTTTGTGCACAGTTGACTTTTTATCGGATGAAATCCAAAATGTGCGATCCTTTGTGAAATCAAGTCCTTGAGCTAAATCAAACCTAATGGATAGATTCCATAGGTGTTATAGGGTATATTGAATAATGTCCCAAGGTTTGGGAGCATGTCTTGGTCAAAAGTCAAAGGTACAGTTGACTTTTTCCTCAAAACCCTAATTGTGGTACAGATGAAATTGAAACTTGTGAATCAAGCTTCTTGGATCAATCCATTGTTGCAAATGGATCTATGTGGTGTATTTAAGGCCCTCAAATCATGTCTTGAGGTCTTGGCTCATGTTTTGTCCCAAAAGTCAACTTAGGGGTGAATTAGGTCAAGAAACCCTAATTCCTGATTTTTGATAAATGCATCCCCTAAGGTTATATTGACTTGATGATTGGGTCCATGAGGTCCCTCGGAGTATCTTGGGTTATGTTTTGAAGCATTGGCTCATTCCCAGCTAAAAATTTTCATCTGGAGGCCTCAATCGACCAAAACCCTAATTTGGTGACACTGACGATCTTGAGGCTTAATCCACTTGGAATGTTGCAAACTTGTGCTTGATCCTTGATGTGAGAGTCCTCTTGATCCTTTATAGGTGTTTGAGATGTTAGACAAGTTGAAGATAATGTCATTTCTTGATTGATCCTTTGTCTAAGTGCTCTGAGAGGGCTTGAAACCCTAATTCTTTATTGAAATTCTGGTATCGGATGTGTGATGTTAAGTGTGATGTCACAACAACATAATCTGCTATATGAACAAGGTAATAACAACAGTAAATAACACAATGAATTGTCACCCAGTTCGGTCTAACTACATACGTCTGGGGGCTACCAAGCCAGGGAGGAAATTCACTATTAGTAGTATCAAATTACAGACTAAACAATCCCAGTTGACATCTACCTAATTTAATCACTACCCAATGACAATTCTACCTAAGAAACCACTTAGGTATGAGAAACCACTCGATCCCTAAATCACCACAGTGATACAATCCAATGATTACAAATTAACCACCCAACTTGATTCTGCTTAACAGCTTTGATAAAAAACAATTAACAACTCAAATATAGTAACATCAATTCACACACGAATGGTTTACAAAACACACGCGAAGACACAAATGACACTCAGTCTTTAGCTCTCTTTCTTCGTTCTTTTCCAACAAGGGTTGAGGCTGCTTTTATATAATTCTGACTTGGGCTTGGATCTCCTCCAAAAATATCTGATTTGATTTATTTTAAACCAGAACAGATTTGATCTTCAAATCTTTTTAAATCTCTTCAAATCAGCCCTAATGTTAGTTACATGATTTGCTCCATGATCTGCAAAATTATCTGATTGGAAATCTCTTCTCCAAGATATTCGCATCCAATCACTCTAACATATCTCCTCAAAACTCACTAACACGCGCAGCCCTAAAACATCACAATCTGATGTTCTGATGTTCTGATATAGTGATGTCAAGACATCACTTATAACATCAGCATATAAAACTTCAACCCTGCAACAGCTAATGTTAGGAACCAATGTTATGACATCAGACATATGACATCAACATTGTTCAACTTTGTTTTACCAAAATTCCAGCCAATACAAGAACTAACAATCTCCCCCTTTGGCTAATTTTGGCTAAAACAATCTCTGCCATCATCAGAGGTACCTGCAGTGGAAAAACTTCATACCAGCAGCAATCACAATCAAACTGCACAAAGCTAAACTCCCCCTCAAAACAAGAACCAGCATACCTGCTGCACACTCCCCCTCAAGCCTATCAGCCACATCAGACAACTAGGCAACACATAGGCTAACCTCTCCCCCTTTTTAGCCATAATTTGACAACATCTACACCAAACACAAAGATCTGACATCCATTAAGACATGGTCAAAAGCAATCTTCCTAAGGAACACAATATCCAAAAAATTTGACTGGTCAGGCGATACAACCAATGGATTCTTATAGTACTATAAAATCCAAGCCTTCTTCCTTCTAACAGCACCAGACACCACACAAGAATGAGTCAGTCAAACAAGGATGCAGGAAAGCAACACATGCATGGGGACAAAAAACCAGACCCACTGAAGAACAAGAACACAACAAGGAAATTCGCTGGAACTTCTTCAGGAGCAACAAGAACAAGAAAACCATCAGAGACAAAAACCATAAAAAACCTCCAGTGCAACTCCATGCTTTTGATGACGAATGGGATGAAGATTGGAAAACTTTTCTTGATGCAGGGGGTTGGGATAATCTTTAGACCTTATATATATAGCTTTTGATGTACTAAAATCCAATCTTGTATGCTTTCAGCAGTTGATTAAAATGTTGTTTCCATTAAACATATGCAAAATCACAACTGCACAAATACTCCTTCCAGCACACCTAATCCTCACAAATGCAAATTCCCAGTTTGCTTCTTAAACTTTCAAATTGATTTGCATCTAAGGCTTTAGTAAAAATGTCTGCTAATTGTTTATCTGTAGCAACATGTTCCAAAGCAACTACTTTATCTTCAACCAAATCTCTCATAAAATGATGCCTTATATCAATATGCTTAGTTCTGCTATGTTGAATAGGATTCTTAGAGATATTGATAGCACTCAGATTATCACAGTACAATGTCATGACATCTTGCTTGACATTGTATTCTGTTAACATCTGCTTCATTCAAACAAGTTGAGAACAACTACTCCCTGCTGCTATGTACTCAGCTTCAGTAGTAGAAAGAGACACACAGTTTTGCTTTTTACTAAACCAATATATCAGATTATTCCCTAAGAAGAAGTAACCTCCTGAAGTACTTTTGCTATCATCAGCACTCCCTGCCTAATCAGCATCATAAAAACCACATAACTCAGTGCCTGATCCATGACTGTAAAGCATTCCATAGTCACTAGTCCCATTCACATATTTCAGAATCCTCTTCACTTGATTCAAGTGACTAACTTTAGGCTCAGATTGATATCTGGCACAAACTCCAACAGCAAAAGAAATATCAGGTCTGCTAGCTATGAGATACAATAGACTTCCAATCATGCTTTTGTATAAACTTTGATCCACACTAACACTATGTTCATCCTTGGACAACTTTAAATGAGTAGGAGCCGGTGTCCTCTTGTGATTAGCATTCTCTAGACCAAACTTATTCACTATGTTCTTTGCATACTTGCTCTGAGAAATGAATATGGAGTCCTCCATTTGTCTAACTTGTAGACCAAGAAAATAGTTGAGCTCTCCAACAAGACTCATTTCAAACTCAGACTGCATCTGTTCCACAAAATGTTTCACCATTGCATCTGACATCCCACCAAATACTATGTCATCAACATATATTTGAGCTATCATTAGTTTTCCTCCTTCCTCTTTAATAAACAAAGTTTTGTCAATCCCTCCTTTTCTGTAGCCATTCACAACCAGGAATTCAGTAAGCCTTTCATACCAAGCTCTTGGTGCTTGCTTCAAACCATATAGAGCTTTCCTTAGTTTGTAAACATGGTCAGGAAATGTTGGATCAATAAATCCTTTTGGTTGATCAATATACACCTCTTCATTTAAGTAACCATTCAAGAAGGCACTCTTAACATCCATCTGAAAAAGCTTGAATTTGAAATTACAAGCCACCCCTAAGAGTAATCTGATAGATTCCAGTCTTGCCATAGGAGAAAAGGTTTCATCATAATCAATTCCTTCAACCTGAGTGTATCCCTGAGCAACTAATCTGGCCTTGTTTCTGGTGACCACTCCTTGTTCATCAGATTTATTCTTGTAAATCCACTTGGTGTCAATCACATTAACTCCATCAGGCCTTGGTACAAGATCCCACACTTCATTCCTTTTGAATTATTCCAGCTCTTCATGCATGGCATTAATCCAAAACTCATCAGTCAAGGCTTCTTTGACATTCTTGGGCTCAATTTTAGAAACAAAACAAGAATTTGACACAACCTCTCTTGATCTAGTGCTAACCCCTGATTTAGGATCACCTATGATAAGCTCCCTGGGATTGTCCTTTAGCACTCTAATAAATGGTTCTTTATTAGATTGTTCAGGTTCAGACTCAGCATCAACATGACTAGGAGACCCACTTATGTCTTCAGTTTCTTCTGTGACTTCTTCAACTGATGTTTCAACATCATCCAGGACATCAGCATCTTCCTGCTTATCAATGTCATCAATCACCACATTTATAGACTCCATCATAACCTTTGTTCTGGAGTTGAAAATCCTGTAAGCTCTGCTATTTGTAGAGTATCCTAGAAAGATTCCCTCATCACTTTTAGGATCCAATTTTCTCCTCTGTTCACGATCTGACAAAATGTAACATTTACTTCCAAAAACATGAAAGTGCTTCACATTTGGCTTTCTTCCTTTCCATAGTTCATACAGAGTAGCTGAAGTGCCCCTTCTCAAAGTAACCCTGTTGTGAATATAACAAGCAGTGTTCATAGCTTCAGCCCAGAAATGGTAAGGAAGCTTTTTGGCATGAATCATTGCCCTAGCAGATTCTTGAATAGTTCTATTTTTCCTTTTAACTACTCCATTTTGCTGAGGATTGATTGGAGAAGAGAACTCATGACTTATGCCTTCAGCAGAACAATATTTAGCAAACTTGCTATTTTCAAACTCTCTTCCATGATCACTCCTTATTCTAATAACATTACTCTCCTTTTCCCTTTGGAGTCTTTGACAAAGATCTTTAAAAACATCAAACACCTCTGATTTATCTTTAATGAAGCTCACCCAGGTGTACCTAGAATAGTCATCTACAACAACATAAGCATACTTCTTCCCTCATAGACTTTCTACCTGCATAGGTCCCATCAAGTCCATATGAAGAAGTTTCAAAACTTTGGAGGTGGTGTTATGTTGAAGCTTCTGATGTGACATCTTGGTCTGCTTCCCTATTTGACAATCTCCACAAACTCTTCCCTCTTCAATATTGAGTTTAGGAATTCCTCTGACAGCTTCTGAGGATATTATTCTCTTCATTCCCTTCAGATGAAGATGTCCCAACTTTTGATGCCACATTTTGACTTCATCATCTCTAGCAAACACACATGTTGAGGTACTTGAGTCTTGTTGCACCCATAGATAACAGTTGTCCTTAGACCTAACACCCTTCATGATGACTTCTCCTTTCTCATTTGTGACATTGCACTCAGATTTTGTAAAGTCTACTTTGAATCCTTGATCACAAAGTTGACTAATACTAATCAAATTTGCTGTCAAACCTTTGACAAGTAGAACATATCCAGTCTAGGAGCACCAGCACAATTCAGCTTTCCCATCCCCTTGATTTCTCCTTTTACACCATCACCAAATGTAACATGACCTGAAGACTGAAGCTTAACATCTACCAACAAATTTTTTACTCCTGTCATGTGTCTTGAACACCCACTATCAAAGTACCAGTCTTCTTTGGTAGAAACCCTAAGAGAAGTGTGAGCTATTAAGCTGGTAACTTTACCTTTTGGAACCCATTGCTTTTTATAATTTAAGGCCTGATTACCTATGGGAAACTTCTGTGTGGGAGTATACTGATGTGCCTTCTGAGGATACCCATGTAGTTTATAACAGTAGGCCTTTATGTGTCCAAAACGCCCACAGTGATGACATCTCCAGCGCCTGAATTTTTTCCTAGAAGGAATCCTGTCAGGATGTTTAAACATCTGTTTTAACATCACTAGTTTGGAACTGGTAATAACATCATTAGAAGATGCAACATTGTTGAATCCCAAACCACTTTTATCTCCAGCAATTTTCCCAATACTAAGAATGTTGTCTAGAGCATCAGTACCATTGTTCAACATTCTGACAGTTTTGGTCATAGAATCCAATTTAGAGTTAAGCATACTGACTTCATTTTCAAGTTCAGTTTTTTCAGCCTCTAACTGCACTATGGTTTTCTTCAGCTTCTCTCCTTCAAGACACACTTGTTCACTTCTCATGCACAGTTCTTTATACAAGGCAGCAAGCTCTTCATAAGTAACCTCATCATCACACGAATCATCATCCGATTCACAAACCCCAATCATAGCTCTAACAAGCTTAGCTGATTCATCTTCAGATTCACTTTCACTATCAGACCAGGAAGCAGATAACCCCTTTTTCTACTTTTTGAGATAAGTAGGATATTCCTTCTTGACATGACCATACCCTTCACACTCATAGCATTGGACACCCTTGTCATTATTAGACTTTTCTTCATCTCTAGTTTTCTTCCCCTGATCTCCTGATTTGTTGGTGTCAGATGTGATGTTCTTGACATTAGAATTATAACTCCTATTTATCCTCTTCATAACCTTATTAAACTGTCTTCCCAGCAAAACAATGGCCTGGGACAGCTCCTCCTGAGACTCAGCACCCCTCTCTTTCTTAGAATCTTCAGAACTAGATACCAACGCTATACTTTTGGTTTTCTTTTCAAGTTCCTCTTCCATTCCTAATTCAAAGGTTTAAAGAGAACCTATCAACTCATCAACCCTTATCTTGCTGATGTCTTGGGCTTCTTCTATAGCTGTCACCTTTATTTTATATCTCTTGGGAAGAGATCTAAGAATTTTCCTCACCAGCTTCTCTTCAGTCATCCTCTCTCCTAGGGCACTAGAAGCATTTGACAGCTCAAGGATGTTCATGTGGAAATCATGGATAGTTTCATCCTCCTTCATCTTTAGATTTTCAAACGTTGTTGTTAAAAGTTGAAGTCTTGACATCTTGACTTTGGAGGTTCCTTCATGAGTAATCTTCAAGATATCCCATGCTTCCTTAGCTACTTCACAAGTGTTGACCAACCTGAAGATGTTCTTATCAAAACCATTGAATATGGCATTCAAGGCTTTAGAATTCCCAAGGGTAAGATCATCTTCTTCCTTGGTCCATTCTTCTTCAGGTTTCAGTTTTGAGCTACCCTCTACTTCCTTTCCATTCTCATCCTTTTCCACAATAACAGGATGCTTCCATTCTTTCACAATAGCCTTCCAAGCCCTGCTGTCTAATGACTTCAAGAAGGTAACCATCAGTGGTTTCCAATAGTGATAATTAGAGCCATCTAGAATAGGGGGTCTATTCACAAATCCACCAGTCTCCTTGTCCATTGCACCAGAAAGTATCAGCCCTAGATCTCACCTAGATGCAGAGCAGGATGCCTTCTCTGATACCAATTGAAATTCTGGTATCAGATGTGTGATGTTAAGTGTGATGTCACAACAACACAATCTGCTATATGAACAAGGTAATAACAACAGTAAATAACATAATGAATTATTCACCCAGTTCGGTCTAACTACCTACGTCTGGGGGCTACCAAGCCAGGGAGGAAATTCACTATTAGTAGTATCAAATTACAGACTCAACAATCCCAGTTGACATCTACCTAATTTAATCACTACCCAATGACAATTCTACCTAAGAAACCACCTAGGTATGAGAAACCACTCACTCCCTAAATCACCACAGTGATACAATCCAATGATTACAAATTAACCACCCAACTTAATTCTGCTTAACAGCTTTGATCAAGAACAATTAACAACTCAAATATAGTAACATCAATTCACACACGAATGGTTTACAAAACACACACGAAGACACAAATGACACTCAGTCTTTAGCTCTCTTTCTTCGTTCTTTTCCAACAAGGGTTGAGGCTGCTTTTATATAATTCTGACTTGGGCTTGGATCTCCTCCAAAAATATCTGATTTGATTTGTTTTAAACCAGAATAGATTTGATCTTCAAATCTTTTTAAATCTTTTCAAATCAGCCCTAATGTTAGTTACATGATTTGCTCCATGATCTGCAAAATTATCTGATTGGAAATCTCTTTTCCAAGATATTCGCATCCAATCACTCTAACAGATCTCCTCAAAACTCACTAACACGCGCAGCCCTAAAACATCACAATCTGATGTTTTGATGTTCAGATATAGTGATGTCAAGACATAACTTATAACATCAGCATATAAAACTTCAACCCTGCAACAGCTAATGTTAGGAACCAATGTTGTGACATCAGACATATGACATCAACATTGTTCAACTTTGTTTTACCAAAATTCCAGCCAATACAAGAACTAACATTTATTGTAGTGGATGCTCAACCATCTTTGAGGAGATTGATGAGCCCTGGAAGTATATCAATATTGTGGTGATGATTTTCACAATGATGGAAAATCTTAGTGGTCAAAATTTGGGGTATGACAGATGCCCCTATTTAATTTTCTTGAACCCGAAAGTGTGAATGGCGAAGGTATTTGGACATTCGGGGTGCAAGAGGATTAAATATCGAAATACCCTAAATTTTGGCGGTGGTTATGAATGGCAATTCGCTCATCCATCTTCCTTTGCTAAGCAATAATGCTCAGAAAAGGGTAAAAACTTCCCCTCGATCCTGGTCTTTAGCTAAGGAACTGGTCTAAGTCTCTGATATAAACTTCCCCTCGATCCTGGTTTTTAGCCAAGGAACTGGTCTCAGTTTCTGATATAAACTTCCCCTCGATCCTGGTTTTTAGCCAATGAACTAGTCTCAGTTTCTTTTGGCAATAAACTTCCCCTTGATCCTGGTCTTCAGCCAAGGAACTGGTCTCAGTTTCTTTTGTCAATAAACTTCCCCTCGATCCTGGTCTTCAGCCAAGGAACTGGTCTCAGTTTTTTGTTTTTTTTTTTAAGTTTCTTTCTTGACAAGGGACGTTATGTGTAGTGGTTTTCCTCAAACTTCTCGCCGAATTTTCCTGGGGAGATGCCATTTGATGGGAAAGAGTTTTGATGTCAGACTTGCTGGGGAACCCATTCGTCTGAGCTGTAGAGGCGTGCAAACTTCTCTGTTTGGAGATGCCATTTGCTGACTCTATTGGGGAAAATGAGTCTCTCGATAGACTGCTTTTTTGTTTGGGGGTATTACATCATACTTTTCTTCGAAATCTTTTCGGAGAAATGCCATGTGATATAATCCAATTTTCTGGAAAGAAAATCCAATGTGTTGCCGAGAGTCTTTAGTTGCGAGGCTTTCTCTGGGGATTTTCCTTAATTCGGGAAAGCGAAAATATCATCTTCAATGGTGAAGAGTGATGTTTGTCGAATGTCTTTTTGCCTTTCAGAGGTTCAAGTTATCAAAGGGGTCGAGAACCGTCTCTAATCCAGAAATAAACTGGGGGAGAGAGATGGTTCAGACAAAACATTTCCTGACGAGGAAAGAACTGACAACTCGATTGAGGGGACTTTTATCACTTGGGGATAAGACTGACCAGAGTGATATTGATGCAATATGATTATGAACATGAATCAACAATGCATGATGCATGTATGTTTATGCTGACAAAACTGATGCAACATACAGACAAATAGATGAACATGACTGGATACTCGGCCACTGAGGGGAATGAAAGGTATCACTGGTTCAAAATAGCAATCCTGCCTTGCTTAGGAGAAACGGTCCCTGTGGGGAGAAAGAGTATCGTCAATCGGTCTTAAGAGGTAAAAACTCTGTCGGGGATGTCAGATAGAACATGGTCTCTGACACGGTTGATCCTTCATTCAGGTGTACTGGTTTAGAAGGAGTACTTTGATTCTACACTTTGAGGTTCAATCACCTTCGGAGAAGCGATCGATGTTCTTTTGATGTTCAAAAGTCAAAAGAATTGCCATCTTTATTTTAAAAGCAGAAAAAATTTGATAAGCAAATTCATTTTTGTTTTATTTCAAGAATCGTTGATCATGTTAAAATGTCATTCTATAAAGCTAAAACAAATGAGAATTGTAAATAAAAGCACTAGGGCTCAAATTTTATTGATAGGATGGAAATCAGCCAAACGCGTGATCCCATAGAGTATTTACAAAGTTTAGAAAATGGTAATTTAAGGGAAAAGGGCTACATTGAAACATAAAGACCGTTATCCTTCTACCAACTTTGAATTCTGGACATCTTGAGCTTCTGTCGAAGATGACCTTGACTGGAAGTTGTTCTACGAAAAGTGTTACCGCTGGGGATTTAACCTTATCGGACATAGTTACTTGCCATGAATCCCTAACTTTTGCCTGAATTGTACTTTTTAGGTTCTCAATCCATCAGGATGATTTTTGCTTGTGTCTCTAATATTTGCCTGGACCGCCCTTTCGGGTTTTCTATCCACCGAGACATTTTTTTTCATTCATTCATTTTTTTTATTTAAGTGAAGTATTTCTTGACTACATCAACATTTGTAGGGTAGGAAAATTTTTCTCCATCCATGGTTACGAGTCTCAAGGCGCTGCCTGAGAAAGCTTTCGTGACCACATAGGGGCCATCGTAATTCAGAGTACATTTTCCCCGGGAATCAGTGAGAAATGACTGTATCTTCTTGAGCACAAGGTCTCCTTTCTTGAAGACTCGGGGTCGAACCTTTTTGACAAATGCTTTCTTCATTCTCTGTTGATATAGCTGACCATGGCATAGTGCCGTTATTCGCTTTTCTTCAAATAGGTTTAGCTCATCGTGTCGACTTTGACACCATTCAGCCTCTGTTAGCTTAGCTTCCATCAATACCCAGATTAATGGGATCTCTACTTCTATAGGGAGGACTGCTTCCATGCCATATGCTAGAGAGAAAGGGGTTGTCCCTATTGAAGTGCGGACAGATGTGTGATAATCGTGAAGAGCAAAGGGTAGCATCTCGTGCCAGTCTTTTTAGGTTACAACCATCTTCTAAACAACTTTCTTGATATGTTTGTTAGTCGCTTCTACCGCTCCGTTCATCTTAGGTCGGTAGGGAGATGAGTTATGGTATTCGATCTTGAACTCAGCGCACAACTCCTTCATCATCTTGTTGTTCAAGTTAGATCCATTATCAGTAATGATCTGGCTTGGAACATCATAACGGCAAATGATATTGTTTTTGATAAATCAGACCACGACTTGTCGGGTTACATTGGTGTATGACGCTACTTCGACCCACTTGGTGAAGTAGTCAATGGCTACTAGGATGAACCGATGTCCGTTGGAAGCTTTGGGTTCGATCATGCCAATCATGTCAATTCCCCATATAGAAAAAGGCCATGGGGAAGAGAGAACTTTGAGATATGTTGGCGGTACATGGATTTTATCTGAATATATCTGACACTTGTGACATCTCCTCATTTATTTGTAGCAATCAGATTCCATGACCAACCAACAGTACCCTACTCTTAGAATTTTTCTCGCCATTGTGTGTCCGTTGGCATGAGTGCCAAAGAAGCCTTCATGAATTTCTTTCATCAGCATGTTTGCTTCTTGTCTGTCTACGCGTCGGAGCAAGACCATGTCAAAGTTTCTCTTATAGAGTGTATCACCGCTTAAGAAGAAACTGCCAACCAGTCTTCTGAGAGTCTTCCTGTCTTTTCTGGATGTCCCAGTTGGGTACTCTTGTTTCTGAAGGAAGCATTTGATATCGTGATACCAAGGTTTGTCGTCTATGACTGCTTCGATCACGAAGATGTAAGCGGGTCGTTTAAGGCGCATTATGTCAATCTTAGGTACGTCATTCCATTGACCTACACTAATCATGGAAGAGAGAGTGGCTAGTGCATCAGCCATGTGATTCTCTTCACGAGGGATATGATGAAACTCGATTCAATTGAAGAATGGCAACAACCTTCTCGCGTAATCTTTGTAAGGAATCAATCCTGATTGGTATGTGTTCCAATCTCCTTTGATCTGATTGATAACCAGGGCTGAGTCTCCGTATACATCCAAGTTCTTAATCCTTAAGTCAATTGCTTCTTCGAGACCCATGATACAAGCTTCATATTCGGCCTCGTTGTTTATGCATTTGAATGTCAGTCGGGCGGTGAAAGGAATATGGGTACCCTGAGGTGTTATGATGATTGCCCCAATTCCGTTTCCATAATTATTGACAGCTCCTTCAAAGATTAGTCCCCATTGGGAACCTGGTTCTGGCCCTTCACTGAGTAGCGGTTCATCGTAATCTTTCATTTTCAAGTACATGACATCTTCGTCTGGAAAGTCAAATCTGACTGATTCCTGATCGTCAATCGGTTGATGAGCCAAATGATTGGCTAAAATACTTCCTTTGACGGCTTTCTGAGCATGGTACTCGATGTCGTATTCTGATAACAAATCTGCCAACAGGCAATCCTTCCCGTGAAAGCAGGCTTTTCAAAGACGTACTTGATCGGATCCATTTCAGAGATTAACCAAGTAGTGTGACAAATCATGTACTGGCGAAGACGTTTGGCTGCCCAAGCCAGAGCACAACAAGTGTTCTCAAGCATGGTGTACCGAGTTTCACAGTCAGTAAATTTCTTGCTCAAATAGTAGATGGCAAACTCTTTTCTTTTTGTTTCGTCTTGTTGTCCAAGTACACAACCCATGGAGTCTTCCAAGACCGTTAAATAGATGATCAGCGGCCTTTCCTCTACTAGAGGTGATAGAATCAGTGGATTCAACAAGTATTCCTTGATACTGTCGAAGGCTGTTTGGCAGTCTTTTGTCCATACGCAATCCTGATTCTTTTTTAGTAATTTGAAAATTGGCGCGCATGTCGCAGTCATGAGGAATATAAATCTGGAAATGTAATTCAAACGTCCTAGGAATCTCCTGACTTATTTTTTAGTCTTTGGAGAAGGCATTTCTTGAATGGCCTTAACTTTGTCAGGATCAACCTCAATTCCTTTCTAGCTAAAGATGAACCCTAGCAGTTTTCCTGAGTGAACACCGAACGTGCATTTGTTGGGATTCAAGCGGAGTTTGTACTTTCTCATACGCTAAAATAACTTTGATAGGTGGGTCACATGCTCCTCTTCTGTTTTAGATTTGGCAATCATGTCATCGACGTACACTTCTATTTCTTTGTGTATCGTGTCATGAAACAGAGTAGTCATGGCCCTTTGATAGGTTGCCGCGGTATTCTTCAAGCCGAACGACATTACCTTGTAACAAAAGGTGCCCCAGAGGAATGAATGAAGTTTTCTCCATATCTTTCGGCGCCATTTTTATCTGATTATAGCCCGAGAATCCATCCATGAAGGAGAAGACTTTGAACTTTGTTGTACTGTCTACTAGCATGTCTATGTGTGGTAGGGGAAAGTCATCCTTTGGACTGGCCTTGTTCAGATCCCTGTAGTCCACACACATTTTGACCTTTCTGTCCTTTTTCGGAACTGGCACTATGTTGGCCAACCATTGAGGATATTCTGAGGTGGCGAGGAACCTCGTGTCAATCTATTTTTGTACTTCCTCTTTGATTTTGAGGGCCATGTCGGGATGAGTCCATCTCAGCTTTTGTTTTACCGGCAGACATTCTGATCTTAATGGTAGATGATGTTCCACGATGCTGTTATCCAACCCTGGCATGTCCTGATAGGACCAAGCAAACACATTGGGAAATTCTTTGAGAAGTCTTATCAAATCTTCTTTGATAGTCGGACAGAGTAATGCCCCAATCTTGACTTCTTTTCTCTCTTCTTCTGAACCCAAGTTGACCGTTTCCAACGGCTCTTTGTGAGGTTCAATAGACCTTTCCTCTTGTCTGAGTAATCGGGAGATCTCTTCTGGAATTTCTTCGTCCTCTTCTTCTTCAGCCTCAAATACCGAGAATTCAAAGTTGGGAGAAGGCATTAGATCGTATGTTTCAACGGGGTTTAAAACAAGCAATCTGCATGACGTGATGATTGTTTTTTAGAAGAGATAGAGAGAAATGCAATAGTGTGTGCAGTGTATTTCTGAAAAATGCTTGTTTTTATTATTTTGAGTCGTTTTTAGGATTACCATTTTCTGCAAAAGCGAAAAGTGAAAGCAGCAATAAATGCGAAAATTACAGAATAACGTTTATTTATTTATTTATGATTTAGTCGATTCTTGAAACTACAGTCCTATAAAAAAAACTCTGTCGCTTTGGGCGAAGTGAAGAGAGACATTTACAGAAAGTGAGCCCTATAAAAACATCCGTTTCACCTGGGCAAGATGAAAGGTTAAAACAAAGATGGAAATTACTTAGACTTATGGACGACTTTCGGGACATCGACAACAATCCATTGGCGGCGAACTCCTCGGTGAATCACAATGTCTGGTACCTTCTTTCTCGGTTTGTCCTCAGAAATGATGCTGATTTCTGGCGGAGGAGGATCGTTGGAGTCTTCCTCCCAGGAAGAGTTGTCGTAGACGAACTCTTCTATTGTATCTTGCACAGTGTTTTCATTCTTAGGTAGATCTCCCCACCCAGTAGGCTGGATGTCTTCGAGCCTGATGCGAGAACTTTCAGGAGCGGTGTACTTGACCAAGTAGTCGTACTTGCCACTCGGCTGTCCTAAAGTGCCCCATACTTCCGTGGAACTGGAAGAGTTACCCCTTTCGATGACGTTGACCTCAGGGAAAGCATAGTTAATGAACACTAGCCCTGCAATCCTTGCAGATTCATCATTGTGCTGGATATCTTCTGAATGTCCTGAGTAATGATCCCATGACGTGGTGGGGACGCAGGTATTCTTTTCAATGATGCTTAGTTGATAAGTGTCGTTGAGCTGACTCTTTTGCCCCAAGTCTCCTGGGTACGGCTTCCAGATAGGCAGGTGTTGCGGTGAGAATCAGATATCATAGTTATTGATTAACTAAGAATCTCATTTCTTAAAATGTTCACCACTGACTTTGATTTATCCAAAGGAAAGGTTCAAGATCGAAGAAAACCTAAAAGGGGGGAGATCTAAGGTTCGGGGGTTGGTTATACTAAGGGAAGGTATTAGCACCCTTAATATCTGTAGTATTCTACAGGAACCTCTTGTTTAAGTTTGTGTTACATTATGTTTGCTTGCTAAAGAAATCTACTAAAGGAAAGGTAAAGACCTATGGGTATGTACACTAAGTTTGCTCGCCAAGACGTCGTTGTCGCAACTACGAAAAACAACCGGCGAGAAACTGAACAGAAGAGTCGCCACCGAACGTTATTTATCCCGACGCAGGGAAAGGAAACGATCGAAGAAGCCCTAGAAGAATGGGAAATACATGGTCATCGCAACCATAGTCCGGGTTCGGGAGTTAGTTACGCGAGGGGAAGGTATTAGCACCCCCACGTGTCCATCGTACTCGATGGGATCCACGCTTGTTGTCTAATCAAAGGGTGAGTTATCCTAAAGTCTATGGCTAAACAGAAAACGGGGATGGGGGAGACTAAGACGGACTTGAAAGGATTATCGCAATCCAATGCCTACATATCTTCGTGGACGAACGAAGAATCAGAGTCAACGTAGTTCAACGGACGGGTCGAAAAAGAGGGAAGGGTGCTCGCCAAGATATCGCATCTTGTGCCTACGTATCCTCAATCGGACGAGAGAGAGGAAATCAGAGCAGTCGTAGTTTAACCTAGCAAGGTCTTTATGTTTTTTATGAGCGATGTTAAGTTCGCGTCCGGCAGTTAGGTTCGATGCCTGTTTGCGACAAAACGGAAAATAACGTGCTCTTTTCTGAAAAAGATTTGAAACTTAACAATCCCGAAGGATGAAAAAGGTTTGAATTTGTTTTTGTTTTTTTAGATAGAAGTGAATTGAAGTTAGTTCGTAAGTTACATTGCACCGAAGTCTATGACGTAGGAACGAATGCATAGCAAATCGTCCCAAGATGGGACGTCCACTAAACACTTTAGAAAAATGAGAGGAAACCCCTCATTTCTCATTTCCCACATACAAGGCTCATGCATAATACACGTTACCTTTATTAAATGTCTTAGAATTGTTATGAGATGAGAAGAGAAGACTCAAGTCGAAAAGAAAACGCTACAGGAATTCTATCCTAATGTTGTCATGCAAAAGTGGCCCTAAGGTCGAGGTAAGAGGGGGAAATTCTACCTAATGTTTGCACGCATGGATTAAGAGCCTAATGTCTACCCTACTCTAAGCTTAATCAAAGATTAAGTTGGATTAGGGAACCCTAAAGGAGCATACAAAGGTGGATCCAAGACTTGAACAAGTCTTAAGATCCAAAGGGGGAAGAGAAGAAGTGGAAGAAATGAAGAAGAAAGAGAGATAAGAGAGAGAAGAAAAATGAGGTTCAAACAATAATTCATAAGCATCAAGCAATGTGCACATATCTCAAACCAAGTCCAAAGATTGGAAATCAAAACAGTTAGGCAAAACGATGCACCAATGCACACACCAATGACTTAAGATCAACAAAGAAGTATTATCTATCATCAAGCAAAGTGAAATGAAGTCAAATGATGTGAGAACCAAGGTAGGGCAGTAGCTATGTCAAGGTGCATTTAACTCATGCTATGGATCAAAAGAAAAGCACAAAAGTTCAAGTCATACACCAAATCCAAACTCCATCAATTGTCAAACATATAATCACGTAAAACACGCCTCAAAGAAGTAATCATGTAAGATCAAGGTATGAATCCAAGTAGGGGAAGTAATGTGTGTGTGAAGATCAATTCAAACTCAAGTTCAACATGTCAAGCAAGAAACATGAACATCACATCACAACAAGTTCACACAAAGAAGCATGTATCAATCCAAGTTCTTCATGAAAGGGAATCAAAGTTCATGTAAAGTTCAAGAAGTGAGAAGACATGAAATTATGCAATGAACACAAATCAAGGTAGCATGGACAATCAAGCATTTATGTCCTCTAAACATCCTAAGCACCAATCAAAACTAGGTCTAATGAGCATGTATACATACCACAAAGTAAGATCACATGGAGGCACCAAGTTAACACACATTGCATCACACATGAAAAATAGCCAAGGGTGTTTAAAAATCATGAAATAATGACCAAGGTATCTAGAAGGCAGTAGCTCAATGTGCTCTAAAAGAGTGCCTAAGAATGTGTGCAAAGGATGCTCAAACCACCTCAAACATTAGGCAAGTACACAATTCATTGATCAAACGAGTTAGGCATTAAAAAAATCCCAACATGAACCCAAAATACATGATTAAGATATCAAATGAACACTCAAATTCCCTACATACATGTGCCTAAGTGTGTACAAATTGGAAAGATCGTGAATCAAGGTAATAGTTCAAAGACTAGGTCAAAGAAACACATCACACAATTAAATCAAAATAAAATATCAAAAAGAAAATAAAAATAAAATAAAAATCATGAAAAATAAGTCAACACAATAGTTGACCAGAAAAATATATTTGGTGATTTTATAATAGGTTTTAACAATTAAAATAAAAATGAAATAAAAAATGAAATAAAAAGAAAAATAAAAACACAATGGTGAGGAGGGAGGTGTAATACTAAAACCAACACAAGAGGACTCAATACTGCGGGCGTATGGGCCTCAAAACTGGTGGTGTGGATAGTAAAGATGTGCAGGCCCATTTCAACCTCAGTCCACTTAAACAAAAAAAAAACAGTCACTAAGTGAAACGCACCGTTTCACTAAAAGCTGAATGCCATGTGAAAATTTTAATGTCACCAATACACTGGCCGGTCAACAAAGTCAAACGCCACCTCAGTCTATCACCTCAGATGCCAGAGCCCTAGCTCCGGTCGTCTTCTCCGGTGAGCTTCACCGATGACGACTGTAAACCGCACTAAAACAGCCACAACCTTGCACTATTTTGAAGGATTTTTCACGCTAAATCCAAATCCAAACTCAAAAATGTTTTTTAAACACACTAACATCATGAATCGAAGCAAACAAGGAATCATGCTCAAACTGAAAACATCTCAAACACAGCCAAAAACAACCCAAACAATGCCTACATCTCTGTAGGACTTCAGAACAGCCAACAACAAGGTTCAATGTATGTTTAACATGAGAGATAATAGATATGAGATTTTTACCTAACGGAGAACAGTCTGTTGCTTCTTTGACAAGATTGAGCTCTACAAATGCTATGGAAAACTTCAGAGTTACTTGGAGAATGCAGATCATAGCTTGTTCTGGTCAGAAAATTGTTGGAACTCTTCACACCACTTTAACCCAATTTTAAAGGATATGGAGCTTGTAAAGCTTCAAACAATAGATCCAGAAATGATTCCTTGCATACAGAAGCGAGATGGTGCTTAATAGATGATGATTCCACCAAGAAAGCTTCAAAAAAAACTCAGAAAACCACCAACTCGAGTGTGATGAAAAAATGAGAGAAACTGAACTTTTTTTATCTGATCTTGCCAAAATGAAAACCTCTCCTCACGATTTAGGGTTTGTGTTGCTTAAATATGGTGGGTTTGCTTTGCTCATTTGGGCCATTTCCATCGACCATAACTTGGCAAAACATGCCCCATTTGATGTGTTCTTGGGCCATAGTGAAAATAGGAAGAACCAACAACAAATTTCATGTTGAAATTAGCTTGAAACAATGCCTAGATGATGATAAAAATCAGCCACGAAGATATGTGTTCACAACTGCCAAAATGACATGAGAAAGTTCTAAGTCATAAACACAACTTGACAATTTGGTGACACCATCTTTAAGCCTTCATAAGTTGGTGAATTCTAAACCAAATGAGGCAAACTTTGGTTCTTTAGAAAGAGGGGATTACATTTTACAACATTCGTGTTGAAGATTTCTCATGATAAGGCTTGGAAGTCATTCAAAAATGAGTATGAACATGAGTGCACAAAACTGTCCAAGGATAACTTAGAAAAAATTCTAAGTTTTCACATTTTACAACTTGAAACCTTGGACTTTAAGAAACCATATCTCTCTAAAAAATGATCCAAATGGGACAAACCTAACATGGTTGGAAAGCTTAGAACAAGCTCTATAACTTTCCTGTGAAAAAGATTTCCAAATGGAGCTTGCATCATGGTGCAAAATGGCCATGAAGGTGACTGGTCCAAGCTTACAAATTTCAAAAAATAGAAAGTTCCCAAAACCTAGTTCTTTCCAAAAATGGCAACTTTTCAACTTTCTTGATTTTTCATGAATCTTTGAGCATTTCTTGATCAAATCTTGTCCATTGGTCATATATGACTTGAAAATCAACATGTTGACCTCAAAAAGTCATGAGTTGACTTTTTCACTGCACAGTTGACTTTATCCCCAATTCTCTTGATTTTGAATCTTTTGAACAATTGAAACCATTTTGAACCAAATTGATGGACAATTCTCCATTCCTAGACACTTGGGGACATGAGGAATACCATAGAATCAAGTCTTTCCCAAAAAATCAGAAATAAACTGATTTTATGGCAAACCTTAATTTTGTTGCTTTCAGTCTAGGAGGAATCGACTCATACTCCAAATCCAAATTCCTTTGAATATGATGTGTATCCTCTCAAACAATGATGAGATGTGCCATTTGGTGATGATAAAAACTCATAGATCTTGCCCATTGGGGGGTAAACTCAAAAATCTCAAAAAAACCCTAATTTGAGAAATCAGGCTAGGAGAGTGTGATACCCTTGAAATTTCTTGCCAATTGCAATCTTATGATGAGGTGATGGATAAATTAGGAACCCCTGAGGTCCAAGGCTCCTTTGTAACTTGAGTACTGAGGATATCAAGGAACATCTCTCCTCTTAATCTCTTGGTCAATACACATGATCTCTTACTTGAACCTTTGGAAAACACTTTCTTCCCTTGAATTAACCTAGACACCTTGATCCCATGCTAAGAACCAATGATATGCACAAACGCTAATGCAAGAATGAAATGAAACATAAGCAAGTTAGTACTAAAGTATGAGGGCAAATTTTGAGGTGTTACAGTTACCCCTATTCAAACTTCCTGGATCCGAGGGTATGGAAGCAAAGGCTTCCAGACGGTCGGGATACACGGAGATTGAATACCAAAATAACCACACAAATTTGCATCCTGCAAAAGGAGAGACGACTCCGCTGGGGAAAAAATAATAAAAGATGTCAAATCATAACACGGACGAGTGTCAGAGATCAATACGGACGAAGTATTGAAGTAATATTGAAACAAACACGGACGAGTGTTGACTGTGCTGGGGATAAACACAAATGAGTGTACAAAAGTTCACACACGGACGGGTGCTGAAAGAACACGGACGAGTGTCAAGAAGGTCAATACAGACGAATATTAAAACAAAAGTTCAAACACGGACGGGTGCTGAAAGAACACGGACGGGTGTCTAAAAGGTCAATACGGACGGGTATTGAAATGAAAAGTTCAAACACGGACGGGTGCTAAAAGAACACGGACGGGTGTCTAAAAGGTCAATACGGACGGGTATTGAAATGAAAAGTTCAAACACGGACGGGTGCTGAAAGAACACGGACGGGTGTCTAAATGGTCAATACGGACGGGTATTGAAATGAAAAGTTCAAACACGGATGGGTGCTAAAAGAACACGGACGGGTATCTAAAAGGTCAATACGGATGGGTATTGAAATGAAAAGTTCAAACACGGACGGGTGCTGAAAGAACACGGACGACTGTCTAAGGTCAATACGGACGGGTATTGGCTTAAAAATTTCAAACAAGGACGGGTGCTGAGAGAACACGGAGGTGTCAAAGGTCAATACGGACGGGTATTGGCTTAAAAAGTTCAAACACGGACGGGTGCTGAAAGAACACGGACGGGTGTCAAAGTTCAATACGGACGGGTATTGAAATGAAAAGTTCAAACACGGACGGGGGCTGAAAGAACACGAACGGATGTCTAAGGTCAATACGGATGGGTATTGGCTTAAACAGTTCAAACACAGTCGGTTCCTGAAAGGACACGGACGGGTGTCAAAGGTCAATATAGACGGGTATTGAAATAAAGGTTCATACACATACGGGTGCTGAAAGGACACGGACGGGTGCCAAAGGTCAATACGGACAAGTATTGAAATAAAGGTTCAAACACGGACGGGTGCTGAAAGGACACGAATGGGTGTCAAAGGACAATACGGACAGGTATTGAAATAAAGGTTCAAACACGGACGGGTGCTGGAAGGCAAATGGTAACTTTACTAGGGATTGAAATGCTAAACCGAACACGGACAGGTGCCGGGAGGAACACGGACGAGTGTTTAGAATCAATACGGACGAAGTATTGAGGAAATGAAAAAGGACACGAACGGGTGTCAAAAGAACACGGACGAGTGTTTGAGAGAACACGGACAAGTGTTTAGAATCAATATGGATGAAGTATTGAGGAAATGAAAAAGGACACGGACGGGTGTCAAAAGAACACGGACGAGTGTTTGAGAGAACACGGACGAGTGTTTTAAAATCAATACGGACGAAGTATTAAGGCAATGAAAAAGAACACGGACGAGTGTTGAAAGAACATGGACGAGTGTTTAACGCTAACAACTTTGAGGGGATAAACCAAAAGACCACCTGACGATCCTGACAAACTTTACAGGGGTATACCAAATAGTCTCTCCAAATGACCAAGTCCACTGCTTGGGGTATAAAGTTGGACGATATCTCCTGAATTATGACTCTTCCTGTCGGGGAAACACCTGGCAAACGAGAACTCAAACTTGGCCATGCTTCGAATGCATATGTTTGAATTTTTCTATTGCGTAATGCTCCATACGAAATGGAAATGCTACGCTTTTGGGAGGATGCCATGCAAAATGCTCATGCAATGCAAAGGATCGCTCAAGCAAAATGAATGCTGAAGACGAAGGCAACTCCACCGGGGATGACAAACAAAATAGTCTTCTGAAAACTAAATCCTGCTGAGGAAAACCACACTGAACAACTTTCTTGATCATAAACTCTGCTGAAAGATGAAACCCAAAGAGAAATCCCACTCTGTTGGGGATTAAGAACAACAACTACTGAAGATGGAACCCAAAGATCTGTTACAGAAAAGTGCCAATAACCATTGGACTTAAAACCTGCTGGGGATGTCAACCACCGTTGAACAAACTGTTGCGAGGATTACCACCAAACTCTGCTTGGGGATATCACCGAACTTAACCTGCTTCTTGGGGAAATGACTTTACCCTCACCCTACTGGGGATTAGAGCATACCGCTGCTAGTGAAAATATACTTCCTGACCGGCTGAGGAAAGTAGACACCAAGACTCTGTGGGGAAGATAACATCTTTGTCCGGGGAAGATATTCCACAAGTCTCCTGTTGGAGATACAACAACATTCGCCTTGGGGTCATCAACTTCTGAATGTTCGCTGGGAATAAAAAATCCAAACATAACTTCGGCTGGATAAACAATCCTCTGTAATCTGGCTAGGGATAGCAACAATCGGTTGAGGATGATGAAATCTCAATACTGGGGAGAGTAACTCTACTGGGGAGAAACCTTGCCACCCTGCAAACAATAACAATAGAATATTCTATATGCACAAATGGATACCTCGATTACCATTCACAATATCCGTTGCATGAGCAATTTCCATTGTTTCCCGATATGCTCCGCAAAGCTTAACATTTTCACATGCAATGTTTATCAAAATATCGGACGTTTTCACAAACAAAACAGTAAAAGTAAAAACATAAATGGAAAGCTCTTTGAGTGAAATGAAAATTTTATTGAATGAATTGGCCTGTAAATAGGCATTTACAAATGGAAGCAATTCCTAAAAAGAGGTAATTGCGCCAAAAAAGTAAAAAGAAAATACACATGTCGGCAATGTGGGAACATATATCCACCATGATTCAATTCAGCTATGACCCATATTTCTCGCTTATCCGCAGATGCCTTGACCTTAGAAGAGACTGACTGGACTGATTCTTTTCCTTCGAAATTCCCAAGTATCAAAAGTGCTCACAGATCAAACGCGGATCGTAGCCTCTTGCTTTCAAATCCCTAACTTTTGCCTGGATCGCCCTTTTCGGGTTTTCAATCCACCGGGATACCCATTTTTGCCAAAGTTGCCTTTTCAGGTTTTCAACTTCACGGGTTTATTCTCTTTTTTTTCTTTTTATCCCTAACTTTTGCCCGAACCTTTTCTTTTTATGGTTCGCCGGGATGCCCCTTTTTACCTGGATCTTCTTTTTATGTCCAGCATGTCTCTTTTTTATGCAAAGTATTTTTTTGACTACGTCTGCGTTCACTAGGGATGTAAAATCTTTGCCATCCATAGTTGAGAGTAGCAAGGCTCCACCAGAGAAGACCTTCCTTACTACATATGGCCCTTCGTAATTTGGAGTCCATTTGCCCCTGTCATCTGTTTGAGGAGGAAGGATCCTTTTCAAAACCAACTCGCCTGTCTGAAAACACCGAGGACGCACTTTCTGATCAAAGGCTTTCTTCATCCTGCTCTGATACAACCGGCCATGTACAATGGCTGCCAATCTCTTTTCTTCAATGAAGTTCAGCTGATCCAACCTGGAACGTACCCGTTCAGCTTCATCAAGCTTTACATCTGCCAGAATTCTCAAAGAAGGAATCTCAACCTCTAATGGTAGGACTGCCTCCATACCATATACCAGTGAGAAAGGAGTTGCCCCAGTTGATGTACGCACCAAAGTACGATAACCGTGTAAGGCATAGGGCAACATCTCATGCCAATCTTTATACGTTACCACCATCTTCTGCACAATCTATTTGATATTCTTATTTGCCGCCTCAACAGCACCATTCATCTTCGGACGATATGGAGAAAAATTGTGATGTTCAATCTTAAAGCTCTGACATAGCTCCTTTATCATCTTATTGTTCAAATTCGAACCATTATCAGTAATGATTCTCTCTGGGACCCCATAACGACAGATGATGTCCTTCTTTATAAACCGGGCTACCACTTGTTTGGTGACGTTGGCATACGAGGCTGCTTCCAACCACTTCGTGAAATAGTCAATGGCAACCAAGATGAAATGATGCCTATTGGACGCAGTCCGCTCAATCTTCCCAATCATATCAATGCCCCACATGGCAAAGGGCCAAGGAGATGATAATACATTCAAAGGAGTAGGTGGTACGTGCACCTTATCGGCATAAATCTGACATTTATGGCATTTTTGGGTGTATTTGAAACAATCGGACTCGATAGTCATCCAGTAATACCCCGCTCTCAACAATTTTCTAGCCATAGCATGCCCATTGGCATGGGTACCGAAAGAACCTTCATGAACTTCTTCCATTAACAGGCCTGCCTCGTGTTCATCAACACAACGTAGCAAGACCATGTCAAAGTTCCTCTTATACAACACATCATCTTCATTCAGAAGGAAATTGCCTGCTAATCTCCTCAGAGTTTTCTTGTCTTTGGTAGATGCCCCAGCTGGGTACTCTTGACTCTTGAGAAAACACTTAATGTCATGATACCAAGGTTTGCCATCTGATACGTCTTCCACTGCAAACACAAAAGTTGGTCTATCTAGACGCATGATTCTGATTGAGGGAGTCTCATTCCAACGGTTCACCTGATACATTGAAGACAGAGTTGCCAACACGTCTGCCATCTGATTTTCCAATCGGGGTATATCATGAAATTCAACCCTGTCAAAGAACGGTAACAACCTTCTGGCATAGTTGTTGTAAGGAACCAGATTTGCCTGACGAGTTTCCCATTCTCCTTTAATCTGATTAACCACCAACGCAGAATCACCATAAACAACGAGGTTCTTGATTCTCAAATCAATTGCTTCTTCTAACCCCATGATGCATGCTTCATACTCTGCCTCATTGTTGGTGCATATGAACGCTAATTGGGCAGTGAAGGATATATGAGAACCCCTTGGAGTTGTAATGATTTCCCCGATTCTGTTACCATACGAGTTGATAGCTCCATCAAAGACTAGCTTCCATTGAGATCTAATTTCAGGTCCTTCGTCAGGCAAAGGCTCTTCACAGTCTTTCATCTTCAGAAACATGATATGCTCATCTGGAAATTCAAACTTCATCGGTTGATAATCTTCAATTGGTTGTTCGACAAGATATTCTGACAAAACACTTCCCTTAATAGCCTTTTGGGAAACATATTGAATATCGTATTCTGTCAAAACCATCTGCCAACGGGTTATTCTCCCCGAAAGTGCTTGCTTCTCAAACACGTACTTAATCGGATCCATCTTCGAAATCAACAGGGTTGTGTGGTTTAACATATACTGCCTCAAACGCTTAACTGCCCAAGCGAGTGCACAACATGTTTTTTCCAGCATAGAGTACCTTGACTCATAATCAGTAAACTTTTTACTCAGGTAGTAGATGACATGCTCTTTTCTACCTGACTCGTCGTGTTGACCGAGCACACACCCCATTGAGTTCTCAAGAACCGTAAGATACATAATCAACGACCTTCCTAGCACTGGTGGGATAAGGACCGGAGGTTCCTGAAAATACTCTTTTATCTTTTCAAACGCCTTTTGACAATTTTCATTCCACCTGACCTCTTGATCTTTTCTTAACAACTTGAATATCGGTTCACAAGTGGCTGTAAGATGAGAGATGAATCTAGCAATGTACTTCAACCTCCCCAAGAAACCACAAACATCCTTTTTTGTTCTTGGCTCAGGCATCTCTTGTATGGCTTTTACTTTGGCAGGATCAACCTCGATACCTTTTTCACTAACAATAAACCCCAGCAATTTTCCAAATCTCACCCCGAAGGTGCACTTGTTCGGATTCAACCTCAGCTTGAACTTCCTCAAACTTTCAAATAGCTTCTGAAGATTTACCATATGTTCTTCCTCCGTTTGTGACTTTGCAATCATGTCATCAACATAGACTTCGATCACTTTGTGAATCATATCATGAAAGAGAGTCACCATCGCCTGCTGATAGGTTGCCCCAGCATTCTTCAATCCAAAGGGCATCACCTTATAGTAAAATGTTCCCCACGGTGTTATGAACGTAGTCTTCTCCATGTCCTCTGGGGCCATTTTGATTTGGTTATACCCAGAGAAGCCATCCATGAAGGAAAATACAGAGTATTGAGCAGTGTTGTCCACTAACACGTCAATGTGGGGAAGCGGGAAATCATCTTTTGGGCTTGCTCTATTCAAATCTCTGTAATCAACACATATCCTGACCTTTCCATCCTTCTTAGGTACAGGCACAATATTAGCAACCCACAGAGGATAATTTGTCACAGCGAGAAACCCAGCATCCAACTGTTTCTGAACCTCTTCCTTGATTTTAACAGCCATATCCGGTTTCGTCCTTCTTAGTTTCTGCTTAACCGGAGTACAACCTTCTTTGAGTGGCAGCCGATGTACCACAATATCAGTGTCAAGCCCGGGCATGTCTTGGTAAGACCAGGCGAAGATATCCACATACTCTCGAAGCATTTCAATCAATCTTCCCTTAACAGTGTCTTCCAAAGCGGCCCCAATCCTTACTTCCTTTTTGGCATCCTCGGTTCCCAGATTAATGGTCTCAATTTCCTCCTGATGAGGTAGAATGACCCTTTCCTCCTGTTTCAGCAATCTGGGCAATTCTTCCGGTAAGTCACAATCTTCGTCAGTCTCTTCTTCGGCCTGATAGATAGGATTGTCGAAGTCATACCGAGCCATAGCTGAATCATTATTGGTGGCATCTGAATGAAGAAACCTGCATGATTGATGTTTTATGTTTATTATGAATGTAACAAACAAGAAAACACATTGCCATTTTGATGTGAATTAATGCAAAAATGTAAAATCAGAAAGACAGGGATCAAAAAATTTGAATGTGAAAACGTCCTTTATTGATGATAAAGTAAGCAAACAAAAACATCAAAGCCCTACAGATAAATAATCACTATGTCTTGGGCAGAATGTAGGATTTAACACAAATAGAAAACAAAGGCAATTACTCTTGACGGGTCACTTGGATGAGTTTCTCAGACGACCAATTGCATAGACTTTGACCGGGAGTACAGGGGCGGATCCACTCATCCATATCACAATCACTATCCCCCTCATCATCAATGGCATTAATCCGGTTAAAGAATATACTAGCACTTGTGAATTAAATTGGGCCAGCATACTTGCGAGGCTCTTGAACTCGTCGGGGTGGCCTGTATCCCAGCCCATAAGTATCTTGCTTCATCTGAACATCAATGACCTGACCCCACTTCTGGGAACTACCAGCTTCAACTACAGCGCGCGCATCTTTGAAAGAAGACATCAAAACTTCTGGCTGATTTACCACTTCGGGTTGATTAACCACCTTGGGCTGACTGACTACACTTGGAGGTTCTTCAGGAATTTTCACAGCTTCGAAGGGTTGGCATAAAGTTTCATGTATCTCACCATCTACCTCCACATATTTGAAGGTTGATAGGTGACTCACCATGATGTCTTCTTCACCAAATACTGTCACAACGTGGCCATCCACCATGTATTTCAGCTTTTGATGCAATGTGGATGTCACTGCCCCAGCACTATGGATCCACGGATGACCCAATAAACAACTATAGGCAGGCTGAATGTCCATGATGTAGAAAGTGGCTTCAAAAATTTCAGGACCTACTTTGATTGGCAATACAATTTCTCCAAAAACAGACCTCTTAGAACCATCAAAAGCACGCACCACCAAGTCACTCGGTGTGCAAATTAGCCCACGGGTATCTAGCTTCATCAGAGCCTTCTTTGGCAACACATTTAAGGATGACCCAGTATCAACTAAAACATGTGACATTAAGGAGCCTCGACATTCCACTAAAATATGTAGAGCATTGTTGTGATTCCTCCCAGCTGGAGTCAAATCTAAATCAGTGAAACCCAAACCATTACCAGCATTCACGTGAGCCACGACCCCTTCTAACTGATTAACGGATATTTCTTGAGGTACATAGGTTGTGTTCAAAACCTTCAGCAACACATTCCGGTGCGCCTCGGAACATAACAGCAGAGATAGGATGGATATTTTTTTACGGCGTTTGGTGCAGTTGATCAACAATCTTGTAATCACTCTTTCTGATTAATCTCATGAACTCCTCCACATTTTGCGAGAAGGAGTTGTCGACTTGTTTTGTCTCGGAATCATTCACGGGTTGTTTCTACACATAATCATCCATCACTTGTTTCCCTTTATCCTGCTTGGAACTGCCGACCTGATTATCTGACGGAATGAAGACTCTACCACTTCTGGTGATAGCCCCTGCGTCAAAAGTATTGTCAACCTTTGAGTTCACAGCCGATGTTCTTACCAACTCTTGCTTTTTTCCATCAACAAATACCTCAGCCTCATAGTTCCATGAGACGGCTTTGGTACTTTCATACGGGACTGGCCCAGGAACTGTAATGATGATCGGCGCTGGTCTTGCCGGTGCTGATATAGTTATTGTTTTGAAAGGAATTGTTATAGTAGCAACATCATTCTCTTTGTCAGTAATTTCTCTTGGCTTATCACATCTGTCAAATTATAACTGTCCTTCATTAATCAATCTCTGAATACCTTATCTCAACAAATCACAACCGTTGGATTGAAACCCACATTCTGCACAGCCCTCATCACAACCAGGGAATACCCCACCCTTCAGTAACCTTTCCTTCACCACAAACAAAGGAGTCTTCAACTCGCTCACATCTAAGACCAAATCCAAGGATTCACTGTCCTCAATAATGGCATTAACCCTTGGCCCACCGTGATTCGACATTGGGTTCTGAATGACATTTGGCATGTTATTAGAGAAGTTGATGGCCTTGGAGTCTAACAAATCTTGAACTTTATGATGGAATGCCCTACATCCTTCAACTGTATACCCCGGGGCACCGGAGTGGAAATCGCAATGTACGTTAGCATCATAACCCAGAGGTAGCCTCCCAGTGGGTGGGGCCAATGTGCGGAGCTCAACTAAACGCAATTGCAGCAAGTGTTGTAACAATTGATCATAGGACATGGGTGGTTGATCAAAATGCCTTTCAGCATTCCTCTGTCGGTTTTGATACTGGTCGGGCTGTCTATTTTCGTACTGATTAGGAGTATTCCTCTGCTGCTGAGGTGTAGCCGGAATAGTCACAGAGGTAACTTATTGATTGTAATTTTGTCGTGCCTTTCCCCTACCATTGTACGATTAAACATAATTGGTGTCTCCCTCTTTCTTTTTGTAATTTACATATGGCTTCTTCCCTCCTCCAGATGAGGATCCATCACTACCTGATATCTTTCCAGTCTTGATCCCATTCTCTACTTTTTCTCCAACAAGGACCAAGTCAGCAAACTTTTTAGGCATACAAGGTACCAGCTTTTCATAATAATGTCCCTGCAGGGTGGCCATGAACATGTCGATCATCTCCCGCTCTACCATGGGAGGCTGTACTCTTGCTGTCAATTCCTGCCACCTCTGGGCGTACTCTTTAAAGCTCTCATTATTTTTCTGCGACAAACTTTGCAATTGTGTTCTGTTATGAGCCATATCAGTATTGCACTGATAATGCTTCACAAAAGCCTCCACCAGTTCCCGCCAGTTACGAACATGGCACCTCTCCAACTGCATGTACCATTCCAAAGACGCCCCAGACAGGCTATCTTGGAAGAAGTGTATCAATAACTTTTCATCATCAGAATAAGTAGCCATTTTTCTAGCATAGGCCCGGACATGAGTCTTCGGGCAAGTAACACCGTTATACTTCTCAAAAGTAGGCACCTGAAACTTGTGCGGAATCCTGACGCCAGGGACCAGTCCCAAGTTATCCATGTCCAAACCTAGGGAGTTCTGATTATCAAAAGCTTTAATTTTCTCTTCAATCATTCGGAACCTCCTATCATTATTAGGCTGGGGGCCAACATCCTCACCTGGCATGGAAAATACATCATCCTGTTGATCATCATAGCGACGGCCATGTACTGCAAAGATATTGTTACCTCCTCCTACTACAGAAGGGATCACGACATTCTCTCCTCCACCCGGAGGGATAACAACACCAGAAACAGGAATACCTCCGCCCGGAGGACCACCTTGGACACCATTACCAACACCACCTCTGCCCGGAGGAATGACACCATTGTAAAGACCACCATGAAGGATACCGTCTTCATCAACTCTTGCGACCAGAGGCTGAACCAGAGTCCTTAACTGCTCTTGACCTTGAGCAACACCTTGCATTAACTCTATAAACTGAGCCATGCGAGCTTGCATCGCAATCATCTCAGCTTGCATCTGTTTCATGGCTTTTCTTTGATTCTGTCTGGTAGAGTACCGGTGAATATGTTGGTCAGCAATCCTGTCTGGAGAAAAGAACAAGATAAGAACCAGAGATAAACATGTTATGCAAAATGATTATGATTATGCAAATGCAAATGAACATGTTCGAATATTCACATGGCGATCCACCCCTTGATTCCAGTTTAATAACAAGATAGAATGGAACTTCTGCTCATATATTAAGAAACCAGAGGATAATCATTTGTCAACAATTACAGCCTAAGAGAGAAACGTTTGAATACAAAAATCAAAGATCCCAACCAACAAGCCTGGCGGTGATCCAAACATAATAAAACAGAAAGAGAAATTTATGGCATGTCATCAAAGTCCACAAGTGCCAATCCTTCCCAGCCATTATGTTCTTTGCTCCAGTCTTGCGCTTCTTTGAATAGTTTCTTGGTGTAGGGATGCTTCATTCTCTGGATAAACTCTTGAATGAAAATATCTCTTATGTGCATGATTCCTTTCAGAAATTGGCAATGCAGTTCCTAAGCATCTTCTCCAAAAACACCATCTATGCTAAGACCCTCACTTCTAGGCCTCTTCACTTCTGCTTGAATCTTCAGCTCCTCTATAGTAGCTATGGCCTCATTGAGTCTGTCTTTGACTGCTCGTCTCTGGAATATCTCTGATAAGATCTCTTCATCTTTCTTCTTGAGCTTCAATTTCAGAATCTCAATCTGCTCTAGAAACTTATCCTTTTTCTGCTTGTTGGTAGTGATTGTTGTGTTTCGGTAAGAGTTGAACTTGTGTATCTTTAACAAAGCCTTGGCCAAGTTTTCCTTTTTAGACTTGAGAACCCTGCTAACACCCTTTAGAGCTTGCCCTACCTTCTGTCTGGCTGTGACCTCGTCAGCTAGCTCTTTTTCTTTCTTAGCGAGAAGCTCTGTCTTCATTTTGACAGTATATATAGCTTCACCCTGCTCGTGCTTCAGCTGGCTAATTTCTCTACTCAATTCCCGATTCTCTTCTTGCAGCTTCTCTGTCTCAGCCCACAGTTTATTATACCTCTCTATCTTCACTGTAGTAGGTGGCTCAATCATCAGAGGGTACAAGGGTGGCTCTCTTGAGAAAGGAAGGAGCTCTTCTTCGGCTCTTTTCTGGATCCATTCCACATAAGGAGAAAAAGCCTTGTTGTTGCACTTCTCAAAGGAAGTCTTCCCTCTCTTAAAAACTTGTTTTCAAGCATTCACAACTTTCCTTAACATCTCTTGGTCTTCAGTGCCATTGAAAAACCGGGACTCTCTAATATCTTGATCCTCAGTGGGAACTCTCAACGCATACCCAAACTGCCTGATAGTGAGGAAATGGTTATAATTAATTCCGCCTCTCCTCCCTACTAAAGGTACATTTGGAAATTCTCCACAGTTGAAAATGAGCTCTATTCCCAGCAAACTGTGATTAAACAAAAAAATATTGTTAGCGGTCAACCCCATCAACCTATTAGACCACTTCAAGGAATCCCTCGTATCAACGAAAGCCCCAATTTCAGGAAGATGACTTAGAAACCACGTAGACAGGAGTGGCACACAATAGTTTACAGTCCTTCCTCGCCTATTCTCGTTCTTGTAGTGGACTGAATGGTATACATCACCAAGAAGAGTAGGTACAGGATTTCTCAAGATAAAGATCTGAACCGCGTGCATATCAACAAGATCGGGGATGTTAGGGAATAAGACAATTCCATAAATGTACAGAGCCTAGATGGCGTTGAAGACAGTCCAACTCTTTGCCTTAGCATACAAAATAGCTTGATCAAACAGAAACTTCAACAAAAAGCCCTTAAATCCCTGCTTGTCAACAATGTTATTACTCAGGGTAGATTCACCTATGTGAACAGCAGCAGCAATCTCTTCCAATTCTGGACGTTCTTCAGAAAAGAATGGTATGTTCGGCTTGATAGAGATTCCCAAAATAAATGAGAACTCTTCCAATGTTGGAGCCAAGATGTAGTCTGGGAAATTAAAGCATCGCAACGGAGGATTGTAGAACTGTAAGAGTGTGTGGATGGCATCATGCTCGTATTTAGAGATGTTACGGACAATCTTCAACAACCTCCCATACTCATCACTAAACTCAGCGTGAACCCCAGGGTCGGTCATACCAATCATCTTGTGAATCAAATTCAGAGTTGGGTCTGGGAACGTGTACGCTAAATTCTTCTTCCTCTGAGCATCCATGACGGGAAAACTTCGGCAACTGGAATCAAAGGTAAGATGCAAGCCCTGAAAAATGTCAAACATGTTAGAATGCAAGGAATGATGCACATGCAAACATGGGATCACAGTATCAAACTGCTCTGAACATCTGCTGTGCTGTCAACCGAACAAGGACCACAAAACCAAAAACCCATAATATCAGAACATCAGATCACTGAGATAACCAGAAAACCAGGTTGATAAGTACACACTGACGAGAAATTCAGAAAACCAGGTAGGTTGAAGGTTTCGGTTACCTCCAAACCTACAAACACCCATCCCCCCTCACATGTGGGTTCTAGAAAACTAAGGATCCTCAGCGTTGGATTCTCAATTTGAGAAGCAATAATACATTTATCCCTCGGGGTACAATACTATCGCCAAACAAAGAGGTCGTCCACTGATTCCCCCAAAAAATAAGGTCATCCTATGTAAGTTCCCAGCTTCGGATCCTCGGATCAAGAAGTATAATGGGTTTGCCATTTCTGGTCTGCCATTACTACCTCTTGGGAGGAGTGCCTCTACTGAGTCCTCGGGGAAATGGTCGCCAGAGTCGACAGCTCTCTAGATCAACATCCCGAAATGCACAAGACGCGCACGTCAGAATATCTCCCAAGAAAACCTCGTCTGGATGTGAATTTCGTGAACACCAAACGTACCAAGATGGCACGTAGGTCCCACTACTTTCCTCTCTAGTCCTAGGTGTATACTCAAGCCTATGTATTGGGCTTATCTCTCGTGAATCCAACCCACCCAACAGCACAACAGCAGCAGAGCAATATGATAACAGTAATCAAATGCAAAAAAAATGCAGTAAAACATTAATATACAACATAATAAAGCACAACAATAAACACCCAATGAAATAAAAACAAACAAGCGCTAGGATTGACTCGCATAGGGGATGGACCAGCAAGAGGTCAACTTGTTTCCCCAGCAGAGTCACCAGCTGTCGCAACAGCAAAAAACAACCGGCGAGAAACTGAACAGAAGAGTCGCCACCGAACGTTATTTATCCCGACGCAGGGAAAGGAAACGATCAAAGAAAACCTAGAAGAAAGGGAAAGACATGGTCATCGCAACCATAGTCCAGGTTCGGGAGTCGGTTACGCGAGGGGAAGGTATTAGCACCCCCACGCGTCCATCGTACTCAATGGGATCCACGCTTGTTGCTAATCAAAGGGTGAGTGTTGCGGTGAAAATTGGATAACAAGCTATTAATTAACTTGCATCATATTTCTTTTACAACCGACTTTGATTTATCCAAAGGAAAGGTTCAAGATCGTTAAAAAAACCTAAAGGGGGAGATCTAAGGTTCGGGGGTTGGTTACGCCTAGGGAAGATATTAGCACCCTAAACGTCCGTAGTACTCTACGGGAGCCTCTTGTTTTACTTGTTATATCTTACTCGCTTGCTAAAGGGGCCATGCTAAAGGTTGAAACTCTAGGGGTTAGTATCTAAGTATACTCGACAAAGCATCGCACTTTGCGCCTACGTATCCTCGGGAGTGGAATCAAAGTATTCGTAGTTCACCTTCTACTGAATGATTGACTGTGGTCAATATTCAGAGGGGAAATGAGTGTGACCTCATTGTAGAGTATAAGAACTCTCTAAGTCTAGTTATAATGGTCCTATGTTATGTTTTAAAGTTAAAGAGAGAAAGTGAGTATTCATTAGGATGAATATCACCAAGACTGTAAGAACTCTCTCCTAAGGCTAGTTATAACTTATTGGCTCTTAGGAGGCCAAGAAATGAAAGTCATCTCCTAAGAGGCTACTAAGGTAAGATGGGGGCTATGACTTTAAGAGTCAACATTATTCACCTTCCTTTGGAATGGGGATAAAAACAGTTGTAGGATATGATAACAAGAGATATTGATAAAGATGAATAAGATAACAACAATAGCATGAGTATGGCAAGAAGTATTTCATAATAAAGCATGGATAAGATGGACATGAACATCATAGAGACATGTAAACAAAGACAAATCAGCATGTGTTAATCTTAAGGAAGACAATCACAAGAAACAATCACAAGAGAAAGAACCTTGAGTTTAATCAAAGATGATATTTAAAGAAGAATAAAGTTCACATCAAACACAAACACATGATAAATCAAACATGGGATAAATTTGTTCAAGACTTAAACAATAATTAGTGAATAAACACTCAAATTATCAATAAAGATGACTCATAAATAAAGTTAACCATTAATCCAAAGATGGGTAATTTAAAATCACATATTAATAATTAAACTTAAATAAACAATTAAGAAATAAATTGATAAGTAAAATTAAATAAAGATTAAAATATGTTTAGAGTATTTGAAATAAAGAAAAAGTTTTAAATAAAATAAATAAAACAAAAAAAGGTTTTTAAAAAAGATTTGAAATGAAAATAGTTGAAAATAAAATAAAAAGAAATAAAAACCCACGCAGGGGGGGTGCAATAGCAAACTGAACTAGTTAAAAAAATAAAGGAGAGTGAAGTGGGCCAAAAAAAACTCGGGTGGTGATAGCAAACAGGCCCAGGCGAAATTTAATAAGAAAGCAAAAAAGAAAAGGCACAAAAGGATGGTCTGGGGCAGGATTCGAACCCCAGACATCCTTCTAAACGCGTTCATGGTTTTACCACTGGGGTGGCTATACATCCAATGTATAAGCCCACCCCATAAAGATATAACCCATGAGTTTCTCTGAATGATTGGTTTAAAAACCACATGAAAAAGTGTACGTGACATGTTAGCAAAAAGGCATCAACCGGTCATGAAATTTTAAGTGACAAAAGGACAAAATGAAGCCCTTGCCAATCACGCACTTCCATCTCTCTCTCCCTTCATGCATCATGCAAACCGAATATAATCTCATCGTGAAGAAAACGCATGGCTTCCATGGTATTTCCCAGCCATCCTCCAACCTCAATTCTTAACCAAACTTCATGAAATAAAACCCAAACTAGTAGTACTCATAACATAGAATGATAGTGAACCCTAAACACCTTAAGATAACAACTAAAAACACGAGTAAAAACAATGGAAAACCAAGGTTCCAAACCTGATAGTGCAAAAAAGCAACACATAACTCAACACCTCCATTCATATTATCATGCATCACGTAAACACAACACATTCATTCATTAACATGAAAACCCACTTAAACATAAACATGGTAAGCATTCATGGAGATCAATCACAGTATGCTCATGGCATGGAATCTATGAGTGTGAAGGGCAAGAACAAAAGCTTACAATTTCAAATATTGTTAAAGCAAAATAACACACAGTGAGTGACAGGAGAGTACTTTAAGGTTTCTGATCCTTCAAATGATAAAATGAACATCACTTATCCATACTTCCATACTGACAGTGCAACTGGTTCCATGTAAAATCTAACTTAATTCATGTTATCATGCTTCAAGATTACAGTGATACAAATATGAACCCAACTTGAAACTCAAAACAATGATCCAAAGTAGAATACACTCTTGAATATAACAACAGCAAATGAAACCAAACAATTCCAAGCATACACACAGCCTTAAGCATGATAATGATATGAGAGTTATTTGAATATGTGGTCACGGGTATGGGGGAAAAGAATGAAACAAAACACTCATCATGTTAACATATTTTAAGCAAACTCCGAGGGTAAACTCTGGTATTCAACTGGCTAAGCAAAAGTGAATGTCAAGAACATACAACGTGAACTGCTTCATATGAACTCAACATTATTTCAAAACAAAATAGATGCGCAGCATGGAAGGCATGGTATCATTCAGGAATGATTATATATGGAACCATGAAGACATAGAGACATGGTAGATGCTTACCAAGTGGTGACAGACCACTACTTCTTCACTTTAGAGCTTAGAAATCCACACTCTCCCTTTGGCTGATGATGATTCGCAAGACCTCTGAGTAAAGTGCTCAGCTCTTTCTCTTTTTGGTTGCTAGGACAAAACTCACAAGTTGCTCGTGTGTTCTGATATTGTGTGTGTTGTTGTTGATGAGAAGTGAATGAGAGTGTGGCTCCTTTTATAGGTGAATTGGTGGTTCATTTGCATAGAAAATTCAGTGGTCATTGGCTTGGCACAAGGGAGAAATATCTCAAACATGATACTACACGCATGGCCCTCTTTCCACTTTTCAGTCTTGAGCCAAGTGAAGATTTGTTGTAGCTTGCTTAAGGTTCAAATCAGAAAAGAAATAGGAAAGTCTCAGGGATTAGAGTACAAGAATGGATTATACAAAGGTTAACTTTCTCACAGCATGGCAACCTGTCATTTGCTAGCTTAATCAAGTACCAACCAGTTGTACTTTGGGAGCTCCCTTTGCACGGGTTTGATGGAAAAGTGTTGGGAATAGGTAAAGAAAAGGTCAGCTGGTGTGTACTTGTGATGTGTGGTTCAGAATTTGGTTAAAATAAAGCATGGCTGGTGTGAATCGAACAAGACCATGGACCTCTAGTTAGCTCATGATAGCTCTTTGTCAAATGCACCAATTGAGGTGATTCTTACACCTTTTGAAAGTTGGCATGAAATGGAACAATTTTGATGTTGGGGAAAGTTTGAGATAATGACTAGAAACACATGGAAAATCGTGGCAAATTTTGGTGATCACAAAGAATAAAACCTGAATTTTTCTAAGTGTGAAATAACATTGTAACATGCTCACTTTGAGATGACATAACTTAATGCTCAATTCTCCAATTCGTGAGTTCCTTGGATCTTTGGAAAATAGGAATTTGATAGAGCAAATTTCATGTGGAAAGATTCTTGAAATATGGTTTGGAAAAGTGTGAAAATTAGCCATGAAGTCGTGTACAAAAGGGTTGTCCAAGAAACTTAGAAAAATTCTAAGTAATAGAAATTTTCTCAATTGAAACACCTAACTTTAACACATCATAACTTGAGATTGGACCATTCAAATGAGATGTTCCACATATGGTTAGAAAGCTCTCATCATGCTCTAAAACTTTCATTTGGGACCCAAGTCTTGAATCCAAGTGGAAATGGGTGAAAATGAGGTCAAAGTTAGAGAAAATTGTGAAGAAAAGTGTTGAAATTTTCTAAGTGTTGGGTTAGATTATCTTGCAAGCTTCATAACTCAAAAACCAAGCATTTTTGGATGAAAATTCATATGGAACAAATTGAATATCTATAAAAGAGCTTTCCAATGAGCTTTGAGTCACTCAATTTGAGCGTGTGGTTTAGGAGTTATGGTCATTTCAAATTGTGCTATTAGAGGGAAAATCTCACATATGAAATCTTTCATGAGCAAAACCCTACTTCTCTTGCAAGAAACCTCATGAAACTTGATCTGGATGCTTTGAATACCTCATGAGACATTCTATGATGATTAGAACCATTGACACCTCATTTGAACCAAAATTCCCAAGGATTAGGGTTTCAGTCAAACCCTGATTTTGACTGTGAATGCACTGAGGTCAGATCTTGTAAACTTGCTTCCTCCTTCTCATCTAAAGGTCTTAGGAGACTCTTGAGGATGTTGATAAACCAATAGAATCAAGAATTAGGGTTTGGGAGTTCATCTTGATGAAAATCAAAGTCCTTGACTGATTGGTGTCACAGAAACCCTAATTTGGAGGTATAGTGAGGCTGAGGCTCAAACTTCTCTTGTTGAGGACCCATAGATCTTGGATCCCTGTTGAATGATGTCTCTTAGATGTAGATGACCTTAAGTTGTAAGTGAACCACACAAATCTTGACTTGATAGAGCCAATTTCTCAGTGATTTCTTCAGAGCAAAACCCTAATTCCAAAGTTCTTGCATTGGAGATCTTTTGTTGACTTGACTTGCTTCAAAACAACTTGTGGAGCTTCATGGTGATATGCAAACCTAATTTGAACACAAAGAAACAAACTGCAAGATATGGGTTAGCTCAAACAGTGCAGAGATGATCGACCTAAGATGCACAAATGAAGATGACATCTAAGGGTAAAAATTTGGGGTACAACAGTTGCCCCTATTTAAATAGCTTTACCAGATGGCATGAGGAACGGAGATTCCATGGGCATCAAAGTGATAGGTATTTAAATATAGCAGACCAAAAATTTTACCCTTAGATGGAATGCAAATGCTAAGGACAAGCGACAGACATGCAAATGCTGACATGCCATGAACTTCTAAAATGATGATATGATGCCAAGATGGTGCAAAGATGCAGACAGACCAGACACCAGGGATAACAGAAAGCAAACACACAAGATAAGCTTCACAGAGGAAAGACGAAAGCTAGTATCCATGAGAAAAACTCACTAGGGATACATGCTAACCAACGAAAGAGACTCACTGGGGAGACTCCAAAGAAACACTGGGGAAAAACCAAAAAACAATCTCCACTGGGGAAAAAAATCCGGGGAGATAGACAACTGGGGACAAAACAAACCCACACTCTTCTTGGGCATGAAACCAGAAAGAAATACCTGATCCGGGGATCAGCCTAAAAAGGACAGACAACCAAACAAAACTTCCTGGGGATTCTTATACCGAAGAGTTCAAGATGGGATCTTCAAGAAAAGCCAGAAAGACAGAGACAAACTCTGCGCACCAGATAAGAGTCTTAATAAGGCAAATTGTTCCAAGAAGCTTGGCTTAAAATTAGTTTTCAAATAAATCAAGGGTAAAGGTTCATGTTCGACTCGATTCAAACAAGAACAACTGAAAGCTGATATAAAGGATAAACAACGAGCTCACGATAGCTCGAGGTTTAGGTTCAAGTTTGACTCGATTCAAACGAGAATGGTTTTAAAACAAGAGGCAATGTTCGACTCGATTTAAACAAAGACTCGGTTCAGGTTTGACTCGATTCAAACGAGAACAATTTTAAAACAAGAGGCAATGTTCGACTCGATTCGAACAAAGACTCGGTTCAAGTTTGACTTGATTCAAACGAGAACGGTTTTAAAACAAGAGGCAATGTTCGACTCGATTCAAACAAAGACTCGGTTCAGGTTTGACTCGATTCAAACGAGAATGGTTTTAAAATAAGAGGCAATGTTCGACTCGATTCAAACAAAGACTCGGTTCAGGTTTGACTCGATTCAAACGAGAACAGTTTTAAAACAAGAGGCAATGTTCGACTCGATTCGAACAAAGACTCGGTTCAGGTTTGACTCGATTTAAACGAGAACGGCTTTAAAACAAGAGGCAATGTTCGACTCGATTCAAACAAAGACTCGGTTCAGGTTTGACTCGATTCAAACGAGAACGGTTTTAAAACAAGAGGCAATGTTCGACTTGATTCGAACAAAGACTCGGTTCAGGTTTGACTTGATTCAAACGAGAACGGTTTTAAAACAAGAGGCAATGTTCGACTCAATTCAAACAAAGACTCGGTTCAGGTTTGACTCGATTCAAATGAAAACGGTTTTAAAATAAGAGGTCAGACTTCTTGGGGAACAGAAAAGGTGTAAAGATTCAAATTTGGCGCGCAAAGGTGAAGACCGAACAAGCACGACACAAACAAAGAAAAACCAGGAATGTCCTTACTTCAATGGGGAAATAAAGATAGGCACAAACAAAAGACCACAAGCAAAACAAAGCACAAGGATGCAAAGATGCGAATGTATGATGCATATGCTTAGCTACATGCGAGAAACGATGCGAACGACGCAAAAACAAAGAGAAGAAAAGATAACACAACCTACACCCTGAAATCCAAACATCAAGGATAACCGGGGCAATCTTCGTTTCACTGGAGATGGCAGATCCATGCCAAAAATACAGTACTGCTAATTCTTCCTGTACAAACTTGATTCCAAAACGTCTTAATTCCGGAGTAAAACTTAGTTTGTCTTTGTGTTTTCTTAGAAATTGCAACATTTCCATTTTCAAAAATCAAGTGAAAATGACAAAGTTTTGTAAAATAAAGATGATAGCGTATTAAACAAGAAGATGGTTCAATAGCTGATATTCATTGAAAAATGGTGACTTGCCAAATAGCAGAGTCCCATGAAATATTACAAATGCAACAAAATGGCAATTTGGCAAAGGTTACATTGTATTCAATGACCAATAACCCTAATGACTAAGGACTCTAGTTGTAGCAAAACTTGAGCTTCCTTGAGGATTCCTGGATACCGGTGAGGTGTCCTTGTCTCAAGCATAATACTCCCGCACCGAATCAGCATTCACAGGATGCACAAGTTGTTCACCGTCCATAGTTGTAAGAATTAGAGACCCTCCTGAAAACACTGTCTTGACTATGAATGGGCCTTCATAATTGGGTGCCCATTTCCCACGGGCTTCTCTCTGCGACGGCAGAATCTTCTTAAGTACCAATTCGCCTACTCGGAATTCCCGAATGCGGACCTTTTTATCAAATGCTCTCTTCATCTTCTTCTGGTACAAATGACCGTGACACATGGCTATCAGGCGCTTCTCGTCAATTAGATTCAGCTGATCGTATCTTTCCTGAACCCATTCAGCTTCATCAAGCTTTGTTTCCATCAATATCCTCAGAGAAGGTATCTCAACCTCTATAGGGAGGACAACATCCATTCCATATACCAACAAAAAAGGGGCTACCCCCGTTGATGTTTTGACTGACGTTCTATATCCATGTAGTGCATATGGCAACATCTCATGCCAATCCTTGTATGTTTTGACCATTTTCTGAAGAATTTTCTTGATATTCTTGTTTGCAGCTTCGACCGCTCCGTTCATCTTTGGACGATATGGTGAAGAGTTATGGTGTTCAATCTTGAAGTTATCACACAACTCCTTCATGGTTTTGTTATTCAAATTGGTTCCGTTGTCATGATTCTGCTCGGAATCCCATAACAACAAATGATGTTGTTCTTAATGAAGCGAGCAACTACTTGCTTAGTCACGTTCGCATAAGAGGCGGCTTCCACCCACTTGGTAAAGTAATCTATAGCCACCAAAATGAAGTGATGCCCATTAGACGCTTTAGGCTCAATTGCCCCAATCATATCGATGCCCCACATAGAGAACGGCCAGGGCGATGATAGCACATTCAACGGAGTAGGAGGAACATGCATTTTGTCCGCATAAATCTGACATTTATGGCATTTTCTGGCTTACTGGATGCTATCAGTCTCCATAGTCAACTAATAGTATCCAGCCCTCAAAATCTTCTTAACCATGGCATGTCCATTGGCATGGGTGCCAAAAGCTCCTTCATGGATATCATGGATCAGCCAATCTGCTTCTCTCTTATTGACACATCTTAACAAAACCAAATCATGATTCCTTTTGTACAGTACACCGTTGCTGATGAAAAACTTTGCTGACAGTCTTCGCAGAGTCTTCCTATCAAGAACGGAGGCGTTGGCCGGATATTCTTGATTCTTTAGGAAGTTCAAAATGTCGTGGAACCAAGGTTTGCCGTCTGATTCCTCTTCAATGGACTGGCAGTAGGCAGGCCCAGTCCTCCTTCCAATACTGATTACTGGATCTTCATTGATAAATCTAACTTGCCACATCGAAGCCAGTGTTGCTAAAGCATCAGCCACATGATTCTCAGTATGTGGCACATGGCGAAAAGTTATCTCATCAAAACACTTAATCAACTCCAAAGCATATGCCTGATAAGGGATAAGCTTCTCATCTTTAGTTTCCCACTCGCCTCTAATCTGATAAATGACTAAAGCAGAGTCACCCATAACTTCAAGAAAGCAGATTCCAAGATCGACTGCAGCTTCCAGACCCAGAATGCATGCTTCATACTCAGCAATATTATTCGTACACCCAAAATCCAATCTAGCTGTAAAAGAGGTGTAGCCACCTTCATGATTAATTATAACAACACCTACTCCATGCCCCTTGTAATTAGACGAACCGTCGAACATAAACTTCCACCTATACTCAGCCCTAGGATCTTCTTCAGAGCTTGACTCTTCACAATCTTTCACTGCCATAATATCCTCGTCAGGTAAATCAAACTTGAGTGGTTCATAGTCTTCAACTGGTTGATTGGCAAGATATTCTAAAAGAACACTTCCTTTAATGGCCTTTTGAGGACATACTGAATGTCATATTCAGATAATAACATGTGCCAGCGGGCGAGTCTACCCGTTTGAGCAGGTTTCTCGAAAATGTACTTTATCGGATCCATCTTGGCAATCAACAAAGTAGTATGAAAAATTAGGTACTGTCATAGACGTTTGGCGGCCCAAGCCAGAGCGCAACAAGTCTTTTCCAGTAGTGAGTAGCGGCTTTCACTGTCTGCAAACTTCTTAGTTAGATAATAAATTGCATGTTCTTTCCGGCCAGTCTCGTCATGCTGTCCCAAAACACAGCCCATAGATTCTTCCAAAACAGTCAAATACATAAAGAGAGGTCTTCCGGGAATCGGAGAAACCAGAATAGGAGGTTATTAGAGATAACTTTTGAGTTTCTTGAAAGCTTGTTGACAGTCAGTATTCCATTCTACTGGCTGATTCTTACGGAGTAATTTGAAAATTGGTGCACATATTGGAGTCATGTTGGAGATGAACCTGGAGATGTAATTCAAACGGCCCAAAAATCCTCTGACTTGAGACTCGGTTTGCGGAGCTAGCATTTCTTGAATTGCTCGCACTTTATCTGGATCCACTTCAATGCCCTTCTGGCTAACAATGAAACCCAATAACTTCCCTGATCTGACTCCAAAGGTACACTTTGCAGGGTTTAACCTCAACTGATACTTTCGAAGTCTCTTAAATAATTTTAACAAATGGTCTACGTGCTCCTCCTCACTCTGTGATTTGGCTATCATGTCATCCACGTACACTTCAATCTCCTTGTGGATCATATCATGGAACAGGGTCACCATAGCTCTCTGGTAAGTTGCCCCGACATTCTTCAATCCAAAAGGCATAACCTTGTAATAATAAGTACCCCACGGGGTGATGAAAGTAGTCTTGTCCATATCAGCTGGATCCATTCTAATCTGATTGTAGCCTGAAAAACCATCCATAAATGAGAACATTGCGAAACGAGCCGTGTTGTCTACCAGCATGTCAATATGCGGTAGAGGAAAATCATCCTTGGGACTAGCTTTGTTAAGATCCTTATAATCCACGCACATTCGTACCTTTCCATTCTTCTTCATAACTGGAACAATATTAGCTACCCACTTCGGGTATTTGGAAACTGCTAAAAATCCGGCATCCAACTGTCTCTTAACTTCATCTCGTATTTTGAGGGCCATGTCAGGATGACTTCTGCAAAGCTTTTGTTTTACTGGCGGGCACTCAGGCTTGAGCGGTAACTTGTGGACCACAATATCTGTATCTAAACCAGGCATGTCTTGGTAGGACCAAGCGAACACGTCCACATACTCTTCAAGGAGTAAAATCAACCGCTGTCTAATTTCTGGCTTCAGCGATGCCCCAATCTTAACCTCTTTCTGCTCTTCCTCAGTGCCAAGATTGATGACATCCACCTGCTCCTCATGAGGCTGGAGATCCATATACTGGTAATTACACATGTCTACTAGATCCTTGGGCACCTCATAATCTTCCTCCTCCTCAGCTTGATAGACAGGGGAGTCGAAGTCAATGGTAAGAGCAAGGTCATTGAATACAATAGGCTTATGATTCATTCTGCATGATAGAATGACTTATATTATCAAAATGCACAACAATTCAAGAACATGCGAGATGAAGATGCTTTTGTTTTGAAAAGATTGCCATTTTTTAGAAACAGAATGCAATAAAGTAAAGACAACGAGAATTTTAGCAAAATGTCATTTCATTGATTAAGATATTGAAAACGGAGGCTCGTACAAAATAATACACTAGCTTTGGGCAAGACTAGGGAAATGAAAACAACAAATCAAAACAAGTTACTCTGGTTCTGGGTACACAGTGGGGATCTCAACAGACCCCCAATTGCTTAACGCGTCTTCCTGGCGTAAAACCAAACGATCAATATCTTCCTCTTCTTCAGCACTTCCAATGATTGCGTGGACCTGATGTCCACCTCTGACAAATGTTTCCTGCATAGTTTTTATCTTCATCCTTCTTCTTCATATACCTGGAGCAGCCTTATCTTCCGGAGTTGGTCTGTAACCCAACCCTTGGTGTCGGTTCCTCTTCTCAACCTCAATAACTTCGCCCCAACCTGCGGGCACGCCTTCTTGAAGGGCAGACTGGATACTTTTATACGAAGCAATGGATGGATACTCCGGTACCACCGGCTTCTCATTGTTCATCATAACTGCATTAGCTATTTCCAAGGCTTGGAAAGAAGTCTCCAACGCATCCTCATCAGCCTCGATGTAACGGAAGGACGACAGATTACTAACCATCAAATCTTCTTCTCCATGCACAATGACCAACTTATAATTAATCACAAACTTAATTTTCTGATGTAGGGTTGAAGTGACAGCGCCAGCCTCATGGATCCAGGGCCTTCCTAGTAGACAGCTATAGGCAGGATTAATATCTAAGACTTGAAACAGAACATTGAATTCCTTAGGGCCAATCAAAGCAAGTAGCTCAATTTCTCCCATCACAGATCTACGTGAACCATCAAAAGCTTTGACAATTAGTGATGTGGGTCTCATTATTCCTCCTTGGTATGCCAACTTATCGAGAGTTCTCTTCGGTAAAACATTCAGAGAAGATCCTGTATCTACAAGGACTCTAGCCAACGTGTCCTCCTGACATTTCATTGATACTGTAACGCAAGATTGTGTTTCCGACCCGCTTGGGTCAACTCTTCGTCACTGAAGCTGAGTGTATTGCATGCAGTAATGTTAGCGATAACATGATCAAACTGTCCGGCGGTAATATCCTGAGCTACATGAGCCTGGGCCAATACCTTCTGCAGTGCTGATCGGTGGACTGATGAATTAATCAACAGAGATAAAATGGAAATTTTTGATGGAGTCTGGTGGAGCTGATCCACAACCTTGTAGTCACTTCTTTTTATTATTCTGAGAAATTCTTCATCATCCTCTTTGGAGATCACTTTACCTTTGTCATTGGAGGGTACATGAATATCACCTTCTTTACCGGACACTTCTTTGTTCACAGGAGTATAAATCCTTCCACTCCTCGTCATTTTCCCCGTTCCCACTATACTGGACACATTCTTCTCATCGGCCCCCACCTCCTTCCTTGGGACTGGTTCTTCTATAACGACCCCCACCTCTTTCCTTGGGATCATTTCCTCCTTCTTCCTACCACCGGTAATGTCTTCGTAGATCCACGGTAATGCTTTGGTTCCTCTGAACCTGAATGGGACTGGTCTTGGGAAATCATTTCGCCTGGCATGATTAACAGGAGAAACAACTTCGGGTTTATTGAATCTTGGAACTGATTGTTTAAACACGGGACTCACAGTACTTGCCCCTGGACTGTTGAACATAGGAACTACAGCACTTGGCCCTGGATTGTTGAACACAGGAACTACTGATATGTATTCCTCTTCGTCAAACACTGGCACTTGCTTTGGCAAATTGAACACGGGTTCAATCACTGCTACTCTGCATTCTTTTCTAAAAACCTATAGGAAACCTTCATTAATCAACTACTGAATATCATCTTGAACTAACTGACACCCTTCACTACTACCATCACACTCTTCACAGCCATCATGGCAAACTTTGACCAAACTGGCGCTAAACAACTTGGCATGAAACATTCTCAGGGGAGTTTTAATCTTCGCTGCATCTGAGACCAACACTTCATCATTCTCGTCTTCGATAGCATTAGTTGACCCATGCGCTGGCAAGGGATTACTCTTCACATTTGGCTGGTTATTAGCGAAAGACAGAATGTTTTTCTCCATCAGACTTTTCACCAGATTCTTTAATGCCAAACATCCTTCTAAATCATGGCCCACCCCTCCTTGATGGAAAGCACAGGTTGCATTGGGGTTGAAGAACTGCAGAGACTTCTCAAATGGTGGCCCCAACGGCCTAGTAACAACTAATCCTTGCTCCACCAAAGAAGGATACAGTGTTGTGTAGGTCATCGGTATGGGTGGAAAATTTAGTGTTACCGCCTGTCTTCTTTGAGGGGTATTTTGCTATGGCGCTGGCCGCCTCTGCTGCTGGTAATTCTGATTTTGATTTCTCGGCCACTACTGTTGATTCGATGGCTGGGGAACAGGAACTTGTTTCATCACCTGATGGTTAAAAGTGGACGTAACAGCCGCCACATAAGGTTGTTGTGCGAACTGCCATGGGTAAATCGGTTGTTGAGGAAAACTGGGACCTGGTTGTTGTTGAAAGAGAGATCGTTTCCATCTGGGATTCTGACTCTTTGACATAACAACATTAGTCTCACCTTCTTTCTTCTTATGAAAATTACCCGGAGACTTCTTGACACTGTTACTAGTGGAACTACTAGGTGAACTGGCTACTTTTCCGTTCTTCAAGCCCGCTTCTACTTTCACACCAATGGCAATAATCTCAGAAAAATTAGCACCAATATTACTGATCATCTTCTCATAAAATTCAGGCTTTACGGTATCCATAAACCAATCAGCTAATTCTTTTTTTGTCAACGGCGGTTCAAGCTGCGAGGCCGTCTCCCTCCATCTTTGAGTGTATTCTTTGAATGACTCGGTGTTCTTTTGAGTCATAGTCAGTAGTTGTCTATGATCCGGAGCTAAATCCAAATTATACTTATAATGTCTCACAAAGGCGTCCATCACGTCTTGAAAACACTTGATCTGAGACTGATCCAAACCTAGGTACCATTTTGCAGCGGCGCCCTTCAGGCTATCTTGGAAATAATGTATCAATAGCTAATCGTTGTCCATGTACGCAGCCATTCTCCGGAGGTACATGACCAAATGCGCTTTGGGGCAAGTAGCACCGGAATACAATTCAAAACCTGGCAGCCTAAACTTCGGTGGAATTACCAGATTTGTAACCAAGCACATGTCCTTGAGGTCAATACTGAAGACATTACTACCCTCCATAGCCTTCAACTTCCTCTGCATAACCTCCACACTTGCTCTCAACTTCTCATTACGATCATCCTCCTCCACAGATATATTGTCATAATCAAAATGATGTTGATTCTGAAAAATAGGTTGGAACTGGGTCTGCACCACAGGCAGAGCATAAGTTAGAATAATTTGCTGATTCTCACTAAACAACGGCACTGCTTGTTGCGTAGATTGAGGAGCCGTGGCTCGTATAAAATCAAATGGCATCCCTAGAGTAGGGTTCACAACAGGTACAACCGGCGGCTCTACGGTTGCAGCAACGACTTCTGAGACTACGGTGACCTGCATATCCATCTTTGCTCGTATAACATTCAAAGCTTCCATGATCTGCCCCATTCCTCCTCTTAATTCGTTGAGCTCGTTGTTAACCTGATCCAAATTCTCGCAATCCTCAGACATTCTTCTTCTTCGAGCCTGTGCCCGAATGTTGTAACGATGTAAAGAATTCAGGGTGACGGTTCTGGAGAAGATAAAACAACGATGAGACACGGAAGAATACATATGCACACGCGAAGATGCAAATGAGATGAAAATGCAGGCTAAACCATTAAGAACTAAAAATTATTCACAAACAATGTAAACAATAGGATTACCAACAACATAAACTCCTTCCCATTGAAAGATAATACGAGTGCTTACAAAAAGGAAATATTACAACCATTTTTCGAATTACATTAAAATAAATACAACTTAAAATAGGATTACAACAACTGATTATAAAACAGGAAACTTAAAAGCTACATCTCTAAATGGGAGGGCCCTTCGCCTTCGCTGATCCCTTTCATGATCTCCTTGATGTGCTGCTTGGTTTTGGCCTTCTCAACAGTCAGCTCCCCCAACAACTCTATCCTCTTCTGCTTGGCACTCGCGGGTGTCTCGTAGTATGGAAAAGGCTTCTTCATGCTGAGCGAAATCCCTTGCGCCCATTTCAAATGAGCTTCTGTGACGGGACCGGCAGTGGTCCACCTCTGTTGATTAATGTGGAACCAGGCGTGCCCCATTTTGAGTTTGTCTTCAAATCCCTCTCCATACCCATAATAGATCAACTCCAGCTCCTTGGGATCTGGTTGTTCCTCAATGGGATGACCCAGTTGGCAACGAGCGAGCACCGGATTATAGTTGATGCAACCATTCTGTCCCATGAGCGGCACGTTGGGATAGTCCCCACAGCTTACAATCATAAGGGTCCCTCTTGGGTCCGAATCATACCACTTGATAGCAGAACGTTCTAGCTCCATCTGTTTCTTAGCCCAAAGGGCGCTGTCTCTTACCTCCCAAAATGTTGGAGTTGTAGGCAAATACGAAATGAACCACTTATAGAGCAGTGGAGCACAACAGACAATCACACCTTGTCTTTTCATGAATTATGTAGTAATTGAGAAGTACATATCAGCTAATAGAGTAGGGACAGGGTTCTGACTCATAAAGATTCGGATAGCCTGGACGTCAACGAAGTCTTCGACATTGGGAAACAGGAATAACCCGTACACTAGCAGAGCAAAAATTGATTCAAACATTACAGAGTCTCCCCTTCCTTGAAAGTGAAGAGCCCTTTCAATCAAAAACTGAGATGGTAAACCACGATACCCTTCTCTAGTAATCATGTTCTCTCGTATATGTCTCTTTTGGATCCTTAACCCTGCAGCAATCTCTTGGTTAAGGAACTCCCCTTCCACACCAGAAAATGGAGGATGATGCTGAATTGGTAAACTCATCATAGCTGAATACTCCTCTATAGTTGGAACTAGCTGGAAATTAGGAAATATGAAACAACGGTATGTGGGATGATACAGTTGCACCAAGTTTTCCAGCAATCCTTCCTTCACATGTAGTTTCATTAGGGACAGAAGGTCTCCGTACTTCTCGATGAAACTTAGCGGGTCTTCAATTCTTCCTCCGATCTCTATCAGCTGCTCGGCGTTAGGGATCAGGAAAGTAAATGGCCAGTTTATCTTCTTGGTAGCCTCCATTCTTTACAAAGCCTGCAAAACAAAGTTTAGTGTCTTGACGGTTTAGCGAAGATGCAAGATGCAATGCAAAGTTTCATGGAATTCAGACATTTTTGCAGAACATCGTGAAATATCAAAAAACCTCATTTTCATTAAAAACGGATTACAATAGTTAATACACTTCTGAGAGTCATAGAAAAGAAACTAAATAAAAGTCTAGAAAGTCCTAAGGAGAATCTCCTAAGAGTCGTACCTTGAGCCTTTTGTTTTCTTCCTCCATCTGATCTCTTTTTGCGACGAGGTTGTCGACGATCGTCTTCCAAGATGTAGGATGAACAATAGAAGAACTTGGGCCTTCTTGGACCTTCCTTTTCTTGTAAGAGGTCAGTTCTTCATCCTTGGCACGCAGTTGTTTTCGAAGTTCAAAATTCTCCTCAACAACCACCTGATACTTGAGTCTCCATGCTACCTCTGATCGCTGGGTCTGTTTCAATGATATCTCTAATTCCTCTTCTTTCGACATGAAGTACAGAATAGGATCTTCTTTCATGGGAATTGGTTCATCCCTCTTGTAAGGCATCTTCAATTCAATGGCTCTCTTGCGGACCCACTGAAGATATGGCTCCAAAGAAACACAATTGGGTTTCCCCAAGGAGCTACTTCCTCTTTTACACTTGCTACCCCAGGCTTTCAAGATTAGATCTCTTTGTTCTTCATTCTTATCATACTCTTCAAAATAAATTCCCTCTACATGAATGCTTAGAGGTTTATCCTTCAAAGGGTATCCTAATTGACGGCGTTCCAACACCGGATTGTAACTGATTCCACCTTTGATGCCAAGAAGAGGCACATTGTTATACTGGCCATAACTGTCTGTTATTGAGATTTTGTCGTGCACTCGATTGTACCAATCAATGTCTGCATGAGAAAGGGCCATAATCTTCTTAGACCACCATCCCTTTTTAGGATCCCAGAATGCGCCTTTCTTCAGTAAATGTGAAACAAACCATCTATATAACACAAGGATACAGCAAGTGATATGTCCATTACTATGGGCATTTCTTGTATGGACTGAGTGGTAGGCTTCAGCAAGTAAGGTAGGTACAGGGTTCTACTTTAGGAAAATTTTGATTGCATTTAGATCCACAAAGTTATCAATGTTCGGGAATAGGAAAAGTCCATAGATGAGTAGAGCAAAAACAGCTTCAAAGGCATCCTTGTTGGAGTGCTTAGCGAAGTAATAGGCTTTTCCAAACAGAAACTTGGCGGTCAACCCAAAAATTCCTCCCTTGGAGATTAAGTTGTTTTTGATGTCAACTAATTCCAAGTGAGTCTCCTTAGCTATCTCTTCCTCTTTTGGATCTATGTTGAAAATAGGGAAAGGAGAATCATCCTTGATGGGTAAACCAACTATCTGAGAATATTCTTCAAGTGTAGGCAAGAGCTGATAGTCGGGAAAGGTGAAACAATGATACTTTGGGTCATAGAACTGAAGCAAAGTTGAAAGGAGTCCTTCATCGACACTTTTCTTCAACAATATCCATAAATTCCCATATCTGTCTTTGAATCCTTCGGTGTCTGTTAGCAAATCTCCCAATCTCCTTAGGTCATCCAATCTAGGGCTCTTGAAAGTGTATTTCACAGTTTTCCTTCTTGATTCGTCCATGATATTTCTGTGACATTTTGCAAAAAGAAGTCTGAGTTCCATGAAACTGATATGAATATGCTTATGCTATATGGATGCAACAAACACATACAAATACAAACACATAAAGGTTTGGGTTAAGAGCATGGAGTCAAGGTTCACCCTTCCATTGGTATGTACTATGGTTTCCACCTGCTGAACAAGGTTCTAAAGGGTTCCCAGAGTCTACGATCCATCTTTCGGATTTTGTTGACTTCCCAAATGACTTGGTAATCAACAAAATTCTCAAGAGAACCTCATCTGAGTGTAGTATCGTGTAGCAACTAATTCAGAAATAGACTTCTTCATAGTCCCCGCACTACATCTAAAAGGCTTAAGTGGGGTTTGGAAACTACGGTTCTCAGAATCAATGGCACCTAAATTAAGAGTAGCACGCTTTCACGAATAGGATCGTTCAACATGACTAAACTCTCAAGAGGGCCTCAACTGAGTGATGGTGTCTCAAGCTAACTTTTTCAGGAATCGACTCCTTCAAAGCCTCCTTGAATATACCATCGTCCTATCATAAGTGCACTCAAAATCCAGGTTAGGATTTATCTCACCACTCAACAATGTCAAACCCAAAGAAAGAACTCAAGCAAATATATAGACATACATAGATATGTACAAGCATAGTAAACAAACATAAATAACATAAGCAAAAGCAAGGTGGGCTTAACCCTCAAAAAGTTTTACAGTCTTTATCCCCAGTGAAGTCGCCATTTCTGTTGCGGTGAAAATCGGATAACAAGCTATTAATTAACTTGCATCATATTTCTTTTACAACCGACTTTGATTTATCCAAAGGAAAGGTTCAAGATCGTTAAAAAAAACCTAAAGGGGGGAGATCTAAGGTTCGGGGGTTGGTTACGCCTAGGGAAGGTATTAACACCCTAAACGTTCGTAGTACTCTACGGGAGCCTCTTGTTTTACTTGTTATATCTTACTCGCTTGCTAAAGGGGCTATGCTAAAGGTTGAAACCCTAGGGGTTAGTATCTAAGTATACTCGACAAAGCATCGCACTTTGCGCCTACGTATCCTTGGGAGTGGAATCAAAGTATCTGTAGTTCACCTTCTACTGAATGATTGACTGTGGTCAATATTCAGAGGGGAAATGAGTGTGACCTCATTGTAGAGTATAAGAACTCTCTAAGTCTAGTTATAATGGTCCTATGTTATGTTTTAAAGTTAAAGAGAGAAAGTGAGTATTCATTAGGATGAATATCACCAAGAGTGTAAGAACTCTCTCCTAAGGCTAGTTATAACTTATTGGCTCTTAGGAGGCCAAGAAATGAAAGTCATCTCCTAAGAGGCTACTAAGGTAAGATGGGGGCTATGACTTTAAGAGTCAACATTAATCACCTTCCTTTGGAATGGGGATAAAAACAGTTATAAGATATGATAACAAGAGATATTGATAAAGATGAATAAGATAACAACAATAGCATGAGTATGGCAAGAAGTATTTCATAATAAAGCATGGATAAGATGGACATGAACATCATAGAGACATGTAAACAAAGACAAATCAGCATGTGTTAATCTTAAGGAAGACAATCACAAGAAACAATCACAAGAGAAAGAACCATGAGTTTAATCAAAGATGATATTTAAAGAAGAATAAAGTTCACATCAAACACATACACATGATAAATCAAACATGGGATAAATTTGTTCAAGACTTAAACAATAATTAGTGAATAAACACTCAAATTATCAATAAAGATGACTCATAAATAAAGTTAACCATTAATCCAAAGATGGGTAATTTAAAATCACATATTAATAATTAAACTTAAATAAACAATTAAGAAATAAATTGATAAGTAAAATTAAATAAAGATTAAAATATTTTTGGAGTTTTTGAAATAAAGAAAAAGTTTTAAATAAAATAAGAAAAGGTTTTTAAAAAAGATTTGAAATGAAAATAGTTGAAAATAAAATTAAAAGAAATAAAAACCCACGCAGGGGGGGTGCAATAGCAAACTAAACTAGTTAAGAAACAAAGGAGAGTGAAGTGGGCCAAAAAAAACTGGGGTGGTGATAGCAAACAGGCCCAGGCGAAATGTAATAAGAGAGCAAAAAAGAAAAGGCACAAAAGGATGGTCTGGGGCAGGATTCGAACCCCAGACATCCTTCTAAACGCGCGCATGGTTTTACCACTGGGGTGGCTATACATCCAATGTATAAGCCCACCCCATAAAGATATAACCCATGAGTTTCTCTGAATGGTTGGTTTAAAAACCACATGAAAAAGTGTACGTGACATGTTAGCAAAAAGGCATCAACCGGTCATGAAATTTTAAGTGACAAAAGGACAAAATGAAGCCCTTGCCAATCACGCACTTCCATCTCTCTCTCCCTTCATGCATCATGCAAACAGAATATAATCTCATCGTGAAGAAAACGCATGGCTTCCATGGTATTTCCTACCAATCCTCCAACCTCAATTCTTAACCAAACTTCATGAAATAAAACCCAAACTAGTAGTACTCATAACATAGAATGATAGTGAACCCTAAACACCTTAAGATAGCAGCTAAAAACACGAGTAAAAACAATGGAAAACCAAGGTTCCAAACCTGATAGTGCAAAAAAGCAACACATAACTCAACACCTCCATTCATATTATAATGCATCACGTAAACACAACACATTCATTCATTAACATGAAAACCCACTTAATCATAAACATGGTAAGCATTCATGGAGATCAATCATAGTATGCTCATGGCATGGAATCTATGAGTGTGAAGGGCAAGAACAAAAGCTTACAACTTCAAATATTGTTAAACCAAAATAACACACAGTGAGTGATAGGAGAGTACTTTAGGGTTTCTGATCCTTCAAATGATAAAATGAACATCACTTATCCATACTTCCATACTGACAGTGCAACTGGTTCCATGTAAAATCTAACTTAATTCATGTTATCATGCTTCAAGATTACAGTGATACAAATATGAACCCAACTTGAAACTCAAAACAATGATCCAAAGTATAATACACTCTTGAATATAACAACAGCAAATGAAACCAAACAATTCCAAGCATACACACATCCTTAAGCATGGTAATGATATGAGAGTTATTTGAACATGTGGTCATGGGTATGGGGGAAAAGAATGAAACAAAACACTCATCATGTTAAAATATTTTAAGCAAACTCCGAGGGTAAACTCTGGTATTCAATTGGCTAAGCAAAAGTGAATGTCAAGAACATACAACGTGAACTGCTTCATATGAACTCAACATTATTTCAAAACATAATAGATGAGCAGCATGGAAGGCATGGTATCATTCAGAAATGATTATATATGGAACCATGAAGACATAGAGACATGGTAGATGCTTACCAAGTGGTGACAGACCACTGCTTCTTCACTTTAGAGCTTAGAAATCCACCTTCTCCCTTTGGCTGATGATGATTCGCAAGACCTCTGAGTAAAGTGCTCAGCTCTTTCTCTTTTTGGTTGCTAGGACAAAACTCACAAGTTGCTCGTGTGTTTTGATATTGTGTGTGTTGTTGTTGATGAGAAGTGAATGAGAGTGTGGCTCCTTTTATAGGTGAACTGGTGGTTCATTTGCATAGAAAACTCAGTGGTCATTGGCTTGGCACAAGGGAGAAATATCGCAAACATGATACTACACGCATGGCCCTCTTTCCACTTTTCAGTCTTGAGCCAAGTGAAGATTTGTTGTAGCTTGCTTAGGGTTCAAATCAGAAAAGAAATGGGAAAGTCTCAGGGATTAGAGTACAAAAATGGATTATACAAAGGTTAACTTTCTCACAGCATGCCAGCCTGTCATTTGCTAGCTTAATCAAGTACCAACCAGTTGTACTTTGGGAGCTCCCTTTGCACGGGTTTGATGGAAAAGTGTTGGGAATAGGTAAAGAAAAGGTCAGCTGGTGTGTACTTGTGATGTGTGGTTCAGAATTTGGTTAAAATGAAGCATGGCTGGTGTGAATCGAACAAGACCATGGACCTCTAGTTAGCACATGATAGCTCTTTGTCAAATGCACCAATTGAGGTGATTCTTACACCTTTTGAAAGTTGGCATGAAATGGAACAATTTTGATGTTGGGGAAAGTTTGAGATAATGACTAGAAACACATGGAAAATCGTGGCAAAGTTTGGTGATCACAAAGAATAAAACCTGAATTTTTCTAAGTGTGAAATAACATTGTAACATGCTCACTTTGAGATGACATAACTTAATGCTCAATTCTCCAATTCGTGAGTTCCTTGGCTCTTTGGAAAATAGGCATTTGATAGAGCAAATTTCATGTGGAAAGATTCTTGAAATATGGTTTGGAAAAGTGTGAAAATTAGCCATGAAGTCGTGTACAAAAGGGCTGTCCAAGAAACTTAGAAAAATTCTAAGTAATAGAAATTTCCTCAATTGAAACACCTAACTTTAACACATCATAACTTGAGATTGGAGCATTCAAATGAGATGTTCCACATATGGTTGGAAAACTCTCATCATGCTCTAAAACTTTCATTTGGGACCCAAGTCTTGAATCCAAGTGGAAATGGGTGAAAAATGAGGTCAAAGTTAGAGAAAATTGTGAAGAAAAGTGTTGAAATTTTCTAAGTGTTGGGTCAGATTATCTTGCAAGCTTCATAACTCAAAAACCAAGCATTTTTGGATGAAAAGTCGTATGGAACAAATTGAATATCTTGAAAAGAGCTTTCCAATGAGCTTTGAGTCACTCAATTTGAGTGTGTGGTTTAGGAGTTATGGTCATTTCAAATTGTGCTATTAGAGGGAAAATCTCACATATGAAATCTTTCATGAGCAAAACCCTACTTCTCTTGTAAGAAACCTCATGAAACTTGATCTGGATAATTTGAATACCTCATGAGACATTCTATGATGATTAGAACCATTGACACCTCATTTGAACCAAAATTCCCAAGGATTAGGGTTTCAGTCAAACCCTGATTTTGACTGTGAATGCACTGAGGTCAGATCTTGTAAAATTGCTTCCTCCTTCTCATCTAAAGGTCTTAGGAGACTCTTGAGGATGTTGATAAACCAATAGAATCAAGAATTAGGGTTTGGGAGTTCATCTTGATGAAAATCAAAGTCCTTGACTGATTGGTGTCACAGAAACCCTAATTTGGAGGTATAGTGAGGCTGAGGCTCAAACTTCTCTTATTGAGGACCCATAGATCTTGGATCCCTGTTGAATGATGTCTCTTAGATGTAGATGACCTTAAGTTGTAAGTGAACCACACAAATCTTGACTTGATAGAGCCAATTTCTCAGTGATTTCTTCAGAGCAAAACCCTAATTCCAAAGTTCTTGCATTGGAGATCTTTTGTTGACTTGACTTGCTTCAAAACAACTTGTGGAGCCTCATGGTGATATGAAAACCTAATTTGAACACAAAGAAACAAACTGCAAGATATGGGTTAGCTCAAACAGTGCAGAGATGATTGACCTAAGATGCACAAATGAAGATGAAATCTAAGGGTAAAAATTTGGGGTACAACAGTGAGTTATCCTAAAGTCTATGGCTAAACAGAAAATGGGGATGGGGGAGACTAAGACGGACTCACAAGGATTATCGCAATCCAATGCCTACGTGTCTTTATGGACGAACGAAGAATCAGAGTCAACGTAGTTTGACAGACGGGTCGAAAAGGAGGGAAGGGTGCTCGCCAAGATATCGCATCTTGTGCCTACGTATCCTCAATCGGATGAGAGAGAGGAAATCAGAGCAGTCGTAGTTTGACCTAACAAGGTCTTTATGTTTTTTATGAGCGACGTTAAGTTCGCGTCCGGCAGTTAGGGTCGATGCCTGTTTGCGACAAAACGGAAAATAACGTGCTCTTTTTTGAAAAAGATTTGAAACTTAACAATCCCGAAGGATGAAAAAAGTTTGAATTTGTTTTTGTTTTTTTAGACAGAAGTGAATTAAAGTTAGTTCGTAACTTGCATTGCACTGAAGTCTATGACGTAGGAACGAATGCATAGCAAATCGTCCCAAGATGGGACGTCCACTAAACACACTAGAAAAATGAAAGGAAACCCCTCATTTCTCATTTCCCACATACAAGGCTCATGCGCAATACACGTTACCTTTATTAAGTGTCTTAGGATTGTTATGAGATGAGAAGAGAAGACTCAAGTCGAAAAGAAAATGCTACGGGAATTCTATCCTAATGTTGTCATGCAAAAGTTGCCCTAAGGTCGAGGTAAGAGGGGAAAATTCTACCTAATGTTAGCATGCATGGATTGAGAGCCTAATGTCTACCCTACTCCAAGCTTAATCAAAGATTAAGTTGGATTAGGGAACCCTAAGGGAGCATACAAAGGTGGATCCAAGACTTGAACAAGTCTTAAGATCCAAAGGGGGGAGAGAAGAAGTGGAAGAAATGAAGAAGAAAGAGAGATAAGAGAAAGAAGGACAATGAGGTTCAAACAATAATACATAAGCATCAAGTAATGTGCACATATCTCAAACCAAGTCCAAAGATTGGAAATCAAAACAGTTAGGCAAAACGATGCACCAATGCACACACCAATGACTTAAGATAAACAAAGAAGTATTATCTATCATCAAGCAAAGTGAAATGAAGTCAAATGATGTGAGAACCAAGGTAGGGTAGTAGCTATGTCAAGGTGCATTCAACTCATGCTATGGATCAAAAGAAAAGCACAAAAGTTTAAGTCATACACCAAATCCAAACTCCATCAATTGTCAAACATATAATCATGTAAAACACGCCTCAAAGAAGTAATCATGTAAGATCAAGGTATGAATACAAGTAGGGGCAGTAGTGTGTGTGTGAAGATCAATTCAAACTCAAGTTCAACATGTCAAGCAAGAAACATGAACATCACATCACAACAAGTTCACACAAATAAGCATGTATCAATCTAAGTTCTTCATGAAAGGGAATCAAAGTTCATGTAAAGTTCAAGAAGTGAGAAGACATGCAATTATGCAATGAACACAAATCAAGGTAGCATGGACACTCAAGCATTTATGTCCTCTAAACATCCTAGGCACCAATCAAAACTAGGTCTAATGAGCATGTATACATACCACAAAGTAAGATCACATGGAGGCACCAAGTTAACACACATTGCATCACACATGAAAAATAACCAGGGGTGTTTAAAAATTATGGAATAATGACCAAGGTATCTAGAAGGCAGTAGCTTAATGTGCTCTAAACGATTGCCTAAGAATGTGTGCAAAGGATGCTCAAACCACCTCAAACATTAGGCAAATACACAATTCATTGATCAAACGAGTTAGGCATTAAAAGAAATCCCAACATGAACCCAAAATACATGATTAAGACATCAAATGAACACTCAAATGCCCTACATACATGTGCCTAAGTGTGTACAAAAGGATGGATTAAGAATCAATTGGAAAGATCATGAATCAAGGCAATAGTTCAAAGACTAGGTCAAAGAAACACATCACACAATTAAATCAAAATAAAATATCAAAAAGAAAATAAAAATCATGAAAAATAAGTCAACACAATAGTTGACCAGAAAAATATTTTTGGTGATTTTATAATAGGTTTTAACAATAAAAATAAAAATGAAATCAAAAATGAAATAAAAAGAAAAATAAAAACACAATGGTGAGGAGGGAGGTGTAATAGTAAAACCAACACAAGAGGACTCAATACTGCGCTCGTATGGGCCTCAAAACTGGTGGTGTGGATATTAAAGATGTGCAGGCCCACTTCAACCTCAGTCCACATAAACAAAAAAACCAATCACTAAGTGAAACGCACCGTTTCATTAAAAGTTGAATGCCATGTGAAAATTTCAACACATCTGTCACCAATACATTGACCGGTCAACAAAGTCAAACGCCACCTCAGTCTATCACCTCAGACACCGGAGCCCTAGCTCCGGTCGTCTTCTCCGGTGAGCTTCACCGGTGACGACTGTAAATTGCACTAAAACAGCCACAACCTTGCACTATTTTGAAGTATTTTTCACGCTAAATCCAAATCCAAACTCAAAAATGATTTTCAAACACACTAACATCATGAATCGAAGCAAACAAGGAATCATGCTCAAACTGAAAACATCTCAAACACAGCAAAAAATAACCTAAACAATGCCTACATCTCTGTAGGACTTCAGAACAGCCAACAACAAGGTTCAATGTACGTTTAACATGAGAGATAATAGATCTGAGAATTTTACCTAACGGAGAACAGTCTGTTGCTTCTTTGACAAGATTGAGCTCTACAAATGCTATGGAAAACTTCAGAGTTACTTGGAGAATGCAGATCACAACTTGTTCTGGTCAGAAAATTGTTGGAACTCTTCACACCACTTTAACTCAATTTTGAAGGATATGGAGCTTGTAGAGCTTCAAACAATAGATCCAAAAATGATTCCTTGCATACAGAAGTGAGATGGTGCTTAATAGATGATGATTCCACCAAGAAAGCTTCAAAAAAAACTCAGAAAACCACCAACTCGAGTGTGATGAAAAAATGAGAGAAATTGAACTTTTTTTATCTGATCTTGCCAAAATGAAAACCTCTCCTCACGATTTAGGGTTTGTGTTGCTTAAATATGGTGGGTTTGCTTTGGTCATTTGGGCCATTTCCATCAACCATAACTTGGCAAAACATGCCCCATTTGATGTGTTCTTGGGCCCTAGTAAAAATAGGAAGAACCAATAACAAATTTCATGTTGAAATTAGCTTGAAACAATGCCTAGATGATGATAAAAATCAGCCACGAAGATATGTGTTCACAGCTGCCAAAATGACATGAGAAAGTTCTAAGTCATAAACACAACTTGACAACTTGGTGACACCGTCTTTAAGCCTTCATAAGTTGGTGAATTCTAAACCAAATGAGGCAAACTTGGGTTCTTTAGAAAGAGGGCATTGCATTCTACAACATTCATGTTGAAGATTTCTCATGATAAGGCTTGGAAGTCATTCAAAAATGAGTATGAACATGAGTGCACAAAACTGTCCAAGGATAACTTAAAAAAAATTCTAAGTTTTCACATTTTACAACTTGAAACCTTGGACTTTAAGAAACCATATCTCTCTAAAAAATGATCCAAATGGGACAAACCTTACATGGTTGGAAAGCTTAGAACAAGCTCTATAACTTTCCCGTGAAAAGATTTCCAAATGGAGCTTGCATCATGGTGCAAAATGGCCATGAAGGTGACTGGTCCAAGCTTAGAAATTTCCAAAAATAGAAAGTTCCCAAAACCTAGTTCTTTCCAAAAATGGCAACTTTTCAACTTTCTTGATTTTTCATGAATCTTTGAGCATTTCTTGATCAAATCTTGTCCATTGGTCATATATGACTTGAAAATCAACATGTTGACCTCAAAAAGTCAGGAGTTGACTTTTTCACTGCACAATTGACTTTTTCCCCAATTCTCCTAATTTGGAATCTTTTGAACAATTGAAACCCTTCTGAACCAAATTGATGGACAATTCTCCATTCCAAGGCTCCTTTGTGGCTTGAGTATTGAGGATATCAAGGACCATCTCTCCTCTTACTCTCTTGGTCAATACACGTGATCTCTTGCTTGAACCTTTGGAAAACACTTTCTTCCCTTGAATTAACCTAGACACCTTGATCCCATGCTAAGAACCAATGATATGCACAGATGCTAATGCAAAAATGAAATGAAACATAAGCCAGTTAGTACTAAAGTATGAGGGCAAATTTTGAGGTGTTACAGTCCTATCTTGTGCCTACATATCTGACTAAAGAATCAGAGCAACCGTAGTTCACCTAACTAAGGGTGATTTTGAGGAACCATTGACAATGGCCAAAGTTCCAAGGGAATATGAGTATGAGCTCATCTTAGAGTTTGAAGAAACTCTCTAAGTATAAGTTATGATGGGGAAAAAGTGAGTTCTCATGATGATGAGAGTCACATAGAGTTTCCAAACTCTATCCTATTGCTAAGTTATGATTCAATGGCTCTTATGAGAAACATTTTAGACATTTTAGACATTATGCAAGGTTAGAACCAAACATTTTAGACATTATCTAAACAAGATGAATAAAGATAACATGGTAAGAGAAATAAAGAAGTCAAATGTGTTCAGGGTAGAAACCCTAAAAAGGCCCTCCACTTTCAACATGAACAAGTACCTAAAAAAAAGTTGATTTTCATTAATTCCTTTTTACATTCAAAAAGTAGACTCATTAAGAAACATTTAGCAAAAAGAATGAGTGAAAAAGGATAAAAATGGTTGAGTTATGGAATTTTGAAGTTCAAGTACAAACCATAAATGTATACAAAACAACATGTTATAAAAATAATAAGAGAGGTCCCCCATGGGTATTGAACCCAGGACCTTGCGGATGCAGACCCAAAACATTGCCAATCATGCCAACGCGCGCGTGCTTAACAGGTTATAGACACAAAACAATATATAGAGAAGAAGGATATTTTGGAAAATTAAAATAAAAGGACTAGGGCGAGGGGGATTTGAACCCCAGTCCTAAGGGTCAAATGGGCATGTGTATGTGTGTGCTTGCCACAGGGGTGGCTGTTACATCCAGTAACAAACATGACTCCATATTCGTTTAAGTATTGGCAAGCGAGGAAATGAGTGCTAGCATATAATTTGCCACAACCAGCCAGAGCAAGGAGTCCAAGAACTCAACCTGATAACTTATCAAATCAATTATCCCAACTGGACATACTCAACGATTTCTTCTACCAAAATCATGCTCAACTTAATCAAAATAGTAAACATGACACGAATTGTTGCATTGAAATTAGGTACAATGATTTTATAGCCATGTACACTACAAGTAGAGCACAAATACGCTATATGTCTTAAGCTGGCAAATGAACAACAACAAGATGATGAGATGAATTAAGCTCCTGTTATGCATAAGGCCAGAACCAATAAAGTTGGATGAAAACATCAACCTGAATGCAGAGTTTCTATAACAGATGATGGCATTCTATTGTATTAACCAATAATTGCATGAATCTTATGAGATAGCTCAGAAAAACTTTGAATCAAGTAGCATTAGTCCCAAAAGTTCAAACTAGCAGGTGACAGTATTTTCGAGTCATTCATTCTAAGTGTTGAGAGGAAAACTTACATGATGATATCATTGCAAATACATGGTCATGTTTGATATATGTCAGCTCAGGTATTACACTCTTAATGTTCAAAAAGCAGCTTAGGCACGTTATTCTAAGTTATGAGACAAGAGTAAGACAGGACAAACAATAACAGATTCCATATTTAAGTAAGAACATGACAACTTCAATCATTAGTGACAAGATTTGGAACATATCAAATGAGTATTAACAAGATGATGACAGTAAGATAGAGATCAAGTAGTGCAAATGTTGTCAAGTGCATTCAGGCTTTCAATATCACAATAGCAACAATACAAAACCAAATGAAATTTTTTCTCAAGACATGACGAACAAAACAAAACAGAACATACCAATACAGAACAACCTGTCATTTCATAGGGCAGGTTACTATTACTTCACACACAAGCAATTATTAGGAATGTGTTTCAATGCTTTTGAACATAACAGTTTATCCACAAATCTTGTACTCGTAATTCAAATGAGATAACAGTTTGAACAACTTGAGCATATGGTAGACAAGCATGTTAAAAGTTGACACATACACCCAACTAGAATATGCAGAGTTTACACACATATGATATTAGCAGGCAGAGATTTCAAGAAATTGCTAGCTCATACATCAGTCACAAGTACACAAGTCACATTGGCTCAAAACAAACAGCATAGTATGAGTAGAGATGCATCATTATGAGATTTAGACAGGCACAAGGGCAAAACAAGCTTAACAAAGTAAGAACATGCACATCATGAGTCTAGATATGCTAACTAATCAACAATTAATAATGACAGCAATGTGAACATGGCATAGCAATTTGTATGCATAATAGGATGTGAAAAGAAAGTGTATTATATCAGAATGAATTCACAACCAACTTTATTTTAGGGACAAACACCAGCAATTACATACACGCATGCAGTCAGTTATCACAAAGTAACACTATGTTACCTCACACATAAGCAAATATTAAGGGTGTGCTTTATTTCTTAAAGACAAGATAATTCATTACACAAAACTTACATATATGACCTAAACAGATAGCAAGGCAACAGTAGCTCAACTTAAATGTACATCAGATGGCATATTGATACAGGTTTGAACACATAGCATAAGTTTTGGCACACAAGGAGAAACCAATCATATCAACAGGTTGTAAACAAGTTAGAACCACAAGTCATAACCAGTTACATAACTTCAGTATGTTAGCAGTTCAAATATCCAACCTTAAGCACAAAAAACCAACTTAGTTCATAATACAAGATCATGACATGTCAAAGTTGTGTACAAAACAGGATATGGATAAGCACATGAATAAATACAAAAGGGCATTCTTGTAACAGACTGAGTAAAGAACAAATTTCCTGCTCAAAAGCAAAGCCTCTTGGATACAAAATATAACATGAGTTCTTGTATACAAACTGACTAAAAAAACAGTGATGACAACAAATGATACAAGTCATTTTTAGTGAAAAACAGTCAGGCTCCATTGCTAACAAAGTTTTGACCAGTTATTGTAATCTTGGAACCATACCAACATAAACAGCTCTATCATGGAACTCACAAGTCATAAAAGTGCAAGTGTTTTAAATCAGCAGGAATGAGCTATATTTAAGGACCTTGTCATAATAACATCCAAGCATACCAGAAACAGTCACGAGCCTGCTATTTCTCCTTGCATCCAAGTATTGACAAGTTCACACAACCATAAAGTCACATAGACTCAAAAAGCCAGTAATGTTTCAAACATAATAACAAAAACAAAAGACAATGCACATATCTACTTCATATCAGCAGGATAACCAAACTATGGTTGTAGGCTATGGACAGAAAACTCAAACACACATTGTTTACACATTATGGATGAATGGAATAAAAACACACAAGACATATATTATAGTAGCAACCATGATGATAACATGTATGGGAGTATGAACAATGAGTAGGAATATAGAGAATGAAATAGGGATGTTACCAAGTGGAATATGTCCACTGCAACTTCAGTTATGCACAAGCTTCTTTCTTGCTGAACCAAACACGAGCTCCCAAAGCAAAGCTTCTTTCTCTTTCTTCTCTTACAAGACCTCAAACTCAGATGTATTTAGAGTGTGTTTGTGAAAAATGTTGGTATCTTACAAGTGTTGAGATGACCTCCTTTTATAGGCTGGGAAGGTTGGTTTTGATTCCTTGAGACCAATGGAAAAACTCATTACCTGCTGGATAAAGAATTAGGGTTTGCAAGGATCAATTTTTAGCCTTCAAACTTGGTCAACCTTGGAGAAAAAACCGCCTCACATGCTGCACAAAGGCTTCAGAGGATAGAGCTCAGGTTTGTTATGTTTCACCATTTCATGTATTGCTGCAAACCTCCTTTTTGTTGTGTCATAAAAGTGAAAGCCCAAAGTGGAAATGTTTGGGATCCCCATAGGGAGACAACACGCCAAGTAAGGGCTTGGTGAAAAGATATTATGAGTTGTTGGCAAGAAAAGAATCATATTGGTTTGATTTAGTTCAAAATGAAACTTGGTTTGTGTAGTGGAAATACAAAGTCATGGACCTCTCTTTTCTACACAATATCTTGTGACCTAGTGAATCAAAGTCATGGTCATTCCCTCTTTTGAAAGATGGCATGGAGTAGAATGGCTTTGGTGTTTGGAAAAGTTTAGAACTCAGCCCACAAACATGTGAAAAATCGTGGACAAAATTGATGCACTAAAGAGTTTAAAAATTTGACTTTCCTAAGTGTGTACACATTTCATCATGCCAACTTTGGGATGTCACAACTTGATGATCATGCTCCAATTTGTGAATTCTTTGGCTCTTTGAAAAGTAGGTATTTGATATAACAATGTTCATGTGGAAAATGCCTTGTGATGAGGTTTGTATCTTTGAGAAAAATTGAGTCAAAGTCATGCGCATAAGTTGTCAAGAAGGACTTAGAAAATTTTCTAAGTTATTGAATTTTTACAATTTGAAACATCCATCTTTAAAGCATCATAACTTGAGATTGGTTTATCCAAATGAGGAGTTCTACACATGCTTGGAAATCCTGAAGAACAAGGAACAACTTTCATGTCCAAAGATTTTTTATTAGAGGCCAGGAACTAGGTTAAAAATTGAGTCAAAGTTGGATGAAAATTAAGGTAAAATGACCAAAATTTCACTAAGTCCTAAAGGCAACTTATCTTCCAAGCCTCATAACTTAAATATCATGCATTTTTTGAAGAGAGGTCCTCTAATACACTTTGAAGTTCATGGAAAGAGCTTTACTTTGAGCTTTGAGGCTCTCAATTTGGATGTGTGGTTTGAAAGTTATGACCTTCCCAATTTTGCACAAGAAGTGAATTTTTCACACTTAGAAAGTTTCAAAGACCAAACATTGCCCTCTTTGCAAGAAAACTCTCAAAACTTGATTTCTCATGCCCTAACTCAACAATTAGACATGTCATGATGGATTAAGGACTTGGATGCTTCATCTTGGATCAAAATCTCAAAAGTCAAATCCTCAGTCAAACCCTAATCTTCTTCAGGAGTACAACATGGATGATCTCTGATGATCTTGCCTCTTCAATCTCTCCCAAAGCTCATAGATGGACTCTAGGGATATTTGGTGTCATATGGAATCATGTCCCAAAGCTTGGGAACATGTCTTGATCAACATCAAAGACAATGGTTGACTTATCTTACCAGAACCCTAGTTTGAGGCATGGTGAATTTGTGGCTCAAGATACTTGTGATGATAGCCAAATGATATTGAAATCTTGTTGAATGAGACCTCTTGAATGTAGGAAAAATCAATTGGTTGATGAACCACGCAAATCTTAACTTGACAGGGAAAAAATCTTCAGTGATTCCTCCGATTGAAACCCTAATTCCACACTTTGGTCTGGTGATCCTTTTGTTGACTTGACTTGATTCAAAGCCTTGAGATCTTGGTTTTAAACAACTGGTGAACCTTTGTGAGGGTTGTATGGAGTAAAAGAATACCTTAGGAGGCCTTGGATCTCTTTGTGCAAATCCTAATTTCAAACATAAGAGAAATAGACTGCAAGATATGGGTTAGTTAAATAGTGTATATATGATTGATCCTAAATGTCTATGCAAGATGTTATGACATCTAAGAGGTAAAATTTGGGGTACAACAGTTGCCCCTATTTAAATAGCTTTACCAGATGGCACGAGGAAAGGAAATCCTCGGGACATCAAGGTGGAAAGATATTTAAATATAGCAAACCAAAAATTTTGCCCTTAGATGGAATACAGATGCTAAGGACAAGTGATAAACATGCAAATGCTGACATGCCATGAACTTCTAGTATGATGATATGATGTCATGATAGTGCAAAGATGCAGACAGACTAGACACCAAAGGATAAAGAGCGAACAAACGCAAGTGAGTAACACCGGGGATGGATGAAGGTTAATATCCGTGAGGCAAACTCACTGGGGACACATGCTAACCGACAAAAGAGACTCATTAGGGAGACTCTAAGGAAAGACTGGGGATAGAAAAGTATATGAGGGAAAAATCACAGGTCCTCACTGGAGATAAGAGCCAGAGAGGTATTCTCCACTGGGGAAAAATCCAGAGAGATGGACGACAGGTTCAAAGGTGACCGGACGACGCTGGGGAAATAAAGACACATTCTTACTGGGCATGAAACCAGGAAGAAGACACAATCTCCATTGGGGATCAGTTTGAAATAAAAGGATAGACATCCTACAAAGATTTTCTGGGGATTTCTTATACTGAAGAGTTCAAACGGGATCTTCAAGAAAAAAACCCGAAAAGACAGAGATAAACTTTTGTACGCCAGATAATAAAATACAACGGGACTTTTGGCCGGGGATAAGGTTAAGGAACCAATATGAGTTGGAAAAGAATCGAGGTTCACAATTGATCTGAGATTCTGGTTCATAGGTGACCAAGGGTTTAGGTTCATAGGTGACCAAGGGTTTATAGATGACCAAGGGTTCATAGTTGATCGAAGTTAAGGTTCATACTTGACCTGGTTTCAAACGATGGGTTCATATTTGACTCGAATTTTAGGTTCATAGTTGAACTGGGTTCAAACAACGGGTTCATATTTGACTCGAAGTTTAGGTTCATATTTGACCTGGGTTCAAACAACGGGTTCATATTTGACTCGAAGTTTAGGTTCATAGTTGACCTGAATTCAAACGACGGGTTCATATTTGACTCGAAGTTTAGGTTCATAGTTGATCTGGGTTCAAACAACGGGTTCATATTTGACTCGAAGTTTAGGTTCATAGTTGACTTGGGTTCAAACAACGGGTTCACATTTGACTTGAAGTTTAGGTTCATAGTTGACATGGGTTCAAACAACGGGTTCATATTTGACTCGAAGTTTAGGTTCATAGTTGACCTGGAATAAATGATGCCAGCAATTACTGGACTTTAAGTTCCATATGAGGAGATTAAGTATCAGATAGGTTAGCACCGGGGTTGCATAACTAAAGATTAGACTTCCTGGGGAATACCAATTATGGTTGCAAAAATTTGGATGGTACCAGGGATAGACAAGCTTCTCAAGAGATTGGTACTTGTTATTGGGTATAAATTCCAAAGAGATGTTGATATTACAATACTGCTGGAAAATGAATTTTTTCTTCCACGAGGATCTGTAAAAGATTCTTCCTGCGAGACACGGTGCAAAATAAACGCACGTTTAAACTAGGTTCAACAACCTAACCTGCCAGGAGCCAAAGTTCAATCTAGGAACAAGCTAGAAAGAAACGATCAACCAAGACTCCAACCATTGAGGAATGAGCTCAGATGGGGATTTATCTTATCCAAAGGTGGAAAAGACAACTGAACCAACCATCATCCACGAGGATTGAACTCTGTGGGGAATTTAGGGAGAATGGACACTTTATGCCTAGGGCTGACAACTCTATTGGAGAGAACAGACAAACCCAGTCACTTGGGGAGATAAATGCCAAAGTGAACAAAACAGGTAAACACCAGAGAAGGGTAGTAAAATGCTAAGATGCTATGCATATGAATGCTCATGCCATGCTTATGCTGACAAAACAGACAAGAAGCGAAACTAGAGATAAACATCTCGACAAGGATACCCGGCCAAACTCAACAGATTGGACCATTACTGGGGATGAAACTTGCTGAATCAGTGGTTCTGGTTTAAGATTACAACTTTCTCTGGCGAGAAGAGTACTCCACTTGGTATAGCATCATGACTTCACTAGGATTGATCTCTTCACTGGAGAGAAAAGATCCATTAGGAATTGTCAAGTTTAGCTGAAGTAACATTTTACTAGGGAGCTAGCAAAAGATGTCACAAAAGCTGAGTAGTTCTGCATAACTCATATGCCCCACATTACATGGCCTGTCAGGAGAAAATATCAAGAGGATTTTAGTGAAGAATTGGCATACAGGGTGTTTCAATATCTTTAAACTCTTTGAGGGATTCATGAAATTCGGCACAATTGCCCCAGATTGATTGCATTTACACAAAAAGGTCCTTGATCTTGTCAAATGGGGAACAAACTTGCCTTTGTCAGCTTGGTTGACCTGTGAAGGAGGTGTCGTCGATTTTTAGAGATTTACCGAATCTCGACCTGACTGTTTCTGATTAACTGGTTTGTAGGTCATCAAAGGATTTTACAAAAGAATTTGCATACCAGATGCTTCAATATCTTCAAACTTTTGAAGGGAAATGAACCTCAACATAACTGCCCCAACTCAACTGTATTTGCAATACAAAGTCCTTTAGACTGTAGTAGAAACGGTCGGGAAACAACTTGCCCTTGTCAATGGGTCACTGGAGTTCATACTTGTCATAAGATGATCTCAAGAAGACTTGCCCCGATATTCTGAACTTTTAAAGAGTTTTGTCCTTGATTCAATAGCACTTGGAGCAGTGGATTGGAAAATCTCTCCGTTTGGTTGCCCCTGACTGAGCTTCCTTTATCAAGTCAAATTCCCTAGTCGGCTGTATTTGTCGGGATTTCTTTGACATTGAAATATCTTTGCAAACAAGTATTGTTCATTAAAAATAGGCAATTTCAATGCAAAAATTCATGCAAGCTTTTGAAAACAAAGTTTATTGATGAAACACACATAGTAGAATGATTAAATAATCAATACAAGGTAGATCTCGTCATTTACGGAATGACAGATGAAGTGATAAACATACGCCAATAACAAAGATTATTAGGAGTCAGGTTAATCAACCTTGTTGTAGTATGCTTTCAAAACAACCTTACCTCAATTAGGTCTTTTAAGCGTTGTAACGTGGCTTGGTTCACGGTTTTATGAAACAAAGGATAAAGGCTCAAAGTTTGTTTGTCCCACCCAATCTTCGTGATGAACTCCAATCCTACTCTCAGTTAACTCAGGTCATGCATTCAGATTTCCATAGGCTAGGAACTGAACTGATGATAGTTGATAATGATTCAGACACTGTTGTAGTCATTACTCCCTTGCAGAATTTGGTTATCTTTTTACTGAGGTTTTGAGACCTCTTTTCTTTGTTTTGACCGAGGTTATGAGACCTCTTATCTTTGTCTTGATTGAGGTTATGAGACCTCTTGTTTGTCTTAATTGAGGTTATGAGACCTCTTTTCTTTGTTGTTGTACAAGCCTTCTTGTATAAGGCAAAGTTTAGGCTTCCCATCTTTCTTGGCTTTTGCCTTGAAAGGGACTCGGCTCATTCTTTGATTAAGGATTTCTCAACGATCCTTCCTTATTTGTCGCTCTGGGAACAACTTGTACAATATTTGCTCATTTAATTTGAAAGAGCTGACTGGTGTCTTGCATGAAGCGCTAGCATTCGAGTACATAACCAAGTTAAATTGAGAACTACCCTGCCCCAAGGTTGAGATTTAAGGGTTTTTATGTAAGGAAAGAAAAACTCCTACTTCTAGGCTCGAAGGGTTAACGAGGGATTATCTTCCTTATTTCTCCAGTGTTTGGGAATTGAAACAATGCCTTACATCCTCGACAAGGTTTAATCGAAAGCATACCACAGCAATTATGAATAATATTTTCATCATCCTCCCCAATCTTTGCTTAACAACAAAGTGAAAAGAAATAAGATAAAGATCTATTTTTTTGCTTTTCACGATCATAAAAGTAAATGAGTGAAACGAATGGACTTAATCAAAAGGTGCACAAACATTTCATTAATCTTACCAATTTGAAAGTACAACAATGCTTATAAGCAAATACAAATTCAAAGTGCAAAGGAAATATAATTGAAAATACCGAAATGAACAAAATACAGCCAGCTTGGAGAATTGATTTAAGAAGATTTCAGCTTTCGGGTCCAAGCGGGGGAACACCCTCACCAATGATCACTTATTCCTTGTGGTATAGAACCTTGAGAGGCCTTGCAAGTCTCAGGCCTTTTGCTTCAGAAGTTGAGACATTAGCGTCTGACATACCTTCCTAAAGATGCAGTGTCTTTAGCAGGTTTAGCAGTCTTGCTTCGAACTCTTTGCATTCTTCAATGGGATGCCCCATTGCCCCAGTATGGAATTGGCATTTAATCTTCGGGCGATCTTCTTCAAGAATCAGTTCCTTGTCATAGATCAGCCTTTGCACAGTAGATTCTAAGGCTCGGCAACCATCCAAGTCATGCCCTTTGGCTCCCTTATGGAATTCACAAGTCAGGTTTGGATTGTACCAAGGTCCTGGCACAGGGTTGAGAAGTCGAGGAGTTACCAACTTGTTCTGTATCAACAGCGGGAAGAGTTTGCTCAATGGCACCGGAATGGGATGGCAGTTGACAGGGTACTTTCTCTTGTTTTGGTCTTGAGAACCTCGAGGAGAAACAACTGTAGGAGGCTGAAATGCCCTTTTGGTAGACACCTGATGATCATGATATTCTGGTGTAAGACCAAGATCAGATACTGGCTGGTACGAAGTTTCCTCAAAGGTAGATCCTCGGCATGGGAGAACCATAGGAGATGACAAAGGATTGTTGATTTGAATGCCTTGAGGTGTGAATGAGATCTTCTTAGAGTCTAACAGATTCTGAACCTTATTCCTGAGCACCTTACAATCTTCAGTTAAATGCCCCTGTGCCCCAGCATGGTAGTCACATCGAGCGTTGGTGTCAAAACCTGGCAGGTATAGAAAAGGCACTGGCTCTATCTCTTTTGGTACGATCACTCCACCCCTGATTAAATATGGCAAGAACTGACTGTACGACATTGGTAGCTGAGTGAAATTCCTTTTTGGCTTTCTTGGCCTTTGTCGAGCGTGTTGACGTAGTAGACGGTGGACTGACTTTTGATTCTGAGGAGGTCCTTGAGTTAGAGGAACCTCAAAAGACGATAAACTGACACCTTCTCTAGGAGTAACAAGGTAAGCGCACTCCTCTTTCTTTATCAGAGCTTGTAAAGTTTCTAGAACCCAATTCATCTGGCTTTTAAGGATTCTTACCTCCTATTTCAAGTCTTCTTGGTTCTTGAGAATTTCATTCATTGTCGCCATTGTCTTGAATAGGTGCTAGGTATCCTTTAGACATAGAGGAAGAGACTCAAGACTGAGAAATGCGAATGTGATGCGAATGCGCATGAAATTCAAATACAAGCCAAGTGGTTTCAAAGAACTCAAAGGCAAGTTGCAAGAAAATCTTGTGGAAAAACTGAAGAAGTTTTTGTTTTTAGGATCCAAGCTCTGTTGATCTTTTGAAAAGGAAATGAACGTCTGAATTCCTTGAAACCAACAATGGGTGCAATGAGATGTATGCAATGCACAAACACGGGTACACATAAACACATGCATATGTACATGCAACGAAGCACACAAGTCCTGGGTTTAGAGGTTTCATGAGTGGAGCCATGGTCTACCCTTCCCAAATAGGTATGTGTTATGGGTTTATCAACTATAAAACAAGGTTCTAAAAGGTGCCCAGAGTCGACAACCCCTCTTTCGGATTTTATCGACTTCCCAATTACTTGGTAATCAATAAAATTCTCAAGAGAGTCTCGTCTGAGTGTAGTATCGCGTAGCAACCATTTAGGATTACTCCCTCATGGTCATCGCACTACATCCTAAATAGTCCAAGTAGGGTAAAAGGGTAACTAAAGGTCATCAGAATCACTGGCACCTAGGTCGAAAGTGGCAACGTTTTCACGATAGCTCGTTCAACATATACCACCCTCGAGAGGGCCTCAACTGAGTGTGGAATCTCAAGTCAACTCCTTTGGGATTACTCCCTCGAAGTATCCTTGACTATGTCCACGATCCTAATCAAATGTACTCTCAAGTCTGGGTTAGGACTTATCTCACCACTCAATAGTAGCACCCTGCCAAACAGACGATCCAAGCATAGACAGATATACAGATATACACAGACATGTACAAGTATAGCAAACAAGCATAAATAACATAAACAAAACAAGGTGGGCTTATCCCTCAAAAATTCCCCAGTGAAGTCGCCATTTCTGTTGCGGTGAGAATCGGATATCATATTTATTGATTAACTAAGAATCACATTTCTTAAAATGTTCACCAACAACTTTGATTTATCCAAAGGAAAGGTTCAAGATCGAAGAAAACCTAAAAGGGGGAGATCTAAGGTTCGGGGGTTGGTTATACTAAGGGAAGGTATTAGCACCCTTAATATCTGTAGTATTCTACAGGAACCTCTTGTTTAAGTTTGTGTTACGTTATGTTTGCTTGCTAAAGAAATCTGCTAAAGTAAAGGTAAAGACCTATGGGTATGTACACTAAGTTTGCTCGCCAAGACGTCGCATCTTGTGCCTACGTATCTGACTAAAGAATTAGAGCAACCGTAGTTCACCTAACTAAGGGTGATTTTGAGGAACCATTGACAATGGCCAAAGTTCCAAGGGGAAATGAGTATGAGCTCATCTTAGAGTTTGAAGAAACTCTCTAAGTCTAAGTTATGATGGGGAAAAAGTGAGTTCTCATGATGATGAGAGTCACATAGAGTTTACAAACTCTATCCTATTGCTAAGTTATGATTCAATGGCTCTTATGAGGCCAAGAAAAGAGAAAGGCTCTTATGAGGCCAAGGTAGTGTGATTTGTTTATTGACTTATGAGTCAACTTAGGAGGACTTTCCTTTGGAATCGGGAGAACAACAGTTTTATGAAACAAGAAGTTTACATGGATATTTACATGAAGATGCAATATTGAATAATAAAACATTCAAGTGAAACAAGGTTTGTAACATTATGCAAGGTTAGAACCAAACATTTTAGACATTATCTAAACAAGATGAATAAAGATAACATGGTAAGAGAAATAAAGAAGTCAAATGTGTTCAGGGTAGAAACCCTAAAAAGGCCCTCCACTTTCAACATGAACAAGTACCTAAAAAAAAGTTGATTTTCATTAATTCCTTTTTACATTCAAAAAGTAGACTCATTAAGAAACATTTAGCAAAAAGAATGAGTGAAAAAGGATAAAAAATGGTTGAGTTATGGAATTTTGAAGTTCAAGTACAAACCATAAATGTATACAAAACAACATGTTATAAAAATAATATGAGAGGTCCCCCATGGGTATTGAACCCAGGACTTTGCGCATGCAGACTCAAAACATTGCCAATCATGCCAACGCGCGCGTGCTTAACAGGTTATAGACACGAAACAATATATGGAGAACAAGGATATTTTGGAAAATAAAAATAAAAGGACTGGGGCGAGGGGGATTCGAACCCCAGTCCTAAGGGTCAAATGGGTGTGTGTATGTGTGTGCTTGCCACTGGGGTGGCTGTTACATCCGGTAACAAACATGACTCTATATTCATTTAAGTATTGGCAAGCGAGGAAATGAGTGCTAGCATACAAGTTGACACAACCAGCCAGAGCAAGGAGTTCAAGAACTCAACCTGATAACTTATCAAATCAACTATCCCAACTGGACATACTCAACGATTTCTTCTGCCAAAATCATGCTCAACTTAATCAAAATAGTAAACATGACACGAATTGTTGCATTGAAATTAGGTACAACGATTTTAGAGCCATGTACACTACAAGTAGAGCACAAATATGCTATATTTCTTAAGCTGGCAAATGAACAACAACAAGATGATGAGATGAATTAAGTTCCTGCTATGCATAAGGCCAGAATCAACAAGGTTGGATGAAAACATCAACTTGAATGCAAAGTTTCTATAACAGATGATGGCATTCTATTGTATTAACCAATAATTGCATGAATCTTATGAGATAGCTCAGAAAAACTTTGAATCAAGTAGCATTAGTACCAAAAGTTCAAACCAGCAGGTGACAGTATTTTTGAGTCATTCATTCAAAGTGTTGAGAGGAAAACTTACATGATGATATCATTGCAAATACATGGTCATGTATGATATATGTCAGCTCAGGTATTACACTCTTAATGTTCAAAAAACAGCTTTGGCACGTTATTCTAAGTTATGAGACAAGAGCAAGACAGAACAAACAATAACAGGTTCCATATTTAAGCAAGAACATGACAACTTCAATCATTAGTGACAAGATTTAGAACATATCAAATGAATATTAACAAGATGATGACAGTAGGATAGAGATCAAGTAGTGCAAATGTTGTCAAGTGCATTCAGGCTTTAAATATCACAATAGCAACAATACAAAACCAAATGAAGTTTTTTCTCAAGACATGATGAACAAAACAAAACAGAACATACCAATACAAGAACAACCTGTCATTTCATAGGGCAGGTTACTATTACTTCGCACACAAGCAATTATTAGGAATGTGTTTCAATGCTTTTGAACATAACAGTTTATCCATAAATCTTGTACTCATAATTCAAATGAGATAACCGTTTGAACAACTTGAGCATATGGTAGACAAGCATGTTAAAAGATGACACATACACCCAACTAGAATATGTAGAGTTTGCACACATATGATATTAGCAGGCAGAGATTTCAAGAAATTGCTATCTCATACATCAGTCACAAGTACACAAGTCACATTGGCTCAAATCAGCAGGAATGGGCTATATTTAAGGACCTTGTCATAATAACATCCAAGCATACCAGAAACAGTCACGAGCCTGCTATTTCTCCTTGCATCCAAGTATTGACAAGTTCACACAACCATAAAGTCACATAGACTCAAAAAGTCAGTAATGTTTCAAACATAATAACAATAACAAAAGACAATGCACATATCTACTTCATATCAGCAGAATAACCAAACTATGGTTGTAGGCTATGGACAGCAAACTCAAACACACATTATTTACACATTATGGATGAATGGAATAAAAACACACAAGACATATATTATAGTAGCAACCATGATGATAACTTGTATGGGAGTATGAACAATGAGTAGGAATATAGATAATGAAAGAGGGATGTTACCAAGTGGAATATGTCCACTGCAACTTCAGTTATGCACAAGCTTCTTTCTTGCTGAACCAAACACGAGCTCCCAAAGTAAAGCTTCTTTCTCCTTCTTCTCTTGCAAGACCTCAAACTCAGATGTATTTAGAGTGTGTTTGTGAAAAATGTTAGTATCCTACAAGTGCTGAGATGACCTCCTTTTATAGGCTGGGAAGGTTGGTTTTGATTCCTTGAGACTAATGGAAAAACTCATTGCATGTTGGGTAAAGAATTAGGGTTTGCAAGGATCAATTTTCAGCCTTCAAACTTGGTCAACCTTGGAGACAAAACCACCTCACATGCTGCACATAGGCTTCAGAAGATAGAGCTCAGGTTTGTTATGTTTCACCATTTCATGTATTGCTTCAAACCTCCTTTTTGTTGTGTCATAAAAGTGAAAACCCAAAGTGGAAATGTTTGGGATCCCCATAGGGAGACAACACGCCAAGTAAGGGCTTGGTGAAAAGATATTGTGAGCTGTTGGCAAGAAAAGAATCAGATTGGTTTGATTTAGTTCAAAATGAAACTTGGTTTGCATAGTGGAAATACAAAGTCATGGACCTCTCTTTTCTACACAATATCTTGTGAACTAGTGAACCAAATGAAATGGACATTCCCTCTTTTGAAAGATGGCATGGAGTAGAATGGCTTTGGTGTTTGGAAAATTTTAGAACTCAGCCCACAAACATGTGAAAAATCGTGGACAAAATTGATGCACTAAAGAGTTTAAAAATCTGACTTTCCTAAGTGTGTACACATTTCATCATGCCAACTTTGGGATGTCACAACTTGATGATCAATGCTCCAATTTGTGAATTCTTTTGCTCTTTGAAAAGTAGGCATTTGATAGAACAATGTTCATGTGGAAAATGCCTTGTGATGAGGTTTGTATCTTTGAGAAAAATTGAGCCAAAGTCATGCGCATAAGTTATCAAGAAGGACTTAAACAATTTTCTAAGTTATTGAATTTTTACAATTTGAAACATCCATCTTTAAAGCATCATAACTTGAGATTGGTTTATCCAAATGAGGAGTTCTACACATGCTTGGAAAGCCTGAAGAACAAGGAACAACTTTCATGTCCAAAGATTTTTTATTAGAGGCCTGGAACTAGGTGAAAAATTATGTCAAAGTTGGATGAAAATTAAGGTAAAATGACCAAAATTTCACTAAGTCCTAAAGGCAACTTATCTTCCAAGCCTCATAACTTAAAAAACATGCATTTTTTGAAGAGAGGTCCTTAATTACACTTTGAAGTTCATGGAAATAGCTTTCCTTTGAGATTTGAGACACTCAATTTGGATGTGTGGTTTGAAAGTTATGACCTTCCCAATTTTACACAAGAAGTGAATTTTCCACACTTAGAAAGTTTCAAAGACCAAACATTGCCCTCTTTGCAAGAAAACTCTCAAAACTTGATTTATCATGCCCTAACTCAACAATTAGACATGTCATGATGGATTAAGGACTTGGATGCTTCATCTTGCATCAAAATCTCAAAAGTTAAAGCCTCAGTCAAACCCTAATCTTCCTCAGGAGTACAACATGGATGATCTCTAATGATCTTGCCTCTTCAATCTCTCCCAAAGCTCATAGATGGCCTCTAGGTATATTTGGTGTCATATGGAATCATGTCCCAAAGCTTGGGAACATGTCTTGATCAACATCAAAGACAATGGTTGACTTATCTTACCAGAACCCTAGTTTGAGGCATGGTGAATTTGTGGCTCAAGATACTTGTGATGATAGCCAAATGATATTGAACACTTGTTGAATGAGGCCTCTTGAATGTAGGCAAGATCAATTGGTTGATGAACCAAGCAAATCTTGACTTGACAGGGCAAAAATCTTCAGTGATTCCTCAGATTGAAACCCTAATTCCACACTTTGGTCTGGTGATCCTTTTGTTGACTTGACTTGATTCAAAGCCTTGAGATCTTAGTTTTAAACAACTGGTGAACCTTTGTGAGGGTTGTATGTGTCGCACCTCGAAAATTAATCGAAAATACAACCCTCGTGCGAAAGGCGCGGAAAACGGTTCGACAGAGTCGCCACCGAACTTTATTTATCCCAAAAGAGGGAAAGTAAAATATCGAGAAAACCTTTAAGGAATGGATAAGAACATGGTCGTCGCAACCACATTTCGGGTTCGGGAGTCGGTTACGTGAGAGGAAGGTACGTGCACCCCCTCACGTCTGTTGTACTCAACGGGAACCTCTTGATTCGAATCGCGATACTCGTTAGCTAAGCTTGTTTGTTTTCTTCTCTAAAATAAATGCGGAAAGGTAAAGATAAAAGGAAACGATACTAGGGGAAATGGGTGGTTTAAGGATAGGGTGGATAATGGTAAAAAAATTATTGTTAAAAACTAGATATGACTTAAAAATGAAAAAGGATAAAAACAAAAGAGGGATGAACATATTTTTTGGATTTTTCTAAATATGGTTAGTGGGTGGGTGTACAGATGAAAACATATACAGGTAGGACAACTTTGGGGTATGACAGATGCCCCTATCTAATTGGCTTGAGCCGAGTTAGATGAACTGATATGGCGTTCATCTTTCGAGGTAGAAGACAATTGGATATAAAGAAGACCACAAATTTGTCTGAAAGAAAGAAAAGGGATTGGGAAGTTGAAATACCAGAAATCTGACACCAAAAAGATGACAGACCTATCACCAAAAGGATGATAGTGAACACGCACACAGACCCTTTCACCAAAAGGATGAAAATGAGGTCACAGCCTGCTATTACCGATGAGATAATAGGGCACACACGCACAGCCTGCTATTACCGATGAGATAATAGGGCACACACACACAGGCTGCTATTACCGACGAGATAATAGGGTACACACACACAGCCTGCTATTACCGACGAGATAATAGGGCACACACACACAGACTGCTATTACCGACAAGATAATAGGGCACACACACAGCCTGCTATTATCGACGAGATAATAGGGCACACAACACAACCTGCTATTATCGACGAGATAATAGGGCACACAACACAGCCTGCTATTATCGACGAGATAATAGGGCACACAACACAACCTGCTATTACCAACGAGATAATAGGGCACACACACACAGCCTGCTATTACCGACGAGATAATAGGGCACACAACACAACTTGCTATTACCGATGAGATAATAGGGCACACACACAGCCTGCTATTACTGACGAGATAATAGGGCACACACACACAGCCTTCTATTATCGACGAGATAATAGGGCACACACACACAGCCTGCTATTACCGACGAGATAATAGGGCACACACACACAGCCTGCTATTATCGACGAGATAATAGGGCACACAACACAGCCTACTATTATCGACGAGATAATAGGGTACACAAGAAAGCCTGCTATTACCGACGAGATAATAGGGCACACACACACCCTGCTATTACCGACGAGATAATAGGGTACACACACACAGCCTGCTATTACCGATGAGATAATAGGGCACACATACACAGCCTGCTATTATCGACGAGATAATAGGGCACACAACACAGCCTGCTATTACCGACGAGATAATAGGGCACACACACACAGTCTGCTATTATCGACGAGATAATAAGGCACACACACAGCTTGCTATTACCGACGAGATAATAGGGCACACACACACAGCCTGTTATTATCGACGAGATAATAGGGCACACAACACAGCCTGCTATTATCGACGAGATAATAGGGCACACAATATAGCCTGCTATTACCAAAAGGATAATAGGGCACACACACAAAGGTTGAAGTAAAGAAATCAATTAGGAGAGCCCACGAAAAGGAAAGGGAGATAGTGAAAAATGGAGAAGGTAAACAACGAAAAAAAAAAAGAAGGTAACCCACCAAGATCTACGCAATCTTGTGCCTACGTATCTTTACTCGGACGAGAATAAAGAATCAGGGCAGTCGTAGTTCGACCTGAAGAAAAGTTTCAATGAGGAACACCCACTGACTCGAAGGAATGTTTATTGGTTAGGATGAGGATGATGACCACATCAACAAGAAGGTTGAGGAACACAACTCAATGAGGAACGCCCACTGACTTGCTTGGAGATCACTGCTTTATTGAAAAAATTTCATGAGGAACGCCCATGAACTTGAAAGAGATGCCCCTGGCTAGGCTGAAGATCGCCTTGGAGTCTTGAGATTGATCCTGGATCTTGACTATGCGTATGAATGCTTGATTTTGTAATGATGTGCAATGCAAATGCTGACGCGCAGAGATGCAAGTGCTGGGGAAGTATGATTTGGTTTTTGGGTACACATATGATGCAGATGATGTTTATGATGTTGAATGTGATGCATATGATGCGTATGGGTGATTGGATATGTTTGGAGAGGTGTCAGCGTGGTGGTCTTTTTGTAGCTGCCAATGTGGATTGGACTTTTGGACGGTGGGAGGGATTTGATTTCCTCGACACTCAGTTCATTGAAGACGCCATGATTGAAGCAGACGAAGATGCTCTTGAAGCTCTGAGTTTGATCACTTGTTGACTTATTCCTGAGAGGACCACCACTTTGTGTTTGATAGTCAGGATAGCTTCAAAATGAGCATAGCGACATGATCAACTCATGAAGACCGTGCCCTTGCTCTGAACTTGATGATTGCCAATGTTTGGAAGGATCTGTTTATCCAGCTTGGAGGGATACATAGAGGATATGCCTTCTGCAATGGGCCTTGCCCCAGTCTGAACATGGTAATGGTCTGCCCCTGATTAACCAGTTCTGGAAGTTGATCTTTGGAAGTTGAACTTTGATGTGCTTTGAGATGGCTTGCTCTTAATTGAGCTGTTGAACGAGTTTGCCCCAGCCTGTGGGTTTTGAGGGAGTCTTGATTCGGGTCGACACCACTGAAAATTCAAATTCCTCTTCGATTATCCCTTGTTGGAGTTGTCTTGAATATCTAGCACTGATTTGCAGTTAAAATTGCACATTCACAAATGGTAATCTTAATACAATGCTCATGCAAGTTTTGAAAAAGAGTCGTTTATTCGAGTGTCGTGATAGTGAGACGAATGGACCATTAGCCCAAACGTGTGCTGATTCTGATGGTGTGAAAGATATAGCAAGGAGAATGACACCAATGCTGAAGATTAGCAAATATGGGGAGTCAAGTTACGCAACCTTGCGACAATATGCTTTCAGAATAAACCTCGCCTCAATTAGGTCTTTCGAGGGTTGTAACGTGGTCTGGTTTACGGTTTATGAAACAAAGGATATTAGGCTCAAAGTATAATTTGTACGCACCCCTTCTTCGTGATGAACTTCCAGTCCTACGTGTAGCGAACGATTTTGGACGCGGTTCTTAAGCAATGGTCGCTCTCTGCGGTTTGAGCTTAAACTACAGGTCGATTCATTTTTTATCCTATTGTGAGCTGAATAAGGAAGGGAAATAGATGTCTCCAATTAACCCTGCTTTGCATACTGAGTTTAAACAGCGGTCTGTTAGGTTACGAATGCTATTAATGTGGGGGGCCTTTGTACTGGTTATTTGTATTTCGCCAATATGGTTTTTCTCTTTTTGTTAGGATACTGCTTCAGATTATGATGTATGGGATTTTGGGTTTTTGTTTAGTGTGCGCGCTAAGATTTTTCTTTCAATCTTATGCCTACGTATTCCCGTTTACCGAAACAGGGAAATCAGAGCGTTCGTAGTTCCTCCTATTCTATGGGAGGAAATGGTGTTTTCGGTGTCTTGTTCAAAGCCCAAGACGTGAAGCAAAAGGTATTTTGTATCTTGATCAAAGCCCAAGATGTGAAGCTGAAAAGTCTATTTGTGTCTTGTTCAAAGCCCAAGACGTGAAGCTGAAGGACCTCGACTTTAGAGAGAATTTGTCATCTCTAAAGAGGTCTGTTTGTCACAACTGTTTGGTGACTGGTTTATAAAGGGGGATTACTTTAACCGGGATACGCGGATCCTAGCAATGCCATAATTTCCTTTATAGGGGATTTTAACCTGACGGAGAAGACTTTAACTCAGTGTAGAGCAATGTTATCTTTCCTTAGGAATTTCTCATGCTAAACGAGGGACAGTGGCGTGGATATAGATGATCCAGAGGCTTGCCACTTACAGCGATTAGATGAAGGGGAAGGAGTTGTTGATGTTTGTGTACTGTGAACGAGGCACATCTTTGATGCTAAAAGGTTAATTGGATTAACTAGTGGTTTTCTTATACAAAGCCTAAGAGGAGGCTAATATGTGTCTCGTACAAAGCCCGAGAGAGAGGCTAAAAGGTTTTTGACCCGACGATGGAGTCTCTTGGTATCTCGTATAAAGCCCGAGATGAAGGCTAAAATTTGTTTGGCTCAATAAGAACCTTTTTGTATCTCGTATAAAGCCCGAGATGAAGGCGAAATGGGTGATTGACTCAACGAGGGAGTCTCATATGTGTCTCGTACAAAGCCCGAGAGAGAGGCTAAACGTTGTTTGACTCCGCTGGGGAGAATCATTGTACAAAGCCCAAGAGGAGGCTATGCAACTGTTTCAGTTAAGTGACAGGTCCAATATACTGATTTTGAAAGAGAAAATCAGTTTTTATATGAGCAACACTGTGCTAAGGATCTGATTTCAAGGATCCGAGTTATTCCTTTTTTTTAAGGAAGCAGGAAATCCAAAGGGTATTGAGACTGTCCGAGTCTGCGGGTTTCCTTCCTATTCTTAAAGGGTGCTTGAGAATGTCTTTGAGACTCAAGGAAATTAGACTGTCCAAGTCTAGAGTTTTGTCTTTTGTACTATGCTTTGAGAAACAGTAGTAGACTCTATGAAAGTACTGTTCTATGAAGATGACTAAGTTCTGTTCCTATACCTCTAGGAGGTCGTCGGGACAATTTGTACGAAGCCCAAGAGGAGGCTGGAAGCTTTTAAGAAGGCGACGGGTCCTTGTACGAAGCCCAAGAGGAGGCTATCATTCCCGGAGGAAGAGATCATTATACGAAGCCTAAGAGGAGGCTGTGAATACTTCTAAGAAGCCGTAGGGTCCTTGTACTAAGCCCAAGAGGAGGCGGGGTTGCTTTTAGGAAGCCTATGGGTCCTTGTACGATGCCCAAGAGGAGGCCGATGCTTTTAAGAAGCCCGTGGGTCCCCAAACCCCGAGAAATTCAAGGCAAGCTATTCACAGGGAATAGATCGAGTCAGGAAAGTTCGAGAATTTGGAAGAAACTCAAAGATGCCATTCACGGAGAAGACATTCATCTTGGGGAGTAGAGTTTCTTGACAATTCCTAATGAGGACAGTCGAAGAGAAGACTGTATCTGGTGATCCTATTGGGGATCTAGCTGTCTATTTCTACGAATAAACGAAACGGCGTCACCTAGTTCTAGACGTAGTTGCCGGGGAAACTCGAAATATCTATACTATTATTACACAGTTGATATGAGTTTATGAAAGAAGACTTACAGTGAAACAGCCCCAAAATACAGTTATATGTATATGAAAGCGGTAAATGAAAGCAATAACCACTTACTCGGTTGTAGAGCTTCCATGCTGTTTGGTTAGTTGTTCAACAAAGAAAGATTGAAAACAATAGTATATTCAAAATCAAAGGATAAAGTGCTTTGAAAAAGAAAGATTTGGGGCTTACAGCTCAAGGAGAGGCCCAGGGTTTTATTAGTGAGTGCACTGTTTGAATTTGTACAGAGAGACTTATACAAGTGACTGAGGCCCAAAAAGTTTTCTGTACAAAGGGGTGGGTCTTACACTCTCTCAAGAGGCCCAAAAGGTTTAAGAAAAAGAGTGGGACTTATAACACGAGGGTAGGCCCAGATGATTTTTCCGTTTAAAATGGCGATCGCGCCGAGGTTTCCTTTTAACACAGAAGGACTTATACAATAAGTGAGGCCCAAAAATGTTTTGGTTAAAAGGGGGTTGGGTCTTACACTCTATTAGAGGCCCAAAGTGTTTTGAATGGGTCTTATAGCTCGAGGAGAGGCCCAAGGTTATTTTGAAAAGGCGACGATCGCGCCGTTGGTTTTTTGACGGTATCGGGACTTATACAATACACTGAGGCCCAAAAATGATTTGGTCAAAAAAGGATTGGGTCTTACACTCTATTAGAGGCCCAAAGTGTTTTGAAAATGATTTATGAGGGTTGAATTAATCCAAAAACCCTAATTTGTTTTCAAAAATGTGTTTTAATTGAATAAAAATTCAATTAAAATGATCAAAATTGTTTAACATAGGAAAAACAAATTGTGATCTTGGATTAATGTTTCAAAAATTAAGTATTGACCTACAAAATAATTAGAAAGCATTAAAAGTTGCAAAAATCAAGGTGGAAAAAATATTTTAAATGTCAAAAACAATTAAAACATTAATTCTTTGCAAAAATATCAATTATATAAAATAAATAATATTTTTGGGATTTTTTGGGAAAATAAAATATTTTAACATTTTTGTGAATTATTAAAAAAAGAATCAACTCAAAATCATTAAAACTCAGAGAGAAATTAATTTTTGAATCAATTAAATAAAATCACAAAATTCAAATATTCAAATACTCAAAAAATGGCGCCAAGAACACGCGCGTGTTCTGGGTTTGCCCAGATTTGCATTTTCTCTTCAATCTCACTGAATACTTAATCATATCATGCAATCCACATACCAATCAACTCGTTTCAACCTCACGATCATGTCTATGACAATTAATTTCATTTAAATTAAGCATAAAACAAGAAATCACGAAAAATCCTCAAGAACCCTAATTTCTGCATGAAGTCTAGGATTTTTGATACACGATTCAAACAATGCAATTAATTGAGGGGAAACCTTCCATGCATGATTATGAACATATGGCCAAATTATTGTGCAGCAAAAATTGCATGAATCATAGAGTTAGAAGAGCTCATGCTTACCACTTGCAGCTGGTGATCGTGATTTGTGTTGAAGGTGTTACAGCTAGGTTCCAATGATCTGGATAGCTTCCCTAGGTTCCATGGAGTGTGTATGAATGCTTGGAATGGATTGAAATAATCTGGAACTTGAGATGGTACCCCAACTGCAAATCTGTCAAGAACTTGAGCAATTGGCTGGTGATTTTGTGAAATATGTGTTCCAGATGTTATGTGAGTGTTTGGATCACTTCTATATGATGTATATGAGGTGTGTGAGTGATTGGTTTGATTGGAATTGCTCTCAAACTCAAAACCCGATAGTTACCTTGCTAAGAAAGGCATTTTTGCCAAGAGAAAAAGATTTTGAGGAAAGCATCTGTTAGATGGCTTTGGTGTACTCAAACTGATCACAATTGAGCTCTATTTATAGTAGAGCAAGTTTGTTTTGCAAGGAATAGTGAATGGCAGCTGGTAAGTAGGTTTGGCCAATATTGGCAAATAAAAATCCAAGTCTCCTCTAGCCATTGACTAGAGGTTAGGGCACAGAGCTTTGGTCCCCTGGTCTTGGATAAGGCTCTGTTTGGGAAGAAGTTTTTTGAGCTTATAGCTTATGTCTTATAGCTTATAAGCTCATATGACAATAAAAGACCTGTTTGGTAACGGTCTTTTCATCACGAGCTTATAGCTTATTTTATTAGCTTATAGCTTATTTTACAGACGCTATTTTAAATAGCGTTTTAACTTATAGCTTATAGCTTATCATTTTTTCTTCCATTTTTACCCTTATTATTTTAACTAAAATCCACTACTATCCTTTATAATTTATTATAATTTAAAATAAAATAATAATTATTAAATATTTTTTATGTCATTTTATTTTATCACCTAATTAAACCGCTAATTTTACCAAACACTTCAATTAGCTTATCAGTTATAAGTCATCAGCCATCAGCTATAAGCTATAAGCTATTAGTCACCAGCTATCAGTCATAAGCTATTAGCTATCAGCTAACTTATCAGTCAACCGCTATTTTTACCAAACAGAGCCTAAGTCTTGAGTGATTTCAGATGAGAATGGCTCAGTCCATGCCACTTTGATGCTTCCATTGAATGCTTCAATCCAAATTTGGAGTCTTGTCCCTATTTTGGCCATTCTAGGTTCAACATGCTATTTCTTGTTCCATGGACTTTGGAGGCTTGGCTCAGTGATTGTCCCCTTTAGATTCAATCCTCAGATGTGTCTAAGTGGATAGGAGCATTTGAATTTGGTTGATTTTGGCAAATCGAGCCAAAATGCAAAATCTGCCTTGCCTTTGACAGATTTCAGCAAGGCAACTTGACAATGTCATATCGCATGGGGTAAGTTGAATTTGGCAACGTTCTTGGCCATTTTGGAAATCCCTTACATGATACAACAACTGTTTGAACAAGTTTGGTTTTGATCTCTTTTGATTCCAAGTGAAAAATCCCTCTACATTTGGCAAAAAGTGAAGCAAAATCTGACTTAGTGAAATTTTCACTAAGTGTTGGAACAAAGTGTGATTTCTTGATTTTGATCACTCCATAACTCAAAATCCTTAATGAATTGGACTTAGGTCTAGTTGAAGTTTTTGTAGAGGGTAATGAGGGCTACAAATCCATCTTTGGATGAGAAAAAATGGCCATGTGGTTTAGGAGTTATGATCCTCCAAAGTTAGTGCATTAGTGGTACTTTTTCCATAACTTAGAAAAATTTCTAAGTTTTTATGGTTACGCCTTTTACAAGTTATCCCACTTTTCTTGATTTTTCTTGATGAATGATGATTCAAATCATACATTACCATCATTTTAGGGTTAAAAATCCATTTTGGTGAAAAATCTCAAAAAGTCAAAGTTTAGTTTTGTGCACAGTTGACTTTTTATCAGATGAATTCCAAATTGTGCAATTCTTCAGGAAATCATGTCCTTGACCTAAATCAAACTTGATGGACATGTTCCATGGGTGTCATAGGGTGTATTGGGGCATGTCCTAGGGTTTGGGAGCATGTCCTGGTCAAAAGTCAAAGTTACAGTTGACTTTCCTCGCGAAACCCTAATTGTGGTGCAGATGAAAATGAGACTTGTTGCTCAAGCTTCTTGGATTGATCCATTGTTCCAAATGGATCAATATAGTTCATTAGAGACCCTCAAACCCTCTCTTGAGGTCTTGGCTCATGATTTGCCCTAAAAGTCAACTTAGGGGTGAATTAGGTCAAGAAACCCTAATTCCTGATTTTTGATGAATGCATCCCCTGAGGCCAAATTGACTTGATGATTGGGTCCATGAGGTTCCATGGAGTATATTAGGTTGTGTTTTGGATCATTGCCTTGTGCCCAGATGAAAAATTTCCATCTGGAGGCCCTGGTCGACCAAAACCCTAATTTGGTGACACTGTCGATCTTGAGACTTAATCCACCTGAAAGGGAGCATCCTTGTGCTTAATCCTTAAAGTGAGAGTCCTTTTGATCCATTGTGGATGTTTGAGAGGTTAGACAAGTTGAAGATCATGTCATTCCTTGATTGATCCTTTGTCTAAGCTCTGAGAGGGCTTGAAACCCTAATTTTGATTGTAGTGGATGCTCACCCATCTTTGGGGAGACTGACAAGGTAGGATGGTTTCCCCATATTGTGATGATGATTTGCATAATGATGGGAAATCTTAGTGGTCAAAATTTGGGGTATGACACTACGTTCAGTTAATTTTGCACATGTTTGTATTCCAAAAGGGTTGACGGTGTAAGAGTGATGATTCAGGGTTTGCTCGTCATGGCAGTCACCTTATTTTGTTTTTGGTGGATGTTAGTGACCCTTCGGTTTTGATTTGGTGGTCACTGGACTTTATTTTGTTTTTGTTGAGGATTTGAGGGCCTCTTTTGACTTTGCTTTTGGTCCCTATCTTTCGCATGGACTGATTTTGCTTATCGAGTCCATCGAGATTGCCTTGATTTTTGCCTAAGTCTCCTTTGAGGTGCTTGACTTAGCAGGCTTCTAATTTTTTTGATTTTTTGGTTTTTGTTGGATGATTGTGACTGCCAAGCATGGTATTGATGAACATCCGTCATGTCTTGTGGAATTTTGCTTTGTGATTCGGGTGCGTAGTTGGATTAACTGAACACTACCCTGCCCCAGGTTAAGTGTAAGGTTTTATAGATCCGAAGGAAACTACTACTTCTAGGCTCGAAGTGGTTTACTAGGGATTAACTCCTTGTCTCTCCAGTGTTTTGGGGGTTGAAACAATGCATGTACATCATTGACGAGATTTTATCCGAAAGCATACACTTTGCAATTATGGGTATTTCGCTTTCATCATCCTCCCTCAAATCATTGCTAACAACAGTTTGATATAGAGAGCCAAGTGGGGAAGTGTGTCGGTGATTTGCAGAAAATGGAATAAATAAGTGAATACGACATAACTGATTCAAAACATGCATAATCACTACATTAAAAAAACCAAATACAAACGGCAATGTTTAAAGCATACAGTACTTAAACAAATAAAGACAAAAATACAAGAATGCAAATGATGGGATGGTAACATGACTGCCTTCTTCGGGGAGATGAACTTGACTTGATTTGACTTGACTAGATGACGACACTAGCGTGGTAGCGGGATAGGGTTGTTGATGACATTTGGAGCCCTCCCATTGAACGTGAGAAACTTTGAGTCAATCACGTCTTGAACCTTGTGTTTGAAAGCTCTGCAGTCCTCAATTGTATGCCCTGGGGCACCCTTATGAAACTCGCAATGAGCATTAGCATCATAATCTGGAGGAATGACAATTGGAGGAGCCAAGTCTCTTGGAGTAATGGTCCTCTTCTCCATCAACTGAGCAAAGATCTGAGCATACGATGTTGGCAGACGATCAAAGTCCTTATCTGACCTCCTTGTCCTCTGCTGATTAGGCTGACGTTGTTGAGCAGCTCTCTGTTGTTGATGTTGAGGAGGATACTGATACCCTTGCTGGTTGTATGATTGTTGATGAGGAATCTGTTGCTGAGGCGTTGGAGTTTGAACAGCTTGAACAGTTGGCTGATAAGGCATTGGAGCGTATTGCGTAGCAGCAACATATGGATACTGGAAGTATGGCATTTGATAAGGCATTGGAGCTGGAGCTTGTGGAGCTTGCCCCTTCTGAGCATAGACAACATTTGTTTTGCCCTCTTTCTTTTTAAATCCATTGTTAAAAGGTTTCTTGGCTTGAGACTGGCTACTAGAACCTCCTTGGATCTTTCTGCTCTTCAGACCTTCTTCAATTCTCTCACCGACAATTACCAAATCAGAAAATCCAGCTGAAACATTACCAATCAGCTTCTCGTAGTATTGACCTTGCAAAGTACCCATAAAGATGTCAATAAATTCACGATCAATAAGAGGTGGATGCACTCTTGCAGCTAGCTCTCTCCAGCGTTGCGCGTACTCCTTAAAGGATTCGTTGTCCTTTTGAGCCATACTTTGAAGTTGAGTACGATTCGGTGCAAGGTCAGTGTTGTACTTGTATTGCTTGACAAATGCATTAGCTAGATCATCCCAAGTGCGCACATTACTACGCTCCAGCTGCATATACCATTTGAGTGATGCCCCAGACAAGCTGTCTTGGAAGCAATGGATCATCAGCTTTTCATCTTTGGCGTGGGCAGCCATCTTGCGGCAGTACATCCTTAGATGCATGTGGGGACAACTGAGGCCTTTGTACTTCGGGAATTCCTGTATCTTGAACTTGGGAGGAATGACGGCATCTGGCACCAAGCACATTTCTAGAGCATTTAGAGATTTTGAGTTGCGTCCCTCCAAGACTCGGAATTTCTCAGCTAGATCATGGCACATCTTGATGGCTTCAGAATCCTGGGCAGAGGTAGGATTGACAATTAGAATAGCAGCATGGTAGTTCTGTACTTCATCATACTGATCCACCAGATTTTCTTCAGCATGAGGGATAGGAATTTGAGTGACAACAGGTTGGGCTTGCGGAATAGCACCAACAGCGACTCCAGATGTTGGAGGTGGTTGAGAAATGGCTCCTTCAGCGGCAGGCGTAAAGTTCATTGGTATCCCATAAGTGATGGGGTTGGGAACAGGAGCTGAGAGCCTTGAGGGTGACCCTTGAACCTGTGCATTGTTGTTGGCAGCAGCGGCTTCACGCATTTCTTCTTCTCTTCTGGCCGCCATGATGGCTTCAAGAATCTGATCAATCTTTCCCTTCATAGAATCCATTTCTTCTCTGAAGGCAGCTTGCTCTTACTGAATCTGCTCCATCGTTCTTCTTGTGTTGGCTCGAGTTGCGTACTGGTGTCGAGGAATCAGCTTGATTTACTAGAGAAGGAAGGAAGTTGAGGTGAGAGTCCGAGGTTGAAAATGCAATGCAATATGCATAAAAGATGCAATGCAATGCAATGACATGAGATGTAATGCAAGATGCAAGATCCAGGATCGCAGGATCAGACAGCTTCAAACAGTTCTGAGGTTGGTCGGAGATGATGCGTCAAGAACCACAACTAGGATAAAGAAAACCCATGGGTAGGTTTCTAAGACAGGTAGGTGCCTAGAGTTATGGATATATTTCGAAAACATTATAACCATGACGAAGAGACATCCGACTATAATATCCTTGAAATAATCTCGTCTAGGTGAGGTCTTCATTTCTTCCCCACGAGAAAGATTCCTCGGAGGTGCCCACTACACAACCATCGACACACGGGTTCTAAATAGGGTTCTCAGAATCCTAGATCGAGGTCGAAAATATTACTGTCATGAAGTAATACGTTCCAGGGATCTCATCTGATTGGGGCATTCGCATTAACTCACATAGAATTAACACTACCAACCACCATGGGTAAATTGGGTTAATGGTCCTTGGGATCAACGACCCACCTCAAAAGTATTACCACCATGGCAAAGATTCACCACAACAATAATATCTCCAAGGGAATCTACTCCAAGCGGTGGTTTTCGCTTCAACTCACGCGGAAGAGACCACGCAAGCCTACACTACACAACCACTATCTTAATTCTAGGGTTTTTCTCGACTCGGGTGTAGAGTCATCTCACAAAGTTCCCAATGTCAGAACATCCCCATAATGCCACAAAAGGTAACACAAGTAAATAAGCAAACGAGAAGAAAATAAATAAACGAAGCTAAAGTGCTAGCGATTCGAATCAAGATAGGCTCGACTCTCTCTTGCATGGAGCAATTGAGTCCCCAGCAGAGTCGCCATCTGTCGCACCTCGAAAATTAATCAAAAATACAACCCTCGCGCGAAAGGCGCGGAAAACGGTTCGACAGAGTCGCCACCGAACTTTATTTATCCCAAAAGAGGGAAAGGAAAATATCGAGAAAACCTTTAAGGAACGGATAAGAACATGGTCGTCGCAACCACATTTCGGGTTCGGGAGTCGGTTACGTGAGAGGAAGGTACGCGCACCCCCTCATGTCCGTTGTACTCAACAGGAACCTCTTGATTCGAATCGCGATACTCGTTAGCTAAGCTTGTTTGTTTTCTTCTCTAAAATAAATGCGGAAAGGTAAAGATAAGAGGAAACGATACTAGGGGGAAATGGGTGGTTTAAGGATAGGGTGGATAATGGTAAAAAAAATGGTTAAAAACTAGATATGACTTAAAAATGAAAAAGGATAAAAACAAAAGAGGGATGAACATATTTTTTGGATTTTTCTGAATATGGTTAGTGGGTGGGTGTACAGATGAAAACATATACAAGTAGGACAAATTTGGGGTATGACAGTATGGAGTCAAAGAATACCTTAGGAGGCCTTGGATCTCTTTGTACAAATCCTAATTTCAAACATAAGAGAAACAGACTACAAGATATGGGTTAGTTAAATAGTACATATATGATTGATCCTAAATGTCTATGCAAGATGTTATGACATCTAATAGGTAAAATTTGGGGTACAACAGCAGACCATCCATTGGGCCATAATAGTCATAGTCGAAGTTGTCTTTCATCAGAGTGTCCTCCTCTAATGAGTTTGGTGGAGCACGACATCCTTCCGGATCACAATCTCCGTACATCATCTTGACGTCTGATCTGGGTATATATCTCGGACTTTGCGTGGGATAGTAAAATAGTGTAGGTGTTTCTTCCTGAGACATATAGCCGTCCTCGTTGAGATAGGACTTCCATTCTTCATCTGTATCGGAGGAGTCACCCTCGTTGATAGTGTGTACTTCTTGAGGCAATGGGTGAAGGAAACCTCCACTGTGGAAGAAGTCCTGAATGGGATGAAAACTTTCATTGTTAGTAGCAATCTGAGTACAGGTTGCAAAGAAACCAAGACCTTTCTTTGTCTTGTTATCCGTAGGAATGACAAGCTGTCCCCATCCTTTTGCACTATTACTCTCGATTACTTTGAGAGCATCTTTGTACAAGGAAATTGATGTTCCTTTCTCTGGTAGATTCTTATTGCTCACCGAAAGTGCTTGGAACTGAGTTCCAATAACCTCCTCGGGTTCTAAATAGGATGATGATGATAAGTTGCTCATGATCAAGGCCTGCTATCTGCATACTGTGACTAATTGGTCATTCTTGACGAACTTCAGCTTCTGGTGAAGTGTCGAAGTGACTGCCCCAGCCTCGTGTATCCAAGGTCTTCCTAATAAACAGTTGTATGCTGCCCGGATGTCCATGACCTGGAAAGTGACTTGGAAAGTGTGAGGACCAATAGTTATGGGAAGGTCGACTTCGTCGATAACTGTTTTTCGGGATCCGTCAAAGGCTTTGACGATGACCTCACTGCCTCTCATCGGAGATCCTTGAAATGAGAGTCGCATTAAAGTAGATTTTGGCATAACATTTAGAGCTGATCCGTTATCTACCAGTACACTGGCTAAAGCATCGTCCTGGTAGTTGACTGTAATGTTAAGTACCATGTTGTGATTTTTGCCTTCTTCCGACAGTTCTTCATCACTGAATCCTAAGTTGTTGCAGGAAGTGATGTTAGAGATGATGTTGTCAAACTGTCTTATTGTTACATCTTGTTCCACAAAGGCCTGCTCTAAGACTTTCTGTAGAGCTTCCCGGTGAGCTTCGGAACTGAGCAAAAGAGATAACATTGAGATTCTCGAAGGAGTTTGCAACAGTTGATCTACTATGTTATACTCGCTCTTTTGGATGAGCTTCAGCATCTCATCGTTGTTCTTTGAAAGGTCAGGATTACTGGATTGCCCGACTGGTTGATTGGGAACTTTTGTTTGAGGTTCCTTTTCTTTGGTGGGTTCTCCAACTCCTTTGTTGAAGATCTGATCGCTCCGTGTTACTCGACAGATATCTGCAATGTTTACGGTGGAAGGTAATGGAGTTTCCTTTCCATTCTCAATTGTTGTTGCACCGTCCTTGTAAGGGATAGCCTTATCGGATTTGTACGGTATTGGTCCCGGCAGATAGATAACACAGGAGCCTTTGTATTTTTCTGACTATCGTAGCCGGCCTCGATTGGTTCGAGGTTGAGAATCCTTCTACTATGAAGAGCAACTCTTGATTCATGAAGCAGAGGGATTATGGCACAAACGTCTTTGGTCACTTCTCATTTAGGAATTAAGACAACATATTTGCTTTGATCAGGAAAATAGTATTGCATTCTATTTATCAAACCAGAACTTGAACACGGTCGAATTTGTTTTTGGTCCAACTGACTTTGAAGGGCTGCTCGCAGGTAGCATCCTTGGTTATTCTCTAAGCAAACTCTATAGTGCTCATAGTTGTGTGGTGGCACTTGGTCACGTCCGCTTTGTATGCAGTGCAACCTTACTAGATCTGTTTCCATTGATCGAACATCCTGACTTTGATGCCTATCAGGATTCTCGTCGGTCATGATGACTTGTTGTGTGTCTTCATTTAGGTAGATCGGAAGCCACCAGTGGTTCAACAGGTGTTGGAGCATCCTTTGAACAAGTGCACATCCTTGGTCGTCTTCATGATATCCTTTACAGTTCTGATAATCATGTGAAGCCAGAAAACCGAGTCGGACTTGATTAGCGTGTAATTCTACCAAGCTGGTATTCATCAAGCGAATATCAAAGATTTGAATCATATTAACTTGATAATGAATTCTATCACGGTAATCCTGGATCTATCCCAGATCCATCTGACGTTGGAGAGCCTCTTGTACAAAAGAGCATCCCTGATTTTTTATCGACCAGATCGGACAGGAATCATAATCGTGTCGTGGCAGATCATGATGCTGGCTTTGCCTTGAGTGCATTGCCACCAAGTTAACATTCATTGCTAGAATGTTGTGGTTCTGAATGATGTTGGAATTTGTATAAGTCATGTTGACCTCACGGATTCGGTGATCTTGGATCCATCCGAGATCCGTCTGTTCTTGTAGAGCTGATCGCACTACGGAACATCCTTGATTGTCTTTAGAGCATATATCACACTGGTGATAATTATGAGATGGTACGTGGCCATATCCGCTCTGTCTGCAATGCATCTTGATCAGATTAGCTTCTAACAGGAGTACATCGTGAATTTGATAGTTGTGGTTAGATCCTTCCTCTATCAAATTTACTGCAGTTTTCTCATGTTGAGGCAACAGGTTAGTTTGAACATTTGGATTTGTATCATTGAAAGAGAAGACCCCGTTCCTGACAAGCTTCTACACATCAAATTTGAAGCTGAGACAATTTTCTATGTTATGCCCCGGTCCTCCTTGATGGTAAGGGCAAGTCTGATCCGCTTTAAACCAAAAAGGCAGATTTTTCGGTACTGTAAGAGGAGACCTAGTCTGGACGTTCCCCTTGACCAGTAGTAGTGGAAACAGTTCTGCGTACAACATTGGTATAGGTTCAAACCCTAGTGGTCGTGTTGTACGATTGTTATTGTTGTATGGAGGACGAGCCTGCTGAAGAGGCTGTTGTGTCCTTTGCTGATATTGTTGTTGATTCGGTTGGCTCTGAGCAACCTGAGGTTGATACGTTGGAACCGGTATTGGGTTGATAGTAGGAGTTACTGCTGCTACTGGTTGATACCTTCGTCTTTGCTTTTCGAGAGAGATATTACCAATATCTTGCTCTTTTTTCTTAGGGAAAGCACTACCGTATCTTTTAGTACTGCTTAATGGTCATGTATCTTTGACCAGACGTCCTTCTCAGACTGCTTCTTCAAGGCGTACTCTCATGTTCACCATCTTGGTGAAGTCACTGGGCGTACTGGCAACCATTCAGTCGTAGTAGAATGAGCTCAAGGTTTTCAAAAAGATCTTGGTCATCTCTTTTTCCTCAAGAGGTGGACAAATCTAGGCGGCAATTTCACGCCATCTCTAAGCATATTCTTTGAAGGTTTCCTTGTCCTTCTGTGACATTGCTCTGAGCTGATCTCTGTCTGGTGCCATGTCCAGGTTATACTTATATTGTTGAATAAAGGCAGCGCCAATATCTCTGAAAGTAATGATCTTAGTGCGGTTCAAACCCATGTACCATTTGAGTGCGGAACCGGTTAAACTGTCTTGAAAGTAGTGGATCAGTAGCTGTTGGTTTTCTGTCTGAGTTGACATCTTTCGAGCGTACATCACCAAATGACTTTGAGGGCAAGAGTTACCCTTGTATTTTTCAAAGTCAGGCACCTTGAATTTGTGCGGGATTTTCACATTGGGGACCAAACAAAGGTCTGCGGCGTCCTTTTCGAATAGATCCTGACCGCGAATGGCATGCAGTTCCTTCTGCATTTCCAGAAATTATTCCTGGAACTCATTCATTATGTCGTACATACTTTCATTTCCACCAGAGATTACTTGTAGAATATGTCCTTCCGGGACATAGTGTACTGGTTGTGGTACAGTCATTACGGCGGTGACTCTTGGTGCTTCCCTATCCCGAAGTTTGTAACCTTCAGGAGTTGCTGTCACTTTGCTTTCCTAAAGTTTGTAACCTTCAGGCCCAGTGGTTCCTGCTGCAGTTTTCGGGTCTTCCGTGACCGGCGGAATATATCCTTCAGGGATAAAGTTGAGTGGCATGCCCCAGGGACGATCTTTAGGCATGTTGTACCGAGGATCATATGTCTCCACTATGGGCGTAGATGTGATCTCTGAGATCACAGTCCTTTGTTTTTGTCTCTGAGCTGCTACCAGAGATTGCATGTCACTATGAAGTTTTCTCAAATCCTCCTTCAGAGCGTCGATTTCTTCTCTCAGCTCTCTGTTCTCTTCCTCGAGATCATCCATTTTCTTTTGTCGATTGGCCCGAGTATTGTACGAATGAGACAGTTTAAATCTAGAATCGAGACACAGACGTGAGATTCGAAGGTAAGAAGAATGCGTTATGTGAGAATGATGAATGCAATGATATATTTAGTTATTTTTATTTTTAATCAAAAGAAACTTCAATAATTGGATTACAAATATAATACAGTGGGGAGACCCCATTTTATTGAATTTGAAAGATTGCGGAAATGAAAATACAGTATTTTACAAAGTGCTGTAAAAGGAAGCGTCTAAGCTTATGGATCCTGAGTTATCTCCGAGGAGAGCTCAGATGTTGGTTCTGGTATTTTCCTTTTATTTTACTGGGGCTCTTGAGCCATTGTCGGGCTGTCAGTCTTTTGCCAAGATAAAGGAGCGAGCAAATTTCTTCGGTCTTCCTGACTTTCTACAACATGTTGCTCTAATATCTTAATCAGAGTGTCCTTTTCTTTTAACAGCTGCTGGATTTTGGTACACTCCACATTGAGAATACGGTGCTTGTTCTTCCAAGATTTCTTTTCCCGTTGAACTTTGTTGAGAGTGACCTGGAGTTTTTCCGCATCAGACCTAAAATAAAAGACAGATTCCTTTAGCGGAAGAACTTCTTGACGAGGGTAAGGCATCCTCAGCTTGAGGGCTCTAGTTTGTACCCAGTGGAGATAAGGTTCCACAGAGACACATTCTGTTTTCATAGAGACTTTCTTCCTTTCCTGTGAACATGTTTCTAGGCATGCACTATTTCTGTCTTTTGTGCCCTGTCATTTTCTCCTTCCTTGAAGAAAAGACCTTCCAGATGAACATTACGCGGGATATGTCTCATTGGGTATCCGAGTTGATGACGAACTAAAACTGGATGATAGTTGATTCCTCCTTTAGTTCCTATGAGGGGTACATTAGGGAAGTTTCCACATTTATCAATAATCCTTATCCCGTCATAGATCCGATTGTACAAGTCTATGTCAGAGTTGGTAAGAGACATGATTCTCTGAGACCAACGTAGAGTACTCTTATGATCCCAAAATGCAGCAGACTTAGGTAAATGGGAAGTGAACCACTTATAAAGCAAGGGTACATAGCAGGTGATCATTCCTCCACTGTACAAATTCCTTAAGTGTACAGAATGATAAGCATCTGCGAGCAAGATCGGTACGGGGTTTCCAATCAAAAATATCTTAATGGCATTGATATCAGTGAAATTATCAATGTTAGGAAAAAGGAACAACCTGTATGTGAGTAGCACAAAGATATCTTCGAAAGCAGTAACGTTTCCTATACTGGAAAAGTACAGGGCTTTTTCTACCAAGAACTTGGCCGGTAAACCTTGGATTCCATCCTTAGCGGTCATGTGAGTCCTGACTTCTGACTCGTCCAAATAGATTGCTCTTGCAATGGTTTGATCCTTTGGAATTTCTTCCAGTCCAGAAAAGGGAGCTTGGTCAGTGATGGGTAAATCAGTCAGGTGAGAGTACTCCTCCAGTGTTGGTGCTAGTTGATAATCCAAGAATGTGAAACAATGATAAACCGGATCTTAAAATTGAATTAGCATAGACAGGATTCCTTCAACTACATGGACCCTTAATAGGGACAGCAGTCCTCCGTACTTAGCTCTGAAAGCATCAGGGTAGGTGATCATCCTTGCCAACCCTCTTAAATCCTCTAGTTTTGGAACCTTGAAGGTGTACTTGTGCGTCTTCCTTCTACTGAAATCCATAACGCAATCTTTTTCTCTGATATTTGCAATCATTGTTTTAGTTTGATTTGAAAAAGAGAGAAGAGAAAAAAATATTTTTCCTTTGTTCAAGAGTTTTTTAAATGAATGCATGAATGCACCACACAAAAACATAGAAAAAACATGGGTTCAAAGGTTCAGCGTCACGAGCATGGAGTCATGGCTCTACCCATCCCCAAGGTTGTACTATGGTGAATTTTTGTACCTGTACTCAAAATCATTGACCCTCCTTAGGATAACAACAGCAGGCTGGTTCACCCGAGCGAGCTGTAGCATCTTAGGGTAATCTCAATTGAGTGTAGTATCGCGTGACAACTATTTCTGATAGCTTCCGCACTACTAAATAGCCACATGGTTACTGTATACTAAATCCTCAGTTTCATGGATACCATAATCGAATAATCTGCTTTCACAATCGAAGTCGTTAGACATTGAATCCGTAAAGGGTATCTCAACTGATTTGATGGTCTACCGGGATAGCTTATTTGGGATTCACTCCCTGTAAGACTGCCCGTCTCTGCCATCACCTATCTTAGGTATCACTCATACTTTCCACATGCGACATCACTCGCATTCCCATTAGCAGAAAAATAAACACGGATATCAAGTAGGAAAAGCGATATATATAGTATGTTTCCTAAAACTAACATCCTAGACCTCTTAAGAATTCTAGTCTATAATCCTAAATAGACAAAATGACTCCCCAGCAGAGTCGCCATTTTACTGTGGGAAATAGTGACGATGATGAGTATGGTAAAACAAACTCTCATGGTCGTCCCCAGTGGAGTCGCCATTTTTCTGTAGCGTGCGATTTTTGTTGGTGACGCGACCACCTTATCGCCATGGGTTCCTCCTCATAATGATGGGGGAATGGGGATGCTACTTTCTGATTTCTTATTTATCCCGTGAAGCTGGAAGGGAAAGGGAAGCTATCTAAAACTAACCTTGCACGTGAATGTTTAACTGAACAAATGCTTAAAGAGATTCGGGGGTCCGAGGTCAGGTTATACAATGGGGAGTTGTCAATTTCCCATCCTATATGTGGTTATCCACAGGTTGTTAGTTTTAGTTTCTGCTTTGTACTTGATGGTGTTTATCTGTTGATGGGTTGGGAAAGTTTCTTGGGCAATATGAAAGATAGGATTTACCAAGATAAAAGATGGACAATAGCTTGGATATTTGAATCAACAAGTGTGCCACTTATAGCAGTTATCTGGGCTTAGGGTTTATTTTGATTCTTCGGTTTTGATAGGTGATATATAGAGAAATGTCTTCCTACATAGAGGTTTTGGTTTTTCTCTGAAGGGATGTTAATTTTTGTGTGCCTTGATCAAAGTCCGAGGTTGAAGCTAAAAGGTTGATTGACTCCATTGGGGAAGTCACAAAGCCTAAGAGGAGGCTGGAAAGAGCTGACTCAACAAGATAGTGTTTCATATATATCTTGTACAAAGCCCAAGATTGAGGCTAAAAGAGACTGACTCTTTGGGGAATATTATTATACAAAGCCTAAGAGGAGGCTAAAAGTTTTGAGTTTTTCGGGGAAAATATTATGTCTGTCTTGTGCAAAGCCCAAGATTGAGGCTAAAAGGGGTTTTGACTCCACTGGGGAGAATTATCTGTCCTGTACAAAGCCCATGATTGAGGCTGAAAAGAGGATTGACTCAACAAGAGAGTGACTTTATCTGTCTTGTACAAAGCCCAAGATTGTGGTTGATCAAGCTGGAGAAATCATTATACAAAGCCTAAGAGGAGGCTGAAAAAGATTGACTTAACAAGAGAGTGTTTTTATCTGTCTTGCACAAAGCCCAAGATTGAGGTTAAAAAAAGGATTGACTCAACAAGAGAGCCTGAAAAGGTTAGCTCTACTAAGGGAGAATCATTGTACAAAGCCCAGGAGAAAGCTATCTTTGTTGGGGAAGAACAAAGAAAGAAATCTTTATACAAAACCTAAGAGGAGGCTGTCTTCTACTGAGGATTAGTGAGATCCAGAGGCAGGTCTAAATGGAGAATCAACTCTTACTGAGGGTTTACAGAAGAGTTGAGATATCATATGCCTTGGGGTTTTGATTTGGGATAGTGTTATACTGATAGTAAGTTGATTCTGGCTGAGGAATTTTTAGGAGAAAAGATTGGGTTTTAGAACCCATGGGTTTTAACTCTACTGGAGACTTGATTAAAAATGACCATGGTTTCCCTTGTGTTTGTAAGGAACTTGAGAATGTCTTTGAGACTCAAGAGGAGATTAGACTGTCCAAGTCTACTAGGATGAAAGGGTTTATCTTTGTATGATGCCTAAGAGGATGCTGGTATTTGAAGGGATGAGTATCAACCCTAAATTATCCAAGGTTTTGACTCTTTAGAAAGACTACTCTAACAAAGGATGATTAAGTTCTGTCTTATACCTTTAAGAGGTCTTCAGGGTCCTTGTATTAAGCCCAAGAGAAGGCATGAGAACTTCTAAGAAGCCGGAGGGTCCTTGTACAAAGCCCAAGAGGAGGCAGGGATGCTTTTAGGAAGCCTGTGGGTCCAAACTTAAGAAGAGTTCAAGAAAAGTTTCACCAAGAATAATATTTTCTTTAGTGAACAATTATAAGGTTTGAAGAAATTCAAGAGAGGTTTCACCGAGAATTAATCCTCTCTGGGGAAATGAATTTCTTTGACAATTTCTAATAGTGACAGTCTGAGAAAAGTTTCATCGGGAATAATGTCTTTCTCTTTGTTCCATATTATTTAAGCCCAAGAGAAGGCAAGATTGTATCTGGAAATCCTATGGGGATCTAGTTTTGACTGTATTTAAGAGTGACCAACTGGCTTTACCTACTGGTGTATATACAATTGATATATGACAAGTATTTAAAAGGATATGAAAGAAGGACTTACAGGTGAGCAAGCTTCCCACAATACAGTTATATATATATGAAAGCGAGTAAATGAAAGCTGATAAAAACTTATAGGCGAGCAAGCTTCCATTGTAACAGTTGTATGGTTAGTTGTTCAAGAAATTAAAGAAAGTTTTGATAACAACTATGGATTTGAACCTAAATCAAAAGGGAAGTTGTTTTTGAAAAGGTTGTTGGGGCTTATACTGAAGGGAGACCCAGATGAAAAACAGTAATCTTACCGTTGATCTGAAAATGGTATTGGAGCTTATACAATGACTGAGGTCCAAAGAGGTTTTCTGTACAAAGGGATGGGTCTTACAACTCAAGGAGAGGCCCAAAGTTTTAAAAAAAGAAAAGAAATGGGACTTACAACACAAGGGTAGGCCCAGTTGATTTTTATTGAAAAGGCGACGATCGCGTCGTGATTTTTGAAAACACAGTGGGACTTATATAATGACTGAGGCCCAAAGAGGTTTTTATTTACAAGGAATGGGTCTTACACTCTATTAGAGGCCCAAAAGGTGTTTGAAAAGATTTGTTAGGGTGATAGTGATCAAAACCCTAATTTTTGGTTTTTAAATGTATTTTAATTGAATAAAAATTCAATTAAAATAATCAAACATGTGAAAAAAGGTCATGATCTTGGATTTATATTTGGAAAATCATGTTTCATTCATGGGGTGATTTAAAAATCATTTGAATTTTGAAAACCAAGAGAAAGAAATATTTTTAATGTTTAAAAATAAATAAAAATATAATTCTTTACAAAAATATCAAATATATGAAATAAATAATATTTTTGTGAAATTTTCATGGAATAAAATATTTTAACATTTTTGGGAATTTTCAAAAGAAGAACCAATCAAAAATAATTAAAATTGAGAGAGAAATTAATTTTTCAATTAATTAACAAAAACATGAAAATATGGAGGAAAAAAATAGCAAAAATAGGGGGAATGGCAAAATGGTCTGGGTGGGGTTTGAACCCACGACCATCAAGCCAAACATATATGCGCGCTACCACTGGGGTGGTGATACATCCGTGTATCAAAACCACCCCATAAATATATAAGGGGTGCCTTGTTTCTAGTTCTGGGCAAGGCAAAGCCAGCTTTTGGGCAATCTACGTGAAGCCTCTAACTTTCTCATTTCTCCATGGATTGGGACAAAATTTAGGTACATCTGACCTAGAATTTCACAAGGAATCCAATGGTGGTCTTGGTTTTTTCAGATGAGGTCCCTATTTTAAAACCTGATAGTGGTTTTGAAATAGGCCTATATTTGCATTTTCTATGCTAACACACGGTACAGGAAATAATTACATGACAAATTGGTTCAAACACAACATATATAACATGTATGAGATGTTTATGATCAGTGGACTTCAAAGCACTGCATAATTTAGAAAGTTCAAGTGATGATGCACTTACCTCTTGAAGCTCCTTGTGCTATCTGTCAAGTTCCTTGTGCCAGAAGTGATCCAATGCTTTGAACACTCTCAATTAATCCCTTAGGAGCTTTTAGAATGGTTAGAACTAGCTGGAATCCTCAAGAATAAGTTTTGACACTTTCTTGCAATGCTGGGCAAAAGTGGCCAATATGGCAACTTTCTCAAATGGTGTTCCAGATGAGGGGAACCATTTGGGACAGTTCAAGGATGATATTTGGAGTGTGTTTGAGGCTTTGTTTGGTATTGGAAGTGACTGAATCAAGACATGGCTTGAAAAATGCAGAAAAGTCCAATTTTGAGGTTTTGGAAGTGGACTTTGTGATTTTGGTGTTTCAGGACACAAGTGAGTGTTTGAACAGCTTAGATACAACATATTAGAGGTGTTTGGATCATGAGTTGTGGTGGAATTGCTCCATAACTCAAAAACTTAGAGATACCTTGCAAAAGAAGGCATTTTGGCCTAAAGAGAGGGATTTTGAGGAAAGCAAGTGTTGTAGTGCTTTGGTGTACTCAAACTGAGCATAAATGAGCTCTATTTATAGTAGAACAAATTTTTTTTGCAAGCAATAGTGAATGGCAGTTGCAGCAAGTCTTTGGCCAATGTTGAGCAAAAGGAATCTCAAGTCTCCTCTAGCCATTGACTTGAGGTTAGGGCACAAGCCTATGGTCCTATGATTCAGTGTTGATCCTTGACTCATTCAATTAGAAATGTGTCAATCCATGCCACCTTGGTGTATCCATTAAATGCATTGAAACAAAATTGGAGTCTTGGCACCTTTTTAGCCTTTTTAGGTTTGTTATGGCTAATGTAGATTCTTGGACTTTGGAGGCTTGGGGATCAGATCATTTCCTTCTTGTTTTATCCTCCGATGTGTCCAAATTGATGACAAGACTTGGATTTATCAGATTTGGACAAATCGAGCAAAATGCACAAATTCTGCCTTGTAAATATCAGTTCACGATGCCATGTTCCAAGGGTTGTATCTCCTTGTTCAAATGGAATTTGGAGATGATCTGGTACTTGTTGGAAAGCTCTCATGGCATACTTCAACTTTGATGTTCACCCCTAGACCTGGTTTAACTTGGCTCAAGGTGAAAAATGTCCCTACATTTTGGAAAAAGTAAGGCAGATTCTGACTTTTGTTGAAAATTTCGCTAAGTGTTGGAAAAGTGTCATTTTCATGTTTTTTGCCATTTTGATCATTCCATAACTTAAAATCCATGAAGAATTGGAGTCTGGGGTAGTTGAAGCTTTTGTAGAGTGTAGCAAGACCTACAAATCCAGCTTTGGATCACCCAAAATGGTTGCTTGGATCTCAAGTTATGATCCTTGGAAGTTGGTACCAAAATCACTTTTATTCCATGACTTAGAAAAATTTTGGTTTCTCAAGGTTGCCCCTTTTGCAAGAAACCTCACTTTTCTTGATTTTTCTTGATGAATGATGATCAATATCACACATAAACATTATTTTTGACTTAGGGGAACAATATTTGTGAAAAATTCCAAAAAGTCAAACTTGATTTTGTGCACAGTTGACTTTTTATCTGATGAAATCCAAACTGTGCGATCCTTTGTGAAATCAAGTCCTTGACCTAAATCAAACCTAATGGATAGATTCCATAGGTGTTATAGGGTATATTGAATCATGTCCCAAGGTTTGGGAGCTTGTCTTGGTCAAAAGTCAAAGGTACAGTTGACTTTTTCCTCAAAACCCTAATTGTGGTCTAGATGAAATTGAAACTTGTGAATCAAGCTTTTTGGATCAATCCATTGTTGCAAATGGATCAATGTGGTGTATTTAAGGCCCTCAAATAATTTCTTGAGGTCTTGGCTCATGTTTTGTCCCAAAAGTCAACTTAGGGGTGAATTAGGTCAAGAAACTCTAATTCCTGGTTTTTGATAAATGCATCCTGTTCAGGACAGGACCAATGGCTAGGCATGGCCCAATTCGCTTCTGTTCCTAGAGTGGCCCAATTGCCTAAGTCCGATCCATAAAGGGGCAAAAGTTACTGATCGTGAAGGCTTGATAAGATCCTGTGATGGGCCACCAAGAACATCTTTGATGGTGGGCGTGAGATGAGGAGGAGGGGGTGTAAATGCAAGGCACTCCGACGCTCAAGTAAGAAAGAGTCAGAGAAAATGGGCAAGTACAAAGTATGAGTTCTTAGGGTGATTATTCGATACCTGACCCTCTCAAGTGAGAGGGCTTAAATAGTGCCCCCAGCGCGTGGCCAACGATCCTATTTTCGGGGCGAAATAATTGTTTTCCCGAAGAATAGATAACTGCCCAAAACTAGCCGTTATGTCGGGCAGGGTCCCCAAAACTAGCTGTTATGTCGGGCAAAGGTGTAGTTTCGGGCATGTGCCATTAGTTGTTCGGGGACAGATGAAGCCGTACGGAACGGGCAGTAATACCGGGGAGGAGTGATGCACTCCTTGCCCGGTTGGGGGGCAGAAAGGTAACTTTTGCCCCTTTACGGATCAGACTTAGGCAATTGGGCTGCTCTGGGAACAGAAGCGGATTAGGCCATGCCTAGCCATTGGTCCAGTCCAGAACAGGAGCCCCCCAAGTCGTTGCTCCTGAGCATGGGAGTGATGACTTAAGGATAGCCCGTTGTTCCAGGGAACTATAGTGGAGTCGTCGTTTGGTGACGGATGGAGTTGTCTCGTGGTGCCCGTGGGGCCTGGTGTTCGCAAGATCCATGACCGTGTCTTGCTTGCCTATCGTACGGGGAGACCAACGGTTAGGAGAAACTGAAACGTTAGGGCGCCACATTTGCCTCGATCCCTGTGCTGCAGTAAATAGGCAATAATGGCTAGTCTATAGCCATTATGACCTACCCGGATGCACGTGCTCCACAATAGTATAAAAGGAAAGGGAGTCTGGCCATTTCATACTTTCGTTCCTCTCTCTTCCTTTTACCTTCTTCAGAGATCTCAGTTCGCCGCCGTCGTCGTTCGCTGTCCCAACCACCGCAACAAGCTTCGAGCAACCATCTTTCAGCATTTCAACCACATAAGTCTTCCGGTCTTTTGTTTTTGTTCATCTCTTTCTCATTTCTGTCCTAGAGTGCATGCGGTTAGGTTAGGTTTAGAAGATGTAGTGGTGTTTTCCGGTGGTTGTTGGTGGAGGACGGTGGCTGGGCCATCTTCTGCTGTTAAGATGACCGTCGGAGCCCTTTAGAGCACTGAAAATAGGGTTGTTTTTGGCGTCGTTGCGACGACGACGCCTAAATAACCGTCATGGCTGCTCAGTTTTCGGCAATCTGGTGAACGTTTGAAGTTCTCGGTGATCGTTTGAAGTTTCCGGTGAAGCTTCATACGGAAATTGGAAACTGACTCGAGGAGGCTCCTCGTTGTGTAAGGGAGTTGCCCCAAGCGCCTCCTCGTGGGGGACTCTTGTGTTTTTGTTTAATATTAGGGCTTAGGCCGGGGACGATATCCTCGGCCCTTTGCGCGCCCTTTCACTTGACAAGCGGTGGAAGGGTGGATTTGATTCTTCGCCGAATTCACTTTTTTCTCTGCTTTTCAGGTGATCGATATGGCGACAGGTCCTGACGGGGAGATAATAGTAGACTCATCCGAGGAGAGGTCCTCGGAGAGCAGCAGTACAGAAGCTTCCACTGTCCCTAGCAAGGTCGGGGAGGAGGTTGATGAGGAGTCTACTGAGGAGTGGTCGGTGGCTGAGCCTGCCGAGCACGTATCTATCTTTGCGACCTACCTTGGGGATGTCTTTACGGCCGTTGGGCCAGAGGGGGAATGGAAGGTGCATTTCCCCTCCAAGGATGATCGGATCTGTATAGATTTTAGGGAGCAGTTCGCTATATACGAATACACATTTAAAGAGCTGGGGTTGAGACTACCTTTCACTGATTTTCAGTAGTCAATTTTCGTGCATCTGGAGCTGGCTCCATCGCAGCTGCATCCCAACTCGCTGGCGTTTATTCGTGCCTTTGAGTTGACGTGAGAATTCTTACAGATACGAGCTACTCTTCCTCTATTTTTCACCATCTTCCATCTCCAGCGGCAGTTGACGGGGAAGAGATACGGATGGGTGTCGTTGAAACAGCCATGTAAGTTGTTCAAGCCCTTTTCAGAGTCAATTCGGACATTCAAAGAAAGGTTCTACATCATAGAGCCTGTGTCGGAGAGGGCCCAAGACAGTACGTATGTTTGGGTGGTGTCTGTTGACGAGGATTGTAATGACATGCGCGACGAAAATGGGAAGCTGATCGGGGAGAGAGAATTCAATTTTCCCTTCCACTGAGGACCTGGCCACTTCTCCAAGGAGCCCAACGAATATGTTGCTCAGCTGCACATGTTGAACAGGCAGGATGCAGTTGGTTATGAGAAACCGGTGAAAAATGTGAACTCTTTCCGACTCACTGAATGCTGGACGAAGAAGGGGTCCCCGATTTTCGAGGAGGACGGTAGCTAGCGGGTGGAGTATCGTTTTATTAACACCAAGGCGCTTTTGGAGTGCAAGACTCATGCGGATGCTTACAAATTGCTCGGTAGTTTTAGTTACTTGACTTACCCGACATATTTTTCCTTGGTCGTCTAACACATTTGTTTTGTTTTTGCAGGTGAGATGCCTTCCGCTCATGAAAGAATGATAAAAAATGCTATGGCGAGGAACAAGCCCGGGGCGGCTGCTCCCAAGACTCGATTTGCCCAGTGTGCTCCTACTCCTCCTCAACCTGCTGCGGGGACCTCTTTGCCTACTCCTGCTCAGGGATCTCCCTTGCCTCTGGCCTCAAGGTTCAAGCGGTCCAGGGCCACTGAAGAGGTAGATCTCACCCGGGCGCCAGAAAAAGGGAAGTTTAAACTTCCTCCATGTATTCTTGACAGAAGATTCTTCGAGGGGACGTACCTGGTTGTGCCGCGGGCAGAGTCTCTACAGCTGGAGGGTATGGATCGCCCGAGCAAGAGGGCGCTGGTGGCGCAGGATGCTTTTGCTCTGGTTAGAGTCTTAGAAATGGCTGCCATCTATGCTAAAGGGGACTCTGCGACTGAGTCTGAGCTCAGGGCTACCCGGGCTACCATATCGTCTTTGGAAGAGACTGCAAGGAAGGCCAAGGAGAAAGCTAAGAGTGTCGGTGATGCCCGGAAGAAGGCAGAGGAGGAGGCTACCAGGTTGCGGGAGGAGAATGCTATGTTGGCAGCAGAGAAGAAGGCTGTCGTGGAGCTGATCGAGCAGCTGAGGTTAGCAAGTGCTCCGGCCGACGACGAACCTGAGGATGTGAGGGAGATAAATACGAGGGTCGAGCTGGTTGCTCGTATGTTGAAGGTCAAGGATGACAACATTGTCATCGGGGATGAATCTTTTAAGAATGTTGTGGCCCAACTGCGGGTGGTTAACCCTGGGGTTGAGATCTCCACCGAGGGTATCCACTGCCTGGCGCATGTCGAAGATGGCAGGATTGTCAGTCCGAACTCCATCCTTGGCGGTGACGAGCATGCTGAAGTTTTGGACGGGGATACCCATGAGCCTCAGCCCAACCTCGAGCAGCCTGAGCGGATGGAGGAGGAGTGATGGGGTTTTTATTCTTGTTGTAACTTGTCCGACCTGCGTGCTGTGTATCTTTTGATGTAATTTATTGTTTTGTATGGGGGTGTGACCCTCTGTTAATGTAACAAGCACAATCGTGGTCCTCGTGACCGCTTATCACTTTAATTATGTATGTGTCCGGTCCTCGTGGTTGGTTTTGTGATTTGCATGGTTTTATCTGTTTTGATTTCTGCTAAGTGTTGTACTTTTGCTCAATATGCATATGTGCCCGTAATAGGGATTACTTTGATTTGCTTTAATATTCAGGGAATTGCTCGTTGTAGATGTGTTCGGCAGTGAGGGGTACTGGTCAAACGGCCAGGGAATGTCCGGGCGAGAGAGCGGAGCTCAGGTCGTGTTTGAGGCCTGAGTTCGTGGCGTGAACCTCCCATCACGAGCTGGGTGTTCTGCCTATCGTGGTACTTTGATGACGGTGGTGCTCGATTGAGAGACCACTGTCGAGCAGGGACCTAGCTCATTCCTGAGCGGGGTTCTGCTTTACTGACATGCGACGCCTGTACCTAGGCGTGCATCGTGATCGGTAGGTGACGCTTGCCATTTTGACGAATCAAACCGACAGTTAAGGCCTTAGCTATAGTATTGTTTTAGCTTTTCGGTGTTCCATGGTCGAGCAAGTTCTTCCCCGTTGAGATGTTCTAGGTAATAGGCCTCATTCCTCGTTTTTGTTCGGACGCGATAGGGTCCTTCCCAGTTAGCGGCTAGTTTGCCTTCGCGAGAGTCTTTGTGGTTTCTTCTTAGGACGAGGATGCCCACGTCGAACTCTTGTCGTATGACTTTGGTGTTGTGCCGGATGGAAATTTTTTGTTTTAACGATGCTTCACGGAGGGTTGCTCTTGATCGAACTTCCTCGACGAGGTCGAGTTCCTTCCTTAGTGCTTCATTCATTTCCTCGTCCAGGGGTGATTTCGTTCGTCTGGAGGGTACATGAATTTTGATGGGAATTACGGCTTCAGTCTTGTAAGCCAGGCGAAAGGGTGTTTCCCTAGTTGAAGAGTGGAGAGTTGTGTGGTATGCCCACAAGGCGTTGTGCAGCTCCTCAACCCAAGCTTTCTTCGTTTTGTCCAACCTTCGTTTGAGGCCTCGAAGGATGACTCGGTTCGCCACCTCAGCTTGTCCGTTTGTCTGGGGATGTTCGACGGATGTGAAGTGTTGCATCGTGCCCAGCTGGGCGACGAAATGCTGGAACTTCCTGTCCGTGAACTGTGTCCCATTGTCTGTGACTATCGCCTGGGGGATGCCGAAATGCGCAAGGATGTTTCGTTTGTAGAAACGTAGTATGTTAAGGGTTGTTATCTTGGCTAGAGCCTCCGCTTCTATCCATTTTCTGAAGTAGTCCACGCCTACTATTAACTATTTATTCTGGTTTAATCCTACCACGAATGGCCCCAGGATGTCCAGGCCCCACCAGGCAAATGGCCACGGGGAGGACATGGTCTTGAGCTCGTTAGGTGGAGCAAGGTGCATGTCCCCGTTCTGTTGCCATTTATTGTATTTCTTCACGTGTTCCTTAGCGTCTTGCTGCATGGTTGGCCAGTAGTATCCTGCTCGAAGGGCCTTCTGGGCAAGGGACCTTCCTCTGAGGTGTTGGGCGTTGATTCCTTTGTAAATTTCATGCAAGATGTGGGCGACCATTTCTTCCTCGACACACTTGAGCAGCAGGATGGAGAAACCTCGCCTGTAGAGTTTATCTTCGACCAGGACATAGGAACAGGCTCTTTGCCTGACTACGCTGGCCTCTTTGGGGTCGGACAGAAGTTAGTCCTTAGCGAGATAGTTGTAAATGGGGGTCATCTAGCAGTTGTTGTCGTCGATCATTTGTACGTCAAGGGTTGGGGAAGTTTTCTCGATACTGGGTCGAGGAAGTACCTTCTGTATGACGGACTTGTTTCTGCCTTTCTTCTTCGTCCTTGCTAGTTTAGACAAAACGTCCGCCCTGACGTTGTGTTCGCGGGGAACGTGCTTTACCTCTACCGCTACGAACTTCGCCATTTTCTCCTTGACCAGGGCTAAGTATTCGGACAGGTTGTCATTTTTGGCTTGATACTCTCCTCGAACTTGGAGGGCCACGAGCTATGAATCTGTGGAGATGACGACTTCTTCCGTGCCGAGATCTTCGGCTAGGCGTAAGCCGGCGAGGAAGGCTTCATACTCAGCCTGGTTGTTAGAGGTGGGGAAGGATAGGGTAAGTGATACTTCAATGATAATTCCCTCGTCGTTCTCCAATATGATGCCTGCCCCGCTTCCAGCCGAGCTAGAAGCCCCATCTATGAAAATGGTCCATTTTCGCGTCCCGCAGGCCGGGGAATCTGTGAACGTCATTTCTGCGACAAAGTCAGCCAAAGCCTAGGTTTTGAGGGCTTTTCTACTTTCATACTGGATGTCGAATTTGGACAGCTCTAGCGACCATTTGAGTATTTTGTCGGCCATGTCTGGTCGTCCTAACAGCTGCTTCACGGGTTGATCTGTCCAGACCACGATCGTGTGGGCCAGGAAGTAGTGTCTCAGTCTTCTAGCTGCGTTGATGAGGGCCAGTGTCACTTTTTCTATCTGTTGGTATCTCAGCTCTGGTCCCTGCAGTGCTTTGCTTGTGAAATATATGGGCTTTTGCCCGTCAGGAGTTTTGTGGATAAGAGCGCTCATCGCCTCGGTGGATATGGCGAGATACAAATACAGAGTCTCGTCGTTGTCTGGACGAGAGAGGACTGGTGGCTCCGAGAGTGCCCATTTCAGATGGAGGAGAGCCCGGACACATTCTTCCGTCCATTCAAACGCTGCCTCCTTGCGGAGGAGTTTGAAGAAGGGTAGGGCATGCTGGACATATTTGGCCACGAAACGGGATAAAGATGCGAATATCCCGTTAAGGGACTGGATGGATTTCTTCGATTTGGGCGTTAGAAACTCGAAGAATGCCCGACACTTATCGGGGTTGGCTTCGATTCTTCGTTTTGTTAAGTAGAAATCGAGGAATTTGCCTGCCCGGACACCGAACGTGCACTTCTCCGGGTTGAAACGCATCTGGTATTTCCTAGCCTGTTCGAAGACCTTTCGTAAATGGGCAGTATGATTGGTTTCCTCGCAGAATTTTATGATCATATTATCCATATAGACTTCGAGCATGTCGCCTATCTCTCCTCGAAAAACCTTGTTCATCATCCTCTGATAGGTCGCTTCGGCGTTCTTCAGGGCGAATGGCATTACGTTGTAGTAATAGTTGCCCGATTCGGTCATGAAGGTCGTGTATTTTTTATCGCTCATCACCATTGGTATTTGATTATAGCCCAAATAGGCGTCCATGAATGATAATAGTTTAAAACCGACAGAGTTATCAACAAGTTTATCAATATTGGGGAGGGGTAGGCATCCTTCAGGCATGCCTTGTTAAGATCGGTATAGTCAATACACATTCGCCATTTGCCATTAGATTTTTTCACAAGTACAACGTTGGATAGCCAAGTGGTATACTTGGCTTCTGAGATAAATTTGGCCTCGAGAAGGTCCTTTACGGCTTTTTCTGCAGCCTCTGTTTTCTCCAGAGACTGCTTTCTCCTATGTTGTGCTACTGCTTTGACGGTTGGGTCGATCATGAGTTGATGGCAAGCGATGGATGGGTCCAAGTCGGACATCTCGGCGGCGCTCCAGGTGAACAGATCGACGTTCTCACGGAGGCAGGCTTTGAGTTGCTTCCTTGCGATGTCGGGGAGATTCGCTCCAATCTTTACTCCCTGCTGGGGGTCGTCGCCGAATAAGACGAGCTCAAAATTGCCATCTGGGATGGGACGCATCAGATGGGAGCTGCTGCTGGTCGGGTCCGACGAGCTGTCCGAGGCTGCTTGGTCCTCCTTCTGGTCCTCTCCGGGGAAGCGGCTGTCGAAGTCAATGGAGTCGACCTGAGGTAATGGCTTGGCCTCCTTGGAGCTGCTGGGCAAGGCTGGCTTGTTAGATACTTCGACTTGGACGCGATGGCGTTGAGTCCCTTCGTGGCTGCTTCGAAGCATCATCGTACGGTTTCGATGTCGCCGTGGAGGGTGGCGATCATCCCTTTTGAAGTGTAGTACTTCATCTAGAGATGGACGGTTGAAGGCACATATACCAACTCAGCCAAGGTTGGTCTATGCACTGATACAGAGATGGGCAATCGATTACCAGAAACTATACCTTAACGGATCTGGCCATCTCCACTGACCCAAAAGTTACAATCAGTTCTACGTATCCCCACGGTTTGGTCACCGACCCATTAAATCCTTGCAAGTCAGAACCCACATAGGGGGTGAGGTGCGACTCGTCCAACTAGAGCGTTGAAAACAGCTGGGAGTACATAATGTCGACCGAGCTGCCTTGGTCGACGAGAATCCAGTGAACTTTGAAGTTCGCCATCCGAGCTCTGACGAGCAGAGGGATGCTCGAGTTTGGGGATCCTCCGAGGAGCTCTTCCCGGTAGAAGGAAATGGGGATAGAGCCCTTCTGGGCTTGATCGAGTATGGTCACCTTGTTGGAGCTTGTGTTGATCAGGTGCTCGAATTTCCTCTTTACGGAGCCCACCATGACTTTATTGAAGCCTCCCCCTGAGATGACCATAGCGGAGGGGAAAGTTTCCCACGGACTGTGGGCCGTGAAGTAGGCAGGAGCGCTGAGTTCATCTGGGACGTAGAAATCCTCTGGTCGCGATACGAACATGGCGACCTGGATGTTGGCCTCTACCGAGGAAGGCACCTCTTCCTCTACCTTCTTTGACACCCGGGCGTCTTGCCGGGGAGTATCTTTCTTTTTTGTGAACTGTTTCAGGTGGCCATCCCTGATCAGTATTTCGATAGCATCCTTCAAATGGATGCAATCTTCGGTGGTGTGGTCGTGACTTTTATGGAAACGGCAGTACTTTGATTTGTCGGCGTTGGGCTTGGCCGGTATTTTTTGGGGAAGCGGACCCCTGCTTGTTTGAATTCTGAATTCGTGCATTCGGACAGTATTTTTTCCCTGGAGACGATCAGGGGGTGTAGTCGTGAAATCGTCTGGAAGGTCCCTTGCCATCCCGGGAGTCTCGAGGACGGTCTTCGCGCTTCTTTTCTCCTCGACGATATGTCAAGGGCTCTTCGCCTCGAGCGGTCTGGGAGTTCTCTTGGTGGTGGGAGGCTCGGGCGGAGTTGGGTGTTTCCTTTTCCTCGTACTGGATGTACGACTGCGCCTTGAGGAGGAAGGCGTCCAGGTTCCTTGGAGGTGCGAGGCCGACAGCTTTGGAAAACTCAGAGTGTGGGCGGAGTCCCTATTCGAGTAGAAATTTTTTCATATCGTCGGTGGTAGGGACTTGCATCGCTTCTTTGTTGAACCTCTCGATGTATGCCCGGAGAGGTTCATCCTTCCCTTGGATGATGGCCCCAAGAGAGGCTTCAGTCTTGGGGTGGCGGCGCAACGCCGTGAAATGCCTGGAAAACATTCTGCAACTGCTTCCACGAAGTGATAGATTCTTCGGGCAGCTGTTTGTACCAAGACATTGCTCCTTTTCGGAGTGTGGTCGGAAACAGACGGCACTTGATGGCGCTCCGGACACCACGGTAATCCAAGAGCGCATCGATGTTTTCTATGTGCTTGTCGGGGTCGGTTGTTCCATCGTATGTGACCAATGTCGGGGGCTTCTCCAATCCCTTAGGGAGGTGTGTTGCCAAGATTTCTTGGGACAAAGGGCCGTGAGGCTCATCACCGCTGCTGGAACTGGTTAGTGACGGGGACTGGACGACTCGCTCGTGATGGCGACTTCTTCGGGGAGAAGGTGTATGGGTCCGGCCTTTCGTCCTGGACGGGGGTGATTGTTTGTCCCTCCGGGTTCTCTTGTGACCGGGAAAGTGCTGGTTTCGCGGGGAAACATGGTCGTACTTCCGGTCAGCATGAGATTCTGGTTCTAGGCGCAGCCTTCGGTCGACTTCTCGCCGGGGTTGCAGGGTCTTGGATCGTCGATGGCTTTTCCTCGGAGGGGGGGATCTCAGGTAAGCAGATTCCTCCAATGCCCCGATCCTTTCGTTCTGCTGAAGGATTAGGAGGTTGGTTTTGTTGATCGCCTCCAGAAGGGCCACCACGGCCGGGTCGGCGTTGGGTGGAGCAGGAATGGACTGGATAGCCATCGAGGGCTGACCGTTGTCGCAGTCAGCAGGAGTAGGGGAAGGAGAGGTTGTGGCCCCGTCACTTAGAAAACGGGGATCTCCGAGGAGGGACGAAGGACTGTCAATGTCAATCTTGTTGACGGGGAGAACAGCTGAATGGAGAGCACCTTTGACATGATCTTGAGAGGCCATGATGATAATCTTGGACGATAGTGTTTTGGTCTTAGTATCTGAGGTGGATGTTAAGACGGGGAGAACAACTTCCCCATAATCGGCGCCACTGATCATGAAGGCTTGATCAGATCCTGTGATGGGCCACTAAGAACGTCTTTGATGCTGGGCGTGAGATGAGGAGGAGGGGGTGTACCTGCAAGGCACTCCGACGCTCAAGTAAGAAAGAGTCAGAGAAAAGGGGCAAGTACAAAGTATGAGTTCTTAGGGTGATTATTCGATACCTGGCCCTCTCAAGTGAGAGGGTTTAAATAGTGCCCTCAGCGCGTGGCCAACGGTCCTATTTTCGGGGCGAAATAATCGTTTTCCCAAAGAATAGGTAACTGCCCAAAACTAGTCGTTATGTCGGGTAGGGTGCCCAAAACTAGCTGTTATGTCGGGCAAAGGCGTAGTTTCGGGCACGTGCCTTTAGCTGTTCGGGGACAGATGAAGCCGTACGGAACGGACAGTAGTACCAGGGAGGAGTGATGCACTCCTTGCCCGGTTGGGGGGCAGAAAGATAACTTTTACCCCTTTACGGATCGGACTTAGTCAATTGGGCCACTCTGGGAATAGAAGCGGATTGGGCCATGCCTAGCCATTGGTCCAGAACAGTTACCTTTCTGCCCCCTAACCGGGCATGAACTGCATCACTCCTCCCCAGTACTACTATCCGTTCCGCACGGCTTCATCTGTCCCCGAACAGCTAAAGGCACGTGCCCGAAACTACGCCTTTGTCCGACATAACGGCTAGTTTTGGGCAGTTACCTATTCTTCAGGAAAACGGTTATTTCCCCCCAAAAATAGGACCGTTGGCCATGCGCTGGGGGCACTATTTAAACCCTCTCACTTGAGAGGGTCAGGTATTGAATAATCACCCTAAGAACTCATACTTTGTACTCGCCCCTTTTCTCTGACCCTTTCTTACTTGAGCGTCGAAGTGCCTTGCAGGTACACCCCCTCCTCCTCATCTCACGCCCAACATCAAAGACGTTCTTGGTGGCCCATCACAGGATCTGATCCAGCCTTCATGATCAGTGACTCCGTCTGTGGGAAAGTTGTTCTCCCCGTCTTAACATCTGCCTCAAATACTAAGACCAAAACACTCTCGTCCAAGATTATCATCATGGCCTCTCAAGATCACGTCAAAGGTGTTCTCCAATCCGCTGTCCTCCCCGTCAACAAGACTGACGTTGACGGTCCCTCATCCCTCCTCGGAGATTCCCATTTTCTGAGAGACGGGGCCACAGCCTCTCCTTCCCTTACTCCTGCTGACCGCGACAACGGTCAGCCCTCGACGACCATCCATCCCATTCCTGCCCCACCCAACACCGACCCGATCGTGGTGGCCCTTCTTGAGGTGATCAACAAGACTAACCTCCTAATCCTTCAGTAGAGCGAAAGGATCGGGGCATTAGAGGAATCCACCTGTCCAAGATCCCCCCCTCCGAGGAAGAACCATCGGCAATCCAAGAGCCCGCAACCCCGGCGAGAAGTCGACCGAAGGCTGCGCCAAGAACCAGAATCTCATGCTGCCCAAAAACGCGACCATGTTTCCCCGCGAAACCAGCACTCTCCCGGTCACAAGAGAACCCAGAGGGGCAAACAATCACCCCCGGCCAAGATGAAAGGCCGGACCTGTACACCTTCTCCCCGAAGAAGTCGCCGTCACGAGCGAGTCGTCCGGTCCCCGTCACTAACCAGTTCCAGCAGTGATGATGAGCCTCACGGTCCATTGTCCCAAGAAATCTTGTCAACACGCCTCCCCAAAGGCTTGGAGAAGCCCCCGGCATTGGACACATACGACGGAACAACCGACCCCGACGAGCACATCGAAAACATCGATGCACTGTTGGATTACCGTGGCATCCGGGGCGCCATCAAGTGCCGTTTGTTTCCGACCACGCTCCAAAAAGGAGCAATAAAGTCATGGTGGGCTCCGTAAAGAGGAAATTCGAGCACTTGATCAGCACAAGCTCCAGCAAGGTAACCACACTCGATCAAGCCCAGAAGGGCTCTATCCCTATTTCCTTCTACCAGGAAGAGCTCCTCGGAGGAGCCCCAAACTCGAGCATCCCGCTGCTCGTCAGAGCTAGGATGGCAAACTTCGACGTTCACAGGATTCTCGTCGACCAAGGCAGCTCGGTCGACATTATGTACTCCTAGCTGTTTTCAATGCTCCAGCTGGACGAGTCGCACCTCACCCCCTATGTGGGTTCTGACTTGCAAGGATTCAATGGGTCGGTGACCAAACCGTGAGGATACGTAGAATTGATCGTAACTTTTGGGTCAGCAGAGACAGCCAGATCCATTAAGGTGCAATTTTTGGTAATCGATTGCCCGTCTCTGTATCAGTGCATCTTCGGAAGACCAACCTTGGCCAAGTTGGTAGTTATGCCTTCAACCGTCCATCTCAAGATAAATTACTACATTTCAAGAGGGATGGTTGCCACCCTCCACGGCGACATCGAAGCCGCACGACGATGCTTCGAAGCAGCCATGAAGGGACTCAACGCCATCGCGTCCAAGCCGAAGGTATCTAACAAGCCAGCCTTGCCCCACAGCTCCGAGGAGGCCAAGCCATTACCTCAAGTCGACTCCATTGACCTCGACAGCTGCTTCCCTGGAGAGGACCAGAAGAAGGACCAAGCAGTCTCGGACAGCTCGTCGGGCCTAACTAGCAGCAGCTCTCATCCGATGTGTCCTATCCCAGATGGCGATTTCGAGCTCGTCTTGTTCGGCGACGACCCTCGGTGGGGAGTAAAGATTGGAGCGAATCTCCCCGACATTGCAAGGAAGTAACTCAAAGCCTGCCTCCTTGAGAACGCCGATTTGTTTGCCTGGAGCGCCGCCGAGATGCCCGACTTGGACCCATTTGTCGCTTGCCATCAACTCACGATCGACCCAGTCGTCAAAGCAGTAGCACAACGTAGGAGAAAGCAGTCTCTGGAGAAAACAGAGGCTGCAGAAAAAGCTGTAAAGGATCTCCTTGAGGCCAAATTTATCTCGGAAGCCAAGTACACCACTTGGCTGTCCAACGTTGTACTTGTGAAAAAATCTAATGGCAAATGGCGAATGTGTATTGACTATATCGATCTTAACATGGCATGCCCGAAGGATGCCTACCCCCTCCCCAATATTGATAAACTTGTTGATAACTCTGCCAGTTTTAAACTATTATCATTCATGGACGCCTATTCAGGCTATATTCAAATACCAATGGCGATGAGCGATAAAAAATACATGACCGAATCGGGCAACTATTACTACAATGTAATGCCCTCGGCCTGAAGAACGCCGGAGCGACCTATCAGAGGATGATGAACAAGGTTTTCTGAGGAGAGATAGGCGACATGCTTGAAGTCTATATGGACGATATAATCGTAAAATCCCGCGAGGAAACCAATCATACTGCCCATTTACGAAAGGTCTTCGAACAGGCCAAGAAATACCAGATGCGTTTCAACCCGGAGAAGTGCACGTTCGGTGTCCGGGCAGGCAAATTCCTCGATTTCTACCTAACAAAACGAAGAATCGAAGCCAACCCCGATAAGTGTCGAGCATTCTCCAAGTTTCCAATGCCCAAATCGAAGAAATCCATCCAGTCCCTTAACGGGATGCTCGCATCTTTATCCCGTTTCGTTGCCAAATCTGCCCAGCGTACCCTAGCCTTCTTCAAACTCCTCCGCAAAGGGACAGCATTTGAATGGACAGAAGAATGCGACCAGGCTCTCCTCCATCTGAAACGGGCACTCTCGGAGCCATCAGTCCTCTCTCACCCGGATAACGGCGAGACTCTGTATTTGTAACTCGCCGTAGCCACCGAGGCGGTGAGCGCCTCTCTTATCCGCGAAACTCCTGACTGGTAAAAGCCCATATATTTCATGAGCAAAGCACTGCAGGGACCAGAGCTGAGATACCAACAGATAGAAAAAGTGGCACTGGCCCTCATCAACGCAGCTAGAAGACTGAGACACTACTTCCTGACCCACACAATCGTGGTCCGAACAGATCAACCCGTGAAGCAGCTGTTAGGACGACCAGACATGGCCGGCAGAATGCTCAAATAGTCGCTAGAGCTGTCTGAATTCGACATCCAATATGAAAGCAGAAAAGCCCTCAAAGCCTAGGCTTTGGCTGACTTTGTCGCAGAAATGACATTCACAGATTCCCTAGCCTGCGGGACGCGCAAATGGACCATTTTCATAGATGGGGCATCCAGCTTGGCTGGAAGCGGGGCAGGCATCATATTGGAGAATAACGAGGGAATCATCATTGAAGTATCAATTACCCTATCCTTCCCCACCTCTAACAACCAGGCTAAGTATGAAGCCTTCCTCGTCGGCTTACGCCTAGCCGAAGATCTCGGCGTGGAAGAAGTCGTCATCTACACAGATTCATAACTCATGGCCCTCCAAGTTCGAGGAGAATATCAAGTCAAAAATGACAACCTATTCAAATACTTAGCCCTGGTCAAGGAGAAAATGACGAAGTTCGCAGCAGTAGAGGTAAAGCACGTTCCCCGTGAACACAACGTCAGGGCGGACGTTTTGTCTAAACTAGCAAGGACAAAGAAGAAAGGCGGAAACAAGTCCGTCATACAGAAGGTACTTCCTCGACCCAGTATCGAGAAAACTTCCCCAACCCTTGACGTATAAATGATCGGCGACAGCAACTGTTAGATGACCCCCATTTACAACTATCTCGCTAAGGACGAACTTTCCTCCGACCCCAAAGAGGCCAGCGTAGTCAGGCGAAGAGCATGCTCCTACGTCCTGGTCGAAGATAAACTCTACAGGCGAGGGTTCTCCATCCCGCTGCTCAAGTGTGTAGAGGAAGAAATGGTCGCCCACATCTTGCATGAAATTTACGAAGGAATCAATGCCCAACACCTCAGAGGAAGGTCCCTTTCCCAAAAGGCCCTTCGAGCAGGATACTACTGGCCAACCATGCAGCAAGACGCTAAGGAACACGTGAAGAAATACAATAAATGCCAACGGCACGGGGACATGCACCTAGCTCCACCTAACGAGCTCAAGACCATGTCCTCCCCGTGGCCATTTGCTTGGTGGGGCCTGGACATCCTGGGGCCATTCGTGGTAGGATCAAACTAGAACAAATACTTAATAGTAGGTGTGGACTACTTCACAAAATGGATAGAAGCGGAGGCTCTAGCCAAGATAACAGCCCTTAACATACTACGTTTCTATAAACGAAACATCCTTTGGCGTTTCGGCATCCCCTAGGCGATAGTCACGGACAATGGGACACAGTTCACGGATAGGAAGTTCCAAGATTTCTTCTCCCAGCTGGGCACGAAGCAACACTTTGCATCCGTCGAACATCCCCAGACAAACGGGCAAGCTGAGGTGGCGAACCGAGTCATCCTTCGAGGCCTCAAACGAAGGCTGGATGAAACGAAGATAGCTTGGGTCGAGGAGCTGTACAGCATCTTGTAGGCATACCGCACAACTCCCCACTCTTCAACCGGGGAAACACCCTTTCGCCTGGCCTACGGGACCGAAGCCGTAATTCCCATCTAAGTTCACGTACCCTCCAGGCGGACGGAATCGCCCCTGGACGAGGAAATGAATGACGAATCACTAAGGGAGGAACTCGACCTCGTCGAGGAAGTTTGATCAAGAGCAGCCCACCACGAAGCATCGTTAAAACAAAAAATTGCCATCCGGCACAACGCCAAAGTCATACGCGAGAGTTCGACGTGGGCAGCCTCGTCCTAAGAAGAAACCACAAAGACTCTCGCGAAGGAAAACTAGCCGCTAACTGGGAAAGACCCTATCGCATCCGAACAAAAATGGAGAATGGCGCCTATTACCTAGAACATCTCAACAGGGAAGAACTTGCTCAACCATGGAACGCCGAAAAGCTAAAACAATACTATAGCTAAGGCCTTAACTGTCGGTTTGATTCATCAAAACGACGAGTGTCACCTACCGACCACGATGCGCGCCTGGGTACAAGCGCCACATGTCAGTAAAGCAGAACCCCGCTCAGGAACGAGCCAGGTCCCTGCTTGACAGCAGTCCCTCAATCGAGCATCGCCGTCGTCAAAGTACTACGATAGGCAGAACACCCAGCTCGCGATGGGAGGTTCATGCCGCGAACTCAGGCCTCAAATGCGACCTGAGCTCCGCTCTCTCGCCCAAACATTCCCTGGCCGTTCGACCAGTACCCCTCACTGCCGAACACATCTACAACGAGCAATTCCCTGGATATTAAAGCAAATCAAAGTAATCCCTATTACGGGCACACATGCATATCGAGCAAAAGTACAACACTTATCAGAAATCAAAACAGATAAAACCATGCAAGTTACAAAACCAGCCACGAGGACCGAACACATACATAATTAAAGTGATAAGCAGTCACGAGGACCATGATTGTGCTTGTTACATTAACAGGGGGGCACACCCCCATACAAAATAATAAATTACATCAAAAGATACACGGCACGCAGACCGAATAAGTTACAACAAGAATAAAAACCCCATCACTCCTCCTCCATCCGCTCAGGTTGCTCGAGGTTGGGCTGAGGCTCATGGGTCTCCTCATCCAAAACTTCAGCATGCTCGTCACCGCCAAGGAGGGAGTTCGGACTGACAAACCTGCCATCCTCGACATGAGCCAGGTAGTGGATACCCTCGGTGAAGATCTCAACCCCAGGGTTGACCACCCGCAATTGGGCCACAACATTCTTAAAAGATTCGTCCCCGATGACAATGTTGTCATCCTCGGCCTTCAATATACGAGCAACCAGCTCAGCCCTCGTCTTCATCTTCCTCACATCCTCAGGATCGTCGTCGGCCGGAGCACTTACTAACCTTAGCTGCTCGATCAGCTCCTCGTCTGCCTTCTTCTCCGCTGCCAACGTAGCATTCTCCTCCCGCAACCTGGTAGCCTCCTCGTGTTCCTTCTTCTGGGCATCACCAGCACTATTAGCTTTCTCCTTGGCCTTCCTCGCCATCTCTTCCAAATATGATATGGTAGCCCGGGCAGCCCTGAGCTCAGACTCAGTCGCAGAGTCCCCTTCAGCATAGATGGCTGCCATTTCCAAGACTCTGACCAGAGCAGAAGCATCCTGCATCACCAGCGCCCTCTTGCTCGGGTGATCCATACCCTCCAGCTGGAGAGACTTTGCCTGCGGCACAACCAGGGACGTCCCCTTGAAGAATCTTCTATCAAGAATACATGGAGGAAGTTCAAACTTCCCTTTTTCTGGCGCACGGGTGAGATCTACCCCTTCAGTGGCCCTGGACCGCTTGAACCTTGAGGCCAGAGGCAAGGGAGATCCCTGAGCAGGAGTAGGCGAAGAGGTCCCCGCAACAGGTTGAGGAGGAGTAGGAGCATGCTGGGCAAATCGAGTCTTGGGAGCAGTCGCCCCGGACTTGTTCCTCACTATAGCATTCTTTACCATTCTTTCATGAGCGGAAGGCATCTCACCTGCAAAAACAAAACAAATGTGTTAGACGGCCAAGGAAAAATATGTCGGGCAAGTCAAGTAACTAAGACTACCGAGCAATTTGTAAGCATCCACAGGAGTCTTGCACTCCAAAAGCTCCTTCGTGTTAATAAAACGGTACTCCACCCACTGGCTACCGTCCTCCTCAAAAATCGGGGACCCCTTCTTCATCCAGCATTCAGCGAGCCGGAAAGAGTTCACATATTTCACCAGTTTCTCATAACCAACCGCATCCTGCCCGTCCAGCATGTGCGGCTGAGCAACATATTCGTTTGGCTCCTTGGAGAAGTGGCCAGGTCCCTAGTGGAAGGGAAACTTGAATTCTCTCTCCCCGATCAGCTTCCCGTTTTCATCGCGCATGTCGTTACCACCCTCATCAACAGACATCGCCCAGACATACGTACTGTCCTGGGCCCTCTCCAACACAGGCTCTATGATGTAGAACCTTTCTTTAAACATCCAGATTGACTCCGAAAAGGGCTTGAAAAACTTACGGGGCTATTTCAACGACACCTAGCCATATCTCTTCCCCGTCAACTGCCGCTGGAGATGGAAGATGGTGAAAAATAGAGGAAGAGTAGCTCATATCTGCAAGAATTTGCACGTCAACTCAAAGGCACGAATAAACGCCAGTGAGGTGGGATGCCGCTGCGACGGAGCCAGGTCCAGATGCATGAAAACTGACTACTGAAAATCGGTGAAAGGTAGCCTCAACCCTAGGTTTTTAAATGCGTATTCTTAATAGCGAACCGTTCCCCAAAATCTGTACAGATCTGATCATCCTCAGAGGGGAAATGCACCTTTCATTCCCCCTCTAGCCCAACGGCCATAAAGACATCCCCAAGGTAGGTCGCAAAGATAGATACGTGCTCGGCAGGCTCAGCCACCGACCACTCCTTAGTAGACTCCTCATCAACCTCCTCCCCGACCTCGCTGGGGACAGTGGAAGCTTCTGTATTGCTGCTCTCCGAGGAGCTCTCCGAGGATGAGTCTATTATTATCTCCCCGTCAGGATCTGTCGCCATATCGATCACCTGAAAATCAGAGAAAAAAGTGAATTCGACGAAGAATCAAATCCACCCTTCCACCGCTAGTCAAGTGAAAGGGCGCGCAAAGGGCCGAGGACGTCGTCCCCGGCCTAAGCCCTAATATTTAACAAAAACACAAGAGTCCCCCACGAGGAGGCGCTCGGGGCAACTCCCTTACACAACGAGGAGCCTCCTCGAGCCAATTTCCAGTTTCCGTCTGAAGCTTCACCAAAAACTTCAAACGATCACCAGAAACTTCAAACGTTCACCAGATTGCCAGAAACTGAGCAGCCACTGCAGTTATTTAGGCGTCATCATCGCAACGACACCAGAAACTGCCCTATTTTCAGTCCTCTAAAGTGCTCTGGCAGTCATCTTAGCAGCAGAAGATGGCCCAGCCATCGTCCACCACCAACAACCACCGGAAAACACCACTACGTCTTCTAAACCTAACCTAACCGCATGCACTCTAGGACAAAAATGAGAAAGAGATGAAGAAAAATAAAAGACCGAAAGAACTTACGTGGTTGAAAGCCTGAAAGATGGTTGCTCGAAGCTTGTCGCGGTGGTTGGGACAGTGGACGACGACGACGGTGAACTGAGATCTCTGAAGAAGGCAAAAGGAAGAGAGAGAAACGAAAGTATGAAATGGCCAGACTCTCTTTCCTTTTATACTACTGAGAAGCACATACATCCGGGTAGGTCATAATGGCTATAGACTAGCCATCATTGCCTATTTACTGTAGCACAGGGCTCGAGACACACGTGGCGCCCTAATGTTTCAGTTCCTCCTAACCGTTGGTCTCCCCGTACGACGGGCAAGCAAGACACGGTCATGGATCTTGCGAACACCAGGCCCACGGGCACCACGAGACAACTCCATCCGTCATCAAACGACGACTCTACTATGGTTCCTCAGAACAACGGGTTATCCTTAAGTCATCACTCTCATGCTCGGGAGCAACGACTTGGTGGGCTCCTGTTCTAGACTGGACCAATGGCTACGCATGGCCCAATCCGCTTATGTTCCTAGAGCGGCCCAATTGCCTAAGTCCAATCTGTAAAAGGGCAAAAGTTACATTTCTGCCCCCCAACCGGGCAAGGAATGCATCACTCCTCCCCGGTACTACTTCCCGTTCCGCACGGCTTCATCTGTCCCTGAACAACTAAAGGCACGTGCCCGAAACTACGCCTTTGCCCGACATAACGGCTAGTTTTGGGCATCTTGCCCGATATAACGGCTAGTTTTTGGCAGTTACTTATTCTTTGGGAAAATGGTTATTTCGCCCCGAAAATAGGACCGTTGGCCACGCGCTGGGGGCACTATTTAAACCCTCTCACTTGAGAGAGTCAGGTATCAAATAATCACCCTAAGAACTCATACTTTGTACTCGCCCCTTTTCTCTGACCCTTTCTTACTTGAGCGTCGGAGTGCCTTGCAGGTACACCCCCTCCTCCTCATCTCACACCCAGCATCAAAGACGTTCTTGGTGGCCCATCACAGGATCTGATCCAGCCTTCACGATCACATCCCCTGAGGTTAAATTGACTTGATGATTGGGTCCATGAGGTCCCTTGGAGTATCTTGGGTTATGTTTTGAAGCATTGGCTCATGCCCAGCTGAAATTTTTCATCTGGAAGCCTCAGTCGACCAAAACCCTAATTTGGTGACACTGGCGATCTTGAGGCTTAATCCACTTGGAATGTTGCAACCTTGTGCTTGATCCTTGATGTGGGAGTCGTCTTGATCCTTTATAGGTGTTTGAGATGTTAGACAAGTTGAAGATCATGTCATTTCTTGATTGATCCTTTGTCTAAGTGCTTTGAGAGGGCTTGAAACCCTAATTATTTATTGTAGTGGATGCTCAACCATCTTTGAGGAGATTGATGAGGCATGGAAGTATATCCATATTGTGGTGATTATTTGCATAATGATGGAAAATCTTAGTGGTCAAAATTTGGGGTATGACAAGTATTATTGCGTTTCTCATTGTGAGACCGCCAAGGCTATGTAGGACGCATTAGAAGTTGCCCATGAAGGTACTAATGATGTCAAACAAGCTAGGATCAACACATTAAATCAAGAGTTTGAGCTATTTTGTATAGAGCATGGTGAAACCATTACGGACTTGCGAAAACAGTTCACACATCTTATCAATCGATTAAATGCGCTAGGTAAGCGTATTTCTAATAAGATTGCTACAAACAAAGTGTTGAGATATTTAAGTAGGGAATGGAAATCCAAGATCACCGCTACCAAAGAGGCAAATGATCTTAAAGTACTTGATCTCACGACTTTGTTTGAAAAATTGGAAAAGCATGAGCAAGAACTCTCTTGCTTGGAAAAACACGAAAAAGAGTATGAAAATAAAGTGATGAAGGAGAAAGGTAAAGACAAGGAAGTAGAGAAGAAGTCTATTGCTCTAAAGACTTCAGGCTCAAGGTCCTCCTATAATGAGCAAAGTGATTATGAAACTAAAAATGACGATGATTCCGATGAAGAAGATATGAGGTTGTTTATCAAAAAGTATCATAGATACATGAGGAAATATTAAAATAAACATTCCAACAAGAACCATGGTAAATCTAGAAGGCTATCAAATTCCTCTAAGGAAGATGAGAACAAGAAGGGTAAGTCTAGAAGTACATGCTACAATTGTGGCAAACCGAGTCACTATAAGTCGGGGTGTCCTACAATCAAGAAAGATAAAGAAAAAGGCTATGAAAAGAGATCTAGCAAGTCTAGAAGAACTTGTGTCGCTTGGGAGGGCGAAAGTGATTCTTAAAGTGATGATAGCTCTACTTCAAGTGTTGAATTAGCCAAGCTTTGCTATATGGCAAACAAAGGAAAGAAAAAGGTTGTAAGTCACTCTAAACTTCAAACTTCCCATGGCTTAGCTTTCTCTCAATTACAAGAATCTTTTGAAAATATACAAAGACAAGACATAGATGCTTTCAAAAGATTAGCTTCAAATAAAAGAATAATTTCTCACTTAAAACCTAAAACTTTGGAAAATGATAAGAATATGGAAGATCTAAGGATGTCTATGTTAGATATCCTAAAAGATAAAAATGAGTATGACAAACCTTCATGGTTTGGTTGTGAGACTTGTCACATTTGGCAAAAAGAGTCAAGAACTCTTAAAGCCAAGTTGGATAAGGCTTTGCAACCTAACGTCACTTTTGCAATAGATACTTCTAAGTATGACATTCCTTCTCATAATCCTTATAGAAGGTATAGTTATGTTGAAAACAAACTAAATAGCAAAAGCTCATCTTATTGTAATTTGTATTGTCATTATTGTTGCAAAAAGAGTCATACTATTGCTATGTGCAAGTTTAGGAAACTCTTTGTTCCTAAAGGTGCCTTTAAATGGTTGCCTAAATGCAACCGTTTCATTAATCCTCAAGGACCCAATGAATATTGGGTACCTAGAACTATTTGTTAATCGTGCAGGAAAGATGCTTTGGCTCTATGAAAAAAGTATGTGATCTCTTTTATGGAAGATCAAGGCACAACACAGTGACATGTCCTTATTGTGTTGACTATGTGACAAGCAAGGAGGATTGTGTTGCCAAAAAGGTTAAGGTTTAGTGTTTAATTAATTGGTAAAAGTGTGTGAATGATTACTAATGTTTTTATCCGAGAAGTTTCAGAAATGTATTATGTTTAATGATGCAGATCTATCTTTGACAAAACATACTCAAATACATCAAATTAGGATTGATCAACCTAAGATGATGAAACATGAGGAGGAGCAAGATTATCTTCATGGTTGAACAAGAATGAAAGCCCAACGGCAAGGATGATCATCAAGTCAATTGCCTCTTGGATACATTATTAATCTCACCTTCAAATACTTGTATAAGAAGAAAAGTGGTAAGAGCGTTTTGGTTTCATTTATGTTTTGTGGCACGCTTCGCATTCATTTCAACTTTCGTTTGAGAGTTCCTCGTGGAATGCAAGTGCATCCTCCGTCATTCGTACGATGAAGTAATATCATTCCAATCCTTTTCTTATTTTGTAAGTAAATATTTCTTTTACCTGTTTATTTCTTGAAGGTATATGATGCATTATGTGTATGAAGTTTTTGAGATATGTTCACTTCCAAAAATGTCAAATTCAACCATTGTGTGTTGCATTTTATATGTTTATAGTGATTATGTTCAAAATGTCTTCATGTTGGATCTATATCTTGTACCATTTCATGCTTGTTTATACATGTTTGCATGATTTTAGCTAACAAACCATATAATACTATCATATGCATGTGTCTCTCATGAAATAATCATCCATAAGTCAAGTTGAGTCTCTCAAGGTCATTACAAATCCAATTGAGCTAAAATCTTAGAAGTTGAACAGTATAGGTCGACACACAGGAGTTATAGGTCGGCACAAGATAATTAATCTTGGCATTTTTCAAATTAGTTAAGGTATACGTCGACACATCCTTGTATAGGTCGACGCGTGATAAATTTTTTAAAATTCTTTTGGTCTTGCTACAGTATGTGTCGACACATGGCAGTCTTAGGTCAGAGCATGACAGTCATAGATTGACTCAAAAGTGCAAAAATGAGTCATTTGGGTTCATTCTCTTCACCTTCTTACATGCACTAAATCCCTTAATTTCACAAACTTCTTCTTGAACCTTGAAAAATCATCCAATCTTCATTACATCCTTTCAAATCATCCATTTCACATCATTTGTACTTAAAATTTCAACAAATTCTACTTATTTCCATCAAATCTCTCTCTCTCTCTCTCTCTCTCTCTCTCTCTCTCTCTCTCTCTCTATCTCTCTCTCTCTCTCTTTCTATCAAAAACCTCATTTCACCCAAACTCACAAAAAATCTGAAATTCTCACTTGTTTGTTATTCATTTTCAATATTTGTGTATTGCTGTGATTGTCAAGTTTGGTTGAGTGTGTGGGCATTCAAAAATCTCTCATACTCACTCATTCTTCATTCAAACTTTCCATCAAACACTTAGTGTGCACACATTATTTCATCATTTTCCATGGCTTCAAAGTCCAAGAGCAATGCTAAAGGCAAAAACAAGGCTACTACTTCTACAATTGCTGATGAGAATCATCTTACTCTGGTTTCCAAGAAGTATGCCAAAGATTTTGAGATAAAGCATCGAACCTGCCTTGTAGCGAAATAATTCATGTGGAAGCATGTCACTGTTGGTTGTCTGGAACTGCCTGATGTTGTTAAGCTTATGGAGCATTAAAAGATTGACTACTTCTTATAACTTGCTCAGGATTACAATGAAGATCTTATTCATGTTTTTTACTCGGGGCTACATGACAATTAAGGCTCTTATTTCAAGCTCTCAATGGGTAACAAACCCTATCATTTTACTAACAAATTATGGAACACCTTATTTGGTACTGATATGGGTGATGCTGATGAGGATGATGAGGTTGATCCTTTGGTAACTTATGGTCACACTCATGTAAATTTTGATTAGGATCTTCACGTGAATGAGACACTCAAAGCTCCTCGTCCAAAGGAGTTTTATGATCCCATTTCGACTGGCTAATTGAAGATGGTGCCAAGAATTCTCTATGGACTGTGTCTCACATCTTGCGCCCAAATAATGGTGGATTTTCGAGAATTTATTTTGCGAAGATTCATTTGATGTATATTATGTTGCACAAGGTCAAAATAAATTAGTCTCATTACTTTGTGTCTCGCATGTTCTCTGTCAAGACATGCAACCGGGGGACATTCTTCTGCTATCCGTCGATGATTGCTAAGATTTTAAACTATTTAGACATTAGTATGTCAAATCTCATATACAAATCTCCTAGCTCATCTCAAGAATTTTCACAACATACTCTTACAAACATGAAATATTTTGGGGATACCAAGCGTCGGGCTTACTATCTTCGTTTAGGAAAGCATGGCAAAAAAATCTATAACTTTGATGATCCTTTAGAGTTTGGTGATGATGTAGAGGAATACCACATAGATTATGAGCAACCCATGGATGCTCATGATGTTGATGAGGGTGATGCTACTATGCAAGGCACTCATCATGGATTTGATCATAGTGCTGGTTTTAGTACTAGTTCTTCCAATACCTCTTCTATCATGACAATGCTTCAGAATATGCAAATAAAGCAATACAAGAGGTGTGTGAAGGAGTGCAAATGGAGGGAAACTTTTGAAGTTGCACAAATAGAGCAGTTTTGTCTAATGCAGCAACATATGTCTACTCAAGATTCCAACTTTGAGGTCTTTGCTTCATTTGTGACAAAGAGTTTGGTGTCTTTGAGAACTAATATGAATGAAAACCATGCTGCTGTTATGGCTAGAATTAATCACATGATTGTAGCTTAAGAAGAGGATTTCGGCCATTATGATCGGTTTTACCATGAAATGTGTGATTTCTTGGACTCCCGCTATAGGAATGAAAGACAAAGATGGTATCGGGGAGAAAGACTGATGGCTAGAGGACGTGGAAGACGTTGAAGGATTGTGGTGTTATGATGTGTGTCACTGGGTCTTGAGTCTTAATGTGTCTCGTCTCTTGAGTCTTGTTTGGAGTCTTCATGCTTTTTCATTTTGCTTGGTTTGTTATATTCTTTTGGTTATGTATGAACAATATTTCTAATATGTTTGAATGGTTGCACTATGTGTTTGACTTAGATAACTATTATGAATGTTGTCTTGTTTATTAAGCTTGTGTAGTTACATATATGATAAATGTATGTGAGTGCACCACTTATCTTTGCAAACTGCTTATGTGTAGTATATTGAATATGTGTAATGTGTATCTATGTGATATTACTAATAAATTTCTTGTCTCTTTTTGATGTTGTCAAAGGGGGGAAGATTATGAAGGATATAATGTACACATTCAGGGGGGCCTATTCATTGTATCGAAGAAAAATGCATCGTCTCAAATCTCGATTTTTGCCATCATCAAAAAGGGGGAGTATGTGAATGCATCTTTCCATTTAGTTATGTTTTGAATTATGTTAAAACTAGGAGCAACTTTTAGCGTTTTTGTACATTGGACGGTATCAACTAAATTTTAGATGTGCATTGTTCATCTTAACAATTATGGTGCGTATAAACATGTTTGGAAATGACTTATGCAAGATGCATGCATCAAGAATTGAGTTTTTAGTGTGAAAACTATTGCATAGGCTGACACATACGTGTTTAGGTGGACCTATAGAAGCTTTTGCTACAACATAGGTCAACACATAAACCACTTAGGTGGACACCCATGCCTCAATAATGAAGCATGTAGCCACTGCCTATAGGTCGCCTCAAATAGGTCGACTTGAGACCTTCATAGGTCGACCTAAGACCTTCACAAGTCAACTCATTTTCCTTGATAGGTTGACCTATAGACAAAATTTTGAAAAATTTGTTTTCCTTTCAATTTCTTATGCATGCTCTTTGCTTCATATATATATATACACACACACACACACACATACACTAATACATGCACCTTCTTTTAGTAAGGTTTTTATGTAAAACCTATACGAAACCGGGATTTTAAAGTATACTCATCATCTTCAACCTCTCTTCTATGAATCAACATGTAAGGCTAAGTGGATGACCTCAATGAGACGACATCATATAAATCATTGTATGTAAGGAATTGTATGACGCCTTTATGTTAGGATGAGGTCGAAGACAAAGGAATCCTAGGACCAGAGATAATCCAAGAAACCACATAAAGGATAAGGATTTTCCAAGAAAAGATGAGGAAAACTTAAGTCTGGCAGAAGAGTTATGCGAAGCAACGTAGGAGATCTTTGGGATTCGAAGAAGGAGTGTTAGTTCTTGTTATTGGCTGGAATTTTGGTAAAACAATGGTGGTGTTAATGATGTCATATGTCTAATGTCTTAACATGAGTTACTAATATTCAATGTGTGTTAAGTTTGTTAGGGTTGCAGTTTTGTATGCTGATGTTATAAGTGATGTCTTGACATCACTATACCAGAACATCAGAACATCAGTTTGTGATGTTTTAGGGCTGCACGTGTTTTATTGTTAGTGAGATTTTCTGCTGAGAGATAGAGAGATTGCAGGCGAATTTATTGGAGAAGATTTATTCTGATACAATTAATTATGCATATCTTGTGGAGAATAGTTTGTTACTATTTTTGTGCAAATAGACATGGAGAATTGTTCCTATTTGTGTGGAGAAGATCTTGCAGCTGAATTAAAAAGTGAAGATTTAAAAGATACATAATATCCTGGAAATATTATGTGGAGATGATTTAAAGGTGTGGAAGATTAAAGATAAAATCTAGTAAAGATTGAGTATTTAAAATATGAAGATTTAATTGAAGATTTGATTGAAGATTTGATTGAAGATCTATTTAGTAGCAGAATCTTTTGCAGATTGGTGGTGATTTGAAGGCCCAAATCCAGATGGGAAATAGGTTATAAATAGAAGCATTGTAACCTAGTTTTAGAAGCCAGCCATCATGTAGATTATAAGGGTTGTGTTGGTTGATGAACCACCCGATTTGTGGGATGGTCATCGTGTTTATCTCAAAGCCTGTAGGTAAGAGATGTATTGTTCTTGGAGGAAGCTGTTAAGAAACTCTAAGTATTGTTCTTATTCATGAAGGTCATATCTCGGTATTGTTATAGGAGTGTGTCTTCTATGTGTTTGGAGAGTTTTTTTTGGAAATCAAGTTGTTGATGCAGTGGCTGAGATGTTGACTGCTAGACATCATTGTGATGATTGGGAGTGAGATGGAGTCTCTTATCTAGGGAGGACTTAGATAGAAGGGTCATTGGGTAGTGATTAAATTAGGTAGATTGTCAACTGGTTTGTTGAGTCTGTAATTTGATACTACTAATAGTGGACTTCCTTCCTGGCTTGGTATGCCCCCAGATGTAGGTTGTTAGACCGAACTGGGTGAACAATCCTTGTGTGCTTCAGTGCTTTTATTGTCTTGTTCATACTGCAGATATTGATGTTGTGACATTGCACTTAACATCACATATCTGATACCAGAATTTCAATTGGTATCAGAGCAGGCATCCTGTCTATTTCTGGTGAGATCTAGGGAAGATACTTTTTGGTTCATGAGCAAGGAAGATAGTTTTGCTGAGTTATGGACTTGGTCAGTTCATATAGTTGTTTGTATGATCCCTTAAAGTGAAGGATGGGCCATTCATGATAGAGTATGTATTGGACCTGTCTGTTGTTATCAGGAGAACTGTTGTTGTGAGTTTGATTTGTTGGCACTTGGTTTATGGTGTGCAAGGATTATTGAGTAGTGCCTGAAGGTTGTTGAGGAGTTGTTGTGGATTCCGCTGCATGGTATCTAATGTAACCCTGGTTGGTTCTTGTATCTCTGGTGGTGAGATTCTAGGAAGGTATTCTCTTGGAAAGATATTAGGGTTTGGTCTCCTCAGCAGGATATTCTATGATGTTGTAGTTTATACAAGACAGCTTCAACCGTTTGGTTAGAAATGCCAAAGATACATGAGGATTATCTCATATCTTTGTTTTGCGAAAGAAGTGATCAAAAGGTGAATGGATCTTATTAAAGACTGTATGGAAGTTTCAGAAGAATATATTTCAAATCAGGCATTGAAGACCAATCTGTCCAGAACATTGATGGTGAAAGAAGAGGGTGAAGCCAAAGCAAAAGAGTATCTCTGTCAAATCTTTCATGCGGGAGTGAAGATCTTGATAAGTTATCTCTTAAGCTTAGTTATGGTGACCTAATACATGTCAATTCTATTGTCTCGACATCGCGCTACACATTAGCAGGTTAGGGTAAATGCTAAGTCAAAGACCTATTAGATTGTAGCTGTTTTGAAGGATCACTGAAGCTATGAAGTTGAACAATGTTTGAGATGCTGTTCATAATGTCATAACATCTCAGCTGGAGTTGGTTGAAGAAAAGGTAGTAATCTTGTTAGCAGAATAGGAGGAGATGATCCCTGTTTAAGCTAAAATGTCTGAGGATAATTTTATAGGGAAAATGCGTCCAAGAGTTTGTGTGCAGTAGCAGTGTAAATTAGCCTGTGGTCAATTGGTGTTTGCATGAGCTCTTTCAGTTTTGTGGCTTGAAGGATTCAAAATAGTAGATTGTCTATGGTATGGTTATGCAGAAGGATGGCAGTTATCACTCTTAAGTTAGATAAGAGGTCTGAACCTTGTGCTTCTGGAAGAGTGTGTTATGCAAGTTACTGCAGTTTTGTTGATCAGATGTTGATATGTTCTCGTGTGTTCCCTACAAGAGATTTGTGTGGATTAATATGGTTGATGTGATCTAGACTAATGTCGGAACTGATGTTGAAACATCATTTCAGTTCTTTGCTCAGGGTGGAGTAAAAGATCAAGACACTGACCTAACCTGGTAGACTTTTGTGGTATGAATGGTTGTCATAATGGTCTTTCATCTGAAGAAGGGTTAAACCACAGGAATCAATTGCTATTTGTGAAATTCACAAGTATTTAATTGATTATCCTTGAAAGACAAGGTTAAGGATGGTCTGTCTATTGTTTTAACATCTTTTCATCAGAGGTTTGGAGAATCATGGGAGGGGTTCTACATTCGCTCACAAGTCGCCTAGGTGTTGACCTGGGATTATTGCTTAGCATCTGTGCCTAGAAAGTATTGTGAATGACTTATCCAGATGATGGTGCTGTTGAAGATGAAGATGGAAGACTATGAAGACATCATAATCTTGATGGTTACAGCTTGGATCAGTGGTTTGGAGCATGGTGTTTGCTCTGGTTGTGAAGGTTGAAGATAAGTGGCAGTTATCTCTAGCTTTCTACTGACGGCTCTACTAAGGGAAGTGACTTTCTTTAGTATTGCTATGGGGTAGTCTTGGACTACTTTTTTTCTGAAGATTCAGATGTGGTAGGTTTGAAGTCTTTGGAGTTTCTAAGCAGGATGGAGGTTATCTACTCAAACTTGATTGTTGAATCAAGTCTATGAGAGCATGAAAATTTGTTTCTGCAAAGGGAGGAGGTTCTTCTAAGTGGCAGAAGGAGGAGCTGAATTCAACAGTTGGATGTCATAACATCTAGCTTAACATCAGGATTCTCAGCTGGTGATGTGGCATATCAGCTAATGATAGGGTGATCTACAGGAATGAACAATATGATGTTTCAAAAAGGTCATTCTCATGGCAGTCTGCGGGAGCTGCAGGAAGGAGAATATGTTACATGACCATGGCTTAGGGAGTCTAAGTGTGTTTGCTTTTGAGCAAGTGGAACATGTGACTTGAAGATCAAGGTTCCTTGGTGGATCAAGATATGTTTGGGAGAGTTCTGACTAACGTGAAAAAGGTCAAAATGTGGCATTTGATTGTTTTCATATGAGGATTCATGAATGAGGTGATCAAACTGTGGCATCTGGTTGATCTCAGAAGTGGATTCGAAGAATCAAGATAATCAGAGTGTGGTAGCTGGTTATTATTGAGGATAGTCTTGGAACAAGTTACTCTTGGGCAGAAGGGTGATGAGTTGAAGACTCAAGGAGATCATTCTTCTTAAAGGTGGATGAGAGTTTAATTCTCTAGTTCTTTGGATTACTGTACAATAGTAAGTCCAGTTGGTGGAGCTTATCAAGAATCATGGTGATGATATCTTGGTGTGTGGCAAATGTTCTAACTTATATTGGGACAGTATCTGGTTGAATATCCTTGGTGAAGGATGATTTTGCTCTGGTTTAGGAGCTTGGTGCATACATTATGCCTAAGGAGCGTCTACATAGTCATACGGGAGAATGATGAAGTAGAAGGTCTGCCTTGGATGAAGAATGTAGAGAAGACTGAAGTAGATCAGGTATTAATTGATTGGAAGTCTGAAGATGAAGAGTATGATAGGGAATGGCTGCCTTTGGAGAAAGGTACCAAAGTGCATGTGCTCAGCAAGTGTGCTCAAATGTTCATCTTTATCTAGAGCATTAGTTAACCATGACTGGGGGAGTACTTGTCTATGGATTTTGCTGCAAAGATACATATATTCTGAAGATTGCATGCTGATCAAGTTTGTGAAGATTGGTTGAATCTTATGAGGATATAATGTCAGATAACATGTTATGACATTAGGCTGTTGGATGACATATTGGTGTGGACATGAATGGTTCTAGCCATGTGAAGCTAAGTGTTTGAATCATATGCGCACATGCTTCTGAGGAGAAGTTTGAAGGACAACTTTGGTTGTGTATGGGAGAATTTATTTTTCTCTGCAGATTTTGGAAGAGCTTTGTGAGGGTCCTTGTTGATGAGAGATGTTGCACTTGTCTTGGTGTGTGAGTTCAGTGGAAGGCATTGTGTGTGTATGATGGATGAAGAGTGTGTCTGGTTTTTCCAAATGTTATGATCAAGGAGTTCATTGTGATCATTCCTGTGGATATTACAGAGAGAAGTTAATCAGCTTGGCAAGATGTGAGTTTTGGAGCTTGAGAAGATAACAAACCAAGAGGGAATCATGTGAGTTCTGGTATTTGGATTATTTAAGGATTAAGCATTAAGTGAATGTGTTCAGCAGGTGTGTTGAACAGAGGGTGCGCTCTTGAAGACATGAAGATGAGTCTTATGTTTTCCATTTATTTAAGGTGTTCTTCTTACAAAGGAGCACTGGTTATCTTCGATAGGGAGAGTTGATCTTTTGTTGAAGAAGTTGTTTATCCAGATTGTATGTCAGACAAGATGTCGTGACATTGTGTTACTGGTGAAGTTCATGGTGTACTTGATAGTTTAGACCTGGATTAAATCAGAAGTATACATTTACACCAATGTTTGTCAATTTTTGGCCATAAAGGGGGAGAGAATGTACAGTAGTAGCTGCTGAGTCTGGATTTTGTTCTGAGTATATTGGTTGGATGATTCAAAGTTTGATTTTGGAATTTCTTTTGTGCTTGCTGCGATGTTCAAAGTTTGTCCAATTGTGGCTAAAAGGGGGAGAGTTAGCCTAGTTGTTGCCTAGTTGTCTGTTGTGGTTCTAGGCTTGAGGGGGAGTGTGTAGTTTGTGCAGCTGCCTTGCTGGTTGCAGTTTTGAGGGGGAGTTGCTACTGCTAGTTGAGTGCTGATATGGCAGGTATCTCTGATGTTGGCTGAGATTGTTTTAGCCAAAATTAGCCAAAGGGGGAGATTGTTAGTTCTTGTTATTGGCTGGAATTTTGGTAAAACAATGGTGGTGTTAATGATGTCATATGTCTGATGTCTTAACATGAGTTACTAACATTCAGTGTGTGTTAAGTTTGTTAGGGTTGCAGTTTTATATGCTAATGTTATAAGTGATGTCTTGACATCACTATACCAGAACATCAGAACATCAGTTTGTGATGTTTTAGGGCTGCACGTGTTTTATTGTTAGTGAGATTTTCTGCTGAGATATAGAGAGATTGCAGGCGAATTTATTGGAGAAGATTTATTCTGATACAATTAATTCTGCATATCTTGTGGAGAATAGTTTGTTACTATTTTGTGCAAATAGACATGGAGAATTGTTCCTATTTGTGTGGAGAAGATCTTGCAGCTGAATTAAAAAGTGAAGATTTAAAAGATACATAATATCCTGGAAATATTATGTGGAGATGATTTAAAGGTGTGGAAGATTAAAGATAAAATCTAGTAAAGATTGAGTATTTAAAATATGAAGATTTAATTGAAGATTTGATTGAAGATCTATTTAGTAGCAGAATCTTTTGCAGATTGGTGGTGATTTGAAGGCCCAAATCCAGTTGGGAAATAGGTTATAATAGAAGCATTGTAACCTAGTTTTAGAAGCCAGCCATCATGTAGATTATAAGGGTTGTGTTGGTTGATGAACCACCCGGTTTGTGGGATGGTCATCGTGTTTATCTCGAAGCCTGTAGGTAAGAGATGTATTGTTCTTGGAGGAAGATGTTAAGCAACTCTAAGTATTGTTCTTAGTCATGAAGGTCATGTCTCGGTATTGTTATAGGAGTGTGTCTTCTATGTGTTTGGAGAGTTTTTTTTTGGAAATCAAGTTGTTGATGCAATGGCTGAGATGTTGATTGCTAGACATCATTGTGATGATTGGGAGTGAGATGGAGTCTCTTATCTAGGGAGGACTTAGATATAAGGGTCATTGGGTAGTGATTAAATTAGGTAGATTGTCAACTGGTTTGTTGAGTCTGTAATTTGATACTACTAATAGTGGACTTCCTTTCTGGCTTGGTATGCCCCCAGATGTAGGTTGTTAGACCGAACTGGGTGAACAATCCTTGTGTGCTTCAGTGCTTTTATTGTCTTGTTCATACTGCAGATATTGATGTTGTGACATTGCACTTAACATCGCATATCTGATACCAGAATTTCAAGGAGATCATGTATTTTTGAAGGTTACTCCTAAGTTAAGGTTAAAATGAGCGTTTAAGGCGAATAAATTGAGTTTGAGATATATTGGTTCGTATCAGATCATAAGTCGGGTAGGCGAAGTGACCTATAAGTTGGATTTGGGACCTTATATATCCAGGTTTCGTGACATATTCCACGTATCTCGGCTCAGAAAGGTTGTACCAAATCCTTTTTGTGGATTCAGTTGAAGTTGCAACTGGTATTACCTTTCAACCACATCCTAGCCTTATTTTAGATTATGCAATCAAATCGCTAAGGAATAAGGAGATACCTCAAGTGATGGTGTTGTGGGAAGAGTCATATCCCGACAAAACCACTTGGAAGGTGGAGTCAGAAGTGAGACCAAACTATCCTCATCGATTTAGGTAATCCTCTAAACTTTGAGGATGATATTTTATTTAAGGGGGGTGATGTAATAACCCTCATTTGCATTAATAAGGGTTAGTAGAATTATTAGAGAATTAGAGGAGATTGGTAGCTACTTAATTCAAAAATCCTAAGTGTAAGCTAATGGTGGCATAATTAGTATTTAACTTATTATAATAAGGGCAAAATGGTAATTCCACCCAACATGTATATAAGCTAAAGCCTAAGAAGAAAACCTCATTATCTACCCCATTCTTCTTTGAAAATCAAAATTTTGAGAGAGATTAAAGGGAGAGAGGGGGCGTGTAGAGGGTGAAGGAGAAAAGAGGATAATTATTGATTAAATTAAAGAATAATGCTTGCATAATTGAAGTCTCGAATCCTAGAAGAAACCTCATGAATTAAACATCTTCTCTTCTTGTTCTATTTTGATTTTGAGAGAAATTTGGAGTATGAGGGAGGTGAGCAAGAGAGTGGAGTAAAAGAAAAGTAATTTCTTGATCACTTAAGCAGACTTACATGTATGGTTGGTTTTTGAGCTCTTGAAGAAGGATCAAGTGGAAGAAGTTGAAATCTTCATAGAAATCATCATCATCTTCTCCAATTCAGGTTCTATCTTGGCAGGTGGGGTTCTCTTAGGTTTTTAATTGGGTAATAGAACCTTTAGGTTGAATGCATGATGAGAGTGGGGTTACCTTTCAGAAATTGTATGTGAAATGATGCATGTTCTATTATGAAATATTTCCTAGCTCTATCTTATGCTAGGACACGGTTCCATTGGGTTAAGGTTGGAAAAATGATGGAAATTTGAGTGAATTTAGTTTAAACAGGGATGTAACCCATTATATACTACCAGTAACCAATTATCACCCAAGAAAATGGCCAAAATGTGTGGCAGTAGCCTCGTGTCACTGATTACGTGTTTTTGGTAAACGATTATGCACCCTGAAACCACCATAATATGATACTCATATGTTATATTTTCTATTAAAAGATTTGAATTACCATGTAACCCTTCTAGGGTAAGTAATAACACCTATTGAACAACGAGTCTTGTTGACCTAAGTGATGTTTGAGTATGGAATAAATGGAATTGAGTAAATAATGTGAGTAACCCTAGATTGATATATTTAGTAATTAGATTTTGGATGCGTAGTCGTACCCCAAGTGGGTGATAACATTGGTCTGAAAGAAACCAAATGTAATACGTATGACGAATGTTGAGATTCCTATAGCGTGTCGAGAATGTAATTTATTATTAGGAGAATGATCAAGGAAAAGGGGGTAGGCCCCACCGTAAAACCCGCCTTAGTGGACTTGTTTAGTAGTTCGTCCCCGATTCCGTAAAATTAGACTCAAAAATAAATAATACTAGTAGGCAGTGGATGTTTCATGAGTTCTACATGGCTTGCGAAACGAGTGTATCAACATTTGTATAACCTGATTGAGCTTCATTTCCCGTTATTATGTTATATGACACGTGAGTTCGATTCTAATAGAATTAGATTAGTACTAGAAACCTATTGGCCGAGTGAACTTATGGTTTAGTAGGGTTCCACTGAGATAATAATACATCACCACATGTTGTTGATATATTTTTCTGATGAGCAGGTCTCAGGCAAAGGAAAGATCAAAGCGACTTGAGGAGCTAAAGAAATTTCCTTATATTTTCATTTTCGTTGTGTATTTTAATTTTAGTGATATGTATTAGACATTTTATATGTGTACGCACTATGTTGTAGACTTTGTGATTTTCATTTATTTATGTCATATAAGCACTATTAAATGTATCCGTACCAAAGTTTAACATTTCGAGTACGGTGATTCTTAGCACTAGTTTATTCGGTGTGTTAAAAATATATCGTGATACCACATGACACTATGTTGGATTTGAACTTTAAGAGCACTCCTTAATAAACTCTTTTGTGTAAAAGTATTGTCAAAAAACACAGAAGAAAAATGAAAATGCTTCTTTTTAAAAAAAAGTTGTTGATTTTAACCAAAAATATTTTTATTGGATTTATAGTGTTTCGTTAAAAAAGTGTGATAAACATATTTAAAAAAATTACAAAATATAGTATCATTTTAAGAGTGTTTTTCTTTAAAAAACACTCTTAAAAAGGACAATATTTTAAAAAATAAACGCTATTAATTTGTTTTAAAAAAATGACGTAAAATATCAATATCGACAATGTTTTTTTTTTTAAAATGCTCTTAAATTTAACATTTTTTATATAAAAAGAGCTCTCCTTTATTGGCACGTGATTTTTAAAAGTACATGCAAAAAAAGAGAGATTTTTTTTCTTCTAAAAATGTTGTCCGCTTTTGTTTCAACTATACCCCTCTCAGCCTCACTCGTATTCACACATTTAAAAATTCAAGACACACACATTAGCAACAAAAAGGGACAAACGATGATCAGTGGTCACTTAGTTTCCCATCACATGCTTTTATTTTCTCCTTCTTTATCTCTTATATTGTTTAAGCTTTTACTGTGCATATTCATATATTTGAAGCTTGTATATTTTGTGTAAACCACTATGGTTCAAATAATTTTTTTATGTTATTGCTATGTAAGTTAAAAATGTACATTATACATATATTATTTAAGTTATGTTTAAAGATCATAACAATTAGTGGTAACAGTATTGTGAAAAATATTTAGGCTATGTTTAAAGCTCGTGAATTGTTTATTTGAGCTTTAGGATAGATGATTGGTTATAGTTTCTTGGATTTTGAGTGAATTAAAGTTTTTCACACTGAATTAAATATGGGAGAAAATTACACTTCTCTTTGATTTTGTTTTATTATTCCTTACAGGCTGTGTTACACAATTTAAATATATTGAGTTTGTAATACAAAATAATGGAGAAATAGAATGAGATATAAACCATCGAATACAAGTTAGGTGGATGAAATAGAGAAAGGTTTTAGGTGTTTTATGTGACACAAAGGTACCTCTCAAGCTAAAGGGAAAAATTTATTGGACTGCGGTAAGACCTGCGTTTTGTAGAGGACAAAATATTGGGTGGTTAAGAATAAACACAAGAATAAAGTAAGTGTAGCAGAGATGAGTATGTTAGGTTGGATTTATGGTAAGACTCAACAAAGTAAGATTAGAAATTAAAATATTAGAGAGAGTTTTGGGGGTAGCTCTTATAGTATATAATACGATGGGAAATAGACTTAGGTGGTTTGAGCATATATAGAGAAGACTTGTAAATTCCGTAGTAAGGAGAGTAAACCAGATTGAGAAAAGACAAACAACTAGAGGAAGATGAAGACCTAGAAAGACTATAAGAGAAGTTATTAATAAAGATATCGAGATTAACAATTTGTATAGAAACATGATCCTTGATAGAACATTATGGCAAAAGTTGAGCCATGTAGTCGGCCCCACTTAGTGGGATAAGACTTGGTTGTTGTTATTATTTTTGTTGTCGTCGTCGTCGTTGTTGTTGTTACTGTCGTTTTTGTTGTTATGGTATTCCTTACAGATAAAAATTGATAAATGAACAAATAGTTTATGGATCACAAATGGGTATATTCTTATGATTGTCAAAGGAATATCAAGATATGGTGAGTGTCTTTATTAGGGATGTTGTTCCTCAGGCAAAGAAAACTAAGTCCAAAAAATCCTATGTTATTATTTAAAGTGTTGTTATACAAATATGAGCGTAAGTGTTTTGAAAGACCATTTAATATGTAATGGAATCAACAAAAGTTATACATGTTGGATATACCACGTTGAAGAAAAATATGAGTTCACCAACTTAAGTAGATATATTCAATATAGGCATCACTACTACAAAACGCACAAACAACAACGTCCAAGTCACCATGGTTCTTCCAAAAACCGTGGTGATATCTCTAAACTCAGGCGCTAACTTTATATTATATTTTTTAATTAAAAATTTATAGGGTATAATAACGGTTGTAAGTATAACCGATATGATATAATCAATCTTTCAAGGGTTCAAACCTCAGCTGTGGCAATTTTTTTTTCATTTAACGTTAATGAGCTCCTTTCTTTTTTATTTATTTTTAAATAAGGGATATCACTACGGTTATTATGGGTAACCGTCGTGATATAGTTTGCTATTATTTTAAAATATAAAATATAATTACAGTTATAGTTTTAAACTGTAACGAAAAGTGATATTTTTTAATATATAAACGAAACTATCTGTTGCCCAGTTCATAACAGTCGTTTCTCTCTATAGAAAACCCTAACACAACCCTCTCCTCTCATGAATCTTAACCAATACTGTTACAAGTGAATGGAGAAAAGAAGCTTAAAGGATATCTGACGGGAGCAACGTCCGACGCAAACTCCTACGGCGACGAAGATGGTATGTTCTCCTGCTATCTTTTTTCTACTCTTTTTCTGGATGTTGTTCATGTTTAGAATTTAGGATTATTGTTTTAGGGTTTGGTTTTAGGATGTTGTGGAAAACATTATGTTATTGGCGTTTTAGGGTTAAGTTTGATTTTTGTTGTGTTTCCTTGTAGATACATGGTGATGATGGTGGTAGCAAGTGTATGGTGGTAGCAAGCGTATACTATGGTGATGTTTCATATGGTTTTTGTTGCCATGAAGAAAAATATAAGAAGTATGAAGTTATTGTATAAACTTCATCCACCTTATATTTTTTCTTCATGGCATCACAAACTAGATGAACTTGATATATCTTGATTTGTTACAGTTCCACGATTATTTTCAATAAGAGGTGCGTTATTGACTCAATGTATCTTAATTTGTTACAGTCCCACTTGGGGTTTTGTTGCTTAAATAATGTATGCTTTTTTTATTATGTTGCATGGATTTGTTGTATGTTGTTGTTGACAAATGTTCTCAAAACAAGAACAAAACATTGCTAAGTCACAAGATAAAGGCTTTTTGTGACTTAGCAATGTTTTGTTCTTTAAATTCTTATACAGGTTGACAAGTTTAGTTTATTATATACTATGTATATTGTTTGTTTCACTAACCTTTTAATGAAAATGCAATCATTTATATTGACATAGAAACTTATATTCTGAAAATTAAGATGTATTTGAAAACCAGCCTATATCAATCAATGTTTTTCGAATCCCATCCATCTCATTCAGCACATTTTATGTTCCTTAACACATAATATATGGTTCAATGGTTTGTTTGCTTCAATTCATCGATATTTACAACCGCGTTGATAAGCGACGATGATGAGGTAAACTATACTAAAAGATATCGATGCATTGAAGGAATCAGACCATTGAACCGTATATGTGTTAAAGAACATAAAATATACAGAATGAGACGGATTCAATTTGAAAAACATTGGTGTGTTTAAGTTGGTTTTCAAGAATAGTTTAAATTTCAGATTATATATTTCTTTGCCAATTTTAATGGTTGCATTTCTTTAAATAGGTGTATGGTAAACCAAGCAATATACATTGGTATATAATAAGCTATGGGTACTTTCCACGATGGTTATCTACATTAACCGTGATCTAATGTAATTTATTAGTTGTTAGGTTGCGAACCCAGTACCTTATGTATCACAACGGTTGTTAAGCATAACCGTTGTGATATACCGCGCGCTTTCTAGAATACAACAACGATCCCAGGGTCATGATTATAAGTAGTGCATTTACCATAACACTCTACATAACAACGCCTTGATATTCGTTATTATATGTATTTTTCAACCGTTGTTAAAGGGGTTTTCCGTAGTAGTGCATGTTGATTTCGAAAAAGATATGTATGAATGCGATCGTGTTAAAGAGTTTGTTCAAATTAGAATTTGCAACAAAATAAACAAATAGAATTTAACTTGTAATATCTATGGAAACAAATTGATGAATTTCTCCTAGACTTCGGGTCGGGATATTTTTAACAATCTATAAAAGTGAATTTTATTTATACTATTAGTATAGTATGATATTACATATTCTAATTTGATTGATACCCCAAAAAATAAATTTAGGATTTGCTTCACTACATGAGAGAAAGATATAAAAAAATAATCAGAAAAAATATACAATTTGTTTTTTTTTTTTACCACCAGTAACCGGTCCATTGGACCGACTAATTCGGTTTGGGGGTCAGTTATGGCATCAAGTTGTTCTAGCTTCCTCCCGATCGCAGTTGTGGGAGATCGAACCGTGATCCTCCCTACCAAGTCCAATGCCAATATACAATTTATTTTAGCCATTTACCATTTCAAGTGTTCAAAAAAGAAGGAGAATTCATAAAGAAGATATATATTTTGACCTTTTTTAGAATTTGAGGATTGCAGTGCATAAAAAGACTTGGATTTATTAAGCATTCATAAATCTAACTTCATATGTATCTATCTATATATGTCTCTTACGTTTAATATGTAATGGAATCAATAAAAGTTATACATGTTAGATATACCATATTGAAGAAAAATATGAGTCCACCAACTCAAGTAGATATATTGAAGAAAACCGACTATAATATAATTTAGGCTTAAATACAATTTTGGTCCCTCTATTTTCCTTTTTTTACTTTTGGTCCCCCTATTTTAAAATCCGGAATTTTGGTCCCCCTATTTTCATTTTTTTTATTTTGATCCTCCTATTTTAAAATCCAGAATTTTGGTCCCCCTATTTTCCTTTTTTTTTTAACTTTTGGCCCCCATATTTTAAAATCGAAATTGAAAAGAGGACTAAAACCCAAAACAAAACTTAAAATAGGAGAACCAAAATTTTGAATTTTAAAATAGCGGGACCAAAAGTCAACAAAAATGAAAATAAGGGGGCCAAAATTCCAGATTTTAAAATAGGGGGGACCAAAAGTAAGAAAAATGAAAACAGGAGGACTAAAATTACAATTAAGCCTATAATTGACATGTGCATATTGTGAACTATGTCTTGGAGATCACCCTACTAGCTAGTTCACTTACAATTATGAAAAATTGATTTACTTAAATAATAAACAAATACCAACTTAATACTAAGGAGGAAGTAACAATTATCAAAGAGGCATGAACCTGAATTTTGGCCAAATGTGGAGGCAATAAGGTGAATAAGGTGATATATCAAATAGACAATAGTCATACCAAAATTAAAATCAAATCCAACCTTAATAATATATTAATAAAAAGATGAATGGCACTTTGAATCAGTTCATGCAAATGTCTATATCCAATCAGAAGAAAACTGACGCATTAATCAGAAACTTAAAAATCCAAGTGAGACAGATTGCTAAACATTTAGCTGACCACTTATACAAATCTAAAAGATTATTGTAATGCAATCATAACACAAAATATATGTTTGGTAAGTGCAAATGCTTTTGAATATGAAAAAGTAATTGTTAATGAGGATGTTGTTGAAATAAAGAAAAAAACATGAGGAAAAACTAAGTACTCAAACTGTATTACAACTGAGTATTTCACAGTCCGCCCAAAGATTGCAATTACTCACACTTTTATGAATAATTTTATATGAATAATACAATGCTCTTTTTTAGAATTATATTTATTTTTATTAAAAGAAATCGGAAAGCTAAGACAGTTATGATACACTAAGTCGTAGCTGGCATACCCCATATAGCCACTTTATAGCGTAAACGGTGAAGCCCATGATATATCAAACCCGAATGAGGCTCAAACCTGGGGGAAAAGAAGAGGACCTGGCCTTTGGTCGGTCATGGTCCTCACTGAGGTCAAATCTTATGACAGTTACCAACAAAGGGACAAGTAAGGATCAATAAGCCACAAAGGTGGGTAAAGAGATGAGACAAAATTGCAGGAGAGTAATGTGATGAAACAAAATTGCAGGCGAGTAAAGTGATGAAATAAAATTGCAGGTGAGTAAAGATATGAAACAAAATTGCAGGCGAGTAAAGAGATGAAACAAAATCGTAGGTAAATACAACGATTGAAAGCTCCTGTGGTTTGACAAAATTTTGGTAAAACATATTATTGATAAAGATGAAGAAATCTGGCCATGAACAAAGATGCCGAAGAAGATGTCCCAACCTGAAGACACGACATCCTGGACTAATATACTGATTTAGCAGGTTTTAAATCTATAACAAATCTGCCCAAGAATAAATGCGCTTTGTAGGAGTGGATCAAGGACCAAAGATATGAAACCTATATAAGAAGACTTAGACATAGGGTTATATATATATATATATATATATATATATATATATATATCTTTTGTAACCTAGTTCTTATAGGTAATATAAGGATTTAGGGTTTTGAGAGTCTTTGGCTCTTTGTATTGTAAGTCTCCCTTTGCATCAGTTTGATGCATTGTGGCAGACATAGGATATCACACAGATTCATAAGCCTTTAGGTAATGAATTGTGTATTGTTCTCGGATGAAGCTTTGAAGCAAATCCGAGTTAACTTGTTGGTCAAGTATGCTTGACATAACACTGTATTGACAGAGATTAATCAGTTACTAGTGGTTGTAACTGTAAGAAATCACAGGTTGTGATTAGAGGAAGTGAGTTGTGGTTCTCATATCAAAGATGGTGGTCTTTGATAAAGATTTCATTGGGTAGTGATTAGGTGATAAAGTTATAAATGAGGGAGTTTAGCTTTATAATAATACTACAGATAGTGAAGTTGTAACGCCCTGTATAATATATACCTAGAATAATACTATACAAGCGTTTTATTTGGTATTGACACCATCATAAGTGCCTAATGGCATAATTCACATACTTGACCATTCTATAAACATAAACACAACCTATGGTACAAGATATGGAAACTAGCCAAAAATATAAAAACTAAGATCAGTATACAATATCCTAAATTGTATACAACAAATTACACAGCGGAAAATTAAAGTTAAGCTTCTCTTAAAACATCCAAGCATAGCTCCACTTGTAAATCAAACCTGTAAACAACGCCTGAAAAATAACAACAATAATGGGGTGAGATATTAATCTCAGTGAGTTCCTTATCTTATGGATTCTCTCGGCTTTACAAGGTTCTAACCAATCCTAACTCAAGTCAAAGGGAAGGGAAATGACCTTGAGTTCTCAATCTCACACTATATGGAAACATGTTTATGAGTTCATCAACTCAAAATATCACTAATCGGCAACCTCATCAAGACACCCCCTTTTCCTGTCCTCTTCTACGTCTAGAAGTCGGCACGAGTCATGGATCATTGCACTTACTTGACATACGAAATGGATTCAGGTTCTACGGGCCATTAACTGTTATGAACCATCACTTCACATGGGCCATTAACCATCACAAGTCTCTACCTGTAGGTTCCATTCGTACTGCACGCGGTAATCAAACCTGCCAAGTAATAAAACAAGCGTACATTCCGGAGGAGCTCTCTATATAAGCTTCAACTTGCGAAACGGCAACTCAGGGAAACAGTTTCGATTATGTGATCTCACACACAAATGTGATTATATTTGACAATCACAAGGCCACATTCTCCTTAAGGCCACATTCGCCTTTTCTCAAAAACACAAAGGTCACACATGTTCCATACTAGTGTTTCACTCTCCTCTAAACCATTACTAGTCGAGGATGCACACCTAGGCATCGACGCACAAGCATCATCGTTTAGATTCTCTATCACAATCCTAGTCATAACCTAGAATCATATCATTTGGTTTTGGGGTAAAGTTTTCTCACTCTTCCTAATTCATTTTAAGCATGCATATTTTCTCAATCATACTTAACAGCAATTAGATAGATATGGCAAAATACAATTTACATAAGTAAAACACTAATCACAACACATCACAAAAACATTATTTTCATTCAATTTCCAAAAATTAATAAATCCCACATCATACTCAATATTTTCACTTTTTATTGGGTAGAGGATCGTCATAGCTTTCTAACGATACCAAGAACACTTCGATCGGACACACAGATCAAAAGTTATGGATTTTAAAAGGTTTTCAAAATTCAACACAGTGTTAACCGGTTAACGAGCGACTTCCAGTAGCAAAACAGAGTTAAAGACACAATTGGTTAATCGGTTAACCATATTCTAGTAACCGGTTAACCAGTTCAATTTTCACGTAAAACACCATTTTTCCATGGGTTAATCGGTTAACCCCATACCGTTAACCGGTTAACCCTGTTGCAGAAGCCAAAAACTCTGTTTTTATGGATACAAAACCCAACCAAACCTCATCACAACATGTTGGAACACAATAACAAGTATCACCGATTAAATTCATGCATAACCCGATTATACTACGCAATCAATTCCACATTTGAACCGTTAAAACATCAATTCCACACAAAATACTCCTAACCTAGAATTTCTATTCTACGTTCCCAACCCTAACTTCTACACTTAGAGTTCTACCTAGAACCCACCTAATAATCGAATATGAGGTTGAAGATGATGATGAATAATGAGGATGATCCAAGCTTCTTCATCTTCCCAAACTTTTCCTTCTTCTTCCATGTTCTTCCTTTCTCCTTTCTCTTCCTTTTCCTCTTCTTCTTACTAACTTCTTCTCTTCCCTTCTTTCTAACAAATATATATATATATAATACCAATATTATATAATATAATCCAATAGAGTAAAATATCTCCAATCGATATTTTATCGTCTCACGCCAATTGATCAATTATTAGAGTTACCTCAAAATCCTTTCTTGAACTAATAACATGATCTGCCCCTTTATTGAATAATTGATCTCTCCATAGTTCACTGGTTGCACTATGGATCCCAATTGACAATACTTAAAGCACTTAGAGGATTCCATTAATCCAATTAACCAAAGATAGAGCACATAGACACTCATCTGATCTCATCTGATATCCAATTGAGCGTTTAGAGAATATGGGGTATTACAGAATTCTTCTTCCTGGATTGGTATCCCCCAGAGTAGGTGAATTGCACCGAATTGGGTTAACATATTATGTGAAATTCTAGGCCAGATGCATATAAATTTTGTTCCCAAACATGGAGAAATGAGAAAGTTATGGGCCTTCCCGTTTCTTGACAAAACTTGCCATGCCTTGCCTTGACCAAGCCTAGAAAACAAGGCAAGCCTTGTATATTTGTGGTTTCACTTCAAGTAATGGATGTATCACCACCCCAGTGGTAAGGCGCGCGCCCTATAACCTTGAGGTCGTGGGTTCAAACCCCACCCATGCCATTTTGTGTTTTTTTTACATTTTGCTATTTTTTTTCCATATTTTCATGTTTTATTAATTAATTGGAAAATTAATAACTCCTTCAATTTTAATTATTTTTTATTGGTTATTTTTGCAAAAAATCACAAAAATGCTAAAATATTTTATTCCACAAAAAGTTTAAGTTTATATTAGTTATTTAATATAATTAATTTTTTTGTGAATAAATTCCTTTTTTAATTGTTTTTAAACATTTAAAAGTGAATATTTACTTTGAAAATCAAAACCAAGTGAGTTTTAATTCATCTTGTGATTAAAACCTTATTTTTCAAACTTAAAACCAAAATCACAAGTTGTTTATTCAAACTTATTTGGCATTTTCATCATTTTTTATTAATTTTCTTTGAATAATTACATTAAAAAAATGATGAAAATAGGGTTTTGTTGATCTTCACTCTAACAAACTTTCTTTCAAACACTCATGGGCCTCTAATAGAGTGTAAGACCCAATCCTTTGTAAATACAAACCTATCTTGGGCCTCACTTATTGTATAAGTCCCGTTGTATTTCAAAAGTTCGGCGCGATCATCGCCCGTTTAAAACAAACCATCTGGGCCTCTCCTCGAGCTATAAGACCCATTCAAAATCTTTTTGGGCCTCTATTAGAGTGTAAGACCCAATCCCCTTTTAACCAAAACAATTTTGGGCCTCAGATATTGTATAAGCCCCACAGCGTTAAAAGAAAACCTCGGCGCGATCACCAGTTGAAAAAACAAACCCTTGGGCCTACCCTCGAGTAGTAAGACCCATTTCTTTTCTTAAAAACTTTTTGGGCCTCTTGAGAGAGTGTAAGACCCATCCCCTTTGTACAAAAAACCTTTCTTGGGCCTCAGTCACTTGTATAAGTCCCTGTACAAAACGACAGTGCGATCACTGATAAAACCCTGGGCATCTCCTTGAGTTGTAAGCCCCAATTTTCCTTTCAAAGCATTTTCTCTTTTGATTATGTAATATACTATTATTTCCAACTTTTCTTTGTTGAACAACTAACAAAACAGCATGGAAGCTCTACAACCGAGTAAGTGTTTACCCGCTTTCATTTACCGCTTTCATATGTATATAACTGTACTGTGGGGCTGTTTCACTGTAAGTCTTCTTTCATAAACTCATATCAACTGTGTAATAATAATATAGATATTTAGAGTTTCCCCGGCAACTACGTCTAGCACTAGCCCTATTGGTCACTCTTAAATACAGTCAAAACTAGATCCCCCGTAGGATTCCAAATACAGTATTCCCTCCTCTTGGGGTTAAACAATATGGAACAAAGAGAAAGGCAGTATTCTCGGTGAACCTTTTCTCAGACTGTCACCCTTAGAAATTGTCAAAGAAACTCTAACTCCCCAGAGATGATCTTTTCTCCGTGAATGGCATCTCTTGAGTTTCTTCCAAATCCTCGAACTTTCCTGGCTTGATCTATTCTCTGTGAATAGCATGTCTTGAACTTCTCGTGGTTTGGGGACCCATAGGCTTCCTAAAAGCATTCTCGCCTCCTCTTGGGCGTTGTACAAGGACCCGTCGGCTTCTTAGAAGTTTTCACAGCCTCCTCTTAGGCTTCGTATAATGATTCTTCCTCCGGGAAGATATCCTCCTCTTGGGCTTCGTACAAATTGTCCCTCGGCTTCTTAAAAGTTTTCAGCCTCCTCTTGGGCTTCGTACGAATTGTCCCGACGACCTCCTAGAGGTATATGAACAGAAATTAGTCATCTTAATAGAACAGTCTTTCAAGAGTCTAGATCTCACTACTACTGTTTCTTAAGTACAAAAGATAAAACTCGTAGACTCGGACAGTCTAAAGCTCTTTTGGATTCCCAGTTTTCCTTAGAGAACAGGAAATAATCCCAACCCTTGGATCAAATCTATGAGTATACCATTACTCATATAGGAACTGATTTTCTCTTTGAAACCAACACACTGGTCATTCAACTGAAACAGTTGCCCCAGCCTCCATCTCGGGCTTCGTACGAGATACAAAAAGACTCTCTCCTTGAGTCAACTAACTTTTCAGCCTCCATCTCGGGCTTCATACGAGATACAAAAACTCTCTTGTTGAGTTAACCCCTTTTAGCCTCTATCTCGGGCTTCGTACGATACAGATATAAAACACCCTCTTGTTGGGTCAACAACCTCCTCTTGGGCTTTGTACAATGATTCTCCCCAGCGGAGCTAAAACTTTCAGCCTCCATCCCGGGCTTCGTACGAGATACGAAAACACTCTCTTGTTGAGTATGAAAGACTCTCTTATTGAGTCAAACAACTTTTAGCCTCCGCCTCGGGCTTCATGCGAGACACCAAATCACTCTCTTGTTGAGTATAAAAGACTCTCTTATTGAGTCAAACCCTTTTAGCCTCAATCTTGGGCTTTGTACAAGACATAAAGAACATTTTTCCCGAAAAAGTCAACCGTTTAGCCTCCTCTTAGGCTTTGTATAAGGAAACCCCAGTTGAGACAATCAACCTTTTAGCATCAAATCATGCTTTGGTCACAACATACAAACATCAACAACTCCTTTTCCCCCATCTAAAAGCTGTATGCGGCAAGCCTCTAGATTATTTACATCCATGCCACTGTCCCTCTTTTAGCATGAGAAATTCCTAAGGAAAGATGACATTGCTCTAAACTGAGTTAAAGTCTTCTCCTTCAGGTTAAAATCCCCGATAAAGGAAATTATGGCATTACTGGGTTCATATGTCCAGTTAAAGTAATTCTCCTTTATAACCAGTCACCCAATTGTTGCGACAAATAGACCCCTTTAGAGATGACAAATTCTCTCTAAAGGCGAAACCCTTTAGCTTCACATCTTGGGCTTTGAACAAGATACAAATAGACATTTCAGCTTCACATCTTGGGCTTTGAACAAGATACATATACTCCCTTTAGCTTCACGTCTTGGGCTTTGAACAAGACACCAAAACACCATTTCCTCCCATAGAATAGGAGGAACTACGATCGCTCTGATTTCCCTGTTTCGGTAAACGGGAATACGTAGGCATAAGATTGAAAGAAAAATCTTAGCGAGCACACTAATCAAAAACCCAAAATCCCGTACCTCCATACATCAATTAAAAAGCATCAGTCCTAAACATCCTACCCATAACCCAGACACTGTTTTCAGAAGAAATAACCCCAAAGGAAGAACCCCCCATTTTTGATAGCATCTGTAAATCAACGGTTTTGACTGTTTAACCTCAGTTTGTAAGCAGGGTTAATTGGAGACATCTATTTCCCTTCCTTCATCAGCTTCAATAGGATAAAAAATGAATCGAACTGTAGTACCCAAGCGATAGTGATTTGAAACCACAAAAATTGCGCTACACTCACCACCAGTAATGGTATAATTTTACAAATGCCAAGGTCGTTGGGTGTAGATGTGAATGGGAAATATTCATACGCTTAACAATCCCTTTTCAAACTCGCTGAAGGGAAACCTGAGCCTCAACCGAGTAATGACATATTCGTAGTATCAACATGTGAAACTGACCATTCAGAGAATGACATACTTCTACCTCAGCCTTATTCATATTCTCAATATTATCAGTATTATCAAAGTAAGAAATTATATCCCCATTGACTCCACTAAGCCTGTGCGTCATCGTTGAACCAATTTTTTTCCGTCTGTTATGAAAAAGTAAATGTTGGTAAGAAACGAAACTATTGCTTCTAAAATTAAGATGATCCCTAAGTTTTATGTCACTAGGGTCCCAACCACGTGTTGTCTTAAAAGTAGTGGCAAAATAGCGAGCTTTTTGTTCATATCGAGCCAATATAGTTGCATTCAGATCCGTATAAGTCTCGATGGAGAAAATAAGTCGAGTAACCACCTCCATCAAATCTTGATTGTTGGATTTCCTTTTCCATCTTTCTTAGAAAAATCATCATTACTTCTCTTAGTATAGGCACTGAGGGGCTCATCACCACTTTCTACCAAAATTCCTCCAGATCCAAAGCTCACTAACTACAATAAGGTTGAGATTGAGGTCATTAACTTCTAGGGGATTAACATTAAAGACATTTGGATTCTCATATATCACAAATAATGGAGAATATTGACCATCAGACCCATATATTAGGTTCTCATGAATATTTTCTACTTTTGCCATACTGAATACAAGAAAGCTAAACATGAAATGTAAGGAAAAATGACTAGAAATGGTACCCGAGTAAGAAGTGAAGCAAATGACGAACCAAGAGTAAGAGAAACTTGATAATTGGATGAATTAGGAACAATAGACCCAAACAAGATAGAAATATCGCAAAATTCCAAATCACCAGAGATTAAGAAAAGAATTAAGGTTTTGCAAAGAAATGTAAGGGTCAATTATGAGAGTGAACAAAAACTGTTTAAAAAGCCAATGCAATCTTTATATAATGAAGCTAGATGAAGCGAATCAGCGCTGCAGAATGAAAGAAAATGGAAGATGAAAAATCAACTGTCAATATTACACCTCGAAAATTAACGACACTTGAGTGCACTCGAACACCTTAGGGGGAAGCGCCACACCCTAACTGTAATACCCCGTAAATTTATAAACGCTCTGGTTAATATTATTATGATCAACTGGGTTCTGGGGTACTCTGAGTAATTATTTGATAAAATAATTAGAGTAAACTGACGAACTCAGAGTCGATTAAGTTAATAGTATTTAACGTTGAGTTTTTATAATTTGATGTAATTGAGCTAATTTTGGACATTTAGTAGTGTTACTAAAAATGATAGTTTCTATACTATCTATTTTCTTTTCATTTCCCTTGGAAAATCAAACAAAAGCTAAAGAGAAAGAAAGAAAAGGAAAAAGGGAAGAAAGGAAAGGAAAAGAAAGAGGAAGAAGAGAAATTCTCAAGAAGCTCAAGAATCATCATCAATTCATCTGTTCTTCGTTTAATCGTCTCAGTATCAACCTCCTCGTCTAGTAATCCAGGTGGGTTCTAGTTAGACTCTTTAGAGTAGAGTTTTGTTGAGTTTAGAGTTAGGTTGAAATTATGGAAATTGAATCTTTTTGGTATAAAATCTTGAATCTAACTGTTAAAACTCAATGTGTGATTATATGCTATACTGGTTGTTGTATTATAACATGTTTTATTGCTTGGTGTTTGATCAAAATGGATTTTTGGGTTGAAATGGGTTGATCCCGTAGCAGAAAAATTCTGCAGAAAATTCTGCAGAATTTTCCTCTGCTCATACGCGTATTGGTCGAGGTGATACGCGTATGGAGCTGGTCAATACGCGTACGGCAAGGGCAATACGCGTATGGATGGCCGGAGATTTTGGGCAATACGCGTATCGCCTGGGGCAATACGCGTATGGCTGGGCGAGAATTTGGGCAATACGCGTACGGGGAATGCCAATACGCGTACGGCCAGGAGAGTTACAGAATCCTGCTGTTGTGATTTATTTTTCCGATCGATTGTTCACAATGCCGTAACTTTTTGTACGTAACTCGGATTGGAACAATTTTGATATCGTTGGAAAGATAATAAAATGTACTTTCTTATTGCAATGGTTTTAAGATCGTCGGCCGATTTAATTAAGTCGGGATTTCTGAAATTGTGTCGTTTTATCGACTTTTATCTGTTAATTGTGTGTAACCATTATTGGCAATGTATGCATGTTAAAATATGGACTAGGCAGGGTGAGGATTATTACCAAAACTGTGTCGGAAGTGTGATTGTTCCATGTGTTGCAACGCTCGTGCATGAGAGGCCGAGGCGTGTGCATTCTGTTTATCAATAACCACAGAGTTGTGTTAGTGCGTTTCATGGGTCTCGAGCTCCTCTGAAACATATGCACCACTACTTGGCAGGTTTGAGTCCCGTGTTAGTACGATTGGAGCCTACGGGTAAAGAGACTTGAGACGGCGTACGGTCCGTGAGAAGTGACGGATCACGGTGTACGGCCCGTGATCCCGAATCCAATCGTATGCCAAGTAGCTACAAGGATCCATGACTCGGATCGCCTTCTAGACGTAGAAGGGTACGGGAAAAAGGGATACCTTGGTATTGGTTATTGATATGTGAGTTCTTGAGTGTACGGACTCAGAACGTACTTCGGTACTTTGTGAATCCTTGAGTTTACAGGCTCAAGAGGTACTTCGGTACTAGTGTGAGTTCACAGGCTCACCGTGGCGGTTACTTGTGTGTGTGTACTCATGGTCTTTCCCCTTTCCCCTTGGACATGAGTTAGGACTTTGTTAGAACCTTGTAAAGCCGAGAGGACTTTAAGATAGGGAACTCACTGAGATTTGATGTATCTCACCCCACTGTTGTTGTTTACATCACAGGTTCTGCAGGTTTGGCGAAGGGTAAGGACAAGGTTATTTGACTTTCCTTACGGATCATGGTTTTGTGATGGCATGGCTTCCGCTATGGCGTTATGTTTTGAGATCATTGTATTGATCTAGTTCTTAGTTTTTATCATTTTGGAACATCTTGTATATGTAATGCCTTAGACTTTTAGTTCTTTTGTATTAGAGGCATTTATATATATAATGTGTTAACTAGGAACTTATTATGTTTCAGTACCAAAAGTGAAACTCATGTATAATATATGATTTGATGCATGTATTTTTATATGGTCTTTACAGTTGGTATCAGAGCAGGTCGTATCCTCGACCTAGCCATGAAATAGAATAAGTGTTTCTTTCCGTTTCATATGCGGCGTGTCGCCATGGGTCTTGTCTGTTATATTTATGGTATTGAGTCTGATCAACTTAATCCTATTGATATGGAATTCAGGAACATGGCTGATAGACGCAGAAACAACCGTGGAAGACCAAGGACTACTCCAGCTGGGACAGTTCCACAAGGTGATGAAGGGAATGCCCCGTTGTACCAATTTATGCAACAGATGCAGCAACAGCAGAATCAGTTCATGCAAGGGATGATGCAACAAATGGCTGATGGTCTGCATCCTCCAGTGGTTGTTCCGGAAGTTACGGGAGGAACCTACAGGGAATTTGTTCGTATGAATCCTCCGGAGTTTCAAGGAGGGCTAGATCCGGTGAAGGCACACGAATGGATAACAGGAATGGAACGGATTTTTCTGATAGTTCATTGCAGTGAGGAGAATAAGGTGGTCTTTGCTTCTCACTGGTTGAAGGGTCCTGCCATGAGGTGGTGGGAGAGCGCTTCAGCCTTGATGACAACTCAGGAGGTGCCGAAAGTGTGGGAACAGTTTAAGGTAATCTTTATGGAGAAATATTTTCCGAGTTCTTTAAGGTCTCAAAAGGAGTTTGAGTTCCAACAGTTGAGACAGGGAAATTTGTCAGTGGCTTCTTATGCGGAACAATTTGAGATCATGGCTGACTATTCTAGACAGGCCATGTATGCTCCTGACGAGAGGTGGAAGATAGACCAGTTCCTGTTTGGGTTAAGGGCTGAGATTTCACACAGCGTGTCCCAACGGGAATTTGCTACTTATGCTGAAATGTTAAGACAATGTTATGTGGCGGAAAATAGCTTGAAAAAGATACAAATGGAGGTGGATTCGAACAGGGTAACTCAAGGTGACCGTGGAAGGTCGAATCAACAGTTTAGGCAAAGGCAACAGTCTTCCAAAGGGAAGCAAGTACAGGGCTCTAGAACTAGTGCGCCTCCAGTATGTCGCACTTGTGGGAGGAGTCATTTTGGTAGGTGCAAATCGGAAGAAGTACGGTGTTATCAGTGTAACAAGATGGGTCATTGGGCGAGGGATTGTCCTCAGGGTAGAAATCAGACACAAGGGAAGACTACGGGTCGAGTATATACTCTGGATGCAAGGAAAGCTAAGGGTGATAATTCCTTGATTGCGGGTACGTGTTTTGTTAATGGTCAACCTTGTTTTGTTTTATTTGACTGTGGGGCTACACATTCTTTCGTGTCTTTGAGATGTGTGAAGCGACTTGGGTTGCAAACTATTCCTTTGTTTCCTCCTATGGTGGTTACTACTGCCATGGATGAAATGGTTGAAACACCACTGATGTGTGAAAATTGTGTGTTGTCGGTGAACGAAAGAGTCTTTCAGATTGATCTTATTTGTCTGCCGCTCAAGAAAGTGGATGTTGTTCTGGGAATGGACTGGCTTTCAGCTAATTCGGTTTTTATCGGTTGTGAGGAGAAGCTAATTATTATTCCATCTGCTGAGGCTACTCCGAAAGATGTATTATCAACGATTTTAGAAGGTACGGTGGGAATGGTAAATTTCTTGTTTGAGAAAGAGAAATCTGTTTTATTGGTTCTCACTAAGGAGGGAAGTAGTGAACAGCAAGTTCTGAGTATTCCAATAGTGTGTGAATTTCCTGAAGTGTTTCCTGAGGATGTTTCTTCTCTTCCTCCGGAGAGAGAAGTTGAGTTCTCTATTGACCTGATACCGGGAACGGCTCCTATATCCGTTTCTCCGTATCGGATGGCACCGCTTGAATTAAGAGAATTAAAGGACCAATTGGAGGACTTGATGTCTAAGCATTTTGTTAGACCTAGTGTTTCACCGTGGGGAGCTCCAGTGTTGTTGGTAAAGAAGAAAGATGGGGGAATGCGTTTGTGCATTGATTATCGTAAGTTGAATAAAGTTACCATTAAGAACAAGTATCCCTTACCAAGGATAGACGACTTGTTAGATCAATTGAAAGGAGCCTGTGTGTTCTCGAAGATTGATTTACGGTCGGGTTATCATCAGATTCGAGTGAAGAGTTCCGATGTGCCAAAGACTGCATTTAGGACACGTTACGGTCATTACGAATTCTTAGTGATGCCTTTCGGTGTGACTAATGCTCCAGCTGTTTTCATGGATTACATGAATCGAATATTTCAGGCTTACTTGGACCAGTTTGTGGTAATCTTTATTGACGACATTCTTATTTATTCTCGTACTCCACAAGAGCACGGAGAACATCTGAGGATTGTCTTATCGGTCTTGCAAGAGAAGCAATTGTTTGCTAAGTTGAGCAAGTGTGAGTTTTGGATGTCGGAAGTTAATTTTCTTGGACATGTGATATCTCGAGGTGGTGTGGCAGTGGATCCTTCGAAGGTAGAAGCAGTGATTAATTGGGAGAGACCGAGAAATGTTTCAGAAGTTAGAAGTTTCTTGGGATTGGCCGGTTACTATAGAAGGTTTATTAAGGGCTTTTCTCAATTGGCCTTACCAATGACGAAACTTACTCGGAAGGATGTTATTTTTGAGTGGGATTCAGGTTGCGAACAAAGTTTTATGCATTTGAAGGAAAGTTTGACGAGTGCTCCAGTATTAATTATTCCTGATCCTAACAACTCTTATGAAGTATTCTGTGATGCTTCTAAGAGGGGATTAGGGGGTGTTCTGATGCAAGGTGGTCAAGTGGTAGCTTATGCTTCTCGACAGTTAAAAGTTCATGAGAAGAATTATCCAACTCATGATTTGGAACTAGCTGCAGTGGTGTTTGCACTGAAGGTGTGGCGTCATTATTTATATGGTGTACGCTTTGAAATGTTCAGTGACCACAAAAGTTTGAAGTATTTGTTTGATCAAAAGGAGTTGAATATGCGACAAAGAAGGTGGATGGAGTACTTAAAGGATTATGACTTAGAATTGAAGTATCATCCAGGAAAGGCGAATAAAGTAGCGGATGCTTTAAGTCGGAAAATGGTTCATAGTGCGGAATTGATGATTTTAGAGTATTCATTGTTGGAAAAGTTTAGAGATCTTAATCTCCAGTTTGTGTGGACTCCGAATGGTGTGATTATGGGAAATTTGAATGTCAATTCTACCTTGAGAGTTGAGATTCAACAGGCACAATTGCTAGAAGAAGAGTTACAAGAATTGTTACTTCAGCCGGGTCTTACACGAGCGACAGATGGGATTGTTCTGTTTAATCAAAGGATTTGTGTTCCGAAGGATGAGGCATTAAGAAGGAAGATTTTAGACGAAGCTCATAAGGGTACTTTTACGATACATCCTGGTTCTTCAAAGATGTATCAGGATTTAAAGAAGGATTATTGGTGGTCTGGGATGAAAAAGGATATAGCGAGATATGTGTCAGAATGTGCGGTGTGCCAACAGGTGAAGATTGAACACCAAAGACCGGGCGGTTTGTTACAACCTTTGGATATTCCAGTTTGGAAGTGGGATAGTATTTCTATGGATTTTGCAGTGGGTTTACCCCGTACCCAAGGTGGGTATGATTCTATTTGGGTAATTGTTGATCGACTAACGAAATCTACACACTTCTTAGCCGTAAAGACTACTTATAAAGCAAGTCATCTTGCAAGGTTGTTTATTGCTGAGATTGTGAGATTGCATGGTATTCCTTCTAGTATTGTGTCCGATAGAGATCCGAAGTTTACTTCGAGATTTTGGAAAGTGTTCCAACAAGCGATGGGTACGAATTTGTGTTTGAGCACGTCGAATCATCCTCAAACGGATGGTCAGACTGAACGAACAATACAAACGATGGAGGATATGTTAAGAGCTTGTGTGTTAGAGAGTAGAGGGAATTGGAAGGAACTTTTGCCATTAATTGAGTTTTCCTATAACAATAGTTACCATGCGAGCATCGGTATGGCTCCGTATGAAGCACTGTATGGGAGAAAGTGTAGAACACCTTTGTGTTGGGCTGAAATTGGCGAAGATAGAATTTTGGGACCCGAGATTATTCAAGAGACTACGGAAAAGATTCGAATGATCCGCGAGAAGGTTAAACAAGCACAAGATCGTCAAAAGAGTTATGCGGACAATCGTAGGAGACCTTTGGAATTTGAGGAAGGTGACCATGTATTTCTGAAAGTTACTCCGAGATTGAGATTGAAAGGACCGTTTAAGTCACGTAAGTTAAGTCCGAGATACGTGGGACCGTATCAGATTTTAGAAAGGATTGGTGAAGTTGCTTATCGATTAGCCTTACCACCCTCTCTATCCGAGATGCATGACGTTTTTCACGTATCTCAGCTCCGTAAGTTTATTCCTGATCCTCTTCAGCCAATTCTACCCGAATCAGTGGAAATTGAATCGGATTTGACTTTTGAACCACAACCGAGTTGTATTGTTGGAAGGGAAACAAAAGTGTTAAGGAACAAAGATATTCCACTTGTTAAGGTGCAATGGGATATGACGCATCCGGGCGATGCTACTTGGGAACTAGAATCGGAAATGCGAGATTCTTATCCACATCTGTTCAGGTAATATTCTAAATTCGAGGACGAATTTCTATTTAAGGGGGGGAGGATGTAATACCCCGTAAATTTATAAACGCTCTGGTTAATATTATTATGATCAACTGGGTTCTGGGGTACTCTGAGTAATTATTTGATAAAATAATTAGAGTAAACTGACGAACTCAGAGTCGATTAAGTTAATAGTATTTAACGTTGAGTTTTTATAATTTGATGTAATTGAGCTAATTTTGGACATTTAGTAGTGTTACTAAAAATGATAGTTTCTATACTATCTATTTTCTTTTCATTTCCCTTGGAAAATCAAACAAAAGCTAAAGAGAAAGAAAGAAAAGGAAAAAGGGAAGAAAGGAAAGGAAAAGAAAGAGGAAGAAGAGAAATTCTCAAGAAGCTCAAGAATCATCATCAATTCATCTGTTCTTCGTTTAATCGTCTCAGTATCAACCTCCTCGTCTAGTAATCCAGGTGGGTTCTAGTTAGACTCTTTAGAGTAGAGTTTTGTTGAGTTTAGAGTTAGGTTGAAATTATGGAAATTGAATCTTTTTGGTATAAAATCTTGAATCTAACTGTTAAAACTCAATGTGTGATTATATGCTATACTGGTTGTTGTATTATAACATGTTTTATTGCTTGGTGTTTGATCAAAATGGATTTTTGGGTTGAAATGGGTTGATCCCGTAGCAGAAAAATTCTGCAGAAAATTCTGCAGAATTTTCCTCTGCTCATACGCGTATTGGTCGAGGTGATACGCGTATGGAGCTGGTCAATACGCGTACGGCAAGGGCAATACGCGTATGGATGGCCGGAGATTTTGGGCAATACGCGTATCGCCTGGGGCAATACGCGTATGGCTGGGCGAGAATTTGGGCAATACGCGTACGGGGAATGCCAATACGCGTACGGCCAGGAGAGTTACAGAATCCTGCTGTTGTGATTTATTTTTCCGATCGATTGTTCACAATGCCGTAACTTTTTGTACGTAACTCGGATTGGAACAATTTTGATATCGTTGGAAAGATAATAAAATGTACTTTCTTATTGCAATGGTTTTAAGATCGTCGGCCGATTTAATTAAGTCGGGATTTCTGAAATTGTGTCGTTTTATCGACTTTTATCTGTTAATTGTGTGTAACCATTATTGGCAATGTATGCATGTTAAAATATGGACTAGGCAGGGTGAGGATTATTACCAAAACTGTGTCGGAAGTGTGATTGTTCCATGTGTTGCAACGCTCGTGCATGAGAGGCCGAGGCGTGTGCATTCTGTTTATCAATAACCACAGAGTTGTGTTAGTGCGTTTCATGGGTCTCGAGCTCCTCTGAAACATATGCACCACTACTTGGCAGGTTTGAGTCCCGTGTTAGTACGATTGGAGCCTACGGGTAAAGAGACTTGAGACGGCGTACGGTCCGTGAGAAGTGACGGATCACGGTGTACGGCCCGTGATCCCGAATCCAATCGTATGCCAAGTAGCTACAAGGATCCATGACTCGGATCGCCTTCTAGACGTAGAAGGGTACGGGAAAAAGGGATACCTTGGTATTGGTTATTGATATGTGAGTTCTTGAGTGTACGGACTCAGAACGTACTTCGGTACTTTGTGAATCCTTGAGTTTACAGGCTCAAGAGGTACTTCGGTACTAGTGTGAGTTCACAGGCTCACCGTGGCGGTTACTTGTGTGTGTGTACTCATGGTCTTTCCCCTTTCCCCTTGGACATGAGTTAGGACTTTGTTAGAACCTTGTAAAGCCGAGAGGACTTTAAGATAGGGAACTCACTGAGATTTGATGTATCTCACCCCACTGTTGTTGTTTACATCACAGGTTCTGCAGGTTTGGCGAAGGGTAAGGACAAGGTTATTTGACTTTCCTTACGGATCATGGTTTTGTGATGGCATGGCTTCCGCTATGGCGTTATGTTTTGAGATCATTGTATTGATCTAGTTCTTAGTTTTTATCATTTTGGAACATCTTGTATATGTAATGCCTTAGACTTTTAGTTCTTTTGTATTAGAGGCATTTATATATATAATGTGTTAACTAGGAACTTATTATGTTTCAGTACCAAAAGTGAAACTCATGTATAATATATGATTTGATGCATGTATTTTTATATGGTCTTTACACTAACCTTTGAACATAGAGCCACTTGTGAAGAAAATATACCAAACATCTCTATGATGACACTATCATTTAATGCAGTTGTCCCCAAGTCTCTTCCACTTCTCAATACCAAATTTTAGCTAAAGATACCGAACCAGTTCTTTGAAAGATTTCTCGTACACCACACCACAACAAACCTTGAAGACAACTATTTTGTGTTGGCCATATGTCCAACGCTGCATAGGCCTAATGGCCGCTTATTATATATAAACCACAATGTGAACAATAAAATGTATGATTCTATCCACAATTCACTCTAACCCTTTATTCATAAAATAACTTAAATATTGAAGTGTTAATTTTATAGGATCATCCCATGCAATCGCAAGGGAGTAGTTTGTACCCTACATTAAAAACCAGCATCAATAATTTTAGTCACTTAACGGAACATCTGGTCCTTTAATAATTTCCAAAATTGCTGTAGTTATTTTTCTTATCAAAGTACTCTTCTAGGTTTTAGTATTTCGTTCGAGATTTTTAGCTATCATTATGCATAATTTATTTGATGAGAGTAAAAGACATTTTTTAGAATCTAACCAGTAATTTTTTTAACGGTAAGGTTAATATTGAATTAAAACATTTTTAAAGGGTAAGAGTTACAGATGGAGGGTGTAGATAGATTGATCGTACAAAGGTAGTTTAACCAGAAACAGGTTCATGATTGGAGCCCAAAGCAAAGATTGGACCACAATTTTCAAAAATTCAAAATCCATCTCATCTCTATCCGATAACTGAAGGAATAGTTCGAGAAGATGAGTTCCGTATCAGTGGCGTCAATGTTGTTCGCCGGCGGCTGCCGTAGCCTCGCCGTGCCATTAGCAGCACGCGCACTTCGCATTTCACTTAACAAACACCTCACATTACACGTCTCTGGCTGGTGTTGTCGGAGTTCACACAACACTACCGTCGCACTCGCCGCTGAAACTTTATCCTCAACAACTGACGCCGGAAACCTAACCGCTACTTCTTCTTCCAATAGGTACCTTCCCTATCACTTTCTTTTCACCGCTTACACGTTTTTTTTTATACTGATACTCTTTTTATCTTCAAGCTACCCTAAGTATGATCGGTTGCTTCCATGTCCAACACACAAATCTCCACCAAGAATTGAACACTTAGTTGTTTCAGAAGGAGGACCTGTGTTAGAATACATTTGCAAAGCTTTGGATCTTCCTCATTTGTAAGTGGAAAATCATTCTACGAAGTTCATTTGTTAATTTCATGAAAATTGGACTAAACCCTAAGTTTTATTTTGTGAAGGTTTGTTGCAGACCTGATTCATTTTGGAGCTGTGCATTTCGCTCTTGTTTGTCCAAAGCCTCCTCCTACTGCTACTGCTGAGCAAATTAGGGTTTTCAAACAAGTGACGGATCCATTGGTTCTGCGAAAAAGAGCTTCTATCAAAGGAAAAACTATAAGAGAAGCACAGCAAACTTTCCGTGTTACTGATGGGGATCAATTTGTTGAACCAGGAACTTATTTGCGAGTGCACGTGCACCCCAAGCGTTTTCATAGGTACATTAAAATGTTTCTTAGATTTGAATTTTGGTTTTTATTAGAGGAATGAGATGAATTGCGGTAATGTTTGACATTTGAAAGCTCTTTTTATGACTGGAGGTCAAGGATTATAGCTGTGAAGGAATCATATGTAGTCTTGGACAAACCTGCTGGCACTTCAGTATGTATCAATCCTACACTATGTACTCAGAAATAGTTATTAATCTCATATAGGATTCTTATAGAATTGTTATTTAATTTTAGATAGTAGACAACAATCATTAGTCTGGTAATTTTCATATCCAATGGACACGTTCTGCATCACACGAGTAACTAATTGTTATCTGAGTTCAGCTTATTGGTTTGTAATGATGGGTTCTAGCCTATGTAGCACGAACACCTCTGAAAAACGTCGTGTCCGTATCCGTGTCGGGGTCGGACACCTGCACCAACACTTGTGGTTACGTTTAATTTATTTATTTTTTCAAATTATTATCAGTATCGCCGTGTCAGTGTCGGGGTCGTGTTTGAGGTGTCCGTGCTTTTCTAGCAGAAATTCAAGCCAGTAGCAATGAAAATTAAGAAAATGATGTCCAGTGCTTCATGTCAAGTCAGACTAGATTGGTCTACGACTGTAATATAGTTTAGGAAATAGCATGAAACATGAGAAGAAAATAAACCAAAGTTGTACAATCCAGGCTTCCTTAATTATCACCCAACTGAGGAGAGAAATTTATATAAAGACTTATATTTAGGGACAGAGAAATGTTTCAAAGGAGTTTTATTGTTGAGGACGGAGGGAGTCCAATATTTCAAAAATTACTAAAATACTCCTAATTGAATTAAAAACACCCCTTGTAGTTTCTAATTACGACCCTTGAATGTCTTCAAAGTTTTGAAAGGTCATTGCCGTGGCCCGTGTTCAAAATTATTATTTGTCTATGCACAACAGGTGAGATTTATAATGTGCTTTCTGATGCCTAATAAGCTAATACCCGATTCCTCCATCTTTTGATAGTCTTTTAGGTTTATTAACCAGAAGTCCTTATTAAGCAATAATGGTATTGGAAAACACTATTGAGCAAAGATTTAGTAATCTCAAGAATTGTTGTTTTTGGGCTTGATGCTCAGTAGGTGGAGATAAATTTTGAGTATTGTATATATGAAGTATGTTTATTAGTTTTGAGTGAGACTTCTCTTAAAGGAAGTTAGTGTGAAGAATTTAATATTCTGAAAGACTTCTCTTAAAATTTATTGATATGTTTACTTTATTAATTGGTCGAGTGCCTAAAGTTTCTGTGCAATTTATTCTTTTCTAATTTTTGCTAGGTAGGTGGCACTACCGACAACATTGAAGAAAGTTGTGCAACCTTTGCAACTCGTGCCTTGGGGTTGACAGCACCGTTGATGACTACCCATCAGATTGACAACTGCACGGAAGGCTGGTAATGCCTTTATGTTTAAATAAATTAGCATTGCTTGTCATTCTGGAGATGATAGATAATGTAATACTTTTTTTTATACGTGCAGTGTAGTACTGGCTAGGAATAAAGAGTATTGCTCTGTCTTTCATGGCAAAATACGGGTAATGCTGATGTCATTTCGTAGTTTATATGATAGAACAAAGAACACGATCAAAGAAAGAATTTGATTTACTACTGCACCCTTGATATATTATAAGACAAAAACTATAACAATCCGTAGCACATGCTCCTCAAAGTGGTCAGGACATCTCCCTGCTCCCTTTGCCAACCAAGTGGTTATTTTCAAAATACAACATACGACATAACTCCTTAACACAAACTGCATACTTAAAATAAAACCAAATGCATAACTGTCTTAACACAATTGCATACTAAAAATAAAAACATAACTGCTTACTTCTATCAGTTATTTCTCTCCACTCCTTTCTTTTTCTTTCTCTCAAACTCTCCACACTTTAGGCCTCTCATATCCCACTATCACTAACACATCCTCCTCTTTCGACCTATGCTCTTGTAGTATCCTAACATTATACTTGTACAATCTTCTACCGTTATACTTGTAAAAACACACACACACACACACACACACACACACACACACACACAAAGCATGAGCTGTTTGATCTTTGAAGGAATTCATTTGCAAATGATTGATCATGGATTTTTTATTTTCAGGAGAAAAAAGTGAAAAAGCTCTATCTTGCTCTTGCAGCTTCTCCTTTACCAATTGGAATCGTTAACCACTATATGCGTCCTATTAACATGGCTCCTCGACTTACTTCTGAAGGTAATTACACAAATTTGAGTTTTTTGCAAAGATTATTTAAGAAACTTGAAATGAAATAGTCAAGTAGTATATGTGTATTTTCATTGATTATGTATTATTAGAAACTCCAACGGGAGAAGCAAACTGCATGCCATGTCTCATGATATTAGTGACTGAGAAACATGAATTGTGAGATTAGTTTTTCCTTTGCCTGTTATTTGATATTCCACTCCCTGAAAAGAATAAAAGGAAGAGTTGACAATAGAAGACAAAGTGATGCACTTGGGAATAATATATTAGCTTTATACTACACTAAGAAAGTTGTAATATCATAAAGTTTTTTTTTTCCATATGATTTAGTTAGGTGCATTAGCCAAGTTGGAAATTAGTTACCTAATCAACTTCTTAACATGTGTGGGTTGGGCCTAACTCACTACAAGACCGGCTTGTAAGGTGAAAACTGCCTCCACTTATAAACACAAGTACACAACACATGTCGTATCTCTAAGCAATGTGGGAATAAATCCACCCCCTCAAACCCAACACAATGAAGGTTTTGGAGGCTGCAATGAAGTCAAGCCAAATACCGCGACTAGGGCTGGACTGCAATGAAGGCGGAAATTCCAACACACCTTATATAATTTTATTTTCTTTGATTCAGTAGAATTTGAATAGGTATTCACCCAACCTAGTGTGCCACAACAATATGATATGTCAATGGGCAAATGCCTTTCTAGTTTCTAATGTAAAGTTAAATTTTAAAACATTTGCTTGCTCTGTGGAGTCGGTAAAAGTTTTCCAGATAAGTGTTTTATATTGTGGATTAAACCCCAGATACTTATTGAGTGTAGATTTTATCAAGGGATGGCTTCTTTGTCAACTTGAGGTCATGGAATGCAGAAAAGTTCCTTGGCCAACTAGTGTTGTTCAAGATGAATATTGTGTTGAGGACTGTGGGTGGCCATCTCAAGATTACGCATACGAGTGTAAAATCAATCTTCTTACTGGTCGAACTCATCAGGTCTGTTAGCTGTCTTTATGTATTTATTTGTATTTTTTCTTTTGTTGATCTTTAATACATTACTATTAATATGAACAGTCAATTTAAAAATAGTGAAAACATAGCCGCTGGTTGATAATTCTAATCCTATGGTGAACTGAAAAGTGATTTGTTGTCATCTTTGTTTTCTGTGTTGTGTCCCATATCTTCATGAACTGTAGCCTGCTGACCAAACTGCCTTTGGTAGTGAAGCAATCTGTCAGCTGCTACAAATCACTGTTGTACAGACTAACTCTACTGTTCTAGGCTATATTTGTGTTAATTATCAAGGAGAGTTGCAACTTTTAATTATATTGCGCCCTCTATTCGTTTTCTGGAAGTTTATATTGCTATGGTATCAACCAATTGAATGTTCCGATTCTTTTACATGAAGCGTGAACCAGGAGGTTATCATTTAGCACTGTTTCAAAGGTTAAATTTATAATGAATGAATACAGAAAATTTCCTTATTTCTTTTATTTGATTATCTTCTAGGAAAACAAAACTACAATGTTTTGATAAAATGGCTTCAATTTTAATGCAGATTCGAGCTCAATTTGCTGCATGTAAGGCCCCTTTAATTGGCGATTCTATGTATATGCCTGCTGCAATTGCAGAGATGAATAATCCTGGACTTAATCCATTTGGAAAGTACAAGAAAGATTTTACCAGTGAGAGTGAAAAAGAAACAGATGTTACAAATTGGATTGCACAGCATGGAAAAGAGCCAAGTGCTGCAATTGGTCTTCAAGCTTGTCAAATTTCATGGGATGATGATGGACACTTATACAAAGCTGGTTTGCCTTGGTGGAGGTGTTAAAATGCCGGAAATATGCTCGAGTCAAGGACTTGGCACGACTCTGAAGTTATGTTTTTAGTTTTGCCTCAGTTTTGTGTGAGTATCACTGTCATTCAAGTTGAAAACATCCTGATTCAGTGTTACGACCGACCTATATGCGTGAAAACTGACGATATGTTTTTACATACAGATATTCAAGAGGAGGAAGAATTGTAATGTATCATTATATGTTGGTTTCACATTTTGTAGCAAGAGTGCAAAATCTCCCTAAGATGGTAAAGGAATGCAGCAAGATTGTACCGGATTGAAAAGAAAAACCCAAATAAAAAAGGGAAAAAGGAGGAGCTTAATGGGGGAATGGTGCATGGCTGCATGCTGTCACATACCGGTGAGCCTTGAGCATCCTTTTCTGCTGTCACACTATAATTTATTCAGCACTCAATACCTCTTTCTGAAAATGTATATTTTACTTGGATATTGAAGAATTGAGAATTTTCTCACAATATAACGGATTCCACAGGTACACACTTATCAATTGTCTCTATTATGAAGTTTGTTATTAATAGTCTGTAATATTATATCTATAATTGATTCAGGTCTATTAGATTATTGAATAAATCTTTCCAGAAATCTGAAAAATTGTCTAGGATTTCTTGAAGAAGATTTATGCACAACTTAATCTGAAGTGTTTATATATGAATGTAATAAAATTCCCTTGTCCACCCATGGTAGCTGGCACAATAGGTCCACACATGTCTGATTGGATTAGCTGCAACATATCAGGGCACTTGTTGGCTCCTTCATTCCTAATTTTGGCAATGAACCCGCCTTTAACACTGCCACAACAAGTGTTGGATTGGAATTAAAGAACTTTAGGCCGTGAAGAATATCTTCCCTAATGAATATTTTAATCCAGGGTAGAGATGGTACCCCTGGCGTCTATGGCATCGAATATAAGGTCAGTCTTTTTTGTGCTTACTCCTAAATATGAAGTTAAAAGACATTTCAGTCAAATTCACCATATATAGCCCATTACTGAATTCTTGATCTGACAGTAGAAGAACTGAAGCACAACTTTTTTGTTGTATAATCCAAAAATGTAGCCGCAAATTTAAATCAAGTTTTTTCTTATTAAAGGTACATAAAACAACTCTAACTAAAATTATATTCCTTCAATACATAAAGAACTCTAACTGAAATCAAATTCCTTCTCATTGAAGGTACTTAAAGAACTCTAAATGAAATCAAATTCCTTCTCATTGAAGGTGTTGATATTTGTAAATATAGTGTTAAGAATATTTGTATATAAAATAGTTCCACTTCGACTATATCATGTAATTAGTTGTAATCTCCCTATATAATAATGTCTCCGTAGTGCTTTTCAACACGGTTTATTCAATTGTCTCTTAGTCTCTTGTATTTCAACATGGTATCAGAGTCTGGTTTTGTTGAGGTGTGTGAGGGCAAGATGTTTTGTACACAATCTCTCTCCTGGTCTTGATAAACTATCAACTCGATCGCTAAAGTGTGTCTTTCTTAGTTATCATCGATCCCAAAAAGGTTATTGTTGTTATTCACATACTCTACAACGATATCTCATATCGGCCGATGGTACCTTCTTCGAGTCTGTTCCATATTTCGAGTCCAGCCAAACAACTCCGGAACCCCTTCAAAAAAGTACTCCTACACCTCTTTCATAAGTCCCACTTGCCATTGTCCCCCATCACTCTAGGGAACATAGCCCACTAGATAGGCCTATAGTTGACCCCCTCCCCCCCCCCCCCCCCCCCCCCCCCACTTCTCGCCCACTTCAAACATATCAGCGTCGTCAACCAATGTTTGTCGTACCTGTTCTTGAGGTCGTACCGGTTCTTGAGGTCGTACGTGTTCCTGAGGTCATTGCAGACTCTCCTCTGACGCTCTTGCCATCACCGGAACCGATCCTGCAACTTGAGTTCGATCTTTCGATTGCCCTTCGAAAAGGTATACGCCAAACACGAAATCCTTCTCCACATTATATTGATTTATGTTATTATCGTCTTTCTCCTTTGCAGTTGTAGCGGCAAAAATTGTGAGTGTAAGCTATCGATTAACTTAACTCATAAATCAAGAGTCGCCACGACACTTTTATTTATCCAAAAGGAAAGGAAAAAGAGCGAACAAAACCTAAACAAGTTCTAAACAAGAACAAGTAAACAGAGACTGGGTAAGGGGGTTGGTTACGCTAAGGGAAGGTGTTAGCACCCAAAACGTCTATAATACTCTATAGGAACCCTTTGAAATATCTACGCTTTTTTGTCTGAAAATGTTTGTTTGAAATGAGATTAAGGAGATGAGAAGAGAAATTGTTTTTTAAGATTTTTGTGTTTGGAGAGACTTGTCGTCTCATACCTACGTACCCACAAAGTGCAATATATGATCAAAACCTCGTAGTTTGTGGTACAAATAATGGAATTTGTTTGTTTTGGTTGATTTTAAATGTAAAGACAAGTCGTCATTTTCAAGCGAATAGTTCCACTTAAAGAAATGAATCATGTCTAAACTTATAAAAAAGTTTTAAAGGAAAAGTGCACGAGGGCACAAAAGGAGTTTGAATGAGTTTGATGTTTTTTAAAGTCTTTTAAAAAGGTGTCAATATGCTTATGTAGTTTAGCATTATTGAAATACAAGAGACTAAGAGACATAAGAATAAATCGTGTGTTTTGAAAAGCACTACGGAGACATTAATATATATAGATAGATTACAACTAATTACATGATATAGTTGATGTGAGACTATTCAATATACAAATATTCTTAACACTATATATATTTACAAATATCAACACTCCCCCTCAAGCTTGAACATATAAGTCAAATGCACCAAACTTGTTACATATATAGTTAGTTCTGGGGCTTTGTAGGGATTTTGTAAACACATCTGCCAATTGATCATTAAAGTTGACAAAGCTTGTGACGATGTCGCTTGACTCGATCTTCTCTCTGACAAAGTGACAGTCTATCTCAATATGTTTGGTCCTCTCATGGAAGACTGGATTTGAAGCAATGTGCAATGCAGCTTGATTATCACAAAGAAGTGTCATTGGTCTTGCTTCTTCAATTTAAAGTTCCTTGAGCAACTGTTTTAACCAAATAAGTTTACATGTTGCCATTGCCATGGCCCGATACTCTGCCTCGGCGCTTGATATTGCAACTACATTTTGTTTCTTACTTTTCCAGGATATAAGGTTTCCTCCAACAAGTACACAATACCCAGAGGTGGATTGTCTATCAATGGGTGACCCTGCCCAATCAGCATCGGAGTATCCAACTATCTGGGTATGTCCTTTATCCTCATACACAAAACCTTTTCCTGGAGCACATTTGATGTATCTCAGAATCCGGATAACAACATCCATGTGTTTCTGACAAGGGGAATTTAAGAACTGACTTACCACACTGACTGCAAAAGAAATGTCCGGACGAGTGACTGTGAGATAATTCAACTTTCCAACCAATCTCCTATACCTTCCTGAGTCAGATAAAGGCTCCCCCTGATTGGGTAGAAGTTTAACACTTGGATCCATAGGAGTATCGGCAGGTTTAGCATTTAATAAACCTGTTTCTTCCAAAATATCCATAGCATATTTCCGTTGAGAAATCACCCAACCATCTTTAGATTGGGCTACTTCAATACCTAAGAAATAGCGGAGTTTACCAAGATCTTTTGTCTGAAATTGTTTCGAGAGATGTTGTTTCAACTGGAGTATTCCCTGCTGATCACTACCAGTTATGACAATGTCATCTACATACACAATAAGATAAATACACCCTTGGGATGAGTGATGATAAAAAACAGAATGGTCAGTTTCACTACGGATCATACCAAACTGTTGTACTACAATGCTGAATCTGCCAAACCAAGCTCTCGGAGATTGCTTAAGACCATAAAAAGACCTGTGTAGCCTACAAACCATATTCAATGACTCCCCCTGAGCAACAAACCCAGGTGGTTGCTCCATATATACTTCTTCTTCAAGATCACCATGTAAGAATGCATTTTTGATGTCAAGTTGATGAAGAGACCAATGTCGAATGGCTGTAATGGCTAGAAGAAGTCTAACAGATGCCATCTTGGCTACGGGCGAAAAGGTATCACTATAATCCAACCCAAAAATCTGAGTGTATCCTTTGGCTACCAAACGAGCTTTAAATCGATCAATCTTACCATCTGGACCAACCTTCATTGTATAAAGCCAACGACAACCTACTAAAGATTTCCCATGGGGTAGAGGAACCAGTTCCCAGGTACCACTGCTTTGAAGAGCACACATTTCATCAATCATTGCTTGCCTCCACTCAGGGTGAGATAATGCTTCACCTGGAGTTTTAGGAATAGAAATAGAAGATAAAGAAGACAAACAAGTATACTGCAAAGGGGAAAAACGATGATAACATAAATCAATATAATGTGGAGAAGGATTTCGTGTTTGACGTATACCTTTTCGAAGGGCGATCGGAAGATTATACTCAGGTTGCAGAATCGGATCCGGTGATGACGAGAGCGTCGGAGGAGAGTCCGTAGTGACCTCAGGGATAACTACGACTTCAGGGACAGGTACGACTTCAGGGACAGATACGACTTCAGGGACAAGTACAACAGACGTTGGGCGACGACGCTGATATGTTTGAAGTGGGCGAGGAGTGTGGGGGTCAATCGTAGGGGTATCAAGTGGGTCAGGTTCCCTAGAATAATGCGGGATAATGACAGATGGGACTTCTGGAAGAGGTGTGGAAATACTTTCCTGAAGGGGTTCCGGAGTTGCTTGAGTGGACTCGAAATATGGAACAGACTCGAAGAAGGTAAAATCGGCCGATATGAGGTATCGTTGTAGAGTATGTGAATAACAACGATAACCTTTTTGGGATCGATGATAACCAAGAAAGACACACTTTAGTGATCGAGCTGATAGTTTATCAAGACCAGGGGAGAGATTGTGTACAAAACATGTGGACCCAAAGACTCAGGGAGGAATTGGGTGAAGCGGGGAATTGGGAAAAAGGATTGAATGGGGGATTTTATTGTTAAGGACAGATGAGGGCATGTGATTTATAAAGTAACATGTCGTTAACACAACATCCCCCCAAAACCGAAGTGAAACATTACCATGGAGAAGTAGGGTCCGAGTGGTTTCTACGAGATGCCATTTTTGCGTTCGGCTACACCGTTTTGTTGAGGTGTGTGAGGGCAAGATGTTTGATGGAGAATACCATTGTGTGACATACAATTTTGAAATTGTTGGGATAAATATTCACGGGCATTGTCACTTCTTAAGGTACGGATAGACACACCGAATTGAGTTCTTATTTCTCGATAAAATTGTTCAAAAATAAAAAATAATTCAGATCTATTCTTCATTAAAAATAACCACGTGCAACATGAAAAATCATCAATAAAGGTGACAAAATACCTAGACTCAAGAGTAGAGACAGTACGCGAGGGACCCCAAACATCGGTGTGAACTAAAGCAAAAGGGGACGAAGCTCGTTTGTTGACTCGATTGGGAAATTGACTACGAGTGTGTTTCCCTAACTGACACGACTCACAATGTAAGTTAGATACCTTCCCTTCGATAAATTTGGCACCAACTTATGTAATTTGGAAAGACTGGGATGACCTAACTGAGCATGGATAGTGAGTGGAGAATCTTTGGCTGAGCATGTCTGAGATGACGATGAGAGGTAATAGAGGCCTTGAGACTCATATCTGACGCCAATCGTCCGTCCCGAACTCTGATCCTGCAGGGTAACATTATTGTTAGTGAAGGTGACACTACAATCAAGAGAACGAGTTAAACGACTGACTGAAAGTAAATTAAATGGACAATTAGGTCATTGCTCGAAATTCTATGGCTGAAGAGGAATTCTAAGCAATGGCCTAAGGAATATGTGAACTTCTATGGCTGAAGAGGCAATTAGGTACATAGATACCATATTGAAAAACACTACGGAGACATTATTATATATAGATAGATTACAACTAATTACATGATATAGTCGATGTGTGACTATTCAATATACAAATATTCTTAACACTATATATATTTACAAATATCAACAAGCATTTATTAAGAAATGAAAAGAAAAAGAGTAAAATCACTTGACAAAGTCAAGGTTTGATTATGAAAGAGGTGATAGTTTGAAAACAAGAAGGTTTTGAAAAAGGGAGAAGTTTTTTCTCAGAATTTGGGTTGGGCCTAACTCATCCCTACAAAATTGGCTTGTAAGGTGAAGATTGCCCCCATTTATAAACACAACACAAGTCATATCTCTAAGCAATATGGGACTAAATCCACCCCTTCAAAGCTAACACAATATGGATATAATTCTTTCAAAGTTAATGCAGTTCAGCCCCTTGGTGAGTATGTCTGCAAGTTGATTCTGAGTGGATACATATCGTGTGCAAATTATGCCATTGTCTAGTTTTTTCTTTATAATGTATCTGTCAACCTCGATATGTTTAGTTCTATCATGCTGCACCGGGTTGTGGGCTATACTAATTGCAGATTTGTTGTCACAATATAACCTCATAGGTTCATCCCATCTTATCTTCAAGTCTTCCATTATAATCTTCAGCCATAGAAGTTCACATATTCCTCAGGCCATTGCTCGAAATTCTGCTTCGGCGCTCTATCTAGCCACTAAACACTATTTTTTTGCTCTTCCAAGTCACGAGGTTTCCACCAAGAAAGGCGCAGTATCCAGTAGGTGACCTCCTATCTACCACTGACCCCGCATAGTCCGCATCCGTATATGCTTCAAGACTTACACTCTTGTTTCGTTTGAACAAAATCCCTCTTCCTGGGGTCCCTTTCAAATACTGGACAATTCTAAGAGCAACTTGTAAATGTGCTTCCTTTGGTTGGTGCATAAACTGGCTGACTAGACTTACAGCAAAAGTAATGTCTGGTCTAGTGTGAGATAAGTAAATAAGTTTGCCCACAAGTCTTTGATACATTTCCTTGTCCATGGCAATATCCTCCTTCGCATTTCCCAACTTTACATTTGGGTTAATTGGGGTACTTGCTGGTCTGCAGGCTGTCTTACCTGTTTCTTTAAGCAAGTCAGTAATATACTTTTGTTGAGATATGAAGATCCCTTTCTTGGAATGGGCCACTTCAATTCCCAAAAAATATTTAAGTCTCCCTAACGTCTTGATCTCGAATTCCGTGCAAGGCATTCACTTAACACTTGCTGCTCCTTTTTGTCATCCCCACTTACAATAGGGCCCGTTTGTTTTGGTTTTTTTTAAAAATGATTTTTATAGTGTAACATATTTTTGTGGAAAAATTTTTTACAAAAAAACTTTTCATAAAAGCTTCAAATGAAAATTTGGTTTGAATAGTTATTTTTAAAATGTGATTTTAAATATATCTAATATTTTATCGAAAAAAATTTTGGATATCAAAATTTCAAAAATTCACTTAATTTTGAAGCTATTTCAAATAGCTTTTCATAAAAATCATTTTTGAAATACAACTTTTTTTAAAAATTGTGATTTTGACTATGTTTTGATCTTCAATAATGTATATTTAGGTTGTATGATGTCAAAATTAGTCTTGTAATTTAGAAAAAACGAATATAGAAAAACTTATAATATTTTAAAAAACGGTTTTACAAAATTCATTTTTAAAAATACAAAGAAAAAATCCATTTTTTTAAAGCTAAAACAAACAGGCCCATAATATCATCTACATACACCAATAAAATTGTTACCCTCCCTGAAACTGAATGTTTGATAAAAAAATGGGTGATCCCTTTGGCTCTGTTTCTAGCCCCGACCTGTCATAACTTTGATGAATCTTCCAAACCACGCTATTGGGGATTGTTTCAGCCCATATAGAGCCTTTCTTAACTTACAAACAGTTCCAACAACAACCTGTCCATTGTAACCAGGTGGCAACTCCATGTATATTTCTTCTTCAAGGTCTCCATGTAAAAAAGCATTCTTCACATCAAATTGTTGCAGGTCCCAATTTTGATTTGCTGCTAATGACAATATTACTCTGACCGTGTTCATCTTAGCAACCAGGGAAAAAGGCTCCAAGTAATCAATTCCATATGTTTAAGTGAAGCCTTTGGCCACTAATCTTGCCTTGTAACGTTCAATGGTCCCATCAGCCCTGTACTTTACTGTATATACCCACTTGCATCCTACTGGTTTTTTTCCAGTTGGTAGGGTGACAAGTTCCCAGGTCCTATTCTTGCTTAACGCCTTCATTTCCACATTCATGGCTTGTTTCCATTTCCTGTCAGATAATGCTTCAGATACAAAGGAAGGTGTGTGTGTGGAGTTGAGGTTTGTGAGGAAGGTTTTATGGGTAGGTGAGAATTTTTCAAGGGATAAGAAATTTGACAGTGGGTAAAATGGTTGTTGGGTGCATGTTCTAGTTCCTTTTCTAAGGGCAATGGGTAGGTCTAAATTTTGGTCCACTTGTGCTTCTAAATTTTCAGAAACAAACTCATTAGAATCATTGGAGTTTATAGGATTCGAAAGTGTTACCTCATGCAGTAATGATGGGCTGGACTCTTGGACATTGCCAGATTCTAGAATGGCCTTTTCTCTCCTTGAATATACAAGATTTTTCCCAAATCTTCCACCATTAGGTGTAGGTTCAGGTGCAGGTTTTGCTGTTGGTTCAGGTGCAGGTGTAGGTGTAGGTCCTGCTGTTGTTTTAAGTGCAGGTCCTGTTGTTGGTTCAAGTGCAGGTGTAGGTGTAGGTCCTGCTGTTGTTTCAAGTGCAGGTCCTGTTCTTCTCTCAATTTCAGGGACATCAATGCCATTTGTCCCAATTTCAGGTCCAAATGTCATATTTGGAAGCATGAGAGTCTCATCTTCCTCTCTTACATTCTCACCTTGAAGATGGGGCTGCTTGAAGTAGCTCTCTCGTTCGTTGAAGGTGACATCTCTTGACACATAGAATTTTTTTGATAGGGGGTGAAAACATTTGTATCCCTTTTGTGTGGTAGAGTACCCTAAGAATACGCATTTGACAGCCTTAGGGTCCAATTTTCTCCTTTCATTACTATGAACATGCACAAAGGATACACACCCAAATATTCTAGGTTGGAGTTTATTTGTAGTATCCAAGTGTGGGTAGAATGAGGATAGGACTTCCATGGGGCTTTTTGTGTCTAAGATTTTAGTGGGTAACCTATTGACACATAGAATTTTTTTGATAGGGGGTGAAAACATTTGTATCCCTTTTGTGTGGTAGAGTACCCTAAGAATACGCATTTGACAGCCTTAGGGTCCAATTTTCTCCTTTCATTACTATGAACATGCACAAAGGATACACACCCAAATATTCTAGGTTGGAGTTTATTTGTAGTATCCAAGTGTGGGTAGAATGAGGATAGGACTTCCATGGGGCTTTTTGTGTCTAAGATTTTAGTAGGTAACCTATTGATTAGATAGGTGGCAGTAAGAAGGGCTTCCCCCCAAAATCTCTTAGGAACATGGTTTTGAAAAAATAGAGCTCTAGTTTGATCTAATAGGTGCCCATTTTTCCTTTCTGCAATCCCATTTTGTTGGGGTGTGTTCACACATGATGACTCATGGATTATCCCTTCCTTTTGGCAAAAAGAGTTTATTACAAGGTTAAAATAGTCCTTGGCATTATCAGACCTAATTCTTTTGATACCGACCCTAAATTGATTTTTAATCATCGAGACAAACTGAAAAAACACAGAGCTAACTTCAGATTTTTGTTTTAATTGAAAACCCCAAGTCACCCGGGTACAATCATCTATGAAGGTTAAAAACCATTTAGCACCTGAGATATTAGGAACGTAAGCAGGACCCCATAGATCAGTGTGAACAAGAAAAAAAGGGAAAAGACTCGTCTTATTGCTAATGGGAAAAGGTACACGCTTGTGTTTAGTAAGCTCACACACATCACAATGGAGACTCTCCACATTTAAATTTTTAAACAAGAAAGGGAAAAACACTTTTACAATTCGAAATGAAGGGTGTCCTAGCCGGCAATGGTATAGTTGAACTTTCTCTTTGTTGGTCATGGTGGATTCAGATATGAGAGAGCGGCTCTTGGTAGGCAGATTAGGATCTTCCATGTAGTATAGGCCATTCCATTCGCTAGCATGTCTAATCGTCCTCCCCGAGTTCTTGTCCTGTAGTATACAAGAGTTGTTATGAAAAACAACATTACATGAGAGATCTTTTGTGAGTTTTTGTATAGAAATCAGATTGGTGGACAATTTAGGGACATGAAGGACATTTTTTAATGTTATGGATGAGTTTATTTGGACCTCTCCTTGTCCTGCCGCAGTCATAAGGGTTCCATCTGCTGTGGAAATTTTCTTGTTGAAAGGACATGGGGAATATGTGGAGAAATATTTGGATAGAGGGGTTATATGGTCAATGGCTGCAGAGTCTAATATCCAGTAATGTGTAAATGGTGTATCTGAAACATTAATCCCAAAAGAAAGTGGAAACTTACCAGAATATGTTAAGGAGCATGTACTTGTGGGCTTCTCCAATTTACTAAGGAATGATCTTACCCGTTCTATCTCTTCATGATTCAGTTGGCTAGATCCTTCACTTTGTCCATGACTGATGTGTGCTTGCTCTTGCCCTCCTTTTTTTGGAGGGCCTCCTTTCGACCCCCATTCTCGGCTTGGGGGTTTCCCATGTAATTTTCAGCACTTCTCCCTTGTGTGACGCGGCTTGTTACAGTGGGTATAACGAATATCCTCATGTTTTTTTTTCCATATTGGGAACCCCGCTTCTCCTTTGGTTAGCAACCATGATTGTTCCTCCTTTAGTTATTATTGCAGAACTTTCAGTTATTGAGGTCTCCAGCATCAGTCCTCTCCTGCTTTCTTCACTCCGGATAATGGCTACCACTTCATTAAGCCCTAGGACTTTCTCTTTTCCCAGGATTTGGATTCGGACCTGGTCATATTCAGGATTTAAGCATACCAAAAAATCATAGACTCAATCTTTGTTCAATATACTCCTTAAGGATTGTTGAGTCTTCTGAACATTTTGCTTTTATAACTCGATAGTGGTCCAATTCCATCCATAGAGACTTGAGTTGATTAGCATATTTTGTAACGGATCTGTTTCCTTGTTTGGCAGCCACAATTTTCACCTTTACATCATAAATTTGAGCAACATCCTTGGCCTTAGAATAAGTTTGTTCTACTGCCTCCCAAATTTCCTTTGCTGATTTAAGGAACATGCATGTATCACTAATTTCTGGGACCATTGAGTTCCACAGCCACGCCACGATCATGGAGTCTTTTTCATCCCATGATTTAAACTTGGGATCTGTTTCATCCCCTTCAAAGCTAACACAATGAAGGTGTTAGAGGCTGCAATGAGACAAGCCAAAGAGTCGCAATTAAGGCGACTAGGGGCGGACTGCAATTAAGGCGGAAAGTCCAACAGTTTTGAAAATTTGAAGAATGGGTGGAGAAGAAGTGACTATCCTAAAGCATAAAGTAAAAGCTAAGGATAAGAATGGTCTAACCACACAAGTAAGCTCCAAAGTCTTCAAGCCATGATTCCAAAGCAAAGGGAAAAAGTCATAGTTCTAAGTCCAAGGATCCAAGAATAGCATTGAAGTCCAAGGTCTAGGTGCAAAACTCCATGTCCAATGCAAAGGATAGTAACCATAGTCCAAGATTAGAAGCACAAGTTTTTGAGAGGTTTTGGCCTTTATTAATGTTTTTGGTCCAAGTGGACAAAGAGAAAAAGGCATAAGCATAAACATGTGTCCAACGGACAAAAGAAAAATTGCGGAAGCATAAACATTATATGATATAAGATGATAATAATGGAGCATAAAAGATAAAAGAGAGATAGGGAGCGGGAAGGAATCGTAAACAAGATTAGTACAATAATATTGTTAGTAAGTTAGTGAGTAGTAGTATATACATAATAGTATCACCAATTATTCTGTCTCGCGTCTTGAACTATAATGGTTAAACAATGTACTTAAGTCAAGGTTAATGAAAACTTGTCAGAAGATTGATAAAATCAAAGCCTCTACACAACAAGCTCCAAAGATTTTGAACCTAATACAAAAGATTAACCATCTTTGGGCTTACACAATCAAAAGGTTTGGGCCACAAAAGATCAAGTTCCGATTTGGAGGGAGGGACAAATGTAGCGCTATGTTAAGCAATCGCCAAGAGACTTATATAGAAGTCACCCTACTCGAGTCCGGTCAATGCACTTTATGTGTTAATACATGTTAGAGAAGTGATATGTAAATCACTCTCCTAAAACATGCCGCACAAAAAGAAAAGAGGGAATTAATGATGAAATATTTGTTTTCTCCTACTTTTTCCGATTCTTTTACGCCGATTAACAAAAATAAAAATAAGTATTTAAATAATCGCAAAAAAGAGGTGCAACACAAGAACTTCCCAGGAGGTCACCCATCCTAGTACTACTCTCGCCCAAGCACGCTTAACTACGGAGTTCTGATGGGATCCGGTGCATTAGTGCTGGTATGATCGCACCTGGTATCTAATGCGCTTTAATTGTATATATTTGATTTCTTTCACTTATTAACGACAAAACAAACATAATTAATGATGAAATATTTGTTTTCTCCTACTTTTTCCGATTCTTTTACGCCGATTAACAAAAATAAAAATAAGTATTTAAATAATCGCAAAAAAGAGGTGCAACACAAGGACTTCCCAGGAGGTCACCCATCCTAGTACAACTCTCGCCCAAGCACGCTTAACTGCGGAGTTCTGATGGGATCCGGTGCATTAGTGCTGGTATGATCGCACCTGGTATCTAATGCGCTTTAATTGTATATATTTGATTTCTTTCACTTATTAACGACAAAACAAACATAATTAATGATGAAATATTTGTTTTCTCCTACTTTTTCCGATTCTTTTACGCCGATTAACAAAAATAAAAATAAGTATTTAAATAATCGCAAAAAAGAGGTGCAACACAAGGACTTCCCAGGAGGTCACCCATCCTAGTACTACTCTCGCCCAAGCACGCTTAACTGCGGAGTTCTGATGGGATCCGGTGCATTAGTGCTGGTATGATCGCACCTGGTATCTAATGCGCTTTAATTGTATATATTTGATTTCTTTCACTTATTAACGACAAAACAAACATAATTAATGATGAAATATTTGTTTTCTCCTACTTTTTCCGATTCTTTTACGCCGATTAACAAAAATAAAAATAAGTATTTAAATAATCGCAAAAAAGAGGTGCAACACAAGGACTTCCCAGGAGGTCACCCATCCTAGTACTACTCTCGCCCAAGCACGCTTAACTGCGGAGTTCTGATGGGATCCGGTGCATTAGTGCTGGTATGATCGCACCTGGTATCTAATGCGCTTTAATTGTATATATTTGATTTCTTTCACTTATTAACGACAAAACAAACATAATTAATGATGAAATATTTGTTTTCTCCTACTTTTTCCGATTCTTTTACGCCGATTAACAAAAATAAAAATAAGTATTTAAATAATCGCAAAAAAGAGGTGCAACACAAGGACTTCCCAGGAGGTCACCCATCCTAGTACTACTCTCGCCCAAGCACGCTTAACTGCAGAGTTCTGATGGGATCCGGTGCAATAGTGCTGGTATGATCGCACCTGGTATCTAATGCGCTTTAATTGTATATATTTGATTTCTTTCATTTATTAACGACAAAACAAACATAATTAATGATGAAATATTTGTTTTCTCCTACTTTTTCCGATTCTTTTACGCCGATTAACAAAAATAAAAATAAGTATTTAAATAATCGCAAAAAAGAGGTGCAACACAAGGACTTCCCAGGAGGTCACCCATCCTAGTACTACTCTCGCCCAAGCACGCTTAACTGCGGAGTTCTGATGGGATCCGGTGCATTAGTGCTGGTATGATCGCACCTGGTATCTAATGCGCTTTAATTGTATATATTTGATATTTTTCACTTATTAACGACAAAACAAACATAATTAATGATGAAATATTTGTTTTCTCCTACTTTTTCCGATTCTTTTACGCCGCTTAAAAAAAATAAAAATAAGTATTTAAATAATCGCAAAAAAGAGGTGCAACACAAGGACTTCCCAGGAGGTCACCCATCCTAGTACTACTCTCGCCCAAGCACTCTTAACTGCGGAGTTCTGATGGGATCCGGTGCATTAGTGCTGGTATGATCGCACCTGGTATCTAATGCGCTTTAATTGTATATATTTGATTTCTTTCACTTATTAACGACAAAACAAACATAATTAATGATGAAATATTTGTTTTCTCCTACTTTTTCCGATTCTTTTACGCCGATTAACAAAAATAAAAATAAGTATTTAAATAATCTCAAAAAAGAGGTGCAACACAAGGACTTCCCAGGAGGTCACCCATCCTAGTACTACTCTCGCCCAAGCACGCTTAACTGCGGAGTTCTGATGGGATCTGGTACATTAGTGCTGGTATAATCGCACCTGGTGTCTAATGCGCTTTAATTGTATATATTTGATTTCTTTCACTTATTAACGACAAAACAAACATAATTAATGATGAAATATTTGTTTTCTCCTACTTTTTCCGATTCTTTTACGCCGATTAACAAAAATAAAAATAAGTATTTAAATAATCGCAAAAAAGAGGTGCAACACAAGGACTTCCCAGGAGGTCACCCATCCTAGTACTACTCTCGCCCAAGCACGCTTAACTGCGGAGTTCTGATGGGATCCGGTGCATTAGTGCTGGTATGATCGCACCTGGTATCTAATGCGCTTTAATTGTATATATTTGATTTCTTTCACTTATTAACGACAAAACAAACATAATTAATGATGAAATATTTGTTTTCTCCTACTTTTTCCGATTCTTTTACGCCGATTAACAAAAATAAAAATAAGTATTTAAATAATCGCAAAAAAGAGGTGCAACACAAGGACTTCCCAGGAGGTCACCCATCCTAGTACTACTCTCGCCCAAGCACGCTTAACTGCAGAGTTCTGATGGGATCCGGTGCAATAGTGCTGGTATGATCGCACCTGGTATCTAATGCGCTTTAATTGTATATATTTGATTTCTTTCATTTATTAACGACAAAACAAACATAATTAATGATGAAATATTTGTTTTCTCCTACTTTTTCCGATTCTTTTACGCCGATTAACAAAAATAAAAATAAGTATTTAAATAATCGCAAAAAAGAGGTGCAACACAAGGACTTCCCAGGAGGTCACCCATCCTAGTACTACTCTCGCCCAAGCACGCTTAACTGCGGAGTTCTGATGGGATCCGGTGCATTAGTGCTGGTATGATCGCACCTGGTATCTAATGCGCTTTAATTGTATATATTTGATATCTTTCACTTATTAACGACAAAACAAACATAATTAATGATGAAATATTTGTTTTCTCCTACTTTTTCCGATTCTTTTACGCCGCTTAAAAAAAATAAAAATAAGTATTTAAATAATCGCAAAAAAGAGGTGCAACACAAGGACTTCCCAGGAGGTCACCCATCCTAGTACTACTCTCGCCCAAGCACTCTTAACTGCGGAGTTCTGATGGGATCCGGTGCATTAGTGCTGGTATGATCGCACCTGGTATCTAATGCGCTTTAATTGTATATATTTGATTTCTTTCACTTATTAACGACAAAACAAACATAATTAATGATGAAATATTTGTTTTCTCCTACTTTTTCCGATTCTTTTACGCCGATTAACAAAAATAAAAATAAGTATTTAAATAATCTCAAAAAAGAGGTGCAACACAAGGACTTCCCAGGAGGTCACCCATCCTAGTACTACTCTCGCCCAAGCACGCTTAACTGCGGAGTTCTGATGGGATCTGGTACATTAGTGCTGGTATAATCGCACCTGGTGTCTAATGCGCTTTAATTGTATATATTTGATTTCTTTCACTTATTAACGACAAAACAAACATAATTAATGATGAAATATTTGTTTTCTCCTACTTTTTCCGATTCTTTTACGCCGATTAACAAAAATAAAAATAAGTATTTAAATAATCGCAAAAAAGAGGTGCAACACAAGGACTTCCCAGGAGGTCACCCATCCTAGTACTACTCTCGCCCAAGCACGCTTAACTGCGGAGTTCTGATGGGATCCGGTGCATTAGTGCTGGTATGATCGCACCTGGTATCTAATGCGCTTTAATTGTATATATTTGATATCTTTCACTTATTAACGACAAAACAAACATAATTAATGATGAAATATTTGTTTTCTCCTACTTTTTCCGATTCTTTTACGCCGATTAACAAAAATAAAAATAAGTATTTAAATAATCGCAAAAAAGAGGTGCAACACAAGGACTTCCCAGGAGGTCACCCATCCTAGTACTACTCTCGCCCAAGCACGCTTAACTGCGGAGTTCAGATGGGATCCGGTGCAATAGTGCTGGTATGATCGCACCTGGTATCTAATGCGCTTTAATTGTATATATTTGATTTCTTTCACTTATTAACGACAAAACAAACATAATTAATGATGAAATATTTGTTTTCTCCTACTTTTTCCGATTCTTTTACGCTGATTAACAAAAATAAAAATAAGTATTTAAATAATCGCAAAAAAGAGGTGCAACACAAGGACTTCCCAGGAGGTCACCCATCCTAGTACTACTCTCGCCCAAGCACGCTTAACTGCGGAGTTCAGATGGGATCCGGTGCAATAGTGCTGGTATGATCGCACCTGGTATCTAATGCGCTTTAATTGTATATATTTGATTTCTTTCACTTATTAACGACAAAACAAACATAATTAATGATGAAATATTTGTTTTCTCCTACTTTTTCCGATTCTTTTACGCCGATTAACAAAAATAAAAATAAGTATTTAAATAATCGCAAAAAAGAGGTGCAACACAAGGACTTCCCAGGAGGTCACCCATCCTAGTACTACTCTCGCCCAAGCACGCTTAACTGCGGAGTTCTGATGGGATCCGGTGCATTAGTGCTGGTATGATCGCACCTGGTATCTAATGCGCTTTAATTGTATATATTTGATTTCTTTCACTTATTAACGACAAAACAAACATAATTAATGATGAAATATTTGTTTTCTCCTACTTTTTCCGATTCTTTTACGCCGATTAACAAAAATAAAAATAAGTATTTAAATAATCTCAAAAAAGAGGTGCAACACAAGGACTTCCCTGGAGGTCACCCATCCTAGTACTACTCTCGCCCAAGCACGCTTAACTGCGGAGTTCTGATGGGATCCGGTACATTAGTGCTGGTATAATCGCACCTGGTGTCTAATGCGCTTTAATTGTATATATTTGATTTCTTTCACTTATTAACGACAAAACAAACATAATTAAGGATGAAATATTTGTTTTCTCCTACTTTTTCCGATTCTTTTACGCCGATTAACAAAAATAAAAATAAGTATTTAAATAATCTCAAAAAAGAGGTGCAACACAAGGACTTCCCAGGAGGTCACCCATCCTAGTACTACTCTCGCCCAAGCACGCTTAACTGCGGAGTTCTGATGGGATCCGGTGCATTAGTGCTGGTATGATCGCACCTGGTATCTAATGCGCTTTAATTGTATATATTTGATTTCTTTCGCTTATTAACGACAAAACAAACATAATTAATGATGAAATATTTGTTTTCTCCTACTTTTTCCGATTCTTTTACGCCGATTAACAAAAATAAAAATAAGTATTTAAATAATCGCAAAAAAGAGGTGCAACACAAGGACTTCCCAGGAGGTCACCCATCCTAGTACTACTCTCGCCCAAGCACGCTTAACTGCAGAGTTCTGATGGGATCCGGTGCAATAGTGCTGGTATGATCGCACCTGGTATCTAATGCGCTTTAATTGTATATATTTGATTTCTTTCATTTATTAACGACAAAACAAACATAATTAATGATGAAATATTTGTTTTCTCCTACTTTTTCCGATTCTTTTACGCCGATTAACAAAAATAAAAATAAGTATTTAAATAATCGCAAAAAAGAGGTGCAACACAAGGACTTCCCAGGAGGTCACCCATCCTAGTACTACTCTCGCCCAAGCACGCTTAACTGCGGAATTCTGATGGGATCCGGTGCATTAGTGCTGGTATGATCGCACCTGGTATCTAATGCGCTTTAATTGTATATATTTGATATCTTTCACTTATTAACGACAAAACAAACATAATTAATGATGAAATATTTGTTTTCTCCTACTTTTTCCGATTCTTTTACGCCGCTTAAAAAAAATAAAAATAAGTATTTAAATAATCGCAAAAAAGAGGTGCAACACAAGGACTTCCCAGGAGGTCACCCATCCTAGTACTACTCTCGCCCAAGCACTCTTAACTGCGGAGTTCTGATGGGATCCGGTGCATTAGTGCTGGTATGATCGCACCTGGTATCTAATGCGCTTTAATTGTATATATTTGATTTCTTTCACTTATTAACGACAAAACAAACATAATTAATGATGAAATATTTGTTTTCTCCTACTTTTTCCGATTCTTTTACGCCGATTAACAAAAATAAAAATAAGTATTTAAATAATCTCAAAAAAGAGGTGCAACACAAGGACTTCCCAGGAGGTCACCCATCCTAGTACTACTCTCGCCCAAGCACGCTTAACTGCGGAGTTCTGATGGGATCCGGTACATTAGTGCTGGTATAATCGCACCTGGTGTCTAATGCGCTTTAATTGTATATATTTGATTTCTTTCACTTATTAACGACAAAACAAACATAATTAATGATGAAATATTTGTTTTCTCCTACTTTTTCCGATTCTTTTACGCCGATTAACAAAAATAAAAATAAGTATTTAAATAATCGCAAAAAAGAGGTGCAACACAAGGACTTCCCAGGAGGTCACCCATCCTAGTACTACTCTCGCCCAAGCACGCTTAACTGCGGAGTTCTGATGGGATCCGGTGCATTAGTGCTGGTATGATCGCACCTGGTATCTAATGCGCTTTAATTGTATATATTTGATATCTTTCACTTATTAACGACAAAACAAACATAATTAATGATGAAATATTTGTTTTCTCCTACTTTTTCCGATTCTTTTACGCCGATTAACAAAAATAAAAATAAGTATTTAAATAATCGCAAAAAAGAGGTGCAACACAAGGACTTCCCAGGAGGTCACCCATCCTAGTACTACTCTCGCCCAAGCACGCTTAACTGCGGAGTTCAGATGGGATCCGGTGCAATAGTGCTGGTATGATCGCACCTGGTATCTAATGCGCTTTAATTGTATATATTTGATTTCTTTCACTTATTAACGACAAAACAAACATAATTAATGATGAAATATTTGTTTTCTCCTACTTTTTCCGATTCTTTTACGCTGATTAACAAAAATAAAAATAAGTATTTAAATAATCGCAAAAAAGAGGTGCAACACAAGGACTTCCCAGGAGGTCACCCATCCTAGTACTACTCTCGCCCAAGCACGCTTAACTGCGGAGTTCAGATGGGATCCGGTGCAATAGTGCTGGTATGATCGCACCTGGTATCTAATGCGCTTTAATTGTATATATTTGATTTCTTTCACTTATTAACGACAAAACAAACATAATTAATGATGAAATATTTGTTTTCTCCTACTTTTTCCGATTCTTTTACGCCGATTAACAAAAATAAAAATAAGTATTTAAATAATCGCAAAAAAGAGGTGCAACACAAGAACTTCCCAGGAGGTCACCCATCCTAGTACTACTATCGCCCAAGCACGCTTAACTGCGGAGTTCTGATGGGATCCGGTGCATTAGTGCTGGTATGATCGCACCTGGTATCTAATGCGCTTTAATTGTATATATTTGATTTCTTTCACTTATTAACGACAAAACAAACATAATTAATGATGAAATATTTGTTTTCTCCTACTTTTTCCGATTCTTTTACGCCGATTAACAAAAATAAAAATAAGTATTTAAATAATCGCAAAAAAGAGGTGCAACACAAGGACTTCCCAGGAGGTCACCCATCCTAGTACTACTCTCGCCCAAGCACGCTTAACTGCGGAGTTCTGATGGGATCCGGTGCATTAGTGCTGGTATGATCGCACCTGGTATCTAATGCGCTTTAATTGTATATATTTGATTTCTTTCACTTATTAACGACAAAACAAACATAATTAATGATGAAATATTTGTTTTCTCCTACTTTTTCCGATTCTTTTACGCCGATTAACAAAAATAAAAATAAGTATTTAAATAATCGCAAAAAAGAGGTGCAACACAAGGACTTCCCAGGAGGTCACCCATTCTAGTACTACTCTCGCCCAAGCACGCTTAACTGCGGAGTTCTGATGGGATCCGGTGCATTAGTGCTGGTATGATCGCACCTGGTATCTAATGCGCTTTAATTGTATATATTTGATTTCTTTCACTTATTAACGACAAAACAAACATAATTAATGATGAAATATTTGTTTTCTCCTACTTTTTCCGATTCTTTTACGCCGATTAACAAAAATAAAAATAAGTATTTAAATAATCGCAAAAAAGAGGTGCAACACAAGGACTTCCCAGGAGGTCACCCATCCTAGTACTACTCTCGCCCAAGCACGCTTAACTGCGGAGTTCTGATGGGATCCGGTGCATTAGTGCTGGTATGATCGCACCTGGTATCTAATGCGCTTTAATTGTATATATTTGATTTCTTTCGCTTATTAACGACAAAACAAACATAATTAATGATGAAATATTTGTTTTCTCCTACTTTTTCCGATTCTTTTACGCCGATTAACAAAAATAAAAATAAGTATTTAAATAATCGCAAAAAAGAGGTGCAACACAAGGACTTCCCAGGAGGTCACCCATCCTAGTACTACTCTCGCCCAAGCACGCTTAACTGCAGAGTTCTGATGGGATCCGGTGCAATAGTGCTGGTATGATCGCACCTGGTATCTAATGCGCTTTAATTGTATATATTTGATTTCTTTCATTTATTAACGACAAAACAAACATAATTAATGATGAAATATTTGTTTTCTCCTACTTTTTCCGATTCTTTTACGCCGATTAACAAAAATAAAAATAAGTATTTAAATAATCGCAAAAAAGAGGTGCAACACAAGGACTTCCCAGGAGGTCACCCATCCTAGTACTACTCTCGCCCAAGCACGCTTAACTGCGGAGTTCTGATGGGATCCGGTGCATTAGTGCTGGTATGATCGCACCTGGTATCTAATGCGCTTTAATTGTATATATTTGATATCTTTCACTTATTAACGACAAAACAAACATAATTAATGATGAAATATTTGTTTTCTCCTACTTTTTCCGATTCTTTTACGCCGCTTAAAAAAAATAAAAATAAGTATTTAAATAATCGCAAAAAAGAGGTGCAACACAAGGACTTCCCAGGAGGTCACCCATCCTAGTACTACTCTCGCCCAAGCACTCTTAACTGCGGAGTTCTGATGGGATCCGGTGCATTAGTGCTGGTATGATCGCACCTGGTATCTAATGCGCTTTAATTGTATATATTTGATTTCTTTCACTTATTAACGACAAAACAAACATAATTAATGATGAAATATTTGTTTTCTCCTACTTTTTCCGATTCTTTTACGCCGATTAACAAAAATAAAAATAAGTATTTAAATAATCTCAAAAAAGAGGTGCAACACAAGGACTTCCCAGGAGGTCACCCATCCTAGTACTACTCTCGCCCAAGCACGCTTAACTGCGGAGTTCTGATGGGATCCGGTACATTAGTGCTGGTATAATCGCACCTGGTGTCTAATGCGCTTTAATTGTATATATTTGATTTCTTTCACTTATTAACGACAAAACAAACATAATTAATGATGAAATATTTGTTTTCTCCTACTTTTTCCGATTCTTTTACGCCGATTAACAAAAATAAAAATAAGTATTTAAATAATCGCAAAAAAGAGGTGCAACACAATGACTTCCCAGGAGGTCACCCATCCTAGTACTACTCTCGCCCAAGCACGCTTAACTGCGGAGTTCTGATGGGATCCGGTGCATTAGTGCTGGTATGATCGCACCTGGTATCTAATGCGCTTTAATTGTATATATTTGATATCTTTCACTTATTAACGACAAAACAAACATAATTAATGATGAAATATTTGTTTTCTCCTACTTTTTCCGATTCTTTTACGCCGATTAACAAAAATAAAAATAAGTATTTAAATAATCGCAAAAAAGAGGTGCAACACAAGGACTTCCCAGGAGGTCACCCATCCTAGTACTACTCTCGCCCAAGCACGCTTAAATGCGGAGTTCTGATGGGATCCGGTGCAATAGTGCTGGTATGATCGCACCTGGTATCTAATGCGCTTTAATTGTATATATTTGATTTCTTTCACTTATTAACGACAAAACAAACATAATTAATGATGAAATATTTGTTTTCTCCTACTTTTTCCGATTCTTTTACGCCGATTAACAAAAATAAAAATAAGTATTTAAATAATCGCAAAAAAGAGGTGCAACACAAGGACTTCCCAGGAGGTCACCCATCCTAGTACTACTCTCGCCCAAGCACGCTTAACTGCGGAGTTCTGATGGGATCCGGTGCAATAGTGCTGGTATGATCGCACCTGGTATCTAATGCGCTTTAATTGTATATATTTGATTTCTTTCATTTATTAACGACAAAACAAACATAATTAATGATAAAATATTTGTTTTCTCCTACTTTTTCCGATTCTTTTACGCCGATTAACAAAAATAAAAATAAGTATTTAAATAATCGCAAAAAAGAGGTGCAACACAAGGACTTCCCAGGAGGTCACCCATCCTAGTACTACTCTCGCCCAAGCACGCTTAACTGCGGAGTTCTGATGGGATCCGGTGCATTAGTGCTGGTATGATCGCACCTGGTATCTAATGCGCTTTAATTGTATATATTTGATATCTTTCACTTATTAACGACAAAACAAACATAATTAATGATGAAATATTTGTTTTCTCCTACTTTTTCCGATTCTTTTACGCCGCTTAAAAAAAATAAAAATAAGTATTTAAATAATCGCAAAAAAGAGGTGCAACACAAGGACTTCCCAGGAGGTCACCCATCCTAGTACTACTCTCGCCCAAGCACTCTTAACTGCGGAGTTCTGATGGGATCCGGTGCATTAGTGCTGGTATGATCGCACCTGGTATCTAATGCGCTTTAATTGTATATATTTGATTTCTTTCACTTATTAACGACAAAACAAACATAATTAATGATGAAATATTTGTTTTCTCCTACTTTTTCCGATTCTTTTACGCCGATTAACAAAAATAAAAATAAGTATTTAAATAATCTCAAAAAAGAGGTGCAACACAAGGACTTCCCAGGAGGTCACCCATCCTAGTACTACTCTCGCCCAAGCACGCTTAACTGCGGAGTTCTGATGGGATCCGGTGCATTAGTGCTGGTATGATCGCCCCAGGTGTCTAATGCGCTTTAATTGTATATATTTGATTTCTTTCACTTATTAACGACAAAACAAACATAATTAATGATGAAATATTTGTTTTCTCCTACTTTTTCCGATTCTTTTACGCCGATTAACAAAAATAAAAATAAGTATTTAAATAATCGCAAAAAAGAGGTGCAACACAAGGACTTCCCAGGAGGTCACCCTTCCTAGTACTACTCTCGCCCAAGCACGCTTAACTGCGGAGTTCTGATGGGATCCGGTGCATTAGTGCTGGTATGATCGCACCTGGTATCTAATGCGCTTTAATTGTATATATTTGATATCTTTCACTTATTAACGACAAAACAAACATAATTAATGATGAAATATTTGTTTTCTCCTACTTTTTCCGTTTCTTTTACGCCGATTAACAAAAATAAAAATAAGTATTTAAATAATCGCAAAAATGAGGTGCAACACAAGGACTTCCCAGGAGGTCACCCATCCTAGTACTACTCTCGCCCAAGCACGCTTAACTGCGGAGTTCTGATGGGATCCGGTGCATTAGTGCTGGTATGATCGCACCTGGTATCTAATGCGCTTTAATTGTATATATTTGATTTCTTTCACTTATTAACGACAAAACAAACATAATTAATGATGAAATATTTGTTTTCTCCTACTTTTTCCGATTCTTTTACGCCGATTAACAAAAATAAAAATAAGTATTTAAATAATCGCAAAAAAGAGGTGCAACACAAGGACTTCCCAGGAGGTCACCCATCCTAGTACTACTCTCGCCCAAGCACGCTTAACTGCAGAGTTCTGATGGGATCCGGTGCAATAGTGCTGGTATGATCGCACCTGGTGTCTAATGCGCTTTAATTGTATATATTTGATTTCTTTCACTTATTAACGACAAAACAAACATAATTAATGATGAAATATTTGTTTTCTCCTACTTTTTCCGATTCTTTTACGCCGATTAACAAAAATAAAAATAAGTATTTAAATAATCGCAAAAAAGAGGTGCAACACAAGGACTTCCCAGGAGGTCACCCATCCTAGTACTACTCTCGCCCAAGCACGCTTAACTGCGGAGTTCTGATGGGATCCGGTGCATTAGTGCTGGTATGATCGCACCTGGTATCTAATGCGCTTTAATTGTATATATTTGATTTCTTTCACTTATTAACGACAAAACAAACATAATTAATGATGAAATATTTGTTTTCTCCTACTTTTTCCGATTCTTTTACGCCGATTAACAAAAATAAAAATAAGTATTTAAATAATCGCAAAAAAGAGGTGCAACACAAGGACTTCCCAGGAGGTCACCCATCCTAGTACTACTCTCGCCCAAGCACGCTTAACTGCGGAGTTCTGATGGGATCCGGTGCATTAGTGCTGGTATGATCGCACCTGGTATCTAATGCGCTTTAATTGTATATATTTGATTTCTTTCACTTATTAACGACAAAACAAACATAATTAATGATGAAATATTTGTTTTCTCCTACTTTTTCCGATTCTTTTACGCCGATTAACAAAAATAAAAATAAGTATTTAAATAATCGCAAAAAAGAGGTGCAACACAAGGACTTCCCAGGAGGTCACCCATCCTAGTACTACTCTCGCCCAAGCACGCTTAACTGCGGAGTTCTGATGGGATCCGGTGCATTAGTGCTGGTATGATCGCACCTGGTATCTAATGCGCTTTAATTGTATATATTTGATTTCTTTCACTTATTAACGACAAAACAAACATAATTAATGATGAAATATTTGTTTTCTCCTACTTTTTCCGATTCTTTTACGCCGATTAACAAAAATAAAAATAAGTATTTAAATAATCGCAAAAAAGAGGTGCAACACAAGGACTTCCCAGGAGGTCACCCATCCTAGTACAACTCTCGCCCAAGCACGCTTAACTGCGGAGTTCTGATGGGATCCGGTGCATTAGTGCTGGTATGATCGCACCTGGTATCTAATGCGCTTTAATTGTATATATTTGATTTCTTTCACTTATTAACGACAAAACAAACATAATTAATGATGAAATATTTGTTTTCTCCTACTTTTTCCGATTCTTTTACGCCGATTAACAAAAATAAAAATAAGTATTTAAATAATCGCAAAAAAGAGGTGCAACACAAGGACTTCCCAGGAGGTCACCCATTCTAGTACTACTCTCGCCCAAGCACGCTTAACTGCGGAGTTCTGATGGGATCCGGTGCATTAGTGCTGGTATGATCGCACCTGGTATCTAATGCGCTTTAATTGTATATATTTGATTTCTTTCACTTATTAACGACAAAACAAACATAATTAATGATGAAATATTTGTTTTCTCCTACTTTTTCCGATTCTTTTACGCCGATTAACAAAAATAAAAATAAGTATTTAAATAATCGCAAAAAAGAGGTGCAACACAAGGACTTCCCAGGAGGTCACCCATCCTAGTACTACTCTCGCCCAAGCACGCTTAACTGCGGAGTTCTGATGGGATCCGGTGCATTAGTGCTGGTATGATCGCACCTGGTATCTAATGCGCTTTAATTGTATATATTTGATTTCTTTCACTTATTAACGACAAAACAAACATAATTAATGATGAAATATTTGTTTTCTCCTACTTTTTCCGATTCTTTTACGCCGATTAACAAAAATAAAAATAAGTATTTAAATAATCGCAAAAAAGAGGTGCAACACAAGGACTTCCCAGGAGGTCACCCATCCTAGTACTACTCTCGCCCAAGCACGCTTAACTGCAGAGTTCTGATGGGATCCGGTGCAATAGTGCTGGTATGATCGCACCTGGTATATAATGCGCTTTAAATGTATATATTTGATTTCTTTCATTTATTAACGACAAAACAAACATAATTAATGATGAAATATTTGTTTTCTCCTACTTTTTCCGATTCTTTTACGCCGATTAACAAAAATAAAAATAAGTATTTAAATAATCGCAAAAAAGAGGTGCAACACAAGGACTTCCCAGGAGGTCACCCATCCTAGTACTACTCTCGCCCAAGCACGCTTAACTGCGGAGTTCTGATGGGATCCGGTGCATTAGTGCTGGTATGATCGCACCTGGTATCTAATGCGCTTTAATTGTATATATTTGATATCTTTCACTTATTAACGACAAAACAAACATAATTAATGATGAAATATTTGTTTTCTCCTACTTTTTCCGATTCTTTTACGCCGATTAACAAAAATAAAAATAAGTATTTAAATAATCGCAAAAAAGAGGTGCAACACAAGGACTTCCCAGGAGGTCACCCATCCTAGTACTACTCTCGCCCAAGCACGCTTAACTGCGGAGTTCTGATGGGATCCGGTGCAATAGTGCTGGTATGATCGCACCTGGTATCTAATGCGCTTTAATTGTATATATTTGATTTCTTTCACTTATTAACGACAAAACAAACATAATTAATGATGAAATATTTGTTTTCTCCTACTTTTTCCGATTCTTTTACGCCGATTAACAAAAATAAAAATAAGTATTTAAATAATCGCAAAAAAGAGGTGCAACACAAGAACTTCCCAGGAGGTCACCCATCCTAGTACTACTCTCGCCCAAGCACGCTTAACTGCGGAGTTCTGATGGGATCCGGTGCATTAGTGCTGGTATGATCGCACCTGGTATCTAATGCGCTTTAATTGTATATATTTGATTTCTTTCACTTATTAACGACAAAACAAACATAATTAATGATGAAATATTTGTTTTCTCCTACTTTTTCCGATTCTTTTACGCCGATTAACAAAAATAAAAATAAGTATTTAAATAATCGCAAAAAAGAGGTGCAACACAAGGACTTCCCAGGAGGTCACCCATCCTAGTACTACTCTCGCCCAAGCACGCTTAACTGCGGAGTTCTGATGGGATCCGGTGCATTAGTGCTGGTATGATCGCACCTGGTATCTAATGCGCTTTAATTGTATATATTTGATTTCTTTCACTTATTAACGACAAAACAAACATAATTAATGATGAAATATTTGTTTTCTCCTACTTTTTCCGATTCTTTTACGCCGATTAACAAAAATAAAAATAAGTATTTAAATAATCGCAAAAAAGAGGTGCAACACAAGGACTTCCCAGGAGGTCACCCATCCTAGTACTACTCTCGCCCAAGCACGCTTAACTGCAGAGTTCTGATGGGATCCGGTGCAATAGTGCTGGTATGATCGCACCTGGTATCTAATGCGCTTTAATTGTATATATTTGATTTCTTTCATTTATTAACGACAAAACAAACATAATTAATGATGAAATATTTGTTTTCTCCTACTTTTTCCGATTCTTTTACGCCGATTAACAAAAATAAAAATAAGTATTTAAATAATCGCAAAAAAGAGGTGCAACACAAGGACTTCCCAGGAGGTCACCCATCCTAGTACTACTCTCGCCCAAGCACGCTTAACTGCGGAGTTCTGATGGGATCCGGTGCATTAGTGCTGGTATGATCGCACCTGGTATCTAATGCGCTTTAATTGTATATATTTGATATCTTTCACTTATTAACGACAAAACAAACATAATTAATGATGAAATATTTGTTTTCTCCTACTTTTTCCGATTCTTTTACGCCGCTTAAAAAAAATAAAAATAAGTATTTAAATAATCGCAAAAAAGAGGTGCAACACAAGGACTTCCCAGGAGGTCACCCATCCTAGTACTACTCTCGCCCAAGCACTCTTAACTGCGGAGTTCTGATGGGATCCGGTGCATTAGTGCTGGTATGATCGCACCTGGTATCTAATGCGCTTTAATTGTATATATTTGATTTCTTTCATTTATTAACGACAAAACAAACATAATTAATGATGAAATATTTGTTTTCTCCTACTTTTTCCGATTCTTTTACGCCGATTAACAAAAATAAAAATAAGTATTTAAATAATCTCAAAAAAGAGGTGCAACACAAGGACTTCCCAGGAGGTCACCCATCCTAGTACTACTCTCGCCCAAGCACGCTTAACTGCGGAGTTCTGATGGGATCCGGTACATTAGTGCTGGTATAATCGCACCAGGTGTCTAATGCGCTTTAATTGTATATATTTGATTTCTTTCACTTATTAACGACAAAACAAACATAATTAATGATGAAATATTTGTTTTCTCCTACTTTTTCCGATTCTTTTACGCCGATTAACAAAAATAAAAATAAGTATTTAAATAATCGCAAAAAAGAGGTGCAACACAAGGACTTCCCAGGAGGTCACCCATCCTAGTACTACTCTCGCCCAAGCACGCTTAACTGCGGAGTTCTGATGGGATCCGGTGCATTAGTGCTGGTATGATCGCACCTGGTATCTAATGCGCTTTAATTGTATATATTTGATATCTTTCACTTATTAACGACAAAACAAACATAATTAATGATGAAATATTTGTTTTCTCCTACTTTTTCCGATTCTTTTACGCCGATTAACAAAAATAAAAATAAGTATTTAAATAATCGCAAAAATGAGGTGCAACACAAGGACTTCCCAGGAGGTCACCCATCCTAGTACTACTCTCGCCCAAGCACGCTTAACTGCGGAGTTCTGATGGGATCCGGTGCAATAGTGCTGGTATGATCGCACCTGGTATCTAATGCGCTTTAATTGTATATATTTGATTTCTTTCACTTATTAACGACAAAACAAACATAATTAATGATGAAATATTTGTTTTCTCCTACTTTTTCCGATTCTTTCACGCCGATTAACAAAAATAAAAATAAGTATTTAAATAATCGCAAAAAAGAGGTGCAACACAAGAACTTCCCAGGAGGTCACCCATCCTAGTACTACTCTCGCCCAAGCACGCTTAACTGCGGATTTCTGATGGGATCTGGTGCATTAGTGCTGGTATGATCGCACCTGGTATCTAATGCGCTTTAATTGTATATATTTGATTTCTTTCACTTATTAACGACAAAACAAACATAATTAATGATGAAATATTTGTTTTCTCCTACTTTTTCCGATTCTTTTACGCCGATTAACAAAAATAAAAATAAGTATTTAAATAATCGCAAAAAAGAGGTGCAACACAAGGACTTCCCAGGAGGTCACCCATCCTAGTACAACTCTCGCCCAAGCACGCTTAACTGCGGAGTTCTGATGGGATCCGGTGCATTAGTGCTGGTATGATCGCACCTGGTATCTAATGCGCTTTAATTGTATATATTTGATTTCTTTCACTTATTAACGACAAAACAAACATAATTAATGATGAAATATTTGTTTTCTCCTACTTTTTCCGATTCTTTTACGCCGATTAACAAAAATAAAAATAAGTATTTAAATAATCGCAAAAAAGAGGTGCAACACAAGGACTTCCCAGGAGGTCACCCATTCTAGTACTACTCTCGCCCAAGCACGCTTAACTGCGGAGTTCTGATGGGATCCGGTGCATTAGTGCTGGTATGATCGCACCTGGTATCTAATGCGCTTTAATTGTATATATTTGATTTCTTTCACTTATTAACGACAAAACAAACATAATTAATGATGAAATATTTGTTTTCTCCTACTTTTTCCGATTCTTTTACGCCGATTAACAAAAATAAAAATAAGTATTTAAATAATCGCAAAAAAGAGGTGCAACACAAGGACTTCCCAGGAGGTCACCCATCCTAGTACTACTCTCGCCCAAGCACGCTTAACTGCGGAGTTCTGATGGGATCCGGTGCATTAGTGCTGGTATGATCGCACCTGGTATCTAATGCGCTTTAATTGTATATATTTGATTTCTTTCACTTATTAACGACAAAACAAACATAATTAATGATGAAATATTTGTTTTCTCCTACTTTTTCCGATTCTTTTACGCCGATTAACAAAAATAAAAATAAGTATTTAAATAATCGCAAAAAAGAGGTGCAACACAAGGACTTCCCAGGAGGTCACCCATCCTAGTACTACTCTCGCCCAAGCACGCTTAACTGCAGAGTTCTGATGGGATCCGGTGCAATAGTGCTGGTATGATCGCACCTGGTATCTAATGCGCTTTAATTGTATATATTTGATTTCTTTCATTTATTAACGACAAAACAAACATAATTAATGATGAAATATTTGTTTTCTCCTACTTTTTCCGATTCTTTTACGCCGATTAACAAAAATAAAAATAAGTATTTAAATAATCGCAAAAAAGAGGTGCAACACAAGGACTTCCCAGGAGGTCACCCATCCTAGTACTACTCTCGCCCAAGCACGCTTAACTGCGGAGTTCTGATGGGATCCGGTGCATTAGTGCTGGTATGATCGCACCTGGTATCTAATGCGCTTTAATTGTATATATTTGATATCTTTCACTTATTAACGACAAAACAAACATAATTAATGATGAAATATTTGTTTTCTCCTACTTTTTCCGATTCTTTTACGCCGCTTAAAAAAAATAAAAATAAGTATTTAAATAATCGCAAAAAAGAGGTGCAACACAAGGACTTCCCAGGAGGTCACCCATCCTAGTACTACTCTCGCCCAAGCACTCTTAACTGCGGAGTTCTGATGGGATCCGGTGCATTAGTGCTGGTATGATCGCACCTGGTATCTAATGCGCTTTAATTGTATATATTTGATTTCTTTCACTTATTAACGACAAAACAAACATAATTAATGATGAAATATTTGTTTTCTCCTACTTTTTCCGATTCTTTTACGCCGATTAACAAAAATAAAAATAAGTATTTAAATAATCGCAAAAAAGAGGTGCAACACAAGGACTTCCCAAGAGGTCACCCATCCTAGTACTACTCTCGCCCAAGCACGCTTAACTGCGGAGTTCTGATGGGATCCGGTGCAATAGTGCTGGTATGATCGCACCTGGTATCTAATGCGCTTTAATTGTATATATTTGATTTCTTTCACTTATTAACGACAAAACAAACATAATTAATGATGAAATATTTGTTTTCTCCTACTTTTTCCGATTCTTTTACGCCGATTAACAAAAATAAAAATAAGTATTTAAATAATCGCAAAAAAGAGGTGCAACACAAGGACTTCCCAGGAGGTCACCCATTCTAGTACTACTCTCGCCCAAGCACGCTTAACTGCGGAGTTCTGATGGGATCCGGTGCATTAGTGCTGGTATGATCGCACCTGGTATCTAATGCGCTTTAATTGTATATATTTGATTTCTTTCACTTATTAACGACAAAACAAACATAATTAATGATGAAATATTTGTTTTCTCCTACTTTTTCCGATTCTTTTACGCCGATTAACAAAAATAAAAATAAGTATTTAAATAATCGCAAAAAAGAGGTGCAACACAAGGACTTCCCAGGAGGTCACCCATCCTAGTACTACTCTCGCCCAAGCACGCTTAACTGCGGAGTTCTGATGGGATCCGGTGCATTAGTGCTGGTATGATCGCACCTGGTATCTAATGCGCTTTAATTGTATATATTTGATTTCTTTCACTTATTAACGACAAAACAAACATAATTAATGATGAAATATTTGTTTTCTCCTACTTTTTCCGATTCTTTTACGCCGATTAACAAAAATAAAAATAAGTATTTAAATAATCGCAAAAAAGAGGTGCAACACAAGGACTTCCCAGGAGGTCACCCATCCTAGTACTACTCTCGCCCAAGCACGCTTAACTGCAGAGTTCTGATGGGATCCGGTGCAATAGTGCTGGTATGATCGCACCTGGTATCTAATGCGCTTTAATTGTATATATTTGATTTCTTTCATTTATTAACGACAAAACAAACATAATTAATGATGAAATATTTGTTTTCTCCTACTTTTTCCGATTCTTTTACGCCGATTAACAAAAATAAAAATAAGTATTTAAATAATCGCAAAAAAGAGGTGCAACACAAGGACTTCCCAGGAGGTCACCCATCCTAGTACTACTCTCGCCCAAGCACGCTTAACTGCGGAGTTCTGATGGGATCCGGTGCATTAGTGCTGGTATGATCGCACCTGGTATCTAATGCGCTTTAATTGTATATATTTGATATCTTTCACTTATTAACGACAAAACAAACATAATTAATGATGAAATATTTGTTTTCTCCTACTTTTTCCGATTCTTTTACGCCGCTTAAAAAAAATAAAAATAAGTATTTAAATAATCGCAAAAAAGAGGTGCAACACAAGGACTTCCCAGGAGGTCACCCATCCTAGTACTACTCTCGCCCAAGCACTCTTAACTGCGGAGTTCTGATGGGATCCGGTGCATTAGTGCTGGTATGATCGCACCTGGTATCTAATGCGCTTTAATTGTATATATTTGATTTCTTTCACTTATTAACGACAAAACAAACATAATTAATGATGAAATATTTGTTTTCTCCTACTTTTTCCGATTCTTTTACGCCGATTAACAAAAATAAAAATAAGTATTTAAATAATCGCAAAAAAGAGGTGCAACACAAGGACTTCCCAAGAGGTCACCCATCCTAGTACTACTCTCGCCCAAGCACGCTTAACTGCGGAGTTCTGATGGGATCCGGTGCAATAGTGCTGGTATGATCGCACCTGGTATCTAATGCGCTTTAATTGTATATATTTGATTTCTTTCACTTATTAACGACAAAACAAACATAATTAATGATGAAATATTTGTTTTCTCCTACTTTTTCCGATTCTTTTACGCCGATTAACAAAAATAAAAATAAGTATTTAAATAATCGCAAAAAAGAGGTGCAACACAAGGACTTCCCAGGAGGTCACCCATCCTAGTACTACTCTCGCCCAAGCACGCTTAACTGCAGAGTTCTGATGGGATCCGGTGCAATAGTGCTGGTATGATCGCACCTGGTATCTAATGCGCTTTAATTGTATATATTTGATTTCTTTCATTTATTAACGACAAAACAAACATAATTAATGATGAAATATTTGTTTTCTCCTACTTTTTCCGATTCTTTTACGCCGATTAACAAAAATAAAAATAAGTATTTAAATAATCGCAAAAAAGAGGTGCAACACAAGGACTTCCCAGGAGGTCACCCATCCTAGTACTACTCTCGCCCAAGCACGCTTTACTGCGGAGTTCTGATGGGATCCGGTGCATTAGTGCTGGTATGATCGCACCTGGTATCTAATGCGCTTTAATTGTATATATTTGATATCTTTCACTTATTAACGACAAAACAAACATAATTAATGATGAAATATTTGTTTTCTCCTACTTTTTCCGATTCTTTTACGCCGATTAACAAAAATAAAAATAAGTATTTAAATAATCGCAAAAAAGAGGTGCAACACAAGGACTTCCCAGGAGGTCACCCATCCTAGTACTACTCTCGCCCAAGCACGCTTAACTGCGGAGTTCTGATGGGATCCGGTGCAATAGTGCTGGTATGATCGCACCTGGTATCTAATGCGCTTTAATTGTATATATTTGATTTCTTTCACTTATTAACGACAAAACAAACATAATTAATGATGAAATATTTGTTTTCTCCTACTTTTTCCGATTCTTTTACGCCGATTAACAAAAATAAAAATAAGTATTTAAATAATCGCAAAAAAGAGGTGCAACACAAGAACTTCCCAGGAGGTCACCCATCCTAGTACTACTCTCGCCCAAGCACGCTTAACTGCAGAGTTCTGATGGGATCCGGTGCATTAGTGCTGGTATGATCGCACCTGGTATCTAATGCGCTTTAATTGTATATATTTGATTTCTTTCACTTATTAACGACAAAACAAACATAATTAATGATGAAATATTTGTTTTCTCCTACTTTTTCCGATTCTTTTACGCCGATTAACAAAAATAAAAATAAGTATTTAAATAATCGCAAAAAAGAGGTGCAACACAAGGACTTCCCAGGAGGTCACCCATCCTAGTACTACTCTCGCCCAAGCACGCTTAACTGCGGAGTTCTGATGGGATCCGGTGCATTAGTGCTGGTATGATCGCACCTGGTATCTAATGCGCTTTAATTGTATATATTTGATTTCTTTCACTTATTAACGACAAAACAAACATAATTAATGATGAAATATTTGTTTTCTCCTACTTTTTTCCGATTCTTTTACGCCGATTAACAAAAATAAAAATAAGTATTTAAATAATCGCAAAAAAGAGGTGCAACACAAGGACTTCCCAGGAGGTCACCCATCCTAGTACTACTCTCGCCCAAGCACGCTTAACTGCAGAGTTCTGATGGGATCCGGTGCAATAGTGCTGGTATGATCGCACCTGGTATCTAATGCGCTTTAATTGTAAATATTTGATTTCTTTCATTTATTAACGACAAAACAAACATAATTAATGATGAAATATTTGTTTTCTCCTACTTTTTCCGATTCTTTTACGCCGATTAACAAAAATAAAAATAAGTATTTAAATAATCGCAAAAAAGAGGTGCAACACAAGGACTTCCCAGGAGGTCACCCATCCTAGTACTACTCTCGCCCAAGCACGCTTAACTGCGGAGTTCTGATGGGATCCGGTGCATTAGTGCTGGTATGATCGCACCTGGTATCTAATGCGCTTTAATTGTATATATTTGATTTCTTTCACTTATTAACGACAAAACAAACATAATTAATGATGAAATATTTGTTTTCTCCTACTTTTTCCGATTCTTTTACGCCGATTAACAAAAATAAAAATAAGTATTTAAATAATCTCAAAAAAGATTTGCAACACAAGGACTTCCCAGGAGGTCACCCATCCTAGTACTACTCTCGCCCAAGCACGCTTAACTGCGGAGTTCTGATGGGATCCGGTACATTAGTGCTGGTATAATCGCACCTGGTGTCTAATGCGCTTTAATTGTATATATTTGATTTCTTTCACTTATTAACGACAAAACAAACATAATTAATGATGAAATATTTGTTTTCTCCTACTTTTTCCGATTCTTTTACGCCGATTAACAAAAATAAAAATAAGTATTTAAATAATCGCAAAAAAGGGGTGCAACACAAGGACTTCCCAGGAGGTCACCCATCCTAGTACTACTCTCGCCCAAGCACGCTTAACTGCGGAGTTCTGATGGGATCCGGTGCATTAGTGCTGGTATGATCGCACCTGGTATCTAATGCGCTTTAATTGTATATATTTGATATCTTTCACTTATTAACGACAAAACAAACATAATTAATGATGAAATATTTGTTTTCTCCTACTTTTTCCGATTCTTTTACGCCGATTAACAAAAATAAAAATAAGTATTTAAATAATCGCAAAAAAGAGGTGCAACACAAGGACTTCCCAGGAGGTCACCCATCCTAGTACTACTCTCGCCCAAGCACGCTTAACTGCGGAGTTCTGATGGGATCCGGTGCAATAGTGCTGGTATGATCGCACCTGGTATCTAATGCGCTTTAATTGTATATATTTGATTTCTTTCACTTATTAACGACAAAACAAACATAATTAATGATGAAATATTTGTTTTCTCCTACTTTTTCCGATTCTTTTACGCCGATTAACAAAAATAAAAATAAGTATTTAAATAATCTAAAAAAAGAGGTGCAACACAAGGACTTCCCAGGAGGTCACCCATCCTAGTACTACTCTCGCCCAAGCACGCTTAACTGCGGAGTTCTGATGGGATCCGGTACATTAGTGCTGGTATGATCGCACCTGGTGTCTAATGCGCTTTAATTGTATATATTTGATTTCTTTCACTTATTAACGACAAAACAAACATAATTAATGATGAAATATTTGTTTTCTCCTACTTTTTCCGATTCTTTTACGCCGATTAACAAAAATAAAAATAAGTATTTAAATAATCGCAAAAAAGAGGTGCAACACAAGGACTTCCCAGGAGGTCACCCATCCTAGTACTACTCTCGCCCAAGCACGCTTAACTGCGGAGTTCTGATGGGATCCGGTGCATTAGTGCTGGTATGATCGCACCTGGTATCTAATGCGCTTTAATTGTATATATTTGATTTCTTTCACTTATTAACGACAAAACAAACATAATTAATGATGAAATATTTGTTTTCTCCTACTTTTTCCGATTCTTTTACGCCGATTAACAAAAATAAAAATAAGTATTTAAATAATCGCAAAAAAGAGGTGCAACACAAGGACTTCCCAGGAGGTCACCCATCCTAGTACTACTCTCGCCCAAGCACGCTTAACTGCGGAGTTCTGATGGGATCCGGTGCATTAGTGCTGGTATGATCGCACCTGGTATCTAATGCGCTTTAATTGTATATATTTGATTTCTTTCACTTATTAACGACAAAACAAACATAATTAATGATGAAATATTTGTTTTCTCCTACTTTTTCCGATTCTTTTACGCCGATTAACAAAAATAAAAATAAGTATTTAAATAATCGCAAAAAAGAGGTGCAACACAAGGACTTCCCAGGAGGTCACCCATCCTAGTACTACTCTCGCCGAAGCACGCTTAACTGCAGAGTTCTGATGGGATCCGGTGCAATAGTGCTGGTATGATCGCACCTGGTATCTAATGCGCTTTAATTGTATATATTTGATTTCTTTCATTTATTAACGACAAAACAAACATAATTAATGATGAAATATTTGTTTTCTCCTACTTTTTCCGATTCTTTTACGCCGATTAACAAAAAGAAAAATAAGTATTTAAATAATCGCAAAAAAGAGGTGCAACACAAGGACTTCCCAGGAGGTCACCCATCCTAGTACTACTCTCGCCCAAGCACGCTTAACTGCGGAGTTCTGATGGGATCCGGTGCATTAGTGCTGGTATGATCGCACCTAGTATCTAATGCGCTTTAATTGTATATATTTGATATCTTTCATTTATTAACGACAAAACAAACATAATTAATGATGAAATATTTGTTTTCTCCTACTTTTTCCGATTCTTTTACGCCGATTAACAAAAATAAAAATAAGTATTTAAATAATCGCAAAAAAGAGGTGCAACACAAGGACTTCCCAGGAGGTCACCCATCCTAGTACTACTCTCGCCCAAGCACGCTTAACTGCAGAGTTCTGATGGGATCCGGTGCATTAGTGCTGGTATGATCGCACCTGGTATCTAATGCGCTTTAATTGTATATATTTGATTTCTTTCACTTATTAACGACAAAACAAACATAATTAATGATGAAATATTTGTTTTCTCCTACTTTTTCCGATTCTTTTACGCCGATTAACAAAAATAAAAATAAGTATTTAAATAATCGCAAAAAAGAGGTGCAACACAAGGACTTCCCAGGAGGTCACCCATCCTAGTACTACTCTCGCCCAAGCACGCTTAACTGCGGAGTTCTGATGGGATCCGGTGCAATAGTGCTGGTATGATTGCACCTGGTATCTAATGCGCTTTAATTGTATATATTTGATTTCTTTCACTTATTAACGACAAAACAAACATAATTAATGATGAAATATTTGTTTTCTCCTACTTTTTCCGATTCTTTTACGCCGATTAACAAAAATAAAAATAAGTATTTAAATAATCGCAAAAAAGAGGTGCAACACAAGGACTTCCCAGGAGGTCACCCATCCTAGTACTACTCTCGCCCAAGCACGCTTAACTGCGGAGTTCTGATGGGATCCGGTGCATTAGTGCTGGTATGATCGCACCTGGTATCTAATGCGCTTTAATTGTATATATTTGATATCTTTCACTTATTAACGACAAAACAAACATAATTAATGATGAAATATTTGTTTTCTCCTACTTTTTCCGATTCTTTTACGCCGATTAACAAAAATAAAAATAAGTATTTAAATAATCGCAAAAAAGAGGTGCAACACAAGGACTTCCCTGGAGGTCACCCATCCTAGTACTACTCTCGCCCAAGCACGCTTAACTGCGGAGTTCTGATGGGATCCGGTGCAATAGTGCTGGTATGATTGCACCTGGTATCTAATGCGCTTTAATTGTATATATTTGATTTCTTTCACTTATTAACGACAAAACAAACATAATTAATGATGAAATATTTGTTTTCTCCTACTTTTTCCGATTCTTTTACGCCGATTAACAAAAATAAAAATAAGTATTTAAATAATCTAAAAAAATAGGTGCAACACAAGGACTTCCCAGGAGGTCACCCATCCTAGTACTACTCTCGCCCAAGCACGCTTAACTGCGGAGTTCTGATGGGATCCGGTGCAATAGTGCTGGTATGATTGCACCTGGTATCTAATGCGCTTTAATTGTATATATTTGATTTCTTTCACTTATTAACGACAAAACAAACATAATTAATGATGAAATATTTGTTTTCTCCTACTTTTTCCGATTCTTTTACGCCGATTAACAAAAATAAAAATAAGTATTTAAATAATCTAAAAAAAGAGGTGCAACACAAGGACTTCCCAGGAGGTCACCCATCCTAGTACTACTCTCGCCCAAGCACGCTTAACTGCGGAGTTCTGATGGGATCCGGTACATTAGTGCTGGTATGATCGCACCTGGTGTCTAATGCGCTTTTATTGTATATATTTGATTTCTTTCACTTATTAACGACAAAACAAACATAATTAATGATGAAATATTTGTTTTCTCCTACTTTTTCCGATTCTTTTACGCCGATTAACAAAAATAAAAATAAGTATTTAAATAATCGCAAAAAAGAGGTGCAACACAAGGACTTCCCAGGAGGTCACCCATCCAAGTACTACTCTCGCCCAAGCACGCTTAACTGCGGAGTTCTGATGGGATCCGGTGCATTAGTGCTGGTATGATTGCACCTGGTATCTAATGCGCTTTAATTGTATATATTTGATTTCTTTCACTTATTAACGACAAAACAAACATAATTAATGATGAAATATTTGTTTTCTCCTACTTTTTCCGATTCTTTTACGCCGATTAACAAAAATAAAAATAAGTATTTAAATAATCGCAAAAAAGAGGTGCAACACAAGGACTTCCCAGGAGGTCACCCATCCTAGTACTACTCTCGCCCAAGCACGCTTAACTGCGGAGTTCTGATGGGATCCGGTGCATTAGTGCTGGTATGATCGCACCTGGTATCTAATGCGCTTTAATTGTATATATTTGATATCTTTCACTTATTAACGACAAAACAAACATAATTAATGATGAAATATTTGTTTTCTCCTACTTTTTCCGATTCTTTTACGCCGATTAACAAAAATAAAAATAAGTATTTAAATAATCGCAAAAAAGAGGTGCAACACAAGGACTTCCCTGGAGGTCACCCATCCTAGTACTACTCTCGCCCAAGCACGCTTAACTGCGGAGTTCTGATGGGATCCGGTGCAATAGTGCTGGTATGATTGCACCTGGTATCTAATGCGCTTTAATTGTATATATTTGATTTCTTTCACTTATTAACGACAAAACAAACATAATTAATGATGAAATATTTGTTTTCTCCTACTTTTTCCGATTCTTTTACGCCGATTAACAAAAATAAAAATAAGTATTTAAATAATCTAAAAAAATAGGTGCAACACAAGGACTTCCCAGGAGGTCACCCATCCTAGTACTACTCTCGCCCAAGCACGCTTAACTGCGGAGTTCTGATGGGATCCGGTGCAATAGTGCTGGTATGATTGCACCTGGTATCTAATGCGCTTTAATTGTATATATTTGATTTCTTTCACTTATTAACGACAAAACAAACATAATTAATGATGAAATATTTGTTTTCTCCTACTTTTTCCGATTCTTTTACGCCGATTAACAAAAATAAAAATAAGTATTTAAATAATCTAAAAAAAGAGGTGCAACACAAGGACTTCCCAGGAGGTCACCCATCCTAGTACTACTCTCGCCCAAGCACGCTTAACTGCGGAGTTCTGATGGGATCCGGTACATTAGTGCTGGTATGATCGCACCTGGTGTCTAATGCGCTTTTATTGTATATATTTGATTTCTTTCACTTATTAACGACAAAACAAACATAATTAATGATGAAATATTTGTTTTCTCCTACTTTTTCCGATTCTTTTACGCCGATTAACAAAAATAAAAATAAGTATTTAAATAATCGCAAAAAAGAGGTGCAACACAAGGACTTCCCAGGAGGTCACCCATCCAAGTACTACTCTCGCCCAAGCACGCTTAACTGCGGAGTTCTGATGGGATCCGGTGCATTAGTGCTGGTATGATCGCACCTGGTATCTAATGCGCTTTAATTGTATATATTTGATTTCTTTCACTTATTAACGACAAAACAAACATAATTAATGATGAAATATTTGTTTTCTCCTACTTTTTCCGATTCTTTTACGCCGATTAACAAAAATAAAAATAAGTATTTAAATAATCGCAAAAAAGAGGTGCAACACAAGGACTTCCCAGGAGGTCACCCATCCTAGTACTACTCTCGCCCAAGCACGCTTAACTGCGGAGTTCTGATGGGATCCGGTGCAATAGTGCTGGTATGATCGCACCTGGTATCTAATGCGCTTTAATTGTATATATTTGATTTCTTTCATTTATTAACGACAAAACAAACATAATTAATGATGAAATATTTGTTTTCTCCTACTTTTTCCGATTCTTTTACGCCGATTAACAAAAATAAAAATAAGTATTTAAATAATCGCAAAAAAGAGGTGCAACACAAGGACTTCCCAGGAGGTCACCCATCCTAGTACTACTCTCGCCCAAGCACGCTTAACTGCGGAGTTCTGATGGGATCCGGTGCAATAGTGCTGGTATGATCGCACCTGGTATCTAATGCGCTTTAATTGTATATATTTGATTTCTTTCATTTATTAACGACAAAACAAACATAATTAATGATGAAATATTTGTTTTCTCCTACTTTTTCCGATTCTTTTACGCCGATTAACAAAAATAAAAATAAGTATTTAAATAATCGCAAAAAAGAGGTGCAACACAAGGACTTCCCAGGAGGTCACCCATCCTAGTACTACTCTCGCCCAAGCATGCTTAACTGCGGAGTTCTGATGGGATCCGGTGCATTAGTGCTGGTATGATCGCACCTGGTATCTAATGCGCTTTAATTGTATATATTTGATATCTTTCACTTATTAACGACAAAACAAACATAATTAATGATGAAATATTTGTTTTCTCCTACTTTTTCCGATTCTTTTACGCCGATTAACAAAAATAAAAATAAGTATTTAAATAATCGCAAAAAAGAGGTGCAACACAAGGACTTCCCTGGAGGTCACCCATCCTAGTACTACTCTCGCCCAAGCACGCTTAACTGCGGAGTTCTGATGGGATCCGGTGCAATAGTGCTGGTATGATTGCACCTGGTATCTAATGCGCTTTAATTGTATATATTTGATTTCTTTCACTTATTAACGACAAAACAAACATAATTAATGATGAAATATTTGTTTTCTCCTACTTTTTCCGATTCTTTTACGCCGATTAACAAAAATAAAAATAAGTATTTAAATAATCTAAAAAAATAGGTGCAACACAAGGACTTCCCAGGAGGTCACCCATCCTAGTACTACTCTCGCCCAAGCACGCTTAACTGCGGAGTTCTGATGGGATCCGGTGCAATAGTGCTGGTATGATTGCACCTGGTATCTAATGCGCTTTAATTGTATATATTTGATTTCTTTCACTTATTAACGACAAAACAAACATAATTAATGATGAAATATTTGTTTTCTCCTACTTTTTCCGATTCTTTTACGCCGATTAACAAAAATAAAAATAAGTATTTAAATAATCTAAAAAAAGAGGTGCAACACAAGGACTTCCCAGGAGGTCACCCATCCTAGTACTACTCTCGCCCAAGCACGCTTAACTGCGGAGTTCTGATGGGATCCGGTACATTAGTGCTGGTATGATCGCACCTGGTGTCTAATGCGCTTTTATTGTATATATTTGATTTCTTTCACTTATTAACGACAAAACAAACATAATTAATGATGAAATATTTGTTTTCTCCTACTTTTTCCGATTCTTTTACGCCGATTAACAAAAATAAAAATAAGTATTTAAATAATCGCAAAAAAGAGGTGCAACACAAGGACTTCCCAGGAGGTCACCCATCCAAGTACTACTCTCGCCCAAGCACGCTTAACTGCGGAGTTCTGATGGGATCCGGTGCATTAGTGCTGGTATGATTGCACCTGGTATCTAATGCGCTTTAATTGTATATATTTGATTTCTTTCACTTATTAACGACAAAACAAACATAATTAATGATGAAATATTTGTTTTCTCCTACTTTTTCCGATTCTTTTACGCCGATTAACAAAAATAAAAATAAGTATTTAAATAATCGCAAAAAAGAGGTGCAACACAAGGACTTCCCAGGAGGTCACCCATCCTAGTACTACTCTCGCCCAAGCACGCTTAACTGCGGAGTTCTGATGGGATCCGGTGCATTAGTGCTGGTATGATCGCACCTGGTATCTAATGCGCTTTAATTGTATATATTTGATATCTTTCACTTATTAACGACAAAACAAACATAATTAATGATGAAATATTTGTTTTCTCCTACTTTTTCCGATTCTTTTACGCCGATTAACAAAAATAAAAATAAGTATTTAAATAATCGCAAAAAAGAGGTGCAACACAAGGACTTCCCTGGAGGTCACCCATCCTAGTACTACTCTCGCCCAAGCACGCTTAACTGCGGAGTTCTGATGGGATCCGGTGCAATAGTGCTGGTATGATTGCACCTGGTATCTAATGCGCTTTAATTGTATATATTTGATTTCTTTCACTTATTAACGACAAAACAAACATAATTAATGATGAAATATTTGTTTTCTCCTACTTTTTCCGATTCTTTTACGCCGATTAACAAAAATAAAAATAAGTATTTAAATAATCTAAAAAAATAGGTGCAACACAAGGACTTCCCAGGAGGTCACCCATCCTAGTACTACTCTCGCCCAAGCACGCTTAACTGCGGAGTTCTGATGGGATCCGGTGCAATAGTGCTGGTATGATTGCACCTGGTATCTAATGCGCTTTAATTGTATATATTTGATTTCTTTCACTTATTAACGACAAAACAAACATAATTAATGATGAAATATTTGTTTTCTCCTACTTTTTCCGATTCTTTTACGCCGATTAACAAAAATAAAAATAAGTATTTAAATAATCTAAAAAAAGAGGTGCAACACAAGGACTTCCCAGGAGGTCACCCATCCTAGTACTACTCTCGCCCAAGCACGCTTAACTGCGGAGTTCTGATGGGATCCGGTACATTAGTGCTGGTATGATCGCACCTGGTGTCTAATGCGCTTTTATTGTATATATTTGATTTCTTTCACTTATTAACGACAAAACAAACATAATTAATGATGAAATATTTGTTTTCTCCTACTTTTTCCGATTCTTTTACGCCGATTAACAAAAATAAAAATAAGTATTTAAATAATCGCAAAAAAGAGGTGCAACACAAGGACTTCCCAGGAGGTCACCCATCCAAGTACTACTCTCGCCCAAGCACGCTTAACTGCGGAGTTCTGATGGGATCCGGTGCATTAGTGCTGGTATGATCGCACCTGGTATCTAATGCGCTTTAATTGTATATATTTGATTTCTTTCACTTATTAACGACAAAACAAACATAATTAATGATGAAATATTTGTTTTCTCCTACTTTTTCCGATTCTTTTACGCCGATTAACAAAAATAAAAATAAGTATTTAAATAATCGCAAAAAAGAGGTGCAACACAAGGACTTCCCAGGAGGTCACCCATCCTAGTACTACTCTCGCCCAAGCACGCTTAACTGCGGAGTTCTGATGGGATCCGGTGCAATAGTGCTGGTATGATCGCACCTGGTATCTAATGCGCTTTAATTGTATATATTTGATTTCTTTCATTTATTAACGACAAAACAAACATAATTAATGATGAAATATTTGTTTTCTCCTACTTTTTCCGATTCTTTTACGCCGATTAACAAAAATAAAAATAAGTATTTAAATAATCGCAAAAAAGAGGTGCAACACAAGGACTTCCCAGGAGGTCACCCATCCTAGTACTACTCTCGCCCAAGCACGCTTAACTGCAGAGTTCTGATGGGATCCGGTGCATTAGTGCTGGTATGATCGCACCTGGTATCTAATGCGCTTTAATTGTATATATTTGATTTCTTTCACTTATTAACGACAAAACAAACATAATTAATGATGAAATATTTGTTTTCTCCTACTTTTTCCGATTCTTTTACGCCGATTAACAAAAATAAAAATAAGTATTTAAATAATCGCAAAAAAGAGGTGCAACACAAGGACTTCCCAGGAGGTCACCCATCCTAGTACTACTCTCGCCCAAGCACGCTTAACTGCGGAGTTCTGATGGGATCCGGTGCAATAGTGCTGGTATGATTGCACCTGGTATCTAATGCGCTTTAATTGTATATATTTGATTTCTTTCACTTATTAACGACAAAACAAACATAATTAATGATGAAATATTTGTTTTCTCCTACTTTTTCCGATTCTTTTACGCCGATTAACAAAAATAAAAATAAGTATTTAAATAATCGCAAAAAAGAGGTGCAACACAAGGACTTCCCAGGAGGTCACCCATCCTAGTACTACTCTCGCCCAAGCACGCTTAACTGCGGAGTTCTGATGGGATCCGGTGCATTAGTGCTGGTATGATCGCACCTGGTATCTAATGCGCTTTAATTGTATATATTTGATATCTTTCACTTATTAACGACAAAACAAACATAATTAATGATGAAATATTTGTTTTCTCCTACTTTTTCCGATTCTTTTACGCCGATTAACAAAAATAAAAATAAGTATTTAAATAATCGCAAAAAAGAGGTGCAACACAAGGACTTCCCTGGAGGTCACCCATCCTAGTACTACTCTCGCCCAAGCACGCTTAACTGCGGAGTTCTGATGGGATCCGGTGCAATAGTGCTGGTATGATTGCACCTGGTATCTAATGCGCTTTAATTGTATATATTTGATTTCTTTCACTTATTAACGACAAAACAAACATAATTAATGATGAAATATTTGTTTTCTCCTACTTTTTCCGATTCTTTTACGCCGATTAACAAAAATAAAAATAAGTATTTAAATAATCTAAAAAAATAGGTGCAACACAAGGACTTCCCAGGAGGTCACCCATCCTAGTACTACTCTCGCCCAAGCACGCTTAACTGCGGAGTTCTGATGGGATCCGGTGCAATAGTGCTGGTATGATTGCACCTGGTATCTAATGCGCTTTAATTGTATATATTTGATTTCTTTCACTTATTAACGACAAAACAAACATAATTAATGATGAAATATTTGTTTTCTCCTACTTTTTCCGATTCTTTTACGCCGATTAACAAAAATAAAAATAAGTATTTAAATAATCTAAAAAAAGAGGTGCAACACAAGGACTTCCCAGGAGGTCACCCATCCTAGTACTACTCTCGCCCAAGCACGCTTAACTGCGGAGTTCTGATGGGATCCGGTACATTAGTGCTGGTATGATCGCACCTGGTGTCTAATGCGCTTTTATTGTATATATTTGATTTCTTTCACTTATTAACGACAAAACAAACATAATTAATGATGAAATATTTGTTTTCTCCTACTTTTTCCGATTCTTTTACGCCGATTAACAAAAATAAAAATAAGTATTTAAATAATCGCAAAAAAGAGGTGCAACACAAGGACTTCCCAGGAGGTCACCCATCCAAGTACTACTCTCGCCCAAGCACGCTTAACTGCAGAGTTCTGATGGGATCCGGTGCATTAGTGCTGGTATGATTGCACCTGGTATCTAATGCGCTTTAATTGTATATATTTGATTTCTTTCACTTATTAACGACAAAACAAACATAATTAATGATGAAATATTTGTTTTCTCCTACTTTTTCCGATTCTTTTACGCCGATTAACAAAAATAAAAATAAGTATTTAAATAATCGCAAAAAAGAGGTGCAACACAAGGACTTCCCAGGAGGTCACCCATCCTAGTACTACTCTCGCCCAAGCACGCTTAACTGCGGAGTTCTGATGGGATCCGGTGCATTAGTGCTGGTATGATCGCACCTGGTATCTAATGCGCTTTAATTGTATATATTTGATATCTTTCACTTATTAACGACAAAACAAACATAATTAATGATGAAATATTTGTTTTCTCCTACTTTTTCCGATTCTTTTACGCCGATTAACAAAAATAAAAATAAGTATTTAAATAATCGCAAAAAAGAGGTGCAACACAAGGACTTCCCTGGAGGTCACCCATCCTAGTACTACTCTCGCCCAAGCACGCTTAACTGCGGAGTTCTGATGGGATCCGGTGCAATAGTGCTGGTATGATTGCACCTGGTATCTAATGCGCTTTAATTGTATATATTTGATTTCTTTCACTTATTAACGACAAAACAAACATAATTAATGATGAAATATTTGTTTTCTCCTACTTTTTCCGATTCTTTTACGCCGATTAACAAAAATAAAAATAAGTATTTAAATAATCTAAAAAAATAGGTGCAACACAAGGACTTCCCAGGAGGTCACCCATCCTAGTACTACTCTCGCCCAAGCACGCTTAACTGCGGAGTTCTGATGGGATCCGGTGCAATAGTGCTGGTATGATTGCACCTGGTATCTAATGCGCTTTAATTGTATATATTTGATTTCTTTCACTTATTAACGACAAAACAAACATAATTAATGATGAAATATTTGTTTTCTCCTACTTTTTCCGATTCTTTTACGCCGATTAACAAAAATAAAAATAAGTATTTAAATAATCTAAAAAAAGAGGTGCAACACAAGGACTTCCCAGGAGGTCACCCATCCTAGTACTACTCTCGCCCAAGCACGCTTAACTGCGGAGTTCTGATGGGATCCGGTACATTAGTGCTGGTATGATCGCACCTGGTGTCTAATGCGCTTTTATTGTATATATTTGATTTCTTTCACTTATTAACGACAAAACAAACATAATTAATGATGAAATATTTGTTTTCTCCTACTTTTTCCGATTCTTTTACGCCGATTAACAAAAATAAAAATAAGTATTTAAATAATCGCAAAAAAGAGGTGCAACACAAGGACTTCCCAGGAGGTCACCCATCCAAGTACTACTCTCGCCCAAGCACGCTTAACTGCGGAGTTCTGATGGGATCCGGTGCATTAGTGCTGGTATGATCGCACCTGGTATCTAATGCGCTTTAATTGTATATATTTGATTTCTTTCACTTATTAACGACAAAACAAACATAATTAATGATGAAATATTTGTTTTCTCCTACTTTTTCCGATTCTTTTACGCCGATTAACAAAAATAAAAATAAGTATTTAAATAATCGCAAAAAAGAGGTGCAACACAAGGACTTCCCAGGAGGTCACCCATCCTAGTACTACTCTCGCCCAAGCACGCTTAACTGCGGAGTTCTGATGGGATCCGGTGCAATAGTGCTGGTATGATCGCACCTGGTATCTAATGCGCTTTAATTGTATATATTTGATTTCTTTCATTTATTAACGACAAAACAAACATAATTAATGATGAAATATTTGTTTTCTCCTACTTTTTCCGATTCTTTTACGCCGATTAACAAAAATAAAAATAAGTATTTAAATAATCGCAAAAAAGAGGTGCAACACAAGGACTTCCCAGGAGGTCACCCATCCTAGTACTACTCTCGCCCAAGCACGCTTAACTGCGGAGTTCTGATGGGATCCAGTGCATTAGTGCTGGTATGATCGCACCTGGTATCTAATGCGCTTTAATTGTATATATTTGATATCTTTCACTTATTAACGACAAAACAAACATAATTAATGATGAAATATTTGTTTTCTCCTACTTTTTCCGATTCTTTTACGCCGATTAACAAAAATAAAAATAAGTATTTAAATAATCGCAAAAAAGAGGTGCAACACAAGGACTTCCCAGGAGGTCACCCATCCTAGTACTACTCTCGCCCAAGCACGCTTAACTGCGGAGTTCTGATGGGATCCGGTGCAATAGTGCTGGTATGATTGCACCTGGTATCTAATGCGCTTTAATTGTATATATTTGATTTCTTTCACTTATTAACGACAAAACAAACATAATTAATGATGAAATATTTGTTTTCTCCTACTTTTTCCGATTCTTTTACGCCGATTAACAAAAATAAAAATAAGTATTTAAATAATCTAAAAAAAGAGGTGCAACACAAGGACTTCCCAGGAGGTCACCCATCCTAGTACTACTCTCGCCCAAGCAAGCTTAACTGCGGAGTTCTGATGGGATCCGGTACATTAGTGCGGGTATGATCGCACCTAGTGTCTAATGCGCTTTAATTGTATATATTTGATTTCTTTCACTTATTAACGACAAAACAAACATAATTAATGATGAAATATTTGTTTTCTCCTACTTTTTCCGATTCTTTTACGCCGATTAACAAAAATAAAAATAAGTATTTAAATAATCGCAAAAAAGAGGTGCAACACAAGGACTTCCCAGGAGGTCACCCATCCTAGTACTACTCTCGCCCAAGCACGCTTAACTGCGGAGTTCTGATGGGATCCGGTGCATTAGTGCTGGTATGATCGCACCTGGTATCTAATGCGCTTTAATTGTATATATTGGATTTCTTTCACTTATTAACGACAAAACAAACATAATTAATGATGAAATATTTGTTTTCTCCTACTTTTTCCGATTCTTTTACGCCGATTAACAAAAATAAAAATAAGTATTTAAATAATCGCAAAAAAGAGGTGCAACACAAGGACTTCCCAGGAGGTCACCCATCCTAGTACTACTCTCGCCCAAACACGCTTAACTGCGGAGTTCTGATGGGATCCGGTGCATTAGTGCTGGTATGATCGCACCTGGTATCTAATGCGCTTTAATTGTATATATTTGATTTCTTTCACTTATTAACGACAAAACAAACATAATTAAAGATGAAATATTTGTTTTCTCGTACTTTTTCCAATTCTTTTACGCCGATTAACAAAAATAAAAATAAGTATTTAAATAATCGCAAAAAAGAGGTGCCACACAAGGACTTCCCAGGAGGTCACCCATCCTAGTACTACTCTCGCCCAAGCACGCTTAACTGCGGAGTTCTGATGGGATCCGGTGCAATAGTGCTGGTATGATCGCACCTGGTATCTAATGCGCTTTAATTGTATATATTTGATTTCTTTCATTTATTAACGACAAAACAAACATAATTAATGATGAAATATTTGTTTTCTCCTACTTTTTCCGATTCTTTTACGCCGATTAACAAAAATAAAAATAAGTATTTAAATAATCGCAAAAAAGAGGTGCAACACAAGGACTTCCCAGGAGGTCACCCATCCTAGTACTACTCTCGCCCAAGCACGCTTAACTGCGGAGTTCTGATGGGATCCAGTGCATTAGTGCTGGTATGATCGCACCTGGTATCTAATGCGCTTTAATTGTATATATTTGATATCTTTCACTTATTAACGACAAAACAAACATAATTAATGATGAAATATTTGTTTTCTCCTACTTTTTCCGATTCTTTTACGCCGATTAACAAAAATAAAAATAAGTATTTAAATAATCGCAAAAAAGAGGTGCAACACAAGGACTTCCCAGGAGGTCACCCATCCTAGTACTACTCTCGCCCAAGCACGCTTAACTGTGGAGTTCTGATGGGATCCGGTGCAATAGTGCTGGTATGATTGCACCTGGTATCTAATGCGCTTTAATTGTATATATTTGATTTCTTTCACTTATTAACGACAAAACAAACATAATTAATGATGAAATATTTGTTTTCTCCTACTTTTTCCGATTCTTTTACGCCGATTAACAAAAATAAAAATAAGTATTTAAATAATCTAAAAAAAGAGGTGCAACACAAGGACTTCCCAGGAGGTCACCCATCCTAGTACTACTCTCGCCCAAGCACGCTTAACTGCGGAGTTCTGATGGGATCCGGTACATTAGTGCTGGTATGATCGCACCTGGTGTCTAATGCGCTTTAATTGTATATATTTGATTTCTTTCACTTATTAACGACAAAACAAACATAATTAATGATGAAATATTTGTTTTCTCCTACTTTTTCCGATTCTTTTACGCCGATTAACAAAAATAAAAATAAGTATTTAAATAATCGCAAAAAAGAGGTGCAACACAAGGACTTCCCAGGAGGTCACCCATCCTAGTACTACTCTCGCCCAAGCACGCTTAACTGCGGAGTTCTGATGGGATCCGGTGCATTAGTGCTGGTATGATCGCACCTGGTATCTAATGCGCTTTAATTGTATATATTTGATTTCTTTCACTTATTAACGACAAAACAAACATAATTAATGATGAAATATTTGTTTTCTCCTACTTTTTCCGATTCTTTTACGCCGATTAACAAAAATAAAAATAAGTATTTAAATAATCGCAAAAAAGAGGTGCAACACAAGGACTTCCCAGGAGGTCACCAATCCTAGTACTACTCTCGCCCAAACACGCTTAACTGCGGAGTTCTGATGGGATCCGGTGCATTAGTGCTGGTATGATCGCACCTGGTATCTAATGCGCTTTAATTGTATATATTTGATTTCTTTCATTTATTAACGACAAAACAAACATAATTAATGATGAAATATTTGTTTTCTCCTACTTTTTCCGATTCTTTTACGCCGATTAACAAAAATAAAAATAAGTATTTAAATAATCGCAAAAAAGAGGTGCAACACAAGGACTTCCCAGGAGGTCACCCATCCTAGTACTACTCTCGCCCAAGCACGCTTAACTGCGGAGTTCTGATGGGATCCGGTGCATTAGTCCTGGTATGATCGCACCTGGTATCTAATGCGCTTTAATTGTATATATTTGATATCTTTCACTTATTAACGACAAAACAAACATAATTAATGATGAAATATTTGTTTTCTCCTACTTTTTCCGATTCTTTTACGCCGCTTAAAAAAAATAAAAATAAGTATTTAAATAATCGCAAAAAAGAGGTGCAACACAAGGACTTCCCAGGAGGTCACCCATCCTAGTACTACTCTCGCCCAAGCACGCTTAAATGCGGAGTTCTGATGGGATCCGGTGCATTAGTGCTGGTATGATTGCACCTGGTATCTAATGCGCTTTAATTGTATATATTTGATTTCTTTCACTTATTAATGACAAAACAAACATAATTAATGATGAAATATTTGTTTTCTCCTACTTTTTCCGATTCTTTTACGCCGATTAACAAAAATAAAAATAAGTATTTAAATAATCTCAAAAAAGAGGTGCAACACAAGGACTTCCCAGGAGGTCACCCATCCTAGTACTACTCTCGCCCAAGCACGCTTAACTGCGGAGTTCTGATAGGATCCGGTGCATTAGTGCTGGTATGATCGCACCTGGTATCTAATGCGCTTTAATTGTATATAATTGATATCTTTCACTTATTAACGACAAAACAAACATAATTAATGATGAAATATTTGTTTTCTCCTACTTTTTCCGATTCTTTTACGCCGATTAACAAAAATAAAAATAAGTATTTAAATAATCGCAAAAAAGAGGTGCAACACATGGACTTCCCAGGAGGTCACCCATCCTAGTACTACTCTCGCCCAAGCACGCTTAACTGCGGAGTTCTGATGGGATCCGGTGCATTAGTGCTGGTATGATCGCACCTGGTATCTAATGCGCTTTAATTGTATATATTTGATATCTTTCACTTATTAACGACAAAACAAACATAATTAATGATGAAATATTTGTTTTCTCCTACTTTTTCCGATTCTTTAACGCCGCTTAACAAAAATAAAAATAAGTATTTAAATAATCGCAAAAAAGAGGTGCAACACAAGGACTTCCCAGGAGGTCACCCATCCTAGTACTACTCTCGCCCAAGCACGCTTAACTGCGGAGTTCTGATGGGATCCGGTGCATTAGTGCTGGTATGATCGCACCTGGTATCTAATGCGCTTTAATTGTATATATTTGATTTCTTTCACTTATTAACGACAAAACAAACATAATTAATGAAGAAATATTTGTTTTCTCCTACTTTTTCCGATTCTTTTACGCCGATTAACAAAAATAAAAATAAGTATTTAAATAATCGCAAAAAAGAGGTGCAACACAAGGACTTCCCAGGAGGTCACCCATCCTAGTACTACTCTCGCCCAAACACGCTTAACTGCGGAGTTCTGATGGGATCCGGTGCATTAGTGCTGGTATGATCGCACCTGGTATCTAATGCGCTTTAATTGTATATATTTGATTTCTTTCACTTATTAACGACAAAACAAACATAATTAAAGATGAAATATTTGTTTTCTCCTACTTTTTCCGATTCTTTTACGCCGATTAACAAAAATAAAAATAAGTATTTAAATAATCGCAAAAAAGAGGTGCAACACAAGGACTTCCCAGGAGGTCACCCATCCTAGTACTACTCTCGCCCAAGCACGCTTAACTGCGGAGTTCTGATGGGATCCGGTGCAATAGTGCTGGTATGATCGCACCTGGTATCTAATGCGCTTTAATTGTATATATTTGATTTCTTTCATTTATTAACGACAAAACAAACATAATTAATGATGAAATATTTGTTTTCTCCTACTTTTTCCGATTCTTTTACGCCGATTAACAAAAATAAAAATAAGTATTTAAATAATCGCAAAAAAGAGGTGCAACACAAGGACTTCCCAGGAGGTCACCCATCCTAGTACTACTCTCGCCCAAGCACGCTTAACTGCGGAGTTCTGATGGGATCCAGTGCATTAGTGCTGGTATGATCGCACCTGGTATCTAATGCGCTTTAATTGTATATATTTGATATCTTTCACTTATTAACGACAAAACAAACATAATTAATGATGAAATATTTGTTTTCTCCTACTTTTTCCGATTCTTTTACGCCGATTAACAAAAATAAAAATAAGTATTTAAATAATCGCAAAAAAGAGGTGCAACACAAGGACTTCCCAGGAGGTCACCCATCCTAGTACTACTCTCGCCCAAACACGCTTAACTGCGGAGTTCTGATGGGATCCGGTGCAATAGTGCTGGTATGATTGCACCTGGTATCTAATGCACTTTAATTGTATATATTTGATTTCTTTCACTTATTAACGACAAAACAAACATAATTAATGATGAAATATTTGTTTTCTCCTACTTTTTCCGATTCTTTTACGCCGATTAACAAAAATAAAAATAAGTATTTAAATAATCTAAAAAAAGAGGTGCAACACAAGGACTTCCCAGGAGGTCACCTATCCTAGTACTACTCTCGCCCAAGCACGCTTAACTGCGGAGTTATGATGGGATCCGGTACATTAGTGCTGGTATGATCGCACCTGGTGTCTAATGCGCTTTAATTGTATATATTTGATTTCTTTCACTTATTAACGACAAAACAAACATAATTAATGATGAAATATTTGTTTTCTCCTACTTTTTCCGATTCTTTTACGCCGATTAACAAAAATAAAAATAAGTATTTAAATAATCGCAAAAAAGAGGTGCAACACAAGGACTTCCCAGGAGGTCACCCATCCTAGTACTACTCTCGCCCAAGCACGCTTAACTGCGGAGTTCTGATGGGATCCGGTGCATTAGTGCTGGTATGATCGCACCTGGTATCTAATGCGCTTTAATTGTATATATTTGATTTCTTTCACTTATTAACGACAAAACAAACATAATTAATGATGAAATATTTGTTTTCTCCTACTTTTTCCGATTCTTTTACGCCGATTAACAAAAATAAAAATAAGTATTTAAATAATCGCAAAAAAGAGGTGCAACACAAGGACTTCCCAGGAGGTCACCCATCCTAGTACTACTCTCGCCCAAACACGCTTAACTGCGGAGTTCTGATGGGATCCGGTGCATTAGTGCTGGTATGATCGCACCTGATATCTAATGCGCTTTAATTGTATATATTTGATTTCTTTCACTTATTAACGACAAAACAAACATAATTAATGATGAAATATTTGTTTTCTCCTACTTTTTCCGATTCTTTTACGCCGATTAACAAAAATAAAAATAAGTATTTAAATAATCGCAAAAAAGAGGTGCAACACAAGGACTTCCCAGGAGGTCACCCATCCTAGTACTACTCTCGCCCAAACACGCTTAACTGCGGAGTTCTGATGGGATCCGGTGCATTAGTGCTGGTATGATCGCACCTGGTATCTAATGCGCTTTAATTGTATATATTTGATTTCTTTCACTTATTAACGACAAAACAAACATAATTAAAGATGAAATATTTGTTTTCTCCTACTTTTTCCGATTCTTTTACGCCGATTAACAAAAATAAAAATAAGTATTTAAATAATCGCAAAAAAGAGGTGCAACACAAGGACTTCCCAGGAGGTCACCCATCCTAGTACTACTCTCGCCCAAGCACGCTTAACTGCGTAGTTCTGATGGGATCCGGTGCAATAGTGCTGGTATGATCGCACCTGGTATCTAATGCGCTTTAATTGTATATATTTGATTTCTTTCATTTATTAACGACAAAACAAACATAATTAATGATGAAATATTTGTTTTCTCCTACTTTTTCCGATTCTTTTACGCCGATTAACAAAAATAAAAATAAGTATTTAAATAATCGCAAAAAAGAGGTGCAACACAAGGACTTCCCAGGAGGTCACCCATCCTAGTACTACTCTCGCCCAAGCACGCTTAACTGCGGAGTTCTGATGGGATCCAGTGCATTAGTGCTGGTATGATCGCACCTGGTATCTAATGCGCTTTAATTGTATATATTTGATATCTTTCACTTATTAACGACAAAACAAACATAATTAATGATGAAATATTTGTTTTCTCCTACTTTTTCCGATTCTTTTACGCCGATTAACAAAAATAAAAATAAGTATTTAAATAATCGCAAAAAAGAGGTGCAACACAAGGACTTCCCAGGAGGTCACCCATCCTAGTACTACTCTCGCCCAAACACGCTTAACTGCGGAGTTCTGATGGGATCCGGTGCAATAGTGCTGGTATGATTGCACCTGGTATCTAATGCGCTTTAATTGTATATATTTGATTTCTTTCACTTATTAACGACAAAACAAACATAATTAATGATGAAATATTTGTTTTCTCCTACTTTTTCCGATTCTTTTACGCCGATTAACAAAAATAAAAATAAGTATTTAAATAATCTAAAAAAAGAGGTGCAACACAAGGACTTCCCAGGAGGTCACCTATCCTAGTACTACTCTCGCCCAAGCACGCTTAACTGCGGAGTTATGATGGGATCCGGTACATTAGTGCTGGTATGATCGCACCTGGTGTCTAATGCGCTTTAATTGTATATATTTGATTTCTTTCACTTATTAACGACAAAACAAACATAATTAATGATGAAATATTTGTTTTCTCCTACTTTTTCCGATTCTTTTACGCCGATTAACAAAAATAAAAATAAGTATTTAAATAATCGCAAAAAAGAGGTGCAACACAAGGACTTCCCAGGAGGTCACCCATCCTAGTACTACTCTCGCCCAAGCACGCTTAACTGCGGAGTTCTGATGGGATCCGGTGCATTAGTGCTGGTATGATCGCACCTGGTATCTAATGCGCTTTAATTGTATATATTTGATTTCTTTCACTTATTAACGACAAAACAAACATAATTAATGATGAAATATTTGTTTTCTCCTACTTTTTCCGATTCTTTTACGCCGATTAACAAAAATAAAAATAAGTATTTAAATAATCGCAAAAAAGAGGTGCAACACAAGGACTTCCCAGGAGGTCACCCATCCTAGTACTACTCTCGCCCAAACACGCTTAACTGCGGAGTTCTGATGGGATCCGGTGCATTAGTGCTGGTATGATCGCACCTGGTATCTAATGCGCTTTAATTGTATATATTTGATTTCTTTCACTTATTAACGACAAAACAAACATAATTAATGATGAAATATTTGTTTTCTCCTACTTTTTCCGATTCTTTTACGCCGATTAACAAAAATAAAAATAAGTATTTAAATAATCGCAAAAAAGAGGTGCAACACAAGGACTTCCCAGGAGGTCACCCATCCTAGTACTACTCTCGCCCAAACACGCTTAACTGCGGAGTTCTGATGGGATCCGGTGCATTAGTGCTGGTATGATCGCACCTGGTATCTAATGCGCTTTAATTGTATATATTTGATATCTTTCACTTATTAACGACAAAACAAACATAATTAATGATGAAATATTTGTTTTCTCCTACTTTTTCCGATTCTTTTACGCCGATTAACAAAAATAAAAATAAGTATTTAAATAATCTAAAAAAAGAGGTGCAACACAAGGACATCCCAGGAGGTCACCCATCCTAGTACTACTCTCGCCCAAGCACGCTTAACTGCGGAGTTCTGATGGGATCCGGTGCATTAGTGCTGGTATGATCGCACCTGGTATCTAATGCGCTTTAATTGTATATATTTGATTTCTTTCACTTATTAATGACAAAACAAACATAATTAATGATGAAATATTTGTTTTCTCCTACTTTTTCCGATTCTTTTACGCCGATTAACAAAAATAAAAATAAGTATTTAAATAATCTCAAAAAAGAGGTGCAACACAAGGACTTCCCAGGAGGTCACCCATCCTAGTACTACTCTCGCCCAAGCACGCTTAACTGCGGAGTTCTGATGGGATCCGGTGCATTAGTGCTGGTATGATCACACCTGGTATCTAATGCGCTTTAATTGTATATATTTGATATCTTTCACTTATTAACGACAAAACAAACATAATTAATGATGAAATATTTGTTTTCTCCTACTTTTTCCGATTCTTTTACGCCGATTAACAAAAATAAAAATAAGTATTTAAATAATCGCAAAAAAGAGGTGCAACACAAGGACTTCCCAGGAGGTCACCCATCCTAGTACTACTCTCGCCCAAGCACGCTTAACTGCGGAGTTCTGATGGGATCCGGTGCATTAGTGCTGGTATGATCGCACCTGGTATCTAATGCGCTTTAATTGTATATATTTGATATCTTTCACTTATTAACGACAAAACAAACATAATTAATGATGAAATATTTGTTTTCTCCTACTTCTTCCGATTCTTTAACGCCGCTTAACAAAAATAAAAATAAGTATTTAAATAATCGCAAAAAAGAGGTGCAACACAAGGACTTCCCAGGAGGTGACCCATCCTAGTACTACTCTCGCCCAAGCACGCTTAACTGCGGAGTTCTGATGGGATCCGGTGCATTAGTGCTGGTATGATTGCACCTGGTATCTAATGCGCTTTAATTGTATATATTTGATTTCTTTCACTTATTAACGACAAAACAAACATAATTAATGATGAAATATTTGTTTTCTCCTACTTTTTCCGATTCTTTTACGCCGATTAACAAAAATAAAAATAAGTATTTAAATAATCTCAAAAAAGAGGTGCAACACAAGGACTTCCCAGGAGGTCACCCATCCTAGTACTACTCTCGCCCAAGCACGCTTAACTGCGGAGTTCTGATGGGATCCGGTACATTAGTGCTGGTATGATCGCACCTGGTGTCTAATGCGCTTTAATTGTATATATTTGATTTCTTTCACTTATTAACGACAAAACAAACATAATTAATGATGAAATATTTGTTTTCTCCTACTTTTTCCGATTCTTTTACGCCGATTAACAAAAATAAAAATAAGTATTTAAATAATCTAAAAAAAGAGGTGCAACACAAGGACATCCCAGGAGGTCACCCATCCTAGTACTACTCTCGCCCAAGCACGCTTAACTGCGGAGTTCTGATGGGATCCGGTGCATTAGTGCTGGTATGATCGCACCTGGTATCTAATGCGCTTTAATTGTATATATTTGATTTCTTTCACTTATTAATGACAAAACAAACATAATTAATGATGAAATATTTGTTTTCTCCTACTTTTTCCGATTCTTTTACGCCGATTAACAAAAATAAAAATAAGTATTTAAATAATCTCAAAAAAGAGGTGCAACACAAGGACTTCCCAGGAGGTCACCCATCCTAGTACTACTCTCGCCCAAGCACGCTTAACTGCGGAGTTCTGATGGGATCCGGTGCATTAGTGCTGGTATGATCACACCTGGTATCTAATGCGCTTTAATTGTATATATTTGATATCTTTCACTTATTAACGACAAAACAAACATAATTAATGATGAAATATTTGTTTTCTCCTACTTTTTCCGATTCTTTTACGCCGATTAACAAAAATAAAAATAAGTATTTAAATAATCGCAAAAAAGAGGTGCAACACAAGGACTTCCCAGGAGGTCACCCATCCTAGTACTACTCTCGCCCAAGCACGCTTAACTGCGGAGTTCTGATGGGATCCGGTGCATTAGTGCTGGTATGATCGCACCTGGTATCTAATGCGCTTTAATTGTATATATTTGATATCTTTCACTTATTAACGACAAAACAAACATAATTAATGATGAAATATTTGTTTTCTCCTACTTTTTCCGATTCTTTAACGCCGCTTAACAAAAAAAAAAATAAGTATTTAAATAATCGCAAAAAAGAGGTGCAACACAAGGACTTCCCAGGAGGTCACCCATCCTAGTACTACTCTCGCCCAAGCACGCTTAACTGCGGAGTTCTGATGGAATCCGGTGCATTAGTGCTGGTATGATCGCACCTGGTATCTAATGCGCTTTAATTGTATATATTTGATTTCTTTCACTTATTAACGACAAAACAAACATAATTAATGATGAAATATTTGTTTTCTCCTACTTTTTCCGATTCTTTTACGCCGATTAACAAAAATAAAAATAAGTATTTAAATAATCGCAAAAAAGAGGTGCAACACAAGGACTTCCCAGGAGGTCACCCATCCTAGTACTACTCTCTCCCAAACACGCTTAACTGCGGAGTTCTGATGGGATCCGGTGCATTAGTGCTGGTATGATCGCACCTGGTATCTAATGCGCTTTAATTGTATATATTTGATTTCTTTCACTTATTAACGACAAAACAAACATAATTAAAGATGAAATATTTGTTTTCTCCTACTTTTTCCGATTCTTTTACGCCGATTAAGAAAAATAAAAATAAGTATTTAAATAATCGCAAAAAAGAGGTGCAACACAAGGACTTCCCAGGAGGTCACCCATCCTAGTACTACTCTCGCCCAAGAACGCTTAACTGCGGAGTTCTGATGGGATCCGGTGCATTAGTGCTGGTATGATCGCACCTGGTATCTAATGCGCTTTAATTGTATATATTTGATATCTTTCACTTATTAACGACAAAACAAACATAATTAATGATGAAATATTTGTTTTCTCCTACTTTTTCCGATTCTTTAACGCCGCTTAACAAAAATAAAAATAAGTATTTAAATAATCGCAAAAAAGAGGTGCAACACAAGGACTTCCCAGGAGGTCACCCATCCTAGTACTACTCTCGCCCAAGCACGCTTAACTGCGGAGTTCTGATGGGATCCGGTGCATTAGTGCTGGTATGATCGCACCTGGTATCTAATGCGCTTTAATTGTATATATTTGATTTCTTTCACTTATTAACGACAAAACAAACATAATTAATGAAGAAATATTTGTTTTCTCCTACTTTTTCCGATTCTTTTACGCCGATTAACAAAAATAAAAATAAGTATTTAAATAATCGCAAAAAAGAGGTGCAACACAAGGACTTCCCAGGAGGTCACCCATCCTAGTACTACTCTCGCCCAAACACGCTTAACTGCGGAGTTCTGATGGGATCCGGTGCATTAGTGCTGGTATGATCGCACCTGGTATCTAATGCGCTTTAATTGTATATATTTGATTTCTTTCACTTATTAACGACAAAACAAACATAATTAAAGATGAAATATTTGTTTTCTCCTACTTTTTCCGATTCTTTTACGCCGATTAACAAAAATAAAAATAAGTATTTAAATAATCGCAAAAAAGAGGTGCAACACAAGGACTTCCCAGGAGGTCACCCATCCTAGTACTACTCTCGCCCAAGCACGCTTAACTGCGGAGTTCTGATGGGATCCGGTGCAATAGTGCTGGTATGATCGCACCTGGTATCTAATGCGCTTTAATTGTATATATTTGATTTCTTTCATTTATTAACGACAAAACAAACATAATTAATGATGAAATATTTGTTTTCTCCTACTTTTTCCGATTCTTTTACGCCGATTAACAAAAATAAAAATAAGTATTTAAATAATCGCAAAAAAGAGGTGCAACACAAGGACTTCCCAGGAGGTCACCCATCCTAGTACTACTCTCGCCCAAGCACGCTTAACTGCGGAGTTCTGATGGGATCCAGTGCATTAGTGCTGGTATGATCGCACCTGGTATCTAATGCGCTTTAATTGTATATATTTGATATCTTTCACTTATTAACGACAAAACAAACATAATTAATGATGAAATATTTGTTTTCTCCTACTTTTTCCGATTCTTTTACGCCGATTAACAAAAATAAAAATAAGTATTTAAATAATCGCAAAAAAGAGGTGCAACACAAGGACTTCCCAGGAGGTCACCCATCCTAGTACTACTCTCGCCCAAACACGCTTAACTGCGGAGTTCTGATGGGATCCGGTGCAATAGTGCTGGTATGATTGCACCTGGTATCTAATGCACTTTAATTGTATATATTTGATTTCTTTCACTTATTAACGACAAAACAAACATAATTAATGATGAAATATTTGTTTTCTCCTACTTTTTCCGATTCTTTTACGCCGATTAACAAAAATAAAAATAAGTATTTAAATAATCTAAAAAAAGAGGTGCAACACAAGGACTTCCCAGGAGGTCACCTATCCTAGTACTACTCTCGCCCAAGCACGCTTAACTGCGGAGTTATGATGGGATCCGGTACATTAGTGCTGGTATGATCGCACCTGGTGTCTAATGCGCTTTAATTGTATATATTTGATTTCTTTCACTTATTAACGACAAAACAAACATAATTAATGATGAAATATTTGTTTTCTCCTACTTTTTCCGATTCTTTTACGCCGATTAACAAAAATAAAAATAAGTATTTAAATAATCGCAAAAAAGAGGTGCAACACAAGGACTTCCCAGGAGGTCACCCATCCTAGTACTACTCTCGCCCAAGCACGCTTAACTGCGGAGTTCTGATGGGATCCGGTGCATTAGTGCTGGTATGATCGCACCTGGTATCTAATGCGCTTTAATTGTATATATTTGATTTCTTTCACTTATTAACGACAAAACAAACATAATTAATGATGAAATATTTGTTTTCTCCTACTTTTTCCGATTCTTTTACGCCGATTAACAAAAATAAAAATAAGTATTTAAATAATCGCAAAAAAGAGGTGCAACACAAGGACTTCCCAGGAGGTCACCCATCCTAGTACTACTCTCGCCCAAACACGCTTAACTGCGGAGTTCTGATGGGATCCGGTGCATTAGTGCTGGTATGATCGCACCTGGTATCTAATGCGCTTTAATTGTATATATTTGATTTCTTTCACTTATTAACGACAAAACAAACATAATTAATGATGAAATATTTGTTTTCTCCTACTTTTTCCGATTCTTTTACGCCGATTAACAAAAATAAAAATAAGTATTTAAATAATCGCAAAAAAGAGGTGCAACACAAGGACTTCCCAGGAGGTCACCCATCCTAGTACTACTCTCGCCCAAACACGCTTAACTGCGGAGTTCTGATGGGATCCGGTGCATTAGTGCTGGTATGATCGCACCTGGTATCTAATGCGCTTTAATTGTATATATTTGATTTCTTTCACTTATTAACGACAAAACAAACATAATTAAAGATGAAATATTTGTTTTCTCCTACTTTTTCCGATTCTTTTACGCCGATTAACAAAAATAAAAATAAGTATTTAAATAATCGCAAAAAAGAGGTGCAACACAAGGACTTCCCAGGAGGTCACCCATCCTAGTACTACTCTCGCCCAAGCACGCTTAACTGCGGAGTTCTGATGGGATCCGGTGCAATAGTGCTGGTATGATCGCACCTGGTATCTAATGCGCTTTAATTGTATATATTTGATTTCTTTCATTTATTAACGACAAAACAAACATAATTAATGATGAAATATTTGTTTTCTCCTACTTTTTCCGATTCTTTTACGCCGATTAACAAAAATAAAAATAAGTATTTAAATAATCGCAAAAAAGAGGTGCAACACAAGGACTTCCCAGGAGGTCACCCATCCTAGTACTACTCTCGCCCAAGCACGCTTAACTGCGGAGTTCTGATGGGATCCAGTGCATTAGTGCTGGTATGATCGCACCTGGTATCTAATGCGCTTTAATTGTATATATTTGATATCTTTCACTTATTAACGACAAAACAAACATAATTAATGATGAAATATTTGTTTTCTCCTACTTTTTCCGATTCTTTTACGCCGATTAACAAAAATAAAAATAAGTATTTAAATAATCGCAAAAAAGAGGTGCAACACAAGGACTTCCCAGGAGGTCACCCATCCTAGTACTACTCTCGCCCAAACACGCTTAACTGCGGAGTTCTGATGGGATCCAGTGCAATAGTGCTGGTATGATTGCACCTGGTATCTAATGCGCTTTAATTGTATATATTTGATTTCTTTCACTTATTAACGACAAAACAAACATAATTAATGATGAAATATTTGTTTTCTCCTACTTTTTCCGATTCTTTTACGCCGATTAACAAAAATAAAAATAAGTATTTAAATAATCTAAAAAAAGAGGTGCAACACAAGGACTTCCCAGGAGGTCACCTATCCTAGTACTACTCTCGCCCAAGCACGCTTAACTGCGGAGTTATGATGGGATCCGGTACATTAGTGCTGGTATGATCGCACCTGGTGTCTAATGCGCTTTAATTGTATATATTTGATTTCTTTCACTTATTAACGACAAAACAAACATAATTAATGATGAAATATTTGTTTTCTCCTACTTTTTCCGATTCTTTTACGCCGATTAACAAAAATAAAAATAAGTATTTAAATAATCGCAAAAAAGAGGTGCAACACAAGGACTTCCCAGGAGGTCACCCATCCTAGTACTACTCTCGCCCAAGCACGCTTAACTGCGGAGTTCTGATGGGATCCGGTGCATTAGTGCTGGTATGATCGCACCTGGTATCTAATGCGCTTTAATTGTATATATTTGATTTCTTTCACTTATTAACGACAAAACAAACATAATTAATGATGAAATATTTGTTTTCTCCTACTTTTTCCGATTCTTTTACGCCGATTAACAAAAATAAAAATAAGTATTTAAATAATCGCAAAAAAGAGGTGCAACACAAGGACTTCCCAGGAGGTCACCCATCCTAGTACTACTCTCGCCCAAACACGCTTAACTGCGGAGTTCTGATGGGATCCGGTGCATTAGTGCTGGTATGATCGCACCTGGTATCTAATGCGCTTTAATTGTATATATTTGATTTCTTTCACTTATTAACGACAAAACAAACATAATTAATGATGAAATATTTGTTTTCTCCTACTTTTTCCGATTCTTTTACGCCGATTAACAAAAATAAAAATAAGTATTTAAATAATCGCAAAAAAGAGGTGCAACACAAGGACTTCCCAGGAGGTCACCCATCCTATTACTACTCTCGCCCAAGCACGCTTAACTGCGGAGTTCTGATGGGATCCGGTGCAATAGTGCTGGTATGATCGCACCTGGTATCTAATGCGCTTTAATTGTATATATTTGATTTCTTTCATTTATTAACGACAAAACAAACATAATTAATGATGAAATATTTGTTTTATCCTACTTTTTCCGATTCTTTTACGCCGATTAACAAAAATAAAAATAAGTATTTAAATAATCGCAAAAAAGAGGTGCAACACAAGGACTTCCCAGGAGGTCACCCATCCTAGTACTACTCTCGCCCAAGCACGCTTAACTGCGGAGTTCTGATGGGATCCGGTGCATTAGTGCTGGTATGATCGCACCTGGTATCTAATGCGCTTTAATTGTATATATTTGATATCTTTCACTTATTAACGACAAAACAAACATAATTAATGATGAAATATTTGTTTTCTCCTACTTTTTCCGATTCTTTTACGCCGCTTAAAAAAAATAAAAATAAGTATTTAAATAATCGCAAAAAAGAGGTGCAACACAAGGACTTCCCAGGAGGTCACCCATCCTAGTACTACTCTCGCCCAAGAACGCTTAACTGCGGAGTTCTGATGGGATCCGGTGCATTAGTGCTGGTATGATTGCACCTGGTATCTAATGCGCTTTAATTGTATATATTTGATTTCTTTCACTTATTAACGACAAAACAAACATAATTAATGATGAAATATTTGTTTTCTCCTACTTTTTCCGATTCTTTTACGCCGATTAACAAAAATAAAAATAAGTATTTAAATAATCTCAAAAAAGAGGTGCAACACAAGGACTTCACAGGAGGTCACCCATCCTAGTACTACTCTCGCCCAAGCACGCTTAACTGCGGAGTTCTGATGGGATCCGGTACATTAGTGCTGGTATGATCGCACCTGGTGTCTAATGCGCTTTAATTGTATATATTTGATTTCTTTCACTTATTAACGACAAAACAAACATAATTAATGATGAAATATTTGTTTTCTCCTACTTTTTCCGATTCTTTTACGCCGATTAACAAAAATAAAAATAAGTATTTAAATAATCGCAAAAAAGAGGTGCAACACAAGGACTTCCCAGGAGGTCACCCATCCTAGTACTACTCTCGCCCAAGCACGCTTAACTGCGGAGTTCTGATGGGATCCGGTGCATTAGTGCTGGTATGATCGCACCTGGTATCTAATGCGCTTTAATTGTATATATTTGATATCTTTCACTTATTAACGACAAAACAAACATAATTAATGATGAAATATTTGTTTTCTCCTACTTCTTCCGATTCTTTAACGCCGCTTAACAAAAATAAAAATAAGTATTTAAATAATCGCAAAAAAGAGGTGCAACACAAGGACTTCCCAGGAGGTGACCCATCCTAGTACTACTCTCGCCCAAGCACGCTTAACTGCGGAGTTCTGATGGGATCCGGTGCATTAGTGCTGGTATGATTGCACCTGGTATCTAATGCGCTTTAATTGTATATATTTGATTTCTTTCACTTATTAACGACAAAACAAACATAATTAATGATGAAATATTTGTTTTCTCCTACTTTTTCCGATTCTTTTACGCCGATTAACAAAAATAAAAATAAGTATTTAAATAATCTCAAAAAAGAGGTGCAACACAAGGACTTCCCAGGAGGTCACCCATCCTAGTACTACTCTCGCCCAAGCACGCTTAACTGCGGAGTTCTGATGGGATCCGGTACATTAGTGCTGGTATGATCGCACCTGGTGTCTAATGCGCTTTAATTGTATATATTTGATTTCTTTCACTTATTAACGACAAAACAAACATAATTAATGATGAAATATTTGTTTTCTCCTACTTTTTCCGATTCTTTTACGCCGATTAACAAAAATAAAAATAAGTATTTAAATAATCTAAAAAAAGAGGTGCAACACAAGGACATCCCAGGAGGTCACCCATCCTAGTACTACTCTCGCCCAAGCACGCTTAACTGCGGAGTTCTGATGGGATCCGGTGCATTAGTGCTGGTATGATCGCACCTGGTATCTAATGCGCTTTAATTGTATATATTTGATTTCTTTCACTTATTAATGACAAAACAAACATAATTAATGATGAAATATTTGTTTTCTCCTACTTTTTCCGATTCTTTTACGCCGATTAACAAAAATAAAAATAAGTATTTAAATAATCTCAAAAAAGAGGTGCAACACAAGGACTTCCCAGGAGGTCACCCATCCTAGTACTACTCTCGCCCAAGCACGCTTAACTGCGGAGTTCTGATGGGATCCGGTGCATTAGTGCTGGTATGATCACACCTGGTATCTAATGCGCTTTAATTGTATATATTTGATATCTTTCACTTATTAACGACAAAACAAACATAATTAATGATGAAATATTTGTTTTCTCCTACTTTTTCCGATTCTTTTACGCCGATTAACAAAAATAAAAATAAGTATTTAAATAATCGCAAAAAAGAGGTGCAACACAAGGACTTCCCAGGAGGTCACCCATCCTAGTACTACTCTCGCCCAAGCACGCTTAACTGCGGAGTTCTGATGGGATCCGGTGCATTAGTGCTGGTATGATCGCACCTGGTATCTAATGCGCTTTAATTGTATATATTTGATATCTTTCACTTATTAACGACAAAACAAACATAATTAATGATGAAATATTTGTTTTCTCCTACTTTTTCCGATTCTTTAACGCCGCTTAACAAAAAAAAAAATAAGTATTTAAATAATCGCAAAAAAGAGGTGCAACACAAGGACTTCCCAGGAGGTCACCCATCCTAGTACTACTCTCGCCCAAGCACGCTTAACTGCGGAGTTCTGATGGGATCCGGTGCATTAGTGCTGGTATGATCGCACCTGGTATCTAATGCGCTTTAATTGTATATATTTGATTTCTTTCACTTATTAACGACAAAACAAACATAATTAATGATGAAATATTTGTTTTCTCCTACTTTTTCCGATTCTTTTACGCCGATTAACAAAAATAAAAATAAGTATTTAAATAATCGCAAAAAAGAGGTGCAACACAAGGACTTCCCAGGAGGTCACCCATCCTAGTACTACTCTCTCCCAAACACGCTTAACTGCGGAGTTCTGATGGGATCCGGTGCATTAGTGCTGGTATGATCGCACCTGGTATCTAATGCGCTTTAATTGTATATATTTGATTTCTTTCACTTATTAACGACAAAACAAACATAATTAAAGATGAAATATTTGTTTTCTCCTACTTTTTCCGATTCTTTTACGCCGATTAAGAAAAATAAAAATAAGTATTTAAATAATCGCAAAAAAGAGGTGCAACACAAGGACTTCCCAGGAGGTCACCCATCCTAGTACTACTCTCGCCCAAGCACGCTTAACTGCGGAGTTCTGATGGGATCCGGTGCAATAGTGCTGGTATGATCGCACCTGGTATCTAATGCGCTTTAATTGTATATATTTGATTTCTTTCATTTATTAACGACAAAACAAACATAATTAATGATGAAATATTTGTTTTCTCCTACTTTTTCCGAGTCTTTTACGCCGATTAACAAAAATAAAAATAAGTATTTAAATAATCGCAAAAAAGAGGTGCAACACAAGGACTTCCCAGGAGGTCACCCATCCTAGTACTACTCTCGCCCAAGCACGCTTAACTGCGGAGTTCTGATGGGATCCAGTGCATTAGTGCTGGTATGATCGCACCTGGTATCTAATGCGCTTTAATTGTATATATTTGATATCTTTCACTTATTAACGACAAAACAAACATAATTAATGATGAAATATTTGTTTTCTCCTACTTTTTCCGATTCTTTTACGCCGATTAACAAAAATAAAAATAAGTATTTAAATAATCGCAAAAAAGAGGTGCAACACAAGGACTTCCCAGGAGGTCACCCATCCTAGTACTACTCTCGCCCAAGCACGCTTAACTGCGGAGTTCTGATGGGATCCGGTGCAATAGTGCTGGTATGATTGCACCTGGTATCTAATGCGCTTTAATTGTATATATTTGATTTCTTTCACTTATTAACGACAAAACAAACATAATTAATGATGAAATATTTGTTTTCTCCTACTTTTTCCGATTCTTTTACGCCGATTAACAAAAATAAAAATAAGTATTTAAATAATCGCAAAAAAGAGGTGCAACACAAGGACTTCCCAGGAGGTCACCCATCCTAGTACTACTCTCGCCCAAGCACGCTTAACTGCGGAGTTCTGATGGGATCCGGTGCATTAGTGCTGGTATGATCGCACCTGGTATCTAATGCGCTTTAATTGTATATATTTGATATCTTTCACTTATTAACGACAAAACAAACATAATTAATGATGAAATATTTGTTTTCTCCTACTTTTTCCGATTCTTTTACGCCGCTTAAAAAAAATAAAAATAAGTATTTAAATAATCGCAAAAAAGAGGTGCAACACAAGGACTTCCCAGGAGGTCACCCATCCTAGTACTACTCTCGCCCAAGAACGCTTAACTGCGGAGTTCTGATGGGATCCGGTGCATTAGTGCTGGTATGATTGCACCTGGTATCTAATGCGCTTTAATTGTATATATTTGATTTCTTTCACTTATTAACGACAAAACAAACATAATTAATGATGAAATATTTGTTTTCTCCTACTTTTTCCGATTCTTTTACGCCGATTAACAAAAATAAAAATAAGTATTTAAATAATCTCAAAAAAGAGGTGCAACACAAGGACTTCACAGGAGGTCACCCATCCTAGTACTACTCTCGCCCAAGCACGCTTAACTGCGGAGTTCTGATGGGATCCGGTACATTAGTGCTGGTATGATCGCACCTGGTGTCTAATGCGCTTTAATTGTATATATTTGATTTCTTTCACTTATTAACGACAAAACAAACATAATTAATGATGAAATATTTGTTTTCTCCTACTTTTTCCGATTCTTTTACGCCGATTAACAAAAATAAAAATAAGTATTTAAATAATCGCAAAAAAGAGGTGCAACACAAGGACTTCCCAGGAGGTCACCCATCCTAGTACTACTCTCGCCCAAGCACGCTTAACTGCGGAGTTCTGATGGGATCCGGTGCATTAGTGCTGGTATGATCGCACCTGGTATCTAATGCGCTTTAATTGTATATATTTGATATCTTTCACTTATTAACGACAAAACAAACATAATTAATGATGAAATATTTGTTTTCTCCTACTTCTTCCGATTCTTTAACGCCGCTTAACAAAAATAAAAATAAGTATTTAAATAATCGCAAAAAAGAGGTGCAACACAAGGACTTCCCAGGAGGTGACCCATCCTAGTACTACTCTCGCCCAAGCACGCTTAACTGCGGAGTTCTGATGGGATCCGGTGCATTAGTGCTGGTATGATTGCACCTGGTATCTAATGCGCTTTAATTGTATATATTTGATTTCTTTCACTTATTAACGACAAAACAAACATAATTAATGATGAAATATTTGTTTTCTCCTACTTTTTCCGATTCTTTTACGCCGATTAACAAAAATAAAAATAAGTATTTAAATAATCTCAAAAAAGAGGTGCAACACAAGGACTTCCCAGGAGGTCACCCATCCTAGTACTACTCTCGCCCAAGCACGCTTAACTGCGGAGTTCTGATGGGATCCGGTACATTAGTGCTGGTATGATCGCACCTGGTGTCTAATGCGCTTTAATTGTATATATTTGATTTCTTTCACTTATTAACGACAAAACAAACATAATTAATGATGAAATATTTGTTTTCTCCTACTTTTTCCGATTCTTTTACGCCGATTAACAAAAATAAAAATAAGTATTTAAATAATCTAAAAAAAGAGGTGCAACACAAGGACATCCCAGGAGGTCACCCATCCTAGTACTACTCTCGCCCAAGCACGCTTAACTGCGGAGTTCTGATGGGATCCGGTGCATTAGTGCTGGTATGATCGCACCTGGTATCTAATGCGCTTTAATTGTATATATTTGATTTCTTTCACTTATTAATGACAAAACAAACATAATTAATGATGAAATATTTGTTTTCTCCTACTTTTTCCGATTCTTTTACGCCGATTAACAAAAATAAAAATAAGTATTTAAATAATCTCAAAAAAGAGGTGCAACACAAGGACTTCCCAGGAGGTCACCCATCCTAGTACTACTCTCGCCCAAGCACGCTTAACTGCGGAGTTCTGATGGGATCCGGTGCATTAGTGCTGGTATGATCACACCTGGTATCTAATGCGCTTTAATTGTATATATTTGATATCTTTCACTTATTAACGACAAAACAAACATAATTAATGATGAAATATTTGTTTTCTCCTACTTTTTCCGATTCTTTTACGCCGATTAACAAAAATAAAAATAAGTATTTAAATAATCGCAAAAAAGAGGTGCAACACAAGGACTTCCCAGGAGGTCACCCATCCTAGTACTACTCTCGCCCAAGCACGCTTAACTGCGGAGTTCTGATGGGATCCGGTGCATTAGTGCTGGTATGATCGCACCTGGTATCTAATGCGCTTTAATTGTATATATTTGATATCTTTCACTTATTAACGACAAAACAAACATAATTAATGATGAAATATTTGTTTTCTCCTACTTTTTCCGATTCTTTAACGCCGCTTAACAAAAAAAAAAATAAGTATTTAAATAATCGCAAAAAAGAGGTGCAACACAAGGACTTCCCAGGAGGTCACCCATCCTAGTACTACTCTCGCCCAAGCACGCTTAACTGCGGAGTTCTGATGGGATCCGGTGCATTAGTGCTGGTATGATCGCACCTGGTATCTAATGCGCTTTAATTGTATATATTTGATTTCTTTCACTTATTAACGACAAAACAAACATAATTAATGATGAAATATTTGTTTTCTCCTACTTTTTCCGATTCTTTTACGCCGATTAACAAAAATAAAAATAAGTATTTAAATAATCGCAAAAAAGAGGTGCAACACAAGGACTTCCCAGGAGGTCACCCATCCTAGTACTACTCTCTCCCAAACACGCTTAACTGCGGAGTTCTGATGGGATCCGGTGCATTAGTGCTGGTATGATCGCACCTGGTATCTAATGCGCTTTAATTGTATATATTTGATTTCTTTCACTTATTAACGACAAAACAAACATAATTAAAGATGAAATATTTGTTTTCTCCTACTTTTTCCGATTCTTTTACGCCGATTAAGAAAAATAAAAATAAGTATTTAAATAATCGCAAAAAAGAGGTGCAACACAAGGACTTCCCAGGAGGTCACCCATCCTAGTACTACTCTCGCCCAAGCACGCTTAACTGCGGAGTTCTGATGGGATCCGGTGCAATAGTGCTGGTATGATCGCACCTGGTATCTAATGCGCTTTAATTGTATATATTTGATTTCTTTCATTTATTAACGACAAAACAAACATAATTAATGATGAAATATTTGTTTTCTCCTACTTTTTCCGAGTCTTTTACGCCGATTAACAAAAATAAAAATAAGTATTTAAATAATCGCAAAAAAGAGGTGCAACACAAGGACTTCCCAGGAGGTCACCCATCCTAGTACTACTCTCGCCCAAGCACGCTTAACTGCGGAGTTCTGATGGGATCCAGTGCATTAGTGCTGGTATGATCGCACCTGGTATCTAATGCGCTTTAATTGTATATATTTGATATCTTTCACTTATTAACGACAAAACAAACATAATTAATGATGAAATATTTGTTTTCTCCTACTTTTTCCGATTCTTTTACGCCGATTAACAAAAATAAAAATAAGTATTTAAATAATCGCAAAAAAGAGGTGCAACACAAGGACTTCCCAGGAGGTCACCCATCCTAGTACTACTCTCGCCCAAGCACGCTTAACTGCGGAGTTCTGATGGGATCCGGTGCAATAGTGCTGGTATGATTGCACCTGGTATCTAATGCGCTTTAATTGTATATATTTGATTTCTTTCACTTATTAACGACAAAACAAACATAATTAATGATGAAATATTTGTTTTCTCCTACTTTTTCCGATTCTTTTACGCCGATTAACAAAAATAAAAATAAGTATTTAAATAATCGCAAAAAAGAGGTGCAACACAAGGACTTCCCAGGAGGTCACCCATCCTAGTACTACTCTCGCCCAAGCACGCTTAACTGCGGAGTTCTGATGGGATCCGGTGCATTAGTGCTGGTATGATCGCACCTGGTATCTAATGCGCTTTAATTGTATATATTTGATATCTTTCACTTATTAACGACAAAACAAACATAATTAATGATGAAATATTTGTTTTCTCCTACTTTTTCCGATTCTTTTACGCCGCTTAAAAAAAATAAAAATAAGTATTTAAATAATCGCAAAAAAGAGGTGCAACACAAGGACTTCCCAGGAGGTCACCCATCCTAGTACTACTCTCGCCCAAGAACGCTTAACTGCGGAGTTCTGATGGGATCCGGTGCATTAGTGCTGGTATGATTGCACCTGGTATCTAATGCGCTTTAATTGTATATATTTGATTTCTTTCACTTATTAACGACAAAACAAACATAATTAATGATGAAATATTTGTTTTCTCCTACTTTTTCCGATTCTTTTACGCCGATTAACAAAAATAAAAATAAGTATTTAAATAATCTCAAAAAAGAGGTGCAACACAAGGACTTCCCAGGAGGTCACCCATCCTAGTACTACTCTCGCCCAAGCACGCTTAACTGCGGAGTTCTGATGGGATCCGGTACATTAGTGCTGGTATGATCGCACCTGGTGTCTAATGCGCTTTAATTGTATATATTTGATTTCTTTCACTTATTAACGACAAAACAAACATAATTAATGATGAAATATTTGTTTTCTCCTACTTTTTCCGATTCTTTTACGCCGATTAACAAAAATAAAAATAAGTATTTAAATAATCGCAAAAAAGAGGTGCAACACAAGGACTTCCCAGGAGGTCACCCATCCTAGTACTACTCTCGCCCAAGCACGCTTAACTGCGGAGTTCTGATGGGATCCGGTGCATTAGTGCTGGTATGATCGCACCTGGTATCTAATGCGCTTTAATTGTATATATTTGATATCTTTCACTTATTAACGACAAAACAAACTTAATTAATGATGAAATATTTGTTTTCTCCTACTTATTCCGATTCTTTAACGCCGCTTAACAAAAATAAAAATAAGTATTTAAATAATCGCAAAAAAGAGGTGCAACACAAGGACTTCCCAGGAGGTGACCCATCCTAGTACTACTCTCGCCCAAGCACGCTTAACTGCGGAGTTCTGATGGGATCCGGTGCATTAGTGCTGGTATGATTGCACCTGGTATCTAATGCGCTTTAATTGTATATATTTGATTTCTTTCACTTATTAACGACAAAACAAACATAATTAATGATGAAATATTTGTTTTCTCCTACTTTTTCCGATTCTTTTACGCCGATTAACAAAAATAAAAATAAGTATTTAAATAATCTCAAAAAAGAGGTGCAACACAAGGACTTCCCAGGAGGTCACCCATCCTAGTACTACTCTCGCCCAAGCACGCTTAACTGCGGAGTTCTGATGGGATCCGGTACATTAGTGCTGGTATGATCGCACCTGGTGTCTAATGCGCTTTAATTGTATATATTTGATTTCTTTCACTTATTAAAGACAAAACAAACATAATTAATGATGAAATATTTGTTTTCTCCTACTTTTTCCGATTCTTTTACGCCGATTAACAAAAATAAAAATAAGTATTTAAATAATCTAAAAAAAGAGGTGCAACACAAGGACATCCCAGGAGGTCACCCATCCTAGTACTACTCTCGCCCAAGCACGCTTAACTGCGGAGTTCTGATGGGATCCGGTGCATTAGTGCTGGTATGATCGCACCTGGTATCTAATGCGCTTTAATTGTATATATTTGATTTCTTTCACTTATTAACGACAAAACAAACATAATTAATGATGAAATATTTGTTTTCTCCTACTTTTTCCGATTCTTTTACGCCGATTAACAAAAATAAAAATAAGTATTTAAATAATCGCAAAAAAGAGGTGCAACACAAGGACTTCCCAGGAGGTCACCCATCCTAGTACTACTCTCGCCCAAACACGCTTAACTGCGGAGTTCTGATGGGATCCGGTGCATTAGTGCTGGTATGATCGCACCTGGTATCTAATGCGCTTTAATTGTATATATTTGATTTCTTTCACTTATTAACGACAAAACAAACATAATTAATGATGAAATATTTGTTTTCTCCTACTTTTTCCGATTCTTTTACGCCGATTAACAAAAATAAAAATAAGTATTTAAATAATCGCAAAAAAGAGGTGCAACACAAGGACTTCCCAGGAGGTCACCCATCCTAGTACTACTCTCGCCCAAGCACGCTTAACTGCGGAGTTCTGATGGGATCCGGTGCAATAGTGCTGGTATGATCGCACCTGGTATCTAATGCGCTTTAATTGTATATATTTGATTTCTTTCATTTATTAACGACAAAACAAACATAATTAATGATGAAATATTTGTTTTCTCCTACTTTTTCCGATTCTTTTACGCCGATTAACAAAAATAAAAATAAGTATTTAAATAATCGCAAAAAAGAGGTGCAACACAAGGACTTCCCAGGAGGTCACCCATCCTAGTACTACTCTCGCCCAAGCACGCTTAACTGCGGAGTTCTGATGGGATCCGGTGCATTAGTGCTGGTATGATCGCACCTGGTATCTAATGCGCTTTAATTGTATATATTTGATATCTTTCACTTATTAACGACAAAACAAACATAATTAATGATGAAATATTTGTTTTCTCCTACTTTTTCCGATTCTTTTACGCCGCTTAAAAAAAATAAAAATAAGTATTTAAATAATCGCAAAAAAGAGGTGCAACACAAGGACTTCCCAGGAGGTCACCCATCCTAGTACTACTCTCGCCCAAGCACGCTTAACTGCGGAGTTCTGATGGGATCCGGTGCATTAGTGCTGGTATGATCGCACCTGGTATCTAATGCGCTTTAATTGTATATATTTGATTTCTTTCACTTATTAACGACAAAACAAACATAATTAATGATGAAATATTTGTTTTCTCCTACTTTTTCCGATTCTTTAACGCCGCTTAACAAAAATAAAAATAAGTATTTAAATAATCGCAAAAAAGAGGTGCAACACAAGGACTTCCCAGGAGGTCACCCATCCTAGTACTACTCTCGCCCAAGCACGCTTAACTGCGGAGTTCTGATGGGATCCGGTGCATTAGTGCTGGTATGATTGCACCTGGTATCTAATGCGCTTTAATTGTATATATTTGATTTCTTTCACTTATTAACGACAAAACAAACATAATTAATGATGAAATATTTGTTTTCTCCTACTTTTTCCGATTCTTTTACGCCGATTAACAAAAATAAAAATAAGTATTTAAATAATATCAAAAAAGAGGTGCAACACAAGGACTTCCCAGGAGGTCACCCATCCTAGTACTACTCTCGCCCAAGCACGCTTAACTGCGGAGTTCTGATGGGATCCGGTACATTAGTGCTGGTATGATCGCACCTGGTGTCTAATGCGCTTTAATTGTATATATTTGATTTCTTTCACTTATTAACGACAAAACAAACATAATTAATGATGAAATATTTGTTTTCTCCTACTTTTTCCGATTCTTTTACGCCGATTAACAAAAATAAAAATAAGTATTTAAATAATCGCAAAAAAGAGGTGCAACACAAGGACTTCCCAGGAGGTCACCCATCCTAGTACTACTCTCGCCCAAGCACGCTTAACTGCGGAGTTCTGATGGGATCCGGTGCATTAGTGCTGGTATGATCGCACCTGGTATCTAATGCGCTTTAATTGTATATATTTGATTTCTTTCACTTATTAACGACAAAACAAACATAATTAATGATGAAATATTTGTTTTCTCCTACTTTTTCCGATTCTTTTACGCCGATTAACAAAAATAAAAATAAGTATTTAAATAATCGCAAAAAAGAGGTGCAACACAAGGACTTCCCAAGAGGTCACCCATCCTAGTACTACTCTCGCCCAAGCACGCTTAACTGCGGAGTTCTGATGGGATCCGGTGCATTAGTGCTGGTATGATCGCACCTGGTATCTAATGCGCTTTAATTGTATATATTTGATATCTTTCACTTATTAACGACAAAACAAACATAATTAATGATGAAATATTTGTTTTCTCCTACTTTTTCCGATTCTTTAACGCCGCTTAACAAAAATAAAAATAAGTATTTAAATAATCGCAAAAAAGAGGTGCAACACAAGGACTTCCCAGGAGGTCACCCATCCTAGTACTACTCTCGCCCAAGCACGCTTAACTGCGGAGTTCTGATGGGATCCGGTGCATTAGTGCTGGTATGATCGCACCTGGTATCTAATGCGCTTTAATTGTATATATTTGATTTCTTTCACTTATTAACGACAAAACAAACATAATTAATGATGAAATATTTGTTTTCTCCTACTTTTTCCGATTCTTTTACGCCGATTAACAAAAATAAAAATAAGTATTTAAATAATCGCAAAAAAGAGGTGCAACACAAGGACTTCCCAGGAGGTCACCCATCCTAGTACTACTCTCGCCCAAGCACGCTTAACTGCGGAGTTCTGATGGGATCCGGTGCATTAGTGCTGGTATGATCGCACCTGGTATCTAATGCGCTTTAATTGTATATATTTGATATCTTTCACTTATTAACGACAAAACAAACATAATTAATGATGAAATATTTTTTTTCTCCTACTTTTTCCGATTCTTTTACGCCGCTTAAAAAAAATAAAAATAAGTATTTAAATAATCGCAAAAAAGAGGTGCAACACAAGGACTTCCCAGGAGGTCACCCATCCTAGTACTACTCTCGCCCAAGCACGCTTAACTGCGGAGTTCTGATGGGATCCGGTGCATTAGTGCTGGTATGATTGCACCTGGTATCTAATGCGCTTTAATTGTATATATTTGATTTCTTTCACTTATTAACGACAAAACAAACATAATTAATGATGAAATATTTGTTTTCTCCTACTTTTTCCGATTCTTTTACGCCGATTAACAAAAATAAAAATAAGTATTTAAATAATCTCAAAAAAGAGGTGCAACACAAGGACTTCCCAGGAGGTCACCCATCCTAGTACTACTCTCGCCCAAGCACGCTTAACTGCGGAGTTCTGATGGGATCCGGTACATTAGTGCTGGTATGATCGCACCTGGTGTCTAATGCGCTTTAATTGTATATATTTGATTTCTTTCACTTATTAACGACAAAACAAACATAATTAATGATGAAATATTTGTTTTCTCCTACTTTTTCCGATTCTTTTACGCCGATTAACAAAAATAAAAATAAGTATTTAAATAATCGCAAAAAAGAGGTGCAACACAAGGACTTCCCAGGAGGTCACCCATCCTAGTACTACTCTCGCCCAAGCACGCTTAACTGCGGAGTTCTGATGGGATCCGGTGCATTAGTGCTGGTATGATCGCACCTGGTATCTAATGCGCTTTAATTGTATATATTTGATATCTTTCACTTATTAACGACAAAACAAACATAATTAATGATGAAATATTTGTTTTCTCCTACTTTTTCCGATTCTTTAACGCCGCTTAACAAAAATAAAAATAAGTATTTAAATAATCGCAAAAAAGAGGTGCAACACAAGGACTTCCCAGGAGGTCACCCATCCTAGTACTACTCTCGCCCAAGCACGCTTAACTGCGGAGTTCTGATGGGATCCGGTGCATTAGTGCTGGTATGATTGCACCTGGTATCTAATGCGCTTTAATTGTATATATTTGATTTCTTTCACTTATTAACGACAAAACAAACATAATTAATGATGAAATATTTGTTTTCTCCTACTTTTTCCGATTCTTTTACGCCGATTAACAAAAATAAAAATAAGTATTTAAATAATCGCAAAAAAGAGGTGCAACACAAGGACTTCCCAGGAGGTCACCCATCCTAGTACTACTCTCGCCCAAGCACGCTTAACTGCGGAGTTCTGATGGGATCCGGTGCATTAGTGCTGGTATGATCGCACCTGGTATCTAATGCGCTTTAATTGTATATATTTGATATCTTTCACTTATTAACGACAAAACAAACATAATTAATGATGAAATATTTTTTTTCTCCTACTTTTTCCGATTCTTTTACGCCGCTTAAAAAAAATAAAAATAAGTATTTAAATAATCGCAAAAAAGAGGTGCAACACAAGGACTTCCCAGGAGGTCACCCATCCTAGTACTACTCTCGCCCAAGCACGCTTAACTGCGGAGTTCTGATGGGATCCGGTGCATTAGTGCTGGTATGATTGCACCTCGTATCTAATGCGCTTTAATTGTATATATTTGATTTCTTTCACTTATTAACGACAAAACAAACATAATTAATGATGAAATATTTGTTTTCTCCTACTTTTTCCGATTCTTTTACGCCGATTAACAAAAATAAAAATAAGTATTTAAATAATCTCAAAAAAGAGGTGCAACACAAGGACTTCCCAGGAGGTCACCCATCCTAGTACTACTCTCGCCCAAGCACGCTTAACTGCGGAGTTCTGATGGGATCCGGTACATTAATGCTGGTATGATCGCACCTGGTGTCTAATGCGCTTTAATTGTATATATTTGATTTCTTTCACTTATTAACGACAAAACAAACATAATTAATGATGAAATATTTGTTTTCTCCTACTTTTTCCGATTCTTTTACGCCGATTAACAAAAATAAAAATAAGTATTTAAATAATCGCAAAAAAGAGGTGCAACACAAGGACTTCCCAGGAGGTCACCCATCCTAGTACTACTCTCGCCCAAGCACGCTTAACTGCGGAGTTCTGATGGGATCCGGTGCATTAGTGCTGGTATGATCGCACCTGGTATCTAATGCGCTTTAATTGTATATATTTGATATCTTTCACTTATTAACGACAAAACAAACATAATTAATGATGAAATATTTGTTTTCTCCTACTTTTTCCGATTCTTTAACGCCGCTTAACAAAAATAAAAATAAGTATTTAAATAATCGCAAAAAAGAGGTGCAACACAAGGACTTCCCAGGAGGTCACCCATCCTACTACTACTCTCGCCCAAGCACGCTTAACTGCGGAGTTCTGATGGGATCCGGTGCATTAGTGCTGGTATGATTGCACCTGGTATCTAATGCGCTTTAATTGTATATATTTGATTTCTTTCACTTATTAACGACAAAACAAACATAATTAATGATGAAATATTTGTTTTCTCCTACTTTTTCCGATTCTTTTACGCCGATTAACAAAAATAAAAATAAGTATTTAAATAATCTCAAAAAAGAGGTGCAACACAAGGACTTCCCAGGAGGTCACCCATCCTAGTACTACTCTCGCCCAAGCACGCTTAACTGCGGAGTTCTGATGGGATCCGGTACATTAGTGCTGGTATGATCGCACCTGGTGTCTAATGCGCTTTAATTGTATATATTTGATTTCTTTCACTTATTAACGACAAAACAAACATAATTAATGATGAAATATTTGTTTTCTCCTACTTTTTCCGATTCTTTTACGCCGATTAACAAAAATAAAAATAAGTATTTAAATAATCGCAAAAAAGAGGTGCAACACAAGGACTTCCCAGGAGGTCACCCATCCTAGTACTACTCTCGCCCAAGCACGCTTAACTGCGGAGTTCTGATGGGATCCGGTGCATTAGTGCTGGTATGATCGCACCTGGTATCTAATGCGCTTTAATTGTATATATTTGATTTCTTTCACTTATTAACGACAAAACAAACATAATTAATGATGAAATATTTGTTTTCTCCTACTTTTTCGGATTCTTTTACGCCGATTAACAAAAATAAAAATAAGTATTTAAATAATCGCAAAAAAGAGGTGCAACACAAGGACTTCCCAAGAGGTCACCCATCCTAGTACTACTCTCGCCCAAGCACGCTTAACTGCAGAGTTCTGATGGGATCCGGTGCATTAGTGCTGGTATGATCGCACCTGGTATCTAATGCGCTTTAATTGTATATATTTGATATCTTTCACTTATTAACGACAAAACAAACATAATTAATGATGAAATATTTGTTTTCTCCTACTTTTTCCGATTCTTTTACGCCGATTAACAAAAATAAAAATAAGTATTTAAATAATCGCAAAAAAGAGGTGCAACACAAGGACTTCCCAGGAGGTCACCCATCCTAGTACTACTCTCTCCCAAGCACGCTTAACTGCGGAGTTCTGATGGGATCCGGTGCATTAGTGCTGGTATGATCGCACCTGGTATCTAATGCGCTTTAATTGTATATATTTGATATCTTTCACTTATTAACGACAAAACAAACATAATTAATGATGAAATATTTGTTTTCTCCTACTTTTTCCGATTCTTTAACGCCGCTTAACAAAAATAAAAATAAGTATTTAAATAATCGCAAAAAAGAGGTGCAACACAAGGACTTCCCAGGAGGTCACCCATCCTACTACTACTCTCGCCCAAGCACGCTTAACTGCGGAGTTCTGATGGGATCCGGTGCATTAGTGCTGGTATGATTGCACCTGGTATCTAATGCGCTTTAATTGTATATATTTGATTTCTTTCACTTATTAACGACAAAACAAACATAATTAATGATGAAATATTTGTTTTCTCCTACTTTTTCCGATTCTTTTACGCCGATTAACAAAAATAAAAATAAGTATTTAAATAATCTCAAAAAAGAGGTGCAACACAAGGACTTCCCAGGAGGTCACCCATCCTAGTACTACTCTCGCCCAAGCACGCTTAACTGCGGAGTTCTGATGGGATCCGGTACATTAGTGCTGGTATGATCGCACCTGGTGTCTAATGCGCTTTAATTGTATATATTTGATTTCTTTCACTTATTAACGACAAAACAAACATAATTAATGATGAAATATTTGTTTTCTCCTACTTTTTCCGATTCTTTTACGCCGATTAACAAAAATAAAAATAAGTATTTAAATAATCGCAAAAAAGAGGTGCAACACAAGGACTTCCCAGGAGGTCACCCATCCTAGTACTACTCTCGCCCAAGCACGCTTAACTGCGGAGTTCTGATGGGATCCGGTGCATTAGTGCTGGTATGATCGCACCTGGTATCTAATGCGCTTTAATTGTATATATTTGATTTCTTTCACTTATTAACGACAAAACAAACATAATTAATGATGAAATATTTGTTTTCTCCTACTTTTTCGGATTCTTTTACGCCGATTAACAAAAATAAAAATAAGTATTTAAATAATCGCAAAAAAGAGGTGCAACACAAGGACTTCCCAAGAGGTCACCCATCCTAGTACTACTCTCGCCCAAGCACGCTTAACTGCAGAGTTCTGATGGGATCCGGTGCATTAGTGCTGGTATGATCGCACCTGGTATCTAATGCGCTTTAATTGTATATATTTGATATCTTTCACTTATTAACGACAAAACAAACATAATTAATGATGAAATATTTGTTTTCTCCTACTTTTTCCGATTCTTTTACGCCGATTAACAAAAATAAAAATAAGTATTTAAATAATCGCAAAAAAGAGGTGCAACACAAGGACTTCCCAGGAGGTCACCCATCCTAGTACTACTCTCGCCCAAGCACGCTTAACTGCGGAGTTCTGATGGGATCCGGTACATTAGTGCTGGTATGATCGCACCTGGTGTCTAATGCGCTTTAATTGTATATATTTGATTTCTTTCACTTATTAACGACAAAACAAACATAATTAATGATGAAATATTTGTTTTCTCCTACTTTTTCCGATTCTTTTACGCCGATTAACAAAAATAAAAATAAGTATTTAAATAATCGCAAAAAAGAGGTGCAACACAAGGACTTCCCAGGAGGTCACCCATCCTAGTACTACTCTCGCCCAAGCACGCTTAACTGCGGAGTTCTGATGGGATCCGGTGCATTAGTGCTGGTATGATCGCACCTGGTATCTAATGCGCTTTAATTGTATATATTTGATTTCTTTCACTTATTAACGACAAAACAAACATAATTAATGATGAAATATTTGTTTTCTCCTACTTTTTCGGATTCTTTTACGCCGATTAACAAAAATAAAAATAAGTATTTAAATAATCGCAAAAAAGAGGTGCAACACAAGGACTTCCCAAGAGGTCACCCATCCTAGTACTACTCTCGCCCAAGCACGCTTAACTGCAGAGTTCTGATGGGATCCGGTGCATTAGTGCTGGTATGATCGCACCTGGTATCTAATGCGCTTTAATTGTATATATTTGATATCTTTCACTTATTAACGACAAAACAAACATAATTAATGATGAAATATTTGTTTTCTCCTACTTTTTCCGATTCTTTTACGCCGATTAACAAAAATAAAAATAAGTATTTAAATAATCGCAAAAAAGAGGTGCAACACAAGGACTTCCCAGGAGGTCACCCATCCTAGTACTACTCTCGCCCAAGCACGCTTAACTGCGGAGTTCTGATGGGATCCGGTGCATTAGTGCTGGTATGATCGCACCTGGTATCTAATGCGCTTTAATTGTATATATTTGATTTCTTTCACTTATTAACGACAAAACAAACATAATTAATGATGAAATATTTGTTTTCTCCTACTTTTTCCGATTCTTTTACGCCGATTAACAAAAATAAAAATAAGTATTTAAATAATCTCAAAAAAGAGGTGCAACACAAGGACTTCCCAGGAGGTCACCCATCCTAGTACTACTCTCGCGCCAAGCACGCTTAACTGCGGAGTTCTGATGGGATCCGGTACATTAGTGCTGGTATGATCGCACCTGGTGTCTAATGCGCTTTAATTGTATATATTTGATTTCTTTCACTTATTAACGACAAAACAAACATAATTAATGATGAAATATTTGTTTTCTCCTACTTTTTCCGATTCTTTTACGCCGATTAACAAAAATAAAAATAAGTATTTAAATAATCGCAAAAAAGAGGTGCAACACAAGGACTTCCCAGGAGGTCACCCATCCTAGTACTACTCTCGCCCAAGCACGCTTAACTGCGGAGTTCTGATGGGATCCGGTACATTAGTGCTGGTATGATCGCACCTGGTGTCTAATGCGCTTTAATTGTATATATTTGATTTCTTTCACTTATTAACGACAAAACAAACATAATTAATGATGAAATATTTGTTTTCTCCTACTTTTTCCGATTCTTTTACGCCGATTAACAAAAATAAAAATAAGTATTTAAATAATCGCAAAAAAGAGGTGCAACACAAGGACTTCCCAGGAGGTCACCCATCCTAGTACTACTTTCGCCCAAGCACGCTTAACTGCGGAGTTCTGATGGGATCCGGTGTATTAGTGCTGGTATGATCGCACCTGGTATCTAATGCGCTTTAATTGTATATATTTGATTTCTTTCACTTATTAACGACAAAACAAACATAATTAATGATGAAATATTTGTTTTCTCCTACTTTTTCCGATTCTTTTACGCTGATTAACAAAAATAAAAATAAGTATTTAAATAATCGCAAAAAAGAGGTGCAACACAAGGACTTCCCAGGAGGTCACCCATCCTAGTACTACTCTCGCCCAAACACGCTTAACTGCGGAGTTCTGATGGGATCCGGTGCATTAGTGCTGGTATGATCGCACCTGGTATCTAATGCGCTTTAATTGTATATATTTGATTTCTTTCACTTATTAACGACAAAACAAACATAATTAATGATGAAATATTTGTTTTCTCCTACTTTTTCCGATTCTTTTACGCCGATTAACAAAAATAAAAATAAGTATTTAAATAATCGCAAAAAAGAGGTGCAACACAAGGACTTCCCAGGAGGTCACCCATCCTAGTACTACTCTCGCCCAAGCACGCTTAACTGCGGAGTTCTGATGGGATCTGGTGCAATAGTGCTGGTATGATCGCACCTGGTATCTAATGCGCTTTAATTGTATATATTTGATTTCTTTCATTTATTAACGACAAAACAAACATAATTAATGATGAAATATTTGTTTTCTCCTACTTTTTCCGATTCTTTTACGCCGATTAACAAAAATAAAAATAAGTATTTAAATAATCGCAAAAAAGAGGTGCAACACAAGGACTTCCCAGGAGGTCACCCATCCTAGTACTACTCTCGCCCAAGCACGCTTAACTGCGGAGTTCTGATGGGATCCGGTGCATTAGTGCTGGTATGATCGCACCTGGTATCTAATGCGCTTTAATTGTATATATTTGATATCTTTCACTTATTAACGACAAAACAAACATAATTAATGATGAAATATTTGTTTTCTCCTACTTTTTCCGATTCTTTTACGCCGCTTAAAAAAAATAAAAATAAGTATTTAAATAATCGCAAAAAAGAGGTGCAACACAAGGACTTCCCAGGAGGTCACCCATCCTAGTACTACTCTCGCCCAAGCACTCTTAACTGCGGAGTTCTGATGGGATCCGGTGCATTAGTGCTGGTATGATCGCACCTGGTATCTAATGCGCTTTAATTGTATATATTTGATATCTTTCACTTATTAACGACAAAACAAACATAATTAATGATGAAATATTTGTTTTCTCCTACTTTTTCCGATTCTTTTACGCCGATTAACAAAAATAAAAATAAGTATTTAAATAATCTCAAAACAGAGGTGCAACACAAGGACTTCCCAGGAGGTCACCCATCCTAGTACTACTCTCGCCCAAGCACGCTTAACTGCGGAGTTCTGATGGGATCCGGTACATTAGTGTTGGTATGATCGCACCTGGTGTCTAATGCGCTTTAATTGTATATATTTGATTTCTTTCACTTATTAACGACAAAACAAACATAATTAATGATGAAATATTTGTTTTCTCCTACTTTTTCCGATTCTTTTACGCCGATTAACAAAAATAAAAATAAGTATTTAAATAATCGCAAAAAAGAGGTGCAACACAAGGACTTCCCAGGAGGTCACCCATCCTAGTACTACTCTCGCCCAAGCACGCTTAACTGCGGAGTTCTGATGGGATCCGGTGCATTAGTGCTGGTATGATCGCACCTGGTATCTAATGCGCTTTAATTGTATATATTTGATATCTTTCACTTATTAACGACAAAACAAACATAATTAATGATGAAATATTTGTTTTCTCCTACTTTTTCCGATTCTTTAACGCCGCTTAACAAAAATAAAAATAAGTATTTAAATAATCGCAAAAAAGAGGTGCAACACAAGGACTTCCCAGGAGGTCACCCATCCTAGTACTACTCTCGCCCAAGCACGCTTAACTGCGGAGTTCTGATGGGATCCGGTGCATTAGTGCTGGTATGATTGCACCTGGTATCTAATGCGCTTTAATTGTATATATTTGATTTCTTTCACTTATTAACGACAAAACAAACATAATTAATGATGAAATATTTGTTTTCTCCTACTTTTTCCGATTCTTTTACGCCGATTAACAAAAATAAAAATAAGTATTTAAATAATCGCAAAAAAGAGGTGCAACACAAGGACTTCCCAGGAGGTCACCCATCCTAGTACTACTCTCGCCCAAGCACGCTTAACTGCGGAGTTCTGATGGGATCCGGTGCATTAGTGCTGGTATGATCGCACCTGGTATCTAATGCGCTTTAATTGTATATATTTGATATCTTTCACTTATTAACGACAAAACAAACATAATTAATGATGAAATATTTGTTTTCTCCTACTTTTTCCGATTCTTTAACGCCGCTTAACAAAAATAAAAATAAGTATTTAAATAATCGCAAAAAAGAGGTGCAACACAAGGACTTCCCAGGAGGTCACCCATCCTAGTACTACTCTCGCCCAAGCACGCTTAACTGCGGAGTTCTGATGGGATCCGGTGCATTAGTGCTGGTATGATCGCACCTGGTATCTAATGCGCTTTAATTGTATATATTTGATTTCTTTCACTTATTAACGACAAAACAAACATAATTAATGATGAAATATTTGTTTTCTCCTACTTTTTCCGATTCTTTTACGCCGATTAACAAAAATAAAAATAAGTATTTAAATAATCTCAAAAAAGAGGTGCAACACAAGGACTTCCCAGGAGGTCACCCATCCTAGTACTACTCTCGCCCAAGCACGCTTAACTGCGGAGTTCTGATGGGATCCGGTACATTAGTGCTGGTATGATCGCACCTGGTGTCTAATGCGCTTTAATTGTATATATTTGATTTCTTTCACTTATTAACGACAAAACAAACATAATTAATGATGAAATATTTGTTTTCTCCTACTTTTTCCGATTCTTTTACGCCGATTAACAAAAATAAAAATAAGTATTTAAATAATCGCAAAAAAGAGGTGCAACACAAGGACTTCCCAGGAGGTCACCCATCCTAGTACTACTCTCGCCCAAGCACGCTTAACTGCGGAGTTCTGATGGGATCCGGTACATTAGTGCTGGTATGATCGCACCTGGTGTCTAATGCGCTTTAATTGTATATATTTGATTTCTTTCACTTATTAACGACAAAACAAACATAATTAATGATGAAATATTTGTTTTCTCCTACTTTTTCCGATTCTTTTACGCCGATTAACAAAAATAAAAATAAGTATTTAAATAATCGCAAAAAAGAGGTGCAACACAAGGACTTCCCAGGAGGTCACCCATCCTAGTACTACTTTCGCCCAAGCACGCTTAACTGCGGAGTTCTGATGGGATCCGGTGTATTAGTGCTGGTATGATCGCACCTGGTATCTAATGCGCTTTAATTGTATATATTTGATTTCTTTCACTTATTAACGACAAAACAAACATAATTAATGATGAAATATTTGTTTTCTCCTACTTTTTCCGATTCTTTTACGCTGATTAACAAAAATAAAAATAAGTATTTAAATAATCGCAAAAAAGAGGTGCAACACAAGGACTTCCCAGGAGGTCACCCATCCTAGTACTACTCTCGCCCAAACACGCTTAACTGCGGAGTTCTGATGGGATCCGGTGCATTAGTGCTGGTATGATCGCACCTGGTATCTAATGCGCTTTAATTGTATATATTTGATTTCTTTCACTTATTAACGACAAAACAAACATAATTAATGATGAAATATTTGTTTTCTCCTACTTTTTCCGATTCTTTTACGCCGATTAACAAAAATAAAAATAAGTATTTAAATAATCGCAAAAAAGAGGTGCAACACAAGGACTTCCCAGGAGGTCACCCATCCTAGTACTACTCTCGCCCAAGCACGCTTAACTGCGGAGTTCTGATGGGATCCGGTGCATTAGTGCTGGTATGATCGCACCTGGTATCTAATGCGCTTTAATTGTATATATTTGATTTCTTTCACTTATTAACGACAAAACAAACATAATTAATGATGAAATATTTGTTTTCTCCTACTTTTTCCGATTCTTTTACGCCGATTAACAAAAATAAAAATAAGTATTTAAATAATCTCAAAAAAGAGGTGCAACACAAGGACTTCCCAGGAGGTCACCCATCCTAGTACTACTCTCGCCCAAGCACGCTTAACTGCGGAGTTCTGATGGGATCCGGTACATTAGTGCTGGTATGATCGCACCTGGTGTCTAATGCGCTTTAATTGTATATATTTGATTTCTTTCACTTATTAACGACAAAACAAACATAATTAATGATGAAATATTTGTTTTCTCCTACTTTTTCCGATTCTTTTACGCCGATTAACAAAAATAAAAATAAGTATTCAAATAATCGCAAAAAAGAGGTGCAACACAAGGACTTCCCAGGAGGTCACCCATCCTAGTACTACTCTCGCCCAAGCACGCTTAACTGCGGAGTTCTGATGGGATCCGGTGCATTAGTGCTGGTATGATCGCACCTGGTATCTAATGCGCTTTAATTGTATATATTTGATTTCTTTCACTTATTAACGACAAAACAAACATAATTAATGATGAAATATTTGTTTTCTCCTACTTTTTCCGATTCTTTTACGCCGATTAACAAAAATAAAAATAAGTATTTAAATAATCTCAAAAAAGAGGTGCAACACAAGGACTTCCCAGGAGGTCACCCATCCTAGTACTACTCTCGCCCAAGCACGCTTAACTGCGGAGTTCTGATGGGATCCGGTACATTAGTGCTGGTATGATCGCACCTGGTGTCTAATGCGCTTTAATTGTATATATTTGATTTCTTTCACTTATTAACGACAAAACAAACATAATTAATGATGAAATATTTGTTTTCTCCTACTTTTTCCGATTCTTTTACGCCGATTAACAAAAATAAAAATAAGTATTTAAATAATCGCAAAAAAGAGGTGCAACACAAGGACTTCCCAGGAGGTCACCCATCCTAGTACTACTCTCGCCCAAGCACGCTTAACTGCGGAGTTCTGATGGGATCCGGTACATTAGTGCTGGTATGATCGCACCTGGTGTCTAATGCGCTTTAATTGTATATATTTGATTTCTTTCACTTATTAACGACAAAACAAACATAATTAATGATGAAATATTTGTTTTCTCCTACTTTTTCCGATTCTTTTACGCCGATTAACAAAAATAAAAATAAGTATTTAAATAATCGCAAAAAAGAGGTGCAACACAAGGACTTCCCAGGAGGTCACCCATCCTAGTACTACTTTCGCCCAAGCACGCTTAACTGCGGAGTTCTGATGGGATCCGGTGTATTAGTGCTGGTATGATCGCACCTGGTATCTAATGCGCTTTAATTGTATATATTTGATTTCTTTCACTTATTAACGACAAAACAAACATAATTAATGATGAAATATTTGTTTTCTCCTACTTTTTCCGATTCTTTTACGCTGATTAACAAAAATAAAAATAAGTATTTAAATAATCGCAAAAAAGAGGTGCAACACAAGGACTTCCCAGGAGGTCACCCATCCTAGTACTACTCTCGCCCAAACACGCTTAACTGCGGAGTTCTGATGGGATCCGGTGCATTAGTGCTGGTATGATCGCACCTGGTATCTAATGCGCTTTAATTGTATATATTTGATTTCTTTCACTTATTAACGACAAAACAAACATAATTAATGATGAAATATTTGTTTTCTCCTACTTTTTCCGATTCTTTTACGCCGATTAACAAAAATAAAAATAAGTATTTAAATAATCGCAAAAAAGAGGTGCAACACAAGGACTTCCCAGGAGGTCACCCATCCTAGTACTACTCTCGCCCAAGCACGCTTAACTGCGGAGTTCTGATGGGATCCGGTGCATTAGTGCTGGTATGATCGCACCTGGTATCTAATGCGCTTTAATTGTATATATTTGATTTCTTTCACTTATTAACGACAAAACAAACATAATTAATGATGAAATATTTGTTTTCTCCTACTTTTTCCGATTCTTTTACGCCGATTAACAAAAATAAAAATAAGTATTTAAATAATCTCAAAAAAGAGGTGCAACACAAGGACTTCCCAGGAGGTCACCCATCCTAGTACTACTCTCGCCCAAGCACGCTTAACTGCGGAGTTCTGATGGGATCCGGTACATTAGTGCTGGTATGATCGCACCTGGTGTCTAATGCGCTTTAATTGTATATATTTGATTTCTTTCACTTATTAACGACAAAACAAACATAATTAATGATGAAATATTTGTTTTCTCCTACTTTTTCCGATTCTTTTACGCCGATTAACAAAAATAAAAATAAGTATTTAAATAATCGCAAAAAAGAGGTGCAACACAAGGACTTCCCAGGAGGTCACCCATCCTAGTACTACTCTCGCCCAAGCACGCTTAACTGCGGAGTTCTGATGGGATCCGGTACATTAGTGCTGGTATGATCGCACCTGGTGTCTAATGCGCTTTAATTGTATATATTTGATTTCTTTCACTTATTAACGACAAAACAAACATAATTAATGATGAAATATTTGTTTTCTCCTACTTTTTCCGATTCTTTTACGCCGATTAACAAAAATAAAAATAAGTATTTAAATAATCGCAAAAAAGAGGTGCAACACAAGGACTTCCCAGGAGGTCACCCATCCTAGTACTACTTTCGCCCAAGCACGCTTAACTGCGGAGTTCTGATGGGATCCGGTGTATTAGTGCTGGTATGATCGCACCTGGTATCTAATGCGCTTTAATTGTATATATTTGATTTCTTTCACTTATTAACGACAAAACAAACATAATTAATGATGAAATATTTGTTTTCTCCTACTTTTTCCGATTCTTTTACGCTGATTAACAAAAATAAAAATAAGTATTTAAATAATCGCAAAAAAGAGGTGCAACACAAGGACTTCCCAGGAGGTCACCCATCCTAGTACTACTCTCGCCCAAACACGCTTAACTGCGGAGTTCTGATGGGATCCGGTGCATTAGTGCTGGTATGATCGCACCTGGTATCTAATGCGCTTTAATTGTATATATTTGATTTCTTTCACTTATTAACGACAAAACAAACATAATTAATGATGAAATATTTGTTTTCTCCTACTTTTTCCGATTCTTTTACGCCGATTAACAAAAATAAAAATAAGTATTTAAATAATCGCAAAAAAGAGGTGCAACACAAGGACTTCCCAGGAGGTCACCCATCCTAGTACTACTCTCGCCCAAGCACGCTTAACTGCGGAGTTCTGATGGGATCTGGTGCAATAGTGCTGATATGATCGCACCTGGTATCTAATGCGCTTTAATTGTATATATTTGATTTCTTTCATTTATTAACGACAAAACAAACATAATTAATGATGAAATATTTGTTTTCTCCTACTTTTTCCGATTCTTTTACGCCGATTAACAAAAATAAAAATAAGTATTTAAATAATCGCAAAAAAGAGGTGCAACACAAGGACTTCCCAGGAGGTCACCCATCCTAGTACTACTCTCGCCCAAGCACGCTTAACTGCGGAGTTCTGATGGGATCCGGTGCATTAGTGCTGGTATGATCGCACCTGGTATCTAATGCGCTTTAATTGTATATATTTGATATCTTTCACTTATTAACGACAAAACAAACATAATTAATGATGAAATATTTGTTTTCTCCTACTTTTTCCGATTCTTTTACGCCGCTTAAAAAAAATAAAAATAAGTATTTAAATAATCGCAAAAAAGAGGTGCAACACAAGGACTTCCCAGGAGGTCACCCATCCTAGTACTACTCTCGCCCAAGCACTCTTAACTGCGGAGTTCTGATGGGATCCGGTGCATTAGTGCTGGTATGATCGCACCTGGTATCTAATGCGCTTTAATTGTATATATTTGATATCTTTCACTTATTAACGACAAAACAAACATAATTAATGATGAAATATTTGTTTTCTCCTACTTTTTCCGATTCTTTTACGCCGATTAACAAAAATAAAAATAAGTATTTAAATAATCTCAAAACAGAGGTGCAACACAAGGACTTCCCAGGAGGTCACCCATCCTAGTACTACTCTCGCCCAAGCACGCTTAACTGCGGAGTTCTGATGGGATCCGGTACATTAGTGTTGGTATGATCGCACCTGGTGTCTAATACGCTTTAATTGTATATATTTGATTTCTTTCACTTATTAACGACAAAACAAACATAATTAATGATGAAATATTTGTTTTCTCCTACTTTTTCCGATTCTTTTACGCCGATTAACAAAAATAAAAATAAGTATTTAAATAATCGCAAAAAAGAGGTGCAACACAAGGACTTCCCAGGAGGTCACCCATCCTAGTACTACTCTCGCCCAAGCACGCTTAACTGCGGAGTTCTGATGGGATCCGGTGCATTAGTGCTGGTATGATCGCACCTGGTATCTAATGCGCTTTAATTGTATATATTTGATATCTTTCACTTATTAACGACAAAACAAACATAATTAATGATGAAATATTTGTTTTCTCCTACTTTTTCCGATTCTTTAACGCCGCTTAACAAAAATAAAAATAAGTATTTAAATAATCGCAAAAAAGAGGTGCAACACAAGGACTTCCCAGGAGGTCACCCATCCTAGTACTACTCTCGCCCAAGCACGCTTAACTGCGGAGTTCTGATGGGATCCGGTGCATTAGTGCTGGTATGATTGCACCTGGTATCTAATGCGCTTTAATTGTATATATTTGATTTCTTTCACTTATTAACGACAAAACAAACATAATTAATGATGAAATATTTGTTTTCTCCTACTTTTTCCGATTCTTTTACGCCGATTAACAAAAATAAAAATAAGTATTTAAATAATCGCAAAAAAGAGGTGCAACACAAGGACTTCCCAGGAGGTCACCCATCCTAGTACTACTCTCGCCCAAGCACGCTTAACTGCGGAGTTCTGATGGGATCCGGTGCATTAATGCTGGTATGATCGCACCTGGTATCTAATGCGCTTTAATTGTATATATTTGATATCTTTCACTTATTAACGACAAAACAAACATAATTAATGATGAAATATTTGTTTTCTCCTACTTTTTCCGATTCTTTAACGCCGCTTAACAAAAATAAAAATAAGTATTTAAATAATCGCAAAAAAGAGGTGCAACACAAGGACTTCCCAGGAGGTCACCCATCCTAGTACTACTCTCGCCCAAGCACGCTTAACTGCGGAGTTCTGATGGGATCCGGTGCATTAGTGCTGGTATGATCGCACCTGGTATCTAATGCGCTTTAATTGTATATATTTGATTTCTTTCACTTATTAACGACAAAACAAACATAATTAATGATGAAATATTTGTTTTCTCCTACTTTTTCCGATTCTTTTACGCCGATTAACAAAAATAAAAATAAGTATTTAAATAATCTCAAAAAAGAGGTGCAACACAAGGACTTCCCAGGAGGTCACCCATCCTAGTACTACTCTCGCCCAAGCACGCTTAACTGCGGAGTTCTGATGGGATCCGGTACATTAGTGCTGGTATGATCGCACCTGGTGTCTAATGCGCTTTAATTGTATATATTTGATTTCTTTCACTTATTAACGACAAAACAAACATAATTAATGATGAAATATTTGTTTTCTCCTACTTTTTCCGATTCTTTTACGCCGATTAACAAAAATAAAAATAAGTATTTAAATAATCGCAAAAAAGAGGTGCAACACAAGGACTTCCCAGGAGGTCACCCATCCTAGTACTACTCTCGCCCAAGCACGCTTAACTGCGGAGTTCTGATGGGATCCGGTACATTAGTGCTGGTATGATCGCACCTGGTGTCTAATGCGCTTTAATTGTATATATTTGATTTCTTTCACTTATTAACGACAAAACAAACATAATTAATGATGAAATATTTGTTTTCTCCTACTTTTTCCGATTCTTTTACGCCGATTAACAAAAATAAAAATAAGTATTTAAATAATCGCAAAAAAGAGGTGCAACACAAGGACTTCCCAGGAGGTCACCCATCCTAGTACTACTTTCGCCCAAGCACGCTTAACTGCGGAGTTCTGATGGGATCCGGTGTATTAGTGCTGGTATGATCGCACCTGGTATCTAATGCGCTTTAATTGTATATATTTGATTTCTTTCACTTATTAACGACAAAACAAACATAATTAATGATGAAATATTTGTTTTCTCCTACTTTTTCCGATTCTTTTACGCTGATTAACAAAAATAAAAATAAGTATTTAAATAATCGCAAAAAAGAGGTGCAACACAAGGACTTCCCAGGAGGTCACCCATCCTAGTACTACTCTCGCCCAAACACGCTTAACTGCGGAGTTCTGATGGGATCCGGTGCATTAGTGCTGGTATGATCGCACCTGGTATCTAATGCGCTTTAATTGTATATATTTGATTTCTTTCACTTATTAACGACAAAACAAACATAATTAATGATGAAATATTTGTTTTCTCCTACTTTTTCCGATTCTTTTACGCCGATTAACAAAAATAAAAATAAGTATTTAAATAATCGCAAAAAAGAGGTGCAACACAAGGACTTCCCAGGAGGTCACCCATCCTAGTACTACTCTCGCCCAAGCACGCTTAACTGCGGAGTTCTGATGGGATCTGGTGCAATAGTGCTGATATGATCGCACCTGGTATCTAATGCGCTTTAATTGTATATATTTGATTTCTTTCATTTATTAACGACAAAACAAACATAATTAATGATGAAATATTTGTTTTCTCCTACTTTTTCCGATTCTTTTACGCCGATTAACAAAAATAAAAATAAGTATTTAAATAATCGCAAAAAAGAGGTGCAACACAAGGACTTCCCAGGAGGTCACCCATCCTAGTACTACTCTCGCCCAAGCACGCTTAACTGCGGAGTTCTGATGGGATCCGGTGCATTAGTGCTGGTATGATCGCACCTGGTATCTAATGCGCTTTAATTGTATATATTTGATATCTTTCACTTATTAACGACAAAACAAACATAATTAATGATGAAATATTTGTTTTCTCCTACTTTTTCCGATTCTTTTACGCCGCTTAAAAAAAATAAAAATAAGTATTTAAATAATCGCAAAAAAGAGGTGCAACACAAGGACTTCCCAGGAGGTCACCCATCCTAGTACTACTCTCGCCCAAGCACTCTTAACTGCGGAGTTCTGATGGGATCCGGTGCATTAGTGCTGGTATGATCGCACCTGGTATCTAATGCGCTTTAATTGTATATATTTGATATCTTTCACTTATTAACGACAAAACAAACATAATTAATGATGAAATATTTGTTTTCTCCTACTTTTTCCGATTCTTTTACGCCGATTAACAAAAATAAAAATAAGTATTTAAATAATCTCAAAACAGAGGTGCAACACAAGGACTTCCCAGGAGGTCACCCATCCTAGTACTACTCTCGCCCAAGCACGCTTAACTGCGGAGTTCTGATGGGATCCGGTACATTAGTGTTGGTATGATCGCACCTGGTGTCTAATGCGCTTTAATTGTATATATTTGATTTCTTTCACTTATTAACGACAAAACAAACATAATTAATGATGAAATATTTGTTTTCTCCTACTTTTTCCGATTCTTTTACGCCGATTAACAAAAATAAAAATAAGTATTTAAATAATCGCAAAAAAGAGGTGCAACACAAGGACTTCCCAGGAGGTCACCCATCCTAGTACTACTCTCGCCCAAGCACGCTTAACTGCGGAGTTCTGATGGGATCCGGTGCATTAGTGCTGGTATGATCGCACCTGGTATCTAATGCGCTTTAATTGTATATATTTGATATCTTTCACTTATTAACGACAAAACAAACATAATTAATGATGAAATATTTGTTTTCTCCTACTTTTTCCGATTCTTTAACGCCGCTTAACAAAAATAAAAATAAGTATTTAAATAATCGCAAAAAAGAGGTGCAACACAAGGACTTCCCAGGAGGTCACCCATCCTAGTACTACTCTCGCCCAAGCACGCTTAACTGCGGAGTTCTGATGGGATCCGGTGCATTAGTGCTGGTATGATTGCACCTGGTATCTAATGCGCTTTAATTGTATATATTTGATTTCTTTCACTTATTAACGACAAAACAAACATAATTAATGATGAAATATTTGTTTTCTCCTACTTTTTCCGATTCTTTTACGCCGATTAACAAAAATAAAAATAAGTATTTAAATAATCGCAAAAAAGAGGTGCAACACAAGGACTTCCCAGGAGGTCACCCATCCTAGTACTACTCTCGCCCAAGCACGCTTAACTGCGGAGTTCTGATGGGATCCGGTGCATTAGTGCTGGTATGATCGCACCTGGTATCTAATGCGCTTTAATTGTATATATTTGATATCTTTCACTTATTAACGACAAAACAAACATAATTAATGATGAAATATTTGTTTTCTCCTACTTTTTTCCGATTCTTTAACGCCGCTTAACAAAAATAAAAATAAGTATTTAAATAATCGCAAAAAAGAGGTGCAACACAAGGACTTCCCAGGAGGTCACCCATCCTAGTACTACTCTCGCCCAAGCACGCTTAACTGCGGAGTTCTGATGGGATCCGGTGCATTAGTGCTGGTATGATTGCACCTGGTATCTAATGCGCTTTAATTGTATATATTTGATTTCTTTCACTTATTAACGACAAAACAAACATAATTAATGATGAAATATTTGTTTTCTCCTACTTTTTCCGATTCTTTTACGCCGATTAACAAAAATAAAAATAAGTATTTAAATAATCGCAAAAAAGAGGTGCAACACAAGGACTTCCCAGGAGGTCACCCATCCTAGTACTACTCTCGCCCAAGCACGCTTAACTGCGGAGTTCTGATGGGATCCGGTGCATTAGTGCTGGTATGATCGCACCTGGTATCTAATGCGCTTTAATTGTATATATTTGATTTCTTTCACTTATTAACGACAAAACAAACATAATTAATGATGAAATATTTGTTTTCTCCTACTTTTTTCCGATTCTTTTACGCCGATTAACAAAAATAAAAATAAGTATTTAAATAATCGCAAAAAAGAGGTGCAACACAAGGACTTCCCAGGAGGTCACCCATCCTAGTACTACTCTCGCCCAAGCACGCTTAACTGCGGAGTTCTGATGGGATCCGGTGCAATAGTGCTGGTATGATCGCACCTGGTATCTAATGCGCTTTAATTGTATATATTTGATTTCTTTCACTTATTAACGACAAAACAAACATAATTAATGATGAAATATTTGTTTTCTCCTACTTTTTCCGATTCTTTTACGCCGATTAACAAAAATAAAAATAAGTATTTAAATAATCGCAAAAAAGAGGTGCAACACAAGGACTTCCCAGGAGGTCACCCATCCTAGTACTACTCTCGCCCAAACACGCTTAACTGCGGAGTTCTGATGGGATCCGGTGCATTAGTGCTGGTATGATCGCACCTTGTATCTAATGCGCTTTAATTGTATATATTTGATTTCTTTCACTTATTAACGACAAAACAAACATAATTAATGATGAAATATTTGTTTTCTCCTACTTTTTCTGATTCTTTTACGCCGATTAACAAAAATAAAAATAAGTATTTAAATAATCGCAAAAAAGAGGTGCAACACAAGGACTTCCCAGGAGGTCACCCATCCTAGTACTACTCTCGCCCAAGCATGCTTAACTGCGGAGTTCTGATGGGATCCGGTGCATTAGTGCTGGTATGATCGCACCTGGTGTCTAATGCGCTTTAATTGTATATATTTGATTTCTTTCACTTATTAACGACAAAACAAACATAATTAATGATGAAATATTTGTTTTCTCCTACTTTTTCCGATTCTTTTACGCCGATTAACAAAAATAAAAATAAGTATTTAAATAATCGCAAAAAAGAGGTGCAACACAAGGACTTCCCAGGAGGTCACCCATTCTAGTACTACTCTCGCCCAAGCACGCTTAACTGCGGAGTTCTGATGGGATCCGGTGCATTAGTGCTGGTATGATCGCACCTGGTATCTTATGCGCTTTAATTGTATATATTTGATTTCTTTCACTTATTAACGACAAAACAAACATAATTAATGATGAAATATTTGTTTTCTCCTACTTTTTCCGATTCTTTTACGCCGATTAACAAAAATAAAAATAAGTATTTAAATAATCGCAAAAAAGAGGTGCAACACAAGGACTTCCCAGGAGGTCACCCATCCTAGTACTACTCTCGCCCAAGCACGCTTAACTGGGGAGTTCTGATGGGATCCGGTGCATTAGTGCTGGTATGATCGCACCTGGTATCTAATGCGCTTTAATTGTATATATTTGATTTCTTTCACTTATTAACGACAAAACAAACATAATTAATGATGAAATATTTGTTTTCTCCTACTTTTTCCGATTCTTTTACGCCGATTAACAAAAATAAAAATAAGTATTTAAATAATCGCAAAAAAGAGGTGCAACACAAGGACTTCCCAGGAGGTCACCCATCCTAGTACTGCTCTCGCCCAAGCACGCTTAACTGCGGAGTTCTGATGGGATCCGGTGCATTAGTGCTGGTATGATCGCACCTGGTATCTAATGCGCTTTAATTGTATATATTTGATTTCTTTCACTTATTAACGACAAAACAAACATAATTAATGATGAAATATTTGTTTTCTCCTACTTTTTCCGATTCTTTTACGCCGATTAACAAAAATAAAAATAAGTATTTAAATAATCGCAAAAAAGAGGTGCGAACACAAGGACTTCCCAGGAGGTCACCCATCCTAGTACTACTCTCCGCCCAAACACGCTTAACTGCGGAGTTCTGATGGGATCCGGTGCATTAGTGCTGGTATGATCGCACCTTGTATCTAATGCGCTTTAATTGTATATATTTGATTTCTTTCACTTATTAACGACAAAACAAACATAATTAATGATGAAATATTTGTTTTCTCCTACTTTTTCCGATTCTTTTACGCCGATTACAAAAATAAAAATAAGTATTTAAATAATCCGCAAAAAGAGGTGCAACACAAGGACTTCCCAGGAGGTCACCCATCCTAGTACTACTCTCGCCCAAGCACGCTTAACTGCGGAGCGCTTAACTGCGGAGTTCTGATGGGATCCGGTGCATTAGTGCTGGTATGATCGCACCTGGTATCTAATGCGCTTTAATTGTATATATTTGATTTCTTTCACTTATTAACGACAAAACAAACATAATTAATGATGAAATATTTGTTTTCTCCTACTTTTTCCGATTCTTTTACGCCGATTAACAAAAATAAAAATAAGTATTTAAATAATCGCAAAAAAGAGGTGCAACACAAGGACTTCCCAGGAGGTCACCCATCCTAGTACTACTCTCGCCCAAGCACGCTTAACTGCGGAGTTCTGATGGGATCCGGTGCATTAGTGCTGGTATGATCGCACCTGGTATCTAATGCGCTTTAATTGTATATATTTGATTTCTTTCACTTATTAACGACAAAACAAACATAATTAATGATGAAATATTTGTTTTCTCCTACTTTTTCCGATTCTTTTACGCCGATTAACAAAAATAAAAATAAGTATTTAAATAATCGCAAAAAAGAGGTGCAACACAAGGACTTCCCTGGAGGTCACCCATCCTAGTACTACTCTCGCCCAAGCACGCTTAACTGCGGAGTTCTGATGGGATCCGGTGCAATAGTGCTGGTATGATCGCACCTGGTATCTAATGCGCTTTAATTGTATATATTTGATTTCTTTCACTTATTAACGACAAAACAAACATAATTAATGATGAAATATTTGTTTTCTCCTACTTTTTCCGATTCTTTTACGCCGATTAACAAAAATAAAAATAAGTATTTAAATAATCGCAAAAAAGAGGTGCAACACAAGGACTTCCCAGGAGGTCACCCATCCTAGTACTACTCTCGCCCAAACACGCTTAACTGCGGAGTTCTGATGGGATCCGGTGCATTAGTGCTGGTATGATCGCACCTTGTATCTAATGCGCTTTAATTGTATATATTTGATTTCTTTCACTTATTAACGACAAAACAAACATAATTAATGATGAAATATTTGTTTTCTCCTACTTTTTCTGATTCTTTTACGCCGATTAACAAAAATAAAAATAAGTATTTAAATAATCGCAAAAAAGAGGTGCAACACAAGGACTTCCCAGGAGGTCACCCATCCTAGTACTACTCTCGCCCAAGCATGCTTAACTGCGGAGTTCTGATGGGATCCGGTGCATTAGTGCTGGTATGATCGCACCTGGTGTCTAATGCGCTTTAATTGTATATATTTGATTTCTTTCACTTATTAACGACAAAACAAACATAATTAATGATGAAATATTTGTTTTCTCCTACTTTTTCCGATTCTTTTACGCCGATTAACAAAAATAAAAATAAGTATTTAAATAATCGCAAAAAAGAGGTGCAACACAAGGACTTCCCAGGAGGTCACCCATTCTAGTACTACTCTCGCCCAAGCACGCTTAACTGCGGAGTTCTGATGGGATCCGGTGCATTAGTGCTGGTATGATCGCACCTGGTATCTTATGCGCTTTAATTGTATATATTTGATTTCTTTCACTTATTAACGACAAAACAAACATAATTAATGATGAAATATTTGTTTTCTCCTACTTTTTCCGATTCTTTTACGCCGATTAACAAAAATAAAAATAAGTATTTAAATAATCGCAAAAAAGAGGTGCAACACAAGGACTTCCCAGGAGGTCACCCATCCTAGTACTACTCTCGCCCAAGCACGCTTAACTGCGGAGTTCTGATGGGATCCGGTGCATTAGTGCTGGTATGATCGCACCTGGTATCTAATGCGCTTTAATTGTATATATTTGATTTCTTTCACTTATTAACGACAAAACAAACATAATTAATGATGAAATATTTGTTTTCTCCTACTTTTTCCGATTCTTTTACGCCGATTAACAAAAATAAAAATAAGTATTTAAATAATCGCAAAAAAGAGGTGCAACACAAGGACTTCCCAGGAGGTCACCCATCCTAGTACTGCTCTCGCCCAAGCACGCTTAACTGCGGAGTTTTGATGGGATCCGGTGCATTAGTGCTGGTATGATCGCACCTGGTATCTAATGCGCTTTAATTGTATATATTTGATTTCTTTCACTTATTAACGACAAAACAAACATAATTAATGATGAAATATTTGTTTTCTCCTACTTTTTCCGATTCTTTTACGCCGATTAACAAAAATAAAAATAAGTATTTAAATAATCGCAAAAAAGAGGTGCAACACAAGGACTTCCCAGGAGGTCACCCATCCTAGTACTGCTCTCGCCCAAGCACGCTTAACTGCGGAGTTCTGATGGGATCCGGTGCATTAGTGCTGGTATGATCGCACCTGGTATCTAATGCGCTTTAATTGTATATATTTGATTTCTTTCACTTATTAACGACAAAACAAACATAATTAATGATGAAATATTTGTTTTCTCCTACTTTTTCCGATTCTTTTACGCCGATTAACAAAAATAAAAATAAGTATTTAAATAATCGCAAAAAAGAGGTGCAACACAAGGACTTCCCAGGAGGTCACCCATCCTAGTACTACTCTCGCCCAAACACGCTTAACTGCGGAGTTCTGATGGGATCCGGTGCATTAGTGCTGGTATGATCGCACCTTGTATCTAATGCGCTTTAATTGTATATATTTGATTTCTTTCACTTATTAACGACAAAACAAACATAATTAATGATGAAATATTTGTTTTCTCCTACTTTTTCCGATTCTTTTACGCCGATTAACAAAAATAAAAATAAGTATTTAAATAATCGCAAAAAAGAGGTGCAACACAAGGACTTCCCAGGAGGTCACCCATCCTAGTACTACTCTCGCCCAAGCACGCTTAACTGCGGAGTTCTGATGGGATCCGGTGCATTAGTGCTGGTATGATCGCACCTGGTATCTAATGCGCTTTAATTGTATATATTTGATTTCTTTCACTTATTAACGACAAAACAAACATAATTAATGATTAAATATTTGTTTTCTCCTACTTTTTCCGATTCTTTTACGCCGATTAACAAAAATAAAAATAAGTATTTAAATAATCGCAAAAAAGAGGTGCAACACAAGGACTTCCCAGGAGGTCACCCATCCTAGTACTGCTCTCGCCCAAGCACGCTTAACTGCGGAGTTCTGATGGGATCCGGTGCATTAGTGCTGGTATGATCGCACCTGGTATCTAATGCGCTTTAATTGTATATATTTGATTTCTTTCACTTATTAACGACAAAACAAACATAATTAATGATGAAATATTTGTTTTCTCCTACTTTTTCCGATTCTTTTACGCCGATTAACAAAAATAAAAATAAGTATTTAAATAATCGCAAAAAAGAGGTGCAACACAAGGACTTCCCAGGAGGTCACCCATCCTAGTACTACTCTCGCCCAAGCACGCTTAACTGCGGAGTTCTGATGGGATCCGGTGCATTAGTGCTGGTATGATCGCACCTGGTATCTAATGCGCTTTAATTGTATATATTTGATTTCTTTCACTTATTAACGACAAAACAAACATAATTAATGATGAAATATTTGTTTTCTCCTACTTTTTCCGATTCTTTTACGCCGATTAACAAAAATAAAAATAAGTATTTAAATAATCGCAAAAAAGAGGTGCAACACAAGGACTTCCCTGGAGGTCACCCATCCTAGTACTACTCTCGCCCAAGCACGCTTAACTGCGGAGTTCTGATGGGATCCGGTGCAATAGTGCTGGTATGATCGCACCTGGTATCTAATGCGCTTTAATTGTATATATTTGATTTCTTTCACTTATTAACGACAAAACAAACATAATTAATGATGAAATATTTGTTTTCTCCTACTTTTTCCGATTCTTTTACGCCGATTAACAAAAATAAAAATAAGTATTTAAATAATCGCAAAAAAGAGGTGCAACACAAGGACTTCCCAGGAGGTCACCCATCCTAGTACTACTCTCGCCCAAACACGCTTAACTGCGGAGTTCTGATGGGATCCGGTGCATTAGTGCTGGTATGATCGCACCTTGTATCTAATGCGCTTTAATTGTATATATTTGATTTCTTTCACTTATTAACGACAAAACAAACATAATTAATGATGAAATATTTGTTTTCTCCTACTTTTTCTGATTCTTTTACGCCGATTAACAAAAATAAAAATAAGTATTTAAATAATCGCAAAAAAGAGGTGCAACACAAGGACTTCCCAGGAGGTCACCCATCCTAGTACTACTCTCGCCCAAGCATGCTTAACTGCGGAGTTCTGATGGGATCCGGTGCATTAGTGCTGGTATGATCGCACCTGGTGTCTAATGCGCTTTAATTGTATATATTTGATTTCTTTCACTTATTAACGACAAAACAAACATAATTAATGATGAAATATTTGTTTTCTCCTACTTTTTCCGATTCTTTTACGCCGATTAACAAAAATAAAAATAAGTATTTAAATAATCGCAAAAAAGAGGTGCAACACAAGGACTTCCCAGGAGGTCACCCATTCTAGTACTACTCTCGCCCAAGCACGCTTAACTGCGGAGTTCTGATGGGATCCGGTGCATTAGTGCTGGTATGATCGCACCTGGTATCTTATGCGCTTTAATTGTATATATTTGATTTCTTTCACTTATTAACGACAAAACAAACATAATTAATGATGAAATATTTGTTTTCTCCTACTTTTTCCGATTCTTTTACGCCGATTAACAAAAATAAAAATAAGTATTTAAATAATCGCAAAAAAGAGGTGCAACACAAGGACTTCCCAGGAGGTCACCCATCCTAGTACTGCTCTCGCCCAAGCACGCTTAACTGCGGAGTTTTGATGGGATCCGGTGCATTAGTGCTGGTATGATCGCACCTGGTATCTAATGCGCTTTAATTGTATATATTTGATTTCTTTCACTTATTAACGACAAAACAAACATAATTAATGATGAAATATTTGTTTTCTCCTACTTTTTCCGATTCTTTTACGCCGATTAACAAAAATAAAAATAAGTATTTAAATAATCGCAAAAAAGAGGTGCAACACAAGGACTTCCCAGGAGGTCACCCATCCTAGTACTGCTCTCGCCCAAGCACGCTTAACTGCGGAGTTCTGATGGGATCCGGTGCATTAGTGCTGGTATGATCGCACCTGGTATCTAATGCGCTTTAATTGTATATATTTGATTTCTTTCACTTATTAACGACAAAACAAACATAATTAATGATGAAATATTTGTTTTCTCCTACTTTTTCCGATTCTTTTACGCCGATTAACAAAAATAAAAATAAGTATTTAAATAATCGCAAAAAAGAGGTGCAACACAAGGACTTCCCAGGAGGTCACCCATCCTAGTACTACTCTCGCCCAAACACGCTTAACTGCGGAGTTCTGATGGGATCCGGTGCATTAGTGCTGGTATGATCGCACCTTGTATCTAATGCGCTTTAATTGTATATATTTGATTTCTTTCACTTATTAACGACAAAACAAACATAATTAATGATGAAATATTTGTTTTCTCCTACTTTTTCCGATTCTTTTACGCCGATTAACAAAAATAAAAATAAGTATTTAAATAATCGCAAAAAAGAGGTGCAACACAAGGACTTCCCAGGAGGTCACCCATCCTAGTACTACTCTCGCCCAAGCACGCTTAACTGCGGAGTTCTGATGGGATCCGGTGCATTAGTGCTGGTATGATCGCACCTGGTATCTAATGCGCTTTAATTGTATATATTTGATTTCTTTCACTTATTAACGACAAAACAAACATAATTAATGATGAAATATTTGTTTTCTCCTACTTTTTCCGATTCTTTTACGCCGATTAACAAAAATAAAAATAAGTATTTAAATAATCGCAAAAAAGAGGTGCAACACAAGGACTTCCCAGGAGGTCACCCATCCTAGTACTGCTCTCGCCCAAGCACGCTTAACTGCGGAGTTCTGATGGGATCCGGTGCATTAGTGCTGGTATGATCGCACCTGGTATCTAATGCGCTTTAATTGTATATATTTGATTTCTTTCACTTATTAACGACAAAACAAACATAATTAATGATGAAATATTTGTTTTCTCCTACTTTTTCCGATTCTTTTACGCCGATTAACAAAAATAAAAATAAGTATTTAAATAATCGCAAAAAAGAGGTGCAACACAAGGACTTCCCAGGAGGTCACCCATCCTAGTACTACTCTCGCCCAAGCACGCTTAACTGCGGAGTTCTGATGGGATCCGGTGCATTAGTGCTGGTATGATCGCACCTGGTATCTAATGCGCTTTAATTGTATATATTTGATTTCTTTCACTTATTAACGACAAAACAAACATAATTAATGATGAAATATTTGTTTTCTCCTACTTTTTCCGATTCTTTTACGCCGATTAACAAAAATAAAAATAAGTATTTAAATAATCGCAAAAAAGAGGTGCAACACAAGGACTTCCCTGGAGGTCACCCATCCTAGTACTACTCTCGCCCAAGCACGCTTAACTGCGGAGTTCTGATGGGATCCGGTGCAATAGTGCTGGTATGATCGCACCTGGTATCTAATGCGCTTTAATTGTATATATTTGATTTCTTTCACTTATTAACGACAAAACAAACATAATTAATGATGAAATATTTGTTTTCTCCTACTTTTTCCGATTCTTTTACGCCGATTAACAAAAATAAAAATAAGTATTTAAATAATCGCAAAAAAGAGGTGCAACACAAGGACTTCCCAGGAGGTCACCCATCCTAGTACTACTCTCGCCCAAACACGCTTAACTGCGGAGTTCTGATGGGATCCGGTGCATTAGTGCTGGTATGATCGCACCTTGTATCTAATGCGCTTTAATTGTATATATTTGATTTCTTTCACTTATTAACGACAAAACAAACATAATTAATGATGAAATATTTGTTTTCTCCTACTTTTTCTGATTCTTTTACGCCGATTAACAAAAATAAAAATAAGTATTTAAATAATCGCAAAAAAGAGGTGCAACACAAGGACTTCCCAGGAGGTCACCCATCCTAGTACTACTCTCGCCCAAGCATGCTTAACTGCGGAGTTCTGATGGGATCCGGTGCATTAGTGCTGGTATGATCGCACCTGGTGTCTAATGCGCTTTAATTGTATATATTTGATTTCTTTCACTTATTAACGACAAAACAAACATAATTAATGATGAAATATTTGTTTTCTCCTACTTTTTCCGATTCTTTTACGCCGATTAACAAAAATAAAAATAAGTATTTAAATAATCGCAAAAAAGAGGTGCAACACAAGGACTTCCCAGGAGGTCACCCATTCTAGTACTACTCTCGCCCAAGCACGCTTAACTGCGGAGTTCTGATGGGATCCGGTGCATTAGTGCTGGTATGATCGCACCTGGTATCTTATGCGCTTTAATTGTATATATTTGATTTCTTTCACTTATTAACGACAAAACAAACATAATTAATGATGAAATATTTGTTTTCTCCTACTTTTTCCGATTCTTTTACGCCGATTAACAAAAATAAAAATAAGTATTTAAATAATCGCAAAAAAGAGGTGCAACACAAGGACTTCCCAGGAGGTCACCCATCCTAGTACTACTCTCGCCCAAGCACGCTTAACAGCGGAGTTCTGATGGGATCCGGTGCATTAGTGCTGGTATGATCGCACCTGGTATCTAATGCGCTTTAATTGTATATATTTGATTTCTTTCACTTATTAACGACAAAACAAACATAATTAATGATGAAATATTTGTTTTCTCCTACTTTTTCCGATTCTTTTACGCCGATTAACAAAAATAAAAATAAGTATTTAAATAATCGCAAAAAAGAGGTGCAACACAAGGACTTCCCAGGAGGTCACCCATCCTAGTACTGCTCTCGCCCAAGCACGCTTAACTGCGGAGTTTTGATGGGATCCGGTGCATTAGTGCTGGTATGATCGCACCTGGTATCTAATGCGCTTTAATTGTATATATTTGATTTCTTTCACTTATTAACGACAAAACAAACATAATTAATGATGAAATATTTGTTTTCTCCTACTTTTTCCGATTCTTTTACGCCGATTAACAAAAATAAAAATAAGTATTTAAATAATCGCAAAAAAGAGGTGCAACACAAGGACTTCCCAGGAGGTCACCCATCCTAGTACTACTCTCGCCCAAGCACGCTTAACTGCGGAGTTCTGATGGGATCCGGTGCATTAGTGCTGGTATGATCGCACCTGGTGTCTGATGCGTTTTAATTGTATATATTTGATTTCTTTCACTTATTAACGACAAAACAAACATAATTAATGATGAAATATTTGTTTTCTCCTACTTTTTCCGATTCTTTTACGCCGATTAACAAAAATAAAAATAAGTATTTAAATAATCGCAAAAAAGAAGTGCAACACAAGGACTTCCCAGGAGGTCACCCATCCTAGTACTACTCTCGCCCAAGCACGCTTAACTGCGGAGTTCTGATGGGATCCGGTGCATTAGTGCTGGTATGATCGCACCTGGTATCTAATGCGCTTTAATTGTATATATTTGATTTCTTTCACTTATTAACGACAAAACAAACATAATTAATGATGAAATATTTGTTTTCTCCTACTTTTTCCGATTCTTTTACGCCGATTAACAAAAATAAAAATAAGTATTTAAATAATCGCAAAAAAGAGGTGCAACACAAGGACTTCCCAGGAGGTCACCCATCCTAGTACTACTCTCGCCCAAGCACGCTTAACTGCGGAGTTCTGATGGGATCCGGTGCATTAGTGCTGGTATGATCGCACCTGGTATCTTATGCGCTTTAATTGTATATATTTGATATCTTTCACTTATTAACGACAAAACAAACATAATTAACGATGAAATATTTGTTTTCTCCTACTTTTTCCGATTCTTTTACGCCGCTTAAAAAAAATAAAAATAAGTATTTAAATAATCGCAAAAAAGAGGTGCAACACAAGGACTTCCCAGGAGGTCACCCATCCTAGTACTACTCTCGCCCAAGCACGCTTAACTGCGGAGTTCTGATGGGATCCGGTGCATTAGTGCTGGTATGATTGCACCTGGTATCTAATGCGCTTTAATTGTATATATTTGATTTCTTTCACTTATTAACGACAAAACAAACATAATTAATGATGAAATATTTGTTTTCTCCTACTTTTTCCGATTCTTTTACGCCGATTAACAAAAATAAAAATAACTATTTAAATAATCGCAAAAAAGAGGTGCAACACAAGGATTTCCCAGGAGGTCACCCATCCTAGTACTACTCTCGCCCAAGCACGCTTAACTGCGGAGTTCTGATGGGATCCGGTGCATTAGTGCTGGTATGATCGCACCTGGTATCTAATGCGCTTTAATTGTATATATTTGATTTCTTTCACTTATTAACGACAAAACAAACATAATTAATGATGAAATATTTGTTTTCTCCTACTTTTTCTGATTCTTTTACGCCGATTAACAAAAATAAAAATAAGTATTTAAATAATCGCAAAAAAGAGGTGCAACACAAGGACTTCCCAAGAGGTCACCCATCCTAGTACTACTCTCGCCCAAGCACGCTTAACTGCGGAGTTCTGATGGGATCCGGTGCATTATTGCTGGTATGATCGCACCTGGTATCTAATGCGCTTTAATTGTATATATTTGATTTCTTTCACTTATTAACGACAAAACAAACATAATTAATGATGAAATATTTGTTTTCTCCTACTTTTTCTGATTCTTTTACGCCGATTAACAAAAATAAAAATAAGTATTTAAATAATCGCAAAAAAGAGGTGCAACACAAGGACTTCCCAGGAGGTCACCCATCCTAGTACTACTCTCGCCCAAGCATGCTTAACTGCGGAGTTCTGATGGGATCCGGTGCATTAGTGCTGGTATGATCGCACCTGGTGTCTAATGCGCTTTAATTGTATATATTTGATTTCTTTCACTTATTAACGACAAAACAAACATAATTAATGATGAAATATTTGTTTTCTCCTACTTTTTCCGATTCTTTTACGCCGATTAACAAAAATAAAAATAAGTATTTAAATAATCGCAAAAAAGAGGTGCAACACAAGGACTTCCCAGGAGGTCACCCATTCTAGTACTACTCTCGCCCAAGCACGCTTAACTGCGGAGTTCTGATGGGATCCGGTGCATTAGTGCTGGTATGATCGCACCTGGTATCTTATGCGCTTTAATTGTATATATTTGATTTCTTTCACTTATTAACGACAAAACAAACATAATTAATGATGAAATATTTGTTTTCTCCTAATTTTTCCGATTCTTTTACGCCGATTAACAAAAATAAAAATAAGTATTTAAATAATCGCAAAAAAGAGGTGCAACACAAGGATTTCCCAGGAGGTCACCCATCCTAGTACTACTCTCGCCCAAGCACGCTTAACTGCGGAGTTCTGATGGGATCCGGTGCATTAGTGCTGGTATGATCGCACCTGGTATCTAATGCGCTTTAATTGTATATATTTGATTTCTTTCACTTATTAACGACAAAACAAACATAATTAATGATGAAATATTTGTTTTCTCCTACTTTTTCTGATTCTTTTACGCCGATTAACAAAAATAAAAATAAGTATTTAAATAATCGCAAAAAAGAGGTGCAACACAAGGACTTCCCAAGAGGTCACCCATCCTAGTACTACTCTCGCCCAAGCACGCTTAACTGCGGAGTTCTGATGGGATCCGGTGCATTATTGCTGGTATGATCGCACCTGGTATCTAATGCGCTTTAATTGTATATATTTGATTTCTTTCACTTATTAACGACAAAACAAACATAATTAATGATGAAATATTTGTTTTCTCCTACTTTTTCCGATTCTTTTACGCCGATTAACAAAAATAAAAATAAGTATTTAAATAATCGCAAAAAAGAGGTGCAACACAAGGACTTCCCAGGAGGTCACCCATTCTAGTACTACTCTCGCCCAAGCACGCTTAACTGCGGAGTTCTGATGGGATCCGGTGCATTAGTGCTGGTATGATCGCACCTGGTATCTTATGCGCTTTAATTGTATATATTTGATTTCTTTCACTTATTAACGACAAAACAAACATAATTAATGATGAAATATTTGTTTTCTCCTAATTTTTCCGATTCTTTTACGCCGATTAACAAAAATAAAAATAAGTATTTAAATAATCGCAAAAAAGAGGTGCAACACAAGGATTTCCCAGGAGGTCACCCATCCTAGTACTACTCTCGCCCAAGCACGCTTAACTGCGGAGTTCTGATGGGATCCGGTGCATTAGTGCTGGTATGATCGCACCTGGTATCTAATGCGCTTTAATTGTATATATTTGATTTCTTTCATTTATTAACGACAAAACAAACATAATTAATGATGAAATATTTGTTTTCTCCTACTTTTTCCGATTCTTTTAAGCCGATTAACAAAAATAAAAATAAGTATTTAAATAATCGCAAAAAAGAGGTGCAACACAAGGACTTCCCAGGAGGTCACCCATCCTAGTACTACTCTCGCCCAAGCACGCTTAACTGCGGAGTTCTGATGGGATCCGGTGCATTAGTGCTGGTATGATCGCACCTGGTATCTTATGCGCTTTAATTGTATATATTTGATTTCTTTCACTTATTAACGACAAAACAAACATTATTAATGATGAAATATTTGTTTTCTCCTACTTTTTCCGATTCTTTTACGCCGATTAACAAAAATAAAAATAAGTATTTAAATAATCGCAAAAAAGAGGTGCAACACAAGGATTTCCCAGGAGGTCACCCATCCTAGTACTACTCTCGCCCAAACACGCTTAACTGCGGAGTTCTGATGGGATCCGGTGCATTAGTGCTGGTATGATCGCACCTTGTATCTAATGCGCTTTAATTGTATATATTTGATTTCTTTCACTTATTAACGACAAAACAAACATAATTAATGATGAAATATTTGTTTTCTCCTACTTTTTCTGAATCTTTTACGCCGATTAACAAAAATAAAAATAAGTATTTAAATAATCGCAAAAAAGAGGTGCAACACAAGGACTTCCCAGGAGGTCACCCATCCCAGTACTACTCTCGCCCAAGCATGCTTAACTGCGGAGTTCTGATGGGATCCGGTGCATTAGTGCTGGTATGATCGCACCTGGTGTCTAATGCGCTTTAATTGTATATATTTGATTTCTTTCACTTATTAACGACAAAACAAACATAATTAATGATGAAAGATTTGTTTTCTCCTACTTTTTCCGATTCTTTTACGCCGATTAACAAAAATAAAAATAAGTATTTAAATAATCGCAAAAAAGAGGTGCAACACAAGGACTTCCCAGGAGGTAACCCATTCTAGTACTACTCTCGCCCAAGCACGCTTAACTGCGGAGTTCTGATGGGATCCGGTGCATTAGTGCTGGTATGATCGCACCTGGTATCTTATGCGCTTTAATTGTATATATTTGATTTCTTTCACTTATTAACGACAAAACAAACATAATTAATGATGAAATATTTGTTTTCTCCTACTTTTTCCGATTCTTTTACGCCAATTAACAAAAATAAAAATAAGTATTTAAATAATCGCAAAAAAGAGGTGCAACACAAGGATTTCCCAGGAGGTCACCCATCCTAGTACTACTCTCGCCCAAGCACGCTTAACTGCGGAGTTCTGATGGGATCCGGTGCATTAGTGCTGGTATGATCGCACCTGGTATCTAATGCGCTTTAATTGTATATATTTGATTTCTTTCACTTATTAACGACAAAACAAACATAATTAATGATGAAATATTTGTTTTCTCCTACTTTTTCTGATTCTTTTACGCCGATTAACAAAAATAAAAATAAGTATTTAAATAATCGCAAAAAAGAGGTGCAACACAAGGACTTCCCAAGAGGTCACCCATCCTAGTACTACTCTCGCCCAAGCACGCTTAACTGCGGAGTTCTGATGGGATCCGGTGCATTATTGCTGGTATGATCGCACCTGGTATCTAATGCGCTTTAATTGTATATATTTGATTTCTTTCACTTATTAACGACAAAACAAACATAATTAATGATGAAATATTTCTTTTCTCCTACTTTTTCCGATTCTTTTACGCCGATTAACAAAAATAAAAATAAGTATTTAAATAATCGCAAAAAAGAGGTGCAACACAAGGACTTCCCAGGAGGTCACCCATTCTAGTACTACTCTCGCCCAAGCACGCTTAACTGCGGAGTTCTGATGGGATCCGGTGCATTAGTGCTGGTATGATCGCACCTGGTATCTTATGCGCTTTAATTGTATATATTTGATTTCTTTCACTTATTAACGACAAAACAAACATTATTAATGATGAAATATTTGTTTTCTCCTACTTTTTCCGATTCTTTTACGCCGATTAACAAAAATAAAAATAAGTATTTAAATAATCGCAAAAAAGAGATGCAACACAAGGACTTCCCAGGAGGTCACCCATCCTAGTACTACTCTCGCCCAAACACGCTTAACTGCAGAGTTCTGATGGGATCCGGTGCATTAGTGCTGGTATGATCGCACCTGGTATCTAATGCGCTTTAATTGTATATATTTGATTTCTTTCACTTATTAACGACAAAACAAACATAATTAATGATGAAATATTTGTTTTCTCCTACTTTTTCCGATTCTTTTACGCCGATTAACAAAAATAAAAATAAGTATTTAAATAATCGCAAAAAAGAGGTGCAACACAAGGACTTCCCAGGAGGTCACCCATCCTAGTACTACTCTCGCCCAAGCACGCTTAACTGCGGAGTTCTGATGGGATCCGGTGCATTAGTGCTGGTATGATCGCACCTGGTCTCTAATGCGCTTTAATTGTATATATTTGATTTCTTTCATTTATTAACGACAAAACAAACATAATTAATGATGAAATATTTGTTTTCTCCTACTTTTTCCGATTCTTTTAAGCCGATTAACAAAAATAAAAATAAGTATTTAAATAATCGCAAAAAAGAGGTGCAACACAAGGACTTCCCAGGAGGTCACCCATCCTAGTACTACTCTCGCCCAAGCACGCTTAACTGCGGAGTTCTGATGGGATCCGGTGCATTAGTGCTGGTATGATCGCACCTGGTATCTTATGCGCTTTAATTGTATATATTTGATTTCTTTCACTTATTAACGACAAAACAAACATTATTAATGATGAAATATTTGTTTTCTCCTACTTTTTCCGATTCTTTTACGCCGATTAACAAAAATAAAAATAAGTATTTAAATAATCGCAAAAAAGAGGTGCAACACAAGGATTTCCCAGGAGGTCACCCATCCTAGTACTACTCTCGCCCAAACAAGCTTAACTGCGGAGTTCTGATGGGATCCGGTGCATTAGTGCTGGTATGATCGCACCTTGTATCTAATGCGCTTTAATTGTATATATTTGATTTCTTTCACTTATTAACGACAAAACAAACATAATTAATGATGAAATATTTGTTTTCTCCTACTTTTTCTGAATCTTTTACGCCGATTAACAAAAATAAAAATAAGTATTTAAATAATCGCAAAAAAGAGGTGCAACACAAGGACTTCCCAGGAGGTCACCCATCCTAGTACTACTCTCGCCCAAGCATGCTTAACTGCGGAGTTCTGATGGGATCCGGTGCATTAGTGCTGGTATGATCGCACCTGGTGTCTAATGCGCTTTAATTGTATATATTTGATTTCTTTCACTTATTAACGACAAAACAAACATAATTAATGATGAAAGATTTGTTTTCTCCTACTTTTTCCGATTCTTTTACGCCGATTAACAAAAATAAAAATAAGTATTTAAATAATCGCAAAAAAGAGGTGCAACACAAGGACTTCCCAGGAGGTAACCCATTCTAGTACTACTCTCGCCCAAGCACGCTTAACTGCGGAGTTCTGATGGGATCCGGTGCATTAGTGCTGGTATGATCGCACCTGGTATCTTATGCGCTTTAATTGTATATATTTGATTTCTTTCACTTATTAACGACAAAACAAACATAATTAATGATGAAATATTTGTTTTCTCCTACTTTTTCCGATTCTTTTACGCCAATTAACAAAAATAAAAATAAGTATTTAAATAATCGCAAAAAAGAGGTGCAACACAAGGATTTCCCAGGAGGTCACCCATCCTAGTACTACTCTCGCCCAAGCACGCTTAACTGCGGAGTTCTGATGGGATCCGGTGCATTAGTGCTGGTATGATCGCACCTGGTATCTAATGCGCTTTAATTGTATATATTTGATTTCTTTCACTTATTAACGACAAAACAAACATAATTAATGATGAAATATTTGTTTTCTCCTACTTTTTCTGATTCTTTTACGCCGATTAACAAAAATAAAAATAAGTATTTAAATAATCGCAAAAAAGAGGTGCAACACAAGGACTTCCCAAGAGGTCACCCATCCTAGTACTACTCTCGCCCAAGCACGCTTAACTGCGGAGTTCTGATGGGATCCGGTGCATTATTGCTGGTATGATCGCACCTGGTATCTAATGCGCTTTAATTGTATATATTTGATTTCTTTCACTTATTAACGACAAAACAAACATAATTAATGATGAAATATTTCTTTTCTCCTACTTTTTCCGATTCTTTTACGCCGATTAACAAAAATAAAAATAAGTATTTAAATAATCGCAAAAAAGAGGTGCAACACAAGGACTTCCCAGGAGGTCACCAATCCTAGTACTACTCTCGCCCAAGCACGCTTAACTGCGGAGTTCTGATGGGATCCGGTGCATTAGTGCTGGTATGATCGCACCTGGTATCTTATGCGCTTTAATTGTATATATTTGATTTCTTTCACTTATTAACGACAAAACAAACATTATTAATGATGAAATATTTGTTTTCTCCTACTTTTTCCGATTCTTTTACGCCGATTAACAAAAATAAAAATAAGTATTTAAATAATCGCAAAAAAGAGATGCAACACAAGGACTTCCCAGGAGGTCACCCATCCTAGTACTACTCTCGCCCAAACACGCTTAACTGCAGAGTTCTGATGGGATCCGGTGCATTAGTGCTGGTATGATCGCACCTGGTATCTAATGCGCTTTAATTGTATATATTTGATTTCTTTCACTTATTAACGACAAAACAAACATAATTAATGATGAAATATTTGTTTTCTCCTACTTTTTCCGATTCTTTTACGCCGATTAACAAAAATAAAAATAAGTATTTAAATAATCGCAAAAAAGAGGTGCAACACAAGGACTTCCCAGGAGGTCACCCATCCTAGTACTACTCTCGCCCAAGCACGCTTAACTGCGGAGTTCTGATGGGATCCGGTGCATTAGTGCTGGTATGATCGCACCTGGTCTCTAATGCGCTTTAATTGTATATATTTGATTTCTTTCATTTATTAACGACAAAACAAACATAATTAATGATGAAATATTTGTTTTCTCCTACTTTTTCCGATTCTTTTAAGCCGATTAACAAAAATAAAAATAAGTATTTAAATAATCGCAAAAAAGAGGTGCAACACAAGGACTTCCCAGGAGGTCACCCATCCTAGTACTACTCTCGCCCAAGCACGCTTAACTGCGGAGTTCTGATGGGATCCGGTGCATTAGTGCTGGTATGATCGCACCTGGTATCTTATGCGCTTTAATTGTATATATTTGATTTCTTTCACTTATTAACGACAAAACAAACATTATTAATGATGAAATATTTGTTTTCTCCTACTTTTTCCGATTCTTTTACGCCGATTAACAAAAATAAAAATAAGTATTTAAATAATCGCAAAAAAGAGGTGCAACACAAGGATTTCCCAGGAGGTCACCCATCCTAGTACTACTCTCGCCCAAACACGCTTAACTGCGGAGTTCTGATGGGATCCGGTGCATTAGTGCTGGTATGATCGCACCTTGTATCTAATGCGCTTTAATTGTATATATTTGATTTCTTTCACTTATTAACGACAAAACAAACATAATTAATGATGAAATATTTGTTTTCTCCTACTTTTTCTGAATCTTTTACGCCGATTAACAAAAATAAAAATAAGTATTTAAATAATCGCAAAAAAGAGGTGCAACACAAGGACTTCCCAGGAGGTCACCCATCCTAGTACTACTCTCGCCCAAGCATGCTTAACTGCGGAGTTCTGATGGGATCCGGTGCATTAGTGCTGGTATGATCGCACCTGGTGTCTAATGCGCTTTAATTGTATATATTTGATTTCTTTCACTTATTAACGACAAAACAAACATAATTAATGATGAAAGATTTGTTTTCTCCTACTTTTTCCGATTCTTTTACGCCGATTAACAAAAATAAAAATAAGTATTTAAATAATCGCAAAAAAGAGGTGCAACACAAGGACTTCCCAGGAGGTAACCCATTCTAGTACTACTCTCGCCCAAGCACGCTTAACTGCGGAGTTCTGATGGGATCCGGTGCATTAGTGCTGGTATGATCGCACCTGGTATCTTATGCGCTTTAATTGTATATATTTGATTTCTTTCACTTATTAACGACAAAACAAACATAATTAATGATGAAATATTTGTTTTCTCCTACTTTTTCCGATTCTTTTACGCCAATTAACAAAAATAAAAATAAGTATTTAAATAATCGCAAAAAAGAGGTGCAACACAAGGATTTCCCAGGAGGTCACCCATCCTAGTACTACTCTCGCCCAAGCACGCTTAACTGCGGAGTTCTGATGGGATCCGGTGCATTAGTGCTGGTATGATCGCACCTGGTATCTAATGCGCTTTAATTGTATATATTTGATTTCTTTCACTTATTAACGACAAAACAAACATAATTAATGATGAAATATTTGTTTTCTCCTACTTTTTCTGATTCTTTTACGCCGATTAACAAAAATAAAAATAAGTATTTAAATAATCGCAAAAAAGAGGTGCAACACAAGGACTTCCCAAGAGGTCACCCATCCTAGTACTACTCTCGCCCAAGCACGCTTAACTGCGGAGTTCTGATGGGATCCGGTGCATTATTGCTGGTATGATCGCACCTGGTATCTAATGCGCTTTAATTGTATATATTTGATTTCTTTCACTTATTAACGACAAAACAAACATAATTAATGATGAAATATTTCTTTTCTCCTACTTTTTCCGATTCTTTTACGCCGATTAACAAAAATAAAAATAAGTATTTAAATAATCGCAAAAAAGAGGTGCAACACAAGGACTTCCGAGGAGGTCACCCATCCTAGTACTACTCTCGCCCAAGCACGCTTAACTGCGGAGTTCTGATGGGATCCGGTGCAATAGTGCTGGTATGATCGCACCTGGTATCTAATGCGCTTTAATTGTATATATTTGATTTCTTTCACTTATTAACGACAAAACAAACATAATTAATGATGAAATATTTGTTTTCTCCTACTTTTTCCGATTCTTTTACGCCGATTAACAAAAATAAAAATAAGTATTTAAATAATCGCAAAAAAGAGGTGCAACACAAGGACTTCCCAGGAGGTCACCCATCCTAGTACTACTCTCGCCCAAACACGCTTAACTGCGGAGTTCTGATGGGATCCGGTGCATTAGTGCTGGTATGATCGCACCTTGTATCTAATGCGCTTTAATTGTATATATTTGATTTCTTTCACTTATTAACGACAAAACAAACATAATTAATGATGAAATATTTGTTTTCTCCTACTTTTTCTGATTCTTTTACGCCGATTAACAAAAATAAAAATAAGTATTTAAATAATCGCAAAAAAGAGGTGCAACACAAGGACTTCCCAGGAGGTCACCCATCCTAGTACTACTCTCGCCCAAGCATGCTTAACTGCGGAGTTCTGATGGGATCCGGAGCATTAGTGCTGGTATGATCGCACCTGGTGTCTAATGCGCTTTAATTGTATATATTTGATTTCTTTCACTTATTAACGACAAAACAAACATAATTAATGATGAAATATTTGTTTTCTCCTACTTTTTCCGATTCTTTTACGCCGATTAACAAAAATAAAAATAAGTATTTAAATAATCGCAAAAAAGAGGTGCAACACAAGGACTTCCCAGGAGGTCACCCATTCTAGTACTACTCTCGCCCAAGCACGCTTAACTGCGGAGTTCTGATGGGATCCGGTGCATTAGGGCTGGTATGATCGCACCTGGTATCTTATGCGCTTTAATTGTATATATTTGATTTCTTTCACTTATAAACGACAAAACAAACATAATTAATGATGAAATATTTGTTTTCTCCTAATTTTTCCGATTCTTTTACGCCGATTAACAAAAATAAAAATAAGTATTTAAATAATCGCAAAAAAGAGGTGCAACACAAGGATTTCCCAGGAGGTCACCCATCCTAGTACTACTCTCGCCCAAGCACGCTTAACTGCGGAGTTCTGATGGGATCCGGTGCATTAGTGCTGGTATGATCGCACCTGGTATCTAATGCGCTTTAATTGTATATATTTGATTTCTTTCACTTATTAACGACAAAACAAACATAATTAATGATGAAATATTTGTTTTCTCCTACTTTTTCTGATTCTTTTACGCCGATTAACAAAAATAAAAATAAGTATTTAAATAATCGCAAAAAAGAGGTGCAACGCAAGGACTTCCTAAGAGGTCACCCATCCTAGTACTACTCTCGCCCAAGCACGCTTAACTGCGGAGTTCTGATGGGATCCGGTGCATTATTGCTGGTATGATCGCACCTGGTATCTAATGCGCTTTAATTGTATATATTTGATTTCTTTCACTTATTAACGACAAAACAAACATAATTAATGATGAAATATTTGTTTTCTCCTACTTTTTCCGATTCTTTTACGCCGATTAACAAAAATAAAAATAAGTATTTAAATAATCGCAAAAAAGAGGTGCAACACAAGGACTTCCCAGGAGGTCACCCATTCTAGTACTACTCTCGCCCAAGCACGCTTAACTGCGGAGTTCTGATGGGATCCGGTGCATTAGTGCTGGTATGATCGCACCTGGTATCTTATGCGCTTTAATTGTATATATTTGATTTCTTTCACTTATTAACGACAAAACAAACATAATTAATGATGAAATATTTGTTTTCTCCTACTTTTTTCGATTCTTTTACGCCGATTAACAAAAATAAAAATAAGTATTTAAATAATCGCAAAAAAGAGGTGCAACACAAGGACTTCCCAAGAGGTCACCCATCCTAGTACTACTCTCGCCCAAGCACGCTTAACTGCGGAGTTTTGATGGGATCCGGTGCATTAGTGCTGGTATGATCGCACCTGGTATCTTATGCGCTTTAATTGTATATATTTGATTTCTTTCACTTATTAACGACAAAACAAACATAATTAATGATGAAATATTTGTTTTCTCCTACTTTTTCCGATTCTTTTACGCCGATTAACAAAAATAAAAATAAGTATTTAAATAATCGCAAAAAAGAGGTGCAACACAAGGACTTCCCAGGAGGTCACCCATTCTAGTACTACTCTCGCCCAAGCACGCTTAACTGCGGAGTTCTGATGGGATCCGGTGCATTAGTGCTGGTATGATCGCACCTGGTATCTTATGCGCTTTAATTGTATATATTTGATTTCTTTCACTTATTAACGACAAAACAAACATAATTAATGATGAAATATTTGTTTTCTCCTAATTTTTCCGATTCTTTTACGCCGATTAACAAAAATAAAAATAAGTATTTAAATAATCGCAAAAAAGAGGTGCAACACAAGGATTTCCCAGGAGGTCACCCATCCTAGTACTACTCTCGCCCAAGCACGCTTAACTGCGGAGTTCTGATGGGATCCGGTGCATTAGTGCTGGTATGATCGCACCTGGTATCTTATGCGCTTTAATTGTATATATTTGATTTCTTTCACTTATTAACGACAAAACAAACATAATTAATGATGAAATATTTGTTTTCTCCTAATTTTTCCGATTCTTTTACGCCGATTAACAAAAATAAAAATAAGTATTTAAATAATCGCAAAAAAGAGGTGCAACATAAGGATTTCCCAGGAGGTCACCCATCCTAGTACTACTCTCGCCCAAGCACGCTTAACTGCGGAGTTCTGATGGGATCCGGTGCATTAGTGCTGGTATGATCGCACCTGGTATCTAATGCGCTTTAATTGTATATATTTGATTTCTTTCACTTATTAACGACAAAACAAACATAATTAATGATGAAATATTTGTTTTCTCCTACTTTTTCTGATTCTTTTACGCCGATTAACAAAAATAAAAATAAGTATTTAAATAATCGCAAAAAAGAGGTGCAACACAAGGACTTCCCAAGAGGTCACCCATCCTAGTACTACTCTCGCCCAAGCACGCTTAACTGCGGAGTTCTGATGGGATCCGGTGCATTATTGCTGGTATGATCGCACCTGGTATCTAATGCGCTTTAATTGTATATATTTGATTTCTTTCACTTATTAACGACAAAACAAACATAATTAATGATGAAATATTTCTTTTCTCCTACTTTTTCCGATTCTTTTACGCCGATTAACAAAAATAAAAATAAGTATTTAAATAATCGCAAAAAAGAGGTGCAACACAAGGACTTCCGAGGAGGTCACCCATCCTAGTACTACTCTCGCCCAAGCACGCTTAACTGCGGAGTTCTGATGGGATCCGGTGCAATAGTGCTGGTATGATCGCACCTGGTATCTAATGCGCTTTAATTGTATATATTTGATTTCTTTCACTTATTAACGACAAAACAAACATAATTAATGATGAAATATTTGTTTTCTCCTACTTTTTCCGATTCTTTTACGCCGATTAACAAAAATAAAAATAAGTATTTAAATAATCGCAAAAAAGAGGTGCAACACAAGGACTTCCCAGGAGGTCACCCATCCTAGTACTACTCTCGCCCAAACACGCTTAACTGCGGAGTTCTGATGGGATCCGGTGCATTAGTGCTGGTATGATCGCACCTTGTATCTAATGCGCTTTAATTGTATATATTTGATTTCTTTCACTTATTAACGACAAAACAAACATAATTAATGATGAAATATTTGTTTTCTCCTACTTTTTCTGATTCTTTTACGCCGATTAACAAAAATAAAAATAAGTATTTAAATAATCGCAAAAAAGAGGTGCAACACAAGGACTTCCCAGGAGGTCACCCATCCTAGTACTACTCTCGCCCAAGCATGCTTAACTGCGGAGTTCTGATGGGATCCGGTGCATTAGTGCTGGTATGATCGCACCTGGTGTCTAATGCGCTTTAATTGTATATATTTGATTTCTTTCACTTATTAACGACAAAACAAACATAATTAATGATGAAATATTTGTTTTCTCCTACTTTTTCCGATTCTTTTACGCCGATTAACAAAAATAAAAATAAGTATTTAAATAATCGCAAAAAAGAGGTGCAACACAAGGACTTCCCAGGAGGTCACCCATTCTAGTACTACTCTCGCCCAAGCACGCTTAACTGCGGAGTTCTGATGGGATCCGGTGCATTAGTGCTGGTATGATCGCACCTGGTATCTTATGCGCTTTAATTGTATATATTTGATTTCTTTCACTTATTAACGACAAAACAAACATAATTAATGATGAAATATTTGTTTTCTCCTAATTTTTCCGATTCTTTTACGCCGATTAACAAAAATAAAAATAAGTATTTAAATAATCGCAAAAAAGAGGTGCAACACAAGGATTTCCCAGGAGGTCACCCATCCTAGTACTACTCTCGCCCAAGCACGCTTAACTGCGGAGTTCTGATGGGATCCGGTGCATTAGTGCTGGTATGATCGCACCTGGTATCTAATGCGCTTTAATTGTATATATTTGATTTCTTTCACTTATTAACGACAAAACAAACATAATTAATGATGAAATATTTGTTTTCTCCTACTTTTTCTGATTCTTTTACGCCGATTAACAAAAATAAAAATAAGTATTTAAATAATCGCAAAAAAGAGGTGCAACACAAGGACTTCCCAAGAGGTCACCCATCCTAGTACTACTCTCGCCCAAGCACGCTTAACTGCGGAGTTCTGATGGGATCCGGTGCATTATTGCTGGTATGATAGCACCTGGTATCTAATGCGCTTTAATTGTATATATTTGATTTCTTTCACTTATTAACGACAAAACAAACATAATTAATGATGAAATATTTGTTTTCTCCTACTTTTTCCGATTCTTTTACGCCGATTAACAAAAATAAAAATAAGTATTTAAATAATCGCAAAAAAGAGGTGGAACACAAGGACTTCCCAGGAGGTCACCCATTCTAGTACTACTCTCGCCCAAGCACGCTTAACTGCGGAGATCTGATGGGATCCGGTGCATTAGTGCTGGTATGATCGCACCTGGTATCTTATGCGCTTTAATTGTATATATTTGATTTCTTTCACTTATTAACGACAAAACAAACATAATTAATGATGAAATATTTGTTTTCTCCTACTTTTTTCGATTCTTTTACGCCGATTAACAAAAATAAAAATAAGTATTTAAATAATCGCAAAAAAGAGGTGCAACACAAGGACTTCCCAAGAGGTCACCCATCCTAGTACTACTCTCGCCCAAGCACGCTTAACTGCGGAGTTCTGATGGGATCCGGTGCATTAGTGCTGGTATGATCGCACCTGGTATCTTATGCGCTTTAATTGTATATATTTGATTTCTTTCACTTATTAACGACAAAACAAACATAATTAATGATGAAATATTTGTTTTCTCCTACTTTTTCCGATTCTTTTACGCCGATTAACAAAAATAAAAATAAGTATTTAAATAATCGCAAAAAAGAGGTGCAACACAAGGACTTCCCAGGAGGTCACCCATTCTAGTACTACTCTCGCCCAAGCACGCTTAACTGCGGAGTTCTGATGGGATCCGGTGCATTAGTGCTGGTATGATCGCACCTGGTATCTTATGCGCTTTAATTGTATATATTTGATTTCTTTCACTTATTAACGACAAAACAAACATAATTAATGATGAAATATTTGTTTTCTCCTAATTTTTCCGATTCTTTTACGCCGATTAACAAAAATAAAAATAAGTATTTAAATAATCGCAAAAAAGAGGTGCAACACAAGGATTTCCCAGGAGGTCACCCATCCTAGTACTACTCTCGCCCAAGCACGCTTAACTGCGGAGTTCTGATGGGATCCGGTGCATTAGTGCTGGTATGATCGCACCTGGTATCTTATGCGCTTTAATTGTATATATTTGATTTCTTTCACTTATTAACGACAAAACAAACATAATTAATGATGAAATATTTGTTTTCTCCTAATTTTTCCGATTCTTTTACGCCGATTAACAAAAATAAAAATAAGTATTTAAATAATCGCAAAAAAGAGGTGCAACACAAGGATTTCCCAGGAGGTCACCCATCCTAGTACTACTCTCGCCCAAGCACGCTTAACTGCGGAGTTCTGATGGGATCCGGTGCATTAGTGCTGGTATGATCGCACCTGGTATCTAATGCGCTTTAATTGTATATATTTGATTTCTTTCACTTATTAACGACAAAACAAACATAATTAATGATGAAATATTTGTTTTCTCCTACTTTTTCTGATTCTTTTACGCCGATTAACAAAAATAAAAATAAGTATTTAAATAATCGCAAAAAAGAGGTGCAACACAAGGACTTCCCAAGAGGTCACCCATCCTAGTACTACTCTCGCCCAAGCACGCTTAACTGCGGAGTTCTGATGGGATCCGGTGCATTATTGCTGGTATGATCGCACCTGGTATCTAATGCGCTTTAATTGTATATATTTGATTTCTTTCACTTATTAACGACAAAACAAACATAATTAATGATGAAATATTTGTTTTCTCCTACTTTTTCCGATTCTTTTACGCCGATTAACAAAAATAAAAATAAGTATTTAAATAATCGCAAAAAAGAGGTGGAACACAAGGACTTCCCAGGAGGTCACCCATTCTAGTACTACTCTCGCCCAAGCACGCTTAACTGCGGAGATCTGATGGGATCCGGTGCATTAGTGCTGGTATGATCGCACCTGGTATCTTATGCGCTTTAATTGTATATATTTGATTTCTTTCACTTATTAACGACAAAACAAACATAATTAATGATGAAATATTTGTTTTCTCCTACTTTTTTCGATTCTTTTACGCCGATTAACAAAAATAAAAATAAGTATTTAAATAATCGCAAAAAAGAGGTGCAACACAAGGACTTCCCAAGAGGTCACCCATCCTAGTACTACTCTCGCCCAAGCACGCTTAACTGCGGAGTTCTGATGGGATCCGGTGCATTAGTGCTGGTATGATCGCACCTGGTATCTTATGCGCTTTAATTGTATATATTTGATTTCTTTCACTTATTAACGACAAAACAAACATAATTAATGATGAAATATTTGTTTTCTCCTACTTTTTCCGATTCTTTTACGCCGATTAACAAAAATAAAAATAAGTATTTAAATAATCGCAAAAAAGAGGTGCAACACAAGGACTTCCCAGGAGGTCACCCATTCTAGTACTACTCTCGCCCAAGCACGCTTAACTGCGGAGTTCTGATGGGATCCGGTGCATTAGTGCTGGTATGATCGCACCTGGTATCTTATGCGCTTTAATTGTATATATTTGATTTCTTTCACTTATTAACGACAAAACAAACATAATTAATGATGAAATATTTGTTTTCTCCTAATTTTTCCGATTCTTTTACGCCGATTAACAAAAATAAAAATAAGTATTTAAATAATCGCAAAAAAGAGGTGCAACACAAGGATTTCCCAGGAGGTCACCCATCCTAGTACTACTCTCGCCCAAGCACGCTTAACTGCGGAGTTCTGATGGGATCCGGTGCATTAGTGCTGGTATGATCGCACCTGGTATCTTATGCGCTTTAATTGTATATATTTGATTTCTTTCACTTATTAACGACAAAACAAACATAATTAATGATGAAATATTTGTTTTCTCCTAATTTTTCCGATTCTTTTACGCCGATTAACAAAAATAAAAATAAGTATTTAAATAATCGCAAAAAAGAGGTGCAACACAAGGATTTCCCAGGAGGTCACCCATCCTAGTACTACTCTCGCCCAAGCATGCTTAACTGCGGAGTTCTGATGGGATCCGGTGCATTAGTGCTGGTATGATCGCACCTGGTATCTAATGCGCTTTAATTGTATATATTTGATTTCTTTCACTTATTAACGACAAAACAAACATAATTAATGATGAAATATTTGTTTTCTCCTACTTTTTCCGATTCTTTTACGCCGATTAACAAAAATAAAAATAAGTATTTAAATAATCGCAAAAAAGAGGTGGAACACAAGGACTTCCCAGGAGGTCACCCATTCTAGTACTACTCTCGCCCAAGCACGCTTAACTGCGGAGATCTGATGGGATCCGGTGCATTAGTGCTGGTATGATCGCACCTGGTATCTTATGCGCTTTAATTGTATATATTTGATTTCTTTCACTTATTAACGACAAAACAAACATAATTAATGATGAAATATTTGTTTTCTCCTACTTTTTTCGATTCTTTTACGCCGATTAACAAAAATAAAAATAAGTATTTAAATAATCGCAAAAAAGAGGTGCAACACAAGGACTTCCCAAGAGGTCACCCATCCTAGTACTACTCTCGCCCAAGCACGCTTAACTGCGGAGTTCTGATGGGATCCGGTGCATTAGTGCTGGTATGATCGCACCTGGTATCTTATGCGCTTTAATTGTATATATTTGATTTCTTTCACTTATTAACGACAAAACAAACATAATTAATGATGAAATATTTGTTTTCTCCTACTTTTTCCGATTCTTTTACGCCGATTAACAAAAATAAAAATAAGTATTTAAATAATCGCAAAAAAGAGGTGCAACACAAGGACTTCCCAGGAGGTCACCCATTCTAGTACTACTCTCGCCCAAGCACGCTTAACTGCGGAGTTCTGATGGGATCCGGTGCATTAGTGCTGGTATGATCGCACCTGGTATCTTATGCGCTTTAATTGTATATATTTGATTTCTTTCACTTATTAACGACAAAACAAACATAATTAATGATGAAATATTTGTTTTCTCCTAATTTTTCCGATTCTTTTACGCCGATTAACAAAAATAAAAATAAGTATTTAAATAATCGCAAAAAAGAGGTGCAACACAAGGATTTCCCAGGAGGTCACCCATCCTAGTACTACTCTCGCCCAAGCACGCTTAACTGCGGAGTTCTGATGGGATCCGGTGCATTAGTGCTGGTATGATCGCACCTGGTATCTTATGCGCTTTAATTGTATATATTTGATTTCTTTCACTTATTAACGACAAAACAAACATAATTAATGATGAAATATTTGTTTTCTCCTAATTTTTCCGATTCTTTTACGCCGATTAACAAAAATAAAAATAAGTATTTAAATAATCGCAAAAAAGAGGTGCAACACAAGGATTTCCCAGGAGGTCACCCATCCTAGTACTACTCTCGCCCAAGCACGCTTAACTGCGGAGTTCTGATGGGATCCGGTGCATTAGTGCTGGTATGATCGCACCTGGTATCTAATGCGCTTTAATTGTATATATTTGATTTCTTTCACTTATTAACGACAAAACAAACATAATTAATGATGAAATATTTGTTTTCTCCTACTTTTTCTGATTCTTTTACGCCGATTAACAAAAATAAAAATAAGTATTTAAATAATCGCAAAAAAGAGGTGCAACACAAGGACTTCCCAAGAGGTCACCCATCCTAGTACTACTCTCGCCCAAGCACGCTTAACTGCGGAGTTCTGATGGGATCCGGTGCATTATTGCTGGTATGATCGCACCTGGTATCTAATGCGCTTTAATTGTATATATTTGATTTCTTTCACTTATTAACGACAAAACAAACATAATTAATGATGAAATATTTGTTTTCTCCTACTTTTTCCGATTCTTTTACGCCGATTAACAAAAATAAAAATAAGTATTTAAATAATCGCAAAAAAGAGGTGGAACACAAGGACTTCCCAGGAGGTCACCCATTCTAGTACTACTCTCGCCCAAGCACGCTTAACTGCGGAGATCTGATGGGATCCGGTGCATTAGTGCTGGTATGATCGCACCTGGTATCTTATGCGCTTTAATTGTATATATTTGATTTCTTTCACTTATTAACGACAAAACAAACATAATTAATGATGAAATATTTGTTTTCTCCTACTTTTTTCGATTCTTTTACGCCGATTAACAAAAATAAAAATAAGTATTTAAATAATCGCAAAAAAGAGGTGCAACACAAGGACTTCCCAAGAGGTCACCCATCCTAGTACTACTCTCGCCCAAGCACGCTTAACTGCGGAGTTCTGATGGGATCCGGTGCATTAGTGCTGGTATGATCGCACCTGGTATCTTATGCGCTTTAATTGTATATATTTGATTTCTTTCACTTATTAACGACAAAACAAACATAATTAATGATGAAATATTTGTTTTCTCCTACTTTTTCCGATTCTTTTACGCCGATTAACAAAAATAAAAATAAGTATTTAAATAATCGCAAAAAAGAGGTGCAACACAAGGACTTCCCAGGAGGTCACCCATTCTAGTACTACTCTCGCCCAAGCACGCTTAACTGCGGAGTTCTGATGGGATCCGGTGCATTAGTGCTGGTATGATCGCACCTGGTATCTTATGCGCTTTAATTGTATATATTTGATTTCTTTCACTTATTAACGACAAAACAAACATAATTAATGATGAAATATTTGTTTTCTCCTAATTTTTCCGATTCTTTTACGCCGATTAACAAAAATAAAAATAAGTATTTAAATAATCGCAAAAAAGAGGTGCAACACAAGGATTTCCCAGGAGGTCACCCATCCTAGTACTACTCTCGCCCAAGCACGCTTAACTGCGGAGTTCTGATGGGATCCGGTGCATTAGTGCTGGTATGATCGCACCTGGTATCTTATGCGCTTTAATTGTATATATTTGATTTCTTTCACTTATTAACGACAAAACAAACATAATTAATGATGAAATATTTGTTTTCTCCTAATTTTTCCGATTCTTTTACGCCGATTAACAAAAATAAAAATAAGTATTTAAATAATCGCAAAAAAGAGGTGCAACACAAGGATTTCCCAGGAGGTCACCCATCCTAGTACTACTCTCGCCCAAGCATGCTTAACTGCGGAGTTCTGATGGGATCCGGTGCATTAGTGCTGGTATGATCGCACCTGGTATCTAATGCGCTTTAATTGTATATATTTGATTTCTTTCACTTATTAACGACAAAACAAACATAATTAATGATGAAATATTTGTTTTCTCCTACTTTTTCTGATTCTTTTACGCCGATTAACAAAAATAAAAATAAGTATTTAAATAATCGCAAAAAAGAGGTGCAACACAAGGACTTCCCAAGAGGTCACCCATCCTAGTACTACTCTCGCCCAAGCACGCTTAACTGCGGAGTTCTGATGGGATCCGGTGCATTATTGCTGGTATGATCGCACCTGGTATCTAATGCGCTTTAATTGTATATATTTGATTTCTTTCACTTATTAACGACAAAACAAACATAATTAATGATGAAATATTTCTTTTCTCCTACTTTTTCCGATTCTTTTACGCCGATTAACAAAAATAAAAATAAGTATTTAAATAATCGCAAAAAAGAGGTGCAACACAAGGACTTCCGAGGAGGTCACCCATCCTAGTACTACTCTCGCCCAAGCACGCTTAACTGCGGAGTTCTGATGGGATCCGGTGCAATAGTGCTGGTATGATCGCACCTGGTATCTAATGCGCTTTAATTGTATATATTTGATTTCTTTCACTTATTAACGACAAAACAAACATAATTAATGATGAAATATTTGTTTTCTCCTACTTTTTTCGATTCTTTTACGCCGATTAACAAAAATAAAAATAAGTATTTAAATAATCGCAAAAAAGAGGTGCAACACAAGGACTTCCCAGGAGGTCACCCATCCTAGTACTACTCTCGCCCAAACACGCTTAACTGCGGAGTTCTGATGGGATCCGGTGCATTAGTGCTGGTATGATCGCACCTTGTATCTAATGCGTTTTAATTGTATATATTTGATTTCTTTCACTTATTAACGACAAAACAAACATAATTAATGATGAAATATTTGTTTTCTCCTACTTTTTCTGATTCTTTTACGCCGATTACCAAAAATAAAAATAAGTATTTAAATAATCGCAAAAAAGAGGTGCAACACAAGGACTTCCCAGGAGGTCACCCATCCTAGTACTACTCTCGCCCAAGCATGCTTAACTGCGGAGTTCTGATGGGATCCGGTGCATTAGTGCTGGTATGATCGCACCTGGTGTCTAATGCGCTTTAATTGTATATATTTGATTTCTTTCACTTATTAACGACAAAAGAAACATAATTAATGATGAAATATTTGTTTTCTCCTACTTTTTCCGATTCTTTTACGCCGATTAACAAAAATAAAAATAAGTATTTAAATAATCGCAAAAAAGAGGTGCAACACAAGGACTTCCCAGGAGGTCACCCATTCTAGTACTACTCTCGCCCAAGCACGCTTAACTGCGGAGTTCTGATGGGATCCGGTGCATTAGTGCTGGTATGATCGCACCTGGTATCTTATGCGCTTTAATTGTATATATTTGATTTCTTTCACTTATTAACGACAAAACAAACATAATTAATGATGAAATATTTGTTTTCTCCTAATTTTTCCGATTCTTTTACGCCGATTAACAAAAATAAAAATAAGTATTTAAATAATCGCAAAAAAGAGGTGCAACACAAGGATTTCCCAGGAGGTCACCCATCCTAGTACTACTCTCGCCCAAGCACGCTTAACTGCGGAGTTCTGATGGGATCCGGTGCATTAGTGCTGGTATGATCGCACCTGGTATCTAATGCGCTTTAATTGTATATATTTGATTTCTTTCACTTATTAACGACAAAACAAACATAATTAATGATGAAATATTTGTTTTCTCCTACTTTTTCTGATTCTTTTACGCCGATTAACAAAAATAAAAATAAGTATTTAAATAATCGCAAAAAAGAGGTGCAACACAAGGACTTCCCAAGAGGTCACCCATCCTAGTACTACTCTCGCCCAAGCACGCTTAACTGCGGAGTTCTGATGGGATCCGGTGCATTATTGCTGGTATGATCGCACCTGGTATCTAATGCGCTTTAATTGTATATATTTGATTTCTTTCACTTATTAACGACAAAACAAACATAATTAATGATGAAATATTTGTTTTCTCCTACTTTTTCCGATTCTTTTACGCCGATTAACAAAAATAAAAATAAGTATTTAAATAATCGCAAAAAAGAGGTGCAACACAAGGACTTCCCAGGAGGTCACCTATTCTAGTACTACTCTCGCCCAAGCACGCTTAACTGCGGAGTTCTGATGGGATCCGGTGCATTAGTGCTGGTATGATCGCACCTGGTATCTTATGCGCTTTAATTGTATATATTTGATTTCTTTCACTTATTAACGACAAAACAAACATAATTAATGATGAAATATTTGTTTTCTCCTACTTTTTTCGATTCTTTTACGCCGATTAACAAAAATAAAAATAAGTATTTAAATAATCGCAAAAAAGAGGTGCAACACAAGGACTTCCCAAGAGGTCACCCATCCTAGTACTACTCTCGCCCAAGCACGCTTAACTGCGGAGTTCTGATGGGATCCGGTGCATTAGTGCTGGTATGATCGCACCTGGTATCTTATGCGCTTTAATTGTATATATTTGATTTCTTTCACTTATTAACGACAAAACAAACATAATTAATGATGAAATATTTGTTTTCTCCTACTTTTTCCGATTCTTTTACGCCGATTAACAAAAATAAAAATAAGTATTTAAATAATCGCAAAAAAGAGGTGCAACACAAGGACTTCCCAGGAGGTCACCCATTCTAGTACTACTCTCGCCCAAGCACGCTTAACTGCGGAGTTCTGATGGGATCCGGTGCATTAGTGCTGGTATGATCGCACCTGGTATCTTATGCGCTTTAATTGTATATATTTGATTTCTTTCACTTATTAACGACAAAACAAACATAATTAATGATGAAATATTTGTTTTCTCCTAATTTTTCCGATTCTTTTACGCCGATTAACAAAAATAAAAATAAGTATTTAAATAATCGCAAAAAAGAGGTGCAACACAAGGATTTCCCAGGAGGTCACCCATCCTAGTACTACTCTCGCCCAAGCACGCTTAACTGCGGAGTTCTGATGGGATCCGGTGCATTAGTGCTGGTATGATCGCACCTGGTATCTAATGCGCTTTAATTGTATATATTTGATTTCTTTCACTTATTAACGACAAAACAAACATAATTAATGATGAAATATTTGTTTTCTCCTACTTTTTCTGATTCTTTTACGCCGATTAACAAAAATAAAAATAAGTATTTAAATAATCGCAAAAAAGAGGTGCAACACAAGGACTTCCCAAGAGGTCACCCATCCTAGTACTACTCTCGCCCAAGCACGCTTAACTGCGGAGTTCTGATGGGATCCGGTGCATTATTGCTGGTATGATCGCACCTGGTATCTAATGCGCTTTAATTGTATATATTTGATTTCTTTCACTTATTAACGACAAAACAAACATAATTAATGATGAAATATTTGTTTTCTCCTACTTTTTCCGATTCTTTTACGCCGATTAACAAAAATAAAAATAAGTATTTAAATAATCGCAAAAAAGAGGTGCAACACAAGGACTTCCCAGGAGGTCACCCATTCTAGTACTACTCTCGCCCAAGCACGCTTAACTGCGGAGTTCTGATGGGATCCGGTGCATTAGTGCTGGTATGATCGCACCTGGTATCTTATGCGCTTTAATTGTATATATTTGATTTCTTTCACTTATTAACGACAAAACAAACATAATTAATGATGAAATATTTGTTTTCTCCTAATTTTTCCGATTCTTTTACGCCGATTAACAAAAATAAAAATAAGTATTTAAATAATCGCAAAAAAGAGGTGCAACACAAGTACTTCCCAAGAGGTCACCCATCCTAGTACTACTCTCGCCCAAGCACGCTTAACTGCGGAGTTCTGATGGGATCCGGTGCATTAGTGCTGGTATGATCGCACCTGGTATCTTATGCGCTTTAATTGTATATATTTGATTTCTTTCACTTATTAACAACAAAACAAACATTATTAATGATGAAATATTTGTTTTCTCCTACTTTTTCCGATTCTTTTACGCCGATTAACAAAAATAAAAATAAGTATTTAAATAATCGCAAAAAAGAGGTGCAACACAAGGACTTCCCAGGAGGTCACCCATCCTAGTACTACTCTCGCCCAAACACGCTTAACTGCAGAGTTCTGATGGGATCCGGTGCATTAGTGCTGGTATGATCGCACCTGGTGTCTAATGCGCTTTAATTGTATATATTTGATTTCTTTCACTTATTAACGACAAAACAAACATAATTAATGATGAAATATTTGTTTTCTCCTACTTTTTCTGATTCTTTTACGCCGATTAACAAAAATAAAAATAAGTATTTAAATAATCGCAAAAAAGAGGTGCAACACAAGGACTTCCCAGGAGGTCACCCATCCTAGTACTACTCTCGCCCAAGCACGCTTAACTGCGGAGTTCTGATGGGATCCGGTGCATTAGTGCTGGTATGATCGCACCTGGTATCTAATGCGCTTTAATTGTATATATTTGATTTCTTTCACTTATTAACGACAAAACAAACATAATTAATGATGAAATATTTCTTTTCTCCTACTTTTTCCGATTCTTTTACGCCGATTAACAAAAATAAAAATAAGTATTTAAATAATCGCAAAAAAGAGGTGCAACACAAGGACTTCCGAGGAGGTCACCCATCCTAGTACTACTCTCGCCCAAGCACGCTTAACTGCGGAGTTCTGATGGGATCCGGTGCAATAGTGCTGGTATGATCGCACCTGGTATCTAATGCGCTTTAATTGTATATATTTGATTTCTTTCACTTATTAACGACAAAACAAACATAATTAATGATGAAATATTTGTTTTCTCCTACTTTTTCCGATTCTTTTACGCCGATTAACAAAAATAAAAATAAGTATTTAAATAATCGCAAAAAAGAGGTGCAACACAAGGACTTCCCAGGAGGTCACCCATCCTAGTACTACTCTCGCCCAAACACGCTTAACTGCGGAGTTCTGATGGGATCCGGTGCATTAGTGCTGGTATGATCGCACCTTGTATCTAATGCGCTTTAATTGTATATATTTGATTTCTTTCACTTATTAACGACAAAACAAACATAATTAATGATGAAATATTTGTTTTCTCCTACTTTTTCTGATTCTTTTACGCCGATTAACAAAAATAAAAATAAGTATTTAAATAATCGCAAAAAAGAGGTGCAACACAAGGACTTCCCAGGAGGTCACCCATCCTAGTACTACTCTCGCCCAAGCATGCTTAACTGCGGAGTTCTGATGGGATCCGGTGCATTAGTGCTGGTATGATCGCACCTGGTGTCTAATGCGCTTTAATTGTATATATTTGATTTCTTTCACTTATTAACGACAAAACAAACATAATTAATGATGAAATATTTGTTTTCTCCTACTTTTTCCGATTCTTTTACGCCGATTAACAAAAATAAAAATAAGTATTTAAATAATCGCAAAAAAGAGGTGCAACACAAGGACTTCCCAGGAGGTCACCCATTCTAGTACTACTCTCGCCCAAGCACGCTTAACTGCGGAGTTCTGATGGGATCCGGTGCATTAGTGCTGGTATGATCGCACCTGGTATCTTATGCGCTTTAATTGTATATATTTGATTTCTTTCACTTATTAACGACAAAACAAACATAATTAATGATGAAATATTTGTTTTCTCCTAATTTTTCCGATTCTTTTACGCCGATTAACAAAAATAAAAATAAGTATTTAAATAATCGCAAAAAAGAGGTGCAACACAAGGATTTCCCAGGAGGTCACCCATCCTAGTACTACTCTCGCCCAAGCACGCTTAACTGCGGAGTTCTGATGGGATCCGGTGCATTAGTGCTGGTATGATCGCACCTGGTATCTAATGCGCTTTAATTGTATATATTTGATTTCTTTCACTTATTAACGACAAAACAAACATAATTAATGATGAAATATTTGTTTTCTCCTACTTTTTCTGATTCTTTTACGCCGATTAACAAAAATAAAAATAAGTATTTAAATAATCGCAAAAAAGAGGTGCAACACAAGGACTTCCCAAGAGGTCACCCATCCTAGTACTACTCTCGCCCAAGCACGCTTAACTGCGGAGTTCTGATGGGATCCGGTGCATTATTGCTGGTATGATCGCACCTGGTATCTAATGCGCTTTAATTGTATATATTTGATTTCTTTCACTTATTAACGACAAAACAAACATAATTAATGATGAAATATTTGTTTTCTCCTACTTTTTCCGATTCTTTTACGCCGATTAACAAAAATAAAAATAAGTATTTAAATAATCGCAAAAAAGAGGTGGAACACAAGGACTTCCCAGGAGGTCACCCATTCTAGTACTACTCTCGCCCAAGCACGCTTAACTGCGGAGATCTGATGGGATCCGGTGCATTAGTGCTGGTATGATCGCACCTGGTATCTTATGCGCTTTAATTGTATATATTTGATTTCTTTCACTTATTAACGACAAAACAAACATAATTAATGATGAAATATTTGTTTTCTCCTACTTTTTTCGATTCTTTTACGCCGATTAACAAAAATAAAAATAAGTATTTAAATAATCGCAAAAAAGAGGTGCAACACAAGGACTTCCCAAGAGGTCACCCATCCTAGTACTACTCTCGCCCAAGCACGCTTAACTGCGGAGTTCTGATGGGATCCGGTGCATTAGTGCTGGTATGATCGCACCTGGTATCTTATGCGCTTTAATTGTATATATTTGATTTCTTTCACTTATTAACGACAAAACAAACATAATTAATGATGAAATATTTGTTTTCTCCTACTTTTTCCGATTCTTTTACGCCGATTAACAAAAATAAAAATAAGTATTTAAATAATCGCAAAAAAGAGGTGCAACACAAGGACTTCCCAGGAGGTCACCCATTCTAGTACTACTCTCGCCCAAGCACGCTTAACTGCGGAGTTCTGATGGGATCCGGTGCATTAGTGCTGGTATGATCGCACCTGGTATCTTATGCGCTTTAATTGTATATATTTGATTTCTTTCACTTATTAACGACAAAACAAACATAATTAATGATGAAATATTTGTTTTCTCCTAATTTTTCCGATTCTTTTACGCCGATTAACAAAAATAAAAATAAGTATTTAAATAATCGCAAAAAAGAGGTGCAACACAAGGATTTCCCAGGAGGTCACCCATCCTAGTACTACTCTCGCCCAAGCACGCTTAACTGCGGAGTTCTGATGGGATCCGGTGCATTAGTGCTGGTATGATCGCACCTGGTATCTTATGCGCTTTAATTGTATATATTTGATTTCTTTCACTTATTAACGACAAAACAAACATAATTAATGATGAAATATTTGTTTTCTCCTAATTTTTCCGATTCTTTTACGCCGATTAACAAAAATAAAAATAAGTATTTAAATAATCGCAAAAAAGAGGTGCAACACAAGGATTTCCCAGGAGGTCACCCATCCTAGTACTACTCTCGCCCAAGCATGCTTAACTGCGGAGTTCTGATGGGATCCGGTGCATTAGTGCTGGTATGATCGCACCTGGTATCTAATGCGCTTTAATTGTATATATTTGATTTCTTTCACTTATTAACGACAAAACAAACATAATTAATGATGAAATATTTGTTTTCTCCTACTTTTTCTGATTCTTTTACGCCGATTAACAAAAATAAAAATAAGTATTTAAATAATCGCAAAAAAGAGGTGCAACACAAGGACTTCCCAAGAGGTCACCCATCCTAGTACTACTCTCGCCCAAGCACGCTTAACTGCGGAGTTCTGATGGGATCCGGTGCATTATTGCTGGTATGATCGCACCTGGTATCTAATGCGCTTTAATTGTATATATTTGATTTCTTTCACTTATTAACGACAAAACAAACATAATTAATGATGAAATATTTCTTTTCTCCTACTTTTTCCGATTCTTTTACGCCGATTAACAAAAATAAAAATAAGTATTTAAATAATCGCAAAAAAGAGGTGCAACACAAGGACTTCCGAGGAGGTCACCCATCCTAGTACTACTCTCGCCCAAGCACGCTTAACTGCGGAGTTCTGATGGGATCCGGTGCAATAGTGCTGGTATGATCGCACCTGGTATCTAATGCGCTTTAATTGTATATATTTGATTTCTTTCACTTATTAACGACAAAACAAACATAATTAATGATGAAATATTTGTTTTCTCCTACTTTTTTCGATTCTTTTACGCCGATTAACAAAAATAAAAATAAGTATTTAAATAATCGCAAAAAAGAGGTGCAACACAAGGACTTCCCAGGAGGTCACCCATCCTAGTACTACTCTCGCCCAAACACGCTTAACTGCGGAGTTCTGATGGGATCCGGTGCATTAGTGCTGGTATGATCGCACCTTGTATCTAATGCGTTTTAATTGTATATATTTGATTTCTTTCACTTATTAACGACAAAACAAACATAATTAATGATGAAATATTTGTTTTCTCCTACTTTTTCTGATTCTTTTACGCCGATTAACAAAAATAAAAATAAGTATTTAAATAATCGCAAAAAAGAGGTGCAACACAAGGACTTCCCAGGAGGTCACCCATCCTAGTACTACTCTCGCCCAAGCATGCTTAACTGCGGAGTTCTGATGGGATCCGGTGCATTAGTGCTGGTATGATCGCACCTGGTGTCTAATGCGCTTTAATTGTATATATTTGATTTCTTTCACTTATTAACGACAAAAGAAACATAATTAATGATGAAATATTTGTTTTCTCCTACTTTTTCCGATTCTTTTACGCCGATTAACAAAAATAAAAATAAGTATTTAAATAATCGCAAAAAAGAGGTGCAACACAAGGACTTCCCAGGAGGTCACCCATTCTAGTACTACTCTCGCCCAAGCACGCTTAACTGCGGAGTTCTGATGGGATCCGGTGCATTAGTGCTGGTATGATCGCACCTGGTATCTTATGCGCTTTAATTGTATATATTTGATTTCTTTCACTTATTAACGACAAAACAAACATAATTAATGATGAAATATTTGTTTTCTCCTAATTTTTCCGATTCTTTTACGCCGATTAACAAAAATAAAAATAAGTATTTAAATAATCGCAAAAAAGAGGTGCAACACAAGGATTTCCCAGGAGGTCACCCATCCTAGTACTACTCTCGCCCAAGCACGCTTAACTGCGGAGTTCTGATGGGATCCGGTGCATTAGTGCTGGTATGATCGCACCTGGTATCTAATGCGCTTTAATTGTATATATTTGATTTCTTTCACTTATTAACGACAAAACAAACATAATTAATGATGAAATATTTGTTTTCTCCTACTTTTTCTGATTCTTTTACGCCGATTAACAAAAATAAAAATAAGTATTTAAATAATCGCAAAAAAGAGGTGCAACACAAGGACTTCCCAAGAGGTCACCCATCCTAGTACTACTCTCGCCCAAGCACGCTTAACTGCGGAGTTCTGATGGGATCCGGTGCATTATTGCTGGTATGATCGCACCTGGTATCTAATGCGCTTTAATTGTATATATTTGATTTCTTTCACTTATTAACGACAAAACAAACATAATTAATGATGAAATATTTGTTTTCTCCTACTTTTTCCGATTCTTTTACGCCGATTAACAAAAATAAAAATAAGTATTTAAATAATCGCAAAAAAGAGGTGCAACACAAGGACTTCCCAGGAGGTCACCTATTCTAGTACTACTCTCGCCCAAGCACGCTTAACTGCGGAGTTCTGATGGGATCCGGTGCATTAGTGCTGGTATGATCGCACCTGGTATCTTATGCGCTTTAATTGTATATATTTGATTTCTTTCACTTATTAACGACAAAACAAACATAATTAATGATGAAATATTTGTTTTCTCCTACTTTTTTCGATTCTTTTACGCCGATTAACAAAAATAAAAATAAGTATTTAAATAATCGCAAAAAAGAGGTGCAACACAAGGACTTCCCAAGAGGTCACCCATCCTAGTACTACTCTCGCCCAAGCACGCTTAACTGCGGAGTTCTGATGGGATCCGGTGCATTAGTGCTGGTATGATCGCACCTGGTATCTTATGCGCTTTAATTGTATATATTTGATTTCTTTCACTTATTAACGACAAAACAAACATAATTAATGATGAAATATTTGTTTTCTCCTACTTTTTCCGATTCTTTTACGCCGATTAACAAAAATAAAAATAAGTATTTAAATAATCGCAAAAAAGAGGTGCAACACAAGGACTTCCCAGGAGGTCACCCATTCTAGTACTACTCTCGCCCAAGCACGCTTAACTGCGGAGTTCTGATGGGATCCGGTGCATTAGTGCTGGTATGATCGCACCTGGTATCTTATGCGCTTTAATTGTATATATTTGATTTCTTTCACTTATTAACGACAAAACAAACATAATTAATGATGAAATATTTGTTTTCTCCTAATTTTTCCGATTCTTTTACGCCGATTAACAAAAATAAAAATAAGTATTTAAATAATCGCAAAAAAGAGGTGCAACACAAGGATTTCCCAGGAGGTCACCCATCCTAGTACTACTCTCGCCCAAGCACGCTTAACTGCGGAGTTCTGATGGGATCCGGTGCATTAGTGCTGGTATGATCGCACCTGGTATCTAATGCGCTTTAATTGTATATATTTGATTTCTTTCACTTATTAACGACAAAACAAACATAATTAATGATGAAATATTTGTTTTCTCCTACTTTTTCTGATTCTTTTACGCCGATTAACAAAAATAAAAATAAGTATTTAAATAATCGCAAAAAAGAGGTGCAACACAAGGACTTCCCAAGAGGTCACCCATCCTAGTACTACTCTCGCCCAAGCACGCTTAACTGCGGAGTTCTGATGGGATCCGGTGCATTATTGCTGGTATGATCGCACCTGGTATCTAATGCGCTTTAATTGTATATATTTGATTTCTTTCACTTATTAACGACAAAACAAACATAATTAATGATGAAATATTTGTTTTCTCCTACTTTTTCCGATTCTTTTACGCCGATTAACAAAAATAAAAATAAGTATTTAAATAATCGCAAAAAAGAGGTGCAACACAAGGACTTCCCAGGAGGTCACCCATTCTAGTACTACTCTCGCCCAAGCACGCTTAACTGCGGAGTTCTGATGGGATCCGGTGCATTAGTGCTGGTATGATCGCACCTGGTATCTTATGCGCTTTAATTGTATATATTTGATTTCTTTCACTTATTAACGACAAAACAAACATAATTAATGATGAAATATTTGTTTTCTCCTAATTTTTCCGATTCTTTTACGCCGATTAACAAAAATAAAAATAAGTATTTAAATAATCGCAAAAAAGAGGTGCAACACAAGTACTTCCCAAGAGGTCACCCATCCTAGTACTACTCTCGCCCAAGCACGCTTAACTGCGGAGTTCTGATGGGATCCGGTGCATTAGTGCTGGTATGATCGCACCTGGTATCTTATGCGCTTTAATTGTATATATTTGATTTCTTTCACTTATTAACGACAAAACAAACATTATTAATGATGAAATATTTGTTTTCTCCTACTTTTTCCGATTCTTTTACGCCGATTAACAAAAATAAAAATAAGTATTTAAATAATCGCAAAAAAGAGGTGCAACACAAGGACTTCCCAGGAGGTCACCCATCCTAGTACTACTCTCGCCCAAACACGCTTAACTGCAGAGTTCTGATGGGATCCGGTGCATTAGTGCTGGTATGATCGCACCTGGTGTCTAATGCGCTTTAATTGTATATATTTGATTTCTTTCACTTATTAACGACAAAACAAACATAATTAATGATGAAATATTTGTTTTCTCCTACTTTTTCCGATTCTTTTACGCCGATTAACAAAAATAAAAATAAGTATTTAAATAATCGCAAAAAAGAGGTGCAACACAAGGACTTCCCAGGAGGTCACCCATCCTAGTACTACTCTCGCCCAAGCACGCTTAACTGCGGAGTTCTGATGGGATCCGGTGCATTAGTGCTGGTATGATCGCACCTGGTATCTAATGCGCTTTAATTGTATATATTTGATTTCTTTCATTTATTAACGACAAAACAAACATAATTAATGATGAAATATTTGTTTTCTCCTACTTTTTCCGATTCTTTTAAGCCGATTAACAAAAATAAAAACAAGTATTTAAATAATCGCAAAAAAGAGGTGCAACACAAGGACTTCCCAGGAGGTCACCCATCCTTGTACTACTCTCGCCCAAGCACGCTTAACTGCGGAGTTCTGATGGGATCCGGTGCATTAGTGCTGGTATGATCGCACCTGGTATCTTATGCGCTTTAATTGTATATATTTGATTTCTTTCACTTATTAACGACAAAACAAACATTATTAATGATGAAATATTTGTTTTCTCCTACTTTTTCCGATTCTTTTACGCCGATTAACAAAAATAAAAATAAGTATTTAAATAATCGCAAAAAAGAGGTGCAACACAAGGATTTCCCAGGAGGTCACCCATCCTAGTACTACTCTCGCCCAAACACGCTTAACTGCGGAGTTCTGATGGGATCCGGTGCATTAGTGCTGGTATGATCGCACCTTGTATCTAATGCGCTTTAATTGTATATATTTGATTTCTTTCACTTATTAACGACAAAACAAACATAATTAATGATGAAATATTTGTTTTCTCCTACTTTTTCTGAATCTTTTACGCCGATTAACAAAAATAAAAATAAGTATTTAAATAATCGCAAAAAAGAGGTGCAACACAAGGACTTCCCAGGAGGTCACCCATCCTAGTACTACTCTCGCCCAAGCATGCTTAACTGCGGAGTTCTGATGGGATCCGGTGCATTAGTGCTGGTATGATCGCACCTGGTGTCTAATGCGCTTTAATTGTATATATTTGATTTCTTTCACTTATTAACGACAAAACAAACATAATTAATGATGAAAGATTTGTTTTCTCCTACTTTTTCCGATTCTTTTACGCCGATTAACAAAAATAAAAATAAGTATTTAAATAATCGCAAAAAAGAGGTGCAACACAAGGATTTCCCAGGAGGTCACCCATCCTAGTACTACTCTCGCCCAAGCACGCTTAACTGCGGAGTTCTGATGGGATCCGGTGCATTAGTGCTGGTATGATCGCACCTGGTATCTAATGCGCTTTAATTGTATATATTTGATTTCTTTCACTTATTAACGACAAAACAAACATAATTAATAATGAAATATTTGTTTTCTCCTACTTTTTCTGATTCTTTTACGCCGATTAACAAAAATAAAAATAAGTATTTAAATAATCGCAAAAAAGAGGTGCAACACAAGGACTTCCCAAGAGGTCACCCATCCTAGTACTACTCTCGCCCAAGCACGCTTAACTGCGGAGTTCTGATGGGATCCGGTGCATTATTGCTGGTATGATCGCACCTGGTATCTAATGCGCTTTAATTGTATATATTTGATTTCTTTCACTTATTAACGACAAAACAAACATAATTAATGATGAAATATTTGTTTTCTCCTACTTTTTCCGATTCTTTTACGCCGATTAACAAAAATAAAAATAAGTATTTAAATAATCGCAAAAAAGAGGTGCAACACAAGGACTTCCCAGGAGGTCACCCATTCTAGTACTACTCTCGCCCAAGCACGCTTAACTGCGGAGTTCTGATGGGATCCGGTGCATTAGTGCTGGTATGATCGCACCTGGTATCTTATGCGCTTTAATTGTATATATTTGATTTCTTTCACTTATTAACGACAAAACATACATAATTAATGATGAAATATTTGTTTTCTCCTAATTTTTCCGATTCTTTTACGCCGATTAACAAAAATAAAAATAAGTATTTAAATAATCGCAAAAAAGAGGTGCAACACAAGGATTTCCCAGGAGGTCACCCATCCTAGTACTACTCTCGCCCAAGCACGCTTAACTGCGGAGTTCTGATGGGATCCGGTGCATTAGTGCTGGTATGATCGCACCTGGTATCTAATGCGCTTTAATTGTATATATTTGATTTCTTTCACTTATTAACGACAAAACAAACATAATTAATGATGAAATATTTGTTTTCTCCTACTTTTTTCGATTCTTTTACGCCGATTAACAAAAATAAAAATAAGTATTTAAATAATCGCAAAAAAGAGGTGCAACACAAGGACTTCCCAAGAGGTCACCCATCCTAGTACTACTCTCGCCCAAGCACGCTTAACTGCGGAGTTCTGATGGGATCCGGTGCATTAGTGCTGGTATGATCGCACCTGGTATCTTATGCGCTTTAATTGTATATATTTGATTTCTTTCACTTATTAACGACAAAACAAACATTATTAATGATGAAATATTTGTTTTCTCCTACTTTTTCCGATTCTTTTACGCCGATTAACAAAAATAAAAATAAGTATTTAAATAATCGCAAAAAAGAGGTGCAACACAAGGACTTCCCAGGAGGTCACCCATCCTAGTACTACTCTCGCCCAAACACGCTTAACTGCAGAGTTCTGATGGGATCCGGTGCATTAGTGCTGGTATGATCGCACCTGGTATCTAATGCGCTTTAATTGTATATATTTGATTTCTTTCACTTATTAACGACAAAACAAACATAATTAATGATGAAATATTTGTTTTCTCCTACTTTTTCCGATTCTTTTACGCCGATTAACAAAAATAAAAATAAGTATTTAAATAATCGCAAAAAAGAGGTGCAACACAAGGACTTCCCAGGAGGTCACCCATCCTAGTACTACTCTCGCCCAAGCACGCTTAACTGCGGAGTTCTGATGGGATCCGGTGCATTAGTGCTGGTATGATCGCACCTGGTATCTAATGCGCTTTAATTGTATATATTTGATTTCTTTCATTTATTAACGACAAAACAAACATAATTAATGATGAAATATTTGTTTTCTCCTACTTTTTCCGATTCTTTTAAGCCGATTAACAAAAATAAAAATAAGTATTTAAATAATCGCAAAAAAGAGGTGCAACACAAGGACTTCCCAGGAGGTCACCCATCCTAGTACTACTCTCGCCCAAGCACGCTTAACTGCGGAGTTCTGATGGGATCCGGTGCATTAGTGCTGGTATGATCGCACCTGGTATCTTATGCGCTTTAATTGTATATATTTGATTTCTTTCACTTATTAACGACAAAACAAACATTATTAATGATGAAATATTTGTTTTCTCCTACTTTTTCCGATTCTTTTACGCCGATTAACAAAAATAAAAATAAGTATTTAAATAATCGCAAAAAAGAGGTGCAACACAAGGATTTCCCAGGAGGTCACCCATCCTAGTACTACTCTCGCCCAAACACGCTTAACTGCGGAGTTCTGATGGGATCCTGTGCATTAGTGCTGGTATGATCGCACCTTGTATCTAATGCGCTTTAATTGTATATATTTGATTTCTTTCACTTATTAACGACAAAACAAACATAATTAATGATGAAATATTTGTTTTCTCCTACTTTTTCTGAATCTTTTACGCCGATTAACAAAAATAAAAATAAGTATTTAAATAATCGCAAAAAAGAGGTGCAACACAAGGACTTCCCAGGAGGTCACCCATCCTAGTACTACTCTCGCCCAAGCATGCTTAACTGCGGAGTTCTGATGGGATCCGGTGCATTAGTGCTGGTATGATCGCACCTGGTGTATAATGCGCTTTAATTGTATATATTTGATTTCTTTCACTTATTAACGACAAAACAAACATAATTAATGATGAAAGATTTGTTTTCTCCTACTTTTTCCGATTCTTTTACGCCGATTAACAAAAATAAAAATAAGTATTTAAATAATCGCAAAAAAGAGGTGCAACACAAGGACTTCCCAGGAGGTAACCCATTCTAGTACTACTCTCGCCCAAGCACGCTTAACTGCGGAGTTCTGATGGGATCCGGTGCATTAGTGCTGGTATGATCGCACCTGGTATCTTATGCGCTTTAATTGTATATATTTGATTTCTTTCACTTATTAACGACAAAACAAACATAATTAATGATGAAATATTTGTTTTCTCCTACTTTTTCCGATTCTTTTACGCCAATTAACAAAAATAAAAATAAGTATTTAAATAATCGCAGAAAAGAGGTGCAACACAAGGATTTCCCAGGAGGTCACCCATCCTAGTACTACTCTCGCCCAAGCACGCTTAACTGCGGAGTTCTGATGGGATCCGGTGCATTAGTGCTGGTATGATCGCACCTGGTATCTAATGCGCTTTAATTGTATATATTTGATTTCTTTCACTTATTAACGACAAAACAAACATAATTAATGATGAAATATTTGTTTTCTCCTACTTTTTCTGATTCTTTTACGCCGATTAACAAAAATAAAAATAAGTATTTAAATAATCGCAAAAAAGAGGTGCAACACAAGGACTTCCCAAGAGGTCACCCATCCTAGTACTACTCTCGCCCAAGCACGCTTAACTGCGGAGTTCTGATGGGATCCGGTGCATTATTGCTGGTATGATCGCACCTGGTATCTAATGCGCTTTAATTGTATATATTTGATTTCTTTCACTTATTAACGACAAAACAAACATAATTAATGATGAAATATTTCTTTTCTCCTACTTTTTCCGATTCTTTTACGCCGATTAACAAAAATAAAAATAAGTATTTAAATAATCGCAAAAAAGAGGTGCAACACAAGGACTTCCCAGGAGGTCACCAATCCTAGTACTACTCTCGCCCAAGCACGCTTAACTGCGGAGTTCGGATGGGATCCGGTGCATTAGTGCTGGTATGATCGCACCTGGTATCTTATGCGCTTTAATTGTATATATTTGATTTCTTTCACTTATTAACGACAAAACAAACATTATTAATGATGAAATATTTGTTTTCTCTTACTTTTTCCGATTCTTTTACGCCGATTAACAAAAATAAAAATAAGTATTTAAATAATCGCAAAAAAGAGGTGCAACACAAGGACTTCCCAGGAGGTCACCCATCCTAGTACTACTCTCGCCCAAACACGCTTAACTGCAGAGTTCTGATGGGATCCGGTGCATTAGTGCTGGTATGATCGCACCTGGTATCTAATGCGCTTTAATTGTATATATTTGATTTCTTTCACTTATTAACGACAAAACAAACATAATTAATGATGAAATATTTGTTTTCTCCTACTTTTTCCGATTCTTTTACGCCGATTAACAAAAATAAAAATAAGTATTTAAATAATCGCAAAAAAGAGGTGCAACACAAGGACTTCCCAGGAGGTCACCCATCCTAGTACTACTCTCGCCCAAGCACGCTTAACTGCGGAGTTCTGATGGGATCCGGTGCATTAGTGCTGGTATGATCGCACCTGGTCTCTAATGCGCTTTAATTGTATATATTTGATTTCTTTCATTTATTAACGACAAAACAAACATAATTAATGATGAAATATTTGTTTTCTCCTACTTTTTCCGATTCTTTTAAGCCGATTAACAAAAATAAAAATAAGTATTTAAATAATCGCAAAAAAGAGGTGCAACACAAGGACTTCCCAGGAGGTCACCCATCCTAGTACTACTCTCGCCCAAGCACGCTTAACTGCGGAGTTCTGATGGGATACGGTGCATTAGTGCTGGTATGATCGCACCTGGTATCTTATGCGCTATAATTGTATATATTTGATTTCTTTCACTTATTAACGACAAAACAAACATTATTAATGATGAAATATTTGTTTTCTCCTACTTTTTCCGATTCTTTTACGCCGATTAACAAAAATAAAAATAAGTATTTAAATAATCGCAAAAAAGAGGTGCAACACAAGGATTTCCCAGGAGGTCACCCATCCTAGTACTACTCTCGCCCAAACACGCTTAACTGCGGAGTTCTGATGGGATCCGGTGCATTAGTGCTGGTATGATCGCACCTTGTATCTAATGCGCTTTAATTGTATATATTTGATTTCTTTCACTTATTAACGACAAAACAAACATAATTAATGATGAAATATTTGTTTTCTCCTACTTTTTCTGAATCTTTTACGCCGATTAACAAAAATAAAAATAAGTATTTAAATAATCGCAAAAAAGAGGTGCAACACAAGGACTTCCCAGGAGGTCACCCATCCTAGTACTACTCTCGCCCAAGCATGCTTAACTGCGGAGTTCTGATGGGATCCGGTGCATTAGTGCTGGTATGATCGCACCTGGTGTCTAATGCGCTTTAATTGTATATATTTGATTTCTTTCACTTTTTAACGACAAAACAAACATAATTAATGATGAAAGATTTGTTTTCTCCTACTTTTTCCGATTCTTTTACGCCGATTAACAAAAATAAAAATAAGTATTTAAATAATCGCAAAAAAGAGGTGCAACACAAGGACTTCCCAGGAGGTAACCCATTCTAGTACTACTCTCGCCCAAGCACGCTTAACTGCGGAGTTCTGATGGGATCCGGTGCATTTGTGCTGGTATGATCGCACCTGGTATCTTATGCGCTTTAATTGTATATATTTGATTTCTTTCACTTATTAACGACAAAACAAACATAATTAATGATGAAATATTTGTTTTCTCCTACTTTTTCCGATTCTTTTACGCCAATTAACAAAAATAAAAATAAGTATTTAAATAATCGCAAAAAAGAGGTGCAACACAAGGATTTCCCAGGAGGTCACCCATCCTAGTACTACTCTCGCCCAAGCACGCTTAATTGCGGAGTTCTGATGGGATCCGGTGCATTAGTGCTGGTATGATCGCACCTGGTATCTAATGCGCTTTAATTGTATATATTTGATTTCTTTCACTTATTAACGACAAAACAAACATAATTAATGATGAAATATTTGTTTTCTCCTACTTTTTCTGATTCTTTTACGCCGATTAACAAAATTAAAAATAAGTATTTAAATAATCGCAAAAAAGAGGTGCAACACAAGGACTTCCCAAGAGGTCACCCATCCTAGTACTACTCTCGCCCAAGCACGCTTAACTGCGGAGTTCTGATGGGATCCGGTGCATTATTGCTGGTATGATCGCACCTGGTATCTAATGCGCTTTAATTGTATATATTTGATTTCTTTCACTTATTAACGACAAAACAAACATAATTAATGATGAAATATTTCTTTTCTCCTACTTTTTCCGATTCTTTTACGCCGATTAACAAAAATAAAAATAAGTATTTAAATAATCGCAAAAAAGAGGTGCAACACAAGGACTTCCGAGGAGGTCACCCATCCTAGTACTACTCTCGCCCAAGCACGCTTAACTGCGGAGTTCTGATGGGATCCGGTGCAATAGTGCTGGTATGATCGCACCTGGTATCTAATGCGCTTTAATTGTATATATTTGATTTCTTTCACTTATTAACGACAAAACAAACATAATTAATGATGAAATATTTGTTTTCTCCAACTTTTTCCGATTCTTTTACGCCGATTAACAAAAATAAAAATAAGTATTTAAATAATCGCAAAAAAGAGGTGCAACACAAGGACTTCCCAGGAGGTCACCCATCCTAGTACTACTCTCGCCCAAACACGCTTAACTGCGGAGTTCTGATGAGATCCGGTGCATTAGTGCTGGTATGATCGCACCTTGTATCTAATGCGCTTTAATTGTATATATTTGATTTCTTTCACTTATTAACGACAAAACAAACATAATTAATGATGAAATATTTGTTTTCTCCTACTTTTTCTGATTCTTTTACGCCGATTAACAAAAATAAAAATAAGTATTTAAATAATCGCAAAAAAGAGGTGCAACACAAGGACTTCCCAGGAGGTCACCCATCCTAGTACTACTCTCGCCCAAGCACGCTTAACTGCGGAGTTCTGATGGGATCCGGTGCATTAGTGCTGGTATGATCGCACCTGGTATCTTATGCGCTTTAATTGTATATATTTGATTTCTTTCACTTATTAACGACAAAACAAACATAATTAATGATGAAATATTTGTTTTCTCCTACTTTTTTCGATTCTTTTACGCCGATTAACAAAAATAAAAATAAGTATTTAAATAATCGCAAAAAAGAGGTGCAACACAAGGACTTCCCAAGAGGTCACCCATCCTAGTACTACTCTCGCCCAAGCACGCTTAACTGCGGAGTTCTGATGGGATCCGGTGCATTAGTGCTGGTATGATCGCACCTGGTGTCTAATGCGCTTTAATTGTATATATTTGATTTGTTTCACTTATTAACGACAAAACAAACATAATTAATGATGAAATATTTGTTTTCTCCTAATTTTTCCGATTCTTTTACGCCGATTAACAAAAATAAAAATAAGTATTTAAATAATCGCAAAAAAGAGGTGCAACACAAGGATTTCCCAGGAGGTCACCCATCCTAGTACTACTCTCGCCCAAGCACGCTTAACTGCGGAGTTCTGATGGGATCCGGTGCATTAGTGCTGGTATGATCGCACCTGGTATCTAATGCGCTTTAATTGTATATATTTGATTTCTTTCACTTATTAACGACAAAACAAACATAATTAATGATGAAATATTTGTTTTCTCCTACTTTTTTCGATTCTTTTACGCCGATTAACAAAAATAAAAATAAGTATTTAAATAATCGCAAAAAAGAGGTGCAACACAAGGACTTCCCAAGAGGTCACCCATCCTAGTACTACTCTCGCCCAAGCACGCTTAACTGCGGAGTTCTGATGGGATCCGGTGCATTAGTGCTGGTATGATCGCACCTGGTGTCTAATGCGCTTTAATTGTATATATTTGATTTCTTTCACTTATTAACGACAAAACAAACATAATTAATGATGAAATATTTGTTTTCTCCTACTTTTTCCGATTCTTTTACGCCGATTAACAAAAATAAAAATAAGTATTTAAATAATCGCAAAAAAGAGGTGCAACACAAGGACTTCCCAGGAGGTCACCCATCCTAGTACTACTCTCGCCCAAGCATGCTTAACTGCGGAGTTCTGATGGGATCCGGTGCATTAGTGCTGGTATGATCGCACCTGGTGTCTAATGCGCTTTAATTGTATATATTTGATTTCTTTCACTTATTAACGACAAAACAAACATAATTAATGATGAAAGATTTGTTTTCTCCTACTTTTTCCGATTCTTTTACGCCGATTAACAAAAATAAAAATAAGTATTTAAATAATCGCAAAAAAGAGGTGCAACACAAGGACTTCCCAGGAGGTCACCCATCCTAGTACTACTCTCGCCCAAGCACGCTTAACTGCGGAGTTCTGATGGGATCCGGTGCATTAGTGCTGGTATGATCGCACCTGGTGTCTAATGCGCTTTAATTGTATATATTTGATTTCTTCTTTCACTTATTAACGACAAAACAAACATAATTAATGATGAAATATTTGTTTTCTCCTACTTTTTCCGATTCTTTTACGCCGATTAACAAAAATAAAAATAAGTATTTAAATAATCGCAAAAAAGAGGTGCAACACAAGGACTTCCCAGGAGGTCACCCATTCTAGTACTACTCTCGCCCAAGCACGCTTAACTGCGGAGTTCTGATGGGATCCGGTGCATTAGTGCTGGTATGATCGCACCTGGTATCTTATGCGCTTTAATTGTATATATTTGATTTCTTTCACTTATTAACGACAAAACAAACATAATTAATGATGAAATATTTGTTTTCTCTTACTTTTTCCGATTCTTTTACGCCGATTAACAAAAATAAAAATAAGTATTTAAATAATCGCAAAAAAGAGGTGCAACACAAGGATTTCCCAGGAGGTCACCCATTCTAGTACTACTCTCGCCCAAGCACGCTTAACTGCGGAGTTCTGATGGGATCCGGTGCATTAGTGCTGGTATGATCGCACCTGGTATCTTATGCGCTTTAATTGTATATATTTGATTTCTTTCACTTATTAACGACAAAACAAACATAATTAATGATGAAATATTTGTTTTCTCCTACTTTTTCTGATTCTTTTACGCCGATTAACAAAAATAAAAATAAGTATTTAAATAATCGCAAAAAAGAGGTGCAACACAAGGACTTCCCAGGAGGTCACCCATCCTAGTACTACTCTCGCCCAAGCACGCTTAACTGCGGAGTTCTGATGGGATCCGGTGCATTATTGCTGGTATGATCGCACCTGGTATCTAATGCGCTTTAATTGTATATATTTGATTTCTTTCACTTATTAACGACAAAACAAACATAATTAATGATGAAATATTTGTTTTCTCCTACTTTTTCCGATTCTTTTACGCCGATTAACAAAAATAAAAATAAGTATTTAAATAATCGCAAAAAAGAGGTGCAACACAAGGACTTCCCAGGAGGTCACCCATTCTAGTACTACTCTCGCCCAAGCACGCTTAACTGCGGAGTTCTGATGGGATCCGGTGCATTAGTGCTGGTATGATCGCACCTGGTATCTTATGCGCTTTAATTGTATATATTTGATTTCTTTCACTTATTAACGACAAAACAAACATAATTAATGATGAAATATTTGTTTTCTCCTAATTTTTCCGATTCTTTTACGCCGATTAACAAAAATAAAAATAAGTATTTAAATAATCGCAAAAAAGAGGTGCAACACAAGGATTTCCCAGGAGGTCACCCATCCTAGTACTACTCTCGCCCAAGCACGCTTAACTGCGGAGTTCTGATGGGATCCGGTGCATTAGTGCTGGTATGATCGCACCTGGTGTCTAATGCGCTTTAATTGTATATATTTGATTTCTTTCACTTATTAACGACAAAACAAACATAATTAATGATGAAATATTTGTTTTCTCCTACTTTTTTCGATTCTTTTACGCCGATTAACAAAAATAAAAATAAGTATTTAAATAATCGCAAAAAAGAGGTGCAACACAAGGACTTCCCAAGAGGTCACCCATCCTAGTACTACTCTCGCCCAAGCACGCTTAACTGCGGAGTTCTGATGGGATCCGGTGCATTAGTGCTGGTATGATCGCACCTGGTATCTTATGCGCTTTAATTGTATATATTTGATTTCTTTCACTTATTAACGACAAAACAAACATTATTAATGATGAAATATTTGTTTTCTCCTACTTTTTCCGATTCTTTTACGCCGATTAACAAAATAAAAATAAGTATTCAAATAATCGCAAAAAAGAGGTGCAACACAAGGACTTCCCAGGAGGTCACCCATCCTAGTACTACTCTCGCCCAAACACGCTTAACTGCAGAGTTCTGATGGGATCCGGTGCATTAGTGCTGGTATGATCGCACCTGGTATCTAATGCGCTTTAATTGTATATATTTGATTTCTTTCACTTATTAACGACAAAACAAACATAATTAATGATGAAATATTTGTTTTCTCCTACTTTTTTCGATTCTTTTACGCCGATTAACAAAAATAAAAATAAGTATTTAAATAATCGCAAAAAAGTGGTGCAACACAAGGACTTCCCAAGAGGTCACCCATCCTAGTACTACTCTCGCCCAAGCACGCTTAACTGCGGAGTTCTGATGGGATCCGGTGCATTAGTGCTGGTATGATCGCACCTGGTATCTTATGCGCTTTAATTGTATATATTTGATTTCTTTCACTTATTAACGACAAAACAAACATTATTAATGATGAAATATTTGTTTTCTCCTACTTTTTCCGATTCTTTTACGCCGATTAACAAAAATAAAAATAAGTATTTAAATAATCGCAAAAAAGAGGTGCAACACAAGGACTTCCCAGGAGGTCACCCATCCTAGTACTACTCTCGCCCAAACACGCTTAACTGCAGAGTTCTGATGGGATCCGGTGCATTAGTGCTGGTATGATCGCACCTGGTATCTAATGCGCTTTAATTGTATATATTTGATTTCTTTCACTTATTAACGACAAAACAAACATAATTAATGATGAAATATTTGTTTTCTCCTACTTTTTCCGATTCTTTTACGCCGATTAACAAAAATAAAAATAAGTATTTAAATAATCGCAAAAAAGAGGTGCAACACAAGGACTTCCCAGGAGGTCACCCATCCTAGTACTACTCTCGCCCAAGCACGCTTAACTGCGGAGTTCTGATGGGATCCGGTGCATTAGTGCTGGTATGATCGCACCTGGTATCTAATGCGCTTTAATTGTATATATTTAATTTCTTTCATTTATTAACGACAAAACAAACATAATTAATGATGAAATATTTGTTTTCTCCTACTTTTTCCGATTCTTTTAAGCCGATTAACAAAAATAAAAATAAGTATTTAAATAATCGCAAAAAAGAGGTGCAACACAAGGACTTCCCAGGAGGTCACCCATCCTAGTACTACTCTCGCCCAAGCACGCTTAACTGCGGAGTTCTGATGGGATCCGGTGCATTAGTGCTGGTATGATCGCACCTGGTATCTTATGCGCTTTAATTGTATATATTTGATTTCTTTCACTTATTAACGACAAAACAAACATTATTAATGATGAAATATTTGTTTTCTCCTACTTTTTCCGATTCTTTTACGCCGATTAACAAAAATAAAAATAAGTATTTAAATAATCGCAAAAAAGAGGTGCAACACAAGGATTTCCCTGGAGGTCACCCATCCTAGTACTACTCTCGCCCAAACACGCTTAACTGCGGAGTTCTGATGGGATCCGGTGCATTAGTGCTGGTATGATCGCACCTGGTGTCTAATGCGCTTTAATTGTATATATTTGATTTCTTTCACTTATTAACGACAAAACAAACATAATTAATGATGAAATATTTGTTTTCTCCTACTTTTTCTGATTCTTTTACGCCGATTAACAAAAATAAAAATAAGTATTTAAATAATCGCAAAAAAGAGGTGCAACACAAGGACTTCCCAGGAGGTCACCAATCCTAGTACTACTCTCGCCCAAGCACGCTTAACTGCGGAGTTCTGATGGGATCCGGTGCATTAGTGCTGGTATGATCGCACCTGGTATCTTATGCGCTTTAATTGTATATATTTGATTTCTTTCACTTATTAACGACAAAACAAACATAATTAATGATGAAATATTTGTTTTCTCCTACTTTTTCCGATTCTTTTACGCCGATTAACAAAAATAAAAATAAGTATTTAAATAATCGCAAAAAAGAGGTGCAACACAAGGACTTCCCAGGAGGTCACCCATCCTAGTACTACTCTCGCCCAAACACGCTTAACTGCGGAGTTCTGATGGGATCCGGTGCATTAGTGCTGGTATGATCGCACCTTGTATCTAATGCGCTTTAATTGTATATATTTGATTTCTTTCACTTATTAACGACAAAACAAACATCATTAATGATGAAATATTTGTTTTCTCCTACTTTTTCTGATTCTTTTACGCCGATTAACAAAAATAAAAATAAGTATTTAAATAATCGCAAAAAAGAGGTGCAACACAAGGACTTCCCAAGAGGTCACCCATCCTAGTACTACTCTCGCCCAAGCACGCTTAACTGCGGAGTTCTGATGGGATCCGGTGCATTAGTGTTGGTATGATCGCACCTGGTGTCTAATGCGCTTTAATTGTATATATTTGATTTCTTTCACTTATTAACGACAAAACAAACATAATTAATGATGAAATATTTGTTTTCTCCTACTTTTTCCGATTCTTTTACGCCGATTAACAAAAATAAAAATAAGTATTTAAATAATCGCAAAAAAGAGGTGCAACACAAGGACTTCCCAGGAGGTCACCCATTCTAGTACTACTCTCGCCCAAGCACGCTTAACTGCGGAGTTCTGATGGGATCCGGTGCATTAGTGCTGGTATGATCGCACCTGGTATCTTATGCGCTTTAATTGTATATATTTGATTTCTTTCACTTATTAACGACAAAACAAACATAATTAATGATGAAATATTTGTTTTCTCCTACTTTTTCCGATTCTTTTACGCCGATTAACAAAAATAAAAATAAGTATTTAAATAATCGCAAAAAAGAGGTGCAACACAAGGATTTCCCAGGAGGTCACCCATCCTAGTACTACTCTCGCCCAAGCACGCTTAACTGCGGAGTTCTGATGGGATCCGGTGCATTAGTGCTGGTATGATCGCACCTGGTATCTAATGCGCTTTAATTGTATATATTTGATTTCTTTCACTTATTAACGACAAAACAAACATAATTAATGATGAAATATTTGTTTTCTCCTACTTTTTTCGATTCTTTTACGCCGATTAACAAAAATAAAAATAAGTATTTAAATAATCGCAAAAAAGAGGTGCAACACAAGGACTTCCCAAGAGGTCACCCATCCTAGTACTACTCTCGCCCAAGCACGCTTAACTGCGGAGTTCTGATGGGATCCGGTGCATTAGTGCTGGTATGATCGCACCTGGTATCTTATGCGCTTTAATTGTATATATTTGATTTCTTTCACTTATTAACGACAAAACAAACATTATTAATGATGAAATATTTGTTTTCTCCTACTTTTTCCGATTCTTTTACGCCGATTAACAAAAATAAAAATAAGTATTTAAATAATCGCAAAAAAGAGGTGCAACACAAGGACTTCCCAGGAGGTCACCCATCCTAGTACTACTCTCGCCCAAGCACGCTTAACTGCGGAGTTCTGATGGGATCCGGTGCATTAGTGCTGGTATGATCGCACCTGGTATCTAATGCGCTTTAATTGTATATATTTGATTTCTTTCACTTATTAACGACAAAACAAACATAATTAATGATGAAATATTTGTTTTCTCCTACTTTTTCTGATTCTTTTACGCCGATTAACAAAAATAAAAATAAGTATTTAAATAATCGCAAAAAAGAGGTGCAACACAAGGACTTCCCAGGAGGTCACCAATCCTAGTACTACTCTCGCCCAAGCACGCTTAACTGCGGAGTTCTGATGGGATCCGGTGCATTAGTGCTGGTATGATCGCACCTGGTATCTTATGCGCTTTAATTGTATATATTTGATTTCTTTCACTTATTAACGACAAAACAAACATAATTAATGATGAAATATTTGTTTTCTCCTACTTTTTCCGATTCTTTTACGCCGATTAACAAAAATAAAAATAAGTATTTAAATAATCGCAAAAAAGAGGTGCAACACAAGGACTTCCCAGGAGGTCACCCATCCTAGTACTACTCTCGCCCAAACACGCTTAACTGCGGAGTTCTGATGGGATCCGGTGCATTAGTGCTGGTATGATCGCACCTTGTATCTAATGCGCTTTAATTGTATATATTTGATTTCTTTCACTTATTAACGACAAAACAAACATCATTAATGATGAAATATTTGTTTTCTCCTACTTTTTCTGATTCTTTTACGCCGATTAACAAAAATAAAAATAAGTATTTAAATAATCGCAAAAAAGAGGTGCAACACAAGGACTTCCCAAGAGGTCACCCATCCTAGTACTACTCTCGCCCAAGCACGCTTAACTGCGGAGTTCTGATGGGATCCGGTGCATTAGTGTTGGTATGATCGCACCTGGTGTCTAATGCGCTTTAATTGTATATATTTGATTTCTTTCACTTATTAACGACAAAACAAACATAATTAATGATGAAATATTTGTTTTCTCCTACTTTTTCCGATTCTTTTACGCCGATTAACAAAAATAAAAATAAGTATTTAAATAATCGCAAAAAAGAGGTGCAACACAAGGACTTCCCAGGAGGTCACCCATTCTAGTACTACTCTCGCCCAAGCACGCTTAACTGCGGAGTTCTGATGGGATCCGGTGCATTAGTGCTGGTATGATCGCACCTGGTATCTTATGCGCTTTAATTGTATATATTTGATTTCTTTCACTTATTAACGACAAAACAAACATAATTAATGATGAAATATTTGTTTTCTCCTACTTTTTTCCGATTCTTTTACGCCGATTAACAAAAATAAAAATAAGTATTTAAATAATCGCAAAAAAGAGGTGCAACACAAGGATTTCCCAGGAGGTCACCCATCCTAGTACTACTCTCGCCCAAGCACGCTTAACTGCGGAGTTCTGATGGGATCCGGTGCATTAGTGCTGGTATGATCGCACCTGGTATCTAATGCGCTTTAATTGTATATATTTGATTTCTTTCACTTATTAACGACAAAACAAACATAATTAATGATGAAATATTTGTTTTCTCCTACTTTTTTCGATTCTTTTACGCCGATTAACAAAAATAAAAATAAGTATTTAAATAATCGCAAAAAAGAGGTGCAACACAAGGACTTCCCAAGAGGTCACCCATCCTAGTACTACTCTCGCCCAAGCACGCTTAACTGCGGAGTTCTGATGGGATCCGGTGCATTAGTGCTGGTATGATCGCACCTGGTATCTTATGCGCTTTAATTGTATATATTTGATTTCTTTCACTTATTAACGACAAAACAAACATTATTAATGATGAAATATTTGTTTTCTCCTACTTTTTCCGATTCTTTTACGCCGATTAACAAAAATAAAAATAAGTATTTAAATAATCGCAAAAAAGAGGTGCAACACAAGGACTTCCCAGGAGGTCACCCATCCTAGTACTACTCTCGCCCAAGCACGCTTAACTGCGGAGTTCTGATGGGATCCGGTGCATTAGTGCTGGTATGATCGCACCTGGTATCTAATGCGCTTTAATTGTATATATTTGATTTCTTTCACTTATTAACGACAAAACAAACATAATTAATGATGAAATATTTGTTTTCTCCTACTTTTTCCGATTCTTTTACGCCGATTAACAAAAATAAAAATAAGTATTTAAATAATCGCAAAAAAGAGGTGCAACACAAGGACTTCCCTGGAGGTCACCCATCCTAGTACTACTCTCGCCCAAGCACGCTTAACTGCGGAGTTCTGATGGGATCCGGTGCATTAGTGCTGGTATGATCGCACCTGGTATCTAATGCGCTTTAATTGTATATATTTGATTTCTTTCACTTATTAACGACAAAACAAACATAATTAATGATGAAATATTTGTTTTCTCCTACTTTTTCCGATTCTTTTACGCCGATTAACAAAAATAAAAATAAGTATTTAAATAATCACAAAAAAGAGGTGCAACACAAGGACTTCCCAGGAGGTCACCCATCCTAGTACTACTCTCGCCCAAGCACGCTTAACTGCGGAGTTCTGATGGGGTCCGGTGCATTAGTGCTAGTATGATCGCACCTGGTATCTAATGCGCTTTAATTGTATATATTTGATTTCTTTCACTTATTAACGACAAAACAAACATAATTAATGATGAAATATTTGTTTTCTCCTACTTTTTCCGATTCTTTTACGCCGATTAACAAAAATAAAAATAAGTATTGAAATAATCGCAAAAAAGAGGTGCAACACAAGGACTTCCCAGGAGGTCACCCATCCTAGTACTACTCTCGCCCAAGCACGCTTAACTGCGGAGTTCTGATGGGATCCGGTGCATTAGTGCTGGTATGATCGCACCTGGTATCTAATGCGCTTTAATTGTATATATTTGATTTCTTTCACTTATTAACGACAAAACAAACATAATTAATGATGAAATATTTGTTTTCTCCTACTTTTTCCGATTCATTTACGCCGATTAACAAAAATAAAAATAAGTATTTAAATAATCGCAAAAAAGAGGTGCAACACAAGGACTTCCCAGGAGGTCACCCATCCTAGTACTACTCTCGCCCAAGCACGCTTAACTGCGGAGTTCTGATGGGATCCAGTGCATTAGTGCTGGTATGATCGCACCTGGTATCTAATGCGCTTTAATTGTATATATTTGATTTCTTTCACTTATTAACGACAAAACAAACATAATTAATGATGAAATATTTGTTTTCTCCTACTTTTTCCGATTCTTTTACGCCGATTAACAAAAATAAAAATAAGTATTTAAATAATCGCAAAAAAGTGGTGCAACACAAGGACTTCCCAGGAGGTCACCGATCCTAGTACTACTCTCGCCCAAGCACGCTTAACTGCGGAGTTCTGATGGGATCCGGTGCATTAGTGCTGGTATGATCGCACCTGGTATCTAATGCGCTTTAATTGTATATATTTGATTTCTTTCACTTATTAACGACAAAACAAACATAATTAATGATGAAATATTTGTTTTCTCCTACTTTTTCCGATTCTTTTACGCCGATTAACAAAAATAAAAATAAGTATTTAAATAATCACAAAAAAGAGGTGCAACACAAGGACTTCCCAGGAGGTCACCCATCCTAGTACTACTCTCGCCCAAGCACGCTTAACTGCGGAGTTCTGATGGGATCCGGTGCATTAGTGCTGGTATGATCGCACCTGGTATCTAATGCGCTTTAATTGTATATATTTGATTTCTTTCACTTATTAACGACAAAACAAACATTATTAATGATGAAATATTTGTTTTCTCCTACTTTTTCCGATTCTTTTACGCCGATTAACAAAAATAAAAATAAGTATTTAAATAATTGCAAAAAAGAGGTGCAACACAAGGACTTCCCAGGAGGTCACCCATCCTAGTACTACTCTCGCCAAAACACGCTTAACTGCAGAGTTCTGATGGGATCCGGTGCATTAGTGCTGGTATGATCGCACCTGGTATCTAATGCGCTTTAATTGTATATATTTGATTTCTTTCACTTATTAACGACAAAACAAACATAATTAATGATGAAATATTTGTTTTCTCCTACTTTTTCCGATTCTTTTACGCCGATTAACAAAAATAAAAATAAGTATTTAAATAATCGCAAAAAAGAGGTGCAACACAAGGACTTCCCAGGAGGTCACCCATCCTAGTACTACTCTCGCCCAAGCACGCTTAACTGCGGAGTTCTGATGGGATCCGGTGCATTAGTGCTGGTATAATCGCACCTGGTATCTAATGCGCTTTAATTGTATATATTTAATTTCTTTCACTTATTAACGACAAAACAAACATAATTAATGATGAAATATTTGTTTTCTCCTACTTTTTCCGATTCTTTTACGCCGATTAACAAAAATAAAAATAAGTATTTAAATAATCGCAAAAAAGAGGTGCAACACAAGGATTTCCCAGGAGGTCACCCATCCTAGTACTACTCTCGCCCAAGCACGCTTAACTGCGGAGTTCTGATGGGATCCGGTGCATTAGTGCTGGTATGATCGCACCTGGTATCTAATGCGCTTTAATTGTATATATTTGATTTCTTTCACTTATTAACGACAAAACAAACATAATTAATGATGAAATATTTGTTTTCTCCTACTTTTTCCGATTCTTTTACGCCGATTAACAAAAATAAAAATAAGTATTTAAATAATCGCAAAAAAGAGGTGCAACACAAGGACTTCCCAAGAGGTCACCCATCCTAGTACTACTCTCGCCCAAGCACGCTTAACTGCGGAGTTCTGATGGGATCCGGTGCATTAGTGCTGGTATGATCGCACCTGGTATCTTATGCGCTTTAATTGTATATATTTGATTTCTTTCACTTATTAACGACAAAACAAACATTATTAATGATGAAATATTTGTTTTCTCCTACTTTTTCCGATTCTTTTACGCCGATTAACAAAAATAAAAATAAGTATTTAAATAATCGCAAAAAAGAGGTGCAACACAAGGACTTCCCTGGAGGTCACCCATCCTAGTACTACTCTCGCCCAAGCACGCTTAACTGCGGAGTTCTGATGGGATCCGGTGCATTAGTGCTGGTATGATCGCACCTGGTATCTAATGCGCTTTAATTGTATATATTTGATTTCTTTCACTTATTAACGACAAAACAAACATAATTAATGATGAAATATTTGTTTTCTCCTACTTTTTCCGATTCTTTTACGCCGATTAACAAAAATAAAAATAAGTATTTAAATAATCGCAAAAAAGAGGTGCAACACAAGGACTTCCCTGGAGGTCACCCATCCTAGTACTACTCTCGCCCAAGCACGCTTAACTGCGGAGTTCTGATGGGATCCGGTGCATTAGTGCTGGTATGATCGCACCTGGTATCTAATGCGCTTTAATTGTATATATTTGATTTCTTTCACTTATTAACGACAAAACAAACATAATTAATGATGAAATATTTGTTTTCTCCTACTTTTTCCGATTCTTTTACGCCGATTAACAAAAATAAAAATAAGTATTTAAATAATCACAAAAAAGAGGTGCAACACAAGGACTTCCCAGGAGGTCACCCATCCTAGTACTACTCTCGCCCAAGCACGCTTAACTGCGGAGTTCTGATGGGGTCCGGTGCATTAGTGCTAGTATGATCGCACCTGGTATCTAATGCGCTTTAATTGTATATATTTGATTTCTTTCACTTATTAACGACAAAACAAACATAATTAATGATGAAATATTTGTTTTCTCCTACTTTTTCCGATTCTTTTACGCCGATTAACAAAAATAAAAATAAGTATTGAAATAATCGCAAAAAAGAGGTGCAACACAAGGACTTCCCAGGAGGTCACCCATCCTAGTACTACTCTCGCCCAAGCACGCTTAACTGCGGAGTTCTGATGGGATCCGGTGCATTAGTGCTGGTATGATCGCACCTGGTATCTAATGCGCTTTAATTGTATATATTTGATTTCTTTCACTTATTAACGACAAAACAAACATAATTAATGATGAAATATTTGTTTTCTCCTACTTTTTCCGATTCATTTACGCCGATTAACAAAAATAAAAATAAGTATTTAAATAATCGCAAAAAAGAGGTGCAACACAAGGACTTCCCAGGAGGTCACCCATCCTAGTACTACTCTCGCCCAAGCACGCTTAACTGCGGAGTTCTGATGGGATCCAGTGCATTAGTGCTGGTATGATCACACCTGGTATCTAATGCGCTTTAATTGTATGTATTTGATTTCTTTCACTTATTAACGACAAAACAAACATAATTAATGATGAAATATTTGTTTTCTCCTACTTTTTCCGATTCTTTTACGCCGATTAACAAAAATAAAAATAAGTATTTAAATAATCGCAAAAAAGTGGTGCAACACAAGGACTTCCCAGGAGGTCACCGATCCTAGTACTACTCTCGCCCAAGCACGCTTAACTGCGGAGTTCTGATGGGATCCGGTGCATTAGTGCTGGTATGATCGCACCTGGTATCTAATGCGCTTTAATTGTATATATTTGATTTCTTTCACTTATTAACGACAAAACAAACATAATTAATGATGAAATATTTGTTTTCTCCTACTTTTTCCGATTCTTTTACGCCGATTAACAAAAATAAAAATAAGTATTTAAATAATCACAAAAAAGAGGTGCAACACAAGGACTTCCCAGGAGGTCACCCATCCTAGTACTACTCTCGCCCAAGCACGCTTAACTGCGGAGTTCTGATGGGATCCGGTGCATTAGTGCTGGTATGATCGCACCTGGTATCTAATGCGCTTTAATTGTATATATTTGATTTCTTTCACTTATTAACGACAAAACAAACATTATTAATGATGAAATATTTGTTTTCTCCTACTTTTTCCGATTCTTTTACGCCGATTAACAAAAATAAAAATAAGTATTTAAATAATTGCAAAAAAGAGGTGCAACACAAGGACTTCCCAGGAGGTCACCCATCCTAGTACTACTCTCGCCAAAACACGCTTAACTGCAGAGTTCTGATGGGATCCGGTGCATTAGTGCTGGTATGATCGCACCTGGTATCTAATGCGCTTTAATTGTATATATTTGATTTCTTTCACTTATTAACGACAAAACAAACATAATTAATGATGAAATATTTGTTTTCTCCTACTTTTTCCGATTCTTTTACGCCGATTAACAAAAATAAAAATAAGTATTTAAATAATCGCAAAAAAGAGGTGCAACACAAGGACTTCCCAGGAGGTCACCCATCCTAGTACTACTCTCGCCCAAGCACGCTTAACTGCGGAGTTCTGATGGGATCCGGTGCATTAGTGCTGGTATAATCGCACCTGGTATCTAATGCGCTTTAATTGTATATATTTAATTTCTTTCATTTATTAACGACAAAACAAACATAATTAATGATGAAATATTTGTTTTCTCCTACTTTTTCCGATTCTTTTAAGCCGATTAACAAAAATAAAAATAAGTATTTAAATAATCGCAAAAAAGAGGTGCAACACAAGGACTTCCCAGGAGGTCACCCATCCTAGTACTACTCTCGCCCAAGCACGCTTAACTGCGGAGTTCTGATGGGATCCGGTGCATTAGTGCTGGTATGATCGCACCTGGTATCTTATGCGCTTTAATTGTATGTATTTGATTTCTTTCACTTATTAACGACACAACAAACATTATTAATGATGAAATATTTGTTTTCTCCTACTTTTTCCGATTCTTTTACGCCGATTAACAAAAATAAAAATAAGTATTTAAATAATCGCAAAAAAGAGGTGCAACACAAGGATTTCCCAGGAGGTCACCCATCCTAGTACTACTCTCGCCCAAACACGCTTAACTGCGGAGTTCTGATGGGATCCGGTGCATTAGTGCTGGTATGATCGCACCTTGTATCTAATGCGCTTTAATTGTATGTATTTGATTTCTTTCACTTATTAACGACAAAACAAACATAATTAATGATGAAATATTTGTTTTCTCCTACTTTTTCTTAATCTTTTACGCCGATTAACAAAAATAAAAATAAGTATTTAAATAATCGCAAAAAAGAGGTGCAACACAAGGACTTCCCAGGAGGTCACCCATCCTAGTACTACTCTCGCCCAAGCATGCTTAACTGCGGAGTTCTGATGGGATCCGGTGCATTATTGCTGGTATGATCGCACCTGGTGTCTAATGCGCTTTAATTGTATATATTTGATTTCTTTCACTTATTAACGACAAAACAAACATTATTAATGATGAAATATTTGTTTTCTCCTACTTTTTCCGATTCTTTTACGCCGATTAACAAAAATAAAAATAAGTATTTAAATAATCGCAAAAAAGAGGTGCAACACAAGGACTTCCCAGGAGGTCACCCATCCTAGTACTACTCTCGCCCAAGCACGCTTAACTGCGGAGTTCTGATGGGATCCGGTGCATTAGTGCTGGTATGATCGCACCTGGTATCTAATGCGCTTTAATTGTATATATTTGATTTCTTTCACTTATTAACGACAAAACAAACATTATTAATGATGAAATATTTGTTTTCTCCTACTTTTTCCGATTCTTTTACGCCGATTAACAAAAATAAAAATAAGTATTTAAATAATCGCAAAAAAGAGGTGCAACACAAGGCCTTCCCAGGAGGTCACCCATCCTAGTACTACTCTCGCCCAAACACGCTTAACTGCAGAGTTCTGATGGGATCCGGTGCATTAGTGCTGGTATGATCGCACCTGGTATCTAATGCGCTTTAATTGTATATATTTGATTTCTTTCACTTATTAACGACAAAACAAACATAATTAATGATGAAATATTTGTTTTCTCCTACTTTTTCCGATTCTTTTACGCCGATTAACAAAAATAAAAATAAGTATTTAAATAATCGCAAAAAAGAGGTGCAACACAAGGACTTCCCAGGAGGTCACCCATCCTAGTACTACTCTCGCGCAAGCACGCTTAACTGCGGAGTTCTGATGGGATCCGGTGCATTAGTGCTGGTATAATCGCACCTGGTATCTAATGCGCTTTAATTGTATATATTTAATTTCTTTCATTTATTAACGACAAAACAAACATAATTAATGATGAAATATTTGTTTTCTCCTACTTTTTCCGATTCTTTTAAGCCGATTAACAAAAATAAAAATAAGTATTTAAATAATCGCAAAAAAGAGGTGCAACACAAGGACTTCCCAGGAGGTCACCCATCCTAGTACTACTCTCGCCCAAGCACGCTTAACTGCGGAGTTCTGATGGGATCCGGTGCATTAGTGCTGGTATGATCGCACCTGGTATCTTATGCGCTTTAATTGTATGTATTTGATTTCTTTCACTTATTAACGACAAAACAAACATTATTAATGATGAAATATTTGTTTTCTCCTACTTTTTCCGATTCTTTTACGCCGATTAACAAAAATAAAAATAAGTATTTAAATAATCGCAAAAAAGAGGTGCAACACAAGGATTTCCCAGGAGGTCACCCATCCTAGTACTACTCTCGCCCAAACACGCTTAACTGCGGAGTTCTGATGGGATCCGGTGCATTAGTGCTGGTATGATCGCACCTTGTATCTAATGCGCTTTAATTGTATGTATTTGATTTCTTTCACTTATTAACGACAAAACAAACATAATTAATGATGAAATATTTATTTTCTCCTACTTTTTCTTAATCTTTTACGCCGATTAACAAAAATAAAAATAAGTATTTAAATAATCGCAAAAAAGAGGTGCAACACAAGGACTTCCCAGGAGGTCACCCATCCTAGTACTACTCTCGCCCAAGCATGCTTAACTGCGGAGTTCTGATGGGATCCGGTGCATTAGTGCTGGTATGATCGCACCTGGTGTCTAATGCGCTTTAATTGTATATATTTGATTTCTTTCACTTATTAACGACAAAACAAACATAATTAATGATGAAAGATTTGTTTTCTCCAACTTTTTCCGATTCTTTTACGCCGATTAACAAAAATAAAAATAAGTATTTAAATAATCGCAAAAAAGAGGTGCAACACAAGGACTTCCCAGGAGGTAACCCATTCTAGTACTACTCTCGCCCAAGCACGCTTAACTGCGGAGTTCTGATGGGATCCGGTGCATTAGTGCTGGTATGATCGCACCTGGTATCTTATGCGCTTTAATTGTATATATTTGATATCTTTCACTTATTAACGACAAAACAAACATAATTAATGATGAAATATTTGTTTTCTCCTACTTTTTCCGATTCTTTTACGCCAATTAACAAAAATAAAAATAAGTATTTAAATAATCGCAAAAAAGAGGTGCAACACAAGGATTTCCCAGGAGGTCACCCATCCTAGTACTACTCTCGCCCAAGCACGCTTAACTGCGGAGTTCTGATGGGATCCGGTGCATTAGTGCTGGTATGATCGCACCTGGTATCTAATGCGCTTTAATTGTATATATTTGATTTCTTTCACTTATTAACGACAAAACAAACATAATTAATGATGAAATATTTGTTTTCTCCTACTTTTTCTGATTCTTTTACGCCGATTAACAAAAATAAAAATAAGTATTTAAATAATCGCAAAAAAGAGGTGCAACACAAGGACTTCCCAAGAGGTCACCCATCCTAGTACTACTCTCGCCCAAGCACGCTTAACTGCGGAGTTCTGATGGGATCCGGTGCATTATTGCTGGTATGATCGTACCTGGTATCTAATGCGCTTTAATTGTATATATTTGATTTCTTTCACTTATTAACGACAAAACAAACATAATTAATGATGAAATATTTCTTTTCTCCTACTTTTTCCGATTCTTTTACGCCGATTAACAAAAATAAAAATAAGTATTTAAATAATCGCAAAAAAGAGGTGCAACACAAGGACTTCCCAAGAGGTCACCCATCCTAGTACTACTCTCGCCCAAGCACGCTTAACTGCGGAGTTCTGATGGGATCCGGTGCATTAGTGCTGGTATGATCGCACCTGGTATCTTATGCGCTTTAATTGTATATATTTGATTTCTTTCACTTATTAACGACAAAACAAACATAATTAATGATGAAATATTTGTTTTCTCCTACTTTTTCCGATTCTTTTACGCCGATTAACAAAAATAAAAATAAGTATTTAAATAATCGCAAAAAAGAGGTGCAACACAAGGACTTCCCAGGAGGTCACCCATCCTAGTACTACTCTCGCCCAAGCACGCTTAACTGCGGAGTTCTGATGGGATCCGGTGCATTAGTGCTGGTATGATCGCACCTGGTATCTTATGCGCTTTAATTGTATATATTTGATTTCTTTCACTTATTAACGACAAAACAAACATAATTAATGATGAAATATTTGTTTTCTCCTACTTTTTCCGATTCTTTTACGCCGATTAACAAAAATAAAAATAAGTATTTAAATAATCGCAAAAAAGAGGTGCAACACAAGGATTTCCCAGGAGGTCACCCATCCTAGTACTACTCTCGCCCAAGCACGCTTAACTGCGGAGTTCTGATGGGATCCGGTGCATTAGTGCTGGTATGATCGCACCTGGTATCTAATGCGCTTTAATTGTATATATTTGATTTCTTTCACTTATTAACGACAAAACAAACATAATTAATGATGAAATATTTGTTTTCTCCTACTTTTTCCGATTCTTTTACGCCGATTAACAAAAATAAAAATAAGTATTTAAATAATCGCAAAAAAGAGGTGCAACACAAGGACTTCCCAAGAGGTCACCCATCCTAGTACTACTCTCGCCCAAGCACGCTTAACTGCGGAGTTCTGATGGGATCCGGTGCATTAGTGCTGGTATGATCGCACCTGGTATCTTATGCGCTTTAATTGTATATATTTGATTTCTTTCACTTATTAACGACAAAACAAACATTATTAATGATGAAATATTTGTTTTCTCCTACTTTTTCCGATTCTTTTACGCCGATTAACAAAAATAAAAATAAGTATTTAAATAATCGCAAAAAAGAGGTGCAACACAAGGACTTCCCTGGAGGTCACCCATCCTAGTACTACTCTCGCCCAAGCACGCTTAACTGCGGAGTTCTGATGGGATCCGGTGCATTAGTGCTGGTATGATCGCACCTGGTATCTAATGCGCTTTAATTGTATATATTTGATTTCTTTCACTTATTAACGACAAAACAAACATAATTAATGATGAAATATTTGTTTTCTCCTACTTTTTCCGATTCTTTTACGCCGATTAACAAAAATAAAAATAAGTATTTAAATAATCGCAAAAAAGAGGTGCAACACAAGGACTTCCCTGGAGGTCACCCATCCTAGTACTACTCTCGCCCAAGCACGCTTAACTGCGGAGTTCTGATGGGATCCGGTGCATTAGTGCTGGTATGATCGCACCTGGTATCTAATGCGCTTTAATTGTATATATTTGATTTCTTTCACTTATTAACGACAAAACAAACATAATTAATGATGAAATATTTGTTTTCTCCTACTTTTTCCGATTCTTTTACGCCAATTAACAAAAATAAAAATAAGTATTTAAATAATCGCAAAAAAGAGGTGCAACACAAGGATTTCCCAGGAGGTCACCCATCCTAGTACTACTCTCGCCCAAGCACGCTTAACTGCGGAGTTCTGATGGGATCCGGTGCATTAGTGCTGGTATGATCGCACCTGGTATCTAATGCGCTTTAATTGTATATATTTGATATCTTTCACTTATTAACGACAAAACAAACATAATTAATGATGAAATATTTGTTTTCTCCTACTTTTTCCGATTCTTTTACGCCAATTAACAAAAATAAAAATAAGTATTTAAATAATCGCAAAAAAGAGGTGCAACACAAGGATTTCCCAGGAGGTCACCCATCCTAGTACTACTCTCGCCCAAGCACGCTTAACTGCGGAGTTCTGATGGGATCCGGTGCATTAGTGCTGGTATGATCGCACCTGGTATCTAATGCGCTTTAATTGTATATATTTGATTTCTTTCACTTATTAACGACAAAACAAACATAATTAATGATGAAATATTTGTTTTCTCCTACTTTTTCTGATTCTTTTACGCCGATTAACAAAAATAAAAATAAGTATTTAAATAATCGCAAAAAAGAGGTGCAACACAAGGACTTCCCAAGAGGTCACCCATCCTAGTACTACTCTCGCCCAAGCACGCTTAACTGCGGAGTTCTGATGGGATCCGGTGCATTAGTGCTGGTATGATCGCACCTGGTATCTAATGCGCTTTAATTGTATATATTTGATATCTTTCACTTATTAACGACAAAACAAACATAATTAATGATGAAATATTTGTTTTCTCCTACTTTTTCCGATTCTTTTACGCCAATTAACAAAAATAAAAATAAGTATTTAAATAATCGCAAAAAAGAGGTGCAACACAAGGATTTCCCAGGAGGTCACCCATCCTAGTACTACTCTCGCCCAAGCACGCTTAACTGCGGAGTTCTGATGGGATCCGGTGCATTAGTGCTGGTATGATCGCACCTGGTATCTAATGCGCTTTAATTGTATATATTTGATTTCTTTCACTTATTAACGACAAAACAAACATAATTAATGATGAAATATTTGTTTTCTCCTACTTTTTCTGATTCTTTTACGCCGATTAACAAAAATAAAAATAAGTATTTAAATAATCGCAAAAAAGAGGTGCAACACAAGGACTTCCCAAGAGGTCACCCATCCTAGTACTACTCTCGCCCAAGCACGCTTAACTGCGGAGTTCTGATGGGATCCGGTGCATTATTGCTGGTATGATCGTACCTGGTATCTAATGCGCTTTAATTGTATATATTTGATTTCTTTCACTTATTAACGACAAAACAAACATAATTAATGATGAAATATTTCTTTTCTCCTACTTTTTCCGATTCTTTTACGCCGATTAACAAAAATAAAAATAAGTATTTAAATAATCGCAAAAAAGAGGTGCAACACAAGGACTTCCCAAGAGGTCACCCATCCTAGTACTACTCTCGCCCAAGCACGCTTAACTGCGGAGTTCTGATGGGATCCGGTGCATTAGTGCTGGTATGATCGCACCTGGTATCTTATGCGCTTTAATTGTATATATTTGATTTCTTTCACTTATTAACGACAAAACAAACATAATTAATGATGAAATATTTGTTTTCTCCTACTTTTTCCGATTCTTTTACGCCGATTAACAAAAATAAAAATAAGTATTTAAATAATCGCAAAAAAGAGGTGCAACACAAGGACTTCCCAGGAGGTCACCCATCCTAGTACTACTCTCGCCCAAGCACGCTTAACTGCGGAGTTCTGATGGGATCCGGTGCATTAGTGCTGGTATGATCGCACCTGGTATCTTATGCGCTTTAATTGTATATATTTGATTTCTTTCACTTATTAACGACAAAACAAACATAATTAATGATGAAATATTTGTTTTCTCCTACTTTTTCCGATTCTTTTACGCCGATTAACAAAAATAAAAATAAGTATTTAAATAATCGCAAAAAAGAGGTGCAACACAAGGATTTCCCAGGAGGTCACCCATCCTAGTACTACTCTCGCCCAAGCACGCTTAACTGCGGAGTTCTGATGGGATCCGGTGCATTAGTGCTGGTATGATCGCACCTGGTATCTAATGCGCTTTAATTGTATATATTTGATTTCTTTCACTTATTAACGACAAAACAAACATAATTAATGATGAAATATTTGTTTTCTCCTACTTTTTCCGATTCTTTTACGCCGATTAACAAAAATAAAAATAAGTATTTAAATAATCGCAAAAAAGAGGTGCAACACAAGGACTTCCCAAGAGGTCACCCATCCTAGTACTACTCTCGCCCAAGCACGCTTAACTGCGGAGTTCTGATGGGATCCGGTGCATTAGTGCTGGTATGATCGCACCTGGTATCTTATGCGCTTTAATTGTATATATTTGATTTCTTTCACTTATTAACGACAAAACAAACATTATTAATGATGAAATATTTGTTTTCTCCTACTTTTTCCGATTCTTTTACGCCGATTAACAAAAATAAAAATAAGTATTTAAATAATCGCAAAAAAGAGGTGCAACACAAGGACTTCCCTGGAGGTCACCCATCCTAGTACTACTCTCGCCCAAGCACGCTTAACTGCGGAGTTCTGATGGGATCCGGTGCATTAGTGCTGGTATGATCGCACCTGGTATCTAATGCGCTTTAATTGTATATATTTGATTTCTTTCACTTATTAACGACAAAACAAACATAATTAATGATGAAATATTTGTTTTCTCCTACTTTTTCCGATTCTTTTACGCCGATTAACAAAAATAAAAATAAGTATTTAAATAATCGCAAAAAAGAGGTGCAACACAAGGACTTCCCTGGAGGTCACCCATCCTAGTACTACTCTCGCCCAAGCACGCTTAACTGCGGAGTTCTGATGGGATCCGGTGCATTAGTGCTGGTATGATCGCACCTGGTATCTAATGCGCTTTAATTGTATATATTTGATTTCTTTCACTTATTAACGACAAAACAAACATAATTAATGATGAAATATTTGTTTTCTCCTACTTTTTCCGATTCTTTTACGCCGATTAACAAAAATAAAAATAAGTATTTAAATAATCACAAAAAAGAGGTGCAACACAAGGACTTCCCAGGAGGTCACCCATCCTAGTACTACTCTCGCCCAAGCACGCTTAACTGCGGAGTTCTGATGGGGTCCGGTGCATTAGTGCTGGTATGATCGCACCTGGTATCTAATGCGCTTTAATTGTATATATTTAATTTCTTTCATTTATTAACGACAAAACAAACATAATTAATGATGAAATATTTGTTTTCTCCTACTTTTTCCGATTCTTTTAAGCCGATTAACAAAAATAAAAATAAGTATTTAAATAATCGCAAAAAAGAGGTGCAACACAAGGACTTCCCAGGAGGTCACCCATCCTAGTACTACTCTCGCCCAAGCACGCTTAACTGCGGAGTTCTGATGGGATCCGGTGCATTAGTGCTGGTATGATCGCACCTGGTATCTTATGCGCTTTAATTGTATGTATTTGATTTCTTTCACTTATTAACGACAAAACAAACATTATTAATGATGAAATATTTGTTTTCTCCTACTTTTTCCGATTCTTTTACGCCGATTAACAAAAATAAAAATAAGTATTTAAATAATCGCAAAAAAGAGGTGCAACACAAGGATTTCCCAGGAGGTCACCCATCCTAGTACTACTCTCGCCCAAACACGCTTAACTGCGGAGTTCTGATGGGATCCGGTGCATTAGTGCTGGTATGATCGCACCTTGTATCTAATGCGCTTTAATTGTATGTATTTGATTTCTTTCACTTATTAACGACAAAACAAACATAATTAATGATGAAATATTTGTTTTCTCCTACTTTTTCTTAATCTTTTACGCCGATTAACAAAAATAAAAATAAGTATTTAAATAATCGCAAAAAAGAGGTGCAACACAAGGACTTCCCAGGAGGTCACCCATCCTAGTACTACTCTCGCCCAAGCACGCTTAACTGCGGAGTTCTGATGGGATCCGGTGCATTAGTGCTGGTATGATCGCACCTGGTGTCTAATGCGCTTTAATTGTATATATTTGATTTCTTTCACTTATTAACGACAAAACAAACATAATTAATGATGAAAGATTTGTTTTCTCCTACTTTTTCCGATTCTTTTACGCCGATTAACAAAAATAAAAATAAGTATTTAAATAATCGCAAAAAAGAGGTGCAACACAAGGACTTCCCAGGAGGTAACCCATTCTAGTACTACTCTCGCCCAAGCACGCTTAACTGCGGAGTTCTGATGGGATCCGGTGCATTAGTGCTGGTATGATCGCACCTGGTATCTTATGCGCTTTAATTGTATATATTTGATATCTTTCACTTATTAACGACAAAACAAACATAATTAATGATGAAATATTTGTTTTCTCCTACTTTTTCCGATTCTTTTACGCCAATTAACAAAAATAAAAATAAGTATTTAAATAATCGCAAAAAAGAGGTGCAACACAAGGATTTCCCAGGAGGTCACCCATCCTAGTACTACTCTCGCCCAAGCACGCTTAACTGCGGAGTTCTGATGGGATCCGGTGCATTAGTGCTGGTATGATCGCACCTGGTATCTAATGCGCTTTAATTGTATATATTTGATTTCTTTCACTTATTAACGACAAAACAAACATAATTAATGATGAAATATTTGTTTTCTCCTACTTTTTCTGATTCTTTTACGCCGATTAACAAAAATAAAAATAAGTATTTAAATAATCGCAAAAAAGAGGTGCAACACAAGGACTTCCCAAGAGGTCACCCATCCTAGTACTACTCTCGCCCAAGCACGCATAACTTCGGAGTTCTGATGGGATCCGGTGCATTATTGCTGGTATGATCGTACCTGGTATCTAATGCGCTTTAATTGTATATATTTGATTTCTTTCACTTATTAACGACAAAACAAACATAATTAATGATGAAATATTTCTTTTCTCCTACTTTTTCCGATTCTTTTACGCCGATTAACAAAAATAAAAATAAGTATTTAAATAATCGCAAAAAAGAGGTGCAACACAAGGACTTCCCAGGAGGTCACCAATCCTAGTACTACTCTCGCCCAAGCACGCTTAACTGCGGAGTTCTGATGGGATCCGGTGCATTAGTGCTGGTATGATCGCACCTGGTATCTTATGCGCTTTAATTGTATATATTTGATTTCTTTCACTTATTAACGACAAAACAAACATAATTAATGATGAAATATTTGTTTTCTCCTACTTTTTCTGATTCTTTTACGCCGATTAACAAAAATAAAAATAAGTATTTAAATAATCGCAAAAAAGAGGTGCAACACAAGGACTTCCCAGGAGGTCACCCATCCTAGTACTACTCTCGCCCAAACACGCTTAACTGCGGAGTTCTGATGGGATCCGGTGCATTAGTGCTGGTATGATCGCACCTTGTATCTAATACGCTTTAATTGTATATATTTGATTTCTTTCACTTATTAACGACAAAACAAACATCATTAATGATGAAATATTTGTTTTCTCCTACTTTTTCTGATTCTTTTACGCCGATTAACAAAAATAAAAATAAGTATTTAAATAATCGCAAAAAAGAGGTGCAACACAAGGACTTCCCAAGAGGTCACCCATCCTAGTACTACTCTCGCCCAAGCACGCTTAACTGCGGAGTTCTGATGGGATCCGGTGCATTAGTGTTGGTATGATCGCACCTGGTGTCTAATGCGCTTTAATTGTATATATTTGATTTCTTTCACTTATTAACGACAAAACAAACATAATTAATGATGAAATATTTGTTTTCTCCTACTTTTTCCGATTCTTTTACGCCGATTAACAAAAATAAAAATAAGTATTTAAATAATCGCAAAAAAGAGGTGCAACACAAGGACTTCCCAGGAGGTCACCCATTCTAGTACTACTCTCGCCCAAGCACGCTTAACTGCGGAGTTCTGATGGGATCCGGTGCATTAGTGCTGGTATGATCGCACCTGGTATCTTATGCGCTTTAATTGTATATATTTGATTTCTTTCACTTATTAACGACAAAACAAACATAATTAATGATGAAATATTTGTTTTCTCCTACTTTTTCCGATTCTTTTACGCCGATTAACAAAAATAAAAATAAGTATTTAAATAATCGCAAAAAAGAGGTGCAACACAAGGATTTCCCAGGAGGTCACCCATCCTAGTACTACTCTCGCCCAAGCACGCTTAACTGCGGAGTTCTGATGGGATCCGGTGCATTAGTGCTGGTATGATCGCACCTGGTATCTAATGCGCTTTAATTGTATATATTTGATTTCTTTCACTTATTAACGACAAAACAAACATAATTAATGATGAAATATTTGTTTTCTCCTACTTTTTCCGATTCTTTTACGCCGATTAACAAAAATAAAAATAAGTATTTAAATAATCGCAAAAAAGAGGTGCAACACAAGGACTTCCCAAGAGGTCACCCATCCTAGTACTACTCTCGCCCAAGCACGCTTAACTGCGGAGTTCTGATGGGATCCGGTGCATTAGTGCTGGTATGATCGCACCTGGTATCTTATGCGCTTTAATTGTATATATTTGATTTCTTTCACTTATTAACGACAAAACAAACATTATTAATGATGAAATATTTGTTTTCTCCTACTTTTTCCGATTCTTTTACGCCGATTAACAAAAATAAAAATAAGTATTTAAATAATCGCAAAAAAGAGGTGCAACACAAGGACTTCCCTGGAGGTCACCCATCCTAGTACTACTCTCGCCCAAGCACGCTTAACTGCGGAGTTCTGATGGGATCCGGTGCATTAGTGCAGGTATGATCGCACCTGGTATCTAATGCGCTTTAATTGTATATATTTGATTTCTTTCACTTATTAACGACAAAACAAACATAATTAATGATGAAATATTTGTTTTCTCCTACTTTTTCCGATTCTTTTACGCCGATTAACAAAAATAAAAATAAGTATTTAAATAATCGCAAAAAAGAGGTGCAACACAAGGACTTCCCTGGAGGTCACCCATCCTAGTACTACTCTCGCCCAAGCACGCTTAACTGCGGAGTTCTGATGGGATCCGGTGCATTAGTGCTGGTATGATCGCACCTGGTATCTAATGCGCTTTAATTGTATATATTTGATTTCTTTCACTTATTAACGACAAAACAAACATAATTAATGATGAAATATTTGTTTTCTCCTACTTTTTCCGATTCTTTTACGCCGATTAACAAAAATAAAAATAAGTATTTAAATAATCACAAAAAAGAGGTGCAACACAAGGACTTCCCAGGAGGTCACCCATCCTAGTACTACTCTCGCCCAAGCACGCTTAACTGCGGAGTTCTGATGGGGTCCGGTGCATTAGTGCTGGTATGATCGCACCTGGTATCTAATGCGCTTTAATTGTATATATTTGATTTCTTTCACTTATTAACGACAAAACAAACATAATTAATGATGAAATATTTGTTTTCTCCTACTTTTTCCGATTCTTTTACGCCGATTAACAAAAATAAAAATAAGTATTGAAATAATCGCAAAAAAGAGGTGCAACACAAGGACTTCCCAGGAGGTCACCCATCCTAGTACTACTCTCGCCCAAGCACGCTTAACTGCGGAGTTCTGATGGGATCCGGTGCATTAGTGCTGGTATGATCGCACCTGGTATCTAATGCGCTTTAATTGTATATATTTGATTTCTTTCACTTATTAACGACAAAACAAACATAATTAATGATGAAATATTTGTTTTCTCCTACTTTTTCCGATTCATTTACGCCGATTAACAAAAATAAAAATAAGTATTTAAATAATCGCAAAAAAGAGGTGCAACACAAGGACTTCCCAGGAGGTCACCCATCCTAGTACTACTCTCGCCCAAGCACGCTTAACTGCGGAGTTCTGATGGGATCCAGTGCATTAGTGCTGGTATGATCGCACCTGGTATCTAATGCGCTTTAATTGTATATATTTGATTTCTTTCACTTATTAACGACAAAACAAACATAATTAATGATGAAATATTTCTTTTCTCCTACTTTTTCCGATTCTTTTACGCCGATTAACAAAAATAAAAATAAGTATTGAAATAATCGCAAAAAAGAGGTGCAACACAAGGACTTCCCAGGAGGTCACCAATCCTAGTACTACTCTCGCCCAAGCACGCTTAACTGCGGAGTTCTGATGGGATCCGGTGCATTAGTGCTGGTATGATCGCACCTGGTATCTAATGCGCTTTAATTGTATATATTTGATTTCTTTCACTTATTAACGACAAAACAAACATAATTAATGATGAAATATTTGTTTTCTCCTACTTTTTCTGATTCTTTTACGCCGATTAACAAAAATAAAAATAAGTATTTAAATAATCGCAAAAAAGAGGTGCAACACAAGGACTTCCCAGGAGGTCACCCATCCTAGTACTACTCTCGCCCAAGCACGCTTAACTGCGGAGTTCTGATGGGATCCGGTGCATTAGTGCTGGTATGATCGCACCTGGTATCTAATGCGCTTTAATTGTATATATTTGATTTCTTTCACTTATTAACGACAAAACAAACATAATTAATGATGAAATATTTCTTTTCTCCTACTTTTTCCGATTCTTTTACGCCGATTAACAAAAATAAAAATAAGTATTTAAATAATCGCAAAAAAGAGGTGCAACACAAGGACTTCCCAGGAGGTCACCAATCCTAGTACTACTCTCGCCCAAGCACGCTTAACTGCGGAGTTCTGATGGGATCCGGTGCATTAGTGCTGGTATGATCGCACCTGGTATCTTATGCGCTTTAATTGTATATATTTGATTTCTTTCACTTATTAACGACAAAACAAACATAATTAATGATGAAATATTTGTTTTCTCCTACTTTTTCTGATTCTTTTACGCCAATTAACAAAAATAAAAATAAGTATTTAAATAATCGCAAAAAAGAGGTGCAACACAAGGATTTCCCAGGAGGTCACCCATCCTAGTACTACTCTCGCCCAAGCACGCTTAACTGCGGAGTTCTGATGGGATCCGGTGCATTAGTGCTGGTATGATCGCACCTGGTATCTAATGCGCTTTAATTGTATATATTTGATTTCTTTCACTTATTAACGACAAAACAAACATAATTAATGATGAAATATTTGTTTTCTCCTACTTTTTCTGATTCTTTTACGCCGATTAACAAAAATAAAAATAAGTATTTAAATAATCGCAAAAAAGAGGTGCAACACAAGGACTTCCCAAGAGGTCACCCATCCTAGTACTACTCTCGCCCAAGCACGCTTAACTGCGGAGTTCTGATGGGATCCGGTGCATTATTGCTGGTATGATCGCACCTGGTATCTTATGCGCTTTAATTGTATATATTTGATTTCTTTCACTTATTAACGACAAAACAAACATAATTAATGATGAAATATTTCTTTTCTCCTACTTTTTCCGATTCTTTTACGCCGATTAACAAAAATAAAAATAAGTATTTAAATAATCGCAAAAAAGAGGTGCAACACAAGGACTTCCCAGGAGGTCACCAATCCTAGTACTACTCTCGCCCAAGCACGCTTAACTGCGGAGTTCTGATGGGATCCGGTGCATTAGTGCTGGTATGATCGCACCTGGTATCTTATGCGCTTTAATTGTATATATTTGATTTCTTTCACTTATTAACGACAAAACAAACATAATTAATGATGAAATATTTGTTTTCTCCTACTTTTTCTAATTCTTTTACGCCGATTAACAAAAATAAAAATAAGTATTTAAATAATCGCAAAAAAGAGGTGCAACACAAGGACTTCCCAGGAGGTCACCCATCCTAGTACTACTCTCGCCCAAACACGCTTAACTGCGGAGTTCTGATGGGATCCGGTGCATTAGTGCTGGTATGATCGCACCTTGTATCTAATGCGCTTTAATTGTATATATTTGATTTCTTTCACTTATTAACGACAAAACAAACATCATTAATGATGAAATATTTGTTTTCTCCTACTTTTTCCGATTCTTTTACGCCGATTAACAAAAATAAAAATAAGTATTTAAATAATCGCAAAAAAGAGGTGCAACACAAGGACTTCCCAAGAGGTCACCCATCCTAGTACTACTCTCGCCCAAGCACGCTTAACTGCGGAGTTCTGATGGGATCCGGTGCATTAGTGTTGGTATGATCGCACCTGGTGTCTAATGCGCTTTAATTGTATATATTTGATTTCTTTCACTTATTAACGACAAAACAAACATAATTAATGATGAAATATTTCTTTTCTCCTACTTTTTCCGATTCTTTTACGCCGATTAACAAAAATAAAAATAAGTATTTAAATAATCGCAAAAAAGAGGTGCAACACAAGGACTTCCCAGGAGGTCACCCATTCTAGTACTACTCTCGCCCAAGCACGCTTAACTGCGGAGTTCTGATGGGATCCGGTGCATTAGTGCTGGTATGATCGCACCTGGTATCTTATGCGCTTTAATTGTATATATTTGATTTCTTTCACTTATTAACGACAAAACAAACATAATTAATGATGAAATATTTGTTTTCTCCTACTTTTTCCGATTCTTTTACGCCGATTAACAAAAATAAAAATAAGTATTTAAATAATCGCAAAAAAGAGGTGCAACACAAGGATTTCCCAGGAGGTCACCCATCCTAGTACTACTCTCGCCCAAGCACGCTTAACTGCGGAGTTCTGATGGGATCCGGTGCATTAGTGCTGGTATGATCGCACCTGGTATCTAATGCGCTTTAATTGTATATATTTGATTTCTTTCACTTATTAACGACAAAACAAACATAATTAATGATGAAATATTTGTTTTCTCCTACTTTTTCCGATTCTTTTACGCCGATTAACAAAAATAAAAATAAGTATTTAAATAATCGCAAAAAAGAGGTGCAACACAAGGACTTCCCAAGAGGTCACCCATCCTAGTACTACTCTCGCCCAAGCACGCTTAACTGCGGAGTTCTGATGGGATCCGGTGCATTAGTGCTGGTATGATCGCACCTGGTATCTTATGCGCTTTAATTGTATATATTTGATTTCTTTCACTTATTAACGACAAAACAAACATTATTAATGATGAAATATTTGTTTTCTCCTACTTTTTCCGATTCTTTTACGCCGATTAACAAAAATAAAAATAAGTATTTAAATAATCGCAAAAAAGAGGTGCAACACAAGGACTTCCCTGGAGGTCACCCATCCTTGTACTACTCTCGCCCAAGCACGCTTAACTGCGGAGTTCTGATGGGATCCGGTGCATTAGTGCAGGTATGATCGCACCTGGTATCTAATGCGCTTTAATTGTATATATTTGATTTCTTTCACTTATTAACGACAAAACAAACATAATTAATGATGAAATATTTGTTTTCTCCTACTTTTTCCGATTCTTTTACGCCGATTAACAAAAATAAAAATAAGTATTTAAATAATCGCAAAAAAGAGGTGCAACACAAGGACTTCCCTGGAGGTCACCCATCCTAGTACTACTCTCGCCCAAGCACGCTTAACTGCGGAGTTCTGATGGGATCCGGTGCATTAGTGCTGGTATGATCGCACCTGGTATCTAATGCGCTTTAATTGTATATATTTGATTTCTTTCACTTATTAACGACAAAACAAACATAATTAATGATGAAATATTTGTTTTCTCCTACTTTTTCCGATTCTTTTACGCCGATTAACAAAAATAAAAATAAGTATTTAAATAATCACAAAAAAGAGGTGCAACACAAGGACTTCCCAGGAGGTCACCCATCCTAGTACTACTCTCGCCCAAGCACGCTTAACTGCGGAGTTCTGATGGGGTCCGGTGCATTAGTGCTGGTATGATCGCACCTGGTATCTAATGCGCTTTAATTGTATATATTTGATTTCTTTCACTTATTAACGACAAAACAAACATAATTAATGATGAAATATTTGTTTTCTCCTACTTTTTCCGATTCTTTTACGCCGATTAACAAAAATAAAAATAAGTATTGAAATAATCGCAAAAAAGAGGTGCAACACAAGGACTTCCCAGGAGGTCACCCATCCTAGTACTACTCTCGCCCAAGCACGCTTAACTGCGGAGTTCTGATGGGATCCGGTGCATTAGTGCTGGTATGATCGCACCTGGTATCTAATGCGCTTTAATTGTATATATTTGATTTCTTTCACTTATTAACGACAAAACAAACATAATTAATGATGAAATATTTGTTTTCTCCTACTTTTTCCGATTCATTTACGCCGATTAACAAAAATAAAAATAAGTATTTAAATAATCGCAAAAAAGAGGTGCAACACAAGGACTTCCCAGGAGGTCACCCATCCTAGTACTACTCTCGCCCAAGCACGCTTAACTGCGGAGTTCTGATGGGATCCAGTGCATTAGTGCTGGTATGATCGCACCTGGTATCTAATGCGCTTTAATTGTATATATTTGATTTCTTTCACTTATTAACGACAAAACAAACATAATTAATGATGAAATATTTGTTTTCTCCTACTTTTTCCGATTCTTTTACGCCGATTAACAAAAATAAAAATAAGTATTTAAATAATCGCAAAAAAGTGGTGCAACACAAGGACTTCCCAGGAGGTCACCGATCCTAGTACTACTCTCGCCCAAGCACGCTTAACTGCGGAGTTCTGATGGGATCCGGTGCATTAGTGCTGGTATGATCGCACCTGGTATCTAATGCGCTTTAATTGTATATATTTGATTTCTTTCACTTATTAACGACAAAACAAACATAATTAATGATGAAATATTTGTTTTCTCCTACTTTTTCCGATTCTTTTACGCCGATTAACAAAAATAAAAATAAGTATTTAAATAATCACAAAAAAGAGGTGCAACACAAGGACTTCCCAGGAGGTCACCCATCCTAGTACTACTCTCGCCCAAGCACGCTTAACTGCGGAGTTCTGATGGGATCCGGTGCATTAGTGCTGGTATGATCGCACCTGGTATCTTATGCGCTTTAATTGTATATATTTTATTTCTTTCACTTATTAACGACAAAACAAACATTATTAATGATGAAATATTTGTTTTCTCCTACTTTTTCCGATTCTTTTACGCCGATTAACAAAAATAAAAATAAGTATTTAAATAATCGCAAAAAAGAGGTGCAACACAAGGACTTCCCTGGAGGTCACCCATCCTAGTACTACTCTCGCCCAAGCACGCTTAACTGCGGAGTTCTGATGGGATCCGGTGCATTAGTGCTGGTATGATCGCACCTGGTATCTAATGCGCTTTAATTGTATATATTTGATTTCTTTCACTTATTAACGACAAAACAAACATAATTAATGATGAAATATTTGTTTTCTCCTACTTTTTCCGATTCTTTTACGCCGATTAACAAAAATAAAAATAAGTATTTAAATAATCGCAAAAAAGAGGTGCAACACAAGGACTTCCCTGGAGGTCACCCATCCTAGTACTACTCTCGCCCAAGCACGCTTAACTGCGGAGTTCTGATGGGATCCGGTGCATTAGTGCTGGTATGATCGCACCTGGTATCTAATGCGCTTTAATTGTATATATTTGATTTCTTTCACTTATTAACGACAAAACAAACATAATTAATGATGAAATATTTGTTTTCTCCTACTTTTTCCGATTCTTTTACGCCGATTAACAAAAATAAAAATAAGTATTTAAATAATCACAAAAAAGAGGTGCAACACAAGGACTTCCCAGGAGGTCACCCATCCTAGTACTACTCTCGCCCAAGCACGCTTAACTGCGGAGTTCTGATGGGGTCCGGTGCATTAGTGCTGGTATGATCGCACCTGGTATCTAATGCGCTTTAATTGTATATATTTGATTTCTTTCACTTATTAACGACAAAACAAACATAATTAATGATGAAATATTTGTTTTCTCCTACTTTTTCCGATTCTTTTACGCCGATTAACAAAAATAAAAATAAGTATTTAAATAATCGCAAAAAAGAGGTGCAACACAAGGACTTCCCTGGAGGTCACCCATCCTAGTACTACTCTCGCCCAAGCACGCTTAACTGCGGAGTTCTGATGGGATCCGGTGCATTAGTGCTGGTATGATCGCACCTGGTATCTAATGCGCTTTAATTGTATATATTTGATTTCTTTCACTTATTAACGACAAAACAAACATAATTAATGATGAAATATTTGTTTTCTCCTACTTTTTCCGATTCTTTTACGCCGATTAACAAAAATAAAAATAAGTATTTAAATAATCACAAAAAAGAGGTGCAACACAAGGACTTCCCAGGAGGTCACCCATCCTAGTACTACTCTCGCCCAAGCACGCTTAACTGCGGAGTTCTGATGGGGTCCGGTGCATTAGTGCTGGTATGATCGCACCTGGTATCTAATGCGCTTTAATTGTATATATTTGATTTCTTTCACTTATTAACGACAAAACAAACATAATTAATGATGAAATATTTGTTTTCTCCTACTTTTTCCGATTCTTTTACGCCGATTAACAAAAATAAAAATAAGTATTGAAATAATCGCAAAAAAGAGGTGCAACACAAGGACTTCCCAGGAGGTCACCCATCCTAGTACTACTCTCGCCCAAGCACGCTTAACTGCGGAGTTCTGATGGGATCCGGTGCATTAGTGCTGGTATGATCGCACCTGGTATCTAATGCGCTTTAATTGTATATATTTGATTTCTTTCACTTATTAACGACAAAACAAACATAATTAATGATGAAATATTTGTTTTCTCCTACTTTTTCCGATTCATTTACGCCGATTAACAAAAATAAAAATAAGTATTTAAATAATCGCAAAAAAGAGGTGCAACACAAGGACTTCCCAGGAGGTCACCCATCCTAGTACTACTCTCGCCCAAGCACGCTTAACTGCGGAGTTCTGATGGGATCCAGTGCATTAGTGCTGGTATGATCGCACCTGGTATCTAATGCGCTTTAATTGTATATATTTGATTTCTTTCACTTATTAACGACAAAACAAACATAATTAATGATGAAATATTTGTTTTCTCCTACTTTTTCCGATTCTTTTACGCCGATTAACAAAAATAAAAATAAGTATTTAAATAATCGCAAAAAAGTGGTGCAACACAAGGACTTCCCAGGAGGTCACCGATCCTAGTACTACTCTCGCCCAAGCACGCTTAACTGCGGAGTTCTGATGGGATCCGGTGCATTAGTGCTGGTATGATCGCACCTGGTATCTAATGCGCTTTAATTGTATATATTTGATTTCTTTCACTTATTAACGACAAAACAAACATAATTAATGATGAAATATTTGTTTTCTCCTACTTTTTCCGATTCTTTTACGCCGATTAACAAAAATAAAAATAAGTATTTAAATAATCACAAAAAAGAGGTGCAACACAAGGACTTCCCAGGAGGTCACCCATCCTAGTACTACTCTCGCCCAAGCACGCTTAACTGCGGAGTTCTGATGGGATCCGGTGCATTAGTGCTGGTATGATCGCACCTGGTATCTTATGCGCTTTAATTGTATATATTTGATTTCTTTCACTTATTAACGACAAAACAAACATTATTAATGATGAAATATTTGTTTTCTCCTACTTTTTCCGATTCTTTTACGCCGATTAACAAAAATAAAAATAAGTATTTAAATAATCGCAAAAAAGAGGTGCAACACAAGGACTTCCCTGGAGGTCACCCATCCTAGTACTACTCTCGCCCAAGCACGCTTAACTGCGGAGTTCTGATGGGATCCGGTGCATTAGTGCTGGTATGATCGCACCTGGTATCTAATGCGCTTTAATTGTATATATTTGATTTCTTTCACTTATTAACGACAAAACAAACATAATTAATGATGAAATATTTGTTTTCTCCTACTTTTTCCGATTCTTTTACGCCGATTAACAAAAATAAAAATAAGTATTTAAATAATCGCAAAAAAGAGGTGCAACACAAGGACTTCCCTGGAGGTCACCCATCCTAGTACTACTCTCGCCCAAGCACGCTTAACTGCGGAGTTCTGATGGGATCCGGTGCATTAGTGCTGGTATGATCGCACCTGGTATCTAATGCGCTTTAATTGTATATATTTGATTTCTTTCACTTATTAACGACAAAACAAACATAATTAATGATGAAATATTTGTTTTCTCCTACTTTTTCCGATTCTTTTACGCCGATTAACAAAAATAAAAATAAGTATTTAAATAATCACAAAAAAGAGGTGCAACACAAGGACTTCCCAGGAGGTCACCCATCCTAGTACTACTCTCGCCCAAGCACGCTTAACTGCGGAGTTCTGATGGGGTCCGGTGCATTAGTGCTGGTATGATCGCACCTGGTATCTAATGCGCTTTAATTGTATATATTTGATTTCTTTCACTTATTAACGACAAAACAAACATAATTAATGATGAAATATTTGTTTTCTCCTACTTTTTCCGATTCTTTTACGCCGATTAACAAAAATAAAAATAAGTATTTAAATAATCGCAAAAAAGTGGTGCAACACAAGGACTTCCCAGGAGGTCACCCATCCTAGTACTACTCTCGCCCAAGCACGCTTAACTGCGGAGTTCTGATGGGATCCGGTGCATTAGTGCTGGTATGATCGCACCTGGTATCTAATGCGCTTTAATTGTATATATTTGATTTCTTTCACTTATTAACGACAAAACAAACATAATTAATGATGAAATATTTGTTTTCTCCTACTTTTTCCGATTCTTTTACGTCGATTAACAAAAATAAAAATAAGTATTTAAATAATCACAAAAAAGAGGTGCAACACAAGGACTTCCCAGGAGGTCACCCATCCTAGTACTACTCTCGCCCAAGCACGCTTAACTGCGGAGTTCTGATGGGGTCCGGTGCATTAGTGCTGGTATGATCGCACCTGGTATCTAATGCGCTTTAATTGTATATATTTGATTTCTTTCACTTATTAACGACAAAACAAACATAATTAATGATGAAATATTTGTTTTCTCCTACTTTTTCCGATTCTTTTACGCCGATTAACAAAAATAAAAATAAGTATTGAAATAATCGCAAAAAAGAGGTGCAACACAAGGACTTCCCAGGAGGTCACCCATCCTAGTACTACTCTCGCCCAAGCACGCTTAACTGCGGAGTTCTGATGGGATCCGGTGCATTAGTGCTGGTATGATCGCACCTGGTATCTAATGCGCTTTAATTGTATATATTTGATTTCTTTCACTTATTAACGACAAAACAAACATAATTAATGATGAAATATTTGTTTTCTCCTACTTTTTCCGATTCTTTTACGCCGATTAACAAAAATAAAAATAAGTATTTAAATAATCACAAAAAAGAGGTGCAACACAAGGACTTCCCAGGAGGTCACCCATCCTAGTACTACTCTCGCCCAAGCACGCTTAACTGCGGAGTTCTGATGGGGTCCGGTGCATTAGTGCTGGTATGATCGCACCTGGTATCTAATGCGCTTTAATTGTATATATTTGATTTCTTTCACTTATTAACGACAAAACAAACATAATTAATGATGAAATATTTGTTTTCTCCTACTTTTTCCGATTCTTTTACGCCGATTAACAAAAATAAAAATAAGTATTTAAATAATCACAAAAAAGAGGTGCAACACAAGGACTTCCCAGGAGGTCACCGATCCTAGTACTACTCTCGCCCAAGCACGCTTAACTGCGGAGTTCTGATGGGATCCGGTGCATTAGTGCTGGTATGATCGCACCTGGTATCTAATGCGCTTTAATTGTATATATTTGATTTCTTTCACTTATTAACGACAAAACAAACATAATTAATGATGAAATATTTGTTTTCTCCTACTTTTTCCGATTCATTTACGCCGATTAACAAAAATAAAAATAAGTATTTAAATAATCGCAAAAAAGAGGTGCAACACAAGGACTTCCCAGGAGGTCACCCATCCTAGTACTACTCTCGCCCAAGCACGCTTAACTGCGGAGTTCTGATGGGATCCAGTGCATTAGTGCTGGTATGATCGCACCTGGTATCTAATGCGCTTTAATTGTATATATTTGATTTCTTTCACTTATTAACGACAAAACAAACATAATTAATGATGAAATATTTGTTTTCTCCTACTTTTTCCGATTCTTTTACGCCGATTAACAAAAATAAAAATAAGTATTTAAATAATCGCAAAAAAGTGGTGCAACACAAGGACTTCCCAGGAGGTCACCGATCCTAGTACTACTCTCGCCCAAGCACGCTTAACTGCGGAGTTCTGATGGGATCCGGTGCATTAGTGCTGGTATGATCGCACCTGGTATCTAATGCGCTTTAATTGTATATATTTGATTTCTTTCACTTATTAACGACAAAACAAACATAATTAATGATGAAATATTTGTTTTCTCCTACTTTTTCCGATTCTTTTACGCCGATTAACAAAAATAAAAATAAGTATTTAAATAATCACAAAAAAGAGGTGCAACACAAGGACTTCCCAGGAGGTCACCCATCCTAGTACTACTCTCGCCCAAGCACGCTTAACTGCGGAGTTCTGATGGGATCCGGTGCATTAGTGCTGGTATGATCGCACCTGGTATCTTATGCGGTTTAATTGTATATATTTGATTTCTTTCACTTATTAACGACAAAACAAACATTATTAATGATGAAATATTTGTTTTCTCCTACTTTTTCCGATTCTTTTACGCCGATTAACAAAAATAAAAATAAGTATTTAAATAATCGCAAAAAAGAGGTGCAACACAAGGACTTCCCTGGAGGTCACCCATCCTAGTACTACTCTCGCCCAAGCACGCTTAACTGCGGAGTTCTGATGGGATCCGGTGCATTAGTGCTGGTATGATCGCACCTGGTATCTAATGCGCTTTAATTGTATATATTTGATTTCTTTCACTTATTAACGACAAAACAAACATAATTAATGATGAAATATTTGTTTTCTCCTACTTTTTCCGATTCTTTTACGCCGATTAACAAAAATAAAAATAAGTATTTAAATAATCGCAAAAAAGAGGTGCAACACAAGGACTTCCCTGGAGGTCACCCATCCTAGTACTACTCTCGCCCAAGCACGCTTAACTGCGGAGTTCTGATGGGATCCGGTGCATTAGTGCTGGTATGATCGCACCTGGTATCTAATGCGCTTTAATTGTATATATTTGATTTCTTTCACTTATTAACGACAAAACAAACATAATTAATGATGAAATATTTGTTTTCTCCTACTTTTTCCGATTCTTTTACGCCGATTAACAAAAATAAAAATAAGTATTTAAATAATCACAAAAAAGAGGTGCAACACAAGGACTTCCCAGGAGGTCACCCATCCTAGTACTACTCTCGCCCAAGCACGCTTAACTGCGGAGTTCTGATGGGGTCCGGTGCATTAGTGCTGGTATGATCGCACCTGGTATCTAATGCGCTTTAATTGTATATATTTGATTTCTTTCACTTATTAACGACAAAACAAACATAATTAATGATGAAATATTTGTTTTCTCCTACTTTTTCCGATTCTTTTACGCCGATTAACAAAAATAAAAATAAGTATTTAAATAATCGCAAAAAAGAGGTGCAACACAAGGACTTCCCTGGAGGTCACCCATCCTAGTACTACTCTCGCCCAAGCACGCTTAACTGCGGAGTTCTGATGGGATCCGGTGCATTAGTGCTGGTATGATCGCACCTGGTATCTAATGCGCTTTAATTGTATATATTTGATTTCTTTCACTTATTAACGACAAAACAAACATAATTAATGATGAAATATTTGTTTTCTCCTACTTTTTCCGATTCTTTTACGCCGATTAACAAAAATAAAAATAAGTATTTAAATAATCACAAAAAAGAGGTGCAACACAAGGACTTCCCAGGAGGTCACCCATCCTAGTACTACTCTCGCCCAAGCACGCTTAACTGCGGAGTTCTGATGGGGTCCGGTGCATTAGTGCTGGTATGATCGCACCTGGTATCTAATGCGCTTTAATTGTATATATTTGATTTCTTTCACTTATTAACGACAAAACAAACATAATTAATGATGAAATATTTGTTTTCTCCTACTTTTTCCGATTCTTTTACGCCGATTAACAAAAATAAAAATAAGTATTGAAATAATCGCAAAAAAGAGGTGCAACACAAGGACTTCCCAGGAGGTCACCCATCCTAGTACTACTCTCGCCCAAGCACGCTTAACTGCGGAGTTCTGATGGGATCCGGTGCATTAGTGCTGGTATGATCGCACCTGGTATCTAATGCGCTTTAATTGTATATATTTGATTTCTTTCACTTATTAACGACAAAACAAACATAATTAATGATGAAATATTTGTTTTCTCCTACTTTTTCCGATTCATTTACGCCGATTAACAAAAATAAAAATAAGTATTTAAATAATCGCAAAAAAGAGGTGCAACACAAGGACTTCCCAGGAGGTCACCCATCCTAGTACTACTCTCGCCCAAGCACGCTTAACTGCGGAGTTCTGATGGGATCCAGTGCATTAGTGCTGGTATGATCGCACCTGGTATCTAATGCGCTTTAATTGTATATATTTGATTTCTTTCACTTATTAACGACAAAACAAACATAATTAATGATGAAATATTTGTTTTCTCCTACTTTTTCCGATTCTTTTACGCCGATTAACAAAAATAAAAATAAGTATTTAAATAATCGCAAAAAAGAGGTGCAACACAAGGACTTCCCAGGAGGTCACCGATCCTAGTACTACTCTCGCCCAAGCACGCTTAACTGCGGAGTTCTGATGGGATCCGGTGCATTAGTGCTGGTATGATCGCACCTGGTATCTAATGCGCTTTAATTGTATATATTTGATTTCTTTCACTTATTAACGACAAAACAAACATAATTAATGATGAAATATTTGTTTTCTCCTACTTTTTCCGATTCTTTTACGCCGATTAACAAAAATAAAAATAAGTATTTAAATAATCGCAAAAAAGAGGTGCAACACAAGGACTTCCCAGGAGGTCACCCATCCTAGTACTACTCTCGCCCAAGCACGCTTAACTGCGGAGTTCTGATGGGATCCGGTGCATTAGTGCTGGTATGATCGCACCTGGTATCTAATGCGCTTTAATTGTATATATTTGATTTCTTTCACTTATTAACGACAAAACAAACATAATTAATGATGAAATATTTGTTTTCTCCTACTTTTTCCGATTCTTTTACGCCGATTAACAAAAATAAAAATAAGTATTTAAATAATCGCAAAAAAGAGGTGCAACACAAGGACTTCCCAGGAGGTCACCCATCCTAGTACTACTCTCGCCCAAGCACGCGTAACTGCGGAGTTCTGATGGGATCCGGTGCATTAGTGCTGGTATGATCGCACCTGGTATCTAATGCGCTTTAATTGTATATATTTGATTTCTTTCACTTATTAACGACAAAACAAACATAATTAATGATGAAATATTTGTTTTCTCCTACTTTTTCCGATTCTTTTACGCCGATTAACAAAAATAAAAATAAGTATTTAAATAATCGCAAAAAAGAGGTGCAACACAAGGACTTCCCAGGAGGTCACCCATCCTAGTACTACTCTCGCCCAAGCACGCTTAACTGCGGAGTTCTGATGGGATCCGGTGCATTAGTGCTGGTATGATCGCACCTGGTATCTAATGCGCTTTAATTGTATATATTTGATTTCTTTCACTTATTAACGACAAAACAAACATAATTAATGATGAAATATTTGTTTTCTCCTACTTTTTCCGATTCTTTTACGCCGATTAACAAAAATAAAAATAAGTATTTAAATAATCGCAAAAAAGAGGTGCAACACAAGGACTTCCCAGGAGGTCACCCATCCTAGTACTACTCTCGCCCAAGCACGCTTAACTGCGGAGTTCTAATGGGATCCGGTGCATTAGTGCTGGTATGATCGCACCTGGTATCTAATGCGCTTTAATTGTATATATTTGATTTCTTTCACTTATTAACGACAAAACAAACATAATTAATGATGAAATATTTGTTTTCTCCTACTTTTTCCGATTCTTTTACGCCGATTAACAAAAATAAAAATAAGTATTTAAATAATCGCAAAAAAGAGGTGCAACACAAGGACTTCCCAGGAGGTCACCCATCCTAGTACTACTCTCGCCCAAGCACGCTTAACTGCGGAGTTCTGATGGGATCCGGTGCATTAGTGCTGGTATGATCGCACCTGGTATCTAATGCGCTTTAATTGTATATATTTGATTTCTTTCACTTATTAACGACAAAACAAACATAATTAATGATGAAATATTTGTTTTCTCCTACTTTTTCCGATTCTTTTACGCCGATTAACAAAAATAAAAATAAGTATTTAAATAATCGCAAAAAAGAGGTGCAACACTAGGACTTCCCAGGAGGTCACCCATCCTAGTACTACTCTCGCCCAAGCACGCTTAACTGCGGAGTTCTGATGGGATCCGGTGCATTAGTGCTGGTATGATCGCACCTGGTATCTAATGCGCTTTAATTGTATATATTTGATTTCTTTCACTTATTAACGACAAAACAAACATAATTAATGATGAAATATTTGTTTTCTCCTACTTTTTCCGATTCTTTTACGCCGATTAACAAAAATAAAAATAAGTATTTAAATAATCGCAAAAAAGAGGTGCAACACTAGGACTTCCCAGGAGGTCACCCATCCTAGTACTACTCTCGCCCAAGCACGCTTAACTGCGGAGTTCTGATGGGATCCGGTGCATTAGTGCTGGTATGATCGCACCTGGTATCTAATGCGCTTTAATTGTATATATTTGATTTCTTTCACTTATTAACGACAAAACAAACATAATTAATGATGAAATATTTGTTTTCTCCTACTTTTTCCGATTCTTTTACGCCGATTAACAAAAATAAAAATAAGTATTTAAATAATCGCAAAAAAGAGGTGCAACACAAGGACTTCCCAGGAGGTCACCCATCCTAGTACTACTCTCGCCCAAGCACGCTTAACTGCGGAGTTCTGATGGGATCCGGTGCATTAGTGCTGGTATGATCGCACCTTGTATCTAATGCGCTTTAATTGTATATATTTGATTTCTTTCACTTATTAACGACAAAACAAACATAATTAACGATGAAATATTTGGTTTCTCCTACTTTTTCCGATTCTTTTACGCCGATTAACAAAAATAAAAATAAGTATTTAAATAATCGCAAAAAAGAGGTGCAACACAAGGACTTCCCAGGAGGTCACCCATCCTAGTACTACTCTCGCCCAAGCACGCTTAACTGCGGAGTTCTGATGGGATCCGGTGCATTAGTGCTGGTATGATCGCACCTGGTATCTAATGCGCTTTAATTGTATATATTTGATTTCTTTCACTTATTAACGACAAAACAAACATAATTAATGATGAAATATTTGTTTTCTCCTACTTTTTCCGATTCTTTTACGCCGATTAACAAAAATAAAAATAAGTATTTAAATAATCGCAAAAAAGTGGTGCAACACAAGGACTTCCCAGGAGGTCACCCATCCTAGTACTACTCTCGCCCAAGCACGCTTAACTGCGGAGTTCTGATGGGATCCGGTGCATTAGTGCTGGTATGATCGCACCTGGTATCTAATGCGCTTTAATTGTATATATTTGATTTCTTTCACTTATTAACGACAAAACAAACATAATTAACGATGAAATATTTGGTTTCTCCTACTTTTTCCGATTCTTTTACGCCGATTAACAAAAATAAAAATAAGTATTTAAATAATCGCAAAAAAGAGGTGCAACACAAGGACTTCCCAGGAGGTCACCCATCCTAGTACTACTCTCGCCCAAGCACGCTTAACTGCGGAGTTCTGATGGGATCCGGTGCATTAGTGCTGGTATGATCGCACCTGGTATCTAATGCGCTTTAATTGTATATATTTGATTTCTTTCACTTATTAACGACAAAACAAACATAATTAATGATGAAATATTTGGTTTCTCCTACTTTTTCCGATTCTTTTACGCCGATTAACAAAAATAAAAATAAGTATTTAAATAATCGCAAAAAAGTGGTGCAACACAAGGACTTCCCAGGAGGTCACCCATCCTAGTACTACTCTCGCCCAAGCACGCTTAACTGCGGAGTTCTGATGGGATCCGGTGCATTAGTGCTGGTATGATCGCACCTGGTATCTAATGCGCTTTAATTGTATATATTTGATTTCTTTCACTTATTAACGACAAAACAAACATAATTAATGATGAAATATTTGTTTTCTCCTACTTTTTCCGATTCTTTTACGCCGATTAACAAAAATAAAAATAAGTATTTAAATAATCGCAAAAAAGAGGTGCAACACAAGGACTTCCCAGGAGGTCACCCATCCTAGTACTACTCTCGCACAAGCACGCTTAACTGCGGAGTTCTGATGGGATCCGGTGCATTAGTGCTGGTATGATCGCACCTGGTATCTAATGCGCTTTAATTGTATATATTTGATTTCTTTCACTTATTAACGACAAAACAAACATAATTAATGATGAAATATTTGTTTTCTCCTACTTTTTCCGATTCTTTTACGCCGATTAACAAAAATAAAAATAAGTATTTAAATAATCGCAAAAAAGAGGTGCAACACAAGGACTTCCCAGGAGGTCACCCATCCTAGTACTACTATCGCCCAAGCACGCTTAACTGCGGAGTTCTGATGGGATCCGGTGCATTAGTGCTGGTATGATCGCACCTGGTATCTAATGCGCTTTAATTGTATATATTTGATTTCTTTCACTTATTAACGACAAAACAAACATAATAAATGATGAAATATTTGTTTTCTCCTACTTTTTCCGATTCTTTTACGCCGATTAACAAAAATAAAAATAAGTATTTAAATAATCGCAAAAAAGAGGTGCAACACAAGGACTTCCCAGGAGGTCACCCATCCTAGTACTACTCTCGCCCAAGCACGCTTAACTGCGGAGTTCTGATGGGATCCGGTGCATTAGTGCTGGTATGATCGCACCTGGTATCTAATGCGCTTTAATTGTATATATTTGATTTCTTTCACTTATTAACGACAAAACAAACATAATTAATGATGAAATATTTGTTTTCTCCTACTTTTTCCGATTCTTTTACGCCGATTAACAAAAATAAAAATAAGTATTTAAATAATCGCAAAAAAGAGGTGCAACACAAGGACTTCCCAGGAGGTCACCCATCCTAGTACTACTCTCGCCCAAGCACGCTTAACTGCGGAGTTCTGATGGGATCCGGTGCATTAGTGCTGGTATGATCGCACCTGGTATCTAATGCGCTTTAATTGTATATATTTGATTTCTTTCACTTATTAACGACAAAACAAACATAATTAATGATGAAATATTTGGTTTCTCCTACTTTTTCCGATTCTTTTACGCCGATTAACAAAAATAAAAATAAGTATTTAAATAATCGCAAAAAAGTGGTGCAACACAAGGACTTCCCAGGAGGTCACCCATCCTAGTACTACTCTCGCCCAAGCACGCTTAACTTCGGAGTTCTGATGGGATCCGGTGCATTAGTGCTGGTATGATCGCACCTGGTATCTAATGCGCTTTAATTGTATATATTTGATTTCTTTCACTTATTAACGACAAAACAAACATAATTAATGATGAAATATTTGTTTTCTCCTACTTTTTCCGATTCTTTTACGCCGATTAACAAAAATAAAAATAAGTATTTAAATTATCGCAAAAAAGAGGTGCAACACAAGGACTTCCCAGGAGGTCACCCATCCTAGTACTACTCTCGCCCAAGCACGCTTAACTGCGGAGTTCTGATGGGATCCGGTGCATTAGTGCTGGTATGATCGCACCTGGTATCTAATGCGCTTTAATTGTATATATTTGATTTCTTTCACTTATTAACGACAAAACAAACATAATTAATGATGAAATATTTGGTTTCTCCAACTTTTTCCGATTCTTTTACGCCGATTAACAAAAATAAAAATAAGTATTTAAATAATCGCAAAAAAGAGGTGCAACACTATGACTTCCCAGGAGGTCACCCATCCTAGTACTACTCTCGCCCAAGCACGCTTAACTGCGGAGTTCTGATGGGATCCGGTGCATTAGTGCTGGTATGATCGCACCTGGTATCTAATGCGCTTTAATTGTATATATTTGATTTCTTTCACTTATTAACGACAAAACAAACATAATTAATGATGAAATATTTGGTTTCTCCTACTTTTTCCGATTCTTTTACGCCGATTAACAAAAATAAAAATAAGTATTTAAATAATCGCAAAAAAGAGGTGCAACACAAGGACTTCCCAGGAGGTCACCCATCCTAGTACTACTCTCGCCCAAGCACGCTTAACTGCGGAGTTCTGATGGGATCCGGTGCATTAGTGCTGGTATGATCGCACCTGGTATCTAATGCGCTTTAATTGTATATATTTGATTTCTTTCACTTATTAACGACAAAACAAACATAATTAATGATGAAATATTTGTTTTCTCCTACTTTTTCCGATTCTTTTACGCCGATTAACAAAAATAAAAATAAGTATTTAAATAATCGCAAAAAAGTGGTGCAACACAAGGACTTCCCAGGAGGTCACCCATCCTAGTACTACTCTCGCCCAAGCACGCTTAACTGCGGAGTTCTGATGGGATCCGGTGCATTAGTGCTGGTATGATCGCACCTGGTATCTAATGCGCTTTAATTGTATATATTTGATTTCTTTCACTTATTAACGACAAAACAAACATAATTAATGATGAAATATTTGGTTTCTCCTACTTTTTCCGATTCTTTTACGCCGATTAACAAAAATAAAAATAAGTATTTAAATAATCGCAAAAAAGAGGTGCAACACAAGGACTTCCCAGGAGGTCACCCATCCTAGTACTACTCTCGCCCAAGCACGCTTAACTGCGGAGTTCTGATGGGATCCGGTGCATTAGTGCTGGTATGATCGCACCTGGTATCTAATGCGCTTTAATTGTATATATTTGATTTCTTTCACTTATTAACGACAAAACAAACATAATTAATGATGAAATATTTGGTTTCTCCTACTTTTTCCGATTCTTTTACGCCGATTAACAAAAATAAAAATAAGTATTTAAATAATCGCAAAAAAGTGGTGCAACACAAGGACTTCCCAGGAGGTCACCCATCCTAGTACTACTCTCGCCCAAGCACGCTTAACTGCGGAGTTCTGATGGGATCCGGTGCATTAGTGCTGGTATGATCGCACCTGGTATCTAATGCGCTTTAATTGTATATATTTGATTTCTTTCACTTATTAACGACAAAACAAACATAATTAATGATGAAATATTTGGTTTCTCCTACTTTTTCCGATTCTTTTACGCCGATTAACAAAAATAAAAATAAGTATTTAAATAATCGCAAAAAAGAGGTGCAACACAAGGACTTCCCAGGAGGTCACCCATCCTAGTACTACTCTCGCCCAAGCACGCTTAACTGCGGAGTTCTGATGGGATCCGGTGCATTAGTGCTGGTATGATCGCACCTGGTATCTAATGCGCTTTAATTGTATATATTTGATTTCTTTCACTTATTAACGACAAAACAAACATAATTAATGATGAAATATTTGTTTTCTCCTACTTTTTCCGATTCTTTTACGCCGATTAACAAAAATAAAAATAAGTATTTAAATAATCGCAAAAAAGAGGTGCAACACAAGGACTTCCCAGGAGGTCACCCATCCTAGTACTACTCTCGCCCAAGCACGCTTAACTGCGGAGTTCTGATGGGATCCGGTGCATTAGTGCTGGTATGATCGCACCTGGTATCTAATGCGCTTTAATTGTATATATTTGATTTCTTTCACTTATTAACGACAAAACAAACATAATTAATGATGAAATATTTGGTTTCTCCTACTTTTTCCGATTCTTTTACGCCGATTAACAAAAATAAAAATAAGTATTTAAATAATCGCAAAAAAGTGGTGCAACACAAGGACTTCCCAGGAGGTCACCCATCCTAGTACTACTCTCGCCCAAGCACGCTTAACTGCGGAGTTCTGATGGGATCCGGTGCATTAGTGCTGGTATGATCGCACCTGGTATCTAATGCGCTTTAATTGTATATATTTGATTTCTTTCACTTATTAACGACAAAACAAACATAATTAATGATGAAATATTTGTTTTCTCCTACTTTTTCCGATTCTTTTACGCCGATTAACAAAAATAAAAATAAGTATTTAAATAATCGCAAAAAAGAGGTGCAACACAAGGACTTCCCAGGAGGTCACCCATCCTAGTACTACTCTCGCACAAGCACGCTTAACTGCGGAGTTCTGATGGGATCCGGTGCATTAGTGCTGGTATGATCGCACCTGGTATCTAATGCGCTTTAATTGTATATATTTGATTTCTTTCACTTATTAACGACAAAACAAACATAATTAATGATGAAATATTTGTTTTCTCCTACTTTTTCCGATTCTTTTACGCCGATTAACAAAAATAAAAATAAGTATTTAAATAATCGCAAAAAAGAGGTGCAACACAAGGACTTCCCAGGAAGTCACCCATCCTAGTACTACTCTCGCCCAAGCACGCTTAACTGCGGAGTTCTGATGGGATCCGGTGCATTAGTGCTGGTATGATCGCACTTGGTATCTAATGCGCTTTAATTGTATATATTTGATTTCTTTCACTTATTAACGACAAAACAAACATAATTAATGATGAAATATTTGGTTTCTCCTACTTTTTCCGATTCTTTTACGCCGATTAACAAAAATAAAAATAAGTATTTAAATAATCGCAAAAAAGAGGTGCAACACAAGGACTTCCCAGGAGGTCACCCATCCTAGTACTACTCTCGCCCAAGCACGCTTAACTGCGGAGTTCTGATGGGATCCGGTGCATTAGTGCTGGTATGATCGCACCTGGTATCTAATGCGCTTTAATTGTATATATTTGATTTCTTTCACTTATTAACGACAAAACAAACATAATTAACGATGAAATATTTGGTTTCTCCTACTTTTTCCGATTCTTTTACGCCGATTAACAAAAATAAAAATAAGTATTTAAATAATCGCAAAAAAGAGGTGCAACACAAGGACTTCCCAGGAGGTCACCCATCCTAGTACTACTCTCGCCCAAGCACGCTTAACTGCGGAGTTCTGATGGGATCCGGTGCATTAGTGCTGGTATGATCGCACCTGGTATCTAATGCGCTTTAATTGTATATATTTGATTTCTTTCACTTATTAACGACAAAACAAACATAATTAATGATGAAATATTTGGTTTCTCCTACTTTTTCCGATTCTTTTACGCCGATTAACAAAAATAAAAATAAGTATTTAAATAATCGCAAAAAAGTGGTGCAACACAAGGACTTCCCAGGAGGTCACCCATCCTAGTACTACTCTCGCCCAAGCACGCTTAACTGCGGAGTTCTGATGGGATCCGGTGCATTAGTGCTGGTATGATCGCACCTGGTATCTAATGCGCTTTAATTGTATATATTTGATTTCTTTCACTTATTAACGACAAAACAAACATAATTAATGATGAAATATTTGTTTTCTCCTACTTTTTCCGATTCTTTTACGCCGATTAACAAAAATAAAAATAAGTATTTAAATAATCGCAAAAAAGAGGTGCAACACAAGGACTTCCCAGGAGGTCACCCATCCTAGTACTACTCTCGCACAAGCACGCTTAACTGCGGAGTTCTGATGGGATCCGGTGCATTAGTGCTGGTATGATCGCACCTGGTATCTAATGCGCTTTAATTGTATATATTTGATTTCTTTCACTTATTAACGACAAAACAAACATAATTAATGATGAAATATTTGTTTTCTCCTACTTTTTCCGATTCTTTTACGCCGATTAACAAAAATAAAAATAAGTATTTAAATAATCGCAAAAAAGAGGTGCAACACAAGGACTTCCCAGGAGGTCACCCATCCTAGTACTACTATCGCCCAAGCACGCTTAACTGCGGAGTTCTGATGGGATCCGGTGCATTAGTGCTGGTATGATCGCACCTGGTATCTAATGCGCTTTAATTGTATATATTTGATTTCTTTCACTTATTAACGACAAAACAAACATAATAAATGATGAAATATTTGTTTTCTCCTACTTTTTCCGATTCTTTTACGCCGATTAACAAAAATAAAAATAAGTATTTAAATAATCGCAAAAAAGAGGTGCAACACAAGGACTTCCCAGGAGGTCACCCATCCTAGTACTACTCTCGCCCAAGCACGCTTAACTGCGGAGTTCTGATGGGATCCGGTGCATTAGTGCTGGTATGATCGCACCTGGTATCTAATGCGCTTTAATTGTATATATTTGATTTCTTTCACTTATTAACGACAAAACAAACATAATTAATGATGAAATATTTGTTTTCTCCTACTTTTTCCGATTCTTTTACGCCGATTAACAAAAATAAAAATAAGTATTTAAATAATCGCAAAAAAGAGGTGCAACACAAGGACTTCCCAGGAGGTCACCCATCCTAGTACTACTCTCGCCCAAGCACGCTTAACTGCGGAGTTCTGATGGGATCCGGTGCATTAGTGCTGGTATGATCGCACCTGGTATCTAATGCGCTTTAATTGTATATATTTGATTTCTTTCACTTATTAACGACAAAACAAACATAATTAATGATGAAATATTTGGTTTCTCCTACTTTTTCCGATTCTTTTACGCCGATTAACAAAAATAAAAATAAGTATTTAAATAATCGCAAAAAAGTGGTGCAACACAAGGACTTCCCAGGAGGTCACCCATCCTAGTACTACTCTCGCCCAAGCACGCTTAACTTCGGAGTTCTGATGGGATCCGGTGCATTAGTGCTGGTATGATCGCACCTGGTATCTAATGCGCTTTAATTGTATATATTTGATTTCTTTCACTTATTAACGACAAAACAAACATAATTAATGATGAAATATTTGTTTTCTCCTACTTTTTCCGATTCTTTTACGCCGATTAACAAAAATAAAAATAAGTATTTAAATTATCGCAAAAAAGAGGTGCAACACAAGGACTTCCCAGGAGGTCACCCATCCTAGTACTACTCTCGCCCAAGCACGCTTAACTGCGGAGTTCTGATGGGATCCGGTGCATTAGTGCTGGTATGATCGCACCTGGTATCTAATGCGCTTTAATTGTATATATTTGATTTCTTTCACTTATTAACGACAAAACAAACATAATTAATGATGAAATATTTGGTTTCTCCAACTTTTTCCGATTCTTTTACGCCGATTAACAAAAATAAAAATAAGTATTTAAATAATCGCAAAAAAGAGGTGCAACACTATGACTTCCCAGGAGGTCACCCATCCTAGTACTACTCTCGCCCAAGCACGCTTAACTGCGGAGTTCTGATGGGATCCGGTGCATTAGTGCTGGTATGATCGCACCTGGTATCTAATGCGCTTTAATTGTATATATTTGATTTCTTTCACTTATTAACGACAAAACAAACATAATTAATGATGAAATATTTGGTTTCTCCTACTTTTTCCGATTCTTTTACGCCGATTAACAAAAATAAAAATAAGTATTTAAATAATCGCAAAAAAGAGGTGCAACACAAGGACTTCCCAGGAGGTCACCCATCCTAGTACTACTCTCGCCCAAGCACGCTTAACTGCGGAGTTCTGATGGGATCCGGTGCATTAGTGCTGGTATGATCGCACCTGGTATCTAATGCGCTTTAATTGTATATATTTGATTTCTTTCACTTATTAACGACAAAACAAACATAATTAATGATGAAATATTTGTTTTCTCCTACTTTTTCCGATTCTTTTACGCCGATTAACAAAAATAAAAATAAGTATTTAAATAATCGCAAAAAAGTGGTGCAACACAAGGACTTCCCAGGAGGTCACCCATCCTAGTACTACTCTCGCCCAAGCACGCTTAACTGCGGAGTTCTGATGGGATCCGGTGCATTAGTGCTGGTATGATCGCACCTGGTATCTAATGCGCTTTAATTGTATATATTTGATTTCTTTCACTTATTAACGACAAAACAAACATAATTAATGATGAAATATTTGGTTTCTCCTACTTTTTCCGATTCTTTTACGCCGATTAACAAAAATAAAAATAAGTATTTAAATAATCGCAAAAAAGAGGTGCAACACAAGGACTTCCCAGGAGGTCACCCATCCTAGTACTACTCTCGCCCAAGCACGCTTAACTGCGGAGTTCTGATGGGATCCGGTGCATTAGTGCTGGTATGATCGCACCTGGTATCTAATGCGCTTTAATTGTATATATTTGATTTCTTTCACTTATTAACGACAAAACAAACATAATTAATGATGAAATATTTGGTTTCTCCTACTTTTTCCGATTCTTTTACGCCGATTAACAAAAATAAAAATAAGTATTTAAATAATCGCAAAAAAGTGGTGCAACACAAGGACTTCCCAGGAGGTCACCCATCCTAGTACTACTCTCGCCCAAGCACGCTTAACTGCGGAGTTCTGATGGGATCCGGTGCATTAGTGCTGGTATGATCGCACCTGGTATCTAATGCGCTTTAATTGTATATATTTGATTTCTTTCACTTATTAACGACAAAACAAACATAATTAATGATGAAATATTTGGTTTCTCCTACTTTTTCCGATTCTTTTACGCCGATTAACAAAAATAAAAATAAGTATTTAAATAATCGCAAAAAAGAGGTGCAACACAAGGACTTCCCAGGAGGTCACCCATCCTAGTACTACTCTCGCCCAAGCACGCTTAACTGCGGAGTTCTGATGGGATCCGGTGCATTAGTGCTGGTATGATCGCACCTGGTATCTAATGCGCTTTAATTGTATATATTTGATTTCTTTCACTTATTAACGACAAAACAAACATAATTAATGATGAAATATTTGTTTTCTCCTACTTTTTCCGATTCTTTTACGCCGATTAACAAAAATAAAAATAAGTATTTAAATAATCGCAAAAAAGAGGTGCAACACAAGGACTTCCCAGGAGGTCACCCATCCTAGTACTACTCTCGCCCAAGCACGCTTAACTGCGGAGTTCTGATGGGATCCGGTGCATTAGTGCTGGTATGATCGCACCTGGTATCTAATGCGCTTTAATTGTATATATTTGATTTCTTTCACTTATTAACGACAAAACAAACATAATTAATGATGAAATATTTGGTTTCTCCTACTTTTTCCGATTCTTTTACGCCGATTAACAAAAATAAAAATAAGTATTTAAATAATCGCAAAAAAGTGGTGCAACACAAGGACTTCCCAGGAGGTCACCCATCCTAGTACTACTCTCGCCCAAGCACGCTTAACTGCGGAGTTCTGATGGGATCCGGTGCATTAGTGCTGGTATGATCGCACCTGGTATCTAATGCGCTTTAATTGTATATATTTGATTTCTTTCACTTATTAACGACAAAACAAACATAATTAATGATGAAATATTTGTTTTCTCCTACTTTTTCCGATTCTTTTACGCCGATTAACAAAAATAAAAATAAGTATTTAAATAATCGCAAAAAAGAGGTGCAACACAAGGACTTCCCAGGAGGTCACCCATCCTAGTACTACTCTCGCACAAGCACGCTTAACTGCGGAGTTCTGATGGGATCCGGTGCATTAGTGCTGGTATGATCGCACCTGGTATCTAATGCGCTTTAATTGTATATATTTGATTTCTTTCACTTATTAACGACAAAACAAACATAATTAATGATGAAATATTTGTTTTCTCCTACTTTTTCCGATTCTTTTACGCCGATTAACAAAAATAAAAATAAGTATTTAAATAATCGCAAAAAAGAGGTGCAACACAAGGACTTCCCAGGAAGTCACCCATCCTAGTACTACTCTCGCCCAAGCACGCTTAACTGCGGAGTTCTGATGGGATCCGGTGCATTAGTGCTGGTATGATCGCACCTGGTATCTAATGCGCTTTAATTGTATATATTTGATTTCTTTCACTTATTAACGACAAAACAAACATAATTAATGATGAAATATTTGGTTTCTCCTACTTTTTCCGATTCTTTTACGCCGATTAACAAAAATAAAAATAAGTATTTAAATAATCGCAAAAAAGTGGTGCAACACAAGGACTTCCCAGGAGGTCACCCATCCTAGTACTACTCTCGCCCAAGCACGCTTAACTGCGGAGTTCTGATGGGATCCGGTGCATTAGTGCTGGTATGATCGCACCTGGTATCTAATGCGCTTTAATTGTATATATTTGATTTCTTTCACTTATTAACGACAAAACAAACATAATTAATGATGAAATATTTGTTTTCTCCTACTTTTTCCGATTCTTTTACGCCGATTAACAAAAATAAAAATAAGTATTTAAATAATCGCAAAAAAGAGGTGCAACACAAGGACTTCCCAGGAGGTCACCCATCCTAGTACTACTCTCGCCCAAGCACGCTTAACTGCGGAGTTCTGATGGGATCCGGTGCATTAGTGCTGGTATGATCGCACCTGGTATCTAATGCGCTTTAATTGTATATATTTGATTTCTTTCACTTATTAACGACAAAACAAACATAATTAATGATGAAATATTTGGTTTCTCCTACTTTTTCCGATTCTTTTACGCCGATTAACAAAAATAAAAATAAGTATTTAAATAATCGCAAAAAAGAGGTGCAACACTAGGACTTCCCAGGAGGTCACCCATCCTAGTACTACTCTCGCCCAAGCACGCTTAACTGCGGAGTTCTGATGGGATCCGGTGCATTAGTGCTGGTATGATCGCACCTGGTATCTAATGCGCTTTAATTGTATATATTTGATTTCTTTCACTTATTAACGACAAAACAAACATAATTAATGATGAAATATTTGGTTTCTCCAACTTTTTCCGATTCTTTTACGCCGATTAACAAAAATAAAAATAAGTATTTAAATAATCGCAAAAAAGAGGTGCAACACTATGACTTCCCAGGAGGTCACCCATCCTAGTACTACTCTCGCCCAAGCACGCTTAACTGCGGAGTTCTGATGGGATCCGGTGCATTAGTGCTGGTATGATCGCACCTGGTATCTAATGCGCTTTAATTGTATATATTTGATTTCTTTCACTTATTAACGACAAAACAAACATAATTAATGATGAAATATTTGGTTTCTCCTACTTTTTCCGATTCTTTTACGCCGATTAACAAAAATAAAAATAAGTATTTAAATAATCGCAAAAAAGAGGTGCAACACAAGGACTTCCCAGGAGGTCACCCATCCTAGTACTACTCTCGCCCAAGCACGCTTAACTGCGGAGTTCTGATGGGATCCGGTGCATTAGTGCTGGTATGATCGCACCTGGTATCTAATGCGCTTTAATTGTATATATTTGATTTCTTTCACTTATTAACGACAAAACAAACATAATTAATGATGAAATATTTGTTTTCTCCTACTTTTTCCGATTCTTTTACGCCGATTAACAAAAATAAAAATAAGTATTTAAATAATCGCAAAAAAGTGGTGCAACACAAGGACTTCCCAGGAGGTCACCCATCCTAGTACTACTCTCGCCCAAGCACGCTTAACTGCGGAGTTCTGATGGGATCCGGTGCATTAGTGCTGGTATGATCGCACCTGGTATCTAATGCGCTTTAATTGTATATATTTGATTTCTTTCACTTATTAACGACAAAACAAACATAATTAATGATGAAATATTTGGTTTCTCCTACTTTTTCCGATTCTTTTACGCCGATTAACAAAAATAAAAATAAGTATTTAAATAATCGCAAAAAAGAGATGCAACACAAGGACTTCCCAGGAGGTCACCCATCCTAGTACTACTCTCGCCCAAGCACGCTTAACTGCGGAGTTCTGATGGGATCCGGTGCATTAGTGCTGGTATGATCGCACCTGGTATCTAATGCGCTTTAATTGTATATATTTGATTTCTTTCACTTATTAACGACAAAACAAACATAATTAATGATGAAATATTTGGTTTCTCCTACTTTTTCCGATTCTTTTACGCCGATTAACAAAAATAAAAATAAGTATTTAAATAATCGCAAAAAAGTGGTGCAACACAAGGACTTCCCAGGAGGTCACCCATCCTAGTACTACTCTCGCCCAAGCACGCTTAACTGCGGAGTTCTGATGGGATCCGGTGCATTAGTGCTGGTATGATCGCACCTGGTATCTAATGCGCTTTAATTGTATATATTTGATTTCTTTCACTTATTAACGACAAAACAAACATAATTAATGATGAAATATTTGGTTTCTCCTACTTTTTCCGATTCTTTTACGCCGATTAACAAAAATAAAAATAAGTATTTAAATAATCGCAAAAAAGAGGTGCAACACAAGGACTTCCCAGGAGGTCACCCATCCTAGTACTACTCTCGCCCAAGCACGCTTAACTGCGGAGTTCTGATGGGATCCGGTGCATTAGTGCTGGTATGATCGCACCTGGTATCTAATGCGCTTTAATTGTATATATTTGATTTCTTTCACTTATTAACGACAAAACAAACATAATTAATGATGAAATATTTGTTTTCTCCTACTTTTTCCGATTCTTTTACGCCGATTAACAAAAATAAAAATAAGTATTTAAATAATCGCAAAAAAGAGGTGCAACACAAGGACTTCCCAGGAGGTCACCCATCCTAGTACTACTCTCGCCCAAGCACGCTTAACTGCGGAGTTCTGATGGGATCCGGTGCATTAGTGCTGGTATGATCGCACCTGGTATCTAATGCGCTTTAATTGTATATATTTGATTTCTTTCACTTATTAACGACAAAACAAACATAATTAATGATGAAATATTTGGTTTCTCCTACTTTTTCCGATTCTTTTACGCCGATTAACAAAAATAAAAATAAGTATTTAAATAATCGCAAAAAAGTGGTGCAACACAAGGACTTCCCAGGAGGTCACCCATCCTAGTACTACTCTCGCCCAAGCACGCTTAACTGCGGAGTTCTGATGGGATCCGGTGCATTAGTGCTGGTATGATCGCACCTGGTATCTAATGCGCTTTAATTGTATATATTTGATTTCTTTCACTTATTAACGACAAAACAAACATAATTAATGATGAAATATTTGGTTTCTCCTACTTTTTCCGATTCTTTTACGCCGATTAACAAAAATAAAAATAAGTATTTAAATAATCGCAAAAAAGAGGTGCAACACTAGGACTTCCCAGGAGGTCACCCATCCTAGTACTACTCTCGCCCAAGCACGCTTAACTGCGGAGTTCTGATGGGATCCGGTGCATTAGTGCTGGTATGATCGCACCTGGTATCTAATGCGCTTTAATTGTATATATTTGATTTCTTTCAATTATTAACGACAAAACAAACATAATTAATGATGAAATATTTGGTTTCTCCTACTTTTTCCGATTCTTTTACGCCGATTAACAAAAATAAAAATAAGTATTTAAATAATCGCAAAAAAGAGGTGCAACACAAGGACTTCCCAGGAGGTCACCCATCCTAGTACCACTCTCGCCCAAGCACGCTTAACTGCGGAGTTCTGATGGGATCCGGTGCATTAGTGCTGGTATGATCGCACCTGGTATCTAATGCGCTTTAATTGTATATATTTGATTTCTTTCACTTATTAACGACAAAACAAACATAATTAATGATGAAATATTTGTTTTCTCCTACTTTTTCCGATTCTTTTACGCCGATTAACAAAAATAAAAATAAGTATTTAAATAATCGCAAAAAAGTGGTGCAACACAAGGACTTCCCAGGAGGTCACCCATCCTAGTACTACTCTCGCCCAAGCACGCTTAACTGCGGAGTTCTGATGGGATCCGGTGCATTAGTGCTGGTATGATCGCACCTGGTATCTAATGCGCTTTAATTGTATATATTTGATTTCTTTCACTTATTAACGACAAAACAAACATAATTAATGATGAAATATTTGGTTTCTCCTACTTTTTCCGATTCTTTTACGCCGATTAACAAAAATAAAAATAAGTATTTAAATAATCGCAAAAAAGAGGTGCAACACAAGGACTTCCCAGGAGGTCACCCATCCTAGTACTACTCTCGCCCAAGCACGCTTAACTGCGGAGTTCTGATGGGATCCGGTGCATTAGTGCTGGTATGATCGCACCTGGTATCTAATGCGCTTTAATTGTATATATTTGATTTCTTTCACTTATTAACGACAAAACAAACATAATTAATGATGAAATATTTGTTTTCTCCTACTTTTTCCGATTCTTTTACGCCGATTAACAAAAATAAAAATAAGTATTTAAATAATCGCAAAAAAGAGGTGCAACACAAGGACTTCCCAGGAGGTCACCCATCCTAGTACTACTCTCGCCCAAGCACGCTTAACTGCGGAGTTCTGATGGGATCCGGTGCATTAGTGCTGGTATGATCGCACCTGGTATCTAATGCGCTTTAATTGTATATATTTGATTTCTTTCACTTATTAACGACAAAACAAACATAATAAATGATGAAATATTTGTTTTCTCCTACTTTTTCCGATTCTTTTACGCCGATTAACAAAAATAAAAATAAGTATTTAAATAATCGCAAAAAAGAGGTGCAACACAAGGACTTCCCAGGAGGTCACCCATCCTAGTACTACTCTCGCCCAAGCACGCTTAACTGCGGAGTTCTGATGGGATCCGGTGCATTAGTGCTGGTATGATCGCACCTGGTATCTAATGCGCTTTAATTGTATATATTTGATTTCTTTCACTTATTAACGACAAAACAAACATAATTAATGATGAAATATTTGTTTTCTCCTACTTTTTCCGATTCTTTTACGCCGATTAACAAAAATAAAAATAAGTATTTAAATAATCGCAAAAAAGAGGTGCAACACAAGGACTTCCCAGGAGGTCACCCATCCTAGTACTACTCTCGCCCAAGCACGCTTAACTGCGGAGTTCTGATGGGATCCGGTGCATTAGTGCTGGTATGATCGCACCTGGTATCTAATGCGCTTTAATTGTATATATTTGATTTCTTTCACTTATTAACGACAAAACAAACATAATTAATGATGAAATATTTGGTTTCTCCTACTTTTTCCGATTCTTTTACGCCGATTAACAAAAATAAAAATAAGTATTTAAATAATCGCAAAAAAGTGGTGCAACACAAGGACTTCCCAGGAGGTCACCCATCCTAGTACTACTCTCGCCCAAGCACGCTTAACTGCGGAGTTCTGATGGGATCCGGTGCATTAGTGCTGGTATGATCGCACCTGGTATCTAATGCGCTTTAATTGTATATATTTGATTTCTTTCACTTATTAACGACAAAACAAACATAATTAATGATGAAATATTTGTTTTCTCCTACTTTTTCCGATTCTTTTACGCCGATTAACAAAAATAAAAATAAGTATTTAAATAATCGCAAAAAAGAGGTGCAACACAAGGACTTCCCAGGAGGTCACCCATCCTAGTACTACTCTCGCCCAAGCACGCTTAACTGCGGAGTTCTGATGGGATCCGGTGCATTAGTGCTGGCATGATCGCACCTGGTATCTAATGCGCTTTAATTGTATATATTTGATTTCTTTCACTTATTAACGACAAAACAAACATAATTAATGATGAAATATTTGGTTTCTCCTACTTTTTCCGATTCTTTTACGCCGATTAACAAAAATAAAAATAAGTATTTAAATAATCGCAAAAAAGAGGTGCAACACAAGGACTTCCCAGGAGGTCACCCATCCTAGTACTACTCTCGCCCAAGCACGCTTAACTGCGGAGTTCTGATGGGATCCGGTGCATTAGTGCTGGTATGATCGCACCTGGTATCTAATGCGCTTTAATTGTATATATTTGATTTCTTTCACTTATTAACGACAAAACAAACATAATTAATGATGAAATATTTGTTTTCTCCTACTTTTTCCGATTCTTTTACGCCGATTAACAAAAATAAAAATAAGTATTTAAATAATCGCAAAAAAGTGGTGCAACACAAGGACTTCCCAGGAGGTCACCCATCCTAGTACTACTCTCGCCCAAGCACGCTTAACTGCGGAGTTCTGATGGGATCCGGTGCATTAGTGCTGGTATGATCGCACCTGGTATCTAATGCGCTTTAATTGTATATATTTGATTTCTTTCACTTATTAACGACAAAACAAACATAATTAATGATGAAATATTTGGTTTCTCCTACTTTTTCCGATTCTTTTACGCCGATTAACAAAAATAAAAATAAGTATTTAAATAATCGCAAAAAAGAGGTGCAACACAAGGACTTCCCAGGAGGTCACCCATCCTAGTACTACTCTCGCCCAAGCACGCTTAACTGCGGAGTTCTGATGGGATCCGGTGCATTAGTGCTGGTATGATCGCACCTGGTATCTAATGCGCTTTAATTGTATATATTTGATTTCTTTCACTTATTAACGACAAAACAAACATAATTAATGATGAAATATTTGGTTTCTCCTACTTTTTCCGATTCTTTTACGCCGATTAACAAAAATAAAAATAAGTATTTAAATAATCGCAAAAAAGTGGTGCAACACAAGGACTTCCCAGGAGGTCACCCATCCTAGTACTACTCTCGCCCAAGCACGCTTAACTGCGGAGTTCTGATGGGATCCGGTGCATTAGTGCTGGTATGATCGCACCTGGTATCTAATGCGCTTTAATTGTATATATTTGATTTCTTTCACTTATTAACGACAAAACAAACATAATTAATGATGAAATATTTGGTTTCTCCTACTTTTTCCGATTCTTTTACGCCGATTAACAAAAATAAAAATAAGTATTTAAATAATCGCAAAAAAGAGGTGCAACACAAGGACTTCCCAGGAGGTCACCCATCCTAGTACTACTCTCGCCCAAGCACGCTTAACTGCGGAGTTCTGATGGGATCCGGTGCATTAGTGCTGGTATGATCGCACCTGGTATCTAATGCGCTTTAATTGTATATATTTGATTTCTTTCACTTATTAACGACAAAACAAACATAATTAATGATGAAATATTTGTTTTCTCCTACTTTTTCCGATTCTTTTACGCCGATTAACAAAAATAAAAATAAGTATTTAAATAATCGCAAAAAAGAGGTGCAACACAAGGACTTCCCAGGAGGTCACCCATCCTAGTACTACTCTCGCCCAAGCACGCTTAACTGCGGAGTTCTGATGGGATCCGGTGCATTAGTGCTGGTATGATCGCACCTGGTATCTAATGCGCTTTAATTGTATATATTTGATTTCTTTCACTTATTAACGACAAAACAAACATAATTAATGATGAAATATTTGGTTTCTCCTACTTTTTCCGATTCTTTTACGCCGATTAACAAAAATAAAAATAAGTATTTAAATAATCGCAAAAAAGTGGTGCAACACAAGGACTTCCCAGGAGGTCACCCATCCTAGTACTACTCTCGCCCAAGCACGCTTAACTGCGGAGTTCTGATGGGATCCGGTGCATTAGTGCTGGTATGATCGCACCTGGTATCTAATGCGCTTTAATTGTATATATTTGATTTCTTTCACTTATTAACGACAAAACAAACATAATTAATGATGAAATATTTGTTTTCTCCTACTTTTTCCGATTCTTTTACGCCGATTAACAAAAATAAAAATAAGTATTTAAATAATCGCAAAAAAGAGGTGCAACACAAGGACTTCCCAGGAGGTCACCCATCCTAGTACTACTCTCGCACAAGCACGCTTAACTGCGGAGTTCTGATGGGATCCGGTGCATTAGTGCTGGTATGATCGCACCTGGTATCTAATGCGCTTTAATTGTATATATTTGATTTCTTTCACTTATTAACGACAAAACAAACATAATTAATGATGAAATATTTGTTTTCTCCTACTTTTTCCGATTCTTTTACGCCGATTAACAAAAATAAAATTAAGTATTTAAATAATCGCAAAAAAGAGGTGCAACACAAGGACTTCCCAGGAAGTCACCCATCCTAGTACTACTCTCGCCCAAGCACGCTTAACTGCGGAGTTCTGATGGGATCCGGTGCATTAGTGCTGGTATGATCGCACCTGGTATCTAATGCGCTTTAATTGTATATATTTGATTTCTTTCACTTATTAACGACAAAACAAACATAATTAATGATGAAATATTTGGTTTCTCCTACTTTTTCCGATTCTTTTACGCCGATTAACAAAAATAAAAATAAGTATTTAAATAATCGCAAAAAAGTGGTGCAACACAAGGACTTCCCAGGAGGTCACCCATCCTAGTACTACTCTCGCCCAAGCACGCTTAACTGCGGAGTTCTGATGGGATCCGGTGCATTAGTGCTGGTATGATCGCACCTGGTATCTAATGCGCTTTAATTGTATATATTTGATTTCTTTCACTTATTAACGACAAAACAAACATAATTATTGATGAAATATTTGGTTTCTCCTAATTTTTCCGATTCTTTTACGCCGATTAACAAAAATAAAAATAAGTATTTAAATAATCGCAAAAAAGAGGTGCAACACTAGGACTTCCCAGGAGGTCACCCATCCTAGTACTACTCTCGCCCAAGCACGCTTAACTGCGGAGTTCTGATGGGATCCGGTGCATTAGTGCTGGTATGATCGCACCTGGTATCTAATGCGCTTTAATTGTATATATTTGATTTCTTTCACTTATTAACGACAAAACAAACATAATTAATGATGAAATATTTGGTTTCTCCTACTTTTTCCGATTCTTTTACGCCGATTAACAAAAATAAAAATAAGTATTTAAATAATCGAAAAAAAGAGGTGCAACACAAGGACTTCCCAGGAGGTCACCCATCCTAGTACTACTCTCGCCCAAGCACGCTTAACTGCGGAGTTCTGATGGGATCCGGTGCATTAGTGCTGGTATGATCGCACCTGGTATCTAATGCGCTTTAATTGTATATATTTGATTTCTTTCACTTATTAACGACAAAACAAACATAATTAATGATGAAATATTTGTTTTCTCCTACTTTTTCCGATTCTTTTACGCCGATTAACAAAAATAAAAATAAGTATTTAAATAATCGCAAAAAAGAGGTGCAACACAAGGACTTCCCAGGAGGTCACCCATCCTAGTACTACTCTCGCCCAAGCACGCTTAACTGCGGAGTTCTGATGGGATCCGGTGCATTAGTGCTGGTATGATCGCACCTGGTATCTAATGCGCTTTAATTGTATATATTTGATTTCTTTCACTTATTAACGACAAAACAAACATAATAAATGATGAAATATTTGTTTTCTCCTACTTTTTCCGATTCTTTTACGCCGATTAACAAAAATAAAAATAAGTATTTAAATAATCGCAAAAAAGAGGTGCAACACAAGGACTTCCCAGGAGGTCACCCATCCTAGTACTACTCTCGCCCAAGCACGCTTAACTGCGGAGTTCTGATGGGATCCGGTGCATTAGTGCTGGTATGATCGCACCTGGTATCTAATGCGCTTTAATTGTATATATTTGATTTCTTTCACTTATTAACGACAAAACAAACATAATTAATGATGAAATATTTGTTTTCTCCTACTTTTTCCGATTCTTTTACGCCGATTAACAAAAATAAAAATAAGTATTTAAATAATCGCAAAAAAGAGGTGCAACACAAGGACTTCCCAGGAGGTCACCCATCCTAGTACTACTCTCGCCCAAGCACGCTTAACTGCGGAGTTCTGATGGGATCCGGTGCATTAGTGCTGGTATGATCGCACCTGGTATCTAATGCGCTTTAATTGTATATATTTGATTTCTTTCACTTATTAACGACAAAACAAACATAATTAATGATGAAATATTTGGTTTCTCCTACTTTTTCCGATTCTTTTACGCCGATTAACAAAAATAAAAATAAGTATTTAAATAATCGCAAAAAAGTGGTGCAACACAAGGACTTCCCAGGAGGTCACCCATCCTAGTACTACTCTCGCCCAAGCACGCTTAACTGCGGAGTTCTGATGGGATCCGGTGCATTAGTGCTGGTATGATCGCACCTGGTATCTAATGCGCTTTAATTGTATATATTTGATTTCTTTCACTTATTAACGACAAAACAAACATAATTAATGATGAAATATTTGTTTTCTCCTACTTTTTCCGATTCTTTTACGCCGATTAACAAAAATAAAAATAAGTATTTAAATAATCGCAAAAAAGAGGTGCAACACAAGGACTTCCCAGGAGGTCACCCATCCTAGTACTACTCTCGCCCAAGCACGCTTAACTGCGGAGTTCTGATGGGATCCGGTGCATTAGTGCTGGTATGATCGCACCTGGTATCTAATGCGCTTTAATTGTATATATTTGATTTCTTTCACTTATTAACGACAAAACAAACATAATTAATGATGAAATATTTGGTTTCTCCAACTTTTTCCGATTCTTTTACGCCGATTAACAAAAATAAAAATAAGTATTTAAATAATCGCAAAAAAGAGGTGCAACACTAGGACTTCCCAGGAGGTCACCCATCCTAGTACTACTCTCGCCCAAGCACGCTTAACTGCGGAGTTCTGATGGGATCCGGTGCATTAGTGCTGGTATGATCGCACCTGGTATCTAATGCGCTTTAATTGTATATATTTGATTTCTTTCACTTATTAACGACAAAACAAACATAATTAATGATGAAATATTTGGTTTCTCCTACTTTTTCCGATTCTTTTACGCCGATTAACAAAAATAAAAATAAGTATTTAAATAATCGCAAAAAAGAGGTGCAACACAAGGACTTCCCAGGAGGTCACCCATCCTAGTACTACTTTCGCCCAAGCACGCTTAACTGCGGAGTTCTGATGGGATCCGGTGCATTAGTGCTGGTATGATCGCACCTGGTATCTAATGCGCTTTAATTGTATATATTTGATTTCTTTCACTTATTAACGACAAAACAAACATAATTAATGATGAAATATTTGGTTTCTCCAACTTTTTCCGATTCTTTTACGCCGATTAACAAAAATAAAAATAAGTATTTAAATAATCGCAAAAAAGTGGTACAACACAAGGACTTCCCAGGAGGTCACCCATCCTAGTACTACTCTCGCCCAAGCACGCTTAACTGCGGAGTTCTGATGGGATCCGGTGCATTAGTGCTGGTATGATCGCACCTGGTATCTAATGCGCTTTAATTGTATATATTTGATTTCTTTCACTTATTAACGACAAAACAAACATAATTAATGATGAAATATTTGGTTTCTCCTACTTTTTCCGATTCTTTTACGCCGATTAACAAAAATAAAAATAAGTATTTAAATAATCGCAAAAAAGAGGTGCAACACAAGGACTTCCAAGGAGGTCACCCATCCTAGTACTACTCTCGCCCAAGCACGCTTAACTGCGGAGTTCTGATGGGATCCGGTGCATTAGTGCTGGTATGATCGCACCTGGTATCTAATGCGCTTTAATTGTATATATTTGATTTCTTTCACTTATTAACGACAAAACAAACATAATTAATGATGAAATATTTGTTTTCTCCTACTTTTTCCGATTCTTTTACGCCGATTAACAAAAATAAAATTAAGTATTTAAATAATCGCAAAAAAGAGGTGCAACACAAGGACTTCCCAGGAAGTCACCCATCCTAGTACTACTCTCGCCCAAGCACGCTTAACTGCGGAGTTCTGATGGGATCCGGTGCATTAGTGCTGGTATGATCGCACCTGGTATCTAATGCGCTTTAATTGTATATATTTGATTTCTTTCACTTATTAACGACAAAACAAACATAATTAATGATGAAATATTTGGTTTCTCCTACTTTTTTCCGATTCTTTTACGCCGATTAACAAAAATAAAAATAAGTATTTAAATAATCGCAAAAAAGTGGTGCAACACAAGGACTTCCCAGGAGGTCACCCATCCTAGTACTACTCTCGCCCAAGCACGCTTAACTGCGGAGTTCTGATGGGATCCGGTGCATTAGTGCTGGTATGATCGCACCTGGTATCTAATGCGCTTTAATTGTATATATTTGATTTCTTTCACTTATTAACGACAAAACAAACATAATTATTGATGAAATATTTGGTTTCTCCTAATTTTTCCGATTCTTTTACGCCGATTAACAAAAATAAAAATAAGTATTTAAATAATCGCAAAAAAGAGGTGCAACACTAGGACTTCCCAGGAGGTCACCCATCCTAGTACTACTCTCGCCCAAGCACGCTTAACTGCGGAGTTCTGATGGGATCCGGTGCATTAGTGCTGGTATGATCGCACCTGGTATCTAATGCGCTTTAATTGTATATATTTGATTTCTTTCACTTATTAACGACAAAACAAACATAATTAATGATGAAATATTTGGTTTCTCCTACTTTTTCCGATTCTTTTACGCCGATTAACAAAAATAAAAATAAGTATTTAAATAATCGAAAAAAAGAGGTGCAACACAAGGACTTCCCAGGAGGTCACCCATCCTAGTACTACTCTCGCCCAAGCACGCTTAACTGCGGAGTTCTGATGGGATCCGGTGCATTAGTGCTGGTATGATCGCACCTGGTATCTAATGCGCTTTAATTGTATATATTTGATTTCTTTCACTTATTAACGACAAAACAAACATAATTAATGATGAAATATTTGTTTTCTCCTACTTTTTCCGATTCTTTTACGCCGATTAACAAAAATAAAAATAAGTATTTAAATAATCGCAAAAAAGAGGTGCAACACAAGGACTTCCCAGGAGGTCACCCATCCTAGTACTACTCTCGCCCAAGCACGCTTAACTGCGGAGTTCTGATGGGATCCGGTGCATTAGTGCTGGTATGATCGCACCTGGTATCTAATGCGCTTTAATTGTATATATTTGATTTCTTTCACTTATTAACGACAAAACAAACATAATAAATGATGAAATATTTGTTTTCTCCTACTTTTTCCGATTCTTTTACGCCGATTAACAAAAATAAAAATAAGTATTTAAATAATCGCAAAAAAGAGGTGCAACACAAGGACTTCCCAGGAGGTCACCCATCCTAGTACTACTCTCGCCCAAGCACGCTTAACTGCGGAGTTCTGATGGGATCCGGTGCATTAGTGCTGGTATGATCGCACCTGGTATCTAATGCGCTTTAATTGTATATATTTGATTTCTTTCACTTATTAACGACAAAACAAACATAATTAATGATGAAATATTTGTTTTCTCCTACTTTTTTCCGATTCTTTTACGCCGATTAACAAAAATAAAAATAAGTATTTAAATAATCGCAAAAAAGAGGTGCAACACAAGGACTTCCCAGGAGGTCACCCATCCTAGTACTACTCTCGCCCAAGCACGCTTAACTGCGGAGTTCTGATGGGATCCGGTGCATTAGTGCTGGTATGATCGCACCTGGTATCTAATGCGCTTTAATTGTATATATTTGATTTCTTTCACTTATTAACGACAAAACAAACATAATTAATGATGAAATATTTGGTTTCTCCTACTTTTTCCGATTCTTTTACGCCGATTAACAAAAATAAAAATAAGTATTTAAATAATCGCAAAAAAGTGGTGCAACACAAGGACTTCCCAGGAGGTCACCCATCCTAGTACTACTCTCGCCCAAGCACGCTTAACTGCGGAGTTCTGATGGGATCCGGTGCATTAGTGCTGGTATGATCGCACCTGGTATCTAATGCGCTTTAATTGTATATATTTGATTTCTTTCACTTATTAACGACAAAACAAACATAATTAATGATGAAATATTTGTTTTCTCCTACTTTTTCCGATTCTTTTACGCCGATTAACAAAAATAAAAATAAGTATTTAAATAATCGCAAAAAAGAGGTGCAACACAAGGACTTCCCAGGAGGTCACCCATCCTAGTACTACTCTCGCCCAAGCACGCTTAACTGCGGAGTTCTGATGGGATCCGGTGCATTAGTGCTGGTATGATCGCACCTGGTATCTAATGCGCTTTAATTGTATATATTTGATTTCTTTCACTTATTAACGACAAAACAAACATAATTAATGATGAAATATTTGGTTTCTCCAACTTTTTCCGATTCTTTTACGCCGATTAACAAAAATAAAAATAAGTATTTAAATAATCGCAAAAAAGAGGTGCAACACTAGGACTTCCCAGGAGGTCACCCATCCTAGTACTACTCTCGCCCAAGCACGCTTAACTGCGGAGTTCTGATGGGATCCGGTGCATTAGTGCTGGTATGATCGCACCTGGTATCTAATGCGCTTTAATTGTATATATTTGATTTCTTTCACTTATTAACGACAAAACAAACATAATTAATGATGAAATATTTGGTTTCTCCTACTTTTTCCGATTCTTTTACGCCGATTAACAAAAATAAAAATAAGTATTTAAATAATCGCAAAAAAGAGGTGCAACACAAGGACTTCCCAGGAGGTCACCCATCCTAGTACTACTTTCGCCCAAGCACGCTTAACTGCGGAGTTCTGATGGGATCCGGTGCATTAGTGCTGGTATGATCGCACCTGGTATCTAATGCGCTTTAATTGTATATATTTGATTTCTTTCACTTATTAACGACAAAACAAACATAATTAATGATGAAATATTTGGTTTCTCCAACTTTTTCCGATTCTTTTACGCCGATTAACAAAAATAAAAATAAGTATTTAAATAATCGCAAAAAAGTGGTACAACACAAGGACTTCCCAGGAGGTCACCCATCCTAGTACTACTCTCGCCCAAGCACGCTTAACTGCGGAGTTCTGATGGGATCCGGTGCATTAGTGCTGGTATGATCGCACCTGGTATCTAATGCGCTTTAATTGTATATATTTGATTTCTTTCACTTATTAACGACAAAACAAACATAATTAATGATGAAATATTTGGTTTCTCCTACTTTTTCCGATTCTTTTACGCCGATTAACAAAAATAAAAATAAGTATTTAAATAATCGCAAAAAAGAGGTGCAACACAAGGACTTCCAAGGAGGTCACCCATCCTAGTACTACTCTCGCCCAAGCACGCTTAACTGCGGAGTTCTGATGGGATCCGGTGCATTAGTGCTGGTATGATCGCACCTGGTATCTAATGCGCTTTAATTGTATATATTTGATTTCTTTCACTTATTAACGACAAAACAAACATAATTAATGATGAAATATTTGGTTTCTCCTACTTTTTCCGATTCTTTTACGCCGATTAACAAAAATAAAAATAAGTATTTAAATAATCGCAAAAAAGTGGTGCAACACAAGGACTTCCCAGGAGGTCACCCATCCTAGTACTACTCTCGCCCAAGCACGCTTAACTGCGGAGTTCTGATGGGATCCGGTGCATTAGTGCTGGTATGATCGCACCTGGTATCTAATGCGCTTTAATTGTATATATTTGATTTCTTTCACTTATTAACGACAAAACAAACATAATTAATGATGAAATATTTGGTTTCTCCTACTTTTTCCGATTCTTTTACGCCGATTAACAAAAATAAAAATAAGTATTTAAATAATCGCAAAAAAGAGGTGCAACACTAGGACTTCCCAGGAGGTCACCCATCCTAGTACTACTCTCGCCCAAGCACGCTTAACTGCGGAGTTCTGATGGGATCCGGTGCATTAGTGCTGGTATGATCGCACCTGGTATCTAATGCGCTTTAATTGTATATATTTGATTTCTTTCACTTATTAACGACAAAACAAACATAATTAATGATGAAATATTTGGCTTCTCCTACTTTTTCCGATTCTTTTACGCCGATTAACAAAAATAAAAATAAGTATTTAAATAATCGCAAAAAAGTGGTGCAACACAAGGACTTCCCAGGAGGTCACCCATCCTAGTACTACTCTCGCCCAAGCACGCTTAACTGCGGAGTTCTGATGGGATCCGGTGCATTAGTGCTGGTATGATCGCACCTGGTATCTAATGCGCTTTAATTGTATATATTTGATTTCTTTCACTTATTAACGACAAAACAAACATAATTAATGATGAAATATTTGGTTTCTCCTACTTTTTCCGATTCTTTTACGCCGATTAACAAAAATAAAAATAAGTATTTAAATAATCGCAAAAAAGTAGTGCAACACAAGGACTTCCCAGGAGGTCACCCATCCTAGTACTACTCTCGCCCAAGCACGCTTAACTGCGGAGTTCTGATGGGATCCGGTGCATTAGTGCTGGTATGATCGCACCTGGTATCTAATGCGCTTTAATTGTATATATTTGATTTCTTTCACTTATTAACGACAAAACAAACATAATTAATGATGAAATATTTGTTTTCTCCTACTTTTTCCGATTCTTTTACGCCGATTAACAAAAATAAAAATAAGTATTTAAATAATCGCAAAAAAGAGGTGCAACACAAGGACTTCCCAGGAGGTCACCCATCCTAGTACTACTCTCGCACAAGCACGCTTAACTACGGAGTTCTGATGGGATCCGGTGCATTAGTGCTGGTATGATCGCACCTGGTATCTAATGCGCTTTAATTGTATATATTTGATTTCTTTCACTTATTAACGACAAAACAAACATAATTAATGATGAAATATTTGTTTTCTCCTACTTTTTCCGATTCTTTTACGCCGATTAACAAAAATAAAAATAAGTATTTAAATAATCGCAAAAAAGAGGTGCAACACTAGGACTTCCCAGGAGGTCACCCATCCTAGTACTACTCTCGCCCAAGCACGCTTAACTGCGGAGTTCTGATGGGATCCGGTGCATTAGTGCTGGTATGATCGCACCTGGTATCTAATGCGCTTTAATTGTATATATTTGATTTCTTTCACTTATTAACGACAAAACAAACATAATTAATGATGAAATATTTGGTTTCTCCTACTTTTTCCGATTCTTTTACGCCGATTAACAAAAATAAAAATAAGTATTTAAATAATCGCAAAAAAGAGGTGCAACACAAGGACTTCCCAGGAGGTCACCCATCCTAGTACTACTCTCGCCCAAGCACGCTTAACTGCGGAGTTCTGATGGGATCCGGTGCATTAGTGCTGGTATGATCGCACCTGGTATCTAATGCGCTTTAATTGTATATATTTGATTTCTTTCACTTATTAACGACAAAACAAACATAATTAATGATGAAATATTTGTTTTCTCCTACTTTTTCCGATTCTTTTACGCCGATTAACAAAAATAAAAATAAGTATTTAAATAATCGCAAAAAAGTGGTGCAACACAAGGACTTCCCAGGAGGTCACCCATCCTAGTACTACTCTCGCCCAAGCACGCTTAACTGCGGAGTTCTGATGGGATCCGGTGCATTAGTGCTGGTATGATCGCACCTGGTATCTAATGCGCTTTAATTGTATATATTTGATTTCTTTCACTTATTAACGACAAAACAAACATAATTAATGATGAAATATTTGGTTTCTCCTACTTTTTTCCGATTCTTTTACGCCGATTAACAAAAATAAAAATAAGTATTTAAATAATCGCAAAAAAGAGGTGCAACACAAGGACTTCCCAGGAGGTCACCCATCCTAGTACTACTCTCGCCCAAGCACGCTTAACTGCGGAGTTCTGATGGGATCCGGTGCATTAGTGCTGGTATGATCGCACCTGGTATCTAATGCGCTTTAATTGTATATATTTGATTTCTTTCACTTATTAACGACAAAACAAACATAATTAATGATGAAATATTTGGTTTCTCCTACTTTTTTCCGATTCTTTTACGCCGATTAACAAAAATAAAAATAAGTATTTAAATAATCGCAAAAAAGTGGTGCAACACAAGGACTTCCCAGGAGGTCACCCATCCTAGTACTACTCTCGCCCAAGCACGCTTAACTGCGGAGTTCTGATGGGATCCGGTGCATTAGTGCTGGTATGATCGCACCTGGTATCTAATGCGCTTTAATTGTATATATTTGATTTCTTTCACTTATTAACGACAAAACAAACATAATTAATGATGAAATATTTGGTTTCTCCTACTTTTTCCGATTCTTTTACGCCGATTAACAAAAATAAAAATAAGTATTTAAATAATCGCAAAAAAGTGGTGCAACACAAGGACTTCCCAGGAGGTCACCCATCCTAGTACTACTCTCGCCCAAGCACGCTTAACTGCGGAGTTCTGATGGGATCCGGTGCATTAGTGCTGGTATGATCGCACCTGGTATCTAATGCGCTTTAATTGTATATATTTGATTTCTTTCACTTATTAACGACAAAACAAACATAATTAATGATGAAATATTTGTTTTCTCCTACTTTTTCCGATTCTTTTACGCCGATTAACAAAAATAAAAATAAGTATTTAAATAATCGCAAAAAAGAGGTGCAACACAAGGACTTCCCAGGAGGTCACCCATCCTAGTACTACTCTCGCACAAGCACGCTTAACTGCGGAGTTCTGATGGGATCCGGTGCATTAGTGCTGGTATGATCGCACCTGGTATCTAATGCGCTTTAATTGTATATATTTGATTTCTTTCACTTATTAACGACAAAACAAACATAATTAATGATGAAATATTTGTTTTCTCCTACTTTTTCCGATTCTTTTACGCCGATTAACAAAAATAAAAATAAGTATTTAAATAATCGCAAAAAAGAGGTGCAACACAAGGACTTCCCAGGAAGTCACCCATCCTAGTACTACTCTCGCCCAAGCACGCTTAACTGCGGAGTTCTGATGGGATCCGGTGCATTAGTGCTGGTATGATCGCACCTGGTATCTAATGCGCTTTAATTGTATATATTTGATTTCTTTCACTTATTAACGACAAAACAAACATAATTAATGATGAAATATTTGGTTTCTCCTACTTTTTCCGATTCTTTTACGCCGATTAACAAAAATAAAAATAAGTATTTAAATAATCGCAAAAAAGTGGTGCAACACAAGGACTTCCCAGGAGGTCACCCATCCTAGTACTACTCTCGCCCAAGCACGCTTAACTGCGGAGTTCTGATGGGATCCGGTGCATTAGTGCTGGTATGATCGCACCTGGTATCTAATGCGCTTTAATTGTATATATTTGATTTCTTTCACTTATTAACGACAAAACAAACATAATTAATGATGAAATATTTGTTTTCTCCTACTTTTTCCGATTCTTTTACGCCGATTAACAAAAATAAAAATAAGTATTTAAATAATCGCAAAAAAGAGGTGCAACACAAGGACTTCCCAGGAGGTCACCCATCCTAGTACTACTCTCGCCCAAGCACGCTTAACTGCGGAGTTCTGATGGGATCCGGTGCATTAGTGCTGGTATGATCGCACCTGGTATCTAATGCGCTTTAATTGTATATATTTGATTTCTTTCACTTATTAACGACAAAACAAACATAATTAATGATGAAATATTTGGTTTCTCCTACTTTTTCCGATTCTTTTACGCCGATTAACAAAAATAAAAATAAGTATTTAAATAATCGCAAAAAAGAGGTGCAACACTAGGACTTCCCAGGAGGTCACCCATCCTAGTACTACTCTCGCCCAAGCACGCTTAACTGCGGAGTTCTGATGGGATCCGGTGCATTAGTGCTGGTATGATCGCACCTGGTATCTAATGCGCTTTAATTGTATATATTTGATTTCTTTCACTTATTAACGACAAAACAAACATAATTAATGATGAAATATTTGGTTTCTCCTACTTTTTCCGATTCTTTTACGCCGATTAACAAAAATAAAAATAAGTATTTAAATAATCGCAAAAAAGAGGTGCAACACAAGGACTTCCCAGGAGGTCACCCATCCTAGTACTACTCTCGCCCAAGCACGCTTAACTGCGGAGTTCTGATGGGATCCGGTGCATTAGTGCTGGTATGATCGCACCTGGTATCTAATGCGCTTTAATTGTATATATTTGATTTCTTTCACTTATTAACGACAAAACAAACATAATTAATGATGAAATATTTGTTTTCTCCTACTTTTTCCGATTCTTTTACGCCGATTAACAAAAATAAAAATAAGTATTTAAATAATCGCAAAAAAGTGGTGCAACACAAGGACTTCCCAGGAGGTCACCCATCCTAGTACTACTCTCGCCCAAGCACGCTTAACTGCGGAGTTCTGATGGGATCCGGTGCATTAGTGCTGGTATGATCGCACCTGGTATCTAATGCGCTTTAATTGTATATATTTGATTTCTTTCACTTATTAACGACAAAACAAACATAATTAATGATGAAATATTTGGTTTCTCCTACTTTTTCCGATTCTTTTACGCCGATTAACAAAAATAAAAATAAGTATTTAAATAATCGCAAAAAGGAGGTGCAACACAAGGACTTCCCAGGAGGTCACCCATCCTAGTACTACTCTCGCCCAAGCACGCTTAACTGCGGAGTTCTGATGGGATCCGGTGCATTAGTGCTGGTATGATCGCACCTGGTATCTAATGCGCTTTAATTGTATATATTTGATTTCTTTCACTTATTAACGACAAAACAAACATAATTAATGATGAAATATTTGGTTTCTCCTACTTTTTCCGATTCTTTTACGCCGATTAACAAAAATAAAAATAAGTATTTAAATAATCGCAAAAAAGTGGTGCAACACAAGGACTTCCCAGGAGGTCACCCATCCTAGTACTACTCTCGCCCAAGCACGCTTAACTGCGGAGTTCTGATGGGATCCGGTGCATTAGTGCTGGTATGATCGCACCTGGTATCTAATGCGCTTTAATTGTATATATTTGATTTCTTTCACTTATTAACGACAAAACAAACATAATTAATGATGAAATATTTGTTTTCTCCTACTTTTTCCGATTCTTTTACGCCGATTAACAAAAATAAAAATAAGTATTTAAATAATCGCAAAAAAGTGGTGCAACACAAGGACTTCCCAGGAGGTCACCCATCCTAGTACTACTCTCGCCCAAGCACGCTTAACTGCGGAGTTCTGATGGGATCCGGTGCATTAGTGCTGGTATGATCGCACCTGGTATCTAATGCGCTTTAATTGTATATATTTGATTTCTTTCACTTATTAACGACAAAACAAACATAATTAATGATGAAATATTTGTTTTCTCCTACTTTTTCCGATTCTTTTACGCCGATTAACAAAAATAAAAATAAGTATTTAAATAATCGCAAAAAAGAGGTGCAACACAAGGACTTCCCAGGAGGTCACCCATCCTAGTACTACTCTCGCCCAAGCACGCTTAACTGCGGAGTTCTGATGGGATCCGGTGCATTAGTGCTGGTATGATCGCACCTGGTATCTAATGCGCTTTAATTGTATATATTTGATTTCTTTCACTTATTAACGACAAAACAAACATAATTAATGATGAAATATTTGTTTTCTCCTACTTTTTCCGATTCTTTTACGCCGATTAACAAAAATAAAAATAAGTATTTAAATAATCGCAAAAAAGAGGTGCAACACAAGGACTTCCCAGGAGGTCACCCATCCTAGTACTACTCTCGCCCAAGCACGCTTAACTGCGGAGTTCTGATGGGATCCGGTGCATTAGTGCTGGTATGATCGCACCTGGTATCTAATGCGCTTTAATTGTATATATTTGATTTCTTTCACTTATTAACGACAAAACAAACATAATTAATGATGAAATATTTGGTTTCTCCTACTTTTTCCGATTCTTTTACGCCGATTAACAAAAATAAAAATAAGTATTTAAATAATCGCAAAAAAGAGGTGCAACACAAGGACTTCCCAGGAGGTCACCCATCCTAGTACTACTCTCGCCCAAGCACGCTTAACTGCGGAGTTCTGATGGGATCCGGTGCATTAGTGCTGGTATGATCGCACCTGGTATCTAATGCGCTTTAATTGTATATATTTGATTTCTTTCACTTATTAACGACAAAACAAACATAATTAATGATGAAATATTTGGTTTCTCCTACTTTTTCCGATTCTTTTACGCCGATTAACAAAAATAAAAATAAGTATTTAAATAATCGCAAAAAAGAGGTGCAACACTAGGACTTCCCAGGAGGTCACCCATCCTAGTACTACTCTCGCCCAAGCACGCTTAACTGCGGAGTTCTGATGGGATCCGGTGCATTAGTGCTGGTATGATCGCACCTGGTATCTAATGCGCTTTAATTGTATATATTTGATTTCTTTCACTTATTAACGACAAAACAAACATAATTAATGATGAAATATTTGTTTTCTCCTACTTTTTCCGATTCTTTTACGCCGATTAACAAAAATAAAAATAAGTATTTAAATAATCGCAAAAAAGAGGTGCAACACAAGGACTTCCCAGGAGGTCACCCATCCTAGTACTACTCTCGCCCAAGCACGCTTAACTGCGGAGTTCTGATGGGATCCGGTGCATTAGTGCTGGTATGATCGCACCTGGTATCTAATGCGCTTTAATTGTATATATTTGATTTCTTTCACTTATTAACGACAAAACAAACATAATAAATGATGAAATATTTGTTTTCTCCTACTTTTTCCGATTCTTTTACGCCGATTAACAAAAATAAAAATAAGTATTTAAATAATCGCAAAAAAGAGGTGCAACACAAGGACTTCCCAGGAGGTCACCCATCCTAGTACTACTCTCGCCCAAGCACGCTTAACTGCGGAGTTCTGATGGGATCCGGTGCATTAGTGCTGGTATGATCGCACCTGGTATCTAATGCGCTTTAATTGTATATATTTGATTTCTTTCACTTATTAACGACAAAACAAACATAATTAATGATGAAATATTTGTTTTCTCCTACTTTTTCCGATTCTTTTACGCCGATTAACAAAAATAAAAATAAGTATTTAAATAATCGCAAAAAAGAGGTGCAACACAAGGACTTCCCAGGAGGTCACCCATCCTAGTACTACTCTCGCCCAAGCACGCTTAACTGCGGAGTTCTGATGGGATCCGGTGCATTAGTGCTGGTATGATCGCACCTGGTATCTAATGCGCTTTAATTGTATATATTTGATTTCTTTCACTTATTAACGACAAAACAAACATAATTAATGATGAAATATTTGGTTTCTCCTACTTTTTCCGATTCTTTTACGCCGATTAACAAAAATAAAAATAAGTATTTAAATAATCGCAAAAAAGTGGTGCAACACAAGGACTTCCCAGGAGGTCACCCATCCTAGTACTACTCTCGCCCAAGCACGCTTAACTGCGGAGTTCTGATGGGATCCGGTGCATTAGTGCTGGTATGATCGCACCTGGTATCTAATGCGCTTTAATTGTATATATTTGATTTCTTTCACTTATTAACGACAAAACAAACATAATTAATGATGAAATATTTGTTTTCTCCTACTTTTTCCGATTCTTTTACGCCGATTAACAAAAATAAAAATAAGTATTTAAATAATCGCAAAAAAGAGGTGCAACACAAGGACTTCCCAGGAGGTCACCCATCCTAGTACTACTCTCGCCCAAGCACGCTTAACTGCGGAGTTCTGATGGGATCCGGTGCATTAGTGCTGGTATGATCGCACCTGGTATCTAATGCGCTTTAATTGTATATATTTGATTTCTTTCACTTATTAACGACAAAACAAACATAATTAATGATGAAATATTTGGTTTCTCCTACTTTTTCCGATTCTTTTACGCCGATTAACAAAAATAAAAATAAGTATTTAAATAATCGCAAAAAAGAGGTGCAACACAAGGACTTCCCAGGAGGTCACCCATCCTAGTACTACTCTCGCCCAAGCACGCTTAACTGCGGAGTTCTGATGGGATCCGGTGCATTAGTGCTGGTATGATCGCACCTGGTATCTAATGCGCTTTAATTGTATATATTTGATTTCTTTCACTTATTAACGACAAAACAAACATAATTAATGATGAAATATTTGTTTTCTCCTACTTTTTCCGATTCTTTTACGCCGATTAACAAAAATAAAAATAAGTATTTAAATAATCGCAAAAAAGTGGTGCAACACAAGGACTTCCCAGGAGGTCACCCATCCTAGTACTACTCTCGCCCAAGCACGCTTAACTGCGGAGTTCTGATGGGATCCGGTGCATTAGTGCTGGTATGATCGCACCTGGTATCTAATGCGCTTTAATTGTATATATTTGATTTCTTTCACTTATTAACGACAAAACAAACATAATTAATGATGAAATATTTGGTTTCTCCTACTTTTTCCGATTCTTTTACGCCGATTAACAAAAATAAAAATAAGTATTTAAATAATCGCAAAAAAGAGGTGCAACACAAGGACTTCCCAGGAGGTCACCCATCCTAGTACTACTCTCGCCCAAGCACGCTTAACTGCGGAGTTCTGATGGGATCCGGTGCATTAGTGCTGGTATGATCGCACCTGGTATCTAATGCGCTTTAATTGTATATATTTGATTTCTTTCACTTATTAACGACAAAACAAACATAATTAATGATGAAATATTTGGTTTCTCCTACTTTTTCCGATTCTTTTACGCCGATTAACAAAAATAAAAATAAGTATTTAAATAATCGCAAAAAAGTGGTGCAACACAAGGACTTCCCAGGAGGTCACCCATCCTAGTACTACTCTCGCCCAAGCACGCTTAACTGCGGAGTTCTGATGGGATCCGGTGCATTAGTGCTGGTATGATCGCACCTGGTATCTAATGCGCTTTAATTGTATATATTTGATTTCTTTCACTTATTAACGACAAAACAAACATAATTAATGATGAAATATTTGGTTTCTCCTACTTTTTCCGATTCTTTTACGCCGATTAACAAAAATAAAAATAAGTATTTAAATAATCGCAAAAAAGAGGTGCAACACAAGGACTTCCCAGGAGGTCACCCATCCTAGTACTACTCTCGCCCAAGCACGCTTAACTGCGGAGTTCTGATGGGATCCGGTGCATTAGTGCTGGTATGATCGCACCTGGTATCTAATGCGCTTTAATTGTATATATTTGATTTCTTTCACTTATTAACGACAAAACAAACATAATTAATGATGAAATATTTGTTTTCTCCTACTTTTTCCGATTCTTTTACGCCGATTAACAAAAATAAAAATAAGTATTTAAATAATCGCAAAAAAGAGGTGCAACACAAGGACTTCCCAGGAGGTCACCCATCCTAGTACTACTCTCGCCCAAGCACGCTTAACTGCGGAGTTCTGATGGGATCCGGTGCATTAGTGCTGGTATGATCGCACCTGGTATCTAATGCGCTTTAATTGTATATATTTGATTTCTTTCACTTATTAACGACAAAACAAACATAATTAATGATGAAATATTTGGTTTCTCCTACTTTTTCCGATTCTTTTACGCCGATTAACAAAAATAAAAATAAGTATTTAAATAATCGCAAAAAAGTGGTGCAACACAAGGACTTCCCAGGAGGTCACCCATCCTAGTACTACTCTCGCCCAAGCACGCTTAACTGCGGAGTTCTGATGGGATCCGGTGCATTAGTGCTGGTATGATCGCACCTGGTATCTAATGCGCTTTAATTGTATATATTTGATTTCTTTCACTTATTAACGACAAAACAAACATAATTAATGATGAAATATTTGTTTTCTCCTACTTTTTCCGATTCTTTTACGCCGATTAACAAAAATAAAAATAAGTATTTAAATAATCGCAAAAAAGAGGTGCAACACAAGGACTTCCCAGGAGGTCACCCATCCTAGTACTACTCTCGCACAAGCACGCTTAACTGCGGAGTTCTGATGGGATCCGGTGCATTAGTGCTGGTATGATCGCACCTGGTATCTAATGCGCTTTAATTGTATATATTTGATTTCTTTCACTTATTAACGACAAAACAAACATAATTAATGATGAAATATTTGTTTTCTCCTACTTTTTCCGATTCTTTTACGCCGATTAACAAAAATAAAATTAAGTATTTAAATAATCGCAAAAAAGAGGTGCAACACAAGGACTTCCCAGGAAGTCACCCATCCTAGTACTACTCTCGCCCAAGCACGCTTAACTGCGGAGTTCTGATGGGATCCGGTGCATTAGTGCTGGTATGATCGCACCTGGTATCTAATGCGCTTTAATTGTATATATTTGATTTCTTTCACTTATTAACGACAAAACAAACATAATTAATGATGAAATATTTGGTTTCTCCTACTTTTTCCGATTCTTTTACGCCGATTAACAAAAATAAAAATAAGTATTTAAATAATCGCAAAAAAGTGGTGCAACACAAGGACTTCCCAGGAGGTCACCCATCCTAGTACTACTCTCGCCCAAGCACGCTTAACTGCGGAGTTCTGATGGGATCCGGTGCATTAGTGCTGGTATGATCGCACCTGGTATCTAATGCGCTTTAATTGTATATATTTGATTTCTTTCACTTATTAACGACAAAACAAACATAATTATTGATGAAATATTTGGTTTCTCCTAATTTTTCCGATTCTTTTACGCCGATTAACAAAAATAAAAATAAGTATTTAAATAATCGCAAAAAAGAGGTGCAACACTAGGACTTCCCAGGAGGTCACCCATCCTAGTACTACTCTCGCCCAAGCACGCTTAACTGCGGAGTTCTGATGGGATCCGGTGCATTAGTGCTGGTATGATCGCACCTGGTATCTAATGCGCTTTAATTGTATATATTTGATTTCTTTCACTTATTAACGACAAAACAAACATAATTAATGATGAAATATTTGGTTTCTCCTACTTTTTCCGATTCTTTTACGCCGATTAACAAAAATAAAAATAAGTATTTAAATAATCGAAAAAAAGAGGTGCAACACAAGGACTTCCCAGGAGGTCACCCATCCTAGTACTACTCTCGCCCAAGCACGCTTAACTGCGGAGTTCTGATGGGATCCGGTGCATTAGTGCTGGTATGATCGCACCTGGTATCTAATGCGCTTTAATTGTATATATTTGATTTCTTTCACTTATTAACGACAAAACAAACATAATTAATGATGAAATATTTGTTTTCTCCTACTTTTTCCGATTCTTTTACGCCGATTAACAAAAATAAAAATAAGTATTTAAATAATCGCAAAAAAGAGGTGCAACACAAGGACTTCCCAGGAGGTCACCCATCCTAGTACTACTCTCGCCCAAGCACGCTTAACTGCGGAGTTCTGATGGGATCCGGTGCATTAGTGCTGGTATGATCGCACCTGGTATCTAATGCGCTTTAATTGTATATATTTGATTTCTTTCACTTATTAACGACAAAACAAACATAATAAATGATGAAATATTTGTTTTCTCCTACTTTTTCCGATTCTTTTACGCCGATTAACAAAAATAAAAATAAGTATTTAAATAATCGCAAAAAAGAGGTGCAACACAAGGACTTCCCAGGAGGTCACCCATCCTAGTACTACTCTCGCCCAAGCACGCTTAACTGCGGAGTTCTGATGGGATCCGGTGCATTAGTGCTGGTATGATCGCACCTGGTATCTAATGCGCTTTAATTGTATATATTTGATTTCTTTCACTTATTAACGACAAAACAAACATAATTAATGATGAAATATTTGTTTTCTCCTACTTTTTCCGATTCTTTTACGCCGATTAACAAAAATAAAAATAAGTATTTAAATAATCGCAAAAAAGAGGTGCAACACAAGGACTTCCCAGGAGGTCACCCATCCTAGTACTACTCTCGCCCAAGCACGCTTAACTGCGGAGTTCTGATGGGATCCGGTGCATTAGTGCTGGTATGATCGCACCTGGTATCTAATGCGCTTTAATTGTATATATTTGATTTCTTTCACTTATTAACGACAAAACAAACATAATTAATGATGAAATATTTGGTTTCTCCTACTTTTTCCGATTCTTTTACGCCGATTAACAAAAATAAAAATAAGTATTTAAATAATCGCAAAAAAGTGGTGCAACACAAGGACTTCCCAGGAGGTCACCCATCCTAGTACTACTCTCGCCCAAGCACGCTTAACTGCGGAGTTCTGATGGGATCCGGTGCATTAGTGCTGGTATGATCGCACCTGGTATCTAATGCGCTTTAATTGTATATATTTGATTTCTTTCACTTATTAACGACAAAACAAACATAATTAATGATGAAATATTTGTTTTCTCCTACTTTTTCCGATTCTTTTACGCCGATTAACAAAAATAAAAATAAGTATTTAAATAATCGCAAAAAAGAGGTGCAACACAAGGACTTCCCAGGAGGTCACCCATCCTAGTACTACTCTCGCCCAAGCACGCTTAACTGCGGAGTTCTGATGGGATCCGGTGCATTAGTGCTAGTATGATCGCACCTGGTATCTAATGCGCTTTAATTGTATATATTTGATTTCTTTCACTTATTAACGACAAAACAAACATAATTAATGATGAAATATTTGGTTTCTCCAACTTTTTCCGATTCTTTTACGCCGATTAACAAAAATAAAAATAAGTATTTAAATAATCGCAAAAAAGAGGTGCAACACTAGGACTTCCCAGGAGGTCACCCATCCTAGTACTACTCTCGCCCAAGCACGCTTAACTGCGGAGTTCTGATGGGATCCGGTGCATTAGTGCTGGTATGATCGCACCTGGTATCTAATGCGCTTTAATTGTATATATTTGATTTCTTTCACTTATTAACGACAAAACAAACATAATTAATGATGAAATATTTGGTTTCTCCTACTTTTTCCGATTCTTTTACGCCGATTAACAAAAATAAAAATAAGTATTTAAATAATCGCAAAAAAGAGGTGCAACACAAGGACTTCCCAGGAGGTCACCCATCCTAGTACTACTTTCGCCCAAGCACGCTTAACTGCGGAGTTCTGATGGGATCCGGTGCATTAGTGCTGGTATGATCGCACCTGGTATCTAATGCGCTTTAATTGTATATATTTGATTTCTTTCACTTATTAACGACAAAACAAACATAATTAATGATGAAATATTTGGTTTCTCCAACTTTTTCCGATTCTTTTACGCCGATTAACAAAAATAAAAATAAGTATTTAAATAATCGCAAAAAAGTGGTACAACACAAGGACTTCCCAGGAGGTCACCCATCCTAGTACTACTCTCGCCCAAGCACGCTTAACTGCGGAGTTCTGATGGGATCCGGTGCATTAGTGCTGGTATGATCGCACCTGGTATCTAATGCGCTTTAATTGTATATATTTGATTTCTTTCACTTATTAACGACAAAACAAACATAATTAATGATGAAATATTTGGTTTCTCCTACTTTTTCCGATTCTTTTACGCCGATTAACAAAAATAAAAATAAGTATTTAAATAATCGCAAAAAAGAGGTGCAACACAAGGACTTCCAAGGAGGTCACCCATCCTAGTACTACTCTCGCCCAAGCACGCTTAACTGCGGAGTTCTGATGGGATCCGGTGCATTAGTGCTGGTATGATCGCACCTGGTATCTAATGCGCTTTAATTGTATATATTTGATTTCTTTCACTTATTAACGACAAAACAAACATAATTAATGATGAAATATTTGTTTTCTCCTACTTTTTCCGATTCTTTTACGCCGATTAACAAAAATAAAATTAAGTATTTAAATAATCGCAAAAAAGAGGTGCAACACAAGGACTTCCCAGGAAGTCACCCATCCTAGTACTACTCTCGCCCAAGCACGCTTAACTGCGGAGTTCTGATGGGATCCGGTGCATTAGTGCTGGTATGATCGCACCTGGTATCTAATGCGCTTTAATTGTATATATTTGATTTCTTTCACTTATTAACGACAAAACAAACATAATTAATGATGAAATATTTGGTTTCTCCTACTTTTTCCGATTCTTTTACGCCGATTAACAAAAATAAAAATAAGTATTTAAATAATCGCAAAAAAGTGGTGCAACACAAGGACTTCCCAGGAGGTCACCCATCCTAGTACTACTCTCGCCCAAGCACGCTTAACTGCGGAGTTCTGATGGGATCCGGTGCATTAGTGCTGGTATGATCGCACCTGGTATCTAATGCGCTTTAATTGTATATATTTGATTTCTTTCACTTATTAACGACAAAACAAACATAATTATTGATGAAATATTTGGTTTCTCCTAATTTTTCCGATTCTTTTACGCCGATTAACAAAAATAAAAATAAGTATTTAAATAATCGCAAAAAAGAGGTGCAACACTAGGACTTCCCAGGAGGTCACCCATCCTAGTACTACTCTCGCCCAAGCACGCTTAACTGCGGAGTTCTGATGGGATCCGGTGCATTAGTGCTGGTATGATCGCACCTGGTATCTAATGCGCTTTAATTGTATATATTTGATTTCTTTCACTTATTAACGACAAAACAAACATAATTAATGATGAAATATTTGGTTTCTCCTACTTTTTCCGATTCTTTTACGCCGATTAACAAAAATAAAAATAAGTATTTAAATAATCGAAAAAAAGAGGTGCAACACAAGGACTTCCCAGGAGGTCACCCATCCTAGTACTACTCTCGCCCAAGCACGCTTAACTGCGGAGTTCTGATGGGATCCGGTGCATTAGTGCTGGTATGATCGCACCTGGTATCTAATGCGCTTTAATTGTATATATTTGATTTCTTTCACTTATTAACGACAAAACAAACATAATTAATGATGAAATATTTGGTTTCTCCTACTTTTTCCGATTCTTTTACGCCGATTAACAAAAATAAAAATAAGTATTTAAATAATCGCAAAAAAGAGGTGCAACACAAGGACTTCCAAGGAGGTCACCCATCCTAGTACTACTCTCGCCCAAGCACGCTTAACTGCGGAGTTCTGATGGGATCCGGTGCATTAGTGCTGGTATGATCGCACCTGGTATCTAATGCGCTTTAATTGTATATATTTGATTTCTTTCACTTATTAACGACAAAACAAACATAATTAATGATGAAATATTTGTTTTCTCCTACTTTTTCCGATTCTTTTACGCCGATTAACAAAAATAAAATTAAGTATTTAAATAATCGCAAAAAAGAGGTGCAACACAAGGACTTCCCAGGAAGTCACCCATCCTAGTACTACTCTCGCCCAAGCACGCTTAACTGCGGAGTTCTGATGGGATCCGGTGCATTAGTGCTGGTATGATCGCACCTGGTATCTAATGCGCTTTAATTGTATATATTTGATTTCTTTCACTTATTAACGACAAAACAAACATAATTAATGATGAAATATTTGGTTTCTCCTACTTTTTCCGATTCTTTTACGCCGATTAACAAAAATAAAAATAAGTATTTAAATAATCGCAAAAAAGTGGTGCAACACAAGGACTTCCCAGGAGGTCACCCATCCTAGTACTACTCTCGCCCAAGCACGCTTAACTGCGGAGTTCTGATGGGATCCGGTGCATTAGTGCTGGTATGATCGCACCTGGTATCTAATGCGCTTTAATTGTATATATTTGATTTCTTTCACTTATTAACGACAAAACAAACATAATTATTGATGAAATATTTGGTTTCTCCTAATTTTTCCGATTCTTTTACGCCGATTAACAAAAATAAAAATAAGTATTTAAATAATCGCAAAAAAGAGGTGCAACACTAGGACTTCCCAGGAGGTCACCCATCCTAGTACTACTCTCGCCCAAGCACGCTTAACTGCGGAGTTCTGATGGGATCCGGTGCATTAGTGCTGGTATGATCGCACCTGGTATCTAATGCGCTTTAATTGTATATATTTGATTTCTTTCACTTATTAACGACAAAACAAACATAATTAATGATGAAATATTTGGTTTCTCCTACTTTTTCCGATTCTTTTACGCCGATTAACAAAAATAAAAATAAGTATTTAAATAATCGAAAAAAAGAGGTGCAACACAAGGACTTCCCAGGAGGTCACCCATCCTAGTACTACTCTCGCCCAAGCACGCTTAACTGCGGAGTTCTGATGGGATCCGGTGCATTAGTGCTGGTATGATCGCACCTGGTATCTAATGCGCTTTAATTGTATATATTTGATTTCTTTCACTTATTAACGACAAAACAAACATAATTAATGATGAAATATTTGTTTTCTCCTACTTTTTCCGATTCTTTTACGCCGATTAACAAAAATAAAAATAAGTATTTAAATAATCGCAAAAAAGAGGTGCAACACAAGGACTTCCCAGGAGGTCACCCATCCTAGTACTACTCTCGCCCAAGCACGCTTAACTGCGGAGTTCTGATGGGATCCGGTGCATTAGTGCTGGTATGATCGCACCTGGTATCTAATGCGCTTTAATTGTATATATTTGATTTCTTTCACTTATTAACGACAAAACAAACATAATAAATGATGAAATATTTGTTTTCTCCTACTTTTTCCGATTCTTTTACGCCGATTAACAAAAATAAAAATAAGTATTTAAATAATCGCAAAAAAGAGGTGCAACACAAGGACTTCCCAGGAGGTCACCCATCCTAGTACTACTCTCGCCCAAGCACGCTTAACTGCGGAGTTCTGATGGGATCCGGTGCATTAGTGCTGGTATGATCGCACCTGGTATCTAATGCGCTTTAATTGTATATATTTGATTTCTTTCACTTATTAACGACAAAACAAACATAATTAATGATGAAATATTTGTTTTCTCCTACTTTTTCCGATTCTTTTACGCCGATTAACAAAAATAAAAATAAGTATTTAAATAATCGCAAAAAAGAGGTGCAACACAAGGACTTCCCAGGAGGTCACCCATCCTAGTACTACTCTCGCCCAAGCACGCTTAACTGCGGAGTTCTGATGGGATCCGGTGCATTAGTGCTGGTATGATCGCACCTGGTATCTAATGCGCTTTAATTGTATATATTTGATTTCTTTCACTTATTAACGACAAAACAAACATAATTAATGATGAAATATTTGGTTTCTCCTACTTTTTCCGATTCTTTTACGCCGATTAACAAAAATAAAAATAAGTATTTAAATAATCGCAAAAAAGTGGTGCAACACAAGGACTTCCCAGGAGGTCACCCATCCTAGTACTACTCTCGCCCAAGCACGCTTAACTGCGGAGTTCTGATGGGATCCGGTGCATTAGTGCTGGTATGATCGCACCTGGTATCTAATGCGCTTTAATTGTATATATTTGATTTCTTTCACTTATTAACGACAAAACAAACATAATTAATGATGAAATATTTGTTTTCTCCTACTTTTTCCGATTCTTTTACGCCGATTAACAAAAATAAAAATAAGTATTTAAATAATCGCAAAAAAGAGGTGCAACACAAGGACTTCCCAGGAGGTCACCCATCCTAGTACTACTCTCGCCCAAGCACGCTTAACTGCGGAGTTCTGATGGGATCCGGTGCATTAGTGCTGGTATGATCGCACCTGGTATCTAATGCGCTTTAATTGTATATATTTGATTTCTTTCACTTATTAACGACAAAACAAACATAATTAATGATGAAATATTTGGTTTCTCCAACTTTTTCCGATTCTTTTACGCCGATTAACAAAAATAAAAATAAGTATTTAAATAATCGCAAAAAAGAGGTGCAACACTAGGACTTCCCAGGAGGTCACCCATCCTAGTACTACTCTCGCCCAAGCACGCTTAACTGCGGAGTTCTGATGGGATCCGGTGCATTAGTGCTGGTATGATCGCACCTGGTATCTAATGCGCTTTAATTGTATATATTTGATTTCTTTCACTTATTAACGACAAAACAAACATAATTAATGATGAAATATTTGGTTTCTCCTACTTTTTCCGATTCTTTTACGCCGATTAACAAAAATAAAAATAAGTATTTAAATAATCGCAAAAAAGAGGTGCAACACAAGGACTTCCCAGGAGGTCACCCATCCTAGTACTACTTTCGCCCAAGCACGCTTAACTGCGGAGTTCTGATGGGATCCGGTGCATTAGTGCTGGTATGATCGCACCTGGTATCTAATGCGCTTTAATTGTATATATTTGATTTCTTTCACTTATTAACGACAAAACAAACATAATTAATGATGAAATATTTGGTTTCTCCAACTTTTTCCGATTCTTTTACGCCGATTAACAAAAATAAAAATAAGTATTTAAATAATCGCAAAAAAGTGGTACAACACAAGGACTTCCCAGGAGGTCACCCATCCTAGTACTACTCTCGCCCAAGCACGCTTAACTGCGGAGTTCTGATGGGATCCGGTGCATTAGTGCTGGTATGATCGCACCTGGTATCTAATGCGCTTTAATTGTATATATTTGATTTCTTTCACTTATTAACGACAAAACAAACATAATTAATGATGAAATATTTGGTTTCTCCTACTTTTTCCGATTCTTTTACGCCGATTAACAAAAATAAAAATAAGTATTTAAATAATCGCAAAAAAGAGGTGCAACACAAGGACTTCCAAGGAGGTCACCCATCCTAGTACTACTCTCGCCCAAGCACGCTTAACTGCGGAGTTCTGATGGGATCCGGTGCATTAGTGCTGGTATGATCGCACCTGGTATCTAATGCGCTTTAATTGTATATATTTGATTTCTTTCACTTATTAACGACAAAACAAACATAATTAATGATGAAATATTTGGTTTCTCCTACTTTTTCCGATTCTTTTACGCCGATTAACAAAAATAAAAATAAGTATTTAAATAATCGCAAAAAAGTGGTGCAACACAAGGACTTCCCAGGAGGTCACCCATCCTAGTACTACTCTCGCCCAAGCACGCTTAACTGCGGAGTTCTGATGGGATCCGGTGCATTAGTGCTGGTATGATCGCACCTGGTATCTAATGCGCTTTAATTGTATATATTTGATTTCTTTCACTTATTAACGACAAAACAAACATAATTAATGATGAAATATTTGGTTTCTCCTACTTTTTCCGATTCTTTTACGCCGATTAACAAAAATAAAAATAAGTATTTAAATAATCGCAAAAAAGAGGTGCAACACTAGGACTTCCCAGGAGGTCACCCATCCTAGTACTACTCTCGCCCAAGCACGCTTAACTGCGGAGTTCTGATGGGATCCGGTGCATTAGTGCTGGTATGATCGCACCTGGTATCTAATGCGCTTTAATTGTATATATTTGATTTCTTTCACTTATTAACGACAAAACAAACATAATTAATGATGAAATATTTGGCTTCTCCTACTTTTTCCGATTCTTTTACGCCGATTAACAAAAATAAAAATAAGTATTTAAATAATCGCAAAAAAGTGGTGCAACACAAGGACTTCCCAGGAGGTCACCCATCCTAGTACTACTCTCGCCCAAGCACGCTTAACTGCGGAGTTCTGATGGGATCCGGTGCATTAGTGCTGGTATGATCGCACCTGGTATCTAATGCGCTTTAATTGTATATATTTGATTTCTTTCACTTATTAACGACAAAACAAACATAATTAATGATGAAATATTTGGTTTCTCCTACTTTTTCCGATTCTTTTACGCCGATTAACAAAAATAAAAATAAGTATTTAAATAATCGCAAAAAAGTAGTGCAACACAAGGACTTCCCAGGAGGTCACCCATCCTAGTACTACTCTCGCCCAAGCACGCTTAACTGCGGAGTTCTGATGGGATCCGGTGCATTAGTGCTGGTATGATCGCACCTGGTATCTAATGCGCTTTAATTGTATATATTTGATTTCTTTCACTTATTAACGACAAAACAAACATAATTAATGATGAAATATTTGTTTTCTCCTACTTTTTCCGATTCTTTTACGCCGATTAACAAAAATAAAAATAAGTATTTAAATAATCGCAAAAAAGAGGTGCAACACAAGGACTTCCCAGGAGGTCACCCATCCTAGTACTACTCTCGCACAAGCACGCTTAACTGCGGAGTTCTGATGGGATCCGGTGCATTAGTGCTGGTATGATCGCACCTGGTATCTAATGCGCTTTAATTGTATATATTTGATTTCTTTCACTTATTAACGACAAAACAAACATAATTAATGATGAAATATTTGTTTTCTCCTACTTTTTCCGATTCTTTTACGCCGATTAACAAAAATAAAAATAAGTATTTAAATAATCGCAAAAAAGAGGTGCAACACTAGGACTTCCCAGGAGGTCACCCATCCTAGTACTACTCTCGCCCAAGCACGCTTAACTGCGGAGTTCTGATGGGATCCGGTGCATTAGTGCTGGTATGATCGCACCTGGTATCTAATGCGCTTTAATTGTATATATTTGATTTCTTTCACTTATTAACGACAAAACAAACATAATTAATGATGAAATATTTGGTTTCTCCTACTTTTTCCGATTCTTTTACGCCGATTAACAAAAATAAAAATAAGTATTTAAATAATCGCAAAAAAGAGGTGCAACACAAGGACTTCCCAGGAGGTCACCCATCCTAGTACTACTCTCGCCCAAGCACGCTTAACTGCGGAGTTCTGATGGGATCCGGTGCATTAGTGCTGGTATGATCGCACCTGGTATCTAATGCGCTTTAATTGTATATATTTGATTTCTTTCACTTATTAACGACAAAACAAACATAATTAATGATGAAATATTTGTTTTCTCCTACTTTTTCCGATTCTTTTACGCCGATTAACAAAAATAAAAATAAGTATTTAAATAATCGCAAAAAAGTGGTGCAACACAAGGACTTCCCAGGAGGTCACCCATCCTAGTACTACTCTCGCCCAAGCACGCTTAACTGCGGAGTTCTGATGGGATCCGGTGCATTAGTGCTGGTATGATCGCACCTGGTATCTAATGCGCTTTAATTGTATATATTTGATTTCTTTCACTTATTAACGACAAAACAAACATAATTAATGATGAAATATTTGGTTTCTCCTACTTTTTCCGATTCTTTTACGCCGATTAACAAAAATAAAAATAAGTATTTAAATAATCGCAAAAAAGAGGTGCAACACAAGGACTTCCCAGGAGGTCACCCATCCTAGTACTACTCTCGCCCAAGCACGCTTAACTGCGGAGTTCTGATGGGATCCGGTGCATTAGTGCTGGTATGATCGCACCTGGTATCTAATGCGCTTTAATTGTATATATTTGATTTCTTTCACTTATTAACGACAAAACAAACATAATTAATGATGAAATATTTGTTTTCTCCTACTTTTTCCGATTCTTTTACGCCGATTAACAAAAATAAAAATAAGTATTTAAATAATCGCAAAAAAGTGGTGCAACACAAGGACTTCCCAGGAGGTCACCCATCCTAGTACTACTCTCGCCCAAGCACGCTTAACTGCGGAGTTCTGATGGGATCCGGTGCATTAGTGCTGGTATGATCGCACCTGGTATCTAATGCGCTTTAATTGTATATATTTGATTTCTTTCACTTATTAACGACAAAACAAACATAATTAATGATGAAATATTTGGTTTCTCCTACTTTTTCCGATTCTTTTACGCCGATTAACAAAAATAAAAATAAGTATTTAAATAATCGCAAAAAAGAGGTGCAACACAAGGACTTCCCAGGAGGTCACCCATCCTAGTACTACTCTCGCCCAAGCACGCTTAACTGCGGAGTTCTGATGGGATCCGGTGCATTAGTGCTGGTATGATCGCACCTGGTATCTAATGCGCTTTAATTGTATATATTTGATTTCTTTCACTTATTAACGACAAAACAAACATAATTAATGATGAAATATTTGGTTTCTCCTACTTTTTCCGATTCTTTTACGCCGATTAACAAAAATAAAAATAAGTATTTAAATAATCGCAAAAAAGTGGTGCAACACAAGGACTTCCCAGGAGGTCACCCATCCTAGTACTACTCTCGCCCAAGCACGCTTAACTGCGGAGTTCTGATGGGATCCGGTGCATTAGTGCTGGTATGATCGCACCTGGTATCTAATGCGCTTTAATTGTATATATTTGATTTCTTTCACTTATTAACGACAAAACAAACATAATTAATGATGAAATATTTGGTTTCTCCTACTTTTTCCGATTCTTTTACGCCGATTAACAAAAATAAAAATAAGTATTTAAATAATCGCAAAAAAGTGGTGCAACACAAGGACTTCCCAGGAGGTCACCCATCCTAGTACTACTCTCGCCCAAGCACGCTTAACTGCGGAGTTCTGATGGGATCCGGTGCATTAGTGCTGGTATGATCGCACCTGGTATCTAATGCGCTTTAATTGTATATATTTGATTTCTTTCACTTATTAACGACAAAACAAACATAATTAATGATGAAATATTTGTTTTCTCCTACTTTTTCCGATTCTTTTACGCCGATTAACAAAAATAAAAATAAGTATTAATAATCGCAAAAAAGAGGTGCAACACAAGGACTTCCCAGGAGGTCACCCATCCTAGTACTACTCTCGCACAAGCACGCTTAACTACGGAGTTCTGATGGGATCCGGTGCATTAGTGCTGGTATGATCGCACCTGGTATCTAATGCGCTTTAATTGTATATATTTGATTTCTTTCACTTATTAACGACAAAACAAACATAATTAATGATGAAATATTTGTTTTCTCCTACTTTTTCCGATTCTTTTACGCCGATTAACAAAAATAAAAATAAGTATTTAAATAATCGCAAAAAAGAGGTGCAACACAAGGACTTCCCAGGAAGTCACCCATCCTAGTACTACTCTCGCCCAAGCACGCTTAACTGCGGAGTTCTGATGGGATCCGGTGCATTAGTGCTGGTATGATCGCACCTGGTATCTAATGCGCTTTAATTGTATATATTTGATTTCTTTCACTTATTAACGACAAAACAAACATAATTAATGATGAAATATTTGGTTTCTCCTACTTTTTCCGATTCTTTTACGCCGATTAACAAAAATAAAAATAAGTATTTAAATAATCGCAAAAAAGTGGTGCAACACAAGGACTTCCCAGGAGGTCACCCATCCTAGTACTACTCTCGCCCAAGCACGCTTAACTGCGGAGTTCTGATGGGATCCGGTGCATTAGTGCTGGTATGATCGCACCTGGTATCTAATGCGCTTTAATTGTATATATTTGATTTCTTTCACTTATTAACGACAAAACAAACATAATTAATGATGAAATATTTGTTTTCTCCTACTTTTTCCGATTCTTTTACGCCGATTAACAAAAATAAAAATAAGTATTTAAATAATCGCAAAAAAGAGGTGCAACACAAGGACTTCCCAGGAGGTCACCCATCCTAGTACTACTCTCGCCCAAGCACGCTTAACTGCGGAGTTCTGATGGGATCCGGTGCATTAGTGCTGGTATGATCGCACCTGGTATCTAATGCGCTTTAATTGTATATATTTGATTTCTTTCACTTATTAACGACAAAACAAACATAATTAATGATGAAATATTTGGTTTCTCCTACTTTTTCCGATTCTTTTACGCCGATTAACAAAAATAAAAATAAGTATTTAAATAATCGCAAAAAAGAGGTGCAACACTAGGACTTCCCAGGAGGTCACCCATCCTAGTACTACTCTCGCCCAAGCACGCTTAACTGCGGAGTTCTGATGGGATCCGGTGCATTAGTGCTGGTATGATCGCACCTGGTATCTAATGCGCTTTAATTGTATATATTTGATTTCTTTCACTTATTAACGACAAAACAAACATAATTAATGATGAAATATTTGGTTTCTCCTACTTTTTCCGATTCTTTTACGCCGATTAACAAAAATAAAAATAAGTATTTAAATAATCGCAAAAAAGAGGTGCAACACAAGGACTTCCCAGGAGGTCACCCATCCTAGTACTACTCTCGCCCAAGCACGCTTAACTGCGGAGTTCTGATGGGATCCGGTGCATTAGTGCTGGTATGATCGCACCTGGTATCTAATGCGCTTTAATTGTATATATTTGATTTCTTTCACTTATTAACGACAAAACAAACATAATTAATGATGAAATATTTGTTTTCTCCTACTTTTTCCGATTCTTTTACGCCGATTAACAAAAATAAAAATAAGTATTTAAATAATCGCAAAAAAGTGGTGCAACACAAGGACTTCCCAGGAGGTCACCCATCCTAGTACTACTCTCGCCCAAGCACGCTTAACTGCGGAGTTCTGATGGGATCCGGTGCATTAGTGCTGGTATGATCGCACCTGGTATCTAATGCGCTTTAATTGTATATATTTGATTTCTTTCACTTATTAACGACAAAACAAACATAATTAATGATGAAATATTTGGTTTCTCCTACTTTTTCCGATTCTTTTACGCCGATTAACAAAAATAAAAATAAGTATTTAAATAATCGCAAAAAGGAGGTGCAACACAAGGACTTCCCAGGAGGTCACCCATCCTAGTACTACTCTCGCCCAAGCACGCTTAACTGCGGAGTTCTGATGGGATCCGGTGCATTAGTGCTGGTATGATCGCACCTGGTATCTAATGCGCTTTAATTGTATATATTTGATTTCTTTCACTTATTAACGACAAAACAAACATAATTAATGATGAAATATTTGGTTTCTCCTACTTTTTCCGATTCTTTTACGCCGATTAACAAAAATAAAAATAAGTATTTAAATAATCGCAAAAAAGTGGTGCAACACAAGGACTTCCCAGGAGGTCACCCATCCTAGTACTACTCTCGCCCAAGCACGCTTAACTGCGGAGTTCTGATGGGATCCGGTGCATTAGTGCTGGTATGATCGCACCTGGTATCTAATGCGCTTTAATTGTATATATTTGATTTCTTTCACTTATTAACGACAAAACAAACATAATTAATGATGAAATATTTGTTTTCTCCTACTTTTTCCGATTCTTTTACGCCGATTAACAAAAATAAAAATAAGTATTTAAATAATCGCAAAAAAGTGGTGCAACACAAGGACTTCCCAGGAGGTCACCCATCCTAGTACTACTCTCGCCCAAGCACGCTTAACTGCGGAGTTCTGATGGGATCCGGTGCATTAGTGCTGGTATGATCGCACCTGGTATCTAATGCGCTTTAATTGTATATATTTGATTTCTTTCACTTATTAACGACAAAACAAACATAATTAATGATGAAATATTTGTTTTCTCCTACTTTTTCCGATTCTTTTACGCCGATTAACAAAAATAAAAATAAGTATTTAAATAATCGCAAAAAAGAGGTGCAACACAAGGACTTCCCAGGAGGTCACCCATCCTAGTACTACTCTCGCCCAAGCACGCTTAACTGCGGAGTTTTGATGGGATCCGGTGCATTAGTGCTGGTATGATCGCACCTGGTATCTAATGCGCTTTAATTGTATATATTTGATTTCTTTCACTTATTAACGACAAAACAAACATAATTAATGATGAAATATTTGTTTTCTCCTACTTTTTCCGATTCTTTTACGCCGATTAACAAAAATAAAAATAAGTATTTAAATAATCGCAAAAAAGAGGTGCAACACAAGGACTTCCCAGGAGGTCACCCATCCTAGTACTACTCTCGCCCAAGCACGCTTAACTGCGGAGTTCTGATGGGATCCGGTGCATTAGTGCTGGTATGATCGCACCTGGTATCTAATGCGCTTTAATTGTATATATTTGATTTCTTTCACTTATTAACGACAAAACAAACATAATTAATGATGAAATATTTGGTTTCTCCTACTTTTTCCGATTCTTTTACGCCGATTAACAAAAATAAAAATAAGTATTTAAATAATCGCAAAAAAGAGGTGCAACACAAGGACTTCCCAGGAGGTCACCCATCCTAGTACTACTCTCGCCCAAGCACGCTTAACTGCGGAGTTCTGATGGGATCCGGTGCATTAGTGCTGGTATGATCGCACCTGGTATCTAATGCGCTTTAATTGTATATATTTGATTTCTTTCACTTATTAACGACAAAACAAACATAATTAATGATGAAATATTTGGTTTCTCCTACTTTTTCCGATTCTTTTACGCCGATTAACAAAAATAAAAATAAGTATTTAAATAATCGCAAAAAAGAGGTGCAACACTAGGACTTCCCAGGAGGTCACCCATCCTAGTACTACTCTCGCCCAAGCACGCTTAACTGCGGAGTTCTGATGGGATCCGGTGCATTAGTGCTGGTATGATCGCACCTGGTATCTAATGCGCTTTAATTGTATATATTTGATTTCTTTCACTTATTAACGACAAAACAAACATAATTAATGATGAAATATTTGGTTTCTCCTACTTTTTCCGATTCTTTTACGCCGATTAACAAAAATAAAAATAAGTATTTAAATAATCGCAAAAAAGAGGTGCAACACAAGGACTTCCCAGGAGGTCACCCATCCTAGTACTACTCTCGCCCAAGCACGCTTAACTGCGGAGTTCTGATGGGATCCGGTGCATTAGTGCTGGTATGATCGCACCTGGTATCTAATGCGCTTTAATTGTATATATTTGATTTCTTTCACTTATTAACGACAAAACAAACATAATTAATGATGAAATATTTGTTTTCTCCTACTTTTTCCGATTCTTTTACGCCGATTAACAAAAATAAAAATAAGTATTTAAATAATCGCAAAAAAGTGGTGCAACACAAGGACTTCCCAGGAGGTCACCCATCCTAGTACTACTCTCGCCCAAGCACGCTTAACTGCGGAGTTCTGATGGGATCCGGTGCATTAGTGCTGGTATGATCGCACCTGGTATCTAATGCGCTTTAATTGTATATATTTGATTTCTTTCACTTATTAACGACAAAACAAACATAATTAATGATGAAATATTTGGTTTCTCCTACTTTTTCCGATTCTTTTACGCCGATTAACAAAAATAAAAATAAGTATTTAAATAATCGCAAAAAAGAGGTGCAACACAAGGACTTCCCAGGAGGTCACCCATCCTAGTACTACTCTCGCCCAAGCACGCTTAACTGCGGAGTTCTGATGGGATCCGGTGCATTAGTGCTGGTATGATCGCACCTGGTATCTAATGCGCTTTAATTGTATATATTTGATTTCTTTCACTTATTAACGACAAAACAAACATAATTAATGATGAAATATTTGGTTTCTCCTACTTTTTCCGATTCTTTTACGCCGATTAACAAAAATAAAAATAAGTATTTAAATAATCGCAAAAAAGTGGTGCAACACAAGAACTTCCCAGGAGGTCACCCATCCTAGTACTACTCTCGCCCAAGCACGCTTAACTGCGGAGTTCTGATGGGATCCGGTGCATTAGTGCTGGTATGATCGCACCTGGTATCTAATGCGCTTTAATTGTATATATTTGATTTCTTTCACTTATTAACGACAAAACAAACATAATTAATGATGAAATATTTGTTTTCTCCTACTTTTTCCGATTCTTTTACGCCGATTAACAAAAATAAAAATAAGTATTTAAATAATCGCAAAAAAGTGGTGCAACACAAGGACTTCCCAGGAGGTCACCCATCCTAGTACTACTCTCGCCCAAGCACGCTTAACTGCGGAGTTCTGATGGGATCCGGTGCATTAGTGCTGGTATGATCGCACCTGGTATCTAATGCGCTTTAATTGTATATATTTGATTTCTTTCACTTATTAACGACAAAACAAACATAATTAATGATGAAATATTTGTTTTCTCCTACTTTTTCCGATTCTTTTACGCCGATTAACAAAAATAAAAATAAGTATTTAAATAATCGCAAAAAAGAGGTGCAACACAAGGACTTCCCAGGAGGTCACCCATCCTAGTACTACTCTCGCCCAAGCACGCTTAACTGCGGAGTTCTGATGGGATCCGGTGCATTAGTGCTGGTATGATCGCACCTGGTATCTAATGCGCTTTAATTGTATATATTTGATTTCTTTCACTTATTAACGACAAAACAAACATAATTAATGATGAAATATTTGTTTTCTCCTACTTTTTCCGATTCTTTTACGCCGATTAACAAAAATAAAAATAAGTATTTAAATAATCGCAAAAAAGAGGTGCAACACAAGGACTTCCCAGGAGGTCACCCATCCTAGTACTACTCTCGCCCAAGCACGCTTAACTGCGGAGTTCTGATGGGATCCGGTGCATTAGTGCTGGTATGATCGCACCTGGTATCTAATGCGCTTTAATTGTATATATTTGATTTCTTTCACTTATTAACGACAAAACAAACATAATTAATGATGAAATATTTGGTTTCTCCTACTTTTTCCGATTCTTTTACGCCGATTAACAAAAATAAAAATAAGTATTTAAATAATCGCAAAAAAGAGGTGCAACACAAGGACTTCCCAGGAGGTCACCCATCCTAGTACTACTCTCGCCCAAGCACGCTTAACTGCGGAGTTCTGATGGGATCCGGTGCATTAGTGCTGGTATGATCGCACCTGGTATCTAATGCGCTTTAATTGTATATATTTGATTTCTTTCACTTATTAACGACAAAACAAACATAATTAATGATGAAATATTTGTTTTCTCCTACTTTTTCCGATTCTTTTACGCCGATTAACAAAAATAAAAATAAGTATTTAAATAATCGCAAAAAAGTGGTGCAACACAAGGACTTCCCAGGAGGTCACCCATCCTAGTACTACTCTCGCCCAAGCACGCTTAACTGCGGAGTTCTGATGGGATCCGGTGCATTAGTGCTGGTATGATCGCACCTGGTATCTAATGCGCTTTAATTGTATATATTTGATTTCTTTCACTTATTAACGACAAAACAAACATAATTAATGATGAAATATTTGGTTTCTCCTACTTTTTCCGATTCTTTTACGCCGATTAACAAAAATAAAAATAAGTATTTAAATAATCGCAAAAAAGAGGTGCAACACAAGGACTTCCCAGGAGGTCACCCATCCTAGTACTACTCTCGCCCAAGCACGCTTAACTGCGGAGTTCTGATGGGATCCGGTGCATTAGTGCTGGTATGATCGCACCTGGTATCTAATGCGCTTTAATTGTATATATTTGATTTCTTTCACTTATTAACGACAAAACAAACATAATTAATGATGAAATATTTGGTTTCTCCTACTTTTTCCGATTCTTTTACGCCGATTAACAAAAATAAAAATAAGTATTTAAATAATCGCAAAAAAGTGGTGCAACACAAGGACTTCCCAGGAGGTCACCCATCCTAGTACTACTCTCGCCCAAGCACGCTTAACTGCGGAGTTCTGATGGGATCCGGTGCATTAGTGCTGGTATGATCGCACCTGGTATCTAATGCGCTTTAATTGTATATATTTGATTTCTTTCACTTATTAACGACAAAACAAACATAATTAATGATGAAATATTTGTTTTCTCCTACTTTTTCCGATTCTTTTACGCCGATTAACAAAAATAAAAATAAGTATTTAAATAATCGCAAAAAAGTGGTGCAACACAAGGACTTCCCAGGAGGTCACCCATCCTAGTACTACTCTCGCCCAAGCACGCTTAACTGCGGAGTTCTGATGGGATCCGGTGCATTAGTGCTGGTATGATCGCACCTGGTATCTAATGCGCTTTAATTGTATATATTTGATTTCTTTCACTTATTAACGACAAAACAAACATAATTAATGATGAAATATTTGTTTTCTCCTACTTTTTCCGATTCTTTTACGCCGATTAACAAAAGTAAAAATAAGTATTTAAATAATCGCAAAAAAGAGGTGCAACACAAGGACTTCCCAGGAGGTCACCCATCCTAGTACTACTCTCGCCCAAGCACGCTTAACTGCGGAGTTCTGATGGGATCCGGTGCATTAGTGCTGGTATGATCGCACCTGGTATCTAATGCGCTTTAATTGTATATATTTGATTTCTTTCACTTATTAACGACAAAACAAACATAATTAATGATGAAATATTTGGTTTCTCCTACTTTTTCCGATTCTTTTACGCCGATTAACAAAAATAAAAATAAGTATTTAAATAATCGCAAAAAAGTGGTGCAACACAAGGACTTCCCAGGAGGTCACCCATCCTATTACTACTCTCGCCCAAGCACGCTTAACTGCGGAGTTCTGATGGGATCCGGTGCATTAGTGCTGGTATGATCGCACCTGGTATCTAATGCGCTTTAATTGTATATATTTGATTTCTTTCACTTATTAACGACAAAACAAACATAATTAATGATGAAATATTTGTTTTCTCCTACTTTTTCCGATTCTTTTACGCCGATTAACAAAAATAAAAATAAGTATTTAAATAATCGCAAAAAAGAGGTGCAACACAAGGACTTCCCAGGAGGTCACCCATCCTAGTACTACTCTCGCCCAAGCACGCTTAACTGCGGAGTTCTGATGGGATCCGGTGCATTAGTGCTGGTATGATCGCACCTGGTATCTAATGCGCTTTAATTGTATATATTTGATTTCCTTCACTTATTAACGACAAAACAAACATAATTAATGATGAAATATTTGTTTTCTCCTACTTTTTCCGATTCTTTTACGCCGATTAACAAAAATAAAAATATGTATTTAAATAATCGCAAAAAAGAGGTGCAACACAAGGACTTCCCAGGAGGTCACCCATCCTAGTACTACTCTCGCCCAAGCACGCTTAACTGCGGAGTTCTGATGGGATCCGGTGCATTAGTGCTGGTATGATCGCACCTGGTATCTAATGCGCTTTAATTGTATATATTTGATTTCTTTCACTTATTAACGACAAAACAAACATAATTAATGATGAAATATTTGTTTTCTCCTACTTTTTCCGATCCTTTTACGCCGATTAACAAAAATAAAAATAAGTATTTAAATAATCGCAAAAAAGAGGTGCAACACAAGGACTTCCCAGGAGGTCACCCATCCTAGTACTACTCTCGCCCAAGCACGCTTAACTGCGGAGTTCTGATGGGATCCGGTGCATTAGTGCTGGTATGATCGCACCTGGTATCTAATGCGCTTTAATTGTATATATTTGATTTCTTTCACTTATTAACGACAAAACAAACATAATTAATGATGAAATATTTGTTTTCTCCTTCTTTTTCCGATTCTTTTACGCCGATTAACAAAAATAAAAATAAGTATTTAAATAATCGCAAAAAAGAGGTGCAACACAAGGACTTCCCAGGAGGTCACCCATCCTAGTACTACTCTCGCCCAAGCACGCTTAACTGCGGAGTTCTGATGGGATCCGGTGCATTAGTGCTGGTATGATCGCACCTGGTATCTAATGCGCTTTAATTGTATATATTTGATTTCTTTCACTTATTAACGACAAAACAAACATAATTAATGATGAAATATTTGTTTTCTCCTACTTTTTCCGATCCTTTTACGCCGATTAACAAAAATAAAAATAAGTATTTAAATAATCGCAAAAAAGAGGTGCAACACAAGGACTTCCCAGGAGGTCACCCATCCTAGTACTACTCTCGCCCAAGCACGCTTAACTGCGGAGTTCTGATGGGATCCGGTGAATTAGTGCTGGTATGATCGCACCTGGTATCTAATGCGCTTTAATTGTATATATTTGATTTCTTTCACTTATTAACGACAAAACAAACATAATTAATGATGAAATATTTGTTTTCTCCTACTTTTTCCGATCCTTTTACGCCGATTAACAAAAATAAAAATAAGTATTTAAATAATCGCAAAAAAGAGGTGCAACACAAGGACTTCCCAGGAGGTCACCCATCCTAGTACTACTCTCGCCCAAGCACGCTTAACTGCGGAGTTCTGATGGGATCCGGTGCATTAGTGCTGGTATGATCGCACCTGGTATCTAATGCGCTTTAATTGTATATATTTGATTTCTTTCACTTATTAACGACAAAACAAACATAATTAATGATGAAATATTTGTTTTCTCCTACTTTTTCCGATTCTTTTACGCCGATTAACAAAAATAAAAATAAGTATTTAAATAATCGCAAAAAAGAGGTGCAACACAAGGACTTCCCAGGAGGTCACCCATCCTAGTACTACTCTCGCCCAAGCACGCTTAACTGCGGAGTTCTGATGGGATCCGGTGCATTAGTGCTGGTATGATCGCACCTGGTATCTAATGCGCTTTAATTGTATATATTTGATTTCTTTCACTTATTAACGACAAAACAAACATAATTAATGATGAAATATTTGTTTTCTCCTACTTTTTCCGATTCTTTTACGCCGATTAACAAAAATAAAAATAAGTATTTAAATAATCGCAAAAAAGAGGTGCAACACAAGGACTTCCCAGGAGGTCACCCATCCTAGTACTACTCTCGCCCAAGCACGCTTAACTGCGGAGTTCTGATGGGATCCGGTGCATTAGTGCTGGTATGATCGCACCTGGTATCTAATGCGCTTTAATTGTATATATTTGATTTCTTTCACTTATTAACGACAAAACAAACATAATTAATGATGAAATATTTGTTTTCTCCTACTTTTTCCGATTCTTTTACGCCGATTAACAAAAATAAAAATAAGTATTTAAATAATCGCAAAAAAGAGGTGCAACACAAGGACTTCCCAGGAGGTCACCCATCCTAGTACTACTCTCGCCCAAGCACGCTTAACTGCGGAGTTCTGATGGGATCCGGTGCATTAGTGCTGGTATGATCGCACCTGGTATCTAATGCGCTTTAATTGTATATATTTGATTTCTTTCACTTATTAACGACAAAACAAACATAATTAATGATGAAATATTTGTTTTCTCCTACTTTTTCCGATTCTTTTACGCCGATTAACAAAAATAAAAATAAGTATTTAAATAATCGCAAAAAAGAGGTGCAACACAAGGACTTCCCAGGAGGTCACCCATCCTAGTACTACTCTCGCCCAAGCACGCTTAACTGCGGAGTTCTGATGGGATCCGGTGCATTAGTGCTGGTATGATCGCACCTGGTATCTAATGCGCTTTAATTGTATATATTTGATTTCTTTCACTTATTAACGACAAAACAAACATAATTAATGATGAAATATTTGTTTTCTCCTACTTTTTCCGATTCTTTTACGCCGATTAACAAAAATAAAAATAAGTATTTAAATAATCGCAAAAAAGAGGTGCAACACAAGGACTTCCCAGGAGGTCACCCATCCTAGTACTACTCTCGCCCAAGCACGCTTAACTGCGGAGTTCTGATGGGATCCGGTGCATTAGTGCTGGTATGATCGCACCTGGTATCTAATGCGCTTTAATTGTATATATTTGATTTCTTTCACTTATTAACGACAAAACAAACATAATTAATGATGAAATATTTGTTTTCTCCTACTTTTTCCGATCCTTTTACGCCGATTAACAAAAATAAAAATAAGTATTTAAATAATCGCAAAAAAGAGGTGCAACACAAGGACTTCCCAGGAGGTCACCCATCCTAGTACTACTCTCGCCCAAGCACGCTTAACTGCGGAGTTCTGATGGGATCCGGTGCATTAGTGCTGGTATGATCGCACCTGGTATCTAATGCGCTTTAATTGTATATATTTGATTTCTTTCACTTATTAACGACAAAACAAACATAATTAATGATGAAATATTTGTTTTCTCCTACTTTTTCCGATTCTTTTACGCCGATTAACAAAAATAAAAATAAGTATTTAAATAATCGCAAAAAAGAGGTGCAACACAAGGACTTCCCAGGAGGTCACCCATCCTAGTACTACTCTCGCCCAAGCACGCTTAACTGCGGAGTTCTGATGGGATCCGGTGCATTAGTGCTGGTATGATCGCACCTGGTATCTAATGCGCTTTAATTGTATATATTTGATTTCTTTCACTTATTAACGACAAAACAAACATAATTAATGATGAAATATTTGTTTTCTCCTACTTTTTCCGATCCTTTTACGCCGATTAACAAAAATAAAAATAAGTATTTAAATAATCGCAAAAAAGAGGTGCAACACAAGGACTTCCCAGGAGGTCACCCATCCTAGTACTACTCTCGCCCAAGCACGCTTAACTGCGGAGTTCTGATGGGATCCGGTGAATTAGTGCTGGTATGATCGCACCTGGTATCTAATGCGCTTTAATTGTATATATTTGATTTCTTTCACTTATTAACGACAAAACAAACATAATTAATGATGAAATATTTGTTTTCTCCTACTTTTTCCGATCCTTTTACGCCGATTAACAAAAATAAAAATAAGTATTTAAATAATCGCAAAAAAGAGGTGCAACACAAGGACTTCCCAGGAGGTCACCCATCCTAGTACTACTCTCGCCCAAGCACGCTTAACTGCGGAGTTCTGATGGGATCCGGTGCATTAGTGCTGGTATGATCGCACCTGGTATCTAATGCGCTTTAATTGTATATATTTGATTTCTTTCACTTATTAACGACAAAACAAACATAATTAATGATGAAATATTTGTTTTCTCCTACTTTTTCCGATTCTTTTACGCCGATTAACAAAAATAAAAATAAGTATTTAAATAATCGCAAAAAAGAGGTGCAACACAAGGACTTCCCAGGAGGTCACCCATCCTAGTACTACTCTCGCCCAAGCACGCTTAACTGCGGAGTTCTGATGGGATCCGGTGCATTAGTGCTGGTATGATCGCACCTGGTATCTAATGCGCTTTAATTGTATATATTTGATTTCTTTCACTTATTAACGACAAAACAAACATAATTAATGATGAAATATTTGTTTTCTCCTACTTTTTCCGATTCTTTTACGCCGATTAACAAAAATAAAAATAAGTATTTAAATAATCGCAAAAAAGAGGTGCAACACAAGGACTTCCCAGGAGGTCACCCATCCTAGTACTACTCTCGCCCAAGCACGCTTAACTGCGGAGTTCTGATGGGATCCGGTGCATTAGTGCTGGTATGATCGCACCTGGTATCTAATGCGCTTTAATTGTATATATTTGATTTCTTTCACTTATTAACGACAAAACAAACATAATTAATGATGAAATATTTGTTTTCTCCTACTTTTTCCGATTCTTTTACGCCGATTAACAAAAATAAAAATAAGTATTTAAATAATCGCAAAAAAGAGGTGCAACACAAGGACTTCCCAGGAGGTCACCCATCCTAGTACTACTCTCGCCCAAGCACGCTTAACTGCGGAGTTCTGATGGGATCCGGTGCATTAGTGCTGGTATGATCGCACCTGGTATCTAATGCGCTTTAATTGTATATATTTGATTTCTTTCACTTATTAACGACAAAACAAACATAATTAATGATGAAATATTTGTTTTCTCCTACTTTTTCCGATTCTTTTACGCCGATTAACAAAAATAAAAATAAGTATTTAAATAATCGCAAAAAAGAGGTGCAACACAAGGACTTCCCAGGAGGTCACCCATCCTAGTACTACTCTCGCCCAAGCACGCTTAACTGCGGAGTTCTGATGGGATCCGGTGCATTAGTGCTGGTATGATCGCACCTGGTATCTAATGCGCTTTAATTGTATATATTTGATTTCTTTCACTTATTAACGACAAAACAAACATAATTAATGATGAAATATTTGTTTTCTCCTACTTTTTCCGATTCTTTTACGCCGATTAACAAAAATAAAAATAAGTATTTAAATAATCGCAAAAAAGAGGTGCAACACAAGGACTTCCCAGGAGGTCACCCATCCTAGTACTACTCTCGCCCAAGCACGCTTAACTGCGGAGTTCTGATGGGATCCGGTGCATTAGTGCTGGTATGATCGCACCTGGTATCTAATGCGCTTTAATTGTATATATTTGATTTCTTTCACTTATTAACGACAAAACAAACATAATTAATGATGAAATATTTGTTTTCTCCTACTTTTTCCGATTCTTTTACACCGATTAACAAAAATAAAAATAAGTATTTAAATAATCGCAAAAAAGAGGTGCAACACAAGGACTTCCCAGGAGGTCACCCATCCTAGTACTACTCTCGCCCAAGCACGCTTAACTGCGGAGTTCTGATGGGATCCGGTGCATTAGTGCTGGTATGATCGCACCTGGTATCTAATGCGCTTTAATTGTATATATTTGATTTCTTTCACTTATTAACGACAAAACAAACATAATTAATGATGAAATATTTGTTTTCTCCTACTTTTTCCGATTCTTTTACGCCGATTAACAAAAATAAAAATAAGTATTTAAATAATCGCAAAAAAGAGGTGCAACACAAGGACTTCCCAGGAGGTCACCCATCCTAGTACTACTCTCGCCCAAGCACGCTTAACTGCGGAGTTCTGATGGGATCCGGTGCATTAGTGCTGGTATGATCGCACCTGGTATCTAATGCGTTTTAATTGTATATATTTGATTTCTTTCACTTATTAACGACAAAACAAACATAATTAATGATGAAATATTTGTTTTCTCCTACTTTTTCCGATTCTTTTACGCCGATTAACAAAAATAAAAATAAGTATTTAAATAATCGCAAAAAAGAGGTGCAACACAAGGACTTCCCAGGAGGTCACCCATCCTAGTACTACTCTCGCCCAAGCACGCTTAACTGCGGAGTTCTGATGGGATCCGGTGCATTAGTGCTGGTATGATCGCACCTGGTATCTAATGCGCTTTAATTGTATATATTTGATTTCTTTCACTTATTAACGACAAAACAAACATAATTAATGATGAAATATTTGTTTTCTCCAACTTTTTCCGATTCTTTTACGCCGATTAACAAAAATAAAAATAAGTATTTAAATAATCGCAAAAAAGAGGTGCAACACAAGGACTTCCCAGGAGGTCACCCATCCTAGTACTACTCTCGCCCAAGCACGCTTAACTGCGGAGCTCTGATGGGATCCGGTGCATTAGTGCTGGTATGATCGCACCTGGTATCTAATGCGCTTTAATTTAATATATTTGATTTCTTTCACTTATTAACGACAAAACAAACATAATTAATGATGAAATATTTGTTTTCTCCTACTTTTTCCGATTCTTTTACGCCGATTAACAAAAATAAAAATAAGTATTTAAATAATCGCAAAAAAGAGGTGCAACACAAGGACTTCCCAGGAGGTCACCCATCCTAGTACTACTCTCGCCCAAGCACGCTTAACTGCGGAGCTCTGATGGGATCCGGTGCATTAGTGCTGGTATGATCGCACCTGATATCTAATGCGCTTTAATTGTATATATTTGATTTCTTTCACTTATTAACGACAAAACAAACATAATTAATGATGGAATATTTGTTTTCTCCTACTTTTTCCGATTCTTTTACGCCGATTAACAAAAATAAAAATAAGTATTTAAATAATCGCAAAAAAGAGGTGCAACACAAGGACTTCCCAGGAGGTCACCCATCCTAGTACTACTCTCGCCCAAGCACGCTTAACTGCGGAGTTCTGATGGGATCCGGTGCATTAGTGCTGGTATGATCGCACCTGGTATCTAATGCGCTTTAATTGTATATATTTGATTTCTTTCACTTATTAACGACAAAACAAACATAATTAATGATGAAATATTTGTTTTCTCCTACTTTTTCCGATTCTTTTACGCCGATTAACAAAAATAAAAATAAGTATTTAAATAATCGCAAAAAAGAGGTACAACACAAGGACTTCCCAGGAGGTCACCCATCCTAGTACTACTCTCGCCCAAGCACGCTTAACTGCGGAGCTCTGATGGGATCCGGTGCATTAGTGCTGGTATGATCGCACCTGGTATCTAATGCGCTTTAATTGTATATATTTGATTTCTTTCACTTATTAACGACAAAACAAACATAATTAATGATGAAATATTTGTTTTCTCCTACTTTTTCCGATTCTTTTACGCCGATTAACAAAAATAAAAATAAGTATTTAAATAATCGCAAAAAAGAGGTGCAACACAAGGACTTCCCAGGAGGTCACCCATCCTAGTACTACTCTCGCCCAAGCACGCTTAACTGCGGAGTTTTGATGGGATCCGGTGCATTAGTGCTGGTATGATCGCACCTGGTATCTAATGCGCTTTAATTGTATATATTTGATTTCTTTCACTTATTAACGACAAAACAAACATAATTAATGATGAAATATTTGTTTTCTCCTACTTTTTCCGATTCTTTTACGCCGATTAACAAAAATAAAAATAAGTATTTAAATAATCGCAAAAAAGAGGTGCAACACAAGGACTTCCCAGGAGGTCACCCATCCTAGTACTACTCTCGCCCAAGCACGCTTAACTGCGGAGCTCTGATGGGATCCGGTGCATTAGTGCTGGTATGATCGCACCTGGTATCTAATGCGCTTTAATTGTATATATTTGATTTCTTTCACTTATTAACGACAAAACAAACATAATTAATGATGAAATATTTGTTTTCTCCTACTTTTTCCGATTCTTTTACGCCGATTAACAAAAATAAAAATAAGTATTTAAATAATCGCAAAAAAGAGGTGCAACACAAGGACTTCCCAGGAGGTCACCCATCCTAGTACTACTCTCGCCCAAGCACGCTTAACTGCGGAGCTCTGATGGGATCCGGTGCATTAGTGCTGGTATGATCGCACCTGGTATCTAATGCGCTTTAATTGTATATATTTGATTTCTTTCACTTATTAACGACAAAACAAACATAATTAATGATGAAATATTTGTTTTCTCCTACTTTTTCCGATTCTTTTACGCCGATTAACAAAAATAAAAATAAGTATTTAAATAATCGCAAAAAAGAGGTGCAACACAAGGACTTCCCAGGAGGCCACCCATCCTAGTACTACTCTCGCCCAAGCACGCTTAACTGCGGAGTTCTGATGGGATCCGGTGCATTAGTGCTGGTATGATCGCACCTGGTATCTAATGCGCTTTAATTGTATATATTTGATTTCTTTCACTTATTAACGACAAAACAAACATAATTAATGATGAAATATTTGTTTTCTCCAACTTTTTCCGATTCTTTTACGCCGATTAACAAAAATAAAAATAAGTATTTAAATAATCGCAAAAAAGAGGTGCAACACAAGGACTTCCCAGGAGGTCACCCATCCTAGTACTACTCTCGCCCAAGCACGCTTAACTGCGGAGTTCTGATGGGATCCGGTGCATTAGTGCTGGTATGATCGCACCTGGTATCTAATGCGCTTTAATTGTATATATTTGATTTCTTTCACTTATTAACGACAAAACAAACATAATTAATGATGAAATATTTGTTTTCTCCTACTTTTTCCGATTCTTTTACGCCGATTAACAAAAATAAAAATAAGTATTTAAATAATCGCAAAAAAGAGGTGCAACACAAGGACTTCCCAGGAGGCCACCCATCCTAGTACTACTCTCGCCCAAGCACGCTTAACTGCGGAGTTCTGATGGGATCCGGTGCATTAGTGCTGGTATGATCGCACCTGGTATCTAATGCGCTTTAATTGTATATATTTGATTTCTTTCACTTATTAACGACAAAACAAACATAATTAATGATGAAATATTTGTTTTCTCCTACTTTTTTCCGATTCTTTTACGCCGATTAACAAAAATAAAAATAAGTATTTAAATAATCGCAAAAAAGAGGTGCAACACAAGGACTTCCCAGGAGGTCACCCATCCTAGTACTACTCTCGCCCAAGCACGCTTAACTGCGGAGTTCTGATGGGATCCGGTGCATTAGTGCTGGTATGATCGCACCTGGTATCTAATGCGCTTTAATTGTATATATTTGATTTCTTTCACTTATTAACGACAAAACAAACATAATTAATGATGAAATATTTGTTTTCTCCTACTTTTTCCGATTCTTTTACGCCGATTAACAAAAATAAAAATAAGTATTTAAATAATCGCAAAAAAGAGGTGCAACACAAGGACTTCCCAGGAGGCCACCCATCCTAGTACTACTCTCGCCCAAGCACGCTTAACTGCGGAGTTCTGATGGGATCCGGTGCATTAGTGCTGGTATGATCGCACCTGGTATCTAATGCGCTTTAATTGTATATATTTGATTTCTTTCACTTATTAACGACAAAACAAACATAATTAATGATGAAATATTTGTTTTCTCCTACTTTTTCCGATTCTTTTACGCCGATTAACAAAAATAAAAAGAAGTATTTAAATAATCGCAAAAAAGAGGTGCAACACAAGGACTTCCCAGGAGGCCACCCATCCTAGTACTACTCTCGCCCAAGCACGCTTAACTGCGGAGTTCTGATGGGATCCGGTGCATTAGTGCTGGTATGATCGCACCTGGTATCTAATGCGCTTTAATTGTATATATTTGATTTCTTTCACTTATTAACGACAAAACAAACATAATTAATGATGAAATATTTGTTTTCTCCTACTTTTTCCGATTCTTTTACGCCGATTAACAAAAATAAAAATAAGTATTTAAATAATCGCAAAAAAGAGGTGCAACACAAGGACTTCCCAGGAGGCCACCCATCCTAGTACTACTCTCGCCCAAGCACGCTTAACTGCGGAGTTCTGATGGGATCCGGTGCATTAGTGCTGGTATGATCGCACCTGGTATCTAATGCGCTTTAATTGTATATATTTGATTTCTTTCACTTATTAACGACAAAACAAACATAATTAATGATGAAATATTTGTTTTCTCCTACTTTTTCCGATTCTTTTACGCCGATTAACAAAAATAAAAATAAGTATTTAAATAATCGCAAAAAAGAGGTGCAACACAAGGACTTCCCAGGAGGCCACCCATCCTAGTACTACTCTCGCCCAAGCACGCTTAACTGCGGAGTTCTGATGGGATCCGGTGCATTAGTGCTGGTATGATCGCACCTGGTATCTAATGCGCTTTAATTGTATATATTTGATTTCTTTCACTTATTAACGACAAAACAAACATAATTAATGATGAAATATTTGTTTTCTCCTACTTTTTCTGATTCTTTTACGCCGATTAACAAAAATAAAAATAAGTATTTAAATAATCGCAAAAAAGAGGTGCAACACAAGGACTTCCCAGGAGGCCACCCATCCTAGTACTACTCTCGCCCAAGCACGCTTAACTGCGGAGTTCTGATGGGATCCGGTGCATTAGTGCTGGTATGATCGCACCTGGTATCTAATGCGCTTTAATTGTATATATTTGATTTCTTTCACTTATTAACGACAAAACAAACATAATTAATGATGAAATATTTGTTTTCTCCTACTTTTTCCGATTCTTTTACGCCGATTAACAAAAATAAAAATAAGTATTTAAATAATCGCAAAAAAGAGGTGCAACACAAGGACTTCCCAGGAGGCCACCCATCCTAGTACTACTCTCGCCCAAGCACGCTTAACTGCGGAGTTCTGATGGGATCCGGTGCATTAGTGCTGGTATGATCGCACCTGGTATCTAATGCGCTTTAATTGTATATATTTGATTTCTTTCACTTATTAACGACAAAACAAACATAATTAATGATGAAATATTTGTTTTCTCCTACTTTTTCCGATTCTTTTACGCCGATTAACAAAAATAAAAATAAGTATTTAAATAATCGCAAAAAAGAGGTGCAACACAAGGACTTCCCAGGAGGCCACCCATCCTAGTACTACTCTCGCCCAAGCACGCTTAACTGCGGAGTTCTGATGGGATCCGGTGCATTAGTGCTGGTATGATCGCACCTGGTATCTAATGCGCTTTAATTGTATATATTTGATTTCTTTCACTTATTAACGACAAAACAAACATAATTAATGATGAAATATTTGTTTTCTCCTACTTTTTCCGATTCTTTTACGCCGATTAACAAAAATAAAAATAAGTATTTAAATAATCGCAAAAAAGAGGTGCAACACAAGGACTTCCCAGGAGGCCACCCATCCTAGTACTACTCTCGCCCAAGCACGCTTAACTGCGGAGTTCTGATGGGATCCGGTGCATTAGTGCTGGTATGATCGCACCTGGTATCTAATGCGCTTTAATTGTATATATTTGATTTCTTTCACTTATTAACGACAAAACAAACATAATTAATGATGAAATATTTGTTTTCTCCTACTTTTTCCGATTCTTTTACGCCGATTAACAAAAATAAAAATAAGTATTTAAATAATCGCAAAAAAGAGGTGCAACACAAGGACTTCCCAGGAGGCCACCCATCCTAGTACTACTCTCGCCCAAGCACGCTTAACTGCGGAGTTCTGATGGGATCCGGTGCATTAGTGCTGGTATGATCGCACCTGGTATCTAATGCGCTTTAATTGTATATATTTGATTTCTTTCACTTATTAACGACAAAACAAACATAATTAATGATGAAATATTTGTTTTCTCCTACTTTTTCCGATTCTTTTACGCCGATTAACAAAAATAAAAATAAGTATTTAAATAATCGCAAAAAAGAGGTGCAACACAAGGACTTCCCAGGAGGCCACCCATCCTAGTACTACTCTCGCCCAAGCACGCTTAACTGCGGAGTTCTGATGGGATCCGGTGCATTAGTGCTGGTATGATCGCACCTGGTATCTAATGCGCTTTAATTGTATATATTTGATTTCTTTCACTTATTAACGACAAAACAAACATAATTAATGATGAAATATTTGTTTTCTCCTACTTTTTCCGATTCTTTTACGCCGATTAACAAAAATAAAAATAAGTATTTAAATAATCGCAAAAAAGAGGTGCAACACAAGGACTTCCCAGGAGGCCACCCATCCTAGTACTACTCTCGCCCAAGCACGCTTAACTGCGGAGTTCTGATGGGATCCGGTGCATTAGTGCTGGTATGATCGCACCTGGTATCTAATGCGCTTTAATTGTATATATTTGATTTCTTTCACTTATTAACGACAAAACAAACATAATTAATGATGAAATATTTGTTTTCTCCTACTTTTTCCGATTCTTTTACGCCGATTAACAAAAATAAAAATAAGTATTTAAATAATCGCAAAAAAGAGGTGCAACACAAGGACTTCCCAGGAGGTCACCCATCCTAGTACTACTCTCGCCCAAGCACGCTTAACTGCGGAGTTCTGATGGGATCCGGTGCATTAGTGCTGGTATGATCGCACCTGGTATCTAATGCGCTTTAATTGTATATATTTGATTTCTTTCACTTATTAACGACAAAACAAACATAATTAATGATGAAATATTTGTTTTCTCCTACTTTTTCCGATTCTTTTACGCCGATTAACAAAAATAAAAATAAGTATTTAAATAATCGCAAAAAAGAGGTGCAACACAAGGACTTCCCAGGAGGCCACCCATCCTAGTACTACTCTCGCCCAAGCACGCTTAACTGCGGAGTTCTGATGGGATCCGGTGCATTAGTGCTGGTATGATCGCACCTGGTATCTAATGCGCTTTAATTGTATATATTTGATTTCTTTCACTTATTAACGACAAAACAAACATAATTAATGATGAAATATTTGTTTTCTCCTACTTTTTCCGATTCTTTTACGCCGATTAACAAAAATAAAAATAAGTATTTAAATAATCGCAAAAAAGAGGTGCAACACAAGGACTTCCCAGGAGGCCACCCATCCTAGTACTACTCTCGCCCAAGCACGCTTAACTGCGGAGTTCTGATGGGATCCGGTGCATTAGTGCTGGTATGATCGCACCTGGTATCTAATGCGCTTTAATTGTATATATTTGATTTCTTTCACTTATTAACGACAAAACAAACATAATTAATGATGAAATATTTGTTTTCTCCTACTTTTTCCGATTCTTTTACGCCGATTAACAAAAATAAAAATAAGTATTTAAATAATCAGAAAAAAGAGGTGCAACACAAGGACTTCCCAGGAGGCCACCCATCCTAGTACTACTCTCGCCCAAGCACGCTTAACTGCGGAGTTCTGATGGGATCCGGTGCATTAGTGCTGGTATGATCGCACCTGGTATCTAATGCGCTTTAATTGTATATATTTGATTTCTTTCACTTATTAACGACAAAACAAACATAATTAATGATGAAATATTTGTTTTCTCCTACTTTTTCCGATTCTTTTACGCCGATTAACAAAAATAAAAATAAGTATTTAAATAATCGCAAAAAAGAGGTGCAACACAAGGACTTCCCAGGAGGCCACCCATCCTAGTACTACTCTCGCCCAAGCACGCTTAACTGCGGAGTTCTGATGGGATCCGGTGCATTAGTGCTGGTATGATCGCACCTGGTATCTAATGCGCTTTAATTGTATATATTTGATTTCTTTCACTTATTAACGACAAAACAAACATAATTAATGATGAAATATTTGTTTTCTCCTACTTTTTCCGATTCTTTTACGCCGATTAACAAAAATAAAAATAAGTATTTAAATAATCGCAAAAAAGAGGTGCAACACAAGGACTTCCCAGGAGGCCACCCATCCTAGTACTACTCTCGCCCAAGCACGCTTAACTGCGGAGTTCTGATGGGATCCGGTGCATTAGTGCTGGTATGATCGCACCTGGTATCTAATGCGCTTTAATTGTATATATTTGATTTCTTTCACTTATTAACGACAAAACAAACATAATTAATGATGAAATATTTGTTTTCTCCTACTTTTTCCGATTCTTTTACGCCGATTAACAAAAATAAAAATAAGTATTTAAATAATCGCAAAAAAGAGGTGCAACACAAGGACTTCTCAGGAGGTCACCCATCCTAGTACTACTCTCGCCCAAGCACGCTTAACTGCGGAGTTCTGATGGGATCCGGTGCATTAGTGCTGGTATGATCGCACCTGGTATCTAATGCGCTTTAATTGTATATATTTGATTTCTTTCACTTATTAACGACAAAACAAACATAATTAATGATGAAATATTTGTTTTCTCCTACTTTTTCCGATTCTTTTACGCCGATTAACAAAAATAAAAATAAGTATTTAAATAATCGCAAAAAAGAGGTGCAACACAAGGACTTCCCAGGAGGTCACCCATCCTAGTACTACTCTCGCCCAAGCACGCTTAACTGCGGAGTTCTGATGGGATCCGGTGCATTAGTGCTGGTATGATCGCACCTGGTATCTAATGCGCTTTAATTGTATATATTTGATTTCTTTCACTTATTAACGACAAAACAAACATAATTAATGATGAAATATTTGTTTTCTCCTACTTTTTCCGATTCTTTTACGCCGATTAACAAAAATAAAAATAAGTATTTAAATAATCGCAAAAAAGAGGTGCAACACAAGGATTTCCCAGGAGGTCACCCATCCTAGTACTACTCTCGCCCAAGCACGCTTAACTGCGGAGTTCTGATGGGATCCGGTGCATTAGTGCTGGTATGATCGCACCTGGTATCTAATGCGCTTTAATTGTATATATTTGATTTCTTTCACTTATTAACGACAAAACAAACATAATTAATGATGAAATATTTGTTTTCTCCTACTTTTTCCGATTCTTTTACGCCGATTAACAAAAATAAAAATAAGTATTTAAATAATCGCAAAAAAGTGGTGCAACACAAGGACTTCCCAGGAGGTCACCCATCCTAGTACTACTCTCGCCCAAGCACGCTTAACTGCGGAGTTCTGATGGGATCCGGTGCATTAGTGCTGGTATGATCGCACCTGGTATCTAATGCGCTTTAATTGTATATATTTGATTTCTTTCACTTATTAACGACAAAACAAACATAATTAATGATGAAATATTTGTTTTCTCCTACTTTTTCCGATTCTTTTACGCCGATTAACAAAAATAAAAATAAGTATTTAAATAATCGCAAAAAAGAGGTGCAACACAAGGACTTCCCAGGAGGTCACCCATCCTAGTACTACTCTCGCCCAAGCACGCTTAACTGCGGAGTTCTGATGGGATCCGGTGCATTAGTGCTGGTATGATCGCACCTGGTATCTAATGCGCTTTAATTGTATATATTTGATTTCTTTCACTTATTAACGACAAAACAAACATAATTAATGATGAAATATTTGTTTTCTCCTACTTTTTCCGATTCTTTTACGCCGATTAACAAAAATAAAAATAAGTATTTAAATAATCGCAAAAAAGAGGTGCAACACAAGGACTTCCCAGGAGGTCACCCATCCTAGTACTACTCTCGCCCAAGCACGCTTAACTGCGGAGTTCTGATGGGATCCGGTGCATTAGTGCTGGTATGATCGCACCTGGTATCTAATGCGCTTTAATTGTATATATTTGATTTCTTTCACTTATTAACGACAAAACAAACATAATTAATGATGAAATATTTGTTTTCTCCTACTTTTTCCGATTCTTTTACGCCGATTAACAAAAATAAAAATAAGTATTTAAATAATCGCAAAAAAGAGGTGCAACACAAGGACTTCCCAGGAGGTCACCCATCCTAGTACTACTCTCGCCCAAGCACGCTTAACTGCGGAGTTCTGATGGGATCCGGTGCATTAGTGCTGGTATGATCGCACCTGGTATCTAATGCGCTTTAATTGTATATATTTGATTTCTTTCACTTATTAACGACAAAACAAACATAATTAATGATGAAATATTTGTTTTCTCCTACTTTTTCCGATTCTTTTACGCCGATTAACAAAAATAAAAATAAGTATTTAAATAATCGCAAAAAAGTGGTGCAACACAAGGACTTCCCAGGAGGTCACCCATCCTAGTACTACTCTCGCCCAAGCACGCTTAACTGCGGAGTTCTGATGGGATCCGGTGCATTAGTGCTGGTATGATAGCACCTGGTATCTAATGCGCTTTAATTGTATATATTTGATTTCTTTCACTTATTAACGACAAAACAAACATAATTAATGATGAAATATTTGTTTTCTCCTACTTTTTCCGATTCTTTTACGCCGATTAACAAAAATAAAAATAAGTATTTAAATAATCGCAAAAAAGAGGTGCAACACAAGGACTTCCCAGGAGGTCACCCATCCTAGTACTACTCTCGCCCAAGCACGCTTAACTGCGGAGTTCTGATGGGATCCGGTGCATTAGTGCTGGTATGATCGCACCTGGTATCTAATGCGCTTTAATTGTATATATTTGATTTCTTTCACTTATT